>CM053151.1:119705900-124505900 GCA_028571685.1 Heterohyrax brucei | reverse complement strand
CATGCACAGACATGTATTTGCACATACATGCTTGAACACACACATAAGTATATGCACACATGCACGCACGAACACACACATGGACCAGAAATGAAACAATGTCCAAGAATATGTTCACAGTGGCTTCTTGCTGGGTGAGAAGAGTGATTACGGGTGTGTTTTATTGTGCGTCTTATTTCTGCTTCCTCCTACTCTTCAGGTTTTTATTACAGACGGTGGTGTTTTTAGAAACTAGAAAACATGTAATCATGCCCGAATACCTTGCAGCATAGTCCAGCCCTGCTCTCAGCCACAAGTATTGCTGACATGTCCCTAAACAGCTGTCCCATCTTCACCACCCAAGTGAACCCTCTAGTCCCTTTGCTAATCATGGCGATCTGGTAAATGGTCTGGTCTTTAAATAAAGCCATGATGCCTGTCTATATTAAAAAAAAACAGATGTTTGTCTTAAACATTTACAAATGGATGGGGAAAATCCCTACTGGGCCTCCTTGAATTATTAAGATGGAACAGAAATGGGTCTTGGCATAAAACTGGTATTATACAAGAAACTTTGTAAATAAAATGCTTTTGTTTATTTAAACTCTTAATCTTTTGAGTCTCTGTCAATTTTTTTCAGAATGGAGTAAAATTAGTATATGAAGAATAAACATCCTCAAGCATCTCAGATATTAAGGCATCTTCATAATGTTAACACATCTGATAGTAATGTTTCTTAGGTTTATTGTGCAAACCCTGGTAGTGTAGTGGTTAAGTGCTATAGCTGCTGACAAAAAGGTCAGCAGTTCGAATCTACCAGGTTGGACACTTGGACACTCTATGGGGCAGTCTTACTCTGTCACATAGTGTCTCTATGAGTGGGAATCAACTCAACAGCACTGGGTTTGGTTTTGGCACTGGGTGTATTTACTGATTAATAAATACCTATGAATGAGAGTCTCCAGTGCATTAATTCATTAACTTTTTTTAGAATGATTTGTTATATCTTCATCTCAGTAGAATCTAGTTCTAGTAAAACTTGCAAAATCTGAAGCTTATGTAAGGCAGAAACCTGTCAGAGAAGGAAGACTCAAGCGTTTTGCACCAATAGAGAGCATGAGAAGAGTAGCAAGCTCCCTGTCAAAGGTGGAAAACTTTAAAGACCTGGAAAAACAAGAGTGGCCCATTGAATTCTGGTCCATGCGGCATGCACTGTGTATCTTAAACCATGTCATATACTGCACTGGGAACTCTAACAGTCGCACGTACAGGTAACCAAAAGCAACACCTAAAAGTGACTGACTACATGTGGGGGAATTGTGCTTAGTGCGTGTTAAGTATTTTTTCAACACTCACAGCAATCTTATGAGAAAAGAACTGCAATCATCTCCTTTTAATAGATGAGGACACTGAAGCCTAAGAGCCTATTAACTTGTCATGTCTTGCAACGGTGTTTAAAAGATCACACAGATCCTTAACCTTGATGATTGTTGACTCCTTTTGCAGAGACCAATGTTAGTACTACAGAGAATCAAGGGACCTTGGCCACCTCTAAGACTCTGGGAACCCCTGGTAAAGAGAATGAATCCAAGCATTTCTAGGGAAAGACTCTTTGGTGTGGAATAGGGGTGCGGCCATCTGCCAAACACTGTGATTTCATCTCATATGGTCTGTGGTGCACACAGGCATTACATACTTGCCAGCGTATTGGAAACATTACTAGATTTTGCAACATCTTTCTGGAGCCAGTCGGATCCATGCATCCTTGAATCCCTGTAGGGGGCTGGGCTTCATCTGGCACGGTGCTGGTGGACCAAATGTCCCTTTGACTCCCGGAGTCTGTAATGGTGGGTAAGAGCCTCTCTTTCTCAACTCAGTTTTTTCAGCAGCAAGTGAGTCAAGCAAGAGGCGTGGACGGTGAATGAACAACGAGGATCCCATGAAGACGATGGAGTTTTATTCCCCTTAACATCACAAGCACACAGGCACTTAAATGCCTCCATCTGAGATAAGACCATTTACAATAAGATTCAACAATCTTATCTTCTTACAGGGGAACTTTTATTTAGTTGCTTTTTTTTTTTTTAAGTTGGTTGTCGGTAGGGGGGACAATGTTTTGTTTGGTTTTTCCCAGATTTGGCTAACGGTGTAAGACTTAGAGCTAGATGCTCGTCGCCTGGCACCTGTCAGCAGGTGGCCTCCTGGGATGGCCCGCGCCACCTTCCACCAGGTCCCATTGTGGTGCCTGGGCGTCTCAGAAGCCTGTGGAAGGACAGGGTCAAGGATATGATGTAGGTGAGGCGGACCAAGGCTCCCAGCCACTGAGTCCTTTGGGACACATTCCTTGCCACTGGCTCTAAGGGGCAGATCAGTGTCGATCAATGCATTCATTTAGCTCTCTCCCAGGCTCTCCTCACTTAACACCCCAGCACACACAATACCAGAGAAGGTGATTATCTCTGCTAGCGTAATTCCTCCCTAACATCTGCTTTCGCCCATAACACTCCACTAATTTTTCCCTCATTTCATTACACATAATTTTCTTTCAACACAATCTACATGTATTAAGTGGTAATGACTTTCCAGTTAAGAGCAAATCGACACCAAGGGACCCCTGTCCCCCCCACAGTGCCTGCAGAGCCTGACTCTGGCTATTAGAGATAAATTCGGTACCTCAGGAAGCTGTGGCGAGGTAATCAATCAATTAAGCGGTTAGGACATCCATTATCAAACTTGCACAGTGCAGGGGACAGGGAGGGGGGGCATGATGATCTCCTTGCCATGTATTTTTAGAAATTAAAAAAATAAAAATAAAAAACAAAATGCCTGAATAAGATAGAGAGCTATTATGCATCCAGGCTGTAATTTGCCACTCAAAGTCCGGGACAAGCACTGTCAGACAGCAGGCTGCGGAATGAATGGGGAATGCCCTTGGCCTTGGGCATGCATGGGCTGGGTCAGAACTGGCACTGCTGTTTACTAGCAGCATGTCCTGAGACACAGAGAGAGAACCTCAGAGCCTGAGACTCTTGCCCATTCAAAGAGAAAAGGTGACCCCGGAATAGGAACTCTCACTGCTTAGTTTTGCTGTTGGGTAAACCGAGAGCTTGTACAAGGAAGCATCTTACTTATAGCAGGTACTCAGAAAACCTTTAATATCTTCTTCTTGCCCTAGACTGTTGACTTAGGAACTACAGGGTGACCAGAGACCATCACCACACCAGCAACCAACCTAGAGTGGGACACCATCATAGTTGTCATCTTCTTCATCATTTGTCTCAGGGTTCTGGAGAAAGTCAAAAGGCATAGAATTTTGAAATTCAGAATACTTGCCAAGCCTTGCTCAGCCACTGACTGTGTGTGTTCTCTTTGTACCTAGGCCACAGTTACCCCATTTATACAATGGTTACATTAGTGACTCATCTGCTATAACAAGAGTTATTAGAAGACTAACAAGAGACAAATATTACATGGCTTTGAGAGCCATGAATTTAAAATGCGTATATTTGATAATATAAGTTAGACAGCTGGGATATTTTCCTAAATTCAATCCATTTTGTAAATAACATGAGTCCCAAAAGTATGTTAAACATTATCTACACCATTCAAGAGTTAACTTAGCAAGATAGAAGAAGGAATTGTTGAATAGTTGTGATGATGTAAAAATACAATATTTATAAAATAAATAAAATACTGTGCCACTTTTGTCAGTATATGACAGACACAAATACATGTAAATATGATTGCATGAGATATAATATGGAGAGTCTCACAAATCAGTAAAAAGAAAGAGAAAATAATACATGAGTTACAATAACAGTGAATCATAATTACTATTTGCCAGGCATTATTCTAAGGGTGTTATGCATTTCCATTTATTTAGTAAGAAAAGGGAAAAAAGCAAATAAAAATGGACAAATGAAGAAATAAATACCTAAATAATACATAAGAAATATTCTTATAGTCAAATAAAATTAAATTAAATTAAAAAAAACATGGAGGTAAGACTTTTCATCATAAAAGTAATAAGGTTTAAAAATGATGATTTCTCTGACGCTGAGATTTTAGAATAAGGTCCTTTAATATACCATAACTTGGTAAAATAAAGCATCTCTAGCATGTGCTAGAAGCCTTAACATACTCTCATCACTGGACCCAGCAGTTCTATTTCTATGAAATTTATTCTTACAAAAGCATATGGATTATAACAAAGTTTTAATTACAGAGATGTTCATTACATTTTGGTTTACAATGAAAAAATTATTGGAAGCAGTGGAGTGAGGTGCTGGGAGGCTGGTTGTCCGTCATTGAGCCGTGGTGATGGAGCACCTATTAAGTGACAGGCTGTGTTCTAAGCAGTCAGGACAAAGCAGTAAACTGGAGGACTCTGCTCTCCCTTGGAAATTTCTGATTATAGTGCAAAAATAAATAAAACTTTTCCATCAAGTCGATGGCAACTCATAGCAACCCCACAGTACAGGGAGATCTAAACTGAAAGAGTTATCATATATGCACTTGCTATGAACTGAACTGTGTTCCCTTAAAATATGTATTGTAAATCCTAACCCTTATAGCCAAGTGCTGTCGAGTAGGATCCGACTCATGGCAACCCGTATAAATTAGATTATAATCCCATTTCAGAATCAGATTTTGTTGTTATATTAATGAAACCATATAAGAGTAGGTTGTGTCTTAGCCCAATAACTTTTGAGATATAAAACAAGCAGATTAAGCAAAGAGAAGAGAGGATGCGGCCTGCCATATAAAAAGGCTAAGGAACCCAGGACAAGATGCTAAGGGAGGAAACGCATTTCCCACAGAGTGCATAGAGACAGCCTACAGCTGGAGCCCTGAATTCAGACTTCCAGCAACTGAGAACCAGCTTTCCTTTCACCAGAAGCCAAATTTCTGGACTCTATGGGGTGGAGATTACCCACACGGGCTAGTGCCCTGAGATCTTCTTTTGAAGCTTGGAACTTGAACTGGTTTCCTAAAGTCACCTTTCAATCAAACAATAACCCAGTGAATAGCTTACTCATTCACCCACTGCTGTGGAGTCAGTTCCAACTCATTGACATCCTATAGCAAATTGCTTAATAAGGCTGTTTTGCCTTAGACATTGGGCTCTCTTGAAGAATTATCCGTGTGCACTAAGTTTTGAGAAACAGAAATTCCAAGGCGTCTTAGTCATCTGCTGCTGTTGCGACAGAAATTCCACCAGTGGGTAGCTTTAATAAAGAGAAGTTTATTTCTTCACAGTAAAACCAAAAGTCAAAGTCACTGATGCCGAGTTGATTCCAACTCATAATGACCCTATAGGTCAGAATAGAACAGACTCGTAGAGTTTTCAAGGAATGCTTGGTGGATTTGAACTGCTAACCTTTTGGTTAGCAGCTATAGCACTTAACCACCGCACCACCCAGGGTTTCCCTCACAGTAGACTAAACATCCAAATTCAGGGTATTAGCTCCAGGGAAAGTCTCTCTGTGGGTTTTCTCATCAGTCTTTTCACCTGACTGGGAACTTTTCCATGCAGCGACCCCAAATTCAAAGGTTGTGATTTTCTCCCAGCACTGCTTTCTTGGTGGCAGTTTGTTCCCCCTCTCTGCTTGCTCTTCTTTCCTTTTTGTCTTTTGAGATATAAAAGGTGGTATAAGCTACATCCCAGGAAAATCTCCCTTTACTTTGCATCAGGGCTGTGACATGAGTAGAAGTTTATAGTCCCATCCTAATCTTCTTTAGCATAAAATCACGATAAAAAAAAAAGGAAGGCAACAACACAGTACTGGAAATCATGGCCTAACCAAGTTGATACACATTTTCGGGTGACACAATTCATTCTATGACAAGGTGACACTGGAAGATATATTTTAGGGTAAATTGCTATTGCATAAATCCTGTTATAGCCCATTTCCACAGCAAAAAATTTGATAACATGGGTTATTAGAACATTTGGAAGACTTTTAATCCTTGGAACATTTTAACTACCTTGTGAAAATATTGCTCTGGTTCACAAACCTTATATTAAATAAACTTTCATCAATTTCTATTACTGGTTTAACATGAATTTTGTTTTAACATAAAATGGTGTCAGAAGTGGGATTCCAAGCCGTCTTTCTCCGCCCCAGAATACTTGGAAGATATCTGGGCTCACAGGACACTTCACTTTTGCTCCTTTCTGCTCTCTAATCTCTTCATGATTGTGGTGAGAACTCTCAGATCTTGAACACTGTTTTGCATTGCAACTTGGCTGTTCAATTGAAATTGATTTGAAGTTTTAAGAGACTACGTCTCTATACAGCAGAAGGAGCTGGTTTCAGGAAAATGAAACAAGGTTTTAGATGGTGATTACAAAAGGATTTCAAGCCTTTTCAAGATGCAAAAATCAGTGAGAACAAAACACTGAGCAAAACTGTGCCAGATTCCCTGCTAGGAATTTTGTTTGGCTCTGGAAACCAAAGTTCCAAACTAAGGATCCTTGGTATCTAAGAAAACTGAACTTGCTGATGGGCTACATCAAAAGCTAAGAGGTTTCCTAAATGTAACCCGGCATTTTGAAGGCTAGAGTAGCAGGAGCAAGGGTCTGAGGACAATAGTTTCAGGGGCCATGTAGGTCAATTGGTGTAACTAAGAATACCTTTTTTTTTTCTTTTAGGAAAATGTTCTTCACCTCCTTTTGCTGAGTGGCTTCTAGAGTCTTAAAAGCTAGCAAGCTGCTCTCTGAGGAGCATCTGTTGGTCCCAGCACACTTGGAGCACATGAAAACAAAGGGTATTAAAGACATGAGGACAACATAAGCCCAGGTGACAGGAGGGGGTCATGTAATCAATAGACCACGTCAGCATGAGATGGAAGAACTAGATAGTGCCCCGCTACACCGATGACTGCCCTGGCAGGGTACACAACATCAAGTCCCTGACGCGCTGGTGGAAAAACGTGGGTTCGGATCTCAAACTCTGTCGAAAGGTCAGACTTGATGGCCCAACATCCTGGAGGGCCTCCTGAGGTCACGGCGCCTGGGCTCACTGTTAACTCAGAGCTGACGCCAGCACCGAAGCCAACTCTCTGGACAAAGACTGGGCTGGACTAGAAGAGATAGAGTATAACGTGTGCTTCTTGGCTTAAATATATACGTGAGGCTGTCAGAGTAGCTCTTGTCTAGAGGCAAGATAGGAAGGAGGAGACGGGTGGGCAGGAGTTGGTTGAATGATTCGGAAAGTACAGAGTAGGAAGGACGAGGCTGCTGGCACAGGGTCTTGAGAGCAGCTAGAGCCGCACAGAGGTGTGCGTAGGTGGTTTTGTATGGGACATCAGCTTAGTACGTAAACTTTCACTTAAAGCGCAATCAAATAATTTTTAAAATAGTAAAAAAAGTGAACTTGGAGCTCCCCTCCACAGTGATGTTGGTTTGAGGTTTGTGTTGAAAACGCTGTAAGACATGTTAGTTTTTATTTCTGGAAAAAAATTAAAAAGACTGCCCTGCCTTTGCCCCTTTACTCAGAGAACATGAGTTCTCGTTTGTACTGTCTCTTCTTTTCTTTGGGGGAAAATTCTATTTGGTTCTCAGTTTTCGTCAAAGGGTCTGAGATTCCTCTGTTTGAAATTCTGGCCAAGTTAATAAGTTTTACCTAAAAAAATGGGTTCATTTTTCCAAAGACAACTTGACATTGTTGTAGACATTTTAAGAAATTGAGTTCCTTTTTATTTGTGTGTGTGTGTGTGTGTTGTCCTGTTTATTAAGAGTATAAGCTGGGTTGTTTCACCTGTCTTCACAGACTGATGCATTTGTGTAGATTTTCTGTCTCATTGTTGTCCTAAGATCTTGGCTCTGATCTGGAGAGGGTTCTGTCTGAGTGTTTCTCAGCACTAGATTGGAAGCCAAGGTTGACAGTTGCCAGTTTTTTGTGAGATTGTCTTAAGTTTCAGTTCTTTCTTGCTTCAGAAAAATGTCTTCCTATCTATGCCTGTCTATAAATGGCATGATTCTCTGAGAATGATCTGGCATTCAGTAGATAGTTTGAGAAACTGTGATGTGAATTGATCTGTTTGAAAAGTGCACTGGAGAAAAAATGGATAAAATTGTTTATTTTAGTGGATAACACAGTGTCATAAAAAGACAAAAAAAAAATTCTAATTGCTTCTCTAAAAGATTCCTTAAAGGACACAGAAGATGAGATTATGAAAATAAAAAATATATATTTTCCTAGCTCCAGATGGTATAGTTAAATTGTTGTTGTTGTTGTTGTTAGGTGCCATCGAGTTGGTTCTAACTCACAGCCACCCTACATAAAACGAAACAGAACACAGCCTGGTTGTACACCATACTCATAATCACCGCTATGTTTGAGGGTCTTGAAGCAGCCACTAGGCGAGCCCATCTCACTGAAGGTCTTCCTCCTTTTCACTGACTCTCTACCAAGAATAATATCCTTTTCCAGGGACCGAGCCCTCCTGGTAACATGTCCAAAGTACAAGAGATGAAGTCTCTCCATCCCGTCTTGAATTCTAAGAAGCATTCTGGGTTTATTTCTCCAAAACAGATTTGTTCACTTTTGTGGCAGTCCATGGTCTACAAGCATTTAATATGCATCAACAGTATCACAGTTCAAATACTAAGTACTTCAGTATTCCTTATTCATCACCCATGTGCCGCGTACATCCGGGGTGACTGAAATTACCGTGGTTCGGGTCGGGCACACCTTAGTTCTTCAACTGAGTTCTTTGCTTTTTAACACTTTATGGAGGTCTCTTACAGCAGATTTGCAAATGAAATTAGTCATTTGATTCCTCGACTGCTGCTTCAGGGGTGTTGATTGTGGGTCCAACCAAAATGAAATCCTTGACAACCTCAGTCTTTTTTGTTAATCATGATTTTGCTTATTAGACCAGTTGTAAGGATTGTTATTTTCATTAGGTTGAGGTTCAACCCATACTGAAGAGAGGAGACTTTGATCCTCGTTAGTAACTCCTTCGAGTCCTCCTCACTTTCAGCAAGCCAGGTGTTAGATTACAATATTCATTAAAAAGGTTTTTGGTTAGTAAATGGCAAACAATCATCTATAAGAATTAAATATCCCAATACTATCAGAAATTAATGAAAATGAATTCATTCTGACAAATCTTTTCTGTTTTGTAGTATGCCAAATTAAAAGCATTTTCCACAATCTTTAAGTAACTTGCTGCTGTTGGGGGCCTTCAGATCAGTTCAACAGAACCGAACACTGTCCTGTGCTGGGCCATCTACGTGATCGTTGTTACACTTGAAACCACTGTTGCAGATACTGTGACAAGTCCAAGTCTTTGATCTTCATAAGTGCCTCAAATCCTTTTCACTGTCAGCAAGCAAGATTGTATCATCTACACATCACAGGTTGTTAATGAGACTTCCTCCAATCCCGATGCTGTATTCTTCTTCATATAGTCCAGTTTCTCAGATTCTTGGCTCAGCATACAGATTGAGTAAACATGGTGAACAGGTATACTCCCAAGCCACATCTGTTTTATCTTTATACCACATAGTATCCCTTTGTTCTGTTCCAGTGAATGCTTCTTGTTCTAAATACAAGTTCTTCATGAGTATAATTACATATTCTGAAATTCCTATCCTTCCCAATGTCATCCATAATTTGTTGTGATCCACACAGTTGAATGTCTATACATAGTCAATAAAACACAGATAGACGTCTTTCTGATATTGTCTTCTTTGAGCCGTGATCCATCTGACATCAGCAGTGATATATCTTACTCCAGGTCTGAATCTAGCTTGAATTTCTGGCAGTTGCCTGTAAACGCACTGCTGCAATGGCTTTTGAATGACCTTCAGCAAAATTTTACTTATCTGTGATATTAATGATATTACTTGATAATTTCTGCATTCTATTGTATCACCTGTCTTTAGAACGGGTACAATATGAGTCTCTTCCAGTCAGTTGACTAGATAATTGTCCTCCAAATTTCTTGGCCTAGTCCAGTGAGCACTTCTGTTACTCAATCCATTCGTTGAAACATCTCAGTTGGTATTCAGTGAATTCCTGGAGCTCTGATTTTCATCAGTACATTTAATGCAGAGTAGACCTCTTTCTTGAGCAGCATCAGTTCTTGATCACATGCTGCCTCTTGAAATTGTCGCAAGTTAACTAATTCTTTTTGGTATAGTAACCGCATATTCCTTCCATTTTCTTTTGATACTTCTCTGTCATTTAATGTTTTCTCCATAGAATCCTTCAATCTTGCAACTCTAGACTTAAATTTTTTCTCCAGTTCTTTAAGCTTTTCGAGTGTCTTCTCTCCTTTTAGTTTTCTATCTCTAGGTCTTAGTGCATTTCATTACAGTATGTAATTCTGTCTTTTCCAGCCACCCTTTGAAATCTGTTCTGCTCTTTTATTTCATTATTTTTTCCCTTTCCTTTAGCTATTTGAAATTTGAAAGCAAGTTTTAGAATCTCCTCTGATACTCATTTTGGTCCTTCCTTCCTTCCTTCCTTCCCTTCTTCCCTCCCTCCCTCACTCCCTTCTTCCTTCCTTCATTCCTTCTCTTCCTTCCTTCTTCCCTTCCTCCTTTGCCCTTATTTCCTCCTCCTTTCCCTCTTCCCTCTTCCCCTTCCCCCTTCCCCCTTCTTTTCACTGTAGCTCTTAACCACTGCACCACCAAGGCTCCCTGTGTATATGAATCTGCTAATGAGTATATTCAATTTGCCACTTAAAAGTGTGTACCACAAGAGACATGTGGCAAAGACAAAGTTTAATTAAAATGTTTATGAAAAAGAAGGAAGTGCCTTTTGGGGTGGCCGAAGGTTTTTATCTGTCATTGATAAAGTCTGATCAGTTAATTTATGAGATTTTGAAGAGCTTTAGTATCAAATAGTATATAAAAACTTGGGCTTCTCTGACATCATTGATTTAAGTATGAGGTGAAAAGCATCTCATTGGGATAAACTAAGTTTATGTTGATTTTTGTGTCCTGGACTAAGAAAACCAAAACTTACGGCTTTTTAAAAAGCTAGGTTAAATGGATATGTAACTTAGCTGCTGCCAGTTTGAAACTGCGACCAGTTTGAAACCTGATGAAAAGACCCAAAGGAATTGTTCCAGCCCTATAAGGCAGAAAGAGCTAGAGAAAGCTAGGACTCGTTTAATGTGTTGTGAGCTTCATGAAATGTGTTGTCAAATTAAGAGAAATGTCTAATTGTCCTTGGGTTAAAAGTCTATGTGACAGTGTATCCTATTCGTTGTATATTATTAGACAACAAGAACACATTAGCCATAATTTTAGTATTTTTTTTTTTCTAATTTAGTTGTAGCTTTATTTGTTTTCAGTCTGGTAGCATGGAAACCAATGGTTTATCTAGGAAATTTACATCTTTTGCCTAAGGAGTTTTGTTACTATTCAGATGTTCAGAAACTTGGTAATCTTGGCATATTCTAACCATATGACTTTTTTACTCACGTGGTGTGCCTCAGGATTGTTATATGTTATACCTCAAGTTCTTTTCTCATGGAGGGTTATGGTCATCCATTTCCAAAAATCAGATGTACTGCCTACCCTTCTTTGAAAATAGGACTAATGATTATGTGAGCTATTATGTCTAAAGTTTCTAAATTGACTTTATTGGCTTGCATTATTTTGCAATGAATTCTCATCAAGTAATTTTTTAAAAAATCTGGTAATAATAAATTAACCATGGCTATTTTTAAATTTTGTCATCGCCATATAGTTTTCAGTTTACCTACTCCTCAAAAGTGCTTGAATTAGAGTATTTCTCTAAAAACAGATGACGTATATTGTGCTGAGGAAAAAGACAGTCATATTTTGAAGGTGGCTATCACTGGACTGAATCAAGATTTCCAGACCCTGTATGTAGAAGCTGATGGGTTCACAGAGTGCCTCGGATTCAGAATTGTGTCAAACAAATTAATTACATAGAACTAAGTGGAACAAAATATTAATCTGTCATGTGGGCGATGGAATTGTTGGTTTGATGTCCTGTTTTCTGTGTATAAGGAGACGTTTCCTTTTTTCCCAAATGATTTAATTTATTTTACCTGCGATTCTCATTACCCTACGTTGTTGTTGTTGTTAGACACCATCGAGTTGGTTCTGACTCACGGTGACCTTAAGAACAGCAGAACCCAACCTTGTCCAGTCTTGAACCATGTCCACAACCGTTCTCATGGTTGAACACATTGTTGAGGCCATGTGTCAACCCATCTTGTCGAGGATTTTCCTCTTTTTCAGTAACCTTCCACTTTATCAAGCACGATGTCTTTCTTCAGGGATTGACCCTTCCTAAAAACATGCCCAAAATATACAAGATGCAGTCCTGCCATCTTTGTTTCCGAGGAGAACTCTGATTGTACTTCTTCTGGAACAGATTCTGTTTGTTCTTTTGGCAATCCATGGTAGGGTCAACTCTCTTCTCCAACATTGCAATTCAAAGGCATCAGTTGTTCTTCTGTCTTCTTTGTTCGTGGTCCAGGTTTCACATGTATATGATGTGACTGAAAATACCACGGCTTGGGTCAGGCGCATTTTAGTTTTCAAGATGATGTCTTTACTTTTCAATATTTTAAAGAGATCCCTTGTAGCAGATTTTCCCAATACAATGTGCCTTTTGATTTCCTGACTGCTGCTTTCATGGGTGTTGATTGTGGGCCCAAGTAAAATGAAATCCTTGACAACTTCAATCCTTTCTCCATTTATGATGATGTTGCTTCCTGGTCCAGTTATGAGGATTTTTGTTTTCTTGATGTTGAGGTGCAATCCGTACTAAAGGCTGTGGTCCTTGATCTTCGTAAGTAAATATTTCAAATCTTCTTCACTTCCAGCAAGTAAGGTGGTGTCATCTGTGTAACATAGGTTGTTAATGAGTCGTTCTTCAATCCCGATGGCTCATTCTTCTTTGCATAATCCAGCTTCTGAGATTATTTGCTCAGCATATAGATCAAAAGGTATGATGAAAGGATACAGCCCTGATGCACACTTTTCCTGACTTTAAACCACGCAGTGTCCCTTGTTCTGTTTCCATGACTTCCTTTTGGTCCATGTACAGATTCCTCAAAAGCACAATTAAGTCCTCTGAAATTCCCATTCTCCACAACGTTAGCCATAATTTACTATGGTCCCTGCAGCACAATGGCTTTGCATAGTCAATGAAATGCAGGTAAACATCTTATTGATATTCTCTGCTTTCAGCTAAGATCCGTCTGACATCAGCAATGATATCCTTGGTTCTATGTCCTCTTCTGAATACAGCTTAAATTTCTATCAATTACTTGTCTATATACTGTTACAGTCACTTTCGAATGGTCTTGAGCACAATTTTACTTGTGTGTGATATTAACAATATTGTTTAGTAATTTCTGCGTTTGGTTGGATCACCTTTCTTTGTAATGGCTTTAAATATGGATCTCTTCCAGCCAGCTGGCCAGGTGTCTGTCCTCCAGATTTCTTGGCATAGATGAGTGAGTACTTTCAGTGCTGCATCTGTTTGTTGAAGTATCTCCGTTGATATTCCAATCAATTCCTGAAGAGTTGCTTTTTGCTAATACCGTCAATGCAGCTTTGATTTCTCCCTTCAGTACCATCTGTTCCTGATTATATGCTACTTCTTCAAGTGGCTAAACGTCGATTAGTTCTTTCTGGTATAATGACTCTATGTATTCCTTCCATATTCTTTGGATGCTCCCTGAGTGGTTTAATACTTTCCCTATAGAATCCCTCACTAGTGCAACTCGAGGCTTGAATTTTTTCTTCCATTCTTTCAGCTTGAAATACACAGAATGTGTTTTTCCCTTATGGTTTTCCATTTCCGGCTCTTTGCGCATGCCATTATAATATTTTATTCTGTCTTGGCTGGCTTCTCAGGCTGCTTTTGGAAATCTGTTTCAGTCTTTTACTTTGCCATTCCTTCCTTTTGCTTTAGCTGCTTGACATTTGAGACCAAGTTTCAGAATCTCTCCTGATATCCAATTTGGTCTTTTCCTCATTTCCTATCGTTTTAATGGCCTCTTGCTCTCTTCATGGATGATGTCTTTGATGTCATTCCACAGTTCGTCTGCTCTTCAGTCATTAGTGGTCAACACAGAAATCTGTTTTGGAGATTATATTTAAACACAGGAGGGATATACTGAAGATCATATTTCGACTCTTGGGTACTTGTTTCTTCTTTGTTTCTAACTTTTGCATTTCAGTCACCAGTAATTATCAATGCATCCTGACTGCATGTTTGATCAATTTCAGACTGCAGAAGCTGGTAAAAATCTTCAACCTCTTCATCTTTGGCCTTAGCACTTGATGCATAAATTTGAACAGTCATATTAACTGGCCTTCCTTGTAGGTGTATGTATATTTTCCTATCAGTAACAGCATTGTACTTCAGGAAAAATATTGAAATGTTCTTTTTGATAAAGAATGCAGTGTTGTTTCTCCTCAAGATTTTGTTCCCATCATAGCAGACCATATGATTGTCAAATTCAAAATGGTCAAAGATGGTCTATTTCAGCTCTCTAATGCCTAGGATATTCGTGTTTATGCATTCCATTTCATTTTTGATGATTCCCAATATTTCTAGATTCATACTTCATATATGTCATGTTTCAATTATTAATGGATGTTTTCAACTGTTTCTTCTCATTTTGAGTCATGTTACATCAGCAAACAAAGATCCTGAAGGCTTTACTCCATCCACATCGTCAAGCTCTACTCTGCTTTGAATAGGCGCTGTTCACCAGTTGTCTCCTGAATGCCTTCCAACCTGGAGAAGGGGGTGGTGGTGGCAATTTTCTGGCGCTATATCTCACTTCATTCCGCTGCTATTCATAAGGTTTTCCCTGACTAATTTTTTTGCAGCTGTGTAGTGTCAGGTTGTTCTTCCTAATCTATTTTAGTCTGGAAGCTCAGCTGAAACCTGTCTACCATGGGTGACCCTGCTGGGACCTAAATATCAGTGGCATAGCTTCCAGCACGATGGCATTAAGCAAGCCTCCACTGACAGACAATTGGGGGCTGCTCACCCTATTTTTACTCTCCTTGCCCAATGCTGTTACCCTCCTTACCCAATGCTGTGGCTTTATGCTACACCTACATATTTATACATAACCAATTAACCAAAAGAGGAAATAAGAAATACAACAAACACTTGATGATTTTGTATATTCTACCTGTACACTTTGTATTTATATTATCTTGTCTCTCAGGGTAAATATATGTTATACCCAAAGTTGGGGCCATGAGTCGGATCCGACTCGATGGCACTTTGCCTGGTGTAAAGTTCTTTTCCTGCTAAAGATTATGGCATATGTTTTCAAAATTTGGATATACTATCTACTCTTTTTTGAAACTGGAAAGAAACTTTAAAAGGATTAAAGGAAGAATTAAAGAAAAACCCTATTATCAGGTACTCAGTAGCTAACATAGTGGTTAGTTACTGAAATAACCACTTCTGTCATTCAAGAGGAAAAGGTCAAATTTTAAATGTTTTAGATACTGTAACTCTCAAATTAGAAGTTTCTGTTGAGTAACTTAACAAAGTTGTGAAAACCATAACTGTGAAAGTATCTGAAGTTTGAGCTGTGACTTTATAGAAGAGAAATGCATTAAATTTCCTGCTAGTCTCCCCAAGAAGAGTTTGCACCTTAATAGATGCATGTTGTTGTGTTTATTTTAATAATAATATGTGGAATCTGAAGTTTTCCAAAATGTAGTTGCTACTGAGGCACATGAAAAGCAGGTGCTGGCAAGGCTTATATATAACCAAACACCTCATGAGATTTGTTTCCTTGGTTCAAAGGCCTAGGATCATGATAGCCAAGTGCCATCGAGTCGGATCTGACTAGGATCATGATGTAATGAATAATTTGAGTCAGTAGGCCTAATACTGTTCCCAATGTTTCTTTTCTACTTTCTAGTTTGTTGCCTAGGGCAGACTCTGAAAAGCTTACAGGGCTCCAAGGTCAAGCAGTGGTCCAAGGTCAAGCAGTGCACCCCATGGTTGGTCTTGATTCGTCTAGACCACAGAGAAAAAGGAGAGCCAGGAGAGTGCCAGACGACATCATCATATCAGTCCTGACTACCATCGCTGAACATTTTGGTCAATGATTCTAAAGTAGAATCCAGATCAAAAGTAAGGAAATTGAAAGAAAAATAAATTGATTCTCATGCAATCTACGTTTCTCTGGTACATGGAATTAGGATGACCCACTCAGGCTGTTATCCTGAGATCTTCTTTTAAACCTTGAGCTTTGAGAAACATGGCTTCTTCAGTTACCTCTAAGTTGTTCAATGCCATGGTGAATGGCTTAGTAAGACAGTTCTGCCTGAGGCATTGAACTTCCTAGCAGAATTATCTATACGTTGTCACTTTTACAAGACCAACAATTTCTTCACTGCAAATACTTTTCTACCCCAAGGTAAGTGGCCACTACACACACAGCCCACACCAGATGAAATACATAGAAATCCAGTTGAACACATCTGTGGAAACCGACAATTGGAAAAGCTCAATATCAGCCATTAGAACAAGACAAAGGTGTTGACTGCAGAACAGACCATCAGTTGCTCACATGTAAGTACACACTGAAACTTAAGAAAATTAGAACAAGTCCATGAGAGCCAAAGTATAACCCTGTGTATACCCCACCTGAGTTTAGAGGCCATCTCAGGAACACATTTGATACACTGAACACTAATGATTGAAGACTGGACGAGTTGTGGAATGACATCAAAGACATCACATGTTAAAAAAAAAGCAAGAGGTCATTAAAAAGAAAGAAAAGACCAAATTGGATATCAGAAGATTCTTAAATTTGCTCATGAATGTTGAGTAACTAAATCAAAAGGAAGAAATGATGAATTAAAAGAACTGAAGATTTTCAAAAACAAAGTATTATAATGATGTTCAAAGAGCTGGAGAGAGTAAACCAAAAGAGAAGAACACACTCTGCATTTTTCAAACTCATAGAAGAAATACGCAGAGTCATAGCGGAGAGAATTGGATCATGCTCAACCATTTCAAGAGGGAGAATATAATCAGAAACCAATGGTATTAAAAAAGGGGGTCAAAACTGTATTGAAGGCACTGGCCCAAAACAAGGCTCCACAAATTAATGGAATATCTATTGGGGTGTTTCAGAAAGCGGATACAGTTCTGGAAGTGCTCACTAGTCTATGCCAAGAATTTTGAGAGACAGCTACCTGGCCAACCAACTGGAAGAGAACCATATTTATGCCTGTCCCCAAGAAAAGTGATGTAACCATATGTGAAAATTATCAAACAATATCGTTAATGTTGTACCTAAGCAACATTTTGTCAAAAATCATTCAAAAGCAACTGCAGCAGTATATTGTAGAGAACTGCCAGAAATTCAAGCTGGATTCAGAAGGTGTGGAACCAGGGCTATCACTGCTGATGTCAGATGACTCTTGGCTCAAAGCAGAGATTACCAGAAAAATGTTTACTCATGTTTTGTTGCATATGCAAAGGCATTTGGCTGTATATGGGTAACATTGAGGAGAATAGGAATTCCAGAACATTAAATTGCACTCATGAAGAATCCGTACATGGATCAAGAGGCAGTCGTGCAAATAGAACAAGGGGACACTGCACAATTTAAAGTCAGGAAAGGTGTGCAGTCAGGGTTGTAACTTTTTACCATACCTTTTCAATCTGTATACTAAGCAAACAGTTTGACAAACTGGACTACATGAAGCAGAATGGGACTTCAGGATTGGAGGAAGACTCACTAACAACCTGTATTATGCAGATGACACAACCTTGCTTGCTGAATGTGAAGAGAATTTGAAACACTTACTGATGAATATCAAAGACCATAGCCTTTAGTATGGGTTGCACCCAACATCAAGAAAACAGAAATCCCCACAACTGGACCAGTAAGCAATATCCTGATAAAGGGAGAAAAGAATGATGTTGCCAAGGATTTCATTTAACTTGGTTCCACAGTCAACTCCCATGGAAGGATCAGTCAAGAAACCAAAGATGCATTGCATTGGGCAAATCTGTTGCAAAACACCTCTTGAAAGTGTTGAAAAGTAAACAAGACTAAGGTGTGCCTGACCTAAGCCATGGTATATTCAACCACATCATATGCATGTGAAAGCTGGACGATGAAGAAGGATGATAGAAGACAAACTGATGCCTTTGAAATGTGGTGGTGGAGAAAAATGTTGACTGTACCACGGACTGCCAAAAGAGTGAAAAGAAAGATCTATCTTAGAAGTAGTAAAACCAGAGTGGCCCTTGGAAGCAAGGGCAGCAAGAACACATCTTACACACTACAGGCATGTTGTCAGGAGGGCTCAATCCCTGGAGAAGGACATTGTGCTTGATAAAGTAGAGAGGGTCCGTGAAGAACAGGAAGACCCTCAACAAGATGGACTGACATAGTGGCTGCAACAATGGGCTTAAGCATAAAAAACAGTGGGCATGGCATAGGACCAGGTTGTGCTTTGTTTTGATGCGCATGGGGTCGCTATGAGTCAGAACTGACTCCGTGGCACTTAACCATAGGGAAACTCTATGGTCAGACTAGTGGCTGCATTTTAGGATAAATTGTCGTTATATAAACACTGTTCTTACCCTGTTTCCATGGCAATATTTATAGCATAAGGCAAAGGAGCCTTTGGAAGTGTTTACTCTTTGAAACAATTTTGGCTCCCTAGTTGAAATGTTACCCTGAGTTTCAAATTGTGTATTAAATAAACTTCAATCCATTTCTATTATTGCCTTAATATGATTTTTTGTTTTAGCACTCCCAAACTGAGGAAATCAGTTTCTGTTCATTCAAGCAACCCAGTCCTTGTGTTTCTGCTATAACGACATGTGATGGAATATCATGAATTCATTCACTCAGTAGAAGTTTATTTAGGGTCTACTGTGTTCTAGGCATTGTTCTAAATCTGTGATGAAAAATGGAGAGAAATCCCTGCGTTTGCAGAGCATGCATTCTGTTTCGGAAGGCAAGAAATGGAGAAGGAAACATTATGTTATAGAAGTGTATCGAATGATGTGGAACAAGATGACTTGTACTATGTGAAGATGATTGGGGAAGAGTGAAGCCAGCACACAGCTGTTTGTATACATCAGCAAACTGTGAGCATATACACTTTTTAGGACATTAGAGGGACACACAACAAAATTTTAGCAGTTACATGTATTTTTCAGTTCCCATTTTTCTATTTTCCGTATATATATATATATATATACAGACATACATATATTTGCTTTTGTGACTTTCAAAATGATAGTATAAGAAATCTTAAAAAGAAACAAAAGGGCTGGTGAGGTCCACGGTAGGTACGTGCTTAGCTAATGATTCCTTCACTTTTGTTTATTTAATTTTCTATTTATACCTTGTGGCAGTCTCAAAATTTGATTTCTTAATAACCAGGATCAATAACAATCCATAGAATTTTCATTAGGAAATTTTCACAAAGAGACTGCTAGTCTTCTCTTCCTCCTCCACAATGTTCTGGAAGCTTCGGTGACACCTGTCCAGTGTGGGTGACCCTGCTGGTATACGAAATGCAGGTGGCATAGCTTCTAACATCTTAGCAACATGCAAGCCACCCCAGTACAACAGAAAGACAGACAGTGGGCTCAGGCACACCAGTGACAACTAACAACAAAAACACAAAAGCCACTGCCCTCAAGTCTGTTCTAACTCATTACAACCCTGTATGCAGAGCAGAACTGCCCCATAGAGTTTTCAAGGACAGCCTGGGGAATTTGACCTGCTGACCTTCTAATTAGCAGCTGAAGCACTTAATACTACGCCCATCACCAGCTTTTTCCCAACTTACAATAAGATCAATAAAATAATTGTGTGCTGGGTCATTTTCCAGATTACACTTTTCATAACGTAAACCCCCAAAAAGAAACACACTGCGATCAAGTCGATTCCAACTCATATTGACCCTACAGGATAGAGGAGAACTGCTCCATAGAGTTTTCAAGGAGCACCTGGTAGATTTGAACTGCTGACCTTTTGGTTAGCAGCCATAGCCATAGCACTTAATCACTACAACACAAGAGTTTCTCAAGTAACAGTAAGATCAATAAAATCCATGTGTGCTGGATCATTCTCCAGATGATATTTTTCATAATACAGAAGAGTTAAATTCTGAGTCCCAAAAGGGACTTTTGAAATCATCTTGAGTCAAACATTCAGTTCATAGATGAAGTAATCGAAGCTTCAAAGACTTAAGAGACACCCTTGAGCAGGGCTTGGGTTCAGGCCTCCTCAAACTGACTTCACGCCTCGGTGTTCGCAATAAACAGCCTCACTGTCTGTCACTAACCCCAGCGTGATGGTCAATCCAGTTCCAAATGCTCAGTGTAGTCAAATGAAGGAAGATACAAAGAACAGTAAACACACAACCAAAGATGGTTAGTAAGTCAAAGATAGATTCTATCACTAAACAAAAGCAGAACCAAGTTAAATCAATGACAGGAAATCCCTGAAAACAGGCTGCAGCCCTTCTCTGCCATAGGCAAAGGTCACAGGAGAACCGACCGACTGAAGAAGCGCCAGTTAGGCCTGAGAAATTCTACCTCTGAACCAAGATGGTTCAAATCTGCTTTACATAAGAAGGTGTTCATTGCTTTCAAGTCAATTCTGACTCATAGTCAGTCCACAAGTATGACAGAAAGACACTCTGCCTAGGCCTGAGCCATCCATCTAAGCTTTGTGTGGCTATCACACCCACCCAGCCCACTGACAATCTCCCTCCTTTTCCATGACCCTCAAATGCACCAAGAAGCAGATATAGACATTTGTAAATAAACCTGTGCTTTACCTGCAAGTTAGAATGTGTCCTTGTCATTGCTGTCCCTCGCATTAGGACAATTATTTTTATCTGTAGGAGTCTGCAGTGGTTAACAGTTCTGCTGCTAACCAAAAGGTCAGCAGTTCACACTTACCAATCACTCCTTGGAACCCCTATGGGACAGTTCTACTGTGACCTGCACAGCTGCTGTGAGTAGGAGTCGACCTGACAGCAACCGGCTGGGTTGTTTTTATTTCTACCCTTAGAGCACTTTGGCGTACAGTGTCCGTTGGCAGGCACCTGCTGTGCGATTCTCCCTTGAAATCTCATCCGGTGGGTCTTATGCCCAGTTCACAGGTGAGCACACTGAGGCTCTGCTAGTCTCCTCATCTGGGTCTGCTGGCAGTCACATCTCAAAACGAAGGCTTAGCTGCAGCAAGCCTTCTAGTATCCAGCCCATTGCTGTGGAATGAGAGAGGGAGAAAACATTCCGTGATAGCTTGTTTTAATTAAAAATTCTTTTTAGAAATTTGAAAAGGTGGTGATAAATCAAACCGAGAAGTTATTCATTTCCTTTGTGTGTGTGTGTGTGTGTGTGTGTGTGTATTTGTCTTAACAAATCCAAAGAAGCCTGCTGTGTGTATTCCAAACCTCCAGCTGTCTGTCTGGTCTGACTTCTAACCCATTCACCACCTGAAGCTTTTAGACCCAGGTGTCCTCATCCCTGCAGATTCTTGTGCCAAGCACGAATTTTGTTTTTTAGGAAGTCCTTACGAACAGGACAGTGTAGGAGTGCCATAGAACAGTAGCTCCTGAAAGCCAAGCTGCTTATTTATTTGAAAGGCTCATTCTAGGACAAAAGTGAAAGCAGTGCACACAACAGAAGTGGGCCAGGCTCAGGCGATTTCCAAGGAGACCGGGGATCAGGCCGGAAGAAAGGCGACCAGAAGCACACCGGAAGTCTGCCGTGAATGCAACCTTCTACTGCACGCTGATTTGGTTCTTTTACTTTCTTTCTTTTTTTTCTCTCTGAAGCTGAAGCCCCCAAACACTCTCTGGAACTGTACAACACAGTCATGTGTAAAGTGATTTGGGAAAAAAAAAGAAAAACCTTTGTGTCAAGCTAGTCCCGACACAAGCACACCTTACACCCCAAGGGGCTCCTGGGGCTCCCTGCTGGCCTGATCCCTCCTCCTGTGGAGCTGGGTGTCACCACACGTCAGAGAAGAATGCAGCTGGACAGCCAGGAGCACAGTTTCAGTCACCCTGCTCCTGCACGTAAGCACCCCTTCTCTTGCCTGCCTTCCTCTCCCCTCCCCATGGCAAGACGTCTGGCACCCAGTGTCTGGCGTGGAATCTTCCAAGCCCACATTTTCTGCAGGGCTGTGACAACAGGTTTCAACTTGACTTGCCATCCCAGCAAACATGGAGTTTCATTTGTTTGCTTCTGTGGACAGGGAGGAGTGCAGCTCCTAGTGCTGAAAAGGGGCATCCTTACTTTTGATTGGATTTTTCTAAAGAGAAGATGGATTCCTGTGTCTTGGATTGTTTCAGAAACATGTTTTTATTTTCACATATATTCTGTGTCTGCGTGCCATCCCATGGCTTTGTTGTTTTAAAGTCACTGCTAGCCTTGAGCAGCTACTATGTCAGGCACATGTACTCAGTATCCTAGAGAATCTTAGAGACACAAAGAGGGTGGGTGATCATGTTATCCAGGCCCTTACTTTACAAGCTAGGGAAACTGAGGCTGGGAAAGTGAAGGGATCTGTTCCAGGACAAAGTTGGTGCATGGTGGAATTGTTACAACCCCTGAAGCCGGGTCAGGGTATCTAGGGGCTTGGGATCATAGGAATCACTGGTGTGTTCCTTGCGATTCTTTAAATACTTGCAGGTTTTTTTTTTTCCTGCCATTTTTACAGTTTTGTTTATATATATATGTATATATGTCACAGCTATAAATACTTTAATTTAAAAAAATCAAAAAAATATTGCCAACTCTATTCCAAACTCATAGGACCTTATACCAAAATCAAAAAACTCTTTGTAGTTGAGGTGATTCCAACTCATAGAAACTATATAGGACGGAGCAGTGCTTTGACATAGAATCTCCAGGAGGCACCTGGTGGATTAGAATTGCTGACCTCTTGGTTAGCAGACATAGCACTTAACCACTGCACCCCCAGGGTTTCCATAGGACCCTGTAGGACAGAGTAAAACTGCTCCATACAGTTTCCAAGGAGCGACTGGTCTGTCTGAACTGCTAAATATTTGGTTAGCAGTTGTACCATGTACACAAGATCCAACAAGTAAGTTCATGAACTTGATTGTCGTAAGTGCTGGGGGTGAGTTCTACCCAGGCCCTTAGGGTCCCCATGAGTCGGATCTGACTCCACGGCCCTTGGCTTGGCTGCCCCCATACCTCATTGCTGAGTATCACTGTAGTCAGCTTCCAAGTGCCCCCCTTGGGAAGCTGTGCACCACCACCAGCACCTAGCCCACCTTTCAGAGTCGTCTCAGTACTCTGTCTGGAATGGCCATTGCACACAGTGGCAAGGTGGCAAGTTTATGAACTTAACCGCATAGCTGTCTGTGAGGGAGTTTGTAGCCAGTAAACAAATAACAGTATCGGAACATCCTCCCTACTCACCTGATCTGGCCCTCAGTGACTCTTTTCTTTACCCAAAGATGAAGGAAATACTAAAAGGATAACACTCAGGATGTCAAGGGTAATACAAAGACAGGTCTGACAGCCATTCCAAAATGGGTTCTAAAATTGCTTTGAAGAGTGGACTAGGTGCTGGTGTGCGTGCACAGATTCCTAAGGGGAATATTTTGAAGGTGACTGTGCTGACATTCAGCGATGAGCTATGTAGTGCTTTTTATAGGATGAGCTCATGAACCTAGTTGTCAGATCTCCTATATATACGACGTTTAAATGTAATATTTTCTCTCTAGGTTCAAGCATATAACATAGACTTGACTCTTTTACTGAACTTTATACAAAGGCTTCCCCATTCTTTCAATTTCAGATATTTTTCATGAATCTTTCTCTATGTTTGAATTTGAAATGCTACTTATTCTCAAAGCCTTAAACAAATTTTGACTTGCACACAGGAAACTTGCATGCTGCAAATAGTTAAGCGCTCCACTAACAGCTGAAAAGTTTATGATTTGAACCCACCCAGAGGCACTGCTAACGAAGGATCTGGCAATCAGTTTTAGAAAGGTCACAGCTTTGAAAACCTCAAGGAGCAGTTCGGCCCTGCACATGGGTTGCCATGAGTCGGAATCAGCTCAACGGCAACTGACAACCACAACAAGCGGGGTACTGATTTTTGAAGGAAAGGACAAGTGATAGAGTGGTGGATAGCCGGGTAGATAAATAGATGCATGGATACACAGATACACTGACGTATCCCAGTGGAGGTATCGTGGTAATAAGAAGTGATGTTGCTTTTCACACACAGGTGAGGAATCAATGTCAGTTACACTACCGTTTCACGCTGCCAAGTATGGACCTCACTGACCGCTTCCCGAGCATTCCCCTAGCTCGGTCTCTAGAACCTGACCCTGGACCTGGCCTCACACAGTACTCCTACAGAAAGAAGTCAAGGTCTGCACCACTGGATGAACTCAGAGCTGGACAGCAACCTCCATGCTTCGTGATTCGATAGGTACGGCCCATGGACTGGCCTCAAGCCCTGAATCTAACTTTTCCACTTCCAGATCCAGAGGTGCTCCCTCCTTCCTCAGAATTTGGGGTCCTGATGTTCGGTTCCACTCTGGGCTTAGAGGCGAGGCTGAACCACACTCTGTAAGGGATAGCTGGTGTCTGCTCCCGCTCAGGGCTTGTCTCGCGCTCTCTCTGCTGGTCAGTCGGTGCTTCTCCCTCTCTCTCCCTGGGCTTGGGTGTTCACTTGCCCCAGTCGGCAGGACCACCTTCCACCCACCCTCGCTTCAGTTCAGAAGCACCTCTCTACCCTAGTAAACCGTTTGCATTCCATCTGGCGTGCATTTGCTCTGAAGACACTTCCCTGTCAATCTCTCCCGCCACATTAAAAATCTGTCATCACGATGGCACCGCCGCCTGGCTCCTGAGATTTCTGACTGCTTTATTGCTTGCCTCATTTTTTTCTCTTCCCTGCTACAGCTGAGAAGCAGAAATAAAGGTTTGTTGTTGAAACATGGCCGGGAGGAAAGTCGCAGGCACACATCTGTCAGGGTATTACCTTTCTTCAGTGGGGGATTAAGGTGTTTTATGGCTCTCGCCGCGGAGCAGTCACACTGCATATATTTTCTCAGTAGAACATAAAGATGAACTCATACATTTTGAACCAAGTTTCCTTCTTTTGAGCCAACCCAGATAATTATGCAGTGGCACTTGGGTGGGGAAAGGGGTCAGCGAGTCAGGAAGTTCCTCACCGCCCGTCTTACCTCCCACCAAAGCGACATTGTTTAAAAGCCAGGTGCGGTGAGGGAAGCATCAGGATGGGGCCGATACTGGTGGTGAGCAGGTAGTGATGGTTCAGTGGTAGAATTCTCACCTTCAGTACAGGAAACCCAGGTTCGATTCCCAGCCAGTGCACTCCACAGGCAGTCAGCATCTCTCTGTCACCAGAGGCTTGTGTGTTACCGTGATTTTGAAATGGTTTCAGAGGAGCAACTACACTTAGATATAGAAAGAAAGGTGAAGCAATCTACTTCTGAAAATCAGGAAATGAACAGGATGCGAGGTGTTTAATCCCACTGTGAAGGGAGTCACCAGGAGCCAGAGGCTGACCTGAAGGCCACTAGCGATAATAACTGGTTATGGAAGCTCCCTCTTCTTCACCTTGTGGGAGACATTAGAAAGATCTAGAAGTCACCTGGCCCGGGAAGCCTTTGCTCAGGCCTGGCACGGTCTTGCTCCTCCTTCAAGAGTCAGAACTAGTTACTTTCCCTGGGGAGGGCCCGCCTCTCCCACCCTCTCCTTAGGAGCTGATCTGGGAACTTGCATGTTGGAACCGTCTGCTTCACATCTGACTCGCCTGCTGATCTGTGGGCTCCTGAGGTCAGAGGCTTCACAAGCACTGCCCCAGCATCTCACACTGAGAAGATCAGGAGTGTCTCCTAGGAGAATGCTTACACAAAGCTTTTCCCGAATTCCTCCTTTGCATCCTATGTATTTCACGTGGATTTGCCAGTTTAATCCTCCCAGAAACTACTGAGGGAGACTTAGGAGGTCTGACAACTAAGTCCATGAACGTACCTGTTTTAGGTGTTCCAGACCACATTGCTGACCATCATGACTGTCACCTTCGAAGTACTCCTCCTGGGAAGCTGTGCACCACGCCAGTGCCAAGTCCACCTTTCAAGCGATTTTGGAACTGTTTCTGGAATGGCCACTGCACACAGTGGCGTGGGGGCAAGTTTGCAAACTCAATTGTATAGTTGTCTGTGAGAGAGTTTGTAGCCAGTAAACAAGTAACTGTACTGGAACACCTTTCTCATAGACCTGGCCCCCAGTGACATTTTTTCTTTACCCGAAGATAAAGAAATACTGAAAGAAAGACATTTTGATGACATAGAGGACATCAAGGGTAATATGATGACAATTCTGTAGGCCACTGCAAAAGAAGAGTTCCAAAATTGCTTTGAAGGGTGAACTAGGCACTGACATCAGTGCATAGCTTCCCAAGGGGAGTTCTTTAAAGGTGATCATAGTAACATTCAGCAAGGAGGTACGCAGCACCATTTCTAGGATGGGTTTGCGAACATAATTGACAGGTCTCATATTCACATTTTCATGTGATAAATGAGGAAACTGAGGCAAGGAGGGATCAAGAAAGACAAACAGATAGCAAGCCACAGGCTCAGGACAGGAAGCCTGGAGAGCCTTGACTTTCAAGTACTTGGCTGTTCAGTGAAGAGAGCTCCTGTGTGTGCAAATGGTTAATACATTCCGCTGCTAACTGAAATTTCAGAGGTTCAGATGCACTCAGACATATCTTAGAAATAAGGCCTGGTGATCTACTTCAAAAGATCAGCCACTGCTGACTGTGGATCACAGCTCTACCCTGACACACAGGGTGTCTCTGTGAGGTGGAATCGACAAGACAGCTAGTGGTTCTGGTTTCTTCTGTGGCGGGTGTGCAGGGTCTTAGAAGGCACCAACCCCAACAGGCCAGGGGCTCTGTGTTGTTTGCTGCCATCTTCTCCTGTTATGCATTGAACTGAATCCCCTTAAAATTGTGCATTGTAAATCTTCACCCTTAAATCTGTGGATGCCATCCTATTTGGGAAAAGGGATTTCTTTGTTAGGTTTAAGGGCAAGTGAGTGTAGGGTATACCTTACATCAGTCATTAGATGAGATTTAAAAGACGAGACCAGGTATAGCAGCAAGCAAGGGCAAAGATATTGATGATGTGCAGAGATTACCACGGAACCAAGGACCAGAAGCTAAAAAGAGACAACCTTCCTCCAGAGCTGCCAGAATGCCAGTCTCCCTCTAGAACCAGTGCCCTGAATTTGGACTTGTAGCCTCCTAAGTGTGAGAAAATAAATTTCTGTTCGTTAAAGCCACCCACTTGTGGTATTTCTTTCACGGCAGCACTAGATGACTAAGACACCCCTGTAGGCTGCTTCTGTCCCACTTGAAGTTGTAGTGGCCTCGTGGCTTGGCAAGGCCCCAGGACTGTGCCCGGCACTCTGGTTCGCCCTGATGCCCCTTTGCTACCAGCTATGCCATCCCTGCAACCCCCACCCCCACACATTGTGGGCCCCTGTGAACTTTCCTCTGCCTCTGGTGTTCTTTTCCTTTGGAATTCTCTGTTCTCACTCCTACTCATCCTTTAAGACCTTCACTATTTGTTAGGCTTTTCAATTGTGTCCCCACAAAACAAATACAAAAGAGGAGAGACACAGAAAGAGACAGAGAGAAGAAACCTACATAACTTCTGAGTTATGTCACAGCCAAGGAGTGCCTGGGGAAACCAGAAGCTAGGAGACAATCATCCCCAAGAACCTTTACACAAAACATGGCTCTGCAGATATCCCGAAGTTGACCTTCTGCCTCCAGAACTGTGAGATAATACATTTCTCTTGTTTGAAGCCATTTACTTTGCATTGTTTTGTTATAGCAACCTAAAGAAATTAAGACACCCCTTAAGCAGAATTATACCCCAGACCTCCCCTGACCCCCATAATTTCCCTTTTGTCCTTTGATAATGACACTCAGTGAGTTTTATTATGCACCATCCGTTTGCATGTTGCCTTCCCCTAATAATGACCACACCAGTCAGTCATCGAGCACTTGGTATAGACACTGGCCACACCTTCAGAGCACACAGTGACAGTGTCCCTCTCATTACCAAAATGGAGGGCAGAACTGCTCTTTGCCACCACAACCACCTTCTCAGTGTTTCTACAAAGACCTGCTTGTTCTCCAGAGATTGTTGAAAGGGTTGGCAATACAGAAGATGATCTGAAGATGGGTTTGGCATTGGATTTGGAACAATCCTCAGAGGCTGGAGGATTATCCAGATCCAGGAAAGGCAGGAGATCAATCCAGAAGCTAGTGGTGGTCACCATGGCTTCAGAAAGCAATGCTTGAGCCACCAACTCAACAGCCTCCTTCTTAAGTTCTGGGCCTGACACACAGGAGTCCACTGAGACAGAAATTCTGACTTCTTACGCCAAGCACGTAGCCAAGTGCCATCGAGTCAGATCAGTCTTTCATTTTATTGTTGTAAATTTCAAGAAACGGCTGGTTGAAGTTGTCGAGAATTTCACCTCACTTGAATCTACAGTCCATGCTCAGGGAAGCAACAGTCAAGAAATCAAACGGCAACACCACAGTGAAAAGTGCTACAAAGTGACAGCAGTAATCTTACACTGATCAATAACCACACTGAATGTATATTTCTTAAATGCACTCATAAAGAAACAGAGTGGCAAAATAGATTCAAAAATAAAAAGACCATCAATATACTACTTACAGGAGACACACCTGAGAAACAAAGACATACATACATTAAAAACTAAAGGATGGAAAAAATATATCAAAAAACCGCAACTGAAAAAGAGCAAGAGTTATAATACTGATCTCAAATGAAGTAGACTTTGGAACAAAATCCACCATAAAAGACAAAGAAGGGGATTATAGAATGCTTAAAGGGAAAAATCTGCCGTGAAGACATGACCTTAATAAGTAAATGTACACCCAAGTGGCAGGGCTCTAAAATACATAAAAGAAACTTTAACAACATGGAAAAGAAAAAAACTGAGTTCCACAAAAAGAGTAGAAGACTTCAACACACCATTGTCAGTAAACAATAGACTATCTAGAGGGAAACTCAGCAAAGATATAACAGATTTAAGGACACAATCAACCAAATTGACCTCATCGACACACACAGAACACCCCACCCAACAATAGCAAAGAACACACTGGTTTCCAAAGAACATGGAATGTTCTTCAGAGTAGAACACATCTTAGGCCACAAAGCAGCCCTCAGTAAAATAAGATAAGATAATAAAATAAAATAAAATGCAAAGTGTCCTCTTTGATCACAACTCCATCGAAGTAGAACTTAGTAAGAAAAAAATCAAGAGAAAAAATAAAATACAGGGAAACTGAATAACACCCTGCTTAAAAACCACTGGTTAATGGAAGAAACCAAAGATGGAATAGTATCTTTTTTTAAAATCCTAGAATCAAACAAAAATGAAAACATGTCACACCAAAACCTTCAAGACACAGCAAAGGCAGTGCCCAGAGGTCAAATTATAGCAATAGACGCACATGTCAAAAAGAGACAGAATCAAGGCATTAGCTATGCAACTCAAACAGACAGAATAGCAAAAGCCTCTAGCCACCAGAAGAAAGGAATTAATAAAGATCAGAGCAGAAGTAAAACAAACAGAGAATAGAAAAATGATAAAATCAATAAAACCAAATGTGGTGGGGTTGTTTCGTTTGTTTGTTTGTTTTGTTTTGTTTTTGAAAGGATTGACAAAATTGACAAACCATTCATTGGGCCAAACTGACAAAATAAAACATGATGGAATAAAAATAACCCAAATAAGAAACAAAATGAAGGATACCATAACACATCCAACTGAAATAAAAAGTTTCATGATAGTGTCAAAAATCACAATTTAGAAGACTGACTTGGTTTGCCTGGAATGCATGGTCTTGTCATTTACTCTTGTGCCCACAGAATCATCTTCCAGGAGAGTTTTGGGGATTCTTTCATACTGTCATGGCCCACCTTCCCCTGCTGCCCACTGCAGCTGAAGGCACCCTGAGCCTCTCGTGGATGACCTACTAGACTCTTCTTCACCCAGAAACTGTTTTGCCAAACTCTATCTCAAGCCATTTCTGGCTCCTGAAGATGAATGCTATATTTAGGACTTGTTCAGAACGATAAATTTGAGGCAATGAATGCAAATGATTCTCCTGTGACCCGGTAAAGTAACACTCTGCAATTTGAGCAGTTAAAGAAATCTCTTAAAGAGAAGCTCTTGGCACTGCGGGAAAGGAAGAGTTGTGGGCTCAACTGTGTCCTCTCCAGAAAGATATGAAGTCATAATGCCTGCCCTTGTAAACGTGACCTTGTTTGGAAATAGGGTGGCCGAAGATGTTCACTATTAGGTTCACATACGGTCATGCTTGAGCAGGGTGGCTATTAATTTTACACTACTCATGTCCTTATGAAAGGGTAGCAATACATGGGGACAGGACCCCGGAGGAGTGCAGCCGCGTGACAAGGGAGGCAGATGCAACTGCCAACCAGAGATGGCTAGCAGCCGCCAGAAGCGAGGAGAGGAGCATGGACACGATTCACTCTCAGAGCTCCCAGAGGGAGTCGACACGTTTGATGCCCTGATTTGGATTTCTAACCTGTAAGAGCTGTTTAAGACAACGATTTTCATTCTTGCATGAAGCACAGCTTGTAGAATAACGCTGGGTCAGCCCTGGGAAGACAAGAAGTGGCAGACCAGAGCGGCCAGGGCTGGCAGCTGGAGTATCACGCTGGCGCCTAGAACTCTCTCTCGGTCTGGTGCGTCTGTGGCAAAACCAGCACTGAGGGTTGGTTTCTTCTGTCAGTGAAATTTCAACCCAAGGAAGGAGTAGTACAAATGCTTTTCTTAGTTGTTTGTGGCCAGTGGGACCAGGACAGTATTCATTTCAAAAACAGCTGATTGTTTAACATGTATGGAGATAAAGTGAAAAGGAAAGCATCAAAATAAAATGCTGGGAAGTCTGTTTTGTTACATCCTCTTCGCTGGGGATAGACCTGCTAAGCAAGACATAAAAGGAAGCATCTACAAGAAATATATTTGATAAATCTGAAAATACAAAATTTTTAATTTCTACACTAGCAGTGCCATAAAATAACCAAAAGAGAGAATATTTGCAATAAACGCGAACAGCTAAATTTGCTAGTATTTAAAGAGTGCAGATAAGTCAGCAGAGAAAAGGGCTCCAGTGCAAGAAAAAAAGCAGCAAAAGAGACGGGCAGGTAATTGACATGAAGAGAAACACAAACTGTTTATGGACGCAAGACAATTCCAGTTCTCACTAAAGTTGAAGCAATTCAAATTAAAATTCCATGAGATAAAATTCACCTGAGTGGGAAATGCCATAAAGTTTACATAGCAGTGGCAACAGCACAAGAATTGAAATTGGCCTAAAGTTTTAGAAAGGCAGCTTAGTGATTAAAAACAAACAAACTCCCTGCTGTCGAGTCGGATCTGACTCACAGCAACACTAGAGGTCAGAGTAGAACTGCCCCATAGAGTTTCCAAGAAGGACCTGGAGGATTGAACTGCCAACCTTTTGGTTAGCAGACGTAGCACTTAACCCACTATGCCACCAGGCTTTCCAATGATAAAATATTAATTGTGAAATGCCAGTAACAATGGTCTTTACTCTGCAGATTCTTATGTATGAGGTCTGACAATTAAACTGGACTCGGTACTGGTGTCTGTGCACAGCTTCCCAAGGGGACTGCTGTGAAGACGACCACAGTGATTGTCAGCAGTGAGGAATGCAGCACATTTTCTAGAATGAGTTTACCAACTTAATTGTCAGAGCTTGTCTGGTGACAGCAAAAGAGTTCCGAAATTGCTTTGAAAGGTGGACTAGGCACTGGCATTGGTGCACAGCTTCTCAAGGGGAGGACTTCGAAGGTGACTGTAGTGATACTCAGTAATGAGGTATGCAGCACTCTTTCTAGGACAAGTTCTTGAACTTAATTGTCAGGCTTTGTATACACAGGATATCTCAGTGTTTGGTGAAATATTGGTTGTGAAAAGTCAGAAAACAAGCTGAATGTCCACTTAAACAGCCGTCACTAATTGTATAATTTTCCATTCATGCGATAAACAGCTATGCAGCCGTGAAAAAAAAACGGAGGAGCTCTAGATGAGCTAAGATGGCATTGCTGACCAACTGTCGTTAAGTGTATTAAAAAATAGCAAGGAGTGCTTGTTTGTTGCTTGACAAAAAGACATTTGTTTGCCTCTTTCTCCAGAAGTATGAATATGAGATATTATCAGTAGTCACATATGAGGAGAAAAAGAGAATTTCTCCTGTATACCTATTTCATATTTAATTTTTTAAATAATATGTAAGCATTATTTTCAATAAAACATATGGTGGGGATCTTATTTTCCAATATCCTATCTGTCAGTTTGTCTCACTGTGGTGGCTTCGTGTTCCTCTGATCCTGGAAGCTATGCCACCAATACTTCAAACCAGCAGAGTTGGCCAGGATTCATAGGAGATTGCGTGGTAAAGCAGACTACAAAGAAAGACCAGTGATCTACTTCTGAAAATTGGATTACAGCAGACCATTATCCAGTTTGCTTGGTTTTGACACACATCAGAAGAGACTAACCACTGGAGAAAGACAATGTATTCGGTGAGTTAGCCAACCAGGATGAGGGATACTTTCAGTGACATGGGATGGCTTAACATCTACAAAAGCAGATTCTGCCACGCTAGCCATCGTGAGGGTAATATTGAACTTGACAGCATTTCTTTCTATGGTGCATAAAGTTGCCATGAGTTGAGTCTGTCTACCTGTCTTCTACGTATCTACTGTTCTATCTCCCTGTTTATCTCTCTCACATACATTGGACATGTTATCAAGAGAGATTTGTCCCTGGAGAAAGATTTCAAGCTTGGTAAAGTAAAGGGTCGAGAAAAAGGAGGAAGACCTTCAACGAAATGAACTGACACAGTGGCTGCAACAACGGGTTCAAGCTTCACAACAGGATGACAGAGGACCAGGCAGTGTTTCGTTCTCCGAACTGAACAGCAACAACAATATTCTGTTCAGCTAATCTTCTTCTAGGTGCCCCACTAATCCCGGGGGCAGTTAGGAGGGAATAAACATGAAGTCCCAATAGCATGCCATGAGTGGTGTGCCAGACTGCGGGCCAGAGAAAAGTTGGTGGCTCTGGTGCAGTTCCAGTGGTCTGGGAAAGCGATTCAAGATTCACTCCTCTAGGCCAAGTTAGCCCTGAGATAGAGGATATATGGCTACGATCCTGTCTTCTTGAGTCTTCAGGAGCTAAGAAAATTCCTCTGTGATCAATACAATTTCTGATGAGCTGTATGGGCCACCTACCAAAACCTTTACCACTGGTCTTGGCAGATCCCTGAGTGAATGAGCTTCCAAATACACGTTATCAGTTTTGTTCCTGCATCCCACAATCATAAGGTCCAAATATCGCCCATCACCCAACCAGGTACTAACTAAGGAATAATTGCTCCGTACATCAGGCCATTTCACAACAGCTTTTGTAGTCAATTTCAATATCTAAAATAATACCCATGTTGCTGAGAGGTGCAACTCAAGTCTAACTCATTTCATTTTCTACAGAAGGAGGAAAATGAAAATCTCAGACAGCCTGCTAGGCACTGAGTACTATGGTAGATTAATACTTTCTGAGTTTAAATTAAGAGCTATTCCAACGACAGCTCTATGTAGAAAGTGTTCCAGGTCCATTACACTGTTACAGTCACGGAAGCTCAGTCAGGAAGTGGTAGAGAAGACAGGGCGTGGGTTTCCCGACCCCGTCTCTCTGGCTCCTGCTACCCCTGCCTGCTCAACCTCGACAGTGAAGTGCACGTGAAGGACTCTGTGATCTTCCAGGCCAAGTTTGCTTCTCATCATAGGGGAGCTGCGTGGTCTGAGGGGACTGTACTATATCTGGGTGTTTCAGTCATCTTGTCTGTTGTATAGTGCTACTCTGTGCACTTTGTCAGGAATTGAGATACTCCTGCAAAGAAATCAGCATGCTGTTGTGGTTAGGTGCCACTGAACCCGTTTCTACTCATAGCTGCTTTATGCACAACACAGTGAAGCCATGTCTGGTCACATGCCATCCTCGTGATCACTGCCACGCTTAAGCCCACCATTGCAGGCACTGTGTCAGTCCATCTCACTGAGGGCCTTCCACTTTTTCACATTCTACTTACCAAGCATGGTGTCCTTCTCCACGAAGCAGTCTCTCCTTGTAACATGCCCCAAGGACATGAGACAAAGTCTTACAGTCCTCACTTCTAGGGAGCATTCTGGCTGCATTTCTTCCCAGACAAATCCATTCTTTTGGTAGTCCACAGTGTATTCAATATTCTTTGTCAGCACCATTAATTCAAAGGCATAAATTCTTCTTTGGGCTTTGTTGTTCATTGCCTAATGTTCCCATACATATGCGGCAATTAAAAACACCACAGGTTAGTTTAGGTCACCTTAGTCTTGAAGGTGACGTCTTTGCTCTTTAACACTTTAAAGAGATCTTTTGAGGCAGATTTTCCCAGTGCAATGTAGCACTTGATTTTTATCCTGTTGTTTCCGCGGGTATTGATTGTGGATCCAAGTAAAACAAAGTCTTTGACAACTCAGGCTTTCCTCTGTTTATGATGACATTGCTTATTGGTCCAGTCGCTAGAAACCTAGCATAGTATCTGGCATATAGTAAGTGGTCAATAAACACTAGCTATCATCATAGTTCATCTTACCAAAGTGTCTTCCTCTTGATTTTATAGCCAGAGTTTATACATGCAAATAAATAAGCCCTCAATTAAATGTACTTTCTTCCTACTACACTAACCTACACTTGAAAAAACTGATTTTGTTTGTATGACTTTTTTTTCCATATGACTATTTCATAAAAATGGTTTTGGGATTTAAAATGCTATCAACTGGAAAATATTAATCTGAAATCCCCACAACTATGTGCAGTGTGATTTATAGATGTATTGTCTTTAGCTTAACAATATCAGGCTCACATTCTGGCTTCAGCAGCCTTCATCACCCTGCCAAACTCTGAAGTTGCATTGTTCTATCAAACGAACAGTGGTTATAAATCATATCCAGATGGATGGCCTAAGATGGTGGCTTAATCATACACATCATAGCACTTCTTTATAGCAAAGCCCCAACAAACTAAGTCAAGTAGATACAGATGACAGTCCTGGAATGCTGAGTATCAAATGAAAGGATAAAGTATTACACTGAATGTCATTTGGAAGATAAAACTCAATGAAAGCAGTGAACGAAGTAAGATTGGGAGTAGAGGTAGCCTGCCAGCTAGCCCTTCACAGTATGTCCGTCTTGAGACAAAGCTATCGATGATCCCCTGTGAGAAGCAGAGAAAGACAACTTCATGGAATTCCCAATAGGAGAAAGAGAAACTGTACAGACATACCCAAAGTGAAGCTACGTTAGGACAACATGAACCAGACATGAAGAGGGAAAGTACTGGAAGGAGATAAGCTCTTCAGGGATCCTCACATCCACAGAACAGGGAGAGAGCCAGGAACCAGAAATAGGACCACCCATAAGGGTGACCATTAGGGTGGGTAGTACACATGGATTAATATACACATAGAACGTCTACAAGAATTTGTCATCTGACCAGACTCCGGGAAACCTGCCCCATCACCCTTGGCTGAGGCCAAGTCTTGACTGCTAACAGCAGCCTAGCACATGCCCAGTGACTAGAGGAGCACTCTGTCCCTCCCTTTGCCCACCTAGAGATTAGTGGCACAAACCTCCCTACTCCTGTCACATTACCTACCTAGAGACCACAGCATGATGACTCATTCGTCTCCTAGACACATCCACCACACAGCACCAGTACCGCCTCACCACCTGGTAGGTTTTGAAGAGCAATTCCACAATCCTGTTTGCCTGCCACGTATCCCCACCTACCACCATACTCACCTGACAAAGGGCCACTGCACACTCCCGCACTGCTGGACTGACGTCAGGTGGCAGTCTGTACCTGCCCGGACCTCTCGCATCTGCCCTGCATCCTCAGTGAGTATTGATGCCTGCTCACCCTTCCCCCACTGTGTGCCTGCCTGACAACAGGTGATGAGTGCTCCTGCGCCAGATAAGGGATCGGCAGAGCACATCCACTCCCATTTTGACATAGCAAAACAAAAAAAATCAAGACAAAATGAACAAACATGCAATCATTCAGTCAGTCGAATAACACCTTAATGCCTCAGAGACAGCAGACAATATGAAATTGTATGGGGAGAAAAGACAGGATAAATGGCTTAAACAAATGAGTAAAATAAAGATAAAAAAAACCTTTCAGAGAAAGAAACAATAACAGTAGGACCTGAGAAGGAATTTAAAAGACTTGTATTTAAAATCCTCAAAACAATCATGGAAAACATAGGAAAAAATAAAAATAAAACAAACAAAATACCAGAAGAATTCGGGAAAACAATACAAGAACAAAATGACTGACTCAACAATTAAAGCTATACAAAACAACAACTTGAAACTCAGAAGCTTAACAGTGAAATACCAGAAATAGATAACTCAGTGGTGGACATAGGTACAAAAGAATAGGCAGAAGAAAGAACTGGCGAACTAGAGGAGAAATCCCTTGATATTCATACACTTGAAGATTACTTAGAGAAAACAATGAAGAAAATTTAGGAAAGCTTAACAGTTACATGAGACACCAGCAAGAGGTATTAATTTATGTGTAATAGGAATCTCAGAAAAGGAGGGGGGAAAAGAGAGAGAATTTTTGAAGATACATTGGCTGAAAACTTCCTGAATATCACAAAAGACAAGACGATTATCATTCAAGAAGCTCTACGAATTGCATACAGGTGTTGTGTTACCATTTGGAGCTGTAAAGTCAGTTGTCACTCACAATTTCATGGTGTATAACAGAATAAAGCACTAGACAATCCTGCACTACCCAGTCTTGCACCATCCTCGCAATTATTATCTTTAAGCCCATTGTTGTAGCCACTGTGTCAACCCATCACATCGAGACCTCCTATTTGCTGACTCTCTACTTTACCAATTATAGTGTCCTTCTAAAGGGACTGATCCTTTCTGACAACATATTCAAAGTATGTGAAGCATGATATTGTACTCTGCTTTTAAGGAACATTCTGGTTGTACTTCTTTGAAGACAGGTTTGTTCTTTTGGCAGTCCGCAATATTCCTTACCAGCACCATAATTTAAAAGATCAATTATTTGGTCTTCCTTATTCGTTGTCAAGCTTCACATGCAAATTAGGCAATTGAAAACACCTCAGGCTTTGGTCAGACATACCTTAGTCTTCAAAGTGATGTCTTTGCTTTTTAATATTTTAAAGGGGCTTTTAACAGCAAATTTTTCCAAAACAATGCATCTTTTCATTTCTTGATAGCTATTTCCATGGAGATTACCTATTAATGACTGAAATGACATTGTCCTTTCTGAATCCCAACATCATATCTTCTACTGTGACTGACAAACTGAAGGTGGGCGGTTTTGTTTTCATCCTCAAAAAAAAACATTTCAAGAGTCATCACATAGGAAAACATCCATACATTGTCAGTGGAGGCTTACTTGTTGTTGAGATGCTGGAAGCTATGCCACTGGTATATAGACACCAGCAGGGTCACCCATGGTAGACAAATTTTAGCTGAGCTTTCAGACTAAGACAGACTAGGAAGAAAGACCCTGCAGTCTACTTCTGAAAAGAATTTTCCAGTGAAAAGCCTTATGAATAGCAGCTAAACATTGTCAGATATGATGCCGGAGAGTGAGCTTCCCATGTTTGAAGGCACTCGGAAGATGACTAGAGAAGAGTCGCCGCCCCATGATGGAGATGGAGAAAGCCTATGGAACCTTCATTGATTGATGTGGCATGACTCAAAATGAGAAGAAACAGCTGAGAAAGGCCACTAATAAGCAGGACATGGAATGTACAAAGTATGAATCTAGGAAAATTGGAAATCACCAAAAATGAAATGTAACACATAAATATTGATATCCTAGGCATTAGTGAGCTGATGTGTACTGGTTTTGGCCATTTCAAACCCAACAATTATACAGTCTACTATGCTGGGAATGAAAACCTGAAGAGGAACGCTGTTGTATTTGTCATCACAAAGAACATTTCAGGATCTATCCTGAATACAATGCTGTCAGTGATAGGATAATATCCATATGCCTACAAGGAAGGCCATTTAATATGACTATTATTCAACCACTAAGGCCAAAGATGAAGACATTGAAAATTTTTACCAGCTTCAGCAGTCTGAAATTGATCAAACATGCAATCAGGATACATTGATAATTACTGGTGACTGAAACGCAAAAGTTAGAAACAAAAAAAGGATCAATAGTTGTAAAACATGTCCTTGGTGATAGAAATAACGCTGGAGATCACGTGACAGAAATTTTGCAAGACTAGTGACTTCTTGATTGTGAATACCTTTTTAAACCAACCCGAGAGGCTACTGTACACATGGGCCTCATCAGATGCGATACACAGGAACCAAATCAACTACATCTGTGGAAAAACACAATGTAAAAACTCCCTATCAGCAGCCAGAACAAGACCAGATGCTACTGTGGCACAGATCATCAATTGCTCACATGCAAATTCAAATTGAAACTGAAGAAAATTAGAATAAGTCCATGACAGCCAAAATATAACCTTGAGTATCTACCTCCAAAGTATAAGGACCATCTAAAGAAAAGATTTGATGTGTTGATAACTAATGATTGAAAATCCAACAAACTGTGGAATGACATCAAAGATATCATCCATGAAGAGAGTCAGAGACCATTAAAAGACAGGGAAGAAAGAAAAGACCACATTCGATGTCAGAAGAGGCTTTGAAACTTGCTCTTGGACACCTAAGCAGCTATAGCTAAAGGAAGGAATGGCAAAGTAGAAGACTGAAGTAGAAGATTTCCAAGAGTACCTGGAGAAGATAAAAGAAAGTATTATGATGACATATGCAAAGAGCTGGAAATGGAACACCAGAGAGAGGAGCACCTTCTGCATGTCTCAGGCTGAAAGAACTGAAGAAAAATTTCAAGCCTCGAGTTCCACTAGTGAAGGTTTCTATAGAGAAAATATTAAATGACTCAGGGAGTATCCGAAGAAGATGGAAAGAATACACATGGTCTATACCAGAAAGAACTGGTCGATGTTCAGCCATTTGAAGAGGTAGCGTATCATCAGAAATAGATGGTACTGAAGGAAGAAGCCAAAGCTGCATTGAAGGCATTGGCAAAAAACAGGTCTCCAGGAATTGATGGAATATCAGTTGAGACATTTCAACAAACAGATGCAGCACTGGAAGAACTCACTCATCTATGCAAAGAAATTTGGAGGACAGTTACCTGGCCAACTGGCTGGAAGAGATCTTTATTTATGCCCATTCCAAAGAAAGGTGATCCAACCAAATGTGGAAATTACCAAACAATATCGTTAATATCACACACAAGTAAAATTTTGCTCAAGATCGTTGAAAAGTGACTGCAACAGTATATTGGCAGGGAAATGCCAGAAATTCAAGCTGGATTCAGAAGAGATTGTGAAACCAGGGATATCATCACCGACGTCTGATGAATCTTGGCTGAAAGCAGAGAATATCAGAAAGATGTTCACTTGTGTTTCATTGAATATGCAAAGGCATGCAACTGTGTGGATCATAATAAATTATGGCCAATATTGCAGAGAACGGGAATTCTAGAATACCTATTTGTGCTCTGAATGAATCTGTATATGGGCCAAGAGGCAGTCGTGCAAACAGAAAGGGGACATGGCATGGTTTAAAGTCAGGGAAGTTGTGCATCAGGGTTACATCCTTTCACCGTACCTTTTCAATCTGTATGCCACGCAAATAATCTGAAAATCTTGATTCTACAAAGAGTGAGGCATCAGGATTAGAGGACAGCTCATCAACAACCTGTGTTACAAAGATGACACCACCTTACTTGCTGGAAGTGAAGAAGATTTGAAACACTGATGCAGATCAAGGACCACAGCCTTCAGTATGAATTGCACCTCAACCTCAAGAAAACAAAAATCCTCACAACTAGTCCAGTAAGCAGCATCAGTAAAAATGGAGAAAAGATTGAGGTTGTCAAGGAACACTCATGGAAGCAGCAGTCAAGAAATCAAAAGACGCATTGCACTGGGAAAATCTGCTACAAAGGATATCTTTAAGATATTGAAAAGTAAAGATGGTACCTTAAAGAATAAAGTGTGCCTGACCCAAGTCATGCTATTTTCAGTTGCGTCATATGCATGTGAAAGCTAGACAATGAACAAAGAAGACAGAGGAACTGATACCTTTGAATTGTGGCACTGGAGAAGAATATTGACTGTATTGTTGACTGTCAAAAGAACAAACAGATCTATTCTGGAAGAAGTACAACCAGAGTTCTCCTTGAAAGCAAAGATGGCAAGACTGCATTTTACATACTTTGGACATGTTGTCAGGAAGAATCAGTCTCCAGAGAAGGACATCATGCTTGGTAGCATGAAAGGTCAGCAAAAAAGAGGAAGATCCTCGATGAGACGGTTGACACAGTGGCTGCAAGGATTGGCTTAAGCATAAAAATTGTTACGGACATGGCACAAAACAGGGCAGTTCTGTTGTTCACAGAGTCACTATGAGTTGGAACTAACTCAACAGCACCTAACAACAAAAACAAGCCAGACTGATTAATATGACTAATATTCAAATTTATACACAAACCACTGATGCTAAAGATGAAGAAATGGAAGACTTTTTACCAATTTCTGCAGTGTGAAATTGTTTAAACATGCAGTCAAGATGCACTGATAGTTACAGCTATTGGAATGTAAAAGTTGGAAACAAAGAAAAAGGAACAGTAATTGGAATATATGGCCTTGATGACAGAAACAATGCCAGAGAACCCATGATGGAATTTTACAAGTTCAAAAAATTATTCATTACAAACACCTTTTTTTTTTCCAACAACATTAATGGCAAGAATATGTATGGACCTTGCCAGATGCAATACATAGGAATCAAATCAAGTACATCTGTGGAAAGAAACAACGGAGAAATTCAATATCACAAATCCAAACAGGAACAGGGGCCAACTTTGGAATAAATTGTCATTTGCTCAAATGTAAGTTCTAGATAAGCTGAAGAAAATTAGAGGCAAAATACTATCTTTAAAATACCCCACTTGAATTTAAAGACCATCTCAAGAATAGACTTGACTCATGGAATATTAATGACTGAAGACTAGATGTATTATTGAATGACATCAAGAATATCATATGTGAACAAAGCAAAGGATCATTAAAAAGATAAGGGGAAAAAAGACCAAAATGGATGTCAGGATAGTCTCTGAAACTCACTCTTTAACAAAGAGTAGCTAAAAGGAATATAAGAAATACTGAAGTAAAAGAGCTGAACAGAAAATTCCAAAGGGTGGTTCAAGAAGCCAAAGTGAAGTACTATAGCGAAATGTGCAAACACCTGAAGTTAGAAAACCAAAAGGAAGAATACATTCGGTGTTTCTCAAGCTGAAAGAAATGAAGAAAAAATTCAAGCCTTGAATCGCAATGTTGAAGGATTCCACCTTACTTGCTAGAATTGAAGAAGATTTGGAACACATACTGATGAAGATCAAGGACCATAACCTTCAGTATGAACTGCATCTCAACATCAAGAAAGCAAAAATCCTGCAACTATAAGGAACAAAGATGATTTTAGGAAGCATCTCATAACCTGTTTTCAGTTGGAAGACACTATGCTGAGCGAAATCAGTCAGTGGCAGAAGGACAAATACGTTATAAGATACCTACTGTACGGATTAAAAATAGACTTATGAACAGAAGAAAAGACTCTGACAGTTGCGAGGGTGGGGAGGGAGAGAGGGCTGGTCATAGATCAGACAATTGATAGAAGTTTGGGTGAAAGCAGTGATAGCACACAGTAGAAAGATCAACTTAACTGGACTTCGACATAGACTGAAAGCTGTTCTAATCTTAATCCAATATTGGAAGGACCATGTTCTTAAGGGACATTGAGGCCAACTGACATAATTAGTCTATTGCTAAGAGAGTTTTCTGTACCCCATATTGGTGAATGGTGTCTAGGGTCTTAAAAGCCAGAAAGCTGTCATCTGGGGTACATCAGATGGTCCCAACTTCCAGAATAGATGATCACAAATAACAACAAAGACACGAGGTAAAAAGACCCCACGAGAAAGAAGGATCCATGTGAATGGGTGACTATCACCATGTGACCAGAAGAACCAGAAAGTGTGTGGCCATCACCAAAGACAGCTGTGATGGGACACACAATATTAAGGCCCGGTGGCAACATGAGACAAAGACGGGTGCACCTCAAGAACCTCACTAAAATACAGCAAATGATGGTCCAGCAGATGGGGGTTCCCCTGGGAGCATGGCCTCTAGACCTGCTGCTGCCCCTGACCAAAAAATGTTACTGAGGTCAACTCTTTGGACAGAAATGGACTGGACTTTGGGACACAATGTGACCATATGGTACATACACTTTATGGCTCTACTCATCTATCAGATGCTGTTCTACTGACCTCTTACTAGTAGAGAGAGAAGAGGATGGAGAAGAGGGGACAGGAGATTGTTAAGAGGATATGGCGCACATATAATGAAAAGTAGGAGTGTGCTGTCACCGGGTAAGGAGAGCAGGAGGAGCTGCAGATAGGCAGGCATGCAAATTTAGTTTGGATTGTATACTTTCACTTAATCACAATAAAAAAAAGAAAAGAAAACAAAATCCTCACAACTGGACCAGTAAGCAAAATCGCCATAAATGGAGAAAAGATTGAGGTTGTCAAGGTTTCATTTTACTTGGGTCCACAATCAACACCCATGAAAGCAGCAGTCAAGAAATCAAAAGATGCATTGCTTTGGGAAAATCTGCTGCAAGGGATCTCTTTAAAGTATTCAAAAGTAAGGATGTCGTCTTAAAGACTAAAATGCACCTGACCCAAGTCATGGTATTTTCAATTACATCAGATGCGTGCAAAAGAACAAAGAAGACAGAAGAAAAATTAATGCCTTTGAACTGTGGTGCTGGAGAGGAGTATGGAATGTACCACAGACAACCAAAACAACAAACAGATCTGTTCTGGAGAAGTACAACCAGAGTGTTCCTTGGAAGTAAAGATGGTAAGACTGTGTTTCACATATTTTGGACATGTTGTCAGGAAGGATCAGTCCCTGGAGAAGGATATCATTCTTGGTAGTGTGGAAGGTCAGTGACAAAGAGAAGACCCTCGGTGAGATGGACTGACAGAGTGGCTGCAACAATGACCTTAAACATAAAAATGATTGTGGACTTGGCACAAAACAGGACCGTGTTTTGTTCTGTTGTTCATAGGGTCACTACGAGTTGTAACCAACTAGATGGCACCTAACAACAGCAACAACAATGAGAAACTCCCTTCACATTGGAGAAAGGAGCTGACCTCAGGAAGTGGGTTACGGTCCCACCTCAGTCCTCTTTAACATAATCTATTCTATCAACCAGAGGCAGAAATTAGGATTTACAGCCTTAGAAAAATCACAAAATTGAGGGCAATCACATGATACTGGAATCACGGCTCAGCCAAATTACTGCACACAGTTTTTGGATAACACAATTCAATCCATGACAAATACCAATTGAAATGCTTCAACAAATGGATGCGGTCCTGGTGGTTTTCACACATCTACACCAAGAAATTTGGAAGACAGCTAGTTAGCCAACAAACTGGAAGTGATCCATATTTGTAAGGAAAGGGAAATCAACAGAATGTAGAACCCAGCCAGTAACGTCATTAACATCACACACAAGTAAATTTTTGCTGGAGATTATTCAAAAGCAGTTGCAGCAGTACATCAATAATGAATTTCCAGAAAATCAACTGAAATCAGAAGAGGACACATGAAACCAGGGAGATCATTACTTATATGAGGTGGATCACAGTTGAAAGCTAAGAACACCAGAAAGATAATTTACCTGTGTTTTCTTGATTATACAACGGCATTTGAATGCATGGATTATAACAAATATATGGAGAGTGTTGTAAAGAATGAGGATTCTGTAACATTTAATTGTGCTCATGAGGAAACTGTGCAAAGACCATAGGCAGCTGTTTCATAGGAAGAAGGGAATACTAAATGGTTTAAAACTGGGAAAGGTGTGTGTCAGGGTTGTGTCCTTTCACCACACTGATTCAAACTGTATGCTGAGCAAGTAGCCTAACACACTGGACTGTACAAAGAACTTGGTATTAGGATTGGAGGAAGACTTACTAAAAACCTGAGTGATGCAGATGATGCAGCCTTGCTGAAAGTGAAGAGGACTTGAAGAACTTACTGATGAAGATTAAAGGCTGCAGCCCTCAGGATGAATCCTCACAACTGGACCAATAAGCAACGTCATGTTAAATGAAGAAAGTGCTGAAGTTGCCAAGGGTTCCATTTCACTTGGATCCTGACCGAAGACATGGTATTTTGAATCGCCTCATATGTGTGCTAAAGCTGGACAATGAATTAGGAAGACCAAAAAGTTAAATTATGGTGTTGATGAAAAACACTGAATATACTTTGGATTGCCAGCAGAACAAACAAATCTGTCTTGGAAGAAGTACAACCAGAATGTTCATCAGAAACAAGGATGGCAACACTTTGTCTCAGGAAGACCAAGGCAAGGAGGAAAAGGTCACTGGGAAAGAGTTTTTTACAGGCACTAAAAGCTCTTTCAAGGTACTCTGTTGGCACAGTGGTTAAGACTTTGGCTACTAACTGAAGGGTCAGTGTTTCTAACCCACCAGTGACTCTGTGGGCGAGAAAATGGGGTAGTCTGCTTCTGTAAAGATTTATAGCCTTGGAAACCCTATGGTGAAATTCTTCTCTGTTCTAGAGGGTTTCTATGAGTCAGAATGACTCAGTGGTAGCAGGCTTTAACAGCTTTTTCACTGACTACATTTTCTAGAAAAAAAATCTATCCTGAGTTGTAAAGATCAAAGCTCAGTTTCTTCCTTCTTTGCAAGCTTTTTCAGTGGGGTCACATGAAGAGTGAGAGGATGACTGGTGTTCAGGTTTGCAAATGCCAGTCTACACCCACCTAGCCTGAAGTCCACATTTCTGAGTTCTCCAGTGGTGAGCAAGCTGTATCTCTTCTCATGGCCCTTCAAGTAGCCCTACATTTTCCTAAGTCTGTTTGTCTATGCTTGCTGAGGAAAATCATTAAGGAAACCAGTCGTTTTTCTGAAGAAGGGAGTTGAAGACCTGACCTGAAAACCCATCTCCTGGAATTATCAGATAGGAACAATCTTCCAGTTGCAATAGACTCAACAGCAGTAGGTTTGTATATCTGTTTGTTTGGGTTTTACCTTCCAGAAAGAGAATGGAGAAAGGCCGAAAGTTCTAGAGTTGACACAGAATTCAGGCCCTCGGTGTCAGCCCCATGAGCTCTCAAGGTGGACATAAGGAAAAAATGATGTGTGTGTTCAAAATGCTACACCAAACAGAACTTCACTCATTCTAAATAATTAAGATGACATCTGACCCGATGACACTTGGCTTTTGGCCTCTGGGGTTAACCCTGATGCTTTTTTTTTTTTTTTTTTTTTGAGCATTTTACTGTGTTTTAGGTGAAAGTTTACACAGAAAATTGGTTTCCCAATCACCGGTTCATACACTTATTTTTTCTGTGAAATTGGTTTTTCATCACAAGACGCATTAGCTGCCTCCCTGTTCGTATCCTGCTTTTGCCATCTCCATCCGTCTAGTATCCCGGCCCCTTAATGCCTCCTCATCTTTGCTTTTCGGCAAACGTTTCCCACCTGGTCTCCTACAGATGATTATTCTAAGAAGCATATTCCTCCTGAGAATTACTGTTTATTTTACAGAACACTCTATTATTTGGCTAAAAGATGACCTCCTTTGAGTGGCTTTGGTTCCAGGTGAAAAGGGTGTCTCAGGATGACAGTCTTGGGATTCCTCCAGTCTCTTTCAGTCCAGTAAGTCTGGTGTTTTTCATGAATTTGAGTTTTGTTTCACACTTTTCTCCCACTGTGACCTGCCATTGTGTTCCTGGTCAGAGCATTGATAGTGGTAGCTAGCATGATCTTGTTTGTCTGGTCTCAGGCTAGAGAGGTCGTGATTCATGTGGGCCTTTAGTCATGTGGATTCATGGCTTCCATGACCCTTTGGTTTCCTTCACTGTTCATTCATCCAGATGGGAAGAGACTGATAGTTGTATCTCAGATGGGCACTTATAAGCTTTTAAGATCCCAGATGTTAGCCAGCAAACTGGGATATAGAATGTTATCTTTATAAACAGTTACGCCAATTAGCCTAGTTGTCCTCTGAGACTATAGTCCTTAGCCTTCAAGCCCAGTAACTCAGTCCCATGAGGTATTAAGATAGGTCTAAGAAGTTTCCATAACTGTGCCTCTTCTGTGCTCTGTCATATAAATGAACACACACATAGCACGTACAAACACAACTATCCTTGTATAGGCGCTATGTATATACTCTCCCATGCATATATAGTATCCATATCTATGTACGTAACCACTCACAAATATTTACTTGGTATTAATGTTGTTGTATAATTGTATATGTCATAGCGTTACTGTAAATGCGCTTTATTCTCGCCTGTCTCACTGTTTTTATTTACTTTGATTAAACTGTGGTGACTTTCCCTACACTGTGTGTCGCCTTCCCGTCACCAGAATTAACAAATAGAGACCGCCTGGTAAGTGATCTCCCCCCCCCCCCGCCCGCAGATCGCTTGCTGTTTTTGTTAGGTGCCTTCTGGGCCGTCGCAGCTCGTAGTGACCCCTGTACAGAAAACGAAACACTACCCTGTTTCGTGTCACCCTCAAAATCATTGTGATACTCGAGACCATTGTTATAGCCACTGTGTCAATCCATCTCTTTCAATCTTCTTTTTATTTCCCAGACTCTCAGCTTTAGCGATCTTCACGTCCTTCTCCAGGGACGGAGCCTTCACTAGAACCCGCCCGAGGAGGTGGGGCACCTGCTCTGCATCAGTCCCCACAGAGGACACGAAAGCGAGTCTTCGTGCTGCCAGCCTGTTCTTCACCCGACAAGCCCCACCTGCGCCTTCTCTCTCGAGCCACAAGCTTCTCCCTCAGGGCAGCAGTTAGACACGACCCAACCAGGTGGTTACGCACCACACCAAATTCTTCCTTCCTAGTTAGTTAGATGTGGGCTTCTCTTGGTAAACTCTAATATTGTCAAATATTCCTTTCTGTATCCATATGTCTTTCAAGAAGATGCTTAAAAGATGGTTTCAAAAAATGGTTCATTCAAAAGTGAACACTCAGTACAGTGGCCCTCTGACGCTGTTCTTTCTACAGCTTCCTCATGTTCCGTTTTCTGAACGGTGGGCCCATTGCTTGGAAGAAATCCTGGTCACATAGCAGGTCTCGGCAGGTGACATCTGGTCCACTCAGCCCCTTTCATCTCCTCCTGCTCCTGGACCCCGGTGAACCCCTGCTCAGACCCAGCCTTGCTGACCTTCTGCCCCAGGCTGGAACAGGTGTGCAGCTGGTTTGCCCAAGAGACAGCTCCTCAGTTGCTTGGGGGTTGTTTAGCCAGTTGACACAGTGGCTTGTGGTTTGCTCTGCTGCCAATGTCTTCACCAATACGGGACATTCCAGGGTGAGCTACTAAACACGACCAGGACACAGCCCAGAGTTTTACAGGTAAAGGATATGACTAATCGAAGTCTATTTTGGAGGGGCTTTAAAATAGTGGTGATCTCCAGCGTGGGGAAAACAGTTGTGGTGATATACTTTCCTAAAGTTGGTCAGAGTTTTTTTAAAGGTCCTTCCACCTCTACCACATTAAGGAAAAAAAGAAAAGAAAAGAAGGAAACAGATACCTGTGAGTAAGTGGAAGAGAGAAAGTTGTTTAAGAGGCAGGAAATTAGAAAAGGAGAGAAAGAAGAAAAAATGCCCTAGGGTCTCAAAGGCTGTTGGCCTGTCAGGTGGGGAAATGGCTGTTGCCTCATGGGATTGCTGTGAAGCTCAGATGTGGGGAAAGATGTGGACGTCACTAAACTGCAAGGTGCTAAGAAAAGTGTGAGGGTGTACTGTTAGGTGTTAACAAAATATGCAGGATGCAAAAGGGAGATATTTGGAAGAGAGCAGAGGGTCCATTCAACCCACACAGTTCTCCTGTGACTGCTGAGGGTGCACACTGTGCTTAGCATCAGGAAGGGAAGGGGAGGCCCAAGGAGGCCCTGAGTTAAGCCATGAGGCCCAGAGTTTTCTGAAAGATGACTAGAGTTAAGCCAAAGATGCCTACAGTTGTAGCATTAAAAAAATTATAATCTACTTTTTAAGAACTCACAAGTAATATCTGAAGTGATAGGTCATCTAATTCCAAATGACACACTGTGTCCCCTACTTCCATTCCAGAAAATTTCCCAGAAGTCCCTTTACATAGTACAGGAAAAATTAAACCTTCACGTCAAATACAGTAAAGATTTTAAAGCCTTCCTTTGCAGCAGCCAAACCCAGTCAGTGGGCAGCCTCAACAGCTCTTATTAATTTGGGGCACCCCGAGTGTGTGTGTGTGTGTGTATGCCTTTGTGCCTAGGAAAGAAAGTCTCCTGTGTGGTCAGACCATCCTGGATCTAAACCCTACCCTGTAACTTATAAGTTCTGTTCACCTGGGCAAATCGAGAAAATCGCAAAAAGCAGGGAAAGAGACGCTTCTCTCTCTGGGCTGCTACAAGGGTTATATCTGATAATTAGTCAGGTTTCTAGTAGAATCACTGGGCTGCCTTGGGACCTCAGCAAATATAAGCCACATTTTCCCTAAACCTCATGCAGGTGAGCTCCAGTCACTGTTCACTGGGTACAGAATTCCAGAGAGCACGCAAGTGGGAGGAAAATGGGGAGGAAGGGAAACCAGAAAACAACAGAGCTGCATGTAGCATCTGAAGTTCTACAAAATTGTTTTTCAAGTTTCTCAGAATTTCCTCCTGAAAGAATATTAGCTTTAAGCAAATGCAGATATTTTAAAGTTGAATTTGTGATGTTATTTATGTACAAAATCTCTTCCAAATAAATACCAATGAAAATGGTTACTTTCTTACATCTGTAAGTCTAGCTAATCATTGATAACTGACTAATTCGTTTACTGAACAAATACAAGTATTATAAATTCAACTCCGCTAAGAAATCAGAACATCAAAAAACGCATTGTCATTGAGTCGATTCCAAAGCACAGTGCCCTATAGGACAGAGTAGGATTGCCTCATAGAATTTCCAAAGAGCCCCTTGTGGATTCAAACTGCCAGCCTTTCGGTTAGCAGACATAGCACTGAACCAGTATGACACCAGGAGTTCCAAGAAACCAGAAAAGAGAAGTAAAACAAAACAAACAAACAAACAAAAAAAAAAACCCACCTCACTGGTGACTGTTAGATCATTTGAATGAGAAAGCCATTCCCATCTTCTTCCCCGGAAACCCTGGTGATGTAGTGGTTAAGCTATAGCTGCTAACCAAAAAGTCGACAGTCCCAATCTACCAGGCACTCCTCGGAAACTCTGTGGGGGAAGTTCTACTGTGTCCTAAGGGGTCACTATAACTCAAAATCAACGCCATGGCAGTGGGTTTGGTTTTTGTTCCTTACCTTCTTCCACATGCATGACAATTACCTGAAAAGATATATTAGTGACTAACACCCTTGGCAGTGCTGTCACCCACGGGTTCTGGAACGATCTCCCGTCCACCAAGCTCAGTTATGTGCTCAGGGAGGTGGTGGCGGACGGCAGCTGTGGACTGAAGTCACGGATCTGCTATTGATCTCGGAAGGGGTCTCTGCTGTCCCTGCGTTATTTTCAACCCCAGTCCTCCTCTGTCACTCTTAGATCCTCAGGAACTCCAGATCAGGATGGAGAAGAAGCCCTAGACAATTCTGACCGGCCATTTTCACCTCCCTTACTTGACAGATTTCAGCCAGTAGAACACAAGGTGAGTCAGGGAGTAGTCTAGGATGTCACCAGCGAGAGAAACAGCCTCATGTGTTCCAAGTGAAGGAAAGCAGTTGTTGGTCACCTTTAGACCAGGGTCCTCAATCTTGGCCCTGTGACCCTTTGGGGAAGGGTCAGCCTGTCTGGTGGGCTGTCTTGGGCATTGTGAGTCATCTGCCAGCTTTCCTGGACTCTGCCCACCACATGCTGGTAGCACCACTCCTCTTGTGATGCTGGATAATGTCTCCAGATATTGTCAAATGTTCCCTGGGGGTAAAGTTGCCCTGGGTTGAAAACACAGCCCTGGGCAAAAGACTACAAGCCTGGAGGGCTGTGGCTCAGGGCTTGGACTGGAGGGTCACTGACAGGCAACATGCCTAGAAGAGTCGGGACGGTCACTGCCGTCGTCCCAGCTCCAGGCACACAACAGGCCCTCATCAGACCCTGCTGACCGACACGGGTGCCAAGCTCACTCTCACAAAGAGGGTGTGAGGGTTGGTTCAGGAGACTCCAAAGTTCTCGGTGTCAAGCCATCAGTGCTCAGCAGGGACACAGCCTGTCAGGCCACTTCCCCTTGGGCTGGGAGGCCACAGTGGGCACCACCTGCAGGGCTGGGCCTCGCTGGGTGGCTGTTTATCCGTATGCCCAGGGCTGCCTGCTGGCTGTATTAGAGGCCATGAAATAATGATGAGGCCAAGGAGGGGTAATTAAAAGCCACAGTGACATTGATCTGCTGAGATTTCGGAGCGAGCCCAGAGCACATGGGGTGACTCTCCATCTTGCCTCATGCAGGCCTGGCCTGATTGGCCCCCTGGGTATTGCTGGGGCCATGGAGCCTCACCTGTGGCCAGGGGACTCCTGGGGCAGCAGCCACCCGGTGGCAGAGGCTCTGCAAAACAGCAGGCCAGACTTGAGGGCGGCCTCGGGGTGCCCTGAGCCTCTGAGGGGCCCACCTGCTGCCCTCTGCCTTGGAAAGGCAGGAGCAGGTAGATCCGCTGAGACCCAGGTGCCCATGTCTGATGCCTCAGTGATTAACCTTTTCCTCTCAGAGTCCTGAAACTCACTCAGGTAGGAATGCTGGTCTGTCTTGGTGCAAGCCATATCCTTCGGTGCACTTTGAACTCCAGTCTGCCTACAGGAAAAATCACAACCTCTTGTCCGGATACAGATACCACTGACAGCTGTTTCTAGACAGTCGACCTTGTGCATACACTTTTACAAATACAGACGGCTAGGATTTATAACCAGTCATTGCAAAGTGGGACCCTTTCCTAGAAAGAATGATTTCTGTTTTGCTTCTGAGGCTATGTATCTGCTCTTCCCGTATTTGTTGTAGTTTTAGTTTTAAAACTAGCAGAGTGAGCAGGGTTAACACAGGTGTTAGAGGCAGACTGATGTGGTCCTGGCCTTGCTCCGCATCTGCATCTCTGTGATCAGGGAATGACTTGAGGATGCTGCCTCGTAGGCTCCTTCTTTATAAACCGCCAAAAGTAATCCAACGTCATAGGTTAGAAAGGACTGAAGGACTAGATATTTACAAAATAAGACACACCTAGGAGCTGTTAGCTGGATAATCCATTGTTGTGTGTTGGATTCTTTCCCGTGCTTGAGTTGTTTACATCTTAGCAGTCCTGTGAAGTGGCTATGGGTTGCCCATTTTACAGATGATACTTTCTAGCAGTTAGGATTCCACACAGGGAGATGCTACAACCTACCCAACCTCGAAGAGCACTGCCTGCCTTTGTACACACTCCACAGGAAGCCTAGGTTATTTGAAGGGCTTCCCACTGCTGAAATCAGACACGGGGAAGGCAAGGCCAGCCTGGAAGCACCCGCCTGCCTTCCCTCGCTGCTTGCCCCGGAGCGGCTGGTGGCACTGTACCTTCTTATGTAACTGTGGCCTCCTGGCTTCCTTTGTGAAAACCCTTCCTATCTCCCGCTGCTTGCCTTCGCCCCTCCGTGCAGTGGGGCGGGGACTGTTCGGCCCACAGGCGGGAGGAAGCAGCAGCCCCGTCAGACGGGAGGAAGTGGCAGTCGGCGCGCCGGCTCCCTGACGGCTCAGGCCTGGCTGTGCGCCCGGCTGGTCTAAATGTGGAGAGGTGGCTCTTTCTTTCTCATGAGCTGCGTCAGGTGGAGAGAAAGGCTCTTCCGCACTCGTGGAGCCTGGGCTCAGAATTTGCCTTAGACAACGCTCCTTTCGTGGGTCTCGTCTCCGCCCATCCGTGTGCTTGTAACTAGGGTGACAAGGGAGCTTTGATGATGGAGAATTTCTGGTGTGCAGTGGGCCGGGGGCACATCTGAGAAGGTCCCCAGGTTAGATGCATCGGCACGCCGTTGATTGGAAGACGGCATACAGAGAGAAAATGCATTTGTCCACTGTAATCCAGCTGCTCTCGTTGGATCCCATGTACAGCAAAACCCAACTCAGCCTGGTCCTGTCCCTTCGTCGTGACTGCTGCTCGGTGTGCGGTTGCAGCCACTGCGTGCTGGAGTCCAAGTCCTGCTCCTAAATCTCTCTTTAAGTCAGTATTTCTATTAGGTCAGAACAGTCAGCTATGGTTCCTATCTTATGTCAGTTAGTCAAAAGGCTACCCTAAGACATTCGAAACATAATAACAGAGCAATAATGATAATAATGTTTTAATGCCAGCCACAAAGCATTACACTTTGTTATTGTGATCCAGTGTGTGCTCCTTGAAGTTTTGACACAACAGGCTTTACGGCGGTTCGTTTCTAACTACATGTTGTACAAAACTCAGCTGCTTGTAACCCAGGTCCCACCTGTGCCTTTCAGCCCCGGCGCTCACTGTGCAGCCTTATATCAAACAACGTTCTGCGTGACCCCCAGGAAATTCACTGGAAATAGACCAGCAGGCCTTTCCTGCTCGTCTTAGTCTAGAAGCTCTGCTGGAACCTGTGAATCCTGGGCGACCCTGCTGGTATTTGAAATAGCAGAGGCGCAGCTGTCAGCGTCAGTGCAAGGGCACACTGGCTGCCCCAGCACGGGGGAGTTGCCACTGGTTGAACATCCAGGCTATACATAGTTATTTATTTCACACAGATTTAGCACATGTGTGCCATGCTTGGTCCTGGGCATCCACAGGGTTGGGGTGATTTGCCCATGAGTGTCTGGTCCAAATTTAGAACTGGTCAAGTGGCTTCAGGTTTAGGCTGGAACGACTTTGCTCAAGAAGATTCCATGGTCTACATGTATGTTTCACTTCTAAATGACATCTAGCTTATAAACTAACACTGTGCAGGATCCTTCAGTTATAATTTATGACATCTGTCATGGGGAAGAAAGGAAGCACTCCTCTTACCTCTAACCCACACTGGTCCATAGTCATGTAGTCAAGCTCTCCAAATCCATAAAGCTTCAGGAGACAGAAGTCACTGTCATCACTTTTTCATGGCCAAAGCTGACCTGAGCTAGTGTAAGGCTATTTATACTCTTCAGTTTGCCCACTCAGTGTGAATATGTATGAACTTGGCTGGAGAAATGCTCCTCTACTCTATCCCTGGGCACAACTGCCCCAGTCTCTTGTGGGAAAGGCTCTCACACAGTCTACAGGTACGGGCCAAGCCAGCTTTCTAGAATCTGAAAATTCTAGATTCTGAAATGCACCTTATTACAAGGGTCCCAGAATAGACGTTACAAAAACATAATAATAATAATAATAAATATTGCTGCCTTGTAGGACAGAACAGACGGCTCCCATGTGGCTTCTAAGGAGCACCTGGTGGATTCAGCCTGCTGACGTTTTGGGTGACAGTTGAGCTTTTAACCACTGTGCCACCAGAACTGGGATTGTGGGGTTGTAACTGGAATCCGGTTTCCATCGTGGGAGTTGGGCTTGTTACATGGTGTTGAGTAGTGGTGGTTGTAGGGGTTTAAAGATCAGATTGACATGAACTCCAATTCTAGCATAAGCAGCGAAGGCAGCAACGGGGAGCTCACTGGAGCCTCAGTTTTGTCAGTTTGAAAGGGAATAATAAAAAAAAAAAAACCACATCTTCGTGACAGCATCGCTGGGAGCCTCACATGGTTTTCAGCATGCAGGCATCACGGTGCAGTGGCAGTGTGAGCCTTCTAAGGTAACACGTGAGGAGCAGGGGGAGTCCCGTGCCGAATTCTCCCTGTTCAATGGGAGACATCGGAAGTCGATCCCTGGCTAATCCATCTCCTGTGCAGTCCCCGCTCATTGGTCATGCTCTGTCATGCTCAACAGCTTTCAGAAGAGCTTCTGGACAAACACAAACTAGGTAAAAAGACCTGGCAATCGTCTTGCACAACTCAGCCGATGAAAACATAATGAACGATGACAGTCTGATCTGCAGCTGATCATGGAGACAGCCCAGGGCATGGCAGTATTTTGTTCCTTTGTGCATGGGGTGGCGGAAGTCAGGGACCAGTCTGATGACCCCTAACAAAGACGACAACCACAGGGGTCCACCTTCCTTTTGCTCTTTGTAATGAGCAACAGGCTCACTGCAACTATTTTCCAAAGCTTTGACCTCATTGGAGTTTGTCGTCCTGTGTTTGGAGTCAGTTGTGGCCCCTGGGACCTGTGTCTTGGGAGGCAGTAACAGAGCTCCAAGACCCGGACAGGCCACAGCAATTAGCAGAGCCACCAAGACCTTTGTGATATTAATTAGCTGTCCCTGACCTGTTGCTGAGGGGGACTCCCAGCCTCTTGAGGGCTCTACTCAGGGACTCTAGGGCTCACCACAGAACTGAGCGCCTGACCACGAGAGCTGAGAAAACAGGATGAAGCCAAGCTTCCTAGGGGCCAGGGCAATGATGCAAGACTTGCCTGCATGCGGGCGTAAGTGGCTCTCGGTGGACGCCTCCGCCACCTCTACTTCCCGCAGAGAGTCTGAGTTTCCTTCTCACTGTTCTGTCTTGGTTGCTCTCTGCTCTCTCCTTTCTGCTTTCTCTTGCCTTGGGTCTAGCTCCCCATCTTCTGGTGGTCTCTCTAGAACCTTTGTGTTCCTGTTCCTCTGCAGGTATTTCTCCCTGTCTCTCTGTCCCGTGTCCCCTTGATGCTCCCGGGCCTTCAGCTATCTTCAGAGGCTGATTCCGAAGCAGACGCAGTTGCTGTTGGTCCCATGCTCTCCCACTGAGCTCTCAAGAGAAGACAGTTCGTAGAGTACAAGATACTGTGAATTTTTGTTGTGAATTTTCCAGTTTGATTTCCCAATGTGCCTTTATTATATCCAGCAGATCCCTTCTGATCATACACTCACTGCCAGGCACTGTCTTAGGCGCAGGGGACAAAATGATGAAAAAGAGACAAAATCTGTGGTCAAACAATGGGGTGTAGCATTGACGAAAACAGCAGAAACAAATCGGTAAAACATATTGAAGAGGCTAACAAGCTCTACGAAGGAACTTAAAGTTGGATGATGGCCTGAACAGGCCACAGGCAGAAGAGATCGACCAGGAGAAGACTCTCAGGTGTGGAGCTAGTCAGAATGACCTGAATGAGGTGATAAACGAATAACTGGGGCTTCCCAGCTGTTCCTAGTTCTGGCAAAAAGAAGAAGTGCGGAGGCCCGGCGGCGGAGGCGTCCTTGCCGTGATCAAAGACTAGCACACAGCACTCTAGGGAGGTAACCACACAGGAGTCAGAGAAGCTACATACTCTCTCGTCTAATTTTTGAGAATGTTTTTCTAGATGGAGGTCATTAACATCAGTTTACAGATGAGGAAATGGTGGATCAGAATATTTAAATGTTCTGACCAATATCAAAGAAACTTGAAGTTGCTAACACACCACAGCGGCTGCCGTGGAATAGACTCCATGTTTTGTTGAGAATACAGCTGGGCTCCACAGGGCTTCGGTGGCTGTTTTTTCAAAGTAGAATCACCAGGTCTTTATTCCAAGGTGCCTCTGGGTGGACTTGAACCTCCAAGCTTTTGGTTAGCTGTCTAGTGCATTCACCATTTATGTCACCCAGGGTTCTGAGTTGCTAAGGCAGGATTTGAACTACAGAAAATGGCTCTTTCTGTAATGCCTTACTAGAGAAGAATGATTTAGAATGAGGTTTGGAACACCATCCAGCTTTTAACACCTTATCTGGTAAGAACCGCGGACATGGCAGCGGGTCCCCACTTCAGGTCAGGAGCAGCTGTGGCAATCGACAGTCATAAAAATCTATGTAGGAACTCTGGTGGCATAGTGGTTAAGTACTTGGCTGTTAACCAGAAGGTCAGGAGTTTAAACCCAAGAGTCACTCTGAGGGAGAAAGACATGACAGTCTGCATCCTTAAAGGCTACACGATAGGACACTACAGAGCGGTTCTACTCTGTCCTCTTGGGTTCCTATGAGTCAGAATTGACTGGATGGCAGTGGACTTCCACCAGAAGGAGGCAGAAGGCAGTGTGAGAACAGGTCGAGGTCCAAGCTCGGAAATACTCCATCCATCACATCGAAGAAAAGGGAGGCTTGTCGTTGAAGTAGTGAGGTCTGAATACAAATCTGTTCCCTCTACTGTGATACTGGGCACTAGCACAGGAGTTTGAAAGGAGATTAAAATGTGCCAGGGTAAAAAGAGACTAGAGTTGTGTCATCACCCCCAGCAGAAGCTCAGTGTACCCTCGCCCCTGAGCTACACATGTGAAGGTTGGTGGTGTGCTAAATGTTTGCTTACATATATTTTCACCACCATACCAAAAAAAAAAAAAAAAGAAATAGCAATTTGAAATAACCTAAAACAGATATGATTGTTATCCTGCTATTTGGAACATTTCTTTGACTGAATTGATTGGATTTTAGAGAAATTAACTAATAAAGATAATTTACCACCAGGCGGCGGGTGTGTGGGTGGGAACCGTACTGTTTTAATCTCCCACCTGATTTCTTTGTTTGTTTTTAAAAAAATTAAAAAGCAATTTTAAAAGACTAGTTCCATGTTTATATCACATGAGTGGAACGCAGATCCGCCAATGAGTCATCTGCCTCTGTGACACGAAAACCAGTCGAGACAAACGTTGGCGATAGAGCCAAGGCTGGTGTCCACAGATGGGAGCGAAGTCCTGATTGGGTAGTCACATCAGGCAGGCTGGGAGAGAGGTAGCCCTGGGCTTCAGATGCTCCCAGTGGGCATTCACGAGTGGCTCAGCCCTGACAACAGTCTGTGACTGATGTGTTGTTTAGAGCTCTTTCCCACCCTCGCCCTCTTGTCCATCCATTTACAGGGTACCAAGTGGGTCTCCAGCCCCACGCTGGTTGCTGCACATCCTAAGATTAACAGGATGCAGGATTTGCTATTTCTTAAATCCAGTTTCTGGAGGAGAAACAAGCCTTGGTTCGTTTCCTCGAGGCGCTCACCTCGTAGTTTCTCACCTGCAGCTAATAACAGCAGAACGAACCTGCAATTAGATTCCAGTCCAAGGTCTAGGGGGAGGGCTGAGGCTGGTTGCACTGTGGATGGGAGCCCTTGAGTGGCTAGGAGGCTCTACCTGCCCCCCGGCTCCAAAGGCTCTGCAGGAGGAAGGACATCACCTTAATCCTTTGGGTTCATTCAAGTCGGACTAGGACAAAGGGTCAGGGCACATCTGTGGGAGAAGTGCTTGTCAGAGTGGATGCAGGGAAGGACATGCACATTGCCATTCGCATGGAAATATTGATTATTTGAGATTCTAAGACCCAGGCTGCATCATGTCCTCCAGGGGAAATTCCCCACCCAGACATCCTCTCGGGTTTAGCCGGGTCACCAGGAATGAATGATAGGTTTTAGTATGGTAGCCCTCTGCAAAGCCTCTCTTCTGACCAGGTGGCCCCCGACGGGCCCTTACAGTAATATTCTGACTCGTGGGACTTTTCTGAGGATTTGAAAACCACAGTCACCCAGAGGTGTGGCTGCTGCAGCGTATCAACGGCAACCTAGTATTGCTGTGGGAAGACCAGGAGAACGGGTAGCTCCTAGTCCCCAGAGCCCAGTTAGATATGAGGCTTTGGGCAAATGTTTAACCTTCATGAGCCCCAAGTTCCTCATCCATGAACAAAGAACTATTACTCACTCTGTCTGGAGCCCTGGGTGGTATAAACACTCAATGCCCTGGGATGATGACTGAAAAGTTGGAAGTTTCAGTCCACCCAGAGGTGACTCAGAGGAAAGGCCTGGAGATCTACTTTGAAAAAGGCATCCATTGAGCACCCTGGGAAGCACACTTCTGCTCTGAGCCACAACAGATCCCCATGAGTTGGAAATGACCTGAGGCAACCGATGGTCCTCATTCTACCCACTGATGTTGTTTGTTGCTAGGTGCCATGGTGTTCGCTCCAGCTCACAGCAACTCTATGTAAAACAGAAGGAAACACTGCCTGGCCTTTCACCACCCATGTAGCTGTTAAGAAGAATCAGGCAGTGTGTGTACCAGTGCATTGCATTGGGAAAATCAGCTGCAGAAGACCTCCATAAGGTATTGAAAATTAAAGACATCTCTTTGAGGACTAAGGTATGCCTGATCCAAACCATGGTATTTTCGATTGCCTCATATACATGAGAAAGTTGGACAATGAATAAGGAAGACAGAAGAAGAATTAATTCCTTCAAATTTTGATGTTGAAGAATATTGAATATCCCGTACACTGTCAAAAGAACAAACAGATCTACTCTGGAGGAGCACAACCAGAGTGCTCCTGGGGAGCAAAAATAGCAAGGCTGTGTCACACATACTTTGGACATGTTGTCAGGAAGACTCAGTTCCTGGAGGACATCATGCTTGGTAGACAGGAGGGTCAGCGAAAAAGAGGAAGACCCTCGACAACACGGACTGACACAGTGACTTCTCATGGGCTCCAGCGTAACAGTGATGGAGCAGATGCCGCGGAACCAGGCAGGGTTTCGTTCTGTTGTCTGTGAGGTTTCTATGAGTCAGAACTGACTCGAAGACACCTAACAACACAATATTTACAAACATTGTGTAATCTGTCATATAAGTAGGAAAAAAAGAGCGTTAGTCTAAGAAGAATGTCTTCATATAGTTCCCCCAGTGTACGTCCATGAGTATAAATAAAAAATGGATCTCTACATATAATATTATGAATGCCAATGTATGTAATTCGATTTAAAATGGGCCTTTAAGTATTATTTTAATCCTCCTGGTTTCTGATGGCCCTAGAATCAAATTAGTCAATGGCTATGATTGCCATGGGGGATGCTAATTTCAGAAACCAGGAGAATTGCAGTATCAGTTAGTCCTGGCTTGTTAATGAAACTTCAAAGTAGGAACCAAAGTAGAAGTCTTCAGATTGCTCCAGAGAAAATGTCCCACGGTCTCTGCAAATCTTCTTTCTGTCTTTAATGAGTGCTTAACCTATCTGCACTTGAACTGGGGTACCAAGGCCAGTAGTCAATTTTTACTCTAATTCACGTATTTTTTTTCTTTTTAATCCTGAAAATCTGTAGCCATGTCATCAGCTCCTTCTTAATTATACCATATTCTTTACATCTGTCCTGCTAAATAACTCTAATTGAAATAGCACCGGCGTGAGTTTTTGTAATGTTCCCCCCAAGACATCCCGAAAGTGACTCGTGAGAAAACAGACTGAAGTCACAGCTGGAAGCACGTCAAGGATCATTTCCATTTTTACATGATTAATTTGAATTTAATATCTTAAATCAAAACCTGATTAATTTAAATAAAATTTTGATGGTGCCCTGCTTCTAATATACATTGCAGTAATTAGATTCGGCTTAATGTGATTTTTTTTAACATAATTAAAAAAAAAAAGAGGAAGTGAAGTGTAACAGTGCAGTGTTGACACAAACCTGTCTAAATACATGTAGGGGGCCAGGGTTTGGGCTGCTAGTCAGGTGAGGGAAGGAGAGTTAATGGCTAGGACTTCGGCGAGCTCAGGGTTTAAATGCACGGGCTGTGATCGCTCCACGTTCACAGGAGAATGGCTTACACCAAAACTAAAAGTTCGATAAAGGTTTTAACCCCAATAAACAGTACCTCTACCGGGTCATGGTGCCAAGAAATAAACTGTGACGTGACGTTAGTTCAACCGATGTGAGTAAACCCTAACCAGTTCCCAAGACAGGCCAGGTGGGGACAGTACAGAAGAAAGTTGGGCCCTTTTTGGGGTTTCTCCCCCCCGGGATCTTTGGAAGCTCAGTCTGACTCCGCTGAGGATCCTGTTCACGTGTGACCTGCCACTCTCAGAAAAAGAGCTTTAGTCTGGGGGTTATTACAGACGTTTCTCTAAATCCAGCCTTCTGTTTTCCTCTGCTTTGTGGTACAAGTTCAAACACACAGTGTGCCATTGCAAACATCCTTCCAAGCTCCAGTCAATGGCACTTCTCACCTCACCGTGCCGTGCTGCTATCACCACTACCAATCTCCAGAAGCTTTGCTTCACTCTCAACTTGGCCTAGATTGTTACACTGTTGTCGTTAGTGGCCATGCAGCCAGCTGCCACTCATGGCAACCTTATGCATGACAGAAGGAGATGCAGCCCATTCCTGGGCCTTCCATTCTGCTTGGTCTTGCCGAGCCCGTGGAAGCAGGCCGCTGGGTCAATCATCCCATGGAGGGTGTCCCTCCTTTTCAAGGACTCTCTGCTTTACCACGCCTCATGCTATAGGGATCCTAGAAATAAATCCATCAGTGGGTTCTAGACATCCTGATGGAATTATCAAGTTTTAGAGAGAACTACTTGAAATTCCCTTTCCAAAACTAAGAGGAAGCATCTGAAGAAAAGAATCCCGTGAACTGTGTGTTTTCTCATCCGAACCTATCTGCTAATTTGCGTAGTGGCCCTAGAGCAATCATGTTCTTCTCAGACTGGTGTGTCACCAGTGATGAAAGTGAAGTGGTAAGATGAGACCAAGGGCTTCCAGAATGTTCCTGAGGGTTCTAGAATTGAGAATTGGGAAGACAGGCCATATAATACGTATAATATATATACATATAATACATTTAATAGCAATTTAATTTGTCTTCTCCCCTTCTGTGTTCCCTTTCCTCCTTCCTTTACGCCTTCCAGAAAGGTAGTGCCACAGATAATCCATCTCGACATTTATGTCCAGACATCATATTCCCCATGGGTCTTCAGAGAAGAGAGACATTTCTAGGAGGTGGCTCACATGGTTAAATACTCCACTGCTAGCCTCCATGGGTCAAAGAGGACTGGGATAGTAGAAGCAACTCTCCTTGCTGCTTCTATCTACATCACATGTCAGAGCGAACAAGTTGAGTAAGTTCACTTAAAGAGAGGGTTTCACAGCTTAAACCCCCCAAACAAGTGAGCAACAGGGCCTATTAGTTTCCTGAATACTTCTGGACTTCTGTGAAGGTCAAAGCTAGAGATGGCTAAGAAGGTACCTGCTAGAAGAGTAGAATGCTTGCTAAGAAGCTGGCATATCTCACTTCTACTTATTTAATGAATTTTAATTAAGGAATCTTTGGAATCCATCTTGTGGAAAAGCTCAAACAATCCTGTGTATGCATTATATGGCATAAAGACTATTTATAATGATAAAAAAGACTACCATTATTCCACTTAAAAACTACAATTGCTTTTCAATTAAGCAAGAGGTATTTATTAAGCTCCTTCTATGTCCAACTCGACAGCACTTGGCTTGGCTTGGCTTGGCTATGTACACAGTGTTGGTAAGTACACAAGAGTGAAAAATCTGTCCTCAGTAATGGAGAAATCTCAGAATAATTCTCTGCATCTGCAACATGCTTGATATAGTAAGAATTTACTACATATAGTACATTTAATAGCAGTTTAATTTGTCTTCTCCCCTTCTGTGTTCCCTGTCCTCCTTCCTTTACGCCTCCCAGAAAGGTAGCGCCACAGATAATCCATCTCGACGTTTATGTCCAGACACCACATTCCCCATGGATCTTCAGAGAAGAGAGACATTTCTAGGAGGTGGCCCACATGGTGAAGTGAGCTAGCCCAAACATTGATGGCTCGAACCCATGCAGAGGTACACAGGAAGACAGGCATGACTATCGGCTTCCCGAAGGTCACAGCCTTGAAAACCAAAACCCTCTGGGGCAGGTTGTCTCCGTGTACCTGGGGTCACCATGAATCAGAATCTCCACAGCAACTAACAACAATACTTACCGTTGAGGACAAGGGGCCAGGAACCAGGGGAGGCACTTGATATGAACCAACCAGGAACAACTTCCACCTAATTTTAAGTGGCTGACATTCCTACTTAGTTTGATTTCCACCATTACAGTGTTTTTCACAATTTCACACTGACTTAGACACGATCACAAGGTCAGAGGATTATTTGGAACTCAGCTGTGCCTCTTGCCACGGAAAGGAACGGATCCTTGATCTTCGACGGTGTCTACACAGCTCCCTGAGACAGAAGGCCATTGAGCCCATCATTAACTGTGACCCCAGCTGGACAGGACACACTTGAAAGTCACTTTCCCAGATGTGGCTTCCCTGTGGCTTTTGCATTATCACATTATCATGGCTGTCTACACTACGACTAATAATTATTGTAATTATGATAATTGTTTCCACATCTTGAACGCCTACATATGTCACGCACTGTGCTCACAATTTCCATACATTATTCCTAACTCTCCTGATGATCTGCACAAGAAATGCCATGCTAACCATTTTATAGATTAGAAAACTGAGTTTTCCAAGGAACTCAGTTGGATCCCTGCACTGGTTAGAGGCAAGTCTCATGTCCAGCCTTGTTTGTCCTTTTGTTGTACAGCTTGGCCTTGGCACCTCTCTCCATCTGCTACTCAAGGGATTGTTCAGTCTGTTTCTGGGGACCCCAGGGACTGAGTGGCACCCCTTCCTTGAAGATCAATAGCCATGAATCTGACAGGACTCAGTGAATTAGTCTGCTTGTGCTTGATGGCCCCTTCTAATGCTTCCAGTTGACAGAAGGGAACAAATTCAAATGAGAAGTTTGAGGAAATCACTGTTTTATTATTCATCACAAAGGGTCTAACATGATGACTTTCTAATCTGACAGCCAGGACTTTTGATGACAATCAACAATCTAATTTCTCCCTAAATTTAGATTTTTCTCCCTTCTGTAACAAACACCAAAGCCAGCTAAAAATAGCTGATCAGTGCATGTTAGAGGGGAGAATTGTACCACTTAGATTTTTTTTTTTTTTTTAGTGTCAAAGTTAAAGCCAAAATAAAATTACCAGGAGAGTTATCTATAGTGAATCACCATTCAGCTTAGGAGGAAGAAGAGGAAAAAAAAAAAAAAAAAGATGTCCTTGCCAGCAGCTGAAGGAATGTTCTTCAAAGAGTTGCATTAGACTATAGTTTCCAAAAGTAGATTGTAGATTTTCCATTTCAGCAGCATGAATCAGGACTCTTCAGCTCTAGTCTAACTTTCCTTTTTTATTTATAAGGCAATGGGGACTGGGGTTTGCACGACTGTGATTTAGATGGTTAATTGAGAGGAAGCCGTGGTGAGCTGTTTTCTTGCTGCAGTATGAGTGAGACAATCTTACCTGTGTTTACAGTGTTTTTTCCAGTTTGTAAATGGTGTATGCATTTCTGCCAGATGCCTCTACCCCAACCCCTGGCTCCCTCTACTGCCCTCCCCTCCTCCTTTTCCGTTTCATTCTGCTAGGAAGTTGTATCACTACTCAGAACCTCACCTTTAAGCAAATAAACTTGCTCATAGAATGGTGGGATGAAGTCAAGGCTTTCTGCTAAGCCCCATCAGACAGAGGAGGAAGCAGAGGGTCAGAGAGCACCAGCAGCTGGGTCAGGACTAGACTGTACCTCCTGAGCCCAGTGTCACGGGGATAACACGGAGGGAGCCAGAGGTGTGGCTTCCTTGCAGTCTTCAATACAAGGAACCACGGGATTACATTTGATTGCACAGTTCAATGCCAACATCAGCAAAACCTAACCATTCTTAGGAAACTGTTGTCCAGGAAGAGAGAAAGTTGTAAATACCCTTATTAACTGTTTCAGGACTTTCCTAAACAATCCATTTGAAAGGACATCAAATTGTTTTGTCCGCTGATAATCAGCCAATAGCTTACTCAGTCCAAGGCTCTCCAAGCCCCCCACTTCACAGCTCTCAACTGGCTATGCCCTCTAGTCCTACACCCTTGTGTTTTGACCCTTCCATATTCCTAATCATGGCGCCATATTGCAAGCCTGCCTTAAAAGAGATATATCCCAACATGACCTCTCTTCACCCAGACACTCTGCTGGGGTAGTGTTGTCAATAAGAATGCCCTGAGCACTGTCTTATCAGTAGGTTGTTTTGGGGAGCTAGCACCAGGCACGGTAAGACATAGGCCTTTGCATGTACGGCAGTGAGCTGATGGAAGGTCCGAATGACGGGCAAGGGGTGTTACCAGTTGCTGTCGAGCTGATTCTGACTCATAGCATCCCCATGTGTGTCTGAGTGGAACTGTGCTCCCCGGGGGTTTCAGTACACAATTTTTCAGGATCATCAAGGCTTTCTTCTGAAGTCTCTCTGAGTAGACTCCAGTCACCAACCATCAACTGTCTGCACCACCCAGGGACTGTCTGCTGATAGAACAGTGTAAGAAATCTCCTGTGTTTCTTCACAAGGACTCAGGTGGATACAGAGAGGAGGCTGTGGTCGTGTGGAGGCTCCTGAGTTCCATTTCAGAAAAGACACCCTCGGTAGCTGCTGAGGGCAGACACTTATCTCTGACAGAGAAAATGCCTACTACGAATTCACAGTCCAGTCGTTGACCACTCCATGCCAACACACACCACCATGTGCCTCACACCTCTTGGAGTTTTTAAATGCAGAGAAATGGCAACCTAAAACAAGGATGCCAAAGTCTTCCTATTGTGTCAGAAAACTCTTAAATACGGTGATTTAATCTCGAGGACAAGTTTTCTAGACCAAGGAGGATGAGAAGACCTTCCAGGGCTAAGGGTGTGAAGACGTCATGGAGTTTCCAGACTGGCTTGAAAGCTAAAATTATGGTAGCATAGCCTTACCACTGTCGTTTTTTGGCTCTGTGACTTTGGAGCAGTACCTGGAGCTTTTGCATTTCAACATCTTCAACTGTGAAATGGGCAAACAACAATCATACCTACCATGGTGGTAGTAGTACCTAACACATGGCAAGCACCAAGAAAGGTTAGATGTAGCAAAAGAGCTTGTTCTAGAAGTTTAGACCTGATTCTAATGAGCATCTTGTTAAAGAAATACAAGAAGAAACTTATTGACTAGAAGAATCTATTCAAAGGAGGAAAGTACAGAACAGAATTTTAAATTCTCATGGAGTCTAGAATTTCTGGATCCTTCAAGGCTGGATGAACCTCTGATTATTATCTGCCCAGCGATAATCTTGAAATCTTAAACCAAAAATCCCCACTGAAGTCTTCTTAAAACCAAAGTTTAGCTTTGATAGACAAGAATACCTGCCTTGAGTATTGTGCTCTTTCAAAATCTGTCTCTAAGGGACTGAACTGACTACAGCAACTGGAAAGATTGGATAGGGAATTTAGGGCACAATGACTTTATGTCAACAGGGGAGGAACAACGTAGAAAAAGAGAGTGAGAATGGTTACACAACTAGAAGAATGTCATCAGTGTCACTGAATAGTACATGTAGAAACTGTTGAGTTGCTGTACTTTTGCTTTCTATAGTCCTACCAATAACAAAATAAATTTTAACAAAATTCAAGTGTGCATGAGGATCTATAACGCTCTGCTTGCCATGGACTTGTTGGGCGGGAAGGACTCTATGTTTTCCATCTTTGGCCCTCTCTCTTGTGCATAAGGGGAAGGGGATAAGACAGTGACCTCTGTGTTTAGGGGAGGTAAGAGCTCCCCTCTCCTTTCCAGCCCCTCACCTCTGCAGCCCATCACCCTTCTCACCTCCTGGGACCATCACCTTTGCACATTCATCTGGCATCAGAGGTGTGGGGAATATCTCCAGCTTTGTTTCTCTACTATAATAGATGTAAATTAATGTTTTGCCTTTGTTTGTTGCAGTAATCATGGAGGCAAGTGTATGTCCCTAGCAGCTATCTTATTTTCAATTTGCAAAGCATACTGTGCTTAATCCCACAAGGCAGCCCGTGGCTCTAGATATGAATTTTAAAAGATAATTAGCCCAGTACGGGAAGTGTTCTCTGTGAAGAAGTGAAAGCACTGAAGCCTGGTCAGAGGGGTCCTCCAGGGGACTTGGACTGGTCACAGTCTCCTCTGCAGTTGATTACTTTTTTTCATTGTGGCCGCCTTTGTGTGAACCAACTGATTTGTTTGTGAAAATTTAAATCATGTCCATACTAGATTCTGGGATTTCATTTTGGGGTTGTTATTTGAGGATTTCATCCCCTGTCCCCCCACCAATATTTCTTCTTATGATATTCATACCAGGTGACAAATTATTTTCTTTCCTTTTTTTTTTCCTAGCTGAATTCATGCAAGATTTTTGCTGGTTATATGTAGCATCTGGTGCTTATGGCAGATTCAGTGACCATCTACTGGAGAGAGCCTCAGAAGGTCACAGGTCCAAAAGACAAATGGCCTTCAAGGACTGGGACTTTACCCCTAGCAGACAGTCTCTTGTCAAAGCGTACTCACCAAGCCCACAGGCTGAGCAAGCTGAGCAAGTCTAATGTGACTGTGTCCGGTATTTAGCTGCCTGTTCACCACTCTCTGGAATTACCTGGCTTCAGTCTACCTGCTTATTTGATGTCCATGGTTGAGACAGGGGACCCTCTGTGTCCAGGCCTCGTGGGAGGATGTACAGGTGACCAGACCCAGCCCAGTCTCTCAGGGATTCAGAGAAGGCAGGCAGGGCAGAAGCCACAAGGAAGATACAGATGGCAAGCTGGGGTGGACTGGGGCACAGAGAATTTCTTCTTACTAAGAAGATTTGTGATGCCTTCCTGGAGGAGGCAGCACTTGAGCTGGCTTGGACCAGGTAATGTGTTTTTTGATCAATTAACCCCTACTTTGATTGATTAACCTGATCTTGGATGTTACAATCCTCTCAGGCAAATGAAAACAGGTTGCTAATAGTTGCTGGGTTCCATCGAGTCCATTCTGACTCTTGATAGTCCCAAATAACAAAGTACAACACCCCATAGGGTTTTCTAGGCTGTAGTCTTTGTGGAAGGAAATTTCAAACTCTCTCTCCTGCAGTGCTTCCTGGTAAGTTCATACTGCCGGATTTTTAGTTAGTAGCCAAGCACTTACCTACTGTACCACCAGGGCTGATGATAACCACTCAGATTTTTGGAAGGTCAGCTCTGCACCAGGCATTTTGGTAATCATCACATCTGTATCATCTCCCTGAATTCTCATGACTTGTGAGATAGCTTTGGTTCACAAGTGAGTTTAGGAGAAACAGGGAGGCTCGGAAATGTGCCCACCGGCTATCAGTGAAAAGGTGGCAGGCTTGTTCCTGAGTCCATGCCCTACTGGATAGTTGGGGGCAGTTGACCTCTGCACTGTGCCACCGTGAATGCTGACAGGGAGAATAGGCAGAAATGTGGCTCACGGAAAGAGTTCAAGACCTCAGCCCTGCAATGACCTCTGCTGGGACACTGCGAGGCATTCTTCTCTGCCGTCCATGGTCCGTTCAGACGGGCCTCTGATGCCATCTGAGCACTCAGCACGGTTTGGTCTTTTGCCAGCTGGAATTCCAACCACTTCTGAAAATTTGCTTTCTTCAAATCATGTTAGCAGGGAAAGAAATCTTAATGTGATTGAGAGGCATTGTTTTTTTTTTTTTTTTTATCTCCTCATCTCGGGGACTTCCTTCTAACGAGGGAAGGCACCTCATCTCTGCCCCTTGAAGTTCATTGATTCCTGGCTTGTTTGCTGCCTGAAGATGGGGGTGTGAGTGGGTATAAATATACTCATGTGCCTGTATATGAAAGGGAATGGAACTGAGATTTCAGAGGGACTGAGCAGGTTTTGAAATTTGTTCTGACTTGTCCCTGGTATTTGGCATGTTATCATGTGGTTGAAGATTGCCTCCTAATCATTTACGAATTTTTGTCTAATGTGATTGCACAAGGTGCTTTCTATTGAAGTAGACATAAAAACATTTAATAAAAAACAACTTACAGAGGTCATATAGAAGGGAAAGCAAAGACAGCTTTAGACAGCCTTGGAGTAATTCTTCTCCCCAGCTTAGGCTGGGAAAGGCTAGTTCTCTAGGCAGAAAATGGTCCCCCAGAATAAGAATTACTGAACATTTATACATATGAAATTAATCTGACTAATAATGGGACCTCTGTTGAGTGCCTTGTCCTGTTGCGTTTAAATGTATCTGAGGATTTCAGGGGGGGAAAAGATAACATTTAGGACCTATGCAAAGATATACACAATGCTACAGAAAAGCAAGCTACTAAAGGAAGGGGTGGCCGGTCATTGGTGAAACGCCTTAGGGCTACAAAGATCTATGTGCCTGTATTTAATGATATTTTAAGTAAATAGCAACACAACCCCATAAAACATTACAGAGGTTTGTTCACTACAGTCTAAGGCCAGAGAGACGGATCCTCAGAGTTCACCTCTCGTGTTGTTGTAAAGAGCTGTCAAGCTGGTTACAGCTCATAGTGACCCAGGCACAACACCACGAGCCACTGGCTGGTCCTTTGCCATCAGCGTGATCACTGTCACGGGCTTAAGGCCACTGTTGGAACCCCTGTGTCAATCCATCTCATTTAAGGCCTTCCTCTTTTGTCCTGACCCTCTTCTTTACCGAGCATGATGGCTTTTCTCCAGGGACAAGGCCCTCCTGATGACATGCCCAAAGTACTTGAGATGAAGTCTCATCATTCTCGCTTCTTTGGAGCACTTTGACCGTACTTCTTAAAAGGTAGGTTTTTTCGTTATTATTCTGGAAGTCCATGGCGGAGTCAGTGTCTTTTGCCAAGACCGTAATTCAAAGGTGCCCATCTTTTTCCTTAAAATTGTATTTAATTTTTTTATTGTGATTAAGTGATGGTTTACAATACAAATCAATTTGCCATATAAAACACCAAGCACCCGCCTCTGTGCAGCTGTGTCTACTGTCCCCACCCTGTGATGGCATGCACTGTCTTCTCCACACTTTACTTCCAATATCCATTCAACCAATACTTGCTCACCCCCTCCACTCTCCCCTCCCCTCTAAAAAGAAATCAGTAGAAGAGCTTCATATCTATATATGTATATCTATATATATATAGATATATTAAACCACACAGTACACACGCCACAAATGTGTCAGTTGTTTAGTCTTCCTTATTCACTGTACAGTTTTACTCCTGTCTTATACCAGGTATTATTTTTCAAAGCAATCTAGCACTCTTATATATCATGGTGCTCAGAGGGAGGCATGATCTAAATATGAGCTAATAGAAAAGGAACTCTATTTGTGGGAGACATAAATTTAAAAGATTGGAGCACAGGGTATGAGGTAGTTTCCAACAATCTCTTCATGATAACAGACCAAACAAACACTCAGTATGATAGTTCTTACTGAGCATTCAGGATGTGAAAAGCACTGAATTGAAACCTCAGCCCCTTCGGCTACTCCACGTGAGTTAAGAAGCATGGCTACCACATAAAATTCCATTGGCAGCACTTCCAGATATCTTCTCTTGCAATCACAGCCGTGTCACCTGTAGCAGATGACGAAGTTTCCACGTAGTCCCAGGAAAAGATGGCACATGGCACAAGGGCAGAATCCTTCGGGGATTTTTGGGATGGTGCCTTTGAAGTCTAAAAGTCAGGTGAACATTCCCCACAAGTCTGTTTCTCATCTTCTCTTATGAAGGTAAACTGAGCTCAAAGGTCATACGTTATCACACCATCAGACCTGCTTCTTATTGCCCGTTCTCATCCTCATGCACCTTGGGTAAATGTTCACACAATTTTTCATGAAAATAACAAGAATGGAAGATGGTCTCTAAGGAGTTTAATAGCCACAGTACAGCCAAAAATTCCAGGATTCATGTAAATACTGCTGAAATGCAGAAAGTTGAGTGAAGAGTCAGTGAAAAATGTTTGGAAGGATTCTGAACTCAGAAGAAGCAAGCGACACATACCACTAACATTATTATTTGAAAGGACTTGAAGATCAACTCTATGTCATTCTACATTAGAATGTATACTTTTTTTATCAGCTTCCTGTCCATAAAAAGTTCCCTCATTTTAAATAGACCTGTTTTGTTTTTAATTTTCTAACGTGCCATAAAGTCAGAACATGGTAAACCTAAGCATCTGTTACTAATAGCTGCTTACGTACGAGAGAATAGATTAATACCTGCCTTTTATTCCAAAGTGAAATTGGCTACTGAAATCCAACCCCTAGATTTTTCTGACTGTGGAAACCTTGGTGGTGTAGTGGTTACATGCTAAGTCAGCTAATCAAAATGTTGATAGTTCAAATCCACCATGTGTTCCTTGGAAACCTTATGGAGCAGTGGTACTCTGTCCTATAGTGTTGCTATGGGTCAGAATCAACTCAGTAGCAGTGGGCTTGGTTTCAGTGGTTTTGTACACACCAAATAAACAAGGTAGAAAAGTTAACAAAAATGTTAAAGAAAAAGAACTTGTCCATTCTTGGGGCTCTAGTCTTATGCTTATTGAATTTTTAAAAGATCTTCTTAAAAGAAATTGTCTTATGAGCACATAAAGCCAGTCTTGATCCAAGCTGATGTTCAAAATCGAGAACACAAATCTGAAGATCCGAGATACTACTTTCGGAGTATCCTAAGAGTGGAGAATTTGTCTGTTCGTCTTGACGGCCCCACACCTGGCAGTGGGTGTTTCAATTGTTGACAAAAATAACCTCAGGTGCTATGAGGCATACACGAGGCTTTAAAATGTAAGATTATTTAAAGAGCAAAACCCACTTCCCAGATTAGTTTTAGTTGTTGGCTGTGCTTCCCAAGCATCAGTGACTTTGAATTCCGGCATTGGCAAAGAATATTGAATATACCATGAACTGTCAGAAGAACCAACAAATTGATCTTGGAAGATGTAGAGCCAGAATGCTCTCTGGAAGCAAGGATGATGTGACTGGCTCTCCCATACTTTCGACATGTTATTTGAAGGGATCAGTCCCTGGATAAGGATATCATGCTCAGCAGAGTACAAGGTCAGGGAGAAAGAGCGAGACCCTCAAGGAGATGGGCTGACTCAGGGGCTGCAGTGAGGGGCTCAAGCGTAACACTGACTGTGGAGAGGGCGCAGGACATGGCGCAGGACACGGCTCTATTTCGTTCTGTTGTACACACACGGTCTCTATGAGTTGGAACTGACTTGATGGCACCTAACAACCACCACAACATGTTTCCCAAGGTTCAGTCTACTTTCGGACTGGTTAAAGTCTTACCAGTCTTAGAGGACAGGGAGCTACATTATCGTGCAGTTTTCAGAAAGCTAAATATGCTCATTGCAAGGACTGGACTTCTTTCTGAGTTGATGTACGTCAGATTTATTATTTATGAGTTCTCGTTGCCTGCAGCTTTCAGCATTATGAGAACTGTCCCCTGCTTACTTTGTTGTCATGTTATGTTAGCTGTTAAGCTTGGGCCATAATGGTAAGGAACCATGTTCGTCTTGTCCACAATTGTACTTCAGGTACTCGACCCAGGCACTAATATATGGTGACAGGTGGAAGGAAAGAAGGAAGGCACAGAGGGAAGTTGGGTGTATGAGAGAGGAAAGGAGACAAAACGACCAAGAAATGTTAAAAATGTGTCAAGAATAAACTTCTTTGATAATGACTTAGATGCCCATGACACGTGAAAGTACAAAGGAACACTGATTAGAGCGTTTGAGCTTGAGTCCACAGTTTTGACATTTCTTAGTTAACTAAATCAGTTTTTATTCTGGGGCAGCTACCTCAACTTATGTGTGAGATACTAGAGAAACAAAATGAGTTACTTCCGTGAACCTGGAGACTCAGATGCTCAGGGCAGAGCTCCCAGCACCCTCAAATAGCCCACATCGTCAAAGGATTGCCTGGATGAGTGAGGGGCTGTTCAGTGTTTACGAGCAGAGTTACACACACTGGCTGATTGCCCTTGAGCAAGACTGTTACACTCTGTGAGGAAACTCTTTCTGGACAGTTAAGTCTTCCATAGTTAAGAGACAGCTTTGTTATACAGACTGTGCTAGGGTTGCAATTATCCACAAGACACTCTTGATATCTGTGTTTTAACCTGACCAAAGATGATACTGTCTTGAAATTCAAGAGAGAGGGTTCGCTTTCATGTCTCCACGAAACTTACTGAATTTTTGGCAGCCTTTGGGAGAAATGAATGGCTGTAGGGACAAGTCCTTTCTGTGTTGAGCTTGTAAGGATCTCCCACGATTTTTTATTTGCCATCTGTAACCATAGGACCACACAATCTTAGTGTTTCCCCTGGAGGCTGGAGACTAGGTCCCTCTGGAAGAAAGCTCCCATTGAAGACCGTGACCAGGGAGGCTCGGGCTTGACAAACCGAGTCCAGAGTTGACTACATATCTAGGAAGCTGTGTGTAGGGGGAGCAAAAAGGATACCATTACTGACTTCACATCTGTGGGTACCACAGGGAAATGTGTCTGAGAGATCAACATGGTTTGAAAGCTGTGTCATCTTAAAGTGTAAGCTCATGGACGCAATGACTGCAGAGATCCTACCAATCTTAAAGGGGAGAGAGAATTTGGAGCGAGGAAAACCTATGGTCATGTCCTCCTCCTGTCCACTGGCACTATGCTTCCCATCAGTGTGACCACTCCTCCAAAAGGAAGACAGCAGTGACATCCTCAGAAAATGGGTAAGACAACAAGAACTGAATAAGCCGACGTAGGTGACAGTGCCACAGAGAAAGCTGGCTCTCAGTGTTAGCCCTCTCCTCCTTCCCCAACCAGATCTTTAATATCTTGAGTCTGCTTTGCCATCCCTCCAGTAAGCCCAGAGTAGCCCCCGGCAGTACAAGAGGATGAGCCTGCAGTGGAATCCTACTTTAAAGTTTTCAGAGCAGCTCCAGACAACCGGCATTGCCCCCTAAAGCCTTCCGGTTACGCTGGTGGTGGGGAGCTAGAACCGGTGTTCTCGCTCTCTCTATTTTCCAAAAATGAGAAGTGCATCTTAGCGAAACTGGAGACATTTTCCAGGCTACACTCCTTGCAGATGGCAACTGAGCTCTTCCAAATACTCATTTTTCCTTGTAGGAAAACAAACTAACACAAAAACTGTTTTTGTTTTTTTCTGAAGCTCTTGTAGCCAAGCGAGTTCTTCCCTGCTGAGCCTCATGGCTCCTCATTTGCCAGGGAGGAGTATGAACTCCGTCTTAGAATCTCCATCCACTTCTGGTTGCTGACATGGATACGCACTCTCTCTTGGAAATTCTGCCCCCTTCTGGGCCCTGACCTAGGCACTCAAACTTTGTGTTCACCTCCTCGTGGGCAGCCCCACTGGAGGCTGTGTACCCCATATCTGTCTTTCCTTGAGCCCCAGGGCGATTCTTCACACCCAAAGGTCCATTAATTGCCTTGCTTGGTGGTATGTGGTCCCTAATTCTCTGCTTCCTTCCCTTTGCTTTTAACTCTTGTAGGATGAAAGGTGGTACAAATCATCCCCGGGAAACTCCATTTACATTGGATTGGGGAGGTGACCTTAGGAAGCGTGTTACAGTCTCACCCTCATTCTGTGTAGCATAGTCCAATCTTGCCCCATTAACCACGGGCAGAGATTAGATTTTATAACGTAAATTAAAATCACATAAAACCGTGGGCAATCAAATAATACTAGGCATTAGAACCTAGACAAATTCCTACACACATGTTACGGGGAGTATAATTCAGTCCACGACACACAGGTTCCTAGGACCCACTGCCACTCTACTACCCACCAGTACTGTCTCCCCTGCCTGCTGCACACTTCAGCTCATGCTCTGTAGGGACAGTCAGCCTCTCCCTCTACACACACACATGCACGCATACACACACATGTACATATATATGTACCAAACCCAACCCAGTGCTGTCTAAGTTTCCAAGGAGCATACACACACACACACACATACATACATGTATATATATATTTTTGTTTTTGTTGAGAATATCTATAACAGAACACACACCAATTCAACAGTTCCTATGTGTACAATTGAGCAACACTGATTAGACTCTGAATTGCTCAACCATTCTTACCTTCCTATTCTAAGGTGCTCCTTCACCTTAATAGAAACTCATTGTCTCCTAAGGCTCCCATGTAATCTTTGGAGTTGCTGTTGTCAGTTAGATCCCATATAGTTATTAAAAGAATACAATACTCAAGGCAGACTTTTTTTTTTGTTTGTTTGTTATTTAAGCTAAACTGTAGGGTGTCTGTGAGTTAAAACTGCCTAGAAGGTACAGGGTTTAGTGGGTTTTGTTTGTTTTTAAAAGGACTTGTAAGGAGCCATCCAAGTTACACTTGAACAACAGAAGAAGAGAGACCAGAATAGGAGGAGGAATCAGTAGGTGTGACTAATGGCCACCACATAAACAACAGCCTCCGTCACCATCAGACCAGAAGAACTGAATGGTGCCTACCTATCACTTTTAGACTTTTTGATCAAATGTTTTATAGAAGAATCCTGATCAAAATAGGGAAAATGCAAAGTAGAATTTCAAATTCTTGTGGGATGCCTACTTTCTGGAGCCAGGGAGGCTAGGGAAGTACTGAAATGGTTGCCCTGAGATGATCTCTAAACTTTAACCAAAGCACCACTTAAATCCTTCTTAAAACCAAATAATATCATTTTTTTTTATTCCTGAGCCTGCAGCTTACTTGTTGTCCCCTCTTCCTCTAGGTAGGTCTAGTCTTTCAGTGGGCAGAACCTCAGGGTCCTTCTGGTCTCAGAGGGGCTATTTGGATAGGCAGGGTCCTGCAGTTACAGGGACATAGTCACAGGGGTCTGTGATAATAGGCCTTTTAGTAGGAAGGCTCCCTCCAGGCCACACCCTGGCACTTGACCTGTTGAACCATTTTCAGAGACTTCTCCCCCACAGTGATGCCTGACCTGCTTCCAGTCACAAAACCTCCCCCTGTAGTCACCAAAGGCTGGTGATCTGAAGACAGGTGAAGAGGAAGGCAGGCCCTGCCATGAAGGGGCACGAGGAGCATCCCCTGGGTCGCCGGCCCCTGAGTCTGGTGAACGTCACAGGAGAACCTGCCATGTCTCTGGTGTGACTGGTGTTTGGTTCCTAAGGAGAGGGCTCGGGATATGGAAGATTCGGGGGGAGGGGGCGGGATGTGGGAAAGAAATCACTCCAAGTATATATTTTCTTTTCAGAGTGCAATAATCAGAAGAGTGTTGCACATAAAAGGAAGAAGAAAAAATGAAAACAAGCAGTGAAAGACAACATCCGCTCTCATTTCAGTTTCCTGGAAGCGGAATGTGGTTGGGCAGATGGTGTTCTTTTGTTTTACTAAGAGAAACGCTAAGATGAAAATAGGCATGACCAGAGTCAGCAGCCGAGGTGGGGCAGGGGAGCCTCTCTCCGAGTTGATAATTTCTCTGCTTATTGGATCTTTTCTTCCTTTAGCTCTAGTGGGGACTGTCTGCTGAGTCTCCACGACACTGTACTACCTTAGACCCAAACCCAAACCCAACCCACTACTGTTGAGTCCGTTCTGACTAAGTTCTCAAATGGAGCTTGAGAGTTCTTTAGTGCGCCACAGATGAACCACTGGGGAGTCTAAGAACACCTTTCTACTTACAGTAAATGTCTAGTTCAGTGCATTTTCTTGGAGGGGCTTCTATATAATTCATGAGACTGGCAAAATATCCAGTGACCACTGCCTTCTTGCCTCTTCATTCCATGTCACGCATAATTTGACTGCAAGCTGACCCATGTGTCCATATGAATGTATGTAATAACATCACACCATGTTTGCACAGTATTAGAGACTCTTCAAAGGACTTTTATATATAAAGATCTTATTTGCTCCAGTGGCAGAAGCAGCTACAAATGGCCCCACTTCACAGCTGAGGAGATGAAACTCGGAGCTACAACTAGGTGAGTACAAGGGTACGTACCCAGTCCAGGCAGAGGTAAGGTAAGCAACCCTAGATCCTGAGCCCCAGTCTAGTGACATGTCCATCATTCTTCTTGTCTTCATTTTGGGAAGTTGGATATAATTTTTCCTTTTGTGGGGAGGAGGAGGGCAGTTTCAGGGGTTAATCTAAGGAAAAATTAGTGAAAGATGACATCTCTCATTATTTTTGTGAAAGACAAAAACAAAATTTGATTTACCTCTTAACGTTTGGTACCAGAATGAGGCCCTCTGGTGCACAGTAAATGCTCAGACATTTGGGGAATGCATGACTGAGTGATAGCGTAAATGATTGAAGAAGAACTGGGTGTGCAAGAAATAAGATGCCTGGCTGCCAGGGACATTCATGTCAGGGACTCTACCACAGATTCTCATGTTTCTTTGCTAAAATCCTTAAGGTAGCCAGACATCATCATGAGATGGTGGCAAAATTTGCTAAAAGACTGCTGGCCAAAGAGTAATAAAGTTCATTGGTAGAAAATACACCATTTCCCACATCCCTATATCCCAGGTATCCACACCATCCCATCTGGTTGAAGGTGTTCAACTAGTTCTTTGGATTATTAGGCCTAGTGCATTGTGCAAATCAAATAAGGAATTCCTAAGCCAGTTACTTGCTCTTGACTATAAGGTATAAAAGAATCTGTTTTCTCAGAGAGAATTCAGACATCAACTATCAAATTCCAGCCACTGTAGAATGAATGAGATAGAGTTAGAAAAGGGAGCCCAGACATGCTCTTGACAGCAAGAAGAGGAGGGTGGGAGACATGCTACAAAGAGTGTTTTAGGCCAACATTCTAAACAAAGCAGGAGTCAGAGGATTGGTGAGAGACAGGATGGAGAGTTTAAGGTGCTAACCACAGTCTGGAGGAATCCCAGTTGGCTGTCCAGTTTTATATAACTGGAAGAGATGGCTCGATACTTTTAATATGTGTTTGTAAAAAATTTGTTTTCATTTATTTTTGTGGTTCCTCTTGGTGTTACATGATCTAGAATGATATTCCCAAGGTGGAACCGCAACTCAGAATATAAAACATTTTAAAGACCTGGATTTCTTCTACCATTGATCGGCACACACATTTCATTCCAGCACTGAAGAAATCATCAAGATAGGCTTTCAGTATAACTGTGAAGTAAGCCCTTTTGGTGGGGGGAGGCATGTTTAAAAGTAAAGATTTACAGTAGTCTTTAAACATGGGAAACTGGCGAAAAAAATAGTTAGGTAAAAGTGACTTTGCTGAAAAGATTCTACATTTACTTAAAAAAAGGGAAAGAAAATTTCAAAGTGGCAGATCCATTCTCTGTCACCTCAGGGATGATGACAACTAAAGGGAGAATGTCAGTATGTATATATACAGTTAGCTGATACCAATAACACTGAGATGAGGAAAACACACATTTCAGCTTTCTTCTCTCTGAGGAACATATTTTTTTTTTTCTTAACAAAAAGATTCCCTGGTGAATCTCAAAGACAAATTTAGTGCCTTTTACCTACTTTCTGGACCATGAACTACAAATAGTAGCACCTAGGAGTGGCTCAAGATGAAATTTTCAGGTAGAATATAGAGAAAATTACGGTTAGGAGACATAGGCCAGCACTCTTGAAGCTATTTTCCCTAGAGAAATAATGTGACAGCAGCAGATGTTTTAAAAAGTATCTTTTCTACAACACTTGCTACTGAGCCTTCAGCCAATCCTCGGGGAGTTGCCAGAGCTACAACGTGGTGACACCAAAAATGGTGACATTATGACATCAGGTGACACGGACAGGCTCTCAGAATCTTGTACACGTGATAGAGGATTTGCCCCTGTGAACAACATGGGGAATGAGGCGTAGTGAGCACAGTTGTCCACACACTGCAGATAGGAAACCGAGCCTTCCATCCATTTTTACTGATTGCCTGCACATGTCAGGCTCACTCTAAAGTACTTCTCTGTAGGATGAGCGCTGCCTTATGTTTTCCCAAAGTCATCGCCTCAAGTAATCCTAACGACCACCTAGTCTTCATCCTACAGATGATGAATCCCAAACATTTGCCTTGATCAACATCATAAATGCATTTAATGGAAAATACTGATAAAAATTAGGAAATAGATTCTGGAGAATTGAGTTGACCTTGGTCACTAGCCCTGAACCTCTTTTTTCATTTGTAAACTGAGATAACAAGATCCATCTTGCTTAAGTCCAAAAGTCTGTGTGGTAATCAAACAAAGTATTGAATCTTCTTTCAATTAAACAAATATTAAGTGCCTACTTTGTGCCAGGAATCTTTCTAGGTACTGATAAACAACACTCAGTCACTTCTTCTCCTAATGATGATTTCAGCTATTAAGAATATACCCTTATGCTTAATGAGCTCAATGGAAGCAGGGGATGGTTTGGGGCTCATAACGGGGAGCTTGGAAGGAGAGGAAATTATGTCTAAACTAAGGGAAACGAAATCCAAGTTAAACATTCAAGTGCATAAGCACACAGATGTGTTCTTGGTATGTGTCATACTAGCCCTAGAAATGGTTTTGGCATTTTATAGTATGCAGATCATTATAATCTTGGTATCCTGGTCTGGCAGGTCTCCAGGTGTCTTCCAGTATGGACAAGGAAGCAAGGAACATCTTGTCTGATCTTGTCAACCCAACTCCAACCTAGCTGTGTAAGACTTGGGAGACTCGGGGCGGCCAGCTGGATAGCTGTGGTCAGAACCGCCCACTTGTCTTTGGCATCCGCCTTGCTGTAGTTCTGGAAGGGAAAGAAAATGTTGCAGGCACCCACACTTCCAAAAGGAAGAAGCATGTCAACTGTACCCACTCATGTCATCTCTCCTTGGTGACAGGCAGAAGAATGCCAACTCTGATGGCCTAGACTTCAGAAGAAAAGGCATGCCAGAGCTTCCCACACTACTCAAAGAGATAGAGGGTGGGTGATAGTCAGGAGGTGCCTCCTGACATCTCGAAGGGCTGAGGAAAGAGGGAAGGGATAAGTCAGCTATAAAGAGCCGATGTCCATCTTTTCTTCCGGACTGTAAGAAACTTGAAGTCAGGAATGACCAAGACTTATGTCTGTAACACCAGGACATGTTCATGGAGGATGGTACAAAGTAAGTATATACTACAGAATTGACTCTAACTTATGGTGACCTTATGTACCACAGAACAAAATGCAGCTTGATCCTGCATCGTCCACACAATCACCGACATGTGAGCCCCTCTTGTGGCTGTGTAGCCCATCCATTTCACCAAGGGTCTCTCTCACCCTTGCTGGCCCTCTGCCTCATCAAATGTCTTGTCCTGCTCCAGCAATTGATCTGTCCTGATGCTATGCCCAAAGCAAGTGATTCAGACCATATTGTGTTGTGATTCCTAAAATTTTCATTCATCAGGTCTTTCTTCCTTGTCTGTCTTGGTCTGGAAATGCCACTGAAATGTGTCAACCATGAATGACACTTCTGGTATTTGATATGCCATTAGCATTGACTCCAGCATCATAACAACAGGGGAGCCACCACAGTGCGACAAACTGACACTCAAGGAATGTTGTGGTTATTGTTGAATGGAAGATGACGCATGATAAATAGGAAGGTGAGTCAGCAACGGATCCTCATGGGGCATTCTATTTTAGAATAATAACTTTATTTTTTAATGATATTTTTTCACATACATCATCCAACTCTAAGCAATATCAAAAGATCATTGAAGAAGGCAAAGAAACAAACCAAAGACAGCCCAAATCCAAATCCACATTAAGTCCTTATTTCTCAAAGAAGATAATCCACTTGAAACATGTAAACAGGAGCTGGAGACGGAGTCAGGCAGCACACTGCAGAGCAGGTGGGCGTGACTTCCTGCATGCACACGACAGGCTGGTCTGTGAGTGCCCCATGGCTGTCCTAGTTATGCTAATGTGACCATCCAAGACAGGTAAATGTAGCCAAGCTCCCAAACTGTCTAAAGAATTCTGCCTCTTCAATTTTGTTACTAGGGACATGCTGAGGATCAGGACTGCTTTCCAATCAAAACTGGGACAAAGACTGAAAACAACAAGGATACTGGGAAACCAGTAAAGGAAGACATGTTGGTAGGGACTCTTGGGAATAATTAAACCTCCAGGGTGGGAGGGACTTCCTGTTACATTGCTGCCCTTGAACCGTGAAGTCAACCAATGCACCAGAGGACCTAACGGACAACAGGAAGAGATCAGCTCCATTCTGTAATGAACCCAACACTGAGGCCTCTTGCTTGCCTGGGGAATCATAGAAAGGCTGATCCCTCCCAGAAAAACACTCTTACTGCAAAGATTTAAATTTCTTGACTTCTGAAGACACTATTTAAGATCAGATTACTGGAATATCCTTTATCTGACATTCAGAATTCTACATAACAGCAACAGAAATCTACTTATAGGCTGACCATGACTGATTGACCCAAGGACAGATGACTACAGAAAGCCAGGGATCTGCTCATGATAGATACTCCAGGCTTCCAGGGCCATGGCTATAAGTATCCTAGATACCATTCTAATGTCTTCAATTACTGATTAAAGACCAAGAAATCTACATTACTGATCACTACCCCCTGGTGGTGCATAAAATTGCCCTTAGAAGCTAGACAGACAAAAGAAGATATACTATATATGTTATCTGGAATAACAGAAAAGGGCCTAACTTGCTATATTGAATAAAGGGAACCTCAGAGAATGAAGAGGCATTGCAAAACTGTCAGAGAAAAACAGAAAGATTTATACAAGCTAAGACTTGGAGCCTAGGGGTTAAGCACTTGACCGCTAATTGAAAGTTTGGTGATTTGAACCCACCAGCCACTTCATGGGAGAAAAGACCTAGTGGTCTGTTCCCATAAAGATTTCAGCCTAGGAAACTCTATGGGGCAGTTCTATGTCCTATGGGGCCATGTAAGTGAGAATCAATTCAATAGCATGCAACACTAAGAATCTGAAAACGTGTAAGTTTGCTTCCACTTCTATGACTAGCAAACCTTCTTTGGGAGCTGTGTCTTAAAGCTTGGGCAGATTTTGGCTTAAAATGCTAGGGAAGGTCCACGAAAGTTGGGAAATGGGTGCGACAACAGAATTTAGTTTGGAAAAATGACAGCCTGCCTGGTAGCCTCAGGAGGTTTCCTTCACTGGAGAAGTTATGCAGTATACTAATACCCTTAGAGGCCAAGTCACGACATGAACTTCTGTGGATAATAGAGAGTCTTGGAGTCTTCTTAGCAGAGGAGTGCCATGTTTAGAGATGTCCTGTAGGAAGATCCATCAACCATGAAATGCGGATATCAGAAGGAACAAATCTGGATGAAGGGCAACCAATTCTAAGACTCTTCCAATGAAACAAGGAAGGTAAAGAGTCAGCATTGTCCTTGGAGGTGACGATGACTCCACTGTGGTTAAGCCCCAGATTCCTAATTCCCAGACTCCCAAGGAGAGAAAACAGGCAGTCTGTGTTTTGCTTGGCTTCTGATTGCCTGTTGCTGACATTTCTCTGTCTTCTTGGCCTGAAGCACGCACAAATAAGTCAGGAGTCCAGAAGACACTGCCTCCCTGGCCACTGGGAGCCACGTTGATTCTCACAGCATTCCAGGGGCTCCTCAACGACAATCACAGGCCTCTGTTCTGACAAACTGACTCAAGATTCAGTTTCAGGAGCTAAGCAGAGAGATCTGATGTTTGTTATTACCCACATGGCCTTCTCCGTGCCTCAGATTCTCTGCCAGAACTTTGGTATTAGAACACTGTCATCTACAGCACTTGGGGGGCAAGTGCTGGATATCCCTTAGCTCAGGGACTGGTGCCTGATGAACACTCGGTTAACAGGAGTTAAAATCATGCATCTACAATCCAAGGTCTACAACTCTGAATCACCAAAAGCTTTGGAAGCCTAAATTTTGTGACTCATTTCGTTGTAAAACCTAAGCCAACAAGAGCATTTGGCAGCTGGCACTGACCTGGACTAATGTCTAGTCTCCATTTATCCCATGCCATTTTCAGGAGCGTGCATTTTCCTGCAGGAATATGAACGTCTTAGGTAGCAGCCTGCTGTCCCTTCCCGGATTCCACTAGGAGGGCAGAGCGAGCTGAGCAATGTTGAAGGCAGTTGACATGTAACCATGTGGGCTTGGGAATATTCTGAATTCCAAATTTCACGTGGCCCCAAAGTTTTGAATATGAGTTGCTGAATTCATATTTGTGAAGTTCATTCTTTTTCAAGGTGGCAGAGGGGGATGGTTAGGTCTGCACCTGGATGAAAAAAAGAAGAAACTGCCGACGTTGAGTCTCAGTGGGTGTTTGCTCTTTCTAAATCTGTATGTGCTTTCAAAGGGAAATGAGAAATGGGATCCTGAGGTGCCCACGGGTGGTGCTGGGAGACAGTGTGAAGCCCACCTCCCACCTGAGGAGTTTCGCTTTCAGTGTCTTGCTATTATGTTTACGCCTGTCTCAGGCGGCTTCCTGTGAAGAGGATGGGGTGTGTGGGGATAGGAAGTTTGTTCTGTCTCTTTGTGAAGATGGGAAACTGAGGCTCACCAAGCCCTAGTGGTTTTCCAGGGGCAGGCCACGGGGCAGGCAGAGGATGGCACCCTTATAAGGCAGTAAGCCCTTATTGCATTGGAAACATACACCAAACGGCGAATTAGGAAGCCTAGCCAGAACTGGTTCTTGGGCTTCTTTCTGGCACCTCAGAGCCTAGTCCTCACACAGCGGGCACCCAGACAATAAAAAATCCACCAGTGTGTAGGCTGGAAGTGACCTCTTCTTTCTGATGTTGTCTCCTACAGGGTCCTTCATCCCACACTTCTGCAGAGGCAAGGTGGGACTCCAGTCTTACAGGGGCGGTGGGAGCCCTTTCAAGCAGGTCCTTGATGGCAAGGTTTGCCTTGTAGAATCTGCACTTCAGCAAAGTTTGTCTCTGAGTGGCTCAAACAGCTTTGGGAAGTTTACCGACTAGCTGGTCTGCTGTGTTTTGTCTTCAGAACAATTGGCAAGGATATGGCTGTCTGAGGTTTTCACTCTGAAGGATGAACATCAGGCTCTAGGAACTAGAGCCTTTGACTTGTACATTGTGATTGGGTCAGGAAAGAAAAGAAAGAAAAAAAAAACTTAAGGAAAACTTATCTTCAAGGCTTAGACAAGTGATATTTGCTGGGAAGGTGTCAGTTTAGAGTCCACGTGGACAGGTTCTGTGCCTGCTTCATTCAACTAGGGAGATTTTGGAAACTCTGTGGGTTCTGCTATTCCTAGAATCATCTTTTTTCTGTCTCTGTGGGGTGTTTGAAAAGAAACACGTTCACCATCTTTCCAGGAACATCTTGGGTTCTAGCTTATCCGTCAGCTCCTTCTCATCTCTCTCTGTCGGGCTTTTCACAGGTTTTCCACCTCTGCTCCCTGGACCTCCTCACTGACAGCACAGCCAAGGATTTGTGCTTGGGAGGACCCAGAAGTCTAGTCCTCAGCTGGGTCTGGGTGCTCTGTCCTCCTTTTCCCAGGAGGTCTCCGTGTCTGTACTCCATATCTACATACACTTTTGAGTACTCATATGTTTAAAGGAAACTCCTCATGTGTTCATCACTGTCTCCATCCACCCACAGTTGGACGGGGGCACTGCTGCCCTCTAAGAGTATGCCAAAACAAAACCTAGTTGTTGAATAGATTCCATCTAGAAGAAATGTGGAGACCCATGCACACCTGAGCAGAACTGTGCTCCGTGGGGTTTTCCATGGCTGATTTTTCAGAAGTAGATCTCCAGGCCTTTTCTCCAGAAATGATTCTCGGTGCATCTGGGCCACCAACCTTCTGGTCAGCAGCTATTTGCACCCCCTGGGGATGCCCTTCCGGAGCATAGGCACAATGCCTTGGGGTCATTACTGGCTCTGTTTTCTCCTTTGATCCCTCCATTCCAAATACCAAAACCCAGTGCAGCTGAGTCAGTTCCAATTCATATCCACCCTATAGGACAGAGTAGAACTTCCCCATAGGGTTTCCAAGGAGTTGTCAGTGGATTCAAACTGCTGACCCTTAAGTTATAGCTGAGCTCTTAACCACCATGCCACCAGGGTTCCAACACCTCCATTGCTTAGAGATCATTCAGCTTAGAGATCCTTTTGACACTAGAGTGTTGCCTCCTTCCTGGAAATGCACATTTCCTTGAAAAAAGTAAATGTTTCTCTTTTCCCCTCCCAAGTGGCACTATTCTTCTGACCAACACAGTGGAGTCCTGTGATGACCCAGCACCGTCCCCTCAGTTTGTTTGAATGTAGGTTTCCAGACCCCAATGCTAGCCCTACTGAAGCTGCATGGAAGTGAGGAAGAGAGGCCCATGTGTTTTAAAAAGCAGGAAAATTTTATGTTCACTCAAATTGCCATAGTGAGCCACGTACCCGCATTAAGCAGCCCAGTCTACACAAACGTATCGAGGTCATCAAGTGTACACTTCTCCTCCTTTGCAAAGTGACACTGCCACGTTGGCTCCCTTCATCACCATAAACTCAGTTTGTCCCATGGTGTGGTGACAGCTCACTGCAGCTCATCCTCCAGGCCTCATCTTTGCTTCTATCCTGGCACTTTTCACTATCTGAAACGTCCTCTGCTTTCGGTTCTACACTTATGGCATGCCTTTTCCTTTGGAACATAACCTTCCGAAGGTGGGTATGGTCTGGTCACTGCTCTCTCCCCATCCCCAGTATCCAGCACAGAGCCAGTGCTTGTCAAAACTGGCTGATTAGATGAAGGTTTGAAACTGTCTCTATTTCCTTCCACTGGGTAGCCTGACCAACTAATAAGAATTACACCTGAAAATCACTGGTGCAGCCCTCTTACTGTGGGCTGTAAGATGAGAACCCACATCTGTACACACACTGAAGTATTCTTAAAGGAGGGGTCACCTCAACTGACATGTGTATACTAGAGAGATCACCACATTAGCCCTGTGAGCCCTACAGTGAGACAAGACCAAACTGAGGAATGGGGACAAGTTAGCGGCTGAGTCAATAGTCCTAGCAAGTGATGAAGGGGCAGGGAGGCAGAGGTCTCCTGTCATTGGGAATTGAGAGAGACATGTATCAGGAAAAAAGGGACATACTACCTTGGCTGATTTTAAGTTTGGAGAGGGTGAACAGATGAATGTGAAAATATTTTCTCTAACAGAGTATACTGTGTATATGTCTAAGATCAAATATGAATCGAGATTCATTAGTTTATTTGTCCATCCACCAAATTCTTATCCATCCATCCATCCATCCACCCATGTACATACACACCCATCCACCCATCCACCCGCCCACCCACTCACCCATCCATTCAATATTGATTATGGCGAGTCCCTTAAGTGCTGGGCCCTGTGCTGGTTGCGGGGGAATCCAAGAACAAGCCACCCTCTCACAGAGCTTCTTTTCTGAGTGGGGAGACAGGCTCCAAACAAACTATTCCATGATGTCTTTCAAAACTGGAAATAGTCACAAATGTTTGCTACTGTTTACAGTACTTACTCTGTGATAGGCTCTTTTCCAAGGGCTTACTTATGTGCTCATAGCTTTTGATGCTCCCAGCACCAGACCAAGAAAGGAATGTAATAATCCCACTTCACAGAGACGAAAGAGAGGTCTGAGGAGGAGTACGGAGATTAGGTGAGCTGCCCAACAACACAAGGTCGGTAGACGGTGACACTGGCACAAATCCCGCAGGTCCCAGAGTTCTGCTTCAGGAGGAAAGCATGATTCACTAAACCACTTGACATGACTGAGTTTCCAAGAAGGAAATGAACAAGAGGCTGTCAATTATGTGTAAGTGTATGTGTGGCAGGGGAGAGGGATCAGGTCAGAGCGAGGATGCCCAACTTGTCTGTCAGTGGAGCCTGTGTGTTGCTAGGATGCTAGACAGAGGCACTTCTAGACTAAGACAGACTAGGAAGAAAGGTCTGATGATCTAATTTCAAAAATTAAACATTGACAACTGTGTGGATCACAGCAGTTCAACTTGCATCCCACCCTGGGTACGGCATAGAGCAGGGCGGCATCTGGTTCTGTTGTGTAGGGGCTCACCACGGCTAGGGGCTGAATCAACAGCACTTGATAACAACAAGATCTAGAATTTAATGAAACAGGCGGTGTCAGGGTACAGCCAGGTCCTCACATGCCCGTTAAGAGGTTGTTAGGCTAAGACACTGCTAAGATGTTCTCGACGGGGGTGCGCTTCCAGCTCACGGCTTGTCCAGTTTCCCTTCTGTACCCTAAGGCAACCCAAGAAAAACCCTCAACAGCAGTCACCTTTAAACCTGAAGTCACCAAAATTCTTCAAACTGCTCAGGATTCAAGGTCTGCAGCCCCTTGTGAATACCTAGGAATGAGCTGAGGGGGACAGATCACCGGAATCCTACCACGTGGGACTTTCCAGGCCGCCTGAGGGAGCAGGCTGGAGGAAGCTGATAACCGGCCGCTGCCCTGGGCTGCTGGCGGCGGGGAGCCAGCAAAGTGCTGCGTCACCCTTTTCTCCGGAGCTCCGGAGCCAGCGGGTGCAGGCGACCTGGCTGGGCTTCGGAGGAACCCGTGGTTAGTTTTGTGGTCACCCAGCAGTTTTATGAAGGCCCTTGAGGTGTTTCAAGTAGCAGGTGGCCCCAGCGTGGTTTAACTGTCTGGGGGCCCGAGCTCTTTCAGTGGCCACCAAGTAACGTAGACACCCTCGATGTGAGAATTGTTCTGTTAGCAGCGGCAATGACATAACGCCTGGAAGGCGCACAGCCCACCCTGGCTGTGAACTCATCCACTGACCACTTCACTGCTGCAGCCCTTGATGGTTCATAAAGCAACCAGGGCCCATGGTCTCATTCAAGAGTCGCTGCATCCCCGTTGGGTGCCTCCTTAGTCTCATTTTGTAGATACGGAGACTAAGGACTCTCCAAGGTTGAACACCTGCCCCATGGATCAGACTATTTGCTGAGAACGTTCACAGGTTACATCAGATTGCTCCCCCTATAGCACCACAAACCCAAGGGCCTTCCTGCGGTACAGACACTTTCCAGCTCCCATCCAAACCTCTTTCTCCCTGGAACTTCCCTCTGGAAGTTGTGGTGTGCAGCGCTCAAGCCGGTGGCAGTGAGATGGCTCTATTGCCTATTGGTCCTATTCCCAGATACTCTGTCAGACAGTTCTTCTTAGAACAAGTACACAGTACAGAATAACTCATACTGCCTTCCAAAAGCCCTCAGGAAGCTTTGGGGTGGCATTTAACTGCCTCTTCTCTTGGTCTCAGGCCTTGTTTTTCTTTCTGTAAGCACTCATTACGGGCCAGGAGCCCTCAGAGCACAGATGAAGATTACAGATGTGTACACATGTGCGCATCTGCACAGCCACTTAGCAAATACAGATTGTGTCCATGCCACAGAGTCTCCCATGCGTGCACATGCACACACACACATGAACACCAATATACACGTGTGTACACGCAATTGCATACACACCTTCCACCCTGGCCATGACGGTCTATTGTGGAAACCAAACCACTCCATCACTGAGCGCTGACCACGCATGCACCCAGTACTGTGTAAGCCATTTTTTTTTTTTTTTTTTTTTTTTTTTGCAAAAGTAGTTTCATTTATCCTCACAGAAGTTCCCCTCACCGCCATCAGTTGTGAAACTCCCCATCCTGGTGTATATGGATTTGTTTGTGTTTTTTCTCTCTTTATCAGAAGACAGGCTCTTGATGGACTGGCTTAACGATCACGCCACTCTCATCCATGGATTCTCCCAGTACATGTCCATCAAGTGCCTAGGATAAGCCAGGTCCTGGAGCACTGTGGGCCTGGGGACATGATTTTTTGTGAATGAATACCTTATTAGGCACATAAATAACTTTCTAAACAATGAGGAGACTAGAGGAAGAACACTAGGAAGGAAGGAGCTGGGTCACTACAGAGGCAGTGAGACGGAGTAACTGGGGCAACACAACGTCTCTGGGTTTAGTAAGAGTCTAACTTTCCATGACAGGCTGTGTGATCTTGAAAAAAACTCATGACAGTCTTCATAATCCATGGAGAGCATTTGGGTCTTACGTAAGATTGTGTGCGTAAAACTCTGAGCAGTCCCCCGTGAAATCTAGCCGTTATCATGAGTGCCAAGCAGACTAAGCACACACTTGCAAATACGGCCAGGAACATAAACACTTTGGTAATTCAACCAAAAAGCAAAACAAACAAACAAACAACAACAACAAAAATGAAACAGCCAACAAGAGAGGGAGAGTTATCCTACTAAAGTTTGCCCTTCCAAGCGGAAACTCTCTCCAGTCTTCTACGGATTTTGCAAGAGGGTCTCCAGCCTGATCTTTGGAGACTCAGCCTACCTAACTTCCTGAGTCATTTGGAAACCGCTGAGTTCAGACCTTGCCCTCGGTCTTCACACCTGCCCCCACCCCTGGTGGGGGTCAGTGTCTCCATTTCCTCCAGGTCTGTCCCAGGGAAGGCATCACCCCCTGAGCCAAGTTGTCCCAGGTCCCCAGAGCTGAATGGTAACCCAGCCCTCCAATTACTTGAAATTAAAGCCAAGTAATTTGAACCCACCTGCTGGGCGCCTGACCACAAACCACCTCTTAGCCAACCCCAAGCAGGATCACTTTACTCCCTCACTGCCGTCTGGCTTCATTACTCGGCCTGGGAAGGGAGGAAACCAAGAGGTTACCTGGGTCTTCAGTTAGTGCTTTGTCATTAACTAGGTTATTACTTGAGCCCTCCTTCCCCTGAGAATTCGCAGAACAGACTCAGGTGGGTGATTTGGTAACAGGACCAGAGGTTCCCAGACCTCACCAGATGGAGCAGAGGCCTCTTCAGACAGGCCAGCCAGGGGCCTCTCCTGCCACAGGTGGGCAGATTCCAGGAGGCCAGGCCACAGCTTCTCGCCGAGACTCTGAGGCGCCCTCTCAGCTGCACCACAGATGGTGGCTCTGACGGGTGACAGTGGTTACCGACAAAGGTTGGCCTTTGGCATCAGGCCATTTTGAGCTTGAAAAATAGATCTGTCCCTTGCTATACCTTGGGAGATTTTTTAAACAGCAGTCTCAAGTTCCTTGCCAACACATGGCAGATACAACATTGATCCCAGTGGGTTTTCATGACCATTAGATCAGATTCTATTTCTAGACCTTGAGTAGTCAGGGGTCTCCGAGGTGAGAGGCCCTAGGCAGTCTCGGAAGCTGAGGATGAGAAGATCTCAGCTCTCAGATGTGGAGGGCCACTCATCCCTCCCTAGGTCTCTCTCCACTCATACCCCCTCTATCTGAGGGCCCTGGGTCCCCTTGTTTCTGTTCTGCAGAGGGGAAATCGAAGCTCACCACAGCTGTGCTCTGCTCTGAGAGAGTACTCTTGATGGATGGAAAATTCACATTGCAGACACAGGTGTATCTGTAACAAGCACCAGTGAACAGGAAGAAACACACCTAGGAGTCTGGGAACGTAGGTGAGGATGGACCTCTCCCAGATATCTGTGTTTCATTTCACAGAGCGAGAGGGGCAGGTCTGTTGTCAACCTCGTCCTGCTTCTCTTGGTAGCAGGGTTTTCTTAAACCAGAAAAAATAAAAGCTGTGCCATGAACATGATTCTCACTCATGGCACCCTACAGGACAGTGTACAACTGCTCCATGGGGTTTCCAAAACCATAAGTCTTCACAGAAATGGACTGCCACGACTTTGTCCCTCAGAGTGGCTGGTGGGTTGGAACTGTCAACTTTTCAGTTAGTCGATGAGCGGTTAGCCTCTGTGCCACTAGAGCTCCTCAGGGCTTTCTTAGAGGTTGCGTTTCCTAATACCTGCAAGGATCGAAAGTCTCCTCTCCCAAATATGATTATGCTTTCAACCATGCCCTGCACTTTTTCTCTAGAGTAATAGAGCATTTTCTGCTGGGAAAGGTTGAAAGTCCATCTGACTTCACAAAACCCTGGTAGCATACTGGTTAAGTACATAGCTGTTAACCAAATGGTCAGCAGTTCAAATCTACCAGTTGCTCCTTGGAAACCCTATGGGGCAGTTCTACTCTGTCCTACTGTGCTCCATGGCACAAGATTTTTGGAAGCAAGATTAAATTGATATACTGGGAGCTTCAGTGATCATGAGACATAGGGAAAATTGTCCACCCTAGCCCTGCTGGCCAGCATCTTGCGAAAACACCAGCCCAGCAGAGAGGGCCTCTTGATGTACCAAAGAGATAGTGCTACCTTTCAAACCGCATTCATATTCTAAAGTCTTATCACCAGCATAGACAATGGTGGGGCGAACATATGATCTTTATAATTCGATAATTTTTTTTTAATGGTTTTCAGTAGTGGATGCAAAGATGCCTTGCTAGGCTTCACTGGCTCCCGCCCAATGCTCTCTGTGACCACGGTGCTGTTTCTCTTGCTTCTTCTTGGTCGGCACTTGGCTTGGCACCGCCTTCTCCTGTTGGCTGCTCCTTGGTGTTGGCAAAATGTGTGCAGTCAAGTCGACCAGGAGATGACATCGCAGTAAAGGAGCGCGGTGATGTCAGAGTGGGAAGGGACTGAAGGCACCCACCTTAATTGCCTTCTCAGTCCTCTGTCCTGTATTAAAGTCCCGCTTCGTATTCCGATCAGGGCCCTTCATCTCCTTTGCGTGCCCCTGGTGGCAAGGATCTCACGATCCAAGGTAACCCTTAGATCCACTAGCCTTATCCGCCCCCGATCCAATGCCCTTGACACCTGTCCATCTTCCTAAGCCCACCCACTCAGCTCCGTGGGCTCCCTGTGTCCCCGCCAGACTGACCTTCCTCCCCCTCTCCACAGTGCCACCCTCTGCCTGTCTAGTCAGTGCTCTACCTGCGGAGCTCCCCACCAGCCTTTGATCTCAGATCAGGTGACACCCATTCAGGAAGGACTTCCTGGGCCACCCCTCACCTCCACTTAATGTACCCTCATCACACACTCACTGCTGTGCTGAGTAACTTGGTCACGCTCGCCTGTACTCTGGCACTTACACACCTTTGATGTACGTGTTCACCTGGGACCTGTTGTGCCCTGTTCATGTACACGTTTACCCAGGGACTATCGTGCCCTGTTCATGTACACGTTTACCCAGGGACTATCGTGCCCTGTTTATGTACACGTTTACCCAGGGACTACCGTGCCCTGTTCATGTACACATTTGCCCGGGGACTACCGTGCCCTGTTCATGTACAAGTTCACCTGTGGGCTACTGTGCCTTGTTCATGTACATGTTCGCCTGTGCTCCCTTATGCGGTGATCACGCACTTGTGTACCTTTGTGTGGCTAAGGACTTTTTATATGTGTGCTTACCAATATTTTGTTAGGTACTGTTAGTGTACATAGGCACTGCTGTATACATGTTTACCTGTGTACTAGTATGCATTGTTTGTGTACATGTGTACATGTGTACAGCGCATGGTTATGCACTGCTTATGTATGTGTTTACCTCTGCATGCTTATGTACAATCTAGGTACATGTGTATCTGTGTGCTATTATGTGTTGTTTGTGTATATGTGTACTTCTGTGTGGTTACACACGACTTATGTATGTGTTTACCTGTGTGTGGTTACACATCACTTATATCCCTGTTAAGAAACAAACAGAAATAGCTTTTGTCAAGTTGACGCTGTCTCATGGCACATGGCAAAACCGCATAAGTCAGAGCAGAAACATGCTCCACTGTGTCCTCAATGCCTGATTTTTATTTTATTTTATTTTATTTTGCAAATAGCCTGCCAGGCCTTTCTTTTGAGGCACTCTGGGTGGAATTCCAACCTTCTGGTTAGCAGTGAGGGCATTCTGCTTGCCCTACACAGGGTTTGTGTGTGTCTGCCTCAACATTATGGTGCCCTGCTTGTGTGTGTGGGTTCCCCCATATAATTTGTGTATCTTTCCCTCTAGAAAGCACAATTCAGGAGAGATGCCTGTTGTCACAGTGGCCCTTACAGAGAGAGGACCTCTGCCTTGCAGGGAGGTGACCGCTGGGATTGGGCCGGTTCCTCTTGTTCCTGAGACTTGGGTTGGGTCGGAAGCCAGGAGTCTCACGTTTAAAGGCCGAAACCAAGCCTCTCCAATGTCTCTCACATTACAGCTTAAATATCCTCCTTTTCTTCACAGAAAAAGTGTCATTTGGGGCTTGTCTCAGGTAGTACTCCCTCTAGGAAGAAAGTCGACTCAGACTTTGCTCATAATTCCAATTTCTTGGCATCGTTTTTGAATTATATTACAGAATATACTGTTTTTACTCTCCCCTTGAGCCATGAACACATAGGATGAGATTTTGCTTGTTTTGATCTAGGCTGTTGATAGGAATTTTGATCAAGGCCTTGGCATTAATTCTCAGAGAACTCGTCAGACTGATTTCAAAGGTCAATCTTTGGGTCTTGGGCTTTGCTGGGATAATCTAAGGAAAAAATATTCCAAATAGTCGTTTTTTTAGGGTGTAATGAAAACAGCAACGGGCTTAAAAGTCATTTGGTTCAACTCTAATATTTTTCAGAGAAGAAAACTATGGTCCAGAAAGGAGTTTCTGATGTGCAGAGCAGCAGAGGTGGGAGGGATGAACACAGTTCGTAAGGAGGAGAGCCAAGCTTGGAAGCTAGGGGGCATACCTTACAGCCTCACGGTATCAGGGGCTGACACCGCTTTTGGGGTTCAAAGGAACTAAGAGGAAGGTGGGGGATCCTTTCTCCTGTTGCTACAAGTCCATTGGTTTAGGAATGAGGTACCACTTTGTGGGATCAGGGATCAGACACCACTTCAGCAGTGCTGAGTTTTACAGCTGGGGAGCCAGTAGACCAGTTACCATAGAATCAACACCAACTTACAGCGACCTGATGTATTCTATAGTGTAGCTGAGCTCTGCGGCGTTTCCACTGGCTGATTTGCTGAAAACAGATCACCAATCCTCTCTCTCAAGGCACCTCTGGGTGGGCTCAAATATCCAAACTCTCCATTAGCAGCCCAGCTCCAGAATCATGCTTCAAGTCAAAACATCAACAGGAGCCTGAGATGGGTAGTAGGAGCTGCAGTGAATAGCCACAGGTCAGAGGTCAGAGAGCCTGGATGGATGAGACATAAGCTTTAAGGAGTTAATGACTAAGCCAAAGACTGTGACAAGTGCCAGATCAATGCCAGAAGGGGATGGAGCAAAGGCTTTTAAAAGGTCACAGTTTGAACTCAAACTGATGACTTTTAACCCAGAGGAGACTTTTGCAGACCCTTGGGGACACCTAGAAACCGCTAGAGAAGAGTCAGGAGCTGTAGCGAATTGAATCAATGGAATTTTATTCAGGAGGCTGAGAGGGGGAGAAGTCCATATGGAAAGGTAGGGTTACTCAGGAAAGGTTCGGTTAGAGAGGTTTACTGAAGGACAGAGAGGTTTAGGTGAGCAAATGGGAAAGGAGAGAGTAGCTGTCCGGTAGCAGGAACAGCATGAGCAAAGATGCAGACACGAGAAGGGGAAGGGTAGGTGTGTGCACAAGGCAGCAGGACACAGCAGTGGTGGCAGGGTGCTGGAATCTTCTTTCTTTCTTCTACTTGTCTTGGCCACTCAGATGCAGAATATTGACTTGCAAATTCTGCTTTTACCTTAGTGATCACAGCTGGAAACATCAGCCAAGAATTGGAAGAATTGAGGGAGGAAGAAGTCCATTCTTTAAGACACAGAGGGGAAGGTATTTCTTTTCTTCTGTCTTCACAGTGCAGTCTGATAAGGGAGGGTTTCATCAGCCAAGCCCTCCAAATTATCTGGGAGTTAGACTGGTATGTCCTCATATTCTGTGTCTATGGCTCTGAACCCTGAGAGCCACTCTAGATGCCGCAGAATGTCAGGTCCAGGAGAAGAGTCAGCAGTAGAAGATGAGGGTCTCCACTTAACCATCCAGACAGCCTTGGCAGGTCATTTCTCTTAGCTGTGCCTCAGTTCCTGCAAAATGGGTGTGACTATAATGCCTTCCGCCTGGAATTACTGTAAATGTCATAGAAGATTTTATGTCTGTTCCCAAAAGACATGGCCCATGAGGCAAGGACTCATCTTCTCCCCTCTGCCTCCTCTTCTTCCACAGTTTTTCCTTCCTTCTCCATCATCATCACTGATGCATTAGCTCCATGAACGGGTGGGAGAGAAGGACAACTTCTCTAAAGGACGCCTGCCTTCCTGGTGCTTCCGCAGCAAGTGCTGGGTAAGCAGTAGCTTCTTTAATTCCCATCATTGTCCTGAGGGGGACGCATTTCTTTCTCTACACGTGAGGAAACTGGTGCTCTGAAATTTTAAAGGCTGCCCTTCTTCCTGCCCTGGGAGTGTGTAAAGGTGAGACCTGATGCCACAGCTGCTCTCCAGGACCGCACCCTCCAGCCTGTCTCCTGCCCTTCCCCTGACCACACTCACTGAGCACCTCCCATGGGCCCCTGCTGGCAGGGTCTGCACCAGGCCTGGGAGGGGCTTGCAAAAGCCAGCAACACCCACCCTGGCCAGAGAGAGGCCAGTGTAGGCACCAGTGACGCCCACGCCTTCGGTGCCTACAGTGCACGTCCTAATAATGAATATGACGCTGTCGCTCTTCAATTTGTCGTTCCCAGCATAGCAGAACATGTGACTGTCCGACTCAAAGCGGTGAGGACCATTCCAGAAGGCTGTTGTTGTTATTAGGTGCCACTGAGTCAGTTCTAACTCACAGCGATACGGTGAACAGAACAAAACACTCGCTGGTCTTGTGCCGTGCCCACAACCGTTTCTATGCCTAAGCCCACTGCTGGGGCCGCTGTGTCCATCCGTCTCATCAAGGGCACTCTTCTTTCTCACCGACCCTCCCCTCTACCGAACATGATGTCCTTCTCCAGGGGCTGATCCCTCCTGACAACATGTCCAAAGTATGTCAGACGCAATCTTGCCATCTTTGCTTCCAAGGAGCACTCTGGTTATACTTCTTCCACACAGATCTGTTTGTTCTTTTGGTGATACATTCAACATTCTTCTCCAACACCACAGATTCAAAGGCATCAATTTTTTCCCGTCTTCTTTGTTCATTGTCCAGTTTTCACATGCATATGAAGGGACTGAAAATACACACCATGGCTTGGGGCCACCCTCTGAGGGGAACCCTGAGGCTTGTAGACCATCAGTTGTAGCCTTTTAGTGGAGTTCTCAGGTTGCAGCCCTTTTTATTCTTGTGTTGCCACTTGGACTCAGCTTTGTGAGCCCCATTATAGCTGTCACTGGAGGTGGCCAGGCACCATCTGTTCACGTGTTTATGTAGTCACCCTTTCTTGTGGGTCTTTGTGTCTTCTGGGTTCTCTGGCCTCTAGACCTGATGCTGTCCCTGATCATGAGTCCTTCCTGGGGTCACTCATTGTACAGGAATGAATTGGCTCACTAACACAGAGTGACCATGTTGTGCGTGCACTTTATGGTCCGATGCATCTATAGGATGTCATCCTACTGGCCTCCTACTGGAGGGGAGTGGAGAGGGTGGAGAGAAGGGAGTAGGAGACTGTTAGGAGGATATGACTTGTATAGAACAGAAAGGAGAAGTGTGCTGTCACCAGGCAAGGGGAGCAGTGGGAGCTGCATGTAGGCGGGCATGCAAACTTAAACTGGATTGTACACTTTCACTCAACCACAATAAAAAAGTATAAACAAAAAAGAAAATACCATGGCTTGGGACAGGCATGCTTTAGTCTTCTAAGTGACATCTTTAGCTTTCAATACTTTAAAGACATTCTTTGTGGCAGATTTTCCCAAGGTAAGGTGTCTTTTGATTTCTTCAACTGTTGCTTCCATGGGTGTTGGTTGTGGACCCAAGTAAAGTTAAATCCTCAGCAGCCTCAGCCTTTTCTCTCTTTATGACGATGTTGTTTACTGGTCCAGTTATGACGACTTTTTTTTTCTTGATGTTGAGGTGCAATCCACATTGAAGGCTGTGGTGTTCGATCTTCATCAGTATTTCAAACCTTCTTCACTTCCAACAAGTAAGGTGGTGTCATCTGCATAAAACAGGTTGTTAATGAGTCATAACTCCAGTCCTATGCCTTGTTCTGTTTCACAAAATCAAGCTTCTCAGATTATATGCTGGGCATACAGATTAAAGAGGTATGGTAAAAACATACAACCCTGACACACACCTTTCCTGACTTTAAACTATGTAGTGTCCAGAAATTCAAGCTGGATTCAGAAGAGGATGTGGAACCAGGAATATCATTGCTGATATCAGATGGATCTTGGCTGAAAGCAGAGAATACCAGAAATATGTTTACCTGTGTTTCATTGACTATGAAAAAGCATTCAACTGTGTGGATCATAGCAAATTATAGCTAACATTGTGTAAAATGGAGATTTCAGAATGCTTAATTGTGTTCTTAAGGAATCTGTATGTGGATCAAGAGGCAGTTGTGTGAACACAACAAAGTGACATTGCATTGCAGAGTGCTAATGCATAGGTTATCAATCTTTATATGTCCCATTTAATTTTTGATCATTTCTAATTTTTGTAGATTCACCCATTGTACATTCCACATTCCAATTACTATTGGATGTTTGCAATGGTTTCTTCTCATTTTGAGTCATGCCACATTATCAAGTGAAGGTTTAGAAAGCTTGGCTCCATCTGTGTCATTAGGGTAGACTCGATTTTGAGAAGGAAACCCTTTTCTAGTCATTTTGAATATCTTTCAACTTCAGGGGCTCATTTTCTAGCATTATGGTAGCCAATGATTCTCTGCAATTGGTATTTCACCATCCAATTTTTTTTTTTTTTTTTTAGACATAGACCACCAAGCCTTCTTTCTAGTTGGGTTTAGTCTGGAGGCTCCACTGAAACCTGTCCACCACGAACGACCCAGCTGTTATTGGCAACAGTGGTGGCACAGCCTCCAGAATCACAGTAATGTTCAGCTACCACAGTATGACAAAGTGACAGGTGAAGCAAGAATGCTAAGACATCATGTGATGGACTTCAGACATGTCGTCAGGTAGGACCAGTCCCTGGGGAAGGACATCGTGCTTAGTAAAATGTAAGGTGAGCTAAAAAGAGGGACACGACCCAGTGACTGTAACGGTGGACTCAAACCCCGCAGTGACTATGAGGGTGGTGCAGGACTGGGTGACATTTTGTTCTGTTGTCCAGGGGGTTGCTCTGAGTTGGAACCAACTCAGTGGCACCTACCAACACCAAGATGCTAATATCCGTGGAGCAGAGAGGCGAACCAAAGGTCGGAAAGCTCTCATAGCTTGTCCAAGGCCACCTCTTTAGAAACAGAAAAGCCAAGAACGGAAACCGAAGCCCAAGCTCTGCTTCTTCCACCAGGACCTCTCTGCCCAGACAGGGATTTGATTGCAGCTGGGCAATGAGAGTGACAAAAGGTTACGCCTTAGATTCAGGTGAGAACAGCCAGCTATGAAACACTACTTACACCCAGGGCAGGAGCAGCCCTGTTGTCTTCAGATTGATGCAGAGCAGGTAGGAGGAGATCGTATTTGTAACGATAGCTCGTCCTGGGAAGTCCAGGGACAGCAAACGAATCTGATGACATGAGCTGCGCAAGCAAGGTAAGACGAGATTTAAAAAAAAAAAAAAATCATGCTTCATGATGTAGCTCCCCAGTCTTCATTAATACACAGTTATCAGTCAGTGGACCATCCACACTTAGCCCCATGCTTTGGTAGACACAGGTAAGATACCTCTCATTCAAATGTACTAGACTAGCCTGGCTTTGCTATTTTAATTACTAGTAGCAGCAGTAATTTATCTTACCACTCATTAGTAGAATTAATAACAATAGAGTTAGTATTAATGTTTTGGTGCTGATGTAATCATCAGCGATACTAATCTTAATAAAATTCAGCTAATCTTGAACAGCTCTTTAGAGACGTGATTTCTTCTGGATGTGTTTTATCTCATTGGAGCTTTAAAAGCAACTGTCTTGTTTGTTGTAAGAACACTGGTTCTTAGTGTAAAAACTGTGCCTCCATCTTTATGTAGATCCTTCCGTGAGTCCATCAGCCCCAAGACGTAACACCCTCACCTGCGCGGCTGTAGGAGAGCTGCATCTAGGCAGGGGACACTCAGCACAGCTCTCGTCATGATGATACCAACTCGCTGACTTGTACCTTGGAGCCCTGGTGGCAAAGTATTTAAGCACTCAACTGCTAACAAAAAGGTTGGCAATTTGAGTACAGCAGCCACTCTGGGAACCCGATGGGACACAGACATAGACCACCAAGCCTTCAGTTCTACTCTGTCTCTGTGAGTCAGGATCAACACAATGGCAATGGATTTAATATTTTTGTCCTTGTAAATGGTGTCCACGGGGTCCTCAGGAGTCCGTGTAGACTTGACAGCAACTGGTTAGCTCATAGCTGCTACTGTGTCTTTGTCATGGTGCGCTATTGCTGCAGATGCTCCCTCTCACGGGTATTCAGGGTTCGGTGATGTCTAGGCCATCTCCGGCAGCCAGGCCGGATTTTGATCCCACTGGGATCAAAATCTTCTAGGACTTGGAAGCCCTCATGTCCTGCTCCAGGCACCTCTCAGTGCTAAGGAAGGGCCAAACTTAGCCCACAGCCCACAGGACTGGTGGTGCTGTCCTCGGGCCACCAGAGTCGGCACAGCAAGGAGCATACCCTCGGTCCAGGCATCTCCGTCTGCACTGCACCACCCCGTGTAGCCCTAGCACACCTGCACTGTGTCTTACGAGAGTGGCAGCTGAGGTGGTGCTGTCTCACTTCAGACATAGTTTTATGTGTTCATCAAATGAGCTCTGAGGGGCAAGTTTTCTAAAATCCCCCGTGAAAGAATGAAGATCATGCAGTCCTGCAGAATGGCTTTTCCTGTCACGCATCCATAAAGGTAAGAGCCAGGTTTCACCAGAGGCCTTTGACCCGATTCTGTACTCTTCAGACCAACCAAGCGACATAGGGAGGAGAGATAGGAGGGGCCTCAGGTGGGTCCTTCTGTCTGCTCATAGCCTGTCATTAGCTGGACCATCTCATCTCTCCCTGTTCCTGGGGCCACAATGGGAGCCAGCCTTCTTCAAGTCTATGTGCAGGCACGGTTGATTTTCCCAAGAATGTCCAATTATTCGTCTACGCCTCATGGAGGCTTGTCCTTGTGGCGCTCTGCGGAAGCCCCTGGTCTCCTGTCTCACCCACGTGCATCACCTCCCTCAGCACGGCCGTCAGGGGTGAGTGCGCAGTGCCTACCAAGAAGTTGGGGCGAAAATAAGCAGGAACCGGAGCTTTCCCCGAGCATCAAAGGGCATTCAGGACTGGTTTCATCAGGACATGTTACAAATCTCGGGTATGCACAGAAAAAAAGGCTCCCATAGAAGTAATGAAGGGAAGAAGAAGGAAAGAGAGAGAAGAAAGACCTGCAGAGATGGGAAGGAGAGAGAGAATGAAAAAGGAAAGGGACAGAGAGAAAGGAAGGGAGAGAGGGGAGAAAGGGAAGAGAACATAGTGCAGAGGAGGAGAGGAAACACAAAGGGAAAGGAGAGGAGATAAGAGGACAGGAAGGGAGGGGAGGGGACTGGAGAGTGGAGGGCGAGGAGGGCAGGGAAGAGGGGAGGAAACGTCTGTCACATTGTGGCATCCTTTTTCCTGCTCTAACTCCAAACCAACCAAACCTGCTGCCAGGGAGTTGATTCCAACTTAGAGCAACCATATGGGACAGAGCAGAGCTGTCCCACACAGTTTTTAAAGAGCACCTGGTAGATCTGAACCACCAACCATTTGGTTAGCAGAAGTAGCTCTAACCACTGTGCACCAGGGTTTCCAAGGAACTTAAATTCATTTACAGAAAGGCCTGAAATCCAAAGGAAACACGGGAGTGGGTTTGCTCTAGTGGTAAGTTAACACGTCCCCCAAAAGAATGTAGGTGCACACATCTATGTGTAAGTACTCACGACCTCCTCTGGACACACCTTTGCAGCACGTCTGTTCACAGCGGCACACTTGAGCAGGAATTCTGCCACTCCCCGAAGGCCCTGGCTAGACCTCCTCATCCTGCCTGCGGGCCTCAGTTCCCGCTTCCTACACCCCGTCCTCAATGTGTCCGCCTGTGCTCCCCCTCAGCTGGCAGCCCATGTAGATGGCTCTTGGCCAGTGAGGGCTGCCCATCTGGCAGGGTGTTGAGGCCATTTCCCATCAGCTCTGGTGAAAACCGGAGACCCCCCCTCAGCTGAGATTCACTTTGGTGTGTGCGAAGAAGCAGGCCCTGCTCTGTCCCAGCCCTGCTTCTGTCACAGAGCATTTCTGCAACGCTCCAAGCTTAGTGTGACCTCAAGTGCATTGCACCAAGTTCTCTGTTCCCTTATTTCAAAAGCCATGTGTGTTTTGATCGAAATTTAATCCACATGTTCCTGATTTATTTACAATTAAATCATCAAAATATTATTTTAAGGGCTGTTTAATGTCTAGGAAATCTTTTGAGGTTTCCTAATATAATTTTAAAAGTCTCTCTCCTTGAAAGCCAGAAACTTTGCTTTGCTGTGTGTAAATAAACCCAGTGGAGATGAGCGACTTCAGTGTGGAAATGTCAGAGCTTTGACAAGGGTTCGGAAGCCACCTAAGTCCTCTGTGCTCTCCTTACAGATTGTAATCAGATCCCCAGAACTTCCCTTTGTAATATCCCCAGTGGCCTTTTGTCAGCCATTCAGGGGCTTCTATCTATCCTAAATGTTTCATCAAAAGTTATGTTTTGGAGGGGAGGGGACTGACATTTAGTGGGCACTTGAAGGCTACAGCCTCCTCTAATTCTTACTGACAGCTTAGAGCTATGAGTGTTTGAATGCTATTTACGAATGAGGGGGCCAGTGGGCTCCCTGGGAGGTTAAGTCCCCTGCCCTGAGGGATCTGATTTTATGGGGTGAAACTCAGGACCTTCAGATACCACGGTGCATTTCCATCACATCACTACGGCACGTCTCCACAGACGGCACAAAACCGTGACCAGCATTCAACGCCACAGAGAAAACTGAATCTTCCTTTTCTTTTGCACTCTGTAAGTATGCAAATGTCTTCAACAGCCACTGGGAGTGAGGACATGCCCATGCAGAAAAAGAGGGCCCTCACCACGTGTCTGTGCTTATTTTGAGGATATTAGCCTTTCATTGCCAACCAGTCCTCTGAATTCTCTCCACACATCATGCAGAAGGTAAGGCAAGGATACTAGCTACACGTTGCAGGTAGGAAACCAAAAGAAATGAGTTTGAGAACAAAGAGGTCAATGGCCCCTCTTGTTAGCACTCCCCGGGGCCAGAAAGTAGCAAATTTCTCAGCCCAAAGGTATATGCCTTCGAGATAAGCTTCCGGCAGCACACTGAAGCTATGATAGACTTCTCGCATCTCAGGTGGTAGACCTGGGTTCAGTTTCCAACCACTACACTTCATACACACCCGCTATCTGTGTCCCAGTAGCAGCTTACAGTTTGCTTGGATGTTAGAGCTTTCAGACTAACATGGACTAGGAAGATGGGCCTAGTGAGCTACTACCAAAATTCAGCCAATGAAATTCCACTAACCACAAAAGTACAATTCACATTCTATCGTGAGGTGGCCTGGGTCTGGGCAGCATTTCATTTTATGTGGGGTCGCCATGAGTCAAAGGCCAACATGGTAGACACCAGCTAAGGACAGCAACAACAACCGTGCATGGTTATTTGAGTTAAATTAACTAAAATAGATCAAATGAAAACCTCCCTTTCTAGGTGACACTGGCCACGTGTCCACCACATTGGCCAGTATAAACATGAAGCACCTCCATCCTTACAGAGAATTTCACGGGAGCGTTGCTCTGCACCAGGGCCTGTGTGCTGGCTGTCGCATATGTCCTGCACCTCCTCCGTGATCACCTGTCCTGATTACCGTCAGGTCCCTGCGGTCCCCCTCTGCCTGCTCTCATCCCTGGCCCAGGGGTCACCGGTATCGAAACTCCACCAGCCTCTCTGTCAGCCAGTGCAGCTTTGCAAAGACCAGCAAAGTCCTCTCGGCAGCTGACATGCTACCGGTGAAGCCAGGCTGCGGCCCACTCTGCACTGCTGTTTTTCAACTAATCATCCGTACACTGGCAGGAGGGGCTCTGGGGGGAGCAAGAAGGAGACTTCTGGAAGGTGAGGCACTGCAGGGCAATCAAGAGGCTGCCAGGGAGGCAGACATCTGGGCCCAGACAGATACAGTTCCACTGATAAGATCTGAGCTACTATCCTTGAGAGAGATAAACAACCGCAGGAGCAGAGCGCCAGAGGAAGTGCCCCGCTGAGAAAGTGGGGTTCACAGGCCAGACTCAGCGCCCCTGTGGTCAGAGCTGGCCAGGAAGGTGGGGGAGGGGCAGGAGGCAGCCCTGGCGACAGGTGACGGGAGTCACGGGCCCACCACAGATGTCAATGGAGACAAAAGGCTTGTGTTGGTATGTGAGGTTCTGTGAGCGAGAAAAAAGAAAAGGAAAAAAAGGCACAAAGGGAGAGAAAGTGGCGGCATGCAAGGTTGGCACTGTCTTCCAAAGTATCAAATGTGGTCTATTTTAAGACTAAGGACAGTTTCATGTCCCAAATGAGTTTTTCAGAGCGGAGTAAAGTCCCTAGGACTCAGTTTTGTTACCCGTAACACAGGATATTTGTTCTGAAGATTCACTGCAGGGAAGTAGAAGGTTTCTCCCTGAAGCAGAATTGGTAACTTCTTCCTCAGTCATTCAGATTTTAGATGGAGGGTGCCTGGTTGCCTGGCTGGGGGCTGGCTGGGTGGGTGGGTGGATGGATCCACGAGTGGGTGGGTGGGTGGATAGGTGGGTGAGTATTTGGGTGGGTGAGTAGATGGGTGTGGGTAAGCTGACAGGTGAGAGGATGGGTAAGTGGATAGGTGGATCAGTGGATGGATGGGTGGGTGCCTGGGTGGGTGGATGGATGGGTGGGTGGGTGGATGGATGGGTGGGTGGATGCATGGCTGGGTGGGTGGATGGGTGGGGGGGTGGATGCATGGGTCGGGGGGTGGATGGGTGGGGGGGGCTGGCTAGCTAGATAAGAATTGTATTGAAGTGTTTTCATTGTGATTGTTGGGTATATACGTGCCTTTCTCAGGAGGTTAGAAGCTTCTCCAGGAGCAGTTGTGGCTCTGATTCTGTTTTATGTTCTCAGTTATAGCACCAGTCAAGGAGAAGTTAGAGTGGAAAGAAATGAAAGAGAGAGAAGGATACAGAAGATGTGAAGGCAATGTATGCAATCGAGGCCAAGGTTACTTATACCTGAGGCACACTGAGATTTCGTCTGAAACAACTTTAGAGGATGCTAGCATTTTCAGTTTGGGTTTAAGAGAGGGTGCAAATAAAAGATAGGGTACCCAGTTAAATTTGAATTTCAGAAACTCAGGGAACTTTTTTTTTTCATATAACGCGTACTATAAAATGTTATCTGGAATTCAAAGATGACCGGACATCTTATATTTTATGTGGAATCTCTAGGGGAAAGGGGAAAAAATTCTCCCATGGGCCTGTTATTAATCCAGGCATGTTTGAGCACATTTTACCAAAGCACTATTCAATGGGATTGGGAGACAAAAAAACAAAAACAAAAACAAAAAAACACAGCAGTAGAGTTACTCCCTGCTTCCTGCTTCTCATTCCTTCTCCAAACATCTTTGCCACAAACAGCCCAGCGACTCAGTCAAATCTGCATAAAACTATTCTAAATGTAGTCCATGATTCCTAATGCTGATGACTTGGGACTTCTGGAGGGACTTGAGACTTCTGCTATATACAGGCGTTACAGAATGAATGAGAAGGTCTAGCATCGATGATAACAGATAGGATGAATCCAACACTAAACGTTCAGTGAACGGCCCAAGTCACTCCAAGCTATGGTTCTTGTCTTTAGAAGTGCTCCATTCTAGAGGCAAAGTGGCCTGTGTGACTTTCCTAAAACCCAGTGGAGAGTTCTAAAGCCATTTGACTTGAATTATCTCTGACACGCCTCTGCTGTTCAACCCTCTGTTGTGTAGCAGGATTGAGTAACACTCCTCATTCTCACAGTTTTACCTTCAGTCTGCATTTTTTCCGCCACATTCCTACCCTCATAGAAGCAGCCATTTCTAAACTGGGCTGTTCTTTCCTTTTTACCCACTAAATACCTCCCTATGGACACCAAGTCCCATTGCTTACAATAATCTTGCACCCTAAGCAGATCATTTATTTATGCCTTTTAGACTATACTATTTTCTCCAAGTTCCCAAACTTCACGAAACTCCTCCAATATAATGAATAATTAGAGTGTATCTTGCTGTTGTTGCTGAATAATTAGTGTTAACAAGACAGGGTTTTTTTAAAAAATTTTTTTACAATATAATATCTGAACATACATGTATCCTCTACCAACTCCTTTATATCAGTTTTTCTGGCAATATTTGATCCCATAAAGCCCTTTTTTCAAGACACCTCTCCTTCCCATTCTGAAATGATGTCTCCAGAGAGTGGCAGTGATGATACAATAGGTTGGAGTTGCTATTATTAAAAATTACTACTTTTTTTTTTTGACTATGTTGCTTTTGTTACCCAGTGGGATTTTGATTCCAGACATTCTCCTTGCTTGACATCCACTGGGGAAGTGATGAAACCATTCATTATTTAAAAGTTTGGAAGCCACAGGAACTACTGTATCTAACCAGATTGGATTGACTTTTTAGCTCTTTTGATTAATAATTCATAAACCTGAGGCTATGTGAATTGGGTGAGCGCTAACCGGCTAACAAAAGGAGGGTGGGAGATGAATGTTAACACGGCTGCTATGTTATTTTACTTAACACCTCAGACCAACCAAACAAACCCATGCGTCATGGAACCTGTTTCCGAGTTTCAATCCACAATTAATATTTCATGATTAATGGACCCAGATGTTCACACAGGGCCCCGCAGTGCAAAATTTACACACGGATCTCCCACATGATGAAGGACAAAGTACTTTCTCCAAAAAAAGAGGGAGAGGTGTCTGCTTTCTCTAATGAAAGCTCATGGTCAACCCATTGTGCAGGTTGTTCTGTTTTCTTCATTTTTCCTTTCCGGATTTCACAGAAGATTGATGTCTTCACTGAACCAAGTATGTGTTTGGGCATCAAAGCACAACTTTGTCCTTTGAAGAGGTAGGATCTTTTTCCAAATAATAGAACTTGAAATAGAGGGTTCTGTAATTTGCAAACAGCACTGTTTTGTTTGTGTGTTTGTTTTTAAGGCTGGCTACTAGCCTACTTTGCAAGAATTAGCTCAGTTGCTATCTCTGGAGCTGGACTTCTTCCCTGTTGTTTGTCAGGTGTGTGACCAGGGACAAGTCACTGCTTTATCTGTCCCCAGTTTCATTTTCTTAATGTACAGTGACAACTGAAATCAACTTTTGGGTGTAGCTGTGAAGATGAAGCAAGACTATGCACAGCACCTATGCAATAAGACCATGCACAGCGCCTCTGCAATATCTGGTTTGCAGCAGCATGCTCCTCATTTATTACTTCAATATCTACTTAATGTTGAACACTTTTAATACAATTAAACATTATTAATGTTATTTAAAATATTTTATTAGTCCATAAACTTATATTATGCTGCCCTGTCGTCATACCATACCCCGTCTTAAAAGCTCTTTGTAAACAGCAATATTTTAAAGCAACTCAAAGGACTCATCATTAGATATTTTCCAGCACTTAAAGTGGCAGCTATGGTTTAGCTTTGATGTTGAAATGATGTAAATTTTTCCCTTCTACGAAAGTGTTTCACAAGAAAAGAATAAGCTTCCTTGCCTATACGTTACGAGGTATTCAACAGAAATCAAAGCATAAGAAAATTCATTCTGCCACAGTTCTCAGAAAAGTCACAGCTATTGCATGGGCCCCATTTTAATTTAAACCTGGAAAGGATTCATCATCAAGGACCAAATTTCCGTGTGTAGGATTGTCTGATAAAGGAACACAGACTATTTCTCAGAGTTAAAATGAACAAATAAAAGAGTGTCTGCCTGTAAAATATCTGAAAGTATTACGGCTCAGAAACACGCAATGAGTACTCCTTTCAGAAGGTCTCTGGTTCAGGGCACCAGGAGCCCCCGCCCTGCCTTCTGCTCAGCGACTGCAAGACGTCATTAGACTCAGGCCTGAGTGTGGCCTGTTTGGCTCAGAAGAACAGTCCGTTGAGCAACTTGACTTTTATTTTGTTTTCATTTGAAGAAAGGGAAACCCAACGCACAAAGACATACTTGCTCTAGAATGGACTGTACTTTTTTTTAAGAGCCAAAACTGAAGTCTGAGGAGATTCAAGTTTTTTTCTATCCACTCTGTGAAAGAATTACTGAATTCCAAAATCTGTCTCCAAAGTCTGCAAGATTGAGAATCAAAGAAAGTTTCATTTCTGATCCATTTAAGCAGACAACCCAAGGGAAAGCAGCATTTCTAGTGAACCACCAGTTTCCCAGAAAATTCTATTACTTGGATCTTCCATTCCTGGAACTGTGAGGTGACGGATAATATTACGATCATCTTTTGTGAATGTGATCATTTAACCAGGTGCTGCTATGAGCCATTCAACCCCAGGGTCCCCAGGGTGCTAGAGCACAGGATTTTCAATGACTCGCATTTTGGAAGAAGACAGTTTGGTATTTCTTCCAAAGTGCGTCTAGGGAGACTGGAATCTCCAGGCCACCATCTAGCAGCCTGGGATTCCTCCCTGATTATTTTCACACCCTTGCACAGTGTATTTACACAGAAGGATGGAACCTTCCCAGACACACTAACTTCTACAGTGAATTCATACTTGGACCCCTCTTTTTCTTCTTTCCTGAAAGTGGCTATTGTTGAAGTGTGCTGTCAAGCTAATTCTGATAGACAGCGAGCCTATAGGACAGAATAGAACTGTCCTATAAGGTTTTTAGGCTGTGATGTCTACCAGAGCAGATCACCAGGACTTTTTCTCCCACGGAGCACCTGGTGGGTCTGAAATGCTGACCTTTCAGTTAGCAGCTGAGTGCTTAATCGTTGCACCACCAGGGCTCCTTTCCTGCAAACTAGAGAAGGATCAGGCAGCAGCGAGGGCCACTGTACGCCCTCCCCTTTCTGCTGCCTCAAGGAACAATGAAGACGTGGGTCTCTGAATGGGGTGCCTGCGGACAGGGGCTCCGCTCCTGTCCGCCATGGGCATTGACTTGGACGGTGATTTGCTGCCATCATCAGCATGGAGCCTCCTTCCCTCGTCAGTCACAAGCAGACACAGAGTTCCCAAGAGGAAGAGTGCCGCATTCTGCCCAAGGCATCTCATCCCCCTCAACCAAAAACCCAGCCCACTGCCGTGGAGTCATTTCCAACCGATGGAGACCCCATGTGTTACAGAGTAGAACTGCTCCATAGGGTTTCTGTGGCTGTGATCTGTAAGAAAGCCGATCACCAGGTCTGTCTTCTGAGGTGCCACTGGCTGGGTTCATACCACCAGCTGTCAAGTTAGCTTACAAACTGAATGCAAATCATTTGCAACAGCAGGGTACTTTCTGCCAGTCCCCCAGGAGGGGAAAGAAGGGGAATAAATGGGTTTGTGCTGTTATCAGGGGTCAGGTGCTACACTAGGACAGCATCTTGTAGCACCTGATTTGTTTCTGAAGGGGCCACTGTGCTTGGCCTTCTGTTCAATGGGTACCTTGTCTCCTCTTCTAGATGCATTCTTGGAATTTCCCCAGCCCTGGTGCTCCAGCATCAGAAACTGTCTGCTGGGGGCAGGAGACCGCAGGTGCTCCTGAGCCAGTTTCTGCCACCGCAAATTCCAAACAGAGTTGATCAGAAATTACCGACATTTGTCTAGGTGTGAGTTTCCCGCCCCACCATCAGGGATCAGGAAGAGCAATCCCCGCCTGACTCTCATCAGTCACTCCACCTGCATCGCCTGCATTTGTCCTGCAGAACCATTTGCAGGTACAGCAGAGTGATCTTTAGAGATAATCTAGTGATGATTACAAATCCAGCCTTGCACGCTACAGGCATTAAGAGATGAAAATTGCCTGAAGTCCACTGTTGTACACCCAATCTGTACCTCTGGACTCCTGTCCCGAGGTGAAAATGCAAACAGAGGAGATATTTAGAATCATGTTGACAGTTCATAAAATTAAGCAGGGATTAGGGATTCGCTTTTTTTAAATAATGCCAGAGGGTGTGTGCAACGGTAATCATATCATCCCGCAACAGGTCCAGTCAAAGTGGAGCAGAGCATCCAGGGAAAGAGAGAGAGAGAGAGACTGTCAGGTTATTAAATCGGCTGTGGATCAGCTGTTGATAATCCAGTTTTTAAACTTTAAATTAGCTGCCTGCCTAATGCGCTCTCAAGCACAGCCACCCTCCCCCTGCATCTGTTTTGTTTAGACAATACACGAGTTAGCTTCCGTGTCTATGCACACGACTATGTCTAGTCAGAGGGGATGATTGTATAAATATGCATGCAGCACCAGTAGTTTAATTGTAATTGGGACAGTGTAGCTGATGTGGAAGCCACTTGTGTAATTTTTGAATACTGAATGTAGTATCAAGCATGTGACTAGGTCTATTAGATGTCGAAAGAGGGGATTGGTTTTAATTGCCGTGTGGGGCAAGAGCTTTGTATCGGACCACGGGCTAGTCCTTCTCTCTCTGTCATTATCAAAGTATGATCAATAGATTTCCCTTCCAGGGTCTTACTGTCTACTATTGTTGAAGCTCACTACCCATCTGTCAGCTTGCTGTAGTGTGGTGGCTCGTGTGTGGCTCTGGTGCTGAAAGCTATGCCACTGGTATTTCAAAACTAGTAGGCTCACCCACAGCAGATGTTCCAATGGAAGTTCTAGACCAAGGCAGCCAAGAGCTGACAGTCTACTTCCAAAATCAGCCAATACATACCCTTCAGACTGCAACCAAACAGTGTCCAACAGAGTTTGAGAAGATCAGCCAGCTCGGGTGGACGGCACTCGAAATTCACAGTGGTCACAGCAGTGGAGCCAAGTACACTGACTGTCAGGAGAACGAGGCAGGACCAGGCAACATTTTACTCTGCTATACAAGGGGTCACCACGAGCCGGAGGTGAGTCCACAGCAGCTAACAACAACTACGACATAGGACGATTAGAGACAGAGTCATCTTTCTGGAAGACGAGTGATCAAGTTCTCTTCTAAGATCAGAAAGAAAGTTCTAGACTTGGCTGCAGTATCAAATACCTCAGATTTCTAGGACTTAACACAGTGGCAGCTTATTTATTTATGATGATACACAGTCTGCAATTGGTTATGAGATTGCATCCAGGGATCCAGGCTGACGGGGGTGCCAGCCCCTCAGAGCTGCTGTAGCTGGCCATTGCGTCTTTTGGTTTGCTGTGGTGAGTGGAGAGATGGCAGCAGTCTGCATACACTCTTCTTCATTTCTTACTGGAAGTATCAAAGTCACCTCTGCCCACAGCCCGTGTCCAGAGGAGTCAGCTGACTACTTGAATACAGTGAGGCTAGGAATGAGGTGGAGCAAGTGCAGCATCTCGTGACTGCCCTGATGTCTGCCATTTTGAAATCGGAAAGGTTTCTTTTTCTCACAGAAGTGTGGGTGAATACTGATACCGGGGTATGGGAAACCAGTTATGGAAAATTTGTTTGGAAAGAGCCAAGATGGGCTGTTGGTCTTACTGCAAAGAAAAAGAAAAATAAAACTTATAGAGACTAAAAGCCTTGTCCAAAGTCTTAGATGAGTGGTTCTTGAATTCACTTCTTTTTGCAGACTGTCTTCTCACTCCCAGCACTCTCAATTTCCATCAGTACCTACTCACAGTAACTGTAGAAATCCTTAAGAGTCATGACAACATCCAAGTGAAGACTGAGAATCATAAAACAAAATCAACTTAATGTAGGAGACACGGCCATCAGTTAGAATGTGGTCATCTTTGCAAGTAAACTTGAACTTATTGTTTTAAATACACACCTAAACATGCACACACTGTTTCTCTCTCTCTCTTTCTTTCTCTGTGTCACACACACACTCACAAAAATTATCTGAGGTAGTTCAGAGAGCTGTGGGAAACAATGTACCAGGAGCTATTCCTCAGGGGTGGGGTAGGGATAGCTGTGGCTACAGGGGAAATATTGTCATCAAGTAGAATCCAACATATAAGGCAGAGTAGAACTATCCCATTAGGTTTCCTAGGGTTGGCTGTTAGATTTAACTTTCAACTTTTTGGTTAGCAGCTGTATCGCTTGATCTCTATACCATCAGAGTTCCATCCCAATAAGAGAATCTAGTCTAATCAAGGGACATCCCCTACCTTCAGGACGGAGATGCCTCAGAACACTTGTCCAGTGGGATTTTGGAATTGCTGAAGAAGGTTGCTATGAGTTGCAATCAACTTCACAGCGCACAACAACAGCAACGAACCCTCTGTGACTCTTATGGCCACTTCTCAAATGGGAGTGTTCAGTTCTTCTCTCCTGCCCCTCCCTGTATCATCTTTGTATTAGAGTGTGGTGGTGGGAGCATAACTGACTCATCTTCGAATCCGGAGTTTCTATGTCCAGACATTGTGGGTTGGCTGAAAATGATCTTGGATTTTAAATCTGACACTGATTTTCTTCATTTTGGAAGATGAAATTGTGTCTCCTTGAAGACATCTTGAAGTCCTAAGACCTGTACCTGTGAACGCGATCCTGTTTGGAAATGAAGTTCTTTTCTTGTGTTATGCTAATGTGGTCATACTGGAGTCTAGGAGTATGAATCCTAATCCTTCCTGAGTGATGCAGAGCAGACGTGGAGAGTCATATACACAGAGCAGGTCAGTCACATGATGATGGAGGATGGCAGAACCACAAGAAGCAAGGAACACCAAGCATCACTGCCAGCCACTGAAGAGAAGCTAGGACAAAGGCACAGACCCGTTCCTTTTTAAGAGCTGTTAGAAGGAATTGACAAGGGCAGCACTATGATTCGGGGACTTCTAAACTCAAGAGAACATTATGCTTGGCAGTGTGGAGAGTCAGAGAAAGAGAGGAAGACCCTCATAGAAGTGGAGTGACACAGTGGCTACAACAAGGAACTCAGGTATGACAACTACGAGGGTGGTGCTGGACCAAGCAGGGTTTCATTCAGTTGCGCACAGTGTTGCTGTGATTTGGAGCTGAGTCGCTGTCACCTAACTACCGCAACAAATTCAAAAACTGTGATCCAGTGCACATCTGCTATTTAAAGACACCACTTGCAGTATTTTTTTACAGCACACTAAGAATATAATACAGAATAAATGTATGCATTTTGCCTGTTAACAAAAGGGAGATAACCACTACTGACCAATCCTGGTAGATGACTTAACAGGCAAAACACTCTGTCCCTTCTAAATGGGCAGTGCTTGTGGAAATGTAATGTCTGACTACAGAGATGACAGCTTCGTTTGAACATCTTTCTTTTTCTACGGAAATGTGCGTAAGTATGATGTGTTGCTTCTGGATATAAGTTTTGAGGAAGTTTATATGTTTATCTTTCTTTTCCCTCTTCTACGAGACTAGTAAATCCCAGGTGAAGAGGTTGTCCCACGGAGTGACAGAATTCCTGATTCCTGTGGTGACCACAGCATGAGAGGGGCCTCTGCAGCCCACTGGCTGATGAACCAAAACCAAGCTACTGCCAGTGAGTCAATTCCCCCTCATAGCTACCCTACAGAGTCAGCTGATATAAATATTCAATTCCTACAGAGACCACAAAAAATGTCCTGGATCCTAGCTCTCCCACGTTATCTCTGTTGAGAGTGTCCTGGTTCCAGCCACCATCTTATCTCTCCTTGAACTTGGGGTAAGTATCTTGTTGGATTTCTCTTCCTCTGTTCTTACTCACCTTTCCTCCAGTATCCACACTACAGCTAGAACAACCTCTGCAACGCATAAAACCAATCTCTTCCATCTTCTCCTTGACCCTTTCATGAAAAAACCATCACGTTCAATCATTTCATGATGCCATATTTTGTCAGTAATGGAATGAATGCTGAATCATTATTTGCTGGCACCTCTTTTTAATTATTTGAAAAAATGAGGTATCATTTGCCAGTAATACTTATCAGTCCCATGTTCCACAAAGCATGTCACACACATGGGATGTATCAGTCCTAAGGAACATCATGCTTCCTGGTTACACTTGAGCCGTAAAAAAGTCTTACTCAGCGTCTCAAATATACACAAAAATGCACACAAAATAAACACTGTCTTGCCACACGTATTTTTACCGTATCAGTGGGCCATATCAGTCCCAGATTCTATTAAGCATACCACACATGGGGCATTTACCAGAAAGTGCATCACAAGCTGTTTTCACCCCAAAACTAACTCATTTACTTGCATATTTCAGAATTTTATGAACCTTACCTTCCCAGTAACACAAGAGAAGTAGTGAAGACGCTTGCAAGCCTCATCCCTCTGGACAGAGTTCAAAACACAGAGTTTTCACACAAGCACTCTTCTGGGAAGCATCCCCACAGCAGAACAACTCTCAATACTCAAATGCGGTACAAACTAGCTTTCTGGTTTTTTCAACAGTCTCACCAGCATCCACCACGACATCAGAAAGTAACGTACTGGCTCAAATGCCTGCCAATAAGCCTTCAGTAGTGGAAATTTTAACAGGGGCATATGTACCCCACGATCCATGAAAGGGCTAAAAGTCTTCCATGGCTTTTATGTGTGACAATGCTCCATCCAGAATTCACACAGCTGCTCCATCTACCTTCACCACTACCTGGCTAGCCTTCTCTCCTCCGTCAAGGTCAGCTCTGCTTTGCCTCCCCTCTGCGTCCTTCTGTGACCACTCCACTCTCAAAGTCACCCCACAGCTCCCTCGAGCCTGCTGTAGATCTCAGAGCATAAGAAATACTCCCTAAGGTAGTGACTGAATGAGGGAAGCACAAGAATGAGTGAACAATTCACCTTCTTTTCTGCGGTGTAAGGAAAGCCTAATATGGCAAGTGCTGCCAAGTTCGTTGCAACTCCCAGCGACCCTATGTACAACAGACCATAATGCTGCTGGTTCCTGTGTCATCCTCTCAATTACTGATATGTTTGAGCCCGTTTTTGCAGCCACTGTGTTAATTTGTGTCACTGAGGATTTTCTTTTCTTTCCTGACCCTCTGCTTTACTAAAAATGTCCTTCTCCAGAGTCTGATCCCTCTTGATAACCTGCACAAGATATGTGAGACTAGTTTTGTCACCTTTGCTTCTAAGGAGCACTCTGGCATGTAGGCAATGCTTATGCCTAAGGGACAACAGACAAGCGTATAATCAAGATGAAGTCTTAGCTCAAGGTTGCATCTGCCTGTCTTTGGATTGGCTCTTCCCTAGCTGGCTCATCTACAGATGTAGGGAGCACCCTCAAGGAGCCACTCTCATCCACGTCCCCCCAACCCCTGCATCCTCCAGCAACCATTGCCTTTTGCATGGTGCACATCCTTCTAAGAGGAAGAAGAGTGTCTAGGAGTAAATAGAAAGGATAAAGGGTTGAAAAGGAAACCATCCAGGACTTTGGGGTGCTGAAACTGTGTGATCTTAAGAACTTAGCGGCTAACTTAATGTGTCTCCAATTATGTATAAGCTCCCATGGATGCTGATCACCCACCAGCTGTCCTGCATCCCCAGCAAGACCACGCATTGGAGAAAAGGTTTACTAAACAGCATACAAGAGCTAAAGCTGATCAAAGGTTATCCATAAGGATGGTATCACGTACCCAAGAAAGCTGGGCCCTGAGCAGGCTACCCTGGGTGTTGCCTCCAACCAACACTGCAGAGCGGAGTCAGCCGTGCAGAAGGGAGCCCTCCAACCAGTGCTTAAGAGGTATAAGCTCATCATCATTGTCATTTTTAATTCTACTAAGATGCACCAAGTGTCTGGACTTCTAGCTTGCCTGCTACCATGTCTGCCCTGTAGTGATGTTACAGTTCTTTTCCGACTCCTAGCTTTCTCAACTACAACTGAGTTGGTGGTTGGTAATCATGAGAGAACACATCTGTTGAACAATTAGTGTGTGCCGGTTGCTTTTCCATGAACCATCAGGGCAACCTATAAGGAAGGAACAATTAGATCTTCTTTTAACAGATAAAGGAATTTACAGCAGTTCAGTCACTTGTCCAAAGTCTTCTTAGAGGAAAGTGGCAGAGCCAAGACTGCAAACCCAGGAACTCTGTTATCACAACCATGTCCCTAACTCCTAACACGTAATTCCTTTTCCTTGGATTGTGTTCCTTGCATACCCCATACACAGCTCTCTAATCCCCCTTGGCCAGCTTTATTTATTTTCATTAGTCTTCATCTCATCTAAACTTTACAGGACAGCGTACTGTCTATGTGTTGTGTATTCTCTGCCTTCCCTAGGATATAAGCTGCTGAAAGGTAGCAGTCTTTATCTATATTTGTGTGCTGAACACCTAAAAAGTACCTGAGATATCTGAGATGCTCCACAAATGTTTGTTGATGAAGGAACAAATAGAGGTATGACAGATAATGTCCAAGGTGAGGAGTTTCGGTCAGTGTCTCAGAAAGCCACCCATGTCACTGTTTACAAAGTGGGGGCTCCCAGCAAGTGTCACATTTCACCCTTCAGTTAGTCACTCCAAAAAGACCTTGCATGTCATGAGAAGTTGATGTCATAGAGCAAACAAAGCCCACATGTCTTTTTCTGTAAAGATATTCCTGCAGTTCATAAGGTGTAGGGGAGTTAGTAAATCAACTACTCCAGATGTGACCTTCACCATAGTTCCAGCTGTTCCTGACCCCACTGACTCTCCCAAAGGTACTACAGAGAGAGGTGAATGTCTCTCACATTTAGAAAAACAGAGCCCCTAGTCTCCCCTTGGCCCACGTGTGAACTCAATGTCACTGGCTATAAGGCTCTCGCTTGAGAACAGAGGACAGAATACCCTATGGCATTTGATGGGACTAGAGGAGAAGCAGGTGCCAGTTTCAGCATGAACTGGTATCACTTACGAGTCGGAATCAACTCCATGGCAACAGGCTTTAGTTAGCCAGCTTCTAAAGCAAGGCGTCTGTGGACTTTTCTTGAGAAAAGGCCTAGGAAATGTCTTGCTCAGGCTTCACTCCAGGGCCAGTTAAACACCCCTCAGGCAGAGAGTGGGCCCTCAGCACCATGGGAGGAACAGGCGGTGCTGGGCTCCGCTAAGCCCAGGGTATTGCTCATGGTCATCAACTGCACTTGTGTAGAGGTAGCTCCTGGGATGACTAATGGGTTAACTGAAACTCCAGGTCTAAGGTCAAGTTTAGCAGCCCTGGTGGTACAATGGTTAAGCACTTAGCTGCCAACCTTAAGGTCAATGTGTCAGATCCACCAGCAGCACCACAGGACAAAAGACCTGACAATCTGCCCCGTAAAGATTATAGCCCAGGAACCCCTATGGGGCATCTCTACACTGCCACACTGGGTCATAATGAGCTGGAATCAACTCAGCAATATCCAACAACAACAAAAAGCAAAGTTGCAAGAAAAGTGATCTAGAAGCACGTTGGTGGTGGTGGCATCACTTGCCATAAAGAGGAACATTCAGTTAGCTTTATGTATTAAACTGGAGGGCACAACTCTCCACATCAGGCAGGGAACATAAAAAAGAGCAAACTAGTGAAAGCACACAGTAGAAGGAAGATTAACTTAAATGGACTTCAACTGAAAACTCTTATAATCTTAAATCAGTATTACAAGGATGAAGTAGCAAGGACAGGAGCTTGGGGGCCATGCTCCCAAGGGACATTGAGGCTGATTGGCATAACCAGACTATCACTAAGAGAGTTTTGTGCGTCTCATATTGGTGAGTGGTGTCTGGGGTCTTAAAAGCTAGCAAGCTGCCATCTGAGGTACACCAAATGGTCCCAGCTCATCCAGAACAGACAATCATGAAGAATAACAAAGACACAAGGGGAAAGGAGCCCAGGAGGCAGAAGGATCCACGTGAATGGATGACTGTGTTAACATGTGACCAGAAGAACTAGGTGGTGCCCGGCCACCACCAAAGACAGCCGTAATGGGGTTCACAATGTCGAGTCCCAGTGGCAACACAAGAAAAAGAGGGGTGTAGCTCAAGAACTCCACTAAAAGACTGCAAATGATGGTCTGAAGTCCTGGGAGTTCTGCTGGAAGCATGACCCTTAGACCGGCTGCTGGTCCTGACCAGAAAACACTACTGAGGTCAACTCTCTGGACTGGACTCAGGGACACAATGTGATCATATGGTGTGTGTACTTTATGGTTCTATACATCTATAGGATGCTGTCCTACTGATGTCTCACTAGAAGGGAAGATAGAGGGTGGGGAGAAGGTGACAGAAGATCGTTAAGAGGATATGACGTATATAGAAGGGAAAGGAGAAGTGTGCTCTCACTGGGCAAGGAAAGCAGAAGGAGCTGCAGATAGGAGGGCACGCTAATTTAATTTTGATTGTATGCTTTCACTTAATCACAATAAAAAAAATTAACTAATAAAAAAAGGAGCAAACTGGCTGGGTAAAGACTGAGGCAGAGTAGGATATGGGTCTTGTCTAAATGGGTCACCTCTACCCTGTCCTTCATGAGAAGCAGGCAGAACTTCAACTTTTTTTTGTTGTTCTTTAAATATTACTGACACTTTTTAAAACTAATAAATCCACCAACTTTTGAATGTTGGTAGTGAAACAGAATTCAACTCAAGAAAGGTGAGTCCAGAAGAGGGCATGAGATACTTCATTTTATTTTATTTTTATTATGATTGAATGAATATGCACATTCCCATATAAATTTGCATGCTCACTATGTGTAGCTCACACTGCTCTCCCTACCCCACGACATCACACTCTTCCTCTCTGCTCCATACATGTCTTATCCTCCCAACAATCTCCTATCCCTTCCTCTCCACCCACTCTTCTTCCTCCACTAAGAGGTCAGCAGGACGACATATTATAGACTCATAGCACCATAAAGTGCCCACATGATATAGTCATTCTGTGTAGCCAAGTCCAATCCACTCCTGTCCGAGAGTTGACCTTCATTATGATTTATGGACAGAGGCAGCATCAGGACCAGGGCCCATGCTCCCAGGGGAATTCTGAGGCCTCTGGACCATCAATTGCAGTCTTTTAGTGGAGATCTCAGGGTGCACAGCTTCTTCTTCTTGTGTTGCCAGCGAGACTCAACTTTGTGAGCTCCATCACAGCTATCACTGGTGGTGGGCAGGCACCATCTGGTTCTTCTGGTCAGAAGTTGGTGTAGTCAACCACTCATGTGGGTCTCTCTGTCTTCGGGTTCTCTTTCCCCCATGTTATTTTGGTCCTTGGTGATCATCTGTTCCTGCTAAGTTGGGACCATTTGCTGTACCCTCAGATGGCAGCTTGGCAGCTTTTAAGACGCCTGACGCCATTCACCAATGTGGGGTGCAGAGGGCTCTCTCGGCAAAATGCTCGTTGTGTCAACTGGCCCTGATTTCCCCTGATAGCATGGTCCCAGGCCCCCAGCCCAGCTACTCTGTCCTTGTAGTATTGGGTTAAAATGGGAGGAGTAATCATGTTTTGTTGAAGTCAAGTTAATATTGATCTTCTTTCTAAAGTGTGCTGTCCCAGATTTCACCCAAGTTTCTATCAACTATCTAATCCATACCCTCCTCCCTCCCCCTCCCTCCCTACACTTGCAACCATCAAAGAGTCTTTTCTAGTACGCATGAGTCTGTTTCTAAGTTCTTATCGTACAATATTTGTCTTTTATTGCTGACTATTTTCACTCAACATGATGTCCTCTAGTTGAAACCAGATTATGAGATGTTTACTGAAATCATTGTTGTTCTTTATCATTGTATAGTGTTCTAGTGAGTATTTATACCATAGTTTACCAATCTGTTCCTCTGTTGTTGGGCATCTGAGTTGATTTCATTTTTTTTGCTATTGCAGACTGTGCTGTGATAAACATTTGTGTGCCTGCATCAGTCGGTGTGAATGGTCTTGATTCTGTAGGATGTATTCTGAGCAGTGGAATTACTGGGTTAAATGATATATCTAGATCCATCTTTTTCAGGAAGTACCTGATTGCTTTCCAAAGAGGTTGTACCATTTTGCAATCCCACCAACAATGTAGGAAAGCTCCAATTTTCCACAGCCTCTTCAGCATTTCTTGTGCATTTTTTGGATCATAGCCAACATTGTTGGAGTGAGATGGTATCTCATTGCAGTTTTGATTTGAATTTCTTTAACAGCTAATAATCGTGACCACGTCCGCATGTGTTTTTTGGCTCTCTGGGATATCCTCTTTAGAGAAGTGTCTGTCCATCCTCTTTCCCTATCGCTTCACGGGATGATTTATCTTTTTCTTATTGATATTTTGTAGTACTTTATAGATTATGGGGATCAGGCATTGGTCTGACAGTTTCCAAATATTTTTTCCCATTCTCTAAGTGGCCTTTTAATTCTATTAATAGTCTTTGGATGAGCAAAACTGATAGATTCTTAGTAGTTCCCATTTATCTATTTTCTATTAAAACTTTCATTGTTGTTCCTACTTTGTCTTTGATGAGCTTTATCACTTTAGATTAGATATTTAGGTCTTTTATCCAGTTTGACTCGTGTCCAACTTGACGGCACTTGGCTGGCTTGGCATCCAGTTTGAGTTGGTTTTTGTATAAGGTGTAGGATATGGATCTTGTTTCAATTTATTGCAGATGGATATCCAATTTTGCCAGTACCATTTGTTGAAAAGATTGTTTTTACCACAGTTTAATATCTTATGGCCTTTGTCAAATATCAACTGTTCATAGGAAGATGGTGTCATCTCTGCGTTCTCAATTCTGTTCCATTGATGTATCTGTCTCTTTTTGTACCAGTATCAGGCTGTTTTGACTACTATGGCAGTGTTCTAAAGTCGGGTAGTGAGAGGCCTCCCAGTGTGTTCTTCTTCAGTAGTGCTTCACTTAACCGGGGCTTCTTCTCTTTCTGAACAAAGTTGGTGATTTGTTTCTCCATCTCATTAAAAAATGTCACCAGTATTTGCTTGGGGATTGTACTATATAAGTAGATTGCTTTAGGCAAAATAGACATTTTCAGAATGTTAAGTCTTCCTATCCATGAGCAGGATAGGTTTTTTTCATTTATGTAAATCTCTCTTAGTTTCTTGTAGTGAGGGCTTGTAGTTCTCTTTGTAAAAGCCTGTTATTTCTCTGATTAGATTTATTCCTAGGTAGTTTATCTTATTCAGGGCTATAGCACATGGTATCGTTTGGGTGATTTCTTCCTTAATAATCTCGTTGTTAGTATAAAGGAACCCTACTGATTTACTTACATTTATCTTGTATTTTGTGACTTTGTCGAACTTATCGATCAGTTTGAGTAGTTTACTTATGGATTCTTTGGGATTCTCTTCATATACAATCATATCATCTGCAAACAGGGAGATTTTGACTTCTTCTTTGCCAATGCAGATGCCCTTTATTTCTTGGTCTTGTCTAATTGCTCTGGCTAGAACTTCTAGTACAGTGATGACAAGGAGAGGTGAGAGTGGGCATCCTTGTCTAGTTTCTGTTCTCAAGGGAAACTATTTCAGCCTCTCTCCATTCAGGATGATGTAGGCAGTTGGCTTTGTATAAATGGCCCTTACTGCACTGAGGAATTTGCTGGGAGTTTTTTAGCATGGATTGGTCTTGGACTTTATCAAATGCCTTTTCTGCATCAATAGACAAATTCAGGTGATTCTTGTCTTTTGTGATATTTATGTAGTTGATCGTATGAATTGTTTTTCTGACGTTGAACCAACCTGGCATCCCTAGTATGAATCCAACTTGATCATGATGGATTATTTTTTGAATATGTTGTTGTATTCTATTGGCCAGAATTTTGTTGAAGATTTTTGCATCTAGATTCATGAGTGATATCAGTCTGTAGTTCTCCTTTTCAGCTGGGTCTTTCCCTGGCTTTGGTACCAGGGTTATGCTGGCTTCATAGAATGAATTTGGGAGTATTCCATCCCTTTCTATACTATGAAATAGTCTCAGCAGTATGAGAGATAACACTTCTCTAAAAGATTGGTAGAATTCTGTGGTGAACCCATCTGGGCCCAGGCTTTTTTTTCATTGGCACTTTTTTTTATGACATTTTCAATCTCTTTCTTTGTGATGAATTTATTAAGTTGTTCTGCTTCACCTTGTGATAATTTTGGTAGGTGACAGGAATCAAGGAATTTGTCTATTTCCTCTAGGTTTTCCAATTTGTTACAGTCTTTCATAGTATTCTGTTATGATATTTTTTATTTCTGTTGGATCTGTTATGACAACTCCCCTTTCATTTCTTATTTGGGTTATTTGTTTCCTTTCCTGTTTTTCTTTAGCAAGTTTAGCCAATGGTTTGTCAGTTTTGTTGATCTTTTCATAAAAACAGCTTTTCATCTTTTCAATTTTTTCAATTGTTCTTCTATTCTCTAATTTGTTTAGTTCTGCTCTAATCTTTAGGATCTGTTTTCTTCTGATGTCTGAGGGGTTCCTCTGTTGTTCTCTCTCTGTTGTTCAAGCTGTAGGGTCAGTTCTTTGATTTGATTTCTTTCTTCCTTCCAGATGTTTGCATTTAAGGAGATAAGCTGACCTCTGAGCACTGCTTTGGCTGTACCCCATAGGTTCTGGTAGGAAGTATTTTCATTCTCTTTGGAATTCATAAATTTCTTTATTTCATCCTTTATTTCTCATATAACCATGGGTTTTTGAGCAAGATGTTGTTCAGTTTCCATGAATTCCACTTTCTGTCGATGTTTTTTCTGCTACTGATTTAGATTTTTATGGCTTTATGATCTGAGAAGATGCTTTGCATTAATCAATGGTGTGGATTTTGTTGAGAATTGCTTTATGTCCTAATACATGGTCTATTCTGGAGAAGGTTCCATGTGCACTGGAGAAAAGATGTAGTTGTCCACTGATGGATAGAAAATTCTGTATATGTCGATGAGGTCTAGTTGGTTAATTGGGGCAATAAGGTCTTCTGTGATATTCTTTTAGATTCATTAACCTGTTTCATTGTTGCAACTGGTTCTGGAGAAATATATTCCCCTCTCCTTTCTACAGCTGGAGGAACTGGGGGCCACAATGGAAAAACTACTTGTGAAGTTAATGTGGCCGCATACATCACTGGGATGCATTAAGGCCCAGATCTTGCTAACCATGTGCACACCCTTGTTTCAGCTCCCAAGTGAGTGTTTTCTAGCAGGGTTGCCCCGTGACGGCCTGACCCTTCTTGTTAAATAATGAGCTTTTTGCCATGTTAGGTGATAAGGCTGAGTCGGCATAACCTACTTTCCAGAGTGTCACAAAAGATGATTTTGCTTTGATGGTGACACAAGGCCAGATTATAGTTCAGATTTCTTTCAGCATTAATACTGTAATTTTTTGAAATTCTGTACCTGTTTATATAATAATCTTTTTCACCCCCTAGCTTCCCTTCAAGTGGGATTTGATTAAAAGTCTACCTTGAATACAGAACTTCAGTATCCAGCATGGCATAGAAGTTTGTGCGCAAAAGTGGTATATTAACTCCTGATGATTTCTTTTTTTTAACATAGATTTTCCTGCTATTGTAAATCCTTTCAGGTGTAAGAATATGAATGCATAGAAAGCATACCTTATGGTTTTGCAGCCTTGTAAATTCATGTCAGCAGCAGCAATTAAACCTGCAAGTAGATGACAGCCTCCCAGAAGGAAACCAACAATACATGTATACTGTACTTTATATTGAAATCACTATAATTATTATTTCTAGCAAATAATGTGTCTGAATAGGGTTGACTAGAAAATGAATCATAAAACAAGATAATAATATCAAATAGACGACATTAAATTATTTCTAGAACAAGATTGGAGATAGATAACTAGCTTGCTACATACACAGGTAGAAATAGCTACGGTAAAAAGTAAATATATACAGCAATTTCCAATGTACTTTGCATTTTTTTAAAATTTGCTGGTTCGTTTAGTCAATGCAACCAACCTGGCATTTGTGTTTGCCTAATTCACAGAGAGCCCACCGTTGCCCTAAGGATTGTATCAGCCAGGATCTTAGTCCTCAACACAATTATATGAACAAGGCATTATTATTATTATTACTACTATTACTCCTTTTTGGATGAGACACCAGAAACTCGAATGGTGAAATATTTAGTCACAAGCATCAGGCTGCTAGGGGGTTGAACCAGACCTAGCAGCAGAATTTTCTAATCCATCTAACCTGTGTTTTTCCAATTAACATCACATTGTAACAGAATAATCAAAGATCAGAAATCCACATCCACCAGCCATTCCTTGGAAACCATATGGGGCAGCTCTGCTTGTTCTATAGAGTCACCATGAGCTGAAATTGACTCAGTGGGTTTTCATTTGCTTCTATTTTTTATTCTTATTTTCTGATATCAACCATGTGGCAATGGGTTTGGTTTTGGTTTGGGTAGCACAATGATTAAGTGCTTGGCTGCTAACCAAGAGGTTGGCCATTCAAATCTAGCCAGCCCCTCCACAAAATCCAGCCCTGTAAATGTTACAAAAACCAAACCATCGCCATAGAGTCAATTCCAACTCACAACGACCCTATAGGACAGAGTAGAACTGCCACACAGAATTTCCAAGAAATACCTGGAGGATTGGAACTGCCAACCTTTTTGGCAAGCAGCTATAGCACTTAATCACTGTATCACCAGGATTTAAGACAGGTCTTAGATCTAACCACCTGCAGGCTGTCATATAAACAGAATACATCCTTTCTCTCTCTGTGAAACTATAGCCTAGAACATCCTATGAGGCAGTCATACTCTGTCACCTGGGGCCTTTGTGAGTGAAAAATCAGCTCCATTAACACAACAACAATATACCACAAAAAGGAGCAATATTTCTGTTGTTAAATTGCTAGTGATTTCAGATGGATTTTAAGAGTAAGCAAATATACACGACAATACGCAGGGTCGTAGCAATGCGCAGCCCCCTGCAGTGAGAGTGAGGAACAGCAACGGCCCGATACACGCGGGTCACACACCCTGCCACGCATGAAATCAAACAGCTCGGATATTAGAAACTGGCCAAGTCTCTCCTCAAATTCCCAAGTGACTCTAAGATGAGCTTATTTTCAGATAGTAGATACGTGATGAATATTTGTTCAACATATAAAATTAATGCAATTAAAAAAAAAAGATCACTGTTCCACTGGGAAAGTTTTGGAAAATCTATTTATGTAGAGACTGACTTTGCTGAGCAGTGCGTGTTCAATCTACCAAACAAGTTGTTGCTGACTTTTTAGCAGCCATGGAATACTTGTTTTGGAAGTTGCCATAAATCCAGGGAAGCAGCATTTCATCCCGCCTGGAAATCCACTCTCCACAGAGAATGGACTTAGGGGTAAACCAGGCTCAGAGCAGAGCCCGCCTGCACCATGAGCGGTGGACATTCGCATCTCTTCTTCCATCATTGCTTTCCTCATCTAGAAAATATCTTGTTAGGACCCCTAGAGAGCTTACATTCACTTATTTAGTTATTGTTGAGTATGTTGCCCTATGTCTCTCCATTTAAAAATAAAAAACAAAAGCAGAAGAGTCTCACTGCTGTTAATTACTGTTGAGTTGCCTCCCGGTGCATAAAGTACACAACAGAACAAAGCATTGCCCAGCCCTGAGCCAGCCACATGGTTGGCTGCAGATTAGACCACGGTGACCTATGGGATCTTCACTGGTGGATTTTTCAGTAGTAGGTCAGCGGCCTGTTCTTCCTAGTCCATTGTAGACCGGAAGCTCTGCGGACTCTTGCTCAGCGCGGTTGCAACACAGACTTCTCCAGGAGGGGTTGTGGTGCCGTGTGTAAGGTGAATTGGCCAGAAGTTGAACCCTCGTCTCCCGTCCGGAAGGCAAGGTTCTACTGCCTCACTGCAATAGAACACATAACACAAAAGTGGAAAACAAATATTTAAAACAAATACAGGGTTAAAAGAAAAAAAAAAAAAAACTATGATAGTTTCTTCACATGGTCCCTGGCACAGTGAACACTTTTTGTTCTCACTTCTGGTGGTGAAACATCATTTAATCATGATACTATAAATACTTCTAGAAACAGGAATCAATGAAGTCAGCCATGTCTTTTTCACTCTCTACTTTTACCTAAGAAGAAAACAACAACAACAACAAAGGAATCGCAAAGATGGGATTCTTTTCTCTCTCTGGCCCCCAATTCCCTGACCATTAGAAACAAAACCTATAAACCAGTTTCTTTCTTTTTCTTGTTCTGACTTTATTTTATTTATTTTTATTATAATTTAATGAAAATGTATATTCCCATATAAATTTGCATGTTTACCTATATACCACTCCCACTGCTCTCCTTGTGCAGTGACAGCACACCCCTCCTCCCTACTCCATACATGTCCTGTCTTCCCAACAGTCTACTATCCTCTCCTCTCCACCCACTCCCCTTCCTCCAATAAGAGGTCAGCAGGATGACATCCTATAGATGCATAGACCCACCCTGAGATCTCCAATAAAAGACTGCAATTGATGGTCAAGGGGCTTCGGGGTTCTCCTGGGAGCATGGCCCCTGGCCCTGATGCTACCCTTGTCCATAAATCGTAATGACAGTCAACTTTTTGAACAGCAATGGATTGAACTTGGCAATGCAGAATGACCATATCTTGTGGGAACTTTACGATTCTATGCACCTATAGGATGTCATCCTGCTGACCTTTTAAACAAGTTTCTAATAACCGACCCCATATGTTTCAGAGATAGGATTGTCTTCCATGGTTTTTGTTTGTTTGTTTGTTTGTTTGTTTTAATAAATTTGATATTTCCAAAGCAGGTGGCCAGGTCTTTCTTTTGAAGTGACTCTAGGTAGGTATGAACGGCCACCTGCAGGTACTACTCAGGGACTTAGCTTGAGCTACCTATGAACTTCCACCCAGGCAACACATGATATCTTAGCTTAAATTGCTTATGAATTTTCCCTAACTGCCTCATTTGTCGCAGGCTTTGAAAATCCTCCTCTTCCTCCTGCCCCACCCTTCTCTGCCTCTGATGCTGCCAAGGCTTTCCTGTGGCTTTCTAATGCCACTAGTACCTGTTCATGCAACTGTGTCATGAGGGTAACAGTTGCCCAGCCTTTTCTGAGATGGGAGTCAAGCCAGGGGCAAGCCAAGCTCCATGCTTCTGCATCTCTCCTCTCTGCACTTATTTCTGGTGATAGATAAAGGCTCTTGGAAAGGGTATTCCTAAAAGGAGAGCTCAGAGTCATGTTTGGGGAGCTCCATCCTTCACAGGTGGTGTGATCGCTCCTGCCCAAGCTGCTTGTTTTCCCTGGCTTCTTCTACACGGCCGCTGCACAGCATAACCCCACACAGAGAAAAATGTCATCTGAAAACATCAGACCCAAAGAAGCTCAGTCACTGCCATCGAGTGAATTCCAACCCAGAGTGACCCTATATGACAGAGTAGAACTGCTTTCTAGAGTTTCCAAGGAGCATCTGGCGGATTTTAACTACCTACCTTCTGGTTAACAGATGTAGCATTTAACCACTATGTCACCGGGGTTTCCATGCTCTATCTAAAATATATAAATGAGTCATCGTTTGAACTTTGGCTCCAAATACGGAAGATTCAGATCTGAATCAAGTATAAAATACGATGGAAGGGCCCTGAGAAACTTAGAGGGGGACAAGGGGGACCCTGAGAACACGATGGGAGCAAGAAGAGGTTATATGGCTCAGAAAGGCAATAGCTTGCAGAGGAGAGACACAAGATGGTGGGCACCCACCAACCAGAGAGTTGGTCTCCTCTCCTCACTCTGCTTCGCTGGTGGCAGGTAGGAAGACAGGTGCCAGTGCCTGCCAAGCTTGGGTCAGCAACAAGTTTGGGAGTTAAAACAGAGAAAATGAAACAAAAATAGAACATCTAAAAAGAAGAAAAATGGTGTTTTGATAGAGATGAAAGAAATTTCTTACATCATGTGAAAGATGGGGAAGTATTGGGATTTAAATGGACCAGGTTATCTCTAGGGACACTGGCGTGGCGTAAGACTCCATTTCCTGTGCCCAAAACGGACTAGGGACAGGGATTTCAGGACACACTCCATCGTTTTCAGAAACATTCATGGCTGTATTTACTTTTTTAACATCTGGCTTTCTGTGGAGGAGGAGCACTGTGAACTCTAGCTGGGTCTCTGCATTTACCCGGTACCCACAGCAGGGGCTGGTATGTCTTAACATTCAAAGCCTTCATGAGTGGAAGATCATGCCACCTCAGCTGAGGGACCGGTCCATGCTCAGACAATTTGGGCATGCAATAGATTGAGCATGTATTAGTTCCCCAGTTTCATTAAAAGAGAAAAAAGAAGACAATATCAAAAAGAGGTGAGAAGAAACTCAACAGTCATCACATCAAATATGTTTACTTGGAAAATGTACCAGCTTAAGCTAATATCATCGCTCAGACTTCACCTAAAACCCACTTATTGCCTGACTTACCTAGCCAGCCTATAGTGTCGTATCACATTGTACAGTGTACATATGGAGAAAGCCAAGATAACCAAGGACATATGAGGACTGACAATGAAGTTCACAAGCTCATCCTAGAAAAAATACTACCTATTGCTGAACAGCACTGCGATCACCTGCAGAGAACTCCCCTTGGGAAGCTATGACCAATGTCAGTGCCTAGCACGCCCTTCAAAGTAATTTTGGAACTCTTTTTCTGGAATGCCCATCAGACATGTCATTGTATGACCCTTGATGTCCTGAGTGTCATCAAAATGTCTTCCTTTCAATACTTCGAGTAAAGAAGGAAGTCACTGGGGGTCAGATCAGGTGAGTTGGAAGGGTGTTCCAATAAAGTTACTTGTTTAGTGGCTAAAAAACTCCCTCATAAACAACTATTAGATTCTGTCTCTGAGACTGGGCACACCTGTCAAAGACAAAATTGGAGTCTGTTAGGAAAACGAGGTGTCCAGGTGATGCCTGGGAGAGATTGACCTGTGATATTCACAGATGGCCTTTGTTTGTGGTCTCTGCAATCCACCAGCTCCTGGCACAAACAGGAAAAATGGAATGCAAGAGACTGAATAATTGGATGAAAGAGATAAATTCGGGGACCGCCAAGTCTAGAAGACCTGCCACCTGAAAGTGTGATGACACGTGTGGTCCGTGCTTGTTGAGCACCATGAGTAGCCCACAGAAACGATGTCAGGAGACTGATCTATTTTATGTCAGAGACCACATGTTCTGTCATTTCTTCAAAGGCACTTGTTCAATTTAGTCTGTCGGATTTCGCCCTTCTTTACTGGTGGACCCCCGCGTTCATGCTGAACCCCAGCTCTGACTACCATTGCGTTGTTGACCTTCCTCGGCAGCTGTTTGAGTATCCCAGACTGAGCTAAATGTCTCTCCTCTGTTCCCCACACGTCCCTCAGTCTCCCTCTACTTCTCCCTCTCCGTCTCTCTCTCTCTGTTTTCACCTCTCTCCCTCCCTATTCCTCCTTTCCTCACTTTCTCCCTCTCTCTCCGCTGTGTTAAGTATTGAAATATTGGCTTTCATGGCTGCCTTGCTCCTTCAGCTGCCTTGTTAGACGATGATTGCCTAGAATAAGGTGACCCAAACACCTTTACTCTGTCTCCCGGCACACTGAGTAGGCTCAGCACTCAGGAGGAGCTTAGTACCTGCTCCATGTTGAAAAGAGGGACTCTCCTATTGTCACTGGTAGGAAGACTGGGTCAGGACCCACACCCTGGGTTGCTCTGTCCACTTCAGTGCCAAAACTAAAAGTCAACCCATTGTAATGGGGCACCAAGCAGGCCACTGACCCCAGGACAGGCAGCTCTCTGAGTACCTAGCTTGTCTTGACCATGGGCCATTCATCTGTCCTGAAAGCCCAAAGAGCCCTACATGTTAAAACCCCACGAGTCACGCCATCCTGTGGCCCCGGTGGCACTGAGTAGCACTGTTCTCCCCACTGCGGTGGCCTCTAAAGCCGAATGTGCTGCACCGCACCGCTTGCCCCTTTCTCCCTGCCACTGACCACCTTCTCACTGAGCTGCCTCCTGCCTCCTCGCCATACTGTTGTCCCCCACCTGTCACTTGGTCCCTCCCTGTCTCTGCCAGCCTGAGAGCGGGTGGCAACTCGGCCCCCGAAAGCAGACACTGTACACATGAAGTGAGCCTGGTGGACAGTGTGTGAGGTGGTACCCTCCTTGAAGGAAGCCCTGGCTCGGAGCCCTGGTGGTCCTAACTGGGGACAGGCCTGCCTGGCCCTGACCAGATGTTCGGAAGCAGTATCAGGCTGCACCAAGAAAACCACTGTTAATTTCTCTAAGCTGTAATAGGTTTGTGTGGAGCCCCTTTCCCATGATTGCATTTATAAGAAGAGGCTCGAATCAAAGACGACATGGGACCTTGGTGTGTTCACACAGGGCAGTGTGAATTCACACAGCCTGAAACCAGGAGGGGGAGGAAGCCATGGATGCCCTCTGCTGCACCAAAACCTGCTGGTGGGCCTGAGACCCTCTGCAGCTGTTGAGCCCAAATAAGCTTTATGGGTCACAGTGATTTCAAACACAGACCTTAGAGGCCACAGAGGTCAGAGCCCATGCCCTCACTTTGCTGTTGCTGTTAGATGCCACCAAGAATAAAGCGGTGTCCAGTCCCACATCATCTTTGTGAGGGTGCATAAGTTTGAGTACATTGTTGAGACCACCGTGTATTTTAGGCACCTTCTAACCTGGGCAGCTCTGCTTGCAGCGCTCCATCAGACACTGTTCTGTTGTTTCACTGGCTAATTTTCCAAGTAGATCTCCAGGCCTTTCTTCCTAGCCTTTCTTAACCTGGAAGCTTTGCTGAGACTTGCCCACCACGGGTGATCCTGCTGGTATGTGAAATACTGGAGGCGTCGCTTCCAGCATCATAGCAATAGCATTACACCACAACAGACGGGACAGACAGACAGACAGGTAGTGGTCATCCTGAGGCTTGAGGAAACTCACTGGTCTTGTCAGTGGGCGCACCCTCGGCCTTCCAGACTCCTGCCTTAGGGCCATGCGTGCCACAGGCTGCATTTCCCAGCCGTGACCAGCTCACAGAGAGCAGAAAAGGTTCTGTGTGAGTCACTAGAGAGTGAAACTGGAAAGGAGGGGAGACGAAAGTCGAAACAAGATGAGCTGACTCTGTCCTGCCTCAGAGGAAGCTGTGGGCGGGCTGGCCTTAGACCCAGGTCTGGAAGCCTTGGCCAGTGCCTTTGATGGGGCCCAGCGACTGAGCCCAGCTCAGCAATTTCTGACGGTTTCGCCCCTAAGCAAGCAAAACTCGGGCCAGACTTCACGCGAAGTACAGAGCTCCCATGAACGCCCAGCTCAAAGCGAAACACAGGGCAGTGTGAATTCACACAGCCTGAAACCAGAAGGGGGAGGAAGCCATCTAAATGGATGCCCTCTGCTGCACCAAAACCCACTGATGGCCCTGAGATCCACTGCAACTTTTCAGCCCCAATAAGCTTTGTGTTTCACAGTGATTTCAAAGGTAGGACAGCCCACAGGAAGGAACACTGGGGTCTTAGAGACCCGGACTCTAGTGCCCGACCTGTCATTTAGCACCGTGCATCCACAGGCTAGGGACTTAGCCTCTCTGAACCACAGTGAAGGAGAAGACGACCTGCTTCACAAGGCTGGCATTAGTAGTAGCAGCAGTACAGAGCTTTGCTCAACTGTGTCTATGTGCTAGGCAATTTTCTAACTAGATGCCACCCAGTCATTTCCAATGCCCAGCCACCCTATGTGTGTCAGAGTAGAACTGCACTCCACAGGGCTGTGAGTGGCTCATTTCTCTGGAAGGAGCCCTCCAGACCTTTATTCTAAGGTGCCACTGAGTGGACTTGAATCTCTAACCTTCGGGCTAGCGGTCAAGTGCTTTGAGTCTTTCCACCACCCAGGGACTCCAGACAATCTTCTAGAAAGTTTCAACCCAATGTCATTTTAATCCTTTCCGCAGTACCATTAAGGAACTCAAGAGATGGAAAGGTTAAGTGCTGAGCTGCTAACCAAAATATTGGAAATTTGAACCCACCACTCATACAAGAAAAGACCTGGTAATTTGCTCCCGTAAAGATTACAGTCTAAGAAACCCCATGGGGCAGTTCTGCTTTGGTGCATTGGCCCTTTATGGGTTGAAATTGACTCAAGGGCACACAGCAACAAGGACAATGTAAGAGTAGCATGATTATAACATTGATGTTATTCACTTATTTAGCTTATTTTAAAAAATATTTTATTGTGCTTTAAGTAAAAGTTTATAATCCAAATCAATTTACCATATAAAACCCCACAGATGCACCACAATGCAACTCAGATTTCTTCCTCCCCACCCTCTGATGACAGCGTACTTCCCCCTTCCACCCTGTGCTTCCCGCATCTGTCCAGCCAACTCCTGTCACTCTCTGCCTTCTCATGTCAGCTCTGGACAAGAACTGCTGAGATGGCCTCAAGTATATATTTGAGCCAACTAGGATATTCTTCGCCAGCATTACTCTGTGTCTTTTATTTCAGTACAGTCTTTGTCTGAAGAGTTTGATTCAGTACTGGTTTCAGCTCTGGATGAACAGAGAGGTGGGGGGTTGCAGGGGACATGTCCTCAGTGTACCCTCAAGTCTTACAAACAGAAACTGTGGTCTTTTAATAGAATTCTAGTTCTGTACACTCATTTTTCTCCCACTACAGCAGGGACTTTATGTTATATTCCGTCAGGAAAGTCATTGGTGGTGGCCAGACACCATCTAGTACTTCTGGTCTCCAGATCATGTAGCACCTTCTGTTGGGTAGGCTCATATTTTCCTCATGTCTTTGATGTCCTTCTTCCTCCTCTGCTCCAGATGGATTGGGACAAATTGATTCTACTTAGACAGCCCCTTGCTGGCTTTTAAAACACCAGACACCACTCACCAAAGTGGGATGCAGAACATTTCCTTAAAAAACAACAACTTCGTTATGTCAGTTAGCCTAGGTGTCTCCTGAAAGCCCTGTCCCTACTGCTCTGTCCTTTAAAATGCTGCGTTGCATTTAGAAACCCTTTAAGCTTTTGGTGTAGTCTAGTTGTACTAACCTTCCGTCTGCTACAAGTTGTCATTCCCCTCACCTAACGCAGCTCCCATCTACTGTCTAATCTGTGAATACTCTTCTCCCTCCGTCCTCATCCTTATAACGCTCAGAGACTGTTTTCTTCCACGTGTAAACCTTTTTTAAATCCTTATGATAGTGGACTCCGGATATATTTGCTTTTTAATAGCTTTACTGATATACAACTTACATACCACAGAAGTCACCTGTTTAAAGTGTGCCAACATATTTTTTTTAAAGATTAAGAGAAAGGACTCTCAAAGAAACGAAGCTGCCCACAGATCCTACGGTATATCGCAAGCTTTCTCTGTTAAAAAAACTCAAAGGCCAAACCCACTGCTTTTGAGTTGATTCCAACTTACAGCAACTCTGCAACACAGAGCAGACTGCCACATGGGCTTTTCAAGGAGTAGCTGGAAAATTCAAACTGCCAACCTTTTGTTTAGCAGCCTAACCTTTAGCCACGTGTCACCAAAGTTTCTACCAGATAAATACTCTTTCAATCGTATGGTCTCGGTCACAACTATTGGACTCTACCAATTTAGCATGAGATCAGTTGCTTACAGTGTATAAATAATGAGCATATCTGTGTGACAACAAGCTGAAATTTACAAAAAGAAAAACATGATGGCTGGACTTGCTGACCTTTGTGTATAGAATTCTTCTGTTTGAAACACTACAGATATTTCCTAAGCCATTTAGAATGAAGTCTAACCTCCTTATTATGTTTACAAAGCTCCTTCTGACCCAGCCCATGACCAACCAGTGTCACTGTCACTCCTTGTTTTTGCTCAGTCTTTCCGAGCACTCACTCCTCCTTCCTAAGACTTAGGTGAGCTCTTCTCCCTTCTGGTCAGGCTCTTCTCACTTCTTACATGTCTGGTTTCCTCTTTTCCTTCAGTTCTCAGATTAAATGCCACTTCTCTGAGAACCCTTCTCAACCACTCTACACAAAGAAGATTGTCCTCTGCAATTTGCTGTGTCCCTTGCTTGTAGCCTTCAATGCGTGAGGGCAGTGGTGATTCAGTGGTAGAATTCTCACCATCCACGTGAGGGACTGGGGTTCAATTCCTGGCCAATGCCCTCCATACACAAGCATCACTGTTGGTCAATGGAGTGTTGGGTGAGACTGTGCTGCTCAACAGGTTTTAGGAGAGCTTCCATACTAACACAGATCAGAAGAAAGGCCTGGTGTTCTCATTCCAAGAGTCAGCCAATGAAAACCCTACGTATCACCAATACCCAGCCCGTAATCAATCATGTGAAAGTGCAGGACCAGGCAGCATTTTGTTCCCCAGTGTATGGGGGTTGCTATGAATTGGGGGCTGACTTGATGACAGCTGACAGCAGCAGCCTTCAAAGCATTTGACTCACTTTGCAATTCTTTGCTTCATTGTGTGTGTGCACTTGTTTTTCATCAGTCTTTCTCGGTTACATGCAAATGCCATAAGGACAGGGATCGATAGCCTTCTTCACTAGGTTCAGAGTGAGGATGCCATCCACATCTGTAAAATGGATGCAAGCAACACATAACACCACCTTCTGGATTTCACAGTCAATGCCCTGAGCCGTTGTTCATCACCCATTTGTTAATATCTTTCAAGTTGCCTAATCAGCCACTGTCATCCAGGAAGCATCTAGAAATTGAGTGTGGTGCTCATTGTTTTCAATCTCCTTTTCTTATTTATTATTTGTTTATCTCCACTCTTTGAAATTTGCTTGAAAGACTAAAGCCTGAGCTGCCAGTTTCTCTAACTTTGAAAAAATAAGAAAACACACAAAATGTAACTCAGGCAAATGCATTTAAAATGATGACAGTCACTGGCTTCCATATCAGTCTTTGTGGTAGCAGAGTGTTATTGACAAGGAGCGGGGGCTGCTGGGACCGCCATGAACTGTCTTGATTCCCAGCTGTGTGACTCACTTAAAAATACCTATGTAGTTGTAGTTGAGTCAGTTCCAACTTACAGTTACCCCATAAAAACACAAAGCCAAACCTGTTGCTGTTGAGTAGATTCTGACTCATGGAGACTATAAGAGAATAGAACTGTCCCATGGGATTTTCAAGGCTAAACATCAAAAACAGGCACAGATATTGCTCCATGGATGAAGGTGTTGCTTTGGTCAGACTCGATCTCTAGGATGCATTTAGCTAGGTAGAGAGAAGAAGGGTGTTGAATAAATAAATGATGCTGTTTCATCATGACCAGTCTGTAAACGCCTTCTGAATATGCTTCACAGAACAAAATTGGAAACAGGTTTGGAGAATTGAGAGGGTCCTGTTTGTAGTCACATCTTCTTGGGTTTGAGTCCTCTCTTCATCATTTACTCTCTGTGGGAAGTTCGCTTAGTTTGTTTAATCTCTTGGATCTTTAGTTTTTCTTTCAGGCTGAGTAAAAATAACAATACCGACTTCCTAGGCTCTTGCTGATAAATAAAGCCACAGTCTGCCTAAGGGGTCAGCTCATGCCCATAACAGATTTAAAAAAAAAAACAACAACAACAACTTTGTCATCAGTCAGTTCCAACTCATAGCTACCTTATAAAACAAAGTAGAACTGCCTTATAAGCTTTCTGAGACTGCCTTCTTTACAGAAGCAGATGGCCACATCTTTCTCCTGTGCAGTGGACAATCTTTTGGTTAGCAGCCCAACACTTAAATACTTCACCAACTGAGCTCTTATTTCACGTAACAAACCCTGGACCCCCCCCCCATATATTTGCCATTGAGTCATTTCTGACTCATAGCAACTCTATAGGACAGAGTAGAACTGCCCCATGTAAAGCCTTCAGTAAAAGGAAGCAAGTGTTGTCAGGACAAAGCTTCTCTACCCTGTGGCCTTGGTTGTGTAGGGTTTGCCTACACAGCATGCATACAAAACACCCTATATGTCTGATATGAGCTCCTGGGTCTGCAACCAACTGTGATTTAAAAAGCAGATGTTATTAATCTTCTAACTGCTGCACACCAGCCATGATGTTATTTAGGACTGGCTGCCTCCATCCCTTTTGGAGATAATTATTTTGAAGCACTAGAAGAGGCTTTTTTTTTTTTAAGAGAATTGTGACTAATTTGCCTTAAGAGAATCCAGTGGCAGCCCATAATGAGAACCTGACAATCACCACAGGGCCCAAAACTCAGTACTGAGCAGACAATTCAAAGTGGGGATGCTGCATATTAGAACTAAGCTCACTGTGGACTGAGACTGTCTCCCTGTAACCTACAAAAGAGTTAGACTGTATCTCAAGAGAGAGGCAAGGCAGGAGGCCATGCTCAATCATGCTGAGGAAGTATCTCTGTGAGTCTCGGTCCTGAAGAGTGAGGGAATGCTTCCAGGTCAGACTCAGTGAGTACCATCAGCCAGATAGGCTGTGTGCCCCTTCTGGAAGAAGCCCATGAATGCAATCTAAGTCAGTGGCTGTTGTTGACAGTGGGCCTTTCTGGTGCCAGATAGTGGTGGGTGCTAAGATGATTGCTTGTTCATGGGATCTGCCTAGAAGAAGCTCAGGATTCACTGTAAAATGACATTGGCTAGGAGTTACATAAGTGGCATGGTGGACTTTCACTTGAACATGACAAGTTGAGCCAGGTCAGTCATCTAAGCTTGCTGTCATAACCCCCACTAAGCAAAAAATTAAAAACAACATAAAAACAATACCTAATTCATAAAGACAGTGTCATGGATTGAATTGTGTCTCTCACCCCAAAATGTATATATAAGCTGGTGAGGCCATGATTCTTGTGATCGTGTAATTGTCCACCATTTAATGAGATATTTCAATGTTTGTAAACTCTATGACTATGATTTAATAAAATGAGTTGGTAGCAGTTATATTGAGGTGTACAAGATTGGACAGTGCCTTAAGTCAGTCTCTTTTGAGATAAAAAGAGAGAAGTGAACAGAGAGACATGGAGATGTTGTATTACCAAGTGAGCAGTGCCGGGAAATTAATGTTTCTTTTGGACTTGAGGCTCCTGCATGAGGATGTTCGCAGACCACAGGAAGACTGATGCATCACATGGACCTTCCTCTAGAGCTGACAGAAAGAGAAAGCCTCCTCCTGGAGCTGACACCCTGAATTGGGGCTTGTAGCCTACTGAACTGTGAGAGAATATATTTCTCCCTGTTAAAGCTGTCTACTTGTGGTATTTCTGCTAGAGCAGCACTAGATGACTAAGACAGACAAACAGAAAGGCAGAAAAGCAGAAATAGTGGTTAAGAGATGTGAAATACTTGGTCTGTAAGAATAGATGGATGGACAAAAACTCAGCCTACCAACAAGAGTGACCCCAAGAATGACCTGTGGAGTGGTATTCACAGGAGCACAGAGATGTGCCTAGAACCTTGCAAAGGCTGCAGGATGAAAGCACCCATCTGTTTCTGAAGGCCAAGCTCAGGGTCTGATTGAAAACAGGAAGCTAAAAGCGAGTAAACAGCTGTTAGATCAAAAGTGTTTCTCCCACAGACACAGTCATAAAACAAAACCCCTCACTTTTGAGTCAATTCAAACTGATAGTGACCCCATAGGAAAGAGTAGAACTGCCACATAGAGTTTCCAAGAAGGACCTGGTGGATTTGAACTGCCAAGCCAAGCACTGTCGAACTTAGTTAGCAGCTGAACACTTAACCTTTATGCCACCAGAGCTTCTAGCCAGACACAAGAGACCTGGAATTCATACTCTGGAAAAAATGAGCCAGGAGGTTTCTCAATGCAGGTCCCCAGTGAAACAAAGAAGACTGGATAAAAATCTACTGATTATGCAGTGAGACCCTCCTCAACTCACCACCCCTGCTTGGCCATCAGAATTCAGTCAGGTTAGGACATACCAGGAAAAGTAGTGAAGGTTTCCTCATCTTTGGAAATAGTGACCAGCCCTTGACAAGACTCCTGCAGAAACTGATACTTGGAGTTGACTTACAAAAGGGCTAAGACAGTTCCCTACATTGAAGAAAAGCATTTGACAAGCCCTAAACACCTCACAAAGGTTCACTAGACACCAAGGTTCACAAGGAACATGACAAAGCATGAGCTGCAGATTCTAAAACAAAAAAGGAAAATGAGACAGTACAGAGAACTGATGATGATTATATTTCTAAAAGAATGATAAAAGAAGTTATTTCAACTATTGAAAAAAAGAAAAGGATGCTGCCAAAAGAATACACTAGAAGTAGAAGAAAAAAAATATATGATTGGGCATTAAAAGTGTGACTGTAACTTGACAAAGTATGTATATGTATCCACACACAGCATGTACAAAGAATTTTTACAAATCAATAATATAAAGGGGGGGAATCAAGATGGCAGACTAGACACACATCTCCTTAATTCCATCTGAAAACTAAGACCTGGACTGATACTTAAATGGAGCTTTCTGGACACACACTGAGGCCTAGGACATGGCATAAGACTGCCGCTGAACAGGAAACTTCTTGTCTTTTGCTGAGTTCCACTAGCTCTTCTTGAATCAGCTGACTCCCGTGGACTGAAGGCAACTGGTGTTTCTAATGTTTGGTTTTTTTTTTTTTCATTTTCTTTGCTGGCAGGTGGGGAATGAGCTCAACTAGCTGCTACACTAAGCCACAGTGCTGATATGATCAGCCAGTGGAATAGCCACATTCTGAGAGCCTGGCTCTAGACTCAGAACACTACAGTCTCTCCTCCTTCTCTTTACAGACCTCCACCATAGATTCAGCTATTTCACAGTGGGCAGGATAACTTCACTGGGATGCCATCTTGTTTGACTGGGAGATGGAGTTAACCAATCAGAGGCCTCAGTAGGGGCTAATTCCCAGGCTGGGAGGTAGTGCCAGCAGGGGCAGCGCTTTTCCAGCACAACAGCTGTGTTTAGCAAAGTGTAGCCTTACGGGTGGGGCCCGGCAGAGCATGACAACAGGCCAATAAGCTGTTTCTATTTTAAAATACATCACATCATCTGGGGACAGTGGAAGAGATGCCCCCACTGTCAGCCAGAAGGAGGGGCTTGCCACACCTGATGGCCTGACTGATTTTGGAAGCTGTGCAATAGCATTTGCCTTTTTAAAGTAAGAATACTTAGAGAAATAACTGCAGTGCAGGCCAATGGCATCTTTTTCATCCTTTACTGACCCACACTATAGAGTTCACCGATGGCCCCCCATGACTTCTTAAGTAGGGCCCTGTCTTTGCCAGCCGGGAGGCAGAGCCTGCTACCCCAGAGAGTCTACAGGGCCCAGTCACTGGACTACATAGAGATGGCTGGTGACCAGCTTCCTTCTCAGAACTGTGCCTCAGCTCCAGTTGAGGCAACACCAGAGAAACTAAACAGCATGTAGATGTCCCAAAAGCAACAAACTCTAGCCAAACGCTTGGAGATACATCTAACCATGCTCCAGAAAACTCCCAAAATAAAGAACCAAAGAACTTCCCAGACGAAGAAGCCTTTCTGAAACTATTAGAGGTGGAGTACAAAATTATTATATGGAGTCCTCCTAGACATCATACAAAATGCAGTAGAGCAAAATGAAAAATTACACAAGCTGTTCAATCTGATGGAACATCAGCATTCTGAAATCTGATGGATCAATAACAAAATTACAGAATAAGACAATTCAAGGCCAAAAGAGCAGAATCGAACAACTGGAAACTAGACTTCCTGACTTTGAAGATAGAGCTACTGACACCAGCATATATGAGGAGAAATCAGAGAAAAGAAACAAGAAAAATCAAGCATTAAGAAACATGTGGGACTCTATCAAGAGAAACAATCTGCAGTTAACTGGAGTTCCTGAACAGAAAGTGACACCTGAAAACACGGAGTATTGTTGTTGAGTTGCTAACAGAAAACTTCCCTGAAATTATGAAAGAAGAGAACATAAATATCCAAGATATGTATCAAACACCACATAAATTTGACCCTAAAAGAAAGACACCAAGACATATTACCATCAAGGTTAACAAAATGAAACATAAGCAGAAATTCTTAAAGGCAGTGAGACTCAAAGCAAAGCTAACATTCAGAGGGAAGCTCTATAGGATTTCATCTGACTTCTCGGTAGAAACAATGTTGGCACAGAGGCAGTGGGATGACACATTCAAAGCCCTGAAGGAGAAAGATTTCCAAATAAGAATTGCATATCCTGCAAAACTGTCTTTCAAATATGAAGATGAAATCAAGACAAGGACAAATATTGTATGAGAGCCGTACGATAATAACTTAAAATCAGACTCATGCATAGAAGAAAAGACTCTTTGATGGCTGCAAGGGTGGGTAGGGAGGGAGGGCAAGGTTGGAGAGTTTAGATTAGACAGTCGTTAGAAATTTCATTGGGTGAAATCGACAGCACACATTAGTAAGAAGATCAATATTAACTGGACTTCAACACAACTTGAGTGCTCTTCCCATCTTAACCCAATATTGCAAGGACAGAGTAGCTGGAGCTGGGGTCCCCTGTGGTAATGATCCTCACTGGCCCTGTCATTCACAACTACCATACAGCCACTGGAGGATTCCCAGTAGTGCAGTGGTTAAAGCAGTAGGAGTATGTTTGAACCCAGGAGCCGCTCCAAGAGTGAAAGATGTGGCAGTTTTCTTTTGTAAAGATTCACAGCCTTGAAAGCTCTATGAGGCCGTTCCACTCTGTCCTATAGCATCACTGTGAGTTAGAACAGACTGGACAGCCGTGAGTTTGCTTTTTGGTTTGGGTTATATCTCTGCTGAACTAAACTGTCACTGTGGGCTTGTTCTACCACCTTAGATTTCTTGGTCCCTTCCCTCATGGATGCTAAGGCTTTTTCTCCAGCCAAGAGTCCACTATGTGAAAAGTCTGTGCTGTAAGGTGCTGTGGGGTGTAAAATGAAAGGATGAAGGATGAGGACCTGAGAGAAGATGTAGCTTCACTGCACACAGGTACAAGGCAAGCAGGTCTTCTTCCTAAACAAAGTCAAGGGATTCAGTGGAACACCTTTGCAATATGTGGCAGTTGTTCAATCCCCAGGTCTCAGCTAGTCATGGAGCTTGAAAATGCACTGCCTTAGCTTCTCTGTCAGGGTGCAGAAGTGGGCTTGGTAGCCCTGTGTGACACACAGAACCCTTTCAGGGACACTGCATCTCTCTGCTGTTAGCTAGGCATTTTAGACATGCTAGAAGCCTGTAAGGCAACTTGCTGCCTTAGGTTTTGAGTTAATCCCTTGCCTAACTTCACCCCTTCCACAGGGCCAGTTACTCTTCAAAGTGTGATCCTGAAAATAAATGTCCTGTAAAATTGCCAAGGACTCTTCATTGAAAGCAGCTGACACCTCCATCCCCACTTCTTGGGACCATCCCAGCGGAACCACAGCCAGGCTCACCAAAGTGCAAGGTGATGCTTGGCATGCATGCTATAATCACTGCTAATCTTGGAGTACTATGATGCAGAACTGACACTCAGAATAATAGGCATATGCAACAAAGGCCATCCTGTAATCATTCTTATGCATACTACAGGCTACACTCAGAGAAGCAATTTTCATGCTACACACCTCCTGGTCACTGGAGAGTGGCAGTAAAGCATATGGGAAGATGAAAAGGCAGTGGGGTCAGATGCATGGTGCACCTGATGCGAGGCTTTCAAATTGCCTAGCCAGGAGTGTCTGCCTAGCTCACTACAATACAGTCTCAGAGTGACCATCTAGTAGACCGCTGTGAGTCAGAATGAACGACAGCTGTCACCAGAGAGAGGAAACTAAAGATGAGAAAAGTCAAATAAAGTACCTGTCATCTTTGCTGAGCTACAATGTGAATGTGATGCCACTGCTTGTGTTCTTTCCAGTCTCCTAAATGTCCAGAACAGTTTTGGAGACTCCTTCTTCAATGTAATTCTGAAGCTAAATTACAAGTTGTAAATGTCAGTAGAGCCCAACATTTCTGTAATGTTTTGCCATGTTAGATAACATGCTCACAGATTCCAGGGATTAGGCTGTAGACTTCTTTAGGGGTAATCATTCTGCTGACCACAGGAGCCAGAACAAAGGACAGTGTTGGAAATGGGGATCACTGGTGTTAGTTGCAAATTAAAACAGCCATCAGAGGGCCTAGATGTCAAAAACCAGTTCACTGACAATGGTAGGTTTTGTGTTCACTAGTTCAACAAACATCTCTAATACAAGTCCCAAAGGCTAATTATTAACCCTGATGGCCGGGTGATTAAGTGCTACATCTGCTAACCAAAAGGTTGGCAGTTCAAATCTGCCAGGTCCTCCCTTGGAAACCCTATAGAGTATCTTTGAGTTGGAATTGACTCAACAGCAGTGGGTACTATTAATTTAACACTATTGTATGATCACTAAGGCTCACCTGACCCAAGCTGTGGTCTTTGAAATCTCATACATGCATACAAAAACTGGACAAAGAAAAAAGATCAAAGAACAGTTGACACGTGGTGTGCAGTGTTGGCAAAGACTACTGAATGTGGAATACCAGAAGAATGAACAAGACTTAGAGGAAGTACAGCCAGAATGCTCCTTAGAAGCAAGAATGGTGGAACTTCCACCTTGCTTACTCCGGATACATCATCAGAACAGACCAGTTTCCTGATGCCCTAGAAAAGGGCATTATGCTTGGCAGAGATCAAGTAAACACAAGGGAAATGCTCTATGACACGGATTGACAGAATAGCTGCAAACAATGAGCTCAAATACCCAACATTTGTGAGGATGATACAGGACCAGGCAATGTTTCCTTCTGTTGTGCATAGGTCACCATGAGTTGGAACCAATTCAAGGCAATTAACAACAACATCACTGTTCAATCACCATATTAACTAATATCTGTACATCGGTGCAAAAGCTTTCACTTTCAATATTTGACTGCATTAAATGAGCCCATACATGTAGAAGAACTTGGTCAACTGTAAGTTTCCATGCAAATGTGCATTTACGCAAATAACACAGGCTCCTGTGTTTACCAAACTCATCCTCCCCCTTCGAGGTATGTTCATAAAGGCACTATGTTAATTTTCACATTATGTGCGTAAAAATTGAGTAGTAATGACAGACTTACAGATGGAGTAAGAACAAGTCTGGGGTCAGTAGATGCTCCACACTATGGATGTGCGTGTCGCTGCATTGAATGCATTCCTTTTGTTATTAGTTAAATGGAACAGAAAGATCTGAAAGTAATTTAAGCTTCAGAAAAGCTGATGATTTTATTGCTTTCCAGATTTACAAAGCTACTGAAGTTTCTTGAAGAATGAATTACTGAGGATGGAATTTTAGCGCAAGTACAGCGTAAGCAGATGAGCCAAACACTTGGTGTGGAGACTTCCCCATCCTTGGTGAGGAACTTAGATCTTGGGCAGTCCTGCACTCCATAAGCATGATAGCTCTCTGCATATACCTGAACACAGAGACAAGTCTGGTTGGAAATTTTGTAAAGACTGTCTTTTCGAGGGAAATCTGCTGGCACAGTGGTTAAGTGCTAGGGTTGCTAACCAAAAGGTTGGCATCTTGGATCCACCAGGCAGTCCTTGGAAACTCTACGGGGCAGTTCTACTCTGTCTAATAGCGTCACTATGAGTTAAAATCAACTCAACAGCAGTGGGTTTGGTTTTGGTTGGGTCTTTAGTAGTAAAAAGATGAGGAAGAAAGGAGAGAATAAACCAGCTGGCCTGACATTATCACTCTGGCCAGTGGTGGTTTGACAAAAAGAACAGAATCCTCTTGTCTCAGACAGCATGCATAACTAGTTCTCAACATCATATCTTCAGTGTGCCCACCTGTAAAATGAGTTAAGTGGACTCCAGGGAATCTGAGGTCGCTGCATCCAAACATACATCACTAGCTGGCAATAACAAGCACCTGGAGAGAAGATGGCTTGTTGCTTTGCCATTGACTGGCTCACCTGATTCATACCCCTGAGTGAACAGGTGAGGTTTCATCAAATAGGTAACTACTTCTCTAATCTTATGTTCCATAACTCTCCTGGAAATGCAAATACTGCTTCACTACCTCCGGGGTTCTGCATTTATGGGGAGTTCCTGGGGGATGCTAATATGGCTGGTTGACAGGCCTCATGTTGAGTCGTGAGATTCACATTTCCTGGGGAGGCTATGGGTCTGCTATGAATCCAGTCCCCTCAGCTAGTCCCTCTGATGTCACATATCCTTTTGTCACAGAGCCTTAAGTCAGCCAAGATGTGACAGTTGGGCTCACATTACATGTGCAAAGAGGAAGGCCCTCAACAAGATGGACTGACTCACTGGGTGCAACAATGGGCTCAAACATAAGGATTGTGAGGGTGGCAAAGGACCCGGCAATGTTTCATTATGTCATGCATATGGTCGCTGTGAGTCACAACTCACTCCAGGACACCTAACAGCAACTTTATTTGCTCCTGATAGGAACAAAATGAGAATTAGCCCAAACAAGAAGAGGGCTCTTATTTCAAGAGAAGATGAGGGGGTTGCCAGGGAAGTCTGGCAACAGAGATTCGTGTGAAGCCTTCTCCTGTCTGGAGCCTCTCTCCAACAGCTCTCCCTGAATCAGGGGTCAGGGAAGCCAGCAGCTCCAGGTTTACGTTCCTCCAGCTCCAGATGAGAAAACAAGAGGGAGGTTCCTCATCGCTCAGGTTGAGGCACAGGTGTGGATTAACCCTTGAGAAAGAGGAAAGGAATTTTAGTTTAATCCCTGTGGTCCAAAGGCCATTCCTATTCTGATCACAAGACTGGGCTTGGGAAGAGCTGGGTCCACAAAGAAGAAATGTGGTAGGCATGTGACCCCAGAGAGGAGTCTTGTGTGCCTGGAAGTGCCCCATATTGTGTCCACTATTGACACCAAGACCAGCAGCCAGGAGCTGACTTTCTGTGCCTGTCAAGCTGGTGATTCTGGGCACAGAGTCCTTCAGGCTCCTCCGTTTTCTCTGGAGTGATGTACGGTTCTCATCCATGCCTCCCTCAGCAGGTGGACAACACAGCCCATTCTTTCCAGTGGCAGGGCTGTGCCTGTGTGATTTGTAGGTTGCCTCAGGTGGTACTGACTTATCTACTCTTCTGGTGTAATCATTAATAGCACTGCCTTTCACCTTTCCAAAGATTCCAGTTCATGATCCTCCTGTCCCCCACCAACTACTAGGAAGAAGTCCTTTTGTTCAGTGGTTAACTAAAAGGTCAGCAGTTCAAATCCACCAGCTGTTCTATATGAGATAGACATAGATGACTGCTTCCTTAAAGATCACAGCTTGGAAACTCTATAGGGAAGCTGTACTCAATCTTACAGGGTTGAACTGACACAACAGCAGTCATGAGTAGCTGCTAGGCTTCAGCCTCTCAGAATACACCTTCACTAAACCTCATAAAAACAAACCCAGTGCTCATACAGACCCACAGAGACCCTAAAGAACAGAGTAGAACTGCCCCATAGAGTTTCCAAGGAGTGCCTGGTGGATTTGAATGGCCAACCTTTTGTTGGCAGATGCAGCGCTTAACCACTGCTCTACCTCCACTAAGAAGTCTTGAAAAGAATGGGACTTTAGAGTCAGACCCTCAGCATCCAGAGCCCATCTTGTCCTCTGTGAGATCCTGGAACAGTCACCCTCTCCAGCCAAGTCTGAGTCTTTCACTCCAAAACACGAGTTACTGGGAGGACTGAATGAGAAACCTACATTTCACATTTAGTCTGGTGTCAGGCACAAGGGCAATGCCACCTTTCTATTTTGCAGGTGATCTGATTTCAACCCCTCCTACCAGGCGTTTCTTGGAAACTGTATGGGGCAATTCTACTCTGACCTCTAGGGTCACTGTGAGTCAGACCCAACATGACGGCGGTGTGTTTGCTTTTGAGGTTTTCTCAAGTTGTCAAGCTGAAGCTCAGAAATCTCAGGGAGCTTATTCTGGTGTATTTTCCTCCTTCTGTTATATAAGTTTTGTGGATATAAGACCCCAGGCCTGGGTGCAATGTCAAGTTGACACCTTGCACAGGCACTAACATTCCTATTTAAAATCAGAAACTATTTGACACTCTTTGTTGTTGCTACTGTAAATTCTATTGAATTCATACCAGATGGGACACATTGTAAATTTTGTCCATGAGAACTTTATGTGGGCTGCACCCCATTCAGTGACCCGGTTTCAAAATTGTGTGCCCTGCATTTGGAGGCAAGATATTCCAAATGCTGAATGCACACCAAAACCCAGCGTACAACAAACCACACTGACCTGTTTCAATGAATGGTCTCAGCTTGTCTTCCACCCAAAGCTGCAGTGGGATTGCTTATCTCGTATGTGCGTAAGTGACAACAGAGAGACAAAATTGGGCTCCCTTCTTTCTATGGCTCCTGGTGTCTTCTCTCCGTGATCTCCTAGCACCATACTCACCAGATAGGACTGTGAGTATTTGTAAGCATTTTAACCTGCAAATTGCCCTTTAAGCCGAGTCAAGTGCCCTTTAGGGATGTAGAAACTGGTATATTACACAAAAAGGGAATCCTTTTTATGTTTACAAATTTTGAAATGGTGGACACCATCAGATTATGTTTAAAATGGGTAATAATAAAACATGCTTCTAATTCAAACCTATAGTCAGGCTTCTCTTAGAGTGGCTCACAGAACATTAGTGACATCTAAATGACATCTGAGAACACATTGCCTTACTATGCCTTTCGCATTCTGCAGTACCACTGAGTCTCAATTTTTCTCAGTCAGCATGTGGCCGGTTTTGTAATCTAAGCCCTCAGACTCAGTAACAGCAACAATGCATATCACATATATGTGCACACATACCCATACATATATATATGCATTCCTATACATACATAATGTGTGCATGTGTTTATACACATATATGTACATAAATATATAAATACAGATAGATGGATGCATACCCCCCCAAAAATTGCCATCAAGTCAATTCCAACTCATAGCAACCCTATAGGACACAGTACAACTGCCCCGTAGGGTTTCCAGGGAGCACCTAGTGGATTCAAACTGCTGACCTTTTGGTTCGCAGCCATAGATCTTAACCACAGTGCCACCAGAGTTTCCACATATATGCTTATCTATATATGTATATATAATTTTATTTAATCTGAAGAAACTATAATTATCTCTATTTTAATGTAACTTTTAGGAAGAATAAGTAATTACAGATTTTGCCGAATACAGGAAGCATGGAAAAGTTTAGCAATGGAGTCCTCTCTGCAGCTAGGTAGACACAGATCGTATGTGTAGACATATGCAGGTGGCCCTACATGACCCGTGGTGGCTTATAGACAACTCCGATTTAAGAACAGATTGCCATAAAGCCTACAGTATTCAAAGTCTGAGTTAAATTCAATGGCTTGTAACAACAAATGCACACACCACTCTGTGACCTTCATGAAAATGCTGTGCGCTTTGGGAGTGTTTCTTACGTGTTTCACATGCATGGAAAGATAAAATCCATCCCATGTTAATCAAGACAAACATTTGATTAACTGATGTTACAACAAGAACCATAGGTACCTGCTTTGACTTACCTACAAATCCGACTGCAAGACAGACAGGAATGGATATTGCTGGTTACCTGAGGACTGCCTGCACATAACTTTTTTACATATTACAAATACCTCTACATACATGTAGATATAAATGTGACTACGAATTTAGATTATATGCAGGGAATAGTCATCTTAACTTTCTCCTGAGGTATATGGCATGCATGCCTACAGAGAAGAGCTCATATACATTTTTGCAAACCAAAGACACCCAAGTACCCTCTCCCACCTCAGGAGACCTTCCTTTGCCAGTCTCCTAGGAGCCCTCTTCAGGGTTCCTGCTGGCCCTGCCCACCCACCACTCAACAGCCAGCTGCTGTCCTGACCTCTAGCAGTCTAGAGAAATTGTGGCTGTTTCTGAGCCTTGTATAGATGGACTCACCCAGCATGTGCTCCCCTGCCTGGCTCCCTTTACATGATATTTTGTCTGTGAGACTCAACTTCATCACGCTTTTTGCTCGGAGAATTCAATTGCACTAGCCTATAGGTGGGCTTCTGAACACAGCACACTCTTTGTTTACATTCATCCCCAGGCATTTCATGAAAGTCCAACAACATGGAGATGTGATGAGTTACAAGTGTAAGATGATCAAGGTTTGTGGCCACAGCAGATCACACACTAGTTGTGTGTCCTTGATCCTCAACTTCTGTACACCCAAATCTCTGGTAACTTGGCAGAGTTTCTCCCTGTTGTACACTTGACATGGAATTTCTGGATCTGGTGTCTCATAGGAAGGGATAAGGACATTCTTCCAAGACCACAAATGTTTATTTTACCCAGTTACAGCCTTTGAACCAGGGAGATTTATTTCAGTATGATTACTTACTTGCTTAGAGTTCCCAGGGGGTACAAGTGATTAATGCACTCATCTCCTAACTAAGATTTCAAAGGTTTAAACTCTCTCAGAGGCACCTCAGAAGAAAGGCTTGGCAATCTACTTCAGGAAAAAAAAAAGTTAGCCACTGAAAACCCTGTAGAGCGGTTCCACTGTGCCACATGTGGGGTCACCATGAGACAGAATCAACTAGCAACAGGTTCAGGGATTTTTCTTTGTTTTTAGTTACTTGTTAATGCTGCTATTCAGTGTGCTTCTGTCAACTTAAGAAGGCATTCAGGCCGATTCCTGCCCTGGTCGACTGTGTGCCACCCATGCTGGACATCATGCCACCTACTTCTCTCCTTCCTAGCTCATCTTCTCAGAGTGGACAGTGGCTACCAAAGTGATCTGTGTGAAATGAACCCTATCTCTGATAGTTGCCTCTGGAATGCTCGTCAACAGCTCCTGCTGGCTTGGTGGATTTTGTTGCTATCATTTGTCATCAAGTCAACTTCAACTCCTAGTGATCCTACAGGACAGGGCGGAACTGTCCCTTAAGCTTCCCCAGGATGTAAGCTTTGCGGCAACAGACTACTACATGTTTCTCACACAGAGCAACTGAAGGGTTCTAACCACTGACCAGTTGGTCAGCAGCCAAAAGCTTCACTATTCCACGATGTTAAGAGCCCTTTCAATTTTGGCCCAACTTTCCTTTAGGGTCATATATGCAAATATTCCTCAAACACACTCTCTGGTCGGGTAAGGTGGTGATTGCCCACAGACTCAGCCTGCCATGTGCCTCTGTGATGCAGCCCTACAAAGAGGTTCTCCCCTTTTATCTCAGCTACCCCAAGAATTCACAAATCGTGACTCCATGTGGGTTAAATCCAGCCCACCAACTGTTTACATGGGCCATGAGCTAAGAATGTTTTTTTTATGTTTTTAAATGATGGAAAACACACTTAAAAAATAATAATATTTCATGACACATTCAAAATATATGAAATTCAAATCCCAGCATTCATCAGTGAAATTTGATTCTTGTTGTTGTTAGGTGCCATCAAGTTGGTTCCAACTCACAGCAACCCTATGAACAACTGGACGAAACACTGCCTGGTCTTGCTTCTTATCTGCAATTATTTTTATGCTTAAGCCCATTGTTACAGCAACTGTGTAGATTCATCTTGTCTAGGGTCTTCTTCTTTTTTTCGCTGACCTCCACTCTACCAAGCACTATGTCCTTCTCCAGGGACTGATCTTTCCTGACAACATGTTCAAAGTATGTAAGATGCAGTCTTGTCATCTTTGCTTCCGAGGGGCACTCTGGTTGTACTTCTTCCAGAACAGACCTGTTTGCTCCTTGGGCGGCCCATCATGCATTCAATGTTCTTCTCCAACACCACAAATGAAAGGCATCATTTCTTCCTCCATCTTCTTTGTTCATAGTCCAGCTTTTGCATGCATATGATGCAATTGAAAATACCATGGTTTGGGTCAGGTGCATTTTAGTCTTCAAGATGACATCCTTACTTTTGAACACTTTGAAGAGGTCCTTGCAACAGATTTTCCCAGTGCAATGCATCTTTTGGTTTATTGACTGCTGCTTCCAAGGGCATTGACTGTGGACCCAAGTAAAGAAATCTTGACAGCCTCAATCCTTTCTCCATTAACAAAAATATTGCTTACTGGTCCAGTTGTGATGATTTTTGTCTTCCTGAAGTTGAGGTACAATCCATATTGCAGGCTGTGGTCCTTGATCTTCATCAGTAAATGCCTCCAGTCTTCTCTATTTCCAGCAAGTAAGGTGGTGTCGTCTGCGTGACACAGGTTGTCAATGAGTCATCCTCCAATCCTGATGCTCCATTCTTCTTCGTATAATCCAGCTTCTCAGATTATTTGCTCAGCATACAGATTAAAAAGATATGGTAAAAGGATACAACCCTGACACACGCCTTTCCTGACTTTAAACCATGCAGTGTCCCCTTGTTCTGTTCACACGACTGCCTGTTGAGAGCACAGTTAGGTGTCCTGGAATTCCCATTCTCTGCAATGTTATCCATAGTTTAGTATGATCCACACAGTTGAATGCTTTTGCATAGTCAATGAAACACAAGTAAACATCTTGCTGGTATTCTTTGCTTTCAGCCAAGATCCATGTGACATCAGAGCGGATATCCTTGGTTCCACATCCTCTTCTGAACCCAGCTTGAATTTCTGGCATTTCCTTGTCAATATATTGTTGTAGTCTCTTTTGAATGATCTTGAGCAGAATTTTGCTTGTGTGCAATATCAACTATATTGTTTGGTAATTTCCAGATTCGGTTGGATCACCTTTCTCTAGAATGGGCATAAATATGGATGTCTTCCAGGCATTTGGCCAGGTAGCTGTCCTCCAAGTTTATTAGCATACATGAATGAGTACTTTCAGCACTGCATCTGTTTGTTGAAATATCTCAGCTGATACTCCATCACTTCCAGGAGCCTTGTTTTTCCCCAAGGCCTTCAGTGCAGCTTCGACTTCTTCCTTCAGTGCCACCCTTTCCTGATCATATACTACCTCTTCAAATGGCTGAACATCAGCTAGTTCCTTCTGGTATATGAAATTTGATTAGACACATCCATACACATTCATTGTTGTGTGGTTTGTGGCAAAACAGAAATTTGTTAATAGCTGCTCCCTTACAGAATGCTTGCAGACCTCCAATATGTTGTTGTTAGGTGCTGTGAAGTTGGTTCCTACTCGTAGCAACCTTATGTGTGACAGAGTGAAAGACTGCTTAGTCCTGTGACATGCCCACAATTGTCTTTGGGCTGAAGCCTGTTGTTACAGCCACATTGTGAAGGTCTTCCTGCTTTTCACTGACTGACCCTCCACTCTGCTAAGCAAATGGCCTTCTCCAGGGATTGATACCTCCTGATAATATGTCCAAAGTGTTTAAGACATAGTCTTGTCATCCTTGATTCTAAAGAGCTCTAAGGTTGTATTTCAATCTGTTTCTTCAACTTCTGATGCAACTGTATTCAAATATCATCACATACAACTTTCTACCTCCCATGTTGAAATCATATGCATTCTAATACAGAGAAACCAGATAGAGACAGAACATACTTCACATGATGAAAGCCCTACTTAGCTTTGTATCTTCACCAATGATGCAAAGCTTGACACATAGTAGAATGTAAAGATGTGTTTGTTAAATTAGCTTGTCTAGTTTGATGCGTGAGTCAGATCTGACTCAACAGCACTTGGCTGGCTTAGCTGGTTTGGTTCATGTTTTAAGTCAAGGCTATTAGATTTAACTAAGAGACAGTTAATGTATCTGCCTAGAGTCACTATGCAAATTGAAGTTTTACCGATGCAGTAGCTATAGGAAAAGGGAAGAGGTAAACGTGGCTCATTTTGGAACTTATATGTGATTAGCTGTTGAGCGATATTGAGTGGAAAATGCCATTGAAGGAGTTGTTCGTTTTGAAAATTCTATCCTGTAATCTCTAGCATCATTTCTGTTACCAACGCCATATTTTCCAACTCTCAGTCCTTCTCCTTGGTTTCCAACTTTTGCGTTTCAATCACCAGAAATAATCAATGCACCATGACTGCAAGTATGATCAATTTTGGACTGTAGAAGCTAGTACAAATTTTCAAGTTTTTCACCTTTGGCTTTAGTTGTTGGTGTGCAAGCCTGAATAATAATCATATTAGCAGGGCTTCCTTTTAGATGTATGGGTATTGTCCTATCACTGAGAGCATAGTTGGAAAATCTGGTGACAAAGTGGTTAAGTGTTATGGCTGCTAACCAGAAGACCGGCAGTTTGAATCCATCAGGCACTCCTTGTAAACTCTATGGGAGCGGTTCTAACCTGGTACAGGGTTGCTATGAGTTGGAATCAACTCAGTGGCAATGGGTTTGGTTTGGTGGTCTGGACAGCATTGTACTTCAGCACAGATCTTGAAATATTCTTTTTGATGATGAATGCAATGTCATTCCTCTTCGAGCTGTCATTTCCGGCATAGTATACCTTATGATTGTCTGATTCACAATGGCCAACACCAGTCCATTTCAGCTCACTAATGCCTAGGATGTCAATGTTTATGTGGTCCATTTCATTTCAACTTGGCAAGACCAATGACTTCTTCATTGCAAATGCCTTTTTTCACCAACATAAACAGCAGCTGTCCACATGAACCTTACTACATGGAATACACAGGAGTCAAGTCAACTACATCTGTGGAAATAGAAGATAGAAAACCTCAAAATCAGCAGTCAGAACAAGACAAGGTGCAAAATGTGGCACAGACCATCAACTGCTCATATGCAGGTTCAAACTGAAACTAAAGAAAATTAGAACAAGTCCATGAGAGCCAAAGTTCAACCCTGCATGTATCTCACCTGAGTTTAGAGACCATCTCAAGACCACATGAGTTGAGGAATAGCATCAGCTGTCATCCATGAGGAAAGCAAAAGGGCATTAAAAATACAGGAAAAAAAGAAAAAAACAAATTGCATGTCAGAAGAGACTCTGAAAGTTCCTCTTGAGTATAGAGTAGATAAAACAAAAAGAAGTGACGAAGTAAAACAGCTGAACAGAGTATTTCAAAGGATAGCTAGAGATGACATAGCAAAATATTATAATAACATGTGGAAAGAGCTTGAGATAGGAAACCAAAAGGGAAGGACACACTTTGCATTTCTCAATCTAAAAGAATTGAAAAAAATTCAAGTCTCAAGTCTCAATAGTAGAGGATTCTACAGGGAAAATATTAAATCGGAATCATTAAAATAAAACGGAAGAAGTACACAGTCATTACAGCTAACAGAATTCATTGAAATTCATGTATTTTAAGAGGTAACATGTGATCAGGAGTCAATGACATAGAAAGAGAAAGTAAAAGCTTTATTGAAGGCACTGGCCAAAAAGAAGGCTCCAGCAACTTATGGAATGTTATCTGAGATAATTCAACAAACAGATGATGAGCTTGAAGTGCTCATTCATCTATGCCAAGACATTTCAAAGACAGTTACCTCGCCAGTCGGCTGGAAGAGATCTGTATCTATGCATATTCCCAAGAAAAGTGATCCCCTAAAGTGGAAGTTATCGAATAATATCACTGATAACACATGCAAGTAAACTTTTGGTAAAGATCATTCAAAGGCAGCTGCAGCAGTATGTTGACAGTGAACTACTAGAAACTCAGGCTGGATTCCAAAGAGAACAGGAACCCAGGGATATCATTGTTGATGTCAGGTGGGACTTGGCTGAAAGCAGAGAACACCAGAAAGATGTTTACTTGTGTTTCATTGACTAGGTAGAGACATTCGACAGTGTGGATCACAACAAATTATGGATAACATTGTGAAGAATAGGAATTCTGGAAAACTTAACTGTGCTCATGAGGAATCTGTACATGATTCAAGAATCAGTGGTTCTAACAGGACGTGGAGATAGTGTGGTTTAAAGGTGTGGATCAGGGTTTTGTCCTTTCACCATACCTATTCAATCTGTATGCTGAACAAATAATTCCAGAAAGTAGACTGTTTGAAGAAGAATGGAACATCAGGATTGGAGGAAGACTCATTAATCAGCTGCATTATGCAAATAACGCAACCTTATTTGCTGAAGGTGAAGAAGACACGGAGCACTTACTGATGAAGTTCAAAGACCACAACTGGGCTGCACCTTAACATCAAGGTAACAAAAACCCTCACAATTGGACCAGAAAGCAACATGAGAAACAGAGAAAAGAACGACGTTGTTCAGGATTTAAATTTTCTTGGAGCTACAATCAACACCCATGGAGGTAGCAATCAAGAAATCAAAAAGTGCGTTGCACTGGGAAAACATGCTTCAAAAGGCCTCTTTAAAAGTGCTGAAAAGTAAAGATGTCATCTTGAAAACTAAAATGTGCTTGACCCAACCCATGATATTTTCAGTTGTATCACACACATGTGATATCTGGGCAATGAATATGGAAGATAGAAGAAGAACTGACTGCTACGAATTGTGGGATTGAAGAAGAATATTGAATATACTATAGACTTCCAAAAGAAGGAACAGATCTGTTCTGGGAGAAGTACAACCAGACTGCTCCTTAGACACAATGATGGTGAGACTATGCCTTACTTACTCTGAGAGTCTCAGCAGTCCCTAGAGAAGGACATCACGCTTGGTTAAGAAGAGGATCAGGGAAAAAGAGGAAGATCCTCAAGAAATGGATTGACACAAAAGCAGGCCCAGACATTGTTTTCTTCTGTTGCACAGAGAGTTTCTATGAGTGGAATTTTCCTAGACAACACCTAACAGCATAAACAACAATGAGTAGTATTACCTTACAGTATTTTGTAAGAAATATCAAGTTCTTCATAATAAAAGATTTTTTAAAAAAGGCATGCTTTCTCTGCCTTCAAAAAGCTTACTTACCGTGTGGGATAATAGATACTATGGATCACTTCCACTTGTTTTAGTTGGGTGTCTCACTGTTTCAGGAACAGAGATGTGGAAAGGAAAAAAGAGACAGAGAGCTTTAGAGAGAACAAGCACCTGCTTTCTCTTTGGTAGGTAGACAAGGATACAGCATAACATTTTAGAAAGGAAAGGAATTCATATACCAAGAAACCGAATTCTCCTCCTTTGACCATTCTCAGCAAATGGTTTGACTTCACTAATATCTGTTTTCACCTTTCTACGGCACTTGGCTTGGCTCGGTTTTCACCTTTGGAGAACGCGATTGAGACCAAATGATCCTAACCCATGTGGAATAGATGACAACCAGGAACAGCTAAGGCATAAGTTAAAAAGATACCAGGAGACAGAAGGACCCAAATGAACAGGAGACTGTTTGAACACGAGACCAGAAGAACAAAGACAGCCATGATGGGGGACACCACGTGCAGTCCCCGAGGCAACATGAGAAAAAGAGGGATGCAACTCAAGAGCTCTACTAAAAGACAAGAATTGATGGTTTGACAGCCTGGAGGGTCCTCTGGAAACATGGCTCCTAAACCTCCTGCAGGCCCTGGCCAGAAGCCAGTACTGAGGTCAACTCTTCAGACAAGAGTGGCCTGGACTCATAGACACGGTGAGAGCATATGGTGTTTGTACTTTATGGTTTTATACATTTAGAGGAAGCTGTCTTACTGGTTTCTTTCTAGATGGCATAGAAGAGGGTGGAGATCAGGGGACAGGTGCTCATTAAGAGGACACTAGAAATATAGATGGAAAAGGAGGAATGTGCTGTCACTGGATGGGGACAGCAGATGGAGCTGCAAAATTGATCTGGATTGTATACTTTCACTTAATCACAATAAATCAATAAGACAAAAAATGGGGTTGATGGTAAAATTGCTCAAGCTCTTCAATGTCTTCTGACTCTAATTCTATGATTTTTGTTTTTAAATTTGATTCTGTTTTGTTATTTAACTTTTCTGAGAGAGGACTTTCTAACCAATGGTACTTAAGCATTTTACATTTCTGTTTGCTTTAATATGTATGCATGTCTGCTCTAAAGACATTGTTCAGAGACTCATTACTATAAAACCCAAGGGAGACACCTCCACTTCAAAAAGTACTAGGATACATAAAACAAAAGACCCTCCACATCTCTGAGAAGATAAAGCACCAGCTCCAAGTTCATTTTTGTAATTACGAAATCACTTCGAACTGTTTCCAAACACAATCCAAACAATATGGTGTGATTCTTGATGTTGGCTTCCACAATCAGTGTGTTATTAATTAAACTCTTGAGTAACATAATAACGTGATGGTTAAAGCTCCTCTTTGCATTTAAAGTGCATGCAAACTGTGGCTCCAATTATAAATAAACTCTACTGCTATGGGTTTAAGACCGCAAATTTAATTCTTCAAAGCAAATTGTTCAATCGATGCTCTATTCTGGAAAACTGCATGTTGAATATTCTAGCTGGTTCAGTATGGACGGCTGTCTAAAGTTGAGTTCTATAGCATACACCTCCATCCTCCCCACCATCTCCCTCTGATCCAGACTGAAAAATCCAAATGCATTCTCCAGGTCTCTAGCTTCATCCCATGCAATCCACCACCCTTCCACTCCAAGTTGCTGGAATAAACTTTTCACACTACACATGAATCAAGCATGCCCTTTCACTGTGTAAATGCTCCCAATGATTTCCATAATCTCCTTTCTTTTTTATGTTTTTGTTTCTCAAGGGTTTTGAAAAAAGTGGACATGGTAGAAAACCTGGAAAATAAGTCACTTATTATTATTGGGGAAACCCTGGTGGCATAGTGGTTAAGGGCTATGGCTGCCAACCAGAAGTTCAGCAGTTCAAATCTGACAGGCTCTCCTTGGAAACTCTATGGAGTAGCTCTACTCTGTCTATAGGGTTACTATGAGTTGTAATTGACTTCATAGCAATGTTTTCTTTATTTTATTTTATTTTATTATTTTATTATTGTTGGAGCAGGTCCCCGGGTGTTACAAATGGCTTCTGCTCAACAATCCAGAGGTTGACAGTTATAACTCACCCAGTGACACTGAAAAATGCTCAGCAATCTATCTCCTTAAAGATTATGGCCAAGAAAACCCCACAGAGCAGCTCCACTCTGTAACATATGGGGTTGCATGAGTCAGAATCAACTTGGCAGCAGTGAGGTTTTTTCCTTCCTTTTTTTTAATTGTGATTAAGGGAAAGTTTACAATCCAAGTCGATTTTCCAAATTTTCTATATAAAATCCTGAGTGCCCACCTCTCTGCCAATCTATTTGTTCACCTTACCCTGTGATGGCACACTCTTCCACTCTTTACTTTCAGTACCCACTCAACCAGTACTTATACCCTCCTCTCCACTTTCTTCTCTTTTCTAAAAGGAAACCAGTAGGACAGAGTCATATATATATTAAACCATAAAGTACACACACCACCTGCATCATTCTGTGTCCCCAAGTTCAGTTCATTGTTTGTTCATTCTTTGTGTGAAGCGTTGGCTTCAGTGTTTTTTGTTTGATTTTTAAATCATCATTGTAGTTGACTTCGAGTCAATTCTTATCCATGGCAACTCTAACACAGTAAATCAGAACCACCCATAGGGCACACAGAAGAAGCCCTGGTGGCAGAAACTTCCAACTGCTTGACCACAAACCTAAAGGTCTGTTGTTCAAACCAACTAGCCTCTTTGAGGGAAATAAACTCTGGAGATCTACTCCCTTAAAGATTACAGGGTAGGAAATTTTAAGGGGAAGTTCTAATCCACCCTGTAGAGTCCCCATAAACCTGACTCTGCTTCACAAGATACAACAACAATCTTTAGATTTCTGTAACCTTTAAAATGAAGTTGGAACCCCAGTAATTTCATTTACAAGTCCCTCTAAAGATGTACAGCCACCCTAGTCTTTTCTTGAGAACTTATCCAACATTCACGTTTTTCTGCACTCTGTGGCACCCATCAGTGCTCGCTTAAGAAGCAAAGCTGTTGCATTCTGCAGTCCTCTGCACTCATGATTCTTTTTTCCTGGAATGCTATTCCGTCTGGTGAATTCATGTTTGTCCTGCAGTACAATACTTAACACTGCTATTTTTATACCCAGCACAATTATTTTTATTCAAGTACCATGCAAATAATATACAATTTACAGTTTCAGCCATCTATTTTCAAAACTACAATTCAGTGACATTTGGTTAGTTCTTGTCATGCAATCATCACCATGATCTAGCTCCTGTATTTTTTTTACTACCCCAAAAGGAAACCTCAGACTCATTAAAAATTTACATTAAATTATCACTCCCCTTAATCTCTCCCAGACCCTGGAAAACACTAATCTATTTTGGATCTTTATGAGCTTCCCTGTCATGGGTTGTTCATATAAATGGAATCATATATTATACAGACCTTTGGGTCTGGCTTCTTTCACGTCTTGTAATGTTTTCAAGGTTCATCTATATTGCAGCATGTTATCAGTACCTCATTCCTTTTTTTACGGCTCAGTAATATTCCATGTATGGATATACTATGTTTTGTTTATCCACCTATCAACTGATGGGCATGTGGGTTGTTTTCACTTTTGGCTATTGTGAATAATATTGCTACAAACACCTGTGTACAAGTCTGCGTCTGAACGACACTGCTCATTTTGTAGGTCAGTGCTAAAGAGAAGCTGTTTCCTCTGGTCAGGGCTGAAGCAAGAGTGTTGAAAGGCATGTAGTCAACAGCAAGTCATTATAACTTCTGGGATAACCTCAGAGGAGGGCTTGAAAAGACCAGTCTTGGCCAATTATTTGCACCATGGGGCAAGTTCAGAAATCTAGTTCCTCCCCCTAAACTAACTGCTTGTATGCCCTGTAGTTGTGTATCTGCAGAGAATGACTTTATTCCTAAGAAAGCTCTGTTATAATCATCTGAAATACCAGCAACTCTCTCCTTAAAAGCAATTGAAGGCAAGAGATATTCTCAGTAAAATGGATTGTTACAACAGCTTCCACAGTAGTTTTGAACATGTTGGCAGTTGCGAGAATGTTGCAGGACTGTGCAGTGTTCTGTTCTGCTACACATAAGGTCACTTTGAGTAACAGCTGACTAGATGGCAGCTGTCTATCAACATCTAAGCCTTGAAGTTCTTCCTCTCATGGTACTCTTTCCAGTCCACCTGTATCATATCCGCTGTAGGTCTTTCTGTACATAGAATCTGGAGAAACTGACTTGAGCTTTCTGCTGGACCCCAGGAAGCCCTGCTCTGAAACCCATGACCCATACCACTTCATTCTATGTATGTCTGTGTATATACATCCATGCCTATATATAGTGGCAGATGCTGTTACTTTAAATCTATGCTCACTACAAGTAAAACGCCCATGTGATAAGATCAGAAGCTGAAGCAAACAGTTGAAGAACAGTCAAAATATTTTAATACTATAACCTTGCTTCATTTTCATTTTCGTTTGGTTTAACTTTGTGTGCTTTATTGTTTGGTTGAAACAAATGGGGGTGCACTAAGCACCAGCAGTCTGCTCAGCTCAGAAGCACCACCCTTAATCTAGTGGAGAACAAGTCTTCCTCATTCTTGGAACTTTGGAACAAGAAGGTTATGAGAGAGCTCTGAATTTAAGGGTCAAAGTTTGGGTCTGTTCTCACCTCTGACCCACATTGTGTGACCTTGCATAAGTCACCCTCTTTCTCTGAACTTATTTTCTTTCCTGTCAAATGTGGATGATGCCTCCTGCCTTGTCCACATCTTCACAGTTTCTGGGGGCTTCCATGAATACGTTTCATACCTTGGAAGTTCCCAAAGAAGAAAAATCGAGCTTAATAGTCCAAGTATTCCAGAACCTGGCCCTAGTCCATCTTCCTAAGGGAAAGTCAAAGGCGTGTTCTTCTCATTGGGCTTCTTTCCCAAAGGAAAGTCTTTGTGGAGGCTGCACATCTGCATTTGGAGTTCTTCCCCTCCTATCTCTGCATGTTCAAACTTGCCATGTCTTACAGGATTCCAAAGACTGCTTTGTCCCCTTAGCTTTTTTGCATGATATTGGCTGAATTTGATCTCTGCCCTCTTTCTCCACTACACCCCATTGGCTCATTCATCTAGAGCTTAGCACTTTCCACCTACTAAAGGGTGACCTTGGGTGATGCCAATGGTCAATGCACGTGGAGGACTCAACACATCCCTCCAATGCCATTTAATTCATTATACTGATACGAATTAAATCATTGTGCTGATACACATATGGATCTCTGGGCAGGGTCAAATTGCTATAACATGATCCAAACACTCTTGGTTTCTGTGCTTATCTCTTCATGAATGATAACAATGCAAGTTCCAGTACTGGACTATGGACCACACTTAGAGTGGTACTGCCCTAAAGGATGGCTGAGAATTGGGAGGGGCAATCCACCGTTGTAGGCAGAGGGGCTGTGGCATATCAGTTCAACATAATTCAGTTGGTTGTACACACATGCCTTCACATACACATATATAAAGACCAAACCATTCACTCTTATGTCAATTTAACTCAGAGCATCCCTAGAGAACAGAGTGGAACTGCCCCACATGGTTTCCAAGGAGCAGCTGGTGCATTTAATCTTTTAGTTAGCAGCCAAACTCTTAATGCCACTAGGGCTGTACATGTATGTACATATACACTTGTTATATATGTGTGCATATGTGTGGCAAACTCTCCTGGCATACTAGTTAACAGTTACGGGGTTAGCGGTTCAAATCCACCAGCCACTCCTTGGAAACTCTGTTTAGTATCTCTACCCTGTCCTATCGGGTCTACATGAGTCATAGACAACTTGATAGCAATGTTTTTTGTTTGTTTTTATATTTTATATGTGTCTGTACACATATACACACACACAGTGCATGTACATGTATAATGGGGACATAGGTAGTTCAGTGGTAGAGTTCTCAGCTTTCACACAGTGACCTAAATCAAACCAAATGCACTGCTCCCAAGCTGCTTCTGACTCACAGCAATGTTACAGGACAGAGTAGAATTGCCCTGTAGTTTCCAGGAGTGCAGGGTAGATTCGATCACGCAGGAGACTTGAGGTCAATTTCCAGCCAATGACCCTTCATACTCAGCCACTACTTATCTGTTAGTGAAGGCTTGTGTGCTGCTATGATGTGGAGCAACTGATCACAGGGACGGTGCAAGCCCAGGCTCTGTGGTTTTGCATTGTTTATGGGGTCACGTGAGTCAAAGGCCCACTCAATGCAACCAGCAATGATCATTGAAGACAAGGCTTCCTGTGATGCTCTGGCATCTGACGTAGGAGAGCTACTCAGAAGAGCAAAGGGTTCCGGGGCCAGTCAGCAAAACCTCTCCCACCCGTTAGGGTGAGTCTGAAAGTCCTTCCACAGTAGGTGAGACACAAATGAGCACAGGCCCCATTTCTGTGGTGAGGACATTGAGTCCTGAGAAGGTGATGAAGCAGCCTAGGTCCTACAGCCAGCGACTCCAAGCCAGGTCCTCTCCAGTCTTCGCTTATTGAGTGAATGGAGACAGGCCTTCTATTTCCAAATGAGAAAATATATTGTTCCTCCTTTTCCTTGTGGGAGTGAGCAAACTGTCATTTTAGCAGGAGGCAGCAAGGTAAATAGTTTTGTGAAACTCTTTCCATAAAGAATTTATGAAGACAGGGATCTGAGGACCAAGCAGCTGTTGTGGAGCCAGGAGGAAGCTAGAAGATGCAGGCCACCCATCTCGCCCTCCTGCTCTGTTGTCACCTTCAGCTGGACCTCGGGATAGATGCCATCTGCTTGGGGAAAGGGCGAAGGGTTTCTCCCTCTCCACCTTTCATGCCCCTTTCCCTCTAAGCAAGCAGCACGTGGGGTTTGGCTTGCCTGACACTGCCGTCGGAAATCCAGGGCTGACTGGCGAGTCTGAGCAAGAGCAGAAGTGCCCTTCTGCTTTGAGACACCCAGGAACCCAGGCCTTAGTGGCGCAGGTGACGTGCACACGGAAAGCCACTGCTTTAAATAAACCCATTGAGCCAATAAGCGTTGCTTCTGCCACAGATGTTTCACACAGGAACTGAAGTGCCAAAGGGAAGTTTAATTAAATGCTAACAATTCCCAGACCCAGAGTTGACACTCCGAGTCGGGAGGTGAGAAACCCCACCGTCAAGGTCTGTGTAACGTTTGTGTGGTGCAGGCCCAGGGTAGCAAGGCTCTGCTTTGAACAGGCACTGCGAGTCCCCAGGCCTGTCTCTCTCAGGAGCAACTCACAGGAGGAAGCCTTCCCGGATTCAGAGACTCGTTTCTTCATTCCACTGTGAAAGGCTCCCATGGCACCCCAGAGCAGAACCTCCTTCTGCTCTACCCTGTGAAGGGCACTGGGGTCAGCAAGGGAAGTGCTGTTAACATGGTGTTTCCGGGATTCATTCACTCAGCATTTATTCGGAAGGCCTGCATCACTGAGAGCGTGTTACCACGGGTGGCCTGTCCACTGTCTAGCACTTAAAAGCCGTGCAAAGCAGTGTTACTAGACCACGGGTTCAAGGCAGTCCTACTCTGCACACACAGGCTCATCGTGAGTCAGAATCGACTTGCCGGAAACTAACAACAACCATGGCTAGTGACGGAGGCCTAGGACGGAAACCACAACAGGGAAGGGATTTTAAAACTGTGGCTGGACTGGTGTGGTGTGGCCCCTAAGTCAACACGACTGGTGTCCTTGGGAAAAGAAACAAACAGATGCATAGATGTGGAAGGAAGATGGCCACAAGCAGAAGGGAGTGGGGACTGCAGTGCCGCTGTCTCAGGCTAAGGAACGCCTGGGACCACCAGAGGCTGGAGGGCCTTCAGAATGCCTGGGACCACCAGGGGCTAGAAGAGGAAAGAAAGGATCTTACCCCAGAAGCTTCAGAGAGCAAGCATGTCCCTGCCAGCACCTTGATTTGGGACTTGGTCTTCAGAGCTGTAAGCCCTCTAGTTAGCAGTATGGTAGCCACAGGAAGAAACATAGCCACATTCACTAAGAAGAAAAAGATAGGACAATGAGAAAATGTTATCAAGAGTTAGGAAACTTTGAAATGGGAACTCCCTATAAAAAAAGGTCACTTCTGTGACCCCCTGCCAAAATGAGAGGAAAAATTACAGGAGGAAAAATCTCACCCACCATAACAGCTCTTTGGAGCAGAAATGTGGCCCCGGGGTTGCTTCTGGGAAACAGCTTCTTGAATAAACTCCGTGAACACAGTGCAGGGCCTTCTGTGTGTATCTAATTTCCACACTCTTGTGGATTTCTAGCCATTCCAAGTTGGCAGCCCAGAAACGCAAGTTTTACTGTCTGCTTGCTATTTAATACCTAGCCTTGTTTCCAGCTGTGCTCTGCAGACCTGCGAAAACCGAGCAAAATTCCAATAGTATAGCCAAAGAAAAGGCTCCCCAGCTCTGCTGAGTCACCGTTGTGTATATAAGAGCAATAGAGTACGAACTGTGGGCCTGAGCTTGACGCTCTGTTCTACCTCCTATTAGCTCCACGACCTTGAGCAATCAGCTTATCTTCCCTAACCCCAACTTCTTAACTTACCAAAGGGACAGATCTACCACCCAGGGTTTCATAAGGATTAAGTGAGGCAATGTGTGTGAAAATCAGGCTTCCATGCTTCTGTGGCATTTCTTCTCCTAATACAGTTAAGCAGTTAACTCCCTCTTGATCTTGTGTCTGCTTCTCAGGATTCCCTTTGCGTACTTATAGCAGAAACTACTGCTTCCTGAGATCACTTGAGCAGGCTGTGAAGAGAGGAATAGAAATTTCTGCCTACTGGAAGAACTCCTGGCCTAGTCTGGGAAGCTGGCATGAGTGCAGAGGTTTCTAGCATGAGAACTGAGAACTATAAAAGTGAATAACAGAGACTGGCAAAATCCAAGACCAGGGACTCATTCCCTGTGCCCTGGAGTCAGAGAGGTTGCCCTAGACCTAAACAGCGTGGTGGGTGTGCAAGGAGAATGTGCCAAGGTGAAAAATGACCATCTGGACAGAAAGAGGCAGCACAGAGAAAGGACTAGACTGTCTTGGAATTGTTACAACAAGGCAGCTTTGGAATTAAGCCTTGAAGGGTGAGGAGACTGCGCAGTAGAAGCAAAACAGAGCATTTCCATCTGAAGCCTGACGGTAAACTACCGTCACCCTGGAGTGGTCCGGATCACAGAGGGCTGAAAAGTAAGGTAATAATTGGTAGAGGGTTGGGGGACATGTGGCCCAAAGCTGGTCAAGGGGCAGTGAGAGGAATTCCTCCTGGCATTTCTGCACAATATTATCTCTTATTACTAAAGACACAGGGAGAAGAGAACTCTTAGTGTTGGAGCTCAGGCAGCCATCCTGAACTAGGGAACCAGGCCTGGGGACAAAGTCTACATGTTAATAGAATTCTTGTCTTTGGTGACTTTGGTCTGTGTGCAGCCTCTTTTCGCCACTGGGCTTCCTGTTATGTTGCATCATATACTGTTCAAACGCATTTAGGTGGAAGTGTCTGTTAGCTGGTGGTCAAAGCATCCTAAATGATACGAACAGGCTGAAGCTACTTGTCCAGAGAGCTATACTTGACACTGCTGGAAAGCTGTCAACCTGATATTCTGCAAACACAACAGGGGAAGGATTTGAGAACGACTCCTCCCTCATACTTTACGAGAGCTTTGAGTGATGGATTACTCAACAGGTGGTGTTCAACACATTCAGTATCGCTCACCATTTTCCCTCCTAAAGTGATGCATGTTGCAGGGGAATTGAGGCTGGGCTTGCCTTGCAGGCATCTCTGTTGTCTACTGTATCAGTCCTGTCCCTGTACTTCCCTCCGAGACTCAAAGGGATGTCTCTCCTTTGGCACCTCATTTATTCAGCCACACTCTTGACACTCGCCTTAACCCAATACCGCTGAGATGATTGCAGCTCACAGTGACCCTGCAGAACAGAGAAGAACTGCCTCACGGAGTCTCTGAGGAGGGCCTGGCCAAGATGAACTGCTGACCTTTCATTTAGTAGTTGTAGCACTTAACCACTAAGCCAGCAGGGTTTTCCAGTTGCTTAAAATGCCATCATTAATAAAATGTATTTATATAGACAACTTGGCCTTTCTTCCCTATCCTCCGCAAATGGTTGGCTCCCTGCCTGCTTGACTTACTGATGATAAAGGTGCCATGAGAGTTGACAGCTTGTCTGTCCAGTCTCAGCGTCCTTGTGTCTCCTGTGGCTATTGTCTGTGAAGATGGCAGCTGAGTAACTGGAAGAGCAATGGATCCCCCAACCCCTCTAGAAAAGTCATTTCTTGTTAGGAGCTGTAGTGGAGCGTGGATCCACCACTGAGGAGATCCATAGCATTACCAGTTGAGTCCCTTGATGACACAAAAGATGAAGGGCACCACTTAACCAAAAGACTGGTGATTGAACCCTACCCTGAGGTGCTCAGATGTGGGGCCTACTAGTCCGCTGAATGATCACAGCTTTGAAAATCCAACAGAATTCTATCCTGTACGCATGAGGTGCCTGTGAGTTGAATCAATGATGTGGCACCTGTCATGAACTTAACTGTGTCCCCCCAAATATGTGTCAGTTCGGCTAGGTAATAATTCCCAGTATTGTGTACTTGTCTTCCATTTTATGATTTCATTGCTCTTTACTTTGTGATGTTTGTAAATCCAAACCTCTATGTGGTCCCACTTTGGAATGAGCTATCTGTTATGTTAGTGAGGCAGGATTATGTCAAATTAATGAAGATTAGGTTATGTTTATTATATCAATGAGGCAGGACTACAGTGACATATAGGTTGAGTCACTGTCTTTCATTGCCCAAACCCACAGCCCTGTGTTTCCAAGGCTGTAAATCTTTACAGAAGCAGGCTGACACATCTTTCTCTCATGAAAAGGCTGGTAGATATGAACTGCCAACTTTCCAGTTAGCAGCCAAGCACTTTTACCACTGTGTCATGTTTTTTAGGGTTTTCATTGGCTATGTTTTAGAAGTGTACCACCAAATCTTTCTTTTTATTCTACTTTAGTCTGAAAACTCCACTGAAAACTGTTCAGCATCATAGCAACACGCAAGCCTCCTGTGACAGACAAGTGGTGGTTCTGCCTGAGGTGTACTGTTGTTGCTATTGTTAGGTGCCATTGAGTCAGTTCCAACTGATACTGACCCTGAATGATCTGCTCTTTTTTTTGACATTCCATGGTATAGTGAATATTCTGCTCCACATATTTTTTTCTTTTTCTTTTTTTCTATTATGATTGATTGAAAATGTACATTCCCATATAAATTTGCATGCCCACCTGTATGCAGCTCCCACTGCTCTCCCTGCCTGGTGATAGCACACACTTCCACTCTGTTCCATGCAAGTCTTATCCTCCCAACAAATCCTGTCACCTCCTCTCCACCCATTCCTCTGCCTCCAGTAAGAGGTCAGCAGGATGACATCCTATAGATACATAGAACCATAAAGTGCATACCACATGATATGCTCACTCTGTGTTCCCAAGTCCAATCCATTCCTGTAGAAATACTTGACCTCCATTACAATTTATGGACAGGGACAGCATCAGGGCCAGGGTCCATGCTCCCAGGGGAACTCCAAAGCCTCTGAACCATCAATTGCTGTCTGTTAATGGAGTTCTCAGGGTGTACCCCTTTTTATTCTTGTGTTGCCAGCGAGACTCAACTTTGTGAACTCCATCACAGCTATCACTGGTGGTGGGCAGGCAGCATCTAGTTCTTCAGGCCATGGATCGAATTGTGTCCCCCCAAAAATATGTATAGCCATGTGGCTGGGCCATGATTCCCAGTATCTTGTGACTGTCCTCCATTTTGTGGTTTTCCTGTGCTGTATGTTAAAGGATTAGGGGAGGACTATAAATCCCTTTGTAAGATCACCTCCCTGCTTCACTGTAAAGGGAGTTTCCCTGGAGTATGGCTTGCTCTACCCTTAATCATTTCAGCCTGCAAGAGATAAAAGGAAAGGGAGACAGGCTGAGAATTGGGAACCTCGTACCAACAAGCAAGCAGCACCAGGAGAACAGTGCGTTCTTCATACCTGACGTTCCTGCACCAAGATACTTGTTGGACAAAGACAGATGCGATATCGGACTTTCCTCCAGAGCCAACAAGGGGGAAAGCCTTCCCCTGGAATGGACACCCTGAATATGGACTTGCAGCGTAAGAATAAACCTTCCTTTGTTGAAGCCATCCACTCTGTGTTATTTCTGTTAGAGCAGCCCTAGGTGACTAAAACACCTACTCATGTGGGTTTCTTTGTCTTCTGGGTTCTCTTTTCCCCACATCATGTTGGTCCCTGGTGGTTATCCATTCCTGCTGAGTTGGGACCATTTGCTGTACCCTCAGACGGCAGCTTGGCAGCTTTTAAGACCCCAGACGCCACTCACCAATGTGGGGTACAGAGGGGTCTCTCAGCAAAATGCTAGTTGTGCCAGTTGGCCTCAATTTTCCCTGAGAGCATGGTCCCTGGCTCCCCACCCCAGCTACTCTGTGCTTGCAATATTGGGTGAAAATGGGAAGAATAATCATGTTATATTGAAGCCCAGTTGATATTGATCTTCTTTCTAATGTGTGCTGTCCCAGATTTCACCCAACCAAATTTATATCAACTACCTAATCTAAACCATCCCCTCCCAGCCATCCCTCCTTCCCTACCCTTGCAACCATCAAAGAGTCTTTCTTCTATGCATGAGTCTGTTTTTAAGTTCTTATCATAGAGGTCTTATACAATATTTGTCCTTTTGTCACTGACTGCTTTTACTCAACATAATGTCCTCCAATTGAAACCAGGTTATGAGATGTTTCCTAAAATCATCGTTGTTCTTTATCATTGCATAGTGTTCCATTGAGTATATACACCACAGTTTACTTATCCATTCCTCTGCTGTTGGGCATCTGGGTTGATTTCATCTTTTTGCTATTGTGGACTGTACTGCAATAAACATTCTTATGCATGTATCAGTTGGTGTGAACGGCCTTGATTCTGTAGGATATATTCTGAGCAGTGGAATCACTGGGCCAAATGGTGTATCTAGATCCAGTTTTTTCAGGAAGTGCCAAATTGCTTTTCAAAGAGGTTGCACCGAGGCAGAGTCAAGCTGGTGGACTAAGCCCATGTCTCCTTATATCCCTCTGGAAACCAAGACCTGAATTGACAATCAAACAGAGCCTTCTGATCACCTAATCAGCCTCAGGACATGGCACAGAGCTGTTAATTGGGACTTCATACCACTCAGCGAAAAACCTCCTCTCTTTCGCTGACTCCCACTCCTGGCTAGCCCCGGCTCTCACGGACTGAAGGTAAACGCACCATTTTGACTTTTTGTTTCCTCTGTCTGGGCCGGCGGGCGGAGCTGGGTCTTGCCTGGCGGCTGGACTCAGACACGCTGCTGAGGGGATAGTCAGGTGAAATTCCCGTATTCTGAGAACCAGGCTCGGGACTCTGTTAATCTAGCCATGTTGAGCCTTTTGTTTTATAGCTGCCTCAGCTGGGTTTGTGCGGAGTTCCGCGGTCAGGGTGCGGGACACCATGTTGGTACTGAGACTTTAGCGGGACCTCATTCTTAGCCTGGGAGACAGCGCCTGCAAATGGGACAGTGCTTCTCCAACAGAAAAGTAGGGATTTTGCACAGTGCTGCCTACGTTGGGGGCCCTGCAACAGAATCAGAGGAATCACTACCTCTCGGCACCTTTAGCCCCTCTGTCTGCTGCCTGTGTGGAGGACACCATCTTGGATATGGTGGCTGCAGCTGGATCTAATTGTTAGCTTGGGAGCCAGAGCCTGCCCACAGGAGAGCGCTTTCCTATTCTGCCAACAGGGCAGTAGCATTGCTGTATTCTGAACTAGTTTGTTATCATCTGGGGTTGGATATAGGGGCACTTACTTTGTCAGATGAGAAGAGGGACCTCTACACCTGAAAACCTAACTGACTTGTGAACTGGTCAGATACCTTTGCTTTGCATTTGGAGACAGCCTAGAGAAACATTTGCAATCCATCCTCACAGTACCTCTTCCAGCCTCTATATACTCACATGGGACCCAAAAAGCAACAGACAATTGTGGCATACAAGCAATCACTCATGGCTTCAGAAGGCTCCCAAACAAAGCAACCAAGGACTTTTCCAGATGAAGAAACTTTTATGAAAGCATCAGGAAGTGAATACAAATCGAGTATATACAGAGCCCTTCTAGATCTTATACAAAATGCAGCAGAACAAAATGAAAAATTAAGCAACTTGTTTGATCTGATGGAACACCAATACTCTGAAATCCAACAGATCAAGAAGAAAATCAAAGACATAGAAATTTCCATGCAAAGCCAAGAAAACAGAATGGAACAAGTGGAAAAAAGAATTTCTGACTTGGAAGACAGAGCTACTGATGCCAGCGTCTATGAGCAGAAATCAGAAAAAAGATACAAGAAAAATGAAGAAACATCCAGAAGCATGTGGGACTCTATTAACAGGAACAACCTTCGATTAATTGGAGTCCCTGAACAGGGTGAGACATCTGAGAACACAGAGAGTATTGTTGCTGAGCTGCTGAAAGAAAACTTCCCAGAAATCATGAAGGAAGAGAATATAGACATCTCAGATGCATATCATACACCACCCAATATAGATCTCAAAAGAAAGACTCCAAGACATATTATAATCAAGCTTAACAGAATGAAATATAAGCAGCAACTCTTAAAGGCAGCAAGACTCAAGGCAAAGCTAACATTCAGAGGGAAACCCTGTAGGCTCTCATCAGATTTCTCAGCAGAAACCATGCTGGCACGGAGACAGGGGCACGACACATTCAAAGTCTTGAAGGAGAAGAACTTCCAACCAAGAATTATATATCCTGCAAAACTATCTTTCAAATACAAAAATGAAATTAAGACATTCCCAGATAAACAGAAACTCAGAGACTTTGTAAAAACCAAACCCAAACTACAAGAAATACTGAAAGAAGTTCTTGGCTTTGGCTTAGAAGAACGAAACCACTAACTTTATATTTTAGAACGACACACTACTCAATACTCATTTAGGGAAGGCTCCAAAGTAAATCACAGGTTTGATATGGAAAGAAGCAATCCAGTGATCATCATGAAAACTATGGTGTCATCATAATAAAAAGAGGGATGTACTACAGTCGTTATAGTCCTTCCAGATGGAGAGGAAGATGACAAGACTGGTAGTAATTAAAATTGGGTTTATAAATAGTTTATTAAGGGGGTTCATAGGGGCAGCTGTAAAGCACAACAAAGATGTATCATACCATTTCAAGACACGAGTCTCAACAACTATAAAACCAGCTCTGAAAAAGGTGAAAAATCAACTCACAAAAAAGAGTGTCCCAGAACAGACTAATAAGAACAACAGAGAAAACATCAACATAAAAATAAACATGTCACAATGGCAGCACTGAACACATACCTATCAATAGTTACATTGAATGTGAATGGACTGAATACTCCAGTAAAGAGACACTGAGTGTCATCTTGGATCAAAAGACACGACTCATCCATGTGTTGTCTACAAGTAACTCACTTGAGACTTAAAGATAGGAACAAACTGAAAATTAAAGGATGGAAGAATATATATCAAGCTAACAATGAACAAAGAAGAGCAGGGGTGGCAATTCTAATCTCAGACAAAATCAATTTTCATGTCAAATCCACCATCGTGGACAAAGATGGACACTATTTATTGCTGAAAGGTTCAGTACACAAGCAAGACGTAACTATATTAAATATTTATGCACCTAATGTCAGAGCACCTGAATTTTCCGAAGAAACACTGACTACGCTCAAAAGAGAGTTAGATGACTCCACAATAATAGTGGGAAACTTTAACACTCCACTCTCATTACTAGACAGATCATCTAGAAAAAAGCTCAGTAAAGATACAGAAGACCTCATTGACACAATTAATCAAATAAACCTCATCAATATATACAGAACTTTCCACCCATCAGCAGACAACTACACCTTCTTCTCCAGTGTACATGTAACATTCTCTAGAATTGACCATATGTTAGGACATAATGGAATTCTCAACAAAATCCATACCATTGAATTAATGCAAAGCATCTTCTCAGATCATAAAGCCATAAAATTCAAAATCGATAGCAGAAAAAAACAGAGATAGAAAGTGGAACTCTTGGAAACTGAACAACACCTTGCTCAAAAAACCATGGGTTATAGAAGAAATCAAGGATGAAATAAAGAAATTCATGGATTCCAATGGGAATGAAAACACTTCCTACAAGAACCTATGGAATACAGTCAAAGCAGTGCTCAGAGGTCTGTTTATCTCCGTAAATGCACACATCTGAAAGGAAGAAAGAAACCAAATCAAGGAACTAACCCTATGGCTTGAACAAGTAGAGAGAGAACAACAGAGGAATCCTTCAGGCACCAGAAGAAACCAGATCATAAAGATTGGAGCAGAGCTAAATGAATTACAGAATAGAAAAACACTTGAGAAATTGAAAAGACCAAAAGCTGTTTTTTTGAGAAGATCGATAAAATTGATAAACCACTGGCTAAACTTACTAAAGAAAAGCAGGAAAGGAAACAAATAACCCAAATTAGAAATGAGAGGGGAGTTGTCACCACAGATGCAACAGAAATAAAAAATATCGTAACAGAATACTACGAAAGACTGTACTCTAACAAATTTGAAAACCTAGGGGAAATGGACCAATTCCTTGACTCATACCACCTACCCAAATTATCACAACGTGAAGCAGAACAACTTAATAAACCCATCACAAAGGAAGAGATTGAAAAGGTCATCAAAACACTGCCAACCAAAAAAAAGTCCGGGCCCAGATGCTTCACGGCAGAATTCTACCAAGCATTTAGAGAAGAGTTATCCCCAATACTACTTAGACTATTTCACAGTATAGAAAGGGATGGAGTACTCCCAAACTCATTCTATGAAGCCAGCCTAACCCTGATACCTAAGCCAGGGAAAGATCCAACAAAGACAAAGAACTACAGACCGATATCACTCATGAACCTAGATGCAAAAATCTTCAACAAAATTCTGGCTAATAGAATACAACAACATATCAAGAAAATAATCCATCATGACCAAGTTGGATACATACCAGGGATGCAAGGCTGGTTCAACATCAGGAAAACAATTAATGTGATTAACCACATAAATAACACAAAAGACAAGGATCACCTGATTTTGTCCATTGATGCCGAAAAGGCATTTGATAAAGTCCAACACCTATTCATGCTAAAAACTCTTAGCAAAATGGGCATAGATGGCAAATTCCTCAACACAATAAGGGTCATTTATACAAAGCCAATTGCCCACATCATCCTGAATGGAGACTGAAAGACTTTCCCTTGAGATCAGGAACTAGACAAGGATGCCCACTATCACCTCTCGTATTCAACATTGTGCTAGAAGTTCTAGCCAGAGCAATTAGACAAGACCAAGAAATAAAGGGCATCTGCATTGGCAAAGAGGAAGTTAAAATCTCCCTGTTCTGTATATGCAGAAAACCCCAAGGAATCTATAAGCAAGCTACTCAAACTGATAAAAGAGTTCAGCGAAGTCTCAGGATACAAGATAAACAAAAGTAAATCAGTAGGATTCCTTTATACCAACAACGAGACTGTTAAGGAGGAAATTATCAAATCAATACCATTTACGATAGCCCCTAAGAAGATAAAGTACCTAGAATTAATATAACCAGAGAAACAACAGACCTTTACAAAGAGAACTACAAGCCCTTACTACAAGAAACTAAGAGAGACTTAGATAAATGGAAAAATCTACCCTGCTCGTGGATAGGAAGACTTAACATTGTGAAAATGTCTATTTTACCCAAAGCAATTTATTTATACAATGCAATCCCAATGTAAGTTCCAGCATCATTTTTTAATGAGATGGAGAAACAAATCACCAATTTTGTTTGGAAAGGGAAGAAGCCCCGGATAATTAAGGTACTACTAAAGAAGAAGAACACACTGGGAGGCCTCTCATTACCCGACCTTAGAACATATTGCACTACCACAGTGGTCAAAACAGCCTGGTACTGGTACAAGAACAGACAGATCTATCAATGGAACAGAATTGAGACCCCAGAGATGACACCATCTGCCTATGAACAGTTGATATTCGACAAAGGCCCTCAGACATTAAACTGGGGTAAAAACAGTATCTTCAACAAATGGTGCTGGCAAAACTGGTTATCCATCTGCAATAAACTGAATCAAGATCCGTATCTTACACCTTATACAAAAACCAACTCCAGCTGGATAAAAGACCTAAATATCAAACCTAAAACGATAAAGCTCATTCAAGAAAGGTAGGTACAATAATGGAAGTTTTAATACACAATGAGGACAGACTCCAAAATCTGTCAAAGAAACCTCAATCAACAGAAGAGAAAATAGATAATGGGAACTATTAAGAATCAAACACTTTTGCTCATCCAGAGACTTTATTAATAGAATTAAATGAACACTCACAGAACGGGAAAAAATATTTGGCAACTCTATGTCAGACTGACGCCTGATCTCCATAATCTATAAGATACTACAAAATATCAGTAAGAAGAAGATAAACCAGCCAATTAAGCGATGGGCAAAGGAGATGGACAGACACTTCACTAAAGAGGAGATCCAGGCAGCCAGAAAACACATGCGGACATATTCACGATCTTTAGTTACTAAAGAAATTCAAATCAAGACAACAATGAGATATCATCTCACCCCAACAAGATTAGCCATGATCCAGAAAACACAAAACAACAAATGCTGGAGAGGCTGTGGAGAAAGTAGAACCCTTCTACACTGTTGGTGGGATTGCAAAATGGTCCAGCCTCTTTGGAAGGCAATCTGGCGCTTCCTTAAAAAAATAGATATCGATATACCATTTGACCCAGTAATTCCACTACTTGGAATATATCCTACAGAATTAAGGCCTTTCACACCAACGGACACGTGCATCAGAATGTTTACCACAGCACAGTCCACGATAGCAAAAAGATGGAATCAACCCAGGTGCCCAACAATAGAAGAATGGATAGGTAAACTATGGTACATATACTCAATGGAGCACTACACAATGTTAAAGAATAACGATGATTCCAGGAAACATCTCCTAACCTGGTTTCAACTGGAAGACATTATGTTGAGTGAAAGTAGTCAGCGACAAAGAGACAAATACTGTATGAGACCTGTATGATAAGATCTCAAAAACAGACTTGTGTATAGAAGACTCTTTGACAGCTGCAAGGGAGGGAAGGGAGGGAGGGTGGGGGGGGGAGGGTTTAGTTTAGATAGTTGCTAGAAATCTAGTTGGGAGAAAGCAGTGATAGCACACATTAGAAACAAGAAAAATATTAAGTGGACTTCAGCATAACTTGAGTACTACTTCCATCTTGACTCAATACTGCAAGGATAGAGTAGCTGGGGCAGGGGGCGGGGGACCATGCTCTTAGGTGAATTCCAGGCCAATTGGCACAACTAGTGTTTTTCTAAGAGAGCTCTCTGCACCCCATATTGGTGAGTGGTGTCCGGGGTCTTAAAAGCTGCCAAGCTGCCATCCGAGGACACAGCAAATGGTCCCAACTCAGCAGGAACGGATGCTCACCGAGGACCAAAATGACATGCGGTAGACAACTGAAAAGACAGATAGACCCACAAGAGTGTGTGCCTACATCGACTTGGGACCAGAAGAACCGGATGGTGCCCGGCCACCACAAGTGATAGCCACGATGGAGCTCGCAGAGACGAGTCTCACTGGCAACACAAGAATAAAAAGGGGCGCATCATGAGATCTCCACTAAAAGACCTCAGTTGATGGTCCAGCGGTTTTGGGTTTCCTCTGAGAGCATGGCCCCCAGCCCTGATGCTGCCCTTTCCCATAAATTATAACAAAGTTCCACTCTTTGGACAGGAATGGATTGGACTTGGCAATGCAGAGTGGCCATGTATTGGAAGCACTTTATGGTTCTATACATCTATAGGATATCATCTTGCTGACCTCTTGCTGGAGGAAGGTGATTGGACGAAAAGGAGGGGAAAGGAGGCTGTTGGGAGGAGGAGACAGGTGTGAAGCAGAGAGGAATAGTGTGTAGTCACCGGACAGGGAGAGCAGTGGAAGCTACATATAGGTGGGCATGTAAATTTATACGTGAATGTACATTTTCACTCAGGTATGTTAAATAAAAATAAAGAAAAAAAGAGGTTGCACCATTTTGCAATCCCACCAACAGTCTAGGAGAGTTCCAATTTCTACACAATCTCTCTAGCATTTGTTGTTGTGCATTTTTTGGATCATAGCCAACCTTGTTGGGGTGAGATGATATCTCATTGTAATTTTGATTTGAATTTCTTTACTAGCTAATGATCATGAGTAGGTCTGCATGTGTTTTTTGGCTATCTGGATCTCCCCTTTAGAGAAGTATCTGTTCATTTCCTTTGCCCATCGCTTAATTGGATGATTTGTCTTTTTCTTATTGATATTTTGTAGTACCTCATAGATTATGGAGATCAGGTGTCAGTCTGACATACAGTTTCCAATTTTTTTTTTTTTTCCATTCTCTAGGTGGCCTTTTAATTCTATTAATAAAGACTTTGGATGAGCAAAGTTGTTTGATTCTTAATAGCTACCATTTATCTATTTTCTCTTCTGTTGTTTGTGGTTTCTTTGACAGATTTTGGAGTCTGTCCTCATTGTGCATTAAAACTTCCATTGTTTTTACTTTTTCTTGGATGAGCTTTATCGTTTTAGATTTGATATTTAGGTCTTTTATCCAGTTTGAGTTGGTTTTTGTATAAGGTGTAAGTTATGGGTCTTGTTTGAATTTATTGCAGATGGAGATCCAATTTTGCCAGCACTGTTTGTTGAAGAGATTGTTTTTAGCCCAGTTTAATGTCTTAGGGCCTTTGTTGAATATCAACTGTTCATAGTAAGATGGTGTCATCTTTGGGGTCTTGATTCTGTTCCACTGATCTATCTGCCTCTTTTTGTACCAGTACCAGGCTGTTTTGACTACTGTGGCTGTGTTGTAAAGTCAGGTAGGGAGAAGCCTCCCAGTGTGTTCTTCTTCTTCAGTAGTGCTTTACTTATCCAGGGCTTCTTCCCTTTCCAAACAAAGTTGGTGATTTGTTTCTCCACCTCATTAAAAAAAATGTCACTGGAATTTGTACTGGGATTGCATTATATAAGTAGATTGCTTTGGGTAAAATAGACATTTTCACAGTGTTAAGTCTTCCTATCCATTTATGTAAGCCTCTCTTAATTTCTTGTAGTAAGGGTTTGTAGTTCTGTTTGTAAAGGTCTGTTATTTCTCTGGTTAGATTTATTCCTAGGTACTTTGTCTTCTTAGGGGCTATAGTAAATGATATTGATTCAGTGATTTCTTCCTTTATAATCTTGTTGTCAGTATAAAGGAATCCTACTGAATTTATTTACGTTTATCTTGTATCCTGAGTCTTTGCTGAACTCTTCTTTCAGTTTGAGTACTTTACTTATGGATTCTTTAGGATTCTGTATGTATACGATCATATCATCTACAAATAGGCAGATTTTCACTTCTTCTTTGCCAATGCAGATTCCCTTTATTTCTTGGTCTTATCCAATTGCTCTGGCTAGAACTATTAGTACAGTGTTGAATAGGACAGGTGAGAGTGGGCAGCCTTGTCTAGTTCCTTTTCTCAAGGGAAACTGTTTCAGTCCCTCTCCATTCAGGATGACTTAGGCAGTTGGGTTGTATAAATGGCACATATTGCATTGAGGAATTGGCTATCTGTTCCTATTTTGATAAGAGTTTTTAGCATGAATGGGTGTTGAACTTTATCAAATGCCTTTTATGCATTAATAGACAAAATCAGGTGATTCTTGTCTTTTGTGGTATTTATGTGTTTGATCACATGAATTGTTTTTCTGATGTGGAACCAACCTTGATCCCTGGTATGAATCCAACTTGGTCATGATGACTTGTTTTTTGGATATGTTGTTGTATTCTATTAGCCAGAATTTTGTTGAAGATTTTTGCATCTAGATTCATGAGTGATATCAGTCTGTAGTTCTCCTTTTTTGTTGAGTCTTTCCTTGGCTTTGATATCAGGGGACGCTGACTTCGTAGAATGAATTTGGGAGTATTCCATCCCTTTCTAACTGTGAAATAGTCTCTGTCATACTGGAGATAACTGTTCTCTAAAAGCTTGGTAGAATTCTGTGGTGAACCCAACTGGGCCTAGGCTTTTTTTCATTGGTAGTTTTTTGATGACTTTTTCAATCTTTTCCTTTGTGATGGGTTTTTTTAAGTTGTTCTGCTTCACCTTGTGATAATTTTGGTGGGTGATATGAATCAAGAAATTTGTCCATTTCCTCGAGGTTTTCAAATTTGTCAGAGTAGTCTTTCATGGTATTCTGTTATGATATTTTTGATTTCTGTTGGATCTGTTATGACAACTCCCCTCTTATTTCTCATCTGGGTCATTTGTTTTCTTTCCTGTCTTTCTTTAGTAAGTTTAGCTGATGGTTTATCAATTTTGTTGATCTTTTCAATTGTTCTTCTATTCTCTAATCCATTTAGTTCTGCTCTAATCTTTATGATCTGTTCTCTTCTGGTGCCTGAGGGGTTCCTCTGTTGTTCTCTCCCTACTTGTTCAAGCTGTAGTGTTAGTTCCTTAGTTTTGTTTCTTTCTTCTTTCTGGATGTGCGCATTTATGGAGATAAACTGACCTCTGAGCACTACTTTGGCTGTATGCTATAGGTTCTGGTAGGAAGTGTTTTCATTCTCATTGGAATCCATAAACTTCTTTATTTTATCCTTGATTTCTTCTATAAACATGGCTTTTTGAGCAAGATCTTGTTCAGTTTCCTTGAGTTCCACTTTATACTTATGTTTTTTTCTGCTATTGATTTCAACCTTTATGACTTTATGATCTGATGCTTTGCATTAATTCAATGGCATTGATTTTGTTGAGAATTGCTTTATATCCTAACAGATGGTCTATTCTGGAGAATGTTCCATGTGCACTGGAGAAAGGGTGTAGTTGTCCACTGATTGATGGAAAGTTCTGTGTATGTTGATGAAGTCTAGTTGGTTAATTGTGGCAATAAAGTCTCGTGTGTCTTTACTGAGCTTTTTTGTAGATGATCTGTCCAGTACTGAGAGCAGAGGGTTGAAGTGTGCCACTATTATTGTGGAGTGATCTATCTCATTTTTGAGTGTAGTCAGTGTTTCTTCAGTGTATTTAGGTGCTTTAATATTAGGTGCATAAATATTTAATAAGGTAAACCCTGCTTGTGTGTTCAACCTTTAGCAATGAATCGTGTCCATCCTTGCTCACAATGACCACACCACAATTTAAAGGCATCAGTTCTTCTTCTATCTTCCTTATTCTTTATCCAGCTTCCACATGCGTGCGATGTAACTGAAAATACCATTACATGGGTCAAGTGCACCTTAGTCTTCAAGGTGACATCTTTGCTTTTCAACACCTTAAAGAGGTCTTTTGCAGAAGGTTTTCCCAGTGCAATGCGTCTTTTTATTTCATGACTGCTGCTTCCATGGTTGTTGATTGTGAAACCAATAAAATGAAATTATTGACAACCTCAGTGTTTCCTCCACTTATCATAATGTTGTTTATTGATCCAGTTTTGAAGATTTTTGTTGTCTTGATGTTAGCTGTAATCCATCCTGAAGGCTGTGGTCTTTGATTTTTCTCAGCAGGTGCTTCAAGTTCTGTGCAGTCTCAGCTAGCAATGAGGTTCATTAGCTAGGAATCAAACTCAGATATCCTGCATGAAAGGCAAAAATTCTACTTTCTTAGTTATCTGGTGCTACTGTAACAGAAACACCACAAATGGGTGGCTTTAACAAGGATAAATTTATTGTCTCACAGCCTAGTAGGCTGAAAGTCCAAATTAAGGGTCCCAGTTCCAGGAGGCTTTCTTTCTGTGTTGCCTCTGGGGAACATCCTTGTCATCAATTTTCCTCTGTTCTAGGAGTTTCTCAGCTCTTAGTGACCTCCTGTCCAAATGATTAGCTTCCCTCCTGGTTCTGTATTCCATGGCAGGGTATCACTCCATCTCTCTGCTTGCTTCCTTATTCCTACATCTTGAAAGAGATTGACTTTAGACACAATCTGATCTTGTAGATTGAATCTTGCCTTAGCAACATAACTGCCTCTAATCCTGCCTCATTAAGATCACAGAGGTAGAATTTACAACATGTGGGAAAACCACATCAGATAACAAAATGGTGGACAACTACGCAATACTAGGAATTATGGCTTAGCCAAGTGGACACCTGTTTTTATGGGGGCACAGTATGATACAACTATACAAGAAATAAAAGCAGAGAAAGAGAGACCTGACTACAATCAAGCAAGAAGAGCTAGGAATGCATCCTTTGGACCCAGTGACCCTGCACTGAGAAGTTCTTAGACCCAGGGAAGACTGATAAAAGGACAGTCCCCTAGAGCTGGCATGCTGAATTTAGACTTCTAGCTTTCTAGACTGTGACAGAAAAAAAAATTTCTCTTTGCTAAGACAATCTGGTTGTAGTATTTCTGTTACAGCAGCACTACATAACTCAGACAGACATAATAACAGTGCTGTCTCTTACAATACCAATCAAACAATCTGGTTGTAGTATTTCTGTTACAGCAGCACTACATAACTCAGACAGACATAATGGCAGCACTGTCTCTAACAATACCAGTGTAATCTGTGCTCCAACCACTGAAACACAGTAGTGACTTGGTTGCATTTAATCTTTTTTACAGTCAATTTTATGTAGTAAAGTGATAGTATCAATATACGTTGCATGTGGATCTGGTATCTTACACTCACTGAGGATGTCATATGAGTGGCAGGGAGACATGGTGCTAAACATCAGAGGTACTGTCATGATCCACCATTTACTGAGCAATAGAGATGCTGGGCATCTTACCCAAGACTTCACACTTGGGATGTGGCTTAGCCTGGGTGAGTAGTTCATGAAGAAGCACTTGAGAATCAAACCAGAGAAAGCAGGAGCCACAGTCAGTGAAAATGCAGAAAGGGCAGTGAAGAAAGCCATCGTAGGCAGGAGCTGACCTCTGAGGGTGAAATGTCAGAAAGAGAGAAAGCCCCAGAAGTTTGCCCCTGAGTAGTTGCCAGGATTTCTGGGGTCTCATGAGGTGGGCACACATTTTAGCCAGATAATTTAAAGAAATAGAATTCCTAGAGGCTTCGGAGTTACAAACACTCTCTGAAAATAGGGGCAAAAGAAGCAATGTTTTAATACACACACATGATTTGTTACTCATCCCTGTACCATTAACACTGATCCCATAATGCTCGGATGATCATGAAACTCACTGGGGATGCACTTCAATGGCCCAGGATGGATGTCCACCCAGGGTTTTATTTTTTTTATAGTTGAGCTCAACACTGCTGGTGGCACTGAAAGAAACCACTGCCACCAATTGAAAAGTTAATTATGGATTGTCCTTGAAATAAGGCATGTTTTATTGGAAGTTAAGGGATAGTCAAAACAGCTGAAGGCAAAATGCCAGGGAACTGCTGTGACGAAGCCATCATGTTCTACTTAGAGTCAACGTTCCTTTTAGTTTAGTTTCTTTAAGGCCCAAGTCTGCTGCAGAAAAGTCCTCATCCCTTTCATGTGGGACAAAAGAGGATTAGGAAAGGGAATTTTCTTAAGTCTGTGCATTGAAAATGCGGCTTATAGCAGCCTAAAGAAGGCACATTTTGCCTTTTCTTACCACAGGTTCCTCTTAATTGTGACTTTCATAAAGCTCTTCTGTAGCCATTGTAACCAATCATTAACTGACTTCATTTCTGTTGGATGAAAAGGGAGTCTGCCTCACTGAACATGAGACAAGAATTAGAAAGGCTTTCAGTGTTTTCATTTTTAGTGAGATGAGAGTCCCCATTGTAGAAGGTTTGAGACATAAAACCTAAAATATATAAGAATACACACATGGTTTCATACAAGTGCTCCACAGTAGATGCAAAATCCTATTGTAAGTAAGAGTTTCACTAGCATATACACTGAGGAGCAAAAGCTTTTGTGATTTTTAACAAATAGACTAACTTTAGCAAAAATTAAACTGCAACCGTTTCACCATAATAATCCCTGAGAACTCTTACTCTATGAATCAGGCATTGTGATAAGGATAAATAAATGAAAGATGATGATAGAGAGGAGAATAGATGGACGCTTGCACATACGTATGTACATGCCCACGCATATGTTCATGTATGAAGACCAACAATGAGGTCCACAGACTTAATTGTTCCAAGCGCTATATTCTTCGTTGTTGAACATCACTATGGTCACCTTCAGAGTACTCCCCTTGGGAAGTTGTGTACCTACTGCAGTACCTAGTCCACCTTTCAAAGCAATTTTGTAGCTCTTTCTGAAATGGCCATTGTTCATGATGGCAAGGTGGCAAGTTTGCAAACTTAATTGTCTAGTTGTCCGTGAGGGAGTTTTTTAGCCAATAAGCAAATGACTGTATTGGAACATCCTCCCTACTCATGATCTGGCCCCTGATCACTTTTTCTTGACCTGAAGATAAAGGAAATATTGAAAGGAAGACATTTTGATGACATTCAGGACATCAAAAGTAATAAGACTACAGTTCTGACAGCCATTCCAGAAAGAGTTCCCGAATTGCTCTGAAGCGTGGACTAAGCACTGACATTACTGCATACATAGCTTCTCGAGGGGGTTACTTCAAAGACGACTGTAGTGATATTCAGCAATAGGTATGTAGCGCCTTTCTTCCACCATGAGCTCTTAAACTTAATTGGTAGTCCTCGTACGTATGTATGCCTGGATGAATAGATGGCTGGCTGGCTGGCTGGCTGGCTGGCTGGCTGGCTGGCTGGCTGGCTGGCTGGCTGGCTGGCTGGCTGGCTGGCTGGCTGGCTGGCTGGCTGGCTGGCTGGCTGGCTGGCTGGCTGGCTGGCTGGACGGACGGACGGACGGACGGACGGACGGACGGACGGACGGATGGATGGATGGATGGATGGATGGATGGATGGATGGATGGATGGATGGATGGATGGATGGATGGATGGATGGATGGATGGATGGATGGATGGATGGATGGATGGATGGACAGAAGGATGGATGATTGTGTGGACAGACAGAGAGGTATAAATAGATAAATCTATTTGTAGATACAAAGTGGTAGAGAGAAAAATTTGAAATATTCCGGCATCATAATTCGTATTATCCTGAATGGGAGACTCACATTCAACTAAAGTAGTATCTATTGCTATTGAGTTCGTTCCAAGTCATAATGACCCTAAAATAATACAATAATAAATCCAAGATTGGCAGGGCACTTTCTATATTCCAGTTTCTACTTTAAACACTTTGCATCTAATATTGCATTAAATTCTCACTTCGCTCTTAAGAGACACCCAGCGTTATTACCTTTACTTTGGAGATGAATTGTCTGAGAAGAGAGAGGAAAAATAAATAGCCCATCCTCACTTAGACAGTAACTACTTATCTGGGAGAGACAGTGAAACTCATGTAACAAAATGTCTTGCATCAATGAACAGACTCTGATGGAGGTATCAAAGTCATAATGTAAAAAGCCACTGGTTGTGATCAAAAGGACTGGAAAAAGCTCCATTGAAGAGGAATTCTCCAGGCAGGCAGTAGAGAGGATAAGGCAGAGCAGGGAAAAATAATCTAGCAGAAAGGAAAGGAAAATAGAGGATGTGAAGGGACAGTAATTCTACAGGAACAGCCACAAGAAAACAAAACCCTGAAAGTTCAACAGCGGGTAAGCGGTTAAATAAACCCTTCTGTCTTCACTCAGTGAATGCAAAGCAAGAGCAACCCACTTGCTATGAACTCTCAGGGACTCTACAGCACGGAGGAGAACCCACCCAGAGAGTCTCAAGGCTGTAAGTCTCCAGGGAAGCCGACCACCGCATCTTTCTCCCATGCCGCACCTGTTGGGTTCCAACGCTGATCTATCCATGCACAGTTGAGTGCTTTCTAACTGAGCCACTAGGGCCTCCACTCGGTGAACAGTGGTGTCATGAAAAATTTTTAGGCCATAAAAGAATTTTGAATAATTTAAATACTTGAAAAAGTGTTTCAAATGCATGGTAAAACTGTGCAACATAAAACTGTATTTAATAAAAATCACCATAACATGAATAAACACACAAAAATTTCTGAAAGGCAAATAGTATTTCTCTTTGCTGTGAGATTATGTGTGGCTTGTATTTTCAACTCTGCAATATCTGCATCCAAACATTTGTTTTGTTTTTGTATAACAGAAACTTATCTTAAAATCTGTAAAAAACATGAAAACATAGTTAGCAAATGATTATAGTGACCCTGTTTATTTTGTCATCCTTTTCCCAGCTTTGAAATGCAAGAGACTTCATGTATATCATTTTAAAGACATACATTATCAATCCAGAGCCCAAGCGTAGTCAGTCCAGCTTATAAAACAGTCTTCCCTTGGATTTTAGGGAAAGACAGTCTGTAATAAGTCAATGAAGACTGTCATTTTAGTGGCTACAGGTAGTCAGTGTCAGGTGCTAAAGCAACTGGGACCTCAAATGTACATTAATAGAAGTGGCCTATGGAGAGGGTTGAGGATCAAGGGAAACTCCATGGGTTTCCTTGGTTATGAGGGTAAGACTGTAGCGGTTCACCAAGTGATGTGAAGCGAAACCAAAGCACTTCACCACCAAGTTGAATCTGCCTCATAGTGACCTTGTAGGCGGGACTAGATCTGCCCCCATAGAGTTTACAAGGAGCTCCTGGTGTATTCAAACTGCTAACCTTTTCATTAGCAGCCCTGACAGTTAACCACTACACCACCGTGGTATCCGATGTGAGGTTGAAGACCTTAGTTCAAGATCTGCCACTAAGAGCCAGGCAGAAATCCTGAACCGCTGCTCCCCAGGAGACTGCAGTCTTGGAAATCCTATAGGGTCATTCTTCTGTGTACCATACAGTTTCATGAGTCTGAGTCAACTGGGGGGCACCTGACACCAAGGATAGCCACCTTCCCCTCTGCTTCGTTCCCGTCTCCTCCCCTCCCCAGCCTTCTCCTTTCTGTCTCTCGCTCACACTACTTTCTTCTGCTCAGAGAGCTGCTCCAAACAGCCCACAGCCAGAAGAGGCAGCCCGGACTCTGCTTCTTCTTTGTTTGCACCTTCTACCTCCCGTTAGAGAACTCTAGAAACAATCCCCTTCTTTTGTAGCACTTCTTCTTATTCATTCTTCCCTGAATTTTAACCATTCATGTTCCAGAGCACAGGTAGCAGCAGAAACTGAGCTCAATTTCTGAGTCATTTTCTCTAGTCAATGAAACTGCTTTTGCCCAGCAGTACAAAGTGCTCCTGGGTAATAATGATAGGAAACACTTCCCTGAGTCTACGTCTCTTTTTAAATAGAGGGCAGGCCATGCAAACAATAATCAGTCATCTGAAACCAGTCCCTGCCAAGTTCGTGGAATTGTACAAAATACCTGGAAACCCTTAATAGTGTTGCATATGGGATTAGAGCCAGCATGTGGAGCAGTGAGGAATTTAAAATACAGTTCCATGTTCAAAAATCACAAACTGACACCAAATTCAGGGCTACCGATTTACTTTGGACCCATAGTAACCTTATAGGACAGAGTAGAACTGCCCATACAGTTTCCAAAGAGTACCTGGTGGGTTTGAACTACCAACATTTTGGTTAGCAGATTTAGTACTTAACTACTGCTCTACCAGGGTCTCCTTCCAAAACCAAATCCACTGCTGTCGAGTTGATTCCAACTCATGGAGACCCTACAGACATAGTAGAACTGCCCTATAGAGTTTCCAAGGAGCACTTGATGGATTTGAATTGCGGATCTGCTGGTTAGCAGCCATTGCACTTAACCACTATGCCAGAAGGGTTTGTAGGGTTTCCTTAGAGCCTCCAGACTGTTTACTTTAATATGGTTAATTTTCTGAGATGTAAATTTCACTTCAATGAGGGAAAAAAAATTACCAGAAGATATTTTATGGCTTTACAAATGTAGTATTTGAACTGACGTTTTAATGTCAGCAATACATAAAGCTGAACCTGGTCCTTGGCTGGTGCCATCGGTCAAATGCTTGAATACTAATCAAAAGGCGAGCTATTCAAATGCACTCAGAGGCACCTTGGAAGAAAGACCTGGCCTTCTGTTTTCCAAAGCTCACAGCCCCTTGAAAACCTTACAGAACTCAGTTGTCTGCACGCAGGAGAGTCGCCATGAGTCCGAGCAACCCGTGTGGCAACTGGCTTGACTTTTTAGTATTAACCTGGAAGTGAAACACACCACCAAACAGGATATCTGGAGAATACATGCAGAACAAAGCAAGAACCTTTCATATTGTATTTTCCTCTTTTTGTGGCACATTTTTAGTTCTTCTGACATGTATTTCTCACTCATTGTGCTGGTAAATCAGCTTTGGTGAAAATATTGAATTTCTTGGGAATTTTCAAATTGCCGTCAGGGTGATCATGATGCTGAAGACTAACCTTATGCTACGCTTGTATTGTACATTCCAACACAGCACATTTCGAATAATTCGTAAATTAATTTCATTTACAAATTGAAACGTGAGGGTGTGAAATCTTTGTGAGATCCGTGTTTAACCAAAGGTAATATGGGTTATAAAAAATAGGAAAACAACAGTGAATTATGGAGTATTCCTAAGGCCTTCTTTTTTGTGTTGGCTCATCTGTCCATTATTCTTTTATTGCTGGCTCTAGATAGCTGTGTATCTGTTTCTCTTCATTGAAAAGATAAACAAGTGCATTATTTTAAGTATGGTCATAAAGGAATATCAGCATATTGTAACAAAACAGTGAGCTCCCTTTCCTCATGGAGCATGGTCAAAGGATCTCATGGCTGGGATCTTGTTGGCTGAACTTGAACCTGGATCACCATAAACACCTGTTCCAGTGACCTTGTGTCCGCCTTCAGTACTGCGGCCTGGGCAGTATCCTCTCCCTGAGAGCTGCCGCACTAGTGGAGTTTACAGGGAGCTCTGGTGGTGCAAGGGTTAAAGCGCTTGGTTGTTAGCCTCAAGGTCAGTAGTTGGAAGTCACCAGCCAGACCTTGGGAGTAAGATGTGACTGTCCTCTTCCGTCAAGATTGTGTTGTCTTTGTTGTTGAGTACTGTAGAGTTGTTTCCAACCCACAGTGACCTTGTGTATAAAAAGCCCACTGCTGCTGAGTCAGTGTTGACTAATGGAGACCATATAGGGCAGAGTAGAACTGTCCCATCAGGTTTCCAAGGAACACATGACAGATTCAAATTGCCAACCACTGGGTTAGCAGTCATAGCTCCTAAACATTAGGCAACTAGCATTTCCTCCCTTTGTACAACAGATCAAAATTCTAAGGGAACAGCCCTGGAGACCCAATGGGGCAGTTCTGCTCTGTCCTCTAGGAATGCTTTGAGCTGAGACCAGCTTAGCAGCAACTGGTTATGGAATTAGTAGGTCCCTGGGTAGTGGGAAAACGTTCAGCTGCTAATGGACAGATTGGAAGTTCAAGCCCAATCAGAGGCACCTCAGATGAAAGGCCTGGCATTGTACTTCTGAAAAACCAGCCACTGAAAACTTGTGGAACCCAGTTCTACTCTCACACACAGACATGGGGTGGCCATAACCGGAAGTTGACTCTTGGGCAAGTACTTTTTTCAGAGTTTACAGAATGAGTGTCTGCATTCTTTAATCTCACTGGCAGCCCAGGAACCCAGGTAAAAGCAGAAGGTGTTTCAACCCCTTGTTACAGAAAAAACTACAAGACATTGCTACAAGAAACTAGGAGGGACTTAAATATGTGGAATAATCTTCCCTGCTCATGGATAGGAAGACTCAAAATTGTGAAAATGTCTATTTTGCCCAAAGTACTCTACTTATATAATGCAATCCCAATACAAATTCCAATGACATTTTTTAATGAGATGGAGAAACAAATTATCAGCTTTATTTGGTAAGGGAAGAAACCCAGAATAAGTAAAACACTACTGAAAAAGAAAGTCACTACCTGACTTTAAAACCTATTACACTGCCACAGTAGTCAAAACAGTCTGGTATTGTTACAAAAAGAGACATATAGACCAATGGAATGAAGTAGAGCCCCCAGAGATGCCACCATCCTCTTATGAACAGCTGATATTTGACAAAGGTCCTAAGATTTTGAACTGGGGTAAGAACAGTCTCTTTAACAAATGGTACTGGCATAATTGGATATCCATCTGCAAAAAATTGAAACAAGACCCATATCTCACACCTTATACAAAAATCAACTCGAATTGGATAAAAGACCTGAATATAAAAGCTAAAATGATAAAGCTCATCCAAGACAAGATAAGGTCAACAATGGACGTTTTAATATGCAGTATAGACAGACTTCAAAATCTGACAAACAAAACACATTCACCAGAAGAGAAAATAGATAAATGGGAATTAATAAGAATCAAACACTTCTGCTCATCCAAAGACTTCATCAAAAGAATTAAAAGACCACCTACAGAATGGGAAAAAATATTTGGCAACTCTATGTCAGACTGATGCCTGATCTCCATAATCTATAAGGTTCTACAAAATATCAATAAGAAAGAGACAAATCATCCAATTAAGCAATGGGCAAAGGAGATGGACAGACACTTCTCTAAAGAAGAGATTCAGGCAGTCAAAAAACACCATCATTAATTATTAAAGAAATTCAAATCAAAATGAGAATGAGATACCACCTCATCCCAACAAGATTGGCCATGATCCAAAAAACGCAAAACAATAAATGTTGGAGAGGATGTGGAGAGATTGGAACTCTCCTTCACTGTTAGTGGGATTGCAGAATGTTGTAACCTCTTTGGAAAGCAATTTGGCATTACCTTAAAATAATGAATATAGATATACCATTTGACCCAGTTATTCCTCTGCTCAGAAAATATCCTACAAAATCAAGGCCATTCACACTGACTGCTACATGCACACGAATGTTCATTGCAGCACAGTCCACGATAGCAAAAAGTTGGAATCAACCCAGATGCCCAACAACAGAAGAATGGATAGGTAAACTTTGGTGTATATACTCCATGGAGTACTATACAATGATAAAGAACAACGATGATAGCAGGAAACATCTCTCAATTTGGTCTCAACTGGAGGACATTATATTGAGTGAAACTAGCCAGCGACAGATGGACAATTATTATATGAGAGCCCTACAATAAAAACTTAAAAGCGTACTCATACCTAATAAAAAAGACTCTTTGACGGCTACAAGGGTGGGGAAGGTGGGAGGGCGAGAAGGCAAGGGGTGAGGGTTTAGATTAGATAATTGTTAGAAATTTGGTAGGGTGAAATTGGTGACAATTCACATTAGTAAGAAGATCAATATTAATGAGACTTCGACACAACATGTGTACTCCTCCTCTCTTAACCCAATATTGTAAGCACAGAGTATGTACACTTTCATTTTTTTATTTAATAAAAAAAATAAGTAGGGAAAAAAAAGAATTACATGAATCCCTAGGATTTCCTTGCATTATACTTTTTTCAAAACATCTTTCCAGTCCTCATTCATTTAATCACTGAGTCACGTGGTCAGAATTTGTTGAGTGAATCTCCTGTGTGAAGTATTGGGAGTTAACCACGTCCCTGTCCTTACAGAACTCAGAGGTCAAAGACTAGACAGATAACCAAGGAGGAGCCATGAAGCAGGGTGTTTGCCATAAACTGATGCTGAGGTCATCTGTGACTATTTGTATCTCCCACTGACTCCAGGAGTCATTGTTGAGCACAAGGAGACTCGGAGAGGGACTGCTTTCCCAGTGGAATTCCTGGGAGAGGTGAACAGACTCCAAGGAAGCTAGCCTAATTCCTTGGCCAGGATTAGAGGTCGGGGACTGGGTATGGTGGCACACAGATGTTGTTCAGCTGTAAGATATCCATGGTGGCAAATTTATGAACTTAATTGTATAGCTGTCTGTGAGGGAGCTTTTAGCCAATAAACAAATAACTGTATTGGAACATCCTCCCTGTTCATATGATCTGGCCCCAATCACTTTTTTCTTGATATGAAGACAAAGGAAATACTGAAAGGAAGACATTTTGGTGACTTCGGAACATCAAGGGGAATAAGACCATGTCCCTGACAGCCATTCCAGAAAAAAGAGTTCCCAAATTGCTCTGACAGGTGGACTGGGTGCTGGCATCAGTGCCTAGCTTTCCAAGGGGAGGACTTCAAAGGTGACCAAAGTGATGTTCAGCAATGAGGTAGCAGCACTTCTTCTAGGATGAGTTTGAGAACTTAACTGACAATTGTCAAATTCTAATGTGTATGCATTCAACTTAGGATTTCAAACTTAGCTGAGTTTAATTAAAATAAATTAAGTCATAGTCGTATCTTCACACACTTGCCAGATGTTGGGACTTAATAAAGAGGTCTTAAACCGGCAGATTCGATCTGCTGACCTTTCAGTTAGCAGACATAGCACTGAACCACAAGGCCACCAGGGCTGCCAACCCTGCGCAAAGAAGCAGTAAATCTGGAAAATTTCACTTAAGGTATGAGCAAAATCAGCTTCACTCTTCTTGTCTCAGTTATCTAGTGCTACCTTAACAAAAATATTACCAGTGGGTAATTTTAAAGAACAGAAATCTATTTCTTTACATTTTCAGAGACAGGAAGTCCAAATCCAGGGTGTGGCTCCAGGGAGAGATCTTGGCTTGTCTGTTTTAGCTGTTCTGGCAGCCGTAGCTATCCTTCATGTTCCCGGCTTAAGACGGCATCTTCGGTGCTGGTCTTCACACGGTGTCTTCGCTGTGTATCTTCAATCTATTCCGTTTACACGGCAGCTCAGAGGTGGTTAGATCCAGAACATGCCTTAAACCCTACTGATGCAGTGGTTAAGTGCTATGTCTGTTAACCAAAAGGTCAGCAGTTCACATCTACCAGGCAGTCCATGGAAACTCTACAGGGCTATTCTACTCTGTTGTTAAGGTTCTCTATAAGACAAAATCAACACCATGGCAATGGGTTTGGTTTATTTGGTTATTCTGATATGCCCTCATTAATAAAACAAAGGAAAACCTTTGCTTCCAAAATGGATTCTATTTATGGAGTTAGGGTTGCGGTTTCAGTGCATATTTTGGGGGGCACAATTCAATCCAAACACTTGTTTGACAGATAAGGAACTGAAGTCTAGGGTTTAACCTACCTGATCAACAGACTAACGAAAAGCTAGTATGGGTAGAATTTGGATTTTACCCCAAGCTCTCTGTCTTTCTGTCCAGCACTTTGAAAAGGATAAAATACTGTAGATGCCCATGGCATCATGCATACCATGGGTGCAGATTCCATCTGCATCAAATATAGTAATTTTAATAAAAGAAGGGCTCTCAGGAACTTACAACACAGCTGAGTGAACAGAACATGAAATCATGAAGAAGCAAGCAACGCCACCTTGAGACAACGCAGCCTACAAGAAGATCACCGGACACAGGGAGACTGGGTGCAGTGGTGGATGCCAGGGTTGGGAGTGGCTGGTACAAAGTCCAGGGGGTATATTTTAAAATGTCTAGCTGAAAAGCAGAAACAATTGTCTGAACATTTGGCTATATCTACTTACCCGCTCACCCCAAATCACCAACCACTTGAGTAGCTGGAATTACCAAGTAGTCAAGTCCCCAGGCAGCTGGTAGAATGATCTTCTTTCCATTGATGTCCTTTCCTGGTGGCCAAGCCTGTTGGTGAGCAGACAGGCCTTCAGAAATCGCAAGGAGACCAGTTCTCTAGCCAGTGAAACAAAACCTTCTCCAGCCCTTCTGTGTGACAGCATGTATTCGGTCCTCCAAAGCTGCTCACCCCATTCCTGGGACTCTAATTCACCTCTGTGGTTAAAGACAGAAGAGGAGGAAGATGGAGGACTGTGGATTTAGGACACACAATCTACTGAGGAGCCACTGCTGCCAAGACTGCACACTCACTGAGTAGCCAGCTGAACCTGGCAACCGTCTCAGGAGCCTCTCCTTGGTCTCTTCAGCTGCGTGGAGTTCCAAAGGGGAGGAGACGCTGAGATGACTGGAGATAAAGCAGGATGAGGACACCCCTCTTATGTTAGAGACCAACATTCATCCACCCCTTGGATAAACCAGAAAACACAGGCTGAGGAGCATAGAAGGAACTGTTTGGTGACTTTAAAGAACTGAAGCCTTCCTAGACCAGTCAGCAAATCCTGTCCCCAGCCTATTTGTATAAATAGTACTTTGTTTATTAGTATTAGGTACAGCCACATCCATTCCATTTGCCTGTTTTCAGTGGCCACTCTTATACCTGTGAGAAAGACAGCTGACCTAGAATGCTAGAAGTATTTACTGTCTGTTTTTTTCCATGCAAGCTTTGTTATTCCTTGAACAGGGACAATTACCCCAGTAGATGTCTCAGCTATGTGGACACCTTTATGTCTCAAGTTCTAAAGGGACATTGAACCTGGCTCGTTGCCCAATAAATAAAATATTATAAGACTTCCCAGTCAAAAGCACAGAGTACAAGAGAGAGAAAAATAATAATAAAAGGTAATCCCACTGGATTTGTCTTTCTAGCCCTGCGGCAAAGCCAAGTGCAGCTGAAAAGCTTTTCTCGGGTGAGTGGTGGGAACATTGGGAAGGTAACATAGCTGAGCTGACAGGAAAGCCCACTTGGTCAGGAGCGGTTGAGGTCTGTCAGGGGGTGCATACTGGAACATGTAGTCTCTGCCAGGCACGTCGGTGTCTGGGGAGGCCCTGTCTCACTGCAGAATGCCCTGGAGTTGCCCACACTCTCTAGGGCACCTTGAGTCCAACTTATATCTGATGGGGAGGGGAGGACTCCTTGTTGCAGAGTGATTTGCAATTGAAATCTGATCAATGTATTATTAATGCCAGGAGCCATTCTGGGGCAATCTTGATTTACTCTTGAGCAGTCTGAAGGTTCTTACAAGACAGAGAAAGAAAAGACAAGGAAAGGAGAGAGAGAGAGAAAGAGAGAGAGGGAGGAAGGGAGGGAGGACAAGGGAGAAAGGAGAGAAACCAACTGGCAGAAAGAGGAAGCATGGAAAAGAAAAGGAAAGAAAATGGCTTGCTGTTGCTTTTTCTTTCTTTCCTTTTTTTTGGATGGGTTTGTCTTCATGACTTCGAAGTTCATGGTGATTCCATCTGTCCCCACCAGAGCCATCGTCAGCAAGAAGGAGTATTTCCATATGTGCAAATTAGCATCCAGCCTCCCTTAATCTTCCTGGTGGTCCTCTCAAGTTGAAGGGGCCTTGCTGCCAAATTCACTCATGGCATCACAGGGAGACCACATTAGCTCAGCTGCTGTGGGGATGGTCTGTTGTCCAGCTCTTAATGATTGTGTCTCCTACATCATTTCCATGCTATTCTGACAGCATCATCTGCTCAACTTGTAGGAAACACCAGCCCCAGCAGTGCCATTACCCTAATGAAGGTCACGTCCTGCAGCCTACCCTTTGGAAGTTAATGAGAGAGAGACCTGGTGCACTGATGTCATGGTGACCCTACTCCAGATCTGCTGCCAGGACCCGTGGCTACCCTCCCCAGACCTAGTGCAATGACCCATGTGCCCTGTCCCAGAGATGGTGCCATGACATATGGTCAACCTATCCCAGACCTTGTGCACTGATGCCATGGTCACCATACTTTAGACTTAGTGCAGTGACCCAGAATTCCCAGACCCAGACCCAGAGCAATGACCCATGATCATCCTGCTCCGGTAGTCCAGCATTTGGAAGTGCCATGGACAGCCGTCTGCTCAGAGCTGGTCCTGCAAACCCACAGTTGCTGTGCAGGCTGCTCAGACAGTGTCTCCAACTCCTGACCTGCTCTGAGACTGTCATGGTTTCCTAGCCCTGCTGTAATATACCCACCACAAGAGGACAGTGTAGAGAACAGGAAGTTGTATTCACTGCCCCCCCGAGAATTCCTGGGGCTAAATATCCAAGCTAGGGTCCCAGATGTGTCAACATCTTCCCTATCTGAGTCTTAGGTTTTCCTTGATCCCTTGGCTTGTAGGTGATCCCCAGTCAGCATCTGTCTTCTCCCTGGTGTGCATCTTTGTGCCTTTTCTGCTTTTTTATAGTGCAGAAGTGATTAGGTTTAGGGCCTACGCTATACGGCTGGCTGCCTATACTATTATGACCTCATTAACACAAGGAAAACCTCTATTTCCCAACAGGGTCATGTTTATAGGTACAGGGTTTAGGATTTCAACACTTGATTTGATATCTATGATTCAACACATAACAGCCTTTTTCTTCCTTCTGTTCCTATCTTGTTCCAGACTTGACACTTGATTCATTCATTCTTTAAGTCAAAATGAATTCAAAACCCAGCTCAGTGTCTTTAAGTTGATTCTCACCCATATTGACCTGGTAGGACAGGGTAGAACTGCTCCATAGGGTTTTCAAGGAGCAGCTGGAGGATTTGATGTTTTGGTTAGTAGCTGAGTTCTTAAGCACTGCCACTAGGGTTCCATTGGCCCAACATATATTTATTGAATTTCTTCAAGGTACAGTAATCAACAGAAGATGGACATTAGGTACTTTCTCATGAAGCTTCTACTGTTGTTGAAACAATACACAGAAAAAACAATTAGAGGATTGGTGGATATTATAAACTAGATGGGATAGGAGCTTGAAGGAGTGTTCAAAGGGGGTCTGCATCAAAGTTTGCTTTGGGTTTCTCAGCACTGGTTGCACAGTGGTTAAGCACTTGGCTGGTAACTAAAAGGTCAGTGGTTCAAATTCACCAACTGCTCCATGGGAGAAAGATGTGGCGGTCTTTGCTTCCATAATGATTTATAGCCTTGGAAACCTCATGAGGCAGTTCTACCGTGTCTTACAAGGTCACTATGAGTCAGAATTAACTCCAAGGTAGTAAGTTATACTTGTGGTTATAATCCCATCTGGGAATGGGTTTTCCTTGTTCTGTTAAGAGGCCATGTCAGTGTAGGGTGTGATTTAAGCCTATCACCTTTAAGATATATATATTAAAAAAAAAAAAAGATTAGGGCAGAGGAGCAGGCAGAGATGGAAGAATATAGATGCCATCTATATTCTTTATAGATGCCACCTGCAGATCACCAAGGAGCCAAGTGACAAGAACTTGCCCGGTGACAGATCTCAAGGTGAAGACAAGTCTTCTGCCAGAACCTGAGTCCTGAATTCAGACTCCTAGCTAACTAGGCATTAAGAAAATCAACTTCTGCTCATTAAAGGCACCCACTTGTGGTATTTCTGCTACAGCAGCTCTAGATAATTAATACAGCCCTCTCACAGTTGCTGTTTGTCTTTATTCTTTCATTCCATCTGCATGTGAGAGTGTGAGAATCAAGACAAATGAATTAATGAAAGGCTGACCTTCTCTAATGCCTCTTGAGGAAGAAGGTGGCCTCGTGATCCACGGTGATACTTACCAGGAAGTCCATGCAGTGTGTATCCTGGTGTCCAAATTCATGAAATTTGAGGGCTGCCAATCAGTTGTCTTCCTGGACAGTCCACATTCTTCTAATGCCATCCTCAGCCTCACCACTGTCATCCAACAGATAAGGCCCAACTGGTGAACCTCAGCCAGGGTTATGATGGACCCCAACCACTCCTTTCTTCTTGCACACCAATGTGATGCCCCCTCACCTGTCTCCGCATGACCCCCGATTCCCTGGCAAGGGTCTCCACTCCCTCTGTGGGGATCTCCTTTCAGAGAATGATCTAGAGAATTACAGGATTCCAGAAACTAGAGGCTAGAAATGGGAGGCCCCTCAACAGTGTATTGCTTTCCTCTCCAGCTCCTATGTGAGGGTCACAGAAGAGTAATTCCAGAAGAGACAGATGTCATGAGGCCAGTCCTTTTGCCTCATAGACTTGGACACTGCTCAGCACATCAGCTCAGCTCTAAAGGACCCCACAGCAGCTTTGGAAGTAAGAACAGAACATGTGGGTGCACAAGTGTAGCTTCGGATCTGTAGGAGGTCACCACAGGAAAGGATGGCCCCACTTATCCTAGACACACTGATAGAATGCCTTAGCAAGCATCTTCGCCACCAGTTGTTCTCATGTACCTACCAGCCTTTTGTGACTCATTATTGTTAGCTGCTATTGAGTCAATTCTGACTCATAGAGACCCTGCACACAACAGAACAAAACACTGCCTGGTCGTGCCCCATCCCCACTATTCTGAAGCCGCTGTGTCATTCCAGTTCACTGAGTTTCTTTTTCTTTTTTGCTGAGTCTCTGCCAAGCATGATGTCCTTCTCCAGGGACTGGTCCCTCCTGAAAACATATCCAAATATGTGAGATAAAGTCTTGACATCCTTGCTTCCGAGGGCCATTCTTGTACTTCTTCCAAAAGACATTTGCTCATTCTTCTGGTAATCCATTGTACATTCAACTTTCTGTTCCAATGCCATAGTTCAAAGGTATCAGGATCCACAGTGACTCTATAGGACTCTATAGAATCATCTCATATGATTTCTTAGGTGATAATCTTTATGAGAGTAGACCACTGGGTCTTTCCTTCTGGGAAGCCCCAGGTGGGTCCCAATAGCCCACCTTCTGGTTGGCTGCCGAGCGCTTTACCACCTCACACAGTTCAGTGCTAGACTACCATCTGGGAGGCAGGGCTCCTCCTGAGGCAACAAGTGGTTATGTAACAGAAACACCTCAATATAGTGATTTTAATGAAGAGAAATGTATTTTCTCCTGGTTCAGGAGGCTGAAAGTCTGAACCCAAGACATCAGCTCTAGTGGAAGACTGTCTCTCTTCTCACTCTGGGGGAAACTCGTTGTCTCCCTGGCTTCTGTTCCTCAGCTCTCCAGCAGCCTCCGCCCAACATTTATCTGTCCCCAGTGTGCTTGCTTGTCTCTGATCTGACTCTTTATACACAATGTTAAAGATGAGTAGATTTAAGGAAATCCTTACACTCTTATGGCCTCATTAATATAATACAAAAAACTGAAAACTAAAACCTTTTACCAAACTGCATTATATCCACAGATACAGGGATTAGGATTTAAAACACGTATTTAGGGTGGGGAGTGTAGGGAGTACAAAATTCAGTCTGCAACAGTAACCAGAGAAAAACGAAAACGAGTTGTTGTTCAGATTCCGACTTGTGGTGACCGATGTGTGTTTGAGTAGAACTGTGCTCCCCAGAATTTCCGATGCCTGGTTTTTGGAAGGAGATCACCGGGCCTTTCTTCTTAGGGCTTCTATTAATTCCCCATGCCACTCAGGCATCTCTGCCTTAGTGACAGTGGATGGGAAACCACGGGGAGAGAGACTGGAGTTCACTAGAAAAAATTACAGGGCCTGACCCTCCAGACTGTCCAAATATGAAGCTAGTTGTCACAGAGTGTGCATTAGGTGATTACTGCTGTTAGGACAATGCTGATGATGAGGTACCCGTAATTTGAGAAGTGCTTCACAGGCCATGACACCCCTTTTCCACGAAGTACCTAATCTGATCCCAACACCATCTCCACAAGACGGAGATTGGCTTTTATCTTGTTTTACAAAGGGGAACCTGAGGCCACGTGGGGGTCAGCAAACTCTGCAAGCTCTCAGGACTGATAACAAGCCACATGCAAGGCAAGGGAACCAGGTGACATTTAGGATGTTCTTCACCGTAGCTAAGAAACCCGTCTCTTAATCTAACCCTTTGAACTTCAGATTCCTCATGATCATAAACGTTCCTATTCCGCTCACATGGGATCACTGTGAGACAGAGGTGACCCCACGGTAGCTCACATCAGCAGAGTTCTCCTCATCTACGGACTATGCACCTTAATAAATATTTAATCAACAAGTGGACAAACAGATGTAGGCACTAACTGTGATTTTTTGTACCCATGCTCTCCAATCAACTTTCATTTTGTCTGTGAAACTCAATCTCTTACTCTAAGTTGTCCCCAAAACACTTAGGCCCTGCAATTTGAAGGTGATCTGTGATTTGTATTGTCTTTTCTCTGCATCCAACTAAGCTATAAAATTAGAGTTTGAGGGTGAAACCTATGTCTTTGTATCATAAACATCCCTGGCACATTGTAGACACCAAGTAAACCTTGAATGCATGAATGCCAAACTTGTTAGAAGTTTCTAACAAGCCTGCCTTGGGCCGCCCAAATGTGGTTTCTCCCAGCCACCCGCCTGACCCAGGTAGGGTACCGCACGTGATGGCCTCCCGGCTCAGAGCCGGGTTCCTTGCTGTGGTGCCTGGTTGCTAATCCCAGTCTGCGTGTCCGTGGCAGCAGTAAAACTGCAGCCTCTTGAGCAGAACAGACTCCATGTGCTAGCCCTCTAGTCTGCTAAGCCACCAGGCAGCCTACATTTGAAACATTCCCCAAGTGTCATACTACATTGCAATAGTATTTTCACAAAACAAAGCCTGAGTTACCGGAAGCCATTTTTGACCGATCAGCATTTGATTAAAAGAGGAAGCTCGATGGTGCCATAGGTGACACAGGTGAGAACAGGGGCACAGAACATCGCAGTCAGTGCCTGGCAAGAGGACGTCTGCTTTGTAAGGGGCTGAGTGCGAAGTGGGGCTGGGGCGGGGCAACAGACTGGTGGAAAGTGGTTTAAACCGAAGATATTGAAAGCAAATCAGTGTAGCGTAAGCCTCCAGCCTTGGGTCCAGGGGACCAGCTGGTCTGAGATAGAGCGGAAGGTGTGACTGGGGAACTAGAACTGGGAAGGAGATGGGGCATCTCACCCTCATCTACACAGAAATGAGACCGACCACTTCACGTTCTTGACAAAGTGGGTGACAGCCCCATTCTAGTCTGTGAGCACTGGACTTCATGTAAGAATTACAGGAGAAAAGCTTCCTGGATGGCACCTTGGAAGACAGGTCTGACGATCTGCTTCTGGAAGGTCACAGGTTTGAAAACCCCGTGGCATGGTCCTACTGTGCACATACTGTGTCATCATGTGTGTGAATCCACTCAAGAATAATTAACAACAACATATGTGCGGGGAGCAGGTGGGATGGGAGGTTTGACTGAGATGTAGACAGGATCCAGAATCCTAGCATAAAAGGAGATACAGAACGTAATTGTGAGTCACTGGGAGGAGAAAATGCTGACTATGGGGTGCATGGACCGCCTTCCAGGAGCTGCAGAACTATCCGGGGAAACCAGAATGGTTTTCACAGAAGTCCTAGCAGCCTCAGTTGTTGAACTGTGCATGGGTAGGTGGCTACAGCAGAGAATGGAGAGCATGCAGAGAGGCAGGTGAGGGTGAACACCTGGGATCCATGGGAAGGAGACTCCCCTTGGGGGAAGAAAGAACATCTCAACAGCCTGTATTTTTAGGAGAGATATTGACAGCCTTAGAAGGTGGTGAGTTCTTTGTTCCTGGGGACGTAGGTCTACTAGTTAGAAATATTGGACCAAGGGTGCAGCCGTAGATCTTGGGGTGGTGATTAAACTGGGTGAGCTGCTGTTAAGTTAGGGTGCTTTACACGGTAGCCAGCAAAAGCTGCCTAAAAGAGCAAAGAGGGGACGTGCAAGTTCCTGAACAAGAAGGTTAGGGTCAGGACAGCCTCTGATCTAGCACATTTGTGGCTCGGTGATAATCTGCACAAAGACCCCTAGTGGCACAGTGGTTAAGCACTAAGCTGCTAACAGAAAGGTGGATGGTTTGAACCCCCCAGCCACTCCGTGAGAGAGAGACCTAGTGATCTGTTCCCATGATGAGGACAGCCTCTAAAACCCTACGGGGTATTTCTGCTGTATCCTATAGGGTCGCCATGGATTGTAATTGATGACACGTACCAACAACAAATGCCTGTGTGTGTTCTTCTGGGAACAGCAGGGCTTAGAGTCCCCAGACCGCGGTCACTGTTCTACGTACGTAAGTAAGTCACAGCAAGGATGGAGGGGTTCTCACGGCTGTCTTTTCCTGGGGACCCCAGACTGCTTTTCCTAAAAACATGAGGAAAACATAAACAAGACTGAGATCAGATTATCAAAGAATAAGAAGGCGGGGTAGGTGGTAATGCCACGGGCAGCTGGTAGGTGCTCCAACAACTTTGTCATTCTTACTAGGATTTTTGGAAACCCTGATGACATAGTGGTTAAGTGCTGTGGCTGCTAACAAAAGGTCGACAGCCCACATCCACCAGTTGCCCCTTGTAAGCTCAATGGGGCAGTTCTACTCCTGTTCTATAGGGTTACTACAAATCAGAATCCACACATCAGTGGACTTGGGTTTTTGGTTCTACTGGGATTTTAATTGGGGTTTCCATGACATTTCTTAAAGTAGTAACTTTTAAATAGATGATTGCATGTACAACGTAACAGTGCAAACGCATACTTGTGATTGTCATTGATACCTCATTTTTCTTGAGTTAGCTGGTTCTGTGCAAATGTGCCAATACAGGGAAATCAGGCACACCTGTGTGTGTATGTGCACGTGAATTGTTTCTACACAAACGGACAGTGCAACACACACGCTTCATACATCTCTGAGCCGAGTTTACTTTTTCTTTTTTAACTCGTCAATAGATTTGTTGTTGTTGTGGGCTGCTGAGTTGATTCTGACTGATGGCGAACCCTATAGGACAGAGTAAGACTGCCTTCTAGGGTCTCCTAGGCTGTACTCATTATGGAAGTGAACTGATACATCCTTCTGCCTAGGAAGGGCTGGTGGATTTGACCTGCCAACCTTTCAGTTACCAGTTGTATCCTAAATTATCATGCTACCAATACTCCTTTATCAACAGAGACGGTTCCATTTCCCTGGCATGTGTGCTCACATGTGCATACTTCATTCATTTTTAAGGACTGTCTGCCATTCCATGTTCCCTTCCAAAGGCTCTCATTATTCCATGGTATAAATGTAACAAAATTTGTTCAAACATTTTTCTATTAATGGACATTCAGATTTTTTTTTTTAATTCTGCAGAAAATGCTACAGAAAATATCTCAGACAGGCATGTCTTTGCACACATGTCACAAGAAAATGGCTGTGCGTTTTTATTTTGGGAGAGACTGGGAGTACCCCTCCACTGGGAAGAAGAGACTGATGCTCCTAACAGTCATCAGCCGCTGGATGGAGCGCCCAGACTCTGCCCTCGCTGGCATTTCACAGGACAGTCTGAGCTTCACCAGTCTCATAGATGGAACATTCTATCTCACAATCATTGTGCATTTCTCCTACTATGGGTGGCACTTTGGTATTTTCAGGTGTTTAAAGGTCATTTGTGGGACCTTTTTCATGAACTACCTGTTCTCACCCTTTGCTCACTGCCTTCTCTAGATTACTTAACTAACTACTGACATGCTCTACTATGCCTCTTTCTTCCACATCACAGATTGTGAGTTAACCTGGAAAGTGTTCAACTATGAGGATACATACACCTGTCTTCCTTTCTGTGGACACAGTGGGCCCCTCACAGACGCGGACCATGGGGCTGTCTTCTGCTCCCGCTTGATCACGATACAACACTCTCAGTCCTTACATTCTCTTAAAATGGGCACTGTTGGTAGGTTCCCTGACAGCCAAGAGGGAACCTACCAACTGTACCCACTTTAAGGGCAAACAAACAAGAGAACTACAAAGGCCCTTGGCAAACCATAAAGCTCAGGGTGTGCTTGGAGGCTACAAGGTAGTCTTTTGTAGTATGCTACAGGTTGGGATCCTCCCCCTGTTTGTTTCCACCTCCTTTACTTGTCCCCAGATGTTCAGCAGAACCCACAGCAGAGGTCTTGAATAAGGGGCAGCAGATCCATCTTCTCAGCCCTGCTAGCTTACGGCAGGGGTTCGAACCCCACAGCTCAGTATCACCCTGGCCCACCTACACTGTTTCATCCCTGAGGCTGACTGCCAGAACCTGAGCCTCCCAGGACCGCTGTCCGTTGGCCTGAAGCTCTCAGGGTCCTCTGTGGCCTGAACATCCTAGATTCTCCATGGGCAAAGATGGGTTCTGAACAGAGCAGCCAACTGCAGCGGGATTCTAAATCTTCGTCCTAGCTTTCCCTATTCCTGGCTTATGAATTATTAACGAGCCCTATGTTTGTAATGCCAGGCTCTCTGCTTCCTCCAAATTAAATTACCGAGGGATATATTTGATTATAAACATACTTAGTAAATGTTTTCATTGTTGCTTTCTGTAGCTTCCTTTGTACTAAAGTGTTATAGTGTCAAAAAGTCTACCGCAAACATCTACAGCCGGCAGAGAAAAACCATTTGAAGCAAACGCTGGCAAATTAAGTAATCAGAAATGAAAACCACTTTAGGACAATGGTGAATATAATTTGTCATCTCTCAAAAAAAGGGGGGTGGGTGGAGTGGGAGGGACTTCTTCCAGCAGCTGAGCTCCTCTGGAAAGAGCTGGAACTGACCTTGGGAATCTCCATCCAGAGTCTACCGAGTACTCCCCTTATCTCTGTGTCACCTGGGATCAGGCAAGCTGTCTCTGTGCCTCACTTTCTCCATCTGCAAAGTGGGAGTGAAAAGGCAGCCCCACCTACTCCAATAAAGTCTCTAAGAAAAGCAGATTTATAAGCTGCAGATTACCTCCAGATGCGAATGTCAATTATTGTGTTAAGTAAACTGAGAAAAGCTGCAGAGATACAGTTGAGCCAACACTTCACGAACAATGAATGTGGTCTGGGGGCCCTGGGTCCCAGCGTCCCTCTGTGGGTACCTTAGACAGTCCCCAAGTTACCGACACCTGACTTACACGCAACCCCTAACTGCACACCAACACTTGTGAAGTTTATTATTATATTATTATTACTACATTACAAATTCAAGTTACACACAAAGGTTCATAATAACAAACTAGTGTTACTTTGCAATGTGCATCCAAAGATAGTTGTTGTTGGGTTCCGTTGGGTTGGTTCCAATTCTCAGTGACCCCTTCAGCAAGAAAAAGATGCTGCCCAGTCCTGCACTGTCCTTACAACCTTGTTGCGCTGCAGTCCACTGTTACAGCAGCTCTCATGGAGCATCTTCCCCTTTTTCAAAGACCCTCTTCCTTACCAAGCAGGATGTCCTTCTCCGAAGCCTGGTCTCTTCTGATAACATGTCCAAAATATGTGAGATGTAGTCTTGCTGCCTTTGATTCTAAAGAGCATTCTGGTTGTACTTCTTACAAAACAATCAAAACATCAGTATGTTCAAGATGTTTTAGCATATCTGAAAGTGTTTCTTTAATGCTTTCTCTACACAGAAATGTACACTATATACTGTACACTAAGACAAAAGTTTGAGTGACTGGCGTTAGGTAGGAATCTGATTTTATTCTCCTAACTTATGTATAAATCCAACTTAAAGACAGGTTTAGGAAGGGGGCTGCTTTGTGATCTGGGGACTGCCTGCACATGGTCCCCATCTTCTAGGAGCTCATGACCTGATGCAGAAGCAGACACCAAACAAGAGATGGCCTCTGATTGGACAAGCCTAGCTCTATCGGACAAACCACCCACTGTAATTACAGATGGTGACACTGCATTGATAGTGCTGCTGGTGGAGGGACAGAGGCCTGCTTGCAGATGTGAGAGTGAGGAAAAGAAGAAAAGCCAGGACCAGAAAGACAATGAAGGTCCTTCTGGGTGGAGGAAGACAGTCCAGAAGGGCAGATGGAGGAGGGGCATCTGCAAGAATCCAGGGCCCAACAGAATGCCAGGAGGTGAACGGAGTTTATGACTGGAGGCAGGACTGGCTGTGGACCATCAAGGACCTTACATGCCATCATAGCAAGGAGTTGAGATGCTCCTCAGTTGCCAGTGGACACCACACGAATATTTATTAAGTAATAGATCGTCATCACAGCTCTGTGTTTAGAAAGACAACTCCAGAACTCGAAGGCGTGAAACAGAGAATGGACTTGGGAGCCAGCAAGATCTCAGTTTAACTTAGCTGCACAAACTTGATCGAGTCATTAACGGCTGTACATCTCATTTCCTTCACCTGTGAAGTGGTGAAAAGTGTGCCTACCTCTCTGCATTGCTCTAGGGAGAAAGGAGGACAAGTATGTCAAGTTCTAGTCCTGTGTCTCATCCCAAACTATTGGTCTAGGGGTTTCTCTGAGAAGCTAGCATTTACCTCTGCCAGGCCCTCAGGGACAAGGCAAACATCCATCTCTTGCCAGACGTTTCTGAGTGTTTCTACCTCTGTTGGTTTTTTTCTTCCAGAAATCTATTTATTCTCCATTAAATGTAGCAGAAAAAAAAAACCAATATAAAAGTAGGCAAGACAGAGTGCTACAGTGGGTAGAATGAGCCTAGTTGACTGCCCATAAACCACAACTATCTCCTCAGCCTCAGTTTCCCCAAATATAAAACATGAGATTTGAAGTCAATGAACCCTAAAGGCCTCTGTCTTTCACGGCCTCTCACGACAGCAAGTGAACATGTGGGAGGCAGAGTTTGTTTAATGGGGCCAGGGGCCAGGGGCCCTTCTAAGACCGTAGCATGACAAATGGCGTTTAATACAGGCTACAAAGGCACCAGATGTAGACTTTAATGAAAAGAAAATGGTGTCTCCATATCACTACAGATTAACTCCATCTATCTGCACAGCCTGTGGTTCTGAAGTCATAGTTGGAAATTCAGTGACACTTATGGTTAACATATGCTGTTTAGGTTTTTTTTTTTCCTTCATCAAACGTTGACTGAGCACCTATTTATGCCAAGAAACATCCTAATCCCTGTGGACAATGGGATAAAAGGAGTTATCTTTTAAGGCAAGTTAGCCTTCCCCCCTGGCCTAATCAGAGCATCTAGAGAGAGGTTTTTGGTATCAGGTTCTGAGACTATGGCACCAGTGTGGGGTCTGTATAGCAGTAGCGCATCCAGTAATATTACCACTGGTGATGGTGGTGCTGGTGAAGTTGTGGGTGGTGGCAGCGGGGGCTGAGGGCTTGTGTTAGAGCTGACGGTGGTCATCGGCAGTCCACGGTATTCCTCAGCTAGTGGCAGCACGACTCCAGTCTTGGCATTTGCTCCTGAGTGGACTTCATTTCCTAGGTAAGTGTCTGCAAATCTCTATTTCTCCTTACAAAGGTCATGGTCATTGGATTTAGGGTTGATCACCTTACCTTGATGACTTCTAAAAAGACTCTATTTCTCGATAAGGTCACAGTGACAAGTAACTGGAGTTAAAACTCCAACATATCTTTTTGGAAGACATCATTTAATACAGGAAGAAAGGCCTGGAACTCTGTTTCTGGAAATTAGTCACAGAAAACCCTGTGGGTTACAACAGAACATAGTGATGTGAGTGATACAGTGACGTAAGTGCCCATCAGGATGAACAGCACTGAGAAAACGCAGTACTGTAACGACGGGTCCAGGCATACGGCGGTCATGAAGGCGGCGCGGGACTGGGGCGGGCTCTGTTCTGTTGCACACGTGGTCTTTGTGCATTAGAAATGACTTCACAGTCGCTGATAACAGCAACACAGAATCCAGAATGTTCTTAAGGATCCACCTTAATGTGAGGCTCCTCAGCCTCCTCTGACCTTCCAGATTAATCCTCCCAGAAGGGTGCATGAAACTACTTGGCCAAAGCCAAGTGCCGTATACTCAAGCTACCACAATTTTGATGCATGCTGACATTCGAGGACCTGCCGTCCAAGGCCACTGGTGGGTAGAATCTCAGAGTGAGCAGTAGTTTGCAGCAATTCAGTTAAGTCACATTTACGTTGCAGGAGCGATCTCCCACAATTCTCCCTGGCCTACACGCTAAGAAGCTCAACCTTGTGGTTAAGATCTGGGCTGAAACAGATTCTTCTGCTCATACCAACCTAATGAAATGGAATTCTAATTTCCGTTTGTCTTAGTCCTTTAGTGCTGTTTTAACAGGGATACCGCAAGTGGATGGCTTTAACAAAGAGAAATTTATTTTGTCACAGTCTACTAAGCTAAAAGTCCAAATTCAGGATGTCATCTCCAGGGAACAGCTTTCTCTGTTGGCTCTGGAGGAAGGTCCTTGTCATCAATTTTCACCTGGACTGGGAGCTTCTGAAGTGCAAGCACCCTGGTCCAAGACGTGCTCTGCTTGCAGCACTGTTTTCTTTGTGGCCTGAGATCCCTAGCTCTGCACTTGTCTCCCTTTTCTCTACATTCCAGAAGATTGCTTCAAGGCACAATGCGATCTTACACATTGAGTCCTTCCCCACCGATCCAACTGCTGCCCATCTTCCCACACTAACATCACAGAGGCGGGGTTCACAACCTGGAAGGACATCATACAGTACTGGGCATCAAGGCCCAGCCAATTGCTGCACACACTTTTGTGGGACACATTTCAATCCATGACACCCTTTTACAAACAGATGAACCTGGACCAAAAGTTTAGAGCTTGAGAGCACGTCCACATACTTAACTATCCTTGTCAGGGACTGGCCTCAATGTCCAGTCCAAGACTGTTTTGTGAGTTAAGGAGAGGCTCAGAGAGTTAAGGTGATTTCCAAAGGCCGGACAGCAAGTTGGCAGCAGAGACACAAACAAGCTCCACATCTTCTTCGTGTGGCCTTATGTTCCCTGACAGCCCATGGCTTCTACTTCCCAGGTTTCCGCCACCTGGCTGGAGCATGAGGGTCCTGAGTAAGGAGACACCCTTCTTCTGGAGGAGTCTTAGATGCACCATAACAAAATACCACACAGTGATGGCTTTAAAGTAATGCATTGTGTCCTACGTCTGGAGGCTCAAAGCCTGAGTCCAGGGCCTCGGCAGGGCCATGCTCTCTCTACTGGCTCTAGGGGAAGGTCTTCCCTTGTCTCTTCCAGCTGCTGGTAGGCCCAGGTGTTTCTGGGCCTCCCTTGGCTTGAAGACTCTTCGTCACAGACTGTGGACCACCTTTCTCCATGTCTGTTCTCATCTTTCATAACTCTCATGAATTGAATTGTGTCCCCCCCCCAAAAAGATTTGCTATCAATTTGACTAGGCCGTAATTCTCAGTACTGTGTGATGTTCCTCTATGTTGTAAATCCTGCCTCTATGATGTGAACAAGGGAGGATGGGCAGTTAGTGAAAGCAGACGCAATCTGTAAGATTGTACTACTCCTGAGGCTGTCTTCTGTATGTAAAGGAAGAGGAAGAAAGCAGAGAGTTGAGGACATCATGCCATCCCAAAAGAAAGAGTGCTGGGAACAGAGACCATCCTTTGGAAAGAACCCAGGTTTCCTCACCCTCAGAAACTTCCCGTCCAGGGGAAGACTGATGACAAGAACCCTCCTCCAGAGTCAACAGAGAAAGCCTTCTCCTGCAGGTGATGCACTGAATTTGAGCTTTCAGTCCACCAGACTGTGACAGAATAAAATTTCTCTTTGTCAGGCCATCTTGGTTAGAGTAGCACTAGCTGACTGAGGCAATAAGTAACACACCGTACAGATGAGATGAGAAGTAGGACCCACCCTACTCCAAAATCACAGTCACAAGTGCAGAGTTAGGACTTCAACATGTCTTTGGGGGACAGTGCCCATAATTCAGTCCACAGCACCATCCCTTCTGGCTGTGTAGCCATAGCTCTGGTGACCAGCGGAAAGTAATCACTGGTGACACCTCTTGAAAGTCTCACGTGTGCACTTTATTGTTCTATGCAACTATAGATGTCATCTTGCTGGCCTCTTACTAGAGGAGAGTGGAGAGGGTGGAGAGGAGGGGACAGGAGATTGTTAAGAGGATGTGACATGTATGGAACAGAAAGGAGGAGTGTGCTGTCACCAGGCAAGGAGAGCAGAGGGAGCTGTAGATAGGCAGGCATGCAAATTTGAATTGTATTGTACTCTTTCCCTCAATCGCAATTTAAAAAAAAAAAAAAAGAAGACAAGAAAGTCTCAGAGAGCAGGAACAAAAAAAAGTGCCCATTGTAAAGCCCCCGCCATTCTTCCCTGTGACTTCGTGACCGAGGTTTCAGGACGACAGAACAGACTCAGACCAATCTCTGTAAGTGGACCTGGCCAATCACATACCCTACGTATACCCATAAAACGGGCCACTTGAAGATGACTTTGGTTGACCTTCAGAACTCTGAAAGCAAAACAGAACAACACTAGAGTTTAATTACAAGTGGAGAAAGTTTTTAAAAGAGAAAAATCTAAGCTAATGTTTGATTCTTCCAGGCCTCCGAAAGAAAAAGAAAAAAAGTCTGGTGATTGTGTGGCTTAGTCAAACCCATTAGGGGTTTTTCACCCTAATACTATCCAGCTTCTGCTTATAAAGTGTGAGAATCCACCCTCTAAACTATTAGATGAGTAGTGCATGTTTTCAATTTGGTTAAATATGGCCCATCAGCTCCTAGAACTGATCAGACTGTCAGGAAACATGATGCATTCTAATAAACCAAATATTTAGCCAAATACAGCAAAATCCCGTAATAATGTGTTTTTCCAGAGGGTGGGAAATGAAAATGCGGTAAGTGAGAAATTTCATGTGGGGGACCACCCAACCACTTCTTAAAAAGATAAGTGTTACATGTGGGAAAAAAGATTACAAGTCCAATAGGACCCCTGTAGTTGGGGATGAGGGGGGAGCTTTTAGAGGAGACAGGAGTAGCAAACCTTTGTGGGCAGGTGAGGGGGATGGCACAGGGAGGTTACAAAGCTGAGGTTCCCTCTGTGCCTGGGAGCCAGCTAGCCAGCTTGTTTGCCTGTTTGCTTTCTCTCTCTCTCTCTTTCTTTCCCATTCCTCCCTCTCTCTCTCCTTCCCTACTTCCCCCCGCCTTCCTTTGTTACTTTTCTTTCTCTCTTTTCTTCCTTTTTAAATAGACTTCATTTTTAGATTACTTTTAGGTTTTCAAAAAAATTGCACAAAAAAGTCCACAGAGCTCCCTTTGACCCCTGCCCCACCTGCACAGTTTTCCCTGTTATTGACATCATGCCTTCGAGTGATACATTGCATACAACTTGATGTACTAGTATTGACAACATTAGTTTAAACTGAAGCCCTTAGTTTAAAGGAGAGTTTACTCTGTCTTGTACATGTCTTTGGATTTTGGCAAGTGGATAGTTGTGTGTCCAACATTGTCATGTCATGCAGAATAGTTTCACGGTCCTACAGATGCCCTCTGCTCAACCTATTCATCCCGCCCCCTCTGCTGGGACCCCTGGCAACCACTGATCCTTTCGTTCTGTCTTTAGTTTTGCCTGTTCTAGAATGGCTTGTGGTTGGAATTCTGCATTGTGTATCCCTTTCAGACTGGCTTCTTTCATGTAGCAGTATGGATAGAAGGTCTCTCCACGTGTCTGTGTAGTTCGATAGCTCATTTCTTCGTGTGCTGACTACTACTCCACTGCTGGGACGTAACACAGCTTCTCCATCCACTCTTCTACTGAAGTGAAGGAAAGCCTGGTGGTGCAGTGGTTAAGAGCTTGGCTATTAACCAAAAAGCCAGCAGTTCAGATACACCGCCTGATCCTTAGAAACCATGGAGTAAATCTACTCTGTCTTATGGGGTCACCGTGAGCCTGTGAATAGATGGCAATTTTTTTATTTTTATTTTTATTTTTTAATTAATTAATTATTATTTTTTGTTTTATCGAAAGGCATCTTGACTGCTTCAGATTTGGGGCAATTATGTAGGTATGCATTTTCAGTTAGTTTGTGTAAATAAGTAGTCATCTGATTGCTGGATTGTACAGTGGGCTTTAGTTTCCTTTTTTAAAAGCCTCCAGAGAGCCTTCCAAGTGGCTGTACCATCCTGCATCCCCACCAGCAACGACTGAGAGTTTCTGTTGTTCCACATCCTTGCCAGTGTCTGTTGCTGTCTGCACTGTGGGTTTTTGCCACTCTTACAGCAGAGTAGTTGATCTCTTCTTTGTCTACTTGCAGTACCCTAGTGGTGCTTGCTTTCACTTGCTTGTGAACTTTTCACCCATCATTGTGGCTCAAGCAGAAACACAAGGCCAGCGAAGTGAATGATGTGATGAGGCAGGCAGTGTTCAGCGGCCTGGAGTCAAGGGACCTTCCTGTCCCTACACCATCCCATGATATTGGACAAGTCATTTGATATCCCCAGACCTCCTTTTCCTCATAAATTGATGTTGCTGGTTAGCATCAAGTAGTCTCTGACTCAGTGATTCCACACACAGTGGAATAAACCAACTGCCAGGTCTTGTACGGTCTCTACCACCGTTAGTATATATGGCTGAGTCCATTGTTGCTGCCTCTGCCTGTTTCGAGTGCCTTCCGACCCAAGAGTGTGTCTTCCACCACTCTGTCAGGCAATGGTGTGCTGTGACCCACCGGGTTTGCATTGGTTAATTTTCAGAAGTACATGGCCAGACCTTTCTTCTGAGTGGATATTAGTCTGAAAGTTCTTATGAAACTCATCCCCCAAGGGTGACCCTACTGGTCTTTAAAATACAATGGTGTATGTTCCAGAAGCACAACAGCACACAGGCTACTACAGTGTGGCAACAGCAAGACAGCTTCATATAAAGGGATTTAAAATACCTAAGTTTCTCCAAACACACACTCGTGTGGCAGCTCCCTTCCTTCTGTCCCCCAGTGACCATGACTGCTTCAAATATTAGTGTCAACGTTTGCCCTGCAGTGTTTGCTGTTCAATATAAGGAAGGTACAAATCAGTTTTCTTGGTTGAAAGAAGTGGTGTTCAAATATTGTGTCTGGCTAGAGAGACAGCAGAGACATCAGTGCCCAGGGACACATGAAGTTAGTGAGCTTACAACACATGGCATGCTACCACTGGTATGTCACCAGTGGACTTCCTGGTCTAGAGGTCCTTTTGGTCCTGGTCCCCACTTCACAAAGCCTGGAAGGATGGATTGTACCACTGCACTGCACTGTGCCTGCCTCAGGATAAACCTCTCCCCCACTGGGCATTGCTGGTGTCTCAGGAACTGCTTCCATGACACCTTCCTGTTTTTATGCTCAGAAACATGCGCCAGGTAAGGTCGGAGATGTGCTTCCACTCTAGACCAAGTCCTGGTGAGTGTCTGTAGAAAAGGAGACGCAGCTCCTGCCTCCCTGGATGCATGAAGGACCACGATACTTTACCAAAAGGGAGAATGATTTATGTTGATTGGCTGAAACATCTTGGCAGAGTTTATAACATCCCAGCACTCTCCCACCTGCCTCTTCCAGCTTCATTCTCTGAAACACATCTGTGGTGCATCCTCTCTTGCTCAATAATGACCAAATGAAATTTGAGGCATCTTGGTTTGGTACTTGAGATCAGGGGTGGATTGTCCAATAGACAAAATAAGCACTGTGCTTACCTTGCTTAGCAGACCCTAAGTAGAGACCAATTTCACGTATTTTCACCACCTCAAAGACTCTGCTTCTAGGTATGGCTGGCATCTGTCTCTCTGCCAATACCAGAGCACCTTCTTACAGAATTTTTTCAAATTTGCAATCCTTGACAGGGGCAGATGACCCAGTAAGCAAGGAAATCGGTTTACTTGTGCTTACTTACTAACTTGTAGTGAACAAATATGTAGTGAACAATTTCACATGCATTCCATTACACCTTCGAAACTGTTCATATAGATAGTGTGATAAGCAACCTAAACTCCATGCTTACCTTGCCTATTGGATCACCTGCTCCTGCTCGAAGCTTCACATCCACAAGGAACTTCTGTAACTCCACCCACCTTAGAGGATAGCTGTGGCTATGGAGAGAAACTAGCTTTCTAAGTAGCCTGCCTTTGAAGTCCATCTTTTCTACTTTCTAACAATATCTTATGTCTGAGAGGTAGTCAGTCCCTTAAGGTCTATTCTACAGGGGAAAGTCAGTCCTAAGGTAAGGGATCATAGGTAGGTAGTGGTGCTCCAAGGATGGCTGGACACTGGAACTCATCTAACCAAGCAGTTCTCATCAAGGATGACTTTGGTCCTTGGGTACGTGTGACAGTTTAGATACAGTTTGGTCATCCCAACTGCAGACAGGTAACATTGGCATCCCATGGGTTGAGATCAGGGATGCTACTAAACACTGCAATGCTCAGGAAAGTCTCCATGACAACCAGCCAGTCAAGGCTGAAAAATTTGGCTTAAATGGATTTCTTTTTTAAAAAAAAAAAACAACTTAAAATTAGCTTATCAGACAAACACAAACCTAGAATTCATTCAAGTCACCAATGTGATTTTTTTTTTCTTTTTTTTTTTGCTATACATGCTTAACACTCTCTATAATAGTAAAATACTTATCTACTAAGTTACATTTATTTTATATTATGTATTAGATATAACTACACACACAAACACACACACACACAATTTGTCCAGCAAAATTGAGTAAAGGATGAAATGGGCAGGAAACAAAAGGAAAGCAGAGAAACCACAGAACGGTTATTGAACATGGAAATGTGAGGTGGAGATGGTTAGGGGCAGCATTCTCACCTCTGATGCTGGAAAGCTGCGGCTGATTCCTGGACGATGCACCTTGTGCTCAGCTGCTGCCCACCCATCAGTCGGGGCTCCCATGTTCGGAAGATCCTCAACACATTCCAGCAGAGCTTCCAGTCTAATACAGATGAGGAAGAAAGGTTTGGTGATCTACTTCTAAAAATCAAATGTTTGTCAGAAGATAATATTATGTACCACAAAGTGGGAGAACTGCAGGTCTAGCCATTAGTTGTTCAATAGAGGGAGCATTTTCTCATTTGGAAGCCAATCTGATGCCCGTCTGAGCTCTGTGTGTTGGGCAGGGAAGGTCTGAAGATTGAAAGAGCACAGATGGAAGCTTAGAGTTTCATCTGTTCATCAAGACCACACAGTGTGTTCAAGAGTTCCAACAAGGGCGTGAGCCCTGTGACGCTGATACTCCTTGACCACAGAGTCTCGCTTCTGAAGAACTGCTGTCTCACGCTGCTGTTGTATTGGCCCCTGACTCATCGTGACTCTATGCAGAATGACCAACACCCCTTCTGGTCCTGCAATATCCTTGTGATTGGTTGTGGATCAGACAGTTGCGACAGGGTTTTCAATGGCTACTTTTCAGAAACAGGTTGCCAGGCTTTCTTTCTAGTCTTTGTTAGTCTGGAAGCTCCCTTGAAATTCCAGCATCACAGAAACACGGAAACCTTCACTGATGGGTGACTGATGGCTGCACATGAGGGACACTAGCTGGGAATTGAACCCATGTCTCTTGCATGGAAGGTGAATCACCACTGCCTTCTTTTCTGAAGGATGGTTAGGGATTACTCTATTACCCCACTCAGGTATGTATTAATGGCACAGCAATCTGAAAAGGGGACTAGGAATTGACTCTCCAACTGTTAGTATTTACATATTGCAAGACAGGCAACTCGGCTCAGGCTGGGGATGAATCAGGCAGTCTTAACTCTCTCACTTCCGACTGGAGTGCAAAAATCAAATCAATTACTCATAAACACTTGTGATAAGATTAATTTAATTTTTTTCTTAAACAAAGAGGGTAAATTAAAAGAATCAGCTTGTTCCTTCCCACACTGTAGTGACAAGATTAAAAATTAAATTTATACATATTTCATTTCTACATAATAAAGCCTTTTGCAAAAAGGAAAAAAAATACTACAGTTCATCTAATTAAATCAAAGAAAATTGCCTGTAGCAATGTTACAGTATTACAATTAAGCCACCGCCGAACCAGCCCTCTGAATTCTTAAATATCACTGGGGTTTTAAAAACAAAATCATTATTTTGGGGGGGGTAAGTTTTCGGGGAGGCATCAAGAAGAGAAGGAGCATTTCTCTATCTCAGTACATATGGGTGGGAAAAAGTATCTTCATGATCATTCTGTAGTCGTTGACACATTGACCATAGTACCAAGGTCTAATTTGGGTTAAGTAAAGCAAATGCAAACACAAACAACACAGTCTGAAGCTTGGAAGAAGTCAAGAAACAAATGAACGGTGGTGGCTCTCCTTTTCAGAAATCCTGGGTGGTACAAATGCTTAATACATTTGGCCGCTAACCAAAAGACCCAGGCATCCACCCAGGGATACCTTAAGAAAGGGCCTAGCCGTCTACTTCCGAAAAAAATAACCAATGAAAACCCTGTGACGCACAGCTCCAGCCCAACACACAGGGTCGCGTGAATCCAAGTCAACCTGATGGCAGCATGTAAGCCGGGGCCAGCTTTTCTTTTCCCAAATACAGAAACCAGAAACATGTAGACACCTTCAGTGAGTTCCTTGAAGTGGAGTGATTTCTCAGCCTGTGAAGACAGCTCTGTAATGCACTGTCACTTTGCTTTTGAAGGCACGGTCAGTGTGTAGCTACAGGTTTTCATGAATTACAACGTGGGACCTTGCTGGACAGTCCTGCACCCTACTTAGTCCGGTCTGGGGCTCAACAAGAGCTGGCTTGTAACTCTCTCAAAGGGACTTCGTTACTACTGGGTAGGCAGGCTGGTAGACACCATGGGACAAGGAACTCTGGTATGGGCCAGCCACCCTTCCTGCACACAGAATGTGGTCTTCAGGAAGTTCCTGACTTGGTTTCTGAAGGCAGTCTGGCAGGACTGAATTTTGCTCTTGAAGATGGAGTCTTTGAACAGGGGGAGCAGCACACAGACACTGGCTTGAATTCAGGTTTGGGTGACTCATACAGGCCTTCTTCTACGCTTAGACGGTATTCTAAGACAGGTGCTTGGCAAATGTTTGCCGCAGAGTTGTTTCTCTAAGAAGCAATTTGACAAGCATTGTGGGCCATTGTAAGCCACCATACGCCTGCCATTTTTTTCTTGACAGAGGTCATGGGACTGAGGGTGGGGACCCTGAGGTGGACATTCATTGTTAGGCACTGCAAGAACCAGTTACCATCACTCTCCAAGGGCATTGTAACTTCGTCCGGGGCATCCCCAGGAGAGGGGCCAAGAGTCCCGCTGCCATTTATCTGAAATCTAGAAAAATATGAAAGCCAGATGTTTGTTCATAAATTTGGCATAAACTAAGGTGACAGCAAAATCCTGACCTGAACAAATACGATGTTATCACAGTTTGTATTTATCCCAGAATGAGAGTAGTCATAGATTTAGAATAAAAAATAATCCACTCAGTTATGGAGTATTCTCCTAGAACACACTGGAGAATACATGCAAAATACTATTTATGCTTGTATTGGAAATCCTCGTAGTGTGGTGTTTAAGTGCTATGTCTGCTAACCAGAAGGTTGGCAGTTTGAATCCACCAGGCACTCCTTTGGAACTCTACTGCGCAGCTCTACTCTGACCTATAGGGTAGCTGTGAGTTGAAATTGACTCGCCAGTAGTAGGCAGTGGGTTATGCATGTCTCACCTGCCTGTGTTATCTATTGCTGAGGAACAAAGGCCCCCCAAACCAAGTATAATACAACTGAGTCTTCCCCGTCAGTGTATCTCATTGTTGTTAGTTGCTATCAAATCCCCCTGAGTCCCTCATCATCCTCATGACTATCCATCTGCTCCAGGCCATTGTGGAGGCCACTCTGTATTTTGAGTGCTTCCAACCTGGAGGGGTGGGTGGTGAGGGAACGCACCCTTAGCACTGCCTTAGGCAGTACTCTGTTGTGACTGATAGGATCTCCACCGCTGATTTCCAGAAGTAGATCTGTAGACCTATCTTCCTAGTTGGTCTTAGTCTGGGAGCTCCACTAAAACTTGTTCATCATGGTGACTCTGCTGGTATTTGACATGCCTGTGGCATAGCTGCTGGCATCGCAGCAGTGTGGAAGCTGCCACAGTACGGCGATCTGGCAGACAGGTGCTCTCAAGGCGTCAGGGCCCCCCATCATCCCAAAGTATAACTAGAAGAATATCCTGCTCTGAAACTACTCAGTGGTGTGAGGCAGGCACCCCAGGCTCTTCCCAGGTGACCTCCTCTCGAGAACAGGCCAAGCATGTAAGACAGAAACACCAGCAAGACAGAAGGACTGCCCTTTGTAACCTAAACACAGAAGTGACAGGCTGTCTCCTTTGCCGTACCCTGTGCATTAGAAGAACACCTTGGGACCCAGCCCACAGTCAGGGGAGGAGCCTAAACAGGGACACGACTTCCAGGAGGTGCGGATAATCAGAGTCCAGGTCAGAGGCTGCATCCACAACACCTTGCGAAATCTGAAAACCCCTCAAATCTGAAACTTCTCAGCCTCTGAAAGGAGGGCCTGCTCTATCACCCCCATTTCAGAGTGGGAAACAACACGTTCAAGGTCTCAGTACTGCCAGGGGTGGAACAGAGGCCAGACCTTCCCCTTCTCCTGTCCTGTGACACTCAGGAGTGAGCTTCTTCCTGCGTCTCCCCAACTGCAGAACAGGTAAGGAAGCCTTGGGAAAAGGTACCTGCTCCGTGTCCTATGACCATGAACCTTCCATGACCTTGGCCCCCTCGCTCATCAGCTGTGTGACTTTGGGCAAGCCACACCCTCCCGGTGCCTCATCTTCTCCCTGTAAAACAAAGATGCCACTACCCAGCTGATGGAACTGCTATGGGAAGTATGACATTACACTGCAGGGCACCTGTGTCATCTGGAGGGCAACAGGTGCCCAACAGAGGACCACTCTTTTGCCTGCAAGGTCCTTCTTTGCCCCTACTGTCCTCTCATTCAGCCACAGCCCTGAGGCTGGCAGAGAAGTCTCAGAGGCTGTTCAGCAACTTTTCGAATACCACCTAACTCATCATAGCTACTACTTGGTATTATTTTACAGACTTTACACATTTCGTTCACAGTCTCACAACTAGAATAAAGGCTACCTGAGGTCAGAACTTTAATTATCTTCTGTGTAGGCACACCCCAGCATCCAGCTTCTAGCTGCACAGCGTTTGGCAACTGTCAGCGAGCAGGACCTGGCTTCTGTCTGTAATCTTGTCCTTGAGTTGGAACTGTCCTGCTAATCTGCAGTGGTCATGGAAGACTTCAGCATGAGTCCCAGTGGCCCTGAAGGACACACAGGGTCAGTGGTTTTGCAGCATTTTATTTATTATTTCATTCATTCATCTGACTGCTAACGCTGAGAATCTGATAAAAGTTTGCAGTGAAACCGCCTACCCAAATTCTCACAAACTTACACACTTTGTGAGGCTCTGAAAGGTTCTCTGAAGCACGTAAGGGTAACAGTGCCTCACCTCGGAGGCCTTTACGAAGGGATTCTCTCATGCTGTTAAAAATCAGCACACACCAGACCTGAGGTAAACCCACATCTCAGTCTTCTGAAACACAACATCATCATTATTAAAAGAGACAGTTGAGGAAAAAAAGAGACAGTGAGGCTACCCCTGATCTTCTCAGCTGCTTGGTTTGGTTTGGAGCACAGAATCATGTAGATACCACCCTTCCTAAGCTTTATGGAAGGCACTGGTAAAAAAAAAAAAAAAAAATCCAGGGCTCCAGGAATTTCTAGAATAACAACTGAGATGTTTCAACAAACTGATACAGAGCTGAGTCAGAATCCAATCAATGGCAATGGGTTTGCTTTTTTTGGTTTATGCTAAGAAGTTTAGAAGACAGCTAACTGGCTAAGAGACAGGAAGACATTCGTATACACGGCTATTCCAAAGAAAGATCATCCAAAGAAATGAAGAATTCATCACACAATGTCATTAATACAGTGAAGCCCAGAGCCATTGAAAAAGAAGACCCTCAATGAGACAGCTTGATACAACGGGCTCAAACATAGCAATGATCATGAGGATGGCACAGGACTGGGCACTGTTCCTTCTGTTGTAACTGTGGGTCAGAACCAACTCAGTGGTGCCTAAGAACAGTAACAAGCCTCCCCCTCCCTAACTCCCAACTGGAGGAACCATACACAGTTCATTGGTGAGTTCTGGACTAAAAGCTCTCATCGGGTAGCCTCACTTCCAAGATATTCAAAGACAGACCCTAGTCAACACTGTTTCCTTCACACTTGGTAGTCATGGCGTCAGTTCTCACCACCTCATCCAGCCTGTTGTCTACACCAGGTTCCTCCAGGTCCCTTATCTTTCTCAAATGCAAACAAGACCATACCTATTGGGTCTTCCGGGACAATCTGCCCCTGGCAGCCTCAACTCAGACACCTGGATCACAGCTTGGGGCTGTGATCGAAGACTGCTGATGTAGTATACTACTTGCTAACTGCACAAGACATGGACAAGGCTGGCAACCTCAGAGCTTTCCCACTTCCTTGTCCTTGAAGACAGACCAGGTCATCTCTCCCTGCCCCATAAACTTGTGTAATTCACTTGTATTCTCCTGTGTAATATAGAAAGAAGAGTTTACCCTTGTGTCTACAATCAAGTTGGGGCTGCTGAAGAAAGAGCAGTTGTTGGGGTCATAGCTCTATAATTCAAATCCCTACCCTCTTCCTTATAGTGTTGTACTCTTGGGAAAATTACTGACCCTAACTTCATCTGTGAAACCCCGGTGATGTAGTGGTTAAGTGCTACAGCTGCTAACCAAAAGGTCAGCAGTTTGAATCCACCGGGTGCTCCTTGGAAACTCTATGGAGTAGTTCTATCCTGCCCTGTAGGGTCACTATGAGTCAGAACCAACTCGACAGCACTCAGTTTTGGGGGGAACCTTGTCTGTAAAGTGGAGATGATGCCAGTGCCTTCCTCATAAGTAGTTGAGACCATCCAGTGAGTAGAGAGCATACATAAGAGCATCACCTGGTTTGCACTATGCTGTTTAAGAGTATTTGGGATCATTATTACTACATCTGACACTTGGTGACACTGAGTTTTTCTATGGCATCTGCCTAGTGTTTGTAAGTGGAAGGAACATACCTGGACCACTTATTCTGTGCCCTGAGCTGAAGTATTTGATCTGTTAAGGCCACTGTGTCCTCCTATAAGTATAGCAAAGAGTAGGTTGTCCAAAGACAGGGAGGGCTGGGTGTGTACCCCATCAATTCCTGTGGCTAAAGACTTCATTTGCCAGTCTCCTCAAGTTTGGTGGGATTATACCCTTGAGGTCTGGCCAATAGGACATGAGAAGAAGTCTATTCCTGTCTCCCACTTATCCAGTACTCTTTCTCCTGCCAAAGCCATGAGTTAGAGATGGTGTAGCTACCAAGAATATATAGTATGGATTCCTGAGTCACTGCCCAGAAAGTTTACTCAACTCACAAAGGATGGTGAAATGTACAAGGCGTAGGTTTAGAACACATGAATTAGGAACTAGTTACTGAGCATTTCTGTAAGTGAGATGAAGAGAGAAATTTAGCCCCATGCTTCTTCCTTAAATTTGTTGTCATTATTAATTGCCACTCACTTAGCTCCAACTTAAGGTGAACTTACGTACCATAAAACAAAATGTGTATTGGTTCTTAAAATTAATAATGTTTAAAAATCCGTGTGGTTACCATGTGATACCATTGCTTTACAATGACTGTGATAGTTGGGTATCACTGATCATTTCCTCATAAAACTAAGTGAAGGAAGTTGCTTTGGAAATTTTTTGGTGTGTGTGATTATGTGAAAGTATACAGTCCAAATTAAATTCGTATACGTGCCTATCTGCAGCTCTTTCTCTCTCTTTGCCTGGTGACAGCACATTCCTCCTTATCATTCTATACTTGTCATATCCTCTTAACAATATCCTGTCCCCTCCTCTTCACCCTCTCCTCTCCCATGTAGAAAGACACCAGTAGGACAGCATCTTATAAATACATAGAACCATAAAGTATAATCACCATATGGTCACATTATGTCCCTGAGTCCAGCCCATTCCTGTCTGAAGAATTTACCTCCGTAGTGCGTTCTGGACTGGGTGAGTGGCAGGTCCAGAGGCCGTGCTCCCAGGGGATCGCCCTGGCCGTCCGAGCACCAGATGTGGTCTTTTGGTGGAGTTCTTAAGCTGCACCCTCTGTTTCTCATGCTGCCACAGTAACTCAGTATTGTCTTTGGTGGTGGCCGGGCACCATCTCATACCGCCGGTGACATGTTGATACGGTTTCCTATCCACATAGGTCCTTCTGTCTCCTGAGCTCTTTTTCCCTCATGTCTTTGTTGTTCTCTATTCCAGATGAGTTGGGACCATTTGGTGTACCTCAGATGGCAGCTTGCTAGCTTTTAAGAGGGGTCTGCACTAGTACAGTGTGCAGAGGACCCACTTTGGAAATTTTTACACTTCTTTCTTGGTGGCCTACTGTGTTGTAATCACTGGAAAGATCATGGGGATGGTGCAGGATCAGGCAGTGTATCCTTCTGTCACACGTAGAATTGCTCTAAGTTAGTACCAAGTCGACAGCACTCAGCAACAACTAAGCTACCTGGATAGAAGTGAGCAGGGCCCAGACTCGTGAATGGCCATTAGAACTAATTGCCTGCTTTTATGCTTTTCTCCTGTGAAGTCTTCATCAGACTATTTGTTCATGGCTCCTGCATTGGAATTATTTGGTAGTCAATGCCAAGAAGAGGAACTTGCCCTCAGAGATCTGAATCAGGAACAATTATCACTGCTACTGAGAGTGGAAAGAATATGAAAATCCAGCCTCAGAGCCACAGACCCCTCTGCTCAAGCACTTGAGCAGAGGAAAAAAAAAAAAAAAAAACAGGCCATCCAAATTCCCATCTGCAGAGTCTTCAGAGCAACTGAGATGAAACTGTCTTTTCAGAACAAATACACAACCACCAGTGCACAAAAAGTTGTAGAAAAAGAAAGGAATTTTAATAGTTGTTTGATTTCACTATCCAGGTAGCTGAGGCAGAAGAATGAAACTTTTCCCCCATGGGTGATGCCACTAAAGCATTTTAGCACCTTGATAAATTACAGAGGTGAGTTCTTCCAGATGACCAGCTGCAATCATGATAACTGTATAGATTCCCCAAATCATCTTTAATAGAAGATAATTGCAAGACCATTTTGCCCAATAGTACCAGGTACACATGGGAAAATCAAGGCTCAGAAAGCAAAGGGACTCGATGAAGTTGTCACAGCTAGCCGATGGCCTGCATTATCAAAATGACCTGTGCTTGGTGGTTTCCTGAGAAATCTGGCTGCTGGGCCATGTCTGCATCAGAGTTGCACAATTTCATTCACTGAAATGACCCATCCAAAGAGCACCATTGACCACTCAAACCCAAGCTTGAATTTCAGAGGCAGAGAAGCCAGCACCCAGGGAGACAAAAGACCTGACACAGATATCTGCACCTGCTTCACCATGAGAAGGCACATTAGCTCTTATGTTTGTGTTCTATAATTTAGCAGAATTAGAACTCAATGTGTTACATACATTTTATCTACATGCCAGCAAGTTAGAAATTCTTATCCCCACCTTGTATTTGGTTAACCGGGTTGCCAGTAGCTCACTGTGTCCATTGAGATTGTTATATGTGGAGCCAGAATTCAAACCCAGGTCTACTTGGTTGCCTGGTGCCCAATCATCTCATGTTCATTACATTGCTTCCCTCATACGGCTGATATAAGTAGTACTCAAAGGTAAGACAAGCGCAATCATTTGGAGGAATTTTAGAATCAGCACCATTTTACTTCTTCAGAAAATGATTTAACAATCTGAAAATAAAAAGATTAAAATATGAAAACAGTTTGACACTTTGATATCTAAATATTCACCCATCCATCTATCCATCCATCCATTCAGAAGCTGACTGAGCACTTCATATAAATTATCCAAATTTCCAGGCCTTACAGAAGCTTTGCAGAAATTATTTACAAATCTTGCTTTTGGGAGTTAAAATCAATTAAGGAAGGAATAGTCGATTCTATGATTGATTTACATCGTACATCTCTGTTCTTTGCTGTGATTTACTTCCACTGCCCATGGGAGCTTTATAGTTATTACCCATTGACTCTAAAGTAGACCAGTAGAATACGAGAGGCAGAAAATATATCATGTTCTGAACAAATATTTAAAGGCATTGCACATTTCTTCCGCTGTATCTACCTATGTCAAGATAATGATAGGTTCTAGATAGTCATTGCTCCATTGGAATGTGTTCCGATGTGAGAAGACAAGGAGTAGAGTTTCATCTCACAGTTACAACCAGGAGCAAAGTCAGTCTTCAGCCTACAAGTACCATAAGTGAGAAAGAAATCTTAATACATGTTGCTGAAATTTTAGAGTTGTTTATTATAGCAGCAAAGCTAGCCAATAGACAGGGTGTGAAAACTAGACAATCGAAATCTAATACCATATTGAACTGATGACTTGTAAGAGAAATACAGGCACAATTTACAGCTCCATGGAAAGAAACTGATCTTTTCTACCAATAAAATTCAGGAGAGTCCTTTAGTGATGGTGATACATAAAGAGGGTACTGACCATGGTAGGACTTGAACATGGAAACAACAAATAGTGGATTCTAATGCCTTGATTATTCAAGGTTAGAGCAGGACATTGGTAGAGGGGAGAGGGAATAGGATCTGTTACAGTGAAAATCCTTTAAGGTCATACTCATTTGATAAACCACTGTCTGTGTATAGAATCTTAGGAACCCTGGTCATGATAGACAGACTTCTCTCACAGAGGTGTTTTGATATGTGGAGTGCATACTGTGATATACATTTGACGGAGACTGGAAAAACTACCTTAAATTCAGAAGCAAGGGAAAGTACAAAACCAAACAGCCGAGTAGCAGGATTCACTGCCATCCTTGAAACTACGGGGCTTTGTGAATTTAGAGTACGTTCCGCCCCTGCCTAGCCTCCATCCCCACTTATATGCTGAGAGGATGGAGTCAGAACCTCTAAGACCTCTTTCAAATGGAAAAAATCTGAGTTGTGAAGGATTCATTTTCATGAAGAACTCCAACGTTAAGTTTGATTTCAGCTGCCAATTAAGTGTCATGTTACACATACATATAAAGTTGCCATGTTGACCCAGACTGTGCGAAACATCATCTTTGTCTGTGATAAAAGTCTACCAGTTAATTGCAAGTCTCCTCACTCTCTTGGGTCTTGTTCTTTCACATCTATGTTAATCTTCAATTTTCCTCCGTCATTTCTTAAAAACTGCGTTATTCTTTAGGGAGCATTTCTTTCTCCCACCTCTTAAATATCATCTGCTTACAAACAAAAGCTGAATTTCATGTTCATTTTCTCTGTCTTCCTCTTTCCTTCCTCTAATTCTGATGGAATCTTGGGTTTCTCACTCTAGAGCTGGGGCCAAGCTGCTCAAGCTGAACCCATCAGTTATCCTGATATCTGCCTCAGACACTAAAACCACATCAGGAAGTTCTGTAGTCTGTATGTTCAAAGAGAGCTAAAATCCGAGCTCTTCTCACTGACTACAACACTAGCTGTAGAGGTTAAGACTGTGTGCCAACTTGGCAGAACCATGACTCTCCATGTTTTGGTAGTCATTTAATCACTTTCCTGACACATAATGAAAAAGGAGGAGAGAACTGATCCACTTAAACTGTGGTGGTGGTGAAAAATATTGAATGTGTCAATATGTAATATATATCATGATCTGTGCTGAAGTACAATGCTGTCAACCTAAGATAATAGCAAACACTACAAGCAAGGTGAGTTATATGACTATAATTCAAATTTATGCACCAACCACTGAGGCAAAAAATAAAGAAATTAAAGATCTTCACCAGCTTGTGAAATTTGGAATTGATTGAACACGTAATCTGGATGAATTGATAATTGTTGGTGATTGAAATGCAAGAGTTGGAAACAAAGGAGACAGATGGGTCATTGGAAAATATGGCCTTGATGATAGAAATGATGCCAGAGATCAGCTGATACAATATTATAAGATGAAAATCTTCACTGCAAATATCTTTCTTCACCAAAATAAATGGTGATTATATACATGGAACTCACCAGATGGAACATACAGGAATCAAACCGACTACATCTGTGGAAAGAGACGATGGAAAAACTCAATATCATCAGTCTAAACAAGGCCAGCTGGTGATTGCAGCATCAACTCTTCCTATGTAAGTACAAATTGAAACTGAAGAAAATTAGTGAAAGTTCACAAAAGCCAGGGTACAAGCTTGAGTATATCCCACCTGAGTTTAGAGACAATCTCAAGAATAGATCTGCACACTGAACACTAATGCCCAAAGACCACCTCAGCGGTGGAATGACATCAAAGACATCATCCGTGAAGAAAGTAAGTGGTCATTAAAAGGACAGGAAAGAAAGAAAAGACCAAACTGAATGTCAGAAGAGTCTGAAACTTATTCTTGAAACTTGAGCAGGTAAAGCAAAAGAAATGATGAAGTAAAAGAACTGAGCAGAAGATTTCAAGAACAAAACAAAAAAAGTATTATACTGACATGTGCAAAAAACTAGAGGCACATAACCAAACGGGAAGAGCACACTCTGTGTTTCTCAAGCTGAAAGAACTTAAGAGAAATATTCAAGCCTTGAGTTGCAATAGTGAAGGATTCTGCAGGGAAGATATTAAACAATTCAGAGAAGGTGGAAGGAACACAAAAAATCATTACTTCAAAAAGAATTGGTGGCCATTTAGCCATTTCAAGGGGTAGGATAGGATCAGGAGCTGATGATACTGAAGGAAGAAGCTGAAGTTGCACTAAAGACGTTAGCAAAAACAAGGCGTCAGGAACTGATGGAAGTCAGCCAAGGTATTTCAACAAATGGATGTAGCACCGGAAGTACACACTCATCTAAGTTAAAATGTTGAGTGTGTATCCAAGTACAACTTCCAGTTGACCAAACAACTGGAAGAGATCCATATTTATGCTTATTCCCAAGAATTTCCAACTGAATAAGGACATTATTGAACAATATCATTAATATCACACTGAAGAAAAAAATTGCTAAAAGTCATTCACAGATACCTGCACCAGTATATTTACAGGGAACTTCCAGAAATTCAGACTGGATTAATAAGAGGATATGCAACCACGGATATCATTGCTGATGCCAGATGAATCTTTTCTGACACCAGAGAATATCAGAAAGGTACTTACTTGTGTTTTCTTGACTATGCAAAGGCATTCAATTGTGAGTATTATTATGGAGAATGAGAATTCCAGAACACTTACCTGTACTCACGAGGAATCTGTACATGGATCAAGAGGCAGTCATTTGAATAGAGTGAGGGGACACTTCATGGTTTAAATTCAGGGAAATTGGGTGTTGGTGTTGTATGCTTTCACCATACCTGTTAAACCTGTATGCTGAGCTCGTAACCTGAGAAGCTGGACTCTCTGAAAAACAGGGCATCATGACTGAAGGAAGACTCATTAACAACCTGTGTTATACAGATGATGTAACCTTGTTTGCTGAAAGTAAAAAGGACTTGAAACACTACTGAATGAAGATCAAAAACCATAGCCTTCAGTATGGATTACACTTCAACATTAAAAAAAAAAATCCTCTCAACTGGACCAATAAGTAACGTCATCATGAACAGAGAAAAGATTGAGGTTTTCAAGAATTTCATTTTACTTGGATACACACTCAACATCCATGGAAGCAACAGTCAAGAAATGAAAAGGCACACTGCAATGGGCACATCTTCTGCAAAACACCTCTTTAAAATGTCCAAAAGCAAAGATGTCACCTTGAAGACAAAGGTATGCATGACCAAAGCTATAGCATTTTCAGTCACATCACATGCATTGGAAAGCTGAACAATGAATAAGGAAGACAGAAGAATTGACACCTTTGAATTGAATGCACCACAGACTGCTGAAAGAACAAATCATCTGTCCTGGAAGAAGTATAACCAGAATGTTCCTTAGAAATAAAAATGGTGAGACTACATTTTACATACTTTGTATGTGCTGTCAAGAGGGGTCAATCCCTGCAGAAGGATATCATGCTTGGTAGAGTAGAGGCTCAGCAGTAAAAAAGGAAGACCCTCAACAAGATGGACTTACACAGTGGTTGCTACCGTGAGCTCAAGCATACTAATGATTGTAGACATGGTGCAGGACCAGGCAGTTTTCATTCTGTTGTACATCAGGTTACTATGATTTGAAACTGACTCAGTAGCACCTAACAACAACCATAATAGCATAATGAACAAATCAGCCTTAGTATCACAACCAACATGCTCCTTAGAAGGAAGAATGGTGACAACCTCTTACTTACTTTGGGCAAATAATCAGGAAAGACCAGTCACTAGAAAAGATCATGTTTGACAGAGGGTCAGTAAACATGAGGAGAACTCAACAAGATGGACAGATGTGCTAGCTTTAGACACAGACTCAAGCATGTCAATGATCTTGAAGGTGGTGTGGGACTGGACAAAGTTTTGCTCTGTTATACATAAGGTCACCATGAACCAAAGCAACTAAAAACAACAACAATGGTTTAAAAAATGAACATACTGCTAGTAAAGAAGTGCATGAATCCGTGCTCAACATCATTAACCATTAGGAAAATGCCAATTGAACTATGATGAGACAGTACTACAAACCTACTGGAATGGCTAAAATAAATAATAAAAAATATACAGTCATGTACCACATAATATCCTTTTGGGCAACATCCTACTGCATACACATCTTGGCCCCATAAGGTTATAGTTATTGATGTTGCTGGGTGCCATCCAGTTGGTTCATACTCATATGTACAACAGATCCCATGTACAACAAAAAGAAATATTGACCTGTCCTGCAACACCCTCATATTTGTTCTTATGCTTCAGCCCACTGTTTCAAACATTGTGTCAATTCATCTTGTCAAGGGTCTTCCTCTTTTTCACTAAGCCTCTACTTTAACAAGCATACAACAATCAAGTCCACGAACTTAGTTGTTTTAACTGCTGCATACTTCGGTGCTGAATATCACTATGGTCACCTTCACAATACTCCTCTTGGGAAGCTATTCACCAATGCCAGTGCCTAGTGCACCCTTTAAAGCAACTTTGGAAATCTTTCTGGAATGGCTATGGCACAGAGTGGCACAGTGGCAAGTTCAAGAACTTAGGGAGTGTACAGCCAGTAAACAAGTAACTGTATTGGAACACCCTCCCTACTCACCTGATCTGCCCCCATTGACTTTTTTCTTTACCTGAAGATAAAGGAGACATTGAAAGGCAGACATTCTGATGACATTCAAGACATCAAGGGTAATATGATGACAGCTCTCATGGCCATTCCAGAAAAAGAGTTCCAAAATTGCTTTGAAGGGTGGACTACTCACTGGTGTCAGTGTATAGCTTCCCAAAGGCGATACTTCAAAGGTGACTGTAGAGATACTCAGCAATGTTGCTGTTGTTGTTAGGTGCCATCGAGTCAATTTCGACTCATAGCGACCCTGTGAACAACAGAACAAAACACTGCCTGGTCTTGCTCCACGTCTACAATCATTTTTATGCTTAAGCCCATTGTTGTGGCCACTGTGTCCATCCATCTCGTGGCGGGTCTTTCCCTTTTTCGTTGGCCCTCCACTCTATCAAGCGTGATGTCTGTTTTAGTCGGCTGTGCTGCTCTAACAGAAACACCACAGAGTGGATAGCTTTCACAAAGGAAAGTTTATTTTTACACAGTCTGGTAGGCTAATAGTCCAACTTCAGGGTGTCCACTCCAGGGGAAGGTTTTCCCCCTTGTTGGCTCTAGAGGAAAGTCTGGTGTTGTATCAGGCTTTGTCCAGGGAGCATTTTGGCACAGGAACCTCAGGTCTGAAGGACACACCATTCTCCCCCGGTCACTTTCTTGATGGTGTGAAGTTCCCAGTTCTATGCTTCTTCTCTTTCCTTTTATCTTTTGTAGGATGAAAGGATTAAGGGTGGGGCAAGCCATACTCCACGGAAATTCCCTTTACAGTGGAGCAGGGAGGCTATCTTATAAAGACATTTACAGTTTCACTCTATTCCTTTAACATACAGCATAGGAAAATCACAAAATGGAGGACAATCATAGAATACAGGAAATCATGGCTCAGCCACATGGCTACACCTATTTTTGAGGGGACACAGTTCAATCCATGACAGCATCCTTCTCCAGGGACTGATCTTTCCTGACAACATGTCCAAAGTATGCAAGACACAGTCTTGCTATCTTTGCTTCCAAGGAGTACTCTGCTTATACTTCTTCGAGAACAGATCTATGGGTTCTTTCGGCGATCCATGGTGCATTCAACATTCGTCTCCAACACCAGAATTCAAAGGCATCAATTCTTCTTCTGTCTTCTTTGTTCATAGTTCAGCTTTCACGTGCATATGATGTGATTGAAAATACCATGGCTTGGGTCAGGTGCGTTTTAGTCACGTTTTAGTCTTCAAGGTGACATCCTTACTTTTGAATACTTTGAAGAGGCCCTTTGCATCAGATTTCCCCAGTGCAATGTATCTTTTGATTTCTTGACTGCTGCTTCCAAGGGCATTGATTGTGGACCCAGGTAAAATGAAATCTTGACAACCTCAATCCTTTCTCCACTGAGGACAATGTTGCTATCTGGTCCAGTTGTGAGGATTTTTGTCTTCCTGAAGTTGAGGTGCAATCCATACTGCGGGCTGTGGTCCTTGATCTTAATCAGTAAATGCCTCAAATCTTCTTCGCCGCCAGCAAGGTGGTGTCCTCTGCATAATGCAGGTTGTTAATAATTCATCCTCCAATCCTGATGCCTTGTTTTTCTTCATATAATCCAGCTTCTTGGATTATTTGGTCAGCATACAGATTAAAAAGGTATGGTGAAGGGATACAACCCTGACACACACCTTTCCTGACATTAAACCATGCACTGTCTCCTTGTTCTGTTTGCACAACTGCTTCTTGAGCCATATACAGATTCCTTAAGAGCACGGTTAGGTGTTATGGAATTCCCATTCTTCACAATGTTAGCCATAGTTTAGTATGATCCACACAGTTGAATGCTTTTGCATAGTTGATGAAACACAAGTAAACATCTAGCTTGCATTCTTTGCTTTCAGCCAAGATCCATCTGACATCAGCAATGACATCCATGGTTCCACATCCTCTTCTGAACCCGGCTTGAATTTCTGGCAGTTCCTTGTCAATATATTGTTGTAGTCACTTCCAAATGATCTTGAGCAGAATTTTGCTCGTGTGTGATATCAACGACATTCTTCGGTAATTTCCACATTTGGCTGGATCACCTTTCTTTGTTATGGCATAAAGATGAATTTCTTCCAGGCAGTTGGCCAGGTAGCTGTCCTCCAAATTTCTGGCATAGACAGAGGAGTACTTCCAGCACTGCATCTGTTTGCTGAAATATCTCAATTGACATTCCATGAATTCCAGGAGCCTTGTTTTTCACCAACGTCTTCAATGTAGCTTTGACTTCTTCCTTCAGTACCATTGGTTCCTGACTACATGCTACCTCTTCAAATGGCTGACGTTGATTAGTTCTTTCAAGTGTAATGACTCTGTATATTCCTTCCATCTTCTGTCAATGCTGTCTCAGTTGTTTAATAGTTTTCCCGTGGAATCCTTCACTGATGCAACTCTAAGCTTGAATTTTTTTTTCAGTTCTTTCAGATTGAGAAATGCAGAACGTGTTTTTCCCTTCTGGTTTTCAGTTCCCTGCTCTTTGCACACATCATTATAATACTTTCTTTTGCCTTCTCGAGCTGCTCTCTGAATCCTCTTTTAGGTCTTTTACTTTGTCATTGATTTCTTTTGCTTTGCTGCTCGATGTTCAAGAGCAAGTTTCAAAGTCTCCTCTGGCATCCAATTTGGTCTTTTCTTTCTTTCCTGTCTTTTTAATGACCTCTTAGTCTTTTGATGAATGATGTCTTTGATGTCATTCCACAGTTCTTCTGGTCTTTGGTCATTAGTGATCAACACATCAAGTCTGTTTTTGAGATGGTCTTTAAACTCAGGAGGGATATACTCAAGGTCATTCTTTGGATCTTGTGGACTTGTTCTAGATTTCTTCAGTTTCAATTTGAATCTGCACATGAGCAGTTGATGATCTGTATAAAACTTTTTCTAAGAGAAGTTTGTGAACTTAATCGTAAGTCCTTGTAATGTTAGTTGCCATAAAATTGGTTCTGAATCTCAGTTCTGCACCATCCTCATAATCCTAATTATGATTAAGCCCATTTTTGCAACCACTGTGTCAATCCATTTCATTGGGGGTCTTCTTCTTTATCACTAACCCTCACTGTACCAAGTGTGATGTTCCTATTGTTAGATGCCGTCAAGTAGGTTACAACCCATAGTAATGTAACGGGATGGAAGACCACCTCGTCCTGTGCCACCCTTACAATCGTTGCTCTGTTTGAGCCTGTTGTTGCAGCTGTTGTATCAGTTCACCTTGTTGAAAGATTACAGAAGTTTTCATCGTACAAGGGAACATAATAGATACAACTGGATGTAAGGAACACAGCAGCTTCCTGCATGCATCACTTATATCTCATGCCTCTTGTATATAAAACAACTCTACCACCAAGTGTATTATGGTACAGTACCTATATAGTCTACAATATACATATGTTGATAGTTACAATAAATGCCTGTATGTACTGCACTGTAGTTTTTATCATTATTTTAGTGGAAACTTTTCCTACTTACAAATATAACATTTACTGTATAATAATGAATGGTTTGACTTGTAGTCAAAGTGTTAATCTTGGAGAATTAGAAAGCTATACATGCACACGCACATATACACATTTCTAACGTAAATCTTAACAGCAGATTTATGCTTTGTTACCAACAACTGGAAACCACTCAAATGTCCTGCATGCATTGACTAAATGTATAAAAAAAAACTGTGGTATGTAGAATGCCATTCAGCCATAAAAGGTCTAAACTCTAAATTCATTATGCTAGGTGAAAGGGGCCAGTCTCAAAAGGTTACACAGTAGATAAAGTACAATTAATAAAATCCTAGACTCATTTATATAAACAACAATAACAAAACCCTTTGCAAATGAGAAGTAGATGCTAATATTCTTGATGTGATAAAGTGTATCTACCCAAAATATATGGTAAATATTATTCCCCATGATGAGCTGCTGGAAACATTCCACATTAAAGTATGAACAAGGCAAGGATGTCTGTTCTCTGTAATTTTATCCCACAGTGTCCTGAAAGACTAGCCAATGGAGTAGGGGTAAAAATGTAAATATTTATAAGGAAAGAAAAAGGAAGAAAGAGGTTATTAGCTTGCAGTTTATGACTGTCAATATAGAAAATGACGAATTACAAATTATGTAAATGTTATAGTTTGGGGAAATGTTTACCTATTAGGTCAATATTTTTAAATTGACAGTACTTGGCTTTTCTATATTCAACAAAAAATAAAAAAATATACTATTTACAATAGCAATAAAAGCATATAGCCAAGCCAAGTGCCGTCGAGTCGGATCCGACCTAGTTTTATTTAAAAAGGTATATAAACCTTTATTGAAGCATACAAATTTTAAAGGATCCAAATAAGTGAATTCAACAAACAACCACATCCTTTGCCATCAAGTCAATCCCAGCTCATGGTGAACCTATAGACGCAACATAATTAACGATATGAAAGCTCAATATTTAAAACATGTTCAATTTTCTGAAATTGACTTACAGAATCAATGCAATCATTGTCTAATTTGGCAGGCTGTGTTAGAATTGACAAGTCTGTGCTAAAATCTATGTAAAGGTGTGAAGGCTGTTTAAGAAGACTGTTTAAGACACTCAGAGGTGGAATAGAAAGGGACGGGTGATTACGCAATGGTGTTTCTAATTTTCCAGTAAAATTATATAAACTGGAGTTCCTGGTAATGCAAATAGTTAATGTGATCAATTGCTTACCAAAAGGTTAGAAGTTCAAGTCCACCCAGAGAAGTCAAGAAAGAAATGCCTAGTAGTCAGCTTGTGAAAAATCAGCCATTGGTAATTTTACGAGGCACAGTTTTACTCTGATACACATGGGATCAGCTTGGGTCAAAAGTGACTCGAAAGTAAAGGGGGATTTCTTTGAAATAAGACTGGGAATGTTTTTCAGTGTATATGAAGTAAGTGCCCAGACAGCAGTGGCTGTGGACTGGCTAGATTCGAACTTGCAGACTTTTGGGTGGCAGTTGAGAAAAGAAGCTGTTTGTACCACTCGGGTTCCCACATACCTAAATTAGCATTTGACAGAGATGGCATTTCAGACAACTGGGAGGAAAGTCACCAGTCACATGAATTATTTTGATCATTTGGTTATTTATCTGCAAGAAATGAAAATCCATCCTTAAATGCGCGCTGTTGTATGGCTGCTAAGAGACATCGAGTCAGCTCTGATTCACGTCTGCCTGATACCCGGCCCAGTCTCCCCGACCCCCACAGTCAGTGCTATGCCTGAGCCCACTGTTGCGTGAACTCCATCAGCCCAGCTCACGGAAGGTCTCCCACCGTTGCACCGACCCTCTTCTTTGCCAAACACGATGTCATTCTCCAGGGACTGTTCCCTCCTGATAAAATATCCAAAGTGTGGGAAACAAAACCTCACCATCGTCTTTTCTAAGGAGTATTCTGGCTATAATTCTTCTAAGACAGACTTGCTTGTTCTTCAGGCAGTGCTTGGTATATTCAATATTCTTCACCATCACCATAATTCAAAGGCATTGATTCTTCTTCCATCTTCCTTATTCATTGCCCAGCTTTTTCATGCATATAAGTTGACTGAAAACACTGTAGCTTTGATCAAGTGTACCTTAGTCTTCAAAGTGAGGTATTTGCTTGTTAACAATTTAAAGAGATCTTTTGCAGCAGATTTGCCCAAAGAAATATGTTGTTTGATTTCTTGACTACCACTTCCACGGGCAGTGATTATAAATCCAAGCAAAATGAAATCCATGACAACTTCAGTCTTTTCCCTATTTATCGTGATATTGCTCACTGGACCAGTTGTGGAGATTTCTGTTTATTTTATTGTTAGGTGTAACCCATATTGAAGGCTATACTCTGTGTTCTTCATCAGTAAGTGGTACAAGTCCTCTTTCATCAAGCAAGGTTGTGTCATTTGCACAATGCAGGCTGTTAATGAGTCTTCCTCCAACCCCGATGTTAGATTCTTCTTCATGTAGTCCAGTTTCTTGAATTATTTGCTCAGCAAACAGGTTGAATAAGCACAGTAAAAGATAAAGTGCTGATACACACCTTTCCTGAGTTTAAATCACTCAGAATCCCTTGGTTCTGTTTGAATGACTGCCTGTTGGTCTATGTACAGATCCTTCACAAGCATGGCTAAGTGCTCTGAAATTTCCATTCTTCACAATATCATCCTTAATTTGTTATAAACCACATAGTCGAATGCCTTTGTATATACGGGCAACAGCCACGGTTAGGACCAACATTAAGGCCTGGGTGCCAGGCTTGGGAGCCTGAGAAAGTATGCATATAAACAGCTGAATACGGCTGGAATGCCTGACTTCACATCCCTGAAAATGGCAAGTCTGACCTTGCGATTCGGACCCCTGTACCCCTCCCGGGCCTACGTGCTTTCCTCCTAGCAGTGGAAAGGTCACATGAGGAAGTGGCCTCTGATATTCTGTATAGATAAGAAGCCATGAAATTGTTTGATAACTTAACTCCCAAACCCTATTCAAATCAAAGCTTGTTTCACTGTGCATACGCATGCTCTAGTCATTAAATAAATATGAGCTGCACCATAGCAGGCCAGGGCTGGAGTGTCAGAGTTGCCACTCTCCTCCTCACCTCCAGTGTTTCTGTGTGGCATTCTTCATCAGCACCGATCACCCACAGGCAATGCAGACCTGTGGACACAACAGTATCGTCAATCAAACACACGTAAACATCTTTCTGGTACTCTCTGCATTAAGTCATGATCTATCTAACATCGGCAATGAGATCATTCATTCCATGTCCTCTTCTGAATTCAGCCTGAATTTCTGCCAATTCCCTGTGGAGGTATTGCTGCAATTCCTTTTGAATGATGTTCATCATAATTTTACTTGTGTGTGATATTAATGATTTTGTTTGATAATTTCCACGTTCCATTGAATCATCTTTCTTTGGAACGGGTACAAATATGGATCTTTTCCAGTCTGTCATCCAGGAAGCTGTCTTACAAATTTCTTGGCATAAATGAGTGAGCACCTTCAGTGCTGTGTCTTTTTGTTGACATATCACATTTGGTGGAACCACTAGAGAAGTAAAAATGAAGATAGCCCAAGATGCCAAATGTTGGTGAGAATACTCATATCTTGCTGCAGAGACTGTGAATTGGTGCTACCTCTTTGGAAAGCAATTTAGCTTTATCTTGTGAAACTATGCATATCTATTCCCAAGCACCTTGAACTCTGTTTTCAGGTTTATATGCTTTTCTTCCTGTGCCCCAGGAAACATATAAAGGAATGTTTATAGAAGCACTCCTAGTAGCAGCAAAAAAAAAAAAAAGGCCAATTCAAATACCCATCAGCATAACATTAATAAGTATATTGAAGTATATTTGCACAATGGATTATTTCATACCAGTTAAAATGAACCACTTTCACACACCAACATGAATGTATCTTACAGCACAAATCAGATTGAAAAGTTACAGGTACAGATGGCTATGCATATTATGAGTCTCTTCATAAAAATAAAAAATACATATTGTTTGGGAATAAATCTACATATGTGGTAAAAAAAATCTAAAAGGTGGAATTATAAGTCTAAGATTATTTAGAGTGGTGACCTCTGGGGCAGGAGGGGCAGTCCACAGGACAATGGAAGACATAAGGGCATAGGTCATGTTCTCACTGACAGCCAAGTGCCGTTGAGTCATATTCATTTTATTATTATGCTTCTTTAAAATTCTGTATTTAGGGTATTATTTTGTAGGAGTCAAATATAAGATAGTGATTTTTTTTTAAAATTATGAAAGCACACAGAAGACAAATTGAAATATGAGTGCTTAAAAGAAAACAAAGGTTCTCACAACACCAGACTACTTCTTAGGAGCAAGGATGGCAAGACTCTGGCTTTGAGTACTTCATTAGGAAACTCTAATCACTAGAAAAGGACAGAAGGCTGGTGAACTGGAGCATCACTCAAAGCAAGACAAGTCCTCAATGTGATGAACTGATACAATAAGGCAAAGAGTAGATTCAAACACACCAATGATCCTGAAGACGGCACAGAAGAGGGCAGCGTTTCATTCTGTTATACATAAATTGCCATGAGCCAGGGCCAACTGGACATCAATTGACAGCAACAGCAACAACAACAGCAAGTGCTTGTGGAATGCAGAGTAGTCAGAATAGGACAAGAGAGATCCTGAATGGCTTTATGTGAGTAGGTGACCTCGGTATTAAAGGTTCCTGGGGCCTCATTTAAAAGATGGGGAAAATTATCTGCTGTGCAATAATGGCAACAATGAGCAAGACATGTGTTCTGGTTACTCATTAATACATAAAACAACCACAAAATACAGTGATGTAAACAAAAACATTCATTTTGTTCATGAATCTGCAATTAGGGAAGGGCTTCACAGGGTTGGCTTCTTTCTGCTCTACTCAGCATCAGCTGGGGCAGCTCACAGACTAGGACCCCTGGAGGTGTCGCTTACTTCCCGCATTTGGGCAGGGAAGACTCAAGCCAAAGGGGCTAAAATGTGGTCCTCCTTGAGCCTCTCATTGTCTTTCTACCTCTCTCTGGCCTTTCAACACGGCCTCCCTCCAGCACTGTGGCTTCAGGGGACTCAAATTTCTTATAGTTTGACTCAGTTCCAAAGATGTATGTCCCGAGAGAGTACCAAGCTGAAGCCGAACTTCTTCTGGAACCTAGCCTTGTAAATCGCTCAGGGTCACCTCTGCCATATTCTTTTCTTCAAGATGGTTTCAAAAGCTTTCCTGGCTTCAAGGGAAGGGAACATTTATTTTCTTTTTCAATGGGGGAAAGTGTGAAGCTTCTGAAAGGTCACGATATCTGGAAATAGAGACTTAAAAATATGATTTGGTAGAGTATATGTGTTCTGTGGTTCAGCAGCAGACTGGCTAGAATAGATTTGGAAGGTGAAGTAAAGAAGAAAATGAGACTCAAGGTTGAGGACAGTTGGTGAATCATTAAGTGAGAACTAAGGTGCTTGGATTTGCTGTAGGAGTCAGAGGGATTCACAGCGAATCTGAGATTTAATGAGTCGTAAGAAGTGAAAACCCGATTGGTTCCACTTAGCTGTTAAGCGTTGCAGCTGCTGAGAGGTCAGCAGCTAAAATCCACCAGGTGTTCCTTGGAAACTCTATAGGGAAATTCTACGCTGTCCTACAGGATTGCTATGAGTCAAAATCAACTCAATGGCAGTGGGTTAGGCTTTTTCAGAAGGAGAAAGTAGTATAATAGTATTTCAAGGAAATGATTTTTGCCACTACTGCCAAATATTAGGAGGGTAAACCTGATGGCACAAAGAAGAAGCGGTGGTCTTCCCAGCCAGGCGGATATAAGGGGGTCGACGGGGTGCCATAGGAATTGTGCAAAATAATAACAATGTTGAAAGAACAAAGGAGAAGGGTGGGGCGTGGGGCTGCCACAGGGAATGCCCACGGGTGACCAGAAGATGCTGAATAGCTGCAAGGACTTGGGCTGGCATCTTCGTCATGGTATGAGACCATCAAGAAGAATTCCTGAAACACCCAGCCGTCAGCTCTCCCAACTGGCTCACCAGCATCAGATGCACTGCTCTGCAGCCAGAATGTGATGTCCTGTCAGAAGGGGACCTGAATAATTTAGAGTGATGTTGTACATAAATATTTTATGATATGAAAAAATGTTCATGAGACAATGTTAAGTAAAAAAGGCAGATTGCAAAATAGTATATCGGCCCTGAAAGAAAGGGGAGAAAAAGGATGTTCACTAAAATATTAACGAGATTTATCTCCAGGTGGAGAGGGTTATCATTTTAATTTTCTTATTTATTCTTTTTTGCATGTCTACATTTCCAACAACAAAAATTTAACTTTTTAACATGTGGAAAGACAGCAATTGCTATATTTTTAAAAAACTATTCAGTCTCATGCTAAACAAAACCAGGTGGAGCGTGTTTTAATATTAGCCCTTTACTAATAAAACAGCACTTCCTTTTTCCCTTTGTCAGGGATTTATTCACTGGAGAGGTTTTTCTTTCTTTCTTTCCTATTAAAGTAAGCAGCCATTCTCAAATATGACCCCTTTGACGGAGACAGTGATGGTAGCGCTATCTTCATAGTTAACAGTAAGATGTTGTTTCTCTTTGTCGTTGTGTTAACATCACACTGGTGGTGCTAACTCGATGGAGGAGGAAACCGCTGCCTCTCCAGCACAAATCAAGGCGGTGCCAGCAAGACGCCCCGGCAGCTGCTGTAGACACTGCCACATGCTCGCAGCAAGAGGCGTAAATAAATAAATAAACAAAAGGCAGGTTTATTTGAGCAAATTCTTGATGCATCAATGAAAATATTATTTTTATTAAATCTTGACCCCAGAGTACTCAACTTTCACTTTTCTGTGTTAGAAAATACACTGCTTTTCTGCTGTATGCTAAAGTGTTTGGGAAAGGTGTGCAATTGTAGGAGTTATGAACGCAATCGGATGCTTTTTCCATGGGGTCACCATTTGTTCTGGAAAGAAATGACAAACCATAGTTTTTAAACTTGGGTTACTGGCTGACATTTCTGTGAAAAAGAACAAAGTGAGCCTTTCGTTTCAGAGGAAAAGCACTGATAGCATTTGTTGCTGATGACAAGAGTCAAGATTGCAAGACAAAAAGAGAATTTTCAGAAAACTCGTATCTTCCACCATGACCTTGACACCTTTCCGATACTTCAAGATTTTTCTTGACAGTAAGGATGCGGATTTGTTTTAAAATATTGGGTAAAGAAATTTGGAAATTCTGAAAAATCTAGTGAAGCAATATTTTCTGGATATGCAATACATGATGTTACAAAATGGTGCATTGGTAAAATGTACATTCCAAGTGCTGGAGAGAGAGGTAATGTAACAGAGCAATGTAATGTAATGGTGTAAAACGTTCACTGATGTGGTTTCAGATCCCACATCACAATTAACTTTTAAGGAACTACTGCGTGTCTAGTTTTGGTGTAGTAGAAATGAGAGATATCAGAATAGATTACTGAAATACTCCATTTTTTCTCACCCACCTGTGGGAGGTCAGCTTATCATCTTATACTGCAACCTAAAGAACATATCCCAACAGATCATGTGTGGAAGCAGATACGAGTATCTGTTGTGTTGTAGCAAGCCAGAAATTACAGAAGTTTGCAAAAATGAAGTCATGCTACTTCTCACTTCTTGTTTTAACTTAAAAACAACTCTGTGTGTGTGTGTGTGTGTGTGTGTGTGTGTGTGTGTATAGAAGCCCTGGTGGCGTAGTGGTTAGTAGTTCAATGGCTCACCGAAAGGTCGGCAGTTTGAATCTACCTATTGCTCCTTGGAAACCCTATGGAGCAATTCTACAGGTCACCATAAGCTGGAATTCACTTGACGGCAACAACAATACCAACAACATTTACATATATACATACATATATGTACACGAGGAAACCCTGGTGGCGTAGTGGTAAAGTGCTATGTCTGCTAACCAAAATGTTGGCAGTCTGAATCTTCCAGGTGCTTCTTGGAAACTACAGCACAGTTCTGCTCTGCCCTATAGGGTTGTTATGAGACAGAATTGACTCAACAGCACTGGGTTTGGTTTCTTTATGTGTACCACGACTGCTAATTAAGTTCATGAACTCATCCTGGAAAAAGTGTTACATACCTCAATGCCGAATATCACTATGGTCACCTTCAGATTACTCCCGTTGGGAAGCTATGCACTGACGCCAGCACTTAGTCCACCCTTCAAAGCAACTTGGGAACTCCTTCTCTGGAATGGCCACCACAGCTGTCATCCTTGATGTCCTGAGTGCCCTGAATGTCATCAAAATGTCTTCCTTTCAGTATTTCCTTCATCTTCAGGTCAAGGAAAAAGTGATTGGGGCCAGATGAGGTGCGTAAGGACGGTGTTCCAACATGCTTATTTGTTTACTGGCTAAAAACTCCCTCACACACAACTATATTATCAAGTTTGAGAACTTGCCACCATGCCACCATGTGCAACGGCCATTCCAGAAAGAGTTCCAAAATTTCTCTGAAGCATGGACTAGGCACTGGCGTCACTGTACAGCTTCCCAAGGAGAGCACTTCAAAGGGGGCTATAGTGATATTCAGCAGTGAGGTATGCAGCACTTAGGACAATTAAGTTTCCAGACTTATCAGACCTCATGTAAGCATCCATGTCATTGTTTGTTTTAGAATATATGGTTGTGTTTTAATTTAAAAATATGGTATTTTCAGTAGCATAAAATGGATGTTATTGTTACTTTTAAAGAACATTATTATTGTTTTAATCATCAGTTTTAATTTGTATTATGGTAATTATCACTATATATAATGTACTTAGACAAAAGCTCCTTGGGCTTCCTCAATATTTAATAGTGCAAAAGGGGCCTGAGACCAATGCATTTGAGAATAACTGCATTAGAGGAAGACATACTAGATGCATAAGAGAAATTTTTCTTCTTTCTGGTTGTCTTTATAAAAAGACAGGAAATCTAGAGAGATAGAAGCCACCTAAGCAGATGAACACTGAAGCCCATACTCTGAGGATTGGAGAATTGAATGATGGGGGGAAACTGGACCCTTGCTGACATCATTGAGCTGTTCAGTCAACTAGCTCTATTGATGTAGTTCTAGACTTCTCATTATGTGAGATAATAAAATGCTTGATTGTTTAAACCATTCTTAGTTAGACTGCTCTGTTTGGGGAGCTAAAATCATCTTACCTGGTATACCAATCTTCTCATCTTACAGGAAGAGCAACCTGCCATTGATTCAGCTGGCTCCGGCACAGGGATGGATGATCTAACATGCGTTACGTCATTAGACCTTCAACTCTAATGTGAGAGGGACTCTACTGTCCCATTTAACAGATAAGGAACCTGGACACAGTGTGTATATAGTTACACAAGATGACATGGATGAAATTAAATTCAGCACTCAAATTATTATCTCTTTGACTTGAAAGTCTAGTCTTTTTCTAATTCAGCCTTCACCGGGTTTTATATCTCAAGTCTGTATTTCTAATTAGATGAAATATAAATACCTCAGAGTGATTTTCAAGCAGCAATGTCGTCTTTCAAATTTAATATTCAAATACAATTGAGCTTTGTTTGTTTATTTTTAATTTTAAGATTTACTTTGTAATTACCCAGGCAGTTAGTTTTTCCTCATTGTACTTGCAGATTCTGTTTTCGTATTTCATGCAACTTTTTTTGTGTGTGTCATTTTGTATTATAATGATGTCTTGTTATATCTGGTGGTTTGTGAATTCCAGCACAGGGTTTGGCCTACAACAGGAGTTGGGTAACTCTATGTTTAGTGATGATGAGAACTCTGTAGACCACTCATAATAGACTAGGTACTTGACAAGGTGTTGTTGGAATGAAACTCTGCTTGATCTAGCATCGTCCCCATGATTCACCGCAGACCACACAATTGTGGTCAACAGAGTTACTACAGCTTGATTTTCAGAAATAGTTCACCCTGTACTTGATACAGGTAACCAATAGTCACTACAGTAAGTCTTCGATGTGGTTATTATAATCTCGGTTGTATAGATGAGGACATTCAGATTCAGTTAGGTTTACCTATACGAAGACACCTGCATAGTAAATGTTTGAAACACTTCATTTTTGCAAAAATAAGGGGTAAAACTTGGTAAGTTATTTAACAATTTCTCTCTTAATACCTCTAACTGAAAACCCTGGTGGTACAGTGGTTGCATGCTATGGCTGCTAACTGAAAGGTAAGCAATCCAAATCTACCAGGTACTTTTTGGAAACTCTATGAGGCACTTCTACTATGTCCTACAGTATCATGATGAGTAGGAATTGACTCAACAGTAATTCTTCTTTTTTAGTTATGAGATTAGTTGCTGAATTTTCTTGTTTTCCTAGAAAAATATGTTGAGTTTTTATTTTCCTCACAGGCAACTACGTTACTAGGAGATCACCTTGTTCTTGTGAGAACTGGGATATATGTCTTCCAACCTGTTGCTGTTGAGTTGATTCCAACTCATAGCAACCCTGTAGGACAAAACAGAACTGTTCTATAGAGTTTACAAGGGGCTCTTGATGGATTTGAACTGCCAACATTTCGGGTAGCAGCCATAGCACTTAACCACTCTCATAACAGGGTCTATGTGTCTTCTAGGAGCAGTTTTTTTGGTTGTATAATTAGTCACTTACTTAACTTCAGCAAATAACTCCTGCTCCTATGGAAAATCCTTCCAGTGGAGCAATAACTCATCTTGTTTAGTTAAAGACTGGCCAATCCACTCAGTTCTTTAGCTCTCAAACGATGGTTTCAACGGGGCTTTATGCTGACTCCTTGGTGTCTCTCCCATGACTGTAAAGTTTAAGAGTCAGCCAAAGATTGGTGATTAATTGCCATACAGAATTTGGGGCTCTACTTTTGTGGCACTCTCCAATCTACAATGAAACCTGTGAGAGCCAGAATTCAACAGGAGTACCTGGATTTTCCTGTCTCAAAACTTTCCTGCCTTTGACTGGACACAGTCTTCCCACTTTTCCATCATTCTGTGAAACATATTTGAGTTTTCCTTCTCTGACAGGTTTCTGCCTTACCCATCAATTTCCAACACTGAATTCATATTTCATATTTCACTTTAATTTGCCAGGTAAGACTGAACTTTAACCGTGAATTCTTTTCTCCATGTGCCATAATACACTGGGGAAAGCCTTTAGAAGAAAAGCCAGTTAAATGCAGCCCTCACCTAATTTGCTTCACTTCTTTCAAAAACTATGTCTCTTCTTTTGCTTGCTCTCTAATCCCTTCAGATTTTTTTTGTTTTGTTTAAAGTTTTAATTCTTACTGTGAGTTGCAGCTAGCAGAAGTCACTCTGATTTCACCAAAACACAGCTCCCTTTGAAATACTAATACCAATGGAAAGTATTTTGTGGGCAAGGACACTATTACCTAAGTTTTAACTTATAAACTTTCACTTAATATTTCTCAGCGACACAGACTTTACCCATAGACAGGATGCAGTAGGACCTTACAGAAGATAAAAGTTAAGTTTCATTGAGACCTTACCTTATCCCGAAGGCTTTGTAAACAATGTTATCTAAGACAGATTAGAGGAGAATTGGACTAAGGTGGCAGAGTACTTGGACACTTCCTGTGGCTCCTTTGACAGTAGAGATCACCCCCCTAAAAATGGACTGATTATACATGACATTCTAGGAGGCCCGAATGTAAAAGGGAAAGTTGAGGAAACATTGAGAAACAGGGAATGGAGAGTGGATCCAAAAGTAGCTAAGACTAACCGGGGCATGATCCTATGGGAATTGACACCATGTAGGTGGATTGGCAGTGGTGAGCTTATTGAGTAGAGCATTTGATCATTCAAAACTGATTACGTCTAATCTACTGTATGATAATCTAAATGCTTCCATTAGGATAAACCTCTTTCCCTCTTCCCTGTGAGTACCCCCTCTCTTCACTGCACTGCACCTAGCTCCAGAATCTGATGCCATTGCATGGGCCAGAAGTAGGACTCACTGTTGTTTGTTGTTGTTAGGTGCTGTTGAGTCAGTTCCAGTTCATAGCAACCTTATGAACAATACAACGAAACACTGCCCAGTCTTGCACCATGTCCACAATCATTTTTATACTTAAACTCATTATTGTGGCCACTGTGCCAATCCATCTCATAGGGGGTCTTCCTCTTTTCCTCTGACCTCCCACTCTACCGAGCATGATGCCCTTCTCCAGAGACTGATCCTTCCTGACAACATGTCCAAAGTATGTAAGACACAGTCTTGCCATCTTTGCTTCCAAGGAGCACTCTTGCTGTGCTTTTTCCAGAACAGATCTGTTTGTTCTTTTGGTGGTCCATCGTACATTCAACATTTGTCTTCAACACCACACTTCAAAAGCATCAATTCTTCTGTCTTCTTTGTTCAAAGTCCAGATTTCGTGTGCATATGATGCGATTGAAAGTACCATGGCTTGGGTCAGGCACATTTTAGTCTTCAAGGTGACATCCTTACTTTCAAATACTTTGAAGAGGTCGTTTGCAGCAGATTTTCCCAGGACTCATTATGCACACTTTAAGACATTGTCCTAGACACAAAGAGGGAACAAATTAACAAACAAAAGGGGAAAATAAATAAATAAATAAAGATGTCAGCTCCCCTAACCCAGGAACTCCGGATACAAACAATCCCTTTGCCTAAATTCAGGCATAAGGAAACAGGCCTTCCTCATGGACATACATTTTTGACTGTCAGCATCCTGCCTTTCTCAGCATGTGCAACCAGATACCTGTGCCTATGCTAATCACCTAGGAATGCAAGGGAGAGCGTGCACCACACACACAGTGACTGACTAGGCAGCTGAAGTGAATACTACAATAAATGGACCCCTGGGTTCACCAGACCAGTAACAGCACTACTGGAGACAAGACATTAGAGCATAAAAGTTGACAATAATCAAACTAATTCACACTACCACCCTATCTTGGCATTTCAAAACAAAAAAAGAATTTAGAACAGAGTAAGCAAAAGTAAAATAAATAAATTCAACAGCTTACTAATGACTGGGCCAACAGCCACTATCAAATCATTTAAATAGCTAGACCATGATGGCTTCACAAAGCTCCCAAACAAAGAATCAAGACATTTTCTAGATGAAGAGAATGTCCTGGAATTATCAGATTCAGAATACGAAAGATTAATATTTAGAACTCTGGAAGAGATTAGTTAAGAGATCAAGCAAAATGCAACAGCACATAGTGAAAAACTGAAGAGACTGCAAGAAAGCACAGAGAAACACCACACAAAAATTCAGAAGATTAATTATATAATTACAGAATTAATTGACTCTACAGCACTTGGCTTGGATATAGAAAGTCAAAGGGCCAGAATCGAGTTAATGAAAACAAGAGTTAGTGAGACTGGATAAAACGTTTGACACCAACATATGTGAAGAAAAATTAGATAAAAGAACAAAAAGAATGAAGAAACATGAAGACTTAAGTGAGACTCTATCAGCAGAAATACTATGAATGATTGGAGTACCAGAACTGGGGGGAGGGAGGAAGGTAACAGAAAATACATAAAGAAATGTTGAAATTTATAGATGGAAAACTTCCCTGCTATCTTGAAAAATGAGATGGTAACTATCTAAGAAGCTCATTGAACTCCACACAAGGTAGATACCAAAAGAAAGACTTTGAGATATGATAAGACTTGTCAAAACTAAACATAGAGAATTTTAAAGGTTGCTAGGGACAAACAACAATAATCTACAGAGGAGAGTCAATAAGACTACGCTCAGATTACTCAGAAGAAACCATGAAGGCATGCAGGCAGTAGGATGATGTCTACAAAGTCTCCAATGAAAACAACTGCCATTCAAGAAATATAGATCCAGCAAAACTGTCTCTCAAAAATGATGGTGGAAATAGGACACTTCCAGTTAAATAGAAGTCTACATAACTTGCATAAACCAAACCTAAACTGCAAGAAATACTAACGGGAGTCCTTTGGTTACAAAACCAATAACATGAGACAGTAATCTAAAGTTAGAACACAGAACACAGCAATCAGAGATCAACCTAAACAGAGAACTCACAAAAATAAATCAAAGCTACAGCACTGAAAACAGGGCAACAGAGATGTCATTATGTAAAAGATTATAATATTATAATTAAAAAAAGGACTAAAAAATGCAGTCATAGGCCTTTCATATGCGGAGGAAGTCAATACAGTACAAAGAAATTAAAGACAAGTTTAAATATAGAAAAATAGGTGTAAACATTTAGGTAACCACAAAGGAAGCTAACAATCCTACACATCAAAATAAAAAAAAAAAGGCAAGAAAGACATGAAGTTTCAGCAAATAAAAAACCAACAACAATGAAAAAAATGGAAAGAAAACACACAAAGAAAAATGACTCAACACAAAAGATTAAGTGGTGCAAAGAAACTGTCAACAATGCTCAAAAAAGGCATCAAAATAACAGCACTAAACGCATATCTGTCAATAATTATGCTGAATACAAATGGATTAAGTGCACCAGTAAAAAGACAGAGTGGCAGACTGGATAAGAAAACATGATCTGCCCTTATACTGCCTGCAAGAGACACATCTTAAAGACTTAAACAAACAATAATTTAAAGGATGGGGAAAAAAGTCAAGCAAATAACATTCAAAAAAGAGCACAATAACAATATTAATTTCTAGTAAAAGAGACTTTAAAGCAAAATCCACCACAATGGATAAGGAAGGATCCTATATAATGATCACAGGGTCAATACACTGGGAAGGCATAACCATATTAAACTTTTACACACTCAGAGATACAACTCCTAAACTCATAAAACAAACTGCACCAGACTTCAAAAGAGAAAGACCTTGTATGCATACATAGAACATTCCACCCAATAGCAGCCAGGCATACTTTCTTTTCCAGTGCATATATGGTACATTCTCCAGAATAGAGCACATATTAGATCATAAAGGCTGTCATAAACATCCAAAGATACTGCAAAACATCTTTTCAGACCATAAAGCCTTAAAAGTGAAATCAATAGCAGCAAAAGCAAGGGAAAAAAATCAAACACATGGAAACTGAACATCATGCTCAAAAACTAGTGAGTTATAGAAGAAACCAAGGATAGAATAAAGAAATTCATAAAATCAGATAAGAACAAAAACACATCCTATCAGATCCTTTGGGACACAGGAAAGACAGTGTTCTGAGCTCAATTTCTTTCAGTAAATGGTCACATCCAAAAAAAAAGAAAGGACCCAAATAAAAGAAGTAACACTACAACTTGAACAAGTAGACAGAGAAGCACAAAAGGAGCCCTTGAGTACCAGAAGAAAACAAATAATAAAGATTAAAGCACAACTAAATGAATTAGAGAACAAAAAAAAACAGTTGAAAGAATTAACAAGACCAAAAGCTGGTTATTTGAAAAAATAAACAAAAATGGTAACCCTCTGGCCAAACTAACAACAGAAAAACAGGATAGGAAGCAAATTACTCAGAAAAGCAATAAGATGGGCAATACTACAACAGATCCAAATGAAATTCAAAAAATGAAATAAAATAACAGAATACTATGAAAAATTATACTCTAACAAATTTGAAAGTCTAGAGAAAATAGAGGAATTTCTAGAACCATACTACCTACCTAAACTAACACAAATGGATGTAGAACAAGAGATTGAAAAGATAATTTAAAAACTCCCAACTAAAAAGAGCCCTGGCCCTGATGGCTTCACTGGAGAATTCTACAAAATCTGCAGGGAAGAGGTAACAGCACTATTGCTAAAAGTCTTTAAGAGCATGGAAAAATGATGGAATACTCTCAAATTCATTCTATGAAGTCAGCATAACCCTGAAACCAAGACCACATAAAGACAGCACAGAAAAGGAAATTCATAGACCAGTATCCCTCGTGAACTTAGATGCAACGATCCTCAACAAAATTCTAGCCAATAGAATTCAACAACACTAAAAACTAATTCACTATGACCAAGTGGAACTCATATTAGGTATGCAGAAGTAGTTCAATGTTAGAAACACAATCAATGTAATCAAACACATAAACAAAACAAGTAAAAAAGAACCACTTGAATTCTATTCATTGATTCAGAAAAGGTTTTTGATGAAATCTAACACCCATTCATGTTAATTACCCAGCAAAATAGAAATAGGAGGCAAATTCTTCAACATGACAGAGTGCATTTATACAAAATCAGCAGCCAACATCTTCCTAAATGGAGAGAGTCTGAGAGCATTCCCCTTGAAAACAGGAAGTAGGCAAGGATGCCCTTTATCACCACTTTTTTTCAGCATTGTCCTGGAGCTTCTACAGAGGGCAATCAAGCTAAAAAAAAGAAATAAAGGACATTCACACTGGTACAGAAGAAGTAAAAATATCTCTATTTGCAGATGATATGATTTTATGCACAGAAAACCCTAAAGAGTGTACAAAAAACTACTAGAGCTAACAGAAGCAAAGGATCAGGATACAAGATAAATGTACAAAAATCAACTGATTTCTCTACACCGACAAAGAGTCTATGGAAGAGGAAACTAATGAGTGAATACCATTTACAATGGCCTGCAAGAAGATAAAATACTTAGGAATAATCTAACCAGAGACATAAATGAATTATACAAAGAAAAACTGAAATACACTGCTACAAGAAACCAAGTGTCCTACATAAGTAAAGAAGCCTACAATGCTCATGGATAGGAACTTTCAATGTTCTAAAAATGACTATTCTACCCAAAGTGATCTATACATACAGTGAAATTCTCATCCAGGTTCAAATGGTATATTTTTAATGAGATAGAGGAACAAATTACTAAATTCATATGGAAAGGGGAAAAGTCTTGGATAAGCAAAGCCGTACTGAAGAAGAACCAAGTTGGAAGTATCACACTATTTGACCTTAGAATCAATTACACTGCCATGGCAGTCTGAAACAGCACGGTACTGGTACAACACAGATGCATAGGTCAATGGAACAGAATCGATCTAGACATAAAACCATATACCTACAAACATCTGATGTTTGACAAAGTCCCAAAGTCCATAAATTGGGGAAAAGACAATCTTTTTAACAAATGATGTTGGCATAACTGAATATTCACCTGCAACAAAATGAAACAAGACTTGTATCTCACACCACGCACAAAAACTAACTCAAAATGCATCAAAGACCTAAACATAAAATCTTAAGAAGTAAAGATCATGGAAGAAAATCTAAGGCCAACACTGGAAGCCTTAATACACGCCATACAGAATAATCAAAACATTAGTAACAGTGCACAATAGTTACTAATACAAACACAAGCATAAAAACAAGAGAAAATAGACAACTGGGAACTCTATAAAAACCAAACACGTTCATCCAAAGACTTCATCAAAAGAGTAAAAAGATAGACTATAGTCTGGGAAAAATTTTGCATACCAGTTATTAGATTAGATCAGCATCTAATCTCCAAAATCTACAAAATACTGTAAAGCATCAACAACAAAAAGACAAATAACCCAATTAAAAAGGAGAAAATTATATATAAAGGCACTTCATCAAAGAAAACATTCATGTGACTGACAGAAGCATGAAGAAATAATCACGATCATTAGCCACTGTCATCAGGTGCCATTGTGTGATTCTGACTACCATGTCCTGTGCTGTGCCCACAATCGTTTTCATGCTTAAACATATGTTGTAGCCATTGTATCAATCCATCTTCTTTTTCACTGACCCTCTACTCTACCCCAAGGATTGATCCCTCCTTACAATGTGTCCAAAATACATAAGACAGAGTTTTGTCCTCTTTGCTTCCAAGGAGCACTCTGCTTGTACTTCTTCCAAACAGATCTGTTTTATTTTTATTTTTATTTTTATTTTTATTTTTATTTTTTTGGCAGTCCATAGTGCATTCAGTATCCCTCTCCAGCACCGTGATTCAAAAGCATTCATTCTTCTTCTGTCTTCCTTACTCATTTTCCAGCTTTTGCATGCGTATGATGTGATTGAAAAAGTAATAGCTCGGGTCAGGTGCACCTTAGTCTTCAAAGTGACATCTGTACTTTTCAACACTGACATTAGCCATTAGAGAAATACAAATCAAAACTACAATGAGATAGAATCTCATCCCAACAAGGCTGGCATTAATCCAAAAAATTCAAAATAACAAATGTTGGAGAGGCTGTGGAAGGACTGGAATGCTAATACAGTGCTGATAAGGATGTAAAATGGTACAACTACTTTGGAAATCTATTTGACACTTCCTTAAAATGTTAGAAATGCCATACAGTCCAGCAATCCCACTTCTTGAATATATCCTAGAGAAATAAGGGCTGTCACATGAATAGATAAATGCCAAACAATGTTTACTGCAGCACTGTTCACAATAGCAAAAGATGGAATCACCCTAGGTGCCCATCTACAGAGGAATGAATTAGCAATCTACAGTACGTGCACACAGTGGAGTACAATGCAATGATAAAGAATAACAATGATCTTGGAAAACATCAGATAACATGAAGTCATCTGAAAGACATTATGCTGAGTAAAATCACTAAGTTGCAGAAAGACAAATATTGTGTGAGACTGCTATTATGAGGACTCAAGGGAAGGTTTCAGCACAGGAAAAAACAGCCTTTGATGGTTACAAGAGTAGGGAATGAGGGAAAGGGATGTTCATACACTAGATGTTAGACAGGAGCCAGGTCAGGTGAGGGGTCTGACAGCATGTGGTAGAAGGGAGGTAGGCACAGCTGGGCTGTATCTAAAAGCTGTTTCCTAAATACAACCCAGTATTTTGAATGACAGAGTAACAGTAGTAAGGGCCTGGGGACCACGGTTTCAGGGGACATCTAGGTTAATTATCTTTAAAAACTTTAATAAGAAAATGTTTAGCATCCCACTTTTGTGAATAGTGCCTGGGGTCTTAAAAGCTAGCAAGAAGCCACATCAGAAGCATCAATTGATCACAGCCCACCTGGAGCAAGAGAGAATGAAGAATATCAAAGACATAAGGAAAATATGAGTTCAAGAGACAGAAATGGCCCCATAAATCAGAGACTCCATCAACATGACTCAGGAGGAAATTGATGGTGCCCAGCTACCATCAATGACTCCCCTCACAGGGAGCCAAGTCAAGTGCCGTCGGGTCGTATCTGACTCAGGGAACTCAATACAAAGTTCCTGACAGAGTAGGAGAAATGGGAAGTGCAGAACTCGAACTCTAGTTAAAAAAAATCACACTTGATAATCTGACAGAGTGGAGAGTTCCTAGGAGACATGAACCCTGGACTCTCTGTTAACCTGGAAGTGATACCATTCTGGAAGCCAACTCCTCAGACAAAGATCAAATTGATCTAGAATGGTGAAGAATGTGCTTCCTGGCTTAAGCAGATGCAACTGGGCTGCTGCCGTCTAGAGATGAGAGGAGAAGAAATAAAAGGACAGCAGATGGATAAATAGACATAGGAAACTTGGGGCGGAGGGGAGGAGTGTGCTGTCAGTGTGGGGACCGCAGCTAGGGTCACATAACAAAGGGCAAGCTTTTGTATGAGAAACTGACTTGAATTGTAAAGTTTCACTTAAAACATGGTAAAAAAAAAAAAAAAACTAACTCTATGCTGTTGTTGCTATGTTGAGACAGTTGTGAATCACAGTGCCCCGTGTACAACAGAGTGAAGAACTGCCCGACCCTCAGCCAGCCTCACGGTCATTCTTCACTAGAGCCCACTGTTGCGGCCCTCTCCCCCCGAGGGCCTGCCTCACTTTCACTGGCCCTCTTGTTAGAAGCCTGATACCGTTCTCCAGAGACCAGCCCTCTCACCATAACACGTGCTAATATGTGAGAGGAGGTCTCTCCAGTGCTGCTTCTAACGAGTGTTCTTGCTGTGCTTCTTCCAAGACAGATTTGCCACTTCTTTTGGCAGCCCATAGTATGTTCAATATTTTTCTACAACCTTGTAATTCAAAAGTATCAAGTCTTCTTCTGTCTTCCTTATTCATTGTCCAATATTCACATGGATACAATGCCATTGAAAACATGTGCCTTGGATGAGCCCCACCTTAGTTCTTAAAGTGACATTTTGCTTTTTAACATTTTTAAGCTCTCTCTTGCAGCAGATTTACCAAATGCCATGCATCCTTCTATTTATCAGCTGCTGTTTCTATAGGCCGTCACTAGGGACCCAAGTAAGACATGATTCTTCACAACTTCCATGTTTTCTCCAGTTATTGTTACATTGCTTATTGATCCAGCTGTGAAGATTGTTCCTTCATTTTGAGGTGTAAGCTATACTGAAGGCTGTAATCTTTGATCATCAGTTAGTGTTTCAATTCTGTTTCACTTTCAGGAAGTAAGATAGCGTCACCTGCCTTTCCCAGGCTATTCATGAGTGGTCCTCCAATCCTGATGCCCCGTTTTCTTTCTATAGTTTCTCAAATTATTTGCTCGGTATACAGATTGAATTAACATGATGAAAGCCGCAGCCCTAACTCACATTTCTCTTCAATTTAAAACACACAGTATTCCCTTTTCCTCATCCAATGACAGCTTTTGGGTCTAAGTACAGGTTCCTTATGAGTACTTTTAAGTGTTCTGGGATTCCCATTCTTCACCATGTTATCCGTAATTTGTTATGACTCAGACAGTTGAATAGCTTCACTTTAGCCAATAAAACACAGATAAACAGCTTTCTGATATTCCCTGATCCATCTGACAACAGCAATGATCTCAGTCCATCTCACTGAAAGTCCTCCTCTTTTTTGCCGACTCTATATTTTACCAAGCGTGGTGTCCTTCTCCAGGAACTGGCTCTCATGACAACATGTCCGAAGTATACAAGATGAAATTTTGTCATACTTGCTTCTAAGGAGTGCTCTGACTGTACTTCTTCCAAGACAGACCTTTCTTCTTTCAGCAGTCCACAGCACGTTCAGTATTCTTTGCCAATGCCATAATTCAGTCATCATTTTTTCTTCAATCTTCCTTATTCATTGCTCAGCTTTTGTATAAATATGAAGTAATTGACAGAGTTTGTAGTTACTTGCAGCTATTATCTTCTATATGTCATGAAATCTTCTAAGTGCTTTGAATACTCACAACAATCACATGAGTTAGGTGGGCAGTACCTGTTTAAAAAAGGAGCAAACTGAAGCTTATCATTAAATGTACGAAGTATACCATCAAAACTCACACCATTGAGTTTGGAAGACAATGTGGTTCCTGGTCACTGACTGTGAAGGTATGGTGAGACTCTGGGCCTTAAGTACGATGTACCCAGGGCTGCTTTGGGGATGCTGGAGCCCCACTCCTCCCCAGTCTTGTTTGCCTTGGTCCTGGGTATATTTCTGTGCAGCCCAGTAGAACACTGGGCCTGAGGCAATCCTTAGTGGGAGTGTAAGTGTGTTGGGAACCTCCATCCCCTCAATTATGGGGTCTTATAATGTCTTCATTCCCCCAAGCCTGACACCATGTCACCTCTGGGTGTTGTCCTCATCCTACTAAGAGCATAGACATTCTGATGGGAACACACTTTTTCTATGGAATCAAAGCCCTGTCTAGAGCCTTATCCTAATTATTGAGGGCTCTTGACACCTACCTACACTTTGAGATCTCTAACTGAGGAATACTGATGTCTACTACCCTATTCACTGGTAGGAATGCTTCCAAAAGTAGCCAGACATCTGAAGGCCTGGATTTGAGTATTAAGTCCTGTGGACCCAACTCACTGGCCTAAACAAATTCACGTGGAAATCCCCATGTGCTCACACAAACAGAATACTTTCCTTAGGTACAGACACTAAGGTCTGAAAGTCTCCTATTTCCAGACTCATCCTGCATTCAGCCATGACTACCAAGTAATACCAACTGACATTGCAACTGTATGGAACAGACAAGATTATCCCACAAGAATAAACGAAACATTTCTCTCTCTTAAAACATGACTCTTTTAGAATTACAAGTCTAGAAGCCACTTCGAAGGCCAAGCACTGGGAGCCTCTGTAACATCTGGCTTTAGATGAGTGGCTTGGGCTCTTTTCTTCCTCTATTACATGGGTTTTAGCCAATCACAGGACATTTGCTTTCCATTTGCTTGTAAATTAACATATCTGGAAGCGAAAGATTCCCTCTGACAAAAACAGATTCACTTTTCTTCAAATGTAACGAAATTATGTTTGGGGAAGATTCTGTTGATGTCCAAGGATCTTGACGAGCTTTTTAAAGTCATTGTTATCTTCTCACAGTGATACTGAGCTGGTGCCAATGGGTAATGAACTAGAAAACCGCACGGAGACAGTTGATTCTTAAGCTGGCCCTGCGGCGTGCTAGTTAGACAGGTTAGGGAAGAAGCTTGTGACTTCCTTCTTTCTTGCCTTTCACTCTTTTTTTTTTTTTTTTTCCTCTTTTATGTCTGCTCAGCTCCCCCTTCATTTCCTCTCTCCTTTATGCATTATGCTTATACACAGGCTGTGGGGTAGATTGGCACGTACAGGTCCCAATCCTTCAGTTTTGAGTTTCATAGTTAATTTGAGTTGTGTGAACATGATCCTTAATCTGACTGAGCCTCATCCATGCAATGATTATACAGCCGGCTCTGACTTCCTTCTTCCTGAAAGAATCCATCTTTGAGTCAACTTCCCAACTTTTTCCTGTGAACACATATGATTGGGGGCGAAGGAGGGTAGACAAGACACTCAGACCCAAGAGTGATATTTGAATAATCAAAACCAGTAATGGTAATTCCATCTCTTTGAAGACTGAACAGTCCATGAAGCAGACTTACAGCCATCAGTAAAGAGCAACCGTAGAGGTCTATAAATTGGGAGGTAGTTGTCTAATTCTGCCACTCTGAAAGCATGTTGCTTCTAGAATCCATCCTGTACCAGAAGGGGAATCCTACCAAAAATGAAGTTGTCCTATAAAAAGAGGCATGACAATAGAAGAGAAACTGAGCTGGGTCCCACATCATACCATACTTGGAGGTCATGTTACATCCAGACTTCCTCTTACGTGAGAAAAATTTCATTGTTTGGGAGTGATTCTGGATGATGTCCTATATGTGAATATGTATATGAGATCTGACAATTAAGTCCACAAACTTAATTATTCTAAGTGACGGCACTTGGGTCTTGGGACATACCTCATTGATGAATATCACCATGGTCACCTTCGAAGTCCTCCCCTTGGGAAGCTATGCATAGACGTCAATGCCGACTCCACTCTTTAAAGTGATTTTGGAGATTTTTCTGGAATGGCCATCGGAGCTGTCATCATATTACTCTTGATGTCCTGAATGACATCAAAATGTCTTCCTTTCAATGTTTCCTTTATCTTCAGGTAAAGAAAAAAGTGACTAGGGGACAGACCATGTGTGTAGGGAGGGTGTTCCAATACAGCTATTTGTTTACTGGCTAAAAGCTCCCTCACAGACATCTATGCAATTAAGTTTGGGAACTTGCCAACTTGCCAGTGTCACAATGACCATCCCAGGAAGACTTCCAAAGTCGCTTTGAAGGGTGGACTGCGTGCTGGCATTTGTGAATAGCTTCCCAAGGAGAGGACTTCAAAGGTGATCACAGCGGTCTTCAAGAATGAGGTATGTTGCACTTAAAACAATTAAGTTCACGGACTTTATTGTCAGACCCCATATATGTATATAAAAAACTCAAATTCATTGCTGTTGATTTTGACTCATTATCAACCCTGTAGGGAAGATGAGATCTGTCCCACAGGGTTTCCAAGGAGTGGCTGATGGATTCAAACTGTCAACATTTTGATTAGCAGCTGCTTATGTTTCCAAAAGCACCCTAACAGCAGAAATCTAAGAATCAAATATGGTAATTAGCACCTGACACAATTGATTTGATAATATAGCCAAGTCCTCACACATTGTTCATTAACTTCCTTCCCTTTTCAAGATGCTGCTGTCCGTTCATTGATCAGATTCTTCTTTCTTTAACCCAAACACCTCCTGACATTACCAGGTCTGAAAAACAAATAGAAGTGTGAAAGTATTGTTAGCATTTCTTGGTTTCCAAGGTACTAGAAACCATCCCAATTCTCTCCAGGCCAGAAGGGTTTAGTGTAACCTTTGTACAAAAAGAAAACTGAATTCTCACTCATCTGCTCAGGCTTTAAGGGGTTTTAGAAACATCTGGAAAGAACAAAAACTACAGTACAGCCAGGTCTCAGGAGTCAGTGCCTCTCTAAAGGCTGGGCTGTGTTTTCATACCTCTAGTGGAGGAAACTTATACATCTATATTCTAATGGGATATAGTGATTGTTTTTCTGCAAATATTCTCTCTACCAACTGCCTCTGTCTCAGCATTTCCCATTGCAGTCTTCAAGAGAAAGGATCTGATGAGTCCATGGTTTCAATCAGGCAACCAAGTAGGTAGTCTACAACCTTGCAGCTTGTCTGCTTCCAGGGTACTGTAGCTTCTTCTGGACCAGTCACCTTTGGCCAGCAGTCATGGATCATATAACATAGGGCATGGCCATCTATTCAAACAACTGTTGTTTATTCCAACAACTGTCATTTATCAAATATTTAAGCACTGCCTTAGACTGGATATTGTTTCAAATTCAGGTCATGAATAAAATAACCAAAGATCCTTCTCATGTGAAGGTGACTTTGATGTGGTGTTCAGCTGTACACAGAGATGTAATATAGAAATCAGACATCAATAATAAAAGCAATATCAGAAAATGGAGTGACAGCAGAGAATGGCACTCTGGGTAACATGTAGGTTAAGACTTCAAGTGAAGCACATGATTGTTGGAAGGCAGAGCATGCCAGGCAAAAGGGATCTCTGGTAGAAAGTGCTGGATCAAGAATGTGCTTGGCCTGTTGGATTAAAATCCCCCAGGCCCACAGGGCTACCGTGGCAGGGTAGGAAGCAAGAGAAGCGGCGGATATTGTGCCTGTTTCCTAAGCAGTCACTCTAGGGGGCGGTCATCTTCCTCCAAGAGGGTCAGGGGCCCATGGACAGTCAGAGGTTTGGCCTCACAGTGAGACCTACATCTTTGACTTCTAAGTTCCTCAGAGGGGTCATTCGTCTGGCTTTCCCCGTTATGTCCAGTGAGTGGTTTGGGAACTTTCTTCCTCAGCTACTGATACTTCCTTCTTGTCCTTGTTCCTGTCACCCTACCTTTTCATCTACAGTGCCTTGCTCTGCAGCTGAAAGACATCTCCTAGGGCAGCCTGCATGGACATCACACCACGTTCCCCTGCTGGAGGAAAAGGGCTTTACCGTGTATCCACAGCATCTCCCTGCTTTGCTTAGTTTCTGGCATATTATAGGTGCTCAGTAAATCTGGGTGACTCACAGGACCCCTGTGTTCAACATTTCTGTGCTTGGCCCTCAGATGAGCCTACATCTTAGTCTCCTAGGCTGCACCATAACCTAAATATCTCCAGTGTATGGCTCACAAGAACATAAAAGCATTTTTTTTCACAGTTCTAAAAGGCAAAAGTCAAAATCAAGGTGCTGGTCATATCAATTCCTTCCTTGTCAGCTCCCTGACCATCCCTTTGTTCTTTGAGCTTCTTGGGTACTCCTTGGCTTGCAGGCAACCCTCATATGGTGCCCGTCTTCCCCTAATGTATACTTGCATCTCTTCTGGTCTTTTTATAACCCTAAATTGATTTAGAGCTCCATCCTGCTTTAGTAGGATTTCATTAACAAAACAGAAAAAAGCTTATTTCCAAATAGGATAACACCCACAGGTGTAGGGGCTTGGATTCCAGCTCATGCTGTTTTGGGGTGAGAGGGATACAATTTAATCCTTAACAGCTCCTTTTTAGTTTTTGTAGCCCAGGGTCCTGCAAGTTGGAGAAGTTCTGTCCCTTCCCTGAGCACATAGATTTCTCCTTGGAATCTTGGCTAGGTTGAATTCACTGAATCCACATTTTTATTAGGATCCCCAAAATGGTAGCCTGATAGCTCAGCGTGCTTCACTTGTTCTCTCTTTCTCAAGGATTTAGGGTTTCATTATTGCAAATTGAATAGGAAGACTTTAGAGAGGCATTATCTAAGGAGATTCTTCATCTCTAGGGATCAAGAACACAGTCAAATAAGCTGGTGACTTGAGTTGAAGTTTGAGACGCAGGCCCTGGCTTGAGATATTGGCATTAGGTTCAAAGAAATCAAAAGCTAAATAAACCACAGTTCGGATTGAGCCAAAGTGCATGGAATTTGCCACAGGTCACAGCATGTGATAAAAATAAGGACCAACACATATGGCCAGAAGGCCCTAAGTGGTTCCTTAGTCCAGGGGTCCACCTCAAGGCAGGACTCTAGCCAAGAGGAATAGACTGGAACTGATAAAGGGTGGAAAGGGCAGTTGCTCTCAGCAGCCCTGAGGAGGCTTCAGCTTCCTTTGATTTGCTAATTAAGGCAACTGATGATCAGCTTCACTTGAGGAAATAGGTCATCAGACTTGTCAGCTGGTGTCACACTCTGCAGCAATGATGAGAATTACTGACATGGCGAGAATTATCATAGCACGAACGTGGAAGCAGTTAGCCCAACTAAAGTCCTTGGTCCTGCAGGAGAAATAAAAAGTGATGTCTTTGCTCTCTCAGTTGGATAGATCAAACTGTAGACCACCTCATGTTCACTGCCTGCCCCTGAAGACAGCTGTAACAGGCTGCACTGGGGAGAATTATTGCTGGGGACGTCTGCTGCCTTTCCTGACCCACGGGACTGAGTCATCCCAGGAGCCCCGTGGCGCTGAGGGTGGCTAAGAAAGCAGTTCTAGGGGTTGAAAGGTTCTACCTATATTGCCATGTGGACAGCGTGATGGCTAATAGGGCTTCTGTTGGAGCCCGGACAGCTATGGTCAGCAGCTGGCTCTGCCACTTGCTATCTGTGTGGTCCATGCACTAGGTTAATAAGAGTACTTGTATGTTTTCTTCTGATATGGATTGAATCGTGCCTTCCAAAAACAAGTCTTGAAGTCTTGACCTTGAACCAGTGAGAGTGACACGTTTGGTAGTGAGGTCTTTCTATCATTATCCTAACAAGGTCCTACATGAGTAAGGGGGATCCCAAACCTAATCACTGTGGACAATGAAGAGGGCGGAATAGACACAGACACACCACTGAGTTGGAGGGAGGGATGGCTACAAGTTAAGGGATGCCAAGGAACCCAGGAACACCCGAGGCCACCAAAAAGGAAGAAATCAATACAGCTGACACCCTGATTGAGACTTTGGCCTTCCCAAAATGCAGCTGTGCTCATTAAGGACGCCCACATGCGGTGTCGGCACCACAGCAGCGCTTGGGGTCTAAGGCGTCTGTAGACTCATTCTTACTCATTAAGCTTCTCGGCCACCTGGGAGAGAAGCCAGGGCAACTCAGGTGAGGGAGCTGTCTTGATTGCTGGTGAGACTTTCAACCCTCTTCGCTAATGCCATCTCCCAGTCCAGTTGCTGTCCATTGATACATAATCTGTGACTGTGATACATAATCACTCCTTGAGTATCTCCCAAACCACTTAGGCTATGGATTCCTGAATTGTCTTAGGTTCTCAAAGACAGACCCTAAGCAGAAGGAACTACGCAGAAGTCTGTGTCAGCAACCAGGAGGACAGAGAGGTATGCTTCCAACAGTGATGCTTTGCTTCTCCAGGACTGTGGAAGCAAATTCCAAGGGAGGAAGTGAGTTGCCTGAGGTCATGAAGTTGCTTAGTTGGCAGAGCCAGGAACGGAAACCCAGAATCTCAACCCACTTTTTCAAGCCACCTTTCTGCCATGCCTTGTAAATGATTGTTAATTTTTTTTCTGTATGGAAAAAGAAAAAAAAAAATCAAGTCTCGTTTTTTTGTGTAGTTTTTGTTGTGATTCAATACTGTAATTTTGGCACATAAGTGCTTCATACAGGGGAAAAAACAGAAAATCTCATGCTATCCGTCACTCACTCTCCCCTAGGTGGTACTCACGTACCCTCACAGAGACAAGCGTGGCCCATTGCGTTGGAGTCAGAATAAAACCCTTGTCACCCTCTCAGTCAGCTGTCAGAGAGGGACCTTTCTTCAAATACAGGTTGCATTAGGCAAAAGTGGTCTTGTGTTTGAAATTAAGTCACTCAAATATGATTAAAAACAGGATGCGTGTGTTTCAGTTGGGGTCCCTCCTTCAATGGGGTGCTATACAAAATCAGGTTGCATTGTGTCTTACAAAACGGTATTGTGTTAACGTTCCGAATGAGAAGGTCCCACTGAGAGCCCTTCATGTTTCTGAGTGGTGCTTGGAGTCTGTCACTTGTTTTCAGGAAAGGATCACCGCCACCCCAACTGTATGAACAATGGTTAAAAAAAAGGCGGGAGAGGGAGAGACGGCTGAAGTAAAATGACATTTTTTTTTATTATTCTTTAGCTTGTAAGTTGCAGTGAAATGACAACTTAAGAAACTACATTTGCGTGTGTTGACCTTCTCTGTATTCGCTTCAAGTGTAACTCAGCGGGGCAGTGGGTGTGCTGAGCCCGGGCTGGGTAGCAGCAATTGCGCCTGGCCATCACAGTGGCATATGGGAGTCTTGGTTTCTTCATCTGTAAAAATAAACACAATGATACCAAATGTGAGAGGCTGGGGCAGAGAAAGAAGAGACGAATCCTGTGAGGTTACTGTGCACAAGCCCAACACAAACCTGTGGCTGTCAAGTGAATTCTTACTCCGGTGTTTCGGGGCAGAACCGCCCCAAAAGCTGCAGTTTTCACGGAAACTGACTGCCAGGACTTTCTTCCATGAAGCTGTCAGGTGGCTTCAAACCACTGGTCCTTCAGGCAGCAGCCGAGTGCAAACCACCTGCACCACCCTTGTGGCACGTGCAAAGTTAAACAGTAAACACTGCGCTTATGGAGAACGGGTGGGAGCGAAAGACAAGGAGGCAACCTTCTCACTTGCCACTTTAGGGAAAAATACATAAACAACTTAGCTTGTCTGAGGCAAAACTTAGGGAGGCAACAGTTCAGTGGTACAACCTTGTCCTCCACGCAGGGAGTCCTGGTTCAGCTTCCAGCCCGTGCCCCTCACGTGCAGACACCAGCTGTCCCAGGTTTAAGCATTGCAGGGGTGCTCAGCAAGTTTCAGTGGAGTTTGCAGACTAACATGGACTAGTTAGAGAGGCTGGAACTCCATTCTCAGAAATTGGCCCATGAAAACCCACATATGCAGCGGTCTGCTCAGCAGCAGCTCGTGGGCATGGGGAAGTGTCAGGCAGCGTTTTGTTCTGTGATGCACGAGGTTACCTGAGCCAAGGCTCCCTCAAAGTTAGTTGATGACAACAGACAAATCGTAGCTTCTCCAAACCTCAATTTTCTCTCAGCAAAGTAGGAATGGTTACCCTAAAGTAAGGATAACTATTGTTGCATGTTTGTGTCTCTACAAAGACAGACACCACGCCCCCTCTGTTCTATACACATGGCGCAGTTCTTCCCTGGTGGGACTGGTTAAATATTGGTAAGATTTAGTTCAACTCAGGATGAAGAGAACCAATCTACACAAACTAGCTATTGTTGTGTTAGGTACCACATGCACAACAGAATCCCATGCACAATGGAACAAAACACTCCCCAGTCCTGCACATCTTCACAATTGTTGCCGTGCACGAGCCCATTGTTACAGACACTGCGTCGATCCATCTCCTTCAAAATCTTCCTCTGTTTCTCTGACCCTCTACTTTACCAAGTATTATGTTCTTCTCCAGGTACTCATCCTCCTGATAACATGTTTAAAGTATTTTAGACATCATCTTGATGTCATTGCTTCTAAGGAGCATTTTAGTTGTACTTCTTCCAAGACAGATTTGTTCATTCTTTTGGCAGTCCATGATATAGTCGATATTCTTCTCTAACATCACAATGCGAAAGTATCAGTTCTTCAGTGTTTGTTATTCACTGTCCAGCTTTCACAGGTACATGACGTGACTGCAAGTCCCGTGGCTTGGCTCAGGCACACTTTAGTCTTCGAGAGGACGTCTTTGATTTTATAACACTTTAAACAGGTCTTTTGAGGCATTTTGCCCAATGCAATGTGTCTTTTGATTTCTGGACTGTGCTTCTGTCGGAGCTGACTGCAGATCCGAGTAAAATTAACCCTTGATGACCTCAGGTTTTTCTCCATTTATCATGATGTTGCTTACTGGTCCTTTCATAAGGATTTTTGTTTTCTTGACGTTGAGGTGTAATCCATACTGAAGGCTGTGGCCTCTGATCTTTGTCAGTAAGTGCTTCAAGTCTTGTTCAGCAAGTGAGGTTGCACCACCCACATAAAACAGGTTGTTAATGGATCTTCCTCCAACCCTGATGCCCTGTTCTTCTTTATACAGTCCAGCTTCTCAGATGATTTCTTAGCACACAGAGTAGTTATGGTGAAAAGATACAGTCCTAAGGAGAGCATGCACACCTTTCCTGACTTTAAACCATGCAGGGTCCTCTTGTTCTTTTCACACAACTGCCTCCTGACCCATGTACAGATCTCTCATCAACACAGTCAACTGTTCTGGAATTCCCATTCTCCACAGTGTTATCCATAATTTGTTACGATTCATACTTTCAAATGTCTTTGCACAGTTAGCAAAACACAATTTGACATCTTTCTGATGTTTTCTGCTTTCATCCAAGATCATTCTGACACCAGCAGTGATATCCCTGGCTACACGTCAAATCTGGCCCGAATTTCTGACAGTTCCCTGTCCATATACTGTTGCAGCTACTTTTGAATGATCCTCAGCAAAATTTTGTTTTCATGTGATATCAGTGATATTGTTCAGTAATTTCCACATTGGGTTGGATCACCTTTCTTGGAAATAGGCATAAATACGGATCACTTTTGGTCAGTTGACCAGGTAGCTGTTCTACAAATTTCTTCACATAGCTGAGTGAGCACTTTCAGTGCTGCATCTGTTTGCTGAAACATCTCAACTGACATTCCATCAGTTCCTAGAGCCTTGTTTTTTGCAATATTTTCAAAGCATCTTCGACTTCTTCCTTCAGTACCGTCAGTTTCCGATCATATTGCTGCCTCTTGAAATGGTCAAAAGTGCACCAGTCCTTTTTGGTGTAACGACCACACATTCCTTCAGTCTTCTAGTGCTTCCTTTGTCATTTGCTATTCTCCCTGTGGAACCCTTCAATATTACAACTTGAGGCTTGAATTATTTCTTGAGTTATTTCAGCCTGAGAAATGCAGAGCATCTTCTTCTATTCTGGTTTTCCATCCCCAGCTCTTTGCATATGTCATTATAATACTTTGTCTTCCTGAGCCACCCTTTGGAATCTTCTGTTCAGTTCTTCCACATCCTTATTCTTTCCTTTTGTTTTAGCTACTTGACATTCAAGAGCAAGTTTCAGAGTCTCTTCTGACATCCAGTTCTGCTTTTTTCTTTCCTTCCTGTCTTTTTAATGACCTTTGCTTTCTTCATCTACGATTTCTTTGATGTCATTCCATAACTTGTCTAATCCTTGGTCATTAGTGTTCTACATATGAAATCTATTCTTCAGATAGTCTCTAAATTCAGGTGGGATACACTCAAGGTTGTACTTTGACTCTTGTGGACCTGTTCTAATTTTCTTCAGTTTCAATTTGAGCTTGCATATGGGCAATTGACGGTCTGTGTTTCAGTCAGCACCTGGCCTTGTTTCAACCATTGATATTGAGCTGTTCTGTTGTTTCCACAAAAGTAGTGGATTTGTTTCTATGAATTTCATTTTGTAATGTCCATGTGTACAGTCACTGTTCATGTTGGTGGAAAAAGGTATTTGCAAAGGAGAAATCACTGGTCTTGCAAAATCCTATCATGCAATCTCCAGCATCATTTCTATAATGAAGGTCATGTTTTCTGACTATGGATCTTTCTTTTTTGTTTCCAACTTTTGCATTGCAATCACCAGCAATTATCAACGCATTCTGATTCCATGTTCGATCAATTTCAAACTGCAAAAGCTAGTAAAAGTCTTTAGTTTACTCATCTTTGGCCTTAGTGCTTGGTACATACATTTGAATAATAGTCATGTGAACTGGTTTTCCTTGTAGGTATATAGATATTATCCTATCACTGACAGCATTGTACTTCAGCGTAGATCCTGAAATGTTCTTTTTGACAATAAATACAATGGTATTCCTTTCAAGCTGTCATTTCTGGCATAGTAAACCATGTGACTGGTCAAGTCAAAATGTCCAATAAGAGTCTATTTCTGCTCACTAATACCTAACATACTGTTTATGTGTTCCATTTCATCTTTTTTTGTAATTTTTTAAATTTTTTTATTTAATATGCCTGAGTGAAAATGTACATTCCCGTATAAATTTACATGCCCACCTATAAGCAGCTTCCAGTGCTCTCCCTGCCCGGTGACTGCACACTATTCCTCTCTGCTCCATACATGTCTCATCCTCCCAATAGACTCCCCTCCCCTTCTCTTCTCCCACTCTCCTTTCTCCAGCAAAGTGCATCCAATATATGGTCACTCTGCATTGCCAAGTCCGACCGATTCGTGTCCAAAGAGTGGACCTTCATTGTGATTTATGGGCAAGGGCAGCATCAGGGCCAGGGCCCATGCTCTCAGGGGAACCCCAAAACTGCTGGACCATCACTTGCAGTCTTTTAGTGTAGGTCTCAGGATGCAGACTCAACTTAGTGAGCTCCATCGCAGCTATCACTAGTGATGGCCGGGCACCATCCAGTTCTTCTGGTCCCAAGTCGATGTAGGCACCCACTCATGTGGATCTCTCTGTCTTCTGGGTTGTCTTTACCCCATGTCATTTTGGTCCTCGGTGAGCATCCGTTCCTGCTGAGTTGGGACCATTTGCTGTGTCCTCGGATGGCAGCTTGGCTGGTACATATACTCCATTTCATTTTTGACAGTTTCCAGTTTTCATAGAGTCATGCTTTGTATATTCCACATTTTAATTATTAATGGATGTTTACAGCTGCTTCTTCTCATTTTGAGTCTTAACTGTTAGGAAATGAAAGTCCTGAGAGACTTACTCCCTCAGTGTCCTCACGGTGACTCTGCTTTGAGGAGGCAGTACTTCTTGAGTTGCCTTTTTAGTACCTTCCAACCTTTTGGGCTCATCTTCCAGCACCATGTCAGACAGTGATCTGTAGCTATTCATAAATTCTTTGCTGGCTAATTCTTTTCAGAAGTAGACTGCTGGATCCTTCTCCCTTAGTCTAAAAGCTCAGTTGAAATCTGTCCACCATGAGTAACCCTGTTTCTGTCTGAATACCAGTAGCATAGCTTTCAGCATCACAGCAACACACAAGTTTCCACAGTGTGACACACTGACAGATAGATGGGGGAGGGCAAACCTAGTCATATAGAATTATACAACAGTATAGGAGGCTAAAACCTAGAGATAGAATAGGTTTTATATCTGACACTAGGAATGTTGCCTCTGTTGTTGTTAGGTGCCGTTGAGTCAGTTCCAACCCATAGCGACCCTATGAACAACAGCACAAAACACTGCCAGGTCTTGCGCCGTGTCCACATGTTGCCTCTACAAGCCAACATGAAAGAAAATCTAGAAAGCCAAGATCCAGAGACTCGGATCCTCCATTTGCTGTGTATGAACTGGCATAAGCCCAAGACACACTTCTAAATCTTGCATGGGTACAGCTGACTCAAAGATTTTGAGAACTGAACCATGAAATAAACCACAGTCTAAATCCAAGACTCAGTCCTGGGTGGTGTCATGAAGGCAAACACCACAGCAAAGATTTTAAAAACTGAACTGACACTGAAACCACCCATCATAGAAAGCAAGACATAACTTGCAATCTGATGCTAACTAGCTTGATTGTTTGTTAAAACAAAACAAAAATCAACATTCTCTAAAGTGTTTTAGGAGAACCTAGAGACCTACAAAATGATATTTAAAATGCTTAAGATAGAATCCAAAGTTACATGACAAACAAAAGTAAACAAGGAAATCTGATCAATTCTAAAGGGCTGTGACAATTATCCGATGCCAGCTCCAAGATGAACCAGATGTTGGAATTATCAGAGAAAAACTTTAAAGCAAGTACTTCACCACCTTTATGAAGAATGCAAAGAAACAAGTTTTCAGAAAAGCAGTAGAAACAATAAAGAAAAAATAGACATCTTTGAACTAATGCATTCAACATATTGTTGTTAGCTGTGACTGAGTCAATTCCGACTTACGACGTCCATACACGTGAGAATAGAACTGCTTTCTAAGATTGTCAAAACTGCCTTTTAGGAGGTAAATCACCAGACTTGTCTCATGAGGAGCCTCTGTGGGGGCTTTTACTGCCAGCAGTTTGACTTATGGCCAAATGTTTTCCTGTTTGGGTACCCAGATATTTTAAGATAGATAGATGGAATTTACACAACTAAAAAAGAAACCTACTTAAAGAAAAAGTGAGCAGAGACTTATGAATACAGGGGAAAGTTTCTAAAGGCCTCATATCATACCATTGGAGTTCCATAAAGAAAAGAGTAAGAAACATATGAGGGAAAATATTGCATGAAATTATTGCTAAAATATTTTCAAATTTTACATTTATAAGAGTCAGCAAATTTGGTTAAATTTCAACAGGAGAAACTGGAAGATGGCTATTCCCCAGTATACGATAGTAAGAAAATCTGTTGCAATCAAGTCAATTGCAACTCACAACAACTCTATAGGATAGAGTAGACCCACCCTATAAGGTTTCCAAGGCTGAAATCTCTATGGAAGCATACTGCCCCCAGTTTCTCCCCTGAGAAGATGAAAGGGTTAAAATCATAAACTTTCTGGTTAGCAGCTGAGTGCTTAAGCTGTGTAACTAAGGTTTCTTTTATAATAATAATACTGCCAAAAATTAACGGAGGAAGGGAAACTTCTGAGCAGACAGAAGTCATAAAGAGGAGCAACAATTCAAGAGACTGTAGTTTTCATTAGAAACATTTTAAAGTACTGAAACAAAATAACTTTCAACCTAGAATTCTGTATTCAACAAAACTATCAACCAGAAATAAAGGCAAAATGGACATATTCTCAGAGAATTTCTAACCAACAAGTACACTTTTAAAAACATGTGAAAGAGGATTGTTCATAGTGAGCAAAATGATATTAGATGGAAACCCTGAACTGCAGGAATCAAGACAGAAACGGCACTAAGCATTTGAGCATGTCTAATGGCAGCTGAGTATTCTTCATGAACACCGTAATTCAAAGGCATCAACTCTTTATTAGCCTTCCTTATTCATTGTCAAGTTTTTACACACCTATGAGGCAGCTGAAAATATGATAGTTTGGGTCAGGTGCATCTGAGTTCCCAAAGTGACATCTTTCCTTTCAAACACTTTAAAGGGTCTTTTCAAATTCATTCTTCACATATACTGTTTAAAATATGAAAGAATATTTAAGATAAAAATTATAAATTATTACACCATCAAAAATCAGAAGAACATGTAGCAATATCTTCAGATTGCTACAGAAATGAATCCGTAAGAATTCTATAACCAGCTAAGCTGTCATTCAAATGTGAATGTGAAATAAAGACTTATTTTATTGTTATTAAAGGTATACACAGCAAAATATACACTCCCTCAATCATTTCTGCATGTACAATTTAGTGATACAGATCCTATCATTCAGATGTACAACCATTCTTGCTCTTGTTTTTCAATTCTTTTCCCTTATTAATATGAACTCACTACCCTCTAAGCTTTCCATATGACCTTTCAAGTTGCTACTGTCAACTTGATCCTATAGTGAAAGAACGGTGGAGTGTTGGTATCTGACTTCCTCTAATTTCACAAGGGGGAAGCGGAGTCCAGATCAACCATCCAAGGCTGATTCCTATGAAGTAGAGGTCGTATAAACCTCCTTTGCCCAGCCTCTTGACCAGTTCTGACATCAACCATCCCTCCCATGGCTCTCTCTATTCCACTAAGTTCAGTAATACATTGCGTTGGCCACACGGAATGCAGACTATACTCATGGCTATGGGGTTTATTATGAAGTAACAGGTGACAATTCAGGTTCAGTAATGTTCAGAACACAGTTCTTCCATTAGGACAGCCTCTTTTCAGCTGTGTCCATAGCCAGGCCTCTCTCTAGCTACTAGCCTTCTGCTGTGAATAAAGAAAACAGAAATCCTCACAACTGAACCAACAAGCAGATCATGATAAATGGAAAAAAGATTAAGTTGTGTCAAGGATTTCATTTTAATTGGATCCACAGTCAGTGCCCATAGAAGCAGAAGTCAAGAAATCAAATGACATATTACATAGGTCAAATCTGCTGCAAAAGACCTTTTTAAAGTATTTGAAAGGAAAGATGTCACTTTGGAGACTAAGATGCACCTGGCCCAAGGCATGATATTTTCAACTGTCTCTTAGGCATGCAAGAATCTGACAATGAATAAGGAAGACTGATAAAGAATTGATGCCTTTGAATTATGGTGTTGATGAAGAATACAGGACAGCCAGGAGAATTAACAAATCCATCTTGGAAGAAGGAAACCCTGCTGGCATAGTTGTTAAGTGCTATGGCTGCTAACCAAAAGGCCAGAGGCTCAAACCCAACAGCTGCTCCTTCGAAGCTCTATGGTGCAGTTCTACTTTGCCCAAGAGGGTAGCTATGAGTCAGAATGGACTCAACAGCACTGGTTTTTGAGGGGTTTTGGAAGAATACAGCCAGTGTGCTCTTTGGAAGAGACTAGATGAGACTTTATTTCATGTACTTTGGGCATGTTAATCAGGAAAGGTCAGTCCTTAGAGAAGGAAGTCATGACCCGTAAGGTAAAAGGCCATGGAAGGCAGGAAGATCCTCAACATGATGGACTGACACAATGATTACAACAACGGATTCAAACACAGAAAAATTTATGTAGATGACCGAGGAGCAGGCAATACTTAGTTCTATTACACACAGGTTTCCTTTGAATTGGGACTGACTTGATGGCACCTAACGAGAACAGCAGCCACCTCTTCAGCTGGAGATTAAACTTGCATTTTTGACATACCTAGAACACTTCCGATATCCTAGCAGCACAGTGGTTAAGAGCTACAGCTCCTAAACAAAAGGTCAGCAGTTTGAATTCCCCAGGCACTCCTTGGAAACCCCATGGGGCAGTTCTTCTCTGTGCTATAGGGTTGCTATGAGTTGGAATTGACTCAATGGCAGTGAAACTGTTTTTGTTTTTTTTTTTTAACAGTTCCTAGACCATGGATACAAGTGTTGGCCAGAAAGAGGAGCAAAAGGAACTCCCAGGTTCTGACAGTGAGTGTCTGCACTGGTGGAGCCATTTGAGAGATCAACTTGCCCATAGCTTATAAAATAAGGGAAGGATATATTTGCACATTAGCATTTCTGCTTTTTGAAAAAATAGTTTATTGTGTTTTAAGTGAAAGTTTATAATACAAGTCAATTTGCCATACAAAAACTGGCACACACGCTGCTAGGTAACTCCAGCTGCTCTCCCTACCCTGTGACAGCACACTCTTCCCCTCCACCCTGAATTTATCATGTCCTTTCATCTAGCTCCTGTCCCCCTACACCCTCTCATCTCACCTCTGGACTGGCACTGCCCAATTACCATCAAGTATATACTTAAGACAAGAAGCACACTCTTTCCTGGTATCATTTTATATCTTATAGTAGAATTTCTGCTTTTAGAAATCCCCTAGTCGGATCCGACTCGACGGCACTTGGCACTTGGCAGTCATTGCATGAAAGTCGGTGTACCTGAATCACACAGCGCACTGTTTGAAACTGTGAAAAACTGGAAACACGTCCATCAACCAGAGACTGAATAAATAAATTGTGCCATATTATACAATGTAATAAGGATTAGTTGTTAGAGCTATCAAAATTTAAATCATTAGAGCTTTACATGTCAGCATGAATGATTTCAAAAACATATCAGCCCAAATTCCTTTTTCCAAAAATCCTTGGAGGCTTGATGTATATGTTTCAGAACTGATTTCCTTCTTTCTTTCTTTCTTTTTTTGTGCTTCTCTTTCAGAGCAGTGTATATCCTGTATCTGTGACAGTCCCCAGCACAACTTGGGCCACACTATCTAATAAAGCCTGATAATATTACTATAGAAAAATCATGAGGTTTCCCCTGAATGGGATACATTAAAACTATGAATAATTTCTCTATCAATTCAGGTCACCTTTTGTCACCTCTTAAACTCACGTGATACCAGATTTTGCTGCCAAACACATTATGGGGACAACAAAATGATTTTTAGACTTATTGAATTTGTGAGTTTTGTAAAGAGATTCTGGAATTGCATTCAGCAAGGAAGAAAAGCAAAGTATTGAAAAAAAAAAAACCTAAAAAATGTAGCCTACATATGACTTTTAAAACCTACTAAGTGACACAATATTGGTTACGTCTATATGCATGTGTAGACATTTATAGAAAATAATCAAGAGACTGATAAATCAGCCAGTTGAAGATAATGCTTACTTTGGGATAGGAAGAAAGGCAGATCAGCGAAGGGAGCCAGGGTGTTTCAGCTGTGATAGTTGTTGTTGATTCCATTGCTATTGATGCTGTTGTTACCATAAAACTGAGGAAGATCTTCTTATAAAGGATGGGACTAATGCGTCAGAAGAATTTAACCAGCTGGGAGAAGTAGGGAAGGGCATTACAGGTGGAGCTGATCCAAGTATCTGAATTTTACAAGAGGATGATGTTTTCAGAATCTGCAGGTGAGCTGTATGTCCAGGTTGGGGACAGTGGTGGGACATGAGACTGGAGATGAAAACCAAGACATTACCAGCATGTTTTGAAGGTGATGGAGCCAGGACATGGCATAATCAAGTTCCACTTGTTCTTCTGGATAGCCCAACAACGGATGGATTATAGAAACAGATAAGAAGATATTACTGGTTTTCATGCTTCTCTGGATAGCAAACCTCCTCCCTTTAGATTTTGCAAAAAAATCACTCTGAGGTAGAACAGTGATTGCGTTATTTCTCTAGATTCAGAAGAGAAAAGTCAAATGTTAAAAATCACATGGTTTACTCAAAATGACAGAGAAGAAACAAGTAAATTAAGATCTTCTGATACAATCCATCCAACAAAAGGTTTTTTCTCCCAACAATTGGCAGGTAGATGGTGAAGAATTGTGAATGACTTTGAGATACTACTCTTCATTTTCAAGAATGATTTTTTTTGGGGGGTCCTCAAAAAAGTGAGAAATATTTCAGTTGTTGAAAAGTTTGATAGGGAACTCCTGAGATAAGCAGGCTGTTTGGTCATTTGTTTGCTACAGAGAAAAGGTGACACAGGCTGAGCAGGTGACCCCAGAATCTGACATCCTCATTTTTGCTCAGGGAGAAGCCCTGCGATGAGTTATGAGCATTACCTCAAAATAGAGGAAAGTAGCCAAGTTATATTTAAAATCAATTGTCCTACTCCAAGTTCAAGTTTCCCTGCTCATTCCACTTCTTAGTAGAGAGGAAACTTTTAGGGGTCCAAATATTGGGGTCCAAACTACCGTTGCTCTTCACTTGATTCTGACTCATATTGACCCTCTAGGACAGAGCAGAACTGCCCCATAGGATTTCCAAGGAGTGCCTGAGGGATTCAAACTGCCAACGTTTTGTTGTCAGGCAAATTCTTAACCACTATGCAATGAGGACTCTGTACTTATATTAGATAAGAATAAACAACAGAGGAATAAGCAGTAGAAGAATCACAAGAAAAGACAGCATCAAGAGTAGAATAAAGGAGCCAACCTCTGTGCGTAGATTTCACAGACCACATTACAGATTCATTAAGACTGTTGTATGCGTGCACAAAGACAACTAGAACCTTTGGCTATGGGAGGTATGGGAAGGCAGACTCAGATCTACTAAGAGCCTGAAATGTCTTCTTCTGGGTCTCCTCTAAAACAACAACAAAAGGATGAAACGTAACTCTCCATCTCAATATCGAACATATCTAAGGCATAGATGATACATGCTGGGGATGAAGTATGTGCTGTCATAATCGATTCAATTGAATAGCTTTGAATCAATCAGAAGCAATTGAAAATGATAGAGCTTTAATCTTAACACTCATTTTTGCCTTTAAGAACTGAGCAACTGTGATTTTAATTAACACTCAAATGGTCAGTTAGGTGCATTATACGGAAAAAGTTGTAGTTGTAGGGTGCCTTTAGGTTGATTTTGACTCATACCAACCTTGTGTGACAGAGTACAGCCGACTGCTGTAATCTTGACAAAAGCCAATTCGTAAGTCTTTCTCCCATCAAGCCACTGGGTGGGTTTGAACAGTGAACCTTTCAGCTGACAGCTGAGCACTTAACTTTTGTGCCACTAGGGTCCCTGATGTCATTTTGTATTCTTGCCAAGTGCCGTCGAGTCGGATCCGAGTCATGGTGACCCTAAGCTTAGAAATATACTCAAACTGCACAAGGAAGTAAACTTTGAGTGGAAAGGGGATGTATTTGAATAGCTAGTGTTATTTGTCACCTATTTGAGGCAGACATAATGAAATCTGTGATGAGAGAAGTGTCTGCATTGTTTTCCTTGTCCTTCATGGCTTTTTCATATATTTGGGATCTAAATAATCTTTCCCACTGTTGTAGGGAACTAGAGATGAACTGCTAAACAAGGACAACCACAGTGTGAGGGAGAGAAGCGTTATCCAGCTCATGGCATGCTCATGAATAACACACTAAGATTTTGCCAGGTCTGTGCCGCCATCAGTGGGCTCCAACTCGACGGCACTGGGTGCCACCGTCATGATCTTCTCTATGAGTCCCCTGCTTTGTCTCTTCATTTCATTGCTGGTTTCCTTCATTTTGCCAGCCCTCAGCTTTACCAAATCCAATGCCCTCTTTTGGTGATTGGTCCTTCCTGATGACATGTCTGAAGCAAGCAAGCTGGAGTCTTACTATCCTTGTTTTCCAGTAGCCTGGGCCAACACAAAACCAAAAAAAAACCTATCACCAAGGAGTAGCTTCCAGCTCAGAGTGATTCTATAGCACAGAGTTAGTACCGCCACCTACATTTTCCAAAACTATGTTCTTTAAGGAAGCAAATTGCCATATCTTTCTTCCTTGGAGAGACGGGTTGATTAGAACCACTGACCTCTTGTTTAGTAATCAAGAACTTAGCCACCACACTACCAGGACTCCTTAACACAAACAGGGAACACTGATAAAGCGTCTTGTTGCTGCTGTTACTGTCAGTTGCCTTGGAGTCAATTCAGGCTCAAGGCAGTTTCACATGTGCAAAATAGGACTGTGCTCCACAGAGTCTGGGGGGCTGCAACTTCAGAAGCAAATCGCTAGGACTTTCTTCTGAGGTGCCTGTGAGTGGGTTCAAACAGCCAGCCATTCAGCTGGTAGAGGAGCTGTGAGCCACTGGCCCCTACCAGGGACTCCGCCTGCTGAGTACCAGTTCTCAGACCCACACGAGCACCACTTTCTCACTTCCCTTCTCTTTCTATCTAAATGTTTTTCATCAACCTGCCCTACCTTAGAGCTGTTTATCTTTCAACTCTAATGTATTTCAGGGAAAAGTACACCAACTCTCTTCTCCTTTTTCATCTGTAAAGAGAGTTTCTGAGACTCTGTCCAGCTTGATGACATGTCTAACGTATAAACACAGCAAATATGAGGATGTCACAAAAATGACTCAGTTTCCTTTACTAAACATGATTTTTTTAGGAAAAATAAAGTTCTCTTTCCATAAGCCAGGTATAGCTTCAATGTCATATTCTAATACCCATGGATCTTAAAAAGACTGGCAATCTAGTTCATTTGGAGTCCTGAGAAAAATAATCTGAATAACGTATCTCTAATAATGAAGCGATATTAAGCCTTCCCTCTGGGGAGCATATCAATAATATTCTTTTGTTTATTCAGTTGTTCAAAAACATGTTCAAACTCTGAAATTTTAATATCTGCATTGAGCAAAGGTTATTGCGATGGTATAATATCAAGTTTATATATGGAACAAACACTCTTCTATGTGTATTCTATTCCTTAGCATCTAAGATCTCACCAATCTTCTCCCGTCTCCTGCAAGACTTAATGTTTCCTTTTTTTTAACCCTGACTCGATTATCTTTCTTTGAATTGCTAATATATTAATTTGCTCACTTTAGATGAAGAGCTACTCAAAAATCCAGGATGACTGAGGCTCTGTGGGTGTTTTGAATAAGGTCGAGATCCAAATGCCCTGGATATCTGACATTTGGGGCTTCTCTGTAGGATTTCCATAAAATCGCATTTTGAGATTTTGTGAAATCACTTGCTAAAAGTGACTGTGTTTGGGGATTTCGTCTCTGCTGAAATTGTTAACACAACAGCTGAAATAACAAGGCAGAAAGAAGATGGGGGAGCTGAGTTTGAGGATTTTCCCTTTGAATTATTTGCTTCTACCTCCATGCTTACATTTTGGGTGAGATCAAATCTCAAGATGCCCAGGAATGGTTTAACATCAGTTCCTAGGCAATTTATTTATTGTTTATATGCATTTTTTAAATTACTGGGTTTTTGCCTAAGGATCTTCCTAATGCTAGCATCAGAAAATGTCTGCTCTCCCTAAGACACCAGTGCCTGCTGCATTGGAGAGGGACAAGTTGGGGCTGGGGAGGCAAAGTGAGGGACGAATGACATGACGTGATACACTGAGGGAGCTGAGGTGGGCTGTGTCTGCAGGACGGCTGCCTGCACCCAGGAAGGGCGGGGTCGGCGCGGCACCTGCCCCTACGTCCACGCGTGTCTGCCCTCTGAGCCAGGGCTTACACTGCAAGGACAGAGCCCAGGGCTGAAGAGCAGAACCCTGGATGGACATAGCAATGTCCACTCGTTAACTTAGGTGGAATAACTCAAGGTATCTGGGATGGTGACTTACTCAACTGTCACTTTCCTGGGCCCTACATGAGTAATCGTGGGGTTGGTAAGGAAGGGCTTTACAAACCGTTCTATGTAGACAGAGTGATGACCTCCCATAAAGATGTCCACGTCCTAATCTCTGAAATCTGAGATTACATAATCTGACACAGCAAAAGGCACTTTGCAGAGGGGATTAAGTTAAGAATCTTGAGGTGAGAGAATTCGCCTGATTATCCAAGCGGTCCCAACATAGTCATTGTGGTTGTCCTTGGGTGCCTGGGAGTCAATTCTGACTCCAGAGGTCTTTCTAGGAGTGAGGTGGGAGGGTCAGAGTGAGAGAAAAAGATGTCACAGTGGATCCAAAGATTGGAAGGGTACTATTAGTGGAAGGTAGCTCTAGTCAAGGGATGTAGTTGACCACTAGAAGCTGGACAACATAAGAAGCCAATTGTCCTCTAGATCCTCTGGAAGCACAGCTGGATTTTAGGAATTCTGACCTCTGAGACTGTAGGATGAGACATTTGTGTTCTTCTAAGTTTATGGGAATATGTTACAGCAGTGATTGAAAACAAGAAAAAGAAAGAAGGAAAGAAACCCATTACCGTCAAGTAGGTCCTGACTCAGCAACCCTGTAGGACGTAGCAGAACCACCCCGCAGAGTTTCCAAGGAGCACCTGGTAGATTGAAACTCCCAGCTTGTTCGGTTCACAGCCACAGCACTTAAGCACCACATCACCAGGATTTTCCAAACAGTGACAGGAAGCCAAAAGACCTTTCCTGGAATTTTTGTTTTGAGGGTCTTTCTTCAACCACAAGAGCTGGACAATATCTGTGAATTCAAAGCACTGGCAATTGCTTTGTTTTGTTTTGTTTTGTTGTTGAATTTCAGTCTCTTTTTTCTGAAACTGACTGGTTGCCTAACAGCACATCTCATGCGAAGCCACCACCCTCCGCAACACCAAGAAACCAAGGGGAGAATGTCACAGGTCAGTCTCTCACCTCTGTCAGACCCTGATGAAGATGACCACTTTGATCCTCCAAACAACCAACAAGAAGTCAAAGGTCTAAAAAGCCTGCACACTAAGCTTTAATAAGCATCTTACCGCTGGTATCCCTCCCATGACCTGGCTCTCACACCTCTCAGAAGATATTTGCAAACCATGATTGCAGAAGGCTGTATCCCACCCAATAAGCTACCATGAGGGGTAGCATGGGGGACAACAGGAGAGACGCCATCTATTTCAGCTTCCTGCTGAACTATCATCATCCTGGCTCCATGCCAACACATTCAGTTTATTATAATAACTGGCAGTGATCCAGAGCCATTTAGAAAATAAGGAGGAAAGGCAGAAAGGGAATTAAGAAAGCAAAAGAGGAAACAAAATGGGGGGGGGGAGCTGGAAAGAGGGGGCCCAGGAAAAGCCCAATAAAATTATAGTGTTGTTTCTTTTTTTTAAAAAAAAAAAGAGAGACAGACATGCACTCACGTGTATGCGCGCGCGCACACACAGACACCCACACACGCACACGCACACACACACCCACACACACACACCATACTTTCTAAAACCATCTGTTTTAATCATACCCCATGGCCTGTAATTGAATTTAAGTGAGCATCTTACCTTTCCTGCTTTCTGAAACCAGAATGTGAGCACAGTCAGCATTAGGGCGGACGTCACAGAAACGCAACAGCAAACCGAGAGCGCCACCAGAACGCGTGGGGCCTGAGGTCGGCGGGGGCGGCGCGGAGACCAGGGCCAGGTGTCCAACCCCGCCTCTAACTCAGCTCCGAATCTACGCCGCGGGGATCGGGGGGCCGAGGTGCCGGGAGGCAGCTGCTCTGCACAGCAGTCCAGGCAGGGGACAAGGAGAAGACTCACGGGATCAGTGTCTCTCTCCGGCAGGCCCTGCACGAGGCACAAGGAAGCCATGAAGTCCTGGGAGCCTCGGCATCCCCGGGAAGAGGGACCCCCACGCTTCAGCTGGGGACACCGAGGACACTGAGGGCACCTTGCCGGCTCTCCAGCGCCCGCAGCTCCGCGGCAGCTTCGAGGCTCTTCCCTAGGAGCCTGCCTGAGGATCTGAGGACGGGCACACCGAGGGACTCAGCTGGGCGGAGAGGCATCAACGACCTGCAGATTTCAAGTCTCCGTGACTTACAAGGTTAGACGTAAAATGAAACACCACCGCCCCTTCCCCACTGAGACCTTAAAAACTGCCGACTGTCTGGCATAGAATGGCCTGGGGATGAAGTCAGACCTCCTCCAAATTCTCAAGGAGGAAGGAGCGTGGAGCTCGACATCCCAAGTCTGATTTCTGCGATGTGAGGGTCAGACACGACGCCTCTCGGATTCTGACGTCAGCCGTCATTCCCACGGCACTCTCTGAGGGGTCTGATAACTCGCTGCAGTGGCCACGAAGGTCTCACAGGTCACACTCACAGTCAGGCGCTTTATTAGGGCAGTAACACTGGCAAGTTGGGCTCAGGATCCCTCAGGACCCAGTTCTTCCATCAGGACGTTTTCTTCTCAGCTATGCTCACAGGCACACCTCTCCCCGGCCCTCACTCTCTGCCCGAAGGCCCTCAGCTTTGCGCAGGGAAGCCCAATGTGTTGTCTCCAGCTGCCAGGTCTCTCCTACTGATGTTCCTTTGTGGTGCTGGGATCCTCTCTGCTTTGGAACCGACTCTCTTTTAAGGCAAAATCGATCAGTGCACTAGGATTATTCTATCACACAGTTCCACCTACTCACCTGAGTGGGAGTTATAAAACCACGTCTACAGAGGCCACACAAAGCTAACCAATCAGCAATCAATTGCTCTGCAAAGGATGGTATCTGACAGTGCCGGGCAGCTGATGAAAGGGACCAAAGTGCGTTGGGGGAAAGATAGATAAACACGCATCGCAGAGAAGAGGATAAAGAAACCAAAGAAAGGCAGAGCAGTATCCCAGAACAGTGCCATGGAGAGCTATTTGTAATAATAAAAAAATTAATAACAAATATTGATACAATCTTGTCCAAGGATGGGCATTTTCCATCTATTTTAAAGGTATCAAAATACAAAACATTTTGCATTCCCGTGTGAGATTATATTGGGGCTTTTAGCTCCTGGGTTGTGTCATCTGGATTAACAAACATGGCCCAGGAGGCGGGTCAGTTGCTGCACGGAAGCTCTGGAAATGTTGGTCCTGAAAAAAATGGTGATGAGAAGGAAGCAGGGTTGAAAAATAACTCAAGGTCAGTGAGCAACTACCAAAGATCCCTGGACAGAGAGTCAGGGACTGAAATCCTCATCTGACCTACTTCAAACACCAGGGTGACACTGGGAAGGTGCCTTTTGCTCTCCAGCCAGGGGCTCTTCATCTGTGAATGACCCGTGTAAAGCTGGCTGTAAAGTAGACCGTGTGCTGCCCGTGGAATTGTAGGGCGCAGGCACCGGTCTTCCTATCTGCCTTTCCATAAGAAAGACAAGTGCCCACATTTCAAATAAGAACTCTACTAGTGAAGCAGGCAGCTTGAGGTGTGAGGGCTGAGATGAACAGCGCTGCCTGCCAGCCCTAAGCTCGCTTATGCACCTAATCATTCACACTACCAGCTACACTGAAAGGTGGGTACCAGTCTTTCCACAAATGAGAAGACTGAAGATCAAAGAGATTGGGTGGTCGGTCCAATTTCAGCGAGTTGATAAGTATCAGAACTGAGATTTGAACACAAAACAATCTGAGACCAAGACTTCCATTCAATTTAACAGCAAACTTTGCCCTGAATTGAAAACTCACATTTTCCTCTATTCTGTGCTGTAGATGGAGTCATTGAGTGTTGCAAGCTGATAAAGGCCTTGGCTGCTAACCGAAAGCTGGAGGTTTGAGTTCACCCAGAGCCTTCTCCAAAGAAAGACCTGGTGGTCTACTTCCAAAAGCTCAGCCATTGGAAATGCCATCAGTTACGACACATGTGGGTCACCATCAGTTGGAGATGACGCAACATAACTGGTTTTGAGGCCCAGATAGGAACAGTGTGGCCCATCGCCGAGCGCCCAGAATCTAAGAGGTAATAAAGCCCTTTCTCTCCCAGCAACCCTGGCAAAAACTGGGCTCTCATCTTGTCATCAGCTCACTGAGCGCCCCAGGTTCTTGGAAATCTCTCTGTTCCTGGGTCCTGGTCCTCTGCACTGCTGGAAAGAGAGCACAAGACAAGGGTGCCCTGGTGCCTCAGTTGTCCAGGTGCGTGGTACGTGGAACCAGCAGCATCAGTCCCATCTGGAGCTTGAGAGACACTCAGAATCTCAGACCCCGGCCCGGATTCAGTGGAGGCGAATCTACATTTTAACCAGCTCTTAGGCAAGGCACATTAATGTTTGATAAGCAGTAGCCTAAAAGCCCTTCCAGTTTAAACCCTCCGAGGCTTGGTTTTATGCCCAGAGTGTCCACAGAGGCTGGTGAAGGAAGGAAAGGAGAAGACTACAAGAAAGGGAAGAAGAGACAAGATACAGGGGCAAGAAGGAGAGGTGAGGAAACGAGAGACAGAGAGGTACTGGAAAGACAGAGAAAGAATGCAAAGTTGCAGGGGAGGAAAAACAGAGGAGGGCAGACAAATCAAAAGCACGGGGTAAGAGAGAGAAAAGACAGTGAAGGAGGGAGGTGGGAGGGACAGAGGTTCTCTTTAGCAGGAAGTGGCTGGAGAGACAAGTGCCATTGTTAGGTGCCAGCATGGTGGACAAGCCAAAAATGGCTTCCTAGCCTGAGCTCCATCCGGCCACTGTGGTGATCTTCACGACACTTCTGAGTAACTCATTTGTGTTGCAGGCTAATCACTCAACTTCGCTCTATTGTTAATGAGAAAAATCATCGGGACTTAGTCCATCCACATGTACACATGTGCACTTTTCCTGGATGCGCTCAGCTATAAATTAGCCACTTTCATTATTAATTTTTCCTGGATGAGTCATGCTTCAGGAACTCAGCATCGGTCTGGGCAGGGGAGGATTCGATTTCTGTGGTCATCTGCTCCCAAGCATCCCGATGCGAGTTAGCTAGTGAATGATTGCTGCCACTGAGATGGGGATCAATGGATCCCACAAAGCGCATTGGAAGGAGCCGGCGTAGGAGACCTCAGCCATTCCTAGCTCATCTACCTAAAGCAGATGTGAGGGGAAAATAAAAGGGTGAGGTCAGAATTGTATCAGATTTTTTTCCTGGTTTCAGAGGCCAGGCGAGCAGGTGAGAGACTGGCCCACATTAAGGCTTCTAGAAGTGTGATGGATAGGGCTGGTAGAGTTTTTACTTCTTAATTCTTGAATCATGTCATCTTTCCTTTTAGCATTTGTATGGTGAGAGGACTGCATAATGAAAAGAAAGACAAGACCACAGTTCAGCACACCTCTCTTCAGATCGTAGATGTCCACAAAAATCTACCTGGAGAGAATTTTGAGCTACAATTTGCGTTGCTGTTGTTAGATGCCAGTAACTTGGCTCCACTGATGACAACTTGTGTATAACAGAGTGAAACGCTGTCCAGCCCCGAGCCCTCTCTGTGATCAGCAGTGTGCTTCGGTCCCTTGTCGCTGTTGCGTTGATCCGTCTCGTGGAGGGTTTCACTGGTTTGTGCTGACCTTTCTCTCCACCAGGCATGGGCTCTTACTCAGGAGTACAGTGGAAAACATGACACACTAAAATCATCTCGGAAGGGTAAGGAGTGATTTGAAGATTAAATTAAAATAAATAACATTGCCGAGGTCAACTCTTTGGACAGGAATGGATGGGACTTGGGGACACAGAGCGACTATATTGCATGTACACTTTATGGTTCTATGCATCTGTAGGATGTAGACCTACTGGCCTCTTACTAGAGGGGAGTGGAAAATGTGGAGAGGTGGGGACAGGAGATTGTTAAGAGAGTATGACATGTATAGAACGGAAAGGAGTGTGCTGTCACCGGCAGGGAGAGCAGAAGAAGCTGCAGATAGGTAGGCACGCAAATTCAGATTGGGTTGTATGCTTTCACTCAATCACAGGAAAAAATTAAAATAATTAAACTTGCTATGCAGAACTCTAAAAATGAGGGAACATTTACTGAGAGATAAAAATGTCATAAAGAGAATTTTGTTAAAAACTAGTAGTTTTGCCAAACAGAAAACTGTTATTTCTCATAGCTTAATATAAGTTTCCAGAGTAAGCAAAATCAAAGCAACAACTGAACTTTGCTGCTGTCCAGTAAGTTGTGACTCATATAGATCCTATGGGATGGAGTAGAATTGCCCCATGAGGTTTCCAAGTTGCTGCCAGTGGATTCAGACTGCTGACTTTTTGGTTAGCAATCAAGCTCTTAACCACTGTGCAATTAGAGTTCTGAGAATGGGAATAGTATGCTGAATTATTTTTTAACATAAGAACACAGACAACTTTAAGAAAAAAAATTGTTATTTTAGAACAATGAATGATCTAGAAAACCAAAGATGATCAGTATGTTCCCTGAAGTTTGCGTGTTTGCTTGGGATCTGGGGGTTGGTTGGAAGGAGACTCAGGGTGGATGTCCTTCACGTAAAGCTGAGGGGATACTTGCTGAGGGAAAGGCCCCACAGCTGTGAGAAGTTACCAAGACAAAGAAAAGTGAGAATGGAGGGTGATGCTGACAACCCACCCTGCACATCTCTGCCCTAGTGAACCTATTTTCCTATTGACTTAGTCATCTAGTGCTGGTAAAACAGAAACACCACAAGTGGGTGGCTTTAACAAAGAGAAATTTACTTTCTCACAGCCTACAAGACTAGAAGTTCAAATTCAGGGTGCCAGCTGTAGGAAAACATTTCCTTTCTGTGTCAGCTCTGGGGGCAGACCCATGTCATTAACCTTCCCCTAGCCTACAGCTTCTCAGCTCGGAGAACGTAAATGAAAAGGAAGTGCTGTGTTGTTGATGCTTTCTTTCTTGGTGGTGTAAGGTCTCCATGTCACTCTGCTCACATCTCTATTTTATTTTTTATTATTCTGAATGAATGAAAATCTACATTTCCATACAAATTTGCATGCTGACCTATACGCAGCTTCCACTGCTCTCCCTGCGCGGTGACAGCACACTCTTCATCTCTGCTCCATACATGTCTTATCTTCCCAACAGTCTCGTATCTTCTCCTCTCCACCCATTCCCCTTCCTCCAGTATGAGGTCAACAAGATGACCTCCTATAGATGTCTAGAACCATAAAGTGCCCACACAATATGGTCACTCTGCATCACCAAGTCCAATCCAACGCTTTCCGAAATGTTGATCTTTTTTATGATTTATGGACATGGGCAGCATCAGGTCCAAGGGCCATGCTCCCAGGAGAACCCTGAAGCCCCTGGAACATCAATTGTGGTCTTTTAGTGGAAATCTCAGGGTACACCCCTATTTATACTTGTGTTACCGGTGAGACTCAACTTTGTGAGCTACCTTCTTGGCTATCACTGGTGGTGGCCAGGCACCGTCTTGTTCTTCCGGTGACAAGTCAACGTAAACATCTACTCACATGGGCCTCTCTATCTTCTGGATTCTCTTTCCTGCATGTCATTATGGACCTTGGCGATTATCCATTCCTGCTGACTTCGGACCATTTGCTGTACCCTCAGATGGCAGTTTGGCAGTTTTTAAGACCCTAGATGCCACTCACCAATGTAGGGTGCAGAGAGCCCCCTTAGCAAAATGCTAGCTGTCTCAATTGGCCTCGATTTCACCTGAAAGCACTGTCCCCAGCCCCCCACCCCAGCTACACTGTCCTTGCAATATTGGGTTAAGATGGGAGGAGTACACAAGTTGTGTTGATGTCCCATTAATACTGATCTTCTTACTAATGTGTGCTGTCACCAATTTCACCTAACCGAATTTCTAACATCTATCTAATCTAAACCCTACTTCCTCACCCTCCCGCCGTCCCCACCCTTGCAGCAGCTGAAGAGTTTTTTCTGTTATGCATGAGTCTGCTTTTAAGTTCTTATTGTAGGGGTCTCATACAATATTTGTCCTTCTGTTGCTGACCACTTTCACTCAACATAATGTCCCCCTGTTGAAAGCAGGTTAAGAGATTGCCTATCCATTCTTCTGTTGTTGGGCAACTGGGTTGATTCCATCTTCTTGCTATCGTGGACTGTGCTGCAATGAACATTCACGTGCGTGTATCAGTTGGTGTGAATGGCCTTAATTCTGTAGGATATATTTCAAGCAGTGGAATTACTGGGTTAGATGGTATATCTATATCCATTATTTTAAAATAATGACATGGTTATTTACTGGATCAAGTGGTATATCTATATCCATTATTTTAAGGTAGCACCAGATTGCTTTCCAAAGAGGTTGCACAATTTTGTAATCCTAACAACAGTGTAAGAAAGTTCCAATCTCTCCACAGCCTCTCCAGCACTTAGTGTTTTGTGTTCTTTGGATCACGGCCAACATCATTGGGGTGAGATGGTATCTCATTGTCGTTTTGATTTGAATTTCTGTAATAGCTAATGATTGTGAGTATGTCCACATGTGTTTTTTGGCGGCCTGGATCTCCTCTTTAGAGAGGTGTCTGTCCATCTCCTTTGCCCATCACTTAATTGGTTGATATATCTTTTTCTTATTGATATTTTGTAGTACCTTATAGATTATGGAGATCAGGCGTCAGTCTGACATAGAGTTGCCAAATATTTTTTTCCCATTCTGTAGGTGGCCTTTTAATTCTATTAATAAAGTCTTTGGATGAGCAAAAGTGATTGATTCTTAGTAGTTCCCATTTATCCATTTTCTCTTCTGTTGTTTGTGGTTTGTTTGACAGATTTTGAAGTCTGTGTACGTTATGTATTAAAATTCCCATTGTTGTGCCTACTTTTTCTTGGGTGAGCTTCATCATTTTAGATTTGAATTTAGGTCTTTTATCCAGTTTGAGTTGGTTTTTGTATAAGTTGTAAGATATGAGTCTTGTTTTAATTTAGTGCAGATGGATAGCTAATTTTGCCAGCACTATTTGTTGAAGAGATTGTTTTTACTCCATTTTAATGTCTTAGGGCCTTTGTTGAATATCAACTGTTCATAGGTGGATGATGTCATCTCTGGAGTCTTGATTCTGTGCCACTGATCTGTCTGTTTTTGTACCAGTACCAGGCTATTTTTGACTACTGTGGCTGTGTAATAGGTTCTAAGGTCAGGTAATGAGAGGAAGGCCTTCCAGTGTGTTCTTCTTCTTTAATAATGCTTTGCTTATCTGGGGCTTCTTCCCTTTCCAGACAAAGTTGGTAATTTGTTCCTCTATCTCATTAAAAAATGTCACTGGTGCTTATACTGGGATTGCATTATATAAGTAGATTGCTTTGGGTAAAATAGACATTTTCACAATGTTAAGTCTTCCTATCCATGAGCATGGTAGGTTTCTCCATTTATGTAACTCTCTCTTAGTTTCTTGTAGTAAAGGTTTGTAGTTCTCTTTGTAAAGGTCTGTTATTTCTCTGGTTAGATTTATTCCTATGTACTTTATCTTCTTGGGGCTATGGTAAATGGTACTGACTTGGTAATTTCTTCCTTAATAATCTCATTGTTGGTATAAAGGAATCCTACTGATTTACTTATGTTTATCTTGTATCCTGGCACTTCGCCAAACTCCTCTATCAGTTTGAGTACTTTCCTTATGGATTCTTTGGGATTCTCTGCATATACAGTTATGTCATCTGCAAATAGGGAGATTTTTAGTTCTTCTTTGCTGATGTAGATGACCTTCATTCCTTGGTCTTGTCTAATTGCTCTGGTTAGAACTTCTAGTACAATGTCAAATAGGAGAGGTAAGAGTGGGCATCCTTGTCTAGTTCCTGTTCTCAGGGGAAACTGTTCCAGTCTCTCTCCATTCAGGATGATGTAGGCTGTTGGCTTTGTATAAATGGCCCTTATTGCACTGAGGAACTGGTCATCTATTCCTATTTTTATGAGAGTTTTTAGCATGGACTGGTGTCGGACTTTATCAAATGCCTTTTCTTCATCAATAGACAAGATCAGGTGATTCTTGTCTTTTGTGTTATTTCTGTGGTTAATCACAAGAATTGTTTTTCTGATGCTGAACCAGCCTTGCATCCCTGGTATGGATCCAACTTGGTCATGATGGATTATTTTTTTGATATGTTGTTGTAGTCTATTGGCCAGAATTCTGTTGAAGATTTTTGCATCTAGATTCATGAGTGGTATCAGTCTGTAGTTCTCCTTTTTTGTTGGGTCTTTCCCTGGCTTTGTTATCAGGGTTATGCTGGCTTCATAGAATGAATTTGGAAGTATTCTATCCCTTTCTATGCTGTGAAATAGTCTAAGTAGTATTGGAGATAACTTCTCTCTAAAAGCTTGGTAGAATTCTGTGGTGAAGCCATCTGGGCCCGGGCTTTTTTTGGTTGGCAGTTTTTTGATGAATTTTTCAATCTCTTCCTTTGTGATGGGTTTACTAAGTTGTTCTGCTTCATGTTGTGATAATTTTGGTAGGTGATATGAATCAAGGTATTTGTCTATTTCCTCTAGGTTTTCAAATTTGTTAGAATACAGTCTTTCGTAATATTCAGCTATGATATTTTTGATTTCTGCTGGATCTGTTGTGACAGTTCCCCTCTCATTTCTTATTTGGGTTATTTGCTTTCTTTCCTGTTTTTCTTTAGAAAGTTTAGCCAATGGTTTGTCAATTTTGTTGGTCTTTTCAAAGAACCAGCTTTTGGTCTTTTCAGTTTTTTCAATTGTTCTTCTATTCTCTAATTCGTTTAGTTCTGCTCTGATCATTATGATCTGTTTTCTTCTGGTTACTGAGGGGTTCATCTGTTGTTCTCTTTCTACTCATTCTAGCTGTAGGGTCAGTTCTTTGATTTAGTTTCTTTCTTCCTTCCAGATGTGTCCATTTATGGAGATAAATTGACCTCTGAACACTGCTTTGGCTTTATCCCATAGGTTCTGGTAGGAAATGTTTTCGTTCTTGTTGGAATCCATAGATTTCTTTATTTCATCCTTGATATCCTACATAACCCATGGTTTTTTGAGCAAAGTGTTGCTCAGTTTCCATGAGTTCTGCTTTCTATCTGTGTTTTTTCTGCTATTGATTTCGACTTTTATGGCTTTATGATTTGAGAAGATGCTTTGCACTAATTCAATGGTATGGATTTTGTTGAGAATTGCTTTATGTCCTAACACATGGTCTATTCTGGAGAATGTTCCATGTGCACTGGAGAAGAAGGTGTAGTTGTCTGCTGATGGACAGAAAGTTCTGTATATGTCGATGAGGTCTAGTTGGTTAATTGTGGCAGTAAGGTCTTGTGTGTCTTTATTGAGCTTTTTTCCTAGATGATCTGTCCAATATTGAGAGTGGAGTGTTGAAATCTCCTACTATTATTGTGGAGTGATCTATCTGCTTTTTGAGTGTAGTTGGTGTTTCTTTGATGGATATAGGTGCTCTACTATTAGGTGCATAAGTATTTAATATTAAGTCCTATTTATGTATTGAAACTTTCACCAATAAATAGTATCCATCCTTGTCCACAATGGTGGATTTTATGTTAAAATCAATTTTATCTGAGATTAGAATTGCTACATTAGCTTGATATATATTTTTACATCCTTTGATTTTCAGTTTGTTCATATCTTTAAGTCTAAGGTGAGTTTCTTATAGTCAACCTATAGATGGGTCATGTCTTTTGATCCAAGATGTCACTTGATGTCTCTTTACTTGAGCGTTCAATCTATTCACATTTGATGTAATTATTCATAGGTATGTGTTAAGTGCAGCCATTGTGATTTATTTATTTTTGTGTTGATGTTTTCTCTGTTGTTCTTATTAATCCGTTTGCAACCTTCTTTGTGAGTTGATTTTTCACCTTTTTCAGGGTTCATTTTGGGGTTGTTGAGACTCCTGTATTAAATTTCTTAATATGGTATGCTGCTTCTTTATTGTGCTTTATGGCTGCCCCTATGATCCCACTTAATAAACTATATCTAAATCCAGTTTTGATTGCTACCAGTCTTGTTGACTTCCTCTCCATCTGGAAGGACTGTAACTACTGTAGTGTATCCCTCTTTTTAATATGATGATATCATAGTTTAAATGATATGATCACTAGATCGTTTCTTTCACTATTATAGCTTTGATTGTGTTTGGAACCTTGTCTAACTGAGTAGGCTTCTGGATAATGTGTCCTTCTCAAATATAAAGTTAGTGGTTTTGTTCTTCCAAGCCAACAGATTCTTTGAGTATTTCTTGTAGCTTTGGTTTGGTTTTCACAAAGTCTCTGAGTTTCTGTGTATCTGCAAATGTCTTCATTTCATTTTCATACTGGAAAGATAGTTTTTCAGGCTATATAATTCTTGGTTGTAAGTTCTTCTCCTTCAAGACTTTGAATGTGTCATGCCACTGTCTCCATGCCAGTATCGTTTCTGCTGAGAAATCCGACAAAAGCCTACAGGGTTTCTCACTGAATGTTAGCTTTGCTTTGAGTCTTGCTGCCTTTAAGAGTTTCTGCTTATGTTTCATTTTGAGCTTGATTATAATATGTCGTGGAGTCTTTCTATTGAGATCTACTTTGAGTGGTGTTTGATATATATCTTGGATATCTATATTCCCTTCTTTCATAATTTCTGGGAAGCTTTCTGTCAGTAGCTCAGCAACAATACTTTCTGTGTTCTCAGGTGCGTTGCCCTGTTCAGGAACTCCAGTTAATCGTAAATTGTTCTTCTTAATAGAGTCCCACCTGTTTCTTAATATTTCTTCATTTTTCTTGTTTCTTTTTTCTGATTTATCCTCATAGATGCTGGAGCCAATGGCTCTGTCTTCCACATCAGAAATTCTCTTTTCCATTTGTTCCATTCTGTTTTCTTGGTTTTGAATTGCAGTTTCTATGTCTTTGATTTTGTTCTTGGTCTGTTGGATTTCAGACTTCTGATGTTCCATCAGATCGAACAGCTTGCTTAATTTTTCATTTTGCTCTGCTGAATTTTGTATAAGGTCTAGAAGGGCTCTGTATATAATCCTTTTGTATTCATCTTCTGATAGTTTCACAAAAGCTTCTTCGTCTGGGAAGTTCTGAGGTGATTTCTTCTGGGGGCCTTCTGATGCCATGGGTGACTTCTGGGTTACTGTCTTCTCTGACATTTTTTGGTTTGGGGGCTTCATGTGAGTCAATAAAGGCTGACGAGGTGCTGTAATGATGGACCACAGTTGTTTCTCTAAGTCATCTTAAAGTGAGAAGTAAAAAGTATTTGACAACTTCCAAAGCCAGTCAAGTTTTCAGGTGTATACATCCATCTTCCCAGCTGGCAAAGTAAACGCCTCTGTATTGAACATCAGATGTTATAAACTAGCTCAAAATACAGAAAGGCTATTGGCCTTCTGGCCTCTGCTGTTGGGCCCCAGCTGTAGGTGATACTGAGTAGAATTCTGCTTTTCTGTTGGAATAGCAGTCTCTTCTGGGTAGACAGTGCCTCCCAGCCCAGGAATTAGGTCCAGCTGAGGCTTCTGTATGGATGACCCTACCTCCCAGCAAAACAAGAGGGCATCTCACACAAGCTCGCCAGCTGGCCGGGACCAGGCACCCGGCAGAAACAAAGGCCAAGAGTGCCAAAATGCCCAGAGTCCACAGCCTCTGCTGCTGGGCCCCAACTCCAGGTGACACTGTGCGAAACACCACCTCCCCACTAGAAAAGCACTCTACCCCTGGCAGGAGCTACCTCCCAGCCTAACAACCAAGTCCAGCTGGGGCCTCTGCCTGGGCTCCTCAGTTTCCTAATAGGCCAAAGGAGCCAAGGTGTATAGATTCCAAAGCTAGGCTCTCAAAATCCAGCAATTACGCTTGCTGGTCCCGCCAGCAGTGTGTCTTAGGTAAACAGCTAGTCAAGTCCCAGTTCTTCCCGCTGGCCAAGACAGAGGAAAAAAATAAATCAAAATGGTGACTTACCTTCAATCTGCACAAGTCTGTGCTCACCAAGAGTGGGGTCAGTGAAAGAGAGGAGGTTTTGCGTTCAGTGATATGAATTCCAAATTAACAGCCCTGTGCTGCATCCCAGGGCTCACTAGGTATCCAAAAGTCTCCGTTTAATTATCATTTCAGGTCTTGGTTTCCAGAGGGATTTAGGAAGATGTGTTTTTACTCTGCCATCTTGACTCTGCCCCTTCACTTCTCTCTTTTATATCTTAAAAGAGACTGACTTAAAATGCAGCCTAATCTTGTACACTGAGTCCTGCCTCATTAACACATCTTCCTCTCAGCCTCCCTCACTAAAATCACAGAGGTAGGATTTACAACAGAAACCACATTAAGATGACAGAACGGTGGACAGTCACACAACACTGGGAATCATGCCGTAATCAAGTTGACACACGTTTTACGGGTGCACAATCCAATTCATAATATCCGTACTGAAATGTTTCATGCCATCTTACAGTGGCAGTGCTGTGTCTCACCTTGGCACACTCTTGCACTTTCCTATCTTCCCTCACCTGACTAGTCCAACTGATCCATCATGATCTAACACAAATTCACCTTCTCTGAACTGGCTTGGTTCCGTCACTTCATATCATCTGAGCTGGGCTCCCTGGGACCAGGACTGTGTTAGGTGCTCAAGAAAGTACAAGCAACTCCTTCAGGCTCGGGAGCTCTGTACGGACCCCTGAATATGCACTGAGGATAATTCAGTCATTCCTTTGTCTTTGAGGGCTATGGTGGCTCTTGGTGGTAGAATTGTCTCCTTCTATGCAGGAGACCTGGGTTCTATTCCTCATCAGTGCAGCTCTTGCATACTGCTGTGATGCTGAATAAGTTTCAGCAGAGCTTCCAGACTAAGACAGGCTGTGAAGAAAAGCCTGGTAACCTACTTTCCAAAATCAACCAATGCAGACCCTGTGGATCACAGCATCTGACGTGCAACCCATCCAGTTCCTGGTTCCATTGTACATGGGTTGGCCACGAGCTGGGTGCTGACTACAAGAAAGCCAGCAACCATGACAACTTTGCCTGTCAGATCAGACTCTTGGAAAGCACTCTTGTCTCCTTCATTCTACTTTTTCCAGGGCTAGGATATCGCCTGGCACGTGCTCTGCATTTACAAATGTCTGTACCATAAATGACTGTATTCATTTCATTACTTTGTATCTTCCAATCAAGTAGGCTCACTGTTTCATTAGCTGGTGTCTTTATCTGGCTTTGTTTGCACAAGTGTGACTGAGCCATGTAGCAATGACAGATGCCAGCTAGGAGGGGAAAAGGCCACCTCTTTCAACATTTTTATGCCAACAATATCTTGTGCATAAAAATTTACTTCAAACACGGACTTCAGTGTAACAGAATGAAACACTGCCCAGTCCTGATCTACTGAGTACATTTTTCAAGACAACACAAATGAGGCATGGAGACAGGGCATCATACCAGGGGAGCTTTGATTCTCGTCTCTTGGCCACCCTGTCCATTCTGCTCTGAAAGCCAAATGCTAGACAGCATTCCTGGTGGTCTGCTTGGAGTGCTCCCCTAGTCCAGTTCCAGGGGGTTTTGTGCCTGTTGTGGGGTATGAGATCCCAAATCGACCACATTTCACACTTATCCATCTGCCACTCCTGCATCTCGGGCAGCCCAAAGTCACGCTTTTTAAAGCAGCCTGGTGGCCAAGGGAATATGTTTAAAAAATAAGAAAAAAATAAAAGATGACTGAACGTTCTCCTGCCCCATCCAACCAGGCCTTTGAGGGAGCTCAGGGGGCAGCCAGGCCTGAGCTTCCCTTCTCAGCTGCCCAGTGCTGCCCTTCCCACCAGGGCTGCCTGCCTGGAGATGATTTGGAAAGACCGCTGTGCTCTCACCTGGTTGGGATGGAAGCTGTTCAAGTGTCTTGGAAAGAATTCTGAGTGACTGGGTACCTCACACGAACAGTCATTCTTCTTATTGTCATTTGGCTTCAGTAGTTATGATTTTGACATCACAATGTATCCGTCCATGACACTGTGGCTCCTTTGTACTCTACAGCAGGCACACAGTTCCAACAAGATGTTCCAGAGGAGCCCTGATTTCTCAAGGAAGAGTGGATACAAAGGAGCCTTCAAGGAGGAAATGACCAGGGACCTTTGAGGGATGAGATGGCCCAGGGTCCACAGGGAGTGGCTCAGAAGGGGGCTGCTGTTATCTGTGTGGCTGGAGCATCACCATGCAACACAAAGCAGCAATTTTGGTACCTTTTGCTGCCATGAGCTTTACCCAGAATTAAAGTGTCTGTTAAAATGCTGTCATTGCTATTTTCTTTCTCTTCTTTTCCTCTTTCCTTTGTTTAGCACATTTAGTGTGAACATAGAGAAAGCATGAGTGCCTGCCGAACGAACTCCCTGGAGTAGCTTGCTCTCACACCTGTGTTTCTGTGGCACACAGTGGTTGACAAAGGCTGTAGAAAGGATTCAGACTTTAGACCCAGAGTTGGGTTCCAACCCGCGCTGGACCTTCTGCAGAGAAGGAGCAGGACCCGGGCAGCCAGGCTGTCCTCTGTAGCTTTGCTGACTTCCTCATTAGTGAAGGGGAGGCAATAAAGCTAACATACTAGATTCAGGAGCTGAATCAGGCAAACAGGTTCATGTGCCCAACACTGTGCCTGCCAAGCAGTGCACTTGCAGGAAGTAGATCTTGCTTTCATCCTCATTGTCTTCACCCAAATAAAAATGAAAAGACAACTGGGCCACAGTCAAAAAATAAAAAAAAAATAAAAAAAATTATTGCCACTGAATGGATTCCAATTCATAGTGACCCTATACATTCCTAAGGCTGTAAGTCTCTATGGAAGCAGCCTGACGCGTCTTTCACCTGTGGAGTGCTTGATGGTTTCAAACGGCTGACCTTGCTAGCAGTCTATCACTTCAACCACTGTGTCCCAAGAGCTCCTTCAGGGCTGTGGTTTAGATAGTCTATCTAGGTAAGGGTCACGGAGGGAGTGGCTGATAGACACAGCTTCCCTTCCCTTCCCTTCCCCTCCGCAGCGTTACTGTGCTGGTTCCTTCTCTCAGATGTCTTGGCCCTGGCACCGTAAAACCCGAGCTTCCTGGACCAATTCCTTCGCCAGGTGAGAGCACTGCCTGTGTGAACTCAGGCGATCACTACCCAGCCCTGCCTTTGCTGTTCACTAGCATCTTCACAGGTGGACTCGTGGTGGGCCCTAGAGGAAGACGAGGGGACCAGATGAGGAGGAAAAAGCCACAGGGCACCTCCCTGCCCCTTCTCTGAGCATCTCTGGTAGAGGTTATATCTCTTCTGACTCCAGTTTCAGGGGACAGCCCCCCCCCCAAGGCCAGTGCCCAGTCCTCTGGCTGCCTCTGTTGTAGGTGCCCCAAGACAGGTCTCGATGGCCTTCTCCATCCGCTGTCACTTGTTATCAGTGATATCCTTCTTGGATATCTACTGTCACCACTGATAGGTGCCACTGAGTCAGTTCACACTCATAGTGACTCTGAGTACCACAGACCCAAACAGTGCCCAGTCTTGTACGAGGCCCGTAATCGTTGTGATGCCGGAGCCCATCGTTACGGCCTCTGGGTCAGTCGTCTTGTTGAAGGTCTTCCTGTTTCTTGCTGACCGTCTACTTTACCAAGCACAGTGTCTGAGGTATCTAATGGTGCTGTTTCCTTGATCAGAGGTGAAGATTTTCTATAAAAACACATTTGGAGCTTGGCTTGAAACTACCGCCAGATGAGAACCCTGTACCCAGGCGCTCTTCCTCTAGGCTTCCCCTAAGCCACAGGGTCCCTCTCTGTGTTCTTGCTGTGGCCTGTGCATTGCCTTAGGACTCATCCTCAGCTGAGAAATCACTGCAGAATTCTAGAGAAGTGGAAAATAGGGCCAGAGATGGTACAGGATTCTGCTGGTCCAACAGAGTCCCTTCTGAGCGTTTCAGTGGCCCTCGTGTGAAAAGAGTGGGTTCCTCCCATGGCCAGGCTTGTTGGTCCTGCAGGTTGGTCATGTGCATGCTCGATGCCTTCAGAAGAGCTGCCAGCCGTCCTTCTGTGCCCCCCCGAAGCTCCCTCTCATGGGATGACATCGCAAGTGTCTTCCAGAATTCGGCAGTGGGAGCTAAGGGCTCTGCAGGAGGATGACCTTTCGGCTTCCTGGAACTAGTAGGAGAACAACAGTAGGCCAACTGGACCATCCACTGCCAGTTCAGAAGTACGGACTGTTGCTGAGAGAGGAAAGGAGGGAATGAGGATAACCAAGTAGTGCTGGCCTTTGTTTCACTGGTGGAGCCTAAGTTCAGGTTTCTGTTTGTGACTCAGATTTTCTTGGGACCACCCTTCCCTCCCGCCCTGGCCCACAGTAGAAACCACAGAAAGTCAGCCTGCTCACTCTCACACAACAGGCCCAGCTTTGAGAACTCAGAGGGACAAAGGGAGGGAGAGGAGCAACCTTAAGTGGCCTACTCCCTCTGGCTGAACCCTTTATTTTCTTTTCCCCAAAGCCACCTTATTCCTTTAAAACATGTTTACAACCCCAGTTGGAGCAGCTTCTGTGGGGTTCATGCTAGTGTCTGGGAAGCTGTCTGTGTGTGCCTGGTTCTAGTCCTCGGATGCTAAGACTTGGTGGACAGAGCTCTGCACTGGAGCCCATCCAGCAGTGCAGGTTTGCAACCTGGTTTCTGTTTGGCCACGTGTTACTTATGCTTCCAGCCAAGGTGTGGGGAGAGTCAAAAGTAGTTGTCAGTAAGAACAGATGGGTTGGCTTTGGAAAAGTTACAGCAAGTGATGAAAACACAAATCACCTTCAACAGAAATCTTTTTAAATTATGTTTGGTTTGAAAACCGTGCTTCTTGGACATAATAAGGCTCCAAAGCTGGACCACTTAAGCCCATATCTTACAACAGTTATAGATATTACTGGTCATTTCCCTGGCTTGATCATTCTGTCAACAGTTCTCATCCCAAGCCTGGTTTGGAAGCTGTAGATGGAGAAAATGTCGTACCTTCAAGGGTGGAAGTCTCTTGGTTGTCTCTTATCCCAGCGGAGCATAGTATCATTCCAGTTGCTATTTATTTGGCTTCTACTCATAGCCTTTATAGCTACATATCAGTACAAAGTGTCTTTGGATCCTGTGTCCCCTCTGTTATCTTTGGTTTGTTTGAGTCTGTTGTTGTGGCTGTAGTATAGTCCCTTCTGGGGCTCATCTACGGCACTACAGCAGATAACATTCTACTGTGATCCAGAGAGTTTTCAGAAGTAGATCTCCGGGCCTTTCTCACCAGTCTCTCTTAGTCTCAAAGCTCCACTGAAGCCTGTCCACCACAAGTGGCCCTGCTGGTACTGGCAATCCTGGTGTCATAGCTTCCAGCATCTCAGCGATGTGAAAGCCACCCCAGCAGGATGAACTGACAGACAGGTAGAGACAGGACAGACAAATCAGTTCACATTAAAGCAGATTCTTCTAGAGCCACCTACTAGTGGGGATTGGCTCCTTCATCTGGGCAGTACCAACAGGCTACTCTAACTCAGACCCCCTGAAGATTGCTATTCGTTGAGTGACTGTTGGGTGGCTGGGCTCTTCATGGCAAGGCTTCTTCGGGAATGGGATGGCAAAGTCAAATTTGAGGAACTACACTTAAGTAAACAACATCTGGAAGAAGCAAAGAGGAGACTGGAATGTAGTGGGCAACACCCATGCAGTAACAGATTGCATCTTTAAAAAGCAGACACTTAATTAGAAAAGTAATTTGTAAGAGACATTAATGGAATGTGAGTATTCAATGCTGACCAGCATTCAGTGGCTCAGTCTAGGCTCTGCCACATATTGAAACTTGTTTTGGGGACCTGATGGCACTTCTTTGTGAGCTTTCTGTATGTGCTCACGGTAACAGTGTGGGGAGGAAGAATCCTGCCAAGCATTTGCAGCACTCTAGAATTTACAGATGTCTGCTTCTCCTCCAGCAGGAGGTAATCAGCAGAGGAAGGCAGAGTCTGGGGAGTGAGGAAAGAGAGGGCGCCCCTTACCTGCACTCATGGCCCAAGTGGCTAAGACACAAATCACAACCTACCTTACAGAGAATTACTAAGATCAGTTGTCAGTAAAGAGGCAAGATGAATTAGAGACACCACCAGAATTGAATTGCAGGCTGATGATGTAATAAGAAGCTACCAGTCAACATACGCAATGAGGTGGTAATCTGGATTCAAGGGGAGATGGCCAGAGCCACACCATGGAGATTTTACTCTGCTTAGTCCCTTGGCCAGACTAGGGCAGATGGTTCTGTTAGAGCAGTGGTTTTCCTGACCACACAGTGGACTATGCTTTTTAAAAAAATCACAGATGTCCATGCCCTGCCCTATAGCAATTATATGAGAAACTGGTGGCTTTGCCTCATACCTTGATTTTTTTGTTTTTAAGTTCCCGAGGTGATTCTAATACACATTCAAAGTTGAAAACCATCAAATTAAAGTATCCTAAGGCATCATGAAGAAGCTTGGACAGAAGCTTTGGAGCTACCTAGACCTGGATCGGTGGCCTACACTTCTGGGGGCTGGGGGGAAAGAAACTCTAGCTATAAGGAAAGTCTATCAGAGTCTTGGTTTCCTCAGCTATAAAAATGGAATAATAATACTGACTATTCAAGATTTTGAGGAGGATTAATGAAATAGCCTATGTAAAATGTCTTTCAACAGCATACCCTCTAATACAATATTGCTGTGATAATTCCATAAATACTTAGGAAACACTAACTCGGCCAGAGTGGTCCTAGGTGAATAATTAGGAATTCATACTTCCTAGCTTCTAAGAAAGTGGTTCTCAGACTTAACATGCATCAAAATCACTGAGTGGACTTGCTCACACAGAGATTGGGGACCCCAGCTCCTGAGATTCTCACTCTATAGGTCTGGAGTGGGGCCCAAGAATGAGCATTTTGAAGAAGCTTCCAGATGAGTCTGATGCTGTGGTCAGGGAATCCCACTTTGAGAGCTACTGCCCTGGGAAAGGACTGATCATAATAGCTAACATAAAATGTTCTGTGACTAGAGGACAACTAAGGGTGGAGAATGGAACCCTGGTGGTGAAGTAGTTAAGAGTTCAGGCTGCTAACTCAAAGGTCAGCTGTTCAAATCCACCACCCCCTCTTTGCAAACCCAATGGGGCAGTTGTACTCTGTCCCTTAGGGTCATAGTGAGTCAGAATCGACTTGACAGTGTACAAAAACAGCAAGGGTGGCAAATGAAGAACTACAAGGGCATGCTAGCCAAGTGCCATTGAGTCGGATCCAACAAGGACAGAGATGACATAAACCGTGAGCCTAGTCCAGCAGTTGGATGACGTCCAGGAAGGCTTCTGGGAAAAGGTAAAGAAGGGAAGGAGTTAGGGACACAGAGAGGAGGAGGAGGACAAGTGTCCAGGGCTTAGGGAATTGGCTCAATCTAAACCAACAGGGAAGAGCGTGATTGAGGTATGTGGACACCTGGAGTAGTCTGGTGAGTCTAGAGATTCAGTGACAATGGCCAGGATGCCGGGAGCAGACGGGTAAGGCGTGAAGCTGCAGGTGGGCTTGGGTTTTCCCAAGCTACTTACGTGAAGGGTGACTGGAGGTTACTGGAGAGTGCCAAGGATGGGCACTGAATGGTCAGATTTGGGTTCCATAACGGTCCCCATGGCTGTCCCCGTCCTGAGAGAACTGGATACGAGGTATGGCAAGGAAATGCCTTCACTGTGCCCTGGGAAGGAGCATTGCCCGGGCCTTGACTCACCTGTTTCAGGTTACTAAAGGAGGTTGGCCCTGAAAGAAAGGTAAGTGTATCTGATATCTAACACAAGGAAACTTAGATTCTGAAAGAGAGGCTCCTTCTCAATCTCAGGGGCTCAAAGATTCATGGAGAAGTTTGGAAGAAAAAAAAACCGGAAAAAACTTGAGACAGTGTATGTATCAGTGCTTTGTGGACCGTACTTAGTTTCCTACACCTGTTGTAACAAAGTACCACAAGCTTAGTGGCTTAAAACAACCTAAACTTACCAGTTAGTAGTTTTGGAGGTGAGAAGTTCTGAACTCAGCATGTGGGCAGGGCCGCATTTCTTCTGCGGGCTCTAAGGAAGAATCCACCCCCAGCTTCTAGAGGCCCCTCACATTCCTCTGCTCGTGGTCCCCTCGTGGCTGTCGCGTTATCTCAGCCTGCACTTCTGCTGTCCCTTCCCCTTCTCTCATAAGGGCTGCTGCCATTCCACTGGACCCACTGGGCAATGCTGGGCCATCTCCTCGTCTCTAGACCTTTCATTTCAGCACATCAGCAAAGCCTCTTCTGCGGCTCAGGTACCAAGTTTGCAAATTCGGAAGCTGTTATTCTACAACCACAGTAGCGAAATGCTGCATGAGTGATCATTGGAAGGCCCAGACTGCAAAAAAAGAAGCAGAAAAAAAAAAAAAAAAAGATAGTGAGCAGGAAGACCACGGAGACCAGAATGTTAAAGATCAAGACTGAAAAATATGAAATGAAGCCTCTTTTACACATTCATTTTGTGTCTCTGTAATAACTCAATGGGACGGACATGAGTCAAAATCTTTTCTGCAAGGACCAATGAGAAGATTTTATTTCTTTTCAATTTATCTAATATTTTAAAGCCTCCCCTCCTTTTTGTGTTTTCTCCTTTACTTCCTTCTCTCCTGTCTTTCTTCCTTCCTTCTTTCTTTTTTTCCTTTCCCTCCTTTCCTTCTTTCCTCCCTCCCTCTTAGCTTCTGTCCTTTTGAGATACCGTTTCAGGGGACTCCGATTTCAAACTTTATAAATAATGTACCAATAACTGCATTGTCAGGCCCTGAGACAGCAAACTTATTTTTGCAATAACTAACATGTTTTAGAAACTCCCAAATTATACCAAATTACATTTGCATTTAAAAAGGAAAATAAAAACTATGGATTTTATCTTTTCATTTCTTCTACATACTTGCCTCTTTTAGTTTTAAAGTCACTTTCATTTAACTTTAAAGGACTTATTTTTTCCTTTGGTGATTATCTTCCACACTGACGAAATAATTAGGATTTTAAACAATGCATTCATAGCTTCCTTTAGTGAGCTTGTGTACAAGTACCAGTATTTTAAGTCTGAAAACAATTATCTTCTTGCAGTGTTTTGATGAACCCCCATGGTTAAGTTTTCTATGAAATATTTTTCCACTTCTAAAAAGTTACTAAAAAAAAGACACTATTTTTTTTTTCTTCTAATCCAGAGGTGTTTTTCATCGTATGATATTAGTGTGGCAATGGAATAATTAGTTTATTTTAAATTCTTTATATTCTGGGGCCTATAAGCTCACATTTACATTCACACATTGTTGTTCATTTTTAACAAGACTCCTCAGTCTAAAGGGTGTTCTGTCCATTCTGAAAAATATGAGGATTTCAGTCCTTTGCAAACTAGCAGGGCTGGGTGTACAGGTGACAGAGGGTTGTTTGAGAAAGTCGTAGCTAGTGGCGGTGAAACAAGGAGAGCAGAAACAGGGAGAACTGGGACAGGACTTGAATGTTGCCAATCAACTGTAGATGGAAAAATTGTTGGATGACTATGTACTTTTTTATATTTTCACAAAACTGAAATAGTGACAAGAAGTCCAAGAAGCCAGGGCATCAGGAACACTGACAGAGGGTGATGTGAACAGCTAGGAGTTTCTCGAAAACCCCTGATGGCCCAGTGGTTAAGAGCTCAGTCCACTCCTTAGAAACCCTGTGGAGCAGTTCTGTCCTCTAGGGCTGCTATGAGCTGTAATCAACTCAAAAGCAATGAGTTTGGTTTTCCGGGTTTCCTGAGTTTCTCAAGTGTGAGGCACATGCAGAAGAAGTCATAAGTCAGAAAGCTGGTATACTTTCACCTGGCAGCTTTGCCCTAGACGGGAATGCCATCTCTGCTGAGTTAGACTACATCAGAACCTCTTTTCTGACCAAGCGGATTATAGCCCGTATTAACCTCAGCAACATGCTTTCCTTGTCTCCTTTGACCTAAAGTTACTGCCGAGTCCCAGGTCTGACTATCCAGTCAAAGCAGCGTGTGAAGGATAAATGAGGTTTGTCTTTGTACAGTGTTCTTGGTGCCCTGGCTTCTTGGACCGACTGGTAGATAGTGTAGAATCGTCAAAACACTTGATCATCTTATAAAAAAATACATACAATTTTTCTGCCTACAATTCACTGACAACATTTAAGCCCTGCCTCCGTTCTCCCTGTTTCTGCTCTCATTGTTTCACCACCATTAGCTTAGACTTTCTGCCCTAAAAATGCTCATCTGTCCTTTAGAGTCACTTTGTTTAGAATTACTGTGACTCCCTTACAATCTCAAACCCACCTTTCTCTCTCCATCCCTACCACTTTTGACCTCTGACCTATCTTGTTTGCTTCTTCCCAGGACCACTGAATTTACCTACATCTGCCCCCAAAATATGTGTCCACTTGGCCAAGCCATGATTCCCAGCATCATGTGATTGTCTACCTTTTCGTCATCTGATGTGATTTCCCTATGTGTTAGAAATTTGATTTCTATCACGTTAATGAGGTGGAATTAGAGGCAGTTATGCTAAGAAGGCAGAACTCAATCTACAAGATTAGATTGCATCTTAAACCAATCTCCTCTGAGATATAAAACCCAGAAGAGAGCTGAGGGGTGAAGTTCTCATGCTGCTAAGAGACAGGAACCAATAAAACAGTCCATCCTTTGGACCTAATGCCCCTGCCCTGAGAAGTTCTTGGACTAGTGAAGATTAATGACAAGGACCTTCTCCTAGAGCCCTCAGGTGGAGAAATTCTTCTCCTGTAACTGGTACCCTGAATTTGAACTTCTGGCTTCCTAGACTGGGAGAGAATAAATCTCTCTTTGTTAAATCTATCCACTTGTAGTATTTACATTAGAATAGCACTAGATGACCAAGATAGTTCTTACCTGTGTTTTAAAAGCTACCGTTAGCCATTTGATTTCACAGAGTTAATTCTTTAAAAGAGTGAAGTGAAGTACCCTTGATCTTCACCAAGCCTTAACAACACTTCCCTGGAGACAGAGAAGTAGGCCAGAAGGGCTGACACTATGAGCTGCTCTTCACAGGTTTATCACAATAGATGTTCAAAATTTCAGTGGTTTTGTTAACCAAATTTCAATTTTTATGGGATTTGAGCTCCAAATTTAAATCAGGTCTAAGATATAAATTCCTATACATACTCTCATTCATTAAAATTGACATCAAAGTTTAAGTCATTTTTTTTAATTCCATAGACTACGTATTTCTAAGACGGTGGAGTGAACATGTCATGAGACATTCCTTTTATGTCCCCAAATGTGTATTATAGAAAAATGTATTTAAAAAATATAATACATAAGTAAACAAGCTCAGAAACAAAGAGAAATACAAATTTTTGCAGTCCAGAAAAGGAACTGACTCTCTGAGAGACAGAGAGTGGGGCAGACTAAGACCCATTATCTTCAGTGAGGACAGGCACACGGCAGAGCCCTGGTGCTGCAATGGTAAAAACGCTAAGTTTCTAACCAAAAGGTCAGGGGTTGGAACCTCCCAGCCATTCTTCGAGAAAAAGGTGTGGCAATTATTCGTGCAAAAATTTACAACATCCGAATCCCTATGAGACAGTTCTGCAGTGTTTTATTGGATTGCTATGAGTCGGAATGGACTTGCAGCAGTGAGCATGGCTTTCCTTTTGGTTAGACACGTGAGCACTGATGGGAAGTGGGACAAGTCTGGCAGGATATGAGGGCCGGGAAGGAATTAGGACATCTGGACGCATAGAAGGGAAAGCCAGGGCCAAGACGGTTATTCCCAGTGGTTGAGATGTGTCCGTCTGTACTCACTAAGAGAATTCAGAGGTGGAGCGCACTTCTGGGTGATGAGGGTTGTTGTGGAGATTCTGCCAGGGCTACTTACACGGCAAGCTGTTCTGTCATTCATTGCCAAGGGTTCTGATTCTTCCTGCCTCCAAGATCTGAGTCCCCAACCCTCACTAGATCGCCTTAGTTATCTGGTGCTGCTATGACAGAAATACCATAAGTGGGTGGATTCAACAGACAGAAAATTATTTTCTCACAGTTCAAGTGACTAGAAGCCCAAATTTTGGGTGCAGTTCTAAACAAGCTATTTCTCTGTCAGCTTTGGGAGAAGGTCTTTGTCTCTTCAGCTTCTATTTCTTGGCTTTTTGGTGATTTTCATGGGGCTTGACATCTTTCTTCTCCCATTTCTGCTTGTCTCTTAATTTATAATTCTGTATCTCAAAAGAAACCAATTGAAGACACACTGTACACTAATACTGCCTTATTGATATAACAAAGTACCCTCTCTTCTCAAAAGGGATTATAACCATAGATATTAAAACACAAAACTCATGGCTGGAGAACCATTTCCAACTCATAAAACCCCATAGGACAGAGTAGAACTACTCCGTAGGGTTTCCAAGGTGCACCTGGTGGATCTGAACGGCTAACTTTTTGGTTAGCCATCAGATCACTTAACCACTAGAACACCAGCATTTCCACTAGTGCAACAGCAACCCTAACGGTGTGGTGGTTAAGAGCTACAGCTGTTAACCAAAAACGTCAACAGCTCAAATCTACCAGACACACTTTGGAAACTCTGTAGGGGCAGTTCTACTCTGTCCTTTAGAGTCGCTATAAGTCAGAATCAAGTCGGTAGCAATAGGTTTTTTTTTTTTCTGTTTTTTGTTTTGGTTTCACAGTAGGATTTACAGCATATATTTGGTGGGACACAGTATAGTTCACAACAGTGACTGAGATATGGGGCCACGGTGGAAAGGGAAGGAAGAGAGTCACAGCAGGTTATTTTTTGCCTGGGCTGGGGCTCCCTGCATAAGAATTTTAGAACTAAAGGCTAAGCTCAGCCCTGCACTTCTGGAGAACATTTAATGTACAAATGCCACAGGGTTGGGTCTGCAGCGTCTAATCTACATGGCCTTGCTTTGTTCATACCACTGAGCACCAAATGTGTACATTCACGGGCCAATCTGATATCTGTATTTTGATGTTTAAAAGGTGTTTCAGACTTGATTTCAACCTAAAGTAGGGCTATCATCTTCACCGCCCTCTCTAAACATGTTCCTCTTCATCCATAGCATCTGCTTCTTCACTCAAGCCAAAGCTAAAGAAGTCACGTGCTCTTCCTTCCGTGTTCTAACCCTTGAGTTGCTAGACACCTGGGGAGCAGAACAAGTTTGCAAATGGAAGCCAGCTGAAAGGCTGGTTATGCAACCCCCCCCCCCACGGCTTCATGAAAGACAGGCCTGGTGTATTTCCTTAAAAGTTAAATAAACTCTGTTGCTATCAAGTCAGTTTCAACTCATAGTGACTCTGTAGGACAGAGCAGAACATCCCCATCGAGTTTCCAAGGAGTGTGCAGCGGAATCGAACCACTGACCTTTTGATTAGCAGCCACGGCACTTAGCCATCATTATTAACAGTAACCATTATTATTAACAGTAAAAATAGAGGGATTCCTCCTGAAAGATGATAACCAAGGAAATAAGAGGGAGCAGTTCTACTCTGCAGCACACAGGGTAGCCGTGAGTTGGGTGCAAACTTGGCAGCCGTTCTCAACGATGACAACCTACCAGCAACTGTTATCATCTCTTCCTCTCGATTCTATCTGAAGCCACCTTCCGCTCTCCATCCCTAACAGCGTCAGCCCAGCCCAGGCCTCACTAGCCTCTCGCTGCAGATACTGCACTGAACTCCTAGTTGATTTCTTTGATTTTACTCCTGCTCCGTCATCCTTTATCTGTGCAGACACCAAAAGGGATTCTTTAGAAGACATAAGTCATAGGACCACACTGTCCTACTGAAACCCTCCAAAAGCTTGATATTATAATTAGAGTGGCACGCAAATTCCTTACCATGGTCCCCACGACCCTAATAGGATGCTGCCTACCTTTGTAGATGATGCCTCTCCCATGCTTGCAGTGATGCATCCATACCAGGTCTCTCTCTCTCTCTTTAAAACATTACACTTAGGCCTCCATATAAGATGTGTAATTATTATCCATCTGATTAGAAAACTTTGTTCCCAGAGGTTCATATAGCTGGCTCTTTCATATTACTCAGATTTCAGGGGGAAAAAAATAAGCCATCTGCCAAAGTAAGGAGCTGACAGATCAGCCCACCCTTAATAATCACCCTCCATGAAAGCATGTTGCAGTATTTTCTTCCCGTGAGATGTCACCCTCTGGTCTCACCTATATAGTTTATCTGGTTTCCTGCTTATTATTCTTCTCTCAGGAAATTCAGGTGCCTCAAAAGTAGAGGCAGTGAGTGCCACGTTCACAACGGCAGTTCAAGAACATTGTTTTAAGGCGAATAACTTGTTCTGATCAGCTTAAGGCTTTCCTAGTTATAGCACTTGAAGTCCCAGGTATGGAGAAAATTTGGGATTTTCTAGGATGCTGGCCACTCTATGTGTGTGGCACTTGTTCAGAAATCAGGGAGCAACGGACCTTGTTATGTTCCTATAAGGTGCAATGCTTCTGTGATATGTAATGCGTCCCAGAGAGTCTGGTGCCCCACCCCAACAACACTTACAATGGATGTGATCCAACAAGAAGGCGTATGATGTGAAATAGAAATAGTGAAACACAATAAACATTTGTGAGCAAAAAGTCTGTAACTTACACAGAAATAAGTAATTATTACTAACAGTAAAAATAAATGCAATACTGCAGAATTGCAACTGTATTTGTGGATACACAAATTTAAGACTGAAAGCAGCATAAGGGGCCAGCAGTGATATTTTAGTGTCATGAGCTGTGAAGAAAACCTGGTGATTTACTTATAAAAAAATCAACCAAAGAAAACCCTGCAGATCACAACAGTCCAATCTATGGATCATGGGGATGGCCATCATGGGGATGGCACAAGCCTAGGCAATGTTTCCCTCCACTGAACCTGGGCTCTCCACGAGCTGAAGGCCTCCTCAACAGCAGCAAACAGCAACAACATCAATGCTACAAGCTTTTGATTTAAAGCTTTTCCAAAAGCTTGTAAGCATACATTTATTCATCAGCATTCTGATGAACTACCCAGGCTTATAGTTTATGTAACCTTGGCCAAATAGAATTTGATATATTGTTTTTTATCTATATCACACCGACTTTACATTGACCGCAGTTTTCTACTTTAATTTCAATAGATTCGAATGAGAAATTAAAATAATTTTGTAAGAAGTCTGTGTATGAGATCTTTCTAATGTTTTATAATTTTTAGTTTTTTCTATTTCTCAATTATCTCATATTTAATCTGTAAATATACAATTTAACATGATCAAAACCTAACAGCTGTTTTCAGAGTATGATATGATGATATGGTTTCCAAAAGAATTTTTTTTAAAATAAGTGAATTTTCTCTAGCAGACATCTTGGATATCAAGATTTCTTAATACAACATGGAAATTCAAACGACAAACAATCTTTAGAACATGCCAGTGAGTGCAGAAACAGAGAATTGCATACACGGAAATTTAGTACACGACAGGAAGGTGGCTAATCAGTAGACGTGGCAAAGATATAGCCAGGTATTCACCAGATCACCTCCGTTTTGTCCTGGGCATGTAAGAGGTCTACACACCCTCGCACATTTGCATCGAGGAAACAGCTAAGTGAATGGCAGGAAGTGATGGATGTCGTTTCCAGATTTAGCTGGATTGGAAGTGAACAATTCCAAGTTGGTGGACCTCAAGACGAAACGAGCCAGATTCAATGCTCTGGGATATTGAATTAAACACCTTAACTCACCTTGTGTTGGATTAGGATAGAAGTGGGATTGTCTGAGTCGTAGAGAAATAATACTAGTTAACATGATGTCTCTAATTAATACAGTGTAGAAACAGTGTAATACCTATTTTCAGGATTTGGGATAAGTGGCTAACTACTGTAAGAAAAAAATGCAACACACTGCTGCTGTACTTCCTACCAAACAGTGAAATATATTTAAGAAGGAATAAATATATAACCCCTTAAAATACATTTAAAAGTACAAGAAAGTGATACAGAAAGGTGTTTTGTGACTTTGGAATTAAGAATGTTTTCTCAAAACTCACAATAGAATTGGAAAACAATTTTAAAGAAAAAAAAATTACAAATTTAAATCTATTAAAGTCCTGCCAAGAAATCTCAACTGAAAACTTGGTTCATTTGGTGAACCAGGTGCAGAGTCTACTCAGCACAAGGAGAGAAAACAGTTGCAACATAAACAACAGCATTATTGTTCACAAAAATCTATATTAAGCATACCTACAAATTCATGTTTAAAAATCAAACCATGAAAAGAGAAAAAAAAATAGGCAAAGGTTCCGAGTACAAGAAGAAATCTAAGTGGCCATAAGTTTATGAAAAAATACTCAACTTCTCCAATAGCCACGAAATGTGTGTTAAACAGTAAGGAGACTTCATTTATCGTATGTCCAGTTAGCAAAGACTGAATGACTTGATAACTCCTAGTAGACAACCATCCACCACTGACAGGACTGCAGACGTTGAGACGTCACGGGACACGATTAGCATTACCTGGAAAAGCTGTGCCTGCATCAGTTGTCCAGCAACATTGTCCAATAGAGTGCTGGAAGATGCGTCTCCTAAGCGGCCACCACAGTCGTTGCGACAACGGACTGGGGCAGATCACTGATCAGGAAGAAAGCACAGGACTGGACACCAGCTCACTCTGCTGTGCATGAGTTGCCATGAGTCAGAGCCAAGTCAACAGCAATCAACACCAACAGCAGACAATTGTCAAAGCTTCCCTAGAGCAACACTGGCACACACACAAAGAGGAACATGAGCAAGGGATTTGGTGTGTCACAGTTTTCAAGACTGAAGGACTAGAGATAACTTTTATGTACATTAACATGGAAATTGTTAAATAAAATTCTACTTCTAGTGGAATAACTCTTAAAGAAACAAACCATATAAATTTAACATATAGCACAATAAATATAAAATGTATACATTTTATAGAAAAAAGCATACTGCATATCATATTGTCTACATGTTTAACTGTATGCAAAGAGGTATACTAAATTTTCCTTCGGACTACATGTAAATATAAAAGTGCAAGAAAGGAATTATAAAGGAATATCCTATGCTTAGGATCCCAGTAGACAATAAATGGAATACTGAATCTGAGAGAATTCAAGGGGAGTTTAGTGTAGGGAGGAAACCCTGGTGATACAGTGGGTTAAGTGCTATGTCTGCCAATCAAAAGGTTGGCAGTTCAAACCCGCCAGAAGATCCTTGAAAACGCTATGGAGCAGTTCTACTCTGTCCTACAGGGTTGCTATGAGTGAGAATCAACTTGACAGCAGTGTATTTTGTTGTTGTTTTGTTTTGTTTTTCAGTGTAGAGACAATTTACAAAAGCTTTCCAAAAAACCATCAAGAGGTGGTGCAGAACTTGGATCTGGTAGGAGTGGGAAGCCCCCGTCATCCCTGGCCCTGAAAGCGTGTATGTAGGGAGCAGTTGCTGGATCCAGAGAAGGAGGCTGTGTGGAGAAAGATGCAGTGAGCCCATCCTGCGGTCCTTCAAAGATGGAGCTGGGAGAATGCAAATCCCAAATTCACTCTCCTTTCCTTCGGAAGATTTGACTGAATCTCCATCTTGCTCTGAGTCCTGACGGAATGCCTCCTTCGGAGTCTGAAAAATCAGTGCTTACCTGACATGTCATTCTGCTCTAGTGTTCTCGTATCATGTTATAACAGAAGGACTGGGAGGCAGAAACGCAAATTCCTGTCTTCTTAGAGGTTGCTGCTTACTGGACAGGAAAACTTGACCAAGATGCAGCCCTTGTCTGGATCTCAGTTTCTTCATCTCTAAAATGAGGATGAGACCAGCAATGAAGGGTCTTGGGAAGATCAAGTGAGAGACCATCACCCCACATCTCAGACCTTAATATGCATCCGGACCACTTAGCGGGAGTCTGTTGAAATCAAGACTCTGTTTCATTACACCTGGGCTAGAGTCTGAGTTTACACAGGAATACATTAGAACATTGAGACAAAAGTCTTGCATACTGCAATAAGTTTAGGAAATGCTAAGGGGACACAGGGACTTCTTTCTTGCTGGACACCACACCAGCCTTGGTTGACTCGCTTCTCGTGCAGTGGACCTCCTGCTGTGAGCAGTGTGTGAGACAAGCTTCTCATGAGGACAACTCCTCGCATGGGGTCTAGGGATGTCTCTGATGGAAGCCGTCTCACCTGGTCACACACTGAAAGGACAGAACAGACAGCCACATATTAGCCATGTAGTGAATAGATTCTATCATTTAATAATCAAGCACTTAATTAAAGATATGAAATTCCTAAGAGTGATTAACATGAAGTGGTTAAGTAGGCTTTTTCTCCTACACCCTTGGCATTTAAATGGAGGATGAAAACCAGCATTTCTTCCAAAAATGTTTTTCTAAGAAATGGGTCTCCTGCAAGCAGTTTTTTTTCCTTAATTTAAGAAGAAATAATTGATAACCCCACATGTGCTGCTACTGCTATGAGAGGCTCCCCCTAAACACATCCTCAGATGAAATAAGTGTAAAGATTTACAGTAAAATGGCATTTATTTAGGGTCTACTCTGTCTTACCAAAGGCCTGAGGGGTGTACGACTTAGGAACTTGGTTGTTAATAAAAAGTGGGCTACAGCCCAAGGAGCATTCTCTGTCAGCACTGAGGTAACAGCCTTTTCTGCATCAGCTCTTGTAGCCCTGATGTTCCTTGTTTCCCTGGGAATTCTCACATGGTATCTATCATCCCTGAGTTTGTGCTTGCTTCTGTGTCTAATGCATCCTTTTTACAGCTCAGAAGTGATTTGGTTGAGGACATACCTACACTGATATGGCCTCATCAGCCCAAAGACAAACTTACTGCAAAATTTGACTACCTACAGGCATTTGCCATTTTGTTAGGTTTTGTGGAGTCAGTTTCAACTTACATTGACACTATGTACCACAGAGTGGAACACTGCCCAGTTCTGTGCCACGATCACAATCGTTGTTAAGCTTGAGCCCATTATTAAAGCCACTGTGTCAGTCCATCTCATTGAGGGTCTTCGTCTTTTCTGATTAGCCTTACCAACCACGATGCCCTTTTCCAGGGGTTAGTGCTTCCTGGCAACAGGCATTGATTCTGGTACATATTTTGGTTGCACAGAATTTGATCCTTAGCAATGGGATAAAAGAACTGGAGGGAATGGAGATGTAATGGTGGAGTTAAAGCCACAGGAAATTACCAGTTTGGAGTGGGCTATAGAGCCCCAGGAAGCAGCCAGAGGTTCTCTGAGGCTTCTAGCATTAGCAGTTGAGAAAGGGGTGTACTCATCCATAAAAAACTAAGAAAAAATAGTCTTGAAGTACAAACGAATTCGTTTTGGACATATTTTGTTTTGAAGTTCTAATTCTATATCCAGTTGAAAATGACAAAAGTCTAGAGTTCAGCGAGGTCTGGACTGATGACTTACGTTTGTGTGCTGTTAGACTGTGCACACTATTTAAAGACATGAAAGAAGGAGAAAACCTAGAGACAGAAGAAAGGAAATGATCTGGAGCCTCTCCTAGAGTGGTGACAGCATTTGGAGATCGACAAAAAGGATGCCAAGGGGTAGAAAGAACTCTAGGCAATGGGGACATCAAGAAACCTCAGTGAGAAGAGAGTTTCTTGAAAGAAAAATGGATCTCAGCGTTGAATGATGTCAAGAGGCTGGATAAACGGCAAGTAGAAATGTGTGCTCTGCTGAGGCTGGCTTCTGGGGGTTGAGCAAGCTAACCAATCTCTGTCCTGAAGAACTCACCTTCACATCCACAGGTAATGAGTATGCTATGTGAAGTGCCAAAGTGAAGGCACTTACAGGACTGGTGTCACCACTCATCTGTCAGCTTGCTGTGCTGCTGTGGCTGGTATCTTGCTGTGATGCTGGAACCTATGCCACTGGTATTTCAAGTACCAGCAGAGACGTCACTGTGGACAGGTTTCAGTGGAGCTTCCAGATTAAGACAGGGGTGGGTGGTAAAAAAGAAAGGAGAAAAGAAATAAGGAGGGGATCCGGGAAGGAAAAGAGGAAGGAAGGAGAGAGAGGGAGGGATGGAGAGAGAAAAAAATGAAGGAAGGAAAGAAGGGAGGAAGGAGAGAAGGAAGGAGGGGAGAAGGCAGGGAAGGAAGGAAGGAAGAAAGGAGGGAAGGAAGGAGGGAAGAAGGGAAGGAGGGAAAATTACAGACTTGAATTTTCTCCATCTCTTACACGTTCTCTTACTCCAGACTTCATAGCCACTGTTCCAACAAAGAAACAACCACTGAGAAGAGGAGATTGGAAGCAGTCCATAAAGGTGACGAGACAGGAGAAGTTAGCCAGGAGAATCCACAGGACTTCATATCATCTATAAGGATTGGAATTATACAGGCCAAAGGAAGAGGAACCTGCAAACCTGAGCCCCTCCTTCAATGCTTCTTCCAGTCCAGACCTGCTCCCTGGTCTGCTGCTTCGCTGACGCCCCCTGAACTCCCACTGGACTCAACTGCTAATCTTTCTGGGAGGCAGAGTGACCTCAGGTGACTCGAATCTTCAAGATGAAATAACAGTAGTAAATTCAGCTACTTCTAAAATACAGTACCAAATAACCCACCCCAAAGAAGAATCATTTCCCTAAGATCACTCTACACACTCAGACACCCTATAGAGCTCACACTCACACCTTTGCTGATGCTTCAGACCATGGGAAAACCCTAACAGCCTGCCTGGTACAATTCTGTTGAGTTAAAGAATAAGGGATTCTAGGTTCTCACCAAGGAAGGAAAAAGCCACCAAGAAGGCCAGGTGAAAGAGTGCAGTGTTCAAGATGACCATGAGACCTGCTTACTACTCACAGAGTGAGCATGCTACGAAAATCAACAGCAACAACATCAATAAGTTTTCAGATTTTTTTAGCTACTTTCTAGCACCTCACTCTATGAAACACTTCAAGTAAACTGTCATCATTTCTATTCTATGCATTTGCAGTGGAAGCAAGTCTGAGGGATGAGGACAAAACCACTCTAGTCTTCTGCTAAGTGATTTGTGAGGCCCTGGCTTTGGGATGGACTGAGTGAAGACCAATATCACACGCACTGAACAACATTTTGGGAGAAACAGTGTGTACGAGGCACATTTATCCCGGGAGGGAAGAGTCATTTTCAGCAGCTGAACAAGGGGACTTAGAAGAGTTGACAGTGGAGGGTGCCAAACCTCTTTGACTGGGTGCCATACTGAGCTCCCTGCATGGCGTCGTGAGTTTGGAAAGGGCTGAAAACCAAGTTGAGATCCTTTTGCATACAGAAGTCTATTACCATCTTGTGTTAAAGGCAGACACATACCTTCCTCTCCGACAGCCTTGAGCTGGGAGCGCCGGCCGCTGAAGCCTAACATGCTCACCTCTAAACCTTGTTTTCTTTCCTCTTCATCTCTGTCATGCTGCCCCTCATATAGACTGTCTTGCCTCTTACCCACTTTGTTAGTACCTTCTCATCCTGCTTCACCAGCCATCTCAGGTGACATGTCCTCTGAAAAGACAGCTGGGAACAGGTGAGCTTAGCTGTCTCCTCCACTCTTCTACACCACTTTGCATGCCGTCTAGGGCAGCATCTTTTCCAGCATCAGGCTGTCTCCACAGCTGTCTGCCCTACTGCATTCAGCACCTTGGGGAGGTAATATCCTGTCATCTTTGTGGCCCCAGCCCAGAGCCTGGCTCAGGATTCACAAATATTCTTGCACTAATTAATATCTGAATAAATGAATGATTTAATAAATGCCAAGTTTACAGCAGGTCTACGTTGTTGTTGTGGGCCATCAAGCTGATGCTGACTCATATCAATGCCATGTAACAGAGTAGAACTGTCCTTTGGAGCTTTCACCTGAGAAGCTTCTGGTAGGTTCAGAAAGTGCAGATGCTGCTGGGTTTGAATTGCCTACCTTTCAATTAACAGCCAAGCCTTTTAACCATTTCACCACCAGGCCTCAATTAGATCCTGCTATACTTCACTTTTTCTGTCATACCTCTGAGAGCAGAGGCAATATGGAAACATTATTGAGAACACAGCATTCAGTATCACTGGGTTAAATATAACTGTTCAAATATAACTGAGTTAAAAATCCCTTTCCCTATCTGATTGATCTAAACATCATCTGTAAGGAGTCCTGGGATGTTAACCATTTCTCACAGAGCTGGAGCAACAACATCAGTAGTAATAGTGGCTACAACCACAGGAATACACAAAGCCACTACACCAAAAGAGTTGGTTGGCATCCAGCCATTTCAAGAGATAGCGTGTGACCAGGAACCGATGGTACGGAAGGAAAAAGCTGAAGCTATAATCAAGGCATTGGAGAAAAACAAGGCTCCAAGAACTGATGGAATATCTATTGAAATATTTCAACAAACAGATGCAGTCCTGGAAGTACTGACTCATCTATGCCAAGGAATTTGGAGGACAGCTACCTGGCCAACTGACTGGAAAGGCTGCATATTAATGCCTATTCCCGAGAAAGGTAATCCAACTGAACGTGGAAATTATCAAACAATACCATTACTATCACAAGCAAGTAAAATTCTGCTAACATTCAAAACTAGCTGCAGTAGTATATTTACAGGGAACTGCCAGAAATTCAAGCTGGATTCAGAAGACAACATGGAACCAGGAATAGCGTTACTGATGTCAAACGGCTCTTGGCTGAAAGCAGAGAATACCAGAAAGATGTTTGCATATGTTTTATTGACTACACACAGGCAGTTGACCACGTGGATCATAACAAATTATGGATAACATTGTGGAGAGGGGGAATTCCAGAATGTTTAATTGTGCTCATGAGGAATCTGTGCATAGATCAAGAGGCAGTTACTCAAACAGAACAAGGGACACCGGCTTAAAGCAAAGAAAGGCATGTGTCAGTGTTGCATTCTTCCACCACACCTTTTCTAACTGCATGCTGAGCAAACAATCTGAAAACTCTACCATATGAAGAAGAAGAGGGCATCAGGACTGGAGGAAGACTCATTAACAACTTACCTTACACAGATGACATAATCCTACTTGCTGAAAAAATACTTGAAACCATTATTGACGAAGATCAAAGATCACAGTCTTCAGTATGGATTACACTTCAACAACACAAAGACTAAAATTCTCACAACAGGACCAGTAAGCAACATGGTGATAAATGGAGAAAAGATTGAGGTTGTCAAGGATGTCATTTTACTTCCTTTTATAACCAACACCCATGTAGTCAGTAGTCAAGAAGTCAAAAGACACACTGCACTGGGAAAATCTTCAAAAGACCTCTTTAAAGTGTTAGAAAGCAAGAATGTCACTTTGGAGGCTAAAGTGCACCTGACCCAAGCCATGGGACTTTCAGTCACATCATATGCCTGCGAAAGCTGGACAACGAATAAAGAAGACTGAAGAAGTGACAGGTTTGAGTCGTAGTGTTGGGGAAGAATATCCAACACACTACTATGGACTGTCAAAAAGCAAGCAGATCTGCCCTGGAAGAAGAACAACCAGAGTGCTCCTTAGAAGCAAGAGTGGTGAGTCTGTGTCTTACGTACTTTGTACATGTTGTTACGAGAGATTACTCCCTGAAGAAGGACATCATACTTGGTAAAGTAGAGTGTCAGCAAAAAAAGAGAAAGACCTGCAACAAGATGGACTGACACAGTGGTTGCAGCTCATCTTCCAGCAGTGTGTCTGCCAATGTTCTGCTCTATTCAAAACATTTTTACTAGCTAATTCTTTTCAGAAGTAGACCGTTGGGTCTTTCTTCCTACTTTGTCTTAGTCTGGAAGCTCAGCTGAAACCTGTCTACCACGAGTGACCCTGCTGGTGTCTAAATAATGAATGGTCGCACAGCTTCCAACATCACGGCAACACACCAACCCCCGGAATAGGACAGACCTGTGGACATGTAGGGGAACGTGGTGGGAGTGGTAGTCACGTCTGTAATCTTCTTAGTCATATGAGGCCTGACAACTAAGTTTGTCAACTCATCCTAGAAAAACTGCAAAATAACCTCATGCCTGAATATCACTACAGTCACCTTTGAAGTATCCCCCTTGATTTGGGGGCATGGAGAAGTGGCTGACTTACATTGTGCACTTTGATGCTCTGTTTCAAAACATGGATGTGTTGGTACACTCATGTTTCATCACCAGTGACAGCATGGCCGAAAACATCGTCTTGCCTCTCCAAAAGGTCTTGGCCGACTTTGACTCTTCTGTCTTGTGTTCATCGGTGGGCTCCTTTGGGACGATTTTCTTGTCGTGCCAAGATTTTCAGTGAAGATTGTCCTGTCTGTCTATCGATGTTTACCTGGTTTGCCATGCTTCTCACAGTCAGCTGATGATTTTGATGCACAACTTGATGCATTTTTGCAATGTTTTTATCAGTTCTTCTCGTTACTGGATACCCTGACTGCTCTCCATTAGTGATGCTTTCTCTCCCCTCAGAAAATTGTTTAATCTGATGGTATACTGCCCTTTTCTTCATGGCATTACCTGATAAACTTGGACTAACATATCCCCGATTTCACTTCCACTCTTGCCAAGTTTAACAAGAAATTTAGTGTTTGCTCATTGCTCTAATTCAAGCTCCAGCATTCTCATGACAACACACAAAAACATGCAACAATGATAATGAACACCACTCAGCAAGACACTACCACAGGTCAGCACAAATCCAGCTGTGAGACACTAATATATCAAGGTTATGAAATCTTATCTAATTGTTTGTACAGTGCTGCCAATGTAAGTACACCATGGCCAGTTTGCAAACTTGACTGTCAGACCTTATGGCCATGGTATGATAACAGAATTAAAGCTGAAAACAATAGTAATAGTGGCAGCAACAACAGAAATAACTATGGAGTTAATAACGCAGAAGCTTCCCAAACTCTTTAAATTGTGTTTCATTTTCTCCAGCCCTTAGTCAAAATCACAGTTTTGGCAACCCAGAAAATCAGATCAACTTAAACTAGGGGAAAAAAAAAGTATAATCTTTAAAGGTGCTTCTGTTTGTTAATGCCGTCCAAAATAATAATCAAACTTAAAATTATGAGAGCATTCCCAGGGCTTTCTACTCAGAAGTTTTAAGAATATCAGAGTAGTGTTCCTGGCACAGGAAGTTCCATTCCCTGTCAACAAAGGGTGTTGGAACAGCTGAAGGAATGCTGGTTGCCTGGAGGCAGCTTCCCAACTTAGGACTTAGCTAATAACGGGTAAATTGGCTGTCCTACAGGGTGCTGGTTTATCCTCAAAGCTGGACTCAGGAAAACTCAGATTTCAGTGGTATCCGTAGGCGGCGTCTCTCCCTTTGCTTCTCCAACTTGGCTCATGCCAGCAATCTCACTAATCCCGGTCAAGTGCAAACACGTAAAGCTCCAATAAAAGGAGGCGCAAGGAAATGAAAGAAAGGACAGTCCTCGGATCCACAGGAACATGAGGATTTTCAGCTTGCCTCTCTCCTGCCCTTAACAATAGCCAGCGAGCACCCAACGGAGCAGCTGAGCATGGCATGAGGGGTTGCTGCTGCCTGTGCCTCTCTCTCACTGGACTGCAGTTTGGATTTGGAAAGCGCCTCTGGCATACTGATCCAATGTCATCAAGAAACCTCTGCTTTCTAGTGCAGACAGAACTCAAAATCATTTGTGACAGTGGTGTCTCCACCCCCGTAATTATTTAATTCTTCTGGAATGTGGAGCATTGGCACAAGGCACTGGACGGGTTGTCCATGGTAAGACAGATTCCCTGTCTCAGATTCCCTGTCTCTTGCACAGGGCACCTTCCTATCTGGATGGAGCTGCAGGAACCAGTTGAAGGTTCATTGAAGAAAAGCTGGCTCATTTTGGAAAGACCTCAAGCGAGACCTGACTGATGTGCAAAGTGCTGAAATTTCTTATGTCTACTTGAGAGACAGGAGTCCCTGGGTGGCATAAATGGTTAAATATTCAACTATTCACGAGAAGATTGACAGTTCAAGCCCACCCAGAGGTACTTCAAAAGACAAGCCTGGTGATCTCCTTCCAAAAAGTCATACCTTTCAGGGAATACAGTCCTGTTCTGAAACACAAGGTGGCCCTAAGGTGGAACAGACTCAATGGTAACCGTGGTTACTAAAGAAATAGTCAGTGGACAAGTACTAATTAAACGGGTTTGTGAGTCCCTCTCTCTCTGTTCTAAAATACTAAAGCTAAAAGAGCCAAATTCATTAAACAATTCTTCCTTTGATTTACAAAAGACAACAAACATGTTCTCTAAGTAAGGAAAGCAAGTCCTTTCTTGCATCTGAGTTTGTGAACACTGAGCATTTCCGTTCAGTTCCCTTGAGGTAGATCAAGTTGAAGAGTGATCTAATCACCTTTCAAGGCAAAGAGGAGTGAGTGTGCTCATCATCCAGAGGATCCTGCTCAACCATCTTCCAGCCATCGAACACCCACAGACTGAGCATTTAACCTTGATCTCCACATTTGCAAAACCAAAAACTAAAAATCCTATTCAAAGAGAAAACACAAGGAAATTGGAGGTTTTCTGCACAGGGCTCAGCTCGACCCTGAGTTGATATTCAAAAGTTGTCTGTTAAAGGAAAGAGTGACTTTCTCTAAGTGAACAAACAGCAGATTATAGAAATCAAGAGCACAAGAAGTAGCAGGACAGTTTAGCACTCCCAGTGGATAGATGAAGAACAAGACCCACACAGGAGAAGTATCCAAACTCTTACATCAACGTCATTTAACAACATCCCACTGGATGAAGTTACTAAAAACTAAAAAGGATCAGGAACTCCGCTTTTCTCTTTCTTCTCTTTTATTTTTATTTTCAGTAGTCGTGTTTCTGGTCGGAATGAGTCGGGAACCCTCCTGTCCCTTCTTTGTTTCCTCACCTTACCTGAGAAGCCGTTACAGAGAAGGATCTGGACCAGTGCCATTCAGAGTATGGCCATTGCCCAGTAGACTGTCAGGCCCTCAGGGTGGGGCCCAAGAATCTAAATTTTGACAAGTTCTCTGGGCAATTTTGATGCTTATGAAATTTGGGGAATCACTACTCTAACCTTTCATTTTACTTGGACCCACAATCAGCAACTATGGAAGCAGCAGCCAAGAAATCAAAGGCACACTGTGTTGGAAAAATCTACTGCGAAAGACCTCTTTGAGGAGTTCAAAAGCAGAGATGTTATTCTGAGGACTAAGGTGCTCCTGACTGAGTCCATGGTCTCTTCGGTCCACTCGTATACATGCAAAGGCTGGACAATGAATAAGGAAACAAATCCGTCTTAGAAAATTAGTCAAGAATGTTTATTAGAAGTGAGGATGGTAGGACTGCATCTCACTTACTCTGGACATGTTATCAGTAAGGACCAATCCTTGGAGAAGGACAGCATGCTTGTTAAAGTAGGGGTCAGCGAAAATGGGAAAGACCTCAGCAGGCTGGGTGCCCACAGTGGCTGCAGCACGGGCTCAGGCAGAACAACGACGGTGGCGGGGGAAGGGCCAGGCAGTGCTTCAGGAGGCTGTTGGACATTATGACTCAGAACCTACTTGACAGCTCCTCACAACAACAGGCTAGACCAAAGCAACGAGATGCCCAGGTACACGCACAGGCCTTGGGTGCTGTCTTGGTTTCCAAGAGCAGCAGTCACAGAAACACCACAAGTGGGTGGCTTTAAAGCACCGAAGTGTATTTTCTCACAGTTCAGAAGACTGAAAGACCCAGTTCCACATGTGGCTCCAGGGGAACGTCATTTCTTGTTTTATTTCAGCTTCCAGCAGCTGGCATTTTTTGGATGCACTGGGCTTGGAGTTACATTTGCTTCGTCATTGAAGAGCATCAGCTTTCCTGTTTGCGCTGCCTTGTCTCTGCGTCTAGGCAGCAGTTTGTGTCATCCAGAAAGGATAGGGTTTAGGGTGCACCCTGCACTGGCATGCTTCATTGAATGACCACAGAAATTCCATTTCCAAGTAGGATTATATCCACAGTCAAAGGGGTTAAGATTGCAGCATGCGTTTGGGGGTGCACAGTTTAGTCCATAACAGGTGCCTTGGCTGAGGACTGTACAGGTCTCGTTCATTGACTACTCCCTTCTCCTTTGCCTGGCACCACATGCAGGAACTCAGAAATCCCGTCAGTCTCCTACTAGGTCTGGCTTACAGCTAGAGGTGGTCATGAAATCACGTTCTGACAAACAGGATATACGGAAAAAGTTTGAGCCAATCCTTGCTGCCACTGTGGCAATCCATTTCACTGAGAAAAAGATGCTACTTTCCTTACTATAAAGTGGCATGTGAGAAGAAACTCCAGACTGTGTCAACCTCTGTTCCTACCTATGAACACAGTGGCAGTTTGTGAGTATCTGATGCGTGTTGTTCTTGGCAGCCACCTTGCAGCCAAGAGGGGAAGTCAAGAACTCCACAGAGATGCAGCGCAGAACAGCAGCATCTTTACATCACTGAACACTCACATCCTCAGTAAAGGGAGGAACTGATTATGTTCCTAATTGTAAACCTACTCTCAGGGCTATCATTTTGCCCAAGTAAGAAGGTCTGCCTCAGCAGTGATCGTGAGTGACCACTAGAGAATGAAGTTTAGTATAAAAGTCTGTATAACTGATATTAAAATGAAATAAAATCAATTGCATAGATTGAATGCTGATGTTAGAGTCAGTGGGAAAGAGGTAGGTGAGTAAAGCACTGTGAGGCATGGCTTTGCCAACATGTCGTGATGGTTAATGTTACGTATCGCCTGGTGAGGCAACGATTCTCAGTGGTTTGGCAGATAAGGGACTGATTGCTTTTCCATGAAGTTATATGAGGTCTGACAATGAAGTCTGCAAACGTATTTGTTCTGGGTGCTACATACCTCTAGGGTCGCCATGAGTTGGATCCAACTCGACAGGACTTGGCTTGGCTTGGCTACATACCTCGTTGCTGAATATCACTACAGTCACCTTCGAGGCACTTCCCTTGGGAAGCTATTCACTGATACCAGCACCTAGTCCACCCTTCAAAGCAATTTTGGACCTCTTTCTGGAACGGCTGTTGTGCATGGTGGCACAGTAGTAAGTTTGAGAACTTAGTTTTTATGAGTCGGATCCGACTCGACGGCACTTGGCTTTGGCAAGAGGGAATCTTTAGCCAGTAAACAAACAAGTGTGTTGAAACACCCTCCCTACTCACCTGATCTGGCCCCCACTGACTTTTCTCTTTACCTGAAGATAAAGGGAATATTGAAAAGAAGACACTTTGATGGCATTCAGGACACCAGAGTTAATATGACGGCCATTCCAGAAAGAGGTCCAAAATTGCTTCGAAAGGTGGAATGATCACTGGTATCAATGCGTAGCTTCCCAAGGGGAGGACTTCGAAGGTGACTGCAGTGATATTCAGCAAGGAGGTATGTAGCACTTTTTTCTATGATGAGTTTGTGAACTTGTCAGACATCCTATTATGGAATCACTTCCAGTCACAAACCTCCCTTTCTTTCTCTAATGACCCCAGTCCTTCACTGTAGGGTCAATCTCGTACCTAGGATAGTCTCATCTGAAGGTCCATCACCCGAGTACACCTGCGAGGATCGAACGGCTTAAGTTCACAGGTACTGGGATTCGAAGTTGGAGATACCTTTTCAAGGGCACACAGTTCAGCCCTTTCCAAGGGTCAATATTCTGGTTAACAGCCAGGTATTATGACTTAATGGTTAAGTAACAGTGTAGTAAATCTGTAAAAGGTGTACAGTATACCAAGTCTTCACAGCTGAAACGCGTACTCATCAGACAGTGTCAGGAAGGGGCCGGGGCAGCGAGAAAGCGGGCGCGGAGAGAGGCCCTGCGCCCTGGGCTTCTCCGCCCCGCAGTACTCAGCAGGCATCCAAGAAAAGGTGCAAGTTCTACCTTGTCAGGTTCTGGGAAGTATTCGCATATTGGCATCTCTCTTCCGGCTTATGGTTCTACTGAAAGCAGTAATTGGCCCTGAGATTAGAAGGATAAGAATCAGCACAAAACGTGAAGTTGCTAATTATTCTCCCTTGCCGTGGACACAGCCAGTTTCAGTTTTTGGTCCCATCCTAAATATGACATCTCTGTGACAAATTAAATCAATTAAGGTTGAGAGCTCCTAGAGGGTGAATAATAGGCTGGGATAAAGGACACTGGGGTTGCCGGAAAAGCTCTGGGAGCTCCAGCCAGACCCAGCGCCCGCCTGGCCCTGCACGTCTCCATCCGCAGATGCAGAGGCTAGCCTGGTGCCGGTCTCTCACTCCAGCTCCTTGCACACTACGACGAGTCTTTGCATACACTCCCTTCAGAATTTGGACAGGAGTTACATTTTTTTTTTTTTTTTTTTTTTTTGCATATGATCAGTATGGAGATTTATGGAGACGCTTGCTTCTTTTTACACAGCTAAAGAGAGAAAAACACACACGCATGGTACACAATAGCAGCAAATGAAGCTTTGCCAGGCTCAGTCGCGTTTATACAGCGACAGCAGACACAGTGACACCAGACTGCAAGGAGAGAAAGTGAGGCTGTCAATATTTACTGAGACCAAAATGGTAACGCAGCCTGTTTTCCCTTCATTCATTCAACAAACACGTGTGGAGGGCTGGGCCTGGGCTCTGTCTCCAGGCTTTAGGCTTATGTACTGGAGACAGAGCAGTGAGATGCTCCGAGTCCAGCCAAGAGTTGCTTAAGACGACACAGGACAGTGTGAAGGGGTGCTGACGGGAGGGAGCACTTCTCCTCCACAGCTCTGAGAGGTGATAGCATCAAGCCACTCTTGGGGACATCAGGGACAGCTTCTGAAAGGTGCGTCTGAGCCCAATTCTGACGAAAGCGTAGGAGGGCGCGTTGTGGGTTGCCCTGTCGATGCCTCAATTTGCAAGGCAATTTGAATTCTACCGTTTTCTTGACCTTTAAGCAAACCACAGTGAACTGGGGCACTTTTAAGGCTTTCCTGTTTGCTGGGTGAGAACTTTTTGGATGTTTCCCAAGCTATATAGGATCATCAATTGATTCCACTGGATACTGTATTAAACTACAGTTCAGATCAAGCCACATGACTCCTGCAAATTGCCCAAGGATGCATGCTGGCCTGCAGGCTGATGTCTGAAGCCTCAGACTTCCTCCTTGTTTGGTAGCTCTGGTCATGGTTGACCTTTGTGAAGTTATCTCGTACTGCAAGTCCTAATGAGACATGATGTGCCAAGTTTGGGGTCGGCTTCACCTATTTTAAATGTAAGGAGCGGAGAGCTTGGTGTTCTCAAATTCTTATAAATCAGTCTGATGGTATAGTTTGTATGGGGTTGAGCCCCAGGATATAGAGTTCAACAATCTTGGACAAGACCTCTCTCTCTCTGCCACTTGAGGCCTCAGACAAGTGTCTGCTTCCTCATTTGTAGACTTAAGTTGGCAATATTTGCTCTGCTTGCATCCTGAGGGTGAAAACCAGAGAAGCCACAGGGAGTTACGGCTGGCTTTTTATCGAAGTCAAGACAGTTCCGTTCAATGTCAGACCCTTGACTGAGATGTTAGGAGACCTGGGTTCCAGACAGGAGTCTGAAGCTTCCCCTGAACTCATGTTGTCTCATCTCTCCAAGCCTCTGTTTCCCCACCTGCTATGGACTGAGCTGTGTCTCCCCAAACTGTGTTTTGGAATCTTAATCCCTGTACCTGTGGATGTCAGCTAATGTAATCCAATGTGATGTGATATAATCACACTCCATAACGCAATCGAATGTTACATTAATGAGCCACAGTGATATAAGATGTGTCCTAAACTTATTCACTTCTGAGTCATAAAAAAGAGCAGATTAAGACCAGAAGGGAACACAAACAGCAAGGACAAGCCAGGCATGGAGGTGCACCTGAGCAGAAAAGCTGGGACAAGGATCTTTCCCTGGAGACCACAGACAGAGGCATCCTCTAGAGCTGCCACAGTGAGTTTGTACCTCTAGGATCTGACTCAACGGCTCTTGTCTTGGCCGGCAGCCTCCTAAACTATGGCACTTGGCTGGCTGTTTTAAAACCACCCACTCGTTAGCAATGCTAGGTAGCTAAGACATTACCTAAAAACATGAAGATTGACCCAGATCTAGACCTTACATGGTCTCTCGGGTCTCCTAGGAACAAGAAGAAATTCTGAATCTGTCTGTGTCGCTGTTCCCAAGAACGAGCACTTGACTGGCATACCTGACAGGACATCCTTTGAAGAAGTCGGTGTTCAGCAGAGACAGCACTCCCTTCCCGCCCCTCTCTACACATAGGCAGATACCTCCTCGGGTTGCTGGTTGTATGTCGCCAGTGCTGGCCCTGGCTCAGCAGGCTTGGTTAAAGGCCTCGCAGCAAGAGTAGCCTTAGCTACAGTGAGCGTCTGTCTCAGTCTCCCGTTCCTGCTATAACAGAAGTACCATAAGTAGGCAGCTTTCAAGGACAGAGATGTCTTTTCTCACCATTTAGGAGGCCAGTAGTCTTCATTCAAGGCACTGGCTCTAAGGGAAGTCTGTCTCTGCCAGTTTGGGAAGAAGTCCTTGTCTCTTTTCCACTTCTGTTTCTCAGATGTTTGGTGATCTTCATATGGGCTGGCATCTATACTCTCTTGTCGGTGAGTCCTTTCTTCTGTGTCTAATCTGTTCTTTTTAGATCTCAAAAATGATTGACTTAGATGCTACACTGATACAGCTTTGTCAACGTGACAAAGAAAACCCTATTCCCAAATGGGATTATACTCACAGATACAGGAGTTAGTATTCCAACTCATGTTATGCAGGAACATAATTCAAGTCTAATCAGACATTCACCTGGGTCAGTTTACTGTAATGCATATACACCTCATTCCTCATCAGTCCAAGCAGGCAAATATAATCTTCTGGGTCCAGAACTTGGACCCAGGCCTTTACAGAGGTGTGCCTGGGCCCTCTGGCATCTGGAGCTTGGATCAAATCCCCTTCTCTGAGCCAATCTATGGTAGTCTCCTGGAGGCTCTGCAGCCCCCACCATGGAAAATGATTTTCTCTCTGAGCATGGGGCATTTTCCTAGATCAAACATTTTGAGCAGACTAAACATCTCTGACAATAAGCCCAGAGTTTCACAGCAAAGCAATTTCTCTTGGTAATTTGCTTAGTACTAAATGCTTTTAGTTCTTCTAAGTTCATCGCTCACTAAATTATTTTCCCAGGACCATTCATTTTGAACATAACAAGGCGAGCATGCCTGCACTGTAATAGGACCTCTGCAGTGTGGGTGCATAAGTTACAATGCCTTATTTTCTGTCATGGAGACTTAATCAAATTCACTAAGTTGGAGGACTATAATAGAGATTTTCAATAATATATGTTAAAAGGGTCTTTGTGTGATGTCTTGCCACTTGTGAATAAAATCAGATGGAGTGTGTTGGGTACTTTTATGAGACGATGGAGTAACTGACCTGAGAGAGGTGGGAGGGCTTCTCCTTCCTTGACTGTTTCCAATTGGCCTGATCTCCAATGTTTTGCTGGACACATTTTTCAATAGAGGTGCATCTTATCACAGGGCAAAAATATCCATTTTCCACTTGACTCTCTGAAATTTAAAAGCAAACAGAGAAAAAGTTGTTGGTGAGTTGACCGCAATTCTCTATGACTCCAAAAGTGTCAGAGCAAAACTGTGTTCCTTCCATAGCATTTTCAATGGTTGTTTTGCAGTAGACTGTGTGAGATCTACTCAGAAGCAGATTTGAGGTAGCTTTGGGTGAATTTGGACCTCTGTTCTTTTGTTTAACAGGAGGGCATATTAACAGCTTGTACCACCCAAGGTCTTCAAATTAGAGAGAGAGAGACAATGAGAATTAACATGAGCATTAATTGCAAATCAACTTCCTTCTTCAAAGGAAAGTCAATGTCACCATTTACAATCGTTGCCCCCTCGCTGCTTCAAATTACTTTCTTTTTGGTTTGTTTTTATGCCTTAGAAAGCCATTATTATACCTCTCCTCCAGCTTCAAAATCGCCACAACATATTCCAAAGAAGCCTTATCATTGTCAGGTACTCCAGGCTTGGTTCCAGCTCGTGCTGGCCCTTCTTAAAACAGAAAAGGCTGCGCAGTCCGGCACCATCCTCACAAGCATTGCTCTGTTTGAGCCTAGTGTTGCAGCCTCTGTGTCAATCCGTCGCCCTGAGAGTCCTTCTCTTTCGTTGACCCTTGACTTGACTTCACATGATGTCCTTCTCCAGAGACTGTTCCTTCTTGATAACACGTCCAAAGTGTGTGAGTCTCACCATCCTCGCTTCTAAGGAGCACTCTGGCTGTACTTCTTCTGAAACAGATGCCTCAGGATACTCACATATTAAAGCAATAGAAATTGGCCTGGTCTCTCTTCTTTTCTCTCTTCTTCAAATCCGAACGGTTTCTGTGTTTGTTTTACTGAGTGGCCTGTTAGCTTTTCACGTATCACATCCCATCATTTTTCCCTCAGAACATACAGATTCTCGTTCTCTGTCTCTTGCTGCTGTTTCCATTTCTTCCTCTGTCTTAAATATTAAAGTGATGAGAAGCAATGAAGGACTTTTCTATCTCTAAGGAGTAGAAAGGGAAAAGGAACTCTGTTGTGATCTACTGAAAACATATATGTGAAGAGAATGGCATTCCCTTCTCACATTTGTCTTTCGCTAGCCAAATTGTACTACCCAGGCCATTAGTGACAGGATAGAGCACAGATTGTTGGCATATGAACCATATCATTTTTAAGGTTAGACTCCATGTATGCACACAGTTTTATTTAATAAAAGCACCTCTGCTGTGGATTGAAGCATGTAGCCCCAAAAATGTATGTATCAATTTGGCAGGCTCATGATTCCCAGTATCATATGACTGTCTACCACCTTGTTATTTGATGATATTTTCTTATGTGTTGTAAATTTCATCACCATGATTTAATAAGGTTGATTATTATTAGTTACATTGATGAGATCTACAAGATTGGATAGTGTCTCAAGTCAATTTCTTTTGAGATATGAAAGAGAGAAGTGAGCAGAGAGACATGGGAAGTTCATATCACCAAAAAAGCCCTGCTGGTAGAGGAATGTATCCTTCGGATGTGAGACTCCTGTGCTCAGGTGTTCCTAGACCAACAGAAGACAGTTTCACAGCAACATTTCTCCAGAGCCTACAGAAAAAGAAAACTTTCCCTTGGAGCTGATGCCCTGAATTTGGACTGGTAGCCCACTGGACTGTGAAGAAATGAATTTATCTTTTTTGAAGTCATTACTTGCAGTATTTCTGTTATAGCAGTAGTAGATGACCAAGCCACCTTGTTCTGACATCACCTGTACAACTCCCATCAAGGTACCCAGTGTCACCATGGTCACCTTTTGTTCCTAACTGAAGCTTCATAATGATTGATCTCCCCTCTGTATTGCCAGTCGTGGGATCCACAGAACGGTAACAGTTAATTTCACCATTTTGCATTTTGACTGGTTTTTTTTAGTACATTTTCAGTACTTACCGGGTTGGTACTCTGTGCTGGGTGCAGCGCTCAGCTTCTAACCCATCAAAGTGCAGTTGCAGCTGCTGCTTCCTTGCGGACAATGATTTCTTCCTTTTCTCAAACAGTCTATGCCCACTAGGGTTAAGGCTATAAAAAGGAAACTGCAACAGGAAGACCTACGGACTCAATTCCTGCTGCTTTCGGCTTGACCTGCATTTTCCAGAGAAATGAACTGAGCTCGGTGAAGCTTGGTTTCCTCATCTGCACACTAGGATACACCACAATATGCACATCATCCAAACAAAGTTAAAAAATAGGTTGGGAGGTACAAGCATTATTTGATGGATATGCAAAGCATGAATTACTACTATAAATACCTATCAACTAGTTCAAAGATAGGGTGGCTACCAGAATTTATGGATGTAATAATTGAAATTTGAGAGCTTATTCTACTGACAAATAAGCAGTTAATTTCCAGCATCAAAAGGCAGCCTGCTTTAAAGAGAGAGATGCACAAACCATGACATTAAGTCCTTGGTTGGAAACTTGTCTAGTACATTTTAACTGTTTATGGCCCAGTAAAACTTTATTTACAAAATGAGTGTGGGTCATAGTGTACTCACTCTTGGTCTCTGCAACAGAACTAGAACTGCAGGGGTCAAAGCGAGACAGATTTTTAACCAACAATTTAATAGGGAAAAAATAATTAAATATTTACAAAAACGGAATAGTTCAACAAACCCCTCAAAATTTATCAGCTAGATTCAATACCAACTGTGCAGTCTTGATAATAGAAGACCATCCCTGCTTTCAAAGAGTTTACCCTTAGCAAAACAGTCGGAGAAGGAGTTCATCCACCACCCAAAGTAGTGATAATCCGTGCGTCCTTATGTGATCTCACTCATCAATACGCACGCATACGTCATTCATTGCCTCATTCAGCTACTGTCTGCCAAAGGCTTGGTGTGTGTTAGACATTGTTCTAGGCAGTAGAGTGACCATACCAGGAAGAGAAGACAAAGTCCATGCCTTCACGTACCAGTGACATAAAATCAACAAGCAAACACACAAATAAGCCAGGAAAGATCAGGTGACTTACAGCCATAAGGACACAAAGTACAGGGACAGGTGACATAGAAGAGTAGTCCTCACTGAAAGTTCGTGGGAAGTCTGAATGGAGTGGGCAGTGGTCAAGAAATCCTTACTGAGGCAATGACTTCTGAACTGAAGTTTAAACAATGAGAAGGAGGCCAGCAAACAAGGGAGCAGGGAGAGCGGGCGTGTGTGCCAGGCAGAGGAGACGCAGACAAACGCGAAAAGTCTAGTGGGGCCAAGAGGTGGGCATGTCGTATAAAGTCCAAGAAGACCAGCCGGCTGGAGACACAGGAAGTGAGAAGCCACTCACAGGAGGTGATGTTGGGAAGGTAGGAAGGAAGAGGAGGAGGCAGAGTTTCTTCAGAAGCTGATTGTATGTGTACGGGCGTGTATGTGTGCATGTGCTATTTAGTCCTATCTATGCACTGTTTGTTGTTGTTATTAAAAGCATTGTCTTTTTATTGCACTTTAGATGAAGGTTTACAACAAACTATCTTCTCATTAAACAATAGGTATACATTGTTTCGAAACATTAGTTACCAACCCCAAACCATGTCAACACTCATCCTTGTAGATCTTGGGCTTCCTAGTAAGCAGAGATTTTCAAATATGACTGCAAAGGTAGTTTTGCTGGGATAACGCAGAGCCCAGAGCAGCCTCCAGGTGGTGGACGGCTCCATGAAGGAGCTGTGGCGTTACTGGATTTCACCAGGTGAGAGAATGCATGCACGCGAAATAGCTCAGATTGCAGACTTCTTATTCCGAGTGCAGCAGGTACACTGCAAACGAGGTTTGACGCTGGGCCCAAATAATCTGCCTCTTCAACCTCTGTTCCCTGTTGCCAGTGACCTGGAAGTAGGCCTTTCCGTGTCCACATCCAGACAGTTAGGGAGAACCCCAGGCCAGCCATCCCTCCAACAAGGATGGGAGATGTTTTCTGGAAGAAAAATGGCAGGTGTGGTAGAGATGTCACAGGTTTCAGGGTTGTAACCGAATTTACACAAGTACTCTGCTTCTTCCAACCTTGGGATTCTCACCTGCCAAGTAGACATCACTTTCCCATACAGGCCTGTTTTATAAAGCACTGGATACTATGCCTGGAACGTGGCTGATTCTCTGTAAAGTTTCTAGGCTTATGTAACTGTGTTACAGGATGCAGAAAAAACAACACAGAGTGAAATTAGAAAGGCATGGACAAGGGTAAGAGAAACAGCAAGAGATGGGGAAGTTCTGTCAGACTAAAAAGATCAGGGAGCAATTCCGATGCTGGTGGCACAGTGGTTCAAAGAGCTTGGTAAACGTTGGGGGTTTGAATCCACCAACCACTTCCTGGAAACCATATGGGTAAGTTCCACACTGTCTTATAAGGTTGCTGTAAGTCTGGATCAACTCGATGGCAATGGGTTTCTTTTAAAAAGTAGTGATAAAGTATTCTCTCTGCCCGTGCCAGCTTCAGCCTCACTTCCTCACCTCCACTCAGTTCACTCTCGTTCCTCACTTTTGGAGATGAAATCTCAAAGCCCCAGAATAGTCCTGTCTCTCTAGGCCAGGCTAAGTCTGCTTGGACGGGTCTACTTGGATTGTTGAGATTCTGCTACTCTTAATACTTGTTCGGTGAGACAATGTGGCTCCTTGGGAGGACACTCACCTTCCACGCAGGAGACAGCCTCAACTCCTGGCCAGTGCATCTCATGCCCAGCCACCACTCATCAGTCGGGGGACAGATTTCTGAAGGGCCACCAGACTAAGATGGACTAGGAAGGAAGGCCTGACAATTTAGTCCCGAAAATCAGCCAGTGAAAGCCTCATGGGTCACAACAGTCAAATCAGCAACCAACGTGGGGATGGCCCAGGACTGGGCATCATTCTGCTCTGCTGTGTGTGACATCACTGTGAGTTGGGGGCCAACTCCACAGCAGCTGACAACCCTGCCACCAAGAAGCTCACGTTCCATTGTGAGAACATCGTCCATTTGGATACTTTTTTAAAACATTAATATCTCTTTGTTTTTCTCTGTTTTCTTCTTATTTTAAAAAAACATTTTATTGTGCTTTGAGTGAGAGTTTACAATCAAAGTTACTTTGTCATACAAAAACTCACACACACATTGCTGTGGTCCTCCAGCTGCTGCCTCCAGCCTATGACGGCACAGTCCTCCCCTGCACCTTGTATTTCCTGTGTCTATTCAGTCCCCTCTGCCCTCTCATCTTGTCCCAGGACAGGAGCCACCCAGGTAGCTTCTTGTATCTACTTAAGCCAAGAAGCACACTCCTCACCAGTATCATCTGAAATCTTCAGGAGCCACGGCCATAGTTGCCAAGGCTGCCATGACCAACAAACCACAGATGAGCAGCTTTAAAGAGTGAAGTGGATTGTCTCACAGCTCTGGAGGCTGAAGGTCCCGGTCAGTGCATCACCTCGAGAACCATCTGCGTTGGTAGCTCCAGGAGTTCCTAGGTATTTCTTGGTCAGTAGACCCAGTTCCTCAGGTGGTCTCTTTCCTCTCATGGGGAAGAACTTCCCTGGGTCTGTCTTTCTTTTTCACAAGACACCACTTAGGAAGTTTAGACTAAGGATCATCGCGGTCCAATGTGGCCTCATTAACATAACTAAAGAAAATCCTGTATTTCCAAACAAAATTGCATTGGCAGGCACTAGGATTAGGATCTGGCTCGTGTTTCTGGGACACGTTTCAGTCCATCACAGCCAGTAAACACTGTGGTGGCTGATGAAGTCTCTTCTTCAGCTTTGTAACCCTGGGAACAGGGGGCCAACCACAGGTTTGCTCATCTAGGCTTAGGAAACGTTTGCACGTGCATGACGTTTGTATACCGATTAGCAGCCCAGCATAAGCCTGCAGTGAGAACCCAGTCATTTTGAATTTGCCTTACAGAACTAGTCACATCTTTGGAATATTACTATTTTAAATATATGTCAGTATTTCAATTATAAGAAATGTAAGTTCCATGAATATTTCAGTGTAGTTCATTTCATTAATTAAAAAAAGCATTTAAGATTAAATTGTGTAGCTTGTCCTTTTATTTCACTCAGATAGATTTATAGATAGCTGCTCTGGTTTTTCTATTGTTCAGAGCTTTTAATTCCTTACTTCTATGTGTGCAAAAGGAAAACAATCTGTAGTAAATATCTTGTTTGATTGTATCTCCTTAATTGCACAAGGTAGCTCCTGCCTAGACCTCTGGGAACGGGTTGGAAAGCAGGCAGATCTTTAGCATCACTGGTCGATTTAATGTAGCAAGGGATTTCTCTGTCAGTGGACACAGTTTTTCAGACCAGACTTCAGTAGTTTTAAATTAAGCACATGCTTCCCCCGGAACTGAGCCACGGGGTAAAGGCCTCAGGTGCGCCCCTCCAAAGCCCAAGAGGTCACCTATGGTTAGCCTCAAGAAACGGACAGAAGTACATGGGTGTCCCTGGAAATCAAGTTACAAATCTCAGCCTTCTCACCACTGTCTTGCATAGGGTCTTGGTCATGGTGGAAACTTGCCAACACTTTGTCAAAATGAACAGAAATTCACCCAAGTACAGTAGGCTGGGTTCATTCAGCACAGGGCAAGTTCAGATCCATGCCCCTAAGGAGAGTCACGAGAGAGGCACTTCAGCCAGTGCCATCATTTATTTCCATAAAATATGACTCAGAGATACCACACCGGTTATCCACTGCCACAGTAATTCTATGTGACAGAAAACCACAAGCCCGCAGCTGTACACAGTAATAAGTAGTGAGCAGTTTTCTCCAGTCGATGGGCCGACCAGGCAGTGCAGTGGATCCGAGCCGGACTGGCTTCCCTGAGCTGAGCTCGGTCACTGATCCTAGGTTGTCTGGTGGGAGGGGCGAGGGCTGGCTCCTTCAGCTGACCTCAGCTAGGATGGCATGTCTGTACTTGAAGTGATTCTTCATAAACCAGCAGGCTAACCTAGGGCTATTTTCCTGACAGTTGGAGGGAGTATGAGAGAGTAAGAAAGCCCCAAAGACCTTTGCAGGCTTGGAACAGACATACCATCATTTCTACTACCTTCTAGCAGCCAAAGCAGGTCACTTGGCCATCCCAGGTTCAAGGGGAAGGAACAAGCTCTGTCTTATGATGGGAGGAGCTGCAAAGTCAGTTGGAGAGGATGTAGCATCAGTTTGGGATGGAGAATTGAGGGGAGGGGTTCACCACCTGCCAGTCACAGACAAAAGCCTGGCTTCCAGTTTTCATTCCATCATTAGCAGAAAGCAGAAGATAAGCAGACTATTCTATCACTTGTCCTGTTTTGTCACACTACAGTGATTTTTGTGTTGCTATGCGACTGGGAGCTCTGCTAAATACCGCAGGGTCACCCATAGTGGCCAGCAGTGCCTCTGGGCTAAGGCTAAGAAGAAAGACCAGCAATCTTCTCTGGAAAGCTAGCCTACGAGAACCTGATGGATCACAACCAAACACCGTTCAGCTCACTTGCTTTGTACATTGGGAGGGAGAGATCTCCAGAGGAGGACGTGCTTGGTGAAGCAGAGGGCTGTGAGGACAAGAGAAGCTCTCAGTGACATGGACTGGCTCAGCAGCCACAACTATAGAGCCCACAGTACAGGTGACAATGAGGACGGCACAGGACCAGGCAACGTTCTGTTCTCTTTGGCAGTATCGTGACTCTGTGGTCCTAAGTCAGAGCTGACTTGACAGCCATTGATAATAACAACATGTTAACTATTTTCAGGAGCTTTTCGTAACAAGCAAATGAGAGAAAGCTTAGTGTCTAGGCATCAGCTATTCAAGATGCGGAGCAAGACCATATTCTTTCTCTAATATAACCATATTAGTATGTATTTACTATATCAAATTTTTAAATTCCTAAAGGTACAGTGAAAAAAAAACCACTCAATCCCTGCAGCTTAGCGATATTGCTGCTAACATCTATTTGAATAATAGCAACTTTTAAACATGCACAAAAGCGCCACATGCCCTTTGTGCGGCTTCAGCAATGAATCGCTCCTGACTCAGTCATTCTCCTCTTCTTTCTTTCTTGTGTCAGAAGACTTCACAGCAAGGCTCATACATCGTACCATTTTACTGTGACTGCCTCAGCAATGTGTATCTCCAAAAGGTCAAAACCTACACACAGAAATACCAACCCAAAAAACAAACAAAAGTCACTGCCGTTGAGTTGATTCTGACATGTAACAACCCTGTAGGACATAATAAAACTGCCCCACGGGGTTTCCAAGGAGCGCTTGGGGGCCTTGAACTGCCAACCTTTTGGTTTGCAGCCACAGCGCTTAACCACTATGCCACCAGACTTGCCTCACAAATACCACATCTAACAGAATTATGACAAGTTTTTAGCTAGTCTGTGCCGTATCTCTGTCATGTTCAGTTGTATCCATCGTCTCTAGTGTATGTATTTTTTTGCAGTTTTTGTATCTGAAGGATGAATCAAGCCAAGGTCGCATACTGATGCTGTCATCAGCTGTTTCTCCCCACTGTGAGCACATTATTATGATTATTATTCTGCCTGTCTTGGCACAACCAACGAGCACCGACACTTACAGATCTGCAGGTTGGCTGGCATTTGGCTGCAGGTCCGGGGTCAGCTGGGAGTCGCTGACCTATGGTTGACGTAATAGAGTCATCCAGGTCTGAATAAATCAAAGCTCCAGACTGTGGCCACAGAGTGATTCTAGAGAAACAACTAACCTTCACTGAATCAAGAAAACCAAACCCTGTTTGTGAAGTCAGTTCTGACTCATAGTGACTCTATGGGACAAGGTAAAGCTTCCCTATAGGGTTTCCAAGGAGTGGCTGCTGAATTTGAAGCCAACCTCTTAACCACAAAACTACCAGGGCTCCAGTTTTCTCTAGCTCTCAGACTATCCTTTTTAGCAACCTGCTGGAAAGGTACACATGTGGAGAGGCACTGTGAGGACAAAACCAGATTGCACAGGTGAGAACTTCGTGCCTTTCCTAAATATAAACTAGGAAACGTGAGACAGTACTTTTGTTCCGGGCCTCCGGGCTTGTATATCTCTCTACACAGCGTGGACCCGCTGGACAGCGGAGCAGCCCAGGACAGCCTACCTGCAGCCTCTGTCATCTCCTGGGCACCTCTGCAGAGAACCTCCTACACCACCACGCCCTTCTGCGGGCTCTCCACCGGGTTTTGAGTCCTGGGGAGTTGGATACTGTGTCTGAAACATGTTTCTTCCTCAGAACACAACACGTCTTTGCTGTGGCCAGGTCCAGGCTCAAGCCGACACAAGGAATTTGCCCTGAAGGAACAGACTAGGGTAGCTCCTGAAACTTCATCTTTCAGTCTGTTGGTGACGTGCCTGAGAAAGTCTCCTGGCATGGGCAGGGTTGGCGACTCTAATAAGTGAAATAGGGCAGAGGTACCCTATGAGAGCCCCAGGCCCCCCCCACCTCGCGGGATACGACAATGCCCCCGCCCCCCAGACACGCAGGCAGAGCCTTTCTGACCACGCCTCCGATGGTCCTGACTTTCTTTGTGGGTCTGTTCAGGAACGCTGCTACACAAATCACCCTGTTGCCGGCACCTGTGGCCCTGGCTTCCGGGCTCACCTGCTCTCTGCAGCCCTGAGCTTCCGGAGGAGGTCACACTAGCGAACCGGCTCCCAAAGCACCCCCTGCAAGGGAGGGAACCCATTGGAAGTAGACCGGTTGATCCCTCAGTTTCAAAAAGTGCTGCACAGTGTGGTGACCCGCTCACTGGGGACCCCAGAGGTAGATTTACTCTGTTGTCTTGTAATCTTCTTTGACTATAGTCAAGAAGGGCCCAACGAACCCATTTACTGCACAGTGCTTTGAGTGCTGTTTGGTGAGACAGGATGAAATATGACAATCCCTTACCCTTCAAGAACTCCCGATCAGATACTAAGTCACCAAACCAAAACCCACTGCCACTGAGTTGATTTCTACTCACAGCAACCTCACAAGATGGAACAGAACTGTTCCATAGAGTTTCCAAAGAATGCCTGGGGTTTTGAACTGCTGACCTTTTGGTTAGCAGCCAGAACACTTAACCACTACACCACCAGGGTTTCCACAGAAGTCATGATTTTGGCTGAATCTAAGGATGACAGTTCAAGGTGACTTGAACTCATAGTGATCTCGTGTGTGTCAGAGTAGAACTGTGCTCCTTAGGGTCTCCTGTGGGTGATTTTTCAGAAGACTGTCAAACTTTCATTCCGAGCCACCTCTGGGCAGACTTGAACCTGCAACTTCTCAGCAGCTGAGTGCAGTAACCATTTGCACCACCCAAGGACTCCTATACCCAAAGAAGGACTCGAGTCTGGGAATCCCCAGTGCAATGTCTGCTGTTGAACAAGGTTTCTGTAGGTATAGAAATGTTATTACCGTCTATGTAAATAGACATGACATGTGTTTACAACCACTGAGAACAGCCACAGAAGAGGACACCTTGGACAGGTATCTGTTCAGCAAACAGAAATGAGGACCATCTTCTAGCTTGGACCCCAGTCAGAAAATGGCCATCATCATCGTGGGGAATGAGTTGGCACCAGCCTAGGCAGGCATGCTCAGAAGCAAGAGCTCCCCTAAGATGCAGCCCAGTTGAAGGGTTAAGAGAAAGGCAATTTTGTAAAGCCAGGAGTTGTCATTGTCAATTCTGTCATTTTCTCTTTGAATAAAATACACCCTCAAATTCCCACTAGCTCATACGGCTTCTACTTGGTAACTTCAGCAATAAACTCATGGACATCCTTGGATCACATGGAAAACAGTCAGTTAACTTGCAAACACTGATAGCAGCAGAGTACATTGCTGGCTGACCTGACTAAGCTCAGCTTCATGGCTATGTTATATATAGTAAGTAAACATTGCCTGCTCCTAGACCCTCTTCGTGGTCATTGGTGCTCCTTGGAAACTCTATGGGGCAGTTCCACTCTAAACTCTAGGGGTCGCTATGAGTCAGACACTACTTGATGGCAGTGGGTTTTGGGGTTTTATCCCTGTCATTGGTTTGTCAACCCACCTCATTAAGATGTCCCTTGTTTTTGTTGACCCTTATAGGTAGGGAGTTTTTTTAGATTACTGTTTGATAATGCCACACTGATTTACTTCATATACATCTTAAAAGTTTTGAAAAGGGTAGGAATATTGCTCAACTATGTATATTTAAGTCAAAAACAATGCAGGAGAGATAACTGACAAAACATCAGAGGTGAGATCACAGAAATGGTTAAGGGGACACAGAAGGAAGGAGAGTGCTGGGGTGGAGGGGGGAATGAAACATGTACGGCCTATCAAATGACAGCACTGAATGCCAATGATTAACCAGGCACGTCCCAAGGAAGATCATACTTAGGAGTGATACACCATGAATCCATGGATTTAACTGTGTCCTCCAAAAAGGTGTAACAACTTGACTAGTCCATGATTCTCAGTACCGTGTGATTGTCCTATGCATTATAAATCCTGTGATTTTCCTATGTGTTGCAAATCCTACCTCTATGATATCAACAGGAGAAGATTAGGAGCAGTCATATTACTAAGGCAGGACTTAATTTACAAGAGTAAGTTGCTCCTTAAATCAATGTGTTTTGACGTATAAAAGGGAAAAGCAAGCAGAGAGGTCGGGGTGGAGCAAGGGAGATCTCTTACCAACAAGGAGGTAGAGCCAGGAGAAATCTCATCTTTGGGACTTCGGGTCCCTGTGCTGAGAACCAGTGAGACAAGGGAAGAATGATGACAAAGACCCTCCACAGAGCTAACAGAGAAAGACTTGCCCTGTAGCGGGCCCCCTGAATTTAGGCAAAGCCTCCTGGACGGTGAGAGAAGGAATTTCTCTTTACTAAAGCTGCCCGTTGGAGGTATTTCTCTCACAGCAGTACTAGATGTCTGAGGTAAATCCCTCAAGACTGGAAAATGCTGTTCCACACCATGCACACTTCCCAATTCCACTGATACTAACATGCCTTTCACAACCAGAAGAAGACAGTTTCGTAGGATTTGGTCTCGCCAATAACACTTAAAAAACCACAGTGGCAGAGCTCTCACAGTCCGCTCACCCTGAAACAGAAGCAGTGACATTGAGTTGATTCTGACTCGTGGAGACCCCGTGTGTCACACAGTAGAACTGAGCTCTGTGGAGTTCTCCTGGCCTCAATCTTTACAGAATCAAATCACCAGATCATTCTTCTATAGCATTGCTGGGTGGATTAGAACTGTCAACCACTTGGTTAGTAACTGAGAGCAAATCTTTTGTGTTGCTTAGGGCCCCACGTCTCCTGAAGCCTGTATTCAGTCGTTGTTAAACATCACCCCCTCATGGGGTCAATCACTGGACTCACTAATGATTGCATGTGAGAAGACTCAGTGTGTTTCTTGTTTTTGCAGTGAAATATATGAAAAAATAAATAAAATGCATTAATATTTTATGAACAGCTATTAAGATCTGCTAGAATAGAGCATATTACCCTAGTAATGAAAGTGATCGCAACATCACTGCAACAACAATAAAGACAATCGCTCTCATCCGTTGCCGGCCACCACGGTGACAGCGCTGTGGTGGGCTCTCACTGCCCCTCGCTCCTCGTCCTCACAGCTAACATGCTGGGGGCCTGAAGGCTGCAGTCTTTCTGTCTGCAGAGCGTATCTTCTTCCCTGCAGTAGAGCCCAGAATGCTCACTCCCCTGCCTGCACTGCAGCCAGGGTGCAGATTTAGAGTGTTCCTCCAGACAGACACACACAATGCTTAGAATGAAAGTGTGCAAGCACTTCCACAGAAGTAAGCATTGTACTCAGTCTGTTCTGGTAGCATAGTCGCTGAGATATTAGGCCTTTGGAGAAGAAGAAAAAAAAACACATTGCTGTCATGTCTAACTCCTGGTGACCCTAGAGGTCAGAGTACAACTGCTCCACAGAGCTTCCAAGGAGCACCTGGCAGATTTGAACTGCCGACCTTTTGATTAGCAGACATAGCACTTAACTCCTTACAACACTAGGGCTTTTTTGGAGAAGATATTGGTTGTAAAATCAGATGTCCAGTGTAGAAGTAGCCTCCTCCTGACCACATTAACAAGTCTGTTCCATCTGCACTCTGGCCACTGGGCAGCTTTCCAGAAGGAAAGTTCTTGAAAGTAGTTATGAGGACCTCCCAGTAGTTCTGCAAGTTACCCAATAGCCTTTCCCTTCTGGTGCTCCCCCTGAATCAGCCAGAGTCAGCTTTGGTTCCTTGGGTCTGAGACCCTTGCCCAGGACTGGCTCCAGGAGGATGTGACTTGTGAGTCCCACGGGATGCCCCTGAGCTAAGGAGGGCCTTGTACTGGGCTTAATGCTCGGCTATGAAGATGTTTTAGTACCACCTCAAAATTTGTAATTTTTTAAAAATTAATATTTTGCATTGAGCCCTGAAAGTTATGCAGCCTGCCCTGATTCCACACGGCTATTTAAAATTCATCATGTGAGGAAGCCGGGACATGTACAGGTCACATGACCCATCAAGGTAAGTTGAGGACCAAGGTGCACCTGATCCAAGTCATGGTATTTCAGTCACCTCATATGCAGTCCCAAACTGGAAAATAAATAAGGCGGACTGAGGAAGAACTGATAGCACTGAATTGTGGTGTTGACAAAGAAAGCTGACTACACCATGGACTGCTAGACGAACGGGCAAATCTGCCTTGGAAGTGCAACAAGAGTGCTCCTTGGGAGCGAGGACGGCAAGACTTCACCTCACACATGCTGGCCATGCTGTCGGGAGGGATCAGTCCTGGGAGAAGGATATCGTGCTTGGTAAAGTAGAAGTCAGCGAAAACTCAGGAAGGCCCTGAAGGAGAGGAATGACACAGTGGCTCCCACGGCGGGCTCAGGCGTAGTGAGGAATGTAAGGATGGTGCAGCATCAGGCCACGCTTCCTTCCGTTGTACACGGGGTCACCGTGAGATGAAACAGACTCAGAGGTACCTGGCAGCAATAGCAACAAGGCCCTACGAAAGTGGTAGTTTATTTACAGAAGTTCACAGACAGAGTATTATATTAGATAGCGGTAAAAAAAACAACAACAACAGTATAGTCCCTTGGGAAAAAATCAGTAAAAAACTTGTGGGAAACAGTCAGCAAAACTTAGCTCTCCACATGAAGACAGAAACGTAGACCTAACTGTGAGCACCACATTTTCTTGTTGCATGTCTGAAGAGCATCATCTCCCAATTAATTTCCAGCTAGAAAACACTACATTTTAATAGCAGAGATACTTACTATCCAGAAAGTTATGAAATCAATTGCTTTAAATACTAACTCTTCAGTGAAATCAACCCAGGTGCCCATTAACAGATGAATGGATAAATGAACTATGATTCATATACTCAGTGGAACACTGTGCAACGATAACGAACCATTATGATTTTAGGAAGCATCTCATAACCTGCCATCAACTAGAAGACATTTGAAAAACCATACCAAATCCAGTGCCGTTGAGTCAGTGCCAACTCATAGTGACCATATAGGACAGAGTAGAACTGCCCCATAGAGCTTCCAAGGAGCACCTGCTGGATTTGAACTGCCAACCATTTGGTTAGCAGTTGTAGCACTTAACCTTAGCCAAAACACATTACCCTAAGTGAAATCAGTCAGCTGCAAAAGGACAAGTATTGCAGGAGACCACTATTATCAGGACTTAAAAAAAGGACTTATGCATAGAAGAAAATACTCTTTGATGTCCACAAAGGTGGGGAAGGAGGGAGAGGGTTGGTGATGGGTTAAGCAGTAGATAGGAATTCAGCTAGGTGAAGGATGTGACAGCACCCAGTAGAAGGCAGGTCAGCATAACTGGACTACACCACAAACTAAAAGGTTTTCTAAAATTCAACCCAACATTTCAAAGGATGGAGTAGCAGAGACAGGGGTCCAGGGGTTGTGTTTTGAGGAGATGTCAAGGTCGATTGTCATAACTAGCCTTTTGCGAAGAGAGTCTCCTGCACCCTATATTGGTGAGTAGTGTCTAGAGTCCTAAAAGCCATCAAGCTGCCATCTGAGGAACATCAATTGGTTCCAATCTACCTGGAATAGATGATGACTGAGAACATCAAAGACATGAGATAAACCCAGCCCATGAGACAAAAGGAGCCCCGTATTGGGAGACTACATCAGCAAGAAACCAGAAGAACAAGATGATGCTTGGCCACCACAAAAGACAGCCTTGATAAAGGACACAATGTAGAGTCCCTGATGTAGTGCAAGAAGAAGAGGTGTGCAGAACAAGAACTCTACTTAAAGACCAGAACTGATGGTCTAGCAACCTGGAGGGTCCCCTGGGAATATAGCCGCCAGACTTGCTGCAGCCCCAGACCTGAAACAGGTTCGGTGCAAAGAATGGACTGGACTCAGGGATACAGAATAAGCTTGTGCTGTGTGTACTTTATGGTTTTATACATTTATAGAAGGCCGTCATACTAGTTTCTTTCTAGAGAGGAGAGGAGAATGTAGAGAGGAGGGGACAGGTGCTGGTTGGGAGGATACCAGAAGTAAACAGTGAAAAGGACAAGTGTGCTGTCACAGGGTGGGGAGAGCGGATGGAGCTGTAGAGAGGCAGGAGTGCAAAACTGACTTGAATTGTATACTTTCACTTAATCATAATTAAAAAAATTAAAAAATGCTAACTGTTCTGAGGAGTTCTCATCCTGCACATTAGTTATCTTGGCAAGAATCTTGCCCTTCACTGGTTGGGTCTCAGCACTGCCCACAGTGTGCTGGGTAACACTGTGGCCTTTCCCAAGTTAGCCGTGGTAACATTTATCAGGTGTCTTTCTTGAGCACCATCCATCCCCTTGATGTCTACACATCACCCTTATTGCAGGTCTACATATAGGTGGCCAAAGGAACATTCACATTTTCTAAAAGGCCTGGGGAACATATCATGTGTGCCTCTGCTCTTCCTCTTCATGTTCTTCATTTAGGCAAATTACTACAAAGTGGCAGTTGTGGCCAAAAGGCTGTTTGGCCCTTTCTGTGTTATCGCTGGGGCACTGTGCTCTGCGTTATTGCTGAGACACACAGTACTCTGTATTATAGCTGGGGTACTTCTGATTAACTGTAATCGTTTGTAGGATGATTTTGTTGAACTGTATGTACCCACTCCTAGCAGAATCAGTTTTGTTCTTCCCCAAAGCGTGCTGGGAACGAGCTTGGCTAAAAGCCCAGGCCAACATATGCAGGACAGGGACAGGGACCAGGTCAAGGAACGCTTTTGTCAACAAGGAGAGAAATATCTGGACCAGAACAAATAGTCCCTGAGAATGCTGGCATCCAGGGGCTTAAGATAAAAAGCAATAAACCGTGGCCCCCAGCTGGGAAGGTATGTAAGTAGTGTATATAAGTAAGGTATATAAGTAGTGTCTCTTGAAGACACTACTGACCTTGGATCCAGACACCACAGAGTTCTCACCTAACAGCATTTTTGGTGCTTTAATGATAAAAGTGGAAAGACAATCTGACAATAACTAACAATAACCCATTTCACTTATTTTGAGAACTTACTACATGCTGGACACTTTGCCAAGTTTCTCCTTACAACAGTTACAGGTTTCATTCTCATGACAACATTAACAGGCAGGTAATGTTGTTAGCAAAGGTGCCTTGGTGGTTACTGCTTAAGCATTCGGCTTCTAACTACAAGGTCATAAGCTGGAACTCACCACCACTCTCTGGGAGCAGTCTGCTTCTCTGATGACTGACAGCCTGGAAACACTGTGGTTCTGTTCTACCCTGTCCTATAGGGTCTCTGTGAGTCAGGATCAGCTCTACAGCAACGAGTTTTTGTTGAAGTGCTATTATCATTTCACAGATGAGGGAACTGAGACTCAGGGCTGAATTCACTATCTAGTAAGTGCTGAAGCCAGGATTGGAATCTCAGTCCGTCTGGTTGCATTGGACATCTGACCCTGATTACTGGTCCATGTGTCTTCTCTCCACCTTGCTTTGAAGTGTATGTGTCATGGCTGTCAAGCCAACGAGAGTGGGAATTCTTACAGCTGTGTCCCAGTGTGTGTCTTGGATTCAGCACCTTTGTTGGTAAGGAGCCGGTGAGGAAGATGAGCCAGAGAGAATGACCTGGAGAGGAGCGCCTTGTGAACTGATGTTGCCAAGGTCCAGGCCAGCTATTCCCCTTAACACTTGCTTTGGTTTCAGTTGTCGGTTGCTGAGAATGTGACACTTGTGCTATCTGGCAAACACACTCACATCACATTCACACTCAGTGGTGGTCTTCGTCAGCCAGCCAATTGCAGACACGACCTTGGCCAAGCTCAAAAGTAACACAACCTCGGCCAAGCTCAAAAGTAACACGACCTCTTTCTTCCCTCCTTCCTGTCCTGGACTGGTGGTGACTACAGCTCTGCTCGTGCATAATTGATAGCCCCTGAGCTTGCCAAGCTTGCTGGTTAGCGAGCTTGTCTGTGTGTGTGTGTGTGTGTGTGTGTGTGTGTGACAGAGAGAGAGAGAGAGAGAGAGAGAGAGAGAGAGAGAGAGAGAGCAAGGGGAGCAGCAAAAGTGTGGTCAAGGATGGCACCTGTCACTCCTCGGAACAGCGTTCGGCTACAAACATTTTATCCTAGATTCCAAGTGACCTCTGGTATGGCTTCAGAACATGGAAGACTGAGGTGGCTCTGAAGCCCAGTGAATAGAAGCCAAATATTTTGAAGTCAGATTCTTGGTAATGTGTGTTAAAAAGGCCCACTTCTGCACCACCCTGCACACCTTCTCACTTGGTTTCGAGCCCTGCATCAGCTCAATCCAGCTTTGTGGCTCTCTGTCTGGCTAGTCCCCCCTGGTTCCCTCCCTTTAATGCTCACAAGTCCAGCTGGAAAATTCAACCACTTACAGTTGTTGGGTGATTAAATATTTACGGGCAGGGCAATGAGGGAGGTGTTGAATAATAAATGCTAAGGTTGAAGCAGCCTTAGATAATTTCTGTAGTTCTTCATCCATAGCCTTTTGGATTCCAAAGGGGAAAAAAATCCTCTTAATTAACTATTGAGGGGGGTTGGTGATGACGCAGCTGTGGCAGTTGATACTCCTTCATTGATATTTTGTTCAGGACTCACTGTCCTGCCGTAGGACTGATCCTGCCATCCTGCCACATGCACGTGCACAAGTAGAAACCACTAGACTGGTGGATTGTCCCTCGTTTTCTGAATACTCAAAGCAAATACTTTTTTTTTCCCCACATGACCTTGCCTTGGACAAGTTGTGCTGGCTCCCCAGTGCTGTGTGCTGTCTCACCCTTCCCCAAAGTTACCGCTTACCTATTGTCTGCTTGGCGGGTTTCCATTCCAAAGTTACTACTCACCTACCGTCTGTTTCCTACCTCTCCCCTCCCTCATAACCGTCAAAGATTGTTTCTTTTTATGTGTAAACAGTTTAGTAAGTTTCGCTAGTAGAGGTCTCATGCGGCAACAGTCCTCTTGTGACTGACCTGTTATACTCAGTGTAACGCCCTGCGTATTCGTCCCTGTCCTGAGGTGCTTCCCAGCGTCATCGTCGCCCTTTATCCTTACAGAGGACTCTATTGTGTGTCCTCCTGTGGTCTCTTTACCCACTCATCTGTTGATAGGCATCTGGGTTGTTTGTTTTTGCTATTGCACACAATGCTGCCATGAAGGTAGACGTGCATGTGTCTATGTGATGACCCTTATTTCTCTAGGATTTACTCCTAAGAGTGGAATTGCTGGATTTTACAGTATTTCTATTTCTAGCTCTCTGAGCAAGTACTGTATCGTTTTCCAAAATGATTGTACCCATGCACATTCCCCCCACTGTTTTGTTTTTTGTTTGTTTGTTCTTGTTTTTTCATTCAAATCCTGAGGCTGTAGATGTATATCAGTCTTTGTGGGAAACAGAAGCAAGTATCTAAGACTCACAGCAAATGAAATGCAACTTCTTTCTCATAGCCCTACAAGGAGCAATGTAGGTCCCTGAGGTACAAATGATGACCTCAATCAGCTGCTAACTGAAAGGCTGGAGGTTCAAGTCCACCCAGAGGCAAGGCCTAGCAATCATCTACTTCTGAAAAATCAGCCATTGGAAATGCTGCAGAGCACAGCTCTGTGTGACACACACTGGGCCTCCGTCAGTGGATACTGATTGCAGGGCATTTACTCTCAGATTTTACGCGTTACCGGTAAGTTCCCAACTTAACACGGGGCTCCATTTCCGCAACTTCCCTTAAGTCAGGAATGGAACCCCAAGTGGCAGTTCTCCTTTGTAGAAGACTTCGTTTCAAACTAGCAACTAATGCTTCTATATTTTATGTAATGTTTAGTAAGATGATGCTGTAGACGTGGTCTAAGGGGAAGCTGGCATCCTTAGCATAAGGAAGTCAGAGTCGTAACGGCTGTTGGGCTCATGTGTAACTCAACAGGAGCTGAATGAATGTTGCCCAACTTTCTGTCTATGTGACTGCTGACATTGGCGTTGCCCTTTTGTAAACCAGGCCATCGCCTTCTATACAGCAGTGTTTTGAACAGTAAACCAGAGCTTTGAACATCTTTTAGTAAAAATCTCAACATGATGACATCAGCACTTTCATGCTGCGGCATTGTAGCCTGTGTCAATAATGCTGAGATGAACAGAAGAACAAGCAGTCCTAGTGTGTTTCATCATAACCTGAGTACATTTCAAGTTGGGGACTATCTGTACTGGATTTAATGTGACACGTCCATGAAGAAACCACTGGCATTATTCTGATTCTTACAAAGAAACCAATGCCCAAAGTGTTGATGTGATTTGCTCAAGTCAGCAGTAGGAGAGACCAAACCTGAAATTGAGACTTTGCTGGAAACCCTATGGCACGGTTCTGGTCTGTCCTACAGAATCACTATAAGCTGAGATCTACTCCACAACAGCAGGTTTGATATTTCAGTGTGTCTTAGTGGCACAAAGGTTAAAAGCTTGGATGCACACCAAAAGGTCAGCAGTTTGAATCCACCCCCACCCTTGCTGTTGTGATCAAGAGTGTTTGAATCTGTTCTACCCATAGTAACTCTATGTATAACTGTCCGGTGCTGTGTCATCTTCATAGTCATTGCTGTATCTAAAGCTCGCTGCTGGAGCTACCGTATTAATCCATCTCCTGGGGATCTTCTTCTTTTTCACTGACCCTTTACATTCTCAGGAAACCCTGATGGCATAGTGGTTAAATGCTACATCTGCTAACCAAAAGGTGGGCAGTTCGAATCCACCAGGCCCTCCTTGGACACTCTCTGGGGCAGTTCTACTCTGTTCAACAGGGTCACTATGAGTCAGCATCAACTTGACAGCACTGGGTTTGGTTTTGGATTTTTACCTTATCAAGCACGAAGTCCTTCTCCAGGGCCTGGTCTCTCCTGATAGCATGTCCAAAATTTGTTTCTACTGGAGCGTTCTGTTTGCCCTTCTGCCGAGACAGACTCATTCATTCTTCTGGCAGTCTGTGGTGTACTCAGTAGTCTTCACCAACACCATAGTTTAAAGGTGTCGTTTCCTCTTTGGTCCTCCCATTCATTGTCCAGCTTTCAAATGTATATGAAGTTACTGAAAATGCCATGTGCCTCAGTCACCTAGTGCTGCTGTAACAGAAATACCACCGGTGGATGACTTGCAGTCCAGTGGGCTAGAACCTGAATTCAGGGCCCGGGTTGTGAGCTCTGGAGGAAGGTTCTCATGATGCATTTGTCTTCACTTAGTCTGGCAGCATCTCAGCACAAGAACTTCGGGTTCAAGAGACACACTCTGTTCCCCAAACTCCTTTGTTGTATGAGGTCCCCTTGTCTCTCTGCTTGCTTCTCTCTTTTATATCTTAAAAGAGATTGAGGCACTATCTGACCTTGTAGATCTTATCAATATAAATGCCACTGATCTATCTCATTACCTTGTAGTGTTAGGATTTACAAGATACAGGGAAATCATATGACATGACAAAATAGTAGAAAATCATACAACACCAGGAATCATGATCTAGCCAAGTTGATTGACATTTTTGTGCTACACAGTTCAATCTATGACACTATGGCTTTGGTCAGGTGCACCTTAGTCCTCAAAATGGTATATTCTCTTTTTTAACATTTTAAAGAGGTCTTTGGAGACCAGTTGTAGGGGTCCCATTATTATTCATTTGTTTTCCAGCAGATAGCTAGGATAGACGTATTTAGACTCAAGTGTAACACTTCCACTGGTTTCTTGACTGTGAATTAGCATTATGTGGAAAGAAAAGGAACCATGATAGAACAACAGTTAAACTCACAGCTGCTAGCTGAAGGGTTAGCAGTCTGAGCCCCCGGTGCTCCATGAAATAAAACATTTGGCAATCAACTCTCATAAAGATTGCAACCTAGGAAACACTATGTGACCACTCTACTCTGTCCTATAGAGCCACTGTGAGTCAGGATAGACTCCACAGCATACAACAGTAGCCATCAGAATGGTAGAAGAGGTACAGTTGTTGTCTCTGAAACTTACTGTCCAAGACAGTAAATCAGAAGAAATACTGAAATCCTGAAGCCCAGGATGCATTGTAGATGTTAACGTCACCATCAAAGACTTGAGGAATACAGGTGTGATGGGTCCCCGTGCCTGGCCCATGAAATACTCAGTGGGCTATTTTGCCAGCTGGTATCAACAATTTCAGCTGTCATAATGGAGAAGGCATCTTTTCTGGGACAAATCTAATTTGTAGCTCTTGGTCTGTCAAACACCGCTTAAAATGTTCTTTCCCAGGGAAGATGAAAGACCTGTTTGGCTCTACTTAGTAGTGGCTTCTAGGTACCGTCTTGTCAATTCTTACTCACAGTGATCCAAAATAAAATGAAATATCACTTGCTCATGTGCCATCCTCACAGTTGTTGCTCCCCATTGTCGCAGCCGCTGCGTCAGTCTATCTCACTGATGGTCTTGCTCTGCTTCGCTGACCCTTTGCTTTATCAAGCATGATACCTGTCATGGATTGAATTGTGCTTCCCTCAGAATCTGACTAGCTGTTTAGCTAGGCCACAATTCCTGGTATTGTGTGATGTTCCTCCTTGCTGTAAACTGTACCTCTATGATATTAATGAAAGAGGATAAGCATCAGCTGTGTTAGTGGGGCAGGACTTGATGGGTCACACTGTGTTGTGTTAGTGGCGCAGGACTTGATGGGTCACACTGTGTTGTGCTAGTGGAGCAGGACTTGATGGGACACACTGTGTTGTGCCTTCAGGGAATCTCTCAGAATACAAAGGAAAGGGAAGCGAGTAGAGAGCTGAGGTCCTCAAACCGTCAAGAAGCATTGCCAGCAGCAGTGTGTGTCCTTTGGAAAGGACCCAGTGTCCCTGCATCTTGGAGGCTCCTAGTCCACTGGAAGATTGACAGTAACAACCTTTCTCCACAGCCAGCTGAGAAAGATATCCCCTGGAAATGATGCCCTGAATTTGGATTTGTAACCTATGGACTGTGACAAAACAAATTTCTCTTTTTAATATGATCCACTTGTGGCATTTCTGTTAAAGTACTAGATGACTCAGACAATGTCCTTCTCAAGAGATCAGTCCCTTTTGATAACATGTCCAAAGTGGGTAAGACACAGTCTTGTCATCCTCCCCTCCAAGGAGCACTCTGGCTGTACTTCTTCCAAGACAGACATGTTAGTTCCTCTGGCACTCTGTCAGACATCCAGGATTCTTTGCCAACAATACAATTCAAAGACATCGGTTCTTCCATCTTGCTTAATCATTTTCTAGCTATCACATGCATGCCAGCTAACTGAAAACAGCCTGCCTTGGGTCAGGCGGACCTTAGTACTTAAGGTGACATCTTTGCTCTTTGCCAATTCTAAGAGATCTTTTCCATTAGATTTGCCCAATGCAGTATGTTCCTTGATTTCTAGACTGCTGCCTCCATGGATGTTGATTATGGATCCAAAGGAAATGAAATCCTTAATAGCTTCAGTATTTTGTCCAAATATCATAACATTACTTATTCATCCAGTTGTAAGACTTTTGGTCTCTGTATGTTGACATGTAATCCATGCTGAAGGCTGTCATTTTGGTCTTCATCAACAAGTGATTCAAGTCCACTGTGTAATCTGCATATTACAGGTTGCTAATGAGTCTTCTACCAATCCTGACATGTTCTTCTTCATATAGCCTAGCTTCTTGGATTAGTTACTCAGCATACAGATAGAATAAGTAGGTTGAAAAGATGCAACCCTGACACACACCTTTCCTGATTTTAAATCATGCAGTATCCCCTTCTTCTATCCAAATTACTGCCTCTTGGTCTATGCACAAGTTCCTCACGAGCACGACTAAGTGTTCTAGAATTCCCATTCAAGTGGCACCCTTTTGTTGAAACTATCAGTTGGTATTCCACCAATTCCTGAAGTCTTTTTTGGCCAATGCCTTCAGTGCATCTTGAACTTCTTCCTTTAATACCATCAGTTCTTGATCACACGCTACCTCCTGAAGCAGGTGAACATCGACTAATTCTTTTTGGTACAGTGACTCTGCATTCCTTCCATCTTCTTTTGATGCTTTCAGTGTCCTTCAAAAGTTTTTCTGGAGAATCCTTCAAAATTGTAACTTCAGGCTAGAATTTTTTCTTCGGTTCATTCAACTTGTGAAATGTCAAGCATTCTCTCCCCTTTTGGTTTTTTAACTCCAGGCCTTTACACCTGTAATTATAATATTTTACTCTGCCGCTTGAGCCACCTTTCTCTTTAACCCTTTTACTTCATCTTCTGTTTGCTTTACCTTCTCTATGTTCAAGAGTCAGTTTCAGAGAGTCTTCTGACATCCACTTTGGTCTTCTCGTTATTGCCTCTCTTTATGACGCCTTTGCCTTTCTAACAGGTATAATGTCATTGAGGTCATCCCACAACTCATGTAGTTTTCATGCATTACTGTCAATGCATCAAATCTGTATTTGAGACAGTCTCAGTCTCCAAGTCCAGGTCATATGTACCCAAGGTCATGTTTTGGGTCTCCTGGGTTTGTTTTAATTTTTTTCAGCATCAACTTATAATCACGTAAGAGCAATTGATTGTGTCTTGCACTGTAGGCCTCTGGCCTTGAACTAACTGATGATATTGATGATATTGCTTCTTTCCATAAATGTAGATGATTTGATGAATGTGATTCCTATCTGGTAAGGTCCACTTGTATAATTGATATTTATGTTGTCGAAAAATTGTATTTGCAGTGAAGAAGCCATTGGTCTTGCAAAATTCTATCATGTGATCTCTGGCATCATTTCTATCTCCAGGACCATACTTTTCAGTAACAGGTCCTTTTGCACTGTCTACAACTTTCACATTCCAATCACCAGTGATTATCAATGCATCTTGATTGCATATTTAATCAACTTTAGACTGCAGAAGTTGGTAAATAGCTTCAATTTCATCATGTTTGGCATTAGTCTTTGGGGCATAAATTTGAATTAATAGTCATATTAACTGTATAGTCATATTAACTGTAATAGCCATATTAACTGTAAGCACATGGGTATTTTTCCCATCACCAACAATGTTATACTTTAGCATAGATTTGAAATATTCTTTTTGACAATGAGTGTGATGCTGTCCCTCTTCCATTTATCATTCTCAGCAGAGTAGTAGGCCATATGGCTACCATAAAACTGGCCAGTACCAGTCCATTTCAGCTCGCTAAGGCCTAATATATTAATCTTTATGCATTCCATTTCATTTTTGATGATTTCCAATTTTTCTAGATTCATATTTCTTAGACAATATGTTCTGATTATTAATGGATGTTTGTAGCTGTCTCTTCTCACTTTGAGCCACAACACATCAGCAAAGCCATGTCCTGAAGCTTTACTTCACTCATACTGTTGAGGTCTACTCTTCTTTGAGGAGGCAGCTCTTTCACTGTCGTATAGTGAATGCCTTGCAACTTGAGGGTTTACCTTCCTGAACTATATCAGACAATGCTCTGCTTTTAGTCCTAAGAAATTCTTTGGCCAAGTTTTTGGAAGCAGGTTCTTCTCCCTAGGCTTTCTTAATCTGGAAGCTCAGCTGAAATCTATTTACAATGGGTGACTGCTCATGTTTAAAATATTGGAGCCATAGCTTCCATAGCACTGGTGTCCATGCATAGCTTTGCAACTGGAGTACTTCAACGGTGACCGCAGTGATATTCAGCAATGAGTTATGAAGGTCTTGTTCTAGGATGCGTTCACAAACTTAATTGTTAGACCTCATACCCTGTGTACATGTGACACCTGCTCCATTCTACTGTGTCATGTGGTATACAACAGGCTATTTTCCATCTGAATTCACACAAATACAGACAGATAAGTATCATGTCTGTGACTCTGCTTGTCAACTTAATCTCCTTTTACATTAAAGAGGAGATAAGATTTTTCTTTCTCTTTTAAATATTTTCTCTGCTTATTTTTATTTAGGGAAAAAGCTCTTAACACAAGAAAAGCACTTTTTGATATTATTATCGTGTAGATGGGGGTGGGACATGACACACCATCTAGTTTGTTTTACTATAGTGGCTACTACTTTGCTCTGATGTTGGTGCACAGCTTCCCAGAGGGAGTACTTCGAAGGTGACTATAGTGATATTCAGCAATGAGGTATATAGGACTTTTTCTAGGATAAGTCTGCAAACTTAATTGCTAACTGAATTGCTCCACAGTCTATCAGGTTTTCAACAACTTCACGTTCTCCTCCTTTCCCATTTTCCCTTTGGTAACATTGGTGCATCTTTCAGCAAGCTGAGATGGCATTTCAGATAATCAATCTGAGGTCACCTATAGGTAAAAAACTTCTGTTCTTGCAACATTTTATTTATTGCTAAAAAAAAAAATGGAGGGGTGGAGTCAAGATGGTGGACTAAACACACATCTCCCTATATCCCTTGGAAACTAAGAATTTAAACGATAATTAAATGAGACCTTCTGGACACCTAGTGAGCCCTGAGATGCAGCGTACAGCTGCAAAACTCCTCTCTTTCACTGCCCCCACTCTCGGTGAGCACAGGCTTGCACAGACCAAAGACAGTCTAGAGAAATAACTGTGGTCTGTCTTCACAGCATCTCTCCCAGCCTCTATTGATCCACATGAAGCCCCAAAAGCAACAAACATTGGAGAAGATGATAACCCAGAAATCACCCATGGCATCAGACGGCCCCCAAAAGAAACCACCTAGGAATTTCCCAGATGAAGAAGCTTTTCTGAAACTATCAGAAGGTGGATACAAAAGGATTATATAGAGAGCCCTCCTAGACCTCATACAAAATCCTGCAAAGCAAAATGAAAAATTATGCAAGCTGTTCGATTTGATGGAACACCAGTACTCTGAAATCCAACAGATTAAGAACAAATCAAAGACATAGAAACTGCAATTCAAAGCCAAGAAAACAGAATGTAACAAACGGAAAAGAGAATTTATGATTTGGAAGACAGAGCCACTGACTCCAGCAACTATGAGGAGAAATCAGACAAAAGAAACAAGAAAAATAAAAAATCGTTAAGAAGTATGTGGGACTCTATTAACAACAATCTACAATTTACTGGAGTTCCTGAACAGGGCCAGACACCTGAGAACACAGAGAGTATTGTTGCTGAGCTGCTGACAGAAAACTTCCCAGAAATTATGAAAGAAAAAAATATATATATCCAAGATACTTATTGAACACCACTCAATATAGATCTCAATAGAAAGACTCCAAAACATACTACAATCAAGCTCAACAAAATGAAACATAAGCAGAAACTCTTGAAGGCAGCAAGACTCAAAGCAAAACCAACATTCAGAGGGAAACCCTATATGCTTTCATTGAATTTCTCAGCAGAAATGATGCTGGCACAGAGACAGTGCCATGACACATTCAAAGCCTTGACGGAGAAGAACTTCCAACCAGGAATTATATATCCTGCAAAACTATCTTTCAAATATGAAAGCAAAATTAAGACATTTGCAGGTAAACAGAAGCTCAGAGACTTTGTAAAAATGAAACCAAAGCTATAAGAAATACTGAAAGAATCTCATGGCTTGGAAGAACAAAACTGCTAACTTTGTGTTTTAGAAGGACACATTATCCAGAATCCTACTCAGTTAGGGAAGGCTCCAAACACAATCTAAGCTATGATAGCGAAAGAAACTATGTAGTGATCACATCATGTAAACTACGATATCATCATATTAAAAAGAGGGATGTACTACAGTCATTATAGTCCTTCCAGATGGAGAGGAAGTTGACAAGATGGTAGTAATCAAAATTGGGTTTATGTATGGTATATTAAGCGGGATCATAGGGGCAGCTGTAAAGTACAATAAAGAAGCAACATACTATATCAAGAAATGTAATACAGGAGTCTCAACAACCACAAAATCAAACATGATAAAGGTGAAAAATCAACTCACAAAGAAGGAGGTAACAGAACAGATTAATAAGAACAACAGAGAATACATCAACACAAAAATAAACAAGTCACAATGGCAACACTGAATTCATACCTATCAATAATTACATTGAATGTCAATGGACTGAATGCTCCAGTAAAGAGACATCAACTGACATCTTGGATCAAAAGACATGACCCATCTATATGTCACCTACAAGAAATTCACCTTAGACTTAAAGATACAAACAAACTGTAAATCAAAGGATGGAAGAATATATATCGAGCTAACAATGACCAAATAAGAGCAGGTGTAGCAACTACAATCTCAGATAAAATTGATTTTAATGTAAAATCCACCATCGTGGACAAGGATGGACAATATTTATTGCTGAAAGTTTCAATACACAATCAGGATTTAACAATATTAAACATTTATGCACCTAATATTAGAACACCTAAACACACCAAAGAAACACTGACTATACTCAAAAAGGAGATGGATCATTCTACAATAACAGTAGGAGACTACAACACTGTGTTCTCAATACTGGGCAGATTATCTAGAAAAAAGCTTGGTAAAGACACAGAAGATCTTATTGCCACACTTAATTAACTAGTCCTCATTGACACATACAGAACATTGTATCCATCAGCGGACAACTACACCTTCTTCTCCAGTGCACATGGAACATTCTCCAGAATAGGCCATGTGTTAGGACATAAAGCAGTTCTCAACAAAATCCATACCACTGAATTAATGCAAAGAATCTTCTCAATTCATAAAGCCAAAAAAGTTGAAATCAATAGCAGAAAAAAAAACAGATAGAAAGCGGAACTCATGGAAACTGAACAACACCTTGCTCAAAAAACCATGGGTTATAGAGGAAATCAAGGATGAAATCAAGAAATTTATGGATTCCGGTGAGAATGAAAACACTTCCTGAAAAGAACCCATGGAACACAGACAAAGCAGTGCTCAGAGGTCAGTTTATCTCCATAAATGCACACATCTGGAAGGAAGAAAGACACCAAATCAAAAAACTGATCCTACAGCTTGAACAGTAGAGAGAGAACAACAGAGGAACCTGTCAGGCAACAGAAGAAAACAGATCATAAAAATAAGAGCAGAACTAAACGAATTAGAGAATAGAGAAACAATTGAAAAAATTGAAAGGACCACAAGCCGCTTTTTTGAAAAGATCAACAAAATTGACAAATCATTGGCTAAACTTACTAAAGAAAAAGAGGAAAGGAAACAAATAACCCAAATAAGAAATGAGAGGGAAGTTGTTACAACAGATCCAACAGAAATCAAAAACATCATAGCTGAATACTACAAAAGACTGTGTTCTAACAAATTCAAAAACCTAGAGGAAATGGACAGATTCCTTGCTTCATATCACCTACCAAAATTATCACAAGGTGAAGCAGAACAACTTAATAAGCCTATCACAAAGGAAGAGATTGGAAAAGTCATCAAAAAACTGCCAATGGAAAAGAAGCCTGGGTCCAGATGGCTTCACTGCAGAATTCTACCAAGATTTTAGAGAAGAGTAATCTCCAATACTGCTGAGACTATTTCACAGTATAGAAGGGGATGGAATACTCCCAAATTCATCTTATGAAGCCAGCATAACCCTGATACCAAAGCCAGGGAAAGACCCAACAGAAAAGGAGAACTACAGACCGATATCACTCATGAATCTAGATGCAAAAATCTTCAACAAAATCCTGGACAATAGAATACAACAACATATCAAAAAAATAATCAATCATGACCAAGTTGGATCCATACCAGAGGTGCAAGGCTGGTTCAACATAAGAAAAACAATTAATGTGATCAACCATATAAATATCACAAAGGATGAGAATCATTTGATCTTGTCTATTGATGCAGAAAAGCCATTTGATAAAGTCCAATGCCCATTCATGCTAAAAACCCTCAGCAAAATACAAATAGATGGAAAATTCCTCAACGCAATATGGGCTATTTATACAAAGCCAACTGCCTACATCGTAATGAATGAAGAGAGACTGAAACAGTTTCCCTGGAGAACAGAAACTAGACAAGGATGCACATTCTCACCTCTCCTATTCAGCATTGTACCAGAAGTTCTAGCCAGTGCACTTAGACAAGATCAAGAAATAAAGGGCATCTGCATCGGCAAAGAAGAACTAAAAATCTCCCTGTTTGCAGATGATATGATTGTACACGCAGAGAATCCATAAGGAAACTACTCAAACTGATAGAAGAATTTGGCAAAGTCTCAGGATACAGGACAAACACAAGTAAATCAGTATGATTTCTTTATACCAACAATGAGATTATTAAGGAAGAAATCACCAAGTCAATACCATTTACTACAGCTCCTAAGAAGATAAAGCACCTAGGAATAAATCTAACCAGAGAAATAATAGACCTTTACAAAAAGAGCTACAAACCCTTACTACAAGAAACTAAGAGAGAATTACATAAATGGAGAAACCTACCCTGCTCATGGATAGGAAGATTTAACATTGTGAAATGTCTATTTGACCCAAAGCAATCGACTTATATAGTGCAATCCCAATACAAATCCTGTGACATTTTTTAATGAGATGGAGGAACAAATTACCAACTTTGTCTGGAAAGGGAAGAAGCCTTAGATAAGTAAAGTGTTACTAAAGAAGAAGGACACTCTAGTAGGCCTCTCATTACCCAATCTTAGAATCTATTACACTGACACTGTAGTCAAAACAGCCTGGTACCAGTACAAAAACAGACAGATAGATTAGTGGAACAGACTCAAGACTCCAGAAATGACATCATCTGCCTATGAACAGTTGATATTCAACAAAGGCCCTAAGACATTAAACTGGTGAAAAAAAAGTATCTTCAACAAATGATGCTGGCAAAATTGAATATCCATCTGCAATAAATTAAAACAAGACCCATATTTTACAACTTATACAAAATCCAACTCAAACAGGACAAAAGACCTAAATATCAAAAGTAAAATGATAAAGCTCACCCAAGAAAAAGTAGGAACAATAATGAAAGTTTTAATACACACCATAGACAGACTTCAAAATCTTCAAACAAACCACAAACAACAGAAGAGAAAATAAATAAATGGAAACTACTAGGAATCAATCACTTTTGCTCATCCAAAGACTTTATTAATAGAATTAAAAGATCACCTACAGAATGGGAAAAACTATTTGGCAATTCTATGTCACACTGATGCCACATCTCCATAATCTATAAAGTACTACAAAATATCAATAAGAGAAAGATAAATCAACCAATTAAGTGATGGCCAAAGGAGATGGACAGACACTTCTCTAAAGAGGAGATCCAGGCAGCCAAAAAACACATGTGGACATGCTCATGATCATTAGCTACTACAGAAATTCAAATCAAAACAACGAGTTACCCTCTCACCCCAACAAGGTTGGCCATAATCCAAAAAACACAAAACAACAAATGCTGGAGAGGCTGTGGAGAGATTGGAACTCTCTAACACTGTTGTTGGGATCACAAAATGGTCCAACCTCTTTGGAAAGCAATCTGGCAATGCCTGAAAATAATAGATATAGATACACCATTTGATCCAGTAATTCCACTGCTTGGAATATATCCTACAGAATCAAGGCCATTCACACCAACTGATACATGTGCATGAATGTTCATCGCAGCACAGTCCACAACAGCAAAAAGATGGAATCAACTCAGATGACCAACAACAGAAGAATGGATAGGTAAACTATGGTGTGTATACTCAATGGAACAGTATGCAATGATAAAGAACAACGATGATAGCAAGAAACATCTCTTAACGTGGTTTCAACTGGAGGACGTTATGCTGAGTGGAAGTAGTCAGCAACAGAAGGGCAAGTATTGTATGAGATCCCTACAATAAGAACTCAAAAGCAGACTCACGCATAACAAAAAAGACTCTTTGATGGCTGCAAGGGTAGGACGAGAGAGAGTGCAAGGGGGGAGGATTTAGATTAGATAAGTGTTAGAAATTTGAAATTGGTGACAGCACACATTAGTAAAAAGATCAATATTAACAGGACTTCAACACAACTTGTGTACTCCTCCCAATATTGCAAGGGCAGAGTAGCTAGGGCCAGGGCCTGGTGACAGTGCTTTCAGGAGAAATCAAGACCAATTGGTACAACTAGCGTTTTGCTAATGAGGACTCTCCACACCCTACATTGGTGAGTGGCGTCTGGGGTCTTAAAAGTCACCAAGCTGCCATCTGAGGATACAGCAAATGGTCCCAACTTAGCAGGAATGGATGATCACCGAGGCCCATGACGACATGGTGAAAAGAGAATCCAGAAGACAGAGAGACCCATGTGAGCAGGTGTCTACATCAACTTGTGGCCAGAAGAATCAGATGGTGCCCGGCCACCACCAGTGATATCCACGATGGGGCTCACAAAGTTGAGTCTCACTGGCAACGTAAGAATAAATAGGGGTGCACCCTGAGATCTCCACTAAAAGACAGAAATTGATGGTCCAGGGGCTTTGGGGTTCCCCTGGGAGCATGGAACCCTTTCCCTGATGCTGCCCCTGTCCATAAATCATAATGAAGGTCAACTTTTCGGACAGCAATGCAGAGTGACCATATTTTGTGGGCATTTTATGGTTCTAGGCATCTATAGGATGCCGTCCTGTTGACCTCAGACTGGAAGAAGGGGAATGGGTGGAGAGGAGAAGATAGGAGACTGCAGGGAGGATAGGACATGTATGGAGCAGAGAGGAAGAGTGTGCTGTCACCATGCAGGGAGAGCAGTGGAAGCTGCATATAGGTGAGCATGCAAATTTATATGGGAATGAACATTTTCATTCAATCATAATAAAAAAATAAAAAGAAAAGAAGATACAAAAAAAAAAAGAAGTGTCCTCCAGGTCCCTTGAGGCAAAACATCACAACATCAATAGGACATGTGTCTGGGGTATAGTAAGTGAAGATCCCCTTCATGAAGGCTTGTGATCCCCCTGCACAAGATTGTAACCTCCCTGCCTCTGTTTCCCACATCCAAAGCTTCCGGACTCTCAAGACTGCTGCTTTTTTTTTTTTCACAGCTCTTATCACCCTCTACCACGTTACATGAATTGCTTCATTATTATGTCTACTGTTTGTTGTTTGTCTTTCCTATTAGCGTACAAGTTCCAAGAAGCAGACACCTTTCTCCCTCTTATTCCCTGACACAGTGGCCACAACAATGGAATCAAACCTGCAGACCATTGTGAGGATAGCACAGGGCTGGGCAGTGTTTGGTTCTGCTTACATAAGGTCACTGTAAGTATCCCGTGGGTCAGGGTGAGACAGGTCACATAAGAGATGTACAAAACTGCATGTCAGATTATCCCGTGCAGTGAGTCTTTTTGCAGCAAACATGGTGCCTTAGTGTTCTTGTGCTGCTTTAAAACAAATAGCCAAAGTGAGTGATTTTAAAGAACGGAAATGCATTTTCTCATGATTCAGGAGGCAGGAAGTCTGAACTAATGGTGTCATCTCTAGGGGAAGATGCCGGTAGGCAGCCCGGGCCTTCCCCAGTTGCACTTGCCTTCCCCAGGTTGTACATGCTTCTGTGGCTGTTGTTGTTGTTAGGTTCTGCTAAGTCAGTCCCGACTCAGCTCACAGGGACACATACAGCAAAACCAATTCCGGGTCCTGCTCTATCCTCCCTACAGTAGATGTGTTTGAGCCCCTGGTTGCAGCCACTATATCGGTTCATCCCCTGGAGAGTCGCCCTCTTTTTCACTGACCCTATACATTATCAAACTTCATATCCTTCTCCAGGGTGTGGTCTTTCCCAATGATGTGTCCAAAAAAGCAAGACAAAGACACACCATACCCACTTCTAAGGAGCGTTATGGTTGTATTTCCTCCGAGACTGATTCGTTCATTCTTTAAGCAATCCATGGTACATTCAATGTTCTTCAACAACACCGTAACACACATCCATCAATTCTTCTCTAGTCTTCCCTATTCGTTACACAGCTTTTGCGTGCATATAAAACGATTGAAATACTTGGTTTCAGTCAGGCACCCTTCAGTCCTCAAGGCGACATCTTTGCTTTTTAACACTTGTAAGAGGACTTGAACAGCAGATGTGGCAGATGCAATACGTTTTAGATTTCTTGGCTGCTGCTTCCATGGGCCTTGATTGTTGATCCACGTAAAGTTAAATCCTTGATGGCTTCAGTATCTTCTCCATTTATCATTGGTCTATTTGTAAGGATTTCAGCTCTTTCTGTTTCAGGTTTAATCTATACCAAAGGCTGTACACAGTCTTCCAACCTCATTGGTAAGTGTTTCAAGTCATCCTCATTTGGGGCAAGCAAGGCTGTGTTGTCAACCTACCACAGGTTGTTCATGAGGCTTCCCCCAATCCCAACACCGTGGTCTTCTTCATGTAGTCCAGCCTCTCAGACTTTTTGTTCATCATATGGATTAAATAAATAAGATAAAAGATACAACCTTGTATACATTTTCCAGTTTTGAACTACTCAGTATACCTTTGTTGTGTTCAGATAACTTGCTATTTATCTACGTACAGATTCTGCACGAGCACTATTAAGTGTTCTGGAATTGCCATTCTTTGTCATATTATCCATAACTTGTTATGATCCACATAGTCAAATGCCTTGACACAGGTAACAAAACACAGATAAATATCTTGCTGGTATTCTCTGATTTCAGTCAAGCTCCATACCTTGTCTAATTTGTGTCTAATCTACTCTTCTTATATCTCAGAAGTGATTAGGGTTAGGAGACACCTTACATTGATAGGGCCTCATAAACATAACAAGGAAAATCCTGTTTCTTCTTAGGAGGGTTCACAGACATAGGTATAAGGTTAACATTCCAACTCAGTTCAATCCATACCACATGGAGCGAGCAACTATCTAGAAGACACACAGCAGTGGGCAGCCAGGACAAGTAAGCAAAGACCAGTGTAGGGACGAGCCATCAAGTGTGTTCCCAAGACTCAGAAACCTTCTGTAATAAGGACTTATCTGCTCCATTACTGTAAGACAGAGATTATTGTTAGGTAATGTCTGCAGAAACTGAGAATCAGCAAGATAACATCATAAGGCACAGTGCATACTTCAGACCGTAACCAAGTCTTGGATGTTGACAGCCCCATGTGCCGCACTACCCTGAGGCCAGTGAAATGGTAACGATGAAGAGACCTGGAGGACCAGAGAGAGGAAAGGATGGTGATAAGCGGCCCCTCTTTAGGACTCGTGGAAAGTACTTTAGAAATAACACTACATTGCCACTCCAATAAGGTCTGTGCACTCCCTGTTATCAGGAGCTCTGTTCAAAAAGGCTCTTGACTGTGTTAGTTAACCTGTAGGAGATAATAAACCCAAGATATCACACATGAAAAATCAATACAAAGGTCAAAGTTGCAGCTCACCAGGGAAGAGCCATTCTTTTCAAGTGTAGGCTGCTGGCTATGTCTTGCTATCTCTAAAGCCTGCTCGTGCCCTTGGGCGCTGACAGCAACAGCCCACATGCCCTGCCCACAGCGAGGTGAAGCACACGCGGAGAACAGCTCTGTGTGACTGTCTTTGCTGTTTTACTCCCTTACCGACTAGGGAAATCAAGTAATTGCTAAGTCACTGAAGGCAGCAGAGATTTATCTCTGGCTTCCATACCTCGCTGGTAAGTTCAGGACATCCTGATCTCCATGGAGACCACCTCAGGGAGTTAGCAGGGAGCCGGGGAAAGTGGGGTGAGTGCGGGGCAGAGGTCAACACCAGGTAAAGATGAAATACGCCTCTCTGGAAGATTAATCCCTCGTGTAGTCCACGTCAAAGTCATAAAAGGTTTATGCTTCATTTTTTCCTTGATAATGGAGGAGACAATTGGTAATTACTGGATTTATGGTATTTGTTGTGTTAACCAATAAAGTATCCGGTAATCTGGTTGTACAGCAGTGTAGTCGCAGCTTTGAAAAAGAAATCTCGTGCACTAAATGTTGCGTACATTCATAGACAAGGGAGATCACACTCTAAGGCAGACTAGGAAGAAAGACCTGGAGGTCTACTTGTGAAAATCAGCTGATAAAACCCTAGAATCACAAAGATCTGATCTACAGCCCATCACAGAGATGAGGACACAAGGCCACGCAGTGTTGAGGGGCTCACCAGGAGCCCAGAGCTATGTGACGGCGGCTACCAACACCAACAGCAAAGACATGTTAATGAAGAACAAAACACTTAAAATGACTGATAGTTCAGTTCCAAAAACAAAACAAAAAAAGAACTGTTGCCTTTAAGTCTATTCTGACTCATGACAACCACATAGCACAAAAGAGAACTGCCCCACGGGGTTTCTAAGGAGCAGCTAGTGGATTTCATCTGCCAGCGTTGGGTTAGCCGCTGAGCTCTTAACCACTGTGCCCCCACGGCTCCCATTTCAACTCAGGGAAGCGTGGTTTTTGTTTACTTGTTTATCTATCTATCTTGTTATCAATCGATGTTACCTATCGAAACTGAGTCACAGTTCTCGTGCACTCTGGCCCTACTTAGTTGACTCAACAACTTTCTGTAAAGCATAAGAATGCAATCTAAACAAAAAATAAAAATAAAAAGCCACTGCCTTCAAATCAAGTCTGACTCATAATGACCCTGTAGGTTCAAGTAGAACTGCCCCATAGAGTTTTCAAGGAGCATGTGGCAGAGCTGAACTGCAGACCTTTTGGTTACCAGACCTGGCAATTAACCACTGTACCACCAGGATTTGCGAATATGCTTTGGCAACAGAATATTGGCATTTCAAATGCATGTTTACCACTGATACAATGTCACAATAGAAATTCCTCATCTAACTGTGAAGTAAATCATTAATATGGTCTTTAGACCCAGTTTAAAAATATTTTTCAGGCTTTATTATGATCTCTTCATTGGGTCTGGTAACTTACAGAGGTTCGCTTATGTAACTTGGTGGGAGGAAACCGAGCGTTGCTGTCGCTGTTTTCTATGCATTTTGCTTTATGACTACTCAGCTCATCCCACTCCCTGCCCTCTGTTTGCAGAGAAGGCCATTTCATAGAAGGTCACTCCCTGTTTTCCTTACAGGGTTCCGCAAGGTGGGCCTCAAGGGTCCTCTAATGTTTAAGAAGTGTAACCTGGCTCCCAAAATTTTAGGGCCCTCCCTCAAGACCCAAGTGAGAAATATAAATTCAACTTGGAATACAGCCAGTTTCCCAAGGTTAACGACTCATAGTGACACCCTTCCTACACAGCGGTTGCTGTTGTGATTGTTGTTTTGTTCTTTCCATTGAAACTGGAGATTCTAAATTTCTCATTTCCGGACTGAAGTCACACTTTCACAAGTTGGTTTGTTTCAAAGTAAAAATTGTGGCCATTATTTTTTGAAAAATAATGAGAATAAACCGATGAGAGATAAATAAGGAACAGGAGCCCAGCAGCTGATTTATTGGATGTCAGACTGACTCAAGATGATGGTGATCTAGTCTCTATGCTGCTGTACATGGTTAAACATTTCTGGGGAACTGTTTAAACAATCAGCTTTCACTAGCCTTGGTTCAGGGTCCTCAGAGGCCTACAAACTGGGCTGTTGAAGTCATTATGTACTGACTGAGACCTGTAGGCTAAGCTGTGTTGAGAAGCAATAGAAAAATGCATTAACAGACATGTCTATCAAAAAGTCAGAGTCTATTCACAGCAAAAGCATCAATAACACACAGATCTCTTACTAGGCTGCCCTTCAAATGTAGGTCAAAGAAAGTAGCCTTGGACTTAAGCTCAGAAGGCTTAGGTTTTATGTATTAAGTTTCTCCACTTCTTAGTAGCTCTGTGGCGTGGGTCATATGGCTTAGAGCCCGTAAATCTCAGGGTACTCACTGTTACGTGAAGATGGGTACAGCAACGAGCCTGTCCACAGGCATCTAGTTTGTGGAAGTGTTAATGTGCTTTACTGCTAACAGAAAGCTTGGCCGTTCTAGCCTATCCAGAGACACTTCAGAAGAGAAGTCTGGTGATCTACTTCCCGCAATAGACAGGAAGCCATTGGTTAGGCACAGTCCTGTTCTCACACACAGTTCCTGCTCACCAGGAGTATGAATTGTTTCTACAGTAACTGTTTTTGTTTGTTTGTTTCTTCATACTGTCTATGGCATAAAGAGAGACTTAATGGAAAATATTCCTTTTCGTGACTTAATGCCCATTCCTAGCTGCGAGAAGCTAAATCGCATTTCTCAAGGAAGCTGATAACAGCCAGCAGAAGCAGTTCAAACTTGATCACCAGTTGAGATGATGAAAAATGGACCAAGCCAAGCCAAGTGCCATCGAGTCGGATCCGACTCATGGCAACCCTAGGGGCCAGGGTATAACTGACCCCCAGAGTCACTATGTTATCTCCCAGATCGGTTCCAGTATACTGCTTGACTGTGCCTGGCTAAGTTTAAGTGCTTATGTCCCAGTTATCTTTGATCATTGGCTGAAAACACTGGATTATTTCCTGAATAAAGGAGACTAAGAAACAGACTTGAGAATCAGAGCTAGAACAAAAGAAAATGATGAACATCAAGGGGGGACCAAAAGCTGGTGCTTCTTCTGGAGGACATGCGTGATCTCATTTTAGTTCCTGCAACAATCCCTTGGGGCCCATGTAGTAAGACAGAGAAACTGAGGCTGTTTGAGTTTCCAAGGTCACACAACTAGCCAATTTCAAAGACCTGTTTTGCTTTGGATCTCTCTGCCTTAAAATGGTGTCTTCTCTACTTTCAGCTCTAAATATGAGCCACTGAATCTATTTCTGCTGTCACTATGAAGCAATCTTCCTGGCTCTGTGTCTTGGAGCTCATTGCATCTGTGGTCCAGGCTTCCAGTACTCCTTCCAGGACTCCTTCCAGGACTCCTTGGTATTATAAGACTCCAGGGTTCATCAATTGTCTACCTCTCAGCTAGAATGAAGTTCCAGCTCAGAGGTCCCCTCAAACTCACATGTGACTGTAACAAAGGACAAAGAATTGTTTTCGATGAAAGCCGTTATTCTGGGATGGTTAAGAACTTGGGCTTTGGAGTTAGGAGAACTGCATTTGTATTCTGCTTTCCCCTTTCCCATCATTCTTTCTTGGAAGGGTTATTTAACCCCATGAGTTTCAATTAAATCAGTTGTCATTAGGTTAATTTCAACACACGGCAACCACATTTGTATCAGAATAGAATGGGACTCCATCGGGTTCTTAATTGCTTATATTTCAAAATAGAACTCCAGGTGTTTCTTTTAGCATGATGCTGGGCGGACTCAAACCTCTAACTTTCTGAGTAGCAGTTAAACAGATTAACTGCACCTCCCAAGGAATTATGCATCTGCAATGATGAATGAAGATGCACGAACAGTGCTTTAAACAGTTCCAGGAGCATGGCATTGCTGTTGCTGCTGCGTGCCTCCAAGTTGCTTCTGACCCACGGTGGCTCTGTATACCTGGCAGAGCAGAACTGCCCCCTCAAGTTCTCCAGGATGGCATCGTTACCAGTGCTTTTTCCTGTGAAGCCCAGCTGAGTCTGAGCCACCGACTTTTTGCTTCTCAGTCAAGCATTTAACCATCTGGAGCATAGCAGTGCTCAAAAATTATTATTTAAAAAAATTTAATTTTTAGGCAATAGGAAAGATGACTTTAGGCAGTAAACTGCAAAATGAGAAGCATTGATTTGAAAAAAAATGCTTCCATTTTTTCTTTGTGCTTAATCGTTACAGCAAGTTGACTTATACAGTTGTGTGTCACTTAGCGTCCACAACACCTTCTGTGACGTAGGACTTTACTTGATTTGGATGTTGTGTGAACAAAGGCACTCGTGGGACTGCAGGTCCTCCTCTCCGCACTGAATAACCCATTTCTTGTGCCCCAAGCCTTTCCCATGGCCACATACAGGTAACGGCAGCCATCCCTCAGCTTCTGAGGCAACAATCCAGGGCAGAGACTGGGTGCTAGTCTGGCTGAGGCCCTCCTGCCTTCATGGCTTTGTGAACTAAACCCACACTGGGGAGATTGCGGACCTGGAGGGAGTCAGCCTTCTGTCGAGTAAAGAGCTTCAGTTCTGACTTTGGAACCTTAAACAATGGTGCAGTCACAAAGCCTGACCCCTCCTGTGTGCAAAAGACAGAGACCCAAGGAGGTACTCGGCCACACAACACACTCCTGACAGCACAACGCCTAGAGTCCTGGACCTCTTATCTGTTGTTCCTTAGGGAATAAAGCAAAGGACATAACCTTATGAGACCATGATGACTCTATGGCCATATGTTGTCTGAGCAGACGTTGTGTTGCACATGAAAATATCTGTGTCTTGTACAAGTGCCAAGTATTCAGATGACTTTGCAAGGCCCCTGTCTACAAAGGCCTGAAACAGAACAGTATTAGAAGCCAACTCCGGGTATGGATGCCCAGTGCCTCTTGGCTGAAGTAGGTCAGTGTGATGGCCCAGGGGCCAAGGGAATTCCCTCTAAACATCTGCCTCTCCTGCCTGCCCTTACAGTCCTTTTCCGGGTTTGTTTTGTGCTGTTTAACCCCAGGCCCTCAGAACAGTCACTTTTGCTTTGCTGGCATAAATATGGTTTCCAACAAATTACTGCCAAGGCTGGAGACACTGAGAAGGAAAAACAAGTTACAAGTAGATTTTTCTCTTTTGGAATTTTTATATGCTGAAATGCAAAATTCATCATCAAAAAAGCAACACCTTTATGGAGGCTCCTGCATCAAACATCCTAAAAATAGTCCAAGAACAGGTCGCTGTGAACGTCACCACTTCAGCAGGCCTTCAGCGCCTGTTAGTAGGAGCTGTGCTCTTCCATCTCCGTGTCCACAGACACGCCTCACCCACGGGGAGGGAGCTACCGAGGGGCCTACTCATCCCGAGCAGGGAACCAGCAGGCAGCCAATCCCATGACCCGCTGCAGAGAACCTGCGAGAGAAATGAAAGGAGGAACCTGTGAAAAGTTGCCTCATGGAATTAGTAAAAATAACCGTCTCCCCTGAGTGAGCGTGGAAGGAAAGTCCTTCTTCTTCTTTTATTTATGTAAATGAGAATAACGTCCCCAGTCCAATTTCATGTCTGTATGAGGGTGTCCCTGTGTCTATCTGCACAAGTATGTGTTTGTCTAACTGTATGTGAATGTGTTGTATCTGTATATGTGAGTGTCTGTGTGTCTGCGTGTCTGTGTGAGAGAGAGATTGTGTATACACATTAGTGAATGTGTGTATGTGTGCTTTGTGACTTGTGTATTGGTGTCTGTATGTTTGCCAGGTGTGCATGTGTGATTGCATGTATTGCACATGTGCTGTGATTACTTTGCATATGTACATATGTATGTGATTGTGTTTATATGTTGTAAAGGGAGTTTCCCTGGAGTATGGCTTGCCCCACCCTTAATCCTTCCATCCTACAAGAGATAAAAAGAAAGAAAAGCAAACAGAGAATTGGGACTCTCACACCATCAAGAAGGCAGCACCAGGAGAAGCCCGCACCCTTCAGACCTGAGGTTCCTGAGCCCAGACACTCCCTGGAGAAAGAACAATGTCACACCGGACTTCCCTCCAGAGCCGACAAAGGGGAAAACCTTCCCCTGGAGCACACATCCTGAATTTGGACTTGTAGACTACGGGACTGTTTAAGAATAAACTTTCCTTCATTGAAGTCATCCACTCTGTGGTATTTCTGTTAGAGCAGCACTAGCTGACTGAAACAGATGTGTCTGAGTGTATTGTGTGTATGTGTGGTGTGTGAGAGAGTCTGCAGGTTTGTCAGTGTGTATGTGGTTGTATTTGTGGACATGGTGGTGTGTCCGCATGTGTGAATGTATGTATACTGCAAGTGCGTGTTGTGACTTGTTTATGTGTGCTTATGTATGTGACTGTGTGTGCATGCTTAGGTGTGGCATGTGTGTGAGACACAGAGAAACAAAGAAGGACAGTAGTCATGATGCTGGGTAGAAGTAGGGAGAATGGCTTTTTGGAAAAAGCTCCCAAATGTGTAGCACAGGTAAAATTGTTCCAGCAGATGTTAACCTCTCTGCCACGGCCTCCTTTGTCATTTCACATTGAAAATCTGACACAGAGGAGCAGAGTGGGCAGTCTCTATGGAGTATACACTGTGCTACGTATTTCATGTGCTACAGCTCCCATAGTCTCACCCAGTGGGTTCACCACCCAGTAAGTTGACCACCCAGTAAGTTCACCTCACTGAGCCCCAATTAACGGGTGAGGCCACTGAGGTCCAATCACAAAGCTAGAAAATGACAAAATCAAGAATAAAACTCAATTACAATTTATCAATCCAATTGTCTATGAATCAACATTCTGTGCTCTAATCCCTATCCATTGTTTGCACATTTGAATCAACATCTGAGAACTAGAATGGTCACAAAAGTCATCTGGAGTAATTTTTCCAGTGTTTCATTGGGAAGTCACCAGGTAGCCTAAAGTCCTCCCAGGGTGCAGACACCATCTATTGATGCCATGGGTGTGCTGACTGCTCGGTCTCCTTACCCTGGACCCGTACCCAGCTTCCTGTTTTGCCATTCTGAATGTGATGGTCAACTTATGTGTCAACTTGGCTGGGTTCCAGTGTCCAGTTCTTTAGTCAAACACTAATCGAGGGGTTGTTGTGAAGTAGTTACGTGTGGTTACATCAGCTGGTTGTAAGTAGATTGACCTCCATGATGTGGGAGGCCTTGTCCATTCAGCTGAAGACCTTAAGAGCAGAAAGGCAGGTCCCTGCAGGGTGTGCCCTGCCTTCACACTGTAAATAGGCATCTTACAAGAATACTTCCTATCACCTGATCTGCATGTTTTGAGACAGAAGCCTGCAGGAACTTCCAGCCTACTGCTTGACCTACCAATTCTGGCTTTCTAGCACTTCCGAATCATGTGAAACAAGTCCGCAAAATAATATATATTTTTTCCTTTTCTAGATAGATAGATAGACAGATGGAAGAATGGATGGATAGAATGTGTATGGGATAGGTATAGGTATAGAAATACATATATCTTACTTGTTTGTTTCTTTAAAGAACACTGACTAAGACATTGAGTCACACTGAGTCACACAGGATGTATCTATTAGTTACAAAAAAGAAGAGTCTTCCATTCATCCATCTGCTTAATGTTCACTGAGCCCATTAATGTGCTGGATCCTGGGGCTTGTTCTAGGCATACAGCCATGAGCAAACCAGACATGGTAACTGCCTCATAAATTTTAATCCTTCACTATTTAAGGATACATCTAGGTAGCTTACCATGGCATGGACACAGACTTGCTCATTGAGACCGGGACCTACTATCAGAGGAAGAAGGTCTTCAAAGTTAAATACATCTCAGTTGTTGGAATATTCACTCAAAATCATCCAGTGATTGAACTAGATTTCCTGAAACCTCACCAGTGAGATAGGACTTGATCATAGCCCTAAAGACCAATTAGGGCTGAGCACATTGGGAAACAGATGTGAGGCCCAATTTATAGGGAGAGGAGGAGAATCCAAGGCTGTGAATCACATCCATTTTGACAAAGTTATTTTTACTCATAGAGCTACTCTCTCTTTGTTCAGTTTGTTCCCTTCAGTACTAGGTTTGGACATAGCTTCCCTTACTGTGAGTACTGTGTGAAGATTGAGGGGAAGTGGGAGTAGACCTGGAATCTTAGCTCTCACCCTAGAGTGTAGTGATTTAGTCTTGACTCCACTAGACTTCCATCATTGTACAATGCTGGGGAAAATTAAGGATCAATGAGATTTTATGTGAAATCTTCACTGTTATCCTAGAGTGCAGTGACTTATTCTTCACTCAAAGCCTTCCTCAAGGGCTATGACAATCTTCTATCCAAGCTAGGTTAATTCAGAGGGACTCTATAGTTACAGGTTATAAATAGAAGGACACCCGAAGGCTGAGTTCCTATCTAGATGTCCCTGCAGCAGATACCCTTTCTAATGGAAAGTTTGTCCATAGCTGATGCCCCTTGGAGAGAAGAAGTAATTAATCTAATTGAGCAGTTGTTGTTGTTAGGTGCCGTTGAGTCAGTTCAGACTCGTAGAGACCCTATGAACAGCAGAACGAAACACTCTCCAGTCTTGTGTCATGTCCACAATTGTTTCTATGTTTAAAGCTAAGCAATTAAGATTAAATAATTAAGCAATTAAGAGGAGAAAAAGCCCCTACCACTGACAGAAGAATAGCCTTTCTGATGTTGAGGAAACACAGTAGAGAAAAGATTTGCTTTGAGCCTAGAGAAGCATGAGATGTTCTCCGAGAATGAGCAGAATTCATAAATGGGAGGCAAAATATCAGATCAACCACTGTGCTACTCCCCAGACTGTGATGGACTCAAACCTTGTGGTGTCACTTTTCACTCTGGAGTGTCTTCCAACGGTATCTTCTTTGCACCCTCATGTCCTCACATTTCCACCACTGTCACCATCTCTTCCACAGGCTGTGTCAACAGACCCCGCAGCAGACTCCCTCTTCCCAGCACCATTACACTCCAGCATGTTCCACACCACTATCTGCAGGCAATTGACCTTCAGCCAAGCCTTGCTAATCACAATCCTGGCCCATAGCCCCAGTCCCTCTACCTTAATTACACATGGCTCACTTCCTTTGGGAGTGTAATTACTTCTAGTATCTACTCTCCCTGTAGCTCAGGTGGAGTGGGAAGGAGGCAGGGGAACCACTGAGGACAACAGGTGGAAGCCTCGGGAAAAGCTCGATGCTGGAATGAGGTATGGAGTGACGCCAACAGTCCTGTAGCCTTCTACTGACTCACTCTACAAACATTTGTTCAGCACCTATTAAATGCCAAGCCATCTGCCAGCCATGATTCCTATGCTCTCAGATTTTAAATTCCAGCAGATTATCTCTGCACCAAGCAAATAGTCACATATTTAATCAGTGGATTTGTTACAATCAAAATCAGGACTTTGGTGTTTAAGGACTAGATGCTACAAGCATATGATGATCAAGAAAGGAGGGTTCTGGGGGACATGATGGACTGGATGGGTAGCAGAAATCAACCAGAAAAATGCAGGCAAATCAAAGACCACATCAAGGTCCAAGCCAAGATTTCACAAAGTAGACTACTTTTAACCTCTGACAGGAGTGAGGCAACAGCTGCAGCTGGAAGGTGAGAGAGCCCAAGATGCCTCAGTCCAGTCTGCTGGGGAGAAGTCCAGGGAAGAAGCATGAAGGATCATGGGTCCCACATGCTACCAGGAGAAAGACCAAAGCCAGCTTTCTTCAGCCCAGCCTTTGGTCTCTAGAAGTAAGCCCAGCATAGCTAGGACACTGCCTTCAGAAATCAACATCCTTGCATTTTCTGCTTAATTCTTCCACATTTTAGCTTAAGACCCCAGTTAAATCATATCAACTCTCATTTCCACTATCTGTGAGATGAACACAGTATGTAACAGCCTGGTTGGTACTGCCCACCAAAAGAGCCTAGAAATAATGATATCCCAGGAGCAATGAGTACTTTTAGACCACAGATCTTGTCTCCTAGGCATTAGTCCCTGATACGAAGAGTCAGTGTGGAGAAATAGCTGACTCCAGGACTGCAGAAAGGAAACCCAACATGAACTTGAAACACCTTCTGGTGCCAGAAAGTAAGAGCATGTTCTGAAAAAGATAGGGGTGTGTTGAAAGGACCCAGGACCAACATGAAGGACCTCCCAAGAGCCAAGTCTAGGACAATTTAAACAATAAAAAATAAAAGGATGCTGAAACCATAAAGTAATTTAGAATAAAAGAATCCGTAAGTCTATACCAATATAAATAAATATTTGAATAAACTAATACACAGAGAAGGGAAAGAGTTCTTATAATAAAATCATAAATTAGCAATGTATAAAGAATGAGGAAGACTGAAGAAGTGATGCCTCTTTGAATTATGGTGTTAGAGAAGAATATTGAATAGAGCATGTACTACTAACTGAACAAATAAATCTGTCCTAAAAGTACAGCTAGAATGCTCCTCAGAAGGAAGGATGAGGAGATAGCATTTCACATATTTTTGATATCTTAGCAGGAGGGAATCAGTCTCTGGAGAAGGACATCCTGCCTGGTAAACCAGGTGGATGCGGAGAAAGAGGAAGACACTTAATGTGGTTAACTGACATAGTGGCTGTAACAATAGTCTCCACCATCATGAGATAACAATCGTGAGAGGGGCATGAGACTGGACAGTATTTAGGTCTACTGAACATAGGGTCGCTGTGAGTGTCAACTAGATCACATAAGAACAACAGAATGACATAAGTTTTGTTTTGTTTTTCTTTGTTTAATCACTTTTTGGCAAATACCAAAGTAAAGATTGTTTCAGGCAAGATTCGTGACTTGAGACTGAAATTATTGAGTGAAAGAATGATAAGAAGCAGAATATTTCTGAACTCTGGAATTGGTACCGTGAGACCCTTATTGATTTTAAAGAGCCAAATAGTGACTTTGTCTTGGAGAAGCCTGACAGACATAATTTGAATCCAGTGAAAGAAAGTTTCACATCACCAGCAATGAGACACTTCGCTACCATGTGACATTGATATCCAGAAGGTCACCAAATCACTTCAGTGGTATTCTTGCTCCAAATGTACAGCTTGAATTAGGTCATGAAGAAAAAACAGGCAAACTTAGATAAAGTGGTCTTCCATAAAATGACAGCAGTGCTACTCAAAGTCTCAAGGTCAAAAAAACAAGGAAAGGTGGAAAAACAAGGGACTGTCACAGACTCAGAAAGAGTGAGAGACAAGAACGAAATGTGATGTCTGATCCTCAAATGGAACCTGGGCCATAACAAAGGACAACTGACAAAATTCAACTGAGGTCCCTTTTTTAATTAATAGTAGTATGTGAATGCCAAAGTGTTGCCTTTGATCGCTTCTTTGTGATCTTAACATTTGGGGAAGCTGAGTGAAGGGTAGGAAGTCCCTGGGTAGTTCAAACAGCTAAACACTCAAATCCACCCAGAAGTGCCTCAGAAGATAGGAATGGAAACCTGCTTCTAAACAGTCACAGCCTTGAAAATCCTATAGAACACCAGTTCAGTTCCACGAGTTGGAATCAACTCAACTGCAGTTGGGTATTTGGTTTGACTAAAGGGTATCTGGGAATTCTGACTCTTTCTGCAACAGTTTTTGTATATTATTTTGAAGTAAAGTGAAAAGTTTTAATTAGTAGTAGAAAGTGAACCAGCTTAGTATTTGCATACAAAGTGTGCTTAGCAGATGGCATTTATTGTTACTCTTAAATGGAAGAACGGATGTCTAGGAAAATTTTCAAACCATTGTCCCTGAGAAAGACAGTATTGGCCTCACAAGGGCAGAGTGAGGAAACAAAGTTGTTTTCACCACTGCTTCAGACTTCAAGGTTGATAAGTGGCTCTGCAGAAGAGAAAAACGTACTGGGTGCTGAGAAGAATGGTTCCTTTCTTTTTCACAGCAAAGGGAAAGTACACCAAACAAAAGCAAGAGAGCACAATGAGTTTTCAACAGCCTGTTGCTATCCACTGAGCCATTGTTCAGGTCTGAGTGCTCAGGGCCACTGCTGAAAAGACACACCGCTTCCTCAGTTTCTGGAAATTTGTGTGGAATCACATTGTCTGTACGAAAAGTAAAAAACCCTGAGAGCGGAGAGGTCCTCACCTGTGGAAAGAGATGATGGAGAAATTCAGTATCATCAGGCAGAACAAGGTCAGGGGCTGACTGTGTGACAGACCACCAATTGCTCATATGCAAGTTCAAGTTGAAGCTGAAGAAAATTAGAACAAGTCCATAGGAGTTAAAGTATGACCTCAAGTATATACTACCTGAATTTAAAGACCATCTGAAGAATAGATTTGACATATTGAATACCAATGAGTGAAGACTGAAGGTGCTGTGTGTCATGGGTTGAATTGTGTCCCCCCAAAAATATGTGCAGCTGTGTGGCTGGGACATGATTCCCAGTATCTTGGGACTGTCCTCCATTGCGTGGTTTCGCTAAACTGTATGTTAAAGGAGCTGTAAATTCCTGCATAGAATTACTTCCTTGCTCTGCAGTAGGGGGAGTTTCCCTGGAGTGTGGCTTGCCCCACCCTTAATGCTTTCAGCTTGCAAGGGATAAAAGGAAGGGAAACAAAGAGAATTAGGAGCCTCGCACCATCAAGAAATGTGCACCAGGAGAAGAGCGCATCCTTGAGACCTGAGATTCCTGCGCCAAGACACTCCCTGGACAAAGACTGATGCAGTACCGACTTTCTTACAGAGCTGACAAGGGGAAAGCCTTCCCCTGGAGCGGACACCCTGAATATGGACTCGCAACCTACCGGACTGTGTAAGAATAAACCTTCCTTTGTTGAAGCCATCCACTCTGTGGTATTTCTGTTAGAGCGGCACTAGCTGACTAAAACACTGTGAAATGTCATAAAGCAAATCATACACAAAGAAAGCAAAGGAGCATTAAAAAGATAGCAAAGAAAGAAGAGATCAATATGGATATTAGAAGAGATTCTGAAAATTGCTTTTTAAAGTGAAGGGAAGAAACGATGAAGTGAAAGAGTAGAAAACATTTCAAAGGGTGGCTTGAAAAGTATTGTACTGAAATATTCAAAGACCTGAAGTTGAAGAACCAACAGGGAAGAACACTCTTGGCATTTCTCTAGTTGAAAGAACAGAAAAAAAATACAAATTTCAAGTGGCAACATTGAAGAATTCCATGGGCAAAACATCAAACTTTACTGGAAGCATCAAAAGAAGATGGAAGGAATACACAGAGCCAATTGCAGCGAAAATAACTGGTCTATGTTCAACCATTTCAGGAAGTAGTATAAGATCAATAATCAATGGTTTTGAAAGAACAAGTTCAAGCTTCACTGAAGGCACTGGTGAGAAAAAAGGGTCCAGGAACTGATGGAATACCAACAGAGATGTTTCAACAAATGGATGATGTGATGAAGGCACTCACTCATCTTTGCCAAGAAATGTGGAAGACAGTTTCCTGGTCAACTGATTGAAAGAGACCCGTATTAGAGACCTCTCAAAGGCAGATGATACAGTAGAATGCAAAAATTATTGAACAAGAACACTAATATGACATGAAAGTAAAATTTTGCTGAAGATCATTCAAAAGTAGTTACAGCAGTACATTGACAGAGAGCTTGAAGAAAGTTAAGTCAGATTCAGAAGATGACAGAGAATGAGGATAATCATTGTAGATATCAGATGACTCTTCGCTGAAGTATAGATTGCACCTCAACACCAAGAAAACAAAAATCCTCACAACTGAACTGGTAAGCAACATCATCATAAATGGAGAAGGGATTGAGGGTGTCAAAGACCTCATTTTACTTGAGTCCACAATCAACACCCATGGAAACAGCAGTCAAGAAATCAAAAGGCACATTGCATTTGGAAAATCTGCTGCAAAGGATCTCTTTGAAGTATTGAAAAGTAAAGATATCACCTTGAAGACTAAAGTGAGCCTGACCCAAGCCATGGTTATTTTCAGTCATATCATATGCTTGTGAAAACTGGACAATCAACAAGGAAGACATAAGAATTGATGGCTTTGAATTGTGGTTTTAGAGAAGAATGTTGAATGTAACATGGACTGCCAAAAGAACAAACAGATCTGTTCTAGAAGAAATACAACCAGAGTGCTCTTTGGAAGCAAAAATCGCAAGACTGTGTCTTACACGCTTCCGACATGTTGTCAGGAAGGATCAGTCCCTGGAGAAGTACATTGTGCTTAGTAGAGTGGAAGGTCAGTGAAAAAGAGGAAGACCCTCGACAAGATGGAGATGGATCAACACAGTGGCTGCAAAGACGGACTTAAGCATAAAAACAAGTGTGGACATGGCACAAGATCAGGCAGTGTTTTGTTCTGTTGTGCATAGGATTGCTATGAGTTGGAACCAACTCGACAGTACCTAACAGCAACAACACTCGGCTGCAGGCAGAGAATACCAGAAAGATATTTACCTTACCTGTGTTCAATTGATTATGCAAAAGCATTCAACTGTATGCATCATAACATACAATGGCTAATGTTGTGAAGAATAAGAATTCCAGAACATTCAATTGTGTTCTTGAGGAACTTGCACATGGACCAAGAGGCAATCATTCCAACAGAACTAGTGGATACTGTCACATTTAAAACCAGGAAATAAGGGTGTCAAGGTTGCATTCTTTCACCATACTTATTCAGTTTGTATGCTGAGGAAATAATCCAAGAATTTGGACCACCTGAAAAAGAATGAGAAATCAGAATTAGAGGAAGACTCAGTAAGAATCTGAGATATGCAGATGACACAGCCTTCTTGCTGAAAGTGAAAAAGAGTTGAAGAACTTAACTGATGAAGATCAAAGACCACAGCCTTCAGTATGGATTACACCTCAACATAAAGAGACAAATATTCTTACAACTGGACCAAAAAGTGACATCATGATAAATGGAGAAAAGATTAAAGTTGTCAAATATCTCATTTTACTGGGATTCATAATCAAGGCCCATGGAAGGAGCAGTCAAGAAATCTAATGATGGCTTACATTGCACAAATCTGCAGCATGAGACCTCTTTTAACCATTCAAAAGCAGAAAGTTCTTTTGAGAACAAAGGTGGATAAGACTGATGTTACTGATTTTGTAGACTCACTGTAGGTAAAGAAAATATAAGCTTTAATCAAGCCTGACTTATTTTTATGTGTTTACATATATATGCATGCATATACATACATACGGTTATATATACATATATTTTACGTTTTAAATTACAATCTTAAATTATGTTAATGTGTTTGAGGCATTTAGACTTTTGCCTTTGTAAATTTTAAGGAGAAACAGTATGAGTGTCCTTGGACTTCTAGTGACAGAGCACCACAAACTGGGTAGCTTCAAATAACAGAAATATATTTATTCAGTCAGAATAAATGTATTTATTAGGTCAGAAATACATTTATTATAGTAATAAATATATTACATGTAATATGTAATATAATATAATGCAACACAACACAATACAATTTATATAATATGTAATATAATACATCACAACACAATATATATTATATTATATGTAACAAATGTATTTATTAGGTCAGAAATACATTTATTAGATTGGAAGTCTGAACTCAGGGTGTTCACGGTGCCATGCTCCCTCTGGAGGCTCTGGGGGAAGAGCATTTCTTGTCTTTCCCAGTTTCTGGTAGCCCAGGTGTTTCCTGGCTTGTACTAGCTCCCTCCAGTCTCTACTGTCATCTTCATCATGCCATTTTCCATCTGTGTCGCTGTGTCTGTGTCTCTTCTTCTGCATTTATAAACACAAAATTTGCATTGGATCATTGTTGTAGTTGATCTCAACTGATGCCTTGTCATGGAAACCCCATATACAATGGGATTGGGCCTCAGAGTGTCTATTGTATGGGTTTTCAGATGGCCAAGCCTTTCTTCCTAGTCCATCTTAATCTGGGAGCTCCACTGAAGCCTGTTCAGCATCACAGCACTATGTAAGCTTCCAATGGCAAAAGGATGCATGAGTTGCACATTAGCCAGGAATTAAATTCAGGTCTCCTGCATGGAAGGTGAGAATTCTTCCGGTGAAACACCACTGCCTCCTCTGTTGGATCAGCCCAGTTGGACCTCATGCTAGCTGGTAATATCTTCAAAGTCCCTATTTCTAAATAATGTCGCATTCACAGATACAGGACTAGAACTGTTAAGTGTTATGTCTGCTAACCAAAAGGTCAGCAGTTCAAATCCACCAAACACTCCTTGGAAACTCTATGGGGAAGTTCTACTCTGACCTCTAGGGTTGCTATGAGTAGAACTCAGCTCATCTTCAGTGGGTTTTTTTTTTTTTTTTACAAAGAGTACAATTCAATCTACAATTAAAGGCCCAAAGACTGACTACCAAACCAAACCCATTGCCATCAAGTTGCTTCTGACTCATAGTGACTCTAGGACAGAGTAGAACTGTCCCATAGGGTTTCCAAGGAGTAGATGGTGAATTTGAATTGCCAACCTTTTGGTTAGCAGCTGAGCTGTTAACCACTCTACCACCAGGGCTCCAAAGACTAAGTAGTCAAGGCAAATAATATTACATATAACAACAAAAATAATAAATTAAAAAAATACATGATGAATAAAATGGTAACATTTTAAATAAAGACAAGTCTCAATGCTGCACTTGTACAACCCTGAGGATGAGCGTTCACTCGCCTTTCCTACTACCCATTTGTGAATGTCCTTTCAGAATCTCCTTGGGCATCCACGGTTAAAAGCCCCTGCCCATGAAAAATTTTAAATAGACAATGTGCCCTGTAAAATAAAAGCAACACTAACCAGATGATATGAGATAAAAAACAAACAAGACAGAAAGGAAGCATTAGCAGTGTAAATTGTTTTTAAATGACATGAGCAAGACCAAGCATATTAATTACAATAATAAATACAAGGAATCAACTATCATGATCAAAAGCAAAAGAACCTCAGATTATGACAAACAAAATTAACTAATTAAAATAAATAACACACAGTGGGAAAAGCAGATAGCATGCCATGAATGACAGGAACTGAATTAAAAAAAAAAAAAGAAAGAAAGTCCAGAGTATTTTCTAGAATTGTAAGAAGAGGGATAAAATTAAGAATATAATGAAGTAAAAAGTAAGAGGTACATGGATTCAGCTAGGCAACATTTGGTAACCACTTGACAAAATGATTGGTGTGAAAGCTGCATCTAAATATAACCAGGAAGAATTTTTGAATTTCCAAGATTGTCATCGATTGAATTATGCCCACCCCAAAATACCTATCAATTTAGCAAGACCATATTTACCAGTACTATCCGACTGTCCACCATTTTGTTATCCAGTGTGATTTCCTTGCCATGTGAATCTTATCATATAATGATGCTAATGAGACAGATTAGCGGCAGTTGTGTTGATGAGTTCTACAAGACTAGATTGCATCTTGAGCCAATCTTTTTTGAGATACAAAAGAGAGAAGCGAGCAGAGACACAGGGGACCTTGTACAAAGAAGAAAGAATCAACAGGTGCACAGTGAGCACATTGGACCCAGTTTCCCTGAACTGGCAAACTCTTCAACCAGAGGAAGATTAATGACAAGGAATTTCTTTGCAGTTGGTGCCTTGAATTCTAACATCTAGCCTCCCACATTCTGAGAAAAATAAACTTCTCTTTGTTAAACTAATCCACTTGTGATATTTTTGCTAGACCAGCTATAAATAACTAAGACAATGATAAAGAAAAATTTTAGGGAGTCAAGATGGCAGACTAAGTACATGTCACCCTATATCCCTCTGGAAACCAAGACCTGAATTGATAACCAAATGGAGCCCTCTGGTCACCTAGTGAGCCCCAAGACAAGGCACAGGGCTGTTAATTTGGACTTCATACTGCTGAAAGACAAACCCCCTCTCTTTCACTGACTCCTGATCCTGGCTAGTTCTGGCTCTCACAGACTGAAAGTAAACACACTTTTTTTCTCTGCCTTGGCTGGCAGGAGGACCTGGGTCTTGCCTAGTGGCTAGACTCAGATGCACTGCTGGTGGGATAGGCAGGCGAAATTGCCATACTTTGAGAGCCAGGCTTAAGACTCTGTTCATCTAGCCACCTCGGGTCCATCTTTTTATCACTGCCAAGTGTGGTTTGTATGGAACCGCATTGCCTGCGTGCAGGACGCTATGTTGGAAACAGAGATTTTAGCAGGACCTAATTCTTAGCCTGGGAGCCTGCACCTGCAAACAGGACAGCGCGTCTCTGACAGAAAAGCAGTAGTTTACACAGTGTCACCTACAGCAGGGGCCCTGGCAACAGAGGCAGAGGACTCACTATGTCTGGGCACCTTTAGCTCCTCTATCCACTATCCATGTGGAGGGCACTATCTTAGATACGGTGGCTGCAGCTGGACCTAATTCTTAGCTTGGGAACCAGAGCCTGAACACAGGAGAGTGCTGTTCTACCAGAAAAGCAGTGGTTTACAAAGTGTTGCCTAAGGCTGGGCCCTGTCAGCAGAGGCCAACAGGGCTGTAGCTGTGTTTTGAACTAGTTCATATCATCTGGGGTTGGATATAGCAGTGCTCACTTTGCCAGTTGGGAAGAGGGACCTCTACACCTGAAAACCTGACTGACTTGGAAAATGGTCAGATACCTTTTATTTTACACTTTAAGACAGCCTAGAGAAACATCTGCCCATCCTCACAGTATCTCTTCCAGCCTTTACTTACTCACATGAAACCCAAACAACAACAAATGCTTGTGGCAAATAAGAAATCACCCATGGCTTCAGAAGGCTCCCAAACAAAACAACCAAGGGGTTTTCCAGATGAAGAAATTCTTCTGAAATCATCAGAAGGGGAATACAAAAGGATTATATACAGAGCCCTTCTAGACCTTACACAAAATGCAGCAGAGCAAAAGGAAAAACTAAGAAAGCTGTTCAATTTGATGGAACACCACTACTCTGAAATCCACCAGATCAAGAACAAAATCAAAGACATAGAAACTTCCATTCGAAGCCAAGAAAACAGAATGGAACAAATGGAAAAAAGAATTTCTGACTTGGAAGACAGAGCTACTGACACCAGCGTGTATGAGCAGAAATCAGATAAAAGAAACAAGAAAAATGAAGAGGCATTAAGAAGCATGTGCGACTCTATTAAGAGGAACAACCTTAGATTAATTGGAGTCCCTGAACAGGGTGGGACACCTGAGAACACAGAGAGTATTGCCGCTGAGCTGCTGACAGAAAACTTCCCAGAAATCATGAAGGAAGAGAATATAGATATACCAGAAGCATAGTGTATGACACCCAATATAGATCTCAAAAGAAAGACTCCAAGACATATTATAGTCAAGCTTAACAAAATGAAACATAAGCAGCAACTCTTAAAGGCAGTAAGACTCAAAGCAAAGCTAAAATTCAGAGGGAAACCCTGTAGGCTCTCATCAGATTTCTCAGCAGAAACCATGCTGGCACGGAGACAGTGACATGACACATTCAAAGCCTTGAAGGAGAAGAACTTCCAACCAAGAATTATGTATCATGCAAAACTATCTTTCAAAAACAAAAATGAAATTAAGACATTCCCAGATAAACAGAAACTCAGAGACTTTGTAAAAACCAAACCAAAACTACAAGAAATACTGAAAGAGATTCTTTGCTTTGGTGTAGAAGAACAAAACCACTAACATTATATTTTAGAAAGACACACTACTCAAAACTCTACTCAGTTAGGGAAGGCTGCAAAGTTAATCACAGCTTTAATACGCAAACCAGTGATCATCATGGCAACTGTGGTGCCATCATGTTAAAAAGACAAATGTACTATAGTCGTTATAGTCCTTCCAGATGGACAGGAAGATGATAAGACTGGTAGTAATTAAAATTGGATTTATATATAGTTTATTAAGGGGGATCAGAAGAGCAGCTGTAAAGCACAACAAAGATGTATCACACCATTTCAAGAAATGTAACATAGGAGTCTCAACAACTACAAAAACAGCTCTGAAAAAGGTGAAAAATCAACTCACAAAAAAGAATGTCCCAGAACAGACTGATAAGAACAACAGAGAAAACATCAACACAAAAATAAACAACCACAATGGCAACACTGACCACTTACCTATCAATAATTAAATTGAATGTGAATGAACTGAATGCTCCAGTAAAAAGATTGAGTGACATCTTGAATCAAAAGACATGACCCATCCATATGTTATCTACAAGAAACTCACTTGAGACTTAAAGATAGGAACAAACTGAAAATTAAAGGATGGAAGAATATATATCATGGACAAAGATGGACACAATTTTTGCTGAAAGATTCAGTACACAGGCAAGACTTAACTATGTTAAACATTTATGCACCTAATATCAGAGCACCTAAGTACATTGAAGAAACACTGCCTATACTCAAAAAAGAGTTAGATGACTCCACAATAATAGTGGAAGACTTCAACACTCCACTGTCAACACTGGACAGATCATCTAGAAAGAAGCTCAGTAAAGATACAGAAGACTTCACTGCCACAATTAACCAACTAAACCTCATCAATATATATAGAACTTTCCACCCATCAGCAGACAACTACACCTTCTTCTCCAGCATACATGGAACATTCTCCAGAATTGACCATATGTTAGGACATAATGCAATTCTCAACAAAATCCATACCATTGAATTAATGCAAAGCATCTTCTCAGATCATAAAGCCATAAAAGTCAAAATCAATAGCAGAAAAAAACATAGATAGAAAGTGGAACTCTTGGAAACTGAACAACATCTTGTTCAAAAAACCATTGGTTATAGAAGAAATCAAGGATGAAATAAAGAAATTCATGGATTCCAATGAGAATGAAAACACTTCATACAAGAACCTATGGGATACAGCCAAAGCAGTGCTCAGAGGTCTGTTTATCTCCATAAATGCACACATCTGAAAGGAAGAAAGAAACCAAATCAAGGAACTAACCCTATGGCTTGAACAAGTTGAGAGAGAACAACAGAGGAATCCTTGGCACCAGAAGAAACCAGATCGTAAAGATTAGAGAAGAGCTAAATGAATTACAGAATAGAAAAACACTTGAGAAATTGAAAAGACCAAAAGCTGTTTTTTTTAAAAGATCAACAAAATTGACAAACCCCTGCTTAACTTACTAAAGAAAAGCAGGAAAGGAAACAAATAACCCAAATTAGAAATGAGAGGGGAGTTGTCACAACAGATCCAACAGAAATCAAAAATATCATAACAGAATACTATGAAAGACTGTACTCTAACAAATTTGAAAACCTAGAGGAAATAGATAAATTCCTTGACTCATAACACCTACCCAAATTATCACAATGTGACACAGAACAACTTAATAAACCCATCACAAAGGAGAGATTGAAAATGTCATAAAAAAACTGCCAACCAAAAAAAAAAAGCCCGGGCTGAGACGACTTCACTGCAGAGTTCTACCAAGCTTTTAGAGAAGAGTTATCTCCACTACTACTGAGACTATTTCACAGTACAGAAAGGGATGGAGTACTCTCAAACTCATTCTATGAAGCCAGCCTAACCCTGATACCAAAGCCAGGGAAAGACCCAACAAAGAAGGAGAACTACAGACCGATTTATCACTCATGAAGCTAGATGCAAAAATCTTCAACAAAATTCTGGCCACTAGAATAAAACAACATATCCAAAAAATAAGCCATCCTGACAAAGTTGGATTCATACCAGGGATGCAAGGCTGGTTCAACATGAGAAAAACAATTAGTGTGATTAACCACATAAATATCGCAAAAGACAAGAATCACCTTGTCTTGTCCGCTGATGCGGAAAAGGCATTTGATGAAGCCCAACATCCATTCATGCTAAAAAAGTCTTAGCAAAATAGGCATAGAAGGAAAATTCCTCAACGCAATAAGGGTCATTTATACAAATCCAATTGTCTATGTCATCCTGAATGGAGAGAGACTAAAAGAGCTTCCCTTGAGAACAGGAACTAGACAAGGATGCCCACTCTCACCTCTCCTATTCAGCATTGTACTACAAGTTCTAGCCAGAGCAATTAGATAATACCAAGAAATAAAGGGCATCCGTCATTGACAAAGAAGAAGTCAAAATCTCCGTTTGCTGATGATATGATTGCATATGCAGAGAATCCCACAGAATCTATACGTAAACTACTCACACTGATAGAAGAGTTCAGCAAAGTCTCAGGATACAAGATAAACGTAAGTAAATCAGTAGAATTCCTTTATACCAACAACGAGACTGTTAAGGAAGAAATCATCAAATCAATACCATTTACTATAGCCCCTAAGAAGATAAAGTACCTAGGAATTGATCTAACAAGAGAAATAACAGATCTTTACAAAGAGAACTACAAGCCCTTACTACAAGAAACTAAGAGAGACTTAGATAAATGGAAAAACCTACCCTGCTCATGGATAGGTAGACTCAACATTGTGAAAATGTCTATTTTACCCAAAGCAATCGACTTATATAATGCAATCCCAATACAAGTTTCAGTGTCATTTTTTAATGAGATGGAGAAACAAATCGCCAATTTTGTTTGGAAAGGGAAGAAGCCCCGGATAAGTTAAGGTACTACTAAAGAAGAAAAACACACTGGGAGGACTCTCATTACCCGACCTTAGAACATACTGCACTACCACAGTGGTCAAAACAGCCTGGTACTGGTACAAGAACAGACAGATCTATCAATGGAACAGAATCGAGACCACAGAAATGACACCATCTTACTATGAACAGTTGATATTCAACAAAGGCCCTAAGATATTAAACTGGGGTAAAAATAGTATCTTCATCAAATGGTGCTGGCAAAATTGGATATCCATCTGCAATAAATTGAAACAAGATCCATATCTTACACCTTATACAAAAACCAACTCCAACTGGATAAAAGACCTAAATATCAAACCTAAAACGATAAAGCTCATCCAAGAAAAGGTAGGGACAACAATGGAAGTTTTAATCCACAGAGTACACCAGCTTCAAAATCTGTCAAACAAACCACAATCAACAGAAGAGAAAATAGATCAATGGGAAATATTAGGAATCACTTTTGCTTATCCAAAGACATTATTAACAGAATTAAAAGGCCACCTACAGTATGGGAAAATAATATTTGGCGACTCTATGTCAGACCAACGCCTGATCTCCATAATCCATAAGGTACTACAAAATATCAATAAGAAGAAGATAAATCATCCAGTTAAGCGATGGGCAAAGGAGATACAGACATTTCTGTAAAACAGAGATCCAGGCAGCCAAGAACACATGAGGACATGTTCACGATCTTTAGTTATTAAAGAAATTCAAATAAAAACTGCAATGAGACACCATCTCACCCCAACAAGGTTGGCCACGATCCAAAAAACACAAAACAACAAATGCTGAAGAGGCTGTGAAGAAAGTGGAAATCTCCTGCACTGTTGGTGGGGTTGCAAAATGGTCCAGCCTCTTTGGAAAGCAATCCGGTACTTCCTTAAAAAAATAGATATAGATATACCATTTGATCCAGTAATTCCACTACTTGGAATATATCCTACAGAATCAAGGCCTTCCACACCAATGGACACATGCACCAGAATGTTTATCGCAGCATAGTCCATGATAGCAAAAAGATGGAATCAACCCACATGCCCAACAACAGAGGAATGGATAGGTAAACTATGGTATATATACTCAATGGAGCACTATGCAATGATAAAGAATAATGATGATTCCAGCAAACATCTCATAACCTGGTTTCAAGTGGAAGACATGTTGAAAGTAGTCAGCGACAAAAGGACAAATATCCTATGAGACCCCTATGATAAGAACTCAAAAACAGACTTATGTATAGAAGAAAAGACCCCTTGACGGCTGCAAGGGAGGGGAGGGAATCAGGGAGGTGGGGAGGGTTTAAATTAGATAGTTGGTAGAAATTTGGTTGGGTGAAATTGGTGATAGCACACATTAGAAACAAGAACAATATTAAGTGGACTTCAACATAACTTGAGTATTCCTTCCACCTTAACCCAATATTGCAAGAATAGAGTAACTGGGTCAGCAGGCAGGGGACCATGCTCTTAGGTGAAACTGAGGCCAATTAACACAACTACCATTTTGCTAAGAGGTCTCTCTGCACCCTACGTTGGTCAGTGGCTTCTGGGGTCTTAAAAGCTGTCAAGCTGCCATCCGAGGGCACAGAAAATGGTCCCAATTCAGCAGGAATGGATGCTCACGGAGGACCAAAATGACATGGGGTAAAGACGACCCAGAAGATAGAGAGACTCACGTGAGTGTGGGCCTACATAATCTTGGGACTGGAAGAACCGGATCGTGCCCAGCCATTACAAGTGATAGCCGCGATGGAGCTCACTAAATTGAGTCTCACTGGCAATACAAGAATAAAAAGGGGTGTACCCTGAGATCTCCACTAAAAGACCACAATTGGTGGTCCAGCAGCTTTAGGGTTCTCCTGGTAGCATGGTCCCTGGCCCTGATGCTGCCCTTGCCCATAAATCATAATGAAGATCCACTCTTTGGACACGAATGGATTGGAATTGGCGATGCAGAGTGACAATATATTGGATGCACTTTATGGTTCTATGCATCTATAGGATATCACCCTGCTGACCTCTGGCTTGAGTAAGGGAAGTGGGTGGAGAGGAGGGGAAAGGAGACTGTTGGGAGGATGAGACATGTATGGAGCAGAGAGGAATAGGGTGCTGTCACTGGGCAGGGAGAGCGGTGGAAGCTGCACATAGGTGGGCATGTAAATTTATATGGGAATGTACATTTTCACTCAGTCGTAATAAAAAATAATAATAAAATAAAAAAAGAAAAATTCTACAAGATTCTTGACAGAAAATCCAAGTTACAGCAAAGAACAAAAGTTAGCTTGTTACCAGATATCCTTGCACAAACAAATCAACAGGCAATAGATGAATATGTATAGAAGATGGTTGGGACCCAAGACCTACACACCAAGCCAGGTGATCCTTGTGGAGAAGGACAACAGAAATCATGCACATTCTCAAAACAAGTACTACTCACAGACCTTTGTTACAAAGGAATGCTAGAGCTGAGTGATCACGTATTTACATGTTCATGGAATCAAGTGAGTAGGCACATATCAAAAATAATCCTTGGGCTTTTTTTTTTTTTTCTTCTTGTACAGAGACCAAAGTTTGCTAGTGGTTACCAGGGGAGGCACAAAGTGGGCAAAGGGTAGCTGCCCATGGAACACTGAGCTTCTGTTCTCTGTGATGGAGAATTCTCACTGACCAAAGGCGGCACAGCCAATGAAGGTAATAGATGCCAGCTCACACACTTGCAAGAAGCTGAATGGGCAAATGTTGTGTGGTGTGTATTTTTACAACAAAAAACAGAAGAGCAGATGGTGAGGCTCACGGGATCTGGAGTTTAGGGTCCTTTTTTCTAGAAAGAGTTAATGTGACTTACAGCGATGTTTCCATCTCCTTAAATGGTGTATCCATCTCCCATTTCTCCAAGGCAAGATTTGGAAGTTACCCTCATGACCCACATCCACATGTTCATCACATCTTGCTTAATTGGAGCCATGGTGGTGCATGGTTAAGCCCTAGGCTGCTAACTGAAAGGTGAGGATTTGAATCCACCAGTGGCTCACTGGGAAAAAAGACCTGGCATTTTGTTCTGTAAAGATTCAAGGAAAAATAAAAATGTTGTTGAGTTGATTATGACTCATAGCAACCCTATAGGACAGAGTACAACTGCTCTATAGGGTTTCCAAGAAGTTCCTGGTGAATTTGAATGACCCACCTTTTGCTCATCAGCTGTAGCACCTAACCACTGTGCCACCAGGGTTTCCTAGAAAACCCTGTGGGTCATACAGGGTGACTGAGTTGGAATCAACTGAATGGCCATGGGTTTTGATTTTGATTTTTAATTACCTTCCTTATCCACTAGCTTCTTTTCCCCTCTCAGTCACACCTCCCCCTGACCACCATGATTTCTTTGGAAAACTGCTAAGAGTCTTCCCCAAGGGTCTTTACAAAGGAAATCTGACCTATCGCTACCTCCATTAAACTCTCCGGGGGCTTCACCTCATCCTTAGGGACAATCTTGCTTTGGGATCAGGCCTCAGCTTCCCACTCGTGCATTCCTGCCTTCCTTCACTTGTCCATTGATGAATGTGTGTATGGTACAACAAGCCTGCATCCACTCCTACCTGTTTGCCATAGAACAAATTGGGTTTATATGAGAAAAAAGAAGAATGAAAGTCTTGCCCTTGAACAGTCTCATGAGGGGTCATACCTACAGGGGAATGAGTGGCCAGCTGTTTAATAAAAGCTGTTAAGTATCCTTACACATTTGCCATTTTGAAGAGAAAGTAGTCTGGGAAGGTTTCTATGCAGAGATGGCCTTTCGAGGTGGAGATTTGGGGAGCAAGGTATCCTGTGTGTTTGGAGAGTCAGGTGAAGGGACAAATTAGAGAAGCATGTTGGCACTGGTTTGAAGTATCAAACACTGGGCTAAAAGTTTGGATGTTCTCTTGGCAACAATAACTCAACAGAAGTTTCTAATCAGGGAAATTCCATAATCACCTTACCTTAGGGCAACACATTATTTCAACATTCTTTTACCATTTGCTTCCTAAAGTATCTTTGATGAGACTCGAGTATGTTTAACCACTGTAGCACCGTGTATGCCCTGGTGGTACAGTGATTAAAGCATCTGACTGCTAACTGAGGGATTGGTTGATTGAATGCACCAGCTGCCCTCAGGAGAAAGATACGGCGTTCTACTTCCATGAAGATTTCAACCTTGAAAACTCCGTGGGGCAGTTCTCTTCTGTCCTATATGGTGACGGTGTCAGAACCAACTTGATGGTAGTGGGTTTTATATTTTGGTTTATGTGTTATTTTTCAAATGTTGTTGACTTGCAATAGATTTTGGAGTTACCAGTTACCATCAACTCAATTCTGACTCGTGGGAACCCAGCATGTGTCAGAGTATGAGTGTACACAGGCCTTTACGAGGCTATGAGTTTTCAGAAGCAGATTACAAGACCTTTCTTCAAGGTGTCTCTGGGTGGATTTGAGGTCTTAACCTTGCAGTTAGTAGCTGATCCTTTTACAGTTTGTACCCCCCAGCAACTGGACTTTTGGCATTTCTTGCCTCAACATAAGAGTTTAGGGTCCTGGTTTCTAAAAATTTTAAACTAATCTAGGGACAGTTAACAAGGAGTTGGGGAAAGGAATGGGATGTCTCAGTGTCACCTTATTACGGGACTGGTGTACAAGGGTGATCATGATGCTCCAGTGGAAATGCAAGCCCTGAGTTAAGTTTGCAGAGGGGGGTTAGTGCTTTTTTTTTAAAACAGGGACTCTGGCTGCATGCCTTGGGTTGACCTAGGATGTCACAGGTGAGTGTCACTTCTGTGGAACGGGACCACAACAGCAGTGTTTGATGATGGTTCCAATAGGCAGTCAGACGTCCCTCTGTTGCCTGGGGTTCGTGATGCTGTATCACCTTCATAATCTCCCCGTCCTCTGCTTGTTCAGCCATGGCCTGACTCTGACTTGAATTGCATGGGACAGCCAGGCCTCTTGTGAGTGACTTGTCGAGTTACATTATGGAACCTGACCTGTTTTGTACAGGTCTTTGACTGCTGTGCCGGCAGCACAAACCTCAGAAACATTCTTTGGGGCCTCTGGCTGGTGACAGCACGGACTCAAGGTTCTGGAAGGGACCTTCAGGGTCATCTGTCCTATCCTTGACCTCACCCTCACCTTCTACACACATAACTCAGCTGCCAATCATTGCCATGTGGCCAGCTGGCCAACACTTTCAAATCCAAACTCACACCTGTTACCATCAAGTCAATGGTAGGTGATGTGATCTCATGTGTGCAGAGTAGAACTGCTCCATAGGATTTTCTTGTCTGCAGTCTTTATGGAGGCAGACTGCATGGTCTTTCTTCCGTAATGCCACTGGGTGTGTTTGAACTGCCAATCTCTAGAGACCTATGCTTGCACAGCCCCAACAAATAGCAACATCCAGTCTCCCTCACTCATCATCTCAACAAATATTTATTGCATGCTGGTTCCATGCCAAATGCCTCTACGTGTCAGTCTATAATGAGGGTGAGATATATACTATCCCTCCCCGAGCTGAGGAACACCCCAGATAGTCAACCACGTGAATATGCACCCATGCTGTGAAGGGACAGTATGGAGTGTGGCAGGTTCGGGTGGCCCAGTGGTAGAATTCTCGTCTCCCATGCTACAGACCTGGGTTTGACTCCCAGCCAATGCTCTTCACGTAGAGCCACTACCCTGTCTCTCAGGGGAGGTCTGTGTGTCACCAAATAGCCTCGGTGGCACAAAAGTAGTGCTCAGCTGCTAACCGAAAGGTTGGTGATTTGAACCCACCCCTCAGCTCTGCGGCAAAAAGACCTAGTGATGTGTTTCTGTGAAGAATGCAGTCAACCAAACCCTATCGCGCAGTTCTACTGTCACAAGTATCCCAAAGACGCAGAGTCAAATAGGTGGCTCACAACAATGACGGGACGTGGAGGAAGTTTCTGTGGAGCTTCAAGATGAAGAAGGCTAGTAAGAAAGCCTGGTGACCTACTTCAGAAAACAAGTCGGTGAAACCTTGCAGATCGCAGTTCAATCTCCAGTCTTTTGTGGAAATGGCACAGGACCAGCCATTGTTCTGTGCCACTGTACATGAGATCATCACGAGCTGGGGGCCAACTCGAAGGCCACTAACAACAACAACTACATGGAGTGCCACATGTGGAGAGAACTGACTTGGGGTGCTAGGAGATGCCTTCTTGAGGAAGAGACTCTGAAGCTGAGGTCCCGTGGATAAGTCTCCCACAATACTGAGATGGTTGGGAAGGGGTCTGCGACAGAGCTGATGAAGTGAGTGAGAACACAGAGCAAACCTGTACGGCCGCCACAGGGAGATCGGGTGCGGGGGGTCTTGGTCTGGATAACGCGACCCATTGCCTTGGTCTTTGCACTTAGATGACAAGAAGAGTCTTAAGCCCGAAGACATTTGGGCCTACTGAAAAGGAAAAAATAAAAGAGCTCTAATCTCTAGGACACACCATTTGTGTTTTCCTTATAATGCATGGAACTCCATGGTTTTAGGGTCGGACATCATGTGTATGAATCTTTTCTCTGTCTCTTCCTGGGTGGAGAATCTGAAGGAAGTTTTCTCAAGTTCTGGAGTCTCACTCTTCTTACTCATCAGTTTGCCAATTTACCTTGACCCATTAAGCAAATAATCATTCCAGTTGGCCTTGAACTTACACATTTGTTGTTTTCCACAACTCTGCTGAGAAAGTCCCTTGCTATTCAACCACAAACAATTCCTCAATGCCTACTCTGCACCAAGCTTTGGGAACTGGGAACTAGGTTCTATGTTTCCTTGTTTACCTGCCCACGGGGACCTCACGGATAGGGCAGGTGGGCCAGCAGAGGTGCACCTGGTCCAGTATCTCAGGAAAACACAAGAGTGAATCTGAATTTGTTTAGACAGGATGTGTCCAGTCTGGATCCCCACAGGCCTAGGGCTACCGCCGCCGCCTCATCTCATGCCTGACTGACTGCAACCTGCATCCCTGTTCTGGGTGGAGTGAGTGTGGGTCTGTGACCCCGGCTGCGGTACAAGTCTGTTGTGCAAGAACACAGAGGAAGGGAGATGGTGCTGCTAAGAAAAATAACATGGGGGACACACTGCAGTGTTCAGATCTGCGAATGCCTGGCGGCTGTCAGCTCCTTGGGAGTCAGACTTCCAGGCTTGGGCAGACTTGAACTTACACTTCCCTTGGGATGCATCCAAGAAGGGGCAAAAACCCGTGGTAGCTTTGCACTGCAGGCTGGGAGTGAAAACCTAGTATTCCTTTGCAAAAGAGCAGCATTTCAACAGTCAAGTGTACACATGGCCAAGAGAAAACGCCAGTTTCTAACTCTGCATTTGCTTTCCCTCTTCTCAGCAAACTTCCGCCCCTAGTTTGCCTATCCACCTCTTTAAGGCTGAACTTAGGTGTCAGCCTGTTGGAGTGTCACCCACGACTCCCAAGGTGGAACGAAGCACCTGGGCTCTCTGCTCTCCTCTCAGGTCAGGCTATGCTTGTTCTATTTCCTGTTGTCTGTTCAAAAAGCCCTGGTTGCACAGTGGTTAAGGTCTTGGCTGCAGACCTAAAGGCCAGTGGTTCAAACCTACCCACCCCTCCACGAGAAAAAGACGTGGCAATCTGCTTCCACAAAGATCACAGCAGAGAAAACTCGACGGGGCAAGTCTACTCTGCTGTGTGACGTCACTGTGAGTCAGGGTCCAGGAAACAGCATGCAGCAGCACTGTGTGTTCGTATCCCTGTCTTCTTCAGTAGCTGAAGCTCGGTGAGGGCAATGACAACACTGTTTCGTCCCCACTGTGTCCTTTCTGGAGCCCAGGAGGTGCAGTGCTTAAGCACTTGGCTGCTGATGGAAAGGTTGGTCGTTGGAACCAACCAGCTGCTCTTCAGAAGAAAGACATGGCAGCTTGCTTCCACGGGGCATGGGTGATGGCAGCCTGCTTCCCCAGGGGCACAGGGTGATAGAGGGCAGGTCAGTGTAGGACGCTGAGAAGTGAACAGGTGGCCTGAAACTGGTGCTCCCAGGAGGCTGAAAAGCTTACTCTGCCCTGGGGTTCCAGACTGAGGATGCACACCCAGCTCATAGTTTGCATTTATTTTGCTCATGGAAAGGATGATACCTTCTGGGGAACAGAGAGAAGGGAGACCTGAGTTTTGGCAGATCGTCATGAGTTGAATTGTGTCTGCCAAAAAAAAATGTTGGAATATTAACTCCCAGTAGCTGTGAATGTGATTGTGTTTGGAAACAGTCTTTGCAGACGCAGTCATGTTCAGATGAGGTCATTAGGGTAGGCCTTAGCCCAAATGACTGATCCTTTCACAAGAAGACGCAAGTAAGGGGATGTGCAGAATGTGGGTGACCGTGGAGGTAGGAACAGACGTGATGCGTCCGTCACTGGAGAAACTCCTGGCATCACCAGCAGCAGCGGGAATGAAGAGAAGACATGGACCAGACTTGGTCTCCTACCAGAGCCTTCAGAGACAGCGTGGCTATGCTGAGCCCTGGATTTTGGACTCTAACCTCCGAAACTCCAAGAAAACCACACTTGTTGCTTTAAACCCACCAGCTTGTGAGTCTTCATTACAGCAGCCCTCGGAAGGGAAGATGTATTTTAGTGCTGACTCCTTATAAATTCAAGGATGAGTGGGACATTCAAGATCAAAAAGGGACTTCCAGTGTCATTTACCTAAATCAAAGCACAGTCCCTGTTGTTGATTCCTAGGCCACTGACAACTGTGAATTGGACAGAACGTTCACGCTGTGCCACAGATTCCACAAGGAAAAAGAAGAAAATCCACCCCTGACCATTTCAAAGCTTGTTGGCTCACAGATTCACGGCACTTTGTATGCTTTCCACGGGCAAGGAGGGGGGTTCGGGGGGGTCAGCCCAGTAACCTTCCTTGCTGGTGGTGGTAAGCTGGCTTAGTCAGTTCAGATGGTGCAGTTTGATTAATTACTTTTGCGTGTGACCTTTCTAGCCGTGGTCCTCTAACTCCCACCCAGGGGACTGTGCGGTGGGTAATTACAGCCTACTTAGGGAATCGGTCAGTCCTTCCTTAACAAAGAACCAACTCCAGAGCAGAGAGGACTCCACCACCAAGAAAGGAGATACACAGCACCAGGAGATGTGGCAGTGTGCTTAGTGGTGCATGGAGAAAGAAGGCGGAGTACCTCCGAGTAGAGACTGAGGGCCAGGGAAAGGCCTGCCTGAGGTTACCGCTGGGCAGAGCCTATCCTGTTGGAAGACCTACATGCCTAGTGTTCCCAAGCCAGAATTATAACTGTTTCTTCCCTCATAACAAAGCTCATAATTGTAAGTATAATTTGTGAGTTCTGTGTGGCCATTGCAATGAACTCAGCAGAGATGGAGGGAGTGCTGTGGGAGGGACCACTGGTGTCAGAAGTGGTAAAGATGACGGTACGGACGATTGTCTGGCCTCCACCTCATGGGAGTCAGCCTTGGGCTGTTCATCTTGCCTCTCTTTCCCCTTGTGGGGCTGAAGGAGGTGAGATGTTGCCTCCAAGCCATTTTTTTTCAGGTGATAAATGCATTTGTTAAAGATTCTATGTAGATCTGAATATTTCTAGTCCCTTCCACATACCTCTTAAAAGAGAAAAGAGGTCATTAAGTTTTACATGTTTTTGTGCTGAGGATTTTGTGTCCGTTATCTTGTTCAATCATCAGAATTAACCTTTTAAAGCTTGGCTCTCTAGTGCACATTTTAGGGGTGATAAATTTTCGCTAGAAAGAAGAGAGTCTCCCATCAATCCACACTGCTAGCAAAGGCTGGTCAGTAGTCAAATGCAGTCCTGAAGATGAGTGCATTGCCCTGAGGGCTATTTTGCTTTTTTTTTTTTTCAATTCTCATTGCTCTGAATCCTCTGGTTTGTCATCCATGACTTGGTGACCATTTCAGCTTTTTGCCTTTAGTGAGCCCTTTGACCTCTCCAATCTGGTACAGGAAGCTCAGCTGTTTCCTCACTCCAGGTCTAGCGTCCACATCCACAACTTCCTGGTTTCACTTAAGAAACCCTCCTCCTCCAGACCCAGCCCAAGGCAAACCTGGGCTGTTAGCTAAACCCAGGGATTTATCAGCCAGAGGATTCCGTGGGGAGTTAGCTCAGCTGAATCCCTGCGTGTGCAGGCAATGGGGAATCCTGGGGACTTCAGTATCTGTTAGTGAAGCAAGAAGATGAGGACTGGAAGTCAAGGTGTGCTTCTTCCTAACTGCAGCAAGCATGCTGTGGGGTGTGAGAGACCTGTCCACTGTGCTCACATCACTGCCAACACCAGGGAAATGACCTTCCCTAAGCAGAGACATGGGACCTCACCATGCGCCTGAGGCAGAGCCTGATCCTAATAGCCACGGAAAGCAACATGGCAGAGTATTTTCTAGGCTGTGACAGAGAATGTCACAGAGTACTGGGTATGTGTGTATATATGCCTACATGTGTGTATGTATGTGTAAGTGTGTATAAAGCATACGTGTGTGAATATATTATAGCAAATGTGTGTGACTGTGTATTACACGTATGTGAGTGTACAGCATATATGTGCAAATGTGTTCACTTATGTATGTTTGCATGTCTGTGAGTGTGTAGCATATGTGTGTATGTATAAGTGCCTGTGTGTATGTTTGTGAAGGTATATGTGTATAGCATATATATGTTATGTGTATATAGCATATGGGTACATATAAGTGTGAGCATGCATACGTGTGTGAGTGTGTACATGTGTGTATTGCAGATAGTATATGTGTGATATGTATGTGTAGCGTGTGTATGCACGTACATATGTGCCTACATACTGCACTGGGTGGTGACGTGACCAAGAAATAAAACTCATGTTATTAAGCCACTGGTGCTGGGCAGGGGCTTGTAGAGCAGCTGGAGTATAAATTGAATAAGACCACGTTAGTAATCTAGTAAGAAAGTGGACTTGCTCACACTTCACAGCTAGGGTTGCAGAACCCAGGCCCAACGGGCGGGCGCCGCTGCTTGTACAGCTGCGCCACACACATTTGCTGCCTGCGTGGTTCAGATGACTTGACTGAAGGACGTCGCAAAGACAAACTTTGTTGTCCCATCTGGACGTCTCCCGGGATCCTTCTCTAAGTGGTACAAGGAGAAGAAAGTGAGGCAAAGGTTGCTGGATTCCTGTTTGGCCCAGGAGCATGCTGGGAGCCATTCCACCACCAGGACTTCCCAGGTCTTAGGCCGGCAGTGGGTGACTGAGTCCCGACTGGATGCTGGCCATGAAGCGTCCCAGTGGCATTGGGCATGGCCCAGGGCGAGTCAGGCGCCTGGCAGGGAGATGGCCCTGAGAACCACACAGACCGAATTCTTGGATAACAGGCAGTGCTGTAATTCCAGGAGCAGAACGTGTAGGTGTGTGAGCAATGTCAGCGAGTGTGTGTATGTGTGCACACACACACAATCAACTGGGCCCATGCATACAGTTATACATTTATATATGAATGTGTATACCTATGTGTGTGTATAAATATTACATGCATATCATTTTATGCATTAAAGCACAAGTATGCTTATACTTGTATATGCATATACATGTATGCCTATCCATGCCGCTTAATATATTGTTGTTTGGGACTGCCTAGTCCACTCTGACTCATAACCACCCTATAGGGCTGTGTAAAGCTGCTCAACAGTGTTTCCTAGACTGTTCTCTTTATGGAAGCCAACGACCACTTTTTTCTCCCACTGGATGGGCTTCAACTGCCAGTCTTCCACTTAGCAGCTGAGTGCTTTGGGATTGTGCCACCAGGGTCCTTTACCTGAATAGTCATGTATGTGACTATATAATGTGTCTCCACCTATCTTTATATTTGCAAGTGTATGTATGTGTCCCTATTTATAGTTGTCTAAGAGTTTAAAAGCTTCATCAAGCAAGTGAAAACGCATCTCGTTTCTCTAACCTTTTTGAGAACCACCAAAAATCCACGTCAAAGTCAAGTTCAGGGGCTTCAGATAAACAGAAGTGTCCTGTGAGTGCAGCTGCAGGTGGGGAATTATTTAAAGCGCAGTGACTCAACGGTGTGCCCCGATCCCCCATTCATTTGGGGGCAAATGAGCAAGGGTCTTTCTGTGGTTGCCAGGAACGGCAGTCAGGACCAGCCAGAGTTCCTCTAGCCACCAGAGTCTGCTCCCAGTTCAACTGATATATCTGTTTTGACAAGTTCTATTAAGTACAAGGAAGACCACCGGGGTAACACGTGGAGTTGATAGAGGGAGAGGCAGAAAGGCAGGTTACAGGAGAAGCCCGCGGAAGCAGACAGGACTTGCTACAGCGAATGGAGCCCAGCTTCCAGTCCTCTCTCTCATAACATCACTGAGGTCCTTGGTCCCCACAGCACCCTCCCAGGTTTCTGTCGCTGTCTCCAGATTGCCAGAGAAGCCAGGAATCTTTCAGCACTCTAATTGACTGTCTTTACCTGCACTGAGTGGCCAAGGGAAAAAGGCCTGGCATTGCTGGGGCCATCCTTATCTGTGCAGCTTTCAGCCTCTCTTCAGCCTCTCAGGCCCTTCCTCTCTACACTTACTTCTAGAATGTTCCTAGGCAGCACAGCTGGCAAGCACACCTGGGCTGAAGACTGCCACCTCTCCCTCCATCTGGAGCACATTGCTGCCACCCTCCAGGCCCCCCAGAACAAGGTCCGGCAGCAGCAAAAACAAACAGGATTTTACAACGGCTTTGGATGCTCTTCCAAGATGCAAAAGCAGTTCATCAGGAGCCTCCCTGAGACTGCTCAACGTGCCTGCTGCCTTTGACACAGCTCTCAGCTTTGATGGGAGACTAAGAAGCAGGGGAGAGGGCCCCAAAACTGGTAATGGGCTTCAATTATTTATTCCTTCAGGAGACTGGGGAGTGGAAGTTGAGCTGTAAGCTTGTAGATAATCCATCTAAGACCCCACCAACAGTGAGCTCTTTAACTCCCTGCTGCCGCTGCTGCAGAAAGAAGAGGGAGAGTTTCATAAAGCCCAGCACAGAGCCAAAGGTTTTGTGTGTGTGTGTGTGCACACACACGTGCATGTCCATGCATGCATATTTAAGTCAGCTGTCTTTGAGGTTTCTGAGTATCTCTGAGTCTTTTATAACGTTATAACGACTGGTGTTTCTAATTACCTCACATAAGAATTTTAGTGGTAGTTCCTCATGGATACGTCTTCTGGCTGTTGATCTTTCATGTAATTTTATGGAAAATCAAGATGTAGCCATTCGCTGAAAGATGCTGTTATTTAGCTATGTATACTCAAGGCACAATGTAACCACCTTCATAATTAATTGTAGGGAAGGAAGTCACTTTTAGCCTCTGTTATTCGCCACCCTGAACTTTGTCCTCAGTAGTTTATTAAACACGTGGAAACATCTTGATAGATCTATTGTCCTAGAAAATTTATAGAGGCAGTCACGGTGCCCTTTCTCATAGATAGGCTGACAATGTGAGCAGTGATTGGACATATTTTCTCTCCAGAAAAATACTGATGAGTGAAGAAGGATGTAAATGTCCACGTGCATGCGGGGTTTTCTTAAGAAATGAACTTTGTTCAGAAAAAACAGTGGGACACTTTTGTCTGAAGTGTCCACAGACCTTTATTGCTGGAATTTCTTTCTTCTAAGCTCTTTTTTGTGTGTTTTTATGCTGGCCACAGGCTCTTCCTTCCTTGAACTACCACCACACTTCACTTACACCTATTTTGTTTTGAAGAACTTTTGTCTTGTTTACATTTCTTAATGCTTACTTTGAACTGTAAGCTCCCGAAGAGTCTAGGTTTTGTTTACCTGGTGATAGCATTGTACTTAGTTGTTGCTTAGCAAACATTTGCTGCCTGGATGGATGAATGGGTGGATGGACAGATGAATAGATGGATGAATACTGTCTTTTATCTTTTGTCATTTTAGGTATATACCAATAACCCAGAATAGTGACTTTCTGTAACATGGACTTTGGTGTCTCTCCAAGAGCTTACCATTCAGGGAAGAAAATAAACATGTTCACCTGGGCTTTAACTAAAGACCCAGACCAGGGCTAGATCCCTCCTGGCTGGCGAGCCTCGAGTGTTCTGAAATCTGGGGAGTCGTGGAGCTTTGCAGTATTCCAGAAAAGCCCATTTTCCGGTGCCAAGAAGGAAGGCAAGGCAGAAGGAAAGGGCAGTAACGTGATAGGATCAGGTTCCAAGTCAAGAGATGAGGACTATCATCACGAGAATGAAGTCATGCTGGCCAGATTTCACAGGGCAGGAGATGGGCAGGAAGGAGCTCCATGAGTCTCTTGGAAACTGCCAGTTTTTAATCTTGCTATATATATTGGCTGGACATGAGAGGTGAGTGGAGAAACATTGGTTAATGGGCCAAAGAAGAAACAGAGAGGAATCTAAAATTGTCAAAAACTCCAATTCCACCTTGGAATTGACCTTTCCAAGGGTTTGGCCATCTCTTGTTTTATTTCCCTATTGGACTTACTTTCAGATAAAATCTCCATCAAGTCTCCAACTTACGTTCTTCCAAATAATTCTGAAGTCATGTACAACTGGAGGAAATCCCAACATGGGACTCGCATTCCTCCAATTTGTAAGTTCTGGGCAGTAAGAGTAAGACATCGAAGCACAAAACCTCACTAATTTGGACTAATTACCTGGAAGACCTTCTGGCTGAATGGTAAGAAATTGGATATAGAAAATATTTTTTAAAGAAATTCAGTGTTATTACCGTCAAGGACAAGCTAGAAGGCTAGCATGCTGTTAAGTAGCAGCCCTTAGAGAACGAGGTTTCGTGAACAGATAAGAATGGTTTGTAATTAGTCCATCACTTGTTTGTATGGCAAAGTGAGCTTGGAAGGTTCTTGAGGATGCTTGAAAACAGTGTACACTCTTAAGTCATTTGAGTATTTCCCCAGGAATTCATTTATACAACTAATTTGTTTAGTGAAGCCTTTGGTTCAACACAGCCTCTGGTCTACTTCTCCCAATTTTGAAATGAAGGATGTGCATGGTAATGAGGTCTCACTTGGTTTTAAAATCTACATGAAGAGATGCAGAGGGAAGCACTTCCTAGGAGAGACATCTGTCCTTGTTTGCATGGAAGCTTAAGAAGGGACATGAGACTTCAGGTAGACACTTGCCATTCAGTAAGCTACCAAAAGGGACAAGTCAGTCGAGGACAATACTGAATCAGTCTACACCATCCAAATATTAACACTGTCTACAAAGATGAGTATACTTTCTCTTTCTAGTCTATGACAGATGAGTTGCTGGTCAGAAAAAAAAGTTGGTGCAATATTTAGGCACTCAACTGCCAACCAAAACATGGGCAGTTCAAACTCACCCCAAAACTACACAAGAAAAAGAGCTGGTGATGTGCTCCAGTGAAGACCACAGCCTAGAAAACCCTACAAGGAAATTCTGCTCTGTCATATGAGGTCCCTATGAACTGAAAATTGATTCGGTGGAGGCATCTGACAATATCAACTAACCTAAACATTGGTGGTTTAACCCACCCAAAGGCACCATAGAGGGAAGTTCTGATGACATACTTCTGTACAGATTATCACCAAGAAAACTCTGTGGAACAGTTCAGCTTTGTAAGGCATGGGGTCTTCACGAGTCAGAATCAACTAGATGGCAGCAGTTTCGTTTATTTGTATGCTCGTTTTAGTTTATCTGCTTTCTACACATCATTTGAGCCTTCTGTGCATTGTCTCCTTAAATAGTAAGAGTTAATGAGATAGCATATATGTTCTCTGTAAGCCGTCACTGATGTACAAATTTAAGGGACTGTCATTATCTTTCACAAGTACACCAATTGGATATATAATTTCAGTGCCTTGTGGTTCAAAAAGAGTGTTTAAAGTTCAAAGTTTCAAGAGTAGTGTTAACAGGTCTTGGCTGTTCCAGGTGGACCAAGTTTGAGTCTGAATCGTATTTGTTATTAATGATTTATTTTTCTATGACAACTATGTATCTGTCAAAAGAAAACAGAAAAGCAAGTACTTAGGAGTAAAAAATAAATAAGTTAGGTTTCATCAAAATGAAAACCTTTTGTGCAACAGAGGACATAGCCAAGAAAATGAAAAGATGTCTTGTGTAATGGGAGATGTTTGAAAATCATAAGTCAGGTAAAGGTTTAATATCTAGACTATAGGAAGGATTCTTAGAACTCAATAATGAAACGACTAACAATCTAATCAAAAGAACAGGTAAAAAACTCTCCAAATGAGATACACAAATGGCCACGAAGCACACAAAAAGATGTATAACACCATCCGTTGTTGTCAGGTGCTATCGAGTCAGTTCCCACTCATGGAGACCCTGTGTACGACAGAAAAAAACAAAAAAACTGCCCAGTGCTATGCCAAGTCCACAAACATTTTTATGCTTAAGCCCATCGTCGCAGCCACTGTGTCAATTCAGTTTCACTGTTAATGAAATGCAGATCAAGATCAGAATGAGATACTGCTTTACATCCGCTGAGATGACGGCTATGAAAAAGATGGAAAGTCTGAGGAGCTGGCAAGAATGTACAGAAACCAGAAGCTTGTCCACTGCTGGGGAGAATGTAAAAGGGTGCAGCTGCAGCGGAAAACTGATGGTACCCCAAAGTGTTCAACATAGGAATACCTTATGAGCGGCAACTCCACCCCCGGATATATGCCACAACGGACTGAAGGCAGAACTTCAAACAGGCTCTGGTACATCCGTATTCATCGTGGTGGTGTTCAGATAATCCAAAAGGTACAAACTACGCAAGTGTCCAAAAGCGTAGATAATTTTAAAAAAATGTAGTGCATACAGGTAAAATGGAATATTATCATTCTGCCTTAACAAAGAATGACGTTCTCATTTCTGTTGGGATGTGAATAAACCTTGATGCCATTATACTGAATGAAATAAGCCAAACACAAAAGAATAATAACATCTGGTTCCATTCATATGAAATCTCTGGAATCGGCAAATGCATAGAGACAGAGAACGCATTAGTGGTTACCAGGAGCTGCAAGAAGAGAGAATCAGGGGTAATCACTGAATGAGTACAGACTTTCTGTCAGGGGTGACGAAGAAACTTAGAAATAAATAGTGGTGATGACTGGACACAACATTGTGACTGATTAATATTGGATTTGACCTTTGAACACAGTTAGAAGAGCAGATTTTATGTGCTGTGTGTTTTTAGAAGAATGTTTAAAAAGCCAAGAAAAGAGAAAAAAGGAAATGTAAAGAGCTTTGCACAGTACCTGACACATAACAATTGTTTAATAAATGCTAACCAGCATAGAATAGCCTCAGTCAACTTTTCCAGCCCATACAGGGACTAGTTTAAGGGTGCTTGCTGCATCACTTTGACGGCAGAATGTTAGAGGCAACTGGGTGGGGGTGGGGAGGGGTCCCTCACTGGGAAAATAGACGTCCGGTGGGATGGACTCAGACCAGGTCCGGTGCTGCAGTCAAAATCCATGCACGTGATAAGATAAATACATGGAAACACATTTAAAAAAAAAAAAACAGTGAGGTGAAAACAGTGACAGATACAATATGACACATAATACAATAACATCTGTGCAAATTAAAATATATTTATAGAAAAAAATCATATTCATTTAGCAACGACCCATTGGATGAATGTTAAACATGGGCTGGGAAGGAACATGGAGCGTGAGGATGGAAAAGAATGAATGAACAAATGAGTGAATGAATGAATGAGTGAGTGTATGCAAAGAGGGAGGGAAGCAAGGAGGAGGAAAACAGACAAAGGATGACAATGTGCCATAAATACAGTTTACCTGCTGCCAACAGCACTTGGCTGGCTGCCAAGGAGTCGATTCCGACTCACAGCTACCCTATCACAGGGCACAGTGCACTTCCTCTCTGAAGCATAACTGAACAACAGCGTACAGTAAAACACATCACAGACGTGCTGGTTCATTCCTGCGGGCAACTATTCTGACAAGGATTGGACCGGACTACAAAACACGGAATGATGCCGGAGATGAGTGCGCCTCTTAGAACGACGCCGAAGATGAGTGTGCTTCTTGGGCTTCAGTAGATACAGGAGGCTAATTTGGGCAACTTCTGTCCAGAGGGGAGCTGGTTGAATGGGCAAGAGAAGTGCGGGGTGGAGGGGAGGGCTGTGCTCTCGGACAGCAGCTAGAACTGTGGGGCAGTGTGTGTGTAGGTTTTTCTGTGGAAGTTTGACTTGGATTCTGAACTTTCACTTAAAACACAATGAAATATCAAGAAGAAAAACATGCCGGTTGTTGTCACTACAGCACTCCATCAGTCCAATGTCATCATTTTTAGAATGCAAATACACGTGCATACACATATATTCCCCGCGCCAGTTATCTCAGGCTGCTGTGACAATTAACACCAACTGCGTGGCTTAAACATCTTTCTGTTATTTTCTGCTTTCAGCCAGTATTCATCTGACATCAGTTATAACATTCCTTGTTCCATGTTCCCTTCTGTATCTGACTTGAATTTCTGGTAGTTCCTGTTGGTATATTGCCGCAGCCTGTTTTGAACGATGTTCAGCCAAATTTTCCTTACGTTTTATAGTAATGGTGATATCCACTTGATAATTATTAGACAATATATCAGTTGAGTTGGGTCACCTTTTTTGGAAACAGGCATAGGTATAGAGCTCTTCCAGTCAGCTGGACAGGTATCTGTCTTCCAAACTTCTTGGCATAAATGAGTAAGCCCTTCCAGTGCTGCATCCATCTGTTGAGACATCTCAGTGGGTATACCTCACCTACATACAGCCTGTGGAAACTCTGGTGGGGTACTGCTTAAGTGCTATGTCTGCTAGCCACAGGTCAGCAGTTCAAATCCACCAGGAGCTCCTTAGAGACTCTATAGAGCAGTTCCACTCCATCCTATAGGTTCGCTATGAGTCAGAAACAACTCAACAGCAGTGAGTTTGATTTTTTTTTTTTAATATGTAATTCAGAAAAACAAATGTGCATTGGTCTTTACTACTGAAGTGTTCATACATGGAAAAACACATGTGATCTTGAACAAATTACCTCTCTGAGTCTTGTTTTCTTCACGTGCACAATGATGGAATTTGAATAAATCAGTGGTTCTCAATCACTTCAGTGAAAAATTGTCCACCCCAAGTGCAATCATGCCTGTATTCAAGTATATAGCCTCTTTTATATCCTAGGGATCTCATTACTGTCCTCTAATATCTTCCAGCAAACCCTGAGGAAGATTGATATTCCCAGTCATAAAAGACACGGACAGCTAGAACACTATTTCCCAAGTGACATCTTACAGGGAAATGAAGAATGATTCACTTATTCAATGACTGTAGACCCTTCAGCCAAAAGTGGGATCTCAATGGACTCAACAATTCAGTGACGGCACCTACAATTATAAACTTTCAAATGACAAGAGTCTTGTAGAAATGGACTACATGGGATGTGAGTGGAAACTGACCCATCAATCAAGTGGTTTCCCAGTTCTAAACTCTACAACATTTTCTCCATGTAACAACAAAAAGAGAAGATCGGTGCCTTTGTGAGCTAATAGAGTAGTTATTGTGTTTATTCTGAGTCCTTGGCGCCATTCTCACAAGGCTGACTTATTTGTATACTTCACAGAATCTCCCACTTGGGGTAACTCTATCCAGCGTGTTTCCAAAGAACAGCTGGTGAATTCAAACTGCTCACCTTTTGTTTAACAACAGAAGACTTAGCCACTAAACGATCAGAGCTCCAGTGTGTTCTTAAGACATCTCATATTTCAAAATAAATGGTACAATGAATAAACAAATTACTATCTGACTCGACGGCACTTGGCTTGGCTTGGCCATTATTTTTAATATTTGTTCACATGTGTAGAGTTTGCAAACAACTCACATGTGCATTACATCAGGGATGATATGCAACAGTAGTGAAGAGTCTACAAGACCCAAGGATGAGGTTAAGAAACCAGGTCAGATTAAGCGGTTTGTCCAGCATCACATGAATGATAAATGGAGGAGATGGGCCGACACCGACTTCTACATCTGTATTATTTCTATTGATTATGCTTTATTATTGTGAAGGTGAAGTAAAATTATTTCACTTTTTCAGTGTTTCAGTCCAATTACTATACATATATACTTCTTCAAAGTTAAATTGTACTTTAATCTCAGTAGCAATGGCAAAGCAGTCCTTTCTTGCACTGTATTCTGCCTCTGTTATCCTGTCCAGACCAAGTTTTTGCAGCCCCTTAGCACTCCTTGCTGGCACCGAGACTTAGGCATTTCTAAATAATGTGTTTGTATCACTGCCATTCCTTGAAATAGTTTTTAATTGTTGACATTATCTCTTTTATACTGTCCTTCCTACACACAAAAAATGCTCCCTATATCTTCAAAATATTGTTACAGCATGATTTTCAGTTAATAAAACATTTGCTGTTCCCATAACGACTATGAAATAATGCACCAAACTCAGTCCTTAGAATACTGTGTTAGATTTCTTCTATTTGTTTCATCTATTTTTGTTCCACTTTCTTGATTTGCTAAGTACCTATAAATATTTTAGTCCCAAAGATTTCTATTAGTACTTTTGAAACTCCTCTCTGTATGGTCAAACACATGCCTGTCAGTTTGCTCGGCTGTAGTGACTTGCCTGTTGCTGTGATACTGAAGTTTTACCACTGGCATTTCAAATACAAACAGGGTCACCCTGGGCAGACAAGTTTCAGCAGTGCTTCCAGACTAAGACAGATTAGGAAAAGGATTTAGCAGTCTGCTTGTGGAAGAAAAAAAACATATGGCCAGTGAAAATCTCGTAAATAGCTGTAGAACATTGTCAGATATAGTGCTGGAACGAGGACCTTCCAGGCGGTAAAGCACTCAAAAGACAGCTGGGTAAGAGCTTCCTCCACAAACCAGAATTGACTCTAATGATGTGTATGGAGTCATTCTTTAGAGACCTGTATTTGCCGATGTGGCATGACTCAAAACGGGCCGAAAGAGCTGGAAACATCCATTAATAACTGGAATGTGGAATGTGTGCAACACTATGATAAATGGAGAAAAGGCTGACTGTGCCAAACATTTCATTGTACTTGGTCCATAATCAAACCCCATGGAAGTAGCAGTCAGGAAGTCAAAACACATACACCATGGCTTTAACAATGGATTCGTGAATAACAGTGATTTGGAGGATGGCACAGTATACAGCAGTGTTTTGTTCTGTTGTATATGGAGTCAATATGAGTTGGAACCAACTTGATGGCGCCTAATAATAATGTAGATATACAATTATATGTGATACCTAACACAACATATATATACAATTATACATATATATATGTGTACATATGTGTATATGCATATATATATATGTATGTAATCCATCCTGGATTCCTTTATCCTTCTTCTCTAATCCAAGCTGGGTGCTTTCAAGATTTGTTGCACTGCCCTCCACCCAGGACCTCTATTCACCAACATTATTGGAAGTGCCTTTACCTGTATTCTATGTTAGATTCCATTTCCTGAATTCTACATACTCATCTTTATTTACTCCTCTATTTTGATTAAGCAAGTTCTCAAAAAGCTTCCTCTGAAAGATGCCTGTATTTATTATAATTGTTCACTCATTTGATACTTTAACTGGGTATAGAAATCTAAATGAGCAATCATTTCCTCCCAGAATTTTGAAAGCATTTCTTTATTTTCATTTAGCTTCCAATACTGCCATTGTTGAAAACCATTGTGGTGTAGTGGTTAAGAGCCATAACTGCTAACTGTGCTATGAGAAGTTCAAACCCACCAGAGACTCCTTAGAAACTGTAAGACAGTTCTACTATGTACTATATTTATACTATTAGTTGGAACTAACTCAACAGAAATGAGTCTGATTTGGATTCATGGCCACTGAGCATTTCAGTGACATTCCAGTTCCCAAAATGTTCTGAGTAACTCGAGTTTTTCAGTTCAGAAGGCCGACAGAACATCTTTTTGTTTGGGGAGTTTTGGAACTTCTTGGTTTCGTCTTTTCTAACTCATTGTGCTGAATAGTTAGTGGACTTTTACATCTGTGAGCTCCTGCTCTTCTGTGCTGGAGTGTACTACTGTTTTGTCAACTGAATAACTTGTCTGTATTATAGTTGTTTCTTCTCAATTACTGTTGTTCTTTCCTTTCGGAGGTTGTATTAACTGTATTTTTTACCTCCTGGATGGAGTTTCTAGTTTTCTTACACTTTCTTTCTGACTATCCGCATGCCTTTGTCTATTTTCTTTCCATTCTAGATAAATTTAATTTCTTTTAAATGACAAATTCGTTAAGCTAGAATTCACATGCCACACATCTGAGCTTTTCAATATATACTAACCAGGTTTTCTTTTTGTTTTTTTGTTTGTTTGTTTTTTGATGTGTCTACAGAGTTGTGCAACATCACCCTTTTCTCATCTCAGACTGCTTTCATCACCTCAGAAAAAGACCCCATCTGTACCAGATAGCCATCATGCCCCAATTCTCCATGTTCAGCCCAGGACCATAATCAGTCCACTTCCTCTAGCATTGCCTGTTCTGGATATTTCATACCAACAGAATTATGAGTATCTCTTTTATGATGAGCATCTCTCACTTACGTATTTCCTTCATGTTGTAGCACACATCAACTCTTCATTTTTTTAATGTGTGCCTCCATTGCTTTCCATTTCTATTTACTTATTTGTTTTGTACCAGGGATATACTTCATCTTCAAGCAGCCGCTGCTGCAAGTGAGGTTCCAGTGCTTTCTGTCTCACTAAGGTGGTAGCCACTTGTTCATCTGCCTGTTGTATTCCAAATTTAACAGCTCATTTGCTGAAGTCAATTTTTCATTCTCTTTATGTCTTAAATTTATATTTCTTATATTATTTTACACTCATTTTATTGATTTTCAGGAAGGAAGCAGAAAAGAAAAAAAGTCTGCTCTCCATCTATCACATTTAAACAGAACTCTCCAAGAAAATCTCTGCACTAGTTAACACCCTTCCTTTTATCATGGAACAAAAGAAGAAACAACTATGACAAATAGTACCCAAATGGTGTGTTCTGTAATATTTCTTAAAAACAATAGTCTTTCAATAATTTTTATTGCTCAATACTCAGGGCACACACTTTTATTCTACTTCTCCAAGGTATGGATATTTAGCATCAGAAATGAAGAAATGGAACTCATCACTCAGGTAACCTTGGGTCATTTCTGCTATTTATCATGAGTCAACCTATTTAAATAGGTAAAGTTGAATACCAAATTACGGCAAATGCGTGGATTTACCCATTTAATTGTATCTCTGTATTTATGTATATATGCATATAGTATATATGTGTCCATGCATAGCATAGTATATTATTTGTACCTATGTTCTAAATTTATATTGTTTTCTGCTTCTCCCAAGGGAAGAAAATGCCAGGAATAGTTTTATGGAAAACATGTTTATGTTCTACTTCCCTGAAGTCAGTCCTAGGTGAGCAGAAGGTTTCTTTGCATGAAGATATTACCTCAGTTCAGCTCTGAGTCCCCAGCCTAGGTATACAAAGACATTCATACCTGAACTCAAGCTCTTTTAGAAATGCAGCTGGTGGGTATCAATCAAGTTCATGGATGTTCTTGTATTAGCACTAAATTGAGCGGCTGAATTATTTGACAACAGTTTGGTCTTTGGTCACTGAAGACACTTGGTGACAGAGTCTGTTTCCATGAGTTGACAGTGAAGTCAACTTCTAAGTGCCTTTCTTCTGCCACAGCCTCTTTCCTTCCTGTGGGACTCTTCCAGCAGCAAGTACATTTCTGAATTCCATTTCAAGCAGCTGCTTCAATTCCTTTCAGTGAACTTCTTGTCAATTTTCACATTTTGTTCCTTCTTCTTTCCATAGCGATGTGTAAAAGCAATGCCTTGCTAAGATATTTCTCTGATGATAAATCAGTATTTTTTTAAAAAAATTGGTCAATTCAAAGCTTACACTCAATCAGAAATTAAGTACCTACCATAATATCCAAACACCCAATTCACTGATTTTGCTCAAGTTTTAGCCAGCATAGTATGGTTAATATACATTTCAGGTAAACTGTTCTCTCTTTCTCTCTCTCTCTGGTTAGTTATTTGCATACTTATTTATAGACATACATATATACTTGCATAAATAAGCATTAAATTTTTATATACGTATGTATATGTATATGGAGATCCTGGTGGTATAGTGGTTAAATGCTACATCTGCTAATCAAAAGGATGGCAGTTCAAATCCCCCAGGCTCCCCTCAGAAACTATGGGGCAGTTCTACTCTGTCCTATAAAGTTGCTATGAGTCAGAATCAACTCGATGGCACTGGGCCTCTGAGTTTTATATATGTGTATATAATGTGTACACACACACACACACACGAGGTCTGCCAATTAAGTCTAGAAACTTAATTGTTCTAAGTGCTCCATACCTCATTGATGAATATCACTGCCATCACCTTTGAAGTACTCGCTTTGGGACGCTGCATGCTGACCCCAAAACCTAGTCTACCCTCCAAAACAATTTTGGAAATCTTTCTGGAACAGCCATTGCACATGGTGACACGGTCAAGTTTGCAAAGCTAATTGTATAGTTGTCTGTGACGTAGTTTTTAGCTGGTAAACAAATAACTCTATTGGAACACCCTCCCTACTCACCTGACCGAGCCTCCAGTGATTTTTTGTTTACCTGAAGAGAAAAGCAATATTGAACAGAAGACATTTGATGCCATTCAGGACATTAAGGGTAATACGATGACAGCTCTGATGGCCATTCCAAAACAGTTCCAAAATTTCTTTGAAGGGTGGACTAGGTGCGAATGGTACATAGTTCCCCAAGGGGTGTGTTTCAAAGACGACCATTGTGATGTTCAGCAGCGAGGTGTGTAGCACTTTTTCTAAGATGAGTTCATGAACGTAATTGTTAGATCTCATATACATATATGCATATATATATATATATGAGGTCTGATATGTGGCTGGTAGATATGTATTTATGTATATGTGTGTGTGTATGTGTGTAAAAACCCACCTGTGGTTAAGTCCACCCTCAGTCACGTGTGTCAGAGAAAAACTGTGATCCTTGGGGCTTTTTGAAATATATATATATATTATTGTGCTTTAAGTGACAGTTTACAGTCTGTCACAGATTAAATTGTGCCCCCAAAAAATGTGTGTAGCCATGTGGCTGGGCCATGATTCCTGATATTTTGTGATTGTTCTCCATTTTGTGCTTTTCCTGTGCTGTATGTTAAAGGATTAGGGTGGACTGTAAACCCCTTCATAGGATCACCTCCCTGCTCCACTGCAAAGGGAGTTTCCCCAGAGTATGCTTTTCACCACCCTTAATCCTTTCATCCTGAAAGAGATAAAAGGAACAGGAAGCAAGCAGAGAATTGAGGACCTCACACCATTAAGCAGGCAGCACCAGGAGAGGAGTGCATCCTTCAGATCTGAGGTTCCTGTGACAAGATGTTCCCTGGACAAAGACTGATGCAGTGTCAGACTTTCCTCCAGAGCCGACAAGAGGAAAGCCCTCCCCTAGAGCAGACATCCTGGATTTGGACTTGTAACCTACCAGCCTATGCAAGAATAAACTTCCCTTTGTTAAAGCCATGCACTCTGGTATTTCTGTTAGAGCAGCCCTAGTTGATGAAAACACAGTCCAAATCAATTTGTCATATAAAACTGCTGCATCCACCCCGCTATGCAACTCTAGCTGCTCTTCACCCACTGTGACTGCACACCCCTCCTTTCCACCCTGTACCTCCTGTAACCATTCAACCAGCACTTGTCCACTGCCACGCTGTCATCTAGCTTCTGGGCAGGAGCTTCTCACAGAGCCTCAAGTGTATATTTAAGCCAAGAAGCACATTTTCCACTAGAGTCACTCTATGACTTAGGGTTCAATCCAATCTTTGTCTGAAAAGCTGTCTTTGGCATTGTTTTAAGCTCCGGGCTAACAGAGACTCCTTGGGCCTTGTTCTTGGGAGGTCCTAGAGTCTGATGTGGTCCTGTAGTAGAGTTCACGTTGTATTTACTATCAGGCTGCTCATTGGCCAGGTATCATCTAGTTCTTCTGGTCCCTTGCTAATGCAGGCTCAGATCACAGGTCACTTTTTGTCTTCTGGGCCCGCTGTTTTCTCGTGTATTTGCTGCCATTTTTCTCCTCTGCTCCAGGTGTATTGGGACCAACTGGTGCTGCTTATATTGTTTAATAGATGCCACTTGATAGCTTTTAAGACCCCAGGCACCACTCACTAAATTGGTATGCAGAATATTTTCTTAAAAATAAAACTTAATTATGTCAATTAGCCTAGATGTTCCCTGAAACCATGATCCTGAGGCCCTTGTGCTTGCTAGTCTGTTCTTCAAAAGGTTGGGTTACACTTAGGAAGCCTTTTAGATTTGGGTACAGTCCAGCTGTGCTAACCTCTCTTCTACTGTGTGCTATCGCTCCCTTCAACTAACCCAGTTTCTATCTACTATCTAATCTATGAATACTCCTCTCACCCCTCCTTGTAACCATCAGTGATTATTTTTTTTTCTGTGTTTAAAACTTTCCTAAGTCCTATAGTAGTGGTTTCATACAATATTTGTCTTTTTGTGACTAATTTCACTCTATGTCTTGGAGATTACTCCATATTATGAGATGTCTCTTAAAATCATTGTTGTTCTTTATCATTGCACAGCCAAGCCAAGTGCCGTCGAGTCGGAATAGTATTCCATTATGTGAATATGCCATTGTTTGTTTATCCATTCGTCTGTTGATGGGCACTTTCATGGATTCCATCTTTTTGCTGTTGTGGACGGTGCTGCAATAAACATCAATGTACATGTATTTGTGCATGTGACAGCCCTTCTTTCTTGAGGATATATTTCAAGAAATGAGACTGCTGGATCACATGGTATTTTAACTTTTCAAGAAAGCACCAAATCAATTTCCAAATTGATTTTACCGTTTCACATTCCTACCAGCAGTGCAGAAGGGTTTCAGTCTCTCCACAACCTCTCCAACATTTATTATCTTGTGTTTTTTGGGCTAATGCCAGCCTTGTTGGGGTGTAATGGTATCTCACTCTGCTTTGGATACGGATTTCTCCAATGGCTAGTAATCATGAGCAATTCTTCATGTGTCTGTATCTCACTGTAGTTTTGACATGGATTTCTCCAACAGCTAGTAATCATGAGCACTTCTTTATGTGTCTGTTAGCCACCTGGATATCTTCTTTGATGAAGTGCTTGCTCATATTCTTTGCCCATTCTTTATCTGGATTATTTGTCTTTTTTCTTGTTGTGATTTTGCAATAACTTGTAATTTGTGAAGATTAGATGCCAGCCGAATTCATGGTAGCCAAAAATTTTTTCCCAGTCTGCAGTCTTTTTACTCCTTTGATGAAGTCTTCAGATGAACATAATGTTTTATTTTTAGGAGTTCCCAGCTAGCTATTTTCTCTTCTAATGTTGGCGGCTTGTTAGTAGTATTTTGTTAGTAGTATAAGGCTCCCAGTGTTGTCCCTAATTTTTCTTCCATGATCTTTATTGTTTTAGATTTGATACTTAGATCTTTGATCCATTCTGAGTTAGCTTTTGTGGGTAGGATAGTGTGAGATATGGGTCTTGTTTCATTTTTTTGCAGATGGATGTCCAGTTATGCCAATACATTCATTAAAGAAAGTGTCTTTGCCCTAGCTTATAGACTTTGGACCTTCATCAAATATCAGCTGCTCATAGGTAGGTGTTGTTGTGTCTGGATTGCCAATTCTGTTCCATTGATCTATGCATCTGTTTTTGTACCAGGACCATGCTACTTTGACTTCCGTGGCAGTGTAATAGTCTCTAAAGCTAGGTAGTGTGAGGACTTCCACTTTGTTCTTCTTCTTCAGTAATGTTTTACTCGTCTTTGGCTTCTTCCCTTTCTGTATGAAGTTGATGGTTTGTTTCTCCATCAATAGCATTGGAATTTGTATTAGGATTGCATTGTATTTATTGATCGCCTTGAGTAGAAGAGACATTTTCACCATGTTAAGTCTTCCTACTCATGACCAAGGTAAGTTTCTCCACTCACATAGTTTCTTTTGCTTTCTTGCAGTAGAGTTTGTGATTTTCTTTGTATAGGTCTTATACATCTTTGGTTAAATTTATTCCTAGGTATTTTATCTTCTTGGGGGCTATCGTAAATGGTATTAATTTAGTGATTTCCTCTTTGACTCTCTCTTTGTTGGTATAGAGGAATCCAAAATGCTTATGTATGTTTATTTTATATCCTGATACTCTGCTGAACTCTTTTGTTAGTTTCTGTAGGTTTTTTATTTTTATTTTTTGTGGAGTCTTGAGTGTTTTCTGAGTACAAGATCATGTCATCTGTAAATAGAGGTACTTTTACTTCTTTCTTTCCATTTTTGATGCCCTTTATTTCTTCATCTTGCCTGATTGCACTGGCTGGAACTTCAAAGACAATGCTGAATGAAAGTGATAACAGTGAACATTCTTGTCTGGTTCCTGTTCTCAAGGGGAATGCTTTCAGACTCTGTCTGTTTAGGATGATGTTAGCTGTTGGCTTTGCATAGATGCCCCTTACTATGTTGAGGAAGTCCCCCTTTTATTCCTGTTTTTTTTTCTGAGAGTTTTCCACATAAATATGTGTTGGGCTTTGTCAAATACCTTTTCTGCATCAACTGATAAAATCAGCTGGTTCTTGTATTCTGGTTTCTTTTTGTAGTTGATGATATTCATTGTTTTTCCATTGTTGAACCATCCCTGCTGCCCTGATATAACTCCCACCTGGTTGTGGTGAATTCTTATTTTGATATGTTGTTGAATTCCGTTGGCTAGAATTTTGTTAAGAAATTTTGCATCTAAGTTCATGAGAGACGTTTCTATAATTTTCCTTTTTGTGTGCCGCTTTTACTCGGTTTCAGTATCAGAGTTATAGTGACTTCACAGAATGAGTTTGGGAGTATTCCATCCTTTTCTATGCTCCGGAATACCTTTAGTAATTGTGTTAATTCTTCTCTACAAGTTTGGTAGAATTCTCCAGTGAAGCCATCAGGGCCAGGGCCTTTTTTGGAGGGCAGTCTTCTAATTTCAAGCTCTTATTTTATGGAGGGTTTACTTAGTTGTTCTACTTCTGTTTATGCCACAGAGGTAGGTATTGTGTTTCTAGAAATTTGCTTGTTTCCTCCATGTTTTCAAATTCATTGGAATACAACTTTTCATGGTGTTCTATTATGGTTCTTTTAATTCCAGTTGGGTCTGTTGTAATGTGGCCCATCTGATTTCTTATTTTAGTTATTTGATTCCTCTCCCGTTTTTTTTTTTTGTCAGTTTGGTCAGTAGTTTATCAACTTTGTTGATCTAGACCAAACATGAGCTTTTGGTCTTATGAATTCTTTCACCCACTTTTCTGTTGTCTAATTCATTTAGCTCTGCTTTAATTTTTTTATTTCTGGTGCCTAGGGGATTGCTTTGCTGTTGTCTTTCCATGCGTTTGAGTTCTAGGGTTAATTCTTTGATTTGGGCCCTTTCTTCTTTTTTGGATGTGTGCATTTATTGGGATAAACTGACCTCTGAGCACTGCTTTTGCTGTGTCCCATACTTTCTGGTAGGATGCATTTTCATTTTCATTTGATTCTATGAATTTGATTATTCCATCCTTAATTTCTTCTATAATCCAGTTGCTTTTGAGCAAGGTTTGTCCAGTTTTCATGTTTGATTATTTTCTCCTTCTTTTTCTGTGATTAATTTCTACTTTTATGGCTTTATGGTCTGAAAAGATGCTTTGTAGTATTTCAATAATTTCAATTTTGTTAAGGATTGTTTTGTGGCCTAATACATTGTCAGTTCTAGAAAACGTTACATGTGCTCTGGAAGAGACAATATATCTGTCTGTTGTTGGGTGGAGTGCTCTGCACATGTTTTAGTCACCTGACACTGCTCTAAGAGAAAATGCTGTGAGTGGAAGGCTTTATGAAGAGAAATTTTATTGACACAGTCTGGTGAGCCACAAATCCATTTATTAGTTGCAAGTCCATTCAGTAAGAGAAATTATCAGAGTCCAGTAGGCTATGTCCAAATTCAAGGAGAGAATCTTGGCAAATGAACCACAGGTCCAAAGGATGTGCTCTGCTCTCAGTACTGCTTTCTTGGTGGTATGAGGTTCCCAACTCTCTGTACTCACTTCTCTCCCTTATATCCCATAGCTGGTAACTTGAGTCCTGCCTCACTAGCACAACTGCTGCCCATTCTCCATCATCAGTATTACAGAGGCAGGACTCACAACACATGGGAGGAAAGGCATCACACTGGGACTCACAGCCAAGTCAGATCAATACATACATTTTTGAAGGGACACAATGCAATCCATGACAAAGTCTATGAGATCAAGCTGGCAGATTGTGGCATTTAGATCTTCAGTGTCTTTACTGAGATTTTTTTTCTAGATGTTCTGTACTTCACTAAAAGGGTTGTGTTGTCATCTACTACTGTTGTGGAGTTGTCTATTTCTATTTCAATGCAATTAATGTTGGTTTTATGTATGGTGGTAGATCATGTCCTCCTGGAGTACTGATCCTTTGACACATATATAATGTCCTTCCTTGTCCAATGAGGTGGACTTCACTTTAAAGTTTATTTTATCAGATATGAATATTAACACTCCTGTTCTTTTTTAAAATTTTGTTAGCTTGATATATTTTTTCCATCCTTTGAGTTTCAGTTTGTTTGTGTCTTTGAGTCTAAGGTGAGTCTTCTGTAGGCAGCATATGGATGGGTCATTTTTTTTTTTTTTTTTATCTGATTGGTCACTTTCCATCTACTTACTGGTGCATTTGGTTTATTTATACTCAGCGTGACTTTTGATAGGTATGAGATTAGTGCTGCCATTTTGATGTCTTTTTTTAATTTGGTGTAGGCAATTCCTTGGTTACCTTTAGTTTTCTGTGCTGATTCTTTTTTCTTTATCTGTTTTTTCTTTTCAACTGTTTCAGTGTTGGTGGTTTTGTATTTGCTGAGACTTCTTGTTTTTTTATTTTCATATGCAGGAATGATTGTTTCTTTTATGATTACCATAATATTTACCCTTTTTTCCTAAATTTAAAACAGTCTTTAATTTCTTTTTACTGCCTTGATTTCCTTTCTATCTGAAAGACCTGTGACTATCTTTTGTGTTCCTTTGTTTTGTTATGATGTTCATATAATACCATCTCTTTCCCCATTTTCAGTGTTTTGCCTAAGATTGTTTTTGTGTCCCTTTTTATAGTTGATATCCAGTTGCTTAGTTTTGTGTTCTAGTCTTGGATTGTTGCCTGGTGTTCCTGGTTTTCTAACCAAAATACTCCCTTTATCATTTCTTTTAATTTGGGTTTGTTTTTTGCAAATTCCCTAAATTTCTGTGTATCTGCAAATATTCTAATATTGCTGTCATGCTTTGAGAAACAGTTTTGCTACATATGTAATTCTTTGCTAGCATTTATTTTCCTTCAATACTTCAAATATGTGATCCTATTGTCTTCTTGCCAGCATGGTCTCTGCTGAGTACTCCAAGTTCAGTCTTACTAATTCTCTTTAGTAGGTTATCTCTCATTTATCTCTATAACTTTTAAAAGTATCTTCTTAACTTTGGAAATGCTGTTGGTGTAGTAAGTTAAGTGCTGCTTCTGCTAGCCAAATGGTTGGCAGTTCAATACACCAGGTGCTCCTTGGAAACTCTATGGGGCAGTTCTACTCTGACCTACAGGGTTGCTATGAGTCAGACCCAACTGGATGGCAATGTGTTTAGTATTTTGGGGGGGGAGGGTTTCTTAACTTTAGTTTTGGCAAGCTTGATTATAATATGCCTTGGTGTCTTTGTTTGGGGATCTACCCTGTGTAGAGTTTGATGAGCACCCAGATAGATATCTTCTCATCCTTGATGATATCAGAGAAATTTTTTGTCAGCAAATCTTTGACATTTCTCTCTCTCCTCTGTTATCCCTCCTGTTCTGGTGCTCAAATGACTTGTAGATTATTTCTAGACTCCCACTTAATTCTTTCTGTGTCTTGATTTTTTTTTTAATTATTTTATCTGATTTTTCTTCCTCAAATATGTCAATGTCGTTTGTTTTATACTCACTCTCACTAATTTGGCCTTTTGTTGCTTCAGTTCTACTCCTTTGACTTTCTAATGAGTTGTCTAATTCTGTAATTTTATTATTAGTTTTCTGAATTTTTAATTCTTGCCATTGTAGGTCTTCTTGTAGCTTGTTCAATCTGTCATTATGCTGTGCTGCATTTTGCCTCATCTCTTTCCTTACCTCTTGAAGAATTCTAAATAATATTTTTTTGCATTCTACCTCTGTTAATTCCAGGAAGTTCTCTTCTTCTGGAAAATTTGATTCTTTGTTTTGGGAGCTTCCTGAAGAAAACCTAGTCTGCTTTTTTAAGTGATTAGAAATTGACTGTTTCTGAACCATCAGTAAATTATATTTATTTATTTTGTTTGCTTACTGTGTTCTAGGTTAGTTGTATATGATAGTCTGGTTATCATTGTCTTTGAAGTTGTAATGTCCTATCATCAGGTGGATAAAGCTGTTGCTAGACATTGGAGCCCATGAGTTCTTTTACTTTTCTTATAAGAATTCAACACAGGTGTCCAGGCAGTCAGTCACCAAGTCAATAAGGCAGGCTGTCTCCTACCGTCCTAGTGGGCAAGGATGATTGGTATAATCACTGGTGTGTGGCTATAGCTTCTGAGAAAGACATGGGGCTAACAGCTGTCCCTGAGTGTTGGTCAGAATGGCGTATCCCCTTATGCATGAATCTAGGTGAAGGAACGGTTTTTTGCTCTAAATTTTATAGCTTAGAGGACCTGGTAGGACATTCCCTGCAACTACCAGTTTGTTAAATTGTCCCCCTTCTGAGTCTGAGTCTCAGAGAACAGCTCAGGGCAGGCTTAAGGAGTCGTATTTCCAGCTTGGTTAATAGTGTCAAACTCCAGAGCCGGACACAACGCAGAGAAGGAAAGGAGAAAATGAATCAGGGCAGGCTTAAGGAGTCGTACTTCCTGTTCAATTAATTGAGTGAGATCCAGAACTGGGTGGAGTACAGAGAAGGGAGAGGATTTTGCTGGGAAAAAGGAGACAGACCTATGCTGAAGGAAAGATTTAGCTTCAAAAGCACACATGGTAGGTTGTACTCCGAGTTAGCTTTCCAAGATCTGGTGCTGTTTCCTACTGGTTCCAAAAGTGTAAGTGGACTCTCCAGGCAATATCTCCCACTGAGAAGAAACCATGGCTTGGCTCACTACAATGGTTGTATCCATTTCCCAGCAGCTCAGGTCTGTAAAAGTCTACCTACTTCTGGCACTACTTCACCTTCCCAGTTGCTCAGTCTAATTCCTGAGCTTTCCTTTTGGTGTTCAGGGCTCCTACGGTATCATATGGACTGAATTTGAGTCTTTGTTGTTAGAAGGGTCACAGAAAGCATCTGTTTATTCCACCGTCTTGGCCACCATCTCCTCAAGGGATTTTTAATGGCTGATTTTTCAAAAATAATCAGCAGGTCTTTCTTCTGAGGTGCCTTCAGGTTGACTCCAATGTAGCTGAACACATTCACAATTTGTACTACCTAGGGACTCCATGTACACATACATATGTATACATAGAGAGTGTACATATACGCACATGCATACATGTGTATATATGTAAGGTCTGACAATTAAATCCACAAACTTAATTGGTCTAAATGTTACATACTTCATAGCTGAATATCACTGCGGTCACCCTCAAAGTGCTCTCCTTGCAGAGTTATGCACCAACACCAGTGTCTAGTTCACCCTGCGAAGCAATTTTGAAACTCTTTCTGGAATGATCGTTGTGCACAGTGGCAAAGTGGCAAGTTTGTAGACTTAATTGTGTAGTTGTCTGTGAGGGACATTTTAGCCAGTAAACAAATAGCTCTGCTGGAATACCCTCCCTGCTCACCTGATCTGTCCCCTACTGACTTTTTTCTTTACCCAAAGATGAGGGAAACATTTAATGGAAGACATTTTGATGACATTCAGAACATTAAGGGTGATACGATGACAGCTCTGATGACCATTCCATAAAAAGAGTTCCAGAACTGTTTTAAGTGGCATACTAGGTACAGAGGTCAGTGCATAGCGTCCCAAAGGGAGTACTTTGAAGGTGTCCATAGTAATATTAAGCAAAGAAGTATGTAGCACTTCTTCTAGGATGAATTCACGCACTTAATTGGCAGACCTTGTAAAATGTAAAATTTAAGTAGATAGATTTACATAGAGATACAGTGAAAGTTACATAAAGATTTATAATATAAATTTTAAATACATTCAAAATCAGAAAACTTTTTTTAATTTTATATCAGGAAGAAAATATATCTGCCCCGACTTCATCACCTGATTCTTTCTATATATGAGGTGTATAGGTACACTAAATTCATTTGAAGACAGTGTTTCCAAGGTTGTTTAAATAAAGAGATTTTGCCTAAAATAATAATCATCTACCATTTTATTTACATTGCTGGGCATAGTGTTTTCCAGCACAAACAGCAATCATGGTCCTGTGCTCCTTTCTGTGTTGAAATTCATTTTGACAACTCTTGTTAGCTGACAAGTACATAGTACACTTGCCTCCCGGCTTTCGGACCAGGTTTCAAATACTGCCTTTGCTAAAGTGCATCAAGTGACAAGTAGCAGGACTTGGGAGGGATTTGGAATGTTCACTGCTGCTGTGAGTGCAGAGATGTCAGGGGCCTGGTGACACTAGGCTGGAAGAGCACTGATTGCACCTTGATTCTGCCCATCTCCCTTCTCTAATAATCCTCACCTGCAAACATTGGAGGACCCAGTGGCTGTTCTGCTAAGAAACAAGGTCTCATCTATTCTGGATATAATTTAAATACCTTTTATACTCCAAAGAGATAGTACAAAAATTATTTCTCTGCTCATTATTCTTGAAGACAGTTAACTGTCATCTTCATACCAAGGATTTTATCAGAAGTGTACCTAAAGATAAAATCAAATGAGCTAAACCTTTAAAGCATTTGTAAACACTCTGGATTTTGAGTTCCATAGTTTAAATTGAGATTTCCACATAGATATCTATTGAAAGAATTGATTACATAAATCATGGTACACCTTTTCAATGGACTAATATGCACTCATGAAAAGAGCAGATTGATTTCTATATTGATATAGAGAAATTTCTATGACTCATTACTGAGGGATAAAGCAGATTATAGGAAAACATGTAACAATATAATATGAATTTATTTATATAAACATCCGCAGACAAAATAACTGTCTCTGAAAATCCACTGACCTAAGTATTAATGGTATACATTTGGTTTCTGTAACGTCAAGTGAATATACTTTCTACATTTCTAACTATTTGATTTTTTGACATAAATATTTATTCACTTGATAATCATAAGAAAACAATACACACTGTAGCTGCAACAATGGGCTCAAGTGCAACAGCCATGGAGGTGGCGCAGGATCAGGCAGTGTACATTCAGTTCTGTGTAGGGTCGCTGTGATTTGAGCCAACTGGACAGCACCTAACAAAATCAGCAACAACAACATAACCATAAAACAACAAAAGAAATAAAAGAAGGACATCTGTGTTTTAAACAAAAGTTTAAAATGAATCAGTTTCTCATACCAAAATTTACACACACTTTGTTATGTGACCATAGCTGCTCTCTCCACACTGTGACAGCACACTCCACCTCTCTGCCGTGTATTTCACATGTCCATTCAACCAGCTTCCATCCCCCTCTGCCTTCTCATCGCACCTACTGACAGCAGCTGCCCAGTTAGTCTCCTGTATCTACTTAAGCCAGGAAGCAAACACTTCACTGGTATCATTGTATGTCTTATTGTCCAGTTCAATCTTTGTCTAAGGAGTTTGCTTTCGGAATGGTTTCAGTTCTGAGCTGACAGAGAGTCCAGGGGCCATCTCTCTTGGGGATGCCCCAGTCTGTGAGATCATCAACTCTGATCTTTTTAATAGAATTTGGGTTCTGCACCTCACCTTTTTCCCACTCCACCAGGGGACTCTTTGTTGAATTTCCCATCAGGGTAGTCATTGTTGGTACCCAGGCACCACCATCTAGTTTTTCCAGTCTCATGCTGATGTAGTTTCTAGTTTATGTGGCCATTTCTGGCTCTTGGGCTCTGTGTCTTTGATGTTCTTCATTCTCATTTGCTCAAGGTGTTTTGCAGATGGCCTCTTGCTAGCTTTTAAGATTCCAAGCACCACTCACCAAAAAGAGCTACAGAACATTTTCTTAATGAACTTTTTATTGCAACTGACCTAGATGTACCCTGAGCCCATCACACACAGACCCCTTTCCCCTGCTACTCTATCCGTGAAATTGTTCGGTTGTATGTAGAAAACTTCTTACCTTTTGATTAAGTCTCTCCCTTCACCTAAAATAATTCTTGTCTACTATCTAATTAGTGAATACCCTTCTCCCGCTCTCCTCACTTTCATTACCACCAAAGACGGTTTTCTGTGTTTAAACTTCTTCTCAAATCCTTATAATATTGGTCTCATTCAATATTTGTCCTTTTACAACTAATTTCACTCAGATAATAGCTTCCAGGTTTCTCCAAGTTAAGAGTTGTTTCCCAAATTCATTGTTGTTCTTTATCATTACACAGTATTCCATTGTGTGAGTAGACGATAATTTGTTTATCCTTTCATCCGTCTCTGGATGCCTAGGTTGATTTCATCTTTCTGTTATTTTGGAGAGTGAGAAAGTTATATTTTTTAATACAACATATGACACTAATTTGAATAACTTCCAGTTTCATTCAGGTCTCAAAAACTATAATTTCATCAGTTACTGTCCAACTCAAAAGTGCTTCTTCTATGAAGCTTCATTTTACTCATCTACAAAGTGAAAAATGACAGTAATGCCTACCTCACAAATGGTAGGTATAAAGCAAGAATGCATCTGTGAAGGTAAGTGAGGTGAAATAACACAGTGGTGAATGTACAGGTTCCAGATTCAGACTTTCCAGGGATGAACCACAGTGCAATCATCCACTGGTTGTGTGGGACTGAGGCAAGTTACCTAACCTCTCTAAACTTCAATCTCCTCATCTGCAAAGGAGACAGGTCAGCACAACCACGGGAGTTGCATTAAAATGTAATCAGTAAATATTTATAAAGTATTCACAACTGTGCCAGCTATGTATTGTTGTTAGTAACAGTTGAGTTGATTCACATTCATGGTGACCCCATGTGTGCTGGGTACAAGTGCCCCATAGAATCTTCAAGGTTGTAACCATTCAGAAAGCGATCACCAGGTCTGTCTTCTGAGGTGCCTCTAGGTACATTTGATTCATCAACCTTCTGACTAACAGTGAAGCTCTTAACTATGTGGGCCTCCCAGAGACCAGCTACATGGTAAGCTCTAGATGCACATTTGATAAATAAGTGAAATGCTGTCAACAGTAGAACTCAGGTCTCTAACCACTCAAGTGGAATCCTCTTTATCCATACCTTACTAGAGCGCTTTATAGAGCATTTTTTTCATTCTGTTTTACCTATATACGAATAATGCAACAGGGGTGATGCCCAGGTTAAACCCCACTGTCATTAAGTCAATTTCAATTCATAGTGACCCTACAGGTTAGAGTGGAGCTGTCCCATAGAATTTCCAAGGACCACCTGGTGGATTGAGCTAACAACATTTTGGCTAGCAGATATAGCTCTTACCTGCTATGCCACCAGGGTTTGAGGCTAAGGAAGCATAAATCATCATGGAGGAAATGAGAGTGCAAAGTAATAATGGAAGACAATCACTTCATTCTTTTTCTTTCTTAGACTTTGTCTTAAGTACTCCTGCTTAAATCAATACTAGAGTTTAAATAATTTTTCTGAACAAGGACAGATTTATATGTGAGAGTATCTGGCATGTTAATTGAAAGGTTTTTATTACTGGTTGTCCGTTCCTGTTAGGAGCCATCTTTTAAACTAAGATGGCTACCACTAAATCAAGAATCAATTAGAAACATTAATAAAACAACCCTGTCAACTCCCATTAGACCCAAGCCAGACTTTTTTTCTCTATTAAGCAAGCAGTTGCTAATCACTGTTTTTATCAATATCTGAGAAACATGATCTGTAATTTACCTCTGATAAATTAATAATACCGATTGGCTACCAACTCTCAGTTAAAGCAACTCTCCCAGGAGGAGAAGGGACATACACAGCCTCTGACATTTCCTGTTTCCAAAGAGAAAGAAGACTCAGTGACTTGGAAGAAAAAAAGTACCTTTCTAGTGAAAGAATACACCCTTAGGAGTGAAGGATAACACCGCAAGAAGGGTTTGAAAGGAGGAACATTTTAGCAAAATGAGTGAATGTATGTTAGAAAAATGAAGAGTCAGTTTGTACAGTGTCGCCTCAGTCAAGAAGCTCAGTGGTTCTCAACAAGCATTTGGAGAGTAATGTACGTAATGCTACAGATCCATGATGAGTGAGAGGAGGCCCTGCATCTGGGATCTAGAAGTGTAGTGTGAGGAACAGTCACATAAAGAGATAATTATGTGAAGTATGATAAGGTGCTTTAATATAAGATGTAATGGCAGAGGGTGAGGCTCTGGAAAGAGAGTATGCACCCCATGGAGCCCAGGGAGAGATAATAAGACAAAGATTCATTTTCTGTTCTCTTTTGGTTAAGGCTGGGGAAAAAGGGTGTCGGGGGTGGGGGCAGGGCAAAATCTTAGACCTTCTACTAACAAGTCAGAGTTACAAGTGGAATTGCAGGTTATTTGGTGTGAACTTCTGCTCTTTTCATGAATCCCTTCCCCTCAAGACAATTGCTCTGGATTCTAATGAAAAACCACCAGGAACAGAATTGTTGCCAGTACTGTCCTTAGGCATTACTGAGTCGATTCTGACTCAGGGCAACCTTCCGTGTGATGGAGCAAAATGTTTCACCACCCTCACAATCATTGTTGTTTCAGGCTGTTGTAGCAGCCACTGTGTGTCAGTTCATCTCATTAAAGGCCTCCTCTCTTTTTCACTGACCTCTGCTTCACCAAGCCTGATGTCCTTCTCCAGGGATTGCTCCTTCCTGATAACTTGTCCAAAGTAAGTGAGATGGATTCTGGTCATCCTACCTTCTAAGGAGCATTCTGCCTGTACCTCTTCCAAGATGAATTTGTCCAATCTGCAAACAGTCAGTGGAATATATCAATACTCTTCACAATACCAGGGACACAGAGAATTCCACTTAAAGACACAGTCTAGTCTCTCTTTGGGAGTTCTGATTGATTCTTGCAAGATTCTTCTCTCTGTTGATTCAGAATGTGTCTCTTTCACTAGTTCTGCTGTCAGCCATATGGAGTCAGGTCTGTTTGCTAATGTGAAATAGTGGAATAGGGCTTGGAGCTCGAAAACTTGGGTAACAATCTTAGTTTTGTGTCATATAAACACTATGACCTGGGCAGTGTTACATTTCTCCATGAAAAAATCCTCATTTGGAAAATAACAACTATCATTTTCTATAAGAAATTTACCATATTCGTATGAGATAAAGTTTGGGAAAACAGCTTTAAAAAAATCCGAGAGTATCGTTATCACTGTTTTCTTTTAAATACAGTTCATAAAATTCTTGAATGACTCCCTCCTGTTTTATAAGGTTCTTCTCATTTCTGTTCTCAAGATTCCCACTTCTCTCAGCTGTCTGCCACATACCTACGAAATATCTCATCTTGAATTTAGAGTTTTGTCTCTCAACTTTGTGTCGCTAATGAGTTGGCCTACAAAGTGGTATCTCCATTTCATGTAATTGTGACTTGAGTTATCTACCACTTTTATCTGGGAAACACAACACAGGAGAAGGGTTTGGATGCTCTACAGCCATATCCATGGCCCCAGTGACCCCAATCTATGAAGTTGTGTTAAAAAACAGAAACATATAAACGTAACGAATGTTGAAAGCCCTGTTCCTGAGAAGGAGGCAGGAAGAATGGAGTAATAGAAAGAAAACTGTCATGAGAACAGTATGAATAATTCTATGAAATTAGAGCTGGAAGAATTCTTAGAGTTCGTCTTGGCTAATGATTTCGCCTTACATAATGAAAGAGCTAGACTCAGAGAAGTTATGTGACTTGCTTCAAACCACAGATGCGATAATAAAGGATATCAGGTTCCCCCCCGCCGACCCCCTACATTGGGCTTAGAATAAGGAGTGGAACTTAAGCAAGAATTACTGACAATGAAAGAAATAGTTACAATGTAGTTGTAAGATAAACTACAAGAAATCCAGTAAAATTTGAATTTCAAATAAACAAGATAAAAAAATTAGTGTAATTGTGTCCTATGTAATATTTGAGATATACTAAAATAATAATGTTTATATAAAATCCAAATTTAAATGGATAATTTCATTTGCAAAATCTGGCAAACCTCAGTGATAAGAGGAAGGAGTATGGGAGGAGTCAGAGGTGAGAGATGATGCCAAAAAGAGCATTATTCGGATTTGCAAAAAGACTGCGTGCAGAAGGAGTGAGCTGTAACTAAGAAAAACAGTGAGACAAACACACAGTGTGCATACATTGTGGGACAGTCCTTCAAAATGACCATTGCTAAGACAGAATCCAGACCCCTCATCCTATTCACACCGCAGTGGGCACCATGGGCCTCGTCCGTGGATTGTTGTAAACTTCTCCACCCTGAAGGACCTGCCTCTTGAATGCCCATCCTCCATTCTCTCTCCATCTCTATTGCATTGTAAGCTTGCTCCTAAGTACTGGACAAATTACGTTGTCAAAAAAAGTCTTTATTGATTGCCTTGACAGCATGTTTCACACCAGCTTTGGAACTACTATCCCATCTGTCTGGTATCAATTCTATTATTTCTCAAAAAATTTTTACATCCACTGACATCTCTCTGTTCATCAGCTCAGTGTGACAGATAGTCTAGCTCAGAACTTTTGAGCTCTCCCAGGTCCCTGATTGTTCCCAGGTCCCTGACTGTTCCCCTGCCTTTTCTGCTTTTCCTTTAATGGGTCAGACATTTGTGGTTGCTTACAGGTGCGAGTTACTGTGTTGAGTTCTGGAATCATGGCAGAGAACAAGATAGACAAGATTGCTTCTTGCCCTATCACAGAGAATTAATCCATGTTAATATAACAGATCAGTGTATACTTGGAGGACACCTTTGTAGGACAGGTGTTCAACCTTGGTTCATACTTTCTTTCTATAAGAATTTGCTCATGGGTGTTTTCATACTGTCTTTGAACATTATATTAGTTTTTCACTAACAAGTTACCAGAAACTTAGAGGCATAAAGTATCATAAATCTTTTATCTTACAGTGTTGAAGTTCAGAAATGCAATTAGTTTTAACAAGTGAATGTCAGGGTATTGGCAGGACTGAATTTTTCTAGAGGATCTGATGGGAGATTGCATTGTGTTGTCCTTTGCAGCTTTTTGAGGCTTCCTGTCTTCTCTGGCTTGTAGTCCCTTCCTCACGTCACTCTATCATTTTAATTGTATCCTCACATCTCTTGCTGTTAGTCCTAATCCTCCAATCTCCCTCTTTTAAGAACCATTGCAATTACGTTAGACCCACCTCCATAACCCAGGATAACCTTATTAAATAAAAATCCTTACTAATCACATCTGAAAGTTCTTTTTACCAAATAACGTAACATAGTCAGAGCTTCCAAAGATTAAGATGTGAATGTTTTCAAATGGTCATTATTCAGCATTTCATAGCCATTGAGAATTGTTGTCTAAAAAATTAGATTAGCCTCATATTGCTTTCCTTGCTTTTGATTTGATCTTTTTGCTTGGCTGCCTCAAGTATTCTTTCTTTAGTTTTAAAATTCAGTTATCTTTCCTAAATTATGTCTTAAGGTTTGTATTTCTCAATTAGTATTCCTATTTGGTGGTGTACTTTTATTGTATGTAGACATAGATTTTGTGATTTTATAAATTATATGCATCACATACATATAAAAATATATGTATAATTTCTACAATCTATTTTGGAAGGAGTATTTTCTTGGAGGATGAGATACCAATTATACACGTGTTGGACCCTCTTTCTTGTTTTTTATATCTATTAGTCTCTCATAATTCATTTCAAAACTTTCCTTAATTTGTTTAGATTTGTTCTGTTTTCTTATTTCCATCTTCTCCTAGCATATCTGTATTTACCTATTATCTATTTATTTCAAAGCTTTGGAACTTGACTGCTAACCAAAAAGTCAGCAGTTTGAATCTACAAGCCACTCCCTGGAAACCCTAGGGGGCAGTTCTACTTTGTCCTATGAAATCACTAGTTGGAATAATCTGAAAGGCAATGGGGTTATTCACTTTGAATTTCATTTGTGTGTGTGTATTTCTTTCTGCACGTATTCCAGCTATGCCAGTTCATGCTTCATTTCTTCCTATTGTCTTACCATCTTTTTCATGAATTACAAAATTTTGATTTGGAATTTAGCTTCAAATAGGCAAATGTTCCATTAATTTTCATGTAATTTAGTGTTAAAATTTTTGGTCTTCTTTTTCTAGTGATTATGCTTCATCTTTTGGCATTCTTTTGTAATATCTCTGGATTTACTTGGGCATAATTTTTTCTAGTTGTTCGTTATTAAATAAGTTGGATTTTCCTGTGCTGAACTTTGAAAGAAGTTCTTGGCAGAAAAGGGAGAGAGTGGTTCTCATTTTGACTTTCACCCAAAGGTTTTTTTTTTTTTCTTTTCTGCTGCTACTGGGACAGCTTGCCCCTAAAAGTGTAATTTTTCTGTGTAATTATTTGTGGATCCCCTCATTATCAGCTTGTTTTGAGGCAAAACTGGTTTCAGTAGAGTATATGTTGCCAGGCTTTTTCATTCCTATTATTGTATCTGTTTTATTTCAAAGAATATCTACTAATTTGTACTACAAAATAAGCCCTATAACATTTAGAAGTTTTTCTTTGTGTTCATAATGGTAATTTCTGAGATCTGTTACTATTGTACCCTCTTACTCTCTCTATGCTTCTGTTTACTTTCTTCTATGTGGCTTCCTCCTCATCCAAACTTCTTTGAAGGTCACTACATGTATTTTGCCATCTGTCAGTTATATCGGTCAGTGGCATTTTGCTGGCTTGGCAGTTATATCTATTTCTTAATTTCAGACACACACGTGCCACACACATATGCCAATATTTAAGTTATTAAACAACAAAAATAAATAAATAAACCTGTTGCTGTCAAGTTAATTCCTATAGGAACCCCATAGGGCAAATTAGAACTGTTCCCTAGTTTCCAGGGAATTGTTTGTGGATTTGAACTGCTGATCTTTCGGTTAGCAGTTAAACTCTTAACCATGGTGCCACAAGGGCTTCAGTTGTGCAAACCACTTGTGCCACCCAGGGACCTGACAAAATAAAAATCCACTATTAATTGGTGGCTTACTCTTTGCCTGTCACTGTTTCACAGAATTAACATTGATTACCACATTGAGTCTTTGCAGCTATCTTATGAGGTCAGCGTTCTTACTTCATAACCAGTCATCGACAGGGTACAGAACCAAACAGCACTTCATTCTGTTTTAAGTGGGATCACCTACCATGAATCAGCAGTCAACCCAATAGCAGTTAAGAAGAGCAACAACTCTTATTATTCTCTCATTTCACACACGAGGAAACTGGGGCTCAAGAATAGGGCCATCAATCTGAGATGCTATATTACCTACAAGCTAACAAGTTAATCTGCTACAGTTTCATGGATGCAAGTAGCAGATACAAGATTCCTGGGTCAGAGGCACAAGACATTGCATTTACTATTCTGGGTGGAATAGGCAAGAAGAGTAGGTTTGCTGCTGCCACAGGTCCAGACAAAAAGCTGTACATGTACCAAAATATGGAGATAGAGCTGATATATGAAAAAATAGAAACTGAGGCACAGGAAGATGAATGAAATGCATTGAGACAGGGGAGGAAAGAGTGGGAAGGGAGAGCAGAGCTGGGCAAGTATGGCTTGTGGCAGGGCCATTGTATTTCAGGCCGAGGTGTGGGATGGCTGCTATAAAATAAGGTTGTGTTCAAAGGTAAAAATGCCACACAGCAGAAAATCAGCAGGTGTGGGGACCAGGGGCACAGCTATCACCTCACTGACCCTTCCCCTTCTCAGTGACATTTTGGCCAGGGTGGATGACCTTGGGGACAGACACAGCTCAGGAGGCAGTTTCCGTGACATGGTCTCAGTGTTTGACAAAGTTCTAATCTAGGTTAGGACTCAGTGCCGAGGGCTCTTTGGAGTAAAACCATCCCTTTATTAACGAGATCCAGCCCCATCTCTCTGATAGAAGTGATGGGAAAAGGTGTCCCTTTGGTGCTATTCAAATGAACGGGAGAGAACAGTGGGTGTTTTTAAAACTCTCTCCCTATCATAGGAGGATGGAGCTCATTAGTGAGGGGAATGAGTTTGCTGGGGAAAGGCTGTTACAATAAGAAAACATAACCTACTCAAGATGAACCAGATCCAAGTCAATTAGGCTGCAAAAAGAGACAGAGCTAGGGAACTTCAAAAAATACCACCTCTTTCCTTCCATTCATTTGAATAACAGCAAGGGGACATTTTAGTTTTTTAATCATTTTTTTTTCACTTGAATCAGTCTGGATCTCATTAATATAGGAATGATCTCACTTAAAAGACCTAGTGTTAAACTGCTGCTCAACTGAGATTAACCAAATCAAACATGATCTGACCAAAAATGAAAAGGCTAAAGTATTATATCTACTTCTAATACATTGCAATCTGACTTTAAAAATAAAAAGGGTACACATGATATTTTTTATTCAGCTTCTTTTGATGTGTCTAGAATACATTTTCCTAGGTAAACCGGTATTGCAATCACAGTGAAATGTGGTTAGCCACATGAAGTTACTGGAAAGGAGGGGATTGAAGTAATTCACATGTGTGTGAGGAGAATATGCAGATGGTGTACATTCTGGACAAAATACATCTTCCATAAAGGATACGTGTTCCAGGGACCTACCAGGGGCCCTTATTTTACTAATCTTGCTGAGTAGCAATTGCTATATGTTGTCAGGTGAACACACTTAATCTGAAGATTTTCCAGCCTCAGCACCCTGGGGTATAGAGGCTTCACTGCATGTTACAGGTTGATTGCATGATCCCTGACCTCCATTCTCCAGATGCCAGTATGCCCCATCCAGCTGTGACAATCAAAATGTCCCCAAACATTGCCAAATGTCCCATGGGGGCAAAATTATCTGCTTCCTCTACTGAAGGAATCTTGCCATGAAGGCAAAGGGAAGGACAACACTCACAGCGGGATTTATGTGTGAGCTCAACCCGTTGTGCTGGCTTTGTTCTAGAAACTTCTTCTGAGGATATTGACCTCCCGCCTTGTGCAATTTTCTTGCTACCTGCATGTGTTTCTCCCCTCACTGCATGCTGATTTAACTGAAGGCCTCCTTCCCTTCTGTAGATGTGCTTTCCTGAGGTCACTCGTGCCATGACAGAGGATCTGATGTGTTAAAGCGCAGAGCTTTCCAACACAGCCACACCAGGATTTGGTTCTTGACTCTGTTCCCTGGCTCTCCTGGATTTGGCTAATGCTTAACCTTTCTGAAAGTTAGTGGATCTGCTACCAGAGGCACACAAAGACAAGGCATAGAGATAGGGAAGGAGAAATGCCTTGGCTTTTTCCTTTCACCTGCCTCTCATACTGTTCCTCATATTCTAGGAGGCCACTGATAGGGAGCCTGGAAATGCAGACCAACGGGATCAGCCCTCTAGGATGGAAAGCTGAACAAGTTCAGAGGAGGAAATGGATCTGGGGCTAAACTGAGTGAACGGTTAGCAAATTATTTGGTTCCTGGAACAAAACCAAGATGATGAGTTGACCTCAAACACAAATACTGTTCCATGTGTTGCCTTTCTCTTTGCCTTCATGGCAAGATAACTTTAATAAGGGAAGATGGTGGTTTTGCCCCATGTGGGGCATTAGTTCCTTCTTTTTGTGGTGGTTCTTCCAGCTCACTTGAGTTAGAAACAATTAAGTAAAGCACACTACCAGAAACAAGCTTCAGTGGCCACTAGCATTGTTCATCATCAGCTTAAGCCAGTCAGAGCCAGACACATGAGAAGCCCTGAATATGCTTCCCTTAAGTCTATGTAGGACGAGTCACCTTCAAAGGAGAAAAGAATTTCCTGATATGAGGCTCAGAAGCAAGGGTTGGCAAACCTTCTTTGTAGAGAGCCGGCTATTAAGCGTCTTAGACTTCACAGTCATACACTTCTGTTGCAACTACTCAGCTCTGCTGTTGCAGAGTGAGTGCACCTGTAGACAATATGTCAGTGAACGCATGTAGCTGTGTTCCAATAAAACTTTATTCACAAAAACAGTGGACCGGACTTGGCCTTCAGCTCATGGTTTGCTGACCCCTGTTCTGCAGGGTGAAGCACTATGTCTCTGTCTTTCCAATGACAATCTCGATTGAATTGCCCTAATTGCACAAATTCATCAATTTGCATCAATTATTTGGGCAGGAGGAAGGTTTCAAGTTTATTAAGGCTTTTTTTTTCTGCCTAATTGTTAATGCTTAATGTAAGCACATAAGAGTCGTGTTATTCACACTTAAAGTATAGCACTGATGAGCAGATTATTAAAAATGATTTAAATTTAGAAACAGGCCTAATTGCACAGGAAGCACATCCTTTTCCACTGGGTATATGTTTCTTCTCTTGCAGAAATGCATGTCAGTTTCCTTGGCAAATTCTCCGCCTGGCATTCCTACAGTCTTAGTATTCATGCGCGGCGCCGCTAACGGATTTACAATTGCAAATCAGCCTTGCACTGGAGCTGGTGATATTTCAGACAGTGTTTATGATGTCTCTGGTGTGCCTGCACACACGTGTGATGATCACTGTTTCTTCTCCCAGAACAATTAGCGACGGGCCGACCTCCCATTGTTCGTATTAGTGTAGCATCTCTGATGTGAAGGAAATGCGCTCACAGCTCACGTTCAGCTCCCAGGACCCTTGTCTTTCCAGCTAGGAAGCAGCTCTCTAGTGGGAATACAGTTGGAGCAGCTTTCATTAGGGCTGTCTGCACTCTGGGAGCCTGAGGAAACCTGGCTAAGACATGCACCGCACACCAGCTGGTCTGGAAGGTAAGAAGAGCCCACAGCAATGTTTCCACATCCACCTGCTCTATGTTGACTGTGTTGCTAGTTGGACCCAGCATCCTGCCACCCCAAGCCCCGTTGTCTTCCCACTGCCCAGCCCCTGGCCACGGAGGCCCAGCTCAGCTTCCCCAGGAAGGCGATGGCCTCCCTGGCTTTCCAGGGTCCAGACTGAGTAATAAAGCTTAGAGACATAGGCTGTGGGTTTGGGCTTCAGATAGATCCAGGTTTGAATCCCAGCTCTGCACTTACTGTGTGACCTTAAACAAATCTCAGACCTCTTGGGGCTTCCGTTTCCTCCTGGGCCAATGGAAATGACGGCACCCAACTTACAGGGCTACCACAAAGGCCAGAATCTATAATACATGCACAGTGGACCCTTATTTTTCTGTTGGCTACTTTGCATGCAAAAGCCCTTTTAACGTTGGAGAATACACCATATATGTGAGTCTTCATGGAAAGCAAGGTAGATGCCTCACGAAGCAGTCATCGGCCATCTGTTGAATTCCTCCAGTGACGGCGTACATATTTGTTGGAAACAGCCGGCCAGAGCTGAGCAGGTTGTAGTGTTGGTTCGTTTTCAGGTTAAGGGATACTGACTTCTTGTTGCTCTCACCCAGTGCTCTAACTTAACCTCCAGGGAAGTGTAAACAAGTGAGAGTTAGGCATAGCATTTGCGTCCCTGAGGGTACCTTCTAGAGGCTAACTGAGGCTCACTCTCATTCAGAGTGATTTCAAATCCACCTGCCTCTCTCTTCGCCATGCCTGAAGGATGTGCTTTCTCTACTTGAACAATCCGTATCACACAGGACCCCGCAATAACAGTCCTCTCTGCCGTCTTTCATGCTCGGGTCTACTGTTTTAGTGACAGCTTTGCACTTACATACCAGATCTCTTGAGGTTCATCAAGACAGCAAAGATGTTCTTTAATTAAGTGAATATTTCCTTTACTTTGCCACCACCCCCTGATCACATATAACAGAGGTTCCATTTACAACCTTGTCAGATTCCAAGGAAACAATCAGCAAGATATAAATTTACTTTTCTAAAAGATGCTGCTTTGATGAGATTTACATTTGAAAGTTTGTGTTTACACTTCCTCCCGGGTTCCAGCCCTTATTCCTTTTCCCCTGGTGGCCCTCTAACAGATCAGCTTACACAAGCTTCCCCAAGGCTGGAAGATGCTACTTTCTCTGGCTTCTCTGTACAGGTCAGTGGGGAATCTTCAAAAATGAGGAGTGATGCACCTGGAGAACAATTGAACTAAAAGTCAGATAGGGCATTATGGTGAAACTGTAGCTTCTGTTTCTCCTCTTAAAACAGTGCTCATCAACCGCTAACTGAAAAATTGGCAATTTAAGCCTATCCAGAGGGGCCTGGGAAGAAAGCTCCAGGCTGCAGAAAATTCCAACACCTCAACCAGCTTGCTTGGCATGCCCTGTAGCTTTATGGTAACATTCTACTTGTAAGTGATGTAAAAGCAACCTTTCTGCTAGCCCCCACTAAGCAATCTTGGCAGCAGCAGTCCCGACTGTTTCCTTTCCTTGCCCAATGAAATAAAAATGCTTTGCTGTTTTCCCACCTTGGTCTCTTGTTTATTGGCTGAGACCAGTCACATGGAGCAAAGCTTGGAGTTTCCACCCGACAACATATAGAAGACAGTTCTCTGACATGCATGAGATCACCAGGAGTCACAGTCAACTCAACAACAACTGTTTTTTTTTTACATGTTAGACACTTTTGAACCCTTTACATGTCTTGCCACTGATCATTAAAACACTCTTTGGATATGAAAAAGTCTGCTTTGCTGTGAAGTATGTTCTGCAAACAGAAAGTTAACTCACACCCAGCAGGTAAATCAGGAATGCTGTCAGCACTGCACAAAAGTCGAGTTCCTTCATACGAGACTCCTTTTCTTCTTCTTTTCCCAGTATGTCAGATTTCACACCTTGAGTAACAGTGGCTAAACCTAAAATGCACTATCTCTGACGAACACAGCAAAGATGGCAAAGAAAACAGCTGCACACTCTTGCCCACTCCTGCTGTTCTTTACCTTGGCTCAGTTAGGCCGCTGCTCTTTCTCAGAAGTACTTATGACTCTCTTCTGTCTGAGTACATTTTGTCGTCGTCCAAACTCAGCTTTATCCTTTCCTTCCAACCCATTCCGTCCATTCTGTCAGAGACTTTTACATTTATTTTAACAGGTAACTGTGGTGACATAGTGGTTAAGTCCTATGTTTGCTAACCAAAAGGTTGGCAGTTCAAATCTACCAGGTACTCCTTGGACTCTCTATAGAGTAGTTCTATTCTAACATAGATGGTCTCTGTGAGTCAGAATCAACTCAGCAGCAGCGGCTTTTTGTCTGTGTGTGTGTGTGTGTATGTATTTTGTAGCAATTTTTAAACACATCTAACAGCAGTAGTATTTCGTACATCTGTTTAAGGATCTGACTCAATGCCCCATACCTTTTCAGCTGCCCACCCCTAATGCTGCTTCTGCCCTAATCCATGCTATTTTGGGTGTGTGATTTTGCTGAATGAAAGATTTTTTTGGAAATGTATATCTTACATTAAAACAGGAAGCTATTTGAAAACCGAGGAAGGGGATGCTCGCATAAACCAGAAAACGTACACAGAGCACCAGTTTGGGGAGTTGTGTGATTTCCACCTAAGGCCCTTTTCTGCTCCTGAGGCCCATGCTCTCTCTGTAAACCTCCTGGCCAGGATAGCCCAAGGAAAGCACTGCAGTTTTCAAACAATCATCTATAGTGCTGTTTCCCTGAAGCCCCAAACCAAATTATGGACCAAAAAAAAATTAAAAGCATGTAGTAGAAAAATCAGTAAAATACAAGCAGGATTATGAAATGCATGGCACACACGCATTGTGCCTCCTCCCAGATTCTGAACTGACGAGAAACATAGGATAAAATGTGCTACCAGCACGTAATGGCTGCTCGATGAAATGACAACAAATTGAAATCAAAGAGTCTCAGATGATCCTTAAGGCTTGCAGTACGAGGAAAAGAAACATCATTGCTCCAAGACTTGGAAACCTGTCTTATACAACTAAGTTGAAAACCCACCACCTGTCTATCAATTTGTCAAACTGTGGTGGATGTTGGAAGTGATGTTACTGGTATTTCAAATGCCAGCAGGTCACCCAAGGTGGAAAGATTTCTGGGGAGTTTCCAGATGAAGATAGATTAGGAAGAAAGTACAGTGGTTCACTTCTAATCATCAGCCAATGAAAACCCTGTGGATCACAATGGAGTATTGTCCCCAATAGGCTGGAAGGTGCGACCCCTCGGGTGGAAGGCACTCATAATCCATGGTGGTCGCAACAATGGGCTTGGCATACCGATGATCAGGAAGACCGGGTGGGGCCTGGCAACACCGCATTCCGTTACAGTAAAGATTGCCATGGATGGCACCGTCTCAGCAGCTAATAACAACAGCCACAAACTATAAAAACAGTAATCACTACTGACCTGAAAGTTTCTGACTGCAGCAACCACTCCTATTGGTGTGATTCTTACTGCCCTCCTTGACATGTGTCTCATCCTCACTGTCATGGACTGATTCGTGTCCCCCCAAAATGTAAGTCAATTTATCTGGGTTATGACTGCCAGTATTGTGACTGTCCTCTATTTTGTCATCTGATGTGATTTTCCTATGTGTTGTAAATTCTGCCTCTATGATGCTAACAAGGCAGGATTAGAGGCAGTTATGCTAATGAGTCAGAATTCGGTCTACAAGATTAGATTGTGTCTTAACTCAACCTCTTCTGAGATATGAGAAAGAAGTAGAGAGACACGGAAATCTCGTGTCACCAAGAAAGTAGCACCGTGAACAGAGCATGTCCTTTGGACTCATGTGCTAAGACAATCCATATTAAGGACATGATAAGACAAAGCATGTCCTTTGGTCTCTGTGCTAAGACAATCGTAGTCCAAGGGAAGACTGATGACAGGTTCTTATAAATAGATATTAATTATGTGACCAGTGAGTCACCTCTGAGGCTGGTGCCTTGAATTCAGACTTCTAGGCACCTAGCCAGTGAGAGAATAAATTTCTCTTTCTGAAAGCCGTCCACTTGTAGTATCTCCGTTGCAGCAGCACTGAATAACCAGGACATTCACCTTCGGGCGGACTCTGTCTACTGTAAACCAAACTACGGTGCCTCCTCTTCTTCCTCTCTACGCCTTCCTTCCTTTTTGTTATATATTTTTCAACACAGTTCTTCTTCCTGAAATAATCTTGCACTTGTCTGTTTTGGTCCAGATCTAAGTAATTGTTCCAGCTGAAGTCTCATCTCTCTCCTGAGCCTCCTCATGCCATCAAGGCTCTTGCTGCTTTTTGTAACATTATTTGTGCCCGTTATTTTGACTGTAACACGATCATGAGCTTCCAGACTGTACCCACAAGGCTCCATTCATTTCTTTCTCTCCCAACATATTCCAGCATGAGCTTGCTCACAAATACCCAGGAAGTGGCATACATCTGCACCTATGCCTCTCTCCAGAGAAGCTAACGTGTAGTATACATGTGTATGCACTTGTGTATTTACATATATATTTACTGAATCTATGCTCTATTCTAGCTTTTGTTCTAAGAACTTAATAGTTCCTACAAGAATCCCTGACATAAGACTTACCAGTTTCTTCTTTTTGCAAATGAAGGTAGTGATCTGATGATGTGGCATTACGAAGACTACTTTGTGACATGTAAAATGCTGTTCCAAACTAATCGTCAATACCTATAATTTGAACTACTTATTGATAACTGCCCTGAATTGTTTCTAGGGATGGGGTATTGGTAAGGAGGCTTATTCTTCAGTGCCTCAGACCAAAATAATCTAATATTTTCATGTGTTCATATATTTAAAAGTCCAAGACATCATATTAAAAATTAAAATGTTCTGGACCTTGACACATTGCAGTTATCTATTACTTTGTAACAAACCACACTGAGAGTGCGTGGCTTACAGAAGTAATAATACACTAAGTCTCATGATTCTGCAGCGTGATGGGTTTCAGCTGGACGGTTCATCTACTCTGCGTGGTGTTGCCTGGGGGCCTTGAATTTCCTTTGTGTGGCCTTTTGTCCATCACATAATCTGACATCATTTGGTCATCTGAACTGAGAATCTTTACATGGTGGCTGGATTGCAACAGGGTGACGGTGGAAATGGCCAGGTTTTCTAAATTCTAGGCCCAGACTTGGTAAACCATCCTTTCTGTCACATTCTCTCTGTCAAGGCAAGTCACAGTGCCAACTTAGATTCAAGGCAAGGGGGTGGAGATCCCTCTCCTGGTGGAAAGAGTATCACAGGCCTCCGGGACTGGAGGGATTGTTCACGACTACATCTGCATATATGCACAGGCTAATGTTTCGATGAGATGTCTTGGAATTTTAAATACTTGAAGATTATGGGATAGTCACAGTCCTCTTTGAATAGGGGACCACCTCTAAACTGGCTTCTTATGGGTTATATGGAAAATATGGTTTCATGGTTTAAGCCACCAAGGAATATCCATGTTTCCAAAAGTGAAGCCCCATCAGATTCTGCCCTCACCTACTCAATGAGATGACCTACTGTGCCAGCCAAGTGCCGTCAAGTCGGATCCGATACATGCTTAAAACAACCTAGCAATGTAAGCCTCTCCTGCATAGGGGAACTTTAGCTTTTGGAGGAAGCAAAATACCCTCATGATTCATTAAAAACACCAAATTCACTACCACTGAGTCGATTCTGACTCACGGTGACCCTATAGGATAGGGTAGAAGGGCTGCTCCACAGTTTCCGAGGGGGACCCAGTGGATTTGACCTGTTGACCTTCCAGTTAGCAGGCGTGGCGCCTAAGCGCTAGAGCAGCAGGGCTTCTGAGACTCATCGGGGGCTGCTTAATCAAGGGCCGCCTTTCAGCCTTAGAGGACAACACTGTTTCTGCTTTACAGTTTCGTTTTCATTTTATATATAAAATATATATAACATATCTAAAAGCAGCATCTTAGTACGTGTTCTCACCTGTATTCTGTGGCTCAGATCCTGTTCATGGAGCTGGGTGAGAGTTTTGGTGTGAATGATTTGTCCCTTAAGATTGTAGGCCAATGAGAAGTAGCTGGGATTCACTTAAGAAGAAACGAGCCAGCTGTTAGTAAGCCTAAGACCAAACCCTGACTTCTCTGCTGCCAGCTTCTCCTCCTGAGTACGTTAGACCCCACCCATTCCCACAGCCTCAGTTTCCTCTTCTTGGCCCCTAGAATCGTTGTCTCTTCCCTGAAGCAGTTTTGATGTTCAGTGAGTGAAAGTTTGTGCCCGCGATCTGAAGGCCACAAGGCCGTGTGACCTCCAGGGAATATGAGTGGCAGAAATGGAAGCAACCACCGTGATAACAAGGAAGGCATCACCTAGAGTGACCTGATGACAACAGGACCGTGTTGTGTGATTTGCAGGCGTCATCTCCTTTAATCGCTCTTGTCTGCCTTTCTCCTGTGTGATGATGGCACATGCTGGAATGGAGAGCAGCCACCTCTTTCTGCGTGTGATGCGTTAGGTATGTAGTTGTTCTTTCCAAGTGACATGGACACATGTCCATGCAAAGAGATCAGTGTTCTCATCACAGCTGACTCCTCTGGCAGGAACAAGTGGTTCAGATGCCAGCAAGAACAGGGATGGCAGAAGAGGGTCACCACGGGAAGGTATCAGACAATCTATAGGCATCACGAGAATATTGTGGCATCACACTTCACATTAGAAGGAACAGAGTATATCATTCTTGCTCAACAGTGGCCCACAGAGGCAAGGAAGTCCACCTGCAAGGGCAGCCTGGCACCAAGACAAATGTCCCAAAGATGTGCCTCCTCCTACAAAAATTTACAGATCCCCTCTTAAGACTGTTTCATTACTAAAAAGTTGAGGTCAATAAACCCTTTTAGCATTATGGCAAGTATTTATGAGAAAATGTATGTGGAGTGCCTAATACTGTGCCACCCAACCGAGTCTTCACAAAATAGTGACTCGTGGACAGTAAAGCCAGTCAAAGTTGGCAAAACTGGTTTCCATGCCAGATGCCACCATGCCTTCCCAAATGTGAAAGATGTCTTCTGTGGATTTTGCTCTCCTGGCTAAAGGGTCTTGTTCTCCCCTTAAAGTTCTATCTCAACCTAGCCTTCCTCGGGAGTCTCAGAAACTGAACTCGGGCTGCTAACTAAAAGGTTGGCCATTTGAATCCACCAGCCACCCTTAGGAAGCCCTGCAGGGCTGTTCCACTCTGTTTTATAGGGTCACTATGAGTCAGAATTGACTCAAAGGCAATGGGTTTGGGCTTATTGGGTTTTGACTTTGGGCTGCTCTCTCTTATCCTTTCATACAGCTTGCCTTATAGAATCAGACTCAATGGACATGTCGTAACTACCAGTCCTACTAACGAGGATGACAACAGCAGTGTGTACTGTAAGCTTACAGAGAACCAACACCTCTACAGGTGGTTCATCATTTAAACACTTAATCCTCGCAAGAAAGCCCAGGAAGAAGGTTTCATTTCCATTCTACAGACAAGAATGTTGAAACTCAGACACAAGCCAGGGTTAAGGCTCAGGCTGAAAACTCACTCACGGGTCACATAATTAATATCTATTTATAAGAACCTACTGTGTGCTGCCAACTGTTGTGACTGCTAGGGATTCAACCACGCTTTCTTTGGTGTCACTCCCATCCTAGTGGAGCTGGCCTTCAGTTTACTCTGAAGCTTTTGGTTGGTAGTGGGTTTAAGAGTTAACAGGTTCTGTGCCCTCCCCTCCCCTCCCCGCCAGCCATGACACATTTGTTTCCATCAGGCACTTTGTGGACATTCAGGACTGTTTTTAAGGGAGTGACTCTGATAGAGGAATAACCAGACTCTGATTAAATCTGTAGGTTAATGAAAACAGGTTCGAAGGACTCTTCAAAGCAATTTAACCTGCTCTTCTGTTTGGATTCTCCTGTACTATCCTACTCAGAAACAACATGGATTTTCAAGGATCCATAATGTATACACAAGGACTGAAGAGTAAGCTCACAAACTCACTCTGGAAAAAGTACTTTGAAGTGGGCTAGGCACGGCATGGGTGCATGGCTTCCCAAGGGGAGTACTTCAGAGGTGACTGCAGTGACACTCAGCAATGAGGCATGTAGCACTTCTTCTAGAGCAAATCTGTGAATGTAACTGACAGGCTTCGCACGATGGCAGTACAGGACAGGTTGCCAGACCAATAGGGACCAAGCCTTAGGACGCTCACGTGCATGTTCCCTGTCTCAGTGAGAAGAGCTCTGCACTTTTCTTGTTGCCGTATTTGACTTCCGTGGTTGCCTGTTTCGGAGCCAGGTTCTCAGCTCACCAGGAAATAGACTTGGACTTCCCTATTTTCCCCCCTCTTCATTCTGCTGATGCTACACCTGAGACCCAAAGCACTGAAGTGAGCTTCCTGTTCCTTCTTTTGATCTTCACTTAGCCCCTGGAAGACAAACAGTGTCCATCCCCTTAATAGGAGCGGTAATTGGAGCTCTGATAGGCGATGGCTGTCTTGAGGGTCTTAGTACCACAAGTGACACGCCCTGAAGCCATGACGTTTGGTTTGGAGGTTCATGGTTATGCCACTCTGCCATGAAAACAACCAACCAACAACAATATCAACAAAAACCTCAGGAAGTAATACAGTTGCAAACAATTTGTATCTTCCCAAAATCACTATCTTGAAGAGTGATGAATGTTTAGAATGGCAAGTCTTAGAATGTTCATTAATGTGTCTTGGTGGAAGTAGTGACACCAAGTGCAGAAAGAGGAGACTCGGCTCTCTGACACATAACAACAGAGGACAAGGAACGTCCTCCACATTGCTTTTGTCTCTCTACAAGGAACTTCCACCCTTGACTCTGGGCATTGTAACATCTGTTTTTGAGGAGACGTTGTCTGATTCAGACAAGGAAGAGAGAAAACCATACTCTGCCAGAAAGTCCCTGTTAAAAAAGAAAGCCTCAAACAGTACCACTGGTGTGAAGGACTCAGTGGATTAAACTGTGTCTCAGAACATTTCTATTGGAAGACTAGTGGCTGTACCTGTGAAGAAAACTGAAACAAAGAGCTTTCTCTTGTTATATTATCAAGGTCATTCCAGAGTAAGGTAGCTCCTAACCCTAACCTCTTCTACATTCTAAAATTAATAGACAAAGAGACACACAGAGAGGAGAGGGAAAGGCACACACAGAAACAGAAGCATCTTGGAATGTCCAGCACTGCTTAAAACTACAAAAGGCTAAATTAGACAAGGGAAGCATCTCACCTTAGAGCCCCACCCTAAATTAAGACTTCCAGCCTCCTGAGCTGTGAGAAAATAAATTTCTGTTACTGAAAGCCACTCACACGTGGCATTTCTGTTACAGCAACACTGTTATTGCTGTTGTTGTTGTTGTTAGGTGCCATTGAGTTGGCTCTGACTCACAGAGTCAACTATGTACAAGAGAAAGAAACACTGTCTGGTCCTACACCAGGTCCACAATCATTTTTATACTTAAGGCCATTGTTACAGCGCTGTGTCAATCCATTCATTGAGGGTCTTCCTCTTTTTCACAGTCTACCAAGCGTGATGTCCTTCTCAGTGACCAATCCTTCCTGACTGCACGTCCAAATTATGCAAGATATAGTCTCACCATCCTTGGGTCCATGAAGCAGTCTGGTTGTACTTCTTCCACAACAGACCTTTGGTTCTTTTGGCAGTCCGTAATACATTCAATATTCTTCAACACTACAATTTAAAAGCACCACTTCTTCTTCTGTCTCCCTTACTCATTGTCCAGCTGTTGCATGCGTGTGATGTGATTGAAAATACCATAGCCTTGGTCAGGCACACCGTGTCTCCAAGGCAATGTCTATACTTTTCAACACTTTAAAGAGGTCTTTTGTAGCAGATTTTCTCAATGCAACGCATCTTTTATTTCTTGACTGCTGCTTCCATTGGTGCTGATTGTGTAATCAAGTGATGAAATCCTTGACAACCTCCAGTCTTTCTCCATTTACCATGGTGCTGCTTACTGGTCCAGCTGTGAGGATTTTTGTTTCCTTGGTGTTGTGGTTCAGTTCATACCGAGGGCTGTGGTCTTTGATCTTCATCAGAAAAGGTTTCAAATCTTCTTCACTTTCAGCAAGCAAGGTTGTGTCATATGCACAATACAGATTGTTAATGAGTTTTTCTGCAATCCTGATGCCCCGTTCTTCTTCATACAGTCCAGTTTTTCAGATGATTTGCTCAACATACAGAACAGATCCTAAAAACCAAATGAAACCCATTGCTGGCAAGTTAATCCCCACTTCTAGTGACTCTATAGGACAGAGAAGAACTGTTCCCATTGAATTTCCCAGGAGCATCCAGTGGATTCACACTGCCAACTTTTTGGTTTGCAGCTGTAGCACTTTTAACCACTACATCACACCACCAGGGGTTGAATAGGAATGGTGAAAGCATGTAACCATGACCGCACCTTTCCCGATTTTATACCATGCAGTATCTCCTTGTTCTGTGCCAATCACTGCCTCTCGATTCATGTATAGGTTCCTCAAGAGCACAGTTGAATATTCTAGAATTCCTATTCTTGGCAATGTTATCCTTAATTTTTTATGATCCACACAGTTGAATGCCTCTGCATAGTCGATAAAACACAGGTAAATACCATTCTGATATGCTCTGTTTTCATTCAGGATCCATCTGACTTCAGCAATGATATTCCTGCTTTCAAGTCCTCTCCTGAAACCAATCTGAGCTTTGTCAGTTTCTTGTAAAACCTGCAGCTACTTTTGAACGGCCTTCTGGAAAATTTACTTGCACGTGATATTAATGATATTGTTTTGATAATTTCTGAATTCAGTTGAATAACCTTTCTTGGGAACAGGAAGAAATATAGACCTTTTCCAGTCAGTTGGCCAGGTAGCGACCTTAGATGAGTGAGTCCTCTCAGCACTGCACCCATTTGTTGAAACACCTCAGTTGGTATTTCATCAATCACTGGAGCCTTGTTTTTCCCACTGCCCTCAGTGCAGCTTTGCTTCTTCCTCAGTACCGTCTGGACCTGATTACACAGTCTGATCGTACAGTACACACAGTGCTTCTTGAACGAGGTGAATGTCAACCCAATTTTTTTGATGGGACGTCTCTGTATATTCCTGCCATCTTCTTTTGATGTTTCCTGTGTCTTTTAATATTCTACCATAGAACCCTGCACTACCGATACCTGAGGCTTGAATTTTTTCTTCAGTTCTCTCAGCTTGAGAAAGGCTAAGCATGTTCTTCCCTTTTGGTTTTCTATCTCCAGCTGCTTGCACATGTCATTATAATATTTTTTCTTTTCAAGCTACCTTTTGAAATTCTCTGTACAGTTCTTTTATTTCATTGATTCTTCTTTTTACTCTAGCTGCTCAACTTAAAAGAGCAAGTTTCTGAGTTTCTTTTGGCACCCACTTTGGTCTTTCCTTTGTTTCCTGTCTTTTTAACGACCTTTTGCCTTCGTCACATGTGATGCCTTTGACGTCATTCTACAACTCATCTGGTCAAATCTACTCTTGAGACGGTCTCTACACTCAAGTGAGATCTACTCAAGTCTGTATTGTAGCTCTTGTCAACTTGTTCTAATTTTCTTTGGCTTCAGGTTCAATGTGCATATGAGCAACTGCTAGTCTGCTCCACAGTCAGCCCCTGCACTACCCGCTATTAAAGGAAAAGCTCAGTGAGGACCAAAACACTGTATGCTATTCACAACTTACAGTCTTATTGCTGCTTGGGATTCTGAGACAACGTGCGAGTGCATCACAAAGTAGAGACTTGTAATACACTGTTTTAGTAGGTAATGAAGAACAGCACGGGTAAGGTCCAGCATATCCTGAATCTTAGTTGTCTAGTGCTGCTGTGACAGAAGTACCACAAGTGGGTGGCTTTAACACACAGAAAACATATTATCTTGCAGACTAGGAGGCTAGACGTTCAAATTCAGGGCACCAGCTCGAGGGGAAGGCTTTCTCTGTCAGTTCTGGGAAAAGATCCTTGCTATTAATTTTCCCTTGATGGAGTAGCTTGTCAGCGCAGGGAACCTAGGTCTCAAGGACACATTCTGTTCCCAGTGCTTCTTTCTTGGTGTCATGAGGCCTCTCTCTTCCGTGATTGCTTCTCTTTTTTACATCTCAGAAGAGACTGACTCAAATAAAACCTAATCTTGTAGACCTAGGCCTGCCTCGTTAACCTAACAGCCTCTAGTCTGCCTTATTAATGTCACAGAGATGGGAATTACAGCACATAGAAAAATCACATCAGTTGAAAAAATGGTCACAGTCACACAATGTTGAGAAACATGACTCAGCCAAAGTGATACCCATCTTGGGGGAACTCAGTTCGGTCTGTAACCTCCCCCTATCCTTACCATTTCGGACCACGTTTCCTGTGCTGTAACTGAAGCATCCTCCTTCCTCTGGCATCACGTTCCCGTTTTACCCCTGTGAGCAGTAGGCCAGAAGGTGTGAAAAGCGCCACTGGAGCAGTGTTTTACCAACGCATACTGAGTGCTGATGAATCAATGCTCCTGCTCCTTCACCTCCTTTGTGTAGTAATTTGGATTGACTAAATCCCAAATAATCTGGTGGTGAGTTAACAATCTGACTCGCTTCCCCATTCTCCTGCACTTGTTTTCTGGGTTCACAACCCAGGTAAACTTTTTGCACTGAGTTTCATCTCATCATATGTTTCAGAGACAACCAGACTTTAGCCCTTATAAGATATGTGGAAGGTAAGCCCTCAAACATAAACAGTGACCTCCCTGGACATAAAATGAATAACAGTCAGAACGGGAGGGGTGACACTTCATTTCCATTCCCTGGATTTTTGTGTCTTTCAAGTGGTTTTCTGTAAACAAAGAGGAAAGGAAAGTGGATGACATGGTTGTGTGGGCCCCACAAGGCACAAAAGAAAGCCTGTGCTCACTGTGAGGACTGAGTGGAGGCAACTCAAAAGGAAGCTTGAGCAGAGCTGCCTTTCAGGAAGATACTGATCACTTTATGCAGTAGGCAGAGCAAACACGGAGAAAGGGAGATGGATTAGCAGGGTGGTGTGATCATCTGGGGGATGTCACCTGGACCTGCATTTCTAAAACAGCCTTTGTATGTTCTGCATCCTACTTTGGTGTGCGGCTTCTGGGGTCTTAAAAGCCAGCAAGTGATCCTCTAAGAAGCATCAATTGGTCCCAACCCTCCGGAGCAAAGGGGAAAGAAGAGCATGAAAGGCACAGGGAAAGTGTGAGGCCAAGAAACAGAAAGGGCCACATCAAACAAAGACCACATCTACATGCGACCACAGAACTAGACAGTTTTCAGCCACCACCAAAGACTGCTCTCGTAGGGAATCTAACAAAGAGTTCCTGAAGGAGCAGAAGCAATGCAGGCTACAGAATTAGAACTCTGGTGAAAAAAAGACTTGATGGTCTGGCAGACTGGAGGGTCTGCAGAAAAAGTGACCCCAGTTTCTCTGTTAGCCCAGAACTAAAACCATTCTGGAAGCCAACTCCTCAGACAAAAATTGAACTTGTTTGTATACAAGGCATAAAATCATAAATCATACTAGTGAAGAGTATGTTTCTCGATTTGTGCGTATACCGGACACTGGGCAGCTCTTGTTCAGTGGCAAAATAAGACAACAGAGGAGGACAGAAACTGGGTAAGTGGATGTGGGAAACACAAGATGGAGCGCAGGAGTGTGCTGCTGCTGTGTATGGGGAGCAGCTAGGGTCGCACAGCAAAACATGTGTGATCTTTTGTATGGGAAAGTGGTTCAAACTGTAAACTGTCGCTTAAAACAATTAAAAATAACTAAAACTAAGAAAGAGGGGAAGAAGAAAGGAAGGAAGGAAGGAAGGAGAGAGAAAGAGACAGAGAGAGAGTGAAAAAGAGAGAAAGAGAGAGAGAAAGGAAGAAAGAGAGAGAGAAAGGAAGAAGGAGAGAGAGAAAGAAAGAAAAGAAGAAAGGAAGGAAGAGAGAGAAAGAAAGAAAATTCCCAGGTGATTTGAAGCTGCTGACCCTCAGACCACACTTCAAGAAGTGACAAGATTCAAACTGATAATATAATAATCTATTCTTTTAAAAGTATAAATAAATAAAAGAGCCTTTGCATCACCCCTCCTCAGTAAGGTGCACAAGTGTGAGTGCACACACACACACTTTTCAGTCTCATTTCAGAAGACGCCATCTCTTCATCATGACAATCGTACATAGGATTACAGAGCAGCTTCGCCAGAGCGGCAGCCCTGCCGCACTTCCTAATCGCCGTACCCACCCACCCCACACACATTTACTTGCCTAAAAAGACAATTCCTGTCTCCTCTGAGAAAAGTAAGTAGCACAAAATTCACCTCCTGTCTGCCTGCCCTTAATGTCTTGTCAGTCTCATTCCTCCTCATCAAAAAAGGGCTTTTGCAAATGATTGACTGGAAAAAGATGTGGAGAATTAAAACTTGGTAAGTTTCTTCCTTGAGGACCAGGGCCAAGGCTCTCTTCTTCCATCCCCTTCTAAGGTGTGCCCACATGGCGACATCTGTCTCTGCCACTGCAGACACTGAAAACAAACTCACAAACCCATAGGACAAGCATGGGAAACAAATGCAGGCACAGTGGGGGGAACCTGATGAACTTCCCTACGGGAACTTGCCTGCTTCCCTTGTAAAGCATTTGAACCTAAAGGCCAATGACCTGTTGTATCAATTTTCTGTTACTGCATACTAAATAGCAGAGGTTTCAGTCTCCAAAAACCCAGCCATGAAAGGTTCTTCATAGCACAGCTGAAGATTAGACATGGACATCCTTCCCAGCAGGCACATGTCCCCTTGGCCACCTGTCCAAATGGGACACTAGATTTTTCCTCTAAGAGATTTTTCTGCTCTAGCAGCACTCATCCTTTCTTTCTTAAGCTTATAGCAGGATAAAGAGAGTGTGAGAGGACACACATTTATCAACAGTCTGTCTGTCTATGCTACAAAAAAAGGCCATTGCTGTTGAGTCCATTCCAACTTATAGCAGCCCTGTAGGGCAGAGTTGAACTGCCCCCTAAGGCTCCCAAGGAGTAGCTGGTGGCATTTTGTGCTAGTTACCTACCTTAGTGTGTTGTATCTTCAAAACAGCCTATTGTTTCAAAAGTGGCAAATCTGAGATCATGCAAGTTTAACAAATGGCTTAGGCTGACTTAGCCACTAAGGAACAATGACACATTGTCCATTTCCTTAGCAAATGCTTTGGCTGGTTTCATGTGCTCTGCGATGATGTAGAAGCATTAACTTAGACAGTCCCAATGTGTGACTTGCTGAAATGTTCTTATCTCAGTTGTGCTTCTTGAAAATGACTGTAGCTAGCATCTGCTGTTATAATGAAGTTGGCCAACCCTTTCTCAATGGAAATAGAACCATCCCAGTTGGTCTTTTTGTGGGTTTGGGTTTAAATTCCAAATTTTAGGTAGAGCTGTTTTTGTTGCAAGTATGTAAGGGTACCTCCATTAATTCCTGTTCTCACACACAGAGATCTGAAGGGTAATAGATTATCTTGTGGAATCAAGGCCAGAAAACTTTGTATAGCCATGTTAGGGACTGAAATCAGAAGCCAGAAAGTTACTGAGAACACACATGTTTCCCTTCATGACCCATCTCTGCTCGGATTTGGGTTTTATTCATCTGTCTTTTATCCCTTCTGCTGCAGCTCAACCTTTAGGCAAGTGCCCGGCATACAAGGTAGTTGTGAAGCCTCCAAGCTACATATTTGCAATCCAAACAACCAGCCACAAGCAAATAGAGAGTCTCAATTCTACTTATAAACTCTCTCCCCATAGGCTGTAGTTTCTGATTTCAGAGTAAGAACTCTTATTAAACATATACTAATATCATTCTGCTTGCTCCAAACACGTGGAACTTCTAGATTAGATGTATAAATTATCTAACAAATATTTGGCTGAGCTCTAAAGCAGGAAAGAAAATATCCAGAGGTCAAAAATAATGAAGCAGCCCAGAGAATTAGGTAAAAGCTGAAGCATGTGGCCCAAATTGGGTAAGCTGAACCAATCAGATGTGAGTACCTAGGACACAAACCCAAGGTACATCAGGAAGAGGACAGGAAGAGTGAACTGCCCCTTCAGTAACTGAGACTAGAACCCACTAGTCTGAAGCTTGCTATCTACCACAAGTCGTGGTGAAAGACAGTAACTAATGAAACATAAATATCTCAAACATGCACAGTAGTGGGTTTAGAATTTGAACAGAGCACCCATGAAACACAGAAAGACAAGGAATTCACAAAATCCCAAGCAGAGGATGAAAAGTTGATTCAGAGCCACTGAACTCTGTAAGATCTGAGTAGAAGCAAACCCAAAATTCCTAAAGGGACACCTCTACATTTCAGGCCATCTAAATGAAAGAATGTCCACTGAGACTAATGCCCATGGGAAATGAACACATGAATTGAAAATACACAACATCACAATTAATAGTTTATAGGTTTAAAACAATAGGAAAATGTAGATGCAGGTCCAGATAAAATAGCCAGGAAAGTAGTTAAACTTGAAGTATTTGTTTAAAATACTCCAAGAAAAAGAAAGAAGCAACATTCATATATTGAGAAATAAAAAGGAAAACATATCAGAAAGTAATCAACTATAAGGCCAAGACAAGAAGAATACGATCTTCGAATTTTTTTTTTAATTTTTAATTTTAATAATAGAGCAGCACATAAAGCTTAATGAAGATAAAGGAAAGTATCAGTGAATTGAGAAAAGAAGAATACTCAAAGAATATCTATCAGAAGATTAACAGATAGAAATTATGAAAGATAAGCTACTAAATACCTAGTGGAAAAAAACATGAGAGTTTTGAAAAGCAATTTTTGAAGTGTCAATGTTTAAAGTACATCTTGAAAAAATAATTTGAAAATTCCTATTGAAAATATTTGGCAACTGAGTACCAAACAGACTGGAGGAGAAACAAAAGTCCACATCTTACTCCATCAAAATAAAATGAAAATACACGAATGATAAAGAAAAAAATTCTAAAGGCCACTGAAGAGTAAGGAACAGTTATGCAAAAAGGAAAAACAATCAGAATGACATCTGGCTTTAAATAACAACATAAGCCAGAGAACATAAGACCAATACCCACAAAATCTTAAGGACCATAACTGTGTACACGGAATCCTGGTCATAGCCAAGTTATCATTGAAAAAGTCATCACTAAAATACATTTTAAAATACAATGGACTTGTAGAGTTAGAGATTTCTAGTCTAGAAGAGAAAAAATGCAACCTCATCATCAGTTTACACACACACACGTAAATGCTCACATGAATGCACACCATATGTACGCATATTTTCTTACAAAAACAACCATGAAGACAAACATGGAAGCAGGGAAACAAAAGCCGTGAATTGACAGCAGTGAGGGGACAATCGAGAACTAAAGCTCCAACAGGAATGAAAGCTGGCCATACTTCAGGACAAAAAGATTAGATACATCCCTAGAGAGTACTCACTGAGTGGTACAATCTGAGAACACAGAACCTTTGAAGAGTCGGGGTCAGAAGCTGAGCTCATTGTCCAAACCTGTGGGGCAGAAAAGTGCTGCCACATTCATGACAAGAGAATAGAGAGTCAGGATAGGATTGTAGACAAGATTAAACTGTCAGCACTGAGTCATGAATGATAATATACATAATGATCCTTCTTTAGTTGGTTCAAAAGTATGTGGATAGAGCCAAAGAGTGAATTAGAGAAATGGAAGATTATTCTGATGAAATAACAAAGAATAGTTGCAAAAGGGTAAACTTTCTGTCTTTCTTTCCATGTGATTAAAGCTAACAGTGCCACTGACTGTTTACGTATTCCTCCCACCAAAAGGAAGAGTAGCTAATCTTTTCGGTAAACTTAAAATAAACTGAGAATATTCAGATCAAAATGTAGACCTCTTGTGATTAAGCTTCTCAGACTGAACAAGCTTTGTCCTTTGCTCCTAATGGAAAGAGCATGTTTGGGGTGTGTCTCATACCAGCACTGCAGACCCACTGGGTCTAACAAGATAAAGCCATGTCCTCCAACCTGACCTCTCTTCTAGCTTCCATATATCACCTCCTTCCTAATTTCTCAATCTGTTGAGAATGTAGATAGAGAATATAGTTGCTACTTATTGGGCATCCTGTCAGAAATGTCAATAATAATGGCACATGAATGGAAAATAAAGCTGTATGAGGGAAAACAAAATTTAAAATAGAATAGATAGAATGGGGACTGATCAGTATCTGAAGAGACAACAACAGAAAATAAAGACTATGATTTAGAGATGTCAAATGTTCTTCCTATTGCTATGTGTCATTGAGCTAGTTTCTACTTATAGTAACCTATGTACAACAAAAGAAAACACTGCCTGGTCCCCTGCCATACTCACTATTGTTGTTTGGTTCAAGCCCATTGTTGCAGCCTGGGTGTCAAGCCATCTTGTTGAGGGTCTTTCTCTTTTTGCTGAGCCTCTGCTTTACCAAACATAAAGTTAGCTAACAATCAGTAAAAACAAATTCAAGTCATGTGTATCTACTGAACGAGATGCACATGAAACTGTAGACCGCCAAGCCAAGCCAAGTGCCATCGAGTTGGATCCAACTCATGGTGACCCTGTAGATGCTCGACCAAAAAAAAAAAAGAAAAGAATCTTAAACACTACTGCAGAAAGTGGGAATATTTGCGTAAAACAGAATAAAAGTCAGATAGTGGCCTTCATACCAAGAGGAATAGATGTCATAAGCTGAGTTATGATTTCATAGCCCTGATGGAAGATAACAATCCTCCTAGAATATTGTACCCAGCTAAACTATTATTGGGTTGCCATGCATTAGACCCAACTTGACAGCAATGGAGAAAATATTATTCATCACTGAAACTGTGGAAAAAAACCTGTGACTGTCTACCTTACTCAGTATCTAACTCCTTTCCATCTGTATTAACAGAAGAATGATTTTGTTAGGGGAGGCTATGTGCCTAATTTATTTATTTATTTATTTTTTCCCTTTTACTTTACAGATCTAAACATTTCCATGAATAAATTATAGTCAGTAATGTGAAACCATAATGTGTTTGAGGAGATACAACTCCACAGATAGGCAATTTTAGCTTCTAACATTTCCCACTGATTTTGCCTGGACCATGAAGAGAAGGCTGGAGTGCCAACCACCATATCGTGAGCATGAAATAACCTAGAGGCCAGTGAAACAGAAACCAGCAGAAAACCAGGCACTGAGCATATTAGCATATTGTAGATCCATCATACAAATCAGAACTTTCTTGATTCCAGCTTTTTTATTGATTGATGAAAATAAAACTCCAGTCAATTTAAACCATGGTTGTAAAGGACACCACCTTACTCACAGGAACTCTGGTTGCACAGTGGTCACTCAGCTGCTAACTGACAGGCAAGCAGTCCAAACTCACCAACTGCTAGCTCTTTGGGAGAAAAATGTGGCAGTCTGCTGCCGTACAGATTTGCAGGATGGAAAATGTTATGGGGCAGTTCTGCTCTGTTTCGTAGGGTTGTTAGCAGTTGAAATTGACTTCACAGTAATGGATTTGTTTTGCTGTTTTTTTTTTTTTTTTTGCTCATAGCTAATGTAATCTTTAACAGATCAAGATTAGACATTTTCGACATTCGAAGACTAAGAGTATTCTATTCATAGATCTCCAGTGTGAAAGCCGTTATAGGAGGTACTCCACTAAGAAAGAAAATGAAGCTGGAAGGAAGGCATAGGAAACAAGAAGCAATGACGAACAAATGCATCAGTGGTATCTACTGGGAAGTTTAAATCAAAATTGACTTTATATGATAATAATCATTGTAGTTGTTACCGTTAATCTGTTGTCCGTAAAAAGGAGTTAGAATTAAATAACAGATAACTATGAACCTAAGAGAATGAATGGAGTTCAGGGTAAATCAAAGAACTTTAAAGATTTTGCCTTATATAAGACAAAACTAGAGCCAATGGTTTGCTTTAGACTTGGTTGGAAAAGTTAAAATGGAAACATATAAATGTAAAATATAAGGGCAGCTCCAGCAGCACAGCACTCATGTCTCTCTCCGCAGACTTGGAGACTGCTCTGCCTAAGAGTTTAAGACCTTTCCCACCTCCAGTGCAGCAGCCAGCCTTCAACCAATGACAAAGTGATGAGTGCGGGATATAAATACCCCAGTTCTCTCCCCTGCGGCTGGTGGGACCCTGTGGTATGAACTGCCTTGTCTGTAGAGTGCCTTCCGCAGGAACAAACCAACATGACCTTTCTTGGGATTTGTATCTCACACTTAGGCTTGGCCTCCTCCTCCTCTTCCTTGTCCTGTCCCTTGTCAGACTACTGATTTCCATTGAAACTCCTAATGAATCTCTTTTACTCACATCATTATTTCAATGGCTGCTTTGGGAGAAGCCAGTCTAAGTCAGTATCAAAATATTAGATGCATGATGTGGAAGTTCTGAAACTCTAAAAGGAAAAAAGTGGAAACAATCAAAGCTTGATAGATAGGAGGATGTCCTACTGCTTTCTTTTTAGAAGGGAGAGGAGAGGGTGGAGAGGTGGGGACAGGTGTTCCTTAAGAGGATACCAGAAGTAAAGAGTGAAAAGGAGGATTGTGCTGTCATGGAGTGAGGAGAGCAGATAGAGCAGCAGAGAGGCAAGCATGTGAAATTGACTTGGATTGTATAGTTTCACTTCATCATCATAATAAAAACCTGAACAATCTAGCTAGGTAGGAAATAACTGAAAATAATTTAAAGAGACATTTTTTTGAAATCAAGTATGTTGGTAGGTGATGTCAAAATGGCATTTGCATGTTTAATTTTACTTAAAATTGTATAAAACCCATTTTGAAACTGTAGTGGTGTAGTGTTTAAGAACTCGGCTGCAAAGTAAAAAGCCAAAAGTTCAAATTTACCAGACTCTCCTTGGACCCTATAGGACAGTTCTCTTCTGTCTGCAGGGTCTCTATAAATCAGAATCTACTTAATGGTGAAGCAATATTGGTATGAACCACTGAAGTCATGGCGGTGAGTGAGGCAGGAAGGCAATAGCACTGAGGGTAATGGTTGAAAGGAGCTTAAAACATCGTAACATTTTATCTCTTAAAAAAAGAAGGTCAAGCGTATGTCAAGAGCTTAATACATGTGCATTCCAGGTAGTTGTAATGTGAATGTTGTATTGGATTTTTATGATTATTATTGTTATCTCTTAGGAAAAAAAGAAAAAGAAAAACTAAGCTTCATGAAAAGGGAGTCTTTGTAATCTTTATAATTTTTTTTCTATTTTTTTATTATGACTGAGTGAACATATACATTTCGATATAAATTTACATGCACCTTCCACTGCTCTCCCTGCCCAGCGACAGCACACTATTCCTCTCTGCTCCATACATGTCTCTTCCTCCCAGCAGTCTCTTTTCCCCTCCTCTCCACCCACTCCCCTTCCTCCAAACAGAGGTCAGCAGGATGATATCCGATACATGCATAGAACCACAAAGTGCACCCAATATATAGTCACTCTGCATCACCATGTCCAATCCCTTGCTGTCCGAAGAGTGAACCTTCATTATGATCCATGGCAAGGGCAGCATCAGGGTCAGGGGCCATGATCCCAGAGGAACCCCAAAGCCGCTGGACCATCAACTGCAGTCTTTTAGTGGAGATCTCAGGGTGCACCCCTTTTTATTCTTGTATTGCCAGTGAGACTCAACTTTGTGAGCTCCAACGTGGCTATCACTGGTGGTGGCCAGGCACCATCCAGTTTTCCCGGTCCCAAGTCGATGTAGGCACCCACTTACATGGATCTCTGTCTTCTGGGTTGTCATTTTTGTTTTTGGTGAGCATCTGCTCCTCCTGAGTTGGGACAATTTGCTGTGCCCTAGGATGGCAGCTTGGCAGCTTTTAAGACCCCAGACACCACTCACCAGTGTGGGGTGCAGAGAGCCCTCTTAGCAAAATGCTAGTTGTGCCAATTGGCCTCGATTTCACCTAAAAGCATGGTCCCCTGCCCCCCACCCCGGCTACTCTGTCCTTGCATTATTGGGTTAAGATGAGAGGAGTTCTCAGGTTATGTTGAAGTCCACTTAATATTGTTTTTGTTTCTAATGTGTGCTGTCACCAATTTCACCCAACCACATTTCATCAACTATATAATCTAAACCCTCCCCCCCCTCACCCTTCCTCTCTCCTCTCCCTTGCAGCCATCAGAGTCTTTTCTTCTATGCATAAGTTTGTTTTTGTGTTCTTATCGTAGGGGTCTCATACAATATTTGTTCTTTTGTCTCTGACTACTTTCACTCAACATAATGTCTTCCAGTTGAAACCAGGTTATGAGATGTTTCCTGGAATCATCATTGCTCTTTATCATTGCATAGTGCTCCGTTGAGTATATATACCATAGTTTACCTATCCATTCCTCTGTTATTGTGCATCTGGATTGATCCCATCTTTTTGCTATCATGGAGTGTGCTGTGATAAACATTCTTGTGCATGTATCCTTTGGTGTGAATGGCCTTGATTCTGTAGGATATATTCCAAGTAGTGGAATTACTGGGTCAAATGATACATCTATATCCATTTTTTTAAGGAAGCGCCAGATTGCTTTCCAAAGAGGCTGGACCATTTTGCAACTTCACCAACAGTGTAGGAGATTTCCACTTTCTCCACAGCCTCTCCAGCATTTGTTGTTTTGTGTTTTTTGGACCATGGCCAACTTTGTTGGGGTGAGATGATGTCTCATTGTAGTTTTGATTTGAATTTCTGCCTGGATCTCCTCTTTAGAGAAATGTCTGTCCATCTCCTTTGCCCATTGCTTAATTGGATGATTTATCTTTCTCTTATTGATATTTTGTAGTACTTTATAGATTATGGAGATCAGGCGTCGGTCTGACATAAAGTTGCCAAATATTTTTTCCCATTCTGTAGGTGGCCTTTTAATTGTTGTGATAAAGTCTTTGGATGAGCAAAAGTGTTTGATTCTGAATAGTTCCCATTTATCTATTTTCTCTTCTGTTGATTGTGGCTTGTTTGACAGATTTTGAAGCCTGTCTATGTTGTGTGTTAAAACTTCCATTGTTGTTCCTACTTTTTCTTGGATGAGGTTTATCATTTTAGGTTTGATATTTAGATCTTTTATCCAGTCTGAGTTGATTCTTGTATAAGGTGTAAGATATGGATCTTGTTTAAATTTTTTGCAGATGGATATCCAATTTTGCCAGCACCATTTGTTGAAGAGATTGTTTTTACCCCAGTTTAATGTCTTAGGGTCTTTGTTGAGTATCAGCTGTTCATAGGCAGATGGTGTCATCTCTGAGGTCCCCATTCTGTTCCATTGACGATCTGTCAGTTGTTGTACCAGTACCAGGCTGTTTTGAGCACTGTGGCAGTGTAATAGGTTCTGAAGTCGTGTAATGAGAGACCTCCCAGTGCTTACTTCTTCTTTAGTAGTACTTTACTTATCCGGGGTTTCTTCTCTTTCCAAACAAAGTTGGTGACTTGTTTCTCCATCTCATTAAAAAATGTCACTGGAACTTGTATTGGGATTGCATTATATAAGTAGACTGCTTTGGGTAAAATAAACATTTCCACAGTGTTAAGTCTTCCTATCTGTGAGTGGGGTAGGTTTCTCCATTTATCTAAGTCTCTCTTAGTTTCTTGTGATTCTCTTTGTAAAGTTCTGTTATTTCTCTGGTTAGATTAATTCCTAGAAACTTTATCTTCTTGGGGACTATAGTAAATGGTATTGATTTGATGATTTCTTCATTAGCAGTCTCACTGTTGGAATAAAGGAATCCTACTGATTTACTTATGTTTATCTGGTATCCTGAGACTTTGCTGAATTCTTTTATCAGCTTGAGTAGTTTACTTATAGATTCTTTGGGATTCTCTGCATATACAATTATATCATCAGCAAACAGGGAGATTTTGACTTCTTTGCTGATGCAGATTCCCTTTATTCCTTCGTCTTGTCTAATTGCTCTGGCTAGAACTTCTAGTACTGTGTTGAATAGGAGAGGTGAGAGTAGGCAGCCTTCTCCAGTTCCTGTTCTCAAGGGAAACTCCTTCAAGTCTCTCTCCATTCAGGATGACGTAGGCAGTTGGTTTTGTATAAATGGCCCTTATTGCATTGAGGAATTTTTCCATCTATGCCTATTTTGCTAAGAGTTTTTAGCATGAATGGGTGTTGGACTTTATCAACCGCCTTTTCTGCATCAATGGACAAAATCAGGTGATTCTTGTCTTTTGTGATACTTATGTGGTTAATCACATTAATTGTTTTTCTGATGTTGAATCAGCCTTGTATCCCTGGTATGAATCCCACTTGGTCATGATGGATTATTTTTTGAATATTTTGTTGTATTCTATTGGCCAGAATTTTGTTGAAGATTTTTGAATCTAGATTCACAAGTGATATCAGTCTGTAGTTCTCCTTTTTGGTTGGGTCTTTCCCTGGCTTTGGTATCAGAGTTAGGCTGGCTTCATAGAATGAGTTTGGGAGTACTCCATCCCTTTCTATGCTGTGAAATAGTCTCAGTAGTATTGGAGATAACTCTTCTCTAAAAGCTTGGTAGAATTCTGCAGTGAAGCCATCTAGGCTAGGGCTTTTTTTGGTTGGCAGTTTTTTGATGACTTTTTCAATCTTTTCCTTTGTGACGGGTTTATTAAGTTGTTCTGCTTCACGTTGTGATAATTTTGGGAGGTGATATGAATCAAGGAATTTGTCCATTTCCTCTATGATTTCAAATTTGTTAAAGTGCAGTCTTTCATAGTTGTTTCTAATTTGGGTTATTTGTTTCCTTTTCTGTTTTTCTTTAGTAAATTTAGCCACTGGCTTGTCAATTTTGTTGCTCTTTCCATAAAACGAGCTTTTGATCTTTTCAATTGTTTGAATTGTTTTTCTATTCTTTTAGTTCTTCACTAATCTTTATGCTCTGGTTTCTTCTGATGCCTCAGGGGTTCCTCTGTTGTTCTCTCTCTACTTATTTATGCTGTAGGGTTAGCTCCCTGATTTGGTTTCTTTCTTCTTTCCAGATGTGTGCATTTATGGAAATAAACAGACTTCTGAGCACTGCTTTGGCTGTATCCCATAGGTTCTGGTAGGAAGTGTTTTCATTCTCGTTGGAATCCATGAATTTCTGTATTTCATCCTTGATTCCTTCTATAACCCACGGTTTTTTGGGCAAGGTGTTGTTCAGTTTCCATGAGTTCCACTTTCTATCTATGTTTTTTCTGCTATTGATTTTGACTTTTATGGCTTTATGATCTGAGAAGATGCTTTGCGTTAATTCAATGGTATGGGTTTTGTTGAAAATTGCATTATGTCCTAACACATGATCAATTCTGCAGAATGTTCCATGTGCACTGGAGAAGAAGATGTAGTTGTCTGCTGACGGGTAGAAAGTTCTCTATGTATCGATGAGGTTTAGTTGGTTAGTTGTGGCAATGAGGTCTTCTGTGTCTTTACTGAGCTTTTTTCTAGATGATCTGTCCAGTACTGAGAGTGGAGTGTTGAAGTCTCCCACTATTATTGTGGAGTGATCTAACTCTTTTTTGAGTATAGTCAGTGTTTCTGTGACGTATTTAGGTGCTCTGATATTGCCAAGCCAGCCAAGTGCTGTCGATAGTTAAGTCTTGCTTGTGTACTGAAACTTCCAGCAATAAATAGTGTCCATCTTTGTCCACGACTGTCAATTTTACATTAACGTTAATTTTGTCTGAGATTAGAATTGCCACACCTGCTCTTTTTTGCTTACTGTTAGCTTGATATATATTCTTTCTATACTTTCAGTATAGAAACTTTCAGCTTATTTCTATCTTTAAGTCTCAAGTGAGTTTCGTGTAGACAACATACAGATGGGTCATGTCTTTTGATCCAAGCTGTAACTCGATGTTGCTTTACTGGAGCATTCAGTCCATTCACATTCAATGTAATTATTGATAGGTATGTGTTCAGTGTTGCCATTGCAATATAATTATTTTTGTGTTGATGTTTTCTCTCTTGTTCTTATCAGTCTGTTCTGGGACACTCTTTTCTGTGAGTTGATTTTTCACCTTTTTCAGAGCTGGTTTTGTAGTTTTTGAGACTCCTGTGTTACATTTCTTCATATGGTATGTTGCATCTTTGCTGTGCTTTATGGCTGATCCTAAAATTCCCCTTAATAAACTATATATAAACCTAATTTTAATTACTACCAGTCTTGTCAACTTCCTCTCCATCTAGAGGGACTATAACGACTGTAGTACATCCCTCTTTTTAATATGATGGTACCATAGTTTTCATGATAATCACTGGATTGTTTCTTTCAGTATTAAAGCTGTGATTGAGTTTGGAGCCTTCTGTAACTGAGTAGGATTCTGGATGATGTGTCCTTCTAAAATATAAAGTTAGTGGTTTCATTCTTCTAAGCCAAAGCCAAGAACTTCTTTCAGTATTTCTTGTAGTTTTGGTTTGGTTTTTGCAAAGTCTCTTGAGTTTCTGTTTATCTGGGAATGTCTTAATTTCATTTTCATACTGGAAAGATAGTTTGGCAGGATATATAATTCTTGGCTGGAAGTTCTTCTCCTTCAAGGTTTTGAATGTGTCATGCCACTGTCTCTGTGCCAGCATGGTTTCTGCTGAGAAATCTGACGAAAGCTTTCAAAGTTTCCCTCTGAATGTTAGCTTTGCTTTGAGTCTTGCTGCCTTTAAGAGTTACTGCTTATGTTTCATTTTGTTAAGCTTGATTATAATATGTCTTGGAGTCTTTCTTTTGAGATCTATATTGGGTGGTATATGATATGCATCTGGTATATCTATATTCTCTTCCTTCATGATTTCTGGGAAGTTTTCTGTCAGCAGCTCAACAATGATCCTCTCTGTGTTCTCAGGTGTCTCATCCTGTTCAGGGACTACAATTAATTGAAGGTTGTTTCTCTTAATAGGGTCCCACTTGCTTCTTAATGCTTCTTCATTTTTTTTGTTTCTTTTTTCTGATTTGTCCTCATAGCTGATGGCATCAGTAGCTCTGTCTTCCAAGTCAGAAATTCTTTTTTCCATTTGTTTCATTCTGTTTTCTTGACTTTGAATAAAAGTGTCTATGTCTTTGATTTTGGTCTTGATCTGTTGGATTTCGGAGTACTGGTGTTCCATCAGACTGAACAGCTTGCTTAGTTTTTCCTTTTGTTATGCTGCATTTTGTGTAAGGTTTAGAAGGGCTCTGTATATGATTCTTTTGTATTCATCTTTTGATAATTTCAGAAAAGTTCCTTCATCTGGAAAACTCTTGGTGTTTTGTTTGGGAGACTTCTGAATCCATGGGTGATTTCTTGTTTGCTACAAGTGTCTGTTGCTTTTTGGGTTTCATGTGAGTAAGTAGAGGCTGGGAGAGATACTGTGAGGACAGACCACGGATGTTTCTCTAAGCTATCTTAAAGTGTAAAACAAAAGGTATCTGACCACTTCCCAAGTAAGTCAGATTTTCAGGTGTAGAGGTCCCTCTTCTCAACTGGCAAAGTAAGCACTTCTGTATCCAACCCCAGATGATTAAAACTAGTTCAAAATACAGCAGTGCTACTGCCCTGTTGGCCTCTGCCGAGAAGGCCCAGCCTTAGGTGACACTGTGTAAAGTACTGCTTTTCTGGTAGAAAAGCACTCTCCTGCGGACAGGCTCTGGCTCCCAAACTAAGAATTAGATCAGATCCAGCTGCAGCCACCATATCCAAGATGGCACCCTCCACACAGTCAGTGGATAGAGGGGCCAAAGGTGCCGAGACGTAGTGAGTCCTCAGCCTCTGTTGCTGGGCCCCCACCGTAGGTGACACTGTGTAAACTACTGTCAGAGAAGCACTGTCCTGTTTGCAAGTGCTGGCTCCCAAGCTAAGGATTAGGTCGCGATAAAATCTTTGTATATAACATGGCATCCCACACATAGGCCCCACAGTTCCGTACAAACCATGCTGTGGCAGAGATAAAAAGAGAGGCCCAAATTGGCTAGATGTACAGAGTCCTAAGCCTGGCTCTCAAAATATGGCAATTTCGCCTGCCTTTCCCCCCAACAGTGCATCTGAGTCCAGCTCCTAGGCATGACCCAGCTCCGCCCACTGGCCAAGACAGAGGAAGAAAAGTCAGAATGGTGTGTTACCTTCAGTCTGTGAGAGCCAGGGCTAGCTGGGAGTGGGAGTCAATGAAAGAGAGGTGGTTTTTGTTTTTGTTTTTTTTTTTTCAGTGATATGAAGTCTAAATTAACAGCCCTGTGGCATGTCCTGGGGGCTCACTAGGTGACCAGAAGGCTCCATTTGATTATCAGTTCAGGTCTTAGTTTCCAGAGGGATATAAGGAGACGTGTGTTTACTCTACCATCTTGAATCCACCCCTAATCTTGTAATCTTACTTGTAATAGTGTGCTCTACAGCTAGGCAGGGCATCTATAAATGTTTCTGTCTACACAGGTATTTACATGTGTATATGTCCACTGTCAGTTATTCATACTGTGGTGGCTTGCATATTACTGTCTTGCTGGAAGCTCTGTCACCAGTATTACAACCTTCAGGATCATCCATGGTAGACAGGTGTCAGCAGAGCTTTCAGACTAAGACAGATTAGGAAGAAAAAACTGGCAATCTACTTTTGAGCATTAGCCAGTGAAAACCTGTGGATCACAGAACACTGTATTTCAATGCTGTTGCTTTGGATGCATCCACCAGAGGGACTGGGGGCTGGAGAAGAACATTTTGTTTGGTAAAATGGAGGGCCAGGGAAGAGGGGGCCCTCAGTGAGTTACATGGGCTCAGTGTCCAGACTAATGGACTCAGAGATCAACCATCATGAAAACGGAGCAAGAGGGATACGATTTCTTTCTATTATGTGGGTCTTAGTCATCTAGTTCCACTCTTACGGAAACAGCCCAAGTGGAGAGCTTTAATGGAGAAGCTTATTTTCTCCCAGAAAAGCCGGGTGAAAGTCTAAATTCAGAACATCTCTGTCATCTCTCAAAGAAGGTTCTTGTTGGCAGTCTTCCCATGGGCTGGGAGTATTTCAGGCCCAGGGACCCCAAGTTCAAAGGATACATCAGCTCACAGCCCAACTTCTTTCCTAAGGGTAGGAGGTCCCCAACTCTCTGCTTGCTTCTTTTTCCTTTGTATTCCAGGAGATTGCCTCAAGGCACAATACCATGTTACAGACTGAGTTCTGCCCCACAAACCCAGCTGCTGCCCGGCCCTCTCCATTACCATCATAGAGGCAGAATTTACAACACATAGGAAAACCCACAACACTGGGAATCAAGGGCTAGCCAAACTGTCACACACATTTTGGGGAGACACAATTCAACCTATGACAATATAAAGTTGGAGCAGGAGTCAACTCAGTAGAAACTAACAACAAATACATATTGTGCACGTCTACGTGTATCTGTTTGCACATACATGTATGCAGGTGAGTATATGTATAACATATACATATGTGAGTTTATGTTTTCATAGGTGTGTGTGTGTGTGTGTGTAGATAGGACGTACGCATGGATGTGATATGTACTTGCTTGTGTACACATTTTCAGTTGCTGTCAAGTGGATGCCAACTCAGGATGACCCCACGTGTGTCAGAACATGCCTGTGCACCACAGACTCGCCGGCGGCTGGTGTTCTGGAGGTAGATCTCCAAGCCTCTCTTCTGAGGCTCCTCTGCGGGGCCACACCTCCAACCTTTCAGACTGTAACTGAGCAAGTTAACTGATTGTACCACCCGAGAGCCTATGTATAGATGTCAGTGAGTGACTGAGAAAATGACACGTGTCATCAGAGGAGAGAACCCAGCAGACAGCGGCCGTGAGTTGTGCAGCTGTGCATACCTGTGTCATACAGCAGTGGCCAGACAGCAGGATGAGAGGACACCACAGCTGGCCATGGTCACTCCTTTGCCGTCACGTCAATTCCAACTCAGATCCACCCTATAGGGCAGAGTAGAACTGCCCCGTGGGACTTCAAGGCATGGCTGCTGGATTCAAACTTTGGTTAGCAGCTGTAGACATTTACCACTGTGCCATGAACTGCGCAGACAAACAAAAAGAATCAAGCTCGTTGCCACTGAGTCAATTCCAACTTGTAGTGACCCTATTAAAAAAAAAATCACAAAGGTCATCCAGTCAATTCTGACTCATAGCAACCATATAGCACAGAGCAGAACCAGACCATAGAATTTCCAAGGAGCCTCTGGTGTATTTGAACTTCTAGCCTTTTAGTTAGCAGCTGTAGCTCTTAATCACTACATTACTGGGATTTCTGGTAGTGCCACGATAGGCAGCAATTTATAGGTAAAGATGGTCCTGGCTGCATAAATCACCTCTAAAGACAGGTGAGCCATTTCTCCATCACCCAAAGCTTGTATAACTAGATAATTCTTCTCCTTCATGGAGTAGAGTTCATTAACAATCATTTCCCATTTATAGTTTCTTTTCTTTTAAAGAAGGTAGGGTAGTGAGTACAAATGCTTTTTATAAAGGAACGCTGTTATCGGCTTTGTTTGTTGGATTTGCTGTTGTTTTGTTTTCTGATGCTTTTGGAGAGTCTCTTCCATTCTGGAGTCCAGACTGTCCTCCAGATTAATCACAGCAACTTGCCTTTGCACAGATTTCTTCCCTTTCCTCCTGATCACCAGGCATGGTACTGAAGTTGACTCTCACTGACCTCCTGTTGATCACCCCCATTTGTAACCACAGAGAGAAACTGGTGAAAGGGAATTCCTCTGAAGAAGGAAGAAAACCTAAGAGCTGAGAGGAGACAATGACCTACTTTAGGGAGTGTGGGGGCAGAGAGATCGCAGAAAAATGCAGGAAGCTCTGCTAAGTGGCCTGCAGGGCTGGGTGCGGCTGGGCTGTGGCAGGTTGACTGGTCGGTGGCTGTCTTGCTCTTCTGCCAGGAGAAGCATTGAGGATCTTTCTTCTTCCTCTTCTCTCTACCCCACTGGCACGTCCCTTAATTAAAGTGACACAGATTCACTCCCTGTCTTTGGTAATGATTGTCTCTTCAAAAAAAAAAAAAGAAAAGAAAAAGTAAATCCAGCTTGTTTGGTTCTTTGTACTTTAAACCCTCTAATCCGCTCTCTCTTGGCTTCCAGTGCCTTCCTGAACACAAAATGTGCCAGGTCCTGGCTCCTGCTGGTCTCCGCCAGCCACATGCCAATCCCAAGGCTGTCTGACTTTTGGGTGCGGTAACACACCCTCTCTGAGCACCTCAGAACCCTCTGGAAGAGTTTCCATCCTATGTTTCTGTGTTGTGATGGCAGCAGACCTGGCCAGTTCCCTGAGCTCCTGGCCTTGAGTTGAGTCTATTTCCAGCAGGACCAGAGCTCCCAGCCCCTCCTCCACACCCCCTTACAGGTATCCAGACACCTGCTGCCCTCCTGGTCTCCGTTTAGCTCCATGGCAGCCCCTCACAGGATCGGTCGTTTCTTTCTCTCATGCAAACCCATTGCTGTTGAATCCGTTGTGACTCATAGCAACCCTACAGGACAGAACTGCCTTATAGGGTTTCCAAGGAAAACCTGGTGGATTCAAGCTGCCAGCCTTTTGGTTAGCAGCTGTAGCTCTTAATCATTATGGCGCTAGGGTTTCCTTCCTCTCACAAGTACCATTCTTATCTTGCAGTTTCTCTGATAGAAGACGTTCTTCCTTGTCAGTAAACTACTGAATCTCGGACTATTAGGTAGGTTCTACATCCTTGCTTCTAGGATGATGAAGATGAGGGTAGAAGAGGTGAAGGGCATTGTCTGGTACCCCATCTCATTTAAATGACAGGGTCAGGTCTCAAGCCAATGTCTGATCCAAAGTATACGATTGATTGATTTTTCTCATACTTGTTCTTGCAAGGATTTCCTTTCTTCAGTCAGAGGGCGAAAGCATCACCTGAGAGCTCTCTTTAACCCAGGACTCACTCTGCCGGGGCTGGATCTACGCATTCAGTGTGCTAACTCCTTTAATCCTCACTAGGATCCTGGAAGAGGACAGTGGTCTTTCCTTTCATGCAGGTGGTGCAGGTTCGACTCTCAGCCAATGTGCCTCCTACACAGCCACCACCCATCCATCAGTGGAGCTGTGTGTGGCTGTGATGCTCAACGGGCTTCAGCAGAGCCTCCAGACTAGGACAGACTAGGAAGAAAGGCCTGGCATCTACTTCTGGAAATCAAGCAATGAAAACCCTGTGGACCAGAATGGTTTAATAGGCAGCTGATCATGGAGATGGTGAAGTATCAGTGTTCCTTTCCACTTGGCACAGAGTCACCATGGTCAAGCGCTGCTCATAGCAACACACAATCCTGAAAGATTAGCACTATCGGTACCCCTGTTGTAATGATGGGGAAATGGAAACTCAGAGAGGTTGGCTGTGGGGAAGTCTGAGCTAAGAAGATCAGCCCAAGCAGTCTGACCGCGGAGTTGGTTCTCTAGCCACTACTCCACCTGGCAAATCCTTCAGTAGCAGACAGTGTGTTGGATCCTGTGCCCACAGCAGCCTGCGCTCTGCTAGATTCAGAGTCTACCTCCTCCATGTGAGAGGTGGGAGAGCCGGAGAGGAAGTCCACACTGAGGGGTGATCCGAGGGCTGTTGGTCTGAAGCCGCTGGTCCTGGAGACCCATATGTGCTAACTGAATGCCTATCAAGTACCTTCAAAACTAATCATCGAAAATCTAAAAACAATGTCTGCTATGAAAACATGGAGAACATACAAGCACAGACAGTTCAGTTATCTCTACTCACTAATAAAATTAATCCGAGTTTTATTCTCACGAGGACTCTGATGGGGAAAAATATCACATGTTAAAAGAACCTTCAGAAATATTCTTCTCATACAAGTTTTATTCTTGCCTGTACTGTACCTGGTTGCTTTGAGTCAGAACTGAGTTGACGTCACTGGGTTTGGTCTTTCTGTTCGGTACTGCAGCCAGTGCCTCTCTGTCCTTGTGCTGTTTGGTGTACTCTCCTTGTCTCCCATGCCTCTTCGAATTTTAGTTCAGTGGTCATAGGCTGCTAAGTAAAAGGTTGCAGTTCAAACCAACTGCTGCTCAATGCAAGCAAGATGCGGTAGTCTGCTTCTGTGTAAGAACTTACAGCCTTAGATACACTACTGGGTAGCTGAGAGTCAGAATCAAACATCAGTGGGTTGGGTTTTGGTTTGGTTTCGGAGCCTACAATCTTTTTGAGGCAAAGAGATAGAGTAGAAGAAACACCTGCTAAAAGCAGATACAACTATTTCTATACACTAGTTCTATCACTTGATACCAGTCTAACCTTTGGCAAATAACCTGTCTTTTCAGGACCTGATATGTAAATAAGGTGACCAGTACCTTCCTCAGAGGTGGCTGATGAGGACTTGAGGAGACAATGCAGAAGAAGTCATCCAAAAACATTTTGATTTTTCATTCAAATTGAGTTTGGATGAATTTAAATATGATGAGAAGAATCAAATTCAGTAACTGATTGACTATAACTTAGCTTCATCAACTGTTAGGAACTTTGTGTGGGTCTGGGTACACCTATAGATACTTTCAAGCTGTTGGCAACGTGTTCCTCATTAGGCATGTAGGCATTTTCATCTGGGAAGAGGGACCATTGGTTTCATCATTCTTGAAACTATTTATCAACACCCATTGCAAAGGGGCAGGTAAAGAGAAATGCAGTTGACATAACATTGCCACCACCCAGACCTGCATTGGGCCTTATTGTTTCCCTCAGGCAAACATGGTCTACAAACAACATCCAGATATCAGCTCTTGCAGGATATTCCTCACTGCAGAGAACTGTCCTGCTGAGTTCCTGTCTTTCATCTCATGACTAAGCTAAGTCAAGATCAAGGCCTGCAACTCTACTCAGATGTGGAGTGCCTGAGAGGTAGTATCGCAGAGATCCCAGGCTTGCCTCGACAGTGTCACACCTGATTCCAAGTCTACCTGAGCCCTCTGCATGATCTGCTTCTCCTTCCCTTGCTGTCAAAGGTGTTGACCCCTAAAAGACACCTTGCACTCCAGACTCTATCTTTGCATCTGTTTCTAGAGAACACAACTGGGGAATGAAGAAAAACAGTTTAGAAAAACAGAGAAACAATTAGGTGAGAGTAGAAGCTGATGGCAGTGGTCCAAGAAAGTGGGCATTTGTAGTTGCCAGGGTCAAGCATACCTGAAAGGTCATGTTCGGGGCAGGAATCCAGCGGTGCCAACAACTAGCTCATGGCGACCACGGAACCCCCAGTTTTGTGAGAACAATAGGGAAACCTTTGTAAGTCTTCAGGGTGCAACGAAGTGGAGACAGCCAGCTGGAACCCTTCTTCAGAAGCAAGAAAACTGCTGGGTCACAGGGTCAGTGAAGGGCCTGAGATGCTGATCATCTGCAGTGATAGTTTTCAAAAGTCTTTTCTTACAAACCACATCTTTCCCTCTAGACAAATGTCTGAAAAACCTTTGGCAAGAACAGCCTTCAAATCTCCCCCAAATTATTAAGTCAAGGAACGGGCTTTCAGAATACAGGAAGTTCAAAAGGCTGTCATGTTGGAGCCAGACACCTGAGGAATGTGTGTGCCCCTAAGAGGAGGTGAGCATCCATTAAGACATATCAGGTGGCCTTATCAGAGAGCCCCATCGACCAGCCAAAGGACAGGTTATTGTGTGTGCCAGGTCGCTCAGAAAGGGCCCCTCCAAAATTAGCTATGAGCTACGGGCCCTCCCCTCAGCCTTCGTGCAAACAAAGCACGCAACTCTGCAGTTGGAACAGAAAAGAAAAAAACCACTGTACATCATAGCAAGACAACTGGATCAGAGTGCCAAGGAGTCATAACGCCACACCAGTGATCTCAGCCACAGTCTTTGAGGGGACAAGACTCCATTCCTTCAGGATAAACCCTAGTTAAAGCAGACACAACATCTGACTTTGATTCTTTTAGTGCAACTGAGATAAAGGCTTGTATTTTCTAATACTTTTAGACCAAGGATTTTTAGCAAAATGCAGATAAACTAATGGTATATATAATAAATACATCATATGAAAATATTCATGCTGACAATTGACTAGATCCCGACCCCCAAAAGGACTCCATTTCAGCTACAAAGAGATGACGTCCTGGACGGATGTTCTGTTCAACGTCTTCATTGCTGCCTTCCTTCCCTCATCCTCTATCTCGTGGCCCCAGTGCCCATTTTGTTTTCCTGGTTTCACAAATCGTGGCCCAATAGAGGTGAATGTTATAGCTCAGAAAACATGAATGTACACACAGTTAAAACTAAAATCCGCTTGGGCTGACTGACTGCCTAGCAAGTATCTTAAAAAATAATCCACCTGCATGTTAAGAATCAACTCTTTTTACCCTACCCTTCAAGTCTCCTCTAGGCCCCCATTCATTTTTCCTCTTTGGCATTGGGCCAGAGCTCTCTGGGCTTCAAAACAAAGAGGGTAAATGAAATGATCTTGTGATCTTCCCGGGACTGACAAATGCTAACAGTTCTATGGTACCTGATACAAATTGGGGATTCTATGCTGTATATAACTGATAATAAGACTTTTTACCACTCTAAGACAAATGTTAGTTTTGTTAGAATATTCTAAAGAAAGCAATCAGTAAGTTCTCTTTTGATAACTTATAATGATTCCTTGTGTTATAGTGATTGTGGTGACGTGGTCTTTCAGTATGTGTAAGTCCTTTCTACTTGTCGTGGTCCACGTCGTGGTCTCAGCGGAGTTAACAGGTGATGGAAACAGCTAATGCCTTTGGCTGCTCCCCAGAGGTCAGAGATTCTAGTCTACCCAGAGTTCTCTCGGAGGACAGGCCTGGTGAGCTTCCTCTAAAAATTAGCCATTTAAAACCGTAAGGAGCATAGTCCTATGCTGACACTCACAGGGCTGGCAGGAGGGGTCAGCTCAGTGCTGCCTGCTTTACTAGTGCTTGTTTGCTTTTTTCAATCTCCATTGATCCTCAGAATAAAAGAGGTGTCACTTATGCCTACTTAATAGGATAGGAAACCGAGGCCTCTAAACAGCGATACAACCTAACCTGCCAGAAAGAGCTAATTCCTTCTGGGGTCTAGACCCTTCTAACTCCCAGTATTGGGCTCTTGTGTGAATTTCAGTTTCTGAAAAGCATCCCATATAATTATTGCTTAAGCAACCATGGCAAATGTTGTCAAGAACTTTCATCAACGTGAATGTTTTCTGTGATGGGCGTTCTCTTGTCCCAGAACTGCTGAACTTCCATAGAAAGGAATAGAACTGAAGCGAACTTAGACACTCTTGAAGGGCATTTTATAAATCACCTCATTAATGAGCCGGGGACGTCAGCCCCTGGCCAAATGGCTGCCTAGGATCGAGTTTCTCCCGAGAATGACCTGCTGGTCCTGTGGTCGGCAGACAGGAAGCCGCACAGCCCAGGGGCACCCATTGAACAACGCCACAGCGGTTGAGTTTGTAATTTATAACATGAGGCCAACCAACAAATCCTATTATTCAAATATTTCAAGCAAACCCAAGGAGAGGAGGACTTTAATCTTTCTCTCACAAGCGACATTTGTAGCTCTTTTCACTTACTTTTCATTATTTCACCACAGGGGAACCGTTTCCAGGAATTATTATGTTAAGCAATATATTAAAAAAATGAGTCCTCACATTTTTTGCAGTAAATAACAGTTCACATTTATTCTGAGAACAGAAATGCTCACCAGAACTTACTTACATTGCCTGCATTCAGAAGTACAAACCTATTAGAGAGGGTTATAATCATATCCTAGGAACCTCCGCAACAATCAAAGCCCTCAGCTATCTGATGAGTGCTTATCATAAGCCGTTTCCCATGCAGGTCACTGGGCGTTCAAAGATGAATGCGGCACAAGCCTTGCCTTCCACAAGCACTTAGCCGGCACTTGAAGAGGTGTCGCTGAAGAGCAGAACGGCCAGCAGCTGGAATCGGAAATGTGGATTCAAAGGTTGACTTTGCCACTCGCATTCTATGAATTTGGCGAAGTGTCAGTACTGTTCGCAGCTTTGGTTTTCCCATACTTACTGTGAGACTATTAACCATTGTCGTTCAGAATCTCAGGGATATAGAGAGAAATGAAGACCACCCCAAACGGAACATTACAGAAGCTATGTGTCCAGAGCTTTCTTTTTTTCTCCCCCCCTTCTTTTTTTGTCTTTCTTTGTTTCTTTTTTGTATTGTGACTTGTAAGACTTAAATAGGAATGGATGAGAATCGCCAACCAGAAAGAGGACACACAGACAAACAAGTGACAGGGAAGTGTGTTGGTGGAGGCCAGACTCAAGGAACTCTGCGACTGACAAGGAAGGACAGAGGGGAGGGACAGAGGGGAAGGAAAGACAGGACCAGGTGAGGGGTGCCTTTGGATGCAAACTAAGATGCTTGGATTTGGCAGATACCAGAACAGAGTTGACCGTGACAAAATAGCCCTGCCCCAAAGAAGAAAGACCACGTCAAAGAAGCTGTTGTCCAGGAGAGGCATTCTTTATTTCCTTATGGTACCTGCCAACAGCACCATCCTGTTTCACATTAAAGACCACTAGGTCCACAGGCTGGGTCTCTGGGCCCTTAATTCTCAGGCTGGCCTAGCTCATGTGACATAACGGAAACAGAAGCAAGCAGAGAGTTGAGGACCTCATGCCCTCAGGAAGGAAGCAGTGCTGGGACCAGAAGAAACAGCAGCTGCCCCATCACTTTTCCTGGAGCACCACGGCAGGAAGGTCTCTGTCTTTTCCCTCCAAGTGGGTTCTGATAAGAGCTTCAGAATTAGAGCTTCACCTTTAAAGTAATGTTGGCCTCCTACCTTGGTAGGGAAGCCTTGGATACAAAAAGCAGAATATTTCCAAATTTGCCTCTGCAAAGGGGCTTTAATTACAAAGCTGTCACCTCCTGGATTGCCAGGCAAAGGCGAACGCTGACGTACAGCACAGGGCAGAAAGCAGTGGGCAGCCAGCTGGCTGTTCTTCTTCTACGCTTTCAGGTTTTCAGCAGCTCATGCGCATGGCTTCATAGGACAGCATCCCCCAGGCCCTTGCGTGAACTCCATTTTGGTCCCTGTTTGTCTTGACCCATTTACACTCTACCCACTGGCCAACTGGAAATGATTTCCCAGCTCTTGACTTGATGATTTCATTAAAGCTATCAACTCTCACATCACAGACCCCTGTGATCAGACTCTAGGTTCACTACGGAACTTTCTGAAGTTGAATCAGCCCCCAAATACTTGACCTAGAAAGTGATCCTGTTACCTATTCTCGTTACTTAGATCAGCAAAATGGTTCTCATTTAAAACTGATGAAGTTTTGTCTAGTTTAGCTGATGAAGTTTTGTCTTGTGAGCAAGGTTATTTCTGAAACAGTTGATGTTCTGTATCTATAAATCAGATTTCTGACCCTGTAAGGCAGAAGGCAAGCCAGTGGAACACTTTAACGCCACACCTTGGAAGACTTACCTGCCTGGGCTTCCCCGAGGGGTGATGTGACTATGCTCTCGTCCTTTGAGTCCTATAGCTGTCTTGGATTTCTTCAGTTATAGCCTTTTGCATGCACACCTGTCTCTCCACTAGCTTGTGAACACATTCATGTGTTCATGCCTTCCTAGAACGTTCTATTTACTGTGCATCCTTTATAGTGTGAGCACCTCTGGGAGACTTCATACCATTATACCAGTAAAACCCAGCTGCCTTTAGTGACCTCCAAGCATGGTGAGCCCATATGTATCAGGGTAGAAGTATACTCCATAGTGTTTTCAAAGACGGATTATTTTGGAAGTAAATAGCCAGGGCTTTCTTACTAGATACCTCTGGGTAGACTCCAACTTCCAACTTCTCAGTTAGCAACTGAGTGTTTTAAGCATTTGCATTTCCCAGGGGCTCCTGGCATAGTTCAGGTCCGGGGGAAGATGTCCTAACAAGTCAGACACAGCCTGAGCTTCATGGAGTTGAGACTATAGTGGGATGAGGGAAAAGCAGACAGATAGTCAACCAATAATAACCACACAGGATCACTGTCAGAGTGGTCAGCCCTGCTGCAGAAAGGTGTGTTATAAACAATAGGGAAGGACTTTGGACTAGTGAGGACAAACGACCTCTGAGGAGGTGGCTGTTAATGACAGGAGAAGAGAGAACCAGAAACCAGAAGGTCAGAGGAGGCAACGGGGATGACAGAGGAAGCAGGCTGTGAGCGCATCAGAGATGACACCAAGGCTGGGGGCTCAAGACGGTGGCAAAGTGGTTTCTAAGGGATTCACACAGGTGACTAACTGAGCACATGATGGTCAGAAAGCAGCCTAAGGAGCTCGGATGCCACTCTAAAAGCGTAGAAGCTACCAGAGGGTTTAAAGGCAGGAAATGTTGTGACCTGAATTATGCTTCAAAATGCTCATTTGATTTGTTAGGTAGAACGTGAACATGACAACGCAAAGCAAGGAGACTACGTGACAGACAGTAGCTGCGTTGCACATAACAACCGGGGCTGAAGAGTGATGTGGAGAGTTCAGGGCGCTCTGGGGAGACACAGGTGGCTAACAAGTCTTATTTCTTTCTGCGTGCCCAGGGCCCTGCGCCTAATATATATCAGGTATTCAATAAGTGCAAATTGATCTGGCACACTGGGTTGAATTAAATTGAAGAAAGATGCCTTGATTTAGTGAGTCAAAAGCTGAGCATGTCTTTAACTTACAATTTAAATATTGAACACTTTGGATAAAAGAGAAGCAACTTTTTTTCACACTACAGGAAGTTCAGATCCAAATCATATTCAAACCATCCGTACAAATATATATATCACACTCATCTGATCATAAAAGGCTCTTTAAACAAAGCAATCCCAAAAGGAAGACAGTTATTTTGTATAACTTTTATTTCCAGCCTCTTCATTTCAACTCTGGCCAGAAACCAAGTCAGTAAAGAAAGCGTAGAGAAAACCTCGGGGCTGCATCGTCAGCTGCCTGGTCTCCTGGTCACACAGGCTGTAAAAAGGAAGAAACAGGACAGGCTGCTTCTAAACCCCCGTCAGCCCAGAAATCAAGCCGTTGATTCACAGAAGCCTTGTCTTGGCAGGCTGTGAGTGAAGTAAATACTATCGGACTTTAGACTCAGAATTGGGTGTCATTAGGTGGAATTCAGCTGAAAGATCCAGGAACATCCGACATAGGCCTCTGGAGAAGTGAAAATACACATAAAAGATTACTACAAGGGAGAGAACTGCTACTTCGCTGACACCTGGGCAGGGACCCAAACTGTACGGCAGAGAATGCCAGTCTCTTAGAATCGACCAGATATAACCTATTTTCTGAACTAGGCCTTCAGCCAGATGCTATCTGTCAGGCCGTGTTCACCTGACCCTGAGTTCTGTCCATTTCGCGGATGGGCACACTACGGTGGAAAGAAATGAAGAAATTGCCTGGAATCCTAGTGCTCCTGAGTTGCAGATCTGGGACTCATGCTTAAGCTCAAAGCCTCTTCTTTTCCCACTTCATTGTATTTTCTCCCCAGAATAGTGCCTGGAAGTCATTCCAGTTCCTCCTTCTAAGGAGGCTGCCCAAATCAGTTTTAATTTTGAGCATCTTGGGAAGAAAGTGGAAATTCATCCAGGAGCAGTTAAGCAGCCAGATCAGCTGAATTAGGCTGTCTCATTCCTGATCACTCGCCCATAAGACAGGAGAACATTTCCAGTTACTTCAAAGAGTTTAGGATCTTCTGAGGAAAAAAAAATCAATTCGCTCCACGTTGTTTAAGAAGATAATGGATAACACATCTTCAAATTATATACTTATTAAAGAAAACGACTGAAACACCAACCCAAAGACTCTTCAACTTTCCAACTGCCTGGAGGACAACTCTCAAATTGTGTCTCAATGTCCATGCAACCTGTCTGGCATTGAACTCATCAACCCCGCCTCCACTTTGCAACTCCCCACATTGCCTCTCATGTCAGCTTGAGCACTGCGGCAAATGACACCTTCTGATCTACTCATGCTTGGCCACACATCCTATGAAGCTGTTTCCAAGACTGGGTGATGCCAGCTACCCCAGATCACTGGTCGGTTTGAGAGCTTCCACAAAGTCTGGGCTTTTCTTGAAGTCAGGCAATACGACATGGTCATTCTTTCTTCCTGAGAGCCCAGCACAGTACCTTTCCAGGGGATGTCTTCAGTGGTTCTTTGTTTAGTTGATTATCAGCGTCCCAGGGACAAATTTTATTGGTAGGATTATCCATCATGGTTTGCATCCTCTTACAGCCAAGCTAACATAAAAAATGAAGAAATGGAGGGAATGATGGAAGAATGAAGGGAGGAAGGGAAGAAGAAGGAACGGATGGGGAAGGGAAGGAAGAGAGAGAGATTTGGACAATACAAGGATTTTACTTTGATCTCTTTTGATATTAGTTAAAAATGATTACATTCCTTTTTCAATTTTTTTGTATACTTGTAACTTTTCCTAATCAAAACATTCAAAGACATTTGATAAAATTCATTGTACCTGCACTCCATCAACCCACCTTACACAGGCACTCATTACTGCCACACCCTCCCAAGCCCTGGGTGACTCCACCAAGATGGACAACCCTAAGGCATGCTGGGAAATGAATATAAATTAAAAGTTTATTATAAAATGCAAAAACAAACAAACAAACAAAAAAAGCTCATTAAAAGCACATGGGCTGAATGTCTTGCTGTCATCTGCCATCAAGTCGGTTTCCACTCAGAGCAACCCTCTAAGAAACAGTAGAACTGCTCCACAGGGTTTCTTAGGCTTCCATCTTTTCTGGGACAGAAATGTCCACCAGGCTTCAAACTCTGTCCCTAGTTACATGTAGTTCATCATGTAGCATTAGGGACAAGAAGAGCCCTGCCAAACACACAGGTGGAGCTGGGTAGCCACCACATGGCATTTGGAAGCTTCTGACCCCAGACTGAGACGAACAGCATGCCCTCATATCACTGGCCATTTGTCACCAATCCTCATTGTTTCATTAGCTAGATTCTAAAAAGTTATTGTTCCCTCCCCATTCCAATAAAATAAAACTAATATTATGGTGTCATTTGAAAATATATTTATGTTTGTTTTCCCTATAAAAAGAGATAATAATGTTATGTTCCAATAATATTAAGTTGCAATGTTATTTGCAAGATTGCAGTGCTTTTAATTTTCTGATTATTTCCACAGTGGGAGTTTCAGCTCAATTTCGATGAAGCCACTTCTATCTGTTTTGGTTATTTTTTTATTACAGCTAGAAGAAACAATAATTGCCTTTATAGTAGGAAAACATCACCAAGGATACAATTGTTGTCCCCAGAGAAAAAGATCATCAGGGCGAATTTTGATGTAAAAAATTTTGTACATTAATTGCAGAGTCTTATAAATGTTATATTTTTTAAAATTGTGTTGGCTGCTGTCTTCAAATAACTAGACTTTTGCATTTATTTTAACGAATCATCTATTTCTTGATGTCCACAGTGACAAAAAGCTAATGCAGTCACCCAAACACTAACAATTCATAGATACATGCTGTCCACAGGACAGAGCAAATACTGGTAGAGAGAACACACCCAGAGAGAACTGGTTCTAAATGTTAACTCTCAAATTTTATCAGCTATTTAATCTTAAACAAATTATTTAATTTCTCCAGTACTCACTGTCTGCCATTCAGAAAGAGATTACAGCAACAGTAAATTAAATGTTTGCATATGAAATATTATGTATTGTAGTGTCTGACATAACCAAAAAACCAAACCCACTGCTCTCGAGTCGATTCTGACTCATAATGCCCCTAAAAGACAGGTAGAACTGCTCCAGAGAGTTTCCAAGGAGTGCCCAATGGTTCAAAATGCTGACCTTTTGGCTAGCAACCATAGCACTGATCCACTACACCACCAGGGTCTGACATAAACTAGGCACTAAATGGAAACCCTGGTGGAGAAGTGGTTAAGCACTACAGCTAATAACAAAAAGGTCAGCAATTTGAATCCAGCAGGCCCTCCTTGGAAGCTCTATGGGGCAGTTCTACTCTGTCCTATAGGTTTGCTATGAGTCAGAATTGACTTGATGGAAACAAGTTATTTTTTTGTTTATTTTCTTTTAGAGACTAAATAATAGGCAACTGTGATGAGGAGGATGAGGCAATGTTTATGCTACATTCTTTCATTATCTTAACAGATGTTGTAAGGCTGCTGTGTAAGTTTTATAAGTATTACTCTCGGCAGTGGATGTCAGTGATAAAAATGATGATAGAGAAGATGTCAGTTATTGTGTTACCAGGATTGAAGTACCAGGAGCTAGTTAACTTCTCTACGTGAACTCTTAGAATATTCCATTTGTGCCTACAAAATAAAGTTTATCGTGTATCTCTATTCCTTGTATGCCCAACAGCGTCCAAAGGGTCATCTTATTCAGCACGTATACCAAGTCCATTTTCATTCTCAGTTTCCTTTTTGATCACCTGCCTTTAGTATAGAAATTGGAAAACATAAAATTAAAATTTCCAGCTTCCCTTGCAGCTAGAGTCTTCTTTGTAAATATATATATATACATATATATATATATAAATAAACAAATAAAATTCTGACCCTTGAAATATACCTTAATGCCTGCTGAGGATTTTTGTAAGGGGCGTTTGCTTTCCTCGTACTGGGGGCACTGTTCTTGGTTTTGACAAACCATACAGCATTTATACCACCTGAGAGTGGAGAGAAGCACATTGGAGGACAGATAGGCAACAAGCAGTATTCTACATACCATCAGTGTTTAGCGCTGTACCTGATTCTAAACAAATGTAATCCAACCAAATGTGCAAATTAGCAAATGATATCATCAATTCACATGAAGTAAAATTTTCTGAAGATCATTCCAAAGCAGCCCCAGCGATGCACTGATGGGAAACTGACAGAATTTCAAACTGGATTCAGAAAAGCACATGGAACCAGAGATATCACTGTTGATGTCAGACAGATCTTGGCTGAAAGCAAAAAATACCAGAAAAATGTTTACCTGTATTTTATTGACTATGTAAAGGCATTCAACTGTGTGGATCATAACAAGTTGTGGATAACAATACAAATAATGAGAATTCCAGAATACATAATTATGCTCATGAGAAATTTGTACATAGGTCAAAAGGCAGTCATTCCAGTAGAACAATGGGATATTGAGCAATTTGAAATCAGAAAAGGTATGCTTCAGGATTGTTTCCTTTTATCGTGGTTATTCAAGCTATATGCTGAGCAAATAATCTGAAAAGCTGGACTGTATGAAGAAATGAACATTACAACTGGAGGAAGACTAATGAACAACCTGCATTATGCAAATGACACAATTTTGATTGCTGAAAGAGGACTTCATGCACTTACTGATGGTCAAAGACTACAGCCTTTAACATGGATTAACTTCAACATAAAGAAAACAAAAATCCTTACAAGTGGACCAATCAGCAACTTCATGGCCAATGGAGAAAAGATAGAAGTTGCCAATGATTTCATTTTACTTGGATCCACAATCAATAACTGTGGAAACAGCAGCCATAAAATCAAGCTACTCACCATATTGGGCAAATGCACTGTAAGAGACCTCTTGAAACTGTTGAAAAGCAAAGAAGACTAATGTGTGCTTGACTCAAGTCATGACCCTTTCAGTCTTCTCATGTACCTGTGACAGCTGGAAAATGAAAAAGGAAGACCAAAGAAGAATTGACTTCTTTGACTTATGATGTTGGTGAAGAGTACTGAATATACAATGGACCGCCAAAAAAATGAACAAGCTTTTCCTCGGAGAAGTACAACCAGAATGCCCGTTAGAAGAAAGGGTGGCAAGACTGTGTCACACACACTTTGGACATGTTATTGGGAGGGATCAATCCCTAAAGAAGAACATCAAATTTGTTCAAGTAGAGGGTCAGAGAAAAATGAGGAAAATCTTCGAAGAGGTGAATGGACACAGTTGCTGCAATAATGGGCTCGGGCACAAACATGATTGTAAAGATGACGCAGGTCTGGGCAGTGTTTCACTCTGTTGTGCACAGGGTCACCAAGAGCTGAAACCAGCTCCATGACACCTAACAAAAACAACAACCTGAGACTGGGCACTAGAAAAGCAGAAGTAGAGAAAGAAAGAAGACATGAAAAGGAGAAAGAGAAGAAAGAAGAATTAGTGAAAGAAAGGGGAGAGAAATGCAGGTATAGATGTGATGTGCATCTGACAGCAAACAAGCATGTTCCTGTGAGTCCCAGTCACCAGCCTCACCATCCTCGTCACTGTGGCTGGCTTCTCTTCCATAATCACTACTGGGACTTTCACTGCCCCTATGATACTTCCTTAAGAAAGCATGGGCATTTTGGGTTTAACAAAAAAAAATTAAGCTCCACAGAGATTTCAGATTTTCATTTGTACCTTTTTAGTGGAAAACTGCTGCTTTTATGAGAGATACTGTCTCTCATAATAAGCCACACATATGAATGATATATGCTCAAGAAAAAAATGATTAGAATAAGGAAATGATGCAATTAAAATAGAGGTATTAGTTTTTTCTACCTTCCTAATACTAGGTAGCTTCTTATAAAATACAATATTATACAAGTTACTCATGAAAACATTTCCAGCATGTAAAAATATTAATCAGTAAAAATAAAACCAAAACCAAATTCACTGCCATCGAGTCATGTCCCTAGAGGTCAGGGTAGAACTGCCCCATAGAGTTTCCAAGGAATGCCTGGCAGATTTGAACTGCTGACCTTTTTGTTAGAATTGGCACCTAACCCTCTATGTCACTAAGGTTTCCAATAAGACAAAAGGCTCCTGCAAATAGTCTACCATTTTCCCCAAGCTAATGACTGACATACTTGACACTTATTTTTTAAGATGTTTTCTGTGTGCTTGTAATACTAGCACCTATGGAAATACATCAAGTTACGTGTGGGGGGGGGTCCCACGTATGTGCATGCATGTAAAAGTGTGTCTTACATAAATAATATCCTAGGTTATGTTTAAAAAAAATTATTGTTGAGTCAATTTCAACTCATAATGGCCCTATAAGACAGAGTAGAATTTCTCCACAGGATTTCCAAGGAGCAGCTATTAGATTTTAACTGCCAACCTTTTAATTAACAGCTGATTTCTTAAACACTGTACCACCAGAACTACCAGAAAACTTATTTTCTCATTGAATAGCACATATGGAAACATCTTTTCAATCTCTGCACCTAGGCCAATTCAACCAGTTTTCACTATGGTCTGTGACTCCACCACAGGCTGTCAGTTTGTCCTGTTGTGGTGGCTTGTGTGTCGCTGTGATGCTGGCTGCTACGCCACTGGTGCTGTGAATATCAGCAGGGTCATGCTCAGTGGATAGACTGCAGAAGAGGAATACCCAGACTAGAAAAGACTAGGAAGAAATTTCTGGCAATATACTCCCAAAAATGAACCAGTAGAAACTTTAAGGGTCACAACAGGACACTGTCCAACTGGCTTGCTTTGGACGGACGATGAGGAGTGCTCAGTCACTGGAGAAGGATATCAGGTTTGGTGAAATAGGGGGCCAGCAAGGGAGAGGAAGACCCTCACCAAGACAGCCAGGCACAACAGCTTCAAAGATGGACTCAGCATGTCACTGACCACAATGATACAGGGCTTCTGTTGGACATAGGTTGTCATACAGTTGGAGTCAACAGCACGTATCTGTCTAGATATCCACTTGTTGCCATTGCAGGCATATACCACAGTTTATACATGTTTTTTTCTTATAGGCAATGAAGTAGCTTGATGATCATTCCAACTAAAATCCTACCCCTGTCAGGTCTATCCGCCTCACAGCCACCCCGTAGGACAGCAAAAAACTCCTCCACCGAGTTGTCAGGTCTGTCATCCTTACTGTGGAGAAGCAGCTGGGGTGATCCAGCCACCAGCCTGGCTGTCAGCAGTGAGCTTTGTAACCACTGTGACACCAGGGCTCTAGGAGACACTGCGTCACCCTACTGTCGCCAAGGCCTGATATTTTTAACTTTCTTCCACTCGGATACATAGCAAAATACACCATTGTTGTCTTAATTTACATTTGCTTGATTTGATTTTACATAGTGTATCTCTTCATATGTTTATTGACTTTTGCATTTCCTCTATTATTACTTCTTCATAAATTTTGTCTCATTTTATTGCACTAGTATTACCTTGTCTATATACTTGTGTTCTACATATATTTTGAATATGTGGACATGAGTCCTTTTTTTTGTTATATATCTACTAGGGTATCACTGTCTTTTTGATTTTTTATAAGCATTTTTAAATGTTAATATTTTTCAGGCAGATCAATCTTTTCATTTATAGCTTTCAATTCGTGCCTTGCCAAAAAGACAAGCCACCACGGTGGTCCATATCATAGTGACCTAAACTTTCTCACAGTGCAAATGAGAATATGAGAATAATTCCTCTGAACGCTATATTCATAACTGGCTTGAGGTAAGAACTGATAATCTCTTTTAAAACCCATATCTAATTGACCCAAGATCTTGGATTAAGTAGTCCAATCCTTTTCCCAGATCACTTGAAATGCTACCTTTAAAAGACACTAAATTCTCATGTCTCTGTGAGTCTGCTTCTGGATTCTTTGATGGTCTGGAATGCATCTTGCTATCTGGTAGCAAGTTTTCTCCACGTGTAAGGCAGCAACTTCTAAAGAGTGAGCAGAAAGCTGAGCTAAGAGGCAATTCTGAAAGGCACTCCAGCCCTCCAGTGAGTGCAGCGTAGCATCTCAATGAAGACTGGAGACACAAGAGCAAGGTGAACGAACTCTCCGAATGCAGAGATGGCTTGGATGAGGCTGGAAGGCAAACAGAGCTTTGTAATGTTCAAGGAAGTTAGTGGTTGCAGCAAAAAGCCAAAAGATCTACCCTAGTTCAGAAAGCTAAGAGCTAGACTGAAAGACATAATGAGATCTCCGAGTTTGTCCGGTGCTTAGACCCCAAGCCTCGTGAAGAAAATCTCAAATCTTCCCTCAACAGTGTCAAAGCCAGTGGTGAACTAAATCTCATGACGGTTGCAAGAAAGCACAAACCACACATAATTATCCATTAAATTAACACAAAATTCCACACTGGTAGTCTGAAAGAAGAAGGAAAGATTATTTTTGCACCCAGCAAACTTTAAGGATAATTCATTCTTTAAACTATCCAGTATATAATTAAAGTGTTTGGGGAATATGACGAAACAAGGAAAGCTTATATGTGATTAAGACAGGAGTAAGCAGATAGATGCCAACTGGTGATGGACTGGGAGTCCCCAGGTGGTACAAATTGTTAATGCACTAGGCCACTGAAAGGTTGGAGGTTACAGTTCCCGCAAAGGCACCTGGTGATCTATTTACAAAAAAATCTGCCGTTGAAAACCCAGTGGAACACAGTTCTACTCAGGCACATGGAGTCACCAAGAGTCAGGATCACCTTTGTAGTCACTGGCTTAGAAATGAACTGGATGTTGGAAAAACTATAACATGGCTAATTCAAAATGCCTATGGAAACCCTAGTGGTATCTTGGTTAAGTGCTACGTCTGCTATCCAAAAAAGATGGGCAGTTCAGATCTGCCAGGTGCTGCTTAGAAAGTCAATGGAGCAGTTCTACTCTGTCCTATAGGGTCACTATGAGTCAGAGTCGACTCAGTAGCACTGGGTTTGTTTTTATTTTTTCATGATAAACATGTTAATGGGTTTACTGCAAATTATGGATACCGTAAATGAACACATGAGAATTTTAAATGTACAAATGGAAACTACAAATAGAAATTTTAGAAATGTGGAAAATGCCGCATCAGAAATGAACAATTCATTAGATGGCATTAGCAGAAGACCAAACATAGCAAAGAAAAGGGCCAACGGACTTCTAGAGTACTCAGTAGAAATCATCCAATCTGAAACACACAGAACATAACATAAAACAAAACAGAGCTGTGTGCCCCAAATCTGTAGCACCATATTAAATGTTCTAGTAAAAGTCTTGTTTCAGTTTCAGTAAGAGAAAACAAGAGAATGATGCAAAATAAATATATGAAGGGATAATGAGTAATATTTTTCCTGAAATTGATTAAAGTATCAACTTACAGATCCAATAAGGACAGCAAACTCCAAGGAGAAAAACACGCACATATGCGCGTGCACGCACGCACGCACACACACACACACGAGTGCATCATAATCAAAGACCTGAAAACCTAAAATAAATGAAAAAATCTTAGAACAATGGGAGAAAAAAGGGCATATATAAATACATAAAAACAAAACCAAGAATGATGGCTAACTTATAATTAGAAACAATAAAGGCTGGAAAACAATGGAATAAAGTATTGAAAGAAAGGAAAAGAAATCAAACTAGGAGTATATGTCCTAAAAGAACATAATTAAAACTAAAAAAAAAAAGAAGTATTTTCAAACATACAAAAGCTGAGAGAACCTATCTTCAGCAAACATGATCAATAAGAAATACCAGAAGTTTATTGGCCTGAAAAAAAAAATCAAAATAGATAAAATACTGGATGCTCAGAAAGGAAGAAAAGAGATAGAAAGGTTACCCATACATGTAATTATAAAGTTCTGTAAATATATACGTGTATATAGATACATATCAAAACCCTGATGGTGTAGTGGTTAAGTGTTATGTGTGCTAACCAAAAGGTTGGCAGTTCAAATCTGCCAGGTGCTCCTTGGAAATTCTATGGGGACAGTTCTACTCTATCCTATAGGGTTGCTCTGAGTAGTAATCAACTCAATGGCAGTGCGTTTTATAAATATGTATATACTTATATATGCTTGCCAAGCCAAGTGCCATCAAACACAGGGTTGCTATGAATTGGAATTGACAGCAACATGCTTGGGTTTGGTTTATATATATATTTGTATATTATATATTTATATATGAATATATATATTATATTTATACAATATTACTATATTAATATAACAATAATATGTTTTGGCAGCTTGTGGTACATTCCACATGGCTCTCTAATACCACAATTCAAAGGCATCAATTCTTCTGTCTTCTTTGTTCATTGTTCAAATTTCACATGCATGTGATGTGATTGAAAATGCTGTGGCTTGGGTAAGGTGCAATTTAGTCTTCAAGGTGACATCTTTACTCTTCAGTGTTATCTATGGTTTTCCTAAAATAATAATTTTAATTATTAATATATTAATAGCTAATATTAATAATAACTGCCAAAATAAAATATATAAATATATATATAAACTAAACCCAAACATGTTGCTGTCCATTCCAACTCATAGCAACCTTGTGTATATATACATACATGTAAGTATATATAACTGTATATATATTTACAAAATGCACTTCTACATGTATGTGTACATATATATATATATATATAAAACCAAACCCACTGCCACAGAGTCAATTCCCACTCATAACTACCCCATAGGCCAGAGGAGAACTGTCCCATGAGTTTTGATAATGGGTTTTTTATAGCAATCTAGGACAATCACTAAGAATGCATATAAACATTACAATAATAGATCAACCGAGGAAATAAAATAGAATGCTAAAAAGCACACAGTTCACTCAAAGGAAGGCAGGAAGGGAAGAATCCAGAAATGAGGAACAGATTGAACCAATAGAATGATCAGAACAGTAGACTTAACAGTAACTACTCAATCCATTGCACATACGGGTCCCGGGCACACCACGTAGATGGTGGAGATAGTTCGGTTGTGTATTTAAAATCAACACTGCAATACTTAAAAGAAAAAAGAAAAATCAAACTTTTTTCATTACATGTATACAAAAATATTTGATAATATTCCACATCCATTCATATAAAAACTCTCTGTAAAGTCTAATACAGAGTTTCTGACAAGAATACTGAAATAAACTGGATTCTCATTTGGTCTTGTCATGGATAACATGACCTTTCTTTTGGCAAGATTTTAGAGTTTTCCCTTTGTGCTTGAATTTTGTAAGCTTCTGCAGAAGGCTTGCAACTTTGTTTATGTCCCTTTATCAATTCTGCTTGATAATTGGGATAGGCTACCTCCTTCTGGGGTCTCTTGAATACCTAATTTAATAAGGACATTTAGGAAAACCGTAGCTAACACTGAAAAGTGAAGATGTCACCTTGAAGACTAAAGTGCACCGCACCCAAGCCACAGCATTTTCAAGCACATCATACGCATGTGAAAGCTGGACAGTGAACAAAGAAGACCAAAGAATTGATGCCTTTGAATTGTGGTATTAGAGAGGCACCTTGAATGCACCACAGACTGCCAAAAGAACAAACAGATCTGCTCTGGAAGAAGTACAACCAGAGTGCTCCTTGAAAGCAGAGATGGCAAGACTGCATCTTACATACTTTGGACATATTGTCAGGAAGAATCAGTCCCTGGAGAAGGACATCATGCTGGGTAGAGAGGAGAGTCAGCAAAAAAGAGGAAGACCCTCCACGAGACGGATTGACACAGTGGCCACAACAGTGGGCTTAAGCATAAGAACAATTGAGGACATGGCGCAAGACCAGGCAGTGTTTTGTTCTGCTGTGCATAAACTCACTGAGAGTCAGAACCGACTTGACGCACCTGACAACAACAACATAGGTAACGTGGCACCAGGTAACTTTTCCCGTAAGTTCAGGAACAAGGCAAAAATATCTGGTCTCATTGTTAACACAACAACACAAGAAAAGAAAACAAAGCCTTAAATATTAGAATTGAAAAAGCAAAACTGTCATTATGTACAGATGATAGTACTGTGTATATAGAAAATATTGTGCAATGTGCATAAACATTGCATAAATAATAATTAGTAGTAAGGCTGTGAAATACAAATTAATGTACAAAACAATCATAATTCTACATCTAGCAACAAACAGTTGGAAAATAAAATAATTACCATTTACAGCATTATCAAAAGTGGAAAATAAGTAATATATGTCATAAATGATACGGAAGACTTCTACACTGAAACTAAAAAAAAACTGACAAAACTGGAAGATCTAAATTAATAATGATATATATCAAGTTCATGAGTTGAAAGATTCAATATTGCTCAAATAGAAATTCTTTCCAAATTGAATTTTAAACTCTACATAATCTCAGAATTTCAACAGGATTTTTTTAAACTGATAAACTGATGTAAAAGTATAGACAGAAATGCAAAGTCTAAAATTACCAAAAATTATTTTGAAAAAATATCAATACCTAGTTTTAAAATTTCTAGTAGTTAAGAAATTGTGATACTGGTACAAGGACAGACAAACAAATCAATGGATTGAAAGAGCATGTCTAGAATTTCATACACAGCCACTTGAATTTCAACAAAGAAATCAAATAAATGCAATAATTCAAAATTTGTAATTTTTTAAGTTGTGGTAAATGAGGTCAATGTCTGTGTGAGAACAGATGGAAGCTAACCCCTCTTCTTTCTCTGCATAACAAGTTGGAAGATTAGTTTGAGAAATTTCCTCATAATGTAGTGAAAATAAATGGAACCTTGGAAGTCACATTGTGTTTCTTACCGAGCAGGTCCACAGACTTTAACTTCAATCTAATTGAAATTTTGATAGAACAGGTTAACATTTAAAAACACAATGACAAGTATTTCCTGGAATTAAAGTTACTCAAGAGACCCCAGATGGAGACAGCCTATCCGAAATATGAAACAGAATTGATAAAAGGACGTAAACAAATAAAGTTACAAGCCTTCTGCAGAAGCTTAACAAAATTCAAGCATAAAGGGAAAACTCGAAAATCTCACCGAGAGAAAAGTCATGTTATCCATGACAACACCAAATGAGAATCCAGTTTATTTCAGAATTCTTGTCAGAAACACCTTCGTATTCACTGATTAAAAAAAGAAAGAAAAGGAAAAAACTTGGAGTCCAAATTGTTTAATATTTCGTGTTTGTTGTTGTTGAGCATATACACAGCAAAACATGCACCAGCTCCCTGGTTTCTAAGCACACAGTTCCATGGCCTTGATACTTCCTAGTTAGGCTAACTTTTTAGCCATAAAATTGTTCCTCCCCAGTTAAACTAAACTCATGCCCCCTGTGCTTCCTTCCTGTCTAATCTTCCCCGAGAGTTACTGTGGTCAGCTGGATCCATGTAGATGGACTTCTAAAGAGCACGGCGCTCAGGCAGATGCACTTTACTGGTAAAGCTGCACACTTGTTTGGTTTTCAGAAGACTTGAGGGGATTTTTTTACTTAATATTTAAAATTTTATACCCAGGCAAAATATCATTTGGGATGAGTATAAAAAAAATTTATTTTTGGACAGAAAGTAATTTCAAGAGGTTGCTACCCACAAGTTTTTTTTCGTAAAATAATCCCTGAAGGATATTTAGCAAAAAAGAAAATGCAACCAGGAGGACATAGTGGACTATCAAAGGCAGTAACGAGCTAAGACACTAGTCAGCTATTGCTAATTCTGAATAACCACTTTCTTTAAAAGTTATGATGTGATTTATACAATTTTTAACGAGCTCAAAGCTAAACCGCAGGCAGCAATAATGTGGGAAATGGAAGCTGGTGGGAGCCACGTGCAAATGGAAAGGGAAATGCCCCAGAGTTCTTGCCCTGAGTCAGGACAAACGTGAAAGTATCTGACATTCTAATTCTTTTTTTTTTTTTAATAAAAGAGGCATAGATTCCTGTATTATCTAACACATTTTTATTTTTGTAGTAGGAGAAAAGATTGAAAACGTCTGTTTAAGTGTTTACAGAACATGATGGTCAGTTATTAGCATCCAGGTAGTTTCATGTATGTTTCCAGTTTCTCCCCTAAATAATTAAATTCTGTGTAACAATAAATTAAGATAAGAACATATTCTTCATGTATTTTTTTTAAACACTGAACAAAATCTAGGAAGAAAATAAGTGAAAAGTAAAAATACTACTCTGAGTGGTGGAGGTCTTGGAATCTAATTATTCTTGTTCAACGTTTCAACTGGCACTTTAAACAGGAGTGGGTGCTCAGACACCAGGCACCTCATAGCTGGTCCCCAGGAGTCAGTGCCCCAGAATGCGGCCCAGTATGCAGTCGTTGACAATTGCTACATCTTCATTTCTTCACTTTAGTAGTATTCTGTAAGATTATAATATTCTTTTTCCTTTTTTTTTGTTTTCCTAACAGGTTTAATTTTGTTCTGTAGTTCAAGCATTGGTTTAAAATCAGTTTGCCTTTCACTGCTTTATATTTTAACAGAGATAAGCATCTCATCGTCCCCATAGAGTTCAGAACATGGGGAATGTCAACAATAATTAGACCCAAATATGTGGGAAACAGGAAATGAAGACACCATATCATTTGACAGTGAAATCAGCTTGTCTGATTTTAGCATAGACTTCATTTCTAGCTGCACAAGAGGGGCCTTCAAGCCTATGAAAACCCAAAAAAACCCTCCCCCTCATGTGTCACCAGTGCTGTGTCTAGAGTCTTCAAATGTGCTCTGGAGACATCTAAGAGAATGTCTGCACTCAGGGTTTTGAGATACCGAACTAGTAAAAAGCTGGTGGGAAAAGCAGGGACTTCTCACTCTATCCGTCAGACCTGGGCTTCCTTTCCAGCTCCCCCCTGCCAACAGTAAGATGAGATGCTCACACTGTCACTCCTTTTGCTGTCAGGGAATGTGAGCAACAGATGTCACATGGTATATGGTCACTGTTACTTGTGCTACTTAAACAAGTAACTGGAAAAAAAAACTTTAAAATATCTTGTATTTAAGCTTTGTTAAGACAAGACAACAGATAAAACGCCGAAGTTTTGTCACCTTTCAATCAAGACACTGACTCCTATCAGCAGCCTGAAGAGACCTGAAAGCCGTTCATACGCCAAACAGCATCTGATGAGACAGTGGACTTTGGTGTCCTGTTTAACTTGGTTCCATTCTAAGTTCTCCCGTTTCCTGGTAGTGTGTCCTCAATTTTGTTGTCATTGGCTGCTGTTGAGTCGTTTCTGACTCACAGTGACCCTGTGTACAACAGAATAAAACATTGTTGGGTCCTCACCATACCCACAATCATTTTTATGCATAAGTGCGTTGTTGCAGCCTCTGTGTCAATCTATCTCGTTGAAGAGCATTCTTTTTTTCGCTGACCCTCTACTTTACCAAGCATGATGTCCTTCTCCAGGGATTAACTCCTTTGGAAAACATATCCAAAGGATATGAGACATGATCTCCCCATCCTTGCTTCTAAGAAATGCTCTAGTTGTACTTCTTTCTTCTTTTTTATTATGATTGAATGAAAATGTACGTTCCCATATAAATTTCCTTGCCCACCTATAGGCAAATCCCACTTCTCTCCCTGCCCGGTGACAGCACACTCTTCCTCTCTGTTCCATACATGTCTTATCCTCCCAACAAACTCCTATCCCCTCCTCTCCAACTACTGCTCTGCCTCCAGTAAGGAGTCAGTGGGACGACATCTTACAGATGCATAGAAACATAAAGTGCACATATGATATGGTCACTTTGTGTTGTGAAGTCCAATCTATTCCCGTCCTTGAGTTGACCTCCATTATGGTTTAGCATCAGGGCCAGGGGCCATGCTCCCAGGGGAACTCCGAGGCCCCTGGACCATCAATTGCAGTGTTTTAATGAAGATCTCAGAATGCAACCCTTTTTATTCTTGTGTTGCCAGTGAAACTCAACTTTGTGAGCTCCATCATGGCTATCACTGGTGGTGGGCGGGCACCATCCAGTTCTTCCAGTCACAAGTCAATGTAGTTACCCACTCATGTGGGTTTCTCTGTCTTTTGGGTTCTCTTTCCCTCATGTTATTTTAGTCCTTGGTGACCATCCGTTCCTGCTAAGCTGGGACCATTTGCTAAACCCTCAGATGGCAGCTTAGCAGCTTTTAAGACCCTGGATGCCACTCGCCAATATCGGGTGCAGAAGGCTCTCTTAGCAGAACACTAGCTGTGCCAATTGGCCCCACTGTCCCCTGAGAGCATGGTCTCCGGCCCCCGCCCCAGCTACTCTGTATTTGCAATATTGGATTAAGATGAGAGGAGTAATCACATCACATTGAAGTCCAGTTAATATTGATTTTCTTTCTAATGCGTGCTGTCACAGATTTCACACAACCAAATGTCTATCACCTATCTAATCTAAACCCTCCTCCCATCGCCCTCCCTTCCCCCCCACCCTTGCAGCCATCAAAGAGTCTTTTCTTCTATGCATGAGTCTGTTTTTAAGTTCTTGATCGTAGGGAGTCTCACAATCTTTGTCCTTTTGCTGGTGACTGTTTTCACTCAACATAGTGTCCTCCAATTGAAACCAGGTTATGAGACGTTTTCTAAAATCATTGTTGTTCTTTATCATTGAATACTGTTCCATTGAGTGTATGTGCCATAGTTTACCTATCCATTCCTCTGTTGTTGGGCATCTGGGTTGATTCAAACTTTTTGCTATTGTTGACTGTTCTGCAATAAACATTCATATGCATGTATCAGTTGGTGTGAATGACGTTGATTCTGTAGGATATATTCCAAGCAGTGGAATTACTTGGTCAAATGGCATACCTATATCCATCTTTGTGAGGAAGCACCAGATTGCATCCAAATAGGTTGCACCATTTTGTAAACCCACCAACAATGTAAGAGGATTCCAATTTCTCCATAGTCTCTCCACCATTTGTTGTTTTGCGTTTTTTGGATCATGGCCAACCTTGTTGGAGTGAGATGCTATCTCATTGGAGTTTCAATTTGAATTTCTTTAATAGCTAATGATTGTGAGCAGGTCCACATGTGTTTTTTGCCTGCCTGGGTCTCCTCTGTAGAGAAGTGTCTGTCTACCTCCTTTGCCCATCACTTAATTGGATGATTTATCTTTTTCTTATTGATATTTTGTAGCACCTTATAGATTATGGAGATCAGGCATCTTTGTGACACATGGTTGCCAAATATTTTTTCCCATTCTGTAGGTGGCCTTTTAATTCTATTAATAAAGTCTTTGGATGAGCAAAAGTGTTTGATTCTTAATAGTTTCCATGTATCTTATTTCTCTTCTGTTGTTTGTGGTTTGACAGATTTTGAAGTCTGTCTATGTTGTGTATTAAAACTTCCATTGTTGCTCCTACTTTTGCTTGGCTAAGCTTTATTGTTTTAAATTTGATATTTAGGTGTTTTATCCAGTTTGAGTTGGTTTTTGTATAAGGTGTAAGACATGGGTAGTATTTCAATTTTTTATGGGTAGATATCCAATTTTGCCAGCACTATTTGTTGAAGAGATTGTTTTTTCCCCAACTCAATGTCTTAGGCCTTTGTCGAATATCAGCTGTTCATAGGAAGACAGTGCAATCTCTGAGGTCTCAGTTCTGATCCATTTATCTATCTGTCTCTTTTTGTACCAGTACCAGACTGTTTTGAATACTGTGGCAGTGTAATAGATTCCAAAGTCAGGTAGTGAAAGGCCTCCCATTGTGTTCTTTTTCTTCAGTAGTGCTTTAATTATCTGGGGCTTCTTTGCTTTCCAAAGAAAGTTGGTGACTTGTTTCTCCATCTCATTAAACAATGTCACTGGAGTTTTTATTGGGATTGCATTATATAAGTAGATTGTTTTAGGCAAAAGAGACATTTTCACAGTGTTAAGTCTTCCTATCCATGAGCAGGGTAGGTTTCTTCATTTATCTAAGTCTCTCTTAGTTTCTTGTAGTAAGGATTTGTAGTTCTCTTTGTAAAGGAATGCTATTTCTCAGGTTAGATTTATTCCTAGGTACTTTATCTTCTTAGGGGCTATTATATTTGGTGTTGATTTGGTGATTTCTTCCTTAATAATTTCATTGTTGATTTACTTACATTTATCGTGTACCTTGAGACTTGAGTAATTTACTCATGGATTCTTTAGGGTTCTCTGAGTTTACAATCATATCATCTGCAGAAAGGGAGATTTTTACTTCTTCTTTGCCAATGTAGATGCCCTTTATTCCTTGGTCTTGTCTAATTGCTCTGGCTAGAACTTCTAGCACAATGTTGAATAGGAGAGGTAAGAGTGGGCATCCTTGTCTAGTTCCTGTTCTCCAGGGAAACTATTTCAGTCTCTTTCCATTCAGAACGACATAGGCAGTTGGCTTTGTATAAACGGCCCTTATTGCATTGAGGATTTTGCCATCTATTCCTATTTTGCTGAGATTTTTTAGCATGAATATTTGTTGGACTTTATCAAACACCTTTTCTGCATCAATAGACAAGATCAGGTGATTCTTGTCTTTTGTGTTACTTATGTGGTTGATCACGTTAATTGTTTTTCTGATGTTGAACCACCCTTGCATCCCTAGTATGAATCTAATTTTGTCATGATGCATTATTTTTTGGATATGTTGTATTCTATTGGCTGAAATTTTGTTGAAAATTTTTGCATCTAGATTCATAAGTGTTAGCGGTCTGCAGTTCTCCTTTTTTGGGGGATCTTTTCCTGGCTTTAGTATGAGGGTTATGCTGGCTTCATAGAATGAATTAGGGAATATTCCACCCCTTTGTACACCATGAAATAGTCTCAGTCGTATTGGAGATAACTTCTCTCTAAAAGCTTGGTGGAATTCTACAGTCAAGCCATCTAGGCCTGGCCTTCTTTTTCTTGGTAGTTTTTGGATGACTTTTTCAATATCTTCCTTTGTGATAGGTTTATTAAGTTGTTCTGCTTCAGCTTGTGATAATTGTGGTAGTTAATAGGAATCAAGGAATTTGTCCATTTCCTCTAGGTTTTCAAATTTGTTAGAGTATGGTCTTTCATAGTGTTCTGTTATGATATTTTTGGTTTCTGTTGGATCTGTTATGACTACTCTCATTTCTTATTTGGGTTGTTTCCTTTCCTGCTTTTCTTTAGTAAGTTTAGCCAGTGGTTTCTCAATTTTGTTGATCTTTTCAAAAAACCAGCTTTTAGTCTTTTCAATTTCTCATGTGTTTTTTATTCTCTAATTCGTTTAGCTCTGCTCTAATCTTTATGATCTGGTTTCTTCTGGTGCCTGAGGCATTCCTCTGTTGTTCTCTCTTCACTTCTTCAAGCTGCAGGGTTAGTTCTTTGATTTGGTTTCTTCCTTCCAGATGTGTGCGTTTATGGAGATAAACTGGCCACTGAGCACTGCTTTGGCTGTATCCCATAGATTCTGGTAGAAAGTTTTTTCATTCTCAGTGGAATCCATGAATTTCTTTATTTTATCCTTGATTTCTTCTATAACCTGTGGCTTTTGGAGCAAAGCATTGTTCAGTTTCCACAAATTCTACTTTCTATGTTTTTTCTGCTATTGATTTTGACCTTTATGGCTTTATGATCTGAGAAGATACTTTGCGTTAATTCAGTGGTATGGATTTTGTTGAGAATTGCTTTAAGTCCTAACACATGGTCTATTCTGGAGAATGTTCCATGTGCACTGGAGAAGAAGGTGTAGTTGTCTGCTGATGGACAGAAAGTTCTGTATATATTAGTGAGATCTAGCTGGTTAATTGTGGCAACAAGGTCTTGCGTGTCTTTATTCAGCTTTTTTCTAGATGATCTGTCCAATATTGAGAGTGAAGTGTTGAAGTCCCCCACTATTATTATGGAGTGATCTATCTCATTTCTGAGTGTAGTCAGTGTTTCTTCAACATATTTAGGTGCTCTAATATTAGGTGCATAAAATTTTAATATTGTTAAGTCCTGTGTGTGTATTGAAACTTTCAGCAATAGTCTCCATCTCTGTCCACGATTGTGGATTTTATATTAAAATCAATTTTATCTGACATTAGAATTGCCACACCTGCTCCTCTTTGTTCATTGTTAGCTTGGTGTATATTTTCCATCCTTTAATTTTCAGTTTGTTCCTATCTTTAAGACTAAGGTGATTTTCTTGTAAGCAATATATGGATGGGTAGCGTCTTTTGATCCAAGATGTCACTCAATGTCTCTTTATTGGATCATTCAGTCCATTCACATTCAATGTGATTATTGATAGGTATGTGTTCAGTGCTGCCACTGTGATATGTTTATTTTTGTGTTGGTGTTTCCTCTGTTGTTCTTATTAATCTGTCATGGGACATTCTTTGTGAGTTGATTTTTCACCTTTTTCAGGGTTGGTTTTGTAGTTGTTGAGATTCCTGCATTACATTTCTTGATTTGATATGTTGCATCTTTGTTGTGCTTTATGGCTGCCCCTATGATCCCCCTTAAACTATGTATAAACCCAATTTGAATTACTACCATTCTTATCAGTTTGCTCTCCATATGGAAGGAGTATAACTACTATAGTACATCTCTCTTTTTAATATGATGACACCATAGTTTTCATGATATGATCACTGGATTATTTCTTTCACTATTACAGTTAGGGTCACCATGAGTCAGATCTGACTTGATGGCACTTGGCTTTGGCATTACAGCTTTGATTGAGTTTGGAGCCTTCCCTGAGTAAGTTTCTGGGTGATGTGTCCTGAATTGGCTTCTAAAATATAAAGTTAGCCGTTTTGCTCTTCTAAACCAAGAGATTCAGTATTTTCTAGGTTTGGTTTAGTTTTTACAGAGTGTCTGAGTTTCTGTTTATCTGTGAATGTCTTAATTTCATTTTCATATTTGAAAGATAGTTTTGCAGGATATATAATTCTTGGTTGGAAATTCTCCTTCAAGGCTTTGAATGTGTCATGCCACTGTCTCTGTGCCAGCATTGTTTCTGCTGAGAAGTCAGATGAAATTCTACAGGGCTTCCCTCTGAATGCTAGCTTTGCTTTGAGTCTTGCTACCTTTAAGAGTTTCTGCTTATGTTTCATTTTGTTAAGCTTTATTATAACATGTCTTGAAGTCTTTCTTTTGAGATCTATATTGAGCGGCATTTGATATGCATCTTGGATATCTATAGCCTCTTCTTTTGTAATTTCTGGGAAGTTTTCTGTCAGCAGCTCAGCAACAATACTTTCTGTGTTCTCAGGTGTCTCACCCTGTTCAAGAACTGCAATTAATTGTAGATTGTTCCTCTTATAGAGTCCCACATGCTTCTTAATGTTTCTTCATTTTTCTTATTTCTTTTTTGTGATTTTTCCTCACAGATGCTAGAGTCAATAGCTCTGTCTTTCAAGTCAGAAAGTCTATTTTCTATTTGTTCCATTCTGTTTTTCTTGGTTTTGAATTGAAGTCTCTATGTCTTTGATTTTGTTCTTGATCTTGGATTTCAGAATGCTGGGTGTTCCATCATATTGAACAGCTTGTTTAATTTTTCCTTTTGCTCTGCTGCATTTTGTATAAGATCTAGGAGGGCTGTCTATATAATCCTTTCGTATTCACCTTCCAATAGTTTCAGAAAAGCTTCTTTGTCTGGGAGGTTGTGAGGTGCTTTCTTTTGGGGTCCTTCTGAAGCCATGAGTGATTTCTTGGTTATGGTTTTCTCCAAAGTTTGTTGCTTTTTAGGAATCATGTGAGTCAACAGAGTCTGGCAGAGATGCCATGAGGATGGACCGCTGTTGTTTCTCTAGGCCGTCTTTAAATGTGAGGTAAAAAGTATTTGACAACTTCTACAGTCAGTCAGGTTTTCAGGTGTATAGGTCCCTCCTCCCAGCTGGCAAAGTAAGCACCTCTATATTGAACCCCACATGTTATAAACTAGCTCAAAATACAGAAGGCTACTGCCCTGCTGGCCTGTGCTGTCAGGCCCCAGCTGTAGGTGACACTGCATAGAATGCTGTTTTTCTGCTGGAAAAGTGCTCTCCTCCAAACAGGCGCTGCTTCCAAACCTAGGAATTAGTTCCAGCTGAGGCTTCCATAGGGGTAATCCACCTCCCAGGGGAACAACGTGGTGTCCCACACAAGCTCACCACCTGACTGGGACCAAAAGAGAGGCAGAGAAAAAAAGACAGACAAAGAAAATTAAAATAATGAGTTACCTTTGGTCCATGAAAGCCCTCACTCACCCAGAGTGGGGTCAGCAAAAGAGAAGAGGTTTTGTGTTCAGTGGTATTTGACGGCACTTGGCTTGGCTGGTATGAAGTCCAAATTAACAAACCTATACCACATCCTAAGGCTCACTAGGTGTCCAGGAGGCTCCATTTAATTATCAGTTCAGTTTCCAGAGGGATTTAGGGAGATGCGTGTTTAGTCCACCGTCTTGACTCCGCTCCTTGTTGTACTTCTTTCAGAACAGGTTTGTTTATTCTTTTGGCAGTTAAATACTCAATATTGTTCACCAAATCCACAATTCAAAGGCATCAGTTCTTCTTATGTCTTCTTTATTCATTGCCGAGCTTCCACATGCATATGATATGATTCAAAATACCATAGCTTGGATAAGGCTGGATCAGCTGCACCTTAGTCTTCAGGGTGACATCTTTGCCTTTTAAATGCATCCTTAGAAAGCATTAACACAGCATTTTAACCACAGATATTTTCACCTGCAAAATGGATACAGTGAAAAGCCTATTACAGTGAAAACTACCAGGGACTGATAGCTATTATCATAACCATGTAACAATCAGTGCCATTTTTGAGTACTTAAATGTGCCAGGCATCACAGTAAGCATGTGTCCAGCAGGTAATCGTCATGCAACTACCTGACAGAGGTACCATCACCATATCCCCTCATGCGTGAGCAAATCAAGGTTCATAAGATTTAGGGAAGACACCCTAGCTCTTGAGTGGTGGAGCTCATCACTTGTATCTGTTGTTATCAAGCTAAACCTGACTGGTAGTGACCTTGCAGGACAGAGCAGAACTGCTGTAGAGGGCTTCCAAGGAGTAGTTGGTAGATTCCATCTGCTGCTTTTTGATTAGCTGTCTGAATGGTCAACCACTGTGCCATCAGTGCTCCTTGTCACTTGATAGCTCTGTGATAAAACTGTAGATGCCTGTCAATGTTGGGAAAATAAGATCAAACTAAGCACAAAGCCTGTGGGAAGTTAATGTCTCAGCAACCTAGTGCTGCCTTAAGAAAAGGTAGCACAAGTGGGTAACTGTACAGAAAAAAAGTTATTTACCTCCAATTCTGGAAGCTAAAAGTCCAAATCAGGATCTCAGCTGTGTGAATTTGTTCTGTGGGAAACTCATCTAGCTTTGGGTGTCTGTTAGCTATCCTTGGCATACCTTTGCCCGTAGACATCCCTCTCATGGTGTCTGTTTCCCCCTGCATGTGTCTGTGTCTATTCTACTCTTTTTATAAAATACTACTCAGAAGTGATTATGTTCAAGATGTGGTCTACTCTGGTTTGAGTCTGTTAACATAACAGAAGAAGGTAGTTGTTTCAAAACAGGGTCGTATTGTAGGACTTCCATGTAATTTGGGAGGGCACACAATTTATTCTGGAATAATTGGTTTTGGGATCAAGTGGATCTACTTGTCAGAAGCTTGCTGTTATTTTGAAAAGTCATTTCTATGTGCAGAGATGGTCTGTCCCTGAGCACCATTGTTGGTGGTATGCCATGCTTTTATCAGGTGTTTACCTCCTCTTCTCGTTCCCAAGCCCTTCAAGGGGGCTAGAACTCGGCAGACATGGAAACTAGCTGAGTTGTACTCTAGAGTGGACTTTTCCTGTTTTTTTTTTCCCCAGCCTCTGACCTGATCATGGCCAGTTAAGCCCTGGTGGTGGCAAGCCTGTGCATGTGGAAGTCATAACTTCATCCGCTGAGGTACACCATACAAGGATTTAGTGATTCAAAATAAAAAAGCTTCTTTTAGATGCAAAGGTAAGCTGGAAATTTGTCTCTTGTTTTTAAGTTGGTTTGAGATGCCAAATCAGGGAAATGTGTTGACTTGAAGACGGACATTTTTATTTTTAAAATCTAAAAATGAATCCCTCTGCTTCCTATTGCCAAGTTTAAGATTCTGTATCACAGTAGTGCCAGTTGCTGAGACTTCTTCAATATCTGCTGTAAAATTCAAGGGGGCTTCTCACACTTGAGCTCTGTAAGCTTTGGGTCAAGCTGCACTCTGAATTATGTGTGACCATAAAAATGATCATCATTATAGAAACTTACTGAGTATCATGTACTAGTGCTGCAGTAACAATAACAAAAATACCACAAATGAGTGGGTTTAAAGGGCAAAAAATCACTTTCTCGTAATCAAGGAGGCTTAAAGTCCGAATTCGGGGAGCGGCTCCAGAGACTGGTCCTTCTTTCCCATAGCTTCCATGAAACGCAGCCCTCTTGGACATTCCTGGGCCTGTAGGCCTCTGCTAGGTGTGTTGCCTTATACAGCATCTTTCCCCTTTGTGTCTCTCCATTTAACCTACTCTTTTTACAACTCAGAAGTGATTAGGGTTGGAACCCACCTACTCTGATGCCTTGCAGTTATGGTGTTGGCAAAGAACATCGATGACAGCATGCACTGCCAGAAGAATCAATGCATCTGTCTTGGGAGAAGTACAGTCAGAGTGCTCCTTAGCTGCAAGGGAATGAGACTGTGCCTCACATACTTTGGACATCTTGTCAGGAGGGATGAGTCCCTGGGGAAGGACATCACGCTTGGAAAGGTGGGGGGGTCAGCAGCAAAGAGGGAGACCCTTGATGAGATGGACCAACACAGTGGCTACGATGGTCTCAAACACAGCAACGACAGTGTTTCCATTTTTTGTACAAAAGGTTGTTATGAATCAGAAGCAACTCACTGGTACCTAACAACAGTACTTTGATATGACTTCGTTAACTCAACAAAAGAAAAGCCCTGTTTCCAAACAGGTTATATTGAGGTATGTTGTTGTTTCTTGTTTTTAGGTGCCATCCAGTCAGTTGCAACTTTTAGTGATCCTCCAGGACACTGTAGGTTTTCCAGGAAGTGGCTAGTGGACTTGGACTGCTGAAATTTGGGTTAGCAGCCAAGCTCTTAATCATTGCATCATCAGTCTCCACTTACAAATACTAAAAAGTAATAATTTGCCCCATCTGTAAATCATAATGAAGGTCAGCTTTTCAGACAGCAATGGATTGGACTTGGTGACACAGAGTGACCATGTTGTGTGGGTACTTTATGGTTCTAGGCATCTATAGGAGGTCGTCCTGTTGACCTCATACTGGAGGAAGGGGAATGGGTGGAGCAGAGAAGACAGGAGACTGTTGGGAAGATAAGACATGCATGGAGCAGAGAGGAAGAGCGTGCTGTCACCATGCAGGGAGAGCAGTAGAAGCTGCATGTAGGTCAGCATGCAAGTTTATACGGGAATGTACGTTTTCGTTCAATCATAATAAAAAAGGTTTCAACTACAAAAAAAGTAATAATAATAATAAAATGAAAACATTGCCATTGAGTCAACTCCAACTCATAGTGAGCCTAGAGGACAGAGCAGAGTTGCTCCAAAGAGTTTCCAAGGAGCACCTGGTGGATTCGAACTGCTGACCTCTTGGTGAGTGGTTGTAGCTCTTCAGCACTGTGCCATCAGGGTTTTCATTTACAAGTGCAGGAATTAGGGTTTCAACACATCCTTCTGAAGGACAGAATTCAATCCCTAGTACCAACAAAAGAGATTTTGATTAAGAAAATAACCAGCCTCTTCCTATCAGGAAGAAAAGATGGCTTTCTCTACGAATGGCTACTTTTAAAGACCAAGAGAAAATGCAGTTTGCTGGCTTGAACTCCATTAAACCGCATTCAGAATGCATTGCATCTACGCTTTTCAGTAAAAATAGCAGCTGTTTTCTCTGTCCTCTCAGGCTACAGTGCCTACAGCTTTACCATGTCCGTCACTGTACATTGTTTTTGTTTTATTCTGTTTGGGGTTGTTTTTGGCATACCTCCTAATCTCTCAGTTTCCCCCTGCAGACTGTGAATTCTTTCCAGAAGGCATAGAATTGAGTGACTTCTGCTTCTCCAGAAACTATCTTAGGACCTGACAAGTTTTATTTCTGCATAGCATGTGTTAAATTTCCCAAGTTCAAAAGATGACCTGTTAAGTCAAAAATAGGCTCTCTGAGCTCCATCCAGACAAGCAGAAAGACAAAGTGAGGAGATGGTTTGAGGGTTTTATGCATTATAGCTTCTCAGTAAAGTCCCGTCTCTCATCATTTCTCCTTGACTTGGTCTTACATCATTGCATGGCATCTGCTGTGTGGTGCAAAACAAGGGGCCATGACCAGATGGGGTTCAAAGGCTCAGACTCCTTCTGGAATGAGCTCAGCTGTTTATGAGTTATGAGGCCGTGGGAACAGCATGGCACCTCCTTGAAGCCTGGATTTCATCACCTTCAAAATGGAAATCTTAATCCTGGTCCTGTCTGTCCCAGAGAGATGCTACAATTATCCCCTGAGTCACCATACAAGAAAGTGCAAGGTGACAAAGGTTGTGGCAGATGTCCAAATAATTAGCTTCATTGACATGATTGACTACAGTGTGCACTTGTCACCCAGGCGTTTGTTATCACAAGGAGGTAGAGATGGAAAACATGAATGAGCAGAGAATGGAATAATTCCTTGCATCATTGGGCCTTCCTCATCTGAAATAACTCTGTTTCTCAGAAGAGGAAACTGAGGCTCAGGAAGCTCAAGTCACTGCTCCTCAGTGTGTGTTTAGTGAGATGCCAAAGTAGATGTTTAAGCCATAGCTTTGGAGAATTGCAATGTCACTGTTTTCAATAACAACAATAATAGCTGTTTAGAATGGTTCCAGAGCCATCCACCTTACAGAACACTCCTAGATGCATTCACTAAGCAGATGCACTGCCAAGATGGGTGTGAGTGAGATGATTTTAAGTGATGCACAGAGTAATCGCTAGGAAAAAAGTGTATTAAGTATTTCCTTTTCTACAATTTACACCATTGATAGGCAATGGTGACAGTCCTTTATAAACACATTTAAGTACTTTAGTAAAGAAAACTGACTTTGGAGCAAAGTATTACATAAATGAGAGTTTGTAAAATGTCCATACATGGCCAAGGTTATAAAAGCATAAGACAAACGACTAAAGTGTAAGAAACTTGCTCAGATACAATTAATCTGCTTTGGAACTTGGAGCATTTAACCTCCTCTTTGAAGGAATGAATCCCTTTCAGAGAGGTAAGACCTTGCACCAAGACTCTAAACAATTAAGGAGAAAAGTTGAGAGCAAATAGTAATTGAATCCAGGGCTTCTAATTTTAAGAAGTGTTTATGGTGTCATTCTTCCCCAAGTGGCTCTTGTTCATTTACGCATTCACTCAGTCCATTAATGCATTGGTTAATATCACACCCATACGCATGGAAGATCTTCAGTCACCCCCAGAATAAACCCACACCCCCCAACTTGGTTTGCTGCCTGCCTGGGTTTGTCTTGGCCAAGGGACCCTGCTGAGGGTGACCACCTTTTCCTTTTTCAGAAAATGCTTTCTCATTTGAGAATCCATCACCCCACCCAGCCTTACACGCATAGTGCTGAGAATACTCCCTCTCTTGTTGAGGGTTCAGTTTCTATTTTGGGGGAAGTCGATCTCCTCAGTTCAAAGAGAAACATATTCCGAAAGAGGGACTGAGACGCACAGCACAGGCAGCATCTTGAACATCAGATATCCTAAAAACTGAAATGCTGATCTATGGGTAACGAAATCAGAGCCATATGGCTTCTCCCACCCTAACAGACATATGGGCTTTACCAAGTAGGGAGAGACATGCCTGGCAAAACACACTTCAAATTTTTACTCAAACCACAAAACTTTAAAAATATCTTAACATGTCTAATGAACCCAAAATGTGTCCTTGTTCATCCAAAGTAATCTAACAGCTTCTTAGTAGACATTTATCCCTACTAAGTACCAGGGGCTAGAAGCAGCTGCTCACACACGCCGTGTCGAGAATGGGATGCACACAACTAGAGAATACCCTATAAGGCTTGGGTCTCGGCTTGTAGGGCTTGTCATGAGAGCTCACAGGAGGGAGCAGCTAGTACAGCAGGACATTGGCAGAAGATGGGAGGAACCAGTTTGACGAGTCTTAGCCACCCAAAGAACTTGGACTCAGTTCTTTGTATAATGGAGATTCAAGAGAAAGCAATAACAACTTCTTTATTAACTGCAAAAATAACATGTACTCATGGATTTTGTTTTTAAAATAAGAGTGGGAGGAGTGATGCATACATTAAGAGGCTTGTCTGTCCTCAGCTCCAAGCTGAACTTGACTGAGAAGGAAGCCAGAGTTTCCTGTGTATCTTTCTAGAAGGCTCTCGTCAGAGCTGTATTAAAGTCCGTACATGTATATATGGAGATATGTACCTATGTATTCCGAAACCAAAACCAAACTTAACCACTGTCAAGTCGATGCCAACTCCCAGTGACCCTCCAGGACAGAGTAGAACTGCCTTGTAGAATTTCCAAGGAACATCTGGTGGATTTGAACTATTGACCTTTTGGTTAGCAGTTGTAGCACATAACTACTATACCACCAGGGTTTCCACTGTATAAGTGGTGGTACAAACAGTTAATGCGGTCAGCTGAAAGGATGGAGGTTCTAGGTGACCCAGGAGGGGCTCAGAAGAAGGACTTCGTGATCTGCTTCCCAAATACAATGGCCATTGAAACCCTATGGAGCACAGTCCTACTTTGATGCACTTGGGGTTTGCTATGCGTTGGAACTGTCTCAACAGCAACTAGCAATTGGTAACACACACACACACACACACGCTTAGAGATATAAATCTTTTTATATTTAGCCATAGAAGATTTTTAAATAGGGTGTAACATCAGCAGAGCTGTGCTTTAGAAAACTCTCATGGGCCTCCAGGAGCCCTGAGGGAACACCCCGAGGTGCCGGCTGGGGCCCCGAGTGCTTCTGCGGGAATGTCCAGTTGTGCTCAGCCAGACCCCGTGCCTTGCTGATCTTTTCCACACCCAGAGTTGCAGGAAACACACTTGCTGCTGCCTGGCTGTGTTGTTTCCTGCTGCACCATTTGCTCCCATTCACAGAGCAGCTTCAGCTCTATCAATGATGTGTTTGCCATCAGAACAATTTGATTCTCATTCTAATTATAGCAACAAGCTGCTTCCCCTAAGCATGTTATGGGTGTTTCATTATTTTAAATTGTTATCTTCCATATTAATTACAGAAACAGTTGATCTTTTCTGATAAGCAGGCAGCTGCAAATTCCCTTTTTATGTCTCATTGTAATAGGTGAAGCATCAGGTAGAAACGAAATCCACTCCTCATCCAAGTCATCGTGAGAGCACGCGTGGGTGGCAACACCTTGGTCTCTGGTCGCCTGGACTTGCTGTTTCCAGCAGCTGGGAACTGACTGGCTTGGCACTTGGACAGGACGCGCCCTGTGGCTAGCACAGCACTGCTGCCCAAGGTCTCCTAAAAGCCTCCTCCCCAAGGAAGAAGAGTAGCTGGCCATACAGAATAAACCATCTCCTGAATGGGGGAAGGCCAGAGACACGGATGACACCCCACTTTGGCCAGCCACCAGACCTGGCAAGGAAGGGAGAGCAGGGTGGGGGGACATCAGTGTGCTGACAAAGCTCCTCCCAGGAAGAGACTGGCCAAGGGCTCAGTCAGGTGACTCAGCCAAGATGTTCCCGATCACCATCAGAATGGGGACAGGTGGGGCCACCCCTTCTCTGAGCCCAGAGGCCTGAATGTGCCCAGACAGGCCACCAGCCCTCCCCTTCCTGCTGAGGCCTGCTCATGTGTGGAGACCAACTGCAGAGACTGAGACCATGTAGCTCTGCAGGCTCAGCCTCCCCTCGGTGTGACCTCCCAGCTCTTGGGAGTTAGGCTGGGTCACGAGTGGCCTCGTACCTCTTCTTCTCTCCCTCCACCCCCTTTGGCTCACACTTTTTGCGTTTGCGTGTCCATCTCTTTATTGACGTGGGCTCTGTCTCAGGCTGTAGACGCAGACATTCCAAAACAGACAGGAAACCCTGCAGTCAGTGCAACAAGAGTCCAGCTCTCCCAACTCCTGACCTCGCTGCGTAGGTCAGAGCAGAACTGTGTTCTTTGGGGTTTCCAGTGACTGATACTTCAGAGTTAGATCTTCAGGCCTTTCTTCTAGGGTGCTCTGGGTGAACTCACACCTCCAACTTTTAGATTAACAGCTGAGTAGGTTAACCATTTGCCCCATGCAGGGACTCCCTGGATAAAGAAAAGCAGAGAAAAATTAGAGTGAGAAAAGATGGTAGATTGATGGACTGAATTATGTCCCCTCAAAATACATGCTGTGAGTCCTAGCCTGTGCTTATAATCCCATTTGGAAATGGGCAGTCTGACGTCAATGAGGTAAGACAATGGTAGGGTACACTGTAAATCAAACTCTTTTAAGATAGAAAAGATATTAAAGATACCAAGACATGTGGAAATCCCCAAGGAACCAGGAAGTAGAGGATGAAGAGACAAAAAGGGCCTTCTTCCACAGCAGAGAGAGTGAGGAAGTCTTCTCTGAGAGCTGACACCCTGCATTTGGACTTCTAGCCTCCTAAATTGTGAGAAAATGAATTTCTGTATGTTACATCCGTTTACTTGTAGTATTTCTGTCATGGTAGCACTAGGTAACCAAGGCTGATGGAGAGAGAGTGAGATAACTACAGAGAATCAGTTCACAGCAAGAAGTGCTAGATGGCCCTTCCTGAATGTTAAAGTTGAGTTGAAATTTTAGCTCTGAGCTTCCTGGAAGCAAAAGCAAAGAAGGAAAGACAGTCACTTGTATGATCCCAGTTATCCAGAGAGGAAAAAATTATTAAACAAGTCATTTCATAGAACTTACATCTAAAGAACTTTCTCCAGGATGTCCTTATAAAAGGACACTGCTTCTGAGAGCTGTGAGAGTCAAAGCCAAGTGCTGTCGAGTCTGTGAGAGCATTGCCAATATTCCTAATAGTAATTCTGTAGTAAGTTTATTTCTCAACATCCCTATAACAAAGCAGAGTTAACAACACAAAATTTTATTTCCGCAAAAAGCTTTCTTTGAGCATAAGTGTTTATTTCACTCAGACATTGTCAACATCAATTAATTAAAAAAAAAAAAAAAAAGGAGAGTAATCATGAAAGACAGGTGGCAGAGAGACTGGAGCACTTAGGCACTGCTGGTAGGAATACAAAGTGGTCCAGCCTTTGTTGAAAATGACATGGCTCGTCCTTACAAAGGTGGAAGCAGAACTATCATGAGATCCAGTAATCCCACTCCTAGGAATATAGCCTAGAGAAAGAAGAGCTATCTCAAGAATAGACACATGCACGTCCATGTTCATCGCAACATTATTCAACAGCAAAAGACAGAAATAACCTGTCTGTCAACAGATGAGTGGATAAATGAACTGCGGTACAGGCACACGACGGAATACTGCACAACGATAAAGAACAATGATGAACTTGTGAAATATCTCACCACATGGGAATCTGGAGGGCATTATGTTGAGTTAAAGAGGTCAATTATAAAACGAATATATCTTGTGAGACTACTGTGAAAACCCAAGAAAACATTTGCACACAGAAAAAAGCCAACTGGGATAGTTGCAAGGGAGGGTGGGGAGGGTAGGGAGGGTGAGGAAAGTAGGGAGGGTGGGGGGGTGGGGAGCATGGGGAGGGAGAGTCACTAACTAGAAAGTGGACAAGTCTCAACTTTGGATAAGGGAAAGAAAACACACAATACATGGAAAATCAGCACAACCTGACCAAGGTAAAGTCTAGAAGATTTCTAGACAGATCTGAATGCCCTGAGAAAATGAGTTACTGGGGCTGAAGGTTGGAGACGGTGGTTGAGAGGGTCACCAAGGTAAATTGGCATAACATAGTTCATAAAGAAAATGTTCTACATCCTGCTATGGTGAGTAACATCTGGAGTCTTAAAAGTTTGCAGGCAACCACTAAAGATACGTCTACTGGTCCCATCCTGTACAGAGCAAAAGAGAATGAAAAATAGTAATAATAATAATAATGGTAAAGAACCAAGGAAAATATTAGTCCAAAAGACTAATGGATTGTGAACACTTCAGCTTCCACCATCCCACACCCAGAACAACTAGATGGTTCCCAGCTACTAACACTGACCACTGGGGCAGCAATCCTAATAAAAGCTTCCAGACTGACTGGGAGAAAAATGTGGAATTATATACACACTCAAAAAGACCAGACGTACTGATCTGACAGAGACTGGAGGAATCTACGAGACACCGTCTTAACTCAGAATGAAAGCTACTCTCTAAGTTCACCTTCAGCAAAAGATTAGACAAATCTATAGACCAAATAATACCACACTTGAAAAATGTGCTTCTAGTTCATCGTTTACAGGTGACAAAATGAGTCACACCTGCCCAAAAGCAAAGAGAAGAAGGCGGGGACTAATGGAAAAACAGACAGAAATGGGGAACCTGGGGATATGGGGAGTGTGGACACATCACAGGGGCTGCAACCAATGTCACCAAATACTATATGTGTGAATGCTGAATGAGAAACTCATTTGTTCTGTAAACTTTCACCCAAAGTGCACGCTCACGTACACGCTCTCACACACTCACACACAGCCTTCTGTGAATTGTACAAGCAGTTTAATCGTGGTAACCTGGATTGGTTTGGCCTTGAAAGAAGTCAGTGCCCAGAAAAGGTAGTTAAGTCCGAATGCGTCTACTGCACGCAGTCACCAGAACATGCAGAAGAGAGTCATACCTACATAGAATTGCAGTGTTCTTGGGGAACGATGGAGGAAGGGCTTGGGGGAGCGGAAGGTCAGCATACAAGGAGGAAAGCTATGTCAAAGCCCCTTCCGGCATAATAATAACAAGGCTTCTCTTCAAAATGAAGTTTTCCTGTCCAGCCGCAATACTGTTGAACTGACCTTGCTGTGATGCTGGTGGTGTTCCATATCTGAACTGTCCAAACCAGCAGCCACATGTAGAGACTGAGCACTGGCTAGTGTGCCTGAAGAAGTGAATTTCTGATTGAATTTAATTTCTAATTTTAACTAGTATAAAGTTAAGCTTCAACAGCCAGGTGTCTCAGGCGTGACCTAAGACAACTGTACCGGAGCAGTGATTCCGTTTCTCCGTCACCCTGGGATTTTCTTCTTCACAGCAGACCTTTGCACATGGATAGCAAGTACTCTCATCTCCCTTCACAACCGAACGTGCAGTGAATATGAGACCCAGTCCAGGGAAGTCCCCTGCAACTTACTCTGGGGGCAGCCTGAATTGTGCAGGCACTGTGGCTGGATCCAGACCTTGACTCTGCCCCCAACTATGTGAGTGACCTTTGACACATACTACATATTGAACAGGATCTCCCAAAGCCTGTGTTAAAGTTCTACTTCCTGGTTCTGCGAACGTAACCTAGTTTGGAAACAGAATCTTTGAAGATGTTAACAACTGAGTTAGCATGAAATTTTACTGGAGTACAGCAGGTCCTAGTCCAATATGAGAGGTGTCCCTATAAAAGAGGAGAGACACAGAGACAGCTATAGAGGGGACACACTGTGAAAATGCATCTACAAGCCTGAGGAATCCCAAGAAATATCTGTGGCTACCAGAAACTAGAAAAGATGAGGAAGGACATTACCCTGGAGTGGACAGAGAGAACAGCCCTGCCTGTGCCTCAAGTTTGGACTCCTAACCTCCAGAACAGTTTCAAAATAAGTCCGTGGTTTTAGAAGCCAACGAATTTATGATGCTTTGTTTCAGCACACTTAAGAAGCTAATACAGGGCACTGGTGCTTCAGGAGCAGATTTCTCACCTTCTGCATGGGAGACTCAGGTTCTATTGCCAGCTAGTGAACCTTTTGAGAAACCACCACCCACCGGCCAGTAGAGACTTGTGAGCTGTGAGAAAGACCAGGAAAATAGGCCTGAAGATTTACTTCCAAAAAATATCCAAAAAAAATCAGCCAGGGAAACCCTATGGGTCATAACACTCAGATTAACAGCTGATCACAGGCAGACTGAAGACCAGTCAGCATTTCCTTCAGTGGTTCATGGGCTCGCCATAAGTTGGGCCAACTTGACAGAGCTAACAGCACGACAAGAAATTAATATCATAAGAAACACTCCTTTTCTGAGCCTCAGTTTCCCGATCTCTTAAACCAGGAGACTCATCCGTACATTGCTGAGACATGAAGACACCTGTGAACACGGCAAGTCACAGATACATCAAGACAACGATGCTTGTGTGGATGTAAAGAAACAAGTTTCAGAAGATGAACACCATTGAGAACAGAGGGCATCTCAGAAGGTGGCTGTCACTGGAGACATTCTCTTTGTCTTTGTTTTTTAATGTCAAGAAGACATTAACATAAAGCTTCAAAAAATACTGGGGACAAAAAGACTAAATGAAAAAAAAAAATCTAACTAGCATATATCTGATTTAATCCCCAATCCATAAACACATTGTTGTTTGGTGCTGTCAACGTGATTCTGACACACAGTGACCCCATGTGACCTGGTAGAACTGCCCCAAAGGGTTTTCTAGACTGTAATATTACAGGACTCACACTCCAGTAAATTTGTCATACTGTGTTGGCTTGCATGTTGTTGTGATGCTGGAAGTTATGATACCAGTTTTTCAAATACAAGCTCCACGATGAAAAGGTTTCAGCTGAGCTTGCAGACTAAGACTAGGAAGAAAGAACTAGCAGCATACTTCTGAAACAATTAGCCAGTGAAAATCTTACGGACAGTAGCAGAACATTGTTTCACACTGTGTTGGCAGATCCACCCCTCAAGCTGGAAGACACTCGAAAGGACAATTAGGGAAGAGCTGCCTCCTCAAAGTAGACTAAGTTTCAATGATGAAGACAGAGTCGAGATTTCAGGACCTACATTTGCTAATGCATCATGGCTCAAAATGAGAAGAAACAGCTACAAATACCCACTAATAATCAGAACATGGAATGTACAAAGTACAAATCTGGAAAAATGAAAAGTTGTCAAAAATGCAATGGAATGCATAAACATCTATATTCTAGACACTAAACATACCTACAAACTCACTGCAGTTGTGTCAGTTCCAACTCATCATAGTGAACCTACAGGACAAAGTACAAACTAAGCATTAGTGAGTTGCAGTGGGCTGGTATTGGCCCTCTGGAGTTGGACAAGTGTGTAGTATCTATGATGAGAATGACAAACTCAAGAGGAATAGTGTTGCATTCATCATCAAAAAGAACATTTCAAGATCTACCTGTAAGTACAATGCTATCATTGATAGGAATAATGTCTAAATGCCTATCAGAGAAGACCAGTTAATATAGCTATTTTTTTTTCCAAATTTACACACCAATAACTAATGTCAGAGATAAGGAAACCGAAGGTTTTTACCAAATTCTGCAGTCTGAAATTGATCAAATATGCTACCAGGATACATTGACAATTACTAGTGATAGGAACACAAAAGGCAAAAACAAAGAAGAAGGAATAGTAGTTGGAGAACATGGTCTTAATGACAAAAACATTGCTAGCAAACTCATGATAGAATTTTGCTAAAACCAATGACTTCTTCAGGCTGCTATACATACGAACCTCTGCAAATAGACTACAAAGGAATCAAATTAACTACTTCTATGGAAAGAGACAACGGAAAAGCTCAATGTGATCCATTAGAACAAAGCCAGGGGTTCACTGTGGAACAGACCATCCATTCATCATGTGCAAGTTGAAGTTGAAGAAAATTTGGACAAGTTTACAAGAGCCAAAGTATGACCTTAAGTATATCCCACCTAAATTTAGAGACCATCTCAAGAATAGATTTGACACATTAAACACTAATGACCTAAGACCAGCAAGTTGTGGAATGACGTCAGGACATCACACATGAAGAAAACAACAGATCATTAAAAGGGCAGCAGAGAAAGAAGAGTCCTAAATGGGTGTCATAAGGGACTCTGAAACTTGCTTTTAAACACTGAGTAGCTAAAGCTAAAGGAAAAATGAAGAGGTAAAAGAGCTGAACAGAAGATTTCAAAGGGCAGCTCAAGAAGACCAAGTAAAGTATTACAATGACACATACAAGGATACGGAGAGAGAAAACCGAGAGGGAAGAACACACTTGGCATTTTTCAATCTGAAAGAACTGAAGATGAGATTTGAGATCCAAGGTGAAACACTGGAACTTTCTCCAGGGAAAATATTAAATGACACCTGAAACATCAAAAGATAAGGAATGCACAGTCATTGTACCAAAAAGAATTGGTTGACATTCTACCATTTCAGGAGGTAGCATGTGATCAGGAACAGATGGTACTGAAATAAGAAATCCAATCTTCAATGAACACATTGGTGATTTAAAAAAAAAAAAGCTCCAGCAATGGACAGAATAGCAATCCAGATGTTTCAACAAAGGGATGCAGTGCTGGAGGCAGTCAAACATCTATGTCAAGAAATTTGGAAAGCAGCTACCTGGCCAACTGATTAGAAGAGATTCAGATTCCTGCCTGAGTCAAACAAAGACAGTCCAGTAGAAAGTAGGAATGATCAGACAATATCCTTAATACTGCTCACAAAATTTTGCTGAAGATCATTCATAGCAGCTGCAGCAGTACATTGACAAGGACCTGCCAGAAATTCAAGTCAGATTTAGAAGAGGACATGAAATGAGGGCTATCATTGCTGATTATAGATGGATGTCAGTTGAAACGGAATACCAGAAAGATGTTTACCTGTCTTTTATTGACTTTGCAAAGGCACTGGACTGTGTAAATCATAAAATCATGGATAACATTATGAAGGATGGAAATTCCAGAACACATAATTGGGCCCATGAGAAACCTGTACATAGACCAAGAGGTAGTTATTCAAACAGAACAGGGAGATATAATGCGGTTTGAATCAGGAAAAGTGTATGTCCGGGTAGTATTCTCTCACCATACTCAGTCAATTTACACACTGAACAAGTAATTCCAGAAGCTAGACTACATGAAGAAGAATTGGCTTCAGGATCGAAGGAAGACTCATTAACAACCTGAGTCATGTAGATGACACAACCCTGCTTGCTGAAAGTGAAGAGGACTTGAAGCATTTACTGATGAAGACCAAAGACTAGCCCTCAGTATGGGTTACTTGTAAACATAGAGAAAACAATCCTCACAACTGGACCAATAAACAGCACCATGAAGTTAAGAGTTTCTGTTTACATGGATCTGCAATCACATCCACATCCGTGGAAGCAGCAGTCAAGAAATCAAAAGACAATTGTGTTGGGTGAATCTGCTGTAAGAGACCTTTCTAAAGTGTTCAGAACAAAGATGCCACCTTAGGGGCTATGGTGTCCCTGATCCAAGTCACAGTGCTTTCAATCACGTTGTATACCTGTGAAAGACGGACAGTGAATAAGGAAGACAGGAGAACTGATGTCTTTGAATTACGATGTTGGTTAAGAATATTCAATACACTGTGAACTTCCAGAAGAGCAAACAAATATCTCTTGGAAAAGGTACAGCAGCAATCAATGTTCCTTAGAAGTGAGGATGGTGAGATTTCATCTCAAATACTTTGGACGTGTTACCAGAAGGGGTCATTCCCTGGAGAAGGACTTCCAGCTGGGCAAAGCAGAAGGTTATCAATAAGGAAGACGATCCCCAGTGCAGGTTGGCGTAGTAGCCACAAGAATGGGCTCAAACACAGCAACAGTTAGGAGGATGGCAGAGGACTGGGCAGGGTTTCCTTCTGTCATACAGAGTGTCATCATGAATCAGAACTGACTCAATGACACCTAACAACAACAACCTTAAGGGAGTGGATTGTCAGGTCTTTTCTCACACGTAGCACTGTTGTGGGATCAATGGAGAACAATAAATACTCAGAATAATTCCTAGAGGATACTCAGTACACTGAGTAATTCCAAGGGAGGATTATTCAGTGAGTATTTACCAAATGCCTTCTATAACCTGGCTTTGTGACAGCAGCATTGGAAGCCTCTCAAACAGGAAGAATGCCCCTCCAGACCAGCTCACCCTCCTGGGAAATGTGCAATCCAAACCACGTGATCCGCAACACTTGAGGTGACTGACGAACACCAATTCAAACATGGTGGATGGCTGATGAAAATGCCTCATCAATCTTCCTAGAAACAATAACTGTTATTTTTTTCTAAAAGTGCTAGAAACACCGAAAAGCAGTATTTTGCAATGGATTTAGTGTTCAGTGAATGTTATTTTCCTCGTTAGGTGCTGTCTAGTCGGTTCTGACTCAAAACGACCCTCTGTGCAGCAGCAGGAGCCCCTGCCAAGTCCAGTGCCACCCTCGTAATCACTATGCCTGAGCCTCATTGCTGCAGCCACTGGGTCAGTCCGTCTGATTGAGAGTCTTCCTCTTTTTTGTTGATCCTTTAACTTTAACAAATATGATACCCTTTTCTGGGCACTGATCCCTCCTGATAACAAGTCCAAATCACGTAAGAAGTCATCTCACCTGCCTTCCTTCTAAGGAGCATTCTGGTTGTATTTTTCCAGGACAGATTTGCTTGTTCTTTTGGCATCCATGGTGTGTTCAGTAGTCTTCGTTAACACCACAGTTCACACCGTCAGTCCTTTGGTCTTCCTTTTTCACTGTCCAGGTTTCACACTCACGTGAGGGTACTGAAAGCAACACCATGACTTGGGTCAGGCACACCTGAGTTTTCAAGGTGACATCTTTGCTCTTCAGTACTCTGAAGAGAGCTTTTCCATGCATTTGCCCAATGTAATGTGTCTTTCGATTTCTTGATTGCTGTTTCCATAAGCATTGATTGTGTATACAAGAAAAGTGGAATCTTGGACAACTTCAGTCTTTTCTCCATTCATCATGATGCTGCTAATTGGTATAGCTGTGTGAACTTTCGTTTTCCTTATGTTGATGTGTCATCCATACTGAAGGCTGTGGTCTTTGATTTTCATGAGTGTCTCTAGTCCTCTTCACTTTCAGAAAGCAGGATTGTGTCATCTGCATAATGCAGGTTCTTAATGAGTATGCCTCCAATCTTGATGCCTCATTCTTATTCCTCGAGCCCAAATTCCCAGATTATTTAGTCAGCATACAGATTGAATAGGGACAGTGAAAGAATACCACCCTAGGCACATCTTTCCTAACTTTAAACCACAAAGTACCCCCTTGTTCTGCTCAAAAGACTACCTGTGACTTTACACCCAGATTCTTTGTAACTGAAGATGATAGAATGCAATTACTTTCCATAATACAATCTAGCCAAGCCAGCCAAGTGCCGTCGATGTAAGGCAATTAATTAATCCACTGAGGTCTTACCATCTTAGGGTGGACCTTAAACCTAATCATTTATGAGTTATAACAAAAAAAGGGGGGGAACCCCAGAAAAGACAGAGATACACACAGCAGGAAGATGTAGACAAACAGCAGCGCCAGGTGCGTCCACAAGGATTTCCGGCAGCTCCTCCGCCGCTGTCGGGGCCACCGGTCAGTTCTGACACACAGCTACCGTGTGCAACAGGACAAAACACAGCCTGGTCCTGCGCCATCCTCCCAACTGCTGTTAGGTTTGAGAGCTGAAGCAGAGACGGAAGTGCTTTCCCCTAGATCCGTGCCCTGAAGGTGACTTCCAGGCTCCTGATGGTGAGAAAAGAAATTCCTACTCATTCAAGCCAGTCAGTTACAGCATTTGTGTTACAGCAGCGCTCGCGGCAAAAGCAGCAGCCATCTGCATGGACAGCTTTGTCACTCTAAGGCCCTGGTGCAGCCGCAGATCGCCTTATCTTTAAATGCTGAGCCCAGTCAGGCATGCCACCTCTCCATTCCAACAGCCCGGAGTCACACCCCAACCTCTTCATGTGTGTCATTTGGTCACAAGGATTTCTTTCCCTTGCTCTTCCCCACTAGATGGTGAGCTGTCCAGAGCTGCAGTCTGTCATAGGTTGAATTGTATCCCCCCAAAATGTGTATCACCTTGGCTAGGCCATGATTCACAGTGTGTGTGAATTGTATTGTGTGGTTGTCCACCATTTTGTGATCTGATGTGATGACTCTATGCGTTGTAAAGCCAAACTTCTATGATGTTAATGAGGCAGGATCAGAGGCAGTTACATCAGTGAGGCAGGTCCCAGTCTACACTTAGGCTGTATCTTAAGGCCATCTCTTTTAAGACATAAAAGAAAGACATGAATAGAAAGGCGAGAGGTCTCATACCACCAAAAACCAGATAAACAAACAGCAGATCACATTCTTTGGATCCAGGGTATCAGCACTGAAAAGCTCCTAGACCAGAAGAGATCAATGGCAAGGACTTTCTGCCCCAAACCAAGAGAGAGAGCCTTTCCCTGGAGCTAGCACCCTAAACTCAAACTTCTAGCCTCCTAAACTGCAAAAGGGAAAACTTCTGCTTGTTAAAGCTGTCTACTTGTGGTCTTTCTGTTATGGCAGCATTAGATAACTCAGACAAAGTCTAAATAAAAATTTAAAAAAACCCAAAAACGATTGTAGTTGAATTGATCCCAACTCACAGCAACGCTATAGGACAAAGTAGAAATGCCTCACTGGGTCTCCAAGGCCATCATCCTTACGGAAGCTGCTGGTCACATCTCTCTCCCACAGAGTACTGGATGGGTTGAAGCCCCCAGCCTTTGGGTAACAGCCAGAGTCTTAACCACTGCACCACCAGGACTCCTTAGGAGCAGTTGCTCACAGCTAGAATTACATAGTAGTGTGTGTGCAGACTTTGGTATGACAAATTAATTTGGGCTGTAAACTTGCTCTTAAAGAACACTTCTTTTTTAAAGCTGCTCACATAAATTACGTCCTCACTCTGTCTCTAGCACTTTTCAGAGATGCTGTCATTTAATCCACAGCAACCTCCAAATCCACAAAAGTTAACAAGACAGCTGATACTATTATTTCCATTTTCCAGATGAGGAAACTGAAATTGGCAGTAGGTTAATTAATGTACCCAGGTTTATCGTTTAGCTTCAGGTGGAATAAATCTGGAACCTAAGTCTTAGCAGGTCTCTCCTAAGAGCCAGGACCTAGCTCAATGCCTGATACACAGAGACTCAGAGATTGAACTCCAGGGTAAGAGTTCATAAACAGAGGGACCCGCTGCCAGGATCCTGGTAGAAATGCCTAAGCCACCCATCCTCCTCTGGGGCCTCTGCTCAATACAGACCCCCGCAGTCTCACCAGCCCCAGCTTACCCCCAGTTTCGGAGCCACGCAGCTCAGCTTGTACGCCCCCTGCCTCATGTCTGTGTGGGTCTTCCTCTTCCTCCAGGAAAGCCCACTGGCATCTTTCTGACTTAAGGACACTTACCCAATTACCCAAGGCTTCTCCACCCAGCACTTTAAAACCAGATTTAGTGAACCAACATTTTTCGTCATCCGTGTGCCACCACTGCAGACACTGTGCTGCTGTCACTCCTCGCTTGTGTTGTTAAGGCCTCTGAGTCACCCATGACTCACAGTGACCCCAGGCAGATCCGAACAAAACTCTGCCCAGTTGCACACCATCTCTGCGGTCAATTATGCATTGAACCTTTGCGATCCGTAGGGTTTGAGCTGAATTTTGGAATCAGATTTCCAGGTCTTTCTGTCCAGCCTATCCTTAGTCTAGTAGCTACAGGGAAACCTGTTCAGCATCACAGCAACAAGGAAGCCTCCAACAAGTGGTGGCTGCACATGAGGGCCATTGGCTGGCAGTGGAACCCCATCTCCCTCATTAAAGGAGGGGATTCGGCCGCAGAACCCCCTCTGCCTTCTTGTTATTCATTTAAACAAAGCCTTGCCACTGGATTCATCCTGAATCATGGCGCACTATATGGAAGAGCAGAACTTCCAAGGAACCACTGGGGAACTAGGAGTTGAGCTGCAATCAACTCCATAGCCATGGGTTTTGTTGGGGTTTTTTACCATTCGGTTAGCAGTTAACCACTGCACCCCCGGGGCTCCTCTCATTGCTTTAGTCTTCCTGAAATCCTAGGACGTCACTGTTATTGGCCCGATTTTGAAAAAGAAAAGTGAGTCTCACCAAGATCTAAGCTAAGTCATGTAGCCGAAGAGTAGCCAAGTGAGGGCTCAGTGCCCTACTTGTGTTTCTGAGGCTTATGCCAGGAGGTGTAGGGACCTACGGCAAAGGCAGCCAATGACGCATGCCAGGATGGGTTTTTCTGTAATTTTTTTTTTTTGGTTGTGTTTTTCTGTATGTGGTTTTGTTTAGACATTTTATAGCTTTTGTAATTGTGTTTCACAGTGAATGAGACTCTAGGTTGCGTGCTGCATCACAGAAGCCTTTGCTGGTTGGTTTGCTTCTCATTCAGCTAAGAATGGCCTTCTCTTTTCCAACCTGAGCTCTCTCTCCGATTTTCCTGGAAACACATTCCTTGTACCTGTTGTTGTTATTGGATGCAACTGAGTGAGCTCCGGCCCACAGCGATGCTGTGCGCAGCAGAATGAAGCGCCTGGTCCCGCGCCAGCCTCTCAGGCAGTGCCGTGCTTGAGACTTTCCGCTGTTAAAGACTGTCAGGCAAAAAAGATTTTCATGTGAAATCCCCTGAGTTCACAATTGTGGCAACTAATTCAAAAGCTTTTGTCTTTCCCTCTTATGTTTTTTTCTTTATAACAGAAAGGCCAACTACAAATGTTCTCAGGCCAAAATAATAAATTTCACTAGCTTGTGATTGGTCTTATACTGTATACAGCCGCTTCAGTCTCCTGCTTCACTGCAGCCATCTGCCTTTTACAGCAGTTCTGCTGCGATTATCTTCTGGTCATTTCCTGTCTCCCACTAGACCACAGACTCCTTGAAGGCAGGGATACTGCCTGACCCTACAGCCGCAGACCACACAGTGTCTTCCCTGATGCTGATCAACGGGCCTTTTAGCGATGTGCTCTTTGATCAATAGCTTGTATCCAAGTGCCCATGAAATATCAGGAAACCAGAGCAGAGAGAAACTCTGTCTCCTAATTACCTGCCAAGCATGGACCTTTGTGTTAAGTGTTGGACCTCCGAGTTTCCTGATGTGCTCTTGTAGCTACACCAAAAAATAGATGTAATGCCCATTTCATAGATATGAGGTCTGATAATGAAGTCCACAAACTTAATTGTTCTAAGTACTACTTTTCACTGCTGAATATCACTATGATCACCTTCGAAGTACACCGTTTGGAAATTTATGCACCGATACCAGTGCCTAGGCCACCCTTCAAAGCAATTTTGGAACTCTGTCTGGAATGGTCATTGTGCAGAGTGACATGGTGGCAAGTTCAAGAACTTAATTGTATAGTTGTCCGTGTGGGAGTTTTTAGCCTGTAAACAAATAACTGTACTGGAACACGCACCCTATTTACCTGATCTGGCCCCCAATGACATTTTCTTTACCCAAAGATAAAGGAGATATTGAAAGGAAGACATCTGGATGATATTATGGACATCAAGTATCATCTGACAACAGCTCCTATGGTCCTTCCAGAAAAAGAGTCCCACAGTGACTTTGAAGGGTGGACCAGGTGCCGCTGTTGGCACATAGCTTCCAAGTGGGAATGCTTCAAAGGTGGCCATAGTGATACTCAGCAATGAAGTATGTAGCACTTTTGCTAGGATGAGTTTGTGAACTTAACTGCAGTCCTCTTAAGACAGATGAGGTTTGGTGAGGCTGAGTAATTCGAGGTCACAGGAGAAGAGACACCGCATGTTCAGTTCCTTCTAAATCCCCTCCTTCCCTACTACTGTAAACTCACTCAGATGTTACCATTTCCTAAGGATTTTGTTTGAAAGGATGTGCTTCAGTTAAATTACCTTTAAAAACACAACCACAGACAAAGAAGTGCAGCACAGCCTCCATAGTTAGAGTGTGCCAGCTGTACAGTCGAGAGGGCTCCCGGCAGGCTGGCAGGCTGGCAGGCTGAGCTGGTGGCTGCCAAACAGGAGTCAAAGCCTCTCCCTTTAAAACGCAGACAGGCAAATCAAACCCTTTTGGGAGATTCCATTTCAGAGATTCTTGACAAGGCATTTCCCTTCACCAGTCAGGGCACATCCAACAGATATGCAGAGCAGAAACGAAGAGCGTTCGCCTGGCTTGGCCTGTACACGCCTGTGCAGAGAGGCCAGCAAAAGTCAGAGGACAAATGCAGAGCACGAACATGTCCCCCTGGGAGTTCACAAACCCTCACGGGCCCCACTGAGTCTCTAGTGTTGTGGCCCCTGAATCATCGCCACTCCACGCACAATGGGCCAAAACATTGCCCAGTCGTGTGCTTTCCCTGTGGTCAGCTGCGCAAAGCACCACTGTGACCCACAGGGTTTCATCGGCTGGTCTTTGGAAGTCCTCGCCTGCCTTTCTCCTCACCCATCTCGTTCTGCAGGTTCCACTGAAACACACAGACCTCTGCTGACAGGGGCTGCACATGAGGTACACCAGCAGGAAGCGAACCCAGGGCTCCCACATGGAAGGGGAAATTCGACCACTGAACCACCACTGTCCTCACGCAATCCCTAGAACCCTGCAAATGCAGCCACCATAAAGTAGAATTCACTCCAGGGAGTGAGTGAGGAACACTGGGTCCTAGTCCAACTGTGCTGTGACTGCTGTGTGCCTTTGGTATGTCATTTACGATCTCTAGGCCTCACTGCTCTTATCAATAAGAGCTGCATATGATCGGGAGGGGGGCATATCATCCTAGGTGCCTTCCAGCTCTGATGGTTTAAGATTCCATCTAGTTCTACCAGTCCTTATCTATCATGGTGACCCTGGTGGCCTCTTGTTTGGGCCTTTTTTTCCCACATTCTTCCTCTTGGGCCAGCACAGGAGGGCCCCCTTTTGCATTATTTCTTGCTGTTTTTATTAAATATTGACAAATGTTTCCAACTGATATATATGCGTATCTATACATACGCACACACATGTATACATATACATGTATATGTATACATATGTATATGTATATGTATATGTACATGTATACATATATACATGTATACATATACGTGTGTGTGCGTATGTATAGATACGCATACGTGTGTGTGTGTACACTCAACCCAGTGCCACAGAGTCAATTCAGAGATGTATATATATGTCTAAAACCTAAACCAACTGTTTTTGAGTCAATTCTAGCTTGTAGTGACCCCATAGGACAGAGTAGAACTGCCCCAGAGAGTTTCCGAGGAACACCTGGTGAATTGAAACTGTCAGCCTTTTGGTTAGCAGCTGTAGCACTTAGCCACTACACAACCAGGGTTTCCTACACGCGTGTGCACACACACACACACACACATTTTTTAGATATATAAACCTATTGCCATTGAGTCAATTCCAAATCACAGTGACCCTGTAGGACAGGGTAGAACTGCTCTGTAGGGTTGCAAGGAGTAACTGGTGAATTCAATCTGCAACCTTATAGACAACAGCTGAGTTCTTAACACTGCATCGCCGGGGTTTGCCTGAATACTACTGGGAGAAACAATAAACAGAAGGAGAGCTACTTTCCCTTTGGGGGAAAGAAACGCCTTACAGGACCATGGGCATAAATGAGGTCAGATGTTGTCCAAACAGATGCTAAGCAATTCATCCCCGTAGTGACACTCAGTTCAGACAACACACACACACACAGACACACACATCAACATGGAGATAAGTCTAATTTTATTTTTGTGTGAAAAAGCATTCTTCCTCAACAACTAAATTTTCATTTGCATTTTACAAAGAAACCAACAAAATCCCCCCTTATTCTTGCCTTTTAATAGTTACTTGTCTTTATTTAAGTTCACAGAAGAAGAGGCAAAAATGTCTTTAAAAAAAAAAAAAAAAAAGATGTTTTCCAGCCTGGGACGATAGTGGCAGTGCAGGCTTCTTCCTAAATTTGAAAAATAAAGGTGTTTTCATTTTCTTGTTGTTATAATAACCTGTGCGTAGAAATGAGTCTATTTTCTGAGATTGTTTTCGTCAATCAGGGGTTCCCCCCTCACCTCTGCTGGCTGTTATTGTGGGGTGGCTGATGAACGGCGACCTGCCACTAGCACTTCGAATAATGCATTCTTTCTAATACATCAGCAATGTCTTAAATTACCCTGAGGTTTCAAATAAGAGGATAATGTATGTTTTACTTGGGTGGCACCATTCATTAGAATTGTCTTTTTACCAATCTAGTTAATGGAGTAATCCATGTTCAGGTTTCATATTTTATCACTGGATGATGCCAGAATACTGTCATTCACGATTATATTAGCTCTTCGCTCCTTCTATATTGGTCACTTCATGCTGAAGAGTCATTCTTTTAAAATTCCCTTGAGTATATCCCCAACTCTAACCCCTCCCTGCCGAGTGATCATCTCTGTCTGTAAAGCGTCCCTTGGTGGAACTGCCGCACTCACAGTCTATCTGATCGTCCTGTGTAACTAACTGCTCCCACCGACACCAGAATTATCTTTTCAAGGCAGAGATCTAATAGCACCATCCTTCTGATTTAAAACCTCCTTTGGCTCTCCACTGTACGCAAGAAAAAGTGCAGCACATAGGTCTCTCGAGACTCTGAGTCTCATGTCCCACTCTCCGCCAGTTCTTGAGTTCCAGGCAGTAAAACTTTAACATTCTCAGAACACTGCCACACTTTTCCACATCAAGATGACTTTGTGGCTGTAGTTACTTGCCTATACATCGCCGAGTCTATTCTAACTCACAGCAGCCCCTATAGGAAAGAGTAGGACTGCTTCCTGAGGTTTCCTAGGCTGTCACTGTGTGAGAACAGACTTCTGCACTTGTCGCTCATGGATCAGCTGATGCTTTAAGTTGCTTAACTTTTGGTTAGCAGTCTGGCACTTAACCACGGTAAGACCAGGGCTCCTACATTGGGAAAACAAAGCAGCAAACCCGTTGCAGTCAGTTCTAACTCCTAGAGACCCTGTAGGACAGCACGGAACTGCCCCATAGAGTTTCCAAAGAGCACCTGATAGATTCTAACTGCTGACCTGTTGGTTAGCATCAGTATTGCTGAACCACTACACCACCAGGGTTTCCACACTGGGAAAGGAGCAAAGCAAATTAGCCTTTCTTGGGCAGCTACTATGCAGCATGGGCTGAGTAGTTTCTATAAATGTCACCCCTTTACCACCATCTCCTTTCCAGCACACCCCTCAAAGTGGCATGCAGGCCCCATTGGACACCACAGCCATCCCCTCCCCTCCCTGCTCTGCTGCCCTACAGCTGCGTCAAGCACTGGGCTTTCCTACCTGACAGCCAGAGAGGGGATTCTTGTGCAAGCCATTTATTGAGAGACAGCTCACAGGTGAAAACTATAAGCAATGTGAGAATAAGAGGGAGTCAGAGTAGAAGCTCAGACAGATGTGGCTTCAGCCCAAATCTAGCCTAAGCTTGTTCCCCTAGTGAATGCTGAAGCATGAATATTACCTCAGAGTTGTCCTGTCTAGAAGACAGGGTGAGGGTCTTATACTCCTCACATCCTCTTCACTGGCTACGGGTCATGTCCTGGATAAGGGACCTGTCCATGAGGTCAACCACATTAGACCTCCTTGGAGAAAACTCAGATAGGCTTTAGGTCCACTGCTTTAGTAACTTAGTGTTGGGTTAGGTAGTCCAGAGAAGACAAGCTTCTCTGCGACATACTTTGTCAGATGCTGTTGGGTTGGTTCTGACTCGTAGCAACCCTATGAACAACAGAATAATATGTTGCCCGGTCTTGCACCATGTCCACAGTTCCTCTTATGCTTAAACTTATTGTTGCAGCCACTGTGTCAATCCATCTCATCAAGGGTCTTCCTCTTTTAGGCTGACCCTCTGCTCTACCGAGCATGATGTCCTCCTCCAAGGACTGATCCCTTCTGACAACGTGTCCAAAGTATGTAAGATGCAGTCTCACCATCTCTGCTTCCAAGAAGCACTCTGGTTGTACTTCTTCCAGAACAGATCTGTTTGTTCTTTTGGAAGTCCATGGTACCTTCAACATTCTTCTCCAACACCACAACTCAAAGGCATCAATTCTTCCTCTGTCTTCTTTGTTCATAGTCCAGCTTTCAGATGCACATGATTGTGATTGAAAATACCATGGCTTGGGTGGGGTGCATTTTAGTCTTCAAGGTGATGTCTTTACTTTTGGATACTTTAAAGAGGTCCTTGGCAACAGATTTTCCCTGTGCAATGCACCTTTTGATTTCTTGACCACTGCTTCCATGGGCATCAATTGTAGACCCCAGTAAAATGAAATCCTTGACAACCTCAATCTTTTCTCCATTTATGAAAATGTTGGTTACTGGTCCAGTTGTGAGGATTTTTGTTTTCCTGATGTTGAGGTGCAATCCATACTGAAGGCTCTGGTCCTTGATCATCATCAGTAAGTGTCTCAAATCTTCATTTCCAGCAAGTAAGGTGGTGTCATTTGTGTAATGCAGATTGTTAATGAGTCATTCTCCAATCCTTATGCCTCTTTCTTCTTTGTATAATCCAGCTTCTCAGATTATTTGTTCAGGATACATTAAAAAGTTACTGTAAAAGAATATAACCAAAATGTACACTTTTACTGATGTTAAACCATGCAGTGTCCGCTGTAAAATACGGATTCCTGAAGAGCACAATTAGGTGTTCTGAAATTCCCATTCTCTGCAATGTTAAGCTCATCTGTGACATGGGATGAGCCTCTTCACAGAAAATGGAGTTTGAGCTAGGCCTCCATTCTGAATCTCAAAACTTCATGTTTCAGATAATTTCTTGGCCTAACCCCATTGCTGTAGATTGAATTCAGACTCCTAGAGACCCTACATGACAGAGAAGAACTGTCACACAGAGTCTCCAGGAGCAGCTGACAGAACTGAACTGCTGGCCTTGAGTCTAACGGCTGAATACTTGCCCACTGTACAACTTGGGTTCCTTCCTAGGCCTCTGTGGTTACAGCCAGCTGCCATCAAGGATCTCTCAGCTCCTTATGTGTCAGAAGGCCTGTGTGACACAGGGTTTCCTATTATAAACTTTCTGGAAGTACAGGAAGCCCCCAATTGACAAGGTATTTGTGTTACTATGAAATGTACTTCTAACTGTTTGGTTTTTGTAGTGTTGAAATGCATAATTTGCTGATGCTGTCATGCTCACGGCAACCCCAAAGACAAACACTGCATTGATGAAGATGTTGATAATAAAAGGAAATAATAATGAAATCTAAGAAAAGGAAGAAGAGGTATCTGACTTAGGTCAAAGCCACTTTAGGATGAAGTCAGAACGGAACACCATGGTAAGTCAGGGACTGCTTGTTGATTGCCAGACCATTCTGCCAAGGCTTCTCTGGGTGGACTTGAACTTCCAGTCTTACAGATAGCAGCGTGCAGTGACCGTTTGTGTTATCTTAAGACTTTTGTGGCAAAGAAGAAATCAAAAATAGCCATTAAAGGTAAGGCAAAAGCATTGCTCTGACACTTCAGATAAAACTATTTAGATTACTTTTATAGACTTCATCCAGACTAGCTAACTTTTATACTGAAAAATTAATTCACTTAAGAAGTAATCTTTCTGACCAGAATTGATGGTCAGACAACCTGGAGGGTCCCCTGGGAGCACGAACCCTAGACTTGCTGCTGCCCCAAACCTGAAACCAGTACTGAGGTCAGCACTTCAGACTAAGAATGGACTGGCCTCAGTGACACAGAGTGAGCATATGGTGTGTATAGTTTATGGCTTTATACATTTCTAGAAGGTTGTCCTACCGGTTTCTTTCTAGAGGGGAGAGAAGAGAGTGGTGAGGAAGGGACAGGTGTTCACTGGGAAGATATTAGCAGGAAAGAGCAAAAAGCAGGCGTATGCTGTCACAGAGTGGGGAGGGCAGACAGGGTTGTAGAGAGACTGCTGTACAAAACTGACTTGTGCACTTCCACTTAATCATAATTAAACATTTTTAAGAAACGGTCTTTCTCATTTGTCATCATTACCTGGTAAAACAGGGTTACTTCTGTCTTCTCTCTTTGATAGCGAAGTTGTGTTGATACAGCCACCGAGTGTTGTCCAGAGGATCTGAAGGAAACAATGCTTTCTTAAACTCTCCTATTGCTAGAGGTTCTACCCACCTGCTTCGACAGCTTAGAATAACGTCAAGAGCTGGGTGCACTTGGAAGATAAAATTTCTTTATTCTTGAGTTGTGGGAAGAGCCCAAGGCAAGAGCGAGTCAGAAACTTGCTGAACTTGGAGTTAGACTCTGCCACTTGTCACCTGTGTGTTGTTTCTATCCCAACAATCTTGCTTTCTCCCTCTGTAAAGGGCAGAGTGATTAATCATTGCCCTTCCCACTTCACATGATGGTTGTGAAGACGGAATTAAACAGTGGATAACAGCAGAGCTTTCTATGGTGTGAACTGTTGTCTCATCTAAGTGATGATTATTAATTACCGTTTGGTTTAGAGTATAAAGTGGTTTCTCAAAGCTTAAATAACAAGCACCTAAAGAAACAAGAGTAGAAATATTTGTAGAAAAGATGTTTGCTTTCCCTTGCATGAATTATCAATTGCTCTCATCTACTGTTTTAATTAATAAGGTGTGTGTGTGTGTGTGTTTTTTAATTTAAATAAGGTTAAATTTCTGGAAAGAATAATAGCAGCAGAACATGAATTATGTAGAAAAAAGCATGCACCACAATGAGAGAAATGAAATGGTTATCTAGAAACAGAATCTTGTTGAATCCTAGCAGAGGACACGTCGATTCATCCTATTGTAAAGTGCCATTTCTTTTTCTACTTTACATAGAGTTCACTTGTTCTCGTGTGCCTTGCTGGACCTGACGTAGGGTCCACATTTCCCTGCCGTGCTCTAAGGCAGACTCAGGAGGCAAACAGCCTTTGCTGAGGGGAAGTAGTAAAGTGTATCATCTGTCCCCAAATTAAGACATTCAGCTGAGTTCCAGGAAAATTCAGAAAGACCTGGAGATGACTCCCCTGCTCACTTAGGGTGCAAAATGAGGAACAGTCTTTTATGCCTCACGCAGTTTACATTTCATTTAATCTTTGTATCTCCAAATCCCTCCTCTCTTCTCCTTTCCCACTTTGCCACATGCCATAAACCCTCCTATCCCTCATGAAGACACATCATTAGTCTCCTGAAGGGTGTCTCACCTCCTGCCCCGCCATCCCAGCCCATGCCAAACACATCAGCCAGAGAGCCTTCAGCAGCACTGTGTGGGATGACTGACACTTCCAGCCAGTGTGGGATAATAGGGACCACACTGCTGCTGTCACCTGAAACAGCTGGAAAAAATAGACTAAATATATGAAACAAGAAATATATTTATATCTGTATCTAGAGAGAGAGAGAGAGAGATGTGAAATGACAGTGTTAACCTTTCGATGACACACTATTTTCTGCTTTGAAATTTTTGTTGACATTTTGTATTTTCATTAATGGAAGCATGCTGAATCATTGAGTGTGTCTGAATCTTTGGTGTGTGGTGTAGATTTCTTTTTTCCTTGTCCCCTCCCACAAACCAACCCTAAGTGTTTAGTGGTATATATGAAGAACCACTAATTACACCCCTGAGGCCACACCAGGATCTATTGGTCTATCAGTGTAACAGATAAAAAAAATTCAAAATTCAATTTTCTGACAAAAAATTCAAACACTTTATACACCACTCTGTAAAAAAGTCATTTGTGGATCGTGCCTCTTCACTGAATTTCAGAGTCCTGAAGTCCCCTGCCTGGGAGCAGCTTGCACTCTCAGTGGGACAGCAGCTTCCCAACGAACCCAGACGCTGAAAGACCTCACAGTTGCTATGTGTATTGCTGGGCACAAGACGGTTATTAAACAAGTTGAGGTAAGACAACAAAAGCAGAGATCCCCGAAGGATGGGCACTGCATAAAATGAAACATAAATTTCTCCAAAGATGTTTTCAACCCACGAGGACGCTGAGACAGACATGGGGAAAAAGACACAGATGTTAGAACTAGTAGAAAAGAATATGGAAACTATGGTTATAATTGTATTTCATGCATAGAAAAAGTTAATTACAGATACAAAAGATATTTAAAAAAAAAAACCAATGGAATTTCTAGAGATAAAAAAGAAAAGTGTGAACTGAAAATACACTGAATGGTACTGATAGCAGACTAGATGTTGGAGAAGAAAACACTGTTAAACAGGAAGTCCTCACAATAGTCATTTTTCCAAAATGAATCTCAGGGAGAAACAAAATGGGAGGATGGGAAAAACCGATCACAAATGAGACAAGTGACAGTGTCACTCCCCTTAATATATGTGAAAGCAGTAGAAGGAAAAGGAGGAAGGGCGCATTTGTTTTGTATCCCTGCAAAAGCTCTTATTTGAAGACGTAATAACTGTAGTTTTTAAAGTCAAGATCCTGAGACCTGAGACCTGAGACCTGAGACACTGCAGCAGAGTGTCAGCTCGGGTCTCCCATTCAAGCTCTTGGCTGAGGCTGTAGTCATCGTGAGGTTCTACGGAGAAAGCATTTTCTGCCAAACTCTCTCGTGCAGCTGCCAGCCAACCTCAGTGCCTCTCCACGTAGAACTCACCTCACGGCTGCTTGAGGGTCCCTGCAACATGGAAAGTGGCTTCTGCCCGAAAGAGACAAAGAGCAGAAAACAGAAACAACAGCACATTTTATAAATCAGTCTTAAAAGTGACACATCGTCCCTTCTGCCACATTCTGGCAGTCACATGAACGAACCGTGGCATGGCATGGGAGGGTATTATGCAAGCTCATACACAGCACGAGGCAGAGGCTATCAAGGGTCATTTTAGAGGCCGCTAATGGGGACAAAAAAGTATTTAAAGGAAAAATGTCTTTTTCCCCCCAAATTTGATACAAACTATTAACTTACAGATCCAACACATAAACATAAGAAGTATGACAAAAACAGTGTTATCTTAGTCGTCTAGTGCTGCTGTAACAGAAATACCATAAGTGGATGCTTTTAATGAAGAGAAATGTATTTTCTCACAGTCTGCTAGGCTACAAGTCCAAACCAGAGTGTCGGCTCTGGTGGGCAGTATTCTTTCTGTCAGTTCTGGTGGAAAGTCCTTCTCAGCAGTCTTCCCCTGGACTAGCAGCTTCTGCGCGCAGGAACCGTGCTCTCAAAGGACGCACTCTGCCCCCGGCACTGCTTTCTTGGAGGTGTGAAGTCCTCTACTCTCCACCTGCTTGCCTTTCCTTTTATCCCTTTGAGGATAAAAAGCAGTACAGGCCATACTCCAAGGTAGTTCCCTTTATGTTGGATCAGGGATCTGAGCAGAGCGGAGGGTGACAGAGCCCCACCCTAACGCTGTGTAACCACAGACAGAGACTGTGATTTATCACACACAGGAAAATCACACAATGGAGGACAACCACACAGTACTGTGAATCACGGCCTAACCGTACCACGGACATCATAAATTAATTGCTTCAATTTATTTATGAAGATAAACACAGGCAAAAACAGAAAGATGCCACTGCACTCCATTAAAATGGCTACAAAGGCTGAGCATAGCAAGCGTCTCAGGCTGGGTTCTCCAGCAAAGCAAAACCAGTGCAGCCTCTGAACACACATGTAGAGAGATTGAAATCAAGGAAATGGCTCACACTCTTGCAAAAACTGGAAAGTCCCAAGTCCATGGGTGAAGCTAGAGGCTTCTCCTGACTCACACCGCCCCAAGGGCAGGCGACTCCAAGGTCAGAAGGTCAGACAGCAGCCTCTGACTCATGGACTGTGAAGGCTAGTAAGTTCTGAGGTGAACAGGTAAGATGGGAGGTGAGCTCCTAACTCAGACCCGAAGAAGCACAAGTCAGATGAATGGGGGCCAGCTGCAGGATACAGAGCAAGCCAGAGTCTGCAAGTCTTACCAGAAAGTTCACCTATGTCAGAAGCAGGCTACATCCCCCAGAAACTCTCTTTCAAATGATTGGTTATTCAAAGCAAATCTCATCATGAAGGTGATCACGTTAAGTTCAGATTTCATCGTGGGAGTGATTACATCATTACATGGCTTCCCACCTACATCATAACTGACAACCTCTAAGGATCGTGGCCCAGCCAAGCTGACACACACCCTAACACAATGGACTTACACAAGTCAGTGACCGTGAAGATGGCCCGGGACCAGGCACCGTTTAGTGCCATTATACTGAAGGTCACCACGAGTTGGAGTTGACTTCATGGTAACTAAAAGCAACATGTCTTTTGAAACAAAACAAACAGCTCAGTGTGGCCCCATCCCCACCCCAGATTTATCCATTTGCTAGCTTCCTGTGCCCCTTGGAGCAAAGCCTGGGCTTCAGATCAGGCCAGTCTTCTTGCTCTTCATCTTACCTTCCTGTTCACCATTGTTTGAGTTTCACTGAAAATCCTCCACCACAATATCGACTCTCATTCTGCCCTTTCTTTGCCATTCCTTCTATCGCAAAAGCTCTTCTCTCCAGCCCTCAACCTCCAGTTGACTCCCTCTCAGATTCAGACCCCACCACCAGCTTTTCCTGCACAAAACCATTTCCAGAACCTCTCTTACCACTCCTGCCATTGTTTCTGTACTTCTCTCAGGCTCCTTGCAGCCTCCCCATCAGTCCTGGGCCCTGAGTCCCACTGAGTATCTCCAGATCAAGGCTTCTCATTCATTTATGTTATTCTCACTAGTGTCATCCTTGGTAGAGTAGTGGTGGTGGAAGCATGACTCCTTGTTTCCCCAGGGCTTAGTACTTTACCAAATACACAGTCGGGACACCAGATAGCTTTGGCAGAAATGGAAACAATAATCTGGATAATTTACCCAGACTCAGAAAGTGTTCTAGCCCAGAAAATCTTGAATCTGCTGACAGAAAAGGCCACATTTAGACACGTTCAGAGAGCCTGAGGAGATGCCCTGTGTAAGTCGTGAGACTGTTTGTCGGGAAATCAAGGATCCAGCCCATTCAAAGGTAGAGCGTCTGTAGGTGTGGTGGGGAGGAAAGTGGAGAGAGAAGAAAGCAGGGAGGGAAGTGTTGTTTCTGAAGGCTGTTTAAAACAAACAACGCTTTCTAATCTCCCAAACAGCTGTCAGGTTACAAAGATGTGGCTTAGAGTCAAAGTGTCTATTTTTAGCACAGTGCTTGAGATGAGGACGCTGCCTATATGACTAATAGCGAGACCCACCTGGGTACCAAGCCTCTGCTGCTGCTGTTGCTCCGATGGGGGAAAACGGGTGTTTCCTTAGGTCCATTTACCCAACAAGGCCACCGTACCTGTTCTCTTGCTTTTGCGCGGAAAGTGACTCTAGTGCCCATGGCAAGGCAGACAGGCTCGTGAGATATTCAGGAGCGGATGTCCCTCTGCCCCCACTCTCTGCCGTTTCTCTCCTTCACTCTTCTCAGAGTTGAAATTATGAGCAGGCCAGAAAGGGATGAGGGGACGTGTCTGAGTCTCCTTGGAAATCGTTTCGTACATCACACAACTGCACGCCGTTATGTCAGGCGGCTCTACCACCCAGGCTAAGGCAGGTTGCATACCAGCAGGGGGTCAAGGCAGAGCCCTGGGCCTGGGCCGCCAGGGAGCACCGTGCTGGGCAAGAGAGGCATGGAGAAGAGGTGACATTCTCCCGTGAGACTTTGAGGAAGTCCGTAGCTCCTCGTGCCATCTAAGGACCAGGTCTCTGCTAGGAGGCACAAACTCTTCCAGGGAAAATAAAGAAAACGTAGGTATCTGTATTCAAAATGAATGTCAGGCAGTTGGAAATCTGTCTTTGGGGGAACTTACGTTAAAACTAAGCATGAGAAGAGTGATTCCATTTTCTATGGGAAGGTGAGAAGGCTTTTTTTATGGAAATATTTGAACATATACTAAAGTAAAAAGAAAAGCATAAACATGCACCCATCACCCAACAGTGGTCGTGATTTCAGAGACATGGATACATCGTTGGCATCATGAAGTCAGAGGCAGAGTCCTGTAGATAAAACTATCTGAGTTATATGATGACTGGTTCTGGGTTCCAATTCCTTTCTCCTTCTCACGGGGTACACAACTAGGAGGCAGTTCCTTAACTTCGGATTCCAATCTAAGTCCTCCTAAAATGTCCCAGACAGGTGCTCATGAGTGGTGAATGTTTGCTGCTGTGAGCAGACGTGAACCACGCCGCGTGACTGCTGCAAGAACAAAGACCAGACCCACAGGCAGGAAACTGCCCCTCTGGTCAAGTTGGGGCAGATACCTGAGCTGACAAGTATGAGACTGTCCCGGTATGTTTTCTTGAAAACAAGCACTTAATGAAAAAAAGTCTCTACCCCACACATGTTACAGGCATAAACAGCGCATTTCCAGTGAGGAGGGGAAGCTGCATGGAAGAGACTTTTCTGTTGAGTTTCATGGTGACGAGTTAACTATTTTCTATCCCTATAAGACTATTCTTAAAAAGCAGTGACATCATCTTGAGGACCAAAGTTGTGTCTGAGCCTCTGTATGGTGTTTTCAGTCGCCTCATGTGCATGGGAAAGCTGGGCGATGAATAAGGAAGACCAAAGAACTGATGACCTTGGATTGGCAAGTGCCAAGTTTGGATTGCGGATGACAAAGAATATTGGGTTTACCATGGGCTGCCTGAGGAACAAGCAAATCGGCCTTAGAAGAAGTACAACTAGAATGTTCCTGAGAAGCAAGCATGATAAGACTTCATTTCACACACCTTGGGCATGTTATCAGGAGAGATCAGTCCCTGGAGAAGGACAGCATGCTTGGTAGAGTGGAAGGGGAGTTAAAAAGAGAAAAGTCCTCAGGGTGACAGATTGACAGAGTGGCTCCAACAGTGGACTCACGCATAACAATGATTGTGAGAGGACCAGGCAGTGTTTTGTTCTGTTGTACCAAGACAGGGCTGCTTTGAGTCAGAAGCTGACACCACGGCACCTGACTACAGTCATTATGTAAGCAGATGGATGCATCCTTCTCCAGTGGATCAAGTGGATAGTTTGAACAGCCGACCTTTGGGTTAGCAGCTGAGGGCTTAGCCATGACACCACCAGGGCTCGTTCACAGTGACTCAGTAAGTGACAGCTCTTGCAATATTCCACGGACCGTCATAGTTTTTGATGCAGTTAATGATGATACTCTCTCTTTTTTTTTTTAATCTACCAGCATCGTGAGTCAAGTGAATACCTGGACCCTCCAATGAGGCCACATGTGACCTGGGATGGCCATGCCCATCTGATCTGATATCTGGCACAGAAGCTAATGCGCTGCCAGAGGAAATTGTCCCATAGGGGTGCTGGGTGTTAAGTCAGACGGACATGTCAAGGTCTCAGCTCTGTCACTTTTAGGCAGTTGAGTAAAACCATGCAAACCCGTTGCCCTCAAGTTGATTCCAACTCATAGGACCCGAGGGAGTAGAACTGCTCCATCAAGTTTCCAAGGAGTGCTAGGAAGATCTGAACTGCCAACTTTTGGGTAAGCAGCTGTATCACTTACTTACTGTGCTACTGGGGTTTCTATAGGCAGATGGTTTTTGGTTTTTGGTTTTTTTAAATTGATAAATGGGAAAAAGTAGACTTAAACCACAGTTTCTTATCCTGTCTCACCTGCCGTGTAGAATCAGAGGCCTCTATTTGGCAAGACTTTCAGGAGCACTTTAGGCTGCTGAGCCATGTCCCTGGCTTCTAACTGCTAGAGGACACTGGTAGCATCCCTCACTCCCTGTTATGACCAACAAGACCTATCTCTAGACTTGCCAAGTGTCCTCTGTGACGTTTTGGCCAGTGGTGGCAAAAACTGAGTACTATGCCAAAGAACCGGACTGCCAGAAGAATGAACAGATCAGTCTCAGAAGAATGCAACCAGAATGCTGCGTAGAAACTAGGATGGAGAGACTTCAGCTCACTGACTCATGTCACAGCACAGGAAAGACCAGTGGTTAGAAAAGAACATCATGTTTGGCAGAGTGAAGGGTCAGTGACCATGACAGAAGCCCTCAATGAGATGGCCGGACACAGTAGCCCAGTGGGCCCAGACATGCCAGTGATCATGAAGATGGTACTGGACCAGCCAACATTTCATTTTGTGACACATGGGGTCTCTGTGGGTCAGAGCTAACTTGATGACGGATGAATAATAACAGCTAATCACAGTATCCACAGTAGCATACCAAGAAACCCTGACTTGACCCCTTCATCCCACCTCCCCATTCCTCGTACAGCCCTCATTCCTTGCTCACTCGCCATTTGCCATTGAGCCAGACCAGGCCGGGACAATGCTTCACCTGATGCATTGGGTAGCCACTAGGGATCTAATTTTCTTTTTGAAACTTTTGTTCACCTTAATTTAGGTACCTCCTGTCTGCACCTTAATTTGCTTCTCTGAAATACTACAGATCTACCTCAGGCAATAAAATCTCCAGCTTCTTTCATTTGTTTGTTTAATTCTTGGTCACCTTGGCCATGGGAATGGAGCGCCCACCACTCCACTCTTTCTCCTTGGAAGACCCCTCCCATGCACTGGGCATCATTAAGCCACTTTGCCAGAGATTCTCAGATTTCCTTTCTGTTCATTAAGATGCATGTTTCTCCCAGATGGAAATGTTGGTCATTATTTTTCAATATTAATGTGATTGTTTTTCTGTGGCTTCTGTTGTTCTGTAATTCAAGGACCCCTTGTCGAATCCCATATGTAGCATGTTTATTGGATGTAATATTTTATCTCTCGGACTCAGTGCCTGACACTATCATTTTGTTCTTATTTCAATAAAAATGATCTCCTTCCTCGGAGTTCTGACAGAAGCTAATGGTTTTCTTTATCACAAGAGAAAGTAAGAGTCAGGCAGTGCTGAAAGACAAAATGAACTGTATATATTTGTGCCGTAATTCAATTTGCAGCATAAACTCCAATCGTAATAAAGTAACTTCATAACATTGAAGCCAAAAAATAATAATAATAATACTCTGCTATGAAAGTCTACAGGCCTGCAATTGTTGTGGACTTGCAGATGGTTAAGTTTTAAAAACAATGTTCAAATAAAACCTTGTGGAAATAGAAGGCACTTGCCACAAATGCTCAGATGATTTCTGGATTTCTTCTTTCCATCTTTTTGGAGGATATGTGTGTGGGAAGGGGTTACTTCTATCAAGATACTCTAATCGAGTGCTAATAGAATCCTGCACAACTGTCAATGGCAGAAGCACAATATTAGTTGTTTGATGAGAATTATTCTTTGCATGTGAATTCCAGGTGGATTCTACACAGCTTTGTAAATTTATTAGGAATAAAAATAAAATAAAATACTCTGTGTGCAATTAGATCATGAAAGTTTCAGCAGGAAGCTAGAAGTTTCAGAGCAAGTGCCAAACAATTGTAAAAATAAAGGCAATTTAGGAAGCGTTACCTAGATACACAATCAGAACGCTAGTTAGAAACTAGGATGCTCAGGCTTCAGCTTTCGTACTTAGGAGACAACATCAAGCAAGACTAATCACCAGGAAAAAAAATCATCATGTTTGGTAAAGCAGAGGGTCAGTAAAAGTGGGAGAAACCTTCAATGAAATGAACTGACACAAGACTGTAACAACAGACTCAGACGTATCAACAACCCTGATGGTAGCACAGGACCAGGCAACGTTTCATCGGTGACACACATTGGCGACACACAAGGGCACTGTGAATCAGAGCTGTCTCAACATCAACTAACAACAGGTGGAGATGGAAACATAGGACAATTTATGGAGCCCTCCTCATAACTCAGGTTTGGATGTGTCCCTACCAGAATGGTAACTGAGCAATAAGTGGGTCATCCACAGGGGTCACAATTTTCTGGTATTTGTTTGCGGGACCAGTTTCTTCTCATGGTTCAGGGCAAGGCTCTGGAAACATCTTGACTTGGAATGGGACCTTGGGTGTCTCACTACACAGCTGTGCACCCCTGGCAAACACATCTTAACCAGGGCAAGTATCTGATCCTATAAAGCATGAAGCCAACAAGGCCACACCCAGGTCACTACCAGGACTGAAGGACGTGTCTGTGCTGGCACATAGTGAGAGATCTTTAAAGGGCAGCTCTACTCTTACTCTGTTAGGTTTCTCTCTTTGGTCAGCACTGTTAGACTAAACCTAGGGGTTCTGACACGGAGTGGCCTGAAGGCTCCATTCACTTTCAAGTTCAGAAGCACTTGGGGGGCGTCAAGGCCCAGGGTGGATGCTCTGGGCAATTCACAGATGACTTTCTTAGGCTCAATAGACAAGGAACAAGCTGCTGACAAACACCCACAGTGAAAAACTGATGGAGTATCTCCACATTGACACACGACACTTTGTCACAGTCTCCAGATAGAAGAGCAGCTCAAGTGGGTGCTCCTTCAGGGCAAGGTGGGGAACATTTGGGAAGCAACTGCGAAGCCCTAGTGTTCGGCATAGGGTGTCACTTGTTCATTCCTTTGCACGTTCGTTCAGCAAAATGTTTGCCAACAGTCTGCCAGGCAGTGACAAACAAGGTGTGTTAATGATCTTTGAGTCTAGGGACCCTGCATTCTAGTCAAGGCAAAAGGCCAACAACCAGACCAGCACCTTGTGTGTTGCTAGGATGTTGAACAGGTTTCAGCAAAGCTTCCAAAGTAGGATGGACTAGGAGGAAAAGCCTGGTGGACTATTTGTGGAGATCAGCCAGTGAAAACCCCAGTTACCCTGTGGTCTCACCCTCAGCTGTTCCTGGTGTTGGTGCAGGACCCGGGAGTGGCTTCTTGCATTGTACATGGGGTGGCCACGAGTCAGGGGTGATTGATAGCAGCAGACAACGGCATCAGCAGTGTCACACCTAGCAAGATTCCCTTGAACCTGTTACCATGGTCAATCCTCAGAGCAACCCCATAGGAAAGACCAGAACTGCCCCACAGGGTTCCCCAGGTTGTGATCAACGCAGACCACCACTGCCGCGTTTTCCTCCCATAGACTGGTTTATGGGTTCAAACCACCAGAGTTCTGATTAGAAGCCGAGTGCTTAAACACTGCACCACCCAGGGCTCCTCCAGCAAGGTTACAGAGAACTTTTTGATGCTGGAAGAACATTTGTGGAATGAATAAATGAAAATAAACAAACACAAATTTATGAAATCAACCCAGGTTGAGGACGGCATGATAAGGGAGGTGGGAATATCTTCCGGCCCACACGCCTTACAGACACAACTCGGTGTTTGTCTGGGATGGCTGTCACCTGAGGCTGCAGGCAGAAATGGAAGACCTGTCACTTGAGAAGGCAGGATTAAGCAGCCAGGTGTGATCCTTCCTCAGGGAGTCATAGTCCGCCCCAGAGGAGAGCCTGAGAGACCCGCTACGTGGGCATTCTGTTGATGAGGTCGCAGTGAGAAATAGTAACGCGCGCCGTACCTTTGTTCCTTCATCCACTGAACCCACAAGGAATGCTTGTTTTCATCTATGTGGCATCCTGGTCCCCAGCAGTGAGGAAAAATATATAGGGCCCCTTGATCCGTTGACACCTGCTGTAGCCAGATGTTTGCTCAGCAGGGGGCTGCCGAGAGCCCCTCAGGAAGCTCTCGATGAGGCTCATTGGTCAGTCTACATAAACTGGCTCCCCGGTGATCTTGATTTCCTTACTCCACCCATTTTTATGTTGTTGTCAATAGTGACTCACAGCAACAACTGTGAGAAAAGTAACTACTGTCACACAAACCCAGCACTCATCTGCCCATTTGTCATACCGTGGTGGCTTACTTGTTTCTGTGATGCTGGAAACTATGCAACTGATAATTCAAATACCAGCAGGGTCACCCATGGTGGACAGGTTTCAATGGAACTTCTAGTCTAAGACAGACTAAGAAGAAAAGCTTGGTGGTCGACTTTTGAAAACTGACCGGTGAAAACCTGGAGACCACAACAGAACATCATCTGATGCAGTGAGCTCTTCCTTATGGGTCCGCTAGTTTGAGAGACATTTGAAATACATAGTAGCTACAATAACAGAGGAGAGCATACACAGAATGGTAAGGGTGCTGCAGGACCTGACGAAGCCTCCTTTTAGTGTATACATTGTGTCTAGTGTATGTAGGGTCTCCACCAATCCAAGTTGACTCTCCGACAACTAACAGCGTTGTCCCCATCCATTTATGCTACAGTGTGCCACATCAGTCTATGGTCATCATGACTTCCCTCCTTCTTCTCTATCTTTGTAGTTTGATCATGGACAAGTTACCTCCCTGAGTCTTAATTTTTCCATCTGTACAATGGAAAGAATAATAGCTTATATTAGCAGAAGGAAGAAGTCTGAGCTACACTGAGGAAATTGGCAAAAACTGAGGGTTCAGGATTTGACAGAATACCAGTTGAGATGTTTCAACAAATGGATTTAATGCTGAGAGTGTTCAGTTTTCTACACGAAGAAATTTGGAAGACAGCTATCTGGTTAATAGACTGGAATAGATCCATTATCTGAGCTAATTCCAAGACAGATAACCCAATAGAATGTGAAAATTATCAAACAATATCATTAACATCACACACAAATAAAATTTTGCAAAGATCTTCCAAAAACAGTGGCAGGAGAACATTGACAGTGAACCGTCAGAAACGGAGGGTGGATTCAGCAGTTGATGCAATGTGAAACCAGGAATATCATTGCTGAAGTCAGACGGATCCCAGCTGAAAGCAAAGAATACCAGAAAGAGGTTAGCTTGTGTTTTACTGACAATGCAAAGGCATTTGATTGTGTGGACCATAACAAGTTTCAGATACCATTGCTAAGAATCAGAGTTTCAGAACACGTAATTGAGCTCATGCAGAACCTGTACAAAGACCAAGAGGCAGTTGTTAAAAACAGAACACAAGTGGTTGTTGAGTGATTTAAAGTCAGGAAAGATGTGTGCTGGGGTTGTCACCTTTCATGATACTTATCCAGCCTGTATGCTGAGCAAATAAACCAAGAATCTAGGCCACATGAAGAAGAAGGTGGCTTTAGGATGAGAGGAAAACTCAGTAACAATCTGAGATGTGCAGAAGACATAGTTTTGCTTTGTGAAAGCAAAGAAGACTTGAAGCACTTCCTGATGAAGGTCAAAGACCACAGCCTTCAGTATGGATTACACCTCAACATAAAGAAAACAAAAATCCTTACAACTGGACCAATAAGGAACATCATGATAAACAGCAAAAAGATTGAAGTTGTCAAGTATTTTATTTTACTTGGATCCACAATCAATACCTATGGAATCAGCTGTCAAGAAAATAACTTGACGTATTGCATTGAGAAAATTTGCTGCGAAAAGATCTCTTTGAAGAGTTTAAAAGCAAAGATGCCACTTTGAGGATTAAGGTGTGCCTGACCCAAGCCATGATATGTTCAGTTGCCTTGTATGCACATGACAGCTGGACAATGAATGAGGAAGACTGAAGAAGAACTGATGCTTTTGAATATTGGTGTTAGCAAACAGTACTGAATGTACCCAGGACTGCCAAAGGAAAAAGGAAATTCATCTTAAAAGAACAGCCAGAAGGCTCAGTAAAAGTTAAGAGTCTGAGACTTGGTCTCACTTACTTTGCACATGTGACCAGGACAGACCGGTGCCTGGAGTAGAGCTTCAGGCTGGGTAAGCTAGAGAGCCAAGCCAAGTGCCATCAAGTTGGATCCGACTCATGGCGACCCTAAGGTAGAGAGAGCGTCAGCAAAAAAGTGGAAGAGCCTCAGCAAGGGAGATTGGCACAGTGGCTGCAACACTGAGCTCAAACGTAGTCATGACAACAAGGAGGGCACTGGACCAAGTTGTGTTTCATTCTGTTCTACATGGAGTCATTATGCACGGAAACCAACTCAACAGCAATGAACAACAACAAATGTAGAATTGTTGTGAAGTTGCGTAAGAGAATACATAAAATTCTTACTGCTTGTTTTTAGGTAGCTACAAAATCCCCATGCATGAAAAAGTGACTCTCCTGATTTTTATTTTTTTTAACATTAAAAAAAAAAGAAGCACGAGTAAGCGCTTTAATGTATTTCAAAATCAACATAGAAGATTCTAGAAAATTCTGAAGGATCTTGGGATAATTAACATCCCCAATAGAGCTAAGGATATAGAGAATCTGCTGTTAAAATGTGTAGGAACACAGCGAGTGCTCTGCGTTTGAAAGCCCAGTTCAGTTGATCTTGGATGGAAGTGTGTCAGTATTTCTTATCCAGGCACAGCTAACATACTGTGTCTGCCTTTCAAGAAGTAATTACTGAAAGCTTGTATTGCTTATCTATGTGTCCCGTTTTATCTATTCAATCTATTTTAAAAGAAAACAAAAGAGAAAATGTATATACAAGGGAGGATGGTGAGTGGAATGAGCATTAAAAAAGAATTAAGTTTAAGAAACACCATTAGAGTCAGGTCACTTAACAGTTGTCACCTTTACAACTGGAAACCACATAACCTGCCTTTCTAGAGCACTCCTTCCCTAACAACCCTGACTTTCCTTGGTCTTTGTAAAACATGTCATAGTAACTTTCACTGTATATTAATAAGGCTACCAAGTATGTGTTCTGTGCAACAGGTTTTCTATGTATTTTGTAATATTCCCCTAACCAATTTATGCTTTCCTAAAATGTGGCATAAGGGAAAAAACTATTTGTCTGTTTTCTGGTGGCTTAACCAACTATGTAAAAACACAGCCAACTGAAATATTCTCAAAATATTATTAACATGGGTCTTTGGTTTTACTCCTAGATGCACGTGACATTTGAACTTATTTATTTATGGACTCTTTAGGTTATACTGATAGATTAATTGAGTACTAAGTGTCCAATGTTCTCTATTTGCAAATTTATGTTCAGTACAAAGTATCAACTGATTTATGTTCAAAACTATATAAACCAAAGACCTTACTGTACCCCCTCCCCGTGTATTCCTGTAGAAATTTACTAAAGTAGCTCTCTTCCCTCCCCCCACCCCAGTGATACAATTTATTATACACAACAGCGAAGCTCTTCTTCTGCGTATTTTCCATCTTCACTGACTTGGTGCTTCATCATTTTCCAAATGTATGTGAGCTAAACAGGAAGACTAGAAATGGTGTGAAATCCATCTCTCTCTCTCTCTCTTTCTACTTGACCCTATCAATGTAAACACAAAGCAGGAGAGGATTAAAAAGCAGGAACATAGAGGGGGATAAGGGAAGAAGGAGGGAAAATCTGAGAGCGAAGGGGGGGCCAAGATCCAGAGAACAAGCAGTCTCGCGCCGGGCGGGAAGCCTCGATCTCCGTTGTGATGGATAACTGAAGTGAGAGTGTCAGGATGGTATTATGTAAATTGCCGAGACAGCCAAGCCATGCACTGATGATTACAGAGGATGCCAACAAGGCTGTGGTCCCCAGACACTAGTGTGCCTTGTTATTTTTCTTCCCTCCAACTACCCTTGGGGTGGATTCTTCCTGACCCCGGCCCTTGCTAGGAAAAAAAAAAAAAATTCCTCCAAGAAATAACTTCTCCCTCAGCAACACACACACCTCAGCTTCCCCATCCAAGGGGAAAAAAAAGAAAAATTGGAAGGAGGGGTGTGACAGGTTTCCCGCGGGTCCTCCCCCTCCCTGGATGCCAAGCAGACATCCTCAGACTGCCTTTTGTTTAGATCAGCGAAGCATTTGACTTTATCAAGCACCTTGATTGCGCTTTCTTTCAAGGACAGTACTTAAAGGAGAGAAACGGCTGGTGAAGAGACGGGCTCTGAGCCCATTAGATGATGAGAGTTATCTTTTTCTTATTACATAGGTACGCCCCTGCTGTAAGAATGGCTATTTTGAAATATGCTGATTTTATGACCCACAGCCATCCATCTGTCAGTACGCCATACTGTGGTGGCTTGTGTGTGGCTGTGATGCTGGAAGTTACATCACCTGTATTTGGAAGACTGTCAGGGTCATCCATGGTGGACAGGTTCCAGAGGAGCCTCCGTATAAGATAGAGGAGGAAGAAAGGTCTGGAGATCTACCTCTGAAAATCCACCGATGGAAACATTATGGATCATTACAGAAAACAGTTCGGTATAGTCCTGAAAGATGGGCTCCCCAGCTTAGAAAGCACCAGAACAATGCACAGGGCTGCAACAAAGGCCTCGAGCACGTCCACAACTGGGAAGATGACACAGGAAGAGGCAGTGTTTGGTTTTGTTGTACGTAAAGTACGAGCTGGAATGATTCAGTGACACCTAACAAGAATGCTATTTTCTGGGCAGTACCGCGAGAGAGGAACACCACTGAGCAAGGAAGACACGGCCCCAGCAAGCAGGAAGCTCATTACCCTTTGAAGAAGCGACCTTGAGAAAATAATCACCCAGATCTACGCATACAAACTACGAAGGGAGCTTTGCTGTACAAGCTTCCTGAAACCTCACCTAGTCTGTTCGTCGAGGAAACTTTGAAGCAACAGCAGTCCAGGTGAGGACTCAGCCTCAGCTGAGCTTACTGGGTGAGCAAGAGAACAGGTGGGTCAAATGCCCCAGCTGAGGGAAGAGCATAGGCTTATGCCCTGAGCTGTGCTGGGTACCCCATCCTCGAAGAACTGGAAGAAAGGGCACTGCCCAGAACAGACAGAGAGCACAGGAGAGCGGAGCAAGATGAGACCACAAAGGAGGTGGTGGCCAGTCATGCCTTGAGCTTCAAGAGGGGAAGCCACCAGAAAGTTTTAAGAAGTGACGCTCTCAGGTGTTACAGTGGTTATCCCACTCAGCTACCCAAAAGTTTGGAGGTTCAAATCAGTCCACAGGTGTCTTGGAAGAAAAAGACCTTTTCACAGTCTGTTCCCCCCAAATTAGCTGTGTAGAATCCTATGGAGCACAGTGTACTCTGGCACCCACAAGATCACCAGGAGTCAGGGTCAACTCAATGGTGACTTTTGAGGGGGTTAAGTTCTATTTCTGCCCTACTCCCACACCCTGAACCCCCACCTCAGAGGTTCCCCAGCAGCTCTGGAATTTGTTGTTTTGGTGCTGAGATCTCAGTCTAGACCACAAGGGCTTTCTGGGTGTTCACCTGCTATCTGTTGCCCTTTAAGATAGAACACAGAACCCCAAACCATAACCCAACCCAGATTTTCCAACAGACCTCAGTTCATTTGGAGGACAGAAGACTTGATTTCAAGGGTCAAGAAGTTCACTTTCAACTTTGAAGTAATTCTCTGACCCCGTTCAGCATGATCCCCTGCATGACTGGGTAAAAACGGGTGACGGCTGCCCAACCCCTGGACACGGCCCCCTCCTCACCCCTGCTGTCCTTCCTGGTGTACGCCCCGACAGGCTGCCCTCTTCAGGCGGCTGCATGGGGTTCACAGGGTTCTTCTTCTTCAGCCAAGTCAGCACACGATGTTGGTGAGGAGGCGCCCTGGCGGCGCGGGGCTAAACAGCTGGGGCTGCACTGCTGACCGAGAGTCGGTGGCTGCAATCCACCAGTCGCCAGGCTAGAGAAAGACACATTGGTCTGCTCCTGGGAAGCTAACAGCTTGGAAACCGTATAGGGCCTCTGTCCTGTGAGATCTCTGTGAGTTGAAATTAGCTCACGGCAGTGGTTTTTGTTTGGATTTTTGGTGGAATTCATAAAATTCCAACAAAACCATATGGAAATGAGGTATTTCCACAATGAAGTCAGAAAGTCATGCTGAATCTATCAAACTCGTTAAACCAAGCATGTGAACTTTCTGGGTTCAGTTCTGTTTACTTCCAAGTGTGTCCTCAAGTCTTGTTCAAGGAATAGGGCTAAGATGCTTCTTCGGGAGGCTTGGTTTTCTTGTCTGTCTGTTTTCGTTCTGACATCAGTTCTGAATTCAGTTACTTCCTCATCTGTTCCCAAGTCCCATTGCCACTGAAATGCAAAAACATCAGGAGAGCCGTGAGTAGTGCTGCCAGGTGGCGGGATGCTATTATTATTTTTACTTTTTCTGTCACCAGAAGAAAAAGGCAGACAACCGAAAGTCTTTTTTTTTTTAAGTAAAAAAGAGTGATTCAACCTGACTCTCACTTCCTTTTCTTAAACTTAGAAGCTTAGAGCTCTATTTTCTTGGATAATGAACTCCCGGAGGAGGGGACAAGGATCGTAACTCACATTCTTTGACTGCCCAGCACTTAGTCTCTGCCTGGCAAATACAACACGCCCAGAGTGTGTTCTTGGAAGTGTATGACAACAGGAATACTAATAAGCTGCTAACGCTCGGTACGTTTTAACAACAGCAACAGAACTGTCAGTGGTGGGTGCTGTTACGGCTGCTGTGAGTTGTTTCTACACTCCTCGTCTTGCGCTAAGTGTTCTCTACACGTCACTGCACGTCTCTTGCTTATCTAGAGCTATCGTAACAGAAATACCACAAGAGGATGACTTTAGCAGACTGACATTTATTTCCTCATAGTTTAGGAGGGCTAGAAGTCTGAATTCAGGGCACCAGGGCTCTAGGGGAGGTGCTGTCTCTATCGGTCCTGGGGAGATCTTTGTCTTTTTCAGATCTTGGCCCCCAGCAACCTTCACGTGACGTCTGTCTTTCCCGCACGTCCTCAGTTACTTCTGTACCTGATCTTCTCTGTCATGTCTCAAAAAGCAATGCGCTTACAACACCCCACAGGAAGAGGACTTCACTGATACAGCAAAGACACCCTTGCCCCTAAACGGGATGACATCCACAGGTGTAAGGGTGAAAAACTACAGTGTGTAATTTGGGGGGCTGGGGGCGCAATGCAATCCAGAACAGCATCTCATCCTCATGACATTCCTACCAAGAAGCTTTTGTTATCAGCCCCAGCTTTCAGATGGCTGACATGGATTAAATCGTGTCCCTCCAAAATGTGTGTAAGCTTGCCTAGGCCTTAATTTCCAGAATTATGTGACTGTCTGCCATTTTGTTGTCTTGTGCGATTTTCCTGTGTGTTGCAAATCCCACGCCTAGGACGTTAATGAAGCAGGACTCAGTCCACAGAATTCGATCGTGTCTTCAGTCAATCTCTTTCAAGATATGAAAGAGAGAAATGAGCAGAGAGACAGAAGGGTCTCATACCCTCAAGAAAGAAGCACCAGGAGCACCATGTGTCCTGTGAGTCTGGTGTCACTGAACTGAGAAGTTCCTTAACTGGGGAAGATTAACGACAAGGACCATTCTCCAGAGCCAACAGAGGAAGAAAGTCAGACCCTGGAGCTGCTATCTGAATTCCAACTTCTAACCCCCGAGACTGTGAGACAATAGTATATTTCTCCTTATTGAAGCCACTCAGTTGTGGTATTTCTGTTGCAGGAGCACTAGATGACCAAAATAAGGACTTTGAGGCCCAGAGATGTTATTTTACTTGCCCAAAGTCATACAACCAATTAAATGGCATTGGCAGGATTTAAAAGCAAATGACTCTTGCTTCCAAAGTCTGGGATTCTAACCATGATGTCATAGTAAATCACTGTCTTCTTTCTTATCGCCGTAAGTCAGATCTGACTCGACGGCACTTGGCTGGCTGGCTTCTTGATTATCACCTATTAGTGCTTTTGAACTGTGGTGTTGGAGAAGAATGTTGAATGCACTGTGGACCACCAAGAGAACGAACAGATCTGTTCTGGAAGAAAAGTACAACCAGAGTGTTTCTCAGAGGCAAAGATGACAAGACTGCATCTTACGTACTTTGGACATGTTGTCAGGAAAGATCAGTCCCTGGAGAAGGACATTGTGCCTGGTAGAGGGGAGGGTCAGTGAAAAAGAGGAAGACCCTCGATGACATGGATTGACATAGTGGCCGCAACAATGGGCTTAAGCATAAAAATGACTGTGGGCATGGCGCAAGACCAGGCAGTGTTTCGTTCTATTGTCCGTAGGATGGCTGTGAGTCGGAACCAACTCAATGGAACCTGACAGCAATGTGATTTACTAATTATAATCTAGTAATAACTCTTTTGATTTACAATCAACCATATACATGATGTTCAAATGTAATACATTCTCAAACACAAAAGAACTCAAAGAAGATAGGATTAGAGTGTACCCTCTTTAAAATTTGCTGATGAAACCTATTCAGGTGGAAAGGAACCCTAATAATATGAGGACTCACAAACCTTCAGTAAAACGACCAACCCAAAGCCAGAAGTGTGAGAGAAGGACAGTATATGCATGACCTTGGCACAGAACTAATGGCAATGTACTCTACAAAGTGTTATACAGGGAAGAGAAGACTTAAAAAAGCTTAAGTGACAAAATGTGTCTTCTCTGGAGAGGAGATAAACAATATATATTGTCTAAAATTAAGATAAGTAGTTAAAGGGAAAAAGAATGTCTCCATTACTAAAGTGTTTGGAGAGATCTATTCAAAGGAAACAACCTAAAAGAAAATGAAAATACGAAGCTAAGATCATGAGGATTTTCACTGAAGTATTATTTGCAATAAAACACATGGAAAATCTAAATGCTCTCCTCTAGAGCGTTCTTGTTAAATCAAAGGCCAGGAAAAAGAAAAGATGGCTCTGCAAATGGTGCAACAAGGACAACGTTTGTGCTGTTAACCTGCAATGAGACAAACAGAATGTCTCGTTATGTGTCCACCGTCTTTGAAAATACATACCAAGTTATAAGCGTAGAGATATACATGTGTCTAAAGAATACATGTATGCACACTTGAATAGCTTGTGGCAGACTTGTATTTCATTTTTTCCCCTCTGTTTTCTACGTTTTCTGAACTGAGATTAGTGGCACAAAGATCCACAGCTCAGAGTGAAATTTCAAGAAACATTTAAAAAAAAAAAGAAAAAGAATGAAGAATAAGTTGCTGGTTTGTTTTACTGCAGTTGTTGTTGCTTTAATCATAAAATTCTTGCTGCATTACCTGGTAAACCAGGGGCCCAGTGGGTGTCCTATCTCCTTGTAAACACTTTTCTGAGTCTCCTGGTTTAGAGAGTGTGTGCTTTGCTTTTCAACACGGTGTGGAAGGAAGACTTCAGCATGGACTTCTCCTGTTGGAAAATAGGTTGCTTTCAAGGAAATCAGATAATTTTCATGATCTTCCTTCAAATAGCCTGTGGTGTTGTTGCACTGTGTAGCATCAGATGGGAAATTCCTAGAGTTTGCTGTTTTTGTTGTGTCTGTGGTACCAATAGACAGTCTGATATTTGCAGAATCGAGAACAGTGAATTAAGATAGGGAAGAAAAAGATTCTATTATTTAATCAAATTCCCTCATTTTCGAGACGAGGCCAATAAATGGAAGAGGTTAACTAATTCATATAAAACAATGTATAATGTCAGGGGTCATTCAAATCATCATTTTTTGTAAGGTCAAAGTCCTCTTGCAAAGTTAATTTTTTAAAGAAAAATGAAAAGGGGGCAGAGGGATGGTTCCTTGTGTTTAGCTACCAGAGGACAGAAGTGCATAGCTAAGAGCAAGCACAAAGAATCCCAGAACAGTACCTCAGTCTGTGGGCCAGCCATGGTGTGATATAGGGTGGGAATGGCTGCAAGGAGTCAGGCAGGAGCATGAGCCAGGGTCCAGGTCAGCAAGAGAGCTAGCCAATGTTGATCCCAATGTTGATCCCAACAATGCCACATTCACATAGGGCCCCTGTACCAAAACAACAACAAGATACCAATCACATCCAGTTGACTCTAACTCATGGCAAGTCCATATATGTCAGAGCAGAACTATGCTCCGTAGCATTCTCAATGGCTGATTTTCCAGAAGGAGATTGTCAAGCCTTTCTTCCGTAGTGCTAGTGGGAGAACTTAAATGGCCAGTTAGTGAGTGAGTACTTTCCCCATTCTCACAACTCAGGATGTCCACCTGGCAGTGTATTGCATGGAGTACCATGCTATTGGTTGACAATGTGAGGACAACTGAGCATACTCCCTCTCCCGGAGGTGATCGTGACCCGGAACCTAGTCAGGTCAGTCTTGGTTGTGCTAGGAGACAGGAGCTGTAAACCTAGAATTTGTGATAACCAGAATTGGAGTCTGCTGGGCCAGCCAGGTTCTCTTACGGCCAAGAAAGGAACAACGCTAGACTAGAGATCAGAATCTCGAGTAACTGTTTAAGACCAATGAGAGACCATCATGAAGCTCACCTTCTCCCCAGACTCAGAATGGGTTCTGGGCCACAGTACCAAGTACTTGGGGTTCAGTGTCCAACCAGAATTCTGGACTTCTAAATATACCCACCTTTTCCATTACAGTTTTCAAGTTTTAAGATACTTACAGCAGACACTACTTTTTTAAATCTTGAAAAAATGTCCTCGGTAGTTGTTTATATGTATATGTCAGTATGTGCCTGATAAAATAAATAAATAACTTAAATGAGAAGAAGGTGACGAGAAATAAATCTATTTGTTAGGCCCCAGACAGTCGCTGTGGTTGTGCAGTATATAAAATATTAACCTTATTGCTGACTTTTATTTTAATAAGAATCTCTCGGACTAAATAATGGGAAACAAGTACAGTAATAGACTTTCCAACAGTGCTGTGGGCAGCCTCCTGGGACTACTGGGGGAGGTGGTAAGTGACACTTGCACAGGTTTAAATTTGAAATTGCATTTAATTTGTATGTCCTATTACCAAGTTGAAAACATGTACCTGTAAGGCAAATGCACACGGAAACGGGCATCGAGCTAAAAATATTTGAGAGGCAATAATTTGCCTTAATGGAATATCCACACCTAGATGGGGAGAGTAATGAAGCATCTCAGGGGAGGGATTTCTTTGGCTTAATTTGTTTTCACGCTGTTAGGGAGTTGTCAACCTCAGGACGGAACGGAGCAAGTGCTCATGAACTTTCCTTTCGTTTCAGCTCTCAGGAAGCACCCTGCTCCGTATCGACTCGGCAGCCGGGACTTCCTACATGCTTGCCATTGTTCTGTAGAGAGGGCGCACGGCAGCAAAGCAGACAGACCCAGGAACTGGAGCCCACGCTGGGTCAAGGGTACTATCATCCTCCTGGTCTCACCCAGGTATGATGGCAACCCGGGAGGTCGGGGGTCACAGAGACGTGGATGGTGAGGCAGTTAGGAGTGGGGAAGGCTAAGGGTCAACCTAAAGAAAGAAAAGTGTCCTTAGACAGCGGGCGATCTCAGGGAAGGCCAAGAACACGGAGCAAGACGCTAAAGGTAAAGCCGAGGGTGCAAACAGCAGGAGACAGGGAGAGGACGCAGAGCGGGAACTTCGCCTGCAGAGTGCCGGGGTCAGGAGCAGAGCACACAGGGCCTGCTCAGGGGCCCCGTCCCAGGGAGAAGAGGGAGGTACCCTGAAGTCAACACGGAGACACACTTGGCCAGTCTCTGTGTCTATTGAGTAATGAACTGAGTACTTAAAAAACAAAAACAAAAACAAAGCACTCTTAAAACTGGACTACAAGGAGCTTAAATGCTACCTTGTTAACAAGCAGCCCCTGAGAATACCCTCCTAGCATTTGTCACCTAACCCTCCCTCCCAAAAAGTCCATTGCCATCAAGTCTGTTCTGACTCACAGCAACTCCATAAATGAAACCAAACTAGCTACTGTTAAATCAATTCCAGCTCACAGCAACCCCACTGGACAGAACTGAACTACCCGATAGGGTTTCCAGGAGAGCAGGAAGCGGGTTTGAACTACCAACTTTTTGGTTAGCAGCCAAACTCTTAACCCCAGAGTAGAAGTGCACTACACAGTTTCCAAAGCTGTAATCTTCAAGGGACAGGTGTGCATCGGCGTGTAGGTTTGAACTGCTCACCTTTCAGCTAGCAGTCAAGCACTTATCCACTCTGCCATCTGGGCTCCCTTTACTGACTCGTGTTAGCTGATGTCTTATGTGCAGATACTAGCCGACTGGTTACACTGGGACTGCAAATTCCTGAGAACAAAGAGTAGGCTGCTTCTTACCAAGTCCTCCTTAGAGCCCCTCAGAGTTCCACACTGTGTGCTGGACAAGACCTTGGCAGACACAAAATCCGGGAAGGGCTGAAGCATCCAGCAGTGGACGGCAGGTATGTCACTTCAGACAGAGAGAGCCTCCCTCCGCGGGACTTCAGGAGTAATCCAGTCCCCAGTAAAGGGCTCCACACTACAACCCACAGGAGCGGGACAGTGAGGAACAGGTCATTTGACTCATCATGGACTGAATTATGTCTCCCCGCCTCCACAAAATGTGGGTATTCATTTGACTGGTCATGATTCACAGTATTGTACAATTGCCCGCCATTTTGTCATTTGATGAGATTTTCCTATGTGGTGCTTGTTCCATCACTATAATTTAATCAGATGGATTATAGACAGTTATATTAACGACATTTATAAGATTGGATAGCCTCTCAAGCCAGTCTTTGTTAAGAAACAAAATCGAGAAGTAGGCAGAGAGACACGGCGATGTCACACCACCATGAACGCAGTTCTGGGAGCAGAGCCTGTCTGAGGACCTGAGCGTCCTGTGCTGAGATCTCCCAGACCAAAGGCAGACGGATGTGTGACAAGGACCTGCCTCCAGAGCCGACAGAGAGAGAAAGCCTTCCCTTGGAGTCGATGCTTTGAATTTTCACTTGTAGCCTACTGGACCATGAGAGAATACGGTTCTCTTTGTTGGAGCCGTCTATTTGTGGTACTTCTGTTACAGCAGCCCGAGATGAGGAAGACGGACTGCGTTCCTGGTTCACAGCACAACGATCAGGCAGGTCACAGAGAAGCAGGTGTTTACCTGGAGTGTCTGGTACACACCTTAGCCACTCAGAAGTGTGCTATTCAATAATTGTGCGTGCTGGTTTGTCTCCTCTACAAAAAATTGACATTCACTAAGCATCATTTTTGCTGTTTCTCATAATAAAAGAGCACATCATTCACATTCTAGCTCCTCATACCCCAACTGACACCTGAGGAATTTAAGAACATGTCTGTTCTAAGAAGTCCCCGATAGCACAAGTCCTGTGCATCCAGCAGCTCACTGAAAGGTTGACAATTCAAATCAACCCAGCAGTGCTGTGGGAGAATCACCAGGCTGTCTACTTCGTAGAGATCATGGCCAACAAAGCTGAACAAAATTCAGTTTTACTCTGGAACACACAGGGGCACCGTGAGTTGGAGTACAATTGATGGCAAAGTTTTATTTATTTATGTAGGTATATTTTAGGGGTAAATATGTAACTGTATTGCCCACTCCTAGGTAGACAGCCCTTGCATGGAAGAGGGTGTGTCTTAGGCTAAGTTATCCAGAGGACCAAACCCGTGAAGTGTGTATGTATGCACAGAGAGAGACTAAGAGAGACAGTCATTCCAAGCAAATGGCTCATACAGTTGTGGATGCCGGCATGTCCCAAATCAGGCATCAGGTCAGAGGCTTCTGCTGCCTCATGTGGTAGCTGGGGCCAAAAAACCCCAAATCGGCATAAGATAGCAGGATGCTGTTTCACGTCCCTAGAACCAGAGGTCAGAAGATGATGGGTCTGATGTTGGATTCAGGGAAGGCAAACTTTGTCAGAACATCTGTAACTAATGGAGACAGGCTACATTCTCAGGAAATATTCCCTTGCAACTGATTGGATGCTCACATAGGATCACAAAATGCTGGACGATTACATAGTACCTGCCAAACCACTGAGAATCACAACCTAGGCAAGTTGATACATAACCCTGACCATCACAGAGTGTGCTGAGGTAGGGAGGGGACACAGTTAGATGAATTCGGCTCTGGCCATAGTGTGGAAGCAGGGACCTGGTACATCCTGTTATCCCAGGCATTGTCCCTTTGATTGCTGAGTCATGTGGTGGGCCGTCAGCTCCCTGGAGATGGCCGAGAGCTACTGCAGTCTGAAGAAAGATGCACTCGGAGACTATTCTTCACTGAGCTTAGAAATGTTTCACCATCAGGTTGGCCAGAACTGTGCATCCTAGATCAATACAGACTTGCGTCTTTAAGTGTACCTCCCAGAAGAGCTAAGCTGTCCCTAAGAAGTTCTGATGTTCTCAGAACGAACTCCAAGTCCCCCTGACTGCCTTCCCTTGTACTACTTCCTTCTCTTCACGTCTCCCAGCCCTGATTTCTCCTCTTTCAAGCACCCACAAAGGGCTGAGGTTTCAGTGATGTCCTCCCTGGTGTTATGGGAATGGCCACCACAGGAGGAGGTCTAGGGTTAAGGAAAGGCTGGAATGAAGTCTTATTAAAGTGAAAACTGGAATATGTGTGACTCATGATGACCTCGTGTGTGCCAGAGTAGAACTGTGCTCCATAGTGCGGAATGGCTGCTTTTACAGGCCTTTCTTTTGAGACATGTCTCAGGGGACTTGAATCTCCCTCCTCTTGCTTAATGGCTGAGCACTTTGACCATTTATGTGAAACCCCAAACCAGACCACTGCTGTCGATCAATTCCAACCCCATAGCAACCCTATAGAACCCCAAGGAGCACTTAGTAGATTTGAATGGCCAATATTTTGGTTAGAAGCTATAGCACTTAACCACTATTCCACCAGGGTGGTCAATAAATGGTGCACCGTGGTTAAGCATTTGGCTGCTAACTGAGAGCCAATTGGTTCAAACTCATCAGTGACTCCACAGGAGAAAGATGCGGCGGTCCATTTCCATGAAGATTACAGCCTCAGAAACTCTGTGAGGTGGTCCTACTTTGCCCTATCTCGTCACTATGAATCAGAATCAACTCAGTGGTGATGGATTATTACCAACAGTGTTTGTAGCATATGATAATCAAACACCATAAATTTAGTTGAGATAGTGCTTGTAACTAGAACAGGTAAGCCCCGCAATCTCAGTGATTTAGCACAAGATAAGATACTAATCCTTCGAGTAAAGGCCAGCAGTGATGAGAGAGAGATGAGGGGCAAAACTGCTGCATGCAGCCATTCAGGCACCCCGTTGGACAGAGGCCTTGAAGGCTGTACCTCGTAGCCTCTGAGCTCACTCTGGAGGGAACACAGCGTGGGAGTGTTTTAACCAGTACCAGAAGTGACACTTTCAACTCACAATCCAATGATGAACATTTAGTTTCATGGCCACTGCTAAACAGCAAAGGAGACTGGGACCTGTAGTCCAGAGTTTTCTTGGCAAGAAGAGGAAAGGGGTCTTGAGAACAGTCAGAAAGTCTATGCAACTCAGATCACCCACTGTTTTCTCACAGTCCAGACACTTGAATCCAAGCTTCTAGAGGCTAACTCTTAAGCCCTTCTGTAATCCTGTTTCCTCTGCACTGCGCTCCCACTGTTCTAGCAGAGAATGGACGGTGCCACGGGAGGGGTGGAGCTGAGGTGGCAGCAGGAGTTCCATATTGGGTAAGAGCAGGGCACCAAATGACCTGAAAGTCCTTCCTCTATCAATGAAGCCCTTTGATTCTCCCCGGTAGGGGGATCTCTACCTGCATTGTGAAATGCCATGAAAATGCAGAAGCAGCATTTACTGGTCTTGAGATTTTGCTGTTGTTAGGTACCATCGAGTCAGTTCCAACTTGTTGTGACTCATGTGTAGCAGAATGAAATGTCACCCAGTCCTGTGCCATCTGCACAATCATTGCTGTGTTTGAACCCACCATGCAGCCACCATGTCAATCTATCTCATTGAGGTTCCTCCTCTTTTTCACTGATGTCCTTCTCCAAGGGGTGGTCCCTTGAGATCTTAAGAAAATTAATTTCTGATTCACATTTTCCTCATCTGTAAAGAAGAACTGCTGTGAGAGAAAAGGATGGTAGTGTGTCTGGTGAATAACGAGCACTCAGGAAATGCAATAATTATTCTTGTGGTTTCACTTACATGCCAGGAGCTAGAAAGAGTAATCTTCTCTACCTTCCTCTTGCTAGCAGAGTCAAGGTTTAACCATCATACAACTAGGACTTGCTGGTTCAGATCTCTTATCAGCTCTGCCCACAGCTAAGCCAGGAGTCAGCTGTTTTGGCCTCTGACCATTGCCTCATACCCGAAGTTAACTCCTATGTTCAGGTAAGCTTTACTGAGTCAGTTCAGAAAACATACATTGTGCACCTGCCTTTGGCAGGAGTTTGTACAAGGGTTACTGGTAAGATGGCTGTCTTTTCCATGTCATCCAGATCTTCAGTGTCTCCAACTGGGGATTCCAATGTTGAAGCAGAACTCAAAAATCTGTCTCTGCCCTCCAGAAAGAGTGCATTTGCACCAAAGCCATTATGAGAACTGCAGATTTCACTAAAACTTTCGTAGAGAAGGAAGGAGTACACTTGATACCTAAAATAAACTGGGAAAAAAATTCTATCAAGCATGCGTGTTGGCAAATCTCCTTCCTTCTTTGTCAGAGCCTCTCCTCCCTTTCTCTCCCCTCCCACTATACTCAGCCTTGACGGTTTCTGTCCCCTTCTGCGGGTATCTTCTCCTTAGGAATCCCAACTGGCCTACCTTCCATTGTGAAGAGAAGTCCAGCCCTTTCTCTGCTTTTCTAATGATATTGCCATAACCACACATTCCTAGCAAACAAAGACACTCTCATTTTGGTAATCCACCCTCATTAGAAGACATTAGGACTATTGATAAAATTGCCTCAACTTACCCCCATATAGGGGAGCTACGACATGAATTTTATTTTGGGACCAAGATTGCAAATCTCTGAGTCTGACCTCAAAACAGATGCTTCCGTGTTTTTCTTCAGCTAAATTGGCATGCTTGAAAATGTCTTTAGCTATGGGAAATAAAGAACCTATTTGTTCTGTCTCTTGTTTAATGTTGTGGTTTGGGGTTGGGGGGATGACACATGCCCTCTTAGGTCTCTTCGTAGAGAGAGCTTTGGTTTCCTCACTTTTTGTACTGCTGTTAACTTTCAGCTATCACTGAGTTAGTTCACTGGTAGATTCTCTCTCTCTCTTTTTTTAATCAATCAATCATTCTGAGAAAACATGTGTCTTAATGGCAGCACTTAGAACACCTTAAATGCACACCTTCAGGTTCTGAAAGCCCTCAGCATGCATTTTTAGCCCCAGATGTTCCAGATTGGATGATGGGAAGTAGCTCCACAAGTTTACCCACATGGGAAAACGTCACTGTGTCATTTGTGTCTCAGAGAGAGAAAGCTAGTGAATAAGTTGATTGAAATGGATGGGAATATGTATTGAAATGGAAGGATGCATGTATTTATATCTTCATTTTACTTAAATCAATAAATGCTGAGGTATATTAGATCCACAGAAACCAAGATTAAATCACTGAAAATGCTTGCGCTCAGAAGGTCATTGATGTGTTAAAATCCAAAGCGGTGTTTATCTGAATATCGTGCCAGAAAGTCTCAAAAAGTAAGATTCAAAATCACCAAACTTCCATCTAACTTTTTGATTTCTTTTGGTAGCCATAACTGCTTAGCTTATTTCTTGGGAAAATTCACAGATTGAAAGAAAAGAGAGGAAGTTAAAAATCTCCAGGATGCATGGAAAACTCATTGTAAAACTAAAATCAGTAATCCTAGAGTGTTGTCTGCAGGCACTGGGAGTCCTTGAGATCTTACAGGGGGTCTGTAAGACCAAAATCATTTTTTTTTACACTATTGCTCAAGACGCTATTTGGTGTTTTCTCTGTATTGGTGTTTGCACTGATAGTCTAAAAGCAGTAGTGGGTAAACCTGAGTGGAATTTCAACCCTCATCAAGGCAGTAGCAGCAGACTGTAGGGGTGTTGTTTTAATGGCCACTGCTTGGTTTATTGACGATTGCCCTTGATGAACAATCAAGATTATTAATGTTATTGTATCTTGACCCAGGAGTTTGCATCTGTGTTCATTTTCTATCGCTGTTCCAACAGATTACCACCATGGCTTAAAACAACAGAAACTGACAACCTTAGAGCTGTCAGGTATGTCTTGTGCAAGTTGACTGGGAAGAGCATCCACAGTCTTCATCAGGTTCCCAGGAGCCCTGTAACTTCTCCTACAAAGGACGTTGAAGAGTCAGTGGATTCATGTTTCATTTCACCGAGTGCTTTCAGTTCCTTTTTGTTTCCTCCAGACTTTGCTTGTTGGCCTGTCACCACAGTAAGCGTACTTCAGAGTGCACTGCCTTATGGTTAGAGGTCACACATGTCACCCTAGCCTGTGAACACTATCAAGGTTGGAGACTGTCCTAGTCACCACTAATTCTCCTGTTTTTCCCAAGTGCTTTAAACACAATACCAAAATCCTTTGTCTTCTAGTTCATTCAGACTCGAGATGCTGAATAAATTCTATCAAATGGAATTAAATTATCACACATTTAATCATGTCTATTACATTTACAACATTTAAGGAGCCCTCGTGGCTCAGCAGTTAAGAGCTAAGGCTGCTAACCAAAGACTGGCAATTCACATTCACTGGCCACTGCTTGGAAGCCCTGTGGAGGAGTTCTACTGTGCCGGATAGGACTCTTTGAATTAGGAACAACTCAGAGGCAATCCCATTGTTTTTTTGCTGATGGTGACTTGTTTTGTTTTTTAATTTACATTTAAATTATATCCTTTAAAGAAATCCTACACAAATGATATACACTCAGACAGATTTTTATTGTAAGGTACTCTTCAGTCAGTTCTGACTCATAGCAATCCCACGTACAATAGAACGAAATGCTGCCTGGCCCTGTTCCGGTTCCCCAATGGTCATGCTTCAGGCCCTGGCAGCCACTGTGTCAGTCCATGTAGAGGTGGGGCTGCCTCTTTTTCACTGACCCTCTACTTCACCAAGTGTGATGTCTTTCTCCACAGAATGGTCACATGTCTGTGATAACATCCTGATAGTATCTCTCGAATATGGGAGGAATCACTTGTAAGGAGCATTCTCTTTGTACTTCTCCCAAGACAGATGTGTTCATTCTCTTGTCAGTTTGTGGTATATTAAAAATTCTTTACCAGCACCATAATTCGAAGGCATCAGTTCTCCTTTGCTCTTCTTTGTTCATCGACAGACAGCTGCCAGAAATTCAAGGAACATTCAGAAGAGGATGTGGAACCTGGGATACACTGCTGACGTCAGGTGGATTCTGGCTGAAAACAGATAGCAGAAAGATGTTCATCTGTGTTTTATGGACTATGCAAAGGTATTTGACTGTGTGGCTCAGAACAATTATGGATAACATTGTGAAGAACAAGAATTCTGGAATACTTAAGTGTGCTTGTTATGGGCTATACTTAAACCAAGGGGCTGTCATTTCAACAGAACAAGGGGAATATTGTGTAGTTAAAATCAGGAAAGGTATGCATCAGAGTTGTATTCTTTCACTCTGTTTGCTGAGCAAATATTCTGTGAAGCTGGACTATATGAGTCAAACTAGGCACTAGGATTGATGGAAGACTCATCAACAACCAGCATTACAGAAATGACACAACTTTACTTTCTGAAAATAAAGAGGACCTCAAGCACCTACCGATGAAGATCAAGGACCACAGCCTTCAGTATGGATCACTCCTCAACATAAATAAATAAAAATTCTCACAACTGGACCAATAAGCAGCATCATGAGAAATGGAGAAAAGATTGAAGTAGTCAAGGATTTTATTTTACTTGCATCCATGATCAATGGTTCAAGGAAGCAGCGGTCAAGAAATCAAACAACCCGCTACCTTGGACAAATCTGCTGTAAAAGATCTCTTTCCAGTGTTAAAAAGCAAAGACTTCACCCAAGCTATAGTATTTTCAGTGTATAGTATTTTAATATGTATATGAAACCTCACAGATACACACACACAAATATATACACATATACTAATCACTTTTATATGTGTAAAGCAACAAGTCTATGTTGTTTATTCATTATCTATTAGTTGAGTCCACATGTCAAGCTCTGGAAATAAGTGGTTAAAACAGACACCCTGCGGCTCCTGATGAGCTTGGGAAATAGCAAAGATATAGGCAGAGGACTTCACAAATGGGAAACCCAGAGGACCATGAGAGCACAAAGCGGAGGTGGGTAACCCAGTCTGTGGGTTTGAGAGGTCAGTGGAAGCTTCTGAAAGGAGAACCTCCTAGAAGAGAGGCTTATAAGGGCAATAAATAACCAGCAAGAAGGCAAATGTAGAAAGACTTTCCAGGCAAAGAAGGTCCATGTGTGTTTGTAAGGGAACTGCAGCTTGAGAAGCCATGATACGCATTCACACACACACACAAACACACACACACACACACACACACGTACATACATGCATACACATGCACTCAACCAGAAGTCTCTCCCTTCAAGCAGTGTGACAGATTTGCACAAAGCCATTGGATAAGTCCATTCTGCTCATGAACCCTCCCTTTTTCCACCTGTACAAGAAGAGGATGGGATTAGACCAGTGGGTCTCACTGTTGAGGGGAGACGGGACTCTTTCTTCTGACATTTAACTTGTTCCTGCTCAAGCCCCAAACCAAAAGATTCCAATTCTATCGGTCAGCAATGGGTTTCAGGCCTCAGAGATTTTTAAAAGCTCTCCAAGTGTTTCTACAGCTGTTCTATTGAGAACCACTGAACTAGTTAGAGTCTGACTTCTGGCTTCATTCATTCATTAACAAATCCATCATTTATTCATCAACAAACATCATCCCAGGTATTCTACCAGCATTGCTGAGATAACCCAGGTCCAATCCCAGGTTCATGGAGCTTATGGCCCAGCAGCACTCAGTGGATGGTTCTCTCTTGCTTTTCCTGCATTTCTTGGCCATTCTCATGGTCTCCACCACTCTCCGTCAGGGTCAACTTCTTCCCCATCTCCAAAACTGGCTGTCAGTCCCCCAGATAAACGTAGTTGGATGTGGTGTTTTGACCAGACTACTTTTCTTAAATGTGGTTCTCATAGCCATGCTAATCTCTCATTTCTGTGTATGTGAAATTCTTTCCCTTCAAAGTCTGAACTGCCAAGACCAACACTCCTTGAACTGCTCTTAACTTGTAATCAGCTGAACCATGCCATTGTAAGGACAGATTGCTTAGTCCCCTGAAACACAGCATTCTCATTTATAGAATAGGTGTAATAACCTGTGTACTGCCCCTGACTCTGTCAACTCAGGCTCAAGTCAAGGCCATGCATGTGGATGACTGCGTGAACTCTGGGGCATTATGAAAGCATCAGTTACTATGACAATATTAGTTAGTAGGTGCTGTTGATTGAGCGCCAGCCGTCACAAAGCTTCAGGTCTACACTGATAATCAGATCTAGCCTCACAGCAGCCCTGTGAAGTAGGTACTCAGAACCCCATTTCACTGATGAGAAAAACAAGACCTTAGAGCGTGAATAACTTGCCACAGGTTGTGGACCTGGTCAAGGACAAAGCTGGCTTCTTGCTACAGGTAGTCTGCTTTTAGTCCCTCTGTGCTTCATCAACACACCACATTGCTGCCTTGGAATATTGTTTGTTTGTCTTTTAACTGTAGAGTATTAATATCTTGGGATGGATCAAAGGCTCTTCATACTGTTTGAGATGCTAGACTATGGATTTGGGCTAAAGGTATTATTTTGCAGACCTCATTGCATGACCTCCATCTATGTTGGCTGGCTTAGACACCAAGGAGGAGTTGAAGTTTAGAATTAACACAGCAAAAGATTCTGACCCCCAGGAGAAATACAATCAAATATTATTATTATGGAGGAAAATTTCATTTTTCCTCACTGGCCTGCAATATTATCTAATGTGCGTTAACACTGACATTTAACTTTTCTTTTCCCCTGTTTCATTTATTTTCTCTTAATCCTGTTTATTCCGTGTCTTCCCTCCAGGCTTAAATCTTGAAGAAAGGTAACATGACAGAAAACAAGTTAACAAATTAGCTAATAGGAACCCTGGTGATACAATGGTTAAGAGCTTGGCTGCTAACCAAAAGGTCAGCAGTTCTGACCCGCCAGCCACTTTGAAGGAGAGAAGACCTGAAGGCCTGATCGTGGAGCAATGACAGCCTAAGAAACACAATGGGACAATTCTGCTCTGTCAGGTAGGGTCTCTGTAAGTCAGAAGTAACTCAGTGACACACAATGACGAGCTAATTTATTTATTGCTGAGTCCTAAGGACAGCCGTAAAATAATGCTGCTATCTTGTTAGCAAAAGAGTCTCCAGGATGTTGGCAATACTTTAGCAGGTCGGGTGACAAGATTAACCTGCAGAATTTAATTAGAAATCCTTGGATGGCACAAACGGTTAAGCGCTGTACAGCTAATTGAACAGTTGGAGGTTCAAACCCATTCAGAAGCTCCACATAACTAAGGCCTGGCCATCTGCTTGTGAAAGCCCTAACAGCACAGTAGGGGCAGCTCTACTCTGCACACCTGAGTCAACAAGGACTCAACGGCAACTAACAACAGTGTGTGATGTTAAAATATAACATTTGTTCACATTCTCTTAGTCTGTTTTCAAGTATCCATGGAGAATTGGCTGTTTTCAAGATAAAGACCTGTGGGCTGGAATCCCAAACAACTGGATCTCATTGTTCAGAGGTGGAACATCTTGAGTAGATATGAAAAGCTGGGGCACTGGCTTCCAACCGTGGTAGGTCCCTTCCTCAGCCACCTTCTGGGGTCCACAGTAACGCTCTGCAGGGCTGGGAGGAAGGGATGGCCCCTGAGATGCTGAGCACGTAAAGAGGGCAGAGAACAGAGGGGAGAACCAAAGCCTTCCACAAAGGAGGAGGCACACTTGTTGCGTGGTGGACCCCAGTTCCGATGGGAAGAGAGCAATATCAGGGGACCAGTCCTTGCACAATCTGACTAACGTGCCCATCACGTCTTCCCAGGCTTGGGACGTACCAGCCAGTCTACCGAAAGCACCCTGGGCCCAATTCAGATTGAGGGGAGCCCATGCTGACGTAAGCCATGCCTGAGCCGTGCTGACCCACCCTTCAGGGGAAAGCTAAGCTGCAGGGGGTTGTCTCAGAAGTCCAGGCAGACTCAGGCTGCGACATGAACGTAGACGTAACTTCACCCCCATGTAAGCAAAGAACTGCCTATACCCCCAAATAGGCAGCATATGTGTGGCTCTGCGATCCGGGAATTAAAAAAAAATCATCATACCTGTGCATTTTAGTCTACGAAGCCTCATAATCCTTTGCAAAGATGGCTTTTGTTGTCAGCTGGTATTGAACAGGCCCCCAACTCACGGAGACCCCACCTGCGACAGAAAGAAACACACCACTGCTTCTTCAGCCCCGTTGATCGGTCACCCATTATACTGCTGTCGTCCACAGGATTTTCACTGGCTGATTTTTGAAAGCTGATTTCCAGGCCTTTTTTCCTAATCTGCCCAAGCCAGGAAGCTCTGCTAAAGCCTGTTCAACATCATAGCCACGTACAGGTCTCCACGACAAACAGGTGGTAATCACGTATGAGACCCACTGGCTGGGAACCGAACCCTCGTCTCCAGCACGGAAGGTGAGAATTCCAGTGCAGAAATTTTAGATCAGACACAAATACATTCTAAATGCCTGTTGTGTTTGCTGCACCATACTAGAGGTTTTTAACAATCTCAGTTAAAACTCAGGGGAAAAAAATGAGATAAATAATGCTACTTTTTATGCATGTATGAGAAAATAGAAGCTCGGAGAGGTTAGATGAAATTTCTAAGGTCTCGGCACTACAAAGTGTCAGGCTTGGGTCTGGAATTCAGATCAGTCTGAAGCAAATGCCCACGGGCTGCTTCTGTCATAGCTACTTCAATAACTTCGCCATCACTCAAAACCAACAGGAAACTTCTTTGGAATTCCTTTGGAGTCCATTTCTGAGCAAGCCATTACCTTGGGAACATTCCTCATCTTGGATTAATAGCTGTGTAACCACATACGTGTTACAGCAAGGACAGCTGTCCTGAAAGAACTATCCGGCCTCCCTTGCTGATGACACGAAAGGCACAAAGGCAACCTAAGCCAGTGCTATCTGACAGAACTTTCTAGAATGCTGCAAATGCCTTGTCTGTGCTGTTCACTTGTGCTGTCACTAGCCACAAGTGACTTTTTAGCACTTGAATGTGGCTAGTGAGATGAAGACATTCTTAGCACCTGAATGTGGCTAGTCAGATGAAGAAACTCAAGTTTTATGTGGCATTTCTTATTGTGGTAAATATATACACAGTAACACATTTGCCATTTCAATGTCCTTCACTAAATTTTTGGTATTCTTTAAAACTGCACTTGATTGTAATCGATGTAATATTTAAACTTAGAAAGCTACGTATGGCTAGTGACTCACCACACTGGACAGCATGATTATGAGCTCTGTGTTAAAAGCAGCAGCAACAACAAAAAGTACCCAGTCCTGTGGTGTTAGGTCACAGCTTGTGGGTGTCACGGGAATCTTGACTTCACTACCCAGCTGATTGGTCAATATTTATGTAGTGAACAGTCCAGGCTTTGTAAAGCAGAAATTCGCCATTGGGGAGGATGGGCCCCTCAACAGCTCATTAAAATGGCTGGACTGAGAGCTATAGCTTTGTGGCTGGGACAACCCAGATGGAGTTTAGAAAGCGAAGCACAGAGAGACATATCTATGTCCCGGGCCATGCAGTGAGTTGGTGTCTTAGTGGTGCCTGGAACTCAGCGTCCTGTCTCCTGTCTCTTCTTGTCTTGATGCCCCGTCAGCTGTTCCTCTGGAAGAAGAACGGATGGACCTGCTCTGGTATCCAAAGGGTGGTCCAGGGTTCAACATCGGACCAGCCATCGTGTGGACTCTAAGCCGAGCATCCAAGACCCAGAGGGCCACTGTGTCCCCCAGACAGTGAGGTGTCCGGGATCCTGGAGAAGGAAGTCAGGGAGGGCCAGGCCTGGGATGGCAATAACCTCTCTCCCTAACCTGCCTGCACCTTGCCATGTTAACATACTGTGAACGGAGCAGAAGTGACAAAACCAATCCATCACCCCAGAGCCAACACAAAGAGGAATAGAGAGGTTAACGGAAATTGATGACATCCCCGCTGGAATTTTACACTGATTCGGCCGGCCCCACGATTGAAATAGACAAAGATTTATAGTCCGAGCTGGGGCGCGGGCTCCTCTTGATTGCCTTGATTTTTTTTATGCGCTCCTGCATATTTATTCCCAAGCTCATCACCAGCTTGTAGCATTAGAATGCTGATTTGATTTTACATTCCAAGAGGAGCAGGCATTATGCAGCCATTTGCATGATGTGAGAGAAATCACCAGAACGCTTTGTGATATCAGAGCCCAAAATGATCGCTAATGTGAGCTTGCAGAAGCAGGATTGTGTAATAATTTTTTTTTTTTTTTTGAAATTCAGATTTCCTTTTGCTTTCCTCAGTGTAAAAATAAAAAAGGAGAATTATTCCATATCCTGTGGATGAGAAATTGTATTTTGTCGTGCCTCCGAGGGCTACCGCAGCATCGAGCTTTTATGAATTCGTTTGATATCAGGGCTGTGCGTTTCGAGTTCCAACACAAATTTTTCCCCCCGTGACATTATTACCGAAAGCTTTTATCAGTTCATTGTGACAGAAAATTGATTATTATTCTTGACATTTGATGGATAACTTTCATAAAAGTACCCCCTTGTCTTTTTTTATTTTTTTTTGGATTTTGTGTTAGACTGTAAAGCTTCCCACCTCCCTACCCCACTACCCCCTCCCAAGAACCTTACTTTCTCAGGACAGAAAAGAATTTCTCCATTCCTTTGTAAACCTTCCTCCAGGCATCTGCAGTGGGCGGAAGGAGCACCTGAGAACAGGGCTGAAGGGAAAGGGAAAGCACAGATCTGAACTTGCGGTTCTTTCTACCCCAGCCGACCCAGGAGAGGGTAGGGCCCATCCTAATGACTGCCCCTGGGACCCTCACATCAGAGTGTGGGTCTGATCTCCTCCACGAGTGCCTCTTTTGTCACCATGAGCAATTCTGCTTTTGACCGTAGGAGAGATCAGGTGGGGAGCAGCCCTTTGCACATGCCGGCTGTCACCCAAAGGAACTTGAATTACGCCATTATCTTTTGCTGCCAACCAACTCAAATGCGTCGAGTTGGGTCTTCGGCTGCATCAGTTCAAAAAACAGCAGAATTTATTCACTAGCTGGTAGCGGCCTGACGGACTGAAGCTCGTGGGGACCTGGCGTGGGTCAGAGAACAGCTATGCTCTGCAGGCTTGCTAGCCACTGATTTTTGTTCACTAGTGAATCTTCATGCCTTTTTTCCAAGGTGCTTTTGGGTGGACTAGATCCTTCAACCTTTTCATTAACAGCTGAGCATGTTAACAGTTTCCACCATCCAGGGACTCCAATTTAGTAACTGGAGTGTAAGAATCACAATCCATTAATACTTTGGTGGGTACCCTCTTCTTCAGCTTACCCTTGTCATAACACCCTGAGAACAATGGATGCGTCCCTTTATTCCAGAAGACAACGTGAGTCTCCTGAGAAGGGTCCCTAGCTTGTAAGTGGGAGCCGCAGACCCCAAACCTGCCTTGTGCTGATGTGAAATCCAGTTCTTGCACACAACTTCATGTCCCTCCTCATGACGCTGTGCCCATGGGAATATAAAGGCATCACCTCTACAAATATAAGTTTTCAACCCAATAATACTGCCTCTCTCTCTCTCTCTCTCTCTCTCTCTTTCTCTCTCTCTCTCTTTCTCTCTCTCTCTCTCTCTCACACACACACATGACCTAACAGGAAGAATAAACAAACTCCCCTTGATCCCTTGATAACAGTCCTTTTTTGCTCCATTCCAGTGTACCTACATGACAAAGGACCAGCAGACTTTGCTCACTGTCTAAGGAAGTCATATTACTTTGATTGAAAAAGTTACAGGAGGGCACCCCAGCATCCTTAAGGGATTCAGGAGTCCCACTGGAGTATGGAAGCAGAGATTCTAATTCTTAGCACACTTTGATTAGTGTAAGACCTGTTTCACCTGCTCAGCAAGGCAGAGAGGAAAGAATTCTACGCCTTTTTTAAAGACCAGGCCCTCATGTCTCTGGAATGTTTAATAGCTAGCTCAAAGCAGCAGAGACAAGAAGCAAGCCCTGTCTTCCCAAATTCTTTTTGCAATCCCCAGTTCCACAGAAGCACAGTTGGGGTTCACTCTCCTTTTGAGACAACTTAGGTCTTGCTAGACATTTCAATTCCTCCATACGGGACACACTCACATCTCTACCTTAAACAGGAAATCGTTATTATATAAAAGATCACCTTTTTTACTTCTAGGACTATTGCGAAATATAGACTGCAATTCATCCAACCTTATTGACTTGGGGGAAAAAAATCCCCTAGGTCACAAGGGAACAGGGAAATCTTCAATTTTGCCTTCCTTTCTCCATGACCTCACTTGATGTCTGTCGAAAAATGTTCTTGTTCCTGCGGTCCCTCAGGGGTGTTTTAATGAGGGCTGATAGTGTATTAGAATTAATAGGAACAGTAGGTGTCTAAGGAAAGAGGAAACTTAAAATAGTTCATTAAGTGTAGGAGGTAGAAAACTTTATTTGATGAATCAAATGGTCTTCATTAAAAGTGAACTTTTTCTTGGGAAGTAGGCGATGTCACTTAAAAATATGCATTTTTTTCTTATTAAGGAACAGAAATTAATATGTGAACATTGTAGAAATTTGGGGACACAGAGAAATGCACTCCATAAGAAAACTCACTCATAATTTATGACCCAAAGATAATCACAGTAAATATGTTTCTTGGGTGAATTTATTCTTTTTAAGTTTTCATATATGTGTCTGCGAGTTACCAACTTGACATCATATGGTGTGTGTGTGTGTGTGTGTGTGTGTGTGTGTGTAACATTGGATTCACACATATATATATATATATATATATTCCTTGAGTTCAAACATGAGTCGGATCTGACTCAACGGCACTTGGCTTGGCTCAATATTACACACATATATATGTATAACAGACAGGAAATATTCTTTGAAAAGTTAACTTTAACTGACTCTATGTCCATTGCAACAAAATTTTATTTTATTAAACTTGTCCTACTCTTAATAAATCACTCAATTGATTCTAGCTTTCATAAATTCAATTAATGCTGAGGCAGAGTTTGATTCTCAAACTGTCTGGGCGTCCACATGAAATAGACTTTATTAAGCAGAATCCAAAATACCCAGCTTTTCCAAGGCTTAAGGAGAAAGGTGACAAGTCAGTCACAGTTCTTCTGAGCCCAAGTCCAGTTGTCCCACTGTGGGGTAAAGATCAAACACACTGTTGCTGTTGGGTGCCATCAACTGGATTTCAGCTCCCAGCGTCCCCACGTGCTGGAGTACATCTGTCCTACAGGGTTGTCTTGGTTGTAATCTTAACAGAAGCAGATCAGCAAGGCTTTCTGCCACAGCACCACTGGTGGGTTTCGACAGCCAGCATTCTGCTTAGCAGCCAAGCTCTCAACCATACCACCACCAGGGCTCATTTCAGTAACACTACTCAGAGGAATTTCTGTAAACAGTGAAAAAAATCATGGTCTTTGAGGTCAGACTAATGTGAACTTGAAGACAGGAATTTTTATTCAGCAACTGAAGCCACCCCTTACTGGTTGCAAGTTTTGAATAAACGACTTTTGGCCTACTTTATTGTCTATAAAACAATCGCTTTACACTCATGTTGGTGTTATAAGGATCAAATAAGGTGACACAGTACCTCGAAAATACCTAGTGTGGAGTAGACTTGCAATAATTCCAGCAGTTATTATTGTTCAGTATTGCTTAAACCAAAAGCCAAATCCATCACCATTGAGTCAATTCTGACTCATAGCAACCCAACAGAACAGAGCAGAACTGCCCCCATCAGGTTTCCAAGGAGCCACTGGTCGATTTTAACTCTAAATTTTGTTGGCAACAATAAAGCTAACAGAACAGCACTTCCCATTGACTATCTAGTAAATGAAACTTCAAATCTATAATGCAATTTTAAATGTTTTGTTTTGTTTTTTTAATGTTTAACCTGGAAGCCTTTCAGAGACTCAAAGCCCCTTAGGCCAGGATCCCAGGGAAACAGAAGAAGAAGGATGTCCCAGCTTGTGGAGATGGGGGACCTGAAGACCAGTTTGCTCTCGTTGTCAAGGGCAAAAACGCAACCCACTGACAGCATAAGTTTGAAATCACATCAGTGTGTTTCCAACAGAATTAACTGGCAAAGAATGTCCTACTTCCTCACTTACCTCCTTACAAATATGTGTGCAATGACTTGGCAAGTTATAGAATGCCAGCTCCTCTGCTGGAAAAAATCCTAGAGTGGCTATTAATGAAAGGTTGGTGCTTTGAATTCACCCAGCAGTGCCATGGAAGACAGGCCTGGTGATCTGTCTTCATTGGGTTTTACAGTGAAGGAAACTTTGTGGAGCACAGTTCTCTGAAGCATGGGGTCTCCATAAGTCAGAATTGATGCCTTGGCAGTGGGTTTCAGGTTTCAGTTCTGTGGGTAACAAAATAATCATCTATAGATCACATTCCCATATATTTACAGCAACAGTGTTCAACACTATAGCCATTAGCATCCCAAATATTGAAGGGACTGACACTCACTCACTGCCCTTGAGTCAATTCTGACTCGCAGTAACTCTATAGGTCAGAGTGGAACTGAGCTTCCAAGGAGTCCCTGGTGGATTTGAGCTGCCAACCTTTTGGTTACCAACCACATCACTTAACCTTTATACCACCAGGATTTCCACTGAAAGGCAGCAAACCCAAATTTAGATGTGCTGTAAGTCCACAACAGAGTTTTAAGATTTGTTTTAAAACAAGAATGTATCACTATCTCATTAAGGCATTTTAATTTTAATTACATGTTAGCATGATAATGTGGACATGTGTTGAATAAATGTTTTATTAAAATTATTGTTACCTATTTTTTTTACTTTTTTTACTCAGTTCATTTGTTTTCTAAATTTTATTCATTTCGTTGTTGTTGGGGATATACACAGCGAGCACTACACCAGTTTAACAGCTTCTACACGTACAGTTCAGTGACACTGATGACATTCTTGAGTTGTGCAACCATTTACATCCTCCTTTTCTGACTTGTTTTTCTCTTATTAACATAAACTCACCGGCTGCTAAGGTTCCCGTCTAATCTTTCAAATTGCTGTTGTCAATCTGATCCAGTTTAGATGGTTCTAATAAGAACATACAGCTCAAGACCAACCATTTTTTACCAGTTAAGCTAAATTCTTATTCAGTTTCAAGATGAGTTCTGAGGTCTTTTGACTTGTTTTGGTGGTATTACTCCACTGCCGTCAAGTCGGGTCCAACTCGTAGTGACCCTAGAAGTCGGAACAGAACTGCCCCATGGAGTTTCCAAGGAGCATCTGGAGGATTTGAACTGCCGACCTTTTGGTTAGCAGACATGGCACTTAACCCGCTATGCCACCAGAGTTCCCTTTGGTGATGTTGCCAAGTGGTGATGTTAGACAGTTTAAAATCATGTAAGAGGCTTGAGAACAGTTCTGCTTTGCAGTACATATGTCTAAAGAATTTAAAACAACCTGCTCTGACATTTTCGCTGCACTGGATTCAATATTTTAAGAATTTTGGGGTGAGGAAGGAGGAGGATGCTCTCTAGCAGCCCCCAAGTCAATTCCTTTTGCTAAATCACTCATATTCCGGGCAGCAATTTCTCAAATCAGTCTTGTATATGCCCAAGCTTAAGACTCAACGGCACTTGGCTGGCTAAGCTTAAGATGGCTTCTTTTCTGGGCAAGTATTGTCAGGAAGTAAGAAATTGCTGTACATGTGTGTTTTAATGTTCTTAGAAATCACTCTTAATTATTGAGCTCTGAGTAAAAGATTAGCTAAAGCAAAGGTTTTAGATATTTTTCCTGTATTCCAGTGTAGCTTGATCCAAAGTAGTTTTTTTGGTTTTTTGGTTTTTTGCTTTTGCTTTTTGTTCCATTATCAACAGTGTGGTCAGTAATTACCTAAAGTTATTATGATTTTTTGAAACCAAAAATCCCTTTTCAACTTCAATTAATACAACATCTGAAATTTTCTATTTTTGAAAGCCATTTGGGTGGTGAAGTAAAATCAGATATTCTCAAGTTATTTAAATGATTGCTTTCAATCTCTAGAAAGTTGAGTTTCTCAAAATTAGCTGAGGAATAGAGAGAAATTCTTTAAAAACAAGGTTCTTGAAATATTCACCTTCCTTGAGAATTCTTAAGGGGGTAATTCTTGAGTTAAATTGCTAAATTAAGTATCACTGATGTGATATCTTTTCAACAAATTCTTGATTTTGTAAAATTCAAAAACAAACACATCAAAACCAACAGAAAAAAATAAGGAAAAAAAATGCTAATTGACAACATGATTAGTAAGATCCAAGTAGTCTATCTTAATTTACTTATTTAGCAGATTTACTTCATTTATAGTATTAAAGTAACGACTGTAATTCTTAGATATTTTAAGTACACATGTGTAAATAAACTAATGAAATAAATATAAGCATACGATTGACTGTTACATTTTCATTCCCCAAAGTTTATCCTTTCAGATTGCCTCCTTTCAGGTTAGCTGACATCCTTTATTTGAATGTCCTTGTTGGAAGGAAAAGGAAGGTATCTCTTAATATTTGAAGTCACTCTTGCACCAGGTCACATAAGGTCAACAGTTTCTGGGTCTGTGTATTAGGATAGTTCTCATGGCCTCATGACTCAAGCCTTAGATGCTGGAACCACTTGCTTAGGTGGGAAGAAACCACAAAAGAAGTGGAAATTTTTATGGGAATTCTCATGTGAACCCTCTTTTCCTCTAGATCTCTTTGAGTTGTCCTTGGGATCCCATTTTGTGGAGTCTGGGAGTCAGCAAGGGAGACCAGGAGGAACACAGAGGTGTAAGATTGCTCTCCAACAATTTAAAAAAAAAAAAAAAAAAAAACCCACTGTAGGCAGCAGTGTTATCAAAGCAGTGCGGATTTCATCCCATGAAAATTACGGTACCCTCTAGTTCACAAGCACTGGCTCCACGGATGTATCCTTAGGCAGGGCAGACTCTATGTAGGGCAAAGGGCCCAACCCTAAGCTCTGAATTTTATTTATTCTTTTTATAAGTCAAAAGAAAGTCAAGAATCTTGTATGCGTGGATGTTTTGAGGAAGAAAAGGGCTTTATAAATTGGAAAAAAAATAAAAATAAACTAAATAAATAAATTGGCAATGTTCAGAAGCCTGGGCTGTGAGATTACCTAAGAGCTGTTTGATAGAAACTTGTGTAGAACAGAGCTTCAGGACATCTCCACTGAGACTAAATAACAACACAACAAACTGAGGAGCTACCCAGAGGAATTGGGGTGAGTTGGAAAGATTGAGACTTGACTCTGAACATCTCCTAAAGAATCAGGGCCTCCCACCCGCAGGCTTTGTTCAGCAAAAAATGTGCAGACGTCCCAACTGAAGAGTCAGGAAGGTAGAGGAAGGGTCTGAAAACGTCCAGGCTGTGTTCTCCTCTTCTGACTTGTCCATCCCAGCATAGGAGAATCAAGCATGCTTTGCAAACAAATTGTAGACATGCAGTAGAGTTTTATTAGTTGTTTCAGTTATAGTTATTCATTCACCAGTTGTAGCTGTAGATTGTTTGTTCCCTTAGTAACCATCCACTCATTTGTTACCTGAACAGCATCAGGCACTGAGTAAAGTACGTGACATTGGGTGACAGTCTTTGTCCTCCAAAACACCACATAGAAAGAAATGACAAAGTCCCCTAAAATACAGATCTGGCCAAGAATCCTGGTGTGTACTCTTATTCATATGTTCCTCCTCTTCTTTGGCATGTGGCTACACTATAGTTCCCAGCATCTTTTGCAGTTAGAGATGGCCATGGTGTGAAGTTCTGGAATTATAGAATATGAGAAGAAATTTTCACCACTTCCTGGTGCATAAAAGTTTCCCACACTATCATCGTTAAGTGAAGAGACCTAGAGAAGGGTTGTCACAGAAATATTGGTGTTCGCATAACTCCATCAGGCTGAGTTCTCCAACCAATCCCTACACCTGTCAGTGAATGAGAAAGTTAATTGTTTAAGCCGTTGAGATGCGGAAGTTGCTTGTTATGATACCTAGCTTATGCAGTTCTGAAGGAAAAGAACCTCATTAAAAATCTACCCCTCCCACCCCTGGTTAGAATGGCTAAAATCCCAAACACTGACAGTAGCAAATGTTAGTAAGGATGTGAAGCAACAGGAATGCTCATTCATGGCTGGTGGAAATGCAGAATGCTACAGCTGCTTTGGAAGGCAATCTGGCAGTTTCCTACAAAGCTAAATACAGGTTGATCACACAATTCAGCAATCACCCTACTAGGTTTATACCTGTATGAAATGAAAACAAATGTCCATATAAAAACCAGCCCATGAATATTTATAGCAATATTATTTACAATGACTAGACATTGGGACCAACTAAGATGTCCTTCAATAGCAGAATGGACCAACTGTGGCATGGCCATGTAGTGATTATTCAATAATTAAAAAAATTGAGTTATCAAGCTGCAAAAAGATGTGGTGGAGACATACATGCGTATAGCTAAAGTGAATGAAGCCAGCCAGCTACCTACTCTATGATTCCTACTATGTGACATTCTGGTGGGACAAAACTATGTAGAGACAAGAAGAAAATCAGTGACTGCCAGGAGTTCAGATGGACGGGGCAGAAGGATAACAAGGTGGGGAACAGGGAATTTTTAGGGAAACCAAACTATTCTGTGGAATACTGCAGTGCCTAATGGGGTGGACAGATGACATTACACATTTGTGAAGATCCACAGGAACAGACAACACACATTACGAATACTAAGGTAAATGACAGACTTCGGTGATTAACAATCTACTGATATTGGTTTATCAGTTTTAACAAAAGAACCACAAGAATGCAAAATGTTAAGAGAAATTGCTCATGGGATGAGGGAGGCATATGGGAACTCTCAATATGTTCTTTGTAATTTTTCCTTAGACTTAAAACCTGCTCTAAGAATAAAGTCTGTTATTTAAAAAAAAAAAAAAGAAATATTGCCATCGAATTGATTCCAATCTCACTATGACCCTGTGGGACAGAGTAGAACTGTCCTCTATGGTTTCCAAGGAGGGGCTGGTTGATTTGAACTACCAAGATTTTGGTTAGCAGCTGAGTTTTTAATCACTGCCCCTCAAAACAATCCCTAAATCTGCCTAGATTAGACTGGAGAGTAGGTTTGGAGGTGTTTCCTTAGAGTCGGCAGGAGGTCGGATCAAGTCAAAGGGAATGGGGAAGAGACTCTCCTTCCCTGACCTGGGCTGGGCCACCAGTTCTAAAGAAGACACAACTCTTCTCAGATTCCTTGGAACATTAAGAAAGAGGCTCTCACCAACCCAGTGCCTGGCCCACTGGCCCCCAGTAGGTTGAATGTGTTGAGTGCACAGAGTTAGGACTCCTGGAAGCCAGTGTATAACAAATGTACAATGAACAAAAGAACTGCAATGAGCTAAACAGCTTGAGCCTCCAGCTGCTGTGGCCCCTGAGAAGAAGGCAGAGCCTGCCTTGTGGCACAACATGGGCAAGCTCACACAGAAAGCGAGGCAAGTGGGGCAGAAGTAGGGGAGGAAAAGCAGGTTTCTTTTAAGCTCTCAGGCTCATTCACTTGGTTCTCCAGAAACTCTGAGGCAACACCCCCTCCACTGCCCAGGAGACCAGTGTGCACTTAGCATTCATGAGTTCTGGGTCCTGTGGCCAACAGACCTTGAAATGGGGTCTCCTTCGTGTTATCGGATGTTGTTCAAATTCATTGGCAGATCCAGCTATCTATCCCCCTTTACCCACAGTCCCTTGGGAATGAGAGGGAAACAATAGATTTGTTTTCCAAAAATCATCACATTTACATATTTTTATCATGAGCTCAATGAAGGGTTTTAATTAAATCATTTTTAAAGAGGATAGAGAAGAAGAAAGGCAAGATGGTAAATATTTAACACCTAATCAAGGGGAGAGAAGCATGGAGTTGAAACCCTCATTAAGCTGTGTGCATGGGGGTGGGCTTTGGAAGCAGCCTGGGGTACACTCCAGCCCTCACTCGTCAGACGTGACACTGAGAAAGCCATTTTATCACTTGGAGCCTCTTTTTCCTTATCTGGACAAGCAGGAAGGATGCTGACCTCGTAGACTGTTGCAGGAAGAGCTTAACGACAGTGCCAATAACCATGGCCAACATCTATGGAACAGAAACTACAACCAGGCACTTCATTCAGACTGCATTGTTCATCCTCATACTGACTCTTGAAAAGGATGCGCTGTAACTCCTTCTAAGGGGCAGGGGGTGGTCCACTGGCGCCACTCTCTCTTCCGTGGGAGAGTCCTGTGTTCCACTCTTCACCAGTGTAGCTTGTGCACAGCCACCACCTGTCTGTTGGTGGAGGCCTGCACATTGCTATGATGCAAAACACGTCTCATCAGAGCTCCCAAACTAGGACTAGGAAGAAAGACCTGGCAATCTACTTCTGAAAATCAGCCGAAGACAATCCTGTGAATCACACCCGATCACAGGGGTGGCGCAGGACCATGGAGCAGTTTGTCTTGTTGCGCTTAGGGTGGCCATGAGTAGGGGCCAACTTGATGACAGTTAGCCACAACAGTAACTCCCTTTGTGTATGTAAAAGGGAACTGGTGTTCAGGCAGATGAAAGCACCTTGCCCAAGGCCCCATGGCTACCAAGTGGCAGCCAGTGCATGGCATTCACACCCTGACCGGCGAAGTCCTGAAGGCGCCTCTGACTTCATGTCATCTGACCCCCCCAGTGCCTGACATACTCTCCCCAGCTCCTTATTTCTGAAGTTCAGCCCAAAGAAAGCATGCTCACACACCTGCCCAGTCATCCTGCTGCTTCCCGTTTGGATAGCAGCTTTCAAAGCAGGCTTGAAAACAAAGTCCATCAGAAACATACACTATCTGGAGCTCAGGAAATTTACATACTTTGGCCCAGGGAACTTCCAAATAAAGGCCAGCTGGCCAGCAAGTTTCCACTGTCCAGGAACCCGTTTCAGAAATCAGTCTACAAAGAGAGAGATGACGTGAAGGGTAAAATGAGAGCGAGTCTTAAACCCCAAACTGTGAACATCCCCTGATCAGGGGTCGCTGTTGGGGGGTAAACCTTCTATTTAGCTCATTGTGAGAATAATTGGATCCAAGAAATCAAGGCGTGATGCAGGAGCTGGCATCAGTCAGACGGTGAAGACCTTCAGCATGGTTCCAAGTGCTCCGTGGAGACAATTGTATGGCTGTGTCTGCAGTCAGCTCTCAGCAAACTGCTCCTCTCAAATTAGCTTCCCTTGTGCAATAATTTTTTGTTGATGGCATTGAATTGCTGTAATATGTACACAGATATGTGTTTATTTATTTTTGTATGTTTATATGTATACATGCACACACACATACATACATAGATAACCAAGCAAGTACTGGACAAATAGCCTGAGTATCTATTAACAGAAAATGACACTTTGCTGTACACTTAAAACATAAAAGGACTACCAATTAAGTTCACGAATTCATCCTAGAAGAAGAGCTCCAGAGCTTATTGCTCTGGAAGCTATTCACCAATGTCAGCACCTAGTCCACCCTTCAAAGCAGTTTTGAAACTTTTTCTAGAACAGCCATCAGAGCTGTTGTCGTTATTGCCCTTGACGTCCTGAATGTCATCAAAATGTCTTTCTTTCAATATTTCTTTTATCTTCAAGTAAAGAAAAAAGTCATTGACGGCCAGATTAGGTGAGGAGGTCGGGTGTTCTGATATGGTCATTTGTTTACCGGCTAAAAACTCTCTCGCAGACAGCTATACAATTAAGTTCACAAACTTGCCACCGTGCACAATGGCCATTCCAGAAACAGTTCCAAAATTGTTTTGAAGGGTGGACTAGGTGCTGGCATCAGTGCACAGCTTCCCAAGGGGAGCACTTTAAAAGTAACTGTAGTGCTATTCAGCAGTAAGGTATGCAGCACTTAGAACAGTTAAGTTCCCTGACTTCATTGTCAGACCTTGTGTCTGAACTCAATTCTCAACAAATCGGGTTCCGTTCCTCCCTCCTTCCCTCCATCCTCCCATCCTGCCATCCTCCTATCTTCTAATACTCCCTCCCTCCCTCCCTCTTTCATTCTTTCCTTCCTTCCTATTTCCCTCCTTTCTTTCCATCTTTCCCTCCTTTGGAAACCCTGGTGGTATAGTGGCTAAGAGCTACAGCTGCTAATCAAAAGGCCAGCAGTAAGCATCCACCAGGCGCTCCTTAAAAACTCTACGGGGGAGCTCTATAGGGTTGCTGTGAGCTGGAATAGACTCAACAGCAATGGTTTTGTTTTTGTTTTCCTTCCATCCTCCCTCAGGTTCCCTCTCCCTTCCTTTCTCTTCTTGTTCTCCACTCTTTCCTCTTCACCTTCTCCTCTATCATCTTTTACTTAAATTTAGAAGACTGGTCTTCTCCCTCTCTGAATCAAGGAGAAAGGTTTTTATCTTTCAGGTAGTTCCATGAAGAGTGATAACTCCTACAAAGCTTCATCATTTAGATAATTATTAAGCTTTAATATTGTCATGATTACCACTCAGTCCTCTCCACGGAGACTCTCAACAGCACTCTCAATCAGTAGGGCCAGGCTTTTTAGTCCTATAAGGAAAGAGATGGATGAAATCCTCCTCTAACTCTTCCATTGTATTTCTTGGGGTCAGGGAAGCAGGGTGCATAGTAGGAATCAGTCAGGTCAAAGATTGGGACGTCCTTTCTGAACTCCACCTCCTCTAATAGATGAGGACACAGATGAAGAAGGCATTTGCTCATGGCCACACAGCACTTGAAAGAAGTTCAACTTCGCTTTTCTGAGTCCAAGCCCTGTCAGTCCCATGAAACCCCAGTTCTTCAGGCTACAAAATACTATGTAGATCCTAGAATTCAACTCTCTATGTCTCACTTAGTAGTCAACTGAGCCAGCAAATGGCCACTCGACAATTTTGTGAAAAGCTGATGGGAAGGAGAGAGCACCCTCCTATTGAGCTGATTTTCACTCAAATGCCTCCCTGTGGTTTCTGTTTTCTCTAGCTCACCACAGACCTCATCTATCCCTATTTCCCCACATTGGGTCACTTCATACTTCTGCTTTACCTGCCTGGCACTTGAACAGTTTTGAGTTTGCAAACATTGGTGTAAAGAGTAACTACCTTATTTTAAAAGCAAGCAAGTGGTCATCTAAGGAGCTTTAATTGGTCTCAACCCACCTTGAACAAAGGAGAAAGAAGAGCACCAAAAACACAAGAAAATATGAACCTAAACAGAAAAGGCCACACATACCAGAGACTATATCAATATGAGACCAGAAGAACTAGATGATACTGGCCAACACCAGTGATTCACCTTACAAGGAACTCAACAAACAGTTCCTGATGGAGCTGGAGAAATTTGGGCTGTGGAACTCAAACTCTAGTGACAAGAACTTGATGGTTTGACAGACTGGAGGGTACCCAGAAGACATAATCCCTAGACTCTCTGTTAGCCCAGGACCAAATCACTCTGGAAGCCAACTTGGAGACAAAGATGGAACTGGTCTATACAACAGAAAACGATACTGGTAAAAAAAAAAAATGTTCTTCTTGGCTTCAGTAAATACAGCTAACTAACTTGGCAACCCCTGTCCAGAAGTGAGATGAGAGGACAGAGAGGGACAGGAACTGGTTAAATGGACATGGGAAATACAGGGTGGAAGGAAGAAGTGTGCTGTCACAGTGTGGAAAGAGTAGGTAGGGTTACATGGCAAAATGAGTGGAAGTTTTCTTGTGAGAAACTGACTGAAATTGCAAACTTTCACTTAAAACTCAATAAAAACAATAATTAACAAAGTGTGATCACCTTAACACTTTTCTAAAAACTTCTGTGTTAACCCATCCACGCAGATTTTTATTACGCACAGGAGTGATTTCATCCTCAGCTTACCCCATAACCTGTCCATCTACTTGTATTTCCTTTGGAGCTCATTTGAATATCTTAAAGGATCCGAGAATGAGGGCTATGCCTATTGCTTTGCACTCTGAGAAATAATTAATTTATGATCCCAAGTAAAAGTGAGTCAGGGTTGGGAAGCAGGGGGCAATCTTGAGTGCAAGAGTAGAATCAGGGAGAGAGGGACAGCTTGCTCTCCAAGGGTGTCTAGCTATTGAATGAAATAACCATCGTCACTTTGTTCCCAACAATTCTGCCTGAAGAGAGTTATTCCCCACACTCAGTCTGCATCTTGAGAAATGTATGTGTTGTCTTTACAAAGAGAGAAACAATGGTTTTAATTTTTTTAGAAATATTTCAGAATCAAAGAGTTTGAGTTTTTGTGCCATTTAAAATAATTGTATCTTTTTAAAATAACCATATCATTTTTAATAGGGAATACTGGATACATACTGCTGGTCCAAAGTTCTATAATAATTTATTTTACTGGACCATTAACCTATAGAACAACATGGTGTTTGGCTTTGTATGTTTCTAGTTACCACCCAAGTAGGAGGTATCCAGGTATGTGGTTTTCCTACCTCAGTGATGTTCTCTGTGAAACTTCTCAGTGACCAGAGGCTTAATTTACAACTGGATAGCAACATCTGCTTGAGAAGAAACTTGTCATCATCTGTGCACCAACCTATTGGCTGTTGCCTAGTAACAGGTCAATCATACTGATTGGCACTGTTTCCGTAGCAACTATCTTCATTAGTTAATTTAACTCATCTGAAGCAGACGTGGCATTGAGGGATTCAATACTGTGTGAAGTAGTGCTGTCCTCACTCAACTGCTGCTTCTGAGTCTTCTGTTGATATTATCCTCAAAAATAGGTTCTGTCTTTTAGCAGTGCTTATTTAAGCTACGACATCACTACGTCAACTCTCCAAATTTCAGAAAGTGAGGCTTCACCTGTATGTTAATTCATTGTTTTATTAATTAATTCAGTAAATGCTTACATAGTTCAAAGAGTGTTTTAAACATGGATAAATAATGGAGTAGCAAGAGGATGTTTTTTGGTGGGATAGACTTTATCTGTATACTGATTATAATAATGATACAGAAATCTACAGACGTGGTAAAATTCCATAAACCTTGGCCAAACACCAAAAATAAATAAATAAATGCACAAGAAAGCTGGTGAGATTGGAGGGAGCTTAACGGTGTGGTTCATAGTATTGTGCCAGTGTCAATGGATAATTTCGATAATTATACTATGATTATGTAAGTTGTTACCATTGGGGGAATTTGAGTGAAATGTACACAGAAACTCTTTGTGCTCTGTAACTTCTGTGTGAATTAAGGAAATCTTGACGGTGTAGAGGTTAAGTGCCATGGCTGCTATCCACAAGGCTGGCAGTTCAAATCTACCAGTTATTCCTTGGAAGCTCTGTGGGGCAGTTCTACCCTGTCTGTAGGGTTGTTATGAGTCAGAATTGACTTGACAGCAGTGGGGGTTTTTGTTTGCTTGTTTTTGATTATGTGAGTTAAAATTATTTCAAAATAAAAGATAACAAAATAGACAAGCAAAGGGACAAAGAGAGGCAGAAGGGGGGAGGAAGAGAAGGAGGGAGAGAGGGAACAAGGGAGGGAGAGAGAAAAGAAGGGAGGGAGGAGGGAGGGAAGGGAACGAGGCAGGAAGGGAGGGAGGAAGGGAGGGAGGCACAGGCAGCTTGCACTGGCTCACCAGCAGCACGGGGGAGAACAGAAAGAGCCTTTAAACATTGCACTGTGGATTGTCGCGGTGGTAAAAAGGGACAAGAAACTGAAACAATGTCATGAGTGTTTGGACACCAAGCAAATAAATTTAGTGCTGTCCTGAACTCATGGCCAGTTCTTGAATCAAACTTCATGTAGAACATCACACTGGGGTCTCAGCTGGTCAAGCAGATGTACCCTTAGGAAATAATCGATCCGCTCACAGAAACATGGACCAAAGTGACAACACAAAGGTAATATTAGAAAACAAAGTGTGCGAATATGAGCAGTTCTGGAAACATGAGCATAGTTATCGAAAGCAATTTATACTGATGAATGTTCAACTTACTCTTTTTTATTCCAGCCACAGCTCTGAAATGACTCAAATGTCCAGTGATAGGGAAATGGTCAAACAAATAAAGTAATGGCCATACTGTAGTCATTCAAGATGATGTTGCAAACAGAGCTACCTTATGACTTTCATTGGCCTTGGGCACTTTTTCCTTCAGGGACTTCTTCTTTAATAAACAAATACATACATATTAAACATATATTTTATGGCTCCATTGATATAAAGACAAATGTATTAATATTATATATTATTAGAGTCTTTTATTTCAACTGAAAAGTTCATTTGTTCTTCTGATTTGAAAAGAAATTAAAACATTTTCATGAGCCCCTGCAAGTCTCATGGGGGCTTGGCCCTGGGGTGAAAAGATTCTTTAACATTCGCAACAAGTGAAAAAGTCCTGTTTCGTATATTGACTTTCAGTGGAAGGGATTTGGATGAATGTTCTCTCCCACCTTTATTTTCAAAATCATTTGCATGGATAATATATTTTGATGAGAAAAAAAGTTATTTCATCCCTTTAACAATATTATTATTTTCCTTAGGAACACATATTTGAAACTGAATAGAAGGTAAATGAAAAAGTAAACAACACAAACAGAAGCCTGAGCAGTTCCTTCTCACAGGTGGATTGGTAGCGTAGAAATGGGATATAGCCCCGGCACACAGTCTTTTCCTGAAACTACTAGGATGGAAGGAAAACGGAAAAGTCAGCAACTTCTTTCTCCCCATGTCATGAATGGTACCGGTGCTGGTCAGCACACCACCTAGTCACAGCCGGGAGACGCAGGAGCAGTGGAAGGAACCTAGGACCTGGTCTCAGAAACATAGCCAGAAGCGCATCTTAGTGGTCCAGCCCTCCTTATCTGACAGGCAAGGATGCTGTCAAAAGCTTTCCCCATCTTGCTAGATGGTTTGGGGGGTACTGACATCAGCATATTAAAAAAAAAATTGTTCAGTTGAGCTGGCTAGGGCTAAGACCTACATTTTGGAAATTTAGGGACCATATGTTGATCAACAACAGTGTTTGGAGAGTGAGGGGATATTACCAGTATTTAGGAGGTGGCGCCAAGAGATGCCGGAAGCTCTGCAAGGGCATGGAAGTCCTGCCCAGCAAACACTGACTATCAGTCCAAAGTCCCTCCTTTGAAAGCCAATATATGAAATAGGACTCCTCACTTGTTGTGAATGTTTTTTCTTTCTTTCCTTTTTTTTTTATCATGATTGAGTGAAAATACACATTTCCATATAAATTTGCGTGCCCATCTATATGCATCTGGCACTGCTCTCTCTGCCCGGTGATAGCACACTCTCCCTGTCTGCTCCGCATGTGTCTTATCCTCCCAACAGTTTCCTATCCCCGCCTTCCCACCCACTCCTCCACCGCCAGTAAGAGGTCAGCAGGACAATATCCTATAGATACACAGAACCATAAAGTGTACACGTGGTATGGTGACTGTGTTGCAAAGTCCAATCCATTCCTGTCCAAAGAGTTCACCTCCACTGTGATTTATGGATAAGGGCAGCATCAGGGCCAGGGACCACACTCCCATGGGAAGCTGAAGCCCCCAGACCATCAATTGCCATCTTTTAGTAGAGATCTCAGGGTGTACTCCTTTTTTTCTTGTGTTGCCAAAAATATTCAATTTTGTGAGCTCTATTACAACTATCACTGGTAGTGTCCGGGCACCATCAGTTCTACCGGTCACAAGTCTATGTAGTTAACCACTCACGTAGGTCTCCCTGTTTTCTGGGTTCTCTTTCCACGATGTCATTTTGGTCCTTGGTGGTCATCTGTTCCTATTGAGTTGGGACCATTTGCTGTACCCTCAGATGGCAGTTTGGTAGCTTTTAAGACCTCAGGTATCACTCAACCAATGTGGGGTGCAGAGGGCTCTCTTAGCAAAACTCTAGTTGTGCCAATTGGCCTCAATTTCCCCTGAGAGTGTGGTCCCCGCTTTCCCCCGCCACCCTGGCCCAGTCACTCTATCCTTGCAATATTGGGTTAAGATAGGAGGAATAATCATATTATGTTGAACTTCAGTTAATATTGATCTTTCTAACGTGTGCTGTGACAGATTTCACCCAACCAAATTTCTGTCAACTATCTAATCTAAACCATATCTCCTCACCCTTCTTCCCTCCCCACTCTTGCAGCCATCAAAGAGTCTTTTCTTCTATGCATGAGTCTGTTTTTAAGTTCTTATCCTAGGGGTCTCATATAATACTTGTCCTTTTGTTGCTGACCACTTTCACTCAGCATAATGTCCTCCACTTGAAACCAGGTTATGAGATATTTCCTAAAATCATCGTTGTTCTTTATCATTGGAGAAGGTGTAGTTGTCTGCTGACGGGTAGAAATTTCTGTGTATGTCAATGAAGCCTAGTTGGTTAATTGTGGTAATAAGTTCTTTTGTGTCTTTATTCTGCTTTTTTCTAGATGATCTGTCCAATACTGAGAGTGGAGTGTTGAAACCTCCCACTATAATTGTGGAGTGATCCATCTCATTTTTGAGTGTAGTCAGTGTTTCTCGGATGTATTTAGGTGATCTAATATTAGGTGTGTAAATATTTAATTTTATTAAGTCCTGCTTGTGTATTGAACCTTTCAGCAATAAATGGTGTCCATCTGTGTCCACGATGATGGATTTTACATTAAATCTATTTTATCTGAGATTCTTTACTGCGGTGTTCAGTCCATTGACATTCAATGTAAATATTGATAGATATGTGTTTAGTGCTGTCATTGTGATATGTTTATTTTTGTGTTGATGTTTTCTTTGTTGTTCTTATTAATGTGTCCTGGGACATTCTTCTTTGTGAGTTGTTTTTTCACCTTTTTCAGGGTTGGTTTTATCGTTGTGAAGACTCCTATATTAAGTTTCTTGATTTGATATGTTGCATCTTTATTGTGCTTTATGGCTGCCCCTGTGATCCCTTTTAATGAACTGTATATAAACCCAATTTTAATTACTCCCAGTCTTATTAACTGCCTCTCCATCTGGAAGTACTATAACGACTGTACTATATCTCTCTTTTTAATATGCTCATTGGATCATTTCTTTCCCTATTATAGCTTTGACAGAGTTTGGAGCCTTCCCTAACAGAGTAGGTTTCTGAGTGATGTGTCCTGTATTTGCTTCTAAAATATAAAGTTAACAGTTTTGTTCTTCTAAGCCAGGAAATTCTTTCAGTATTTCTTGTAGCCTTGGTTTGGTTTTCGCAAAGTCTCTGAGTTGCTGTTTATCTGCAAATGTCTTCATTTTATTTTCATATTTGAAAGATAGTTTTACAGGGTATGCAATCCTTGGTTGGAATGTCTTCTCCTTCAGGGCTTTGAATGTGTCATGCCACTGTCTCTGTGCCAGCATTGTTTCTGCTGAGAAATCAGATGAAAGCCTACAGGGTTTCCCTCTGGATGCTAGCTTTGCTTTGAGTCTTGCTGCCTTTAAGAGTTTCTGTTTATGTTTCATTTTGTTAAGCTTGATTATAATACATTTCGGAATCTTTTTTTTTTGAGGTCTATATTGGGTGGCATTCAATATGCATCTTGGATATCTATATTCTGTCCCTTCATAATTTCTGGGAAGTTTTCTGTCAGCAGCTCAGCAACAATACTCTCTGTGTTCTCAGGTGTCTCACCCTGTTTGGGAACTCCAATTAATCGTAGGTTGTTCCTCTTAACAGAGTCCCACATGCTTCTTAATGCTTCTTCATTTTTCTTGTTTCTTTTTTTCTGATTTCTCCTCATAAATGCTGGAGTCAGTAGCTCTGTCTTCCAAGTCAGAAAGTCTTTTTTCCATTTGTTCCATTCTGTTTTCTGGGCTTTGAATTGCAGTTTCTATATCTTTGATTTTGGTCTTGATCTGTTGGATTTCAGAGCATTGGTGTTCCAACAGATTGAACAGCTTGCTTAATTTTTCATTTTGCTCTGCTGCATTTTGTGTAAGGTCTAGGAGGGCTCTCTATATAAACCTTTTATATTCATCTTCCAATAGTTTCAGAAAGGTTTCTACATATGGGAAGTTCTTTATTCATTCTTTTGGGGGCCTTCTGAAGCTATGAGTGATTTCTTGGTTATGCTTTTATAGAGAGTTTTTTGCTTTTGGGGGCATCATGTGAGTCAATAAAGGCTGGGAGAGATGCTGTGAGGATGGCTCACAGTTGTTTCTCTAGGCCATTTTGAAATGAAAGGTAAAAGGTATCTGACAACTTTCAAAGTCAGTCAGGTTTTCAGGTGCACAGGTCCCTCTTCCTCGCTGGAGAAGTAAGCTCCTCTATAGCCAACCCCAGATGTTACAAACTAGTTCAAAATACAAAAAGACTACTGCCCTGCTGGCCTCTACCGCCAGGCGCAGCCATAGGCAACACTATGTATAATACTGCCTTTCTGCCAGAAAAGTGTTCTTCTCTGGGCAGGCTCTGCCTTTCAGCCTAAGAATTAGGTTCAACTGAGAACTCCATATGGATATCTCCACCTCCCAATGAAACAACATGGTGTCTCGCACAATTTCCCTGCCTGCCACGGCACAGGCCACCCAATGGCAGAGGTCAAGGGTGCCAAAATACACAGAGTCCAAAGCTGGGCTCTCAAAGTGTGGCAATTTTGCCCACCAATCCCACCAGCAGTGCACCCAAGACCAGCAGCCAGTCAAGCCCCAGCTCTACCTGCCAGCCTATACAGAGGGAAAAAAAGTTAAACTGGTGAGTTACCCTCCATCCATGAAAGCCAGCACTCACGAAGAGCAGGGTCAGTGAAAGAAAGTTTTCCATTCAGTGGTATGAAGTCCAAATTACCAGCCCTATGCCGTGTCCTAGCACTCACTAGATGTCCAGAAGACTCCATTTAGTTACCAGTTGAGGTCTCGGTTTCCAGAGGGATTTAGGGAGACGTGTGTGTAGTCTGTCATCTTGACTCCACCCACTTGTTGCAAATGTTAAAGAATCTGTTCACACCAGGTCCAAGCCCCCAGGAAACTTGTAGGCACTCATGAAAATGTTTTAATTTTTTTCAATTCAAATCAGAGTAAAAATGAGCTTTTCAGTTGAAGAAAATGTTTTAACATATAATGTTAATACATTTTGTCTTTATATCAGTGGAGCCATAAAATATGTTTAATGTGTATGTGTTTATTTTTATTAAAGAAGTCCACGAAGGAAAAAGTACCCAGACCAATGAAAGCTGTACAGTGGCCTTTTTGCAACTTCATTTTAAATGACAGTAGTACGGCCATCACAAGAGACTTCGAAATTTCAGTGCCTCATCTCACTAAAACCATTTGCTGTTGTTGTTTTATTTGTTTGTTTGTTTGCTTTGCTTTTATCCAAACAGAGGATCCTGGAAGCCTCAATTTCCCATGGGTCATCCGCTGACACTGGCTCCTCCCACCTTGGCCCTGTCTCAGTAAGTCCTCTGCATTCTTATCATTTATCTGGGATGAGGGTTGACACATGTTTCCTATAAAGACCAGGCAGTCTTTATTTATTTATTTGTTTGTTTATTGGCTTTGAGGTCACAAGGTCTCTGTTGCAACTATGGAACTCTGCCTCATAAGGTGAGAGCACCATAAACGATACCTCAGTGAATCAGCACGGCTGCGTTCCCATGTCACTTCACTAAAGTTAGAATTTCATAAAATTTCACAGGCCACAAAACACTCTTCACCTTTTTAAAAATATAAAAGCCACTTTCAGCTTTTGGATATGTTTTCCCACCTGCAGTTGGCTGGAACCCATACACGTGGTGACCGGGACACCACAGAAGGTGGGGACTGAACTGAAGGTGAGTACTGTCCCTGTAAAGAAATGAGTGCATACTGATGAACACACAGTGGCCTCTGTACGCCCCCACAAACACACACAGAGACATGTGTTTTTATGTCTAGATGCAGAGCTCCCTCTTTGCTTGCTGAGGGTGAGGCTGAGAGCGTGCCTCCTCTTTAGATTCTCCTGGGTGTGAACAGTTAAGAAGATGGATCCCTGGTGGCACGATGGTTAAGTATTTGTTTCCTTACTGAAAGGTTGATGGTTCAAACTCACTAGCTGATCAAAGCAAGAAGGATATGGCAGTCTGCTTCCATAAAGATGACAGCCTTGGAAACCCTATGGGGAAGTTCTACTCTGTCCTATAGGGTCACTATGAGTCATAATCAACTCAACAGCAAGGAGTTTTTCTTTTTGTTTTTCTTTTTCAATATGAGAATGTTCTATCAATTTAAGATGGGTTGTTGATGAGCTATTAAAAGTTCTCTTTCTCTTTTAGTTGCTACTTTTCTTTTTTTTTAAATCCTTGGCTTCTGTCAAGAGATTATGTTCTTTCTCTGTAGGCCAGCAGGAAGGAAGCACAAAATTAAGTTTGTCTGTCTGACTGTCTATCCTGCTGTAGTGGTTTACATGCAGCTGTGATGCCACAAGTTATGCCACTGGCATTTCAAATATCATCAGAGTCACTCTTTGTTTCAGTGGAGCTTCCAGAATAGGACAGACTAGAAAGAAAGGCCTAGAGATCTGCTGAAAATCAGCCATTGAGAACCATAAGGATCACAACAGAGTGTTGTCTGGTACAGTGCTGGAAGGTTGGAATGCTAAGGTTGGAATGCATTTGTCATGGATTGAACTGTGTCCCTCTAAAAATGTGTGCAGCCATTTGGCTGGACCATCATTTGCAACATTTTGTGATTTTCCTATGTCATGCATCCTAGTCTCTGCCTGTGGCTAATAGACAGGATGATTATGTTAAGAGAAGAGTAAGGTGGGACTGCACTGCCCTTGCTGAGGGACTTTCCCTGGAGTGTAGCTTGCACCATGTTTTATCCCTTTATCCTTTGGGACATCAAGAGAGAGCAAAGTAAGCTGAAAATTGGGAACCTCACACCACCAAGAAAGCAGCACCGGAGTACAGCACATCCTTCAGCCCTGAGGTTCCTACACCAAGTTGCTCCGTAACCAAAGACTGATGCCACACAGGGACTTTCCTCCAGAGCTAACACAATGAAAGGCTTCTCCTGAAGCTGATACCCTTAATTTGGGCTTGCAGTCTAGTGGACTGTGTAATAAACACTCCTCTTTTAAAGCCATCTACTTTGCAATATTTCTGTTAGATCAGTATCAGATGACTAAAACAGCGCTCAAACACACATGGTCACTACAATGAGCCTTAGCAAACCAATGATTGTGAGGCTGGTGCAGGACAGTGCACCATTTCCTCTCATTTATGTGGGGAGGAAGTGAGTCATAGTCAACCCAATGGCAACTAGCAACAGACAGCAAAAGAGCTCAAGGTCTTGGCCCAGCAGGCCAAACTCTGCTACCACATCCAAATGTATAAATCAGCTATGACTGTTTTTCCTGATTATCTAGAAAGTTGTTTTCAAAGAAAATTCTAAGATAGTTGATATAAATTTAGTTGGGTTAAAATCAGCAACAGCACACGTTAGAAAGAAGATCAATTTAAATGGACTACAACATAACCTGAGAACTCCTCCAATCTTAATACTGCAAGGACAGAGTAATAGGGGCAGGGATTCATGGACCATGCTTTCAGGGGACATCAAGGCCAACTGGCATAACTTTCCTATTGCTAAGAGCCTTCTGCACCCCATATTAGTGAGTGGCACCTGGGATCTTAAAAGGTAGCAAGCTGCCATCTGAAGTACACCAAATAGTACCAACTCAGCTGGAACAGACGTTCGCCAAGGACAACAACAACATGGGGGAAGAATAATCCAGAAGACAGAAAGAACCACGTGAATGGGTGACTACATCAACATGTGACCAGAAGAACCAGATGGTGCCAGCCACCACTAATGACAGCTGTGATGAGAGTCACAATGTTGAGTCTCAGTGGCAACACCAGAAAAAAAGGGGGTACACCCTGAGAACTCCACTAAAAGACCTCAACTGAAGGTCTGAAGGTCTGAGGGTTCCCATGGGAGCATGGCCCCTAGACCTGATGCTGCTCCCGATTATAAATCATTACTGAGGTGAACTCTTCAGACAGGAATGGATTGGACTTAGGAACACAGTGTGACCATATCGTGTGTGCAATTTATGGTTCTCTGCATCTAAAGGATGTCGTCCCACTGGCCTCTTACTAGAGGGGAGTGGAGAGGGTAGAGAGGGGACAGGAGATTGTCAACAGAATACGACAGGTATAGAACAGAAAGGAGGTGTGTGCGGTCACCAGACAAGGAGAAGAGAAGGAGTTGCAGATAGGCGGGCATGGAAATTTAAACTGGATTGTACAATTTCACTCAATCACAATTAAAAAAAAAATCTAATTATGTTTTCTTGAAAAGATAGTTACTGAGTTTCTTAGAATAATGTGCAGCTTCTCTGGCTGCGACTGATTTAAGATCCAAATATCATGTGAGATGTGAATACACTGCCTCCTTGTCAGAGGGAAGACAGCAAATGCAATGACAAATTCAAAATACAAGAGAGCTGGAAGCTAGGACCAAGTACAACAAGGAGAACTCCAGAAGTCTCAGCGGCAAGGTCCTGAGGCATCGACCGCTCGGTGTTCTGTAATTCAAGAGATTATCGCCAGGATGCCAATTCTGCCCACTTGAATGCCACAGAGCTCTTCTGTCTAGGAGAAAAATGGCTGGGTCTCTATTGATTTAGTACCGATTTTCCTATTTTGAACAAGTTTGTTTAAGAGATTTGCAGTCCATTCAATGTCTCAGGTATGAATTGTATTTTTAAAACACTTTGTGAATCTTAACCTATACACGTGGAAGGGAGCTGGAGCTGTGTGACACAGTTAGAGAGTATTATCTGGCAGTGGAAACAGGCCTGGGGGTCACCTGCATGAAGAAGGTACAGGTGCCTGCTTCACTGTATGTCAAATATTCACCAAGAAATCCTTAGTCTGGTGGCCATTCCTCAGCATGGCTCCAACATGGTCACTCTTGATGCAATGGGTAGTCTCAAGTGTCAACTAAGTTAGGATATGTTGTTGCTGTTCTGTGACGCTGAGTCAATTCCAACTCATGGTGACCCCATATGACACAGCAAAATTTCCCTATCGGGCTTCCAAGACTATAATCTTTATGGGGCAGATCACCAGGTCTTTCTCCTATAGAGCCACCAAGTGGCTTTGCACTGCTGACCTTTCGGTTAGCAGTTGAATGCTTAGTCAACTGAACCACCATAGCTCCGTTCTTAGGCTGTGCTATAAACCCAAACCAAATTTGTTAGTGTTGAGTCAATTCCAACTCATAGCGACCTTATGTAGTACCCAGTTTTTTAACCAAACACTGGCCTTTCTGTTGCTATGAAGGAATTTCGTAGATGTATTTAACATCTGCAGTCAGTTGGCTTTAAGCAAAAACTCCCCTTAACAATGATGGTGATTCTTATCCAATCAGTGGAAGGCTTTAAGAACAAAGCGGATTTCACTACTGTTATTAACTGCCATCTAGTCAACTCTTGACTTGTAGCAACTCCATATGTCAAAGTAGAACTGCTTCACAGGGTTTTCTTGGTTATAATCTTTATGGAAGCAGATGGCCGGCCTTTTTCTATGAAATAACTCGGTGAGCTTGAACCTCCAACCTCCTGGATTATAGTCAATCACAAACCGCTTGTGCCACTAAGACACCTACCTCTATTACATGCTCTGTCCTACTGTACTTACTCTTAACATTTACCACAGTTGAACAACTACACAGATGTTTGTAAGAATCCAGAAACTGCCATCTACCTCATCATGAAATAACATCAGTCAACGAACAAATGCAGACCATGTGGACACTGTTATCAGTGGGCTTGGTGCATAGTAGATGCTCAATAAATGCTTGCCAAATGGATAAATGAACGTAGCTAGAGTCAGTAAATCCTTTTAGTCAGAGGTGGAAAATGGATCTCTTGTAGTATCTACAAATGGACACAATTTCATGAAGACACAAGTTGGCCCATTCAGAAATGGGATATGCAGATGTGTGTACATGAAGGATTCCTGGAGGAAGAGAGAACTAGGAAGAGGAGGCTATCGGCTGATAGGGAAGGATGGCAGAGCAGAGAGGAGAAATGGAAGTGAAACTGCGCCATGCAAAATAGTTTTCCTTTCCTCTGTTGGAAAGTGATGTTTGACTGAGTCTCAGAATAAGTTGGAAAGCCAACAGACATCTAATGAGGTTTACAACTCCCAACTCATGTGTGAGCCCAGAGAACATTAGAAGCACTGTGCCTGAGTCTCCACACTGTGCTCAAACCAGCTCTCTTCAAATTCAATAGTTTTAACTCAGATGATACTAGCAAGGTAGTTGTGACCAAGTGAAAGCCTTTCTGTATTGCAGTTAGGGGAGTGAACTTTACTCAGAAGAAACTGACAAGCACTCTGAATCTTTTTTGGAAGGGTCCCATGGTTTGGAAGTGGGGAACCTGTAGGCAGGAAGGGCATTGAGGAGGCGCTGTCCAGTGGCCCTCTCTGCTGTCCACTAGAGCTGTCCTTGGTCTGCTCACTAGGGTAGCATTTGACCCATTCTGGGGGAGAGACAAATAATTTTTAGGTGAGCAGAGAAGCAAATCGTTTGCCATCCAGTAGATTTCCACCCAAGGAATGCCTTCACCTGTCCTCATTTAAAACTCCCTAACCTCAGTCTTCTTGTCTAGGTCTCATTGCTGTCAAGTTGAGTGTGACTCCTAGCAGCCCTACAGGACAGAGCAGAACTGCCTGATATGGGTAGCCAGGCCGTAATCTTTATAGAGGCAGACCACCATAGCTTTCTCCCTTGGAGCAGCTGCTACGTTCCAATTCTGACCTTTGTTTAGCAGGCAAGTGTTTAACCACTGCACCACCAGGGCTCCCGTTGTTGTTGCTTCTGTTCTTAGGTGCCATCTAGTCAATTACAACTCATGGTGATAGACTCTGTGTGCAACAGAATGAAACACTGCCTGGTCCTGTGCACATCCTCACAGTTGTTATGCTTGAGCCCATTGTTGCCACCACCATGGCCACCCACCTCACTGAGAGGCTTCCTCCTGTTCGGTGATCATCCACTTTACCAAGCATGATGTCCAGGGCTCCCAGGCCACCTGATGAAGAAGAAAAGTCGAGGAAGCCATCCACACCTGGCTATGTTTATCGTTGCCAGGTGCCATTGTCAGGTGTACAACGGAACAAGATGCTGCCCCATCTGGTGCCACCCGCACAGTCTTTGCCATGCCTGAGCCCATCGTTGCAGCCACGGTGTCAGTCAGTCTTGTCGAGGACCTCTTTTTTGCTGACCCTCTACTTTACCAAGCATGATGTCCTTCTCCAGGGACTGATCCCTCCTGCTTAAAGAAGATCAATTCAGCAGCTCTAAGGAGCAGGGATGTGGGAAAGGAGAGAGAGGAGGTAGGAAGCTAAGGAAGGAGGCCTTTCACTTTAACGAAGTCCCTTTAACTTGATAAATCAGCCTTGACATCTGAAATCAGTGCAGCAGTAAAATGGGGGCTCGGAAGGTCACTTTGTCAGTGGGATGGCCCTTAGGCAGGTCATTAGGTCAGAGAAAGGGTGAGTCCCTGTGGCCGTCGGCAAGCATAAATCAGGGGTCTGGTCATCAGGTGGAAAGGTTAATTTGTAATGGGAAAGGGTAAGTGATATTTTATTGGTTGGTTAAAGAATGTGTTAAGCCGGTTGAAAATTGCTTTAGTACCAACGTGTAGCCGACTCTGCTATTCCAGAAACACTTCTCTGGTTTATAAAACTGAGTTACGATTGCCCCTGTAGAAGCTAACAGGCTTAGCCACCCTTCATTTTTGTCTTTCTTTCTCTTTGATTCTTCAAACCACTCACTGCCTCTACACTGTGTCTTATCACCAATAAAATGTGTAAAATATCCATACAGCCTTTATAGCACTGTTATGAAAATTGAGTATGTTTATCTCCTACCCAGCACATGGTAGTTATCCATGAAATTCTGTGTGACTACTGTGTTTTTTACACACAATGACCACACATAAGCTTTATCGTGTTCGTAACTTTGGCCATAATCTTCAAAGACATTGCCAGTTTTCATGTCATACAGATGTAATGATATGGTGCTTAAAGACTGCCAGCAAAAGGAACCCTCTTGAATCTTGGCCACAGTGTAGTTGTCACAGGTAGATAAATAGTTGCTGTTGAGTTGACTCATGCTGACATTACACACAATAGAATGAAAGGTTGCCTGGTCCTGGGTCATTCTCACCATCATTGGTATGTTTAAATCCATAGTTGCAGCTATGGTAGCAATCTCACTGAGGCGGTCCATCACCCTCACAGGCCTTCTACCTCATCAAGCATGATGTCTTTCTCTATGATGTGTCCAAAGCCAGAAAGTCAGACAATGTTCTATTGTGAGCCGTTGGGTTTTAATCGGTTGATTTTTAGAAGTAGATCACTGGACTTTTCTTCCTAGTCTCTCTCGGTCGAAAAGCTCCACTGAAACCTGTCCATATGGTGTTTGAAGTGCTGGTGGCACAGCTTCCAGTGTCATAGCAAGACACAAGCCAACACAGGATGCCAGACTGACAGACAGGTAGTAGTAATTGTCATAGATCAGGTAACTGTTTCCCCTGCTGTGTGGCACAGTGGTTAAGATCTTGTCTGCTAACCAGAAGGTCAGCAGTTTGAATCTACCAGCTATTCCTTGGAAACCCTACATGGTAGTTCTGCTCCATCCAAGAGGGTTGCCATGAGTCAGAATTGACCCAACAGCAATGGGTATAGTATGACAGTTGTTGTTGTTACATTCCATCGAGTTGGTTCCAACTCATGGTGACCCTATGAACAACAGAACAAAACACTGCCTAGTCTTGCTACATGTCTAAAATCAATTTTATCTTAAGCCCATTGTTGTGGCCATTGGGTCAATCCATCTTGTGGAGGGTCTTCCTCTTTTTTGCTGACCTCCTACCAAGCATGATATCCTTCTCCAGGGACTGATTCTTTCTGACAACATGTCCAAAGTATGTAAGACAAAGTCTTGCCATCTTTGCTTCCAAGGAGCAGGGATGGTTGTATTTCTTCCAGGACAGACCTGTTTTTACTTTTGGCAGACCGTGGTATATTCAACGTTCTTCTCCAACCCCACAGGTCAAAGGCGTCAATTCTTCTTCTGTCTTCTTTGCTCATTGTCCAGCTTTTATATGCATGTGATGCCATTGAAAATACCATGGCTTGAGTCAGGCACACCTTAGTTTTCAACGTGACATATTTTCAATATTTGAAAGAGGTCCTTGGCATCAGATTTTCCCAAAGCAATGCATCCTTTGACTTCTTGACTGTTGTCTCCATGACCGTTGATTGTGGACCCAAGTAAAAGGAAATTCTTGATAAACTCAATCTTTACAATGTGTCCAAAGTAAGTGAGCTGAAGATTTACCATCCTCACTTCTAAAAATGAAGTTGCCTTGCACAAGTGACTGATGAAGGTCATAGATCACAGCCTTCAGTAAGCGTTGCATGAGAACATGAAGAAAAGTAAAATTCTTACAACTGAACTGATAGAAATAATCATGATAAATGTAAATGGAAGAAATCATTGAGGTTACAGGTTTTACTTTACTGGGATCAACAATCTATGTCTATGGAAACAGCAGTTGAAAAGCCAAATGATGTATTATGTTGAACAAATCTACTACAAAAAACCACTTTAAAGTTTTAAGGATCAAAAATATCGCTCTCCTGACCAATGGCTGCCTTACCCAATCCTCAATTTTTTTCAAGAACCTCGTGCATGTGAGAGTTGAAGGATGAAAAAGGAAGACTGAAAAATAATGGACGTGTTCAAGCTGCAGTGCTGGTGAAGACTACTGGCTGTATTACAAACTGGTAGAAGAGCCAACAAATTGGTCTTAGACTTCGCCCCAAGTGTTGGTTCTGCTGCCCCAGTCCAAGTATAATTTCCCTAGGGAACTATGAACAGTCCTGTGTGACTTTTGTATTCCTGGGTACATGGCTAATTTACAGGTGATTTCCACAGTAAAGACTTGGGCTGGTATCCTAGACCCATCAGACGTGATCCAGGTAAACCTCAGCAGGTCCCTGAACTATTTTCAGGACCAGTCCTGCATCAGACAACATGAACTGTTGTTTCTAACATCCAAGGTGACTTTGAGAGCGTGTAAGACCATCTATTTAAAATATCCACCTGCATGCTTGACATATGGTGAAAATTCCTGAAGTGTTCATCTCCCACCTCAGGAAACACTCTTGAAATGATAAGAGACCCTGAAGATGCTGCCACTGTCTGTGAAATTGATCCTGGAACAAACACAGAAATAAATGAAAGAGAACGTAAGTCATTATTAGCATTGCTCTGGGGGTTTGTAGCTCAGTTAAAACTATTAGCATTAATTTTTCACCTATGCTCTGTGGCTAGTATCAGAAAAGAAGATAAAGCCAAGGTACATGCATATTAGATTTCAATATAACCTTCTGCAATAATCCACACCTTGAGCTACTTTAATTTTTCCCTAACAATGTTGTATAAATTAAGAATCTTCAGCTGCAAATAACAGGATGCATTATTTAAACCAAAGTGCTCTGGCAGCAGAATGTCCTCAGCTGCTAGCCAAAAAGTCGGTGGTTTGAACCACACTTTCTCCAGGGTAAAATACGTGGCAGTCCTCTTCCATAAAGGTTTATAACCTTGAAAAGTCTGTAGGGTCTCTGTGAATTAGAATCTACTCAGTGGCAATGGCAATGGTTACCCGAACAAACCTGAAACAAGCAGGATTTATTGGTGAGGCAACCCAGTCATCTGATTATTTAGTTACAAATCATATGAAGCCACCTCCTGGTTCTCAATAACTAATATGGCCAGCTCCCAACTTCTTGATTCTTCCTCTCCTTCCTTTCTCTATCCTATCTCTCTTCTTTCTTCCTTTTCTCTCTGTTTCTGAGATTTGCTACCTCAGTCTTGGACCCATCTCCTCATGGCCTCAACGTTATCCCAAACCAAAAAAAAAAAAAAGAGTTCTCAAGTCAGTTCTTACTCATAGCAACCCTGTAGGTTTTCCAAGACTATAAATCCCTAGGGAAGCAGATTGCCACATCTTCTGAGGAGCCACTGCTGGTTTTGAATTGCTGAACGTTTGGTCAGCAGTCAACAGCGTTAACCACTACACCACCATGGCTCCTTTATGTGGTCCCAGGTCTCCATGTTTTTCTCCACGTTACCAGGGAAAACCAAAGAACCAGCTTCCCATGAAGGTCAGTTGGCATCAAGCATCATGCCACTCACTGGTCTGAAAAAGGTCCTGTGACAGTCTGTGTCCGCACAAATTATTGTCACCAGGAGAGGACAAATGCTAGCCACCTTGAGCCAATAGGAGCCCGCCACAACACTGAAGTTGGAGTCCATGCTTGTCAAACCCCACAGGGCAAAGATGCAGCAATCTCAGGCTAGCAGCAAGGGGCGGTGAACGCTGGAGAAGCTGTAAGGAACAACCCGCTAAAGAGGTCTAAGGAGATAAGCCCCAGTAAAAACAAAAATAAGCACTGATGTCATGTTGACTCTGGTGACACAGCGGTTAGAGCATTCAGCTGCCAACCAAGAGGCAAGCCATTTGACTCCCTCCTCTGACCCCAGGGAGGACAATGCAGCAGTCCACTTCTGCAAAGACTTACAACCTCGGGAACTCCACAGCGGTTCTGCTCTGTCCTAGAGGGTGACTCAGAGGTGGATGATGAAGATTCAGGAGGACATCAAATTACTGAGAGCCCATTGAAACAATTCACTCATCACACACGGAAATAGCACCCAGATGGTGCCAGTCACAGTATTTGTGACAGACTAATGGATTAAACCAAGCTCTGATGTTGTGATCCTCGAGGATCACAAGAGTCAGACAAGCAAACAAACTATAATCCCCCACGTAGTTCAGTTATGGTTCTAACCGGGGAGCTGTGTGGACCCCACGGACACAGAGCGAAAGGTCTCTGCCCTAGCCTTGTAGAGGATGGGAAGGGTGACAGAAGTGAGGGAGCAGTCAGCAAAAGCTGCACTAACAAGCTAAGTCTTGATTTGTACCTACTAGGCTGAGAAAGAGTTAATTAGCAAATAAGGGAAGAAGGTGATTTCTCCCAGCCCAAGTTCTCTGGAGACTTCCCAGCTCCCCAGCGAGACAGCTGACAAATCCTTTGGCCTCTCTAGGACGTCCTCCTCTTCTCCACCAAGAGCATCCATAGCTCCTCTGGGGGCACTCTTTGTCCCCAGAGGCACTTCCACTTAGAAGTAAACATTCACTTGGTGCACTTTTCTTTTCTCATCTTCTCTGGGGGCTGAGAGTCTCCTTTTGCCCTTCGGCCTCTGCCAAACAGATCTGTTAAGGCTGGTTGGTCCCATTTGCCTGGGACACCTCTTCTGCATATAGATGGATGAGTTTAATCAGCGAATCAGGAGAAAGCCTTGGACATCAATCACTGCCAGCAGTCCTGCTTTCTAATTTCTGATTTGCTGCTTCTAGTTATGAAGGCAATAGCACAACTTTTCTTAAAGGTAAAGTTATGCTTCTGACCAAAGTTGGAAACTTGTATCTGGTAGGCAAGTTTTAATAAAATCTCACAATTGAATCAGCCAGAGAGACAGAGCAAGAGGGAGAGACTGGCTTCCTCCTCAAGAGTCATGTTTCTCCAGAGTCATCAGGACCACTGACAACATTACTCAAAGATCCAGGCAGAGGAAGAGACCCCATTAACAGTTGATGCAGCATTTGAAGAAGGATGCTTCTTATTCCTTACATTCACACTGACATCCTCTCATCTCTCACTCAGATTTTGGAAGCATCCTGGCAGGACATACAATAACCTCATTGGTAACTACTGGGATGGGGTCCTGCTTACTCACAAGTCTTTTCCAAGATGACAATATCATGATGCTACCCAGGGTGGAAGGGGCTTTGGTTGCACAGTGGTTAGGTATGCAGCTGCTAACCTGAACTTCAAAGGTTGGAGTCTACCAGCCCCTCCACCAGAGAAAGATGTGACAGTCTGCTTCCAAAAATGTCACAGCCTTGGAAACCCGTGGGGCAGTTCTGCTCTATCCTGTTGAGTCTTGATGATTCTAAATCTATTCGACAGACACGAGTGTACCCAGAATGCCCTGCACCCAGGTTTCTTCTCAACTGACCTTCTCCAGCAGCCTTCTGACCAGTCTTCTGGATTTCATTGGCTTACTAAGGGCAAATGACCTCTAGAACTTTCCTGCCACACAGCCTCTCATGCCCCACTTTTGAAACTATCTGGTGATACCATTCCACAAAACCAAGAAATAGGTCTAGTGTGCTACAAAAGCTTAAAATTCTAACCCTAGCATCCCTTCATTCATGTGTTCATGTGCTTAACAAATGCATGTCAAATGTTTGGTATGTGCAGATACTACATTTTAGGTTCTGAACACAGAACAATGGGTAGAAAGACTACACATTCATGAAAGCATATTCTATGGCACAACACCCTCCACAGCCTGGAGCCAACATAATTTTTTAGGGTTTTTTTGAGGTATTGTTTACATAAAATAAAATGCAGCCATTTTAAGTGTTATTGAATTAAATTGGAGATACAAACACCCTTCAACATTGCTGATGTGTGTAGGGTACCATGGAGTCGATTCCAACTCATAGCACCTCCGTGTACAACAGAATAAAACATCGTTCAGTCCTGTATCAGCCTCACAATAATCATCATGCTTGAGACCACTGTTACAGCCGCTGTGTCAATTTGTCTCACTGAGAGTCTTTTTTTTTGCTGATACTCTTCTCTACCTACCATGATGTCCTTTTCCAAGGCCTGGTCCTTTCTAGTGACACATCTTGAACATATAAGACAAAAGTCTTGCCATCCTCACTTCTAGGGCGCATTCTAGCTGTATTTCTTTCAAGACAGTTTATCTGTTCTTCTGGTAGTCCATGGTATGTTCATTATTCTTCGACAACACTGTAATTTGAAGGAATCTATTCTTCTAGGATCTTCCTTGTTCATCATCTAGCTTCGGTGTGAATACAAGGTGGTTGAAAATACCATGGCTCAAGTCAGCCACACCTTAGACCTCAAAGTGGTATCTTTGCTTGTGAGCACTTGACTGAGGTGTTTTGCAGCAGATTTCCCCAATCAACAAAGAGAAGGATTTTCTCACACCACAATTCTCTTGTGGACCTTTCCTGTAAATCACTTCTTCATCACGCCCTGAGTAACCACCTCTCTACTTTCTGACACTGTAGATTAGTTTTACCTTTTTCAGAACTCTGAATAATATAATCATCTAAAATAAGCTCTTTGTGTCTTTTCCTCACATAATGTTTTGCTGAGCCCCTCGTAGTGACATATACCAGTAGTTTGTCCCTTTAATTAACTTAGTAATTCTCCATTACATGGATATGGCCTTATCCATTTGCCTGTTTATAGACACTTGGGATATTTCTGGTTTTTACTATTAATGGTAAGTTATTATGAATGTTCTCTACAAGTCTTGCTATGGACAGACCTTTTCATTTCTCTTGGATAAACTCAGAGGATTTGTTTATAAAGGTACATTTAACTGTATAAGGAACTTAAAAAAGGTTTTCCATATCCCACTGTGTGAGTTTTGGTTGACTGACACCATCACAAACAGATGCTGATCACCTTTTGATGTTTAGCCTTTCAGTAGATACGCTGTGGCATCTCTTTGTAGGCTTAATTGGCATTTCCCCAGTAGCAAGGCTCTGAGCTTACTTTCACAAGAATGTTGTATTTTCAATAGGTTCTTTTGTGAAATTTCTTTTCCAGACCTGCACCCACTTTTAAGCGGAATGGTTCTCATATCATAGTTGAGTTCCAATAGTCTTCGTGTTGTCTGGGTAGCAGTCCTTTGACAGATAAATATTCTGCAAATATTGCCTCCCCATGCATAGCGTGTCTTCCCGTCTTCTTAGTGATTTCTGTCAAGCAGCAGTAGTTTTTTTTTATCATTTTTTTCTTTTATGCTTTGAGCTGTTTGTGTCCGATCAATGAAATATATGCCTATCCCCAAATTTGTGTTTGTTTGTCTCAGGATCTTGTTTTTCTCAGGATCTTATTGAGCTTATGGGTTGAGGGGAGGTCGACCACAAGGATGAAGTGCGCTTCTTAAAAATAAAATAAAACAAAATAATTGCAATTTTTTTCTATTTCACTTTAATTTTTTGCATGTGGTATGAGATATGTGACAAGTTTAATTTTTCCTCAAATTCTAAAGTTGTTGCAACACTGTTATTTTTGAAACTGTCATTCTATGATACAGAATTTGGGGTTGCTTTACTTTTCCCTTCACCATTGAAGTCGACCACGCAGTTGTCTTTTGGCTTACATAATTTCTGACAAGAATTCTGTGATTTTTCTCACACTTGCTTCTTTGTATATAAAGTGAGTTTGCCCCTCATACTATTTTTTAAGTACAACATTGTTGTATTTTAAACACAGCGCAGAGGGTTCCAGCATAGCCTGTCTCTGCTTTTCCATGTTAACATCTTACACTGTAACACAGGGGAAGTTTGTCACAATTAATGAACCAATACTGATTCATTCTTATTCCCAACTAAATGTCATACTGTCTTCAGATTTTCAGTCCTCCCTCCCAAAGTCCTTTTTCTCTTCCAGGATCCCTGGCAGGACATTACATTACATTTAATCCCCTGTCCCTTTGGCTCCTCTTGACTGTGACAGTTTCTCAGACTTTCCTTGTTTTGATGACTCTGGCAGTTTTGAGGAACTCTGGCCAGGTGCTTTATACAGCGTCCACCCACTGAGATTTGTCTACTGTTTTTCTCAGGATCCCATCATGATTCTGGATTGTGAGGAGGAAGTCCACAGGGGTGAATTGCCCTTCTTATTCCATCCTATCAAGGGTGCTTGCTCCTGGCATGACTTACCTCTGTGGACACTGTCCTTGATTGGGTGGCCAAGGACAGTCTGTCAGGGATCACTCTGGACCCCTCCTAGTCCCTCAGTGCTGCTTCTGTTCCCACAGATTCTTAAACACACCCTCGTTCCTCCAGTGCTGTGCTGGGCCTGAGTGTGGGGAGCCACAGCTCTGCCTCTCTGGCCCAAGCACCCTGCAGGCCCAGCCTGCTAAGGGACCACTGACTTCTCTGTGCTGTGGTCATGGGGCACAGGCTGATTCACTTCCTGCTGGGAGTCTAAGAACCAGAGCTTTTTCTGAGAAAAACCATTGAATTTCCTGCAGAAAATCAAATCAGGCCACCCACCAGCTTGAAATGCTTCAATGTGTCTCTGTTTTACTGAGGATAAAATGCAAAATCATTGGCATGGCCCTGTGTGAATCCACCCATGCCTACCTCAGCTCAACCCACTCCTTAACTTCTCCATAACAGCTGCTTCTCTTGCAGGCCTCGAACCTCCACAAGGGTAGGAGACACCAATGCTGTGTTCACTGCTGAGAATTTAACACATATTCTCTAACACAGTAGATTATGCTGGTGTCGTGTTGCTGTAGTTAGTTGTCACTGAGAACAGAACGCAATGCTACCCTGTCTCGTCACATCTTCATGATCGTTGGTAAGTCTTAGTCCACTGTTGTGGATATCGTGTCATTCCACCGCAGGGAGGGCTTCTCTTGTTTTTGCTGACCCTTTGCTTTAGCGGGCATGAGATCTTTTTCTAACAATTGATCTTGCTTGATAACATATCTCAAGAAAACTAGCCGGAGTCTCACTATTCAACTAGTTTCTAAGGAGCGTTCTGGTTCACCCTGAGACTGACTTGTTCTTTCTTCTGGCAGTTTGTGGCATGTTCCATGTTTTTTGCCAAGACCACAGTTTAAGTGCATCAGTTCTGCCTCAGTTCACCTTTTTCATTGTCCAGCTTTGGATAGTAATATTTTTATCTGCCAATAGCAAACATGGGTTTCAGTCAAATGGAATACAGTGTTTATCAGTAAATCTGAACAGAGGCTATCCCAAGACTGAGTTTTCAGCTCATTGAGATCATCAGGAAACCAACATATTCTGTTCCTCATCTCCACCATGCTCAGCATAATGACTTTATGTTAGGCTTGTCGCCTCATGGCTCCAAAATGGTTGGCACAGCTCTAACTGTGTTTTCCTCCTATGACCCCAGACAAGGATGGAAAGCAAAGGACGGTTAGAGTGTCAAAAAAGAGCTGTCTTCACAGATGCTCTCCTTTTATGAGGGAAGAGCCATCTGTCCCAAAGGCCATTTGGCAGACTCCATCTTACGTCTCACTCAGTATCTGTAAGTGGGTGACTGATCACTCCTAGCTACAAGGGAGGCTGGAAGAGTGATTACCTGTATTTATATCCTCCAGAGATGGAAGTAGGTGAGGCAAATGGTGTTTGGCAGAAATGTGGAGGAGCCAACCATCAGCGTCTGACATATGTTACAGTTGCTAGTTGTCAAGTTGGCTCTGGCTTGTGGTGGCCGAAGGTTGCCTGGCTCTGTGCCATCTCCACGATCTTTGATATATTTGAGCCCACTGCTGAGGCTACTGTGTTGGCTCAACTCAGTGAGAGTTTTCCTTATTTTTTGCTGACACTTTACCAAACATGATGGCCTTGTCTAAAGACTGTTTTTTCTGATAACATGTTAAGTAAGCTAGATGAAGTCTTGCCATCCTTACTTTCAAGGAGCATCTTGACTGGATTTCTTCTAAGAATGATTTATTTGTTCTTTGTCAAATATGTGGTATATACACTATTCAACTCCAACCCAATAATTAAAATTAATAAATTTTTCTTCTGTCTTCCTTTTTCATTATCCAGTTTTCACATGTATATGAGGTGATTGAAAACATTATCGCTTGGGGTACAAGTATCTTAGTTATCATAGTGATGTCTTTGCTTTTTAGTATTTTTAAGAGGCCTCCAGCAACAGATTTTCCTAATGCAATATGTCATTTAATCTCTTGATTGCTGCTTCCATAGGCACTGATTGTTGATCCAACGAGAATGAAATTCTTGACAACTTCAATTTTTTTTTTCTCCCTTCCTTATGGTGTTGTTCATGGGTTAAGTTGTAAGTATTTCCATTTTCATTAGCTTCAGGTATGATCTATATTGAAGGCAGTGTTCTGCAGGAAATATGTATTCAGTGTGTGAGCAAAGGAGTCACCTATGAGCACCAACATGGAACACAACTCTTGAGTCACTTTGTGTTGAGTGCTGACGTGGAGCTATAGTCCGATCCCAAGTGGCCAGTAGTCATGGCCTACTTCCTTTCTAATCCCTTTAAAGCGGCGTACCTCTAAGAGGCCTTGAAGATCCAAGACTGAGCACTCACCCACAGCATGGAAATGACAATGTTCAGATCCCGCCGTAAATCTGCTGATGCAAACGGATGCTTATGAGACAAAAATTCCAAACTCTACAATTGCTCAGAGTTGGCGTTCAGGGATATTTTCTTCATTACAGTTAGTCACTTGTAACATATTTCTGGCACCAACCATGGACTTATTAAATGCAACTCACTGTGCTTGCTCGTACAATTTATGTTTTTAATTTTGTAAATGGTGCCTAGTTGCTATGGTCAAAAGAGTGGTGTGGGTTTGTGCATAAACAGCGCCTTCTGGCTATGTCCTACCATAGCTGCAGAAGATGGCTTTGTTCATCAGATGACGATGGTGCTGACAGCTACTTTGGAATGGCCATTGAATTATAAAGGAAGAGATAAAAGGCATCAGTAATATGTGACATATGACAGATACACACACAGGCATCACAGATGCAAGCACCCTGACAAGCTCAGAGCCACACAAACACAAATACGCACGTACACACAGACTTTGTCATGCCTCCTTGTGGAATTCCTCTAATTTCCTCCTTTTCCTGTTAGTGACAGGATTTTGGCAAACACAATTTCAACTTCAGCACCATCTTCCAAACAAAGGCTATAAGGAGTAAGAGAACAAAGAGAAAACATGACTGTCCATTGTGACGAGGATAATCAGAAACCCAACGATGCTGTGTATGTCTCTAGCCCTTTGCACGTTACACACTTGGGAGAGTGGCAGCCTAGTATTTGGCCAAGGAGGCAGCAGTCTTTCCATGGCAGAATCCTCACTTTCCATGCAGAAGACTCCAGTTCAATTTGTGGCCAACGTACCTCATGTGCAGACACCACCCACCTGTTAGTGAGGGCTCACGTGCTGCTGTGATGCTGAGCACTGTTCAGTGGAGCTTCCAGAGTAAGATGGGCTAGGAAGAAAGGCCTGGGGATCCACTTCCAAAAACCAGGCAATGAAAACTCCATGACTCACAATGGTGCAATCCACAACAATCATGGGAATGGCTCAGGACGAGGCAGTGTTTTGTTCTGTTGTGCACGGGGTGGCCCAGGGTCTGGAGTCAGCTTGGTGACAGCAGACAACAACAAGGCTTGCTACTCTGATGTGAACAGAGGAGACAGGCCACATGGAGAAGGGGAGAAGGGGTTCCCTCAGTGTGACCATATAAAGTAACTGCAGCCACAACCACAATTTGCCCCTTTCAAGAAACCTTGTCCTTCTCTAGACAGCTTCGTAGTACTCTTATATTGTGAGTGAGATCAAAGAAGAGACCCCACTGTTTGATGCCAGGCTTGTAACTCTTTTGATCAATGGAATATGAGCAAATTAGACTCAAGCTCAGGCTTTGTGAGAAAGCCTTTCCCCTTCTGACCCTTTTCTTGCTCTCTGTAGCCTCCACAAGATCATACCTGGCCAGCTCCTGAGGGCATGGAATACAGGAGGGAAGTCTACGTACCCCAGTCATCCTAGCTAAGGCCACCCAAACTGAACTACAGCTGGCCAGTTGCAACCTGCAGCTGACTGATGATGCTAAGTAAAGCCAACTGAGACCAGAGGAACCCCCTAGCTGCCCCATGGACTTGAGAACAATAACAGACTTCCCATGGCAATCAAACTGAGAAAAGGACAGAGTTGTTTATAGATTCTTGACCTAACTCCCTGAAATTCAGATGTGAAAGGAATGGATCAGAATTTTCTTTCCCAATACATTCTCCTTACAAAAGGAGAAACCAAGGACCAATGAGATCAAATAACTGACAGCTATACAGGTAAGGAAAATGTATATATTAATTAAAACAAATATATCAAGTGTGAGGACACTAAGTTCTCAAACTCATCCTAGAAAAAGTGCTGCATGCATCATTGCTGAGTATCACTATGGTCACCTGTAAAGTACTCTGCTTGGGAAGCTGTGCACCAATGCCAGTGCCTAGTTCACCCTTCAAAGCAATTTTGGAACTCTTTCTGGAATTGCCACCAGAACTGTCATCACGTTACCCTTGATGTCCTGAATGTCATTGAAAGGTCTTCCTTTCTATATTTCCTTTATCTTTGGGTAAAGAAAAATGTCACTGGGGGCCAGATCAGGTGAGTAGGGGGTGTTCCAATACAGTTATTTGTTTACTGGCTATATGACAACTATATGGTTAAGTTTATGAACTTGCCACTGTGCCACCATGGACAATGGCCGTAGCAGAAAGAGTTCCAAAACTGCTTTGAAGTGTGGACTAGGCACCAGCATCAGTACATAGCCTCTCAAGGAGAGTCCTTTGATGGTGACAGTAATAATATTCACCACTGAGGTATGGAGCACTTAGGACAATTAAGTTTTCAGACTTGTCCAACTTCATATGTCTGTGTATGTATATATGTGTGTGCATGCGTACACATACAACATGGAGAGACAGAGAGAAAGGAGTGCCATTTAAATGACTGTCTTTTATTCTGAGATTATGTTCTTCCTACTTTTTGGTATACAAATGTCTTTTCTTTTACATAATGATTCTGATAACAGATGGTAATTTGTTTTTTTTTGTTGTTGTTGTGTTTTGTTTTGTTTTATGTTCTTAGCTGGGAAAATGAAAAGCTAGAAACTCTTTAATCCTTCAACTTTCAGAATGTAATTTTAATCCCCCAGCTTCCCAATGTCATTTTATGTTCTATTTGTGAATTTTCTGTCCAATATAACACAGATGCTCTTTGTCAGAATACCCCTGTGCTCCGCGGGATTTTCAGTGGCTAACCTTTCTGGTATAAAGCACCAGGCCTTTCTTCTGAGACACCGCTGGGCAGACTCAGACTGTCACCATTTGGGTAAGTGGTCAGGCACGTTGACAACGTGCAGCGCTCATGGACTCTCTTCACTTACTTAGGCCACTGCAGATACGGCCTTCACTTCAACCCCAGCATTTATATGAGCAGTTACCTTCTTTTACAAAATATGTTCCAGAAAAAACCCTCACTCTGCAGAATGACACAGCCTGCGCAACAGCTCATCCTGTAGGGCCTGACACACCTCTTTGATGAAATCAGTCTTTCAGCAAATGGCAGTGTGATTTGATGCAGGCTCCTCCCATCCTAACAAGCTACCTCTCCTGCTCAGTGTTCCTGCCCAAACCTCCAGCTCTCCAGGGCAAATGGAAGGTGTCTTTAGCTTCTTCTCCTTTACCCAGTCAGTCAAGCCCATCCCTGGGGTTTTTCATCAGCCATTCACCCACCCTTTCTCCACAGGACGTAAGTGCAAGTCTGTCACTCCAACGTGGGCAAGGCAGTTGCCAGGCCAGGGAACTGGGGAGAGGACACAGCACGACCTTGCCCCCCTCGACCTTCAGCCACTGTTCCAAACCTGCAATGGCTGGACCCCATCTCACTTCTGTGGGTCCACCCTTGTGTGTCCCCTCCCACCTCCAGTTTCAGTGAAGTTGACTCTTCTCGTGGTCTCTGGTTATCTCAGATTTGATCCCAAGGCCAAATTAGCTTCAAGCTCTTCTCCACCCAAGCTCTTCTCCACCCAAACTCTTCTCCATCCAAGCTCTCCCCACTTTATTCTGTCCGCTTCCAAACCACAGTCCCGTATCTACATGCATACCAGTGGCAAATGCAGAAGAACTGCATTTTCCCAGCTAGTGATGTCCGTTTTCCCAGAATCCCTCCTAAGTTGGCCCTGTGACCTTGCAGCGTGCACCGTGGTGATATCTTCTTGTTTCCTGCTTTGACCGTCGGACATGTGTTAGCCTTGGTGAACCCAGGCTTCAAGACCCAGGTCACGATCTGGTTTTGGTTATTTTAGGATTTGAACCCCAGAGTGCTGACAGCCTAGGGCAGGGTCCATAACATTCTCCCAGATTCTTTTTTCTACACTCTTTGCATTTATCACCAAGGCACTTCCGAGAAGTTAGAACAATATCTTCCCTGGGTTGAAGTTACATCTTCCTGGTGAGGGAGGTGGTGAAGGACTTAGCCATAGGGGTCCTCGAGTGCCAGGGACTGGGCCAGGATGCCCCCTGCTTTGCTGTTCCTTCTTCCTAAAGCCTTTCAATCCATAGAAACAAAATTGAAAAGAAACACAATTCCACACCTCTTACCTGCCTCTCTTCTTCAACTCTTACTATCTCCTACCTTACTGATGGTGCCACCTCCTTTCCAGGACAGAGAAGAGCTTATGCCTTCTTCGCCTGCCCTCCACCAGCTCAGCCTGGTTTCCTGAATGTTCCAGAGCAGCACCAGCATGGATCCTCTGGTGGATTCCACAGACATCGCAGCCTGGTGACTACATAATGTGCACATGGCTCCAGGCGATTTGTGTTACCATTTGATAGAATATATATTTAGAATGCTTAATATGCTTATTAATTACCCCACAGACAGCAGCGACTTTTTAAGAGCCATTTCATTCCATTGTTTGAAAAGTGTTTTGAGGCTCCTGAAGAGAAATAGCCACGACACATGCTTTCTCTTAGTCGGTAGCCCATCCCGCACATCACAGGAGGACTGTCTACATTTTAGGCTCCATGCTACGTGAATGTGGAACATCCACCTTCCCTCTCAAGGTCTTCTTTAACTTGTGTTCTGACTCACCAAACATCTGAACACAGAGATGTTTATAAACTGAATTCAAATTCAGAGCAGATTTTTAAGGCCAGGTTAGGAAACAAAGAGTTCTTGCAGTGCTGGGTATCTTCATGTACCTTCTATTCATTTCTGTGATTAAGAAGTAAAAAACAAAAAAAACAAAAGCAAGGCATTGTTACCCCATGTTGTTTATGTTGGAACTGAGTCTCTGGGAATTTGAGGGATTTATCTACAGCCAAAATTTCCATAGTTAGGCCAGGATTCAAAACCAAAATAACAACTCCCAGCATCAGGTAGATTCTACTCCAGTGAAGGCTTTGGAAACAAAGCTAGTTTACAGAGTGCTGAGGACCACCAACTGATAGTGGATAAACAAATTTGGTAGACCCACAGTGGAATATAACTCAGCTATGAAGAGAAAAGAAGTCCTGATGCATGTTACAACATGAGTGAGTCTTGAAAACACCAAGTGAAATAAAGACAACCACTGTACGATCTCACTTACATGAAATAAGCCAATGTATAGAAACCAAAAATGATTAGCAGTTACCAAGGGTGGAAGAGAGGGGAGACAGAAGATTTGGTTAGGGAACACTGAGCACATGTTAATGGCAGTAGAATAACTTGGAAAAAGAAAGTCCAATGTTTGCACAACTTGGAGAATGTAACCAATGTCACCAAGTAGTACATGTGGAAATTGTTGAGATGGTGTATGTTTGATATGTGTATTTTCACCACAATATTTTTTTTAATTTAAAGAATAAAAAGATTAGTGTCCAAACTCTTAGTTATCTGATCCTGTCCTTTACGATAAGCCCATAAAAAACACATTTCTTTCTGGTTGCATTTTTCAAAAGACAAACAGGCAAGCAAGTCCCAAGCAAAATTATTCATATGAATATTTTAGTGGAAAAAAAAATCCTTGAGCATCTATCTACTTAGAACTCTAGCACTGTTTCGATTAAAAGAGGGGAGTCACGGAATACAGAATTATAAGACATTCTATGTCCTCGAATAACTCTGAGTTTCATTGGGACACAAGGAAACTAAGTGTGAGACAAGCTGATTGTGTGGCTAGAGAAAGTCAAGGATTCCAGGACTCGACAAGCCCACACCTTTCTCCTTGGTCGTCTTACATCTCTAGCTTACATTGACCCTACATGTGTCAGAGTAGTACTCTTCTCCATGTGGTTTTCAATGACTGATGTTTTTGAAAGGGCTTTCTTCTGAGGTATTTCTGGGTAGATGAGAAGCTTCAGCCTTCGGGTTAGCAGTTGAGCATGTTACTGTGTACACCACCCAAGGACTATCAACAGAACATGTGCCCATCCTATTGCTGGGAAATTGATTCCAACTTATGGGACCATGTGAGCCAGAGCGGGAGTGCCCTTTAGGGCTTCCAAGGCTGTAATCTTACAGAAGTAGACTGCCACATATTTCTGTTACAGAGCAACTGGTGGGTACAAATTCACCAAACTTTTGGTTGCCATCTGAGAGCTCAACCACTTTACTTCCAAGGCTCCTTTTAACATACACTAGAGATATTCTTTAAGGTATGCCTATCACAAGCCATGGTATTTTCAATCACATCGTAAACATGCAAAAGCCGGCTGATGAATAAGGAAGACAGAAGAATTGATGTCTTCAAATGACAATGTTAGAGAAGAATATTGACTATAACATGGGCTGCCAAAGAACAAAAAGATCTGTCCTGCCAGAATTACAGCCAGAGTGCTCCTTGGAAGCAGAGATGGCGAGACTGCATCTTAACATACTTTGGACATGTTGTCAGGAGGGATCAGTCCCTGGAGAGGACATCATGCTTGGTAGAGGGGAGGGTCAGTGAAAAAGAGGAAGACCCTCTACAAGATGGAATGACACAGTGGCTGCAACGATGGGCTGAAGCATAGAAACAATTGTGGGCATGGTGCAGGACAGGGCAGTGTTTTGTTCTGTTGCACATAGGTTACTGTGAGTTGGAACTGACTCGAAGCCACCTAAAAACAGCAACAGAGGTGTTCTATCTTGCGATCTCCAGTGTCATTTCTATCACCAAGGCCATATTTCCAATTGCCAACCTCCTTTCTTCTTCACAGCTTTAGCATTCCAATCACCGGTAATTGTCAATGCATCCTGATCAATTTTAGACTGCAGACACTGGTTAAACTCCTCAATTTCTTCCTCTTTTACCTTAGTGGTTGGGGCATAAATCTGAACAATTGTCCTATTAATTGGCTTTCCTTGTAGACATATAGATATTGTCCTATCACTGGCAGTGTTGTTCTTCAGGACAGATCTTGAAATGTCCTTTCTGACGATGAACGCAATACCATTTCTCTTCAGGTTGTCATTCCCAGCATAGTACACCATATCAATGTCTGATACAAAAGGGCCATTTCAGCTCACTAATGCCTAGGAAATGGATGTTTATGTATTCCATTTCAGTTTTGAAGATTTCTGCTTTTCCTAGATTCATACTTCATAAAGTCCTCATTCCAATTATTAATGGATGTTTACAGCTATTTCTTCTCCTCTCTAGTAATGTTACATCAGCAAATGAAGGTCCTGAAAGCTTAACTCCATCCATGTCATTAAGGTGGACTCTAGGTTCAGGAGGCAGCTCTTCCACAGTCATCTTTTCGTGTACCTGGGGGGCTTCTGGCTAATTCTTTTCAGAAGTAGACTGCGAGGTCCTTCTTCCTAGTCTGTCTTAGTCTGTAAGCTCAGCTGAAACTTTTTCACCATGGGTGACCCTGCTGGTATCTGAATACGAGTGGCATAGCTTAAAGGACCACAACAGCATGCAAGCCCCCACAGTATGGCAGACTGGCAGGCAAGTGCGGGAATACACAGGAATCAAATCAAATACATCTATGGAAAGACACAATGGAAACCTCAATACTACGAGTCAAAACAAGGCCAAGTGCCAACTGAGGAACAGACCATCAATTGCTCATATACGGATTCAAACTGAAACTGAAGAAAATGAGAACAGATCCACAAGAGCTGAAGTAGGACTTTGAGTATATGCACCTGAGTTTAGAGACCATATCAAGAACAGACTTGATGCGTTAAATACTAATGACCAGAGACCATACAAGTTGTAGAATGACATCAAAGACATCGTACATGAAGATAGCAAGAGGCCATTAAAAGAGACAGGAAAGATAGAAACAACAAAATTGGATATCAGAAGAGACTCTGAAACTTACTCTTGAATGTCCAATTGCTAAAGCCAAAGTAAAGATTGATGAAGTAAAAGAATTGAACAGAAGATTTCAAAGGGCAGCTCTAGAAGGCAACAAATTAATACAATGGCATGTGCAAAGAGTTGGAGATAGAAAACCAAAAGGGAAAAACATTCTCCGCATTTCTCAAGCTGAATGAACCAAAGAAAAAATTCAAGCTTTGAGTTTCAATGCTGAAGGATTCAACAGGGAAAATAATAAACCATGCAGGAAGCATCAAAGGAAAATGGAAAGAATTCACAGAGTGATTATACCGTGAAGAATTTGTTCACATTCAACCGCTTCAAGAGCATATAATCAGGAATCAAAGGTACTGAAGGAAGAAGTCAAAGCTTTCCTGAAGGCCCTGGTGAAAAGCAAGGCTCCAGGAACTGATGGATTACCAGTTGAGATGTTTCAACAAACAGATGTAGTACTGGAAGTGTTCACTCGTCTGTGCCAAGACACTTGGATGACAGCTACCTGGTCAACCAATTGAAATAGATCCACATTTATACCTCTTCCCAAAAATGGTATTCAACCAAATGTGAAAATTATTGAAAATATCATTAATATCACACAAAAGTAAAATTTTGCTAAATATCATTCAAAAGTGGCTGCAGCAGCCTCATTCTACTGACAGGGAACTATTAGAAATTCAAGCTGGAATCAGAAGAGAACATGGAACCAGGGATACCACTGCTAATATTAGATGGATCTTGGCTGAAAACAGAATACCAGAATGGTATTTGTGTATGTTTTATTGACTATGCAAAGGAATTTAACTGCGTGGGTCATAATAAATTATGGAGAACAATGCAGAGAATGGAAATTCCAGAACATTTAACTGTGCTGCTGAGGAATCTGTACATGGATCAAGAGGCAGTCATTTGAACAGAATAAGGCCACAGTGCAAGGTTTAAAGTCAGGAAAGGTGTGGGTAAAGGTTATACCCTTTCAACCTATTCTGTCTGTATGTTCAACAGATAATCTGAGAAGCTGGACTGTATGAAGATGAATAGGGCTTCAAGACTGCAGAATCATTAACACAATTTGCACCGTGTAGACAACAAAACCTTGCTTGCTGCAAGTGAAGAGAACTCAAAGCACCTACAGATGAAGATCAAAGACCACAGCCTTCAGTATGGATTATACCTCAACATCAAGAAAACAAAAAACCTCACAACTGGATTAGAAAGCAGTATCATGACAAAAGGAGAGAAAATTGAGATTTTCAAGGATTTCGTTTTACTTGGATCCACAACGTCCATGGAAGCATAAGTCAAAAATTGAAGGACACACTGCATTGGGCAAATCGGCTGCAAATGACCTCTTCAAAGTGTCAAAAACCAAAGATGTCCCTTGAAAACTAAGTTGTGCCCAACCCAAGCCACGATATTTTCAATCACATCATATGTATGCAAAGGCTGGACAATGAATAAGGAAGAGAGGAGATGAAGTGATGGCTCTGAACTTCAGTGTTGGAGAAGAATACTGAACATAGTGCAGACTGCCAAAACAACAAACAGTTTTGTCCTGGAAAAAGTATAACCAGGGGGCTCCTTATAAACAAGAACAGTGAGACTGCATTTTACAGACTTTGGACATGTCAGGAGGGATCAATCTGTGGAGAAGGATATCACGCTTGGTAAGGTAGAGGGTCAGTGAAACAGAGAAAGACCTTCAACAACATGGACCGACACAGTGACTTCAACAATGGGCTTAGGCATCAAAACAATTGTGGGCATGGTGCAGGGCTGGGCAGTGTTCTGTTATGTTGTACACAGCATAGCTACAAGTCAGAACCAACTTGACGGCACCTAACAAAGACAACAGAGACGTTATTTGAGGGTCTGGATTTGATTAATGTTTTGGTCTTTCTTTATGATAGTATACTCCCTGGTGTATGGACATATGTTTCAAATGAATAAACAAGCAAATAGTGTTAAAAAAAAAAGTAGGCCTCCCACTACCATCTGATTACCATCTTCATGGGGATGAACTTACATTTTACACTGAACAGGAGGGAAGTTTCCTGCTTGTTTGGAGACTGCCTGGAAGAAGAAAACACACACACGAACAAAACAAACATGAAAAAATTGCCACGTTTCACTGGGGACTTAATGTATGTCAAGACTTCGCTAAATGCCCCTTTTGTACTATCTGACATCACATCAAGCCTATTGTTATCTGTCCTTTACACCTAAGCAGATTGAGGCAGAGAGAGCTGAAGGACTTTTCCGGAAGTCAGGGAACTTCTAGATCTACGTCCTACCTTTCTCCAGAGCCCAAGTTCTTCAGAAGCTAGCTATTGTACCTTGAGTTGCTGTGAAATCTTAAAGTCTCTGAAATCCAGATGAGGAGAATGAAAGAGTTAAATTCTTAACGTCGAAGCTTTGAGAGCTTCTCCATTTCCCAAGAAGTAGAGACTTGAAATCACCTAGGACTTGAAAGACCTAGGACTTTACCCCAGTCGTGCTCTCAGAATTTAATGTAACGACCGTTCTTGTGAGACATCTGAGATGCAATGGGTGGCAGCCGCCACACCGCTCTGCAGAATAACAAGTGTTGTTGAAGCCAGCCCAGGAGAGCTTCTCTATAGATCATACAAGATTTAAAGAGACATTTGCCAACTGCCAGGAGGTTTTATAATTTTATTAGGGTTTTGACATGTATTTTTAACATTTCATTATCATCACCAATAAATGGCTCTGTCCTGGAACTCTCTGTTCTGTTCTGTTTATTTGTGGATCGTTTTCTCACCATGCCACTTTAATTACTCTAGCTTTATAATGTTTCTATAATGTGTGGAAAAAAGCCCACTTGCTCCTCAGGCTTCTCCTCATCAAACTTTTTGCATATTATCTCTCACTCAAAATCTGTTCTAAAATGCACCGTAATTTTTAATGGTGTCAAATTCACTTTATGCAAAACTTTGGAGGAGATTAATATTTTTATAATATTAAAATTTCTCATTCTTGCATATAGTGTATCTATGTATTCCAATACTCACTTATGTCAGTCAGAAAATTTGTACAGATACTTAATTCATTTCTACTTAATTTTCCCTGCTGATAGCTGTTGTTATTAGATGCTGTCCAGTTGGTTCCAACTCAGAGTAACCCTGTGTGGACAATCAAGTGGAACACTGCCCGGCTCTGCACCGTCGTCAGAATTGCTGCCATGCTTGAGTCCTTTGTTCAGCCACTTTTTAAATCTGTCTCATTGAAGGTCTTCCTCTTTTTTGCTGACCCTCTACTTTACCAAGGATGATGTCCTTCTCTAGGTACTGATCCCTCCTGACAACACATCTGTTTTAGTCAGCTAGGGATACTCTAACAGAAATAACCACAGAGTGGATGGCTTTAACAAAGGAAGATTTATTCTTACACAGTCCAGTAGGCTACAAGTCCAAATTCAGGATGTCCGCTCCAAGGAAATGCTTTCTCTGTTGTCAGCTCTGGAGAAAAGTCCGGTATTGCATCAGTCTTTTCCAGGGAGCATCTTCGTGCAGGAACCTCAGGTCTGAAGGACACAGTCTTCTCCCGGTGCTGCTTTGCTGGTGGTGTGAGGTTCCCAATTCTCTGCCTGCTTCCCTTTCCTTTTGTCTCTTGTAGGATGAAAGGATTAAGGGTGAGGCAAGCCATACTCCAGGGAAACTCCCTTTACAATGGAGCAGGGAGGTGATCCTATGAAGGGATTTACAGTCCCACCCTAATCCTTTAACATGCAGCATAGGAAAACCAGAAAATGGAGGACAGTCACAAGACACTGGGAATCACGGCCCAGCCACATGGCTACACCTATTTTACGGGGACACAACTCAATCCATGACAACATCCAAACAATGTAAGATGTAGCTCTGCCACCCTTATTTCTAAGGAACACCTGGATGTACTTCACCCAAGACAGATGTGTTTGTTCTTTTGGCTCTCCATGACATATTCAATATTCTTCTCCAACATCGTAATTCAAAGTATCAATTCCTTGGTCTTCCTTAGATTTTTTACATTTCCATTGCATTTTCTGTGTAGTATTTTTGGTCTATAAGAAAGGTATTGAATTTGTTTCTTTTTCTTTTTACTTTGTGTCCCAACATTTTCTTCAGTCTCTAAAGGTTTTTTTATGTTATTAGATGTTCAAGTGATAATAAATGTAACTCTTGCTTTCAAGTATTTATTTCAATTACTGCTACTTTCATTTCATTGCACTGACAAGGACTTCTTGTAAAGTATTTGACAGGTTGCCAACAATCATTATCCTATTTCTACTAATAGTAGAAATGCTTCTAATACTTTTCCACTAAATGTGGAGTTTTAAAAAAAATTCTGGCAGATACCATTTATCTATTTTGTTAGATTTTTAATTTGTTCTTTTTTATTATTATTTTAGCAAGACTATTTCCTAAATTTTACCAGGCTACCCTAGTGCGATTATTGTGTTTCTTTTCCTTTTTTAATTTCTGTATTAAATATTTGAATTGAAATAGTAGAACATAATATTAACTCAGCCTTGAAATCCTAGAATAACCCGATTTGACTGTCGCTGTTAGGTGCTGTCAGGTAGACGCACAGCCATCCTCTCTACAGAAGAACAAAACCTTGGCCAGTCCTGCACCGCGGCCGCAGTCATTGGTTTGCTTGAGCCCAGTCCTTCTCATTGAGAGTCTTCTTTTTCACTTACCCTAGGGTTGCCATGAGTCGGATCCGACTCGACGGCACTTGGCTTGGCTTGGCTCCACCTGACCAAGCATGAAGTCTTCTCTAGGGCTTGATACTTCCTGCCGATATGTCCAAAGTATGTAAGACATATTCACATCATCCTTGCCTCTAAGGAGCACTCTGGATGTAGTTTTTCCAAGACAGATTTGTTTCTTCTTTTGGCAGTCCACACATTCAATATTCTTCTCCAACATCACAATTCAAGGGTATTGATTATTCTTCTGTCTTCCTTATTTATTGTCTAGCTTATGCATACATATGATGGGATTGAAAATTCCACAACTTGAGTCAGGCACAGCTTAGTTTTCAAGGTGACATCTTTGGTTTACAACACTTTAAAGAGGTATTTTGCAGCTGATTTGCCCAATGCAATGTGTTGTTCGATTTCTTGACTGCTACTTCCATGGATGTTGTTTGTGGATCCATGTAAAATGAAATAATTCTTGACCACGTGAATCATTTCTGTGTATATTGTGATGTTACTTACTGGTCCATCTGCAAGTACTTTTGTTTCCTTGATGCTAAGGTGTAACCGATACAGAAGGCTGTGGTCTTTGATCTTCATCATTAAGTGTTTCAAATTCTCTTCACTTCCAGCTAGCAAGGTTGTATCATTTATATAACACAGGTTATCAATGAATCTTCCTCCAATCTTGATGCCCTGGCCTTCTTCATGTAGTCTAGTTTCTCATAATATTTTCTGGCATAAATATTGAGCAGGTATGGTGACAGGATACAATCTCAGTTGACACCTTCCTTGACTTTAAAGCATGCATTTTCTCCTTGTTCTTCAAATGACTGCCTCTTGATCCATGTACAAATTCCTCATGAGCACGATTAAGTGGTCTGGAATTACCATTTTCTGCAATGTTGTCCATAATTTCTTAGGATCCGCACAGCTGTATGCTTTTGCATAGTCAATAAACCACAGATAAACATCTTTCTGGTATTCTCTGCTTTTAGCCAAGATCCATCTGATATTAGCAATGATGGCCCTGTTTCCATATCTGCTTCTGATTCCAGCTTAAATTTCTGGAAGTTCCCTATCGATATACTGATACAGCCACTTTTGGAAGATCTTTAGCAAAATTTTACTTGCATGTGATATTAATCATGTTGTTTGATAATTTCCATAGCTATTAACACGTTGTTCTTTTAATATATCACTTGATTCGAATTGATGCTAATTGATTTTAAGTTTCTCTGTCTATGTTTATATTTTATCTTAGTTTATAGTTTTGGAGAGTTTGTTTATCTTCATGATTCTTACCTGTGCTATACTCAGTCACCATGAGTATCACACACGGAGCATTTTAACTGTGTGAATTAAATCTTCTGTTTAAGTACATTTTTATTTCTACTTCTAGTTTTGAAAAATGTTAGCATCCTTTACTCTGACTGTTGTGGATTGAATTGTGTCCCCTCAGAATATGTGTTGGAATCCTAACCCTTATATCTATGAATGTAATAAAATCTAAAGTAGTCTCATCAACTTCCACAAACCAACCTAATGTAATGTAACCATTCAGTGAGTTGAGGACATAGTAGTGTAGAATAAACATAATCACTTCTGAGTTTTATAAAGAGCAGGATGGACACAAATACAAGCAGACTAAAGGGGAAGACAGACACTATCTGAAAACCACCAAACTCCAAGCCTCTAGCCATCAAGTTGATTGTGACTCCTAGTGACCATACGTAACAAAGTAGAAGTGTCCCATATGATTTCCAAGGCTGTAATCATTACAGAAGCAAACTGCTACGTCTGTCTCCCGCAGAGGCACTGAAGGGTTCAAACTGCCAATCTTTCAGTTAGCAACTGAGGGCTCAACCTCTGCGCCACCAGGGCTGCTTTCTGATGACCACCAAAAAAAAAATCCTGAAAACTAAACCCATCGCCATCAAGTCAGTGTTAACTGACAGTGACCCTGCAGAACAAAGTAGAATTGCCCCATAAAGTTTCCAAGGAGCACCTGGTGTATCTGAACTCTGACAATGCAATTAGTAGGCGTATCCCTTGACCACTATACCACCAGGGTGTCCCTGATGACCACAGAGGGAGATCATTCTGTAAGCCAGCTACTAGAAGCCGAAATGGACAAAGAAGGACCTCCCCCTAAAACTATACCCTAAATTCAAACTTTTGGTCCCCTGAACTGTGAGTAAACAAATTCTCTTCTTTAAGGCCAACAACTTGTGGCATTTCTGCTACAGTAGAATGAGGAAACTAGGATAAAATTCATGAGTATGTACTTGTCAATTTATCTCACATTACTAACAGTTGTTCTTTATACTTTTTTGAATTTATGTTGTTAGATACCTAAACGTTTGTGTCTGTTATACCTCCTTGACATATTTTATGTTTCACATACACAAAGCATTCCATTTTGTCATTTTAAATACATTTCATCCTGAATTTTTTATCCTATATTAATATTACGCTATAAATACATTTGAACTGTACCTGTTACCACTTTTGTAATCTGTTAAATGCCTGAGCTCTTTTGTTTTAATCATATCTAAGTACTAAGTGTAAGTAAAAAATTTCATTTTTGCCTTTCCTTTTTATTTTCACTGTCTTTTTCTAACAGTAAACCTAATTTATTCACTTGTGTTGTTATTACCAATATATTTGGACTTACTACTCTCACATCCTTTTTTATTTTCATTGTGTTACTCTTGTTGTTTGTTTTGTTTTCCATTTCTTGTGTTATATTTTTTTTCCCTAGGCATAAAATTTCACACTGCTCTCCAAAGATGAGTTATTATTGTAATGTTTGTGCACACATACACATTTCCGTGGTGTATGTTTCACTGTGTTTTGTGCACATCTCTTTGTCCTAGCTCAATAAATTGTCAACAAGAGAGTAAAAAGTCAACCCTGAGTGTGCTGGGGCCACCAGGACTGAGTTCCATGAATGAACTTGAGGCTTGGTTGTTCCTTACAATGTATAAGTAATTATTTGCATAAGTGGCTCCAGTTCTTAACCCTCCCTTTATCAATGCCCTTTGCAATGAAACATTAGAGGTTCTCCTGTCAAAAGTCTTTTCCCTGACCTGAATTTAACCCGAAAACTTTCTTTATCCAACAGAACAGTAACATCTGTGATATAAGCAGAGACTTGAAAAAGTGTTTGTGTATTTCTGCTTCTGTCTTGCTCCTCAGCCTTTATCATAAAAACCTGCCCAAATAAGCCTGATAGAGAACCAGACAACTGGAGCAGAGATGTGCCCCCATTTGCCATTGAGTCTATTCCAAGTCATAGTGACCCTACAGGAGAGAGTAGAACTGCTCCATGGACTATTCAAGGAGTAGTTGGCAGATTCAACCTGATGACATTTTAGTTAGCAGTCGAGGCACTTAACCACTGTGCAACCAGGGTTTCCTAGAGTACAAGGAAATAGCCATGGAGTTTCAGCACCATGGACAGTAGCACATCAGCCTTGTCCCCCAAACATTTTATTCATGTTATGTCTGTGGCATCTACAGCCCCAGATGAAGTTTACTACTGCTGTGGAGGATGACAGAAATGAGAGACAGCCTCAAACCATGCCTATTTGACTTTGCCTATCAAAGGCAGTATATCTGTGAATCAGAGGACCTGGCTCCACAACCAGCCAGTTGGTACTCAGCTAATTCTGACTTATGGCAACCTCATATGTGTTAGAGTAAAGCTCTTTCTCATAGAGTTTTTAATAGCTGAATTTTAGAAGCATATCAATAGGCTTTCTTCCAATGTGGCCATAATCCTCCAAGCTTCAGGTTAGCACCTGAGCTTGTTAACCTTTTGCACTGTAGCAGACACCTGGGTATGTGTAGAAATTGCATCCAAATAGCAGGGAAAATCTTCTCATTTGGGGAATCACCAACTCTTTGAAACAGGGGTTGCTTAGCTATGAAGTCTACACTTAGACACTGAAATAGCAACATGTGCCAAATCATATCAACAAAATGAGTAGAGCACTGCACAGAGCTTCTACAGGAAAAGCTGACAGTGAAAACACAAATAGTCAGGAAAGTGAAGGAGGAGGTGGAGTGGTGGGTGAAGCTGATTAAAGAAGGGGGCTTGAACCGGGATGAGCTTACTAGCTATGTGGGATTTAGGAGAGTCCTTGCCTATTGACAGAGCACATTTCTACATATCCTGTGGCTTCACACTGTAAGATAAAAGGGGCCCTATGTACTACTGAGCCAACTGTCACCTCTCCCTGATTCCTCTTCTCCTATACCTTAGTTTGGCCAAATCCTTCTGACCATTCTCATCACCCTGGAAAGCTAGCCCAGAACATAGTTTGATTCACCCATCAACCTAGTCAACTCTCCTACCTGTTAATTAATTGATGCATTCATTTATTCCACAAGTGTTTATTTAGCACCTAAGTTGTGCCAGAAACTCTCCTAGAACCTTGTAACTCTCTCAAATCACATGAATGTTGTGCTCAGGTTTTGTTCATTCATGTATGAATGTAATAATGATATAGTGAGCACTTGTTTAGGTACTATTAATATCTAAAGCCCAAGAGTGTTCAAGATGAAGCTTTGCCATTAAGAAACTTACAAATGAGTAGGTAATACAGGTAAGAAAAGGAATTAATACCACACTTTGGTCATTCACCTGAGGAGAAAGAGTACTATGGTGAGAGAAATTGCCAAGCACTGTTGTTGACGTCAGGTGCCATTAGTCAGTGTTGACTCATAGCAACCCTATGCACAGCAGAACAAAGCACTGCTCAGTATGGTACCATGTCCACAATTGTTTTTATGTTTAAGCCCATTGTTGTGGCTACTATGTCAATCCATCTCATTGAGGTTCTTCCTCTTTTTTGCTGACCCTCTGCTCTACCAAGCATGCTGTCCTTCTCCAGGGACTGATTCTTCCTGACAACATCCAAAATGTGTAAGACACAGTCTTGCCATCTTTGCTTCCAAGCAACATTCTGGTTGTACCTCTTCTAGAACAGATCTGTTTGATCTTTTGGAGGTCCGTTGTACATTCAACATTCTTCTCCAACACTACAATTCAAGGACATCAATTCTTCTTCTGTCCTCTTTGTTCATCATCCAGCTTTCATATGTATATGATGTCGTTGAAGATACCATGTCTTGGGTCAGGCACACTTCAGTCTTCAAGGTGACATCTTTACTTTTCAATACTTTAAAGAGATCCTTTGCAGCAGATCTTCCCAATGCAGTGCATCTTTTGATTTCTTGACCGCTGCTTCCAGGGGCATTGATAGTGGAACCAAATAAAATAAAATCCTTGACTACCTCAACCCTTTCTCCATTTATGATGATGTTGCTTAGTGATCCAGTTGTGAGGATTTTTGTTTTCTTATGGTGAAGTGCAATCTCAACTGAAGGCTGCCATCCTTGATCTTCATCAGTGTTTCAAATCTTCTTCACTTCCAGGAAGCAAGGTGGTATTGTCTGCGTACTGCAGGTTGCTAATAAGTCATCCTCTAATCCTGATGTCTCATTCTTCTTCATACAACCCAGCTTCTCAGACTATTTGCTTATCATACAGATTGAAAAGTTATGGTGAAAGGACACAACTCCGACTCACACCTTTCCTGAGTTTAAGCCATGAAATGTCCCCTTATTCTGTTCACATGACTGCCTCTTGATCCATAAAAAGATTCCTTAAGAGCACAATGAAGTATTCTGAAATTCCCATTTTCTGGCATGTTAGCCATAATTTGTTATCATCCACACAGTGGAATGCCTTTACTTAGTTAATGAAACACAGGTAAACGTCTTTCTGGTATTCTCTGCTTTCAGCCAACAGCCATCTGACATCAGCAATGATATCCCCCGGTTTCATGTCCTCCTCTAAATCCAGCTTGAAGTTCTGGCAGTTCCTTGTCATATACTATTGCATACGCTTTTGAATGATCTTGAGCAAAATTTTACTTGTGCATGATATTAATGATACTGTTTGGTAACTTCTGCGTTTGGTTAAATCACCTTCTTTGGAATGGGCATAAATATGGACCTCTTCAAATCAGTTGGCCAGGTAGCTGTCCTCCAAATTTCTTGGCATAGATGAGTGACCACTTCCAGCACTGCATCTGTTCATTGAAATACCTCAGTTGATATTCCATCAATTCCAGGAGCCTTGTTTTTTGCCAAAGCCTTCAATGCAGCTTCGGCATCTTTCTTCAGCACCATCAGTTTCTGACCACATGCTATCTCTTCAAATGGCTGAACGTAGGCAAATTCGTTCTGGTTTAACTACTCTGTGTGTTCCTCTCATCTTCTTTTGATGCTCCCTTAGTTGTTTAATATTTTCTCTGCAGAATCCTTTGCTGTTGCAACTTGAAGCTTGAATTTTTTCTTCAGCTATTTCAGCTTGAGAAATGCAGAACGTTTTATTTCTTTCTGGTTTTCCATTTCCAGATCTTTGCACAAGTCATTATAATACTTGATTCTGTCTGCTCGAGCTGCCCTTTGAAATCTTCTGTTTAGGTCTTTTACTTCACTATTCCTTCCTTTGGCTTTAAGTGCTCAGTGTTCTAGGGCAAGTTTCAGAGTCTCTTCTAACAGCCTATTTGGTCTTTTCTTCCTTTCCTGTCTTTTTAATGACCTCTTGCTCTCTTCACAGATGATGTCTTTGATGTCATGCCACAATTTGTCTGGTCTTCGGCCATCAGTGATCAGCACATGAAATCTGTTCTTAAGATGGTCTTTAAACTCAGACGGGATGTGCTCAAGGTCATACTTTGGCTCTTGTGGACTTGTTCTAGATTTCTTCAATTTCAATTTGAATCTGCCTGGCTGGCTATGAGAATTGATAATCTGTGCCATAGTCAGCACATGATCTTATTCTGACTGCTCATGCAGAGCTCTTCCAGCATCTGTTTCCACAGATGTAGTCAATTTAGTTCCTGTGTATCCCATTTGGTGAGGTCCATGTGTACAGTGGCCATTAGTGTTGGTTAAAAAAGGTATTTTCAATGAAGAAATTGGTAGTCTTGCAAAATTCTATCATGTGTGATCTCCAACATTATTTCTACCACCAAGACCGTATTAACCTTCAAAGAAGATCCTTCTTCTTTGTTTCTAACTTTTGCATTCCAACCACCAGTAATTATCAATGCATCCTGATCATGTGTTCCATCAATTTCAGACTGCAGAAGTTGGTAAAAAATCTTCAGTTTCTTCACCTGTGGCCTTAGTAGTTGATGCATAAATCTGATTAATAGTCACATTAACTTGCCATCTTTGTAGGCATATGGATATTATCCTATCACTGACAGCATTGTACTTTAGGACAGATTTGAAAATGTTCTCTTTGATGATGACTGCAATACCATTCCTGTTCAAGTTTGCGTTCCGTGCACAGTAGACTGTAGGACTGTCAGATTCAAAATGGCCAGTACCAGCAGATTTTAGCCCACTAATGCCCAGAGCATAGGTGTTTATGCATTCCATTTCATTTTTTACAATTTCCAATTTCCCTAGATTTCATACTTTGTATATTCTGTGTTCCAGTTGTTAATGAATGTCTGCAGCTGTCTCTTCTCATTTTGAGTAGTGCCACATCAGAAAATGAAGATCCTGAAGTCTTTACTCCATTCGCAACATTAAGGTCACCTCTACTTTGAGGAGACAACTCTTGCTCAGATGTTTTCTAAGTGCCTTCCAACCTGGGAGGCTCATTTTCCAGCCCTGTATCTTACAGTGTTCCACTGCTATTCATAAAGTTTTTCCTGGCTAATTCTTTTTAGAAGTAGAATGCTGGGTCCTTCTTCATAGTCTGTCTCAGTCTGGAAGCTCAGCTGAAACCTGTCGACCATGGGTGACCCTGCTGGTACCTAAATGCCAGTAGCCTAGCTTTCAGCATCACAGCAACAAGCAAGCCCCCTCTGACAGACAAGCGGGTGCCATTCACTCTAGCTTTACTTCTCCTATCAGCTAAGGTGCCCAAGCATTAAAGATTGTGTGAGGTGCTTCATCCACAAAATAAACACTGAGTACTTCACAAGTGCTCAAAAGCATTCTAGATACTTTCAGTATTTAATCCTCAAATGAGGTTTGTTAGGAATTGAATTATGCCCCTGGGAACCTCTGATAAAGTCCTAGCCCCTGGTGCCTGTGAACATGGCCTTGTTTGGAGGTAAGGTCTTTGAAGATATTTTCAGTGAACATGAGATTGTACCATAGCATAATGTGTCATTATCTAGTTGGAATGATGTCTTTATAGACGATAAGAAAAGAAGCACTAAGTGTGGATTTTTCAGAGACAGGCACTCCGTGGCTGTCCATTGTACTGATTGCTCACACCTATAAATCCCTTACTACACGTTAGGCTCCACGCTGGCACCCACAGATCTCATTAAGTCCTCATGGTGGGCTTGTTAGGGTGATGGCCCCTGGGCAATCTCCTTTTACAGAAAAGACACACCCATGTTGCCACAGGGTAATGCTGTAGCTTCAAGCCAAGAAACACCAAAAAATACCAGCAATAAAGAGATAAGGAAGACTCTTCCCCTAGAGCTTTTGCAGAGAGCATGGCCTTCCCAACACCCTGGATCTAGATTTCCTGCCTTCAGAATTCCGAGAGGATATGTTTCTGTTCTTATGAACCACTCAATTGGTGGTTTTTTATGAAGGTAGCCTTAAGAAACTAATAAAAAGTGATGAGAAAAGGGGAAACTGAGGCTCTCAACGTTCCACTCCCTCTCCAAGCCACAAAAGTTGTAAATGGCAGAGAAAGAACGCAGCTTCACTGCTTTAAGAGTCAATCTTTCTCAGCTTAGCCTGGCCCACTTCCGAGATGCACCAGAGGGGGCAGCATTTGAGACGGACCTTACAGAACAAGTGAGACCTTGTCATGGTGCCACCTGTGAAATGGCAGAGACGAGAGGAAACCAAGCCAGGAGAGGAGCAGAGGGACTCTGATTGCCGATCTCCCAAGGTGTCTCTGTGTTTCCCTGACAGAGAGCCACACGACCCAGAGCAGTTTCCTTGGCAGCCTGGAACCCCCTGACATCCTGACCCATCTTTGCCTGTCTCATTCCTCTTCATAATTGGACCAGCTGCTGCTCACTGCTTACTTGATTAGTGCGTTCACTAACCCAGCAGAAATGGGATCTAAGAGGATTAAAATGGGAATGAAAAAAAATCGGAAACCGTAACTTCTCCAGCCAAGTTTTGGATTAGAAGTTGAGAAAGTGAATCAGAAAATTTTTTCAATGTGCAAGACGAGATTAAAACGGTGATTAGTGTGAGTCCTTTTGCAGCCAAGAGACCTTGCAGGCTGTTGTTTCTCCGTTTTGTGTCAGCTCCCAGGGAAAGGTCTGGACGCCTTTGCCTGGCTTCTGAGGCACTCCTAAGATCGAGGGGCCACCTTGTTTTCCGACCATTCTCCCACAGCCTCCCTGTCTGATCAAACTTCTCTGTGTGGGTCTCCTCAGTTGTTACCTGCAGGCCTTTGCTCCCACAGGTTTCTCACCCCGAAATTTGCTTTTCTGCTCTCAGTCACTTCGTGCCCTTCCTGAATCCAGTTGCTTTTAATCTTGTCAATTATTTGGCATTTCTCTGCTTCCAGATAATATGATGAATGTCTTTTATCCCTAGTGGACTTTGAACATTGATGGCTGGAACAATTTTCTTCCCTCACCCATGAAAATGCTATTCTGTTATCCATAAAAGTCTTTTTTTGTATGCAAGTGTGAGTGAATGAATCAAAGCAGCAGAAACAGCACCGCTCCATCCAGGCACTGCTCAATGACGTCACTCCCCACCTCAAAGCCCCCCTGGGGTACTCCAACCCAAGAGGATGAAACTACAACCCAGAGTCCCTGGGGAGCAGTCCTGTCCCTCTTTCTTCCCCTCCTGTGGCAACCTCCTCTCTCAGGTCCACCAAACCCCATAGGAACATGACAAGTGTACTCAACATTTGGGGTTCTGCTTCTGGCCGATTCCCCCTGAGACCACACTTCTGACTCCTCCTCTCCTCTACTTTTCATGAAAAGTCTCACTCAGTCTTCAAGGTCCTGTTTGTTTATCACGTCCCCTGGGTAGAGCCTTCCCCAGCACCGCCATGGCAAGTAGTCTCTTTGTCTTCTGTGCTCTTCACATAGGCATCTATTTCCACATGTGTATTAGCTGCACGGCTACGGGCTTTTCAGCGTCAGGGACTTGTTAATTTTCCATTGGTTGCTGACATTGATTAAGCTCTTACTACAGTTTAGGGGTCATACTGACACCACTGAGCTCATATAGTCCCCATGGTGGGAGTCCCAAGCTCAGTCTCCCCTTTGCGGTTAAAGAAACCAAAACGTGGAGACAAGTGGTCTGAGTCACATAGCACATGAGTGGTGGCTTCAAGGGTACGGCCAGGTCTGTCTGAGCCACTGCCTTTGTAGCTTTACACCAGCCCAGAGCTAGGGTTGCCCTTGTTACCCATCGCATCTTTCAGTACAAGAAAGCATGTACAATAAATGAATCGTATTCTTCCTGACAGTTGTGTACTGAATGCTTTCCTAAGTTTCACAACCATTACCTCAGGTAATCCTCACAGCATATCAATGAGAAAAGTGTACTCTGGCTCTCACTTTACACATGCAGAAACCGAGGCTCAAAGGAACCTATCAAGTGGCACATGGCTGTACGTGAAAGGACAAATGCAAAGCCGGGTTTTCCAGGCTCAAGGGTTAAACTTATTTTTATCATGTTCTAATGCATTTGGTTTGTAGTTTGATTGTTTTTGCCAAACTCAAGGAGAACTACAACGAAATACTTTAGGGTTCAGAAGGCAACTGTAGCTTGGCTCCAGTGTGGCCCCCAGAAGCCCTGAGGATGGTTTCCCAGGCTACCATCAGGGTGACGGGCTCCCATGTTCCTTCCTAATCTCCCCCTTCCGTTAAGACAAACTTCATCCTAGCAGAAGGGTGTTTACTCTCCGAAGCTCACTTACCCGGGGAAGGCTTGGACTGCCCTCTACCTGGGCTTACTGAGCCAACTCCAAGTGTAGACATAAACCAGAAGACAACAAGCAAGGCTGAAAACCCTCCCACAAAGGTATGCAGAGGATTAGCAGTGCTTATCAGCTCAGAATGTCATACTTGGGAGCAACCCTAGGGATCAACTTTGCCTATCCTCATTTAAAACCCCCAATTTCAGTTTTCTCATCTGTATCCCACTGACATCAAGACAACTGCAACTTATAGCAACCTGTAGGAGAGTATACCTGTCCCAAAGAGCCTTCAAGACTGTCATTACGGAACCAGGCCACCACAACTTTCTCCTGCACATTGGCTGGCGGGTTCAAATCCTGACCTTTTGGTTAGCAGTGAAGAGCTTAACTACTACCGCCAGAGCTGCTTTCCTATCTATGTGATAGAACCAGATATTACTCATGTAGGAATCCTTATGGGATGCAAGCACTAAAGTGTTCTGCTACTAACCAGAGAGTTGGAGGGTCCAGTCTACCCAGGGGTGCCTCAGAAGAAAACCCTGGTGATCTAATTTGGAAAGATTATAGGCACTGAAAACTGTATGGAGCATTTGAAACTGTGAAACAAATTAGGCTGCCGTGGGTTGGAATTTACTAGCTGACGAATGGTTGGGTGGTGATGAAAGGCTTGTTGTGACTCAGATCCTGCCTATGAAAGCACTTCTGAACCATCAAATACTCACTAAATACCTTTCTTGTTTTTTGTTTGTTTGGTTGGTTTTGATTCCCCCACTCCTCCGGCTGGAGAAGAGCCAAAACCCTAATATCATGTTTCTCAAACCACTGTTTTATCATAAGTACCCCTTGTAGGGAGATTGTTGCACCCAGAAAGCCTTAGTTGTCCAAATAGTTTGGTGTATTAAAAATGAAAGATCAGTGTAGCTGGAGAGAAAGTTAGGAGAGTATATCAAATAGGCAGCTGGAGCCAGAACAGGTACAGTAGAGCATCTGAGGCCAAAGAAGAGAGTTAGAATCCATTTGACTTGCTTTGAGAAGGCATTGGCGGTTATAAAAAAGGAAGATGATGTCATACAACTCAAAAGAACAACGTGGAAATCCTATGGGAGGAGACTAGAGAAGAGCAAGAGCAGATGCAGAGAGCCAGCTAGGAGGTCAGTGCGCCATCCAAGTGAGACGAGGTGGCGGCGAGACTGGAGATCTACCAGTGAGGCTGGAGGAAGTGGTGCAACTGGGATGCATGCTGGGAGCAGTGTCAGCTACACTTCCCTTCAGCAAACTCAGAAGAAAGTCTAATTAATTCTCTCTGGAAAACCAGAGATTAAAGGATTACTGCCTTCTGTGGTGTTGAAAAGTGAGGCTGAGACCACTTGTCCTCAGTGGACTCATTTAAGGGCACAAATAACTTCATTATATATTGTTATATCTCAGCATCATGGTGTGGAAGGGGCTTTGGAGATCCCGTATCCAATATCCTCAATTACTCCTTAGACTTGTAAGTCCCAGTCTGGGAGGGTAATCTTCCCATGGGGCAGAGTGGGGACCAGTCTGAGTCAGAACGAAGGTCTTCTGATTGCTAGCCAAACACTTAGTCTTTTCTGCCGACAGAAAAAAACAGGTATCTATGAGCAATCTCCCCTAGTTCTGGACTCCTTGGTGAATGCTTCAGTATGTTACTCATTCATTCAAGCAACCCTTTTAGCACCATGATATTCTACCTCTGTACCTCATGCTGGGGACGTGCTGGTCAGCAGCAGTGATCTGGTCCCCACTCTTACTAAGCCTTCAGAGAAGTCTCCACGGCTTGAGTGGCCAGGGTCTCCTTCAATGTGATAGATGAGGAAGGACAGTGGACACAGAGATTCAGCACCTCCACCATGTAGTGGCCAGTTCTCAGGCTGGAGCTAGATACTGTCGTGATCAAAGTGGCAGCTTCACACAGTACCTGGTCAACATCTGCAAGCTGTGTTGGCTGAAAATTGTAATAGGATTTTGAGAATTTTTATCCCACTTCCAGCATGGCAGACTGGAACAATGAAATTAGTCATGGGTACATCTTAGTCCCTAAAAGGAGAAGGCACAAGGACCCCAGACTTGTACTTGAGATTGTTTACAATGCCACAGTGTGGAAGTCCAAGGGCTGGAGTGGGATAGAGGACAGGCCAAGGTGGAGGAAAAGGGGTGGGACAGGGGAACACTGGAGAACAAGAGAAAGCTGAGTCAGTTAGAGAATGTACCCAAAGTGAAAAAGGAAGAAAGGTAATTTGAGAGCCCCAGCCTCCATCTGCTCTTATTTGGAGGATGAAAGCAAAGAGGGGATTAGGTGACCTGAGGGATGCCTCAGGGCCTCCTCAACCCAACAAATGCATGTAGGATGAAAATGCCATTTACTAACCCCATGCATGGTAATTATATTTAATATTGACCCTGATTTTTTTGTCCCTAGGAAATAATGAAAGCTGCTCTGTTTGCATTGTAAGGGCCTTGGAGTGACCCATTAGCAACTCAGGCTTCTATCCTGATCTCATAGCTGGAACAGAGCAACGGGGACCCACAGGCACGTCGTTTCCTTCTAAGAGACATTTCTGAAGCACAAATTCTACCCGGGATTAAGGTATATACAGAATAGCATCCTGGGCTGAGACTCAGACCCTGACTGAAGAAAACCAAACTAAATCCACTGCTATCAAGTCAATTCTCACCCTATAGGACAGAGTAAAAGTGCCCCATGGAGTTTCCATGGAGCATCTGGAGGATTTGAACTGCCGACCGTTTGGTTAGCAGCTGTAGCACTTAACCACTACGTCACTAGAGTTTCCAGACCCTGACAAAGTCTCACAAAATATGAGTGATATGTGAGTGACCTTAGGGAGAACGTTCAACTTCTCTGAGCTTTGTTCTTTTATCAGTGTTTCTACAGTAATGCCCAGCTCATCGGGTGCCTAATAGCCTTCGGTGAGATACTGAATTTGAAAGCACTCAGAAGGTCCTCCATAGCTCTGAAATCCCTCACCTGAGTTCGCTGATCTTTTGGAATTCAGAATTTCTTGGATTTTAGAAAGTTAATACAGTGTAGGTAGCTTTTCCTCTTTTATTATACAAAAAAACAAGACAGAAGGATTGATGCATTCAAATTCCAGTGCTGGCAAAGAATGTTGAACGTACCGTGGACTTCTGAAAGAGTGAACAAATCGATCTTAGAAGAAACACAACCAGATTGTTCATGAGACACAATGGCAATGAGACTAATTTGCTTACTTCAGGCACGTCATCAGGAAAGATGAAATGTTAGCAAAAGACACCATGTTTGATAAAGTAGTGGATCAGCAAAAAAGGGGGACATGAGATGGAGCTACACAATAGCCACACGCATACCAGTGGTCGTGAAGATGGTACACTTCTGTCACACTTGAGGTCACCAGGAGTCAGAGCCAACTCAAAGATAACTAACGACAGCAGCAGATACACTGTGTTGTGTTCTGTGGTCCCACCAGGTGGCTGGAGAGTCCTTCTCTCCTAATTTCCTTGTTCTGTGCTCCTTGGCATTCCCCTCTGCAGTGTCTTCATGGGTTCTGACCTCCACAAGGGCAGGGATTTTGCAAATTTTTTTGCCTTGTCTCTTGCCATACTTAGAGCAGTGCTGGCACACAGCAGGTGTCCCATGAATTGGTGTAGAATTAATCATCTACCAGGGCATCCTATGATGGGCGGTTCAGACACTGCATGTCAGATTCCAGGAATCAAAATTTGGTAAGACATAACTGAGTCTGTATGGTGTGTTAACAACAATAACAGTCATGAATCATCTTTATTGAGCTCTCAATTCAATTCCTCTCCCCAACATACCTCGGAAGTTTCTTCTATTACTAATGCTGATTTTACAAATGACAAATTCAAGCAAAATTGTCGTTATGTGCCTTCAAGTCAGTCTTGATACATAGCAACTCTATGTACAACAAAACAAAACACTGCCTGATTATACACCATCCTCACAACTGTTATGCTTAATCCCCTTGCTGCAGCCACTGGGTCAACCCATCTCATTGAGGGTCTTTCTTTTTCTTTGATTATCTACTTTACCATTCATAATGACCTTCTCCAGGGACTGATCTCTTCTGAAAATGTGTTTAAAAATATGTAAGACTAAATCTCACCATCCTCCCTTCTAAGGAGCACGCTACTTGTACTTCTTCCAAGACAAACCTGTTCATTCTTTTCACAGTCCATGGTATAAATTCAATATTCTTCACCAACACAACAATTCAAGGTACCAGTTCTTCAGTCTTCCTTATTTATTGTCCAGCTTTCATAACCTTACAAGGTGACTAAAAACACCACTGCTTCGGTCAGGTGCACCTTAGTCTTCAAACTGACATCTTTGCTATTCAGCACTTTCAAGTGGTCTTTTGCAGCAGATTTGCCCAGTGCAGTGCATCTTTCAATTTCTTGCTCATTATTTCTGTGTTGATTATGGGTCCAAGTAAAATGAAATCCTTGACAACTTCAATCTTCTCTCTGTTCACCATGATGTTGCTTACTGGTCCAGTTGTGAGGATGTTTAGCAAAATTAGAGAAATAGTTTTCCTGAGGTTACAGAGCACTTAGCCTAGGCTGCCTGACCCCAGATTCCTCCACGTAAGGAGGTGTTCACTCAACAAACCCAGTTGCATGGACAGAAAGTAGCAGTGGTCCTCAAAAAACATAACTAAGGAAACAGGGCCATAAATCCCAAGAAGTAGGATGGGGCAGGTTTCATGGACAGGGGCCAAATTTGTCTGGCGGCCAGAGCATGTGGATTTCGTGTCCTTCTTCAGGAGAACCATCTTCTGCCCTTGTCATTTGAACTTCTTGTAGCACTTCGATCTCTGTCTCTCTCATCTTAATTCTGCATGTTGTTATTAGTTTCTGTAAATCACCTCCAACTCCTGGTAATCCTATGTATAACAGGAGGAAATTCTGACAGGTGCAACACCATCTTTGTAATCAATGATATGCTCTAGTTCGTTGTTGTGGCCATCGTGTCAATCTTTGTCGTTGAGGGTTTTCCATTGTTTCGTTGACCAAATATAAGGTCCGTTTCCAGTGACTGGTCTTTCCTGATGTATGTCCAAAGTAAGCAAGACGAAGTCTCGTTATCCTTGTTTCTGTCGCCAATTTGTTCTCAGTTGGTTTGTTTATTGCTTTGGCAGTTCACGATCTGTTCTATGTTCTTCATACTGGCTCTAATCGTTAGTGCTTCAGGCTGAATGTTGTTCCAGCTTTCTAAGGTAACTACCGTTATATAATGCATACTTAAGTGCTGACCGCTGCCTTCTTCGCTTGCTCTTTATTCTTCAGCGCCACCTGTGATGGAGAGATTGTTATCACCACCAGCCAAGGGAGGAAACTGAGGTAATGGGCAACTGAGCTAGTTGGCTCAGCTGAGAGAACAGCAAACACATGTTCTCATAGCTGGGCCCTTTGTTCAGGCTCTGAGGGCTCCTCATGACATTGCAGTAATGTTTTGTATGCACTTGGGGAGAGAGTTTTCTAAGCCTGTGGGTCACGTTTTTCAAATGTAGCCACTCACACTTTACCATCTCCTCTGGTACAATGTCATACCTCCAAAATAGACTTCACTGTTCGATAGTCAAGTAAATTATTTTTTTTCTGGTTGCAGAATTAATACCTACTCTTACAGAAAATATGTGAAATCAGAGAATTACAGATATAAGAATAAATAATCTGCCATCCAGGTACAGCCATTGCTAGATTTGGGATCTTTTCCTCTCCCTCTATGAGTGCTTTTTTGGGGTGTAGATAACCTCCTGGAAGAATGACACAACCAGTGCTTGTCCTGTTTTACCTAGGGTCACAGTGAGTCAGACCAACTGGACGGCACGAAAGAAACAACAACTATATCACCCAATACGATGTGCTGAGAAATACCTGACATATTAACAATTTTTTAAAATATGCTTCACCTTTATTCATTAATAATCATTGCACAGTCCAATATATGAATGGAAATTTAAATTGTTTTAAAAAGTAAAACTTTCTCTTAATTTTCAATGATATACTGAAGGTCAGTTTTCAGCCTTCTGGTTGCTGAAGGCAAAGGAAGTACATATTTTTAAAGCTCTTGATACATAATTTAAGGCCATCTACTGAGAATACACTCTGTCAGCGAGCATGCTAGGTAGGATATAGAGGTGTCACCTTATTTGATCCATGCAACAGCCATGAGAAGAACAATGCCATCGTGTTACTTTACAGGTAAAGATAACCTAGAGAAGCTCCTCCCTCATCCATGTCACACAGCTGTCTGCTGGGCAGTCAGACTCTGAAGCCTGCATGTACTTAAACCCAACCCTGTCCTACAGTCCGTGTATGCTGTTACCCACTGCAGAGGAAGTACCCAAGGTGTAAGGACACTGAGATCTGACTTGCTGCTCTTGTCCTAAGGTGTCTTCTAGTTGACAGCCCATAGTGACCCTGTGTACAAGAGAACAAAATACCTTCCAGTCTTTCACCACCCTCACAGTCATTGTCACGTTTGAGCCCACTGTTTCGCCACTTTGTCAATTCATCTTATTGAGAGTCTTCCTCTCTTTGACTTACCCTCTACTTTACCCAGCATGACGTCATTTTCCAGGGACCAGGCCTTCTGATAACGTGTCCAAAATATGGGAGGTACAGTCTCATCATTGTTGGTTGTAAGGAACTTTGTGGTTGTACTTCTCCCACAGCAAATTTGTTCCTTCTTTAGCAGACCATGATGCACTCAGTATACTTTACCAACACCGTAATTCAGATACATTAATTCTTCTTTGATCTTGTTTACTGTCCTGCTTTCACGTGCATATGAGGTAACTGAAAACCCCATGGCATGGCAGATGCACCTCAGTCTTGAAGGTGAGCCCTTTCATTTTTAACACTTTAAAGAGGTCTTTTGCAGCAGATTTGCCCAGTGCAATATGTAATGTTATTTTTTGATGGAAGCTTCCATGGGTTAATTACAGAGAGAAAATAAAAACTCTTCCCTTGGGATGAGAAGCAGCATGTTGTTGAGACCTTGGCCTGCACACATGACCTAAGTCACCAAACCTCTGTAAAGCTCAAGTTCCAGACCTCTTCATCTCTTATAAAGTGCACCCTAGTTAGTGTGAGGGTTGATGCAGGCACTCTATGAACACCCCAACTTCATCTGCTGCCCCAAGTCAGCTGACAGCAACCTTGTTTAGATATCTCCTTGCACTTTGGCAGAACAGGATATTCTAAGGAAAGTCAAAGGCATGGACATTTATCCTGACCTTATTTAGATACTTCCTAGTTGGTCCTTTAGATGCATGCATGGGAAGTTTTGTGATAATATGTTGTTGACCTTTCACCTTTGATCAAAAGCAAATTGCACTGAAGATACTTAAAAGTGTCATAATGATGATAATATGCATTTTTATGTTGCTTTTAAAAGAGAACATTTTTATTTACACCCCATCTAGCAATTTGGAATAGGAATTAGTTAGCCTCATTGCTCAAACGACCAAGCACAGTCTGAGAGAGGCTGAGCTACTTGCCTTTGACTGCTCAGCTGATCAGTGGCCAAGCTTGGCCTAAACCTTCCTCTGATGCTAATTTCTCCTTCACCCAACATTATCCCGAATCTTGATGCAAAAATCAAGTAGCAATAAAAACTTGTGTTCATACAAAAACCTGTCCATGAGTGTCGATAGTAGTTTTATTGATAATAACCAACAACTGGGGAAAAAAAATAGATGCCCTTCACTGGGTAGGTGAACTGAACTGCATCCATAACGTGGAATATTCCTTAGGAATAAAGGGAACCAACTATTGATGTGTGCAATAACCCAGAAGATGCTCAAGGGAATTATGTGGAGTGGAAGAAAAAATCATCCCCAAAGGGTTACATACTGTACAATTTCACTCATGTAAGCTTCCTGGAATAACAGAATTATAGAGATGGAGGACAGATTTGAGATTCTTGGGCTGGGGAGTTAGAAGGTAGGTGTGGTGGCCACAAATGTCAGTGTTAGAGAGCCCTGTGGGGGTGGAAACGTCTGCTATCTGGACTGTGGTATTGGATAAGCACACCTGCACGTGTGATAAAGTTGTATAGAACTGAACACACACACAAATGAATACTGGGAAAATTTGAATGAAGTCATTGGATCATATCCTTGTCAATATTCACGTTTTGATATTCTATTACAGTTTTGACAAATGTCACCACTGGGAGAAGTTGGCTAAAGTATACATGATATCTGTCTATTATCTCTTACAAGTCTTTATGGATCTGCAAATATCTCAATGAAAATTTAAATTGAGAAATAAACTAGTAAGACTGAGAAATAAACTTGGAAGACAGCAAACATTTTCACCTTCAGTGACATTGATTGGGGTCTTTGTTATCGCCTTCTGATGTCATTCATTCCACAGACGTCTTTTCTACTGAACTGTCCTTGAGGCAAGGCTGAGAGGGGCCTGAGTTCTAGAATTGACGTTTGTCTTTGAGAGGCAGTTACTCCAGCCATGAACAAAGCAGAGCTGAGGTCATGGATCCCCCACCTCCCTTTTCTGCCCCAACCCATTCTAACAGCTCCCTATCTTGAAGTGAATTTGAAAAAAATCTTTTTAACTTAAAAAAAAAAAAAATGGTAACCATTTCACTGCAGTGTTTTCTAATTTTGCCTTAACTGCTGCCAGCTGCAGGTTAACATACAGCATGTTCCAGGAGGCGTCCCAAGGCCTTCGCATTTTGTCAAGCTGCCGGAAAGCTGACGTGGTTAAATACATGGGGAGACCTGGGACAGCCGGCTGATTCTATGTGTTGGCTTTCCACGCTGTGCGGTTTCTCCTTCCAGCATCTTCCAACACTGCAGGTGAGCAGGCTTCTGGCTCTGAATCGGAAGTGGAGCCCAGGACTCGGCAGGACCGGCCTGCTGCTGCCTCTGCATTCGGCTGTGTGCGAGCCAGATTTGAGCTGTGGGGGACTGTCACCAGCTGCTCTCATTAACCTTGGTCAATTTTTCTGGGTGAAGCTGGGACTATTACATACACGTAAAGTCCCACAGAGAAGAGAGGGAGGGAAAGAGCTTTACAGTCCAAGAAATTCCACCACCGCAATTGTCTGCCTTGAAGGCATTCACTTCGTTACGCGTGAACGCCAGGTATCTGCCACGGGGCAGCTGTCCCGAGGGTCAGATCACTCCCGACTTGCTCCTTGCCTCCCAGAGGTCAAGTATGTTCACATTCGTTCCCAAAATGACACTTCGGGACACGCAGGGTAAGCATCTGGTTATAAACAGGGGGACCCTGGGAGGTGCAGATGGTTAAGGGCTTGATGGTCACTTGGAAATTTAAGCCAACCCCACAGTGCCTCAGAAGAAAGACCCAGAGATCCCCTCCTCACAGTCACAGCCCTGAAAACCCTAGGGAGCACAGTCATGTGCTGTACACATGGGGCCACCATAAGTCAGAATCCACTTGATGACAACTTTTTCTATTTCTTTTTTTTTTTTTTTTTTTGGTGAATGAGAAAAGAGAACCAGAAAGGGGCAATGTGTTGTACAAGTTCACATGGTACCAAACATCAGATGCTTTAATTCAAGCTTTCTAGATGAACAAAGCCAGTGAGAGGTGTACACACACACAGAGGGACTTACTTCAGGGGATTGACTCATGCAGCTGTGGCCTAGCAAGCCCAACCTCTGTCAATCAGATGACAAGTCAGAGATTTCTGCAGGCTGTGTACCAAGATCTGAAGGTCAGGTGATAAGAAGACTATGAAATCAAAAGAAAGAGCACATCCATATATTCTGGAGGCAGGCCATACCGCCCAAGGAAACTCTTTCTTCAATGGATTGCTTAGTCTCATCAGATCACATCATGGAAGGTGATTACATCACATCACACTACAAAACAACAATGAGTTCAGTGTCTACCAAAGAACTAAAAATCATAGCCAGCCAAGTCAACATATAGCCTTATGTAAATAAGCTCACAGGTCTTATTTCACATAAAAGATGCTCTTATCTAGAGTGCTATAAGCTCTATAGGAAATTAACAATGAAGTCCCACACAGGAAATGTCTGAAGGACAGAAAGAGCAGGAAGGAGAGGCTGAGGGCGGCAGCAAACAGAAGGCTTGAGGCCTCCCTCCAGTTCACACAGTTCACTCTGTGCTTTTCCACATTATCTCAATTCGTCTACACTGAGCTCTGTAAGGCAGAGGATTTATTCTCAGGATAAAGAGAATGGAACGGGGGCCCATGGAAGCCTACTGTCTTGGTCAATTTCAGTGAAACAACCCAAATCCAAGGAAGCTGGTGCCAGATCACAGTCTCTTGTCACAGCACCACACTGCAATCTGGTCATCAGTGGAGAGTCCCAAGGCACATGCAACTCTCTTTACTTCCTAACTTTACTTCCTAACTAACTTTCCAACTAACACATGTTCCTTTGATTTTAAAACGAAAAGGCAAAGACCTACTACCCAGACTTAAAGAAACCACTGGTAAAACTAAGCATTACAGCAGCTCAGTACCAACCCAGCCCTTCATTGCCATGATTGTTAGCGTCAGTGATTCACCCCTGATTAAAGGAAGGTGAGACCCACGACCACTAACCGATCGTTAGTGTGCCCCGTTGTGGTGGTTTGCATGCTGCTATGACGGTGGAAGCTATGGTGTCAGTATTTCAAGCATCAGCACCGTCCACCACGGTGCATGGGTTTCAACAGAGCTTCCAAAGACAGGCTAGGTAGACAGCTTTGGTGATTTATTTTCAAAAACTAGCCCACAACAGTAAACTGTCTGACCTGTTTGCTTTGGACATGAGGGCATGTAGAAAAATCACCAGAGGGAGATGTGTTTGATGAAGTAGAGGGCCATCAAGGGCAAGAGAGATCCTCAAAGAGATCACTTGGCATAATAGCTACAACAATAAACTTGAACATGGTCATGAGGCTAACTCAGGACCAGGCCATGTTCTGATGGGTTGTAACTAAGGTTGCCGTGAGTCAGAGTCAACTCGACAGCAAGTAACAATTACAGAAGTCCCAGGGCACAGCTGAGTTGGGGAGGTTAGTGTATCCAGGGGCAGGGACTGTTGGAAAGAGGTTCAAAGAATACACTCAGGTGTCACTTTCCCCAGATAGTTCCCTGATCACTCCTCTCCCCGATGCCAGGCTGGAGGGTGGGTCTTCCCACGAACTCTGATGGCAAACCTCTGGTCATTCTCTGCTCCAGACAACAGCAGCATAGTCAGCCATTGTGCCCATCTCTGGATCCTGCTTGCAGGGCATTCCTCCTCTCTCTCAGTCCCCAAAGGCCTGATCCACAACAGATGTCTCCGCACCCCTTCCTGCTTACCACCTTCAGCTGGCTAGAACAAGTGTATGGCTAATGTCCACACTGAGTTTTGTGCCCTCTGTCTGCAAGTCTTCCTGAGCTCACCTTCTGGAGCCACTGTGACCATACACTGTCAGTACAGACACGTGCAGGTTACACAGTGCTGTCTTCAGTTAACCTCTAATTAGCACCACAGACCGCAGCCTACAGGCTTCAGAAAGATGCCACCCCCACTTCATTAGCTTGTGTCTCGGTCCTTTGCCTCCTCCACACCTCAGAAGCCTGCCAGTCCTCTACCACGCACAGGCCATGAGGAAAGTAGGCTCTGCTACCCTGTGCTCGTTCTATCTCCGCCTGCTTCTAAAACGGTTCCCAACAGTTGGTTCCCAGGTTGGGAGTCAGGGGTGGAATTGCCATGGGACACTGGGATGTTTCCCATCCCTTCAGACTTTCCATCCCATCTTCCTCCTTTCCAGAATCCCGTTCCTCTCTTCCTTCTCCCCGGATTCACTCTGTCTCCCCGGGTTCCTGTCTTCTCTGCTTTTGATCCCTTTCCATCCCTTCCCCTGTGTTTTTTCTGTCACTGGCTTCCCTAGTGCCCTTCATGGGCTGCGATCTCCCTCCTTCATAGTTTCTGTGGGGCATCTCTCCTGCCCTCCCTTTCTGTCCGTGATCACCATCCCTGGCATCAACTGGCTCCTCTTGCAGCTCGTCTGTGCCCTCTTCCCTTGCCATTCCCTCCACTAAGCTCTTTCCCTCTGTACAAGGCAGGGTTTTTCATTCCCAGACAGAGGCAGCCTGACCTCAACACAATGTTTGCTTTGTCTTGAGCATTTGTAGCCAGACGGAGACAAGGGCCTGAGTGTTCATCTCAGCCTGCCCTTGCCCTCCATGCTGGCCCATTGTTCCAGGGAGACTCGGAGCCGAGGCTCTCCCTGCAGTCTGGCCCAGCTTGCCCATCCAGTGATCAAATTCTAGATGGAATGTGGACCCACAACACTAAGGCCAGGGTAGGGATCTCTCTTTTTGCCTTGGTTTTTTGCTGCAGGATCTCTCAGTGAAAAAATGGACAGAAAATTCTCTCAGAAAACATGTGCCTCTGGAAGACGCATGAGACTGAAGGATTCTTAGGTCTGTTCCCACTCATAGCAACCTTGTGTATAACAGAAGGAAACACTACCCACTCCTGTGCCACCCTCATAGTCATTGATATGCATGAATCCGTTGTTGCAGCCACTGTGTCAGTCCATCTCATTAAAGCCCTTCCTCTTTGTAGCTGATCCTCTACCTTACCAAGCATGATGTCCTTCTCCAGGGACTGATCCCTCCTGATAATATGTCTGAAGTACAGCCAGAATTCTCTTTAAAGGCAAGGATGTGAGACTATGGAGCAGAGAACAAAAGGGAATGCTATGTGCTGCTATCCTTAGTTCACTCAGTAGACCGCTGGAATAATGAAATGAGCCCAGTGACCATACTCTAAAAGGCACATGGCACAGCCAAGGAGCATGACCAGGGAGCAGATGATCTACAATCCCTGCCTCAGGAGGACCTCTTGCCTTGGGACTCTTCAGCCACTTCAGAGGTGCCTACTGATGAATTATCTTACCACTTGAGAAATTTCCATAGAGAAGTGGAAACAGGCTTGCTCTGGGAAGTCAATGAAGGCAACTCATCAACTCACTCAACAGGTGTAGGCTGAAGTCTTTCTCCACACCAGCCTGCAACTCAGTGCTGGGGTCTCAGCAGAAGACAACGAGCCCTTGTACTCATTCAACCTAAAGCCTCCAGGGAGAGATCCCTCAAATGCCAACTAAAAGTAAATGTACAGGGGTAGAGGAACCTCATGGCAAAGAGTCGAGATCAGAGGGGGACGGATTTCATTCAACCCAAGGACAGTGTTCTGACAATCGGAGGTATCCAAAGACTCAGCGGGCTGCCATGAGATTGATGGAGGTATAGAAGCATTACTGGGGCTGCAGAAGCAGTGGCTTTACAACCCCTTGACCAATACTACCAATGAGGCTGAAACCTAGGTAATGAGAGTGGACTTAATAAACTTTGAGATCCACCTCCACTCTGGTAATTTCTGGAAACAGGTTAAAATTGCTGATGGTCATTGTAGAGTTTCTGATGAATGGCCCTTCTCATCCTGGCAGCTTCAACAAGGGGACTAAGGCTGTCTCTGGCATCTAGAAGATCTGGGTTTTGTACCACCCACTGCCCCTGTGAGCTTGAACAGCTGCATTTAATTGCCTGAACCTCAGTTTCTCCATCTGTAACATAGGGAAGGTTAGTATGCGACATCATGGTACTTTGGTGATCATTAACAAGGTGCAGCCCTATGGAAAAATCCCTAGCATGGTTCTTGGCACTTGCCAAAAAAAGAAAGAAAAAATTGTCTTCTAGTAGATCCCAACTCAGAGCAACTCTACAGGACAAAACAGAGCAGCCCCATAGGATTTTCAATAATCAGCTGGTTGATTTGAACTACCAACCTTTTGGTTAGCAGCCCAGCCTTTACCCATTGCACCATTAGGGCTCTATCCTAGCACTTAGTAGGCATTTAACATTGGGTAGTTTTTATAATTTATCATTAGTATTGCTGCCATGCTAGTCACAAAATGTGTAGGGTTAGGAATTGCTAAATTTCAGGCTACTTCAGATTATAAAACAGTGTAACGGAAACTTCCCATGGGTACTATTTAACACTGTATTAAAAATAACTAGTAATACAATACAAAACATCCAATAATATGAACTGTCTCAAACTTACATGTGGAAAACTATAGAAACATCTAAAATCAAGTAAAACCAGGTTGCTACCAAGTAGGTGCCTACTTAGGGTGACCCCGCGGTTGACAGAGTAGAACTGGGCTCCACTCAGCTTTCAAGGGCTGTTATTTCAGAAGTAGACCCACCTGTGGGTGGACCTGAACCTCCCACCTTTCAGTAAGCAGCCAAATTTTTTTTTAGAATATATTTTTTTAATTTTTATTTTTTATTAATTACAGTAAAAGAATACAATTTCTAACACCTATCAATTATCTCATCTATGATAAACATTCAGCCACCCACTCACCCATATAGCCAACACAGTCATTTTCTTCCGTGGGCAATTCTCTTGTTAAGTCCTTATAACAGAGGTCTCATACAAAATTCGTCCTTTTGACAGTGATTGATTTCACTTAGCATGATCTCTTCAAAATGAGACCATGTTGTGAGATGTTTTCTAAAATTGTCATTGCTTTTTATCATAGCATAGTGTTTCATTGAATATATGTATCATAGTTTGCTTATCCATTTATCTGTTGATGGGCATTGGGGTTGATTCCAACTTTTTGCTTTTGTGGGCTGTACTGCAACAAATATTCATGTGCATGTGTCTGTTTGTGTGACAACCTTTGTTTCTGAAGGATAAATTCCAAGCAGTGAAATTACAGGATCAAATGGTATATCTATTTCCAGCTTTTTAAGGAAGTACCAGATTGTTTCCCAAAGAGGTTGTACCACTTTGCAATCCCACCAGCAGTGTAGGAGTGTTCCAGTTTCTCCACAGCCTCTCCAGCATTTGTTGTTTTGTGATTTTGGGATCATAGCCAACCTTGTCAGGGTGAGATGGTATCTCATTGTAGTTTTGATTTGAATTTCTTTAATAGCTGTTGATAGTGAGCAAGTCTGCACATTACATGTGCAGACTTTAGAGAAATGTCTGTCTATCTCCTTCACCCATTGCTTAATTGGATTATTTCTGTTTTTCTTGTTAGTATTTTGTAGTATCTTATAGATTATGTAGATCAGATATTGGTCTGACAGTTGCCAAATATTTTTTCCTGTTCTGTAGGTAGTCTTTTAATTCTTTTGATGAAGTCTATGGATGATGAAAAATGTTTGACTCTTAGTAGTTCCCATTTATCTATTTCCTCTTCTGTTGATCATGATTTGTTTGTCAGATTTCGAAGTCTGTTTACATTGTGTATTAAAACTTCCGTTGTTGTTTCTATTTTATCTTGGGTGAGCTTTATCATTTTAGATTTTATATTTAGGGCTTTTATCCAATTTGTGCTGGGTTTTGTATAAGGTGTGAGACATGGGTCTTGTTGGTGCTGTTCATGTTCTGTTCTGGGCCACCGTTCTTCTTTATGGGTTGTGTCAATGTTGGTTTTGTGTTTGTTCAGACTCTTTTACTGCATTTCTTATTTTGATATAATGCATTGTTAATTTTCTTTATGGCTACATGTATTATCCCACTTAAGATACTAAGATTAAACCCAATTTTAACTACTGCATAATTCTTAAACTTCCTCTGCAGCCAAATTTATTAATCATTTGCACTACCCAGGGACTCCAGAGAACTGTCTAGATTGCTTTAAAAGGCATAACAACATGAACAAATTCAGACACGTACAATGTCTTGGATGGGAAGTGGGGCACAAGTTCCAAGATTCTCCAGTTTACTCTACCAAAGTAATGCTATCCTAATCAAAATCCTCATGGATTTTTTTGCAGAACTTGGCAAGATAAAACCAAAATTCATCAGGAAAGAAAACACACAGGAACAAACATGGGTGAAAACAAGTTAAAATTAAGTATAATGGAAAGGATAACTTGCCCTACAGATTTCATAAATGCGGTTAAATTGTTAGTGTCATTAGGTGCCATTGAGTTGGTTCTAGCTGAAAGCAACCGTATGGATAACAGAACCAAATGTTGGCCGGCCCTGGGTCATCCTCACCATCGCTGCTATGTTTGAGCTCTCTGCTTCAGCCACCTCGTCAGTCCACTTAGGTGAGGGTCTTCTCATTTTTCACTAAGACTCTGCTTTGCCAAACATGATGTCCCTTTTCCAGGAACTTATCTCTCCTTATAACATGTTGAGAGCACATGAGACAAAGTCTCCCCAGCCTTCTAAGGAACATTCAGGCTACACTTCCCCTAAAACAAATTTATTCCTTCTTCTCACAGTGCATGGGATATTCAATAGTCAACATGGTTATAAAGGTACAGTAATTAAAATGTTGTACCAGCTCAGGAAGAGACAAGCTTAGCAATAGAAGAGAAAAGGATGGTCCAGGGTGTATCTGGGAACATAGTACATAATAAAGTGGGCATTTCCAATCAATGGGGGACAGATACCTTATTTGAAAAGTAAAGTTATACTAGATTATCTATTTGGACAAGTAATGAAATGCCATCTTCATTTCTGTAAAGACAACAATGGAGGCTTCCACTAAATGGGGTGTTCAGAAGGCCTTTAAATTGAAATATGACACAGGTGGGGAGGGGGAGAAACCTTGTGAGAGACCCAAGGAGGAAAAGGCTTGGCATGTTCTAGAAACTGGAGGAGCTGGATTGCCTGTGTGGAGGCTAGAGATATGAGGTTAGATGGGTAAGCAGTGCTGGAAATCTAAACACCAAAAAAAGACAAGTCAAAAGAGTATTCGAAGAAAGCATGACTGACTCTTTCACTGAGAGGTAGAGAGAGCCTTCATACCAAGAATGCCAAACCCAGGTGCCATGTGACGTGAGATCAAGATACTTTCACCAATAAGATAACTACTATGACCACGTCACGACTACTACCACTAGTATTACAACTACTACTACTGCTAGGTAATAGAATTCACCATAAACAAAGTTAAAATATGGAGAAAGCATTTTCAACACATCATAACATAACAATGTTAATAGCGATTAATAGCAACAAGCTTTGCAAAAGGCAGCTTTTATTATCATACCCATTGTACAGATGAGGAAACTAAGAGGCAGAGAGATGTGACTTGCCCAAGGACACACCACACAACAAGTGGGCAGAGGCAGCTGATCTCCACTCTTCCCTTTTGAACCCCAGGCCATTGGGATCCAGGGTCCATTGTCATCTCCACAGCACTCTTTTGCCTCTCTCTGTCCCTTTTTGTGTCTAATTCAAAACAAATGTGGCTGAGTGCTGGTCCTCCCAGAGTGATAGGCAGTCCGTCAGCAGCACCGCCTTCAGCCCACCAGTGGCCCTGCTGCCACGCATTGCCCAGCCCTGGGAGCAGGGAGAGCTCAGGACAGATGTGGTAGCCTGGCCCCTCACTCAGGTCTACATGACTCATTCCTAGTAAGTCTGGCTGACTCTCTGTTACGGTGCCACTCTCAGGCTCCCAGGCCCCAACACCCAAGGCTCCAGCCCTGAAGGCACCTCATAGGGAACCCTTCCCGTGTCCCCTTCCCTTTTGTCCAGCTCAGGTTCCCACCTCAGAGTGGCCTGTAACACCTGGCCTGGAGAAATTTTCCCTCCTCTTCTCAAGTTGAGCTTTTCTCTTCTTCATTTCTCAAGACATCAAACTTTTGATCCTCTGGCTCATGAGACGGAGCCAGCTTAATGGCCTCAGTGGGCCCAGGAGTGGAGATCAAAGACCTGTTCAGGGAGGGCATCCGCCACCTGCCATGTCCTCCTCTCCAGGACTGGAATGCAAAGGGTCTCCTAGCTTTGGGATTAGAGCGAATCATGAGGCTGAGAGGAGACCTGGCAGCCCACCTAGGGAAGGCGTGGATAAGCAAGAGATGAGAGCCTTTCTAGAGCACCTGTAGGTTTAAGAAAATCAAACAGCTCTTTTTCTCAACAGATTATTTTACCCAGTTAACATCTAAGCAAACTGTAAGGGCTTTTGTATACACAGGGTTAATAAGAAAGATAAAAATAAAAGAAAAAATTTCAAAACTTATGAAGAGCTAATTAAGGAAGAATAAATATAAACCACCAGTACAATAATGCATATGGTAACTACCCATCAGGGAAGAAACATTTAAAACTGCAGGTAAGGTTTCCACCCTGCGATCAATGACAAAAATAAACACAAACTGAAAACGTTCACTGGTGAAAGTGTTGACAAAGAGGTCATTTTCAAATAACATTGATTGGAATGCATGCAGCTGCCATCTTGGTAGACCTATTTGGCTTCTCTATCGAAATTAAAAATATGCATACTCTAACCCAGCAATTTTATTTTTAGCAACCTATAAATACTTCTGTATGTGAACAAGTGCATACAAAAATAACACATAAATTGCCATACAATTTTATGATATAAAATATATATTTGGATGACAGATTCAGCAATGTTTGTGAAAGTGTGAACCTTCAAGTCTAGGGGAAGAGTTCATTGCACCCACACTGGGGGGCTGGTGCATTTCCTCTCCTGGAAGCCCACTCATCTCACATGTGTTAAAGCACTCTGGATTTCTTGGAGCACCTCTCAAAGACCAAGGAGGGCAGTCCTCGTCCCATGCGGCAGTCTTTGCCCTTCTCAGTAGGCTCAGCCAGGGAGAAAGCGCTTGCAGCAGTGGCACTTCCCCGCCTGGCATTGTTAGGGACCGCTAAGTCAGCATCAGTACAACAGAGGGAACTGTTCCCTGTTACTGGCTCATCTTCACACTCGTGGTCACACTCGAGGGCACTGTGGAGGCCACTATGGATTCTCAGTGTCTTCTAACCTAGGGCTCCTCTTCCAGAACTCCGTGAGACAATATTTCACTGTGGCTCACAGGGTTTTCACTGGTTAATATTTGAATTGTGGGAACGGTGGCTGTGGAGATGGTGCAGGGCTGGACAGGGTTTCTTTCTTTTGTGCCCAGGGTTGTTAAGAATTGGAACCAACTTGATAGCACCTAATGACAAAAGTATTTGAAAGCAGATCAACAGATCTTGTTAAGATTCACCAAAATCTGTCTTCTGTGGGTAACTGAAATACCAACGGCACAGCTTCCAGAACCGCAGTAACATGCAAAGCAGTGCGCAGGACAGGCTGGCTGACTGGTGGTAGCCTCTGACTGTAGGTGATTCATTTGTACAAACCCTTTGCCTGGGGTTCAATGATGCTGGAATCATTGGAATCAATGATGCTGGAATCACTGGAGGTCAGAGCATCATCTGGGCAGAAAAGATGAAGACGGGTTTAGTAGGGGAAAGCTCCTGCACGTTAACTTCAGCCATGCAAAGATACAACTGCCTCTGATAAACCTGATCTCTGTTTTGGAAATCTGTATCAGGAGCTGGTGGTTTCTGTTTCTTGAACTCTGTCCGGAAATCCTTATAGCCCAGGTAGTGTGGTGCCTGCAGGTAGGCGTGTTCCCAAACAGGTGCAGAGAATCCTGTTGGAGAGACCTCTTCGAGCCCGGTGGCTCCCTGTGTATCAAGGCCATTAGCACACCAGGCAGTCAACTTCACAAGTTGCAACTGTGTAGCATCCTGGTGTGAGCAGAGCTACTTGTCATTCTACAGACAGAGGCCCTTCCTGCACAGTGTGGCTGTCTGAGGATTTTCCCAAACACACATCTCATCCCAAGCCCCCTGCTAAAATACCTTTCCTTGTTCCCTGTGCTTGCAGGGCCAAACTCAAGCCACTTAGCTTGGCTTCTAGGTCTCCCACTGAAGTGTCTCATCCGGTGCTCGCATCCTTCCACCAAGCCCCTGCTGCAAAGCAATTCACCGTTCTGGCAGGCTCAACTAGGTGCATACTTCTGACTCTCCTTGGCTCCTCTCACCTCTGGATCTCTTTGTGGCTTGTTCTTTCTCTCCACCTTGCTCTCTTGCCACACTATGGCCAGTTCAGCCCTTTCTGATCTGTTCTTTAAGACACAGCTTAACATGCCTCTCTTCTAGATGCCGCCCCCACGCCCCCATCCCCAGAGCACCTCCTGTCCCCGCAGAGCCCTGTTGTACCATCTGTTATCACGTCATTGCCGACCACAAGACTGCACTCCATGAGGAGGAGGCCCCATCTGGATTTGCCAGCTCCCCCATACAGCCGGCAATCTTGTCTGGCATGCTTTCGTTGAGTGTGTGAATAAATGAATGAAACAAAAACAAACTCCATTAAGAAAATACCCATGGAGGTCAGAAACAAGTTACTGAAAACATGAACATATGCCAACCACCTTTAGAGTGTCAGGGGACCCAAGATTGCAAACCACTGAGACAACCTTCAATGACAAACCATCATGTGGCAAAACTGATCAAATCACATTCCTCTTCCATCCCCACTTACCCTGGTCACCTCTAGTATTTCCTGAATTTTGTCTTTAGAATTCCTTTTTAGTCTAGCGCTAGACACCAACCTTATTCAAGATAGAAGAGTCTTCCAGGAAAGTAAAAGGTATAGTCTTAATAACTCACCTGTGTTACTACCTGTTCAGATCTTGGATTCAATTTAACCTATTGCCTTCTCACTTTGATAGTGCACATACTAAAGTTGGAATGATACAGAGAGAACCAACACGGCCCCTGAAGACACGCAAATTCATGAAGCGTTTCGTAAGTCTGAACAAGACGACTGAATGAATGGACACAAGTATTCTGGGGTAGAAAGGGGAAGATTGCTGTCCCATTGAGGACATTGTCATAATCACGCAGCAATGTGAATAAATGTTTGAATGAGAAACTGTCTTGAGCTATGAACTTTCATCTGCAGCACAACAAAATTACAAATAAATTGAGTCCACTGAAATATCACATTGACCATGAAATCAGCTCTCCACTCCACCCTGTCTAATTCCTAGGATCCTACAATCATGTCAGTTCACATCCCTGGACTTGTGGCATGTGGTTTCCTCCAGATATTACAAAACAGGACAGAAGAGAACACCAGAAAACAAAACCAACCAATCAGTGGTCTTCAGCAACCAGTGTCTTCATGAAGCTCGCACTCCTTGGGGAACCAGAGACAAGAAAACCAAACAAGTAGATAAAATGAAAGAGTATGAGCCAATGCAGTAGGTAGAGAGCACAGAAGGATTCGTTTCACATGGAAAGCTAGAGGATAGTCTCATAGAGGAAGTGACATGAGCTGGATCTTGAGATGAACAAGAGTTCAAGGAGAAGGAAGAGAAATCACAGACTGAGGGAAGAGTCAGAACAGCCAAAAGGAACTGATAAGGCATAAAAGTACACGAAGGCCAGATGGTCTACCAGAAGGTTCCATGAGATTACCAGGTGAAAGAGAGAAGGTGAAGTGTAAGAAATGAGACTGGAAAGAAACAGGTGGAGACAGATCTTGGATCATCATCTACTATACTTGGGTTTCAACCTCTTGCTAAAATGATCTGAAGAGAACTCAGCGGCTAGCCACCCTGAAGAGTATCCAGTGCCAAACCTGCATTACATGGTGACCAGGATGATAGGAACAAATCTGATAGCACAAAGAGCTGCAAAAACCTTCAGGCTGGCCCTCTTTCTTGTCATGGACATTTACTGAAGATTTCAAAATGGCAGTCCAGATTTTGAGATTCTATACTTGGGAGGAAACCCTGGTTGCTGGTAGTTATTCTCTTGGTTGCTAACTGAAAAGCCAGCAGTTCGATCCACCACCTGATCTGTGGAAGAAAGATGTGGTCTTCTGCTTTCATAAAGATTACAGCCTTGGAAACACTATAGGGCAGTTACAGGGTCCTATAAGGTCTCTGTGAGTAGGAGTCGACTCAGTGGCAATGGTTGCATTTTAGACGTGATGTGGATCAAAACTCTGGGTTAGATGTTACTAAATGTCCTGCAATCATTATCTCACAGATAAATATAAAAAGGCCACAAAATAATTTTCACATTGACATGAATCTTTAAAACAGTATAATCTTCAAATCTTCGAGCCTATGATCGTTAGTGTGTTTGATCTTTCAATTCTGAGCTCCCAGTTTAATGAATCACTAAATTACCTTTGGAAAAGGATTCTAAGACCTAAATTTGGGAACCACCAGCTAAGTCATCTCTAATAACTATCTCTCTTTTCCATTCAAAAACACAGCTTGTTTCTCATTTCTCCATGCTTCTACAAAGATGCCAATTCCAGAGTTTCTTCACTGCTAGATTCATATGGGGGGGGTCACATGTATATGAACACATGTTTTGAAATACCCCAGCAATGATTACTCTTCCCTGTACAGAGTCAAAATCATGGCATTTGACATGCAATGAAAATAGACCACAAACAAATTATTCCAACATTAGAAATTCAACAGAAACAAAAAATGCACTTTGTTAAGCACTTTTGACTTTATAAATATGCTTACACATGTCAGAGCCTTCAGTTCAACACAAGATTTACTAGAACTTACCAAAACCGGACCCCAAAATTATTTCATGTCTGAAGGGCTTTGCTACTGATGAAACAGCTTGTGGGCCAGCAGCAAGCTAACGCACCCAGAGAGAGCTCTGCTTGCAGAGTTATAAATTTTAAGGGAGTTCAGATGAACCTTCTACTAGCATGTTCCTCTACCCAGCTTTTCAATGGAGGCTGTTGTAAAGCATCGTAGGGTCCAGGAAGTTCCCCTTGGGAGATGGCTGCAGCAGAAGTGCATCATCAGCTTCCCAGGGAGAGCCAAGGTTGGCAAAGGGTCTAGAATGAAAGAACACGCGGAAGAAGATCACCAGAGCTAGATCCTGGGAGCCCAAAATCAAGTAGGATGAAGGCACTGTTCAGTCAAGAGCATTAATGTGTTGAAGCACCGAGGAATTAGCCAGTCACCATCAGGTTGGTTCTGCCTCATGGGGATCCCTTGTAGGTCAGTAGAACTGTGCTCCACGGGGTTTTCAATAGCTAGTTTTTCAGAACTAGATCTCCATGCTTTTATTGTGGGGTGCCTCTAGGTTTACCCGAACCTGTGGCCTTTCTATTAACAGCTGAGCTAGTTAACACTTCACACCACTCAGGGACTCCACCCAGAATTTTATAAGGCACATATGCCCTACTCCAGCCAGACTCTCCTGAACAGTGACTTCTTGCTTCTGGTTTTAGACCAAGGTCCTTCTCCATTTAGCAGGTATCTCCATCTTTGGTGTTAATGAGAAGAATTCTCTGACAACCTAGCAATGTACCAATGTGATAAGATTTGAAATAGAAGGAACAAGATCTGGAGAATCCTGGAAAATGCCTCTCCTGACCTCCTGGTTGCTTTTCTAGAAGACGTGGCCTCAAAAGCCAGAACTCAAAGAATGATGCTGTGGTCCTCTTCACCTCCTCATACAGTGGGATGACCTGTAAGGGCTGGACACTACAAAAGGAAGACTGGACAGCTGATGCATCTCAGTTGTGGTGTTGGCCGAGAATAGTAAATAGACTGCCAGAAAAACAAACACATCTGTCTTGAGGGAAGTACAGCCAGAACACTCTTTAGACACAAACATGGCTACATGTCATCTTGCTGACTTTGAACATGTAATCAAGAAGGACCAATTGCTGGAAAAAGGAATCACATTTGGTAAAGCAGATCACCAGAAACAAGGCATACCATCCACGAGATGGACTGACACAGTAGCTGCAACAATGGGCTCAAACATACCAAAGATTGTGAGGTTGGTACAGAACCAAACAACCTTTCTTTCTGTTTAAGATTATTATGAGTCAGAAGCACCTTAGTTGCACAATGGTTAAATACTTGCCTGCTAAGTGAAAAGTTGTTGGCAGGACTCCATCCAGCAACTCCTCAAGAGACAGAATTGGTGATTTGCTCCTTTAAAAATTATAGCCTAGAAAGTCCTATGAGGCTGTTCTATGCTGCCACATGGGGTTGCCATGTGGTTAAAGTAGACTCAGTGGCACCTAATAACACCATGTATGTGTCCCATAATTTTTCTGAGCTTCCATTTTCTTGTCCATAAAATAGGGATAATAAGACCCAAAGTGGCTTCCTTGAGAGGGTTCTAGTATCTGACGTGAAGAAACATGAGAAACTATGCCACAAATTATGGAAAACACTGAAATGCAAATTGTAATGATTATTTATAAGGACCCAAGGGTTGTCCCAAGACATACTTGTGCATCTCAATTCTTCCACCTCTTCTTTGGGACACCTCATCTCTCCCTAAATGCCTCCCTGTGCTGGGACACAGCCTCCCCTGCTGCCCTCTAAATTAGTACATTCTCCTGTCACCTCCCTCTGAGCATTTCAATTCCTTTTATCCAATGAAATAAGAAGTTCAGGCCATCACCTTCAAAGAATAAGAATAAAACTTGGGGACCAAAATTATACCCATTGGGATTACTTCTGCAGAAATACTTTGGAATTCCTTTTCATGCCCTATTAAATAATTAAAATGTTTCTTTTCTGCATTCAGTGTTAGTTATTTAAACCCTAGTCCTAAGCTCCATTAGCAACCTTATTAGCACAAAACTTCCTTTGCCAGTTGGATTAGTTTTATAGATTTTTGCATAGGAGTGTACGCAAATACAAGTGCCTGGCTGTGGTTAATGCCCTACAATCAGATGAAATAGGCTAAATTTAAGCTGTCACAATTAATTTCCCTCCACCTAATAGCCAATTAGCTTAATCGATGGTCTCCATTTGGATTAGGAGCTGTTAGCACATCAAAACCGGTTTTGTGGATTCTACCGACTTTGAGTGGCCCATGCCCTATGCTTCCATCACAGAGTGGATCCTCAATGTTACTGTGTTAAGATTATTTAATTAGCTAAAACAATAGTCATTAAATGGTCAGACAAGGGGAAATTAAGGTCATCCTGTAGATGTAACCACAAAGTCAATGAAATAAAATTGAGAAATTCAGATGTTTCCTTCATCTTTATATCCAAGCCCTACTTATTCAGACATTACAGTTCAATTTCCTTCTTATATGATAAGCCTGAATGGGAAAGGAGTTGCTAGTGACAGCCTAAAGAACTGAAGAAAACAGACAAACAGAAAAAACAGTTGCCATCAAGTCAGTTCCAGCTGATAACCCCATGTGCGCCACAGTAGAACTGCACTCCTTTGAGCTTTAAATGGCTCATTTTTTTGGACATAAGTCACCAAGCTTTTCTTTCCGGGAGCTTCTGGGTACACTCAGACCTGCGATCTCTAGGTTAGCAGCTGAGCTTACTCACCATGTGCAAAGTGCAGGGATTCCTGTGAGAGCCTAAGTTTAGACGCTGTTGTTGTTAGGTGCCACTGAGCTGGTTCTGACTCATAGCGACCCTGTATGCAACAAAACAAAGCACTGCCTGGTTCGGCACCATGCCCACAGTTGTTGTTATGCATAACTCACTGTTGCAGCCACTGTGTCAGTCCGTACTGTCGAGGTTCATCCTCTTTTTCGCTGACCCTCTACCAAGCGTGATATCCTTCTCCAGGGACGGATCCCTCCTGATAACATGCCCAAAGCTCGTGAGAGGTAGTCTTGCCATCCTCACTTCTAATGAGCATTTTGGCTGTGTTTCTTCCAAGACAGATTAGATAAACACCATAAAAGGAGAGAAGGCAGGAAACAGCTCAACAAGCACAGCGTGTGACACCGCTCAGAGGAGAGACTAGCTGGCTGAGCATCTCTGAGTCCTTGCCACAAGGTGAGGACGGTAGCTACTCTGCAGACTATCGTGGTAGGACCTGGGGGTTAAGAGAATGCAGTGGGCCAAGTAAGGGCAGGACAAGAGAGCAAGGAAGGGACGGCCAGGCAACAGGAGTGCACAGCAAGGCTCAGAACAGACTTTGTCCAGACACAATGGCGCTCTCAGCATTGGCTCTTGGTTGCTCTAAACTCCCAACTGTCTCGGCTCCTTGAAGAAGGCTGGCCAGGCTTTGTCTCCACCCTGAGCAAACTCTTGCCGTGAGGTGCCCTCCTCTCCCCGTCCCCTGCTGGGTCGTATTAAGCTGTCATCAGAGGCACTGTTGCTCTCGGGCATCGCTGTAGAAGTTGTGCCCTAAATGCTCTTCATTTCAAGTAACATTAGCTCTGCGTCTTTGCTTAGCTGATGCGCCGTTCTTTCCAATGACACATATCTCCACAAAAGAGTCCGCACAGCAGGGGATGGTTCCCATTGGAGCAAATGTCACTTGGAATAGAGGGAGGAGAAATCACCATTGGTGTTTATGTCTTTGCTAGACGTTTTCAAACTAAGTTTGAATCAGGCGGTTCTGCTGTCATCTTCCAACATGGTGCTGCATCTGACCAGGGAGAAGGACTTCACGTCACCGGGGAGACACTGGAAAAACAGGCTGTGAGGCCTGGCAGGTGAGAGAAGGCAGAACGGGGGGGACTCTGCTGAGGGGTCCTGCGCAGGCTGTCAGCCTGGCAGAGCAGGGGAGGTCCTATCACAACGTCCAGGGACTTGAGGACTTGGGCCAGGTGAGTGCTGGGTGCAGGAGGAACAGCATTAGTGCAGAAGTGGGGGAAGTGTGTCTCCACATGAGAACTTCTGGGGTGCAGTCTAAAATGAGCCTAGGAGAAGGAGCAGGAGGTAAGGAGCATGTCAGGACCAATGAGGACATAGAACAGAAAAGCCAATGCCTCACAAGGAAACCACAGGGCAGCCTGGGGCAAGGGTCTAGAACAGGGGTCTGGAGACACTGGGACACATCCCCAGATCCTTGTAGATGGGGATCTATTAGTTTCTGGGAGTCTCAAAGGCAGGTCAGGAGTTTTCTCAGCCACAAAGAGCTGCCTGGCCCACGGTCACACCGGTTTGGGGTGATTCTCAGGCATCGAGCTACCAGTAGCTGGAAGGTTAAAAGTGGACAACCGTGAAGGCCATCCCAGCACCACCACTGAGGCTGCATACCACCTTCTGCCAATCCTGACCCTTCCCCAGTCACAGGGGTGAGTCCTAAGTGCAGCTCTCGTTAAACATCCTGCACCCCAGCCTCCACTCCAGAGTCTATATTCCAGAAAGCCAAGAAGACAGATGGACAAGGAAAATATTTTTTTATTATGATTGAATAAGAATATATATACCCATATAAATTTGCATGCCCACCTATATGCAGCTCCCACTGCTCTCCCTGCCTGTTGACAGCACACTGTTCCTCTCTGCTCCATACATGTCTTATCCCCCCAACAATCTCCTATCCCCTCCTCTCCACCCACTCCCCTTCCTCAAGTAAGAGGTCATCAGGATGACATCGCATAGATGCACAGAACCATAAAATGAGGACATGATATGGTCACTCTGTGTCACCAAGTCCAGTCCATTCCTGTCTGAAGAGTTGACCTCCATTATGATTTATGGACAGGGGCAGCATCAGGGCCAGTGACCATGCTCCCACAGGAACCTAGAGGGCCCCAGACCATGAATTACAGTCTTTTAGTGGAGTCTCAGCCTGCACTCCCTTTTTATTCTTGTGTTGCCAGTGAGACTCAACTTTGTGAGCTCCATCACAGCCATCACTGGTGGTGGCCAGGCACCATCCGGTTCTTCCAGTCACAAGTAAACATAGTCATCCACTCACATGTGTCTCTCTGTCTTCTGGATTCTTCTTCCCCCATGTTGTTATGCTCCTTGGTGATCATCTGTTTCTCTTGAGTTGGAACCATTTGCTGTACCCTCATGTGGCAGCTTGGCCGCTTTTAAGACCCCAGATGCCACTCACCAATGTGGGGTGTAGAGGGCTCTCAGCAATACACTAGTTGTGCCAGTTGGCCTCGATTTCCCCTGAGAGCATGGTCCCCGGCCCCCCGCCCTACCTGCTCTCTCTTTGCTATATTGGGTTAAGAAGGGAGGAGCACTCATGGTTATGCTGAAGTCCAATTAATACTGATCTTCTTTCTAGCATGTGCTGTCACAGATTCACCCAACCAAATTTCTATCAACTATATAATCTAAACCCTCTCCCCTTGACAATCCCTCCCTCTTCACCCTTGCAGCCATCAAGGAACCTTTTCTTCTATGCATGAGTCTGTTTTTAAGTTCTTACCATGGGGTCTCATACAATATTTGTCCTTTTGTCACTGATTACTTTCACTCAACACAATGTCCTCCAATTGAAACTGGGTCACGAGACATTTCCTCAAATCATTCTTGTTCTTTATCATTGCATAGTGTTCCATTGAGTGTATATACCATAGTTTACATATTTATTCCTCTGTTGTTGAGCATCTGGGGTGATTCCATCTTTTTGTTGTTGTGGACTGTGCTGCGATGAACATTCGTGTGCATGTATCAGTTGGTGTGAGTGGCCTTGATTCTGTACAATATACTCCAAGCAGTGGAGTTACTGGGTCAAATGGTATACCCAGATCCAGCTTTTTAAGAAAGTGCCAGTTTGCTTTCCAAAGAGGTTGCACCATTTTGTGATCCCAACAACAGTGTAGCAGAGTTCCAATTTCTACACAGCCTCTCCAGCATTTGGTGTTTGGCATTTTGGGGATCATGGCCAACCTTGTTGGGGTGAGATGGTACCTCATTGTTGTTTTGATTTGAATTTCTTTAATAGCTAATGATTGTGAGCATATCCACATGTGTTTTTTGACTGCCTGGACCTCCTCTTTAGAGAAGCATCTGTCCATCTCCTTTGGCCATCTCGTAACTGGATTATTTATCTTTTTCTTATTGATATTTTGTAGTACCCTATAGATTATGGATATCAGGCATTTCTCTGACATATGGTTGCTAAATACTTTTTCCCATTCTGTAGGTGGCCTTTTAATTCTATTAATAAAGTCTTTGGATAAGCAAAGATGTTTGATTCTTAACAGTTCCATTTATCTATTTCTCTTCTGTCGTTTGTGGTTCATTTGACCTATTCTGAAGTTTGTTTGTGTTGTGTATTAAAACTTCCATTGTTGTTCCTACTTTTTCTTGGATGAGCTTTATTGTTTTAGATTTGGTATTTAGGTCTTTTATCCAGTTTGAATTGGTTTTTGTAGAAAGTGTAAGATATGGGTCTTGTTTCAATTTATTGCAGACGGACATCCAATTTTGCAAGCACCATGTGTTGAAGAGATTGTTTTTACCCCAGTTTAAAGTCTTAGGGCCTTTGTCAAATATCAACTGTTCATAGGAAGTTGGTGTCATCTCTGGGGTCTCAATTCTGTTTCATTGATCTGTCTGTCTCTTTTTGTACCAGCACCAGGCTGTTCTGACTACTGCAGCAGTGCAATAGCTTCTAAAGTCAAGGAGTGAGACGTCTCCCAGTGTGTTCTTCTTCTTCAGTAATGCTTTTCTTATCCAGAGCTTCTTGCCTTTCCAAAACTGGTAATTTGTTTATCCATCTCATTAAAAACTGTGACTGGAATTTGTATTGGGATTGCATTATGTAAGTAGACTGCTTCGGGCAAAATAGACATTTTCACAATGTTAAGTCTTCCTATCCATGAGCAGGGTAGGTTCCTCCATTTATGTAAGTCTCTCTTAGTTTCTTGCAGTAAGGACTTGTAGTTCTCTCTGTAAAGGTCTGTTATTTCTCCGGTTAGATTTATTCCTAGGTGCTTGATCGTCTTAGGGGCTATAACAAATGGTACTGATTTGGTGATTACTTCCTTAATAATCTCGTTGTTGGTATAAAGGAATCCTACTGATTTACTTATGTTTATGTTGTATCCTGAGACTTTGCTAAACTCTTCTATCAGTTTGAGTAGTTTGCTTACAGATTCTTTAGGATTCTGTGTATACAATCATGTCATCTGCAAATAGGGAGATTTTTTACTTCTTTGCTGATGCAGATTCCCTTTATTTCCTGGTCTTGTCTAATTGTTCTGGCTAGAATTTCTAGTACAATGTTGAATAGGAGAGGTGAGAGTGGGCAGCCTTGTCTCATTCCTGTTTTCAAAGGAAACTGTTTCAGTCTCTCTCCATTCGGGATGACGTAGGCAGTTGCCTTTGTATAAATGGCCCTTATTGCATTGAGCAATTTGCCGTCTATTCCTATTTTGTTGAGAGTTTTTAGCATGAATGAGTGTTGGACTTTATCAGATGCCTTTTCTGCATCAATAGACAAGATCGGGTGATTCTTGTCTTTTGTATTATTTGTGTGGTTGATCACATTAATTGTTTTTCTGATGTTAAACCAGTCTTGCACCCCTGGTATGAATCCAGCTTGGTGGTGATGGATTAAATTTTGGATATGTTGTTGTATTCTATTGGCAAGAATTTTGTTGAAGTTTTTTGCATCTAGATTCACGAGTGATACCAGTCTGTAGTTCTCCTTTTTTGTTGGGACTTTCCCTGGCTTTGCTATCAGGGTTATGCTGACTTCATAGAATGAATTTGGGAATATTCCATGCTTTCCTATACTGTGAAATAGTCTCAGTAGTATTGGAGATAACTCTTCTCTAAAAGCTTGATAGTTTTTCACTGGTAGTTTTTGGATGACTTTTTCAATCTCTTCCTTTGTGATAGGTTTATCAAGTTGTTCTGCTTCACCTTGTGGTAATTTGGTTAGGCGATATGAATCAAGGAATTTGTCCATTTCCTCTAGGTTTTCAAATTTGTCAGAGTACAGTCTTTCATAGTATTCTGTTGTGATATTTTTTATTTCTGTTGAATCTGTTATGACAACTCCCCTCTCATTTCTTATTTGGGTTATTTGTTTCCTTTCCTGTTTTGCTTTAGTAAGTTTAGTCAATGATTTGTCAATTTTGTTGATCTTTTCAAAAAACCAGCTTTTGGTCTTTTCAATTTTCTCAGTTGTTCTTCTGTTCTCTAATTCATTTAATTCTGCTCTAATCTTTATGATCTGTTTTCTCCTTGTGCCTGAGTTGTTCCTCTGTTGTTCTCTCTCTACTTGTTCAAGCTGTAAGGTCAGTTCTTTGATTTGGTTTCTTTCTTCCTTCCAGATGTGTACATTTATGGAGACAAACTGACCTCTGAGCACTGCTTTGGCTGTATCCCACAGGTTCTGGTAGGAAGTGTTTTCGTTCTCATTGGAATCCATAAATCCTTGATTTCTTCTGTAACCATGGGTTTTCAAGCAAGATGTTGTTCAGTTTCCATAGGTTCCACTTTCTATCTATGTTTTTTCTGCTATTGATTTTGACTTTTATGGCTTTATGATCTCAGAAGGTGCTTTGCATCAATTGAATGGTATGGATTCTGTTAGAATTGCTTTATGTCCTAGCACATGGTCTATTCCAGAGAATGTTCCATATGCACAGGAAAAAATGATGTAGTTGTCTGCTGATGGATACAGAGTTCTGCATATGTTGATGGGATCTAGTTGGTTAATTATGACAATAATGTCTTTCGTGTCTTTACTGAGCTTTTTTCTAGACGATCTGTCCAATATTGAGAGTGGAGTGTTGAAGTCTCCCACTATTATTGTAGAGTGATCTATCTCATTTTTTAGTGTAGTCAGTGTTTCTTCAGTGTATTTAGGTACTCTAATACTAGGTGTATAAACACTGTTAAGTCCTGCTTGTGTACTGAATCTCTCAGCAATAAAGAGGTCCACCCTTGTCCAAGATGGCGGATTTTACATTAAAATCAATTTTATCTGAGATTAGAGTTGCCCTACCTACTCTTCTTTGTTCATTGTTAGCTTGATATATGTTCTTTTATCCTTTAATTTTCAATTTGTTCCTATCTTTAAGTCTAAGGTGAGTTTCTTGTAGGCAACATATAGATGGGTCACGTCTTTTGATCCAAGATATCAGTTGACGTCTCTTTACTGGAGCATTCAGTCCATTCACGTTCAATGTAATTATTGATAGGTATGTGTTCAGTGCTGCAATTGTGATATGTTTGCTTTTGTATTGATGTTTTCTCTGCCTTTCTTATTAATCTGTTGTGGAACGTTCTCTGTGTGTTGATTTTTCACCTTTTTCAGGGTTGGTTTTGTGGTTGTTGAGAACCTGTATTATGTTTCTTGATTTGACATGTTGCATGCTTATTGTGCTTTATGGCTGCCCCTAAGATCTCCCTTAATAAACTATGTATAAGTTCAATTTCAATTACTACCATTCTTATCAACTTTCCATCTGGAAGGACTATAATGACTGTAGTACATCCCTCTTTTTAATATGATGATGTAGTTTTCATGATATGATCACTGGATTATTTCTTTCACTGTTATAGCTTTGGTAGAGTTTGAAGCCTTCCCTAACTGAGTAGGTTTCTGAGTGATGTGTCTTGACTAATTTTACTCAGCAAAATGCCTTCCACATTCTTCCATGTTATCTTTCCAAGATCAGTGTTGCTCTTTATCGTGCATAGTATTCTATTGTGTAAATGTACCATAATTTGTTCATCCATTAATCCCCTGTTGTGCACCTAGGTTGATTCCATCTCTTTGCTATTGTGGACAGTGATGCAGTAAATATTGGTGTGCGTCTATCTATTTGTGTTACATTCCTTATTTCTCTAGGATGTATTCCAAGAAGGAGAGTTGCTGGATCATATGGTATTTCTCTTTCTAGCCTTTGAAGAAAGTGCCAAAACGATTTCCAAAGTGGTGGTATCATTTTACATTCCCACCAGTAGTGTATAAGTTTTCCAGTCTCTCCACAGCCTCTCCAACATTTATTATTATTATTATTATTATTATTATTATTATTGGATTAATGTCAACCTTGTTGGAGTGAAATGGCATCTTGTGGTTTTTTTTATTTGGAATTCTCTGATGACAATTTGAGCATTTCCTCATGTATCTTTTAGCCACCTGGTGAAGTGCCTGTTCATATCATTTTCCCATTTTTTATTGGGCTGTCCTTTTCTTGTTGAGATTTGCACTATCTTGCAGATTATAGATACTGATCAGATTTGTAATAGATGAAAGTTTTCTAAGTCTATAGCTGCCTTTTTCTTTCAGTGAAGTCTTTGGGTGAGCATAAATGTTTGGTTTTTAGACATTCTCGGTTCCCTATTTTCTCTTCTGGTGTTTGTACATTGTTAGTAATCTTTTCTACTCCATTTATGCTATATACTAGGTCTCCCAAAATTGTACTTACTTTTAATTCCATGATCTTTATTGCTTTAGAATTGATATTTAGGTTATTGATCTATTTTGAGATAGCTTTTCTGTATGATGTAAGATATGAGTCTTCCTTCCATTTTTTCTGCAGATAGATACAACCATTTGTTAAATAGATTGCCTTTTCCCCAGTTTGTGGACTTTGCACCTTGGTAAAATATCAACTGCTCGCAAGTGGATGATGTTATGTCTGGATTCTCAGTTCTTTCCCATTGGTTTATATATCGGCTTTTGTATCAGTGCTAGGCTGTTTCAAGTACTTTAGCAGTGAAATAGATTCTAAAGTTAGGTAGGCTGAGACTTCCCACTTTGTTCTTCTTCAGTAGTAGTGCTTTACTTCTCTGAGGCATCTTCCCTTCCCATAAAGAGTTGAGGATTTTTTTATCCATCTCATGAAAAATTGCCATTGGAATCTGGATTGGGATTGCATTGTATCTATAGATCACTTTGCATAGAATGGGCGTTTTGACAATGTTGAGCCCTCCTATCCATGAGCATGGTAGGTTTTTCCACTTACATAGATCTCTTTTGGTTTCTTGCAGTACAGTCTTGAAATTTTCTTTTCAATTTTTTCAATTGTTCTTCTGTTCTCTAATTCGTTTAGTTCTGCTCTAACCTTTATGATCTGTTTTCTTCTGGTGTCTGAGGGGTTCCTGTGTTGTATTCGCTCTACTTGTTCAAGCTATAGGGTCAGTTCTTTGACTTGGTTTCTTTCTTCCTTCCAGATGTGTGCATTTATGGAGATAAACTAACCTCTGAGCACTGCTTTGGCCGTATCCCATGTGTTCTGATAGAGTTTTCGTTCTCAATGGAATCCACAAATTTCTTTATTTCATCCTCGATTTCTTCTATAACCCATGGTTTTCTGAACAAGGTGTTGTTCAGTTTCCGTGAGTTCCACTTTCTATGTTTTTTTCTGCTGTTGATTTTGACTTTTATGGCTTTATGATCTAAGAAGATGCTTTACATTAGTTCAATGGTATGGATTTTGTTGAGAATTGCTTTATGTCCTAGCACATGGTCTATTCTTGAGAATGTTCCATGTGCACTAGAGAAGAAGGTGTAGTTGTCCACTGATGGGTAGAAAGTTCTGTATATGTCAGTGAGGTCTAGCCAGTTAATTGTGACAATAAGGTTTTCTGTGTCTTTATTGAGCTTTTTTCTAGACATCTGTCCAATATTGAGAGTGGAGTGTTGAAGTCTCCTACTATTATTGTGGAGTGATCTGTCTCCTTTTTGAGTGTAGTCAGTGTTTCTTTGATGTATTTAGGTGCTCTAATATTGGGTGCATAAATACTTAACATTGTTAAGTCCTGCCTGTGTATTGAACCTTTCAGCAATAAATAGGTCCATCCTTGTCCACTATGGTGGATTTTACATTAAAATCCATTTTATCTGAGATTAGAATTGCCACACCTACTCTTCTTTGTTCATTGTTAGCTTGATATATATTCTTCCATCCTTTAATTTTCAGTTTGTTCCTATCTTTAAGGCTAAGGTGAGTTTCTTGTAGGCAATATATAGGTGGGTCGTGTCTTTTGATCCAAGATGTCGCTCGGTGTCTCTTTACTGGAGCGTTCAGTCCATTCACATTCAATGTAATTATTGATAGATATGTGTTCAGTGCTGCCATTGTGATATGTTTATTTTTGTGTTGATATTTTCTCTGTTGTTTTTATTAATATGTTCTGTGACCTTCTTCTTTCTGAGTTGATTTTTACACCTTTTTCAGGGTTGGTTTTGTGGTTGGTGAGACTCCTGTATTACATTTCTTGATATGGTATGTTGCTTTTTTATTGTTCTTTATGGCTGCCCCTATGATCCCACTTAATAAACTACATATAAACCCAATTTTGATTGCTACCAGTTTTGTCTACTTCCTCTCCATCTGGAAGGACTATAATGACTGTAGTACATCCCTCTTTTTAATGCAATGACATTATAGTTTTCATGATATGATCACTAGATCATTTCTTTCACTATTATAGCTTTGATTGTGTTTTGAGCCTTCCCTAACTGAGTAAGATTCTAGATAATATACCCTTCTAATATATAAAGTTAGCTGTTTTGTTTCTTCCAAACCAAGAGATTTTTTCAGTATTTCTTGTAGCTTTGGTTTGGTTTCTACACTCTCTGAGTTTCTGTTTATCTGCAAATGTCTTAATTTCATTTTCATATTGGAAAGATAGTTTTGCAGGATATATAATTCTTGGTTCTTCTCCTACAAGGCTTTGAATGTATCATGCTACTGTCTTGGTGCCAGCATCGTTTCTGCTGAGAAATCTGATGAAAGCCCACAAAGTTTCCCCCTGAATGTTAACTTTGCTTTGAGTCTTGCTGCCTTTAAGAGTTTCTGCTTATGTTTCATTTTGTTGATCTTGATTATAATATGTGTTGGAGTCTTTCTATTGAGATCTATATTGAGTGGTGTTCAATATATATCTTGGATATCTGTAGTCTCTTCTTTCATAATTTCTGGGAAGTTTTCTGTCAGCAGCTCAGCATCAATGCTCTCTGTGTTTTCAGGTGTCTCGCCCTGTTTAGGAACTCCAATTAATCGTAGATTGTTCTTCTTAATACAGTCCCATATGCTTCTTAATGCTTCTTCATTTTTCTTGTTTCTTTTTTCTGATTTCTCCTCATAGGTGCTGGAGTCAGTGGTTCTGTCTTCCAAATCAGAAATTCTCTTTTCCATTTGTTCCTTTCTGTTTTCTTGGCTTCAGATGGAAGTTTCTATGTCTTTGATTTTGTTCTTGATCTGTTGGACTTCCAAGTACTGATGTTCCATCAGATTGAACAGCTTCTTAATTTTTCATTTTGCTCTGCTGCATTTTGTATAAGGTCTAGGATGTCTCTAAATACAATCCTTTTGTATTCACTTTCTGATAGTTTCCGAAAGCTTCTTCGTCTGGGAAGTTCTGAGGTGGTTTCTTTTGGGGGCCTTCTGATGCCATGGGTGATTTCCGGGTTACTATCTTCTCCAAAGTTTGTTGCTTTGGGTGCTTCATGTGAGTCAATAGAGGCTGGGAGAGATGCTGTGAAGAAGGACCACAGTTGTTTCTCTAGACCACCTTAGAATGAGAAGTAATAAGTATTTGACAACTTCCAAAGTCAGTCAGATTTTCAAGTGTATATGTCCCTCTTCCCAGCTGGCAAAATAAGCACCTCTATATTGAACCCCAGGTGTTATAAACTAGCTGAAAATACAGAAAGGCTACTGGCCTGCTGGCCTCTGCTGTCGGGCCCCAGCTGTAGGCGATACTGTGTAGAATTCTGCTTTTCTACTGGAAAAACGATCTTTTCTGGGTAGGCACTGCCTCCCAGCCCAAGAATTAAGTCCAGCTGAGGCTTCCATATGGATGACTCTGCCTCCCAGTGAAACAAAATGGCTTCCCACACAAGCTCTCCAGCTGGCCAGGACAAGGCTCCTGGAGGAAAGGGAGGCCAAGGGTGCCAAAATGCCCAGCGTCCACAGCCTCCATCACTGGGCCTCAGCCCCAGGTGACACTGTGCAAAATACTGCCTCCCTGCTGGAAAAGCACTCTCACCCTGGCAGGCGCTGCCCCCTAGCCTAAAAACCAAGTCCGGCCTCGGCCTCGGCCTCGGCTTCTCCACTTCCCCTTGGATCAAGATGGCGTCCTGCACAAGTGCATCTGTATGGCTACCACATGGGAGAGGCAGAAAGATAGGCCAGAAAAGCCAATGTGTATAGAGTCCAAAGCAAGGCTTTCAGAACCTGGCAATTATGCTTGCCAGTCCTACCAGCAGCGTGGCCAAGACCAGCAGCCAGTCAAGTCCCAGCTCTACTTGCTGGCCAAGACAGAGGGAAAAAAATCAAAATGATGAGTTACCTTCCATCTGTACAAGCCTCTGCTCATCAAGAGTGGGGTCAATAAAAGAGAGAAGGTTTTTCAGTGGTAAGAAGTCCAAATTAACAGCCCTATGCCACATCCCAGAGCTCAGTAGGTGTCCAGAAGGCTCCATTTAATTATCATTTTAGGTCTTGGTTTCCAGATGGATTTAGGGAAACGTGCGTTTAGTCCACCATCTTGACTCTGCCTCTCCTTGAAATTTTCTTTGTATAGGTCATCTACATCTCTAGTTAGATTTATTCCTAAGTATTTCATCTTTTGGGGAGCTATTGTAAATGGTACCGATTCAGTGATTTTTCTCTTTGGTGGATTCTTTGTTGATGTCAAGAATCCAACTGTTTTTTGTTTGTATATGAAGACTGCCAATTAAGTTCACAAACTCATTCTAGAAAAAGTGCTACATACCTCATTGCTGAATATCTCTAAGATCACCTTTAAAGTACTCCCCTTAGGAAGCTATGCACCAATGACAGCACCTAGTCCGTCCTTCAAAGCAATTTTTTCTGGAATGGCCATCAGAGCTGTCATCATATTACCTTTGATATCCTGAATGTCACCAAAATGCCTTTCTTTCAATATTTCCTTTATCTTCAGGTAAAGGAAAAGTCATTGGGAGCCACATCAGGTGAGTAGCAAAGGTGTTCCAATACAGTTATCTGTTTACTGGCTAAAAATTCCTTCACAGAGAACTATAGAATTAAGTTCACAAACTTGTCACCTTGCCACTGTGCACAATGACCATTCCTGAAAGAGTTCCAAAATTGCTTTGAAAGGTAGACTAGACACTGGCTTTAGTGCATAGCTTCCCAAGGGGAGTACTTTAAAGAAAATCATAATGATATTCAGCAATGAGGTATGTAGCACTTAGAACAATTAAGTTCACTGACTCAGTTGGTGTTCCTCATACGTTGTATCCTGATACTTTATTGAACTCTTTTATTAGTTCATCTTTTTTGTGAGTGGACTCTTTAGTGTTTTCTGGGTATAAGGGCATACCATCTGCAAATAGAGATACTTTTACTTCTTCCTTACCAATTTATTTCTTTATCTTGCCTGATTGCTCTGGATAAAACCTTCAGGACAAGGTTGAATAAAAGAGGTAACAAAGGACATCCTTGTCTGGTTCCTATTCTCAAGGGGAATGCTTTCAGACTCTCTCCATTTAAGGCAATGTTGGCTGTTGGCTTTGTATAAATGACCTTTATTATGTTGAGGAACTTCTCTTACATTCCTATTTTGCTGACAGTTTTTGACATGGAATGGGTGTTGGGCTTTATCAAGTGCGTTTTCTGCATCACTTGAGAAAATCAAGTAGTTATTCTCTTTTTTATTATTATTGATGTGTTGATTACATGGTTTTTCTAATGCTGAGCCATCCTTCCATCCCTGGTATGAGTCCCACATGGTCATGGTGAATTATTTTTTTGATATGCTGTTGAATTCTATTTGGCCAAACTTTTGTTGAGAATTTTTGCATCTACTGTCATGATAGACATTGTTCTATAGTTTTCCTTTTTTGTTGTTGTTTTTGTCTTTAACCTAGTTTTGGTGCCAGAGTTATGCTGGCCTCATAGAATAAATCTGGCAATATTCCACCTTTTTCTATGTTCTGAAAAATTTTAGTAATAGTGGTGTTAACTCTCTAAAAGTTTGGTAGAGTTCTCCAGGGAAGCTGTCAGGGCCAGGGCTTTTTTGGTTCGGCACTTTTTAATTATCTTTAAATCTCTTCTTTTATGATGGATTTTTGCAATTGTTCTATTCTTGTGTTAGTTTAGGTAGGTAGTGTGTTTCTAGAAATTTGTTAGTTTCGTCTAGATTTTCAAATCTGTTATAGTACAAATTTTAATATTATTCTCTTTTTTTTCCTTAAATTTGGGTTGGGTCTATTCTGTCACCAATCTCATGTCTTATTTGAGTTATTTGCTTTGAGGAAAATAATTTTAATGGGGTCTCCTCATACACACGGTGCCTTGCTGAGTATTTTCTAGGCACAGCCTCAGCTGATTTCCCTACAGCCCCATGAAAAAGAAGCAGCTCTGGATCTGGTGACAAAGGCAGGAGCTGGCACTGTGGGGTGGTCACTGACCTGTCTATGTTTAGACAACTGGCAAGGGCCAGAGCCAGGTCAGGTAACTCCAAAGTGACTTCTGGAAGTCTGTAGTTGTGAGTGGGGTCACTTGGCAGGACAGACCAGAGTACTGGTCTTCCAGAAAATTCTGTCACCTGATGCTGGGTATTATCTCCAGAACTCACAGACTTAGATCTCAATCTGTCACTCTATCAGTGCCAAGCTGGGCATTTTCTAATCCTCTCTGAGCATGGGTTTTTCAGTCAGCAAAATGGGGTTCATGTCTACTTTGTAGTCTGATGGAGGGAGTTAACAAAAAGGTTGGAGGCCCAGGACTATTCAGTGGCACCTCAGAGGAAGGGTCTGATGATTAGTTCCAAAACATCCAGTGGAGCTCTGTTCTACTCTGATGTCAGTGGGGTCCTTGTGATTCAGAATTGACTGGACAGCAACCAGTCTATCTACTTTACAATGTTTTCTAAAGATCAGGCTTAAATTTTTATACTAATTTCCAGTGTGATACAGTGTTCATGTTGTGTGCTGTCCAGTCGATTCTCACTTGCAGTGAGACAGAATAGAATGACCCCACAGGGTTTCCTAAATTTTACAGCAGCAGATCACCAGCTCTTTCTTCTTATGGATCAGCTAACAGGTTTCAGTCCCTGCCTTTCAGTTAATAGCCAAGAGCCTAGCAGTTCTTCCACCAGGGCTCCTTAAAGGGTTTATACGCAGTGCCATCAAGTTGATTACAATGCATAGCAACCCTATAGGACAGAGTAGAACAGCCTCATAAAATTTCCAAGGGGTGCCTAGTGGATTTGAGCTTCTGACATCTTGGTTAACAGCTGTAGCACTTAACAATTATGTTGCCAGAGTTTAATAAATGACAACCTGGCAGCACTTCCCAGCCCTCCCACCCCCAGCCCAGTGCTGATTGCTTGGTTATGCTGAGTCTGCAAGCCCAGGAGCACTTGCCTGCAGCTAGGCCAGGCCAGGTCATCCGTTCAAGACCCACCACCTGTTGTGATATCCTGTTTTCCTTGGGTAGAACACTCCCTATCCTGACCCCACCTGCTCCTGGGGGGCAGAAGAAGGGTTTCTATCATACCCACTTGACTCCCTCTCTCCCCAGCTGGCCGGGATCCTTTCCCCAGAGACCAGTGGCCAGTCTCTGCAGCTTCCTGGATTCTCCCTGCCACCTCCTTCATGTCTGGGCCCCAAGGGCCAGTCACATCTTCTGTATTGACAGTTAAAGTACCTGGAAGACAAAGTGACTTCTTCCCCAGAGAGCAGTGGGACTGATCAGAGGTAGGGACACCTCCCTCCTCAACCTCCTTCTGTGGAACTAATACAGGCTTAGTGAGCACTGCCAACCCACCCCCAAGATGGCCAGGGTCCTTCATCATCCACCCAGAGAGTCCCCAGCTAAGAAACAGTCACCAGCAGTGTGCTTCTTCCACATGTTTCCCTCCATCAGGTGGACCTCACCTCAGTCTTCAGCCCCCAGGAAAGCCAGGAAGAGGAATCCCTGAATTGAGAGACCAGACAGGGCCATACTCCTTCCCCCAGCTGCCCAGTACCCATTTCTCCAGGGAAAAGAAGAACAAAGCTGCAGAGAACCCAGCTCTTCTCAAGAGCAAACCCGTAATTAGAAGGTCCCCTTGCCTGCCATCCAAGGCCCAGCCTTCTCTTGGGGACTGTCAGAAAATGGTAGAGTATTCCTGAGCTCTGCTGTGGGCCCAGTATCTACCAGACACAGGGTCTCTCACTTCTCTCAGGAGCTCCCCAAGGCAGGTGACAAAGCTCTCAGACCAATAGAGGGAGGTGGGGCTCTGAGGTCACTAGTGAGATCACAACAGCTAGTGACCTTCTGTCTAGCCATTTCAGATTCCTGTGCACCCTACTTTCCTCAGTGTCCCCTGCCTGTCATACCAGGGGTGAGAAAGCATTGCCTTTGAGGTGATTGCCACTCACAGAGACCTTATAGTACAGAGTAGAACTTCCGCATAGAGTTTCTAAGACTGTACTTCTTAGAGAAACAGACTCCCACATCCTTCTCCCTTGGAGGAACTAGTGAGTTCAAATGGCCAACCTTTTGGTTAGCAGCCAAGCCATACCCACTGTGCCACCAATGGTCCATGCCCTCTCTCCAGGCCCTTTATGTTCTCTCACAGGGATGCAGGCTTCTTCTCAAGACTTGATTCAGCTTGTTTTCACCTTACCCTAACACAGTCTCTGCACGCTCATTCTAGGCAGGAGAAAATTGAGGCCCAGAAAGCTCAGAAGATGTTCAAACATTACACACAGGCTGTCCAACTAAGGCAGTCTCTGCTAGGGTTGAGCTTCTGTGTGGTGTCTCTCCTTTGTCCCCCGACTTTCTGTAATCAGTGGCCAAGTCTTAAGGATGCTACCACACAAAGGAAGGACCAAGAGAGGCCACCCATCCCTGACTTTCACATGCCAGTCAGTTACCCATGGCCCAGCCCAGGCCAAGTGCTGAACAGTTAATATTCATTGATCACAGTGTTTTTTATTAGTGTGGTTTATGCTGGAGGTCCTGGAGGTTTTGTCAGTGATGTTCATTCACACATTCATTGATTTGCTGATTTGTGCCACAGAAAACCATCCTGAGACCTTGCACACTGTGAGGGTACCAAAGTCCTTGGCAGAAGGGGACAGAAAACAAAACAAAAGAAAAACTTCCACTGAAAGTTCTGCCTCATCTATGAGCTGATGATGCCCTAAAACCCACCCAATAGCAAGGTGACTGCAGAGAACCCTCATACTAAGTTCCCTCCTCCCTAAAATTAAGATAAGGAGCACTGGTGGCAGCGTGGCTAAGTTCTGGGCTGCTGACCCAAAGGTCAGTGGTTCAAACCCACCACCTGCTCCATGGAAGAAAATACTTGGCGACCCACTCCCACAAAGATGACAGCCTAGGACACTCAACTCTGTCACACGGGATCACTGAGCAGGAAACCACTCAGCGGCGCGTGACGATAACAACACTAGGATAGCGAGAGTAGCCGTGCCGGGCTCGGAGCGTTGCTGTGGGTATCAAACAAGGTACTGAGTAAGAGGCCAGAACAGTGCTTGGCACCCTGTCATCAGTCTACCAAATTGGAGCTGCTTTGATATTTTTTCATCACAGTGGTAATAATTTTAATTTCAGTAGGACTAGGTACCTGCCAGGTGCTTCACATGTTTTATCCTAAGTCTTTTCAAAAATCCTGTAGGGTCAACATTGTCCCCCTTTGTGGAGGAAAAACCACTATGCAGAGCTGCTCGGCAATCTGCCAGGACCACACAGCTTGTCAGTTGCAGAACTGGGAGCTAAACTCAAGGGAAGCTGTCCCTCTGTGGTCGCACAGCTGGTAGTGGAACAAAGGTGCAAAATGGTGTTCACCTGAAGCAAACCCTAGGAGACCACGCCTGTTGGCTCAGAACCGGTTGTTCCACCAGAACAACAACAAATAGACAAGAACAACAATCTGATGATCTGCAATCACAGTTTGTAATGTATGTATTCAACAGCAATCAGTAGACTAGAGCACACATATCACTAACTCTATAAGAAGCTCCTAGCCTCATTCCGAGGCAAGACACAGCAATAAAATGCAACAAGGATGAAAGTCATTTTCAGAATCCACTGGGCTTGGTGGGGAGGGTCAGCTCCTATGGCCAAGACTGGAGTGGGCAGCTAGGCAATGCCAGGTCAGCCTGAGCTGGGAGGACAAGAAAGGGCATTTCAGACAAAGGGAGAAGGGGAAGAAGCGATGGAGGGTACATGGTGGATGCTCCCCAAGGAGGGGCAGAGAGGACACTGAGGGTAGGCTGCAGACACGGCAAAGACCATGGGAAGAAAGGCAGATGAAGGCCCTAGGCATCCCCTCCACACCTGGGACATCATTTGGGCAGGGCAGGGGTTTGGGGGGCAGCAGAGACCAGGCAGTTGTCACTGGGGAGTTGCACGTAGTCTTTCTGAGTGAAGGCTCCCACCGAGGTGAAGGCCCAGGGAGGGGGAAAGCCAAGGACTTCGTTGAAAGTCAGGAGCAGTGAGCAGAGACAAGAGTGGGCTCCGAGGTCTGTCTACTGATCACAACAAGCCTCTCAATTGCCCCTCGCCACCAGGAGGAGGCTCCGTGCACCAGGCCTCTGGGCTGTGTGCTCTCTGGATCTATTTGGGGAAGTTGGAGGTGCAGCTCCATGAGCCTGGAAACAAGCTGCCTTGTGAGCGGTAACAAGAGGAGAGATGCCTAGGCCTGGTGGTCGGGGTCCCCGAGGCTCCCCTGGTGGGCACAGCACTACAGAAAAATCTCCCCGCGAGGACACCTTTGTCATGTGAGATGTGTCGGTGAACTTGGACATGTCTCTCCATACCCATCTCTGGGCGTGCGCATCTGCGTGTCCGAGGACTCCTGCTCTTGTAGCCGGCACTCACTTGCCATCCACCCAGGCGTGCCCACCTCCGGCCACTCGCTCTCTCCTCTGGCTGCCCAGCCTTCCCTCCTGCCCTCACTGGCTTCTCTGTCATCTCACTCACCACTTCGTCCTCTGGCATCTAAGGGAACAGTGACGTGACAGACACCAGCACTGGCTCTGGACCCAGGCCAACGGGCTTCAGGTCCCAGCACAGTCAATCCACACACGCAACTCGGGTGACAAAATAACTGTGCTTGGGTTTCTCGCCTGTAAAATGGGACATTCCTAGGGTTTAACTCAAAGTTGCCATGACAGAGAAATGAGCTAATACACGTAATTCTCATTCTTAAACTAAACACGTTGTTGCCAAGTTGATTCCAATCCCCAGAGACCCTATGTGTGTCAGAACAAAACTGCTCAGAGGGTTTTCAATGGCTCCTTTTTAGGAAGTGGATCTCTAGGCCTAGGCCTTTCTTCTGATCTTCCCAGGGTGGGCATAAACCCCCAAGCCTTCAGTTAGCAGCCAAGGGTGTTTACCATTTATACCACCCAGAGACTCTTCCTAGGTCCTCAGTAGACGCCAGCCCTCATCCTCCACGGGCTCCTTCACACAGTCCCTCTCCCATCACCTACTAGATGTACAATCACGAGATGCCCTCTCTGTGAACCTGGGACCTGACCACGATGCGGGCTCAATCTGCGCACCTCACAAGATAAACCAGGTGCTAAGTTACCACCGAGAGATACAGGGGGAGCACTCAGGAGGGAAGGAAGCACGGAGGAGGCCGACAGGAGGCAGGGAGACTGGGAAAGAAGAGCCTGCAGGGGCGTCTGGGAAGGCCTGAAAGCTGAGGCTGGTGGGCAGGCATAGAAGACAGGCTTGTAGCATCCGCTGTGGTGCTGGATGAGGTCCAGCTGGGGTCAGGTTGCAGAAAGGACAACGGAGGCCCAAGAAACCTATCTGGAGGAGATGTCACCCCAGTTAGCTCTGGCCATGTAACAAAGCTCTTCAGAACCCAGTGTGGCTAAAAACCATCACCGTTTGTTATAAATCAAGCCTCTGCAGACCAGGCCATACATTGCTGACCTGGCCAGGTGTTGCCTGATCCTGGATGGGCTCACTCATGCTTTGGTTGTCAGCCTGGCTGGGGCTTGGCTGGTCCAGGAGGGTTCCCTCCTAAGCCTGCTGGTGGGCAGGTTGGGGGTCGGTTTTGGTGGTGCCTGGGCTCCTGCCTCTCGTCACCCAGCTGGTAGCTTGAGGTCGCTCTGTGAGAATAAATGGAGACAGTCAAGGTATCTTGAGGAGTAGACTCAGAACTGGTCCAGGACCACTTCTGTCGCATTCTATTGGTTGACTCAAGGCACAGACGACCCTAGTCACAGGAGGTGGAGAAATGATTTCTACCTTTTCGTGGGAGGGGCTGCAAGGCCACATCGCAAAAGGGGCAAAAATGCTGAGACCATTTCTGCAGAGAATGTAGGAATACTGGAACCATCAGCAGGGCTCAGAGGCCACCTACCAGATGCCCCAGGAGCGTGAGCATCCTGGTTCAGGACATGGCGTCCCTTGAAATCACAGGCACCTCGGCTCATCTCTCTGGTACCGTGGATGTGCTCAGGAGAAAATCTGCCTGGGTAGAAATTCAAAGAGCTCAAAGGAGTGCTTTCAGGTAAAGGTACACACCTGACAGGGATGCTACAATCAGGGAGTCCTGGTGGTGCAGTGGTTAAGAGCTCATCTGCTAACCAAAAGGTCAACAGTTGGGATCCACCAGCTACTCCTTAGAAACCCACTGTACAGTTCTTGGTTTGGGTGGATCAGAGGACATTAGAACCAGAATCAGTGGAAACGGGCCACTCACTGCCAAGGGTACTGGTGTTCAAAGACCACCCCCAGCAGCACGGCATGTGCTGTCACCTCTACAGGTCTCAAGTACCCCGGACACTGTCACCTTCTAATCCTTTATTTCACTTGATTCCCACAACAACCCAAATATTAAGTCGTATCGTTCCCATTTTACACATGAAATTCGGGTGGAATCTGGAACACTGAAAGCCAGAGTCCACAGCACTGAGCTCACGTGACGTGCGGTCGGCTGTGCCTGATCCAGTGGAATCTTCAGACGAACAAGACCACGGGGCCCAGCAGCAGGCCACATGCTCTCAAGGGTCCCACTTCCATCTAAGGGCACAAGAGACACCAGTGGACATCCCGAAGGAAGCTCAGAACCACTTGGAGAGAAAAGCCCTGAGAATCCTACTGTTAAAGAAGGTACAGAAGGCAGAATGGCGGGCAGTTGCTGCACCAATTTAATGTACAGAACTCTCAGCTGTGTGTGGAGGCCCCTGGCTAGTGCAGACAGCTGACAGTTTAGCTGGCTGCCCAATGATTGGTAGTTTGAGCCCACTCAAATGGACCTCAGAAGAAAGGTCTGGCAATCTACTTTCAAATCATTAGCTGTCAAAAACTCTACGGAGGACAGCTGTACTCTGACACACAGCAGGGTGCCCTGAGCAGGAGTCAATTCAACAGCAACTAGTGAGAAGTGCCCGTGGGCCAAGGAAACCCGCAGCATGTGGTGGCATGGATAGGTGGGCGCTCAGTGATGGGCATTTTCACTGGAGCTGGTGTTGAACATGGCTTTCTAAGGTGTTGGAAGTGATTGTGTGACTAACACGCAATCCTTCCATCTCTCTAGGCAAGCCTGTCGTAGGTAGGCATTTCCCAAACTGGGACCTACTTTGATCTGTAAATTTCCTAAGAACCTGAATCTCATTTGTGAGATGGGAACGATACGATTTAATTGGTAGGATGGTTGTGTGAATCAAATGAAATAATAGATTGGAAAGTGACAATTATTGTTCACACGGACTTTCCACAAAACTTGTTTCATTATTATTGCTGTTATTAACATTATTATTATTAATTCATAATGTTTCTCTCACTGCACTCTTCCTTGCAAAGATGTTTTTTAATGGTTCCCACAACAGAGAACGAAATACTCCATTAATTGCAAAGTGCTTTGAGATCCTTTGGTAAATACATCCTTTTCATAATTGGAGCTCCGACAGACTTACACGGCTGGCAGCAGTAAAGCACATGAACTTCCACAAGGGTTCTGCTGTGTTATTTAACAGCCTCGTGCCTCTCCGTAAAGCAGTAGAGCCGGTGGCCATTAGAGCAGATTCTCAGTGTGGATTGGGAATCTCCACCTTGACAGCCAAGGTTCCATCATAAAGAGAACTATGATTTAATTAAGCAAGAACTACTAGGACCCATCCAGGCTAAAGGGCATATACAGATTCCTAAATCCCTGCATACCTAGTTTCAAGTTCCTTTCCCTCTGAAAGGTGCCTTCTACTGCAGTAGATGGGATCATGCCCCACAGGGTTCTGTAAACTGCATCCGAAGGGGCCATGGGGAGAGCATGAAGAGACAGAGCAGGTGCAGGAGAGAGGAATATGGAATCACACTCACCTCCCAGCCCAAGGCCCACACGACACTACGCCAGGGAAAAGTTCACTCTAATCTTGTAGAATCTCCGTCTTCCTCACTTCTCACTCATCCACTGACCCATGTAGGGAGTCCTGGGGTGGCATAAATGGTTACACTCTGGGCCACTTTCCAAAAGGCTCGTAGTTTGAACCTACCCAGAGACGATGAAGAATAAAGGCCTGACTATCTGCTTCTGAAAAGTTATGGCTATGAAGATGCCATGGATGGAGCCCAGTTCTACTCTGAAACAGATAGGGTCTCTGTGAGTCAGAAATAACTGGATGGCAGCTGATTACAAGTCCCTGGGTGGCACGGATGGTTGGTACCTTCTACTAAACTTATAGTTGATTGACAGTTTCAACGTATCCAGCAACGCTGGGGAAAAAGAGTCCTGGCAAGCTGTTTCCTTAAAGGTTACACCCAAGAAAACTTTGGGGAGCAACTGAAATCTACTCGAAAACAATTGTCTTAGTTATCCAGTGCTGCTATAACAGAAGTGCCACAAGTCAATGGCTTTAATAAACAGGAGTTTATTCTTCATCAATCTTCCTTTGAATGAAGATTTTCTCTATGCAGAGACGTACTGTGCTCCCAATGCTGCTTTCTTGGTGGTGTGTGGTCCCCTGTCTCTCTGTTCACTTCTGTCTTTTATATCCCAAAAGAAACAATCCAATCCTGTGCCATGAGTCCTGCCTCATCTACAAAACTGTGGTCCAGCCTCCCTGATTCACATCACAGCGGCAGGATCGACAATACGCAGGAAAATCACATCAGATGATGAAAGGATGGATAATCACACAGTATCAAGAATCATGGCCCAGAAAAATTGCTATACACATTTTCAGGGGGGACGCAATTCAATCAATGACAGCAAGGTTCGGAGGGTATTCGGTGTGTGGAGCACCTGCTGAGGTACTAGAAATTCTTGTCTCACAGAGCACACAGCCAAGGAAAGTGAGACAGAGAAGTTGTCGTCAAGTGTCAAGGAGGTGTCTGCTCTGCCAGGGTGTTTAAGTGAGGCTCCTGGAAGCGAGGAAATGAACATCTCTGCTTCTGGCTACTCAGTGCCGGAGCTGGGAGCTGCAGGAGAGAAAGCTGCGTGGTTAAGGCCTATTACTCTGTGGCCAGCAGCCTGCCCTGGTCCCATCATTTGTGGGTGGTTTCAGACGAGGCTGCCTGACCACTTTGGCACGGGCCTTATCCTTGCGGTTTTGTGGTCACATGGGCAGCCACCATGCCTCGCGGCATTCGCTCTGCTCCTGACCCTTCCTCCAGGGGAGCTGCCCTGAAATAGTATCTGTTAAAAACCCGCAAGGCTGCTAACATGTGAGCTACCTAGACACTGCCGGTAGTCAGTCGCATAGGCTTTTAAAAAGCTCCAGATCTTCCCTTTCAAAAGCACACATCCCATCCGTCAGAGAGGTCAGAATTTGAATTGCAGCCCTCAATTCCAGCATGGATTAGTGGTTTCACCCCTGAGTCTCAGCCTCCTAATCTGCAGGGGGATGATAGGATCATCCAGGAGGCAATAATGCTATGTGTATTCAGTAGGATATTCCAAGGAAAGCATCTAGGCAATAGAAGGTTCTAGAAGATGTAAATTCCCTTTTAATAATGACTCTCTCAAACTTCGTTAAGATGTGGTGGCTCAGCAGCAGAATTCGCCTCTTCCATACTGATGTTTCACTCCTGGAGAGTGCGTTTCACATGCAGCCACCACTCATCTGCCCCTGGAAGCTTGTAGATTGCTACAAAGCTGAACAGTTTCACTAGACTAAGACAGAATAGGAAGAAAGAATAAGTCAATGAAATACTTCTGAGTCACAACAGTGAAACCTACAACTAATCATGGAGATGGCACAAGACCAGACAGCATTTCATTCCACCATGCACAACGTTACCATGAGTTAGAAGCCACCCTGATAGCAGCTAACAGCCGCTCAGACTTCACACAGAGACTCCAAACTCTTCTTTTCTTCCATCAAAGAGAAACTAAAATATCGAATTTCCAAGCAATCAGGTCCTAAAACTAGGAGCCCTGGTGACACAGTGGTTAACAGCTACACCTGATAACCAAAAAATCAGTAGTTCCAACCCACCAGTGGCTCCTCAGAAACCCTGGGAGGCAGTTCTGCTCTGTCACAAAGATTTTTCTTGACTCAATGGCATCCACTCCAACTGAAGCCTGACCTCAAGGGTCTGCCCACACCATTTTCTGATTGTAGAAGAAGAGATTGCAGTACTGCTGTGCTATAGACTCTTCAGTTTGTTCAACACCACTGCTTATTATTTTTCACCCCAAACACGATGCAACCATTCTAAATGGCTCCATTTTTATTGCACACACTGCACTCAATGCTCAGAAGAGCCACCATTGTCACGGTACCCTATCAGCTCAGTTTCTACTCTTTCCATTCTGTCACTCAACAGAAAAACGTACAATGTTGGTTCCTGTGTTCTCCATGGCAGCAGACTCTGTGACCACATAATGCTGTGTCTCATTCAGTTCTTTCATTGTCCAACACTTGATACATAGCAGATACTCAATAAATATTTCCATGTGAATGAATTCATGAAAATCTACAGTTTTTTTAATACTGTGAAGTATCTTAATTATGACTGCAGTGTCTGCAATTATTTTTTGTCTTTAAAATTCTGTGCCTCATCTGTTATGTTGTATTAATCCGATGGACTCTATTAAAAACTTCTTAATTCCTTCATTATTCATCAACCGTTATTTTAAAATAGGATATATATCTTATATTATTGAAGAGAAATACAATGGAATAATGAATACTAAACTGGGAACACAAATAATTTGGGGAACAGAAAAGAGAATAGGGTAAATAGAAATGAAGCTAGTATTGATAAGTCTAACAGGACCAGCAATTACAATAAATGTGAATGGGTCAAATCTCCCACTGAAAATCACAGATTTTCTGATAATGTAAAATAACAATAATAATAAAATTTAAGCCCAGCTATGTTGTATTTATGAAACATGCCATTGAAACAAAATGACAGGAAAAGTCTGAAAACAGACAGATGGAAAAAGAGAAACCAGCAAATGCTGAAATAAAAGAGGTGAAGAAAAATATATATCAAACAACATAGAATCCAAGTTAAAAATATTAAATAGGACAAAAAGGGATTTCAATATTATTAAATATTACATTCTATCAAGAAGAATATTCACACATCTAGTAACAAAATTCCCAACTACATAAAACAAAACCTGTTGTAGATTTAAAGAAAAACTAATAAACCCGAGATCATAATAGGAAATTTTAACACATTCCTCTCAGATCAAATGTCACATCAAATAAGCAAGAAGAAAAGCAAAAATATTGGAAAATCGAACACATCATTAACATGCGGTACTGAACAGAAAATGCAAATCTTTTCAAACATCAAAATTAATAGTGGAGGAAATACATTTATCAAAGCAGAAAATAGCAAGAAAAAAATTAACCATAGTCTTTTAAAAAACAATAATTGAAACAAAGTAAAAATGTTCTCACATGGAAATGAATAAGATACATATCTCTTGAGTTTTTTTAAAAAAAAAGATATTAGAGCAGAAAAAATATATACATATGCTAGGTGTAAATGAACATGAAATGACTACATAAAAATTCCCAAGATAAGTGGCCAAAAAGATAGATTGAAAAGAAAAATACTAAAATAACCTTAGCTACACTTCTTAGAAAACAAATATTGGAAAAGGTGACTTGAACCTTTAATGTAAGATGCTAAAATACAAAATAATTAATTTAAATAAATTAGGAAAATTATTAATCTAAAGGCAGAAATGTCCTACATAAAAAAGATGGTATACTGAAAAAGATAAAAATGCAATATCTGAAAATATCAATAAAATAACTAAATTTTTGTCAAGAAACCCAAAATCAAAAAATAAGAAGGAAAAAAATTATAAGCATTAAGATTTTTTAATGATATGAATTTGTAGGAGCAGAAAATAAGTTTTAAATTAGATCATGTGCTTATCACCAATAAATTTGAAAAGCTTAATGTAATGGATGGTCACCAAGAGAAACATAAATTGTGAAATTAATGTAAGAAGTGAAATAAATTATCATAAAATTTAAACAATAGTAAAAATGTCACCTCTCAAATAACACTTGGCCTGCATCACAATTAACAATACTTGCTATTTGAAAGGCACAGTTAAAGAAAGGAAAAAAAAAAGAAAGTCAAAGACTGGGGAAAAATATTCTTAACATATGTATCTTGTTTCCAGAATAGACAAGTCTTATAACCCATGTATATTTTTAAGAAAAGAAAAGACAAATAGTTTAAAGAGACATTTCATAGGAAGTGTCCCAGTGGCCTACAAACACATGCAGAGTGCTCACTATGATTAGTCATCAAGGAAAAGGAAATTAAAGCCCCTGGGGACTGCTACATCTGAGACAGAACGTCTAAAGGTAAGAAGACTGATGATAGCCATCTTTTACAAGAAAGACGAGCAACAGAACCTTAATAGCTTGCTGATAGAAATGTAAAGTATGAAATACTTTGGGGAAAATAATGACAACGTCATCTAAACTTAAGAATTGACTTATCAGATGACCCAGCATCCCTACTCCTGAGTATTTACCAAAAAGATATGTAAGTGTATATTCACCCCAAAAATCTTAAATACGGATACTGTTTGTAATCATGTGAACATAGAAACACCCAAATGTCCATTAACAGGAAAATGGATAAACAACTTGTGTTATATCTGTGCAACAGGATAGCATTCAGTAATAAAAGAAATTTCTGACTTAAGCAGCAGTGCCCATGCATCTCAGAATCAAGCCAACAGAAATTCAATGTGTGGGGCCAAACTATAGAAAATTTCATAGGAAATAAATATTCCTGTAACAGTGAAATAGGAAAATACTTCTTTAAGAGATTCCAAAATTAGAAGCCATAATATAAAAGATTGGCAAATAACATTAAAGTGGAACTTCTCACTCTTAAACTTGTCTTTGAATTTTAATTATCAAAAGGCGCATGTAAGAGCAAGAGTAGTATTTGCAGCAGACGTAACAAAATGTGTGGTGTCTACTATTTGTGTGTCACCTATCCATCTGTCTGTCTGCCTCTCTGTCTTATCTATGTATCTGTCTGTCTGTCTGATCTATCTATCTACCCACACATACACAGAACCAGTTGCCCTCATCTTCATTCAGACTCACAGGAACCCCACGTGTGCAGGGTAAAACTGCTCCACGGGGTTTCCAAGGTTCGATTTTTCAGAAGTCAATCACCAGGGCTTTCTTCGAAGGTATCTTTGAATGTGTTCGAAATACCAAATTTTCTGGTGACAGTCAAGCACTTAGCCATTTGTATTACCCAGGACAACCTCTCTCTCTCTCTCTGTGCGTGTGTGCATGTGTGTGTATTCTACAAATCAATAAGAAAATTAGTCATTGTTATCAATCGGAGAGGCTATCATTAGTAACATTTCCACCAACAGTGTGGAATAGCACCTACTTGACAATATGCTTGCCAGCAATGCATACTGTCAGTCTTTGCAAACATCACTTACATAGGGATTAAAAGCTCAGCTGCTAACCAAAAGATTGGCAGTTCAAATCCACCAGCCAACCCCTGGAGATCCTGTGGGTTAGTTCTGCTCTGTCCTATAGGGTCACTGTGAGTTAGAACTGACTCAAAGTCACTGAAAATCAACACATGAAATTGAAATAAATACTTAGCTTTTATTTCCTAATCCCTAGTAATATTGATTTTATTGTTTATGTTTATTGACATCTGCAGGTCTTCTATTGTGAATGACACATGTACACATCCAGCTCACTTTTCCAGTGGTGTCACAAGTGGTTTGGATAAGACCACTAACCTAAAGTCAGACTGACCCGGCAGCACCACCAAAGCACAAAGCCCTGACAATCTGTTTCCGTAAAGATGACAGCCATGAAAACACTACTGAGCAATCGTACTCTCAAACATAAGGGGTCACCCGGAATCAGAAGGGATCCGACTCGACAGCACTTGGCCTTGGCAGGAATCAGAAACAACTCCACAGCTACAAGTTTGGATTTGGGTTTTAGTATTGACTGATGACAAACAAAACAAAGACACAAAAAGTGGGATGTCCATCAGGAGAAGAAAGCATAAACGAATTATGGCACACCCACGCAGGATATTTTGCAGTTGATAAAAGTCGTGTAGTAGGTAGATTGGTGGTCACGTGGGAAGACTGGTAAGAAAAGTGGGAGAAACATACAGTGTAGTAATTAGGAGATGATGAGGATTATGTGAAAAAATTGCCTCTATTTTTATTTAGACATATGTGTAAAAGCACAGGAAAAAGATCTAAAGTATGAACTACAAGAACTTAATGTACTATTTATTCAGCACTTACTGTGGAAACCTTTGTGGCATAGTGGTTAAATACAACGACTGCTAACCAAAAGGTCACCAGTTCAAATCTACCAGGTGCTCCCTGGAAACTCTACTGGACAGTTTTACTCAATCCTACAGAGTTGCTATTAGTTGGAATCAACTTGACAGTCTGAGTTTTTTAATTCTGTGCTGGAGCTCTGCTCGCAAAGTGATCAAGAGCTCAACTACTAAGGAAAAGGTCGGCAGTTAGAATTCACCAACCACTTGTTGGGGACCCTATGGGGCAATTCTAGTCTGTCCTAGAGACTTGCGAGGTGGAACCTATTCAGTGGCAATGAGCTTAACTTTTTGTTTGTTTAGTATGTGCCAGAAATGCTCCTGAAGGACCTAATTTGTATCTAATCTTCATGTCTGTCTTACGAAGTGGCAAATACTGTATTCCCATTTTTCAGCCTAGCAAGCTGGGGCTTAGCATTAAGCACTTTTCCCAGGGACTCAGGAGGTAAATGGAGGAGCTGGGCAGAGACCCAGGAAGTCTGGGCTAGACTGCACTACCCTTCCTCTTGAGGCACTGTGCATCTTTGACAGCAATTGGGTTTGTTGATCTAAGAGGTTTAATTTTTTACAATGTGAACACATTTAAAATAATGTATCAAAATAAGAGAAGGGAAAAAAATGAGACTACGGTGAGCTTCAGTGACCTGAGCACTCGAGAGGCCCAATGACAACCTTCACATCACGGCGAAGAAGAACAGGAGCAGGTGACAGTGTGGCTGTGGGAGGCTGGGGAAAAAGGAGATTGGGGGGCAGAAGGGCCGTCTTAAAATACACATGGAGCTCCATTTAGAGGGCTTCTTTGTAATCCCAGATGGCAGACTTGGGGCCACAAGGGGAAAAGTGCAGGGAGCAGATGTCAGTGTGCCTCAGGGCCGGCCAGGTTCCTCCTGGACGTGCCAAAAATGGCAGTGTGTGCCCGTGATGGTAATGTGAGCCAGGGGGAGGGTGCAGCAGAGAAACCCACTCTCCCAGCTGCCTGGAGCTTGGAGGTATCTGTTCTGGGAGCTGCGGCTCTGAGGATCCCTCTGGGCAGATGATACTACAGCCACTTGCCGGAAACATTTCTCTCCAACAACCACATTAGTCAGACATGCATGAGTACTGCTTTCAGAGGCAAAGGGTCCAAGAACCCTCTTCAGCAAAATGTTACAAATTAGAATGAATCTTATTTCTAGCCCTCAGAAGAATCACTTAATGAAGCTGTTCTGCTGAAATCCATCCACTGGAGAGGGTGCATAAGAAGTTATATCTGTGCCTTCCTGTACTTACTGTCTGCAGCCCAAGTCTATATGTAACTGCTGGCTGCTGACCTCATTAGGGTTCTTAGCTCATCACAATCATCAAAATGCATTTGGTAGAGTATGGCCAAGTGCTGGATTTATTCAGATACGTTTAGTCATCGGCCACGGTTGACTCTTCAATCTGCCATCAAGTCAATTCCAGTTCATAGAGATCCCACGTGTCACAGGGAAGAACTATGGTCCACAGGATTCCAAATCTATGATCTTTACATAAGCAAATTGCCGGATCTTTCTGCCCTGGAGTCCCCAGTTGATTTGAACAGTCAGCCTTTCAGTTAGTGACTGAGCATTTAACCATCGCATCACCACCCAGGATTCCATGCATTTTATATAGTGGATGCTTAATAACTCACCATTTTGTTTTTAGTACAACTTACAGGGTTGTGGAGGAGATCAAAGACAATAAAAATGCATGAGACATTGGTGGTTTTTATAACAAGACCTAAATTACAAGGAGTCTACATACTCTTTCTAACGAATAGGCTGATTCCATCAATTCAAACCAGAAACTTGAACCAAATGAAACAGAAAAAAAAAAAAAACCAGACAAAGTAGTTATCTGACCACCGCCTTTAGCCCAAGTAACTGAATCACCAGGTTCATTTAACGAGTGCAAACCCTTTCCCCAAAAAACAAACAAACCCATTGCCTTTGAGTCAATTTTGACCCTATAGGGCAGAGTGGAACCGTTCCGTAATGTTTCCAAGGGAGCAGCTAGTGGATGTGAACGCCAACCTTTTGGTTACCAGCTGAGATCTTAGCCACTGTGCCCCAAGGGCTCCCTGAAGAAAGAAGGTAACATGTGAATAAGCAATAATGATCACGGTTTGGGGAATGTGGAGCAAGAGCAGAAACCCTGATGGCATAATGGTTCAGAGCTACAGCTCTAACCAAAAAGTCAGCAGTTCGAGTTTACCACGTGCACCTTGGAAACTCTAAGGGGCAGATCTACTTTGAGTTTCTACGAGTCAGAATTGACTCAGTTGCAATGGGTTTAGCTTTTGCTTTGGAACAACAGTGGAATCCAAACTGACTTTCTAACCCAGGCCCTGGCACTTACTACTTTGTAATGTTAGAAAAATCACACAGCTAGTTCTAACCTCATATTTTTATCTTTTTTTTTTTTTTTAGTATACTTCAAAATAAGCATACCCTCTTTTGAAAATAAAGTATTTTTAAAAATGGTGTAGAAATAAGTGGATGTCTACACCAAAGATAAAATAAACCCCCTCCTCTCTCTCACAGCACACAAAGAACTTAACTGGAGAAGGATCATAGGCCTAAGGAAACATGAACACCAGAATTATAAAACTCATAGGAGAAAATATAGGAGTATTTTTATGACTTTGGGACAAATGAAGATTTCTTACTACACAAAGAGGACTAAAGTAAGCATTATGACCTTCGGTCTAGGCAAAAACTGTTGTTCCACAAAATCAACAAACCACTGGTCAAAATGAAAAAAGAAAAACAGGAGAGGAAACAAATAACCTGAATAAGAAATAAGATGCGCAGTATCACACCAAATAGAACTGAAATTAAAGAATGCTATGAAAAATTATACCCTAACAAATTTGAGAATCTTGAGAAAATGGACAAATTTCTTGAAGCGTAGTAACTACTTAAACTAATACAAACGGGGGTAGAAGAACTAAATAAACTCATAATGAAAGAAGAAATTGAAAAGCTAATTAACCCCACCCCACTCCCCCGAAAAAGGCCCTGGACCTGATAGCTTCTCTGGAGACTTCAAAACAAACTTTCAGATAAAAGCTAACACTGGTGCTACTAAAGGTATTTCAGAGCATGAAAAAGATGGAATACTTGCAAACTCGTTCTGTGAAGCCAGCATAACCATAGTACCAAAACCATGGAAGGACACATAAACACAAAAAGAAAATTATAGACCAGTATGCTTTATGAACTTAGACACAAATGTCCTTAGTAAAATTCCAGGCAATAGAATTCAACAATATATCAAAAATAAATAATTCACCATGACCAATATGATTCATACCAAGTGTTCAGTGATGTTTCAGGATTAGAAAAACAATCAGTGTCATCAATCACATAAGTAAAATCAAAACCAAGAACCATATAATCTGATCAATTGATGTAGAAAAGCCATTTGACAAAGTCCATCACCTGTTCATGCTAAAAACTCTCAGAAAGCTAGGAATAGAAGTGAAATTCCTCGACATAGTAATGGGCATTTATACAAAGCTAACGGCCAACATCATCCTAAATGGAAAAAGTCTGAAAATATTCACCTTGAGAACAGGAACCAGACAAAGACTTCCTTTGTCACCATTTGCATTCAACGTTTTGCTGGAGATCATAGCCAGAGAAATTACATAAGACAAAGAAATGAAGCATACACAAACTAGTGAAGAAAAAGTAAAAGTATCTCTATTTGCAGAAAGTATGACGTTATACACAGAAAGCCCTAAAAAATCCACAAGACGACTACTGGAACTAGAGGAAGAACTCAACTAATTATCATGATATGAGATTAACATACAAAACTCAGCTGGATTTCTCTACACCAACAAAGAAAATATCAGAGAGGAAATCACCACATCAATACCATTTATAACAGCCCCCAAGAAGAAAAAAATACATAGGAATAAGTCAACCCAGAAGTGTAAAAGTCCTATACAAATGAAACTGTAAGATGCTACTGCAAGAAACCAAGAGATCTGCCTAAGTAGAAAAACATACCTTGTTATGAATAGGAAGACTCAGCACTGTGAAAAATGTCTATTCTACCTAAGGTGATCTACAGATAAAACGCAATCCCAGTCCAAAGCTGATGGCATTTTTAATTTTTTTAATTTAGTTCATACAGAAAGGGAAGAAGCCACCAATAAGTCAGCATTAGTAAAGAAGAACAACAAAGTTAGAAGGCTAACACTACCTAATCTTAGAACTTGTTATATCACCATAGCAGACAAAGCATCTTGGTACTGGTACAACAACAGATACATAGAACCATGGAACAGTATAGAGAATCCAGAAATAAATTCGTCCATCTATGAACAGCTGTTATTTGACAAAGTCTCAAAGTATGTGAAAAGAAGAAAAGACATTCTTTTCAACAAATGGTGTTGGCATGGTTGGATACTTATCTACAAAAAATTAAAATTAAAAAAATTAAACAAGACCCCAACTCACACCATGCACAAAAATTAATTCAAAATGTATCGAAGACCTAAATATAAAATCTTAATGATAAATATCATGGAATAAACAATAGGGACAATTCTAGGAGTCCTAATACATGGCATAAACAAAATACAGAACATTATTAACAATGCACAAACACCAGAAGAGAAACTGGATGACTGGAAGATCCTAAAAATCAAATGCTTGTATTCATCCAAAGACTTTGCCAAGAATAAAAGACAACCTACAGACTGGCAAAACATTTTTGGCTATGGTAAGTCTAATCAGTGACTAATCTGAAATCTACAAGATACTGCAAAATGTCAAGAACAAGAAGACAAATAACCCAATTAAGAAATGGGCAAATTATGTAAACAGGCACTTCACCAAAGAAAACATGCAGATTGCTAACAGAGACGTGAGGAAAGGCTCAAGATCATTAGCCATTAGAGAAATCCAAATCAAAACTACAACGAGAAGTCATCTCACCCCAACATGGCTACATTAATCCAAAAAACATAAAATAATAAATATTGGAAAAGTGGTGGGAATGTAAAACAATTTCGGAAATCAGTTCAAAAACTAGAAATAGAGTATCATAAGATCTAGAAATCCCATTCCTTGGGATACATCCTAGAGAAACAGGAGCCCTCGCATGAATTGATACATGCATATCCATGTTCATTGCAACACTGTTTACAATGGCAAACACGGAAGTAGCCGAGGTGTCCATTGATGGATGAAGGGATAAACAAATTATGGTACAAGTACTTACACAATGGAATACTGTACAATGATACAGAACAAAAATGTATCTGCAAAACATCTCATAACAGCAAAATCTGGAAGGCAGTATGCGGAGTGAAATGAGTTAATCACAAAAGGATAAATATTGTAGGATACCACTATTACAAGAACTCAAGAAAAGGTTGCAAACCGAAGAAAACATACTTTGATGGTTGTAAGAGTGGGGAGGAAGGAAGAAAAGTGCTCTATTAGCTAAGCAGTAGACAAATATTACTTGTGATGAAGGGAAGGACAATACACAATAAAGGAGAAGTCAGCACAACTATATAAAAACAAAAGCTAAGAAATTTCCTGAATGTAACCAAATACTTTGAAGGGTACAGTAGCAGGCATGGAGATCTAGTAACCATGATTTCAGGGGACATCTAGGTTCAATGACACAACAAAGTTTATTTAAAAGGTGTTCTGCAGCCCACGTTGGTCAGTGGCATCTGGGGTCTTAAAAGCTAGCAAATGGCTATCTAAGAAGCATCAATTGGTCCCAACCCACCTGAACCAAAGGAGAACAAAGAACACCAAAGATGTAAGGAAAATATGAGCCCAGGAGACAGAAGGGGCAGCATAAACCAGAGACTCTATCAGCCTGAGACTGGGAGAACTAGATGGTACCCAGCTATCACCAATGACAGACTTGACAGAGAGCACAACAGAGTACCTGATGGAGCAGCTGAAAAGTAGGGTGCAGAATACAAATTCTAGTAAAACTATCAGACTTGATGTTCTTACTGAGATTTGAAGGACTCTACAAGACATGGTCCCCGGACTCTCTGTTGGGCTGGAAATGAAACCATTCCCAAAGCCAACTCCTCGGGTAAAGATTGGACTGGACTATAAGACACAAAATGATATGGATGAAGAGCATGTTTTTTTTAGCTCAAGTAGATACATGAGGCTAAATGGGCAGCTCCTACCCAGACTTGAGATGAGAGGGCAAAACAGGACAGGAGCTTGCTGAATGGATATAGGAAAAACAGGGTGGAGAGGAAAAGTATGCTGCCACATTGTAGGGAGAGCAACTAGAGTCATATAACAATGGGTGTATAAGTTTTTTAGTTAGAAACTGACTTGGATCATAAACTTTTAGTTAAAGCACAATGATTAAAAAAAAAAAAATGTTCTTCAATAGACAATATCAAGCAAATAAACATCCAAGTCCTAGACTTCTAGAACATATTAGGTAGTATGTGCATCTGCAATACATACATCTATCCAAGGATCTGTATTCAGAATGAAAAAAAAAAAAAAAAAAAAAACACAATAGTGAAAAGGCCAACAACCCAGTAAAAAAATAGACAAAAGAAGCATACTTAGCACACAAAGGGATGTTCAGCATTCTTTGTCACCAGAAAAATACAATTAAAAATCACAACGGGGCACCACCATCTGCCCATTATGATACCAAAACACCAAGCCCTTTGCGATCTAGTCAATTACAACTCATAGACTCTAGAGGAAGTAGTAGAACTTCCCCACAGGGTTTCTAAGGAGCATCCGTTGGATGCAAATTGCTGACCTTTGATTAACACCCTAAACTCTTAACCACAGCACCACCAGGCTCTCATAATACAACCAAATCCATTGCCATCAAGTAGATTCCAACTCACAGAGACTGTAGAGAGCAGAGTAGAACTACTCCACAAAGTTTCCAAAAGGCACCTGGTGGAGCCAAACTGTCAACCTTTTGGTTAGCAGCCATATCATTTAACCACTATATCACCAGGATTTCCCACACTGTAAAAGTACATTAAAAAGATGTGGGCAACATCAAATATTAAGTGAGAATGTGGAGCAACTGGAACTCCCATCCGCTGCTGGGAGCAAATGGTACACAGCTTTGGTAAATAGTTTGGCAACTTCTTGTAAATTAATCCTGTGCAATCACCTCCTGGGTACTTAATCAAAAAATTCAGGATGATTTATGCAAGGATCCTCAAATCATCTTTATTCCTAATAGTACAAAAGTGGAAACAACCAGATTTTGAAATGTTCATTAAAAGACAAACAGATAAACTGTTCTTCTTATACAACAGATTATGACTCAGCAATAAAACAAATTAACTACTGACACACAAGATGGACAAATCCCCAAAATCATCATCCTGAGTGAGAGAAGTCACACATGTTGAATGATTTCTTTTATTTGAAGTTCTTGCCCACCAGTGGTGAAGGATAGCAGAACCGCAGCTATTGGGGTAGACTGGAGATTGTGGAGCTTGACTGGGAAGTGGCATAATGGAGCTCTCTGGGGTGGTAGAAACACTCCATAGCTTGACAGTGGTGTGTGTTACACAGTGTGTCAGATCTGTGCACTTTCCTGTATGCATTTCCTGTAGCTGACCCAAGTCATGGTTTTTTAAGTCTGAACGATAAAAGGAGGAATACAGGAGCACAGCTGATGCATTTATGTCTGGGTGTTGGCAAAAAATACTGAATATACCATGAGCTTCCAGAAGAATGAACAAATCTTAGAAAAAATCACAACAGAATGCTCCTTACAGGTGAGAATAGTGAGACTTGGGTTTGTTTGCTTTAGACACAGCAACGGGAAAAATCGATCTCTAAAAAAGGACACTGTGTTTCACCAAGTGGAGAATCAGCTTTCTGGAGTAAATTCTCATCGAGGAAAAACGTCCAGGAAGACGGCACAGTCAGAACAATAGGCTCAGTATACCGAGGGCTGTGAACACGGTACAGACAGGTTGTCTTGTTACACAAAAGGGTCACTGTGAGTTGCAGCCAAGTCAACAGTAACTAACAATGACAAATTTTATCCCAATGAAAAATACAAATAAAATATTTAGGGCCTTACCTCTCAAGATGGTTGAGACAATAAAAAGAGATTCAGTCCATAAACTGGTTACAATCAGCGTATCTGGTGAACAACCAGCCAACCCACCCACCAACTGCACTTGAACCCTTTCCAACTCCGAGCAACCTCAGGTGTGTTGCAGTAGACCTGTGGACCGTGAGGTTTTCATGGCTGTGACCTTTTGAAAGGAGAGTCCCAGGTCTTTCTTACAAAGTGATTCAGGATGGATTCAAACCCCTAACCTTTCAGTTAGTAGCTTAGCACTTAGCAGTTTGTACTACCCGGAGACTACTGCCTGGTATACAGCAGGCACTTAATGCAGGAGGGAGCCCAGGTGAGAACGTGCTGAGGAGTTTGGCTACTAAACAAAAGGCTGGCAGTGTGACTCCTCCAGCCACTCCCTGGAAACCCTCTGGGGTGGTTCTCCTGTGGAATCAACTTGAGCAGGTTAATGAAGGAGGCCTTTTATGCACTTGCAAAATGCTGATAAAATAAGTGGAAATAAAGTACTACAGGCTATCTGTGAAAACGATCATTTTCACCAACGGTTAGGCAGTTAAACAGCACGACAAAGTCAGACCAGAACTGCTCCAAAACTTCAGATTCAGCTACCAGACCAAGCCTCACAAACGCCCTGCCACCAGCCTTTGCATCCCACATGAGGACCAGGTGAGCAGCCTCTGGGGTTGCCGTTATTCAATTGTTGAGTTATTAACTTTGTTTCTGAAGAGACTTGTGCAATCCAAGTCCCAATGTGGTCCCACCAGCCTCTCCCAGTGCTTTGTACCTGGCTGAACGTGGGCATCTGCTATTTCTTCGTTTTTCAGTATCAGAGAACCAGGGAGATTTTAATTAATCCTTCTCCGCCTTCATGTCTAAAAGCTGAAAACATTTTAACGAGAAGGTTCTCTCAGTTTAAAAAAAGATTAGTAATAAGGTAAGTAAAGAAATAAAATCAGTGGGACTTGTAAGCAGCCCTACAGGCAGAAGCAGCAGCTCAGTGAAATAAAAGATTTTTTTTTTTTCTAATGCAGCTAGAGAGGTAACTCGAGAGGAAACCAGGCAGTTCCTTGGTGCACTGAGTGACTCTCAACACAGGAGGAATGCTGGTGGCAGACCCGCGGGGGGTGGGCTCCCGCCGACAATGGTGGTCACGCCCAAATGTAAGGAGACGACAAACGGAATGTTCATTATTACTGTTTGTGTCTCCCATCAAATGAGTCTACTAAATATTTTATTCAGTAAGGGGTCTTTTCTATATGAAAGATTAAGTTAGTGATGTATGTGTAAGAAAGGACACCCTGGTGTCATAGTGGTTAAGAGCTACAGCTGCTAGTCAAAAGGTCAGCAGTCAGATGCGTAGAAGAAGTGGGTTACACTATGTTAGGATGAGGAGAAGTGAGTTCATAAGGGGCTGGGGAGAAAGCTGGAGAGCTACTGAACTGCCTAAGGTGGGACTGCAATTATGGCAGGCGACACAGTGCTAGAGGTTCCCATGTGCTGGACACTCTGCTCATTAAACCTCTGCTCATTAAACCATCAAGAATGAGAGTTCCTTGAAATAGACTGATGGAGTAAACAGGTTATTGACGCACAGTAGGCACGGAGACCAAACCGAAACCAAACTCACTGCCATTGAGTCAATTCGGACTCACAGTCATCCCCACAGGACAGAGCAGAACTGCTCCATAGAGTTTCCAAGGAGTACCTGGTGAGTTCAAACTGCCAACATTTTGGTGAGCAGACACAGCACTTAACAACTATACCACTGGGATTTCCACCCAAAAATAGGGAGAGACAAGTCCCTGGAGATCCGAGATGTCACTCACCAGAGTGGGATGTGGAACATTCTCTTAATAAACTTTGTTGTGCCAGTTGACCTTGATGTTCCCTGAAACTGTGGTCCCCAGCCCCCTGCCCCTGCTACTCTGTGTCTCCAAGTGTTTGGTTATATTTAGAAAACTTCCTAGCTCTTAGCTTAGTCCAGTTTCACTGAATTTTCCTGTACTGTGTGTTGTCCCTTCCTTCACCTAAAATAATTCTTGTCTAATATCAAATTATTAAATACCCAGGGTCTCCCTTTCTTCCCACCCTCTTAACTATTAAAGACTATTTCCTTCTGTGTTTAAACCTTTTCTTGAGTCCTTATAATAGTGGTCTCATACAATGTTTATCCCTTCGTGACTCACTAATTTCATGCAGTGTAATGCCTTACACATTCCTCCACATTGTGAGATGCTTCTCAAATCCATCATCATTCTTTCCATCACATAATATTCCATTGTGTGACTATAGCATAGTTTGTGTCTATATTCCATCTTTTTTGCTATTGTGAACAGTGCTGTAATGTATGTATTTGTGTGGAGCTCATGTTTCACTAAAATATATTCTAAGAAGTAGAACTACTGCATTATGTGATAGTTCTCTTTCTAGCTTTTTCAGAAAGCACCAAATCCATTTCTAAAGTAGTTGTACCATTTTACATTCCCACCAGCAGTGAAGCATTCCAGTCTTTCCACAACCTCTCCAACACTGATTATTTTGTGTTTTTTGGATTAATGTCAGTCTTATTGGTGTGAGACGGTATCTCACTGCAGTTTTGGTTTGGATTTCTCTAATGACTAATGATCATGAGCATCTCCTCATACATCTATTAGCCACCTGGATGTCTTCTTTGGTGCAGTGCCTGTTCATATGCTTTGCCCATTTTTAACTGTGTTATTCATTATTTTCTTGTCAAGATTTTACAATATCTTGTTGATTTTAGAAGCTGGCCAACTTTTATTCCCCCCAGTCTGTAGGTTGTCTTTTCATTCTTTTGGGAAGTCTACAGTGAAATCTTTGGATAAGCACAATCGTTTCATTTTTAGGAGTTTCCAGTTACCTATTTTCTCTCACAGCCTATTTGCATTGTTAGTAGTGTTTTCTATCCCATTTAAGCCCGTATTAGAGCTCTCAGCATTGCCCCCATTTTTTTCTTCCATGATCTTTGTTTTAGATCCTATATTTAGTTTTTTTTTTATCTACCTTGAGTTAGTTTTCATGCATGGTGTAGAAATGGTTTTCTTCCTTCCTTTTTTTTTCTGTCAGATAGATATCCAGTTACACCAACATCATTTGTAAAAGAGACTTCCTTTGCCCCGATTTTCAAACTTTGGTCTTTTGTCAACTATCTCTGCTTACAGGTGGATAATTTCAGGTCTAGATTCTCAACTGAGTTTCACTGGTCTATGCCTTTGTTCCTGTACTAGTGCCAGACTATTCTGACTACAGTGGCAGTGTAATAGTTTCTAAAGTCAGGTCGTATGGGGTCTCCCCCCATGTTCTTTCTCAGTAAGACTCTACTTATCTGAGGCTTTTTCCCTTTTTGTATGAAGTTAGCAATTTGTTTCTCCATCTCATTAAAAAATGCCTTTGGAATTTGGACAGAGATTTCGTTGTACCTGTATCACACTTTGCATAGAATAGTTCTTTTTACACTATTGAGTTTTCTTATGCATGAGCAGGAAACCCTGGCGACATAGTGGTTAAGTGCTATTACCGATAACCAAAAGATCAGCAGTTCCAATTCACCAGGCACTCCTTGTAAAGTCTGTGGAGCAATTCTGTTCTGTTCTATAAGGCCACCATGAATCAGAATTGACTCAATGCAGTGGGTTTTTTTGGTTTATCTATGAGCAAGGTAGGTTTGTTCACTTACATAGATCTCTTTCAGTTTCTTGTAGTAGTTGCTTGTAGTTTATATAAGTCTTTCACATCTCTGGTTAGATTTATTCCTAAGGATTATATCTTTTGGAGGGCTATAGTAAGTGGGAAGATGGAAAGAATACACAGAGCCATTATACCAGAAAGAAATGGTCGATGTTCAGCCATTTGAAGAGGTAGCATGCAATCAGAAACCAACGGTACTGAAGGAAGAAGTTGAAACTGCATTGAAGGCATTGGCAAAAAACAAGGCTCCCAGAATTGATGGAATATCAATTGAGATATTTTAACAAAGCAACGCAGTGCTGAAAGTGCTCATTCATCTATGCCAAAAAATTTGGAGAACAGTTACCTGGCCAAATGATCAGAAGAGATGCCTATTTATGCCCATTCCAAAGAAAGGTGATCCAACCAAATGCAGAAAGGACTGAACAATATTGTTGATATCACACACAAGTAAAATTTTGCTCAAGATCATTCAAAAGTGACAGTATATTGACAAGGAACTGCCAGAAATTCAAGCTGGATTCAGAAGAGGATGTAAGGATATCATCACTGACATCAGATGGATCTTGGCTGAAAGCAAAGAATGCCAGAAAGTTGTTCACTTGTGTTTCAGAGACTATACAGAAGCACTCGACTGTGTGGATCATACTAAATTACGGCTAATGTTGCAGAGAATGGGAATTCCAGAACACCCAGTTGTGCTCTTAAGGAATCTGTATATGGATCAAGAGGTAGTCATTGGAACAGACCAAGGAGACATCACATGTTTCAAAGTCAGAAAGGGAGTGTGTAATGGTTATATCCTTACACCATACCTTTTCAATCCATATGCTGAGCAAATAATCTGAGAAGCTGGATTCTATGAAGAAGAACAAGGCATCAGGATTGGAGGACAACTCATGAACAACCTCAGATGACACCACTTTACTTGCTGGAAGTGAAGAAGATTTGAGACACTTACTGATGAAGATCAAGGACCACAGCCTTCGGTATTGATTGCAACTCAACATCAGTAAAACAAAAATGCTCACAACTGGATCAGTAAGCAACATTGTCATAAATGGAGAAAAGACTGAGTTTGCCAAGAATTTCATTTTACTTGGGTCCACAATCAACACCCATGGAAGCAGCCATCAAGAAATCAAAAAACGTATTGCACTGGGAAAATCTGCTGCAAAAGACCTCTTTAAAGTATTCAAAAGTAAAGACATCACCTTGAAGACTAAAACACACCTGACTCAAGCCATGGTATTTTTCAATCACATCATATGAATGTGAAAGCTGGACAATGAACAAAGACGACATAAGATGCTAGATGTGATGTTGGTGAAGAATATTGGATGCACATCAACCGCCAAAAGAACAAACAGATCTCTTCTGGAAGAAGTACAACCAGAGTGCTCCTTGGAAGCCAAGATGGCAAGACTGTGTCTTACATACTTTGGACGTGGTTGTCAGGAAGGATCAGTCCCTGGAGAAGGACATCATGCTTGGCAGAGGGTAAGGCCAGTGAAAAAGAAGACCCTCAACAAGATGGATTGACATAGTGGCTGCAACAATGACCTTAAGTATAAAAACAATTGTGGAAATGGGACAAGATCAGGCCATGTTTTATTCTGTTGCTCAGAGGGTCACTATGAGTCGAAACCAACTCCACAGCATCTAACAGCAACAAGAACATTGTGAGTGATATGGACTCAGTGATTTCCTTTTTGATGTTCTCTTTGTTGCTGTAGAGGAATCCAACTAATTTTTGTGCTTTTATTAGATTTAGTTTTCTTAACGTTGGCATGATGGATCTTTGGGGCTTTATAATTCCTGGTTGTGGTACTGTCCCAGGATCTCTAGACTCTAGCCACCACATACCAGTAGGAATCCTCCATCCCAGCTGTGATGACCAAAATGTCCCCAGACATTGCCAGATGCCCCGTGGGGGCTACAATGTCTCCCCCAATTGAGACATTAGAGGGATCTAGGCCTGAATTCCAGGACTACCCTTTGCAAGCATTTTTTTTCCTTTACCTTATGCAAATCACCTCATCTCTTCCAACGTCAATTTCCTCTTCCATGTTTTGGGATCACCTTTGATCACTATGACTCGGAACCCACTCAACAGCAGTGGGTTGTGAGTTTTCATATTATGAATGTGATAGTTTGACTGACTGATTCCAACTTTCTGTCTTTCTTTGCATTCTCAACTCTTAAAGTTCAGCTTGGTTACCTGACTTGTTTTACCCAAGAGTTTGCCGCTGTCCAGCACGTAAGAGGCCTGTGGTTTCTGCTCGCTCTCTCACATCTCCATATCACCAGCACAAGAACATGCTCTGACCAGCCTGCTGGACTACAAATGGTGAAAATCATGTGCAGCAGAGCCAGACCCACAGAACTGCAGCCAGAGGAAAAGCCACATATCTACCTGCAGATAGGTGAGAATAATTACTGCTTTTAGCCCCAGCAGGTTGGGATAACGCATGATATAGCTCTAGTTAAAACTGACTGTTACAGTGAGTCTAATTCTGTACATAGCCAGTTGTATATTAGAGGGTTCATATGGGTTAGATGCTTTATCCCCTCCCCTCTTCAACTGCCTTCAAATATAGATGAGCCTGGTTCCATTCTGGCTGCGAATGTGACCTATTATTCACACCAGAGCATTTCCTCCATCATTTTCAGAATAATTAAAATAACGACATTAACAGCAACTAGCACATTGCAGCACAAGCCAGGAGATGATTTCATGATTCCTTTGATGGAACTGTGCCCCGACACTCAAGAGCATCTGAAAACAAGACTCAGTTTCCAACGCTCTCAATCACTTAATCAAGGAGTACGTGAGAAGAGCGTGCCTGTGCTGCTTTCACCTACTAAATGAGTCCTAGCAACGTTTAGGGCCCCAGGTGGAAACCAAGAGAGAATAAAAGAGGAAGAATCCATCAGTCTTGTCAACACAGGGCTGTGTGAATGATTGCCATCAGACCTCCAGAAGTCACCGTGGGAACATTCTTTTTCTCTTGCATTCCTGAGAAGCTCAGTGTCTCTGGGTCTCGGCTCTGCAGGAGACTTGAGCTTCAGCACTGCCATTGCAAGATTTGTTGTCTCTGCCCAGTGGTGGTCCAGGATGGGTCTCAAACAGAAGAGGATGCAGGATAGGACAAAAATTTCATTCATTCTTTTATCAAAATGTTACAGGAACCTTGAATATTACCACTACTGCCCTGCCAGCTTGTCATACAGTGGTGGCTAATGTGCTGCTGTGATGCTGGAGGCTCACGATATTTCAAATACTAGCACTTAGAATGGACAAGTCCAACAGGGCTTCCACACTAAGACAAAGGAGAAAGACTTGCCATTTTCTTCTAAGAAGTAGCCAGTTCAAACCTTCGGACCACAATGGAGCATCATCCAAGTCACCTACATCGGACTCACGGTGAGAATGGGTTACTTTCTACAGGAGGACGTCGTGTCAGGTCAGCAAGGGTAAGGGAGACCGTCAGTCAGATGGGCTGGCATGGTGGGCCACAACATTGGACTTGAAAGCGCACATGGTCGAGGATACAAGGTCTGAGAGGTTCGTGATCTTGTCACCACTCATTTACATTGGCAACACTGTATAAACAACTCCGTAAGGCTTCATAACCTTTATATGTCAGTGTCTCACAGTTGTGTTCATGTCAATACATGGTGGTGTCTTGCTGAGTGACATTGATTATTGTTGTTGTGTGTTTTTGTGTGCCGTCACAAGAATGTCAGAGCTTGAATTAGAGCAATGAGCAAACATTAAATTTCTTGTTAAACTTGCATGAGTGGAAGTGAAATCAGAGATATGGTAGTCCAAGTTTATGGTGATAATGCCATGAAAAATTGGCAGTGTACAAATGGATTAAATGTCTCTCTGAGGGGAGAGAAAGCATCACAGATGAAGAGAGGTCAGGGTTACCAGTAATGAGCAGAACTGACAAAAACATTATAGAATTTCACCGAATTGTGCATTAAAATCATCGGCTGACTGTGAGAAGCACAGCAGACCAAGTAAACATCAATAGAGACACAGTTAAGAAAATTTTAACTGACAATCTTGGCCCGAGAAGGGTGTGTGCAAAAATGCTCTTGAAGGAGCTCACTGATGAGTGAAAGCAAAAGAGAGTAGAAGTTTTCCAAGAGCTTTTGGGAGGCAAGATAGTGTTTGGGGCTGTGTTATCACTGGTAATGAAATATGGGTGTACCAATGTGACCCTGAAACAAAACGTCAAAGTGCACAATGGAAGTCACCCAGTTCTCCATGACCAAAAAAATTCCGTCAGTCCTAACCAAGAGCCAAAACAATGTTGCTAACCTTGTTTGATGTGAGAGGGATTGTTCATTATGAATTTGTACCAACCGGAGAAACAATTAACCAAGTTTACTATTTGGAAGTGCTGAAAAATGATGCATGGAAAACTTAGATGATAATGACTGGAACTTTTGACCTACAACTCATGGCTCTTGCATCACAAGAATGCACCAGCTCACATGGCCCTGTTAGTGAGGGAATTTTTAGTCAGTAAGCAAATAGCTGTGTAGGGACACCCTCTCTACTCACCTGCTCTGGCCCCCAGTGACTTTTTTCTTTATCCAAAGATAAAGTAAATATTGAAAGGAAGATATTTTGGTGACATTCAGGACATCAGGGTTAATACAACAATAGCTCCGATAGTCATTCCAGAAAAAGAGTTCCAAGATGACTTTATGAGTGTATTAGGCACTGGCATTGGTGCATAGCTTTACAAGGGGAATGCTTTGAAATTGACCTTAGTGATATTCAGCAATGAGGTGTACAGCACTTTTCCTAGGATGAGTACGTGAACTTCATTGTCAGATCTCATATGACACAGGGCCTGGCAACATTTTGTTCCACTGTACATCAGATCACCATGAATCACAGTTGACTCAATGACAGTTACCTGTCTGACATATGTATACATATATACATGTGTGTGTGTATGTATGTACTGTATGTATGTGTATATGTACGTACATACACACACACACACACACTGGAAACCCTAGTGTTGAAGTGGTTAAGTGCTGTTGCTGCTAACCAAGAAGTCAGCAACTGGAATCCACCAGATTTTCCTCTGACCTACAGAGTTGCTATGAGTTGGAATCAAGTCAGTGGCAGTGGGTTTGGTTGGTTTTATATATATACAAATATATTGATATATATATACACACACATACATATGTATAGCATAGATTGTGAAGATGGCAGAGGATCAGGCAGTATTTCATTCTGTTTATACACGCAGCCCCTGTAAGTCAGAACTGACTTGACGACACTTAACAGCATAATAAACACTGCTGCTGCTCATTTCCTAAGTCCCCCAATCGGTGACTGTTTCATTGTACCTGACAAAAATAACTTAGTGGAGTGATTAAGTTAATGATCTTGAGAACTGAATCTAAGTCTAGATTATCTACATGGGCCTGATGTTATCGCAAGTGCCCTTTTAAGACAAAGAGATAAAACAAGTGGGAAGAAGCACAGGTCTCAGTGAAGCATCCCCAAGCCAAGGAATGCAGGTGGTCTCTGGAAGCTAGAAAAATCAGCAAGAGGAAAGCAACACAAAGAACAAACACGTGTTATGATCTTGACATGTGCTGGAGGGGTTAATCCAGGAGGTGATAATGGGGAAACTGAGGCCATGGGTGAGTGAGCCGGGGAGAGGTGAGGAAGGGCCATTCCGTGCAGAGGGGTCAACATGGATGAATGCCTGTGAGGCAGAAAACATATTTGTGAAACCTTGCTTTCTTGTGATTGCTGAGGATCGGGCACACAGCAGACACTCAGTGTTTGTCGCATTCATTTATTTGAACATGTGTCTCTACACACAATTCCTAATTACAACAGATACAAAGCACACCAAGGAGAGCCATGCTGAATCTCAGTGAAGGAACAAGAGAAGATTCTGCAGGGAAGTGCGTGAGCCCAAACAGGGAGGCCCCAAGAGATATCCCTCGGGATCACTCTATGGAGAGCCAGCACACAGCACAAAGGCCAAGATGGAAAATCAACAACTTTGGGCCCAGCCAAAGAGCCATGTGGTCCTCCCAGAAGATTCCAATCTCTTCTTTGAGATGTCCAGATTTTTTTAGAACAAGACCAGGCATTCTATGCCCCGTGCCTAGAGGCACACAGGGAAGTGAATCAGGCACCCTAAGAGCATTTCCAAGAGATGCCTCCCTTCACCTGGGGACACAGTCTCCACTAGAGTGGGCACATTTGGGAGAAGTAGAAGTGATCACATTTGCTCTTCTTTTTGAAGTCAGACGGGCCTTTGGTTTAGATTCCAGCTCCACTTTCTGCCCACTGTGGGATATGGGAAGGTCTCCTAATCTTTCTTTGAATCTGTTTCCTAGTCCACAAAAAAATACTTGTTGCAAAGCTCAGCTACCGTACTAGCTTTCCTCCCCTCCCCTCGTCCCTAGCCTTCCCATCTCCTCTACTCTCCTCTCTTCTTCCCCTTTCTCCTCTCCTCCCCTCCAGCTACTCTACTCCCCTCTGCTCCTCTTCTCTGTCCTCTCCTAATCTTTTTTATTAATGACTGCCTCATCTGGATCTCAACACACACTTCCTTGTTGCTTTCTTTCCAAATCCTGTGAGACAGTTTGGCCAAGATATCTCATGGGCACCTGAATGTCTGCATGTACAAAACCGAAGTGATCATCTTCTCTTCAAGCATCTTTCTTCTCCAACCTGCTCTACCTGTAGACAGTGACATTGCCTGAGCAGACACAAGACAAAGTCCCCAGAGGAGACCCATAGCATGTCCTCAAGTTTACCTAGTCTCTTAAACTTTGTGCTATGCCCTCTTGGTTCAAATCATACAGATGTTCCTTCCTGCAGAGGAAAGCAAGACATCAGAAGACAGAAGGACAATTCCAGTGTGACACACAAAGGGTGGGATACAAAGCTCAGTTCCATGATTCACTGTGGGCTTTTGAGGAGCTTCTTCATGGAGGAGATGCTGAGCTGGGTTTTGAAGAGTGAGAAAGCCTTAGCTGGTGCAGTGAGAGGGCTGTCTAAGGCAGAGAGCATGTCATTGTGCAAGCCCAGACCCTTGTGGTTGTACAATAGGTTACAGAATTCCATAATGGCAGTATATATAGTGTGAAGAAGAGAGTGGGGAGTAAGGCAGGAGAGATGGGGCAATGCCAGCTTGTGGTCAATCTCTCAGCCAGGACAGAGGAACTCAGCCTTTACGCCATAGACAAAGGGGAGCTTTGGAAGATTATTGACAGAGTGTGACCTAGTGATAGTTTGAGTGAGGGAGAAGGACTCTGGTGTGAGGCCAAAGGGTACAATGCCCAGGAGAAACAACCAGCCAAGAAGGTATTGCCATAATTTAGGTAAGAAAGGCACAAGAATCTCATTCCTGCCAAGTATAAGTCTGCCTGAACCCTTGCCATTGAGTGGGTCCCCACACTCTGTACTTGACACCCACTACATTTGTGGTACGGCCTCTTTACTGTTCCCCTCCACACCTTCACAACCTACATTCCACTCCTGGGAGAACTGAAGCCTCAACTTTTGAGGCCCCAAACAATCACTTTACACCCATCCTCTGGATCAGCTCTCTGGTAAGTCTATCTTTTCTTCTCCATTTCCTCAATGACACAGTGAGGTCTCTAAGAGAAGAATTTTGTTTTGTTTATACTGCAGTAACAATTTCAAGTGAATACTCTCTATTTCCCAGGCACTGAAATAGACTACAAACTCCAAGAAGACAGGATCTGCCTCCACCTTGTTAAATATTTTATTCCTGTCCTGTGACATAGTGCCAGAGAAGAATTTAAAGAGGCTAGATTACACATTGCTTACAAACTAGCCCCCACTGACTTAACACACTAAAGATTACCGTCTTATACACGTTCCATCTTGTGAGTTGCTGTTGTGTTGGTGCCGACTCATAGTAACCATATGTGCAGAAGAAGGAAATACTGCCCAGTGCTGCACTGCCATCATAGTCATGGCTATGGGGTCCTACAGTTAAGTCCATGAACTTCATTGTTCTAAGTGCTCCATACCTCACTGCTGAATACCACTATGATCACCTTTGAAGTCCTCCCCTTGGGAAACTATGCACCGATACCAGTGCCTAGTCCACCCTTCAAAGCAATTTTGGAGCTCTTTCTGGAATGGCCATTGCACAGTGGCATGGTGGCAAGTTCACGGATTTAACTACATGTTGTCTGTGAGGGAGTTTTTAACCAGTAAACAGACAACTGTATTGGAACACTCTCCCTGCTCACCTGATCTGGCCCCCAGTGACTTTTTTCTTGACCTGAAGATAAAGAAAATATTGAAAGGAAGACATTTTTATGACATTCAGGATACCAAGGGGTAGTATAACAATAGCTTTGATGGCCATTCCAGAAAAAGAGTTCCAAAACTGCTTTAAAGCACGGTCTAGGCACTGGTGTTAGTGCATAGCTTCCCAAGGGGAGGACTTCGAAGGGGACCATAGAGATATTCAGCAGTGAGGTATGCAGCGTTTCTTCTAGGATGTCAAACCTCGTGTGTCTGAGCCTATTTTGTCAGCCACCATGCCAATCCATCTTGTTGACAGTCTTCCTCTTTTTCACCAATTCTCTACTAAGTATGATGTCCTTCTCCAGGGACCAATCCCTCCAGATAAAATGTCCAAAGTACATGAGATAAAGTCTCACCATTGTCACTTCTAAGTGACTTCTGGCTGAACTTCCTCCAAAACAAATTTGTTCATTTTTCTGGCAATCAATAATAAATTTAATACTCTTTGCAATCACAGTGATTCAAATGCATCAGTTCTTCTTTGTTCGTCATCATCCATTGTCCAGCTGTCATATGTGTATGAGACGATTTAAATTACCTTGGCTTAGATCAGGCAAATCTGAGTCCTCAGGAGAGCTTTGTTTGTTAATGCTTCAGAGACATCTTTTGCAGCAGATTTGCCCAGTGCAACACGTCATTAGATTTCTTGACTGCTACTTCCATGGGCATTGATTGTGCACCCAAGTAAAATAAAATCCTTGACAATCTCAATTTTTCCTCCATTTTTCATGATGCTACATTTATAAGGCCGACGCAAATTGTCAGGGGGTAGCTTGGCTCCACGGAGTAACTCAAGGACACAGACTGACCCAGACTCTGCTTCTTTATATACCACCTGGGACATGTGGTCATCCACTCACTGCTGGGAAGGACCAAGGGACAGAGGAGATCTATTTGGCAGAACTTTTTAATATGCCTGTGTCCCAACTGCAAGGAAAATGTCTGGGAAGCAGGGAAGCATGGGGAGGAGAGGAGGCGACGAGTACTGGTACACCTGGCCACATTTGCTAAGTGACTATTGGCTGACTAATAATATCCCCATTCTGTTTAAGTCACTGGATGGTACAAATGCTTAATGCTCCTGGCTGCTAACCAAAAGGTTGACATCTAGACCTAGCCAAGATCACCCCAGAAAAAAAGCCCTGATGATTTGCTTGCAAATAATCAGTCACTAAAAACCCCACAGAGCACAGTTCTACCCTGTGAGGCATGGGAGAACACAGAGTCAGAGTCAACCTAACGGTGACTGTTTCAGTTTCTCCATTCTACTCATTTTAACCTCACAATGACTGCAGTGCTATGGGAACTATCAACGTCCACACGTCATCAGTGAGGAAACCGAGGCATAGAGGGATAAAGTACCTCATCCATAGTCACACAATTAATGGGACAAGGCGGGGGTTCCAACCCAGGATGACCACTCTGAAACCTACACATCAACCTCTCAGTAAATGTGGAGGGATTAAAAGTGAGTTCTTCCCAGCAAGAAACTTTCCACCAAATCACTTAAGGGTGTTCCCCAGGCAAGCCGCTTCGGTGCTTCACAGAGTAGAGCATGCTCCTCCAAATGAAGATGCACGTTACGTCTGGAAGCTCCCTTCTGCGTATTCAGAGACGTTCCACGCAACACCATCTGAATTCAAAGCAGGCCATTTGGCACATTGCCCCGATATTGCCATTAAATGAGTCGTCTGAGGGGAAAACTGCCTACAGTCTTTTCGTAGAGCTGCAGGGTCACTGGGGAGGCAGTGAAGCTGGTCAGAGCCTGCAATCCTGCCTCCTCTTGGGTCTCAGAGAAGAACCTGCCAGGTTCAACGTCCCTCATCAGACCAGATTGCTCTATTCCAATGGTGCCATCCAACTGGGATGCTTGTTCACTGGTAAGGACCTGTCTTCGGCAATTAGCCTGAGTCACTGTGTGGCCTCACTTCCTTTGACTCGACCAAAGGAAACTGGTTGGGCAGAGGCTACAGGAACCAGGTTTGTAACTTCAGGCTGATTTTTCCCGGGAGTAATCAGTTCATTAGCTGTGAGCACAGTGCTCATTAAAGAGGAATGTGGGCGATGCAAGTCAGTGGCCTGTGGAAGGCCATCCAGCATTAGAAGGCACTGGAGATGGTCTGGCTCCAGCCTCCCGCCCAATGCCTTCATTAACCAAAGTGGTTTCTGAAAGCCCAGGCGTCCCTAGAGATCAGATGCTCTGAGAGATCAACCACACTGGAAGGCAGGGAGAGCGGGAGCGAGAAGGGAGGCAGGAAGCCAGCTAGGATTTATGGAGCACTTCCCGGGGGCCAGGCCTCACACCAAGCACTGCTGCTTTCAGCATCTATCTATTGTAGCGTCCAGAAGGGTGGCCTCAACGTTGCCTACACACAGGGCTACTGGCTCAGAGATGTTCAGCGTCCACGATTTGTCAACGGTCTCAGTAAGCTAGTGGCCACGCTGAGGTCTAGACGCAGGTCTTTCTGCACCACAAAGCCCTATCCATCACATGCATAAGCCAGCAGGCCCAGCCTGCAGGTTCACAGTCACATTTTTCAGCCTGGGCCCCTTTATTACCTAATCTCAGACCACTTCTGGAAGCCTTCCTGGCCAGTGATATATTGAGTGGCAGTTTGCAAATGTTTATTTACAGGAGATTAATTAACTTTGCTATTTGCAAGCACTAAACTAAAGGAGAACTGGATTTCTCTCTGAGTAAATGCAGTGACATTCAGCTGCCCTCCCTCCCACGCTGGAAATGTCAAAGTCCTTCTAGGCCGCACCCAAAGAAAATATGGTTCTCACTGTGACAGGCAAAGAAAATGGCCTGAGAGTCTCAGGACCCTTGGGCAGTACTGTGATTGTAAGGTCCTGTCGGCCACTAATGGCCACAGAATCTGGGGAAGCTCCTTTATTTCTCCGAGCTCCCTCTCTTGTTCTGAGAAATCAGAACCAAAGGATGTTCCAGTAATCCTGGCCCAGTTCTCATCATCTCTGAGAAGAAAATCCAACATGAGTTCAAGCGGGACTCTTGGTAGAAGACAGTGGGTCAAGTCAGGTGGTAAGGGAGAGGAGCCCTGTGATTCCTGGCACCTCACCTCAAAGACCCCAAAGGAGAACGGAAGCAATGGTATCATGGAAGGAGACATCCAATAACCAACAGTTGTGCACTACAATGGTACAGACATGGCAGACAAGGCCATAGAAGGCCAAGGAAACAACTCTTTCTCTGCAGTGAAAAGGGATGTTTCTCTGGAACCTTGTATGCCCAAGACATCTCAGGAAGAGGATAGGAGGAACTCCTAGGGACAGAAAGCGGACCCCTAAGAAAAGAACACATAGAAGTCCAGTGTCAAGCCTAATGAAAGAATGAATTTATCAGTCAGTGGCATATACCAAACAATTATTCTTTCTTTCCTTTACTCACCCATCCATCCATCCATCCATCCATGCAATAACTGGTCTATATTGCTGCCTGGGTTAGACGTAAGAGATACAATGTGAGTGAGAACAAACACAGCCTTGCCGGTTAGAGGGTACAGTGTCCACTCTTCAGAGAGCATTCCCTGCAAGATAAAGATCCAAGGACAGGGCATGAAGTCAGGTGAGGATGGGACAGACCTCTGAGCACCATAGTGGGCAAGATTCTTACCCCTCCTCCCACCCTCCCCTGATTCTTTGACGTTTCAAAAGACTCCTGGACTCACAGGGTTAAAAACCTGCAATTTGGTTTTCCTCTTTGATGGAGTATCTTCAGAAATCTGGTTTAATATAAGATGGAAAGAATAATACTTGCCTGCCCTGTCTCATAAAGAATGAAAAGCAAATAAGCAAAGAAAAGTCAAGACGAATGTGACCCATTGGAAGTGTGACAGTTCCTTGTGGCCACGGAGGGTCTGAGACAATGTTTCAGATGACATTTCCAGAATTTCTGAGATTGAGAGTGTCCGCTTTGAGGGCAGGACAGAATCCTGGGACTAGGTCTCATCAGGCCAGGTGCTGGTCAAGCAGCTGGTGGCATACACCATGCAGGAAGACGCAGGCCAAGCCTGTAAAGGGGGTTCCCTCTATCAGAGCAGAGCAACAGCAGGCAGCGGATGCCCGGGCAGTGGCAGGCCTAGCTCTGAAGCCTGAGCAAAGGGCTGAGAGCCAGGGGTAGCAGGAACAGGTCGGAGAATCCAGCTTAAGGTGGACAGAGGTGATACGGGCCCTGGCTTGCAAAAGCAGAGTTAGACGGCTGGAGACTCCTGTGCTGGGGATCTGGCGGTGTGGTGCAGGATGAACGGCTGGCTTTACAGGCCCAGGTCTAGGGAGGGGCTACAGGACTGTCCACCTACTCTCACAAGCTGACAACCTAGCTGTCCACTGTCTGAGAAGGCCATTCTCCAGTAAGTGCCGTGTGGCTAAAGATTGCAATTGGAGAATGCTAAGTCATTGAACAGGGTCGTTTTCTCAGGGTCATTTTCTGGGAAGGAACTGAAGCCAAGTCGACTGTGATATCCTCTCTGCAGCCTACTGGAAGTCTAGGTTGCCCTGGACACAAAGCCCGTACGTCTGTGAGTGTGGAACATTATGAATATTGGCTAGGTGTACGTGGAGCTCAGAACAAAACTTGGGATTCCATTCCTGGGAAGCACAGCTTTCCAGGGGATGCTAAGGCTGCACCCCATTTCCTAGGTGCTAGTGCCGCCCTCAACCCTCAGCTGTTCTCTCTTCTGGCTAATCTGCACCCCAACCCAACACTCAAGGAAGAGAACTAAGCCACGCCTCTCAGCCTACCCAGCCCCATGGATGCGGAGGACTGCTGCACCCCCTCCTTGCAGCCCTGGTCAGCACAGCAGGAAAGCCAGAAAGAGTAGATGGCACAAGCCTTGGGGTGGAAGGTGAATTATTTACGAAACACAGAGCCTCCGGTGGAGTCTAGGGCCCGGCCAAGTGCGAGCGAGGCTTTTGTTCTGGCAGCTGGCCTGTGGGATTGCGCAGAGCCAGTGCAGTAAATAACACGGCTATTGTCTGCCTGCGTCAGAGACAGACAGAAGGCACATTTGGCTCCCACCCAAACACCGCAAGGACCACTCGTAGTCACAGTGTCCAATTACTGCTGGCTTGACTAGGAAATGCACTTCTTTTTCTGCTGAGCTAATTTAAGAAAGGCGGTCTTACTGGGCCTTGCACAAAGACGGGCTTTGCTGCGTCCAGCGATGGGGCAAATGAAGTTATGTTCGGAACAGGAACTGAACTGGCCTAGGGTGGAGACGGTCCAAGTGGCAGTCCGTCAGAGGAGGGGTGAGCCGGCTTCGGATCCCCTTTAAGGAGAAATGGAAACAGTGCGATCTGTTCAATCCTGGCTTTCCTTGCGGGGTACATCTGCGACCTCAAGCAACCTTCAGCGAGAGTCACGGGGGAACCAAAGAGTTAGCCAGCTCTGCCTCCCTGCTCAGAGCACCCCGGCGTTCGGGAACACCACCCTCACCTCTCAACAAGCAGGTGAAGCTGGCGGTGAGGACGCGGTAACGGCGGCGACGGCCAGGGTCACGGAACGCACTCTCACTGTTTGCCAGGCACCGGGATGAGCACCGTATGTTTTCTCCTTTGACATTTCCGTCTATCGGACGAGGCTGGTTCTGTTTCTGCAAATATCTTACAGAAGAGGAGAGATCAAGGGTTGTAAAGCTCAGGCGACTCACAGCGTGACATGGTGAGTAAGACACCAGGACTCGGTAGCTTGTCAGATGGCAGACTTCATGCTTCTCTAAATACCTTAGTGCACTCCCACGTTTGTAGGCTACAGTATGCAACCAGCGATGCAGCGTTCCTCAAGAAGTGCTGTGGAGCGCCCAAGCACGTCATCTTCCACCCAGCACTGGCAGGCATGGCAACCTGGTGGAGTCTGCAAACAGAGAGACCCCTGGAGAGACACTGGCCAGGTTGCGGGCAGGGCCCAGACCCGAGCAGCTCCTAACAAGCAAGGGCCTCCCTGGCTGTTATAGGCATTGCTCATCTCAGGCCACAGCCTTAGCCTCAGTTTCCTTGTCTGTCCTAGCCAGTCCTGGGTTTTAATACAATCCACTTAGGGCACTTCTAAGGTCAGTAATTGTCGTTAGTCTCCCTTTGTCTCTGTCGCCCCTAACAAGGAGGTGCTCACTTGGGCTTGGAATCACAAAGGCCTGAGGAAACAGGTGCTATGATGTTGGAAAAAAACAAACAAAAAAAGAGAAGTGCTTCAAAATCTCCTTTCTTAGGCCCAAAACCTACCTGTTGCACCACTAAATGTCCAAAAAATAACAGTGGGATTGACACCAGGAAATGTGAGAACTCAGACTCCACCTGGATCTCCGTTCTCTCAGGGGAAAGCCAGACCTGCCTGCCCCAAGTTTCAGAGGCTGTTAAAGACATGCATCACCAGCAAGGCAGTGTTATCCCTCAAAACATTCAATCTGTGATTGGCTAGGTGACAGGAAGGTCAACCAATGTCCCTTCATCTTTCACTGTCTCACCCAGGGCTTCATTTAGGAAAAGACCAGAAAGCCACGTTGGGGTAACAAGGAGAGGTAAAAGGGCAAACCGTCTGCCCTGACGGGCTGATCACAACTAGGAGAACACAGTATGGCATCTGTAAAGGGAAATGGGGACATTTTCTCCAGCCTCTTTGAATCCTGCAAAGATTTGTATACTTTGGGAAGAGAAAAGTGATGTCTCAGTTCTTAAGGCAAACTTGTTAAACAGCTCAAAGTTAGGTGGAGCAGGCCGTGGTTCTTGTGAATGACCTCCCTGTGGACCATTTGCTACCTGACAGTATGGCGAGAACAAAGGCTGTAATCTTCACAAAGATGGCTATGGGGAGTGTGACCCCCAAGAAGCCTGGCCATGACCACAAGAAGACCAAGACAGGTGCTAGCCACGTGACCCAGGAAAGAAGGGCCAGCACACAGGTGGCTTCTCTCCCACTTTTTCCTGAAAACACTGACCCAGAGCTCTGCCGTCCCCTGTCTCACTATACTGTGTTTATTTCTAATTAATAACTCTTAGCCACAGAGAGATGGCTGTGTTGTTCAGTGGTAGAACGCTTGTCATCCATGCAGATGACCCGGGTTTGATCCCCAGCCAACGCATCTCGTGCCCAGCCACACCCTTCTGTCAATGGAAGCTCATGTGTGGCTGGGATGCTAAAGAGACATCAACAGAGCTTCCAGACTCAGAGGGCCTGGGAAGAAAGGCCTGGGGATCTAGGTGTGAAAATTAGCCAGTGACAACCCTGTGGGTCACAGCGGTCTGGTCTGCAGTTGGTGACAAAATGGCCCAGGAGAGGGCAATGTTTGCTCTACTGGGCACAGGGTGGTCATGAGTCAGGGCAAACTGCAGAACTCATTACAATACCACACCAAGGCTCAGGAGGAAGCTTCTCAGCCATCTCAGAAGTCAGAGAAGCAAAGGTCAAACAGTGACATTGGGGACTCAGAGCGAGAGATCACTGTCACTGTTTGTCACAGCCTATCAGTTGCTCATTTTGGGTATCAGTCACCTCTTGCTTTGCAACAGATCACTCCAAACTCAGGGACTGGAAACAAACATCTATTATGTCATGGTTTCTGTGAATCAGGGGACCAGGGGGCCTCCCTGGGTGGTTCTGACCCAGGATCTTTCATGAAATTTGAGGTAAGCTGGCAGCTGCGACTAGCAGCATCACAAGACGGAGAGGGGACCTCCCCGGGGGAGCTCACCAGGGCTCTGCAGGCTCCCGAAGAGTCACCCACTTCACACCGCCCGACACAGCGCCCAGAAACTGGAGGTCTCAGGTCTGCCCCTCACAGGCCTGTCTTCAGTGGCCACTGTGTCCTCATCCCAGGCCTCTGGTTTGGCCTCCCAGAAATGCGTCTACCCCAGCAGCTGGGTTCCCCTACAACGGGTAACAGTGCAGTGTGGAGTAAGAGAGCCCGAGAGAGCAGTGGCAGTGCTTCACCCTGGAAGCGAGGTCTGCTCACCTGCGATGGACTCTCTTCAGCAGAAGAATGTCACAGTTCAGCTCCCACACGAAACCCAAACCAAACCAGTTGCTGCTGAGTCACCTCCAGCGGATGGTGATGCCCTGTGTCGCAGGTGGAACTGTGCTCCTCGTGGCTTACAGTGGCTGGTTTTTCAGCAGCAGATCACGAGTTCTTTCTCCCGAGGAACCTCTGAGTAGATTCCAACCGCCTACCTTTCGGTCAGTGGCGTAGCCCTGAACATTGGCGTCACCAGGGACCCTACCCAGGCACAGCAGGAGGAGAAATAAGTTCTACATCTTGAGAGTATCCAAGAAGCCGCCGTGCTCGTCTTCATGACATGGACACTAGGGGTCTGCGCTTCGTGAACGTCTCCTGGGCATCTCTGTACTTCTGGAGTGGCACCAGGAGAGCCACACGGGCCTGGAGCAGGGCAAGTGCTGAGGAGAGGTTTGAAGAATTAGCTGTTACATTCCATTCAGATTAAAAACTCAATACCTATTCCAAGAGAAGATGAGAGTCCTCTCCTCTGAATGACATCCAGACTCTGGGAGCTGATTCCGATTCAGGCTGGGCTTCCCCCAAGCTGCCCCAAGGTCTTTGAAGGACTAGATCAAGATTTGGCAAACTTCTTCCTAAAAGGCCAGATGGTAAGTATTTTTAGCCTTATGGTCTGTTATATCTCCATTGCTACTACCGAGTTCTGCTATTGCAGCGTGAAAGGGGACTGAGAGAAAATGGAAGTGAATGAGAATCACAGTGTTCCTATAAAATTTTATTTACAAAAACAGAGGGATGCCCTTCAGACCACAGTCTAGACGGTAAATGTCTCATTCTATCTTTGAACTTCTTACCTAACACGGCACATGCCCGCTTGCCCCCCAGAAAGCCTTGCTGTCGCATCAACTCTGATTCACAGTAACCTTATGGGACAGAGTAGAACTGCTCCATAGTGTTCCCAAGAATTCAGCCTACTGATCTTTCGGTTAGCAGCCCAGCTCTGAACCACTGCATCACCAAATCTGTGAATGAATGAAGGGACTGATGCCGAGGGAGCACTAAAAGATAGAGCTAATATCTGAAAATGTAAGCTCTGTACTGGACGTATGAAGTGCCTTTGAACAACTACAGCAGCTGTCAGTCCTACCTACGAAAGACACAGGCTACGCTGGGTCCCAGGACCTGCTTGGGGCAAAGGCCTGTCACATCTAAATTATTGACACAATAGACCGCTGTAACTCCTCGGACTCGTTAGGCTTAATTATGTCAAGGTCTCATTGAGGAACCTTTAAATCTGAAGATTCATGAGATAATGAAATATAATAGCTCCTTCGGCACCATAAAGGTCTCTTTATGTCATGAGCTATTTGGAGATGTAATATTCCATAAGATTAATATCACAATATTATAAAAATGACAACAATTACCACACCCTCAATGTCTACCAAATGTAGGTTAATAATCAGGATTTAGATAGACACAGCGCTGGTTGGCTGCTGCGATCTCTGTCAAGGAGGGAAGGGAAAGGATTATGAGACTTCACGGCAAAGCTCTCTCAGCACCTACAGCCAGGCTCTCGGCTCCTTTTCCTTCTGGTCCTCAACTACTTCCTGGGTGTCCCTGTGCGCAGCTCCTCTGTTTGTCACCTGAGAAGTCATGCCCAGGTGAGACTGTTACCCTTGCCATCCCTAGGTTCATTTAGGTACAAGTCGTGCCATAGGTTATATTACAAATGTCTGATTATAAACTATGGTAGTAAAATCAACAGCCTTTGAAAGGAAAAGTATAAACAGTGGTCATTCCCCAAGTCTAGCTCAGAAAACACTAGCCGGGAACGAAAGCTGAAAAATTGTGCTTTTACAGCGAAAGCAGCAGAAAAGAGGTCTATTTCTGTAGAACGAGGCAGAAGGGGGAAAATGAAAGTTAAGGCAAGATGGTTATTTCAAAAAAAACAGATCAATAGTAAGTTTCTGGGGGAAAAAATGTATGCTTAATTTCAGGTTGATTGGAGGTAGAGAGCTAACAATGGCATTTGAAAATTAAAATAGATTAAATTATGACAGCCATAGCAACTTGAACATAAACGTAAAAAAGCAGAAAGAAGAAAAGCACTTGTAATGCCCCCACAGTAACAAAATTGTAATTCTTTGATGTGGTAGACATACTTTTAAGGCTACCACTTAGTTCTGGGCTCAGTGCCTCGTACAGTCCTCTCCCTTTGTGCTCAGGTGGGCCCTGCGACTAGCTTCTAACCAATAGAATGGGGGGGGGAATGATGAGCTATCCTTCCTCTGACTGTCATGTCACATGACAGAGGTGATGAGATGTCGTTCCTGTGACTATGTGACCTTTTGTGGCAAAGACACTAGGATGTCATCCCATCGCTGTGGATTCATTCTTGAGTATGGCTCTGCCTCTGGCTCTGCAAATACAACTTCTAGGAGACCCACCACCAACACACCATGAGTCAGCTTAGAAGCCCACCCTTCCCCCGTTGGGCCCCAGATGAGAATTCAGCCGTGTCTGCCATCATAATTAGTCTTCAGAGGACTAAGTTCAGCCAAGCCTGGACTCCTGACTCACTGACACTGCAAAGCAGTAAATGCTTGTTTCTGTGAGCTGCTATGTTTCTGGTAATATGTTAAACAGTGAACCTGAAAATTTGGGTATTTTGGTTTCTGTCACGTTTTTAATAAAATTTGTTGCTGTAACATTGAAGCAAATGGCTGCTAACCGAAAGGCTGGCAGGTCAAGTCTACTCAGAAATTCCATGGGAGAAAAGACCTGGTGATCTGCTCCCCTGAGGATGATAGCCTAGGAAACCTTATGGAATAGTTCTAATCTGTCACAGGGGGAAGCTATGAGTGTTAATCTACTCTGTATTACCAAACGATAACAATTGTTGTTTTTCTATGAAGATTAAAATGGTAGTGCTTGAGTCTATTTTATGCACTACTTTTTGAATATAATGTTAGATCTTAAGTCATTGCATTTCTGCTGTGGTATAAAATCCTCATGAGGGCAAGGATTTGTATCTCATGTACGGTTTATCTTTAATGCCTACGTGATGCTTTACACTTGTCAGATAATAAATACATACCTGCTTAGTTAGCAAATGGATAAATATAATTATTTTCGTGTATGGATAATTGTTTTTAGATGTTGAGGTACCATAGTTATCTTAGATAATGCACAGCTGATATGTCCCTAATGAATATGGTAGTTACATGTGACATGATAAATGTCTCTGTGCCTGTGATAGGAGCCCCTTGGGAGTTATCTCTTTAGGATGCATATCAAAGCTAGGGTTCACCTCCCTCAGAACAGAAACTGCTTTTCTAATAAGACATGTATCCACAGCATTTAGCACAGTGGCTAATATGTGATAGATAATAGAAAAGACATTAAATTAATGAATAAATGAGATTTCTGGTTGTTTTTAACTAATATAGTTCAACTGGTTTCAGACTGTATTTTTTTATACAGTTTATAAGAAGCTCTTCACTGTATCACCGGTATTGTGTGGGAATATAATAGAATTACACCTTTCCCAACATTAGGTTTTAAAATTTTACATATACATATGTATATATACAAAACCTGCACACACATTTGAATATATGATTGTATTATATGTACATGTACACCAATTAATCACTCTAAAAATTGTAGTTATTTTATTTAATATTTCTTGGTTATTAGAGCCCTGGTGGTAGAGCAGTTAAGCACTCAGCTGCCAACTGAAGGGTCAATGCTTTGAACTCACCAGTCATGCCACAAGAGAAGGATATAGCAGTCTGTTTCCATAAAGACTACAGCTCATGAGACATTCTGCTCTGTCCGTAGGGTCACTGTGTGTCAGAATCAATTTGGTGGCACTGGGTTTGATTTTTTATTTTAAAAAAGTTTGTATTTATCCTTCTACCTATTTGCCATTTAAATTCTCTCTTTGCTGAATGGTCTTTATATGTTCCTTATACATTTATGAATTGAAATTCCAAAGCTTTATTTATTTACCTACTTTTATAAACTCTTGATATAATGCTATCATTTATCATTGGCCTTTCATAATTGCTACATTTGTGTTTCGGATACTTTCAAAGGCTTGAGCTATTGAGTCTAACAGAGAACTTTATTAGGTTTAATTTCACTTTAAAAGTGTGATTTCTTTTTCTGGTCTCCTCAGTATTGTATATGAACCTACTAGCAGAATTTCAAAACATACGAGTTAAAATTTCACAGAACTGAAAGCAAAAGTACAGAAATACACAGTAATCTTAGAATCTTCAACTTTCATATCTCAATAATAGGTTTTTAAAAAGTAAACAAGAATCACCAAGCATGTAGAAGCCCTAAACATTAGTAGCTAACTTAATTTAGCAAATGGCTGCGGAGCACTCCACTCAATAACTACAACATACACTTTTTTTCAAGTGAAACACTCACCAAAATATACCTCATGCTGGACCATGAAACAAGTCTCCATGAATTCAGTCTGCCGTCTGATCACAATGAAATTAATTTAGAAACATAGCAGAAATGTAGAAGCCCTTGTGGCATAATTGATTAAGCCTCTGGCTGGTAACCGAAAGGTAAGTGGCTCAGAGCCACCAGCCATTCCAAGAAAGAAGAGACCTAGTGATCTTCCCCTATAAAGATTACCGTAGGATACCATATGGGAGCAATTCTACTCTAATTCTATGAGTCAGAATTGAAACAACTCAAATAATTGAGAATTAAACTAAGCACTTCTAAGTAGCCCTAGGGTGAAATAAAATCACAATGATAATCATGAAAGATTTAAAATATTTTTAAATAAATAAAAATGGAAAAAGCATATCAAAAAATGTGGGATGCAGCTAAAAAGAATTCTTAGAGGAAATGCATAACTGTTGAATACTCACAAAAGGAAGAAAGGTAGAAAGCAGGTGTTCTAAGAGTCCATAGTAAGATGAGAGAATAATAAAGAAGTATAGGAAGAAAATAACAAATCATAAAGGAAGAAATAATGAAATCAAGAGCAGAAACTAGTGATGGAGATCATAGACAAACAATAAAATAAATCAATACATCCAAAAACCAATTTATAAAATATTAATAAAAATGAATAAACTTTTAACTAGTCTGATTAAAAGAGACAGAGAGAGAGGAGGCGCAGACTGCAAGCATGAGGAATGAAAATGAATGCTTACCATAGATTCAACAAGCATTAAAAGTTAATAAAAGAATGTTATAGGCAATAGCATGCCAATAAATTCCACCGCTTAAATGAAATGAACAAATGTCTTGACAGATACAAACTGTATAAGCTGGAAACCCTAGTGGCATAGTAGGTTAAGTGCTACATCTCTAAACCAAAAGGTTGGCAGTTCAAATTCACCAGGCACTTCTCGGAAACTCTATGGAGCCATTCTACTCTGAGCTATAGGGTCACTGCTAAGCCAAGACGAAATGGAAACTACAAATAATCTTGTATCTATTTTTTTTAGAAGCTGATTTGATAATTAGAAATTATGTGACGTACACACACAGAAGAATTGTGAACCAGGTGTCATTGTTGGTTAATTCTAGCACACATTTAAGAAAAAAAAAAGGGTATCAATTATACTTAAATTCTTTTAGAAAAATAAAGAGAAAACACTTTCAAACTCATTTAACATGGTCAGGATGCTAGCAAGCAAGCACAAATGCATTTTAAAAAAAGAAAAAAAAACTGTAGAAATCTTCTTGAGTACACAAGAAAAAATCTTCAGCAAAATATTAGCAGATTGCTTTACCACACATCACGCATACACATGACACATATGCACACACATACATAGATAAAGAAATATATATAAAAAATACATAATTTTTAATATGGTACATCTATTATGTATAAGCTGGAAACCCTAGGTTAAGTGCTACATCTCTAAACCAAAAGGTTGGCAGTTCAAATTCACCAGGCACTTCTCGGAAACTCTGTGGAGCCATTCTACTCTGAACTATAGGGTCACTGTGAGTCAAAATTGACTCGATGGTGGTGGGTTTGGTTTTTTGGTTATTATGTATAAAGCATGGTCAATTACAGTAAATTTAAGTAATGCAATGTTGTCTTTAGACTAAAATCAAAGAAAGATTCGGTGTCTTAACTATCTAAAAATTAAAACTATTTGCCACACTAAATACAAAAAATAACAAACCTAAGAATAGATGGAAACATGCTCATTTGATAACAGGCATTCACAGATAAGATTGCACTTAATCACAAAAGATGTAACGATTTTATTACACCACAGGGAGTAAGATAAAAATGCTTCCTTTTACCACTTGTATTTAATGTTGTTCTGAATGCTACAGCCAATGCAATAAGGCAAGGAAAAAAAATAAAATGCATTCGAATTGTAAAAGAAGCAGTTAAACTGTCTTCATTTGCACGTAGCACTATTGTGTACCTAGAAAATTCAAAGACAGACACATACACGAAAAAAAATATTCTAAGACTATAAAGGACTTTATTAAGCTCGTGCAGTCAAGATCAATATACAAAGATAAATCTATTTCTATATGTTCGCAGCAAACAATTGGAGACTGAATTAAAATGCTACTTTCAATAGTATTCCTAAATATGAAAACTTAGGGATAGATTCAACAAAACATGTGCTAGATCTGGGCACTAAAATCTATAAAACACTTCTGAAAAGAAAGTAATAAAGACTTAATAAGTGGGACATCATGCTTTGCTCACATTAAAAATAAAACAAATTTTCATTAGGTCAGTTCTGATTCATGGTGATCCCAAATGGCTAAGTGGTAAAACTGTGATCCATAGAGGTTTTACTAACTATAATCTTTCAGATTATAGTTTCTTTTGTGATATCTCTGGGTAAGTACAAATGCCAGCCTTTTAATTAGTAGCCAAATGCTTAACCATTTGTGTCACCCAGGAACTGCTTTCATGATGTTGGAAGATGTTAATTCTACATGCATACGTAGACTTCAGGAAACCAACCTCTTTTTTTTTTTAAATAAGAGGCTGTAGAATGGGTGGAATTACCTGACCTGAGCTGAAGGAAAGTGAGAAAACTAGCAAACTGCTGATTTCAAAGTGATACAAGATAATGGGACAGAGACAGGCAGTTTCTAGGGGCTATTTATAGCCCCTCATAGCTCGGTGATTTTCTGGTTATGTTTTCAAATATGTGGAAAGCTTGCAAGCTTTTATCAACATTTCAAGATGAGAAGATGAGCTATTACCCTGGAAACCAGCAGTTACGGTCTTTTGTAAAGAATGGGACCCAAAAGCGTGGAAGCATTGACAGTTGAGTTACTCTGAAGACTGCCTGTGCCTGTCACTGAAAAGGTAACGTGCCAGGCATGGTGCTAAACTCAGGTGCTATCCCCCACAATTATTCAGGGTAAATGAAGAAACTGAAGGTTTTCCTAGATGTTACCACGTCCAAAGAGTATGCTTGTTCTCACTAGACCCAGTTGCCAATCTATATATATTTCTAGTGTTTCTAAGAGGTTTCTGAAATGAGAGTCTTAGCAAAAGTGCTTTACACAAAAGCCTCTTGAGAATACTGAATTTTCAAAGCACTAGCACATAATTGGAAACTCTAGTGCCATAGTGGTTAAACGAAAAGATCAGCAGTTCACATTTGTCAGGTTCTCTATGGGAACTCTATGAGGCAGTTCGACTCTGTTCTGTAGGGTTACTGTGAGTTGAGATTGACTCAACAGCATTGGTTTTGTTTCCTTTTTTGTTTGTTTTTATCCCATAAAGAAAACACTCTATACAACTGTTGCCAAAATTACTGAAGCTTATTCACAGGGGAGGAATGCTGTCAGAGGGTCTGGAGCAGGGAAATGAAGATAGTCCACCCCAGAGAGACCTTCTCATTTCAGCAGAGAAAATAAGTGCTAACCCTTAAAAGGGTTGTGGTCCACGAACCTACTGCTAAAAATAATTTCTTAAGCCCATTAACTGAATGAACACCAGAATTTGGAAGCCACCAGTAACCAGTGAAGGTTTCAGCAAAGCAGCATCACTCAGTGGTAGCAATGTCCGCACTGCAGAAATAAAAGCAGAAATCATCTCCCCACAAGGCTGTATCTTATCAGTGAGGCCTGATTATCCTCAGTCTTCATGCAAAATGTTTCCACTATGAAACCCCACACCAAGCCAAAGGCAGGAACTGAGACAAGGATTCAAAATGGAATGACCTATATATAAACACCAAACTTCATTTTCAACTCTTACCCTACAAGGTCCACTAAAGTAAGAGCACAGTTCCTCAGTGACACAGAACCACCACACGACCCAACAGTGCCTTACCTAGGTATGTGCTCAAGAGAACTGAAAATCTGTACCCACGTAAAAGCTCAGACGTGCGCTTTCATTGCAGCATAACTTCTAACAGCCAAAAAATTAAGGCAAAGACTTTTACTTGGCTTGGTGGGAACAAGTCGGCATCCTCTGTAGTTTGGGAGAGACCACACACAAGTTATCCTTTCATTCATCTCTTTGCATCTCTCCACCCAACCAATGCCCACTGGTCACCTTCATGTAACATGCATGGAAGTGGGTCCCCGAGATGGACAGGAGCACTAGCTGTGCTGTCAAAGAGCTGCAGGTGTAGAAGATCAGCTTGTAAGTGGTCATCCAGTACGGTGAGTGCTGAATCTGAGATGTGCCTTGTTTGGGGGGACTCATAAGGGAATGTTACTGACTTGATGGGCATATGATTTGGGTGCTGGAGGATGGGGACATTCATCACTGAAGAGCAGAGGGAGGCAGTTCCATGCAGAAGAGGGTGACACAGTGACATGGAAGACATTTTTAATGGTGCCCTACCTTGTCTGCCTGTCTCCACATCCCATATGCCGTTTTCACCATGCTTCTAGGATGGGGTCCAAGATGCCAAGATCCTTTCGACATCCAGAGCTTCACACCTGCCACTGGCCCACTGTTCAGCAGATGTGCAACAGGAGCTTCCCATAAGCCAAGTTCTTGTTTCTCCTAAAACTGCTAAAACTGTATAGCCAGGAATGACTCCTGGTCTCATGAATCTCACATTTTGGTGGACAGAGACAGAAGAAAATACGTGAGAGAAAAATATGTAAACAAATAAGCAAGATAGTTCCAGACAGCCATAAAGGCTCCAACGAAAATCAAAACAGAGTAAAGCTCAAGTCACATTGTCCAATATAGTTAGCTGCAGTCAAATCTGGCCCAACACATAGGAGCACCACACACAGCCGGATAAAATGCTGTGCAACGACAGCCCAACAATACCCATACGACTGACAGCACACTGGATCCATTGTGACCCACGCTGACAACACACTGGATCCATTGTGACCCTCACTGACAACACACTTGATCCATTGTGACCCACACTGACAGCACAGTGGATCTGTTGTGACCCACACTGACAGCACAGTGGATCCATTGTGACCCACGCTGACAACACTGTGGATCCATTGTGACCCACACTGACAGCACAGTGGATCCATAGTGACCCACAGGTCTTTCATTGGTTGATTTTCAGAGAGATCACTCGCCTTTCCTCCTAGTTCATCAGTGTCTGGGAGCCCCACTGGAACCTGCTCAGCATGACAGCAACAGGCAAGACTCTATACCAGATGGGTGATGGCTGCACGCGTCACCTATTCCCGGTGCACCAGCTGAGAATCAAACCCAGAACTCTCATGTGGAAGTCAGAGAATTCTACCACTGGATCACTACTACCTAATGCTTGGAGGGTAGGGCATAAGAAATGCTTGACTCTCAGGGCCACGAGGCCATTGGAATCTCACCTGCAGAACAACTGAGGGGCAGCAAAGTGTCTTCAGCAGAAGAGCGAGATCTCCAGGGCACTGTCAGAGAAGAGCGCACTGGTGCACATCTGCCATTAGAGAGAGAGGAACGAAAGCCAGAGGGCCTCGGGGACTCTGCCTGCAGCTGCCACTTGTGCATTCTGATGGGGAAAGCAGAATCCAGCCAGAGCCTTTACCTTCAGGACTCCAAGGTGATCAGAAGGGATTTTGGAATCTACTAAATACTGATGAGTTATCGGTGTGTCTTTAGAAAAAAAAAATCAATCATTGGAATACCCTCTGTATTTTTCTGAATTTTTTAAACAATCCATAATAAAAGTAATAGACAGATATATAGATGATAGACATAGACGGACAGATGACAGAGACAGATAGGCAGACAGACAGACAGATACATAGGAGGACTGCCAATTAAGTTCCCAAACTCATCCTAGAAAACATGCTACAGACCTCATTGCTAAATATCACCTCAGCGACCTTCGAAGTCCTCCCCTTGGGAAGCTATGCACTGATGCCAGCACCTGGTCCAACCTTCAAAGCAGTTTTGGAACTCTTTTTCTGAAATAACCATCAGAGCTGTATTACCCTTGATGTCCTGAATGTCATCAAAATGTCTTCCTTTCAATATTTCCATTATCTTTGAGTAAAGAAAAAAGTCACTGGGGTTCCAATCAGGTGAATAGGGAGAATCTTCCAAAACAATTATTTGTTTACTGGCTCAAACTCCCTCACAGACAACTGGACCGTTAAGTTCAGGAACTTGCCACCATGCCACCAAGTGCAATGGTTATTCCAGAAAGAGCTCCCAAATTGCTCTGACAGGTGGACTGGGTGCTGGCATAGGTGCGTTACTTCACAAGGGGAGGACTTCGGAGGGGACCATAACAATATTCAGCAATGAGGTATGTAGGACTTGCAAGAATTAAGTTCATGGACTTCATTGTCAGACCGATAGATAGATAGATAGATAGACAGGTAGAGTCGAAAGATGAGTAGATAGATAGGTAGCCAAAATTGTTAATAGATAGACAGACAGACAGATAGATAGGCAGGTAGGTAGATGAGATAAATGATACAGATAAGTAGATTGAACAGACAGATGGTAGATACAGAGATGCATAGATAGACACATGGCCACTGAAGCTCTCTCCCTGTGACAATTCTGCCCTCTGTAAGATGATCACCCTATATTATCATAAGTTCCCCCACTTGATGCATTAGGTCCTCATTGATTTTTCATGCACAATTTTTCTAGAGTCACTTGCAAATGCAGAAATAATACAATAGTCTTTAAAATATGTAAAATTATGTTCAGGTGTCATGCTCCTGCTCTCACTCCCAACACTGGTGCACTTGAATCAATTATCTGTTATTCTTTTATGTTCATCTCTCCAACGGGAAACATCTGTATCCCAATCACTGATGAGTTGACCCATTTTCTGATCAAATTTGTCTTACTTATGGCACCATTAAGCAGGAAAAAAAATCAGCATCAAGGGTTTCACCTCCTCACAATCTACCACTAACATAGTACAGGGTATTTATGTCTCACATCGGGAATGCCATGTCCCAGATGTGCTTGTTCTTTCATGCACACATGGCGTTTCCAGAATGGCACGATTCTACGGTTTTTTGTATCAAACTGTTTCATTCCCAGTTTCAAATATAGGAAAAGACTTTGGAAGCTGCAGCTGTGAAGCAAGACTTTTCAGCCATTCGGAAGATTTTCAAACTCAAAATCTGTCCCTTCCCTTCATCTAACCGAAGAAAATCTACATATTCCACTGTTAAAAATTAAATTTGTCATTCCCCATACTTATGCCTTTGCAGACTCCTTAACCTCCAAATGAAAAATTCTGTGAATAAGTTCACCTGGAAAATCCTATTCATTCTGCCTAGCTCAGCTTCATTGTGCTCTGAAAATGCTTCTTTCAGCAGGAAAAGTAGTTACCCTCCTCTGTGTGTTCATTGAACATTGAGCTTCCAAATCTCCTGCAAAACGGTGGCTTCCAAAATAAAAACCACGAATGGTCACCACAGTACTGTAACTGGCGGTACGAGGACTGCCAGGTAAGTGTACGGACACGTCCTACAAAAGTGCTCCATGCCTCATGGCTGAATGCCGCTGTGATCACATCTGAAGTCCTCCCCTTGGGAAGCTACGCACTGACACAAGCTCGTAGTCCAACCTTCAAAGCAATTTTGGAACTCTTTCTGGAATGCCCATCAGAGCTGTCATTGTGTTGACCTTGATGTCCCGAATGTCATCAAATTGTCTTCCTTTCAATATTTCCTTCATCTTCAGGTCAAGAAAAGTGATTGGGGGCCAGATCAAGTGAGTAGAGAGGTTGTTCCAATACAGTTATTCATTTGTTTATTGGTTAAAAACTCCGTCACAGACAACTAGACAATTAAGTTTGTGAACTTGGCACCATGCCACTGTGCACAATGGCTGTTCCAGAAAGAGTTCCAAAATTCCTTTAAAGGGTAGACTAGGTGATAGTGTCCATGCATAGCTTCCCAAGGGAAGTTCTTCGATGGTGACCGTAGTAATACTCAGCAATAAGTTATGCAGAACTTAGAACAATTAAGTTCACAGACTTAACTGTCAGACCTTGAATGTTCAAGCTCACCCTTTACACATCAATCAAATGACCTCTGAAAATTACGTAACACTCTCTTGGCTCTCTGAAAATGGAGAATGGAGATGATAGTACCAGTATTACTGGGTTATTACAGAGATTAAATTACGTAATCGTTTGATCACGAAAACTGCTTGCAGTAGGACCTGACAATGATGTTTATTAAATTATTGTTTCTTCTAATGGTCATACCTATAACCACTATATTGGTGCTACAGCTGCTAACCAAAAGGTTGGCAGTTCAGATCAACTAGGTGCCCCCTGGAAATTCTATGGGGCAGTTCTATGCTGTCCTATGGGGTCACTGTGAGTCGGAATTGATCTGACAGCAAGGGGTTTTTTGGAAGTGCTGGGTAAGTCTCCTATGGCTTACCTTTGTGTGGTCTGCAGGCAAACAGTGCAGTAACAGACTGTTGGCTTGAAATAGTCACTTCAGGTTTTTCCACAAATAGTTGATCCCAGTGACTGATCCAAAAGGCAACATTTTTCCCAAAGCATGTTTGAAGTGCAGCTTTGGTATGATTGATACGTGTGTGTTTGTTTGTTTTCTGGTAAAAGTAAAACAATCAATTTTTCAAAGTTTCATATGTAAAATGAGGAAAAAAAAAAAAAGACAGTTGACCCTGATTCTCAAAGTTGACATGTATGGAAACTCTCCAGACTTCTCTCTCAAAGGTAGCTTTGATCACATCAGCCCCAGAGTCTAAGTTGTTATAGTGCTTGTTTTCCTACTTACATTTGGAACATGCAATTTTATGATAAAGGTGCATTTTATTTTTGTCCCGAATGTGCCAATCTGTGATCCAAAATTCTGGATCATACCCAAGGACATCAACTGGGAATTCAGGACTATGTTGTATATACAACATAAAATGGAGATCCAAGCAAGTTAACAATAATGATCCCACAAGCATTCATCTTCCCATGCAAATATATGCAAATTTATGTAAATTTGCAATGGCCAGAGGCCATGGCCTCAAACCATTCATGCTGTAGACTAACAGAGTGTTGAATAAAAGAGGAAAATGTGGCTGTGTTTCTCAGAGTCAGCCTTACAATGCTGGTTTCTGAGGACTACCCTTTCTGAGGCACCTTAACACTGGAAGTTATCCGACCTTCAGGGCAAATGTACTAAACTAAAAATCAAACCCACTGCTGTTGAGCTGATTCTGACTCACACCAACCCTAGAGACAGAGTAAAACTGCCCCCTAGAATTTCCAAAGAACACGTGGAGGATTTAAACTGCTGACTCTGTAGTTAGCTGCCATAGCCCTTAACCACTGCTCCCCCAGGGTTTCCAGTCCTCGTTTCCTCCTGCTAGGCTGTGGAGCCTGAGGCCCAGGGAAGTTAAACAACTTAACCAAAATTACACAACTAGGAAATAACACCTCTGTTGGTTTTTTTGTTTGTTTGTTTTCTTCCTCAGGAGCATGAATTTCTTGCTGACTTCACTTTCTTCATTGTAAGCTACACTCACACTACCAGTAAGGTATGTTTGGACTATAATGCAAATTCATTCACTCATCCCCTATTTATTGAATATCTACTGTGTGCTGGGAATCACAATCTATCAAAAGAAAATCGAAACATGGGCATACTTTTTATCTAGGTGCTCTTATTAAAACCTTATTATAATAATAGAAATGTAAAGCTGTATAATAGAAAACAGGTAAAATGACAAACCCAAAACCAAACCCACTGCTGCTGAGTCAATTGCGACTTGTAGCAACCTTACAGTACAGAACAGAACTGCCTCTTAAAGTTTCCAGGGAGCACTTGGTGGATTCAAACTGACAACCTCTTGGTCAGCAGCCCAGTTGTTAAACAATGGACCACCAGGGCTTACCCTAAATAATTCAACCTACAAAATCCTATGGGCAATCCTACTTGATCCTGCTGTGAATTGGAATATACTGGATCACAACAGAGAATTGGGTTTCAACCTTTTACTGAAGAAGTTTGTTGACCTCGGACACAGAAAAGTTCATTAACTGTGAAGTGAAAAGGAGAGAAAACACATACCAATATTATGACTGCAGTGTCCTTCCCAGTCATTTAGATCAGCCTACTGGGCTGGTCAACTGGACGATCACTCATCCCTGTCACTGCTGCCTAGCTCTATCTGCTGCCTTGTGCCCTGGATATTGAGGACCCAGCCTTTAAGGAGCTCACAGATCAGTCAGCTGCTGGTAAACATTAATTGGGAGCAAATGGAATTTATGCCAAATCCATTAAAGGGGAAATGTAGAACAACTAGAAAGCTGGAAAAAGTCACCCTTTGCCAGCAGTGAGGTTGTTAGTTGCTGCTGAGTTCATTCTGACTCTTGGTGACCCCGTGTGAGCATAAGCAGAATTGCTTCATAGAGTTTTCCGGACTGTGACCTTTCAGCAGCCTATAACTAGGCTTTACTTGGTGAAGGAGCCTCTGGGTGGATTTGAACTGCCAACTCTTTAATTAGCATACCAGCACCATTTGCACCATGCAGGGCCTCCCATTTTACCATAAAACTCTAAAAACCAGTTGCCAATCAGTGAATTCTGACTAATGTTGACCCTGTGGGACAAAGTATGGTGATCAGATTCTCCCAGGAGCCTAAGTCAGTTTTTCCTGGTGTCATGGTTGAGAATTCACTAACTCAAAGTTCTCAGCGACTTTATGGAGCATAACTACTATGAACTGCAAGAATCGACTGCAGTTAGCAGTACGAATAATTGCATAATGATCTCACTTTTATCACTGGAGAACATGAAGAGGCTCTGGGTGACTCCATCATTACCCGAAAGGTTGATAGATCAAATCCTCCCAGAAATGCCTCAGAAATGAGGCCTGCAGATCTATTTCCAAAAGATCACAGGCGTTGAAAACCCCGGAGCACAATTCTACTGTGACATACATGCTATTACTATAAGCAGGAAACAAGTCAACATCCGCTGAAAAAAGGAAAAAATAAAAGAATACCATATAGAGGATTATATTTATAGAGTTATATATAAAATAAATAAATAAAATAAAAAAACACTGCTCATTATACCAGAAGTTCTGGCCACAGCAATTAGAAAATACAAAGAAATGAGGGGCATCTGTATCAGTAAAGAAGCAAAAATCTCCCTATTTGCAGATGATATGACTGTATACACAGAGAATCCTAAAGAATCCATAAGTATACTACTCAAACTAATAGAAGAATTCAGCAAAGCATCAGGATACAAGATAAACATAAGTAAATCAGCAGGATTCCTTTATAACATCAAAGAGATCATTAACGAAGAAATCACCAAATCAATACCATTTACCATAGCCCCCAAGAGAAGATAAAACACCTAGGAATAAATCTAACTAGAGAGATAAGAGACTTACACAAAGAGAACTACGAGACCCTACTGCAAGAAACTAAGAGAGACTTACATAAATGGAAAAACCTACCCTGCTTATGGATAAGGAGAATTAACATTGTGAAAATGTCTGCTTTACCCAAAGTGATCTACAAATACAGTGAAATCCCAATAAAATCCCAGTGACATTTTTCAGTGAGATGGAGAAACAAATAACCAACTTTGTTTGGAAGGGGAAGAAGCCCTAGATAAGCAAAGCAGTACTGAAGAAAAACATACCAGAAGGCCTCTAACTACCAGACTTTAGAACCTGTTACACTGCCACAGTAGTAGTCAAAACTGCCTGGTACTGGTACAAAAAGAGCCATATAGACCAACAGAATAAAACTGAAACCCCAGAGATGACAGCATCCTCTTATGAACAGTTGATATTCAACAAAGCCCCTAAGATTGTAAAATGGGATCAAAACAGTCTGTTTAACAAATGGTGCTGGCAAAATTGGATATCCATCTGCAAAAAAACTGAAACAAGACCTATATCTCATACCTTACACAAAAGCCAATTCAAATTGGATAAAAAACTTAAATGTCAAACTTAAAGTGATTAAGCTAATGAAAGAAAAAATAGGATTAACAGGAAGTTTAAACACACAACATAGATAGACCTCAAAATCTGACAAATTGTGATCAACAGAAGAGTAAATAGACAAATGCAAACTACTAAGAACCAAACACTTTTGCTCATCCAAAGACTTTATCAAAAGAATTAAAAGACCACCTACAGAATGGGAAAAAGTATTTGGCAATTATATGTCAGACAAATGTCTGATCTCCAGATCTATAAGCCAAAACCAAGTGCCTTTGAGTAGGATCCGATCTATAAGGTACTGCAAAATATCAGCAAGAAAAGGATAAATAACACCATTAAGCACTGAGCAAAAGAGATGGACAGACACTTCTCTAAAGAGGATATCCAGGCAGCCAAAAGACACACGTGGAAATGCTCATGATCATTAGTTATTAAAGAAATGAAAATTGAAACTGCAATGAGATACCATCTCACCCCAGTAAAGTTGGCCATGATCCAAAAAATACAAAACAACAAATGCTGGAGAGGCTGTGGAGACATTGGAACTCTCCTGCACTGCTGGTGGCATTCCAAAATGGGGCAACCTGTTTGGAAAATAATCTGATAATTCCTTAAAAAAGCTGGAAATAATCATTTTACCCCATAATCCCACTGCTTGAAGTACATCTTACAAAAGCAACATCAGTCAGATGAACAGATACATGCACTTAAGCCTTTATTGCAGCACAGTCTGCAGTAGCAAAAAGATGGAATCAAACCAGATGCCCAATAACAGGTGAATGGATAAATAAACTGTGGTATATATATTCAATGGAACACTGTGCAATGATAAAGAACAATGATGATTGTAGAAAGCATTCCATAACCTGGTTTCAACTGGAAGACATTACATTGTGTGAAATCGGTCAGTGGCACAAGGACAAACATTGTATGAGACCGCTACTATAAGGACTTAAAACAGACTCATATACAGAAAAAAAGACTCTTTGACAGCTTCAAGAGAGTGATAGAAGGAGGCTGGGAGGGAGGGAGGGAGGGAGGGTGTGGGCTGATTATAGATTAGATAGTTGATCGAAATCATGTTGGGTGAAGTCAGTGACAGCACACATTAGAAGGAAGATCAATTTAACTGGACTTCAACATAACCTGAAAACTCTTTCAATCTCAACTCAATATTGCAAAGACAGAGTGGTAGAGGTTGACAGGGTCTGGGGACGATGCTCTCCGGGGGCATCAAGGCTGATTGGTATAACTAGCCTATTGCTAAGTCTTCTGCACCCCATATTGGTGAGTGGCATCAAAAGCTAGCAAGCTGCCATCTGAGGTACACCAAATGGCCCCAACTCAGCTGAAATAGATGATCACCAAGGACAAAAACAACATGGGAGAAAGAGAATCCAGAAGACAGAGAAACCCATGTGAATGGGTGACCACATCAACATGTGGCCAGAAGAAGCAGATACTGCTGGGTCATCACCAATGACAGCCGTGATGGGGCTCACGGTGTTGAGTTCCATTGGCAATGAGAGAAAAAAAAAGGGATGCACCCTGAGAACTCCACTAAAAGACCACAAGTGATGGTCTGAAGTCCTGTGGGTTCCCCTAGGAGCATGGCCCCTAGGCCTGATTCTGCCCCTGATCCTAAATCATTACTGAGGAAAACTCTTCGTACAGGAATGAATTGGATTCAGGAACATAGAGTGACCATATCATGTGTGCACTTTATGGTTCTGTGCATCTATAAGATGTCGTCCTATTGGCCTCTTAACTACAGTGGAGTGGAGAGGGCGGATAGGAGGGGACAGGAGATTGTTAAGAGTATATGACACGTATAGAATGGAAAAGAGGAGTGCGCTGTCACTGGGCAAGGAGAGCAGAAAGAGCTGCAGATAGGTGGGCATGTAAATTTAAACTGGATTGTACACGTCCACTCAACCACAATAAAAAAAAAAAACCTGCTATAGAGTTGTCTGCAACTCATAGTGACCCTATAGGGCAGATTAGAACTGCCCAATAGTTTCTAAGGAGCCCCTGGTGGATTTGAACTGCCAACCTTTTGGTTAGCAGATGTAACACTTAACCCACTACACCACCAGAGTTTCCGGAGTTACATCAGCTTATAAGTAGATAAGAATGCGTATGTGGATGAGTATGTACCATGTGTATGTTTATGCAGTCATATATGCATAGTATGTTAATATTAACAGGATATTAAGTGATATTTATATCAATATATCCTATAACAGCAGACTACTGTTACTAGGTGCTGTTGAGCAGGCACAGATGCACAGCGGCCCTACCTGCAGAAGAATGGGACACCTGAAGGTCCTCCAGCACGGTCACCGTCGTTGTTGTGCTTGAGCCCGCTGTCAGAGCCACCACAGAAATCCATCTTCCTGAGGGGCTTCCTTTTTTTCACTCACTGTCTGCTTTACCAGCTGTGATGTCCTTCTCCAGGGACAGATCCCTTCTGACAACATGGTCAAAGCATGTAAAGCATAGTGTCCCCATTTTTGCTTCTAAGGAGCATTCTGGTTGTACTTCTAAGACATATGTGTTCATTCTTTTGGCATTCCTCGGTTCTCCAGCACCGCAATTCAAAAGGGTCAGCTCTTCTGTGGTCTTCCTTCTCCCTTGTCCAGCTTTTGGGTGCCTGTGGTGCACTGGATGCAATTGGTTTTTTTGAGTCACATCATAGTAGTAGAATAGTATGAAAATAATAAATAGCAACGTTTACAATGAGGCTTTTCAGGAAGAAGGAGGTAGAATATTGAGATAACAGAACGATATGTAACGGATTCAAGCTATTTCCCTGATATTTAATTGATTTTTTGAAAAAGTCTGTTAAAGTTTGATAGAGGGGCATATGCAGATGACATGTATATTAATTTTAAAAGATTCAGCATCCCTTAGCTAAAACCCTTGGGGCAGATGATTTCAAAGTGCTGAAGGTTTTAGATTTTAGAAAATATGATTCATGTACTGTATATGACTTAGCAGCCCCAGCAGGATGTGAGGTAACAACCTGTAATTAAACAAATGAACTTGTCTGCTGGAAAGGTCTGAATATTCACACAGAGATGGATATGATAATAACTATAAATAGCATCTCCTCGATTCAGGTCAGAATCAGATGCCAAACGAGCCTGGCACAACCTTTAAAAACAGAAAGTGGTTTCAGAGCTTCTTTGCACTTTGGTGCTGACGATAAGGGATTTGTGGAGCTGCAATGATTTTTCACATGTTTTGTATACTAAGAATAATTATAAGAATGGGCAACCTGACCCTCAAGACTGAATCATCATCAGTATCCTGTGCTGTTAGCTTAGGAATAAAATGCCAGTCATCGGTATGCTGAGCTGAGTTTGGGATCTTAAACAGCTGGGGAGAACCCTCCTGGGGTATATGTCTTACTGTCTGTTCTCTTGACTCAGTTCAGGTTCAAGTTCAAGTTGCCCTTTGCGCCCTGCTGCCATCGTCACCCCCAAATGTGATGTTCCATGGACATTCCATCCTCATCTCCTGACCTGAGGTCTTAGTGTTCGCACACGCTCAAAGCTCAGTTTAAACTTAGCTGGTCCTGCTTGTTTCCAATGAGCAAGGCAAAAGGTGGGCTGTCTGCTTAACTCTTTACCTTAGGAGGAGCTTCTACGGGACACTTGATTGGGAAGATGGCCCTATAACCTGCCATGTTGTTCTGCCTATTGTCTCTGCTGTTACCCACATGGCTTAGTTGCTGCAGTGATAAAAGGGACATTGAAAATCTCAGAGTAAGAGTCACCTTCTGCACGGGGTCCAGGCAGAGAACACATGGTGCCATTAGGCAACAGGATGACGCTTCCTGAGCAAGGCGGCTGCCACAGAGAAGCCAGTTCAATCACTGCCGGCTCGCCCTCTGTGGGGCAGTCATTCTCAGAGGCAGAGACTGCAAAGGTTTGTAAAGTTGCATGAAAACTCTTTAAAATTTCCACAGAGTGGTAAACATCTGTATTTTGCTAAGCAAGAGCACAAGCAAGCACATACCTTCACCCCTCCTATTGCGGTCACTCCCAGAGGCTAGTGTGTCCAGCTCATCGTTAACATTATTTTTCTCGTTATCTTCTCAAGGACCAATGAAGTGTTTTTTCACAGAGCACTCCAGGGGCTGAGTCTGTGAACCAGTGAGAAAGCTCCCAGTTCGGGGTGAAATGTATCCATCCCTAAACTGGGAGTTTCGCTCTGAAACCACCATGGGTTGTCTTCTGCTGTTTGGCATTTTGTAGACAAGTTAGAAAATACTTAGCAAAAGACAAACACTTAAAGAACATTCAACGTCTTTTCCCTTATTGTGTGAAAATAAGAAATAACATTCACATCAACTCCCCAATTTTCTTTTTTTTTTATGATGATGATGATTGAATGAAAATGTACATTCCCATGTAAATTGCATGCCCACCTATATGCAGTTCCCACTGCTGTCCCTGCCCGGTGACAGCACACTCTTCCTCTCTGGTCCATACATGTCTTATCCTCCCAACAGCCTCCTATCCCCTCCTCTCCACCCATTCCCCTGCCTCCAGTAAGTGGTCAGCAGGACGACATCCTATAGATGCATAGAATCATAAAGTGCACACACTATATGGTCAGTCTGTGTCTCCAAGTCCAATCCATTCCTATCCATGGAGTTGATCCCCATTATGATCTATGGACAGGGGCAGCATCAGGGCCAGGGGCCATGCTCCCAGGGGAACTCCAAGGCCCCTGGACCATCAATTGTGGTCTTTTAGTGGAGATCTCAGTGTATACCCCTTTTTATTCTTGTGTTGCCAGTAAGACTCAACTTTGTGAGCTCCATCACGGCTGTCACTGGTGATGGCCAGGCACCATCCGGTTCTTCTAGTCACAAGTCAATGTAATCACCCACTCACATGGGTCTGTCTGTCTTCTGGGTTCTCTTTCCCCCATGTTGTTTTGGTCCTCAGTGATCATCCATTCCTGCTGAGTTGGGACTATTTGCTGTACCCTCAGATGGCAACTTGGCAGCTTTTAAAACCCCAGACATCACTCACCAACATGGGGTGCAGATAACTCCCCAAATTTTTAAATAGTTTTGATTTCATTCCTATAAACCTACTTTTAGTCATGTGAAATCCTCTTTCACTAACAGGAAACACTCAGAGATGCAGGGAAGTATTTGTGCATAAGGCTACCCTTGCAAACCCATTAACAAAATAAAAAATGAAAAAATTAGCTCCCTAAATTGTGAAAATAAGTAAATAAATTTTGGGCTGTCTTATGGGAAACTGTACAACCAATGAGACTCCCACTTTTGAGGAACTTTAAGGATGCCAGAAAAGGTTATGAGAGACAGAAAGTGAAAAAACAAGATATACAACTATTTGTGCTTTTAATGTACTAAACTCCATAACATGTATACCCAGTTGTCAGTGTTTCCCTCTAAGTTGTAATTATCTATATGTATTTTTTTCCAAAGTTTCCAAAATTAGTACGTATTACTTCTAGAAATAAAAGTAAAAGGTACATTTATGTTTATTTTTATCAAAGAATATAATGACCAGAAGATACCATGTTGCATCTTGGAATTGAGGTCAATTTGTCCCGAAATTCCAGCACTTGTCTGTCAATTTGTTGTGGTAGCTTGTATAATGCTGTAATACTGGAAGTTACATCACTAACATTCTACACTAGCAGGTTCACCCATGGTGGACAGATTTCAGCTAAGCTTCTAAACAAAGACAAACTAGGAAGAAGGACCTGGTAATCTACACCTAAGCAAATTAGCCAGTGAAAACATTATGAATAGCAGTGGAATATTATCTGATCTAGCGCCAGAAGATGAGCACCTCAGGCTGGAAGACACTCAACGGACAGCAGGGAAAGAGCTGCCTTTTCAAAGTAGGGTCTACATGATGTGGGTTCAGTCTAGTTTGGGGGACCTTCATTTGCTGATGTGGCACAGCTCAAAATGAGAAGAAACCATAGTAAACACACATAAGGAATTAGAATGGTGAACTTACGAAGTATGAAGCTGGGAAAATTGAAAATCACCAAAAATGAGATGGAACGCTTGAAGATCAGTAGTCTAGGCATTAGTGAGCTGAAACGGAAGGATAGTGACCATTCTGGATCAGACAGCCATATCGTCTACTATGCCTAGAAGGACACATTAAAGAGGAATAATATCACAGTCACTGTCAAAAAAGAATATTTTAAAACCTATCCTGAAACACAGCGCTGTCAGTGACAGGATAATATCCACACAGCTAGAAGGAAAATCAACTAGTATGGCTACCATTCAAATTTGTGCATCAGCCATTAATGCCAAAAATAAAGAAATTAAAGACTTTTGGAAGCTTCTGCAGTCTGAAACTGATTGACTATACAATTAAGATGCATTGATAATTACTGCTAATTGGAATGCCAAAGTTGGAAATAAAGCATAGGTAGTTGGAAAATAGAGCCTTGGTAATAGAAATGATTCTGGAAATCTTACGATAGAATTTTGCAAAATTGGCATCACATTTGCTGGAAACACTTTTTCTCAACAACATAAATGTTGGACTCTAACAGGTGAAATACATAGGCATCATATCCACTACATCTACAAAAATACACTACGGAGCAGCTCAGTCTCATCAGTCAGAACAAGACAGGGGCTGCCCATGGAACAGTCAGTCGTTCATATGCGAGAGCAAGGTGAAGGTGAAGGAAATTCAGGCCAGGCCACACAAGCTGAGGCCCCACCCGGAGCACACCATGCCTGAATTTAAAGACCATTTAAAGAATAGATTTGATGAATTGAATACTAATGACAGGAGGCCAGACAATTTGTGGGATATCATCAAGGACATCATACATGAAGACAGTAAGAGATCTTTAAAAACACAGGAAAGAATGAAAAGACCAAAACTGATGCTATAAGACATTCTGAAACTTGCTTTTGAAAGTTGAGTATCTAAAGGAAATGGAAGAAATGATGAAATAAAAGAACTGAACAGAAACTTTTGAAGACCAGGTTGAGAAGCTGAAGTAAAGTATTATAATGACAGGGACAATTACCAAGAGTTAGAAACTCAAAAGGGAAGAACACGTTTGACATTACTCAAGATGAAAAAACTGAAGGAAAAATTCAAGCTTCCAGTTGCAATATTTAAGGATTGTATGGGGAAAATGCTGGATGCAAGAAGCATCAAAAGAAGATGGCAGGAACACAGAGTCACTGAACCCCAAAGAATCTGTGGACATCCGATCATTTTAGGAAGTAGTATATGATCAAGAGCTGATGGTACAGGAGCTGCACTGAGGAAATTGGCCAAAAAGAAGGCTCCAGAAATTGAAAGAATACCAACTGAAATGTTTCAACAAACAGATACAACCCTGGAAGTGCTCATTCATCTGCTGCAAGAAATCTGGAAGACAGTTACCTGGGCAGCCGACTGGAAGAGATCCATATTCATGCCTATTTCCAAGAAAGGTGACCCAATGAAATGTGGAAACTTTTGAACTATGTCACTAATGTCAAATGCAAGTAAAATTATACTGAATATCACTCAAAAACAGTTGCAGCAGTGCATAAACAGGGAACAGACAGAAATTCAACCTGGATTTAGGAGAGGACATGGAATGAAAATAAATGGATCTTGGCTGAAGTCAGAGAATACAAGGAAGATGCTTACTTGTGTTTTATTGAGTATGGAAATGCATTTGACTGAGTGGATCATAAAAAATTATGGGTAGCATTGCAAAGAATGGAAATTCTGGAACACTTAATTGTGCTCATGAAGAATCTGTGCACAGATCAAGTGGCAGTTACTCATATAAAACAAAGGGATAGGGCATGATTTCAAGTCAGGAAAGATGTGTGTCAGAGTTTTATCCTTTCACATACGTATTCAACCTGTATACTAAGCAAATAATTCAAGAAACTAGACTATACGCTGAAGAAGTAGGCATCAGGGTTGGAGGAAGACTGGTTAACAACCTGCGTTACGCAGACAACACAACCTTGCCTGAGAAACATGAAGAGAGCTTAAAGCACTTACTGATGATCAGAGACCTCACAGCCACTGAGTGTGGACTATACCTCAATCTAAAAGAAACAAAAATCCTCACAACTCAACCAATAAGCAATACAATGGTAAATGGAGAAAAGACTTAAGTTATTAAGGATTCCATTTAATTGCATACACAACCAATGACTACAGAAGCAGTAGTCCAGAAATCGACAGAAGTATTGCACTGGGAAAATCTGCTGCAAATGATATGTTTTAAGTGTTAGAAGGCAAAGATGGCCCTCTGAGGTGTCACGTGAGCCTGACTGAAGCCGTGATATTTTCGGTCACCTTCATGCATGCAAAAGCTGGACCTGACTAAGTAAAGCCAAAGAGGAATTGATGACTGGAATTTACGCTGTTGGCAAATAATACTGAATATACCATGGACTACCTGAAAAATGAACAAGTCTGTGGAAACGCTGGTGGTATGGTGGTTAAGTGCTACACCTGCTAACCAAAAAGGTCAGCAGTTCGAATCTGCCAGGCATTCCTTGGAAACTCTGAGGAGCAGTTCTGTTCTGTCTATAGGGTCTCTATGAGTCAGAATCCACAGCAGTGGATTTTTTGTGTGTGTGTGTTAGAAGAAGTTCAGCAAGAGTGCTCTTTAGAAGCAAGGATATTGTTTCCCAGTGTGTTTTTAAGGGATGGAGCCAATATTTCTGTTCCTTCAGAATCTTGATCGCAACCCAAACCAAAAGTCCCCCTTGCCATCCCCTTCTGTCCTTTTCTTTCTGTAATGGCTGTCACACTCAACACACATTACACCGTTTCACACTCTAGCTGACATGGCTTCTCTCTTTCCAGTCCCTTCCATTCTCTTCTCAGAGTCTCAGGCTGGTGCAAACGGCTCTCCCACACAGATGCTAAGTGGAAGATTAAAAGCTGCAGTGCACCTAGAGCACCTCAGAGAAAAAGCCTTGGTGATCCAATTCTAAAAACTCAGCCATCGGAAACCCTGGGGGGCACAGTTCTACTCTGACTCACATGGGGCCACCATGAGTCACAGGTGACCAGAAGGTGACTGTTGGTATGCTCTCTCATCTTAGCAAAAGCCTACTCTTTTGCTGAAATATAGCTTATCTGTCCCCATTGCCGTGGGTACATTTCTGCTCTTCTAGCTGGTTGTGACCACATTTAACACACCTGTTAAAATCTAGTAGACTGATTACTCTGTCTGTTGGCTACAACCTATGGCTATGAGCAAGGTGACAGCATTTTGGTCTTTGGTCTTCCAGTGCCTAGCATAGAGTCCTTTACACACAAAATGCGTCATAAATGTATGATTAATTAAGCTACAAAGTTATCTTAGATCACTGAGCTGGGTTCTGAGCTAAGCCAGTAAAACTGACTGAAAATGATTCAAAGAAAACAGCCAAAGAACTGGAATCCAAGTCCTTCATAGCCCTTAGTACAAGGTGAGACCATTGACAGACTCTTCTCTCCAGGTGTCTTGCGTAAACCTCGTATAAACTGTCTCATGAATAAACCAGTTGCCACTGAGTCAACACTATTACAAGCCAGCCAAGTGCCATCGAGTCGGATCTGATTCATGGTGACCCCAGTGACCCCATTTGTGTCAAAGCCAACCTGTCCTCTACAGAGTTCTCTGCAGCTGAATTTTCAGAAGTAGATCTCCAAGTCTTTTTCCCCAAGTGCCTCTGGGTAGATTTGAACCTCCAAACTCTTGGATAGCAGCTGGTGCTCTTTGAGCCACCCAGGGGCAACTTGTGTATAATGTGGGTATAATCCTTGACCTTCTTGTCTACTGCAGGTTTGGGGAATTTACAACATACATGTGTGATTAAACCAAAAAACCCACTGCTGTCAAGTCGGGTCTGACTCACAGTAACCCTGGAGGTCAGAACAGCCCCATAGAGTTTCCAAGGAGCGCCTGGTGGATTTAAACTGCCAACCTTTTGGTTAGCAGACATAGCACTTAACCTACTATATCACCAGGGTTTCCACATATATATACCTATATACATACATATATGTATATGTATATATGAAGTGTCATTGTTGTTAGGTGCCCTCCAATCAATTTTTGACTCAAAGAGACCTCGGGTGACAGAGAACTGACTCATTGCATTTCCTAGACTGTAATCTTTGCATAAGCAGATTTCTAGATCTCTTCCCTATGGAACCACCAGGTAGTTCAAACTGTCAGCTGTTTTTTTTTGTTAGTAGCTGAGGGCTTAACTGTGTGCCATCAGGGCTCCTTAGAAAGTGTTGAGTGTTACAAAAAGGTGCAAATGGATACTCCACAGAGCTTTGCGTCCGTACCATCACGACCCTCATGACCCTTAGCCTTTTCAGACAAGCATCAGTATGCATTGTGGAGCATGAAGGCTCTGGCTAGTCCTAAGCAGAGTTTTTTGTTTTAAAAAAAAAATGCACAGCACAGTGAATCTAAAAAAATTTCATAATCTTAATTGACAGGTAGCCCTAAAAAAATGATAAGATACAAAGACTTTCCTTTTTTGTTTCAAGAATGTAACAATTATTTAAATAGCAAATTAAAGATTCATTATATTTTATTATTTAATAACATTTATGAGGACCTCTTTATATTGCTTCAATGAAACAATTGTTAAACCATACATTAAAGACTCAATTTTATTTTATTATATCCTTAATCCCATTTGGGGGGTAAATGTCTTGTCACTAAGCACCATTTCACATTTTCATGAAATATGCAATTATTTTGACAAAGAACGCAGCTGTAGCTATAACCTCCATGATTACATTTTCTGGAGAAGGCAAGGAAACTTCACCTGGGGTGCTGGGTTTGAAACTGGGTTCTGGGAAGTCCTTGGTTTCTGCTATAGATTGAATTGTGCCCCCTCCCCCATAAATATCTGTCATCTTGGCTGAGCCATGATTCCCAATATTGTTTGATTGCCTACCCTTCTGTTATCTGACATGATTTTCCTATGTGTTGTGAATCCTGACTCTTCAGTGCTAGTGAGGCAAGACTCAGTCTGTAAGATTACATTGTACCATGAGCCAATCTCTTTTGAGCTATAAAAGAGAGAAGTGAGCAGAAGATTGGAAGACTTCGTATCACCAAGAGAGTAGTATCACAGACAGAACTCATCTTTCAGACCCAGGGTCCCTGAGCTGAGAAGCTCCTAGACCAGAGAAAGATTGATGACAAGGACCTTTCTCCAGGGCCAACTTAAAAAGACAACCCCTGTAGCTGATGCACTGGTTTTGGAGTTTTAGCCTACTTTTCTGTGAGAAAATAAATTTCTCTTGTTAAAGCTATCCACTTGTGGTACTTCTGTTACAGCAGCACTAGGTGACTGAGACATCCACTGTGGTATTTCTGTTACAGCAACACTAGGTGACTGAGACATCTGCTGTGGTTGTTCTGTTACAGCAGCACTAGGTGACTGAGACATCCACTGTGGTTGTTCTGTTACAGCAGCACTAGGTGACTGAGACATCCACTGTGGTTTTTCTGTTACAGCAGCACTAGGTAACTGAGACGTCCACTGTGGTTGTTCAGTTACAGCAGCACTAGGTGACTGAGACATCAACTTGTGGTATTTCTGTTACAGCAGCATTGGATAACTAAATCCTAAGGTAGTATCTCAAGATCTCCATAGGGAGTCATGACATGCTGAAAAGACAAGGACACAGAAGCATCTGTCTGTTTTAACAACTATGAAGCATTTCAAATACACCTACAAGTAAAAAGAGTAAGTTTATAAGTGCCAATGTACACACACCAAAATATAACAAGTTATATAATATGCCAGATTGGCTGCTGCTTTCTGTGCTGTCGCTAAGGCATTAGAGATGGGATTGAACTCTCCTTCGCAGTCCTCTCCCCTCCCATTACCTGCCTTCCTTCACTTGTTGTTAGATGCTGTCAAGGAAGCCCCACTCAAGGTGAACCCAGCAACGTGGTACAAAACGCCACCTAGTCATGTCCTGTCCCTTGCTTGATTGCAGACCGGATAACTTATACCCACAGGATTTTCACTGGCTGAATTTGAGAAGCAGAACCTCAGTCCTTTCTTCCCCATCCATCCTAGTCTGGAAGCTCTACCAAATCCTATTCAGCATCTCAGGAACACACGCATCTCCACCGACAAACAGATGACGGCTGAGCGTGAGGTGTATTGGCTGGGAACCAAACATGTGTCTTCCACACGGAAGGTGAGATTTCTACCACTGCCTCACCAATCCCTCGTTTTTCATGGTGGTAACCAATATTTTGAAGTCGCTATGTATTGTTTGGAAACTCTGGTGGCATAGTGGGTAACTGCTATGTCTGCTAACCAAAAAGTCAGCAGTTCAAATCTGCCAGGCACTCCTTGGAAACTGTGGGGCAGTTGTACTCTGACCTCCAAGGTTGCTATGAGTCAGATCCGACTCAACAGCAGTGGGGTGGGTGTATTATTTAACATTGTTACTACAAAATCCTTTTATTTACAAACCATGAACAGCATTGTTGAGTATGAGTTTAAAATAAATAGCATCATATGGTATAGATCATTCTGTAACTTGCTTTTGTTCATTCAAACTCATTTCTAAGATTGATGTACCCTAATGCTCGCAGATCTGGCTATCCACGTCAGCAGCTGTGTCTCTGTAATTGTCAGGGGTCTTGGTTGTAAGGGACAGAAACTGTAATTCAATTAAGCAGAAGAGGACTGAATTAGAAGACTCTTGGGGGGCTGACAACAGAGACAAACAGGAAGTCTAGAGAATAGTCTCAGTAAGTGGGCAGCAAGAGTGAAGATCGGACAGTTGAAATCACAGCCCCCATCTCACCACAGGATATGGGGCTGGGTACCACTGGGTACCACTGGGGGCTGGGTACTGCTGGGCAATGCACGTCCCCATGGCAAGACCCCCACTGCTGGCTCTGGGCTCTGGACACTGGATGCTTACCCTGCCACTGTGCAGTGGTTAGCCCTCATGGCTGTTGCTGCGTCCATCTTAATTCTAGAATTCTAGTTCTTCTGGCATTTTTCAGACACTGTTGTGTGCCCGAAGTACTGAGCACAGAGTGAGACAATTTGTCCTCCAGCACTTACACTCTAGAGGAAAAGACAGACAATAAACAATCCATACTTACATATGCCTCCCCATCTGCAGATCACCAGTGACACTTGTGTAGAATTCAGAGTCCCTAGCAGAAGTCTGGGAAACATGGGACCACCTGAGTTAGATCGGATCTGTGTGTGATAGTGGCATGGGGAGAAGATCTTCTCCCCATCTTCACCTGGCAGTAATAAAATATGTGGGATTCCAAGAGGGCTTTGAGCCTTGGGATTGCCATCGTTTTTCATTTTCCTTACTCTAAAGGGAATTAAAAAAAAAATCCAATGTCATTTTCATTTGTGTTTCCCAACCATAGTGAAAGTGAATTTATTATCCATTAGTTTCCTCTTATGATTTTTTTGGTGTATAGAAAATACATATAAAGAATTTGCCAGTTCAACCTTTTTTATGCTTACAATTCAGTGACATTGATTGCCTTCATCACATAGTGCAGCTGTCACTCTATTCACTCCCCGCCGATTCCATCGCCTGTAACAGAAGTGCAGCACCCCTTACACACAAGACCCGAGCAGCACAGCAGGATACTCTTTAGAAGCAAGGATGGAGAGACTCCATCTCTCATCCTCTGGCCATGTTATCAGGAAGGACCAGTCCCTGGAAGACGACATCTTGCTTGGTAAAGTAGAGGGTCAGCACAAAAGGAAAACCGTCGACAACACGGACCAACACGTGGCTGCAGTGAAGGGCTCAGGAGTGACATTGATTGTGAGTAAGCGAAGGGCCAGGCAGGGTTCCTTCTGCTGTGCATAAGATCACGATGAGTAGCACCCAACCCAACAGCACCCAGCGCCAACAGTGACCCCTAAGCAAGACCTCCCTTCCACTCCCCTGCCACCCTTGTTGTGCTCTTTAAGTGAAATATCTTTGGTTTTAGTATTACAGTAATGCAAGCATCATAAAATGCTTGGAGAGGAATTACTTCCTCTCATACTGTCTGGGAAAAAAAAAATCCTGGTAGAATTGGTAAAATGCCATCATTAAACAATTAGTGAAACTGATAACAAAATCATTGGGCCAGTTTTTTCTGCAGAAAGGTTTTCAACCTCAATTTTGATTTTATGAGGTCTTTCATAGTGACTTCATAGATACAGGAAATTTCAAGTTATCTTTTAGAATAGCCAATTTTTTGCCTTTCAATGATTGTTCATTTCACCTGAACTGTGGAAATTTGGGGCATAAAGTTGTTCATAATGTTTCATTATCATCCTCTTAGTATTTGTAGCAATGGAGGTGATGTCACCTCTCTCATTGAGGGTAATTTACATCTTCTCTGTTTTTTGTCACACTTGTCTAGTTGTTCACCAATTACATTAATTCTTTTAAACAACCAGATTCCCACCTCAATGACTTTTTTTATTTTGTATTTTATTCTTTAACTTCTGCCTTAAATAATTGTTGTTTCCTTCCTTCTGATTGCTTTGGGTTTACTTTGCTAGATTTCTTTTTCTAAGATTTTTGTTGGAAGATTAGCTTGTTGATAAGAGCTTCCCCCCACCCCCTTTCCCATATAAGCATTTAAACCTGGATGTTTTCCTCTAAATCTCACCTATTTGGATATTTCATGCATATATTTTCAGTTTGTGGCATTTTCTAGGTTTGATTCCAACTCCTTCTTTGACACAAAATTACTCTGTATTATTTGATTCCTAAATACTTGGAAATATTTTAAATATTTTCTTTCACTGATTTGTTGTTAAATCTTGATGTTTTTAGAGAACATTATTGATATGGCTGTTAGGTGCCGTTGGCTGGGTTCTGACTCACAGAGAGCCTGCCTACAACAGAGCAAAACGCTGCCTGCTTCTGCACCACTCCCGCAGTCCCTGTTACGCTTTAGCCCCTTGTTGTAGCTACTGTGTCGGTTTGTCTTGTCGAGGGTCTTCCTCTTTTCTGCTGACCCTCTAAATCTGAAGCATGGTATCTTTTACGGGAACTGATCCCTCCTCATAAAATGTCCAAAGTATGTGAGACATACTCTGACCATCACTGCTTCGAAGTGGCATCCTGTTTCTACTCCTTCCAAGACAGATCTGTTCATCCTTCTGAAGTACACGGTGTGTTTAATGTTCTTCACCAGCACTACAATTCCAGGCCATCGATTCTTCTACAGTGTCCTTTATTCATCATCCAGAGAATATACACTGTCCTGTTTAAATTGTCTTAAATTTATTGACACCTCTTCTATATTTTGTCTTGGTAATACATGTCCTTCTGTTCTTAGTTTTTAGTCTTATGTTATAAAGTGTTTTCATGGTAAAGGTGTACTGCATTATGCCAAGTAGTTTTTCTGCAGTGATTTAAATTACAATACAGTTTTCCTTCTTTTTAGTCTAGTCTTTTTTCACGAATTTTATGGTGTTAAATTAATCTTGAGATGCTGAGATAAATCCAATATGTACCGTTTAATACACAACTGAATCTGATTAGCCGGAATTTACTTAGGATTTTCATCTCTTTCTCATTCCATGATCTGTAATTTTACTCTTCTTTAGTCAAAATCAACTCAACAGTAACAAGTTTAGTTGTTGGTTTTGATTTTTTAACCAACCAACTCTGATTTGGAATTAAGCAAATACCAGCATCATAAAAAAAATTAAGTGGTGTCCTTTCTTTTTCTTTCTTCATCCTTTTTTTTTAACTCAGAAAAATATTGTACATGTTTTAAATAAAATTTAAGTTTATTTGATCTCTAGTAGTATGTTATGAAAAATGAAATGGAACACATAAACATCAATATCCCAGGACTGAGTAATCTGAAATGACTGGTACTGCCCATTTTGAATAGTGTGATCACGTGCTCTAACGCAAAGGGAACAGCGGCTTGAAGAGGAGTGGTATTGTACGCATCATCAAAAACAATGCTTCAAGACCTATCCTGAAGTTCAGTGCTGTCAGTGATAGGATACTATCCATACACCTATAAGGAAGACTAACTACTTAATGCAACCATTATTTAAGTTTTCTCACCTACTACTAAGGCCAAAGATGAGGAAATTGAAGATTTTTATCAGCTTTTACACTCTGAAATTGATGGAACAGGCAATCAGAGTGCACTGATAATTACTGGTGATTGGAATGCAAATGTTGGAAACAAAATGTAAGGATCGGTATTTGGGAAATACGGCCTTGGTGATAGAAATGATGCTGGAGATAGCATGACAGAATTTTGTGAGACCAACAACTTTTTCATTACAAGTACCTTTTTGCATCAACATGAATTGTGGCTATATACATGAACCTCACTAGATACAATACTCAGGAGTAAAATCAACTACGTCTGTGGAAAAAACCCATAGAAAATCTCAGTATCATCAATCAAAACAAAGCCAGGGTCTACACGCGCAACAGACTATCAATCATTCATATACAAGTTCAAGGTCAAACAGAAGAAAATTAGAATAAGTACACAAGAACCAATGTATGACTTTGAGTATATCCCAATGCGGTATAATGACCATCTCAAGAACAGATCTGACACACAAAACACTGTAAGGACAGAAGACTAGACAAGCTATAAAATGACATCAGGACATCATCATACTTAAACAAAGCAAGAGGACATTAAAAAGACGAGAAAGAAAGTAAAGACCAAAATGGATGTCAGAAAAGACTCGGAAACTAGCTCTTGCACACCCAGCAGCTAAAGCAAAAGAAGAAAATGACGAAGTTGAAGAACTGAAGATTTCAAAGGGCAGCTCCAGAAGACAAAGTATTGTAATGAAATGTGAAAAAATGCTGGAAACAGATAAACAAAAGGAAAGAACACACCAAGCATTTCTGAAGCTGAAAGATACTCAAGAAAAAAAACATAAGCTTTAAGTTACAACAGTGAAACATTCTACAGGGAGAATATTAAATGATGCTGGTAGCATCAAAATAAAATGGAAGTAACACACAGAGTCATCATGCCAAACAAATCTGGTCGATCTTCGAACGTTTCAGAAAGTAGCAGACAATCAGGAACAGACAGCAGTGAAGGAAGAAGCACACAGTGCAAAGAAGACACTGGTCCAAAACAAAGGACCAGAAATTGGTGGAATATCAGCTGAGATGTTTCCAGAAATGGATGCAGTACCTCAAGTGCCGCTGTACAATGATGAGGAATTTCAAAGACAAAGACCTGGACAAGAAACTGCAGAAGTTCCAGACTTTACGCCTGTTCCCAAGAAAGATGATCCAACCAGATGTGGAAATTATTGAACAATATTAGTATCATATGCAGGTAAAAGCTTACTGGAGATCATGCAGAAGGGGTTGCAGCGGTACATCAGCTGGGCACTGCCAGAAATTCAGGCCAGATTCAGAAGAGAGCATGGAACCAAGGACATCATTGCTGGTATCATATGGATCCTGGCTGAAAGCTGAGAAAACCATAAAAGATGTTTACTTGTATTTTCTTGACTATGGAAAGGCGTACAGCTATGTGGATTGTAATAAATTACGGGGAACATTGCAAATAATGGGAATGTCAGTACACTTATCTGAGCTCGTGAAGAACACGTGGATAGTGCATAGATCAAGAGACAGTTGTCCAGACAGAAGAAGGGGCTATTGTGAGTTTTAAAGTCAGGAAAGGTGTGTGTAAACAAGATTTTGTCCTTTCACTGTATTTATTCAATTTGTATGATGAGCAAATAATCTAAGAAGTTGGACTATATGAAGATAAATGGAACATCAAGACTGGAGGAAAACTCATTAACAACCTGTTTCATGCAGATGGCATAACCGTGCTTACTAAAAGTGTAAAGACTCAAAGCACTTACTGATGAAGATCAAAGACCACATCCTTCACTGTGGATTACACCTCAGTATCTAGAAAGCAAAAATCCTAATAAATGAATCAGTAAACAACATCACGATAAGTGGAGAAAAGATTGAGGTTGTTAGCAATTTCATTTTACTTTGACTCACAGTCAATACTCAAGGAAGTAGCAGTCAAGAAATCACAAGACACACTGCATTGGGAAAATCTGTGGCAAAAACCTTTTTAAAGTATTGAAAAGCAAAGATGTCACTTCGAAGTATACCCGACCCAAGCCATAGAATTTTCAATCACCTTGTATGCGTGAGAAATCTAGACAATGAATAAGGAAGACCGAAGAACTGATGCCTACGAATTGTGATATTGGTGGAGAATATTGAATTTTCTATGGACTGCCAAAAGAAGAATCTGTGCTGGAAGAAGTACAACCACAATGCTCCTTAGAAGAAAGGTGTTCTAGTCAGCTAGTGCTGCTGTAACAGAAATACCACAGAGTGCACGGCTTTAACAAAGGAAAGTTTATTCTTACACAGTCCAGTAGGCTACAAGTCCAAATTCAGGATGTCCCTCCAGGGGACAAAGGCTTTCTCCTTTGTCAGCTCTGGAGGTCAGTCCGGTACTGCATCAGTCTTTGTCCAGGGAGCGTCTTGGTGCAGGAACCTCAGGTCTGAAGGACACACTCTTCTCCTAGTGCTGCTTGCCTGATGGTGTGAGGGTCCCAATTCTCTGCTTCTCTTTCCTTTTATCTCTTGTAGGATGAAAGGTTTAAGGGTGGGGCAAGCCATACTCCAGGGAAACTCCCTTTACAGTGGAGCAGGGAGGTAAACCTATAAAGGGATTTACTGTCCCACCCTAATCCTTTAACATACAGCACAGGACAATCACAAAAATATTGAGAATGATGGCCCAGCCACATGGGTACACATATTTGGGGTGGGGGACACAACTCAATCCACGACAAAGAGTAGCAAGATTACATCTCACATGCTTTGGACAAGTGGTTAGGGGGCAAATCCCTGAAGAAGAACATCATGTTTGGTAGAGTAGAAGATCTGCAAAAAAGAGGAAGACCCTCAAAGAGATTGCTTTTCAATACTTTAAAAGCAGATTTTCCCATCTCTTGTTTTTTGGTAATGAAAAGTATTCCAATGCCTGAATACATGTAGGTAAGTACAGGGACATTTGTCTAGAGAGTCCAGGTCATTCCTGTTTCATTCAATGGACATTTTCTGAATTCTATCTATGTTTATATGTAAAGTAAAGAAATACTTCAATGTGAACAAAATAAACTGCAAAGCACTGCCTGATTAAGCAGAAAGAACCAGGTAGGTGCCAGAGAACCTGAGCCCACTCACGCACTGCTGGTTACTCTCATTATGAACTTGGTCAAGGCTCTTCTCTGCTCCTCAATTTATCATTTTGCTTTACCAACCAAAACATATTTGTCTCCCTCCCACAATTATCAATGAATCCATTTTACAGGTGAGAAAGTTCATAACCAGTGAGGGAAACTGACTTGTCCGTGGTGAAATATCTAGAATGAATTCTAGACCACATCCTCTCTGTTATACCATGTAGTATCCTTTTAAAGACATTTCTATATTGTAACTAGAAATCTTTTTGCTCAATGTCTGTCTTCTGTAAAAACAAACAAAAACATTTCACAGACACCTAAAGGAGAAGTGCTGCATTATATCCAACATCAGAAACGTCTCACCATCTCTTTGGATAATCTTCCCAAGTAGCAGAGAGTAAAGACAAAAGCCTTGGGTTATGGCAGAAAACTTCACTTTTGTTGTGAATTTAAACCAAAAATTTTCACCCAAGCTCTCAGTTTCCCTGTTTGCAAAATGAGTGAGTTATTCTAACTAGATCTTAGCTGACTGAACTTCATAATTTCAGAAGTTTGCCAAACCATCTGCATATATAATGACATAATTTTATTGCCCAATGTTTATTACTGAAAGACATCTATAACGGAATATGCAACAAAATCACTTTCTTCCAATTCCTATGATGTCACCAGTAGCCAATCAGAGCTGAGAGGGGCATTTTTGTGGATTAGTTCTAAAGCAATGCACAGCTGGGCCAGATGAGCAGGAGCCCAGCAGGGTAGACCCATGTGGCCAGGGGCCAACATCTGCCCAGAAACACCCAGTGTGGCCTCAAGAGTTGAGCCTGGCTATAGGGTGTCTCTCACATCTGTCCTGAGTGTCAAGCATTCCCTAAAAGGCAGTTGGGGTAGGGGTAGAGGGTATGAAATCCTTCTTTCTAGCTGATATCGTCCTGGATGTGCGTTCGACATGGGGTCTGGTGGAAGAGGGAGCTCACAGGACCAGGCCAGTCAGAAATGCCGGGGGTTGACTTAGCCACATGCTATATATGGCCAATCAGTGCCCATGGAAACAGCGGTCAGGAAATCAAATGACGCATTGCACTGGGCAAATAAGCTACAAAAGGACATCCTTGAAGTGCTAAAGAGCAAAGAAATTGCTTTAAGGGCTAAGGTGAACCAGACCCAAGCCACGATATTTTCAGTTGCCTCATGTGCATTTAAAAGTTGGGCAATGTAAAACAAAGACCAGAGAAAAATTGATGCTTTTGAATTATGGTGTTAGCAAAGAATGTTGAATATACCATGCACTACCGGAAGAACCAACAAATTTGTCTTGGAAGAATTACAGGCAGAATGCTCAGCGGAAATAAGGATGGCAAGACTGTCTCTCTTGCTTTGGGCAAGCCGTCAGGCAGGGTCATTCCCCGGAGAAGGACATCACGCTGGGCAGAGCATCAACAGACGGAGGAGGACCGCAGGCGAAACAGACTGACACCTCAGGTGTCAGCTCCGACAGCAAAGAGTTTGAGGATGGCCGGAACCGGGAAACAACTTTTTCTGTTGCACACAGGTCACACTGCGTTGGAGCTAACCTTAAGGCAGCTAGCAACAACAACGACCAGCCCAGCTGCGGCCCGTGCAGACAGGTAGTGTTAGTGGTGGAGGGTGAGGTCATCAGGAGCGTGGAAACCCTGAGGATTTGAGTTGTGGTGCTGATGAAGATCCCTTACAGCAGCTTTGCAGAAGTGGTAGACCGGTCTTGACACTCCAGTGGGCATCAAATTCATCTCCAATAGTCAGTTAGTTGTTTGTTTGGGAGTAAGTTGCTGAACTTCTCTGAATCTTGCTTTTTCCTCTGTTAAATGGAAATGGTAAGTTCTCCTCCCATCTCTGACTTGTCAGGGTAAAGATGAGCCTAATGAAAATAAAGGAGCCTTGGTTGTTCAGTGGTTAAGCACTCAGTGGTTAGGTAAGTGAAAGGTCAGAGGTCCCAACACACCAGCAACACAGTGGCAGGAAGATGTGGCAGTCTCTGTCCTTAAAGTTGACCCCCTTGGAGACCCCACGGGCCTGTGCTTCTCTTTCTTACAGAGTCACTTTGAGTCACTGAACTCCAAGGCAACGAGTAATGAGCATAATTAGCATAAAAACGTGTTCAGATCCACTACCATGGAGCCAGTTCCAACCCGTGGTGACCCTATAGGACAGGGTAGAACTACCCCACAGAGTTTCTAAGTCTGTCATCTTACTGGAACTGACTGCTGTGTCTTTCTCCTGTGGAGCAGCGTGTGGCTTCCAACTGCCAACCTTCTGTTTAGCAGGTGACCTCTTAACCACTATGCCAAAAGTGCACCCAGTGTTCTGTAATTCAGCAGGCTTGCTTTGGACATCCTTTCTCGTGTCTGGTTATCCAGTCAGCAAAGGCACGTCCCGAGCCTAGCATTTCCTGAAACCAAGAGGGTGGCAGAAGCTAGAGCACTGTGGTGGAGGGGCTGATCGTCCAGTGGGGACAGAAATAACTGCCCTGCTTTGTAGTGTGTTTGGTGATAAAGGACATGCTGAGAGGGCAGTGGGGCCCCTCAGTCATGGGGTGTCTCTCTCCTAGTAGTGGGCAAAGCTCTTTGGGGGAAGTATCATCCAAGCAGGCAGCTTGGCATGTGACTTGAAGGGCCTGGAAAAGTCTCTGGGTGGACAAGGTGACATTCCAGGCGGGGAGAGCCCAGGTGCAAAGAAGCAGAGATCTGCGGACACAAGGCAGGTCCCACTGAGCTCCTGCCAGCAGTGATGGAAAAATACGGAAAGGCTCATGCTGATGGTTGTGAAGTGTGATAAATACAGTGAGTGCCGTTGAACCACACATGTGAAGCATGCTGAAATGGCTTGGCATATTCAGCACAATAAAAAAAATTTAAAAAGAGAATATAGATCTGTTTCACACAGAGTCGAGTCACAGGGTTCTGGGAAAATTACGTCCTCTTACTTCAAGGAACTTACAATCTAAGTGGGATGGGAGGTGCACTAAAGGAACATACCTAAGAAATTACATTTCTAAAACAAGAGTCAGAACAGCTTGGCTTGGCCGTGCGAGAAAGTCGGGTACTGAGTCAAACGGGAAGGAACGGTGAGGGTGGAGTTGGTTTGGGGTGGAGCTCAGATCTGGGCTTTGGCATGCCGAACAGAGTATTCTAGAACGCAGAGAGTCAGTGAAAGCCAAGCAGGAGGATGAGCGAAGCCCAGGCACACGCCCAGGGGCTGGAGAGAGTAGGGAAACACCAGGCATTGCTGGGCTGAGCAGTCAGGGTTGCGGTAAGGGAACTCACTGAACAGGTCAGAAACTGGACAACACAGCGAGAAGGGAGGACTTCACTCTGCAGGGGAGACGAATCAGCTGAAGGGAGCAGTCTGCGCAGGATGAACCCCAAACAGCACGCTAGACTCGAGCACAGGCCCCAGACCACGGAGATGGATTTGAATTTTGTGCCCTCACAAGTGTGTGTCAGCTTGTCTAGATCACGGTTCCCAGACCACTTTGTGGTCTGGTATGATTTTCCCCTGTGTTGTAAATCCTCACTTCTACGAGGTTATTGAGGCAAAATTAGAGGCAAGACATAGCCTGAAGGATGAGGTTGCATCTTGAGTCAATTCCTTTTGAGATCCAAAAGAGACATTCACGCAGAGAGGAGAAGAGACTTCATGCCACCAAAAAAGAAGAGCCAGGAGCAGAGCACATCCTTGGGACTAGGAGTCCCTGCACTGAGAAGCTTCTGTACCAGGGATGGTTGATGACAAGGACCTTCCTCTGGAGTCAACAGAGAAAGAAAGCCTTCCCCTGAAGCTGACACCCTGAATTCAGACTTCTAGCTTCCTTGAGCGAGAGAGAGTATATTTCCCTTGTTCAAGCCATCCTTTGGCAGTATTTCTGTTATGGAGGCACTGGGTAACTGAGATGTCTGGGAAAAGTGACTGCACGGGTGGCCAACACGCTTGATTCTGGCTCAGCTGTGCTATGTGCCACTCACTATTGCCAGGACCCTGAGCCAGTGTCTGTCCCTCCCTGGGTCTCAGTTTCCCCAACTGCACAATGGCCATAATGGTATCTACTCACAGAAGCTGGATCTGGGGAGACCAGGCTCTCCCGGCACAGCCCCTGCATGGAGCCTGGCTTGGCTGGTTCTCAGAGAAGTCTTCCAGTGCAGTTAAGGAGGCAGGGACACAGCCTGTGACAGAGCCGTGGCCAAGCAGCAGCTCCTGTCCTGGCTCAGTAGAAGGCGAGGCCATTCCATCTACAGCCAATCCTCACTTTGCAAACTCCTGCGTTCGACACTAGCATCTTCACCAAGGCCAAAAGGGGACCTCTGACTTCATGACACTACTCCTGTTAGGTCAAAAATTCTGTGACTGCTCCTCCATGGCCTGTAGAAATAAAACAAAACAAAAGGATAAATCAATAAAAATGAAGCACACCAAAAAAACTGCAACATAAAACTCCTGAAACTTCTGTTCCTAAGTGTTTTTGTTAATTTTCCTCGGAGCTGCTACCATTCAACCTGTGGACTGTTGCTGCATAGAGTGAGAGACAGAGATTTTCACTTTATGATTGAACAGAGACATGTGGACTCTCCTTTTCTCCTTCAACTCCACTGTCACAAGTGTCCACAGCCCCGCAGTGCCTGTCCACCTGATGCACTCTAGACTTCTATATAAACAGTTGGGGGATGCAGCCTGGTTCTCTCCTGCAGGACCACGGTGGTGGGAAGCAGGGTCTGTTAATCCAGCGGGTCTTGGATTCGAGCTGCTCAAAGCCAAGCACGTAAGAACCGTTAGCGTGGCACTTTCTGAAGTCTCTAACACAGGATAAGAGAAGGGACTTCTCTATGTCCTGTAAGAGCATTCCCAGAAAAGGTGACAGCCCATCAACATCAAGGAAAAATAAAGGAATGGATGGCAGGCAGACGTCACCGTCCAGTGCTTCTGAAATCTCAGCTGTCTCCTCTGATGTTACGATTCTCTTTTCTCTTCCGTTGTGACTGCAGGGAAACACTAGTACTTGAGGGAGAAGACTGCCTGTTATCAGCCCATTTGACAGATGAGGACATTGAGGCTAGAGGTAGATGAGAACAGACTGGAAAGCACATCTTGAGATGTCTGTGCAGCCCACCGTGGTTCACCCTGGCTGTCTTGGAGCTTACTTGCAAAGCTTTGCCCCAGACCGCCAGGTGCTGCTCGCAGTGCGGGGAAACCCCAGTCCCTCCCAGAGAGGGTGTCATGTTAGGGGGCATCCAACTGCTCAGTTGGCACAAGAGATAATCACTCTTCGAGCTATTTATCAACCATCTTTGAGTGGCAGGCCCTCAATTCCTAATTAACTAGCAGCCGTGGTCTGGTGGCTCTTCAAGAGTCCAATCGTATCAGATCACTAACGTTCAAAACGGGTCTATCTCTCCCCAAAACCTGTGCTCTGAGCTGATAACTCCAAGTTTCTGGCGACAATAATTAATGAATAGAAGGCGAAGAAGAGGCAGGCTTTGTGTGCTGGCGCCAGTCCCCAGAGCACCAGAGGATTGAAGTTGGTTTTCCTGCCAAAGAGAGGCCTGTGGGACAACGTGGCTGGACTGAAGGGCTGGGGACGCTCAGCTGTTCTGAATTTACCCAGGAACGTGGGGCCTGCAGTCCATAGCCACCTGGCACCCAGCTGTTCATGCATCGTAGTCCTAGAATCCTGCAAGCAGGGGCCCATGAGACCAACTTACATAACCTTGCCTTGTTCAGCTGAGAGGCTGAGGCCTGGGGGGCTCCATACCTCACTGGATGGACATGGCCACTTAACAACAGATGCAGGATGGCACCCCAGCCCCTCTGCCAGGCCCGCATTCACAGCGCCAATCCCTGCCCCCGATGTTCCACTTACACTCAACCCTACTCATTCTTCCTTTTCTTTTTTCCTTTCTTGTTGTTGTGAAAATACATGCCGTGCAGCATTTGCCAACTCCGTTTTCACATGTACCATTTAGTGGTGTCAGCTACACTCATCATTTGTGCAGCGGTCACAGCCTGTCCTTTCAAGCAGGTCACCGTCCTTGCTCAAAATGTCCCCTCTACCTGAACATCCCTCCTTCTCGTCTCCTCCAGTAAAATTAACCTCAAGTCATCAGTCAAGTCTCAGCTCAAGCTCATCTTCTCAGGGAAGCCATACTTGCTTGCTCCCCTGAGGTAGGAAGTCAGTAGCTTTCTTCCATGCAGCCCACCTGGCTTAATTACCTCTGTCAATGAAGTTATGCATTGAAGTTAATCAAGTTTGTGTCTGAAATGAACACTATATCCTGAGCTTCTCAAAGGCATGGCAGGATCTTCTCTGTTCCGTCACCTCAGGTTCCAGGACAAAGACTGGGGGGACAGAAAGAGAGAGAGGGAGAAATGATGGGTGGACAGATGGGTGGAAGGACAAGTGGATGGATGGGTGGAAGGGTGCATGGATGTTTGGATGCTTGGATGCATGGATGCATGGATGCATGGATGCATGGGTGGACGCATGGATGCATGGGTGGACAGGTGGATACATGGATGGATAGGTGGATGCATGATGCATGGGTGGATGCATGGATGCATGGGTGGACGGGTGGATGCATGGGTGGACGGGTGGATGCATGGTTGCATACGTGGATGCATGGATAGGTGATTAGATGATAGATAAATAGTAGGTTGCTGATGAATCATCTATGACTCACACCAGCCTACAACAGAATGAAATGTTTTCAAGTCCTACATCAGTCTCACAATCCCTGGTGTATTCCAGTCCACCCTTGTGGCTGTTGTGCCAGCTCACCTCACCAAGGGTCACCCTTGTCCTCATTGTCCCTCTGCTTCACCAAATGTGATGTCCTCCTTTATTGGTTGGTCACTCCTGATTCCTGCCCAAAGAAGCAAGTCAGACCATGTTCTACTGTGATCCATCAGGATTTAATCGTCTACTATTTGAAAGTAGATTTCTTGGTGTCTTAGTCCTCTAGTGCTGCTGTAACAGAAATACCATCAGTGGATGGCTTTCATAAAGAAAGAAATATTTTCTCACAATCTAGTAGGCTAGAAGTTGAAAGTCAGCTCTAGGGGAAGGTTTTCTCTCTTTGTTGGTTCCAGAGGAAGGTCCTCATCAGCAATCTTTCCCTGAACTAGGAGCTTTCCATGTACGTCCTAAGGACTGGCTTTTCTCCCGGTGTTTCTTTCTTGGTGGCACAGAGTTCCCAGCTCTCTGCTTGCTTCCCTTTCTTTTCATCTCTTGTAAGATGAAAGGTGGTGCAGGCCACACCCCAGGGAAACTCCCCTTACATTGCGTCAGGATGTGACCTGAGCAAGTGTGTTCTGTCCCCCCCAATCCTCTACACTCACAGGCAGATGCTGCGATTTATAATATGTAGGAAAATCACAAGACAGAGGGTAACCCGTGGAGACTAGAAAGAGCTGTCTTCTACAACAGCACTCTGAATTGGGGCTTCCAGCTTCCTAAACTGTGAGAAAATAAACTTACGTTCATTAAAGCCACTGACTTGTGCTGTTTCTGTTACGGTAGCACCAGACGACTAGGACACTGTTGGAGCAACGAGTAGTGCTGTGGTTCCCTGCAGGAAAGCATGGCTGCAGAAGCCATGGTGGGCACCACATCCCTGTTGCAGGACCAAGCTCAAAAACTAGCACAATAATAAGAGCCAGGGCCACAAGTAGGAGGAAGGTGGTGATGGAGTGGTGATGGCGTTTGGGCTTCCATCAGAGAAGAGACAGAGGGCCCTGAACATCAGGGCTTCATAAGCAGCCAAGCTGAGTTCCTTGGCTTCTACCCTGTGGTAGGGCAATTGGAAATGAGGAAAGACGAGATTTAATTTAGATTTTTAAAGGTTTGTTCCACTCTATTCAGGTATAAAGGGGTAGGAAGTCAAGCAGGGCTGAGTCTAAAATCCATCTATTTCATTCTTTCACTGTGACAAAAAGAGAGGCTAGTATGGGATGTTGTGAGGCTGTGGGATCAGACTGACTGCCCAGGTAGCCTGCAGGGAGCACTATAGCAGCAGATGCCAGTCTCCATCCTAAGGCGTCTTCGGGGCTCGCTTCTCCCTGAATATATATGGCTCACAGTGCTATGGGACTCAAAGCTGTAGACACAGGCTTGATTCCCAGTCAGTGCACCTCACGCACAGCTGCCACTCATCTGTGAGAGGAGGCTCATGTGTTGCTAGGATGTGGAGCACATTTTAATGGAGCTGCTGGAGTAAGACAGGCTAGGAAGAAAGGCCTGCCAATCCACATCCTAAAAAGCAAGCAGTGAAAATCCTGTGTATCATGACAGTCTGATACTGTTATGCATGGGGATGCCATGAGTCAGAAACCAACTTGCGGGCAGCTGACAACAGTGCTATGAGAAAATAGCCCCCTGCTACCGAAGTCCCCCCACATGTGGGTCAGTTTGTCATCCCGCGGGGGCTTAGGTGTTGCTACGGTGGAAGCTATGCTCTAGTATTCAAATACCGGCCCAGCCACTCATGATAGGTCGGCTTCTACTGAGCGTTCAGACTAAAACAGAATAGGGAGAAGGAACCGAGGAGCTACATCTGGAAAAAAATTAGGAAGTAAAATTCTTATAAATAGTAGAGGAGCATGGCCTAACACAGCGCCAGCGGATGAGCCCCCGAGGTCAGAAAGCACTCCAAAGACAACTGGGGAAGAGCTGCCTTCACAAAGCAGAGGCCACCTTAAGGATATGAATGAAGTCGAGGTTTCAGGAACTTCATTGGATAATATGGAATGAATCAAAATGAAAACAGCTGCAAACTTCCATTGATGATTAGAATACAAAATGCATGAAGTATAAATCAATGGGAAACTGGAAATCATCAAAAATTAAATGGAACCCATAAGTATCAATATCCTAGGCATGAGCTGAAAGGACAGGTATTGGCCATTTTGAATTGGAAAATCATACAGTCTACTATCCCAGAAATGGCAAATTGAAGAGGGGTTAATGTTACATCCATTGTCAAAAATAACATTTCAAGATCTATCCCAAAGTACAGCTCTGTCTGTATCAGGACAATATCCAAATGCCTCCAAGGAAGACCGGTTAATACAACTATCATTTAATTTCACTCACCAAACGCTTAAGCCAAAGGTGAAGAAACTGAGGACTTTTACCAATTCCTGCAGTCTGAAATTGATGAAAAATGCAAGCAGGATGATTACTGGCAACTGAAGTTCAAACAAAAGTTGAAAACAGAGAAGGATTAGTAGTGGGAAAACACAGCTTCTGTCATGGATTCATTTATGTCCCTCCAGAAATGTGTGTGTCAGTTTGGCTGTACCATGACTACTGGTATTGTGCGACCTTCCTCCATGCCGCAAACCCTGCCTCTATGATGTTAGCAAAGGAGGATGGGTGGTAGTTGTGCTGGTGAGGCAGGACACAATGTTTAAAACTGAGGTAATCGTTTAGGTTATAGAGGAAAGGAAAGTAAGCAAAGAGTTGGGAAACTCATACCATAAAGAAAGAAGTGTGTTCTTTGGAAAGAACCAGGATCCCTGAGCCTCAGAAGCTCCCAGTCCAGGGGAAGATTGATGACAAGGACCTTCCTGCCAAGCCAACAGAGAGAACCCTCCCCTGTAGCCCTGAATTTGAACTTGCAGCCTACTGGACTGGGTCAGAATAAAATTTCTCTTTTCAAAGCTATCCACTTGTAGTACTTCTGTTACAGCAGTACGAGATGACTGTGACAGCCTCGGTGATAGAAATGATGCTAGAAACCATATCACACAATTGTGTAAAACCAGTGACTTCATTGCAAGTACCTTTTTTCAAAACAGCAACTATACAAGTGTACCTAACCAGATTGCATACACAAGAATCAAAACGACTATACCTTCAGAAAGAGATAGCGGAAAAGCTCACCACCATCAGAAGAAGGTCAAGGGCCAATTGTGGAACAGACCATAAATTGCTCATATACAAGTTGAGGTTTAAGAAAATTAGAACAAGTCCATGAGGGCTGGAGTGCAATCCTGAGTATATCCCACCTCAATTTAGAGACCGTCTTGTGAACAGATTTGATGTGTTGAACACTAATGACCAAAGATCAGACAAGCTGCGGAATGGCATCAAGGGCATCATGCGTGGAGAAAGAAAAGGCCGTTACAAAGACAAGACGAAAGAGAAGAACAAAATGAAAGTCGTAACGGACTCTGAAAACCACTTTTGAAAGTACGGAAGCTAAAGAGAAAAACAAGAAATGATGAAGTCGAGTAAAGGGTTATAATGAAGTGTGCAAAGACCTGGAAAATCAAAGGAAAGAACACACTCAGTATTTCTCAGAATGAAAGAACTCAAGAAAAAGGCCTTGAGTTGCAATACTGAAGGACGCTATATGGAAGCTACTGAATGGCACAGAGCATCAAAACAAATGGCAGGAATACACAGAGTCACTTTACCAGCAATCACTAGTTGATAGCCATTTCAGGAGGTAGCAGATGACGGATAATGGACAGTACTGAAGGATAAGGTGCAAGCCTCACTGAAGATGAAAAACGAGGCTCCAGGAAGCGATAGGACAACAACTGAGACGTTCCAACAAACAGATGCAGCACTGGAAGTGCTCGTTCAGCTATACCAAGAAATCTGGAAGACAGCTAGCTGCCTGGCCAGCTGACTGGAGGAGACCCGTGGCTGTACTCATTTCAAAGAAAAGGGATCTAACAGAATGGGGAAATTATCAAACAATATCATTGATTTCACATGCAAGTAGAACTTTGCTGATCAACAGTACATTGACAAGGAATGCCCAGAAAGTCAAGCTGGCTTCAGAGAACATGGATCCAAGGATATTATTCTTGATGTCAGATGGATCCTGGCTGAAAGCAGAAAACACCAGAAAGATGTTTGTCTATGTTTTCTTGACTACACAAATGAATTTGACTGTGTGGATCCTAACAAATGATGGAAAGCATTGCAGAGAATGAGAATTCCAGAACACTTCACTGTTTTCATGAGAAATCCGTACATGGATCACAAGGTAGTCATTCAAACAGAAAAAGGGGACACTGCATGGTTTAAAGTCTGGGAAGATGTGTGTCAGAATTGTATCCTTTCACCATACTTATTCAACCTGTATGCTGAGCAAATAATCCAGGAAGCTGCACTATATGAAGAAGAACATGGCATCAGGATTGAAGGAAGAGCCATTAACAACCTGAGATACACGGATAACACAATCTCACGTGATGGAAGTGAAAGGGACTCGACACACTTACTGATGAAGATCAACGACCAAAACCTTCAGTATGGATTGCACTTCAACACCAAGATAACAAAAATCCTAGCAACTGGACAAATAAGCAACATCATGATAAAAGTGGAAAATACTGAAGTTATGAAGTACATCATTTTAAATGTATCCACAGTCAAAACCCATCGAAGCAGCAGTCAAGAAGTCAAACAATGCACTACATTGGGAAAATCTGCTTCTAAAATGTTAGGAAGCAAAGATGTCACTTGAAGGACTAAGCTGTGCCTGACCTACTCCGTGATATTTTCAATCACCTTATTTGCAGGTGAAAAATGGGCAATGAATAACGAAGACCAAAAAGAATTGATGCCTTTGAATTATGGTGTTGGTGAAGAATACTGACTATCCATGGGCTTCCAGAAGAACAAACAAATCTATCTTGGAAGAAGTACAGCCAGAAGGCTCCTTGCGAGCTAGGATCACAAGACTTTATCTCACATACTTTGGACATGTTATCAGAAGTGGCCAGCCCCTGGAGAAGGACATCATGCTTGGTAGAGTAAAAGGTCAGTGGAAAAGAGGACAAGCCTTAATGCGATGGATGGACGCAGTGACCACAGCAGTGGGCTCAAGCATAATAATGATTGTGAGCATGGCACAAGGAGCTGACAGTGTTTCATTCTGTTGTCATAGGGTCACTATGGGTTGGAACTGGCATCCAACAACAACTACCAAGAGGACACTATTGCCTGTGTGCTTCGTGGTTAAGCACTCTGCTGTTAACCAAGAAGTCAAGGTTTTGAACTCACCAACTACTCTGCTGAAGAAATATATGACAGTCTGTTTCTGTAAAGACTACAGCCTTGGAAACCCTACGGACTGGTTGTACATTGAACTAATTGGATGACAATTGAGTTTGTTTGTTGGTTTTAGTTTATTGAGAGTATAGCTCTCTCCTCTGCATGCCATTTAATGGCCAGAATTTAGCTTGCAAATGTACACTGTTTTTTTGCTCAATACACAGTCATGATACGGGTCATTTGAGTTTGGGTCCCTATTCACACCTTTCCATCTGGACATATCAAGACATCCTCATGGTAGTATTTTTCTGGATACAGATCGCATTCTATCATGACTCTGTAAAAAAAAAAAAAAAAATGTAAAAGCTCCGGTACCCACTGCTGCCCTCCTGATGTTACTTGACCACCTAGGGAGGCAGTACAGGCTGTCTTCTCTTGCTGCTGCCTCAGAAGAGTGTTTTGGACAAGGCAGGCTCTGACGCAGTTGAACAGGGCCCAGGCCACTCACAAGTGGATGCTGACCACGTCCAACTTTCTCCATGTACTGGGCCCTGTTTCAAATACTACCTTTGAAAATGTAAGACGTTCAGTGGAGGCAGTGGAGAGGGAGCACTAAAAATGCGTACAGTGGAAGGCAGAGCATTCGTACAAGCAGTTCAGCTCTCAGACTCTTCTTCATCCTTGGAGAAGAGCCAGGCCTGTTGCTGGGTACCAAAATCTGCTAAGCCTCCTCATCAAATGCCTTTTGTCCTACCCTTTGACTCTGAAGCACGAATGGGCTGACCTCCCCAGACCATTCTCGAATTCAGGATGAAAGAAGCTCATGTCTTTTCCTCAAAGAGTGAACTCAGAGAGTTTTGTTTTGTCTTGTTTTTATTCCTTTCTCATTCATTGCATACCCTTGGCCAGAGATGCCCGTGGAGGCGGTTGCTAAGAAGACTGGCCTAATTCAAGAGGGGTGTCTGACTGAGGCTGCAAAAAACTCAGACGGCCCCTTTGGGGAGTGTTACCAGTCGTCTGTTGTACTATTGTTAACCCTGTCATGGATTGAACTGTGTCCCCCCAAAAATATGTGCAGCCGTGTGGCTGGGCCATGATTCCCAATATTTTGTGACTGTCTTCCATTTTGTGATTTTCCTGTGCTATATGTTAAAGGATCAGAGTGGAACTGTAAATCCCTTCATAGAATTACCTTCCTGCTCCACTGTAAAGTCAGTTTCCCTGGAGTATGGCTTGCCCCACCCTTAAACCTTTTGTCCTGCAAGAGACAATAGGAAGGAGAAACAAGCAGAGAACTGGGACCCTCACACCATCAAGAAACCAGCACCGGGAGACCAGCACGTCCTTCAGACCCGAGGTTCCTGTGCCAAGATGCACCCTGGACGAAGACTGATACAATATTGGACTTTCCTCCAGAACTGACAAGGGGCAAAGCCTTCCCCAGGCGTGGACATCCTGGGTTTGGACTTGTAGCCTACCGGACTGTGTAAGAGGAAACCTTCCGTTGTAAAAACCATCCACTCTGTGGTATTTCTGTTAGAGCAGTACTAGCTGACTAAAACAACCACATTGCATCATGGGCATTTGGCTTGACAATTTGACAGTTATTCAGGAGTTTGAGCTCATAGCAGTGTCACTGTGTAAAAACAAAAGAAAAATCAGTACCAGTTACTGTTGAGTTGACTCTGACTCCCAGCAACCCCTTGTGGGTCAGAGAACTGTGTCCACAGGGTTTTCAATGGTGGATTTTTCAGAAATGGATTGCCAGGCCTTTCTTCTGAGGTACCTTTTGGTTAGCAGCTGAGCATGTTAGCCAATGGCACCACCACTCAGGGACAGCAGGGCCACCACAGCTACAGTTTATCGAGCACTTACTAGGTGCGAATGCTGTCTGTGGATTTTATCCAAGCCCAGAAATAACCCCACGAGGATTCTTATCCTCATCAGTAAGTTGGGGCTTAAAGAAGACACATAACTTGCCTAGCATTGGGCTAGCACATGCTCAAGCCAAGACCTGCCTCAAGGCACCTGTGTGCTATTCAGGTCTATCATGGTGCCGGTCAGAAGAAAGCTCGCTGTGCACCTCCTCTCTGCCAGGCGCTTCACCCACTGCCAATACATCCAAGATTAACCAGACACTGCCCAAAACCTCTAGAATGCAGGCTGGTTTGAGGTTGCACAGATTTAGATCTGGAGACAAAAACTAGCAAGCAGGGAGCTTATGTGGGAGGTGACTCCAGGAACCACTGGTAACAGAGGTGAGACAAGAAGTAGGGAAGAAAAAGCAGCCCTAAAGGGGAACGTGACCCCAGGCAAGGAAGCCCCAGTGAGCAATGGACTCAATCCCACTGGGGAACACAGAGAGACAACAGATAGCATGCCTTAAAATTACTCAATCCCACCCCCCAGCCAGGAGCGAGGGGGCGAGGGCATTTATAGACCCACTCGCCAGCCGTCACCAGTTGAGTGTTGTTTCCAATGGAATTACCTGTTGGATCTTTTCACCCTCCCACTCGGGCGGGCTCAGCATGCTCCTCCAGCCAGGAAAAATGCAAAGCCCTCAGAAAGACATTAGCTGCAAGTCAACGAAGGCAGGCATGGCTCTGACATTTATTGGATGTCTCCTGTATTCCAGGCTGGGCATCTATTTACCTACTTATAAACACAGAGAGGCAATATGCAATTATGAGAACGAGCACAGGTATCAGCAACCTGCACTTATGAGTGGTGCAATGGTTAAGAGCTTGACTGCTAACCAAAAAAATCACAAGTTTGAATCCACTAGCCGCCCCTTGGAAATCAAGGGTCCGTTCTACTCTCTCCTGTGGGGTCTCTATGAGTGAACAGCCATGATTTTAGTTGGACCTTGAACAAATCATGACATCCTTCTAGCATCAGCCACAGGACGGGAATGGTAACAATGCCCAGGCCGGAGAATGGAAAGAGGGTCGAGATTTTGCACATAAGCAGAAAAGTAGTACTTCTCAAAAAACTGTGACTACTTCTGCACACCCTAATGTCCATAAACCAAAAAACCCACTGCCATCGAGTCGACTTTGACTCACAGCAATCCCATAGGTTAGAGTAGAACTGTCCTATAGAGTTTCCAAGGAGTGCCTGCTGGATTTGAACTGCCAGCATTTTAGTTAGCAGATGGATCACTTAACCCACTGTGCTACCAGGGCTTCCATAACATCCGTAGAACACTGAACACTCATACGGCCCGTGAGGAAATGGAATCCTATACAGGTGACAGGACTGCGACACATTTATCAGGCCTCAGTGAGAAGCGGGACTCAATCCAGTTTGCAGAGAATCGCATGCAAGGCTCCGAAGCCTCGTGTTGTCATTAGAATCAGGGCCTGAGTGCCTCTCCTCCTCTGTGAGCCTTCTTGCCGCTCCAAGAAGCACGTGGTAGCTTCTTGCCTCTTTGCCTTGGAAGCGTGCCTGTTGGACGTGGGGAATTTTGTAGCTGCCCTCCTTTCTGGATTCATAAAACATCCATTCTCCCAAGTGCTCGACAGAAACGCGTCAATTTGAAGACACCCTCCAAAGCTTAGTGTTTCTGTGATTCATGTTGTATTGGATGGTGGGCCACAGAAACGCAAGAACTCCCAAGAACTAATTCAAATAGGAAACAGTCTGTGGCATAAAACCTCCATTTGAAGTGTTTTTTTTTTTTTTTTTTTTTTTTGTCACTTTGGAAGGAAGCTTCAACCCGAGGAGAAGGATCAGAAGTGAAATCGATGGCTTCAGGGTGGAATTTCTTTCCTTCAGTAATTTAACCATTCTGACAGAGATAATGAAGTCCACCTGTCAAAGTGTGAAGGCAAAAGCTCTGCAAAGCCAGATAGCAGGACCCTTAGTGAGCATGTCCCACTCTAGAAGCTTTGTTAAGGGACTGGGATGGAAACACCAGCTGCTGTTGCCCCTGTCCTTCAGCTGCCCTCTTTCCCCCGCCCAAGGAGAGGTGGTGAAGGCCACTGTGACCCTGCTGATATGGACTCAGTTGTCTGTGGCTTGTAACTCCAGCAAGCAGCTACCTTTCCTGTGCCCACCACTGTGCAAAGCATTCCACCTAAATTAACTCACAGAGCTTCCCAGTGGCACCCTGAGGTGGGTGTCAGAAATCCTACTTTACAGATACAGCCCTAGGGGTGCAGTTGTTAAGAGCTCAGCTGCTAACCAAGAGGGTGGCAGTTCGAAACCACCAGCTGCTCCTTCTCACAAACCTGTCACTACTTCCGCACACTACAGTGTCCCTGTAGGAAACCCTATAGGGCAACTCTACTTTGTCCTATAGGGTGGCTGCGAGTGAGAATCTATTTTACAGATGGGGAAACAAGGACCTGGGAACTCAGTGCTACTGAATCAGTCACTCAGCCAAGAAATGGCAGAAACTTGGGTAGTCAGCGTTCTGGTAACTGTCACGTCACACTGGTCCCTGGTCCTTAGCTCCTAGACCTCTTGGTGCAGGATGGCTAAGGGTTGAGTTTAGGGCTTGTTTCAGGGTGAGGTCATCAGGGACCAGAAAAATCAGTGATGCCCAGGTCACACATCCAGTGCCTGGCACGGCTGGACCTTGAACCAGAAATCATACTCCAGACCATGTCATAACTAGTGGACGTGTCTGAAGCTCTCTCAGGGGTTATTTTTCTTTCAAGATTCATTTTAGTCACTGAGTGAGGCATGAGAATAGTTTCACTTGCAATGAGCTTCTTAAACTTTATGCAAGGAGCCCAGGTATCTCAGTGGTTAAGGGTTAAGCTGCCAACAGAAAGGTAGGCCGGTCGAGCCCACTAGCTTTGCCGTAAGAGAGGAGACTTGGTGACTTTCTCCCATAAAGATTACAGCCTAAGAAACCTGGTAAGACAGTTCTACTCTGTCACATGAGGTCATTGTGAGTCAGGACCAACTCATAGCATGCAACTACAACCAAGTTTTATGCTGTAGCCATAAAAAGTAGTTCACATGTGTATAAAAGGTGTTTGATTCAGTCTTTTATTGGAAAAAAAAAGACTAATAATAATGGAGTTGCAAATCCAAGTCACCTTGAAATTGCCATTACAGCTAGTATCACACAGCAGGTATAACTGGACCTCTGTGGGTGTCTATACCTTCACATGAAGCCCTGGCACGTGTATACTGTTATAGACATGTTACATAGACACAAATATGCAGACTACGTGTGGTTATGGGAGCCTGGTGACCCAGTGGTAAGAGGTCAGGCTGCTAACCAAAAGGTCGACGGTCCAAATCCACCAGCTGCTCCTTGGAAATACTGTGGAACCATCCTACACAGTCCTATAGGGTTGCTATAAGTTAGAATCAATTTGACAGCAACAATTAACAGGTCTGACTGTCCACACGCACATGTAAATATACCCCCCCACACACACAGACACACACATCCCCCTTCTTATATGTCAGTTCATTGTTACATGAGTTGATTCCTGATGCTGCTCCTTCTGTGCACAGACTTGCCACATGAGAATCATTGTGACTACAAAGCAAGACTGAAAGTTTACAGGTTTTTCCTTGCGACTTCCAGTTTGGAGCTTATGGTGGGAACCACTCCCCGTTTTGCCCGCAGCATCTTGGTACTATGGTCTATCTCTCTGACAAATCGTCTGGGATGGTTTCCAACTCAGCTGGGCTCTAGTTCTCATCGGTTTGGCAGACACAATGTAATCACCTTCCATATTGTGATTGGATGTGAGCAGCCAGTCACTTGGAAGGGGAACTTCTTTGGGGATTTGGTCTGCCTCCAGTATAAAAGTAAATGTTTGGGCAAATCTCTCTCTCCTCTCTCTCTCTTTTTCTCTCATTCCCCTCAGTCTTCTCACTGCCTGACTTCAGTTCTTGGGACACAAGCCAGCAGAGATCCCCAGTGGGTGCCTGAGTTCAGATTCTGGATTCACAACCTCCTGTAGCCACGTCAGCCAGCAAGGGTCTTCAGCCTGCCATCTGGCCCAAGGATTTGGGACTTTCTCACCCCCACAACTGCATAAGCCACTTTCTCACAACTGTCTGAGCCATTTCCTTGAGTACATTGCTCTCTGTGGGTATATACACTATATACACTTCACTGGTTTTGCTCCTCTGGAGAAGTCAGACTAAGACATCATCCCACGTAGCTCTCCTCAAGACCTCAAGGTCAGCTTTTCCGCAGCTGCCTGCTCGTCTCTTGGAAAAGTTATCTGCATCAAGGAAGTAAATGTGCTGCATGCCCTGGAGAGCACTTTTCATATTCCCAAACCAGTAGGCCAGAATCTGCTCAGTCATTTGTGTATAGCGATTTGACAACAGAGAGAGAAAACTTTAAACTCATTCTATCGGTGCTATTATGCCACAATTTATTTTGCAAAGTATCAGTGGTGGTATGAAGACAAACTAAATCTATTTGACTAATACACCTATCATCTATGTTCCAGAGGGCTTCATATTTCATTCATTTTGAAATTGAACATGATCAGGCCATTATGTAAATAACAAAATGCAATGTGTAATTTCTTTAAAGAATAACTGATGAATTGTCTGTGACTGAGTTAGTACTGATTACATTAATATAAGAAGCACTTACCTTTCTCTGAACCCCACATATTAAAAAGTTTGCCTTGAAACAAGCCAGGTTCTAGTAGAAGGTTAGAACTGGAGAAGCGGCATGAGTCCATACTCTCCTCACCCTTCTTCCCAATGTGGAACAGATACACTACCTCAGCTGGGGGTGCTCCGGGACAGCTCTGTTCTGCCCGGCAAGGCACTTAGTAGTTGGGCTCAACTCAGTGGTGATAGGTTTGGTTTGACAGATTGGTTTGGGTGTAAGCGTATTTTGAGCCCCTCGAGACAGTTACTGTGAGGTTTCTTCTTATTTCATGTGTCTGGGCAGAATGGCTAATTCGAGTGGCTGGCCTCTGTCTCTTTCTCCAAGGCTTCCTCTGAGTCTTCCGTTGGCTCATTCTCTTGAAGCCCAGGATGGCATTCATCCCTAACAAAATCCCCAGAAGTTTCAAGAAGAAAACAACAAGAAGATCATTTCATCACACCTCTTCGTGTTTGGGGTGGTCCATCTGAAGACCAGAGCAGGTCACACTCCAGTTCATGGCAGCCCTGGAACCAGGACTAAGCATTCCAAGCCTGGGACATTCCTCCACTCCAGTGCACTATCTGATGCTAACTGAAGGTATTCACGTTTCGTAAAGGTGTCTGTGGATGAAGGCAGTGCTGACGTTTCTGTCTGTTCTAGTGTTTGTCTGTACTAGTACTTGGTCGTTAGCCCGTGTTGTTAGATGTGACCATCCGCACTGTCACTCGAAATCCACGCCCACCATGAGTGCCAGCAGCTCATCCTTGCAAACCCTGCTCTGATGTCCCCCTGCCCTCCCATTGCACAATGCCCCTTTCTAGAAGGGCTGCCAAACTCAGATCCTGTGTCCGAGGCACTTTGTATCAGCACATTTTCTCACAGATGAGGTGGATGTGTGGCCGTATTTCTCTTTTCCTGGTAAGGGGACAGAGGCACAGAGGGTTAATTGACTTACAGAAGATCACAGAGTGAGGAACGGCAGAGACAGAGTCAACCAACAAGTCATTCCTTCTTTCAATTGACATTCAATATTTCTTTCAATTTCCTCAACAGGCATGCGACATTTAACAGCCTTGACCATGTGTCCAGCAGTCTTCTGGTGAAGGAGGGATAGACAAGGCTGCTCTCCCTCTTTAAGATGCTTAACTGATGAGGACATGGGCTGGCAAATTCCAGAGTTCAAATCTCAGCTATTTTCCCACACCTAAGATGAATGTGTGGATGTTATAAGAATGCAGGTGTTGATAGAACTTAGAGAAGGCAGCCCTAACAACTGGCTTGCAGCGTATGCTTTTTCAGGGTTTGACAAGCCCCTCTTCTCTAGGAATATTCACTGTAGGGCCAAATCTTTTCTGGTCAAACCCACAAGAGAGGTGGTCCAGCTCAAGTTGCCCAGTTGGACTGAGCGGTGAGTAAGGGTTATTACTTAGCACGTCCAGGGTCCAAGGCTGTGGCCGCCTGTCTCGGGACCAAGCACCACATGGCTACTGCTGTCAAGTGCTGCACTGGGGGGAACTGCACGGGGCTGAGCGGACCACCTCCTGCTCTTGTCCGGGAACATCTACGGCTCCACAGAAGGGCACATATCCCTGGAAAGAGCAATCATCACGCCATCTGGGCCAGCATGAGAACTGCCAACCAAGTTGCTGTTTGGTTCGTCTTTGCTCCCTCAAGTAGGAGGTCTTAAAGAACCCCATGAAGACTTAAGGAACTTTTCAGAGGTGATGAGGACAACTTCTGTGGACTTAATGGTAGGGCTAAAAGCAAAAGTTAGAAAAGCAACAAGACAAAGGACACTATAGTTTGCCTGGTCCCACGTGGAAGGAACGCACAAGCTCCAAGAAATGTCTCTATGAAGGAGACCCGCATATGGCCACTCTAAAGTTGACCCTTTAGTTGTGGGTGAGAATAACTGGGGTCACAACTAGCAGTCAGGAGATGCTTCCTTTGTCCCCACCCTTGACCAGATACAGCCTATACGCGAACACTGATCCTCCAACTCTCCTGGACGGAGAACCCTATTTCAGAGAAGGTGGCTATCTGAGTTATCTAGTGCTCTGTAACAGAAATACCACAAGCGAATGGTTTTGACAAAGAGAAATGTATTCCCCACAGTCCAGTAAGCTAGAAGTCTGAATTCAGGGCCCTGGCCCCAGGGGGAGGCTCCATTTCTGTCAGATTTGGAGGAAAGCCTTTGTGATGCATCACTCTTCTTGCTCTGGAGCATCTCGGCAAAGGAAGGTCAGGTCCAAAATGCACGCTCTACTCCTGTCGCTGTTTCCCTAGTGGAATGAGGTTCCCACTCTCTGCTCACTTCACTTTCCTTGCATCTCTCATAAGATAAAAGGTGTTGCAGCTCACACCCCAGGGACACTACTTCTACACTGGATCAGGGAAGTGAGCTTAGTAGAGGGTGTTTCAGTCCCACCTTAATTCTCTTTAACATAATCCAATCCTGTCCCCATTAACCACAGACAGAGATTCAAATTGACAACCTATAGCACTTGGCATAGGAGAATTACAGTCACAAAATGGAGGACAATTACACAATACCAGGAATCATGGTCCAGTTAAACTGCTATGCTTACTTTTGGGAGGACACAATTCAGTCCATGACAGTAACAATGCCAGTCAGGGCTCTCCCAGAAAACAGGACAAATAGGATACCAATGTATACAGTTGACTCTTGCTATCCTCAGTAGTTAAGCTCTGCAAGGATCCACAAACAATAAATTATCAAATACCAAATCATTCTCATTGAACAGGCTGCTAGCCAAAAGGTCAGCAGTTGAAATTCACAAGCCACTCCTTGGAAAAACCGTGGGGCAGTTTTCTGTCCTATAGGGCCTCTATGATCAGGATTCTGCACCACTGCCATGTATATTTGTAGTTTTGGCTGAGCTTCAGCTGGGAATGTGCACATGTCAATCAACTCAATCTGTGTTTCCACTTTGTTGTTTATATGCACGTCTGAATGACTGAGAAAGTGTCATGAATGTCGGTCTGGGGGTTAAAAACATATTTTAGCGAGTAGGCAAATTCACAGATAAGGATTCTGTGAATAATGAGAGTCAACTCTCCCTCTCTTAATCTATCTATATGTATATACGATAAGTTTTAAGGAAATAGTGCATGAGGTTCTGGAGGCTGTGAAGTCTGAAATCTGTAGACCATTTCAGCAAGCTGGTAACTCAGACAACAGCTGATGCTACAGCCTCGAGCTGGAGTTTCTTCTTTACCAGGAAACATACATTTTTGCTCTTAAGGCTTTCAACTGATTGGCTATGAGACTGACTCACATGAGCACTGATAATCTTTTACACTGAGTCAACTGACTGTAGATGGTAACCGTAGCTAAAAATGCCTTCACAGTGATTAATGTTCACTTAGATTAATGTTGAATTAAGTAGCTACATACCATAGCCTGGGCAGTGCAAAAGGCTAACACATTCACCTGCTAACTGGAAAGCCGGAAGTTTGAGTCCACCCAGAAGCAGCTTAGTAGAAAGCCCTGGTGATCTACTTTCAAAACCTCGGCCCTTGAGAACCCTATGAGCACAGTTCTACTTTGACATACGTAGGATCTCCATGAATTAGAGTCAACTCAACAGCAACTGGTAATAATACAAGCAAAATGATTTAAAAAGTTAACCTTCACAGGAATCATAGTTTTAAAGAGGGCAAGTAATGTCTTCCCTGTTACTCAGGTAGTGAAGACCAAGGGCAGGGGAAAGGTGGGAATGACCTACAGGTCCATCAGCAGATGAATGGATCATCACAATGTGGTGCATATATGGGATGGAAAACTATTCAGTCAGAAAGAGAAACAAAATCTCAGTACATGCTACAATGTAGATGGACCTTGAAGCTATTAGGCTGAGTAGACTAAGTCAGTCATAAAAGGACAAATAATACATTACATAAAATGACAAGAATAACAAAATATATAGGAACCAGACCTTATTAGTGGTTACCATGAACTGGAAAGAGGGGAAGAAGAGGAACCATTGTTTGGGAAACAGTGAATTTCTGTTTACGGTGAAGGGAAATTTGAATCCATTAAGAGTATCAGTTATAAAGTCAAGCAATGTAACTGATGTTACTAGCTATACACCAGATAAATGTTGTATTGTTAAATTCTGTTCTACATATATTTGTTACAAAAAACAGAAAAACAACTGTTGAAGCTGCTTATGCACAACCAAACACATGTGATTTGTTTTCTTGCTTTGAAGGTTGTCTTAGTCAGCTAGAAGGCTAAAAGTCCAAGTTCAGGGTTTCAGCTCCAGGGAAAGGCTTTCTCTGCTGCTGGAGTAAAGTCCTTGTCATCAACCTTCCCCTGCACTGGGAGCTTCTGAGGCACAGGAACCCCGGGTCCTTTCCAAAGGATGTGCTGTGCTCCTGACACTGCTTCTTGGTGGCATGAGCTCCCCAAATCTCTCTGCTAGCTTCTCTCCTTTATCTCTTAAAAGACTGCCTCAAGACACAATGCAGTCTTACACACTGAGTCCCGCCCCACCAACACAACTGCCACCCATCCTCCCTCACTAACATCATAGAGGCAGCATCTACAGTGTGGAGGAATATTAAACAATACTGGCAATCATGGCCCCGTCAAACTGTTACATACATGTTTAAAAACTCACTCCCTGTCGTCAAGTCAGTTCCAGCTCATAACGACCCTATCAGAGTAGAACTGCCCCATTGAGTTTCCAAGGAGTCCCTGGCAGATTTGAACTGCCAACCGTTTGGTTAGCAGACGTAGTACTTAAACCACTATGCCACCAAGGTTTCCACATACATGTGTAGGAGGATGCCATTCAATCCATGACAAAGGTTTATGGTCATGGTTTCAAGGGTCATTTCAATCAATAGGTCTGATAATGTCTTTCAGTACTTCCATTCTGCCTACTAGTTTGTTGCATACTAACCAGAGTCTTCAAAAGTAGCAAGTGGAAATTATCCAAGGTACAGCAATTAGTCTCCACTTACTTGAAGCAACAGAGGAAGAAGGAGAGTCAAAAATCAGAGAAGGAATCGAATGTATATCTGGTTGCCTCCATAAACAACTGCCTCATTGGCCAAGAGACAAGAAGAACTGGACAATGCCTGGCTGCCAACACTGAACATTTTGATAAATACATTATAGAAGAATCTTTTTTTTTTTTTTATTTAACATAACTGAGTAAAAATGTACATTCACATGTAAATTTACATGCCCCCCTATATGCAGCTTCCACTGCTCTCCCTGTCCGGTGACTGCACACTATTCCTCTCTGCTCCATACATGTCTCATCCTTCCAACAGTCTCCTTTCACCTCCTCTCCGTCCACTCCCCTTCCTCCAGCCAGAGGTCAGCAAGATGATATCCTATAGATGTATAGAACCATAAAGTGCTTCCAACATATGGTTACTCTGCATTGCCAAGTCTATTCCATTCCTGTCCAAAGAGTGGACCTTTGTTATAATTTATGGGAACGGGCAGCATCAGGGCCGGGGGCCATGCTCTCAGAGGAACCCCAAAACCGCTGGACCATCAATTGAGGTCTTTTAGTGGAGATCTCAGGATGCACCCCTTTTTATTCTTGTGTTGCCAGTGAGGCTCCTCTCTGTGAGCTCCGTCATGGCTATCACTGGTGGTGGCCGGGCACCATCCGGTTCTTCCGGTCCCAGGTCGATGTGGGCACCCACTCTTGTGGGTCTCTCTGTCTTCTCGGTTGTCTTTACCGCATGCCATTTTGGCCCTCGGTGAGCATCCATTCCTGCTGAGTTGGGACCATTTGCTGTGTCCTCGGATGGCAGCTTGGCAGCTTTTAAGACCCCAGACGCCACTCACCAATGTGGGGTGCAGAGAGCTCTCTTAGCAAAACGCTAGTTGTGCCAATTGGCCTGGAATTCACCTAAAAGCATGGTCCCCTGCCCCCCGCCCCAGCTTCTCTATCCTTGCAGTATTGAGTTAAGATGGAAGGAGTACTCAAGTTATGCTAAAGTCCACTTAATGTTGTTCTTGTTCCTAATGTGTGCTGTCACCGCTTTCTCCCAATTAGATTTCTAGTAACAACCTGAACTAAACCCTCCCCCTCTTGCCCTCCCTCCCTCCCTCCCCTCCCTTGCAGCTGTCAAAGAGTCTTTTCTTCTATACACAAGTCTGTTTTTGAGATCTTATCATAGAGGTCTCATTCAGTATTTGTCCTTTTGTCGCTGACTACTCTCACTCAACATAATGTCTTCCAGTTGAAACCAGGTTAGGATATGTTTCCTGGAATCATCGTTATTCTTTATCATTGCATAGTGCTCCATTGAGTATATGTACCACAGTTTACCCATCCATTCTTCTATTGTTGGGCATCTGGGTTGATTCCACCTTTTTGCTATTGTGGACTGTGCCGCGATAAACATTCTCGTGCATGTGTTTGTTGGTGTGAAAGGCCTTGAATCTGTAGGATATATTCCAAGTAGTGGAATTACTGGGTCAAATGGTATATCAATATCTATTTTTTTAAGGAAGTGCCAGATTGCCTTCCAAAGAGGCTGGACCATTTTGCAACCCCACCAACAGTGTAGGAGGGTTCCACTTTCTCCACAGCCTCTCCAGCATTTGTTGTTTTGTGTTTTCTGGATCATGGCCAATCTTGTTGGGGTGAGATGGTATCTCATCGTTGTCTTGATTTGAATTTCTTTAATAGCTAAAGATCGTGAACACGTCCGCATGTGTTTTTTGGCTGCCTGGATCTCCTCTTTAGTGAAGTATCTGTCCATCTCCTTTGCCCATCGCTTAATTGGATGGTTTATCTTCTTCTTATTGATATTTTGTAGTATCTTATAGATTATGGAGATCAGGCGTCGATCTGACATAGAGTTGCCAAATATTTTTTCCCACTCTGTGGGTGTTCTTTTAATTCTATTAATAAAGTCTTTGGATGAGCAAAAGTGTTTGATTCTTAATAGTTCCCATTTATCTACTTTCTCTTCTGTTGATTGAGGTTTCTTTGACAGATTTTGGAGTCTGTCCTCATTGTGTATTAAAACTTCCATTGTTGTTCCTACCTTTTCTTGGATGAGCTTTATCGTTTTAGGTTTGATATTTAGGTCTTTTATCCAGTTGGAGTTGGTTTTTGTATAAGGTGTAAGATATGGATCTTGACTCAGTTTATTGCAGATGGATAACCAATTTTGCCAGCACCATTTGTTGAAGATGCTGTTTTTACCCCAGTTTAATGTCTTAGGGCCTTTGTCGAATATCAACTGTTCATAGGCAGATGGTATCATCTCTGGGGTCTCAATTCTGTTCCATTGATCAGTCTGTCTGTTCTTGTACCAGTACCAGGCTGTTTTGACCACTGTGGCAGTGTAGTATGCTATAGAAGAATCTTGATGAAAAGGGGGAGAATGTAGAAGATAATTTCAAAGTATCAGTGGAATCTAGACATTCTGGAGCCATTGAGGTTGGATGAATCCCCAAAACTTTGCCCTGAAACAATCTTTAAACTTTAAATCTGAAACCAAGACTATCTTCTGATGTCTTCTTGAAACAAAAAAGTAGGTTTTCTTAATCAGTAAATTACATCTGCTTTGAGCACTGTGCTCTCTTAAAGAAATTTCTTTGTGAGATGAAATTGACAACAGCAACTGGGAAGGTTGGGTGAAAAGCTTAGGGGGCAGTGAGTTTAAGGTAGGAGTGGTGGAATAATTTTGCAAAGAATAGCAAGAATTGCAGCACCCCATGAAGAATTTAACTAGTGTAATTTAATTGTATGCACAGAGATTGTCAAAATGGGGTGTCTTGGCTGTACGTACTCTCACCAAAAAAAAAAAAAAAAAAAAAATTGCCAGTGAGATGCAAGCCACAAGACCCTGTATAGGTAATGCGTGACCCATATCAGGGCACCACTCACAGCTGTTTCTGAGTCCGAAACTATCACAATGACCCCACGCTCCAATTTCAAATGAAGTCAGATAACAACAACAAAAGCATCAAGTAAGTTCTAAGCAATTGCGTTTGGGGAGGGAGGGGGCACCATTTGTGATACCGTTTTCTGCCTTCCTTAAACTGTTCCAAGCTTCTGAAATGCCTGCTTTTCTATTTGGGAAGCCCAGACAGAGCATGGGCTGGGTATCTCCGGTCCATGAGCAGGTTCTACCGAGCCAAATGTTGTTTATGTGCTCAGAGGATCAGCTTTTCTCGGGAAACTGTTATTAATATCTATATGGAATTAAGGGAGCTTAGGGAAAGCACGACATCTCTATGTGGCATTTTCTTTGGGATTATCAGGTCCATCAGACGCTGAGTCCTTGCCTGCTATTGATGAGACTCGCATTTGAAGATGGAGATTTTAAGATAGTGAAGGGAACAGAACCTGAGTTCCTCTGCTTCTCTAGATCTCTTGGTGGCTGTGTGGGTGCTCTGCAGGAGGGCTAGGGTGGATGGGAGCAGAACAGTGGGAGGAAGTGGAGGTTTGTCCGTGTTGAGAGGAGCACCAAACTCCCTTGGCTCTGGAGTTCTCCTCTCTTGCTCTCCTTGGCAGTCTGCTTTACCTACTCATTAAACTACAGGACTCTGGAGGGCAACCTTGGGAGACTCATCCATTCAAACATCACCACCCTTCTCCACCCGGAGTACAAAGCCAGGCACTCAGTAGGTTCTCTGGAATCCAATTCTCCTGACTGCCAGAACTGGGCATTCCCAGCTCCTGGCAGATTCGAGCCTCAAGCAGGTGGGAAACACAAAGGATTATTAAGTGTTTGTTTCTGCCACTTGGCTGTACTTCCCTGATTTCCGTCCCCTGTAACCCTCAGCACCGTCACCTGAAGTATACGGCAGCGGCACGTTTTTCCAGGTCTCACTGGTTTTCCACGTTTGACAGGGTGCAGTCTCACCACTTTTCTATCACTTATTTTAGCGGAACGTATTCTAATTTTTCTTCTCTGGCAGGCTTCTGCCTTACACAGGTCCTGTCTTTGGCAGGTTTTACTGTAGTTGCTCTCAAACCAAGATAACCAGGTACCGTTGAGGTGATTCCCACTCCTGGGAACTCAGGTTGCGCAGGGTTTTCGGTGGCTGATTTTTCAGAAGGTGACCACCAGGCCTTTCCACCGAGGTGCTTCTGAGCTGAATGGAGGCTCTGATCCTTCAGTTAGCAGTCACATACACTAGCCAGGGACTCCAGTGGCTGTCACTCTTCCAGTTTCAGAGACAAGGAGGCTATGCTTGAAAGGGGCTGTGTAACTTTACAAAGTCACCCAGCTGTGAATGTTGGAGCCAGAATTTAAACCCAGACCAGCTCAAGCCCAAAGTCTGGATTCCAAGCCTCCCTATCCCACTGCCTCACAGCACCAGCACCTGCAGTTGTGCTCACACTGCCCACACTGCGATCTTCCAAGTGTCTGCTGCAGTGACGAGATCGCCTTGTCTTTGAACCCAGGGGTTTATATCCCTCAGCTGGCAATAAAATTCTGGGAGGAAGGAAGAGGCTTCCCTGGAGCTAATATAAGAGTTTTAAAGGGGGTAAGAGAACCAGACAGCAGAGTGTGGCAGTCCAAATCCCACTTGGATTACACTGAATTAAAAGAAGCTTTTTTTTTCCCCCCTTTGTTTTTTTTTTTTTTTTTTTCCTTCTTCTTTTGTCAAGGCTGCACTATTGGCTCCTGTTGTCTAAAGAGAAAATAGTTAATTGGTTTATTTAGCCAACTATAGATGTATTCAGTGTTACTCTTCGTTGTGTGAATTAAATTAAATAGTTTATTTACCCCTATGCATTTCATTTCGCTCATTTAATTTCATAGTTATAACATGGGGGAGAAACTAACTCGGTTTCTCCCTTTGGGATGGAAATGGGCAAATATTTTGGTTCAGAATTAACAAGTAGCAAAGCTGATATTTATAATAAATCATCCATTGTTAGCCATCCTGATAATTATGCCGTTTATGGTCTGAAACTGACACAGACACATTGTTGGCTTGTCCTGCAGCTCTATTCTTTGTGTTAATGAACAATCTAAACTGAAAATGCAGAGATGCCTCTGGAGCCAATAGGTTTGTTTGATAGACAGAGTTTGAGCACCTACTATGAGCTTGGCACTGCACACACAGCTTTGCCGGTGTTAGCCAGTGTGCCAACCTGCTGAAAACTCCTGAGCACCTCCCTATCTCCTGGAAGATGGCCAAGCCCCCTAGGATGGGGCGCAGGGCCACCCATGGCCTGGCCTGCTTGCTTGCCACCCTCAACTGCTGCCCTGTGCCCTGTGATTCCCACTCACAGGGACCCCGCGTGTGCAGTGTGAACTGCCCCGTCAGGTTTGCAAGGCAGTGATCTTTTGGAAGCAGTCCACCTCTTCGGCTCTGTCTCCTGAGGCATCCCTGGGGTTGGGGGCAGAGGGGGGTTGAACTCTCAGCCTTTTGGCTCATAGTCAAGCTCTCGACCATTTCCACTCACCTTGAAATTTTCCAGGAGCATTAGCGATGCTCAGCTACTTGTAGTTACGTTAACATGCCGGGCTGCACCTTGATGAGGGGTCTTTGCTTCCTGTCCTCTCCTCCCTTCTTTTTCCCCCTCAGCCTTGTCAGCTCTGATCCATCGTCAAAATTCAGCTCAGTCTGTGCTGTCCTCTAGGCAGCCTGCCCTAAACATGGCCAGCAGAGCCATGCCTCCCTCCTTCCCAGGGCAACTGCAGCGTCCCACCCTTCCAGCACGGCAGCGTCACTGCCCCTGCATGTGGCCTTTTACTGGGCAGAAGACGATAGGCTTTGCTGTCCCTGGATCAGGACCTGGGCTCGCCCGTGCTCCTCCTCTCACCTACAGACCGCCAGTCTCTGAAGTGGGGCTGAGAACCACACCTGCTTTGTGAGGTCAGTTTGCAGATTAAGTGAGGTTATAGTGTGTAGAGCATTAATGACATCAAGCATGACAGGTGTCCTGTGACTTCAGGTTAATGCTGACTCTCAGCAACCTCCTGTGACAGAGTAAAAGTCCCTCACAGGGTTTCTTAGGCTGTGATCCTTATAGGAGCAGATTGCCAGGTCTTTTCTCTCATGGAACAGCTGGTGAGTTTCAGCCTCCAGTCTTTCAGTGAGTAGGCAAGCTTTTACCCATGGTGGCACCAGGGCTCCGTAATCTATGTCACAGTCAGCCTCAAATAAACACTAGTTGTCATTCTACGAACACTTTTAATAGTCCATGAGCACAAGAGGGTTAAGACATTTTCTTGTTTTGTGTCGATTTGTGTCGAGATTTCCAGGGGACAGCATGGTGCTTTTCATAGACCACTTTTTACTTGATAAATGCACATAAATGTTGTGATTTATGAACATTGTCAGAGAACTTGGAGTGGCTGTGAATGCACACTTTGCCAATCGGAAATGAGAGAGGAAAAGGTAGGAGAGTTTTGCTATTTGAGAAGCACCGAAAACTCCAGGCAAAACACCCATGCTGCTCAACAGATTCTGGAATCTTCATGGGAGGACCGGCCAGTCATTAGGAAAATGGAATGAGTTTAGCAGGGCACAGAGAGCTTACAATCTGCCACAATCATCAGCAGGAACCTTTAGAAAAGACATGCAAATTCTCACTGCAAAAACTGTAAATTGCTGGAGGAAACAGTGCTTGGGGGAAGTAGTGGCTCTGGGGTAGCTTTCTCATCTTCCACGTGGGAGACTCAGGTTTGATTCCTAGCCAGTGCACTTCACGCCCAGCCACCATCTGTTGGCCACTGTTAGCCACTGGAGACTTGCCCTCCACCAAGGTGCTGAACCCATGTCAGCGGGGCTTCCAGACCAAGACAGTCTGGGAAGAAAGGACAAGAGAACTACTTCTAAACAACAGTCAATGAAAACTATAAATCACAGCAGTTCAGTCTGCAGCTGATCTGGAAACGGTGCTGGACAGAGCAGTGTTTCGTTCCAGTGTGAATGGGGTCATTGCAAGTCGGGGGCTAGCTGGACAGCCACTCACAACAGCAACACAGTAGGTAACTCTTTGTCATCTAGCACAGGTGAGTTCCTGAGCTGTCTCTTTGTGCAAAAGGAGCAGAAGCCTAAGAACACACAGAAGCCATTTCTTTGGGATGTAGAAAGTAGCTGCAGTAAGAAAAGAACTTGCAAGCCTGGTGGACACAGGTCTGAGGCTCAGCTCTGTCCGCTGTAAGGTGTGGGGCTGGGCCATCCACCGCCTCCTGGCCTTCACATCCCTCATCTGTGACGGGGGAAGAACTCAGGAGTCTGAAGGTAAGACCCAGCCATGGGTAGGAGAAAGCAGGAGAAGGGAAGTGGTGGTCGGGGTGGTATTGTCCCAGGCCACCCTGAACACTCATGATGCTACCACAGGGACTCTCTGGGCATTGCACTGAAAGCTGCCTATCAGTGAGACCCTAGCCTTCAATCCGAGTGTAATTAATTCCATAATTTGCCACTGTTCCTGCTAAATTCCAATAAAACCACATCATGGAATTGAGGGCAGGATAGTAAAGGACTTCTGACAAAGTGGAGGCAGATTTGAGTCAGCTCTCACATGTCCTTCGTGTCAGGGTTTGCTCCAGGATGCTTGAGCCATGTGATGACCTGTGGGTATCCTGCCACCACTCTCTGTCCTGGAAAACACATGGACGTCCCATGTTATGGCCCCTTACTCCGGAGTTTCCCCTGTAGGAAAGCACAGTCTAAACAGAGAGAGACCAAGAAAGAAGCACAGGAAGGGGCATTCTTAGGTCTTCAGACATTATGGTCTCCGAGAGCAGTCATACATAGTAAGTGAATGAGAAAGGTGGTGTTCCAGTAAAACTGTATTTTTGAACACTGAAACTCAAATTACGTATATTTTTTGCATTGTTGTTGTTGTTCCTTTGATTTATTTTAAACCTTTTAAAGTGTAAAATCAATCCTTAGGCCACAGACCATACAGAAACATGGTCGCTGGAGTTGGCCAACAGGTGATGTCTTGTTTTGACCATCACTTTGAAACGTCATATACTTTTGGAGAGGAATTTCAACAAACTTACTGGTCCAAATATGTCTTAAAATTTCTCTGTTTTATATTACCTTCCCTCTTGATAGCTATTTTAGATAAATAAAGACTTCAGGACAGAAAGTTATTTTTTCTTTGAATATATCACTTAATTATTGTTCTGGCATCCAATACTGCTAAGGAGAAATTTGATGCCAACGTGATTTTTATTCTTTGGGAGGAGATTTTTTTACTACTTCTGACAACTTTTATAATTTCCTTGTTTGTCTGCTATATGTGGAAGTTTCATTGGAGAACATAAGTCAGTTTGGGGAAAGCCCGTACAGGAAGTACATCTGCAGATATCCCTAGCGTGTCTCTTGTGCTCTACTCTGCCCAATCTCTCCTCCTGGCACCTGTACTAGGCACATGGGCTGGCTGTTTTCTTTTGTGTCTTAAATTTTCTCTGTGTTGTTATGGTCTTGGAGATTTTCTCTGCTAAGTCCGTCTCTAAAGCATTGATTTTGATTTTCAAAATGCATTTTTATATACATACCTTATTAACTGCTCTTCCCAACTCATTAATTTATTTCATAGCCATTTTCTTTCATACTATCTACTTCCCTTATTATTAGCCTTTTTCTTCCTCTAATGATTGCTGTTCCATCTTTTATTTTCCCAAGGATATTGAAAACACTTTAAATTTATTTTCAAACTCCGCTATGAGCTGTTCTTTTCACTGAGGGCATTTATTCATGGTCTTAATTGTCTGTCTCCCATGGATTTGATAGTCCTACAGTGTTTTGTGATCCTTGGTTGTGAGGCAGTCATCATCACAGATTTCTTTTCTTTGCATTTTGGGACATTTCATAGTATATTTTCACAGCTCCTCACCATGGGTTCTGCGTATGTCTCAGTTCAGGCTCCACCCATGTTAGTGGATGTATTTCAGAACAGTTCCTAGCCTTGTGGTGGCTCCATACCCCACCAAGTGCAGAGGTACCACCCAAGTCCGAGGACTTGTGCTGCCGTGCAGGATGACCTGGCTATCTGTTAGGGGACTTCCTATGTCAGTATTCTTAATTCTGTTCCCACTGGGCTACACAGATTCTCTAGGCACTCAAAGTGCTTTAAAGAGTCCCTGGGACATAATAAGAGCACAATACATGATAACTGTTATTATAGAAATTATCTTTGAACATGATGTATATAACCAATACCCCTGTCTAGGCAGGCCCAGGGCAGTGCAGACTCTAGAAATGGGAGTGGCAGACTCTCAGCCCCCTCTGAGTGTTTGCAGTTTGAGCACAGTCTTTGCCCGTACCCAGTCTCCCTAGATGTGGCCCCTAGTTCCTTCTCAGGACTTAAAACACTTTGACCTGCCTAGTGCTTTGGACTGGACCACCTTCCCGCACTCCTCGACCTGCAGAGGTCAGTCCCTGTAACTACTGCAAGCATCCAACTTGTCAGCAAGCAGCTCCATTTCTGGTACCTGGAGATTCCCCATTCTCGTTTGGCTGCTATGCGTCTGGTGTATCTAACAACTAGTCACCCCATCACGCTCATGTGCTTGGAGAATCGCGGGGAGGGTGCATTATTTATCCTGTGCCCCATTTTCAGCTGAAATTCTCACCAGTTTGCAAATTAAATGGAATAATCATATCCATCTCTCAGAATTATTTGAAAAAGCAAGCAAGACAAATGTTTCAGAAACCACAAAGTGTCTCAAATATAAAGAATAATAATTATTCTTTTTCTATATTGCAGCAAAAGCCCACATGTTCAGTGTCAATGAGAGAAATTAAGATGAATTGGGAGCAGCAGCACTAATTGCTATGGATACTGGCACTGTGAAGTTCTAGGGTAATATAATTTGAGGAAAAGCAGCAAATTTTAGCATCACCTTGGAGATCCCAAAGACACACCCTCAAATTACGGACTTTGAGAAGACCCACTTTGAAGGCACTGATCTAACCTTGTTTGGCCCATGTTTCCAAAATACACAGATCATAAAAGCCATTTTAATGTAGTTACTGATGGTATGCAAGAATTGGGGGTATTGGGGCACTCACTGAGGAATCCTAACTTTGTGAAAACACTGAGTTATAGGAGAGTCCTGAATTTGGCTTTTGTAATCTCAGACACGATACAGGGATAAATGTCACTATCACATGGTACTAAAGCATCATGTGGTGTGGTATATTGAAACAATTAGAATCCAAAACAGGCTTATCTTACCTAATCAGGAAGAAAATCTCCCTTGCACACTCAGGAATTACCTGATGGAGTGAGAAGTTGAAGATTTATTCTGGGAATGTTTAAGGAAACTGAGGCCTTTTATTAAGCAGAATTGGCTTATATCATAGACATGAATTTGAATATGAATTTGAACTTCAGTGAGCTTCAGTGTTATCTTCTGTGAAATGGGAATATCAATCTAAATGTCATGCTGCCATGCTTTGGATACAGACACCACTGAGTAAATGTCCATTCTCCTCTGCTGTGGCCATTCAGCCTACCCCAGTGGTGAAAGGCAAGAACCATACTTATCATTGCTGAAAGCTACAAATACTACTGGTGAAAGGAATTCTTTTTTCTGGACAATGAACAAAAAGTACCCAAGAGGAACCGATGTCTTTGAATTATGGCATTAGCAAATAACATTGAATATACCACGGACTGCAGGAAGAACTAGCAGATCGGCCTGGAAGAAGCAGAGCCAGAATGCTTCTCAGGAGCAAGGATAGCAACACTTGTCTAAAACACTTTGGACATGTTGTCAGAAACAACTGATCCATGGAAAAAAACATCGTGCTTGGTAAAGTAGAGGATCAGCAAAAAAGAGAAAGACCCTCCATGGGATGGATTGACACAGAGGCTGCAACAATGTGATGTCTGTACAGCAAGTGTGAGGGTGTCCACACAACAACAGTAACGATGGCACAGGACCAGGTAACACTTTGTTCTGTTGCACGTAAGGTCCCTATGAGTCAGCACCAACTCAATGACACCTAACAACACAAACAGACCCATGTTATGGCTTCAATATTAGGAATTACTGTTTACAGATGACAGAATTTCAGAGTTAGAATGGCTATAACAGGCCATTTAATTAGTGTTTCTCAATTCTGAAATAAAGAGCTTGACGTTCAGAGACAATGCAAGACTTGTCTGGGTCAGTGGCTGTCTCCATGCCTCCCCACTCAGTGATCTTCCTACACAGCAGGTCATTTGTCTGTGGGTTAAACAAAAAGTTTATTTGAGTTTCAGATGAGAATTCTAGGATTCTAAGGAGGCAAAAGTTGCCATATGTCTTACTTCTTTGAGTAAATCTGAAAACATAGAACAAATGGATACACAGCATTCATATTCATTGAAGTTCCCTTCCTCCTTCTAATAACTAAATAAACAAGAGTTCTATACTACCTTGAATGGCCAAAAAAAAAGAGCGCATTTCCATCTGCGTTAGATGTCGACTTAGCTAACCTCTGTTTTAGAAGACTGAACAAAAGTCATCCTTGCTGACCAAAGGAGGAGCTTCCTCCTAGGTTCTTATTTCTATCACCCGGAAGGTGATCCTCAGAGCCCACCATGTGTGTGAGAGAGAGGCACAGTGCATTTTCAGAAAGATTTTAGAGGGAGACAGCCAAATCTTTTATTGCACGGCAGGCACTGTTTCATGTCAGAGCACTGGGGTAAAAAAAGAGAGAGGAGAAGATTTAAGACAGCTCCCAGATGGCAGTGGTTAATGCCTTGGTGGGCCTGAAGAACAATTGTTGGGAACTAGTAAGGCTTTGTCACAGCCTCCCCTTCTCCAAATGTCCCCATGTAGGTTCCAGGATCTGCACGACCCAGGCAATTGCACAGTGTGGGCTTGGTCTCGTGCCACCACTTGCCCCGTGTCACAGGGCTGGATGCGATTCTTGAAGTACAGCTAGGACTCAGTCCAGTGCAAGGGAAAAGATTGAGAAAAGGTGCATGGACAAGAAAAGCATGGGAGAGTCACTGGTACGAGGTGGTAAAGAAGACCGGGAGCCATCCGAGGGGACCTTTTGAAGACACATCTGGGGTATGGATTCCGACCCATGGACCAAAACAAGGAAGTCAATAAATGGCCTTAGATTTCATCTTCACCATTTAAAGTACATTTTCAAATCTTACAATCATTATACCCCACTTGCCCCCAAATAAACATAAAACCAGTTGCCTTCGAGTCAACACCAACTCATGGTGACCCCATGCATGTTAGGGTAGAATTGTGCTCCACAGGATTCTCAGTGGTTGATCTTTCAGAAGTAGATCACCCGTCTTTGTACTAAGGAGCCTCTGGGTAGATTTGAACCTCCAACCTTTCAATTAGTAGCTGAACTCTTAATCACCCCACAGAGTCCTCGGAAACCCACTATCATCAAGTCAATGTCAACTCACAGCAGATGAGCCCACAGCAGGCAGACACCTGACGACCAGTCTCCCACCAAGCACTCTGCCGCCACGTCTTCCTTAACCAGGCCGTGAAGGCAAGGCCATCAGTGGGAACCGGAGGACCCAGAATCCTAGTGGGAAGGGCAATGCGTCTGGAAGAGCATGCAGTGACCCTGGCTGGAGGACAATGGGAACATCAACAAGGGTACAGGAACAGGAAGAAAGCAGGTGATCACGCTCCCATCAGGCAGCAGCCCCGGTGAAGGGAGACGTCCGGGGTGCTGTAGGCACTAGCTTGTGTGAAACTCACCGCTGCCATGCCCTGACACTGTACCCAGGGCCTGGGCTAAGTATTCTATGGACACCACCCTGCTTAATTTCCCGCTACATCACCCTGACTCCTGGTAACAGTGCAGAGTGGCAGAAAAGTGTTCAGCTCTGCCATCCAACAGCCACTGCCTAGCAGAGGGGCCTGAGAAAACATGCTGACTTGACTCGGCCTCCGTTTACTCATCTGGGAAATAAAGGTCAGACTCATCCCGAAGCGCAGTCAGAATGCTCCACAGCAGCTAAGATGGCAACACTCCCTTACCCACCCTTAGGACGTGTTTTCAGGAGCAACCACTCCTGAAGAAGGACATGGTGCTTGGTCAGTGAAAAACAGGTTGGCCTGACACAGCGGCTGCAACAATGGGCTGGAGCACAGCGAGGAGTGTGAGGACGCCTCAGGACAGGGCAGTGTGACCCTTTGTCATTCCTAGTATCTGGTGACTCGGGATGGACTCAAAGGACCTCACACCAACAACAGCCGTACTGTGAGGGGAAAAGAAGGGTCCATCTCAGAGCCCAGTGCCAGCTCAGCAAGCCACGTTTGCAGGACTGTGTTGTTAGAGTTGTTGTGTTGTGCCTTCCATCAGCAGAGAGGTAGAGATGGGGTGCGAATCAAGGTGACCGTTAACTGATAGACTTGATTCTCTAGGTTTCTGGATTTAATCCTCTGAAAAGTAAAGTCCAGTGTGCTGTCCACCGAGGAGGAGGTGGAGTGAGATATCAGTTGGTTAGAATTCTCACCCAAAGAAAGCAGCTGTCGTCGCTACGGGCTAAGATGGTGAGAATGTGTTTTTGTCCTCCGACCTCAGGGGTGACAGCACTGTCAGACAGGGGCAGCTCTTTCTGGGACATTGGGAATGACATCTACTGGCAGAGAAACGGAGAAGGTGCCAGCATCCACGGGAGGCTCCCTGTGCCAAGCGCTGCCTCCCCTTTGGACTCCTAGCCAGGTGAGTGTCCTACCCGCTTTCTGCATGAGGGGAATTGAAATTCCAGAGACGCGAAGAAGCACATCCGGGTCACGTAGTCACCGGAGGATGCGTGACTTGACAAACGCCTGCTCTTGTGCTACAGGGAGGCTTAAGCAGCTGTTCAAAAGAACAGTTGAAGAGATATCATGATGAAAATCTCTTTGAAAGGCAGTCAGATCTCATAGATAAATGTTGGCCTTCTCCAGTTTTTCTTTCATCCTCATAACTTTGGATAACCCGGTTTTTATTGTCAGCCAAGCTTAGGCATGTGTCAGGAAAATGCCTAAGTAGAGTCATCTATGTGGCAGACCCCCAGGGTGAGGAAATAGGAAAGCTGCTCATGCTGACAGTTCTAGAAACTTCTCCATATTATGTGAAATATGTGCTTGTCGAATGATTTTGAGACAGCTGGAAACCTGAGCAGAGCAGGGAAAGCAGAGAGCCTGAGAGGGAGAGTTCTCCCCGGACACTCCGAGCGCCTGTGTGTCTTTGTCTGCAGGCGGGCCTCCTTCTTCACGTTGCTGTCTTCCACCCAGCAGGGGCCCGAGCAGGGATTCTCCCCTTCTCCACGGACCAAGCTCTCACAGCTTTCCAACTGTGCTGTGCTTAAGAGCCCATTAAAGACACAAACAAAATTAAATAAATGATTTTAGTTAATACGTTAAACAAACAACGGGTCAAATGATAAATTGAACATTTTAACGCCCAGGCTGTGGTGCCAGGAATTCTGATTAAGCCCAGGACACACACACACACACGCCCAGGAACAGGCCTTTCTCCACTTACCTGCTACTCGGGTCCCTGACTTTAGTGCACATGTTACAGAGGGGACATTGGAAGAAACATCAGCCCAGGGCTCCAGTGCGCCCTGGGACCAATGTGGCACTTATCACTGTTGATGTTAGCAGCCACAGAGTCGGCATCTTACTGGTGCTGACCCCATGCACAGGACACAACAGGACAAGACGCTGCCAGGCCCCACATCATCCTCCTGATAGGTTGTCGAACAGGCTATTGTTCTCCATAGGATTTCTGTTGGCTGATTTTCAGAATGAGATCACCGGGCCTTTCTTCCGCATCCGTCTTGGCCTGGAGGTTCTGCTGACACCTGTTCAGCATCCCAGCAGCACCTGCACCTCCACGGACAGACAACAGTGGCCGTGCTCGAGGCGCAGTGGGGGGCGAATGGAGCCCAGGCCTCCTGGGGGTGAGGCGAGTCTTCTCCCAGGAAACCACCAGCGCGTCCACAATTAAGTAATTACAAGTGTCCAAAGGACTTGTTTAAAAAAAAAAAAAAACAGGCCAGATGGTCCAGGAGCAGAACAAGGGGCCAATCCAGTGTGGAGATCAAAGAGGCATCCCCGAGAAGCTGTATGTCAGCGAGGCCCAGCCAGGCAGAGCCTTCGGGCGGGGCAGCAGCCTGAGTGCAGGCACAGAGGTCGGGGAGGTCACAGCAGCGAGCGCACTTGGGGAGCGAGAACAGGTGTCCTGCGGAGAGGGAACCGATGGGCTGGGGGCTTTTTGGGGTGCCGTAAGAGGCTGGGCAGACAAGACCTCATGTGTTGTCTAAGGGCGTGGGGTGCCATGCTGAAGCCGGAGGGGGGCCACAGAAGGCTCAAACGGGGGGTGACGTGGCCACACGTATGTTCCTTGGTATAGCTTGGGCTGTCCTGTGCCGAGTGGCCACGCAAACATGGGGTGACTGGGAAGTCTGCCCTGCCCAGACAACAAATGAGAACACGTCACACTGCGTGAGGCAGCAGACATAGAAGAAGTAGACACAGAAGCAGCTAAGGACCTAAGATCCACCAGGCACCGTAGTGGCTCCTGGCACAGAGAGGGTGGTGGCAGGGTTGGCTACGAGTTTTGTCCTGATGATGTTTACTGGGAATGAGGAGTGCAAGAGGGGGACCAGGTGAGGCAGTGGTCCTTACCACAAGGTAAGGATCTTATCTGGTTGTCACCTCTGCCTCCCAGCAGCCAGCACTCAGCCTGGCCCGTGTCAGAGGTGAAGCATAGCAGTGAAACCACTCAACAAGAATGAGAGGCATGTGTGGGATATGCTGGAGGTGTCTGCAGGCCACGCACCTCTCAGACACCAGGTGCGAAGGCCTGTCACGGTGCGGAGAACTGGTGGTCACACAGCTGTGCGTCACCACGAGTCATCGGGAGAAGGCAATAGCGGCTGAAGCCATAGCAGAATCTACAATAGAGAACATTCATTGCTATCAAGTCAATTCTGATTCATAGCAACCCTACAGTAAGTACAGAGTGGAACTGCCCCATGGGGTTTCCAAGGAGTGTTTGCAGTTCGACCTGCTGACCCTCTGGTTAGTAACCACAACACTTAACCACTATAGAAGCAGGGTTTCCTAGAGAGTATAGACTGACAAAAGACAAGAGAGGTAAAAAGAGAGGAAAAAGGAGCGGAGAAGGAGGGGAGAAGGAGAGACGGGAGGGAAGAAGAGAAGGGAGCGGAAAGAATCAGAGAAAAGAGGAGGAGGAGGAGGGGCTTGGATCAGGGATGGGAAAAGCCATCATTTACTAGGTGGTCAGAACAGGAGGTCACACATGGGAAATTGTTGTGCGGGGCAGTAGACAGGAGTAGAGAGTAAAGAAATTGAACCTCCAGAAGGGGCTGGAACTTGGGAACAAGAGAACCCTATTTTCAGAACTGGATTCTGTATCAGGATAACCTCCACCAAAGCTTTCGTGCTCCTGTCCAGGCCCTGCACCTGGAGGAAGCTGTATTTTACTGTAGTGCATCAGCTGGGTTCTCCTCTAAATTAGCATACTTGATAGGTGCTCAGGACCTGCTGCAAAGGGCCTCTTTAAGGTACTGGAAAGTAAAGATGTCAGCTTGACAACTTGGGTGCGCCCAACCCATGCAATGGTATTTTCAGTGACATCATCCGCATGCAAAAGCTGGACGGTAAATGAGGTGGCCAGCAGAACTGATGCCCTTGGACTGTGATGCTGGAGAAGAATGTCGCATGTACTGCAGACTGCCAAAAGAACCAACAGATCTGTCCTGGAAGAAGTCCCAGAGTGCTCCTTGGAAGCAAAGAGAGTGAGACTGTATGTCACATACTTTGGACACGTTGTCAGCGGGGATCAATCCCCAGAAGAGGACACCGTGCTTGGTGGAGTGCAGGGTCAGCAAAAAAGGGGAGGACTCTCCACAGAATAGATTGACGCAGTGGCTGCAAAAATAGGCTTAAGCATAAAAACAACTGTGGACATGGCACAGGACCAGGCAACGTTTTGCTCTGTTGTGCACAGGGCTGCTGTGAGTCGGAACTGACTCAGTGGGACTAACAATAACACAACAAGGATAATTTATAGAGACCTACCTTGTGTCAAATACCTTATAAATATTATACACAAAGACATGGTTCCAAGGCTTCTTGTTTACAAGGCCGCACACTCAGCACATCACCAGCATGGTCTTATTCAATCCCAACAGAAGCCCCCGGGTCAGCCCTCAGCTCACCATGACCCAATTCTCCGTGGTACAAAATTCTACCTGGTCCTGTGCCATCCCCATGACTGGTTGTAAATTGAGTTGATCTATAGGGTTTTTCATGTGCTAATGTTTAGAAGTATATTGCCAGGACTTTCTTCCTAGTCTGTCTTAGTTTGGAACTCTGCTACAAGCTGTCCAGTGTCGTAACAATATGCACACCTCCTCCAACAGATGGGTGATTGCTGCACTGGCTGAGACTTGAACTCAGGTCTTCAGAATGGAAGGCAAGCGTTCTACCAGTGCACCACCACTGCCTCCCACAGCAGCCCTTCACGGCGAGGATTATGTCTTTACTTCCCAGCTATGGAGGCCACACTTATGCGCCGCAGCGTATGAGACACTTGTCCAAGTTGACCCACATAAGTGCATGAGCTCAGCTGCAAACTCAGTTTTCCCAGCTACTTCACAACACAGCCTCGCTTTGGGAATGTTTGTGAGCCATGGAAAGGGACCTACAAGGACTGCCAACTAAGTTCGTGAACTCAGCCTAGAAAACGTGCTACATACCGCACTGCTGAATATCACCGAGGTCACCTCCAAAGTCCTCCTCTTTGGGAAGCTAGGTACCGAAGTCGGCACCTAGTCCACCCGTCAAAGCAATTTAGCCATACTTTCTGGAATAGCCATCAGAGCTGTCGTCATATTAACCTAGATGTCCTGAATGTCATCCAAATGTCTTCCTTTCAACATTTCCTTTCTCTTCTGGGAAAGACAAACGTCACTGGGGGCCAGATCGGGTGAGTAGAGAGGGTGTTCCAATACAGTTACTTGTTTACTGGCTAACAACTCCCTCACAGACAACCATACAATTAAGTTGCCAGCATGCCACTGCGTGCAATGGCCATTCCAGAAAGAGTTCCAAAATTGTTCTGCAGGGTGGGCTAGGCTCTGGTATCAGTGCACAGCTTCCCAAGGGGAGTGCTTCAAAGGCGACCACAGTGCTATTCACCAGTGACACACGTAGCACTGAGAACAGCTAAGCTTGCAGACTTAATTGTCAGACCTCGTATTTCGTGTGACTACAGTCTAGTAACAGGGAGAAGAAGCTCTGCGAAGCTGAAAATCTTCCTTCCTTGGTGGTGACCAAAGGGTGTCTTGCAAAGTTCCTGCTTTTCTCCTGCCCGGGGTCCTAGCCCACCCAGCTAGGACGCCCCGCACTCCTGGCCTTGGTGGGATCTGCAGAATGCTGACTCGGCTACCTGGGCACTTTCTTGCCTGATTTATGGGCGTGTTTGTGGTGCTTAGATCGTAAATCTCTACCCCCGGGACATCTCAGTTCTGGTATTTATTGGCCAAAAACAACTTGTGTGAAGAAATGTTTTTGAGATTTTGCCAGATAGTCACGATGGTAAATCTGAGAAAACACACTGTCCTCGGGTGAATGTTCTCCTGCTAGGAGGTGATTTTGCTACCGGGGCGAAAGCTCTTCCCGTCTCCTGTGTACCGCCTTTCTTCGTTTTGTGCTTTGTTTTAGTAAGTGAGGCTGATTCTTCATCTCTGTCTCTCTACCTCCTTATCAGTTTATCAAGGAAAAACTGAAGAGGAATTGTAAAAAGATATTTTTCTTGGGGTCTTAAAAGAGTTTTGAGTCTTTGGAACCAGAACTTTTTACTAAGTGTGTTTCAGAAGCATTCTGCGGGCAAAGCACCTGGAGGGGAACTGTGAGACACGGATCCTTTAACTGCAACAGAGCCGAAGTCCTGACTGTAAGGGAAAGCTGGTAAAGACGCCAAGTTTAGCGTAGACAAGCTTAAGACTTTGAGGAACATCACTGGGGATCAAGTCAAGAAAATGCCCTCTGGTAGCTTTTTTTAGCATAAATGTGTGTGAGCTCTCGTGCACGGATGGCCCTAAGGATGTGCAAAGTACTGCCAAGGACAAATCGACGACGGACCGCCTTACGCCATCCAAAAGAAACACGCCTTTTCTAGTTGGAGCCTAGAGTCCCTAGGTCGTACAAATGGTTAACACACCCAGCTGCCAACCGAAAGGATTACAGTTCAAGGACACCAAGAGGTGCTGCAGAAGAAAACCCTGGCGATTTATTTCCCAGAACTCAGCCATTGAAAAACTCTGTGGAAGACGGTTTTTATTCTGACCCACATGGGCGTTCCATGAGCTGGAATCTCCTTGACAGAGACAGGAGAGTCAGAACATTGCTGGAAAATCAGTGTTTTAGATGAGGGTCAAAGACTGTAAGTCTACGGGACTCCATCATGTCAGGAGAGAATCTGGTACAGGAAAACATGCAGAACCTCCTTTGGAATGAACTAGCCTTCCTCCTGCTCGTACCCAGTCTGGGGCTGCAGCTCACCCATGCTCCTGTGCACCATAAGACACTTCTGGCCCCGACCCCAGGGCCCACCCTGTGCTTAGCTTTGATTTTTCTGCCCCAGCACTGAGGGCTGGCATCAGCCCTGCCCTCAGTGTGGTCTAAGAAACCACATAGTATCTTGGTGACTAGATGATATGTCCTCTCTTAGGCAACAGAGGGCACATCCCTTGAGTTGTCTCTCAGGTGCTAACCCAGAGGGCCTTCTGAGCAGAGGTGGGAAGTTGGGCACAGACTGCCTTGGTGACGGAATTGCCATGCATCCCATCTTGGAGCCAAAACTCAGAGTCAAGTTTAGACAATTCTTTGTCCCTCACCCCACCTCCGTCTCACTGTCACCCCATCCTGTGGATTTTGCTGGCTGAGTGTCTTTGCTGTGTGTCCTTCTCTGCCCTCAGCACCACCATGCCGCCACTGCCCAGGCTCATGTCATCGCTCACCCGGAACCAGCACATCTCGGACCATCTCTCACCGGATCTGGTCCTTTCAGCCTCGGTCTCCGCTCTGTAGCCAGTGCGATCCTCTGAGGCTGCCCTTTGGTCGCGATACTGCTCCATTTTAAACATTTTGATAGCTCCCTACTGACCTTATAATAAAAAACACCCACCCTGCTCCCTACAAAATCTGATCCTTGCTTACTTCTCCTGACTTTTTAAATTTCAGTTCAAAGGTCACCTCCTCAAGCCCCCAGACAAGGTCCACTCCGCTGTTACACACTGTTAACATCCCCAGACTTGCCCTCCGTGTTCTCTCTCACCATGGTAACTGAGTAACTGTTTGCACAGCTGGAGAGATGCCTTCTTCAGTGGCAAGAATAAGTTTTACCAGGAAAAGGATGGAGATTTTTAGTCTTGGGTTCTCAGCTCTTACCTCCGTGTCTCTCTCATGGCAACCACACAGCGCCTCATGAGAGAGACAAAGGGAAGAAAGAGAGCAAAGATTCATTCCTCATCACATGAGTGAGAAAGAAGGTCCCTTTTGCATCCAAGAGAACTGCTCGGGCCTCATAGCCATTGGCTTGTGCAGCTATATATTACTGTTTACATAGGTAATACGATGATCTCCTTAGATCTATAGGTTCTCTGTTCAGGTCAATCTTCCCTCCAGCCAAGCTACAGAGGGCCTTGAGATTTGAAATCGTAATCCTTTGAGGGATAGATTGCCTCCCTCATTTGGGGGCAAGTGTTAAGCGCTCAGCTGCAAACCAAAAAGTCGGTGGTTGGAACCCACCTGGGGGTTTCCCAGGAGAAAGGCTCGGTGAGCTGTTCCTACAAAGATTAAAAACCCGTTGCCATCAGGCCAACTCTACCCCACAGCAACGCCACAGGACAGGCTAGATCTGCCCCTACAATTTCTGAGACTGAAGCTTTTACAAGAGCAGATTGCCATACCTTCCTCCCACAGAGCATCTGGTGGGTTTTCACCACCAACTGACATTTATTTAGATGGAAAGCTTTCAGCCTTTGTGGCCCCAGAGTTCTTTATAAAGACTAAAGCCTACAAAACTCTATGGGGTAGTTCTACTCTGTCACATGGGCCCTCTGAGAGTCAGAATCAGCTCCAGCTCACCTGACAACAACATTCATCACAGCCAAATCCACTGCCTGAACATGAGGACAGTGTCACTTGAGTACAAGACACCAGTTTCACACAGGTCACACGCAGTAGTGTCAGGGAAAACCACTAGGCACACGTGTAGTATCAGCTGTTCTCGTTGACTGATGGGTGATTCTCATTATCTCATTTTTGTAGCTGTTGTTGAAGCTGAGAGTCACTTTGTGAGTGGTGGAGAGCTGAGGTCTCTGGTCATCCCTTTCTACTTTGTTTTATTTAATTTTCAGTTTATATTTGATTGCAATAAATATATGTGTAACAAATTATTTGTCAGTTCCACATGGCTCACATGTGCAATTCTGTGACATTAACAGTGTTGATCATGTTGCACAACCACTGTCTGTTCTCAATTTTTCCATCACCTTTAATGGAAGTTCAGTGCTCCCTCAGGGGTGAGTCCCTCTTCGCCCATTCCTCCTCACTCCCCATAACCATCAAACATTTAGGTCTGCATATACCTGCCTAGTCTAGATAATTCATGTATGTGGGATCATATAGTATCTGTCCCTCTGGGACTGACTTCATTCAGTGTGATGTCCTCAAGGTTCAGCCACATTAGGGCATGTGTCAGGGTTTCATTTCTCCTTGTAAAGTGGGGGAAAAAAAAACCTCATCATAGTCAAGTTGATTTCAACTCATAGTGACCCTATAAAGCAGAGCAGAACCGCCCCATAGGATATACAAGGTTGTAGATGTCTATGCAGTTAGACTGCCACATCTCACCCCTGCAGCGTGGCTGGTGGGTTCAAATCATCAGCCTTTTGGTAGGCAGCTGAGCGCTTTAACCATTGTACCACCAGGCTGAGTTCAATTCCATTCTATGTATGGACCACATTTTTTTAATCCATTCATCTGCTGATGGACATTCGAGCATTATTTTTCCATCTTTCTGGCTATTTTCGATAGTGCTGCATGGAACATCAGTGCACAAGGATCTGTCTGTGCTGCTGCTTTCAACCCTTTTTTGTTTTTAATTAATAATTAAACTGACTACCTCCTACAGATTTGATTTTGGTCTTGCAGAAACATGGAATCAAAAGCTTTTGACCTTCTTCACAGATGGCATCCCTGGGAACTCTGTGATGGGATGACAGAGAAGCAGTTTGCTGGAGAAGGAGGGAGGAGAGAATGGGGAAGGTCTTGGTGCGTGGTTGTGCACTTAACAAATAGCCTAGTCCTCTTCCCCTTTGGAGATTTCGCAGTGCTGGTAAGTTTGTTCTGGAAAGGAATTGGGAAAGAAGCTTGCATAACACCATGGGGTAGGAGCCCAGGGGGAGAACGGAGGAGATAGACGGAGCTGCTCATCACCCAGAAGCTCTGCACGTAGGCTCTGCTGTTGCTGGGAGATGTATGTAATTATCAAGCAGTTAGGGAGAGGTCCCTGACGAAACCCACAAATGAAACTCTCCCGCTCCTGGTGAAGCCATCTCCATCCCTTTTCAGAGGAGAGAATGCATCTGAGTAACCTTTTAACATGCCTTCTTCTCTCTAGCTATTCTACTGGGTAATTATTTATTTTGTTGTCTGATTAGCTAATTAGGCTTATGTTGTGTTTTTAGATGAAAATCCTGTTGTTAGGTCCTAGAAATGGCTTTCTGCTTGTTTAGGGGCTTGTTTGCATGATAGTGGGGATTTCACTGAGTGGTTGGGGCATGGGGAAGGCTGCTCAGGGTCTCCACGTGGATTTGCTGGGAGTAAATGGATGCATTAGCAGTGGATGATTGTGCTCAAAATAAGAGCAGCAGGGTGCAGGCAGTCTTGGTGGACAGTTTAGTTGTCATCTCATTTCCTCATGTTTATGTGGCAATTTACTGTTTGCCAAGCCCATTCACTTAAAGCATCAAATTTAGTCCTAACTAGAGAGATTTTGGAATGAGTTTATGGCTCCTAATTTACAGATGGGGCAGCTGAGGATTAGGCAGTCAGCAGCTGGCTGGGGTCCCTTGCTGTCTGTATACAAGAGTTCTCTGAGATCAGAAGATGTGATGGTTAAGATTCTGTGTCAACTTGGCTGGGCCATAATTCTCAGTTTTCACATGTGGTCACTCCCTTGATGAAATCTTCCACGAGTAGCCAGTTAGTTGGAAGGAAGTTTCTTTGGTATGTGGCCTGTTTCCAAATGCATGAGTGGACACTCTGACTTCTGCCTGCTCTGAACCTGAACCTGCCTCATGTCTGTCTGATCACCAGCTCCTGGGACTTACGCTGGTAGCTTATCTGCCAATCTTGGGATTAGTGGATCTTCACAGCCTGCGAGCAAGAACCCTGCTCTCCAACCTGCCAACCTTCGGTTTCCCAGACCCTGTGTCTACATGAATTAGAAGAAGTTTTGTAGCCTCACTTGCCTACTTTGGTATTTGTGAACTTCACAACCTATGAACAAGAGCCCTGCTCACTGATCTGACAATCTTGGGCTTGCCACTTCCTGTGGCTATGTAAAGTAGGAGAAGCTTCTACCATAATCCATGGACTTGGTACATTCCATCCTCTACAATCCTGTAAGCTGTTTCCCTGATATAAATCTCTGTCTCTGTCTCTGTCTCTCCCTCTCCATACACACACACACACACACACACAGAGAGAGAAAGACACACACACACACACATGCACACACACACACATAAAGAAACCACTGCCATCGAGTCAATTCTGACTCATAGTAACCCTGTAGGTCAGAGTGGAACTGCCCCATAGAGTTTCCAAGGAGCACCTGGTGGATTTCAACCGCCAACCTTTTGGTTAACAGACATAGCACTTAACCACTATACCACCAGGGTTTCCATATATGTATGTTGTTGTTGTGAGGTGCCGCTGAGTCGGTTCTGACTCATAGTGACCCTATGAGCAACAGATCGAAACACTGCCTGGTCTTGTGCGATGTCCATAATTGTTTTTATGCTTAAGCCAGTTGTGGCCATTGTGTCATCAACCCATCACGTCTAGGGTCTTCCTCGAGAGATATATATGGAGATATATATGGAAACCTTATACAAACGTGTGTGTGAATACACACATTTATATGTGTAAGCATATCTGTGTGTATGTGTGTGTGTATATATATACACATATATGTACATACATATGTACACACACATATATATATTCATGTGCTTTACTAGTTATGCTTCTCTAGAGAACCCAGACTAACAAAGTAAAGAAAATAAAAGCATGGAGCCTAGAATAGAAGGTCTTAGGTTTTAATCCTAGTTCCCCCAGCTCCTGCACTGTTCTATTTTGTTTGCTACCCAGCAAACATTCACCAGACATCCCTGTAGACTCAGGGACTAAGAAAGACACTGAAGACCCAAACATGGATAACGGAGACACCCTCGGAGCCTTGGTTGGGCTTGAGTGCTAGCAATTCACACGAACTTCAGCACATTTCTTCATCAGATCAGGAGAATACTATTTACCCTAAAGGACTGTTACTAGGTTGAAAGGTTAAGATCTGTTAAGGACCAAAGACAGTATCTGGGCCTTGGTGCTGGTTAATCACATCAAGTCATTCCCAACTCACAACAACTACATGTACAACAGAAGAAAAGTTGTCCCTGGAGCTATGCCACCTTCACGATGCTTGAGTCCGCTGTTGTGATCGCTGCATGTTTTGAGAGCCTTCTAACCTAGGGAGCTCATCTTTCAGCACTATATTGGACAATGTCCTGCCATGATCCATTGGGTTTTTATTGGCTGATTTCTAGAAGTAGATCACCACAGCTTCCTAGTCTCTTAGTCTGACAGCTCTGTCGAAACTGTGAGTGATCCTGCTGATATTTGAATTAATGATGGCACAACTCCTAGCATCACATCAATGTCCAGTCCAATACCGTGCAACCTACTGGCAGATGACCAGTGCATCTGGAACCTAGTAGAAGCTTAAGGATGTGAGTTGTTCCTAGTTACGCTCCAGTTCATTGTCACTCCTCTCAGACACATAGCCTCTTTTCACAGGGCCCTTTGCAGTTTCTTAGTCAACAACCTTGTCTGTCTCAGTGTATCGTGCTGTCCTCACACCCTCCCTGACTCCCACCAGGCTCAAAGGACGCCCATGCCATACCCTCCAGAACCATCCTCCATGTGGCAGGCAGTGTGTGAAGAGATTTACCATCCAGCTTTCCTATTATCCCATCTAATTTTCACCATTCTGTGTTTTTTTTTTTTTTTCCATTTGTCATTGAAGAAATACATCTCAGAGGGTCATTCGTGCCAGGACTGGGCATTCTCCTCATGTGACACAGACTTCTGAAGCCAAGCCCATCTGATGATCCCAGGGATCAATGTGTTTCTTCTTCAACACAGGATCTCCAGGAATAAGGATGACCAACTAGTCCTCAGCCTGGAGATGAAGGTCTCCAGAGGATTTCCAAACGGCTGATATTTACTAAGGTAACTGGGTGACACAAACTGCACTCAGCTACTAACTTATTGGTTGGCATTTAGAACCTACCCAATGGCACCACATGAGAAGGACCTGGCAATCTGCTTCCTTCCAAGTCATAGCCAAGAAAACCCTTGGAGCAGTTTAGCTCTGCTACATGAAGTCTCCATGAGTCAGAAGTGACTTGACAGGTATGTGTTTTTGGTTTTTGTTTTCTTAGCATTTTCTATTACTGCCTCTATGAGTGTTTAAGGGTCTGGTCAGGAAAACGTCAGCCACATCTTTCCAAGGCCAGGGTGTCAATACCATTTCAGTTACTTCTATTTATATAGAGACTCCAAAGTTCATGGGCATGCCGCCTGTGAAACCTATGCTATCAGATGGTGCTCCCGTCTCATCTCAACTCTGCTCTTCCCTAAATATGTTCCACAAGGACATGTCCCTGAATGTGCCTTCTCTCTGATGACCGTATTTTTATCTTCCAGGCCCAGCCAACCACTGTATTTCTTTCCTGGAGAACTCCACTTGCTACACTCCAAGGCAGGATCAATTTTTACTTAATCTTACATTTTGCTAAAATGTTACTTTCGTCACTATCCTTGTGCCTTTTATTGGAATTGTTCTGGCTCATTTTCCTATCTACCATCTTTAGGCTATGCCCTGCTTATAGCAATATGTTGAATTTGATGAATGTTTTCACTTTCTTCTAGCAAAGTTACCTCTCCATCCCCGGCACCAGGAAGAGATCTTGCAAATATTAATTCATAATGGATGTCAGTTGCCAAAAGCTATGTTTGTGTCTGGGCACTGCCCCTTATGAGGGATATTTTTTAAAAAGTTGAATTAGAGGAGTGTAATCAAAATCATAAGAAAGTGAATTCAAATACAAGTCACATGAAAGTCAGGTAAAATAACAACCAACAAAGTTCACATTTGGATCAAAGGCTTCATAGCAGAATCCTGATCAAAGGGGGGAGTATGTGGAACAGATTTTCATATTTTTATGGAATCCAGACTCTCCGTAGCATTGATGCTGGATGAACCCTCAAAACTATTGCCCTGAAATAATCTTTAAACCTTAAACCAAAAATATTCCCCCCAATTTTTTTTAAACCAAACAATAGTTTAGCTTAATTAGTAAGAAATGTCTGCCTTGAGCATTACACTCTTTTAAAGAACTGTCTGTATGATATCAAGTTGACAACAGAAGCTCAAAAGGTTGGAGAAGAAACTTAGAGAGTAGTGAATTCATGCTAATGGTGGAAGAATGATCTGGGAAAGAAGAATGAGAATGGTTGTATAACTCAAAGAATGTGATCAGTGACACAGAATTTTACATGTAGAAATTGTTGAAGTTGTGTACGCTTTATTATATATGGAAACACTGGTGGTGTTAGTGGTTAAGAGCTATGGCTGCTAACCAAAATGCCAGCAGTTCAAATCTACCAGGTGCTTCTTGGAAATTCTATGGGACAGTCCTACTCTGTCCTGTAGGGTCACTGTGAGTCAGAATCAACTTGACAGCAATGGGTTTTTTCATATTTGTTCTCAACAATGACAAATAAAATACACCATTTCAAAAAATATGACAGTCCTCCCTGTCCCCCCCAAAAGAAGAAGGACAGATGATTCAAAGGGCCTAGAATCAATGGTTTTAAGTAAAAAGGGCCGTGAATGGACAGAGGGAGTAAACTTGACCCATATGTCCCAAGGGATGGCAAGAAGACACTGTCTTAGTATCCTACAGCTGCCATAACCAAACACTACAAAGTGTGTGATTTTCAAAGACAGAAATTTTCTTTCTCACCAGTCTGGAGTCTGAGAGTAATTCAAGATAACAGAAGGCTCTCTGTGCCTTCCACGAGAAGAACTTCCCTTGCCTCTTCAGCTCCTGGTGGCGCCAGGCATTTCTTGGTGTAAGACACATTTTTACTGGATCTTCTTCCCTCCATGACTACCTCTTCATGCCTCTTCTCTTTTTATAAGGACACTGCTGAGATAGGGTTAACACATGCTCTACAACCCCCCCTTTTCAAAAAAAAATACTTTACTGTGCTTAAATGAAAGTTTACAATATAAGCCAGTTTGCCATATGAAACCCCACACCCACACCACTATGCAATGCTAGCAGCTCTCCCCATCCTGTAACAGCACACTCCTGCTGTCTACCCTGCACTTCCTGTATCCACTCAACCAACTCTTGTCACTCTCCATCCTCTCGTCTCATCTCTGGACAGGAGCTTCTCAGATAGCTTCATGTATATATTTAAAGCAAGAAGCACACTCTTCGCCCTCATTCTGTGTCTTATAGCCCGGCCCAGGCTTTGTCTGAAGGATTGGCTTTGGTACTGGTTTCAGCTCTGGGCTAGCAGAGAGTCCGGGGTCCATGTCCTCTCAGGGGACCCTTCAGTGTGTGGGACTACTGGGTGTGGACTTTTAACAGAGTTCTTTTTCTGCACAGCCATTTTATTCCTACTACATCAGGGACTCTAGGTTATGTTCCCTGCTGGGACAGTCATTGGTGGTAGCCAGGTGTCATCTAGTTCATCTGGTCTCATGTTGATGAAGTCTCCAGATTACATGACTCCTTCTATCTCCTGGGCTCCTATTTTCCTCATGTCTTTGATATCCTTCACTCTCCTCTGCTCCACAGGGTTTTGGACAAATCGATGCCACCTAAGGACTGTTTGCTAGCTTTTAGGACCCCAGGCACCACTCGCTGAAGAATTTCCTTTTGTCCCCACTTTAACTGAACTAATAAAGCTTCAAAGATGCCATCTTTCAAACAACATCATATTCACACACGCTGAGGTTAGGACTTCAACGTGTGTTTTTGCTTGTTTGTGTTTGTTTCTGATGGAGGGGTGGGAGCACAACTTAATCCATAGGAGACACACACGCAGAAGTTGTACAGAATCGGGTTCTAGCTCAAGAAATGGAAGAACTGGCTGGTGGAGCTATCAAAACAATAATAAAATAAATTACCACCAATAATGAGATAAAATGAAAAAAAACAAGGCTGTACTTCCCATCTGGAGTGAGTAGTTCCACAGCTCTAGGTCCGTGGTTCTCAATCAGGGTGACTTTGCCTCTGGGAGACATCTGGCAATGTCTGCAGACATTTGAGTTTCCCAGACCAGAATGCTCCTTAGAAGCAGGAGTGGCCAGACTCTACCTTACATACCTTGGAAGTGTTGTCAGAAAAGATCCGTCCCTGGGGAAGGACATCACACTTGGTAAAGTACGGGGTCAGCAGAAAGAGGAAGACCCTCAAGGAGATAGACTGGCACAGCAGCTGCAACAATGGGCTTGAGCATGACCATGATCATGAACGTGGCACAGAACTGACTAGCACTGTACTCTATGGTACACAGGGTCACCATGCAGTTAGGTGCCATCAGGTCACTAACAACCTGATGCCCCCGGACAACAACAGCACAGAGGAAGGCTACTGACATCTAACAGGCTGAGACCAGGAATGCAGCCAAATGTCCTGCAATGCAGACCAGTCCCCCATCTCACAACAAAGAGTTATCTGACCCCAAATGTCAACAGTGCCAAAGTTGAGAAACCCTGCTCAAGATGTATTTAAGTCCAGGCTGCAAGACCCAGGACAGAGAAGACATTCTGGGATTATCTCAGGAGGTAGCAGAGTTAATCACACCAAGAATCATAAGTAAGCTTGTTAAAAGCAACTACCCTGAGTCCTGCTTCCCGGAGATGTTGTTTCAGGGGATCTAGAGGAGGCTTAGGAGGTGGTTTCAGGTTCAGAAGCATCCCTAGTAATCCTTTATAAAGTAGGAAGCCCTCATGCGGAGAAAGATGCAACCACATGCTTTTCGAAGCCCCACCAACCTCCCTGCTCCAGTAAAGAAGTATCATAAAGGCAGAAAGCATGTCCCTCCCTCCTCACCTTCAGAAAATGGTGGTAGAAGGGATCCAGTTAATTTGTATTTTGAAAGACTGTGAAGATCTTTCTTTTGAAATAAGAAAATGAACATGAGTGCAAAGCATTACAACTACTCATTATTTAATTGAACTATTTGTGAAGATTCTGTTGCCATGGTGACCTAGCACTATTTATAAAAATTAAGAACATAAATTATAAATAATAATATTATTATAAGCAAAAGGGACTCGAACCTCTCAATCAGAAAGGAATGATTTCCAGATGGAAACAAACCTTGTTTGTGTCACACATGGAGCAGGCTACTGACAAATTTTCATGTCCACCGATTTCACAGTGAGAGAGAAATCAGGTCACCATGACGATTTTACGCCATTTGTGTGACAGTCTGCATCTTCGTATGCCAGGAGTTGTATTAAATCTGCCCTGTGTTTCAGGGGAGGAATTGCAGGGATGACAAGGCAGGGAGTGAGATGTCACCTCTGTGATCGGAGTATTACCTCCACCCCATTCCCACCCAACTCAACCTGTTGTCACCTACAGGACCCTCTGTTTACCACCCCCAACTCACGGCAACCCCACGCACAGTGGAACAAGACGTTGCCTGGTACTGCACCACCCTGGTGAGAGGTTGGGGATCAGGTCCTTGTGATCCGCAGGGTTTTCACAGTCTGAGTTTTTGAAAGTAGACCACCAAGCCTTTCTTCCTAGTCGGTCTCAGTCTGGAAGCTCTGCTGAAACCTATTTAGCATCAGCGCCACATGCAAGCCTCCACTGCCTGACAGGTGATGCCTATGCACGGGCCGTATAGTCTGGGAATTGAATCCATGTGTTCTTCTGCACAGAAGGTGAGAATTCTGCCACCAACCCACTAGACTCCTGGTAGCACACACCAACTTCTGAGCGGTTCTTACAGTCAGCCAACGCCAGGCCAGTAGGCTTTCATTTCCTCAAGGGCAGACTTCTGGGAACACAATAGGATTTCTTTAGCTTTGATTTAACTAACATGCCTCAGCTTTGTGCCCTGTGGCCGTTCAAGCCAAGGGAAGCAGAGTGTCCATGGAGACCAACTGAGAGGTTAGTAGGACAAAATTCCCTCCTTCCAGTTTGTACCTAGAGTCTGCTGGTCAACCCCAACTCCTAGGACCCCATATGTATCAGAGTAGAACTTTGCTCCCTAGAGTTTTCAATGGCTGATAGATTCCCAGGTTATTCTTTGAAGGCATCACTAGGTGCCCTTGAACACAGCAATCAAGCCACCAAAGAGATTTGGGAGGGGAATCAAGGCCAAGTGTTCAGCCAAGGTCACACACACAATGAACTGGTAGTCAAGCCAATGCCAGAACCCAGATGTCTCATTCCAGTCTCACACAGTGCAATGCTCCTCCCATCTCATCTTCTCAGGGTACAGTCCCCAATACCTACCACCACCCACTGCTAGCGGTCACTGGTGCTGCCATCTTAGCTAGGCCCAGTAATCAGTTATGTCACACAACTAGAGTCCACCTAGAGCACACAAAGGAATTGTCTGGGAGGAAACTGAATGCCAAACTCAGTTAATCCATCTGTCTTCTAAGTGTTGACTACTAATTGTATTTATAACAGAGATTTCCATCTAAATGTCCGGCTTCTTACGCATTGCCTCCCCATTAGGGATTTAATCATGTCCCCCCAAAATGCTTTCAAGTCCTATTGCCTGACCCTGAGAATATGTTCCCGTTGGAGGAAATTAAGTCTTTCTTTGAAGATCTTACCAGTTAAGTTATGTCAGAGTAGGCTGAAGTCTAATCTTGTATGGCTGTTGTTGGTGTTGTTAGAAGCTGTCCAGTCTGTTCCAGCTGATAGCGACTCTGTGTGGCGGAATGAAACACACCCAGTCCTGTGCCACCCTCACAATCATTGCTAGGTGTGATCTCATTATTGCAGCCATAGTGTCAATCCATCTAATCAAGGTAAAACAGATCTTACTCAGCACGACGTGCTTCTCCACCAGTTGGCTTCTCCCGATGATGTGTCCAGGGTAAATGAGATGCAGTTTCACCATTTTCGCTTCTAAGGAACATCCTGGCTGCACTTCTCTCAGGACAGAGTCATTCACTCTTCAGGCAGTCCATGGTACATTGAACATTCCTCATCAAGATCATAATTCTAAGGCACTAGCTCTTCTTTAGTCTTCACTATTCATTACCTAACTTTTCATGCATATCAGATGATTGAAAATATCACGGTTTGGATCAGACAAGCTTCAGTCCTCACATTGACATCTTTGCTTTTTAACACTGTAAAGAGGTCTTGTACAGTGGGGCTGCTCACTACAATCCATGGTTTGCTTTCTTGACCACTTCTTCTACAGGATGGATTTTGTAAAATGAAATACTTGAAAACGCGAATCTTTTCTGTTTATCATGCTGTCACTTATTAGTCTAGCTGTGACAACTTTTGCTTTCTTTATGTTGAGTTGCAATCCATACTGAAAGTCGTGGTCTTTGATCTTCATCAGTGAGTCCTTCAATCCTCCTTGTTTCCAGCAAGCAAAATTGCAGCATTTGCATGTCACAGGACATTAATGAATCTTCCTTTAATCCTGATGCTTTGTTCTTCTTCATGCAGTCCAGCTTTTTTGGATTATGTGCTCAGTATACAGACTGAACAAGTATGGTGAAAGAATTAAACCCTGAGAAGCCTCTTTTCTGACTTTAAACCATACAATATTCTCTACTTTTGTTGGAACAACTGCCTCCTGTCTATGTACAGATTCCTCATGAGCACAATTAAGAATTCTGTACTTCTCATTATTTGCAATATGATCTATAATTTATTATGATCTGCACACATCAAATGTCTTTGCATAGTCAATAAAACGCAGTAAACATCTTTCTGGTATTCTTCACTGTCCGCCAAGATCCATATGATAGCAGAAATGATATCCTTCGTTCCTTGTCCCCTGCAGAATAAGGCCTGAACACTTGGAAGTTCCCTAGGACAGAGTAGAACTGCCCTATATGATTTCCTAGCTATAATCTTGATGAAAGCAGTCTACTATGACTATCTGCCCAGAGCTGCTGGTGAATTTGAACTCCTGACCTTTCAGTTAGCAGACGAGAGCTTAACCTCTATACCACCAAGATTCCTACAATCCTTTCCACAAGAACCCAAATAAATCACTGCTAACTCTAAGAATCCTTCCTGTCATCCCTGGCTGTCATTCCCATCCATACCTGTGGTGTAAAGTGAAAAACAAGCATGCAGATGCTGACGTACCACTCGGGATGAAGGAAGAGCATACTGACCTTTCTGCATACTTGGTCAGCTGATTCTGGACCAGCCTTGATGCAGTTTCCTGCATCTGGGAAGAAATGTAGAAGTAGGCTGTCTGAATGAACCCCAAAGAGTAGATCCAATACAATTCTCTCGTTGATGGAATCACTTTTCATCAAAGTGCTTTTAGCAATGCAGAGTTAACCAAAGTATATTCTAGACACCAATGGGGAATGGAATGTTCACAGAAAATAATTATCTACCCTAACTATGGCAGAGGTAACTAGGTCTCTATGTGGACTACTTGAACAGTCAGTATAATACCAGATGTGCCCAAACCAATACACACTAAGAACATACATATATGGGCAATTGAACAATTATATTTGATAACTTGACTCTACTACACAAAATTATTAAAAAAAAATAAAGCAACAAGTTTGTTAGCAGTGGGTTAATGATGGATTTCTTTCCAACCAAAATCCTAGTAAACATCTGTTCGCATCTGGGCAGTTTGACTGAAGGAAAGGAGAACAGACCTGCAGAACTGGAAGGCAAGGCTTTTCTTCCAAAAGGGGTCTATCTGGCCAGCAGTTGCAATGGCCAGGTTCACTTTCTTGGTGCAGGCGCGGAAGGCCAGGGCTGCTGCGTGCATCTTTTCAGAAAAGTGCTTGTCTCCCCCACTGTTTTCCTTCCTGCTCCTTTGGTCGTAAAAGTCATAAATAATAATAATAAAATACTTTGGGTACAGATCATTTCCTTAAGACTTCATTGGTTATTCTCATGTTTCGTTAGAACTGTTTTTCTTTTTTTCTTGTGGATGATAAAAGCTGAGTTCATATGATTTTATGAATGGGGGAATCTGGTGTCCAGGACAGTCAAAATTGCATAGAAAATGATGAGCTCGGGGTCACAATAGCACCCTAATTGTGTCCACCATGAGCTGATACTCTCCCACCAGTAATTCTTCTCCTACAAAGACCATCCCCCAACCCAAGGACCATTCTCCTACAGCCAGCTCTCCATTCCCAAGGTGAGGGACCCTTCAGCAAAGGTGGCATCACAAATCTATCTCTGCATCCTACCCTGTAATCTGCTTCCCAACCTTCCGTTCTTCTCTCCTCACCTCCTCCCTAATTGGAAACACTGGGGGCCTTTGGGTGAGAGCTGTGGCTGTTAACCAAAAGGTCAGCCGTTTGAGTCTACTAAGTAGTCCTTGTAAACTCTATGAGGCAACTATACCCCATCTTATAGGGTCACTATGAGTTGGAAACCACTCAAAAACTATGGTTTGGGGTTTGGTTTTGTTTTCTTATCTTGCCTAATTCATGATCAGACAGTGTTCTCCCACTTGCTCCCTCAGGTTGAAAGAGATACTGTGCCCACCTCCTACATGGCTCAGCCTACTGGGGCTGCTGTCCCCCTTCAACCCTGAAAGCAGGTCTTCAACCCCGAAAGCGGGATCAGACTCTAAGCCAAGCTTCGCTCCGACAGTTCTGCTGTCTGAGTCCCCCAGGGCTGCTGTGGCACAAAGACCACAAGTTGGGGGCTTTAAAGAACAGAAATCATTTCCTCACTGTTCTGTAGGCTAGAAGTCCAAGTTAGGATCTCAGCTGTGTCAATTCCTTCCTTGTAGGTGGCCTGGGTGTTGCTTAGTCCCTCAGCGTTCCTTGAAGATGAGCCTCACTGGTGTCTGTCTCCCCTCACGTACCTGCCTGTGGCTGTGGCTTTTCTGCTCTTCTTATAACTCAAAAGTGATTAGGATTTAGAACCCACCCGATACTCAACATACTGACTTATTGCGTTGCATGGCAGTCTACTCTGCCCAAGACTAGCTCATTTAACCACGTGGTTGAATCGTAATGGCAAATGACCACGATTTCCACACATGTTGGGAAACACATTCAACCCAGAACGTTCTACCTACATCCCACATGTGCTTGATCCCAAGATGCAACCATTAGATATCCTATACAAGGATCAGAGCTTTGAAAGAACCCTCAAGGCAGTGTGAGACCTATCAACTCAACTTGGTGGCAGCACCCTAAGAAACTTGAGCAGATAGTGGCAATTTTTAACTAAATCACTTCTTCTGTTCTCAAGTATCTGAGTTATTTATGCTTAGTGATCAGAAACACTTTATAGTATTGATTATTTCTTTCAAGTGAAAAAAAGTGAAAGAAAAAAATATATATCAAGGCACCTGGTACTTAACCAGTTCTAAAGATAGATTGCAAGGAGGACATTTGCAGCTCAGTGATGGAATCCTCCCCTTCCTGTGGAGACCCAGGTTCGATTCCTGGTAAATGCACCTCACACACAGCCCCTACCCATCTGTCAGTGGAAGCTTGCATGTTGCTAGGCTGCTGAACTGGTTTCAGTGGAGCTCCCAGACTATGACTGACAAGGAAAAGAAGAAAAACTACGTGACCCGCTTCTGAAAACCAGTCAGCGAAACCTCTATGGATCACAAGGGTCTGATCCTCAAATAACTATGGGGTCTGACAGGGTTTGCTGTCATTGTTCACGAGGTGGCCGTGGGTAGAGGCTGACTCAGTGGCAGTGAACGCTACCAGGACAGCCCACAGGCCTGCACTTCTGAGGTAACCAGTGACAAGAACCAGAAGAAGGGCAGGCCTGCACCTCCAGGCATTATTCTCAGGTTTGGCCAGAGGCCATTTCCTCCACAAGGACTGTCATCCCGACCAGAGCGGCCCCAGTCTGAACCCTTTCTCGAGAGGATCTGGCTTGGGTGACAGTAGAGTGGTTTGTTTTTGTATTTCCTTAAGTGGAAAGCAGAGGAGGAGAGGAAGAGAAGGGTGGGTTTGTTGGCTTATTTGAGTCCCATAAGTAATAATTTATCAAAGGTTAGAAAATGATTCATTTTGCAGAGAGATACTGCAGTCTTCTTCTCTGCCTTTAGGATAAACATTTATTTAGGCAGATAGTTTATGAATTATACAGTGCTTTTTGAAATGAGGCTGTGAGAAATATATATATGTATATATATGTGTGTGCATGTATGTGTATATATATACACGTGCACATAAAAATATATGTATATGCATATATGTGTAGATATGTATGTGTGTGTGTAGATATGTACATATAGATCCGACTCGATGGCCAGCACTGGGTTTATATATATATATACATATAAGTGAAAGCCAAACGTGTTGTTTCTGAGTCAGTTCAGACTCCTAGTGGCCCTTCAGAACACTCCGGGCTGTCCTCAGCCTGCCCCACAGAGCCAGCGACCTCCAGACTCATGAAGAGACAACACTGACAGGGAACTTGCTCAGACTTTGAGGGGATGTATAGGTCTTCCCCCTAGACAAATGAGCATTTGCATATGTACCTAGCACTTATACATATGTACAAATCCCTGATGGCACAGTGGTTAATTGCTCAGCTGCTAACCAAAGCTCAGCAGTTCAAATCCACCAGCCCCTCCCTGAAAACTCTATGGTGCAATTCTACTCTGTCCTACGGGATCACTATGAGTCAGAATTGGCTCAACAGTAATGAGGGTTTTTTTTAATATGTGTGTATGTCTGTCTATATAGATATATACTGCATTCCAGTTGAGTTGATTTTGACTGACCCGGTAAGACCTGGTAGAAGTGCCCCATAGGGTTTCCAAGGCTCTACAGAAGCAGACTGTCACGTTTTTCTGCTGAGAAGTAGTTGATGGGTTTGAAAAGCTGACTTTTGGTCAGAAGCAGAGTGCTTTAATACTACTGTTATTCAAATTATGATTATTTAAATCAATACACCAAGCACTAACAATGCCAAAGTGAAGAAACTGAAAGTTTTTACCAACATCTGCAGCCCAAAATCGATAAAACATGCAATCAAAAAAGTTCATCTGTGTTTTTTATGCCTATTCACATAGGTATCTCACTATATGAATCATAACAAACAATGGATAAAATTATGAAGAATAGCCATTTCAGCATATTTAATTGTGCTCATGTGAAACTTAGACGTAGACCAAGAGGCAGTTGTTCAAATAGAACAAGTGGGTACTGCATAGCTTGAAATCAAGAAATGTGTACGTAAGGGTTGTAAGCACTTACTATATTTATTAAATCAGTATGTAGAGAAAAGAAACCCTGTTGGTGTAGTGGGTAAAATGCTATGCCTGCTAACCAAAAGGTTGGCAGTTCAAATCCACCAAGCCCTCCTTGGAAACTCGATGTGGCAGTTCTGCCACCCAACTAGATGGCAGTGTGTTTGGTATTTTTCTTTTGGATGCTGAGAAAATAATCTGAGAGCTGGAGTATATGAAGAGGAACAAGACATCAGAAGTGGAAGAATACTCGTTAACAACCGGCATTGTGCAGATAATACAACTTAGCTTGCTGTAAACAAAGAGGATTTAAATCATTTACTAATCAAAATAAAAAACTACAGCTTTCAGAGTGGATTGCACCTTAACACAAAGAAAACAAAAATCCTTGCAACTAGAACAAGTGGTAGCACGATAAACCGAGAGAAGACTGAAATTGTCAAGCATTTCTGTTTACTTAAATCCACAATCAACACCATTATAAGAGACATTCAAAACACAAAACTAAGTGTTGCTTGGGACAAATGCACTTCCAAAGACTTCTTTAATGGGTTAGGAAGCAAAGATACCACTCTGAGGACTAAGAGGAACCGGACTGAAGTCACAGTATTTTCAATTGCTTCATCTGCGTATGAAAGCTGGACAATGAAGAAGGAATGACAGGATTAGCTAGGGAGCCTGGTCACCACTAATTGAGGCTTGAGAAATGTAATCACTGTTGGGATGGCCCCTTCCTACAACTGGCAATAACAAGGTTAGACTGGGAAAAGTCATCGTGGCTAGGATGATTCCTTCCTGACAATAGTAATAAGGACAGGACAGTCCCCTGGCTGTGTGACCACAAACACAGGAGGGACACCTGCAGATGCCCTAGTGCTTATGTCCACCTTATTACACATCATCATCATACACCCTGTGAGGGGACCCACCATGGAGATGTTGATGTAAGTCCTGAGACTGGGATTCCAGAACAGTGTCACCACCCTCTTCCTCTGCCAATGTAGAAAAGAGACCCCCAAAATCTGTACAGGGCCTTTTTCCACTCAGGGAGACTGACTCTTCCCCTCTTTGAAACGTACTTTCCCTTAATAAACCTTTCAATTATACTCTCCCAAAAGGTTACATCCTGGTGTGCTTTGGGAGGATGTGAGCCCAGTTTGCCACTTGTTGGGAGATCATACTCAAACCAGGTCACTGGGGGGGTCTAATCAGTTACAGGACCTTGACAGGAAGACTGAAGAGGAATTGATGCTTTTGAGTTGTGTTGTTGGTGAAGAATACTGAATATATAGAACACACTAATTTGTCTCAGAAGAAGTACAGCCAGAAAACTCCTAAGAAGCAAGGATGGCAAAACTTCTTCTCCTGCATTTTGGATGTATTACTTGTCAGGAGGGGCCAGTCCCTGAAGAAGCACGTCACGCTTGGTAATGCAGAGGGCTGTGAAAAATAAAAGAAAAGGAATACCCTCAACTAGTTGGATTGACAAAGCATCTGTAGCAAGGGGTTCAAATCTAGTAACCACTTTGAGGATGACTCTGGATCAAGCAGTGTTTCATTCTGTCATTTGCAAGGTCACTGTGTCTCTGAGAAGACTCAAGGTCACCTCACAGCAACAGTCTTTACGGGAGCTGATTGCCACATTTTTCTCTTTCTGGGCAGCCAGTGGATTTAAATCTCTGAACTTTTGGCTATCAGCTGAGCAATTTAAACACTGCCACTAGGGCCTTTCTATATTAGTGAAGGCAGACATTTGTCTTTTTATGATTAACCTACTACAATCTGTTAGGGTCCAGATTTCAAGACGCGATGCAGATTCTCTTTAAAGTCAAGTTTTATTAAAAACATGCCCAATAGGAAAAAGGCTGGTGCACCAGGGATGCACTCCAAACTATGCAGAGCAGGAAGCGACCCCAAGCTTCTCTAGCACGCAGTATTTAAGCCGTGAGCTCACAAAGCAGGGAGGCGGAGCTGGCCTTTACATTGATTGGTTGAGGACACCTGGAATTCCTGTTAGTTGTAAAATGTGGTCGTTAGCAAATGTTTTAGTAGATTGTGGTCAAGGTCTATCGGTCATTTGCAAGGCTGTCTCCAGGCTTTGTCTTGTGACAGACAGATGTTTTGCAAGACAAAGGTGAGATTACTCAATGGTATTTCCTGCTATTAAGTTGTTTCCTGGGGCTTTCTACTTTAATACCTTGAATTTTTACTGTGCCCTTCATCTAAATGGAGTCTGAGGCTCAAAATGGAGTCATTTTAACAACTCAGCCTAATGATTCCAAGATTCACCCCTTTTGCAGCATGTGTAATAGATCCCTCCACCTTGTTGAAAGGATTCCTTCCCTCTGCTTTACCCCCAGGTGCTCAGAGTGACTTTGTGCAAGACGCTTCTTCTTCCCTGTGAGCTGTGAGCACTTGCCCATCACCTGCTCCCTTCACTGGGGTCAATGGGACAATCTGGGTGGAGCTGCTCTTGAATTTTGGGTGATGGCCCCGAGACCTCCACTTCTCAACCTTTGAGACAAGGGGATCCCTTCACTAGTGCTTGAGCCTGGTGCTTGGTGACATCTACACCTAGGTTTCACTACTCAACTAAAACGAGTCATCCATCATCACAGACTTATTTAGAGCTATTTTTCTGTATTTTTTTTTTCTCCTTCGAATTGCGACCTCCACTGAAAAGACCCCCAGGCACGGAGACAATAACATCATTCATTAAAATACTTCAATCAGCTGCTGCAGCAGTAATGACCAAGAGGAAACCTTGAAGCACAAATTACCAGTCACAGAAGCACCTATTTTGCCAAAGGGGCTTGGAACTCTGGATTTCGGGTGATGGCGGTAGCTGAATGCTTGTCAACACAGAGTGTCATCAACTGACATGAGCTTCAGCATTTGCAGTCTGGGGTCACATTCTCACAGGTTTCCTGGAATGACCATTTCTAGGGTCTGATGAGACATCTACTTCTGGTGTTGCAAGGTCATTCTCATAATAAAATACAAACTGCTAGTTAGGAAAACTTTTTTTCATTCAATTACCTTGCATCTAATAATTGTTCTTTTTATATGATAAAAATCAATGCTATACTTTTCAGAAAGCAGTTTAACTATCAGTTTATAGTGTCTGGGATTAAAACAAAGATATTGGCAAACTATGTTTGAGAAGTGAATCTGTTGTGGATTGAATGGAAGGGGCAATGTGGCTAGGTCATGATTCCCAGCATTGTGTGATATCCCTTTATATTGTAGATCCTGCCTCTGTGATATTAATGAGGGAGGAAGGGCAGCAGTTGAGTTGGTGGGGCAGGACTCCATGTGAAAAATTGTATCTTGAATCAGGCTGTTGGGATATATGGAAAGGGGAAGGAAGCAGAGAACTGGGAACCTCATACCGGCAAGAAGCAGTTCCAGGAACAGAGTGTATCCTTTGGAAAGGACCCAGGGGCCCAGTGCCTCAGAAGTTCCCAGGCAAGGGGAAGACTGACAACAAAGGCCATCCTCCAAAGCCCATAGAGAAAGCCTTCCCCAGAATCTGATGTCTTGAATTTGGACTTGTAGCCTATCGCACAGTGACAGAATAAAATTTATATTTGTTAGAGCCATCTACTTGTGATATTTCTGTTATGGTAGTACCAGGCTACAATAAAATTCAATGTGAGTGTAGGAACTATGAGAAAGCATTTTGAAATCTGAATACTGAGTGATGTTCCGTGAGGGCTAAATATTGAGAGGAGTCCCTGGCTGGAACAAGTGGATAACACAGAACTGCTCACTGGAAAGCTCGAGGTTTGAATCCACCCAGGCATACCTTGGAAGAAAGACCCGGTGACTCTCTTCCAAAAAATTGGCCTTCAAAAATCCTGAGGAAGCTCTACTCTGACACAAATAAGGTCACCACGAATCAGCATCAACTCGACAGCAGCTGATAACCGCTTAACTATCAGAATGCAGTTACATGAAAAAGTTCCACGTGACCTCCTCTGGTGCATACCCTAGTCATAGTGCAGTTTATTGGTCCAGTTGGGATAATTTTTGTTTTCTTGATGTTGAGGTGCAATCTGTACTGAAAGCTGTGGTCTTTGATCTTCATTCAGTAAGTGTTCAAGTCTTCTTTACTTCTAACAAGCAAAGTTGTATCATCTGCATAACACATATTGTTAATGAGTCTTCCTCCAATCCTGATGCCAAGTTCTCCACACAATCCAGCTTCTCAGATAATTTGCTCAGCTTAGACATTGAGTAAGTACAGCACAGGACAGGAAACACTATGAGGGAAGTTCTGCTCTGTCCTACAGGATTATTGTGAATCAGAATTGACTCGATGACAATGGGTTTATTAATATGACACACTCAAAACAGGCAAACGTTGCTGTTGTTAGGTGCTGTTCAGTAGGTTCCAACTCACAGGGACCCTATGAACAACACAATGAAGCACTGCCTGGTCTTGTGGCATGCCCACAATCATTTTTATTCTTAAGCCCACTGTTGTAGCCACTGTGTCAATCCATCACATTTTTTAACTGACCCTCCACTCTACCAAGCATCATGTCCTTCTGGGGACTGATCCTTCCTGGCAACATGTCCCAAGTATGTAAGATGCAGTCCTGCCCTTCCAAAGAGGACTCTTGCCGCACCTCTACCAGAATTTATCTGTTTGTTCTTTTGGAGGTCCATGGTCCATTCAACATTCTTCTCCAACACCACAATTCAAAGGCATCAATTCTTCTTCCGTCTTCTTTGTTCACTGTCCACTTTTCATGTGCATATGATGTGAATGAGAATACCATGCCTTGGGGCAGGCACACTTTAGTCTTCAAAGTGACATCTGTATTTCTCAATATTTTAAAAGATCTTTTTCAGCAGATTTTCCTGAACCTACAGAGATTAAAGTGTAGCAGTGGCAACCAGGAGGGAAGAGAAAGAGAGGAATCTTGCATCAACATTAAATTTCTGTTCCTGAGGATGGAACATACAGCAATAGATGTTGGTGATAGTTGTACAACGTGAATGACGTATTAGATTTCATTGCATTGTGCAAATGGTAAACGTTAAACTGACAAATGTTGTTACCTACAGGATCCCTGAATTACATGTAATACTGTCAGGCACATACCTGAGAGCTACTATTACTGCTGCTGTCATTAATAATCTTGGTTCTTTTGTGATTTGAAGAAAAGAGATAAAATGAGAGAACATGCTTCAATGTGGCTGTGACTAGAAGTGTGACCTTTGAGTTCTTTTTCACATAGATTTCCCCAGTTCCAACATGTGTGAACATCTCCTACAGATCATGTGATTCCAGAGTTCAAGGAGACTTACGCGACATGAATCAGAAATACAGGCCTAGGCCTACCTCTGACATTGTACCTAAGAAACAGAAGGAAGGATGGGATAAAACTGAAGGAAAATTGGCACTGATGAGGTTAATGGAGTTGGTCCATCCCTGCCTCCACTATGGCAGCCTCCACGGACATTTTACCAGTTTGTAGCCCCATGCCACTTTTCTTTCCCTGATGTCCTTGGACTCCAAAACAGGTAAGTCTCAACTTCTGCTGTGTGCAATATGGCAGCATTCACATGGACTTCTATGGCTATGAAGAGTGCCTGGATGGTACAGACAGTTAACGTGCTCAGTTGCTAATGGAAAGGTTGAAAGTTCAAGTCCATATAGAGGCACCTCAGACAACATCTCTGGAATTCTCATTCTGGAAATTCAGTCATTGAAACTCCCACAGAGTTCTACTCTGACACATGTGTCTCTACCTGGAGTCAGAGTCAACTCAAAGGCCACTCGTACTGGTTTTTACAGCCACAAAGTCTACTCCTTGAGTTGACCATACACATCCAAAGAACTCAGTCCAAACTCACTGCTGTCTAATCAACTCATAGACACCCTACGGGACAGAGTAGAACTGTTCCACATAGTTTCCAAGCAGCCACTGCTGGATTTGAACCAGTAACCTTTGAGTTACCAGCTGAGCTCTTAACCACCATGTCACCAGGGCTCCAACCATGCAGGTTGTTCTTGTTAGGTGTCACTGAGTCAGTTTCCGCTCATCTAGACCCCACGCACAAAAGAACAAAACACTGTCCATTTCTTTGCTGTCCTCATGGTCAGTAAGCTTGAGCCCACTGCTGCAGCCGCTGTGTCCACCCACCTCATTGAGGGTCTTCCTTTTCTCACTGACCCTTTACTTTAGCAAATGTGTTTTCTTTCTCTGGGGACTAGTCCTCCCTGACAACATGCCCAAAGTAAGTGAGACAAAGTCTCCCCATCCTCACTTCCAGGAAGAATTCTCACTAGATTTCTTCCAAGATAGTGTTGCTCATTCTTCTGGCAGTCCGCAATATATTCAATATTTTTTGCCAACATCGTAATTCAGAGGCATCAATTCTTCTTCTGTCTTCCTTATTCACTATCCAGTTTTTACACGCATTTCAGGCAGTTGAAAATATCGTCACTTGGGTCAGGCACACCTTAGTCCTCAAAGTAACACCCTCAGCAGGTGTGTGTTGAGAGCTTTCTCTTTCAGCACATGATCTCATGTGTGGACACAGTGACAGGTGGATAGTCACATTTTGGTGAAGGAGTTGGACAGCAAAGAAGAACACAAATCAACAAATGACTTCTACACAACCCTAAAGGAGCTCTGGTTGCACAGTGGTTAAAGCGCTTTGCTTCTAACCAAAAGACTGGCATTTCAAACTTAGCAGGAACTCCACAGGAGAAAGCTGTGGTGGTATCCTTCTGTAAGGACCAGTCTTGGAAAGCCTACGATGGTAGTGGGTCTGGGTTTGGGCTTTTACAACCATAAGGGACTGATCAGAGTTATGAGGAAGAACAAAGCACATTAGGAACAGAAGAAGGGAGCGGGATTTTAGAATTGTTGTTAGACAGTCACTCAGGGCTTCTCTGAGGGGGTACAATTGAGCAGGTATCTGAGTGCTGTGAAGGTGGTATTTGGTGAGGAGGTATATACAGATTTCAGAAAAGAGAATGCTAAGCAAAGACAGTCACTAAAGAGGAGTGAGGAGTAACTCACACTACCGCTCACTACACAGGTATGATCCTTCCAGAAAAGTAACGAGGTGCCAGCAGAGATGTGATCAACCCAATTTTCCAGGTAAGAACCTAGGGCGTGTGAAGCACCTTCCTGGGGCACGGCCAGCTCCAGCAGAGGAGCCAGGTGTGGATGTGACCAGGAAGGAATTCCAGGGCTGATCTCAGAGATAGGGCTCTGAAAGGGCTAGGCCAGAATACTGAAATCTGTGGTCCACCAAGAGCCAGGCCACGTACTAGACACAGTTGCCAAGCTGGGCCTGAAACTGGAGCTCATCTGCCAGGACTCAGTCCGTGTAGGAGAGTCACTGTATAGACAATGCAGATTCTCAAGTCAAGAATTGGTAAAAGCACTGCTACAGGCTTAGACACTTTCTCTAGAATCTTCCAGAAGCTTGGCTTCCCCAGACTTCGTGTTACCCCTTGTGAATCCCCACCACTGTCTGTCGGTCTGCTGTATTCTGATGGCGTGAATATTGCCGTGATGCTATAACCCCAGTAATTCAAATACCAGCAGGGTCACCCACGGCGAACAAGTTTCTGAAGAGTTTCTGGGCTAAGACGAACCAGAAAGAAAGATGTGGTGATCTTCTTTGAAAATTAACCAAGGAAAATCCTACAGACTGCAGCAGAGTATTGGCAGACTCACTTATCCTGGACATGTTGTCAGGAGAGATCAGTCTCTGGAGGCCAGCATCGTGTTTGTGAAGTGAAGGGCCAGAAAAGATGAGGGAGACCTTCAGAGAGGCGGAGTGGTATAAGAACCATGAGGATGGACTGAGACCTTCTGGAAATGGTGAGGGTGGAGCAGGATAAGGTACATTTTGGTCTGGCGTCCATAAGGTCACTGTGAGTCAGCAGGGACTGGACAACAACTATCTCTCTACCTAGCTTCCTAATCTATATGCAGCGACTTACAAAGATACCTACATATGAACTGAGACTGTTAACAACAACCCCAATAAAGAATTAATTAATAAAGAATTCTGAGAAGTCAGTTTGAAGGAGGGAAAGATGAATTTCCCAAGGTTCCAGAGGTTATAGTCACCGTGTGTGATTCTCTGCTTGAGGATCAGAATTCCAAAAGTGTGCCAAAGCCTAGTGAGAGACTGAAAGGGGTGATGCGGTGGAAGCGTCAGATGAGAGAATGTGGGAAAGCTGCCTGGGAGATAATTTCCCAGCTCGGAATTACTTTGGAAACCCAGGTGGCATAATGGGTTAAATGCTATGTCTGCTGACCAAAAGGTTAGCCATGCAAATTCACTAGGTGCTCCTTGGGGACTCTTGGGGGCAGTTCTACGCTGACCTCTAGGGTCACTGTGAGTCAGACCTGACTTGACGGCAGTGGGCTTGGCTTGGGCAGAATTATTTTATTTTATTTTTCATTTGGTGTCATGCGTAAGAGACACTTTACTCAACAGCATATTTATGGGTAATACTCAGGTCACCTGCCAGGGGAGAGGAATGATGTATCTTTCTCGCATTTGTAAACTAGCAGTCTGGGTAATTCCAGGGCGTACAGAGATGTTCTGGCCAGCTTTGGGGCCCCACCTATGTCAGAATCCTGCCTGTTTGTCAAGCTTTAAGTCTCCCTCAACAGTTCCCAGAGCATAGCCAGACAGGGTGGCAGCATCACAACGCCGGGGGGCCCTTGGGCTTGCTGTGGCCAGTGTAGACACGGGAAATCCAGGAGACAACAAAAGAGGAATCACCCACCACCCACACCCCCAAAATTGCCACAGAGATTCCCTGCCTTCAGGACCTGGCCTCAAACAAAGCCAACCGTGCAGGCCCATCATAATTAAAGTTTTTAAGATTTCTGCTTCAGTTACTTTGCTCAAAAACCATAATCTCTTGGAGGCTAAAACGACGAAGCCAGCATTTACAAGGGATCCATAGCCCCAGCCCTGGGGCCCCAGTGGGGCAGGCGGCTTGGGAAGGAGGACGGGCTGGGGCTGAGGGCCAGGGTGAGGACAGGAAACGCTTTCTACTCAGAGGCCTCCTGGCAGACAGCCCCTGCAGCCCCGGAGAGTGTCGGGACGTTGACTCGGCCACCCAGACCTCCAAGCCACTTGGCCGCCATATTGCATTCCGGGCTAATCCAGAACGTGATCCAGTGAAAAACTCTGGAAATCTCACCACCATGTTCAGGCATCCTAGATGCTACTGTCCTCTCTGAGGGTTTCTCATAAGAAACGTGCATATTGACATGCAAATATTCACCTCAAGTAAAGGTAGGACCTCTATTGTTGATCTGTTGAGACAAATATGTTCTCATCGGAACAAGTGGAGATGGTGTTCAGGAAAAGCACTGGCAAAAACAGGTAAAAACTAATGACTAGTCGAAGGGAAATCTCAGACCAACTCAACTCACATTAATAAACATCAGCTGGGTATCTCCTATGTAGTCAACCCTAGACCAGTGTCTAAGTTATCTTGTGCTGTGAAGAGGGGACTGCCAATTACGTTGGCAAATGCATTGTAGAAAAAGCGCTACATACCTCATTGCTGAATATCACTATGATCACTTTCCAAGTACTCCCCTTGGGAAGCTATGCGTGGACACTAGCACCTAGTTTACACTTCAAAGTAATTTGGGAACTCTTTTTCTGGAATGGCCATCAGAACTGTCACCGTACTACCCTTGGTGTCCTGAATGCCATCAAAATATCTTCCTTTCAATATTTCCTTTATCTTTGGGTAAAAAAAAAAGTCAGAGGGGCCAGATCAGGTGAGTAGGGAGGGCATTCCAATACACTTATTTGTTTACTAGCTCAAAACTCCCTCACAGACAACTACACAATTAAGTTTGCAAACTTCCCACCCTGTCACCGTGTACAATGTCCGTTCCAAAAAAAGTTCCGAAATTGCTCTGAAGGGTGGACTAGGGACAGAGATTGATGACAAGTCTCCCTAGGGAAATAACTCAAAGGTGACTATAGAGATATTCAGCAATGAGGTATGTAGCACGTAGAACAATTAAGCTCGTGGACTTAATTGTCAAACCACCAGCCAGCCAAGTGCCGTCGAGTCAGAGCTGACTCATGTCAAACCATGTGACAGAAATATCACTATTGGACGGCCGTAACAAAGACAAAATTAGTCCAAACTCCAGATGTCAGCTCCAAGAAAAGGCTTTCTCTCTCTATCGGCTCTGGAGAAATGTCCTTGTGATGTATCAGATCCAATAGATGAGTTCTGCTCCAAGCACTGCCTCCTTGGACCCCAAGTCTCTCTGCTCACTTCTCTCTTTTATGTCCCAAAAGGGATTAGTTTAAGACACTATCCAATCTTGTAGACCTCAGCAATAAAGTTGCCACTAATCCATTTTAATATACCGTAGTGAGTAGAATTTACAACACATAGGAAAATCCCATCAAATGACGAGATGTTGGACAACCATACATACTTTGGATCATGACCCATCCAAAGTGGTACACACATTTTTGAGGGGACATAACGCAATCCATGGCAGCTGGGCACTACTCTAAGGTCTACAACAACTGTCAACAACTTCTGTGAAGCTGCAATTCAAAAAGCCCTTCACACGTGTTGTCTCATTTAGTTCATGCCAATAGGACATGAGGATTTAATTGTTAGTATTATTTTACAGAGGATAGTGGGACTCAAAATACCAAGTAACATTTCCAGGGTTGCGATTGTTGAATCAGCAGAAGTTGGACTTGAACTAAAGTTTATGGATTTTAAATCATGTTCTGCTTTCTCTGTACTGGGCTGCCTGTGTGCATACTGACACATCTGAAGAAAGAAGCATCAAAGTATCATTTCAATCTGGTGAAAATATGTGTTATTCATTCTATCTTTAGTAGTATCATGCAGTTCATTTCCCAACAGAATTTGTAGCTATTAAAGACACCAAACACAATTATCAGCCTACAGTGACGTAATCACGTGCAAGACACACACACACACACACACACACACATCTGTGCTAAACACGCACCATTTATTTAACCTACACACAATTATTGAACAATATTATTAATATCACATGCAAGTAAAATTTTGCACAAGATTGTTCAAAAGTGACTGCAACAGCGCATTGACGGGAAACTGCCAAAAATTCGGACTGGCTTCAGAAGAGGACTTGGAACTGGGGTATCACTACTGATGTCAGATGGATCTCAGCTGAAAGCAGAGAACACCAGAAAGATGTTTACCTGTGTTTCGTTGACTATGCAAAGGCATTTGACTATGCGGATCATAACAAATGGAGAACAACGCAAAGAATGGAAGTTCCAACACACTTGATTGTGCTCATGAGAAATCTGTACGTGGATCAAGAGGCAGTTGTACAAACAAAACAAGGGGACACTGCAAGGTTTTAAGTCAGGAAAGGTGTGCATCAGGATTGTATCCTTTCACCCTACCTTTTTGACCTTTATGCTCAGCAAACAATCCTAGAAGCTGGACTATACAAAGAAGCCCAAGGCATCAGGACCACAGAATGACTGCAGGAACACATCAGTATCTGCAAGACTGTAGATACACAACTTTTCTGGCTGAAAGTGAAGAGGATTTGGAACACTGATGACCAAAAACCACAGCCTTCAGTATGGATTGCACCTCAACCCCAAGAAAACAAAAATCCTCACAACTGGACCAGTCAGTAATATTACGATACAAGGAGAAAGGATTGAAGTTGTTGATGATTTCATTTGACTTGGTTCCACAATCAACACCCGTGTGAGCAGCAGTCAAGAAATCAAGACATGTAGCACTGACAAAATCTGCTGCAAATGCCTTTTTAAAGCTTAGAAAAGTGGTCACCTTGAAGACTAAGATGTGCCGTAGTCCGATCCAACTCATGTTATTTTCAACTGCATCATAAGCGTGTGAAAGCTGGACAACAAATAAGGATGACAACAGAAGAAATGACTCCTTTAATTATGGTGTTGGAGAAGAATACTGAAAGCACCACTGAACACCAAAAGAACAAACCAATCCATTCTGAAAGAAGTGCAACCAGAGTACTCCCTGGAAGCAAGGACAATGAGATTGCGTCTTACATACAATGGACATGTTGTCAAGAGGGAAGAATCCCTGGAGAAGGACATCAGGGAAATAAAGCAGAGGGCTAGCACAGCAGAGAAGACGCTCAGCAAGACGGGCTGACACAGGGGCTGCAGCAATGGGCCTAAGCACAAAACTGATTTGGGACGCGGTGCAGGACGAGGCGGCGTTTCTCATCCTGTTGCGCATAGCATCACTGTGAGTTGGAACTCGCTTAAAGACACCTAACCACAACACACGTGCAATTCTATGAGGCAAATACTTTCAGCATCCCCACTATACAGGTTGACAAAACGAATGCCTAAAGAAAGTAATTCTCCAGTCCCATCCTTTTTGAATGTAAACCCATGAGCTTAAAATCTGGTTGCCTGTTTTTCTAACCATCATGCTACTCGTATCCTTGTTTTTCCTCTCACAAGCCTGCCATCACCACGCTCCTTTGCTCTCATTTAAAATAAAAGTCATCTTTCAGCTCAGACTTGTTATCAAGCTTTCAAGGATGGTGAGTTGTTGGAAAGCATCTATTCCAACACCATCACAAGACAGAAGAGGAAACTGATCCTCATGGGGAGAAAGTGACTTTGGAACAGCTCCATTGTGAACTAGACCCCTTTCTTCCAATTTACCAATTGATGACTTTGAATTGTGGTGTTGGAAAACTGTGTTGAATATACGACTCACTGTCAAAAGAACAGACAAATCTGTCTTGGAAGAAGTACAGCCAGAGCACTCTTTAGAAGCGACGACAGTGAGACTGTGTCTTCCCTACTCTGAGCACCTTATCCGGAAAGACCAGTCTCCGGAGAAGGACATTCTGCCCAGTAGAGCAGAGGGCCAGCAAAAAAGAGGAAGACCCTCAGTGACACGGGCTGACCCACCGACCACAGCGATGTGCTCAGGCATGACAATGACTGGGAAGATGGTGCAAGATTGGGCAGGGTTTCACTCTGCTGGACACAGGGTCGCCGTCAGTCCAAACCGAAGAGTAACAGCAACAACCAATCTTTGCTATTTCTGCACTCCGCTAGTAAATTAGCTTTGTTTTCTGAATCAGGTTGTGTTGGTGAGAACTAGATCTGGACACGGCAAGTCTTTGCTGGCAGCAGTGGCAGGTCAGCTGTAGAATTCTCACCTTTCATCTGGAAACCTGGGTTCGATTCCTAGCCAAGTCACCTCAAGCACAGCCCCCACCAGTCTGTCCATAGAGGTCTGCGTGTTGCTGTGACATGAAACATGTTTCGGTGGAGCTTCCAGACAAAAAAGGGCTAGAAAGAAAGGCCTGGTGATTGACTTCTTAACAGCAGCCAGTGAGAGTCCTGTGGACCACAGCAGTCCCATCCACCACTGATGACACTGACGGACAGGGCAGCCTTCTATTCCTTTGCTCGTGGAATCTCCAGGAGTCAGGGAAAGGCTCCGTGGCAGGGAACACCAACAACAATGTCTTTGTTAATTAGAGGTTTACTTGAACTGAAAGCAATCTAAAAAAATAACACGGGAACTTATTTTCAAAGGATCTGTGATACCTAGCCAGGAAACTTGACTACTGAAGCTTCTACTAAAACAAAAATTCAAAGGCACTATTTATTTTGTTAGCTGGAAAAACAGGAAAGAAAAAAACTTACATCTACCCTGCATGTATAACTTTCACAGTCCTCAGAATGATTAAGCCTTGCATCTAATGTCTTCTGTGATTAACAGAGCTGTCTAGCATTGTAAATGTTGCTGTTTTTCTTGTCTGAAATTATATTAGTTAATGTTGTCATATAGAAAGCCAGTATCCTGATACACATGTTGAGAAGCACATTCACTTTATTCTCTTCATGTCTGTTTAAGTATCTAGCAACGATAAGGTCACATAAAATCTCAAAGAGTGTGCAGCTCAAATGATATTAATAGTCAGAAGTAGATCTGAGCATCAAGTTACCCAGAATCTGCATTGGCCAGGCAGAAGTCTGCACTTCTAAGATGAATTACCTGTAAAACTCAACATCTTGATGAAATATTCAAGTTTAAACCCATTCTGTATTCCCAGTTTTAAATACAGACACAAACTTCCACTGCTGTTTCTCTGGCCATATCTGAAAGTCAGCAGATGCACTGTATCAATCAGCTGGAGTCGGGAGCAAGAAAAATAATCCCCCCGTCAAAGCTTACTGCCAGAACCCATAAATAAAAACCAGAGCTTCAGAAAACCTCAGCTATATAGGAAAGTTGGTACATGTGCATTTAAAGATTTAACTTTTTCCCCTCCAGCTTGGAGACTGAAGGGTCATGTTTTAATAGCCAAGATGCATGAACTTAACTTTCACCAAACAACTGTCCACAGCCGCACTCACTGTAGTTGCTGACCAGAGTTACACTTGGGAGCAGGAAATCGTTTACAGGGCGACAACAGAGAATTAAGACCTCCTGGGTCATCAGGATTAGCTGGGTGCTAATCTTCTTTCTAGACAGAAATCCCTGTGAGGACAGAGGCCTTCACAATGGTGTTGTGGCAGTGTGTGTCTGTGTGCAGTTCTGTGACAGTATGTGTCTTTGCACATATACATCCTTGTATGTATGTGTGTGTACCTGCAGGTCTGTGTGTGTATGTGCATGTGTGTGTGAGTGCATGCCTCATGTGAATGTCTAAGGAAGACAGAGAGAGTTCCTCATTTCCCCAGGGTTTGAGCCCAGGGAGCAGCCCCACCCGTTTTAACCCTTCAAATTCCCCAGCGCCATAACGAACACCAGCTGTCTGATGCTCCCTGGGTGAGGGACTGCTTGCTCCGCCTGGGTGAAACACCCCTCCTGTGTTTGCATGCGCCCTTTTGTCATCTTTATCCTAAAAGCATCACTGTTTCTGCCTGCTGTCCCCACATCTGTCCCTCAGTGTCTGCTACAGGGACAGACACTGGATCTCCTCTGCTCATCTGCACTGGCATCTACCTCAGAGCTGGGCACAAGGAGAGCTCAGAATGGGCATCAACCATTGAGCAAAATGTGGTCTTTGCTCACTAAAACCTAAACTGAAACCTACAGCTGTCATGTCAGCCCAATCACAGGACAGAGTAGAACTGCCACAGGGGGTTTCCAAAGCTGTCATCTCTGCAGAAGCAGACTGCCACAGCTTTCTCCCTTGGAGTAGCTGGTGGGTTAGAACTGCTGACGTTTGGGTTAGCAGTCAAGCACTTAACCACTGAGATACCAGGGCCCGCTCTTTGCTCTACTGGAACCAGCATTGAAGTTCACGAACATATTCCAGAAAAAGTGCTATATACTTCATTACTGAGTAGCCTTAGAGTCACCTTTGAAGTACTCCCTCTGTCAAGCTGTGCACCAAGGCCAGTGTCTAGTCCACCCTTCAAAGCAATTTTGGACTCTTTTTCTGGAATGACCATCACAGCTGTCATTGCATTGCCACTGATGTCTTGAATGTCAGCAAAATGTCCTCTTTTCAACTGGCTTCGACATGATCGGGTAAAGAAAAAAGTCCCTGAGGGCCAGATCAGGCAAGTAGGGGAGTGTTCCAATATGGTTATTTTTCACTGGCTAAAAAAGCCCTCACAGACAAGTACACAATTAAGTTCAGGAGTGTGCCACCGTGAGCAATGGCCATTCCAGAAAGAGTTCCTAAATTGTTTCGAAGCATGGACGAGGTGCTGGCATCGGTGGGTAGCTTCTCAAGGGGAGGACTTCAAAGGTGACCTTGGTGATATTCAGCAATGAGCTATGTGGCATTTAGAACAATTAAGTTCACAGACTTAATTGTCGGACGCCGTATATGGTCACAAAATCCTTCTTCTTGCAATGTCTTCAAGTTTGTCCTCAGTCAAGGGGAGCCCATCTGCTAACTTATGGAGTCAAGAGGTCCCCTGCCCCTGCCCTCTGTGTCCATATTGCAGACCTGGTACCTACAGTCTATCCCAACCAGACAGGACTGCAAGGTAAGGGGAGCCCAGCCACTGCTGCCCACCATGGGGAGGTTTTCATTTCCACCACACAGGGAAACAGATCACTCCTTCACTCAACTGCTGTCTTGCTCACATAGGCCGCCGTAGAAACATGTAACTAAAGTAGCCTTCTCCATCAGAACACACTTTTAACGCTAAAAGAATACTTTACAAAATGCTAAATGACAGTACTAAAGAATATTAGCTCCCCATCCCCCTAAACATTAAGGAAAAATAGCTACTTAAGAGTCTTTAGGTACATTAAAAAAGAAGAAAAGAAACAAACGAACAACAACAAAAAAAAAAAACTGAAGCAGCTGTGATGTCTTCTTGTGTTCACCAGAATCCCTGATCACAGACCGATGGTCCTAGTCCTTTACTAGGGAGGAAATGGACCATTTTGTCTTTAGTTTTAAATTAAAAAAAAAAAAAAAAAAAAAAACAGACCCGCTCCTACCTTCCTTCTCTGAAAGCCTACCACAGTGTCTTAAACTGAGAACACAGGATAGCACGTCAGAACAATTTTTGCAAACACTGCCCAATTATCACCAAATGGGAAGGAAATAAATTAAAAGTATAGAGGGAATGAGAAAATAAAGAGGTCCCTTGCCACGCCAAGGTCTTAGCATTATTCATTTAACCACAACTCTCCCACTGACAGGAGCATCATTTTCAAAGTCTTTCTGATAAGCGAAAAGCTGCTTTCTTTTGGAAAATCTCATCATAAAATAGCCCTATCTCCCTTGGCGTTCGCCCACTTGAACCTGTACTCCGAAGCTCCCTTGTTGGGGCACATCCAGGTCAAATGGTGTAACAAAGTTTTTTAAGCAAATATTCTGCTTCTCACTTTGATGAGTGGGACTTGGGGTCTAAAAAGCTACCAAGCAGCCATCTAAGTAGCATGAATTGGTCCCAACCCCTCTGGAGCTGAGAAGAATGAAGACATCAAAGGTGTAAGGAAAATACAACCCCTAGAGACAGAAAGGGCAGTATAATCCAGAGACTACACCAGCATGAGACCAGAAGAGCTAGATGGTGCTCGGCCATCACCGGCAACGACCCTGACGAGGGACACAACCAAGGGTGCTTGATGAAAAAGGAGAAAAACGGGGTGAAGAAATTGAACTCTGTTAAAAAGACCAGATTAGGTGGCTCAGCAGACTGGGAGATTCCCAGAGGACGTGGCTGCTGGACTGTCTGTTAGCCCAGACCTGAAACTATTCCCCAAGCCAGCTCTTCAGACAGACTGGACTGGACTATAAGACACAAAATGATAACCGGCAAATACTGTGCTTATTGGCTTAAGCAAATATGTTAAGACTAACTGGGCAACTTCTGTCCATCGAGGAGATGAAAGAGCAGAGGAGGAAAGGAGCTAGTTGAATGGACATGGGCTATACCAGGTGGGAAGGAGGAGTGTGCTTCACAGGGTGGGGAGAGCTGCTAGAGTTACAGAGCAGCGCGTGAGAGTTTTTGTGTGACAAACTGACTTGGACTGGCAACTTTGAAATACTAAATTGAAACACAATGAAATACTAAAAAGGAAAAGAAGTAGCCCCCTGTTCGTTGTCATGGGTCTTAAAGGAGCCAGAGGAGGTACCAGGTGTAACCTTGTCCGAGAAACAGATTCAAGTGACCACTACAAAGTCAACACCAAGGCCTCCAGGTTTCCTGCTCAAGGTTTTGTCACTACAGAAACATCTGCTATGTCTGAAGATTTAAAAAAATAGCGAAGCTCCCACTTCCCAACAACCACCGCTCTGTCAGTTCATCAGACTTGCGTGGTACTGTGATTGTGGAAGCTATGCCACTGGTATCTCAAGGATGAGCAGAGCCACCCGTGGTAGATGGGTTTTAGTAGGGCTTTCAGACTAAGACAGACTAGAAGAAGGGCATGGTGCTCAACTTCCGAAAATCAGCCCATGAAAACTCTATGGATCACAACAGAATATTAGTCAACATAGTACTGAAGGACGGGCCCCCTGGGTTGGAAGGCACTCAGAATACCCAGTGATGGCAACAGTGGACTCCAACACACCAACCATCATGAAGATGGTGCAAGACAGGGTGATGCATCCTCCTTTTGTACATAGAGTCTCGTGAATTAGAGCCAAGTTGATGACAATCGACAGCATCACTTCTCAAACCTTCAGTGTCTGTTGGATTCCACCAAGGCTGTAGGCTCGGGCCTCAGAGTCCATAGGGGCACTTCTCCAAAGGCAACGTGCAAATTCTGCTTGGAAATCAAAGCCAGACCCAAGAAGGAAGAGGATCTGCTGGAGTGTCCCAGTCCCTCTTCTCATCAAGCCTAAGGCTGAGCTCACTCCCTCAGTCAGATCCACAGTGGCTCCTGTTGACTCTGGACAGTTCGTTCTACTCTTACAAGGTTGCTATGAATTGGAATCACCCACAAGGCACTGGGCTTTTTTAATAGGTTAAATATATCCGTGCAAAGGCCCTGCAGACTACTTGACTAGAGACTCTAGAAATCCAGCAATAGGACTGCTTAGGATGAATGACCACACAGCCTGGGGCATCTGGACGTAGGCCGCCCCAACGTCACCATGGAGTCATTGTAGACGCTGAAGGGTCTAGTCAGATGTCTAGCTCCTCCCCATTCGGGAACTCAGGTCTCCTTGACCAGTGGGGCTCTACTGCCATCAGTCACTGCCAGCCATCTGTGTGTGGTCCACGCATGCTGTCCCTCTTCTGGGACTTGCTGGTATCCTTGGTCCAGGCCACAGCACCAATGTGCTCTGTTTCTTGGGTCAGGGTCTTCCATCACTTCTACGAAACAGGTAAAGTCCAACGCTGAAGTTGCCTTTCTGTGTTCTGCCTTCAGAGTTGTTCTGAGGAGTCTCTCGACACTACCGTCTAGATAAACCTACTTACTGGCTCATCGTACCCAAGCGGGCCACTCTTGTCTGTCCTGTGGGTGCTCTTTGACCCAGGGTCAGCTCTCCAGCCTACAGCTATGAAGGAGAAATGTCTGAGGTGTTCTTGTGCAGAAAAGTTAAGCCTGATTGGAGTACCAACCTGAGAACAAAGGGTGATCTTGCCCCTCCTAGACTCAGTCCCAGCTGTGCACTAGATGGACAACCTGCCAACACATTACATCAACAACCTGACAACGCTTGTTGTCTAAGGACCTTAGATGTACACACTGTGTCCTGATTAGTGGCATCAGGGTACAGCTTCGTACAGGCTACAGATTCCAACACAGAAACCAGGGCTCCCTTCCCTTCATCTTGGGTGTTCTCACGTTCCCCACAGATATGCATTGCCAGGATTCAGAGCACTGTCCAGAAAGGTAAATCAAGGAAAGAAGACCAAAAGGACCCTTGAGCCACAGCCATGCCAGAGTGGCACTCACCTGCCTACTTGAAGGTCACAGGTAGCTGCCCTGAGCCCTCACTGAGTGAATGATTGCAGGCAAGCTCGGTATCTCAGCTGATGATCCAGCCCCCCTCCGGTTGCACAGAACAAGAGACAACGCCAGGTTTCATGCTATGAATCAACTTCCCTGCCCATTTAGCCAGCTTTCGGCACTCAGACCCACACTCAGCCTATCCGTCTGCAGGCTACACCACAGCATGCACGCCCCCACTGCGTCCTAGTCCTCGCGCTAGCATACCTTCCTCATGGTCCCTTTTCCCTCCTCTTCCCTTCCCTCCTCCTTCCCCTCTTCCTCTTTCCCTTCCCTCTCTCTCCTCCCTCTTTCTTTCTCTTCTCCCTTCCTCCTTCCTTTCTTCACTCTTTCTTTTCCCCTTCCCTCCCTCACTCAATTATTCATTAAATAAGAATCCACCAAACTCCTGTGCACACCAGGCACCATTTGGGCACTGAGGGTAGCATGGTGAGAAGAACAGATGGGGTCTGTCCTCATGGAACTCATATTTTAACACAGAGTGAGAAAGAATGGTAAAAAAAAAAAAAAAAAAAATGAGCCATGCACTCAGAGAAAAAAATGTTAATGTGAAATCTAATTATGTAACTTACTAAAAGCAAGACCGGGACAAACGGCTTCCCATCCTTCATGTGAGTTTCCTGATAGCTAGAAAGGAGTGCATCGTCTGAGACAGCTTGGAGAGATGAGCTGCCTGGGCTGGAAGGCACTACACAATAGCTACAAAAGTAGCTCCAGCACCCCAACAGCTATGAAGAAGGTGCAGGATGGCACTCTTTCCTTCTGGGGTACAGAAGGTGGCGAAGGATCAGAACCAACTCAATGGCAATGAACAACCACCACAAAATGGATGTGCCATCTGCAGGGTTGTCAACAGGATACAGGACACAATGCTTGTAGGGCAGCAGACACATTGGTGATCAGCAAAGGTAACTAAATTTATCATCGGGCCCAGGGTCTTAAACGATAGCATCAAAACATGCTTTTGATCATTCATACTACCAGTGAAAATAGCAAATGCACTTTCACAATATTTGTGTGTGCATCTATGAAGAATCTTACATATTACATATGGGTCTAAATGTCAGCCAGTATGTATTTTGCTCTTATTGTTAGGAGCTGTAGAGTCAGTTCTGACAACGACTGTGCCAGTTCATCTCACTGAGGGTTTTCCTCTTTTTCACTGATACTCTGCCTGATCAAGTACGCTGTCCTTCTCTAAGAACTGACCACAACTGACAACATGTCCGAAGTAGGCAGGACGTAGTCTCGCCATCCTTGCTTCTAAGGAGCACTCCGGTTGTACTTCCTCCAAGACAGATCTGTTTGGTCTTCTGGTGGACAATATTCCTCTCCAGCACCGTAATTCAAAGCCGTCAGTTCTTCTGTTTTCCTTATTCATTATCCGGTTTGGGTATGCATTATATGCAACCGAAAATACCACGGCTTGGGTCAGGCACACCATAGTCTTCAAGACGACTTTTCAACACTGCAGATTTGCCCAGTGCAATGCATCTTTTGATTTCTTCACTGATGCTTCTGTGGATGTTGATTGTGAAACAAAGTAAAATGAAATGCTTGACAATCTCAGTCTTGTTTTTCCATTCATCATGATGTTGCTTATTGGTCCAGTTGTGAGGATTTTTTTTTTCTGGATGTTGAGGTGCAGTCTGTACTGAAGGCTGTGGTCTTTGATTTTCATCAATAAGTGTTTCAAGTTGTCTTCACAGCATGTAGTATCAAGTGTTAAGTTTAATTTTGTTCTTGTTTTAGACAGAGGTAGACGTAAGCAGAAGTCCTGATATCATTTTGACACAGTCCAGTAAATAATCTTGCACACCTCAGTGAGCAGCTGACCTCCTTCAAAGATCACTGATCTGAAACGTGAGCTCATGGCAACTTATGAGCACAATTTCACAGGAAATAAAAGATCCTTCCAAAACTCTATGTTCTTCTCAGTCTCTGAGGAGCATCTTGCTAATAAAGATATTGCCCAACTCACAGAAGAGCTGAAACGACCAGTGAACACTTGGAAAGGACTGCAACCTCATCAGAAATAGGGAAATGTAAATTAAACAATCAGATACTCTTTCTCAATCATCAGATTAGCAAATCTGAAAAAAAATATTCAAATGCCAGTGCCAGGGTGTGGACCACAGGAATTTCCACATATTGTTAGTGGGTGTGACAACTGAAGGATGACATCTTTTATTAGAACAATTATCAGTGTCCACTGAAGCTGGAAATGTGAACACCACATACCTAGTGACCCCTTAGAGCGCTGTGAGGGGCGCTGTGGAGAGCGTAGTGAAGCCTACGGACATCTTCACAGGACAAAATAAGATGGTAGACAGACAGCAGACAGTGAGACAGACAGATGTATAGACTCATCAACAAAATACACAGCTGTGAAATTAAGCAAATGTACTGAAAATAATGATGAATGTTTAAAAATAAGCATTGAGATTGCAATATGTATGTTCTTTATTAATTCACTATGATTCAGACCATGTAACATTCTTATAACTACTGTAACTTCCAAGTGCTGATGTTTGTTAAGGATCTTTGGAGGTATCTTCAAGTCCTGAAAGGGAATGGTATCTGAAGGCATGATCCATTCAGTGTCAAAGCTGCAGGGCATCTATGCCCCTACAACGTGGAATCTACGTTACATATTAGAAGAAAACACTAAGTGTCAGGTAAACAGAAGTAAAAATAAAGATACTTTGTTTGTTTCTTTTAAGTCCCAGATGCTGAATTGTCTAATTTCTCCATACAGAAATTCTCTCCACGTGTTTCCAAGAAGATACATCCAAGAACATTCATTTCAGAGCTGGCCATGATTGTTCAAGCCTGAAAATAGCAAAAAGTAGAAGGGATAAATGAAGTTCAGTGTACTCATGAAATGGAATATTACACAGAAGGTGAAAAATACTGAGCTGTACATTAAGAATCTCCCAAACATAGTGATCAGTGAAAGAAGCCAAGGCAAGCTCCAGCCCCATCAAGCGGGAAAAAAAAAGAGCTATGTGCTGCCTTTTGCCTTTTACACAAACCTTAAAGCATGTCACAAAGCAACACTAAATACTGCTCAAGCATCTATGTGTAGTAAGACATTAAACCACAGACTAAAAGAATTCACAGCAAACACCAGATAAGGAAGGAAGGAGGACTTTGGAGCTATGTAGGGTGAAAATGAGACTTCAGTGTACACCGTTTTATCGTGTGTGTAAACAAGTCTGTGTATATGTATAGACAGATCTTTCGTTTTATATGTTTCACTGTGTATCTATTTCATGTAAAAAATATTTTACTATAGATATTGAGTATACAATGACTGCACATTAAGTTCGCTAACTTGTCCTAGAAAAAGTGCTACAGACCCCATTTCTGAATCACACTACAGGCACCATTCAAGTCTTCCCCTTGGGAAGATACACACCGACACTAGCGCCTAGTCTACCTTTCAAAACATGTATGGTGCAGAGAGGAAAAGTGTGCTGTGACCGGGCAGGGAGAGCAGTGGGAGCTGCATATAGGTGGTCATGCAAATTTATACAGGAATGTACATTTTCATTCAATCATAATAATAAAATTAAAAAAGCAATTTTGGAACTCTTTTTCTGGAATGGCCATCAGAGCTGTCATTGTACTACCCTTGATGTCCCAAATGTCATCAAAATGTCTTTTTTTTAATGTTTCCTTTATCTCTGGGTAAACAAAAAAATCATCAGGAGCCAGATCAGGTAAGCAGGGAGGGTGTTCCAATGTAGTTCTTTGTTTACTGGCTAAATACTCCCTCACAATTAAGTACAATTAAGTTCCCTGTACAGTTAAGTTCCCTGTGCAATTAAGTTCGCAAACTTGCCACCACATACAATGACCATTCCAGAAAGAGTCCCAAAGTTGCTGTGAAGTGTGGACTGGGCGCTGTCCTCAGTGTGCCCTAACTTCCCAAGGTGGGTGCTTTGAAGGCGACCATAGTGAGATCCAGAAGTGAGGTGTGTAGCGCTTAGAACAATTAAGTTCTTGGACTTGGTTGTCGGACATCATATACGTTAGTGTGTGTGTGTGTGTGTGTGTGTGTGTGTGTGTGTGTGTGTGTGTGTGTGTGTGTGTGTGTGTGTGTGTGTGTGTGTGTGTGTGTGTTCTGTTCAACAATAATTCCATTGAGACCATTCTTAGGGGAATATTTTCTTAGTTTTAAGAGTTTTTTAAACAATAATCTAGAACCTGTTTTAAGTTTCAAAAACATAAATGAGGATAGAAAAATGTCAATAAATGTGTGAAGTTAGCTGCTCTTCCATCCGATTTCTCTGCAAACCTGACAAAATTTTGTAAGAATATAAAAAGCCAGGATTATTGTCAGTATTTAAGAAGGTTCGTTTTTGTAATGTTTTGATAAGTTGTGCCTTTAATAAAAAGCATCGTTACACCGCGGGACGTGAAAAAGGAAGAGAACAATAGACCTCAGCACACAGCAGTGCTTCAGCAAAGGGCAGGTTCTGGTTTTATGAAGAATTTATTTGTGATATTGTAAACGGCATCAGCCTTGGGTGACGAGGTGGGAGTCGCCTGGTTTCGCCCCCACCGCGGTGTAAGGCAGTGCCTCTTCTGGAATTGCTCTCATTACTTGGCTTCCAAGTAGAAAGTGGCGCCTGCTGCTGCGAAAGTTGAGCACAAACGCCTAAGACACCACACAAGATAATGCAGGTGAGGGATAAATCTTCCAAATGAAAAAACGTGGGGAGATTCTGTAAAAGCTCTCTGCAGTCAGGGGAAAAAGCATCAACGTGAGGAGAGGGCCAGCTGTGGGTGGAGCATCCCGGGCAGCGGGTGGCAGGGTCTAAGGCGCTCCAAAGGCTCCAAACCTGTGGCTGGAGCCCACGGGGCAGTCCGCAGTGTGGTGCCTGGGTTCGCACGTCCTGGCGTCCCGAGGGAATCTGAACTACTCTCCTGCCATGCCTCTAATGCTGACATTCGTTCAATGACAAGGGCAATCATGATCATAATAATAGTAATAGCTAAAGATTGCAACGTGCCAGGCAGGGCTCCCTTCTGTTAGGGTCTGCCTCCACGTCTCCAGTGACAGGGAACAACACATCCTCCTGACAAAGGCCGTTTCATCTTCAGAGAGCTTTGGCTAAATACTTTGGTATCAAGTCAAAAATGGTGTCCATTAGTGCTATGGGTTGAATTGCATTCCCCCAAAAAGATCTCTGGGAGTCCCAGCCCACCGTCACTGTGAATGCCACCTTGTGTGGAAAGATGCCCTCAAGTGGCATGAGGTCACACTGGAGTAGGGAGAGTCTTGATCCTACATAGGATTGTTGTCCTTATGAATCGAGAAGAGACAGACACGCAGGGAAGACAGCCACGGGAAGATAAGGCAGAGATCAGGGTGACATATCAAAAAGCCAAGGAAGACCAGAAAAGACAAGAAAGGACCTTCCCCTGGAGACTGAAGACAGCGTGGTCGTCTGCCAATATTCAGAGCCCTGGCCTCCAGAGCTCTCTCTATTATCGTTGGTGCCATCAAGACAGTTCTGACTCACAGCGACCCTGTGTATGACAGAACAAAACACTGCCTCGTCCTGTGCCATCCTCACCATCCTTGTACGCTTGGGTGCGTTGTTGCGCCCACTGTGTCAAACCGTCTCTCTGAGGATCTGACTCCTTCTCACTGAACCTCTGCTTTGCCGAGCATCGTGTCCATCCCCAGGACTGAGCCTTCCTGGGAACATGTCCAGAGCACATAAAATGAAGTCTAGCCATCTTCAGTTCTATGGAGAATTTTTGGAAGAGTGTAATTCTGTTGGTTGAATCCAACACCTGATTTGTGATATTAGTTATAATAGACCCAGAAAAGGAATACCCTTGGTCTACACCCCAGCCTCTGGCCCTAGTTCTGCCCCAAGGAAGCCACGCCTCCCTTATGATCGCTCTTTACGAATCTGAAGGCAAACTTCTCTCTGTACTAACTGTCCTCAGTGAGGATGTCGCTGTATGGAGGTCTTCCCATTTTCATGTCTCTGTCACTGGGAACCGCAGGGGTCACATTTCCTTTCAAACTGTCTGAATGCGATAATGTCTGTGTTTTCTGACCCGCAGAGTGATCACTCTCCTGTCCTCAGTACTCGTATCGTCAGTGTAAGCTCAGTTTTGTGTTCTTGGGAACACAGAATACGATGTCAGCAAGCAGAGAGCATGAGAAAGAGAAGCGCAGGAGACCACACGAGGAGCTAACGGAAGAGTGCCGAAGATGCCACACCTACTTGTCTGGAGATGGTTACTTAGCTAGTTAATTAGCCAGCCGTTGGGTTCCACTGACTTTTCCAACAGCAGAACAGCATGATCAAATCTTGCAAAAAGTCCCAAGAAGGCTTGAAGTAGTGGGAGGAGTAAGGAGACCAGCTGAATGATTAGGAAAATAAAACTAGAAACCAGGAGTGCCAAGGCTAGGTTCAAGGGAAAGACAATTTAGCTGTACAGAGTTTTTATTCTGTGACCTCACCTTTTCAGAGACATAAAAATAATCTGGGGATTATTGTCAAAGATATCAATCCCCAGACCCCCCCAGACTCAAGACTGAAGCAGGGGCGTCTACACCTTAACATAGGGGCCTGATGATTCTGACTTGAGATTCATGGGCTCCCTCAAAAACAATGGCCACCAAATTGACCCTGACCCACAGTGACCCCAGGTGTCAGAGAAGGACTGCGCTCCACAGGGTTTCCACTAGCTGCTTTTTCTGGGATACATCACCAGGCCTTCTTCCGGGGTACCTCTGGATGAATGCAAACCTCCAAACTTTCAGTGAGTGACAAGCATGTTAACTGTGGGCACCAATCAGTTGCTGTCCTCCTCATGTGAAGGCAGAATTGAAAGGACACATGGTGAAGACAAAGCAACGAGGCAGCCTAGGAGCACGCGGATGCCCCCAGGATGTCTATCCCCGGACACCGGTGAGGAGAGGCGATTAATAAGAGGATTAAGAGGACAAGAGGGGAAATAGGATCGGGGAGAAAGAAAATTATTTTTCTTTCTGCATGCTGAGTTTACGTGATCTGTGGAACTTCCATGTCAAGAGACACAGCAGATATTTGGGAAACAAAGCTGAGACTCAGCAAGGAGAGATCTATTTGGGGGTAAATTTCTCTCCAATCTATATAATGCAGCTTCCTTTTTTTCTGTGCATGTGTGCATTTAAACTCAAAATAAAGTCTTGGTCCTATTTAAACCCAAATTTCAGATTGGGATGAAGGTTAAAAAACAAACACACACCATTTTTAAGTCAGATGTAAAAAGACTAACATAAACCTACTTTTGAGTTTAAACTTTTAACAAAAACTTTCTATTTAGAAAAAACAATTGTCTTCAAGGAGAGCAAGTGCTTCCACACAACAGGCAGTTGATGATACTGGGTATTGAAATATCAATGTGTTTTTTCACAGGTGCTGAAAAATAAACACAAGTCAAGAAAAAAGTAATGCATCAATTTGAAAACTCAGTGGGGTGATCACCCCTGAGAATAAGAATCGCACACTCTCCATCACGGCAGACTGTGTGTTAAGAAGGTATTTGCACTCAACTTTGTTCCTGTGAAAAGTCTAGAAGTATTCTGTGCTAAGAGCTGCTGGCAGGATCCTGACAATCTTTAAAAAAAATGTCTACCTTCTGAAAGAGCTTGTCATGCCAGTAACCTCTTATATAGAGAGTGACTCAAGGCACCAAGGAATGTGTGAAGGTAGAGGAGAAGAAAAGCCAGTCATCCAAAGGAAAGTGGTGCTAAGAGAGGACCTTCCCAATGGACAAGGTCAACCTCAGTGCTGAGAGGCCAGTGTAGACAGCTCTGTTATTTCTACGGTTTGGAGACAAGAAAGCTTCTACCTTTCATTTCTATTTGGTTTGCAAACAAGTGTAAGGAGACATTTCTGTGTGGGCAGGCAATGTTACTCATTTTGAAAGTCACTGAAAATGTGCCACTCACTCATACAAGAAGCACCTAGACCCACTTGAGTTCCCAAAGGTTGTTGCACTGTGATAGTTGCTTGAGGCTGCCAGGGTGGGATGAACCATGATGGCAGGGATGTGCCTTGTGGATCTTGGTACTCAAGTGCCCGGCAAGGGGCTAACATGTGGTAAGTGCTCAGTAAATGTCTGTTGGATGGATGGACAGATGGACGGATGGACGGATGGATGGGTGGGTGGATAGACGGGTGGATGGACGGACAGACGGATGGACAGATGGACAGAAGGACGGACAGATGGACAGACAGATGGATGAGTGGACGGACGGACGGACGGACGGACGGACGGACGGACGGACGGACGGACGGACGGACGGGCGGGCGGGCGGGCGGGCGGGCGGACGGGCGGACGGGTGGGCGGGTGGGCGGGTGGGTGGATGGGTGGGTGGGTGGATGAGTGAGTGAATCATTGAATGAATGGATGGTTGGATGAGTAGGTGGATAGTTGGATGGATGTATGGCTAGATGGATGGGTGAAAATACAGAAGAATGGAATGAGTTGCCTTAGAAAATAAAGGTCAGGATGGCCCAAGTGCTCAGATCTGAGAAAGGCTTGAGTTGGCTGAGAAGTACCTGAGGTAAAATAGGTGGACAAAGACTCTCAGTGATTCCAGGGATCATCTACATAGGAAAATTAGGCAGCAGGGGCTACGGACCATGACTATCAAAGGCTTTGACATCTATATCTCTATCTGGTTCCCCCTGGCAACCAGCACCAAATCTACAGTCTATGTTAATAACACCTCTCAATTTTATATAGCATTTTCTCATTGTTGCTAATCTCTCTGTATAATGTAGCATTTGTCACTTGAATATTTTTCAGGTGTGCAATTCAGTGATATCAATTACAGGAAACAAGTTGTGCAACCATTAACAAGATATGATGCCAATTTTTCCACTACCATAGACAGAAACCCAATGATTCTCAACCAGTGATCACTCCTTGTCCTCACATAGCCCTAGTACCAACAAGTAAACTTGGGTCTCAGACATTTGCAATTGTGTTTCATATTGTTCTCAAGATTAGTCCACATCACAGCAGGCATCAACATTTCATTTTTCATTAAAGCCAAGACTGCGTAATACTACATTGTATGTCTGGGTCACATTTTTTCTATCCATTCATCTGCTGATGGACATTTGGGTTGTTTCTATCTTTTGGCAACTGAGAATTTTTAAATCAGCTTGTGTTGGTTTGGGTTTTAAAAGTGTATCAAGCTTGCAGTCTCTTTCAATTTCTTTCTGTAATAATTTCTTGCGTTATCATAACAACAACAATGGTCAGAACAATAAGCATCTTTAGCCCTGGTAAGTGCTTGGTACAATTTTATTTAATTCTTAAAGCAACTCAACAAAACTGGTTCCACCAAAGTTGTTCTTTTACTGGAGAGAAATCAGAGGCTCAGGCAGAGAGAGCGATCATCACTGAACCACAGTTTCTAACGAGTTTGTGCGATCAGTTCAACACAGAGGTCTGGCCAGAGACAGCTTGGGTGCATAACTAAGAAAGATTGTGGCTTTAGGCTTGTCCTTGCCCCACAGTTGTTGATAGGATGAGCCCAGATGCCCTGGGTTAGTGAGAAAGGCCTGCAGCCCACCCCTGGTGGTCTTCAGATTGAAGAACAGAATCAGGCACGACCACCAGAAGCTAGGTGCCTCTCACTTTGATATGGCTCTGCCCTCTGCCTTTCTCCTTTGCCACCAGCTCTGCTCTACACTGTTGAGGAGTCAGAAGAGTGGGTTCTGACTCCATATTTCAGTTTGTACAATGGAATACTAAGGGGCACCCCCACCCAGGGGCTTAGTGAGGTTTCATGGGATGTGTATACTCCCTACAGATCACATCCAAGATCCAAAGGAGATCAACTGGTACCATTGTAACTGCTCATCTTGCTGTTTTCTCATTTCCAAGAAACTGGAACTCCCATAAAGCAGCACTGGTGACTCCGTGGTAGAATTTTCACCTTCTACAAGGGAGACCTGGGTTTAATTCCTGGTCAATAAACTTCCATCTATCAGTAAAAGTCCGTGTGCTGTTATCAGTGGAGGCTTGTTATGCTGAACAGGTTTTCAGGGTAGCTTCCAGACTGAGATGGACTAGAAAGAAAGGCTTAACTATCTACATCCAAGAATCAGACAGTGGAAACCCCTTGGATCACAGTGGTCCAATCCTCAGCCTACCACACAGATGGACAAGACTGGTCAGCACTTTGTTTCTTTGTATGCGAGAGCGCCATGAGTCAGTGAATGACTGTATGGTCACTGACAAGAGTAACTCTCTGAAAACTAGTGGGCAGAAAGGCACAGGCTCTTGATGGTCACACACAAGGTCCTGAATTAAGAGTTTCTAATTCAACACGTCAAGCAGACATAGAAACTAGGATGGGAGATCCTGATGGCAGCACATTCCAGTAATGGTGTGCACTGTATACACACTTTGTCTGTGGTACACACAGAGTCTAGACAGCTCTCTCTAGTTGAGAATGAGCAAACATGAAAAGAAGTTTGGTACAAAGAGTTATCAACACTGCACCACTGGGCACTCAGTAAAAACTCAGGACACAGGGATATGTATGTCTGAGTAAAACCATGTTCCGTAAGGTTTTCAGTAGCTGATTTTTCAGAAGTAGACCACCAAGTCTTTCTTCTGAAGCACCTCTGGATGGACTCAAACTTCTAACCTTTAGGTTAACAGCTGAGCATGTTAATCATTTGCGTACCTCGGACTCCAGGATCTATACAGGAGTCAGTAAAGATTAGAATCAGCTCGACATTAAATAACCAGTGATATGTAGAGCAAATTTTGCTTCTAAGTAGCATTCTGGTTGTACTTCTAGGCAAAATTTGCTCTCAACTTTTGAAAAAGTTGAAAATAATCAGAATGAAGATAAACAGCATAGTGAGGACAAATGAAAAAAGGCCACTGTCCTGGTTAAAGTGATTGAGCAAGCAGTTAGAACAACTTAACTAGGCTTACAAGATATCAAACCAAAAAAACAGTAGGGGGAAAAAAACACTGTTGTCAAGCCAATTCCGACTTGTAGTAACTCTATAGGGCACAGTAGAACTATTGTATAGAGTTTCCAAGGAGCGTCCAACAGATTCAAACTGTGGCTTCAAATTTTTGGTGAACAGAAGTAGCACTTAACCACTACACCACCAGGATTCCCTACAAGACATCAGAATATTTTAATTAGAAAAGCGGATCCTATTCAGGAGGCAAAGCAAAGTCAGAGAAGAGAAGCAAATACTAGCAAAAGTGATAAGTTCAGGAATAAGGAAGCCAAACAAATCCTGCAACTCTGTAAGCATTCACTACACTGTTGTTAGGTGCCCTAGAGTCAGTTCCAACTCATAGCAACCCCGTGTACCACAGAAGCAAACACTGTCGGGTCCTGCGCCATCCTTATGATCATTGTTTTGCTGGAGCCCACTGGTGCAGCCACTGCTTCAGTCCATCTCGTGAAGGTCATCCTCTTCTTCACTGACCCTCTACTAAGCTCATGATGTCCTTCCCCGGGGACTGGATCCTACTGATAACATGTCCAAAATATGCAAGACATAGTCTCACCATCTTTGCTTCTAAGCAGCATTCTGGTTGTACTTCTTCCAAGACGAATTTTTTGTTCTTTTGGCAGTCTGTGGTATATTCAGTATTCTCTGCCAGCACCAGAATTCAATTGTACCTCAGGCATATAACATAGACCACTTAAAAAGGAGTAAAATTCAGGCTAGAGTCTACTCTTTCAGATTAAATGGCAGATCATGGAGTACCATCTGCAGAGTTTTGGAGAGTAAAATTTGTGACTTTGGAGTGTTATACCCAGCAAAACTACCCGTTAATGAACAGAAATTCATTCATTCTCAGCTAGACAAGAGTTCAAGATATATACCAATGTAAACCAATCCCCAAAAAGTGTAGTTGAAAACACATGCAAAACCACAGAATCATTCAAAAGTAAGAAGTGAATGATGATGTTATAAACTGGCTGTGATCATTAAAACTAGTTAGTTTAACTGGCTTTAACCGAGATTTAAGTCCAAACCACTTTTGAATTATAGTGACAGATCCAATAAAGCTCAGGAAAGAGACACATGCTCACTGCTGAAAGTTATGTAAATCTGCACTTTTTCAAGAAAAAAACAATTCAACAATTTATATCACAAATACGTATACACATTGTCTCAAGGGTTCAATCTAAATGGTTATTCTGTGGAAAAAAACTAAAATTTCCCTCAAAAACTTACCTTGCAGTTTATTTATTTCCTCTTTGTCACTGCTATTAGAAAGTTAACTATTATCTCCAAAAAAAGTCTAACAAAACAAGAATCATTTGGTGAATTATATAATCTATATAAAACTTCAAGTTCTTTTTAAATGCTTGCTAATATAGGCTCCTTTCACAATGCAGTGCTAAGTAGAAAATAAGAAAGAAAACTGTGTAAACATTGTTATTTTAATTTTTGAAATATACTGATATGTATTATTAACTGGTGGGTAATTATTTAGATAAATGTAGAGTGAAAAATTGAAAAAATGCTTGTCAAAATACTATTTTTATCCACTGTCTAATAGGACAGATAAATTTTTATACAAGTGCGTATTTTAAAAATGTCTAAAATGAACTAAGACGCATAGAACTGTTCTCAATTTCTACAGCAAAATTTAGAAGTCATAGAATATAGAAGAACAGAAAGAAATACAGAGCCACTACCAATGTCCCTGCCTGGGATCACAGGAGGGGGTCCTAAAAAGAACAGGAGAAAAATATAGAATGAAAAATCAAATTGAAAAAATATATATATATATATATATATATATATTTACTAGTCAGAGACTACAGGAGCCCTACGGCCCTAAGACATCCATGTGACCTGGAAGTAAAGCCATTTCTGGATGATGCCTTCCAGCTGAACAACAGACAAGCCTTCCAAACACATAACACTACTTGAGAGAAACACGCTCTTTAGGGCAATGCCTGCCCAGAAACAAAGATAAGAAGGTAGGAATGGGTTAAAAATCAAGACAAAGGAAGACAGGGACCCCAGGGCAGAAATGGGGAGAGTGTTGACACGTTGTGAGAAGCAAAAACGAGGCCATGAACACTTGAAGTACAAGCTATCGAGTGGGAAACTAATTTGTTCTGTAAAACTTGGAATTAATGCACAATATTATAAAAAGCAAGAAATATAGGAAAAAATAGTTAAACAGGAGAGCACAGTCATCTTATCTTCAAGACTTCTAGGACAGAAGAGAGCTAGAGAGTGTCTTCCCTGGGTGATACAAAGTTTGGCAGTTCCAACTAAGTCCAAGGCACCACTGAAAAAAACACCTGGCCGTCTGCTACCATAAACATTGCTGTTGTGTGCCATTGTGTCTATTCTGACTCATAGCAATTCTGTAGGACAGAGCAGAGTCCTGTAGGATTTTTTATAGGTCACTATGAGTCAGAATCCCTTTGAGAGCAATGTGAATCACTATGGGAGCACGTTGCCAGGTCTTTCTCCTACAGAGCCAGTAATGAGTTCAAACCACCAGTCTTTCAATTAGCAGCCGATTACTTAACCATTGGGACACCTGGGGTCCTCTGGAAAGATCACAGCCAAGAAAACCTTGTGAGACATTTGGTTGTCATGAGTTGAAGTTGACTCAGTGTCTGTGGGTTTGGTTCTTGTTTGCCATTTTTTTGGTTTGGAGGAGGTCTACGCAACATGTTTCCTGCTTTCATCCAAGCACTCACTCTTCCATTCATTCATTTACTCCAACATTCTCATCTGGGTCCTTCCTCCAAGGTCAAGGTCAGATGTCTTGTCTGCTATGAAATCTTCCAACTTACCCACACAAATTGGTCACTGCTTCTCTGAACTCAGTTATGACTTTGAATTTCATACTTTTCCCAGTGAGGTGTGTTATCCTACACACAACAGTGACACTCTATGAGTGCCTCCCAACTTCTCTGAGAGATCCCTGTGTCTGAGGCTGGGCACCTCTCCCTTTGCTTTTCCTTTGTTGACTTTCTTTGCCTTATGTGTCCGGTTACTGTTGTGAGTTGTTGTTCGGTTGGCTGTGACTCCAGGGGACTCATGCACAGCAGAAGACAATGTCATCAGGTCCTGCTTTGCCTTCATAGCCAGTGATGTGCCTGAGTTCACTGTTGCAGCCACTGTGTACTCTGGGGGCCTCCCAGCTGAGGGGCTCATCGTCCAGTGCTGTACCCGACAAGAGCCTGATGTGGTTCTCACTTGCTCATCTTCAGAAGTAGAGCCCCAGGCTTTTTTTTCTGGTCTGCCTAATTCTGGAAGCTGTGCTGAAACCTGGCCACCATGGGTGATGCTGCTGGTCTTTGAAATAGTGACAACATAGCTTCTAGCATCGTAGCAACATGCAGGCCACCACAGGATGACAGACCAATAGACTAGTGATGGGCCATGTATCTAGAGCCTAATAACCTGTTACCACCAAGTTGATTCTGACTCACAGCAATCCTATAGGACAGGGTAGAGTGACCCTATAGGGTTTCCAAGGCTGCAGTCTTCGAGGAAGCAGGCTGTCACATCTGCCTCCCACAGAGCAGCTAGTTTGAACTGGTGACCTTTTGGTTTGCAGCTGACCACTTAACTACCATGCCACCAGAGCTCCTTAGAGCCTAGTAAAGTTCTTAATAAACTGTTTGAGTTTAATTGGTTTCACTAGGGTCAGTGACAAAAATAACATTCATGGGACTAGGCAGCTTATTCATAAATTATTCGTAATTGCACACAGTAGCACAGAGAATGTGATCTGAGTGTCTAAATCCTGAAACCGACAGAAAGACTCACAGCCGCATGGCAGCTCTCAAAACAGATGACCATAGAGATAGCAAATCCCAAGAGGCCCTTCAGGCAGACACAGGTCCTGGCTTCCCAAACAGATCATAAATTCACTCCTCTCCACATTGCAAACCAGACTAGGCCCCCTCCATCAGCTGTGAGTCTGTCCTCCCTCACACTCTTTTCTGTCAGCAGCCTCTCTTCCTTTTGTGCAAATAGAGAGCTCCACCCAGGGTCACAGGAGGGGACACAGCTCTGCGGGGGTATGCCCGGGGATCCACTGGGGGTCCACTTTACTCTGCTGATAGCTCACCCAGCCCACCCACCACAATGCACAGATCCTTAAGCTCAGGGAAACCCCTGCCCACCTGCCCACTTGCCCACCTGCCCACCTACCCACCTACCTGCCGTTTGTTCCTGCACATGGTGCCCTTCACCCTCTAACTCCTCTTCACGCAGGTCAGGAGGTAAACCGGGCTCACAGTTGTCTCCAGTCTGCTTTCGTGCTCCTTCTGTGAAAGCTTCTACTTCTTTATCCTCTCTCTAGAACCTTCTTGTGTCCCTAGACTCCAAAGTACTCCAGGAAAGCAGAAGTATGAATATTTATTAAATACCCATGAAATGCTAAGTGTCACAAATAGTCAATCATCTTGTGGTTGAAAAGGAATTCATCATTTAAGAACTTCAAATAACCCATCCAGTGTCACCATTTAATGACAAGCAAGTTGGAATCCCATCTGTGGTCTGCCTAACTCCAAAGGTCCTGTTTTATCTATTGCAAAAAGACATCCCAAGGAAAAGGTGCCCCTAGCTCCAGCTAACTGAAAGGTCAGCAGTTCAAATGCATCAGCAGGTTCTCTGAACCCTCTGGGGCAATTCTACTCTGTCCTATAGGGTCACTAGGAATCTGCATCTTCTCGATGGCACACAGCAATGACACCTCCACCCTGTACCCTCACTCTTTGTGCTAATACAAAAGGAAGAAGAGAGAGGAAGAACGTGCACAGCACCCCCACTCCTCCCACCCCAACACGCTCCCGTCCCAACCAGGCAGCAAAGGCGGGAGCTGTCTGCCCCTGTCTGCCCCGTGGAGGAGAACAGCTTTGCCCTCTTCGGTTTCCTGTGTCTGCTGTGTTTCTCCTGCCAGGACCCAGGACCCTCCAGTAGTGCCCAGGGGTGTCCTTCCTACCAAGCACCTCTAAGCTCTTCAGCCACCTCCTGGTGACAATGTTTTAGACCTTCAGCTGGCACCCAAGCCTGTTTTTACTGAGCTTGAAAGAAGCAAAGACTTGGAAATGAGGTCAGCAGAATCCAAACATCTATCACACTCCTGAAGCGGTCTCGGGGGCTCCGATCCTTCCGTTAAAACAACATAAGCACGCGCCTGCCAACCTAACCACATCTCATTCTCCTCACGTAGTCAGGTCCTTCCTTCTTTCCTTCCTTCCCTCCCTCCTTCTTCCTACCCTTCCTGTCTCCCACCCTTCATCCCTCCCTCCCTCCCTCCCTCCCTCCCTCCTTCCTTCCTTCCTTCCTTCCTCTCACCCTTTCCCCCTCTTGTCCTCTGTCTCTCCTTCCTTCCTTTTTTCTTCTCTTCTTTCCTCCCCCATCCCTCTCCTTCTAAATACGCTTTGAGAATGTTCTCACTGCTGGCACTGAACCAGACGTCCAGCTGACTCAGCTTCCAGGCCGTGTAAGATTCTTTGTCCGCTCCACTCTTGGACCTGTCAGCCTCTCTACTTGGAACACCTACACCTACTTCACCTCAACAAAACTTTCTAGTCCTATAAATGTGAGATCAAATGTGCATCTTTCTAGAAGGCTCTCCCTTGCCCCACCTTCCCGCCTCACGCCGGGGCAGGGGGTGCCCTCCGCATCTCCCACGTGCTGTCCTGTTCACTGTGTTCTTCACTTGGATCACCTGCTTCCTCAAGGAAACCACAAGTTCTGATGGGCTGCGTCTGTCAGCAGCTTCCACCTACACCTCTTCCTGTGTCTCCAGAGGCCCAGCCCTGAAGGTTTGAAGTGTCATAATCCCATTCCTTGCTCACAACAACCCTACGGAACAGGTGCTGGCTTCCTTCATTTTGAATTTGAAGTAACTGACTTCAAAGGAGTCAGAGACACGACAGGCAAGGTGTGGCACAGTCAGTGGTATTTGAAAGTTTATCCGATTCCAAAGCCCAAGAGTTTGACACGTACTTCAGGTCCTTCCAAAACTTCTCAGGCAGCCCCTGCACAGGTAATTTATTCCTCTCAGAGAAATCAGAAATCTGAAGATAAGAACACCTCCTGCTGTCAGCTACCAAGCACACATGCACACCCCATTTTTTACGTCCATTTTTTCTCTGGAATGCAAGATCAGCACATTCAACGGCCACCTCAGAATCTCCGGTGAGACAGCCAGTGGGCAGCTTGGTTTCCTAAGGCAGTTCCATCATCTTCTCGTTCAATTTGTCTGTCCTGGCATTCTCTAAGTCCTGCAGAAAAGAACCACTGACTTTGAAACTCAGAACTCAACTTTGGGGAGTCCTTCTGCCTCTCTCCCATGTGGGTCGTCTCTGGATAATGCTGACCTTGCCGTACTAGCTGCCACGGAGCTGACCATCAACTCGTGGCGACCCCATGCCAAACAGAAGAAAACACTGTCAGTCCTGTGCCATCCCTACGCCTGTTGTGACTCAAACCATGTGATCCATAATGTTTTCTTTGGCTGGTTTTCAGAACCAGGTCCCCAGACCTTTCTTCATATTTTATCTTAGTCTAAAAACTCTTCTGAAACCTGTTCAACCTCATAGCAAGGCCCAAGCATCCTCTGACAGAACGGTGGTGACCGTGACAGATGTACAGTGCTGGGTATCGAACCTGGGTCTCTACCTGTCATGTGAGGATGTGACTGTAGAATCTAAATAAACCCGTGAGCCCCTGTCCTCCCCATGCCACCACTCTTGTCTGAGTCTCCATCATTCATCTCAAGGATTTCTAACACAGCTTCCTGACTTGTCTCTCCACCTCGGCTTTGCCTACTGCCACTCAGTCTACATGGCAGCTGAAGTAGTCTTCGTAACACATAACCAGCTTTTGTCACTCCTCACCTTAAAATCTGTAAACGCCTTCCCGTTGCCAGGGGACTGGTGTTGACACGCCTTACCAGGGGCTGCAGGGCCACTCACTCACGTCCCAACCCCTTCTTCTCCTTCCTATTCACCTCCAGCTTCTCCCCTGTCACAGCCTCCAGTTAGACTGAACTTTCAATTAAGGAAGCACACCTTAGGCTTCACGGCCTCCAGGCTGTCATGGAACTGGCTTCCTTGGCCTGGAATGCTCTTTCCTTCCTCATCGTCTGGCTGGCTGTGAATGTCACCTCATTAATACACACCAGTCAACTTGCCAGGTAACACGGTGATGGAGACACCTTCTCACATCTCTGTGACCTCACAGGGCTTTGAGTGCCATAAGCCGGCCTCCCAGAGCCCGGATGGCTCACAGATCCCCGGTGGAAACCCTGCTGCACCTCATTACCAGGTCCCCGTAAATAACAGCAGCGCTGACACCAGTCTGCAAAACCAACACCTGCATATTTGATCTGTATAAACAGTGCATATAATATGACATTTCCTTTCGAAACTCCTTGACGGCTCAGAAATTCAGATGAGAGCCTGTGCTACCCTTGGACTGGAGACTAATGAGGGCCACATAAATATTTGATTAAAGCCAGGCCAAATTCTGGGGTTTTGCCTCTCAAAATTTTCAGAAGCAGCCACTTAAAGATTTCCTGACTACCATAAGCACATTTGGAGGACAGTAGTGAGTGGCTTACTTCATTTCCTACCTTCCCTGCTCTTGCGTAAGCTAGTGGCTCCTCTTTTCGTTGAGTATGGATAGGCACTTGGATGTCTGTTAGTTATGAAGTCATCTCCCACTCTGGACTCCTGTTCTGATGGTACTGCCAGTGGGCTTGGGCTCACCGTGAACAGAAAGGCAGAAGGGGAAGGGATGCTGGGCTACTGACGGGATATCCTGGCTCCTAACCTGGTTAGACTGATTTCTGGCTTGGTCAAGTAAGGAAGAAGCATAAAACCTCTGTCAGTCTCATTGTTTTTCTCTGTAGATGATGAGAAAATAAATGCAAATGCGTGCCAAATTGAGAAAAGCTTTTGCAAACTTAAAAAGAAAAAAAACAAAAACAAAAACCTACTGCCATTGAGTCAGATGGGACTCAGAGGGACCCAAAAGGTCAGAGTAGAACTGCCCATAGAGTTTTCGGCAGATTTGAACCACCAACCTTTCGGTTAGCAGACAGAAGACTTAAGCCACTACGCCACCAGGGTTTCCTTCTACAAAATAGCAACAGCTAAAGAAAATACAGTGGACTGGGACTACCAGACACGGGGACGCTGAGCTGTCTGGACAGTGGGAGGAGTTCTCCTTTCTGAGACAATGAAGAGTTTCCTGATCAGATTACAAAATAGTAGAACCCATTTGGAGATCCTTCCATATCAAAAGATTTAATGACGATCATTGCCTTGGCCATACTAATCACACATTCTGTGAGAAAGAAGCAAAGCAAACCTGCTGAGGAAATACTAGTCAGATTTTTTTCATTTCAATGTATTTTAAAACAACAAGTATGTTGGAAGGAATTAACAGCAATAAAATAAGGTTAAATGAAATGTATCTTTCCAATAGAATATTGTATACAAAAAATAACATCATCATGGTGATGTTTTCATAACAAAGTTTCATATTTAATATGATGCTAGATGAATATAAAGGTACAAAAGCAGACATCACAAGTCCAGGTGAAATAATTATTTTTTTAATCAAACTCTCAAAATAATAAAGAAATCAGCTAAACATTTTTCTAATCTCTTTAAAGGCCTTCCTGAGGCTAAAAACAATAAAAACCACCAAGGAAGTATTAAAAATTAAATTTGCCAAATCCCCCACTGCCACTGACTTGGGTCTGACTTGCAGTGACCCTAGACTTTGGGGTAGAGCCCCCCATATGGTTTCTCAGGAGCGCCTGGTGGATTTGAACTGCTAACTTTCAGTTAGCAGACATAGCACTTAACCCACTACAGCACCAGGGTTTCCAATTTGCCATATAAATTATTTTAATTCTGAAATAAAAATACTATAAACAAGATTAAAGTACAAAGAAAATGGCATTATTTTAATGGACTGACAGATTAAATGTTAATATTCTTCTTACTGAAAAACTAATACAAATTGATAAACCTGTAGTCATTGCAATAGACACTGAGTGAGGAATATGGACTGAGACACACAAAAGAAAAACTCCTTTACTTTTTAAATATTCAACCTAACACAAAGTAAACAAGTAATTATTTTTTTTAATATTTAAATAAAATATTTTAAAGCATATGAAATAAAAATCAATTATGATTTGATCAAATTAGGACCTGAAAGCCAAGCGTCATCGGGTCGGATCCAACTCATGGTGTTTAAAAAAAGAAAGTTTTTTTTTTTTAATGGAACTCTAAGCTGGAGAAAGAAAATTGTGCAGAGAGTGTTCTGGTGCATTTTGATACTTTGTTGAAAAGAATTTAAAGAAAAAAATTGTAACAAAAGGACAAATATTGTATGATACCCCTACCATAAGAACTTACAAACAGATTCATGAGTAGAAGAAAAGACTTCTTGATGGCTGCAAGGGTGGGAAGGGAGGGAGGCCAGGAAGCAGGGGAGGATTTAGATTAGATAGCTGATAGAAATTTGATTGGGTGAAATCTGCAACAGCACACCTTGGAAACAAGATCAATATTAATTGAACTTCACCATAACATGATTACTCCTCCCATCTTAACCCAATATTAAAAGGACAGAGTAGATTGGGCAGTGGGCTGAAGACCATGCTCTCAGGGGAAATTGAGGCCACTTGACACAACTAGCATTTTGCTAAGAGAGCCCTCTGCACCCCACACCAGTGAGTGGTGTCTGGGGTCTTAAAAGCTGCCAAGCTGCCATCTGAGGGTACAGCAAATGGTCCCAACTCAGCAGGAATGGATGCTCACCAAGGACCAAAACGACGTGGGGGGAAAGAGAACCCAGAAGCAGAAGAAGAGAGACCACGTGAGTGGGTGATTACACCAACTTGTGACCAGAAGAACCAGATGGTGTCTGGCTCCACCAGTACTATGATGGAGCTCGCAAAGTTGAGTCTCACTGACAACATAAGAAAAAAAAGGGGTGCTCCTTGAGGTTTCCACTAAAAGACTGCAATTTGTGGTCCAGGGGGCCTCGGAGTTCCCCTGGAAGCATGTCTCCTGGCCCTGATGCTGCTCTTGTCCATAAACCATAATGGAGGTCAACTCTTCAGACAGGAATGGGCTGGACTTGGCTATACAGAGTGACCACATCAAGTGTGCACTGTACAGTTCTGTGCATCTGTAGGAAGTCATCCTGCTGACCTCTTACTAATGACCTCTTACTAGAGGAAGGGGAGTGGATGGAAAGGAGGGGATAGGAGATTGCTGGGAGGGTAACACATATATGGAGCAGAGACAAAGAGTGTGCTGTCACTGGACAGGGAGAGCAGTGGGAGCTACACATATGTGGGCATGCAAATTTATATGGGACTGTACATTTTCATTCAACCATAATAAAAATAAAATAAAGAAAAAATTATAAATAGCATCGTGTAAATATAAATCAGAACTCTAAAAAGTGTTCATGCCATTTACCAGCAATTCTATTTATAAGGATATGGCCCAAAGAATAACACAGTATGGAAATACAATTGTATATCTTAAGATGCATTACAGAATGAGTTACAAAAGAAAAATTGAAACTGCAAAAATTGTCACAATTACACATGAGAAAGACAATAATCAATTTTAAAAACATAAAATAGATGTCTGTAATTCATACTATCTCTTAAGCTAAAAGCAAGAGGAATGAGAAAGACACAACAAGTAACATTTTCTATGCAACAGGAAAGGTATTTTGAAGTGAATATTAAGCTAGTATAACAGAGGATGTTGGAACAGCATGTCCACTGTGGTAGAGCCAACATACCACAGAATTCTTCAAATAATAAGGAGATTAAGATGGGACAGAGCGTCCCCAGAGGCTACAGATCAGCACTGAAATTTTACCCCTACCTTAAAGCTATCATCTGTCTACCTACTTCACCCGGTGTTTCCCACATGTGTTAGCTGTATGTCACTCATCAAGAGACTTCTCTATTCAATAATAAAAGAAAACTAAAGACGGAGAATGAACAAGAAATATCTGTAAAGTCCTGGGTTGGGGGATAGAAGAAACATGGTGAAGTAAAAGTAGACAAGAAACGCACCTTGTCAAATGTTGGTATGTGTTAAAGTAATAGTGTATACTAGCATTACTGTATTTAAAGGAATATAAAAAACTCAGAAAACCGAGCACTGGCACAGAGTTGATTCCAACTTGTAGCAACCGTCCAGGACAGGGCAGAACTGCCACCCAGAGTTTTGAAAAACTAACTGGTAGACTTAAACTGCCCATCTTTTGGTTAGCAGCCACAGCACATAACCACTACCCCATCAGGGTTTCCAAAAGTTGTATAGATTCATGAAATGAATAGTCAACATAGAAATATAAGTACCTAATAATAATAGTATAAAATTAAAGGTAAACAAGTTTATTGGGTTCAAAAACAGAAAGAAAGAAAATTTTCAAATAAGTAAAAGTAGTTTTGGAAGAAGCAAACAGAAATAGATTCTGCCACTTAGTAATATAGTGGGTAGGCTCAAGAAAACTAAGCAAAATTCAACAGAAAAATAAAACATTAAGATGACAGGAGAGGAATATGATCAGTAACACAGAGGATTAAATATACACAAAACTGATGATTAAATCAAGGAGAAAAATGAGTGAAATTGAGCAAAATCAATGAGCAAATGAATGAATTAAAATAAAAATAATTCAAAGATGTAATGTAAAGACATAATTCTGGAATAAAGATTGCCAAGCCAAGTGCTGTCGAGTCGGGAATCTATTTATTGAGAAGTTCAACGACTCCCAGACTATCCCCAGAGAGGCATATTTTGATAGAGTTATAAAACTTCAAAGATAAAGAGAAACTTTTATAGTCAGAAAGAATAAAAAAGGAAGGGATAAAGAGAGAAAGAAAGGTAATTCATCCGTAAGAGACAAAAAAAAAAAAATCAAGTTTCTCCCCGAAACATTCAGCTCTGGAAAAAAATGAAACAATGTATTTAGAGTCCTCTGGGTAAGTGTGAGACAGTCATTTTATACCTAGCTAAAATACCATTTTAGAATAGGCAACAAAGAGAAATTTTCAAACATTAAAGGCTCAGTAATAAGAGGTTACATGATCTCTTCTTGAAAATCAAACCAACTCCATTGCCTTCAAGTCAATTCTGCCTTACAACGATGCTATAGGAAAGAGTAGAACTGTCTTTCTTGGAGGAACAATAAAAGCTGCATTATGGTCCACCCAGGGTTAAAGGAAGAGGATACTCTAAAACGACTGATAAGAACCATTAAATTAATTTAAAGATATTTATCAAAACAGATTTTACACACCCTATGAACATATTATGATTAATTGGAATGGATGTTCTGTACAACACCATATTAAAACTACTGAAGCTCAAGACAGGAAGAAAGGGAAAGATGTTAGAGCAGTGCTGATCTCATCACCTTTCATTGTGAGGTTGGAAGACAAATATATAATGTTTAAAGGTAATTTTAAAAATATATAAGCATTATTTAAATGTGTTAAACATTCACTTGAAGAAATAAAAAGGTAACAAAATCAGGTGGCATGAAGAAGAATGAGGGAGGACAGAGGGCAGGTAGAAGGAAATAAAAAAATACCATAGTTCATGTAACAGAGTCAATGAAATATTGCCTGAGGAAGCAAAGATTGTGAATACTATAAACTTATAACCACTAGAACACATGAAAACACAATAGGAAGTTCAAATTATTAGAAGGAAGACACACTCATATACAAGGACTGCCAATTAAGTTCAGGAATTCATCCTAGAAAATGTGCTACATCACTTCTTGCTGAATATCACTACAGTCACTTTGAAGTACTCACCTTGGAAAGCTATGCGCTAATGCCAGCACCTAGTTCACGCTTTAACACCATTACGGAACTCTTTTTCCTGAAATGGCCATCAGAGCTGTTATCATATTACCCTTAATGTCCTGAATGTCATCAAAATGTTTCCCTTTCAATCTTTCTTTTATCTTCAGGTAAATTAGAAAGTCACTGGGTAGGGAGGGTCTTCCAATACAGTTATATGTTTACTGGCTAAAAACTCCCTCACAAACAGGGCTGTGTGGGCTGGTACATCGCAGTGATGCAAGAGTCATGAGTCATTGGCAGGAAGTTCAGATCATTTTCACATAACTTTTTCACACAGCCTTTTCAGCACTTCCAATTAGCAAACTTGGTTAACTGTCCAGTTGGTACAAATTCATGATAAACAATCCCCCTGATATCAAAAAAGTCTAGCAACATCATTTTGACTCTTAATTTGGACTGCCAGAACTTTTTGATTGTGGAGAATTGTTTGACTTCCATTGTGCACTTTGACACTTTGTTTCAGGGTCATATTGGTACACCCATGTTTCATCACCAGCGATAACACAGCCCAAACATTGTCTTGCCTCTCCGGAAGGTCTTGGCAAACTTCCACTCTTCTTTGCATTTGTTCAATAGTGAGCTCCTTCAGGACCATTTTTTTGCACACACCCTTCTCAGGCCAAGATTTTCAGTTAAAATTTTCCTGTTTCTCTATCAATGTTTGCTTGGTCTTCTATGCTTCTCACAGTCAGCCAATGATTTTGATGCACGATTGAACGAATTTTGGCAAAGTTTTTGTCAGTTCTGCTTGTTACTGGCCACTCTGATTTCTCTTCATCAGTGACTTTTTCTCTCCCCTCAGAAAAACATTTAATCTGTTTGTACACTACCACTTTCTTCATGGTATTAGCACCATAAATTTGGACTAACGTGTCCTGATTTCCCTTCCACACTTGCCAAATTTAACAAGAAATTTAATGTTTACTCATTGTCCTAATTCAAGCTCCGACATTCTCCTGACAGCACAGGCAACAACAATAATGAACACCACTCAGCCAGACACCACCACACATTGACATGAACACAACTATGAGACACTGATATACCAAGGTTATGAAATCTTACGAGTTATTTTTACAGTGTTACCACTGTAAGCGCATGGTGGCAAGTTCACAAACTTAATTGTCAGACTTCATACACAGATTCCCACACTCTCTAAAGCAGATCCAAGCCATAAAACCAAGCCTGCTGCCATAGATTCAATTCTGACTTGATAGTCAAGTAGATAGGACAGACTACAACTGCCCATGCCATTTCCAAAGAGCTGCTGATGGATTCCAGTTGCATACCTTTTGGTTAGCAGCTATGCTCTTAGCCACTGTGTCCCCAGGGCTCCCTAAAGTAGAAACAAACCAAAAAAGTCACCATTGAGTCCACCTCTAAGAATGTTTTTAAGGAAAACACTGAAACCCAAAAGCACAACTCACAACTACAGGACTGAGATCAATGATACGAGTTACTTCAAAAGCTACAAATAGAGCAAAATAATCTATTAAGAGAAATTGTCTTTCACATGTCATAGCAGAGCAAAACCCAACGATAGATAGATAGATAGACAGATAGGTAGACTTTATGCAAGGTTGCCTCAGAAAATATGAAAAAGAGATAAGGACAAAGTAAGTCTAGGAAAAGATTACAAAAAGAAAGAATAGTTTGTAGTATAAATACAAGACAAGGATAAATTCAAAGACACATAGTTTTAAAGAAGGTAAACGAAGACAATTTTTAATGCTAAAGTATGTAAGCCACAGTGGAGGTTTGTAAAAAACAAGACCGCAAACAAAGGGTTAGTGAATGAAAGAAGAAACAGAAAAAGACAAAATAATACTGAGACATTTTAATACATCTGTCTCAGCCCTTGGAAACCCTAGGGGTGTAGTGGTTAAGAGCTACAGCTGCTAACCAAAAAGTCAGCAGTTCCGGTCTATTAGGCACTCCTCGGAAGCCACGTGGGGCAGTTCTCTGTTCATGGGGTCACTACGCGTTAGAATCAACTTGATGGCAAGAGGTTTAGTTTTTTATTACTTCAGCCTACAAGGGGAAAATCAATGACAAAAAACAAAATACGTAAAACAAGGGCATGATTCTACCATTATCTCAAAATAAGAATAAGTTTTTCAAAGAAAAAAAAGTCAGGATATAGGCAACCTAAATAACATAAGAGCTAACAAATATCACCCAACAAGTTGTATAGAAATTGTTAAATTGAAACCCAATCTGCTATGTAACTTTCACTGAAAACACAATAAAATGTTATTTTAAAGCAATATTAAATAAAAAAAACAAACAAAATTAATTTATGGATATTTAATTTATTACCTATAAAATCACACAGTTTATTTCTGTATGAGCGTGTATGTGTGTGCATGTGTGCTCGTGTGTGCGTGCATAAAACAGCCCGTGATCTTAGTTGCAACGCCAGTAGCCGTGTCAGGCTGATGAAGCACACAGAAAATCATTTACTAAAAAAGCACTGGGAGTTCACAGATTTCAAGCTTGTGACAAGGTTTGAGGATGAACCCCATTTGCTGTCACGTTTCCAGAAACTATCTGCAGAATCAGTGTTGTGAAGTGGCCTGGTGAGGACATTCTCTTCCCTGCTACTCCAAATTCCACCAGCACAAAGTCCTTTCCACACCCGAAACTCGACTCTTCCCCCACCTGCTGGCCTTAAATCCTTCAAATTGCTAAATCCTGCATCCATCTTTCTTTACATTTCTCAAGCTGCTCACTTCCAAATGGGGGCATCCTGGGGATGGACTTCGTTCGCCAGTGGAGTCAGATCCAGATGCCTGACTCCTAGCTACAAAAGCAGATGGGAAGTAACTTGTGTGGGTTACACCCTGGGAAGCCTGGACTCGGGGAGATTAACATGACTCGGGGGAGGAGAGGTACCCTCCAGAGTCCTAGCAAAGCTGCCCAGCATACTGTGGCACACCAACATCTACTCTGAAAGAGGAATCCTGTCCTCTTCTCAAATACCCATGGAGTAGTTACAGAAAATAAAAAGACAAATTAATACACCACATCATGAAAATAAAAAGTTTTCAACCCTCACTGAAGGTCCTCAAATAGCTATGATATAGAAAACATAAACACGATATAATAGAAGTAATGAAGATGAGGCAGAAAAAATCTATTCCACCAAGAAATTACAAAATAAAATAAATGTGCGCACACACACACACAAGGTTAAACAACATTCAGGTCAACTTAATTATAGCACATCTGTAAAAGATAAAGTTACAATCATGAAAATTGTAAGGCCCTAACCAGCATTCTGTTGCTAAAGACGCTTTTAGGGAAAAATGTCTTAAAATATTTACATTTTTAAGAAAAATGAAGAAGAATACAGACCAACATAAGAAATTTAAGAAAAACAGAAGCGGACAGGCAGAACAAAAATGATAGAAATAAATAGTAATGAATTTGAAAAGAGAATATGGGAGAAAGAATAAAACAGCCAAGAGTTTGATTAACAAGGACACAGAAAATAATTTTTAAAAACCTAGGTAAATGAACCGATAAATAGAAATGAGAGAATTAAAAGAGAGAGAGAGAAGAGATAAAAATTAAAGAAGCCAAAGAGTAATTTGTTCATTCTGCACCAATAAGAGGATCTCTGATGGCACACTGGTTAAGCACTCAGCTGCTAACCAACAGGTGGACTTTTCAAACCTGCTCCACGAGAGAAAGGCACGGTAGTCTGCTTCCATAAAGAGCCTTGGAATCTATGGGCAGTTCTCTCTCTATGCAGTGTAATAGACTTGACGGCAATGAGTTTGGTTTTGTTGCAAATAAACTTGAACACCTCATGGTTTTTTGACAAATCATAAATTAAAAAAAAATGATCTGAGAAGAACAGGCTCTCTAAATGGAAATGTCTTATTAGGTGACACCAAGTTGGTTCCAACTCATAGCAACTCTGCCCACTGTAGAGCACTCTCTGCCCGGTGCCATGCCACGCCATCCCCACAACTTCTTCTCCATTGGATCCCATTGTGGCAGCCTCTGAATCCATTCGTCTCATGGAGGGTCTTCCTCCTCTTGGATGACCTTCTGCCCTACCAAGCATGATGTCCTCTTCCAGGGACCGGACCTTCCTGATGACACAACCAAAGTACATGAGACGAAGTCTTGTCATCCTCCCTTCTGATGAACATTCTGGCTGTGCTTCTTCCAAGACAGATTTGTGAGTTCTTTTGGCAGTCCATGATCTGTTCAATATGTTTCACCAACATCGCAGTGCAAAGGCATTGATTGTTGTTACCCGTCCTCATTCTTGTCCTAAATTGAAACAGAAATAAGGTCATAGGAAAAAAAAGTTTTTTTCTTTATACCTCTTCTTCCAAAAAACTCCGTGCTCAGATAGTGCACTCAGGTGACCTCCTAGAAACCCAACAGCCAGTTGCTAATAAATCTCATTCTAACTCACAGTGATCCCACGCCTGTTAGAATACAACTATTCTCTAGAGTGTCCTCATTTACTGATTTTTTGGAAGCAAATCACCAGAACTTTCTTCTGGCATGCCTCTGGGTTGTTTTGAACATCCAACCTCTCAGTTCGCAGCTAAGCACATGAACAGCAGACACCACTCATATCTTTAAGGAATGGGCAATTCAGGAGTCTAGGGAGAGAATACAGGCTTCTAAACACCTTTTGTGAAACCAGACTGGCATTGATTTGAAAACCTGAACAAGGATCACTTAAAACAACAGACCAATCTCACATATGAATATTGATGAAAAATTCTAAATAAAATATTAGCAAATAGAATCTGTCAGCACATTAAATGGCTTTGAAGACAGCAAACGAATCACAATGGTCCCTCCCCCTTCCTGTTCCCAATCCACAGGAATGATAATAAAGCTATTTTAAAAACAAATAAAGGGCATGCTCTCAAAAATAAGGAGGAAAGTGCTCTGAATGCCAGAGAGGGGAGAAATCTCTGCCAGAAAGTAACTGGGGAGATATTCTACTCAAACACGGTGACTTGAACAAGCTCCTTCCTAAAATGTCACTCAAATGACAGTGAAGTCAGTTTTAAAGACAAATCCACAAGTACAAAGACACATGTATTAGTTTTGTTGCTATACAGTTAAGCCCACAAATCTCATGACTTAACACACAAAAAGTTTATTTCTCAATCCCAAAAGGTTCTGTCAGTAACAATGACTTTCCAGTTTTTAGAGACCAAGTCTGCAGAGCTCAGCTGTCTTCAACAGGTGGTCTGCCTGCTGGCTGCAGACATTGCCATCCATGGGCAGGTGGGAGAAAAAAGAGGGAAGATCACAAGTGGGAAGTTTTGCGAGTCAGATACAGACACACTGTTATGGATTAAATTCTGTCCCCTAAACATGTGTTGTAACTTCCAACCTCTGTGCTTCTACAGGAAACCCTAGTGGTGTTGTGGTTAAGTGCTATGCCTGCTAACCAAAAGATCAGCAGTTCTAATCTACCAGACACTCCTTGGAAACTCCATGGGGCAGTTCTATCCTGTCTGATCAAGTCACTATGTGTCAGAATCGACTCGATGGCAGCAGGTTTGGTCATTTTGGTTTTGATTTTTGTTTGGTTTGGCTTGGTTTGTTTTTTGAAGCCTCCACCCAGAGTTACCTAGCAGGCTAAGGTATACCTGACCACAGCCATAGTGTTTTCAATTGTTTCATATGTCTGTGAAAGCTGGACAATGAATAAGGAAGACTGAAGAAGAATTGATGCCCTTAAAATTACATTGTTGGTGAAGGCTATTAAATATGCATATCATGGACTTCCAGAAGAAAGAAGTCTGTCTTGGAAGAAATACAGTCAGAGTGTTCCTTTGAAAGGAGGATGATTAGACTTTATTTCACATACTTTAGACATATTACTAGGAGGGACCAGTCCCTGGAGAAAGACAGTACACTCTGTAAAGTTCTTTTGTATATAGGATCACTATGAGTCAGAACCTAAAAATAACGAGAAAGTAAAAAAGAAGAAGACCTGCAATGAGACAGATCGACACAGTGACTACAACAATAGATTCAAACACAAAAGTGATTTTGAGGGTGATGTGGGACCAGCCGGAAACCGTGGTGGCATAGTGGGTTGAGTGCTATGTCTGCTAACCAAAAGGTCAGCAGCTCAAATCCATCAGGCGCTCCTTGGAAACTCTATGGGGCTGTTCTACTCTGACCTATAAGGTGGCTATGAGGGTTTGGGTTTTGGGTGGAACCAGCCAATGTTTTCTTTCCAGGAGTTCCTATGAGTAGAAATCGACTAGAAGGCACCTAACAGCAGCTACAAAACACCTGTGGTTGCAATTCTATTTGAGAAACAGTTGTCTTTGTTATGCTAATGAGGCAGTATTAGTGCAGGATGTATCTTGAGTCAATCTCTTTTGAGATATAAAAGAGATTAAACAAGTAAGGTAAGAAGCAGAGATGGGGGAAGGGAAACACCAAAACAGATGGTGAGCTCCAAGGAACCAGGAAACAACATGTGACAAGACAAGAAACTTTCTCCAGAGCCAACAGAGAAATAAACATTTGGCTTAAAGTGAGTGCTCTGAATTCAGATTCCTAGGGCTAGCTGGCTAAACTGTAAGATAATACACTTCTGTTTGTTAAAGCCATCCACTTGCAGTATTACTGTTACAGCAGCACAGGATAACCAAGACTTCAGCACCCAAGAGCAGGATGCTGCTTTAACAGATACCTAAAATGTGAAAGTAATTTTGCAGCTGGGTAATACGTAGAAGCCAGAAGAGTTTTAAGATGGCTAGTAGTGCTGACAGTGCAAAGGCATTTCACAGTATAGATCATAATAAATTATGGATTACATTGTGAAAAATGGAAATCTGTTAATACTTAATTGTGCTGATGTAAAACCTGTACATAAACCAAGAGGCAGTCATTCAAATAGAACAAGATGATACCACATCACTTAAGACAAGAAAGCTGTGCACCAGGATTGTATCCTTTGAACCTGTCCACTCAATCTACACACTGGGCAAATAATATGAGTAGCTAGTTGGACCTGACTCGACAGCACTTGGCTTGGCAAACTATGTGAAGAAAAGCATGGCATTGAGATTGGTAGAAGACTTAACAACTCAAGACATGAAGATGACAGGACTTCACTTTCTGAAAGTGAAAAAGACTTGAAGCACTTACTGATGAAGATCAAAGGCAGCATTCAGTATGGATAGTAACTCAACATCAAGAAAACAAAAATCCTCACAACTGGACCAATAAACAACATCATCATAAATGGAGAAACAGTTAAAGGATTTTATTTTACTTGGATCCGCAAACAACACTCATGGAAGCAGCGACTGAAAAATCAAATGGCATATTGCATCAGGCAAATCTGCTGCAAAAGACATCTTTCAAGTGTTAAAAAGCAAAGATATCACTTTGAAGACTGAGGTACACCTGATCCAAGTCAAGATATTTTCAATCACCTTATATGCATATGGAAGCCAGACAATGAATAAGGAAGACCAAAGAAGATTGATTCCTTTGAATTATAGTGTTGGCAGAGAATATATCATGGTCTGGCAAGAGAACGAACAAGTCTGTCTTGAAAGAAGTCCATCCTGAGTGCTCATTGGAAGTGAGGATGGCGAGGCTTTCTCTCACATACTTTGGATGTGCTATCAGCAAGGACCAGTCCCTGGAGAAAACCAGAAAGTCAAATCCATTAACATAAAGTTGATTCTGACTCATAGCTACACTATAGGGCAGGTAACACTGCTCCATATAGTTTCCAAGGAGCAGCTGGTGGATTCCAGCTGCTGAGTTTCAGTTAGCAGTCTCAGTGCACCATAGCTCTTAACCACTGCACCATCTAAAAAAGAGGAACACCTTGAGTGAAATGGATTGATAACAGTGACTGCAGCAATGGGCTCACACCTAGTAACATTTGTGAGAATGGCACTTGACTGAGTAGCATTTCATTCTGTTGAACATAAGGTGGTTATAAGTCAGAATCAACTCAACAGCATCAAAAGGCAGCACAACTATGGTAAAAGCCTAGACTGCCTAGAAAAGATTGTTGGTAGAATTATAAACCTCAAAAGGAATTCTACTGAGGACTCAGAAGGAAATGGAGAGAGCTCTAAGTCTCTCTCATCTTAGAGAATACCTATGGCACCCAAAACAGGGTGCTGCTAGGAACGTGGATGGTAAATGTATGTCTGCTGACGCTCTAAAAGAAAATGATGATCATATGGTCAGACAATTGAAGAAGAGTGATACTTTTTATGCAGTGGCAAAGAGCTTGTCTGAATTATGTTGAAATATTTGTTGGAAAGTAGAACTTGCAAGCAATGAACTTGTACATCTGGCCAATAAGAATCAAAAGCAATATCTTAAATGAGTCTTGTGGTTTCTCCTTGCTGTTTACAGTAAAATGTGACATCTTAGAGATGGACTTAAAAAAGAACTGTGCAAAATGAAAACAGAAAGATTTGGAAAATTCTCTTGTATGAATTAAGGACATGTACCAAAAATGTTCACCAGTGGTGTGCCTACATGATCTTTTATTACAGTGATTAAGCCTGTGACTGATGGATCTAACCAAATACCTCAGCAGCAAACCCATCAGAGTAGACTGAAGATGACGAAGAAAAACAAAAGGAAAGAATGTTGTCTGCTTTATGGAATTCTACAGGGAACAAAAAGGCCAAAGAAGCTGTATCTGTTGTCCTCCAAGGGACAAAAAAAAAAAAGAACCATGGCTGAGGCAGCTCAGAGATCAGTTGAACTGTTGAAAGAAGTACAGGCAGCAGGGCTCATTTTTCAGTGGGTGAAGTCAGCATGTCCTTGATCTTAAAGCGTGGGAACAGAGCCTCCTAGATTTCACAGCATCAGATCTTCACTAACTAGGTTCTGGAGTGTGGGGCTGCAGTCAAGGTGGTACGGAGGATGGGGGCCACTGCCCAAAGCTGAGGGAATGGAGCTGTCATGCCCAAGGGGCAAAAGGATGAGGCATCCTAAAGGTGAGGAACCATAGTTACCATCACAGAGGGCCTGGTAGGTGGCTCCAAAGCCCAGGGTGAGTGGCTTCCACACAGAATGCAGAGGATGGCCAACACCCAAAGTCTGGAGGGTAGGGTCATTGCCTAGATAGTTTCAAAGAAGAGAGGATTATTTTCAAGACTTGAGAGCTAATGTAATTTGTTCTGCTGGATTTTAAGGTAACTGCTACCCTTTCTTTCCTTCCAATTTCTCCCATTGGTAACAGAAATGTCTGCCTACTGTGTGCATACCACAACTGTGCTTTGGAGAGCAACAACTTGGATTCTAGATGTCATAGGTTCACAGATGAAGGGAAATTTTGCCTAAAGTCTCACATGTGTTTGAGTTAGATGCTTCAGAAAATGACACTTCGGACTTGGAGATCATTTAAGAGTTTTAAGATGATGTAGTGGGGTGAATGTGTTCTGCATGCAACAAGGACATGACTTTTAGGCGGCCAAAGGCTGAAATGCTATGGATTGAATTGTGCCCCTCGAAAATATGTATTGTAATTGCTACCCTCTGAGCTGGTGGTTGTAATCTTATTTGGGAATTGATTGCCTTTATTATGTTAACAAGGAAGGATTACTGTAGGGTGTATCCTGATTAATCTCTTCTGAGATATAAAAGAGATTAAAACAAGCAAGCTAAGAAGCAGAGATGAGAGAAGAGAGATGCCAAACCATGTGAGGATTATTCAGGAATAGAAGCTCAAAAGAAACAACGACCTTCCTCCAGAGCCAACAAAAAGAAAAAGCCCCACTTCCAGTTGTCTTTGTACAAGCAAAATACACTCAAACACACCCCCAAGCAAAATCCAATGTGATCAGTCTGGTCACTGCATCAGCCCAGAATCCAGGATCTACAGGTCAGGCTGAGTCTTTCCCATCGTATCCAGAAGTTAACAGAAGCATAGAGCCGAGAAGCCCAGAAGTTCACATGCAGAGGCCCCAGAAAAGTGGGGAAGGTGACTGCAAAATAATTAGAGACAAATAAGGGCAGAAATTTAAAATTCCCATTCAACATGTGTTTAGAGATTAAAATTTCAAGACACATGCAGAAAGTTAACATTGTAAAAATTATCTAAATGCCACTAACCGAGGAAGCTTTCTCCTAAGAAAAATGATTATATAATGCCAGCCAGCTAGGCAAGACAAAGAAGAAGACTGTAAATACATACAAGAATAAAGTGATGTAAGAAAGGATAGTATACATAAAGACAAGAGATAATTAAAACACACACACACAAGCAAACTCCAGTGACTAACAGGTGTTTATTGAACAACTAGAAACCCCATTCTTGAAAAATAGAAAATTGCAATGAAAAATTTAATATTTCATTGTTACAGCAGGACACAATTAAGACTGAATTTGTGAAGCTGAATATATGTAATATGGAGGAATTTAACTCAGATGCAATATATAAAGAGGCAGAATATATTCATAGGAAGTTAGGATACTTGGAGGAAAGCATCAGAAGCTCTAACATATGCCTAACAGGAATTAGGAAGAAGAGATGATGTGGTAGAGAGGAATATTTAAAGATACAATGACTGAGAAATGCTCAAAAAATAAATGTACAAATCCCAAGATAGAAAGTGTAAACTGAGCACAAAGCAATGTAAATACAAATAAGTTCACATTTGAAAACATTATAGAGGAATGGTAGAATACCATGTATGAAAAAAGACAGTTTTAAAGGCAAACAGAAAAGACAGATGATACTCAAAGGATGTCGTTTAGATTGACGTCTCAGTAGAAACAACATTGTTGTTAGGTGTCATCAAACTGTTTCTGATTGACGGTGACTCTGTGCAAAACAGAACAAACACTGCTTGGTCCCGTGCCATCCTCACACTCATTGCTATGCCTGAGCCCATTGTTGCAGCCACTGTATCAGTCGATCTCATTGATGGTCTTCCTCATTTGGATGACCCTCTACCAAGCATAATGTGCTTCTTCATTGTCCTTCCTGATAGCATGTCCAAAGTACACGATATGCAGATAGTCTTGCCATTCTTACTTCTAAAGAGTATTTTGGTTTGTTCCAAGACAGATCTATTCTTTCCTTTGGCAGTTTGTGGTATACTCAGTATTCTGAAGACTGACAGAAAATACGTATAACATTCTCTGAACTGTGTAAAAGAAAAAAACAAAGAGCAAGATATATATGGACAACACAGGTCTTACACTTTTGAGTATGCATAGACTCCTCAGTAGGTGAATGGGTGGAGGCCTACAGCAAGAGAGACTTATTTTTCACTATATATTGGATATACTGTATGAAGTTTTAAAATAAATTTAGGGCTATAGTCAAGATGGCAGACTAAATGCACTTCTTCCTAAATTCCTCGGAAACCAAGACCTCAAATGGTAATTAAACAGAGGCTTCTGGACACCTAGTGAGCCCTGGGATGCCCCATAGGGCTGTTAATTTGGACTTCATACCACTGAATGCAAAATTTGCTGTCTTTCACTGACCCTGCTCTCAGTGAGCACAGGCTTATACAGACCAGAGGTAACTCACCATTTTCATTTTTTTTTCCTCATCTTGGCCAGCAGGCAGAGCTGTGACTTGACTAGCTGCTGGTCTCGCATGCACTGCTGGTGGGACCAGCAAGTGTAATTGCCATGTTCTGAGATCCTGGCTTTGGACTCTGTACCTCTCAGCTCTTCTGGCTTATCTTTCTGCCTCCCCCATGTGGTAGTCATACAGCTGCACTTGTGAGGGATGCCATCTTCTTCCCCTGGGAAACAGAGAAGCCCAGACACAGGCCCCAGCCAGACTTGGATTCTAGGCTGGGAGGTGGTACCTGCCAGGGGGAAAGCACTTTTCCAGCAGGAAGGCTGTGTTTTGCAAGGTGTCATCTTGGGTTTGGGCCCAGTGGTGGAGGCTGTGGACTCTCATTTTGGCACCCTTGGCCTCTTTCTGCCTGGAGCCTGATCCAGGCGAGCTGGCGAGCTCCTGTGGGACACCATCTTATTTTGCTGGGAGGCAGAGTGAAGTCTCAACTGGACCTAATTCCTGAGCTAGGAGGCAATGCCTACCCAGAAGAAACCGCTTTTCCAGCAGAAAAGCAAAATTCTACACAGTATCATCTACAGCTAGGTCCCGACAGCAGAGATAAGCATGCCAGTAGCCTTTCTGTATTTTGAGAAAGTTTATAACATCTGGGGTTCAATATAGAGGTGCTTACTTTGCCAACTGGAAGGAGGGATGTATACACCTGAAAACCAGACTGACTTTGGAAGTTATCAAATACTTTTTACTTCTCATTTTAAGACAGCCTAGAGAAACAACTGTAGTCCATCTTCACAGCATCTCAGCCTCTACTGACCCACATGAAGCCCAAAAAGCAACAAACTTTGGAGAAGATGGTAATCCAGAAATCACCCACAGCATCAGAATGCCTCAAAAAGAAACCACCTCAGAACTTCCCAGACAAAGAAGTTTTTCTGAAACTATCAGAAGGTGACTACAAAAGAATTATATAGAGAGCCCTCCTAGACCTTATACAAAATGCAGCAGAGCAAAACAAAAAATTAAGCAAGTTGTTTGATCTGATGGAACATCAGTACTCGGAAATCCAACAGACCAAGAACAAAATAAAAGAGGTAGAAACTTCAACTCAAATCCAAGGAAACAGAATGGAACAAATGGAAAAGAAAATTTCTGCCTTAGAAGACAGAGCTACCGACTCCAGCATCTACGAGGAGAAATCAGAAAAAAGAAACAAGAAAAATGAAGAAGCATTAAGAAGGATGTGGGACTCTACTAATAAAGAAGAGCAATCTACAATTAATTGGAGTTCCCAAACAGGGCAAGATACCTGAAAACACAGAGTATTATTGCTGAGCTGCTGACAGAAAACTTCCCAGAAATAATGCAAGAAGAGAATATAGATATCCAAGGTACATATCAAACACCACTCAATATAGATCACAATAGAAAGACTCCAAGACATATTATAATCAAAATCAACAAAATGAAACATAAGCAGAAACTCTTAAAGGCAGCAAGACTCAAAGCAAAGCTAACATTGAGAGGGAAACCCTGTAGGCTTTCGTCTGATTTCTCAGCAGAAACGATACTGGCACAGAGACAGTGGCATGACACATTCAAAGCCTTGAAGGAGAAGAACTTACAACCAAGAATTATATATCCTGCAAAACTATCTTTCCAGTATGAAAATGAAATGAAGACATTTGCAGATAAACAGAAACTCAGAGAGTATAAAAACCAAACCAAAGCTACAAGAAATACTGAAAGAATCTCTTGGTTTGGAAGAACAAAACTGCTAACTTTGTATTTTAGAAGGACACTTTATCCAGAATCCTACTCAGTTAGGGAACTCTCCAAACATAATCTAAGCTATAATAATGAAACAATCTAGTGACTGTATCATGTAAACTATTATGTCATTATATTAAAAAGAGGGATGTACTACAGTCTTTATAGTCCTTCCAGATTGAGAGGAAGTGGACAAGACTTGTAACAATCAAAATTAGGTTTATATACAGTTTATTAAGCTGGATCATAGGGGGCAGCCATAAAGCACAATGAAGAAGCAACATACCATATCAAGAAATATAATACAGGAGTCTCAACAACCACAAAAACTAATCCTGAAAAAAGTGAAAAATCAACTCACAAAGAAGAAGGTCCCAGAACAGATTAATAAGAACAACAGAGAAAACATCATCTCAAAAATAAACATATCACAATGGCAGCAATGAACACATACCTATCAATAATTACATTGAATGTGAATGGACTGAATGCTCCAGTAAAGAGACATCAAGTGACATCTTGGATCAAAAGACATGACCTACCTATATGTTGCCTACAAGAAATTCACCTTAGACTTAAAGATATGAACAAACTGAAAATTAAAGGATTGAAGAATATCTATCAAGCTAACAAAGAAGAGCAGGTGTAGCAATTCTAATCTCAGATAAAATCGATTTTAGTGTAAAATGCACCACTGTGGACAAGGATGGACACTATTTATTACTGAAAGCTTCAATACACAATCAGGACTTAACAATATTAAATATTTATGCACCTACTATTAGAGCACCTAAATATGTCAAAGAAACACTGACTACACTCAAAAAGGAGATAGATCACTCCACAATAATAATAGGAGACTTCAACACTCCACTCTCAATATAGGACAAATTGTCTAGAAAAAAGCTCAATAGAGACACTGAAGACCTTACTGCCACAATTAACCAACTAGATCTCATCGACATATACAGAACTCTCTATCCATCAGCAGACAACTACACCTTCTTCTCCGGTGCACATGGAACATTCTCCAGAACAGACCATGTGTTAGGACATAAAGTAATTCTCAACAAAATCCATACCACTGAATTAATGCAAACCATCTTCTCAGATCATTAGGCCATAAAAGTCAAAATCAATAGCAGAAAAAATATAGAAAGTGGAACTCATGGAAAATGAACAACACCTTGCTCAAAAAACCATGGGTTATAGAAGAAATCAAATGTTTAAGTGAGATTTTATAGGTCATAGACCTAAGAAGGAACCCCAGGGGTGCAGTAGTTAAGAGCTCAGCTGCTAACCAAGTGATTGGCAGTTCAAATCCACCAGCTGCTCTTGGGATGCCCTGTGGGACAGTTCTTCTCTGTCCTGTAGGGTCAGTGTGAGTTAGAATCAACTTGAACACCAAGGGGTAGACTGAAGAAACTCACTGCCTTCCTTGTTTCTTACCTGTTTGTTTGCTCTCTGAATTCCTTTATACTGTGTACCTAATTTTCCCTAGATTTTGATTATAGCACCAAAAGCAGGTAAATGGGAGTCCTTACAGGATAATGTTCTTGCCATTTCACATCACTGCCTACTGATATAGCCCAGAAAATGGGTGAGGTCCCAAGCCGTGCTTTGGTGACACAGACTGAGCTTATGCCCCCAGGTGTTGGACACTTCAAATCTGCTGGTGTGGTTTTCTTCAGGCCATTCTGTACCTCATATCTTTGTGCATCGATTTTGTCTGGCATGTCATTAAACGCTTTTTCATGTTTCTCTAAATAAATAAATAAATAAATTTATACAATACTTTTACAAAAATAATTTTAAACCATGATACTGCATCATAGAGATTCAGTGAAAAAACAGTGACATCATAATATTGAGGGAATATGGGTGATACTGTGTTCTTTTGGGATGTTGTAGTCTAAATGTTCAACAAAGATCAGATAATGACTTAATAATGAGAGAAAATAGAAACAACTTTAATATGAGAAGTGCAATTCTCAGACAAGTATGTTTTCACAGGAAACTAAGAACTTCAGCCTTGAGAAGCATAAAATTGTGGTGAATCTCAGCCTGTCACGGCCACAGGGAAAAATGATGGTGAAATCAAGTTGAGTGGAGGCATTGAAAATGAGAGACACATTCCATTTTTCAGAATTGTTAAGTCATGGTCATCTATCTGGGCAAAAAGTGGCTGTTGACAGGGCAGCAAAACAACTAAATCTAGTCAACTATGAAGAGAAAAATGCATTAAATTCATCCTTTGGAGTGTACATGTAAAGAGCTGCTGATTTTTTGTTTCATTATACTTTCTTACGGACACACTGAGGACTTGTAGAAAAGCTCTACTTTTTACACATGCCTAGAGAACTTTCCTGAAAAGCTTCTTGGCCATGGACCACAAAATGGTCAAACAGGGTTGAATGAATCAACCAACTGCCACTGAGTTGATCCCAGCTCACAGCAACCTCATTTCCGTCAGAGCAGAACCTTGCTCTATAGCTTTGATGGCAGATGTTTCAGGGGTGGATCACCATACCTTCCTTCTAAAGCCCTTCATTGGTGAACTGGTACAAATTTTCAGCTAGTAGCCCAATACTTACCCATCTGCACTACCCAGGCACTATATAATCTGGGTTTATCATATAGTAACTTATCAAAAACTTTGCACATTCTTTGTTTTGCAGTTTCTCATGTAGAAACTTAGAAGAAACAACAGTAACTCCCAGATGGCATTTCTTTACCCCTTGCCTCCACTCTGAATACTTTTCTGCCTCCAAAACTCAGACTGGTGCCCTGTGATGGGTTAGACTGTGTGTCAAGAAAGTGTCGCATAGTCCAGAAATTACATCAGCATAGACCAGAAGAACTAGGTGATACTCAGCCACCACCCATGACTGCCTTGACAGAGAACACAACAAGGAGTCCCTGACATGATAGGAGAAAAATGGGGGTGCACAACACAAACTGATGGTCCAGTAGACTGGAGGGTCCCCTGAGGATGTGGACCCCAGACTCTCTGTTAATCCAGGACTGGGGCCATTTCCAAGGCAAACTCTTCAGACAAGGATTAGATTGGGCTACAGGACATGGAATGATACTGGTGAAGGGTGTCAGCTGTGACTTGAGAAGATACATGAGACTAGCTGGGCAGCACCCATCTAGGAACAAGACAAGGGACTGGAGGGGGACAGGAGCTGGTTGAATGGATGCAGGAAATGTAATGTGGAGGGGAAGAGTGTGCTGTTGCAGTGTGGGAAGGCAGCTGGGATTACATGGCAATGTGTGCATGCATTTTTATATGACAGATTGACTTGAATTGTGGACTTTCACTTAAAGTACAGTAAATTAAAATAATACAATAAAAAAAAGATTGTGTGTCAACTTGGCTGGGATGTGATCGTCAAATGTTTATATGCGATCACTTCCATGATGGAATCTGCTGTGAATAACCAATCACTTGAAAGGGAGTTTCCTTGGGGGTGCAACCTACATCCAAATATAAGTAGACAGTCTGGATATTTTGCTGGCTCAGGATCCTCAGGATGCTTACTGTGTGTCTGACTCTGTTCTTGGGGACTTGAGCTCTCAGCTTACCTATCGATCTTGGGATTCATCAGTCTTCACAGCCTGTGAGCAAGACCCTTGTATTATGACCTGCATGTCTTGGATTCGACAGCCGCTGCATCTGCGTGAATCAGAAGAACCCTTATGGTCATGCCTGCCAGTCCTGGGATTCATCAGTCTTCAGGGACTGTGGGCATGAGCTTCGCTTTTCCACCCGCTGATTCTGAGTTTGCCAGCCTCAGTGGCTATGTGAACCTAGAGAAGCCTCTGCCCTGTCCTGTGGACTTAGGATGTTCTAACCACTACAATTACATGAGGCATTTCCTTGACATACATCTCTACGTATATTTATATGCTGTATTGGTTTTGCTTCTCTAGAGAACCCAACTTAAGACATATGCTGGTCCAAAAAGTATTGGCTGACCCTTTGCCCCTGTCCACAGAGAGCTAGTCTCCTCCCTATCCTAGTTTCTATTGCCAAGGACATGATTTCAGCTCATCCCACATTGCCTTCTTGGAATATTCCCTTGACTTCTTGCCCAAGGAAAAACTATTTCTGAAATAACACCAGTCTGTGTTTCTTTGGATAACTAATCAGCATCTTAATTACAACCAAAGAGCCCAAATACTCTTCTAGATTTTTCTGTTCAATCCAGCTCTTCCCAGATTCCTCCATGTCAGTAAAGAGAATCACTTAGGTGCTCCAGCTTCAATCATTGCTGCTTTTGTTGTCACTGTTACTGTTGTCAACTTGGCCCCTGACTCACGACAACCCCTCACACAAAAAGGTGAAAAACTGCTCAGTCCTACATCAGCCCCACATCTGGTTTAGATAGTCATGATCTACAGGACTGTCACCGATTTACTTCTGGATGCAGATTACCAGTTCTTTCTACTCTATCTCCATTTGAAAACTCCACTGAAACCTATTCAGTGCCACAGAAATATGTCAGCCTCCACTGACAGATGGGTAGTGGCTGCACATCAAGTGAATTGGCGGGAAATCAAGCCGGTGTCTCCTTCACGGAAAGAGAGAATTCTGCCACTGAACTACCATTGTCCCCTGTTTCTTTCTCCCTTTTCCTCACTACTCACAACTGTTCCATAGGCAAGTTCTGTCAACTCGATCCCCAAATATACATGGACTAGGTCCACTCACCATCAACCTCCACTGTCTTCTGCTCAGACCAGTGCATTAGCCGTCAGTATCACATATTAGTAAGGTCCCCCTAGAACCCCTGGAAACCCTCCCCCATGAATTTTAAGAGATTTGAACAGCCTCCTTTCCTGTTAGCTGCCACAGGACTTAACCACTGTGGCACCAGGAAGAACCTCAACGAGATGAACTGACGCAGTGGCTGCGACATTCAGCTCAAGGGTACGAACGGCTGTGAGGAAGGCACAGGACGGAGTAATCTTTTGTTTTGAGTCAGAAGTGACTCAGTGGTACCCAACAACAGCAGCAGCACGTGCCAGGTGCTTTCCCATAAGTTTTATGTACATCAGCTCACCTAATTATCTTAACAACTGATAAGGCAGGTGTTACAGTTCTCCCCACTTTAGAGATAAGATCACCGAGGCACAGAGAGAGGAATTAGTTACTAGGGGAAGTAGGTTAGATCAGAGTTTCAGATTCAGGTTCAGAGTCACTCTCTAGAGCTTTTCCACTTTACCAAAGTGTTACACAGAAACTGGACAAACCATCAGTTTTGTTCCTTTCCAGGTTCTGTTTAATTATCCACTGCTGTTGAACCTGGTCTGACTAATAGTGACTCTATAGTACAGACCAGAACCACTCATAGAGTTTCCAAGGCTATAATGTTTCTCCACAGAGTGGTTCATGAGTTCAAACCACCAACAGTAGTTAGCGACTGTGCAGACAGTGTGGAAGGCTGTCTTTGCTCAGGTACAGGCTTTCTGCATAGAAGTGATTTAGCAGTGTCTGTTTATGCCCAACTTGGTCCTGAGGGCTCAAATCCGGCAGCCAGCCACTTTGTGTAACACTGGTACATAAGTCACTGCACCACATGACGCAGTCTCTTGCCCACTGCCTTTGGCCATTTCCTGCTGCCTAAGATGCTGCGTTGCCTTGATGTGCCTCCACTCAATAAACCTGTCATGACCACACTAGCTGAGCCTCCATCATGACTGGATCTGCCTGAATCTTGAACCTGCCTTCCTGACCTTCAACACCTGTGTACCAACAGCAACAAAACAAGGGCCAAGGCACAGGTACCGGAAATGAGGACCCAACCTGTCTTTTGGGTGCAAAACAATTCAATCCATAACACACGTCTTCACCTCTGTTATGGATTGAGTTGTATCCCCCAAGATAAGTGTTTTAAGTCCTAACCCCTATACGTGCAGTGAAGGGGCCCTGGTGCTAAAGTGGTTAAACATTCTATTGCTTACCATATAGTTGGTAGTTGAAACCCACCAGCGACTCCACAGGAGAAAGATGTGGCAGTCTGCTGTTGTAAAGACCACAGCCTTGGAAACCCTGTGGGCCAGCTCTGCTGTGTTTTATAAGCTAAACTCAATGCACTGCCATCAAATCTGTTCCAACTCATAGTCCTATAGGATCCTGACAACATGTACAAAATACATAAGGCAAAGTCTTCTCATCCCCACTTCTAAGCAGCATTCAGGCTGTACTTCTTCCAAGACAGACCGTTTTTCTCTTATAACTGTCCAAGGAATATTTAGTATCTGTCACCATTACCATTACTGTTGCGACTACGATAGCACATTGAAGTGGAACTGCCAGAAGTTCAAGCTGGATTCAGAAGAAGATGCGGAACCAGGGATATCATCACTGATGTCAGACAGACCTTGGCTGAAAGCAAAGAATACCAGTATGATGTTTACTTGTGCTCCATTGACTATGCAAAAGCGTTTGACTGTGTGGATCATACGAAATTGTGGCTAACATTGCAAACAATGTGAATTCCAGCACATCTAATTGTGCTCTTAAGGAACCTATGTAAGGATCAACAGGTAGTCGTGCAAACAGAACAAGAGGACACTGCATGGTTTAAAGTCAGGAAAGGCATGGGTCAGGGTTGTATCTCTTCACCATACCTTTTCTAATATGTATGCCAAGCAAATAATCTGAGAGGCTGGATTATACAAAGAAGAATGAGGCATCAAGATTGGAGGGTGACTCATTAGCAACCTGCATCACACAGAAGACACCACCATACTTGTGGGAAACAAATATTGGAGACACTTATTGATGAAGATCAAGGGTCACACCTTCAGTATGGATTGTACTTCAACATCAGGAAAACAAAAATCCTCACAACTGGACCAGTGAGAAACATTGTCATAAATGCAGAAAGAACTAAGGTTGTCAAGGATTTCATTTTACTTGGTTCCACAATCAACACCCACGGAAGCAGCAGTCAAAAAATCAAAAGACTCATTGCATTGGGAAAGTCTATTGCAAAGGACCTCTTTAAAGTATTCAAAAGTAAGGATGTCACCTTGAAGACTAAAACACGTCTGACCCAAGCCATGGTTTCAATCACATCATATAAGTGTGAAAGCTGGACCATGAACAAAGAAGACAGAAGAACACTTGATGCCTTTGAATTGTGGTACTGGAAAAGAAGGTTGAATAGACCATGGACCGCCAAAAGAACAAACAGGTCTGTTCTGGAAGTACAACCAGAGTGCTTCTTGGAAGCCAAGACGCCAAGACTATGTCTTACATACTTTGGACATGCTGTCAGAAAAGATCGATCCCTAGAGAAGGACTTCACACTTCGTAGAGCGGTGGGTCAGCGAAAAAGAGGAAGACGCTCGACAAGATTGATCGACCCAGCGGCCACAACAATGGGCTTAAGCATAAAAGTGATTATGGTCAAGGTGCAAGATCAGTCAGTGTTTCCTTCTGTTGTTCATAGGGTCGCTAAGAGTCAGAACTGGCTCCACAGCACCTAACGAAACAACCCTATTACCATAACCGAAGCACATCAGTTCTTCTTCCATCTTCCTTACTCATTGTCCAGCTTTCACACGCACACGAAGTGATTGGCAAAACGATGACTTGGGTCAGCACATGTTAGGCCTCAAGTGACATCTTTACTTTTCAATACTTTGAAGAGGCCTTTTGCAGTTGATTTGCCCAATGCAATATGTAGTTAGATTTCTTGACCGCTGCTTCCACGGGCATTGATTGTGAATCTAAGTGAAATGAAAGTCTTGGCAACTTTAATTTATCTCCATTTATTATGATATTGATTACTGATACAGTTATGAGGATTTTTGTTTTCTTTATGTTGAGGTGTAATCCGTATCGAAGTCTGATCTTTGATCTTCATCTGTAAACACTTCAAGTCTTCTTTGTTTTCAACAAGTCAGGTTGGGTCATCTGCATATTGTAGTTTGTTAGTGATCCTTCCTCCAATCCTAATACGCCTTTCTTCTTCATATAGTCTAGTTTCTCAGATTATTTGATCAGCATACACAACTGAACAAGTACAGTGAAAGGATACAGCACTGACTCACACTTTTCCTGATTTTAAACCATGCATTGTCTTTGTTCTGTTTGAAAGACTGTCTTTTGGTCGGTGTACAAGAGTACAATTAAGTGTTCTGGAATTTCTGTTCTTCACAAGGTTATCCATAATCTTTCACAATCCACACAATGGAAGGCCTTTGCGTAGTCAATAAAACACAGATAAACATCTCTCTGGTAATCTCTGCTTTCAGGCAAGATTCACCTGACATCAGCAATGATACACTTCATTCAACATACTTATCTAATTCTAGCCTGAACTTCTAACATTTCCCTGTTGATGTATTGCTGCAGCCTTTTTTGAATTACCTGCAGAAAAATTTTACTTCTGTGTGATATTTAATAGTATTGTTTCATAATTTCCACATTTGGTTGGATCACCTTTCTTTGAAATGGCACAAATGTGAATTTCTTCTAGTTGGTTGGCAAAGTAGCTATCTTCCAGATTTTTTGACACAGATGAGTAAGCATTTCCCATGCTGCATCCACTTGCTGAAACATCTTAATTGCTATTCTCTCAGTGACGGGAGGCTTTTGTTTAGCTGATGTCTTCAATGCATCTTAGATTTCTTACTTTGTCACCAGGCTGCTTCACCTTTTGCTACCTTCAAGAATGATTAACCATTAATGAATTATTTTTAATATAGTGACTCTGTGTTTCTTCTATCATCTTTTGACGCTTTGTGCATTGTCCAAGATCTTGTCTACTGAATCCTTCAATATAACAGCTTGAGGCTTGAATTTTTTCTTTAGTTTCTTTAGCTTCAGGAATGTTAACGTGTTCTTCCCATTTGGTTTTCTAGCTCCAGGTCTTAACACATTTCAATGTAATTCTTGACTTTGACTTCTGGAGCCACTCTTGGAAATCTTCTGTTAAGTTCTTTTAATTCACCATTTCTTCCACTCACTTGAGTTACTGCGTGTTCAAAAGCATGTTACAGAATCTTTTCTGACATCCATTTTAGTCTTTTCTTTCTTTTCTGTTTTTTAATGATCTCTTGCTTTCTGCACCTATGACATCCTTGATACCATTCTACGACTCACCTGGTCTTGGGTCGTTAGTGTTCAGTTCATTAAGTCTGTTCTTGAGATGATCTCTGTCTCGGTTGTCTGGTGATTCTCTAACAGAAATACCACAAGTGAGTGGCTTTAACAAAGAGAAGTTTATAATCTCACCGTTCAGTAGGTTAGAAGTCTGAATTCAGGGCACCAGCTCTCGGGGAAGGCTTTCTCTCTCTGTCGGCTCTGGGGGAAGGTCCTTCTCATCAATCTTCCACTGGACTGTGAGTTTCTTTGCGCAGGAACCCCAAGTCCAAAGGATGTTTTCTGCTACCAGCACTGCTGTCTTGGCGATATGAGCTTCCCATGTCTGCCTGCTCGTTTCTCTCTTTTATGTCTCAATAGGTAGTGGTTTAAGAAACTAACCTTGTAGATCTCATCCATATAACAGTCACTAATCCGTCTCATTTTGTTGTAGTGGAGGATTGACAATGCATAGGGAAATCACATCAGTTGACAAAATGGTGGACAATCTACAATACTGGGAATCGTGACCTGGCCAAGTCAACAGATATTTGGCAGATATACAGCCCAGTCTATGACAGTCTTCAAATTCAGGGGAGATATGCTCTAGGTTATATTTTGCTTCTCATGGACTTGCTTTAATTCTTTTCAGCTTCAGCTTGAATTTGGATGTGAGCAGTTGATGGTCTATTCTGCAGTTTTTCCCTTACTATATTCTAACTGATGAGACTGAGCATTTCCTTCATCTCTTTCCACAGATGGAATAGATTTGATTGCCACTATTCCATCTTGTGAGGGTCATGTATAGAGTCACCATTTATGCTGTTGGAGGAAAGTATTTGCAATGAATATGTCATTGGTTTTGCAAAATTCTTTCATGTGATCTCTGGCATCATTTCTATCACTGAGGTCATATTTTCTAAGTTCAGGTTCTTCATTTTTCCCCTGACTTTCACACTCCGATCACCAATAATTACCAATGCTTCTTGACTGCATGTTCAGTCAACCTCAGAATTTGGTAAAATGTTTCCATTTTCTTACCGTTGGCATTAGTGGTTAGTGCATAAATTTGAATGCAAGTCGTGTTAACTAGTATTCATTGTAATCTTATGGCTATTTTCCTACCACTGACAGCACTGCATTCAGGACCGGTCTTGAAACATTCCTTTTGACAACAAATGTGATGCTGTTTCTCTTCAGTTTGTTTTTCCCAGCAAAGTAGATCCTGCAGGTGTCTGATTCAAAGTGGCCAATAACTGGCCGTTTCAGCTTAGTGATGCCTAGGGTACCAATGTTTAGTCTCTCCATTTCAATTTTTACCTCTCCCTATTTTCCTTGATTCATATTTCGTACATTCTATGTTCGAATTAATAATGGATATGTGCAGCTGTTTCTGTTCATTTTCAGTCGTATCACATCAGCAAATGGAGGTCCTAAAAGCTGGGCTCCATCCACATCAGTAAGGTCAGCTCTAATTTGAGGAGGCAGCTCTTCCCAGTCATATTTTAAGTACCTTTCAACATGAAGGGCTCTTCTGCCAGCACTGTATCCAACCAAGTGCTGCTGCTATTAGTAAAGTTTCAGTGGGCCATCTTTTTCAGCAGTGGACATCCTGGTCCTTTTTCCTAGTCTGTCTTAGTCTGGAGGCTCCACTGAAACCTTCTACCCTGGATGATCATGTTGGTATTTGAAATACAGGTGGCTTCCAGTGTCATAACAACATGCAAGCTACTGCAGTTGGCCAATGTGCACAGAAATCTGCTATGATAGCAGAAGGTAATACAGACATGCTCTGATGGCAAACTGGAATATTTTTGATAACAGAATTCATGTAAGTCAAACTCCCCATTTTAGTGACAAGGAAAGCTTCTATTTCCAGTATTACTCAAGGTGCTTCACTCAGAAGAGGCTCCTTTGCTCTCCAGTCCTAGTGCTGGTAACAGGTGTTTATTGTATTCTTTGTTCGCGTGCATTTGTCCTCAACGCGTGTATTTGACTGCTTAGCAATTCCGAACCTCAATACCCTCAACAGAAAGCTGCAAGTCAGGACCTATTGAAGACCTTCGTAATACTCAAAGCAGTTTTCCAAGACTGTGATTTTCTTCTCTTTATCATCTTTTTCTGTGACTGTTTGCAAATTGCAAAACAAGCCGATGAATTGCTGTAAGCATGTTTATCGAGCTCCTCTCCCTCTTTGCCTATTGTGTGGACATTTCCAGCAGCTCAGTACCTCCAACAGACGCTAACGCCCTGCGCAGCCTGGCTGTGAGCCAGGTACAGGAATGTGGGGATACACCCTGACCAGCCAGGAGCATCCTGCCTTATGAAAAAAAGAGGAGGATTTGGATATCCACTCACCCCCTCATCCTTTCACTCTCTGTGAAGCACCTGCTACATGCTGAGCCCTTATGCTGGACAGTGGGGATCTGTGTCTGTTAGGGTTAGCTATGGACTAGGATGCCCTCAACTTGCCATGAGTCTGTACCCAGAGGGACTAGACGCTGTCAGTTCTGAGCCATGCCCGCAATTGATTAGGGGTCGGACCACTGTGATTCGAAGAGTTTGCACTGTCTGATTTGGGGAAGTACACTGCCAGGCCCTTCCTCCCAGTCTGTCTTAGTCCAGAAGCTTCAGTGAAACCTGCTCAGCGTCATAGCAACCCTCAATCCTCCCCTGACAGGCAGGCGGTAAAAGCACGTGAGCTGCCCAGGCTGGAAAGCGAACTCGGATCTCCTGCACAGAATGTGAGAATTCTACCCTATGTTAGTGATACAGGGATGCACAAACAGGTGGAATTCTTGTCTTTGCAACAACTGTATTGGGGGAGGCCATCTATAGACATGAACGCATAATGGCATTTGCCAATTAGTAAATTAAGAAAACAAAGCAAGCTGTGAGAGACAGAGAATAGTGGTTGAACGTAGCTTTGGACAGAGTGGCAGGGGAGGGCTTTCTGAGAAGATGCTGTAAGGTGAGAGAGGGAATGGCAGAGACTGACAGGGAGGTGTGGGGGGGCAGAGGGCACAGGAGATGCAGAAGTTCTGCAGGGGGCGCTTGCCTGACCTCACCAGGCAGGACCATCAGGCCTGGCTATACGGGGAGTGGAGGGCACCATGGGGAAGGTCAGAGACGTAGATGGGTGCAAAGCCAGGGACTCTCACAGGCCCTGCAAGGACCTTGGAATGTATTTTGTGGGTTCAGAGCAACAATAGTAGCAATAACAGCACCAACAAAACAAGAAGAGAAGAGCTTGTTGGGCTGGACAAATTCTTTGCACAAGGACACAGAGATAGAAGTTGTGACTCAGGGGCCAAAGCAAACATAGGCTCATTTGAAGCAAATGCAAAAGAGATGTGAAGGCCAGGGATACTCCACTGAGCTCTGGGCTCCTTCTGTGTCCGCTCCGAGGGGAAGCGGGGGGACCTTGGTGACGGAAAGAAGTGGAGGAAGTGCAGGGAGGAGACCCCGAGACAGGCTTCCCTCCTAAGCCTAGCCGCAGAGGCAGCCGGGGCTGAGACTGAGAAAACACCCTGCTTGCCTGGGATTTGTATTAAGAAGCAGAGTGAGACATTCAGTAATGGCTTATTTGAGTGCATGTCTCTGCGTAGAAACAACCAATGATTTCAGAGAGCTATATTATTACTTTGTGTTTGCTTATCTCTGTCTCCCCTTACCCGGTAATCATCTGTAGCGCTATCTGTCTTTTTAAGGACATGTGAGAAAATGGGAAAGGTTACAGAGGACAGTCAAAGAATTGTATATTATTACCCGACTTTCCTGAGCTGGCTGTGCAATTGTTTGTTTTTGATGAGATAACAATGAAGATAAGATTGTTCAAAGCAAATGCTGTTCAAATTTCCTACCTCACTGCCCCGCCCCTTCTGTACATCTATGCCTCCCCACCACTACCGATGACTCTCGGGGACATCCCAGCCACTGCCCAAGGGATGATTGGTGAGTGATAAAATCTTTTTTTCTTTGACCTCCATGCCCACTGGAACAATGAAATTTCTGTATTATTATGATAGTGCTAATTTCAAGTGATGGTGCCTGCTCCTTATGGGGCCTTTGGTTGTTCATTGCCATCAAGTCAGCCAGATTCATGGTGACCTCACTCATGACAGAATGAAGGCTGCCCTGACTTGTGCCAGCTCCATGACATGATCAATTGCAGTTCAAGATGTTGTGATCCATAGGGTTTTCACCGGCTGTTTTGGGGAAGGTCTGAAGAAACATGGTCAGCCTCATAGCAACGAACCAACCTCGGGTAACAGATGAGTGGTAGCTGCCTACGAGGGCCCTCGGCTAGAAATCGAACCCAGGTCTTTGCATGGAAGGCAAGAATCTCTGACTGAACTACCACTGCCATAGAGTTCTCCGGATGCACCCTGTTGCTGCATCCATTCATACGTTTGCACACAGTGATCCTCCTGGATAAACCACCCTTCCCTTTCCTCAATCTACCTGCCCTCCTGAAAGGTGACTTTTTCTCTGTGACACTTCCTTCCATCTCCCCAAGCATATTTCATCATCGCTCCCTTTGTTCCACTGGTACAGCTCATTTCAGGCTTGGAGGACTTGGTTCCAGATTGACCTTCCCATTCACCTGAGAGAACCTTGGGGCAGGGATCTTAGCTTGTTTATTTCTAGAACAATGTCCTAGGCACAAAGTTATCTTCCCCTGAATTTTTGTCCAATAAGCTAACAAAAAAACATGAATTTCCTGGACGTCATGGATTGATTTGTGTCCCCAAAACGTGTGTGTCAACTTGGCTAAGTCATGAGCACCAGTATGGTGTGATTGCTCGTTAATTTTGTGTGATTTTCCTGTGTTGTAAATCCTATCACCGTGATGTTAATGAGATGGATTGTTGTTGTTGTTAGGTGTCATGGAGTCAGTTTCGAGTCATAGCAACACTGTACACAACAGAATGAAACACTGCCCAGCCTGGCACCATGTCCACAATCGTTTTTATGCTTAAGACCATTGTTGCGGCCACTGTGTCAATCCATCTCATTGAGGGTTTTCCTCTTTTTCGCTGACCATCCACTCTACCAAGCATGATGTCCTTCCTGACAACATGTCCAAAGTATATAGGACGCAGTCTTGACTTCTTGGCTTCCATGGAGACCCGGGTGTACTTCTTTCAGAACAGATCTGTTGGTTCTCTCGGTGATCCTTGGTACAATCAACATTCTTCTCCAACATCGCAATTCAAAGATGGCAGTTCTTCTATGTCTCTTGTTCATTGTTCAGCTTTTGCATGCATATGATGTGACTGAAAATACTGTGGCTTAGGTCAGGCACACTTAAGTCTTCAAGGTGATACCTTTACTTTCCAGTGAGATGGATTAGTGGCAGTTACATAGGCGAGATCTACAAGATTAGGTAGTTTCTTCAGCCAATCTCTTTTGAGATATAAAAGAGAGAAGAGAGCAGAGGCACACAGGGGCTTCATATTACCAAGAGCGAAGACCAGGAACACTTGTCCTGTGGATCCGGGGTCACTCTACTGAGAAGCTCCTTGGTCAGGGGAAGATTGAAGACAAGGACCGCCCTCCTCTGGAATCAATGCCCTGAATTTGCCTTGTAGCTTACTAGACTGTGAGGGAATAAATTTCCCTTTGCTGAAGCCATCCACCTGTGGTATTTCTGTTCTAACAGCACTAGATGACAAAGACACTGGCGTGGAGGAAGTGTACAGTTTTAGTGGTCCTCCACTGTGTACATGCTGTCTTGTTCTTCTAATATCATTGGATGTCTTTCCATTCCGAAAGTGTATTGTGTTGATTCTTCAGGAGTAACACTTTTTATAAGAAATCCACTGCACTGATATAATGAGGGACTCATATATCCATGAGATTAGGCTTCTACATTATTTCTGTTCTCATTTAGAAGGTAGTTATAGCCTAGCATAAAAGACTCTGGGTTTTGGAGTCCAAACACTGAATTCGAAGTCCAGCTCTCTCACCACAATTTTGTGCAACCTTGGGGAAGTAGCAAGTAGCATGGTGCCTGCTGCAAAAACGTTGCTGTCTAGTCAATTCCAACTCATAGCAACCCTATTGGATGGAATAGAATTTCTCCAGAGTTTGTGAGGAGCACCTGGTAGCTTCAAACTGCTGACCTTTTGATCAGCAGCTGAGCTCTTAATCACTACACCACCAGGGTTTCTGAGACATGGTAAAATCCTAGGTATCATTATTAGCACAATTTCTTATTTCCATTCAGCCATTCAACTATTAATCCATATCCTTAGCAAGCTAATAGGTCTGGCTTCCTACTGCACAGTCCTTATCACATACAGAGTGACCTTTATAAGCCCATGGAAGGTTCTTGGGTTTGGTCTTTTCACCCTAATCTTTGCTGCTCTCCACTGCCTAGACCCACCTTCTTGTTTTCCAACATCCCAGTCACATGTCTCACCTTCCGAGAGATGCCTCGATTCCTCTTAGACAGAATGACTTACCCAACAATTGACTTGGTCTTTCTGTGTCCAATCACAGTCATAAGATTGCATCATGTACCTCCTCTACCTGTTTTCACACCACCAAGAAAGGATATCTCGACTAGTCCAGCCCCTGAGAGTCCCCTCTGTGTGGTGCAGGCTGCCACAACAGGTGTGCCCACAGCTTAGCCCTAACACGTTAGAGGAATCTCAGCAACCTTCGTGACTTATCAGGAGGTAAAATGGACATGGAACATTTCATAGCTTCACAGTTCTCTGTATTGTATTTGAGACCCGACATGGATAAACCATGATGTCAATTGTTGGCTTAATGGGAGGAGAAAGATGTCTTAACTACCCACAGCTTCTATAACAGCAAAACTACAAATGGGTAGCTTTAAACAAACAGAAATTTGTTTTCTAACAGTTAGGAGACTGGAAATCTGATTTCAGAGTGCCAGCTCTAGAGGAAGGCTGTCTCTCTGTGTCAGCTCTCGGGAAAGGTCCTTGTCTCTTGGAGTTTCTGCTTTTCAGTGATCTTCCTGTGGCTTGGCACCTCTCTTACCCCATTAATGTTTCTCATTTGTTTGCTTAATCTCTTTTATATCTCAGAAGAGATTGACTTAAGAAACACCCTACGCTAATCCTGTCTCATTAACAAAAAAAAATCTCATTCCCAAACAGGAATATAATCATTACAAGTGTTAGGATTTACAACACATATTTTGTGTGGACATAGTGTAATCCAGAACAAGGGGTAAGGGGTGGTATGTAGCAGAATGATTAAGCACTCATTATCCCATTATCTAGTGCTGTATAACAAACTACTCCAAAACTCAGTGGTATTAAGCAACAATTTATTATTAGTATGACACAGGACCCTGAGAATTAAGAATTCAGACAGATCAGAGAAGGGTTAATTCATCTCTTCTCCTTAATGTCTGGGATCACATTCTAGATAATTTGAATAGCTGGAAGTTTGAATACCTAGACTTGGCTAGGCAACTCTCTCTCTCTCTCTCTCTCTCAGTGTGTGTGTGTATGTGTGTGCATGCACACGTGCGTGTTTCTCTTTCTGTCCCTCTCTGTCTCTTTCTCCATATGCCTTCCCCACATTGCTAGCTTGGGCTTCCTCACAGCATGGTGGCCTCAGGATTTTAAAGATTTCTGACACAACAGATCAGGACTACAAGAGGAACACAGTAGAAATTTCTAGTCCTTTTAAAGATTAGAGCCCAAATTGGTGTAGCCTCCTTCATCTGCTCTGTCAAATAGTCACAGGCTAGCACAGATTCAAGCAGAAGGGGCATAAGCCCCATTTCTCCATGGGGAAGTATTAACTAATTTATAACCGTCTTTAGTCTGCCGTACTCTCAAACCTGATTTCCTCTTTCTAGGTTCATGGAATGACAAGTGCTTCGCCCTGTCTCCATTTAAGGTGAATTAGGGTCATGTGGTAGAATTCTGGCCATATGATGTGATATAACCCCCTCCAGGAATGCCCATAGAACTTCAGGTAAGATCCCATATGCTGGTTTTCCCCTTCACGGGCATTTTCAAAGTCCTATATTCTATTCGAGATACTGACAAGATAAAAAGAACCTAGACTATTCAGTGATCTCTATGGAGAAAAGCCATCAATCTCAAACTGAGTTGCAATGTAAGTCAGACATGAACCTCTCTGGAGTTATTTGTTACCATAGCAGAACGTGTCCTGACCCCTCTGCTATTTCTAAGATCTCTGTCATCCCTTTAGACTGCTATACCTCCACTCTTGAAGTTGCCAAGACTGCTCAGTCAGTAACTCCCTTGGTGCTATTGGCAGAAGTCTGGATAAACGGAGAAAATCAAGTTCAGACTTCCACTCTCCAGGAGGTAATAGAACAACTGGGTAGAAGGAGGCGGCGACAAGGAGGGTTCCACCTACTACCGCCAAGCCAATCCTGTCTGGGTCACCACAGCCAACCTGCTGTCGTCAGTCCTTGAAAATTCATCATAGAGACCAATGAATCAGGATCCAGGCTGAAGTCTACAACTGAAAATACCACAAGGGAAACAGAGCCCTGGCTGGACTTTTAGATTCCTATAACCCAAATCCAAGACAGCTGAGGTCTGGAAACAGTGGCCCACCTCACATAAACCACTTACAGTGTAAGGTGGCTTCTGTCTTGGATTGAATTTTGTCCCCCCAAACATGTATGCAGTTATTTGGCTAGACCATGATTCCTGGTATTGTGTAATGTTACTGTATGCTATCAATCCTGCCTCAAGGACGTTAACAAGGAAAGATGGGAGGTAGCTGTGCTGGTGGACAGGGTTCAGTGTGTAAGATTGTATCGGGCCTTAAAGTGCTCTCTTGAGATATTAAGAAGCTAAAGGAGAGAGTTGGGGATCTCATGCCACCAAGAAGCAGTGCGTGGAACAGAGCACTTCCTTCAGAAAGGACCCAGGGTTCCTGTGTCTCAGAAGTTCCCAGTCCAGGAGAAGACTGACAGCAGAGAGCAGAGACTTTCTTCAAGGGCTAGCAGAGAAAGTCTTCCCCTGGAATTGATGCCCTGAACTTGGACTTGAAGCCTACTGGACTCTGAGAGGATAAAATTTCTCTTTTTACGGCTATTCACTCCAGGTATTTTTGTTATACCAGCGCAAGATGACTAAGTCAGCTTCTAAAAAGAAAAATTCTATCTTCCAGAACAAGAAAGATGGCATTCTCACTCTATTTCGTGATCAGTGTACTCTGGGACAATTTAGTCCACTCTTTATCCCTAGAAATTGTGTTATTTGTTCTCTTACCAAAATGAAACTGAATATGCTTGTGCCAGCTCTCCACTGTCTGAACCTTTGTTCCCTTATTTTTAAACAAAATAATTCAGCTAACTGATCTCTAAGAGCCTCCACAGGTCTAAATGTAACTGAAAAAAAAATTTCTTAAACAATGCAATTATCTGATATTCGAAATTCTCAGTTCTAAAATGTGTGAATTGAATTATCATTTAACTTATTTTTTCAGAGAACGTTTATTGAGCCCATATTACATACTTCCACCATGATACCCTAGAATTAAGGTGTTAAGAATTTATGAATATTATATGTATGTAATATATAAGGACATGTGATACCTTTACTGTGTAAATCATAACAAGTTATGAGTCATATTGCAAAGAATAAGAATTCAAGAGCACTTCACTGTGCTCATGAAGAACCTGGACTTAGACCAAGAGGCAGTCATTCAAGCAGAGCAAGAGTGTACTCTGCGGTTTAAAGTCAGGAAAGGTGTGTGTCAGGGTTATATCCTTTTACCGTATCTATTCAATCTGTATACACAGCAAATAATCTGAGAAGCTGGGGTATATGAAGAAGAACAAGGTGTCAGTACTGGAAGGGTACTAGACAACAACCTACATTATGCAGAAGACAACACAACCTACATTATGCAGAAGACAACACAATCTCGCTTGCTGAGAGTGAAGAGGACTTGAAGCACTAACCGATGAAGATCAAAGACCACAGCCTTCAGAATGGATTACACCTCAGCATGAGGAAATCAAAAAAATCCTCCCAGCTGGAGCAATAAACAACATCACGATAAATGGACAAAAGCTTGTGGTTGTGATATGTTTCATTTTAACTGGATCCACAATCAGTGCCCACAGAAGGAAGTCAAGAAATTGAACAACGCATCACACTGGACAAGCTTGCTTGCAAAATATCTCTTTAAAGGGTCAAAAGCAAGATGTCACTTTAAGGACTAATGTGATCCTGACCTAAGCTGTGGTGTTTTCAGCGTATGTGCGTGAAAGCTGGGCAATGCATAAGAAAGACAGAAAAAGAGTTGATACCTTTGAATTATAATGTTGGCAAGAATATTGACTATACCACTGACTGCCAGAAGAGCAAACAAATCTGTCTTGGAAGAAGTACAGACAGAATGTTCCTCCGAAGCAAGGAAAGCAAGACTCTGTCTCATGCTATTTGGATGCTTTATCAGGAGGGATCAGTCCCTGGAGGTGGACATCATCATGCTTCTTGGTGAAGTAGATGAGAAAGAAGACCTTGGATGAGCTGGACTAACACAGCGGCTGTAATAACAGGCTCCGACAGAGCCAAGGCTGCAAGGACAGCACAGTCCCCGGCAGTGTCTCGGTCTGGCATATAGCAGGTTGCCAGCAGTTGCAACTGACTCAACAGCACTTAACAACCACAATATATTACATACTTTTGTTGTTGCTGGAAACCCTGGTGGTGTAGCGGTTAAGTGCTAAGTCTGCTAACCAAGAGATTGGCAGTTCAAATCTGCCAGGTGCTCTGTGGAAACTCTACAGGGTCTTTCTACTCTGACCACTAGGGTCACTATGAGTTGGACCTGACCAGATGGTCGTGGGTTTATATTGCTGTTGTTAGGTGCCATTAAGTTGACTTCAACTTTTAGCAGCCACACGTGACAGAGCAAAAGTGCCCCACTGGGTTTTCTCGGCTCTAATCTTTACAGAAGCAGATTGCCAGGTCTTTCTCTCATGGAGGCAGTGCATGGGTTCAAGCCCTGGCAAATGCTGTTCTACCCTGAAATACATGGGGTGCCTGAGTCAGAGCTGACTCCATGGCAACTGGAACTGTGTATGTATAATGTGTGTGTATGCATATGTGTGTGTGTGTTTATACATGCATGCGTGTGTGCAGACATGGATAAAATCCTGAAGTCTCTCATAAATTTTTGTTTGATTAAAGAGGAAAAAGCATTCATCTACATTATTTAAAATATAGAATGTGTTCTGTGGCTTAGCAACAATGAAGATTACATACAAGATCTGACGATTACCTTCGTGAACTCATCCTAGCAATAGCGCTGCGTACCTCATGGCAGAGTGTCACTACGGTCATGTTTGCAGTACTCTCCTTGGTGAGCTGTGCACCGATGCCAGCACCTAATGCATCCTTCGAAACAATTTTGGAACTTTTTCTGGAATGGCCATCAGAACTGTTGTAGTACGAGGTGTGACAACTAAGTAGTCAACACATTGCAGAAAACGTGCTTTGAAGAGTGGACTAGGCACTGGCATTGATGCATAGCTTCCCAAGGGGAGAACTTCAAAGATGACAGTAGTGACTGACATTCAGCAATGAGGTATGTAGCACTGTTTCTAGGATGAGTTCACAAATTTAATTGTCAGTTCTTGTATAATGACAATAACCAAAATTACACATCAGATTACTGTAACTTGTCCCAGGAAAAAAAAAAAAAAAAGCAGTATCCCAAGAGTCCAGAATGAATGCTGTCGCTGCTGTCAGATGCCATCGCATCCATCCCAACTCATGATGACCCTGCGCACGGCAGGCGGAACCCTGGCCCACCCCGCACCATCCTCACAAGCGCTGTGACGCATGATCCCGCCTGTGCAGCCGCTGTGTCAGTCAGCCAGCAGACAGGCTGAATCGGCGTGGTGAAAGGATACGGCCTGCTGTGCACCTTTCCTGACTTTAAACTATGGGCTTTAAATCATGTGTGTCAAGGCAGAACGGCATTTCCCAGAGCTCGAACCCGTGCACTGCCTCCATGGGAGAAAGACCCGGCAATCTGCTTCTGTAAACATTAAAGCCAAGAGAATCCAGTGGGGCACTTCTGCTCTGTCACGTGCACTTGTTCTGCTCAAATGACAGCCCCTTGCTCTACGTACGGCATCCTCAATAGCACAATTAACCAGCTAAATCGACCCACTGCCACCAAATCGATGCCAATGCACAACCACCCTGCAGGACAGAAACCAACTGCCCCACAGTGTTTCCAAGTATCTCCATGTGGATTTGAACGGCCTACCTCTTGGTTAGAACTGAAGCAGTGAATCACTAAGCTACCAGGGTTCCCAGTTAAGTACTCTGGAATTCCCATTCTTCGCAAGGTTGTCCATAACTTATTACGGTCCACACAGTCAAAGGCCTTTGTGCAGTCACTGAAACACAGGTAAACTTCTTTCTGGCACTCTCTGCTTTTAGTCAGGATCGCCTGACATCAGCAGTGACAGTCCTGGTCCCACCTCCTGTTCTGAATCCGGCTCGAATTTCTGGCAGTTCCCTGTCAGCTGCAGTCACTTTTGAATGATCTGCAGCAAGATTTTCTTTGCCTCTGATATTAATGACATTGCTTGATAATTTCCAGAAAGAATAGGCAATGGAATTATGCTGATTTTTAAATATAATTTTCCAGTAGTTAAAGAAGAATAAGTTTTTCATTTAAAAAGCCAGCGGGATCAGCCAGCAACGAACTTCTGTTTTAGTTGGAAATCAGTGGGTGGGAATATAAAGCCACATTTTTTTTCCTAAATGGAACTGGAGAAGCAGCAGATCTAACAAGTTGTAATCAGCCTTCTTTTTTTTCCCCCATGAATTCATGAATAAAGGGTTGAGTTTTTGTTGTTTTTTTTTTTTTGCTTGCCTTATATCTTTTAATCCAACATAGCAATAGCAAATAATCTGCACTAACTTGAGTTTTTCCCTGCACTAACTGCCCCACCCCCTGCTGCCAGTGAGACTATTCGGACTCATAACAAACCTGTAGGACAGAGTAGAGTTGCCCCACAGGGTTTCCAGAGAGCAACTAGTCGGTTTAAACTGCTAGCCAAAAAGGTTAGCTCTTAACTGCTGTCCCACCAGGGCTCCTTTTACTGTGTAACAACCCTGATTTGGCAGGGGTCAAAGGAAACTGCTCTAGAGCCGCAATTATCTACGGCAAATCGGAGACTGCAGGGGATAAAGTTAGCCCTGGCCACGCGAACATGAAATCAAGAGGACAGGACTCACCAGGGTTGTCACGGCTGCCCGCATCCTCAGGCTGGGCAGGGGTGACGCTGGGGGAGGCTGCTAGGCCAGGGGTGGGTAAGAGTGAGTGAACTGAGCCAGGGGTGAAGAATGACCCCTTGCTTTGGGAAGGGAGCCTGGGGCCAGGGCTAAAGAAACCTCCTTGACTGGTGACCCTCAAGTAGGAACACCAATGGCTCACCTCTGACTCTGACCTTCACTGGTTGGCTAGTCCTAAGATGATGACTTGACCACTCTGGGTGAGTTTCTGCATCCCAGGGTATTGTAATGGGCACCTACACATCACTTGTTTGAAGATTAAGTTTAAAAAAAAAATGGACACAAAAAGCTTGACCTAGTACCCAGCACTGTTCACTACAGGGTCTGGTAAAACCTTCGCGAGCTGGAGAGGAAGTCTTCAGCAGCTGCCAACAGACCAGTGCTGCCCTGGCCCCATCTGGCCTAGTGTGGCATCTCAAGGTCCCTCCAAGGAGCCCCAGAAACATCTGCACAAGTCTTCCTCTCGTTTGCCAAAGACCCTACGCTTGTTCCAGTTGCTGAAACACCTGGCTTTTGAAAGTTGAGTCATCTTCACTGATTGTGCCAACCATACTGAGACTCTCAAGGCCAAAGTCTTTCTGGCCCTGTATGCCACTGTACTGGACACTCAACTTGGCGCTTCATGGCTTCTGAATAAGCAAAGCAGAAAGAGGGAAATCCAGGTCACTCCAAGGCACAAACATTTTGGTGTGAATCTCAAGGAACATTCCCTGAGCTGAGAGCTAGCCATGCAAGGATCTCCCGGGAAGAAGTCAGCAAGCCCGGCTCCTTCAGCTGTCTATAATTAGATTATGACAAACAGGTTCAGGGCATGTCATGAAGAGTCATTTCTTTGTGAGCAGAAGATCTCCTGTGCTGGAGGTGCTTTCCATGTCACTCAAATCGTGTATTTTAAAATCCAACTATATTTCTGTTGAATGCAAGTGACTCCCTTGCTGTCTTACTGTGGATGGACGAGGGAGGCCTGAGCCTATGTGCCATCGGGAAAATCCACGTTCACACAGTGATGCCCCAGGACAACTCAGTTATATTTGATGTGACCCATGTGCCCCTACTGTGTACCTAATATGTACAAAACTGAAATTAGAAAAGGATATTAATTCATGCAACAATTCTCTGGTTTCACCAGACCATAAGGTACTTATGAGTACTGTGTAGGACAGCACCAAAAAGGCCAATGAAAATGGGGTGACAGAGAGACTGGAATTACACCAGTAAATAGAACCCCTGAAATTCCCAGCAGCGTGGGGCTGGCCCCGTGTCTCTGAATGGACAGATGCTGACATCCTGCATTTGCAGTGTGACTTCTGCTGCCTTATATCAACTGTTATGGATTGAATTGTGTCCTTCAAAAAAGAGAAGCTAAACACAGAACAGCTGACTGTGAAGAACCTAGTCCTTGTTTACTTACCAAGCCGGGGACTGGCTTTCTGTAGAGCAGGAGGCCATACAGGCCCTACAGATCAGCTAATAAATCGTTGTCCTTTTTCTTCTGGATCTCTGATGGTGCAACCAGTTAGGAGCTCAGCCCTGACCAAGCGATCAGCAGTTTGAATCCACCAGCCGCTGCTCCAAGACCTGACAGGTAGGCCTGCTCTGCCCTCCGGGTTCACTGTGAGGAAGAGTGGCAGCAGGCTGGTTCGGGGTCGGACCCACCTCCGGGGTGCTCCCCAGCCTGAGGGTCACCCTGGCCCCCTCCAGGGAGCCTCTTCTCTTCCCTGGGCTCCAGCTGCTCAGCTGTCTTGAACTTCTGCAGCTCTTTAAACCCACTGCCGCTGAGTCAGGTCCTGCTCATAGTGACTCTTCAGATCAGAGCAAAACTGCCCCAGAGAGTTTCCAAGGGGCACCTGGCACGTTTGAACTGCCAGCCTTTCAGTTAGGAGACTCAGCCCTGAGCTGCTGTGCTAGCAGAATTTCCATGTCCTTAACTTGAGGTGCCTTCCCAAAACCAAAAAGCCAACCTGTTGCCCTCCAGTTAATTTCTACTCATAGCTACCCTATAGGACAGAGTAAAACTGCCTCACAGAGTTTCCAAGGACTGCCTGGTGAATTTGAACTGCCAACCTTGTTGTTCGTAGCTGTAGCACCAAACCAGTGTGCCACCAGGGTTCCTGCAGTGCCCCCATCTACCTCCGTTTTCTCTTGCAGTACCCTGTTCTTTTCCTTCATAGAGAGCCCTGATCAAAGGCAAAGGGACAAATGTGTTGATTTCTCCCTTTCTTGTCTCTCTCACCACTGCATTGTGACCCCGTGAGGGTAGGGACCACATGCAAAAGCAATGGTCCCCAACCTAGCCCTGCCTACCTTGGGGAAGCAGCCTCTGTAAACCTTTACTCTTTCGAAATCTTACGGCAATTCCTATCTGACGGTAAATGAAACGTTTAAACCAATAGCACTGGGCGTCGTAGTAAGAACAATCTGTTTCTCACCCACCGTATACTTCTTGGATTCCCCTGACTTCTTATCCTAATGTGGAACTTCTGCATTTTAAAACTGTCTCAGTCTGGGGCTTATTTTTGTCATTCTTCAGTCTTTTTTGCCCATATGATCATTTTGTTTATATGTCAGTCTCATTTTGTTAGACTGCACCCCCAAATCATCTCACCGAAGAAGGTTAGTGGGGAATAATACTTTTGAGTAACAGTAGTAATGGTTTTGTTTCGTTATAGCACTTGACTGATAACTTGGTAAATTAAAAATTCTAAGTTCGAATGAAATCATTGTCTTCAATCCCTCGTAACATTGATGAGAAATCTGATGCCAATCTGATTTGTTTTCTTTCATAGGCAATGTGTTTTTCTTCTCCCACCTCTCAGTCTTCCTTTCCATATCCCTTTCTCTCTTTCTTGCAGAACATTAGGATACTTGATTTATGTTCAGTGTTTTAAATATCAAATCAGCATGTATAGGAATTGGTTATTTTTCACTCCTTCTGCTCATTTTAGGAACATAATTACAAAAATAAGTACTAATGTTCTTTAGTTGATTCTGACTCCTATCAACCATATAGGACACAGCAGAACTGCCCCACAGTCTCCAAGGAGTGGCTGGTGGATTTGAACTGTAGCACCAGGGCACCAGGAACACAGTTATATATATATATAATTTCACCCAACACCATGAGTCGGATCTGACTCTACGGCACTTGGCTTGGCAATGAGTAGAAATTTCAGAGGGTCAGTGAGAAAGAGGGAGACCCTCGGCAAGATGGACTGACACAGTGGCTACAGCAATGGCTTAAGCACAAAAGTGATTACGGCATTGTGCAGGACTGTGTGCTGTGTCATTCTGTTTCATGCAGGGTCACTTGGAGTCTGAACCAACTCAGTCGCACCTAACTACAACAATAATTTCAGTCCTGGAAAAAAAAATCTCCTTTTATGTCTTTGATAATTTCCTACTCATCTTCCTGTACCCTCCAATAAACTGTATGTCAGGCAGGTGGGCAGAACCAGGGATCCCCACAGATGTCTATGTTACATTCCCCAGGACCTGTGACTGTGGCAAAGAAGAATGAGGGGTGCAGACGGAATTGACGTTAGTAATCAGATGACTTTAAAATGAAGAGAACATTCTGGATTACGCAGATGAGCCCAATATAGTCGCAAGATTTCTGAACGTGAAAGACAGGCCAAAGCGGAGAGTCAGAGTCAGGACTGCCTTGACCTGTTGCGGCTGACTTTAAAGATGCAAGAAGCCAAGAACTACAGGCAGCCTCAGAAGGTGGAAAGCAGGAGTGAGTCGATTCTCCTCGAGAGCCTCCAGGAAGGAAAGCAGTCCTGCCAACATCTTGATTTGAGCCCCACAACCCAAGAACTTCTAACCCAAGAACTGTAAGACACTCATTCTGTGTTGTCTTGAACCACTAAGCTTATACAATTCGTTGCAGCAACCACAATGGGCACCTTGGATTATCTATAGCTCTTACATTTTCTATAATTTTTCCACTGTTTTAGGAGGCTTAAAAAAAAAAAAAACAAAAGAAAAACTTTATCTTCCACCATTTCTATTCAGCTGTATCATTTTGTTAATTTGATCATTTCCAAGAGATTTCTTTTCTCTTTTCTTTCTCCATAGCAGTCTTTTCTTGTTTCGTGAGTATTCATGCAGTAGCATTTCAGAGACTTCTAAGGTTGGATAATCATCAGATGCCCTCATCCTCTCTGCTTTGTTTCCCCCCAAAAAATAAAACCCACTGCCATCAAGTTGGGCCCGACTCATTGGGACCCTAGAGTCAGAGTAGAACTGTCCCATAGAATTTCCAAGGAGGGCCTGGCGGATTTAAACTGCCAGTCTTTTGGTTAGCAGATGTAGCACTTAACCCACTATGCCACCAGGATTTCTGCTTTATTTCCAGACTCTGTTTTAACCTTGGTAACTTTTCCTCATGATATTGGTTTGCTTCATCTATTTTGTCTCACTTGTTCTCTCTCTGTACCTAAGAATGGAGAATTGGATTGATCCTTCTGGGCAGGCAGAAATCTTCTGAGGGTATTTGGGCTGCCTTACTGTTGTCTGTGGTCAACCCAAGTGGAAGACTGCTGACTGTTGTTGAGTGAGACTCTGGCAGAATAGCCTGTCCAAGGGAGAAAGAGAGTCGGGCCATACACAGGCACTGCTCCCTCCTGAGAATGCCAGCACTTGCCATCTTCTGGAGGGTCTTGAAAGGAACAGAATCTCCTCGGGGGCAAAATGAATACAGTAGATGTAGTCTTAAAACTTGAGCTTTGAACAAGCAAATGGATAAGCATAAACAGCCTTCTGCACCATTATTAAGGTGTCTGAGGCAAGAAAAGACCTTCCCATTACAGAGCACACACAGTGGGACACACAGGGGGACTATGACCTGGAATCCCTCATTGGTCAGTGGATAGTATCATGTACACAAAGTATGCAATCTTCCGTCTACCTACGTTACACGGAGTGGATGTTCAATGGTGTATTTGTGCCATAGTAGTATGTAAACAAAGTATGCCATCCACCATCTACCTACCTGATGCAGAGAGGACGTTCAATGATGTATCTGTGGAATAAATGCATTCCACTGATAAATTTAATTGCTATTTAATATGTGGAAAATAATACTAATTAAGTAGGTGCACATCTGAATTTTAGTTCCATCACTTTCTGGCTTATGATTCCTGATGAGTTATTTAGCTTCTATTCTCTGAGCATCAGGTTTATGTGTGTAATAATACTTTTCTCATAGGGCTACTGTGAGGATGAAATAACAGGTAAAACACCTAGCTCAATGTTTGCCATTAGCAGATGCCTGGCAAAATGTGGCTAGTGCTCTTATGAAGTTCCAAGGAAAACTACTTGGCTAGAGTTACAGACAAACAGATTCAGGTTCCTGGAGAAAGTGAAGCCAGGACAGTACCCCCTGTGGAGAACTGTTACAAGAGCTATTTCTGTCATTTCCATGTGAGTGTGTTTGTAGTGCAAAGCAGTGGGCATTCGGGAATGCTTACCCCACTGCAAGTAGACTAGACTCCACTGTAGTTAGAACAGGCTGTTCCAGAGGTCTTCCCAGGCCCCTGACCCAGCCCACCACAAGGACTTTGAACTCACAACTGCCAGAGGAGGAAGGGGACTCAGATGCCACCCCATTTAACTTTGTTCAAGGGTTCCCCAGAGAAGGAGACTGGCAAGAGAGGGAGCATTTCTTGAGCAACTACTAGCTTTACTAGTCTCTCAGCAAACCTTTCACACTGTCTTGCATGACATCACAGCACATGGTGACAGATTGTTGACCCTCTAGGAACCAGAACTCTGAATTTCATTTAGCATTTAATTAACTGGAATAGACTGAGAACTCCGTGGCAGCCCCCTGATTTCAATCTGTGGATGGATGGGCATTTTTATCTGAAAATGATGGCCAGCTTATCTTCTGTGGCACAGCTATCACGCATGATATGTATCTCTCGTTATCCCAGCCAATCAAACACAGAAAGTTTATTAAGATTCTATCATGGGAAGTTATCACCAACAATAGGATTTTTCATCTGAATGTGCTTGTGTGCAGTACCATATTTTGTCTAAAAGACCCTCAGGGAGAACTAGAGAGGGAAGGTTATCGTTTACGAGCACGCAGAGAATCTGTAACAAGTGTTCTAGCAATTTAAAGAGTGTGACCACCCACATGACTTTAGAAACCTGACCATTTAAAAGGTAGCTTGTATCTCCCCTTTACTAAAAAAAAGGATTTGACATGTCTGCAAGATAACATGAACAGAGGAATAAATCACGGTAAACCTATACTGTAAGAACTATTGTTTGTGTGCGTAACTGGAAAAGCAAGCCAAATTGTTCTATATTTTGCTAAAAATTGCCTCTAAGCTTCCTAAACCGAAAGATCAGACCCACTGCTTTTGAGTTTATTCAAACTTAGAGACCCTGTAGAACAAAGGAGAATTACCCCATAGCCTTTCCAAGGAGTGGCTAGTGAATTTGAACCGCTAACCTTTTTGTTCAGTATCTGCAGCTCTTTAACTACTGCGTCACCAACCTTCTCTGTGCTTCCTAGAGGCCTTAAAAAGAGAGAAACATGATCAATTCTGAGATCCATGAAGTCTGTAAAATCACCACTGTCCATTACCTAGGAGAATCCCAGCCTTCATTTATGGACAGGAATTTGGAGAAAGAGAATCCACTAGTTTAAACTCTCATGTATCAATTCATACCATCAACAATCATCTCAAGTTCTCATTCACTGCTGGCTGCCACGGTGGTGCTGTGTTTTCGGCACTGAAGCCCATTCGCCTGCCTTTGAGGGGTGGAAAAACCAATGGACACAACCAGCCAGTGGGAGACCGTCACAGTGAGGTATGCGAGCACATCCACGGAGGTGTGCACAGCATCCCCTTGGCACCCAGGGCTTGAATTGGTCTCAGTGTGGTGGGGTGAGGGGATTTCATGAATGAGACAGAGTTTTGAAAGAACATTCTCCTGGGAGATGAGGGAGCAGTGTATGTGAAGTTTCCAAGTCGAGAAACAGGCACAACGACTGACATCCAGATGAAGGTTACCGACAGCCACCTTCCCAGGCTGAAAGCTCTTGTGACCATATGTCACTGTCCTTTCTGAGGTCATACTCCCAGCACCAGCACAGGGTCTGAAACATGAAGGAAACAAGAGATGAACTGAGGGAAGCCTTGGACTGTGACGTCGTAAGGGATGCTCTTGCTACTGAAGGCTCACTTGTCTGCCTTAAGGGTTCACTAAATAAACTAGAAAACATTGTTCTTCTGAGGTCATTTAAAGAACCACAGGGAATAATGTTATAAGTTTTTCGAGATCTCTAGAGTTTACAAAATCTTTTTGTATCCTTGCTCTTAGTTGATGCCCAGAACCGTTTGCTGGAGGTAGCCAGCCACCTGTCGTGTCTGCTATGGGAAGGAGAGGTGGGAGACGAGAGATGAGTCCAGGGGCTATAACTCTACCCCAACCCCTTCCACATTATAATGCTGTTGGGGTGTATGTATCTGCCTCCCCTGCTTATCCTGTGAGCTCTCTGAGCTGGAGACCACAACTGAATGTTCATAGCAAATTCTAGAAACTTTCAGTGGAATAAATGTTGTACCATCTGGAAGCTGTGTGATCTTGGACAAATAACTAAACCTTTTTTTAACCTTTCCTCTGTCAAAAGCAGAATGACTGGAAATGCAGAGTCAAGCAAAGTTCCTTGTCACGGATTGAATTCTGTCCCCTCAAAAATACATGTAGCAATGTGGTTGGGCCATGGTTCCCAGCATTATGTGTTTGTCCTCTATTTTGTGATTTTTCTAGGCTATAGATCCTAGTCTTTACCTGTGGTTAACAGATTGGATTATGTTAAAGAGGGTTAGAGTGGGATTGTGACATCCTTCATAAGGTGACCTCCCACCTCCATGCAAAGGGAGTTTTCCTGAAATGTGGCTTGCACCACCTTTTATCCTTTCATCCTACAAGGGTTAAAAGGAAAGGGAAGCAAACAGAGAGTGAGGGCTCTCATACCATCAAGAAAGCAGCAACAGGAACAGAGTAGGTCCTTCAAACATGGGGTTCCTGTGACAAGATGCTTCCAGACCAAAGACTGGCGCACACCAGGACCTTCCTCCAGAGTCAACAGAGAGAATGTGTTCCCTAGAGCCAGCACCCTAAACTCAGACTTCAAAGTTTATTTTTATGGGCTGTGTAAGAATAAACTTGTCTTCATTAAAGCCACCCCCAAACCAGCATGGTAACCCTAGCTTTCCTTCATTCCTCAATCACCCATAAAAATATTTTTTAATTAAAATTAGCTGCCATCAGGTCAATCCAACTCATGGCAAGCCTGTGTATTTCAGTCGAGTCATATTCAGTAGGGTTTTCCTGGCTGTGATCTTTCAGAAACGAATCATCAGGCCTTTCTCCCGAGACAGCTCCATCCAGATAGGTCCAGAACTGCCAACCTGAACAGCCAGGCCCTTACCTGTTTGCACCAACCAGAGAGGTACGACAGGCCTTCCATCTTCAGCCTTTTGACTTCTTGTGTTTCTTCGCTCTCCTCTTCCTCTTCCTGGGTCTTAACTTAGGGATCTCTCCCCCTAACTTTGCTGCTTTTCTTTTCTGGAGCCCTGAGGGACCCTTGGAGGGCTTCCAGCTCTGCCTCCTGGCTCTATAACTCTTGGCGATTTCCTGAAAACCTCTGACAGTGGCTCCTCCTCGGAACTCATGAAACCAGCTTCCCTGTTAATTCATTAGCAGCCAGGAGCCCTGGCGATAATCTTTCTCTTCTTCCTGAAGTCCCTGCCCTCACACATTCCATTTGCAAGTTTCTCTCACATTCCGTTTATTGTGACATCACTTATGAACCTCTCCCTTGACAGCAGAGGAGTCAAAAATAACTATATATCATTTTAAATTGCTTTAGTTGGTAACTTTACATTTTAAGAATATCAAGGAAAAAAAGCATCTAATGACAGGGCTACAAGTGGGTAAAGCGCTGACAGGGTAATTGCATTACCAGACGCTCCCATACACCGGTTAGCTGCTCCCAGGGCCTGTCGGAAGCAGCGGGTGTCAGGTCAGTAATTAGGTTCTCGCAGACAAACTGGAAGTGCCATCTGATTGCTTCTGAACACCCTCATCACTCCCATTATGCCAAGTTCAGTGTGAAACACACCGTCACCATCTTCTTCCTGAAAGGCTGACAGAGTTCCCGGGGACATCCTCCCGCCAACCTCCACGTGAGTTAATGAAGTCGGCTCTTCCTCCGCACGTCAAAGAACTTGCTCTCAGGGTGGTAATGGGCTGGTGCAAGTCGGTGACACCCAACAGCAACCTAGATTGCACTTTTTGAATTGCCTCTTCTGATGCTGAGCAGGCTGACACGTGCACACACAGGGACTCTTGGTGTTCATCTCTTTGATTTCTTGATGTGGTTGGCACCATGGATTGGTGAGAAGGACCCAGGAGCCTGAAGAAAGGGTTTGGAATCCTGGCTCAGCAGTTGATTGGCTGCTGGGCATTTGTGGTTGCCTGAATCCAGCTGGACTTGTCCGCACTCGCTAACCCTAGAGAGGCCTACCGGGAGGGAATAGAATATGGTGCCAGACCAGGCCAAGAGGCAGAACCCCAGAGAACACTTGACGGGTAGTCCTGCCTGTTGTTCAGAATCAAGATCCCAGAGTGGCAGCAGGAGCAGGCAGTGGCCCTGTTCGGCTGCCTGTCTTACGGAGAGTTGCAGACTCCAATCCAAAGGAGCAAGAAGAGACAGATGATGTTTGCAAGCCAGCCAAGTGCCATTGAGTTGGATGATATTTGCAAGTGTCCTGGAACTGCCCAATTGGGAGAGCTGCATCAGTAGGTTTTGAGGCTGGTCACTAGGCCAAGGGTAATCAGAGACAAAAAGACAAGCCATGACAAGAGACAGCGGGGGAGGCAGGCTCCTCACACAGCTGCTGCCCCCAGCACCCAATTCGGATAATACTACCCTTACGGCACTTAGCTTGGCTTGGCTACTTGTGATAAAAGCCACCTGTTTTTTCTTTAGGAAAATTCATCCTCCTAGTCTCAGTCCATGTGGTTCAGGTGAGACTGATGTGCCCCAGTCTCAGACACAAGGACTGGAGACCTAGTGGTGAGGTAGTTAAGAGTTTGGATGTTAACTGAAAGGTTAGCAGTTTGAATTCACCAGCTACTCCTTGGAAACTCTGTGGGACAGTTCTACTCTGTCCTGTGAAATCACTGAGTTGGAATCGACTCAACAGGAACAGGTTTGATTTGGGGTTTGGAAATCCTGGGAGGGAGCACATGATTCCCATGTGGATTTGACAGAGAAAAGCCCAGAATTGTTGAAGAAACCATGTAGTCCTGATGATGATGTGGCTTCCGTAGCTTCTGAGGCCATGATGGGAAGAGAAACCACTTGGACATGAAGTCAACGTAGATGAGGTAGGAAGGGATGCCAAACCTAAGTGACAGGATGGAAGCCCTAAGAGGTAACTATAAAGAGCTCTGGTGGCTAAGTGCTTAGCTGCTAAGCAAAAGCTCAGTAGTTTGAACCCAGTAGCTGCTCAGTGAAAGAAAGACATCCTTAGCTTCCATAACGATCATAGACTCGGAAAGCCAACGAGGTCGTTCTACTCTGTCATCTCGGGTCATTATCAATGAGAATCCACTGGAAGACAGTAGGTTTGGTTTGGTTACATGTAGCTTTACCTGAAACTAAATGTATTATTGGACTTCCAGGTCATCTGATACCAAAAAAAAAGTCTTCTTTCATTTGGCATAAGCCAATTTAAATTGGATTTCTTCATTGACAATGGAACACTCCTAAATAATAGGATTGGATAGAGCTGAGTCCTAGAGGAACTGGCCACTGTCAGCTCTGTGTGAAAGGTTCCCTTGATGGGGAATATTCGGATGTTAAAGCTGTGAAGGGATTTGGGTCCTACAACAAAGCAGAAACACTGTCACTTGTACTAGATCATAGCAGAAGCAGTAAGGGACTTGATTTTGAATTCCAGATGGCTAGGTTCTTCACATGCCTCCCAATCAATTCAAGACAGGGTGAGCCCTGGTAGGGACAGGGATCCGAACCCAGAGGCACAGATGGTGAAAATCAGGCTATCCCAGAAACTTTGGACAGAATATATTCCTCCCTCAGTCTTTGGCTTCTCCATCTGTAAAATGAAGATGTTGGACACACATCTAAGCAAAATCAGTGGGGCATTTGAATATATAGACAGAGAGGAGTTGATTTTACTTGAATCCACAATCAGCACCCATGGAAGCTGCAGTCAAGAAATCAAGATGCATTGCATTGGGCAAATATGCCGCAAAAGACCTCTCTAAAGTGTTGAAAAGCGAAGACTAAGGTGCACCTGACCCAAGCCATGCTGTTTTCAGTCACCTCATATGCATGTGAAAGCTGGCCAACGAATAAGGAAGACCAAAGAAGAATTGACACCTTTGCATTGTGCTGTTGGAGAATATACTATGAACTGCTAAAAAAGACAAACAGATCTTTCCTGGAAGAAGTACAGCCAAAATATTCCTTAGAAATAAGAATGTGAGACAATCTGTATGTCACATGCATTGGACATTTTGTCAGGAGAGACCAGTCCCTGGAGAAGGACATCAGACTTGTAGAGAAAGAGGAAGACCCTGAAGATGGATTGACACAGTGGCTGCAACAATGGGCTTAAGCAGAACGACTATGAGAACGGCTGAGAATGCAGCAGTGTTTCTATCTGTTACACGTAAGGTCACTGTAAGCCAGAACTGACACACAGGCACCTAACAACAACAACACAGAGAGAGACTCGTGTCAAGGAAAAGGCTCACAAAGCTGTAGAGGCTACGAAGTGCCAAGCCTTTGGGTCAGGCTGGAGGTTTCTCCTGATCCAAGTAGCTGCAGGGACTGGCAAACCCAAGATCAGCGGATCAGACAGCAGGCTGCTGGTGCACAGACTGAGGAGGCTGATGAATCCCAAGATCAGGAGGTAAGCTTCTAGTTCAAGTCTCCAAAACAGAGGTCAGATGAACAGGAGCCAGGTACAGAATCCAGAGCCCACAAAAGTCCACAAGTCCTGCCGGAAAGTGCATCTATATCGGATGCAGGCCACACACCATTCCAAGGAAACTCCCTTTCAACTTACTGGTTACTCACAGCAGATCCTGTCATAAAGGTGATCACATTATATCCACTCTCATCATAAATGGGATCGTAATGTTATATGACTGCCAAACTACAGAGTGACTGCCACACCACTGAGCACCACAACCCAGCCAACTTGACACACATCCTTAAGGATCACAGTGATTTTCTCTCTTGAGTTTCTGCCATCCACGGAAGCTACATGTCCTCCTTTCTTTCCTACCCACTGAGCAGCAGAGGTGAGACCAGAGGCTTTAATGTGTGTGAGAGCAGACCTAGGCTCCAGACGGGTTTTAATGACTGATTTTTGAGCAGTAGATGTCTTTGCCTGTCTCCCAGGGTACCTCCAGGTGGACTCAAACATCCAAACTTCCAGTTTGCAGCCAGGGACTCAAAGCCTCAGAAAGATAGTTCTTAGGACTATTATAAGTTGTTGGGTTTTGTTGCTGTTGTTCACTTTTTTTTTTTTTGCAGGTGATACATCTGACTTCTATTGTCATGACAGAGATCCTGCACCGTTCTCTTACCTTTCAATCCCTCTTGCACACAGCTGTTACAGAAGGCTTCCTAAAACACCAGTGAGATGTCCCCGTTCCTCTGGCTCAGATTTCCAATGGATACAGAACACATGGCAACTCAGTGAGGTTCACACTTAGCCAAAAATAACATTTCAAGTATAAGAAGTTGGAATATCCTGTCTATTGAAAATTTGGAACTTTACGAAACTTTCCTTATAATGCATTTTTACATTCTTTAAAACAAAGACATAAGTGACATTCATAAATATTACAATGGTATGATTTTACACGGTGGGAATTTTATCATCTTATTTTTGTTTAATGTTTCTATGAAATCAGTAGAAAAGGAAAAGACACAGAAGGAGAGGGTACATGCTTGGAGTGTGTGTCGAAATGTGGCTATAAATGCGTGTTTCCCTCCACTGTCATACTTTCTTAACAGAATAGGCGTTGCCTTAACTCAGTTATATACTGCATATGCTAACTAGCCCAGGTTTAGTGGAGGGAGAAATACATACAGAAGGAGAGACAGACAGATACAGAAATGGATGAAGAAAGAGAGAGCTAGTGAGGTCACATAGCTTCTTGGTCATTGGTAAGTCATGTCAAAGTTCAGATATGTCAAAGTTCAGATATGGCAAAGTAGTAGCTTGGCCTCCCAAGAAAACTGGAAGCCTGAGAGCTCTGGTTAGGCCTGCATGGGGAAACACGAGGCCAGACTTGGGATTCAGCAAGAAGACACACTCCCACTCCCTCTGCTTAACAGTGAGACCTTTTCTCAAACTGCATACAAGGAACATCAGCTTTTCAGGATGCCCTGGGGAGACACACTCTAGACAATGAAATATGTCCTGCTATCTCAGACACTGAGGCTGCAAAGAGAGTCTTTTTAGCAAAGACAGAATCTTAAGGAAGGTCTTTGAAAGGCAGAATCACACACAGATCATTTCAATATACGTGCCAAATGCAGTGACTGAAATACATACAATGCCAGGGAAAGTCTAGTTGAAAATGCAGTTTTGGAAGCAAGAAGTAGGGATTTCTGGTGGGAGGCCTGGAAAAACCAAGGTTTTGAAAATGACCAGATGCAACTTGCAGTGATGGATTAAATCAATCGATTTTTCCAAAAGATTCTTATTCATTTTCATGGCTGGTGTTATTCATCGCCTGTGGGGACATTCTGATCCTCCTATTGAAATCGTCACTTCTACTCTGTCTCTCTCTCCTATATACGAATCTTAAAGATATCTAAAACACAGTTTCTTTTTAAGCAAATGCAAAAGATTACACAGCTGTACAGCAGTGGCATCCACCTCATGACCAAGGTGAAGGAGAGACAACTGCCAGCAGACACCTTCCAAGGGCTGAAGGATGGAAAGCAGTACCAAGACGGCGGGAGGGGAGACAGTTCCTCTGCTTCTTCTGATGGGGTGGCCAAGGACGCCCGCAACCAAAGGCTGGATCATGAGAAAAGTAGAGAGGTTGGGGGCCTGGTGGTGGCAAAGTAAGAGGATTTGAAGGTTAACACAGGGTACAGGTTATCAGTACAGTCCTCACTGTGTTGTTTTCAACACCTGGGTAAGTCAAAGGATGCTATGTTCAAAGTTCAAGTTCGGGACGTTTTTGCAATAGGTCTCTTCTGCCTGAAACAGAAGGTGCTGATTGTGGACTGGCTGCATTGTTGAGCCAGTTTACAATGGCTATAAAGGAACACAGAAAAGAGCTCCTTTCTTATGCAAACGCTTCTTAACAATTGCCATTAGCAACTGCTTAGCGAACAGATGCTGAGAATAAGTGAGCCAGGGGCACTATAATAGCCAGGGGAAGTGGCCTGATGTCAAAGGAACATGAGGGATTATTAAAATAACCCACTGAGAGCTAAACACAACGGAGGAGAAAGAATTGCGAGGGTTCACTACAATTTATACTATCTGGATGGCAATGGGCTGCATTTTATTTATAGATATGACATAAAACATATAGAAAAATAAAGTGTGTGGGGTGAGGAAAGATGCAGTTAAATGCACTTGATTTTGAACCCAAGCTCAGTGATTTATTATTCTGTCACCTGACCTTTCAGGGTCTCCACAGTAAAATCGGTTAGCCAATCCCACCTCACAGAATTGTTGTTTGGATTAGAAGTGAAATAAGAAAATTACCTGGCCAAGCATCTAGTAGGCGTTCAATTAACTGTAACGAAAACAACAACAACAAAACAAACAAAAAGCCCAAGTCACTGTCATGGAGTTGATTCTGACTCACAGCAACCCTACAGAACAGAGTATAACTACCCCATAGTGTTCCCAAGGAGTGCTGTCCAACGCACGGAGAGTGAAATCTGAGGTCCTCTTCCCGTTCTATAGGGCCTTGTGTCACCGGTCCCCACCCAACTCACTGCCGCCATAGCCACACAGGCATCACTGCGCATTCCTTATACTCCAAGGTCTTTTGCTATTTTCTTTGCCTGGATGCTCTTTCCCAAAACCTTCACTGCATCTCGTCATCTTGTCATCTCGTCATTGAGACATCAGATTACGAGGCCTTGCCTCCTCGTTTGTCTTGGTTTGGAAGTTGCACTGAAGCTTGTTCAGAGTCACAGAAACTTGCAAGCCTCGACTGACAGAGGGCTGGTGGCTGGCCTATGGTGCCCAGGCCTGGAGTCAAAGCTGCGTCTTGATTACAGACAGCGAGAATTCCACCACGGAAAGAGCAATGCTGCCTTAACCCCTTCTGTGGTTGCTGTGTGCCGTTGAGTTGATGCCAATTCACAGCGACCCTATAGGACCAAGTAGTACTGCTCCACAGGGTTTCTAAGGCTGTCATCTTCACCGAAACAGATTGCTACATCTGCCTCCCTTGGAGCAGCCGGTGAGTTCCAGCCATTCACCTTTTTGATTATCTGCCAAGTGCTTAACTGCTATACCATCAGGCTATGATCATTTCCCAGCATTTATCACTGTCCGAAGCTATCTTACTCGGTTATTTCTTTCATGTTTACCGTGTCTTCCCTCCACTGGACTCCAGAAGAATAGGGACAACCTCTGCCTTGTTCACTGTCATGTCCCAGTGCCTAAAACTACTCCTGACCTACAGCCAGTAACCAGTAAACCTCTCTGAAATCAGGACAGGCTCTACAGGCAAGTAACCTGCTCAGGTGTGCAGGGCCCTGAATTCAGAAGGGTCTTGCACTTGGATTAATATTTATGCTGTTTTCCTAAAATTATTAATAGTTTGGGGGGAAGGTGTCCTATGTTTTCATTTTACACTGGACCTCAAAAATTTTGTAGCTCTCCTTGAGCAGAATGAGTGAATGAACACTGTGTATGTGATCTTGGCCTATCATTTGAGCCTGGTGACCTCAGATTCTCATCTGAACATAGCAACAGTAAGCTCTCCCTTGCCTACCCACAGCGCATCATGGAAGCCGAGTAGAGAGAAGGTGGAAAACACAGGCATGGAGGAGTGGCCAAGCCATGGCCCGGCCTAACACTCAGCTCACCACACCACAAGCCGCGCCCCATGTATTCTTCTGCAGCACCAAAACCAAGAACCCAAACCCACTACTATCAAGTTGATTCTGACTCATAGCAACCCTAAAGGACAGAGTAGAACTGCCCCACACAGTTTCCAAGGATAGGAGCTCCTGATGGATTCAAACTGACAACCTTTTTGTTAGCAGGTGTAGCACTTGACCACTACTCCACCAAGGTTTCCAAACAACTGCTTGTTTAAAATCGAGGGGACCTTTGTACATACTACTTTTTGGAATGACTCTAACCCCACTCCTGGCCTGGCTAGCCACTCATGACCTTCAAAGAGAGGGTATCTCCAACTCTAAGAAGCCAAATCCAAGATTAGCAGATCTTACCCTAAACTCTCAAGCTCCTTTGTCCTCATCTATCACAGCACTGATCAGCCTGCCTTCTCCTGCTTTTTCACCAGGCCTTAGGTGCTGTGACAGACAGGGTGGCCCAGAGATGCCAGCAGCTCCACAGGACAGCTTCTGTTTCTTCTTCCCACCCTGATTAGCCCAGAGCAAGTGCCCCAGCATTGTCTACAAAGTGAACGAATGACTTAGCACTGGGATTGGAACTGGGGGCAGGGTTCCTTACTGAATCTTGGACACTAATTTGCAACAAGACCTTCATCAAGTCATTGGATCTCTCAGGCATACATTGTCTCCTTTTGTAAAAGTGGAGGTGAGAAGGGCCCGGCTAGACAACCTCACTCTTATCCTTCCTCTAGTCTCGATCCCAGAAGTTGTAAGCAGTCCATCAAAACACAGCGACGCCTGTGAGAGCCACAACTCATGGGACGGCCATGTCTCTCTGGTCTCAAAAGCTGTGGACAATATGCAGTCTTACCAATTTACAATCGCTCTCTATTAGAGGACAATACTCGAGTTTTCTGTCTCTGACATATTTCTGCCTCATGTAGGTTCTGGGCTTCACAAGTTTTATAGCAGCAGTGAAAACAAAACAACCAAATCTGTTGAGTCAGGTTGATTCTGACCCACAGCAACCCAATAGGATAGAGTAGAACTGCTATAGTGTTTCCGGAGAGTGGCTAGTGGATTTGAACTGCTGGCCTGTTGGTCAGCAGTGCAGCTCTTAACCACCGAGCCACTAGGGTTCCTGAGCAGTGGAAACCAGCTTTGTTTAACCATCCGTTAAGTATCAGGAACTTTCAGCAGCACATCCTTTAATCCTAACAACCTTACATTATTATTTCAGTGTTTCAGAGGAGGAACACGCGACTTGTTCTTATTGTTGTTGGTTTTGTGTGCCATCAAGTTGATTCCAAATCATTCTGATCCTGTAGGACACAGTGGAACCGCGCCAGAGAGTTTCCAAGGCTGTAATCTTTATGGAGGCAGATTTCTACATCTAGCTGCTATATCTTGGCTGGTAGATTCAAACTACCAGCCTTTCAATTAGCAGCCAGAAGGCTAACGACTGCTTCTCTGGAGTTCGTATACGTGATTTAGAGGATTTATATGCATTTTGTTTATTGTCACACACCTTTTAGGTGACCATCGTGGGGACTGAAACTTATCTATGTGACCCCAAGAAGTCCTGGGTGATGGAATGGTCAAAGCATACAGCTTCTAACCAAAAGACGAGAGTTTCACGTCCACCCAGTAGTACCTGGGAGCGAAGTCCTGGTGAGCTACCTCCAAAAAGTCAGTCCCAGAAAACCCACAGAGCACAATTCTACTCAGGCAAGTGTGGACTTGTCACAAGTCAGAATCGACTCAACAGCAACTGATTACCAGTTTCAGAAACCAAAAACAAAAAAAACCCCATTGCTGTTGAATTGATTGCAACTCATAGCAACCACATAGGGCAGAAAAGAACTACCCCACAGAGTTTCCAATGAGCACCTAGTATATTCAAACTGCCGACCTTTCAGTTAGCAGCTGTAGCACTTATCCACCACACCACCAGGGTTTCTGATCACCAGTTGCCAGAACCCAAATCCCACACTGCTAACAGCAATGCAACACCAGCCCGCAGCTCCCACTCATGACTTGTCTTCAGCCCTTCCAATCCACATTCTTCGAAAACAAACAGCTAAACTGAATTAAGAATAGGAAGTAGAAGACTACGAACACAGCACGTGACCGTTCTACTGGCCACTCTCCAGCGAGGCAGGGTCAGAAAGGGCAACAGTTTCCTATTGCAGCTGGCACGAAATGCCAGCCTCCCTGAAGTCTGTGGACATCAGTCTCCAGGAGCCTGCTATAAATCACACCCACAACATGTGAAGCCTATCCCTCACACACACGTGCTGTGAACAGATGAGGTGGTTTTCACCCGGGAACCTGGATCACAGGTTCCCCTTGCTTTGATCCAAGCAACTTGGGTGCTTGAGTCAACGACAAGAAGACCTCCAGTGGCCTTCAGCAAAACAGTGGGGTGAGACATCCCCGGCGTGCTGTGCCTGGCTTCCAGTCTCACCCTCTGGCAGTTATTACTGCTGAAATAAATTCTTCCATAAAACAAACAGGCATGCTGTAAATTTATTAGTCTGGGCACTCTGTGTTACTTAACGTAACGGCTAGTCTTAAACAGGTAACTACTGCAGTAAATAAACCAGTTTATTTAGACACTGTCAGCCTTAAGTGTTCACAGGGGCCTGGAGAAGTGGCATTGGCCTTTATAAGCATGATATATGCCTATATAAATTATATTTGCCCACTCAGAGATTGGATGGGCAATGCTATACCCCGGAATGAGTTCAAAGCATCTCTGTAAACGCAAAAGGCCTATTTACAGAAGACATATAACCACAGGTGAAAGTATCTATGTCACTGAACATGAAAGCAGAATCTATAAGTGTGATTTCAGTGCAAACTAAACCAAGGTCCTAGGCTTGCATTTTATAAGAATGTATGGAAGGTCAGCTACCAGTTTTCTAGCCAGTTGCGTACAGAGGCCTAAACAGAGAAGAATCAAACAAGAGAAGAGAGTAGAGGATGCACAGAGCGGGAACTTTTGGGGTCGGACAGCCTGTCTTATTCCTCTTTGTGCCTCCCAGTGCACAGGGTGTCTCTAGCACCCAGCTGGTAACAAATGCTGAATGTCGGGCCAGGGTCTACATCTCTTATTTTTGTACAAATATTTCTGGGGTTAAACCAGCACCAGTCACCAGAGTGGATTTCAGCTCTCACAACCCCATGTCTCAGAAGAGAATTGTGCTCCATGAAGTTTCTAAGGACTGATTTTCGACCGAAAGTAAGTCACCAGTGCAGGGTGACCGTATACCGGATGCACTTTATGACTCTATGCATCTATAGGATATCATCCTGCTGACCTCTGGCTGGAGGAAGGGGAGTGGGTGGAGAGCAGGGGAAAGGAGGCTGTTGGGAGGAAGACACGTATGGAGCAGAGAGGAACAGTGTGCTGTCACTGGGCAGGGAGAACAGTGGAAGGTGCATATAGGTGGGCATGTAAATTTACACGGGAATGCACATTTTCACTCAGTCATAATAAAAATAAAAATAAAGTCAGTTGCCAGGCCTTCTTCTGAGGCACCGCTGGGCCGACTCATACCACCAGCCTTTCTGTTAGCAGCAGAGCATTTTAACCATATGCGCCACCCAGGGGATTCATGTCTACACCCAACCAGGTTCCTTTGAAGTGTATCATCCCGTTTGATACTTGGCTGCTGTCCTACCGGGTAGGAATCCTCATGTCCATTTTGCAGATGTGGACATGCTGACACAAAGAAATTGAATAACTTCTTAAACAACGTCCCAGAGCTAGTAACTGATGAAGCCAGCATTCCCACTCAGCCCCGGCTCCAATGTCTGCGTCCCTCAGGCCTCTTGGAGGCAGTTCTCTGCCACAGCCTTCTCTAAAACAAGCTGTGTATATGCAGGCTCTGTGTGCTTACGTAGGAGGGCAGTCTCACTGGAAATCATAGTATGAATGGTTTAAAGGCCAATTGCAGAAACTAAAAGAGGGTGGGAAGGAGAAGAAAGTGTGTAATGGAATTAAAGCTTTCTTGGGACCATATTTGGATACAAACGTCTACTAGCCAGGGCCTTGAAAAGAAAATAAATGTACCAGCAAGCAGTTATTTCCTGCCCTGCACGTGGCCGAATACGGTGCTGCCCAGTCAGGTGGCCACGGAGACAAGTCGTTGGTCAAATGCCTGGCCCTGCCCTCCTCAACTGAGAAACAAACAAAGAAAGGTGGTTTCAATTTTCCTGTGAGTCCAAAACTCAAAAATGGAATGGCACCCAGTCAGCAAATACCTGGCACTGGCTCATCACTGCCCGGCCCTGGGATTAATTAGACCAACGCAGAGCAGTGGGGATTCTCTGAACACCATCAGGGAAATAGGCTCTTCCAAATCTTGGGACTTCGGTACCTTCTGTCCAAGAAGCTACACACAGAACCCTGCAATTAACCAGTGTCCTGACCAGAGACCCCGTTCCTCCACACAGCCACAGCTGGAAGGGCAGCTGTAGAAAAGCCGCTCACTGCTTTCTGCGTTGGTGTCGGGTCCAGTGCCAATCTCCCGTGGGTACCTTCAGTCAGACTGAGGAAGGTGAGTGGAGCAACGGCGACAATAAAATGGGTGGATTGTTTTCTGTTGAATATTTTACTGTTCTTTAAGTGAAAATTTACAGACCAAGTCATTTTGTTCTACAAAAACTTGCCTACACACCGCTCTGTAACTGTAGCTGCTCTCCCTGTTCCATGACAGCACTGTCTTCCTTTGCACCCTGTATTTCCTATGTCCATTCCACCAGCTCCTGTCCCCCTCTGCCTTCTCTTCCCACTCTTGGACGGGGAGCTACCCAGTTAGTCTCATGTCTCTACTTAAGCCAAGAAGCACACACTGCAGCAGCAGCATTTTGTGTCTTACGGTCCAGTCCAATCAGTCTGTACAGTTGACTTCAAAAATGACCTCTGTTCTAGGTTAAGAGAGAGCCTGGGGCCATGTCTTCCAGGAACCCTCCAGTCTGTGGGACCACAAAGTCTGTTTTTTCAATGGAGTTTGAGTTCAGCACACATCTGTTTTTCTTCCAAAATGCATGGATTTTTGAAGTCAGATAGACTGGGATTTTAATTCCACACAACTATATACTGGCTAGGTGGTCATAGGCAAGTCGTTTCATCCTTGGATCTTTATATGAAATGAATCATACCCACCTGTCTACACATCTGATGAGCTAACTCTGACGAAATTCCTAGCCCAGACTTAGACTTATGTGTTAGATCCTCTTGCTCCATCCATGACAAATGGGAAAACTTTCAGAGTCAAGGTTCAAACAGAGATCGCCATTACAGACAAGGTCGCAATGTCCAGAGCGGTGAAAAAAACACAGGCAAGAGCTTCTCTTTGAGCTGGAATTGACTTGAAGGCAACCGGTTTGGCTTTAAGGTTCGGAGTTGCTTGGTAATGAAAAAGGCAAGCAGGGGATGAATTGATGTATTTGCAAGAACAAATCAGTCTTAGAAGATGTTCAATCAGAATGTTTCTTAGAGGTGAGGTTGGCGAGACTTCAACTCGCTTCGAACAAGTCATCAGGAAAGCCCAGTCACCGGTGCTGGGGACCAGCGAAAAGGACAGGAGCCTTCAATGAGCCAGACTCACACAACAGCTGCTTACTAAGTCAGCGTGCTAGTGAGCAAAGACATGAGTGACCTGTAACATGGCGCAGGACAGGACACTTGTTCTTCTGAGTGTAAAGTCACCAAGAGTCCGAGCCAAGTCAGAGCAACTAGCAACAACAACAGAAGGGATGCTGCCCTAAAAAGGCGAGATGCTGCTGCCAGTGTCTGCACTTCACGATGATCTTAATCCGAAGCACGGGTGCTACAGGTTTGCGTTTCTGTCCTCCAACCCCTTGGTGGCCCGGGCCCTGTATCGTGCAGCATCTCGGTGCATCACCTGCCTGGTAGCTGGCCTAACACGTAAAGTCTTCAGTGGCTAATCACTGAAAGCTTGAAGGGGTAGGGACACCCTTCCGTGCCCCTACAACACCCACACTTCTCCTACCACGACCCAGGCCATCGTGTGGGATGATTGCTCATCTACATGCGTTTCTTTCTCATAAGACTGCACGCTCTGTGGTTGCAGCATCTAAGTGGTCCTCGGTTCAGCCCTGTGGCTTAGTGCAACGCCTGGCATGTAGCAGGTACTCAGTAAATAGACCTTGGAAAGAGACTGAGAGGCAGTGAACAGGGCACTGGAAGGAAGATAGGAAAGAGTGCATTCAATGCTGAGGAACACTCAGCGTGTACCAGACCCAGTACCCGCTGCCTTCCTGTCTGTTAGCCATCACCCACGCACACAGGCAAGCACATGTGGAGGTGAAGAAGCATTATCCCCCTTTTCACAGATGAGTGAAAACGAGGTTAGACAGGTTAGTCAGCTAGGTCAAGGTCACAAACCAGTGGGTGTCAGAGTTGGGAGTGGAGCTCCAATCTCAGCACAAAACCCTCACTACATAGAGGAAAGCCAGAGAAAACTAGAAGGTCAGTGTTTGTCCAGGTCTCATGAGAGGCAGACGTGAACCAGTGGAGCCCAGGGTATTTTTGGAGCAGTGACACTCTCCTGAATGGTCCTGCAATGGGAGACACATGACATTATGCATTCGTCAAAGCCCATAGGGCCATAACACAGAGTGAACCCTCATGCAAACTAATGATATACCAATATCAGTGCATCGATCATAACAAATGCACCAAGGAATATGAGACAATAGTCAAAGAGAAACAGCGTGCAAGGTGGAGGAGGGGACGTGGACCTCTTGGTACTTTCTGTCCAACTTTTCTGTAAACCTAAAACTGCTCTTAAAGTACAGTCTATTAAAAAATAAATCCTTGCTACACTACGTTGTCTCCTTGAGGAAGGCACTGCCCACTTTGCCTCTTTACAGAGAAACAGCTTTGGGCCTGTGACTGTCTGGGTGTCAGCCTGGCCTCCACTGAATTATGGTGGCTGCAGACACAAGTGAAAGGCCGAGTCTTCCGGGCAAAACACTCTTCACAAGCTTGGACTTTATTTTGCACCAGCCTGGGGCCCTGGAAGTCCCAGGCAGACAGTAATGTGGGCTGAGAGGGGGGAGTCTGTCTTCCTAGGACTGCAGATGGCTTGAGCCTAGAACATGTCCCATGGCCAGCTGCCACGGACCAGAGATGGAATGCCTCTGTGGTGGCCCTGGTTTCCAGGCACGCTGGAGCCGATTCCCCACGGGAAATCGAGCCTTCCACGTCTGCCCTCCCTTGCCAGCGTACCCCGTGACAGGAGCAGGGGGGTATGCTGGACAGGCCCTTTGGAGGTTTCATGGGGAGAGAGACTGTGGCTCCTAGAGGCATGGACTACTTCTTTAGGAAAAAAGAGAACCAGAAGCCAGAAATCCCATTCACCCGACTATCCCTTCAGAGTGACATCTGGTGGGTTCTCGTCCCTGAATTTCAGTGGTAAATTCTTTTTTTTTTAAACATTTTATTGTGCTGTAAGTGAAAGTTCATAATCCAAGTCAAGTTGCCACATAAAACCCTGTACACATACCTTTATGCAACTCTAGCAGCTCTCACATGATGGCACGTTCCTCTCCACCCTGGACAGCACACTCCTCCTTTCCACCTGGTTCTTCCAGTATCCATTCTACCAGCGCCTGTCCCCTCCACCCTCCCTGTCTACCTCTGGGTAGAAGTTGCTCAGTCAGCCTCATGTATTCAGTTAAGCCAAGAAGCACCTTCTTCACCAGCATCACTCTATATCTTATAGCCTAGTCCAATATTTGCCTTAAAAGTTGGCTTTGGGATAGGTTTCAGCTCCGGGCTAGTAGAGAGTCTGAAGACCATGTCCTCAGGGGACCCTCCAGTCTGTGGGACCATCAAGTCTGCTCTTTTGATAGAGTTCTAGTTTCTGCACACACTTTTTTCTCCTGGTACATTTTGTTCCCTGTCAGGACAGTTGGTGGCGGTGGCCAGACACCATTTATTTCTCCTGGTCTCGTGCTGATGTAGTCTCCAGACCACGTCCCTTTCTGTCTCTTGGGCTTATATTGTCCTTATATCTTTGATGTCCTTCACTCTCCTCTGCTCTGGGACAACTGGAACTCACTGATGTTATTTAGATGGCTGCTTGCTAAATTTTAAGACCCCAGATGCCAGTCACCAAAGTCAAATGCAAAATATTCTCTTTAAAAAGCATATCTATGTCAACTGAGCTAGAAGTCCCCAGAAACTATGGTCCGCAACAGTGTTGAATTCCGATAGCACACATGCTGAGCTCCTTCATCTGATGTCGTTGTTGTTATTTGCCTTCAAGTTGACTCCGACTTGCCATGATCCCGTGTGTAACAGAACAAACGCTGCCTGACCCTGCACCATCTCCACCGTCACTGTGTTTCAGCCCACTGTTGTGGCTGTTGTGTCGATCCATCCCATGGAGGGTCCCCTCATCTTCACTGAGGCTTTACTTTGCCACCCATTATGCCCTTTCCCAGAAATGGGTCTAATAGCCCCACTCCATCCTCAAGGCAATGCTTTAATGGCCATTTTGCAAAGGAGAAAACTGACTCTCATTCAAAATTAAGAGAAGAAAGACAGTGATGGGGAAAAACTTTTATCCCACCTTCAATATTAAATCTGGAGGCAACAAGCTCAAATCAGAATCCAGAGGTCCCCTGACTAGCTCAAAATTGGCCTGAGTATAAGACCTAGAGGGAGCGAACTTTATCCTATTTTCCTTTATCATGAAGCCAAATGTGAAGGCGTTCGCAGATCTGAGTTGTTGGTTTGAGTTCTTTCTACTCATTCTGAAGAGAACTGGCAAACTTCATGTGATACCTGGACATGTTTCTTTGGGATTGAATGGGACTGAAAGGTCTAAGTAGCTGCTGCTTACAGATTTTTATTCCAGAGTTTCAGTGTGACATCTGATTCAAACTTTGGTGTCTACAAAGCACATGTACTGTTATGGAGTGAGGTGCTTCTCCCCAAAGCATATGGCGAACTCCTAACACCCAGTACCTTTGACCATGACCTTGTTTGGAATAGGAACTTTGAAGGTGTTCTCGGTTACCATGAGGTCATGATGGAGTAAGGTGACCCTAATGCCCCATGACTGCTGTCGCTATAAAAGAGAAGAGACACAGAGACGGAGACAGAGAAAGGACACTGTATGACATCACAGCTGCAACCAGGGAATGCCTGGAGCCACCGGAAGCTGGGACAGAGGTATGGGGCAGGTGCTCTCTTAAGCCACTGGATTCAACACGGTAGACATCCTGATCTCACCTCCAAGCCTCTGGAGTGGTGTGACGGTACATCTCTGTTCTTCTGAGACAACCAGTTTAGAATATTTTGCTACAGCGAATGTCAGTCACCAAGGCCACCCAGCTCCCGTCACTGTGAGGCAGCCTTGACCCACACAGCAGAAGGGCTAGGGGCTGGGAGAGCTGGGCACCACACTGGCAGGACAGCGGCAGGAGCGGGCTTCACGTTCTGTCTGTGCTTCTTTCCTCCAGGTGGTCTGCACAAGGGTCCACAGAAGACCCTCAGAGAGACCTGTGCTTGCTCGTTACCCTGTGAGACGCTTGATCTCCAGCACCCTGGGGCTTTCCATGGTTTCCTCTGTACACGTGACTTGAACCAACTGGACTTCCCTCTTCCTCCTTCTCCTCATCCCCAGTACACTGGACCATCAGCCTGACATGTCTTTTCAATTAGGCCAGTCCTGAGCCGCTGAGTAACAGGAAACCACTGGCAACCTCAGACCTATCCAGACGCAGGAAACCAGGGAGAGACAGCAGCAGGCCCGGTAGTGGCGTCAGACCAACACACAGCCCAGCACAGGCCAGATGCTGCCCACCCTGCCTGCTAAAGGCCGAGGGCTTCGCTGAGAAGTGGAGATGGGAGAGAGTTCCAGCAGCAACCACACACTGTCCCTCAGGGAGGGCAAGTTGAAAGCGAAATCTTGGGGACGTAATAAGCTGAACAGCCCCATGTGAAGGTGCCATGAGGACATGGTCTTTGTCTATCTCCAGCCTTTTCTAGCTGAGGCGCTGCGAGCAGATTTCTCCACCTGTCCACACCTCCTGATAGACTTCTGCAAATGTGATGGGATCCCAACCTGAAAGCCTAGCAGTAGAGACCCAAGGAGATAATGTGTGTAAAACCCTAGCTCAGTGCCTAATACCCAGAATGCCCACAGAGCCAGTGGCTGTAAAATTCCACCATGGATTGGATGCTGATGTCTATCGGGAAATGGCAGATTCATGGCACAGCTTCCTCATGTGTTCTCAGAGGTGACTCTGGGAGGAAGGTATTTTGGATCCCATTTTATAGATGAGAAAACTGTGTAGTGAAAGAAGAATGTACTTCAGAATCAGGCAGAAATGAGTTCAAACACCAGACCTAGTTTTGAATTGAAATGGCCTCAGTTTAGTTCATAGCTTCTAGCATGTTAGGATACCTCATCTCTAATCCCTAATCTTCATGGCTGTCTGATGGTGTCCTGGTCTCCGTGGACCAATGGAGACATAACAATAATGAAAAGATGAAAACAACCCAAATTTCCATCAACAAATATACAGGTAAATTGGTTTGCTGTATAATGGAATAATACCAGCAACAAAAGTAAATAAAGGGTTGATTCATGTTACAACACACATGGAACTCCATTGGTTTGGATGAAGCCAAAAGGTGAAAACAACCCCAAAGCCCATCGACAGATGAGTAGATAAATCACGGCCTATCATACCCTGGAATGTTATTTGGCCATGAAGGAATAAGGTGCTGATTTATACTTCAGTATGATTGGAGTCCATTGGCTTGGCTGATACTAAAAGATGAAACCAGCCCACCATAGGTGAATAGAAAAACAAACTATGTGTCTCATACAATGGAATATTATTCAGCCATAACAAGTAACAAAATATTGATTGATGCCATAACCTAGACGAATCCCCGTCAGCTTGGAAGGGGTCAGAAAGTGGAAACAACCCAAGTGGCAGCTGATAGATGACTAGATAGACGCACTGTTGTCCGTTCACACGGCACAAAGCTATTCAGTCAGAAAAACAAATGCAGTGCTGATCCACACTGCAACGTAGATGAACCTCAGAAGCATACTGAACACACACACACGTGCAGACACACACAGAGACAAACACACAAGCGGCTGTGGAAGTGCCCATGTCGGTGTACACAAAAGCTCCCACAAATTTCCCATTTTCACATCTACTTGTGCCACGTAACCAGGAGAGTCCTGGATGTCAGAGTTTAACTTGTTGTCATTAGGTGTCATCAAGTCAGTTCCAGCTCATAGCAGTTCTAAGTCCAACAGAAGCAAACACTGCCTGGTCCTGTGTCGTCCTCACGGTCCTTACTGTGTCTGAGCCTGTTGTTGCAGCCACTGTGTCTGTCCGTCTCATTGAGGGTCTTCTTCTTTTTCACTGATCCTCTTCTTTGCCAAGTATAACGTCCTGCTCCAGGGATTTGTCCTTCATGGTCAAAGTACATGAGATGAAGTCTGACCATCCTCACTTGCAAGAAGCACTCTGGCTGTACTTCTTCCATGACAGACTCCGTCCGTTCTTCTGGCAGTCCATGGTATAGTCAATATTCTTCACCAACACCATCATCTAAAGGCCTCAGTTCTTCAGCTTTCCTTATTCATTGCCCGGCTTCCACATGTCTATCAACCAGTGTAAAAAATATACCCAGTGCCCCACACCAGGAATAGTGGAGCCAACATTTAACCCTGGGCTTGCGTGACTTTTGAGGCAAATCAGTACCACTTTCCAAGCCTCTGATTCCTCCTGTTTAACACGGTTACTTGTCTCTGTGTGGGGGCTGCGGCAGAAGGCTTACATAACCAGGAACTCCAGAAAACTTATAAACACAAACAAAATGCTGAAGGAGCTCCATTCTAGCCTGTGATGGCACTGACTCAGCTATTTCCGTGCCAGATGGCTTAGTCCCTCAGAGCCTGTTGAACATCCCTTTGTCCTAAAGGGCCAACAGTGGGTCTGTGGAAGGTTCACGTGCAGCCATTCACATGCCCCAGGACAAGACTCAAAAGTTTTCTTGAATGCATTGACCAGGCTCATCCCTTCAAAAGTCTGCTCCCACAACCATATGTCTCAGCGATGGGAGACCACAAAACATGACTATGGGCAGCTGCAGACAAAGGGACCCCAGAATGGGGAGCAGAAGAAGAGAGGCAATTCTCCTCCCAGAGACCTTCCAGGAAAATCCCAGTCATCTCCTCACCTGGCCCCAAGTTGCCTCCTTCCAGCAAGCACTCCCGGCTCTCCTTTGCACCACGGTGTCCACGTGAATGACGTGCAGAGGCTGTTACAGCTTCACAACTCAAGGCATTTCCAGTGACAGAGATGAACTTTCAAACAAAGATAGATGGGATGTTCCAGACCTCCTGGGAGGCCGGGGGGTGCTAACAAGGAAAAGAAAGATCAATGTTTTGCCCTGAAATTTTACAGCCACAGATTTTAATGCAAAGAAGCTGTGAATCTTTGATGAAAACTAAAACAGCAACTTAAATGCCTTCCACATTGCTCACCCTCCCCGCACATGTGGGGACTTTGGGGAACACTCACACTGGCTGGGGCACTGGGCAAGCGACGGACAGATCTCTGTATGGCAAGATGCTGGGGGCCCGCCTCTCCCTTTAGTCTAACTAACATGCTTTCTTCTATTTAGGAGGAAAAACGCTTCTAAAATAAAGTAAAATAAAGACTACCGACTAACTAAAAACATTAAATCTAATGTGTTTACACCCTGAAGAAGGACCGACGCTTTGAAACGAAGAGCAGAGTTAAGAGCACGTGATGTCACCCTTTCTTTTCCCTCCCCCCTTTGCTTGGAGACCTTTCGCTGGCACACTCTGGGTGTTGTGCATGCACACAGGTCTGTGTGTACACCAGTCATTCATTCACGCAGTCAGCTAGACTCTGGCTGCATCTTCAATTGCTGTAAAACATGTATAATGAAGTTAAGGTTGTTGGCACTCAGTTTAGTGATTGAATTTTGTGTGCACATGTGTACACATGTTGGGGGGGCACACAAGCGTGTGTATGACATTGCCCCCAGCAGCACATTCTTGCAGTGACACATCCAAATCCCTCTGGTAGCTGAAAGGAACCAGGGCTTCTGTGATTACTGGGGGTTGGGGAATCAATTCCAACTGATGGCAATCCTGCCTAGAGTACAGCTAGGCTCCACACGCTTCTCAAGGCTGTGACATTTCTGAAGATCTCCAGGAATCCCTTCCAAAGCACCTCTAGGGAGATTCAAACCACCGACCCACCAGCTAATAGCAGAAGGCTTCACCACGTGCAGCACCCAGGCCCTGAGAGGGCTCTCTAGCCCAGGACATAGCTCTCAAGGGAAGCTGAGCCTCAGAGAGTTCATGGAGCTCTCAGTGTCACTTTCAGAGTTGGCCTGCCTCCTCTTGCAGTGTTCCACCCACACACCCCACCTTCTGCCGACAAATCAACTGGAACCTAGGAATTAGGTCTGAGAGCTGCTCATAGGCCAGAGATGCTTTTTAACACTTATTGAAAAGTTTATGCTGGCTAGAGCCTTCTGAACGGCAAGAGTACCCCTCAGATCCTTTCTTCTGGAAGTAAATCAGCACCTCAATATGATATTTATTACAAAGCAAGCTGTTTTCATTCAATATTCTACTCATAATCATACCATAAGAACCTACAATCCATTGCCATTGAGTCGATTTGGACTCATAGCAACTGTATAGGACAGAGCAGAACTCCCTCGTAGGGTTTCCAAGGCTGAAGTCTTTGCAGAAGCAGACAGCCACATCTTTCTTCCGTGGAGAGGCTGGTAGGTTCAAACAGCCAACCCTGCAGTTAGCAGCTGAGTGCTTAACCACTGAGCTGCCAAGTCCCCTTAATTGTCTTGTAGATATCCATTAGTTTTTTAATACTTCCTTCAATGTTTTTAACCAGAAGTCTGCTTCTGTTTCTCTGCACCCTACTATCAACATATAATTTTTCCACCACTATTTTCTTTAAAAAGTAAAATCAATAAATGGTGTGCAATGCTCTCATCGAGGCCACCTGTCCACGGTGGCATAGTCAACATCTACCTTAAGCATTGCATCAGTACAGCCAGACACTGTGAAGCAGGGATTGCTACAAAAAGATGACATCCCATTCCAGGCACACACACAACACACACACAGCAATTAAAACTGAAGCCTCTAGGGAGCAGACAGCCTGTGCTTTTTTATGGACTTTTTATAGCACCCAGCAGGACACCATGTGCAAGCCACACTGTAAAATCTCTGGGAGTACTCAGTCAACTGGTCTCCTTGTCTGGATCAGATATTCCTTCATGTGGTTGAGTGTAAGCTTATCTGAATGTGGACTTACTTGGTGGCTATTATCAAGCTGGGAAGAGGGTTGACTCCAGAGGCTGGAGGCCTGGGTGCTGGTCCAAGCCTCAGTCGTAACCATCATCACTGTGATCATTTGTGAGGCATACTAGGTGGCAACCATATGCACATTTCTCATTGCCAACACATCCCCATCTCACAGAAAAGACACCTGGGCTTCAGGGAAGTGCCTGAGGTTAGCCAGATGGACAGTACCAGTATCAGCTAGCTTCCAAATAGTGTGCCTTTTCCTTCATGGTCTTTGAAGTTGGTTGGCCTTAGGGAAATCTTTGAGTCTCTCTAATCCTTGGTTACTTCATTCATAAAATGAAGAGTTGGAAAAAAATGGTTTCTAAAGTCTTTTTCCAGCTTAAAACTGGGAGGTGGTGCTTCAGGACCCAGTATCACTGCCTGGAGTAATAACAATGCTGCAACACAGCATCTTTAGGCATCTTGGTGAACATGCCCAGTGCAGCATGGCTCACAGATACCCCACAGGCCATGCTGAGGAGCTAAGCTGCATCAGAGGGATCACAAAAGCTGCCCCGGTTACTCCCATCCCTGTGTTCAGATCTTTGGCAATGAGGCTTTGCAGTGTCTCCCATGGAGGCATGGAGTCCTCACCCCACCCCTGGCATCTGGGCTGGCCTGAGACTACAGAAGATGAGAGCACTGCCAGTTCTCAGCCAAGGCCTCAAGAGACTTAGCACACGTCTGTTCTCACCATGAAACAGCCCGGACAACTTCACTGGAGAAGATAGAGGCTGCATGGAGGAGGACGCAGCTGACCCAACTGAAGCCATCTCCTTGAGTCTATTGCGAAGCCACTGTCCCATCTTGGACACTGAGGCTTCGAAGAGAAATTTGTTATTCTCTTTCCTGTCTCTGCAGGACTTTCTTTTTTTAATATTTGATTGTGCTTATAAGTTAAAGTTTATGATCTAAGTCAACTTGTAATACAAAGACTTACATACACATTTCTATGTAACTCTAGTTGCTCTCCCTACACTGTGACAGCATACTCCTCCTTTCCACGCTGTATTTCCCATGTGTATTCAACCAGGTCCTTTCCCCTGTGCCCCCCTTATCTTGTCCCTTGACAGGAGCTGCCTGGGTAGCCTCCTGTATCAACTTAAGTCAAGACATATACTCTTTGCTAGTATAAAATTACGTCTTATACTGTCATCCAATCTTTGTTCAAAGAGTTGTCTTCAAGAAAGGCTTCAGCTCTAGGCTAACAGAGAATCTGGGGTCCATGCCCTCAGAGAGCCCTCCAGTTTGTCAGACCATGAGGTCTGGTCTTCTTAATAGGGTTCAAGTTCTGCACTCTGTTTTCTTCCCTCTTCATCAGAAACTTTTTGCTGTCTTCCCTGTCAGGACAGTCAGTGGTGTAAGCTGAGTATCATCTAGTTCCTCTGGTCTTATGCTGATGTACTCTCTGGATTATGTGACCCTTTCTGTCTGCTGGGCTCATATTCTCATTGTGTCTTTGATGTCCGTCATTCTATTGTGGTCCAGTTGGGTTAGAGTCAATGGATGCTACTATGATGGCCACTTGCCAGCTTTTAAGACCCAGATGGCACTCACCAAAGTGAGATGCGCCCAGTCCTGCAGGACCTTCTCAACTTTGCAGATGGTTGATGGCTGGGGCTGACATCAAATGAAGGCTGGAGTAAGCTGGACACGCTAGTCAGCTCTTCACTGACGTGTCTGTGCCTTACCAGGAAGACTGGTGTGGCTAGAGGCTGGCAGGGTAGAGATCTATGTCTCTGTCTCTGTCTCCTCTCAGCCTCCCCACATATCTAACTTGGCATTCCTCATAACATGTCTGCTCCTCACAAGCAGCTCCTTCCTCTCTCTCTCTTCCAACCCAACCCAGCACTCCAAGGCATGTTTACTGGTGCATCATTCTGACCTTCAGCCTTCTCCCTGAGACTAAGTCTATCCTGAGATGAGTCAGAAAATCCCCATGCAGAATCCTGTAAAGAAGGGAGGACATGACCTTGGTTTCAGAAAGTCCATCTTCAGCAAACTCTATTAGGTCACTAACCATGTGCCCGCAGCAATACTTTGAGTCTCATCACCACTCAAGCAGGTCTCACCTATCCTCCTGGAGGTCTTGATTCCTTCTAAAATGGAAGACCTGCAATTGATTGCAACCTTCAAGAGACATGCAACTTATGACAGGCACATCTCCCCCCTCATTCTAAGAGTTATATCTCTACTCATGCAGCCCAGAACTACATTACTCTTCTTGACATCCACATGGTAGCATGAGATTGTGTAAAGCCAATGACTCCAGAACCAAAATCTCCAGAATCCCAAGGAAAAGTTCTGGCTATGGTACTTCTCCTTGCTAATTCTGGGAATTTTTTTTCTAGACTCCATGCCAGGAACTTGCTTCTTCTCTTATTAAAGGGAAGACAGCACACTTATTACAAAATGAGCATCAAGTTTGGAGTCAAGCTGAGTAGCACTTCTGCACTGAACAGTGTCTTTCTTACCAGAAAAGCTGTACTTCAGATAGCTGCACCTAAAGAATGCAGCAGCGGCTGGGGGCCAAGGCTAACAGTATGCTTATGCATTCCCTTCTTAGAGTGAGGCCATAGCTTCTGCTGGTGTGACAGTGCAGATGCTGAACAGCTTTCCAATGGTGCAAAGACAACAATCAATATCTAACCACTTAAAGAAGCACACCATCATGGCTCCAAAAAACTTCCAAAGTAAAGAAGCAAAAAAAACTTCTCAGATGAAGGAGCCTTCCTTACTGGAGGTAGGATACAAAAGAATTATGTATAGAGCCCTTCTAGATCTTAGGATGTAGATTAAACAAAGTGCAGCAGAACAAAATGAAAAATTAAACAAGCTATACAAACTGCTAGAACATCAATGATCTGAAAATCAGCAGATCAATAATAAAATCACAGACAATTCAGTGGAAAGCCAAAACAACAGGATTGAGGAAATGGAATGTTGTATTAGCATGATTGAAGATGAAGCAACTGACACTAGCAGTTATGAGGAGAAATCAGATAAAGGAATCAATAAAAATCAAGAATCATGTGGGACTCTATCAAGAGGAACAATATACACATAATTGGAACTTCAGAACAAGGATGCACAGCAGAAAATACAGAGAGAATTGTTGAAGACTTGCTGACGGAAAACTTCCCTGACATTATGAAAGAAGAGTAGATCGCTGTTCCAGATGCTTTTCAAACTCCACAAAAGGTAGACCCCAAAAGAAAACCACCAAGACATATTATAATCAAGCTTAACAAAATGAAACATAAGGAGAGGATCTTAAAGGCAGCCAAGCTTGCACCAAAACTATGTACAAAGGGTAACCTTGTAGACAGTCCTCTGACTTTTCAGTCAAAACTATGTTGGCAAGAAGGCAATGGGATGACACATACAAAGCCTTGAAGGAAAAAACTTCCAACCAAGAATTACATGTTCTGCAAAATTGTCATTAGGACATTCTCAGATAAACAGAATCTTAGAGACTTTGCAAAAGCCAAGCCAAAGTTACAATAAATACTGAAGGAAGTTCTTTGAATAGAAAATCAATAATACTAGATGTATACTCAAGGATGCAACACAGGACACAGCATCCAGAGTTCTAATTAGTCAGGGAAGTCACAAAGTTCAATCAAAGCTAAAATATTAAAATTTGGGGAAGAGAGAGCTTAATATGTAAACTGTGACAGCACTACACTATAAAGAAGGATGTATTACAGTATTCATGGTCCTTTCAGATGGAGAGGAAGTTCAGGAAATATAAAGAAGTTAAAGACCGGTTTAAACCTAGAACATTAGGAGGGAACAAAGTGTTAGCTGCAAAGCAAATTAACAATACTGTATATTAAAACAAGAAACACAATACGGAAGTCTCAACAGACAAAAAACCAACATTGAGGAAGATGAAAGAAAACCCATAAAGAAAAATGACCCAGAGCAGAATATTAAGTGGAACAAAGAAAATGTCAACAACACAAAAACTAAGGCACCACAATGACAACACTGAATACATACCTATCAATAATCACACTGAATGTAAGTAGAATAAACACTCCAATAAACAGACAGCAAGCAACAGGCTGGGTCAAAAATCACGATTCGTCTATATGCTGCATGCAATAAACACACCTTAGACTCAAAGATATGAAAAAATTGAGTAATCAAAGGATGGAAATATATATAACAAGCTAACAACATGCAAAGAAGAGCAGGAATGGAAATGTTAATCTCAGATAAAATAGATTTTAAAACAAAATCCACCATCATGGATAAGGATGATCACTATTTATTGCTTAAAGGATCAATACATAAGGAAGATATAAGAATATTAAATATTTATGAACCCAATATCTAAACAAATCAAACACTGACAGCATTAGAAAAGGAGACAGATCATGCCACAATAGTAGTAGGAGACTTCAACAGCCCACTTTAAGTAAGGGACAGATGATCCAGGAGAAAGCTCAACAAAGATACAGAAGATCTTGCTGCAATCAACCAACTCAACCTCACAGACATATACAGAACTTCTTGCCCAACAACAGACAAGTACACTTTCTTTTCCAATGCACATGGAACATTCTCCAAGATAGACTGCATGTTAGCCCATAAAGCAAGTCTCATCAAAATCCAAACCATTGAATTATTACAAAGCACCTTCTCAGACCATAAAGCCATAAAAGTTGAAATCAATAGCAGAAAACACATGGGTAGAAATTTGAACTCATGGAAAATGAAGAACACCTTACTGAAAAATTCATAGGTTATAGAAGAAATCAAGGATACAACAAAGAAATTCACAGAACCAAATGAGAATGAAAGCACATTCTACAAGAACCTAGGGGATACAGAAAAAGCAATCCTTAGAGGTCAATTTGTCTCAATTAATGCACACATCTGGACTGAAGAAAGGGCCCAAACCAACTAATTAACTTGAACAAGTAGAAAGAGAACAACAGGAAAACCTCTTTCACCAGGAAAAAAACAAATAAGGATTAGAGCAGAACTAAATGAACTAGGCAACAGAAAAAAATTGAAAGAATTAACAAAACCAAACACTGCTTTTTTTAAAAGAGCCACAAACTTGATAAAGCATCAGCTAAACTCATGAAAGAAAAACAGGAGAGGAAATAAATAACATGAATAAGAAATGAAACTGTAAATGTCACAACAGATCCAACCAAAATTAAAAGTATCATAACAGAATAGTATGAAAAAGTGTACTCTAACAAATTTGAAAATGTAGAGGAAATGGACAAGTTCTTAGAGTCACACCATCTACAGAATTATCATAAAGAGAAGTACAACAACTTAATAAACCTGTAACAAAAGAAGAGATTGAAAAAGTAATTTAAAATCTACCAAAGAGTCCTAGCTGAGATAGCTTCACTAGAGAATTCTACCAAACTTTTGCCAAGCCAAGCCAACTACCACTGCTAACCAAACTTTTAGAGAGCAGTTAATGCCAATATTACTGAAGCTATTCCACAACATAGAAAAGAACAAAACATTTCCAAGTTCATTCTATGAAGCCAGCATAACCCTGATATTAAAGCCAGGTAAAGATCCTACAAAAGAGAAAACTACAGACCAATGTCTCTAGTGAACCTAGATGCAAAGATCCTCAACAAAATCCTAGTCAGTAGAATTCAACAACATATCAAAAAGACAATTCAACATTACCAAATAAAATTCATACCAGGAATGCAGGGTTGGTTCCACATAAGAAAAACAATTAATGGAATAAACCACATAAGCAACACAAAGGAAAAGAATCACTCAATTTTATCAATTGATGCAGAAAAGGCATTGAACAAAGTCCAACACCCAATCGTGTTAAAAATTCTCACAAAATAGGAATAGAAGGGAAATTCCTCAATACAATAAGAGGCATCTACCCAAAACCAACCACCAACATCATCCTGAGTGGAGAGACACTGAAAGAATTCTACCTGAGAACAGGATCTAGACAAGGGTGCCCACTGTCACCACTTCTATTCAACATTGCACTAAAGGTTCTGACCACAGCAATCAGACAAGACAAAGAAATAAAGGGCATCTGCTTCAGTAAAGAAGTAAAAATATCCCTATTTGTAGGTGATATGATGGTATACATAGAAAACCCTAAGGAATCCATAAACAAACCACTGGAACAAATAGAAGAATTCAGCAAAGTATCAGGATATAAGATAAACATAAATAAATTGGTAGGATTCCTTTACACCAACAAAGAGATCATCAAAGAGGAAGTCACCAAGTCAACACTATTTACAATAGCTGCCAAGAAGATAAAATACTTGGGAACATATCTAACCAGAGATATAAGAGACCAATACAGACAAAATACAAGACCCTACTGCAAGAAAGCACAAGACACTTCCATAAGCGGAGAAACCTACCTTGCTCGTGGATAGGAAGATTTAGCACTGTGAAAATGTCTATTCTACCCAAAGTGATCTAAATATACAATGCAATTCCAATACAAATTCCACCATCATTTTTTATTTTTATTTTTTTATTTATTGTGATTGAGTGACAGTGTATAATCCAGTTTAAATTCACATGCCTGCCTATGTGCAGCTCCTACTGCTCTCCTTGCCCAGTGACAGCACACTCCTTCTTTCTGTTCCATACATGTCATACCTCTTACCAATCTCCTGTCCTCTCTTCTCCACCAGTGTCATTTTTTAATGAGCTGGAGAAACAAATCACCAACTTTGTTTGAAAAGGAAATAAATTCCAGATGATTAAGACACTACTGAAGAAGAAGAATACAGTGGGAGATCTCACACTACCTGACCTTAGAACCTATTACACTGCCACAGCAGTCAAAACAGCCTACCACTAGTACAAAAAGAGACATATAGACCTTGGGAACAGAAGAGAGAATCCAGAAATATCACCATCCTCCTATGAGCAGTTGAAATTTGACAAAAGCCCAAAGATTGTAAACTGGGGTAAAAACAGTATCTTTAACAAATGGTGTAGGCACAATTGGATAACCATTTGCCAAAAACTGAAACAAGACCCATGTCTTACACCTTGCACAAAAACTAAACCTAAGTGGATCAAAGACCTAAATATCAAACCCAAAGCGATAAAGATTATGGTAGAAAAAATAAGGACAACGATGGAAATACTAGTACACGGCAGAGACAGACGACAAAATCTTACTGACAGTGCATGAACAACAGAAGAGAAAATACGTAAATGGGAATTACTAAACAATCAAACTTTTATGGTCACCCAAAGATTTTATCAAGAGATTTAGAAGACTGCCTGCAGAATGCGGGAAAATGTTTGGCAACTACATATCAGATCATCATCTGATTTCCATAATCTACAAGGTACTGCCAAATATCAATAAGAAAAAGACAAACAAGCCAGTTAAGCAATGAGCAAAGGACATGGACAGACACTTCACCAAAGAAGACATTCAGGCAGCCTAAAGACATGTGAGGAAATGCTCATGATCCTGTTGCCAAGCCAAGTGCTGAACCCAAATAAAAACTACAATGAGATACTATATGACCCCAATGAGGTTGACGATAATCCAAAAAACACAAAACAACAAATGCTGGAGAGGCTGCAGAGACATTGAAACTCTCCTGCACTGCTGATGGGAATGCAAGATGGTACAACCTCTTCGGAAAGCTAGAAATAGAACTACTGTATGATCCAACAATCTCACTGCTAGGAATATATCCTACAGAAAGATACATGTACATTAGTATTTATGGCAGCAAAGTCCACAATAGCAAAAAGATGGAATCAACCTAGATGCCTATCAATAGACGAATGGATAAACAAACTATGGTATGGATACACAGTGGAACACTACTCAATGGTAAAGAACAATGATGATTTTAGGAAGCATCTCATAATGTGGTATCAACTAGAAGACATTATGCTGAGTGAAATCAGCCAACTGCAAAAGGATAAGTATTGTATGAGACCACTATTATAAGGATTTAAAATAAACTACTTATGTCCAGAAGAAAAGACTCTCTGACAGCTATAATCATGGGGAGGGAGGGAGAAGGTTGGTCATAGATGAAATACTCGGTGGGAATTTGGTTAGGTGAAGAGTGTGACAGCACCCAATAGAAGGCAAGTCAGCATACATGGACTACACTATAAACTAAAAGGTTTTCTAAATTCAACCCAACATTTCAAAGGATAAAGTAGCAGAAACAGGGGTCTGGGGACCACGCTTACAAGGGACATCAAAATCATAACTAGTCTTTGGCAAGAGAGTCTTCTGCACCCCATATTAGTGAGTGGAATCTGGGATCTTAAAAGACAATAAGCTGTCATCTGGGGAGCATCAGTTGGTCCCAATCCACCTGGAACAGATGACAACTGAGAACATCCAAGACACAAGGAAAATGAGCCCAAGAGACAGAGGGACCCATGTGATCGGGAGACCGCATCAGCATGAAAATAGGAGAACCAGGCGGTGCTCAGCCACCACCAAGGACAGCTTTGATAGAGGACACAATGTAGAATTCCTGACATATCACATGAAAAAGTGATGTGCATATCAAGAACTCTACCAAAAGACCAGAATTGATGATTCAACAACCTGGGGGGTCCCCAGGAACATGACTCCTAGACTTACTGCTGCCCCAGGCCATGATTTCCTGAATTCTGTAACCGTCCTCCATTTTGTGATTGTCCTGTGCTGTATGTTAAAGGATTAGGGTGGGACTGTAAATCCCTTCATAAGATCACCTCCCTGCTTCCCTGCAAAGAGAGTTTCCCTGGAGTACGGCTTGCCCCACCCTTGATCCTTTCATCCTACAAGAGATAAAAGGAAAGGGAAACCAGCAGAGAATCGGGAACCTCACACCGTCAAGAAAGCAGCACTGGGAGAAGAGTACATCCTTCAGACCTGAGGTTTCTGCATGTATATTCTCCCTGGACAAAGACTGATGCAATACAGGACTTTCCTCCAGAGCTGACAAAGGGGACAGCCTTCCCCTTGAGCGGACATCCTGAATTTGGACATGTAGCCTACCAGACTGTGTAAGAATAAGCTATCCCTTCTTAAATCTATCCACTCTGTGGTATTTCTGTTAGAGCAGCACCACCCCGTCTGTGCTGAGTCTCTTTTTCCTGAGCTGTGATAGAAGAGCTCTGCAGCAGAGCCCATTTCACAGCCACTGCAGTGAAGTTTAAGTACCTAGCACCAAATCCACTGCCATCGAGCTGATTTTGACTCATAGAGATCCTGCTGGACAGTGTTGAAGTTTTCCAGAGTTTCCAAGCAGTGCCTGCTAGATTCTAACTACTGACGTTTTGATTAGCAACCATAGCACTTAACCACCAGGCCACCAGTGTTACCAGTACCTAGGACAGTATCTACCAAATAGTGCTTCAGACAAATGGGAAATGTAATTATCAGTAACTATATTAATAATTATGATTGTGATCATTGAAGTACAATATGTTTCCTGATTTATTATAATTCTCATCAGTGGGGATCTTTAGATACTCATCATACCATCCAATAGATTTATAATCCACAAGCTGGGTGACGTGGTCCACATTCTCAGTGACTTATTAGGAGAGCCTTTGAGTCAGTTGGAGAGGATGACAAAGCTGCTGGGATGCTGCTGGATCTACTGACCAGCATCTGTCATGGATGGTTGGCCTAATTTTATCTAATTTTACCATCCTTTTGCCCATAGTTCTCCATCCTGGCTAAATAATTAGGAATCAAAGGAAGCCATTCAAGCCTCCCATTCCTTTAAGGCTGTCATCTGATTTTCTTCTTCTCTCCCTGGAGCACCCTTCACCTTTGGACCCAGCTCTCCCACCAGCAACTTCAAAGGAACATAGTCTTTCCATCCCTGCCTCCTCCCCAAATCGCAACTCAACACCCCCTGCTTGGCATACTTTTCTTTTTTCTTTTTTTTTGGAATATGTTCAACTCCCATTGTCTAAATGATAGTGTTTTAAAAGTTGCTTTGTTAATAAAACGCTTCAGTTTAAAAAGTTTGTTCAGCAGCGTGTGTCTCTTAATATGTGTCAACTTCTGTTTGGATCAATTGACATGGGATGCTGTATTAATTATTCATTTTTGCAGAATGGAAATTAATTATTGTGCATGATATTCTAAACACATATGGCAACAGTGCCGGCTGGACTGGCCCCCTGCTAGGATTTCAGAGATTCGAATTCAGAGGTAATATGTTGTGTTGCAAAGCCAAGGCCTCCTAAGGGTTCCAAGATAGAAGAGCTGAAAAAGCTGACACTTTCCTGTACGTGGGCCAACTTCAGCGCTTACTTGAATGCACTGCTGACTTCACTGCTATCTCCTCCCAAATCCGTGCTGGCGAGGGGAGCGTCTGAGTCTATCACAGTAGCTGCAGCCACCTGAAGCTTCCTGGCCCCTTGTCCTTTCCTCTAAAGCCGTCTTTCTGCAACACATGATGTCATTAACCTCTTCTCCTTGACTACTTTGAAGTGTGTGTTCCGGGAGGGATGACAAGGTCCGCGGTGTCTCCGTTGCACTAGGTACCCCCTCTATCACTTTGTTTACCATCCTACGTTGGAATTATCTGCGTAGCTATCAAAGCCAACACTTGATGAGTTCTCCGTGGGCAGAAATTAGGCATCCTTCTTTCACGCCTCTTCCCAACAAGTCTACCAAAGATAGGTAGCTTATTCAGCTAAGTCGAACCTGTTCATCTCACGGGGAGAAAGAACTACTCACAGAAGTGCCTAGCTGCTCTGAGGAAAATGAAGAAGGAAGCTCATCTCTGGTAGACGAGCAGCTAGGGTGCGTGTTTGGAAGCAGAGATGGGTTACGGGACACTCTTGATATATAAGAGACAATGGATCTCTCAGCATTTATAGAGGGAACTATTTCTGAAGCAAGCAAGAAAGCCACTGTTTCAATTTTCCAGCTCATTCAGCTCTCTTCTCTCCCTTCTTCACTATAGTACCTGGAGCAATGATGGGAAGAGTCGATTAGCTCATGAAAGAATGAGTGGATGAAGTTAGGATTGTTTGGGTTGCAATTGACAAATAAATAACTCGAACCCAACCAAACAGACAAGATGAAAAGAAACCTCTCGGTCCCCATAATTGAAGGCTGGCTTCAATCAGCCTGAGTTAGATGCAGACAATGAAATGATGTCACCAGGACCCAGATGCTCTCCGCCTCTTGATTTGCTTTGGTTGGATCTATTCTTGAGTAAGATCTCACCTCGGAGGAGGCAAAAGCTCTAGTAGCTCCAGACTTTACTTCTTCTCAAGTTCAAGTCCATAGAGGAGAGAAAGAGTCCACCTCTTCAACAGCTAAAACAGAAGGCTCAGAGTTGGGTCTCCTTAACTCCAGTTGGAAAGGTTTGGGTCATTGGTACCTTCCTGAGCTGGCCTGGGCCAGTCTCAAAGGACTGCCAACGTCAAGTCAGGAAGCAAGAAAGCTCTTGTCAGGTGCTTAGCAAGAACTGCCAGGAAAGGCTCTGGATCTGCAATGCTGTGTCTCAGTGGCACTCAGGTTGGGTTTTAGGAAGAGAATGCTTTCCCACAACTTCTATACTCTAGTTTAGGCCCAGAGAGACCTGGTGGTATAGTAGTTAAAGCATTCAGCTACTGACTGGAAGGTGGCCAGTTGGAACTCAACAGCCACTCCATGGGAAAAAGAGTGGCAATCTGCTGCCATAAAGATTCACAGTATTAGAAACCCTATGGGGCAATTCTATTCTGCCTTACAGTGTCTCTATGAATCTAAGTCGACTTGATGGCAGTGGGTTTGGTTTTTGGTTTGGGAGTTTCAGCCCTGAACTCTGAGAACACAGAGAAAGAACTTAATATTTTTAATAAACCATTATGCCTTCCTCACAAGATAATGCCATGTGTGTCCCCTAGAAGCTGGTCATTTCTGAGACAACCCAGACTTTTCTCTTACATCTCATAGAGGAAGAAGAGTGATTTGTGGTTCATTGAATGGATTGGTGAGTCCATGTTCTTTCTGGTAGGGCCATGCCTTGAGATTGACAAGGAACATAGTATTAAGGCTCCTGTTGGTCCTATCTCTCTCTCGTCCTGTCTCTCTCTCATCCTGTCTCTCTCTCGTCCTGTCTCTCTCTCATCCTGTCTCTCTGTCCTCAGTTTACCTCCACATCTCATAGGATGTGTGAATTGGGGACGTGAAGAGGTTTCTTCCCAACAAAGAGTATCTCTAAAAAAAAACACACAAAGAAAATATACACCAGAAATGTGGAAATCCGATCCAAGTAAAAGGGAAGGGAACAACTGTGACGTCTCGTTTGGTTGATCTAGTATCAAACTTGGACCCAGAGTTTTCTGGTGGCCACGACTGAAAGAAAAACAGAACTTTTAAGAGTGCTTAGTAGTGTCCCAATGGAGGTGGGTGACAAAGAAGTTCTTGACAGTAAATTATGAGAACTATTTTCTTAGAGGCATTGAATTGGGAGTTAGACATGTTTTTTTACCCCTCTTCCTCCCTCTGTCTCACAACTTTTTTTCTCACAATATTAGATCTACAGATAGTTTGCAAAGATGCTATAGAGTTTGTCCACGTCCTCACCACCCAATTTCCCTACTTTTAACATCTCACATCACCATGGTACATTGGCCATAGTGCGTTGTTATGAACTATACTCCAGATGTTATCTAGATTTCACCAGCTTTTCCGCTGCAGTCTTCTGAACAATCCATGCTGCCCTTGGCATTTCATTGTCATATCTTCCCAGTCCCCTCTGTTCACTGGCATTCTCTCAGTCTTTCTTTATTTTTCAGAACTGGACAGTCTTGAGGAGTATTGACCAGGTGTCCTCCCAGCTCCCCTCCATCTGAGTTTGCCTGATGTTTTTCTCAAGATTGGGCTGGTGTAAGGAGCATCTGCAAGGAATGCCACTGAGGAGAAGTCCCTTTCTTGTCACGTCTTATTAGAGATTAATAGCACCCATATAACAAAGTTTTCTTATGAAAGTATGCACAATTACAGTTCAATTTCTTCTTGTAGTTAATGCAAGTTTCTCTTAAAACAACCAAAATTCACTTCTTTTTTTTAATTTCTGTTTTATGAGACACCTCTGTCATGGATTGAGTTGTGTCCCCCCCAAAAAAGTGTGTAACAAATTGGCTACGCCATGATTCTTGGTATTGCATGGTGTTCTTAAGTACTGTAAACCCCGCCTCTATGATGTCAATGAGGGATAATGTTGAAGCAGTTGTGTTCGTGGAGCAGAACTCAATGTGTAAGATTTTGTTCTGCCTTGAAGCAATCTCTTGGATATAAACAAAAGGGAAGCAAGCAGAGAGTTGGGGACCTCACACTACCAATAAAGCAGTACTGGGAGCAGAGTGTGGCCTTTGGAATCAGGGTCCATGTGCCTCAAAAGTTCCCAGTCCAGGGAAAGATTGACGACAAGGATCCCCCTCCAGAGCTCACAGAGAAAGTCTTCCCCCGGTGCTAATGACCTGCATTTGGACTTTTATCTTACTCTCCTGTGAGAAAATATCTATTTGTTAAAGCCCCACTTGTGGTATTTCTGTCATAGCAGCACTAGACGACTAAGACATCTTACTCTATAAAACATGATTCATCTTATAGCAAACTAACAACCCTTCAGTCTTTTTCTTACCAAATCTCAGCACTTTCACCCATTGCTTTTTGTCCTTGTTTTGGGGTTTTTGTCTATATTTAATAAACACAGAAATTTCTCTTTTCCCCATTTAATTCATTTTCACCTTGTCACCATGATATCCTGATCTAGCACCCTCTTCCTGGATTTTGTTAGCCAGTACTTTAACTTCCTCTCCAAGCCTAGTGTCCTCCCCAAATGTACCCACTGCCCTTGTTTACACTGGTGATTGTGGTGGATTTCATTGCTTACCCCAGAAAGATACATTTAAACCCTCACCCCTAATACCTGTAAAAGTGCTCTGTTTGGAAGCAGGGTCTTTGAGAATGTTATCAGTTAGGGAGGCACAAGGTCAAGCTGGAGGAAGTGAGCTCTAACCCCACATGGGCAGCACCCTTAGGAAAGAAGAGAAGGCATAGACATGGGGAGATAGAAGTGGGACATCATGTGACATGGCAGCTACAAGCCAACACTTGCCTGGAGCTACCACAAGCTAACAGTGAGGTATAGAAGAGCTTCTCTCAAAGCCTCAGAATAAGCCACACAGCTGATACCCCGCTGTTTACTTGTAGCCCCCAGGACAGTGATACAATCAAGTTCTGCAATTGAAAACCACCCAGCTGGCTGTATTTTGTTACCATAACACTAGGATTCTAATAGAGTGATAAAATCATTGAGCAAGGCAGGGATGAGGAATGACTCCAGGCTAAAGAAAGATCTAGAACTTTGTTTAGGGCCAATTGAGGGCCAGAGGATGAGCTCAGAAAAGAATATGCCCTTTGTACAACATACTATGCACAGTTTGACTTCATTTCCTCAGATACTAAAAGGGTAAACTCCAGCCCAAGTCCTCAGCCACGAAGCTCAGAGGCATAACTGCATAATTATCAACACATGCCTGAAATTATACTGCTCAGCATTACTGCTTTCAGTGAGTTTGGATCTGAGTTTCTAGTTTTGAAGAATTCCATTCACCCCACAAACATTTACTGAATAACCACTTTGGGTCAAATTCTCTCTCTCTCTCTCTCTCTCTCTCTCTCTCTCTCTCTCTCTCTCTCTCTCTCTCTTTGTTCTTCTTAATGCATTGTTTAAGTTAGAATCAGGACCATCTTAAAAGGGTGGCAGCCTTCAGCCTCACATGGTCGAAGGAGGAGGAGCCCAAGAATGAGGGGTCTGGGAGTCTCCCCAGTGCTAGCTTTGTTTCATTGGGCAACTCCTTTCTGCTCTCTTGGCCTCAGGTTCCTACTTTTGTAAGACACGAGAAAGGCAGGGACTGAAAAGTCACTGAAGGAATTTTTGGCTGTGGCATTCTCAGTGGCAAAGAGGAAGAGGAAGAGAACAGTGCACAGTGCTAATACCGTGCTGGGTCCTTTGCGTGTGATCTCATATGGCTCTCAAAGTCACCTTACAACATAAGGTTGCCAACACCCATTTTACAGAGGAACAGACTGAGGCTCAGAGGCTGAATGGCACCCCATGGAGCTCTGACAGCTCAAACACAGAGTTGGACACGGGTTTAAGATTTCAATATTTACAGTATTTCAGCACTTACAGTATTCCTTCTACCACACAAACTGCGTTTCTTGCTCTCATTAACTACATTGTATGTTGTACATTGTAGAGAAAAACATACTCGGGTACTGGGTATTTGAAAGCCTTCCCAAAGCTGGTTTTCTTACTAAGTTACTGAAGAGAATGCCACGTCTGCGTCCTGAAAACCTCCCTGCCCCACGGCACTGTGCTCCTTAGCGTGAGAATGTAAAGGTACTGGAGGAGGCACTGCGGGGTGCACTAGGCCTGTCCGGAGCCATGGGGTCAACCTGGCTTGAAGAACATGGCCAAGGCCATCGGTCAGCTGAGCCAGCTCAGAGGGCCTCACAGTGAGAAGTACAGCTCAGGATCTGGTGCCAAGAAAGCCAGTGCTGTGAGAATCTGGTTACTAAATATGACGGAGAGGAAGAGCCACTCTGTCCAGAGCCTGGCGCTGCCACTCAGTCTGAGTCACACAGTGGCCTGGCTGCCGTACTGCTTCCCAGACACATCTCTCCCCTCGACTGACGTCAGTGTGGAAAGACGGGGGACAAGAGTTCCCGACTGAGATGTTGGTGGCATCACCTGGCTGATTTGTTCGTTTTTCTTTAGAAGATCAAGGAAACGTGATTCTTTTGAATGGATACACAGAAGATTAAAAACAGCTGCCATGTGCTGAGGAGTTTTAGTGCACCAGCACTGGTCTTGGTATTTGGGGGAACCTTCTCACCTGTCTCGCCAAAATCATCCCGTGAAGAAGGCATTATTGTCTCTGGTTAAAGATGAGAGAGGGGCTTAGAGAGCTACCCTATAGGACAGAGTAGAGTTTCCAGGAAGCGCCTAGTGGATTCAAACTGCCAAGCTTTTAGTTAGCAGACGTAGCACGTTGAGCACTACACCACCAGGCTTTCCTGCTCCTTGGCCAAGTGTTGTTAAATGCGTGTCTGTCTGACATGGAGCCCATGAAATTTTCACTGACTGTTAAGAATTCTGCATTACTCAAATGATTTGAAAAAGAAAGTGTTCCAGTTCATAGGGTGTGCATGTACCCATGTGCCTGCATGCACGTGTGCGCCTGCATGCGTGTGTGCGCACAAATGCACACACACACACACACAATTTAAACTTTCAGATAATCATGATAAAATGAAATAACGTCATTAAAACTATCTTTGAAAAACAAGAGTGGGAATTTAATACTAACACATCTCATGAAAGAAATGTAAACTGATGAAGTGAGCTGAGAAGGAAAGGCTCGCAGCACTGAGGTGCGCTGTGCGAGAGCAGCCCGGGAGCCGTCCGACCGGACAGCACGTGGGAAATCCAGCCAGACACCAGTTGCATTCAGCTGGAATAAAAAAGCCTGATGTAGAGGACTTAAAACATATTTAAAGGATTAAAAATACAGAACTGAATTTCTGAATAACAGGAATAATGGGCCCTTTCCAACTGAGACTATCACCTCTCTGAGTACCCTCCTGGTGAAAGAACTCAGAGGAGAGAGACTCAAGATTTTATAGGGAAAATCACAGCAAGTCAAAACTCAGACATGACCTCTGAAAAACCCTGTGCCTATTTTTGTGTTTACCAAAATTAAACACATTTTACAGATTAAGAAGACAATGCCTTACAAAAAGAGAATAGCAATGAAATTTTCCATGACTCTCATTCCTATTAATGGGTCTTTACTGGCAATTTCCATAGCAGACACCCCAAGAGGACATCAGGAGCTGTGTCTCACTCATAGCTGTGTTCCAATTCCTAGTAGCCAAACCAAAACCAAACACTGCCACTGAGTTGATTCTGACTCATGGGAATCCAACAGACAGGGCAGAACTGTCCCACAGAGTTTACAAGGAATGCCCAGTGGATTTGAACTGCCGACCTTCTGGTTAGCAGGCATACACTACGCCACCAGGGATTCCAGTTAGAGAACATCATAAAGTCAGTGCTCCAAAGGTATCTGTGAATTAATCTGTGTGTACTATTTATTAACTTTGAATTCTCCTCCCATACATGTGCCTAGCAGAATTTTGTCTGTGGAAGTTCACGCTAGTCCTGTGCACTGACAGTACTGTTGATAAGCTAAAATAAATAAATTAGTATTTCCATTTAAACTGATTCATCTGGCAAGAAAATCCATTCAGGTGCCAAGCAAGAGCTGACTCACACAGCTCCTTCACCGAAAAAACAGAAGAATCTTTTTGTGTTTTCTGTCCCAAGTGTTTTCTTGGTTTTCCATGTTAATATCCTTTGACCTCCTTCTGGCAGTTAGAACAGTGCTCATGTGCAAATTGGAAAGGCCAACTGGTCACCATGATTGATCGTTGCACTAGAGAAGCTTTCTAAACATGGGTTCGGATGCATCTGCCAAATGCGCCCTGACCTTTCAGTCCAGGAACTTGAGTGTCTTCCTCACAGTTGGTCAAGGCCAACTTCCTGGGTGCCCAACAAGAGAAGTGAAGGATCAGCGCTCAAGTTTATTCTTTACTTTTCCCCATCTTGAAATTCTTAATGAACAATGGACACTGCATTTTCATTTTGTACCGCATTTCTCAAATTACGTAACCATTCCTGTCCCTGGCTCTGAGTTGGGCATCCGTTTCCCACAGATCGATTTGGCATGTGACTTTCCTCAAAGACCTCACAGCAGAATTGGTGACTTAGACACATAACCACAGAGTATGCTGCCCTGAAGACCTCCCCTTCCTCTCCCCACCCCCTCACCCCATGGCCCGCAGGTCCCGCTGCTGCTTTCAGATCCCGACCAGGGCGGCCGGCCGTGCCCCATGTCCCGAGCTCACCACCTTCCTTTCCTACCCCACTCGTTTACAGTCACCCCACCCACCCAGTCAGGCATGTGCCTTCGCCTTCCCTGGTCTCTGTACATGCTGTTCTCACTGCTTGGACTAAGCCAACACTGTCTTTTTTCCAGCCAGCTACCCTGTATTAACCTTCAGGAATTAGTTCAGAGGCCTCTTCCCCCAGCATGTCTTCTCTGACCCCTCACAGTTGGAACAAAGAACTTCTTCTCTCCCACAGTCCCCTCTGCTTTCCCACCACGTTCCAGCTCTACCATCTCCTGCTTCAGCTCTCAGCGCCTGGGCCTGCCTTCACCGCCAGAGTCAGAGCTCTCTGCAGACGGGACTGTGTCCTTTCTTGTTTGAACCTTGATGGCTGGCAGAGAGCCTGGCATATGGAGAAGGTGAATCATTGTTTGTGGAGGAAGGGAGTGAGCGGTGCTCTTCGGCAAGTCCTGGTGTATACGCTGTAACGGGAAGAAGAGCCACCCAAGGAAGTACTCTGCTTTGATGCCTCAATTGAGATTTGCTCATGAGTTTACCTCTACTTGGCTTCTCCTACCGGGAAGGAAAGACATCTTTGCAGACCTTCCTGTGACTGCCAGCATGTGGGATTTGACCACTAGCGCCCCTATCTCAGAGTTCATTTCTCAACACCCTTCCCCTTGCTGCATCTGAGCGCTGACTTCTCACTGCCATCTTGGCCACCCACAGGCTCCCCCTGTCTTATTTTTCCCAGTAGGCAGCCAACTGCTAGAGTAGGGATCTCCTCTGCCTTCTGTATAACCCAGTGCACACTTTGAAAGCTCTCAAAAATGCCATTAATTATAATAATAGTGACACTTTGTACTTTCATAGCCTCTTTCATCAGAAGATCTGTGAGTACTTAAAAAATATTATCTAATTAATCCTCACAACACCCTCGTGAGACAGCTGGCAGGTAAACCAATCCTAGCTTATCAGGAAAGGGAGCTGAGACAGAAATACGGTGTTTAGAGGAGGGGCCGAGATCAAAGAGAAAGATGGAAGCTTCAGCCAAGTCTCTGGACCCAGGGCCCACGCCAGCAGGACCATAAACACACATTCAGCAGATAAGTCACCTCTGTGTATTCTCTACAAAAGCGTCTGAATCTCATGGCGGTGTAGTGGACCCATTTGACAATACCGAATAGTTGGCATCCTTCAAAAGTCACCTTTTTGTTTTTCAATGAATGTTTGCTTCGTGGCCCCTACTCAATGCCAGCTTCTGGAGGCACTGCAGATGAGACCCACACCCACCACCACTGAGTTACCCCAACCCTACTTCCCTGTATGTGCAGGGTAGAACTGCTCCCAGAGGCGTCAAGCCTGTGACCCTTTCATCTTTTTTTCTGCGGGGCCCCTGCGCATGTTTGAACCATCAAGAAGCCGAGCACCCTAAGTGCTGGTGCCACCCAGGGACCCCTACCAATGAGAATGGCTTATCACTCACTACTAATGCTATGAAGTCTTCTTCCCAAAGTTATCTGAGGGCCAATGAGGCTTCCAGCACAGAGGAAAGCATATAATCGCCAGCGAAATCCCAGGCCCTTTTAACACCAACAACACAAATAAAGTCCCTAAGAAAAAATACTAATTATGTCTTTTAAGGAGGAATCAGGACCCTCATTCCCCTGAGCCGCCGTTTACATTCCTTACTGGGGCTGAGAGGGATTTCAGAGGCATCTGGGAGAACCCTCTCATTTTGCAGGTGGGAGAAAGGAACCTCGAAGAGACTCCCCCTGGCCACACAATGAGGGGGGCAGAGGCAATCCCAGTGGCCTTTGTTCCACTTCCTCAATGCAGCCTCATTTCCCAGTGCCACTCCCAACTAAAAAGATACCTGTGAGAGTGTCAGAGAAAGTTCTGGCAAAAACCAGCCCTTTCAGTTTTACTTCCAAAGACAGCTGCTGGATGTTGAATAAGACAGAGGTCAGGGGGCGTGGGAGGGCTCAATGAGAAGGAAGCTTCCTGTGAGGACAAGTCTTTGTCCTCAGGGGAGGCTGTGGCCTCACACCCAGACGGGCAAGGGTAAGTAGGGCACTCTGATTAAGTGCAAGGAGCCCCCTAGCTCTAAGGTCTACACAATATCTTAACAGATACCTGTCTGAGATAATTAATTACATTTTTCCTAAATTTAACATTGCCTGGAGGAGAAAATCTTTTTGCTTGGTAAAGCCCCTCCTGCCATCAAGTCTGCGAGCCGGCCAGATTTAATTGCCGTGATAAAAACCACAAGAAAGACCAGGTTCCCACTCAATCTATAACCACATCTACTGAAGAATAGCTTTAATCACCTTTGAAAGGGTGACCACAAGATAATTAAAGGGGAAGGGTGCTCATTGGTAATTATCCAGAAATATCACATCTCTGTTTATCACGGAGTCCAATTTAAAATGTCTTGGCACAGCTTCCCTCCCCTCATCCCCCACTTGATTTGTGGCTAAGCCCTTGGGTTTTCCTGTATTTAGTGTTGGAGAAAAATAGGCCCATTCCACAAGGGTGTATCCCCTGATGAGTTGTGAGGCAGCAGGGTGGGCAGGTGACAGCTGAGAAGAGCATAGGCTTTGAGGTAGACCAGAATCCTCTGTCCGCTGGTACCTGCCTGTGCGGTCTTGGGCAGGCGATCTAATGTCTCTGAACTTCCTCCCCAAAGTAGGACAAGAGCAGTTATTGCCCAGGATCACACCGCTGAGCAGTCAGCTGATCCGAATTCCTTCCCTTCTGCAGCACCCCATTTCCAGAAACCAAGCACTGCTGAGTAAAGGCCTGGAATGAAGGGGGAAGAATATTTGAGTGCCTGTGAAGAGGTGGAGAGGCTGGGAACAGGAAGTGCGGAGGGGGACACGGCAGCGGTCGGCTTTCTGGGGCTCGGTTTATTTTCTCTTTCTACTAATGCTCTTCCCCACTGCACAGAGCAGGGCGCTCAGGGGCAGAGAACCAGTGGGGTGACACGCTTAGCAGCCTGTATGTGCAAAGAGCAGGAAGGCGTTGTCCCAAGCCCAAATCCCCAGGCCTCGTGCTGTCTGACCTCTCGCCGTGGAGTTGCCCGAATGTAAAGTCTTGCAGGGTCTCTTGCTGCTCCCTCTCCTGCCAGCCCCAGGCATAGGCTCTGGTGGCTTGTCAAAACAGCTACTTTCAGAAGAGGGACATCTCCAGCCCCTAAGTCCCTCCTCAGCTCACTTCACCTGGAGAGGGCTGGGAGAAGCAGCAGGACAATTTGCTGCTTCCCTCTCCAGGCAGGGGACCCCCATCCGGTGGTGCGGCGGGACTGTGGATTCTTGTATGCCTTTGTTCCTTCATCCATCGCAACCCAGATGTCAGCTACGTCCTTTCTCTACTGTCTCCACTTAGAAACCCACCCAGCGGCTGAGCATGACCCCATCTGCCGTTCCAGGCCTCTGAGAGTCAAAGCACTGGGTCTAGGGCCACCTCTTGTGTCCACAGCTCACTTCAGGTTCCCTCTGCCTTGAGTGCCAACAACCAGCTGTAATGCTGGGACTCTGCCCCTCAGCAGCCCAGCTCCAACATCCAAGCATGAAGTCCAGCTGCTCCCTAAATTTTTTAATCTTATTTTTAATTATACTTTTTTTATTTTAAAAATATAGCTGTTAGCACCCCTGCCAAGCAAACGTTTTCCACATCTGCGCTTCAGTGAGATTGATTTCATCGGTCATGCCATGCAGCCCTTACCGAACCCTTTTCCAGGTTGCCCTTTGCCACAGCAAATCTGAGTGCTTCCTGTACAGCGACCCCACCCCCGCTCCTCCCCACCCAGGTAACCACTATGCGTCTCCAGTCCCTACACATTCACCTGGTCTGTGGGCTTCCTGTTAGTGTTCCCTAACTTTAGAAACCCCCTTGATATATCCTATGGCAGGCTGAAAATGCCTCGTCCCAAAGATGCCCCCGTCCTAATCCCCAGAACAGTCACTACCACTTCACAGGACAACAGAGACTTTGCAGATGTAATCAAGCTGAGGCTGCTGAGTAGGGAGATGGTGCTGGATTCTCTGATGCTGGATTATACATAGTCCCAGTGTCTTCGTGTGAGGGATGCTAAGGACTTAGTGTCAGACAGAGGGACAGATGACAGCAGAAGCCAGAGACTGGAGTAAAGCAAGTGGTGGCATGACTGGAGGAAGGGACCACGAACCAAGGAATGTGGGTGGCTCTAGAATTCAATAAAGGCTAGGACACAGATTCTCCCTTAAATTCCCCTTCAGAAGGAACCAGCCACAAACTTCTAGTTGCTAATTTGTTACAGCAGCCAGAAGAAAGTCATACACCTCCAACATTTAGACAGCTACACCACAGTGTCACATCATGGAGTACCTGGCCTTCAACAAATACCCCCAGCCAGTTGCCACTGAGTTGATTCTAACTCATAGCAGGTTTCGACAGCACCCCCAAGACTAAGATGAAAGCTCTAGCGACCTGCTTCCAAAACTAACCAACGAAAACCCTGTGGATTATAGCAGAATATGTCCTGATCCGGTACTGGAAGATGAGCCCCCTCGGTCAGAAGGTACTGAAAAGGGAGAGTGGTCCTCACAGCAGACTGGAACACAGCAATGATCCTGAAGATGACACAGTATCCAGCAATGCTTTGTTCTACTTTATGTGGGGCAACATGAGTTGAAGTCACTCCATGGCAAGTAACAACTATGACAAGTCTTCACGGAAACACCTCACTTGAGAGCTGGTAAGAAAGAATGAGCAAAAGGTGAAGACTCTTGATGTCATTCAGTGCCATCGAGTCCTTTCTGATACATGGTGGCACTGTGAATAACAGAAGGGAGCACTCCCTGGCTCGGCACCATTCCGACCGTCATTGCTGTGTTTGAGTCCGTTGTCGCAGCCGCTGTGTCAGCTTAACTTGTTGAGTGTCTTCCTCTTTCTCACTGACCCTCTACTTTACCAAGCACGGTGTCCTTTACCAGGAGTGGCCTCTACTGACAATGTGTCCAAAATATTTGAGACATCATCTTGCTACACTTACTTCTAAGAAACATTTCTTGCCAAATTTCCAAGACAGATTTTTTTTGTTCTTCTGGCAGTCCATAGAATTTTCAGTAACGTCTGGTAACGCTGTAACTAAGATACATCCGTTCTTCTTCAGTTTTTCTCACTCATTCTCCAGTTTTTACATGCATATGGTGTAATTGAAAATGCCAGAACTTGAGTCAGGCACACTTTAGGCCTCAGAGCGGCATCATTGCTCATCAGTGCTCTTGCAGTAGATTTGTTCAATGCAACAGGTTATTTGATTTCTTGGTTGACTTCTGCAGATGTTGACTATGAATTCAACAAAATAAAATGCTTTACAATCTCAATCTTTTCTTCGTTTATCATGATACTGCATATTGGTCAAGTTGTGAGAATTTTTGTTTTCTTAATGTTGAGGTATAATCCATACAGAAGGCTCTTTTCTTGATCTCCATCAGTAAGTGCTTCAAGTTCTCTTCACTTTCAGCAAGATTGTGTCATCTCTATATCACAGGTTGTTAATGGTCCTTAAATCCTACTGCTTCATTCTTCTTCACAAAGTCTAGCTTCTTGGATTATTTGCTCAGCATACAGAATGAATAGGTATGACGAAAGAGTACAACCCTGCCACACACCTTTTCCAAATTTAAATCATCAAGTAGCTCCTTGTTCTGTTCCAGCAACTGCCACTTGATCCATATACAGATTCCAAATGAGCATAAATAGGTTTTCTGAAATTTCCATTCCTCGCAGTAATACCCACAATTTGTTACCATCCACACAGCTGAATGCCTTTGCATATCCAGTAAAACACTGGTAAACATCTTTCGGGTACTCTCTGCTTTCAGTAAAGACCCACCTGACATCAGCAGCGCTAGCCCTGGTCTCCCGTCTCTCCTGAATGCAGCTTGGACTTTCACAGTTCCTTCTTGATGTACTGCTGCAACTATTCTTGAATTTTCTTCGGCAAAAATTTACCCATTTGTGATACAAATGGTATTGTTGGATAATTTCTGCATACTGCAAGATCACATTTCTTTGTAATATGCTTGTATATGAATCCCTTCCAGCCTGTTAGCCAGGTAGCTGTGTTCCCAGTTTCTGAACACAGGCAAGTCAAAGCTTCAGTGCTGCATCCATTTGTTGAAATATCTCAGCTGGTATTCAGCCAGCTCCTGGAGAGCTGTTTTTCACCATTACCTTCAGGGCAACTCAGCCTTCTTCCGTTAGCACCATCAGTTATTCACTGATCATTTGCTATGTCCTAAAAGGCCTGAACATTGACGGGCTCGTTTTGGTACAATGACTCTGTGTCCCTTCTTTGGATGCTTCCTAGGTCGTTCAACATTCTACTCACAGATGCCTTCAAAATTGCAACTCAAGGCTAGAATTTTTTCTTCAGCTTCAGAAATTTTAATTGTGTACGTCCCTTTTGTTTTCCTATCTCCAGTTCTTAACACCTTTCATTGTAATGTGTTACTCTGTCGCCTGGAGTGTCCCTGTGACATCTTCTGTTCAGCTCCTTTACTTCCATTCTTCCCTTCATGTTAGCTACTCAACTGTCCAGGGCAAGTTTCAGAGTCTCTTCTGATACCACTTTGGTCTAGTCTTCCATACGTTTTTAAGAACTTTTTGCTTTCTTCATGTATAATGTCCTTCATATTATCCCATAATTCATCTGGTCTTTGTGGAAGACAGGACAGGAGTTATTTAAGCCAAGGGTACAGCACAGAAAAGATGCATAGTATGATAAACCAGAGCCAAACTCATTGTCCTCGTGCCAATTTCAACTCATAGCAACCCTATAGGACAGAGTAGAACTGCCTCTGTAGGGTTTCCAAGGCTGTAAATCTTCACAAGAGAAGAACACCTCATCTTTCTCACCTGGGGTGCCTGCCTGACGGACTCAAACTGTCACCCTTTCAGTTAGCACTCAAGCACCTCAACCTTTAGCCATTATGGCACCAAAGCTTCTAAATACAACTTGAGTCTTGAGTTGTATACATACAACTTTGGCTCTTCTAGTAGTCACTTCAAAAAAGTAAAAGGCAGTAAGTGAAATTAATTTTAATAGCGTATTTCATTTAACCTAGCATATCCAAAACGTTGTTTCAATGTGTATTCAATATAAAATATCATTAATGTGATACTACGTTTTCTTTTTGTACCAGGTCTTCCAAATACACTGCATACTTTTGTGCACATAACGCATCTCAGACTGAGCTAGTATCACTTCAAATTTGCAACACCACCTGGGGCAGGGCTACCACATTGGGCCATGCAAGCTGAAGAGTTCATTGGGAATGGAGAGTGTTAAATGCTCTGACCTGGAGTTCTAGGATCTGGCTTAGATTTCTTGTCTCTACCACCATTTCAAGTCACTGTGTCGGATTTCCTTAATACTCAGTAGTGAGGAGAGTGGGACGATTATGCAAGACTATAGTGACCTGTAGATTTAATGATAGAAGGAGCCAGTGATCCAGTATGGGATCAGCAACTATAACCCGTGGGCCAAACTCAGCCCTCAGCTGGTTTGCATAGGGAACGTGAACTAAGAATGGTGTTTAGCATCTCAAAGGTTTGTAATTGGTTAATCAGTCAATCGATCAGTGATGAAATAATAAATGCAAAGAAAATGCAACAGCAGCTGTGCTTGGCACATAAAGCCTAAGATATTTACTGGCCTTTTACTGAAAAACTTCACTGACTCTAGTAGTTAATTACATTATTATTATTTGCATCGATAGGGTTTATAGCATTTACATTCTGTTCTGTGACCATCGTTTCTACAAATTTTTGCTCTTACTTCAATGTCTCTACAGTTTTTGTGCTCATTATCAGTCTTTTGGAAACCCTGGTGGCAAAGTAGTTAAGTGAAACAGCTGCTAACTAAAAGATTGGTAGTTCAAATCCACCAGGCACTCCTTGGAAACTCTATGGAGTTGTGCTATGGATCGCTATGAGTTGGAATGAACTCAGCAGCAGCGTGTTTGTTTCACTTTAAGTGGGTTGTCAGCCTTTGACTCCTAGCTTCTCCACTGTATAGTTCTTTATTTGATTCCTTCCTTGGTCAGCTGGGGTTTGCTTCTTTTTTGTTTTTCTTTTTTTTTCAAGAAAGGCACATAAATGGTATATTACCTGAGATCTACCATTTGATTGACAATCCCTGTTTCATTTCTTTTGTTGTTCATCATTATATTTAAGAAGAAAAATCACGTTTGGCCCCAACATTCAAGCATTCAGTCCAGTTGTAAACCGTAGGAGTAGAAGTCAATGTTTTTGACTCAGCATTTTATCCATCCTCCCTTTGACTTTGAGTGCTGAAGGCTGCATTAGGCCTCTTCCTGCCATTTTTCACTCCTTTTTTTTGTTTTCTGGGTTTTATGGATTGAATTCTGTTCCCTACAAATACATGTTAAAATCTCAACCTGTAAATATGATTGTGTATGAAAATAGAGACGCTTCTCTTTTTTTATATTGATGAGGCTCTATCAGTATAGGACGTGTCTTAAAGCTAATCACTTCTGAGTTACAAAAAAAAATAAAAGATACCCAGAGACACCCGAGGAAGACAGACAGCTGATGATGGAGTCAGATGCATTTACAAACCCAGGAACTCCAAGAGTTGCTGGCTATTGAAGGTGAAATGAACAGAAACGCCCTAAAACTAAGCCTTGAATTTAAACTTCTGGCCTCCTGAACCGTAAGAAAATAAATTTCTCTTCTTTAAGGCCACGTACTTGTGGTATTTCTGTTACCACAACAATAAGAAATTAGGACACTGGATTTTGAGGTTAGGCATGATTTTCTTTTCTCAAAGGTCTGACAGTACTCTGTTGCCTCACTTCTTTTATGTTCTAGAATTGCCTGTTGATTTTTACCTTAAATACAACTTATCTGGCTATAGTATTCTTGATTCATATCTTGTATCATCCAGAACTCCATGATCAATGTTTCCTGTAACGTGCTGCTGGAAGAAAAACCTAAGCTTAATTTTTACCACTTGTAGGAGGATTATAAAAGAGGAAAAATACAACCAAAATATTCCTTAGAAGTGAGGATGATGAAGCGCCATCTCCTGTACCTTGGACACGTTAGCAGAAGGAACCAGTTTCTGGAGAAGGACAGCATACTTGGCAAAGTAGAGGACCAGCCCAAAAGAGGAAGAGCCTCAGTGGGATGGATTGACAGTGGCTGCAGTGTGGGGTGTCGATGTAACAGGGATGAGAGGGTGCCATAGAACTGGCCACTGTTTCATTCCACTGTACACAAGGTCACTGTGGTGGTCAGGGTTATGTCAACTTGCCTGCTCCACAATTGGATGCTGTATTACGTGGCAGGGCAGGGTCTGTGGTGGCTTCCCACCTCTCTGCTCTCATCTCTCGACCTCCCACTACTACTGCTGGTCTGATCACGTAGCCAGGAGCTCCTGCTTTTCTTCTTCTGGCGTCTGGTTCCTGGACTTGAACTAGCAGCTGTTGAATTCATCAGTCCTCCCAGTCGGCACTTGAGAGTCCTGCTCCCTGACCTGCCGATCCTGGGTTCGCCAGCCTCTGCCGCTCCGTCTCGCCACCAGTTTGGGATCCACCAACCTACACAACCGGTGACCTAGAACTCTGGTCTCTGACCTGCTGACTTTGGGTTCCTCAGCTTCCGTGGCCACATGAGGCTTGTGCCAGAACCTGGGACATTCAGCTTCTGTGACTGCGTGAGCTGTTTCCTATATCTGTATCTACCTATGTATATATAATATAAATCTTTCCTTGTACCTACACATGTTACTGGTTTTGCTTCCCTAGAAAACCCAGCCTAAGACAGTCACCAGGAGTCGGAGCCGACTGACAGCATCCAACAACAACGGTATAGGAGACTTGCGTTTTCTCCTCAGGCGTCTGAAGACTTCTACTTCTGTTCGATGTTAGGTAAACAGAATGGCTTTTTTTTTGTTGTTGTATTATATAGTCTCTATCAACACTTTATAAAGCATAGTAGTGTGGACTTTTACATGAATTAATTTCTTTTTCCTCATGGCGGATCCGACTTGACAGCACTTGGCTTGGCAGGAACATTTTCTTTAATTGTACCTATGAACACCACTTCCGCTTGCTGGTTTCTGTAAGGGCCACAGATGAATCTTACAGCGCATTTTCTTAGACTACCTTCCATACACACCACCTTGTCTCTGACTGATTTCACTCTTTACCCTTCCTTTTCACATTTAGACTAGAAACAAACATTTTTGTACTTAGACTACATCAAGCATTCCCCCAATGTCCCTAGCTCGACGTTTCAATCATGTTATTCTATTTCTTTGTTATTTTTAATTTGTTTATTGTTTCTGGAGTGCTATTGTCGGTGCTGTCATGTTGTTTTCCTAGCCCTATAGTATAATTTTTCTTCTCGTTTTGTTATTTTATTAATTCATCTCCAAGCTTCTGCCTCAATAAACTTATGTCTGCATTATGCTATTCTGTAGAACAAAGCAGTTTCTAGCAATTTTCTTCTGTTCCTGATGTTATATCTTCTTCAGGACTGGACTCTTCAGCCATATTTTATGTACGATGCTCTTTAATCTTTTTCTATACTTACTTTTTTGATGTAATGTTTATGCATAACTGCCAGGCTACTTCTTTTCATCTAACTCATCCTAAACAAGGGCATCTCTGTGCAGACCTATGTTCTCTGCCTGACATCCAGCACAACTTACCTAAGACTGTAACCTTTCCCCCTTGCCCATAGTTTGAGACCGCTTTTCTGATTCTTATCGTATCACCCAAAGTCTCATAGAGCATGTGAGGAACTTAGTTGGGCCTGTTTGTGACTTTTGATGTGCGAGCTAGACTCTATTCCCTTTTCTGAGATCCTAGAAGATGCTCTCTCTTCTATCTCCAATAACCCAAATCCTAACCATTCTTTAAAATTCATGTTAAATGACACTCCTTCACAAAGTTTTCTTATTCCCTCTGCAAGATAGGTGTGTGTGTGTTTGTGTGTGAATATATACGTATATGTATATATTATCTATTATTCAAGGAAGAGAAGGCAAGTATATATGTTTGCATTATATTATTCAAGAGAAAATATGAATATGTGTATTTCTCCCCCTTGAATAGTATATACATATTATATACATGTATTTGTATGGATATACATGTATTTGTATGGATAGACATCTTCTCTCCCTTGAATAATTTCCCTGTAGTCAATCCATTCTTATACTACTTGCCACTTGCTACATTCTATAAATCTTCTTTGCCCATGTTAGTCTCTCTCACTAGACTATTGTCTCCATTAGTGCAAAGTTTGTGGAATAGTTCTAATATCTACATTGTCAATATGTAGTCAGGTCTAGTAGAGAATAGGGGCTCACTTAACAACTGTTGAATGAATTAAAACCATACTCAGAAAATGATTTGCCTTTTGTTAATTAGGCATACACATGAAGCTTGAGGGGGCAGGAAGTGGGGCTCAGATATCAGGGTGGATTCCATGAAAAATTCCATTACAATGAATACCATCAGGACAAAGCCCACCAACTGATAGCAGGATTTCTCTGGACCAGAGCACCATTTATTTATAGCATCGTTTACACACTAACATAGGGGGAACAATAGCATGGCCTGACAATCATCTTTACACTTCACTTTATATCAGTGAAGTTACCTTCGCATTTTTTTGTTCTTGATCTTTAGAGCAACATGAGGACATCAATCTTATCCATCCATTTCACAGATGAGGAACATAAGGCTTGGAGATGTCAAGTGTCTCATTCAAAGTTGTATGGGTAATAGGCAGCAGAGCGTGCAGAAAACCAAGGCTGCCCGGCCCGCTGCATCTCAGCTTCTCCTCTAATGAGTTCCAGCGCTGGAAGGGGTGGCGGGCCAGCCAGGCCAAGCCAAGCAGGGGTGCCTATTTGTTACTCAGGTTGCTGATGGCATAAGGACATCCAGCTGAGGAGCCAAGTGAGGAGGGAAATCCAGTCTATGGGGCTCTTGCCAAGCCCCACATTACATCTGTCTACAAGGCACCCCTTCCTCTAATTTATATAAACGTTAGCAGGGTACTAACAGCAGGGATTGAAGTTTGCCAAATTCTTGCTTCATCAAAGACCTGCTCCATACCTAGCACAAGGTCAGGGGAGGGAGGAGAAACATTGCTGTAAAGTCTATCGTGACACATGGTGACCCTAAAGGACACAGTAGAACTGCCCCACAAGGTTTCCAAGGCTGTAATCTTTACAGAAGCAGATTGACACATCTTTCTCCCACGGAGTGGCTTGTGGATTTGAACTGCTAACCTTCAGGTTAGCAGCCAAGCACTTAACCACTATGCACCCTAGGATCCTACAGCACATGGCTGGCATTCATAAATTGTTTATTGAATGAGCATATTCTCATTTACAAAGTTCATTTCCATAAACTTTTTTCTGTCTTCATAACCAGTTCCAAAAGAGACTAAATTCTGAGATACACAAAGGATTTATGACATCCCTTGGCCCTTCTGATGGTGGAATTTTATCGGAATGTTCTTTGGGGAACCAGAGCATGGCAAAGTTGGGGAGGGAGAGGGAGAGCTCCCTAGACCTTAGGCAAAGCCTTACTTCTTTCTGAAGATCACACATCCAGTACAGCCACAGATGTGGACAATGTGTTCTGTGATCTCTCAGGGTTAAGTTTCCCAAAAGTTCCCCGCCATCTGTATGAGTGAAAACCAGGAAATGAATGTGCTGTTGTCTCTGTATAATTAGATGTGCATGACTTTTCTAAATCTGCTGCAAATATGTGAGACCAATCTTGGGGACCTGGGTCAGCTGGAGACCCTGAGGGGGCTTCAGTGGAAGGAATGCTAAACAGAGAGAAAGAAATGAAGAAATTGAGGGCAGAGAGCATGCAGGGCTATCTGGGAAAGAGTGAGAAGGGGTGATTTAGAGAATGTCAGAATGCGTTGGAAAATGGGAGGTGGCCGTCACTTGAAAGTGATTTCTGATGGAGGCAGCATCTCTTTCTTAATCTCAGTTTGACAATCTGAGGGAAAGTCTTTTCTCTTTGAAGCCAAAGGACTCCTCCGCTGGAAGAGCGGAGGCTATCTCCTTCATTCACTCAGCTGTTCATTGAACAAAGTTTCACTGTCCCCTGGTGTTAGATCTCATGTTGGGTAACGGACCTGTGGTTCAGCACCAGTGAGTCGGCGCTAACTTGTGAGGGCTCTGGACATCAGAATGGAGCATGGCTCAGCGCTGCATTGTCTTCACAAGCATTCACAGGTTTGAGCCCCTCTTGTTGCTGTTGCTCGTTTTTGTTGACCTTCTGTTTTACCAGACAGAAAGGACTTTTCTAGCAGCTGACCTTCTTGATGATGTGTTCAAAGTCGGCAGTCCAGAGTCTCACCATCCTGCTGTGCTTCTTCTAAGACTTACTTGTTCCTTCTTTGGACAGTCCCTACCATATTTGGAAAGATGTGATCCTGTCTCAAGGAACCTGTGTTCTGGTGGGGAAGAGGAACTTGGCTACAAGCATCTCTGCAAACAATTAGAAATGGTCAGCTTTACCAAAGAGGAGAGAAGACCTACAGCAGTTGAGAAGACGCGACAGTCAGTGTGAGATGAAAGAAACAAGCTGGAAACTGTTTTCTCAGGAACTCCGGAAAAGGAAGACCCAGCATGACCTCAGAAGCCCAAAGGAGTCCATGTTGTTCACTTTGTTCCTTCCTGATACCTCCAGCCCACAACACAGTGTTCTTTTATTGACATATCACACCATAAGTTCTAAACCTTCCTTTGTAATAGAGAAAGAAGGACCAGGTTGATATAGCCCATCCTCCATAGCAATTTGTGTCACATGGCATAAGGATCTCAACAACAGCAGCAGCCACCTTTTGTTAGTAAGTACCCGGCACCTTGCTAAGTGCCGTCCTTGAATTGTCTCGCTGAATAGTCACACCCACTACAGGGCAAGGCACTAAAAGGGCCACCTGTGAACAGTGACCTGTGAAAATCCCTGGGCCTTTGGGGGAAAAGGGTTCCGGCAGATGGGAGGTCAAGACCAAAGCCTCTGAAATGGAGTTTGAAGAAAAGCAAGAAGACAGCTGAAGTGGAAGGATAGAGGGAGAGAGAGGTAGGGGTATGTTTTAGTCAGCTGGTGCTGCTCTAACAGAAATACCACAGAGTGGATGGCTTTAACAAAGGCAAGTTTATTCTTACACAGTCCGATAGGCTACAAGTCCAAATTCAGGATGTCCGCTCCAGGGGAAGGCTTTCCCCCTTGTCAGTTCTAGAGGAAATTCTGGTATCGCATCAATCTTTGTCCAGGGATCATCTTGGAGCAGGAATCTAAGGTCTGAAGGATGTGTTCTCCCCCCAGTGCTGTTTTCTTGATGACATGAGGTTCCCAATTCTCTGCTTGCTTCCCTTTCCTTTTATGTCTTGCAGGATGAAAGGATAAGGACGGAGCAAGGCTTACTCCAGGGAAACTCCCTTTACAGTGGAGCAGGGAGGTAATCCTATGAAGGGATTTACAGTTCCACCCTAATCCTTTGTCATATAGCACAGGAAAATCACAAAATGGAGGACAATCACAAAATACTGGGAAATACAGCTACACATATTTTTAGGAGGACACTATTCAATCCATGACAGGGTAGATCAGAGATTGCTGGGGCCAGATCGTGGTGGAACATGATAGGTCATGGTGTGCACCTGACAATGACTCTAAGTAAGATGGAAAGCTACTGAGGATATTTAACAAGAGGAGGAACATATTTTATTTACACTTGTCCTGGGCATCTAGGGCTGCTATAAGGGAAAAACTGTAAGTGGATGGTTTTAATGAAAAGAAATTTGTTCTTTCATAGTCTAGTAGGCTACAAGCCCAAATTCAGGGCACCAGCTCCAGGGGAACACTTTTCTTCTCTGTTGGCTTTGGAGAAAAGTCCTTGTCATCAGTCATCCCTAGTCCAGGAGCTTCTCAACACAGGGACCCCAAGCCCAAAGGACATGATACTGTCCTTGCTCCTGCTAGGTTTGAGGTCCATGTGTCTCCCTGCTCATCTCTCTTATATCTTAAAAGAAATTAGTTTAAGACACATTATTATCTTGTATATCTCATCAAAACAACAGCCTCCAATCCATCTGATTAACGTCACGGAGGTAGGACTTACAACATGCAGAAAAATCATATCTGATGACAAAACAGTAAATAATCACACAACACTGGGAATCACAGCTCAGCCAATAGACAAGAGAATTTGGGGGAAGGGGACCCAACTTAACTCAGGACAACACTGTAAAAAGATTGTTGCATATAAAAATTACACTTCAATAAAGCTTTTCTTGTAAGGTTTATTTTGGTCTCTGTGTAGCTGACTGACAAATTATAGCTATTTGTAAAGCACAAAGCACCTTGCAGGCTTAGAGTGGTGTCCACAGAGGGGAAGATTATTATGACTAAGCCCCTGTTCAGCCCTAGGCTAGACATGGGTAACACACAAAGACTGGGACTCAGCCCCTTTCAGGGCTTCCATATGGCATGGCCCAAAGCTTTTTGTTTATTAACAGAATGAATGAGTCACTGCTTGTATATTTCCAAGTCTGGTGGGGAGAGCAGCAGGTAAATGAGTGAGCTAGCGTGAGCCAGATATTAGAATAAAGAACTTTTCAAACTGTCCAGGGTGTGCAGAAGTGGGGAAGCTGACTTTATCTGGGGAGATGAGTAGGATGGCAGCAAAGGCTCCACAACAGCAGAAATCTGGACATGGGTTTAAGAGTGAGTAAGAGTTTTCCGGGAAGACAGAGGGACAATAGACTCCATTAAAAGGGAAGAAGTAAGAAAAGATCAGAGGGAATAAGTGTGCAGGATATTCTTGAAATCATAGAAGTCTTCTGCTCTTGAAATGTCATAAATGCTGAGGAAATTTTTGTTGGATGAAAGAATGGTTGTTATGGAAGCGAGTGGGTACAGAAATGTCGACAGTCTCCTACAAGGAAGAGGAAGGTTCGACCCCAAGCCACCACTGCCCTCTCTGGAAATGTTGCACGTCCCTGACAAATCCCTGAACGACAAGAAATGTGTACCTCCCGTCTCCGCATTCGCCATGCACAATAAGGACGTGCAGTCGAGCAAAAGTTACCCAGTAATAATGCTAACTGCCTATGTCCAGCCCCCAGCCTGTCCTCTGAGTCCAGGCTCCTCCATCCTAGTCCTCTTATCCTCCTGGACAGCTCACACCTAACAGGTACAAGAAAAAGCACTCTTTGGAGGCTCCAGTCTACCAAGACGTGCCATAGAAGAAAGACTTGGCAATCTATTTCCAAACACCAGCCACTGAAAACCCTGCAGAATAGAGTTACACTTGGACACACAAGGTCATTGCATGTCAGAACCCATTCAGTAGCAACCAGCGAGTGTTCCCTTGTTTGGTAATACCCTTTGTCTTGAGAATAAATCCAAATTCCTGATTGTGGCTTACAAAGTCCTGAATGACACAGTCGTCCCCCCAGTTCTATCTGTCACAATTAACTGAGCCCTCTCTAGCTCGGCTCCAGTCCCCATCACCTCCGTGATGTCCCTCCCACCTCAGGGCCTTTGTACCAGCTGCCCCTGCTGTCTGAGTGTTCCACGCCCAAGCCCGTCCCCTGCTCAACGTCCCTTCTCAGACAACAAGATGCACCCACTGAATGCCTTCACTAAACCCTCTCCCAGTAATTCCGCATCAGGTCCTTCTTTTCTGTCTCTTCACAAAACTGGCCTCCCACAGACACTATGTGTTTTTGTGTGTTTATTGTCTGTTACTCATCTCCATTGAAATGTTGTGTCCTTGGGGGCAGGGAGACTGGATCCTCAACACCTCGCACAAGCCTCTGGCATACAGTAATCTCTCAATAGATACTCAGTGAATGACCAGATAAATGAATGCACCTGGTAGCATCCTTTCCAGCTGTTCATCCACCACCCAGCCGTCACTCTGTCATGCACTGTGGTTTGCATGTTGCTGTGCTGCTGGAAGTAGTGTATTTCTTAGACCAGCAAGGGCACTCACGGTGGGCAGATTTCAGCAAAACTTCCTAACTAAGGCAGACTAGGAAGAAAGGCCTGGTGATCTACTTCCAAAAATCAACCAATGAGTCACAACAGAACATTGTGCAAATTACTTGCTTCGGAGATGTCATTGGAAGAGATCAATTGCTTGAGGGGGAAATCATATTTGGTGGAGCAGAAAGCCAATGAGCCCAAAGGAGACTCTTGGTGACCCAGATTTGTACAACAGCCCAACAGTCGATTCAGACATACTAATGGTCCTAAGGGTGTCATAGACCAGGGACATATTTCATTCTCAGAAGCAGCCAGCTAGCTGTTGACGGACTAAAATGAGATCGCAGCTGATGCCACAGTATACAGTGACATGGTGGGCCTGGCATGGTGCTACAACTCTAATCTCCAACCCAAAACGAAGAAAGTGGGAGAAGGAAAGAAAAAAGAGGGAGACAGAATAGAAAGGCATTGTTCACGCTCCTGCTCAAGGTGCCTCTCATGCCTGACAAATCGTGAATTAAAGCGAGATCAGAACACCCAAGACCAAAACAGTCATTAACCGCCACTCCCCCAGCCCCCTCCCGGGCCGCCAGAAGCCAACCCAGACAGTCCAGCTAGGAAACAAAAAGATGGGACAGAAAGGCCCCTTTGAGCAGCCTGGTTATTAAGAGCTCTAGACGGAGAAAGAGGGTACAGGCAGCTTAACTCAAACATTCGTGCTGAAATGTAAAAAACAATTATGACATTCAACTATTCCATTAAGTGAAATTAACTATTCTTCTGGTTCTTTGAAAAGACCAAAGAAGAAAGCACAGATCTGAATAATTAGGTCAAGGAAGAATCGTGAAGAAAGGGTGTCTAGACTTTTATTTTCATACGAGAGTAGGAAAAAGGCTTTGCGTTGGGGCCGTGTGTGTGTGTGTGTGTGTGTGTGTAAGTGTGACACGTGCATGTGTGTGCGTGTGTTTGCCTGTGTGTGTCCGCGGTCTCTAGGAACGCCTTTGAATTCCTGGGGTGGTCATATCCGTGGCTCTGCCCTGGCAGGTATGGCCAAGTCCGGATCAAGGAGTGGCATTCTCACTTTGATGTCGACTGTCACGCTTCACTGCCTGACGATCTTTTTGGCTGCCTGCACGTCTGTTGTCCTGGGCGACCAGGTAAACCCAGTGGGAATGTAGACCCTGCCCCCCAGTCCTCGCTGGCATCCCCTGCAGAGGAGAGAGCTGTAGGTGGGGAATTTCCCTGTCTTTCCAATCCCCAACAGGGATCCCGGACCTTGACAGTCATCTGTTGTGACTGGTGCACAGCCTGTTGCCTCCCCTGATGCCGTCACGGTGGTCAGCTGCTGGCCAGGCCCCTCTGACTCATGGTGACCCTGTGCACAGCAGAATGAGATGTTCCCGGGTTCTGTGTCATCCTCTTGCTGACCAGAATGTTTGCATCCATCACCGCAGCTACTGTGCCCAGCCAGCTCCCGGAGGGCCTCCTTTCCCTCACTAGTCCATTGCTTCACCAAACATAATGTCCTCACTGGCCACCAGTCCTTCCTGGTGACGTGTCGAAAGAAAACATTTCAGTCAATGTTCTGACGTGATTGATTCATCAGGTTTACATTGGCTGAGTTTGGAAAGTAGACCTCCAGGTTTCTCCTCCTGGTCCATCTTAGCCTGGAAGATCCACCGAAACATGCCTACCATCAGCAAGCTGCTGGTGTTTCAAATACGGGTGCCACAGCTTCCAGCATCACAGCCACGTACAAGCTGCCGCAGCACGACAAGCTGACAGGCAGCTGGTGGGATCCAAGGACTGCTCACAGGCAAGGAGCTGTGAGCACACACACCTGTGTGGACACAGAGTCACAGGCATCTCAACTGTGTAAAGATAACCGGTGCGACCGGGGAATGAAGGACAAGGACAAGCTCTGCAACCCTGAGAGTGTCATCTGTCCTCAGGAGCCCCCATGTCCACAGCTGTAAACGAGCAGAGGGATAATTTCCATCTGTCTAGATGGTTGTGGGTACCAAGCAAACTGGCATACCTAAACCTCTCACCCAGCAGCTGACTTCTAGGGCCAAACATGCCATGTTTTCTTTTTATTTATTTATTTATTGTGTGCGTTTATGTGTGTGTGTGTGTGCACGCACATGTGCGCATGCACTCACACACAGTAAACTAATAGCTCCTTTTTCTGTGTGTAGTTCAAAAGTCTGCAGCACGTTAAATATCAGTGCCACCTGTCTTTCGCTGGCATCTTTGATCCTCTACCACCCTTATGCGTTTCTCTAAGAATACTCGGGACATCAAACCTTCTTACTTGTGTTAACAGCCTCGGCAGTTCACTGCTGTCAAAGTTCACCCCCCCTTAGTACGTATTAAAACATGTAAAAAGATACAACGTCACACCATGCCCTGGACATTTCTCTAAAGTATCTTCTAACCCACTGTGGTCAAGTCAGTTCTGACTCACAGCGATTCTATAGGACAGAGTAAAACTGCCGCACTGAGCTCCCATGGATGCCTAATAGATTCAGACCACCAGCCTTTCAGTTAGCAGACGCAGCACTTAACCACCAGGCCACCAGAATTTCCAGAGTATCTAGATTCTAGAGGGGAAACAAATGAAATTATTTCACCTCCTAGAAAAAGAATGTCTCCAGTGTGCTAAGCCAGACTTCCTCTGACTACAGTGAAAGGACTGTTCTCTGCACTCACACAGAACATGGATTAAAATGTTAGTTACAACACTGAGAAGTATTTGCAGCTTAAATAAACTATTCAGCTTCTCCAGGAATCACTTTCTTGACAAGCAAAATGGAAAAGAAATCTTGATTTCCAATCTAGAAAGGTCACTGTGAGGACGGAAGAGGTGAAGAGACGTTCCTAGAAGGCAGGGAAGAAGCCAGCCTTGCTCAACTCTGTGTCCCAGAGGTCTCAGTCATGGTGCAGAGTAAGCCCTTAACTAAAAATAATTGCCAGGGTCAACGTGCAGCTGAGCAGGTGAAATACACCTTCCACAGTTCAGGGCCTGCGAGGGTCCCTCGGTGCCTTGGAGCTGTCTTGCTTCACCACCATCTTGCTGATCTCAACCCAGTGAGCTGGGAACATCACCAGAATTCACAGGCTTTGTGCCTCACTAGGTCAGGAAAACTGGGGAGCCCAGGGAGGAAGGAACTTGGCCACGGTACCAAAGCCAAGTGGCAGGTACCAAAGGAAGTGGCAGTGCTTCTGTCTGTCCTCTAAGTACCAGTCCTTAGCTCTGTGTCATGTTTCCCGTTCTGCTGAGACAAATGAAGTTTAGCTCACTGAAAGCTCACCTCATTGTCCTGTGCTGCTGCCACAGATAGTCCTCTACAGACCACCCTGTCCCTGGGTCTATCAAGCCCTAGACTCCGCCCGACCTACAAGCCTTGTACTTCTTCCTTGGGCTGCTGGAACTAATTCTTACTCCCTTGATGCCTTAAAACAATACATAACTTTTCTCTTATACTTTAGAGATCAGCAGTCCATAATCAGCTTCCAGCCGTCTCCAGGTTCCTTTGGGAGCTCTAGAGGAGAATCTGGAGTTGTGTTTGTTTGTTTGGGTTTCTTTGCTTTGTTGTTGTTGTTGCTGCTGCTGTTTTGCCTTTTCTGGCTTCAGGAGGGCATCTCTGTTCCTTGGCTTCTGACCCTTCCTCACGTCCCTCCAAGAAGCTCCCACTGTGATGTCTCCTGTTTCTTCTTCTTCTGTAGTCAAATCTCCCTCCAACTCCTCCTTTTAACTACAGAGACTCACAGTTACCTTCAAGATGCACCCAGTGAACTCAGTTCTCTTCCGTCTCAGCAGCCTTAACTAACCACACCTGCACATTCCCTTTTGCCAAATAAGGTAATATTCACCAGTTTGGGCAATTAGGACCCGGGTGTCTTGGGAGCTATTATTCAGCCAACTACAACCCTTCAAAGAGCCCATGTGGGTATCAGTTGGTCTCCTCAGTAAATGCGGCCAGAAAACAGAAATCGTGGATGTAGACAGGCTGAGGGAATATTGACCAAGGGTGTGCCTCAAATGTCACCCTTTGTCATCTAAACACCACCTCCCTTCTGTGTCACTGGGCTAGAGGGCACAGCCAGCGAGGCCTGTTGTGTCAGTGCTACCCAGGGACACCAAGGGAAGGTGAGAAATGGTATTTTCACAAGTTCTTGTGGCTCATATGCAAACTCACGTAATACTCACCCTTGTTCATTCACAAACACACACAGCCATTCACACACCATTTCATGCAATCACACCCACCCATGGCCAATTGCATGCACACATGTGCACAGACACACAAACATACTGGAGAGCACGCCTATACTCACGCTCACACTCAATGGCAGGCACACATACTCACATGCACTCACACACATGCAGGACACACTTAACTCCACACACACCCTAAGACTCAATGGCCGTGCAAGCACACTCAAAGCTAGACATACACACTCAGATATATAACCCAACACACCTCACACTGACCACACTCGTTCATATGCTATACTTACTTGCTCTTGCTGCAGTAACGAATTACCAAAAATTTTCCAAAAGCAACACAGATGTGGTCTCTGCTAGCTCTGGAGACCAGCAGTCTGACACAGGTCTCACTGGGCTAAGATGAAGGGATCAGCAGGGTCGTGTTCCAGTTTCTGAAGGTCACCCCGGCAGTGTAATGGTTAAGTGCTGGAGCAGTAACAGAAAGGGTGGCGGTTTGAGCCTCTGCAGGAGGAAGAGCTGGCGATCTCCTTGTGTAAAGATCACAGCCTGGAAGACACTGCCGGGTGGTTCTACTCTGTCATAAAGGATCGTTACCAGGGGAAATTAACAGCACTTCAAGAAGAACAGAGGCCACCCTCATGCCCTGGCTTGTGGCCCCTCCTCCATCTTCAAAGCCAGCAATGTCAAGTAGAGCTCTTCTTACACGGCCTCACTCTGACTTTCCGTCCTATCCTCTTGACTGTGAAGGAACTTGTGACAGCACTAGCCCCACCCACTAACCCAGGACCACCTCCCTATGTTAAGGTCAGCTGTTTAGAGACCTTGATTCCATCTGCAACCTGAATACCTCTTTGCCACATAAGGTGACACGTTCACAGGCTTCGAGGATCAGTGCATAGATGTCTTAGGGGTTGTTATTCTACCTACTGAACTCACTGGATAGATCAAATGCCATGGTCAGCTGCAATGTGAGTTCAGGTCCACCCATTGTATCACAGAAGGCAATCTCCTCCTGAGAAATCAGTCAATGAAAAACCCTAGGGAATGACGTTCCCCCGTGATGCCCACGGGCTCACCATAAGTCACCATCAGCTCGAGAGCACCTGGCTTTGTTTGTTTGGGTGGTGTTCACTCTGGTTACACGTACAAGAACTGCCATGAACTTCATGAACTCGTCTAGGAAAAGTGCTCCATTGCTGAATATCACCATGGTCACTTTCGAAGCACTCTCCCTGGGAAGCTATGCACCAACGCCAGCACCTAGTCCACCCTTCGAAGCAATTTTGGAACTCTTTCTGGAACATCCATCAGAGCTGTCATCTTATTATCCTTGATGTCATGAATATCATCAAAATGTTTTCCTTTCTCTTCAGGGAAAGACAAAAATCATTGGGGACCAGATCAGGTAAGGAGGGAGGGTGTTCCAATACAGTTGTTTGTTTACCGGCTAAAAACTCCCTCACAGACAACTACACAATTAAGTTCATGAACTTGCCACCGTGCTTCCATGTGTAATGGCCATTCCAGAAAGTTTTAAAATTGCTTCGACAAGGTGCTGGTGATGGTGCACAGCTCTCCAAGGAGAATACTTCAAACGTGACCATAGTAGTATTCAGCACTGAGGTATCCAGCACTTAGAACAGTTAAGTTCGTGGACTTAATTGTTAGACCTCACATGCCACACACGCATACACACACACCCCCACATTCACTCAACACTCTCCCCTCTCACACACACACACCCTTCTGGAGGAGGGCAAGCAGGGCAGCAGGAGGAGTCTACTGAGGTTTGGCTGAGCCCAGATCACCTGACCACACTTGACAGCATCCGACCTGCCAACCACCGCTCCATCCTTCCACAGTCATTCCTTCTCTCACAGGGTCGCACACAACACCAGCAACTGGAACACTGTGCCCTGCCTGGCACACTCTCTGGCCGGTGTCTCAGGCCTGACTGTGTAAGGTCCAGCTGAGAGTGGTCCAAGCGCAGGAGTGTGTCGGACAGGTGGGAGGGGAGGTCAGGACCAGCAGGCCACTCGGATGTCCAGGAGCAGATTCCAGCACAACAGGGCGCCAGAGAGAGGCCGGGAGCATGGAGACAGATGAAACCAGAGGCAGCGCATGGATCCGTTCAGGCCCACGAGACTGCAGTCCCACGTCTAGCTCTGCCTTGGGCAGGCCCGGCCCTTCCAGAGCCCACGCTGCAGGCCTCTGGGCTAGGGGGGCGATGCTGAAGGAGGGGATCGCCCTGCAGGCAGGAGGGGCCCTGGGGATGGGGGGAACTGTCTCTGTGCTGCTGACAAAGTCTGTGAAATCCGGGTGGGCCCTGAGCGAATGACAGCCCAGTTCCCCGCGAGGTGAGCAGGCAAGGGGGCCACCGAGCCCCCACGACCAGCGATGGAGGCAGGGTGCGAGCCCCACACTCCTGTGCCGGGTCTGGGTCTTCTCTCCATATCGTCCTCAGCACTCAAACTCTGTCACCTGAGGAGAGAACCCTCCGAGTCCAGATGGGCAGTGACAGCTTTCCGCAGGTGGGAACAGCAGCTGTGCCTCCCAGGACCATCCCCGGGCTTCACCTGCCAGGCATCTCTGCAGACCTCTCGGCACAGCAGGGGGCTGGACAGGCCTGGAGCAGGACAGGGAGCGTGGTGCCGGATGGGCTCTAGAGGGTTCCCTTCAGGTGACAGGCCTCAGATGGCCACGTGCACATAGCAACACTGGCAGCCTTTTAGAGGCTTGCCTCTCTGTTCTCCTTTTACATAAGGGATCACCAATCAGAAATCAAACGGCCAGTGTGTTTATACCTGGTATAACAGAGTAAATGGTACCCCCCAAAATTTGTTTACACTGAAGTCCTAAACCACAGTACTTATAAACATGACCTTGCTGAGAAGCAGGTCTTTGAAGACGCTACAGGTTACAGTAACATAAGGTGATGCTGAAGCAGGGTGGCTCCTAACCCCACCTCAGTGGGGTCCTCATAAGAGAGGACAAGAAACACAGACAGACAGACAGAGGAAAGATGCCATGAAGATGCATCTATACACTAAGGATCCCTGGTCTAGTAAAAGCCAGAAAAGACAAAGATGGATCTTCCCCTCGAGCCTGGGGTAAGAGCGTGGCCTGCCCATCACCCTGAACTGGGACTCCCAGCCTCCAGGACTGAGACAATAATTCTCTGTTCGATTAGCTGCCCGTTTTGTGGCACTTTTTTACAGCAGCCTTGGGGACTCGAACACCTGCCACATACACAATCCTGCTAGCTGAGGTCTGGGAGCCTCTCAGCATCGCCGACTCTCCCACATCTGACAGGCCTGTGTTCACACAGCTGAGTTTGGTTGTCCAGCTGCTCATAGCAGGGGTAGAAAAGCTGGAAGAGAAACTGGGGAGAGGAGAAGAGAGTCCACAGGGCTCTCCCCCACACACATGGGCACAGGACACGCAAGAGGCAAGGCCAGTGACCCTGCCTACCGGTAGAGCAGGAACTGGGAAGATTGGCAACTTTCCTTCTTGTGAAAGGGGAGAGTAAGGGGGTACAGAGAGAGGCACAGTCACGGCGGTAAATGTGCCCCCTTCCCACTGAGGCAAGAACAAAGACACAGGAGCAAAAGATGGGCTCTTCATCCATCCTGTCTCTTGCCATTGAGTGAGAAATGACAGACCATACATGAGAGCTCAGAGAAGAAACCCTAGCCTCGTTCCTGCCACCTTCTCACCTGAGCCTTCACGTTCAACGGAGGGCCGTCACTCAAGGGCACCAAGTCGTACCTCATGCACATCCCTTTCCATGAATACCATTTCTTCTCTTCTTCAGCTGAGCCATTCCCCCCAGGCATTCATCCAGAAAGTCTTCCTTGACCTCTTGAGGCAGCTGAGTCCCACCCTTCGCTTCATCACATCTTGGTCCCATCTCCTTCATTTCTTCACAAATTATACACAGTCACATAATCATCAGGCTGCCCTATGAGAAAGAGAGCTTCTTAAGGTTGGCACCAAACAGATGCTCCCCAGTAGTCTGTGGATGAATTAATGCGTTAGAGTGAAGGAACAAATGCATTTGGCTTTGGCTAGGTTCTCTAGAGAAGCAAAACCAGGGAAGCTGCTATGTACATATATACCTACTGAGAGAGAGACAGACAGACAGGGAATGCTGTGTCTATCAAGGAAATGGCTCGGGTCGTTGTAGAGGCTGGAAAGTCCCAAGTCCATAGGTCAGGCTGGAGGTTTCTCCAGACTCATGTAGCTGTAAGGGCTGATGAAAATAAGATCGAGCCCACAGAGGCTGACAACTCCCGGAATAGGCACGTAAGCTACTGACTCAAGGCCCAGGAACCAGCACTGAGAGTAACAGGAACTAGCTGCAGGCTCTATAGTGAGCAAAGCCAACAAGCCTTGCCGGGAAGCGGCCTATACTGGATGCGGGCCCGGGAAGCGGCCTATACTGGATGCGGGCCACACCCTCAAGGAAACTTTCTTTCAGTTGATTCACTGCTCACGGTGGATCCCATCATGGAGGTGATCCCGTCACCATGGGGCTGCTGAACAATATCCATGCTGCCAAGCCACTGAGCAGCATGGCCCAGCCAAGTCAGCACGCAACCTTAACCATCACAGTGTTGTCGGAATAATAATCACTGCAGGGCCCGTTTCTTCGTGAAGAACGCTGTGCTCTATATCCGATCACGTAACATCCACAACAACTCAAGGAAATGAGCAGTGTTGCTATCTTCAATTAGCAGATAAGAAAAGCGAGATTTAGATTCCTTACGTAGCACGTCCAAGGTCACCCAGCTGGAAATGCAGGTACTTTCCCAACCAACAAATGTACGCGTGTATACCTGGTGACACGTCCTGCTTCACTCTCCAGCTGGAACATCAGTGTCGGAGATGCTACCGCCTTCTCTCCCCAAGTTTATCAGTGGCTAGGTGAGATCCCACCAGAAATTGCCTTTGTGTTTACCTAACTCAAATGATTGCTAAGAGGACGGAAGTTGAGGTCATACAGATGTAAATTCTATCCCCTCCTCCAACTTGGGTGGCCCAGACAACCTTTCAAAGACTCAATGTTCTCACCTGTTAAATGGGGGATAATGAGGATTAAGAGACACAGGAGGCATGAAGCCTCTGGCACATGAACAACTATTAACACATTGCTGTGTTTACTATGAGTAGGGTGGGATGAGGACCAAGGAGCCATGAAAGAAAAGCTGGTCTGCCGGGGTAGTTCCACAGGCCACATCCAGCAGGCTGACGAACAGAGATGGGTGCTGGAGAGTAGAAAGCTAAGACCAAGGCAGAAGAGCTGGTCACAGGAGGGTTTCCAGCCTGTAACCCGGGTCACAAGAATCCACTTCTAAGGCGGAAACTTGAATGGGACCAGAGAACCTGGAGGATACACCTGAACTGGAGTGTGAAAGCAAAGTCACCATGGATTCCCGAGACAAGAGGTTGTGCCCAAGGCTGGGCTTTGGTTTTTTTGTCTTGCCTGATCTTCAGCACACAAGTGCATCATGGGTGGGCTGGTCCCACTTAGAGGGGCCTGTGACAGGAAGGACAATTTTCCCCACAGCTGGAGACTCTTGGCATGCTGGAATTCAATCCCCTGTTGAATGGGTGGTCTGCATCTCCCTCCACCCCCCTCCGCCTTTCTTCCTCTGCTGGAATAGGTCTCTGCAGCTCATGATTCAGACAACGCAGAACATTCTCCTTATTGCTTATATTAGCACATGAGAAATAACCAGAGATAAAAATCACAGTTCACTTAACACTAATTATTTCCCTGGAAATAAAGATTAATATTGAACTTGTTACTTGCAGTGTGAAGAGTAAACACACACAGCACCCACCCCACCCCCCAAATCAGTGTAGAGATCCAGTCGTTCAGTTCCTCCAGACCCGACACACCAAGCAGCCCCGGTGGTCAACACTGTGCTCATCAAATCCAGGAATCTGGGAATGTTCCATGTCGGCCCCAAGGACAGAGGCATGCAACAGAGGAGACAGGGGTTCCGGGGTCTCTGGGACAGTTCTGGGGCCCCACTGTTGGCCAGAAGTGCTTTCAGTCCTCCCCAGGGGTAATTGGGGTCCAGGCTTCCTTTCCTGCTGCTGCTTCCCGGAAGCTCCGTAGGGATCTCTAACATCTGTCACTGTCATGGTGTGGTGGCTTGTGTGTTGCTGTGATGCTGGAAGCTATGTCACCAGTATTCTAAACAGCAGCGGAGTCACTCAGGGTGGACAGATTCCTGCAGAGCTTCTGGTCTGAAACAGACCAGGAAGAGAGGCTTGGCAATCTACCTCTGAAAATCAGCCCATGAAAATTCGACTGATCATAGCAGAATACTGTGTGATCTAGTGCTAGAAGATGAACTCCCAAGGTTGGAAGGCACTCAGAACGCACAAGGGATGCAAAGAGGGACTCAAACACAACAGCAGTTGCACCAATGGTGCAGGACCAGGCAATGGTTGGCTAGGTTGTATGTGGGACAGCTGTGAGCCAGAGATAACTTCACAGGACCGAACAATGCTGACAACACAATTCAAACCACGGCAGAATGGGAGAGTGGGCAAACGGGTGAGTGAATGAACGGGGGGATGGCTTCACAGGCCTGTGAGTGAAGCAGGGATGCTCAGGTGTCCCACCTGGGCTCCCAGGGCGTGCGGAGGAGGGACCCAAGAGCCCTGCAGCAGTCTAGAGCACAGTGCCCTCATCCTCAATCCCTCCATCAGCAGCTGCCAACCCAGGAGGGCTCTGTGGAGAAGGCAGCATTGAGAAACAGGCAACCCTGTAGGGCAAGAAGAGATCCGAAAGCAAGAACGCTGAAGAGTTTGTGTGCGCGTGTGTGCGTGTGTGCGTGTGTGCGTGTGTGCGCGTGTGTGCGTGTGTGTGTGTGTGTGTGTGTGTGTGTGTGTGTGTGGTGTTTTCTCTCTGGCAGGAGCAAAAACGACTGGGAGGTGGGATAATACTAACCACATTTGTGCGGTATAAGCCCGGGGTTTACAAAGGGCTTCGTACCATTACGGTGGGGAATTCTCACAGCCCTTCTCCGCGGTGGGTGTTAGCCCCATTTCAGTTCAAGGCACTGGCCTTCCATATGGGAAGGTTCATGAAACTGTCTGACGCCACGGAGATGAAGGGTCCCAGAGCTGGAATATGAAATCAATCCTCCTGAGATAGAACGGTGAGTTGCCTTCCTCCTCCCACCCCACGGACTTCTGCACCTTCTCAGCAGCCAGGGTGGGAAGGTTGGGGCTAGAACCTGGCCTCCTGTCATTCATGGTTCATTGATTTCGTCAACTGCAGAGTGGCCTTGTCATTCCCTTAGGCATTTGTACCTCCCAAATTACACCAAACCAGCAAGCCACGGTGTTACTAGGTCAGTAGACACAATTGAAGTTCAAGTGCAAACTTGACAGCTGCTTCTCCTAACCAGCAAAGCCTCTGCAGACCCACAGGTGCCTCCCTGTAAGAGATTGCAAGTCTGGCATCCAACGGCCAAATCTGGAGGAAGAACAAAGCTACTGTTCATCACCTCAGTGTGAGCCCTTTATGGGCACAGCCAGGGAAAGTGAAACCAGGGGCTGACACCTTCCAGCTCAGATCCCGTCAGCTCACAGGCCCTGGGACGGAGATGCAGAAGAACGGAGTTTGGAGCAGCAGAGACTTGGTTCAAATCTCCCTCCACCAGCATTGAACTGGGTGACCTGACATAGGTCCTAGCCTTCCAGACTCAGCCGCTTCATCTACCACAGTGCAGTCCTTCTACAGTGCAGAGAGCATAGCAGGCTTGAGACAATCGTGTGTAACACTTACACACTAGAAATACGGAGTAAAAGCCCATGTCCTTCTTTTCTAGAGGCCATTGGGTCAGCCTCAAAATCACACAGCATCATAGGCAGGAAGCTCACCTAGGTGGGGCTGAGAGTGACACTGAATAAACGCTTCAGGGACAGCAGGCAGGTTCGGTACGTCCCACTGTAAGAAGCCTGGGCATCTGTAAACAAGGGTCTTTGGTTGCTCCCTGGTCAATGCCCCTAAGATCCCAGTGGGCTCTCTTTTGCCTTTTGGAAACCACAAGTGGGGCAATACTTAGCCCATCTGATGGATGAGACCCCAGCAGGATGTGGTGACTTGATGCAAGCCTTGGGAAGGCGTTTTTAGCCAAGGCAGCATGAGCCCTGGCTACTGTTTTCAGCAGGACCTTGACCCTAACCTGTAATAACCCTCCCTCTGCAGCCAGCACCCCAGTGTCCTCACTGCCAAGGAGTGATACAGCCTCTGCTGGTCAGCACTCTGTGTGCGCAGTGAGTCCATGCTATCTTTGGGCAGATGGCACTGTCAGGAAGCTGATGTCTAGCTGGGACAGACGGGAGAAGTGTTTAAGAGGGAATGCTAAGCAAACAGACATGGAAGACTACAGCTGATGTTCATCCGTGTAACTACGGCACGTAAACCAAACCGATCACCATCAAGTCGATTTTCACTCAAGGCAGTTCTACAGGACAGAGTAGAACTGCCTCATAGAGTTTCCAAGGCTGTGATCTCTCGCTCCCTCTTGTTTTTTTTTTTTTGTTTTGTTTTGTTTTGGTTTTGAGAGGGGTGGTTATGAGAGACTATATAGCTTCACTTTTTAATTGTTTTTTAGATGAAGGTTTATAGAGCAAACTAGTTTCTCACTAGTTAGTACACATACTGTTTTATGACATCAATTAAGAACCCCATGATAGATCAACACTCTTCCTTCTCAACCTTGGGTTCCCCGTTACCAGCTTTCCTGTGCCCTCCTGCCTTGTTGCCCATGTCCCTTGACTGGTGTGCCCCTTTAGTCTCATTTCACTTATGGGCCTATCCAATCTTTGGCTGAAGGGTGAACCTCAGGAACGACCTTATTACTGAGCTGAAAGGGTGTCTGAGGGCCCTACTCTCTTGGCTTCTCCAGTGTCTGTCAGACCAGCATGTCTGATCTTTCTTTTCAAGTTAGAATTTTGTTCTACATTTTTCTCCAGCTCTTCCAGAACGCTCTGTTGTGATCCCTGTCAGAGCGATGGTAGGGACCGGGCACTATCTAAGCTTACTGGATTCACTCTGGTGGAGGCTATTTTGTAGATATGGTCTACCAGTCCTTTGGGCCAATCTTCAGCTTGTCTTCAGTTTTCTTCATTCTCCCTTGCTCCCAAAGGACTGAGACTAGTGGAGTATCCTAGATGGCCTCTCACAGGCTTTTAAGATGCCACCACTACTCACCCAAGTAGAACATAGGACATTTTCTTTATAAACTACATTGCGCGAGTTGAGCTAGATGTTCCCCGAGACCATGGCGCCCACAGCCCTCAGCCCAGCAGTTTGGTCCCTCAGGGAGTTTGGATGTCTCTGTGGACCTTCTGTGCCCTTCCCTTGTACAAGCTGTGCTGGCTCCCCCAGTGCCATGTGCTGGCTTACCCGACAAGGTTGTAATCTTTAAGGCAGCAGTCCTCCAGATCCCTTCTCCCCTTGAACAGCTGGGTAGGTTCACACCACTCAGCTTTCACTTAGCAGCTGAATGCTTCAACCATTTCATCACCTGCACCTCTGGCATATGTATCTAGAAAATGATTATAAATACTAAAAGAGTCAATTTTTCATCAAAGGATGGTAGTATGAGAGACGACTATAAGCATTTTAATCTGTCATATTTTTAATTTTTCTACGATGAGTGTCTACTTACTTTTTTTGTTTATTGGTTTTGGCACACTATATTATCCACCACCTGTGGGTCAGTTTGTCATACACTGGTGGCTCAAGTGTTGCTGGGATGTTGGAAACTTTACCACCATTATTTATAATATGAGCAAGATCCCACATGGTGGACGGCAGCCTTCAGTATGGATCACACTTCAATGTAAAGAAAGCAAAAAGTCCTCACAACTGGACCAATAAACACCATGGTAAACAGAGAGCATATTGAAGTTGTCGAGGATTTCATTTTCCTTGGCTTCACAATCAACACCCATGCAAGCAGCAGTCAAGAAATCAAACAACCTATTTCATTGGCCAAATCTGCTGCTGAAAGCCACCTTTAAAATCTTAAAAAGCAAAGGTGCACCTGACCTTAGCCATAGTCTTCACAGTTACCTTCATGCATGTGAAAGCTAGACTATGAAAAAACAAAAACCAAAGAAAAATTAACCTGTTTGCATTGTGTTGACGAAAAATACTGAATATACCATGGAGTGCTAGATGAACAAACAAATCTATCTTGGAGGAATAGCAGCCAGAACGCTCCTTAGAAGCTAGATGGCAAGACTTTGTCTTGCTCACTTTCGACATGTTATCAGGAGGGACCAATCCCTGGAGGACATCATGCTTAGTAAAGCAGAGAGTTAGTGAAAATCAAGGAGACCCTCAATGAGATGAACTGACACTGTGGCTGCAACAATAGGCTCTAATGTAGCAACAACTGTGAGGTGGTACCCAAACCCAAAACCCAACTCAGCGCCATAGAGTCAACGCTGACTCATAGCAAACTGATGGGCCCAGGCAATTTTCATTCGGTTGCACAGGGATCACGATGACTTAGCAATGACTCAGTAGCACCTAACAATAATAACGAAGAATATGCTATGAGAACATTTGCCTGTCCACCATCTCGGTGTACAGCTGAGTAGCATTAATTGCATTCACTACGTTGTACAACCATCACCACTCCTCGGTTTGAAACTGTTCATCACCCTCAATGTAAAGTCAGCGTCTCTTCAATGGCAACTCTCAAATTCACCTCCTACCCACCTCTGGAGGGGGACCACTGGTCAACTTTGGTCTTCATGCATTTGCCCTTTGTAGATATTTCACAGTAGCAGGATTATATAATACTTGTCCTTCTGTGTCTGACTTCTGTCATTCAGGATCCTGTTTCCAAGGTTCATCCACTTAGTAGTGTATATGACAGCTACCATGCTAAAATGCTCTGCTGTGAATTTATCACATTTTGCTTATTCGTTCATCAACTGGTGGACACTTCAGTTATTTTCCAGCATTGCAGATGACGCTTCAATAAGCATTTGTGTACACACATCTGTTTGAGTCTCTGCTTTCAAGTCTAGTCTTCTGTGTCTACACTTAGAAGTGAGATCACTAGGTTATGTTACAATGCCATGTTTAACATTTTGAGGAAACATAAACACTTTCTCACAGTGGCTACACCATTTCACAGCCCCTCCAGCAGTGAACGCAGTTGCCAGTTTCTCTGCATTCATGCCAACACTTATTCTTTTCTGTCCTTTTGATAATTGTCATCCTGTTATTGTGTTGTTCTGGGCTATCTGGTCAATTTTGACTCAGCAATCCCACGTGATACAGCAGAATTGCTGCATAAGGTTTCCTAGGCTGCAATCTTTACGGGAGCAGATTGCCAGGTCTTTCTTCCTGTGAGTGATTGATGTCTTCAAACCACTGACATTTTGGTTAGCCCCCGAGAAGGTGGCCTCTACACCGCCAGGGTTCATAGCCATCCTGATGAGGGCGAAGTGGTATCTCATTGTGAACTGCGTTTGTATTTCTCCAAAAACAAGCGATGCTGAGCATCTTTTCATGTGCTTGTTGGCCATCTGCATACCTTTTTTGGTAAAGTGTCTATTCAAGTCCATTACCCATTTCTTGATTGGGTTGTTTATCTTTATTTGCCAAGTTATAGGGGTTATTTATATGTTCTGGATAATAAAACCCTTATCAGATACCTATTTACTTTTATAAAGCACAAAAAAGTAAACTTTTTTCAAAATAAGTTATCCTTGACATGAAGCAGACACCTATCTTTCTAAAGCCCAGGTTCCTTGATTACCAGACCCATACTTCAGTTAATAAAAGAAATAGTGTAGATGGAATCATACATCACCCTTATTCTACCAGACTGACTCACAATTTAATTAACGCTGAACTTCAATACCTATAATTAAGGGGTGATCCTTCACAACATAAAGAGATTGTTTATATAAGGAATCACCAGAGGTGCATTAAGCTGGCACAGAAAGAGTCCATCAAAGGTCAATAAAAGAAGAGATCAAGGATCCAGGAGGACCAAAGCAGTGTTTAATGGGAGGCTTTGGAGGCTGATCATCTTACCTCCAGGCTTCAGTTTTCTCGTTCCTACAGGACCTATGAGTGATTCAGAGGTGATCAGACCTAAGGAAGAACCCTAGCATCCATCCATTGCTGCAATGAAAGCTATTAATAACTGGGCATCCCACCCATAAGACTCATCTTCTCATCTCACCTTCAGGGACCCACAGGTGCACCGTAAGAATACAGAAAGCAGAACTTAAAAGGAAAAAAAAAATAATATATTTGAAAATCAAAACTGGCAGATGCGACACCAACATTTAAAAGCCATTCATTGTAGGTAGATTAGATAAGAAGAAAGGCAAAGAAGCCTTTAACTGTGAACAGCACCAGCAGGAAAACAGTGTCCTGTTTGCAAAAACTGCACCCCCTCATACACACACACTTGCACCAATCGAACCCAGCATAGGAGGCTTCACCTATTGATGCAAATTGCCTACTTATTAAATAATTGTAGAAAACTGTAATTCTGGAAGGGTCTTCAGAGATTGCCCGACTCTGCTTTACACCATCCTCTGACCTTCACCCCCCTTAAGCCCTTTCTTTAAATGAGTCTGTCTTTGTCATCAGGTACTGCTCTATCACAAGCGGATGGCTTGAACAAAGAAAAGTTTATCCTTTTACACAATGGCCTTGCCCTCCAGACTCAATACATTTCCAGATTTTGAGTGGAGGCCCCTTGGCCCTGGGCTACAACTCTACCTTCCAGGCCTGCTGAGACAGCAACTCTGTTCCCTCAGCTTTAGGTGCACCATTTTCCTAGTCCATCTGAGTGGCGACTCCACCCTTAGAAACACCAGAAGCCATGGTTCCACCTTTGAAACCCCTGAGGTCATGGCTATAACTTTTGAGACAGTGGCAACTTGGCTTTGTATTCTCCTTGTCTCTTCAGCCTTTGCTTCCTGTGGCCTCTTGGCCCAGGTGTCACATCAATATCTGCCCTGCAAGGATAAGTGTTCCAAAGCTCTGTAGTTCTACTGATGAGTGCCTGAAGGCACCCCACTCTGCCAGGAAGTTTTCTGCACACAGGCACTCAGTTTTCTTGCTCCATGGGTCAGCAAGCCTAGCTCCACGGACAAGTTTCACAGTCAAGTACATAAGATGATGCCACCTATGGCAACCAGTTATCCTCTTTCCCCAGCTACTCCAATTATTGCTTAATAGGCTCATAAACAAAGTAGCCACGGTGGCAGAAATGGAGGTTACATGTGGGCCCAGCAACACAGACATCCACTCAACAAGACTGACTTGGCTACAGCAGAGACCAACACTGATTGTTCACTATGGCAAGATTCCTCGAGGTAATCAGCAAGTTGATTACATTGGACCACTTCCATCATGGAAAGGGCAGCATTTTGTCCTTACTGGAACAGACACTTACTCTGGATATGGATTTGCCTTCCTTGCACGCCACACTTCTGAAAAAACTACCATCTGTGGACTCATAGAATGCCTTATCCACCATCATGGTATCCTGCACAACTTTGCCTCTGATAGATTACCACTTCACAGTAAATGAAGTGTAACACTGGGCCCATGCTCATAGAATTCACTGATCTTACCGTGTTCCCCATCATCCTAAAGCAGCTGACTTGATAGAATGATGGAATGGCCTTCTAAGGACATAATTATAGAGTCAGACAGATATAAAAAACCTTGCAGGGTTGGGGAGACATTCTCCAGAAGGCTGTGTGTGATCTAAACCAGCATCCAATATATGGTGCTCTTTCCTCCATAGCCAGGATTCACGAGTCCAAGAACCAAGGCTGGAAGTGAGAGCAGTACCACTCACTATTACTCCTAGTGACCCACTTGCAAGATCTTTGCTTCTTGTCCCCATGACTTTATGTTCTGCAGGTCTAGAGGTAAGGCTACAAAGAGAGGAATACTCCCACCTGAAGACACATCAGTGGAAGCTAAACATGCCACCAGACCACTTTGGGGTCCATATGCCTCTGGATCAACACGCAAAGAAGGGAGTTACCTTTCTGGCTGGTATGATTCATCCTGGCTACCAAGAGGAAATCAGACTGACATTATACAATGAAGGTAAAGAAGAGTATTTCTGGAACACAGGAGATCCTTCACGGCACCTCTTACTACTAGCATGCCCTATGTTTAAGTTCATAGAAAACTACTGCACTCAGTTCTAACGTGACTCCCAATAGTGTAGACCCTTCAGGTATAAAGGTTAGGGTCACCCCACCAGACAAGGATTTATGACCACCTGAAGTGCTTGATGAGGGCAAAGGGAAGGCAGAATGGATTGTGGATGATGGTGGCTTTGAATACCAGTTACGGCCACATAATCAGTTGCAGAATTAAGAACTGTAGTTATGAGTATTTTGGTTTCATACAAGGTCTGACAATTAAGTTCACAAACTTAACACCATGCGCTTACATTGGCAGCACTGTACAAACAACTTGGTAAGGTTTCATAACCTTAATGTATCAGTGTCTCACACTGTGTGTCGAAGTGTGGTGGTGTCTTGCTGAGTGGTGTCCGTTACTGTCATTGTGTGTTTTTGTGCACCATCATGAGCAGGTTGGAGCTTGAATTAGATTGAAAAACAGACATTAAATTTCTTACTGAACTTGGCAAGAGCAGATGTGAAATTAGGGACATGTTAGTCCAAGTTTGGGGGGATAATACTATGAAGAAAACGGCAGTGTGCAAATGGATTGAGTGTTTTTCTGAGGGGAAAGAAAGAACCACTGATGAAGAGAGTTCCGGTTGGTGAGTAGTGAGCAGAACCAATGAAGACACTGCAAAATTTGGTCTAACTGTGTGTCCCAATTGTCCACTGACTACAAGAAGTATAGTAGATCAAGTAAACATCAATAGAGCAACAGGAAAATCTTGACTGAAAATTTTGGCATGAGAAAGATGTGTGCAGAAACAGTTCCAAAGGAGCTCACCAATAAACAAAAGCAAAAGCGAATCAAAGCTTGCCAAGACCTTTGGAAAGGCAAGACGATGTTTTGGGCCATGTTATCACCAGTGATGAAACATGGGTGTACCAATATGGCCCTGAAACAAAGTGTCAAAGGGCACAGTGGAAGTCATCCAACTCTCCATGACCAGAAAAGTTCCATCAGTCCAATCAAGAGTCAACATGATGTTGCTAACCTTTTTTGATGATCATTCATTATGCATTTGTACCAACTGGACAAATAGTTAACCAAGTTTACCATTTAGAAGTGCAGAAAAGGCTGCATGAAAAAGTTAAATGAAAACAACCTGAACTTTTTGCCAACAACTCATGGCTCTTACATCAGGATGATGCACCGGCTCACACAGCCCTGTCTCTGAGGGAGTGTTTGGCAACTAAACAAATTACTGTGCTGGCACACCCTCCCTACTCACCTGATCCGGTCTCCAGCTACTTTTGTCTGTTCCTGAAGATAAAGGAAATACTGAAAAGAAGACATTTTGATTACATTCAGGACATCAAGTGTAATACGATGACAGGTCTGCCAGCCATTTCAGAAAAGGGGATCCAAAATTACTTTGAAAGGTGGCCCTGGCACTGGCAGTATATAGCTTCCCAAGGGGAGTACTTTGAAGGTGACCATAGTGATACTCAGCGGTGAGATATGTAGCACTTTTTCTAGGATGAGTTCATGAACTTGTCAGACATTGTATGTGTGCATCAGATATTTTTGTTTCCTTATAAGATGTAAATGTGGCTAGTGTGGTTATGGTTTGCATGTGTCATATCATATTAGACACAAAAATGACTTTGTAATGATGTTTCTTCAGAGATTATGTATGGTATGGGAAGATGTGTGTAGATGACAAGGGGTGGATCGGGTGGTTGAGGCTGTGTGTTGCTTTGGCTGGGCCATAATTCTCAGTGTTTTGGCAACTGGACAACGTTACAGCCACTGCCATAATGAAATGTACTATGGTGCAAGCGGGGGGAGGGGGGGACCTGCGGTGGCTCACTGCCTCCACAGCCTTCATCCCTCTGCCTTCCACCACCTACTTCCTGTCAGCTTACCTTGCCGAGGTTTGGGCTTGTAAATCCCTCAGCTGCGGCACTCCTGGTTTCTGATGTCTGGTTCTTGGGACCTGAACTAGCAGCTCTTCCAATCCATCCAGCTTCACAGCCTGCAAAACAAGAGTCCTGTCTCCTGACCTTCCAATCCTGTGTTCACCAGCCTCTGCAGCTACAGGAATCAGGAGAAATTTTGCAGTCTTACCTGCCCCTTTGGGATTCGCCAACCCTCACAGCCTGTAAACGGGAACCCTGCTCTCTGACTGCTAACCTTCAGTTCACCATCTCCCTCTGCTGTGTAACACTTGTCTTCCAATCCAGGACTTGGGGTGTTCCAGCCTCTACAACTGCATGAGCTGTTTCCTTTATATAAATCTCCCTCTATTTGGTGGCATAGTCATTGAGTGCTACATCTGCTAATCAAAAGGTCAGCAGTTAGAACCCAGCAGATGCTGTTTGGAAATGCTATGAGGTGTCCTACTCTGTCTTATAGGGTCATCGCGAGTTGGAATCAACTCAGCGGCAGTGGGTTTTTATATATATTTATATCCTTCACTGGTTTTGCTTCCCTGGACAACCCAACCTAAGGCAGAATCTTAAATAATACAGGTAAAAGCAGCTCTGCTCTGACTGACCCCCACAGCAGATGCCAGGTTTTTCTATCCACAGAAAGAGCAGGGTTCCACAGAATGCTCATTGTAAGCTGCTAGTCTCCCCCAGTTTAGAAAGTGGGTCCAAGAGAGGTGACATGACTTGCTAAGTTCCCACAGCAAGCTGGTAGCACGGAACTTTAGCCCAGGCTGCTTTTACACCTCACACTGTCTTCGAAGGTGGCCCACAGAGGTAAGAACACCGTGGTGGCCAATTCCGAGGACTCCCCCACTTGTTCAGCATCATCAGGCACCTTGATCGCACCACAAGCCCAGAAAGGTAGCCCATGCCCAAGCACAGCCAGACAGCCTTCTGGGCACTGCCCACACCGTTGGAGTCTCTTCTAAAATTCTCATAGCTCCAGAGTGAAGCCAAGGTTTCATCTGATACCTCAAGGCAGTTAGGCTTTCCTGTATCACCGCAGCTTCCCTGCTTGCCTACAATGTTGATCCAAAACCTCTTCCTCTGAAGCATCCCCAGATTCTCAGATCCAGCCACGTGACCACTTACGGGTCCCAGAAAACACGTAGCTTGTCCTGAGCAGGCCACAGCTCAGTGTCTCTCCCAAGTTTTTACAGTGACCGTAACTTTCTTGAAAATAATGACATTTCTTTTTTTTTTTAATTGCCATGACGGTCTGGTTTTTGTTAAAGGATGAACGATAGCTCCTGGGAGAACCAGTGACCCCTGGCTGAGTCTCCGTATCTCAGCAATCTGTTCCGTAGTCCGTCAAAGACACAGTGAAGCTGTAATGATGCTTTTATTAGCAACCTTTACACTTTGTCAAAATGAAAATGAAAATGCAACATTCATATGTAAATCCAGTTACCTTCCAGGTTCCTCTCGTGCTTTATCCCTTTCACAAAATTATGGATTATTAAGAAATATTTTAAGAGAGAGGGAGACAGGCTCTATGGGAGAATGAAGTAGGCAGCCTGAAACAAAGGGCCAGCAGAGGCAAGGGTCCTTGACCTTGACCTTGTCTATCTCACTCTGAAACATCTCAGTTTGTGCCTTTGTTCCTCATCCATTGTCTGAGATTTCTCACCCCCTAGCAGAGCCTGACTTCATGACTTGTACATAAAGCTCACCAGAGACGGGAAAAGGACACGGGTGTCTGATGAGGCAGGAGCTTGTGTACAACTACTTCTCAGTGATGAGGAACTATCTATAACAGAAGGTGGCTGTGGGCACCCAAGCAGCAAAGGCCTCACTCTAAAGCTCTACGGCCAAATTTGAGCTGCAAGAATTATAAAAAAAGAAAAGAAAATCAAATCCAAAGGGTAAACTCTCTGAACTACTTGCCTTCCTTGTCAGATGTGAAGTGAGAATAGCCAGCTCACACTAATGAACAAACAGAAGCCCTGAAGAATGAGAACAAATTCTCCCTGGGGTCACCTGGGAAGGCTTCAGGGAGGAGGTGATGTTTTTGTAGTATGATAAGAGAGTCCTGGAAGCATAGTTGTTAGGAATTTGGCTATTAACCAAAAGACTGGCAGTTCAAAGCCACTAGGCAGGCACACCTCGGAAGTTTTATGGGGTAGTTCTACTCTGTCCTATAGGGTTGCTATGAGTCAAAATCAACAACAGGTGTTTTTGTTGGTGCTGTTTATTAGACAGACTCTAGGGTGGTCCCCATGATGTCTATCTCCTGGTGTTTACACTCTTGTGTTCACACTCTCCCAGAGTGTGGGTAGGGCCTGCACCTTGTTTCTTCCAACAAAACTCAGCAGAGCTGATGGGAAGTTGTGATTGCATGTGCATGGTTACACAAGGTTTCCTACCTTCCTTCCTGATTGTAAGGAAGCAAATTGTTATGTTGACTAGGAGCTGCAGGCAGCCTCTAGGAGCTGAGGAAGCCTCAAATGGACATCCAGCAAAAATCTGAAACTCTCTGCCTTGCAACTGCAAAAAATTGAATGCAGCCAACAGCCATGTGAGGTGGGAAGTTGATCCATCCCCAGTCAAGTCTCCAGATGAGAACTGCACCTTGATCAACACCCTGTTTATAGTCTTGTGGGAACACTAAGCAGAGGATACTAACACATGATCCATGGAAACCATGAGTCAAGCGAGTGTGACTCTGCTGAGCACGTTTCCACGTGCTTATCGGTCACCCAGTTGCCTCCTTCTGTGAAGTGTTTGCTCAACTATACGGCTCATTTTTATAGGGTTGCTTTTGTTTTCTTTTTATTAATGATTCATGGATTATCTTTACATATTCTGTGGCCAGTCCTATACTGGATATATGTCTTGCAAATATTTCATCCCATTCTGTGGCTTGTTCATTCAGTTACTCAGTAGTGTTTCTGAATAGGCAGAACATTTTCATTTAATGAAGCCTAATATTTCCACGCTTTTATCTGTAGGTAATGTTTGCTATGTCCTGTTTAAGCTGACCATGTAAGTGTCTGTCTGTCTCTAGGATCTTTATTCTATTTTATCCACGTATGTGTCTATTTTATACCAACACTACACTGTTTTGACTATTATAATGTTTGTTAGTCATCAAAGAAATAAAAATTAAAACTACAACAAAACGCAACTACACACTCATCAGAAAGACTAAAATGTAAGTGGTTGACAATACCAGATGTTGGTGAGGATGTTGAGGAGCCAGAGCTCATATTCATTGCTAGTAGAAATATAAAATGACATAATACTTGGGAAAACTATAGGGCAGTTTTACATAAAATTAAAATCACACTTGCCCATGACTGAATATTTTCACTCCTGGGGGTTTACTCAATAAAAGGGAAAGAATATCGTATGTACAACCCTGCACAAGGTGTTCTCCTTGAAATAGTCAAACCTGGACACAACCCAAGTGTCTGTCAACAGGTAACTGAATAACTGGTGATGGTAAATTCTTACAATAGAACTCTGTCCAGCAATAAAACACAACAAGTTACTGATACATGTGACAACATCGATGACTCTCAAAAACTTCATGCAGAGCAAAAAAAGTGAGACACAAAAGAGTACATACCTTACTATTTCATCTACAAGAAGTTCTAGAATATACTAAGTTAATCTGTGGTAAAAATAAACTTTATAAATAGTGGTTGTTTCTGGGAAGGAGTGACAGGAAGAGGGACACAAAGGATCAACTGTACGGGATAATGGAAAGCTCTCTGTATTGATAGGATGTGTGTTATGTAAGTGTATGCCTTTGTGAAGATGTATAGAGAGCTCTGCATTTAACCTCAGGTAAAAAAAAGTCAAATACATTTAAAATTTAAAATAAACAGAAAAGTTTTTAAAATAGGAAACACATTTCTTTCTTCTTAGACCGTACTACGTGGTGCTTCTGATGCGCTAAGCCACACCAGGTCTCCAGAACAGGGCCACAGTCTGCTTTTCCCAGCTTCAGTTTGTCTGCAGAATCTTTCTTTCCCCCCCATTTTGTGCCACTTCTGGGAACAGCCTGTAGATAATACCTCTTGTTCTAGGTTGTACTTTGGCACAGAATTGAACCCCAGTCTCCAGTGCTGAGGGCAAGAATTTTGCCACTGACCTGTCACTGCCTCAATTTCCAAAGTCTGGAAGGTAAATGCCAATATTCCCATTTCACAGGTGAACCAAACAAGGCTCCCAGAAGACAGTCCTTGTCGCTGGCAAGTGCAGGTCTTGCTCTATACAGAAATGCAAGATAATCTCTCTTCTGGTTTTGCCCTTGGCCAGGACATGTTGCCACTTTGGTCCTCACCCAAGTTGGAAGAAACAAAGTTGTAGACCCTGCATCCTGAGCCCTGGGGTGGCCTTATTGCATGTCCTCAGCTCTAGGCACTAGATCAGACACAGCCCAAAACAAAACAAAACAAGACACAGCCACTGAGACAACTACAGCTCAAGGAGACCTCATGGATGTCGGAGGAGAAGTGCCTTTATCGGGTTTTCCGTGGCTGATTTCCCAGAAGTCAATTGTCAGGCCAGTCTTCCCATGAAGCTCTGGCTGGGTTTGAATTGCCAGCCCTTTAATTACTAGTCAGACGCTTCCCCGTCTGCACCATCCAGGAACAACCACGAGCCTCTCTGCAGTGCACTCGCTCCTGCTGGTGACTACAAGGAGGCTCCTTCACATCACTGAGCCCCCAGCTCTCTACCTGAAAGCTGTCATCATCCCCAGGCCACAGGGCTCCAACAAGGACAAGCGACACATGCTTTACTTGGGTCTGGTGCCAACAGGGGCAGCCACCCACTTGTGGTCACCTGAGAGTTCTCCTCTGTCTAAGCACCCAGCGTCCTCACTGCCTCACCCCTGGCTCATGCCGAACAGCCTGCATTGCACCAGGATGGCCCAGAGTCCGGTTTGGACCGTGAAAGACCATCTCATAATCTCTGCCCAAACAGACGTGATCGCTCGCTACCCATTTACTGAAACGGGAAACGCGGAAGACTGGGCAGGCACTAGTTTCCGTGGATTCTAATTGGAGGTCTGGTGGCCGTGTTAACTGAGGTGGGAACGTGGAAGCCTGATTCACAGGGTTCTGTGAAGAGGATGCAGCGAATACCACAGTCAGATGACATCTGGAGCAAAGCTGCTGTGAAAGTCGCTGCCAGCAGTCCCTTTATCTTCCCTCTGATGCCACTCGGATTTTATCTACCCTTTTATTCTTTTTGTCCTTAATTTTAAATCCATTTTATTATTATTTTTTCCCACGTCAGTACCAAGGGAGTTGTTTAGTACTCATTCTTTTGGAAGTAATTATCCACAGGAGAGGCGTTCACTTCATTTGGGTTGCATTTTATATCCAAACCATGAGAAAAAATGTACAAAACTGACTTTGCCAGCACAGTTCAGACACTGTGCCGAGTCCTTCACCGTGAATTCTGACCCAGCAGTGGCGGAGCACTCGCTCCTCACAAGATGAAGGGAGGGCAGGTTGCTGAGACCACGTTCTTCCCTGTCGCCCTGAGATTGTGTCCTTGCTTCCTAACAGGGTAAAGAGAAAATTTTCACTTAACTCTTCATTAAGTCAGGCTTTTTAGAACCCATGCCATCTGCAAATTTGAAAGACTGGTTATTAATGTTTAGGCAAGAGAGGAACTTCTCTTGCTGGGGCCATGGCAAAACCACCAAGCCTCAGTGTCTGTCTGTTGTCTCCATGGACGGGGCCCTCGTGCCCAGGATGAGAATGCATCTGGGGTGGTTTATGACTCCAGTGCTAGAAAATCCGTCACAAGCCTACAATTTCTACTTGAGTCTCACATACCTTAAAATGTTAAGGGGATTTTGCACTCTACCGGACAGTATGTCTGCTTTTTGTTTTCATACACTATCGACGTTTTCTCTTAGAAGAAGTACAACCAGAGTTCTCCTCGGAAGCAAAGATGGCAAGACGATGTCTTAGAAACTTTGGACATGTTGTCAGGAGGGATCAGTCCCTGGAGAAGGATACAATGCCTGGGAAATCAGAGGGTCGGCAAGAGAGTGGAAGATCCTCAACAAGATGGACTGATACAGTGGCTGCAACAACGGGTTCAAGCACAACAACAGTTGTGGGCATGGCACAGGACCAGGTAGGGTTTCATTCTGTTGCCACTATGACTTAGACTCAACTCAGTGTCAGCTAATAAGAAAATCAAGGATGTTCTAAACTAATGACCATCAGTAGCAAAAACAAACAACAAAAAATGTTACTACTGTCCTATACTTGTTAACCCGGATAGTAGAGATGACTCTTACCAGTCTTACAGAAGGCGTCACTGAAGACGAAGCATCAAGCTGCACTCCCACGGTAGCGTTGAGGGCGTTCCTCTTCATTAGGCTTCAGGCTTCCAATGTTTTAAAACTCCAGTGCAGGCAGGCGCACTTGTGCGTAGACACATCAGAGGCTCCTTTTCCTGCGCTGTGGGCTGTCCGCAGAGCCTGACCACGAGAGCAAACCCAAATACAAAGAGACAGCACAGCACAGGCCTCTCGCTGACGGTGATTCTGTCTTCTTCCTGAACAGTTACGTTGCTATGTCTGATTCAGTGGCCAAAATATTTTACTTCTTAGAAAAATATTTGTCAACAGACATTTTTCAACAAGAAACGAACAGACGCATGCTGTCTTGTCGCGGTCAATGCTGTCATCTCATGCCACGTCAATGAACTCATTCCGCTGCCCCCTCCCGAATCTCCAGCTAACGCTTGAAGGTCACCACCCATCATCCAATGCTCCTCTTGTAACCCTTTTACAAGCAAAAGGAAACAGAGTTTTACTCTGCACTTGTGGCTAAGGTCATTCAGACTTGGAAGAAAACGGCTCCTCAATAAGCGAACTCTATGAGCTGTTTTGATGATTAATGGGACAATTCATGACTCATTTGATTTGGGTTTTTCCTGTTAGTCCTGAAGGCTTTGCTATTTCTCTCTGTCAGAAAAAACAACACTGTGGCCCCATGCTGACAACCCATGATCATACCTCTGCCCAGTAAGGCACACCACCATCTGTGTGGAGAGTGTTCACTTCCAAAGACTTCCTATCACATCCTAAATAAAAACAAATTTTCAGGTCACCATGAGTCAGAGAAGTGATGGGTATGCTCACCACAGCAGCCCCTCTTGGAGGGGATACCCACTTGGCGAGGGGCTCTGGCTGCTAGGGCTTCAGTAAACAGGGGTGCCCCTCCCTCGGAAGCTCATGTGGGCTGGGTTCTGCCCCCTGCCCTCAAACTAAGCCCCTTGTGACCTCACACAGGCCCCAACCAACTGGCCCTGCCTACTGAAGGCACTCGTTCTCCCCTCTACTCCAGAAACACCCTCCTTTGTCCTTGTCCAGAAACATCCCTCCCCTAGGCAAAGAAGGGGGGACTCTGATCCTCTTCCTCTAAACTTCGGGACACTTCAGTGGGCCTGTCCTGGGCATGCTCTCTTGCCCTGCTGGTGTTGGTGGTGGTGGTGGAGATGGTGGTGGTGGTGGTAGTGTTGGTGGTAGAGGCAATGGTGGTAGTGGCGGTGGTGGTAGTGGCAGTGGTGTTTGCTCTCGAGTTGGCACTTGCACGTGGTGACCCCACACCCAGCAGAACCAAATGCTCACCAGCCCTGCTCCATGCTCACGACAGCTGGCATTACCCTCGTGGCCCCCGCTGCTGCTGCTTGTGGATCCTGAGAGCCTTCCAGCCTAGGGGCTCGCCCTCCAGCACCACGCCTGACAACATTCTCTGGTGATCCCTAGACTTGTCACTGGTTGTTTTTAGAAGCAGATCACCAGGCCTTTCCTCCTGCTCTGTCTCAGTCCGGAAGCTCCACTGAAAACTGTTCCCCATGGGTGGTCCCGCTGGTATTTGAAGGGCCAGTCACATAGCTTCTATCATCACAGCAACACACAAGCTACAACAATATGAAAAGCTAACAGACGAGTGGTAACACTGTGCTTTAAGTCATCTTAAGTCACTTCCCACCAATGGACTGTGACTCCTGAGGGCAAGTCTACATTTATGTCTATGTGTGCATGTACGTGCATGTGTGCGCCTGTGTGTCTGTGTGTGTGCCTGACTGTGCTGTGAATGGAAGTTTGAACACATAGTTAACTATCCAAGGGTAGCCACTGTGCTCCTGGGCTTCCTATCAGATACTGGTTTTCGCGCCTTGCAGCAGTGTATGGCACCCACGCTGGGTGGTAGGAACAGCTGATGAGCTCTGCCACTAACTGAGTGCCTACAGGTCCCAGGCCACCCCGAGGCCTGGCAAAAGACAGGCCTGACAGTCTTCTTCCCAAGTCTCAGCCGCTGAAAATGACCTGGAGCACAGTAGTCCTCCAACACACAGGTGGTACCCTGAGTCGGCATCCACGTGACAGCAGGTGGGTCGGGGTTACGTGTAAAGAGAAGGCAATCATTTGTGTGTATCACTGAATCTCTAGCATTCTGTAAATAAATGTGCTCTCTGGAAAGACCACCTTCTCACAACACCACTAGAAGGATGAGGGGTACAAATTGATCGTAGTTGTTCTAAAGTCAGTTGGTTTCTGTATCGTTAGCTTTCTTCCTGCACTGCTCTGTTTCACCTCCAGGCTCACCATCTGGGGAGAAGAGCCCTGCTGTCCCACCCTGGGTCCCAGACCCAAGCCTTGGCTACGGAGAGACAAGGTACGTAATTCATTTTTTTAAAAAAAACAGTTGTTGCCATCAAATCAATTCCAACTCGTAACAGCCTTATAGGACCAAACAGAGCTGCCCCTTGGGGTTTGCAGGGAGCAGCTGGGGGATTCAAACTGCTGATCTTTTGGTCAACAGCCCAGTTGTTGAGCACCACGCCACCAGGACTGCTTTGATAGGCCCTCTGCCGAGGCATACAGCCATCGCCTCCTCTGAGACGACGCTGAGGTGCAGACACCAAAGAAGACAGGAATTAGTGGCAGATACCCTGCCCAAGAAGGAGAGCTGTGGCCAGGAGCCACTGCAGCGTGGACCTTTCGGCTGTGCCCACAGTCCAGCCCTCCCTGCTGTTGGGAGGAAGCTACCTCCTGTCCAGCTCCACGACTTTCTCAACAAAATCAGGATGTTCCATCGCTGTGAGTTGTGGCAGGTGAGCAGATGCTGTTTCTTTAAATCAAGACACTCATCAAAGACCTTTGACAGGCCCTTGTCAAAAAAGACAAAAATTCAAAAGATGTGACCAGACTGCATTACCGAAGAAAAGAGCCACACATGTGTGCCTCTGCTCACGTGATGTTTCACCCTTGAAGTGAAATATTCTTTTCCTTATTCAACACAGTTTAAGAGGTTTCTCCACGGTTTCATCTTCTACTTGAACTTCGCTCTAGAACCAAGCTTCCTTCAAGGAGCACGCCCAGGTGGGAGCCAACCTCGACACCCAGGTCCGTGAACTCAGGCGAAAGCATGGCGTGTTAGATTCTTCGCGTAGTGGGGAGGCTTTGCAGTCGAAACCCAGCTCCAGCTTTTCCTGCCTGTGTGATACTGGGTGATGACTTCATCCCTCTAAGTCCGTTTCCCAATCTATGAACTGGGATTGAAACGGTCCCTCTATTACCTGGAGTTTTGTAACCCTCAGAGTGACAACATGTCGTCATCAACATTTATCAACCTTCCCCTCTGGGTACTTAATAAACTTCCATTTATTGAGTAAATGCTATGTACTGAGAGTGCCATATACCATATTTCTGTTTATGATAATGAATCCACAGCATTCTTTAATTCCCAATCTGTTAATGTTGTCATTGTTAGCTACCCCCAATCTGTAGTGACCCCACGTACAACCAAATGAAATGCTGCCCAGTCCCACACCATTCTCATGATGAGACCATTGTGTTCCATAGGGTTTTCATTGGCTGGCTTTCACACAGAGTTCACCAGGCCTTTCTTCCTAGTCTGTCTTAGTCTAGAAGTTCTGCTGAAAGCTGCTCAGCATACTACCATCACACAAGCCTCCAATGACAAGCCAAACAGGCGGTGGCTGAAAAGAAACTGCACTGGCTGGGAACTGAACCCAGGTCTCCTGCGGGGAATCTGAGAATGTTACCACTGAGCCACCACTGCCTCAGTGTCCAAGTGGGCACACCAAGGTCTACAGAAATGATGTCACCACCTGAAGGAACTCAAGCTACCAGACTGGCTGGTGCTTCCCAACATGGCACCTGCCTAAACCACTCGCCATAGCATTAGCTAATGTGAGCTTTCCACCCGGGGTAACACCACTGGGGACGGGGGGCCAATAGTGGGACCTGGAGGCCAGGGATTTCCCCAGTTGGTCATCCCTCAGGTCTCCAAGTGCACCATAAAACTGTTCTCAGTGTCATTTTGTACATACATCAAGACACTTTAAGAGGCTGAGTGGGAAGCCCTGCTTCACAGAAAGTCCCAGAAGGGCGCAGCAGGGACTGAATTCTTTAGAGGCTCCCCCTCGTGAGCCATAAGCAGCCCGTCCACCACCCTGGCACACTAGTGGTTTCTAGGGGACCGTCCGGCAGCCCGTTTGGACAGCCCAGCTCCCTCCCACTCCTCGACAAATGTCCTGGCCAGAAGTCCCCTTAGTAATTAGAGGACTCATGTTGGGAAATGGAGACAGGGAGAAAGAAGAAAGGTGATGGCGGGGAAGGTGAATTCATTTCCATATCACTGTCTCAGCCCTTATTCGGGCAAAATGAAAAGTCCTCATTATTAAATCACAAAGCAATTAAAAAATTAAAAATTTCATAAGACCCTACATAAAAGAAATACAAGTGTTTAATGATGGATTAGAAAGTGGAAGGAAAGGGAAGGAAAAAAAAAGTAAAAGCTCACGCGTCTCAAGGGTTTCCCTGGGCGCCGGTAATAGCGGCTGCTGCCTTCACCCCAGCTCCAGCCGCAAGAACTAATAAATTCCTGGCTCCCCTGCCTAGAAGCCAGGGCCGATTAATATCTGCCTACCTTGTTACCTAATTCATTATGGAATAGCAGTTAATTTGATTTGATATTATTTTAATAAAATTCTGTAATATATTAGATTGTTTCAGGCTATCAAAATAATTTTCCAATTATTACAGTTACTCAAGCAGGCCCTTTTTTCCTCCCTTCATGAGCGGCAGTTGGTCTGACTCAGAATACATTAGCTGCGACAGCTTCATCCGGGCCGAGGAGCTGGGAGCCGGGAGCCATGCCTGGCTGCCCAGAGCGCTCCTGCCCGGAACAGTTGCCCACAGCCCACGGCGACCCGGCCACAGACTGACGTGCACTCTGTGGCCAAGGGCTGGGCCCTCTGCACCGACAGGATTCCGTTCTAATGGCTTGCAGAGACAAACAGATATCAGAAAATCACTCTCAAGGTCATTGAAGTGAGGACTGGCAGTGGCTTGTGAGCTCTGTGATCGATGGTGTGTGCACTTGAAAAGTTCAAGTTTCTCTGTGGGCTGGCTCACTGGGAACTGACCTCCCCAAACCCACACTCATCCCATGAAAATTGGGACAGTGTTTGTGGGCTCCAGGGTGGCCTGCAATAGGAAATGGGATCACTTTAGGGTCACTATGAGTTGGAATCGACTCAACGGCACTGGGTTTTTGGGCTTTTGTAAAAGTGGTGGCCACTGACATAGAATTGGCACTAAGAAATCAATTTTCTCTCTTCCCTCTCACTCCACTTGGGAAGACAGAATGCAGAAGGTCAAAGCCTTAGCTGGGATTTTGGGGGAGAAATACTCAGTTCAGATGGAGCCCAAAGGGACAACATTAAACTCTAGGCTGCTGACCGAAAGGTCAGTGATTTGTGCCCGCTGCATCATGTGAGAAAGATGTAGCAGTCTGCCTCTCGAAAGATCAGAAACCCTGTGTGGGCACCTCACTGTGTCCTCAAGGCTCATTATGAGTCAGAATCAGCCAGGGACCATGGGTTTGTTTGGTTTGGTTTGGTTTGGTTTGGTTCGGTTCGGTTCGGTTCGGTTCGGTTCGGTTTGGTTTGACATTATGCTCCATTTGGAGCCAGGAAACCTGGGTTTGGGTTCCTGATGTACACTGTCCCCTGTGTGATGGTGGGTGACACAGACCCACAGCCTGTCCTGGAGCTGCAGACATACATTCCTCGACATTAGGACCCACTGGCTCCTAATGAGCTGAGGCAAGTGATGTGCTCAGCATTTCTTTTATTCATTCAACAAACACTTATCAGCTGCCAGGATGTGCCTGGCACAGGGCCATGGTGAGGGAGGCAAACAGGATCTGTTCTAAGCCTATGCGGGGCCCCCAGCACCCAGCCACACACCATGTGTGCTTGGGAGCCATGGAGGTGATCCTCACCTTACAGCAACCGCATGCCCAGTGGGAGGAAGCATTGTCCAGCCCCGTCTTATTCACATCATCGGTTTCAGACTGGATTGCTGTGACCCACAAAGGGGAGGAGTCTCAGTCACTGTGTACTGCTGTAACAACAGGCTCCACTGGGCAGTGGCTCTAAAGAGTAGGAAGATTCTAAAGTCCAGAAGTCCAAATTCAGGGCGTGGCTCTAGGAAGACTCCTGCTTGGATGCTCCTTGGTACTCCTTAAAGACTCCCACCCTCCCACATCTTTGTGTCCCTTCCACCCCTTCTGAAGCTCAGAAGCGGTTAGATTCAAGACCCATTCCCAGACTCTGCTGGAACCACATTAACACAACAAGGAAAACCCTACTCCCAACCAGAGCACACCGAGGACTCACGGACAAAGGCTGGGGTACATATTTGGGGCCAGGGCACAAAGCAATATGTTAGAAGGGGTGTTCTAGGCCCCACAAACAGCCACAGCAACAACATTTATGTGTGCATGTGTGTGTGTTTTAAAGACATGAATTCAATGAAATTGAATGGCTGCTCTTGTGAGACTCAGACACCCATCTTCCAGCCAGCTGGCTTCCTCAGCCAGATCCCACAACCTGCTCAAAGGCCTCCTCCTCCTTGTGGCCTTGCTCGCCCCTTCTCTCGTTTGGTCTCCCACTCCCCTCTTTGACGGGGATCCCGGGCCTCCGCAACCCTGACATCTGTCACCAAGGACCCTGGCTCACCATGCCTGGCCCCACTGACCCAATGCTTCCGCTGAACACGGGTCAGGGCCTGACCAAGTCTTCACAGGAGTCCCCTCAAGTACTGACCTCTGCGACGCCAGCCCTTCCATAACTCCATGCAGAGCCATTTTCTGAGAAGCCACCAATGGCTGGGTTTCTCCTCCACTGAGGCCTCTGGTTGGTCCCCTCTCCCTGGAGCCCCCCCTCAGTGTCCCCATTACCACCGTGACTGAATTCGGAACCCTCTCTGCTAACAGCGGTGTTCCCCAGCAATGCACCCCATCAAATCCTTCTGCTGGGCAGCCCTCCCTGGTCACTGCTGACCTCCCTACAGCACCTTGTGTCATCCCTGCACCCATATTGTGCTGTCTCCACACCTACCTCTCCCCTTGGATAGCTGTTGGCTTCCATGACCCCCTGGATGAGCTCTGTGCAGCCTGGGACCCAGTGGGCCTCACCTCTGGGCCTGGCCTCCAGCTGGGATGTGCCTTCAGTAGGTGGTGAGCCTGTGCACTCTGGGTGGTAGAAGTGCACCCAGCCTCTGAGTCCTGCAGGCTGGCCTCAGCCCAGCATGAGAGGTAGCCTGGCCTTCAGCTGAGCGGTCCTCCCTAAAGCCTGTAACTCTCTGACCCATGTGTGGCCAAGGGACCTGCTGCCTAATCCCAGCATGGACAGCTGAGAGCAGGTAGCTGGGCTTCCGGCACATTTTACGGGGCACTACGGCTATGGGATAGTCCTCCTCTCTCCTGTAGGATCATTAAGAGCTACCACTGCTAATCAAAGGGCTGGCAGTTTGAATCCAACAGGTGCTCCTAGTAGACTCTATGGAGCCATCCTGCTCTGCTCTGTCCTGCAGAGTTGCTTGAGCAGCATTTGTTGACCCACAGCATTGGGTTTGGTGGGATGACCGTGGGCAGGAATGATCCTCGGGTCTCCGGGTCCTGGCGGCTGACCTGATGGCTGGCCCGCTGTGGCCCCTTGTTCGCCTCCATCTGGTGGACTGCTTGGTGAGCTGCCTCCAGGGATGGCTTGAGATACCAAAGCCTGGGGTCTGCGCACCTCTCCCCCCAACCCCTGCTGTTTCCTCTGCCTTAGCCATCCTCACTCCCCACCCTCCCATCAGCTCAGAACTTTTCAGTGACTTTCTCCCTTCCTATGCTCCTGTCCCAGTCCTCAAAGGCACCAAGACTGCCTCTAACAGACAGGTAAGACTCCACTACGATGTCTTCATGTAAGTGGCAACCATTTTCCCATAGCAGGTTTCTGAGGAGCAACGTGAAGAGAAAAGAAAGGGGTGCCCACCTGGGGCCAAGGCTTCCTACTCACAGAGAGCTCAGCAGTTCCCTAGTGCCGGGCCAGCAAGAGACTGAAAGTGGCAGGAGTTGTCCAGAGGCTTGATGGGGACAGACAAGAGGTTGATGGGCTCTGAGTCCAGCTAGGCCTGCAAAAACGAGGCAGCTTGGCAAACTGGATGAGCTGAGGGGTCTGAGGACAGGCACAAGGCGTGTCTGAGAAGCCTGGGGCAAGTAGAGGGCAGCCAGGCTCAGACGCCATGCCAGGGCCCTTCTGGTCCCCTGACATGGGGCGTGAGTTATCCCTACGACTCCAAGAGTCACCCCCATATCATTCAGGTCAAGGCTGACCACACTTCTCACCTTGGCACCTGCCCTCGCCTCTTTGCTGTCCCTCCCAGACCAACTCATTCTCCTGATTCCAGAGAGCAAGTTTTTCCGAGCACATATCTGAGCCTGTCATTCCCAAGCCAGATAGTCTGGTGGTCCCCAGATTCTGAGGGTCAAGTCCACTGACCTGAAAGAGCCCGTAGGCAGGACTTCAGAGCTGGCTTCTGCTCCCATGCCCAGTGGCCTGTGCCAGCACCATCCCAGGGCCTTTATGCTATTTGCTCAGCCTGAAATACTCTTCTGCCAGATACTGAATTGTAATCCATCGCCAAAGCTGTATCCTGGCCTCTGAAACCTGGAGGTGATCCTTGTTGGAAAGGGAGTTTTCGCTGTGTTAATGTGGTCCCACTGGGGGGGGGGTTGTCTCCCACGTGTCTGCAAGTTTGTCGTGCTGTGGGGGCTTATGTCTGTTATGCTGGAAGCTATGCCACTGGTATTCAAATACCAGCAGGGTCACCCTTGGTGGACAGGTTTTAGCTGAGCTTCCAGACTAACACAGACCAGGAGGAAGGACCCAGAAGTCTTCTTCTAAAAAAGAATTAGCCAGTAAAAACCTTATGGATAGCAACAAAGCACTGTCAGATGAAATACCAGAAAATGAGCCCCCCAGGTTGGAAGGCACTCAGAAGAGGACTGGAGAAGAGCTGCCTCTTCAAAGTGAAGTCGACCTTGCTATGCGGATGGAGTCAAACCTTCAGGACTCAACATGAGAAGAAATAGCTCCAAGCATCCACTAATGTACAAAGTAGGAATCTATGAAAATTGGAAATCATTAAAAATGAAATGGGATGCATCAACACTGATATCCTAGGCATTAATGAGCTGAAATATTGGCCATGTTGAATCGAACGATTGTATGGTCTGCTATGCTGGGAATGAAAACTTGAAGAGGAACAGGGTTGCACTCGTCATCAAAAAGAACATAAGAACATTTCAAGATCTGTCCTGAAGTACAATGCTGTCACTGATAGGGTAATATCCATACGCCTACAAGGAAAGTCAGTTAATATGACTATTACTCAAATTTATGCACCAACCACTAAAGTTCAAGATGAAGACACTGAAAATTTTGACCCATCTCTGCAGTCTGAAATTGATCAAGCAATCAGAATACACTGGCAATCACAGTGATTGGAATGCAAAAGTTGGAAACAAAAAGGATTGGTAGTTGGAAAATACCACCCTGGTGACAGAATGATGCTGGAGACTGAATGATAGAATTTTGCTAGACCAACGACTTTGTCATTGCCGTTACCTTTTTTCACCCACATAAATGATGATTATATACAGAGACCTTGCCAGACAGAATCAGGAATCAAATCTGTGCAAAGAGACCACGGGAAAGTTCAATATCAGCAGTCAGTACAAGACCAGGTGCTGACTGCAACACAGACCATCAATTGCTCATATGCAAGCTCAAAATGAAATTGAAGAAAATTAGAAAAACTCCACAAGAGACCAAGTATGACCTTAAGTATATCTGACCTGAGTTTAGAGACCATCTCAAGAACAGATGTGCTGCACTGAACATTAATCAACAACGACCAGACAAGTTAGGGAATGACATCAAAGACATCATCCATGAAGAAAGCAAGAGGTCATTAAACAAGCAGGAAAGAAAGAAAAGATCTAACGGACTGTCAGAAGACTCTGAAACTTGCTCTTGAATGTTGAGCAGCTAAGGCAAAAGGAAGGATGAAGTAAAAGACCTAAACAGAAGATTTCAAAGGGCTGTTTGAGAAGACAAAGTATTACAACAACAAGTGCAAGCTGAAAGAACTGAAGAAAAATTCAAGCTTCAAGTTGCAATAGTGAAGGATTCTGTAGGGGAAATATTAAACTACTCAGGAAGCATCAAAAGGAGATAAAAGGAATACACAGGGTCATCATATCAGAGAGAACTGGTTACTGTTCAACCACTTCAGGAGGTTCAACCACAATCAGGAGCCAACGGTACTGAAGGAAGAAGTCAAAGCTGCTGGACGACACTGGCAAAAGACAAAGCTCCGGGGATTGATGGAATGTCAGTTGAGATGTTTCAACAAACAGATGCAGCGCTGGAAGTGCTCACTCATCTAGGCCAAGAAATTTGAAGGACAGCTACCTGGCAAACTGACTGGAAGAAATCTATATTTATGCCTATTCTCAAGAAAAGTGAACCAACCAAATGTGGAAATTGTCAAACATTATCATTAATATCACATGCTGAAGATCATTCAAAAACAAGAAACTTCCAGAAATTCAAGCCGCATTTGGAAGAGGACATGGAGCCGGGGATGTCACTGCTGATATCTGGTGGATCTTGGCTCAAACAGAGAATGTCAGAAAGGTGTTGACCTGCGTTTCATTTACTACGCAAAGGCATTTGACTGTGTGAATCATAACAAATTGTGGATAACATTGCAGAGAATGGGAACTCCAGATCATTTCATTGTGCTCTTGAGGAGTCTGTGTATGGCTCAGGAGGCAGTTGTGTGAAGGGAACAAGGAGACGCTGCACGGTTTAAAGTCAGAAAACATGTGCATCAAGGTTATATCATTTCACCATACCTTTTCAATCTGTATGCCAAGTTAACAGTCCAAGAAGCTGAACTATATGAAGAAGAACAAGGCATCAGGATTGGAGGAAGACTCATTAACAATCTGCATTATGCAGATGACACCACCCTGCTTGCTGGAAGTGAAAAAGATTGGAAACATTTGCTGATGAAGTTTAAAATCCATAGCCATCAGTATGTATTGCACCTCAGTATCAAGAAAACAAAAATCCTCACAACTGGACCAGTAAGCAACATCATAATAAATGGAGAAAGGATTGAGGTTGTCAAGGATCTCATTTTACTTGGTTCCACAACTAATGCCCAGGGAAGCAGCAGTCAAGACACCAAAAGATGTATTTCACTGGGAAAATCTGCTGCAAAGGACCACTTTAAAGTGCTGAAAAGTAAAGATGTCACCTTGAAGACTAAGGTGTACCTGGAAGACTAAGGTACACCCAATCCAAGCCACAGTATTTTCAATCACATCACATGCGTGCAAAAGTTGGACAATGAGCAAAGAAGACAGAAGATGAACTAATTCCTTCGAATTGTGGTGCTGGAGAAGAATATTGAATGTACCACAAACTCCCAAGAAAACAAATACATCTGTCTTGGAAGAAGTACAACTAGAGTGCTCCTTGGAAGCAAAGCCGGCAGACTGTGTCTTATGTAATTTGGACATGTTGTCAGGAGGGATCAATCCCTGGAGAAGGACACGATGCTTAGTAGAGTGGAGGGTCAGCAAAGAAGAGGAAGACCTGCAACAAGATGGACTAACACAGTGGCTGTAACAACGGGCTGTTGTGCATGTTGTCTCTGTGAGTCGGAACTGACTCAACAGCACCTAACAACAGCAGAGTTGGGGTGGATCCTGAATCTAATCACTTCTGAGCTGTAAAAAGAGCAGAACAGACACAGAGATGGGAGAGGAGGGAGACTCCAAGGAGCACCAAGGAGCCCTCAAAGATGCTAACAAGAAGGTGTCCCCCTAGAGCTATGTCCTGAATTCAGACTTCTGGCCTCTAGAACAGGGGGAAAACACCTTCCAATTCTCTAAAGTCACCTGCCCGCCCCCCGTGAGCTTCCTGTCACGGCAGCAAATGATGACTGAGACTCCTTCCTCCCTCTCTGGGTAGCTGCTCCCTCCTGTTCCCTAGATTTGCTGACATCTGAACCCCTCTCCCTGTCACAGGCCCTCAGAGATCTCTGTGCTTCAGAGATGCAATTACACAACCACAGAACAATTATTCATTTTTAGAAAAGTTTGCTTACATGGCTATGTTAATGCCTGGCAGCCCAGTACCTGAAAAATTCAGAACAATTTGTCGGACACCTGTGTGCTGGCTTGCACATTGTTGTGATGCCAAACCAGTCTCAGCTGGTCTTCCAGATGAAGACAGACCAGGAAGAAAGGCCTGGTGATCTACTTCTGAAAATCCTCCAGTGCAAACACTCTGGGTCACAACAGTCCCATCTGAGACTGACGATGAGAACAGCAGGGGACTGGGCAACGCTTCATCCCACTGTGCATGGGGTGGCCATGAGTCAAGGGTCAACTCCATGGCAGCTCCTGAGTACACACTGTGTGCAGGGCTGGGTCCTGGGGGCCCTGCACAGCCTCAGAGCAGGTAGGACCCTCTCTACCTCACTCACCATGGTCCTGTGCCAGGCACATCCGGGCAGCTGATGAGTGTTTGCTGAATGAATAGAAGAAATACTAAGCACATCAACCAACTGAGCTCACCATGAGCCAGTGACAAAGCCAAGGAAGGTGAGTTTGCAGTTCTGGGACAGAGGCTATGGGTCTGTGCCACCCGCTGTCACACAGGAGACATCGGGAACCAAAACCCAGGCTTTCTGGTTCCAAATCAAGCATTAATAAAATAATCAAATGAAATAAAACAGATGCTGTTAAGTCAACTTCAAGTCCTAGTGACTCTGTGGGACAAATCGGAAGTGCCCCGTGGGCTTTCCGAGGCTGTCCTCTGCACAGAAGCTGACTGCCACACCTTTCTCCTGCAGAGAGTCAGTGGGTTCAAACCAAGCCTTTAGGTTGGCAGCCAAGAGCTTACTCACTGTGCCAGCCGGGCTCCTTACTAATGTTTGGTGAGACCATCATGTCCCTGACTTTGGGGCCTAGAGGCTCTCACAGTCCCTCTTACACGTGGGGTCTTCCAGGCGTCCGTTTCTGCTCCTGTTCCACCATTCGTCATTCATCCTAGATTTTGCCAACTGTCACTGCAGCCACATGGCAACTTAGGGACACCCAGCAGAGAGGTTACTTGGAGCCCGTACCCCTGCGGTGAGGACACACGGCCTGGCTGGTTTCCAGGCTGGTGGGAGCTGTGCTCCTCTCTCCACCAAGCTGCGGTTAGGTTAGGGTGAAACTCTCTCACGTCCCTGCCCTTCACCAGGATGGCACAGAGCAGGTGATGGGGAGGAGATTAGGGGACCTTAGTTAGGGAGTGACACTGTCTTGTCAAAGGGAGAGGTGACACCTTTGTCTGTGCGTTAATACTGTTTGCATTCCACATTCGGGCGGGCTTGTTGTCTAAGAGAAAGCCCTGGAAACAAGGTAATGGGACTAGAGGGCACAGGAGACATGCTTCAGAAGTAAGACCCCTAAGGTCAATAAACCAACAAAACCAAACTAAGTGCATGGAGTCGATTCCGACTCACAGCAACCCCATAGGACAGAGTAGAACTACTCCCATAGAGTTTCCAAGGAGCACCTGGTAGATTTGAACTGCCGACCTTTTGGTGAGCAGACGGAGCACATAACCATTCAATGGGAGGGTTTAATTTTTCAACTAGGTCAGAAAGGCAAACATGAAGATTTTCAATGCCAGAATTTTTAATGCAAATATTCTCACACCCAGAAGAAAGGCTGAAGCATTATATTGACATACGTTGTTGCTGTCAGCGGGCCATCAAGTCGGCAACCAACTCACAGTGACTCCAGATGCAATGTGAAGAAACTGCCCAGTCCTGAGCCACCCCTGTGACGGGCTGCAAGTCAGACTTCTGGGACCCTTAGGGTTTTCACTGACTGCTTTCTGGAAGTAGATTACCGCACCTCTCTTCCAAGTCTGTCCTGATCTGGAAGCTAGCAACACACCAGGCTCCACTGACGGATGACTGGTGGCTGCACACAAGAGATGAGCTGGCCAAGAATCAAACCCAGGTCTCCTGTGTGGAAGGAGAGAACTCTCCCACAGAATCCACGCTGCCTTCTCATCTAACACATACATTCAAGGATCTGATTGATGACTCTAGCTGAAACTAACACTTACTAAAATCCAGTTTGCCGGATCCCAATGACAAAGCTGCACCTTACGTTGTGACAGCTGACCGTTGCACAGAACGCTGCTGCGAAGGACTCACCCCCCAGCTTTCTCATGCGTAGCCGAGCCCCAGAAAACTGAAGCGATGGTTCTAAAGCCGTCCTGCTCAGAGAGGCAGACTGGTGATTCAGCCCCAGCCTTCTGACTTAACAGCCTATGCTGTATCCCCTCTACGAAAGTTCTTTCCCTGGCTGTGACTTCTACAGTGGCGGTAAACGGCTTGTATTTCTAGAAGATGATAGAGATCAGAGAGGAAATCAGACTTGTCCATCAGTGCCAATGCTCACTGCTTCTAAGCAAGTCCAGTCTCGAGCCCCAAATCCACAAACCCAACACGCCTGGTCCACACAAGACCAAAGATTAGCACTACTTTCAAAGTTTTCTTTAGTGCCTAATTAGCTAAAAATAATCATAGGGCCAAGAAACTGCTGCAAAATGGTTCCAACGTCTTCGTGAGGACAGCTCTTCCATTGCTGGCGGCACTGAAAGGCTTCGTCACTCTGATAACGCTCCATCTAAGTTTTGTGAAAGCAAACAGCCGGCATCAAAGAGTACAGCCTGGAACGGTCCCTGCAGTCCAAATCAAGTGGCAGACTCAGTACTCCAAAACGTTCAGGCTCACATCTGGTCCAGGGTCTGCCCAGATGGCTTGGCAGAAGAACACAGTCTGATAGTGAGGGCGTCGGGTACTGAGGCCTCCACCGCAAAACACGGCCTTCTGTTCAGTCCGTGTCACAGAAGCTGCAAGAGACAGTTTAGGCCCTGAAGTAGGTCTACGCTGGGTCCAAACCACACACTGCTGCTTATCCCATCACACTCTCTGCAGCCTTGGTGACTCCCACGGCGTTCCAGTTGCTAGGAGGCGACTGCACCTCCTGGTGACGCCCAGTGTGCTGGAGTGGAACCGTGTTCCTCGAGGCTTTCAGTGGCTGGCTTCCTGGGAGCTTTCCTTCCCGGGCACCTCCGGGTAGGCATGAACTGTCGGCCTTCCTGTTAGCAGCCAAGAACAGGAGTCATTTGCGCCAAAATTGGTATTAAATATGCACGCACACACAGGACGTGTCATCAGGTGGGATCAGTCCCTAAATAGGGACATCATGTTTGGTAGAATGGAGGGTTAGCGAAAAAGAAGAAGGTCTTCAATGAGACGGATTGACGCAGCGGCTGCGACAATGAGCTGAAGCATAAAACTGATGATGGCCAAGGCGCAGGACCAGGCAGTGTTTCATTCTGTGGTGCACAGGGTCGCTGTGAGTCAGAATTGACTCAACAGCACCTAACAACAACAACAGCAACACACACATACACAGCACACACTGAAGTTGGGTTTGGAGCAGCTGACTTCACTTCGGGGGATGAAAATTAATAAGTCCAAGAGGATGTAGTCAGAAATGCGTCATCCTCGAACTAGCTTCTGAATGATAGACAGAAACTCTCAGCTCCTTAGGTACGAGAGCTTTCCAGAGCACAGTTCCTTCAGGAAGGACCGGGAGCTGTGTCTCAAGGCAGGAGGAACAATCTGCGGCTTTGCACTCCACTAAAGGTCAGCTCCTTGCTCTGCTGGTTGCACTGAGGACCAAAGACTGTAAGACAGGAAGTCAAAGACACAGCACCTGCCAGCTGTCCCCCGTGGGAACAGACTAGAACCCACGCAGAGTCCATCACCTGCAGGGAGATGAAAACACCCAGAACACGGTGGGTGGGCACAAGGTCATCTGCCACTGGCTGGGGCAGTTCTCACAGGTGCTGTGTCTGCCGTCCCGTCTCCACACCTGTTACAGGGCAGAGGAAGTCCATTGCCAAAGTGCACCAATCTCTAAGTTTTGCCTTCTCAGGGCTCTCTCCAAATCCACCTGAAGACATGGCCTGTGGGTGGACACCCCCAGAAGGGCAGAGGCTGTCACTCCCTACAGACTAACCTTCAGCAAAGGAGGGCGAGAGGTGGTGGATGAAGACTCCATTCTCACCTCTGGTAAGAGACTGTCTTTGTCATCTAGTACTGCTGTAAAAGAGATACCACAGATGGGTAGCTTTAACAAAGAGAAATTTATTTGGTCACAGTCCCGTAGGCTACAAGTCCAAACTCAGGATGTCAGCTCCAGGGGAAGGCTCTGTCTGTTGGCTCTGGAGGAAGGTCCTGGTCATCAACCTTCCCCTGCACTGGGAGCTTCTGAAGTACAGGAACCCCAGGTCACTTCTCAAAGGCTCACTTTACTCCCAGCCTTGTTTCTTGGTGGTATGAGGTCACCAACTATCTGCTTGTTTCTCTTTCCTTTGTATCACAAGAGATTGTCTCAAAGCACAATGCAGTCTTCTACACTGAGTCTTGCCCCACCAACCTAACTGCCTCCTACTCACCCTCATTAACATTAAACGGGCAGGGTTACAGCATGTGGGAACATCACACGATACCAGGAATCATGGCCTAGCCAAGTGGCTATGCACATTTTTGGGGGGACACAATTTAATCCACAACAGACACTTCTAAGGAGATTTTCCTTGGTCCTGCAGAAGGTCCCCAAGGGAATGCTCCCGGGCTGCCCACAGTAGCAAACGTTTCCATTTTGCACCCTGTGATGGGTGTTCTCCCGTCCCTGTCACTGGGACACTCATGGTAGCAGTGAGTCCCTCATTCAACAACTGTCTCTTCTTCAAGACCCTTGGGTTCCTTCAGGAATCTTTGAAGGTGACAAAGACATAGCCTCTGCTTCTAGGCACTCCTCATCTAGTGGGAAGCAAAGATGCAACTTCACCTCCTCGTTTCTTCACTCCTGTGTCACCAAGGTAGGTGTCAGAGAAGCACTGGGCAGAGGCTCAGGACGGGAAGGCAGCCTCTGCCACTCCCCCAAGGAACATTGTAGGGCACTTGGAGGAGGTCTACAAGCACAGCAGCTCATCAGTGAGCTCTTAGCTTAGGTTTCATCAACTCGTGATGGATGTCTGGTGAAAATCAGATTCTGGAATGTTCTAGTCCACCTTACATCATTCCAGTGGTTTAGACACATCCCCACATACACACACACACACACACAAAAAAAAAAACAGCCCTGGTGATGCCTCTATGCATATGGATGCCTTCCTTATCTAAACTCACAGACTAGAGTCATCCTTAAACTCCCCTGATTGGCTAGGGCTTGTAGGTGGACAGGGCTTAGAGACTCGAGAGAGACACTCGGGAAAGAAAGGTGGGTGAGGTGCTACCCGGGGCCCAGCATTAGAGAGCAGAGGCCCTGAGACCGAGGGACGGCACGCCAGGTAGACACTGTTGTCAAGTTGAGTGCGGTTTCCCCCGACCTTGGTGTGATTCATGGATTCCATGCAATTTCGCTCCTGGATCATGGGACAGACCAAAGGATCAGACATATTGCGTGCACTTCCCTAAGAAATTCCCCCAAGGATCGCACGAGGTAATGACTGTGACTTTATTCTATCAACATGAAAGTGACACTATGAGCAAAAATACCAACTGGCCTCGACCCAGCTCTGCCCGACTCCAAACCATGGTGACCTTTAAGAAATTTCCACTCGGTGGAATTCAGAAGACACCATGTTATCCAGGGCTGGAGGAAGCCACGTGAGAGCAAAGAACTCACAGGCAAATCTTGGTGGTTTATGGCTCTGGAGTACTCTTTCCTTCAGCACGCACTGACTGAGGTCTTCCGTGTGCAGGGTCTTGTGCTGGCCTCCAGGACTCAGGGGTTAACAAGGTGAGTGAGATCCAGACCTCTGTCTTGAGAGCCCAAGTCTTGGGGGAACACACTCTGCAACCAAGAGTGACAAGGCAGCATGGTGGGCACGAGGAGGGATCTTCACCAGACAAAGCAGAAATCCAGACAACGGGCCCTGCTCAGAAGAGGTGACCTTCAGTCAAGTCTTAATAGACGAGAATGTACACCAGGGAGAAGTGACGTTTCAATCAGCAGGCCATACGCACCCTAAGACAGGTTTCACTTGCTCACAGAGTGTTTGAAAAATTTAGTTGCCAACCTTTAAAAGCCAAATATCACAGAAGATCTGGCAAAGCAGGGCCTGCATAGCTGCATGGCTTTCATTAACTGATACTAAACAGTAGCCAACCCACTCGACACAGGATAGAATCTTCTCAGTTTTCCCAGGTCCCCACCTCAGGCTGCCCCTGTTACTCATCTGCCCTCGGCTGTATGCCACCCAGCTCCCACAGACACGTGGGTTTGCAACTTCTAGAGCCAGCGACTTCAACTAAGCCGTTAATCAGTCTCTCCTGTTTGTTTTACATAAAGGTTATTCTGTCAAACACCTCACACGTGAGTACTCAGCTGCAAGACGGCCCAGAAATCACAAGCCTCCTTCCCATGGCACAGAAGGAAACACAGGAGCTGAGTTGTAAGAGACAGCCTGCTTTTCACACTCGTTTCTCGTTCTGTTTAGCTACACAGCAATCCTGCATTTGGGTCTCTTCATTAGGCAGTAGGCAAAGCAAGCCTTTGAAAAACTGGGAGACGTGGCCACGGTCACCTGGTTAGGAAAGTCAGAGCTTGGTCTGGACCCAGGAATGCTGGCTCCACGTCCGGCACTTTCTCCACCATACCACGAAGCTGCCTCCCACACTGAGGGGGCTGGAAGGCAGCAGGGTTCTCCAGACCCAGGGAGGCTTAAAACCGCAGAAGGTCCAATGTCCCCCAACTGTCAACAGTAAGAGTAGTCAGCTGATGCACAAATGGTTTTCATTTGCCCCACAAGCATTTCTCTGAAACCTCAAAAGCTTAAAGTATGTATTAAAAATTTCTCCTTCACACACACACGCACACACACACACGCACACACACACACACAAATGCTTGTTCTTTGGAACACACTTGCACGTCACCAGCCCCCACCACCCAGAGAGGATGCAGCAAACATCAGCCTAGGCCACCAAAGGGACTTTTGTTTCAAATTAAACAAACCTGATCTGGATTAGAGATAAGGAGGAATAATTTCTTCAAATGAAAAGGCAAAATCTTGGAAAGGAATCTCCCAGTCAGCAGTCCTCAGGGGTCGGGGCCCCGGGGGTCTGAAGTCCTGAATGTCCGTGGGCCTTCTTCCTTCAGCGGGGAGGGAAAAAATACTGGAGTTCGGACATGACAACCCATCACACTGCCCTCAGGTTACAGTGATACCTCTCCTCTCGTGGACACGTAGAACCAAGGACTGTCTCAGTCACCGTCTCTTCTGTAAGACCCTTGGGCTCTTGCAAGGGTGCTGAAGGCAGCAAAGACACAGCCTCCTTCCTCCAGGAATTTCCCAGCTAATGGAAGAGAAAGAGCAGAAATGAAAGCTCATGCAAGATTCTCAGGGGAGCCATCGGCGACATCAGTAGAGGTGGGGTCACCCGTTGCAGTAACTCATGAGATCATTCCCCCCACCACACACACACTAGTTACCACAATACTGTAGCTGAAACACCAAAAATGTTGACAAAATCAGCAACTATAAAACCACGGGCAGCAAGGAAAACAACACGGCATGCTGGCCCTCCAGCCCAGACAGATGAAGCCACGTGACTCAAAGCGTCACTGTCACTGGGTATTAATGACAGCCCAGAGCAGAGCGCATTACAAGGTTCAAAAAGTAAACCAGCGAGAGTTTTAGCCTCGAAGATAGATCAATACATGTCAGCTGTGCTGACCAAAAATCTCCCGGTCATTGTAACTAGAGGTTTACATTTATAAAAAATAATAAATTTCTGCTAAATTTCTGAAAAACAAATTTATAGGCAATCATCCTGGTGTCACTCCGTCTGACAGCATCACCCAGTGTGGTCTGCACGTCCCTGGTGACGCCACTGTGTGCAAACAGAGCTGTATCCACTCGAAGGTTTTCCTTTCCCAGTCTCACCCATCTCACCAAACAGCCTCAGTCCCCACGGGGGAGCTCAGGTCAGACACCTGAGCCATACCTGAACTGCTTCATTTTAGACACAAGAACTAGCCTACACTTCCTCCTGGACTCTAAACTTTGAGTGCACCAGACCAACAGAGCAAAATCCTGGAAGATCCCGTTTCTGCCATCTAGCACGTTCATTGTTTCTCCTAAATTCATTCTACCTGCAGATCGGATTCAGATTCCAGTGCCTCTTGCTGAACACCTACAACCTGAACTTGGCCCTTCTTTCACTGATACAAGGACTAACATTAAGTTCACTGACTCATCCCAGAAAAAGTGCTGCAGACCTCACTGCTGAATGAATACCGCTACGCTCACCTTTTCAGTACCCCCCTTGGGAGGCTACGCACCGATGCCAGCAGCTAGTCCAGGCTTCAAACTAATTTTGAAACTCTTTTTCTGGAACGGCCATCAGAGCTGTCATCATGTTACCCTTGATGTCCTAAATGTCATAAAACTGTCTTCCTTTCACTATTCCCTTTACCTTCAGGTCAAGGAAAAAGTCACTGGGGGCCAGATCAGGTGGGTAGGGAGAGGGTTCCAACATAGTTATTTGTTTACTCACTAAAAACTCCCTCACAGACAACTAGACAGTTAAGTTCGTGAAAGCACCACCACGCCACTGTGCACAATGGCCATTCCAGAAAGAGTTCCACAATTGCTTTGCTGGGTAGAGTAGGACTGGCACCAGTGCACCGCTTCCTAAAGGCAGTGCTTTGGAGGTGACGGTAGTGACAGGCAGCAACGAGGAGGCAGCACTTCGAACAAGTCATTTCAAGGCCTTAATTGTCAGACCTCATAGATAGGCCTCAACTTACGGCATATTTGAGTTGCAAAGAACTGTGCTTAAAATTGTCTGGTTGCTTTTGTTTTGCTTTGTTTTTATATCTTGTTGTTAATAGCTTGTAGTGCGCACACATATTGTTGCAGCACGTACTTTGAGGGCATTGTTGTCCTCATGCCCACCTCAAAGACAAATCAAGATTGAACTTATAAAACCAAAAAAGAAAAAAACAAAGAAACCAAACCTGTTGTCACCAAGTCAATTCCAACTCATAGCAACTCTACAGGACAGAAAAGAACTGCCTACGTGGCTTCCAAGAAACGCTGGGTAGATTTGAACTGCTCACCGGTCGGTTAGCCGCTGCAGCTCTTAGCCGCTGCAGCACCAGGGTTTCTGAACTTATAAAGCTACTGATAGCAAAGGACAAAAATGATGATGACCGTAAACCACACGAGACAGTCATCTCACTTCAGCCCCAACTCACAGTGGGGTCGTCAGAACAGGACCGGGCTGTCAGCTGAGAACCACCTGCACTGTTGCCTTCGTTTACACTTCCAGCATAGATGTGTTGTTGCCGTGTGTGTAACTGACTCAGTTTCCGCTCACGGTGAAGCTATAAGACAGAGAAGAACTGCTTCACAGTGTTTCCAAGGCTGTCATCTTTACGAAGCAGACGGCCACCTTGTTCTCCTTTAGAGCGGCAGGTGGGCTTGAATCTCTGGCCTCTTGGGAAGTGCACAGACGCTGAACCAGGACACCAGCAGGGCTTCTTGCTGGAAATCGGAACCTCCTCTCCTCCTGCTGAGGCCGGGAAGAAACGCTGTCTTTTATGACTTAGAACCTGCGTCTTGCCTCAGCTCATCCAAGGCCAGGCACGCAGAAAAGAGACAAAGCCAGCCCAAAATACGGCCCCAAAAGAATTGTTATGAATTCGTCAAAGACCTGCAGACCTGGGGCACTCTGCAAGACGAGGTGCTGCTTACACAGGTCCTGTCCATGCACGCGCAGCAGGGGAAGAGGCCACGGCCCCCTGCGTCATGGAATAATCGGCTGGAGCCACTGAAATGACAGTAGGTCATCAGGGATGCAAACTGATGCAGGAAAGGGGGACATGTCACTTACCAGCTCTGACCCCTGAGATTTCCATCCATAAAGTCAGGGCAATAATGATAATCATATCTGCGTCATAGGCTTACAGCGAGGAAGAAATGGGACAACAGCTTCATGAAAAACGGGCACTTTGAAGACTCTGAAACGCTCTGTGTGCACAAGGGTGGTGGTGGTAACGTAGCTAACATTTCTTATTCTGTTTCTGCCACAGGTTCTGAGTCTTAAATCTTTTATTAGTCCCTTTTTTTTTAAGTCCCTTTGATAATTGGGTAATAATTTATGTAGGAAAAAGGAAGCAAGTGGATAAGTTTAGATTAAAAAAAAAGGCATTTCCTAACTCCAGATTACAATCATCGAATTGTCAAACAAATTCCATATCATAGAGTCTGACAGACCTCACATTAGTTTTTAAGGTCAGTGTTGAGAACAGCTTTCTAATGAGGTTAAAAACATGTAGTCATTCCCCCAGGCAATTAAATGAATATCATCCGCTTTACCTCGCCCTGAATTTGTCACTTCAACGTCTCTTCTAATGGTGGAGTAGCTCTCGTGGACACAATAATATTTCCCTTGTTTGGATGGTATCTCCAGCTTTGTGGCATTGTGGGATCACAGAGCCACCAAGGATGGTGGGTGGCATGCAGGCTGAGCACTTGGTTTCAAGACAGAGCACCTTACTAGTCAAAGGACTGATGGGCCACCACTACCACAGCCCCTACCACGTTGAAGCCACTGCAACCAGATGGCATCTGGCTGCCACCACCCACAGCTCTGACACAGCTCTCAGGGAAGGTTCCTGAACAGAGCTGCAGATAAATGAAGAACAAAATTCTAATACACACACACACACACAAGACCAGTCTTATTGGCCTGATGAACTGGAGCTACCCTGACAGTATGACCCCCAGACATCCTTTTAGCTCAGTAAGGAAGTCATTCTTGAGGGTCACCCTTCAGCCCAAGACTGGACAGACCCATCAAATAAAGCAAAACTAAAGGGACACACCAGCCCAGTAACAAGGACTAGAAGGCAGGAGGGGACGGGAACGCTGGTAGCAGGGAACCTGAGGTCCACAAGGAAGAGCAGTACCCTGTGGGCAGCTGTTAACCAGTGCCACAAAACAATGCGTGTGCTAACTGTTTAATAAGAAGTTAGTTTGTTCTGTAAATCTTTATCCGAAGTCCAATTTAAAAAAAAAAAAAAGACGGAACACCTTTGACCCAAAAAGAGGAAACGAATTGACCGTGGCCACAGAGGTCTATGGCCGCAGTGTGGATAACAGGACCTTGACTAGAACCGACGACTGTGCCATCGCCCATCTCTTAACACTTGAAAAGGCGATGGCTTGGTTCAACCTGAGGTCCTAAGCTCCCTTGAGGCTCTCTGGGCCAGCCCATCGTCCCTTTAATGACCCGTGGCTTTCACCTACCAATCAAAAGAAAGGGATGTGAATTCAGTCTTTAAAAAGAAGGACAAAATAGGAGGACTCGCCATTCCTGATTCTGGAACACAGTGACCCTATCCCCAACCGAGCCAAGCCAGCTGGGGCCCTGTGTTGCTGTGCGGAGCCCACAGTCGGAGCCCAAGGTTGCAGCCCCTGGGCCTGTACATTTTGTTGAGGGTCTTCCTCTTCTGCTGACCCTCTGCTTTATCAAGCATGATGTCCTTCTCCGGGTTCCTCCTGATAGCAAAGTCTCATCACCCTTGATCTTTGTAGATTTAGGGCTGTATTTTCCCCACGACAGACTTGTTCACTCCTCCAGCAGGTTGGGGTACAGTCAGTGTTCTTCACCATAATTCACGTGCAATGCTTCTTCTGTCTTCCTTACTTCTGGTTTATTCTCACCTCAACTTACCTTCCGCAAATCTCATGACAATCGTGATCCATCCCAAATCCTGGAATCACAGACTTGTCTAGCTCTTTATACCCCTCAGGTCCGAAACACATTTTAGAAGCTGAGAAATCCTTCGCTCAAAGGAAACTTCAGGTGGAGTGTGCAAAAAGCAGTACCTGTCTTCACTCAAGCTTTGTTTCTCCCTTTTCCTGTTAAGGATGGGTGACCAGCCAGTGGAGAAGGGGCTCGTCTCTCTCTGCCAGGATAAGTGAAGGTAGACAAAGTCATCACTCTCCTCTTTTAGTGTCATTGTGGTACTTTGAAAGGAAATGATTCTGTCCCTTGTTAAATGTGAATTTAAAACTGTCATTGCCGCCCACAGAATTGGCTGACCAGACCAACCCAGCTGAGAGCTGGTCCAGCCAAGGACCAGTCTTGTGGACGTGTGGGCAGGCTGTGGTGCCCTGGAGCAGACCTCTCTGCCACACGCGCACAGTAAAGGGGCAACCACAGACTGCAGGACCATTTGTAAACGCGCAATTGTCTCAGAACTATGACCACAGAGGAAGTTATTTCGGCCACGCAGGGTTCTGGCCCAGTCCATGAAAATTCAGGGCACATCCATACACTGGCACAGCCCCACAAGTGCCCACTTCTACCCAGCCCTGCAGGGACACAGCACCCACAAGTCACGGTCCCTGTCCTTCCTCTCTCCTCCCTCCTTCCTCCCTCCTCCCTCACCCTCCTTCCGCTTTCCTCTTCCCTCCTTTCTTCTCCCTCCTCCACCTCCCCCCTTCTTTCTCTCCCCTCCCTCTTCCTTCCTCCCTCTTCTCTTTCCCTCCTCCCTCTCCTCCTACTCCCCCTTTGTCCCTTCTCTCCCTCCTCTCTGCTCCCTCCTCCCTCTCTGTTCCTTCTTCCTCCCTCCTCCTCCCTCCTCCCTCCCTCCTCCCTCCTCCCTCCTCCCTCTCTGTTCCTCCCTCCCCCTCCCTCCCTCCTCCCTCCATCTTCTCTTTCCCTCCTCCCTCTCCTCCTACTCCCCCCTTGTCCCTTCTCTCCCTCCTCCCTCCTCCCTCCCTCCTCCCTCCTCCCTCCCTCCTCCCTCCTCCCTCCTCCCTCCCCCCTCCTCCCTCCCTCCTCCCTCCTCCCTCCTCCCTCTCTGTTCCTCCCTCCTCCCTCCCTCCTCCCTCCTCCCTCCTCCCTCTCTGTTCCTCCCTCCTCCCTCCCTCCTCCCTCCTCCCTCCTCCCTCTCTGTTCCTCCCTCCCTCCTCCCTCCTCCCTCTCTGTTCCTCCCTCCTCCCTCCCTCCTCCCTCCTCCCTCTCTGTTCCTCCCTCCTCCCTCCCTCCTCCCTCCTCCTTCCCTCCTCCCTCCTCCCTCTCTGTTCCTCCCTCCTCCCTCCTCCCTCCCTCTTCCCTCCTCCCTCCCTCCTCCCTCCTTCCTCCTCCCTCTCTGTCCTTCCTCCTTCCTCCTTCTGTCTCTTCCTTTCTTCCTTCCTTGGTAGGTTCTGGGCCTCTGCATGCTCTATAGCCCCATAGATGGTTTCCTTTCCCTACCCTGACACCCACCATTCTGTCACACTATGCTGGCTTCCATGTTGCTACGATGCTGGAAGCTACGTCACTGGTATTTCAAACACCAGCAAGATCAGCCATAGCGGACAAGTTTCAGCAATGCTGTCAGACTAAGACGAACTAGGAGGAAGGACTTCACTATGTACACCTGCAAATCAGCCAGTGAAAACCCTGTGGATCACACAATATCATCTGAGGCTTGAACTTGCTTACTTTGAGTCCATGGTCAGGAGGGGCCAGTCTCTAAAAAAGATGTCGTGTTTGGTTAAGAAGACAGCAAAATGTAGGGACACACTCCATGAAGTGAATTGACACAACACCCACAACCATGAACTCAACACACCCATGATTGCGATGACGGCAGCGCTTTGTCCTGTTGTACTAAGGCCGCCAAGAGCCAGAGCCAGCGCAACAGTGACGAACAACAGCCACCACATTCTGTGTGAGACCCGACCGTCCAGTCCTGGGAATGCCACGGTCGGGAAGGACGGACAAGCCGTCAGCACTCCGGGTGATGGCCATGTGCTGAAGTACGGGGTCAGACAGCAACAAGGCATCCCCCAAATAATGTAGACTAGGATCTCTTTAAAGTTCTGAAAAGCAGCGATGTCACTTTGAGGACAGACATTGGATCCAAGTGTCTGCAACTGCCTCATATGCACGTGAGAATGGAACAGTGAACAAGGAAGATGGAAGAAGGATTACACCTTTGAATTACGGCATTGGCAAAGAATCGTGATGGTACCGTGGGCTGCCAGAAGAACAAACAACTGTCTTAGAAGAAGCACACCCAGAATGCTCCCTGGAAGAAAGGCTGGCAAGACCACCTCTCATGGACTTTGAACATGTTATCAGGAGGCCCCAATCCTGGGAGAAGGAGATCATGTCTGATAAAGCAGAGCTTCAGGGAAATTGAGGAAGAACCTTGACGAGATGGCTTGACAGAGTGACCACAACCAAGAGCTTAAATCTAGCAGTAATTGTACAGGTGGGGCAGGACAAAAGCCTGTTTTATTCTGTTGGGTGTGGTGTCACCATGAGTGGAAATTGACTTGATGGCACCTCACCACAAGAACCCGGACACACGGTAAGAAGGAAAAGGAGACGGACCTCAGGGCCAGAGAGCAGCAGCAGTGATCCCGTAATAACACCATTCGGAGGCTCTGTGCTGCCCGGGGGCAGGGCTGTGCTCCCAGAGCTTTGTGCTGTCTCACAGACCGAGCTCTCAGATGCCTCCTAGAAAAGCCAGCATCACTCAGCGAGAAAAAGAGAGAAGGCAGCAGTGACCAGAGCACAGTGGATAGCATCTGTGAATGGGAGACAGGCAGGGGCAGAGCAAAGGCCAGCACCCACCCCAGGCTGCAGGTGAGCACAGAGCCCTCCCCTCGACCACAGGCGAGCCAGACGGGACACTGAGCCTCACAGGCTGGCTTTCCTCCTTTCAGTTAGAGTCAATTGTCATAGTAATAATCCCCTATTTTAAAAAATATCGGAAGGGACTGTTTTAAATTCCACATGCCTTTTCTCAGCCATCATGTCATCCACTGCCCCAGGGACCACGGAGTCGAGAGGAAAATGGAGGGATTATCCCCAAGCAAACTGTCCTCAGTGTTGGATTGAGGTTGAAGTTTACGGCTTGGTTTCAAATGACCACTCTACCCCTTGTTAGCTGTGTGCCTTGGGGTGAGTAACTGAGCCTCCCTGACCCTCAATTTCCTCTTCTGTGAAGATCCAGCAGCGATGAGTCGACCTTGGCTCACAGTAGGACAAACAGAACCAGGGTTTCCAAGGCTGTGACTTTAAGGAAGCAGACGACCACATCTTTCTCCCACAGAACTGCTGGTGGGTTTGAATCATTGCCCTTTTGGTTAACAGCTGAGTCCTTAACCACACACCACCAAGGCTCCACGTCTGCATCACAGGGTGTGATTTTCATGAAGATGGATGGGTCACAAGCACCCAGTGCTTGGAAAAGCGCACTGCGGGCTGTCATAGTAGCCCCATTTTACAGGTAAGGAACAGAGGCACCAGAGGGTAAGCAACTTGTCCAGAGCCTACTCTTTGCACAAACATCCCATATGGGGAACCCTGGTGGAGTAGTGGTTAAGTGCTACAGCTGCTAACCAAGAGGTCAGCAGCTTGAATCTACCAGACATTCCTTCGAAACTCTATAAGGCATCGTACAGGGCAGTCCTACTCTGTCCTGAAGGGTCTTTATGAGTCAGAATCAACTCAACAGCAGTGGTCTGGTTTTTGGATTTTTTTGGAAAGATAGACTCTAGATCAAAGTGGAGATCTGGTGAGGCTTAGGGATGCTGACAAGGGGCTCCTCTTTCCTTTTTTTTTTCTTTCCAATTCCAGCTGAAAATGATGAGCAAGAGGACACAATGAGGAGGGAGGTTACAGTGTTGCTGTGGCTACTTCAGGGAGCTGTGATGCTGCTGCAGGAAGTGCAAGACAAGACTAAGGGACCACACTCCCGCAGGAGAGCCCACAAGACTGGCTCCTTCTCTGTCATGCAGAACTCTAGCTTGGAGATAGGCAAAGGACATGAGGAGCCCTTGAGCAGACCCAGGAACATCTTAGAACACACAAGATGAGATGGAAGAAATGATTCCTATGGGAGCCCTAGCTGGGAGTTGAACCTGGGTCTCCCACTATGAGGTGGAAGCTTCCCACGGAACCACTGCCAGTGTGATGGTTAAGGGTATGTCTTTACTTGGCTGGGCCATGAGTCTCAGGCCTTGCAGTTATTCTGTAGTTTGGCAGTTATGTAATGATGTAATCAACCCCCATGATGAGATCTGCTATGAGTAGCTAATTATTTTAAAGGGAGTTTCCTTAGAGGTGTGTGGCCTGTATCTAATATATATGGACGTTCTGGCAAAGCTCGCTGGCTTTTGCTCTGCTCAGGATCCTGCATTCAGCTTGTCATCATCTGACCTCCAGTTCTTGGGACTTGAGCTAGCAACCTGCCATCTGACCGCCCAGTCTTAGGTTCACCAGCCTCTGCAACTATGTAATTCAGAAGCCTTCAGCGTGACCCATGGACTTGGGACTTTCCAACTCTGCCATCACCTCAGCTATTTCCTTGTTGTAAGTCAGCCTATCAATGGGTCAGCCGATAGACGAAAATGTGCTTCCCTGGCTTGCTTCTCTAGAGGACCCCGCCTAAGAGAGCCAGCCAAGGCCCCAAGCCCAGAGTTACGGAATTCCGCAAGATGAAGCCTTAACTCAGATCCACGTGAGAAAGAACAGAAACATCACATGTGAGAAACAAGAGGAGCCACATGGCGTCCTGTGTTAATTATATGCTGTATTTTTTTGCCTTTTCAGGGGAAGGATAAGACATATCTTCTTCTGCAGATTCTCAAAAAGCCAGCCCAGAAATCTGCCAACAGCACCGCTCTCTGGAATTTCATGGAGGCACTCAGTGGAACACTTCGGTTGCAGAGTAGCAATCTCTATTATTCTGAGTCGCCACGATTCCCCTTTTATTGATGTCATAAAGTAGGTATTTATGAGATGAGGTTATTAAGATCAATCGAATAAATGAAATGTCTAATTCTATCTTTCTCAGAGCAGCACAAAGCTTTCTGCTGGCCAAATCCCAATGAATAAAGGGACCAGGACACTGTCACTTAGGTCTAATCCCAAAGCAAAGAGCTCACCCTATTAACAGTAACTCAGTTCTTACATGCATCTCAGAGTCAGAAATTCTCTTGGCCCTAAGTAGCTTCTGCTGGAGACAAAAAAAGAGAGAGAATACAGACTGGAATTTATTGTGCGCCTGGCTTTACCACACTATAACCAGGTCAGTTGCATTTCAACAGAAGGAAAATAATACCCCAAAGAGGAAAGAGCTCTCTGTTTTTAAAGATGTTTGGAAATATGTAGCTGGTTTACCTAATTCCACTTCCAGCGGGAAACTCTTGGAGGACAGGGAAAAAGTTTGTTTCTGGAAGGGACGCTGGCGGTTGAGGGAAGCCATAATCTTTGCCCAAACAACGGGGCTCTTAAGAAGGTAATCTTCCAACGTGGCCTGGAAGGCAGCTCCTCTCCTTCTTCAGAGGAAAGAATGGCGAGAGCATTGTTGATCTGTTTTTGCGCCAGAATGAATGCTTCCAGGGGTAATTATCAAATGTCTATATTTAGACAAGCCCTGCCCGATCGGAGATAATCGCAGAGGCTGCTGTTTGCCAAGTGTGCGTTCAGAGGAGGAGAGCAAACCAGCCACCAGGCCTTGCGTGTTTGTTCAAATTAAAGCAACACGGCTGGACAGGGAGCAGCGTGACCATGGTTTCTGGGGACGTTTCTGGAAGCCTAGTCTGGTTCTGCTGAGAGACCCCCCCATCAACCAGCTGGCTCGTCTGGGGGTTGGGAAGAACCGGGAACACGGCGCCCAGCCGCCCTCAGCACAGGCATCTCAGCAGTCCCTTCACCAAGGACTACGAGGTGCCCGGCATCACTCTGAGCACTGGGTGGGCTGTCCCTTAGTCCAGCGGCCGTGGCAGCGTGCAAAGCCCTCGTGCTCCAGCCCGACTGACACCCCACCTTCTCCTCTCCCACTCTCCCTCCGCAGGATCTCTGGCAGGCAGCACAAGCCCCCCGTGTCGGTGGTTCCTCCCCATGACTCCCTCCGCCCCAGGGCAATGGTGATTCAGTGGTAGGATTCCCCCTTCCAAGGGGGGGACCTGAGTTTCATTCCAGTCAATGCACCCCACGCACAGCCTTGGAGGCTGGGGTGGTGTTTTGTTGCTGGACTAGGAGGAAAAGGACTGGCTACCTACTTCCGAATTTCAGCCATTGAGAGCCCTGTAGGTCATAACAACCGGGTCCACGGCCAATCACCAGGCTGGCACAGGACCTGGCAGCCTTCTGTCCACCTGTGCCTGATGTTGCCGTGAGCTCACAGCTGATTTGACCACAGCTACCAACACAAAAGAGAAACTGCTGGGCTTTGTTTTTCAAGTGGAGAATTGTGTTGATGAGAAAAAGAGGCTCAGAGAGGTGCAGCAGCGGGGCAAAAACCACACAGCAAGGGGCGGAGCCTATGTTGAGAGCCCAGACATCACATCAGCCGAGACCCTCAAGGGCGACTTGCCCTGTCCTTGTCTGCAGCAGGGAAACGTTGGCCTGCACACCCCGGCGGCCATGCTGGGCCCAGGACGAGGCCCGGGGCCCTGGCCCCCTCGCCTTTTGCCCTCTCTCACCTCCTCCCACAGCCCCTCCCTCCTTTGGTTCTAGCCATGTGGAGAAGGAGTGGCCAGTCACGGTGGACAGGCAGAAGGGCCCCAAAGCAATGAAGACAGCTCTTCAGCTCCTTGCCAGCAACCCAGTTTTCTGGGCTTGGCACCTGTTGCTTTTCCTCCAGGGGCGCTTCCTAGCGTCACGGCCTCGTCTTCAAGACCTGCCTCGCTGGGGAGATGTCTCGAAGGAGGCTTAATCGTAGCGGCGGCAAGGCAGGAGTGCCGCTGGATCAAACACCCCGGGAAGCAAGGTCTCTGTCCTCGTCTCTGAGACAACTTTCATCCCGATATCGGAGATGAGAGCTTAGCAGGAGTGTTTTCAAGTTCAGCTGTCTAAGCACCTATAACCATTTCCCATGGCACAACCAGCTCCTGCGACAGCTGTTTTGTCCCAGATCTCAGTCAAGAGACAGTCCTAATCCTCGCCCACGTCGACCCTGTGGCTAAGTCATAGAAGGGTCACTACAAGCTGGAACCACCTCAACAGCACTGCGTTTGACTTTGGTGTGGTTTTTTTTTTTTTTTTTTGGTTTGGTTTTGCTTGTTTTTTAAGACATCCAGGTGGGGCCAGAATGTCAGGTTCAAGTCTTCTGTTTCTGTTGATTTTACTGCTGGAAACACAGACGCAGGGGCAGCTCGCTTCCTGTGATCTAGGGGGGAGCTGATGTTCACTCATGCGTTGCCCAGACTTCTACAGAGCACATCATCTGTGCCATTCCACCTGCTAGACACTGGGTTACAGATGGTGACAAGACTCAAGGACTGCCCTTAATGAGCTCCCAGTTCAGAGGTGCACAGAAGAACATGCAGAGGATAAAAACGGGGATGGAGATGGTTGTTGTTGCCAGCTGCTGTGCGCTCAGCCCCGACTCATGGGGACCCCGTGCACCATGGAAAGAAACGTCACCAGGTCCCATGCTGCCCCCTTGATGGGTTGCAGAACAGGTTTGGGGGGTCCATAGAGTTTTCACCGGCTGATTCTCAGGAGTTGGTCACCAGCCCTTTCTTCCTGATTCCTGTCCGTCTAGAAGTGCTACTCAAAACTATTCAGCATCCTAGCCACATGCAAGCTTCCGCTGATGGGTGGGTGGTGGGTGCACACAAGGTACACTGGCCAAGATCTGAGCCGGGTCCCCCGTAGGGAAGGGGAGACTCCTCCCATCATGCAGTGCTTCCATGGACAAGGTTAGGAACTGAACTGTGTCCCCATAAAGGTAGGTTGACACTCTGACCCCTGGAACTCGCGGACATGACCTTGTTTGAAAAGAAGCTCTTTTAACTCACTGTGATCATGAAGTATAAAATGTTCTACCAGGTCCAACACCCAGGAACTTAGTGGGTTTTAATAGCAGCTTCACTAAGGCACAACTGTAGTACCGTGAGGTCTGTGCTGTCTAAGTGTACTATTTCAGACCTTCTTCAGAGCCACTGGAGCATCACTACTGTCTGATTTCAGGACATTTGCATCACCCCAAAATGATCCTTTGGGCCCATTAGCAGTCACTTCCTTCTCCCACCCCATGACAAACACTGTGCTACTTTCTGTCCCCATGGATTTCTCTCTTCTGGACATTTCACATGAAGAGAATCCCACCAATGCAAGCTGTCATGAGTGGGTTCTTGCCATCCGTTTGATAGTGTATATCAGTATGTTGATCCTCCTTATCATTCAGTACTAGTCCACTGTACAGATATACCACTTTCACAATCCATCCTTCAGTCAACGGACATTCCCACTATGAGACTTTATTTTTCTGCTATAATGAATAAAGCTACTGTGAACAATACAGTTTGATGGATTGCTTTTATCTGACCTTTCTAGCCATGGTTTTCAAATTTCTACCCAAGGGACCAGGTGGGGCTATGTGATAGGGTCATCGTGGCCCACTGAGGGGACTGGTCAGTTTTGCCACCCTGCTGGGCTTGCAATGAGCCACCTGAGAGGCTGAAAGAGAGGGTGCCACCCACCACCAAGGAAAAACAGCTAGGAGCAGAGAGCGCGCGTTCTGGACCCTGGGTCCCTGGGCTGAGAAGCTGCAAGAGCCAAGAGATGAAGAGAGAGAGAAAGCCGTAACACTGAAGGCAGCAAGAAGCAGGGGCAGAGACCCCTCCGTAGAGACTCGGCAGCAGACGACAGTGTGGTGGGCTTCCTGGCCCACAGGGAGCGAAAACCAGTGTCATTAGGCAGAAGCAAGAGCCAAGCCCAAGCACACAGCTGGGAAGAGGCATTCCCAATGCAACAACTGTGTCTGAGTGTTCCTGAGCCTGAAGGACAATCATTACTTCCCCTAACAAACCTCATAACTGTGGATCCCGTCTCTGCTGCGATGGACTACGGATCCCAGCAGAGAAGGAGAGCGTGCCGCAGGGGCCCAGTTGGTGTCAGAACTGGTGAAGGTGGTGGAGAGAGGAGGCACCTCCTACCTCTTTCCCCTGCGAGTCTGCCTGGGGCTCTTGGTCTTGATTCTTCTTCCCCCTGTGAAGCTGAAAGAGGTTGGAAACCGGCCTCATGCCATTTTTACAGACTCACGTGCAAGCCTTTGTGTGGAGATGTTGATGGTCGTATTGGATGTATAATTAAATGAGGAATTGCTAGGTCATCTGATAAATTTATATCTAATGTTTTAAGAAAACATCATAGTGTTTTCCAAAGTGGCTGTGCCATTTTGTATTTGCACAAGCAATGTCTAGGTATCCCAGCATCTCCCCAACCTCACCAACACGTATTAGCATCCTTTTTTCCCAAGGGATTTGTTTCTATAGATTAGTTTATAGAGTCTTGGCAGAGTCACTGGACATAGTGGCTATCATTATGCCCATGTCACAGATGGGAAGACCAGGGCTCAGAGAAAGTAAAGCGACCTGCCCAAAGTCACAGGCTAGTAGGGAGCCAAATGACTGTAACTTTCCCTTCTCTGGACCCTTCTACGGCTGCGGACACTACACCAGGCCTTTGCATGCCATCTCCTTGAGAACAAACTCCTTTTGTGAACCAGTACCCATGGGCTCAAAAAAGTGTAAGCAGTGCCGTGTAAGCCCATACTGTCCCTGAGTGAAGCCTCAACAGTAACTTTTTTACTGAGGAATCTGAGATTCAGGAGCAGTAGCCCCCTATCCTGAGCCCTGGTGGCTCGGTGATTAAGAGATGAGCTGCTAAGAAGAAGGTCAGCAGTTTGAATCCACCAGCTGCTCCTTGGAACCCTGTGGGGCCCTTCTACTCTGTCTTGTAGGGTCACTGCAAGTCAGAGTCAACTCAGTGGCCATGGGGGACTCCTATCCAGGAATCAGCAAACCCTTTTCCTAAAGGGCTAGAGAGTATTTTACTCTCTGCAGGCCAAACGCTCCCTGTTGAAAATATTTGCCTCTGCCGTTGTGGTAAGCAGCCTGCTGGTGCAGTGGTTAAGCACTCAGCAGGTAACCAAAAGGTCGGCGGTTTGAAAGCACCAGCTGCTGCATGAGGTCTTTCCATCTGCCTCCCCAGGAGAAAAGACCAGGAGACCTGATTACTAAGAGACTTCAGCCCAGGAAGGGCTGACACCAGATATCTGGCTCAAGTCTCAACTCCACCTGGGCTAGCTGCGGCCCTCTCTGAGCCTTGATGCTCTTGTCTGTGAAATGGGGACAGGGAATAGTAGCACATCAGAGGTAGGCGGTGATAATCAAATGAATTAATATAGAAACATCGCATTCAAACAAAGCCTGGCACAAAGCAGCCTCTCCGTAAACGACAGCTGCTGCTACGCAAGTTCAGGGGGACAAAATTTGTTTTATACCTATGTGTTATTGTACACAATTCTGCTACTATAAACGGAAACACCAAAGCAAAACACGCAGTACGGTTAGATGTTCCCATATAATCACTGCGGGCTGCACAGGGTGGGGCTGTACGGCCGCAGAAGACGAAACAGCCCCAAGGAGACAACTGTAACAGGGTGGTGGTAAGAACAGTCATAGTTCATGTTTATTAGACACCAAGCAGCAAGCTAAGCGCGCCGAGCATCTGCTCGCATCAGAGCTAGCCTCCGGACAGCCCGTCCCAGGTCACTCGGTGTTTCCCACTGTCTCCTGTGCGTCTCCTTCAGCCTGCGGCAGTGGCCTCAGGGTCTTCCCAGTTTACAGATGGGGAAACTGAGACTCTGAGAGGTGAAGGGACTCACTCAGGTTGATATCTAGTAACGGCTGGTTCTGGCTGTCATCTAGGACTTCGAGTCCCAGAGCTGGCTCCCTGGCCTCCCACCCCCTGACACCCCAGTCTACCCATGTCAGGTCCCATCCCATGGCCCACTGCCTGAGGCTGCAGAGGACACACCTGAGAGCCACTCAGACTAAGGGAACAGGGGCCACTCCACCAAGGGATGCTGCTGTCACTGAGAGCCACTGCCCAGTCAGCCCAAAGTTTGTGGTGACCACACACATACCAGAAGGAACCCCTGCTAGGTCCTGTGCCAACCCACGATCACCTGCAAACCAGACTATTGTGGTTTATAAGGTTTTCATGTGCTGATTTGCAAAAGTGGGTGCTGGTCCTTTCTTCCTGGTCTGTCTTAGTCCAGAAGGCATGCAGCAACCTGTTTAGCACCGTAACAACATGAAAATCTCCCCTGACAGACAGGTGGAGGCGGTGCACTGGCCAGGAATCAAACACATGTCTCCTGCATGGAAGGCAAGACTTCTACCATGGGACCCCAAGGACTATGCTTAACCCAGAAGAATTCTCCCCAGAGAACAGTTCTCCCATGGGGAAGCCAGGCATTCTCCCTGGGTTCTCACTGACCTCTCCCAGTCTTTGGGATCCAGCCAGACCCCAAATGTGGAGTCTAGTCCTCCACCCAACTCAAGTGGAATCCAGGTACGGAGCCTACAATGGGGAGAAGCCTGAGGCCCCTCCGGGAGTCTCCACCTCACACTAGAAGGTTCCTGCAAGGTCCAGCTCTGGAGAAGACCTCCCCAGCCAGACCCTCCTCTGTGAGCAACTCCTGCTTGGACTGGGGACTGCTGTCCTCCTGACGCTCTTCCAGAAGCCCCTCTAGCCCTTTCATGGGTGATAATTTTTCTTTTATGGAGGTTTTAGGTGACGCGCTTTTACACTAGTGGAACGGATGCCGGGTCTTGTCTGTTCATGGCTTTTTCTTATTTGAAAAAATGAGATGCCTACCACAAGCAGGACACATGGGTCATATGTTGCATGAAGTGCGTCACGCATGGGAGACACACTGATCCATGTTCCATGAAGCATATCTCACACAGGAACATAATGGTCCCGTGTTACATGAAGCCCACCACACATGGGGAACATATGGCTCTCATGTTCCATAAGGCACATCACACACGGAGGACACATGGATCCCATGTTCCATGAAGCACACCACACACGAGAACATATGGGTGCCGTGTTCCGTGAAGCACAGCAGGTACAGGGGCACGGGGGTTCCATGGCCCAGGAAGTGCATCATAAACTATATCCACCCCCAAAGTAACTCACGTACTCGAATATTTCTTGATGCTGGTAACTTCTCCTTCCCACTAACATGAAGCAAGAATAAACACCCTTGAGAGCCTTGTCACTCTGTGCAGACACCGAAAGCCACCGCAGTGTCCCCCTGCCATCCCTCGAGAAGCATCCCCTCACACCGATGGCTCCCAGCGCTCCAGCATGTCACGGGCCAGCTTCCTTGTTTGTCAGGCAGCTGCCCCTGCGTCCTCCACGACACCAGAACATACTAAAGTGCCCCAAATGCCCACCAGGAAATCTCAGGGACAGAAAATGTAACTGGGACACACGTATCCCAGAAGCCCTGAGAGCGCTAGGCAACCTCGTGGCAGCCCTCCCCAGAGGTCACTGCCGTCTGCATCCGTTCCTCTCCCAGCACCTCTGCAGCCCTGATTTCCCTCCCCTGTCCTCACCTGGTGTCGTTTCTTCCCAGGTCACCCCTGCTAGTGGCCGCCGTCAAGGCTGTCTGTGTGCTGCAGCAGAAAAGGACTCAGGCTAGCCATGACCACGCCCCGTCTCCGAGGACTGGTTTTCCTCCCCCAAACCTCTTCCTGTTCACTTTGGACATTTCATCAGGAGAGACCCACCACTAGAGAAGGACCACAGTGCTGAGACGGCTGTCCTCCCTGAGGCAGATTGACACCGTAGCCACAGCCCAACGTCCTACTACAACCGTTAGCTCTAAGACTGGCCGTTTGGACCCTCACGGAGGCACCTCGGAAGCAAGGCCTGGCCATCTGCTTCTGAAAGGTCGCAGCCTGGAAAACCCTGTGGAGTGGTTCTCCTCTGCACACATGGGGTCTCCATGCGAGGGTACTGACTTGACAGCAAGTCACAACAATGTTCACTAAAGTTAGCGGCAGACCTGGACTTGATCCCGAGGCCCAGCCTTGCACCCTGCTCCCCTCGGCCCAGTTCAGTACCTAGCCCTTCCCACAAGCCCAGCTGATGCTGGTTGAATACACCAGTGAACGAGGAAGGAAGGGAATGAATGGCTGGATAGAAACACCCAAACCTGGGTCCTTCGCAGCCTCACGGAACCGCAGACAGAGAAAGTGGGCCTCCAGCCCCGGGCACTGTGGCCCTCCCCGGGAGGCCCTCCCCGGAAGGCCATGATTATTGGCTGTTGCTGTGCGACAACAGGCCTCCCCGTGACACCTCACTCAGCAGTGAACTAGGTGGCAGACAGGGCCCAAGCCGCCCTCTCCGTGGGCACCAGGGAAGGTCGCCCTCTGCCTCCCCAGGGAAATGGGCTTGCGGCTAATTGCATCATCCCCCCTCCCGCAGAGGTTGTTCGTCTGATGACCGTGCCAGCCAGAGCCACCATGCCGGCTCCGCCCCTGAGCTGGGTTGGCCTGCCTCCTTTTCTTCCTTTGTTACTTTTCTTTCCCCCATCTCCTGTCTTCCTTCCCGGAAGGCCTCTCTTGGACTCATTGATGTATGCCTTCACTCTGATGCATTCAGCAGACAGCAGTGTGCTCCTGATGAGGACAGGGCCCCTGAGCCACACTGGGCACTGGAGTCTATCCCCGCCATCAGGAGGCTCAGTGGGAGACACCGCTGTATCACCCATGGGTGGAAACCGCAGGAGCTGTGAGCATACCTGTTCTACCTACTGCATGAGCAGAAGCAGAAGAGGAGAGAAAGAAATGCAGGAAGGCTTCCCAGAGGAGGTGTCAGCTATTCTGGGCTCGGAGGAGCTAACCAGGCAAACAGTGGAGGACATCTAACCCAGGTCGTCACTCCTCCCCTTGCTTCAGTTTTCTTGCTGCCGTCACTGTCTCCTTGCCCCTAGGACTCAGAAAGTCACCACCGCTGTGACCCTGCCCTCTGTAACACCGCCGAGGGCGTGGCTCATCAGAACCCTCTTAGATCTGAGTTTGTAAGTCAGCCACCTGGATACTTGCACTTCTGCTCCTTGGCAGCCTCTGCTCCGGCCATTGCCACAGTCCCCAGTCTGTCATACCACCTCAGCCCCAACCCCACACTCCACCAGGGCCACCCTAATAATCTTCCAGTCACCAGGGTTCATATTTTGTCTCCCCTGCCATCTCGATGGAAAGCCTGCTGGCACAGTAGTGAAGAGCTAGAGCAGCTAACCTAGAAGTCTGCGGTTTGAATCTGCAGGGTGCTCCTTGGAAACTCTATGGGGCAGTTCTCCTCTGTTCTGTAAGGTTGTTGAGTCATCAGAAGTGAAGAATCAACTCAACAGCAATCGGTGAGGGTGTGGTGGCCATCTGGGTCGACTCCTCCCTCTGCTGAATGGAGCCACACCCCCAGGCCCGGGGACAAGCCCATAGCCCCTTGGCTCCGTCTGCACTGAGTCCCAGCCTCACTGCACAGCATGAGGGCCCTTCTCTAGAATCCATGCAAGCCTCCCCAGGGCACCTGTGTGGCCCCCCTCAGTGTTATGGTCCCACCGCCCTCTAACCACTTGTCTATCTGGCTAACTCTTTTCGATTCCTGAAGAATTAGCTAGAGTCACTTCCTCCTGGAAGCCCTCCCTGAGCTCTCCCAGACTAGAATGAATATTTCTGCATTGCACCTCACTGACCACCATGCACACTCATGTAAAGTATCTCAGCTCCCTGTACCCCACAACAATCCCTGGGTATCCCAAGACTGAGCACTCCCCCAAGACACATTCTGCAGCCCCCACCATGAAGGTACGATAGTGTCACTCATGAGTCTTTTCGACAAGATGACTAGGGGAAAACACCACCAACAGCAGAAAACAGCGTCTGATACAGCAGCCGTGGGCCAACCTTGGAGTCGGGCCTCCAGAGCTAAGAAGGACCTGGAGGGAGCTGGGTGAGGCACCCCCACCAGCAACCTGTGCGAGCGCATGTGAGCAGGGGGCCACCCACACATCCCACCAGTGGGCTTCAAGGGACACAGGGAAGATGGACTGAGTGAGCAGAGAGGAGGGGCGGTTACTTTGAACATCAGGGTGCTTGCCTCCTCCTTGGCCTGTCCTGGAACTCAGCGGTCTGCAGTCACAGACAGGAAGCCCCCTTCGTCACCCCCCCACCATACTGTGAAGATTGTTTTTTAATTCACTGACAACCTTTAGGAATTGTGCATCTCACATTAAAATCTCTGTGTCTCTGTCTCTGTCTCTTGCTTCCTGTTTTATGACTCTCAAACAGAGAAGTATTTAGCTAGGTTAACACCTGACACCAGACTCCTGAGCATGAGGGCAAACATTCGTCCTAGAATTCGTCAGAAGCCATTCGGCTCCTCTTGTATCATTGCCTGAAGGCAAAACCAAGCAACAACGCTTTATCGCCCTCCTGCACCCATGCCGGTCTCTAGCACGAAGCCTGGCTAACAGGAGCCTCTTGGAACGTCCCTGGGCCAGCCACCAGGAGCTTCTCCAGGTAGGCAGCCCAGCAAACTCCTGGAAAGCTCCAGAGTCCGTGAAGAATTGTCTACGGCTAGGGCTAGCCTCGACCTTCAAGCTCAAGAGTGTCCGCTGTTACAGCTAATGCCCTCGGCCAGTCTTATCTGCAAGGGTGGACCTTTCACACTCTCTTTAGGATTATTTCTCCTGACAGGCCACGGCTTGGAAGAGCTTGGTTCCAGAGATCCCTGGCACATGAGTCAGCCCAGAGAGCTGGCATGGAGCAGGGCAGGGAGCACAGACCAGAGCCGCCACTATAACTGTAGGTAAGAGGTGACTCGCCTTGCCTTTCAGCCTCGAGTGCTGCTCTCATGAAGCAAGGGCGACTGCCGTGGCCCTCTGCTCTGAGACCAGGAGAGCCGGGTGGTGCCCGGCTACCACAGCCAACCATTCTGATGACGGCCACTACCAGGGGATGCCGACAGAATGGATGGAAAACGTGAAGCAGCACTTCCAATTCTTGAAGAAAAAAGGAAAAAGAGTAACCATGCCCGTGGGGCCAGGGCACTGCCAGAATTCAGCGGGTGTCACCAAATCACGACGCACCTGAAAATCTGCTGTCGTTATCGATCGTGATTGTGGGGTGTGAGTGAACAAGACACACTGTTGAAGTGGCCGTGTTGGTCTGTCGTTACCAGTTGGCATCCTTGAGTCGGCTCCTGACTCATACCAACCCCTTGTACAACAGGATCAAGCGCTGCCCAGTCCTGCGCCTTCTCCACGCTCACCTGTGGATGGCACCTTTGTGATCCATGAGCCTTCACTGGCTGATTTTGGTGATTAGTTCACCAGACATTTCTTCCTAGTCCATCTTAGTCTGGACACACCACTGAAACCTGTTCAGCATCCCAGCGACACGTGCGCAAGGTGTGTTGACTGGGAACTGAACCCCGGTGTCTCTCTTAGGAGGTGAGAATTCTACCAGTGACCACGGAACTGCTACTGCCTCTAAGGGGCTACAGCTCAGCCCAACCAGTTCTACAATCTGCTAAAATTTTCATTAACTCATCAAATATTTAACGTGGAGTTCCCCTGAATCTGTGCCTTGTAAATAGTAAGTGCTCAGTAAATGCCTGTGAGATGGAGGAATGGCGTCCTGACGTGCTCTTAGGACAGGAGCACCCAGATGAACAACTTGGGTGGCTTATTTGTTCTGGACACCTCTCCTAGGGGCCTCATCTGCCAGCTCCACTCCTGTTCAGTTGGGCTGTCTAGTCAGGGACAACTCGTCTGCAGATTACTACTACCTTGTGAGGGTGGTGGAGCTGGCAGGGAGAGGCAGGCAAAGAAAGGGAAGCTGGGATCGGCACGCATGTACCCCACACCTGGCCCTCAGCCATCTGCATCCGCGTCTGTTCATAAGTACTCTGTGCGCCAGGATTCCTGGTCCCATTTTAACAGCCAGGGAAGACAGGGCTGAGAGAAATGAAGGACTCACCGTTCCTGCAGCTCACGGTTCCTGCCGACCAAGCACCGGTACCTCCTATCAAACACACATGCTGGACTCGCCCTGCCCACTACCCCTGCCCCGTCCACATTTCTGCCCCCCACGGCCCTGACCTCATGCTCACCTTAGAGTGCCCACTCGTTGCATTAACTCAGATCCTCATAACAAGGTTCCCCATCTAGATCCCACAAAGCACCTAACACGCACACACGCATGCACACACACGCATTGTCGTTAGACGCCATCAAGTTGGGTTCAACTCCCAGCAACCCTTTGATCAACAGAACGAAACACTGGCCCACCCTACACCATGCCCACAATTGTTTTATGCTTGATCCCACTGTTAACAGCCACTGTGTCAATCTGTCTTGCTAGAGTTTTCCTCTTTTTCATTGACCCTACACTCTACCAAGCATGATGTCCTTCTCCAAGGACTGATCCCTCCTGACAATACATCCAAAGTATGTAAGATACAGTCTTATCCATCTCTGCTTCCAAGGAGTGTTCTGGTTGTACTTCTTCCAGAACAGATCTGTGTGTTCATTTGGCGGTCCATGAGACATTCAGTATTCTTCTCCAACACCACAATTCAAAAGCATCAGTTCTTTTTCTGTCTTCTCTATTCGTTGTCCAGCTTCTGCATGCATGTAACGTGACTGAAAATACCATGACTTGAGTCAGGCATACCTTAGCCTTCAAGGTGACATCTCTCCTATTTAACACTTCAAAGATGTCCTTTGCAGCAGATTTTCCCAGCACCACACGTCTTTAATTTCTTGAAAGATGCTTCCATTGGCATTGATTGTGGAACCAAGTAAAATGAAATTCTTTACAATCTCAATTCTTTATCCATTTATCATGATGTTGCTTACTGGTCCACTTGTGAGGGTTTTTTTGCTTTCTTGATGTTGAGGTACAATCCACATAGGCACCTAATTAAGTGATACTCCTTGCCAGGCCGCACTGTGATGCATGATAGGATGTGCAGTGAGTTTCCACTCACTTTTTCAATAATCCATTTGTTCATTCATCTGCTCATTCACTCTGACTATGCTTCCATCTTTCCACTGTATATACACCTATCCATCCATCCATCCATCCATGCATACATCCTCCACTCAATCATGTACTCATTTGTATTCATCCATCATCTACCATCCATCTCTGATCATCTATCCATCATCTACTCTCTAACAATCCACCTACCACCCATTCATTCAGTTTCCATCCATCCACCCACCAACCACATCCATCCATTCATCCATCTATACACTCATTTGTATGGGTCCAACCAGCATCCACCATCCATTAACCCAGCATCCATGCATCCTTATCCACCAATCCATCCATCTACCATTCATCTATCCACCTACCACCCACCCATCCATCCATCTGTCCATCCATCCATCCACTCATCCATCCATTTGCCCATCCACCAATCTGCCCACCCATCCATCTACCATCCATCTATCCGTCTAACATCCATCCATCTAACATCCATCCATTCACCTATCCATTCATCCACATCTTTCCATCCATCCATCTATCCATCTGTCCATCCATCCACCCATCCATCTATCCATCTATCACCCACACATCCACCTATCCTTCCATCCATCCATGCACATCTTTTCATCCAGCCATCCAGCCACATTCTTCCATCCACTCATCCATCCATCCATCCATCCATCCATCCATCCAGCCAGCCAGCCAGCCAGCCAGCCAGCCAGCCAGCCAGCCAGCCAGCCAGCCAGCCAGCCAGCCAGCCATCCATCCACATCCTTCCCTCCACCCATCCAACATCTGCTCACTCACCATCCATCCATCCAGCGTCCACTGTCTGTCCATCCATAAATCCAGCCACCATACAGCCACTCATCCGTCACTTGTCATCCACCATCCATTCATCCCCTCATTGGTTCCCATACATCCACGCATCCACATTCACTGGTCCACTCATCTCTCTCTTCCATTCATCACTTTCAGAACTAAGGGATCTGAAGGGTCTTTGTGATGCTGAATTCCACCAAATATTTAGAAATGACTGCCACAACCCAATTATCGTAATGGTCTATTTGGAGACAACCATTTTCAAAAATGTTTTCTGTAAATAATATCCCTAATTATTTGAATAAACAGACAGTATTAATGATTTTTACTTAACCTATATCTCACTCAGTTCCTCTTAATTAGGATGTTTTAAGTGGCAAAGAGGTTGAAACCCTTAAAGTATATAGATGGTTATGCAGGCTACATTCATTTTTCTGGTCATTAATAATAGCTACCATTTACTATGTACTCATAAGCCAGGCCTCAGTTTGGGATTTACCTCTTTTCTCAAAGTCCTTGTAATGCCCCAGAAGAGTAAGAAATATTACCCCTATGACACATGGGGTGAAACCAAGGCACAGACGTGTTAAGGGATTTGTCCACAGGGTCACAAATAATGAGGGTAAGAGGCCGTCTCAGGACCGGTTCACTGTCCACCAGCACCCTTCTTGGTAGACATGGGAACGACTGGACACTGGGCAGTGAGGATACTGAGTTTTATTCCCGTACAGAGGTCACTTGGGCACAGAGAGGTCAGGAATGGTCATGTTTCCACAGCCACCTTCACTGTGTCCCCACTTGGCCCCACAGTGGCCGCACCTTGGGGACTGCTCTACTCCACATACTGTTGCCCCCAGTCCAGCCCAGGGCACTGCCCTCAGCCCCTCTCATGGCCTGCCTCCTTGAGCCAGAGGGAGTCCATGACATTAGAGATCCCCAGGTTATCATCAAACACTCCTTGTACAGCAGGGAGACTAAGGCCCAGAGAGGGCAAGCAGCCTGCCCACAGTCACACAGCTGGGACTACAGTCTAAATCTAGTTTTATTTTAACTTAGCCTTATACTGGCTTGGCTTTTGTACAACCTCCATTTAGCACAAGACGAAAGTCCTCCACAGGGCTAGGCTATCTGTTCATTGTACTCCATTCTGCTCCACTGGGTGGCTCTCCAGGCAGAGAGGTAAAGTGCTGTCACTCGCTGGTGTCATCCTCAGCAGGGGTCACTTTTCAACTCCTATCAATTTTTCTGCCTACCCCAGAGCACTGATTGAAGGCAGCAGTTAGATCTCGCATACGTGATTGACTGGTCATGTCTGCCCAGCACACGGTCACGGACAGGGGATGGTGACAGCTCACGTCCTAGTGTTTGCCATCCAAGCCAGAGCCCACCCAGTGAACCTGAACCCCACTGAACCCCACTCTGACCTCCCAGGACTGGGAGCCATGGGGGAAGCTCACGGCAGCCAAGTCAGTCATCATTTGTAAGGCATTTAAGTAAGATAGCTGGGAAGAGAAGAGATGTGCTCCTGAAAAGCTAAAAAGGAAAGAGGCTGTCTATTCACTCCTGGGCTCACCTAATCACTTCTCAGTCCTTTCTTTCATTCATCCATCCATTCATTCATCACCTTATTTTCTCCAGGTTAGACTCCACTGCTCGTTTTCTTCTCTCGTTGGTTCACTTAGATCTCACCAAGTGTGTGCGTGTGTGCGTGTGCGTGTGTGTGTGTGATGTATATACATTATAACAGTGTGCCTTTGCTTACTCATTATGAATTCACCTGCCCATTCATAAGTTCCTACTTTCCTCATTGGCTGATACATTGACTCACTTGTTTACTTGTTAGGGCACTCACTGTCCATCCACTCTGGTGTTTGTCCGTCTGCTCAGACACCCTAGTCGTGATCAGCTCACACCTACATCCACACTGGGAAGCGGCCTCCGCCCCACGAGGTGTCACACCTCCTCGGAGAGGGAGGGTTAAAGAACGCCGAGACCGGGACCCCGCCCTCCAACTGCTCTCAGCCTCGTCCAGGAGATAAACCACCGACTTGGGTAACCGTGCCACAGGGGAGAAAGTGATTCACGCCCAGACGGGGAAGGGAGAGGGGAGGTTCTCCGGGACCCAGGGAGAATAAGTCCGTTCCTGTGGGGGCGACCAGGCCTCAGGTCAGTGTCCTGAAAGGTAGAGAAGACTTCAAAGACAGCGGTGGGGTGGGAAAGACAGTTCAGTCCAAGCATTGAGTGGGCACCCAGACTGAGAAAGGGGACTCCCAGCCTCCACCAGCAACTGCCTGACTAACCAATAAAGATGCAGGAAGCAAGGCGTTGTGGTTAAGGGCTGGGCCACTTAGGCTATAGACCGTGACAATCCTGGGTTCAATTCCAGGACTGCCACTGATGAATCTCATGACTCTGGACAGCTTACCTGGCCTGGGAGAACAGACACAGAGATGAAAGGATGACTGTACTGTCCCTCACAGGTGGTTTTGGTGACTCTGCCCAGTGTGGAGAGGACGCAGAGCAGCAGCTGGTGGGGGACTGTGCCCATGATCTGGTCTGGGGGCTACCAGGCTGTCAACCCCTTGAGGGCCAAGAGTAAGGCACTGGGCCTACCTTGTCACCAGCTGTTTTTCCAGAGTTCACACCAGGACCGGCACATAGTGAGTGCCTAATAAATACTTGCTCAATGAATGAATGAATGAAAGGATAGATGAATGAGTGAATGGATGGATGATGAATGAGAGAGTGAGTGAATAAGCAAATGAATGAGTGTGTGAATAGACAAGTAAGTCAATGAATGGATGGATGGGTGAATGGATGGATGAGTGAATGAGCTGGGGAGAGATCTGTGGAGTTATCTAACCTCCTAGTTCTCAAGCTTTGTTCCTTTGAAGGAGCTTCAGAGACCACCAGAGAAGCTTGAAGGCCACATTCCACTTGACCCCAAGCACTCCTGTGTTTTTAATTAATAACTTTATTTTTTCAGAGCAGTTTTAGATTTTCGGAAAAATGGAGCAGTGCTTCTGTTTTTGAATTTGTGCATATTGGTCTTTTCTTTCAAAATTTCATTTGAAAAGTGGGTTCTCCCTCTCTTCTCAGAAAACAGTGGAAAGTGGCAGCACACTCCCCTGCTTTCCAAGGCTGGAAATGGAAACAGAAAAGCGACATCCCCACGGATGTCCAGCAAGCCACTGAGGGGACAAAAGGTGACTGCAGACCCCAAGGCTCCTGTGCAGCGCCCTCCTGCTACAGGCCACCGCCTCCTGGCCTTCCCTGCATACCAGAATTGTCTTTGGCTTTCAGACGCAACTCTGCCAACATTCACCTCCACCCCCCAAGTGGTTTATTAGGGGCTACTCGTGGGACAATAGTCCCAGATGTGAGTGAAGAGAACAGGAAGGGGTGGACTCGGTCCCCACCCCCCGCTGGCTGCAGGCTACGGGGTGGGACCGGCTTAGGTATGCAGCGTTTCCTTAGGTGGAAAATTCAGCTGGAAATTCCTGGAGAAGAAGAAACTAACCCCATGTGGCCGGGGTGTTGGGTTTTGAAACTCTATACATTTTTTTTAAATCTATAATTATGTGGTACACACCTAATTAAAGTGGACTGTAATTGTTGAAATATTTTATTGAAGTCTTTTTTTTTTTTTTCCTTCTGAGCAACAGGTTTAACAGATGATAAAACTTGTCCTGTGGTTAGCTGTGGCTGCCAAGCCCTCCCGGCGGAGCATGGAGGGTGCGGCGGCCGGTGGCGGACAGTCGGCCCGGTGAGTGCCCGCATCCTCTGCCCAGCCCTCCTCTGAAGGTCCCTCGGGGCCCCGCGCCAAGCTCTCCCAGAGGAAACAAACCACTTGGGTGGGTGTTTTGTGAGCAGAGATGACAGAGGCTTCCTGAGGCTCCCTGGGGAAATCCTTGGAAACTCTATTCCCTGGGAACTAAGGGCAGCTGAGATCAGAGGGAGCAGTCAACTCCAGACACAAAGAGGGAGGGTAAGCCTTCCCCACAGCCCCACATCCATCTCCAAGACCCAAATGACCACCATGCAACAGGCGCCAACAGCCCTCGTCTGCCCAGGCAGCAGAGTAAACCACTCCCTAACCGTGCCTCCGCCTCAGTGCACTTTACCGCCGTCTCCTGGGGACTGTTTTACTTCTAATACTGAAGACCTACTTTACAGGTGAGGAGACTGAGTCATGGGTTAAACAAAGGGTCGAGGCCTCAGAGCTTCTGGCGTGAAACTCACCCAGTTCCATCTCACTGCTGCGCACTGACTCCAAAGCTGACCCAAGAGAATGTCTTGATTATTAAAGACTGATTCATTCCAACGGTGGATGGGCAGGAAGCCACAGTCCAAGATTCGGCTGTTCCTTTTGATTCAGTGTATCTGCATGCCTGCCAGCCGCCCTACCTGCTGGCCTCGCAGGGAGGCCAAGGGCCCAAGTCAGCCTGTCCGCCTTACAGGGTGCTGTTTGTAAGGGCACCAGGGAACCCCTGAGAAGCGCAAATAGCTGACCCACACGGCTGCTAGCTGAAGGGTTTAGGGCAGGAGTCCATCCCGAGGCTCCCTGGAAGAAAGAGGTAGCAGTCTGCCTCCCCAGAACTCAAGCATGGAAAACCTGATGGAGACAGTTCTGCTCTGCACACATCCAGGCCCCGGGAGTCTGACTCCACCGGGGACACCGGAGAAACCCATCGTGCCGTCTGCCTGAGAACCGGGTGGTCTTTTTGCCCCCGATCCTGGCCCCTACAGAAGGGAGAACAATGGAAGGCAGGGTAAGCAGGTGGGGGTTCAAGGCCCCAGGGTGGAACCAGTGCTAGCTCGGAGTTTTACCATCATCCCCATCAGGCTGCGAGGAGGCCACTGTCACAGCTGGAAGGCAGCTCCAAAGCCATCTGAGAAAAAAACACTCCGGTAGTTTCTCGGCTCCTTAGGTGGTTGCTTGTTTTTAAAGTCCTTCTTCTCACTCTCCTTCTTTGTTCTTCCTTTGCCCCCCAGCACCCCCCAGCTTCCCCCCCAGCTCCATCACCCTCTGTGGTATTGAGCACCTGCTGCATACAAGGCCCTGTGCCAGACGCCTGGAACCAAGGCAGTGGGGGACCCCAGCTGAGCTCTGTCCTGCCTTCATAGCTGGCGTGGGACCACCGAGTCCCCCTGCCCTCAAGGTCAGTTTCTGCCTCTGAACGGTGGGGTTAAAAGCTGGGGGTGCAGGGCTGCTGTATGAAAGAAGGAAATACAGGGGACCTGGTGAAGGGTCTGGGCACCAGGCCCCCACCTCTCCACCCCCCAAGACTACAGGAGAGACAGAGGAGGGCTTTGTGCGGCAAGGACCAGGGCGTCACCCTGACAGCTGCCCAGGAAGGGGCTTATTTGTACAAAGCACCCTGGCGATGTCTAAATCCTTCCCTGGGGCACTGGTTCTGAACCAAAATGTGGCAAGTTTGATCCCTGCCACCCCACCCCAGCCTGCAGGCCTCTGCCTCCCACCTTCTCTGCCTGCTGGCTTATCAACTCGAGCCCTCCCTTCTGCTCCCAGCCCTGGCTACCTGGCAGGCCTGCCTCCCTCCTGCCTTGCCTGCCCCCTCCCTGGCCCCTTCCCTACCTGTTAGGCCTGTCCACTTGGCTGGGAGCAGCAGGTGGCACCCTGCCCTCCAGCCCTCCAGGGTATGTAGGAACAGGCCCAGCCCCAGAGAGCCACAGTGGGGAGCCGACTACGTGATGGAATGAGGGAGTTAATTCACCGTGCTCCCAGCCTGGGTGTGTCCTGTCACCCGCTTGTTCACTCTGGGAGACAGATGTCTCCTGACAGCCATCTAAGGGACGAGAGACCCATGGGTTGGAGAGTCACTATCCAAAACGACGAGCAGCCTGGGGGATGGGGGTGGCATTCACGCTCAGGGCCTCGGCACCTATTCACAGTGAGAATGAAAGAGGTGCCTTATGGAGGGTTCTGGGGGGACCACGGACCGGCAGGCAGGTGTCACCCGCTGTCCTGTGGGAAGACTAGTCAGAGGACAGGTCACTTAGCCTACCTGGGACCCCTGAGAAGGCCTCCCAGGGTAGAAATGGGGCTTGCACCTTGGGGTATGGCTTGAGGTCTCCTCCTCCCTTCCTCCTGCCCTCCCCAAAGACAAAGCCAGCTTGCCTGAGAGCATGATTCTCACCTCAGCCTGGGCACTGCTAGCATTCAGAGGAGAAAAAGTCTCTGTTGCAGGGGGCTTTCCTGTGCCTTGTGTGATGTCCAAGACACCCCTGGACTCTACCCACTGGATGCCAGCAGTACCACCCCTGCTGGCCCCCAGTGTGACCACCAACAGTACCTCCAGACACCTACATAGGCCCTGGGCCACATTCACCCTACTGAAAACCACTGATTTACAACTTTGCTTTCCTTAAAAAAATAAAAAAGCCAGGTTGTTTTTCCCAAGGGCGTTCAGAAGTTCAGGTAAGTGGCAACCTAACAACCAAGGGGCATCGATCAGGGGACCCCAACTTAGGCCCCATGTGAGCCAACTGCTCACTGGCTGCCAACCCGAGCCATCCTCAGAGTCCACCTCTGCAGGAGCAGTGTGCACCCACAGTGCATAAATGTACAGATGCTGGGATTTGTCCACATGGGTTCAGCACTGACCAGCCCAGCAACCGTCAGCAGGCCACGTAACCTCTCTGTGCCACTGTGTCCTCCTCAGATAGACGGAATTCATAACAGCACCTACCTGAGATGATTGTCACAAGCATCAAATGGGAGAATACGGACAAGAGAATGTTGCCAGGCACAGTCACAGGCTCCTGAGAACTGGTTTTCGCCATCAGGGACTTTCAAGCAGTATTTAAAAATCCCTGACCCTCAGTGCCCACCACAAGCCCACGACTGTGTCCTCGGCCTGGCGTTGAGAGGCCACCAGAAGTTCGACGGGAGCCCTGGTGGGCAGTGGCTGAGCGCTCAGCAGCTAAGCCAATAGCAGTCTGACTCCGCCAGCAGCCCCCTGGAAGCCTTCTTGGGCAGTTCTACTCTGTCCTATAGGGTCTTTGTGACTGGGAATGGACTTGACAGCAATGGGCTGCATTTGGGGGCAAGTTTCCTGAGATTCTCTGGTGTGAGGGTTACCCTGCCCAGTTCAGGGCCGTGTCTGACACTGAGAGACAGATGGGTGGGAAAGGCACTCTTTGGTTCTCAGACACCCCTTCCCCTCTGCCTGGTCAAGACCAACTTGTAAAGGTAGCGTGTACCCAAGCAAGCCTCCATGGCCAGGGTCTCAAGGAGGAGACCGGTGACCTACAGGGCTGTCAAGAACAGTTGAGTAAGTGGTACACTGCACAAGTGTACTAGAGAAGGGTGGCTTCCTAATTCACACAGAAGCACCCCAAGGGCCAGTGGCCACCTGCTGGGCCAAGCCCCTCGCTGTCCCACCAGCTCAGCCAGCTCAGTGCTTCCCTGGACACCCACCCAGGGCCTAAAAATAACTCCACCAAGTGCCTCTCTGCAGCACTTCCTGCTAGAGGCGTACCTCTCCAAGTGATCGGTTTGTATATTTAGGTCACTGTGTCCCCAGTGAGACTAAGAGCCTTTTCCAATCAGGGACAGCACCTTGTTTTTCTCATTTTACCCAGCACACCGCACAGGGCTTTATGCTTAAGAGGTTTTGAGTGGATGTTTGTTGAATGACTAAATGATTAGATAAGTAAATTAATTCCAGCTGACACCAGGAAGTTTTGCCTTAGCCCTCAGCTGCTGACTTAAAATTTTGCAGTCCCAACTCTGCCACAGCTTCACAGGACAAAGACCTGCAGTTCCATTCCTGTGAAAGTGACACCCTTTGTCTCCTGGGAAACCCAATGGGGTAGTTCTGCTCTGTCATTTGGGGTCACTGTGAGTTGGAACCAACTTCAGCAGCAAGCAGCAACAAGCACAACAAACGTAACAAGTGGATTTTAGTAAGCATTTGTGGATAGGCCGCTAGACCTCCAGCCAAGAGACTTGGATGCCAGCCAAGGAGACTTCTTGGAGGAGGCAGCCCTTAAAATGCACCTGGAAGGATGAACTTAATTTTGAATACAGAGACCCAGGCGAGGGTACAAAGGGACGTTCTCCAGCCAATCCCACCCCTTGTAAAGGAGATCAGAAAAGGTGCTGAATGTCATTAACCAAGTGTTCAAGAAATTTCCCTTGACCCTTAACTCCATCACAAGACTCTGCCTTTAATGACCCCCAAAGTCAAAGGTGTATGGCCCCCTGCCATTCCTGTCACAACAGCAAACCGTGCACACATATGTGTAAACCTGCTACTGTGGAGTCAAATGCTTCCAGAGGGTCTCTGGGGAAGCAGACTGTCACCTTTTTCCTCAATAGTGTGAATCGAGGTCCGAACTGCTGACCTTTCCGCTTATAGTCAAGCACTTTACCACTCGGTCACCGGGATCCCTATGGACACACGTACATTTTCCCTGCGTCCAGTCAACTCAGGATGCCACAAGACAAGGGAAACCCAGGGACGTAGCCTATTCTGCAGAAAGCATCAGTGTAAGGCAGAGGAAGATCCCACACACTGTCATTAACAGACCAGGAAGCTGCAAACAAAACCGAGCATCTTTTTAAGATGACGACAACCCTGAACTGGACCCAGCAGCCCTGTGTTGGCTGACCAGCTCACCAGAGCAGCTCTGGCAGGACCCGGCCAGGCTGCCTCACGCTTCACCTGCACTGGCATTCACGAGAGCCCGGGTCAGGCTCAGGACGCCAGCACCCCAATCTGCCACGAGGCACCTGGACTGGCACAGGTGCTGCAGCTGAGTGAGGAGAACAGATTTGTCCTGACCAGGAGGAAAAGAAAGTAACTGCATGTCCAAGCCACCAGCTCCTGGGGTTCAGCTCTGTCCTGAACCCCGTGCCTGGTTTCTAACTCTCATCCCACAGCGCTCAGCTTGGGAGCAGCTTTGAGGCTCGGAGCGCTGACACCACAGCCATGCTGCTTTGCAGCAAGGCCTTGCTAGGCCAGCCCAGCTGTGTGGACCTGGTCAAGTGACGTGACTCCCCAGAGCCTCGGTTTACCTCCTCGGGAAGGGGGCAATACATCCCCTCCTCAGGCAGTTTGGGGTTCTCAGGTCCGTGTGAAACTCCTGCACCAGGGTGAGACCCAAGCAAGAGCTGCGTGAGTGCTAATGTAAGACTTCAAATGACAGTTCCCCTGGACCCCGCTGCCGGAAGTCTGCAAACAACTCTGAAACACGCCTCCTTCGGAAGCACTGGAGTGGAGGGGCAGCTGGGACCCCAAACACTTCCAGACTCAGAGGATGGCTGGTGAGAGACACAGGGTCACCTTGGGCTCAAATTGTACCTCCACCTCTCATCAACAAGCTCGTGTTCCTACCTACTGCCTCTGTGCCTCAGTCTGCTCGCCTGTAAGATGGGGCCAGCTTCTACCCATGCATGAGAAGATTCTATGGCAGTAATTGTCCCTCAGACAGAGGGAAGAACTAGGACGGCTCCCTGAAGGAACAGGGACCTCAGATAGCATTAAAGGAGACAGGGCTTCAGACGGTCAAAGACAGGGGCGGGGCTCTGAGGAGGGGGTGGGGGCCTGAAGAAGGGGCGAGGGATGTTCCTGAACTCAGGCCTAGAACTGGAAACTGGACAGGTGGGTGAAGGAAAGTAGGAGGGAGGAGAAAAAGGGAGAGAGAAAGAAATGGAAGGGAAGGTGGGACAAAGCAGAGGGGGAGGGAGGAGAGAAGAGGAGGGGAGGAGAAGAGGAGGGGACAGGAGAAGGGAGAGAGGGGAGGGAGGGGGAGGGAGACAGGATTGTAGAACGGGGTGTGTCCCACATAGAGCGCCCCATGTTCCTCCAGCTGCCCCCAGTCTGGGGCTCGGTTACAGACACCTACACCCTTGTCTCGCCCTGCCGAAGGGCCCTGTTCCCACTCTGCCTCTGCTGCCCTCCCCGCTGCAGCCTACTGTGCCCACTCCCACGGCGAGATTTAGTGACCTCCCCTCCGAAAAGAAAAATGTAGCTTGAGATTTTCATCTCCCTTCACGTCACTTTGCAATGACTTCATTCATCCGACTGGCTGTATGATTGCTTTTTTAACTTATGGAGTGCTTTTGTGAGGTATGGATTAGAGAAAGGAAGTGTTGTTAGGAAGGTGATAGACCAGCCTGTCTCCCATCTAAGGGCTGCAAAGCCCACGTGACAAGGAGCGGGCCGGGGGCCTGGAGAGCTGTGCTCCGGCTGACCCAGCCTTGTGCTGTGTGACTCTGGGCAAAGGACCTCACCTCTGTGGGCCTTACGACTCCTCCTCTCAGGGGTGGCTTCCTACTCTCCTGAGACGTGTCTCCATGAAGCACCACCACCACCCAGCAGCCAGGGGTAACCTCGCAGCTGTTCTGAGGTGCCGTCGAGTGAGCTCCAGCTCACAGCGACACCGTGCGCAGCAGCAGGACACACTGCCCAGCTGTACACCACCCTCACCAGTGCTAGGCTTGAGCCTGCTGTTGCAGCCACGGTGCCCACCCACCTCTTCGAGGGCCTTCCTCTTTTTCTCTGAGTGTCTGCTTCACCAACCATGGTGGCCTTCTCCAGGGATTTGTCCTCTTAAAGTCAAGTCCAAAGTGTGTCAGACAAAGTTACCCGTCCTTGCTTCTAAGGAGCATCTCTGCCTGAACTTCTTCCAAGAGAGATCTACCCATTCTGGCAGTCTATGGTCCATTCGATATCTCTCACCAACACTGCCATTCAAAGGCATCAGTTCTTCTGTCTTCTGTTTTCATTGTCCAGGTTTCAGACGTATGTCAGGCAATTAGAAACACCTTGGCTTGGGTCAGGCTCACCCTCGTTATCGCGAATTGACTTTTAAGATTGTAAAATGGTCTTTTGCCATAAAGTTGCCCAATGCAACACACCATTTCATTCCTTGACTTCATATAGGGGGCACTGTGATGGGAGCCTGAACCCCAGCCGCAGTCCATCCCAGGCAGCCTCCATCCAGGAGGAGAGCAAGGCTAAGGGGCCTCACCTCTGCCCTGTGGCCCAGCCCCAGCTGCCAAGGCCTCTCGTGGTCAGAAGCACAAGTGAAGAAACCTAATCTCACTAGAGAGAGGAGGGGGACAATGTCTTTGGCCTCAGAAACACTTTTATAAAACAGCTGGCCACAGCTGCCCAGAACTAAGTCCTGCAGTAACTTGGCCCAGGGCCCCAGAAATGGAGGAGCTGGTGGGGTGTGGGGACCAGAGGCTAAGAGGGAACAAAAGGTGTGCTAGGTGGAGCAGACATCCACTCTGCCCATCACTGCTGCAGGCCTGGCCTTCCAGCTTCAGTTCCCGCCACCACACTCACACACACATGCCCACATGCACACTGCACGGTGATGGTGAGGAAGAGGATGAGGCAGGCTTGTGGGTGTCAGAGGGCCAGGACAAGGTCGAACAGCTGGTGTGTTCCGCAGAGATGTTTTGTTGTGACCAGATGCTGTCCAGCCGACTCCCACTCACAATAGCCCCCTGCACAGCAGACAGCAACACCCATGGTCCAGGACCTGCCCACCTTTGGGATCTTTGGTGTGCCAGAGTCCACGGTGGCCACTGCTGTGCATTTGAAGGGGTTTCCACCCAGACACCCATTTCCCAACACCATGACGGGAGCTATCTTTGGCGACCCAGTTCATTGGCTAGTTTTCAGAATTGCTAGATCTTTCTTCCTAGTCTTTCATGGTCTGGTTGCTCCACTAAGACCTGTTTTCCACTACTGGTGTTTGAAATACTGGGGGACAGCTTCCAGCATGACAGTAGCAGGCAGACCACCATGGGACGAGAGGCAGGGCTGAGGCCTAGAAGGTGGCCTTAGGGTGACAGGCTTTGATGCAAAATGCAGGCCCCTTCTTCCTGTCTTCTGTCAGAAAGCTGTGGGGGAGAAGGACTTCTCACGTGAGCCACCCACCACACGCCCATATGGACCTCCCACCGCATGCCCACCTGAGCTATCACGTGCCGTCCGAGGTAGCTTCTGTTCTCTCTGGTGTTTCGGACAGTTTTCCTTGGTGCGCGCTGGCCATCACAGCCTTAGTGCTTGTTTTCATACAGGGGCATCTGGGGATGCTGGTGCCCTTCCTGCCATGCTCTCCAGACACCAGCTCCTCTCTGTCCAGAGGACAGGTCTCTTGGGGCCCCAGCCCTGTACAGCAGCACCCACCTCAGGGGCCCAGGTCCTCTGGAGGCTCCCAGATGCTGCTGCACAGGGACAGGTAGAGTGGAAGGCCGATTCCAGCCATGAACCCATAGGCCCTCAGCTCGTATACCCCTTGCCCTGAAGCTGGCAGGACCTGGACAGATTACCTGGTCTTTTGCCCTTCACCTTTGTCAGGGTTGGTGTTGCTGCTCCCACCTAAGGTCAGTCACAAGGGTGGCAAGGACCAGCCGCTCCTCAGAGACCGTCGGCTCCTGCACCGTCATCTGAACATCTGACTGTCCCTGCCTACCAGGTGACAGAAACAGGAGTGGGCTCTTGTGTCATCGTACGTGCTGTCCCACTCTGTGGCTTAGCACCACTGCCCCTGCCCTGTGAGCTTTCCAAGCTTGTAAGAAGAAAGCACGGACTTGGTAAGAACCAGTGGGAACCATGTGAGAAGAAAGCACAGACTCGGTGGGAACCAGTGGGAACCTTGTAAGAAGAAAGGATGGACTTGGTGGGAACCAGTGGGAACCTTGTGAGAAGAAAGGATGGACTTGGTGGGAACCAGTGGGAACCTTGTGAGAAGAAAGGATGGACTTGGTGGGAACCAGTGGGAACCTTGTGAGAAGAAAGCACGGACTTGGTGGGAACCAGTGGAAACTTTGTGAGAAGAAAGCATGGACTTGGCGGGAACCAGTGGGAACCTTGCCTCCACTACTTACAAGTCAGCAACATCTGCAAAGTCAAATTCACTGTGCCTGGAACGAGGGGAACAGAATTGCAGAGAGAACATGGAGAGCTTTCAACAATACTTTCTGATAAAAGGCAGGAAGCCTGTGCCTGATGGCACAGAATTTGAATCCGAGACTTGAATCTGATCGCTGCCTCCCAGTCCTCAGAGTTCAGTCTTGCCTTCACAAAGTCTGACACCGAGCCACTTCTGCTGTGTGATGTCCCCTGCCTGGGATGGGCTTCCCTGCGTTGATATCCACGGGGTCTTGGCCCAGAATGGGCCCTCCGTGATCAGATTGATTAAATGGAGGGCTCCTGCTCAGCTTCTGTACAGCCAGCCCCTTCCCCTCTTTGTCTGTCTTTGTAGAATTGATCCCAACCTAACACTGTGGAAACAGTAGTCTGTTTTGGTTTTTGTTGTTGTTGCTATTGAAGTATAATAAACATAAAGAAAAGTCTACATGTCAACTCAGTGTTTTCTCATGAAGTGAACAAAGGCACCCACCACTGCCTGGTAAGGAGGCCCCAGGAAGCTGTTCACCATTGGTTGAATAAACTCACTGCCGCTGAGCCAGTTCTGACAACAGCAGCCCTACACGGCAGAGGAGAATGGCCCCATCGGGTTTCTAAGCAACAGCTGGTAGATTCAAACCAAGCCAACTCTTGGTTAGTGGCCATATGTAAGCTTTTAGCCACAACACCGCCAGGGCTGAACAGTGGCCCCAACAAAGACAGAAACAGAAACGAAGCCAAATCCACTGCCGTTGAGACAACTCCTTATAACAACCCTATAGGACAGAGCAGAACTACACCACAGAGTGCCCAAAGAGCTCCTGGAGGATTCAAACTGCAGCCATCACACTGAGCCACTATGACACCGCAGTCCTAATTCTGAGAACCATTGACTGTCTGCTTACTTAGCAAAGGGGCCTTTGCTGCTGTTGTTGCTGGTAGGTGCCACCAAGTCGGTTCCAACTCGTAGTGACCCCATACACAGCAGAATGTAACATTGCCCGATCCTGCACCACGCCCACAACTGTTCTGGGGCTCAAGCCCACGGTTGCAGCCACTATGTCAATCCATCTAGTTGAGGGTCTTCCTCTGTTTCTCTGACCTCCCACTCTACTGAGCATGATGCCCTTCTCCAGGGACTGACCCCTACTGACAACACATCCAATTTACATAAGACGCAGTCTTGTCATCTTGGCTTTCCAGGCACACTCTCATTGTACTTCTTCCAGAACAGATCTGTTGGTTCTTTTAGTGGTCCATGGTACATTCAACCTTCTTCTCCAACACCACAACTCAAAGGCATCAATTCTTTTGTCTTCCTTGTTCATCATCCAGCTTTCACATGCATATGATGTGATTGACAATACTATGGCTTGGGTCAGGCCCACCTTAGTCTTCAAAGTGGCACCTTTACATCGTGAAGTCACACTGAATTGTTCAAACCCAACCCACTGCCATTGAGTTGGGTCCATCTCACAGCGACCCTAGAGGTCAGAGTAGAACTGCCCCACAGAGTTTCCAAGGAGCACCTCAGACACAGTACTTAACCCACTACTCCCCACAGTTTCCAGATTATTCGAGGGGGCCCTAAATCCAGTGGCGAGCCCCCTTAGGAGAGGCACACAGGGGAGATCCCGTGACAGCAGAGGAGAACACCACATCAGCCGAGACTGGAGTACCACAGATCAAGGCTCACCGGTGGTCACCAGAAGCTGGAAGAGGCCAGCGGCAGAGCTCATCAGAGTCTCCAGAGGTTGACAAAGTGCCACTGACACTCTGATTAGTAACAACCAGCCCCAGAACTGTCAGAATATATAGTTTCTTTGGCTTGAGGTCCCCCAGTTTGAGATACTGTGTTGAGGCTGCCCCAGAAAACCAATTTGTTGCCAGAAGTGACTACATCTTCACCCTTAGCTACTGGGAAGGCTGAGAAAGACAGCCTTGGATGTCAGTCCAACTGAAAGCTGGGTGCAAAACTCTACACAAAGGACATAAACTGTGTGATGTCATAAGAGCCTCATCTCAGAGACACTTACTGCTCTCATCCATCACCTGGAAGACATGGAGACCCCTCCAGACTCTGCACTGTCCTCATTCCTCAGTCACAAGGTGGCACAGCCAGGACCCCCTTGGCTCCTGGGGCCCCTCTTCACACCATCGTGGCACTGTGGCACCCAAATCACCTCTGTACACCATCCACTTGCAAGCTACCAGGGCCACCAGGAGGCCACCAGCAGCAGCCCCTCCTCGGCTTTCCCAGACCCCTGTTTCTCCCCCTTTGCAGACTCCCATTACTTCTCGGTTAGCCAAGACCCTAAAGGAGCCAAGCACACCCTGTGGGCAGAAAAGGCGACGTCACGTGGTTCGGATCCTTCGGAGAGTCCGAGTATAATTTCACACGTGCAACATGCTTTCGCACTGATTACCATGTAGCCTAATTTTATTCTGTTTTCTTTTATGGGCCTGCTGAACCCCTGGTCTTTTAAGTCTTCCAGTGCACTGCTTGCCAGGATAAGTGATTATAATTGACAGGGCATTGTCGATCTATAACCGCGCTGATTTCATTAAGCATGCCACAGGCCAGCACCGGGGGCCAGCAGCGGAGCGACGCGGGGTTTTGATCTCGCCCTCTCCCCACAGGACTGTCCACACTGGCACCAGAGGCTGCAGGGCAGGAGAACAAAGGACGCCTTACGCCTCTGACTTCAAATCTTTCCCTTTGAAATGAGGCGTCCGGAATGGCCAATAAAACTGTGAAAATGGATTTCGGGCTGCATTTGATGTTAAGCCTTTAGTGTCAAGTACCAGGTCTACTGGTTGTCTAATTTTTTTTCCTTCCTTTTTATTCTTCTTTATGTTCTGCTTATGTTTCTCCCCTTCTCAGGATGGCCTTGTGGGAAATTTGTTCTTACATAAATAATTTCTTAGAGTTGCATTCCACTTCTGCTTTGAAATAAGAAGAGAAAATTAAGTCTTAAAGACTCAAGACGGCCTCTGAGTCTGATAGACATGCCTCATGCCGAGTAAGCCCCTGCTTCCCTGTTTTCTGGCATAAAGCCTCTGTTTGTCAAGGTGTCTCCACATACAGCCACAGTCCCCTTCCTCTTCTGTACTGGGTCACCAGAATCCCATGTCCCATCCCTTTCAGTCTGGTAGAGAAAGAGAATTAGAGAGAAAGTCTAAGGCTCAGGGCTTCCTCCCTAATCATCAGAGACAGCCAGCACAAGGAGCCCAGCTTTCATCCTGAGTACCAACCTAGTCCTTGACAGGGAGAGACGGATGGGACACATCCCTGAAGGCACCATCAGCTGTCGTCAGGCCAAGGGGATGGTGGAGAAGAGAGTGCTGAGAAACTGCATCCTGCCATTGCCGCCGGCTGCTGTTGCACTGGCTCCCACCTCATGACACACTCATGTATCACAACACAAAATGCAGCCCAGTCCTGTACCACCCCAGCGACAGCTTACAGAATGGACTGCTGGGATCTGCAGGGTTTCCACTGGCTGATTTCCGGAAATAGACAGCCAGGCTTTTCTTCCTAGTATCTTTTGGCTTAGAAGCTGCACTGAGACCTGTTCCACATCACAGCAGCACACCAGCCTCTCCTGACAGATGGGGGGCAGCCATACCAGGGGTGCACTGGCCGGGAATTGAACTCAGGTCTACTACGTGGAAGAAGAGGATTCTGCCACTGAACCACCACTGCACCACTGTCCCCATAGCCACCCAGTAAAACGGGATTTCTATTCTGGTCATATCCGTGAGTGGGATCCAACTCCACCTGCATGGGGGCTTGTAGCAATAAGGGAAGAGAAAAGGTAGTGGAACATGGGACCGGAAAGCCGATCTCCACCCCCAGTGCTACAACTGACAGGTAATCTCAGGCTAACTTCTCCTCTCTGTGATTCAGCTTTCCCAGCCGTAAAAAGAAGGCCATAATTCCTCACCTACTGTGACCCCTAAATGAGACTAGGTGCAAAAGGAGTGAGAGTCAGTGGCGAGTTTTCTCCTCAGCAGTGTCTTTCATCTTTGTAATAGGTTCACAGAGGAAAGATTACTTCCTGCCACTCTTGGAGCAAGGCGACCAAAGAGCCAGAGAGCATCTTGCCAGCAATGGCAGAGTTTGTCACCAGCCAGGCACTGTCTCCAGCAGGAGAGCCAGCCAGATGTTCTGCCCAGCACTCCTGGACACAATGAAAATCCTCTGTGAAATAACACAAAACAGGCCTTTAAAAGCTTTGGATAGCTGGCAAGACAGGATGGGCCTAAGCGGGGGCTGAGAAGGTGGATGAGCTGTGAAACCGCTCTCACTCGGAGGGCACCTGTGACGTCTGGGAAACTTGGATTTTTCAGAAGGACCTAGGCTAGAGGCAAAGCAAGATGGCAGCCCAAGAGAAGACCCCTGTGCACAAAGGTGGGCTTCCAATCGGAGGGCAAGGGGACAGTGCCCAGTGCTGACAGAACATCCTCAGATTGTCGGCCAGGGATCGTCAGACAGCCCGCCATCCCTGTCCACCCTCACCTCCCTAACTGTCCCGCAGATCACACCTGTCTGTCCAGTCGTCTTCATCCTCCTCAGAGCTGCGCTCCCTCACTTCCCCAGCTCACCAGCCATTCCTGCCCCTCACCTGCCACGGCCCTTCATCTTTGTAAATATTTTTAATACATTTTCTACTTCTAGAACCAGCACATAGACAAAGTCCAGCAAATAAGTTCACAAAACAGAAATAATAATAAGAGTTATCAATCACAAGAATATAAAAATAGAAGCACAGGTGTTAGAAATGAAAAATATAAAGAGGAGAGGAGAGGAGAGGACAGGCAGAACTGGACGGGCACTGTCCCATCTTCTAGTAAGTCCAAAGTGACCAGAAAAAACAAAACCCATTGCCATCAAGCCAATTCTGACTCACAGTGACCCTGCAGGACAGAGTCGAACCACCCATGGAGTTTCCAAGGAGTGCCTATTGGCTTCAAACTGCCTGTCTTTGGGTTCGCAGCTGTAGCAGTTAGCCGCTATGTCCCTGGGGTTTCCAAGCCCAGAGTTAGCATAGGCAAATAGAGTTACTGTACGTAGGTGAAGGGATCAAAAAAGTGTGCACATGCAATTTAGATTTGCAATGGCAACCAATAAAGGAACTTACTGAGTGTGTGCATTGTGTGCACGCACACACACGCATGCACACACACACACATGCACATGCATGCGCACACACACACACACACACATGCACACACACACATGCATGCACACGCCCACTGAACTAGGGGAAGGAAAGAGACGTGGGGTCATGGTCCCGAATAAAGAAACCCTCCCTCCACTGCAGCAGTGGTCAAATGACAGATGCTGTCCAAACCTGATCAGTGAAAAAGGACACGATTTATTCACATAAGGACAGACGGAACTGATGACCAGGAGAGATGAAAACAAAAAGAAGATAGAGTGGTTTCCTCTGGAGAAAAGCTGCAAAGTTAGGGAGTGATGTGAGGATGGCCAATTATGTTCACAAACTCACCCTAAGAAAATAGCACATATCTCACTGAGGACTATCATTATGGTCACCTTCAAAATCCTCCCCTTGGGAAGTTATGCACCAACACCAGCACCTAGTCCACCCTTTAAAGCAATTTTGGAGCTCTGTTCCTAGAATGGCCTTCAGAGCTGTCATCGTATTGCCGTTGATGTCCTGAAAGTCATCAAAATGGCTTCCTTCTATTATTTCCTTTATCTTTGGGTAAAGAAGAAAATCACTAGGGGCCAGATCAGGTGAGTAGGGAGGGTGTTCCGATACCGTTATTGTTTCCTGGCTAAAAACTCCCCCACAGGCAATTATACAACGAAGTTGTCACCGTGTGCATCAGTCATTCCAGAAACAGTTCCAAAACCGCTTTGAAGGGTGGACTAGGCACGGGCATCACTGTTTAGCTTCCCAAGGGAAGGTCTTCAAAGGTGACTGCAGTGACACTCAGCGGTGAGACACGGAGCACTTAGAACAGTTAAGTTTGTGGACTTGTCAGACGTCATGGGATAAGGAATGATTACTCCACGGAGTTTGCAAGGACCGTTATTAAGGGTTTCTGCAGTTCTTGCAACCGTCATCTATTGAGTTCCTACTAAGAATAATAGTATTTTCAATATTTCAAGGACTTGGCCTGACTCTCTTTTATTCCATAAGATAAAACATGGCATTTTTGTCCCCTCAAAAGTATGCCACAAGGAAGAGATGTAGAGACAAGGCGTCCTCTGGGTGTGCTCACCTACACCTCGGTTTTGATCACCTATTACCAAACGGGGGCCCTGGTGGGGTAGTAGGTAACAGTCTGGTTGTTGATGGAAAAGTTAATGGTTCGAACCCACCAGCTATTCCTTAGAAGCCCTACATGTCCTGCTGTGCCCTGTAGGGTTGATTCTAACCCAACAGGAATAGGATTTTGTTTAGTTTCCTTTCTTCTTCTTTTTTTTTTTTTTTTGTTTGGTTTCGTTTGGTTTCAGTTTGGTTTTTAGTATCAGAAAAGACTGAAGGCATAAGATTGGGAATCTGGGGCCCACATCCCTCATTTTCTCTGGCCATACTGCCTCAGGCAAGTCCTCTTTCTGGTGAGCTGGGCCCCACTTTTTCCAAATACCAAAAGGCAAGATTTGGAATCACTGGCATCAGAGGCATCACTCACCAGGCTCGTTGCCTTGAGCTAACTGGTCAACCCCAACCATGGCCAGAGCAGAAGAGACTGGTGGTGCCCAACTCTTGAAGCAGAACATGCAAATCTGTGTCATTAAAGAGCAATGGTGAGGTACGCACATGCAGTCTGCGGGATCAAGTGGCCGACTGGACTGTGCGGCAACCCGATGTGGGGGGCGGATCACAGGCCTGGGGTCTGGAGACCCAGCGTGCAGCACCAGCCGTGCCAAAATGTCACAGCCACACCATCCTCAGCAAGTTCCTGCAGCTCTGTGGCCCGTGGTGTCCCCGTCAGGAGGATTAAAGGTTCAACGAGACATCTACCAAGTCCCTTCCAGCTCCAACATGCTCTCCTTCCCTGAATGCATGACCACCAAATTAAATTAAAAATCATAATTTTTGCATCACCATGCCCTGGCAAAGACAAGCAACACACCCATGTGTACGTGAAAAACCTCCAACACTGTGTCGCTCAGCATCTTGTGGTGTGCGTGTCTGTTTTTTTCCTTTCCTGAGCTTATCAGCCCCGATCAAAGTCTCCCTCTCCAATGCAGGTGCTTATCTGCCCGCCGAGGCCCAGGGCGCATCTCGGTAACTTGCAGCCTGTGAGGCAACGCGGGCGTTGCTCCTGCTGTTCAGCCACCACCTCTGGCTACAACAAGGCGTTGCCTGATAAACAGACTTGCTCCACACAGGCCTGTCTGGGAAGGAGGGGACCTGCCTGCCAGCCCACTCCTGCCGAGGTCTGCACCGGGCCATCTGCGGCCTGTGTCTGACTCTAGGGAGGTGGGGGGGCCACCCAGGATGCTGCCAGGCCTGGCAATGATGGATGGATGTCTGATGACCTCGCAAGCCACCTGAGCTGAGAGCCTGAGGGGTCCTAGGAAGGACCACAGAGGTCAGGACGAGAGCCACTAGCTGGGAGGGGTGGGGGCCTGGAGACTGGAGGGAAGATTGCCTGGAAACCCAAGGCTGGGCTTGGCATCCAGGAGCCGGGGAGAATAGCCCACAGATCTGGCTATTTCTAAAACCCATGATGACTCATTCTTTCAAGGAAAATTCCCTGAGAACTGATATTTATTGGGCACAGAGTAAACAGAGATGAATTAATATGTCTAGGTCTCACCCATCAAAGAGCCCCCAGTCTGGGTGACAGACTAAATAGGCACATAAAGCAAGAAAACACAGTCAGGACTACTCTGTCCTTTGTCCAGCAAATAGGCCACGAAGGCTTTGCTACATCCAGACACCGAGCAAACACAGAGGACCACGATCGAAAGGTGACTGAGCTCACCAAGCATTAAGCCACGGGTCTCTTCTGACCCTCTTCTGAGACTGGTGACCACAGCTTGCTGAGGGCTTCCTACAGGCTGGCCACCCACGGATGTCCTAGGAGTTTCGTCGTAAGTCACGCCAATGTCCCAGCAGCGTTGCGTTACAACTATCTCTTTCAGGGGACTTGCCTGCAGCCACCCAGCAGTGACCAGCTGAGGAAACGTCAGAACCAAGTCTGCTAGTTTCGAAAGTCTGCCTTCACTTCTGCTAGAACACAAGCCTCAGCCTCTCCACCCGTGCTCTCGGTCACCTCTTCTCCTTCTCACCAGCCCTCTGGGCGTGGTGTCACCGCATCAAGCAGTCCAGCGTGGGCATCTGTGGCTTGAAGCAGGAGTTCTCCTTCCACTCACCCTCCATGGAACGTGGGGAGGCACTCGGTTCTACTCATCACAGCCCCTCAAGCGCCCAAGCTGATGGAGTCTGCATCTCATCACGGCTTTCCTTGGTAAGCAAAGCAGAAGAAGAGGACAGCTAGGATCTCACCCAAGCTGTAAATTAGATACTATACCCAGAAGTTATATCCATTTCTGTCTAGTCAGTGCTGACTCATAGAGACCCTAGAGGACAGAGTATAACTGCTCCGTAAGTTTCCAGGGCTGTAACCTTGACTGACAGAGGCAGACAGCCACGCCTTTCTCCCCTGGAGTAACTGCGGAGTTTGAACTGCTGACTTTTTGGTTCAAGGCTGAGTGCTCAACGACCGCACCACTGTATCCTCTGGGAGTGACGTATCACTAGTCACACGGCTACATTCAACCACAGAGAGGAAAACTGGGTGTGGGTTGTTGTTGTGCGCTGCTGAGCTTGTTCCAACCCACAGAGACCCAGCGTGTCCAACAGAACCAAACCCGGAGGGGCCTGTGCCATCTCCACAATCGCTGCCACGCTGAGGCCCGTTGTTGCAGACGCGGTGTTAACTCATCTCACTGAGGGTCTTCCTCTCTCTCCCTGACCCTCTGCTTTACCAAGTATGATGTTCTTCTCCAGGGACTGGTCCCTGCTGATAACAGATCCAGAATACGTGAGACCAGGAGTCATCACGTTTGTTTCCAAGGAACATTCTGGCTGCACTTCTTTCAAGACAAATCTGTTGATTCTTCTGGTAGCCCATGGTGCATTCAACATGTTTCACCAATGCTATAATTCAAAGACATCAGTTCCACTCCGGTCTTCCTTACTACCCGTCCAGCTCCTAAATGCGTATGAAGCAACTGAAAACTCCATGGCTTGGGTCAGGCACACCTTGGTCCTTACGTTGGTAAGTAGTAGTGACGTCTGCCAAAGTCACTGTCCACTCAGGTCCCTGAAGCTGAAATCCTAGTCGTCTGGATGCTCACCCACTTCTCCCACCTCAGCCAAGAAGTCGGGAAGACAGCCTGCCCCTGGAGCCATGCAACCTGTAGGGCTTGCAGGACCTCTCAAGGGTTACTTCCCTTCTGTCTTCTCATCAGTAAAATGGGGATGATTTCACAGAGTTGGTGTGAAGATTTACAAGCTAATGCATGCAAAACATGCTTGATAAATGGCATGTCCTTTCCTTCCCCACCAACCCTACTGGGATGGTCTGTTATGTATCCTCCACCCTGATGCTCCAACACAGAATGACCAGCCTCTGTCGCTGGTGTGACTGCGGCTGCCTCCTCCGCTGGCCCCTCTGCCTCCGGTCATGCTCCCTCCACCTCGTGGCTGCCCAGTGATCTTCCTGAGCCACAGGTCTCACTGTGCCTCCTCCTTGCTCTGAATTCTGCAGTGGCTCCCCACTGAAACATCCAGAATACAGTCAGATGTTAGGCCAGATTTCCAGCTTCCTAGAGTCTGAAAATTCCCTGCATATTCCCTACCCATTAAGTTACTCCCCTCCCCCAGATCCTGCCTTGATTTCCTCATACCTGCACATCGTGACCATGTACCCCTTCTGCTTGGAATGACCTCTTTCCTATCTCACCTTGAAAACTCCTAGTTGTACTTCAAAACCCAGCTCAAATGTCCCTTCCCATAGTGAGGCCTTTGCAGCTGCCCCAGCAGAGTTCACATATACTTCACGTGTCGCTGGACTATGAGGATGCTGAGGTTCCACCCGCTGCCACCTGTTCCACTGAGTCAAGCCAGAGCTGCTTTGTGCCGTCTTCTAGCACAATCAGAGGATGGGCAAAGCCCAGCAGCAGCAGATGGAGCCTTGGGTTTGGCCTCAGGGATTTCTAGACCTTTGGATTCTTGGAAACGTCACCTTTGTGCTTGTGACTGCCCCCTTATGGAAAGCTCTGCCATTTTGGAGCTGCCATAGAAATATCTCAACCTCTTCATGACCATCTCCTGAGGACTCATCTGTTCCCAGGGTGGCAGACACTAGAAATGACACCACCTCTCAGGAGGAGGCTTCCTCTCCAGGGCTCAGAGAGACTCCCTCATTGCTGGTCTCCCGTACCCTGAGATACTACAGAAAGCACGACATTCATTCCCGTGACCAAGGTGACCCACATGAATAGGACAATTTGGGTGCTAGAGGTGAGGGCGATCCAAGATGTACCCCGTGATGGGAACGACAGCTTTCACCCTCATGGCCTTAGAGGCAGGGCACCCTGAGCTGTTGTGGACTCTGTAGCTATCCACACAATTCTTTGGCAATATGTCTTCAACAGACAAGGAAACTGAGGCAGGGCCTCCATAATTTCAGGGCTTAGACAGAAACAGCCCACAAAACCCTTTCTGGTTTCCTGGCTTCCTATTCAGAAGCTCACAAACTCTAGCCACTGGATGGTCAGCTCCCGGGCCTGTGGGTGACTGAAAGGCAGCAGGATGATGCAGTGATCCCACCCAGGGGACAAACAGCTCTGTGTCCCCAGACGTGGACACAACTCCAAAACTCATCATTGGGAAAAAAAAAAAAAAGCAAATGCAAGTGACTCTGAGGATTAGGACACCATTTATATAAATGTGTTTAAACACAAAACAGTAATACACTCTCTGTGTGTATATGTTTGTGTGTGTGCGCGCACACCCACGTGCACAAGGAATCCAGAGAGAAGCCTGTCAAACTCCTGACAGTGGTCATAGGTGGGGAGAGGACTGCGGATCAGGACAGGACTCAGGTCACAGGAAGCAGCTCCAGAGTCACCTGTAAGATGCTAATGGTCCCTCGAGTGAATCACGCACTCACAGGTTACCTGAAGAAATAGTTAAAGAAAAACAATAATAATGATGAAGGTAAACAGTCGATTCTGCGTGTTGGGAATACAAATAAGAAGCCCCAGTAAGAACCCCGATCCCTGTCTGTCATATCTGCCACTGTGCTGACAACAGCCCGGTGGTCTTCGCCCTGGTCCTCCCAACAACCCAAACATACCGGCAGAGACCCTGGGTCCCAAGCAGCCTGCCCAGGCCCCCACCGGGCTGTGCCAAGAACCAGACCCACATTCAATGTCTTGTGCCCCTGGGGCAGTATCCCGTGCTTGCGGCCCTGTAGGCAGGAAACTATGAGGATGGATCCCAGCTCCCAGGCCCCGTCCACAGTCACTCCGTCTCCCCTCAGTACGTTCTCAGCATGCTGAGTGGCTGGGGGCCAGTGGCCGGGGGCTTCAGACACTGGGTTTGCTGCTGGTCAGTGCTGTCGAGTCGGACCCTGAGTCCCACCACCCCCAGGCATGACCGATGGAGGCACTGCCCCATCTCACTCCATCCCTAGGATCTGCTGCAGACCACTGGGCTCCTCAGACTGCTCACTGGCTGATTTTCATAAGTAAACCACCAGGCCTTTCTACCTACTCTGAGTCTGAAAATTCTACTATCTGTCCAGCATCACAGCAGCTCTCAAGTCTCGACCGACAGATAGGTGGTGACCACAAGAGATGTACTGGCCAGTAGTCCGACCTGAGCCTCCCTCAGGAAAGGCGAGAACTCCACCACAGAGCCACCACAATCCCTGGACACATGCAGGAGGAAGTAAAGTTGCTTTGGAGTCATCAAGGAGCCAGACTTCGCTTCCCCACCTTGTCCCTGTCATCACACTCCCAGGAGGACCAAATGGGAGAGCAGAGGAGCACACCCCACATGGAGATGGTGCCCTGCAAACAGCTCCCTCTTTAGGTCAGCCTGGAAACTGCCCAGCCGCTGCTGACCTGTCCTCTCCTGGTGGCCCAGACAGACTGGTGAGCTCCCAAGAGAAGAAACCTGACACTATGCCACCAGCTGCCTTGGGTCTCGCTCTGCCTTCACAGCCGCAGGATGTGGTCAACAAGACCTGCGAGGCACGTAGATCAGAGTTTCCCAGAGGCCTTTGCAACAAAGCCACAAGCTGGGGAGATAATTTTTTGCCTTTGCCGTCTTTTCATTACGCAGACTCTTGAGGCTACTGAAAACAAAAAAAAAAAAAGCAGAAGAAAGAAAAGATATTTTCTTCCAGAATACTGTTCCATCTCATAAGCATGGCAATTACTAGGCCTGAGAGACAGTCGACTGTGCCAGGGCTTGAGTCGCCACAGGACACTGGGCAGCTTGCATTTCACCAGGACTCAGCGTTGTTAGGGTCGCACTCAGAGGTCCTGCCGCCCTCAACAAAGCGTAAATCAGCAGGTCATGGAGAAGAAAGAAAAACCAAACAGCACATAATGACTCGTCAGACTTCAAATCCATCTTGAAAAAGAGGACTCTGATGAGTTACATGCAGATGAGGACAAATACAGGAGTTAAAGATCTCTGGAAGCACAAGGGACTTGGAAATAGGCAAGGGAATATCCCTGGGAAAAAAAAGGGCTTAGGGCTTTGCCAAACCCAAACATTCGTCAAACATGTTTGACTGTGGCCCGGCATCTGCAGAGCCTCCCTCTGCTCCTCAGAGTGGACTCTGGGAGCCTGTGGGGTTAGTCAAGGAACCCAGGGAAGTGTCCTCCAGGGATGCCCTGCCATCTGTGGTTAGGACAGGCAGTGACTGGGCTGCCTGCCCCCCCGCCCCCGTTGTCTCACTCTCTCATTCTTGTCCTCAAAGCAGAGCTTCCTAGATGATGCCCAGCGACAGAGGAGGCTGGCCTCTTCCCGTGTGCCCTCCATCAGCCACTCAGTGTCTCTTCCTCCTCTTCTCCTCTTCCTCCCCCTCCTCCTCTTCCGTAGCTGGCTGGGACAGGAGGAGAGATGGAGCCCAAGAGCCTTGGCAAAGCAGCAGAGGGAGCAGAGTGAACAATTCTGATGAAGGGAGTGACAGGGTACAGACACAGCAGCCTAGCAGCAGCCTTGGGGAGTTTGGGAGCAGTCAGCAGTACCCCAGCATATTTGGAGAATAACCCAAGAGAGAGATGGATGGGACAAGAGCCCCAGACCCCAAAACTAGCAAAGGTCTGGTTCCCCGGAAACAGCTAGTGAGCTCTGGAGCTCTAGGCAGAAGTTCTGTTGAGCTGAGCTTCCGAGAATGTGTTGGAAGTCTTGGAGAGTGAGTCGAGGTGAACAAGATTGGACAGAAGGGAAACTAGACCTTGATTCAGTGACAAAGGGAGCTGCAGCTGATCCCACAGCATGGTCTGAAGCTAGGATGGACCTTTGGGGAGGTCTCCAATAGAGGCAAAGGAGTGGAAGTTTTGAATTGCCGTATTAACCAAATACTGGATACAGGTAGTCCTGGAGAGGGTGTGTGACCTTAGACAAGACAGCTTTGACTGGCCAAGGGTGATGTCCAAGGAGAGACAGCACAGCAGCTCTCCGGGCCCCCGGGTAGGACCCCACTGCTTCCAGACAGGCTTTCGCCTCCACTCGACGCATCCGTTTGCTATGTGAGCTAAGCTCACCTGAGCTGGGAACAACCCTCCCGAAGCTCTAGTTGACCTCTTTTCCCTGGAAAACTTATTAAAGAAGATTCATGAGTCCAAGGAGAGTCCTGCTGTTGCTACACGGGTACATCTGACGCTCTTCTCTATCCCTTACGCTTGCCCCTTGGACGGTCCTCTAGTTGTTGGCCGGCGTCTCCACGGGTCCCAACAGCTTACCTAGTGTCATGTTCCCATCCCATTTCACCTCCAGTAAAATTTCAAGTTCTCAGACAGCCAGAGAAGCAGGACCGGGAGAGGGGCCATGTGGAACTGGGGTGGGTTTCCATGCCTTCCTAATTAGGGATGCGACCTGGTCACAGCGACCTGCAGGGTCTGAGAACTCAGCTTCTCCTGGGGCACTCTGATGCTCTGATCATCAAAACTTGGGCTCATCTTCTATTTTTTCTACCTTCCAACGGAATGAGTCTCTTTAACTCTTCCCCTCTGGCTCTCACACTTAGCTTTTAATCAGTGATTAATGACCCTGAACCTTTCACCGTCTCTCTGTAATGCCTAGACTGCCCAGTAGCAACGATGTCCACTCCCCTAAGGCCTCTAGTTGCCATCCCCTCCCCGGCTTCTAAAATCTGTCACCTGCCCCTGTGCTAGTCTAGCCAATGTCACTATCAGTCAAAGTTCCAACGATTGTGTTGCTGCAGCCAGCAGCACCCACGGCCGGGGATGAGGTCTGCGCTGCCAGCCAGCCTTCCACTCTTCCCGCTCCCGAGTCCCATGTGGGTCTGTGGGTCAGCTTCCTAGGGCCGCCCTAGTGTCACAGGAGATAGCCTGCAGACTGAGACATGTGTGGGAAAAGCGTGTGGTAGAGAGCTCTAGGACCACCTGGGAGAGAGCGTCTCCCTTTCCTTTCGCTGCTGTAACAAAGTCACCACAACGAGTGCCTTGAAAGAACAGAAACATACCACGTCCCACTCCTGGAGGCCAGGAGTCTGAGTTCAGGATGCTCTCGAGGCTGGTCTCTCTCTGTCTCAGCTCTAAGGACAGACCCTTGTCCTTTGAGCTTCTGCAGCCCCAGGCAGTCCTTGGTTTCTTCTTGGGTTCTTGCCCAGCTGTCAACATCTGTTCTTCCCTTTTTATAAGATATCAGTCAGAAGAGATTAGGTTTAGGACTCTCCCTATGCTGGGATGGCGCCTGGTGGCATAGTTGTTTAGAGTTTGGCTGCTAACCAAAAGGCAGGCAGTTCAAATCCACCTGGGAAGCACTATTGCAGTTCTACTCTGTCCCATAAGATACCTGGGAGTCCCCATCAACTCAGTTGTGGCACATTTTGGGGGGGGGGTTTCTAGTCTAGTGTGACCTTATAAGCACATAAACCCTATTCCCAAACAGTGTTATACTTATCAATATAGGAGTCAGGACTTCACCATAATTTTCTGAAAGACATGATTCCGAGTCGATGGCACTGGGCTTTTGGCATGATTCAGTTCCTAACAGAGAACAAGGTAGAGAATGGGGGAGAAGAAAAACCCACACGGAATTAGGAAGCTGGGTACTCCATCACAAGGGTCCTGAATTAAAGTCTTTATAGCCACACAAGACACAGCTTTCAGATACAGATCACCCCAGGGGGAGGGAGAAATTAGGGTGAGGCAGCTTCCTGAGCTCAGGGCAATGCCCAGAGAGAGATACAGATATGAGCTGTCCCTGGCCACTAACCTGGGCAGCTGGGGAATGAGTCCTTGATCCTAAAGAGGTTTAGGTCCCAAACTACAGCATCCACTAGAATATCCGTCTTCCCCAGGAGATGAGACAATATCCATTGCCACATAAATAAAGACACAATTACAAACCCTAGGAGGTGCTACAAAGGTTTGGCATTTGGGGTACCATCCTTCCTTCTCGTTCACAGATTCTGTATTTGCAGACTTGGTTCCTTGGTAGAATTTATTCATAACACTGAAACCATGACTGACAGTACTTCTGTAATCATTTACGGACATGCGTAGAGACACAGAAATTTGAGTCACCTCATATGCGCATGAGCCCCGGCGGCACAGTGGTTAAAGCACTCGGCTACTAACCGAAAGGTCAGTACCTTGAACCCACCAGCAGCTCCTCGGTACAACTAAGTGGCAGTCTATTTCTGGAAAGATTTGCACCTCGGGAACCCTACAGGGCAGTTCTATTGTGTCCTATTGGGTCGTTATGAGTCGGAATGAGTTCAACAGCCATGGATTTGGTTTCAGTTTTTTTCAAACATGCGTGTTCCCAGCCGAGTCAGACAAGGCTGGCTCAGCCTGCGAATTCAGTGTTTGGTGGACTTTATAGATCATAATAACTAGCATGAAACAGGACACTCAGCTGGGCATGGAGCTGCAAATGCCCACTAACGGGGGTCCCTGACTTCTTCCCACAGGTCCTATTAGATAGGTACCCCAAGGAGAAGAACTGGAGCTGAGTAGACAAGATCCAGGTGACAGGAGGGGACAGGTCCTCAGCAGAGGACAGGGTGGGGTAAGCGAAGGTTGGATGCAGGAGGGCATGGTGCTTCCGAGGGGACACAGGAGGTGGCTGACAGTGAGGAGGGGCCAGGGCGAGATGGGACTGAATGACAAGGGGTCCAGGCCAGACAGGCATTCGGGTCCCAGTCTAAAGAGCCCCTGGGCGTCGCTTCAGCCTTGGAGAGGAGCCTCAGCCTCAGAGCCCAGCACACAGGCCAGCTCCTGCTGACCACAGCCCCTGTAAACACAGGTTAGTGGTGTGGTCGGTGCTGCCCACTTGAGAACTGACAGGACAAGCTGGCCTTGAATGGCTAAGGGTGCAGGCTGGGGAGGGGTCGTGGGGAAAGGACAGGTGGATGCCCTTCAGCGACAGCAGGCTGCACACTACGGAGTCAGTGAAGGACAAAGGGGGATCACCCCACAGTCTGGGCTTGCACAGTGCAGGGACAGCCATTAGGCAAGGCCTGCTACCAAGTGAGAGGGAGCTGTGTGCAGGGCCGGGCCCAGGCAGTGCGAACACAGGGGAAGGAGAACAAGACCAGCAGACGCGGGACCACAGAGCACGTTGTGCCCCAGGACCACAGAGCACATTGTACCCCGGGAGCACAGAGCACGTTGTGCCCCAGGCCCGTAGCCTGGCCTCCGTCAAAGACCTGTGCTGAAGGCTTTCAGAGGATCCAAACTCAAACTCAGCTTGCTGTCTTTGCGTCAGCCCTGACTGCTGGAGACCCCACACATGAAGGGCAGGGCTTCTCTGTGGTTTCCTCGGATATAATCTTTACAGGAGCAGATCTCCAGGCCTTTCTTCTGTGGCACTGATGGTTAGTTCAAACATCAATCTTTCTATTAGTAGCCAAACTCAAAGCACAAATGGTTTGTGCTACCCAAGAATAGTTGGATGATCCCACAAACAACCTTTGCCATTGAGTTGATTCCAACTCACAGCGACACTACAGGATAAGGTAGACCATGCCCCACAGGGTTTCCAAGGAGAAGCCGGTGGATTTGGACTGTCAGTCCTTTAGTCATAACTCGCCAGGACTCTCAACCAATGGGCCACCTACGGTGACCTAGTAGGGGGGTAAGGACGGTAACTCTGAGAGCAATGTCCTAGAGTCTGTGGTCTGCAGGATGGTGGCCCCCAACAAAGTTAGCATCCTCATCCCTGGAATCCGTTAGTATGTCACCTTACACTGCAAAAAGCGCTTGGCAGGTGTGAAGTTCAGGATCTTGAGATGTGGAGACTCTCATTACCCTATGGGCCCAACCTGATCACCAAAACCAGAACCACATCTACTGCCATCAAGTCGATTCTGACTCATGGCGACACTATCGGGTCCCTTAGAGGCTAGAGCTAGGGAAGGGGATGTGGTGATGGAAGAAGAGATCAGAGTGACACAGAGTGCTGAGCCAAGAAACACAGGCAGTTGCTAGAAGCTGAAGAAAACAAGGGAGCAGGTCTTCCCCCCACCAGTGAAGAGTGGCCCAGACTCCTGGATGACGCCCAGTGTGTCGAATCAGAGCTCTTTGCCACGGGGTTCTCAGGGGCTGATTTCTTGGATGCAGTTGCCAGGCCTTTCTGCTAGATGCCTCTGGGTGGACTCGAACCATTAGCCTTTGAGTTATCGGCTGTGCTCACTGTTTGCAGTGCCCGGGGACTCTGTGAATGAGGACACCAAGGCAGAAGAGCTGGAGCATCTTCCCAGCTAAAACCTTGGCAGGACCGGCTTCTGGTGGGGCCTGTGCCATACCAACCAAAGCTTCTAGAGAAGAGGAGGCAAAGACAGGGGTGCGGAGTAGAGAGCTACCAGGCAACACACGGGGAGGTGTGCTCTGCCAGACCCGGAGCTGGGTTCAGAAAACCCAGACACATCTGCAGCCCAAGCTCTGACCCCAGGAAGCTCTGCAGGGGGGTACAGGAGAGTGGTGTGAACAATGATCACCACCAAGACGAACCAGACCACAGAAGAGGCTGCGGGCACATAGGGGACAGGGCAAGGAAGGCTTCTGGGAGGAGGTGACCTTGGAACGAAGCCTTGAGTGTGAGTGGATAGGCTGCTGTTTCCAGATGGTCGAGGAGCATCTGGCCAGGGGTGATGTCTGACAACTGCACACCTCGGTCAATCTCCCCCACTCTCTGTGCACCCCAGATACCCCACCCCCCTTCCAAACCAAATCAGTTGCCATCAAGTCCATTCTGAAGCACAGTGACCCCGTGTGTGTGGAACAGAACTCTGTCCCACAGCATTTTCGAGGCTGGCACCCCTCCAAAGCACACCTTTCTTTCAAGGTAAGTCTGAGTAGGCTCAAAACCCCAGCCGCTGAGTTGGTAGCTGAGATTAACCGCACCCCCATGGAGTTCCCCACTCCTGTGTTGTCATTAGGTGCTGTCCCATCAGTTCTGACGCATGACACCCCCGTGACAGAGCAGAACTGCCCCCCAGACTGCCAGGCTGAGACCTTCACAGGAGCAGGCGGCTGGGTCTCTTCTCCCACAGAGCTGCTGTTGGGTCTGAGCTACCAGCCTCATACCAACATTGTACCAACAGGGCTTCGTCTGCCTCCTACAAACACCTGATGCCTTCAAGTCCCATGCCACCTCCTAGTGGCCCTATGGGACAGAGTAGAACAGTCCCACAGGGTTCGCAGAGGCTCGCTGCCACAGACTTCTCCTGCAGAGGGGCTGGTGGGTCCCACCCACAGACCTCGGGTAAGCACATGAGCCCTTAACTACTGCGCTACCGGGTCTCTTTCTATCTTCTAGGGGAAAAACGGCCCAAACCAAACCCACTGCTTCTGAGTTGATTCTGACTCATAGAGACCCTGCGAGCCAGAGCAGAACTTCCCCACAGGGTTCCCAAGGCGGTAATCTTTACAGAGTCAGACTGCCACAGCTTTCTCCTATGGAATAGTTCATAGACTCCAACCGCCAACCTTTTGGTTAGCAGACAAGGGCTAACTTAAGCACTGTGTCACCAGGACCCCTATAAAACCAAACCAGAAACAAGACTCATGGCATCTAAATAACACCAAATGGTCCCAATCCACCTGGACCTGGGGGAAGTGGAGGACATCAAGGACAGGAGAAAAATATGCGCCCACCAGATGGAAGGGGCCATGTGAGCCATAGCCTGCTTCAGCACGGGACTGGAAGAACTAGATGGTGCCTGGTCACCACCAGTGACAGCCCAGACGGGGTACGCAGAATGGAGCTCCAGACACAGCAGGTGATGGAGCAGAGGGCCGAGCTAGACCTCTACCAAAAGACCACACTTGATGGTTCTCCTGAATGGAGGCCCCCTGAGAGCACAACCCCGGACTCTCCAACTCCAGACTGTATCCAGCACCAGGGCCAGCACCCTGACAAAGACTGACCTGGACCATACAAAACATAGAGTGATGGTGGAAGCGAACAGACCTTTACATGTACCTGGGTTGTCTGAGGGACGCTTCGCTGGAGTCAAGTTGATTGGGTGAGGAGGGCCAGACCTTTACCAAAAAGTCACAGGAAGTTCAGAACAAAAGGGGAAGCATGCTGTCACATGGGCTGGGTGGTGGGGAGACAGCTGGAATAGAATAGAGGTGAAAGTGCTGGGTGTTCTAGGGCAACATAATATAGACTGTAAAATTGTTCTTAATTTACAATTTAAAAAAAAAAAAAAAAAAAACCCCATTGCCATCAAGTTGGTTCTGACTCACAGAGACCCTAGAGAGTCCAAGTCAACCCTGGGCTCCCATTGGCCCAAACATACCCCACTGATGTCTTCCTCAGTCTTGGCTTTTCCTTCTCTCCTAGAGATTTCAGACTGCCTCCCATACCACAGAACAGCTCGGCCTCTGGCCAGGAGAAGGGCTGCAGACACCAAGCAGGCTCCAGCAGAAGGCTCTCCCCAACGAGGAGAGAGAAGGTTCCCGGATTTGACAGCTGGTGGCGAGGGGGCATCCATCGATCCACAAAGTACAAGAGGAAATAGAACAGTATCTCCTCCAAATCACTTATGTAATTTTTAAAAGACAGCTCTCACATAGGAAGAGCATTTATCTATTATGAACATTTTCCGTTTTCAGTGGTAATTGAAGTTTTTCATCGGTGGCTCTTGCTAAAAGCACCAACGCGCTGTCACCTTCTCTGCTGTTTGAATGCAATTAGAGAATTTAATCAAACTCCACTTTGAGTGCAGCGCCAGCCAGGCTATTTTTGCGTTTTTCAATCTAGAATCATTTGGGGACTTTTTAATTGTTAGTTGGTTTATTTATTGAACTCAAGCTGAAAAGGAAAATAAACAGCAAGGAGGCAAGAGGTGGCTGAGAATACAAAAACCGAATCCCACGTCATTTCATCAAGTCACCCTTTCTGGCTCAGCAGAAGGCTGAATTCCAAAGAAGTCTGATTTCCCGCCTGTCTCTACCCATCCCGTTATCTACATCTTTTACCTATTATGATATTTCAAATAAGATTGTTATAAAATTGCCCCAACTTTGGGCAACTTTGCATTACAAAGGAGGAGCATTATTGCATTAAGGGAGAGGACAGTGTCTCATTTCAAACACATAAGCCCATAATTTTATAGGCGTAGATCTGTAGCTAGATGTATATCTATGAGCAATGACATTGCCCCCAAATTAAAAGCCTTCTGGCTATATATTTGTAAACACAATCAGATCACAATCCCATAAAGGGGCCCTTTTGAATAAATGTGCATCACGTGGTCTTCCTTGCATTAAATTTGTGTCTCTCCTTTGGAGCAGCTCACTGAACCGCACTTCATCCCTATAAAAATGCAGACTTTTGTAGAGGTGTTCTCATCTTTCCTTCGGCTACTCATAGTGCTAATCACTGTTTTCAAGGCAAAGCAATGGAATCAGAGTGCTAGAAAAGACCCCAAGAAAAAGTCACCTTGCTGTACGCACCTCGGGAAAAGTCCCCTTCTAATTTCTCATAACTTCTGGCATAAAACACTTTGCATTTTAAAAAGAAACTGTCACCTCCATCATTTTTATGGTTCTGATAATGAGAATGGAAGCTATATTGTTAAACAGGAAAGTGCAATAATTTTATATGCACATTAACAGGGAAAGACCATTCCTTTAATTTAGATCATTTAAAACAAAACTTGCCAAGTGACAACCTTTTAGTTGTAATTCATTCATCTATTGCAGTTCAGCCTTGGTGGGGAAATCCTACCCTGAGACACAGGGTGCTCCGAGGCTGCCTCTTCCGTGGAGACTGCGGAATCCTCAGAGGGACTGAAATGTGGGGTGAGACTATGGAGAGGTGCCGGGAAGAGTTTGATGGAAAAAAAGAAACTTTCACACAGGGTGTCAGAGGATCCAGGTGCCACCTCTGCCCTGCCTGGGGCTGTTTTCAAGCACAGCAGGAGAGCTCAGCTCTGTATTACAGAAGGTCAACTCCACAGAGCACAAAGGGAGCTGCATCGCCTCGTATCTCTGAAATCTGCAGTGGACTTCACTCTGGCATTGCTGGACCGCAGAGCTTCAGCAGTGCAATGAGACTCTAGTCTTCCTCTGTCTCTGGTGTTTGTCACTGGGTGGGCTTTATTTTGGGGATCAGCCCAGTGGTTCCTGACAGCTACAGGCTTCTGTCATCTGTGCTGCAACTCTGCTAGCTGAAAACGGAGCACCTCCTTCCAGGTACCACCAGGAGTAGTCCCAGTATCCACTCTCATCGGACCACCTGGAGCCGCTGCCCATCTCTGAACCCATCAGTAGTATCCATAGCAACAGAGTGCACAGATTGCCTGGGTCCAGGTCTTCTGCACTTTGTTGAGTTGGAGAAGGACATAAACCAAAGCAGATCTGTCACCATCAAGTTGATTCCAGCACCCAACAGTCCCCTGGGTTACAGAGTAGAACTAAGCTGCGCAGCATTTTCTTGGTTTTCCTCGTGGAAGTAGATCCCCAGGCCTTTCTTTTGCAGTGCTTCTGGGTGTCGTAGGTCAAATTGTGTCCTCCCAAAACATGTGTGTAGCCATCTGGCTAGGCGATAATTCCTGGTATTGTGTGATGTTTCCATATCTCATAAATCCTGCCTCTGTGATGTTAAAGAGAGATGATGCGCAGCGGTTGTGTTGGTGGGGCAGGACTCAGCGTGTAAGATTATATCATGCCTTGAGACAGTCTCTTGGGACATAAGGGAAAGGGAAGGAAGCAGAGAGCTGGGGACCTCTTAGCATCAAGAAAGAAGCAGTGCTGGGAGCAGAGAGCATCCTTTGGACTGAGGGTCCATGGGCCTCAGAGGCTCCCATTCAGGGGAAGATTGACAGTAAGGCCCTTCCTCCAGAGCCGAGAGAGAGTGTCCCCCAGAACTGGGACCCTGAATTTGGATTTCTAGCCTCCTGTGCTATGAGAGAATAAACCTTTACTCCTTAAAACTAGCCATTTGAGGTACTCCTGTTACAGCAGCACTAGAAGACTGAGACAGTGGGTCTCAGCTGCCACACCCCCACCCAAATGTCATGACTTGAGAGAGGGACTATGGCAAAGCCTCAGGCTTACTGGAGTTTCCTAAAATAACAAATCATCGTTTTACAAAAAAATAAAATTCTAAAGAAAGCCTATTCCCAGCTTCCTAGTTCTCAGACAGCCGTGTGTAATTGAAGATTCTGGTTCATACTCCTGACTTGGAAGTCAAACTTCTTGTGTAAGTCACCTGAAGCTCCAAACTTGCATTATTTAATCTGTGAAATGGGTACAACATGGTCTCTCTCAGAGACTGTTGTTACATGAGATAATATAGGTAGAAATATTTAGCAGAAAACAATGAGCATTATATGACACTAAAGGTATGGATTGTGATTATAGAATGACACAGGATTTTGAAGTGAATCAGCAGATAATACTAAATAAATATCTCACTGAGTCTAGAACAGAAGCATTTGCCTGAGAAACACTTGCTGCCAAGAAGAGAGCCACCAGCATTCCATAATATCATCTCAGTACAGTTACATAGCACCACTCACCTGTTAGTTCATTGTGTTTGGTGGTTTGTGTGTTGGTGGATGCTGGGAGCTATGTCACCAATATTTCAAACACCAGCAGTCACCCATGGTAGACAGGTTTCCGTGGAGCTTCCAAACTAAGACACACTGAATAGGACCCGGAAATCTACTTGCCCCCCCAAAATGTGAACCTTATGGATAGTGAAAACTTTATGGACCAATGCAAAGCTCATGGACAATGCTACTACACCGGGAATGGAAAATTGAAGGGAAATGGCATCACACTCATTGTCAAAAAGAACATTTCAAGATCTATCTGACAGTGCAGTATTGTCAGTGACAGGATAACATACAAAAACCTACAAGGATGATCAATTAATGGAACTATTACTGGAGTTTATGCACCAACCACTAATATCAAATTGAAGATATTTACCATTTCTTCAGTCTAAAATTGATCAAACACAGAAGCAAGATCTGTTGACAATTGCTGGTGACTAGAATGCAAACGTCTGACATGTAGAAAGATAGACATGGTAAAATGTGGCCTAGGAGAGAGCAACAATGCCAGTGGTTGCATGACAGAATGCTGCTCAACCTATTCGTCAGAAACATCTTTTTCAACAACATGAAAGGTGACTGACTATACACGCGGACCTCACTAGTGGGATAAACAGGAACGGCAGCAACAACATCCGGGGAAAGACATAACGGAGACGCTCTATACCGTCAGTCACATCACAGCCAAGGGCTGACTGCACAACAGGTGTTCAGTTGTTTACATGCAAGTTTAAATGGAAACTGAAGAAAATTAAAACAGCTCTACAGCAGCCAAAGCACAAATTTGAGTACATGTCACCTGAATTTAGAGACTATCTTAAGGAAAGATTTGATGCATTGAACACTAATGATGAAGACCAGACAAGGTGTAGAATGACATCATAGCATCATATATGAAAAAAGTGAAATGTCATGAAAAGTATAGCAAAGGAAGAAAATACCAAAGTGGGTGTCAGAAGAGACTTTGAAACTTGGTCTTCAATGCTGAAGAGCGAGAGAGAAGGGAGGAACTGAAGTCAAACAGCTAGACTGAAGACATGAAACGGCAGCTGAAGAAGACGACTAAAGTGTGAAATAAAACGTGCAGAGACCCAGAATTAGAAAACCAAGGAAAAGAACATTCTTGGCATTTTACAAGCATAGAAAACTGAAGCAAAACACTCAAGTCTTAAGCTGAAGAATGCAGGAAGAATCAAAAGAAGATGGAAAGAATACATAGAGTCGCTGAGCCAAAAAACCATTCCATGTTCAGACACTTGAGGGTGTAACATATGATCAAACAATTATGATAAATGAAGGTAGAACTCCAAGACATACTGAAGGCATTGACAAAAAAAACAAGTCTTCAGGAATAGATTAAGATGTTTCAACACATGGATGGTACATTGGAAGTGCTCACTTGTCTGTGCCAAGAAGTTTGGAAGACAGCTACCTAGCCAACCAAGTGAAAGAGACCCTTATTATGTGTATTACAACGAAAGATGATCCAACAAAACACAGAAATTATATAACAATATGATTAACATCACTCACAACTGAAATTTTGCTGAATTCAAAAATGGTTGCAACAGTACATCAAGGAAAAAAATGCCAGAAATTCAAGCCAGATTCAGAAGAAGATGTGGAATGTCTGATGGATCTTGGCTGAGAGCAGAGACTACCAGAAAGATGTTTACCTGTGTTTTATTGACTATACAAAGGCATTTCGCTGTGTGGATCGTAACAAATCACAGGCAACATGGCAAAGAACCAGAATTCTAGAGCACTTAAAGGTGCTCATGTGGAGCATATGCATCTACGAGGGGAAGTAGTTTCAAAGGAACATGATTTAATACTATAAAAGGTGCGTTTCACGTTAGGTCTTTTCACCATATGTATTGAACTGTATGCTGAGTACATCTGAGAAGCTAGACCAAACAGAAGTTGACATCAGGATTGGAGGAAGACTAATAGCCTGTGACACACAGATAACACAAGCCTGCTTGCTGATAGTGAAAAGGACTTGAAACACTGATGAAAATCAAAGACTACAGCCTTCAGTCTGGATTGTACCTTGACATAAAGGAAGTAAATACCCTCACAACCGGACAAATAAGCAACATCATGACAAATGCAGAAAAGACTGAAGGTGTCGTGGATATCATTTTACTCGGATGCACCATCCACGCCCGTGAAAGCGGCACTCGAGAACTCAAATGAGTGAAGGCTAGAAGTAGAGTGAGAGAGAAGACAGTGCTGTCACAGGGTGACAAGAGCAGATAGAGTTGCAGAGAAGCAGGTATGGAAAATGCACTTGGATTTTAAACTTTCAATTAATTACAATGATTTAAAAAAAAAAAAAAACTCAAATAACACATTGCATTAGGTAAATCTGCTTCCAGGGACCTCTCTGAAGTGTTAAAAAGCAACGATGTCTCTTTAAGGTCAAAAGTGCCCCTGATCCAAGCCACAACCTCATATGCATGTGAAAGCTGGGCAATGACTAAAAATGACAAAAAAGAACAGACAGCTTGGAATCATGACACTGGTGAAGGATATTGAATATGCCATGGACAGCCAAAAGTGCAGCCGGCACGCTCCTTAGAAACAAGACTAGTAACCCTTCATCTCAAATGCTTTAGACACGTCATGAGGAGGGATCTGCTCCTGAAGGACGGTGGCGTGCTAAAGAGGGCCTGAGAGAAAGACGAAGACCCTCAGTGGGATGGGCTGACACGGAAGCTGCAACACCGGGCTGAAGCCCAGCGGCCGTCGTGAGTACAGAGCAGGGCCGTGCAGCGCTTGGTTCTGAGGTACACGGGTCTCCGGGAGTCAGAACTGACTCCAGGGCACCTAACAGCGAAGTCCATGGGACTTGAATTCAATGAAAGGGGAAAAAAAGACAGACAGAAAGAAAAAAGCTGGTAAAACTGGAAGACTGACTAAATCTCAGATAAATTTTCTTCAACGGGGGATTTGATTTCCTGCCTAAAAGATCTCTCTAAGTTATAAAAAGAATTTATAACGCAATTTGAGTTGCATTCATTTTTAAATTACCTTTCAATTTTAAAATACTAACTCTCCCCTATGAAGGAGGAAGAAATTAGTATCGTATACTTCTCCTTCCTTACCTACCAATTTTTTGAGTTGTGTTACCACTGTCTAGCTTTATAATACTTACTTTCTCTTCAGTAAACAAGATTTCTCAATTGTCCAGCCTTTGTCCTTCACTTAAATGACTATAATATCCTCCATTGTGTTCTGGCATTATATAGTTTTGGGGTTTTTTGTGTGTGTTGTCTAGATTCAAGGACAAAAATTAACTGGGTAGTTCAGCTGCTGGAGTGTTTACTTTCCCTGAAGGGCTCATAGGTACTGCAATCTTTGAGCTTCTTGTGCACGTTTGTTAGTAGTCCTAAAACCTTTATATCTGGGGGAAAACATAGTTGGGTATAAAATGGTTGTCTCAAACCTTTTGTTCCTATCTTCACCACTTTACAAGCATTATGAGTCAGGATCAACTTGATGGCAGTGGGGTTGTGCATGGGTGTGTTTGTGCGTGTATGAGCGGTGTTTTGGAAAATTAAATATAGTTACAGAAAACTGTAAAATAACCCTCATTAATTTTTCCTTCATATCTTAGAAATGCATTTTTTCTTCTAAAAGCCATTAAAGTTCTTTCCTTACTTTGAAATTCGGTATTTTTAGAAGGATGTATGTATTAATGCTGCTCATTCTCTGCTGTTTTCCTAGGACATTATGTACCTTTTTGATCAACCCTTTATTTAGAGTTTTTTCAGTTACATCATTTAATATATTCCTGAGTCATTTGTTCTGGCCTTCCTGAAGAACACCAATTATGCATTTGCTTTATTCCTCTTACCTGCTTGTCTATTATAAAAATGTGTCATTTTTATAATCGTGTTTACGCCCTTGTACTTTTAAAATGGGACAATTGTGGTTTCGGTTGACACAATAACTGGAAAGGCGTAACTGACATTTTAGAGATGGAGGTTGTCTTAGACATCTAGTGCTGCTATAACAGAAAATACCACAGTAGATGGCTTCAACAAAGAGAAATTTATTGTCATACAATCCATTAAGCTAGAAGTCAGAATTCACCAGCTCTAAAGGAAGGCCTTCTCTCTCTGTTGACTCTGGAGGAGGGTCCATGTGATGGATCAGTCTACCCCTGGTCTGGGAGCATCTCAGCATAGGAACCTTTGGTCCAACAGATGTGCTCTGCTTCCAATGCCGATTTCTTGTTGGTATGAGGTCCCCCACTCTTTGCTGACTCTCTTTCCGTTTATCTCATGAAAGAAAAAAGATGGTGCAGGCCACATTCCAAGGAAACTCCCTTTACATTGGATCAGGGATGTAATCTTAGCAAGGGCATTACAGTTCTACCCTAATTGTCTTTAACATAATCCAGTCTTTTCCCATTAATGACAGGCAGAGACTAGGACTTAAAACATACACAAAAACTGCTATCACAGAATGGAGGATAACCATATAACACTGGGAGTCACAGCCCAATTAAATAGCTACCCAAATTTTGAGGTAACACAATTGAATTTACGACAGGGGTTACAGATGCTAAATATCCTGCCATGTACAGAAACCCTACCTTATGAACAACAACCTTCACAAAATCCCAGCAGGGCTGTTAGAGTCAACTCCACCACTAAGACCTTGAGTTTTCTGTATTGCTTTAGTTTATATAACATTTTCTTTCTCACATTTTTTCCTTGTGCTCTTTCAGTTCATCTTTCATCTTTTTTATGCTATTCTATAATTTCTTTATGATTTTTCTTTAAAATATTCTAACTTTAATTTTAAATATTAAAAATATTTTTCTACATTGTTCTACTGTTTTTTTGAGCAATTTATGTCATATATGCCCTTAGTCTGTCATTTGGTGTCTTAGGCTGGGTTCCTTAGAGATGCAAAACCAGTAAAGCACATAAATATGTATTTATAGAGAGAGATTTGTATCAAGGAAATGGCTTATGCCATTGTAGAGGACTGGAAAAATCCCAAATCCATGGGTGAGGAGAGAAGCTTCTCCAAAACCCCACATCCATGGATCAGGCATCAGGTTGGAGGCTTCTCCTGACTCACTTAGCTGCAGTGGCTACTGAGTCCCCGATAAAATGGCCAGACAGCATGCCTATGACCCACAGACTGTATAAATCAATGAATCCCAAAGACGGCAGGTAAGCTGCTATTTCAAGTTCCAAAACTGGAGGCCACATGAACAGTGCCAGCTGCAGGATTCTGCTTGAGCAAAAGCCTGCAGACCTTGCCATAAAATCCACTTACATTGAATGTGGGCCACATCCCCAAGGAAATGCCCTTTCATCTGAATCTGATCCCATCCTGGAGGTGGTCACAATTCATCCAATCTCATCACGGAGGTGACCATATTACTACACAACTATTAGACTAGGTCATGGCAAACATCACGAGGCAAACCACTCAGAATTATGGCCCAGCCAAGTTAACATGAACCTCAAAGATCAGACTGCTTCCCTTCATGTTAACCATCATTTCATTTTTGTAATATTGTAGGTCACAAGCTGGTTCCTACATGTAACTTTTTGTTTGGAATGGAGCTGGGCATGTGTCAAGAAATCAAAGGACAAATGGCATTGAGCAAATCTGCTGCAAAACTCCTTAAAGTATTTTTAAGAAGATGTCACTTTGAAGTTTAAGTTGCGCCTGACCTGAGCTGTGATATTTTCAGTTGTCTCATGGGCACGCAAAAGCTGGACAATGAATAAGAAAGATTAAATAAGAACTTCCAATTATGGTGTTGGCAAAGAGTATTGAATATAGCATGAACTGTCAAAAGAACAAAAAAATCTGTCTTAGAAGAAGTACAGCCAGAATGCTCCTTAGAAATGGTATGGCAAGGCTTCCGCTCCCACACTTTGGACACATTACGAAGAGGCAACAGCTGCTGGAGAAGGACGTCATGCTTAGTGAGTCTGCAAACAAGAGGAAGGCCTTTGAGACGAGCTGACACTGTGTCTGCAACAGTGGGCTCAAACACAGCGACGGTTGTGAAGATGGCACAGGACTGGGCAGGGTTTCATCCTGTTGCACCCAGAGTCACTGCGAGTGGGAACCAGCTGGGAGTCACCTAACGCCAACCGCCATGTACAGACTTGGGATGGAGTAGGAAGGATGAAGACCTGGGGCAACACAATCAGGGATTCAGCCAGCCATGTGCCACCACCCTCCTTGTACTTGGTTTCCTCTTCCCTGAGGCATGTTTCCACCCTGCTCTGTGGGGGGGGGGGGGGCGGTTCCAGAAGCATTTTCCTTGCCCCCTGGAGGTCTCAGCCTTTGCTGTAAGATTCATGGCCGTCCTCTCCCTTGGCCCCAATGTTACCTTATATCTAGGACTTTCTGCAAGCTAGGAACCTTAGTCTCCAGTGCTGGAAATGACATGAGGCGTTTGTTTTTCCTAAAGCTCCACTACCCTATCCAAACACGACGTCACACCAGGTCTCTACAGGGACATTGCCTGCCCATGCTGGAGATGATACTGTCATAATCAATAGACTGTTGGGTATCCCTTTAACCCTGGGTTGCCTACTCCTGCAGAAATCTGTTTCTTGCTCAAAGACCCAGGAGACGGGTACCAGGCATGAGCACCCTCCCATGGGCTCAAAGTTCATGGGGATTAGAAGATATGCATTGTGTTTGAAGAATTGCATCCTTACTTTGTTCTGAGGAAAACAAAAATTTGTTCCATTTTCCTTATTGACTGGCTGGCATCCATTATGAGGGAGAGTAAAACAGAAAATGCCTTAAACTAACCTTATCTAACCAGAAGCCTGGCTTGAGTCTGGTATGGGAAAAACTTTCATTCCCAGGTGTTTTGACAATCGGGTGCTGCTATGACAGGATATAACAAGTGGATGAATTTAACAAAGAAGTTTATTCTCTCACAGTTCATTAGGCTCCAAGTTCAAATTCAGGATGCTAGCTCTAGGGCAAAGCTTTCTCTCTGTGTCAGTTCTGGACAAAGGTCCTTGTCATCTGTCTTTGCTTCATCTGAGAATATCTCAGGGCAGGAATTTCAGGTCCAAAGGACACCCTCTGCTCCTGGCACTGCTTTCTTAGTGGTACAAGGTCCCCGTGTGTCTCTGCCCGCTTCTCTCTTTTATATGTTGAAAGAGATTGGTTTAAAACCCTATCTAACCCTATAGATCTCATCAATATAACTAGTGCATACCATTTGGTGAAAATCAGAGTGACAGCATTTACAACCCATAGGGAAATCACATCACGTGACAAAATGGTAGACACTCAGACAATTCTGTGACTCGTGACCTGGCCAAACTGACAAGGATCGAGGGGCACAATTCAATCCGTGACATCAGAGGTCTTCATCAACCTCTGCTTCATTTTATTAGCTGTGTGATCTCAGTCGTCAATATCTCAACTCCATCTAAGTTTCCTCATCTGTAAATGAACATAATAAAAAAACTTAGATCACTTTGTGTGGTTGTGAGGACTGAAGGGGTGAATCAATGAAAACACCTAAGACAGCTCATGACAGAGCCAAAAAAGTATCTCACAATCTGAACAATAACTCTCTGAAGTGTCTCTGTCCTCACACAGCACAGGTGACAGCTGAGACACACAAGCTTGCTCTCCCAAGCTTGCACAGCAAGTATGTGATGAAACTTGGTATCAAACTCCAGACGCGTGTTCCACCATGTTCCCGAAGGAGGAAAGACAGTCAACAGAGCACTCCTAAAAAAGATTTTCATATGCCTTGGTGCTTTGAATCATAGTGTACTCATTTTACAGATGAAGAGAACAAACAGCCAAGTTGCCTGAGGCCACCAAGCTGATAAGTCACAGTCAGGATGGGAACTCTGACTTTTGGTGACCCGATGTACATGAACACACTGCCAGTGGGTATATTCAGTGTGCACCAGATACACACGGATATACTACAGAGTGTTTATCTGGTACATACAGACTCCCTGTCCAGTGTGTAGGTGCATAACCATTGTATATGGATTCATGTGTGTATCCAGTGTACAAGGATTGACTGTCATATGTATATCCAGTATACACGGATTCACCTGTATATCCAGTGTGCATGTACATCTATATCCAGTGTATATGGAGTCACATGTATATCCAGCATGCATGTATTGCCTGTCATGTGCATATCCCATGTATACAGATTTGTTGCCCCAGATTTAAGTGCGCATCCAGGGCACATTGGCACTCAGCCCCCTAGATACCCAAGGCGGGGAGGGGGACTCATTGCCTTGAAGTCAACTTTGACTCATAGCAACCCTGCAGAACCTAGTAGAACTGCCCCATAGGGTTTCCAAGGAGCACCTGGTAGATTCAAACTGCCAAATTTTTGGCTACAGTCATAGCTCTTAACCACTGCATTGCTAGGGTTTACATCCTGTGTATATCCACTGTACAGGGATCCATTGCCCCATGTATATCTAGTGTACATGAATTTCTGTCCCGTGTACATCCAAGGTATATGGATTTGCTGGCCCTTATATAACAGGGTTTAGCCACTGTACGTGGATACATGACTTGGTTGATGTGTGCCCTGGATAGTGGCTGCAAAGAGAGACTAGAGACAAATAGGAGACCAGGAACAAAGGCAACCATATGCATCTGTGTGAACTGAGAAAAGTCACTGCACCTCTCCTAGCCTTGGATGCCACACATGGAAAACGAAGACAGTGAGTTCACGAGAACACGAGCTCACGCCAGTGTTAGTCTTATTTTCGGCCGGTGCCTTCCGTGCAGCTGCGGCTTCCTCCTTCAGTGCCCTGGCTTCCTGAGCACGCGCTGCCTCTTGAAATACTTGAACATCAACCAGTTCTTTCCAGTACGATGACTCCCTTTGCCTTCCACCTCCTTCTGATGCTCTGCCTGTGGTCTCCCTTTATTCTCCACCAGGGTCTTTGTCTACAAGGCCACCTCTGCCTGGCTGCCCGAACACCAGGAAGATGTACATGAAAGCCATGGACACACAGGAGTCTGCATGGCAGGGACGCAGGTGACTTGATCTTTCTTAGATCCTTCTAAATTCTCAAACTTTGCTGGAAGGACTGCACGTGTGTTACGTCTCCCACAAAGGAGGGGATCACCCTGTCAACATTATTGACCCTGTAGGTCTGGCACAGCTTCCCTGCAGCAAGGTGGAAACACAAAAGTACCAGGACTTGGCAAGTCAACAAGTGTCAGGGGATCTCTCTCTCTCTGGCCTGTGACCTTGGACCTGTCTCCTGCCATCTCTGGGCCTCCACCTTCTCATCCCTCAGATGGGAGCATGCCGATACCTGAGCCTGGCACGAGGGTTGAGTAGGGCAGCCTATGTAAGCATCTCCCGCAAGGCTGGGCACTTCCTGAATGTTGGTTTCTTCTCCTTCATCGAAAGTTCCAGCTGGATTTTCTGCAAGCTTTGGAGATGCGAGGGCCAACTGTGCAGCCAAGGAGCACTCCTGAGCAGTTCTGTTTGTTTATACAGTGGGGAGATGGAAATCATTACGTCTTCACTGTCAGCAGCTCTTTAGAAGCCCGGTTGCCAGCAAGCTGCTGGGATCAGGGCTCTCCCCAACAAATTTACCAACTCCCCCAGCTCAGCTGTAAAACTGCACAGAGATCTGTGTGGCCTCAGCCTCCCAAACACATGAAAGCAGAACCCCGCCCCTATCCTATTAAACTGAAACCATTCCCCCCTGCAGTAAACAAGGCATGAGGCAAGGGGAAGGGGAAGAAGCAGAGAAAGACTTCCAGAAACAGCAAGGGTGGAGCCTGGCTGCAACAGCAGACTCGAAGACCTCTTCGCTCAGCTCTGCATCCCTGGTCTGAAGGGAAGCCACCACCGGTCTCATCACAAGCCCTGGTCCAGAGGAAGCAGGTGCCCTGTGAGTCTTTCGCAGTGTTAATGCAGCCCGGAGCCCGGTCAGTGCCCAGGAATAGGTACAGTGGGTGTCAATGGGCATGAAGCTCAGATGGATAAAAACAAGCAAGGGAATCCGACTGAGGGACAGAACAGCCGAGGCCAGGGACAGAAGCTTACCCTGGAACCCACCAAGCACTGTGGTGCGTAGTAGGTGCTCAGTAAGGGTTGGAACAGCTGTATACCACGCACACCTAGGATGGACGGGGGCCTCCAGAAAACAGGACACAAAAGCTTTGTCTTCCCCAATAGCAGACCTTAGCCAGTACACAGAGCTGCACCCAGCCGGCCTGGGGAGCTCCATAGTCAGCATGAGCCCCTCTGTCTCCTGGCCAACTGACGAAGTTTCCAGAAGGGCCAGGAGGGCCCTGTGAATGCTGCCCTGACTCCACCAACACCTGAGGCCAAGTTTTGAGTGAAATCCAGACTGTTTGTCTGACTTGTACTTTCTTTCTGTCTTTCTTTTAATTTTTTTATTTTTATTTTTTTCTGTCTTCTTAACTTTCCTGTAAGTTTAACATGGTTTTGAATTCAGGGGAAACACAGGCCACATGTTTTTAATTCACCCACACTTAAATCATCAGAATGTTGGAGGCCAATGGTTGGAGGCCAACGGGAGCACTGGAGCCTTTTAAAGACTTTCTTCTCTGTCTCTAGCAATCAGGAAGTAGCCTTTTACCAAAAGGAAACCAACTTTCGACTCCAAAGAGGTTGCGTTCAGTTCCAAACTCAGCACCATCGAAGGCCCAGCAGACTCAGAACGTGGCCCATGCTGCCATCCTAGTCACTGCCAGGAAGGTCTCTCCCCTCCAGCCCGTGCTCCTCACCCAGCCTCTCCCAACAAAGGTGCAGCTTGGCAGATGGGGAGGGGAGACACAGAGCGGCCACCTGCTGGGACAGAAGGGGCTGCAGGGGTGGAGGCAACCGGCACCAAGGGTCCCAGCCGGCGCAAACTGGTGAACACGCTTCCTGAAGCAGAGATTGCCCAGACACACCTCAGAAGACAGTCCTGGTGACCAGCTTCAGAGCACTCAGCCCTGGAAGCCCTGTGGAACATGGTTCTCCCTGACACACGTGGGGTTGCCATGATCCATGTTACAAGTGGGTGGTTAGACCCTCATGCATGCAGCCTGGGCTGCCACTCACCAGCACTAGGCCTGTGGGTGCCACTGAGTCACCCTGACCTCTGTTCCACCCTCATGAGACAGAGTTACCAACACCCATGCCACGGGCCTGTGGAAATCTGCAGTGGGGGGAAGCGCAGTCAAATAAAAGAAAGCAAGATGCCTCTGAGAGCAGGAAAGCTGCCTGTCTGAGAGGGCACCTGGCCAGAGCCCCCCCAGCTCCGCCCATCTGCCGCCACACCTGGAGCCAAACTCCCTGCCCTGATGCACCTCCAGTGCAGACCCCCACCTCGCAGCTTCTCCAGCTCACTGGTTGGGAGGAGTGGGCAGGACTTCTGTAACCAACATCCAAAGGGTGAGTGGCTAAAGGCATGGTCACCGCGGTGGAGCAAGGCTGACGGCCAGCCCACCGTGGAGTGAGCACAGACGCACGTCTGCGTGGCAGACTGACATAAAACGTGCTCCGGGGAGTCAGATGCGTCTCCTGGAACCTTCTCACTAACAAGTGGGGACCAGGGTAGCCGTGGCTAATGCCAGCCCTGCCCTGTCCCCTCCCTGTGTGCCCAGGCTGTCATGCCCTCTGGGCACAGGTCTGCTTACACAACAGTGACCTACCCCAAGCCCAACCATCCCTGCCCTGAGCAAGGTGGACCCTGACTCACCCACGGGAGGCGTGCTGGGAGACCTGACCGCGTCCGCATTGGCTCTGGGGTGAGAGCTGCGGGGGCAGAAGGCCCGTGCCCCCTCCCCGATCCACACTCTCTCCCCTGTGGCTACAGAAGCCTCAGGAAGCCACCCCTAATCAACAGTATTTGCAGTCTAGCACAATGGATCCCACCCAGACCCCAGAGTCAGACTGTTAAGGTCTCATGGCCAGCTCGGTCATCTCCAAGCTGTGCGACCTTGAGAAGCTTACATAACCTCTCTGTACTTCTTGTTCTTGCTTCAGGAGACTGCTGGGAAAATCAAATAGGTCACTAGTATCTGCAAGGCCCTGAGAGCAACATCCGTTAAGTAGTGCATCCAGACTTGCTAGCCGTCATCCAAGCCAGCCAAGTACCATCGAGTCAGATCCGACTCGTGGTGACCATCGTCAGCAACATGAAAAAGGAAGACCAAAGAACAACCGACACATTCCAATTGTGGTGTTGGCTAAGAATACTGAATAGAGCAAACAAATCAGTCTTGAAGAAGTCAGTACAGCCAGAACGCTCCTTAGATGTGAGGAGTGTTGAGACTGTCTCAGTTCCTTTGGACGTGTTACTGGGAGAGACCAGTCCTCAGGAAGGACTTCATGCTTGGCAAAGTAGAAGAGAGATCCTCCCTGAGACGGCTTAACCAAGGGACTGCCGCAAGGGGCTCAGGCGCAGCAGTGACTACGAGGGTGGCACAGGACAGGCAGTGTCTCACTCTGTCACCCACAGGGCCATCGTAAGTCACGGCCAGTGAGAAGGCACCTGACCAGAACAGCAATGGTCACCACTGTCATCCTGATTACAGATCCAAAGCGTGCCAGAATCGTGTGGGCACAGGACACACGTGGCCCGGAAGAATGCCTTGACAGATGATAGCATCTTCTTCTCTCTGTCTGCGCTTCTGTCTGTCCATCAGTACTGCCTGCATCAAGAGCCAACTATAACGGTCTGGAGGAAGCTGAGGTCACAGAATCTGGATGCTGAGAGAATGAGGTCAGACGATCAAGTCCAAATTCTGCCTTTGGGATCTTGTACCTGTTTGGGTTTTTGTTTTGTTTTATTTTGTTTCCCCTCCCCATCCTCCTTTCAATACACCACCAAAGATCTAGCCTGCAGAGCTTTGGAATCTCCCAGAAAGCTCTTTCCACTAGGTCAGCCGCCCAGTCCCTGGGCAAGAGGCACAGAGACCAACCATCAGTGCCGTGCCCTTGACTGAGCCCCATCCACTACTAACAGGGGCTTGGAGAGGAGGTCAGCAGGAGGTGACAGGGACAGGGAGATAGGAAGGGGGCCCGGCCAGGAGGAAGGACACACAGAGTCATCTCCCGGCTCCGCTGGCCTGTCCACAAGTGAATCACCACTACTTGGTTCAAAGACGTTGTAAGGCCTTAGGAGAAAAGTTACATCAACACAAGAGGCCTCCTAGGCAAACGGAAGGGAGGGCAGCAGGACCCAGTGTCTTGGGGACCAGAGCTATCCCTCGGAGTCAGGGTAGAGTCCATCATGGACACCACTTAGGAGCTGAACACTCCATGTTCACAATGACAGAGAGAGAAAGCGAAGCGTCACAACGGCCCCCGTTGCACCCAGCAGGGTGTAACCCTGAAAGCCAGGACCAGCTGTGACCGGAGAACAAGGCCGACAGGTGAGGACGGAGGAGCTTGTCTTTCCTGTTGCTGAGATGCAGAGGAGCGCAAGTGCCGACTGGCCAGCTCCTGACAGAGATCAACAATGGGCCTCCTCCTCTCCTCTCTGGCCCTCACGCAACAGGCAAGGCCACAGTTTCAGGGTGACAGGAAGCCGAGGGAGACAGTGAGGCTTCCCAGGTGGTCAGCTGGCTAAGAAGACACCACACAGCTTGAGCCCAGAGTTCCATGTGGTCACTGGCAACTTGCACCCTGGAGGACGCTGCTGGTAGGTGAGCGGAGTGAAGCGGGGTGCAGGGCACAGGTGGAAGGCAGGAGGCCAGCGTGTTGCTCCCTGTTCACCGTCCCCCTGGATGGCAGCTTGAGCTTCCTGATCCACATCACTCCCTGGGAAACAGAGAGGAATGCCAGTTCTCCAGGGTTGTTTCTGGAAGTCATGCAAGTTGAACCCAGATCCAGGCCCAAAGCAAGCACTGATACCCACACCTGTTCAGACAGAACTCGAGTCGTCCCCCACCCCACCAAGGCTTCCCCCAAAGGCAGGGCCCAAGATCTTTGGCTCTGTGAACTAACGAGAGAGACACATAAAATCGCAGACACAGAATGGAGATCAAACACACCGTACTGAGAATCCTGGCCCAACCAAGTGGACACATTTTAGGGGGAGACACAGTTCAATCGATGACACGATCTGTCATCTTGACTAGAAAAAGTCGCTTCACCTCTTTGAGCCTGAATTTCCTTATCTGTCAAATGGGTCTGTTGAGACCGTCCTCCAAGGACAGTGGGGGTGGAAGAAGACAGGGAACAAGAACACTGTTTGTCAGCCTCTAAGAACTGGAGCAGCAGAGGGGAAGGGAGCCGTAGCCACTTTAGATCACAGCCTGCAGAGTGTTTGTTCAGGGCACCCAGTGGCCCTTGAGCAGACCTTCCTGGTCAGAATAGGAGATAACTCAAAAGTAGGCTCAGCCATGGATGAGAAGACAAACAGAGATGAGAAGAGATCCTCACCTACACGATGAGGGCTCCTTCAGTCAGTCGGCAGCCCAGAAACCAGGCCACAACTGATGACAAAGCCCGTTCTCCCTATGGGGAAAATCCTCCTTGTTTCATAATTTGTCAGCGCTTCAAAGCCTTTCCATGGAACCAGGAACAAGTCCAGCTTCAAGCAGCATGGGCCACAGCTTAAACCAAGCAAGAGTCACCTTCTAGAAATCAGCCTGCCAGGAGTTCCCCAGGACAGCCACCCGAATGCCTGCAGCAAACCTGAGAGAATTCACCAAAGAGCAACAGAAAACAAAAGAATAGGCCTCAAGTTGGAAAGTTCTGGGTTCAAGTCCAAGCTCCACTGCTTAGAAGCCCATCGTCTCAGTTTACTCCTCCTTCTGAAGGGAAGAGCCTGCCCCTGTGAGTTACTGACAGGTTGACACAAGGACACCTGTGGAAGTATCTAGAACAGACAGAATCACTGGGGGTGGAGGCCAACTGCTTGCCTCCCCACGCTGCACCCCAGCTTGAAGCCAAGGGCTGAAGTCAGAGCGCCGAGTCTCCCAGGAAGGCTGGCGGGCCCCGTCGGAGGCCTTCGCCAACAGCTTAGGCGTTTCCAAGAAAACAGGGAGCCCAGCTTGAGGCCATGGAAAGCTCCGTCCCCACCGTTGAGTCAGCCTTGAGTCATGAGCTAAACACATGCCTTTGCCAACTGCAGCTCTCGGCAGCCATAATTAATACAGGGCCGATGAAAAAATGCGTTTTTCACTTGATAGAGGAGGGGATTTCAGGTAATGAGGCAGAACCTCGTCTATGTGTAATTTGCTTTTTCCCATGAGTTCTGGCCACCGTGTCCAGGCCCTGCCTCCAAGAAAAACTTACATCAACATCGACCTACAAGATGTGTTTGATTTCCAAGGATTACCTCTCCCTCTCAAGTACTTGGAGTGCAAAATGCTAAACACACAAACACCCTTAATTGGTTTATTCTAGTCTGCCAACTCCAGCCCCTCTGAGCGACCCGCACACTCAGACCACACTGCCTCCAGGTGTTTGTCAACAACGCTGCTCGGAGCCGAGCCTGGGGCTGGGCATTCTAGGGGAGCGCAGGGAAGCCAGGAAGCAGTGTTTTGATCATTCTTTCCCTCACTCATGTCTTCATCACTGGGAACCCACTATACACCAGGCTCTGGGCTGGATAAGGACCTGAGAACTCAACTTAGAGAAGAGTAAACTTGAGACGGATGGTAGGCTGGAGTCGGATCACTTCCTCTTACAGACACAGGCCCTGCGGCCAGGACTTGCCCGAGTCCATCGAACTCACCCAACGAGTCCACAGAAGCTGCACCCAGGCTTCTCTGTAGGCTGGGGAGGTCACAGAAACCCTTGGTATGTCTTCCTTGGGCTTGGACCTACTGTTGTTACTGTTGTGAGGTGTTGTGGAGTCGACTGTGACTCGTGGTGATGACACCGCGTGCAGCAGCAGTAAACGGTGCCCTTCCTGTGTCAGCCCATCCCTGTGAGACTCCTCCCGTTTTCCTCTGACTCTGTCCCTTACTGGGCACAATGGCCTTCACCAGGGACCAGTCTCTCCTAATGGCACGCTCAAAATAAGCACCTTCTCTGGGGCCCAGGGCTGTGTCCCCACCTCGCCAGGAACAGGGGAGTTTCCGCATCTGCATGTCCACTGGGGATTAAGTGTCCCACGGCTACTTGCAGATGGAGTCCTGTCCCGGACAGGCCCCGGGCTGCAGGCCACTCCCGCGCGGGCTCCCCTGTTCCCATGACTAAGGCGGCCCTCCCGGGCAGCTGCAGTGTTTACGCCGATGCCGCAATGCCCAGCCGGGTGAAGCAAGAGGGACACCGGTGTCTGCTCTGCATTTCCAGAGGCACCCAGGGCAACCTGCCAGACGCTCGCATTCCTGGGGACTGACTCCCAGCTCCCCCTGCTCCCCACTCCCCCTCTGCAGCACTGAAGTCCCCCTCCCTTTCTGTAACAGCCACCACTCTACAGAGACATGGACATCAGCACCACAGTGGACGCTGACCGAGCAGCTCCCAGGCCACGGCAGCCCTCCAGGACCCAGCACCACCCCTGCTGAGGGAGGGTGGGGCCCGTTTTGCACAGAAGGGCATTAGGGCTCAGGGACGCTGAAAGAGTTCCCCAAAGTCACACGAAGAGGAGAGGGCAGACCCAGATCAGGAACCTGAGAATGCTAACAGCAACCACAGCCAGTGTGCGGCACCCCACCGTGCTCTGGGCACACCCACCATGCAGCACCCACCTTGTCCTGGGCACAGCCAGCCTGTGGCACCCACTGAGTTCTGGGCAAAGAGTTCAGTCACCACCACAGCCCTGTGAGGTGGGGAGCTGAGCAGACGGGGGAGCAAAGAGGTTAAAACGCCCTGCCCCAGGTCACACGGCAGTCGGGGGCGGGGTCCAAACCAGCTCTCTAAGGGTCCAGCAGCAAAGCTGACCACTGAGCAGCACCACCACATTCTTTCCTCCCACCCTCCTACCCAACCCCCACAGGGTTTTTAGTGTTGTAAGACCTCACTCTCATGCTCAAGGGCAGGTGGCTTGTCCTTTCTGAGCTTTGGTTTTTCAATCTGTAAAATGGGACCAGGATGGCTCCTCAGAGTAAAAGAAGTGATGAGGAAGGGTGGTAAGGACCCGGGAGACCTCAGCCTCCTCCTGCTCTCTGCCTCCGACCCCACGGCCCCTCCGGCCAGTCGCCCACCCAGCCTCGGACAACAACGTCTCTTCACAGAGGCCACGGAGCCTGGTAGCTTGGGGAAAGTAAATCCCTGAAGAAAAGGGTCCAGGAGGAGCAAGTCCAGGCTGGGTCCTGGGCTGCTGGGTGCCCTGGGCAGGCCTCTTCCCTCTGGGCCAAGTTTACACGTGCAACACGAAAACACAGGATGAGGGAACCCATCAGCCTTCCTTTCTGTGTTAGCACATGTGGCTCCAACTTCAAATCAAAGCATCTCCAGTTCTGCCACCTCCCCCTCCCCCAAACAACGCAGCAGAGTGCTGGCCACAGGGCACCTGGTCTGTGCCTCAGAGTCCCCAGGAGGCACTCAGAGCTGAGCACGCAGCTACTGGGAGAGACGTCACTGTCTTGAGAGGTGGCTGACTCCCAGACAAAGACAAAAAGAGCATGCAGATCACAAGGCGGAGAGAAGATCCCCCGCCTAAGGCACCCCAGGAGGCAGGCCCAGAGGGCAGAGCCGCGAAGCCTTCCTCCTCTGCTCACACGGGGTCGCTGCGAGTCGGCACCGACTGCCAGCAGCAAGCAACAATGATTACACGCCTGACACACGAGACAGTCTCAGAAAATTTGCTGAGTGGATGAATACCTCCCTTTGCCACACGCATGCTGGCGTTCTCTGGCCATAAATGAGGTTATGAGGGACTGACTTTCCCGTGCCTGCAGCCAAGTGCCTCTGACCCCGGGGACACAACCTCAGCCAGACGGATGCCCCTGTAGCGCCCTGTCAATCCGGGACACCACCTGTGGCCTGAAGTAAACTAGCTCCCCTTCCTCGGGACAAACCCTGGACCATCTCAGAGCCTCAGTGGTCATCTCTGTAGAATGGGCCGCTAATAGTTGTTCAAAGCAGGGAGTCGCGAAGGCAGTAGGGCTGAGAAGAAGGAGCTCACCATCAGTGAGAAGCAGGCAGCCAGGCGGTGGCGTGACAGGAGTCACTACCAGTCACTGGTCAGTGACTGGCACGGGGTGGGGATTAGACAGGAAAGGTGGACCCTGGAGCGGCCAGCTGTAGAAGAGTTCAGTTCCAGACAATCTGAACCAAAGCTCTGCCCCAAGAAGAGTCCGGGAGAAACGGGGAGAGGTGGAGAGAACACAGAAGGCACAGATGTTGAAAGAAGATTTTAAAAAATAAGGTGAAAAACCAAATCCGTGGCGGCTGAGTTGTTCCGCCCTGGGGCAGCACCTATGCTTCGGAACTGCTCCGCAGGGAATTCACGGCGGGGACCTGTTGGAAGCCAGTCACCAGGCCTCTCTTTTGAGATGCCTCTGCGTGGATTCCAACTGGGGCCCTCTCAGCTGGCAGCCGGGCATCAAATCGTTCACCAGCTCAGGTTTGCGCTGTTGCCAGCACGTATATCAAGCCAGTACCCACCCACCTCATGGTGGCAACCCAAAATGTCTCCAGACAAATGTCCCCTGAGGGCCAGAATCACCCCTCCACCCCATCAGAGAACCACCAGTCTGTATGAAGGGGCACGTTCGAATCCGTCTCCTCCAGTCTGCCATCTCACACCAATCAGAACACTTAAAGAAATAACAATACAGCAAGAGCTTTGCAGGCTGGTCCCCCCGGGGCAAAGCTGCCCCCTGTCTCCCAGTCTCACAGCCCTGAACAAGTCTCGGCAGCTCCCCTCCACCCCTCAGAGAGTCCTCATCTGTGAGACGGGAAAAGGAGGGGCAGTATCCCACCCACACAGACGGTCAAGCAGAGACAAGGCCCTTTCCCAAGGACAGGCCTGGGCCATCAAGCCACTACCTTCTTTTTTTTTTTTTTTTTTGGTCGAAGTCCCTGGTGACTCAGCTGGCAGGGAGGCTACTGCACACAGAAGAGGGTGGGGACGGTGATGCAAGAGTGAGAACCTGACCGGAAGACCCAGGGAGGGTCTCAGCTTCTTGACTGACTCACAGAGAAGCTCTCACTTTCTAGAGATTTCTGCACTGGCCAGCGACCAGGCACCACCAGCATGAAGAGGACACAGACACACAGCTCTGTCTGGTGGCGATCAGTCAGTGTCCCCATGGATCACTCCCATTCAGCCCTGTCCCTGCAAGTCCGTGGGCAAGTGGCCAGCCCAGGCCATTGCTGTCCGTCTTGGGAAATTCTCTGTTTTGTCCAAGGGCAGGCGTTTGTCAGGTGGCTGGGAGTGGGAGCGGACAGGATGGAGCTGGCCGGCAAGAATCCCAGGATTACAAAACTGGGAGGGGCCTGAGAAGTAGCCCGTTTTGCTCAAGGCAAAAGCCAGGCCCAGGGAGAGACAGGGATTGAGCAAGTGTTGCAACTGCCCGATTCAGGCAAGGTCTCCTGATCATACCCATCTCTCAGATGAGTACATACAGACAGAGCGGTAAGCCCCTTTGATTCCTGAGCGCTCAGCCATTGAGGAGCAGACCTGAGGCTGGAGCCGTGTCTTCTGGAAGCCCATACCCGTGGCCACCACATGGACTCTTAAGCCCGGCAGCCCCCGTGTGCAGAGGAGACCGGCTCCATGCATTTGTTCGGCTGTAATCCTTACAGGAGCACACCACCAGGCTTTTCTTCCACTGCACTGCGGGGTAATGCTGTTGTCAGCAGGTGCCGAGTCAATTCCAGGTCACGGTGTTCAGAAAACGGCTCCACAGATTTTCTTGGCTATGGCCTTTCGACATTGGTCCCCTCTGGGTGCGTTCAAGCCACTGACCTGCTGCTGGAGGCCCAGTGGCTGCTCATGTCACATGGACACCCCACTCAGAGACCCCTAATCTAGCAGGCAAGCACCAGCTGTTTGTGCCACCCAGAGGCCTCACGGCAGGTACCATTGTGCCAGCTCACTTTTCCACCTGACTCTGCAGAGGGATTTGGCGGCAGCCACATCGAGGAGCACCGGCCGAGCCCAAGGTCAAAGACTTGTTAACACCAAGTCCCACCATATAACCCCAAATGGCACCAAGACCAGCTCCCACTGGGTGAAGTGCGTGGGAAAGAGGTCATCTGGTGGCGTGGCCAAAGGGTCCGGCCAAGACTGGAGACACACCAGAGTCATCAAAAATCCTTAGGGTAGCTGGGTTGTGGGGTCAGAGGAGCAGGGTAAACAGACGCCAGGGGAACCAGCTCTGCCTTCTCCCGCAGAGGCATCCTGGCCAAGCATCCTGCATCTCCAGTGCATCCTGGCCAAGCATCATGCCAGCCAAGCTCCAGGGACCTGCCACTGGGCCCCGGGGTCACCTTGTAACTCAGGAGCCATAGGAGCAGCCTGGCCAGCCTCAGCTCCGAGCTCCACCGGTCAGAGCACACTGAAGATCAGCTGTGTCACTGGTGATCTTTCCGCAGAAGGACAAGGAGAAAAGATCAACCCAAGGACAAGGACCAGTGTCTTCTAAGAAGTCCCTGTGCCCATGGTCCTCCTCTGTCCCACTGACACACGGAAAGAGGACAGCAGTTTTCTGGGGAAAATTGCTCTGAGTTATATTCGCCGGTCCGTCTGTCCATCACCACCTCGAGGTCTTCAGTGACGGGGTTGCAGGGACCATGTCTTCCTCCCAGTTGCTGTCCCCATTCGTACCCTGAGCCAGACAGTTAATGAATATCATCTGTAATACTAGAGAGCAACCCTGTGGGGAGAAGATTGCTACCCTGATTGCACAAATGGGAAACGGAGGGCACAGGGTTTAAACGACTCGCCCAAGGTCACAGCTGAAAAACTTCAGGGGCCAGGGGGACCTGATAGGCGGGTCACCACCACCTCGTGCCTCCTCTGTGCCTCACAGCCTTTGAGGTGCAGGCTGGCTGCCTGCAGGATAAGTGAACGTGCGAGGCAGGGGTGAGAAAAGGGCCCCGGGAAACTTCCTCTGCCCCCAGACTTCTCCGAGCTGCGGGGACCGAGACCGACAGTGGACTGCACAGGCTCCTGGAGGTTGGAACTCAACGAAAACAACCTCTCAACAACCCTGGGACTTTGGGCTCACCATTAGCAAGACGGAAATCTTTTAAAATTTATTCCTCAGCCAACTTTTCTGTCTTCAGAGATGGAATACGGATGAGCAGGAAGCGCGCGCCATGCACGTCACTGCTACCACACATGTACACGTCACCCTGCCACGCATGCACCCACGGCCCCTACCACACGTGACCACGTCAGCCCTGCCGCATGCGCACACGCTGCACCTGCCAGAAGTGCACACGCCACCTGCCACGTGGAAACACGCCAGCGCTACCACCCGTGAGCACACCACCACTGCCGTGCACACGCATGCCACCCCTGCTACATGCCAACACAGTGCCCTTGTCACTTGCACACATGCCATCCCTGCCGTGTATGTACACACCCCCCACCATCCACACACACACTACAGCCGCCACACATGCACATGCTACACCTTCCAAAGTCACACATGCTGCCCCTGCCACGTGTGAACACACCACCGTGCCACCCAGAAGCATGCTGGCCCTGCCACACCTGCACAGGCCACACCTGCCACACGCGAACCTACCACTCGAGGAAACCGACTCGCTTAGTCTCCACAAGCAGCCAGCCCAGTGTTCCTGGAGGCGGCTCTGCTCAAGGTAACTCAGTGCGCAGGACAGAACTGTGCTCCATGGGTTTTCAAGGTCGTGACCTTCCAGAAGCAGACTGCCAGGCCTCTCTTCTGCAGCACCTCTGAGTGGGCTCAAACCACCCATCTTTTTGTTAGTGGTTTATGCTTAACCACAATTCTGAAAATGGACTGTGTTGCCAGTTTCCAGGAGACCAGACTGCGGTTCGGAGTGGTTAAGTGACTTGTCTGAGGGTGCTCAGCTAAATGCACCCAAGAAGGTCAAAGGCCAGGACTGCCTGTGTCCACGTCCAAACCCAACGCCACCCCAAAGCACCTTCCAGCCACAGCCAAGCATTCTCCCTTGAATTTGGCCATCCGCAAACAGGCTTCGCTCCAGCATTATCCACTATCCAAAGTGCTTTCCAGGTGCACGCTCAGAACACCCGAGAAGCAAAGACGCCAAAGATACATGAATGAAGAGAAACAGCCCGAAAGTCTAGAAAGAAGCTATTTTGTTTGCAGTGTTCCTGCCCATTTGCTGTCATTTCAAAAACCCTAAATCGCCTCTTGGGGTTTTAGTACCCACCTTATTTTGGATGGTGGGTTAAGAGTAAGAATGACATCCCAGTCTTGGCAACACTTCGGGCCACTGTATCCAGGCTTGCCTCTCCCTACACACGGGCTTCAAACTCAGATCAGTGGAGGAAAGGAGTTTCCCATCAGCCAGTTCTGAGTGCTCTGGGATGAGGTGGAGGCGCTGGAGGGTCCATCTCTGTCTCTGGAATTTGTGCACACACGCACGGTCACCCTCCCACCCCCTACCCCAAGCCCGGGCAGTCCCCTCCTCCCCTCCCCCTCTGCCCCAGGCCTGCAAAGGCAGGCAGAGAGCCAGCCCGCTCCAGCCCCATCACGAAGTCCTTGGCGTGAGGCCATCGCAGCAACTGTTGGAAGCTGGCTGCTCCTTGCGTGCGTGCAGCCCTGGGACCAGGCAGACAATCCCCTGTGTCTGCCCACCTTCCCAGCCTGGCTGCCAGGAGCCGCGGGCCCATCTTGGAGATGCTGAATGGGCTATTTGTTGAAAGATCAAAGGGCCACCTGCTGGAAGCGCCCCGCCGCCTGGGGCAGGCCCAGGCCATGTCCTGCCACAGCGCCTACCGCCTGCCTGCCCAGAGCCGGGGCTTTTCCAAACAGCCCACCTGGGCAGGGGTGTCTCTCTGCCCCACCTCCCACCCTACCCTTCCCTTTCTAACAGCAGCCAGCCACCCTGCTCACAGGCCACGCGCTCTCTGCCCTCCATGCTTCCGTGGCTGCTGGTCCCTCAGCTGACATGCCTTTCCTTGCCTTCTGCACTCAGAAAAGACAAGCACGGCCTCAGGCAGAAATTCTCCCATGCCCTTTCAGGTTGGTCCCAGGTTCCCAGAGGCCCCCAAGCTGTCTACCAGACCACAGAACGTTCCACAGTCACTACCAGGTTTCCCACCGGAGCACGCTGGGCAGTGAGCTCCCCGTAGACAGGACAGCGAGCACAAGCCTTCCACGGTTAGGGCCAAATGCTGGTGCTCAGAACCAGAGCCCGCAGACACTGCCGTCACATGCATCTTGAAAGGAAGTCCACGAAGAACGGGCGAGTGGCCACAGCTCAGAGGCATGTCTGGAACAAGTGTAGGTGGAAAATGTAAGCTCTGAGGCCGTATAGACCAGGCCCTGCACGGCCCTGGTCCTGGGCACGGTACTCTCCCTGGGACAGGTGCCTGCACCCCCACGGGCCCCTCCCCCACCTGCCAGATCAGTTCTCCACTACTGTTGTGTTTCCAAACACACATCTGGTCATGTATCAGACACAAGCACACCCACAAGAACACACACACGTATTACATGCAGAGCCTGCCTCAGGGCTTGCGGGTGGAGGCACCCCCGCTCTCCCGCCTTATGACCCATGAGTCCAGTGATCCAGAGACCCTCTTACTGGGTTTCTTAGCATCTGGTGTCTCCTACACGATGGCGTTCTCACCTCGTGCCTGAATCCACCCAGACGTTGTTGGCGCTGCTGACACAGGTAGCTACAACAACACACCCAGGCTCAGTCTTGCACGGTAATCAAGGACGCCCCCTCACACACGCGTCCAGGGACACAATTTGGGCAGGTTAGGAGTGGGCACTGTTTGGCTTGGGGTACCTGGTGGGCTGGGCAGCTCCCTGCCTTACCCCTGCAGCCCGTCTCCCAGTGCTCTTCTGCCCTACACTCTTCTCTCCAGCCATCAAAGCGGTCCTTTACCCACAGTTCTCCCCCCTGTCCCAGGCCCTTTGCACATGGTGTTCTCTCTTCTTGGGATGTTCCTACCCCACTTTTGCCTCCTTACTTTCAAATCTCACCTCACAACCTTCCCAATCAGGAAAGCCCTCTCTGAGCAGTGTGCCTAGCTCTGGCCATTGATGTCCTCTTTAACGACAAATTCCCCTTCTAGAATGTAAGTTCTGTGCGGGCAAGACTTTGCCCGGTACATGACACTGAGCACATAGAGGCGTTGGCTGCACACATGTGGCGGGCAAATGTCTGCATCTCCGGAGCCTCTATGCAGAATCACTCGCCCTGCCTCCGCAAGGCCCGGGTGCACTCCATCGTCTCTGTGGCTGTCTGCTGCCTTAGCCTGTATGTTCCCAGGGTATGCATTTATCGCCAGATAGTGATGGGAGCATAACGAGCCCATTCGCCACACCCCCACGCCCCCAACGCACAGCCTGAAGCCCAGCCGCTTAGAGGTGCCCACTGGGCCTGGTTTTGCACCAACTGAAGGGACAGTGACTGCTTGTTGAGAAATAGTTCCTGCCTGGCCTTGACTGCCTGCTGCTGCCCAGAACCCCGAGCGGGAGGCCCGCCTCTGGCCCAGACAGGCCTGCCTTCTCAGCCTCATTGCACTTTCCTTTGGCTTTCTCTGCTCTTCCTGTCTTACCTTGACAGAAATGGAAAATTCCGGCAGCGCTGGAAGTACCTGTGGCCAGCAGGGCCACAGAGGGATGGCATCCACTCCCTGATTTGGCAGAGCATGTATTTGCCTCTGGGCTGAGAGGGGAAAGGCCTTGGAAATTCTCCCCAGATGAATCACCGTGCCCTACCCTGCCTCTAGCTGGACCCCAGTCTCCCACTCTGCTAGATGAAACAGCATTTAGAAATCAGAGCTGGCCTCAACTACCAACCCCATCTCAAAGGTCCCCTCCTTCTGGAAACCCTCCAGGATTGCCCCTGCACCGTGCCACACTTGGCTCTGAGCTTCGATGGGCCCACTCACCGCGTGTGTATGCTTGTTCCTGGATGCTGGGGCTGTGGTCTCCTTTCCTTTAGGGCCATTCATTTATTTAACAAGCCTGACCTTTGCTCTGTGTTCCACTGCACACTGGGGCTCACATGCAAGTAAGAGTGCCCTCGGCAAGCTAACACTTTAACAAGGGAAAACCACATGGTGTGACAAGGATCTGATGAGGCAGACACACTGGCTGGGAAGGCCAGGAAGCCACCTCACCTACTCAACCAGAGGCACAGGCCAGGAAACCATTCTGAGAGGAAGTAACACCAGAGCAGGGTTTTAAAGCGTGAATAGGAGCTTGTGGAACCCTGACGGAGGGATAATGCAGAGTGAGACGACGAAGAGTGCTTGGATAGTTTAATCTGGCTGGGCCACAAGCAGCCTGGGACAAGACCCCGGACATGAGAGGCCCTCGGTGTGTGCTAGGAAATGTCCATTTGCTCTGGTCCACACCTCCAGGCCCTGCAGAAGGCCCAGGCCAATGCCCAGGACACAGAAGGTGTCCAAGGCTTCACCCTGTTGCCCATATCCCTGGTGGACTCTCAGCTTTGGTCGCCGGGGTCCATAGGTGTCTCTGTGCTCTATTGCATGTCCTCACAGCAGTCCTCAGCATGTGGCACATGGTAAAACAAAAACCCTTACTGTCATCGAGTCATTGCCAACTCATAGAGACCCTACAGGGTGGAGGAGAACTGCCCCACAGAGTTTCTGAGGAGTGTCTGGTTAGCAGCCACAGCGCTTAGCCAGTATGCCACCAGGGTTTCCCTGGCGCATGGTAAGGGCTCACCAAATATTTGCCTCGGCTGGCAAAGCAGGTCACACTGGATTTGGCAGAGTTCCTGCAGTAACGGTGGCAGCTGGTGGCTTTTAGGTGCCCAGTGTTGTTCTGGGTTGACTTGCTGCCTTTGTTGTCATTCACTGTCACCACATCAGTCCCTGACTCCCGGTGACCCCACGCACAAGGGGACAGAACACGGCCGAGTCCTGTGCTGTTCCTGTGGTCCGTTATAGATCAGCCAGGAGATGATTTTCAGAGGAGGTAACATCTGAGTAGGGTTTCAAAGCATGAGTAGGAGTTCATGGAGCCATAAAAGAGGGTTTCCATTGGCTGGTCTTTAGAAGTAGGTACCAGGCCTTTCTCCCTAGGCCACCCCAACCCGCTCAGCATCACAGCCATACACACGTCTCCACCCACAGACAGGCAGTGGCTGCATGTGACGTCTACTGGCCAGGATCCAAACCCGGGTCTCCTGCCCTGAAGGGGAGAATTTTACCCGCGAACCGCTGTCACCCTCAATGGTGGGCAAGGCTGTCTCCGGATCTCTAGTGAAGTATCCGAGAGTCAAAATCATTGCACCCAAGTGCACAGGCAGCCTTGGGACCAGAGCCACGTGACACTCAGGGTCCACATCTGTTGATTCCCATTCCACAGGTTGGAAGACTGAGGTCACATGTTTTACCCAGAACAGAACAGTTAGTACGGTAAAATGTCCCAGACATAAAGACTTGATTTGAGTTAGCAGCATTTCTAGCTAAAGTGGGAGGGGTCCATTCACTAAGGATCCTCAAAACCCCTCCATGGTCCCCAGCCCAGCTCCCACTGAGGGGGCTTGCAAAGCTGGGGGAACTTGTCCGTTCTGTCTGCTGGGTTCTGGCCACCAGGAAGGGCCTGGCACTGCTCGCCCACTCCCTGTGTGGCCTGGCCTGAGAAGACCTCCCAGAGAGCTGCCTGCAGCCGTGAGCAATGTGGAAATCAACACCACCCTGAGCCTCCTCTGGGCCTCAGGCTGTGAGACAAGCCACTCTGACCTGAGCCTCAGTTTCCACCCCAGGGAAAGGGACACAGGGTAAGTGCCCGCCCCAGGGTCAGGAGGGTGAGAAACACTGGAAGGATCAGCCAGCCCAGGCTGTGCCTGTCTCAGGAGGGCCAGGCAGGCCATCTGAGCTGGGCCAGGAAGATGCATGTCCAACCAGTGCCCCTGGAGACTCTGACATGGAATCAGGTTTGAGGTTACTTGAAATCAGGGGTGCAGAAGACCTGGGAGCACGCCAAACACCCAGAAACCAACACCAGCTGGCATTAAACAGACCTGACTCACGGCAACCTCCCATGCATCAGGGTAGAACTATGCTCCGTCATTTTCAGGGCCAGGTTTTTGGATGTAGATGGCCGGGCCTTCCTTCCAGGGTGCTTCCAGGTAGACTCAGACCTCCAGTCTTTCAGTTAGCAGCTGAGTATGTTAGTCACTGGCCCCATACAGCAGGGTCCCCCAACACCCAGAGGCCGGAGCAGATTATGCAATAGGCAAGGTAAGCACAGCCCTCACCTTGCTTACCAGATCACCTGTAGTGAACGATTTCACATTTTTCCACCACATCAAAGACTCTGCTTCCAGGTACGGCTAGCATCTGTCTCTCTTCCGGTCCCAGGGCACCTTCCTACAGATCCAAAGCCTATTTTCAAATGTACAGCCCCAGTCAGAGACACATGGCCCAAAAAGTGAGGTAAATTTTGTCTTGCTGGTGCTTAGCCATCAGTTCTGAAATTTGTTTGCTGCAGATTAGTAAGCAAGCACAAGCAAGCCCATGCTTACCTTGGTTATTGCCCAGAAGACTGGGAAGCCTTAGCCCCTCAGGCCTGAGCCAGGGCCCAGCTTCTCTGATGGCTTCACCAGGAGGGGTGATCCACACTCCCCTGACCCCTATTTTGTTATCAGTCCTGACAGCTTGTCTGGCGAGAACCTGGGCCTCCCCCTCCACTGTTCTCTGCTACGCCCTAGCAGCCGCTGTGGCCCCTCCGTCCTCCCTAGACCACGGCAGTCACCCCGAGTGCTCCCACGACCACTCCAGCCTCCCCTGGTCCCACTCGTCCATCAGACCAGGTCAGGCCCCTGCCCAGCTCTGAGCTGAGTCGATTCCCAGAGGTCAGAGTAGAACTGCCCCACAGTTTCCAAAGACCGCTTGGCAGATTTGAACTGCTGATCTTTGGGTTGGCAGTCGTGGCACTTAACCACCACACCACCAGGGTTTCCCCGACCCTACCCTACCTACCCGGCCACATTAAAACCCCAAGCCCCAAACCACTGCTGTGCGGTCTGTTCTGACTCATGCCAGCCCCACGTGTTATCGGGCAGAACTGCGCTGCCTTGGAGGTTCTTGGCTGTGACCTCGATGGAAGCCAACGGCCAGGGCTTTCTTCCATGGCACTCCTGGGTTCATTCCCACCCCCCCACCCCCCGCCAGGAACTCAGAACGTGGCTGAGCCCACCACCACCCTACCCCACGTTCAGTAGACTCTCAAATACTCTTCACCCTCAAAGGCAGGAAGCCGACGTCCGCAGCTCCCCTGCTCTCTCCTTACCCCACTCCCGCTTCCCAGCTTCCACAGCCCCGAGCTTGCCTCCCTCCATCCCACAGGCCTGGGCTTAGCGGCACCAACCGTCCGCACCAGTCCAAACCTGACTCACCCCTCAAGGTCACACTCTATGAAAAGTGGCAGAGGTACTCCACAGACCAAACCAAACCCAGCCCACTGCCCTTGAGTTGATTCTGACTGGCAGAAACCCTGTAGGACAGAGTAGAACTGCCCTATAGAGTTTCCCAGGAGCAACTGGAGGATCTGAACTGCTGACGTTTCACTTAGCAGCCAGAGCATCTAACCACTATGCAACCAGGGTTTCTCACACAGCCTCATTCCTGATCTGCTGAGCTGGCCTCACCAGGTGCCTCCTGAGGGTTCAGGAAGCTGACCTGTCGGGTCTGACAGGCCCTCTGGTTCCTGGTTCATCCCATCAGGGGAGCCTCTGTCTGGAGGTCAGAGGAGGAAAACCGTGAGGTCACAGAAGGTCCTCCCAGCTCCCTCCCTGCAGGCATCCCGTCAAAGCCTCCCCAGCTCTGTCAGGCACCCCTCCCCACTCCTGTGAATCCAAGAAGTCTTCTGTCCCCTCCCCCTAGGGCCCACAGTGGCGGCCAGGCCCAGGCATCAGGGTTCTGCACTCTGTCCTCCGTTGTGTCCCTCCATGCCCAGCTTTGGCACCAGGCACAGCTGTGAACTTCTCTGCCGATGCCCCCGTTGGAGGGGCCACTGTTTCCTCCTGGGCCTTGCCCACTGCTGTCATTCGTCACCACCAACTTGGTTCTGACTCACAGTGACCCATGCTTGCCTGAGAAGATCCCATCCACAGGGTTCTCTGGGCTCTGAGCTTCGGAAGCAGATCACCAGGTTTTTCTTGCGAGGTGCCCCTGGGTGGGTTCAACCACCAGCCTTTACCATTGTAGATGAGTGCTTAACTGTTTGTACCACCCGAGAACTCCAGACCAGACCCACCCTGGACCAGAACAGCCACTGGCAAGCACCGCTTCCCAGGGGACTTCCGGATGCCTGCCTCCACTGCAGGTGGGCAGCTCTGTTTCCCCACCTAACTGCTGGGCCACAGCTACTGCCTCTGAAGAAAGAACTTTCTAGGCATCTGTAGCACCCCCACCCCCTCTGCAATGGGAGGACAGGAGCCCCTGGAAGCGGGCGGATCATCCAAGAGGCTGGACTGGGCTCCACCGCCTCATGGACTTCACAGTCTCCAGCCAGCTGCCTGGGAACCTGCATTTTTCAAAGATTCCCAGGAGATTCTGTCGAGCAGCCAGGTTCCGTTGCCTTTTAAACAGCCTGAAATCTCTCCCATCTCCTGGAACACAACAGTGGGTCATGAGAAGAATACATGCTTTGGACATGTTGTCAGAAGGGATCAATCCTTGGAGAAGGACATCACGCCTGGTAAGGTAGGGAATCCACAAAAACAAGCAAGACCCTCGAGGTGATGGATTGACACAGCGGCTGCAACGATGGGCTTCAGCATAAAAACAACAGTGGATGTGGCACAGGACTGGGCAGGGTCTCATTCTGCTGTGCGCAGGGTCGCTCTGAGTCAGCACCCAACAACAGCAATGGGAAGAAATGAGTCAGAATCGACTGGACGACAGTGGGTTAATCCCAGTCAGATTCAAAGTGCACGCCCAGTTCCCATTCTAGGCTCCTTCTGAAAACAGCCTAGGAGGAAGCCGACAGAAGTGTGTTATAACCACCCTACACCTCCTTGGTTTTCCCCACCCTCTGTCCCCTGCAGGCTCTTGTCCCAAACTCAGACTTCATGAAGCTCGAAAGACCTCAGCATCGGGGTTGCCGAGGGTCAGAGATCTCACCACGCCATCTGACCCTGCTCCGGCGCACATTTAAGGTGCCCAGCACAGCGAGTGTATGTTTGAATTAATACCAGTATTTATTGGGGTTTAACAAGAATCCACACCGATGTGTATCTCTGGGCTTTATCTGCGTGTCCCTTATAGAGTTATTAAAACGCCCAAATGTCATTTTAATAATCAGTGGGATTTTAATTAGCACACAATAAAGATCCTATTCAATAGGACTCCTCAGGTTCAGAAAGTAATTATTCACTCACGTCACTTAATTTGAAGTGTTACCACAGATTTGTATCTCTCAAAGCCGCAAGAAGTTAGATCACAGCACATCTTGTTGGAACTTAAAAATCAAGTTCACTTCAGACCCAGCTTGCACGGGAGGAGGGGAGAAATGGAAAGAGGGGGGAGCCGGTTGGGTGGCCTCGCAGGAAAACCTGTGAGGTCTGGGGGGCAGGAGGTGAGAAGAGCACCGCCCCTTTCAGCCCTCTCCCTGGCACCACGATCCCTGAGGTCGATAGACACACCCCACAAAGAGAGGAGCCCTGCCTACCCTTGGAAACGGACTTCTCTCTGGACCTTGACTTTCTCATCTGCAGAATGAGCTTCCCTCCCTCATTGCCGTGAGTCCCAGGAAGCAGCCAGCTGGGCACTCACTGGACAAGCCCAGGTCTCTCCAGATGCTCGAGGTGTTTCGGGATGGCCCTGAGAATAGGATGCTCTGCACTCCCGGGGAGACGGGCAGAAACTCCCAGGCACGAGGTTAGTAGGAAGAAGGTGAGACGCTGGCTTCTGGGGCAGCTGGGGGCCCCCGGCAGCCACTGCTGAGAGGATGAAATGGGGTGTGGGCAGAGGCTGGCTTTGGAGGCCCCAGGCTGCCCCCATCTCACCACCTCACCACAGTGCAGAGGCACCTCCCACAGCCCCCCCAGACGCCCCACTGCTGACCACACTGGGTCTGAGGAATGGGCCAGAAGCAGGAAACACCAGTGCAGAGTCAGCCAGGAGCTGAGCACAGGGCTGCGCCCAGAGCCGGGTCTCGCTGAAGTTAAGGGGGAGCGAGCCTGCGTCTCAGACTGCCTGCGGGTCTGACCCCAAAGACAGTTCCAACGACTCAGACCTCGATCATGTGGTTCGTGGATCAGCCCCACGGTTCTACCACTTTTGAGAAATCAGCTCACTTGAGTGTGAGCACCAAGCCCGCTGACATGAGAAAAGTCCATCTCAAGGGGAAACGCTGGCCAGAAGGCACGAGGCTCCTCGGTCTAGCGGCCTGTCGCTCACCAGATCACGTTCCCAGAGAAAGACGGAAACCAACCTGGAACCTCAACAAGCTCAAGAGAGGCGGCCATCTTCCCTGAGGACGAGGAACAGGTGACCTGTCGGCAAGCTGGCTACAGGGAGTGTTGTGGCTTGATCTGTGTCCCAAGGACTTGAAGAACAAACCTCCGTACCTACGACCGTGAAATAGGGTCTTTGAAAATTCCATCCGCTAGGTGAACATGAGGTTGTGCTGGAGTGGGTGGGTAGGTTTTCATCCCATACAGCTGCCCACTGCTGTCGGGTGGTTGCTGACTCACAGTGACCCTATAGGACGGGGTAGAACCGCTCCATAGGGTTTCCAAGGCTGTAACTTTTACAGACACAGGCTGTCAGACTTTTCTCCGTTGGAGCAGCTGGTGGGTTTGAACCGCTAACTTTCCAGTTAGTAGCCAAGCACTTAACCAGGGCTCTTTCCTATACAACTCCTATAAAAGAAGAGTCACAGAGGCAGGAGGAGGAGGTAGACGCCACGTGATGCAGCAGCTGCAAGCCAAGGAATGCCTGCAGCTCCCCAAAGGTGAACAAACGGCACCTCAAAACCTCAGATGATCCCCACAGCCCGTATCCTGACTGAGACTTCCAGCCACCAGAACCGTGAGATAATCTATCTCTGTTCTATAGACCATCCAAAAAAAAAATCAAACCAAACTCATGGCCCTAGAGTCGATTCCAACTCATAGGTAAGTTGGTAAGACAGCATAGAACTGCCCCATACGATTTCCACGGAGCAGCTGGTGGATTTGAACTGCTGAGCTTTTGGTTAGCAGCGGCACTCTTAACCACGGCACCATAATCTAGCCCTTGACCAGGGACTTCTACACGTGAGATAATAAGAGGCATTTTACCTTTGCTGGGCAGACCAGGCCCTCGCACCTGTCTGCAGGTTGCTCTGGGTTGGCTGCACGTTGCTATGGTGACAGGCGCTGTGCCACCAGCATTTCAAATACCAGCAGGATCTCACAGTGGACACATTTTAGTGGAGCTTTAAGACTGAGACAGACTAGCAAGAAAGACCCGGTAACATACTTCTGAAAATTAATGATTGAAAACCCTACAGGTCACAGCAGAATATTGTCCAACAGAGTGTTCAAAGAGGAGCCCCCTGGCTGGAAGGTGCTCAGATACACAGTGCCCCAAGAGCAGACTCAGGCACACTCAGGCACACTCATGACAGCACAGGACTGGGCAGCCTTTCACTCTGCTGTAATCAGGTCACCGTGAGTCGGCCCTGACTCGGCATTAACAGCAACATGCAGACAAGGAACCTGGAACGCAGAGAGATGAGCTGGCTCGCCCAAAGTCACGGAGATACTAACTAGGTGTCAGAATCTGGCCTTGGACCCAGATCTACCCCCAGACCTGTGCTGTTCTTCAGAGCCAGGCGGCCTCCTCCACCCTCGCTACAGCCTCTGGTGTCGCAGTACGAGGAGCGGGCAGCACAGTGAGGGCCGAGGAGCTCTAGCCGTCTGCCAGGCGGAACAACCACCCAGCTCCTGGGTTACCACAGATGGCACATGGGTGTCGACAGCTCCACTGGGGAGACAGACATCGGCTTAAATAAGTAAGCTTAATTAACTGAAGCTATCAAGCTTAAATAAACACTTAGAATTTGTGGTAGGTGCTGTGGAAGCAGAGCAAGAGGAATGAGTGACAAAGACAGAAGAACACTTGAGAAGACAATTCCGTCCCAAGGGTCTGAGAGAACGCGAGGTAATGTGCCACCTCGGCTGGGTGACACTGAAAATGCGCAGTGACCACAACAAGGGACCCCAGCAGGTCCATGATACTAAGACAGTACAGCACCCAGGATGTCTCCTTCTATTGTGCACAGGGTCTCCGTGAGTCGGAGCTAACTGAACAGCAACCAACAACAGAACAGAAACAGGAAAAGGGTCAGTTCGCATCCTTGTCTGTTTTGGGGTTGAATCCAAGGAACTGTGATGACCACAGGAAAGTGAACACAGGTTCCCGGAGCACAGCAGCCTCACCACACGGGCAGAAAGAGCACAGCGTCTTCAGCAGCAGCTGGAGTGGAAGCCCAGCCCTGTCCCTGGATCCGGGTCACCACAGGCCGAGCTGTGCCCGCCTGACCCTAGGTATGGCTCAGCCCCTCTCGGCTGCTCCCAGCACCAGGCGCGGGGCTTTCACGGAGCCCACCCGATTAGCAGTATATGGGGTCTGCTGTTGGCACAACTCAGCTTCAAGGGGGCCGATGTTGTTGCTAGCTACTGTGAAGTCAGCTGAGACGCACAGCAGTCTTATATATTTTTTAAAGAATCCCACTGCTGTTGCGTTGGTTCTGACTCATGGGAAACCTGTAAGGACAGAGTAGAACTGCCCCATAGGCTTTCCAGGGAGCACCTGGTGGATTCAAACTGCCGCCCTTTAGGTGAGCGGCCTTAGATCTTAACTGCCCCACCACCTAGGCATCCTGGCCTTATGTACATGTGACAAAACGTCACCTGGCCCTGTGCTGTCACAACAATTGCTGCGGCTATTTTGTCAGCACACCTCAAGGACAGCTTCCCTTGTTGTCGCTGTCCCTCTGCTTTATCAAACACAGTGTACTCTTCCAGCCACTAGTGTCACCTAACAGCGTGTCTTAAGGAAGCAAGCCCTCTGGTTGTATTTCTTCTAAGACTGATTGGGTCATTTCTCTGGCGGTCCATGGTATATTCACCGCGATTAGAATACGCCTCAAATCTACGTGTCCAGCTTCCATGGGCATTAGAGGGGACTGAAAAGACCACGGTCAGGAGCACCTTAGCCCTCACTGGTCCTGGCTGTGCTCTCAGAGCCAGGCACGCCGCTCCAGAGCCCAGGAGCATTCTGGAACTGATGCCTCCCTGCACAGAGGCTGCAATCAGACCAGAAAGGACGACGGTGATGACGACAAATACGGAACTGCCTCTAATGGACCACCTACTCCACACCAGAATCCCTTCCAGGAAGTTCAGGTGCGGGATCAGCCCACTCAACAGGGCTCGGCACAGTGGTGAGGTGACTTTCCCAACACCTAGCTATCAAGTAGCAAAGCCAGGGCTGAAACCCATCTCCAGGGCCCCCCAAGACCCGATTCCCTCCCCAGCCTGGACTGCCTGGGTGGGGCTCTGTGTGTATCCGGTGACCTGGAGACACGGTCTCACAGGAGGGGCCCAGAAGTGCAGTCTCAGCATTTCACTGACCGCGTCAGTGGGTCCCGGGGCTGGGGCCGCCACAGTCACAGATCTGAGCTGGCCGGCCAATCAGTCCGAGGCAGGAAGCACCGCACACATCTCCTCTGCCCCTTATCTCCTCGTTCTGCTGGGTCACAATCACCACACCTTATCGGAACATCTGCACCTCCAGCAGACGCGGCCTAGCCAGCTCAAAACAGCCGTCAGCTCTGCCCCCAGAAGCCCTCCCACCATCACAGCACCACAGATGAAAACAAGAAACCCCACGCTGGAGCCTGAGGGTCCGCCCCCAGCAGGGCCTGTCCTGGAGCAGAGACCACCCTGAACACTAGAGGGCAAGCACATCTTCCTCCTCCTCCATCTAGCTCTCATGGTGCAGTGGTCAAGAGCTTGGCTGATACCCAAAAGGTTGGCAGTTCGAATCCACCAGTCTCTTCTTGGAGTCTCTATGGCGCAGTTCTACTGGCCTAAAGGGCCACTATGAGTCAGAATTGACTTGATGGCAATGGTTCGGTTTTTCTTGTTTGCTTGTTTTCTACCTGGTAAGCTCCTAACCATCCTTTAGAAGCCCCGCTCACGTGCCCTTCCCTGGAAGATTTCTCAGTCAACTCCCTTTCCCTCTTCCCCCTCCTCCCCATCCCCAGCCAGGCTATGGTGGTCACTCCCATCACAAGGTCTTGTCCCCTTACCCCCCTGTGTAGTGATAATGTGGTTTTGTGTCTGTCTCCCCTATCACACCATAAATTGGAGGCCATAAACCTCTCATTATGAAAACACAGGTTAGACAAATAAGAGATCTAGTCCTATTTGATCATCTTGGGGAGGGTCACCTTTCTGGACTGATTCGTGCACCTAGCTCACTGACGTAAGGGTGCCACAACAGAAAGGTCCCAATCAGGTGGCTTTAAGGGACAGCAGTTTATGTTCTCCCAGCTCTGGGGACCGACAGTCTCAGTTCTGGTCCTTCCTTGCCACAACTTCCAGGAGTTCCTGGAGGTTTCCTGGAGTTCTGTGACAGATCCCTGTCTTGGGTCTAAGCCTCAGCGTCTACTCTGCTCTTTTTAAACCTCAGAACTGATTTAGCTTAGGATCCCCCCTCCTTTGGCCTGACCTAATTACCGCGACAAGAGCCCCGATTTCTAAACCCCTAAAGGGCTGAGGAGTTCAGCAGTTGTGTGGGGGAGGGACACAATTCAGTGCGTTGCCCCACACAGACAGCGGGAATTCAGGCGGGTTTCTCTGTGTCTGTGCTGTTGCGAGCTGCTGCTGAGTCACTGCCGACCTGGACACCCTCCGTCGGACAGAACCAAACACGACCCAGTCCTGCGCCACCCTCAGAACCATTGCAACGCCTGAGCCTGTTATTGCAGTCGCTGTGTCAGTCAATGTCCTTAAAGGCCTTCCTCCTTTTCCCTGGTCCTGCACTTTACCAGGCATGATGTCCTTCTCTGGGGACCGGTCCCTCTGATAAGACGTCCAAAGCACAAGAGACGAAGCCTCGTCACCCTTGCTTTGTCTCAAGAGCACTCAGGCTGCACTTCTTCCAAGACAGATTTGTTCATCCTCCCGGCAGTCCGTGGTATGTCCAATATTCTTCACCGGCACCCTAAGAGCGAAATAATAATTTCAGGAGTGACACGCAAAGAAGCCACCTAGCACATGTTACTCCCCTCCACCTCCCACCTCCCACACCAAGCACCTTGCCCGGCACTCTGAGATGCCTAAAGAACAACTGTACAGACAGAACTAATGCAACGCTGAGGCTTTCCTCGGTAGACAACTGTCAGAAGAACAAGGAGAGACTAATTCAAGAAGGAGACCCGTCTGTACCTACCTTCCAGAGAAATGGCAGATCCAGCTCCTTACTCACCTCCTGCTTGCCCTTCTTGGACCCACAGGAAGATTGCATTTCCCAGAATCCCCTGCAGCAATGTTAGGGTCATGTGACTAGACTCTGCCCAACAGAATATGGTAGACACCATGGGCACTTTTCTGAGCCTGGCCCTGAAACTCTCCACCTGGTCCCCCATGTTTTGTGTCTCCCCTGTATCTTTGTGGCTGGAGTCAGACTGGGAGATACCAGAACTGTACAACGGAAGGACCCTAGCTTCCTGAGCCAGTGTCTGGAGGACAGACCCAACATCTGGTGGGCTAGAACAAGAGTACAATTTAAAGCTTTTTTTATGTTTACCCACTGAAGTGATGGGCAGTTTGTTATAACAGCTACTGTTACTTATCCTGGCTGACACAGAAATAGCAGTCAGGAAGGGGTGGAGGCCAAAATACATATATATATAAATGAGGCAGCATCACTGTCTCAGTAAAGTGGTAGGAGATGTGAAGTCAGATTTAGTAATGTGAAGAGACAGACACCTATGCGACCAAGTGCAATCATCTGCTAAGATCATTGCCGAAAATGATTTGGAAGGCCAAAGGTGGGCCTGTGGCACTGGTAGCTCCAGGGAAGGGACTAGAAAACAGAGTTTCAATAATTGGAATGTGCCAGCCACAGCTGGCTGCACTTGGGGAAATGTTATAAAGAGAAAGAGAGGCTGAGGAAAGAACCAGTTTGCAAGCAGAAGGGAAAGGGAATAGAGCCTCCCAAAATTCTGCGGTGGCATAAACTGTCTGCACACAACTAGTAACCCACAAGTTTGGCAGTTCAAACCTGTCCAGTGGAAGAAATACATGGCAATCTGCTTCTGTAAAGATTACAGCCAAAGAAACCCTACAAACACTTCTACTTGGTCACAGGAGTTGCCATGAGCCAGATCAGTTTGCTGGCGATGGGTTCGATTTGGGAGTTTTGTTAGAAAAGCCAACTGTTTCTAGTTCAACGCATAGCAAGACACGGGGGGTTAGAAGTGTTAAGGGGCAAGAGCCCAGTAAATCCTTCCGGTTGGATAAGGTGACTTAGAGTCAAGTTCAGGCTATAGCTGTGGCCACTTAACCTCAAGGTGGTTGTTGTTGGCTGCAGCCAGGTCAGTCCCCAAGGCATGGAGACACCCCTCACAACAAAGCAAAGCTCTTTTCAGACTGCCACCACCCCCACAATGAATGCCAATAGCAATGTTGTCATGCACAGGTTTCCCTTGGCTGGTTTCAGTGGATGGCCAGGCCTGCCTTCCTGAGCATCACTGTTGGGCAGCTTCTCTGAAACCCGGTCAGCATCCCACCAACTGCAAACCTCCACCGACAGATTGGCAGTGATGGTGCGTGGGCGGGGTGGCTGGGAATCAAATCCAGGTCTCCCACGTGGAAGGCGAGAATTCTGCCACTGAACCACCCCTGCCCAGTCCAAGGACACACCACTGAGTTGAGAGACAGCAAGAGAGAAGGCATGGGGAAGAAAGCAAAGAGAGGAGGCAGGTCTGCCAATTACACCAAGGGAAGCCCTTGGACACAGAGAATGGGTGAAAACAGGTAGACCAGAAGCCTTTTAAATCTTTTTTTAATTGTATTTAAGTGAACAGTTCAAGTTAATTTCTCATTTAAAAATTGATACACATCTTGTTCTGCAACACCAGTTGCAACTGCCACAACGTGACAGCATGCTCCTCGTGTCCACCGCAGGTCCCCTGTGTCCATTGGTCCACTTCCTGTCCCTTCCTGCCTTGTCTTCCTGCTTTCAGAGCTGCTCAGCATCTAAGGGAAAGATTTTGATTTTGCAAAGCCTTTCACCATTAAGAATCAAAACACATTTCCTTCAGAAAGAAAACACAGGAGAGAATGTTTGCGACTTTGGGTTAGGTAAATATTTTTTAGATTTGACACAAAAGTCATCACCTTTAAAGGAAAAAATTTGATAAACTAGACTTTGTAAAACTTAAAATTTCTGTTCTTTGAAAGATGCTGTTTATAAACCGAAAAGACAAAGCCACTCACTGTGACAAAGGGTTTGTAAATCACATATCTGGTAAAGGACTTGTAACCAGACTACGTAGTAAGAACTCAACTCAAAATAAGTCATCTAGTGCTGCTCTAACACAAATACCGCAGTGGACGGCTTTAACAAAGAAAAGCTTATTCTCACACAGTCCAGCAGACTACAAGTCTGAATTCAGGGTGCTATCTCTAGGGACGCACTCTCCCTGTGCCGGCTCTGGAGGAGGGTCCTTGTGCTGCATCGCTCTTTCTCTGGTCTGAGAGCATCCTGGCACAGGAACCTCAGGTCCAAAAGATACACTGTGCTCTCAGTGCTGCTTTCTTGATGGTATGAAGTGCGGTTCCCAACTCTCTCCTTGGTTCCCTTTCCTTTTATCTCTTATGGGATAAAACGTGGTGCCAGCCACACTCCAAAAAAACTCCCTTTACACTGAAGCAGGAAGGTGACCTTAGGAAGGGTGTTACCATCCCACCCTAATCCTCTTTAACATAAATCCAGTCTATTACCCACAGGAAAATCGCAAAATGGGGATTGATCACACAATACTCGGAGTTATGGCCCAGACAAATTACTCCACACACTGTCTGGGGGACACAATTCAATCCCTGACAAACCCAGTAACAAATAGGCAGAAGATTTGAACAGAAACTTCCCCAAAGACACACAGGTGGAAATAAGTACACAAAAACATGCTTAGCAACATCAGTTACTACCCACGGCCACTGCTGACTGAACTACAATGAGATCCCTCTACATACCTCTTAGAATGACTTAAAAAAAAAAAAAAAAAAGTAGTCAGAGAGAGAGATAATACCAAGTGCAGAAGAGGAGACAGAGCAACTGGAACTGGAACCCCACACGTTGCTGGGAAGATTATCAAATGGCACGCTGCTTTGGAATACACTTTTGTAATTTCTCATAAATAGTAAAAAGCCAATGCCATCAAGGTGATTCTGACTCATAGCAACCCCGCAGGACATCTCCTGAGCTTGGGGACTGGTTATTTCAGCAACCAGTATTGCTCATACTGACTGATACTTGTGGTAGGAAATGCATGTGGCCTTGGCCCAAGAGGATGCAACATCTGAGCTAAGAACAAAGGCAAGGTGACATGTGAGGTGCTTCTGTATCTTCTGCAGATGGCATGTGAGGTGTTTGTGCAACTTCTGTAGCAGCACAGGAGCCCCGAAAGGGCCAGAGCCCACAATGAGTGGGGACGTTAGCCTCAGGAGCATGGCCAGCCGGGAGTGTGCAGGGAGAAGTCATGTTGCTCCAGGAGGGACCAATGGAGTTGACCTCCTGGGTCCCAGAATGGCCTATCACATGAAACACCCCAGAGGATGAGGGAGACGGAAACCCTATGACAGGAGTCCTAGAACAAGCCAGCCAACATGTAAACAGTCTGTCATTCCTGCCAGAGCAGAGCCAGGGTCCAGTTCCAGGTGGGAGGGCTACCCGCACAAGGCAGGACCTGGGCCGGAGAGACAACCTAGGGCAGCAGGAAGCACCGTCAGCACAAACCCAGTTCCCAGATCCAGGGCCCAGTCAGGGAATCAGGACCTGGGACAAGACCAAAGCCAGAGGCCACAAACACTCCACCAGAGCAGATGCAGCAGCCACTGAGGGCTCGCTGAGCTTCAGAGCAGAGAGTATCTTGGCCCACCCCCACCAGCCTGGCAGGCCTCATTGGTCCCAGAGTCCAGGGTAGGGTGAGCCTGCAGGTGGGGGTCAAGGGGCCCCTGGCGGAGGAGAGGCACTCAGGTGGGGCCTGGAGTTTAAAGTTCTGGACAACTATTTCCCACATATCAAAGACCCCCAATTACTAACAAGAGGCATGCGTACATTGGCAGGGAACCCTCAGACAATGGAGTTTAATATTTTAAAAAGAACAAAAGAAAATAGTGCTTTCAAGAACAACCTAAATGATAAGTTGAACTACAAATGGCTACCTCTAACCAGTTAGGGACTAGATGGTGAGTCCCGAGGACATAAGGACCCAGACTCTCTCCTACCTAGTACTGAGAATGCTGCTTGGCACCCAAGATCTATAGACACATTCACTGTTAAGACAAACCTTATGGGAAAGAGACTTTCCCTTTGGGTGGTTAAATAGTCCATTGGGTTTCTATAGCATGGTGTAGTTATAAAGGGCATTTGTGTCTGCTGTCTCACAGGACCTTCCCAGAGTCCTTTGAGGGATATTCCTTCTTTCTGTCCAGTGGGCAGATGAAGAAACAGGGGCCCTGCATGCGGACCTGAGAATGAGCATCTCCATTATGCTGTGGACTAGGGCTTAGGAGGCTCGACCCTCCTGATGTTTTGGGATCCTTCTTTGCTGTGGGAGGGTATCATGGGTAGTGTAAGATATCCAGCAGCATTCAGGGCCTCTACCCACTAAATATCAGTAGCACTACCCACCCAAGTTATGATGATCAAAAGCATCTCCAGCCAAGCCAAGTGCCGTCGAAAAACGTCTCCAGACATTACCAAATGCCCAGGAGAGGGGAAGAAAGGAGTGGAATCACCCTGATGAGAATCATTATTGGGGGTGGACTAGCCCATGTCCCCTAAGACAGGCAAGACTACACTCCATCGTCTGAAACCTTGGGGTCTGGTGTGGTTTAGAATTCAGAATTTCCTGGACTTTGAAGAGATATAAAGCACACTATCCCAGTGGATACCAACGGATAGGAAATTTGAAGACAGCTACCTGGCCAACCAACTGGAAGAGATCCATAATTCTCCCCATTCCAAAGAAAGGTGATCCAACAGAATGTGGCAAATAAGATTTTGCTGGAGATAATTCAAAAATGGTTGCAGCAGTACATCAACAGAGAACTACCAGAAATCCATCCAGATTAAAAAAAAAAAGATGAGGAAAGAGACTGATCATTGCTCGTGTAAGATGGATCTTGGCTGGAGACACAGAACACTAGAAAGATGTTTCCCTGTGTTTTATTGACTATGCAAAGGCATTCAACTGTGTGTGTCACAACAAATTGTGGACAGCATTACAAAGAACAAGAATTCCTGAATACTTGATTGTGCTCACGCAGAACCTGTGCATAGGCCAAGAGCACTTGTTCAGAACAAGGCAACACGGTGTGCTTTAAAAATCAGGAAAGGTGTGTGCCAGGGTTGTATCACCTCACCAGACTTACTCCATATGCTGAGAAAATAATCTGAGAAACTGCAACATAGGAAGAATGGAATATCAAGATTGGAGACTCATTAGCAACCTTCTTTACACAGATGACACAGCCTTACTTGTCGAAAGCAAAGAGGACTTGAAGCACTTTCTGATAAAGAGCAAAGACGCAGCCTCTCAAAGAAAACAAAAATCCTCACAACTGGGCCAATAGGAAACACTGTGAAAAACAGAGGAAATACTGACATTGTCAAGGATTTCATCTTACGTGGATCCACATCCAACGCCCGTGAAAGCAAGTCAAGAAATCAAACAAGAGATTGGGTAGATCTGCTGCAAAAGATCAGTCACTTTGAGGACTAAGGTGCACCTGACCCAAGCCCGGTGTTTTCATTGTTTTATTTTTTCCTATAGTTTTTGCTTTTGTTTCTCTTTTTTTGTTTTTTGGCAATTGAGTGTAAGTGTACAATCTATTTTAAATTTACATGCCTGCCTCTCTGCAGCTCCCTCTGCTCTCCTTGCCCGGTGACAGCACACGCCTCATTTCTGTTCTATACGTATCACATCCTCTTAACCATCTCCTGTCCCCTCGTCCCCACCCTCTTCACTCCCTTCTAGTAAGAGGCCAGTAGGATGACATCCTACTGATGCACAAAACCATAAAGTTCACATACAATATGATCACTCTGTGTCTCCAAGTCCAATCCATTCATGTTCGAAGAGTTGACCTTATTACTGATCTGTGATCAGGGCCACATCAGGGTGAGAGACCATGCCACCAGGGGAACGCCCAGGCCTTTCGATCATCAGTTGCAGTCTTTTAGCCGAGTTCTTTGGGTGCACCCCTTTTTACTCTCATGTTGCCACTGGGACTCGACACTGTGAGCCCCTTCACAGCTGCCATTGGTGGTAGCTGGTCACCATCTGGTTCTTCCAGTCACATGTTGATACAGTCACCCATTCACATAGGTCCTTCTGTATGTTCAGTCACCTCATATGCAGAAAAAGGTTAGACAATAAACAAAAAAGGCCTAAGAAAAATCAATCCCTCTGAGTTACGGTATTGGTGAAGAACAGAATATCGAATGGACTGCGGAAGAATGAACAAATCCATCTCAGAAGTCCAGCCAGGATGCTCTGAGAAGCGAGACTGGCAGAACTTCGTGTCATGTACTTTGGGTACGTCATCAGGCAGGACCAGTCCCTGGAGAAAGACATCCTGCTTGGTGACGTGCAGGGTCAGCGAAAGAGAGGAAGACAGTCAACAAGATGGGATGACAGAGTGGCTGCAAAGACAGCCTCAAGCACAGCAAAGACTGTGAGGACGGCACAGGACTGAGCGGTGTTTCTTCTATCAAACGTGGGGTCACCGCGAGTCGTCACTGACTCAACGGCACCAACAACAACATCCCAGGGGCACCTGGGGTAGCGCCCTACGATCTGAGGTCTCACTACTTACACAGCGAAATGAATGAATAGCCACCTAAGTTGTGACTGTCAGGTGCTGATGAGTTGATTCTGACTGACAGGGACCTCAAGTGACAGAGTAGAACTGACCCACAGGGTTTCCAAAGCTCTGATCTTCACAGAAGCAGAGCGCCTCTGTCCCTCTCGGTGGCTGATGGATTCAAGCTGCAGACCTTTCCTTAGCAGCCAAGCCCTGAACCACTGGGCCATGTGAAGAGGACAAACGGGAACACGAAGATGACAATTGGCTTCAGGCCAGTTTGGCTCAGAATTTGCTGCAAGATAACTTCACTCCTGTGAAACAGTTGACCTTGGAGTTTGTTGGATTCCAGAATTGCAGAAGAGCACCTAACGAGTGCCGGCAGACAGGGACGTAGTTCCTGCCCAGGGCAGCCCGGCGAATGCCGTGGGCGGCAGCACGGCCGGTGCTCCTCACCTTCCCTCCGCACCCACCCCTCCTCACTGCCTCTTCACACAGTCTCTGCCACCACGTGCTGCCATAACAAAAAATACTAGTCGGTGGCTTCAGAGAGCAGACATTTCTTTTCTTCCAGCTGTGAATGCTGAAAGCCCAGAGCAGGGTCTCGGCTATGTGGGGTCTGCATGTGGATCTCTCAAGGAGCCTTGGGCGCTGGCCTCTGTCCTTGGCATTCTTTGGCTTGCAGATAGGTCCCCATGTACTTCTGTCTCTTCCTCTGGGTGTCTGTGTCTCTTCTGCTGTCTCTGTAACTTGGAAGTGATTAGGGTTAGGACTCACTCTACACTGGCATGATCTTGTCAACGTAACATTAGAAAACCTCTGTTTCCAAGCAGGATTGAACACACAGATACAAGGACCAGGATCCCAGTACAGATTTGGGGCAACACAGCTCAACCCATACCACTTGCCCAGGCCCCCCGCCGGGCAGAAGGAGAAGCTTCATGCAGGTCCTTGCCCCTGGCCATGTCCCACCAGCTGCCCCTGCACCTCCCAGCTCCCCTCTTCACCCCCCGAGTTCATTGCTCATGTTCTCACTCTTTTCAAGGTTGTCTCCTTGAAAAAGCTTTCCAAGTAGTTAAGGCACCATCTGATAGTCTGTACTGTTAACCAATTGTTGAGTCAGCTGTGACGTGGGACAACCCCATGTGTGTCAGAGTAAAACTGTGCTCCATAGAGTCTTCTCTGGTGGCCTAGTGGTTATGGGCTGTGTCTGCCAACCAAAAGGTCAGCAGTTCAGATCTGCCAGGTGCTCCTTGGAAACTCTGTGGGTCTGTTCTGCTCTGACGTATAAGGTTGCTAGGAGTCAGAATGAACTCCATGGCAGTTGGTTTGATTTTGATTTTATAGAGTTTCGATGGCTGCTTTTTCAGAAGTCGATCAGTCACCAGGGTACCTCTGGGTGGACCCGAACCTCCAACCTTTGGATTAGCAGCCAAACACATTAATGGTTCACACCATCCAAGGACACCTCAGGAAGGTGGCTGCTGTCACTGCTGGGTGTCACCACGTGGATTCCAACTCAGTGACCACATGTCTTACACAGTAGAACTGCCCAGAGGTGATTTCTTGGCTGTACTCTCCACAGGAGCAGATCACCAGGGCCTTCTCCCTAGGAGCTGCTACGTGGATTCAAATCACCAACCTTCTGTTTAGCAGCTGAAGGCTTTCCCTTGGTGACACCAGGGCATTTTTTTCCCCCAGCCAAGTTAGACCCAAGGATTTAGGAAACAAATAAATGAGTTTGCTATGGATTGGACTTTCTTTCAAAAACGTATGTTTTAAGTCCCACACACTGTGCCTGTGCACAGTCCACCTAGAGAGCGGGCTTTCTTTGTTACGTTAATCAGACAGTATTAGTATTGGGTATCTTTTAAGTCAATCTCCTTTGAGATATGAAAGACATTAAACAAACAGGTGAGCGAGCAGCTGAAGGAACGGGAGAAGCCATGCCACATGGCGATCTCCATGGGACCAGGAAGCAGAAGCGGACAAGACAAGAACAGAGACAAAAAGCCGTCCTCGGCAGCCAGCCCTCTGAATTTGGACTTTTAGCTTCCTAAACTGTGAGGGAGTCAATTTTTGTTTGTTAAAGCCATCCAGCTGTGGTGTTCTGTCACAGTCGCACTAAGTGACTGAGGCCCCATCCACTGTGGTGTTTCTGTTGTAGCAGCACTAAGTGACTGAAATACCATCCACTGTGGTGTTTCTATTACAGCAGCACTAAGTGACTGAGGCCCCATCCACCTGCAGTGCTCCTGTCACAGCAGCACTGGATGACTGAGGTAGGGCAGAAAAGAGGGGGACCCTCTGACAGTTGTGCGGCAACTGGAAGAGCAGCTGGGGGCGCTCTCCCTGTGAATGCCTAATCATGTCCTGTGACCAAGGGGCGTGACAGCACAGTTTCTGTCTCCTGTATTGGCGCACGACATACTCTGTCCTGACGGTGAGATCCCATTCTAAAGCAAACCTCATGGGGTCAGGTCTGTTTACTCAAATATTTGTTCTGAAAAACAAAGCCGTGAAAGCCATCAACCTCACCCAACACTGGGGACACCCATCTGCCTCCAGCTGGGGAAGCAAGTCCCCTGCCTTTGCCGTGGGGACCAATCAGGAGATGAGACAGTCCATGGCGTGCAGACACCCACGGTGTCCCCCTACCTGGAGGCCCGCGCTCCTCTCAGCTGGCTGTGGAGACGAGGGAGGTTTTTTCCAGGACTTGGTGGCGCTCCATATGGTCGAGATCAAAGGTGTTGCTGGGTGCATGGTTCTGCTTTATTTCCAAGCACTGCTGTTAATTAGAAAACAAGATCAGAGGCAGTATTAAAATCCAATTAAATTGATATGAACAGATTGCCAAGTGGTGTTCACTAATGTATAATTGAGCACCATGCAAATTTCGGTGGCTGGCTTTTGTTTTTTCCCCCCACACTCTGGAATGAATGATGAGGCCATGAAGTTTTCCTTCATTGTAAAAAACAAACAAGTGAACGCACTGATCTGGGGGGTATTGCCCTAGTGATTGATGAAAACGAGAGGAGAATGACAACGTGAGGCACTGGGAAGGGCGAGGGTGAAGCTCCTTTCAGTTACTCCCCGTTCTTCCTCTCTGCCCAGGTCCTACCTCCATGTCCTGTGCCCCTGCCAGGACCGGCCTCCTCTTGACCTTCTGTTTGTAACAACGCGGAGACAGTTCCTTTGGGTTTGATAGGTGGCTTGAAAAGAAATTTGGGAAATAAGAGGAGAAAAGCCACAGACCCAAAAGGGTTTATGAGTAGCTGGTGTTTTTTGGTGCTGGTTTCTTATGACTGAGAGATGGGCCATGAGCAAACCCCCGCAGGATTGAGAAGCTGGGAGACAACGTTGGCGGGAGGACAAGGAAAGACCCATCCTCCCCGAGGGCTAAACTGGCCACTACCTGGAGAGACGCCGCAGCGTGAACATGCTTCAGGAGGTGCTTGTGTTGAAATCAGACCGTTTGCTCATTGCGGAGGCAGCCGGTTTATGCGCACGTTGTCACTGCTCGTGTATTTTCTTTTTTAAGTGCCACCAAGGAGTCTAAAGAAAACAGCAGAGGATGGCAGCCTCTACATATGCACGATAGGCTTCCAGCATTTGTTCTCCCTTAAAAAGAAAGACAAATCTAATCGGTTCCCTCACAGAAATGCAGATGGGGTGCTAGACTGTCAGGAAGCCACACAGATACAGAAACCCTGGCCAAGGCCCGAGCTACGGATGAAGGAGCCGACAGTGCGGACCCCAGCGCACCGCAGCCAGCTGCGAGAGGCACAACGCGCGTCCCTGCTTCTGCCTACCTAGACACCACTGTGCCATCATGCAGTTCAGGGTTGGTCAGTCCAGCTCCGCGGAGACTCTGATTGGCTTAATCACATTTCTTCCACCTGTGACAGGCTCACTACAGACACGTGGCCCACTTCTGCGTAAGTATGTGAGGGGCCTCTCCCAGAGGTTTCTGGGAAAGGTCTTGTAGGCTGAGGAAAAGAAAGACGCTCCTGGGAAGCCATGGAGTTACAGTCTGGGCACAGTGCCTGGAGTTGCTGGTTCCATCTTGCCACCAGGCCAAGGGTGAAGCCCACACATCCAGCAAGACCCAGAGAACCACCAAGAGCCAAGCCCCCAAGTAGTCAGAACCTGAAGCCCACACAGTACCCGACTTCTTCTTACATAAAATGATGAATCCCCTCATTAAGTAAGCCTTCCTGAGTCTGGTTTTCTGTTGAATGCTGCCAAAATAACCCAACTAACACCAGATGAAAAAGAAGAGAGGAGGGTAAATTTAACCCCACCTACGAGATCAAGGGAAATTTCAGAAAGAGGCCCACACTTCCTAGTTCATACCAGCTGTGGAAGCAGGACTTCTATTTGCCTATTCAGTTTTCCAGTTAATTTGTTGAAGAGCTTCAGCAGAGGGCCAAAGGACAGGACAGGGGCATTATGGGCCTCTGCTCTCCTCAACCAAAGTTCTCCTTGGACATAAGGATGGCAAGACTGCATCTTATGGACTTTGGACAAGTTGTGAGGAGGGATCAACCCCGCACAAGGATATTATGCCCAGTAGAATGGCAGGTCAACAAACAAGTGCAAGACCCTCAAAAAGATGGATTGACAAAGTGGCCACAACAATGGACTTAAGCATAAAAATGATTGTGGACGTGGTGCAAGACCAGGCGGTGTTTCCTTCTGTTGTGCACAGGATCACACTGAGTTGGAACCAACCCAACGGCACCCAACAACAACAACTCATTTTCGTGGAAAGAACTCAAAGAGGGACATTTGCTCAGCAGTCCAACTTCATGCTTCCCAAACAGCAATTTCTCATCAAGGAGTGCATTACACACTGTCTCTTCTCATCATCCCAACAAGCCTCCATTGTTGTTGTTTGGTGCCATTGAGTCACCTCCAGCTCACAGTGACCTCAGGGTAATAGAACACTGCCCAGTGCTCTGTCACCCTCACAATATTGCCATGTTTCAGCCCATTATTGTAGCCAGTGTGCCAATCTACCTCACTGAGAGTTTGTCTCCTCCACTGATCCTTTGTTTTACCAGCACTGTCTCCTTCTCCAGCAGCTGATTTCTCCTGATAACGTGTCCGAAGTAAGTCTTGCCATTCTCTCTTCTAAAGAGCATTCAGAACGTACTTTCTCCAGGACAGATTTGTTCATTCTTCTGACAGGCCACACTAGAGTCCATTTCTTTACCAACACCACAATTTGAGCGTCTCAGTTCTTCTTCAGTGTTTCTTCTTCATCGTCTAGTTTTTGCACACATAAGAAATAATTGAAAACAACATGGCTTGGGTCAGGTACATGTTAGTCCTCAAAGGGACATCTTTGCTTTCTAATGCTTTAAACAGGGCCTTTGCAGCAGATTTGCCCAATGCAATATATCATTTGATTTCTTGACTATTCTTCTGGACCAATACACAGCATGATAAATTATTGGTTCCCTTCCCATTACACCCCTGGATCACACACGGTAGGCACTCTCCAAATGTCAAAGTTGTTTGGCTAACAAGAGTGAAGCTGCCACTTAAACCCAGTTCTATATATCTCTGGATCCTGGACTGGTAGCTTTTGTCTACACTGCCTCCTTGCTAGCACAGGGCCTCCACCCAACCTCTACGAGTACTCAGTGAAGGTGTGTTGGGTGAGTGTCCAGTAACACAATCAAAAGGGAACAGATCACAAATGTGATCTGTTTCACTTTCAAGAGTGAAATTGGGAACACTGGATGAGGACTCCAAACACCAGGATACTGGAAAAAAAACAAGAACCAAGTCAATTGCCATCCAGTCAATTCTGACTCATGGCAACCCCATGTATGTTAGAGTGAAAGTGTGTTGTTCTTTAGGGCATTCAAGGTCTGTGAACTTCATCACCAGGCCTTCCTTCGGGGGTGACCCTGCATGGATTTGAACAACCAATCTTTCGGTTGTTAACCAAGCACATTAACCCTGGCACCACTCCGGGGCTGCTAGGATATAGGATGCCTGGATTAAAGTCTTGGCTCTGTCCCTAATTAGCTGTGTGAACTTGGGCATATTACTTCACTTTGTTGCACCTTAGTTCACTGTGAGAGGCAGCATATGAGACAGTCATAATCTAAAGAAAAGCCAGTTTCCAATGGGATAAGATAGTATTTCACCAAGTGGTGGTTCCCATGAAGTCTTAGCAGTAACTGTAATTCCAGCATCTTGTGGTATGAAATTCTACAGAGCTTTCTCCTTCTACGACAGCATTTAATATATCTTTGCCTCAGTCCAAACCAGAAACCCCACTAGGACTCACTACCCAACCTGCAGGCCTCCATTCAAGACATAAATGCAGAGACCCCTGTTTACAAAATAGAAAAAGGCACCACAAACGTCATAAAATGTAAAGATTTTCCCTTTCTTTTACAGTCTCCCCCATGATTTGTCATGATGTTTCTCATTCAGTCTTTCACAGCATTCTAAGTAAAGAAAAATTAAATTTTTTTGATCTACTGAACAGGAATTTTACCGTTCATCTTTCTACTAAACACTGCTAATTTGAAATGAAAATGTCAGAGCATTTAACTCACAGACGGCCACATAACAGTTACACACTGGCATTCTGTCACTTCTGCGTGCTTATGAGTATCATTTCTAAAGGAGCAACAGGAACGCAAACCTAACTCACCTGTTCACATGTCACTTCTTGACACACACACATTCTGCCAATACTCCATGGACACCAGTGGCTTTCACAATGCCTTTACCAGGGCTTTGTGTGGCGCCTTGCTGAACTGCCACACACATGGGCCACCAAAACTCTGCACTGATGGAGCACTGTGAGTACAACATGCAAACAGCATGGCAAGGACCACCAGGTTACGCACACTGCACTGTCTCCTCTGCTCACAAACATGCTCCTTTGTCCCATCAAATTCCACTTACGAAATACAAGTTCAAACATAAGATTCCTACAAATTTCAATATGGAGACAGCACAACATTAAACCAAGCATAGTGCTCAGACTGTACATTCCAGAAGCTGGTTCCACATTAATGCTGCTGTCTCAGTCATTTTTAATGGCTAAGCCATCAAGTTTGAGGCCCAGAATTTTCTGGAGTACACTAAAGGAGTCCAACATCCATTGTCTAAGAAAGAAACACAGTTCACTGGTACTCTCCACTCAATATCAAAACAACAGAAATAAAAGTAATCTATATTCCCCACAAATGCCCAGTTCAGTTAGTGTAGTGGTTAACTGCTATGCCTACTATCCAGCAGATGCAATGTGAATCTACCAAAAACTTCTTGGAAACTCTATGGGGCCATTCTATTCTGTCCTATAGGATCACTATAAGTCAAAATCGACTTGATGGTAATGGAATTTGTTTATTTTTTGGTTCTTATTCCAAAAAGGTTATGAATTATCCTAACAAAATACATTCAGTGCTATGAAAATTTAAAAAAAAAATCACTGCCATCAAGTCAATTCTGACTTACAGCAACACTATAGGACAGAGTAGAACTGCCCCACAGAGTTTCCAAAAAGCACCTAGCAGATCTGAACAGCCAACCTTTTGGTTAGCAGACATAGCACTTAACCACTACCCCACCAGGATTTCTGCTATGAAAATACATAAAGATAATTCACGTGGAAGGGATACTGACAGTAGGACAGTGTCTTAAGCCTTTTTGTTTTCAACACAATGTAATAACTTTGCTCTGAAATACTTGGCACCTAGTAACTGTGGAACGAGCAAATGGAACATGCAGAGTCACCATTCTTTTGAGTATGCACACTCCTTCCAATGGACGGTCCATTTCTGAACTAATCAACAGTACTTGAGAAAACTCACAGCATTTTTTCTTTAATCTATAAAGCCTTTGTATGAGCTTATTTCATCTCATGCCCAAGACAAATTTGAATATGCTATTTTAGTCCCATTTGGCAGAGAAAATCCTGGGACTCCAACAAGGGAAATGGCTTATCTGTCATAACATATAAGAGCCAGTATAGGTTTCAGATGTAATTCTCTCTGATTCTAGAACTTTCCACCATGTAAGCACTGAAACTATAACATAGTCAGTCACCTTTGACCAAAAGAATTACTTTAGGGAAAAAAATGAAGACAAATTAAAGAATCTGGAGTTAAAAAAAAAGCGGGATTCCACATACAGAATCAGCTAGCTCCTCTAGCCAGAGGCCCCACATAGCGCAAAAGTTGCCTGATGGGTCAGCAGTGAGCACTGGTGAACAGCGCAGACCAGTCTCTGAGTCAGTACAAGGCTCTACCTCACAAAGTGCACCCACACTTTAATTACTGCACACTGTGTTTTTTTGCAAACAGGGGGAAGGAAACCGAATTGGATTTGCTCAAAGATGGCTAATGAGGCTTCTGGACGAGTCAGGCTTGTCTTTATCACGAGGCATCTCCTCTTTATCAACACTAAGGAGATTTAGGATTGGGAGCAAGTTGAATTTTCACTATTTCATTGAAATTGGCAAGTAAAGAGACCTCAAGATGCCCATCTGAGGCCAGTCTTAGTCACTTAAAGCTCCTGTAACAGAAATTCCACAGGTGCATGATTTTAACAAAGAGAAATTAATATTTTCACAGGCTAGAGGTCCAAATTCAGAGTGTCAGCACTAGGAGAAAGCTCTCTCTCTCTTCACTTCCAAGGGAAGGTCCTTGTTGTCAGTCTTCCCTGATCTAGGAGTTTCTCAGAGCAGAAATCTAGGTTCCAAATGACGTGCTCTGCCTCTGACGCTGCTTTCTTGGTGGTACAAGGCGCCCTGTTTCTCCGCTCACTTGTCTCTTTTCTGTCTCAAAACAGATTGACTCAAGACACAACCTAATCTTGTGATTCTTAACTCATTAACATTACTACCTCTAATCGTTCCTCATTCACGTCACAGAGGGAGGATTTACAAGACATAGGAAAATCACATCAGATGACAAAATGATAAACAACTACACAGTACTGGAAATTACGGCCTAGCCAAATTGACATACACCTGGAGAGTACACACTTCAATCCGTAATAAGATCTTTAGTAGTCCAGTGTCATGGGTCATGAGTAACTAAGGCCAGCTAAGTACAAAGAGCAGGTAAGAACACTTTCCCTATGGGGATAAATCTACAAGCCTAAGAATACCTGAGGCCACCAGAAGATGGAAGAGACAAGGAAGGACCCTCCCCTGTGCCTTCAGAGGGAGCATGGCAGTGTGGGCACTCTTAAGTTCAGGTTTCTTAGAAGTTGGAGAAGATCATATGCTGTGTTTTCAGCCACCCAGCTTGTAGTACTATGTCATGGCAGTACTAATACCATTCCTTACTGATGAGCACATCTACAAAGAACCACCGAAGGCCAAGCCACATTCAGAAGAGGACACAGAACATGGGATACCATTCCAGCTGTTAGATGGATCTTGGCCAAAAGAAGAGAATATCAAAAGATATATACTTGTGTTTAACAACTACTCGGAGGCATCTAACTGTGTGCATCATAACAAATTATGAATACCACTGCAAAGAATAATAATTTCCGAACACCTGGTTATGCTTGTGTGGATCTTGTACAGAGAACAAGAAACAGTCATTTGAACAGAACAAAGGAACAATGCACAGATTAAAATTGAAAGAAGTGTACAACAGAGTTGTTTTGTTTCATTTTGCATATTCAGTCTATATGATAAACAAAATTGGGCTCTATGAAGGAAAGCACCAGGATTGGGAGAAGGGTCATTTACAACCTTAAATATGCAGATAACACAACCCTGCTCACTGAAAGTGAAGAGGACTTGAAGCACTTACTGATGAAGGTCAAAAACTACAGCCTTCAGGACAGACTGCACCTCGACATAAAGAAAACAAAAATCCTCACAACTGGACCAATAAGCTGCATCATCACAAATGGAGAAAAGACTGAAGGTGTCAAAGATTTCCTTTTCCCTGGATGCACATTTAATGCCCTTGAAAGCAGCAGTTGAGAAATCAAATGTTATTGTACCCAGGCAAATCTGCCACAAAAGACTACAGTTTTAAAAAGCAAAGCTATCACTCTGAGAACTAAGATGTACCTGACCCAAGTCCTGGTGTTTTTGGTCATTTGGTATGCATATGAAAGTCGGACAAGGAGAAAGGAAGACAGAAGAATTGATGACTTGGAATTATGGTGTTGGTGAGCAATATTGAATACGCTGTGGACTGCTTGCCGTAAGAAGGAACAGGCTGACAAGAAATGTAACTGAGTGCTTCTTAGAAGTGAGAATGACAAGACTTGGAATTGTCGACTTGGGACATATCGTAAGGAAAGAGCAATTGCTAGGAAAGGAGTCCACCTTTGGCAAAGCAGAAGGTCAGTGAAAATGCAGAAAACCCTCGGTGAGACGGGCTGACGCAGCAGCTGCAACGGCAGAACTACACCAACGTGCCGACGGCCGTGAGGATGGTGCGGGGCCCGAGACTTCGTTCTCTCACACTCCAGATCGCCCTTGGTAGAAGCTGACTTGATGGCCCCTAACAACGCCACCACAGATGAGCCAATGTTACCACTGGGGAGGCAAACACCTGCCCAAGGCCCCACAGCTATGAAGTTCCAGCTCCAGGCTACAAACTCACGTCTGTCTGGCTCCAAAGGACACATTTTTTTTTTTCTCAATGTCAAACCACCTTCACAGAGACGCTGCAGAACCACTCAACTGTAGATTATTTTTCGCGGGCTGGGAAATCAATGGCCTGCCTTTCCAAGGATCCATTTAATACCACAGGACTGGGTGTCATGAAGCCCCGGTGGTATCTGGGATAAGATTAATTGCTAATATGTGTGTGGTGCCTTACAGTATACCAAGACTTTTCACTTGTGTTACCTCAGGACGGTGTAATCTCTCCTTCCGTTTGATTTACAAACGCCCCACAGAGTGTGGGCTTAGGGCCTGCTCATCAGTCATGAGGGAAAACTAGTCTGTTGGTTTCCACTCTGACTGGGTGGCAGGCCTTGCCGGTGGTGACTCAGATTTCATGCTCGCTGCAGTCCCCTGAGCGCTGCACTCTGTCTGACAGACGGCAGGATGGCGGGGGCCCCAAAAGGCAACCAAACTCTACAGCGGAGACAGCAGTGATACAAAATGCGCCAGGTAAAGTATCTTCGACTACTCATCCTTTTGCAGAAAAGGGTGACCCTGTTCAGCTTAAAATGTCACCGGGTATGAAGGTCACAATGTCCCCTCTGCCCAAGAAAGACCCACATTACCACATGGGAAGGCTGCGTTTAGGTGAAGGGTGAAGATTTGGCCCTTTGTTTATAAGAAGGCTTAAGAAGGATGGAAGTACACTGACGAATCCTGGCAAGCAAGATAAAAGCAGGAAAGGTAACCCTCAAGTGGACAGAAAAAGAAAAAAATGGGTCATGGGCTGCAATGAATACAGAAAAGGAAATGGTTAAGTTTGCAAACAATAATCCATCGCTGTGGAGTTGATTCTGACTCATAGCAACCTGTAGGACACAGAACTGCCTCCTAGGGTGACCAAGCAGTGCCTGGTTAGTTTAAACTGCTGACCTTTTGGTTAGCACCCAGAGCTCTTAACAACTACACCCTCAGAGCTCCTTGAGAACAGGATCAAGGGAAAACAAAAACTGAAAAAGGGTCCCTGTGGTCAGCAAAGATCATAAACCTTGTGATCATGACAGATGATGACTGTTCCCTGGGCCCTTCTGTTTGACACTAGAAATGAGCCCCATTTCATGTCCTCTCTCAGCGTGGCTGCTGAGTTCAGCTTTAAGAAATTGCCACTTTGGTGGCATTTGGCTAGAATGGCAACATCACTTGATCCTTGGAACTTGCTGTCAATCACTGACATGAGAAGGGAAGGTGGTAGACAAGTGAGACCACCCAGGCAGGGCTGAGGCAAGAGGGAACCGTGGGGTCGGCAGGGTAGAGGGAGTGCTGCCAGGAACAGGGTTAATGAGGAAAGCGTTTGGTCCCTCCAAGAGCCCCAGCAGGTCAGAAATCAAAATAAGACGGTGTGACAGGGCCCCAGACCAACGGAGGGGCAGGAAAACACAGCTTTTCTGGGAAAAGAACGAGAAGACCCTGGCTTTTGCTGTTGTTGCTGTTGCCAGGTGCCATTGAGTTGATTCTATCTCACGTGCAACAGGGCAAGATGAGGCCTGGTCCTGCCCTGTCTGCAGTATCTACGGTGTGTTTGAGCCCACAGCTGTGGCCAGCTCAGTGAGGGCTGCCCTCGTGTTGGCCATGATGTCATTTTCTAGCCATGGGTCTTTCCTGATGACATGTCCCAGCAAGTGAGCCCAAGTCTCACTATCCTCATTTCTAGGAACATCCTAGTTGTATTTCTCCTAAGACTGATCCTGGGCTGTTAGAAGAAGCTATTTACTGCAAAAGAGGCTTCAGAAAGTCAAATAAGCAAAGAAGCCACTATGCTTTGTTTGAGAGGGTGAGAAAAGGCATGGCTGGGTCTCCATTACCAAATGGAAACCGTGGTGACAATTATATGAAACTATGCACAGTTGCACTCTAAGGCCTAAATCACAAACGCTTCACTAGATGGGTTCCTCAGACACCAGCAGGTCTCCGATGTTCCATGGTCAATCAAGGGAAGTAGGTGACAGATCAAACAAAGTGAAATCAGTTTCTGAGCTGATGGGCTCCTCAGGGCTCTTGCATGTGAGTTTTCATTATGGTTTTCCAACAGGGCCATAGGCAATCAGGGTTTCCCAGACTTACATAGCCACCAAATCCTTCTCTCCTGATACTGATGTTCCACTTTTGGAAATGCCAAGGGTGAAGGACATGGAGGTCTGGGATCCCATGACTGGATCACATGATGCCTCAGCAGGTGGCCTGGGCCAGGAGCTTCCAATTCAGAAGGACTGTTTCTGCTGTGATGGGGCTGGGACATCTCCTCTCTTGGGTTCTTGAACCAGCCATGGTGGTCACTGGAAGGAAAAAACAAAAAGCATCTAAGACCCTCTGTTCATTTCCCAAGACTCCCAAACAAGACACCATAAATGGCTGGCTTATAAGGATGGAAACTTATTTGTCATAGTTCTGGAACCTAGAAACCCAAATCAGGATGTCAGTCACATTGATTCCTTTGGGAACTCTGAGGTAGAATCTGTCCCCTGCCTCTCTCCAAGTTTCTGGTGATAGACAGTGGTCCTTGGCATTCCTTGGCTTGTAGACACATCACTCTCCTCCACTGTCACGTGGTCACATTCCCTCTGTGTGTCTCTCTGGACCTGTTCTCTATTGTAGGACACCACTGAGATTAGACTGGGACCTTACCACTGTATGGGCTCATGTTAACTGATAGCATCTTCAAAGCCCTTTTTCCATTCAAGGTCATACTCATAGGTACTAGGATAGGACCTCAGCATACCTTTTGGGGGGCACTGTACAACCCATTGGAAACCCTGGTGGCATAGTGGCTAAGTGCTACAGCTGCTAACAAACAGACTGGCAGTTCAAATTCATCAGCAGCTCCTTGGAAACTATGGGGAAGTTCTACTCTGCCCTATAGTGTCACTGAGAGTCACAATCTTGACAGCAATACATTTGGGGTTATTCAACCTACATGGCCCTATCATTGCATCTAACATAGATTACACACTCTCAACATCTCAGACTTCACACCCTCTTCCAAATTAAGTAACCAGTCAAGTAAATGTATCACCCCCAACGTGCCCACACCCCTGGTCTGAGGGTGCTGCTGGTGGCCACTCCATGGACTCTACCAACACTTCTTCCCCCTCATGTGCCCCCCTGACATCATTGCTTCCCTGCCTCTGGGCCTTCTTCAAAGCCACGGAAGACTGATCTGCCTCTATGCAGTCGTATCCTGGAAGTGTAGGATATGACACTCAATGGCCATAATGAAGCATGGATCAGCCTCCAACCTTTCAGAGGAATAATTCTGAGACATGGTTTAGATGGTTCTTCAAAGAGACTCCTAGAAAACCCTTATGGAGCAGCTCTACTGCATCACATGGGGTTGTCACAAGTTGAAATCAACTCAACAGCAATGGGTTTAAAATCTCCTAATGGTGAGTTGGTCCAAAAGGTAGAAACAGCCTTAGAGGAAGTGAGTTTCTTTTACAATGAACACGGAAGCAGAGCAGAGGCCAACCTTATCAACAGCCTGTGGTTGTGAATGGGGACCCAACCAAGGGAAACATGACATCAGCACATCTGTCACTCCTGTAAGGTCAGGTTATGCCTTCCCAGGGGACAAAAAATAAATAATATCATTGCCAACAACTTGATTTGGACTCAGTTATCCTACAGGACAAAGTAGAACTGTCCCACAGGGTTTCCAATGAGTGACTGGTGGATATGAACTGTCAGCCTTCTGGTTAGCAGCCTGATGCTTAACTACTACACTAGAGTTCCTCATGTGTGTCCATAGGGCACAGATTAAGAGACGCAGGCTTCTCAGAGCCAACCTGGACCTGGATGTGTCTTCAGCCAGACTGGGAGCCCAACACTGACAAGGAAGAGCAGATCCTAGGTAGAAAAACAGAGGCGAACACCAGGCCTTCAAACATCAGGCAAATAGCCAGGGCCAGCAGCATGAGAAGCACCCAGGGTGAGGTCTAGAACCAGGGCCAGGAACAAGAGTTCAGTTGGAAGCTGGGTCTATGTCACCAGCCAGGTGGCAAGTACACTTGTAGGCTTGTGCAAAGACTACAGGCACCACATGGCCAAGTGACACCGTACCTGAGAGTCCTTCGGGCAGCATTTATGGGAGAAAAAAAGGACAAGGGACATGGAAGCGATTCTCAAGATAGACAAATACTCAAATTCCAAGTTTTACAAAGCTATCCAACTTCACCACCAATCAAACATCCCTAGTACAAAGTCAAAAAATAACATTTTTCCTACCTACTCATCCAAGTTGTTTATTTTAAAACCAAATTATTTATAGCACTGGCCCGGGAGCCTGGAAGTCAATTTAATATGTATCAATAGGCCTAATAGGTCCATGCTAATCTCTAGAAAGGTATCATAAGGAACCAGTGGCATAAACAAAGACTTATCTACAAGAAAGTTTATTTCAGTTTTACTAATATTGCTGAAATAGCTAAAGGGTCAAATAATTGAAAATTAGTCATAAATAATACACAGAGTTACCACACAATGGAAGATTTCATTAAAAAATTGTCAAAAGCCTGGTGATTTGGAAACACATCTATGATATCACTTTGAGGACTGAGGTGCCCCTGACCCAAGTTATGGTGTTTCCAATCTCCTCACAGGCACGCAAAAGCTGGACAGTGAATAAGGAAGACCAAAGGAGAATTGATGCCTTCGAATTATGATGCTGGTGAAGAATACTGAATACACTGTAGACTTCCTTGGCAATTATTTTACTTGGATCCTTAATCAATACCCATGAAAGCAACATTCAAGAAATAAAAAGATACATTGCATTGTACAAATCTGCTGCAAAAGACCTCTTTAAATACAGGAAAGCAAACATATCACCTTGAAAAATAAGACGTGCCTGACTCAACCCATGGCATTTTCAATTGAGCCCTCAGGGTGTGAAAGCTGAACAATGAATAAAAGACAGAAGAAAACCTGACACCTTTCAACTGTAGTGTTGGAGAAGAATGTTGAATACAGTATGCACTGCCAAAAGGACGAACAGAGATATCTGTCTTGAAAGAAGTACAGCCAGAGTGTTTCCTGCAGGCAAGGATGGCAAGACTGCATCTTACGTACTTTAGACATGTGGTCAAGTGGGATCAATCCCTGGAGAAGGACATCATGCTTGGTCAAGTAGAGGATCAGCGACAAAGAGGAAGATCCTCCATAAGACGGACTGACACCAAGGCTGCAACAATGGGCTCTAGCAGAAAAACAACGTGGGCATGGCGCAGGACTGGGCAATGATTCGTCGTGTTGTACGTAGGCTCACTGTGAGTAGGAAATGACTTGACTACACGTAACAGCAACAAATTTGAAGGACTCGTACTTTCTGATTTAAAAACCTAACTACAAAGTTACAAGAACCAAGGCAGTGTGATGTTGTCACAAGGATAGATATAGGCCAGTGGAATAGAATCCAGAGCTCGGAAATCAGCTCTCTTGTCTATGGTCAACTGACTTTCAGGAAAGATGCGAAGTCCTTCCAGTGGGAGAAAGAACAGTCTCTTCAATGAATGATGCTGAGAAAACCAGATAACCACAGACAAGAGATGAGTCTGGATCCTTCCTCACACCATACGTAAAAATTAACTCAAAATGAATCAAAGGCATAAATTTAACAGCTAAAACTATAAAACTCTTAGAAGAAAATACCAGGACAAATCTGCAAAGTTTGGATTTGGCAGTAGTCTCTTAAATACGGCATCACAAGCATAGGCAACAAAAGAAAAAACAAATAAATGGGGCATCATTAATATTAAAAACTTTAGTGTCCAAAAGACACTATCAAGAGAGTGAAGAGACAACTCACAAAACGGGAGAACATGTTTGCAAGTCGTGTATCTAATGATAGTGAATATACAAAATACATAAAGAGCCTCTACACCTCAGCATCAAAAAAGAGAAATAGTTTAAAAACTGGCCAAGGACTTCAACAGCCATCTCTCCAGTGAAGACACACTAATGACCAATAAGCACACAAAAAAATTCTCCAGAATCGTTAGGGAAATACAAACCACAGAGAGATTCCACTTGTCCCACAGAAGGACGGCTGTTCTCAGAAAAGTGAAAGATGACAGAGGTTGGTGAGGATGCAGAGACTTTATAACCATATCCATAGCTGGTGGCACTAGGAAACAGCACAGCTGCAGGGGAAACCAGTTTGGCAACTTTGGGAATAGACAGCGGTGAAGTCTGCCTAATACTGTGAGTAAAATTCAGGCCATTAAAATGTACAATTAAAAATGAGTAAAATGGCAACTCTCATGTTCTAAATTACTTACCACAATAAAAATAACTTTAAAAAAAGAGAGAGAGACAGAGAACGCCTAATACCAAATGTCGGTGGAGCTGTGACAGAAATGGAATTTTCCTACACTGCTAGAGAGGCACAAAAGGGCACAACAGCCTTGGAAAACAGTCTGCAGTTTCCTAGAAATTACATACACAGTTATCATATGATCCAGCAATTCTGCTCCTTGATATTTACCCAAGAGCTTTGTATATATATTGATATTGATAATAGCAAAGATATATATTTAGATTGAGTACATAGACATGTGTGTAGGGAGGGTAGATGTGTATGTATAGACAGACATTATAGGTACAGATAAAACCAAAGAACAAACCCACTGTCATCAAGTCAATTCTCACTCATAGCGACCCTGTGGGACAGAGTTGTACTCCCACATAGTGTTTCCAAGAAGCACCTATTGGATTTGAACTGCCAACCTTTTGGCTAGCAGCCATAGCTCTTTACCATTATGCCATGAAGATTTCCTAGGTATGGATACAGACACAGACATAGATTTAGGTATACTTGCTGCTGTTTGGTGTCATCAAGTCAATTCCAACTCATAGCAACCCCACGTGACAATTTTTACAGGAGCAGATTACCAGTCCTTTCTCCCATACAGCCAGTAGTGGGTTGAGTCACCAACTTTTTGGTCAGCAGCCAAGCTCTTAACTGTTGCACACTGCATGTCTAAAAAAAAAAATTCTTGCCACTGAGACTTTTCCAAATCAGAACAACCCCACAGGGCAGAGTGGAAAACTTCCCATAGAGTTTTCAAGGAGAGGCTGGTAGATTCAAATTGCAGACCTTTGGGTTAGTAGGTGACTGCTTAAGCACTGTACCACCAGGATTCCTCCATATGCATAACATATGTAAATAAGTGTGTGCACACCCAATCCGAATCTTCATCATTGTGAGAGGCAGAAGCACACTCCGGCATCATTGACACAATGGCGTACCACTCAGGGATGAAACAGCAGGGACGGCTCTCACAGCACAGAGGCGGAGAAGCCAGCTGCAGGGTGCTGCAGCAGGATTCCACCTACATAAAGTTTCAGAAGAGGAAAAAAGCATTTATGTTGAACCAAAACAGAACAGGAGTTGCCTGTTCTACTCCCTGTATCTTAATGGGGATGCACACACATCTGTGGAAACTCATCTATGTGTCTACACGAAGTCTTGAGGATTTTCAGTATACAATTACACAGCAGGCAAGTGTACCACCAGCACTGGCCCATGTTAAGTACAATTATACACAGTGAATCAGAAGAGGACATGGAGCCAGGGATATTATTGTTGATGTCAGATGAGTTCTGCCTGAAAGCAGAGAAAACCAGAAAGCTGTTTACTTATGTTTTATTGATTATGCATCTATTCAACTGTGCAGATTGTAACAAACTGTGGATAACATCACAAAGAATGGGAATCGCAGGACACCTAACTGTGCTTACGAGAAGCCTACACATAGATCAAGATCAGATAGAACAAGGGGATATTGTGTGGTTTAAAGTCAGACAAGATGTGTATCAGTGTTGTTTCCTTTCACCATGTTTATTCAATCTGTTCGCCAAGCAAATAATGCAAGAAGCTGGACCATATGAGGAAGAATAAGGCGTCAAGACTGAAGGAAGACTCATTAACAACATGCACGACACAGATGACACAACCTTGCTTGCTGAAAGTTAAGAAGACTTAAAACATTATCAATGAAGATCAAAGACCATAGCTTTCAGTACGTATTGCATCTCAACATAAAACAAAAATCTTCACAAATAGACCAACAAGCAACACCATGATAAACAGAGAAAAGACTGAAGTTGTCAATGATCTCATTTTACTCGGATCCACAATCAACACCCATGGAAGCAGCAGTCAAGAAATTAAAAGAAGGATTGCACTACGAAAATCTGCTGCAAATGACCTTTTGAGAGTGTTGAAAAGCAAAGATGTCACCTTGAAGACCAAGGTGCACCGACCCAAGCCATAGTTTCCAACCAACTCTTACGCATGTGAAAGCTGGACAATGAAAAAAGCAGACCAGAGAAGCAAGGCACGTGACCAGGCGGTGTCCTGTTCTGCTGCACACGGTGTCACCACGAGCTGGAACCAACTCAGTGACCTCTAACAACAGCACCAACATATGTGGTGACCACATGACGGTCATCCTGAGGAAGGTTCTGTTCCAAAACCTCACCGAACCCACAGCTGACCCCTGGGCCCTGGGCAAGGCTGGGGAAGCGTCGGACTCCAGCTCAGAATGCAGGTTTGCAGGTATAAAATAAAATAACACAAGGACAAACGTGAAGACTTGTTTCTGAAAAATAGTTATCAACTATTAAAATCAGATTTTCTATCTGGAAATGTGTGAGCTTCTTTATTAATGCGTTAAATAACAAGCCGACCGGAGGGTCTAATAACGATCATAATTTCAGAGTGTTGCAGAGAGTAAATGGTATTGGAGCCTTCTGCAACAACTGCAGTGGAAAATGGAAATATTTGGGGATGCCACAAGAAACAAAATCTCAAGTGCTGTGAATTCAGTGGGGTCATAGATAAAGAGGTAATCTGAACTTTCAGCCAGGCTGGTAGACCTGTCCATAGACCCTCTGCTCCTAGTTGGGCCGAGTTCTAGGCCCCATTTACAGAGGAGGAAGCAAAGGCAGACAGGGTGCTGTTTTGCCAAAGCCTACACACAGCTGAGCTCAGATGCTGGTCTCCTCTCTCTGCCCTTCAGAGATAAAATGCATAAAGTATTTAGAACAGAGCCAGGCAAGGCAGGGAAAATCTCTCATGCTCGGTAAGCAAGTATGCACACATACACACACTCATACACATTCATGTACACACTCATACATACAAAAGACTACTGATTGATGCACTCACAGACTCACACAGATGCATACTCATCCATGCACACACTTGTACTCACATTTATATGCTTACATGCACCCACACTCATACATTCACACACACGCACCCATCTATACACTCACACACACACTCTTGGTTAAGCACTATGGCTGCTAACCAAAATATCGGCAATTCAAGTCCACCAGACGCTCCCTAGAAACTCAGTGGGCAGCTCAGTTCTGTCCTCCAGGGTTGCTGTGAGTTGGAATCAACGTGACAACACTGGGTTCTGCGCCGCTGCACACACACACGGACACTCATGCACAGACATACTCCCACGCTGGCACACACTCGCCTGTCCCGGTCTGCCTCGTTCAGGGGATGCCTGGGACCCACAGCCCTCGGTGAGGCCGGGCCCCGGCGTGCAGCCCCCACGCCGGCCAGCAGGCCCACGCGCACCCCGAGGCTGGCCAGCTGTCAGTCAGCCGAGCGCCCGCCGAGCTCGGGCCTCTGCCCGCGTTAATGCCCTGCTGGGATAATTCTTCTCCAGCCTTCTTTTTCTGGCCACCAAGTGGGCCTGCCACCACACTGCTGTTTTTCATCTTGTTAATTGAGTCATTTATTTCGTTAAAAGGTGAAACGTTATCAGGGTTTATGTGCCAAGTGTGAGGAGGTACATTTAACGATACATCAAACGCCCGCGGCCCAGATGCCTCTGTGCGCATGATGGGGACAGCACAGCCAGGGGCTGGGGCCAAGTGGAGACAAGCCCCTAAATTAAATAGGCCTGATTAACAAACAGCCATGAATTCTTTCCCAGGCAATGCTGTGTCCACCGCACTGCGCAGCGTCTGTCTGTCCATCTGCTAGGAATAGCATGCAAGGGTCCTACGGCTGGAGGACTGGGCAGCACCCCCCGAGCACCACACCCCAGGGGGGCTCCGCCACACCCCTAGCACTTGGTCTGGGCCTTGGGGTCTGTCTCGGCTCCTGGTCCCTGGAGTCCCAGCTCCCAGGTCCTCAGCCTCTCAGCTGAGAAGAAGGGAACACCCTCTGGCCTGCCCTGCCCTGCCCTGCCCTGCCCTGCCCTGCCCTGCCCTGCCCTGTCCTGCCCTGCCCTGCCCTGCTCTGCCCTGCCCAGGCCACCTCAGCCACATTCAGACTCTCTCCCCTTGGTCTGGCAGTCACAGAGCTCTTCTCTGGAATCCCTCATGCACCTGAGCTCACCAAGGAACCTTCCAGAACATAAAGCCAAACAGGCTCTGCTCCTGCCAAGCCCTCGTGCTCACTCCCTGTGCCCTTCAGCTGAAGTCCAAGTCCCTGGCCAGCATCTGAGGCCTTCCTGAGACGGCCTCTGACTCCCTGACCTCCTCAGCCCTCCTCCCTAGCCCTGTACCCAAGGATTCCCCACCCTGTACCCCAGGATTCCCCACCCTGTACCCCAGGATCACCCCATCCTGCCCTGTGCCAAAGGGGTCTGTTACACAGCCTCCCTTGTCATCTTGCTGTTAGCTTTCATCAGGTGCCCCCCATGACGACTCCATGCCCAGTGATCTAAATGCTGCCTGGTCCTCTGCTGGCTGTGGCCCAGCCAGCCTCTTGCTTCAAGTCTACGTTTCACCTCCTGCCAGTGTTAACTGAAAGAGCTGTCTCAGCTCTCATCTCAGCAGGCTGGGATCTGCTGAGGACGGATGTGCCAGGCCTCCAAAGACATAAACACTGTGTTTTACCACCACGGGCTGCACCTTGTTAAGGGGTTAGAAGAATTTATGATTCAAGAGGGTACTTAGTGACTTCTATGGGACAGTTAGCCCACGCAAGGGAGGTAAGGGCTAGCCTCAAACTAAACCAAGCCAAACCAAACCCACTGCCATGGAATCAGTTCCAACTCACAGCAACCCTATAGGACAAAATAAAACTGCCCCTATGGTTTCCAAGGAGCAGGGCTCCTGGTGGATTCAAACTGCTGACCTTTGGATTAGCAGCCATGGCTCTTAGCTGCCATACGGCCAAGGCTTCCAGGGCTGGCCCAGGGGGCTGAAGTCTGAATTCCAGTTGCACTGACCAGGTAAACAGGGCAACAGAAGTTCAGGGAGGGAACAGCAAAAGGAAGATGGAGAGGGGCAGATAGCAGGGGAGAAGGCGGGGCGCATCCAGGCCCTGTGAAGACTTGGCTCCTGACCCTCAATCAGTAAACCAACAAGAGGTTAAGTGAGGGAGGGGCATGATCAGATTTCTCTTTTTAAAGATCAAGCAAGTAGATCAAGGAGCGCTGCGAAAGCTAGAGGGAAAAACCTATAATACCACCCTCACTTCTGTGTCGCCTGTTGTATTCAGAAGTCCCCAGGAGCCCTCTTATTTCGGATGCTGGTCGCAAGCTCAGGGACCCCAAAACCACTCTAACTGCTATTGCTTGGTACCACTGAGCCTGTCTCGACTCACAGAGATCCTAAACAACAGCACAGAACACAGCCCGGCCCTGCACCCTCCTCCCAGTTGTTGCCCTGTGAGCTCACTGTCACGGCAACTGCATCAATCCCTCTCGTGGAGGGTCTTCCTCTTTCTTGCTGCCCTCTACTCTAGCAAGTATGATGCCCTTCTCCAGGAATTGCTCCTTCCTGACAACATGTCCAAAGTAGGTAAAATGCAGCCCTCCCATCCTTGCTTCCAGGGCGCATTCTGGTTGTACTTCTTCCAGTTCGTTCTGCTGGCAATCCATGGTATACTCCATGTTCTTCTCCAACACCACAATTCAAAGGCACCAGTTCTTCTTCTGTCTTCCTTATTCGCTGTCCAGCTTTCATATGCATATGATGCTATTGAAAAGACCACGTTTGTGTCAGATCCACCTTAGGCTTCAAGGTGATATCGTTACTTTTCAATATCTTAAAGAGGTCTTCCGTAGCGGATATTCCCAGTGTAATGTGTCTCTTGATTCCTTGACCGCTGTTTCCATGGGTGTTGATGGTGCAGCCAAGTGAAATGAAACCCTTGACAACCTCATTCCTTTCTCCATTTATCATGATGTTGCTTACTGACCCAGCTGTGACGACTTTTGTTTTCTTGATGTTGAGGTACAACCCATAATGAAGGCTGTGATTTTTTATTTTCATTAGTTAAGTGTTTCAAATCCTTTTCACTTCCAGCAAGCAGGTTTGTGTTATCTGCACAATGGAGGTTGTTAATGAGTCGTCCTCCAATCCTGATGCCTTGTTCTTCCTCATATAGTCCAGCTTCTCAGATTATCTGCTCAGCACACAAACTAAAGGATATATGGGTTCAAGTCAATCAAAGGAAAAAGCCCACAGATCAGAGTCCAAGAAAATTTTCAAACTCATTGATGCCAGCTGTCCTCTCCCCATAGAATGGTAGACTCTTATAGCTTCCTGACCTTTTTCTGGGACAATACCCACAGAGCTTTAGCAACCAGAGAAGACCCCCCAAGCCTTGTCTTCTAGCATCTTTACTGGAGCTCAGTCACATCAACTTTTGAGCTACCCACAGGGCTGACCTCAGTCTCCAGCCTTTCTATAGGCCAAACTGGTATCGTGTCGCCCCCAGAAAAATAAAGATATCTCTATGAAGCATGGAAACACTGATGGTGTAGTAGCTAAGTGCTACGGCTGCTAACCAACAGCTCAGCGGTTCATATCCACCAGGTGCTCCTTGGAAATTCTGTGGGGAAGTTTTCCTCTGTCCCATAAGGTCACTGTGAGTTGGCGTTGACTCAACGGCAATAGTTTGGTTTTGGATTTTATGAGGTATGGCATTCCACAGGCTTACAGATCACCTTCCAGGACCCAAGGGCCAACACCAGACCTCTATTCAGGCAAGGTTAAATTTTTAAAGACACAAGAATGGATTGGAAGGGGCTGAAATGAAGAGATCATGCTGGAAGCTGGTGAGCTGACCCAGTGAAAGCTGGAGGTGGCTTAACTGGGATGGTGGAGGCAAAATGGGCAGCAAGAGGAGGATATAGCCCAAGCCAATTCACTAGGATAGCTGCAAGAGCTCATTCACTTCTTGTCTCTCTCTCAGGATTTCCGTCCTTCACTGCCTGATATCAGTATCTTAAGATCCTTTGATTTCTACTTTTTTCCCTGCTATTTTAGTTCAAGCATGTAAAGGTTAATATTGTGAATCCACTTGGCTTGGCCATGATTCTCCATGGTTTGGCCAACATTATGTAATCATCCTCCATCTGATGATCTCATGTAATAGCCAATCAGAAGAAGAGTTCCTTTGGAGTGTGGCCTGCTTCCATAGCAGAAATAGACGTTCTGGAAAAACTTGCTTTTTCTATTCTGCACTTTTTCTCGTCACTTAACCTCCGTTCTTGGGACGTGAGAAGCCTTCAGCCTACCGCCTGACCTGCAAATTTGGGATTTGTCAGCCTCTGCAACCACGTGAACCACAGGGGCCTTCAGGCCATCAAAAGCCTTCAGCCCGACCAAGGACAGATTACCCAGCCACAAAGGTAAGCAAGCCCACGGGGCTTCAGCAGAACAGTGGCACTGGCTGTTCAAAGCAAGGACCTGTAGAAGCCAAGCAGACGGGACACAAGGAAAAGCAGGGACTGGAGTGGAAGGGAACAGGCAGGACACCGAGTGAAGGTGACAGCAGCCCCAGTGGAGGAGCATGTGCTGGAGGAAAGCTCACATGAGGCTGTTTAAGCAACAAGGTCTGACGTCTTCAGCACCTTCACTGACACGTCTCGCGTGGTCTCCTCCCCTATAACTGTAATTCCTTATCTCAGCAGGTAGCTTGGGAGTCTACTATTTATTTCCAATAAACCAGAGTCAGGGTGGCCCATCGGGTCTAATAACTTGCTACACTTACCCAATATGCAATTGGATCCAACATGAGCAGTTACTGGGCAAGGACAGATTATGTTAACAGATAATGGGCCTCCAACTATTTTAGAGAGAATCATCATGTAAATGTGTGTCTGTGGATCCAGTGCTCCAGCCAGGAGAAGCAGGAACATATAAATACAGATGTAACGTACAGCTCACATATCCCATTTGAATGGGCACACAGAGGAAGGGGCATCACAGATTATCAGCGCTTAGGGCCCTGTCCTGTCTTGATCTGGCCCTGGGCCTGACCCATGGATTTGGGGCTTGTGAGTCCCTACAACTGCGTAAGCCATTTCCTCAAAATTACCCAAGCCACTGGTTTTGCTCCCCTAGAAAACCTTTCTCAAACAAGACAGCATATTAAATCCAGGTCCTGTAACTCCATCTTGGTTGGAGAAATGCCCCCAGCATTTCAGGTCCAATGACGCTAACTCAGAGCTTCCAGGCCAAGGGAAGAGATGGGCTGAGAACAGGATGGACAGCTCATGGCGCAGAGAACTGGGGGAAGAGAGCGCCCCAGACATCAGCAGAAGACTTCCAGAGTAGTCAGCTGAGCTTCGACCAGCACAGGCAGGTGACAAAACTACCCAAGGGCAGGACAGAACCACCCAAAGGGATTCGAGGGCCCAGTTCCTGGCACCAACTAGAAACCAGTCAGCCTGGAAAGAATCATGGCTCACAGTTTGCCAGCATATCAACACATCTAACCCTTGTAACACCTGCATGAGGCTGCTACCGTCAGCATTACCCCTAGATCGGAGACTGGCACTTAAGGAGGAAGCCAGCCTTGTTACTAGGCTGCCGATAGCACAGCCCAAGTTGGGACCCTGACAGTCAGACCCAAAGCGTGTGCCCTTAACCCACACTCAGCACCTATTGCCTGCCATTGAGAACGTGGCCACAGAGGGTCCCCATTGCTGAGCCCCAAGAAGGCGGGCCAGGAGACAGGAAAGCTGGGCATGGCTAGAGCTCGAAGTGACAAGAATGTGAACAGAAACGTGAGTCAGCCAGAGCTTGGACAGCACATCTGGGGTTAGGCTCTGTCATCTAAGAGTCTATCTGCTAGCAGATTCTCTCTAGAGCTGCTTCTTGCAGACTTCATGATGTAAGCGGCCATCTGAGGGAAACTTATGTTAAGGGCAGGAGGCTGGAACCAACAGCAGAGTGAGCTGGGGGAGAAGGGTGCTGGTGGAGTGGGCAGGGACCAGGGTCCAGGGCTCAGCTTTAGGCAGCTGGAGATGGATGAGAATTTGGCTGCCCTAAGCAGGAGGAGCTAGTGGATCCCAGCAAGACCTGCAGAGTTGGCCTTCACAAGCAGGGAGGCCATTTTGGATAGTGATGTAGGTGGAGGTACCCAGACAAGAATCAAGTCCACAGAGAAATAAACGTTACATTACGGACAGAGGTAAATACTAGAGAGCCTAGTCACGGCTTGCTGTGAGAGTTCCAGGAGGCAAGGGCCAAACAGATGAATGAGCTGGGTAAATAATGAGCAAGTATTCCAGGAGCAGGAAATAGCATGTGCAAAGTCCCTGGGGCAGAAGAGGAGGCAGATGGGGAAGCTCAGGCCTTTTTTGGGCTTCCAACCTTCATCTTCTGGGAATTCCTCATTCTGCACTCACACATCTTCCTGTTTGTGCTGTTCCTCCTTCCTTGGGGAATCCCTGGATCCAATTTGAAGGTGCCTCCTCTGTAAAGCACTCAGGAACCCTCCTGACACTGCTGCATATACTCATCTCCTCCAGAATGTTTGTCACTTCTGAAAATTCTGATGCACTTGACTTACCCATTGAATTATGAGCCTCACCGGTCCAGGACTGATGGGGAGTTTTAGCCGCTCTGTTTTCCCTCTATTTTCTGGTACCCTGAAGCTCTCCATGAGTGGAGTGTTATGAATTGATACATTCCCCAAAACGTGTTCCCTTCTGCATCAATATGAAGCCAGAAGAATCAAATGGAACCCAGCCACCAACACAAAGACAGCCCTGACAGGAAGCACAATGTAAAGAGGGAGAAAAACGGATGTGCAGGACCAGCACTCTATTTAAAAGACCAGACTTGATGATCCAGCAGGCTGCAGGGTCCCTGGAAGGCATGGTCCGATTCTGTTAGTCTGGAGCTGAAGCCATTTCTGAAGCCAACTCTTCAGACAAAGATTGGACTCGACTGTAAAACGTAAAATGATAGTGGTGAAAAGTGTGTTTCTTGGCTTAAGAAGACCCATGAGGTAACTGGGCAGCTCCTGTCCAGAGGCGAGATGAGAGGGTAGAGGGGGCCAGGGGCTGGCTGAACGGACACAGGCATTACAGAGCGGAAAGGAGGAGGGTCCTCTATTGGGGAGAACAGCAGCTGAGTCACGTGCAAGTTTTTGCATGAGACAAATTGACTTGGATTGTAAACTTTCACTTTAAGCACAACGAACTTTTTTTTAAAAAAAGAAAAACACATGCAATCTAGGGTAGGCCATGATTGCCGGTATTGTGTGATTCTCCTCTATTTTGTGATCTGATGTAATTTTTCAGTGTGTTGTAAATCCCAGTCTCCACCCGGAGTTAACGAGACCTGATGAGGTTATGCAGAAGACAATCAGGGGGAGACGCAATATCCTGGGTCACAGCCCCAACCCAGGGTAGGGGAGTCGCCCCTGGAGTCTGGCCTGCATCGTCTTTTGTTTTACAACGGGAGAGAAGCCAGCAGAGAAAGAGGTTCCTCACTGTCACTAAGAAAGAAGAGACAAGAGTAGCGCATATCATTGGAACCTGGGGGCCCCTGCACTGAGAAGCTCCTAGACCAGGGGAAGAATGATGACAAGGACCTCAGCCCAGAACCAACAGAGACAGAAAGCCCTCCCTTGGTACCAACACCCTGAATTTGGACTTCTAGCCTCCTGAATGGTAACTGAATAAATTCCTGTTTATTAAAGCCATCCACTTGTGGTGTGTCTTGATAACCGAGCCAGGAATAATCAATCTAGATTTTCATAACCTCAGCAGGACTGACATCAGTGGCCTAGCAATTCTTTGTTGTAGGGGCTGTTTTGAGCACTGGAGAATGTTTAGAAACATTACTGGCCTCAACCCACGACTACATGCCATAGAAAACCACCACCCTCAGCTGTGACACCCAAAAACGTCTCAAGACATTATCGAGTGTCCCCTGTGGACAAAACTGCTGCTGCCAGCTGAGAACCACGGGATTCATCTACTCCAAGCTTTCTCTTTTCCAGGTGGGTATACTGAGAAACACAGGTCCTCTGTTGGCTCAGCTCCTTGTCCTTTCTCCCCAGGAGGATGAGAGGACTCCTAGAAGACAAGTCAACAATTAGACGAGAAGTGAAAGTAAAGCAAGAAGGAAACGCCCTCCAGAAACACGTCTTCCTCCTTATCTCAGCCTTCTGCCAACATCAACTACCTAACCACCCAGCTGATTATAATCTCCCAAACAAGCAGAAAAGTAGTTCAGCTGCTGATGCTCCCAGGTGTTGAGAAAGGCAGGGGACGCAGGGCTCACCACGAGTCTACCAGCGACAAGACTCACCGCCCCCAGGAGGAAGGAGGAGAGGAAGAGAACCACCCCCACAAGGAGCCAGGTGGTCCAGCCTCAGAAGGACCCGCACCTGAAGCTAAGGGAGACGCCACTGACGGCCGGATCCAGAGAGCAAGAGCACCACTGAGGCAGGGAGCCAGCGAGGGAGGGGCCAGTGGGCGAGGAGTCAGTGAGGAGAGGAGGCAAGGAGCCAGAGCCGGAAGTCAGGAGGCTACGAGGGATGGAAGGGGCTACGAAGAAACCAGGGAGGGAGGAGCCAGAGGGGGAGGAGCCAGAGGGGGAGGAGCCAGAGGGGGAGGAGCCAGTGAGGAGAGGAGGCAAGGAGCCAGAGCCGGAAGTCAGGAGGCTGCGAGGGATGGAAGGAGCTACGAAAAAACCAGGGAGGGAGGAGCCAGAGGGGGAGGAGCCAGAGCCGGAAGTCAGGAGGCTACGAGGGATGGAAGGAGCTGCGAAAAAACCAGGGAGGGAGGAGCCAGAGGGGGAGGAGCCAGAGGGGGAGGAGCCAGAGGGGAGGAGCCAGAGGGGGAGGAGCCAGAGGGGGAGGAGCCAGTGAGGCAAGGAGCCAGAGCCGGAAGTCAGGAGGCTACGAGGGATGGAAGGAGCTACGAAGAAACCAGGAAGGGAGAAGCCAGAGGGGGAGGGGCCAGATGAGGAGGGGGGCCATAGGGGGCGGAGCCAGAGGGCGAGGAGGCAGCAAGCCGGAGCTGGAGGTCAGGAGGCTGCGAAGGATGGAAGGAGCTACGAAAAAACAAGGGAGGGAGGAGCCAGAAAGGGAGGAGTCAGCAGGGGAAGAGCCAGTGAAGGAGGGGCCAGAGGGGGAGGAGCCAGTGAGGCAGTGAACCAGAGAGGGAAGGAAGGAGTCTGTGAAGGATGGAAGGCGCTAGAGAGAAGAAACCAGAGAGGGAAGAAGCCTGAGGGAAAGGAGCCAGTGAAGCAACCAGCCAGAGTTGGAAAGGAGACCATGAGGAATGTAAGGAGCTACAGAGAGAAGCCAGGGAGGGAGGAGCCATGGAGGGCGGAGCCAGAGGGGGAGGAGCCAATTAAGGAGGGACCCAGTGAGGGAGGAGCCAGAGAGGGAGCAGCCAGTGAGGGAGAAGCCAGTGAGGGAAGGACCCAGTGTAGGAGGAGCCAGTGAGGGAGAGTGTTGGTGAGGGAGGGAAACACGACAAAGGGGGAGGAGCCAGTGAGGGAAGGAGCCAATGAAGGAGGATCCAGCGAGGGAAGGAGCCCGAGAGGCAAAGAGCTAGAAACGAAGGCGATGAAGAGGGAGGAACCAGTGAGCCAAGGAGCCAATGAGAGAGGATCCAGTGAGGGAGGGAGCCAATGAGGGAGAAGTTAGTCAGAGAGGTACCAGTGAGGGAAGAACTGGTGAGGGAGGAGCCAGCAAGAGAAGGAGCCATGAGTGAGAAGCCAGAGGAAGGAGCCAGTGAGGGAAGGAGTCAGGAAGGGAGGCCTCCCGCTGGAATGAGCAAGGAGGCTGAGGCTTCCTCACACTAGGGGAGGAACCATGGTGCAATGGTTGAGCATTGTAATGGATTGAATGGCTTCCTCTTTTGAAAATATAAACAAGACGGTATTGAAGTCCTTGAACAGGTAATTTAGATGACCGTATTTTGGGAAGTAGAGGTTTTTGCAGATTCTGTGGCGGAAGCTAAAGAAGTTACGCAGGCAGGGAGTGGGGCCTCAGCTTAATCCCCTCTGTGCGGTGCCTTATAAAAGAGGCCAGCCATGGAAGCAGTCACAAGAGGAAGACAAACACCACAGGACAGTTCACCCACCCGCAGCAGAACAGTCACTAGAACCTAAGACAAGAGGAAGCCATTCTGTCTCCAAGCCCTCAGCAGGATGGAGACAACCAACACCCAAATTTGGCCTTCCAGCCCTCAGAACTGTTGGATGACAGATTGCTTTCTTTGAAGGTGCCTACTTTGCGGTATTTCGTAGGCAGTCCTAGGGACCTGAGACAGGGGGCTGGGCTGGGATTCTGACTCTGCCGTCTACTGAGAGAGGAGAAACTATACAGCCTCTCTCAGCCTCAGTTTCCCCATCTATAAAACAAGTGTGTTATGGATTGAATTTTGTCTCCCCTAAAAATGTGTGTCCAGTTTCTAGGCCACGATTCTCAGTACTGTGTGATTGTCCACCATTTTGTCATAGGATGTGATTTTCCCGTGTGTTGTAAATCCTACCTCCGTGATGTCACTGAGATGGGACTAGAGGCAGTTATGCTAATGGGGCAGGACTCACTCTACAAGATTAGGTTGTGTCTTAAATCAGTCTCTTCTGAGATATAAAAGAGATGCAAGCAGATGGACAGGGCGATCTCATACCACCAAGAAGGCAATGTTGGGAACAGAGTGTGTACTTTGAACCTTTGATTCCTGACCTGAGAAGCTGCTAGGCCAAGGCAATGTTGATGACAAGGACCTTCCCCCAAAGCCAGCAGAGAGAGAAAGCCTTCTCTTAGAGCCTGTGGCCTGAGTTTGGACTTCTAGCCCACTGGACTGTGAAAGTAAACATCTCTGTGTTAAAGCCATCCACTTGTGGTATTTCTATTACAGCAGCACTAGATGACTAAGCCAGCCAAGAGACAGGCTGAAATGCTAGCACCTCCCACGAGTGAGTTGGTGTGGAGCCCCCAGCACAGTGAGGACACAGGTTAATGCATGTGTTTGTCACTACTGGCACTGACTACTGACACCAGGAAGTTGGGTCTTCCTTGAAAGATTTAAGCTTACTCCAGTAAAGCAGGAATTTTCTTCAGTTTCAATTTGAATTTGCATATGAGCAGTTGATGATCTGTGCCACAGTCAGCCCCTGGTCTTGTTTGGACTGCTGATACGGAGCTTTTCCTATTGTCTTTTTCCACAAATGTAGTCAATTTTGGTTCCTGTGTATGCCATCTGGTGAGGTCCATGTGTACAGTCACTGTTTGTGTTAGTAAAAAAGGTATTTGTGCAGCGGAGTCAAGATGGTGGACTAAACACATGTCTCCCTATATCCCTCTGGAAACCAAGACCTGAAGTGATAATTAAACGGAGCCTTCTGGAAACCTAGTGAGCCCTAGGACATGGCATAGGGCTATTAATATGGACTTCTGTGGACTTTTACTTCTGAAGACCAGATGAATTGTAGAATGACATCAAAGACATCATCCATGAAGAGATCAAGAAGTCATTAAAAAGACACAAGGGAAGAAAGAAAAGACCAAATTGGATGTCAGAGGAGACCCAGACTCTGAAACTTGCTCTTGAAAGTTGAGCAGCTAACACAAAAGAAAGGAATGGTGAAGTAAAAGACCTAAACAGAAAGTTTCAGAGAGCAGCTCGAGAAGACAAAAGAAAATGCTATAATGACATGTGCAAAGGGCTGGAAATAGAAAGCTAGAAGGGAGGAACATGTTCTGCATTTTTCAAGCTGAAAGAACTTCAGAAAAAATTCAAGCCTCGAGTTGCAATAGTGAAGGATTCTACTGTTAAACGACTCAGAGAGCATGACAAGAAGGTGGAAGGAATACACAGAGTCATTATACCAGAAAGAACTAATTGATGTTCAGCCACTTGACGAAGTAGCATATGATCAGCAACCAAGGGACTGAAGGAAGAAGTTGAAGACATTGGCAAAAAACAAGGCTTCTGGAATTGATAGAATACCAATTGAGATATTTCAACAAACAGATGCAGTGCTGGAAGTACTCATTCATCTATGCCAAGAAATTTGGAGGACAGCTATGTGGTCAACTGGCTGGAAGAGATCCATATTTATGCCCATTCCAAAGAAAGGTGATCCAACCAAATGTGGAAATTACAGAACAATATTACTGATCTCACACACAAGTAAAATTCTGCTCAAGATCTTTCAAAAGTGACTACAACAATATACTGACAAGAAACTGCCAGAAATTCAAGCTGAGTTGAGAAGAGGATGTGGAAAGATGGATATCATAGCTAATGTCAGATGGATCTTGGCTGAAAGCAAAGAATACCAGCAAGATGTTTACTTGCGTTTCATTGACTACACAAAAGCATTACACCGTGTGGATCATACTAAACTATGGCTAACGTTGCAGAGAATGGGAATTCCAGAACAGCTAATTGTGCTGTTAAGGAATCTGTATGTGGATCAAGAGGCAGTCATGTGAATAGAACAACGGGACACTGCATGGTTTAAAGCCAGGTAAGGTGTGCATCAGGGTTGTATCCTTTCGCTATACCTTTTTAATCTGTATGCCCAGCAAATAATCCAAGAAGATGGATTATGCAAAGTAGAATGAGGCATCAGGACTGGAGGACAACTCATTAAAGACCTGCATTATGCAAACAACACCACCTTACTTGCTGGAAATGAAGAAGATTTGAGGCATTTACTGATAAAAATCAAGGACCACATGCTTCAGTATGGATTGCACCTCAACATCAGGAAAACAAAAATCCTCACAATGAACCAGTAAGCAACATTGTCATAAATGGAGAAAGGATTGAGGTTGTCAAGGATTTCATTTTACTTGGGTCCATAATCAATGCTCTTGGAAGAAGCTGTCAAGAAATAAAAAGATGCATTGCACTGGAAAAATTTACTGCAAAGGACCTCTTCAAAGTATTCAAAAGTAAGGACGTCACCTTGAAGACTAAAATGTGCCTGACCCAAGCCATGGTATTTTCAGTTGCATCACATGCATGTGAAAGCTGGACTATGAACAAAGAAGACAGAAGAAGAATTGATGCCTTTGAAATGTGGTGTTGGAGAAGAATGTTGAATGTACGATGGACTACCAAAAGAACAAACAGGGAGGCAGAGTCCAGATGGCGGACTAAGCCCACGCCTCCTTCTATCCCTCTGGAAACCAAGACCTGAATTGACAATCAGAGCCTTCTGATCACCTAATCAGCCTCAGGACACAGCACTGGGCTGTTAATTGGGACTTCATACCACTCAGTGAAAAACCTCCTCTCTTTCGCTGACTCCCGCTCCTGGCTAGCCCCGGCTCTCATGGAAGGTAAACGCACCAGTTTGACTTTTTTTTTCCTTGGTCTCGGCTGGCAGGCGGAGCTGGGCCTTGCCCGGCGGCTGGACTCAGACACGCTGCTGGGGGGACAGGCAGGCGAAATTCCCGTATTCTGAGAGGCTCGGGACTCTGTTAATCTAGACACTTTGAGCCTTTCGTTTTGTAGCTGCCTCAGTGGGGTTTGTGCGGAACTCCACGGTGAGGGTGCGGGACGCCATGTTGGTACTGAGATTTTAGGGGGACCTCGTTCTCAGCCTGGGAGCCAGCACCTGCAAACGGGACAGCGCTTCTCCGACAGAAAAGTTGTGATTTTGCACAGTGCTGCCTACGTTGGGGGCCCTGCAACAGAAGCAAAGGAATCACTACCTCTCGGCACCTTTAGCCCCTCTGTCTGCTGCCTGTGTGGAGGACGCCATCTTGGGTATGGTGGCCACAGCTGGACCTAATTCTTAGCTTGGGAGCCAGAGCCTGCCCACTGGAGAGCACTTTTCTATCACAAAACCAGTACTCGACGCAGTGTTGGCTAAGGCTAGGCCCTGTCAGTAGAGGCCAACAGGGCAGTACCATTGCTGTATTCTGAACTAGTTTGTTATCTGGGGGTGGATATAGTGGTGCTTACTTTGTCAGATGAGAAGAGGGACCTCTACACCTGAAAACCTAACTGACTTGTGAACTGGTCAGATACCTTTTGCTTTACATTTGAAGACAGCCTAGAGAAACATTTGAAATCCATCCTCACAGTACCTCTTCCAGCCTCTGTATACTCACATGGGACCCAAAAAGCAACAGACAATTGTGGCATACAAGCAATCACTCATGGCTTCAGAAGGCTCCCAAACAAAGCAACCAAGGAGTTTTCCAGATGAAGAAACTTTTATGAAAGTATCAGGAAGTGAATACAAATTGATTATATACAGAGCCCTTCTAGATCTTCTACAAAATGCAGCAGAACAAAATGAAAAATTAAGCAAGTTGTTTGATCTGATGGAACACCAGTACTCTGAAATCCAACAGATCAAGAAGAAAATCAAAGACATAGAAACTTCCATGCAAAGCCAAGAAAATAGAATGGAAAAAAGAATTTCTGACTTGGAAGACAGAGCTACTGATGCCAGCGTCTATGAGCAGAAATCAGAAAAAAGAAACAAGAAAAATGAAGAAACATTCAGAAGCATATGGGACTCTATTAAGAGGAACAACCTTCGATTAATTGGAGTCCCTGAACAGGGTGAGACATCTGAGAACACAGAGAGTATTGTTGCTGAGCTGCTGAAAGAAAACGTCCCAGAAATCATGAAGGAAGAGAATATAGACATCTCAGATGCATATCGTACGCCACCCAATATAGATCTCAAAAGAAAGACTCCAAGACATATTATAATCAAGCTTAACAAAATGAAACACAAGCAGCAACTCTTAAAGGCAGCAAGACTCAAGGCAAAGCTAACATTCAGAGAGAAACCCTGTAGGCTCTCATCAGATTTCTCAGCAGAAACCATGCTGGCATGGAGACAGTGGCATGACACATTCAACGTCTTGAGGGAGAAGAACTTCCAACCAAAAATTATATATCCTGCAAAACTATCTTTCAAATACAAAAATGAAATTAAGACATTCCCAGATAAACAGAAACTCAGAGACTTTGTAAAAACCAAACCCAAACTACAAGAAATATTGAAAGAAGTTCTTGGCTTTGGCTTAGAAGAACGAAACCACTAACTTTATATTTTAGAATGACACACTACTCAATACTCATTTAGGGAAGGCTCCAAAGTAAATCACAGCTTTGATATGGAAAGAAGCAATCCAGTGATCATCATGAAAACTATGGTGTCATCATAATAAAAAGAGGGATGTACTACAGTCATTATAGTCCTTCCAGATGAAGAGGAAGATGACAAGACTGGTAGTAATTAAAATTGGGTTTATAAATAGTTTATTAAGGGGGTTCATAGGGGCAGCTGTAAAGCACAACAAAGATGTATCATACCATTTCAAGACATGAGTCTCAACAACTATAAAACCAGCTCTGAAAAAGGTGAAAAATCAACTCACAAAAAAGAGTGTCCCAGAACAGACTAATAAGAACAACAGAGAAAACATCAACATAAAAGTAAACATATCACAATGGCAGCAGTGAACACATACCTATCAATAATTACAGTGAATGTGAATGGACTGAATGCTCCAGTAAAGAGACACCGAGTGTCATCTTGGATCAAAAGACACGACCCATCCATATGTTGTCCACAAGAAACTCACTTGAGACCTAAAGACAGGAACAAACTGAAAATTAAAGGATGGAAGAAATATATCAAGCTAACAGTGAACAAAGAAGAGCAGGGGTGGCAATTCTAATCTCAGACAAAATCAATTTTAATGTCAAATCCACCATCATGGACAAAGATGGACACTATTGCTGAAAGGTTCAGTACACAAGCAAGACTTAACTATATGAAATATTTATGCACCTAATGTCAGAGCACCTAAATATGTCGAAGAAACACTGACTACTCTCAAAAGAGAGTTAGATGACTCCACCATAATAGTGGGAGACTTGAACACTCCACTCTCATTACTAGACAGATCATCTAGAAAAAAGGTCAGTAAAGATACAGAAGACCTCATTGACACAATTAACCAACTAAACCTCATTGATATATATAGAACTTTCCACCCATCAACAGACAACTACACCTTCTTCTCCAGTGCACATGGAACATTCTCCAGAATTGACCACGTGATAGGCCGTAATGCAATGCTCAACAAAATCCATACCATTGAATTACTGCAAAGCATCTTCTCAGATCATACAGCCATAAAATTTGAAATCAATAGCAGAAAAAACGTAGATAGAAAGTGGAACTCTTGGAAACTGAACAACATCTTGCTCAAAAAAACATGGGTTATAGAGGAAATCAAGGATGAATTAAAGAAATTCATGGATTCCAATGAGAACGAAAACACTTCCTACCAGAACCTATGGGATACAGCCAAAGCAGTGCTCAGAGGTCTGTTTATCTCCATAAATGCACACATCTGGAAGGAAGAAAGAAACCAAATCAAGGAACTAACTCTACAGCTTGAACAAGTAGAAAGAGAACAACAGAGGAACCCCTCGGGCACCAGAAGAAATGAGATCATAAAGATTAGAGCAGAGCTAAATGAATTAGAGAATAGAAAAACAATTGAAAAAATTGAAAAGACCAAAAGCTAGTTTCTTGAAAAGATCAACAAAATTGATAAACCACTGGCTAAACTTACTAAAGAAAAGCAGGAAAGGAAACAAATAACCCAAATTAAAAATGAGAGGGGAGTTGTCACCACAGATGCAGCAGAAATCAAAAATATCATAACAGAATACTATGAAAGACTGTACTCTAACAAATTTGAAAACCTAGGAGAAATGGAAAAATTCCTTGACTCATGCCACCTACCCAAATTATCACAACGTGAAGCAGAACAACTTAATAAACCCATTACAAAGGAAGAGATTGAAAAGGTTATCAAAACACTGCCAACCAAAAAAAGTCCGGGCCCAGATGGCTTCACGGCAGAATTCTACCAAGCATTTAGAGAAGAGTTATCCCCAATACTACTTAGACTATTTCACAGTATAGAAAGGGATGGAGTACTCCCAAACTCATTCTGTGAAGCCAACATAACCCTGATACCTAAGCTAGGGAAAGATCCAACAAAGACAGAGAACTACAGACCAATATCACTCATGAACCTAGATGCAAAAATCTTCAACAAAATTCCTGCCAACAGAATACAACAACATATCAAGAAAATAATCCATCATGACCAAGTGGGATTCCTACCAGGGATGCAAGGCTGGTTCAACATCAGAAAAACAATCAATGTGATTAACCACATAAATAACACAAAAGACAAGGATCACCTGATTTTGTCCATTGATGCAGAAAAGGTATTTGATAAAGTCCAACACCCATTCATGCTAAAAACTCTTAGCAAAATGGGCATAGATGGCAAATTCCTCAACACAATAAGGGCCATTTATACAAAGCCAATTGCCCACATCATCCTGGAGACTGAAAGACTTTCCCTTGAGATCACAAACTAGACAAGGATGCCCACTCTCACCTCTCCTATTCAACATTGTGCTAGAAGTTCTAGCCAGAGCAATTAGACAAGATGAACAAATAAAGGGCATCTACATCGGCAAAGAGGAATTTAAAATCTCCCTGTTTGCAGATGATATGATTGTATATGCAGAGAACCCCAAGAAATCTATAAGTAAGCTGCTCAAACTGATAGAAGAGTTCAGCAAAGTCTCAGGATACAGGATAAACATAAGTAAATCAGTAGGATTCCTTTATACCAACAACGAGACTGTTAAGGAAGAAATTGTCAAATCAATACCATTTACGATAGCCCCTAAGAAGATAAAGTACCTAGGAATTAATCTAACCAGGGAAACAACAGACCTTTACAAAGAGAACTACAAGCCCTTACTACAAGAAACTAAGAGAGACTTAGATAAATGGCAAAACCTACCCTGCTCATGGATAGGAAGACTTAACATTGTGAAAATGTCTGTTTTACCCAAAGCAATTTATTTATATAATGCAATCCCAATACAAGTTCCAGCATCATTTTTTCATGAGATGGAGAAACAAATCACCAATTTTGTTTCGAAAGGGAAGAAGCCCTAGATAAGTAAGGTACTACTAAAAAAGAACACACTGGGAGGACTCTCATTACCCGACCTTAGAACATACTACACTGCCACAGTGGTCAAAAACAGCCTGGTACTGGTACAAGAACAGACAGATCGATCAGTGGAACAGAATTGAGACCCCAGAGATGACACCATCTGCCTATGAACAGTTGATATTCGACAAAGGCCCTCAGACATTAAACTGGGGTAAAAACAGTATCTTCAACAAATGGTGCTGGCAAAATTGGTTATCCATCTGCAATAAACTGAATCAAGGTCCATATCTTACACCTGATACAAAAACCAACTCCAACTGGATAAAAGACCTAAATATCAAACCTAAAATGATAAAGCTCATCCAAGAAAAGGTAGAAACAACAATGGAAGTTTTAATACACAGTGAGGACAGACTCCAAAATCTGTCAAGGAAACCTCAATCAACAGAAGAGAAAATAGATAAATGGGAACTATTAAGAATCAAACACTTTTGCTCATCCAGAGACTTTATTAATAGAATTAAAAGAACACCCACAGAATGGGAAAAAATATTTGGCAACTCTATGTCAGACCGACGCCTGATCTCCATAATCTATAAGATACTACAAAATATCAATAAGAAGAAGATAAACCATCCAATTAAGCGATGGGCAAAGGAGATGGACAGACACTTCTCTAAAGAGGAGATCCAGGCAGCCAAAAACCACATGTAGACATGTTCACGATCTTTAGTTATTAAAGAAATTCAAATCAAGACAACAATGAGATACCATCTCATCCCAACAAGATTGGCCATGATCCAGAAAACACAAAACAACAAATGCTGGAGAGGCTGTGGAGAAAGTGGAATCCTCCTACACTGTTGGTGGGGTTGCAAAATGGTCCAGCCTCTTTGGAAGGCAATCTGGCGCTTTCTTAAAAAAATGGATATCGATATACCATTTGACCCAGTAATTCCACTACTTGGAATATATCCTACAGAATCAAGGCCTTTCACACCAAGGGACACATGCACCAGAATGTTTACCGCAACACAGTCCACAATAACAAAAAGATGGAATCAACCCAGATGCCCAACAATAGAAGAATGGATAGGTAAACTATGGTACATATACTTAATGGAGCACTACACAATGATAAAGAATAACGATGATTCCAGGAAACATCTCCTAACCTGGTTTCAACTGGAAGACATTATGTTGAGTGAAAGTAGTCAGCGACAAAGGGACAAATACTGTATGAGACCTCTACGATAAGATCTCAAAAACAGACTTGTGTATAGAAGAAAAGACTCTTTGACAGCTACAAGGGAGGGGAGGGAGGGAGGGTGAGAGGGGGAGGGTTTAGTTCAGATAGTTACTAGAAATCTAGTTGGAAGAAAGCGGTGATAGCACACATTAGAAACAAGAACAACATTAAGTGGACTTCAGCATAACTTGAGTACTCCTTCCATCTTGACTCAATACTGCAAGGATAGAGTAGCTGGGGCGGGGGGCAGGGGACCATGCTCTTAGGTGAATTCCAGGCCAATTGGCACAACTAGCGTTTTGCTAAGAGAGCTCTCTGCACCCCACATTGGTGAGTGGCGTCTGGGGTCTTCAAAACTGCCAAGCTGCCATCCGAGGACACAGCAAATGGTCCCAACTCAGCAGGAACGGATGCTCGCCGAGGACATGCAGTAAAGACAACCGAGAGACAGAGAGACCCACAAGAGTGGGTGCCTACATCGACTTGGGACCGGAAGAACCGGATGGTGCCCGGCCACCACCAGTGATAGCCACGATGGAGCTCACAGAGAGTAGCCTCACTGGCAACACAAGAATAAAAAGGGGTACATCATGAGATCTCCACTAAAAGACCTCAACTGACGGTCCAGCGGTTTTGGGGTTCCTCTGAGAGCGTGGCCCCCGGCCCTGATGCTGCCCTTTCCCATAAATTATAACAAAGGTCCACTCTTTGGACAGGAATGGATTGGACTTGGCAATGCAGAGTGACCATATATTGGAAGCACTTTATGGTTCTATACATCTATAGGATATCATCTTGCTGACCTCTGGCTGGAGGAAGGGGAGTGGACAGAGAGGAGGGGAAAGGAGGCTGTTGGGAGGATGAGACATGTATGGAGCAGAGAGGAATAGTGTGCAGTCACCGGACAGGGAGAGCAGTGGAAGCTGCATATAGGTGGGCATGTGAATTTATACGTGAATGTACATTTTCACTCAGTCATGTTAAATAAAAGTAAAAAAAAAAAAAAGAACAAACAGATCTGTTCTGGAAGAAGTACAACCAGAGTGCTCCTTGGAAGCAAAGATGGCAAGATTGCATCTTACATACTTTGGACATGTTGTCAGGATGGATCAGTCCCTAGAGAAGGGCGTCATGCTTGGTAGAGTGGAGGGTCAGCGAAAAAGAGGAAGATTCCAGACAAGATGTATCGACACAGTGGCTGTAACAATGGGCTTAAGCATAAAAACAATTGTGGACACGGCACAAGACCGGGTAGTGTTTCATTCTGTTGTTCATAGGGTCACCATGAGTTGGAACTGGCTCAACGGCACCTAACAACAACTAGAGCAGTAAGTGTGATAGGCTGGACTCAGGATGAAAGGAGGCGGGGAACCCACATCTGCTGTGCAACCTGCTTCTGACTTTGGTTTCCTTGTTGATGCAAGAGAGATAATGAAACCTCCTCTACGTGCTTCTAAACGGTGCGGCGAAGGTCAAATTAGATCAGTGTTTTCCTAACGTGTTTACTGTGACCCACAATAAGAAATGTACTGTATGGCAAAACCAAGCACACACACACATGCACGTGCACACACACACACAGGCACAATGGCTGTCACCCTTGGGATACGTACGTGATGCATGCTGATGTTTCTATTTCTTTCCATTTGTTTGCAACCCACTAACCTGGCTATGAAGGAGCCCTGGTGGTGCAGTGGTTAGGAGCCCCACTGCTAACTGGGAGGTCAGATCTCCCAGCTGCTCAGTGGAAGATGTGACGGTCTGCTCCGCATCTTGGAAGCAGGAAACCCTACGGGGCAATTTGCTCCTGTCCTGTCGGGTCGCTGTGAGTCAAAATTGGCACACACCAACCGCAAAACGATGTCTGACCCACCATTAAGGAAACACAGGATTTTAGAACAAGTGGGAGAGTGGTTGGTAGAGCGATAGCCCAATGTGAGTATTCCTGTTAGTCATTATGAGTAGTGTTCCAGATAATGTTGCTGCATAGTAATTAACCTTAAAACTCAGTGGCTTAAACCAGTAACTTACTAGTCCCTCTCACAGTTAGGAGAGTGAACTGGGTGGCTTAGCTGGAGGACTCTGTCCTGGGAGCAGCTAGGGCTGCACTCGCTGGAAGGCTCAACCAAGTTGGACACCCAAGGTGGCACACTCAGATGGCTGACAGCTGATGCTGACCACCAGCCCCTGGACGCTTAGTTGGGGTTGATGATTGAAGCTCCTACACACAGCTCCTCTGTGTGACTTAGGCTCCTCACAGCAGGGCAGTGGGGCCCAGAGAGAAAGGGAACCCAGAGGAAGTGTTCCAGGAGGCCAGAAGCAGGCAGGCTATCCAGAGGTCAGTGGAGACCTGGCAGAATCACCCCTGCCATAGCCTATGAGTCACAGCTCTCACAGAACCAGTGGATCCCAAATTGAAGTGGAGAAGTGCAGTTGTCTTTTGGGGGAAGAGTGACAAGATCAAGCTACAGAACAGTGTGTACAAGGGACATCTTAGCTTCCTAGAACTGCCATAAGAAAATAACACAAAGTGGATAGCTTAAAAAGGGTCCATTCAGATATTCCCTCTCTCATAGCGCGGGGGATTAGAAGTCCAAATTCAGAACGTTGTCTCTAGGGCAAGGTCTGTCTTTATCTCTTTTGGTTTCTAGTCACTGTCAGCAATCCTTGGCACTTCTTCATGTGTGTGTGTTGCTGTGTCTTTGTGTCTTTGTGTGTCTGTGTGTCTGTTCTGCTTCTTATATGAGACCATTCAGAGTGAGTAGATTTAGAACCCAGCTCCAGCCCACCCCCATCCCCACCCCCACCCCCATCTCCTGTACGACCTCAGTAACATGACAAAAGAAACCCCTATCACACGTGCAGGGAATAGGACTTCAGCCTATACTTTGATGGGACACTACTCAGTCCTTAGCAGTATGAGACACTGCTGCAGCCTTCTCTGAGGACACAGTTTGCTCCAATTGATGATGGGTTATGACTTTCTCAAACCAGCTCACACAGGGAGGGCAGGTGAGTTACTTCCTCTTCCCTGATCTCAGTTCCCTCAGAGTAACAGCCCAGAGGCATCCATCAGATACAACAGAAGACCTTGCAACTCTAAGTCAGCTGTCCTGGAAGTACAGTGGTTAAAGCAGTCGACAGCTAACTGGAAGGGTGGCAGTTTGAAGCCAACAGGGGCTCTGTGGGAGAAAGATGAGGCAGTCTGTTTCTGCAGAGATTTAAAAGCTTTGGGAACCCTGTGGGGTTGCTATGAGTCAGTCCGAATTGATAGCAGTGGGTTTAGTTTGAGGGGTTTCCACCACCCGTCTGTCAAGGTGTCACATTGTGATGACTTGCATGTTGTGATGCTGAAAGCGAAACCACCAGGACTTCAGAAGCCATCAGGGTCCCCCACGGGGGACAGGTTCTAGCAGAGCTTCCAGACTAGGACAGGCTGGGCAGAAAGGCCTGGAGATCACCTTCCAAATCCCAGCCAATGAAAACCTGATGAATCACAATGGAAGGTTGTCCAGTGCCCTTGCTGTGGACATGTCATCAGGTGGGAGCAATTGCTGGAGGAGGCCGTCGTGCTTGGGGAAGTAGACAGCCAGTGGGGAAGACTTTTGGTGCGATGGATTGGCACAATAGCTGCAACGGTGGACTTGAATATGCTGGTGACCATGAGGATGGGGCAGATTGGGTCACATTTCATTCTCTTGTACCTAAGGTCACCCTAAGATAACATCAACTCCACGGCAGCTGTCTGTCTGTCTGTCTATCTAGCTATCTACCATATAACCTTTTGTGCGTTGGACATAGGCTAAAATTGTTGCCTATATCTCATGCTGATTCTTGGTTTGTGTTCACCAAGCCTTAATGTGTTTCTACTTGTTTTAAACCAAACTCATTTCTGTCCAGTTAATTCTACTCATGGCAGCTGAGTGTGTCACAGAGTAGGCCTGAGCCCTGTTGGGTTTTCTTGGCCATAATCTGACAGATGTCAGTCACCAGGCCTTTCCCTGTAGTACAGCAGGGTGGATTCAACCCACTAACCTTTGTAAGTAGCTGAGAGCAAACCATGTATGCCACCCAGGCACCTTTGCCATTTGGTTTTGAAATGCAAAAATGTTTCTTTCTCCTACCACCAACCTGGCAAACCCAAGCTGACAAGGTCTTTGTGGGCCAGTCTCGCTTTTCACCCCTCAAAAACACTAACTCAGGAACAAGATTCCTCTTCAGTGGACCTGTTTGGCCAGAACACATGAATATTTTGAGCAAGCAGGGGACCTTCTTTTCTTGTCAGTCTAATACAGTTCACATGAGAAAGAAGCAAAACCTGCCAGGGTGTCAGGAAGTAGTCCTTTGTCAGGCTCAGCGTAGATGGCAAAGACACACAGCAGCAACCACAGCAGAAACAGAAACCCCGCATCTGCCAGACTGCAAGATCAATCCCCGATGTGAACCAAAATGACCACTTTTCAGAGTCAGTCACATTTCTCGGCCACCGTATCAAGAAGCCATAGACATTTGAGCATTTGAATCTGTTCTCTTTCTCATTGGATGCAATCACTAGTCTTTCTTCCCTGCCTTCTTTCTTTTTTCCTGGGGATGCAACCTACTTACCTGGCACATAAAATACTCACATGGTGACATTCAAGCTTTAGAGATTTGCATGACAATCAACAAGCCTTATTTTAGCCCGATATAGAGGATGTGCACTGCATTGAGGGAATGCTGGGCTTATTCCCTAGATAAGTCATTTCTTTTTTTCCTCCGAGAAAAATCCAATATTCTGAGATCAGATGCATATTGAAGCTTTGGTAGAAAAGAACCAGACTGGGCCTGGATTGACATGTTCAAATTGACCTCTCTCTTGCAGGAAGACTCAGGAGGCTGAAGGGGCCTGAGGAACACTCTGAGCCAGCAGGTCCCTCCACTTGCTGCTTCCCTGGGAAGATGCACGCTGACAGGAATGAGTTTGCTTCTCACCCTTGTCTTGGTGTCCGTGCAGCAAGTCCTCTGAGCCTAGATTTTTCAAACTTCTGTGGAGTGGTCACCAGCACCAGGGTGGTCATGGGAGGCTGGTTGTCTTTTCTTGTGAAACATTTCCTGCCTTGCTTCGTGAGCAACTCGAGAAGCATTTTCTGATTTACCAGATGATGAGAGACACATGTTTTCTCACTCTGCTTCAAGGCATTATTTAAAAACAAGCAAAGGAACAAACCTGGCCCCACACCTATTCCTGGGCCGTCCTTCCTGCCCTCTCATATGGCCATGGCCCTCTGTACCCACCACACCCAACCGAATCAGCTGCAACCGAGTCAGCCCTGACTCACGGGATGCCAGGTGTGTCAGAGAAGGGTGCTTCACAGGGCTTTCAGTGGCTGACTTTCCAGAAGTAGGTGGCGAGGCCTTTCCTTTATGAGGACTTTGGCAGACACCGCTTCCTCTGTCAGAAATGCCCTTGGTCCCCTGTCCCTTCTTAGCAAGCTGGTCATCTTTGTGTCTTCAGTGCCCTCCACTGCCCCTACCCACCCCTCAGTAGGATTTGCCCCACCCCACCCCTGTGCCAACTCAAGTGGGCACCAAACAAAATTCAAATTTGCACTTTGGCATGCAATTACTCCCTTGCAAGAATACCAGTAACTTATTAAAAGCAAAAGCATGTTTGTGTGTGCGGTGTGAACCCAGAACAGAACCACACATTGGTACGCTTTTGTCCAATAACCAGATGGGCATGGAGTAAAGGGCCAGGCAGGCCCTAAGCTCTTACCCACCAGACCACCGGAACTTCGGTTTGCTCATCTTTAAACCAAAACCAAGCTGACTGCTGTCAAGTCCGTTCTGACTCCTAGTGACCCCGTAGGACAGGGTAGCATTGCCCCATTAGTCTGTAAGGCACGCACAGCACATTTAAACTGCCCACCTTTCAGGTAGCAGCTGCCACACTTAACCACCATGCCACCAGGGTTGGTGCAAGAATCAGCCCTAGACACAGCTCAGGAAAACAAACAAGTGCAGAGACATCATCATTCTATGCAGACACATGCGCATGTGATCCCTGCCCCCCGTGGTTCTGGGCCAGTTCTTCAGGAATCAGCCTCTCCGTGGGTGGAGCCCAGGCATCATGGGGTGGACACTTTCCCCAGTTGATCCTATTGAGAGCGCTGATTAAGAACCACAGTTTAGTTTAATCCAACCCTCTTTTAAACCCACACTGCTTTTACAACTGCAGCCTTTCTGATAGCCGCCTAAGCTGACTACGATTAGAGTAGAGCAGTCCCAGTTGCTGTACGCCTTCAGTCCTGTGAGGAGTATGGTCACCTAACAAGTGACCTCATATCTGGTCCACGAGGGAACCTCTGAGGGCAGCCTGTCCCCCTCACCCTGCAGGGACTCTGGTCTGGCATGGTTCCCAATTACTGGCATAGGGCATTATACTCCAAGTGGGCCTGGGGTGGGGGAGGCACCACAGGGTCATTAAAAGACACTCATTTCGTCATTCCAAAAGCACTTTGAGCCTGGAAATAAGCACTGAGCGGACATAAGTAGAGCAGGGATGAAGATCAATATGGCCCTTGCCCTCTTGAGCTTACTGACCGTCTAAAGAATATAAGTTCTTTATTTTTTAACTTTTTATTGTGCTTTAAGTGGAAGTGTATGATCCAAGTCAATTCATTGCACAAAAACTTGCATGCACGCTGCTCTGTAACTCCAGCTGCTCTCCCTGCCCTGTGACAGCACTCTCCTCCTTTCCACTCTGTATTTCCTGTGTCCATCCAACCAGCCCCTGTCCTGTCCCACCCTCTCATCTTGCTTCTGGACAGGAGCTGCCCAGTTAGTCTCCTGTAGCTACTTAAACCAAGAAGTACACACTTTGCTGCTATCATTCCATGTCTAGTAGTCCAGTCCAATCTTTGAAGAGTTCCCTTCGGCAGTGGTTTCAGCTCTGGGGTAACAGATGGCCCTGGGAGGGGCCTTCTCTTCCGGGAGCACTCCAGTCTGTCAGACCATCAAGTCTGGTCTCTGTAACAGAGCTCTAGTTCTACACACCCATTTTTCCCCCACTGTGTCAAGGACTGTATGTCATATTCCCTGTCAGGGCAGTCATTGTTGGTGGCCAGGCACTATCTAGTTCCTCCGGTCTTACGCTGATGTTGTCTCTGGGTTATATGGCCTTATCTGTCTCCTGAGCTCATATTTTGCTATGTCTTTGATGTCTTCCATTCTCCTCTGCTCCAGGTGTGTTGGAACAAAATTGATGTTATTTAGATGGCCACTTGCTAGTTTTAAGACCCCAGACACCACTCACGAGAGTGGGATGCAGAAAATTTTCTTAAAAAATTTTGTTATGCCAGTTGACCTAGATGCCCCCTGAAACAATGGTCCCCACATGCCTGCCCCTGCCACTGTGTCCTTCAAGGTGCTGTGTTACATTTAGGAAACTTCTTAGCTTTGGGTTGAGTCCATCTGTGCTGACCTCCCTTCTAGAGTGCACTGTTCTTCCCTTCGCCTAACCCAGTTCCTGTCTACTGTATAATCTATGAATACCCCCTCCCTTTGTCAGTCAAAGACTGTTTTCTTCTGTGCCTAATGTCTTCCAGATTCCTCCATGCTATGAACTGTTTCCTAAGACCATCATTGTCCTTTATCATTGCATAGTATTCCACTGTGTGAATGTATCATAGTTTGCTTATCCATTCATCTGTTGATGGACACCTAGGTTGATTCCATCTTTTTTGCTCTTGTGGAAAGCACTGCAATAAACAAGTGTGCGTGTATCTATTCATGTGACAGCCCTAGTTCCTCTAGGATATATTCAAGAAGTAGGATTGCTGGATCATATGGTATTTCTATTTCTCGCTTTTTAAGAAAGTGTCAAATTTATTTCCACAGTGGCTGTGCCATTTTAAATTTCTACCTGTGGTATAGAAGAGTTCTAATCTCTCCACAACCTCTTCAGCCTTTATTATTTTGTATTTTTGGATTAATGTCATCCTTGCTGGAGTGAAATGGTATCTCATTGTAGTTTTGACTTCCATTTCTCTAATGGCTAATGATTATGAACATTTCTTCATGTATGTATCTCTTAGCATCTCACAGGTCTCCTCTTGTGAAGTCCCTGCTCATATCTATTGCCTGTTTTTAATTGGGTTACATGCCTTTCTGTTGTTGAGGTTTTGCAGTATCTTGTAAATTATGGATATTAGATGCTGATCGGATTTGTCATAGACAGATTTTTTTCCCCTGTCTGTAAGTTGTCTTTTTCTCTTTCAGCAAAGTCTTTGAATGAGAATAATTGTTTAATTTTTAGAAGTTTGCAGCTACCTGTTTTCAGGTGTTTGTACATTGTTAGTAATGTTTTGTAGTCTGTTTATGCCGTGTATTAGGGCTCCTGGCATTGTCCCTAGTTTTTTCTTCCATGAGCTTTTTCATTTCAGATTTTATATTTAGGTCTTTGATTCATTTTGTGTTAATTTTTGTGCATAGTGTGAGATATGGGTCTTGTTTCCTCATTTTGCAGATGGGTATCCAGGTATGCCAGCACTATTTGTTGATAAGACTAACTGTCTTTTACCTATTGAGTGGACTTCGAGTCTCTGTCAAATGTCAGCTGTTCATAGGTGGATGATTTTATGTGTGAACTGTCAATTCTGTTACTACTATGTAACTGTTTTGATGCCAGTACCAAACTGTTTTAACTATTGTGATAGTGTAATAAGTTACAGAATAATTTCTATGTAGATGTAATTATATCTAGATGGTAAAATATATCTAAATGGAAAAATACAGGCTAATAAACAGGTTGAAAGAAGGTTTTGGTTAGGTGTACCTGAATCAGCATCATACTGGACATGGATTGGTTAAGCAATAGCGAGAATGTGCTCTCATTTCAAGGGCCCCTCCAGTGATGTTGCATAGGCGGTGTCCCCCCACTGGATGATGGGGGATCCATTTTCAGGTTGTGCGTGTTAAGCACAAAATGGAACTCCCTGGCAAAGTGAATTCAAAAGTTCTCATCCTTTAGTGTCTAGACACAGCACTGATTCTGTGGAGAACATTGCCCAGCTCTTATGTCAGAGATCTCTGGGACTGGCTCAGGAGTCAGAGAAAGAGAGGACTTTGGAGCCACGGGACAGAAGGCTTGTTCTGGAAATGTCTGTGTTATCACATGTCTGCATTCCTGGTTTGCTTTGGAGAAAATTTCAAATGCAATCCTGGCTGTTATTGAAAGGAGAATCAGTTGGGAAGTCAGTTTGGTTCTCTATATTTCCGAGGTGAAGTAACAGCACCGTTCCCTCCTGCTTGGACCACACTCACAGCCTTTAGAAAACATTTTCACCAGCTACTTCCTCAAGGTAGGAGGAGTATCATTGTGGTGTCACTTTAAGGATGAAATATTGGGGTGAGAGACCAAAAATCATTTAATATCACAGCCCTGGTGACCTTGACCCACTGGAGACGGCTAATGCACGGAGGTGGTTTACTCGTCTTTCAGCTCCAGGTCAATGTTTATTTTGATCCCAACTGCTACACAATAAGTCTAGAAAGCAAGTAAAAGGATGGCTCCCATATTAGTCTTCTTTCTCAAAAGTATTCTAGCTATTCTAATTCTTTCACCTGTCCATAAAAATTTTAGGATAAGCTTATCTGTATCTACAACAATTTTGCTTACATTTTTTAGAGGAATTATGTTAAGCATGTATATCAGTTTGGGGAGAATTATCATCTTTACTACATAGAACTTTCCAATCCATGAACATGGTATGCCTTTCCATTTATTTACACTCTGTGATTCCTTTCATTAACATTTTGCAGTTTTTATCATGTAAATTTCATACGTTTTGCTAGAGTCCCAGCCAATTTTTTTCTTTTTTTAGCAATTATAATTTTTTATTGTTGTTTCCACATGTGCATTGATATTAAACAGAAATACACTTTGTGTTCTGTGTGTTTATCTTGTGAACTGTAACCTTGCTGAACTCATGTACTAATTTCTGTGCATATTTTTGTAGATTCTCTGAGATTTTCTCTGTGGACCACCACAAGATCTGCAGGTGTACTCTAAATGTGATCATTGCCCTCTGTTTATGACATATGATCCTAGTTTCCCATTTATAGTAGGAGAATAATGTCTCCTTTTTTCAACAAATTCATCTAGGAAAAAAGTGAATCAATTTAAATTAAAATACAAAGTGAATAGTCATGGAGGCAATGTACAGGTATGGCCAAAGTTGTGATCTGTGAATGATCACAGCTTGAGAAGCTCTGTGTTGTACCACCCAATGCTCACACCTGGTTACTGTAAGATGAATATTACCAACTTCATTCTACACATGAGGAAAATGGGCTCAGAGTGATTAAATGACTCACTTACCAACTCAACAGCACTTGGCTATGGTCACACAGAAAACAAGAGTCAGAGCTGGGATGCAAACTCCAGTTGGCCAGCCACATTGTGCCTGCAGCTTCGATCGTTCCCCTGGCTGTGGACAGAAAATTACAGCTGTACCACATGAGAGGAGCTCTCAGAGAGATGTGAAGTTCACACCAGGGGGGAACAGATGTGAACCAGAGATATTCTTTTTGCAACTGTTGCTTCACTATTTTGGTTTTGTAGATATCTAGTGACCAATGGCACCAGATCATTGATCTCCATGGTTGCTGATGCCTTGAAGTTGGTTCCAGTCAAACCTCACCCAACGCTGCTCCGTCTTGCTCGTCACTGGTGTGTTTGAGTCCATTATTGTGGCTGTTGTATCAATCCATCTCATTGAATGTCTCCCTTTTTGTCACAAACCCTCTATTTTACCAAACATTGTGTCCTTTGCTAGTGATCGGTCTTCCTAAAAGCCCAGAGATCAGCCAATGAGGTCAGCTATGGAGAAAGGCTATGAATGAAGCCTTCACATATTTGTTGAGCCACCTAATCCAGAGAATCTTCACCAGTGTGAAGACTACACCAAAGCCCTCATAACATTCTCACCCCAGCTCCTCTCTCCAGCCATCCTAATCTCCTTTTATGCAAACGCCTCGTCAGATTTACTAAACATCTATCTTTCAGAACAAGAAGTTTCGTGACATCACTCCCCTTGGGGGGAGCTGGAAAAATGACCTTCCATTTGATGAAACTGGGGGATTTATTGCCTCTCCAAGCTAATGTGTGTTTAGACAGAGTGGGACGATCAATACCAAGTAGAGGATGCTGACTTGACGCACCGGAGTTGAGAAAACGATACTGCTTCCCCATCCATTTTTATAAATCACTTTAAGGACCTATTGATCTCTCACTGGGTACCAAGGGGTACCAGCCCCAGGGGTGCAACCTGCCAGTCCTCTTAACCCTTTCTGAGGCCCTTTCCCTCACCAGCAGGCCACCGGTTTGTGATCCACCGTGGCAAACCACTCCTGTGATCAAATCTGATGCTCTCTCATCCCTGGCCCCAGATTCAACAGGAGTTGCTTTCAAGGAGTTTGGGAGATACGAAAGTGCCCTTAAGCCCTACACAGAGAGAAAGAGAGAGAGATCTGTGATGATCTGATACTAAGATAAAACAAGGGCATAAAGCTCATACACAAGCAGTAGGTCTGTCAATTACCTCTTCCCACCAACACCAAAGAGTGATTCTCCAACAGGTATCTCTCTCTGCCTTTTTGCTGATATTTTCTCACATGCTGTCTCTCACTATTTAATCAGATCCACCACTTGAGAAGGCAGCACGGTGGTGTGTAGTGGAGTTTGATCTGAATCACCCAAGTTTCAAAAAAACTTGGATTTGGAAGCCCATCCCCCTACCTGGAGATGTCACCCACACCTCTAACTAATGGTCCTTGGCCATGATCCCAAGTACCAGTTCTCTGGCACAGCTCTTGAGACATCCTCATTGTTATGAAAACTAATCATTTAAAAGAAGGCTTGGGGCTGTCATCACTACCTGGAGCAGAGCCCACCTCTGGAGGCCAGCACTGTCCAACATGTTTGTCCCAACAGGGAAGTGGGGACACTGCTCACCTCCATGCCTGACAGATCTCTGCCCTGGCCTTTTCTAAGCGTCCTTCGTCATTGAAGGGGCTGTGGGACATCACAGCATCAGTGGATATGAGATCTGTGTGGGATCACAGAGGGATGGGGTCCAGGCCCATTGCTGACACCTGAGTGGAGCTCCAGGTGCAGGTGTGAACTTGGTGAAGTACTGAACCTCTCTGAGACCCTAATCTGTGAAATGGAGCTAGAAACAGTGCCTGTGGTGACTGGTTGGATTCTTGGCAGAGATGTGATTCTTTGAGTCTTCTGAAAAATGGGTAATGGATATTTACCAGCCCCAAGGATTAGAGAATGTGGTGAAGGAGCACTGGAAACCAGGAAGCTCTGGACAAGTGTGGGAGATGACCAAGGTCAACACCAGGGCCATGTGGAGCATGAAAAGGAAAGAGGAAGGCTGGGTGTATGCCGAGAACACCTCATGTTATGGGCTGGGTGTTATCAGAGAAGTGCTGATTTGGGGAATAATATAGTGGAGGCCACTTGTTTGTACCTTGCTTTGTGAACCTGGGTGAGTTCCTCAGCTTCTCTGAACTTCAGGTGGAGGGCACTGGGCCAGCCTCTTGGATCATTCCAGGCATAAAAAGACTATGAACCATTGGATCTATTGAGGCTGGAGGAGTCACCCACCTACTGTCCAGAGATAAACTTTACAGCTTAGAGCATAACTGTCCCAGCTAACCAGATGGCAGGTTAGCTCAAAAGTGAACAGCGTCACTGCAGAGTATGACCTTCTTTTTAAAAATTCCCTGGATGTGACCAAATGCTCAACAGTTACTCTAAATCCCAGATGAGAAGTTTAGGAAGCAGTGAGACTAAGGTAATGGGGATCAAGGGACTGGAACTGAAGTAACAAGAAGGGTGACCCAATGAGGATCACATAACCAAAGTCGCAGAACAGTGTAGGGAGGAGTGGTTGAACAAGGAATGTTTAGTTGTGAATATTCTCACCAAAAATGCAACCAAACACAATTTGTAGAAGTCTATGAGCTGTTAACAGGAACAACCTAAATGTCCATCAACAGAGGACTGGTAAACAAAATGTGTTACATGCATACCAAACCCAAACACAAACCCATTGTCAGTAAGTTGATTTTGACTCATAACCACCCTCTAGATCAGGGTAGAACTGCCCCATAGAGATTTCAAGGAACACCTGGTGGATTCAAATTGCCGACCTGTTTCGGTTAGCAGCTGTAGCACTTAACCACTATGTGACCAGGGTTCCCTACATACATATCCAAAACCAAACCCACTGCTGTTGAGTTGGTTCTGACTCACAGCAACCCTATAGAACAGAGGAGTAGAATTGTCTCATAGAGTTTCCAAGGAGCGTCTGGTAGATTCAAACTGCTGACCTTTTGATTAGCAGATGTGGCACTTAGTCACGACACCCACAGGGTGTCCTATATAAAAAAGCCCACTGCCGTCGAGTTGTGTCTGACTCATAGTGACCCTATAGGTTATAGTAGAACTGCCCCAAGAGTTTCCAGGGAGTGCCTGGTGGATTTGAAATCCAACTTTTTGGTTAGCAGACATAGCACTTAACCCCACCATGCCACCAAGGTCCATACCAAAAAAAAAAAAAAAAAAAAAAACACTTCCGGTGGCTCAATTCTGACTCACAGCAACCCTATAGAACAGAGTAGAACCGCTCCACAGAGTCTCCAGTGAGCACCTGGCAGAGTCAAACGGCCAGCCTTTTGGTTAGCAGTTGTAGCACTCAACCACTACATCACCATGGTTTCCCATATGCATACACTGTATTTATATACATATGTATACATAGAGTGAGACATTCCTCAGCCGTAACGAGAAATGAAGTCCTGTTACCCGCAGCGACACTGAAGAATCTCACAAACATTATGCTGAGTGAAGCAAGTCCATCCCAAAAGGACAGACTGGGTGAAATTTAAAATATCTACACTATAAGATGCCTAGAATAGGCATGTGCACAGCGATCAACATTTGTGGACAGTTCCTGGCGGGAGAGAAGACTCGTCGCTCAGGGGGCACAGAACTTCTGTTGAGAGTCACAGAAAAAAGGTGGGAATGATGAGAGCGGAGCGGTGTGACAGGCGTACCATCAGTGAAGCATGCGTACGAAGAAGGTGGGAATGATGAGAGCGGAGCGGTGTGACAGGCGTACCATCACTGAAGCATGCGTACGAAGAAGGTGGAAATGATGAGAGCGGAGTGGTGTGACAGACGTACCATCGCTGAAGCATGCGTACGAAGAAGGTGGAAATGATGAGAGCGGAGTGGTGTGACAGACGTACCATCAGTGAAGCATGCGTACGAAGAAGGTGGAAATGATCAGGGTTTTGTGACACCCACACCCCCTGCCGTGGCTGTAGTTGTCTCCTGTCCAGTCGTCCCCAACTCACGGTGACCCCTTGGTGGTCAACGGGGTTGTCACAGGCTGATTCTTGGAAGATGATCACCAGGCCTTTCTTCCTTGTCTGCCTTAGTCTGAAACCTGTGCAGCATCCTCGCGACATGCAGACTCCAGTGACAGACGGGTGACAACTGTGCCTGAGAGGCACTAGTTGGGAATCCAACCCGGGTCTCTCCCACGTGGAAGGCAAGAATTCTTCCCCGGAGCCAAGACTGCCTTCACATGAATCTTGACCACACTGAAGAAAAAAAAGCCCGTGAACCGTTACCACTGCTTCCGCTTTGGTGCCACAGGACATGATCATCCGACCACCGTGGAGGTGTCACTGCCCCCATTTTCAGGAGGAGCAGACTGAGGCTTCAGGAGCCACATTCCCCAGGCCACAGAATGAAGGAGGGTAGGCTAGGAGCAGAGCTGGTCCATCACCTCTCTCAGTGGTACTGTTGCCACCGCCCACAGGAACACTGCCCTAGACTGCAGGCTCTGGCCTGAATTTTAGCTGGCCAGCCCTCTAGCCTTCCCTGCCGCCAGTATGTCCTCACAGTGGCCGGTGCCAAGCAGCCCTACCCAGACCGCACGAGGAGCTGGCCGCAGCCTGCCAGGCGCGCTAAGCCCCTCCAGCCTGTTTCTGATTTAGAGCAAGCCCCGGCCACAGCCCAGACATTCCAGAGGGGTGGTCAGACGCCAAGCCCGCCCATTGCTTGGGAAACCAGGCTGCGGGCCACCCTGTGGTCAGGGAGCGCTGCGATGTTGTCCCTTCCCTGCTGACGGTTCCAGCATTGCTTAACCCCTCAAGGCCTTTGCTCCCCAATGTCTGGACCTGGCTGACCTTGGCATTCAAGGCCCCCCACCCCAGGCCAGGATCAAAACAACTTGGACAACTAAGCAAGCCTTCTCTTTGTCCTCAAGCTTTCCTGGACCAGCCTTTCTCCTCTGAGACAGCCTTGCTTACTGGTGGAGGAGGCATTGAGAACAACACCTCTAACAGGGTGTCAGAGGCTAGCTGTGCTGGAGGCCTGGCCCTTACCCCTCCCAGAAAGGTGCTGGTGGAAACTCTCCCTTGGTCCCTAGAAGATTTCTGCCCTTCTCTCATCTCTGAGTGAGGTAATTACAGATTACTGCCTAATGACATAAGTAGTGTCCCTGAATTCTGCCAAAGTGACAACTTGCCATCCACATAAAGCTGCCATCCACACTTGAAGCCAGCCAGCCAGGTATCCAGGCTAAAGCCCCTGGTCCTACACCGTATGATGCCTGCCTCCCTCTTGTCACAGCTGTCATTTCAGCCCGCAATGGTTGGTCTTTTTCTCCCCTCTTTTGTCTTTGTGAACCCCAGCTGACCAGACCAAAAGGCTTTAAAGACAGTTCCCCTAGTTTCCCTGATGTTAGCCTCCAGGCTGATGGGGCAGTCTGGTGGCCTCTGTCAGGGTCTCCTCCCTGTGCGTACCATGTCATCTCTCCCTCCTCCAAGGACCTTCCCCATGTCACATTAATAGAGGGAAAGACAGACAGGGCCCAGGGATACCACCTTTTAAGAGGCAGACCAGGTCAGGACACTGGGGGGACACTTCCTCTGTAGGACAGAAAAAACAGTCTTGAGGACATGCAGTCTCCTAGGAGACCACCCTTGGCATGACACAGCTGGAAAGATGCCATTGTTTTCCCTAAAGTCTCACAGTGACATTTATACAACATTATGGTGACATCACACAGCAGTTAAACACTCCATGACCAGCCAGAAAGTTGGTAGTTTGAATCCACCTGGAAGCACCCCGGAAGACAGGCCTGGTGATCGGCTTTGGAAAAGTCTCGGGCTTGGAAAGCCCTTGGAGTGGTTCTGCTGTGTATACAGCGATCATCATGAGTCAGGATCAGCTGAATGGCCATTGGCAACAACAACCTCCTCCAAACCACACACACACACACATGTGCACGTACAAACACATATGCCCGCGCAAGAGACAGGGAGAGTATCCTGTCAAGGAAACTGCACACAGTTGTCGGCTGAGTTGTGACCCACCTACCCACGCTCCCTCCCTCCCCCCCAAAAAAATCTGCTCATGTTCTGACTCCTGGTACCTATGAATATATTTGGAAATGGAGTTTTTGAGGACGTGGCTAAGATTGGGTCATACTGGTGTAGGGCAGTCCTAAATCTAACAACTGGTGTCCTTACAAGGAGATCTGGGCACAGATGGACACACACATACAGGGAAGTCGGCCACGTAATGATGGAGCCGTGCAGCCTCAAGCTGAGGCTGCCCAAGGACTTGGCGAAGATCACGGAGGACAGCCACAGATCGCCGAGGACAGCCGACGATCGCCGAGGCTGGCAGCGGCCACCACAGCTGGAAGAGAGCAAGACAAGATTTCCCTGAGAGCCTCCAAAAGGAACCCACCTGTCAACACCTTGAGTATGGATGTTGCCCAGTGGCCTTCCCCTAGGCCAGCTCCATGTCCCAGTCTGGGAAAAGACAGAGAACAGCAGGCAGCCCGTGTGGAAGGGACAGCTGCTGACTGCCCAAGCTGAGGAAGTCATTCTTTGCATCACTTCACTTCCTCAGTCCCTGCCTCCAGGGGACCAGGAAACTGCCCTTTGGAGAAAGGCACTTGAAGTCACAGTGCCTGGCCTCTGCAGGGCCCCATCCCAACACCCGGCACCTCTCATGGGCCTTGCTGACAGCATGGCTCAGCACGACCTGTCCCGCACGCCCTGTCCCCCGCCTGGAGCTCCAGGCTCAGCTCTCAAAGCCCGTGGAGCCTGTGAGCTGCACGCCTGCAGAGAAAAGCCGGGCAGAGGAAGTACACAGACGCGTCACACCAACGGCCACACCACACAGAAGAGGAAGAAGAGAAGACAGAGACAGACCCGGCAAGCACAAGGGCTCTGAGACCCCCAACGTGACTGGTTACAAGCCAGTCTCTCTTTAAATGTGAGTTCTTCTGCTAAACATCAAGCGCCACTGGCCAGAGCCACCTCCAGACACCCCTCGTTAATACAAACTTAGCGGCCGTGGACATCGGAAACTTTATAAGGACAGCCTTCCTAAAACACTGTAGATGAAAATTTCTGTTTGACATTTAAGGAGAATTCTATTGCGACTGCAGCACATTACATAAAAGTGAGGGTTAGGAGCAATGACCTTCCTTTCTGCCCCCTGATGGCCAGCATGCTGTGTCAGCACAGAAGCTGGGAGCGTGGCCAGAGCTGGTTGGAGACAGAGGACCGTGCTAGCTGCCAGGGTGGCCTGGCTTTGAAAAGGTGAATTCTGCCTCAAAGTCTTCCTCAGGTTCATGGCCATGTATGGAGCCTCAAGGCAGGGCTCCCCACTAACGGGGCAGAGGAGCACACCTCAGCCCCTGTCCTGTCTCCCAGCCACCCCAGTGATAAGAGAGAAGCCACCCGGCTGGCAGTGGGGAGCGTGGCAAACAGTCAACCCTGAGTCTGGAACTGGTCTCTGGCCTCGAGACAGATGGACCACCACTGTGCTGTCTGCGCTGACCCCCCCAATTCTTCCCTTCCCATCACCCCTCACGGAGCCCATGGCCCCACCTCCGCTGGACTGCCTCCACTCCTCTGCTCCCACCCAAGTCATGTCTGGTTGGCAGAGATCTTTCTAAAACCTGTACCTGACCACGTGACACCCAGCTATAAGCAGCCCCCCACCCACCATGTGGAAACTCCCTTAGCCAAGTTCCTTAGCTGACAGCTCAAGACTCTTCCTGTGGTGCCCACACTGACCTCTCTGGCTCACGACTCACTCCCATGGCTTTTCACCTTTCTATACAGCCCAGGGCCTTTGCACATGCTACCACTCCACAGGTTCCCTTCCCTCCTTCTGTGCCCTGCTGAATCCTGTGGCATTCTGGAGGACGCTCCTCTACCATAAAGCCAATCCTTCTCCACTGCTCCGTGCAGGCCGACTCTGAGGGGTCCACAGCCCTCCACTGTCTCTAACACCCCTGGTTTAAAGCCTGCCCCTCCCCTGGGCTGGGAGGTCCTGAAGGCAGGCACTGTTCTGGGTTGTCTTATGTCACCAGCACTTGGCACACTCTACATAACTAATAAATGAATCTGATGAAGGCACACGCCGTGCTGAACCAGACCTGACCCTCCTACTGAGCAGCCCGAGGCCCAGCAGAGGAGGGGAGTCATGCTGTAGGCCCACGGGGGCTTTGTAATAAGCCCACAGGATTGGCTGGAGGGCACTTCCCGGCATCTACTCGCAGCAGATCCAGTTAGGATGGGTGTTAAGCAGCCTGGCCTGCCTCATCTGTGCTGGGTGCAGAGATGGACCCTGTTCACCTCAGCAAGTAGGCACAGCCAGGTCTGAGAACTGCATGGCCTGGAGGAACCTTGAGCCTTCCCCGCACCCGTCCCCTGCTGGGTGGTCTTGCTACTTGGGCTGAGCTGGGGCTCACACACTCTGAGACCATGTTTGCCCAATGGGCTCCATCTGCTATCCCCAGGCCTGTGTGGCATGGTAACCCCGACACATGCTGCTCAGCTTCACACTGAACTCCACATCACTGGAGAACAAAGATCAGTCAGAGGAAGCAATGCTCGAAACCAAACACCAAGAGAGAGTCTGGTGCTGGCATTTTTGTTGAGAAGAAGCTCCATCCCGGGGCAAGGGGGGTGGACTTGGGGTGGCCTGAGAGCCAATGGGGAGTAGCCAGGAGAGCCCAGGGGGAATCAGGCACATCTCACGCAGCCAGGCCCCTCAGGAGCTGCGGCAGGACTGTGGCTACAGGAGGGCCTGGGAGGGTCACCAACAGTCCCTCCTGGTCCTGGGCAAGGCTCCTGGGCTTCTGGAAGGCCTGGTATAGCAGTAGAGGACCACCCTCAGAAGACGAGCCGTGCTGCAGGGAGTACATGAAGTAATGCGTCCCCGTGGACACCGATGACCACTAGGGACTGTACTGCTTTCCTCCTACCAGCCCCTAGCAGGGCAGACTCAACTCCAGGAATGCAGGCGATTGGAACTGAGCGTGTCACCTTGCTGTGGACTGCCGGAAGGACGAGTTAGAAGAAACACGGTCAGAATGCTGCTCAGAAGCAGAGATGCTGACACCTGGACTTGCTGACTCAGGACACCTCCTCCAGGACAGGCCGGGGGTTAGACACAGACATCATGGTGGGTAACGGAGAGGTAGACAAAGACGAGAGAGACCCTCCATGACACTGGTGACACTCTAGCCACAGCAGCGGTCTCCAGAATACAAGGTCGTGAGGATGGCTGTAGTCCTGGGCCCCATGGTCTTCTGGTTTCACACAGGGTCTCCTTGAGTCAGAACCAGCTCAGCAGCAACTCACAACAACTTTCTGTCATTTGGAATTACATTCAGTCATAGATCGCACCAGGAGGTCCCTGGCACACCCAGGGAAGTAGCCTGAGATTTGCAGAGACACAGATCTCGAAGTTCATGTTTCTCAGTGACTGCCCCCCACCCCCGCTGTGTTCCCTGGCCTAGAAACACGGCCACTTCAGAAGGAGCCAACAGCCTTCACGGAAAAATTTCTAGTGGCTGGGGAAACAGCTGGAGCAAGAATGAGGGCTAGCCAGCCCAACCAACTGGAAACAGCAGGGAGTATGCCATTGAGAGTGCCTTCCAGAGACCCGCATCCAGGAGCCCTCATTCTGAAAGTGTCGTGAGTCTCCTGCTGGAGTGGCAGCTTCCATCTGCTTGGCTTGTTAAACCCTTTTCACCACACTCCTCTGCTCTGCAAATACGTATTGCACTCAAGAAAGAAATTAGAAAAATCATTGGTGTAATATCCCTAATGTTGAGAACACTTCTGCCGGAATTTAGGAGCAGGGGAAAAGGAGGCCCCAAGTAAAGGCATCTCCCTGGAAATCAGAAACCCAAATTAGTTCTAGCCCTGGCTGCACCCACAGTCCACCGACTCCCCAAGGTGAAGGGAGCCATCTCTGTGCCCAACACAGAGGAGGCAGCCTGGTTGCTGTGGTGGGTGCAGCACCCAGACCTCACCTGACCCAGCTGGAAAAGAGGGCCTGCTCTGGGTTTACAGGTGGGGAAACTGAGGTTCACAGAGGTATCAGGGCTCCTTCCAGATGTGTGGGTACAATGTACAGCCCCTCCTTTGACTTGCTGTGGCTGACACATGTGAGAGGAGTCACATACCCCTTCTGGGTGGAAACTGTGAAAGGCACTGCACACCTCCCAGAACCCCTTGCTGCTGCCCCAGAGATCACAGCCCTCACTAGCATGGGGTTCTGACCACTACAGACAGACAGACAGACACACACACACACACACACATAGGAAGAACCAGGTGCTATGGAATTGACTCCAACCCACCATGACCCCAAGTGTGTCAGAGCAAAACTGTGCTCCATAGGGGTTCCCATCACCCATTGCTCCAAGGTGGACTGCCAGGGCCTCTGGGTGAACTCAGCCCTCCAACCGTTCAGTTAGCAGCTGAGCGTGTTAGCCATGTGCGGCACCCAGGGATTCTTAGACACATAGTAAGAACAAAATTGAAGCTTGTGCATTTCTTTCTTTATTGTGGGGTTGTTTGTTACTGCAGCAGACTCTCTACCATCCTGACGGATACACGTAGAGGGTGAGGCGGGGGTGGTGGCTTGCTGTTCTTTTACGCTAGGAAGGTCTGTAACAGCAGACTCACGTCTGCTCTGGACTGCCATGAGCACCGGGTGCCTGGCACGCAGTTGTGCTCAGAAGATATCTGTGGAGTGAACAAAGGAAAAGAAACTCGACGGAGGATGAGTCAAAACCCATGAGCGTGTTTCAACTGTCATTTCCTGAATTGGGGGGACCTCTCTGATCCATGTGCAGATGACAGCAGCCCATGCTCTGGGGTGGGTGAAGCTGGCACCCAAGTGTTTTATGCCAACAGGAAACCCACCCCAATAAGAACTGGTTAGTTCTTTTTCAAGGCAGAGTGAACAGGTCAGAGTGCTCAGGTGACGTGTCTGCGGTCTCACAGCGGCAGAGGAGAGGCATTCAGGCTCAAGAGCCTCAGAGCGAGTCCTGCCCATGTCTTGCACTTGACCCTTGCTGTCCTCACGCACAGGTGACAGCTCAGAGGTGAATGAGCATGCGTCAGGTGTCAACCCCGCACCAGGTGCCTTTGGTGGAACACGGGCACCCCCAGAAGACAGGTGGGCTCCCAGGTCATTCAGAGCACTGAGCTGGTGACCAGGATACCTGCGTTTGAGTCCCAGTGGTCACCAACAGCTGCAGCAACTCCTGGCTGAGCCGTGGGCTGGACAGAGCCCTCTTGAGGACCCAGTTCCCGTGAATGTGTCTCTGGCTGCTGCAGGCAAGAAAGTTAAACTCTTTTAAGAAAATCGCTAAAGCCCCAAAATTATGTGGAAGCCTTTGAGATCCCTGAAAGAAAGGCCTTTGCTAAATCCCTTCTATTATTTCCAAAGGATATTTTCTATTATTATTATTTACCGGAGGAATTTCTGGACAGAGTCTAAGTGCCCCAGAGCCTACAAAATAATCATCTCTTCGAAATACAACAAAAGAGTCTGAATACTCTTGGCTGATGGTTTTTCTTTGAAACATGTTCTTTACTGAACAAAGGGTTTTTTCTCTTCTTTCTTTTTTTTTTTAATTTCTCTAAGTTTAAGACACTCATCCTGATCACCACACTTTTTAAAAAGAAAACTTTTTAGAACAGCCAAGTGGTGTAAGCACATAGTTCATTTTTCTCATTTAGGATCCCAATCAGTGCTAGCCGTCTTCCTGAGGCTTGACTGTGAATAGAATTGTGTCCCTCAAAAATATCTGTTGGAATCCTAAACCCTATACCTGGGGGGGTGTCTAATTTTCTCCGCTGTGTTAATGAGACCTTACTGGTATACGGCGCATCTTAAACCAAATCACTTTTAGATATAAAAAGAGCAGATTCGGCACGAAGACCAGCTAGAGCAAATGCGGGAAACATGGACACCTCGAGGAGATCCAAGGAACTGGGGACCACCAGGGTGGCAGAGCTGAGACAAGGGCCTTCCCTCCGAGCCAACAGAGAGCCTTGCCCTGAAGCCAGCACCATGAGTTCAGACTTCTGGCCTTCTGAACTGACAGCAAACAAATTTTGGTTTGCTACAGCCACCGCCTTGTGGCATTTCTGTTACGGTAGCACCAGGAGGAGTACCCAGAAATCCCACCGCTGTCGAGTTGACTCTGCCTCATCACAGCCCTGCGGACCAGAGCAGAGCTGCCCCACAGAATTTCCAAGGGGTGCCTGATGGGTTTGAACTGCCGACCTTCTGGTTGGCCGAAGTAGCCTTAACCACTCTACCACCAGGGTTTCCAGAGCTAGCCCAGGAGTGATTTTCTAGACAAAGACAAAGACAGTTCTGTTTATTGAGAACTATCAGCCAGGGTGGGTGCTGAGAGCCTCACACATACGATCTCATTGCAACCTCTGAGTAAGCCAAAGAGGAGAAGGGACTGCTGTCATTGACACTCACAGAGGAAGAAACGTCCAGTCACTTGTCTAAGGTCACGTGGCCAGTGGGAGATGGAGCTGAAATTCGAACTCCGACCCCAGGATCTCCTGGGTCCATGCATGCTACCATCCTGTTGGGTTCTTTTCCACGCACTGTCTCATTCGATCCTTGCCTCCACTCTGCAGGGACAGAGGACCCATTGCCATGAGTCAACTCTCACTCACCGTGACCCTGTCAGGCAGAAGAGAAGTGCTCTCCAGGGTTTCCAGGAGCAACTGGTAGATGAGACAAGCCAGATTAACCCACTGCTGTCGAGTCAAGTCCGAGTCATAGTTTAGGGAACCCTTTTGTCATTTCTATAATGACAAAGCCGAGGATGGGCCAGGTCAAGTCATCTCCGAGTAACACAGAGCAAGCAGTCAGCGAAGCCAGGGCTGAGATGTACACCTGTCTGACCAGAAAGCCCTGTGCCCAGCGCCACGCCACTTTCGAGCAGAGCTGTCATCAAGAGACACGCTCCTCTCCACTCAGGGCTACCTTGAGTCCCCGGGCTCTGCTAGGGTCAGCTCCACAAAGTTCCCAAGGGTTCAGCAAACAAACCCCAAACCGGATTCTGACTGGCAGTGTCCCCGTGTGTGTCAGATGATGGCCATACAACAAAGAGTTCTCCATGGTTGACTGTTGGAAGTCATCAGGCAGGCTTTTCTCCCAAAGCCCCTCTGGATGGACACCGACCCTCAACATTTCAGTGAGGGGCAAAGTGCAGAAACCATTGGCACCCCCGCCCCGGGAAGGAACAAGGACATTCCTTACAGCGCAAGTGAGAATATTCAGCCCCCAAACCCGACCCAGTCCTCAGAGGTGGTGACACCCTTGAATCAAGCGGGCACTACAGCGGTTCCTACTCTTGCCCTGGGATCTGGTCGCTGTCAGTAATTCCACTGCAGGCAGTGGTTTAAAAGGCTAATAACTGGGCCCATAAAAATGTGTGACGAGTTGCAACTTGGCACCAGCTGCCTCAGCAAGGGAAAGAAGCTAGCGCTCCCAAAGTATGTTTCAAATCACACGGGCTCTCCTTGTTTCCTTCTTTAGTTTTAAGAGCGTAAGAAACATGGAAGTTTTGTGGTTTCACACAGGCCTTTTTATGGTTCAAAAAACTCCCAAACAGATTCATTTTAAAAACGCCTCTGCTAACACCAAGCACCGTATGGGCATTTTTAAGGAAATGTGTCGTCTGGGGCTGGGACTTTGGGGACCTGGACGCTGTTGGCTGGTGTAAAGAAGAGGCTTTGTTCTCCAACAAAAGAGACATCCTGATTCGACAACTGTTTGTGTCCTGACCTCTGCACTTGGATTCCAGATCTGCCTGTAAGAAGCCACTCAATACGAGGGAATGAGCCTGAACGCTGGATCGAGCAGGGAGACGAGGGTTGGAAGTCTGACTCTGCCTTCCCCAGCTTCTGTTGTTGTTAGCTGCTGCAGAGCTGACTCCCGAGGGAGGGAGACCTCCGCCACAACAAAATGAAACACTGTCCAGTCCTGCGCTGTCCACACGGCAGGCTACCAAGAGGTCTGCTGTGATCTACAGCGTTTTCAGTGGCCGATTTTTTGAAGCACGTTGCCAGCTTCTTTCTAGTCTGCCTTAGTCTGGAAACTCCATAGAAGCCTTTCAGCATCCTAGCAACATGCGGACCCCCACTGGCAGATGGGCAGAGGCTGTTCCCGAGGTGCCCTGGCCAGGAATTGAACCCGGGTCTCCCACAAAGAAGATGAGAGTGTTACCACTGGTCCAGCGGCAGTCAGGTTGACTCTGACTCATGACAACCTCATGTGTGTCAGAATAGAACCCTGCTCCGTGGGTTCCCTCCAACCACCATGGTTGATTTTTCAGAAATGGATTGCCAGGCCTTTCTTCCTGGGCACCTCTGGGTAGGCTTGAGCTTCTAACCGTTGGTTAGCAGCCAGGTGCTTAACTCTTTGCACCAAGGAATTTCCTTCTTGCCATCACCAAAAAACAAGAAAACTGAAACCCTTTCCTACCGACTTGATTCTGACTCACAAGCAACCCTACAGTCTGAGCAGGATTGCCCTACAGAGTTTCCAAGAAGGGCTAGTAGGTTCAAACTGCTGGCCTTTTGGTTAGCCGCCACAGGACTCAGCCACTACCCCATCAGAGTTTCCGTATAAATCTTGATCTTCCAGTCCTCACTTCCGTCATCTCTTTAACAGGCCCAGCAACTTCTACTTCATGAGGTTATTGACAGACTTGAAAGAAACAATAGGTGAGAAGCAGAGATCCTTCGGGAACTCATTGGTGGGTGCTTACTATGGGCCAAGCACTGTTGTTTAAAACTGCAGACGCATTGGTGACCAAGGCAGACCCAGCCCCTGCCGCGGCAGAGCTCACAGTCTCATGGTGGAGCAAACTGAAAGCCAGTAAAGAAAGAAATAATACATATTAGATGATAAGGGCTTAGAAAGCCAAGCAGGGGGACAGAACAGAGAGTGACCGGGCGCAGGAGAAACAAAGGCAAGCTTTTCTGAGGAATGAACATTTGACCTGAGCTTGAGTGATATCATGGATGCAGCTATCAGAAGATAACAACAGCTGGCGGTCAGGGCAACTGTTCCAGAGACAAGGACTAGCAAGTGCAAATGCCCTGGGGTAGAATGAGAAGGTCAGGCTGGAGCATGTGAGCCAGCAAGGAAAAAGGAGTGAGGTGGCAGAGGCATGCAGGGGTCACAGCAGGTAAAGCCTCCAAGGTCATGATAAGGAGCCGAACTGGGTTTAACTCCAACAGGAAGTCACTGGTGGGTTTAAAGCAATGGAATTACAGGAGATAATCTATTCTTTGACTCTGCATGGTAGACAGCGGAATCGGGTAAGATAAGCAGGAAAACAAAGATGATGGATTAGGTGGTAGCAAAAGAGACAGAGAGAAGCACTGTAGTTCAGGACATAGCCTGGAGGTGAGTCCAGGGACCAGATGGCACTAAAGAAGAGAAGAGAGTCCACAGGCATACAGCCATCAAAGCCAAAGGAGGCAATGACTGCAGAGGATTATGGGGACAGAAGACAACAGGTGGGAAGAACCTAGGAATGCAGTCTCCTGGAAGTGCTCTGCAAAGGATTATGGGAACAGTGGCCAGTGAAGGGGAGAAACCAGGACTGTTATCTCTGGGAAGAGTGGGAAAGCATTTCAGGAAGGCAAAAAAAGTCAACCAAGCCAAGTGAGCAAGAAGAGAACAGAGAACTGCCTGTTGGATGCGGCCAGATGGACGTCACATCTGTGACCTTGATACATGCAGTTTCTGCAGGGCATGAGAAAACCAAGGTGGAAAATGGAGGCGGCCCCAGCAGTAAGCTCAAAACAAGGAGCAAAGCCCAAGGCCCTTGAGTTGATTTTGACTTACAGCAACCCTAGAGGACAGAGTACAGCTGCCCCGTAGGTTTTCCCAGGAGGAACTGATGAAGTCAAACTGCCAGCCTTTTGATCAGCAGCCTGGCTTTTAACCGCCGTGCCACCAACACAGGGAAGGTATTCTAACAATTCCTCCCCCAGGAATGCGGACTGAGCACCTCTGGTACTCCTGTCACGGAGAACTTGAAAGTTGACAAAGTAGTTTGTCACGTTCCTGGAGAGCCAAGTGGCTTCCGGCCACCCTGGTGACAATGACACCTGAGACAATCACACTCTGACTACCCCTCACTTCCAGTCAATAGGACCAACTGAGTTAACACAGAATGACTGTCCACCCCACCCGCTCCCAAACACACAAAAAAGTTGGATACCAAATAAATAAATAAAATGATCCAAATACGAAGCCAAGCTCAAAAGCAAGAATGGAAGACTCCCAGGGCCTCACAATGAAGGTCAGCTCAAACCAGAGTGGTTTGTAAGAGCTGAAGGCAACTGCCTCACAAGCACAGTGGATTCACTATCGGAGGTGGAGGCAGTGGCAGAACTGAGACTCGGGGCTTCAGATGGTGGTGGAGGTACATCTCTGAGCCCCTGCACCAACCAGGCACCACAAAGCGCTGCCCACCCATGAGATCTCAACCAAATAATTACTAGAAAACTGATCCAGAACCAAATCCTCAGTAAAATTCTGGCCAGTAGAATTCAACAACATATCAAAAAAATAATTCACCATGACTAACGAGGATTCATACCAAGTATTCAGGGATGGTTCGGTACTGGAAAAACAATCAATATAGTCAATCACAGAAATGGAACAAAAGACAAGACACAAAACAGGGGAAGTCAGCACAACTGGATTGAACCAAAAACTATAAAGTTTCTTGAATATAACAAAACACTTCAAAGGACAGAACATCAGGGACAGGGCTCTGAAGACCATGGTATTAGGGGACATGTAGGTCAGTTGGCATAGTAAAGCTTATTAAGAAAATGTTCTGCATTCCATTTAGGTGAGTGGCATCTGGGGTCTTAAAAGCTAGCAAGTGGCCATCTAGGAAACATCAATTGGTCCCAACCCACTTTGAGTGAGGGAGAATGGAGAACACTGAAGACGTAAGGAAAATAGGAGCCAAGAGACGGAAAGGATCACATAAGAAAGCCACTCCGTCAGCCTGATGCTATAAGAGCGAGATGGTACCTGGCTGCTACCAGTGACCACCCTGACAGGGAAAGCAACAGACACTCCATGATGGAGCAAGAGAAAAGTGAAGTTCAGAGCTCAAATTCACATGAGAAGATCAGACTTGATGATCTGACTGAGACAAAGAGACCCTGGGAGACATGGACTCTAAACTCTCTGTTATCCCAACTAAAAACCATTCCTGAAGCCAACTCTCCAGATAAAGACCAAGCTGGGCTGTCAGATGTAAAATGACAGTGGTGAGAGTGTCCCTCATGGCTGAAGTAGACACATGAGTCTAAATCGGCAGCTCCTGTCCAGAGACGAGATGAGAGGGCAGAGAGGGGCCAGAGCCAGCCGAATGGACACAGGAGGTACGGGGTGGAGAGGAGGACTGTGCCAACACAGTGCAGGAAGAGCAACTCGGTCACCCAACAATAAGAGCCTGACTTTTTGTTTGAGAGACTGACTTGAATTGTAAACTTTCACTTGAAGTACAATAACAAAAAAAACTAAAATTAAAGTTGATCCAGAATTCATAAAACCCACAGAATCCTAGCATAGGCAAATGTAAGACTACATGGAAGGGATATTCCCAAATACAAGAAAACAAGTCTCCTACAGAAAGTCCTCTGCCTTAAAGACAAGCTCACAATAAAAAACAAAAAGAAGAAAAGAAAAAAGACAGTCTGCATAAGTGAAAAAATGCATATTGTCCTGAGGTAAAGTCAAGAACAGATAGTAAATGAGAGAAAATATATCTTAAGGACCAGAAACAATGGCAAAACCCGAAAGAAATTTTAAAATAAGTGTATTTAAGAACTTAAAGAAGCAAATTGACTATGCCTATGGGAAGAGACAATAGAGAAACTCAATGTCATTACCCCAAACAAGGCCACAGGCCAACTGCAGAACAGACCAACTGCTCATATGCAAGTTCAAGTCGAAGCTGAAGAAAATCAGAACAAGTCCACGAGAGGCCAAGTGCAACTCTGAGCACAGTTGACCTTTGTTATCCACAGTTTCGGTTAGCTGCTAACAACCCTGGTCTACAGAGCTTGTGTTAAAGCAGCCTTTATTTTACTGTGCAAGAATAGCGATGCTATTGATTCCAATTTGGCAAAGAGAAGTCATAAAGTGCTTGTATTTTATTGTTAGCTATTGTTGTTAATCTCTTATCATGACTAACTTACAAATTAAACTTTATCATAGGTATATAGGTATATGAAATAGCACCGTATATGCAGGGTTCAGGACTATCCACAGTTCCAGTCATCCACTAGGGATCTTGGAATATATCTTTCATGGATAAGGGGGAACTACTGTATGTCACACCTGAACTTAGAGACTATCTCAACAATCGATCTGATGCACTGAACACTGACAACCGAAAACCAAAAGAGTTATGGGATGCCCTTAAGGAAATCAAACAAGGAGAGAGCAACGGGCCATTAAAAAGACAGGAAAGAAATCACACAAATGGACATCAGAAGAAACTCTGAAACTTACCCTTGAGGCCAGAGAAGCCAACGCATATGGAAGAAACAATGAAGTAAAAGAGCTGAACGTCAAAGGGTGGCACGTGAGGCCAAGGTAAAGCATTACAAAACAATGCGCAAAGGCCTGGAGCTAGAACATCTAGAAGGAAGACTGTGCTTGACATTTCTCAAGCTGAAAGAACTGAAGAAAGAATTCAAACCTTAGGTTGCAATATTGAAACATTCAACAGGGGAAATATTGAACGATGCAGTAAGCATCAAAAAGAAAAGCAAGGAATACAGAGTCACCGTGTCAAAAAAAGTTGGTCGATGTAAACCACTTCAAACCCCCAAAACACAAACCCATTACAGTCAGGTCAATTGTGACTCACAGCATCCCTGTGGACAGAGTAGAATTTCCCTGTAGAGTTTCCGAAGAGCGCCTGGTGGATTGAAACTGCTGACCTTTTTGTTAGGCGATGTAGCCCTGAATCACTACAGCACCAGGACTTCCGCTTCCGTAGGCAGCATATGACTGAGAACGGATGGTGTAAAAGGAAGAAGTCTAAGCTGCACCGAAAGCATCGGCAAAGAACGGCGCTCCAGGAACTGACAAACACCAACTGAGTTATTTCAACAAATGGATGTACTCACTCAGCTACGCCAAGAAATTTGGAAGGCAGCCACCTAGTCAATCAACCGGAAGATATCCCTATCTGTGCTCCTTCCAAGCAAAGGTGGTCCAGTGGAATGCAGAAACGGTCAAACAACGTCATTAATATCACATGCAACCAAAACTGTACTGAGATAATCCAAAAATGGCTGTAGCAGTGCAGCCATGGGGAACAGCCAAAGATTCGAGCCAGACTCAGAAGAGGACGGGAAACTAGGGATATCATTGCTGATGGCAGATTGCTCTTGGTGGAAAGCAGCCAAAATCAGAAAAATGTTTACCTGTGTTCTATTGACTACACAAAAGCATCTGACTGGGTAGATACTAAAAAATTATGCATAACCTCACAAAGAATGGGAGTTCCAGAACGTTTTCTTGTTCTCATGCAGAACTTGCTGATGGATCAAGGGACAGCCCTTCAAACAGAGTAAGATGAATGGCTTAATGTTGGAAAAGGTGTGTCATTTCACTTCTTCAGGCTGTATGCTGAGCAAATAGAGACTCTGGACTATAAGAACTGGACATCAGGTCTGCAGGAAGGATCACTAACAAGCTGTGTTACACAGGTGGCACAGCCCTGCTTGCTGAAAGTCAACAGGATTTGAAACACTTCCTGACAGAAAACAAAGACCACAGCCTTCAGTATGGGTTACACTTCAACATAAAGAAAATAAAAACTCTCCTAACAAGACCAATAAGCAATATGATGACAAATGGAGAAAATATTGAAGTTGTCAAGGATTTCATTTTTCTTGTATCCACAATCAACACCCATAGCAACAGCAGCCAAGAAGTCAAACGACGTATTGTGTTGGTCAAATCTGCTGCAGAAGACCTCTTTAAAGTGTAAAAAGCGAAGATGTCACCTTCAGGAGCCTGGCCCAAGCCATGGTATTTTCAGTAACCTCATATGCCTATGAAAGCTAGACAGTGAATAAGGAAGACCAAAGAAGAATTGGTACCTTTGAATTATGGTGTTGGCAAAGAATGCTGACTATACTATGGACTGCCAGAAGAAGGATGAAATCTGCCTGGAAGGAGTAGAGCCTGACTGCTCCTGAGATAAGCAAGAGTGGAAGACTTCATCTCTCTTACTGTGGATGTGTTATCAGGAGGACCACTCCCTGGAGAAGAGCATCATTGATGTAAAGTAGATGGGCAGCAAAAGAGAGAAAAACCTGCACTGAGAGGAAGTGATGCAGTGGCTCCCACCGTGGGCTCAGACATGGCAACAAGTGCCTAAGGGTGGCACAGGACCAGGCAGTGCTTTGTTCCGCTGTACGTAGGGTCACTGGGAGTCACAACAAACTCGATGGCTCTGAAAAACAGCAACAAGGTGAACCGGCCATCTGTTCCTATAAACATTACACCCGTCGGCGTCAAACTGACCCCATCCCCCATCAGCCCTCTAAGGACAGAGCAGAGCTACCACCTAGGATCACCAAGTCTGTCCATCTTTATGGCAGCAGACTGCCCCATCTTCCTTCTACGGAGCAGCTGGTGGGTTCCAGGGCTGAACTTTTGGCTAACAGACCAGTGCTTAACCACTGTGTGACTGGGGCTCCTGTGCGGGGATTACACCCGGTGAAGCCCCACAGGGCAGTCGTGCTCAAATCCACCCCATCACACACAGCACCAGGGGCTGGACTGAGCTCGGCTGAGTCAACCTGGATTGCACTATCTGACCCAAGAAACTGAAGCTGTCCAGCAGCCTGTGCTTCTTAGAAGACAAGCACTGCATGCTGCCCCAGGGACAGACCCGGACTTTGTCCACCGGGCAGTTTCCCTTATCCTTCTTTCTTCTGAACCACAAGGGCGTGTTTCCACCAGGTAGGGGCCCAGACTCGGTGATGGCATGTATTTCCTAAGCTACAGGGCAGCCAAACGGAACGAAACCCAGGGCCAGTATAACGACTGCCTTCTGCCTGGCTGCCCACTGGCTCAGGCAGAGCTCCTGCATGGCGAGAGTTGTGCCAGGGACTGGCTCCCAGTCCAGGACCGTTTGCCACGGCTCCTCCAGAGAGGACGCCAAGGTTGAATGCTGGCTGCCGTAGAAATGGCAAAATGACAATAATAATCTGCCACATCTGATGTCCCTCTTAACTAGAACTGAGCCACTCTGTCAGAAGGGAACTAGATTTATAGAGACAGCATGTTGTTGTAGAGGACTTTGGAGTCGAGGACACCCTGGTGACTTCCAGACTGCGGGAACTTAAGTAGGTCGTTTAATATCCCTGAATTTCTGTCTCCCAGAGCCCTGGCAGCACATCAGTTAAGGTGCTCAGCCGCTAACCAAAAAGGTCACTGATTCAAACCCACCAGCTGGTCCGCAGGAGAAAGATGTGGCAGTCTGCTTCTCTAAAGATTTACAGCCTTGGGAACCCTGTGGGAAAGTTCTACTCAGTCTCATAAGGTCACTCGGCATAGAAATCAAATCAGCAGCAATGGATTTGCGTATATAGTTGAAAAATGAAAAGAATAATATAGATAAAACCAACTATCTCTGAAGTTGCTAAGAGTAGTACGTGAAATGATTTTATAAACTCCTTGCATGACACTTAACACAGAAAAACCAAACCCGTTACCATCAAGTTAAACTCACAGCAACCCTACAGGACGGAGTGGAACTGTCCCACAGGCTCTCCAAGGAGCAGCTGGGGGATTCAGACTGCTGGCCTTCTGGTGAGCAGATGGACTCGTAACCACTGCCACCACCAGGGTTCCATGTGACAGTAAGGGATTTAAACACTGTGCACCCTCCTTTCTGTGGGTTCATCGGTAGCTAAAGTAGGTGTTTCTTTAAACCCACTAATAAAAATCTGAAGCCGTATGCCCTCTCCAGCCTCACTTGCCAGACATCAGAGGGCTGGTTGGCCAGACAACCGCTGAGAGCCCCAGGAGCTCTGACATCCGGGATCACCCACCTCTTCCTCAGGAACCACAAAAGCGGAGGCCTTCAAGGCCCGTCAGGTGGACATCAGGGAAGAACCCAGCATCGTTCACACCGCTCACAAGGGAGATGCCAAGTTTGCTGGAAAGGCAGGCTCACTTACAGAGGCCCAGGAAGGGAAACGACCTTCCCCCCAGTGCCGCCCTGCCACACCGGCTCTCTCAGTGTCTGCGGGGCATGCTCCTGCACCACACTGTCCTCCTGCGAGGAATGCCCTCCCCACACCTCATCTGATCAATGCTTCCTCTTCCACCAGGACCCAGCTCTGTCTTTGTTTCCTCAGGAAAGCAGTGCCTGACCTCCCCACCTGTTAAGTGTCATTGTCAAGTCAATTCCAACTCGTATTGACCCTAGGGCGGAGAAGAATGGCCACACAGAGCTTCCAAGGAGCACTTGGTGGATCTCAACTGCCACCTTTCAGGTCAGTAGTCATAGCACTTAACCACTACACCACCAGGGTTTTCCAGAGGAGTCAGTTTCTCTAACTAGATCTTTCCAACTAGTGTTGTTCTCCCTGTATCACACGTTGCCGTAATAAATCTGTGTAGTAAAACATCCCAAAACTTAGCACAATGATTGTTGATTATGTCTACAAGTCTGTAAGATGGCTGGGAAGTTCTGCTGCTCTGGTCTTTGTTGGGTTCCCTGTTGTAGCTGAGGTCAGCTGACAGGTCAGCTTGGCATCTGGGGGGTCCACAACAGGTGGAGTTGGTCTGACAGATCTGATCCACCATCCAGGTTCCTGTCTACATCAGGCTTTCTGGGCACGTTTTTACAGCGGTGGCAGGCCGCTGGAGACCTAGACTGCGAACTTCAGTACTTTTGCCATACCCCGTTGGTCCAAACAAGTACCAGGACCATCCCAGATGCAAGGGGTGGAGCAATCAGTGCCCGCTCTTGGGCAAGGTTTCACAGAGTCACATTGCGGATGGTGTAGGTGGACAGAAGGCTGGAGAACCAGAGCCATTTTTGTGATCATTGGACCACCCTGCCCTTTAAAATCCTAATTTTCCCTTCTATTTTTGCAGTTATTATTATTTTACCCACTAAGTTCCAAAAAGATGCCATTGTGGTCATTACTACAGACAAGTAATCTCTGAATTAGTACATAGACAAGTTACAACGAACCACATTTACAATTGTCCTTTGGTTTGTTTTTATGATTTGTGTTTTTCTATGTATGTGTTGAAAAGGAGCCTGGTGGTACAGTGGTTAAGAACTATGCTGCTAAGCAAAGGGTTCAACAGGGGAAATCCACCAGCCACTCTTTGGAAACCCTACAGGAGGTTCTACTCTGTCCTACAAGATCACTGTGAGTTGGAATCATCTCAGTGGCAGTGGGTTTGAGACTTTATGTATTGAAGTATTTCTGTAAGTTTATATGTAGTATTTCCACCCATCAAAGACAATGAATAAATTTATAAAGACTAATAATAGAGGGGTGCGCTGTCACCGGGCAGGGGGAGCAGTGGGAGCTGCATATAGGTGAGCATGAGAATTTATATGGGAATGTACATTTTCATTCAATCATAATAAAAGAAAAAAGACTAACAATAAAAGGTGATAATGAAAAAAATTAGATATTGAACTCACATCAGAACCAGTTTATGGCAGAGTCATCAGAATGGAATTTGCCGAAAGTCAGGGACTACCTGCAGTACAACAAATTCAACTTGCTAGTTGCTGTAGTTGGTGTCTTTCTGAAGACATGGTACTGGTGGCCAAGCCAGCCTTGACCCAGGGTGACTGCACGTGTGTCAGAGTAGAACTGTGCTCTGTAGGGTTTTTAGACGCTGATTTGCAGTTGTAGATCACCAGGCCTTTCTGTCGAGGCACCTCTGGATGGACAACATCCAATCTTTGTCAATCATGTGCACCCCCAGGACCTGACAGAACATGGCTATCTTGTACTTCCCTGACCCCATGAAGTTAAGTATGATTACGGGACTTGCTTCAGTTTATAGAAGAAAAAGTGCTATGTACCACTTCCTGGTTGTGGCAATAGGTAACATTCCACATGGTGGCCACTCTGCCAGCCTGATCTCCTAAGTGAGGACAACACAGAGCTGAGTCCCCAGTAGGTGCTTGAGGAACATGTACCCTAAGTATGACCCCTCTGCTGTACTAAGTGCCTGGGATTTGAAGACTGTTTGTTGCTGTAGCATAACCTAATCTAGCCTGCAGATGGAAATGCCTGCAACTGCCCACAAGCCACATTCTGTCCCTAACCCGTTATTAACAGAAATGTCCATCCAATGGGGGTTCGCATTAGATTGAGCTCATCTATGGATACTGGGCATCTACGATATGCTTTGACTTCTTCATGCAAAGACGATTCTTCAGATCTAAACCCAGGAAGTATCAGGGTAGCGAGCAGGGTTGCAGTGAAAGGATTCCTCAGTTGACGGCCTAGGTTTCACACCAGCTATTCATCTCAACAAACTCTTGTAAGCATCTGTTACTCCAAGCCTTGTGCCGGATACCGGTGTCTTAGGCCGGGTTCTCCAAAGAAGCAAAGCCAGTGAAGCATCCACAGAGAGAGAGATTTCTACCAAGGAAATGGCTCCTGCAGTTGCAGATGCGGAGCCGCAAGGACTGAAGATTCCCGAGATCAGCAGGGAATCTGCTAGCTCAAGTCTCAAGACCCAGAGATCAGACGAACAGGAACCAGCTGTAGGATTCAAGGTGAGCAAGAGCCCGTCAACCTCGCCAGAGAGTTTTTCTACATTGTATGCAGGCCATACCCCCAAGGAAACTCCCCTTCAACAGACCGGCTATGCACAGTAGATCCCATCATGGAGGAGATTACCTCACACAACTGTGAAGCTACACCATGACTGCCAAACGAAGCTGACGCACAGCTTCAATGATCACAGCTGGAAGTAGAAAGGGGAAAAGAAAGACATGGTCCCTGCCAGCAAGAAGCTCATTTTTCAATAGATCATCAATGCCAGATTAAGCAGGTATTGAGCACTGGATACTGTACCAGTTACTGCAACACAGCCAGGGATCAGTTACAACTCCCAAAATGCATCCAGATTAAGGCTAGCTAAATCCTTTCAGCATTCAGCCATCATCCATCAACCCACCCATCCATCCATCCATCCACCCACTCATCTGCCCGTCCCTTCATCCTTCCTCCCATCCACCCATCCCTCCCTTCCTCTATCCATCCATGCAGTATAGTGAGCCCCTGCTATGTTCCAGGCCTGTTCTAAGCACTGACACTATAACAGAGGACATAAAAGGTGAAGTTGCTGCCCTGTGAAGCCCTCACTGTGGTGGGGAAGGACACAGAGTAGACAAGTCATTCAAAGAGGCAGCAGGTCAGAATCACTGAAGTACTTTATCCTGTTATTCTGGGTTTGCATCCGTATTTCTAGAAAGTTCTTTAGGAGCTGGTCCCCAGTGCAGCACTCAGAAACACTGATGCACTGGGAAGGACACTGCCCTGGGAGTAGGGGGCCCTGGGCACCCCTCCTCATGGAGCAGGCCGGCCTCTAGGCCAGTGTCACACCTGGTCAGACCCACACGCTTCAGCAAGCTCAGATGGGATCTGCCCAGCTTGGTAAGAGACTTGAGGCAGAAACCCTCAGTGGATTCCCTGCCCAAGCCAAGAGAGATTCTGGGATCCCATCGCCACAGAGGCCCTGCCCCGAGCCCTCCGCTCAGACCACAGTGAGGACTTCTAATAGCAGGTTGTAGCTGGTATGCTCAGCTAGCCACTTGGCTTGAAAAATGAATCAACAGCTCTCATTGCCAGCAAAGCCACAGCTGCCGGCCCCCCTCTGAGGCTTGCAGACCACACTGCTGTACACTGTCTTCACTGGCAACCAATGTGCTTGGCTTTCCAAGGAGAGACCCCCAAATCCATTAGTAAAGTGGGTTGTGATGGCCTGCAGTGACCCTGCCCACCCCTCAGAAGTCTGCCTTCTGCTCAGCTTCGCTGCCCTAGCCCGCAGCCCATCCAGCAGACGGGGAACCGGGGCTCAGGTGAGTGCCGCTGGGCTGGATGCTGGCAGACCGTGCCAACCCAAAGTTTTACTTGTGCCTGATACCCCCCCAAGCCTCAGCTTCCTTATCTGCAAAATAAAGGTGCTAATAACAGGTTTCCCCAAACCCTGCCCTGCGTCACTTTTGAAGAAACACACAGGTAGGGCTCCAAAAGGGAGCTGAAATCCAACAGATGTTCACGAATCACAACACGGACACCCGACGCTGAGGGAGGCTTCCCAGGAGCTGGGCGCTGAGTACAGCTGTTGGTGACCGTCAGCCGTCTAATCGCTGAACAGCCGCGTGGCGGGGCTGGGGGGTGCCTGCGTTATTCCCACTTCATAAACACTGAGGCTTGCTGAGATTAACCAGGGACGTGTGGTTACAAGGGGGGCTTAAACGGAAGCGCTCCAGTGTGTGCCAGCCTCTCGCAGAGTCTGGAGGCTGCAGAAAGAAGGACAAGAGCACACCATCACCGCAGCCACTGCCCGCCCCTGCTCCCACTCTTGCCCCTTACCCTTCGCCCTGCCCCCATTCCTTACCCCAGCCCTGCCTTTGTCCTTGCCCCTGCCCCTTTGCCCTGCCTTCTCTCTCTCTCTTTTCTTTTTTCCCCCAGCAGCCTGGTCTCTTCAGCAGCCCAGATCTCTTGCCAAAAACACCTTTCATTCCAAAGCAACCCAGAAGTGTATCCCCGGGATGGTGGAACCCCGATTCTGACACGCCCAGGCCTGTCACGGAAGAAACATCCAAATGCACCAAGCAGGGTGGTAATGGATTCTCATGATTGCACCACGTGTCTGGTGGTGGGAACATCGCCCACGGGAAGTATGTGTTGGAGGCAGAGAGCACTTCAGGACGCCATGTGCTCCGGCCCTGGTGGTATCAGCTTTGGGGGAGGATGACAGACAGCCTAGAGCCTCTCCTCAGAAGCTGTGCCCCTTCCCTGAGGGGCGGGGGGCACCCAGTCCAGGTGCCGGTAGCAAAGCTACCCACAGCCAGCTCCGAGGGCTGCTGTCAACCAGCCTTGGCTCAGGGGCTTCCTTGGCTGCGATGCCCCTCCTATGCCCCTTTCACATAAGCCAGCCAAGTGCTGTCGAGTCACAACAAAAACAATTGCCCTCAAGTGGATTCTAATTCACAGCAGCCCTGAAGGATAGAGCAGAACTGCCCGCAGGGCTTCCAAGGCTGTCATCTTCAAGGATGCCGACTGCCACATCTTCCTCAGACTGAGCAGCTAGTTAGCAGCCGAGCACTTAACCACCTTAACCACTTTGCCACCAAGCCTCCTCCTTCTTGCACAGTGTCTGAAACCCTGCTCAACTTTTTAGATTCCTTTCCATCCATCAAGACTTTGCTCACACACCACCTCCTCCAGGAAGCGTTCCAGTCCTACGCGTGATTGAACTTTCCTCTCCTAATCACCCAGAGCCCTTCACACAACACTCTAGTACAGTAGTTTCCTTCTGGAGGCGCATTCACCAGCTGCACCACCCAGGAACTCCCAAACCAGTTCTGACTTCTAGACCTCGTGTGTGTTCAAGAAAAAAACATGCTCCATGGGGTCTTCAGAGGCCCGTTCCTCAGAAGGTGATCTTCAGGCTTTTCTTTAAAGGTTCCTCTGGGGGGACTCTCTGTTTGCAATGAGGATTCTAGCACTAGAATCCACGTGTCCCTGTGTGTCTCCTCTCCAGTAACAGGATCCCGTCCCTCTCACATCCCAGCCTAGCACAGCACCCAGCACACAGTAGGTATTCAACTAGTGTGTGCTGATTTCCGTGGGCCCTGGTGGCACAGCAGTCAAGCACTCAACTGCTAAGCGGAAGATCAGCAGTTTGAACTCGCCAGCGGCTCTGCCTCAGAATGACACGGCACTCGGCTCCTGTAGTGACTACATGCAGCCTGGGGAACCCTGTGCAGCGGCTCCACTCCATCCTACAGGGCCACTATGAGTCAGAATTGAATCAATGGCCATGGGTTTGTGGGTTGGTTGTTTGTTGGTCATTTTTTTAAGCTGATTGTGGCTAACAAGCCAGAGCTGGACAGGACTTGAAAGATCACCTACAGTCCCTTCATTTAACAAGAGAGTCTTGTTTGTGTCAGGCACACAGTGGGTGGGACACATGTCTCCTGATTCCTGACTCAGAGCCCTTCCCTTCCGCCAAGTGCTAGACTTACTCTCCTGTGCCACCACCAATGGATTAGTGGTGGCTGCTCGGGTGGGAAAAGAGCGTGGATCAATTAGTTCTGTCTGCACTGGTCAAGGGCTGGGATGTGTCACAGTGCTGTCAGCGGACCTTGCTGATGGACCCTGTTACACCCCAACAACCCTTACTCACTGCCCTGTTTCCACAGGCACAAGAGGTGACTGAAAATGCCCTGGCTTGGCTCTGCCACACCTTAGTCCTCAAAAAGACATCTTTGTTCTTTAACACTTAAAAGAGGTCTTTTCCAACAGATTTGCTGCAATCAGTAAGGCGGGATGAGAAAGGAGTGGTGCGCTTGAATCGTGGCATTGGTGAAGAATGCTGGCCGGCCGGCACAGCGCTGCAGCGGCGTCACAATCTGTCTTTGAAGAGGCGCGGCTCCTCGGAAGCAAAGACAGCGGGACTCCAACAGACACATCGTGGACTTATTGTCATGGAGCGTCAGTTCCCGGAGAAGGACTTCAAGCTCGGTCAGGTACAAGACCAGTGAAAAAGAGAAGAGCCCTGGAGATGGCCGACTCAGTGGCTGCCACGAGGTCCTCAAGTGGAACAATGGTGACGAGGATGTGTTACCACAAGGATGGGGTTCTACCGTACACGGTCGCTGTGAGCGGAAACCTAACAAGAACGACAACATGACTCAGCCACTAAAACCAAAGGCCCCATGGCTGTTGAGTAGATTCTGACTCATAGCAGCCCTAGCAGACAGAGGAGAACTGCCTCTACATAGAGTTTCCAAGGAGCACCTGGTGGGTCTGGGCTGCTGACCCTGTGGTTAGCAGCCGTAGCACTGAGCCAAGATGCCACCAGACCAAGTGAGAAACATCAATCAGAGTCGTTGGATGGACCAAGGTTAGCACATTGGACTACTCACCGAAACGCTGGCGCTTCAAGTCCACCCAAAGGCACCTCAGAAGAAAGAGCTGGAGATCTGATTCCAGAAAACAAGTCGTGACAACCCCTCTCTGACAAGCATGAGGTCGCCATGAGTTGGAACAGGGTCACCGGCAGCTAGTTTTTATAAACACAATTCGCGTTATTGATTATCAGTAGATGTTGCAACCAGGATGGAATTCACAGGGGCCTGATTTGGCACGTTGCTCTTGGTTTTTCTCTCTGCAGCCCTTCTCCCCTCCTCCCCTGTCCACGTCTCTCTGGTTAGGTTCTGTTCCTTGAGGGCCAAGACCAGATCTGGTTTATTTCTGCAATCCCACCAGCTGGCACCTAACACGAGGTCCTCGTGTGATTGTGTGTGCAGAAAATTAATTAAAATGAAACTTGGTTCAACAGTTCTGGGTCCATAAGGCAGGTGGGCGTCTATGCAAATAGCCAGTAGCACTGCAGCTGACCCTTCTCCCCCAGGAGTCCCTCTAGTACCAGCCTCGTCAGGAAGTGAAGAGAAGGGAGAGGCTGGCTCCCTGGTTCCTGACTTGAGGCTCTCAGCAGCTCCTTCTACTGCACCAGCTCACATTTCAGGGGTGTGCAAAATATATGCCATCTCCCCAACTGTGGGTTGGCCCGTTAGCAAAATATCCACAAAATATAGGTTTCAGGGAATCATCCTATAAAATGAAATGAACCATTTTCCAAAATAGAAAATTGTCCAATTGTTGAAGGTTTTGTTTTTGTTTTTGTTTTCTTAACCCTTGAGATATCCATGGTCTTAACTCTCAATGCTTTATTCCTGTTAGGTTACGGAGAGAGGAAAATGCTGGTTTATTTGCATTTTATAATAAACCATTTCTCTGTATGAGGTTCACATGCCGACTACATGTGAAGAGATATAAATATTCCTATTCAGTCATAAAAGGACATGAATTTGGAATTCTGAACCTCCAGATTTCCATTGTCTACAGATTCCTTCTCCACACTCTGACTTGTTCGAGGTCTTTCATAAGCAGAGGAGTCTTTAAAAAGATCTAAGGCCCGTTGTTTTTCCTTAAAGATGACCTCGCGACTCTCATTCCCTTAAAAATGTATCAAGCTTTTGCCTTTCCAGAAAGAAGGGACTTTTAGAGTTTTTATAAACATGGAAGAGAAAAAAAAAATGGAGTACATAAATTATACAGACCCTCAAACAGAATGGCCTTTCCGTTATCGCGGCGTCCGTTCTAGAAGGCCCCGACCTGCTTTCTGCAGCTCCACGCACGTTTCTGAGAAGCACAACGGGGCACGGCATCTCTCTCTGGGACGTGAACCCCCCTGTTTAGGGAAGCAATAGGGGATTCAGCAGCAGACGTCTCACCTTCTATGCACGCAGAGACCCGAGTTCACTTCCTGGCCGGTGGAGGCCGACCTGTTGCTGGGATGCTCCCCAGGCATCAGGGGAGCTGCTAGACTCAGAGGGACAAGGAAGAAAGGACCCGTTTCTGAACACCAGTCCTTGAAAAAGCCCTGAGCGTCCCCCTGTCCGACTCCCGAATGTCTGTGCCCGGGTGCACCGGGCGGCCGCGGCCGGGGCTGACCCCGCAGACGAGCGCCGCTGCCCGCCCCTTGCTGCGTGCCCCCTGGACGGCCCCTCACTTCAGACGTCGGGAGATAGGGGGCCAAAGGCATGGAGTACCTCTCTGAAGGCACGGAACTTGCAGGCGATAGAGCGAGACCCTACCCAGCCCTCCAGCTGCAGAGCTGAGACGCCCCCTCACGTGCACAGGTACACAGAGCCTTGGGAGACAGCCCTCTGGATCCCAAATGCCCAGCTGGCTTCCGGACTGCGTGCAGGGGTGCACCACAGACAGGCTGCAGTGGCGGAGGGGTCCCGTCACTTTATCGGGAAAAGAAGGAAACTGAGTCCCAGAGAGGGGAAAAGACCCGACAGGCCCACCCCACCGAGCAGCCCTGAGACTGGCCTAGAGCTCGTCTCTGACCCCCAGTCCAGGGCTCCAGGCCGCTGGCCACCCTCCTGCCCCTCAGCCTTCAGCCGACGGGCAGATCCCTAGTCAAACGTTCTCTCAACGGAGTTGCTGTCAATATTTTCCACTTGGTTTGCGGGCTAGCAAGACTCCTTTTCTGCCTCCCAGTTTTAGACAATTTTTGCTTCCATTCTCAAAGCGAGTTCTTATCCTAATAAAGGCTTTCATTACTATTATCCACCTGTCATTATGCAGCACCAGACAATTACAGGGGGCAGCCCGCTCTCCCACCAACAGCCTCCCCTGCACCCTCGGCAGGAGGAGGGGACGCGCATAAACAGAACATCCCAATAAAAAAAAAAGAGAGACGAGTCTTTTAATTTCTTAAGCGCTGCCAAGACTGCTACCTACGCTTTTCAAAACTTTGTTGTGAGAAGTCACTGGCGTGAGTGAGAGAGGAGCAGAGAGAAGTGTGGGCCCCACGCCGGCTCCAGTCCCGTTTTGATTGCCAGACGATTGACAAAATAATTTGTACCCGTCGATGCTCATGAAGGGAATTTTTACAATGGATTTGCCAAGCAGATTTTTAATTTTAATCAGTAATGAAAAAATGACAACACAAATCACAACAAGACATCAGCTGCTGAAGGGGCTGTGCGGGCCCTGTCAGGCGCCTCCGTCAGGGAACCGCGCCTCCGTGAGCGTCAATCACGCACTTCAAATTTCTGAACATCTTCGCGATTTAATTAGACATTTAAGTTCTTTAGCGGCAATCTGCAGAACTGTCACTTACCAAAAGTGCAAGGCGCTAGAAAAGCTTTCGTGTGTGTCCTGGGAGACCGTCTATCTCCTTCTGGGGTAGAGAGCAGAGGAGTTCAAGGGTGGACCCCCAACACTGTCCCTGACCCGACGCTAAGATTGTTTCAGAAGGCTGGATGATGGAAGAGCAAAGAGGGTGGCAAGCGTCACCGCAAACCCAGATGTCCATGGAAGGGCTCAGGGAGAGAAGCGGATGAGAGGCGGGTGGGCTGTTTCTCCTGGGCTCTTATTCTGAGACTTGCTCGGGGCTGTGACTTGCAGAGGGACAGAAAGCAGGAGGACTTCAGAGTCAGCTCCTCCTCTGGCTTCTGTCACATACCAGATGGGTCACCACAAGGCAAGCCCCTCACCTCTCTGGTCCTCTGTTTCCTGGAAAACTAAAAATTGGAAAGTAGGTAAGCCATCCATCCTTGCTAATTAATGGCGAAAGCGAGTCCTTGGGTGACGACGCCACCTGTTCCCAAACCTGGAGGTTCGAGGCCACACAGAGGTACCATGGAAGAAAATTCTGGCAGTCTACTTCCAAAACCTCAGCCAGTTCCAACGTGTGGGGAGTCCACTTCTGCCCTGATGCACCATGAGCTACCATCACCACAACCTGGGCTCCGTGTCACCTAGTACGTGACATTCTCGTGTAGGTTCCTCAGGGTTGCAGGAACAAAAGGCCACAATCCCAAAGGCTGGTGAAAACAGAAACTTGCCATACCACAGTTCTGGAGACGGAAGTCCCTGGTCAGGGTGTCAGCTGCATTGATGCCTTCTGAGGCTTTCTGCCTCTTTCCTGGCTTCTGGTAGCTCCGGGCATCCCCTCTTCTCTTTTGTAAAGACACCAGTCACCCTACTGCTGTCTTACCCCGCATTAGCCCAATGACATCATCAGAGACCCAGGTTCCCAGGGACAAGGGTCAAGACCACAACCTCTGGTCTCAGGAGGCACAATCCAACTCCTAGCAGTCCCTCCAATTCAGTGGTCCCCACAGGCCGAGTCCACCTTGCAGAAGGGACCTTCTTCCCCCATCTGCAGAGCAAGGGTGGGGAAACCATCTGCCTGGAGAGGGACCTAGACAGGTGCGTGAGATACAGCTTGCATCCTCCAAGCAAGGACAGAGCACCATCTCGACCAACTGTGGCAGGAAACTGGGTCCCACCAGCTTGCCTGGTGGCCTCTCTGGGGGGCTGCCTGTCCCCCACCACCTACCAGTAGCTTTGACAGAAGACACTAAGCCGTGCCGTGTATTTTAGCTGTCTTAGCCTTCCGCCACCTCTCACCTTCTGTTCTGATTGATCTCCTAGTCTAGACTGAATAGAAGAAAGGCTCCTTAATTTCAGGGGTAGGAAAGGGTCTAGAGGGGGCACCCTCACGGTTTGCCCCAGCTCATAGGAAGCTGTGCCCCTCCCAGCAAAGATTAGGAAATAAATACAGCCTTTTCCTTTAAGAGGGCCCTGGCTTACCAAGGCCCATTATTGAGAGGAGTATAAAAGGTGGATTGTGAAAAACCTATTACTCACCGATAAGAAATGCACCCCAGGCAAAGATGAAGCGCACCAACGGATTTTCGAGCTGAAGTTTCTTTAAAGTGATAGGTACTCCCCACCTGCCTGAGAAGGGGGAAGATTGGGATCTAGGGGGGCCTAGAAGGCTCCCACCTTTCACACAAGTCTCCGGTGGGATATGAGTGCCCCAAACTGCAGGCGTTAAACCAATTTATTTGTCAAAACCGACAGAATGCATTTTGCAATTTTGCAATTTCTGCCTCACAACGATGGCCTGTTCTCACCTGTGTGAGTCCCAGCTGCCTCCTTTGTCCTGCTGGCCTCGGGTTCTTGTCTTGGAGGGATGTGAGGACTTCCCAGGGGGGGCAAATCTTGTCCTGTCTGTATGGCCGGCTCATAGGACCCAGTCCCAGGGAGCCCGTGTCAGAGGGAACGGAGGCCTGTCAAGCCAGAGCAAAGTCTCCACCTGGACACTCATCTCCCCAGGCCACCATCCCACCCTGTGGCACCACCAAGCCTTTGTCCCTGTCTAGGCCTCAGCTTCCTCCCCTGCAAACTAAAAGCCCTGATCCAGATGGCCCCCAAAATTCTTTCCACCTTTAGCAAAATTAGATTCATGGCCCAACCCTGCCAAGAGGTTCTGTGTGTCCGTGCATCTGTCCACCCTCTTGCACCCAGGAGGCAGGACCTCCTCCAAGAAGCCCTCCCTGACTCCTCTTTCCTGTGGCTCTAGAGGACAGGACCCAAACACAGCCACTCTGTCCCTTGGACACCTGCTCTGGCTGAGTGTCCATCAAATCAGGGGGTCTTTTCACTTCTTTCACCCCTTGAGAGGGACTGCTTGTGGTGCAGCAGTAAAGCACTCAGCTGCTGGCTCAGAAGTTGGTGGTTGAGACCCACCCAACAGCTCTGAGGGCAAAAGGCTGGCCATCTGCTTTGGTAATGACCACAGCCAAGAAGACCCAACGGCACAGCTCTGCTCTGTCACACTGGGTCACTCTGCGTCAGACTGGACTCGATGGCACCCAACAACAGTGGACCATGGGTGCCGTCCAGTGAGGTCCCAGGGTCAGCTTTCCCTCGCTGTGCGGGCCCTCCGCTGCTTCTGGCGGCCTGTGCCTGGGGCTCCCTGTAAGCAGGAGGGCGGAGGACACACAAGCCCCCACACCCACCTGCAAACAGCCCAGACAACTGGGAGTTTACACCACCGAGCAAGGCCTACAATCCCCAGTGGCAGCTGCTAACCAAAAGGTTGGCAGTTCAAACCCACCAGGAGGAGCTCTTTGGACACTCTGCTGTGTCCTGTTGGGTCACTATGAGTCAGAATGGCCTGGCAGCAATTGTTTTGTTTGGGGCAGTGAGGTCCTGCAGAGCCCCAGCTGTGCAACAGTTGTGCAGTGCTATTAACCAGAGGGCTGTGGTCCAAATCCATGGGGAAGACCTGGTGACCTGTCTCCGCCAGGATCACAGACTAGCAAGCCCTCTGGGCAATTCTCCTCTGTCACACGGAATCGCTAGGAGTCAGAATCCACCTAACAGTACCCACCAACAAGGCCAAGCTCCTGAATAGCACCAGTGATTAAATGCTCAGCTGCTAGCAACAAGGTTGACAATTCAAATCCTCCCAAGGGCACCTCTGCAGAAAGGCCTGGCAATCGGCTTCTGAAAGGTCACGGCCTTGAAGCCCCTCTGGAGTGGGTGTACTCCACCTGCACACGCACGGTCAGCATGAGTCAGAGTCAACTTGATGGCAAGGTGTTTCTTAGCGAGGTCCTTGGCCAACAGCAGGCACTCGGGAAGGAAAGCCCCATCCCCAGGCCTCAAGTCAGGACAAGCTCTGAGGCACAGTCACACTCCAGAGCTCCCCAGGGATCCCACTGCCCTGTTCTGCTCTCCAGCCCAGCCCCACCCACTCCAGTGTCCTGAGGGAGCACTTGCTAAATAAATCCCATAACACACAGGTCCTTGTCTCCAGACTTATTTCTGGGTGGTCAGAGTGAAGACACCACCATCGCCAGGGAAGGGTGTCGTACGGAGGCGGGGCTGCTCAGTGAGTGGGTGTTATGCAAGTGAATGACCTCATGGGCTCAGAAAGCACTGGAAGGACAAGTCAACGAGCCCCAGAGCTGGAAAGCCAGACGGGGCGGAGGAAGCTGTGGGCTAGTGCCCTGGGAGGGGTGGATTCCTATCTGCCTTGGCTGCATCCACAGGGCCCAGCCTCCATGGTGGGCTCTCGACTGTACCGAGGAAGGGTGCTTGGATGGGCCCACCCCCTGCCCCCTGACAGGCCATGCAGCCTTCAGTGCAACCCCTACACTGTTTTCAAAGAAACTCTGGGCCTGGGCTACCTGTTTCTGGCAGTGACGAGCTCATCCTCCCCCAGGGACTCGCTGCTTCCCCGGAGACTCCACCCTGGGTCACAGTGGATCTGGAGAAGGTCCGCCCCCTCACAGCCACAGAAGACGCCCCGAACAGTGTCACCCTGTGTGACCCCAGTGCTCCCTGCAGAGCAGCCCCAGCCCTCCGTGGGCCGGCGGGTAGGTTGGCAGGTTCACAGACTGCAGGCTGAGGGTGAGCAACATCATAATAGGGCTTTGTCCTGGCCTCCTGAGCCAGTCGGAAGAGCCCTGGGGGGTGAAGGCGCTGCCACCGATGTGATGCCACTTTGCGGCTCACATAGGCTCAGTCTGGAGATGGGAGGCTGACCAGGTGGCTCTGAGGCCGAGTCCCAAAGGTCACTCTACTTCTCTGGTGCTGGAGGAGCAGAGGCCATTCCCAGCAGTGGCCTTGCTCCCTGGCCATGTGCAAAGAGGAGCACAAGGGAGAGGGAGGAGGAGATGGCTGTCCATGAGCCCCTGCAGGGAATCATGAACTTACCTCACTAACTACTCCAAGCAGGGTGCATTATTGTACCCACTACACAGACAGGCAAACTGAGGCTCTGGGCTCTAAGTGACAACAGAACCCCAGGTGTCCTGCTTCCATGCAGATGCACTTTCCTCTTGCCTCCTAGATTCTCCGAGCCCTTCCTGCCTCCCTGAGCACCTTCCCACGTCTTGCCTCTGCCAGAGGGGACACAGCTTTGTGTAGTGGCATCTCGATTCCATTCCCAGCTGCCCTAGTACCCCTAGACTTCTTGAGCACTCCAGAGCTCAGAGACCCTTCTGCAAAACCTGCTGCCGGCTTCATGCGCAATATGACATTGGTCTTCCCCAGGGTGAGGAAGGAAGGGAACCCAAAGGTAGCCTCTTTCCAGGGCCACGTCCCTTCCTCCTCACCAGCCAGGCTATGACCTGGGCAGGAGATGCTCGTACCTATCTCCAGGTCAGCAGGACAGCCTCTGGGTTCACTACCACCTCTCCCCAGGGTAAGCCCTGGGAGCTGGTGATCCCAGAGGCAAGCGCTCCTGGCCCTGGCAGCCCTCCTCCAGCCTTGAGACCAGAGCCAGGCCTCTGGGTCCTGGGAGAGCATCTCTGCCCAGCAGTCTAACAGGATGGTGCTGGCTCCCAAGGCCTCTGAGTAGCCATCTCCAAAAGGGGGCATTCATCTGGGGAAGAGCTGGGGGGCCCTGAAGGATACCCCTTGCTCCACAGGAGGTGAAACTGACTTCTTTCCACCCCCAGTGCAGACAGCAACAAATACAAGAGAGTCCCTACCGGGTACCCAGCCCTGGGCCACCACAGGAGGTCAGTCAGAAACCAGTCACCCCTGCCCCACTGGACAGATGTGATCAAGAGTGTGTATCTGTCAGCCAGCACACCCACATTACTGTTGGTCTCCACCCTCCAGGGTGTGGGGTGCGTGTGGGTGTGATGTCCCTGCAGGGGGACCTGCTGGAGAGGCAGGCTCACCCCAAGTTACTCAGCAAGAATGCCGGTGAGAACCTAGGGCTTTTCCTTCCCATCACATGACCTCACTCCCCCAAATATGGCAGCCACGTTGGGGGGCAGCCTGTGAGGAGGAAGGTGGAGACACTTGGCACTTCCTGGCCTCCACCCAGTCCTGCCTAGTCCTCACTTAGAACTGCAGCCTCCAGGGCCAGCCTCCCGACCTCCCTCCAAGTTCACACCTCAAGGAGAGGCTGCGGGCCTCCAGGCTGGGCCCTCTGCCCCCAGGGAGCCCCCATCCTTGTCTCCACCTTCCATCAGCATCTCCCCTCTCCCTTTCTCTTCCTCATGCCTCCTCCTTCCCCGTTCTTGTTTATTCCTCTCCTTTTCCTCTTTCTCCTGCTTCCCCGCTTCTTCCATCCCAGTGGGTGTTGGGCAGCATCAGTTCGGACCCCGTGCAACTCCACCTGACAGAGTCGAATGGCCCCATGGTGCTCCCCAGGCTGTGACTTTCGGGGAGCAGATTTCCAGGCCCTTTCTCCCACAGAGCGGCTGAGTGGATTTGAACAGCCAAGCTTTCAGGTAGCTGAGTGTTTAACCCTGTACCACAGGCCTGCTTTGCTCCATCACATGCCTTATGCTTGTTAGTATTCGCTAAAGCACCAACGGCCTGGAGCTGAGTGCTGAGTCGCTGACACCCTCTCACTCTCTCTGTTAGAACCACGGGAGGCAGGCTTGGTTAGCAAGTCCAGGTTGCAGCCAAGGAGCCCACTCTTAGAGGGATTCATCCACAAGAGTGGGGTCTGACGTTGACATGCATTGAACAGTGTCTCCCCGAAACGTGCGTACGCATTTGGCTAGGCCATGATTCCCGGTATTGTGAGATGTTCCTATAAGCTGTAAAGCCTGCCCCTATGATGTTAACGAGGGAGGAAGGAGGGCAGTTCTGTTGGTGGCACAGGACTCAACGTGGACAAGGACTGCCAATTCAGTCCATGAACTCATCCTAGAAAAAGTGCTACCTACCTCATTGCTGAATATCACTATGGTCATCTTCCAAGTCCTCCCCTTGGGAAGCTGTGCAGGCACACCAGCACCTAGTCCACCCTTCAAAGCCACTTTGGAACTGTTTCTGGAATGGCCATCAAAGCTGTCATCGTATTACCCTTGATGTACTAAATGTCATCCAAATGTCTTCCTTTCAATATTTCCTTGATCTTTAGTTAAAGAATAAAGTCACTGGGGGCCAGATCAGGGGATTAGGGAGGGCGTTCCAATACAGTTATTTGTTGACTGACTAAAAGCTCCCTCACAGACAACTGTGTGATTAAGTTCATGAACTTGCTACCACAACACTAGGAGCAATTTCCATCCTGCAGAGTTCCAAAGCTGTTTTAAAGGGTGGACTAGGTGCTGGCATCCATGCATAGCTTCCCAAGGGGAGGACTTCACAGGCAACTGTTGTAATCTTCAGCAGTGAGGTCTGTAGCTCTTAAAAAAACTAAGTTCGCGACTTGATTGTTGGACCTCATAGATTATACTGTGCCTTGAGACAGTTTATTGGGATATAAAGGAAAGTAAAGCAAGCAGAGATGGGGACCTCATGCCATCCAGAAGCAGTATAGGGAGCACAGCATGTCTTTTGATAATGGCCTAGGGACCCTGAACCTCAAATGCTCCCAGTCCAGGCAAAGGTTGACAACAAGGACCTTTCCCAGAGCCCTCAGAGAAAGACTTTCCCTTGACCTGATGCCGTGAATTTGAACTTGTAGCCTACTGGACTGTGACAGAATAAAATGTCTCTTTCTAAAGCCATTCACACTGGTGGTATTTCTACCACAGCAGCACCAGGTGACTGAAACAGTAAGAGCCCCGACTTGCTCACTACAGAAACATTTGCTACTGATTCATACAATGAGTGAGTAACTAAACTTATGACTAAAATCTGAATCTGCTTTAATTTTAGAGCAGTTTTAGGTATACAAAAAAAATACACAGAAACTTTGTGAATTTTTTATAGCCTGAATTTGATCTTGCTCCTCCCCCGCATAAAGCCTGTCTTCAGACTCAAGTCCAAGCCCCCGACCTGGTGTTCGGAGCTCCGTGGTGACCAGGCCACCTGCGGGCGGCTCCTCCACCACGCTCAGCCCCTGAGGCCCAGGCGAGCACTCGGAGCAGACTCTCAGCTAGGCCCTCCCTGGCACCCACATGCCAGGTGCTGCTGCCGTGCTCCCATCATGAAACCCAGCGGAAGCTCGCTGTGTGCCCTGTTGCGGCTGCTCCCACATCAGTCCATCATCCAAGAGGAGCTCCCCAGGGGAGCCAGGGTTCCCAGGAACAGAGAGGGCAGCTGCCCAGCCAGGAGGACGTCTAGAATGGGAGGCTCCCCTGACAAGCCAGCAGGTTGCAGGGGTGGGGAGCACCTTTCTTAGTTATCTACTGCTGATATAATAGAAATACCATGAGTGTGTGGCTTTAAAAAGCAGAAATGTATTTCCTCCCTCCTAGGACACTGGAACTCCACATTCAGGGTGCCAGCTGTAGGGGAAGACTTTCTGTCTCTGTCAGTTTTGAGGACAGGTCTCTTTCCCTGGTTCCTTGGCGGTCTTTCTGTGGCATGGCAGCTCTCTTCCCTGTCTCTGCTGCTGAATCTGTTCCTTTTATACCTCAAAAGAGACTGACTGAAGACACACCCAACACTAAAATTTTTCTCAGTAACGTAACCAAACCCCATTCCCAAAGGGATTATAACCACGAATATAGGGATTAGGATTTACAGTATTTTAGGGGACAAAATTCAATCTGCAACAGCACCTCAGAAGCAGACCACAACCTCAGTGGCATCATTAGGGTTGTGTCATCCAGTGTGACAACTCACTGTGTCACCTCCTCTATGATAATGTTGACAAATTGTAGCTAAAACCTGAGAAAACTTGACCAAATCATTGACTCCAAGAGCACCATCAGCAACGAAGGCAACATCAGGGGTTGTAACAGGTGCGGATGAAACCACATGACTCAGAGAACGGTTCTTGTTGTCCTGCGGTGCCGTGGAGGCCGCTCAGACTCACAGGGACCCCGTGAACAACGAACCAAGCTCTGACCAGCCCCGCGCCGTGCCCGCCGTCGTGCTCACACTGAAGCCCGTGCCGCCGCCGCTGTGTCAGTCCATCTCCCTGAAGGTCTTCTTTCTTGCTGACTCTTAACCAAGCGTGATATCCTTGTCCAGGGACTGATCCCGCCTGACACCATGTCCAAGGCCTGTAAACACAGTCTCACCACGGTTGTACTTCTTCCAGAACAGATGTGTTCGTTCTGATGGCAGTCTAGGGTACATTTGATATTCTTCTCCAGCACCACAATTTAAAGGCACGAATCCTTCTTCTGTCTTCCTTAGTCATTGTCCAGCTTTCATATGCACAGAATGCACTTGAAAATACCGTGGCTTGGGTCAGGCGCAGCTTAGTCTTCAAGGTGACATTTTTACTTTTCAGTATTTTCAAGAGATCCTTTGCAGCAGATTTTCCCAATGCAACACATCTTTTGATTTCTTGACTGCTACTTCCACTGGCCTTGATTGTGGAACCAAGTAAAATGAAATCTCTGACAACCTCGATCCTTTCTCCACTTATGATGATCTTACTGGTCCAGTTGTGAGGGTTTTGTTTTCTTTATGTTGAGATGCAATTCATACTGAAGGTTGTGGTCTTTGATCTTCATCAATAAGTGTTTCAAATCCTCTTCACTTCCAGCAAGCAGGGTGGTGTCAACTGCATAATGCAGGTTGTTAATGGGTCTTTCTGCAATCCTGATGACTCATTCTTCTTCATATAGTCCAGCTTCTTAGATTATTTGCTCGGCATACAGGATGAACTGTTATCGTGAATGGATACAACGCTGACACACACCTTTCTGGACTTTAAATCATGCAGTGTTCCTTTGTTCTGTCCGCATGACTATCTCTTGATGCACATACAGATCCCTCATGAGCACAATTAAACCAAAAAATAATAAATAAACTCGCTGCCATCAAGTTGGATCTGACTCTCAGAGACCCTAGAGGCCAGAGTAGAACTGCCGCATCGGGTTTCTAAGGATCACCTGATGGATTTCAACTGCCGACCTTTTTGGTTAGCAGATACAGCACTTAACCCACTGCACCCACAGGGTTTCCATGAGCACAGCTAAGAATTCTGGAATTCCCATTCTTCTCAAGGTGACACACAATTTATTATGATCCACACAGTCTAAAACATTGACACAGTCATTGAAACACAGGTAAACATCTTTCTCCTGTTCTCTGCTTTCAGCCAAGATCCATCTGACACCAGCAACGGTGTGTCTGTTTCCTCATCATCTTCTGAACCCAGCCTGAATTTCTATCAGTTGCCTGTCGATATACTTTTGTAGTCACTGCTGAATGATCTTAAGCAAGATTTTACTTACACGTGATACCAATATGGTTCAATAATTTCTGCATTTGGTTGGATCACCTTTCTTTGGAATGGGCATCAATATGGATCTCTTCCAGTCAGCTGGCTAGGTAGCTGTCCTCTAAATTTCTGGGCATAGATGAGTCAGCACTTCCAGCACTGCATCCATTTGTGGAAACATCTCAACTGATATTCCATCAATTCTGGGACCCTTGTTTTTTGCCAATGCCTTCAATGTACGTCAACGTCTTCCTTCAGTACCGTTGGTTTCTGATCACATGCTCCCTCTTCAGTGACAGAACATCGACTAGTCCTTTCTGATGTAATGACTCCGTGTATTCCTTCCATCGTCTTTCTATAGTTCCTGAGTTGTTTAATATTTCTCCCGTAGAATCCTTCGCTATTGCAACCAGAGGTTTGACTTTTTCTTCAATTCTCTCAGCTTGAGAGAAGCAAAATATGTCTTTGCACATGTCATTATAATACTTTACTACATCTTCTCAAGCTGCTCTTTGAAATCTCTCCTTCAGTTCTTTTACTTCATCGTTTCTTCAATTGCTTTAGCTAGTCAAAATTCAAGAGCAAGTTTCAGAGTCTCTTCTGACATCCAGTTTGATCTTTTCTTTCTTTCCTGTCTTTCTAATGACCTCTTGCTTTCATCATGAATGATGTCTTTGATATCATTCCACAACTCATCTGGTCTTCGGTCATTAGTGTTGAGTGCATCAAATCTGTTCTCGAGATGGTCTCCAAACTCAGGTGGGATATACTCAAGGTTGCACTGTGGCTCTCATGGGATTGTTCTAATTTTCAACACTTTCAATTTGAACTTGCGTATAAGCAATTGACGGTCTGTGCTGCAGTCAGCACTTAGTCTTGTTCTGACTGCTGATATGGCGCTTCTCCATCATCTCTTTCCTCAGATGTAATCAGTTTGATTCCTGTGTGTTTCCTCTGGTGATGTCCATATGTACAGTTGCCACTGAAGTTGGTAGAAAAAGGTATATGCACTGAAGAAGTCGTTGCTCTTTCAAAATTCTGTCACGTGATCTCGAGCATCATTCCTGTCACCAAGGCCATATTTTCAGCTACTGAGCCTTCTTTGTTTCCAGCTTTTGTAGTCCAGTCACCAGTAATTATCAGTGCATCCTGATTGAATGTTTGATTGATTTTGGACTGCAGAAGCTGGTAAAAATCTTCAATTTCTTCATCTTTGGCCTTTGTGCTTGGTCTGTAAATTTGAATTGTAGTTGTGTTAACTGGCCTTCCTTGTAGAAATGTAAATATTCTCCTATCCTGCTATCACCGACAGAATTGTACTGCAGGACAGATCTTGAAAGCTTGCCCCTTAGGGCTGACTCATTGTTTGAAAAAGTTGTCACTTGATGCTTGGTGCTTAGTAGGAAATGTACATCTCTTTCTCTGAGAAGAAGGCAAAGCCATCAATAAAGTTTCCCCTCGCTGGCTATGGGCTTCCCTCTTTAGTGGATGGGACCCCAGCTCAGTGGGGCAAGCTGAGGGTCTTCGGCAGGAGGCTGAGAAAGGGTGACTCTGCCTCCCAAGAGCCTCCTAATGCCCAGCTCTGTGGGTGGCCCTTGGCCTTTGGGTATGGGAAAGAGGAGGAATTTATGGTTCTACCACACCTTCTCCCAAGCCCTCCAGCCTCCCTGCACTCTTCAAAACACCTCTACAGAGACGCATCTTTCTTCCCATTCTGCAGATGAGGGAGCTCAGGATCAGCCAGGCCCTGCTGGGGCACCAGCTTGCAAACCCCAACACCCAAACACACACTGTAGACCACGTGGTGACCAGCGGCTCCCTGGCACCGGTGACAGAACGAGAAGCTGTCCTCGGCTGGAACAGGCAAGAACGGAAGCGAGCCCATCAATCATCCACTGTAACATATGCAATCCAAGCATGGAACAGTTGTATGCTCTTTTTCACCCAAACTTAATATTTTGCATGTTCTTTTCTCAAACACCACCAGCGTGCCTGGTGGTGCCATGTTGCATAAGTCCCAGAGAGATTTTATGTCCTCTGTTTTACCCGACACAGCCGCCGTCTTCTGAGAAGGGAAATTGATCTGGGGACCAAATCTTGTAAATATTCCAGCCGTTCACTTATCCAGCATAATTACTGCAGAGAGCAACCTTTGGGTCTCAGAGCACCAGGCAGAGTGCATTATACAGTCAGTCAGTGTGCAACCAGCAAGGTTTGCAGTGGGCACAGGCTGGAGAGGGAGGATGGCACCATGAGCTGTCAGCAGCCACGGTACCAGAAACGGACGCCAGTAAGTGGCACGTACTCCAGAGACAGTGCCTGCGTTAAGTGCGACAGAGAACAGTGGAGACCTCCTGAAATTTTGGAATCTGCCCCCAGCCAGCTAATCTGCCTTCAGACGCAACAGCATCCAGCGTTCTCCCATAAGCCGTTGTAATCATCTCCTACCTGTGCCCCCTGCCCCCAGCCTCCACCAAGGAGCCAGTGAGATTTTTTTCTACAAAATCCAAATCAGACTATGTTGCTTCCCTGAGTTGGCGTCCCCAAGCAAGATCGAGAAGGCCACTTTTCCTCTGTAACCCAAGTCCACCTACCCTTCCAGCCCCTTGGCCCAGTATGGCTGGGTCCTCACCCACCTGTTCACTCAGCCCTCTAAGATGCACACACACGTACAAGGACAGAGAGAGAGAGAGGGACAGCAAGCACCCTGTCTTCTCTGCCTGGCGCACCTGTCTCCAGCCCTTCCCACTCTTCCACCTGTTCAACAAGCAACCTCTGAGGCTTTAAGGCTAAGATCAAGAACACATCTTCAAGGAAGCCACTCTCTTCCCTGCCGCCACCTCCAGTCTGGACCCCAGGCTTTCCAGTGTCAGAGCTTACAGAAGCTGCCTTCTTCACCTGCAAGATGATTTCTGGGTCACCAAAGAGCAAGCCAAAGAGACCTCTAAAAAAATAATAGTAATAAATTCACTAAAAAAGCCAAGCCAAGCCAAGTGCCATCGAGTTGGATCCGACTCGCTTCTTTTTTTTTTTTTCCTAATTTCTAAAAGAAGTCTCTTTTTAAAACAATACTCCAAGAAAGGGTTACTTGCCCACTGTTGTTTTCAGGCGGCTTTGAGTCAGTTCTGAAGCACAGGGACTGTGCTTACCACAGAATGGAACCCTGCTGAACCCTGCGCCACCCTCGCCGTCGTTACTCTAGTCGTTGCTGTGTGTGAGCCCTTCGGCACAGCCACGGCGTCCCTGTGTCTCGTCTCAGGTCTTCATCCCTTCCACCGACCCTCCACGTCACCAAGCATAATGTCCTTCTCCAAGGACTGGTCCCTCCTGACAACATGTCAAAGTCAAAGATCTTCCACTAAGGATGTCCTTTTTTGACAGCTCACAGTGGTGATATTTATCACGTTGTTTTCAATTGTCTTGACAAATAGCCACAAAAAGTTACACAGTTCCACAACTTTCAGGAAATCACTAAAGCTTATCGTCAAAATGGATGTTCTGTTCACCAAACATTCCACGAGTTAAGTGAAATTTACAACATGCATAATCCTCCCACAGAGGGAACAATTCAATGTCCGATCAAAAAATTTGAGACAACTGGGTCTGCTGGCGATCTGGCAATGCCTGTGTGCCAACGACCCACACGTCCCAAAGACAACAGGGCCATCATTCTTCAGAGTGGACATGAGAATACATCCCCATCGATTTCTGACCAAACACAGGAACTGGCCTTTCGTCAACCACAATTTGGCAGATTTTGCATCTGGCCTTGAACCTTTACCATCACAAAATTGTTTTAACTCAAGAACTGAAGTCCAACGACCATAAACTGGGCCAGACATTTGCTGACTGGGCTCTGGACCTGTTGGGAGTTGGCCCTGCTTTGGGCCAAAAAATCATCTTCCTTGACAAGGTCAGTCTTCAGATGAATGGTTTTCTTAACAAACAAAACTACTTGCAATTTGGAAGGATGAGACTCAAGTGGAGATTCAAAAACATCCGCATCATCCCCCAGAAGTTATTATTTAGGGTGGATTTTGGTCCGGCAGAATCATTGGCCCCCATTTTTGTTTTTTCCCCCCAAGATAAACAAGAAGAAGCTGTGAGAGTGAGAGATCAGGCTACAATTACTGACTCTTTTGGGACCCATTTGAAAGGTGCCATGGTAGCCATTTACCCAAAGTTCTTTTCCACACATAATGCCATCAAACGTACTTCAAAATAATAAAACAATTAAAACCATACCATTTACACATGTTTTATTCAACTTCAAAGATAGGACACCCGTATTGGAAGACCCTTTACCTGGGCCAAAGTTCCATCGTTCTTGCTTCTGAACAGCATTCTGGCGGTACTTCTTTCAAGACAGATTTGTTTGTTCTCCCGGCAGCCCACGGCATGCTCAATATTCTTGGCCAAGACTGTAATTCAAATGTGTCAGTTCTTCTTCAGTCTTCCTTATTCATCGTCCAGCTTTTACATGTGTCTGATGCAATTGAAAAGACCATGACTTGGGTCCGGTGCATCTCAGTCCTCAAGGTGACATCTTGCATTCTTCCACTTTAAAGGGGTCTTTTGCAGCAAATTTGCACAACATAATACAACTTTTGATTTCCTGGCTGCTGCTTCTATGATCATTGATGTCGATCCAAGTAAAGTGAAACCCTTGACAACTTCAGTCTTCTCTCCCTTTGTCATGATGTGGCTTGTTGGACCAGCTGTGAATTTTTTGTTTTCTTGATGTTGAAATGCAATCCATCCTGAAGGCTGTGGTCTCTGATCTTCATCAGTAAGTGCTTCAAAGCCTCTTCACTTTTAGTAAGCAAGGCTGTGTTATCTGCTTAGCACAGGTTGTTCGTGAGTCTTGCTCCACTTCTGACATCCCCTTCTTCTTCATGTAGTCCAGCTTCTCAGATTATTTACTCAGCACACAGACTGAATAAGTACCGTGGAAGAATACAGCCCTGAGCACACCTCCATGGTTTTAAACGAGGCAGGATGGATTCCCTCGGTCTGTTCAAAGGACCACATCTCAGTCTATGTACAAGTTCTGCGTGAGCACAATTAAAGTGTTCTGGAATTCCCATTCTTTACAACGTTATCTATAATTTGTTATCCACACAGTCAAATTCCTTTGCATAGTCAGTAAACCACAGGCAAACATCTTTCTGGCATTCTCTGCTTTCAGCCAGGATCCATGTGACATCAGCAATGATGTCCCTCATTCCAAATCCTCTTTTGAACTTGGCTTGAATTTCTGACGATTTCCTGTTCATGTATTGCTGCAATTGTTTTTGTATGAACTTCAGCAAAATTTTATTTGTGAGTGATATCAATGATATTGCTCAATAATTTCCTCATTCTATTGGATCACTTTTTTTTGGACTGGACACAAATATACATCTCTTCCAATCAGCTGGCTAAGTAACTGTCTTCCTAATTTCTTGGCATAGACAAGTGAGCACTTCCAGTCCTTTATCTGTTTGTTGAAACATCTCAGTTTTCCATCAATTCCTGGAGCCTTGTTGCCCCCCAGGCCTTCAGAGCAACCTGGCCTTCTTCTTTCAGTACCATCAGTTCTTGGTCGTACGTGACCTCCTGGAATGGCTGAGCATGGACCCATTCCTTGGGGCACTGACACTGTTTGTCCATGCCATCTTCTTGTGATTTTCTCCTGTGCCAGCCTCTGTTTTGCCCCAGAATCCTGCCCTATTGCAACTTGAGGCTTGAATTTGCTCTACAGGTTGAGAAGTGCTGAGCATGTCTTCCGTTCTGGTCCTCTAACTCTAAGTCTTTGTACCTGGTGTCATGATGTTTTAGCCCGCCGTCCCGAGCTGCCCTTTGAAATCTTCTGTTCAGCTCTTTCCTTTATCACTTCTCCCATTTGCTTTACCTATTGGGGTTCAAGAACAAGTTTTAGAGCCTCTTCTGATGTTCATTTTTCCTTTCTTTCTTGTCTTTTTTAAATCTCTCGTAACAAAAAAAAATTCACCGCCAAGAAATTTGGAGGTCAGCTCCTTGGCCAACTGGCTGGAAGAGATCCACATTTGTGCCCATTCCAAAGAAAGGTGACCCGATAGCATGAGGGAAGTATCAAACACCGTCATCAATTGTGACTCACAGCAATCCTACACCTGGTGCTGTCCAGTCGAGTCCCACTCACAGCTACCCTATAAAGGACAGAGTAGAACCGCTCTATAGAATTTCCAAGGAGCAACGGGTGGATTTGCACTGCCAACCTTCTGGCTAAGCATAAGACAGAGTAAATTAATGCATAGGGTTTTCAAGGAGCAGCTGGTGGATTCGAACTGCCGACCTTTTTTTAGTTAGCTATCCCAGCTCTTAACCACCAAGCAGTCACTTCTAATTACTAGTGACCCATTGCCAAATTGTGCAAATTCTCCTGCCAAAAGCAATGCATGAACATGTGTACCTGTTTCATTATATCAAATTATCATTGTTGGGAATTATTATTATTATTAATTTTGCCCGTTTGGTGGATAAGAAAGTCATGCATGGTTTTGTTTCACGTCTTGTAGCTGGCAAGGCTGGCTGTTTTCACTGACTTCGTCCAGTCCTGATAGAACTGTTTTGACATCACTTACTCTTGGAGGCTAGTGGTTTTCTTGCCAATCTCAGGAGCTCATTGCAGAAACCAGGGCCACAAAGATGTTCACTTTGGCTTTATTTACAGAGGCAAGAACAGAAGAGTCTCAGAAAGGAAATTGTTTAAACAATTACAGTGCAGCACCTCAACAGAATTTTAGGCAGCCATCAAAAATCATAATGACAAAGACTTTCTGGAATAGAATACTGTTCATGGTATAATGGGAAGCCAGGAGAGCAGCCTGCCAAGAGGCTTCAGTGCTCTGACTCAAAACTAAACCCCCTTTGTAATCAAGTCTATTCTAACTCATAGCGAACCCACGGGGTGGAGGAGAACTGCCCACGAGTCTCTCAAGGAGGGCATCTTCGGTCTGTTGGGTTTTTTTTTTTTTTAACTTAGTTGTGCTGCAGGCAAGGGGAGAGTCTTTGGCTCAAGTTAGTTTCTCATGCAAAAACTGACACAACAGTGTTTTGTGACGTCAACTGTCACCCCTACAATGTGACGCACTCTCTCTCTTTCCACCCTGGGTTCCCTGTGCGCATTCATCCAGCTTTCCCGTCCCTTCCTGCTTTCCGGTCTTGCTTTTGTGCAAGAGTTGCCCCCCAAATCTCCTATATTTGATTGAACTAAGAAGTATATTCTGTGTGGGTGTTGTGGTTTCTGTCATAGACCCATCTAATCTCTGTCTGAAAAGGGGGCTTCGGAAGCAGCTTCAGTTCTGAGCTAGGAGAGGGTCCGGGGGCCACAGTCTTGAGAGTCCCACCATTTGTCAAATCAGTAAGTCTGGTCTTTTTGTGGATTTGAATTTTGTTCTGTGTTTTTCTCCCACCGTGTCTCAGACTGCCTGTTGTGGACCCCTGTCAGCACCATGGGTGGTAGAGCTGGGCACCATCTAGTGCTGGGCTCAGGCTGGTAGTGGCTGCGATTCGTGTGGTCCCAGACGACCTAATCAGCATCTGCCAGACCTATAGCCCCAACCCGAAATGTCCGAGAACCGTGCTAGTCCTCCCCGCAGGGACTGGGTCGACCCCTGCAACCAGCCACTGCCTAGTCCCCTGTGTCATCCAAGGTGGACACACTCACTGTGCAGCTGAAAAGTAGAAACTCAAAGTGAGGTCTCCTCAGCTTCAAAGTCACTCCAAAAGGCTCCAGAGCTCCTGTTCTAACTGGAGGCCTATGTCCCTCAAGCCTCCTAGAACAACTGTTAAAAGGAAAGAGCCCCGGACCCACCTGGGCCCACCCCAGGGGGACTGAAGCAGAAGCATTGTGGGTATTTTTAAATGCGCATCTGAGATGATTCATTTAGACACTGAAGTCTGAGAACTCCCGGAGGAGGCGCACTTGGCGACCTGTTCTAGGAGATGCTTTCAGCTGCCCAGTCTCTGATTGTCATCTGCGGTCCACATCCCCTGCACTTGGGTCACCTCTGCCACTGTGTTGGGCTTGCTCTTTCGGACAATGTGCATTCAAGTCACTGCCGAGAGCCCACTGGAGCCCTTAGTTTGGATCAGTCCTCTCAAAGGACACTCTGGCCCCCAATTCCAGGTGAGCCTGGGGTCTTCCTGAGAGCTGGTGTGGCATCTGCTTGGCCTTCTTGTTTTTATTGGATGCCAGCATTAGTGAGGGACCTTCTTTCCCAAATTCACAACATCTGTCATCAGTGAGAGAAGTCCACATGGTCCCGCAAGTCCAGCAAGTGATGGAAATGCCTGCATCTTCCTCTCTGACATCAGGGATAGCTCCGAACCCAAAGGGACGAGAAGGAGAGGCTGACGCCCCCGACATCAACAGCTCTGGGACTCGACTCCCCAGCCAGACCTGGAATGACATGTGAATCAGGTCAACCCAGCTTCTAGGACCACCGGCCTTTCAGAAGCTGTGCGACCTTGAGCATGTCCTTCACCTCTCTGGGTCTCAGTTTCCTCATCTGCTGGGTGGGCAAGCTAGCCCCTGCCTCATGGCCTTGTGAGGGGTTGTCTGAGCTGACACAGGAAGCACAGAACTGGAATCTGCCCCACTTCCCGACATCCCAGCTAACACACGATTTGCATTCACTTTGTACTCAGGGCTAGCTTTTCTTCGTTCTTAAAAGAGGGAAAACTGGAAAGAAGGTTCAGAAAAACAGGAGGAGATTCTTTCCAAAGGGTGTACACTCCTTCACGATGGTGAGATTACGTCTCCCATACTTCGCGCATGTTGTCAGAAGGGACCTGACCTTGGAGAAGGGCGTCGTGCGTGGTGAAGCCGAGGGTCAGCAAAAGGGAAGGAAGACCCTCAACGGGACGGAGTGACACAGTGGCTCCAACGACGGGCTCTGTCAAGTGTAACAACGATTGTGAGCATGCCGTGGGGCCAGACAGGGTTTCGGGCTGCTGTAGAAACGGTTGTTGTGATATGGAACTGACTAGATGGCCGCTAACAGCAACAACAACCACCACCTTAAAAATAGGAAACTACTAAGAGAAAGGAGGAGAGGGCATTTACTGAGTCCTCACCAGCTTCTCACTCTTTAAGACTTCAAGTTAGCTCATATAGGGTGGCCTGCAGGGTCCTGGGACTATCTGGTCCCCTACCTCTCCTTACACTTACCTTCGCAACCTTACGCCAACTCTTCTTCCAATATGTAAACACGTTCCATAGTGAGGTCTTCACCCTGGTGCTGCTGTGCCTGACACACTTCCCCCAAGCAGCCACATGGCCCCCTTTGTCCCCGCCCTACACTGTACTCACAGCCCACCCTCACCTTCTGGGCCCTTCAAGTAGCCTACAGGTAACACCCTCCACTTGCCCCTCACTGTGCCTCCTCTCTCCTATATACTTTCACCACCATGGGACACGTGATGCACAGATCTACTCAGTAAGCACCCAGACCTCATCCATTTCTGCATATGCTGTCACCTAGGACACTGTCTGGGTGCTCATCCAACCTGCAGTCAATCGTGTTCAATCAATCAATCAGTCACGCAGCCTATATCTTACTGACTCGGTATGAATAGTCTGATAGGTAGGCATCCTTGTACCCGTTTTGTGGATAAAGAAGATGAGATTCAGAAGACTTAAGCCACTTGCCAAAGTCTCCCAGACAGTGAGTGAGGATACAGCAATTCAAATCTATGTTTGCCTGAGTCCCGTGCACAAATCCTACCACCTCACCATACGGCCAACAATAGATCAGTGCTTAGCTAGCAAGCTGAGTGACTGAGAAGGTTTGAGGCTCATGAGACGATCAATGAAAGCAACTGCCCAGCCTCCTTGGAAGGCCCAGCTGGCCTTTCAATCCAAATGTAAACTGCAGTGGGTGAACCTCTGAGTTCCCCTCTTCTTTAATGTGGGAGCCTCAGGGGTGCGTGGTGCGAGGGATCCAGCCACGGTGAGCCCAGTTGTGCAGTGTGGGAAGACGGAGTCTCTCTGTGCAAGTGCCATATGAGATGAAGAGCTCCTGGCTCCCCCACCAAGGTTTGGGGAACAGAGAGAGGAGCAAAACTTGCCAAGAATCTCTCCTGCCCTAGACTCACCCCACATCCATCACCTGGCACACAGCAGGGGTTCTCAAGGCAGACTGCACCCGCACAATTCGGGGGTGCTATTCATATGCTGTGAACACCATGGTTCTCATCGTACAAGGTGACACCACGGTCACCATCCCATGTTAGAGGTATGAAAGCTGAGGCTCGTAAGCCAGCCTAACCCCGAAGCCCAAGCTCATCCACAGGTTCCAGCACCATTCCATGTTCTCAGTTTCATGCATATTACTTGGTTTCACCCCACTGTGACCCACAAAGAGAGACGATAAATGGGCAAAGTCTTCCACGGCAAAAGGGTCAACCTCCAAAGCGATCTCCAGCCTCAGAAATCCTGTCTCCTTCCACTACCATCACCACCACCATGACAATCTCACCTGGAGGGGAAGGCCGGCTGCGCAGTCCTCAAAAGGCACAGGAGGTACACATGTTCAGCTGCTGCGGAACAGGGGCCACTCAGATCCACCCAGAGGCACCCCAGAAGACCTCGCAGCCTACTTCCGAGAGGCCATGGCCTTGAAAATCCTACAGAGAAGCCCAGCTCTGACTCACAGGGGTCGCCATTAAGTGGGGTCTAGTCGATGGGAATGAACCCCGGCAATAGACTGAAGGCATCCCTGGTGGTGCAGACTGTTAACACCTTCGGCGGCCAACCAAAAGGAGGGAAGACTGAGCCCACCCAGTAGCGCCCGGAGCAGAGGCCTGGCAGTCTACAGGTGGTCCCCGGGTTACAAACAGCTCATTAACGGATTGCCGTAAGATTGACTGTATTAAAATTTTGAGTGGAATACAATGATTCTTAAAATTCTTGCACTGCTTTGTGATACTCGTGGAAACACTGTGCCTTTTGGAAGTGTTTAAGTGTCTTATAGGCATAGAAGGGTAAATATATCCTCCATGCTAAGACAAATATTTGACTGACACTAAATACAAACTGTAGGAACCTGTTCTGACCTAGCTGAAAATTTGATTTAAAGGCAAACTGAAGAATAGATTTTTACTCACAACCTGGGGAATTCCTACACTTCCAAAAACCCAACTATTGAAACCTCTGTGGAGCAAGTTCGGCTCCGACCCCCACAGGGTGCCATGAATCAGAGCCCGCTCGCGGTGACCGGCTGGGCCCTAAGGTTCGCTGCGGGAAGGTCATCCTCCAACACCGCACATCAACAGCTGCTGCCAGACGTACCCGGACAGCGGGCAGAAGCACACCTGCAGGAGGAGGCGGAAAGGGTCTCCTCTTTCACCCCCACACTCTGGCTGATCACGTGGTAACTCGGAGTGGCTGGACCCTCCAGAACAGGGTCAGCTTGGCCCACACCTGGAAGTGGTAGAATCAGGATTGGAAACCAAGCCATTCGGATTCCGGAGTGGAAACACTTTCCCCTGCAGCTCACAGCTGCCTCTGTTACTTCATTTATCCCCACAGCAACCTACAGGTCTGTTATTATTATTATTATTCTCATGACTGGAAAACAAACCTGTTGCCACTGAGTAGATTCCAACTCATAGCAACGCTATAGGACAAGGTAGAACTGCCCCCATGGAGTTGCCGAGGAGTGCCTGGAGGATTCTAACTGCGGAGCTTTCGGTTAGCACCTATAGCACTTAACCACTATGCCAGCAGGGTTTCCATTTCCATGACAGCAGATTGTATTTTCCAAAGACGACTACAGCAATATCACCAATCTCAGAGCCTTCCATCTCCCACCAAGAGTTGGAGACAATATCTTCCTACTTTTGAACCCGGATGAGCTTTGGCAGGTGCTTCGGACAATGGAGTACAGCAGGTCATGCTGTGTAACTTCTTCGGCCAGGGCCTAGAGGGCACACAGCTTCACCTTGGAACACAGCAGCCATGTTGTAAGGAAGCCCAAGCCACATGAGGAGGCCGTGTGTAGACATTCTGGCCAATAGCCCCTGCCAAGATACTGGTGAGCATCCCAGAGAAGCCACCAGACATGTGAGTGAGGATGCCTTTGAGGGTGATTGGGTTGGAGTCGTCTCAAAGGCATTCTCACTCACATGTCTGGGGTGTTTATAAGCATTGTTTCTGCAGTGAGAGGACTGTGATGTAACTAACATGTTTTGTAATGACTACTCATATAATAATCATATCACAAACGGCCTCTTTCCCTTGGTCTGTCTCCCAAATCAACCCAAGCCACAAGAACCATAAAAAGGGTAACTCCTGAGATGATATTCGTCCCGTCAGGTTTTAGTCTTCTTTTATAATCATGATAAATCAAAGAGAAAGCTTCCTGTAAAGGTGTTCTCACAAGTTCCACTGGATTGAGTTCTTGTACGGCAGGCACAGGGCTGGCCACACCACTGACACACCACTGATATTATCTCCAAGCCTCCAAACAATCCCAGAGATCCAGAGATAGGGGTCACTCCTGGAGGAAGGAGAGTGGGCTGTGGAATCCAGGTAGAACTGGACACCTGGTAGCTGGGAGAACTTAGTGTTCAATAAATGAAGGCTTGCTGGATGAAGCTATGAAATAAAAGGCTTATGCACCCTCTGTCTCTCACACTCTTTTCCATTCACCATCACACAAATACAAAATTGTATAAATGCATTCAGTCACTTCCAACTCACAGTGGCCCCGTAGACAGAGCAGACTGATCCTAGGATTTCCAAGGCTGTGACCTCAGTGGAAGCCAACTGCCACATCTTTGTCCCATGGAGTGGCTGGCGAGCTCAAACCACCAACCTGTAAATGCATATACAAGGTTTGAACTTGCTTAAAAGTTGAATTCACAGTCCTATAGAGACTAAATTTATACTTCCACAAGTGGAGACAAGGTAAATTATTTCCTTCCAACCAACTGAGCTTTCACACCAAAAAGCAGACTGTCCATCACCCATAAGTAGAACAAGATCAAGCCTTAAGCTCCTTACTCCCCAGATCTGAGTGGGCTGAAGGAGAGGGTCCCAGCCCAGGGGAGAGTAAGAGGCCTGGGTCTCACTGCTGCAGGCAGGCAGTAGAACCCCGTGACTGTGGAGGGGCTAAGGGTAGTGTCATGAAAACCTGGAGGTCCTAGAAGAGCTAGATTTGCTGAAGACTAGTAGAAGTTTCCAGGAGGTGACCAGCCGTAAGCAGGATGCAACACATTTCCTGACTCCCCAGACAGCTCTGGGGAGAACCAGAGGATCCTACAGGTCACAGCCTTTCTGTCACCAGGAGCACCAGACAAGTATGGGACAGGCTGGCCATGCCCTGGTGTCCATCAAGCCTTTCTGCTGACATTAACAACCACAAACTGCAATTCACATGCAACATCTGCACCTATGCTCAACAACGGCCTTACCATAAATTTTCACCAGAGTGTTTACAACATAGGGCCCCTGGATTCCACCGATTTATAGGGGAGTGTTTATTACTGGGGACCTGTGCTTTGAGGCTCAAGCCCTACTACCAAAGAGATTTTTCCCAGGATCCTTACTAATACACATACTTGTTATGTATCACCACAGTATGGCACTAAGGCACTCAATATGTATTTGTGGAAAGAATGAATGATCTATACACTTCATTAAGCACTGTCAGATATTTCATGTCATTTAAAAAGGGAATGCCACTTGTCACACTCTCTGAGCCTCAGTTTCCTACTCTAATAAAAGAAATTGCCATCAAGTTGATTCCACCTCATAGCGACCTTATAGAACAGAGTACATCTGTCCACATAGCACTTCCAGGGCTGTAAATCTTTAAAGAAGCTGACAGCCGTATCTTTCTCCTACAGTGGCTGGCAGGTTCCAATAGCTAACTTTTCAGCTGGCAGCCAAGTGCTTAACCACTGCACAACCTATCAAACAGGGATGTTACATGTCCTGCAGCGTTATTGGACTAAGTGAACTAATACAGGCACAGGGCCAACGCATTTATGGTGATCAATGTATGTTCAGTTAAGATCTGAAAATAATTCATGACTGTCATCATCGTCGTTAGCTACCATATACTGAGCATCTACTAAGTATCACAGGTTTTATAGGTGTCCTAATGCTTACAACGAAATCCTCGTGGTACAGCGGTTAAGTGCTACAGCTGCTAACCAAAAGGTCAGCAGTTCAAATCGACCAGGTGCTCCTTGGACACTCTATGGAGCAGTTCTTCTCTGCCCTATAAGGTCCCTATGAGATGGAATCCACTTGATGGCACTGTTTTTATTGTTTTCATTAATCCTTATAACTACTTTTGAAGACACATAGTGTGGTTGCATTGATTCTTCAATATTCATGAGAGACGGGGGGATAAAAAGTTTAATGCACAGTAATACATAACTTACGTCCAGTCTACGTGGCCGACCAAGACCTCCAAGGTGCCCTCCCATATCAAAACTGGAATATCCTGGATAAAGTCTACTTTGGACATATTTCTGGACTTTCAGTGTGTGTGAAATCTCCAAAGCGCCCATTCCTTCCCAAATGTGAGTTAGAACTAGAGCTGGTGGGAGGCAGCGCTGCATGGAGAGGAAGCTTAAAATTGCCCTGAGGGTGGGCAGTTGGGATTCTCATTCTTGGACCAAGACCTAAGTGGAGGAGCTGAGCCTGGTAAGTCTTTGCAGAAGTGGTGCGCAGTTATTGACTGAACTGCATTCCCACCCCTTCAAAAAGTGTGTCAACATGGCTACCCTGTGATTTCCTGTATTGTGTGATCATCCACCGTTCTATCATCCAATACGATTTCTCCATGTGCTGTAAATCCTTCCTCTGTGATGCTCATGTCCTACGGTGGGGACTTGTTACTGCGATGCTGGAAGCTATGCTGCCAATCGGGTCACCCATGGTAAACAGGTTTCAGCTGAGCTTTCAGACTAAGAGAGACTAGGAAGAAGGACTCGGCAGTCTACTTCTGAAAAGAATTAGCCAGGGAAAACCTTATGAATAGCAACAGAACACTGTCAGATACAATTCCAGAAAATGAGCCCCCAGGTTGGAAGGCACTCAAAAGATGACTGGGAAAGAGCTGCCTCCTCAAAGTGGAGTTGACCTTAATGACATGAATGAAGTCAAGCTTTGGGGACCTCCATTGGCTGATGATGCATGACTCAAAATGAGAAGAAACAGCTGTAATGATTGCAACACAGAACATAGGAGGTTTTAATCTAGGAAAATTGGAAATCATCAAAATGAAATGTAACACATAAACATTAGTATCCTAGGTGTTAGTGAGCTGAAGTGGACCAGTATCAGCCGTTATGAATCAGACAATCAGATGGCCTGCTATGGTGGGAAGGAAAACTTGAAGAGGAATGGTGTCGCATTCACTGTCAAGTACATTTCAATACACATCATATCTTTTTAACAATCTCCTATCCCCTCTTCACCCTCACCACACCCCTTTAGAAAGAGGCCATTAGGATGACGTCATATAGATGTATAGACCCATAAAGTGCACTCCGTGTAGCCAAGTCCAATCTATTCCTGTCCGAGGAATTGACGTCAGTAATGGCTACGGCCGGGGGGACATGTATAGAACAGAAAGGAGGAGTGTGCTGGCACCGGGCAAGGAGAGCAGTAGGAGCTGCATATAGGCGGGCATGCAAATTTAAACTGGATTGTACACTTTCATTCAGTCACAATAAATAAATAAAATATAAAAAAAGAAAAAAGTACATTTAGAGATCTGTCCTCAAGTACAATGCCATCGGTGATAGGATACTATTCATATACCTACAAGGAAGGCCAGTTAATACAACTATTATTCAAATTTACACACCAACTACAGAAGCCAAAAATGGAGAAATCAAAGATTTTTACCAGCTTCTACAGTCTGTAATTGATTGAACATGCAATCAGGAAGCACTGGTAATTACTGGAGACTGAAATGTGAAAGCCGGAAATGAAGAAGGATCAGTAGTTGGACAAAACTGCCTTGGTGACAGAAATGATGCCAGAGATCACACGATGGAATTTTGCAGGACCAACAACTTCTTCATTGCAAATACCTTTTTTCACCAACACAAACGGCAGCTGTACACATGGACCTCACTAGACGGAATACACAGGAACCAAATTGACTACATCTTTCAAAGAAGATGGTAGAAGAGCTCCATTCGGCAGTCAGAACAAGACCAGGTGCTGACTGTGTTACAGACCATCAACTTCTCACATGGAAATTCAAATTGAAACTGAAGAAAACTAGAACAAGTCCACAGGAGCCAAAGTACAACCATGAGTATATCCCACCTGAGTTTAGAGACCATCTCGACAACAGATGTGATGCATTGGATGCTAATGACTGCAGACCAGACAAATTGTGGAATGACATCTAAGACATCATCCATGATGAAAGAGATCATTAAAAAGACAGGAAAGAGAGAAAGAGACCAAATTGGATGTCAGAAGAGAATCTAAAACTTGCTCTTGAATGTCAAGTAGCTAAAGTAAAAGGAAGGAATGATGAAGTAAAAGAACTGAGCAGACGATTTCAAAGGATGACTCGAGAAGATAAAATAAGTATTATCATAACATGTACAAAGAGCTGGAGATAGAAACCCAAAAGGGAAGAACACATTCTGCATTTCTTGAGCTAAAAGAACTGATGAAAACGTCAAGCCTTGAGTTGGAACGGTGAAGGATTCCACAGGGATACTATTAAATGACTCAGGAAGCATCGAAAGAAGATGGAAGAAATACACAGAGTCGTCATGGCAGAGAGAACTGTTCAATCTTCAACCATCTGAAGAGGCGTCATACGATCAGGAACTGGTGGTACTGAAGGAAGACGTCAAAGCTGCTTTGAAGGCACTGGAAGAACAAGGCTCCAGGAATTGGTAGAATATCAACTGAGATGTTTCAACAAACAGATGCAGTGCCAGAAGCTCTCACTCAGCCGTGCCAAGAAATCTGGAGGACAGCTACCTGGCCAACCAACCGGAAGAAATCCGTACTTATGCTTAGTCCCAAGACAGGTGATCCAACCAAATGCGGAAATTACCGAACAGTATCATTAATATCACATACAACAAAATTTTGCTCAAGAGTGACTTCAACAGTATATTGAGAGGAAACTGCCAGAAATTCAAGCTGGATTCAGAAGAGGACATGGAACCAAGGATAGCATTGCTAATGTTAGATTGATCTTGGCTGAAAGCAGAAAATACCAGAAAGATGTTTCCCTGTGTTTGATTGACTGTGCAAATGCGTTAGACTGTGTAGATCATAACAAACTGTGTACAACATTGCAGAGAATGAGAATTCCAGAACACTAAATTGTGCTCTTAAGGAATCTGGTCACGGCTCCTGAAGCAGTCATGTGAACAGAACAAAGAAACATTGCATGGTTTAAAGTCAGGAAAGGTGTGCATCAGGGTTGTATCCTTTCACTATACCTTTTCAGTCTGTATGTCAAGCAAATAATCTGAGAAGCTGGACTGTAAGAAGAGGAACAAGGTATCAAGAGTGGAGGATGACTCATTAACAACCTGCCTTACATAGACGATACCACCTTACTTGCTAGAAGTGAAGAGGATTGGAAACAATTACTGATGAAGATCAAAGACCCCAGCCTTCAGTATGACTTGAATCCCAACGTCAAAAATACAACTGGATGAATAAGCAACATCATGACAAATGGAGAAAGGTTTGAGGTTGTCAAGATTTTCATTTACTTGGATTTGCAATCAACACTCATGCAAACAGCAGTCGAGAAATCAAAAGACACATCTGCTGCAAAGGACCTCTTTAAAGTATTGAAAAATAAAGATATCACCTTGAAGACTAAGGTGCACCTGACCCAAACCATGGTATTTTCAATCGTGTCATATGCATATGAAAGCTGGATAATAAGGAAGACAGAAGAACAACTGGTGCCTTTGAATTATGTCATTGGAGAAGAATATAGAGTCTACCGTGGACCACCAAAAGAACCAACAGATCTGTTTTGGAAGAAATACAACCAGAGGGCTCCTTGGAAGCAAAGATGTCAAGACTGCATCTTACATACTTTGGACATGTTGCCAGAAGGAATCAGTCACCGGAGAAGGACATCATGCTTGGTAGAGTGGAGGATCAGCGAAAAAGTTGAAGACCCTCAATAAGACACTCACACAGTGGCTGCGATGATTTGCTTAAGCATAAAAACGATTGAAGGCACAGCACAGAACCGGTCAGTGTTTTGTTCTGTTGTGCATATGGTCACTGTGAGTCGGGACCAACTCAATGGCACCTGGAAACAACAAGGTCGTTTTGTTATACAAAGAGAAGTTAAGGTACTGCTTAATTTTATAAGTTATTAAACTAAATATGCATGATAAAGTATCCAGAGCAATCCTCAAAACAATGGAAAAAGGGCATAAATTCCAAACAAGCAGAGGATGCATAAAAATGGAATCTGAAAAAAAAAAAAAAAGAATAAATGAAAACAAAACAAAAATTCAATCAATCTCTCCACAAAACAGCAAGAGGGAAAAAGGGACAAAAGAGAATTAAGGAAAAAAAGAATCACAAAATAACATCATAGAAACAATAGAGATAAATCAATCACTAGACATAAATGAAATAAACTAATTCAAGAGACAATTGTTCAGAAGTTTTACAGACAAGAAAGACTCAAGTACATCCACCACCTAATTTAAGAAACAAAATATTACCAGCAAAATTGAAGTGCTTATCAGAGAATTGTCTATACTGAATTCATTGCCTGTTGCAAGCATATATTGCCATACAGTTTGCTATCAAAATACATATACGTATATAATTTTAGATAATCACATCCACACATATGCACATACTTACATAATTGTTTTTCATGTTTTCAATCTTATACGCCAAGCCAGCCAAGTGCCATCAAGTAGGATCCAACTCATGGCGACCCTTAATCTTATATAGATGGTCTAATATTGTTTGTATGTTTCTGCAGTCGCGTTTTTATCCAATACTGTATTCATGAAGTTTGTCCATACTGCTACATGTACCTTTAGCTCACTGATTTTCCCTTTTGTATTGTTTGCATTCTAAGGCTATACCACAACTGATTTATTCATTGATTGACATTGCTATTATAAAAGTGCTGGTATGAACATTGTTGTATCTTATGCTTTAGCTACATTTGCAAGAGTTCCTCTCAGGCAAATATTCTTAGGTGTGAGACTTCTGGGTCTTGAAATCTAAATACCTTCAATTTCCCTAGACATTGCCAAATGGCAAGTAGTTGTGCTAGATTTCCATTTTTCTGGCAAAGGCATGCTATCTAATTAGAACCAAGTTTCCCACTGCAAAAACTAGAAATGCTAGATAAAATTTTAAATTAAAAATTAAACACCAGGAGGCCTTGGAGAGTTATCAAGACAGTGAAGAATAGGAGGGCTAAGATGCAGGAGAAAAAGGAAATTCAGTGAGGTAAGTCCAATGTTTGAACTGCATTTCCCCCCTACTGATGCCAGGATAGGAGGCTGAGAGACTGGGATTTTGACAAATTCAAAGAAATTGAGGGACAAAAAACTAGAATTCATCAAGAAGCAAGGAAAAGCGAATCAATGTGTTGGGTTGGAACACCAAACAGTTACACCCTAGGAGTAAGGATAACCCAGAAATACGCTGTTTTTCAAAGGAATTAAAGCCCAGCTTGAAACATCTCTGTTCCTAACTGGATAAAGGATTTCTTACCTTGCTAGTAGCCTTCCAGAATCCAACATTAAACCCCTCTTGGGAAAGCAGTCATCCCAGATCTCAATTTATCTCTTCAATTTTCCCAGAACTGAATCAAAACTAGACAAGCATATATATATTTTAAAAAAAAAAAAAAAAAAACTGCTGAAAAGAAAGAGACATAAAATAAAATGGAAACTTCCCATAGGCCATTCAGAAAATGCAGACACAGGCTTTAAAAATGACTAGCTTGATGTGGTCCAAAAAATAAAATTTTGAGAATTATATCTGAGAACCAGGAAGTTTAAACATGAACCATCAAAAATCTAGAATGGAAAAACAGAACAAAAGAAATTAAAAATTTCAATGGATGGCTTTAACAACAAATTTAAGCTACAGCTGAAGACTCAGTAAGCTGAATGTTATGTCAAAAGAAAACATCTTTAATGATTATATAGCATGAGAGAAAAAAGGGAAAAATGTTTCAGAGGTATATGAGAGACTGTAAACCAAACCAAAACCTGTTGCCATCAAGTTGATTCTGATTCACTGAGACCCCGTAGACAGAGTAGAACTGCCCTATGGGTTTCCACGGAGCGGCTGATGGATTCAGACTGCCAGCCTTTTGGTCATTAACTATAGCTCTTACCACTGCACCACCAGGGTTTGAGACAGCTGTAAAGAGATCTAAAGTACACGAAAATCGATTTCCAGGATAAGAGGAAAAACGCAGAGCAGAAGCAGCATCTTAAAGAGGTAATGACTAAGAATTGTCCCAAACAGAGAACTGAGAAATATTTAAGAAATGCTGTGAATCCTAAGCCAAATAACTGCAAAGGGAACCACCTGTAGGTACACTTTACTGAAACTATTCAACCCTAGTGGCACAGTGGTTAAGTGCTACGACCGCTAATCAAAAAATTTGCATTTCAAGTTCACCAGACGCTTCTCGGAAACTCTATGGGGTCAATTCTATTCTGTCCTACAGAGACACAATGAGTCAGGATCAACTCCACGGCTGTGGGCTGGTTTGGGTTTGGGTTTGGTTTGTTGAACACCAAAGAGAAAACTTCAAAAGCAGAGAGAAAATCAAAAGGCACGAAACTAGAAGAGAATTGAATGCTACGTAAGAAGTACTGCAGGGAAAAGAAAAACCAGAATTCCCCAGCAAAAATTTTCTTCAGCAAGAAAGATGAAGTAAAGACCTTTTCAGACCAGGAGAAATTAAGAGTTTCAGGCTGAAAGACTTTACACCAGTAAACTGCATAAAAGAAAGACTAAAAACTAATCTTCTAAAGGAAGCTCACAAACGTAGGAAAGAATGAAAAACGACAGAAAAAGTGAATCTGTGGATATAATATAAATGATATGGACTATTGGAAAGTAAGCATGAACTCGGAGATCTGGACCCGGAGATCTGAAGACGTGAAAATGATGGCTACTAAGTGTGAAAGAAAGAGTAAATAAAGTACTGTAAGGTCCTCGCGTTTCGGAAGAAGTGGGGAAAGGACCATTTTATGTTGGACTGTGAAAAAGAAAAATCAGTGATGCCTGTTACACACTTGGGGGTAACAGTTCTCAAAATGGAGTTCACAACCCCCCCTACAAATCTCCTAGGGAGCTGTGTTTCTAGTGTTCACTAGTGTTTCTATAAGAGAAATGCCACAAGTAAAGGGTTTAAAGAACAGATATCTGTTTCTTCATGGTTCAGCAGGGCAGACACCCAAATTCAGGGCACCAGCTCTAGGAGAAGTGTCATGGCTTGAACTGTGTCCCCCCCAAAATGTGTGTAGCCATGTGGCTGGGCCATGTTTCCCAGTATCTTGTGACTGTCCTTCATTTTGTGGTTTTCCTATGATGTATGTTAAAGGATTAGGGTGGGACTGTAAATCCCTTCATAGGATCACCTGCCTGCTCCACCGTAAAGGGAGTTTCCCTGGAGTATGGCCTTCCCCACTCTGAATCCTTTCATCCTACAAGAGATAAAAAGGAAGAGAAGCAGGCAGAGAACTGGGAACCTCACACCATCAAGCACTTAGCACCTGGAGAAGAGTGTGTCCTTCAGACCTGAGGTTCCTGCGCCAAGATGCTCCCTGGACAAAGACTGATACAATGCTGGATTTTCCTCCAGAGCCGACAAGGGGGAAAGCCTTCCTCTGGAGTGGACACCCTGAATATGGACTTGTAGCCAACCGGACTGTGTAAGAATAAACCTTCCTTTCTTAAAGCCATCCTCTCTGTGGCATTTCTGTTAGAGTGGCTCTAGCTGACTAAAACAAGAAGGTTCTCTCTGTCAGCTCTGGGGAAAGCTCCTGGCCTCACCTTCGGTAACCCTGGCGTTCCTTGGGTCCTTATCAATCACCAGTTGGCATCTGTCTTTCCCTCTTTTGTTCCTGCTTGTCTCTGTGCCCAATCTGCTCTTTTTACATCTAAAATCGATTTAGTTTGATACATGCCAACAGTGATGCGGCATTATTAACGTAACAAAGAAACCATGTTCCCAAGTCGGATTACATTTATCAGTACAGGGGTTAGGCTTCCAACACATCTTTCTGAGGTACACAATTCATTCCACAACAGTCCACAGACAGGTTCACAACCACTTTCATAACAACGCTAAGACACTCTTGACCTCTTTTCACCCTATTGGAATTTACACAGAAACTCTGGTGGCAGAATGGGTGAAGAGCTACAGCTGCTAACCAATAGGTCAGCAGCTCCTTGAAACTCTGTGGGGCTGTTCTACTCTGTCCTCCAAGGCAATAGATCCACACAGATTTGCACTGACCGTGTGAAAATCATGCGAATACTCGCGGGAGCCTTAGCACAATCACGGGAGCGGCATGAGAACGAGCTTCACCTCCGCACACGCGTGGGGAAAAAAACCATTTCACCTGACCGTTCTTCATAGAGCAGTAAAAAAAAAGTATTAGTTTTACTAAATGTTGACCCTGGAGTGCACATTTTTTCATATTCCGTGTGTTGATAGGGAACTCACGCATGACACACAGGTGCGTTAAAACCAGTTATTTCTCTCAAAGCAAAGCACCCAGGTGATTGAGCTGCCAGGTGAACTAGACTTTTCCAGGCAGCACTATTCTTGTTTCAGGCAGTAACCGACCGACTAACCATAGGTTCTTCCAGGTGGCTATACAGAAGACATTTCCTCAAAACCGAACAAACTGAACATGTTTTTAAAGAAAGTGACTTATGTCAACTTGGATATTTTCAAGGAAAACAACTTACAGTCTGTGCTGCAATGATATAATCTGAGCTTTTAAACAAAACTTAGAATCCTGGAAAACTTGTCCTGGCTATCACGAGCTTGACAGATCCCCCATGTTTAATGACTTTTATGACTAGAGCTGTAAAAAATTTAAGAAATGTAGCTATTTAATTTGTATAATCAAATGTGTCAGCATCTGGAAAGCCTGTGAAACGATATCTGTCAAATGACCAATGCATCGTTTTATGAAATGATGTTTGAGCGAAAAAAATCTATTCAAAGAGTAAGAAAGAATAAAGAATTTCAATGAAATAGAATATGAAACATTCATTGATTTTCCTTCAGAGTCCACAGTAGACCTAACTTTTATGAAACTGCCGTTTGCTAAGTTTTGTTGGAAAATCAGAGAATACCCAGGTACTCCTTGCTATTAAAGTACTCCTCTTCTTTCCAACCACACATCTGAATGAGGCCGTATTTTCTTTGTCTAATTCAACTAAAACAATATATCATAATAAAATTGAATGCAGAAGCAGACACGAGGATACATGTCTTCTATTAAGCCACAAAATTAAATCAATTTGCCTAAATGAAAATAATACCAACTTTTCATTTTTTTTAATTATGATTATTTTCACAAAAATAAATTAACTCTATTAATTTAAATGTATTTATTATTACTATTGAATAAATTAATAATTTTTTTAACTTTCAAAGTTTTAATCTTTAATACAGTAAATACAAATAAACATAACCCAGATTAAGAAAATCGCTTTGGAATTCCCAACCATTTCTAAGAGTGTAAATAACTCGTAAGACCAAATAATTTGAGAAACACTGTTCCATGATAACCATTAGGAAAATAGCAACAACAACAAGAAAATACACAACTACTAAATTAAGAGAAGGAAAAAGATAGAATTATAATTTTAAAAAATACTCAATTTCAAAAGAAGGTAAGAAATGATAAAAATTAACATAGATCCAACAGGAGAAATAGACTGTCAGGCATTATATTAAGGGTAAATTCAACAAAGACTGTAACATTGTTTTTAAGAGAAAAAAGTATGTTGCTGAAAATGTACAGACCTTAAATATAAAGATACCCTGGTCAGAAGTAAGAGAATACAAAAGGCTATCCCAGTGTGAACAGGAACCAAGAAGCGGATCTGTTGTTTGTTGTTGCTGCTGCTGCTGCTGTTCGGTGTCATCAAGTTGGCTCTAACTCACAGCAGCCCCGTGTACCACAGAAGGAAACACTGCCTGGTCCCACATCATCCTCACGATGGTTGTCAAATCTGAGTCCGTTGCTGCAGCCGCTGAGTCAATCCATCTCATCAGGGGTCCTCCTCTTTTTCACGGACCCTCTGCTTTACAAAGCGTGATCTTCTTCTCCAGGGGCTGGGCTCGCCTGGTAACGTGTGCAAAGTAAGAAACCAATACAGCAACATTAATATGAGACATTGTAGCATGTAAGCAAAATAATATCACTAGGTATAAAAAGGGATGTTGGCATTACATATAAAGTTCAATTATTCCAAAAGATATAGTAATTCTAAATGCGCATGTGCCGAATAACATAGTCTCAAAATACAGAACATTAAAAACTGACAGAGCTCAGAGAAGAAAGACCAAAGCCGTCATCACAGTGGCAGACTTGAACACGTCTTTCAGTAACTGGCAGAACAAACAGATCAAAAAGATTGGCAGATATATAAGTGATGAAAGACATAGCCATGTTGACTTAGTTAACATTTATGGAATACAACTGCAGAGTATACCTTCTTTCCAAGTGTACTTAAAACATTTACCAAAACTGACCCAGTACTGAGCCAAAAAGCAAGCTTGGAGACTATAAAAGGATTAAAACCAGAGTACGAATTTAGAGAGGTATCAATAAAACATCAGCAGAAGATTTAGGGAAATCAAGAATGTTTCAGAAATTGAGAAATATACTTTTAAGGCTTCCAATTGAAATTTTAAAATATTTTAACTGAATGAAAATGAAATTACATTGTATGATAACGTGAGGCATGCGTAAAAAAGTCATACTCAGCGGGAACTTGTCATAACTTTCAAAATCAAACCAAACCCATTGCCCTCAAGCCAATGCCGTCTCACAGAAACCCAACAGGACACAGAAGAACTGCCCCACTGGGCTTCCAAGGAGAAGCTGGTGGATTCAAACTGCTGACGTTTTGGTGAGCCCCCGAGCTCTTAACCACCGAGACACCAGGGCTCACCTGTAGCCTTCAATGAACATATAGCAAAGCTAACATACAAGGACCTAAATTCCTTCTCAAAAAGTTGATCATGGGGGAGAATAGCAAATTAAGCCACAGAAAGTGTTAGAAGAAGTGATTGTTGAAAAGTCTCGGGTCCTCCCCTCTCAGGGTCTGTCTTTTCCAGGAGTCTGCTGACGAACCCTGCTTTGGGACATGGTGACTGCCTGGAGGGACAGATGGCCCCACACAGGAGGCTGGCTGCCCAGAGGACCACTCCAGCCCCTTTCTGACTCCTGTTCACTACCTGACACTTCCAGGTGTTCTTCCCAATCTAGTACACACTTAGTCGTCATTTCCCTAATGACTACGCCTGGGAATCTCATCACACATAGAGGGCCTTAGGTGGTTTCTCACCTGTGCACAGCCATTCTAGGTGTTTAACCACAGTTTCTACTCCGTTGCTTTGCTCGTCTTATGCTGTTTCTATTACCTTGTACAGTCAAGCCAGTTCTGAGTCACAGAAACCCCGCTGCTACAGAAGTGAGCTGCTCCATAGAGTTCTCTGGGCTGTAATGTCCACAGAAGCAGATGGCTGGGTCTCATCTTCTGTAGTGCTGCTGGGTGGGATCAAACCACCAACCTTTGGGTTAACAGTTGAGTTCAAGCCACTTGTCCTACCAGGAACCTGAATTTTTACCTGTAGAAGTTCTTTACATATTCTGGACACAAATCCCGTATTTGTGATGCGTATTACAAATACAGAGGTCACCTAAAAGACTAAGGTGCACCTGACCCAAGCCATGTTATTTTCAATCACATCGTATGCAAGTAAAAGCTGGACAATGAACAAAGAAGACAGAAGAAGAATCGATGCGTTTGAATTGTGGTGCTGGAGAAGAATGTTGAATGTACCATGGACCATCAAAAGAACAAAAAGACATCTGTTCTGGAAGAAGTACAATCAGAGTGCTCCTTAGAAGCAAAGATGGCAAGACTGCATCTCACATACTTTGGACATGTTATCAGGAGGGATCAGTCCCTGGAGAAGGGCATCATGCTTGGCCAAGTGGAGGGTCAGCAAAAAAGAGGAAAACCCTCGATGGATTGACACAGTGACCGCATCAGTGGGCTTAAGCATGAAAACGATCGTTGACATGGTGCAAGACTGGGCAGTGCTCCATCCTATTGTTCATAGAGTCGCTGTGAGTCAGAACCAACTCAATGGCACCTGACAACAACATTACAAATACTTCTCTCCGTTCACCGCCTACATTTTCATTTCTTTCAGGGCATCTTTTATTGAACAGAAGATTTTGATTTCAAGCTTAGTGTAGTCAAATGGGCCAATACTTCCCTTTGGGGTTTGTTTCATTTTCCTTCTCCTCCCCAAAGTCATGGCTTACATGGCTTACACCTTAACATTGAGAAAACAAAAACCCTCACAACCAGACCAACAAGCAGCATTAAGGTAAACAGGGAAAATACTGAAGGTGTCCAAGATTTCATTTTACTTGGATCCACCATTAATGCCCATGGAAGCAGCAGTCAAGAAACGGAAGCATGGTTTGTACTGGGCAAATCAGCTGCAGAAGATCTCTTTAAAGGTGTTAAAAAGAAAAGACATCACTTGGAGGACTAAGGTGTGCCTGATCCAAGCCATGATACTTCCAGCTGCCTCATCTGCACGCTAAAGCTGGACAATGAATAAGGAAGGCTGAAGAAGAATTCATGCCTTTGAATTGTGGTGTTGGCAGAGAATTTAGAATACACTATGGACTGCCAGAAGAGTAAACAAATCTGTCTTGGAAGAAGTGCAGCCAGAACGCTCCTTGGAAGCTAGAATGGTGAAACTTCGTCTGCCACACTTTGAACACGCTATCAGAAGGAGCTCGTCCCTGGAGAAGGACATTATACTTGGTAAAGTAAACGGTCAGTGACAAAGAGGAAGACCCTCGACAAGGTGGATTGGCCCAGTGGCTGCAACAGTGGGCTCAAGCATGGCATCAGCTGTGAGGATGGTGTAGGACTGGGCAGGGTTTCCTTCTGTTATCCACAGGGTTGCCGTGAACGGGCAACAACATGTAACTCAACATGAACTCAACAACATGTAACAAGGCTCCAAAGTCATGCAGGCATTCTTTTCTCCTAACTGTGTCAAGTTTCTCTTCTTACATTTAGGCCTTAACACACCTGGACATTATTTGGGGATATAGTGGGAAGCTGACCCATTTTTACAGTAGATGGAATCAAGGCTTAGAGTGGATCCATGACTTCTTGGGTTATAAATGGTAGAGCCTGGGCATGAGCTCAGTTCTGTCCAGACTGGACCATGTCATTGTTTCCTGCCTCTAGTTCCCAGTCCAGAGCCTCCAAGCCAAGCTGAGGTCCCTCCCTGTCCCAGGTGCTGGAGACCCAGAAACTAGTAGGACCATCCTGGCATCAGGAGCTCAAAGCTCACCAGGTCCCAGAGAAGTCCACCCAGAGCCACCCAGCAGTGTGATGGGCTCTGAGACCAGAACGTCTGCACTCAGGGGCGAGGCTGGGAAGGCCAGCCAGAAGCCAAGAGACAGCCAGAGTGGCCCGGCTCCTTTTTAGGCAGGAGAGACAGCATTCGGAAGACTAGTCACTAGCCCAAAACTGCTCTTGAGGGAGAGGAGCCAAAGCACAGTTGTCATCAGCCCACAGAGGGACTGAAGTCCAGTGCTCTCCCAGTCTGGTGAGCAGGGCAAGGGAGGAGGAAAGGAGGGCAGCGCAGACCGGCTAGCAGCTGCCTGACCCGCCCAGCTGGGGGCCTCTGCCAACAGACAGGTTCCTGGGGCACAGGGTGTCCTGTGGCCATGCTGGTTCCCAGGTTTCCCGGCTGCTGGCTTCTCCAGCTGTGGCCAGCTGTTCCCAGGAACTCACACCAACACACACAAACATGCACTTCACGTACACACATGTACATACCACACAGCTACCACAGCACACATGTAGATAATGCATACATGCACACCACACCTGCACACACACCACACAGGCACACATGTGCACACCACACAGGTACCACAACACACACGTAGACCACACACATATACTCACCACACACATAAAAATGTGCACATCACACAAACACACCACACATGCACACATCACATATCGCACATATCGCATGTATACTGCATACACACACATGCACACCACGCCACACATCCCACACGTACATACACACACCACACAGGCACAATAGCACACATGTACACACCACACATACCACACCCTACACACATTTGCTCACATACCACACACACATGCCCACACACATATACACACCCTGAAGGTACAACACCACATCTACACAAACCACACAGACCCTATACATGTCTGCTCACACACCACGTATGTATGCCACACACATATGCGTACACCACACAGGTACATGCACACACAGATATGCGTGCACACACACAGACACGTGCACACACACACACATACCCCCAATAGCACACAGACGCACGCGCACCTGCACAGCCCCTCAGCAAGCCCTGAGTCCTGGAGCTCCGCAAACAGGGTCAGGTTCTGAATGTCCACCCGTCAGCTCTCCCTCGGTCTGGTGTCCAGACAGCTCTGTGGCCAGCGCTGGGGACCCAACAGTCAGGCGTAGCCTGGGCCTAGGACAGCAGCCTAACAGAAGACTCACTCAGAGTCCCCCCAGCATAAACTCTAGAACGTTATTTGAAGTCTCACTGTACAAGCAGGTTTTAGGGCAATACGAAACATAAATGTTCGCTTGAATCACACCAGGCTACGGATCAGGAGCCCTGGTGGTGTGGCGGTAAGAGCTCAGCGGTTAGTCCCAAGGTCGGCAGTCCGAACCAACCAGCCTCCTCGGAAACCCTGTGGGGCAGTTCTACTCCATCCTACAGCGTCTCCAGGAGTCAGAATGGATTCCATGGCAACAAGTGCCAACAGGCATGGGCATGACCGTCTCCCGCTGGCCTCAAGTGCCCAGAGGGCAAGTTCATACCACTGGGGGCTCAGCCCGCAGAGTGCCCCTCCCTTCTGATTCCGATGGCATGCGTTCTCTTCCGTCCGTGGACACCTCCTTACTGCAGTGTCCTTCCTCTCTGATCTGGTCCTCTTGGTCTCTCCCTGTCAAGGATTGAGTTGTGTCCCCCCCAACATGTGTGCAGCAGACTGGCTGTGCTATGACTCCTGGTACTGTGTGACTTCCCGCAGGCTATGAATTCTGTCACTAAGACATTAGTGGGGGAGGATGGACTGCAGTTGTCTTGGTGGGGCAGGACTCAGTAGATAAGATTATGTGGTACCCTGAGGCAATCTCTTGGAATATAAAGGAAAGGGAAGCAAGCAGAGGGCTGGGGATCTCATACCACCAAAAAGCAGAACACGTCCTTTGGGAAGAACCAGGGATCCCTGTGCCTCAGGAGCTCACAGTCCAGACTGACGATGAGGACCTTCCTCCAGAGTCAACAGAGAAAGACATCCCCTGGCACTGATGGGCAGAATTTGAACTTGCAGCCTCTTTTTCCTGGAGAAAATAAATGTCTCTTTGTTAAAGGCATCTATGTGTGGTATTTCTGTTTATAACAGCATTAGATGACTAAGACAGTCTCTGTCTCTCTCCTGTCAATCTCTTACCTTCTTTTTTCCCTCCCAGTCCCTGTCCTGCCCTCCCCTCTCCTCCCCTTTTCTCTTCACCCTCCCCTAACCCACCCTACTCTACTTTCCCACCCTCCCCACACTCGACTGTCCCCTTCCTCTCCTTTCCTTCCCTTCTCTCTGTTCCTTCTCTCTCCCTCCCCTCTCCCTCCTTCTCTCTCCCTCCTTCTCTCTCTCTCCTTCTCCCTCTCTCCTTCTCCCTCCCTCCTTCTCTCTCTCCCTCCTCTCTCCCTCCTTCTCCCTCCTTCTGCCTCCCTCCTTCTTCCTCCTTCCTTCTCCCTCCCTCCTTTTCCCTCCCTCCTTCTCCCTCCCTCCTTCTCCCTCCTCTTCTCTCTCCTTCTTTCCCTTTTCTCCTCTTCCTTCTCCCTCTCCCTCCCCCTTTCCCTTCTCTTCCTTCTCTCTCTTTTCCCTCTCTCCCGTCTCCTTCCCTCTCCATCTCTCTCATTCCTTCCAGCCTGCCCTAGGCATAATCATTTCCAATCCTAAAGCACTTCACATTTGGTGAAAAGCACTTCAGTTGGAAAGTGATTAGAGGTTGAAGATCTGTCGTTTAAAATTTAAATTAAACCGATTAAAATTACAGGGGCACTTCACACGTTTTAAGCAAATAATTATTTTTTACCAACAGACTGGGAGGCTGGGCAGAGCCAGGGGCTGATCTGGAGACAGCAAGTGGCTGGACCTGACCTTGGAGGGGATCAGCCTTCTGGGCAGAACCTTGCAGCCCTGTTCAGGGAGCCCACAGCAGCTTCCCCCAAAGCTTCCAGGAAATCCCAAAGAGGGTTGGCCTGAGACCAAGCTTCTTCTGCCCCTGGACACCCATCAGCACCCAGGTCTTCCATGATTTTGCAGAGAGCAAGCCTCCAGGCACCTCTCTGGCAATTCCAGCACAAAGTGTGGCCAGCAGCCTCATGGGAAGAGAGGAGCTTCTTCTCTGGTCTCTTGCCCCAGGAGCACACACAGAACACCTGCACAGGTCCCAGCAGAAAGGATCTATACCTCAAGGTCAACAGAATGCAAACGAGACCTCTCTCGGTGAAAACACCTCTCCTCCGGTGCCCCAGACACAGCAACAAGTGAGACAGTCACTGCCCTCAAGACACTCACGGCCAGCAGAGGCCTGGAAATATGACTTACAGAACAGAGTCCAGAGGATAACGGTGAGAAACCCATTAGGCGCTGGGATAGAACAAGGACGGGAGTGACAAACTTCTGGAACTCTCTGGCATGGCCTCACCAAGGTGAGGTATGTGAACTGGGAATTGCAAGTTACATAGGCATTCTCAGGTCGACGAGGGGTGGAAAGGCATTGCATTCCTGCTCTAGCAGGAATAAAGACAGGACATGCCTCTCAGGCTCTCGCCTCTTCACCAGGTTGGAAACTGTCTCAAAGTTTCAACTGTCTGGTCCAAGATGACTTAGGTAGAAGGCAGCAGATCAGGAAGTCCAGATCCATCTCTGCCTTTAACGTCTCAAGTGTTTTTCATGTCCTCTTCATTGATACCTGAGGCTAGAGTTCAGTGTTTTAAGTCCTTTCTTCCTTTCTTCCCTTTATTTTTGGACAAACTGCCGCTCAGGATCAAATCCAGCCAGCCTGCGCTCCATATCCAGTCTACCTGATGCCTTTAGGGCCTTGGTGGAAGGGGTAGCTGCTTGGTGGCTCTGAGAGGCAGCTGTAAGCCAGAGTGAAAGAAAACAGTTCACGGTCTGCAATCTCAAAGAAAACAGGCAGGCCTATGTCCAGGAGAGCCAGGAGGCCAAGCCCAGCCCAGACTCTGCAAAAACAAACCTCGGTCCAGGTTTCCATGTCCTCAGGCTGCCCCACCCTCCAGGAAGAAGGTAACTTCACGCAAACCAGGTTCCTTTCTTTTGGGAATGCTTGTTTTCTTTTCTCCTTGATCTGCTTATAGTCAGGAGCATAGTGGACAACAGCCCCTAACTAGCTCACAGTCAGAGCATAGTGGGTAACAGCACAGTGGTTAGTAGCACAGGCAGCCTAGCCAAAAGGTTAGTGGTTCAAATCCAATAGCTGTTCATTGAAAACCCTAGGGGACAGCTCTACTGTGCCCTGGACAGGGTCACTAGAAGTTGAGGTCAACTGGATGGTGAGGGTTTGTATGCAGCCCTGGCTCCATAGTGGTTAAGGGCGTGACTGCCAACTCGAGGGTCAGCGATTCGAATCCACCAGCCTCTGCTCGGAAGCTCTGTGGGACAGTCATAACCTGTATTTACTGTATGGTCCCTGTGAGCTGGAATCGACTCGACAGCAACAGGTTAGCTTGCAGAGAACAGAGTGATTTGAGTATGGCTGGATGCACACTGTGCACTATTCCCCATAGAGGATAGTGGTTGGCGGGAGGGAGGGAGGTGCTGTCTAGATGAGAATTAGCCTCTGTGATGTCTTGTGAACGGATGAGAAGAAGTTTTCAGTGAGGATTCCTAGTGACAGAGAAGAAGAGTCACAGCGCCTTTGGAAGGTCCTTGGTTTTTCAGCAAATCGGAAGAGACTGGTGAAGCAGACCGTCTGGGCAGAATTGGGAGGCAGGCCAACCCCTAAAGTCCAGACTTTCCCCAGGACCATCATTTAATTCTCATGGGTCAGTTAGATACCACCTCCTCCCCTCCCCAGAGAAGGCCAAAGTTGGGGTGCTTCACCCACAAGTCCTCCAGATCCATTTTGTCTCTTGGTCTCCTGCCAGCTGGCCTCCCACACCTCCTGTTCATGGTCCCCACCACAGACAACGCAGCGAGAGTAGGCTTTGTGTCTAGCCCAACCCTTCATCTTCAAAGGTAATTCCTGCTGCAAATATTTATGGCAAAATACACGGAGAGCCTTCTTTCACTGGGCCTCTGTGTGAGGCGGCACTGCCAGCATGCCGGTATTTGACTATCAAATCTCTCGTGAGGGTGCAAGAGCCAGCATACACCCGCCCACACAAGGAGTTAAATCCCCAGCAGAGATCTAGTGGTGGAACCCCCATGAACTACCAAGATGCCCTGCCCAGGGTAGGCGGCTCAGACTCTGTCCCTTGGGCTCGGTGGCACTGAGTGACCACTAAAGCTTGGGTCCTGGTCAAGACTTCCTCACCCCTGGGGGATGCCCATCACCCCATCCTGTCCCTTGGTAGTAGGTGAGACCACAGACTTGGGGTGCCCCTGAGAATTTGCTAGCTGTGAGACCTCCAGCAGACAGCCTTGCCTTGCCCAGCCCATTTCTGGACCTGAAAAGCAGAAGCAGTAACAGTAACTCAGGGGTTTATAAGAGAGCTTAGCCAAGGGCTTAGTGTTCGGCCTCCTGCATAGACAGAACTGGGGAAGGTCGGCTACCACGAGTTTTCTCATCCTCCTCTTCCTCCTTCCTCTTTTTTGCTGTTAAATACAAACTTGTGCACCACACTGGGCCACGTGGTCGCTCTGTGCTCAGTGGGCACTTGCACATGGACCTCAACTCTGCAGGTACCACGGCTTGGGCCCCCCCCGGCTGCTTGTTACAGAGAGCAAACTGAGAGACGGACAGGCCATCAGCTGCCCAAGACGGTGTCATCCTGCACAGATCAGCCTAAGGTCAGCCTACAGGTCACAGAGGTCAGCCTAAGGCCACACGGTTCACCACGGTTCAGCCACCAGTGGCACAAGGCTATACCACTCAACACCGGTCATTCGTCAACTGTGCTAAGACATACAGCTGAACACGGGCCGACCGTCAGCGGTGCAAGGCCACACAGTTCAACATGCGTCAGCCAACGGGAAGGCCCCGGCTTCCCCCAACAGCCCTGGGCAGCTCTCTCCCATCGGCAAACAGCCGTCAGAACAAATTCAATTTAGAAGCAGCCTCTGCGCATGAAGGATCAATCGCTCTTCTTTTTTCAGCCTCGGAACATTTCTAAATCGTGACTTGCCAACACAGATTGGGGGGACGCTCGAATCAGAAATGTCAGCACATTCCTGTGGTGGAGAAGTTAGCTTCGCAGTGACACAGCCTGGCGCAGCCCCACCCTGCACCCCACCCACTCACCTCCTCGAGGTGGCCAGGTCAGGCCAGGCGGGACCAGGCCCGCGCCTCCGAGGTTCCTGGCAGGAGCGTCCGGGCGGAAGGCTCCTTCAGGAGAGGTGGCCCGGCTCCAGGAGCTGACCAGCATCCCTCCCTATGGGCTGTCTGCCAGCACATTTCTGAGGACTGGTCAGGACAAGGTGAAGCGGAGGAGTGCCTGTCCCCTTGGGCCGCAGCACCGAGTGGAAAGAAAGTTCTCAGGCCCTGGAGGGCAGGGTGGGAACTTCTCGCTTGTGGAGAATATTCCCAGGACCCAGCTGTGCTTACAGGTGTGTTGTTCAGGCACCAAGCCAGCCGGTCCTCCCGTCAGGCCACGCTCTGAGGACAAAGACTCGAGAAGGGACACTCAAACAGCCTGATACAGCAAAGCAGGCAGGCACTTAGGAGCTGGACAGATCTTGGTGGGAGCTTGGTCCCGCCACTGGGAGCTCAAAAGGGACACGAGCTCCCAAGACTCAACTTCCTCACCGGGAGGAAAGGGTCCCCGAGGATCAGCCCTGACCTCACCAAGGACCCCATGAAGCTAGACGCGTGGAATGAAGTAATCCATTCTGTAGTCCCAAGGAAGCCTGACAGTCAGCGTACTCAGGGACTAAATGAAAGGTGTGGGTTCTACTTCACCCAGAGGCCAGGTGACGAACACCCAAAGCTCAGCCACTGAAAATCCTGTCCAAACCAGTTCTACTCGGACACACATGGAGTACCTGCAGGTCAGAGTCCACTCAATGGCAACTGCTCTGGATTATGGTGGTGGGAGCCTCCCAGTCACCCCTCAGTCAGTCTTAGAGAATCTGCCACCTGTGGGGACACTGTCCAGGACAGAGTCAGTCACTGAAAATGTATTTAAGAAGCACCCACCAGTGCCACCTCACTCAGAAAGTGAGGTGTCCTCTCACCTCCAGAGGAGTGTCTGCTGCAGGCCTAACTTGACCTTGACTGCCTCTGGAAGTCACTTCGTGATGCACTCGAGCATCTACTCAACAGACATGTGAAACACCCACAATGGGTCGGCCCGAATCACCTCTTAGTCTCAAGTCCCCTTGGGAATGAACAAACCCAAGCTGCAAGCAAAATAGAACTAGAGCATCTTCTGGTCTGTCTCAGCAGACAGAACGGTTGTGACCCGGGGCGGTGCATCTGGTGACCTCACAAACGCTGGCTCCCAGGGGTCTCGTTCTAACTGCCTCTCCTGCAGTTAAGCTACCGTGTGGTGACCCTATATTTCCTCCTCCTGTTCCCAAACAGTGATCCACCTTTTCAGAAAAAAATAAAACATTTACTGTTGAGTGAGTTCCAACTCACAGCGACCCCATGTGGGTCAGAGCAGAGCTGTCCTCACACGGTTTTCAATGGCCAAGTTCTGGGGAGCAGATCACAAGGTGTCTGTGCTCACGTATCTCTGAGTGGACTCGACCTCCAACCAACTGGTCAGCAGGCGAGAGCATTAACTGTTTGCGCCACCAGGGGCTCCGTGTACACAAGCAATTCTGCCCAAACTGGGAGCCCACCTAAGAATTTCCCTTGATGCAAAATTCTACAGCCTTTGTGGAGACACGTGGGGTCACTCATTCTCAAAAAGGAAGAGGAGTATTTTCCTGAATCAGCAGGAAGGGCACATTGAGTGCGAGTAAAGAAGATCTTATACCGAAAAAAATAATGCTTTAAACACCAAGAATCCCAGGCACCACCTGTATCTGCGTCAGCACGCCCGGTTTGAAAGCCAGAATGCTGTGGCCTGCAGGCGCAAGAGTCCAATTCTATAAACACAGACAGAAGCTGTAAAGTCAAGAGGCCAGACCAGCCCAATCTGTCACCCCTTCCACGTTAATAAATTATGTGCACCCCTTCGCACTGAGGCTCCCGGAGCCCCGAGGTCCTGGCTCCATCTCCCATGAGCCAACTGGGGGCCCCTCTCCCTGCCGTCTTCTCCTCCAGCCCGGCCCGCTCACCCCCGCCTGCCTCCCCGCTGTCTCCTTGGGGCAGACCAGGTGTGCGCCTGATGGATTGCCCAACCGGCCCCTGTAACCTGCAGCCTGCAGATCCTCGGAGGCGGGAAGCACTCGAGGTCTTTGGCAGACGGCGGGCACGTTGAAACTGGAAACGAACCTGTCTTGTGGAGATAAGCGTGTCAGCGGAGTTTCAGGGGCTCTAACCCGGCTCATTCCCTAGGAGGCTGATCCACCCCTCACACATTCACACATGCACACACACACACAACACACACACCCCTCACCCTTGCTCATGCCTCGAAAGCTTTTGGACGAATGTAGGCGTCTCAACTCTTCCCCAAAGAACAACCAGAAGAAGCCACATTTCTTCCCATTTTCAAAGACCCTTCTCTGGTCTTCGGAGGGAACTACCAGTTTGCCATGTTTCCAGCCAGCATCTGACAAGTCAGAAAGACAGTTGCTATGAGTGATTTCAAAGAACACATTGCATCTTTAATAAATTTAATCCACGTTTGATTACAGAGGGAGAACTCTCTCTCTTTTTCTCTCTTCATCTTACTGGCCTGCAATATTTCAATAACTGTGCCACCTGATTTTAAAGAATAAGATTTGCTAAAGGTCAGCTCATCTCATGGCCACGTCCACGGCAACATTCAAATTTCCCTGGCTGCAGAATAGAAAGATTCAATCATTAAAAACGAAAGCACAAGGACATCTCTTGAGCCTATGGGGGATTTCAGAAAGAGGAGACATTTCCTTATCAAGGCGCAATCATGAGATTTTTAAGCGGTATCTCTAATCTGCTCCCCCCTCCCACCCCTGACAATCTTTCCACCCCTGGTTCCCTTCCCCCCTCCTTCTTTTCACATCAAGGTCTTTTTATCATCCAATTTTGCATCTAAAGATGAGGTGAATACCATTAGCTCAATTCAACCTCAAGTGTAGTCAGATGGGCCTGTGATTTCTGAAAAGCACCGTCTAAGGTCACATTAAAATGTATAAGAGCATTTCCATTCCTGAGAAGGGGGCTTATTATCCACCCATGGCGAAAAGAGGAATGTCAGTGGCCAGAGACTTGGGTGGAAACAAAAGAGATACCAGGATTTCAATCTTTTGTCCCAAGCGCCTCTCTGGTTTCTTTTCATCACCCTCCCTCCAGCCCCCGAAGATCACTGCAAACTTGGGCCTCCTGGAAAAAAAAGAAGAAAAAAAAAAGAAACAAGTTGAACTGGCTTCCTCTGCGCCTCCTTTAACCCGTTCAGCTAGTGTCAGCCATGCCCCTGCTTTCCAGACTGCAAAATGGACCTTCCCTTTCGGGAGACAGTTGGTGTGTGGTTGTGTTCCTGCCGGTTTGTCTGTCTGTCTTGTCACTAAAACGGTATGGCCTTTGGAGTCCCCAGACTGCACAAAGCCGCGTCTTGTGACTGAGCAGTGACGGGATCCCAGGCACTCACGCACCCCTGCACCCATTCAACACACAGCCCTTGAATGGCCCCAGCAGGTCAGACATGCCTCCAAGGTCTGGGGACACTTGGGTGGGCCCAAGGCAGAGCTCAGGAGAGATGCGTTCACACAAAGGTGAGGCTGCCTGACAGAGACGGGAGGAGTCGTGGCGGGTGTGGACTGTAATGATTATTTTTGAGTAAATAGATTGAACGATGTAAAAAACGGGACCATGAAGAAGGACAGCTCCTGAGAAAACAGCTGAGGAAGGCCATCCGGGAAAACGGAAGTTGAGCTGAGACCTAGAAGTTGAGAATAAGCCAAGAATTCACAAAGCCTGGGCCAGGGCATTCCAGGTAGCAGGCCAGCAAGTGTGACAACAGCTGCTGTCGTGCTCACCCATGTCCCCATCTTCCTCCTTGGGATCAGCCCTGTTTGGGCCCCATGCAGTCTCTATGGCACACCATCTTGGTAGCGCTATCATTTAGGGTGTCCTGACCTTATCCAGCCAAGAAGTGGGTACACGGTCCCATGTACTGTCCCCTGGGGAAGCTGTGGTGCCATGGAGAAAGGTGAGGAGGGAGAAGAGTTGCAGCTGATTCATCCCGCTGGTGGTGCTCTGACGAGAGGGCTGTTTGGTGCCTGCTGGTTAGATTCTGTTGTTGGTGTTGGTGGTTAGGTGTCACAGAGTCAATTCAGACTCATACTGACCCTGTCTGTGCACAACAGAATGAAACCCCGCCTGGTCCCGCACCACGCCTGCGATTGCCTTCCTGCTCAAGCCCCTCGTGGCAGCCACTGTGTCGATCCATCTTGCGGAGGGTCTTCCTCTTTTTTGCTGACCCTCTACTTTACCAAGCATGATGTCCTTCTCCAGGAATGGATCCCTCCTGACAACATGTCCAAGATATGTAAAACACGGTCTCGCCACCTTTGCTTCCAAGGAGCATTCTGGCCTTACTTCTTCCAGATCCGTTTGTTCCTTTGGCTGTCCGTGTACCTTCAGCATTCTTCTCCAACACCACCATTCAAAGGCATCAATTCTTCTTCTGTCTTCCTTATTCATTGACCATATTTTGCATGCGTACGGCAAGGCCAAATATACCACAACTTGGGTCAAACCCACCTAGGTCTTCAGGTAGCACCTTTGCTTTTCAACACTCTTAGATCCTAGAAACTCTCTAATTCCCTGTGAATCCCCATTCTCATTCTCCAGCTTCTCAATTAGAGTCTGCAGACAGTCACTTGACCTCCCAGCAAGTGCCCTGTTTGCTTTTGTCAGTTGGAATCTAATCGTAATTGGAAGTCAAGTGACCATCACTAAAGTAGAAATCTATTCCACAGAGTAAATCTCCAGGTAAAATAATCTAACAAAAATGTGGGGTGTATTGAGTTGGCTATCTGCTCAAGAGCGGGAAAAGATAGTGAGACTCCTGTTTATATTCACAGTAGGAACTTAACATCCAAAGGCACATAGAGTGAAACAGAACGAATGTGTCACCTGTGGTGCCCTCAGAAATGAGCCACAAGAGTGAAGCTCTGTCATGGACAGATTTGATTGGTGTTGCAAGCGTTGGCGTGAATTTGGGTTTTCTATACAGGCAGACAGGTGTAACTACAGACCTAAGCCTGCATTTGCATATGTATGCATGTATGTATGTGCATATATATATACACATATGTATATATATAACCTGTGATTGTTTATATTTGTGTATAAAACCAAACCAAACCCACTGCCATCAAGTTCATTCTGACTTACAGCAACCCTAAGGCACAGAGTGTAACTGCTCAATGGAGTTTCCAAGGACAGCCTGGTGGGTTCGAACTGCCAACCTTTTGGTTAGCAGCTGTGGTGCTCACCACTATGCCACCAGAGTTTCCTATGTGTGGATACAGACTTGTATTTTCCAGTTGCACCCACTGAGAGGCCTGAAAGCAGTGACACTCCAGTAGCAATGAGTACACCTAGCACCTAGATCGTGGTTTCTAAACACCACTCTTAACCGAAAGGAAGAAGAGTTCCTTGGAGAAATGTCTGATTTCCAGGGTGGGAGATGGAAGGTACCAGACCAGCCTGGAGCATCTTGTGCCAAAAAGTAAAGAAGTGTTTGGCTAATTATTGAATTGTAAAACTCTTTCTCAATACAGGCACTTTGCCAGATACTGTTTCACAACTATTCTGTCATCTGTAACTTCCTTCTTAATTTTCATGATGTCATTCAAGGAGAAGTTTTTCAATTTGTTGCAGTTCATTTTATCAACTTTTTTCTGTTACGGTTATTGCTATTTGTGTCCCAAGCACCCACTGCATACTCCAAGGTCAAAAATGCATTCGCCTATATTTTCTTCTAGAAGTTTTATATCAAATTATAAGAATCTGAGCCAAAATATATAAAATCCACTTTTAGTTCCTTTTTGTGAGTGGCTGAGTAAAGTTTTGTTTTGTTTTGTTTTGTTTTCCCCAATGTGGATATTCAGTTGTACTAAAACTGTTTGCAAAAATAATTATCCTCCTCCTATGAAATTCCTTTTGCTAAAAATCAGCTAATCATATACATGTGGTTCTTTTCCATTAATCTAGATCTCTCTGTCCTTACATGTTCCTGATTATCATGGTTTTGTTATGTTGTAAGTGTTGAAATTAGATAATACAGGTCCTCCAGATTTGTTCACCTTTTTCAAAATTGTTTTGACTACAGTAGGTCCTTTGCGTTTCCATACAAGTTTTACAATCAGTTTTATATTTTGTCCCCCAAATGTACTGGGATATTAATTAGAATTACATTACATCTATACTTAATTTGAAAAAACATGATGCATTAACAGCACTGATCACTGCAATCCATGAATATATGTTTCTCCCTGTATTTAGATCTTATTTAATTTCCTTCAGAAATGTTTTATTGTTTTCAATGTCACTTTTATTAAATTTATATCTAGATACTGTATATTTCCAGTTGTTCTTACTAGTATTTAGAAATATAGGGGACTTCTGTATATGTCTTGGCTGGCTTTGTATATAGATCTTTTATTAAGAAACTTCCCAAAATTATTCACTTTAGTAGCTACTTTGCAGATAACTTAGGATTTTCTATGCACATAATAATTTCATCTGTGAAGAGGGTCTTCCTTCTTCCTTTCAATATTTGTACCATTTGTTTCTTTTTCTTGCCCTGTTGTGCTGTCTACAACATCTAGTACAATGCTGAACAGAGATAGTGAGAGTGGTCATTTTCACCTTGTTTCTTATCTTAATGGGAAAGCTCTCAATGCTTTACTATTGAAGTAGGGTCTAAGCTGTATGGTTTTCATAGATGCCCTGTATTACATTAACAAAAATTCCTTCTAATCTTAGACTTTTTAACAATTTTTATAATGCATGCATATCAAATACTGTCAAATATTTGTTTCTTGAATCTATTGAAATAGTCATTCAATTTTACTTCTTTTTCTGGTAAGCTGGTGAATTACATGGACTGCTTTCTGAATGCCATGCTGTCTTTGCATATTAATAGTATCTTGTTAATATTTCTAAGCCCTAGTGGTGTAGTGAGTTAAATGCTATATCTGCTAACCAAAAAGTCAGCGGTTCAAACCCACCAGCTGCTCCGTGGAAACTCTACAGGGCAATTCTACTCTGACCTACAGGGTCACTATGAGTTGGACCTAGCTTGGTGGCAATAGGTTTTTGTGCTGTTAATATTTCTTTGTTCCATGTGATAATATGTTGTTAAGGATTTTTGCCTCAATATTCATAAGATTAGTCTGTACTTTTCTTACATTTTCTTTATATTATATTTGCAGCATGGCATCACAACACGAATTGGAAAGTGTTCCTTTTCTCTGTTTTTGGAAAAAGTTAATATAATACTGATATTATTTCTTCCTTAATGCTTAATAGAATTCACCAGTTAAATAGTTTGAACATGGAGTTGCATCGTAGTAATGTCTTTAATTATTGATTCAATTTTCAGTAGATATAAAATTGATCAAGGATTTTTTTCTTGTGTTCGCTTTGGCAAATGTGTTTCTTTCAAGCAATTTGTTCATTTTACATTGTTGAAATTATTGACATAGTCGTATTCATGATAGTTCATTAGTATCTTTTTATTGCCTGCATAATCTGTAATATAACCTCTATTTTACTCCTGATACTGGTAAATATTCAGAGGTTTCTTTTTGAGCAGTCTACCTAGAGATTGCTATTATTGATTATTGCTCTTACATTTTATTTCCATCTTTATGGAGTTTGAGTTTTGTTTGCTCTTCTTTCCATAGCTTCTTGAGACGGAAATTTCTATCATTTATTTTAAATTTTTCTTATTTTCTAATATAAGCATTTAAAGGTAAATATTTCCCTCTAAAACAGAAACCCCACGATTTTGTTTTGTTTTCATTTTATTTCCATTGAAAATTCTATGTTATTTCATTCATGGTTTTTCGTTAAACCACAGGTTATTTAAAAGTATGTTAACTTTCAAATAATATTTGCAAATTTATTTTTTTAAGTTATTTCTCATTTAGTTTCATTGTGATCAAAGAATATATTCTGTTTGGTATCAAACAAAGACTTACTGGGCTTTATAGCCCAGCATACAGACTATCTTTTTTTCTCTTTTTTTTTTAATTGTGATTGAATGAAAGTATGTGATCCAGTTTAAATTCACATGCCTGCCTATGTGCTGCTCCTACTGCTCTTCTTGCCTGGTGACAGCACACTCCTCCTTTCTGTTCTATACATGTCATGTCCTCTTAACAATCTCCTGTCCTGTCTTCTCCACCCTCTCCATTCCCCTCTACTAAGAGACCAGTAGGATGACATCCTATAGATGCATAGAACCGTAAAGTGCACACAGGATATGGTCACTCTGTGTCACTATGTCCAATCCATTCCTGTCCAAGGAGTTGACCTGAGTAATGAGTTGGAACTAACTCAATGGCAGTGGGGTATTTTTTGTTTGTTTATTTTATTTTTGGACATTGTAGCCATTGTATTGTAGGGCTAGAATTTCATAGGCTGGATTTTGTTGCTTTTCTTCAAAAAACGTTATGCTTTGTTTGGGCAGACAATTAACTTACTTGCAGATCAGTGTTAGTCTTTTAAGGCTTGTTATGAAACCTCGTTAGGCACTCGGCTTGGTTAGAGTCTGGAGTTATATTTTACCTTATGGCTCACAAATTGACATCCTCTCTGTAGGGTATTATATATAATATACAACGCGTAATACATAACTCAGGGTGGTGGCTTAATTTCCCAGGCTTCCATAATAAAAAGCACCACAAGTGGGGGGCTTTAAAACTAAAAATGTATTTTTCAACATTCTTGGGGTTAACAGTCCAAACCAGGGTCTCAGCCACATTGATTCCTTTTGTGGCGCCCCATCTCTTAGTTTCTGGTACCTGCCACTCAGAGTGATTAGGTTTAGGACCATCCCCACTCTGGTTTGAATTAATCAGTGTAACCCAAGAGATTCACTTTTCCCCAGTAGGGTCACTTTCACACACACAGGGCTTGGGACTTCAACGTAATTTGGAGGAGGACACAATCCAATCTGTAATGAGTTGTTCATGATTATGGGAGAACAGGCTGTGGTCAAGATTAATTAGACCTTCTTTAATCTCATTTCCTCATCATCAGCCCAAATTCATTTTCTATCCATCTTTGCAGAAAGCCAAGGCCCTATTGCTATTTCTGGTCAATAAAATTTGAGTGAAGTGAAATTGTCTGTAGGAGGAAAAGAGCATGTGAGGATGCCAAGCTGACAAGGCATGGACTGTGGTGGGCATCTATTGCTTTTGCCAGCCAGCTGAGCACCCGTTCCTTTTCCTGTGATGGCAACACCCAGCATTGTTTCAGGAAAATACCTAATCACCACCATGGGTGCAATCTTGAAGGACTGTCAATCAAAATGACTTGCACTCACTTGGGCAAAGCAGGACTAGCTAGATAATTTTCAGAGCCAAGTACAAATAAAAATCTAGGCCTGTTGCTCAAAAGTTATTTAAGAATTTCAAGACGGTGACAACAGAACAGCAAACCAAAAGTGGGGCCTCTTGTAAGTGTGACTGCACAGTTTGCACACCGGGGAATCAGGTCCTGAGCCAAAGCCCCCCAAGTGAGACTTGTCCATCTCCCTCCCAGAAAGTTAAATATTGACCCCAGGGAGATAGATCTGGAAAAAATCTTGGAACTTATTTCCTCTAGAGAGCATCATTGGGATCCTCAGGGGTGTCTTGATTTCTGTCTTCTCCAAATCTTGTTCATTTTCTTCCATTCAATTCCATCAACCTCTATTCCATTTTCTTCCAATTAAGTCTTTGGCTTAATTTAACTAGAGTTAGCTTTTAATGCTTACATCAAAGAGCCCTAAGTGAAACCATGAGTAATTCACTTAAGTCTTCTGAGCCTCAATTTTCCATCTGCAATATAGGAGTAATGGTATGTACCTCCAAGGACCCTATTTATATTTTAAAAGAGATTCATTAATTTGAAGGATACATACAATAGTTAGCACGTACTAGGAGCTTGTTAAATGCAAGTGTTCTTTGCTCACCTCCACCCCACACCAGACCATAAGCAACAAAAAGCTCTGTTATTCAGGTAAAAGGCAGACACATTATTTACCTCAGACCTAGGTCAAGAAGTCAAAGTTTTCCGATTCATCAAGAATTGTGAGGATGTCCTTGGGTGGGCTAAGTGAGGACTGGCTAGGGTCCCAGCCAAGGCAGCAGAAGGAGAAAGATTAATGACCGAGTACAATGGACCCTCAATGTATGTGGCTACCCAGTTCTACCCTCTCCCCTAGAGGATATCCAGTTTCTTTAGAGAAATTAGCTCTTCCTCCCTGTGTGTTCTTTGATGGAGAACGATTCTATAATAAGCCTCCCACTAACTCATTGCAACCCTATAGGACAGGGTAGAACTGCCCCCAGAGGGTTTCCAAGGCTGCAGTCTTATGGAAACAGGCCACCACATCTTTCTGCCGCAGCTGATGGGTGGAATTGCCAACCTTTTGGATGGCAGTTGAGCAATTCATCAGTGTGTCACGAGCTCCTTTACTGAAGGAGGACCAGAACTTAAGTCTACCTGCTCCCTACAAAAGTAGGGCTAGACATATGACTCAAGTGCAGCCAAACAGAGCCTTCCTTCCAGGATCTGATTCTGCAATGAGATGAGGACAGCAAGGGGTTCCCCACAGCTGCCGCAGCTAAAACACCTGTTGCTGTGGAGTCCTGCGCAGGCCATTTCCTGGACCTTTGCCCCAGCAGTGCTCTGGTTTTCCACCCATTCTCAAGTCTGGTCCCAGAGCTTCCAATTTGTTTCAGGAATTCCCTTGTCTCCACCCTACAACACACAAACACTTCATGACATCCCTCCACCTCATCTCAAAACCCCAAGTCATTACGGGAAGTCAGTCCTCCAGAAAAGTCAATCTTGGAAAGCCAAGACAAGGCAAAGATTCCAAAAAGAGAGAGGACAAGAAGGGTCAAGTGTTGAGTGGAGCTGGATCAAGCCCCAGATGGGGGAACCAACAGACCAAGCCAGGTATTCCACCGAGGTGAGCTCGCTGGACCCCGCTGGTGTTGACAGTACAATCTCCATTTGACAGCCAGGAACTTCATGTAGTTTCAGTGACATCCAAAAAGGTGAGAAAACTGGGACTTGAATCGACAACTCTATGTGATGTTATTATATCCATTTTTATACCTAAGAGACTCAGATTTCTTTTTTATCTTTTCTTTTTTTGTGTGTTATTGTGATTTTGAAAGTTTACAATGCAATTCAAATTTGCATTCCCACCTATCTGCAGCTCCCTCTGCACTCCTTGCCTATGACAGCACACTCCTCCTTTCCATTCTATACATGTCATATCCTCTTGACAATATCCCCTCCCCTCCTCTCCACCCTCTCCACCCTCTCCACTCCCCTCTAGTAGGAGGCCAGTAGAATGACATCCTGTAGATACATAGAACCATCAAGTGCACACACAATCAGTCACTCTGTGTCCCCGAGTCCATTCCATTCCTATCTGAAGAGTTGACCTCAGTAACGATCTGCGATCAGGGGCAGCATCAGCTCTGGGGGCCGCATTCTCAGGGGAACCCCTGGGCCTTCGACCATCAGTTGCAGTCTTTTAGCGGAGTTCTTAGGATGCACCCCTTTTCTCTCATGTTGCCATGGACTCAACATGGTGAGCCCCATCTCGGCTGTCATTGGTTGTGGCCGGGCACCGTCTGGTTCTTCTAGTCATGTGTTGATACAGTTACCCATTCATGTGGATACCCCTATTTCTAAAAAAGGGTAACTCAGATTTATGAAGCACTGCCCTTGGGCAAGTACCTCCCCTGCATCATCTCTCTGAATGCAAGCATCTCAAGATCGGTTTCTCTCCTGTCAATCACTGTACTAAGAGTGGTTATATTTCAAATCTACTCTTTAAACACTGGAATATGAGAGTCATAAGTGTTGGAAGCATAAACTGCTCTAAATTAACCTGAAAGATTCCAAACTGCTAGGAGCTTATTCCCCCAGTGCCTGCTTCTCATTGGTTTACGTGTGTTAGGGGCCAACTATATAATGTCTCTATTTTTGTTAGTTGTCATTGAATCAGCTCCAATTCATGGTAACCTTACTAGGGACAACAGAGCCCAGGGCTGCTCAGTTCTGCACCATCTTTATGAGCACTGAGTACATAAGTGCAAAGAATGGGAATTCCAGAACAATTCACTATATTCGTACAGAACCTATGCAAAGACCAAGAGCCAGCCCTTCCAACGGAACAAGAGGATACTTCATACCTTAAAATCAGGAATGGCATGTGTCGTGATTGTAGCCTTTCACCATAACTTAGTCTGTATGTACAGTAAATAATCCAAGAAGCTGGATTATGTGAAGAAGAACGGGGCATCCAGTTTGGAGGAAGACTCATGAACAACCTGCAATATACAGAAGATGCAATTTGAGTTGATAAAAAGGGAAGATGGCTTCAACACGGATCACACCTTGACATAAAGGAAACAAAAATCCTTACAACTAGGCCAGTAAGCAACATCATAATAAATGCAGGAAAGACTGAAGTTGTCCAAGTTTTCATTTTACTCAGATCTACAACCAATACCTATGGAAGCAGCAGTGAGAAGCTCAAAGAACAGGGTGCAGAATTCAAATTTTAGTAAAACGACCAGACTTGATATTCTGGCTGAGAACGGTGGGACCACAGAAGACACAGCCCCTGGGCTACTAGCCCCAAACTAAAACCATTGCCGAATCCAACTCTTCCCACAAAGCGTAGACCGAACTATGAGACATAAAATGATTCCAGTGAAGAGCGTACTTCTTGGCTCAAGAGACACAGGAGACTAAAAGGCAGCTCCTGCCAGGAGGCTAGATGAGGGTGTAAAGTGACAAGGGCCGGCTGAATGGACACAGCAAGTACCGGGTGGGAGGCAGAGTGAGCTGTCATGTTGTAGGGACAGCAACTAGGGTCACCTAACAATGAGTGTGCAAAAGCTTTCGTGTGAGAAACTGAGTTGAATTGTTAACTGTCACTTAAAGAACAATTTTGAAAAACAAAGAAATGAAAAAGCACGTTGCACTGGGCACCCTTTGAGGACTAAGCCATGCCTGACCTGAAGTATAATCCTTCCAGTCACTCCATGCACATGCAAAAGATGGACAGCAACTAAAACGGATGAAGAATTGACATCTTTGAACTACTGTGTTGGCGAGGAATGTGGCATATAGCACGGATGGCCAGAAGAACGGACAGCTCTGCCTTGGAAGAAGCACGGACAGGATGCTCCTTAGAAGCAAGGAGAGTGAGACTTCGCCTCATATACTTTGGACGTGTTATCAAGAGGGAACAGTTCCTAGGGAAGGACATTGTCATGAATTGAACTGTGTCCTCCAAAAAATACATATAGAAACTTGCCTGGGTCATGATAAGCCATGTTATATGACAGTCCTCCAGTTTGTGATTTTCCTGTACTGCATGTTAAAGACGATTACAGTGGGACTGCAAATCCCTTCCTAAGGTCACTTCCCTGCTCCATCATAAAGGGAGTTTCCCTGGAGTGTGGTTTGTAGCACGTTTTATCCTACAAGAGATAAAAAGAACAGGAAATGAGCAGAGAGTTGGGAATCTCATATCACCAAGAAAGCGGCACTGGGAGAAGAGCACATCCCTCAGACTTGAGGTTCCTTCTCCAAGACGCTCCTCGACCAAAGACTGATGTCATACAAGGACCTTCCTCCAGAGCCGACAGAGGGAAAGTCTTCCCCGGAGTGGGCATCCTGAATTTGGACTTGTAGTCTACTGGACAGTGTAAGAATAAACATTTCTCTTTTTTTTAAGCCATCCACTTGTGGTATTTCTGTTAGAGCAGCACTAGCTACTAAAACAGACATCATGCTTGGTAAGGTAAAGAATCGGTGAAAAGCGGAAGACCCTCAACACAGTGACTGCTACAGTGGGCTCGAGGACAGCAGACTGTGAGGACGCTGGAGGACCAGGCAGTGTTTCGTTCATGGGGTTATTAGGAGTCAGAACCAACGCGACAGCCCCTAACAAGGAGAAGTAAAAACATATGAACTTGAAGCCAAGAGGTAACAGCGTTAAGACACATCAGTATAAGTAGTGATTAAAAATCTAGAATAACAAAAGAATATTTCAGAAAGGAAAGCTGTATCACTAAAATTGTTCGTATTTCCCACTGTATGATGATAATAAAAGGCAATTCACTTTGAGTGAGTTTTATTTATCTATTGAATTCTTTGAAGACAATGTCCTTTGTGTTGCCCCTTCTCTGAGATTCACTGTTCCACGGCCCATTTGGGGGACATCTTTTCCACTTGCCAGACAAAGAAACTGGATTTTGGAGAGGTCTGGCAATGGGGTAAAATCAACAGAACAGAGCAAGGCAGAACTCAAGGCAAGCGTGAGGGGTGCCGAGCTCTGCCAAGTGGCCTCCACCTCAAAGTTCTGAAAGAGAAGCTTCTTGCATGAAGTGAATGTCCCTGCCTCTATTGGGCTCACATTGTCTCGGAGGGGCATAGGTCATAGACCCCTTTCCAAGATTCTCACGGTGCCTGGAAGAGGGCTGCCAAGGTCACCTTACAAGACCTGAGTTTACGTGCCATCCACTGTTTCCTAGCCACCTGATTTCATTCTGAGGTTCCTCTCTTGCTAGGTACAGGGGCTCCCCAGTCCCGGAGCTGTGCAAGGAGCTCCCCAGCAGGTCAGAGACTCATAAACGTGCAGACACGAGGGACCGCCATGCATCTCACCTGAGTGTCAGCATCCAGGGGTCAAGAAAGATTTGGATGTTTGCCACCTGGAGGAGGGTGGGACAGGACGTGGGTGGCAGGCCGAGAGCAGTGCTGTCACCCGAGAGACCTGGGAGCCAGGCAGCACCATGTGTCTGCACGTTAACACGCTGAGACGCGCGTATTTAGAAAATGTGTCTGGGACCAAGCAAGCCATCTGTGGCCACGTTTCCCAGCCCACCACACCATATTGCCAAGGCGCTGGCTGAAGGAAACAGCGGCCTGTGTTGCGAAGTGTTTGTTTGGTTTGGGGCTTTTGTTGTTTTTTTGTTTTTTGTTTTTTTAGCAAATTTAAATGTGACTTCCTCACTTGGAGAAGTGGGCTGAACGGCCCCACCGTCAGAGGCATGGGAGGGGGAGGGGAGTGACGTGGGGCAGGCCTCGTGATGCGGGACTCGTGGACGGGCTCCAGGGCAGCACAAACGGGAGAGACAGGAGTAGGTGAGGGTACAGACAACAGAGAGACAGTATAATAAATACGCAGATAATACGAATACTTGACGGTGTAGGCAACGCACCCGAAGATAAGACAGAAACCAACACAGAGGTTACAAACCTTGAGAAAACCAAAGCCAGTCCCGACGAGTCAGCTCTGACCCATGATGACCCTCTGGGCCCAGTAGAGGTGCCGTGTGGGGCTTCCAGGGAGCAGTTGGTGGAGCCCCACTGCCGACCTTGCGGTGAGCAGCCAAACTCCTTGCACCTGCACCAGTAGGCCTCCATAGAGAACAGAGATACTGGTAACATAAATACCAATATCTAGGGCTAGATATATTTATATCTTATCTACGTAGGTACAAATACATACACACATGTATAGCTACGTACTGGAAAACCTGATGGTGTAGTGGTTCAGAGCTATGGATGCTACCCCGAGGTCAGCAGTTCAAATCCACCAACAGCTCCTTGGAAACTCTATCGGTCAGTTCTGCTCTGTCCAACAGGGTCACTATGAGTTGGAATTGACTCAACAGCAGTGAGTTTTACTTGTTTCATTTGTATGTGTACATGTGTCTGTGTACATACGTATGCACCTGTACAGAGCACTGGTGACACGGTGCCTAAAAGCACTCAGCCACCAGCTGGAAGACTGAAGGTTCAAGTCTACCCAGAGGCACCTCAGAAGAGAAACTTGGCTGGCAATCTACTCCCCAGAATCAAACCCCACAAAGTACAATCCTACTCGGACACACATGACTCAGGAGTGACCTGAAGGCACCTCAAGGTCGGGACCTAGCCCACCGCCCCCCGGTCGGTTCTGACTCACGGCAACCCAGGTGTTTCAGAGCAGAGCTACGTGCTGTAGGATTTTTGCCTAATCCAGAAGCTGCAGCCAGTGCCACGGAGTTGATTCCAACTGAGAACCGCCCCACGGGACAGCATGGAACCATCTCGTAGGGTTTCCAAGTCTGCCACCCTTCAGGGAGCTCAAAGGAGACTTGGACACCTTTGAGTGCTGGTGCTGGCAAAGAACATTGACTATACCATAGATTGCCAGAAGCCAAAACCAGTCTATCTGGGAAGAAGTGTAGCCAGAAGGGTCCTCAGGAGCAAATCCAGCAAGACTTTGTTTCATGTACTTCAGACACGTGATCAGAACAGATCAGTCCCTGGAGAAGGTGTCCTGCTTAGCCTAGCAGAGGGTCAGTGAAATAGAAGAAGACCCTCAGTCCGATGACTGAAGCGGTGGCTGCAAAAGCAGGCACAGACTGACCAAGGATCACGAGGACGGCGTGGGACCAGGCAGGGTTTCCTTCTGTTGTGCGCACAGCGACCAGGGGTCAGAACTGACTCAGTGGCACCTCGCAGCCACAGTCTTTATGCAGCAGACTGCTACAGCTTTCTCCTCGGAGCAGCTGGTGGGTTTGAACCCCTGACCTTTTGGTAGCAGTCGAGCTCTTTAACCGCTGTGCCACAGAGCTCCTTCCCAGCCTACCTTCCAGGGTCTGTGTGCTTGTCTGTGTCCCCTCCAGGATTCGTCTCACTTCCTGCTGCTAGGCACATAGCAGGTGCTTAAGAAACCATGGCTTAGTAATGAAGAAGGGCCCCCATCCCCTCTCACTGCTCTCTGCCTTGGTTTCCCCATCTGTGGCAGGGACTGCTGGCCTGTAAAGTCTGTCTAGCTCTGATTTCCACAGACCTGATGTCTCCAGCTCCTGCAGGAACCCTGGGGACAGCCTTGCAGGGTGACACCAGGCTGAGGATCACCGTAGCAAAGCCAGCCATGCCAAGGGCCGTCGAGTCAGATCTGAAACCAAAACTAAATCTGTGGCCATCGAGCAGATTCCGACTCATAAAGACCCTCCACACAGTGAAATACTGCAGGCGCCCAGGGGGCTGCTTCCGAGCACGCACAGGGCAGTGCATCCTAGCCGCAGCCTGAAGGAGGGACGATCCGACCCGAGAGTGGCCGGCCACACCAGAAATCAGCGAGGAGAGTGGGCGGAAGGCAGGCTGGGCTCCCGGCACACCCGGTGGAATTTGGGTGCAATCAGCAATGCCAGAACACACGTCACTGCTATTATCGTCGTCCCTGGCACCGTCCCTGGCACTCTTGCCCCGCTGTGGGCTGCTTGCTTTCTTTCTTTTATTTTTTTGAAGGAGTTAAAAAAAAAAAAAAAAAAGCAGCTCCTTGGGAACTGAAACAAAATAAAAATGCCAAGAATTAAAAATGCAAATTCATCCAAGATGTTTTCTGCCCAAGACGGCAATGGCCACATGGCTCGATAACATTTCAAATGTTAAAAAAAAAAAAAAAAAGAGGGGGGATAATGGGATAATTTTCAGTAAAAATCAAATTTGCCAGAGCCCGGATTTAAATGAATCCCATATAGCACTTGGGCACTTCGCCAATATTAATGAACGAGTCCCTTCAGAAGGTTGTGTACCATTAAAATGAGGAGAAAACACCAACTTCGCGTATGCAGCGCTGGTCTCTGGGAATCCAGGAAACGCAGCTGCTGCAGTGCGGACCCTGCTCAGCCCCTGCCTTGAGCAGGCGGGGTGTCCCCCGCTCAGCTTGGCCGACCCTTCCACAAAACCTTTGGGTCGTTGTTAAGATGGGTCACGACGCGCTGCTGCACCCGTAGACACTGTCACAGGGAGGTGGCGGTGCTGCAGAGGCAGAGTTCTCGCCTCCCCCGAGGGGGCCGAGGCGCCCAGGGGGCCTGGTGGCTAAGAGTTCAGCAGTAAGTCACAAGGCCCATAAGCGGACTGCACCAGCCACTCCTTGGAAACCCGATGCGGCTGCTGTCCTCTGCACTACAGGGTCACTGTCACTGGGAATTGACTCAGCAGCGATGGGTCTGGTTTGGTTTGTTGGGTAGTTTTCGTAGGAGACCTGGGTGCAGCTCCCGGCCAGCACACCTTGGGCCGGCCCACCCCTGCCTGTCAGTGGAGCTGTGAGGCTGACTCAGTCTCTCAGCAGCTTCCCCACTAGGACAGACGAGGAAGAAAAGCCTGCCAACTCAGCTCCCACAAGCAGCCCCTGGATACCCCACAGGTCACAACGACCCAGCCTGTGGGGCTGGCGCAGGAACAGGCAGTGTTTCACTCCATCGTGTGTGCGGCTACCCCGGGTCCAGCGTGGACTGGCCAGCGTCTGACAACGAGAAGAAATGGCCCCTTAACAAAGGTTGAGCAAATGATCTTGCCCACCAAAGCCAAACCTAGACTTCTAAGGAGAGAGCTTAAATCTTTCTGTGCTCCCCGCCCCAGCCCAGTTTCCTGCAGGGCTTCTCAGGATGGCCAGTAGGTGCTCTGTCAGTTCTTTCCTTAAACCAGTCTCCAGGAGAGCGGGCAGTAGGTGCTCGGTGGGGCTGAGCCCTGTGGTTCCACGTAGCGAGAGGCCCCACTGCCCTCCTTGAGCCCCACTGGCCCAGAGGAGTGGGGTCTCCAGGGAAGAAACAGGCACCTCCTCCTCCTCTGTCCACACTGTGATGAGCACCAAAACCCACCCAAACCCACTGCTGTTGCGGGTGAAATAGAACTCTAGACTCACCGTAACAAGGCTTTAGATCAGGGATCAGGAGAATACAATGCTGATCTGTGAGTACATTAATTGCCTGACAAAACAAAACTCAACGTATTTTGAAGGAAGACAACAAAATCCAACCCCTCTACAACGTAGCTGTTACAAAGTCCAAAAGACAAAACTCAAGCCCTTTGAGCCAGTCTCGACTCATGCTACCCTATAGCACGGGGCAGAACTATTGCAGGGGATCCCAAAGAGCTGGTGGATTCAGACTCCTGATCCTTGAGTTAGCAGCCGGAACTCTTAAGCACTATACAACCTGGGCTCACCTGAACTCAAATCCACTTCCGCATCTAACTGGTCATGAGCCTTGGGGAAGGACCCTCTCCACCCCTCAGTTTCTACATCTGCAAAGTGGGGATAACAACAGAAAATCATGTCAGATAACAAAATGATGGACAAGCACACAGTGCCAGGACTCACAGCCTAGGCGAGTCAACAGATAGTCTGGGGGACACAATTCAATCTATGACAGTTGATGTGTCTTTGCTGCTGGTCATTTCCCCTTCCACAGCCCCAAGGAATCCTACAAATGCCAGCTTCACCAGCTGAGTGGGCTGTTGCTGACCGGACCACATTCTTGGATAGGAACTGACCCCCAGGCCAGCCTCTCACTGTGGGGGGGTCTCTGTACGGTCCGTAGGAGTGAAGCCCAGTAGCCACGCAGCCAGCCCAGCTGTGCCCAGTGTCCACGCGGGCAGCCCGGCTCCGGGCCTTCCAGGCTGTCCTTTGCTCGCTCAGACAGCAGTGAGACTTCGGGCCTTACGTCTCCACTCTGCAGGGGACAGGCGTGGGGTGCCTGTCAGCAGACTTGAGGAGAGGATTTGTCCCGTACCCCTCTACATGGCAGGGAGAAGGCTGGGCATGTCGCATCCCAAGGAACCTTCCCTCAGTCTCTTCCTTTATCCGCTCAAACTCAATGTAGGTGCAGACTTCTAAACACCTGGATGATCTTACCTTCGAAGATGTGCGTCTGGCTCCAGGACTTTACTTTTGGGGGAAAGCAGTAGACCCTGAAGCGTCACGCGAACTTTCGATTTAATGACCTGTCACAGTGGTCTGTTGGTTTGTGTTTTGTTTTCCTTAGAGGGCGGAGAATGTCAGTGACAAGAACCTTCCTGACATGGACAGCACAGGTGACACTGGCCAATTATAGAATTAATCAAAGTACAGCCTTTTGGGAAGGTGACCTGAACCGGGGTCTCAACAAAGCCTCTCTGGTCTCCACCCAAGAGGTACCTACTCCAGTGAATGCAAATAGTATTGCAAGAGGTCTACCTTCTAACCCTCTGCCCCCACCCTCACCCAGGGGCACTTTCACAGTGACAGCAGGCATTTCCTGGGTGCCACTGGATGTGGCTCATTAATTTCTGCACCTTCACTTTATGGGTCATGTTATGGACTGAATTGTGTCCCCCCAAAAATGTGTCTGAATCTTAACTGCTATCCTGAGGCCCAGAGCCCAGCGACGCAGTGGTTGAGAATTCAGCTGCTAACCGAAAGGTCAGCAGTTTGAATCCCTCAGCTGCTCCTTGCAAACCCCGTGGGACAACTTTACTCTGCCCTGTGGAGGCTTTATGAGTCGGAATCGACTCGACAGCGATGAGTTTGGTTTGGGGTTTCACACCTGTGGATGTGACCTAGTTTGGGAAATAGGGATTTTCTTGTATGTGTATTAGACCACGACTGAGTAGCCAAAAAGCCAAAAGCCACTGCCATCAAGTCGATTCTGTCTCATAATGACCCTATAGGACACAGCAGAATTGCTCCCGTAGAGTTTCCAAGGAGTGACTGGTGGATTTGAACTGTTGACCTTCTGGTGAGCAGACACAGCACTTAACCACTACGCTGCCAGGGCTTCCTGCGTGAGTAGGGTGGGTTCTAAACTTAATCAGGCCTGAGTTACAAAAGAGCAGGGGAGTGGAGCATGACACCCACGTGCAGTGACAACACACAGGATGCCCATGAGAAGCGGAGGCAGGCACCACGGAAGGGTCGCTGAGGAATCAAAGAGCAGCCCGGGGAAAGCCTGGTGCCAAGAGGGACAGCAGTTCTCACAGTCCCGCAGCCAGGAAGGGGACAGAGCGTGCAGCTCAAGGCCCCGCCCTGCCCCGCCTAGTGTTGTCCCCATTCTCTGCATTAAGTTCTGATGTCCCCCTGGGCCTGGATGGGCTGTCCTAGGGAAAGGGGACAGAGAGGCAGGACTAGAGAAGCGTGGTTCAGAAATGGCTCTGAATTCCAGGATGCGGGGCTGGAAGGGGCAGGGCTGCCCTCTGAGCTGCAACTCTCTCATTCAGTGGGCCTGCCTCCCCAGAACTCCTTTAGGGGACCTGGCTGGCAGATGTGCAAACTATCAGACTCACAAAGCCAAGGAAAAGCCATCGGGTCAGGAAAAAGCCAGGAAAGGCTGCAAGGTCTGCGCTTGAGCAGGACCAGGGCACAGCCAGCAGGGAGCCATACATGTGGCCTTGCCAGGCCTGGACAGGGACCAGGCCAGACGACAGCAGGAGGCAGAGAGTGGGTCTCTCTATTGTCCTCCATACTCCAAGCGTCAGCCCACCAGCAGGGACTCTCAAACAACTCTGTCTCCTCCCAAACCCTCTGGGGTCAGAGCTGGAGGTGCAGAGTTCTTATGAGGTCAACAGCAGCAGCTGTGAACTCAGGCAAACCAGGCTGTCAGGGGCACAGCCAGGCCTGGACTCCAGGGTCCTGGCTCCTAGCCTCTCACCTCACCTCGAGGCTGCTGGCCAGGCCCAAGAGGACCCAGCTGCCCGAGAGCTTTTCCTTCTGGTGAACGAGCGGAACCCGTTCACGGCATCACTAAGAAATGACAAATGACAGAAAACAGCACCTTTGTTCCCTGCTACTCATCCCCGGGACTTGGGGTCTTCTTAGTCTGTAGTTTGGGTCTGCTGGTTTTACATAAACCCACGACCCTTCCTCCCCTTGGCAAATTCCGTGAGCAGACCCTGCCTCTGATCCCCAGTGCACACAGTTGCCGTGCACAGCACAAGGGGCACAGGAAGACAGTCCGTGTCAACGAGCATGACTGTCCGTTGGTTACCTCCTGCCATGAGGCCATCACTGCCACCTGGAGGAGCCCTCACCACCCCCCTCCTGTTCCAGTGGCACAGCGCACGCCACCGGAGCCACCGTGGAGCACAGAGCCCAGCAGGCAGCAGTGTCACCAACTGCTTCTTAGGGCTGATCAATGAGGAAACACATCTCTGAGCACGTGTCTTAGCTAGTGCGGTCACAGAAATGGCACAGGTAGATGCCTTTAAAAAGAGAAATTTTATTGTCACAGTCCAGTAAGCTACAAGTTCAAATTCAATATGACAGCATGGCATCTTGGAGCAGGAACCTCAGGTTCAAAGGATGCGCTTTGCTCTCGGTGCTGCTTTCTTGATGGTAGGAAGTTCCCAACTCTCTGTGCCCACTTCTCTCATTTATGTCCCACAAGCTTGTAGATTGAGCCCCAACTCACCAACACAACTGCTGCCCCTTCTCCCTCATCAGCGTCACAGACTCAGGATTCACAACACACAAGGCAGCATGACAGCACGTTCTGTTCTTTATCTCACGTAACCCGTGTACCTCTCTTGTGCCAGCTCTAATACCACCACCCCAGCTTCACAGACAGAGTCCCAGGTCTCACAGCTGAGAGAGCAGACAGGAGCAGCCAGGAAATCAGGCCCGGGCCCAGCTCTCAGTCGTTATGCTGTAGGCCCAGAAGGAGAGACGAGGACATGGTCACTGCCATTGCCACTCCAAAGTTTGCTGTTTGCTGAACGCCAGCCATGGGTCACGCCCTTGTGCCCCAAGTCTGATTCTGACGGCGGAGTTCAGGCTCTCTGCTCGGGCGGATGGAAGTCTCCCTGGCTCGCTGCCCTGGTGGTAGGGCCGACACCTCCAAGGCAGAGGAACCTGAGCTGGCAGAATCAGCCTTGAGAACCCAGCTTCCCAACGCAGAAAGGATCAACAAAGGCCTTCCGTGACAGCTCCACAGGCCCCCAGGCTGAGCCATCCAGTGTAGGCACACTGGCTCGCCGCTGCAGCTCGCCCTCCCAGCTTCTGCCCTCTGCCCCTCACGGGTCAGGAAGTTCATCTGCAGCCTGTCTCTCCCCAGAAACAGGGACAAGGAACGCCCGGGGAGCTCCAAAGAGGACTAACTACCTGAGGCCCTTTGGAGACGAGCCAAGAGCTCCCCAGCCAGTTCCCCACTCTGTGAAAGCCAGGCACCCTTTCTCTTCCACACCGTGTGAGTTTAAGGGTAAATGAGCACTGTCTGTGATAGGGTGGATGTGTGTGTGTGCAAGTGTGAGAGGGTGTGTGTTTGTGAGAGTGTGGGTGTGTGTGAATGCGAGGGTATGATAGTGTGGATATGTATGAAAGTGTGCATGTGTGAGTGTGAGAGTGTGGACACGTTTGATACGTGTGCATGTGTTTGTGAGTGTGCAGACATGTGTGAGTGTGATAGTGTGGATGTGTGTGCATGTGTGTGTGACTGTGCAGATATGTGTGAATGTGAGTGTGAGAGTGTGGATATGTGTGATGTGTGTACATGCGTGTGTGATCATGCAGACGTGTGAATGTGTGTGGACACTTGTGAGTGCGACAGTGTGGATGTGTGCATATGATAGTTTGGATGTATGTACAGATGTGAAAATGTGTGTGTGAGCAAGTGTTTTGATAGTATGAATAAATGTGTGTGTGTGTCTATGATGTTGTGGATATGTATGACCATATGTGCATGTGTGTGTTTGTCACAGTATGGATGTGTATCAATGTGTGTGTGTCTGTGTATGGGCATGTTTACAGCAGTGTGGGTGTGTGCAAATGTGGGTAAGTGTGTAAGGTATGAGTGTATACACGTGTGCCAGGAGCCACCACCAGGAAGAGCATGACTAGGATTCACAGCCCCAGGTCTGACCCTCAGCGTCCTGAGAGAATGCTTCTCTGGGTGATTCCCGGGGAAACGCCCCTCCTCTCCCTTTTTACCCTGCGTTCCCTTCCCCACGGGGACCAACTGCTGTGAGCCCTCCCAGGCTTTGCACCGGTGGCAGGCTGTGTTGATGTGGACACAGAACGTTATGCTCTCCACAGGATGTCACGTGAAGGTAGCGCTTGAGGCCCACGGGCAGTGGAGGTCCCGCAGAGCCGTGGGGGCCACAGAGTCACTGCAAGTCAGAACTGTGCAGTCAAGCCAACCCATTTCACAGATAGGGATACGAAAAGGAAAGGGCAGGAAGACCTGTCACAGGCCGATGACCTGTTCCATCTCAGCACTTTCTACCTGGTGTCTTAATCCTGGGCTGTCCTCATAGCCAGTTTCCACAGACCACAGAAGAAAACCCAGATACCATGGTGATGAAACTCATTACCACAAAGTCTGACTCACAGCAACCCCAAAAGACAGAGTAGAACCATCCCACGGGGTCCCCAAGGCTGCCATCTTGGGGGGAGCAGACTGCCCCACCTTTCTCCCACAGAGCAGCCAGCGGGTTCAAGCCACCAACTTTCATAGCTGTCAGGCACTACTCACTGGGACACCAGGGTGACTCCACAAGGGCTGAGTGGCGGAGAATCCAGAGCCCATAGCCCACCTTTGATTCCTCACAGTGCCCGAGGCTGGGCAGGTAAAAAGCCAACAAGGTACCCCCAGGATGGCTGGGAATCCAGGACAGCCAGCTCCTGGCCCAGTGCACTCTGCACTTCTCATCATCTAGTCGGGCTTTCCCTGAAGAAGCTGCTAGCAGCCCAGTGGGATGCTCTGATTCATGGCTTGGGGGACAGTGGCGAGAGGGGAAGTGTTTGTCTCGGTGGCTTTTGTTGTTGGTTTGCCACTTGGATCCCACTAGGCCCTGAAGCCCTACTCGAGGCGATTATGCTTCTTTTTCCCTCCAAGTGGGCTTCTGGTCAAACCTCCTGATCAGCTGACGCCCCTCCTGAGGCCGTGGAGCCTGTGGGGGCGTCAGGTTCCGTGTGTGGGCGCGAACCTGGCTCCCTGCTTCTCTGAGCTCCAGTTCTGGGGGAAGCGTCTCTCGGAGGCCACCCCATGTGGGCCAGTGGGCCATCAAAGGAGAAGATGGGCTCAGCCACGGAGCAGCGGCCACAGCAGCACAAGGACCAGAGCCCTCTCGGGCTCCACCGCTGGTCGGCCACCCTCTGTCTCACCTCCCTCTCGTTCCTCATTCCTTTTCTCTGTCGCATCAGTTCCTTCTTTCCGTGTCTCTCTGCTCTGCTCCTCCTCTGCCTCCCCTCCCCTTCTCTGCCTCTGTTCCGTCTCGTGCAAGCCTTTTGTGGTCTCCGCTACCATAGCCACTGTCCCCACTGGCTGTATAGCCCAACAGACCCCGGTTAAAAATCAGGCTCAATGCCTTCCTAGCTATTTGACTTACGATGAATCATTGGACCACCCAGAGTCTCAGTTTCCTCATCTGTAAAACAGGAACAGTAGCACCTATCCCCCAGGATAAATAAGACCAGCGCCAGCACACACGGACTCTGCCAGGTACCAGAACTCATTGAAAAGAGCCTAAGTCTAAGGTCCAACAACAAGGCTCAGAGTGAGAAAGGCCTGGTTCTCAGTGCCGGCTCTGCACCTGCTGTCTGAGCCTTGTTCTCCCATGTGGTATGGGCTGATGTGAGTCCTGACCTCACAGGCCTGCAGGGGAAGCTCACAAAAGCATCGCTGGTGAAGCAGTTAGCCCAGCCTCTGACACTGAGGGCACAGCAGACCTAAGGCTCCTGCCCCTTCTCTGTGCGTGAGATGGGCATATACCAGGACACCACCTCAGTCAGCCTCACCACATCACTCTGGTCAAGTCCCTTCATCTCTCTGGGCCTCACTTCCCGTTGAGACCTCAATGTCTTCCCCAGGCCACCTGCATAATGTGCCAGAACACCCCATGACAGAAGGAGAATCTCTGGACTCTGAACCAGCAGCAGAGGGGATTCTGGGGACCCCTGTAAGAGATGCACAGCACCAGGTGACACCTTGTAATGGCAGAGTTTTCTTTTGTCTTTGTAACAATCCTGAGAGGGAGTGGGAACAAGCTTCTAGAAAAGAGATCCAGGGAGGCCGCATCACTTCAGGACACAGGGACCCTCTTTTCTGACCCCCTAGCTCAGTGCAGTCCCCATCCCTCTCATTCTATCCCCCGGAACAAAGAAAATGCTAACAGTGACGTCATGGCAGGAGCACTCTGTCCTCTGCAGGCCAGGACAGGCTCCCACCACCTCTCAGCTCCATCAGCTCTTTGACCCCCTCCCAGAATCCTCATGGTCTCAGCTCTAGTTACCTATTTGACCCTCTCCCTAAATTCTCGTGGTCTCAGTTCCATTACCTCTGTGATTCTCTCCCAGAATCCTCATGGTCTCAGCTCCATTATCTCTTTGACCCTCTCCCTCGTGGTCACAGTTCCATCAACTCTTTGCTCTCTTCCCAGAATCCTCATGGTCTCAGCTCCATCACTTCTTCAAGCCCCTCCCACGATCCTCATGGGCTCAGCTCCATCAGCTGACTCCCTTCCCAGAATCCTCATGGTCACAGCCCTCGCTCTGCTCTGGGTGTTTCTGAGAGTGACAGGGAAGACAGAATGCTCATAATGTCCGAATCTTCTCTCTGATGCCCACAATCAGAAAGGAAATTTCTGCACAGAAGAACCTATGAGGGCAGGGAGTGACAGTTGATTGGGAGTAGACAGCTGGCATTTTTGTCCCCCAGGGGAGGCATCAAAGAGGTGAATGCCGGAAAAAAATCCGTCTCGTTCTCCTGCTTCCTCCTCCTCCCATCACAGACCTGTATTTAGGGATCATTTGAATATGATCATGGCTCCATTTGCATGTGAAGTTCTCGGGAGGGAGGAAGGACTTGTCACATGTCTCCCACCAAAGTGTGTTCACACCAAGAACAAAGGAGATGCCAACAGTGGCCTTTGCTGTCACCAGACGTGGCAGCCGAGCTGAAGAATGTCTTCTTTAGGCACTTTTCCCTGTCTTCCTCCGAGCTGACTTCTCTCTGGGGAAAGCCCAGCTCCTTGTCACCAGCACTGTATCCGCCACCTTCCGTGCAGTGCGCCCGTTAAAAACATGTCCTGTCTCTGCTACAGGTTTATGAGGCCCTGCGTCAGGGATGACAGTCCCTCTCTGGGTGAGAACAGGAGAGCCGGGGCCAACTGTTACAAAACAGCCTTCTTGGAAGGCAGCCGATGGGAGTGGGGAGGGAGACCCACAGTCAAACTAGGACAGCATTTCCCGGGGGTGCTGAGCAAGACTGCACATGATTTCAATCAAGAAAGGACACCCGACTGTTAGCCACTCCACCTCCCAGCCACAGCCAGCCCGGCCAGATGTCTGGGCAACATCCTGTCTCCCAGGTGCCTGCCCCTTCCCACTGCTAGTGCGCCCGAGGCCCCGAGGGGTACACCTGAAATGGACTCCAGCCTTCACAGAAGACCACTGACGGCCGCTCTGCATTGTTCGAGCCACTCACACGTGGGTATAGTCTACAGAGTCTTTCAGGGCTCTCACTGTGTTAGACATGAAGTGATTCAACAGCACAGGCCCTGACCTACTCCTGGGCTGCTGCTTCTGGGGGGACATTTGAGAATGTTACACAGGAAGTGACATGGTGGCTCTGTTTGTTCTCAGTGGGGAATGTGTTTCCAGACGGAACTCCTGGCAGGAAATCAAATAAATGCATCTTCCGGTCAGTGGGAAGGTTTAGCTTGTAGGAAAAAAGCTTACCAGGCCCAGAGGACCAGGGCCTCAGGTCTGAGAAGCAGGAAGACACAGTGGCCCTCAGTGCTTCCAGCCTGGGTCCTGAACCACAGCTGTGCTCAAAGGCAGAAACAGAGAGGACTTAGTAAGGAGGGTCTAGGAGCAAGAAGCCTGGGTCCAGAGACAGACCCAAGCCAGGGCCTCAAGGCCAAGACCTCGTTAGCTGAGCCAGATAGGCCCAGAGTGGTTTCCCTGGCCCCTCAGGTCAGCATCCCTCACCGGCTTCTCAGTGGCTACAGACAGGACCCCGAGCCCCTTTAAAAACCCCTTGTTTGCATGTCTGAGCCATAATCCAGAACATTCTAGTTCAGTGGCTCTCATGCTATCCTTACGATGTCCTGGCCAAATCTTTAAGTTCATCATGTCTGTCTCAATCTGGTTAATTAAACTCGACCCAAGAATCACACCACAGTAGGCCAAGCCAGGTGTGTAGACGTCCTGGAGAGAATGCCCACTGAGTGACTTCCATACTCACCATCTCACTCTCCTGGCTGTCAGGGCTGGGGGATGGGCTAGGAGGAGCTTATGACACTGATCTCATTTCACAGATAAAAATGAGGCCCAGGGAGGCGAAACAATTTCCCTTGTAGCACGTGGTGTTTATGCATCTTTTGAAGTTCACAAACTGATTAGCGCATATGAATTTGTTTAGTCTAACAGCCCTGTGAGATAGGTATTCAAGAGAGAAAACAAGGGTCTTGCATCAGGCAGCTAGTTCCTGACGTAGCTGGAAGAGGCTGGTTCCCAGCCGAGGTCTTGGCGGGCACCAGGCTGACCCCGCAGGCAGCTGTCCTGTGCTCACTGGGCCCTGTGCTGTCGTCACATGGGCTCATGTTTTGCCTCCCAGCTGTTCCTCATGATTTCTGTGGCCTTCAGCATCGGGCTGAGACGGCTGGGCCTTCATCTCTGATCTGAGCTCGGCATGACCTTGGACAAGGCAGGTCTGCAGGGAGGTGGTGAGAGCTGAAGGCCGTCTGACTCCAGCCCACCCAGCCGCTGCCCCAACAAAGCCTTCACTGAAGGGGGCTCTGTGTGTCATCTCTCAGTGTCCATTACACCAAGAGTGCAAAAGAGGGCAAAGCACCAGCGACATGGACCTCAATGTGGGCCAGACACGAAACTGGGCAGACTGGGTTGTGAGCTCCTGGAGATGGGCCTCACCATTCAGGCACGGGTGGGCCCGGCCCACCACCCTGCAGGCCCGTTCCCTACCTGGGCTGGGGTTGACAGAGGGGTCCACAGAATGGAACATCCACTCAGAGCCCAACATCCAATCTCCAATGGCCAGAGAGCTGCAAACCATAGCTGGGTTCACACAGCTGCTTCCAGTGGATGCAGCCTGGAAGCACTGCTTTTTAGTTCAGAAAATATGGCCCAGTGGCCGCAGGGGAGCAGTTATCCATTAGAGCCACAAAAAGCCAGCGTCTGCTCTCCTCTGTGAAATGAGCAAACGTTTATGATGTGGAGGGAGGAAGAAACTGTCACGAAGGTGACATGCACACACAGCTGGGCTCCACCAGATGCCCTGAAGACGCCATTAGAAATAAACACCTATCAGTCACGAGAACAAGCTCCAGGGATCCAGCCCAGTGGTCTGGGAGCAGTAAGTGTCCTCCACTCTGAGTCTTGGCCCCGCCAACCCAGAGCCTGGTCTCAAGAGGCTAGCTTCTTTCATTCATCTCCTGCCTCCATCCAATTCTTCTGACTCTCTCCTGGACCGGGACGTTGGAGGACTAACATGCAGTCCCCTGCCTCTGGGATCATCTGCCTACTCTACCCTCCTCCCAGCTACTAGAGTGAAGGGCTCAACAGCCAAGTCCAATGGCAATACACCCAGCTCAAAAATCAATGTCTCCTTCATGTCTTGAAAGTCAAGTCCACAGCATTCCACTGGAAGCTGAATGTAGGTAACTGTCTCAGAAACCACTCATCTCCTCTCCGTAGACAGTCCCCAACCCCGCGCTCAGCCTCTGAGCTCTGGATGAGTTACTGCTTCCAGAAAGCTCACAGGGGCCCCAAACTCAGTAGCTGAGGGACTAAGTGGGTCCTCAGCCCCACCTTCCCCAGACACCCCCTTCTCTAGTTCAGGAAGCAGCTAACCTGCAGACATCTGGGATCAGCCTGGGTAGTCTTGACTTCTTTTGGTTTCTGTTGGGAACAGCTCTGGCGGCACGCCCCCCCCTTTCCATGCCCATCTGCCCTCAGCTTCAGCCTCCAGCCTTGTGCTGTCGTGTTTCCCCACTGATAACACCTCAGACGATTTCTCTGCTCCTACTATAGTGTCGAAAATTCCGGGGTCACGGAGGTTAGGTGCTATGTCTGCTAACCAAAAGGTCAGCGGTTCAAATCCTCCAGGAGCTCCTTGGAAACTTTATGAGGCAATTCTCTTGTGTCCTATGGTGTTGCAAGGAGTTGGCATCGACTCGATGGCACTGGGTTTGGGTTCTTCCATTAATTTAGTAAGTGCTGGATGGATATCCACTAAGGCTTGATGCTTTTATCCCGCCTAGACTTCCAGGTGTCCAGAGCCCCAGAAGTAAGTCCTAGGGATCTGCTTCTCAAAGGCCGCAGCCTGGAAAATCCTATGGAGCAGTTCTGCTCTGCACTCATGGGAACATGGTCAGAGTCCACTCCAGGGGTACTAACAGGACTGGTTCGTTTACCCACTTCTCCCGGCAGGCTGGCCCCGACCTCCCCGAGGTAATACCAACTGCTGTTACAGATCAAACCCATAGTTTCAAGGGTTAACACAGCTGAAATGTATTTCTCATTTATGTAACGCTCCCACACAAGAGCGCCTGCTTGCGCAGATGCTTTTCCTGTCGCCCGGACCGAAGCCCCCAGTCCTGGGCCCCAGACCAGGGATGAGGGAGTAAGGAAGCGTCCCATTGGTCAGGACCAGTCACATGGCAGACCTGGGTGCAGGGGCCTCTGGGAAGTGTAGTTCCTCCGTGAGCGGCCATAGTCCATGCAGCGGGAGAACCGAAAAGCCAAGCCGCGGTCCTCAGCGGATTTCGATTGTAGTGACACAGTGGAAGAGGAAGGCGACTCTGTTTGGTCGGAGCAGCCATCTCCGCCTCTGTGCTCTCTGTCCTTGGCACTGTCCGAGAGCTCTTTCGGAGATGTAGATCTGAGCACAGAACCATCTTCGATTCCTAGCGACCCTCAGTGCCCAGCGAGACCAGCCCCATGTCCTAGAAACGTGAAAGGCCCCTCTGATCCGGTGTGCTCCCCTCTGAGCCTTGTCCCCTCTGAGACTTGACCCCTCTGAGCCTTTCCAGTGCGTGTGCCAGGCTCCCAACAGGACCCAGGACCTGTGGTCTGGGATCACAGGGCCTTTGCAGGTGCTGCTGCTCTGCGTGGCTACCCCTGACCCAACTCTTCACTTGAAGACCCTCCCCCGGGCACTCGGGACCCACCTCCCACCGCCCTCCCACACAAGTGTCCTCTCTGGCCAACTCTGCCACTGAGTCAGCTGGACTCCAGGTGACAGTGCGTGTGTCACAGTAGAACTGGGCTGCACGGGGTTCCCAGTGGTTGATTTTTCAGTAGATCTCCAGGCCTGTCTTCCGAGGTGACTCTGAATGGACTTGAAACTCCAACGTTGTGTTGAACAGCAGAGGCACCACCCAGGGACTTCTGGGGCCCACAGCCAGCGAGGCCCTCGCTCACTGCTCCCTGACTCATTTGCAGGCTGTCTCCCAAGACAGGGAGCCCCTGAGGGGCAGAGGTCAAACACAGACCTGGGTATCAACCACCTGATGTGCCAGCAGAGACTAGGATGATATGGCCGCAGCATCCGGTGCCCAGTGAGAAGGACCAGGGTGGACAGAATCTTGGGTAGTACCAGGGGAGAGCCCAGAGGAACCCTAGATGGAAAAAAACTCTCCCAGATCACACAAACTGACCCCAAGGGGCTGCACAGGTCAGTATGTGAGAGTAGCACCCAGGCGACTGGGCAGAAACAGGGGCAGCCATCCATGCTCTCAGGAGCTTGGCCAGTGGGTCAGGTGCGCAGGTAATCCAGGGGGCAGGACCGCCGCAGGGGTGCCGGGAGAATGAGCTCACAGAGCTACAGACCGCTCAGGCTGAACTGAAACCTGCGGAAACCCAAGCTGTTGCCACACCCCTCTGGTGGCCAGGTGGCAGGCTGGACCTGTCACATGCCTGAGGACAGTCACTCCCTCCTCAGACCAGGAAACAGAGGCACTGGAGGGAGAAGGGCTCAGTTCAGGCCCACAGGCACTGCTGTGCGGCTCTGATGTGACCCACTGTGAAGAGACAAGACTGCAGAGCAGGCCACCCGCCATGTGCCATGCCGCCACCTTGGAGCTCAGCACAGGCCGGCAGGTGGCCCGGCCAGCCCGGTCCAGCCCTCTCACCCCGGGGCTCCTGGCTTCCAAAGCGTGGGCCTCATCCCACAGCCCTCAGGCTGCTGGAGGTGGATGGGCTGCACACGGGCCTGAGGCCTCAGCAGAGATGTCCTTGAACTTCCCCTGAAAGCCGAGAACTAGAGCAGGGAGAACCCAGTGAGACAGCCAGAAAGGGCCAGAGTGACGGAGAAGCAGAGAGCTCACAGGCTGTGGGGAGCTGGGAGGGACCTGAGGGCTGGGTTCCTGGAGGCTGGAGAGAAGGCAGCACCCGAGGAGGCCGAGGAGGGCGAGGGTCCCTGGGGGCCCCAGGCCCCGGCCGGCTCCATTTGCTCCATCAGGCTGCAGTGGTCATCACCACGTCTGGGAAAGAAAACAAACCGGAGTGCAGCTGGCCCCCAGAACGTCCAGCCCACCCGGCCAATCAATTCCCGGACCCCTCCCCCACAGAAAGCCGCCCAGTTCGCTTGGAACGATCCCAAATCAATAATGTATCTTAATCAAATAGTAGCAAATCTTTAATTGAAACCAATCACGGAATTGCATTCTCTCTCTTCCAAGGAGCTGTGCTTTTGATTAGGCGTCCCAGAAAGTGGCCTAATTGCCCACCCAGGGGCTCGGGGACCTTCCCAGGCCCCCTTTCTCTGCTCCAAGGCTTGAGCTCAGACCCCCGGGAGTGTGTGTCAGGAATGCAGGCTGGCCTGGGACCCTGGGCTGGGCCATTGGGATTGACCCTGTGTGGTCCTCTGGGCCACCCAGCAGCCAGGCCCAGAGGGCAGCAGGCCCCTGGAGGCCTTTCCTGGGATGGTGACAAAGGCCTCCACTGAGCTGGATGGCAGAGACTTGGAGACAGAAGGTGGTTCTCACCTGGGGCTCCCAGAAGCCAGGGCTGGTGGTGTGTGACTCTGTAGCCCCAGCACTCACCCAGTGGCCACTCTGATGGAAGGCTGGGTGGATACTTGAAGATGCTGGAGTTACCAGAAGACTCCAGTAGGGGGCAGAGGGGCCTGGACAAGAGCTAGCAATGGAATCAGCCGCCAGACCTCACGGCCACTGTCCATCTGCAGCCCTGCTGCCCCTCCTTCCTGGACCCGTCACCGTCCCACTGTGAGCACCATGCATGCCTGGGACACAGCCCCTCCCCCATGGTCCCTACAGGTGAATGGCGAGGCAGGGGTGGCTGAGCCACCTGCTCTTTGACCAGACCCTGGTGACCAGGAGGCCTCCGAGCCCCGGGTCAGGTGAAGTGACCCAGCACCGTGCAGACCGGAGCCTGTCCTGATCTTCTTGCCTTGGGGCTCTGCTCAGCCAACTGGCCCTCAGAGGCCACCATTCTTCCCCTGCCAGTGGCCAGGCACCGTGCCTGTGACCACACTGTGCCGCTTTGTGGACAGAGGTCTCACCCAGCAAGCATCCTGCTGGGCATCTCACTGGGGGGCCCTCAGCACTTGTCTCACCTCTGAGAGCCGGGGAACCACCTGGCCGGGCACAAGCAGTGTGAGCTCTCACTGCCCCACATGGTGCCCTTTGCCCACCCTCCTTCTATGTCAGTGTGAAGGACCCCTCAACTCCATGTGGTTCGTCACAGGTCCTGCCCCCCTCACCCATCCTGGGAGCCAAGCGGGACCCCAACCCAGGCTATCACAATCTGCACCAGGACGGCCATGTGAGCCAGGGTCACTAAACTTGGACGCTGCTGCTGTGGGGTGCCACCTGCCATCTTGTCTGCTGGATGGAACCAGGAAGAGGCCCACAGAGACATGAGACGGGGAGAGAGGAGTGACACCATAGCTCAGAGTCCTGGATCCAGCCATGCCTGAATGATTACCCTGGATTGTCCACTTGAGTTGGGTTCTGTCACTGTTATTAAGACTCTTAAGGCACTATGGGAAACCCTGGTTGTGTAGTGATTAAGTGCTACGGCTACTATCCGTAAGTCATCAGTTCAAATCCACCAGGTGCTCCTTGGAAACTCTGTGGGGCAGTTCTCCTCTGTCTCACAGGCTCACCATGAGGCAGATTTGTTAAGATACCATCAAAAACAAACACTGCCATCAAGTTTATCCTGACTTGTAGCAAAACTGGTGGGGGGCTCTTAAACTGATCTCAAATGTCACAAAGGTCTGTGTGCGTAAGTGAACCCCCACGCTGGCCAAGGAACAACCCAAATCTCCTTTCACTGAGCAAATACAAAGAATCCAGTAACTTTTTCATAACAGTAAAAAATAACATTTTAATTTTCCTATAATACTGTTTTTTCAGTGACAGCATGCACAGCGATTAGGTTTCCATTTAACAATTTCTATACAAGTTGTCACCGGCATTGGTCGCACTGTCACCACGTGTCAACATTCTCCTGATTTCCGTTCTGGCATTCCTCTAATGTCCCTGCTCCCCTTCTCATCCTTGCTTTATGTTTCATGCTGATCATTGTGCTTTCTTTATGTATCAGGAAAATGTGAAAATTCGAAGTATCAGCCCCCCAAATGCTTGGTAGCCCATGCATTGAGCGGGGACGGTCAGCAGCTCGCCGCATATCTCGTGACGCTCCATATCCCAAGTTTCTCCAGGGAGCCCAACTGCTCCCTGGTGAGGTCACCAGCCTCAAGCTCCACTTCCCTCCACCGGGAAACTAATGCCTGATCCTGCATGGGTCTCTTCTCCCAAGTGTCTCTTGCCCTCAGCAGAGAGGCCCGTGCTGCCCTCAAGCCTGGGCCCAATGGGCCTGGCCACCGCCAGCTCATACGGCCTTCTCTTGCCTTCGGCTCCAGCATACCCGCTGGCTGTCACAGATGGTACTATGTCCCCCAGAATGTGTGTCCACTTGGCTAGGCTGTGATTGCCAGCATCGGTGATGGTCCGCCATTCTGTCATCTGATGTGACTGTCCTCGTTATCAGTCCTGCCTCTGTGATGTCAGGGGACCGGCCACAGTTATGTTCATGAAGCAGGACTCGTCTACAAGATTAGGGTGTCTCTTAAACCAATCTCTTTTGAGATCTAAAAGAGAGAAGCTGACAGAGAGACAGGGGACCTCATACCACCAGTAAACCAGCACTGGGGACAGACTGTGTTATTTGGATCCAGAGTCACTGTGCTGGGCAGCTCCCAGACCAGGAGAAGGCTGATGACAAAGACGCCCCCTGACCCCCGGCTCCGGGGGTCAACAGAAGTGCTTTCCTCGAGCTGGCATCCTGGGTTGAGACTTCTAGACCCCTCGCAATCACTCTGAGACGCTTGCTGAAGGTGCGTCTTTGGTTCCCGGCTCCAGCCGGCAGACACACAGCTGCATCCCCCTTCTGTATGCTGCACCTCGACGTTGACACACGTCAGACCCCCTAAAGGGCCTGCTGAAGTACCGGTTCCTGAGCTGTGCCCCCAGCTCAGCAGCATTTCTGACAAGCGTCTGTGGCCACGGCCGTGAGGTGCTGCAGTCTGTCTCACCGACCTGAAGCTCCCAGAATCCTGTGTCTTGGCTTCATCTGTGCCCTCAGGACTCCACTGGGGGTGGTGACAGAAGGGACACGATGAGGCACTTTGTGGCACGGAAAAGGGCCTTAGTCACAGTGGGTAAGAGCTCAGGCTACTAACCAAAATGTCGGCAGATCAAATCAATCAGTAGGTCCTTGGAAAGCTTATAGGGCAGTTCTACTCTGTCCTACAGGATCACTGTGAATCGGACTTGACTTGACAACAATGTCTCTTTGGGGTAGGGATTAAAAGCACTTCCTCCATGTGGATCCTCCATGGCCTAATAGTGTGAATGTCCTGTGTAACACCATTAACCTCCCCTGTGAACTTCCTGTGTGAACTTGCGTGTGAACTTCCTGTGTAACATCATTAACCTTCTACAGCGAAGACCTTAGCCTTTTTCTACCCAATACCATGAGGGAAAGGTCTAGCAGGATTTCCAGGCTGGCCTCTGCCAACTGCAGGCCTCATCTCAACCTCTCCACTCCTATCATCTTTTTTTTTAGCAAGGCCAAAACATTTTTAATTCCTCTACATGCCAGACTATCAGTATCTCTCTCCCTTCAATTTTTTTCTCTTTGCTTAGCTATGAGTTGGAACTGACTCAACAGCAACCAGTTTGATTTAGTTTTTGGTCTGCTTAGAATGCCCCGTGTCTGACTAGAAAACTAGTAATCACCACTCAGTATCCAGGCCAGATCTCAAGGAAGCTTCCACGCCCCTCACACCATCAGTCAGCCCCCTGTGCACCCTGGCCTGTGACCTTCTGGGAACTCGCACTGAAGTGTGAGGGCCTGGAGGGCAGGTGTGGTTCTCACCGGCCTCCAAAGAACTCGACCAGTGGTAGGAATACAGCCTCTGCCAGATGCAGAAAACCAAGCTGAGCATGCAGAGTCCTAAAAGAGGGAGTGGCCACTATCAAGCTAGAAGAGAATGAAATCCAATCTGTTCTTCACAGGGATGTGAACAGGGAGGGTCAGACAGGTAACAGAACTTGCCAAAGGCCACTCAGCAAGAAAGTGAACCTTCTAAGATTCCAATTCAGGAACCTGAGACCAAAGCCCCCTGTTTCTCCCCAGGTGACTACCTTGGAGCAGCGTTTGCTGAAACGGCATTTTATTTTAGGGTCAGACTTCAAGCAACTCCTCTTCCATTTAATCTTAATCTTGAGTACACTGTGAACTGAGTATCATGGATTGTTTGTGTTCCCCAAAAAATATGTGTAGAAATGTGGCCCATGATTCCTGGCACTGTGTGGTACTCCTTTCCTGTCGTGTGGAGCCTGCCTCTCTGGTGTTAATGAGGGTGGGTGGGTGGCCGCTGTGTTGCTGGTGCTGGACTTGGTAAGATTATTTTGTGCCTTGAGGCAACCTCTTGAGATATAAAAGAAAAAAACTATCAGGGAGAGGGCTGGAGGCAGAGTGAATCCTTCATAAAGGATTTGGGGTCTCTGTTCCTCAGAAGCTTCCAGTTCTGGGAAAGAAGGATGACACGGACTTTCCTCCAGAACCAACACAGAAAGCCTTCCCTTCTAGCTGATGGCCTAGAATTTGGACTTCTAGCCTAATGGACTGTGACAGAATATAATTTCCCTTTTAAAGCCATCCACTTGTGACATTTTTGTTAAAGCAGCACTCGATGACTAAGACACTAGGGGTGGCTTGTGGTTCCCTCTTTGCTTCAGGAGCTAGAAAGCTCAGGATCAAATTTCTAAAGAGCCTGCAGAACACCTGGCTGCTCCTCATGGACGAACACGGTCCCTACCTTCATCTGCTTTCTCGTTTTCGCATCTTCCTGCCCTGATCTCCTCACTGATTGATTAATTTCCTCTTGTACTTTTTATCCAATCCCTTTGGTACCGGCTGTATATAAACAAATAGTGCTGTAGGCGATGTGGTGAGACCGGGATCAGAGCCGGCTCCCGGGAGCCCCGGAGAGGGGCGCGGGACGGGGGGGGGGGGGGGCGGGGGGCGGGAGGGTGTTCCAAGGGGGCACCACTTACTGTCCTGGGGGTCTTCTGGACCAAACCTTGGAGATCTTTCAAGAGTGGGCTCACCGTTTCCCTTTTAATTCTCACCAAACTTCAGAAACTTCTCTGCAAACCTGATGGAACATTTTCCCAGCCTGCATCACCGGAAACGAAAAAGAAAACATCTCCTCGTCCGTCCATTCTGCGGCTCACCCTGCGAGAGCGAGAAGTTCATTACCAAAGATGACACCGAGAGCAGACGCATCCACAGAGGTCACGCAGTCAGATGTCAACATTTCGATAACAACCTGTTTCTTGCATGGCCATGAACCACAGCATCTCCATAAAAGGCCCACATGTTACTGAGGACTGACTTGGGCCTCGGGGCCCTATTTCCTGCCATATTACAAGGAGGCGATGAACTCAGCTCAGAGGTCCCGTTCTTCAGCACCTCCAAGTGCTGCCTTCTGCAGTCTTCCTTCCTTTCCACAGCAGCTCCAGAGGCTGCAGGTGCAGCGCCTCGGACCTTCCCAGAGGTCACAGCTCCACTCAAAAGAAGCCCCCGCACCTTAATTATGCCCTCCCAAGGGGGCCAGCCTATTCTCCATGCCACATGACAGAGGGGTCCTCGGCACGGCCAGCCAAGGGACACACGCAGAACTTCTGGGGCAATCCTACCCCTCCCAGGACCGTCCCCCATCTGCCTTGGGGACACGCCCATGGCCCCCACCTCGAGACGAAGCCCTCCTCCCAGAAGCAGCGCCCGGGCCCCGCATGACCCGGCCACCAGGACCTTCTCCATCCTCCTCACATATGCCCTACGCTGCAGCCTCACGCACGCGGGGGTTCTCTTAGGCTGCCGCGTCCTTGAGGTCCTCAGGGCTTCAACCCTGTTCTCCCTGTGGCCTCCTTCACTTGCCCGTCTTCTCGAGGCAAACCCCGCGCATCCTCCAGGATCCCACTCTGTCACTCGGTCCAGAGCCTCCTGTCCCCGGCAGACACGGGCCCGCTCCTCCTCCGTGGCCTGCCGTGGCCCCGACAGCGGGGCCACCAGCCGAGTCGCCGCTTCGACACTTCCGCCCGTCGGACGCCCCGCCCAGGAGGCGGAGCGAAGAGGCCCCGCCCACCCGCCCCGGGTGACCCGGTGGCTGTCGCCCAGCCCCGTGCGCCCCGACTTGGGAAGCGTCAGTAAAGCACACTCCGCCCATCAGGCTGGGACGCAACGGCCGTGGCCGGCTGCGCTTCGCCCTGTGTTACAGCCATCTGGGTTCCGTGTCAGCAATCCCCTTGCTTTCAGAATTGGACACGGGCTCCCCGCGAGAGGTGGCAGTGGCCGTGGGAGCCGTGCCCCGGGAGGGCCCCGCCGGGCTGCAGCCGAGGGTCGGAAGGCTCAGTGGCGCCGCGTGTTCCAGGCAGAGGAACAGCACGTGCGAAGGCCTCAAGGTAGCAACATCAGGTTCTTCCTCCTAAGGCTGCCAAGGCTGCCACCTGGCTGTCCACCCTGCTTGTCCCCCCACCGCCGTGACTAGCCCGGCGGCATTTCCCAGGCCTCGTTGGCTGCCTTTAGCCCTGCTCACAGCTGTGAAACTCACCTTTCCCTGTCTCTCCTCAGCCACCCGTTTGGAGTCTGCCACCTGTGCCCTGCCTGGTCCCCATTCACTCAAATGCAGGGAAGAAAAGGATTCTAGTCTCCGGAGCGCCAACTCCAGGCCAGGCACTTGGTCTACTTTCCCTCATTTAATCTCCATAACAATCCCGAGATACACACATCATTGGTCCCTTTTGACGGAGGTGGAAACTGAGGCACAGAAAGGCTGTGTGACTGGTCTGAAAAAAAACAGCTGAAAAACAGCAGGGCCGGGATTTGAGTCGGGATCTGGCTAATCCCAAAGCCCGTGCTTTCTCTCCAGGACGCTCTGTTTCTGTACACACATGCACATGTGAGCAAACATGGACACACATGCATGTACACGTGAGCATGAGCACATGCTTGTGAGCATGCGTGTGCACACGTATGTGCGTGCACACATACAGCTAAGAACTTCCTGGGGGCAAGCTTCCACGATTCCCATGACTGGCTCTGGGGAGAAGAGACTGTATGAAGGACACCGCAAGGAAACTGCCACCTCTGAGAACGGTAAAATGCCAACAAACCCTGCAGGGAAAGTACCACAGCCTGTGGCTGCAGCTGAGGTCCTGCTGACTCAGGAACCTCTGTCTGTTTACCCATCCAGCGATCTGGACATCCACTGTGACTCAGGTTCTTTCTCAGGTATTGAATGGCACCAAGAATGACACAGATGAGGCTGCTGCCTCCCTGTGCCTCCTCCTCGGCCAGGAGGTGACCTCCCAACCAAAGCAGCAGTGGCCACCCAGCCCCTCGGGAGCCCGGGATGAAGGGAAAGCTCAGCTGGATTGATCCTGTCTTTATCTGAAATTTCAATATTTGTTCAAGATGGCTTTTTTTTACGTTCACTTTTATTTTTTTTAAATGTTGCATTAGGATGTTATCTCTCTGGATGACTGAGTTTTTTAGGTACCCGTTTAGGGTCGCTATGAGTCAAACCTGACTCAATGACAGTGCGTTTGGTTTCTTTGCGCTACATTTTGTACTCTTACAGTTCCGATTCGATGGCACTTGGCTTTGGCACAGTTGGCTAGGAGTCAGAATCCACCCCATGGCAAAGGGTTTGGTTTCCGCTTTGTTTTCAGTCTTGTCCCTGCAAGGATGTGGAGTGGCAGAAGCCACAGAGAGAGCAGGGGCGAGAAGTAGCATCCTGAGGATGCCTGTTGAGATGGAGCGGTGCTGTGGATTGGATTGTGCCCTCAGAAGAATCTGCTTAAACCCTAATCCCACCGCCTGTGAACGTGGCCTTCATCTAGAAATAGGGTATTTAAAGATGTTACTGGTTCAGTATGGAGCCCCAATGGTGCAGTGGTTAAAAGCGCTGCTGCTAACCCAAAGGTCAGCAGTTGGGATCAACCAGCTGCTCCTGGGAAGCCCTTTGAGTCAGTTCTGCCCTGGCCTGGACGGTCACTGTGAGTCATAATCCACTGGCCAGAACCAGGAGATGAATTTAGTTAACACAAGGTCATGCTAGGATGTCTTACAGAAAGAAGACAGACAGACAGAAGACGGCCACATGGCAGTGGAGGCACAGCCTGCAGACATGGCAGCCATAAATCAAGGATTAACGATTGTCACCAGAAGCCAGGAGAGGGGCATGGAGTAGATTGTCCCTCAGGACCCACAGAAGGAATCAGCACTGCTGACGCCATGATCTGGAAGTCTAGTGTCCAGAGCCAGGAGACCACCCATGTCTCTCCCTGTGAGCATCCACAGTGAGGGACAGCAGCCCCACGAAGCCACACAGGTGTCCGGTGGGGAAACTGAGGACAGAAGGGACAGAGCCTGGGGAACTGAAGAGTGAGATGAAGGCCCTGGAAGCCACTTCTTCCCTCATCTTCGGTTAAATCGTGCCCCGCTTCAGACGGCAGTACAAGTCATGTCTCCCTGGGAAGATGCAGGTCCCCCCCAGACTCTGCTTCCCCCTACTCTGCCCTTTCTGCTAATCTGTGTGCCGTTCTCCAAACCTGCTGCCCAATCAGCATAGACTCTGATAGAGCTGGGTGGCTGGAGGGCAGGGAGACGACCACCCAGCCATGTCCTGGGGTTCTGGAGTCACAAGCCAGAGCCGGGGACAGGGCACCCCTCATATGGCCCACGTGTGCAACGGAGAAGCGCTTGATCATTGTGGCCAAGGGAAGGTGCTGGAGTCTGGTGACAAGAAGAGGCTGTGGAGGTCTAGAAGCGGCAGTGATGGCTTCCCAGAGTCCACAGAGGGCCTGGGGGCAGCTGGGGAAGGCCACCCTGGGCCACGGCAGGGGACAGATAAGGACAGAGAAGAGGTCAGAAGCCAGGGAGTGGGGCCAAGAGGGAACTGTTTTTAGAAGCACAATGTTTCAGAGTTGATATTTTGGTAATTTTTTTTTTTAATCTTAGAGATATTGCTTGCTGTAAAGCAATGTGGTGGGGCCCACCCATCCTTCCGTCTGGTGGACGTGTCAGCAGGTTCTTGAGTAATGAGCACTTCATGTTAAAAAAGGCTTCTTCTCAAGGCTGGAGGAGTCCTGAAATTGACAGTGTTAAAGGCTTTTTGTTGCTGTTTGTATTGTTTTTTTATTTTTTTATCTTCGTATTTTTGTATATTGCTTAAAATTTAGAACAAAATGAATATTCATCATTTTGTTTAAAAAAATATAATGATCCTAAAAAGTCAAAACAATGATGGATCTTTTTCAATTCCTAGAAAACGTAAATCAGTGAAGAGCACTTTGTCCATCTCAAATGTGTTTCTCAGTCACAGCTGCAAAGTGAGACATGAGGGTGCAATCCAGAGTCATCCTGAGACCAGACGCTGGCTCAGCCTATGGCATCCACATATGCTCTTTGTATTAAAACAATTACATTGACTGAAGACACTGACTTTCACCCTGATAAATGCAACATCCCCAAAACAGTTAGGAGTTAATTAGTTCATGGTGTAAAACTTTCCCACTGATCCACCAAGAGCCCTGACATATTCAGATGGGGACCGTCACCCCCAAAACATATTTGAGACTATTGGAAAAGGTGATGCCCAAGACCCACCTGCCCAGATGTGCCAGGATTCTGGCAGTAGAGACAGCACTTAGAGATGGTCTCATCTCTGGACTTACATCCAGTAATGTGGCTGTGGCTGCCAGAAGGGAAGTGAGAGGACTTTGAAGCTGCAACAGAGCTCACGAGAAATGATCAAGGATTGGCAGGGACAGTCATGGCCATGGGAGGCCTGTGGGCAGCGGAGAGGCTGGAGATTTCTCACCTGGTCCAACGTTCTCAGATTCGGCTCCTTAATCAAAACACTGTCTGGAAGGTTACTTAGTGGCCTGTTCCTCTCAGATGCTCTGTCATTTCTTCTCTGCCAGAGCAACTACAATTCAGTTTAAGCATCTTGTTTATTTTTTTTTAACAGTTTTAGTAATACATGATTTACACACGGTAGCATTTATTAATTTTAAGGTACTATTTTTTAAGATTTGAAAAATGCATACAGTCATGTAAATACCGCTGTATAGAATTTTACACACATAACACACCTTCTGCTTTTGTTCGCTGGCTGCACCTTCCCCCCAAGCCAGTCTTCTGCAGTGTCCTACTGCAAGAAGTATGAACATGAGGCACTTATGAAAATAACCTGGTGGGGACGGTCCTGCAAACATGCTGACAGCATGCATTGTTTGCCAAAAAATAAGGCATTCACAATTTAGAACATTTCCGTCACCCCCAAAACCTCCGTTGCCCTTTTGAAATCAGTCCCCTGCTTTCATGCTCTGAGCTCTTGCACCCACCAGCCTGCTTTCTCTCACCACAGTTTTGTCTTTTCTACAGTTTTACAGGAGTGAAATAACGCAGTGTGGAATGTGGAACACCTGTCTTCTTTCATTTAACAGACCTGATTTTTATTCAAAGAACACACGATTTCTGTGTTTGTTGGTCAGCCACGACACCCCACCATTGGATATGCTCATAACCACTGCTGGCTCGGTCATCCAGTGCTGCAGTAACAGAAATGCCACCAGTGGGTGGCCACTAAAACACAAGTTTGTTCTCTCACATTCTAGGAAGCTAAACACTTGAATTCAGGCTACCAGCTCCAAGGGCCGGCTTGTTTGCTTTGTCAACTCCGGCTGAAAAGTCCTTGTCACTGATCTTCCCCTGCACGAGAAGCCTCTCAGCATTGGGATCCTGAGTCCAAAGGACATAGTCTGTTCCCAGTGTTCCTTTCTGGTGGTATGAGGTCCCCATGTCTCTCTGCTCACTTCTCTCTTTTATATCTCAAAACAGACTGGCTTAAGACTCAGTCTAATCATGTAGATCCAATCAGTATGACTGCTGTTAATCCATCTCAGTATCATCGTGATGGGACTTACCTAAAACAAAACAAAACAAACATCTGTTGCCGTGAAGTCAGTTTTGACTCACAGTGACCCCATAGGGCACAGGAGAACTGCCCCATAGAGTTTCCAGGGAGCACCTGGTGGATTCAAACTGCTGCCTATTTGATTAGCAGACATAGCACTTAACCACTATGCCACAACACACAGAAATATCACATTGATGACAAAACAGTGGACAGTCACAGGATGCTGGGAATCGTGGCCCAAGCAAATTGATACGCATATTTTGGGGGGCGCAAGTCAATCCATAACTACCGCCAAGTCAGTTTTTTTACATGTTGCTCTGAAAAAATTAGAAACAGCTTGTGAGGACAGGGCAAAGCGGGTGAACAGACACAGAAAGCATGCCTTATTTACATAAAAACATGGCACCACATTACAGATTCTCCTGTGTCATGACATGGATGAGTAGTTCTTCACCTTTTCTTGCTGGCTAGTATTCCACTGTAGGACAGAAAACAGCTTGTTTATCTGTTCAACCACTGATGGACATTTGGGTTGTTTTCACTTTGTTGGCTACTATGACTAAAGCTTGCGACAAGTCTTTGTGTGAACATGTGTTTTCCTTTTTTTTTGAGTAAATACTTGGAATGCAATTGCTGGATCATGTGGTTGGCTTTGGAAACCCTAGTGACATAGTTGATAAAGACTATAGCTGCTAACCAAAAGGTCAGCAGTTCGAATCCATCAGGCGCTCCTTGGAAACTCTATGAAGTAGTTCCACTGTGTCCTATAGGGTCACTATGAGTCAGAATCAACTTGATGGCAGTGGATGAGTGTTTATGTTTAGCTTTACCAGAAACCGGCAAACTGGCTCCCAAAACATAGGTAGCATTTTGCATCTATATCAACAGTGTAGTAGATTTGTAGTTGCCCAATATCCTTGACAGAACTTCTACTGAGAGTCTTTTTTAATTTTGACAAATACAATTAGCATGCTTTTAATTTGCATTTACCTGAAGACTGATGATTTTCAGCATCTTTTCATGTACTCTATGGCACTACTGTATTTTCTCGGATAAATGTTTTAATCTTTTGCCTCTATTTTTCTTATCATGTTGTCTTCTTATTATTGAATTATAAGTATTTTTTATATTTTTATACCAGTCTTTTATATGTTTTGCAACTATGTTCTCCCAATTTATATCTTACCTTTTCATTTTCTTAACATGGTCTTTTGAAGAACAAAGAATTTACATTTTGAAGAAGTCCACTGATCTGTTTTTGTTTGTTTTCAAATCTGTCAATTTCATCTTCTATTTTTAAAATTTTTTCTTAGTAGAAGCTCAAGAAGATTTTATATACACTTCAGCCTGTGATCCATTTTGAGTTAATTTTTTTGAGATGGGAGGTGGGAGTTGAGATTCATTTCTTTACATGTGAACATATAATTGTTTATCCTTTCGTGGCCCTGAGGATTTAGTCAAAGATTAAGTGAGAATATCTGTGTGGTTCTGTTCTAGATGCTGCAGTCTATTCCATTGCTCTGTCAACCTAATTAGTATAAATATTTCCAGCAAGTCTTAAAATCAGTCATGTGAGTCTAATTTTCTGGTCGTTCAGGCTAGTCTAGGTCTTATGTATTTCTATATAAATTTTAGAATCATCTTGTCAGCTTCTATTTTTAAAAATCCTGCTGGGATTCCAACTAGGGTTGCTTTGACTAGATAGATAAATCTAGGGCATTTAAGAAGGTCCAGCCTTGTAATCCTAAAGACAGTAAACTTTTTCATTTATTTAGGTCTTCTTTAATTTTGTAATGTTTAGTGTACACTTGCACATTTTTTTGGTAGATTTATCCCTTAAAGTTATTTTCAATGTGATTGTAAACGATGTTGCTTTTTTCATTTCAAATTCTCATTGTTCATTAATACTATATAAAAGTAAATTTGACTTCTATATATTGACCTTGTATCCTATAACCTTACTAAACTCACTAGTTCTGGTAGCTGTTTTGTACATTATTTGGGATTTTCTATGTAGAAGATCATGTCATCTGGGAAGAAAGACAGTATTACTTTTCCCTTTCCAGTCTATGTGCCTTCTGTTTATTTTTCTTATCTTATTGCATTGTCTAGGTGTTCACAATAATGGTGAATAGAAGTGGTCATATCAGAGAATGTGCCTGATCTCTGGGGGAAAGCATTCAGTCTTTCCTTGTTAAGTATGAGGCCAACTGTAAGCTTCTGTAAACTGAAGAAGTTCCTGAGTATCCCTAGTTTTCTGAGAGTTTCTAATTGTTAATGGATGTTGAAATTTGCCATATATAAATTTTTGGCGTCTGTTATTAAAATGGAAGCCCTAGTGGCATAGTGATTAAGTGCTACAGCTGCTAGTCAAAAGCTCAGCAGTTTAAATCTACCAGGTGCTCATTGAAAACTCTATGGGGCAGTTCTACTCTGTCCTATAGGGTCACTATGACCCAGCATTGACTCAACACCATTGACTTTGATTTGGGTTTTTGGTATTATGAAAATGGTCTTGTGATTTTTTTTTTGGAGGTTTGGGTGGGGAGGTCTGCCAACATTATGAATTACCTTAATTGATTTCTTAATTCATGAGATAAAACACTTTACCATGATACATTATCACTTTATGTAATATTTGATTCAATTGACTAAATGTTTGTTAAGGTTATGTATTCAAGGATGATCTATTAGTCTATTATTTTCTTGTGCTATCTTTGTGTAGTTTAAGAATCAGGATAACACCAGCCTCATAAAATGAGTTGCACTTTTCCCTACCTTTGCATCTGTAAGAGGAATCTTAGTATTATTTCTTTCTTGGTGTTTAGTAGAATTCACCAGTGAAACCATTGAACGTGGAAAGTTTTTTTGTTTGTCCATTTTTTTTAATTTTTGAGGGGAAGCATTTGTCATGGACTGAATTGTGTCCCCGCAAAAATACGTGTAGCAAGTGGCTGGGCCATGATTCTCAGTTGTCATGGATTGAATTGAGTTCCTCCCCAAAATATATGTAACTGCTTGTCTGTGCCATGATTCCCAATATTGTGTAATTGCCCTCTAGTTTGTGCTTTTCCTGTGTTGTAGACCATAATCTCTGCCTGTGGTTAATAGACTGTTTTATGTTAGCGGATTAGGGTGGGACAGTAACACTCTCCCTAAGGTCACCTCCCTGCTCCAGTGTAAAGAGATTTTCCCTAGAATGTCACTTGCACCACCTTATATACTACACCAGATAAAAAGAAAGAGAAGCAAGCAGAGAAGGAGCCTCACACTATCAAGAAAGCAGCATTAGGAGCAGAATGGGTCCTTCTGACCTGAGATTCCTATGCCAAGATGCACTCAGACCAAAAACTGGACTGATGCACCACAGGGACCTTCCTCCTGAGCCAATGGAGAGCAAATGCCTTCTTCTGGAGGCAGTATCTTGAATTCAGGCTTCCAGCCTACCGACTGTGTAAGAATAAACTTTTCTTTGCTAAAGCCATCCACTTATGGCATTTCTGTTAGGGCAATACCAGATGACTCAAATAATATTTAACTGCTAATTTAATTTCTTTAATAGCTATAGGGACTTTCCGGTTATCCATTTCTTCTTGAGTAAGCTTTGGTAGTTTCTGTATTTCAAGAAATTTGTCCATTCCATCTGAATTACGAGACTTAATGGCTTTAAGATGTCCATAGTACCCTCCTACTGTTATTTTAATGCCTACAGGATATGTAGTGACATCTTCTCTTTCCCTCTTGATAACAGTAATTTGTGTCTTCTTTTTTTTTACCTGATCCATCCGGCTAGAGGTTTATCAATATTTCAAAGTGCTATATTTTAGTTTTATTGATTTTTTTCAACTGTTCTTTATTTCAACTTTTGTAGACTCTTGCTCCTCTCATTATTATTTCTTCCTTCTGTTTATTTTGCATTTACTCAGTTTTTTCCTTGTTTCTTCAAGTGCAAGACTAGACCACTGATTTGAGTCCTTTTCTCATATATGCACATTTAATGCTATAAATTTCCCTTTAAGCACTGATATAGTTGTATTCCACAAATTTTGGCATGTTTTGTTTACATTTTGATTCATTAAAAAATAATTTCTAATCTTTCTCGTGATTTCTTCTTTGACCTATGGATTGATAAAAATGTGATGTTTAATTTACAAGTACTTGGGGGAATTTTCTGGCCTCTTTGTTTACTCATTCATTTATCTATTTATTTGTTTGTTTGCTTTATATTGACTTTTAGTTTAATTTTACTGCATTCTGGGAGAATATTTGTGTGATTTATAACCATTTATTAGGACTGACTTCATAGCCCAGTGTGTGTTCTATCTTGGGGAGTGTTCCTGTGTTCTTAAAAAGAATGTGTATTTTTAAAAATTAGAAACTGGGGGGGGGGGGGGGAAAGAATGTATATTTTTGCTTTTGTTGATTGAAGTTTTCTATAAATGTTAATTAGATCCAGTTGGTTCAAAATGTTGGTTGATAGTGAATATTTGTATATCCTTATTCATCTTCTTCTGTTTACTTGTTCTATCAAGTAGTAAGATAATGGTATCAAGAGGGATATTGAAATCTCAAATTGTAATTATGGATTTGTTGATTTTTTAATTTTTATTGGTTTTGTTGCATGTAGTTTGAAATCCTGCTGTTTAGCTAGACCTGATTTTAGAACTCTGTCGTCTTCATGAATCGCACTGCTGTAACCATGCTGTTGAAAGTTATCATGGTCCCTGTTACAAGTGCCTCTCAAGCTCTTCTGTCTGAAGCCCACTTAGGGGACAAAATGATCCTGTGGTTCCTGGCTGTCCTTATCTCCATTTTTCCAAAGCAATTGTCAAGGGGAGGAAAAGGATTAACACAAGGAAAACCTAGAAGCTACTCTACAAATATGTTGACAAGTGTGAGACTGGAAATTGATGATGGACTAATAGCAAAGTGTCCTTTCCCAAAATTAAGAAAATTTCAACTCAGCCTGAACACCTACTTTACAAGAAATTTGCAATATCATCAAGAGTTAGGTGGAAGTTCAACTTGCTGAGAGACTACTGGGGTCCTTAGTAAAGGCGAGTGATGCACAAAATTTAATCTATGGAAGCTGTATTTAGTAAACTTCAAGAACACAGTGAGTTACTGCTAATTGTATGTCAGTTGGTCACAAATAACAACTAAATTATGTGGAATCAGGCATCACTCACAGCTAAAACCAGATTCAGTATGTACGTTTTCAATCTGTTTGTGACCATGCAGGATTTCCTTCCATTCTCCTTGTGAACTGTGGACTACACGTGAAGAAACACAACTCCATGGAAGTCTCTATAAGGAAACTGCCTTCAGAGTCTCCTCAGTGGGAATAAAAACGGCTGTGGTTCTCTTGGCACAGACGACAATATTCACTGCGTCCCTTTTCTCCTTGGTAGCCAGGAAGCTCAAATCTAAACTCACAAATCAAACTTTAGAACCACCTCATTTTCTCTATTCAAGTCTTCATTTTCCCTCCTCTCAATTATGGTTTATACTTTCCTAGAGTATTGAACATGTGTCTTCACAGTCATCTCTTTTATTCTCATTTGTCTGTCTGTGGACAACAAGGCACCAGCATGAATAAGTGCAACAGTATGGCTGTCTGAGGGTCACTGCACAGATTGCTTCAAACCCCATCACTGCTCTGCCCTCAGGTAGTCCACCCAGGCCCTTTAAAGCATCCAGAAATGTCACTGTGTGTTTACTGAGGAGAAACAAAGTCATGTTTCTGCTGTCCTTCTGGCAGGAGAGCAGATCCAGCCAGTCGTCACCCGGTGACCGTGACTGACAAGCAGAAGCAATCCTGACGGCTCTGTAAGGTGGTGGACCAGCTGCCTGGGGAGGTTTGTGCATTCCACAGGAGCACTTCCGGGGGTCTGGAGATCCGGGAACATGACATTGTAATCTCAGTTATGTTTTATTTATAGTGAGTGCAGCCGCAGCTAGGGTGAGTTAACAAACAAAGATGATTGCTTCTGAGCCACTCTCACGTCCTGAGGTAATTAAGTCAAAGTAACACGCCAGTTGGGGGTTCATGGTGTCGACAGCCTTTCCTGTGGGGCAGTGAACTGCAGCCCCTAGACCCAAAGGGTGGAACCTGAAGAAACAAGGAAGTATTCATCATTGGTTAAAGGGGCATCATTAAAAGGCCCTGGCATAAATTACTCTTCTTTTTCTAAAAAAAATCATAAAACACTAAGAAAACAATGGAGTGAAAACCGCCAGGGGCAGAGAAATGTACAGCTTCCAGGCTGTTGGTGAAACAGGTGAGGGGCTCTCCGTGTGTCTCCAGCGGCCTACATGAAAAATATTGACTGCAACCAAACTAGCATTTGTAATCAGCTCCGGGCTGCACTGTGTTATACAGACCACTGGCTTTTAAAAAATTAAAATATGAATCAAACTCAGATGACAAAGAAGTTCAGCTTCTGCGGGAGGAAATCAAATACATCATCAAAAGGTCACAATTCAGAAACAGATTGCTGTTAAAATTTATTACTTGTTTGCAAAATGGACTGCTGATCATTGGTATCTGCTAAACGCTTGGGCACCCCTGACAAAAGTAAGTACAATATAGAAATAAAGCCTGTGCATTCACTGGGCAGGATGGGGGGTGGAATGAAAATGGACTGCTGAAACCCCCTAGAGGGAGGCAGGAGGCTAAGGCTGCTGGACTGGGCGAACCCGTGGGGAAGGACTGGTAGTCCAGAACAAAATGGAAAAGAGACACAGGACTGGCAAAACAGACCATCGCTGTACCTTCGGAGATTCAGAGATGAGCAGGAGTCTAAAAGACACAAAAGTCAGACATCTAACAGTGGACCAGAAAGGTTCTTAAGACCCGAAGTCCCCGCTCAGAGCCCCAGCCCTGACCTTCCTGTGGGCTGGGCGCGTGCCTACGGGCCTGCTGCCACCCAGGGCTCTGAGCATCAGGGCTGAGGACAACCCTCAGGTCAGCACGGCACCTCCAGTGCCCAGCGGAGCACCCAGCACCGGGCAAGGTGTGGTGGAAGGCTTCATGGTTTGGGCCCCAATATCTCCCCCACCCTTTCCTCAGTGACCCTACTCTTCAACTCTAGAAAATCCCTTCTATTCCAGTTGGTCTAGAAAACCAGAATCAAGTCAGTTGACCAGAGGCCTTCTTCTGGCTCAGTGACTGGTTGAGGAATGGCCATTTGGCTCATTGGAGTCACGGAGACGGGAGGGGAAGTTGGCCAGGAATTCTGGGAAAGGGGGTGTCCCACTCTTCTGAGAGTTCCTGAGACCAGTGCCAGAGAGATCCTCCTGAACGGTGCAGGGTAAGGGAGTGAGGGTGCAGCAGGGGTGGGAACGTGGATAGAAGAGGATGAACCAGGACGAGATCGGACAGGCACAGCACTCCAGCTCTTTGGACGGCATTCTGAGCACTCTGCAGGCTCCCTTGAAGTCAGGTTGGTGCTGGCCAAGGGGGTGGGACAGAGGTGACAGTCACCTCTTGTAGGCCCGTAGGACCCCCTACCTGTGACCCTCCGTGTTTTGTATTGTCAGTGACTCAGTGCAGACCCCCAAAGAGATGGCAGGCCAGCGATGGCTGCCAGCACTGTCCACAGTCCTGGCCACACCCTGTGTCTGTGCTGTCCAGATGACGGCCATCGGCCACACACAGCCACCAATCCTTTGAGATGTGATGAGTACAACTGAATTTTTCGTTCTATTTACTTTTAATTAATTTACGTAGTTGCTAGCTACTGTACTGGATGCCACAGCTCTAGAAAAGGGCAGTGTCAAGAAGGAAAGGGGCAGTCACCATATGGAAAGCCACTCACCTATCACTTTATGGGAAGGGGACATGAGCAATGAGTAACTTTCACTGCACTGAATCGCTGGAATTTTGCGGTTTGTGGCAGCAGATCCCGTGATGTGCAGATCCACCACCTGTCTGTCGGTTTGCCAAACATCGAAGGTGAAGTGGACGGGAAGCCTCGCTGATGAAGATCACAGACCACAGCCTTCAGTACGGACCGCACCTCAACATCAAGAAAACGGAAGTCCTCACAACTGGACCAACAAACAATATCATGATAAACAGAGTTGGATACAGAGGTTTGGGGATCATATGTAGAAACAAGAGAGGGACAGACAGAGAAAGAGAATAGGACAAGGACAGAGAGACAGAGGGAGAAACAGAGGGAAAGAGACAGTCAGTGGAATGACGACAGAGAGAAGAGAGTGAGAAAGCGCAACAACAGAGCAGTGAGCGATCTGGAGCCGTGGGGACAGGAGCTGTGACTTATCCCATCTGCCGGCTCTCCCAACCCCTCCCTAGAGGGGCAGCAAGCCCAGATCAGCAGCCCACCTCTGCCCGCCTCCGGAGCTGTCCCTCTCCCCACATGCCAGCCACCCCCTGCCCAGCTGCCTGGAGGCAGCCAGGAACTCAGGGCTATGCCAAGTGGGTGTCTCTGTGACTGTGCCAGGCGAGGCTCCCTGGGTGCACACATGGTGGGGGGGTGGGGTTCAGGGAGACTTCATCTCAGTCCTCTGAAGAATGAGGGTGGGGGGTAGGAGGCAGAGAGCAAAGACTGCAAGGTGGGTGGGTGGGGTTGAGGGCTTGCTAGGGACAGGGGGCCACACATAGAAAAGGAAAGAGCAGACAAATGGAAATAGCTTGGGCCATGTCCTGGGTGCCTTTGCCAACACTTGTCTTCATGTCTAATTCTCACCACAGCTCTGTGTGTGGAGGCCCTGGCCCTGTACTGCAGATGAGGAAACTGAGGCTCCAGAGAGAAAGATCCCAGCTGTTCATCTGGTTAAGTGGCAGAGCTGAGAGCCCTGGTCAGCCCCAGATGTGGACAGTCCTAAATGCTATATTCTTCCCACTTCACTGAAATTTCCAAGTTCATGAGGAAACAAAGGACCACACACCAAATGTGTCTAAAATGTGCAGCTGAACAACACCAGAGCCATCACCGGCATCACAGATAGCGAGTCTGAAGGAGAGCAGAGTGGTGTGGGCCAAGTATCCTGGGAGAGCCCAACAGGAGTGGAGGAAGTTAATTTTTAATTCTCTACCTGCCATCTTCCAAAGTGTTCTGAGGAGATCACAACAAAATCATACATACAACAGTGCTGCAAAGTAGAAAATCAAAACTATAATAATACAGAAGGAGCAAAAGAGAAGAAAAAAATCTGAAACTACTTGAGCTGTTGTGTTTAGGCATTAGACGTGACAGTGAGCTTCCTGTCAGCCATGGTAAAAAGGGAAATGCAAGAAGTTAAATGATTCAAATTCAAAATGAAATGCATTAGCTTATCAGGAAAGATTTTCCAAGATTTCCCAAAATCTTTCACAAAATTCCCAGATGGATAACATCTCTCACAAACATACATATATATATATATTACACACACAGATGGATGGATAGATGGATAGATTGATAGAGACAGAAATACAGAAATATACATAGATTGAATGTATCCCTCCCAAATATGCACTGAAATCCTAATCCATGTACTGGTAAACATAACCATGTTTAGAGATAGGGTTTTTCCTTTGACATGTCAGTGAGGTCACTTCTAAGTTGTAAAAAGAGAAGAATGGACCCAGACAGAGACACAGCCTGAGGGAAGACAGATGCCAAGGAATGCTAATGACCTCCTGAGGCTACTGATAGGAGAGGACCCTCCCCTTAAAGCTGACATCCTGACTTGTACTCCAGCCTCCAAACTATGAGACAGCAAATTTCTGTTCTTAAAAGCTACCCACTCGTGTACTTGTGGAATGTTTTTTTTACAGCAGGCCTAGGACCTGTGAGAATCCCTGAAAGATAAGGAAATCAAAGCCAGATTGTTGGCAACTGACTGCGTGTCTCATGGGTTTCAGATCCAGAAAAAGTACCGAGGGCTAGAGTTCCGCTACTTATATGGGCATCAGTCCATGTGAGGCTGGGTATCTGGAACTAAATCCTTTACACAAAGCCTAGATTATTAAAGAGCTACTCCATCCACACAAATAGAAAAGCTGCACTCACAGGTAGGCGATGAAGAGGAGAGCGAGCCGCCTGCCTGCGCCTCAAGTGGGGAACAGGGTACCAAGACCAACCCAGTGTGAGATCCAGATTTATTCCCCCTCCCCAGACCACTGAAGGCCCATCATAGCTGTGAACATCAAGTTTAACAACCAGGACTCATCAGTTTTGCTGGGGGTGGCAGGAACTCACTGAAGATGAGCTCACAATTGGATACTATAAGTTTTTAAGGAATCAACCCATGAACGTCCTCAGAAGAAGCAAACACAGGAGAACCCACAATGGCACCATGTTCTGAAAGAGAATGTAAAATCAGGTAGTCCAAAGGATGTCAAAGAACAGGATTAAAAAAAGTCATTAACATCTACTGTGTTTGTTTTCATTGGCCATTACTGAGAGAACTGCTAGGTGACTTTGTGGAGGTGGGAAGAACCAGCCCTAAAATGACCAGCAACGGCAGCTGAAAATGCAACATTAAAATTAACCTCATTGTTGGTATTGATGTAAGTAGACCAAGGCTAATAATGTGCCTTTTGGTGTAGCTTGTGCTGCTCTACATCTAAATAGGGGTAGACTTTCAGATTCAGGCAGGACTCGACGATTCCCAGAACTATCTTTACAGATAGACGTGGCCAAAGTCTGGTGGAGCTCTGAGCCCTGGTCCCCATAAGGAAGGAGATAGGTTTTTAGCCCACTTATCAGTGCTCAAAACTTTCTAGGTACTTGGTTCACTGGAGAAGTAGGCACATTTACAAATAAAATGCCATATGAATCTTCATCATAACCCTATGAAGAAAGCACTATAATTATCCCCTCTTGTGTAAACAAGGAAACTGAGCCATAATCAGATTAATCAGATCTGAGATCTCACATCCATAAAGTACAGACCCAGGCTCTGAATCCAGGTGGTCTGGACCTAGAGTGTCTGCTGCCAGCAACTACACTGTGGATGTTGGCTGCATCCTCTCAACTACATGGTGAGACAGGTATTGTTACCTGTCTTGAACAAGTGAGTGTCTCTAGCCTCCCATGCCAGAGGGAACTCTTGACTCCCTTCCTACCTACCTCACTACCCACACTCGTCTCTAGTGCTCTCTCACATCAGCGAACGGCCGTTGACCCTGCTGCTCACACCAGAACTTTCCTTGTCCTCACTGATGCTTCTGTCCTTCACATCAACCCATCACCAAGTCCTGTTGACTTATCTTTATCCCTGGGGAGATCTTGACTCTGACTTCTTAGAGCCTCCACCTCTTTCTACCGAACCCAAACCATCGTGGTCTGTCCTTTACAAGTCCCTGCTTCACCTCCTGCTCTTGGTAGTCTTCCCTCCACACAGAAGCCAGAAGGGTCCTGTTAAAATATATCCAAAAAGAAGCAGCCTGGTCCTTTCCAAACCTTTCCTTCCAGCATTTTTCTTGGTTCACGTTTGTGTGAGTAGAACTGTCTTTGTAAGATGATGAGCATATTATAGTCGCTGCAGAGTGCTTATTTTAAAACCTAAATTTCCACTACAAACATCTCTCCAATGCTATTAAAATGCCTTCATCAAAGAAGGGCTAAAATCAATGCTTTAAACCTACAGTTTGAACAAGTAGAAAAGGAGCAAGAACAAAAGCCCACAGTCACCAGAAGAAAGGAAATAAGAAAGATTAGCACAGAAACAAATGAAACAGAAAAAAGAAAAACAATCAAAAGAATCAACAAAACCAGAAGTTGGTTCTTTGAAAAGATCAATAAAAATCAACAAACCGTTTCCCAAACTGACAAAAGAAGGGAAAGGTGCAAATAACCAAAACAGAAATGAAATAGGTGAAGTTACAACAGAATCAACTGAAATAAAAAAGATCATAACAGTATTATGAAAAATTATACTCCAATTTTAAAGGAAATCTAGAAGCAATGGACAAATTTCCAGAAACATACTACCTGCCCAAACTAACACAAAACTGAGGGAGAAAGTTTGAACAGACCCATAACAAAAAAAGAAGCTGAAGAGGTCATCATCTCCACTCCCACCTCCAAAATAGCACTGGCTCGAAGACTTTATTGGTGAATCTACCCAACATTCAGAATAGAGCTGAAATCAACACTACTCATAATATTCCAGAACAGAAAAGGAATGACTACTCTGAAGTCAGGAAATCTTGGCGGGGTAATGATTAAGAGCTACAGCTGCTAATCAGAAGGTTAGCAGTTGGAATCCACTCGGTGCTCCTTGGAAACTCTATGAGTTAGTTCTGCTTGGTCTATAGGGCTGCCATGAGCTGGAATCAACCTGACAGCGTGGTAATGGGAAGTAACTCCCAGATTCATTCCATGAAGCCAGTAAAACCCTGATGCCCAAACCAGGCAAAGACACCACTAAAAAAAAACAGTTATAGACCAATATGCCTCAAGGATATAAAAACAAAATTTTTCAACAAAACTCTAGAATTCAACAGCAGATCCAAAAAATAAAACATCATGGCCAAGTGGGATTCATGCCTGTATGCAAGGATGGTTTGACATTAGAAAATCAATCTTTGTAATCCACCACAGAAAGAAAACCCCAAAACAAGAACGTCATGTGTCCCCCCAAAAATGCATGTATTGATTTGACTTAGCTACGAGTCCCAGAATGGTCTGGTTCCTCCCATGTGTTGTGAATCCTGCCTCTGTGATATTGGTGATGGAGAACAGCCAGCAGTTGTGCTGGTGAGGCAGGACACAAGCTAACAGCTTGTGGGATATAAGGGAGAAAAGTGAACAGAGTAAACTGGGAACCTCACACCACCAGGAAGGCAGCACTGAGAGCAGAGCATGTCCTTTGGACCTGAGGTTCCTGTGCCAAGATGCTCTCCTTGAACTTGGACTCAGCCTACTGGACTGTGACAATTTCTCTTACTGAATGGATCTATAACTCGTAAATGGCTTGCAGCTTACTGGACTGTGTCAATAAAATTTCTCTTCACGAAGCCTTCCACTTGTGGTATTTTCTGTTGGAGCAGGACCAGGTGACGAAAACAAGAACCACGTGATCTCAACCGATACAAAAAAGACATTTGACAAAGTCCAACACCCATTCTCAAAAAGAACTCTCAGCAAAATAAGAATAGAAGGGTCATTCCCAACACAGTTAAGGGCAGTATACAAGAGCCATGAATTAAGTTCATGAACTCGTCCTGGAAAAAGTGTTCTATACCTCGTTGCTCAGTATCACTATGGTCACCTTCGAAGTACTCGACTTGGCAAGCTAAGCACCAGTGCCAGCTAGTGTACCCTTTGAAGCAATTTTGGAACTCTTTTTCTGGAATGGCCATCAGAGCTATCATCAAAATATCTTCCTTTCAATATTTCCTTTATCTTTGGATAAGAAAGAAGTCATCGGGGGCCAAATCAGGTGAGTAGGTAGGGTGTTCCAATACAGTTATTTGTTTACTGGCTAAAAACTCCCTCACAAATAATTATACAATTAAGTTTGCCAACTTGCCACTATGCCACTGGGCACAATGGCCATTCCAGATAGAGTTCCTGAATTGCTTTAAAGGGTAGACTAGGCTGATATTCAGCAATGAGGTATGAAACACTTAGAACAATTAAGTTCACGTGCTTAATTGTCAAATGTCATACAAAACCAACAGCCAATATGATTGTCAATGGAGAGAGACTGAAAGCATTCCTCCTGAGAACAGAAACCAAAGACGCCCTTTATCACCGTCACTCAGTATTGTACTGGAAGTCCTAACTAGAGCAGTAAGACACTAAAAGGAAATAAAGGGTGTACGGATGGGCAAGGAAGAAGTCAAAGTGTCTCTGTTCACCGATAGTATGATTCTCTACATAGAAAAATTCAGGACTCCAAAATAAAGTTACTGGAACTAAGAATTCAGCAAAGAGCCAAATACAAAATCAACGTATGAAAACTGGAAAATATTCACCTGAAAATTTCCCAGCCACAAAGGTGACTGGAATAACTTCTTGCCTTTTAGAAAAAGGAGGAGAAGTGATTTTTGACCCAGGCTTTCACCCAAACATCTGCATCTGACATTCGCACACATCCACATATACATTCAGCCTGGTCTCTCTGAATCACAGCCTAGGAACATTTTCTGTTCTGTTAACACTTAACACTGATCTCATTCACACTTTTCTATTTGCTACTGAAGTCTTAACCTCCCCTGATGGATAAATATTTAGATAAATATTCCATAATGAACAAACATTTCCTCACTCACGCACTTCTCTACTGTTGAATACTGACACACTTCCAAAATTTTCCTATTGCATGCATCTTTTGCTGGTAAGCTTTCTCTTTGTGAGTAATAAACAGTGTCTCTGTGTGTGTTTTTGGTTGCTTTGTTTGGTTTTTCCCCTTTTGACTACTAAGAGGCCTAGAGTCAAATTTATAATTTTAGACAACAATGTGTAGCCTGCTTCTGAGGACCGTATCTTTATGTTGGGTTATACATCTTACTCTGTGTAATCTCCCTGGTCCTAGCTATTTTATATTTTATTACTTGCCAAGCCTTTATTCTGTTGCCTTTGACCTCCTCAAAACCTTGTGGAAAGTGGTAGGATACAAATCACTCCATGATTGAATATTTAGTTAACGTTATACTGAAAGGAAATCCTGATGGTTAACAGCTACAGCTGGTAAGCAAAAGGTGAGCAGTTCAAGTCCACCAGGTGCTTCTTGGAAAGCAGCTGTGTTCTGTCCTGTGGGATTGCTACGAGTCAGAATCGACTCAACAACAATAGGTTTGATTTGATGTTTTTGGAAGTGTGGTAATGACCATGTATAGGACTATCTCTTTTACTCCTCCTAGGAATCATTAGTTAGTATACTTGACATATCTGGACATCCTGGTGGTGGAGTAGTTAAGTGCTACAGCTGCTAACCAGAAGGTCAGGAGTTCAAATCCACCAGGGGCTCCTTGGAAACTCTATGGGGCAGTTCTACTCTGTCTATAGGGTTGCTATGAGTTGGAATCAACACAACGGCGGGTTTTGTTGTTGTTGTTTCTTTCCGGTTTTGATGTAATTTCAAGAATGACATTATCAAAAGAAATAGAACACATTAAGGCCCTTTACATACACAGCCCCAGAGCTTTACAAAGGGGAGAAGGAAACATGGTTGGGAGCCCCTGAACCCTCCGTTATTCCTCCAGACCCAGGAGAAAGACAGCGCTGTGTTGTGTCTAAGTGGTAGATGGGGGTCGGGGGTTGGATGTGTCACTTGAAGTCTGCCTCCTAATTTCTTTCTTTCCCTTGACAACCCTGCAACACTTCGCCATTGTTGCCCAGGATGTGGAGTAGGCACTTCCTACCATTCTGATGGAAGGAAGGACAAAGGGCTGGGAGACGGGAGGCCAGAAGGAAACACTACCTCTGACCCTCAGTCCCTCCCTGCTCGGGGGAGTAGGCCTGGACTTTGGAAACCTTGGCCTGCCCTGCATCTTGTGTAAATCGAGCCCTTATGAGGTCCCTCCTGTGGGCGACATGCCGGCCTCACTCTCAGGTCTCTGGATTTGGACAAGAAGGGCGAACCTCCACCTCCTTCAGACAGAACCTCCAGGTGCAAATCCTGAAATGTGGATCACATTGGGTACTTCTTATTTTTAAATTACTGAATTAGGTAATTTTTATAAAAAGACACAAAAAGTTGTCCTTGTGACCTGCGAGAAATAAACCATGGTAAGGAGAGAGAGTTTGGACCAGGGGCCGGGCACTGGTTTTTCTCACCTGTAGTGAAGAACGTGGGGTTTCCTGTGAGTTCCTGCTGGGCCCTGAACTCCTGTCCAACAGGGCAAGCTTGTCTGCCCATCCACTGCCTTCCTAGCTAGTGGGGAGTTACTCCAGGCCTGGCTGCATCTCCAGGGCCTGAGTGCCAGGCAGTAGAGAGTGCCAGTAGGAACTCCAGGAGAAGAAAGGGACAAATGCCTGAATGGGTGCTAGAAGTTAAATCCTGCCTGCTAGAAGTTAAATCCTAATGCCTGGAAGGGAGGAGTATGTCTTATTTCTCTCCAGCTTCCCAGCAGTGTCTACGACATAGTGTAAGCCTTTGATAAATGCTTATTAAATGAAAAAACTTGTGGATAGATGGGTGGATGGGTGGATGGGTGGATGGGTGGATGGGTGGATGGGTGGATGGGTGGATGGGTGGATGGGTGGATGGGTGGATGGGTGGAGGGTGGGGGTTGGGGGTTGGGGGTTGGGGGTGGGGATTGGATGCATGGATGGGTGGATGTACGGATGGGTGGGTGGGAGAAGGTGGGTGGATGGATAGATGGACAGATGGGTGGATGGGTGGATGGATAGATGGACAGAAAAACATGGAGACAGGCAAGGAGGTAAGGATGCTGAATGGATGGACGGATGGAAGGACGGATGGACAGATGGAAGGATGGATGCATGCATGCATGCACGGGTGGGTGGATGGACGCATGGATGGACGCATGGATGGATACATGGTAGGATGGGAGAGAGGGAAGAAGGGAGGGATGGATGGATGGGTGGGTGTTGTTCTACACTTCAGGGTCTGGAAAATAATTCCTCTGCTACATGGGGCTATACTAGGTGACTTCAAGATTCATGCCCACTCTAGGATTCAGCTTCTCCACTGGATTGGCTGTTTTCAACCCCCAAACCCCACGCTTTTGCCCACGTCATATTCTCTGAAAAACCTGCCATTGCCCCCTCACCTGTCCTTGTCTGCCTGGCAAGTCCTTAACTCATCTTTCAAGGAGCAGTGCACTTTCCCGAATCCTTCCCATCCTGCATTAATTAGTGGCTCCCCTGGCTCTCCTCACTGCCCACGTCCCGCTGACAGTAGCCCTCCTCCATCAGGCATCTCCCTCACAGGACAGGGGGTTTCTGGAGGGCAAAGCCCAGGCAAGTGCTCCCTGTGTGCCCAGTCTGACGTCCGGTTCAGTCGATCTTTTGGAAATTATCTCAGTGTTTGAGCTCAGCCTGTCTTGACTTCTTTCCTGCATCCTAGATGGTCTGTAACCAGGATCCTGCAAAAGTGTTTGGATGATTTTGCAGGGCAGGCAATTAGTGACTAAGCTTCACCTGTGCACCTGAGAAGTCAGACTTCATCCTCCTGGGCTTGAAAGCTACATGAGCTTTATTATTCATTTCCATCACATTAACATTAAAAAAAAATTCTATTCATAGAGTTGTATCTCTGAAGCAGAAGGGAATGTTTTCCAGCTTTAATTGCTGGCCCTGGAGCTCAGAAGTGAGGCATTCAGCAATCTGCTGTCTGATGCCCTGAGCCGTGATTGGGGCTGCTTGCAAAATATGAAGACCCTGTGACTTGCTGGTAGCTGAAAACACCAAGTCACAATCAGTGATGATGGTGATATTCTCTTCTTAAGAACCAGTCCTCACCCTAATTTTTGTAATCTGAACAGTAACATCTCCATCAAATCATTACTCAGAACACACATGCCGCTCTCATCAGCTCTGACTATTTGAAGGCGAAATGGGCTCTTCCAGATCTCCATAACTCCCCATTTTCCAGATGGGGAAACTGAGGCTCAGAAAGGGGAAGGGATCAACTCAGTGTCACAGAGCTAGTCACCAATGGAGCAATGGTGAGAACTGAGTTGAGCTTAGCTGCTATCCTGTGATCAATCTTTAAGGTTGGTCTTCTCGGAAGGGCTGTGGGCCGGGCAGGCTGTGTGAAGGATTCTGCTTAGCTGATTGCTCACCAACCCTAAAACTGAGTGTCATCTCCCCAAAATGAGCCCATCCTTGTGTATTCCAATAAGAAATTGAGCATCTTGATTCAGACATCTGTGTTTTAAAAGCCACCTAGGGCAAGAGAAGTGCAGGACTGACTGAAAGGAAGAGAATTTCTTCTCCGGCAATGCTTATTCCTCCGGCCCCTAGAAAGTGCAGAAAAGCCAGTAGATCTTCTCCTGAACAGCATCTGGCTCCGTTTTCAGTGTAGAATCCAAACCACACCACTTTTGCTCCACATGGCCTTGGGAGAATGATTTCTTTGGGGTGAAGAAGGAACATAGAAGAACATGACCCCCTCTTCTTTCTTCTCATCTCTGTGAACAGAGCTGACCACACACCTTAGTGCAAAGGCTTGACTTGATCAGTTTTTGTGAGCTGTCTTTGCAAAGACTCCCTGGTCACCTTGTTTGGCACTTGGTTCATGGTTCATGGCCCATGAGCTGTCCAAAAGGATGGAGTGGAATGGTCATCGTCCCGTTGAGAATGAAAAACAAGGGAAGAGAGTGGCCAAGGATTCAGTGGGTCAGTGGCCCCTTCTGACTCGGGAGGGCCCTGTCCCTCACTCAGGCCTAGAAAACCAAAGGTTTCTTTGGACCTCAGTGTCTGAAACCCAAGAGGACGCAGCTAGTTTCCACCCATCCTGTGGGCTGTACCAGTCCCAGCACCGCGAACAGCCAAGCTTAAGACTATTTCATTCGGTAAGACTTTATTGCCTCTTCTGGACCTGTAAGTTTACCCCCAGAAAAAGTTTCCTCTATTCTACCAACACGGCGGGGGGTTAGGGGAAAAAGGCAAGTCTCCCTGTGAGAGAGCTCCCTGTGAGCTTCTGTGAAAAACTCACAAGTGGTTACTGGGCTATCTTGTCCACCAAGGTCATCTTGTAGATAGGGAAACCGGCGGACCTGCCCCAGGGAGACCACCATTGTGGCCATTGGGGTGAGGTCTAAGGTCTCCATCTTCTCCTCGTTCTGACCCCTCAGCGTCTCACCCCATGGCTCGCCCAGCCATTCAGGACATGTTAGCGAAATTTAACCAGACCCAAGCCTCATCGTTCCAGCAAAGTGCTTTCTCTTCTAAGCCACCTGTCCTCAAACGTGGCTGTGTGGGAGACTCCCCTGGCTCATTCTCAAGAATCCTGAGGTCTGGCCCCATTTCCCAAGGTTCTGATGGAAGTAGTCTGGGGTGTAGCCTGGACACTAGGGCTTTGCAAGTCTCCCCAATGACTCCTGCTTGCGGGCAGGGCTGAGAGCTGCTGTTCCAAACCACAGAACTTTGTGGAGGCCAGTGGGTCTACCCGCGTCTCCTGCTAGTATCTCCTCTCATCCCCAGTCTGGGCTTAGCAGGAGACCTAACACTCCCCCTCAGAAATAAGCTGTCCTTCCCCATCCTTCAGAGACACAGAAGTGGACAAGGTTTGGAGATCAAGTTAAATGTCCAATTTATTTTTATAACTTGAAACCAGAACAAACTCGGTTTTCAACAAGCATACAAATGAGGTGGCAGACACATGCTGAACTCAACATTGTGACATTAAAGGAAAAAAGAGGCCCAAACTCTTGTACAGAGAACCAAAGGAACAATAAATATTTTACTAAGCCATATTGAAATGACCTCCCGTCATCTCAACATTTTATCCACAGTAAAAAAAAAAAAGTGTCTGTTTCTCAAACAGAACACAAATACCAGCAATAATAAATAGTTCCAAACTCGTAGTAAAAGACAAAACCTCCAAGTAAACAACAAAAGCTCGTACAATAAGTAATAGAAAAGGTAATAAAAATATTTCGCCTTGCCAGTACAAATGCCAACAACTGAAATCAAGGTACCTTTGCTTTGCAGGCTGATACAAAGAGCACCGATGTCACGGATTGCCTGTGTTCAGCTAACCTGCAGCTGATGAGTCCTCAGATCCGGAATGCAAGACTGCTTTCCTTGTCACATTTGGCTAAGGGTGACTGAGTCCCTCCTCTCCCCGTGAACAATGCTCTAGGTAAGTGTCAGATTCCTATTTGGGGCAACATTGGAGAAAATTCTGGCAGTGTGGAAATGAGCCTGAGGTTGGCCAAGGGGTACCAAGGGGTACCCTCTGTCACGGGGCCAGCTGCTTCAGTGTTGGTGTTTAAAACATGCCAGGGAAGCAAAATACTCTTTACTGTCGACAGAGATGCTTTAGCTTGTGCTTTCAGATGGCTTATTCCTCACATTCAGGTGACCTGGTTTAAACAGCTGCTGGTGAGAGCTGGTGAGCTATCCTACCTGCAGAGGGGTCACCTCAGGGGGCTCTGGTGGGCTCAGTGGTGTGGCCCAGGTCCAGCGGGCAGGACACTCAAGACTCACTGTCCTCCCTCTCTGGTCCTTTAACTCTGCAAAGACAGGTGGCAAGGAGCACAGAGCCCACAGAACAGTCACACTTCCAGAAGAAAGATTTCTGCATCCGGTTAAGATCTGCCCCAAAGAGTGCTCGGTTACCCTTCCCTAACCTGAAAAAAAACATTTTCTTACATTTCCTGAAATCATATATTAAAAAAAAAAAAAAAAAAAAAAGGCTTCCTGATACAGGTATTTTTTAAAAAAAAAAGCATTATTCCCTCATCCAAAAAACCACCACTTTATTATTTTAAAGCTACTTGGCTTTACGAAAAAAAAAAAAAAAAAAAGGACAGAGAGAGAAGGAAAAGAAGTGAAATGGGCTGAAAAGAACGAATCAGGGCTGACAGAGACAGTGGAGGTGGACACAGGAAGGACAGACACACGGAAAGACACCGAACTCCCCCCAGGCCGTCGGCACTCGGCGAGCAGCACAGCAGGACAGGACAGCGAGGCCAGCAATCTCCACGGCACTGGAGGGCTTGGCTGAGTGGGGTCAGGCCAGCCCTACCCAGCAGGCACTGGTCCCCACAGCAGACTGTGCCTAGCAGGTGCACCAGCTCCCTTCGGGACACTCGGCTTTTCCGCGTGTTTTCAAGGCCTAAGGAACCCCATCTGCGTTTCTCTCTGCCCTTAAAGGTGGGAGCGGTGCTGGCGACTGAGGCAGTGGCCTCCGTGGTGGCGGTGCCCTCTAGGTTTCTCCGCACGTCTGACAGGTGGCCTCTCAGAGAGAAGGACTCTGGAATGTTACACCAGCATCTTTCCAACAACAGGCTTTCCCACTCCACGCCAACGATTCCCAGTCAGGTCTCCCACGGCCATGCCAGGGAGCCTTGACACAAGGTTGGGGGCCTTCTGAATGACGCCCTGTGATGCCAACAGTCCTTTGTGGAGGCCAATTCCGACAAAAATATATACAACTAAAATGATGTGTGAACCAAAGTAGTGAACTACTTCCTCTTGTTTCTTTTCCTCAAAGGTTGTCACACAACCACCTTTCTCCTGTACAATAGGGCTTAACATACAAATTTTTTTTTTGCAATATTTTATCCTGCCAAATTAAAAAAATATATTATGGCAGCCTGTTTGTTTTTGTTTTTTTGTTTTTTTTTTCTTTTTATTTCCAAATTCACTAACAAAAAGGTACATTAAATCCCTTTAAAAGGACAAGCTTACAGTTAAAAAATTACAAGCTCCAGTAAAAATACAGCAAGTGCTTACATCATATGAACCAACCAACAAATCCATTCCAGAGGGAGGCAGGGAGAGAAAAATAAGTACAGGTCAGAAATGTGATTTTTTTTTTTCTGCAAAGCAATAACAATATTAAGCACTTTTTTTTTCTACATACTTTTTCTACATGGTGTAGCAATCCCCTTTTAACCCCCAATACAGTTTCTATACATTTTTTTGAAATAAAAATGCAACACCCAAGGCAGAAAAAAAATTACTAAAACTCTGACTTTACAGTTACTGTGACAAGAACAAATTTATAGACCCACCATGTAAATTTCACTGCAACAGTTCTCAAGGAAAAAAAAAGCTTTTTTTTCTCTTTTTTTTCTTGTTTTGTAAAATGCCCAAGCATTCTTGATTATTACAAATACTGGTCCACTTTTACAGTAATCAAGAAATTTTAATATATATAATATATACTAAAACCCCATCACCAAAAGAAAACAATATACACGTGGCCACTGTGGCGTTTTTGTATAACCTATTAAGCAAACTTTGAAGGAAAAAAAAGACCGCTCCAACACACACACACACGCACACACACACACACACACAATTGTTTTCACCCTTGTTTGTATCCAATACTGTAAACGTATTTTTAAGACAGAGTGCACTAAATTTAACTTTAGAAAAAAAATGAGCTGTTGTTCCTGAACTGTTTTGTTTCTCCGTCAACGAGAGCGGCGTGTGTCTTGTGTCGCTGGAGTGGCCAGCGCAGCAGTAAATCACCTCCACTCCGTACCTAAGCAGCGTCATCCCCAAAAGAAAAGAGGGCTGAGGGTAATTCAACTAACGGGTGTCCAAGTTGTGCTGGGTTTACGGCTTTGTTGGACGGGCTCTTATGGCATTTCATGTCCTCTATCTTCAACCAGGATTTTTTTTTTAATTTATTTAAAGTAAGTGTGGCTTTGTTTCTAAAGAATGTACTTTTCTCATTTCACTTTTTTTAAAAGTCTTTCCATTTCAAAAAAAAAAAAAAAAGAACTTTTGCATTGTCTCAAGAGACTGATATAGGAAGATCGGTTCCCAAGGCACTCACATCAAATTGGATGGCAGTAGAAAGACTGTCCCATAAATTATTTTGTTTTTTATAGTGCCAGTATTGTGAATGCCACGCTTAGCAACACCGACACTTGACCTCAGCTGTCCCTTACAGTTGAACCCACCTCTGGGCCAAAGAGGAGACTGTGCTGCAATTTCTTGTTGAGAAGCCATTTCATTTAAATGCAAACAAAAGCTTTAAAGTGCGGGTTAACAGAATTCCAATGTCTAATCTCATCAGTCCCCTGTGCAGTTCCTTTTCTCCTAAGGGGGTGGGGGCAAAAGAAACTAGGATGGAGGGTCCCCTCCTCTGCTCTCCCAGGAAGGAGGAGCAGGAATGCGCAAACATTTCCTCTCTGCCTATGGTGTCCTCCGCTGTACATCAGACCAGAGAGCACTGATCGCCCCCCTCGGGTACCAACCATCAGAGCATCTGTCTGAGAACTGCCAGTGGTCCCGTGTGGCAACACCCAACGTGGGATTTCTGTGGCGGCAGTGACGCAGAAAGAGGCGGTCAAGCCAGAAGCGGCCCCAAGAACACCGATGGTTTCTTCCTTTCTGTGTTACCGCGGGCAGCTACCAGGTACCCCAAAGGAACCCTTGCCCCATTTCATTTAGCCCTAATCTGCAGCCAAAAGTAAAGACCGCGTGGCAGGGCACCCCAACACTCCGGCACCCGCTGGTCAGGCACCACTTCCGATGCTCTGGGGCCAGCTGTGGCGCCTGCTCTCCAAGTGCTCACCGGGGGAGATGCCCAGTGGCACGCCACCCCTCCAGGTGCCTCTCTTGCTGCCCATCAATGAGTTTTCTTTAGAAAATGTGGTGGTCGAAATCAACAAAGAAAAGGCCTCTGACAACACAGGAAGCCATCGGGGCCGTATCTCCACTCCAGTTCTGAAACAAAGTGCTACAACTTTAAGGATTGTTACCGCTGTGCCTCCCCACCCGCCCCGCAAACCACGCAGGCCATTTTTCTCTGTCTCAGGACAAAAAAAGAGAGAGAGAAAGAAAAGGAATCAAAAAAGTAAACAACTTTAAAAGTCATTTAAGTGTTGGCTTCTTCACAAGAAATTACACATGCTTAGCTTAAATTTCAAAAAAGCAGCGCCCCCCGCCCCTCCCCCCCAAAATCATAATTTAAAAGACAGGCTTCCCTTCTACATTACAAATCACCTCAGGTTACTACCAGGTTAAAAATAATAATAATAATGTTGAAGGGATGGGTATCCAACAGAATTGTTTAAAGAGATTTCAACAGAAAGAATAATAATAAAAAGTACCTGCCCATGCCAAAAAAAAAAAAAAATTACAAAACCCAATAAATACAGAAATTATTGCACAGTTAAAAGGCTTCATAATGTTTCCTGCCTTAATCCACCCTCAGGCTTCCATAGGACTTCGCAGACACAGGTTGGGTTGGAGGGCTGCCTCCCGGGGGGCCCAGGGACACGCGGGGTACTAAGCGGCGGTGACACGGAGGCGAGTCAGGTCAGCATTCTCTCGGTTGGCGACAGTTCCTCTGTACAGGTTGGCGGCGGCGCGCTGGCCCCTCGGGGGCGGGGCCGGCCCTCGGGGGCGGGGCCGGCCCTCGGGGGCGGGGCTGGCCCTCGGGGGCGGGGCTGGCCCCGCGGGGGGCGGCGGGGGCGGCGCCTTAGCTGCGCTCCGCCTGCTCGATTTTGACATCGTTCGTCAGCAAGTGCTCGCCGTGCCACTTTTTCATGTGTTTCTCCAGGGTGCTGTAGACACTGAAGGGCATCTGGCAGATGTCGCAGCGGTACACCTCCTTGCCGATCTGCCCGTGCGTCTTCATGTGGCGCGTGAGCTTGCTGCTCTGCGCGCACGCGTAGTTGCACAGCTCGCACTTGTAAGGCCGCTCGCCGGTGTGGCTCCGCCGGTGCACCGTCAGGTTGCTGCAGTTCTTGAACACCTTGCCGCAGTACTCGCACGTGTCGCTGCGCCGGCCCTCCTTGGAGCTGGGCCTCCCAGGGCCCGGGCCGCCCAGGTGCGGCGTGCTGCCGCCGCTGGCCGTGCCACTGCGCCCCGACAGCCCGCCGTCCAGCAGGTCTCCCGGGGGCGTGGAGAAGCGCAGGCTGCCGTTCTCTGACGAGTGTTCGGACGAGGTGGCGAAGGGCGACTGACGCGCGTCCGTGAAGCCCAGGAAGGGGTCCTTCATGAAGTGGCGAGACGCGGCATAGCCCACGAGCCACTGCGAGTACACGTTCTCCGAGGGGATGAGCGCGGCGGGCGGCAGCTCCAGGTCCTTCTCCACCTTGATGCGCTTGGCGGCGCTGGGCAGCCCGGGGCTGGGCAGCGGCGCCGGCTTGCGCGGGAAGAGCCCCGGGAAGGGCTCGGCGCCTGGGAAGCCTCCGCGCCCGTTGACGGCGCCGCCCACGCCCGCGTCCCCGCAGCCGCCTGCGTCCTCGTCGTCGCCGGGGTCCCCGGCCACGCTGCCGGCGCGCTTGAGGAAGGCGCCACGCTTCTGCTTGTCGGCCAGCAGCTCGCCGTACTGCGCCGGCAGCGCGCCCAGGCCCACGTTCTCCATGACCTTGCCCAGCACCAGCGCCTTCTCGTCGGCCAGCTTGGCCGCGCCCGCCCCCGCGCCCACGGCCACGGCCACGCCGCCCACGCCGCCGCCGTTCTCGCGGCTGCGGCTCAGCTCTGAGTCCATGCTGAAGCTGGACTCGGGTCGGCTCTCGTTCTCCAGCAGCAGCTCCTCCTCCTCCTCCTCCTCCTCCTCCTCTTCCTCCTCCGGCTCGTGGCCCAGCGACGGGTCGCTCTCGTGGCGGAAGTCGCCGTCGGCCGCCTTGAGGCCCTCGGCGGCCAGCTCGCTGGTGCCCGGCTCCGGGGAGCTGGCGGCCGAGAGCCCGTCGTCGGAGCGGCCGGCCAGCGAGCCGGCCTTGTGCATGTGCGTCTTCATGTGGCGCTTGAGCTTGCTGGCCTGCGAGCACGCGTGGTCGCACAGCTGGCACTTGTAGGGCTTCTCGCCCGTGTGGCTGCGCCGGTGCACGATGAGATTGCTCTGGAACTTGAAGGTCTTGCCGCAGAACTCGCACGACTTGCTCTTGGCCGGGGGCTGCGGCGGCGGCGTGCCACCGGGGGGCATGGGCGGCAGCGGCGGCGTGCTCAGGAACGGGGACTTGGGGCTGGGCTGGAAGGGGTTCAGGAGCCGGTGCATAGGGTTGCCGCGGCCCGGGGACACCGGCGGCGGCGTGGCGCTGTTGCCGGCCAGCTCGCGCAGCCTCCGCGAGAAGTCCATGGCGGGTGAGTCGATGGCCATCGGGTTGAGGCGCATGACTCGGTCAAAGGCACTGGGGTGCTGGGCGACGAGCCCCATCTCCTCGGCACTGAGGCGGTGCGGGTCCAGGTGGTGGCGCGGGGGTGGGCTGAAGAGCGGCGGCGTGCCGGGCAGGCGGCCCTCGCCGAAGCCCGGGTGCTCGCGCAGGAGGGGGCCCGTCATGCGCAGCAGGTTGAAGGGGTTGCTGTCCCCCAGGAAATTCATGAGCGGCGACTGCGCCACGGCCTCCGGCCCGAGCGGCGGCGGGATGGTGAGGCGCGGCGTGAGCGAGCTGCTGGCCGGGCCAGGCTCCAGGTAGATGCGGAAGCCATGCGTGTTCTGCGCGTGCTGCAGCAGGAACCACGCGCTGGTGAAGGGCTGCTTGCATGTTGTGCAAATGTAACTGGAAGGCTCATCTTTACCTGGGGAGACACGGAGACAGAAAGGGGGAGACAGGTTAGAGGGGCGGGGGCACCGCAGGCAGGCTCGGGGGCGACTTCCAGGAGGACTCAGAGCCCACACAAACCCCAGGGGAGACTGGGGACAGAAAGGCAGATGACAGGTGAGAAGGGTTGGGAGCACCACGGGGCAGGCTGGGGGGCGACTGCCGGGGGGATTCAGAGCCCCCAACGAACCCCAGTATCTCAGCCAGGGATTTCCATGCCCTCAAGACACTCTGCTCTTATCCCTCTTATCACAGAGGCTAAATGGGGTTGTTGGTGACAATGTCCCTGTGTACACTGGACCCTTTGCCCAAAAGAGTTTGGGAGCACTGGACCCTTTGCCCAAAAGAGTTTGGGAGCACATTTCAGCTGGGCCAGACTCTTGTCCCGGGCAGCCATCCATGGCAGTGCTGGTCAAGCTGGGCACTGTTAACTGTGGAGGGGGAATTCTTGGCTGCCGGTGTGGGCTGGGCTGTTTTGAGCATATAAGATGGCCCTCGACGGCACTTGGCTCTTGGCTTGGCCTCTTCGGTAGATGCCATTAGCAGTCCCTCCCCACCCCCTAATCCTGATGACCCAAAGTATCTCCAAACCACAAATGCCCACTGCTGACAAGTCGCTTTGGACTCCAGGCAGCCCCACATGCTTCAGAGCTGAAACGAGCTGCATAGCGTCTTGGTGGCTGAGACCCTGTGACCATAGACCATCAGGACTTTCTTCCCCAGCGCTGCTGAGTGAACTCAGACCACTGTCCCTTTGGTTAACAGTTGAGCACAAACTGCTATGGCCACCCAGGGACATCCCCAAACCAAAAATCCATCGCCATCAAATTGATTCCGACTTACAGTGACCCTGTAGGGCAGACAGAACGTCCCCTGGGAGGCAAAATCACTGTTGACAATCACAGACTGAGACTACATTTGACTGAAGGAAGCTGTACAGAAACACATCAGCAAACTGAGCTGTCCCACAAACATATTTTTTTTTTCCCTATAAGAAAGATGGTTGTGATACAATGAGTTTTAGCTGTAGGAAAATCTAGTGTCATGGAAAGCAGAGTCCATGCAGGAAACACTGTAAAATTTAAATATGCAGACTACGAAGAGTGTTAATGTTTGGAAGACCTACTGTGTGACGGATAGCTGCATCCTTGTGTTATCACACACATTCCCGATCACAGTGCAGATTCTAGCTTCCACCAGACCCCTGGGCACAGGGTCAGGGGGAGGAGAGGGATGGGACATTCATCTAAATGATGAGTTCATGTAAGTCCTACAGGGCAGTCAGGTGTTCCTTTGTTGAAAAATGTCCCCAGTGACACCTGTGGCAAACAGCGCTGGGCACTGGCCCGAACATCACAGCCTCCGTCCATCGTCAGGGCTTAACATGGATCCACACCCTGTTTTCCGAAGGCCGCTCTCCACATCTGGGTGAAGCTGGCTGCCTTTCTGATCTGAAACACTCCTAATGCCATATGCACAGGTGACAGGTGTGGACAGGCCCGGCCTTCTGTCATCACAGGCACTGGTCGGAAAGGAAGAGTGAGTGGCAGCCCGCCCCAGACAGCATGAGACAGCCACCATCCTGAAAACCCTTTTGTTTGTTCAAGCCTCCTGGTCCCTGCAAGATGTAACGTTGACAAAGCACCAAAAAAACAAACCAAACCTGCTGTCACCAGTTGGTTCTGACACATACCAGCAGAGAAGAACTGCCTACCAGAGTTTCCAAGGAGCACCAAGAGGATTTGAACTGCCAGCCTTTTGGTTAGCAGATGTAGCACTTAACCACTGATCCACCAGGGTGAGTGCAACAGCCACCAACTCCCCTGGGGAAGCCAATGTGCCCATCAGTGGTTGCACCCGGGATAGGTGAGGTGACCGTGTGGGTAGAGAGGGGTAAGAGGTGGGAAAGGAAGGCGCCCACGCAGCCTCTCCACCCACAAAAGGATTCTGAAATCTCAGACAGAGAGCAGTTTTGTTTTCTGCTTAGGCATTTGGAACTGTGGAGCCTGGTGGCGTAGTGGTTAAGCGCCCGGCTGCTGAGCAGAGGGCTGGAGGTCCGAGCTCACTAGCAGCTCTGTGGAGAGAGACGGGGCGGTCTGTGTCAGTAAAGACTGCAGCCTTGGCACCTGTGGGGCAGGGCTACCCTGCCCTAGAGGTGGCTGTGAGGAGGAATCGACTCAAGGGGAGTGGGTCACCCCCCACACACATCCTGAGCAAGGTGTATAGACACAGAAACCATCCATCGTTTGGGAAGTCTTTAAAATTCAATTGATTCGAGGACCAAATGACCTCAGGTTCTTGAGTGTAGGCCCCTCTCCGCTGGGTTTCTGAGGAGCAACAACTCACAGAAACCTAACTGTCACAGAACGCTTACTGCTCATCAGCACAGTGGGATTCTTGCCGGCCACAGCACCCACGAGGCCGGAACACCCAACACTGAAACCCAGCATGCGTCACGGGCTCAGTGTTACACACGGACCAGCTCACGTGCAGCTCCCACCTTGTGCACGGGTGTCTGGTGGCGAAGTCCAGCCTCACTTCACTTTTAACAGCTCCGGGAGAATTTCTGAGGGTACTGTCTTCCTCCACAGTGTCTAAGGAATCTCCTTCTCCCATCTCGTCTGGGTAATTCAGTTCCTCACACCGGAGCTCCCGAGGAGAAGCCTCACACCTCCGCAACGGCAGGGAGGCCCGCCCGAGGCCTGGGTGGCCAGGATTCTCCCGGGCTTTGAGGACTGCGGGGCCAGACCGGCCCCCCGTCCTTCCCATGCGCCACACGGCTGACAGAAACGGGCCGACCCTCTCTGGAGGCTGACTGAGGCTGGGCCACCTCTGTCCTCAGCTCATTAGTTAATGTATGTGGGGAACCAAACATTTGACCTCAGACTGCCTCACGAGAGAGCTGGCCAGAAGCTGCATTTAGACTCTTCCTCAAATCCTTTTTTGGAGCAAGACAGAACAAATAAGTAGTGAAGAAGCAGCAAGACACATAAGGAGGCCCTTTCTGACACAGGAGCCAACAACGCAGATGCAGTGCCCTGTCCAGAAGGTCACAGTGTTCCAAGTAACGAGGGTTTCTGCCCCTTGACCTGGCTCCAGCCACTCTCGTTTACTGATTGACCTGACGCAGCTGTTCTGACGTTTTCAGTCTGGCTTTCTCCCTCCCCTCCACCCTCTTCCTCATCATCTCCATTCACTTGCGTGTCCTCAGAACACTTTCCCGTTTCTCGTGCTGACTGCCTCACATTTTCTAGAAAGTTCTCTTGCTGGTGAGGAATGTGGCTATGAGAAGAAAAGTGCAGGTTGGGAGTCAAGTCGGCTCTACAGCTGAAATGGCCGATTAAAATTTTTTAAAAAAAAAATAAAAACTGAAGATGGCAGCTGCCAGGAAGCATGTAGCGACATGTCCTAAAGGGCTCCGATGTTTCCACTTCTTCTGTTTGAAAAAAGGAAAAAAAGAAAGAGGGCACTTCTAAAACTCCCTGGGAGCAGCGTGGGGATGAAGTTACCTGTCCACCATTCACCAGGAGTGGGGATGGGTAATGTGTACTCCTCGGGTGGGCCTCCAGGCCACCACTGGGGACTGGCCAGGTGAAGCTTTTCCTGTGCCCGTGCCCCTCACCCGCTTTGGTTCCAAGGCCTCCCTGGGCACAACGGAGAGGTTCACTCCAGGCAACTGCCTTCCTCTGGTCTGACAGCTTCTGAGGTTTTTCAGTCTCCCAGCCCTCAGAGGCCTTTCCTAGACCACTCTCTCTCTGCCTCCCCTCCCTGTTCTTTTTTTAATAAAATGTTCATTTCCATATTATCACTTCATGGTTATCTCTTCCCTAGAAATCGCCGTGAGCACTGGGGAGCCTCTCTTTTAAGAACCACACAATGTCAGGCAAGTCTTTGAAGAGGCACTTGGAACGTTTTTCTATTTGGAAACTCACTAAATATTTTAAATACAGCATGCGCGGTCACGTGGCTCATTTTTAAATGCAGCTGAAGACCCCCCCACGAGGGGCTGCTTCCCACGAGGGGCAGGCCACGCTCCCTCCTGGACCAGATGTTTCCCCCTCTACATGCTGTCTTCGAACCCAGGGCATCTCAGACACGCCACCTGCCCAGGGGTGAGCTGGAACCCAGAGAAGGTCCACTTCTCCCTTGACGGAATGGCCTTGCCAGGGGCTCATGAGGTGCCTGCTGATCAGCGGGCGCCTAGATTATTCTGAAGTGCTTCACCTGACAAAATCAAAGCTGGCCTACAGACCCAGAAACGTCAGTTGCATTTTGCTCGCTAAATCATACAGGGCAACTCAGAACCCAGGGATGTCTCTCCTCGTGTGCTGCTTGCCTTCTGTCCCAGACATTTTTAGAACCAGCTGGCAGAAACCCAGACTCATCTTCCTTGCTCAACTGGCCATAAAGAGACTCCCTGGAAGTCTTTCAAATGTGAAAGCCGCCTCGTGGCTTCTCTGTTACGGAGGTCTTAGGGCAGCACTGTGGGTTCAAATCCCCACCTTGACGCTTCTGGCAGCCTGAAGGCCCTCCGGTCACCTCACCCTCTCAGCCTCAGTGTCCTCATCAGCAGAACAGAGACAATAGACCTGCCTCACAGGAGGTGTGGGTGGGTTGGAGGAGCCCGTGGATGTGAGCCGGGAAACCACACCAAACCTGTTGCTGTGGGGTCGGTTCTGACTCGTGGTGGCCCCACACGTCACAGACTAGAACTGCCCCACAGGGCTTTCTTGGCTGTAAATGACACCCGTGGCCAGGCACTGGATTATCGCCCGAGAGGTCAGCAGTTGAAACCTACCCAGTACCACCTCTGAAATAAGGCTGGGTGATCTGCTTCTGAAAGGTCACAACCTCAAAACCCCCCCGAGGGCAGTTCTACCCTGCCACCCTTGGGGACGCCATGAATCAGAAGTGGCTCCACAGACACCACCACCAACAGCGACCACCTTCACAGAGGCGGATCACCAGGGCTGGCTTCCACAGCGCCGTTGGGTGCCAGCAGTCCAGGGCAGACCATTGTGCCACAGTGGGGACCTAATGTAAGTGAACATTTTTACACCGAAGCCCCGCAAAACACACATGACTCCTCGGATGTGATGGCTGGGTTTCTTTTCTGTTATCCACTTCACACCTGGCCATGGAGGCTTCAGGATGCCATGCAGGGTAACACGAAAAACAAAAGAAACCCAATGCCATCAAGTCGATTCCAACCCACAGTGACCCTATAGGACAGAGTAGAACTGCCCTGTACAGTTTCCAAGGAGCGCCTGGTGGAACCGAACTGCTGACCTTCTGCTGACTTACCCACTACCTCACCAGGGTTTGCAGGGGCACTGGCAGTAATGATGATAATAATAAAGACCTGGAGGAGTTTTAATGCCACCCACCTAGTGTGTTAGAGGGTCCAAGGAAGCAGAAACTGGCCAGCTGAAAGAAACACACAAATGTAGGGCAACTCAGAAACCCACATGTAGCCAGACGCCTGGGATGAAATCTCCTGTCCCTCTGCTGCCCGGTGTTATTTTAATGGGTATTTAAATAATTCTTCTCCTTACAGTTTGCTTTGGTTTATTATTATGTCGATTACTCTAATAATACCAACATAAGTATCAGGGGTGTTCAACAGAAAACTTGAATTATAATTAAATTAGAAGATCTTAATTGAGATCACTGGTCTTATAAGTCTCCTAAGGCCCCAGGACACCACAATGGGACACTTTCCCACCCAGACCCGGCGTGAGAGCCTGCATGGCATTCTACAGACCCAGAGGCCACAGAGACAGGACTCATGCTGCACCTTAGCTCAACATGCCCCTGTACAGTTTGCAAAGTGTTTCATGGTGCTTTGCAAAGTGCTTTGGCACTTTCAGGTATGTTTGCTTATCTCACAGTTACTTAAACTCCTGAAAGGGTGGCCAGGCAAAGACTGTGTCCCCACGGATGCAAGTTAAGACCAAGGATCTGGGGAGGGAGCTCCATCACATAGCTGGAGGACAGAGGCCATGCTTGCTTTGAGCTTCCCAACCCCAAGCCTGGGCTCCTTGGGTGACTGCACACCCTGTGGCACACAGAGCACCAGAGACATCAGTAGGTCTCTCTCAGCACACTGGGACTAGGGCTAAGGTTCCCACACCACACCGTGGGAGCCCTCTGAGAGCAGACAGACCCTGGTCAAGTCTACCACAAGCCTTCCCTCAGAGGGGTAGAAAGGAAGGTGTTTCACAGAGGAGAGCCAGCCCCTGGGTACAACCTGCCACTCGGGACCCGGTAAAGGGCTGAAAAGTGCCCCAGGCAGCTGACCTGGAAAAGGACACTGATTTCCAGGGTCCCTGAATTCCTGTGCCAGCCCCACACCTCTCTGGATTTCAGGGTGCTCACCATCCAAGGAGAGAACTGGTCTCACTGGCCAAGGGCTCACTCCTCCAGAATCTGAGCCTGTTGTTGCCACAATTCCAAAATGATCGTGCTTTGCTCTCACCACTATCCTAAAGGGAGGCAGCTTGAACCCACACCGCAGGGTGGGGAAGAAAGATCTGGAGCACAGACCCTTATAGCCAGAGACCCCATGGAGCCGCCCTCCTGTGTAAAGCATGGAGGTGCCTTGAGTTCGAATCAACTTGATGGCAATATTGTTTTGTTGCTGCTGCTGTTGTTTTTAATTACCTCTAGTATTTGTAGAACCTGGCTGGTTTAAAAACCCTCTCTCTTTCCATGACTTCAGAAATAAATGATCAACTGGCCACTCTGGAGTCTCTATGGAAGCTGGGTGAAACAGACACTTAAGGATCTGACTAACTCAATCCATCCAGAAGGACCTTGGAAGAAAGACCTGGTGACTTATTTCCCAAAAAAATCACAGCCACTGCAAACCCTACAGGCACAGCCCTACTCTGACGTGCCCAGGGACACCGTGAGTCAGAACCGACTCAGTGGCCGCCGGTCTGGCTGAGGAGTCTTTGTAGTTTGTGCACTGGTATGACCTGTGAGCATCTAACAGAGTCTGTAACCACTCTCCCTTGTTCTCAACACATCCGTCAAACCTCAGCATTCTCCGAGCGAGAAGGCGGAGATCGGGGAACACCAGCAGCGGTGATCACAGCAGACCACCGGGAAGCCCTCGGCACAGGCCAAGCCTAGGGCTGGGTACAGGCATGACCTCATGCCTGGCTCCCAGCAGCCCAGCAAGGCAGGAAGCATCATCCTCGCTATCTTACTGAGGAGGAGACTGAAGGTGGCCAGAGGTCAGGTGATCTGCCCAAGGCCACATGGCTGTCAGGACACATGTGCCCTGCTGAGCAGACTCCGGGTCAAAAGAGAAACATGTACAGACTCAAGGTCCCTGGAGCCCAGAGACCTGGAGAGGCAGTGAGGGGTGCTGAGGCCACCTCAGCACCCCACGTCTCACAACGGCCCAGCTCCTGTCAAGGTGTGTTGCTTTTGGCCAGAGCAGCAGTAACACAGTGAAATCATGCTGATTAACTCCTGGAGAACAGGCACACTTTGTTTAGAAGACAAAGAGCTCCCAAAGCTAGGGGTCCACAGGGGGAGTCGGTGCTGGTGGCGGTGAGGGTGGCAGTTGCAGTAATAATAATAACAAATGGTGTCACTGTGATGTGAAGCCCTGGGCCAGCCTCATGCTGGTAAGACCGTGTCCTCTCCTCCCATGCCTATGGCAGACCTGGGTAATCCCTCCCTACACACTCTCTCCCGGCCTGGGAGTCCTCCTTAGCCCTGTGTTCTAGACAGCTGTTACTGACGGAGTGGGCCTGTGCACAGAAGTGCCCACCTACCCCGGGGCTCTCATGCAGCATGCCCAGTCGATGGGGGCCCAGAAGGGGCAAAGCTGAACGAACCAGGTGGCACTGTGTGTCCTGCTAAGCAAATGACCACAACGGTCTTTCATTCCTTCACTGGACCAACAGAACAAGGGGGCTCTCCCTATCCTCCAGGTAGTCAGCTGGTAGCTGGGGATAGGGGTTCCGTTTTGGGGAGACAACAGACATCACAAACCCACTCCTTACCCTTTGCCATTGAGTCGATTCTGACTCAGAGCAACGCTGTGGCAACTGAGTAGAAGAACCGCCCAGGGGCTTCCCTGGCTGTACTCTTCCCAGAAGCAGGCTGCCACATCTTCCCACGGGGTCAGTAGTGGGTTCCAGCCACCAACGTTTTAGCTGGCAGCAGAGCACCTAACCACTGCACCACCAAGGCTTCTTTCCCCACTGATTCACAAAAACTGAGTGTGCTGGGGAGACGGTCAGGGGCTGGGGAGAGAGAGAGGCAGGGCTTGGCTGAACCTGGGGGGCAGAGTCTGCTGGGATGCCGGGCCACCTCCTGCTCGCCTCACTGAAGCCTCACAGCAACCCTCAGCCATGGTGACCAAGCGCAGGAGAAGTCATGAGGCTCAGGGGACTTCAGGAGGCCAGCTGCTCCAGACCACAGCACTGGCCTCAGACTGTTTAGAAGTTATCTCTTGGGCTGGGTTCCAAGCTCCCTGAGGACAGGGACCAGGCTGGCCCTGCCCGGCTCTGACTCCAGCCCCCAGCCGTGACTAACTCTGACAGGCAAGCATTGCTGGGTGCCTGCGAGGGCACCTGCGTGCGGGCACTTAGGGCCAGGCACAGCAGTCACGTCCTGGACTTGGCCAGGTCAGCCCCTCCCTGTGCAGTGAAGGCAGTGCACACCTTTCCCGGACTGCCCCAGGGCAAGAGGCTTGGACAGTGTCTGGTCTGGACCTCACAGGTGGCAGGCTCTGGGGGCCTGGGTTGTATCACTTCCCATCTGTCTGTCTACTTTCCCAGGGCTCGGCCTCACTGAGGTCATCACCACCCAGGACAAGGGCACCTGCTCAGGTGTGTGTGAACATGACGCCGCCATGCCCGTGCTGCCCCACACCCGGCCGCCTCCGCAGAGGGGCTGGGCTCAGCAGCTCAACAGACGCCCTCTCTTCCCACTGCTGGCAGAGTCCCCAGCCCCTCCCACGCTGCCCAGTGGCTGCATTCCCACCACAGGGCATGCCGGGATCCCAGATGACTCAGAACAGAACCAGTAGACTACCCCACCCCTTTACACCGCCCAGGGAGTGAGCGAGCAAGCCATCTTCCCAAGCCCCAGAATGGACTGCCGCCCACTGTCCCCTACACATGAACCCACTTGCCCTCTGGGTTGCCCTCTGAGCTGTGTCTTCTCACACCCCTCTGCCCCTTCCTGCCTAGCGTGCTGCCCAGAGCACCTGCCTTCCTCTCCCTGCAACATGTCTCTGTGGAGCTGGTCCCCAAGTAAGCCCTCTCCAGGTGGAAGCTCACAGTCACCCTCGAAAGCAGGCTTTGATCCACATTTCACAGGAAAAGGAAACCAGGGCTCAGCAAAGTTAAGAGAGTAGCCCAAGTCACACAGTAAGCTGCAGAGCCAGCATTCAAACCCTGGTCAGCCTGCCCTGGCCTCCGCTGTGTCCAGATGCACACTCAAATTCTGCTCTCAACAACCTTGAGCAGCGCCTGAGCCTGCCACCAAACTTAGCATGCTGGCCAGCGGAGGGAGGCTGGATGCCGGTCAGGGCAGGGCGTGCCAGCACACCTTGCCAAAAGTGAAGAGAAAGCTTCACTCAGTTTTAGTGCCCTTTGTGACAGTCCAGTTGCCCCGAGAGTGTCCGTGCTGCCAAAGTAAACACTGTGTGCCTTCATCTGCCAGGAGCAAAGCCCACTATCCAGCAGTGGCTTCAGCAGCCAGCACAGTACACCCCAGCTTACTGTAAGCAAGTTACACACAGGCTGCACGGTGCTCACTTACTAGTCCGATGGGCACAGCTTCACATGGGTTCGTCAAAGCTGTGGTGAGAACAGCTGAAACTGTGCCCTGTAAATTAGTGAGCAAGCACCACTAAGGCCATGTGCACCTCACTCACCGAGGACTCCATCTCGGCCAGCATCCTTCTCCACAGCCTCAAACAAAACCCTGTCGTACAAAAATGCCCTAGAGAGCCAGCTTTGCACAAGAATGCAGGTGAGTCTCACCTGGAGCAAGAGGCATTCCTGGGAAGTTGCTGACCTGAGGAAAGCTAATCTTGTCCCAAATTTCCCCTAATTGCATCATTCCACTCATCTGTCCATCCACCCACCCACCCACTCACCCATCCATCCTTCCATCCATCCTTCCCTCCCTCCCTTCCCCATCCACATCATTCCATCCATCTACCCATCTATTCATTATCCATCCTTCCATCCACCCACTCATCTATCCATCCATAAAGCTATCTAGAAACTTATCCAGAAACTCCTCCATCTACCCTCCCAAACCCAGGCACTCACCCTCCCATCTATCCATCTGTCAGGTACTAGCTGCTAGCACAGCAGGGGCTACAGACCCTGTCATCCATAACCCCTCCCCACAAGGTGGCCTCAGGTAGAGAAGGGAGTTGGGGTTGGGCATGGGTTGAGCTGTGGACACAGAGAACATTATCGCAGGGCAGAGCCTGCAGAATAACTTCCAGGAACCAAGTGAGGAGACAGCAAGACAAACCTTCATGGAGGGGGTGACTGAGCCCAAAGCAGGCAGCAGTGGATACCCTCAATCAAGGAGAGCACTCTGTAGGGCAAACATGGGGTGCACGATAGCCTGGTCCCCACGGAGGGAAATGCTTCAGGCTGCTTGGGAGGGAGGCAGGAGAGGGAGGCAGTGGAGCCAACAGAGGGCACAGCATGTCTCCTTCCAGCGCAGATCTTGTCCTTATACATGGCGGCTCTGGGGCGGGCTATCTTCCCTCACCCTCCAAGCCCAGGGCAGCACAGTGGGTCCTAAGATGCAGGCCTTCCTCTTCTCTTAGAGAGCTAGGAGAGCATCGGGACAACAGGCAAGCCCACAGCACACCCGGCGGTCCAGAAACGGCACCGCCGGGGTGACAGGTGAGAGTGTCTTTCAGAGAGCCGATGCCCTTGTTACTCCACCCTCATTCTCCCAGCTCTACAAACATAGGGCCCCCTCCCCCACAGATACTGGGCCTGTCCTCACAGAGCCCACGGGCCACTCCACGGACACCAAGTGAGGGCTCTAGCAGCCAGGTGCACCAATAAGGGGTGTGCAACACAGCACTGGACCCAAAGAGGTGAGTTTGATGCCCTGGGAGGATCTGGGAAGGCTTCTGGGAGGAGGAGGCCTGGGACCTGGGCTTGGGAGGCAGAATAAGAGTTTGCTGTAGCAGAGGGAGAGAAAGGGTGTGCTTGGTGAAGGACACTGTGGACATCAAGGTGTGGAAGTGGTAGGATCTGGAGGTGGAATTGAATGGAGAGCCTAAGGAGGCTCTGCAGGCACGCTTAAGTAGCTGGATACAGATGGGGCTCCGTAGCTATCAGTTCCATCCCACTGAAGTCTTTCATATTAAAAAAGAGAAAGAAAAAGTGTGCAAGCCCATGCTCAAGGCTTTCTCAACAAGTGCTCCGTGCAAGGAGAGGATGCGGGTGACGCCCTCAGAGAGCTTGCTTTCACACGAGCCCAGCCCTCTGCCTGCGAGAACAAAACACAATGCCAGGAGGTGAACAGCACAGGAGGAACTTGAAACCCACACCGCGATGCTCCCTGAACATCACGGTGACTTTAACCACCCTCTCGAGCAGCAGTCCCATTCCGTCAGCACACTTCTCATCTGATGCCCTCGGTCCACAGAGCCTCCTCTAAGAACGAGGTGGTCCAGGTTCACGGTGGGACAGACACCAGACACCCATGATCTCCCCAAAAAGTCGATGGCAACCGCTGGGCTCTGTGGTCAGACCAAACACGGGGTGTCAAGTCTCAGGGTTACCACCACTGCGCAGAAACAGCCCAATTGCTGCAAGACGGGCTGACACAGCAGCGTCAGTTACGAAGACTGAGGAGCTACAGTCAGACACCAAGCTGTTTTGTAGGTATCTACTCATCTGCAGCGTTCAAGATCGTCTTCCGAGTTCTTCCCCTTTACATCAGGTACGCACATCACGGCGAAGAGTGCCTGTCTTCCCTGCAGCCGACAACACCCCGCCATACTCCCCGGAAGCTGGCTAGCCGTAGGTGTCCCTAGAAAGGCCCCGGTTCCGGAGGGCATTGGTGGGCGGATGGATGAATTTCGTTTATGGCTCTGTGGCACTCCTCCCGCGCCCCACCAAGTACGGCATTGTCTCAGAGGATCCTGGCACTCTGCGGACAGGCTATCAGCAGAGGTCATGAAGGAGGAGCACGGAGCCACGGGAAAGTATTTTTCAATCTAATGCAAGAACACTGAATGAGGGAATAAACAAGCAAAACGAGCCAGGAGGCGGCTGTTCCTGTGGTGTGTATGCGCGTGTGCGTGTGCATGCTAGTGCGTGAGTTGTGCACACGCACGTATGTGTGCATTTGTGCCGGGATGCGTGTCTGCACGCCCGCACACACACCTCGCACACACGTTGGACAGGCGTCTCCGCCACGTGGGCGGAGCAGAAGTCACATCTCGCGATAATTCACGACTTCCGGCGCCGCGCAGACCTCCGTCCAGCCTTACCTTAAACCCACGAAAATCTCCGCATTCCACCCCCGAAGTATTGGCGGGGCCGTAAATCTCGCTGTAATGGAACGCACGTTTGGCTCTGCGGAGATAATTGACGTTATGAAGGGCCTGGCTGCCGAGTTTCTCTAGGTTAGCGAAGGCAGGAGGGACTCGTTACCGACACACAACAAACAAGTAGTAATGTATGTATATTGTTCTGAGTGGCGTTAGCGCCAAAGTGCTCGGGTCCGTGGGGATTGATAAAACACAAGAAAACAGCAGACACGCACTTGTAAATTTGTCTCATTTGTCTCTGAAGTTAAAGGTTATTCCCTTGTTCTGAATTTGTAATAAAAACATGCTAGCCCAAGGTTTGTGGAGGATGTTTGAATATTTAAATTGTGTATAATGATAGGCAATTATAGGGTGACAACTGGACCTTGTGAGTGGGGAAAGCTCTGGATCGCCCAGTGTTTTCCCACCGAAGACTCATTTATCTTTAATGCGCATCGAGAGTGCTAGCTCCCCAAAGGGGGCCGGGGGCGTCCGCACACCCACCATCACTCCTGGGGACGCCACTCATGGGGACCTGCCAGCCAAGGCTGGCCTATGCAGGAGGGGGGAGGGAATCTTTTCCTTTCTCTAGTTTCTCTCCCTTTGTTTCATTCCTCTTTTTATCAAGTTTTTTTTTTTTTGGTCTTAACTATGCACAGTAAAATGCCAGGGCAATGTCCTTCAAGGGGAGCCGTCACAAGACTCCCCCAGCCAGTCAGGGCTTGTTGGTCCAGGCAGAGAAGGCAGGGGTGTTGGCAGGGGGCTGCAAAGGGCAGGGTAAATTTCCTCCGCCCCCCCCGCACACTTCGGGGACCGCAGGAGTGGGGGGCCATGGGGACGGCCTGCAGAGGACAGTGCATTTCCCTTGCCTCCAGATGGGCTGCCCGTCTCCCTAGCACACTCCTGGCAGAGAACCGGAGGGGGGGGTGCCCAGCTGTGCCGCCCAGGGAGCACGGCAGCTCCTGCGGGTGGAGCCGAGGTGCTCTCGCGCCCGCCCGCCCGCCCGTCTGCCCAGGTTAACCAACTGCAGTGTTAGAATCTAACTCCAGCCAGCTTGTCACTGAGCACAAAAGTCATCAGCGAGTGAATGTTCTTTTCTGCACCACAATTAAGACGAATCAATACGACGTGCCACAAATGGTATTTTACTCTCAATAAGAACTCGAGCTGAGTTTATTCAGAATATTTTAGCGCATCCCCGGGGGATTTGGGGCCGACGCAGATGGCAAATAAAGTACTCAGCCTAAGGCTACAGCACATTATGGTAATTCTAATGTCAGATGTACTTTAATATACAGCTCTATTTAATCACCCCATTATTTCACATTTCCATATGAAAAACCTGCGGCACTTCTGCCGCGCTTTGCCTCTGCGCCAGTGCCAGCTTCCTCCAACGCGCCGCCGGCAGCCGGGGGAGATGGTCAGCCTCGCCAGGCACAGAGTCCCAGCGCCAGTTTCCGGGCCGGATGCTCCGCCTGTGCGCCTGGTGTCAGCAGAGACGGAGAGAACGCAGAGATGCTCCCAACTCCGCGGGCTGTGGGGCGGGCTGTGGGGTAGGCTTAGGGAAAAAGGAAACGCAGTACACCCCTTTGCAGGCACACATGCATGCATGCACGTGCACACGTGCACACACAGACACATGCACACACAGTCATGCATGCACACACACATACGCATTCATGCACGTATGCATACACAGGTGCACGCACACCATGTACACAGGCACGTCCATGCGTGCATATATAAGCACAATGTGCATCTATGCACACATTGACACACACGTGCGCACATGCAGACACGTGAACATATACGTGTATTCATATGTGCATACACACGCCCCTGTGCACACATGCATGCATGCATGCACATATCTGTACGTGTGTGCGCATACACATGCACACTCGTGCAGATGGCACGTGCACACATATGCGTACATATGCATGTATTCACACTTGCATGCACACAAGTGTGCACATACTCACAAACACCCAAGTGCACGATGCATATACGTGCATGTGTGTGCACAAGTACACGTGTGCAGAATGTATGCATGCACACACACACGCACACGTGTAGCACGGAGTACAAGTGAGACAGAAACAAAGGCCAGCCCTTCCACCAACACTGAGAGCAGCCACCCCTGAACACCAGCATTGCACACTGTGGCTGGGGGCTCAGCAGGGAGAGCCAACATGGCTGAGATGCAGTTCCTGCTGGTGACCCACACGGCTGTGCCAGCCCGTTCTCACGGCACCTCCTCACACACACACACAGGCAGGATGACGGCTGTGCGATGCCAAGAGGCAGGAGGGGACAGGGGGGAGGTGTGGAGGCTGTGCTGTGACAAAGACTGGTGGAGGGGCAGGAGCAATGGAGAGTGGCTGGGGAATGCGGCCCAGCCTGTTGCCCTGCAGCCAGCAAGCCCTCAGGACACAGCTGTGAGGTCTGCACTGGAGAAGGGCAGGAAGCTGAAGCGCCTAGGCCCAGGGGAGGTGGAGCCCAGTGAACTCCCAACAGCCCTGCCCCGTCCAGGCTGGCTGGCTGGCCTGCTGGCAGAGAAGCAGAGGCTCTGTCCAAGGAGGAAACCATTCTCCCTGTCCCCTGCACACTTGGCCACATGGCAATCCGAGGAAGCTGATCACCATCCTGGAATTCTCCAAAACGGCATGCTGGCGGACCGCAGGGCACCTGCCCCAGACACCACTGGCTGACCCAGTTATGAGGCAACACCTACAGCCACAGATCCGGGTTCTCAGACATCACGTATACAAGACACCTCTGAGCTGGCTCAGTCCAGCTCCTGACACCAGACGAAACCATCCAGGAGGGCAGGAGTGGAGAAGGCAGGTGGAGAAACCCCAAGCACGGTGTCACACATGCCTGCAAGGCCCTCAGCCTGTCAGTCCACCAACCAGAGATCAGTACCAAACTTGAGCACAAGGATCCCACGTGCTGAGCAGGGGAACGTGTGTGCACAGAAGCTGCTTTGTATCTGCCGCCGATGAATTCTAGCCCACCTGGCCATTCCAGCTCCTGGAGCTACAGAGGACGCAGTGCCCTGGTCAGCCTGCCAGTCACCCTCCAATCAGGGTCCCACTAGAGCTGCCTTTTTTAAAATGAGCCTGCGGCGTTAACAGTTACCACGGGCAAGCAAAAGGTGGGCAGTTTGAATCCACCAAGCACTCCTTAGAAACCCTATGGGGTACTTCTACTCTGTCCTATAGGGTTCCTATGAGTTGGAATCAACATGACCACAATAGCGGGGTTTGGGGGGTGTTTTTTTGTTTTGTTTTCTTTTTGGCAGGGGGTGGGCGGGGGGTTGGTTTTGGTTTTAGAGGCAAGGTCAGCAGAGGGAATTCACTCTCAGTGTCCAGGGCCTCTGACTCCACCCTATTGTTAGGAGTGATTGTAACACCTACAGTTACAGTCTCACATTCTTGGGGTCTTTCACTGCTTACAGTGGTTGCCAGTTGAGAAAAACAGGCTGGACCGATGGTTCTCCACAGGGAGTCATGCTGTCCCTCCAGGGGACATCTGGCAACGTCCTGAGACATCGCTTAGTGCGTCCCTGCTGATACGTATCCTACAATGCCTGTGAGAAACTCTCTCATGGCCCACAGGTGTCAACAAACCCAAGAATGAGAAACCCTGGGCTAGAACCGCTAATGCAAACACAGGCTTCCATCACTGAATCTAGCCAAACAGAAGGAAACAGAAAAGCAGGGGTGGGGGTAGTCAGAGGGGAGGAGAAAAGGGGAGAAAGAGGGTGGAGACACTAGAGAAAAGACACTGGAGAAAAGACCGGGAGGAGGAGGGGCCCCTAATTGACGTCTGGCATTGAGGGAGCTGGTGGAATCACGGTCCCATTTCACCACTCCAGAAACCGTCTGAGTCCTGGAGGTGCCAGGTGAGGGGATCCAGGTTCCCAGGCTGCTCAGCCCCCGAAAGAGGAACACCAGGCAAAGGGAAGAGGGGTTGGAGTGCATCGACACCCCCTTCCCACAGCCTGCCACCAAAATGCCCACACTGGCCACTGCCACCCAGGCGGGGGGGGCGTGAGCTGCCCCAGACGCAGCTGCTGCGAAGCCGGCCCGCCACGAGACTGCTGCAAACACAGCCCTAGATAAACTTCCTGGAGTCAGAGATAAAAATGCCCCGCTGCCACAAGCACCAGCGCCTCCGTGCCACCGCGAGGGGAGAGGATGACCACGCAAGCTTCAGGATTAAAAAAAAAAAAAACGCAATCCAGATAGATTACATAAAAAGTACAATTAAAGACCACTCAGAATCCCGAGGCCTTCGAGAACGTGCTGCCTGTGGAATATTTTTAGAACAATCACTGCAGTTATTCTTCTTAGTTGTAGAAACACTCCAAATCAGAGAGTCAATTTTTCCTCTATTTGCAGAAGTGAGCTGGCTCCGTTGGACAGAGTGCGTGTGTTTTGCTTGGCGGCTGTTCACAGCGCTGTCTTGGCAGCGCCTCCCTGAGCGCAGAGTGAACCTGGCTCTCCCACACAGTAGCACTTTTCATCTGAAGCGCCCCAGCCACGCTTCCCTCCTAACAGCCTGGGAGCTGCAGAACCCCTGTCAGCCCAGCCCTGTAAACGGGACAGCGCAGAGCCGGAGGGCAGGGGGTGGGCCGCACGAGGGATGAGAAACTGGGGCTGCCGCTTTCAATAAACGGGAGAAAAGTGGCTCTCGTAGAAGGGCTGACAAGAAGACAATGACAGCACGTCCTAGGGACGGGGGCAGGAGAGCTTTCACCACGCCGTAGTCCGGCACAGGCACCCCCATGGAAGGCCACTCCCCTGCACTGGCTGCTTCTGCCCTGACGGATACCAGGTGCCCCCAGACCCGCAGAAGCCTGGTTGTGAGGGTCACAGCTACTCGGGAACCCAGTGGGATTGGTTCTTGGCGCCTGACGGATCCGATTCTGCTGCACCCCCTTGGCTCACCGTGAAGGGAAGAGCTGGGCTCAGATGCAGCTCCTTCATCCATCACATGGGGATCATGCCTGTGCCCAAGATGGTTAGCAAGGCCCAGGTAACACAGGTGAAGGCGTCACACCTGGCTGGTACTCAACAGAGGAGGCTGTCGAGTGGTAAGGACGTAAATCGATGCAGGCGTGCACGAGGGCCAGGCTAGAAGGAACCAGAAGGACAAGAGAGCCCTCACCAGCCCGCCCCGCTCCATCACTCCTCAGCAGCCCCAGACCGCCCTCCTCACGGGGCCTGTGTGCCCTTGGGACTGGGGAGGCGTCTCTCAGAAGGAGGACTTCCAGGTACCGTTTCCGCCTCTCCCCGGCATGAAGAAAGGCAGTGATTTGGGCCTCTTGGAACTGGCTCGTCACCACACGTTCTTCTTTCTTTCTCTCTGTGTTGTTTACAAAGGTTTCATTATGTTTTCAACTAATCAGAAAGGCCCCGCTAATACACAATTAACATGTGATTATAAAAAAAAAATTAAAATAGCTTCCAGAAGAAGGAAATGTAATTAAGTAGAGAATGCTTTTCAATAAGTGCTTGCTTTAACCCACTGTCAGTACACAGCTTACGTTCATCCACAATGCCTGGAACAGATGCCAAGGGCAGAATGTTAAAAGGAAGTTTGAAAAAAAAAAAAAGAGACATTATTTTCTGGGGGAATAATAACCATCTACGTGGCACAAGATGCTGGAAAGCTCAGATTCTGGCTGCAGAGGGGAGACCTCCCTACTTCCTCTTACCAGTCTTTTCTCTAGAAATGTTGCCTTCCTAAAGGAGTAAATAAATGATGAAGCCCAAATCTAAGATCATAAAAATAAAGGGAACAGAGTGAATAAACTATTCTCTCTCTCTCTCACACACACACACACACACAAGCTCTGCATTTCTATAGAAGCTCCAATCCAGAAGTGGGTTTGACACCACCACTTACTGATAAAGTCTGTAATAATTTGGTATTAAATCACCTTTTGCCCAACTTTACAATGCATCTGTCTTAAATTGAGCCCCAAGTCCAAAATGGATTTGCAACCTCATGGACAAAAGCAACATGGCAAATCAGAAGGTTGTGCCTGCCCTTCTCCCAAGGGACCCCAAATCAAATCAATGCTTTAGGCCAAGGAGCCATTTTGCTGGCTCCAATATTTGTCAACAGGCAAGCAAGCACAGTGGCTTCTGCCAATCAGTACAGCCCCAAAAGCAAATTACAAATTCAACAGTGTCCCACAGAAGTAGGAATTCTGCAGAAACTTTGTCTAGCCCCTGTAGCATCTGGTATTCACAGTTCTCCCAGACAAAATCAGGAGGTCTCTGCAGATGGAGGTGGATGGAGGCACCTATCCTTCCTGGATGCCTGGCATGAAGCAGGCACTCCGGCCCATATGCTGAACCCCAGACCACGGACACAGTGGTGGGTGCACCCTAGAAGCCCCATTTCTGCACCAGCTCAGTCAACATGCCCAGGCAGGTGAGGACAGGACAGCTAAGAAGCCAATGCCCAGGATGGACATTCCAGAACAGCAGTTGAGCCAGAAGGGCTAGTGGGCAGAGCCAGCATGCCCTCTGCCTAGGTCCATTCCTGGAGGCCACGTGGTGGCATGGGCCTAGGCCTCCTGGAACGGGCACGCACTGAGGGCCTCTATTCAAACCAGCACGGGCTCAGCTGCTTTTTGGCTGAGTGAACTCTGGGCAAGGCCCATAACTTCTGTCCATCTGCCTTGTCCAGGGTGCAGACCCTGGAGGCGGCTCCTCTTTGTCTGGTTTTACTGGTGGGGAAAGTGAGCACCAAAGGGTGCACGAGACTGCCCCTGTCACGTGGGAAGGGAAGGCCCTTGGGTCTGGGTCTGCATGAGCTGACTCAGTGGGTCTTCTTTACATGGGGCCGATGGCCCTTGATGAGAAAGAACCACGGCCACAGGAAGCCCAAAGACCCATTCGGTCATCAGCAGGCCCCTTGAGATACATATCCTCACCACAGTCCCAGACAGGCAAACAGCCTGGGGTGGGGGTACAGGGTACCACATGGCTGCAAACGGCACCCAGAGAGTGGGACTATAGTAGGAAGGTCCAGCCCACCGGCCTTGCTCTTTCTGTGGTGTGCTACTTTAGAACAGAGCCCACTCCCAAGTATGGATGGAGAAACTGAGGCTGGCCAGGGCAGAGAAAGGGCTTGCCAAGGTTGCCCAGGACAGCTGTTCCAGCCAGGTGACACAGGGAGTCAAAAGCACTTGAAGTCAAAGTGTGCCCTCAGGAAACGCCTGTGGATCAGCTAAGCTCAGGTTTCCTGACCTGGACTTCTCAGTGCCACTTCCCAAACCAAACACAGGCATCAACACGGGGTCCACTCTGACCATGGCCTCTTCTGGAGGAAGAAGAAGAGACGCCTCCAAGGGCTGTCCAACATTTTCCAAGTCCCCTCTAGTGGTACCCTCCAGCACCCTCTTTTCACAGATGTGGAGACTAGGACACCAAGGCAGACGGCACACAGTGGCCTACACTGCCCAGCCTGCCCACCCCCCTCCATGGGCCCCTGGGACACTCACTTCACCCTAAAACAAAACCTAGCCCTGGTGCCAAGTGCCTCAGCAAAGCCTTCATTAATCCCTATGAGGTGAGGCCTCCTCAGCCTCCAGATGGAGCAACCAGGGCTCAGAGAAGTTATCTTCCTGAGGTGACACAGGTGACACCCCGTAAGGGCTCACTCTGGCTCAGGAGGCCATGCCCTGAGCCACACTCTGGTCTCCCCATTGACACCCCTCCAGCCCTGCTGGGCCACTGTCTGAATGTCCTCCTTTCTTGATGCCAACATCCCTTCATTCCGGCTCACAAGCAGCCTCTCATGTCACTCCTCCTGGCCAGCTCTAGACACACTAACTGTTGGTGCAGCTGCTGTGAAAGCATCCCTCACCTCATAGAGACCCCCACACGACAGAACCAGACACTGCCTGGCCCACACCATCCCCCTCATCCACAGCGCAGCAGATGCTGTGGCCAGTGATGTGTCCTGTCCTTCCTTCCCAGGCCCCGGGCGCCTGCAGGCTTCGCAGGCACCTGGTCAGCGCCACACCAACACACAAGCCCCCAGTGACCGACTGGGCATGAAGTACACTGGCCAGGAATTGAACCTCACTCTACAAGTGGAAGGTGAGCATTCTCCCGCAGAGCCACCTGCCCTCATGTGACCTCAAGCAGGGACACTTAGTAAACTCTTCGTTCCATCTGCAGGTGCTCAAGATCAGATTTGAGGAAGTTCCCAGGCAATACAATCCCTCCGGAACACAAGCCTGTCCAGAGTCCATTGACACCTGTGTCCCTTCTCCCCCGACCCCTGCGCCTCTGACACTATAAGTATGCAACCCGCACCTGCAGAGAAGTGAGAGACCACCTGCCTGACTCCCGCCCCGCACGTCTGCACGTCGAGAGCTGACAACTCCGCCTGGATAAATATCTGGAAAGAAGTCGGGAAACAATTAAGACTAGAAGCTAATAAGTGCTGGAGAAGCCCCGGAGCCGAGCGCTGGCCCACTTCCCAGCCCTCGTTCACGCATCACAAACAGCCCGGCGGTCCGAGGCTCGGGGAGGGCAGCTGGGCACTGGGGCTGTTCGCTCTCAGAAACGGGAATCAGATAGGACTGAACGGGCTGCCCGCATCCCCACCGAGACGCTATCTGTGGCTCCCCCTCCCACCGAGCCTCTCCCCAGCCAAGCAGCTTTCTCAGGGAGCACGTGACAGATGAGCCTGTAACCAGGCAACAGGGGAGGACAGGGTCCCAAGTTCCTCCACAGGAATGGGGACAGCTGTGTCTGCTCCTGGTGGCCCTTGGGACGCAACACAGCCAGAGTCTCTCCTGGGCCTCAAAGGAACAGGGATGGGGGGGGAACTAGTCATCTCCCTCAGTCTTCTCCCACGGCGAACACTGAAGGGCGTCAGATTCTCCCCAGCTCCCCTGTGCCAGGCTCAAGAGCCAGTTTTGTAGGTAAACAGCTTCCCGTCCTTTCCAACAACCAGTCAAAGACGGCAGGGGCCCAGGCCACAGCTTTTCCAGAAAAGCCCTGGACATCCCACCCATGACCGATTCCCATCTGCAGCTGTCCCACGAGGGCTCACAAGGTCCCAGTGTGTCCCAGCCCTGGGTCAGAGGCACTGTGGCAGATGCCTGCCTACCGTCAGAGAGGATGGAAAAGTAGCCTTGGGGCTCCCAGCTCCCAAACAGGGGCTCTCTGTGCTCACTCATATGCTCAGCAAAATCACAGTGCACTCTGAGGTCACATCAGACACCTCAAAACCCAAGTTCTTTGATTCGAGTGACTGGCAGCAGCAGGTGTCTGCAACACTCCAGCCAGAGTCTGAGCCTCATGTGTCAGGTGGGTGCGGTCACACTAACCACGGTGACAGAGATGAGAGGTGACAAGAACACTTAGCAAGAGCCTACTATGTGCTGGGAACTCAGCCAGGCAGAACGCACGGAGTCCATCCAGACACGCGGTTGTTGTTGGATGCCATTGAATCGATTCCGACTCGCGGTGACCCCGTACAGGCAGAGCAGGACGGCTGCACAGGGCGTTCAAGACTGTGACAGTCTGGACACAGATCACCAGGCCTGTCTTTCCAGGCACACTGGGTGGGTTCCAACCACCAGCCCACTTGGGCCAGCGACCGAGCCCTTACCTGTTTGTGTCAAATGTTTTCTCACAAACGGGAGGGCACCCGTTTTGGTTGGTTTTGGTTGGTTCTGGTTTTTTGAGGTAAAGGAGCTGCAGTTCTGAGGAGTTCCGGGGCTGCCCAGGGTCCAGACCTGGAGACCAGCTGCCTGTGTCTGTGCCTCCCAGCCTGGGCTCTTTTTTTTTAACCCCTAATTTTTAAAAAATATTTTATTGTGCTTTAAGTTGAAAGAAACCTTGGTAGTATATAAGTGCTACGTCTGCTAACCAAAAGGTTGGCAGTTCAAAGCTGCCAGGCGCTCCTTGAAAACTCTCTGGGGCAGTTCTACTCTGACCTCTAGGGTCACTATGAATCAGACATGATTTGACAGCAGTGGAGTTTTTTATAAGTGGAAGTTTATAATCCAAATCAATCAGTCGTACAAAAATTTATACACACAGTGCTATGGAACCCTAGCTGCTCTCCCCAGCCTAGGACAGCACACTCCTCCTCTCCACCCTGTATTTCCCATGTCCAGTCAACCATCCCCTGTCCCCCTCTGCCCTCTCATCTCGTCTCTGGACAGGAGCTACCCAGCTAGCCTCGTGCATCTACTTAAGCTAAGAAGCACACTCTTTGCCAGTATCATTTTATGTCTTATAGTCCAACCCATTCTTTGTCTGACGTGCTGGCTTTGGGAATGGGTTCAGTTGTGGGGTAACAGTGAGTCTGGGGGCCATGACTGCCTGGGTGGGACTACCAAGTCTGGTGTTTTTAATAGGGTTCAAGTTCTGCATTCCTTTTTTCTCCTGCTTCATCAGGGACTCTTTGTTGTGTCCACAGCCTGTGCTCTTTGTCAGCTGCAAGGTGGAGCCCTTCCAGAATGCTGTTTAGGAATTCCAATTAGCGGCAGTGGGTCAGGGAGATGCCAGCGTCAACCACAACCATGAGCAGGTGACCCAGGAGAGGACCTTGGGACCAATGGGTACTTCTTCAGAGGTCTTGTGTGTGCCACGCACAGCCCCAGAGTCAAAGAGCCCTCTGCCTCTCTCTCGTGAGCTGGCTGAAGCCAGCTTGCAGAGCAGGGACAGACACTCTGAACTCACGGTAAAGATGTCAGTTCTTTTTTCTTTCTCTCCAATATCCGGAGCACACTTAATAAAGAAAATGAGTGAAGCTGGAAAACTGAAAACTGGAAAGATAATCCTTTTTTTTTTTTGCCACCTGGCAATCGTCCGGGCCGCTCCTTAAAGTGCCAGGGGTGAGTAGGGGCAGTCCACGGAGGAAATGAAGACCTGGCTGGGGACAGGCCTCATCCGAGCATCTAATAAGGCTCCCTGACAGCAGCAAGACAGGGACAGCCCACTCTGGCTCTTCCCAAAGCAAGAAGAGAATACGATGATCGCTAACGTCTCTATCTGCATGGGAATAACCTCAGCCGGAGACGGGGCAGATGGCGAGTACGGAAAAGACACAGAGGTGTCAGCCTCCGACTCAACAGTTGGGTCCAGAAGGGGGCCATCTCCTCAGATAGAGGTCCCTGCTCTGGACCAGCTGCCCTCAGCCCTAGACAGGAGGGTCTGGGCCCTGTCTGTATCAAGGCCCCTGACTCCCCACTTGGTGCCCCAAGCAGAGAACGGAATGTGGTTGTGGTTGCCATGGAGTCACTTCTGACTCCTGGCAACCCTGTGCTTACAGAGCAGAACTGCTCCCTGGGGTTTCCAGGCTGTGACCTCCAGCAGTGGACTGCTGGACCTGTCCACCGAGGCACTCTGGGTGGGTTCAGACCACTCCTAGGTTAGCAGTCAAGTGCTGAATCATCCGTGCCACCTAGGGATTCCATGCAGGGACATAACACCAATGAAAGGAAGGTGCCTGCCCAGTGCCCAGGGACACTTAGCAGTGTTGGGAAGCCATCCATCACAGGCGCTCGGCACCGGGGTTTTTAGCCCGCATCCCATGACGTCTAAAGGCTGAATGGTTTCTGGGAAGTGGAAGGAGGCGCTGATAAACCACAAGTTTGGCAGCAGCCAGCACAGGGTGCCAGCCTGCAACTTCTCATCAGCAAAAGTCGCCAAGACGTTTTCAAATCAATGCACCACACTTTCTGATTTTACAGGGATGCTTTTTGTAGAAAATGTAACCCATACAGCCCTGTATTAAGGAAGAGAACAAAAACCACCAGAGAAACTTGTGCTGAAATCCCCATATTGCCATCCAGACCTCCCACACACCAGCATCAATGGTGACGTGCTCATTGTGTACAGTTCCGATCGATGCTTTTGTCACTAGCTGTCACCCTGTGAGCGCACCCTCCTGTCCCCAGAAATGCCGTAAAGCCACTGTTTTGTATTGCGGAGTGAAGTTCCATCACATGGCTGCACGGCGTTGGTCCAGCTGTCCTCCTGTCGGGATCTGCTTGTTTCCCATGTTGCACCATGCTCAAACGCCATACGCACGTACACGCAATTGTGTGCACACCCCTGGGTCATCTTCTAGAAGTATAATTCTTGGGTCAGAGGGTGGGCCCAGCTCATGCCCCCTGCCCTGCCAAGCTGGCACCAGTCTGAACCCATTGCAAACAGGGCGTGAGAACATATGTGTGCCCTCACCCTGGGTCCACGCTGAGGAAGAAATCTTTCTGTTTGACAGATCACTTTGGAAAGCCTTTCCCCAGCTGGCCTGGCAGGCTTGTCCCTCTCCTCCTTCCGTCCAAGCTGACCTATTGTGCTTCAGCACAGCTGTCCCCCGCATGCGCCACAGAAGCACACACAGCTCCAGTGACACACCGGAGCTTGCAACTCACACTCCCCAGGCCCAGACACCCCCCAGCGGGCTGACACCGCACTCCCGGCCACTGTCCACAAGCCATCGTTCTAAAACAAACAAACAGAAAAAGGACACTGCCGACACCTTCCCAATACTCGTCTGCTTCCGGAAAATGCGAGATAATGAATAAAAATGTTCCTTACAGAATTATTCACTTCCCTCCCTGATCCACGTCCTGGTAATTACCGTGACCAGCCTAATAAAGACGGCTACAAACGGAAGGTCAACTGCCAGTTAGAAGTGTTCATTTTCATTTCAATGTATTCATCTCTGGCTCCTAATGGCCTCATTTTCTCCCATGCTCCTTAATAAATACCACTGAATTACAGGTTAAATAGCTAAATTAAATTATTGCAATTACAGCGTGCAGAGCCCTGGATCTGGGTTTACCTTTCCCGGTTCAATTAGAGACCAAGTCTCAACAGCGCTGGAATCGTGATTGCTGTCAATATTCTCGATTGCTGAGGCCCTGTTCTGACGCCCGGGTATCTGGTGAGCGCGTGTGTGCGTGTGTGTGTTCCCCTTCTTGTTTCTAAGGGGCTGATGGCAGCGCTCTCGACTGAAACAAAATCACACAATCCAAAGTGGGTTTTGGAAAGCGACCACGAGGCATAATTGATTCTTTTTGACTGAAAAGGGAGAAGGCCTGGCAGGGTCCTGGCTCAGTGTTCTGTGCGTGTGTGTGCGTGTGTGTGCCCGCGTGTACACAAAAGGCAAACCTTGTCTTCTGAAGGAGAAGAATGCGTCTCAGGAAACACAACAGATCCTCTCAGTCTCCTCCATGCCACCGGCCGTCTGATTTTATGGACCCACACTGAAGAACTTCCTCATTATTTAAATATATTCCAAAGCTTGCTGCCGTGCCTCGTCACAGAATTAATTACCCAACATCCCCTGTAAGACAGAGTGTCTTAATAACAAGGCGCCCCGGGAAGGAGAACAGCCTCCTCTGTGCTCGCTCCCCAAATCCCAGGACAGGAGAGGCCATTTCTGGGGAAAGAGCTCCCCCTTACTTCTCCATCCTCTGCTGCCAGGGCGGCATGCTCAGCGTGGGCGGCAGGCACTCCTGACACACGCATTCACACGCGCACACACGTACACATGCACACCATTTACTTCTCTGTCCTCTGCCAGGGTGGCACGCTCAGCGAGATCAGCAGGCACTCATGACATACACGTACACATACACAGTTTACTTCTCCGTCCTCTACCTCCAAGGAAACTACACTTGGCATGGCTCGCAGGTGCTCCTGACACACACACACACACACACACACAGAAACACACACACCCCTCCATCCTCTGCTTCCAGGGCACCACGTTCAGCACGGTCAAGATGATCCTCTACACACGCACACACAGGTGGTGGTGAAGCTATCAACCCACACACCAGTCTCTGCAAACCCCAGGGTGCTGGGGAGCCTGTGCTGGGGATTACAGACACTGAGCCTGGCCAGGCTGGACAGGGGAGTCCGCTCCAGCGAGGGAGCAGGGTCCAGGGGGTCGTTCAGGGTGTGGTCATCCCTCCAGCAGGCCCATGGGGCCCACCAGGACCCAGCATTGAGGGGCTGGGTCCAGAGCCAGAGGCCAAGGCAGTGACCAGCAAGGCCCACTCTATTGTCCCAGAAGCTGACAGCTGGACGCCCTCCCACCTGGTCGGGCCTCCTCAAGGGGGTCTGAGGGTCACACGTGCCCCTTAAAGCAAGAGGGGTCTGGGCCAGTGTTGGGCAGGGGAGACGGTACGTCCGTGTTCACACCTCAGGGACCAGCCTCCAGCATCCTGGCAGGGCCCTGGAGGTGCTGCACTGGTGTCGTCCACCAGGGCCTCAGCCTTGCAGTGCCAAGCACCCAGCACAGGGCAGGAGGCCAGCGTGCCAGTGGCAGCAGGGCTAACCCAGACCGGTCAGAACCAGCAAGCCCCGACAGGGAGCCTCTAGGGGGCTGGGCCCGCATGATGCACCCCGGGGGCCCGGGCCCCCCACCCCAGGGCCTGGCACAGGGCAGCCTCGGCCAGTATCTGCCCCGGGTGCCCACAGGCCTCCCACGCTCAGCAGTGTCTGGGCAGCCCCAGGGCCTTCTACTCCTCTGCTCGTACAGAGGCCTGGGCCAGACAGACCCACACCGTCAGAGCTAAGAGGGACACTGAAGCAGGTCACCCCCATGTTTCAAGGGCTAGGGGCAGAGTCACACAGCACTCAGGTCCCCAAGGCAAGTGGCCAGTGGCCCAGCACCACTTGTAACGACAGAGCAGCTACAGCCAGATGAACATCAAGGCCCTTGCAAAGAAGACCTGCAGGACAAGCCAGTCCCCACCTCCTCAAAGCTGACCAGCGGCCGGAACGCTGCACACACACTCAGCACCTCAGATGCTTCTGGTCTGGGGGAGGAAAGGTGGCCAAGTCACCCTCCCATGTACAAGGCATGTCACACCTACACACAGCAACTGTCCCACACATGACATTTACATGTCACGGCTCCACATAGCAACCCTCCCATGTACGAGGTATGTCACATCTACAGACAGAAACTGAGCACCATCATCACGATCACTGTGAGCCCCATCCCCTGGTGGGCTTCCACCCAGTTCGTGGGTGAGCAACTGAGTCTCAGAGAGGTAGGGTAACTTTACCCAAGGTCAAACAGCCAGAAGCCCCCATCTCCCCTTACACAGCACCCCAGGCAAATAGCAGGCCCATAAGTCTGGCTCTGTGGCTGTCCTGATAGGCCGCCAGGCAACATACTCACCGGCCCCAAGCATCCTAACCTCCGACCAATGCTAGCTGCTTGCGAGGTACAGAGAAGCCTCCTCCCACCCAACTCAGGCCCAGCCTCCCCACTTCTACCTTACAATGGCCCCAGCCCTTCCAGTCCCAGCTCAGACCCCTTCCAGAGTGCCAGCCCTCCTGCCACCTCCCCTGGGTATCCCCCGGGACTATACCCCTTCTCTCCACACCCTCCAGCTGAGAACAGTGCTTCCTCTTATGTGGACCCCAAGAGCTACCCCAGCAGGAAGGGAACAATACCACCTGTTGGACACACCAGTGACTTCAGAAGGGCCCAGACAACTAGTGACTGTGTGTGTCAGAGCAGAACTGTGTCCCCAGGGTTTTCAGTGGCTGATGTTTCGGAAGTGGACTGCCAGGACTTTCTTCTGAGGCACCTGAATGGACATGAATCTCCACCCTTTCAGCTACTGGCTCATGGCATTCATGTCCACAGTGCCAGAGGCTCTGTGAGGGCCCCGAGCCCCTTGTTTTTGCCTGTGAAACCTCTGTACGTGGTAGGAGCCCACATGGCTCTCTGACGTTCCCCAGTCTCAGCTCACAGAGTCAGCAGATGCTGGATCAGAGAAGGCGCCAGAAAGCAATTTAATCAGCTGACGATGTCCCTTGAGCACAGGGGACAGCCCAGGCTGGGCCAGTAAATAAGCCAACGACTCCCTGCTAAAGCAGCCTCGGGCAGAGCTGCAGACTCAGGTCTAGGAGGGAGGCGAGGCCACTGAGGACTTCTCTAGGCGGTAGACTGGACTGCTCCCTCCTACCTGGAGCCTGGGCACATGGGAAAGGCCACCTCTCAGCCCCTGGAGGCAGACGCAACAGTCCTCAGAGTTGGCGGGCCACTGCGTTCACCTGGACTGGGCACCACGCAGGCCTGCTCACGCCAGGGCCTGAGCGAGGCTGCAAAAGTGGCCTGAACAAACCCCTGCCCCCCTCCGGGCCAGAGTCTTTGGTCAAGGAGAGAGTCTGCTCCCACCCTCCAATTCCAAATGCTCATCAAGAGTCTGGGCCCTCACAGCCCAGGTGAGCTGGACAAGGCCAGCCCCAGATGGCTCTTCCCAGGAGGAGACACCAGTACCTCTTGTGTAGTCCTCGGCCACTCAACCCTCACACCCCACCTGGGCACCATAGACAGCAGCTGCCTTTTCCAAGCCTCTGCTCTGCCCACTTGACAGAGGAGGAAACTGAGGCTCACAGAGGCCCCACACTGCCTGCTTTCATCTCCTACGGCTTCGATGGGGGGTGCCACACAGGTGCGGGACCTTCACCCCACTCAGTCCTCACCTGGAAATACTGCAGGGACATTGGGATGGCACACATTTCAGAGAACAAGGAGGCACCTGAAGATGAAAGCCCTCACTTGACCTGGAGGGCTGCAAAGCACCAGAGACGCTGGGAGCATGTCGGGGACAAGCGGCCGAGACATGCCAGACTCTTGGCTTTCATTTCCTGAGAGGTGGGCTCACAGAGTTTAGCCCACCGAGGAAGAAAAGGACGGTGCAGTGACGAGAAGCCAAAAGGAAAAGAAGAATCCTTGAAGGGTCCTCGGTTGCACAAGCACTTCCCAAGAATATCCATTCGGTCATTCGTTCCCAAGGAAAAAATTCCCGCCCTCACTCATTTCTTCACTTACTCCCTCCCTCATTCTTTGTCCTCTTGTTGTTTCCCAAGCACCTACAGCACTGTGTGACGCAGCGGGGCTCCTGGCCAGGCCCCTGTCCTGTGGGGACAAAGCCACCCACTCATTCACTCCTTTACTTTCCCTCTCTGCTCTGTCGTCTCTCACGCACCTACCTGGGAGCCAGGTACTGTGCTGAGCAGGCACCTGAGGGCCGAGCACTCCCCTGCCCACAGAGGGAAGCAGTAGGGGACCAGCCAGGCCTCCAGGCCCCCAGGCCATGGATAGCTTGCCCAGCAGGGGCCCCCCAGCCATCCACCCACAGGCATCCGCTGAGCTTCTTCTCAGTGCCCAGTGGGTGCTAGCAGCTGGTAGCTGGGGCACAGTTATGGCCCCACAGGTCCAGAACCTTCTCCCTCCCTCCCACACCCCAGGAGGATGGAGCTCAAGCCTAAGCAGCAAATGGAAAGTTCTAGATAAAATAAGCGCCAGCTTTCTCTTACCGCTAAATGTAGGCTGGGAAGCTCTGCTCCCACTCCATGCTCCAAAACAAAGACACCAGAGACTGTGGGCTTGTGCATAGTGATGCCCTGGGGGCAAGGGAAACACGGCTGCCAGTCCGAGGCCCAAATTGAGGCCCAAATTCAGCCCCGTTGATGGCATGTCACTCCATACCCAGGTACCATCATTGTCACGGGGACCCAGGACATGATGTGTGCCAGGTACCAGACCACATGTGGGCAGGTGTTCAGAAAAAAACCTTTATCATGCACTGGATAAACACTGGTGGCACAGTGGTTCAGTGCTAGGTTGCTCCCCAAAGGTGAGCGCTTCCAATCCCCAGGCCCTCCTCAGAACTCTATGGGGCAGCTGTACTCCATCCTGACGGGTCGCTGTGAGTCGGAATCCACTAGACAGCAGTGGACTTGGCTTTTCACGTTTATACATTGTCCACTGGTTCCCCTTCATGGTCACCCTACAGGACACCGCAGACCTGGCCCCCAGGGTTTCCACAGAGTAGCCACTGGGCTTAAACTCCTGACTGTTTGGTTAGCAGCAGAAACCTTAACCACCACGCCAGCAGGGCTCCCTGAGAATGGTCATCTCCAACGGAGGCACTTTTAAAGGAGAATACCAGGACGACTGCCTGATGGAAACACAGCCTCTCCCAGAGGTGGGGAGGGGGCTCAGATTAAATAAATAAACCCATCCTGACAGACAACAGGCCCCTGCTGGACAGTCTGGGGAAAATTCTGGGGTTGACAGCAACAATGCTTTGGTCCCGGGCTGGAGGGTCTCGAAGCCCTAAAAACAAGCTTCTGGGACAACCCTAAGACAGCCAAGTCAGTATGGTCTCTGGTACCCCCATATCTCTGTGCCCTGGGGACCTCCACCCACAGTCCCTACAGTTCTGGGAAACTGAAGGACTGGGCTGAAACCTGCATCTCCCACTCCGGACAGCTGCCAAGTAGGCGGCCGTAGTAGGTAGAGCTGGCGACACCAGCATCTAAGAAGGAGGAGTGTCATTTTGAGCCGTGTGTGCCAGGCACCTTAGGGTCCTCCTGGTGACAACCCTGGCGTGGCTCCATTGTCCAGAGGAGGAGTAAGGCACTCGACAGCACTCTGCGTGCACCGTTCCCTTCTCTCCCGCAGCGCTTGTGAACAGAGGTCGGGAGTAAGTCAAGAGAGCCGAGCGTAAGCGGCCTTGAGCGAGACGCACGGGTGCTTTCCCTGCCCACGTTCTGCCTCCGACCAGAGAAACCCCAGCACACCGCTCACCTGTCACTGAGCATGGCTTGATTCCTACCACTGTGAAGCCACTTGCCCAGGACAGTCACAACGCCATCCCCGATGGCCTCTGACAGACATCTGTCCTAGGCAGAAACGCACTGCTGAGGGAAGGCGCCTGTCACCTACGGCTGCTATGACAGAAACACCACAGAAACCTGTTTTCTCACAGTGAGGAAGCTAGACATTCAAATTTAGGGGGCTAGCTCTAGGGGAAGGCTCTCTGTTGGCTCTGGGTGCAGGTCTCTGTCTCTCGTCACCTTGTTCCTTGGTGCACTCATGTGGCGTGGCATCTGTCCTCCCTCATCTCTGGGGCTTCTCTGACTCTGTCTGACTCTGCTCTTTTCATAACAGGTGACAATTTAAAACACACCCTACAACTACACTCGTGCGGCTCCATTAACATAACAAAGAAGTCCTATTCTCAAACGGCACTGTAATCACAGGTGCTCAGAAAACAAACAAAAAAGCCATTGCTATCGTGGGGACACTGCAGAGCAGCCCACAGGCTCTCCATGCCTGGCACCTGCTTCGAAGCCAACCACCAGCTCTTCTCTCCCACAAACCGGATGGCAGGTTCGAAACGCCGAACTTTTGGGGCTGCCAAGTGCTTACCAGTGAAGTGCCTAACCCCCGTGCCACTGGGGTCTAGGATTTATGACACATCTTCCTTGGGGACACAATTCTGTCTGTCACAGAAGTCAAGCCCAACAACAGGGCAGCCCCTTATGGAGAGGGCCCCCAGGAAGTGCGTCGGCCAGGCCAGGCATTGCTCTTCCATACTGGGTCTGAAGCTCAGGGAAAAGGTCCCTGGGCTGGTGAGCTGCATGTGGCCTGGGCCCATGGCCCCTTCAACCAGATTCTCTCTCCAGGGGCAGGAAGGCAGAGCAAAGGCCAAGGATGCTGGCAGGGCTGTCCAGCAAGAGGTGGAGCCCTACAGCCCCCTCTGCCTCCTGCTTCACCTCAACTTCCACCAAAGGGCAACACAAGCAGACGTCCACCTTTTTCTGTGAGATTGTCACAGCAACCTGTCCGAATGACACATCCCTCCTTCAAGGGCCTGCTACCCAGATTTTCGCAAATAAAATTTTACTGAAACCCGCCCATCCCATCCATTTCCTTATTGCCTCCCCGCCCCCCCCCCAGGCTGCTTTTGTGTTACATGTCCTAACAGCAAGAGTTGAGTAGGTGCCACAAAGACCTTTGGGTGACAGAGCCTACGACCATCACCATCTGGCCATTTATCTTAGAGACCTAGCCCTCCCTAGAGAATTCCAGGGTGAATTTTTTCAGGTTTGAGGTTGATACAAACATCTCTGCTGTCGTAAATCAGTACTTTCATCACCTAATCAGAACTCCCCACATTTCCCTTCTTGACCAGGCTGCCAGGAAGCTCAGAGCTAAGTCTGAGCTCCAGTGCAGGGCAGCTTCTGGGACAACCTTCTCCACTCCTGGGTGGTTTCCACATGGTCATTCTCCCATCACAGTTTTAATGCTTCTGTTACTGGTTTCCTTAGAGGGAAAGACTGCAAAATATTTTTATCATGGGAAGAGCTACAATGTAATTAACAAAGAAAAGGGAAAAAGAATAGCCAGGGTCCCCCTGCACCTCCATAAGCCTCTGCAGAACGTCTCTCTCATTCCTTTCTTTCCAATCTGAACTCCCTCAAACTGGGTCCTCTGGCCAGTGCCGAGAAAGCCAGCAGAGCCCTTGTACTCCCTCTAATCGCTCCCAGGCCCCTTTCTGCTTCTGGTGGGCAGGACGGCTCTAAAGACATGCGTCACCCAACCCCACCAAGGCCTGGGACTAAGATAGGCGTGCATGGCACACCCCAAGGCCCTCACACTGCAGGGAAACGCTGGGAGAGAAGACAGCTCGACAGCCCAACCGAGGGGCGCACTCCAAGGACTGGCAGGGGATGAGCTGGGGGCTGGCTCCCGGACCCTCCAGTGCAGCTGCTCCGGGGAAGGGCCCTGCTAACAGGGAGCCCAAAGGCAGAGGTACCGACCAGCCAGCAAGCCACCCAGCGGCTGAACTCGGGCTCCCAAAGCCTCCGAGATGGGTCAGCCTGTCCCCGTGGCCCCAGGCGGCAGTGAGGAGAGCCGGGCACGTCGACCAAGCAGTGCCCCCAGCACCGCCTGGAGAAGAGGCACTGGCCAGAGAGGGGAGATGATCCAGGTTGTGGACTGAATTACGTCCTCCAAAATTTGTGTTGAAATCTTAAGCCCTGGCTCTGTGGAGAGGCCCCAGCGGCCCAGCGGCCCAGATCGTCTCTGCTTAACCAAGTGCTGGCAGCTAGCTCCTCAGTGAGGTTCTCCTCTCTCCTTCAGGTTAAACCTGCAGATCTGATCCCATCTGGGGACAGAGGTTTCTCTGTTGGTAATAAGGCCCGCCAGCGTAGGCTGTGCCTTAGACCTGATCACTGCTGAGATATAAAAAGAGTGGACCGGGCACAGACACACAGGCAGGTGGGGAAAGACAGATGCCGTGGGCAGGCTGTCGGGGACCCAGGGAACGAGGGGGTGACAGAGGCTGAGACAATCATCCTCCCCAGAAGCCGAGGCCAAGGTCTCCCCAGAGCTGAGACACAGCCCTCCCCAGAGCTGGTGCCTTCAACTCAGACTCCGGCCTTCTCAACTGCAAGAAAATTTTCTCTGTTCCACCAGAACCAAAATCTAAGACAGACCAGGACGTCACTGAAGCACAGAGGTCCCCTACGGCCTTCATGCTGCTCTGTGGGTGTCAGGGAGCCTGAATGTTTTAAAGCGAAGGCTGAGGGTAGACGGCCAAGCAGCACACTGGACCTGGGACAGGGTCACTCAGGTGCACTATCGTCACGGAAGGACACCTGGGCCCCCAAGTACAGACAGGGACCCTGCCCTGCACAGAGGCCAGAGTCTCATGGGCCACAACTCAGTCATCTCAGGGTTACTAATTGAAGTCCCTGAGGCACTGGTCCCACTGGCTATCCGCTGGCTTCCACACTGACACCCAGCTTCAGGGGTCCCCCCGTGTCCTGGAGGGAATGAAGAAAGGGCCACCCCTCACGCTGTAGACGGGGAAGCAAGTCCAGGCAGGATCAAGTGTCGGTGTGTTACACAAGGGAAGGGGGTCTGCAGGGTCCCTGGGCCTGGCGGCTTTGTGATTCTGGTCATAATATTTCATTAGGAGATAACACAAGTCCGTCCTGCCTGGGGGTGGGAGGTAGGGGCAGGGCTGGGGCCCTTCCCCAAACCAGGCCAGGCCTTGTTCTAACCTTTCTTGTCTATTGTGGCCCAGGGCACCGAGGGGGTCTCGGCAAAGGTGAGCTCACTGCAAGAATCTCTGCAACCACTCAGCCATCCAGCAGATCCATTCTGCTGGTGGGGCCTCTAGTCCCCTAGCCAAGCCAAGCCAAGTGCCGTCATGGCAACCCCTAGTCATCCAGTAGTCCCAGGTCCCACCTGCTAGGGGAGCGTCCAGTCACCCAGCCACCTGACAGTCTCAGGCCCTGTCTGCTAGGGGAACAAGAGGAAACCAGACACAGCCCTGTCCTCGGCAAAGGCTTGGTCGAGAGAGAGACCACAGACAGCAGGGCCAGCCAAGCAGGAACATAGGACCCACAAGAAGGAAAGGAGGGACTCCGTGTGGGACTCCAATGACCAGGCCCCACTGAGCTTTGCAGAGAGGTATCTGAGCAGAGGAAGAGAATGGCTGGAGCCCAGATACCCAGTTAGACTCTTCCCTCAGCTGTGTGGCTTCCTCTAAGGGCCTTCAGCTTTCTGAGCCTCAGTTTCACATCTGTAAAATGGGAACATAGCACTTCACTGCCCAGAGCTGTACACTCATTCTGTGGCCACATGATAGACTATGGCTACAGAGATGAACTCCCAGCCCTCTCCATAATCCAGGTTCATACTGGACCCCCAAAGCTCTGCCACTTGTTGATCAAAACACACGGGCTCCCCTGACATCAGCAGGGAATTCCTGGGCAACTGAGCGCTGGCCACAGCCCTGGGGTGAAAACTTGCAAAGACCACGAGGCCGTGTGCCAAGCAAGCCATGAGCGAGGTCAGCAAAGGGCCCTAGCCCATGGCTGGGCAACAGCAGGTCACCAATGACCCTGGGGACAGCCAGGGGCAGGACCAATGTCCAAGGCCTCTCTAGGAAGTGACCACCACATGTGTTCCGCCCTTAAGCCTCAGTCTCTCAACAAAGAGAAGGCAGGCCCCATCCTCCGGGGGGCCCAGTCACAAGGCGAGGAGGGGACTCCTTGGGTGGGGCTGGGGCAGGACCCCATAAGGAGCATGGCTGAGAAGAAGAGGGGAGGGGAGGTTAGACAGCTCACGGTGGGGACCAGCCACCCTCTCTGCCCCCTGTTAGTTCTATGTCCTCACCATCTCTGCAAACCACAGGCAAGCATCCCCTCCAGAGAGCCGAGCTGGCAGTGAGGTGGCAGGGTGACCACTGTTTTGACAGCTATGATACTTGGGCCCAGCCCTCTCGCTAATTCCGCTCAGTGGTCCAAAAACCAGCAAGGACCCTGGAGCCCATCAAGGCTCCCCAAGGCAGCAGGAACTACGAGAGACAACATGTTCCCTCACACTACTTCCTTGGGCCAGGACGAAAAGCGAGTCTCAACTCTTGGGCCATGGTGACTGGTTAGTGATGGCCACCTCCCTGTCTGTATGCAGCGTCCAAGGCCAGGCCAGGGCCCAGAAGAAACAATGCTGTGATCTACAAGTGATGCCTGCCATGAACACAGGTGGGAGCAGTGGGGGACACGTGTTGTCTACATGCCTGGCCCTAAGGCCCCCCAAGGACCACAGCATCCTCTGCCTTCCAGAAGAAACTCACAAACACAGACGGCGCCAGGGCTGCAGAAAGTAGAAAGACTGGAGAGAGGGTCTTCAAAATGAATGGCTGAAACCAGGGGAGAAAGAAGAGGTGCCTAGAATTCCCATGAATCCCGAGGCTTTCCCTGCCGGCGGTAAACACGAGGCCACGGGGAGTTTTCCATCCATTTGACTGCAGAGGTGTTTACCGAGAAGGTTCTCTCCAGAGAGAAATCACTGAGAAGTGATCCTCAGCTAGCCACCTCCCTTGCTCCAGCCCCTTTGTTCTGGGTCTGGGACAGGTTCCCAAAGGAAGCAGAGGAACTCACAGCTGGAGGACAGGGAAACCAGGCTTGGGTCAACCGAGCAGGTTCCTAGTGCCTAGGTGTGAGGGTCACCTGAGGAGAGGTACTGCTGGGCAAAGCCAGAGAGACATCAGAACAGAGGGGGATGCAGGTAGCACAGGCCTAGAGACTGGGGACAGAGCTTCCCACTAAAGAACATGGATATCTCCAGGGCCAGCAGGCTCCAGGTGAGTGCTGCCACCCCCGGGAATAACAGGCATAGCTCAGACAATGCACGGCCTGGGGTTCCCAGAGCTGTGTTGGTTCCAAACTCAGGGACCACACTTTTGATCAGATTCCAAACCCAAAGGCCTTCTCCCAGCCCCTCTCATCAACTTCTTCTAACTAGGACGTCAAAAGGATCCAAGGTGGGAACCCAGCCTCACTCAGGAGAGCCCTGTGTCACCCTGGAGGACACACTTTCCTTACGATGACAACTACCATGACAAGAAAAGCTGCAGCCGCACCCTTGCCACCACAGGGCAAAGCCGGCGCACACTGTGCCCATGCAGACATCACTATCTCCTCTGGGCAAGGAAGGGAACAGAGACAGAAGACAGAAGGGAAGGCCATGGTCGCCATTAGAAAGAGCCAGAGCAGGTCCCCCCAGGCCTGCCGACCCTGCACCCCAAGCTCTGTCTGTCAAGATGCCACCAGGATGCCAGCTGCGCATGCACCCGGGAGAGCAGGGAGCAGAGGCTGGGCCTGGGTACCACCAAGGGCAGAGCCACACACCTGGGTGTTGTTCCAGCCCTGGCTACCTTCCTGTCTCTCCTGTCCTTCCTTCACTCTTCCTGTCCTTCCATGGCCCTGCCTCTCAGAGCATCCCATACCAGCTGGCCACAAAGCTCAGTCCTCAGGGTGAGGGGGTAAGGTACTACAAACACACACACACACACACGCACACGCAAATGAAACACGTGCACGTGGACACAGGTGCACAGGTACGTGTGCACAAGTACTTTAAACACAAACATTCATGTGCACACATGCGTGTACAAACACAGCTATACACACCAATGTGTGTGCATGCACACAGGTGAACACTGGCAGGCAGATGTGTGCGCCCACATGAACATAAGAGTGCATGTGTGCACGTGAACTCAGGTTATACACACGGCTCACACGCATCACCTGGACCCCGAACCCAGAAGCCCTTAGACCTAAGGCTCCATGTGACTGCCACACCAGTGTACACCCCACTGCCCTCCAGAGGCTCACATCCTGCACACCACGCCCCCAGCCATCTCCCCACTGGGTTCCCTCCTCCTAATCCCTATTTATTTTATGGGAAATTTAACGGGTAAACGAACTTCACTTCTCCAGTTCGTGTTTCCCATCATCTACATGGGTTTTTTGTCTTACTCATAAAAAGAGGAAATTTCAATTTAATATAAGTAAATGACCTTGAACCTCTGCCCACCCCACCCCCGTGCCCTTTACCCAGTAAACGATGCACAGATTCTGAAGTCAGAAACCACACTTCGGGTCACACTGCAGACTCCAAGGCCTTCCTAGCCCTGCTCCTCGTATCAACTCCTCCAACCCTCCCCACGTCCCCCACTTTCCAGGGGGTGGGGCTGTCCTTCTTGGCAGGGATTTACCTAAAGAGTGGGCAGCTGTGTGTCCTGCTGGACATAGAGAAGCCAAAGCAAACTGGATCCCCCAAAAAGCTCAACTTCGCCAGCTCAACGGTGCACCCCACACCAGACAAAACTCTGGGGAAGGTCTGACAGCTGCATCCGCAGAGCTGGAGCCCCTAGTTTTTTAAAAGGGCACACCTGCAGATTCCAGGTTGGCAGGTCGCTGACCCCACAGGCAGCCAGCTGGTTGCACGCTCTGCCCCGGGGTTGGGTGCCATGCTTCTGGGCCTCGGTTCAATTAGCTTCATTTCATTTGGGCCCTCCAAGTGCTCACAGACCATCTGTGGGAGCCAGGCCCACGGCCCAGGCCTATAGGGACTATAAGACCCTGGCTAGCCCGCAGACTTGTCCCAGGCCAGGTAAGAAGACAGGCAGGTGACCACATCAAGGGTCACCTATGATAGGTCAACTCAAGGACATACAGGGACTTCTGGGAAAGGACAGGGGATCCAGAGGTCAGCAGAGACTTCCCAGAGGACACCCCCAGGACCTGCACCTGCAGTGTGAGCCAGCTCTTCTAGGTCCCTGCTGGCGTCCCCAAACCTCACAGAGAGGCAGACATGCTGACTCTGTACCCTCCCAACCTGCCTGGCCACTTCCTCCAAGGGACACAGACGTCTTCAGGTCTGTGCCCCATCCCGCAGCACCTACTGCCTTGGGCTTTGTCTTAGTGCCCTGAGGCTTCCAGGAAGGACACACAACTCCAAAGCCACAACAAAGTCCTTGAGAGAATGCACCCTATCATGTGCCCACTCTCACCTGAGCAGGAAGTCCACAGGTAGACCCCGGGCTTTATAGCAGGGACAGACGAGGAGCAGGCCCTGCCCTCACCGCTCCCTCCCACCCCGCTTCTGACACTCCACACAAGCAGACAGCCTGGGACCCGCGCAGCAGGACACTAACCAGGCAGCGACCAGCAACCAGCCCTCCGGGGGAAACCCAGCGGCCCAGAACGAAGGCAGGCCCCCGGAAGAAGACTTCACGTGCTGCCCAGAAGGAGGAGGCTGAGCTCACGCTGCACGGGTGCGGGCACAGGCCTGGGCTGGAACCCGAGGAGAGGGCCTAACGCGAAACGCCAGGCGGATTATTCAGCAATAAGGTGTAATTGAAGGATTAATGTGAACACAGTGTTTTCCCTTCCAAAAATCTGAGGAATGCCGAAGCGACTCTCCTGAGGGCTGGTATGACTCACAGTTTTAATAGAGGAACTTAATTTTCACTTCTGAGGAATTTGGGCTCGGGGAAACATTGTCTGTGTAACACTCGCTCTGCTTTACCCACGAAAGCATTACCACCCCGAAAGTCAAAACAAAGTTTCCCCCAGCCTGGCCCTGGTCTCCCAGACTCCGCTCTGGGACAGACGGTACCCCTCCACCTGCTTGGACGGAGCAACGGGCTCTAGGGGAAGTGGGGGTCTGGAGTCAGCGCGCGAGGCCCCCCTCCAGCGCGGCTTGCTGCACGCACCTGCCAGGGCATCTGGTGGTGCCGCACAGGCCCCTGGCTGGACACTTGAGGAGCTGCCAGGGCGGCACCCACCCTGTCGCCTGAGCATCAGACGGCCCCAGCACAAACGGGCAGAAGGACCCAGGCTGCGGCGGGCGGGTACCATCTCCTGGCACCTCTGAATGGCACAGCTCCCAGGGCCATCAGCACCCCCACCCTCAGGCGTCCCAGGAGAACGACTGAGCCCTAACACCGACTCCTTCCTCTCTCTGAGGCTCTGGGCCCAGAACAGCTTGTGGCCACTTACCAGCTGCCTCGTTAGCACAGACAAGGCTCCCAACCTCTGTGACGAGACTTTGCAGACACTCCAGAGTCGTCACTCCTGCCGGGGCCACTCCCAGCACAGTGGGACAATATCCCAGACCCTGTCTGCTCCTGCCCACCAGTCCCTCTTGCCACAGTGCCTCCTGGGGAGCCCCAGCCCACCTCACCCTACTAAACACATCAATCAGGGTTCATAAAAATAGGACCTAGGACGGGCGTCTGGGATACAGACCTCTCGCAAGCAACCAAGCCCTGGCAAGTCGCTACTTTTCTGACTCTTCACCTCCTAGCTGTATCCTGGGGTTCACCCAGGGTCTGCAGCAGGGCCCCCCTCGAGTTGATGTTCTTCCAGCTGGCAGGTGCTTTCCAAAGGGGGGAGTCACGCCAGCTGTGAGGCACCCCAACAACACCAGGTGAGAATGTCCCACCCAGCGCACAGATGTCCCAGCAACACCACCCCCCTGCAGGCGTCCACCGCAGCAGGGCTGCCACCTGGACACATCCTTCCAAGCACCACAGACCATTCACCAAGGCCTCCTCGGGGCTGTACAGTGCCCCGGGGGGGGTGCCCACCATCCCCAGCTCTCACCCTTCAGTTAACAACAAATAGGCATACGCCCTTTCTCCAGCGCATTCCGACCCCTGCTCCAGCCAAAGGGGAGGCCGTCATTTATAAGTTGCAGATAATGTCACCCACCGTTCATCCAAAAGTGTCACTAACATCCCATTAGGCTGTAATTATTTTTTAATTAAAACTAAGAAAATGGGCATGCCTGTGCCGACTTTTTGCATCTGTTATGGGTTAAAATAGCTTTTAAAAAATGTTTCAGAGACCGCAGTCTATTGTGGCCATGGCCTCTGCCAAAGAAAACGCAAGCTTGCTTATTTTCTCCATGGGGTGCAACAGCGCCTGTGTGTGCCGGAACAGAATCGGCTGGCCGTGAAAAGAATTCTAAATAAAACACAAACATGGAATTTGGCAATGCCACAGAAGCGAGCTTAAGACTAATTCCAGCATGCGGACGGCTCTCATATAGTAAGTCTGGCTCCAGCATAAATGAAACCAGGCACTGTAAAATACCAAGGAAAGTTGGAGTTTCGGCTTAAAGGGACAGAACGCCGATTCCAGGTATAAAAGCTGATTAAGCTGACTGGCGCTGGCTCCATAAATCCAGAGGTTATTAGCTGTTTGCGTTCAGCCAATCCCTCCTTAAAGAGATGTATATTATAGGGGAGAGGAGGGGAGAGAACAGCAAATGAAAACCATCACTTTGCACTTGACTTTTAGGGCCGCGGTTCTGAGAAGACTGCGCTCACCACCATCACGAGAAGAGCAGGACTATCTGAGACCTGGAATCTGCAGGAGCCCAGAAGGGAGCGGGCACATGAGGACCAACCCCCACCCCACCCTGCCCGCAGGCAGAAGCACAGCCAGGGAGGAGGCCATGCGGATAAGCGCCCCCCGCTAGACAAGACCAATACTGACAGCCCCCAAAACTATCCTAACATCTGTAACTGTTACAACGTAACAGCAGCTGCTGCTGGTCACGCCTTCCACAGGTCCACTGCTGCACACAGCAGAGGAAGGCAACCGCGAGGGGTCCTCAAGTCTGAATCATCTCATTTTACAGATGTGGAAACTGAGGCTGCAAAGCTAGGTCACCAGCCCAAGGTTAATGTCGGCGTCACTGTCGGGGTAGGAACCTAAGCTGCCCATCTGCACACATGGCCTTAGGGTGGGTCGGCACCAGAAGGCTTGCTCTGAGGTTGCGGCAGGGCAGGGGGCGCCATCTCCCCAAGGTGGTACTGAGAAGGTGGGTCCATACCCAGAGAGAGAGTCACCCCAAAGGTCTCAGCAGGCAGCAGTACTGAAACCCCATTGGCACCCACCGCAGACCAGGAAGAACTACAAAGGTCAGGAGGGAAGGCAACCCAAAGCATCTCTGTGAGAAACACCCAGCATCAGACTGGGGAGGGGGGAGTGCCCGTTCTGTGCCAGCTGTCCCCCTCATGGCCACACACATGAGTGCATGCCTATACACACAGCACACAGACACACATGCACATATATACACGGAAGCACATACATATGCACTTACACGTGTGCATGTGTGTACACACACATACTCAGCACGTGTGCATGTGTGTACACACACATACTCAGCACATGCATACACATGTGTATATATACACGTAAAACACACCTGCACATAGATACATGTGCATACATGGCACACCAACATACACATGTAAGCACAAACACACAGCACATGTGCACAAGTGTACACATGCATGTATACACACATGTACACACTGGTCACATATATACACATATGAACCTATATGTACACATACACGGCACGTATATACACAAATGCACACACCTACACACATACATACATAAGACATATTTGCACATATATACTCACATATATACTCTACACAAATATTTTCGTAACGCATATACACAATTGCTCATGTATATGCATGTAGACATACAACTCACATACATGCACATAGACACAGCACACAGTGCCCATAAATGTATGCATGCACACACATGTAAACACACACATACACACATCTACCCTGGCAGAGGCAATGGGAAAGGCCAGGGAGAAAGTCACACAAAGCAGTGCCTGGACCCAAGGAAAACCCCATGGAACATTTCCCGCTCGCCACGCTGATTTCTCACAGATCCACTCAGATCAAAACCGTCCCAGATACAGCGTCGAGTCAGCGTCACCCAGAGGAAGCCCCAGCCCTCATGGCATCCAAGCCAAGCCAGGCTCCAGTCTCCGCAGATGCTACCAGCTGCTGGCAAGACAAGCCAGGCCATCGCAGGCCACCAGCACCCCCGAGGCCCAGGGTGCACTGCTGCCCTCCCATACACAGGCTGCAAAGCTAACCCCCGCACTGGGCTCTGACCACCCCCCACTCCAGGCCGTGCCACTTGACTGGGTGACATCACATTTCACATGCCCCACCCACCACTCTTCCTAAAAAGATGCAGCCGTGTCTTAGAAGATGCAGACTAAAAATACTCCTGGTTTCTCAGGGCCGGTTCACAAAAATAATTGTATTGTCTTCTAAAACACGGATTATAGGCAAGTATGCGTCCAGCTATTTTTAGACTCTATTCAACTCTGTTAATTTATCTTGTAATAACTGTTGCAGGCTTTTTTAAAGGCCACTACCCCTCTCCTTTTAATAATTGTGTTCTGACGTAGCATAGGGACAGGGGTGGGGGGACCAGGTGTGACCACTCGAGTGTCTGTAAACACCGGAGCCCTGGCCAAAGGCATCAGGCGCTGGGACTCATGTGTCCCAGAGGGAGGAGCAGGCAGCTACCTCCACCGAGACCCTCTCCAGAGTCAATCCAGCACACGCTTTGGGTGGGGAAACTCCTCCAGGCCTGGAACTGTCTCAGGCTGTGGGAATTCTCAGAGAAGACCAAAATGGGGCTCCTGCCGTGGTGGCTATGACCTAGCAAGGGGCATGTCGTTCCCAAAGATAGGTCTCCATCCTTGGAACCCCAGGAGGCAACCTTGTGTTTATAAGGGGTCTGTGTAGATGTTGTTAAGCTGGATCCAGTGACGTGAGAGGTGGCCAGGTGGACAAAGAGACAGAGACGGGAGCGAGGTGGCCACACGGCAAGGGGAGAGGCAAGAAAACGTTCTTCCTTAGAACCTTCAGGGAGCCCTGGAAATGCAGTGCTTAAGCCCTCAGCTTCTAACCAGAAGGTCAGCAGTTCAAACCCACCAGCCACCGTCCCTTGAGAGAAAGATGCGTGGTCTGCCTCTGGGACAAGTCCAGCCTTGGAAACCCTCTGGGGCAGCTCCTCTCCATCCCACAGGGTTGAGGTGAGTTGGAATCGACTCAGCAGTAAGGGTTGAGTCAGCAGCCCTGCTGACTTCTGGATTTTAAGACTTCTGGCCTCTGAGCCTGTGAGAGGTCCCGTGTCTATGGTGGGAAGCCACCTACTGAGGATCCTTTACTGTGGCGGCCCAGGAAGCCTGCATGACAGAGACAAGTCACAGTCTCATAAAATCACCCTGACGACAGCCCCTCAGTGATCGGCCTGCCCTAGCGCCGCCTGCCTCCGACGGACTCTGCCTCATAGCGACCCCGGGCCACAAGGCAAAACGGCCACACCGAGTGTTCCTGGTGTCATCTCTGCAGGAGCTCACAGTCCGGTCTTTCTCCCACAGACCTGCTGGTGGGTGTCAACCATGCCCGTTCCACTCACAGCCAAGGCCCCACCACGGCGCCGCCACCGCTCCTCATCCCCTCCTACAGACACCAAGTCCAGGGCGTCTCGGGCCTGGTGCCCTCCTGTCCACTCCCTCCCAGCCCAGCCAGATAAGCAAGGCAGGCATGAGGATTCCTGAGACAGGGACCAAGATGCTCAGAGAGACACAGCTGTACCCAAGGATACACAGCAGGACTTGCTTCCAGGCATTCTGACTCCTTCTGCTCAACTCACCTTTGTGGGGACACAGCTAAAAAGCCAAGGGACATTTTTTGGATGTGCAGGATTTTCTTCTCCAAACTCTCAAACCAGGGAAATGTTTAGCAGATGGCCAAACTGAAGCCCAGTCGGGGATGGGGCCATCACAGGGAAACACTTACGAGACAGCCAGGCTATAGATCCTCAGTCTCAGTGGACTGACAGAGGCGGCTGAGGCTTTGGTCAGAGCTGGGTTCAAACCCAGGCTCTCAGGTTCCTTAACTGCGTGACGCAGGCCAGTTCACTCACGCGTAAAGTGCACTGACCACATCCCTCCATGGTTGGGAGAGAAAGGGGAACAACAGCTGGGAGGCCCATGGCACACAGTGGGCCCTCCACAAACGGATCCTCACACTACAAATCAAGAATAAAACGAGGTGCTTATACACAAAACCCAGGGGTCTCTGAGGCACGGACTTGGATTCAGGAAGGCCTGGTGAGACACAGGGCCATGAGTCCACTCACACCCAACACACTGGCCACTCCAGGCAACAGCAACAATAATCTAAAAATCCAGTTTTATGAAAAGGTGCCAACGGCCCTGTGTCTGCAGGTAGTGGGCCCGTCTTTTCAGTAACCCCCTCCAGGAAGGCCTGCACCCCCTGCTCCTTGCTGTGGAAATCACGAACTTCAGGCGCTCGGACTGCCCCAGCCGGCGGCCAGCCCCGGGCCAGCTCTGTGACTCAGGGGAGCCTCATCACCTCCCTCCGCTGTGCCCACTCACGCCCACCGGGTAGAGGGCCAGAGGTAGGCGGGCCGCCCAGGAACCAGGAAGGAACAGGCTGATGAAGAATAAGGTGCACGCCTCACAGGCAGGGAGACCTGAGTTTTCAAATCCCACTTTTACCGACCTCAGATGTGCAATTTCAAGCAAGCCACATCACCTGTGGGGCCCCCGTCTCACCGGGGAGCTAAGGCGCAGCTACCTCCCTAAGAGGCATAGAGGCCGAGTTCACGCCTTCCACACAGGAGGCCTGGGCTCGACTCCCGGTCGCTGCACCACACAGGCAGCCACCACCCATGTGTCAGCAGAGGTGGGGTGCTGCCGTGACGACAAAAAGGGGAGCTTCAGGCTAAGAGAGATTAGGAAGAAAGGGCCAGCAGTCTACCTGGAAAAATGAGCCCATAATCCTGTGGATCACAACAGACCAATCCACAGCCACCAGGCAGCATCCACTTCCGTTGGGCACGGTGGTCTCCGTGAGACCACCCTAACAAGGGAGCTGGAAACTGAAACGCAAAGGCATCTAGGAAGCCCCTGCAGAAGCCTGACACACTGCAGGAATGCAGAAATGGCTGCTTGTCAATGAGCTGGTGGCCCAGTGGCAGGACGTAAGGGGGACCTGGTGGTCCTGGCTTCTTCCTCCACCAATGACCACACACCCTGGTGACATGCCACCCACCCTCTCTTGGTTACTATTAAATGACAGCGGAGTGATAGACAACGTACAGTTCCCCGGAGACGAATGCTAGGAGGTGGAAGACCCACACAGACAGACCCCACCACCACCAAAGGCCCCTCCCCACTGCTCCCCGGATCCCACCGGCCGGCCTGGATTATCTCTGGATAAACTCTATTTCATGGTTTCGCCTATTTGAATTTGATTGCAAAACAAGTACCGCACACAGCCCTGTACCCCTAGCCAGCCACTGGTCTGAAAAGGCAGGCACAGTTGGGCCCACCACCGCAACCCAAAACCCCAAACCAAAAAGAATACCTCAAGCTTTAAGAACAACTAGCACTGGCTTTTCTCGTGTGAAAAGAAGGGATCACACAGGGATATGGACACACACCAAGCGGGGAGCTCAGCCTTCTTGGTGATTTCTCTGCTTCCTCTCCCACGTTTGGGCACAGCCTTCTCTGGGCCTTCACTGTCCACCAGCCTCTCCTGAGCACCTCGTGGGGCCAGGCCCACTCCAGGCACTGGAGAGACATGGACACAGGGTAGGGGATAGAAGGTGGCTACCACAGCAGAGTGGGGCCCAGCTGCTGAATTCCTGACACCCAGCTCGACCCCAAGAACCCAATTTGAGGGTGATTCAATAAGAAAACCTTTCCCAAGCTCCGGCTCTCTTCAGTGTCAAGACTGGTGGCCTGTGGATCAGTTCCTTACATCCCACTAAGTCATAACAGCCCAGAGCCCCTCCGGGGCCAGCCAGGACTGGACACAGCTGACCTCTAAGTCGGCAGGACTCTCTCCTGCAAGCTCCCAGCCACGATCCCTCCTGGGAGACGCCATGTCCACACCCGCCTTGGTCTCACCTCACCATCGGTCAAACCCTAGGCAATCTCTGGGAACCCTGAGCTCCCACAAGTTTTTTTTTTTTTTAACTGAGAAAGGGACCATGGAGGTCAAAATGGAAGTCCACCTTTGCGGGGCCACAGCCTCCCACATGGGCACCCCTAAACTCTGCGAGCCCCTCTAAGCTGCGGACCCTATCAGTCATGCTACCATCTGGATGCCCTGGGAGTAGCTCAGGACCAGGCAGAAGCTTGCCAAGGGAATGAAGAACACTCAGTGCCCAAGACTGGCCTGATGGCCCACCAGCCAGATGGCCACTGCAGCTTTCTGGAGGCCAGGCCTGATTCCCGAAGGCAAGCCTGCTGAACGCGTGCTGTGCAATCCCAGGGAGGTGATCAGCCTCTCTGAGCCCGTGTCCTCACGAGCAAAACAGTGGGCTGACTCCATGGGACAACTGAGCTGCATGTGCAACAGGCTTGGTACAGCCCTGACCTGTGGCCAGCCCTTCAAAGGCAGCAGGGATGGCGGCATCTCCCTGCCATGCACACTAGGAATCTCTCCCAGGGAGGAGGGGACAAGTTTACTGGGGCTGTCATCTGAGCACAGGATGCCCAAGGCCATAGTGTCACAGCGCTTTCCAACAGCTCCCACCCCTCACACCTCCCTTGTCTCTCTGCTCTCTGGCAAGCCGGCAATCAGTGATGGCCACACCAAGGTGGCAGCAATCTCATAGTCCTTCCAGTGGGGGGTGGGGGCAGGTGATACACAAGTTCTTTCAGTACCCCATTTTACAGATGAGGAAACCAAGGCAGAAAGACAGGCAGTGGCTAGCCTGGAATCACGATTCACACCAGGCAGCTCCAGTGGGCTGTGCCCCTGCACCTTGAGAAGAGGGAGCAGAGAAGCTCCATGGAGTTTCCCACAATGCCTCTGGTTCTTCCACTAGGTGTATCCATGTGACATGTCAAACACAAGTGCACACACAGAGCCTGTAAAGAGGAGGGGCGGCCAGGAACCAAAACACAGCACAGAATGAACGCCTCCATCTCCACACGTGGAAGGTCACTGCAACTGCAGATGGCAAAAAGGTCCACCAGGGGTTCCCCTAAAATCCTAACTGCACGTTTCACACCGAGACCTGTGCTCACGCAGAAATCAATTCCTCAGAGGCTCAGGCTAGATGGTGAAGTTGCTTTCCGGGTTTTCAACATGAACTCCAGACGGACAGCAGCCAGGCCTCATGGAGGGGGACTGAAGAACCTGAGTTCAAGTCGGCTCTGCCGCCAGCCCTCTGTGGGCTCTTGCCCACTCTGTGCCTCAGTTTCCCACCTACGTAATGAAGGGGCTGGATCAGGTGATACCTTGAAACCCCATATCCTTGATGGGAACAGATAAACCCAAGCCTGTAGGTCACCCAAGACGACCCCACTCTCGCCACATCTCCCAGGCTGAGGGGCAGTCGGTCTCCTTGGCCACTCCTGGATTCTCTTTCAAGATGCAGGCTGCGGCCACCCGCCTTTGACGTGTCTGCTGTCAGTGGCCGGCGCTGGCTCTTCACATCCACTAACTGCTTTAAAGCGCTGCATCCAGCACTGCATTAAAAATTAATTACACATGCTATTTTATTGCGAGCGCATAATGTAATGAGCACCAGCTGTGCTAAACAGCCAAACTCCTTTTTAAGACAGCTATAAAAAAAAAGAAAGAAAGAAAAAAAGAAACTGCACTTCCAAATGCCTCTCCTGTCAGAGCAGAGAAACAGCAACATCTTGTACAGATTTGAACAGAATTCTTTGATTTCACTCTGCCTTCGGAGCGTCTGAGGGACCGGCTCGCACAGGGAAATGGGATCTGGTGAGGCTGCGGGGTCTCTGCTCCAGGATGACGCCAGAAGTGCTTTTATCCAAGGACAGTCATGCTGGGAGGGGCCCTGGCCCCAGTGGACAGCAACATGGTCCTTCTCTGCGGCTCCACATCCCCCTCCCAGGCTCCCGGGGCCCCTGGTGGAGCTGGAGGAGGTGTGACCTTCCCACCATGCTGGCCAGGAGACTTGCAGGAGTCTGGCAAAGCCTTGGGGCCTCGGCCACCTCCGCCGCCCTGGGGGGTCAGCTCCCTCCGCCCTGAGGCCTGCCAGCCCCGCAGCGCTGGGAGCAGCCTTCCCACAGGTCCAGAAGAGGCGTCTAGGTTCTGAAGGGAGCAGGGTTCAGGGGGTTAGCTCTGCAGTGGGATAGGACCCAAGGGAGGGAGCCCATGGGACTAGCATACAGGAACTGCTGTCAGATGGCAAGTGTCAGGGCCACCAGTCCCTTGAGTGACTCAGACATTACTAGGCGTACATATGACTCTTTAAATTTTAATAACACCTCTCAAAGCCCTCTTCCTACGCACGCTGACACTGGGACCTGATCACCCGGGAAGACACTAACAACAGCTGTGCTGTGACGGGGGCGGTCACACAGTACGTTCTCTGACCCCCACTGAGGGCATTCTGTCCACACACTCACACTCACAGATACACTCACAAAGATTCCTAATTCATGCACAAAGACACGCACACTCACACACAGACACACATCCTTATACAGGTTCCCACATACACATTCTCACATCAATACACTTACATGCAGACACACGTACACACATCCATTTACATACACACATGCACTCGTGCATTTATGCACTCGAACACATACATACACTCTTACTCATACACACGCTTGTACGTACACATGCAATCACACTGAACAGTCACTCAGATGGGCACATACTCATACACATACTTACATATACACACTCACACACTTATGTGCACTCACACATGATACCCCCACGCACTCACACTCAGACACACACACCAGGGGACCATGGGCACAGGCTGTAGGGGTTGACTCTAGACACTCCTGTGCACACTAGCTCACACACACACACACACACACACACACACTCACTCACTCATACGCACTGTTTTTCTCCTTCACACCCATACTCACCCCGCCCTCCAGAGTCTCCCTGGAGGCTCTACTGCCCCCCAGGGCACCTGTGACCCCCACCCCAGAATCAAGGGCATCAGCAGGCTCGGGCAGCACGGCTTCGGGGGATGGCCCGGCCATTTCCCTCCACACCACTGCCCAGCTCCCTGCTGGTCCTCCGGTGCTGATGAAGCCCAGTCCAGGATGAAGCTGCAGGGAGCTTCTGGCTCTGCTAGGCACTAGGCAGAGCGCAGACCATATCATTAACCGAAAACTTCCAGAAATAAGGCCGCCTTCCAGACAGGCTGCATTAATTGCATCAAGCTTCCACAGCAAGGGTGGTCTAACCCACCGCGCCCCATTGGTCGGCTCCAGTTATAAAACCAACACAGAATGAACACTGGGATATAATTGAAGGAGGGAGACGACCGATTCCACTGTTCAACCCTACTATTTACTTACAGGTATCCTTTTATCTTTATTGTCCCTTTAACCCATGCCAAGAAACCCCAGACTAGTTAAATAACACAGCAAGCACCATTTCAGTAGAAAAGTAAATTGAATTTAACTTTACAAGATTGCCCTGTGATTTCAGCATATACTAATGACTGCAACTCACTCCGTCTATTAAATCCAAACACTTCCACTTCCCCGAGCCAGGATCCTGCGTGTTCTTGCAGGAGACCTTGAACTTCACCGAGTTGTCTGTATTAATCACGGTGGCTGATGACCATTGGCGGCTGTGAAATACACAGGCGAGTTTCTCCATTCGTTTTCCTACAGCTGGTACCAAAGCTGAACCGGCCAAGAGGATGTTTTTAAGAATGGAACCTGTGGATAGGCCCAATGTGAGACCCTGTCCACGTGGGCCACATCATAACCTAACACTGAATGCCACTCTCCGCAGGAATCACAGCTTGCCGGGGCTCGCTCAGTGCAGGGCTCTCTTCTCAGCACCTGCCCTGTGTGGCTCATCCACTCCTCAACACAATCCTTCAAAGGATAGACTGTGATTATTCCCATTTTACAGACAGAGAAACTGAGGAGCAAAGCAGAGACATAGTTTCTCCAAGGTCACATGGATTGTGACAGACAGAGCAGTCTGATCACCACCTCTCAAAGCATGAAAGCCTCAGAACAGAGAAGCATTTAGGGGAACCAACCCTCAGTGGCTTTCAAACTTCTCGGAACCGTCTTCCTTTTCCCACCAGCCCCAGGAACCCTAGCCAACCCACCCCCAGTTCAACCACACAGCCTCCGTGTCAGTTGGTTCCAGAGTTGGCCCTGGTCTCGCGGTGACCCTATGGACTCATGGTGACCCCCTGTGAATGGCATTAAAGGCTGCCTGTCCTGCACCATGATCAGCTGTGCACTGGGCAGTTGTGACCACTGCGGTCCACAGGCTTCTCACTGGCCGGTTTCCACAGGCAGATCACCAGGCCTTTCTACCTAGCTCCTCTGAGTCTGGGCGCTCTGTGGAAACACAGTCAGCATCCTAGCAACACACAAACCTCCGGTGACAGGTGGTGGCCGTGCAAGAGGTGTGCTGGTCAGGAGTCAAACTCTGGTCTCCTGCATGGAACAGGAAAATTCCACCACTGGACCACCGCGGCCCCTGGCGGTTCTATTCCCTAAAATCCCTGCGAGTACACCTAACAAACAGCGACCAGTCTCCTACATCAGCCAGGAACACTCCCCACACCACTGGATGTGCACAGCTGCCAGTGACAGCACCTGGAATGTTCTCAGGAAGATAGTGAGCTCGGACCCTCCAGTCCCGTCTTGGAAACCCCGTGGTGCGGTCCTAGACTCTGTCCACCATGGTCGCTAGGGGTCGGAGTTAACTGATGGCACCTGACAACAGGAGGAGACTTGGCAAATACTGAATCCAGGAACAGTAACAACACGGGTGTGTGCTGTGCACGGTGTGCACTTTTACAAAAGGAAAAAACCAAGGAATTTCTCAGGGAGAAGATTCAGTCTCCTAGGAAGCCGATACTGAAGTCCACGTGACTGCAACAGAGAAGAAAGGGAGACCCCCACGCCCCTCCTCCCCATGGTGGCCGCCCTAAGGAGATCTGGGCTGGGAGCTCTGGAGATGGGGCTGCTTGGGGATGCTGCCAGCCTGGGGGTGTATGATACACACACCGATGTGGCTTTCTCCCCTCCAAGCCACATCCTTCTATAAATAACTGTGGCTGTGTTCACGGTTAGACTATTAACCTGTGTGAACCCCGTTTACACTGGGGTTTTCTGTATTAATTTGGAGAGAGTGGGTCAGTGTGTCCTGATCCAAAAGGGGACAAAACAAAGTAAGGACACTGGCCCCTTTCTATCTCTACAGCTGACAGCATCTCCCTAACAAGGGTGACTGGGAATGCAATGACTCCATTCCAACTACTAATTAAACAGGCACTAAAAACACAAAAACAGCCTGGTGCCAGTGACAGAAACCACAAAGGAACAAAAGCCGCTGGAATAGAGTATTTTCAGGTATTGGGACTGATCAGAAAACTCGGCTGTGTGCACTGGCACAGGCTGGGCACGGGCAATGGAAGAACACTGCCAGCACTGGGGCACAGCAGTGATACGCAGAGCAGGCCCCCAGGACGGTCTGGGGTCTCCCCAGGGCCCCAGCAGCCCGGAGCCCAGGGACGAGACATGATTCCTCGTGCTGCTCTGCAACCAAGGGCACTAGCTGCTCGGGAAGGCCCTGAGCCCTCCTAGCTCGGGCTCCCTCCAATCCAAGAAGGCCTCTGAGGCCCAGAGACGAGCGAACGCCCCGAGGTGGACCAGGGCCCTGAGCTGGCCAGGCCCAGCCAGAGCCCACCTGCACTTTCTCCTCCTCTGCCCTTTTTAACCCTTCAAATCCTGAGGGCAGGTCCCATGCACTCTATCCACCAGACTGCAAGTACATCCTGTTTCCTGTCCTGTCCCCCACAAGACTGCAAGTCCCCCGTCCTGTCCCCACCAAACTGCAAGTCCCCCATCCTGTCCCCACCAGACTGCAAGCAAGTTCCATGTCCTGTCCCCACCAGACAACAAGCAAGTCTGTGTTCTGTCCCCACTGGACTGCAAGCAAGTCCTGTGTCCCGTCCCCAATGGATTGCAAGCAAGTCCCCTGTCCTGCCCCCACTAGACAATAAGCAGGTCCCCTGTCCTATCCCCACCAGACTGAAAATCCCCTGTCCTGTCCCCATCGGACTGTAAGCAAGTCTCATGTCCTGTCTCCACTGGACAACAAGAAATTCCCCTGTCCTGTCCCCACCAGACTGTAAGCAAGTCCCCTGTCCTGTCCCCACTGGACAACAAGCAAGTCCCCTGTCCTGTCCCCACCAGACTGTAAGCAAGTCCCATGTCCTGTCCCCACTGGACTGTAAGCAAGTACCACATCCTGTCCCCACCAGACCACAAGCAAGTCCCACGTCCTGTCCCCACCAGACTACAAGCAAGTCCTCTGTCCTGCCCTCAGCAGAATGCAAGCATGCCCCCATCCTCTCCCCTTGACTGCAAGCTACACGAGGGCAGGGCCTACCAGAGACAACTCTGTCTTTGTTTACAAACCAGGTGCCCAAAAAAGGTTTGGAGTGGAAGAACCAATGAATGAGTGAATGAATGGATGTCAGCTGCAAGACCTCGGCCTCTCTGAGCCTCGTTCTCTCTTCTGCCAGGAGGGGAGAATAAACTCTACCTCCTAAGGGTACCGTCAGTACAAAACTCAAGAGTCAACACAGAATGCCTTGCACAATGTCTCCCCCATTAGTACCCCTTGTTGAGCCGATTCCGACTCACAGAGACTCTGCAGGATGGCGTGGAACTGTCCACAGGTGTCCGAGGCTGTAATCCTCACAGACGCAGAACGCATCTTTCTCCTGGGGAGCAGTTGGTGGATTCAAACTGCCCACCTTTCAAGGGAGTGGCTGAGGACTTAACCACTGCACCACCCGGGCTCCTCTGCCACTAGTAGGCCCTTGATACATAGATCTAAGAAGGAAATGCCACTCAAGTGCCACTGGTGCAAGCCATGGGCTTTTCCATTGCCTCCTGTGCACAAGAAAGCTGGGCGATCGAAGAGGAAAGTACAAGATGAATGTATTCGAGGTGTGATGTTGGTGAAGAATATTGAAAATTACATCAGGTACTGTGAATCAGTCTTAGGAGAAACACAACTAGGTGCTCCTTAGAAGTGAGGGCGGTGAGACTCTGACTTGTCTACCTTAGGACACCCTCAGGAAAGACCAGAGCAAAAGACACCAGGCTTGGTGAAGAGGGACAGGGCTCCGACACGCAATGACCAGGCAAGCGGCGCAGTGCTGGACGACCTCTCACGTGCTCTGAGAGGTCGCCAAGGTCAGCAAGACAGCCGCAGGAGTGTCGCCGAGAAAGCACGTTTGAGGACTCCCTGCAAGGGTCTCCTCAATTGTAAACTTCCACCCAGGGCTGAGGCCGCTTTGTCAGAAAGTATCCCAAAGACAAACTCCAGTTCTGCAACCTTGGCCCAGACCAGCAGCATCCCTCCCTCGGCCTCTGCCTGTCCGTCTAGGATGACAACTGCCCTGGCGGGGCCCTGCCTGAGGAAACCGGAAGGCCAGGCACACAGGGGACGGGTCCGGTCCCCCTGGCAGGACCTCTTCAGCTCTGCGGCTTTCTAAAGGCGCCCCTGCCAGCAGAGGGTTGAGCAGAGCCCCAGGCTGCCTCCGCCAGAGGGATCGGGTTTCGGCTCCGCAGAACTTGACCGATTCCAGGCACAAACACTCCGGCTGATCTCAGAGAGTGGCCCCCAAGTGGCAGCAGGGGCTGCGGTACTAATGACTGGAAGAACAGAGAGAGGGGGGCGGTCACCACCCAGACAGAACAGGTCCACCACTTAGCATCGGGGTGTCCTGCAGCCTCACAGCGCAGATCCACAGGGCAAGGAGGGGAGCCCCAGGCACCCTGGGGGGCAGTGGCTGGGGGGGGCAGCCTCACCTTGGCAGCTCCTTCCCTGGCAGTGTCTGGGCTTCATGCACACAAGGCTGGAGCCCAGTAAGAAAGCAAAATTCCCCTGGGAAGCTAGGTCCCATGAAGTCACTGTCTGTGGGAGGGTGCCCTGAGGCTGCCTCGCCCACCAGCAGGAGGGCTCTGGGAGTTGCTGGCCCTGGCATAGGGTCCCACAGGGTCGGTTCCCTTAGACAGCTCCACCATGGAAGGGTGAGCGGGCCAAAACGAAGAACAAAAACCTTTCCAGGGAAACTATTTTTCCCTCACAGCTCCAGTCAGAGGAAGCCACACCATGCCCAATGACAGCCCTGGACACACCCTGTCCTCCCTGGTCCTCTCACGCTTTTGTTTCATTTTTGCTACCACCGCTGAAACCAGGCCGAGAAGAGTACACCTCATGCTTCTGCATCAGCATCCTGGCCTGGTGGCCACAGAGCATGTCACACCAGGCCTGGCGGAAGGACTGAACAGAGGGGTCTGGAGGAGAGCCTCAGAGGCCCAAGACACGAATGCCCAGCACCCTAGGCTGGAGTATGCACTTTGGTTTTCCTTTCTGGGGACCAGGGACAGGGTCACTGTGGATCTGGTGGCCTCTGTCTACACATCTGTACAATGGGCAGGCACCTTGACTCCCCTGGGAAAGACGGCAGGGTCAGTGCAAACCCAGACGGGGAGCCCACCCAGGGCCAGGCACACAATAGGTATGCAGCCCCCAGTATGCAGACTGCTCTGGCTGGGAGATGAACCACACACCCCCCACATACACTCCTCACCACACTTCACTCCTGCCTGTGCCTGCAGAAGGCTCCTTTTGATTTTGACTTTTTTTTTTTTTCTCCCTTCCTCAAAGTTAATGGGCAACACATTCTCCCAAAGTGAAACTCAGCAATTTGGGCGACTCCAGCGATGCGCAGACAACAAGGAATCTTCTAGTCTGGGGGAGGGGCGGTGGCCGAGGGCAGAAGACGACCTCAGATGTTAAGTGTTATCCAATTAAGCTTTAGCTAAACAGCCCAGAGAGATGAGATTGGCAGGCTGGCCAAGAGCATTCTGGGAGTGAAACTCAGCAAGGGATGGGGACCCCAGACCAATGGAGCTGGGGCACCACTTGACAGTTCTGGAGGCAGCCCTTACCACGCCCCCTGGTGCCCCTGAAAAACGCCTTCTGGGCTGGGGTCTGCATGGCCTCCCGTGTCCCACCTTGGTCCAGCGCACCTGGGAGCAGCCACTGCCAGCTCTGCCCAGGCTCAGGGTGGCAGCTGGGCACTGGGCGCCGGCCCCCCGCCATCCCGGGAGCCCACCCCCCACCGCGGCGTCGTCTGTTACCTGACAACTGACACTGGCATCCAAAGGGGGCCGGAGCCTCCGTCTGACCCTCACCCTGAGTGCCGTCGCCCGAGAGCGGGCGCGCACCGCAGCACGGCAGGGAAAGGCAGGGCGGGAGGGCGCCCAGCGCGCGCAGAGGTGGCGTGATCACGGATGTGTGAGGGTGGGAGGAGGAGGCAGCGATGGAGGCCATCGCTGGCAGCTGGGCAGGCCTGCACGGCCCTGGAGAAAAAACAATAGAAAAGACTGGTCAGTCGGGCCCTGGACGGGACAGGGGCCGGGGACAGGGTGGGGCCCAGGGCAGGGGACCGAAGGCTCCCCTTGGAGGGGCAAGCCGGGTCCTGCGGGCCGGGTGACTGGGGTGCAGGGCAGGGTGAGGGGTGGGGTCACTGGGAGGAGGCCTATTCCTAGCTGCCATGCTGGGCTGTCTTGGGGCCAGGACCCCTGCCTTGAAGTACCTAATGCAAGGGCCGGGCAAATGGGGGCTGTCAGGCCACCACTCCCAGGAAGGACCCCACATGGGGGCTTCTGGAGGAATCTGGAGCAGGATCCATTTGGGGGTTTGGTCCTGAGAATCAGGGTACCCCCTCTAGCTCAGAACTGCTTGCTCCACTGAACAGGCCCTCCACCTCTGAGCGTCCAGGCACTGGCCACCTCTGCCTGGCTTCTCTGCAGCCAGGTCCCCTTTTTGGTCCACAGGTCTCTGCCATCCTGAGCCCCAAGCACACAGCACCCATGTGGGCAACTGCCCCACCGAAGGCTTGAAAGACCCCTCTCTCAGAACACCCTGACACTGCCCAGCACCCCTATAAACATCTAGGCCTGGCTCAAAGCACCTCCCTAGGTCTACCAGTGGCACACACAGGGCCCCGCACCGCCTCACCCCTGGCCATCCCATGCTCCCCGCCAGCCCCCGGGGCTCCCTCGGCTCCCCAGCACTGCCTGCAATTGATTTGGCCGTTTATCTTAAATAGCGAAGAGACCACCAGGGCAAAACATTTGTGTGACGCTCTTGCCAAAACCACAAGTGAAGAAGCCCAAATTCCCTGGGTAAAGAGCTGAGCCGGGAGGCCTCAGAGAGACAGAAAACAGCCAGATGACGAGGGCTGGCCCGACGCTCAGTGATGGAGGCCGGTTGCGCTGCGGCACCCACGCAGGGTCCTGCCACCCCCACGTGGGGTCCTGCCACCTGGAGGTCCCCACCAGCCCACTCTGTGCAGGGGCCTGGCCACCTTTGTCTTGACTGCTCTTCCCGGCAGCGGGCCAAGGAGTAGGCTCAGGACCTTCAGGGCACAGGCACAAACCCAGGACAGACACCCGCAGCCAGCGCAACCCAAAACCCTGCTCACAGGGGTCACCAAAGCCCCACGCTTTCTCCGTGCACCCCCGCTCTCCAAAACATGCACTTTCCAGGGTTGGGGCATCCTTTCCAGGCTGGGGGCTGTAAGTGCCCCATAAGAAACAGAAGCTACGCATGCTCAAGCCCCTCTGGCCAAGAAGACCATGTGCAGGCCGGCCCTGGGCCCGAGGTGTGGCCAAGGACCAAAGAGCAGTTCCCAGGGCAGATGCTGAGCAGCCGGTGATGCCCTGGAAGCCGGCCCTGGCAGCCAGCCCTGGCCAGCCCGCATCTGGAAGCCCCAGCCCTGGACACCGTGTCTGCCCCTGTCCACTGTGGATCCAGCTCAGTCCCTCCATCGGCCGCGGCTGCAACCACTTTTCTGCCGACACCTCCTCACCGTGACCTCATGCTGGTACCAGCCTTCTGACCACCTCGCTCAGCAGGAACAACCATCCCCATTTCACAGCAAGAAACAGGCTCAGGGGGTCTGAGCCGTGAACCCAAAGTCAGGCAGTTTCCCACTTCCCTCTAGGGCAGCCGCTGGGGTGAGTGACTAGAGACCCCTAGGATCCTGGGAGGAAGGTCAGGCAAGGGGAGGGGGAGACTGAGGTCTAAGAACTCCATTAAGCCCTTGGGATTCTGGGTGAGGCCACAAGACACCCCACTTTGTCCTGACTGAGTCAGAGTTGGGGGGACCAGCACCAAGTCAGAGTTGGGGGGACTCTGAGAGGTGCCCCGCCCCTCCTCCACCTGCCCAAGTTTGGGGGCCCCTGTGGGGCAGAGCTCCCCATACTGTGTTTGATTTGCCTTCATGTGGCTGCACAGCCACTTTCACCCACTGCTTCGGAATCTTTATCCACAGACCGCAGTGTCAGGCCCTTTCCCCACCTGGGAAAATCATTCGCAGGCCAGTCTGACCTCCAGGAAGTCACCAGCCCCTGGGCCAAGCAAAGGGGTAGGGACAGGCAGGAAGGGTGAAAGGCTCAGACCTGGAGCTGCCCAGGCTTCACTGGGACTGGCTAAGGGGCCCTCAGACCTGGGGAGCTCCCTTCACAGGTGCAGCTTGGCTCTGAAGCTCTGTCTAACGGCGGAGTCCCTTTCTGAAGCCACCCGAAAGCCAAGGGTAGTGAAAACAGCCAGACACAAAGGCCACGTGAGATCCGTTCATAGCATGGTCCAGAGCAGGCACAGGCCCATCAGTGGTCAGCAGGGGGCAGCGGGCAGGGTGTGGGGAGTGAGGCTAACAAGTGTGGGGTTTCTTTCTGGGGTGACACGGCAGTGACGGCACAGCTACGTGAGGTGCACAGTAACACCTGCAAAAGCCGGAACCCATGCAAACCAGAAGCCTGTCAGAGGCAGAAAACACAAACGCTTCCCACCAACAGTGACAGAAAAGTTCTAAGACTGCGCCCCATCAAAGACAGCAGACTTGTGAGACCTGGGAAGCGGACGCATCGTCCAGTTCCGGCTCTCACCGCTGGCGCCATGGAGACATCCCATCACCATGGAGTCAAGTTTGGCTCCGAGCAACCCTTCAGGGCTGAGGAGACCTGCCCTACAGAGCGACCAGGGGGCAGCTGGTGACTCACAGTGCTGACCTTTAAAGAGAGCAGCTCGTCCCCGAACCACTGCATGATCAGTGATCCACTAAACTGTCTGCTTTAAAGTGGTTGAAAGAGTGAATTTCATGGCCTGGGAGCTTAATTAAAAACAGAAGTTGCAAAGCGGAGATTGTGTCTGGACTTCTGCATCTGTCCCAGGCCCTCCTCAGAGAAGGCGACCCTCACCTTTAGAAGTGCAGGAAATGCAGAACTCCCTTAAGAGGGTGGTGCAGATGTGCTGACTCCAGTCTGAGTTCTAGCCAGGCCAGGTGGCCACCCAGGAGCTCAGAGGCGGCCTGGCTATGCAGCCTGGCCCTGTGACCACCGACAGTCACTGTCCCAAAGCCTTAGCTGACTGCCTTTAAGGGAAGGGACACAGCCACCCAAGCCAGAAGCCAGCATCTAGTAACCACTCAATAAATGGTCACCACTGTTCATTCGGAAACCCTGGTGACATAGTGCTCAAGTGCCACGGCTGCTAACCAAAAGGTCAGCAGTTGGAATCTACCAGGTTGCTCCTTGGAAACTCTGTGGGCCAGTTATTCTCTGTCCTATAGGGCTGCTGAGTCAGAATCGACTTGATGACAATAGGTTTGGAGCTTTTGTTGTTTTTGATTTGTTGTTTGTCTGTTTTGCATATATCATTCATTTATGTTCAGTTCTGGGGCTTTGCCTATTCCCTTTCTGTTCTTCCTGAAACATCACAGACTGAGAAACTCTGCAAAGGCACCCGTGTGCCTAGTAAGACCTCCCTGTCAGCCCTGCAAGTCTCTCTTCTAAAAGTACACTTTCTCCTGAGGACCGCGCCAGTCCCAGCTGCAATGCTAACAGGTGCATGAGGACCAGGGTGTGTGGGTGAGTGACACCACTTAGCCTTGGCTTGACGACAAGACCCACTGACTTGACCTCTTGTCATGTAAGTCCACACAGGGGGCATGGGCAGTTCATTGGTAGAATTCTCATCTTCCATGTGGGAGGCCCGGATTCAATGCTCGGCCAGAGCACTTGAGGCACAGCCACGGCCCATCCATTGGTGGAAGCCCTCATGCTGCCACGATGCTGGGCAGCTCTCACCGGAGCTTCCAGACTAAGTGAGACGGGGAAGAAAGGTCTGGAGATCTGCTTTGAAGACCAGCCAGTGAAAGCCCTGTGGATCACAACAACCCTATTCTGTTGTGCATTCCAAAACCAAACCCGCTGCTACTAGGTTGATTCTGACTCAGCGACCCTAGAGGTCAGAGGAGAACTGCCCCGTGGAGTTTCTACGGAGCACCTGTTGGATTTGAACTGCAACCTGTCAGTTAGCAGGCACAGCACTCAACCCAGCATGCCACCAGGCTTTCCATGCTGCGCATAGGTTGCCATAAATCGAGGGCTACCTCCAGAGTTGCTAACAAGCTTATCTGAATTAGGGAAAATGAAATAAACAATGAAAACACACAGTATCTCACTCAAGTGAGGCAGCCGTAATGATCCCCACAAAGATGCAGCTGGGAAAGGCTGAAGAAGTCACCCAGGAACTCCTAGACTGGTGGGGTCAGAATCTGTGTCTGCGATACAGAAAACCAAAGTCCATAAAGGAAGCACAGACAGCCCTGGAGGCATAGTGCTAAGAGCCCAGCTACTAACCGAAAGGTTGGTGGTTCCAAACCATCCTAAGCACTGCGGGAGAAAGACGCGTCCATCTACTCCCATAAACATCCATCGCCGTTAAGTCGATTCCTATTCATGACGGCCCTGTAGGGCAGAGTAGAACTTTCCCAATGAGTTTCCAAGGAGGGCCTGGTGGCTTTGAACTACCAACCTTTTGGTTAGCAGCCACAGCACTTAACCACTGCGCCACCAGGGTTTCACCCATAAAGATGACAGCCTAGGAAACTCGACAACCGCTGTCCTGTAGGGTCGCTGCGTTGGGATCGACTCCACGGCGCACACCACCACATAGCCAAGTGCCGTCGAGTCGCACCTAAACTTCTTAAGCTTCGAAGCCCAGTCCCAGAGCCTGCCGGCGCGCTCCTCCGCGTTAGCATTCCAGCCGGCTCTCGACCGGCTTCGCCTCCAGAGGCGCCTACAGATGTTGCAGCCCCCTGCCCGCTCCTCCCCAGGCGCATGCGCACTGCGGCTCCCGGGAACACGCCCACCGCCGAGCCGCAAACACAAAAACGCCCCGGAAAGGCCCGGGCTTGGCCGGAGGGGACTGGAACGAGCATTCCCACCGCTGCGTCCTGGAGGGGTCCCCTCGCAAACGGGAGGCTTTCAAATTCGGCGTTCCTGGCCAGCGAGAGGGGCGCGCGCTGCAACACACCGTGCAAGTGCGGGGTGTTCTTCTCCCCAGGGGTGCCTTTCATTTGATACATTTTGGGGGCCAGGAACTTCTCCTGATCGTGAGAAATGAGTCCTAGATCAGGGAAGGGGACTGAGAGCGAGGGCGCCTGACACAGGGACCGTGGCTCGAGGGCCTGACAGTCTCCGCGCCCCCTCCCCCCAAGCCAAGACATTAATTCTCACAAGTCGGAGAAAATTACTATGCATGAATGCAAAAAGCATGATCAGGAGTAATTAACATGGCTTCATATGCAAATTTTATTAATGCAGAAGTACAAAGTCATTATGCAAATGAACTTACGTCAACTCTCTTGACAAATATTCATCTCTGAGGCTCAAGTTTCTCCCTCGTATTTATTTATTTAATTTTTTTCTCCCCTTTTTCTCCTGTGTGTTTTTTTTCCCTTTCCCTCCCCCAGGGCCCGGGGGCAGGGTGGCCGGGGTGGGCAGCTAGGGAGGTGTTCCTCGCGGCCGCAGTAGCCACCAGGACAGTTCGACAAGTTTGCAAAGTTATTTTTCAACCAGAGAAATTTATTCTTGCATTGTTTTTTTTTTTTTTTTTTTTTTTTTTTTTTTTGGAAGGGGGGTTGTTGGCAGGTACGAGACAGCTCATAGGCGAAGGAGGAAAAAAAAAAATTAAAAAAAAGCTCCGGGCAGCAGGCAGCCAATCAAAACGCCAGCGCCAGTAATGAGGGCGATTGATGGCTGTTTGGCTTTTACTGCCGGGTAATGAACTAGAATCCAGTCTGAGGAGGAGGGGGGAAAATATGAATATTCATGAGACTGTGCTCCTGCCTTTGATGATTAAAGAAATTTTTAATATTCAAATAAGCGCTTGCCAAGTGATTAACAAAGAACAAGCACGCAGAAATATGGAAATGGGAGCCGGGAAAAATTTGAGAGGCGCACAGACTGGGCAGGAGATGCAGCCCCGAATTTCATCAACAAGATAGGCAGATAACCCAATTCGCACACGCGCAAATAAAAACAGTCCTTTCTGATCGGTTAAATATTTGCCAGCTACTTTGTCTTCACGGTGATAAAAACGCTATGTCTGTATGGGGAGAGAGAGAAACGGCAAGCCAGCGGCTCACACCTCACAGTCATTCTCCGCATCCCTGCTACCGCCACCCAGCCCCGCAGGAAGGCAGTTTGCTAGAGAGGAAGATGGAGATGTGGCCGGCTCCGTGCGGAAAGCCCAGTGCTGAGGGTCCAGGCCTGTTGTGGGTACCAGTTGGCCAGGATACAACCTCCCTCTGCACGTCCCTAATGCTTGAGGGCAGACCAGAGTGCAAAGACAAGGGACTGTGAGGTCTAGAGGGGAGGATGTGATTCTTGGGGTACACGACCTGGAAGACCCAGGGCTCCCCCCTGACTCAGGCTCTGGCACAAAGCAGGGTGGTAACAGGGCCAGCCGGCTCTTCTTGAGATGTTGAAAGGACTTAGACCTTCAGCATCTGGCCTAGCTGTCCTTGTGGGCAGGAACACCACGGGGACCAGCTGCCACGGAGGACAAGTGCCGCCACCAACCCGCAGGCTTCATTAGCTGTCTGCTAAGTCCACACTCTCCTATTTCAACAGCTCCACCACGGGTTCACACTGAAGCACATAATAACAGTATTAGCTGGTAAAATGATCCTGCAGTTAAAATACATCTAATTAGCAGCCGATGACATCCATTTTGGCAATTTCCTATTTGAAAGAAGCCGAGTGCCACCTTAAATGAGGCAGGCACTGGGTGCTCACCCAACAAGACCTACCTTTCACATCATTTGTCTCTTCCCTGGGGGGCGGGTGGGGAGGGACCCGGGAGCTGCCGAGGTGGCAGGAACAAGACTAATTCCAACTTGCCTTCTTTGTCACTCATTTTCAGAGCCACACAGGTCTCAGGGGCTGCTCAAGAAACAGATTCCTTCACTCCCCAGGTATTATTTCATTTCTGTTTCTCAGCTTTTCATCACCAAGATCTGGGAACCAGCCAAGACTAGACCTCATTTTTCATTTAGTCATAAGAGTGAATAAATAGATAAATAAAACAGGCAACAAAGCAGAAACGGACATCCAAAGGCTTATTTGACACCAGAAGTCATCTGGAAAACCTGCCAGCCCAGGGCATATCCCAGTCAGACCCCGAGGCTGGGTGAAGGCGTGGTACAGCTGAGCTAGCTGCAGCCAAGCACTTTGGGGCAACCAGAAATGGTATGGCAGGAGTTGGGGTTCCCCAAGTCCCCCACCCCACTTCTGGAACCTCATTCCAAGTCGGCAGCACTGAAGGCCACCCCACCTCCACCCACCCCTCCTCTGCCTGCTGCATGGGGTGTTGGCTCAGAAGTGGATCTGGAAAGGTCCTTGTCTGCTCAGATCTGCCACCAGGAGGGCAGGGGGCTGTCCCTTGCAAGGCAGTGGCTTTTCAGGGGTGTAGGAAGATCAGGAAGAGTCCATCTACCACCTGGGCCCTGCTGCACTCACAGAGGGGCTACAGGAAGAGAGGGGCAGGGAGAAGTGGCTGGCGGGGCCTTCACTGCGCCTCTCACTGCGGCCACTCCATTGCCACTTCCCAAATGGTTACCCAGAGACTGCACTGGCCGCCCACCAGGCATATGTGAACACCAGGACACCTTCCCACCCAAAAAGGCCTGGCCCCCGAGCCCAGCTACCTTCCCACCAAGGTCCTCCCTCCCTCTCCCTGCTCTCCCAAAATCTGTCACCCTGAATCACCACTTTAACTATTTTCGCTACATCCCCAACAGCGTGCACATTTAAGGCACCCCAGGAAACAGGACCGGCGAGGCAAGGACAGGTTTGTGCCCCGCAATACCACAAGCAAAGCCAGTGTGGCTCCCTCAGCTGTGCATTGCAATTAGAAGCAGGCACACACAGGGCCCCCCCTTGCAGATCCAAAAGGACCTGTTTCAACGGCTGCCGGCCCCCATTTCCTCAAGAGTCAAGCATCTGAAACACTCCCAGGGTAGCAGATCCCCTTTCTGAACTGAAAGTCAAGGAACCCCAAGGGTGCATGACAGACACCCAACAATTCTAGTGCCCTTCCAGAAGGCCCGGGACGTGGCAGAGAAACCAGACATGGTCGGGGGGGAAGGGCACATCTGACCACCTTCCTCCAGCGACCTGGGTAGGAGGGAGCCTACCACCAGAGCCCACTGACCAGTCTGAGCCCCAAGTGGCATCAACAACCCAAACCTGCAGCTCTGACTCCTTTCTGTGCTTGCCTCCTGGGAAACTCGCTGGAGCTTTGTAAACTGCCACAAAACCAAACCCACTGTCGTGGAGTCAATTCTGGCTGACAGCGACCCTACAGGACAGAGTAGAACTGCCCCATAGAATTTCCAAGGAGCACCTGTGGATTCAAACTGCCCAACATTTGATTAGCAGCCACAGCACTTAACCACTGCACCACCAGTGTTTCCACGTAAACTGCTGGAATGCAATTAAATCCCAACCACTTGTCCTCAGCTTCAGATCACACACAGAGATGCAAACGACTCCTCTGGGTGACTTCAGGAGGCAGGGTCCCCCAAAGTGGTGTGTGGTACACACAATCCTGGAATGGGCAGGCCTGGGGACAACAGAAGGTGACAGCCTGTGTTTCACCAGTCAGGGAAATGTGTGCACACACATATATTACACCCTGACGCAGATCCCATATACGCATGCAGGTATACCCACACTCACACACCAGCAGCGCGGACAGTTTGAAGCTGCTGGTTGACTCCACAGAGTCTAGAGGGCAGGGACAAACAAGAGTTGATGGGGCCTCTGAACGTCACTAACAAAAACAGCTAGCAGGAACCCAGTAGAGAGGTGCCCCTCGTCCCCCTGCTCCAGGGCTCCTGACCAGAATGCCCTCAGTAGCTGCTTTAACTCTCAGCACCTGTACCCTGACACTCAGCCTGCTCGAGATCCTTCAGTCCGCTGATCGGAGGCTGTTCTGGGTCCCACCAAGAGCACATGCTTCACATGCCTGCCCAAAGGACAACTGAAGGGAAAGCAAGGTCTGTAAACACCGTAAAAAAAAACAGACAAATCATCTGCTTCCCAAATGGGAGGAATTTGGAATGTGGCGTCAAGATCCCGAGGTCCTTCCCTAGATGGAATTCAGCGGGCAGATTTGGATAGTAAGTTTAGCTAGGCCTCTGTAAAAGACTTTCTGTTGATTGACAGGCTGAGCCCCCTGCCCCCAAATTTGTTTTTTTAATAAAAATAAAAATTCACTATCAGGACATATCACAATGAGAGAAGAAAACAAGGGACAGTGAGTTTTAAACTAGTGACATGGTTTCCTTCCCATCAGCACCTATATACCCGACCTCTGAGGGATGCCTGCTACAGCCGAATCCCAGAGTTGTTAAAAATCTGGTCCTCTGCAAGGCATCTTTCGAGACTGGTGGGTCCAGGAAGTTGTTGTGGCTCCCTGGACCCACAAACCCCAACACTGGCTGTTCCTCAACTGCCATGCGCAGAAGAGCGTGGTGGAACACACAGAAGGGGACATCTGAGCCACGAGAATGCCGGAGAATTCAGAGTGAAAATCACCCGGCAGAACCGATGAAAGCAACACAGCCAGCCCGGGCCCAGCAAGGAGGTGCCGCGGTGGCTGCACCCTGAGTGGCCAGGAGAGGCAACTACCGTTTCAGGTGCTGGGAGGAAAGCACCCACCACCTTTGTAAGAGCAGGCCCTGCCCCGCCCAGGCAGTCAGGGTGTCTGCATCACAACAGGCCAGGGGTCCTTGTGTCAGAGGAGACAGTCCCACACTTGGCTCCTAGGAGAAACAAAATCCAAACTGTCAAAAAAGGACCCTGCTGTGTCTTAAATTTATTTTTTGCTCTCAGCTGCATTCACGGAAGAGTTAGAATCAGTTAATCTGTACAAGTGTAAGAAAGGCATTCAGTGAATTTGCTGCAAAAGACCTCCCTAAAGTGTTAAAATTACACAACCCAAGCTTCGGGGTTTGCAGTCACCTCCTATGCCTGCGAAAGCTGGGCAGTGAATACGGAAGGCTGAAGAAGAACTGCTGCCTTTGAATTCCGGTGTCGATAAGGAATACCGCGTGTACCCCGGACTCCTGGAAGAACGAACACATCTGTCTTGGAAGACACACAGCCAGAATGCTCCTTGGAAGCGAGGGTGGGGAGACTACGTCTCACGTGCTCTGGACATGTTATCCCTGGAGAAGGACAGCATGCTTGACAAAGCAGCCGGTCAGGGAAGAGGAGGGAGACCCCCAGGGAGGAGGACTGACACGGCGGCTGCGGGAACACGCTCGAACGTGGCATCAGCTGTAGTGACGGCGCAGGACTGTTTTTTGTTCCGGTGGTCACAGGGTCCCTATGAGTGGTAACTGACTCATGTCACCTGACAACAATGGCATCATAATAAAAAAATCCTCTAGATTTTGGTGCTCATTCTTTCTCCCCCTCTATCTCTCTCTCCCCTTTTCCTTTTCCTCTCCTTTTACCTCTTTTCTAGTGAACATATAGAATCCTGAGGCTCAGTGCTTTATCCTGCAGGGGAACAAAATCTTTCCATGGCCTCTTTATGTTTCTAAGCCAAGACTGAAATGTCACTGACTAAATAAAAATTGAACAGGCCTGTAATTACTTTCAACAAACTCATTCCTTAAACTGAGTTTTCTGTACGTAGCTGGCATTTAATATACATATTGTGAGCCTTCTTTTCAGCACGGGTAGCATTTGTCTTCTTCCAAGAGAGAGGCTCAGCCAGCCACCTCCTTCCTGGTTTTTTGACACAAAATCCATGTTCATCTCCTGACACACCAGTGGTGACTTACAGTATGCGTACAACAAGATTTGTAAAAATTAACACTTCACGGGATTAATTTAATAAAGATTGTTAGCACATTAACACCGGTAACACAGCTCCTTACAATCCCGCTCCTGACGCCCCTCTAACAGAGGCTTGCGTTCAGCTGAGGTTTATACCGCTATTTAATGTAATTAAAGGAACCGGCAGCCCAGTCCTCAACGGAAATATCATTTCTATCGCAGAGTATTCCCATTAGAAATTGGGGGAAATCAGAGCATGCTGACTTTGATTTTGTCTTATTTTTTTCTCCCTTGGCTATCTCTAAAACAGAGCTAGGTGAGTGACGGGCAGCGGGTGCCTCAGCCCGAGTGGGCTGCAGAAGCCCCAGGAAGGTTCTATGCTAAGACAGCCAGGGTTCCTGGTTTGTGCGTCCAGGGTTTACTGGCCATTGATCTGTGTTCACTGCTTTAAAAAAAAAAAAAAAAAAAGAAAAACCCTTCAACTTGTGTTCTGCTGTCACTACCTGGGACAGTCTCTGCACAAGCAGACCACACCCAGGAAGCCCACCTCCATCAGACACCCCGGAACTACACGGTGAACAGTGTCAGCCAGAAAGGCAAGCTTCCAAGGCTGTCCACAGAGATTAAAAATGACAGTGTCACTAAAAATGCCAACAGCTCCCAGACCCAGGTTTTCACCAGAATCTGTCGCCTCTGAGAAAATACATCCAGCACTATTTAGGAGACTTCAGACCACAAAATCAACACAAACCAAAACAAAAAGGAGAAAGCAAAATCAAAAGCTTTGCACCACATCATCAAAAATGGCAGAGAAAATGAGGTCTCGGGACCGAAATGAAGGTGCCCTGACTCAGCCCTCCTCTCCACGTCTCCGCCACCTCCTGCCCCAGCACTGCCAGGTGCTGGCAGGGAGAAGCCCTGTCTCTAATGCCGCCCCAGCCTCCGTGCTCCCGAGCTGTCGGGTGGCTGGTTTCTCTTTCTCCTAAGTGCATTTTAATACCCTTATTCTACATCCTAATTTCTTTGAAAAAAACATCTGTGTCACTAAAAAAAAAAAACGTCACTCTGTTTTTGCAATCCAGCAGCTCACTTGGCAGCGAGAAGGGCTGGCTGGCATTCTCCTCACATTTGACAAAACTACTATTTCTGGGCAAGGGGCTCAAAGACAGGTAGGAAGCAAATGCTGAGAAATAAGGAAGTGAAAACAGCCAACAGATTTCTCGCTCCCAAGAATGCCAAGCGTAAACATGATTTATTTAGCCGTATTTAACGTGTCTACCCTCCACCCAGGACAGGCCCCCCTTGGGTTGATGTGGAAGGTGGGGGACTGAGGGAACAGGCATGGGGGGGCACAGCACAGGAGAGGGGGCAGTACCACGCAGACACTTCCTCAACAGCTGGGGTTCATACTTTCATGAGGAGAACCTTCCACCTCAAATACACGCATGGACCAAGAGAAAGCAGTGCTAATCGGCCGCTTAATTAACAAGCTGCCACCGACAAAAGATGGAAGACTCAGTTCACATAAAGAATATTTACAGGGATGGTGCGTGATTTTGTCGCCGGCTTCCTGGCCCTTTCTGCAAGTCCTGTGGGCCACTGCCAGGAGAGATGCAGAGGCCCAGGGACTTGGAGGCTTACGAGCTTCCAAGTCTAGAATACAGGGGACAGAGGGAGAAGGAGCCCTGCCTTCCTTGCCTATCACTGCAGACCATGTGGATTTGCTCAGATCTGCATTCGGTTAGAAGGAGCAGCAGCCCGCTTCTGGCTCTGAGCCCGCACCAACACAGGTTGGGGCTATCTGCCGAGCCCCCCACCCCAGCACTGACGCCAGGAAGCAAGAGCTCTACTGAGTCGTCCAGAGAAAGAGAGCCCGGTCCCCTCTCACCCACCCTTACCCCAAAACGCAGGCGTGAGGTTTGGGATCTGCCAAGGCGACACCACACGCGTAAGGAAACCAGCTTTCTTCCTCCAACCAGCAGAGCAGAGCCTTTTGGCCCAGCCAGAGGTTATTCGTACTAAAAATCTAACTCAGATCGGGTGACACATGCCAGGAAAAGAAGCCAAGTGTTTTCTAAAGGAATACGATGACCAAGGAGGACCGAGGCTGTGTTCAGCAGTGGAGGCCCTGCTCCCTGGTGGGGTACCACTCCATCACACCAGTTGTTAGCCAGCTCCCTGGGCAGGGATGCTGGTGGTGACCCAAGCTTTCTCCTCCCTCTGCACAGGGCAGTGTTCTCTCTTCTCTGAACCCACCAAGGCTGTGCATTTAAAGGCTGCTTGCTGTATGCAGCCCCACACAGTCCAAATCTACCATTCCTCCTGCCCATTAGTACCTGTCCTCTGACCCAGGAACCTGAATGCCAGCAAAGCACTCTGTGCTGGTGGAGTCAGGTCTGGGGGCCACAGCACCCCTGCTCACAGCACCTTAGGATTCTGAGTCACGTGACAGTTCTCCCACTAGCCCTGTGGAGCACCGTCCTCTGCAACACACAGGTCGCCACGACGGGAAAGAGCTCTGTGGCCGACAGACAACAGCACAAAGGGGTGGGGCAATCCCCTAAAAGGAGTGGGGTGGGGTGAAACTTGCTAACAGTATTAGGTTACTAAACCCCCCTGAACCTGAGGTATGGGACCTCCCTCCCTGCATTAAATCCGATCCTCTCCCTACAAAGTCCCCCTGGCATGAATCCCCTTCCCCCCACAAGCAGGACAACCACCATCTACGCTACCTGGTACCCTTGAATCAGCAAAGACTTTGCTCCTACCCGGTAGTTTGGTTCATAGCTGGACAGTGACAGGAAGGCAAACAAGTGGCTTTCTCCACTTCACAGATGTAGCGGACATTCAGCTAGGAACTGTTTTGATCTGGGCTTCTTGGGAAGCAGGCCTCTCAGAGACCACCATCTCAGCCACCTCTGTGCTGGCCGCTAACGCCCCAGCAACTACAAGTTTTATCTAGCATATGACCAGGACTCGGGCACTGCTCTGGGGGACCATGCTGGCAGAAAACCCAGTAAGACAATCTAGATTCTCCAAGTAATAAAACTGAGGACACTTCACAGCGTCTGCAAAGAAGGCTCCCCCAGAATTTCTCCCACGTTTCAAAGGGATGCAGCTGAGCAACCCCTCAACACTGAGCACAGATCCCTCAGTCTCTAGGAGCAAAGAAAGCAAGGAGCTCTACCTGGGATCCATGGACACGCCCCAGAGCTCAGAACATGCCACCAGGCAGCACCAGGCACAAGAAAGGTGTGTGCCCCATAAGGAGCGCAACAATGGCAGACCCTTCTTAAAGATTCTGGGTGAGAACTTTCCAGCACTGTGCCCCAAACCTTCATCTAAATCTAGAGGGTGAAATCACTAGTTGTCACTGTTGGGTCACCAAAATAAAGAAACCAGCCATGATCACAGGCCTCCTCAGCACACGTTACCTGTCTTTCAGACAACGTGAACATTCCGCTGCTGCACACATCTTGTCTCTAGAAATCCTAAAATGTACATCACTCCAAAGGCGCTTCAGAGACCCAGGAAGAGGAGCATGCATGCACACAAAAACAAACACACACACACGCACACGCACTGTTTCATCTTCCTTTCGGTAAAGGAATCCGGTAATGTAAATATTAATCAGCCACCAGACTCTGCCTTGTGCTCTTGGACCATTATGAGGGCTGAGTTGTGATCTTTACCCATATTTACAGATATTCAAAGGCAGATTCTGTCTTGTTGGGACCGTGATAAATGGAGGCTGGAAACGTCCTCAGCAAGTTCAGGCAGCAATGGAACCCCTCCTGTCCAGGACCGGCAGTGGCCTGGAGTTTCCAAGTGTTGAAATTGTTTCCTTTCTCCCTAGGCCTTTGAAGAAATAAAATTGACAAATACCTTCAGATTCTACAGAGGGTTTTGCTTTTAAGATCAACTTTTACTCAAAATACCAGGAAGATGGTGTTTACAAAATATCTTGGCCTGGGGAATACAGGAAATGCGAGGTGCGATTTCTAACCCAGGTCATGTGTGTCTGTGTGTCTGCGTGTGTGTGTGTGGAGCCAACCTGTTCTCTTTGCTTCAAACCTATTTTCTGAGTAACAGGAAAAAGAGAAGGGTCTAACTCTAGGCTAAAATAGCTGTCATGCTGAAAGCCAACTTTTAATCTTCTATAAGCAAACAGCACACATTTTTATTTCCTGAGTAACAGCTTGGAGAAAATGTTTGAACAAGAAATTAAGAGCTTCATGGGAGATACACGGAGGGTCCAGCCACTGCTTTTCTGGGTCTTTGAGGGTCTGTTAGAGGACTTTCAACCACCTGAGGCCAATTTTACAGAAGTAAAAATGAAGGAAGGCTCCTAGAAAGGTGACTATTTGCATACAAATTTCGCTTTGAGGGGAGTTATTTTAAGGAGCATGGGCTGGGGGGGTGGGTAGTGGCGTTAATCCCCTGTAATTCCACCAGCTCTTATTGTGACTCTTGGGGAGGGCTCCATATCCACACAATTGGGAAAACACTTTTGTCCTTACTGCTTTCAAATTCCAGCCCCAGGATTTCCCTCTAGAAAGGCCAGCTATTCCCCTCCCTCGACAGAAAAAAAAAAAAAAAAAAAGCGGCTACAAAGAAAGCTGCTTCTGACCGGGACTGTGTCCCTCACTGGACACCAGTGCACAGGCCACGCTCTGAGGCGCTTTCCATTCCGGCCTCCCCTGCACTGGGGGTCAGCCTGGGTTGGTCAGCCCAAGGTAGGCTGGCGAGGCGATGGCGGAGGGCGGAGAGCGGTCCCTGGACACCCCCAGGGCCCAAGACAAATACTTGGGGAAGAAGGGCACCCGCGAGGGGCGCCCCGCCCCTGGCGCGCGGCGCATTCAGGGAAGGGGCCACGGGCGCGAGTTTGCAAGGGTCCTGAAACGCAATTCCCCTCGGCCGGCAAGGTCGCCCGCCCGGGCCTCGGAAGGGGGGAGGGGCGGCCCGCGCGCACAAAAGGACTCCGGGCCGGCGGGGTCCCCGCCCTTGACCTTGGGTCTCCGCCTCCATCCATCTCCTCGGGCTGCTGGGGAGGGGACTGGCCCCTGGCCAGAGGCGAGCTCGCTGGAGGATGCGGGGCGGGGCAGGGGGCCGCCTGGGAGCCGCGGGGGGCGAGGGCGAAGGGGCTCCGAGGAGACTCGCATTCCAGCTCCCCGGGCTTGTGCCGCACGCCCCCCGCCCCCAAAGCCAAAGTTTCAGGGGTGCACGAGGCGGCCTCTTCCAGCTCCCCTTGCTCGCCCACTCAGCACGCTCGGACCCGGGCCCGAGGGTGTGGGGGGGAAGGGCGCTGTCAGAGCAAGAAGAAAGGAAAAGCGGCCAGGTCAGCTGCGCGCCCCGCCGCCCCCACGCTCGTCCGGGCAGCTGGTCCATTAAGGCCCAAATTATGCACGGCGGCGGTGCCCCTCGGCACCCCTGACAGGGACACAATCGCCGTGCGCGGCGTCCCAGGTTCGAGGAGCTGGAGGGGAGGCTGCGGCCGGCCGGGAACAGGCAGGAGACGCCGCGCGGACCCCGACACAGGGTCGCACACGGGAACACCGTGCGCCACTTCCCAGCGTCCAAGGGTCCGTGCAGTGCCGGCTGCAGGATTCCCAAGGTGCTGCAGCCCTTGGGTCGCAGGACTCCGCACCCTCCGCCTCGAGCGAGACCTTGCACACCCGGCTTGGCTGCTAAGGGGCCGCCTTGGGCCCCAACCTTGGGGACCCAGAGGGGATGGGCCGGACTGACCGCAGGCGTGGCCTGTAGACCTCCGTCCCAGGCTTCTTCCCACGAGGAGGGGTGACGCCGGGGGGGGGGGGAGGGGAGGGGGGAGCGACTGTCTGGGGTGGAGGAGAGGAGGAGACCTGGCCCAGAGTCCTCCTGTGGCGAGGTTGGGAGGTGTGTGCTGGAGAGGGGGAGGAGCAAACACTTCTCGAAAAGGGGCGACCATCAGGGAAGCGGGAAATCGCCTTAGTGGAGAGGCAGGTGGCACCTTCTTTCAAGGGAGCAGGGGGAGGGGTTCGGCCTCAGAATTGGAAGGATTTTGAGGGACCCCCCCCACAGAGACTCAGAACACCCCAACGACCCGGGCCCCTAGGTGTTCCGAAGCCTCCCAGTCCCCAGCCCCACCTTCAGAGCAGCGGGGCACCCCTCTGGCGCTGCCGTGAACCAGAGCAGGAGTCTGCTTTGCCTCTGGCACACCCGTGTTTCTGCAAAGAGCTCCCCCTGTTTCCCTTACTCCAAGGCAAAGGCCAAAACCAAAAAAAAAATGCTGTCGAGTCGATTCCGACTCATAGCAGCCCTATAAGTCAGGGGTAAAACTGCCCCACAGAGTTTCCAAAGAGTGCCGGGGGAGCTGAACTGCTGACTTTTTGGTTAGCAAACGTAGCACTTAACCACTGCACTACCAGGGTTCCAAGCAAAGGCCAGGTCAGGAAAATGAGCCACTTTTTCCCAGTGAATCAAGTCTCCCCCTTGGCAGGGGAAAGTTTTACAAGCCAATGAAGTCAACAAGCAAGGAGAAGCCCACACTGTTTATGCTTCTTAATTGGCTGGCTTTGAACTGACAGTGGAGGGGGAAGAACCCACTCTGGACCCCAGGACAGCTTGGTTTTGTGGGTCTACCAACCACAACCTTTTGATCCAGATGCTGGGAGTGGGGCGGGGCCATCACAGATTTGTCCAGTTTTCCTTTAACAAGATCCAAAGAATCCGAGAAGGCCGCTTTCACACTGAGCCCCAGACAGGCAGTCCCTGCCCCCAGCTCCAGAGTAGGTCCCTCAGACCCTTGGGTAGGCCCTAAAGGCCTACCTTCCCCTCCAAAGGCCTTGGGCACAAAGCCCTTGCTTTCTCTGCTGCTTCTCCAGGTGCTGTCCATGCCTGCAGTCCAGGGGCCAGATGTGTGTTTTGTGGACACCCGGGGTAGTGAGTACAGATGTCCTCACACAGGGCTTCCTCACTCAAGGGCTGGCATCTCTGGCATGAACACTGACCTTCCGCCTGCTGCCTGCACCTCTGAGGCTGGGCTTCTCTGCAGCTAAGCCTGCAGGCACACACGCAACCCAAAGATCCTAGAAGCCACCGAGGCCCCAGGGTTCCATGGACGGTCACACATTGCCTCAGCTCCATAGTCAGCTGTCCTGGGCTGTCGAGTCCACCCTGCCCTGGGCCAACACATCTGAGTGTTTGCATACCCCTCTCCTCTACACCCTAGGAGTTGGTATCTCCTCTTCTGACCTGCACCCAAAGCAGCCTGGGGTCCCAGTGCCCACACAGCCTGCCAAAGCCAAGTGCCGTTGAGTCGGATCCACCACATTCATCAAGGACCCTACCTCATCCCCTCCCAGGCCTCCTGCTGCCCTGCAGAGGCCAAAGCTCCTCCTCGTGGGAGGCCTCCAGATGGAAACCCAGCCCTCCATCACCCCGCCTTCTGGAAGCACCTCCTCCCTGTGCTCAGCTGGGCAAGGGCTGCACCCCTGCTCCCCACCCACAGAGCCTGAGGGAGGTGCAGACTCCAAGGGCCTGAGTTTTATACAAGGTTTATTAAAAATAAAAAAATGCAGTCACAACTGTGACATTAGGTACAGGACCAGAGAGGAGCCTGGGCATGAGGGACCCTGAGCTTCAGTGGTGTTAACCTCACCGGAAATCTACCACGTTTTCCCAGAAGCATCGTCACACATTAGAGCAGAAAGAGACCCTGCCTATCCTTCATTCTAAGGCTTGTTCTCCAACTTCCTAAACCTCAGAATCATAAATTTCATTGTCACAGACTTGATTCCAACTCATAGTGACCTTACAGGACAGAGGGGAACTGCCCCACAGATTTTCCAAGGAGTGGGTGGTGTATTTGAACTGTTGACCTTCTGGTTAGCAGCTGAGCTCTTAACCACTAGGCCACCAGTGCTCCTGCCTGAACCCCAAACCACTGCTGTCAAGTCAATTCTGACTCATAGCAACCCTAGAGGGCAGAGGAGAACTGCCCCATTGACTTTCCAAAGAACGCCTGGTGGATTTGAACTGCCAACCTTTTGGTGAACAGACATAGCGCTTAACCACTACGCCACCAGGGTTTCCTGTCTGATGCAGCAGGTAAAAAATTAAGGACAGTCGGGGCTGCTGGGTGGAGAAGCAGTTTAGGCCGGAGGTTCGGAGGCTCCCTCTCTGCCCTCACCGCCCCACGGCCCCCACCTGCAGCCTCCCCACGGGGCCCCTGAAGCCGCTCGCTGGAAGCCAGTTGTGTGGTTCCTGCTCAGGCCCAGAGAGGTAAGCTCTGCTCAAGGCCACACAGCATGTCAGCCCCAGCACAGGGGCCCACCCCAGCCCCAGGGCCGAGTCCCCACCCTGGGTCCAGCAGGCTGACCTACCTGTCATTACCTGGCTGGGTAGGGGACAGAGCCAGACAGCTTTAGAGGCTTTGCAGATGGTACCTACACGAAATCACTGGTGTGTGCAAGACAAGTGAGGAGACTTTCATCCCTTGCTACACCCCAAGTCCAAGAGATTCACCCTGAGACTGGACATCACCCCTTGCCCAGCCAAATGCAGGAAGGGGGCTGTGCCAGGCAGAGTCAAACAACCATGCCATCCTCTGGGGCCTGGACTCCCCAGAAAGAACAGCATTACACCCTGTGCAGCCCCTGGCAGGGATGTTGGGAGGCCCGGTTTCGAGGTGCAGTGTGTACCGCTGACGTGCAGAGTGACTGTACCAGCTGCTAATCTTGATTTCTTCATCCGTAAAATGAAAGTAACATCTGATTTACCAGGTCCATTTCCATGTTGTCTGCTGGGGTTTACACCCCAGGTCCCTACAGCTGGCTGTGTGACCTTAAGAAAGTAACTCAACTTCTCTGTGCTTCTTTCATCGCTGTAAGGGATGCTACCCCTGCCTCCCAGGGATGGCCCAAGATTGCCATGCAGCTTCCGTTGGCAAACACTCGCAAAGCATTCCCACAATGGCAGGCACACCTAGCTCTAATGAGCATGTATTCAACTAAAAATCCAGGAGTGAAAAACTCAATCTCTTCTCCTTTTCCTGGGATCAGCTGAACCTAGGGACGCAGCAGTGACGCCTACCCTCAGAGCAGTGCCTGCTCCTGGCCAATTCTGGAGCTGGTGGTTATGCACTAGTCAGGCATGGAAATTACCACCACCACCAACAGAAAATTGTCAAATGCCTAATAAAAAAAAAAAAAAGTCAACTGCAAACTATTTACTGTCAAATAAAAAACCTAATCATAATGACAACTGAGGCTGACCGTGGTTAGCTCTCTCCGCGGGAGGCGCAGCTGCCTATTTCTGTCACTGTCTCCCCTTAACTCCCCTCACAGGTCCTGAGATGGTCCTGGGTAAAGGGAACCCTTATACAAAACAGCAGCTCAATAAGACCCTAGACTTAAAAAAAAATAAAAAAAAAATTACCCCCTCTGGCTGACCAGTAGTTTTCCTGCCTTTTTTTTTTTTTTGGATTCAATAAAACTTTGAAATATAACTCAGTACTAACTCCATACTCTGTAGCTGCCTAGGCACTATTGCTCCTGCCATATAGGGTTTCCAACTCATCTTCAGCCTGTCAGTTTCCTGGGAGCCAGCAAGGCAGGAATTACCCCCATTTTACAGAAGAAGAAACTGAGGCTCTGCAAGGTGAAAGGGCTTGCCTTAAGCCACAGGGCCAGGCAGGCTGGTATGGCAAAGCCACCTGCTCTGACCCGAGATAAGTTGGGTCTGAACACAGCCCTGCCAGGAACCAGTGAAGTGGCCTTGAGAAGTGGGAGAACTGGTACCCAAAGCCTCCTAGCTCAGACCAGGGTTCAGACCCCCGCAGGGCCTCTCTGCTGCTGATAACCACAACCTGCAGTCAGCTCCATTCCCACACACGGCAACCCTGAGTGTGCAGAGCAGAACTGCTCCATAGGGTTTTCCAGCTGCGTCCCTTAGAAAGCAGACCACCAGGCTTCTCTTTTGAGGTGACTCTGGCTGGGCAAGAGCCACCAACCTTTCAGCGAGGGGCAGAGGGCTTGGCCATTTACAGCACTCGGGGGGACCCACGTGCACACCTTGCCTAGCCCCAGTCTGTCTGAAGTTATGTCTGTTCCCTCTTTGCCTGTCACGGCCTCTACAAACGTCCACCAGGAAGAAGAAACCTTAAGAAGGGTTGCAACTGTGAGCCAACGGTGCTGGCCACACAGGAACAGGTGAGACCTGGGTTAGGCTCAAACACCGTCCAGCGGGGCTAGGGGGTCACACCTGCCTGAGGAGGGCGCCTCCAGCCAGTGCAACACATAGAACCCTCTCCCTCACAGCCTCCTGACCCCATGACACCCAAGGACATCAGACAGATGCGTGCCTGCCTCTGACCTTGGCCCACTGCCTTAACTTTTCTGAGCCCCAACTCCAAAGGGTGAACTCCAACTCACAGTGACCCCATAGGTGACAGGTGGAGCTGTACCCCATAGCATTTCCCTGGCTGGAAACGTCATGGGAGCAGATCGCTAGGTCTTTCTTCCACAGCACTGTGAGGTGGGTTTCGGCCCCCAATCTATCACTCAGTAGCCCAGCACTAAATTGTCTGTGCCATGTTCCCATGGGGCTAGAAATACTCATTTCAAAGTTGAAGAATTAAACGGGATAAGTATGGGGTGCCCCCTCCCCACGAGCCACGTGCCTGAGCTCTATGGTCGCCCCTGCAAGGCCAGCTGTCCAGCCTGAGCCTGCCACAGTCCTGAGCAGCACACTCCATCCCCCTCGGTGCAGACAGCGCTAATAATGAACCATCACGATTTAATAATAAAAAAAGATACTCCATGCCACAACACACATGGATTTAACTAATCTTAATTTGGAAGGAAAACAACAACTCTAAATATATCAAATGCATGGGTTTTTTGCTTGGGTTTTTTTTTTTTTAAAAGAAAACCTGTGAGTAGGGTTTGTCTCCAGCGTCCAGCAGGAACAACTTACTTCCTTCCTCTCACTGACTGAGCTAATACACAGACATACAAACACACACATGTGTGTGCATGCGACATACAAACACACACGTGTGTGCATGTATAGGGTTGCTATGAGCCAGAATTGACTCGAAGGCAATAGGTTTGGGTTTGGTTATGTGTATATTGCTTATTTTTGTTTTTGTATTTATTTTACTTATCTTTAAAAGTTCAAAATGAAAATTCTCATAAAAGCATTTAAATCCTCTGATTGACTGGAAACCCTTTTCCATCCAACACATTTTGCTTAGTGACGGATACGTCACCTGGATCCCAAAACCCCCACCCCACCTGCCTTCTGCTGGAACCCCCCCAAGGCATCCCTGGCCCTGTCTGGGTTCCAGACGAAGACACAGATAGCAGGTGGGGACATGCAGAAGGGAACAGCCTGTCACCTCTGAGCCTGAAGGCTCCACCTCCCTGCCGTCACCCACTGCCTATCTCCTCCGTGCTGCCAGAAAACTGGCATCGGGATTACTGGGGTTGCAGGGGGCAGAAGGGGTGGTCAACCGATGACTGACAACCCCTGGCTAATGCCTTCCCAGGACAGCATCATCTGGTTGTGGGGAGGATGACAACAAGCAGAAGGAGGGAGCTGCCACCAAGAGCCCTTCTTTCAGCAGCTCCAGAATGGGAACTACAGGGAGCCTAGAGAAGAAGCTGAGAGACAGCTCCACAGTCAGGTGGCCAAGGTGTGACTGTGGTTCCACAAGTTGCCACTCCTCAAGGCATCTGTCTTGACCAGACACCGTGTTCCCTGACAGAGCCTCTCTCGTACCATCCTCAGCATCACAGCCAGAAGCCCAGAAAAGCCAAGTGACTTGCTTCAGGGACCAACTGCTGATGGTGTTCAGCCCAGGCACACTGGCCAAAACTCATAGTCCTCCCACCCCAGACCCGTCCCCAGGCCGAAGGACCATCAGGGAGCTGTTACTGTACGATGTCTTGTGACCCCAAGACAGGGGTGGGTGTCCATCTCATCGTGACATTGTTTCTGGGGCTAGAATTCCCAGAACCCAGTGGAAGCTTTTCCCTAGCTCTAACGGTGAATGGAATTTTAAGGAGATCTGTGTTAGCAAACAGAGCCCTGGTGGTGCAGTGGTTGTGGACTCAGCTGCTAACTGAAAGGTCAGCAGTTTGAATCCACCAGCCACTCCTTGGAAGCCCTATGAGGCAATTCTCCCCTGTCCTAAAGGGTGGCTGTGAGTCGATATCAACTCAGTGCACAGCAGAAAACGACGGAGCTGGGGAGCACACCCATCATTCCAGCACACTGACCCTGTGACCACTAGGCACACATATTTAAACTTTAAATTATTCTTAGGTACATTCACAGGTGAGAAAACTGAGGCTTGGAAGGTCAGGCTCCATGCCCAAGGCACACAGCAACAGGCCAGGGACCCAGACAGGGGCGGTGTTCTCTCACCCTTGGCCCACAGCCTCGCCAGCACAAGCCCTTGACCCCATCCATTCCTGGTCCCTGACTCCTCGCCCCTCCTCAGCCCCTGTCCCAGGTAACCATAGGTGACATGCGCTCCCTGAAAACCCTGGATCCCCTGACCACCCTCCTGCGCACTTACAACGAGCTACGATGTCCTCTAGAACGGATGGCTGCCCAGCTCCACCAGAGGAGGGCAGCAGCAGGGAGGAGCCAGAGGAGGGACGAGGAATGACAGGCACACCCACTCAGACATGGTCCCAAGCAGGCCAGGGACCTCCACCGTCCTTGGCACACACACGATCAAGCACAGGGCCACTAACTGCTGGCACTCTGACCACACCTCCATGCAGCGTGGCCACAGGCCATGGCCCACTGTGCTCCCACTCAGGGCTGAGCCCTCCCTCCCCCCTGCAGGCTCTGGGACCCTTCAACAGGAGGACCCGGAGGGTGTGGGGCCAGAGCAGAGGCAGGCTGCTAGGTTTCTCTGAGTGCACGAATGAATGAATGAATGAATGCTCTCCTGGAGACAGAGCTTCAGAAACATTCTGCCTGCACTGTCCTACTTCCCTTCGCCCTTTACACCCACCTCCAGACCTCCCATCGGGGGTCCACAACCTGGGTGACCATGGCAAAATTTCAGCAGCCCTCACCCTGGGGATTCCTAGAGGTAGGAGAGACCCCAAATCTCAAGGTCAGCCGCACGCCTCCAGAAGCCCCCAGCAGCCAGGAGGGCTCAGGACGTGTCTGAACAGTAGGAAAGATAGGACCACCACAGAAACTTCACCTCGGACCTGACTGAGTCCAGGCAACCAAAGCCAGAAGCAGAATCTCAAGAATTAATGGCCACCAGCCTCAGGGTGTGGGAGGGCTGCGGCACCCCCAGGGGCCTCAGCCAGGCACAGGGAGCTGGAGGGTCGGTCTCAGGGAGGCCAGCAGTGCCAGCGACATAGGCAGCAGCAGAAAATGCCTGTGACTCTTCGCCCCCTCCCTTAAAATATAAAGACTCAATTATCTTGGAGCAGCTTGCTTTACACATGAATTGACACATTTATTTTACAATAAATAACGGAAAGTTATCTGTGTTTCCTTTACTGTTAATCTAAACAGAAATAATAAACAGGGCTTGTCTACAAAATGCAACGGCTGCAGTCCTCAGAATTCAATTACGCTACAATAATTAATGCTCCCACCATATTAAATTACTTTATACATTTGAGCCACTGAAGTTTTATTCTTTAATCTTTCCTTTTTATTAAATAAAAAGAATTTTTTGAAAAGTTGGTGGCAAAGTAGGGAGGGAAAAGGGGAACAGGGCATAAGAACGGCAAGAGCAGGTTGCACTGTCCCCATGTAATAGTCTTCCCCGGCTGACACAGCATGCCGACGCTTTTGTGCCTTTGATTAAAATAAGATTTTAAATGCTTTGAACAAACATATCTCTTTAGACTTCTAAGGGATGGTTTTACATATTTCTTCCAGAATGAAGAAAACCATTCGGCTTGTTGTTGGACAGAAAAGCCAAGAACATCGTTCGTCACACATAAAATAAAAATACAGGGGGCCACTGAAGTACCCCAGCCCCCCCAGAAAAGGAGGGGGCAGGAGGAGGAAGGGAGAGGACAAAGCAGCCGCGGAGATTAACTTGGCCTTTTACAGAATCGTATTTAGTGGCTTTCCCAAGCAAACCCACCCGAAGTCATCCGCAGTCTCTCCCTGGGGAATGCCTTCCTGTGAGCGGAGGGTTCAGGAACTGTGCTGCAGAAGCAGAAAGCCCTCCCTGGCCATGGAAACCCAGACAGAGGCCTGAGGTGCCTCAGCTGTCTTCCCCTCAACCCCCAAACGTTTGGTGGGGAGCTCAGAGCCACCCTCCCTGGAGGAACAGCTAGGCAGTTACACTCCCAGTGACTGACTATTCTTCAAACATCTGGCAAGGGAGAGAGAGGGGGTGGGCCCCACCAACACAGACAAAAGGTCCCAGCACCTCTCCTGCCTGCCAGCTTGGGCCCTCATCTCACAGCAGGGCCAGGGTCTGCGAAGCAGGCAGACAAGCCAGCGTTTCCATGCCTGTGGCTGCACGTACTGGTGTCTTCCCTCTGTCCTCTGCACCTCGGAGGAGACTGACGAGTCTCATGCTCATCACCCACCGGACCACCAGGCAGGCCTACAAACTGCTCTGTTCCCCAGTCTCCCACCAGGGTCTCTTGGCACATGCCTGCATGAACTCTACAGACCACCACACCCTCCAGATCTCCAAGTCCCATTTTATAGGTGAGCAAAGTGAGGCCCAAGGACCTGTTGTAGGACCAGGCTTGCTGTGTTACCATCAGCTGACTGCCACCTGGTGATGAAAAGTCCCCACCGGGTTGTGCACCTCAACTGTGAGAGTGGGGTGCGTGAACCACACCAGCCTCACCCTATAGGAGCACCTGAAAACCCCAGTTCCCCCACTAATCTCGCCAGCCTTGAGGGCTAAAACACAGAGAGCAGGGGAGGTCCATGCAACAGTCTACTCAGCTGGCCACCGACTTGGCACTGCAGAGCCAGAGGGGACCCCACAGAGAAGAGCCCCATGGCCAATGCATTCAGGGAGCCCCTGCTCATTCTGCCCCAGAATCAATCCTACTTGTGGCAGTACTCTTCCCCAACCCCAGTGATAGGTGCAGAAACCGAGGCTGAGGCTCACGCAGGGGCCTGACCAAAGTCCACCAGCAGGATTTGAACCCTTGTCTGTGTGAACTCTCAGAGTCTGACCAGTGCTGCCTTTCTCTCTCTGTCTCGGGAGCTCAGCAGTGTCTACCAGCAGCAAATCCTGCCCCCAGGGAACAGTGAGTTCCAGGAGGAGGGCAGGGAGCCCCAGGAGGGGGCAAACAAGGGGGAGAGGGTGCAACGCAGAGTCACCCTGTTGAACAGACCCAGGTGGAGGAGACGAGCCCGTGCCTGGGGCACAGAGGCCCCCTTCCTGTTCTGCAGCTGGTGGGAGCTGGATGTCCAGATGGCTGGGCATGCAGGCACACCAAAGGGTTTGTCCAACCTCCACCAGGCATGCAACGTTCCAGCACGTTCCCCTAAGACCTTCTCCAGACCCCTCCCCAGCTCAGGCGACATCAGAAGGGGACTCAGACAGGGGGCCTACCCCTCTTTTTAGAGCTGGGAAACTGAGACCAGTGGTGGGGGGAGGAAGAAATGAGTGCTGAGTTCCTAAGTGCCCCCCAGCCCAGCCAGACACACTGGCTCCTCACGTGGATCCTCACGGCGACCCAACTGGGAGAGGTGTGTTAGCTCCATTTTACAGAAGGGAAAGGACCTGTCTGAGTTACAAAGCAAAGATCAGAACCCAAGACTCCCTGGCCCCAAAGCCAGGGATCAGGCCGAGACCACCAGTGAAGCGAGGGCTGAAAAGAGGTCTGAAGGTCCACAGATAGGCCCTAAGCCAGAGCCCGTCACCAAAAGCCAAGCCACCATGGCCCATCAGACCACCCCGAGCCCCAGGCCTGTCCCCCAGCTTCCAGGGCACCCTCAGAAAGGGTAGGCACCAGCCCCTGAGCCTGAGGACAAGCCCCCAAGCAGCAAGAGCGTGGTGACGCATTACCCAGAGGTGGCATGAGCAGTAGCCAGGCGACCATGACGGTACCTACCTGCAATGTTCTCCTGCTTGGGACAGATGCCTTTCGTGGGTGAGAGTAGGTGATCGTCTTCATCAGGGGTGACCTGGATCCCAATCTCCACCGGCTCGGACACCTTCCTGAGCTCGGAGCGGGTGGAGGGTGGTGGGCTGCCCTTATCCAGGCCTTTGTCATAGCAGACACTCAGGCCACCGCCACACTGCTTCTTCTTGTGCTCTATAAAAACCAGGATGTCCCCCAAGGGGAAGTTCATCTGACACTGTCCACAGGTGAGCAGGTCAGGGTCGGGGCCACCCACCATCAGCCCCAGGCCACTGGGCTCCTCTATCTCCAGACCCTCGTCTTCCTCGAGGATGACAGCCTCCACATGGTCAGCCTCTGCTGGAGACAGAAAGGAGAAGGGGGCAGAGAAGACAGAAGTGGGCTTAGGCAGTCACGAGCACCTGGCCTTCCAACCCTTCCCCAACCAGGCTCACCACGTCCTCCCCATCACTCCTGGAGACAGAGGTCTCCCTGTTCCCATTTGACAGATGTGCAAACTGAGGTTCTTGGAGTAACATGCAGGCTCCCAGAGACTGTTGCAGAAGTAGGGCTGATCGGACTGCTTTCTAGCTTATTCTTGCCAGTTTCCTCCCAACACAGCGCGCACACACACACATTTTCATTTCACAGGAGCTGGGCCATGGCCACTTCAGCAGGCAACAGTTTGTAACATGGGAGAATCCCTTGAGGAGCTTGGGAAAATCCTGATGCCCCACGACATGCCAGACCAACGACAGAATCGCTGCAGGGGATGGACTCAAGCTTCAGTATTGCTTTAAACTCCCCCCCGCCCAGGAATTCCAGGGGTCCCAAGGCTGAGGACCCTTGAACAGAGCCCCTCCCCTGCTGGGACGCAATGGGGCTTCCCTCGCCTTCCTCCTGCCATTTGTGTGTTCCCATCCATGCCAGCCAAGCTCACACTTCTCCACCTGAGCCGTGGCTGCACCCCAAACAAGGAAACAGAAACCCAGATGAGCATCGGTGGCCTAAGGACAGCCCTAGAAGAAGAGGCCCATGTGTTCCGAAAGCCACCAGCAAACCCTGGTCCACCGACAGAGGAGAGAGAGGCAGTGGAGGGCAGGACACCAGCCTGCCAACCCCAGGCCTGGTCAGCCTCGCTTCTCTCTGCAGACTTCCCAACATGCAGCAACTCCCCACTGTCACACTCTGTGGGCTGGTTTTATTTGCACTCCCAAAAGAAAAAAAGAAAATTCAGTCTGCAAAAGGTTTTCTCAGCAGCTCACAAACCACCCCTTCAGTGGGCCATATGCTTTTATATTTCTTTAGCAGCCAATATATTTCCTTTCACTACTGGGGTGGGGAGGGTGGAGAGCAGAGGACCCACATATTTTTGAAACTAATAAACGCCTCCAAAAGCAGCCAACGCCTCGAGAGACAGTGGGAGGACTCCGCAGCTGGAAGTGTCATAAATAAGAGAAGTGGACAGAAGGTTTCATGTTCCCCTCTGGGTCTGGGCAAATTCGGGCGGGAGTTTGCCGAGTGCAATGTCAGTCACCCGGCAGAAGGGGCGAGTGGCAGGCCTTAGGCCTGAAAGTCGAGGAGCCAGGTGGATTGTAAGCTGGGCGGTCTTTTGTGAAGGCTAATAGAAGCCACAGAAGAACGGGGAGGGGGATTCCAGAGGAGAGAAACACACTCCCTGAAAGCAAAGTCACTAAGGGGCCAGAGCCAAGGAACAGATAATTTAAGGAAAAAGTTCTACGGCGCCATCCGCCCCGCAGAGAAATTGTCTCCTGTGTTTTGTGAGCACCGGCCTCTTCGCAGCGTGTGGCGGCCCACCTGTAAAACGAGACCCAGGACATACGACGCATGGCATGCAACGTGCACGCGTGAATGATGCATGTCCGAGAGGATGTGCACGTGTGCAGAGAGAAGAGCTGACAAGTCGGGATCCACACTAGGATTCTGCCAAAGCAGGCAGAGCTCTCCACGAATTAAACACTGAAATAAATGCCTGCGGAAAGTGGGAGCCCGAGAACCCAACGAGGGAATCCTAAACCTGCTGTCTGCATGTCTCTGACAAAAAGAAACCTACAGGGTAGGAAAGCAGCCTCACAAAGTCCATCCCAGAAACCAGTAATTACACTTGAAAAAGAAATAGGAGTTTACTTAAAAAGGAGTTGGAAGACAATGCGACATAATTAATTTACCCATTTATTTTATGAAAAGATGCTTTGCCGTGGTGAAATTGTAATCACAACCCTCGCACCCAACAGTGGTTCGAGGGGAAACGGGATTTCTGCGAACGGTCTGTCAGAACGTAAAAGGTAATTATTCAGCGCCTCTTTTCCCTTTAATGATCTAACATTGAGCAATACTGTTTATATTGAAAAGCTCGCACCTTTAATTACCAATTACACATACATGATTTCAGAGCCAAAGGAGAGGGCTGTAAAAGCAGTTCTTTAGAAATATAAGGATGGATTGTGCGCCATTTCTAGAAAAGGGGTCTAACAGATGGGACGGGGATGTCAAAATATTGTTTTATTAAAAAGGAAAGGAAAAAAAAGGCACGAAGGAAATGAACTGAAAAGCAAAACAGGACAAAATGAAAACGAGAATTCGGATGAAAGAGGTAGCGCAGCGTGTGGTAGGAAGGGCGGCGGTCCCCTACCTGGGCCGTTTCTCATGGCATCCCTGGCCAACAGGCACTGTCCCCAAGAGCATCTCATGGGAACACACACAACAACAGAGCCGTCCACCCTCCTGGTGAGATCACCCTTTCTGTGAGCAGGAGCGGGGAGCCTCTGGGGTCTTTTCATCTGATTCAGGAGGTATGCTCTATTTTTTTTACTTCCTTTTTACTTTTAATGAACTTTTTCAGCCTTGTCTGTCCTTTGCTCTCCAGGGTAGGAGTTCCAGTGAGCAGGCAGGGAGCTCTCCTTTCTGTGAGGAGGTCTGAAACAACATCACTTCAAATTCATTTTCTAATTCAAAAAGAACCCCAGACATTGAAGGATCAGCAAAGTTCACAGATGCCTGTTTTCAAGCCTTCCTCCCTCTCCCTCCACTCTTTGGCCAAGAACTCTGTACCAGGACTTTTTTTTTTTTTTTGGTAACATCTGGTATTCTTCCTTTTTGCTGGCAGGCTCTGCCTTTTCACTTTCTTGGTGCGGCTAGCCCTGTGAGCCATCGTAATTGAATCTGAAAGTACCCACCACGCTGCAGCCTTGCTCTGAGTCAGCTCCTCATGCTGCTGGCCAGCCTGGACAGCGAGGCTCTGCTGGCGTCCCCCACATGGCCCCAGGGTCAACCCGGGCTCCAGGGTCCTGCTGTGACCGCCCCTGTCCAGACCCACAGCTCAACTCACTGCATCCAAGGGAGCTTGGGAGAAAAATAAATCCCCAAATCTCCTTCCCCTTCCACCTTCAACTCCAAAAGTCAGACTCCTGAAGGTGATAGGCAGTGGTCACATAACCCCAAAGAACGAGGTTTCCTCTCCCTAGCCCCCCCAGGCTATGGGGCTGGCATCTGTCAGGTGCTCCATATCCCAGAGTGCCCCCTGAACCCCAAAATTGTCACACCCCTCATGCACCGACATTTATGGCAGCACTAGCCCCAAGAGCCAAAAGACCCACCAGGTGCCAACAAGCAAACTGTCCATCACCAGATGGATGGATGGACCAACAAAACGTGACACAGACACACTATGGGGTGTTACTCTTCAGTCACGAAGAGAAATGAGGTCCTGAAACATGCTGCCACACGCTGAACCTTGAAAACATTAGGCTGTGTGAAATGCGCCCGGCACAAAAGGATAAACATTGTCCCACCCCACCGACATGAAATACCTACAGCAGGCACAAGCAGAGACCCACGCTCACCAGTAGCTACCTGGAGAGGGGAGGGGGGCATGGGGAGCCCCCGCTGAGGGGGCGCCGAGCTTCTGTCCAGGTGACACATGGGGACGGATGGTGGTGAAGTTTGCAACGTGGAATGGCACTAATGTCACTGAAGTGTGCCGGTAAAAATGGCCGAGATGGCACAGGTTCTGTTGTCTGCCTTTTATCACAATTTTAAACAACCATGTTGTCAGACTCCTGAGGGCAGAGCCCAAGGACCAGGGCAGCTCCCAGGGACTGAAGCGCACACTCAGGCCTTCGGGGACACCTCCAAAGACGGCTGTGGTTTCACTTCCGCTGGCAGGCGGATGCCACGCTGGGCGTGGAGGGAGGGTGTGTGTATGTGTCTGTGGCCCTCCTTACTGTATCAATACTGGAAGAAATAAAAGGAGAAATAATCCCTCTGCCTAGCCCTGGGAAGGGACGAGTCAGAATGAGTCTAGCCCTCCAGGAAACTGCTTTGCTCTGCCCTGCAGGAACCTGGGGCCTTGAGGCTCCCCACAGTCCCAGAAGACAGGGTCTCTACCATGCCACCCAGTGCAGCCCATGCCGCCTCCCAGGAATAGCAAGAAGACAAAAAAAAAACAATAATAATAATAATAGCCTTCCAAATCAGCCCTACAGACTAGTCCCTCACGCTACTTACTTAGTCCAACCAACTCAGACCTTAAAATGCATAATCCATGGGTGAGGTTTTCTTCTGTCATGATTTTTTTTTTTTTTGGTGACAAGCTGCCCAAGTATCAGACAAGCCTGCAAATGAGAGCTGCTCTTGGTGCCGGGTAAGCCGGAGGAGAGGCCCAAACCTGTGACTCCCAAGAGGAACAATGAGGGAAGGAAGCAGCCGGCTCACTTGGAGAGAAGAACCCTGGGGTTCAGTGGTTAAGAGCTACAGCAACTAACGAGGCCCTCCTTAGAAATCCCATGGAACAGTCCCACTCTGCCCTATACAATTGCTGTGAGCTGGAATCACTGCTGTGAGTTGGAATCTACGGTAGCGGCGTTTGGGGGTTATTTTTTGTTTTGGGGTTTTTTTTTTTTTGCTTTATTTTTGTTTTTCTTCTTCAGAGTGAGTTCTGGACTGTTCAATCCCTGAAGTGCATAGGTTTACATGCAGACGCCTGCACACACACTGCGCGCACACACACACACACACAGAGTTACATTTCCTTTTACACCACCATACTTTATGGACCAGGCTAGGCCTCCCCTCAGCTGGTAAACCTATTTAGTAGCTATGAAATCAGGGTTCACAAAGAGTAGCGGTCACTATAAGTTGGAGCTGGATCAATGGCGGTGGGTTCGGTTTGGGTTTGGGTATCATCATTAACGCAAGGGTTAGGACTTGACCCTAAGGCAGACACTTCCAGGCTCAGCTTGGCTGTGAAGGAATTCGGGACAGCAGACAGAGAAAGAGAGAAATGCTCAAGGCAGGCCCAGCCAGACCAACAAACCCTGGCTGCTGTGAGGGCTTCAGGCAGCCTGACCTGGCTGGCGATGCCCCGCCTGCCCACCTGCCCACCTGCCCTGGGCTGTGTCTCAGAACAGCCTCTGCACCTGCCCTGCAGGAAGCCCCTGCCGAGAGGGCTGCTGCCTGCTGCCCACAAGCTGCAGCTCACCCCCTGCCCTCGGCTTCATCCACAGCCTCATCTCTGCCCGCAGTGGCTCAGCCAGCGTCAAGGAGAAGCAGAGCAGAAATTACTGTTCAGTTCAGTGACAGAGGTGGGTAGGGGAAAGGCGCGGGGGGGAGGGGGGAGGCTCTAAAAACTGTGCGACGGTGACGTCACAGCCACCATCCCGATGTGCTCTGTGTTTACAGGAAAGGTTCTGCAACCATCCGCCACAGCCTGGATCCAACCAGACAGTTTGCACCTGCTTCCTACGAAGACGAAGACAGCGCCCATGCCAGCAAGCCGGCACCTCCCCACAGTACCCGCTCCGGGAAAGCGCTCCTCACAGCACTTCTCCCCGGGAGCACTTGGGGCTGACACATGCCCCATGCCCCATTCAACAGAGCACAGCACTTTCTAAGCTGCCACCGACATTTGATTTATTGGATCCAAGAGAAAAGAAGCACGGGGAGTGGGGAGGGTGGACAGCAAGAGAAGGGTTCCCTTCTTGGTGGAGAAAATAATCTATGGCTAGATGATGCTTAAAGGCATGACAGGAGATTTTATGAAGTTCTCTTAAGCGGGGCAAGTCAGGAAGTGCCCAGCAGAGAAGGAGACAGAGATAAGAGGGCGTGCGCAGGCAGGCGGGTGTTGGGGGTGGCCTCTCTGCCATTCCGCGCCCCCCCCCCCACACACACACCCTGGGAAGCCAGGACACTTTCAAGGCAAGGGACTGGAAGGCCAGGTCCCAGCTGGTCCATCCACGGCCCCCTGCAGCCATCAAGGTTTGTGCTGGTGGTGACCGACCGGGAAGGTGGTGAAACCAGGCCAGTCCTGAGCACGTGAAGCACCACACTTGTCCCTCCCTGGCCACCTGCCTCTCAGTAGGAGACCCAAGGTGACCAGCCTCTTCCAGGAGTCACAGCCCCATCTTCCCTGAGACCTTCTAAGAGTCACCTCCCTGCTGCCCACAGAATCCCCTGGGGGACAGATGGACACTGAGGCCACCACCCACAGAGGTCCTGTCTGCTTCAGCTAATGGCAGCACGCCCCTCAAGACAATTCTCACAATGCCCAGCATCTGGGCGGAAGACAGAAGGTGTGAAACGCAGCACCAGCATGGGCTTCCCGTCCCATGCAGGTGACTGGGAGCAGGGCCATCAGTGAGGGGTGCGGGTGTGCACTCCAGGAAGGGTTTCGGGGACAGGAAGAACCTCACGCACACCTCGGGTTGGCAGACTCCAGATGGAGGGGGAATGGAGCCCCCCGTACGCAGAGCCTCTCCTAGAGAATCCAGCCTGGCTTCCGACTACTTGTGCACATTGAAAACCCACTCCCAGAGACACAACCTGTCCCACGCCACAGGCCCCGTCCACCTCCCTCCTCCCCTACTCATCCCCCACCTACGGGAACCGCCCGACCCAGTGGTCCCCGTTTCACAAATTCCAAGGCAGGAAAAAAAAGAGCCAATTAATCAGGAAAAGAGCTCAGGTCTATTCCCAGGCCCTGCCCAAAACTGACAGGTTACTATTAATAGAAAGCCAGTCTTTGACACCCAAGGACAGAGGGCCCTATGTTTTGAGAAATAAAACAACTACTTAAAAAAATTTTTTTTTAACCACTACAGAAATCCTTCTCAACACATTCAGCAGGTCCCACAAAACTGCCAATGCCTTAAATCCAGAGCTGCAACACGGCTCATACTGACGTGATAGAAAAGCGCTCTTTGCGGCCAGATGAAGACATGTGTTTTAACGCGAGGTCTTTTCAAAGACGCCCCGGAGAAGCAAAAGACACTGTTCATGGGCCGCTGAGCTGCAAGCCCCAAGTTAGAGGATTTGGGGTCCTCTGTGGCCAACAGCAGAATATCCAGGGCAGGGACATTCTATATCTCATGATTGCCAAGGTGAAGGTTTATGCTTGACCCCATTCTTATATATATATATATATATATATATATTTTGGTAATTCTTAGCAACACATCCTTTTCGGAGACACATGTTCAATCACAACCACACTGGTCAACTTTCTTGAGTCATTCTGGGTTGTTGTTTTGGTAGAGAACTCCTTAGAACATTTCACAAACGTATTTGTGTTTCAGCAGTTCCATAGGAGGGGGTGATAAAAAAGTAACATTAAACAGGATTTTTTTTCATTCGAAGTGACTTCATTTTGTGTGGTCTGGGATTTCACGACAGTAAAATTCCTCGAGCGGGCTAATTCCACACCCAAGCAGATCATCAGCTGCCGCCAATAAAGCAGAAAGAACGAATTTCTTGAATTGCGGCACCTACACAAAAGACCTGCATGTGTCAAAACGCTGGACGTACTTCCCGTGAATGGAACACCATTCATCAAACCTCGATCCGGTGTCACTCTGCCGGTGGAAACCACCGCGGCTGCACTCGGCCCCCCTCGCTGGCTGGTGCCAGGACACAGGACATGTGTCCCCCAGCCCTCATGTCTTCAAATAGCCAGCACTTTTTATCCAGGTCTCAGGAAAACCTGCTGCTCAGAGGAGACGTTCCCCAAAGGCTTTTCCTGGGGAAAGGCAGAGAACGGGGTGCAGACCAGGAATGGATCTCCCTGAGAGTTAACGTAAGAATGACCAGGGAGAGCAGTGGGCCGGGAGATAGAACACACAGGACCTCCAGGCCTGATCCTGGGAGGAGTAAGGCGTGCTGACAAGTGACAAAAAACAACCACAGGTGACGAGGGTGTTCTTCTGGGCCCCTCCTGACTAATGACCTGTAGCGTGTCCACAGCCAACACTTCATCCAGGATGCCCTACTGACATCCATAACTTTACCGTGTGGGAAAGGACAGCTATCCCCCAAGAGCCTTTATTGTTCCCCATCTGTCCAGATGTGACGCCACCATTAAACCCAGAGGCTGAAGACCGGGACGGTGTCAGCTAAAGCTGGGGCTTAACAGGGCGGCCAGACTTGTCCTTCTGAAGGCATGGGAGACCAAGACATCCCCTAAAGGACAGAATCTGGCCCCAGCTCTCCCCTCCTTCTTTCTGTTTTTTCATGTATCATCACATCTACGTCGTGTGCTGAGTTACAGCTTCTGAACTACCCCCTAGCTCCCCTGCAAAGGAAGGAGGGCTTCTAAACTCTTTTTTTTTTTTTTTTAATGGTTTCCTCCAGGCCAGAGCCCACTACCCAAGGCAGAGCTGCACAGCAGACATGCGTCTCCAGCTCTGAGCAGTCAGATGAGCTCACGCGGCCACATGCTTCCACAGGCTCAATTCAAACATTAAACGAAGTAGAGAAATCATCAGATAAATTGCCGGTCCTCCATACTGGAGCGAAGGCTGTCTCTCTGGCTGATGACAGTGGCAGGCTTTTGTCTGACCTAATTTATTTCTCTTCCAGGTTAGAAGAAAGAACACTTTCCTGTCGCAGTGTAACCTCTTCTGCCACATACTGAACACAAGCAGAAAACTCGGGGTAGCTGAGCTGTTTGGAGATGTCTTCAACTTGGGGAAGCTGTTAGATATCCAAAAATCTCATCACCAAAAGCACACACAGCCTCCAACACGAAATGACACATTTTAGGGGAGAGGTAGTCCATTAAAAGCTACCCATTTAAAGGGTCCTGTTCGGGGTAGAAAGTATCAGCAGTGCTGGCCTTCACAGGCAAATACCCCTTCCAAAGCCAGTTCTGCACATTATTTGAGCTGGCACTTTCCATCTCTAGGAAATGGCATTCTTTCCCTGTCTGCAGTGGGACCATTACCTAACAAATGGGATTGAGAAACCCAGGTCACCAAACTGGAGCTCAAGGGACAGCCATCCATCGGGCCATTTGGGGGAGCTGACTCCGGGGAGCTGTGACTCTCGGCTGTTCTCTGGTCTGTGACCCACAAGGCAGATCGGACGGCCCTGCCCCAAATAAAGGAAGCTGGTCACAGCGCCCAGGCCAGCCGCGACACCCTGAACAGCAAGCAGAATTTTCAGGAATTCAAGACGGCAGACAAGTAGGCCAGAAAACGCACCGGTGCAAAACTAACCATTTTAATTGTTACAAAAATAAATGATTTAAAAAAAAAAAAAAAAAGAAAGAAAGAAAAAGAAAAAAAAGGAAAATGCCTCCCTATCTGCCCAGCGGGGGCTTGTCAATCGCTGGCGACCGCTTGAAAATAGATTTCTCAAACTTCTATCCTCATTTCGTCCGGCAGGACTCTCGGCAGGAAAATCAATATTACAACTTCACACTTAAGACATTTTGCAGCAACGTAAACTGCCACCGCCGCCGATGGCAGCCCATTGTGGCGGCCTCGGCGACATGACACGGGCACCCAGCGCCCCCTAGCTGCCGAGGCGGCGCCAGGCGCCGCGCGCGGCCCAGCCTCGCCATCCACCCAAAGCCAATTCTGCTCGAAGTTTATTTTGCAAAGAATTTTATCACAACAAGCAACGGAGAACGCAAAGCAATCGAGATAGGCGATGAAACGGGGAAAGAGAAGGCTGCTGCAAGCACGTTCAGAGCGAAAAGCCAGTGCCAAGAGTTAAATTCAGAGAAGGTGTTGGAAACCCACATGCTCTCTGCTATCTGTGATCAGACTGTGTGACATGCCTCTGGCACACCTGAGACAGAATTCTGGTCCTTGTCGAACACACCCAAAGCTGGGTCAGGCAAGACAGCTTAGTCCTGTGCCCTGTGAGCCAAGGCCCCACAGCGGGTACCATCCCTACCACCCAGCCCCAGCACTCTCTCTATTTCTAAGGCTGGGTTCAGGAAAGCAACTGCAGCCACCCAGGACCTGAGACACAATGAGTGTGACATTACAAAATCTTGTGAAAGCCAGATGAAAATCATCCAGGCCAAAATGCAAGCAGATAGCAATTGCCCCTTCCAAAACCAGAAAAATGCCTAATATTCAGAAAGAGGGAAAGAAATATATATACCCTTTAAAAAATATTAGGGGTTGTTAAAATATGCTCACGGCTATTTTCTCTCAGGTGTGAATTACAAATGAATAAAATCAGCCTGGCATAACACCTTCGTGAACACATTTGAATTCTCCCATGGAACTCGAGCAGCTGACTTCTATCACACTTCTAATGATATGGATTTCCCTTCTGTGCAGGAGACAAGCTACACTCCCCCCACCAGCCACCAAAAAGAGACGAGGCAGAGAGAGGGTCTGAGTCCTATGAAATGCATCGGAGACCTTGTTTTGAAAGACGAGTGGCCAGCTAGGATATGCCATAGGTGTATCCCGGAGAGTCAGACAATTGTGGACACTGCCACCGTCAAAACACAGCTACTACGGCAAAACCTAATTTAAACGCCAAGCATGGAATCAACACAGCCTAACTTACACCTCAAATCTTGAGTCTGGGGGTCGTTGTGCAAAACTGTGGGCTCACACGGAAAATGACTAGTCATCCCAGGAAAGCTATCAGTGGGCTGATGAAAAATCACCTTAATCGGGGTGGTGTGATTTACGGCGAATGCCTTATTTTCTTCTTTAAGCAACACAGCTCTTGGCTTTCCCTTGAGGGGTCCGGTTCCCTTCCCCCAGAGCAGGTCCTTCCTTCTCTGCCTGTCCAATTTTGACCCTCTTCTTTTCCTTCTTGTCCCTTTTGTCACTGTGTCGTTTTCTGTTTGTTTTTATTAATAGCTGTGCCTGTCCTCCGGTTTAAAAAGCCATATCCTTCAAGGACCAAACATTTTGAAACAAACCAGAAGTCAGGTCAGCATCCTCAGCTGTCTCCCCGACTCTCTCTTTTAGAGCTCACCTCTCTCTCTCTGGCCCTGTCTGCAAATTCAGCCAGGGCTCAGGGCCCAGGACAAAGCTTATCAATGCTCTTCTGGTGCTGCGCTTCAGCCCACCAGCTATTCCAAGTGGCATCATCCCCGCAGAACGTGAGGCTGCATCCCCTGACTGACAGGGATGCGGCACGTTTTAGGTGTTTCTCTCACACAGTGACAATCTAAACTATGGACCTAGGAGGAGGGCTGTCACAGCACCCACCTTGCTAGCCAGGCCTCCAGAGCACCCTAAACCCATCCGCGGCCTAGAAGGCACTTCCGCAGGCCAAGCAGCAGCAAACTACATCCCTCCCAACTCATGCCTCTCTCTACCCTGCCTGGGCTCCCACTCCTGGGTGAAGGCAGAGAGGGGGAAAAAAAATGGCTGTTTTTTGGTAATAAATAGCCTTGTCTGAAAACTGGTTGGACCACTGTCCCTGCTCAAAGCCACTGCCCGTGCGGCAGCAGCTCGGGGCACCCCTGGAAGGCAGGCAGAATTTCCTGGGCCCTGTCTCCTGCTCCTCTCTGCCCAGCCCTGCCACACCGCTCCCGTGTCAGCCAGCTGTCCCCGGCACCAGGAGTAGCCAGGCTGACAGAGACGCAGAACAAATGAAGGATAGAGGTGCCACCCCGGCAGGGTTGCCCCCCTACCCCCAAGCTGCAACCAGTCCTTGTGGCCAGAGCTTTTGCTGCTGTTCGGGAGAAGCCAGAGGACAGAGGAAACACAGACAAACCTACAGCTTCTTCCCTTCACTCACAACTGCAATCTCTCCTGACTGCTGTCAGGAGCCTGCCTGGCAAAGCACCCCCAGTGACCCCCCCCTTCCCTACCACCCTTACTCCCCCTTCCTCAAAAACAACCCTTGCAATTATACAGAGGCCAGTGGGGCAAATTGCCTCCTGGAGAAATTAGGCGTCTGCAAGTACAGACGTTTTAACCACCACCCCACCACCTAGAAAAGGGGGGGCACAGGACAAGGGATGGCCAGCTTGGTAAAAGGGTGAAATGTCAACTGGAGAAAAAGACCTTGATCAAATCTCCAATCTGGTTGCAACCTATTTTGTTTCAAATGCAACCAGCCGAGTCTATCACGGCATAAAATAATAATAAAAGCAAACTCCTCTTCCTTACTCCAGAAAGGCACCCCTCCTCCCAAGCCAAAGCCCGCTTTAGTATCTATTCCCCCCCCCCAAAAAAATAAATCCACAAATTCTTACTAATGTTTCTGCTGTAACAAAGGAGAGATACGGCAACAGCAAACACTCCGAGCAGATGGCTCCTGCGCCGGGTTTTCAGGGGAGGGGAGAACCCCTTTATATATTTATTTATTTATTTAAATTTTTTAAAATATAACATAAATATTCGGCTCTCGGCCGCCTAGCAGCCAGTCCTCGGCGGCGACTGGGCGCGCCGCCGTCTCCAGCTCCGCGCGGGCAGCCCGGCCCCAGCCCGGTGAGGCGCGCGGAGGACTTGCAAGCACACAACCTCGATGGCACCCAGAGGATGTTTTATTTCTATTGCAATAAAATATATATAGACATAAAAGCAACGGCGGCCCAAGCAGTCACCGCGAGAGCAGGACAACGGGGAAAGGCTCGTGCGCGGCTCTGCAGCGGCCCCGCGGGCTGCGGCGGCGGAAAGCGCCTTGCGCCCAGCTTCCCCGCGCGGCTGTGCTGGGCCTGGGCTCCCTGCAAACGGGGCACCTGGCCCGCTGGCGCTCGCTGTTTTCGTGGTGGAAATGCACCCGACCCCGGCGCTGGAGGCTGCTGCGGCTCTGCCCCGCTGCCTGACTTTGCCCGCCCCGCCACTTGCTGGAAATCCACGCGATTCCCGCCGGTTGGTTTCCACGGCGCCCTGCTTGTTTATTTGGATAGGAAGATGAAAGATATTGCGATGGAAAGATGGATATGAGATTGATAGCGCTCTCGCTAGCTTTTTTTTTTTTTTTTTTTTTTTTACAATTTTACCAGCGCGTCCTTCTCTTCCCACTCTTAGATGACAACCTTTTTTTCCTTCCACCCCCCGTGACGGGGATTTTTCACCAGCCCCAATCCCCCCACCTTTTTGGGAGTGGGGGAAAGAAGACAAGATCTTCCCAGGAGACAGACGGAGGTGGGGAGATGCGGGGGGGGGTGCTGGAGCCCGGCAAACAGCCGCGCAGCTGGATTCTTGTGCAAATAGCGCGGAGAGAGGAGGAGAAAGGCGGCTGCGGAATCCGCGGACCGGCGTGGCCAGAGCCTTGCCCGGCCAGGCACAACGACCGGGGCCCGCACCGGCGGCCGGCCCACGGCTCCCCCAGTCCCGCGCGCACCCCGCTCTCCGCCGCCCGCGCCGCCAGCGCGGACCCACGCGCTCGCCAACTTTTCCCCACTTCCCGACTCCCCCGCCCCCTCCGCTCCCCCAGCCCCCTCCCCCTCCTCTCCAAACCCGCCACCAGCGCCGCCGCCGCCACACACGCCGCTCGCAGGCGAGCGTCCAGCGGGCCCGGCGCACACACAAACCTCTTCCCAGTCTACGCGCCCCCTCCCCGGCCAGGCGCCGGCTCCCAAGGCCCCCGAGCCCGCGGCGCGCCCGGCTGCGCAGCGCTCCGACTCCGGGGCTGCAAAGAAACTTTGCCGTGGTCCCCAGCTCCCCGCCGTGCTCCGGCCGCCGCCACCATCCGCTAGCCGGCGGGCGCGCAGCCCCGGCGGTGCCCGGCCCGGCTGGGCCCGCAATCCCCAGCCCCGGGCTCCCGGAGCCCATCCTCCGGCCCCTCGCTCGCGCGCACGCCGCAGACACTTACGGGTGATGAGCTCCCTCTGGGACAAGTGCTGCGGGTTGCCCTGTTTGCGGCGGGACATTGCCCCGGCATCTATTCCGGCATCAGCCCGGAGAGCTGCTCGGATGGGGAGCCGGGGAGGGGGTCGAGCCGCCGCCGCCGCCGCCGCCGCCGCTACCGCCGCTGCTGCGCCTCCTCCTCGGCCCGGGTTGGTGTGGTGTTGGTTTTTTTTTTTCTTTCTTTCTTTCTTTTTTTTTTTAACCCCCTTCCTCTCTTGCCCTCTCTTCCTCCTCCTCTTCTTTATTTTGCTCTTTCTTCTAGGTTGTTGTTTGTTTTGTTTGCAAAAAAGAAAAAGAAGAAAAACAGAGAAAAGGCTCTCGATCTAAAACAGGAGAAAGAGGCCAAAAAAAAGAAAAAGAAAACTGCTGTTGCTTGTCGCGGGCTGGCTGGTTTCTTTAAAAATATATTCTTTTGAAGGAAAAAAAATGTATTACATTTCTTCAGACTGCTGGCCTCTTGGACTTCCAAATGTCTTCTTGAACTTAACCGGATTTCCCACCGGCGCCTTACTTTCCTTCGGGGTCTGGTAGGTGGAGAGCGCTACCAGCAGAGGGGGGGAAAAGAGGGAAAAAAATGGAAACAAATAAAAAATAATAATAAAAGAAGAAGAAAAAGAAAAGCAAAAAAAAAAAAAAAGCAAAGAAAACTTGGGGACTTGTCTCGTACCCCCTCACCCCGCCCCCTCAAAAACCCAAAGCAATGTAAAACTGCCCGGAGTCGGTGGTTTCTGGGTTTTCTGCGGGCTGCCTGTTTTTTGGTGGTTGTTTTTGTTTTTGTTTGTCTCGGAGACTGACCCTTCGGAGGCTCCGGGGGACTCCAGGAGCGGCTCCTTCCCAGTTCACCTGGCAGGCTGGCGCCGGCCGGAGGAGCTGCCGGGTCCCCGCGAGCGCTCCCCTGCGCTCCCCGGCGCTCCCCTGGCGCCGCGGGCCGGGGGGAGCGGGGCGGAGGGGCGGCTCGCCCGGTGCCCCTGGGTCGGCGCGGGCGCAGGCGGGGAGCTATAGATTGCAACGTGAAGATGGCGGAGTCCGGGTTCTCTGGGAGCTCTCGGTCTCTCTATGGCTGGGGCTGCCTCTGTACAATGGGATAAAATTCAAGTTCAAGTGCGGACGTGACGTTTAATCTGACTAGAGACAAAAAGACCCAGAGAGTCGGAGCACTGGGGGCGACTAGTGGTGGCTTTTTAACATTGTACCCTGCAAGAGAACAAGAAAGCACACACACACACACACACACACACACAGAGACACGCGCGCACGCACACACATACACACTCGCCTGTGAGCACACCCGCAGCCCAAGCCGACCCCACGTGCAAACCGCGTTTTTGTACCTTCCTCCTCTCCCGGAGCACGGGAGGCGAAAAGTTTCGCCCCCCCTTCCAGCCCCCCGCGGTGGGCAGGATGTATTTTTTAAGAAATCAAATCCTTTTCTACATCCCTCCTACCCCCCTGCCCCGGGATCAAGACCCCCGGAGAAGGGGGGCGGGGTGCTGTGTGCGTGGAGTAAACTGGATCAATGCAAGTCTCCACCCACCCCAAAGCTTATTTGGGCTTGGGGGAGGGGGGATTGTGGAAGAGGGTTGAGGTGCACGTGGAGATTGGGGGAGAGGGCCAATAGCTTCATCTCCTAGGAGAAGTAGACGGATTGCTTTTACTTTCATTGAGGGTAGGGGGTTCAAGTTCCAGAAAGTGTTTCCATTTAAATGCTCATTATAGACTCTGGGAGAGCGGTGGACAATAAGAAAAATACTAAGAACGAATTAAGAGCACATGGGGACGGGGGGGTGGGGGGACGGGAGACCTCCTTAGGTCCCATGCCAGAAGGAGAGTTCACAGGGTCTGCGCCGTCCCCCGACCACACTCCACTGAGTCCCCGAGTCCAACACGCCCCCACTCCCAACGCCAAAGTCTGGGAAGCGTGGGGGTGAGAGCAGGAGGGCTCCAAGTGGGAGGTGTACTTGTACGGTGCTGACCCAGAGGTAGGTGTGGCCCGATCGCTGCAGCTCCCGGGTTGCGTGACGCCCTAGTGCCCCGGCTCCCCCCACCCAACCTTGACAATCAGAGCCACCTGGAAGGGGCACCTCCGCCCCCAGCCCGCGCCCTCCTCGGCCCAGGGCAGGACCTGAAATCATCCGCCAGACTGGGAAGAACGCAGCTGCCTCGCCAGCCGTTTGATCTGCAGCCGGCGAGGACAGGAGTTGCGGGGGCCTGTCTGTGGCCCGGGGACAAGGCCAGGCTGCGGTCCCGGTGGGCACCCGCCCTGCCCGTCCACAGGCCGCCTCTGCTAGGGCTGGGTGCGCCACGCGGCTGGACCCTTTCCTTTGGCCTCGGCCCAGAGGCGGCCACGGCGGGTCGGGGCCTGGCTTGGGGCTGGGCCTCGCGGGCGAGCCGGCGACACCCGCCCCACCCCGCCCCCGGCCGTGCTGCCTCCTAGCGCGCCGCCTCCCTCTGGGCCCTCCCTCCAGGGACACCTGGAGTTTTTGTTCGCCCGGAAGGTCCTGGGTGGGGCACCGGCACGACAGCCAGGGCAGGGACGCCTCCCTGCCCATTTGATCCGCCCTCCCCTCAAATAACAACATTAATCAGATTGCCCCACGTGTGTCTCTGCCGACTGTGGGGTCTGCAGACGTCTGGGTCGTCGGAAGGGCCCTAGAAGGTGCAGATGACGGGTGGGGGAGTCGAGGCTCACACCTTTCCTTCTGGAATGCAGTCGGCCGCCCCTAACCATCCCTCTAGCCTCCACGTGGTCCGAAGTCCAAAAGAGCTTCGCTCTCCTGCTGTCCCGCCCCACCGCGAAAACCGTTCCAGGAAAGTGGCCCAAGTGAGAAGAAAGTGCCTACACGCACCTTTAATAAAGTTCTTAAGAAAACCATAAATCGTCCATCGCAACGCGCCCAGTCTTCCAAGTTTGTTAGAACAATCAGCCCGCTCTTTCTGAGACGCCGCAGTGCATAGCCCAGAGACGGTTAGCGTCTGGCCCAAGGTCACACAGCGTGTGCGGGTCCAGGTTGGACTCATTTCCCTGCTAGACGCTTGCGGCCCCACGCCGCCTACCTTCCCGGCCGAAATCCCCACAGGCGCCCCCGAGCCCTCCCGGGTGGATTACAGGGAAGGGAAACCCCTGCGCGGTGAGGAAGAGTCAGGCTCCCCCTCAAGAAAGAGGACCCCTCTGCCTGGCAAGGTCAAGCGCCCCGGCGGCAGCTGCGGGACTCGAGCGCGGCGGGTCGGCGGGGTCTGGGGAGGGGGCACGTCGCCCCACCCCCGGCAGGAAGTGGCGGGCAGGGGGCGGCGCGGACCCGGGTGGCCCGCGAGCACTTCCTCATTGGCCCGGCGCTGCCCCGACGGCGGGAAGGAGGCGCGCGAGCGGGCGGGCGGGCTCGGGGCCGGCCTTGCCGGCGCGCTCCACCTCGCGGCGGCCTGGGGAGGCGGCCCGGCCCGGCCCGCTCTGGCCCCGGCGCCCTCCGCCTCCGCCTCCCCGCCCCGAGGCTGCCGGGCGCAGGCAGCAAGAGATCCCAGCTGCCGCTCCAGTCTCCTCCCTTTCCCTCTGCCCGTCTGGCACGGGCGTCCTTAGCGCTGAGAGCTGTTAATGTCTGGTCTCACAGCTCCCCCTTTAGTCTTGCTGCGCGCCCTGTCTCGCGTTCCAAGGAGGATCAATAGCCGCCTCCCGCCGACCTTGACCTCCCTCGACCCCGCCGGGCTTCGGCAGCTAGCCCACACTCACGTCTCCCCACTCCCTTCAGTCCGAGACAGCGGGTGATCGGGATGCAGGGGGAGTGGGCTGAGCTGGGCCCTCAGGCCGGTCCCCCCTTCCTTAGGACTCCAGGTAGGCAGGAGGGGGAATCCGGCGCCTGCTGAGCAGGCCATGGCTCCCAAACCCACCCCTCACTGGACCAAGGCTTTTTTTTTTTAGAAGAAAAGTCATCTCCATCCCACAAGGGGGGGAGGCACATTTGGGGGTGCAAATTTTATATATGAAAATGGAAGAGGAAAAGTGCAATTACCGGTGTGAGCCTAACTGGTAACACTCTTTCATATTCATTTCACAAGTGCCTGCTGCAGGCCTACTGTGTGCCATGCAGGGAGCTGGGTTTTTGTGCATACCGGGAACCAAAAAGAGAAATGCCGCATTTTCTGCAGAGTCGTTTCTAAAAGGGAAGATGTAAAAAAGTTTTTTGAACTCACAAATATTTCCCTGCTTTTCTTTTTCCAGCTTCGTAGTGCCCTCCAGGAGATCAGCCCCAATACTGTCGCCACTTGAAGTTTCTCCAGCAAGGAGTAGTTCAGAAATGGTTTTGCCAAATCGGAGCTCTTTTTCCCAACCTTGTGTGGGGCTCTAATTCCCTACGTGCTGCATGTAACACACCCAACTGTAGGGGAGTTGAAGCAGACATGTGACCCAAAGCCAGACTTTTTGATTAAAATTCTTTGAACAATTCTCAATACTTGCCTCTTAGCCGAGGTTAGACTCTATTAGTGAACCTGTGGTGGTTTTTTTGTTTTTTTGTTTTTGCCTTCGGAGCTGTGCTAGTTTACATGAGGTCTTTAAAAAAAAGTTAGAAAGAATCGAGATAGCTGTAGTGTCAGTAAAAACAGGAACTTCCAAGGTTTCTGCAGAAATAAGATACATTGATTTTTTTTTTTTTAAGGCAAGTCCCTCCTCTGCCGTGTAGCCAGATAAACTTTGTACCAATACAAAAATTCAGCAACACATCAGAGCAAGCTACCTCAAGCTTCATTATTTCTGGTGCTTCAAAAATAATTATACTAATAATCCATGCCAAAAAAAAGAAAGGAGGGGGAACTCATCATATTCACAGGTCTGGAGCAAACTCAAAAGCAAATCATGTCAGCTAATTTTTATTCCTCTGGATCTTTAAATGCTATTGACTGAAGATGAGGACAAATACAGTTAATTCATCAGTCTGATCAGTGGACTGACTTGTTCTAACTAGGGAGGAAAATGAACCAGAAACACCAACCAAATCCTATTTATGTACATATTCACAAGGCTCCCAAGATGGCCCTTTTCTCTTTCCTAACGGTCCAAGAATCCCGGAGGCAAGAACAGGCAAAAGAGGCCTTTTAGGCTTCCTGGCATAGCTTCTAGAATAAGCCGTATATCATTTCTGAAAAATTACAGCAAATTTCTGGGTGCCATAAGCACTCCCTAAAGGTTTTGCTGGATTTGCAGCCCATTAGGAAAATGTCACTGAATAGCATGGGCAGGACCACCAAACTGGCCCCCAATCGTGATTTGGTTGATTCTTTCCACGTGCTGAATTTCACAGAGCTGCTCTGCTTTAAAACGTGACATCATTTGCACCTTATTTTTTCTGCAAGTCACACTGGAGCTGGAGACAGTAGTAGATTTCCAACTACGCCGAACTGCATGAAACAGAAAAAGGAAAAAGCCTCTAGGAAAACCAAGAGGCTTCGTTGCACCTGTCTTTAAAGCTGCAGGCCACAAGGGGTTAAAGTGACTTCACTGTTCCTGAATCATGTATTCTTTCCCTTAAAAAATACTTACCCAGCTCTCTGTGTATGAGAAAGCCTTCCACCCACAGTGAATGTTCTTAGTTGTGTCCCTGTCATCAGAAATGATATTGAATGGCTCAGTACTAGAGGATCTGGAACTATTTCTACAGCTTTCTCACCTCATTTGGAATTTTCTTGTCTTGCTAATTTTAATTCTTGAGCTGAGTCATCAATTCAAACGTGGTAGGAACTGGCGTCACCCAGTTGGTCGACTCTGGAGAAATACTGTTCGTAAAGATCACCAAATCCCCCTCCCTCCATAGCCCGAGATCCAAAAGGCTGTGTCGTGGTCACGGTTTGCATGCACATCTGTCTATTTGTCTGTTTGTCTGTCTGTCTACTCCTCTTACCACTGGGCCTCCAAATCATGTAACTGAAAGCACATCTTCCCTGAAGATGTCAGAAGCTGTGTCACCAATGTACCGTACATAGGTGCACACACACCAGTTTGAATTCGGTGGTCCGGTGACCACCAGTCAGCAAAGCAGAAGGCCAAGGAGAGTGAAGGAAATTTCCTTCAGAGGATAAAACTGGGATTCAGAAGAGAATTTGCAGTCCTGACGCTGGCTGTCACTGCTGTCTTCGGGAGCTGGAGCAGCAGTCAGGTGTCTGGTGCTGGGAACCTGGAGGGGCAGGGCGTGGAGTCAGGCTCTCACCTCCCTAACAGGGTTTTCGTGAGGCCGTCTGGATCGGCCGCTTGTATCAGTGAGCAGTCTGAGGAAGAAGAAGCCTCAGAAAACGCTCAGTGGAGTTGCAGGCGAGTCTGACTCAACCGAGAGCCCCCCTACTCCCAGCCCCAAGCTCCCAACCCTGGTGTCTGTGCCACAAAAGGAAGCTGGAAGAGGGAAGTGAGGGGGAAGCTCTGGCTGATGGGAGAACAGAGAGGCAGGGAGAGGCAGCATGAGGCAGGAGAGCATCCGTCCCTTGGAAAGCCATGGCTATCCGGAAGGCTGCATGGGGCGCTTACCAAAAACCAAAAATAAAAACCAGCCAACACCTGGCTACTGATCTGCCTTCCTGAGCCGGAAGGGAAGAAGGGTTCTGGAGCTCTTGTCTGCTGTTTGTAGTTTTAGAAACAGCCACGCGCGCTTCCGAGTGACTTCAACAAAGGCAGCAGGCGTCCTAGAAGACACTTGCGTGCCTTTCCCTCTCTCCTCTAGAGAAGGGCTAAGGGGACCCACTGACGGACCAACAGGCCCGTGCCCCGCGGAGCTTCCCAGGCAGCCGCATCACGGACAATGGAACAATATTTCTAGAGGATGTGGACGTCATGGAACTTGCTCCATTGTGTAGATATTAAAACACCGCGTCTGCTTGAAGGCACATTTCGGCTCCATTTACAAGGCAGACAGTTCTGCTGCAGTGAAAGAGAGCAAATGCAGTCCTGGGAAAACGCAGACATCGGTTTGCTGCTTGCGCCGGTGTTACCTTAATCAGGGTCCTTTTAAAAAATGATTTCACTGTGATTTTAAGGCTTTGGAACTGTGATGACAATACTGGCTTCTGAAATATGGATGTGGCAATAATATTCCCCATCTGAACTTCAGACGGAGTCCTCGCTGCCTGCCACCACCACCCCACCCCCCCACACACACAGGTGTCATGAACTAGAATATCAGGTGGGAAGCAAGCAGTCCAACTACGACCCGTCTCTCCGGACCGTCCTGAAGATCTGCCGTCTAACTATGGCCAGGTGCAAAAGTGTGCCTTTGGACCTCTGGACTGAAACGGGTGGCTTCGTCAGCTGTGGAAGTTTAGCCAGGCATGTGCAGTCTCATTATTTCTATCTGCTCACCAGGAACTGTTAGGGAACTGAGGAGGGAGGCCGCCTGCTCAGGGACCGGTTGGGTATTGTACCCAGACCACACATTCCGGCTGGGAAGGAACACTGTAAAGTGTGAAGCATTAGTGGATTTAACACTCCACGTTGTGTTTGGGGAATCCAGTTGTTGATGTTTCTGGCAAGAACTCATACTCCACGGAAATCTATCAAACACCTTAATTAGCTCCAGGTACCTAAATGCACCCAACCCAGAGGCACGGTGGAAAGCAGAAGGAAAGGACAGTCAGGAGCCGTCACAGACACTGCATGGGCCTCCCTGGATGTCCCTAGGGCCCTGTGGCCTCAGTTATCAGATGTGAAAGCACTGAACACCACCACGCCAAGTTGGGTGAGTCCTAGCCATCACTGAGGCTGCTTTGGGGGTCATGATGGAAGGTGTTCGGACGGCCTGTCAGAGTTGGCCGATGGGACGGAAAGAGGCCTCAGTGATACCAAGCTGTTGTCGAGAGCGACTGACGCCTTTTCCCGAGCCAGCCATTCCACCTGGACCTTAGTACAAATTATTGTTTTCAATTACCACCTGTGTATTCCTTATTGATGAAAATTACAGCTACGCCCGTATAAATAAGTTATGCTGCAGTTGTAAAATGGGAGAAATTTTGTTGTAGCAATTATGTTCAGCAAGATGACAAAATAAATTTCCAGAGCTGTGCCTGCAGTAACCTGGGGAATTTAAACCTCATAATTTCCATTCATTTCAGATAATTTGGAGTAATTTCTATATGTAATAACTTTGTAATGAAAAACACAGCGGTGCTGAAGTGATTTCGCTCCATTTTTTCCTCCTATGGTATACATGGCACGAAATAAATGATAAAAATAATATTTCCTTTTTATATGTGTGTGTGTTGAGTAATTCCTTCAGCAAAAATCATAAACTAATACCCGGACTAAATCTCTGTCCACAAAATGAAAAATAAATTGAGTTAAAGAAAGTGAAAAAGTATGAAAGGCTTTGGATGCTTTACTGTGACGTGATTGAATAGTCCTACTCCCAGGCTCTTTTTGATCTCTAAGGGTTACAGCTCCCAAGCAACGGGCAAATGCAGGTGAGCCCCCAGACTCCCGGGAGGGAGAGGGCAGGGACAGCCCCAGTGGCTGGAAGACCCGCAGCAGGGGGCGGTTTCTCCCCAAAAGCCAGCAGAAGCCGCCTCGGGGAGAGGAACATGGCTGTGGGAGCCATACCTACCTCCCTGACCCCCCAACCTCTGTCCCCATCAGGGCCTTGACCCACCATCATCCTGGAGCTGCGGAGGGACCTATAGGCTGAGCAGTGACCGTGTTTGTTCAGACATATTTCCTCCCCCGATTAAAGCACATGGAAACTGCACTGTTTCAGTTAAACTAAGGCTCTGCCTGGCTCCTGACAGTGACATCGATGACCCAGACCACCTTGTACCAGTCAGTGGGAGTCAGGGTTATCTTGGCTACAAACCTGATGGAAGCAGACTGTCGGATCTTTCTTCCTCACTGTCCCAGGGGGAGCTCCAACTGCCCACTGATCGGCCGGTAACGGAGAGCCAACTGTTGGTCCCATCCAGGCACCTACAGCCAATCGTGGAAAGTGGTACAGCAGTACTTTCAGCAAATTATTCAGAAAAAAGTAAACAGACCACAGAGGCCAGAAGACCAGAAGACAGAGATGACAGGCCCTCTTGTGTTAGAACAAGGGGAATCAGACAAGCTTTTCAGAGATGCCGATTTCCAGCCTCCCAAATGGTTATTAGAGGCTTGTCGTGTGTTTGATAAGTAGTTTTGTCAAAGAATCAAGGCAGCAAACACAGAGCTGCAAATGAGAGGTCCATGGGGGTGTCTGTCCTAAAGACATGGTCTTAAGAGGCCATATCCCTAGAAAAAGACCATGCTGGGCTGAATGGGACTTGCTTTCAGTGGGTCAGGGAGGCTTCTGCAGGAGGGTCACAGCACCAAGAGGGATGAGACCACCACTTTTGTGTGAAACTGTGCAAAGCTCTTTAGCAAAGTCCAGAAGGGCTGGTTTTAACTGCTCCCTCTTCTCCCCGGATGGTGGAAGCCACACGGAACTGCCAAGCTCACGCTCCAGTGTCTGGCGGCACTGTGGTGGGCTCTGTGCTGGGTGCACACTAAATCTGGGGTACTTGTAGACTCTCGCAGTGAAGAATGTCCTCTTCCCACCTTCTGTCATCCTGGGAGATAGTTCTTTTATGCAGCTTTCAGAGAAGACTGACATTTTCGACTTTTTTAGCAGAATAAATTTATAAGGTAAATTAGGGGGTGTGAGCCCGAGTGTCCTAGGCAGACTCAAACTGGTAATTACAGAGGGCCTAATTACCTATTCACCGCGGAGCCTTCTGGAACAGGGACGGCTCCAGGAGGGGTCCTATTCTTCCCGCAGGGGCTGGTCTCCCGGGAGCTCAGGCAGCACGGGAGGCTTCTGCTCCCACCCCGACATCGTGGGGACACTCTTGTCATCAGCACCCACACCCTGATAATTGCAGCGTGAAATCGTGACCCTGACAGCCGCACCCAGATTCACAGACAGACGGGAAGTCAAATACTTTTCAAATCAGGGGCTACGACTTGAATAATATACCAGGCAGTACAGCCAGGCAGTCCTTTCTCTGGCTCTGTGTCATCAGCCCCAAATCCCAAATCCTGAAGCTCCCAGTTTTGTCTCCTTGCCCGAAGTCTCAAAATGATGGCTCTCACCACCTGCTACCTCAGGGATCCCTAGTGGCACATACAGTTAAGCACTCGCCTGCTCATCCAAAGGCTGATGGGCACCCCTCAGCCAGAGACACCTCAGAAAAAAGGCCTGGTGATCCGCTCCCCAAAATCAGCCATCGAAACCCTATGGAACGCAGTCCCACCCCAATATACTTGGAGTCCCCCAGAGTCAGAATTGACTTGATGGCAGCTGGTTTAGCTTGCTTTTTTTTTCTGTCTTTCTCTCTCTCCCTTGCTTGATGGGAGCCCCTGAAGGCAGGGATGGGTGTTTTGTACTCCTCCCCTGGTAGCATAGAGGTCAAGTGCTATGGCCTCTGATCAAAAGGTCAGCAGTTCCAACCCACCAGGACCTCCTTGCAAACTCTGTGGAGCAGTTTTACTCTGTCCTTAGGGTTGGCATGAGTCGGAATTGCCTCCAGGGCAGAAGGTTTGTTTTAGTTTTGGTTCTCTGAGAACTCAGCAGAGATCTGATCTCAACATAGGTGCTGAGCAAATTAATAAATCAATGGCCAGCAAACTGGAAGTGGCCCTTAGAAGAGAAAGTCCCTGAGCCTCACCAAACTGGTGACCAGGATGAAAATCACCTGAGGTACGTGCTGCACTGTGCACCGCGCACCTTGGAGAAATACACACGGGTTCCACACCGAGCCCGCCTTGCTCTGGCTGTGCTCCGTCCTCGTCCATGTCCCTTTGCCTCCCCTGGGATCTCGTCACTTGCCGAGTGGACATCTACTGAGCTCCTACTGCATACACAGCAAGGAGTGAGGCTCAGACGGACAGAGGGGACGGATGTGGACGCCAACCCTGCCCTCCTCGGCAGGAAGTGTCCTGTCTACCTTACTGTCCTCGAGAAGGAGCAGTCACTGCCAGACCGCAGAGAACTCAGGGCCAAGGGCTAAGGCAGCTACATTCTTGTGTCTTCAAGGTCCGCCCCCGAAGCCCTGCCAGCCTCTCACCCCAGCTCAGTCTTTTGCAAGCAGTTCAAACTCTAATGGTGCTAGCAGCTTTGGGGGTATGGTGCGCTTTAGGGAAGGAAACACTTAGGGGACAGAGGACCTTTCCAGTGGTCTAAGTCACACCTTCCTCACTCAGCACTGGATTGAGGTCAACCCTCAGAACGTCTTCAGGCACTTGAGATAGAAGCTTGATGTGTGGTGGGGTTTCATTTTCGTTTTTGTGTTTAATAAGCAAAGAATTAAAAAAAAAAATGAGATACAGCCAAGAATGAAAGTCACCACACAGTGCTAACTAAGGAAGACAGAGGGAGTTTCTCCTGGAAGCCATTTGGGATTCCGTGCTGTAAGGAAGCGTCCTCCCTTGCACACGCCCTCGTCGGGAGGCTGAGGCTGGAGCAGGCCCGAGGGCTGGCCGGCCAGCAGACCGCCGCAGTTCCTGGGCCCCGCTGTGGAGGATGGTGCCGGCCTCACACCCACTCACGGCCTCTCCCACTCTGACCGGCGTGTGTCTAGGAGTCTGGTGTGACATGTGACAGCCATTTGTGGAGGGGGCAGAGAGCGGTGACCCCAAGTGGGGCCCAGCTTTGTGGTGAGCACTGGGTGGACACTTTATAGCCCCTCGGTCAAGCACTTGCCCTGCAGCTAGATAGAGCTGTCCCATTGTTGTGGGCTGAGTTGTGTCTTCTCGAACTATGGCTAGACTCCTAGCTAAGACACCAGTGATTGTCACTCCACTCAAGAACAGCATGCTCTTTGTGATGTTAATCAGGAGATATCTTAGAAAACCAAACCAAACCCTTTGCTGTGGAGCAGGATTCAGACTCCCAGCAACCCTACAGGACAAGGTGGAGCAGCCCCATAGGGTTTCTGTAACCTTTAGGAAGCAGACTGCCTCCTCTACCGCTCATAGCACGGCTGGCGAGCTTGAACTGCTGAGCACACTCAGCGCCTGCACCATGAGACCTCCTTTAGGGCCATAGGGTGTGTTAAACCCAATCACATCTGAAGTAAAAAGGAAGAAATAGGCACAGAAGCAAGCAAGGGCAGATGGCAGAGGGCGATGCCACGTGCAGACCACCAAGCCGTGGAGAATGCCAAGGCTGGAGAAGCTGAGACAGGAATTTTCCTCTACAGCAGACAGAGCTTCTCCAAGAGCCAGTGGCCTACATTCAGACTTCCAGCCCCCTAAATGATGAGAAAATACATGCTTGCTTCTAAAGCCACCACGTGTTACCCCAAACCCACTGCCACCAGGTCAAATCTAACTCACAGCGACCCTACAGACAGAGTAGAATTGCCCCACAGCGTTCCCAAGGAGCCCCTGGCAGAGTTGAACAGTTGACCTTCTGGGCAGCAATTGTAACAGTTAACCACTGTGTCACCAGGGTTTCCATTTCTATTCCAGCAGCACTAAAAAATTTAGACAACCATTTTACAGGTGGGGAAACCAAGGATACCGTTTGTCCACAGTCAGTATGGCAGACGCAAGTCCCACAATCAGGCTTTCTAATGAGGTGGACAACTCTGTATTTCTACACTCCATCATTAGTCCGGATAAGCCAGGATGTGGTGCTATAACAAATTAATCACAAGAAGAGCTTAGTTTTCATGAATGTCCCATGCTTCCCGGCAGCCCTTTCCCGTATTGCCTTCCAGGGATGGTACATCAGAGGAAAAAAGACAGATGTCATATTGGCTCTTAACTGCCTCAGCCTAGAAACTACCCACATCACATCTGCTCACGGCTGATTGTCCAGAGCTAGTCACATGACCCAACCTAACTGCAAAGGAGGCTGGGAAGTATAGGGGAGCCCCCAGAATGCTGGAAAGCTCACTGAAGCTATCTGCCCAGCCTCCAGAAATAACATGTGTTCAGGGTCTGTGTGGTAACTGAAGGGGAAATGGGTCTTCACTGGAAAGTTCTCCAGGGATATGGGCAACAGAGGACAGCTCAGTGCCAGCAATAACATACTTAAATGTATTACACAACTGGATTCTCGTTCTGAGCGGATTGGTTTTTGTTTTGTTTTTTTCCATTTTCTGATATTTACTGACGACACAATTTCTTTTCCCATTTTTTACCATGTTGAAAACATTTGGAGTCTTCCAAGGTGATGGTGAGGTTTTCACCTAGAAAACCATTTGTCACTGTATGATTTGCCATCGAGGGAAAACAAATCCTCAGGGCTCAGAAGTGACCAGCCATCTCCTTGGGAAAAGAGGCTCGCCGACGGCACCCTGCACCCAGGTCCGGAAATTCGTCCATTTGACCTGTCAATCAAAAGAAACTGTAGAACTTGGGAAGATTTCAGAAGGATGTGTGGGATAATGTGGAAACACCCAGGCTTCACTTCTGAGCCCTCAAAATAGTGTTTGATGGACAGATTAGGAATGTAGACATTTTAAGCTGGAAGGAACCAAGAGGGCATGTGTCCACCTACTGGGGTGGGGGGGTTAAGGCCCAGGGGATGGGGACGTGCCTAGGGTGGGGCCTGAACCATGGAAGTGGGAGGTAAGCCTTGGCACCCCCAGCTCCCAAGCCCACAGTGATTGCCTCATCTCAACCCCACACACCTTTCAATCTGTCAGTCAACCAAAGAGTAGTAAGCAGCTGGGAAGCTGTAGGACTGTGTCTCCAATAGGGCTCCAAGATACTTGGAAAGGTACCTGAATGTCAGTCACCTACAGGGACCCAGGTGACAGGAGAATGGTGGGCGTGGTGGGGCTCTTCAAGAACCACGGAAGGTGGGCACCAATGTCCATGGCAGCACTGTCCCCAAGAGCCAAAAGGCACCTACAGCCCACATGCCCATAAGAGATGGGTAGATGAACACAGCATGGGTCCTCCACACGGTGGCATCCGGTGAAGTCCTATGTATGCTGTGACATTATGCTGAGTGAGAGAAGACAGACGTGGAGGGACAAACACTGTGCCCCCCCCCTTGGATAGAACCTCTGTCATAGGCAAAATGCACACAAGAGGGGGGACATGGAAGGGGAACAGGCCTGCTTGCTCAGGAGGGCCTGAGGCTCCGTTAGGGGGACAGCACTGGGAACGGACAGCCCAGCAAGGCAGCAGGAATTAAGGATACTGAATTTTAAATGCTAAATGGATGAATTCAGAAAAAAGAAATTAAAGAAAGCAAGCTGGTAATTTAGGAGGAATCCCTCGTAGTGTAGTGGTTAAGTGCTGTGTCTGTTAACCAAAAGGTCAGCAGTTCAAATCCACCAGGTGCTCCCAGGAAATTCTATGGGGCAGTTCTACTGTGTTCTCTAGGGCTGCTGAGTCAGAACTGTCTGCAGCAGATTTTTGCTGCAAACAATTGCTTCATAGTTTTGAAAAGTAAAGATGTCACCTTGAAGACTAAAGGGGTCCTGACCCAAGGTTATTGTGTTTTCAGACACATCACATGCATCCAAAGCTGGACGATGAACAAGGAAGACAGAAGAAGAGCTGACGCCTTTGATTGTGATGCTGGAGAAGAGTGTCGAATGTACCACGGCCGCCAGAAGAACCAACAGATCTGTTCTGGAAAAAGAATAACCAGAGTGCTTAGAAGCAAAGATGGCAAAAGACTGCGTCTTACGTAGTTTGGACATGTTGTGAGGAAGGATCAGTCCCTGGAGAAGGACATCATGCTTGGTCGAGTGGAGGGTCAGCAAAAAAGAGAAAGACCCTCAATGAGGTGGACTGACACAGCAGCTGCAACAACGGGCTTAAGCATAAAAGTGATCGTGGACACGGCGCGGGACCGGACAGTATTTTGTTCTGCTGCTCACAGGGCCGCCTGAGTCAGAACCGCCTCAGTGGCACCTAATAACAACAGCGACAGGAGTCAGAATGGGTTTGGAGTTCTTTGGCACACAGTCACCTTGCTGTGCACAACCCTACAAAGCTCCTGCCAGGCCAGAGGCCGCCTGCACCCTAGCCAAGGTGTCTCCCCCACTGGAGCCCCCTGTTCTCAAAGACACCAGGGGCTCACCGGTGGGAAAGCCAGTGCCCAGGCCCCAGAGCAGCTGCTGCCCCACAGGGCACTGTGGTGATGTGGCCTCAAGACCCACACACGCCCAAAGAGGCACCCTCTCCAGGAATACTGCCCTGACCCACAGGTCACAAGCCAGCCGACTCAGCCACTCTGCCAGCTCCTCACAGCCTGTGGGGTTCCGCACACTGCCAAGCAAGGGAAAACCAACAGACATACAACAGCCAAGGACTTAGAGAAGACTTCTAAGAAAGCTCACGGCCAAGACGGGTCGGGAAGGGCGCTGTTCCACAGCGTGGAGAGGAGACCACTTGTCTGGGGCTAAAGGACCCCTAGGCCTTGGTGCTTAACTGTGTCACGTTAGGAAAGGGGGTATTGAGGCCCACGGAGGGGAGGTGGATCCGTCTCACACCCACTGAGATAGATACAGCCTCACTGAGGGGCCCAAGGTGATGCAAACAGCAGACAGCTCAGCTTCAAGTTGGGGTTCGTGATCACTCAGAGGCACCTTGTAAGAAAGGCCTGGTGACCCCGTTCCCAACACTCAGCCACTGAAGACCCCAAGGGAGCAGTTCTGCTCTGAGACACGGAGGCAACTCACTGGCAACTGGTTTCACCAGTTTTAAGATGCTAAGCCAGCTTCCCAACACGGAACGAGGAGCAGGAGACAAGCACGGGATCATGAATATGCAACACTGTCTCAGCAAAGAAAAAACTGAGTTTAAAAAAAGATTGGGAGGGGCACGCAAGGGCCTCAGTGCTCCCTGTAATGATTTCTCTCTGAAAGTGTGTGCCCGAGGCCTGGCTGTGAATGATGTGGCTATCTGCCTTTGCTACAGACCAGAGAATGTTTTGTGTTTTTTAAATAAAAGGAAAAGAAAGAATTGAAGGTGGGAGGAACAGAGAGAAGAAGCAAGGGACAGAAGGAAGAGGACGAAGGATGAAAGAACAGAAAGGAGGAGAGGGAAGGAAAGAGGGGGGAGGAGGGGAGGAGTGGGAGAGGGAGAAGGGGGAGGGTGGGGGAGGAGGGGAGGGGTCAGAGGGAGAAGGGGGAGGGTGGGGGATGAGGGGAGGGGAGAGAGGGAGAAGGGGGAGGGTGGGGGGATGAGGGGAGGGGAGAGACGGAGAAGGGGGAGGGTGGGGGAGGAGGGGAGAGGTCAGAGGGAGAAGGGGGAGGGTGGGGGATGAGGGGAGGGGAGAGAGGGAGAGGGGGAGAGTGGGGGGATGAGGGGAGGGGAGAGACGGAGAAGGGGGAGGGTGGGGGGAGGAGGGGAGGGGTGAGAGGGAGAAGGGGGAGGGTGGGGGGATGAGGGGAGGGGAGAGAGGGAGAAGGGGGAGGGTGGGGGAGGAGGGGAGGGGTGAGAGGGAGAAGGGGGAGGGTGGGGGAGGAGGGGAGGGGAGAGAGGAAGAAGGGGTAGGGTGGGGAGGAGGAGAGGAGAGGGAGAGGGAGAAGGGGAAGGGTGGGGGGATGAGGGGAGGAGAGCGAGAGGGAGAAGAAAGGGAGGCAGAGAACTCTTTTCACCCACATCATCCCAGTTGATCTTCAGAACTACTGTGTCATGGAGGTCCCATTTTACAGAAGGGGATACTGAGGCTTAGGCAGGTAGAGGAATGGAGGGGGAGAGGGATTTGGGAGGAGATGAGCCAGGCTCATTTCATGAGATCTGGTCCTAAGGATGCCACTGAAGGGCTTGAGCATAGGTGGGACACGTAGGATTTGGTATCAGGATGTTCCCCCTGGAGGGATGAGACTGGGGTGAAAGGTCAGCAAGAGATAGAACCTTGGTCCAGATACAGACATGAGACCTAAGCCAGGGCAGTGCAGTGGAACGGCAGGAAGGGACAGGCTGGTCACAGAACAGAGCCTAAAGGCCTGCTGGGGCCTGCTGGGTTTGGTGGAGCCTGGTGGGAGCCTGCTGGGGGCCGCTGGGGGGCCCTGCTGGGGGCCTCTTGGGGCCTGCTGGAGCTTGTTGGGGGCCTGCCCTTTATGACCGGCCGCCCCTCTCCTGAAGCCGCAGCCCAGGCTCCAGAGTCTGGTGCAGCCCCGAGCTTAGGTGATGGTGCACGCGCCACATGGCTCCCCGAGCAGGTCCCGCACACGGATTCCCTCTGAGCTGCATCTGTGGTGTCCACCCGCAGACATGTGCCTCTGGCTTCTGAGAAACAATGCTGAACTTGGTTTTTGTGTTCTCTCCAGAACGCTCTTCCTCGGCTCCTGTTGTGTGCTCTGCGAGGCAGGGGACAAAGGGAGGCAGAGCAGAGATGGAGCTGAGCTCAGATGACCTAACAGTGCCTTGCACTGTGGCTTTGGGAGACATCCTTCAGCCCCCACGCCTCAGTTTCCACTTCCATAAAACCTCCCTCACAGAGTAGTTCTGAGGATCAACCACAATGATCTAAGCAAAAACACTAAGCTTTGTGCTTAGTGTGTCAACAGAACGCAGAGAAACAACCATCACCAAGGAGAGTTTTCTAAGAAGACACACAACCAGAAGGCCCACTGGAAGCCAGGGTGGTGACAGTTTGACTCACCGTGGACACATCATCCAAAAAGACCAGTACTGAGAGCAGGGCATCGTGTCAGTAAAGCAGAGGGTCAGCAGCAAAAGGAAGACCGTCAATGAGATGGGCTTTACACCAGAGCCTCAGCAACGGACTCAGTCCACCGAGGACCTTGAAGATGGTGCTGAACTGGGTAGTGTTTTATTCTGTTGTCAGGTAGCCGTCAGGAGGGGCCTGCTGGGCAGCCACCAACAGTAAGTGAAGAGAACAGAGCAACTTTACAGAGACAAACGTGGGGTGTCTTAAATGAAAACAAAGGCAAGATGACTCTCACTGGGTCGTCGTGGAAGGCTGCCAGAGGCAGAGGCCCCTTCACCTCCCCTTCAAGATGCAGCCAGCCTCACTTCCTCCAGGAAGCTTTCCTTGACCACCCCACTGGGTCAGACCCATCACCAGGGCTTCTACCAGCCCCTGAGTTTCACTCATCACAGCACATCACTCACTGGGTTGTATCATTTCTGTGCAGGTCAGTCACCGCTACCTGGGGACAGAGATGGCGTCTCCCTCACCCCTGTTCCCGCAGACTACACAACACTTGGCACACCCTAGGCACAGAGTAAACGCAGCTACTGGTAATGGCTGTAATTTAAAACACTCTGGTTTTCCCATGTTCCTCTTGGGTACCACCCTGTATCTCCAAGAAGAGTAAACTCTGGAAAAGAGCTCTCTAAGAGTCACTGTCATCCCGTTCCCTCTTTGAACCACTCCATCAGTCCTTGTCTCCCAAACCTCCACCCAACTACTCTTGGCAAGGTCAACCAAACCCAACCCACTGCCCTCGAGTCAATTCTGACTCATAGGGAGCCTATAGTTTGAGTAGAACTGCCCCACAGAGTTTCCAAGGAGTGCCCGGTGGACTTGAACTGCCTACCTTTTGGTTAGCAGCTGTAGCACTTAACCACTAGGCCACCAGGGTTTCTTGGAAAGTCAACAATGGCCTCTGAGTTGCTAAGCCCAATGGTCAGTACTCAGTCCTCCTCTTCCCAGACCCACCAGGAGCAAGTGGCATGGCTGGTCAGTCCTTCCTGCTCCCTGGACTTGACGGAGGCTACGTAATCCTGGGTCCTGCTCCCCCACCCCCCCCCCACCCTGTCTCATCGTGGCCTCTCCTTTGCAATCCCTTTTCTGGTTCCTTCTCATCTCCCAATCTCTAAACATAGGACTGTCCCAGGGGTCATCCTTGGACCCCTTCTTAACTTGATCTCTTGTGCAGTTTTCAATGCCGGAGTGAGCCTGACCCAAGCCGTGGTCTTTTCAGTCACCTTATATGCATGCAAAAGCTGGACCATGAAAATAAAAGAATGATTAATTCCAGTGAATTGTAAGGCTAGTGAAGGGTGTTGATGATGCAGTAGACCACCAGAGGAACAAAGAAAGCAGCCTTTGAAGAAGTACAAACAGAAGGCTCCTTAGAAGCATGGATGACGAGACTTCGGCTTGCTTACGGTGGATACGTCGTCAGGAAAGACCAGTTACCAGGAAAAGCTTCGTGGCTGGTGAACCGGGAGCCTGGCAACAGGGCGGTAGGCCCCGATTGAGATGAAGTGGCTCAGTGGCCAAAAACATACTCAAACACCAGTGATCACGAGAGTGGCACAGGAGTGAGAAACAAGTCAATCTGTTACATGTCAAGCGACCACGAATCAGCATCAACTCAATGACAGCTTACAACAACGGCAAATACCAGTCACCCCACAATCGTATCCTCACCCCTTGAACTCTGCATTTCCAACCATCTGTTCAACCTTTCCACCAGGTCGCTAACAAGTGCTTCATTCCTCATCTCCCCAAAACTGAGTTTCTGAACCTCCCCCCACAAGTCTGCTGCTCCTAGGATGGTTCCTGTCTCTGTACGGCTGCTGCTCAGGTCGACATTGCCTCAGACCTTTCGTCTGCTCCTGACGTCCACTCCTTCTGCCAGTCCTATAAGCTCCACTTTGAAAATCTTTCCAGAATGTGACCAGTTTTCACCGCCTCCCTGCTGCCACCCTGGACCAAGAGCCTCCCATATGGTCTTCCGCACACTCAAGAAAAGAAAATCAAATCATCAGGGGTAGGGTACCTAAATTAAAATACAAACAGAATATGGCACTCTATTTCAAATAAAAAACATAGCTCTGCTGAAGGAGGGAACAGAGAACTAACCCAAGGAACTCTCGAGCAGAGTACTTGAATTACCCATCCTCAGACAACAGATAAGAAGAACCCTAAACAAAAATTAAACTCTAATTAGTAGGCTTCAGTTTTACAGAGGAACGGGTTAGCAATTTTGAAACTATTCTCTGTACATTCTAGGACTGAACAAATACATAAAAATAGTGTTGATCATGGGAGCCGGGCTTCTCATTGTCAGGAAGGGAGTTAGAAATAAGAAATCGGAGAAAGAGAAGATGAAGCATGAGGTGGTGTCTGGAATTTCAGTGTCAGTGTGAAGCCACAGATTTTAATATATATAGACAGAGAGATACACATGTGAGTGGATGTATGGATGTAGGTATGGATGTGTGTAGTGTATTTGTATAAGCACATGATTGTGAGTGTGTGTGTGTGTGTGTGTGTGTGTGTGTGTGTGTGTGTGTAATTTCCAACTCCACCTGCTAAAAGGGTCTAGTGACAATGGACTTATGGTATGTTAATAGACAGGGTCTTGATTTCCGTGCACCATTCTCCACTAAAAGGAGCCTGGGGGTTGTCATAGATGGAACTGTGTTCCACCAAAAATGTGTGTGGAGGTTTGACTGGACCATGACTCCTCGTACCGTGTGATGTAGCTCCGTGTTACAAATCCTGCCTCTGGGATGTTAATGAGGGCGAATGGGTGGCAGCTGGGTTGGTAGGGCAGGACTCTGTGTGGGAGACTGGTTTGTGCCTTGAAGCAGTCTCTCGAGATACAAAGGAAAGAAGCCAGCAGAGAGATTGGGGGACCTCAGGCCATCAGGAAAGCAGCGCAGAGAGCAGAGCTGAAGCTCTCAGACTGAAGAAGGCCTGACACAGCATCAGGGCCCTCCTCCAGAGCCGACAGAGAGGGTGCTTTCTCCCGGGGCTGGCACACTGAATTCGGACTTTCCAGCCTACCGGACTCTGTGAGAATAGTGGTTAAGGGCTACAGCTGCTCACCAAAGAGTCAGAAGTTCAAATCTGCTGGTAGCTCCTTGTAAACTCTATGGGGCAGTTCTATTCTGTCCTGTAGGGCTGCTATGAGTCAGAACCGACTTGATGGCAGTGGGTTTGGCTTTGGGTTCTATTAAAGCCATCCACGCATAGTGTTTCTTTTAGAGCAGTACCAGACAACTAAGATAGATGCTTAGAGAAATGGCTGATTCCAGGGGTGACATAAGCTTGAAACATTATTGTGCAAAAAATAAAAATAAAAAAGCACTAAAAAAGATGATAGTCACTGCTGTCAGGTGCTATCCAGGTGGTTCTAACTCATAGCAAAGCTGCGCACGGCAGGACACAGCTCTGCCCCGTCCGGCACCTTTCTCCTACCCACTGTTAAGCCTGAGCCCGTTATTGCGACCACTGAGTCAGTCCATCTCCTTGAGGGTCTTCCTCTCTTTCGCTGACCTTCCAATATTGCCAAGTCTGATGTCCTTCTCCAGGGACTGATCCCGCCTGACAACACATCCAAAGTATGGTTGATGCAGCCTCGCCATCTTCGTTTCCAGGGAGTATTTTCTTTGCACTGCTTCCAAGACGGATTTGTTTGTTCTTCTAGCAGTTCAGGGTGTATTCAATGCTCTTCAGCAACACCAGAATTCAAAGGTATCAGTTCTTCTTCAGTCTTCTTTATTCATTGTTCGGCCTTCACATGCGTAGAAGGTAACTGAAAACACCCTAGCTTAGTCAGGCACACCTTAGTCCTAAGGTGACATCTTGGCTTGTTAACACCTCTAAAGACGACTTTTACAGCAGATTTGCCTAATGAGATGCATTACTGATTTCTTGACTGCTGCTTTAGTTTCTGGAGACTTGTTTTTCAGCTTCAGCTACTCGATGTTCAAGAGTAACTTCGAGAGTATCTTTTGATACTCATTTTGGTCTTGTCTTTTTTTCTGTCTTTTTAAAGACCTCTTGCTTTCCTCGGGCATAATCTCCTTGATGTCGTTCCACAGCTCATCTGGTCTCAGTCGTTAGTTCTCAATACATCATATCTGCTCCTGAGATGGTCTCTAAATTCAAGTGGGATATACTCAGTGTCATACCTTGGCTCTTGGGAAGTTATTCTACTTTTCTTCAGCTTTAACTCAAATTTGCATGTGAGCAATTGATGGTCTGGGCAGCGTTTGTCGCCTGGCCTTGTTCTGACACATGACACTGAGCTCTTCTGTTGTCTGTTTCTAAGATGTAGTCTATTTGATTTCTACACATTCCATCTGGTACAGTCCATGTAGAGAGTCACCAAGTATGTTGGTGAGAAAAGACATTTACAACGAAGAAGTCGCTTGTCTCGCAAAATTGTATCATGCAATCTCCAATATCATTTCTACCATGAAGTTCATATTTTCCAACTGCTGGTCCTTGTTTTTAACTTTTGCATTCCATTTGCCAGTAATTATCAATCAACCCTGATTGCATGTTTGATAAATTTCAGACTTCAGAAACTAGCAAAAATGGTCAATTTTTTCATCTTTGTCCTTAGTGTTCAGTGTGTAAATTTGACTAGCGGTTGACTAACTTTTCTTCCCTGTAGACATATGGATTTTATCATATCACTAATAGTGTTTTACTTCAGGATAGAGCTTGACATGTTCTTCTTGACAATGAATGCAACTCCATTCCTCTTCAATTTGTCATTCCCAGGGTAGTAGACCGTATGATTATTTGATTCAAAATAGTCAACGCCAGTCTATTTCAGCTCACTAATGCCTCAGATACTGATGTTTATGCATTCCATTTCACTTTTGATGATTTCCAATTTTCCTGTATTCATACTACCTACATTCCACATTCTGATTATTAACACATTTTACAGCTAATCCTTCTCATTTTGAGTCAAGGCACATCAGCTGATGGAGATCCCAAAAGCTTGACTCCCTCCACATCATTAAGGTAGATTCTACTTTGAGAAGGCAGCTCTTCCCCAGTTGTGTTTTGAGTGCCTTCCAACATGGGGGATGGTGAAGGGACTCCCCTTCCAGCACTGTATCAGGCAATGTTCCACCATTAGTCATAAAGTTTTCACTGGACAATTTCTCAAAAATAGACTGCTGGGTCCTTGTTCATATTCTGTCTTAGTCTGGAAGATTTGGTGAAAGCTACCCACCAAAGATGACTGCCATGGATAGAATTATGTCCCCTCAAAACCATGTGTATTAATTTGACTGGACCATCATTTCCATTACTGTGTGATTGTCTACCACTTTGTCATTTGATGAAATTTCCTTATATGTTGTAAATCCTATCACGATGATTATGTAGGATGAATTGTTGACGTTGTTGTTAGGTGCCATCAAGTCCCCATTTCACTCATAGTGACCCTGTGTCCAACAAAACCAGACACTGCATGGTCCTGCACCATGCCCACAATCGTTTCCACACTTGCAGCCACTGTGTCGATCCATCTCCTTGAGGGTCTTTCTCTTTTTCACTGACCCTCCACTCTACCAAGCATGGTGTCCTTCTCTAGCGACTGATCCCTCCTCACAACATGTCCAAAGCATCTAAGATGCAGTGTTGCCATCCTTGCTTCTAAGGAATACTCTGGCTATGCTTCTTTCAAGATAGATCTGTTCATTCTTTGAGCAGTCCATGGTATATTCAATGTTCTTCTCCAACACCGCAATTCAAAGGTGTCAATTCTTCTATCTTCCTTATTCGCTGTCCAGCTTTCACATACATACGATGTGATTCAAAATACCGTGGCTTGAGTCAGGCTCACCTTAGTCTTCAGGGTGACATATTTGCTTTTCAGCATTTTAAAGAAGTCTTTTCCAGTGAATCCAACTCGACAACACTTGGCTGGCTGGCTAGCTTTACCAGTGCAATGAATCTTTTGATTTCTTGACTGCTACTTCTATGAGTGTTGATTGTGGATCCATGTAAAATGAAATCCTTGACAATCTCAGTGTTTTCCCCATTTGTCATGATGTTGCTTATTGGTCTAGATGTAAGGATTAGTTGTGAGGATAAGATGGGTTAGTGGCAGTTATGCTGACGAGGTCTGCAAAATTAGGTAGTGTCTCGAGTTGATCTTTTCAAAATAGAAAAGAAACAAGTGAGCACAGAGACATGGGAACCTCATACCGCTGAGAAATCAACGTCCGGAACAGAGGGCATGCTTTGGACATGGGATTCCTTCACTGAAATGTTCCCGGACCAAGGGAAGACTGATGACAAGGACCTTCAACCAGAGCTGACAGAGAGAGAGAGCCTTCCTAGCTTCCAGTGTCGTAGAAACATGCAACACACAAGCTACCACAGTACAACAAACTGACAGGAAAGCATGATGGAGGTGTCAAAAGGCACAATGTTAGTTTGAAGGAGCTTCAACTGGCCAAATCAAAACGTAATGACAGTTCATGATTATAACTTATAAAATATAGCAAAGAATCTCTGAGTCTACACTGATACAGATGAATGAATAAATGAGAAGAAAACCTATTCATGACAGTAGAAAACCAACTGACAGTGGAGAGGAATGACAGAATTATAGAATCACTGTTGGCAATGACAATAATAATGATAACAATTTGGGCAAGAAGGGATACCAAACTGGTAGAAAAAAATTTTGAGAAATAACAGGATTTACATAATCTTAAAGCATATCTCTGCATGGTAGTTTTTAACTATAAAGGATAAAATAGTAACCATACTAGAGAAGGACTGGTTAAGAGCTTTGCTGCTAAACAAAAGGTCAGCAGTTCAAATCTACCAGCTGCTCCTTGGAAACCCTTTGGGGCACTTGTCTTCTGACCTGTAAGGTCGCTGTGAGTCAGAATTTACTCAACAGCATCTCACAACAAGAGGAACATCATACTGGAGAAAGTTGGCAGACATTATCTTAACCAAATAATTCCAGTTGACATCAGGAGCCATGGGAGCAACTGGCAGAGTGTGCGTGTGTCCCCTGAGATGGAACATTGAAAAGGAAGGATACATCATGTCTGTACTGGTCCAGGCAAAGAAAGTAAACTAACTCTAAATATGAGTAACCATTAACAAAGCCATCCTACAAAATAACTGGCCTAGACTTTCTGAAAGTGTCAATGTCATGAAACACAAAGACATGGAAACTGTTCAAGAATAAAAGAAACTAAAAAGATGCAACAGATTATTACAACAGATGATTCTGGATTTTCTTCTAGTATAACAGACAGTAGGAGGATAATCAGCAAAATCTAAACAAGGGCTATAGTTTAGATAACAGCTTTCTAAAATGTTAATTTCCTAATTTTTATAATTTTACCATAGTTACATAAGAGAAATTTTTGTTTTGAAGAAGTACACACTTCCGTATTTATAGGTAAAGAGGTATCATGTCTACAACTTAATCTTAGAAAGAGAAAAGAAATGTCACTAAATATTAGCTTTGGGGGCATCTGGGTGAAGTTTATCTGAAAATTATTTGCCCTATTCTTGCAATCTTTCTGTAAGTCTGAAATTATATTTTTTAAAAAAGCATCAATTGATGTAGTTAAATTGCAGTATCACTCGTGATACTCCCCATCTCTGTCCTCATGCTGTATTTTCTTCTACAGCAGTTATTGTCATATCATATAGGATGTGATCTACTCCCCTCGTTTATTGTCCGTCTCTAACCACTACAACAGAAACTTCATCAGGGCAGAGTTTTACAAGAAGAAGTTTAATAAATATTTGTTAAAGAAATGACTGTGACAGAGTTGAAAAAAAAACTGAATGTTGATGAAACCATGGTCAACATTTGAATTTAAGCAAATTAACTGGCAGTTAAAAAAGCAACAATCTTCAGAAGAACATAACAGAATCCGATGTACTATCCACAATGTCTAGTTTTCAACAACAAAGAACTAGGCGTGCAAATAAATAGGAAAATGTGACAACGGAAATTATGCAGGAATGTGATGTAAGAAAAAAACTGGTCAGTAGAAACTAACCACAAGTGGGCACAGGTATTGGAATACTACACAAAGATGTCAAAGCAGTTCTGGTAGATATTTAAATAAAATAAAAGGAAATGTAGTTTTTTTTTAAGTTAAAAGACTAGGTGGCTTTAATGAGTAAGCAGGAAATTCTAATGGAGAAAAAGGAACTACAAAGAAAAGTAGATGAATACTGCATTGCTGAAAAGTGTATCACCAAGATGAACAGTTTACTAGATATGTTTATGAATGGACTGGAGATGACAGAAGGGAAAAAACTTGAGGGCTTGAGACAGAAAAACAGAAAGAAGCCATTACAAAGAGGAGAAGAAAATGCTGAAGAAGAAAAATGAACAGAGTATCAGAGAACTACAGAAAAAAATCAAGAAATTCAATATACGTGTAATTGGAGTCCAACAAGCAGATCAGAGAGAGATAATAAAAAAATATTTGAAGAAGTAACAGTCTAAAATAGTCCATGTTTGGTGAAAAACTTTAAATTACAAACTCGGAAGCTAAAGAAGCAGGACAAATACAAAAGAGGTAGAAAAAAACCATACCTGGACACCATATAGTCAAGATAAATAGAAATTCTTGAAAGCAGTCAAGAAAAACAGCATCTTACCTACAGAGGGACAGAAACAAAATTAACAACTGTCTTCTCACTGGAAATCTTGGTGGCATAGTGGTTAAATGCTACAGGAGCTAACCAGAAGGTCAGCAGTTGAAATCCACCAGGTGCTCCTTGAAAACTCTATGCGGCAATTCTACTCTGTCTATAAGGTTGCCACAGGTAGGACTTGAGTTGAGACAATGGATTTGGGTTTGGGTTTGTTTTTGGATTTCTTATCAGAAGCAGTAGAGACTAGAGTGTATTGAAATTACATATTCAAACTGCTGAAAGGAAAATAAAACTATCAACTAAGAATTCTATGTCTAGCAAAAGTGTCCTTCAAAAATAAAAACAAAGTAGAGACCAAAAAAAAAAAAAACCAGATAATTAGTCTTCTTGTTGTTGCTAGGTGATGTCAACTTGGTTCTGACTCATAGTGACCCGATGTACAGCAGAACTAAATACTGCCTGGTCCCTCATCATCCTCATAATTGTTGCTATGCATGAGCCTGTTGTTGCAGCCACTGTGTCCACCGATCTCATTGAGGGTCTTCTTGTTTTTCGATGACCCTCTTCTCCACCGTCTGCTCCATGATGTCCTTCTCCTGCAACTGACTCTTCCCGATAACGTGCCCGAAGTACGTGAGGCTGAGTCTCACCATCCTCGCTTTGAAGGAGCATTCTGCTCATACTTTCTCCAAGACAGGCTTGTTCATTCTTTCTACAGCCCATGGTATGTTCATATTCTTTGCCAACATCACAGTTCAAAGGCATCACTTCTTCTGTGGTCTTCCTTATTCATTGTCCAGCTTTCACATGTGTATGAGGCAACTGAAAACACCATAGGTTGAGTCAACCGCACCTTAGTCTTCAAGGTGACATCTTTGCGTTTCAGCACTCTTAAGAGGTCTTTTGTAGCAGATTGACCTAATGTGACTCATGATTTGGTTTCTTGATGGCCATTTCTAAGAACTCTAGCTGTGGTTCCAAGCAAATTGAAATCCTTGATGGCTTCAATCTTTTCTCTGTTTATCATGATGTCACTTACTGGTCCACTCCTAAGGGCTTCTGTTTTCTATGTGTTGAAATGTAATCCATACTGAAAGCTGTGGTCTTTAATTCTCACCAGTGAGTGCTTCAAGTCCGCTTCACTTTTCACAAAGAAGGCTGTGTCATCTGCATCTCTGGTAGAGAAACGCTACAGGAAGCTGTTCTGGCTGAAGGAAAATGAGACCAGAGGATAATTTAGATCTATAGGAAGGAACGAAGAGCAACCAAAAGGGCAGACGTGTGACTAAATATTAATTAATATGTATATCATCGTCTCTTAATGCCTTTAAAGGCATATGATGGTTTAAAGCAAAATGAACAGCACTATATCCTTGGGTCTATAATGTGTATTAGATGTAACGTACGTTATGGCAGCATTACATGAAACCATCATCACCAAGTTCCTGCATTTTACCTGAAGTATGTCAACATAAATTCTCAGTCCAAGCCAACTATGATAAATTAGAAACGCATCTTGTAATCTCTAGAGCAATCATTTAAAAACAACGCTAAGATGTGTAGCTATAAAATTTCATCCAGAACCAAGCCCATTGTTGTGAAGTTAATTCCTACTCATGGCAAGCCCGTGAACAGGATTTTTGTGGCTGTAATCTTCAGGGGAGTGGATCACCAGGCCTTTCTTATGTGGTGCCACTGGACAGGTTCCAATCACCAACCTCTAGGTTAATAGGCAGTCACCAACTGTGCCACCCAGGGACCTAAAAAGTCAGTAGGGTAATTTAAATAAAACACTGGAAATATAGGATAAATGCATCAGAAAACAGAAAAATAGGAACAGAAGAACCAGAAAAAAAGAGGAGATATACAAAAACCAAATGGCCAAATAATAGACCTCAATTCTACCAAATTGGTATGTAGATTAACTATAAGCAGCTTACATATTAAAATTGAAAGGCAAATATTTTCAGGCTAGATAAAAATGTAAAACCCAGCTAAACGCTGTCTGCAAGTACTTTAAATACACAGACACAGAGAGCTGGAAGGTAAAACAATGGAGAGAGACCACGGAAGCAGTAATGATAAGAAAAGTCGAGTGGCTGTATTAATATTACCACTACTGTCGAGTCAATTCAGACTCATAGCGACCCTATAGACAGAGTAGAACCACCTCATAGAGTTTCCAAGGAGCACCTGGAAGACTTGAACGGTTGACCTTTTGGTTAGCAGCCACAGCATCTAACCACTACGCCACCAGGATTTCCATATTAATATCAGACAAAACAAATTTCGCTATAACAATATAACTAAAAAGGAAATGGAGATTTCAAAATGATAAAAGAGTCAGTAGGCCAAGAAGGTGTCAACATTACAAATACTGTATCCTTAAAAACAGTTTCAAAATAACAGGAATCTATGGCTTTTTAGTATTTTGGCCAAGACCAAGTGTAGCATGCATGATACAAAATCTGCTATATCTAAAAGTAGAAAGGGATAAATCATCCATCACAAGAGAAGATTTTAAGACATATTTTTAAGTAATTGATAGAGTAGCTAAAGAAAAAAAATGGTAAGGATATAGATTTGGACAACACTATCAAACCCATGAACTAATTGGTGTTTATAGAACTGTAGCCTAACAACTTCAGAATACAAGATCAACTGTAGAAGCAATGGCTTCCAAGGTCATCCATATGCTGTATCATAGAGTCTCAAAAGACCAAAATCTCACACAGGTTACCTGGCTTTAAAGGAACTCATTAAATATCAAACACAATGAGATGCCTAGAGAAGCCCTGTTTGAAAATCAAGGAGCACCTTTATAAATAACACATGGGTCAAAAAATATTGCAATCAAAAGAGAAAATATTTCTAAATGAATGATAAAAAACACAACATGTAAAAATGTGTGGCATACGGCTAAATAATGCCAAAAGAGGATTTTATAGTTTTAAAATGCTTGTGTTAGAAAAGAAGAAAGGTCTAAAATCCACACTGTAAGGTACTATATTAAGAAGCTAAAGAATAACAAAGAGAATTGAAGTAAACCAGAAGGAGTAGTAACAAAGAAGTAACAAAAAGCAGAATCCAGTGTAGTAGAAACAAAATAATAACAGATAAAATAAACGAAAATCAAAGCTTGTTTTTCAAAGACATCAAAGAATTGATAAGCCTCTAGGGTATCAAGAAGAAAAAATATTAATTTCAAGAATGAAAGAAGGGACGCAATCACAGCTCCTACAGATGCTAAACAGAAAATCCAGCTCTCTGCAACAGGAAGAAAAGATCTGATTTGTGGGACTGCCAATATCTATGATGCAAATATTTCTGCAATGGTTGCTTTTAAGCTACTAATACACTGTCCGCTGAATGTGAAGCTACGAAGAGCTACTTATAACCAACTTCTGTGAACCCTCATGTGCAGGCTCCAGGGATCAATATCCCTCGCAAAAACAGACAACACACAAAATAAGCATGTTCTTTGAAAGACATGAATTAACACCCACAGAATCACCAGCTGAGAAGTCAAAAAATACACAAATACATTGCACAGGGCAAATCTGCTGCAAAAGCCTTCTTGAAAGTGTTAAAAAGCAACATTGTCACCCGGAAGACTGAGACACACCTGACCCAATCACCTCGTGTGCATGCAAAAGCTGGACAGTCAACAGGGATGACCGAAGAATAATTGATGCCTTTGAATTGTGATGTTGGTGAACAATATTGAATGTACCATGGATTGCCAGAGGAATAAACAAATCTGTCTTGGAAGAAGGGCAAGCGGGATGCTCCTTAAAAGCAAGGATGGAGAGCCTACATCTCCCAGGCTTTGGAAGTATCAACAGGAAGGATCCGTTTCTGGAGAAGGACATCATGCTTGGTCAAGTACAGGGTCAACGAAAACTTGGTCAAGTACAGGGTCATTCTTGAAAGGAAGACCTTCAAGGAGCAGCTGCAACAACGGCCTCCAGCTCAATGATGGTTCTGAGCACGCTACAGAACCCGGCGGCATTTCCTCCCACGGACCACAGGTCACTACGAGTCAGGACCAACTCAGTGGCTCCTAACAGCAGCAGCGACAGCCATGCCAATCACCACTGTTGCAGGGTAAAACAGTCACTGAGTTTAGTTAGTAAAGCAAAAGGAAAGTTTTATGCTGCGCTCATTCAACAAGGCAAAAGCAGGAAACTGGACAAGCATGCTGCCACAGCCAAGTCTGCCTGGGTTCAGGGGACAGTACGAAGTCATCAGCATGCGTCAACATTACAGAATGGGCAAAGCCATTGACAGCCTCACCTTTCCACAGATGGGCTGGAAACCGTCACCCCGTGTTTTGAACTGTCTTTGTTAATGATCGTTAGTAGAGGTTTCAGTAAGGATACTCAGGAGTGTCACCAAGGGCCCAACAAGTGTTCTCCTCACTACATACTGATACAAAGGGGTTAGAGCGGAAACTCTTTTGTTTTCTGTTTGGTTGGATTATGTGAGAGATTTCTTAAATGATACTGTCTTTACGTCTCAGGGCCAAGTGGATGAGTCCTTGTGTGTACTTGTGAATCCAGTCCCAGCTGGATCACGTGCTCTATGCTCAAGAAGACAAGATGACTCCAATATTATGTCCTAAATCACTATTAGAGGAATTCAATCAATTTTTAAACCCTCCCACATGCAAAAAAAAATTAAATCCAGGAAAATAAAACTTCACTGGTGATTTCTATCAAACATCTAAGGAATAAATAATACCAGTGCTTCACAAGTCTTTCAGGAAACAGACGAGGAGGAAACACTTCATAACTCGTTTTCTGATACTAAAATTAACACTGACATTAAAAGAAAACTATAAACCAAATCCCTTATAAAAATAGACACAAATTCTTAATACTTATGAGACAATCAAACCCAGCAACATGTAGAAACTATAATACAACAAGACCAAATGGGGTTTCTCTCAGAACCCAAAGGTGGCTTAAGATTTAAAAATGCATCAACACAGTTTTTCAGATTAATAGATGAAAAACCACGCAATCATCTCAATAAATGCAGAAAAAGCACTTGAATTTGAAAAAATTCAACATGTTTTAATGTTTAACAAGTCAGCAGATTAAAAATAGAGGGAAACTTCCTCAACCTCATAAAACCCATAGCCACTGAGCCAATTCCAACTCAGAGAGAGCCTACAGGACTGAGAAGAATTTCCCTACAGTTTCCAAAGAGCAGCTGGTTGATTGGAACTGCCAGTGATTGGTTATCAGCTGAGCTTTAAGCACTGCACCACCAGGACTCCCAATCTAATACAAAGCACTGCCATGGTTTGAATTGTGTGCTCCCCTAAACATGTGAGTCAGTTAGATAGGCTACGATTCCCACTACTGGGTGCTCGTCCACCATCTTGTCATCGGATGTGACTTTCCCACGTGTTGTAAATCCTGCCTCTGGGGTGTTAAATAGGTCAGATGGGCAGCAGTTGTGTGGATGAGGCAAGGGTTCGAACTACAGATTAGACTGTGCCTCGAGCCAATTTATTTTGGGAGGGATATAAAAGAGAGAAAAATAAGGAGAGATGGGGGAGCTCATAACACCAAGAAAGCAGGGCTGGGAGCAGAGTTTCCTGCACAGAGTAGCTCCTAGTCCAGAGGAAGACTGGTGAGAAGGGCCTTCCTCCAGAGCCAGCAGAGACAGAAAGCCTTTCCCTAGAGCTGATGCACTGACCTTGGACTTCTAGCATACTTTACTGTGAGGAAATAAGTTTCTCTTTGTTAGTCATCTAACTGCTCTAACAAAAATACCATAAAGTGAATGGCTTTAACAAAGGAAAGTTCAGTCTTACACAGTCCAGTAGGCTACAAGTTGAAATTCAGGGTGTCCATTCCAGGGGAAGGCTCTTTCTCTGCCGGCTCTAGACGGAGATCCTTGTGTTGCATCAGTCTTTGTTCGGGAAGCATCTTGGTGCAGGAAACTCAGGTCTGAAGGATGCTCTCTTCTCCTAGTACTGCTTTCTCGGGGTGTAAGGTTCCCAACACTCAACTTGCTTCCTTTCCTTTTATCTCTCTTAGGATGAAAGGATAAAAGGTGGTGCAAGCCACACTCCAGGGAAACTCCCTTGACAATGGAACAGGGAGGGGACCTCAGGAAGGGTGTTAAAGTCCCACCCTAATCCTCTTTAACATACAGCATTGAAAAATCACAAAATGGAGAACAATCATAAAATACTGGGAATCATGTCCCATAACAAATTACAGATAATATTTTGTAGAATAAGAATGCCAGAATACTTAATTGTGCTCATGTCCAACCTGCAGACAGAACAAGAGGCAGTCATTCAAACAGAACAAGGTGATATCACATGGTTTAAAGTCAAGAAACATTTAAATTCAAGGACGATTTGTCCTTCTGATGATGTGTCCAAACTAAGTGATATGAAGTGTCACCGTCCTTGCATCTAATACTCTGTCCTTCCTCCAAGATGTTCCTCCGGCAGTCCATAATAGACTCAATATTCTTCACTACCACTATAATTTAAATGGGAAAATCCCCTTTGATTTTCTTTTTCCACTGTCCAGCTTTGACCTGTATATGAGACAACTGAAAATACGACATTTCGGTTACGTGCATCCTGGTCATCAAAGTGGCTTCTTTGTTTTTTAACACTTTAAAAAGATCTTTTGCAGCAGACTTTCCCAGTAGAACATACACAATTTGATTTCTTGACTGCGGCCTCTCTGGGTGTAGATCATTGATCCAAGCAGAATGAAATCTTGGTCAATTTCAATTTTTTTGCCATTTATCATGCTATTATTTTTTGGTCCAGTTTTGAGGATTTTCATTTTCTTTATGTTCAGACGTAAGGCTGTAGTAAACAGAGCTGTCCTCAGTAAGTGCTTCAAGTTTATCTTCATTTTTGGCAAGCAAGATTGTGTCATCGGCACATCGAAGGATGTTAATTAATCTTCCTCTAATTCGGAAGTCACAGTTTTCTTCATATAGTCCAGCTTCTTGGATTGGCTGCTCAACACACCAATTAAAAGAAGGGAAACAACCCTGCTACTCACCTTTTCCAACATTAAACCACTCAGTGTCCCCTTGTTGGGTTCAAATGACGTGCTTCCTGATGCTTTAGTAGGTACTGGAGGCGAACTTTCTATTTTTCCTCACCTGAAAATAACTTTCTTTAATCCCTGTTGCTATAAGATGTTTTCACTGGGTACAGAACTTCAAGTTGGGGACTCTTTTTTCTCAGCCTGTGAAAAAATTGAAGCCATGCCTTCTGGCTTCTGTTGTTTCCATTAAGAAACCAAGCATCAGCCTTTCACCCCATTGTGTATGATCTCGTCTTCTGTTCCTGTCTGTAGGACATTTTTGTTGTTGTTTTTGGTGCTCTGTAGTTCTATGTTGTATTTTATTTAATTTGCTTGGAATTTGTTTGTTTTCTGAGGATTATTCTTTCCTTGATTCTGAAAATCATCTCAACTATTATCTCTTCACTGTGTTTTCCAGGTGTCTTATCCTCCTCCCTAACTTATCTTTATTTTTGTGTCTCATGCTTACTTTCAATAGCCAAGTGCCATCAAGTCGGATTACTTTCAATGCTTTCCTTATTCTGTTTTTAATTCACTAATTCTCTCTTAGTTTTTTTCTAAACTGCTATTAAATCCATCCATTGATTTTTTTTTTTCCAACTGTAGGAACACAAGCTTCAGAGACAAGCTGGCACGGGACTCATGCCTTGAAGGGCAATACAGATCTGCTCAGGGAGAGAGTAAGTGGGGATGTGGTGGAAGATATTCCAGGCCGAGAGGGCAGTGCAAATAAGAGCACAGAGATCTGCAAAGGCAGGGTGAATTCAGGGATCTTTGTCACCTAACAAGACCTAGGTGTGAGGAGGCTGTGACAACTGGGATTGCGTGTTGACTTGGCTGGGCCACTAAGTCTCAGTGTTGGCAGTCATGTGATGCTGTGATCACTTCCTGCTGAGATTCCATGTGTGATCACCCCTATGACAGTATCTGTTGTGAGGAGCCAATCAGTTGGAGGGGAGTATTCTTGGGCATGTAGACTGCTTTGAGTGTGGGCAGACATTCTGGCAAAGCTTGGAGAGGGGGTGCTCCCTCTGAATCCTGTAGCTGCCTCCTGCTCATCTGGCCTTTGGTTCTCAGGACTCAAGCTAACAGCTCACCTGCAGTCTTGCTTACCAATCTTGAGATTCCATGATGTTAACAGCCTGTGAACAAGAGCCCTGCTCTCCAACCTGCTGATCTTGAGTTCACCAGCCCCCGTGGCTCCATGAATCAGGAGAAGCCTCTATCCTGCCCCATGGGGTTGGGATATTGCAGCCTCTAGAATCACATGAGCCATTTCTCTGATGTAAATCTCTCTCTATGTATGTTTTTATTTGCTGTTTTTTTTCTCTAGAGAACCCAACCTAAAACAAGGACTGATGAGTGAGGCTAGAAAGGAAGGTTGGTGTTGGACGGCTGAGGACTTAAATGCCAGGCTGATGGGTTTCTACTCTCCTTGGGCACTAGGGAGCCCCTGCAGGCTTATAACAGAAGAGACACCCAATCAGGCAAACTGAGGCAGAGACATATTTGCCTCACTCACCAACTTATGTTCACCACATAGCACGTTGCAGGCATTCAGTAAATATTGTAGATGAGTGAATGAGTCAGTAGATGAAATAATAAACTTACTGGCTTGTTGTTGTTAGTGCCATCAAGTCAGATTGTGCTCATACGGATTGTCTTATTCATTTAGTGCTACTATAACAGAAGTACCAGAAGTGGATGGCTTTAACAAAGAGAAATACACTTTCTCACCATCCTGTAGGCCACAAGCCCAAATTCAGGGCATCAGCTCCAGAAGAAGGCTTTCTCTGTTGGCTCTGGAGGAAGGCCCTTGTCATCATTCTTCTCCTGGCCTGGGAGCTTCTGAGGCACAGGGACCCTGAGTCCTTTTCAAAAGGTGCCCTCTGCCCCCAGCACTGCTTCTTTTCTGATTGTCTGAGATCCCCCACTGTTTCTGTTAGCTTCTTTCTTTTACATCTCAAGAGAGTGCCTCCAGGCCAATACAGTCTTACACATGGAGTCCTGCCCCACCAACCCAACTCTGCCCATCCTCCCTCTTCAGCATCCTAGAGGCAGGGTTTGTAGCACGTGGGAACATCACACAATACAGGGACTCATGGCCTAGCCAAATTCTACACACATTTTCAAGGAGACAGAATTCAGTCCGTGACAGTGACCCTAGGCACAATAGAATGAAACACTGCTCAGTCTTGTGCCATACCCACACAATCACGTTTATGCTTAAACCCATCACTGTAGCCACTGTATCAATCCATCTTGTGGATGGTCTTCCTCTTTTTCACTTCCCCTCCCCTCTACCAAGCATGATGTCCTTCTCCAGGGACTGACCACTCCTGACAACACATCCAAACTATGTAACACTCAGTCTCACCATCTTTGCTTCTAAAGAGCACTCTGGTTGTACCTCTTCCAGGACAGATTTGTTTGTTCCACTGGCTTAACTTTTTCAAGTTGAGGAATCTAGAGTATGCATCTTTGTTAGTTCAGTCTGCATTTGTTTAAAGCTGACTATTTGGACAGGCCATTAGACAACTTCAACAAAAATTTCTAAGCAGGCATTTGGTGGTTCCCTGAGTATCTCATTCTCTCATTGGTTACGCATTGACAGTTTCAGACTCCCCTTCTTGTCCATGAAAGAGTGTCTCTCTGCACCTCTGTTCTGGTCTCTGGACCCATGGCCTCTTCCCCAACATGGCTCATGGCTGCTGTCTTGTGTGTCCAGCACAGCTTTCCAATTAGGTCTTCAGGAGAACAGTCCCACACCTTAACCACAGGATGGGCTTGGGATCCAAGCTGAGCCTGTTGGTTGTGTGATTGATCCTGATATGGACATGGGATGCCAGCTAGCCAGCTGCATCCTTCCCCAGAATTTTTTCTGGGAAAAAACACTGGGGAACAGTCCTCTTCCTCCCAAGCAGGAGCAAGTTAACCAGTAAGCAGGGTGCACGCGGGCTGACCTGGGCTGACTAACTGCAGGGCACAGTTTCATGTGCGCTTCACCACATCTCGGAAATCTTGTGCTACAATTTCGGGTGAAATTTCAGGTGAAACACTGAAACTGTGCCCTAAAGGTTAGTAGCCAAGCCAAGTGCCATTGAGTCAGGTTAGTACATAAGTACAAATCAGCCCGTGCATACCTTGTTTATTGTGTGACCTGTTCCTGCTCTCAGGTAGAAAGTGTCAGACCTCTGAACCCCCGGGGCCCTCCTGCACATGAAGACGACAAGGAGAGAAGACAGAGATCAGGAGGGACAAGGTGACACATCCAAGCCCCTGTTTCCAGAGGCAACAAGGACACCTCCACCCTGCCCTGAGAATGTTTTATCACATGAAACAACAAACCAATGAATTGTGCTTTTTCTCCCATTCACCAGGAGATTCTGTCATTTGCAGTCAAAAGAGGTTTAACTAATTCAGGTTAACTTTGTGTGGTAGGTTACTTTGAAGGTGTTTGTTTGCTATTCATTCATTTTAGATAATACAATGGTTAAAAGCACAGGCTTCTAACCACAGGGTCCTCAGTTTGAATCAACTACTCAATCCTTGGAAACTGTATGGGGCACATCCAATCTGTCCCACAGGGTCACTGTGAGTAGGAATTGACTCAGTGGCAATGGGTTTGACTGAGGGCTGTTTGGGGGGAGGAGGTGGTGCAGAGGTTAAGCAGTTGACTGCTAACTGAGAGACTGGAGATGCAGATCTAACCAGTGGCTTCACTGGAGAGAAGACCTGGTGATCTGCTCACATAAAGATCACAGCCTAGGGGACCCTAGGAGGCATTTCCCTGTCATGTGTGGTCACTGTGAGTTGAAACTGACTCAAAGGCATCTCACAACAGCAGCAACATTTATTTATTTATTTTGCTATGTTTAACTGAATACAGACAATGTTCTGTCAGTTTCCCCAGGTGGCCAGTCACCTAGAATTTTTCCAGATACCGTATCCACCTGCTTTGCTTCCAGCGGCCTGGGACCGCCTGGGTTGCAGGCCCCCCACCCAACATCTGATGATATGGTTGGGAAGTGAGGTCAGCCCAACCACCATGCTGACCCAAGCGGGCAGGGAGCTGCCGAGACTTTCCAGGACCTCTGGCTCTGGGAACCCCTCCCTCACATGCTCCCTAGGTAGGGGAGCTCGCCACACAGAAACTCATGGTTCCCCTAAAGTTGTGAGGCTGCCCTCTTCAAGCCACTGGGAGGCATCTCCATCAAAATGGACTATATCTCCTTCTCCTCATGTGCCTCGGGTACCCACCTGATCTTGTAGGTGAAGACACTGAGGGTCAGAGTGGGTAAGGACATGTCCCAAACCAGACAACAACCAGGGGGCAGAGCTGGGAACTGAGGCTAGGGTTCCCAGTTTGCATCTGGAGTTATTTCTTCTGGAGGCAGTGAGGCTCACAGGTGAGGCCACACCAGAAGACCCGGATACAGGTGTCTACTCTACCACATAGTGCTGGGTGCCTTCGCTAATTCCCTGACAGCTCTAAGCTTCAACTTCTACCTCTTTACATTATGGGAGGTGGTTTCTCAGGGCTTGGAATGTTGTCTGTTATTTGGACCCCAGAGCTGCTGGGAAGTGGGAGGTGGTGCTTCCATGGTCAGATTCTCTCCTTCTGTGCAGAAAACCAGGTTCAATTCCCATCCACTACACTTCATGCAGTCACCATTCATCCATCAGTGGAAGCTTGTGCATGGCTGGAATGCTGAGGATGTTTCAACAGAGCTTCCCAACTAAGAAGGACTAAGAGGAACGATCTGGCCGTCTACTTCTGAACACTCAACTACTGAAGGTCGTGGGGACATAATCCTACTCTGAGACAAGTGGGGTCACTGTAAGACAGCATTGACTTGGTGGCTACTAATTTATAGAAGTGCGTGTATTTCTGTATCCCACCTTTTTATCAAAAAACATTTTAATAACTGTATTTCAATATCATTAGCTTCTTTGTAACCTGCTTGTTTTATTTTGTGCAATAAGAAAACATTATTCTGAGGAGGAAGGGCCAAGATCACAGACTAAACAGATGCTTCCCATGACCCCTCTAAGACCCAAAAGAACAAATGAATCCAGTATACCTGGCATCCTAGGAGCCCTGAACATCAAAGGAAACATAATAAACTGGACTGAGCAACAGGAAAGGGAGAGAAGCAAGAGAAGTATGAAGGGTCCACAGACCCAACCTGCTGTAAATGGCCACAACCACTGAGTGGTGGGCCAAGCACAGAGGTTAGTGTGTGTCCTTCTCAGCTGGGGTGATTGTTTGGAGAACCTACTTACACCTCCAGAGCCAGTGAGAGAGAGCACCAGACAGACAAAAGCTAAGTTTTGGTGTGTAACCTACTGTGTGTGCAGACATATTTCTTGCCTTCAAGATAAGCCTATCTCCCTTCTCCCAGCTCTCTCCTCTCCCTTTTATGTATCGCACTCAGGATTAGAGTCTGAAGTCATTAACTGACTCAGATGTAGGACTCCTTAAGACTGCACTGAGCCGTTCTCCCTCTCCCTTCTCTGCACTGCACACAGCTCTGCAGTCTGACACCATTAGCTGAGTCAGAGGTAGGGTTCAAGACAGCCTTGAGCCATTCTCCAAGACTCAGAGAAAGAAAACAATTTAACAAATTCAGGAAAGGGTGTGGATGTTCTACCAACTCCCCTAAGCCAAAAAAAAAAAAAAAAAAAAAAAACAGGCCCCCAAACTATTCCTTCACCTAGATTCAGACATACGGGAATATGCTGTCTTTACAGACACTCTGGGACACTGTTAGCTCCTGCCTTTCTCAGAGGCTGCAGCCAGACACCAGTGCCTACACCGATGATTCCAGCCCATCTAGTACAATAGGCAAAAGCCTGTCTCACACATTTGGTGACTGTCTGGACACCTGAGCTGAATTCATATAAGAAAAGTAAATGGCCTCTTGGGCCCTTATCTCTAGTAACTGCTCTAACCACCTTGTGAAAGGACATTAGAGCTGCAAAGACAATAATAACCAAACTATCACACATGACCAGCTCATTTGTACATTTCTAAACAAGAAGCTAGCATACAGTAGGCAAATATAAAACAAATAAATGCAATTTACTGATGGCTCAGAAACAATAGCCCATATCAAAACACTTAAAGCTTTCTTTCCTTCTTTCTTTCTTCAGAAAGCTCCCAAAAGAAAGAATCAAATTTTCCAGAGAAAGAGAACTGCCTGGAGCTGTAAGAGGTAGGATACAAAAGATTAATTTTTAGAACTCTTCAAGAGATGAGGAAAAACGCATCAGAACATAATGACAAATTGAACAGGCCACAAGAAAGTATAGAGTGGCAAGAATTAGAAATTCAGAAAATTAATAATAAAATGACAGAATTAGACAACTCAATAGAAAGTCAAAGGAGCAGAATTGAGGCAATGGAAGGCCATATTAGTGAGACTGAAAACAAAGCACATAACATCAGTAAAGAATTTGAAAAAAATCAAGAATCACTAAGAATTATGTGGGATTCTATGAAGAGGAATAACCTATGAATGAGTGGAGCACCTAAAAGAGGGAGAGCAGGAAATATAGAGAGAATTGTTGAAGATCTGGTGAGAGAAAATTCTCTGATATCATGAAACAGATGAGAAGATATCTATCCAAGACACTCATCAAATACCACACAAGGTAGGTCCCAAAAGAAAGATACCAGGGGATGTTATAATCAAACTTGGCAGAACTAAACATAAGGAGATACTTTTAAAAGTGGCTAGGGATAAACAAAAAATAACATACAAAGGAGAATCTATTATAAGACTAAGTTCAGACTACTCAGAAGAAACCATGCAGGCAAGCAGACAACGAGATGGCATGCACAAAGCCTTGAAGGAAAATAATTGTCAGCCAAGAATTATATTCCAGCAAAATAGTCACGCAAATAAGATGGTAAAGTTAGGGCATTTCCAAATGAACAGAAATTGAGGGAATTTGCAAAAAGCAAACCAAAATTACATGAAATACTAAAAGGAGTCCTTTGATTAGAATGTAAATAACACTAGGTAACAATCAAAGGGCAGAACACAGAACAGAACAATGACCAAAAAGCACAAAGTGACACCCAATGCTGTTGAGTTGATTACGACTCACAGTGACCATGTAGGACAGAGTAGAATTACCCCCATAGAGTTTACAAGGAGTACCAGGTGGATTTGAACTGCTAACTTTTTGGTTAGCAGCCATAGCACTTAACCACTAAGCTGCCAACACTTCCACACCCCCAATAATAGGGATCCAAAAATACATAACACAAACACTAACTGCAATGAAAACAGAAATAGCTTCATAATAACAGTTGGAGACTTCAACACAACATTCTCAGTGAAGGATAGAACAACTACAAAAAAGCTCGGTAAACACATGGAAGATCAAAATGTCACAATCAACCAACAAGAACTCATAGACACAGAACACTCTACCCAACCTCAGCCATGTATACTTTCTTTTCCAATGTTCATGGAACATTCACTAGAATTGACTACACACTAGGTCACAAAGCAATTCTTAACAAAATTTAAAGTGCTGAAATATTACAAAACATCGTTTCAGATCACAAAGCCATTAAAGCAGAAATCAGTAACAGGAAAAAGAAAGAAATCAAACACTTGGAAACAGAACAACACCTTGCTCAAAGACAACTAGGTTATAGATGAAATCAAGGATGGAATAAAGAAATTCATAGAATCAAATGAGAATGAAAACAGATCCTACCAGAATCTGCAAGACACAGCAAAAGAAGTCCTTGGAGGTCAGTTTATCTCAATAAACGCACACATCTAAAAAGAAGAAAGATCTCAAATCAGCAAGCAGCAAAAGACTCCCTTGGGCACCAGAGAAAAAGAAATAAAAAAATAATAATCAAAGCAGAATTAGATGAATTAGACAACAGAAAAAAGGATTGAAAGAGTTAACAAGACCTAAAACAGATTTTATGAAAAACTTAACAAAATTGATAAGCCATTGGTCAAACTGACAAAAGGAAAGCAGGAGAGGAAGCAAATAACTCCAACAAGAAATGAGATGGGTAGACCCAACTGAAAATGAATCATAACAGAATACTATAAAAAATTGTACTCTAATAAATTCAAAAACCTAGGGGAAATGGACAAATTTCTAAAAATACATCTCCTACAAAACCAGCACAAACAAAAGTGGAGCAACTAAACAAATCCATCACAAAATAAGAGATTGAAAAGGTAATTTAAAAACTTCCAGCTTAAAAAAACTCACTGGCCCTGATGGTTTCACTAGAGAATTCTGCCAGACTTTCAGAGAAGAGTTAACACCACTATTACTAAAGGGATTCCAGAGCATAGAAAAGGATGGAGTACTCTCAAATTCATTTTATGAAGCCAATATAACTCTGATACCAAAATCTACTAAGCCAGCCAAAGCCAAGTGCCATTTAGTCAGATCCGATTCATGGCGACCTACCAAAGACACCACGAAAAATGAAAATTACAGAGAAATATATTTCATAAATTTAGATGCAAAAATCCTCAACAAAATTCTAGCCAATAGAATACAACAATGTGTCAAAAACATAATCATGATCAAGTGGGATTCATACTTGGGATGCAGGGATGGTTCAGCATTAGAAAACCGTTAACGTAATCAATCACATAAATAAAAGACAAGACCCACTTGATTTTATTAATTGATACAGAAAAGGCATTTTACAAAGGCCAACACCAATTCATGTCAAAAGCTCTCAGCAAAACAGGAAGAAAAGGGAAGTTCCTCAGCATAACAAGAGTCATCTATTCAAAACTAAAGCCAACATCATTGTAAATGGAGAGAGGCTGAGAGTATTCCCTCTGAGAACAGGAACCAGACAAAGATGCCCATTGTCACTTCTCTTATTCATCGTGGTCCTGCAGGATCTAGCCAGAGCAATCAGACTACGAGATGAAGGAATAGAGAGCATCCACACTGGTAAAGAAGAAGTAAAAGAATCTGTGTCTGCAGATGATATGATCTTATACACAGAAAACCTTAAAGAATCTACAAAAAAAGTACTGAACAGAAGAGTTCGGCAAAGTATCAGGACACAAGGGAGACATCCATAAATCAGTTAGATTCCTTTATACCAACAGAGAGACCATCAAAGAGGAAGTCATCAAATCAGCAGCATTTACAATAGCCCCTAAAAAGACAAAATACCTAGGAATAAATCTAAATAGAGACGTAGAAGAAAAATACAAGAGAAAAGAAAATAAGAGACTACTTATTTTCAAAGAAAATGTAAGGGACTTTCACAAGAAACCAAGAGACCTATATAATCGGAGAAACCTACCTCCCTCGTGGATAGGAAGACTTAACATCATAAAAATGTCTAGTCTATCCTAAATGATCTATAGATACAACGCAGTCTCAATACAAATTCCGATGGTGTTTTTTAATGAAATGGAGAAATAAATAACCAAATTCATATGGAAAGGGAAGAAGGCACGAATAAGTAAAGCACTACTTAAGAAGAAAAAAGAGGGGGGTCTCACATTACCTGACTTTAGAACCTATTTTGCTGCCATGGTAGTCGAAACAGCCTCGTACTGGTACAAAAACAGATAAACAGAACAATGGAACAGAATTGAGAATCCATATATAACATCATCCACCTATGAACAACTGATTTCTGACAAAGATCTAAAGTTCATAAACTGGGGAAAAGACAGTCTCTTTAATAGTGGTGTTGGCCTAACTGGATAACCATCTACAAAAAAAAATTAACCAAGACCGGTATCTCACACCATGCACAAAAACTAACTCAAAATGGATCAAAGACCTAAATCTAAAATAGTAAAGATCATGGAAGAAAAAATAGGGACAACACTGGGAGCCCTAATACATGACATAGACAGACTACAAAATATTACTAACAATGCACAAACACCAGAATAAAAAATAGGTAACTGGGAACTCCTAAAAATCAAACACTTACGCTCATCTGAACAAGTCACCGAAAGAGTACAAGGACTACATACAGACTAGGAAAGTATTTTGGGCTACCGCAAATGCCATTGTCATCTGATCTCCATAAGCTACAAGTACTGCAAAACTTCAACAAGAAAAAGACAAACCAACTAGGCAACAGGCAAAGGACAGGGACAGGAGCTTCAACAAAGAGGACATCCAAGATGCTAACACATATGAGGGAATACTTACAGTCATTAGCCATTAGAGAAATCCAAATAAAAACTAAAATGAGATACATCTCACCCCAACAAGGCTGGCATTAACTAAAAATAAGTTGTGGAGAGACTGCAGCTCTTCTACATTGCTAACGGGAATATAAAACGGGACAGTCACTTTGCAAATATAATTGGCACTTTGGCACTTTCTTCAAAAGCTAGAAACAACAGAAGGACCCATATGAATGGGATAGTGCATCAGTATGAGACCAGAAGAATCAGGTGGCACTCAGCCACCACCAAGGGCAGCCGTGATGGGGGACGCGAGGTAGAGTCCCTGACGTAACACCGGAAAGAGAGGTATGCAGTTCAAGAACTCAACTAAAAGACCAAAACTGATGGTCCAACAGCCTGGAGGGTCCCCTGGGAACATGGCCCTTAGACTTGCTGCTGGCTCTGATCTGAAACCAATCCTGAGATCAACTGTTCAGGTAGGAATGGGCGGTGCCTGGGGACATAGTGTGAGCATGTGGTGTAGGCACTTATAGTTTTATACATATATAGGAGGCTGTCCTGCTTGTTTATTTCTAGGTAGGAGAGGAGAGGTGGAGAGGAGGGTGCAGGTGTTCATTAAGAGGAAACTAGAAGAGTGAACAGGAGAATGCTGTCACATAGTGAGGGGAGCAGATAGAGTTGTGGAGAGGTGGGCGTGCAAAATTCACTTGGATTGTACACTTTCAATTAATCACCAATAAATAAATAAATAAATAAAAAGCTAGAAATAGAAATAGTATATGATCCAGCAATCCCACTTCTTGGAATACATCCTAGAGAAATAAGGGGTGTCACAGGAACAGATACATGCACACGAATATTTATTGCAGCACTGTCCACAAAATAAAAAATCAAATCAAACTAGGTGAGCATCAACAGACAAATGGATAAACAAACTGTGGTATATTTACAAATGGAATACTGTGCAAGAATAAAGAACAACAACCACCTTAGGAAACATCTCATAATGCAGAGTCATCTGGAAGATACTAGGTTGTTATTGCAAGGTGCCATTGAGCACCTCGCCCAATTCACAGCGACCCTGTGAACAGCAGAACGAAACACTGCCTGGTCTTGTACCATGCCCACAATCACTTTTATGTTTAAGTGCATTTTTGCAGCCACTGCGTCAATCCACCTCATTGAGGGTCTTCCTTTTTTTCACTGACCCTCCACTCTACCAAGCATGATGTCCTTCTCCAGGGAATGCTCCTTCCTGACAATGTGTCCAAAGTGTGTAAGACTCAGTCTTGTCATCTTGGCTTCCGAGGAGCACTCTGGTTGGACTTCTTCCAGAACAGATCTGTTGGGTATTTTGGCGGTCCAAGGTACATTTCAACATTCTTCTCCTACACCACAGTTCAAAGAGGTCATTTCTTCTTCCATCTTCTTTGTTCATCATCCAGCTTTCATTGTTCAGCAAATGGCTGAACATCGAGGAAGATGCTATGCTAAGTGAAATTGGTTGGTTGCAAAAGGACAGACGTTGTATGAGACCACTATCATAACTTATGAAAAGGTTTAAGCACAGAAGAAAATAATCTTTGATGGTTACAAGGGTGGGGAGGGAGGGAGAGGGGCTTTTACAGATTAGATAGGAGGTAGGAATTGGGTTAGGTGAAGGGAGTTACAGCACGCAGTGGAAGGGAGGTTGGCACAACGAGACTACACCAAAAGCTGAATCATTTTCCAAATACAACCCAACACTTCGAAGGACTGAGTAGCAGGGACAGGGGTCTGGGGACCATGGTTTCAGGAGACATCTAGATTAACTGGCATAACTAGGTTTTTTTTTTTTAAGAAAATATTCCGCATACCACTTTGGTGAGTGGCATCCGGGGTCTTGCAAGCTAGCAAGCAGCCATCTAAGTCGCATCCATCAGTCCCAATCCATCTGGAGCAGAGAAGAACAAAGGACGGACATCAAAGACATAAGGAAAAAATGAGCCCAGGAGAGAGAAGTTACCAAAGACTACAACAGCGTGATGCCAGCAGACCCAGATGGTGTCCAGCCACCACGAATGACCGCCCTGCCAGAAAACAGGATGTGAAGTTCCTGAAGCAGTGGGAGAAAAATGGGTGTGCCGAACTAGAACTCTGTCAAAAGACCACACCTGAGGGTCTGTCAGACCGGAGGGTCCCCTGAGGATGTGCTCCCTGGACTCTCTGTTAGCCCAGGGCTGAAACCAGTGCTGAAGCCAACTCTTCGGACAAAGATGGCATTGGACTGCAAGACACACAGTGATGCTGGCTAAGAGTGTGCTTCTCGGCGTAAATCTGTAGGTGAGGCTGTCTGAGCACCTCCTGTCCAGAGGCATGATGAGATGCTGGAGGGGGACAGGAGTTGGCTGAACGGGCAAGGAAGTACAGGGTGGAGAGGAGGGGGCTGCTGCCAGGGAGGGGTGGGGAGAGCAATTAGAGTAGTGTAGTGGTGTGCGTATGGGGTTTTATAAGGGAGCTTCATCTGGACTGCAAACTTTCACTTAGAACACTATAAAATATTTTTTAAAAAAACAGTATTCTTAGAAGGGATCTTTCACTTGCCCGGATGCCAGCCACAGCAAAAACTGAGAGCCCTGTCCCGGGATCCTGGAGGTTAAGCAAACCTCTGTGCTCCAGATGAGGAAACAGAGGTCCAGGAGGGGGTGACCAGCACCCTGAGGTCTCTGACTCCCTTACTCACTAGGAGAAAAACTTCTTTCCTGTTGCCAGGGGTGTCCCTGGGTAGGTGTTTACTCTGCCAGGTGGAGCCCTCCCAGGTCCACTCTGGGCCACATGGTGAGTGGCCTTTGAGACAGAGAACAATGCCACATTGTAGCTAGCTGCTGATGAAAGGGAAACTTGGCCTCACTGCCCAGGCGAGACCAAGTGTCCTCCTAGTATTAATCCAGGAGGGTGTGCCCTGCTCACACGCCGCCACCCTTGCTGTGGCGGCCGTTGTGTATCTGGGTCCCTGCTGCCTCCTAATGAGCGGTCAAAGGCCACTATGCCGGCCACCTTTATTGTCAGTCTCGTCAGTAATCTTTAACCTCCGTTGGCCAAAGGCTGAAGCCCAGAACGACAAAATAAACATGGGCTGGGCGCAGGGAGGCGTGACTCAGGCTCGGCGGGCCTTGAAGCCAGCCCCCTCCTCTGCCTGCCACGCCCTCCACTCTCCTCGTAGAAGGTGTCCTGGACACTGGGGACACGTGCCCACAGCTCACCCACCAGATGCCATGAGTCTCTCCCTTGCTGCCAGTGGACGTCGGGTCCTCAACAATGGCTGCTGGATGCAGGATCCAGGAAGGAGGACGGATGCTGGTGGCAGCCACACTCACCCGGCCTGGGCCAAGCCTGCACACAGAGGCTGGGCCCGTCAATAACACATGGTCCAGCTGGGTTCTGCCAAGGAGGAGATGGGGCCCAGGTGGGCCATGGGGTGGGTGGGCTGCGACACCAGATGGGCCTGAGGCTGCCTTCACTCCACCTGCCGTCTGAATCTCCTCTTAGAGCCTCAGGCCCCTCACCTGTGAAGTGAGGACGTGAACACCTCCTCCAGGGTCAATACCAGCTGCTGTTGTTTACTGAGCACTTATGGCTGAAGTAGGTTGTCCTCACAACACCCTAAAAGTGAGCTTCACTGTTCCCATTTTGCAGACGCGGAAACTGGTACTCGGGGAGGTAGCCTTGAGAATGGCGGTAGCCCTGATCCTTAAACTGCTCTTTGCACACACCCCTGTGCACGGGAAGCCCTATCACACACAGGCACTGCTCACACTTGTGTTGACTGTGAAGTAGGGGTCATGCTCCTGTCTGGTGAGTGGGGACCCTGAGGCTCAGGTGTCCCTGGTGAGAAAAGGAAGGGTCGTTTGACTGACTACACATCCCGCGGGGTTTCGAGCACACCCCGCTACGCCTCCCAAGGGCCGAGCGCTACCCGGTCTGGGGTGGGTGCTCCTATCATCATCACGAGAGGTTCTGGGAAACACAGTCTAGGCCCGAATCCACTTAAAGGTGCAAATAGAGACCCAGGTGTCCCTAGACGTCCCCTGGCGATGCAACAGCATCTCCTCGTCAGCTGCCTTTCTTCTGATCCAAGTTGTCACTGTACGTTAGGACGGACAAAGACCAAACAGACCCCACGATCACGGCATGGGCAAGGAGGCTTCTTGTTTCCATGAGAAAGACACCAGAGGTGGACAAGGAAGTGAGAAGTCTGGATTTTTCCTCCACGTCCTGCTCCGCTGGCAAAATGCCACCATCTCAGGCCATCGGAGCTGGGACCCCAGCCAAGCCCTCACCAGCCCTCTGATAAAGTTACCTTCTGTGCCTGGGGGCAGAAGGTCAGAAAAGTCAGCAGCAGTTCGAGGAAGGTTATGGTCTTGGGGATCTGTACAAGGTGGGGCCTGGGGAGGGAGAGAGATAACAGTGGACAATAAAAGAGAGGCAGAAAGAGACAGTCAGTGGGAGCTGGCGTGGGAGCGCGGCCTGGAGAGGCCATAAAGTCCCCAGGGCCGCAGCCGGCCTTATCTGCCCCTCCACATCTGTCAATGATCACCCAGGTCCACCACTGGCCTCAGCAACGACAGCTGTGGGGGTCACACAGTGGGAAACGAGCCAGCAGCCAGGCGAGGGGAGGCTGGCTGGAGAGACAAGGGAGGTGCCGGGTGCCCTAGGCCAGCTCCTTCTTCCCCCAGGGCGCAGCACACACGGCTGTGGCGTGCTCGGACCCTGGGTGTCTCAGGTACACAGGGGTGCCTCCCAGGCTGGGCAGCCTCCACGCAGGTGAAGGTCCAGGTGTGACGCCAGGTGCTCGATCCCTCCTGAGGGTCAGCACCTGGGTGTGGTGTTGACCGTGACGGTAGTTGGGGTCATTTTCTGAGTATGAGCTGTTGCTGGACGGCAAGAATTCCAACTCAAAGGGCCCCTGACACCTGCCTCGTGACAGGCACCTGTGTACTTTGTGTGAATAATTCAGCACCTGCACACAGGAGGTGCATGATCAATGGTAAACGTTGTATTATTAATCGGAATTACCACGTCAAATCTGTGTGAAGAGTGTCACTTCCTGAGACAGCCAGGAAGGTGCATCTCACAGGCCGCCTGCTGCAAGGCCTCAGCCAATCAAAGACCTCCCATCCCCTGTCATCTGGCAGGCATGGTTCCTGAGGGCCCTCTCACTCGAACTTCCTGAAATGCATGGACACGTCATAGGCATGAAGTGATACTTTCCCTGATGTTCCAAAATGGTCAACCTGGACCCAAAGTCACCCAGAGGTTCAAGGCTCTGGCCAGCTCTGCTGACCATTCTCTGGCAAGCACCACCTCCCCACCCACTGTCCGTTTGCTGCCCTTCTCTGTGGGGCTGTTTGCCCTCTGGCTTCCTGGTGGGTTCATCCAATGTCTGGACAGAACCAGCTCTACCATACCAGAAAGCCATGCAGTGGGGGGCCCTGCACCCACACACACCAGTGAAAGCGAGTACAGGGAAAAGGAGCTGTGAAAGACATAAGGCTGGAGTTTTCAAGAATTCCAGAATTAGTCCAAGTGGCTAAGAAGTTAAGAAATCTACCGTTCGATCAAGTCTCTGCTCAGGTGATGGAAAAATCAGAATGCGATGAGCAGTGACGATTGCACAACAGGAGAGATGTAATTAATGTCACTGAATTATACTCATAAAAATGGTTGAATGGCAAATATTGTCATACATATTCCACCACCATAAAAAAAATGTAACACCTTCCAATAAAAGCTCCCCCCATTCAGAAGGACGGAGAGATGTGAGGAGTCCAGGAGGGCCAGGAAGCAGAAGGAAGCCAAGCCGCTTACTACCACGTAAGGCCCAGGGCTGCAGTTTGTAAAGCAAGACTTGAAAAACATTAACAGGAAAGTATCCCAACTAGTGAAGCTGGGAAGAAAACCAAGACTGGGCAGGCCGAGAGTCCGCCACCCATCCCTCCACTCTGGGTGCCCGTCCTTCAGACACACTGCCTCCTGCTTTGACTGTCTCATGCCAGTGCCATGGCACCAGAGTAACACGCTTTGTTACCATGCTGCTGGTACCTGGACACAGTAACAACATACATCGCCTACTACGCTATTGCTACAGCGCAGCCACAGAGAGGCAAGCATGTGTGCAAGCAAAAAAGTCAAGAGTCTTGGGGTGTGGAACAGTGCCCCACCTCCAACTTTTAAACACGTAGTGTGCACCTACTGTATACTGAACACTGCAAAGCACTTCTACATACACAGTTGTTGTTAGCTGCTGCCTAGTCAGCTCTGCCTCATGGTGACCTCACAAAGAATGGAACAGAAAGTGGCCCGGTCCTGTGCCGTCTCTGTGATCACTGGTGGGTTTGGGTCTAGTGTTGATGCCTATCAAGTCACGCCACCTCACCGAGGCTTTCCCTCACTTTGGCTGACTCTCTGCTTTAGCAGGCATGGTGTCTTTTTCTAGACATTAGTCTTTCCTCATGACATGTCCAAGAGAAGCAAGATGAAGTCTCTCATCATTGCTTCCAAGGAACGTTCCAGTTGTATTTCTTCTAAGATTTGTTCACTCTCCTGGCAACCTGTGGTATATTCCACAGTCTTCACCAACACCATAACCCCAGTTCATCAATTCTTAAGTCTTCTTTTTTTCATGGGCTGGCTTTCCCACGCATATGAGCCAACTGCAAAGACTACGTCTTGGGTCAGGTACCCTGTAGTCCTCAAAGTGACATTTTTCCTTTGTAACATTTTAAAGAAATCTTTTGCAGATTTTTCAAATGCAATATGTCATTTGATCTCTTGACTGCTATTTCCTTGGACACTGACAATTGATCCAATAGAATGACACCGTTGACGACTGCAATTTCTTCCTCATTCACCACGATGTCGTTTGTTGGTCCAGTTGTGAGGATTCTTGTTCTCTTTACAGTGCAGCGTAATCCATACTGAAAGCTGTGGTCTTTAGCCTTCGTCAGCGAGTGTGTCAAGTCCTCCCTACTCTTAGCAAGCGAGGTTGGGTCATCTGCATATCACACGGTGTCAGTGAGTCTTCCTCCAGTTCTGATGTTGAGTTCCTCAAATAGTCCCGCGTCTGGGATTATTTGCTCAGCATATAGATTGAAAATGTATAGTGAAAGGATACAGCCCTGACATACACCTTTTCTGACTTTCAGCCGTGCAATGTCTCCTTGTTCCATCGAAGTGACTGACTCCTGATCCAAGGACAGGCTCTACAGAAACATGATTAAGTGTATGCTGTGTGCACATTTGATTTTCACAACAGCCTCCCTCACCCCGTGACTCTGCATCTCTACAAACCTCAGTTTTTGCATCTGTAAATGGGGATCATAACACCGACATGACTGTCTTCTACTGGGAATGAAGGGAGTCAAGGCCCAGAATGCTTCAGAAATAGTGAGGCCGTACACATCTGTTCCTTGTGGGCTGTGGACACTGACAGCATAGACTCCTCCGTCTGTCTTGACATCCGCAGTTCCGTGGATACGGCCTGGAGTACGTGGGGTGCTAGGGAAGTGTTTACAGGGAACATGGATATAGACAATCTGTATTTTCCTTTTCAGATAAATAATGCCAGGGCCTCAGATTTTAATAAAGGATCAAAACAGCAGGCAAGTGAGCTGTGTTTTACTGGGAAATTCAAATTACAGGGGTTGCTGCAGTATACTCTAACTGCACGCATAGTGTCTCAGTGGGTGCACACAGCTGAACGTGAGGTACAGCACCACTGCCAATCATAACCAGCATCAAGAAGTCGCTGTATTTCGGGAAGGTGAGGGCCGAAGGCATTGCAGTATGTGCTTGTGCCACACGGGGGCGCCCCTCCAGCTGGTAACCCAGGTCCCTTGCCCTGTCCAACGTACACCAGTAGTGGGAGAGTGGTGGGAGAGCTGTGGGAGCTGGCTCCCCAATAAATCAGGCTGCCCTCTCAGACAGCGGATGGGTGGTGCCAGAGCACCCTAGAGGATGTGATGGCCCCTGGGAGGTGTTTAAGGAGGACTCACCCAACCAGCAGATGCAGCTGCTGAGGGGCCAGAGAGCAAGGGGCAGTCTCCAGGCAGGGGGAGTGCGTTAGGGACCCTGGTCTTCAGAGGTCTGGGGAGGAGGGGGCCGGGGAGAGGTCGCCGCCCACCCGGGTGGGGCAGAGAACAGGGACTCTGGGGAGGCAGTGAGAAAATGCCCCCGGGCTGAACTGCCAGAGTGTTCTCACCTCCGCCTACTGGCCCCTTTTCACACTCTGCCTTCTCTGTCCACTTCCTCTGGACTGGGCCCAGTCTTTGGGGCCCTGACCCTCTCTTTGCTGGTGGCCCTAGAAGAGGACCCAGTGAGGAAGCGCTTCCTGGGAACACAGAGCTGCTCACCAGGGACGTCTTCCTAGCAGGACCACAGCGTCTCCTCAGCCCACCCAGGGCTGGACAGGAAGTCATGATCCTGGCCCTGTCCTCCGTGAATGGCCAGAACTCCAGAGAGACTCATTCACTACCTTGACCACATAGGTGGAGGCACATGCCATCAACTCTCTGAAAAACTAAAAACCACACCTTTTGCTTTCCAATTGATTCCTACTCATAGAGAACCCATAGGAGAGAGCAGAACTGCTCTGTAGGGTTTCCATGGAGTCGTTGGTGGTTTATAGCTGAGCTCTTTAACCACTGGGCCACCAGAACTCCATCATCGAGCTAATTCATTCCGGTGTCTCTCTCTCCACGCAGTGACTCCCTGAGAGCAGAGGCTGTACAGCTCTGATGCCCACGCTGGAGGCCATGCAGAGCCCAGCACGTGAAGGCCCCATCCCTGTTCGTGGAAAGAAAGGATGGCAGGAAGGATAGAGGAGCCGACAGGCATGGGGGTGTGTGGCATACGGGTGACTCCTTTCTGCTGCTGGGAACATATTGCTGAGCGGAGTTCCCCTGGGGGTGCAGAAAACACAGGTTCCCATGTCCTCAGCCCCTCCTTGCCTCGTTCCCCTAAGGAGAGAGCTATGAGCTTGGCAGTGGCCCCAGGACATCATGTCTTTCCAGGATGTTGGAAGCTGAAGTGAGTTTCCAAGGATCTGTGACCAGGCTTCCCCTTCTCGGCGTGGTTGTCTTCCCAAGCACCCCATCCACTGCCTCCAGTTCTTGGGGGCAAAGAAGAGATTTGAAAGGAATGCTGGGAAGGTGCTGTCCAGGCCTTGCCTAGTGAGTCATTGCTGAATCTCACTACGGTCACCGTTGAAGTCCTCCCCTTGGGAAGCTGTGCACTGATGCTGGTGCCTAGTCCACGCTTCAGAGAAGCTTTGAAACTGGAATGCCTGTTGCACATGGTGGCAAATTCGCGAACTTAATTGTATGGTTGTCTGCGAGGCAGCTTTTAGCCAGTGCACAAACAACGGTGTTGGAACACCCTCCCTGCGCACCTGATTTGGCCCCGAAGGACTTTTTTTCTTTACCTGAAGATAAAGAAATTATTGAAAGGAAGACAGTTTGATGACATTCAGAACATCAAGGGTAATATGATGACAGCTCTGATGGCCATCCCAGAAAAAGTTTCAAAATTGGTTTGAAGGGTGGCCTAGGTGCTGGTATCGGTGCCTAGCTTCCAAAGCGGAGTACTTGGAAGGTGACTGTAGTTACATTTAGCAACGAGGTATGCAGTAGTTTTTCTAGGATGAGTCCACAAACTTAGCAGTCAGACCTTGTATGGCTAATAAGGCTGTAATCTTTAGGGAGGCACACTCCATGTCTTTCTCCCGAGGAGTGAGAAAACAATTTCCCTGCTTTGGGAGGAGTCCACAAATGGGGCCCGTCTTTCCACCCTTCCTCTGAGCAGCACCCCTGTGAGAGCAGGACCCATACAGCATCCCACCTGGGCCATTCCCCAGCAGACACCCACCCCTGCCTTTCTCCAGACCAAGCATTTAGTCCTAGGTGGGTGGCTCCTGCACCCAACCACAGAGACTGGGTGCTGCCTGTGTCCATGGGACACGGCTCATTGCTTCTGTGGCCTCCAAAGGCCTGAGCTGCTCGGAGATGCTCCTTCAAGGGGTCTGTGGGGTTCTTGCGGGTCTGAGGACCAGAGTCTTGAATCAAGGACACAAAGAGCGTGTGGCTCATTGGCCAGTGTCATAGATGCCCGATGGGAACGCACAAGCCTCAGACCCTGCAGAGAGGTTGTCTGGCCTACTTTGAGTAGCCCTACAAGGCATGCACCTGAACGGAGATTTGGGAGTATTGGGCTGCGCTCCGCCTTCAAGTCAGGGCACTCTTTGACCTTGAGCAGACCACAGCACCCTTCAGGCTGGCCCTCTCATTGCCATGGTGCTGATGGCCAAGCTAGAGCTTGCTCTGATGCCTACACTTTTGTGATTCTACATCCAGACCGAGCAGATGAGCTGGCTGGGCTCCAGCTCAGCAGGAGGGACAGGCTCAGCTAATACTGCACCTGCCCCAGAATGAACACCCAGCCATTCATCCAACAAGCAGCAAAGGTCTGCTCACTTGTGGAGTTCAGAAGGAAAGCAGCCACCCACCTGCTGAATGTGCTCATAAGGGCCAGCTCCCCGGGGTGCCAAGGAAGCGGTGAGGATGTTGGAAGTACTAGGTTGGTGATCCAAGACTGGCCATCAGCCAAGACCCTGTGGCCAGTGCCAGAAAGAGTTGGTTGAACTTGACATGGGGTGGAGCCCAAATTTGCCATTTTATTTGTGTTAAACATAGAGGGGACGGAGAAGGACGAAGGTGGGAGGTGGAGATACAGGGGAATAGGGGCAGAGAAGAAGATCTGATCTGGTCTTCCTTCTCCCGCGTGCGGCTACCGGGCACATGGGGTCAACTTGCTGGACCAGCAGTAAAGGGACGAAGACCGGCTCTTCCCATCCGCTGTGAAGTTCAGCATCATCTCTGCATCTGGCTTCTCCCCACCAACAGACGTTCACCGGGCTCCCCACGGAACTGTGTGTAAGGTCTTCAGAGCCTTGACAACTGGCATAAAAGCCATCTAACTCCTTAGGGGATGAAGAGTAAAGACCACAGCTTTCATGGACTGCACCTCAATATCAAGGAAACACAAATCCTCACAACTGGGCCAATAAAGCAGTATTATGATAAATGGAGAAAAGGTTGAGGTTGTCAAGGATTTCATTTTACTTGGATCCACAATCAACCCCCAGGGAAGCAGCAGTCAGGAAATCAAAAGATACAGTGCACTGGTCAAATCTCCTGTAAAAGAGCTCTTTAAAACATCAAAAACCAAAGACATCACTTTGAGGGCTGAAGGGCACCTGCCCCGAGTCATGGCATTTTCAATGGCTGCATATGCATGCAAAAGCTGGACAGTGAATCAAGAAGACAGAAGAACTGATGCCTTTGAATTATGGTCCTATAAAAAAATACTGACCATCCCGTGGATTGACAGGGGAATGAGTAAGCTGTCTCGGAAGCAGCACAACCAGAATACTCCTTAGAAACAAGGGTGACCGGATGTCATCTCATGTTATCAGGAGGGAGAAAGCCATGGAGAAGGACCTCATCCTTGGTAAAGTAGAGGGTCAGAGAAAAAGAGGAACCCCCAGAGAGATGGACTGACACAAGGGGCTCCAGAACAGCCACCACTGTGAGGATGGCACAGGGCCAGGCAGTGTCTCATTCTGTCACACATCAGATCACTGCGAACTGGAACTGACTACATGGCACCTGGGGACCCTGATGGCGTAGTGCTTAAGTGCTGCCGCTGCTAACCAGAAGGATGACAGTTCGAATCTGCCAGGCACGCCTTAGAAACTCTGTGGAGCAGTTCCACTCTGCCCTACAGGGTTGCTATGTGTCGGAACCAACTCGACGGCAGTGAACTTGATCTTGGTTGGCCAGATGGCACCTAACAACAGTAACAGCATAACAAGCCCTAAAGAGCTATTGAGTTGCAAACTGGGATAATTCTCATAAATCATCCAAGCCCAGTGTCCATGTTTTACTGATGGAGAAACTGAGGCCTAGAGAAGGATAGTGGTTTGTTTGGGGGGCACAGACAGTGGCAGAGGAACTGAACCAACCGAAATCGGAGGAGCACCGTGAGGCCCTGTAATGGTACTCCGGCCCGGGAAGTGGCCCAGCCAGGGCCCACACAGAGTGAGAAACACAGCAGCCTGCACAGGAAGAGACAAGCAAGCAAAGGCAGGTATTTCCACAGCCAGCAGGCTGGCGTCCACCTGCCTGGGACATGGGGAAGGCACTCACGTCTCCAGGGCAGCCGGAGCACGCACGCCAGCCGTGATGAATCACACAGCCAGGAAAACCAGACACCGATTTCAAAGGAGGCCTCACTGCAGGTGCCGGGCTGGGGGAGTGGAGGGTAGGAAAGCTCTTTGCTCAGCCAGACACCCGTCACGTGCTGCAGCAGGCCTGGACTCGGGCTGCATGCACCGCCTGACCCGTGTGGGGAGCTTATGTGCTGCCTGTGTTGACCGGATGCAGACCTCACACTGCCGTCAAGTCAATTCTGCCTCACAGTGACCCTACAAGACAGAGCAGAACTGCCCCAAAGGGTCTCCAAGAAGGGGCTGGCGGATTTGAACTGCCTACCCTTTGGCTAACAGAGTAGCTCTTAACCACTGAACCACCAAGGATTCCAGTTTGTCTGGTCAGTGGCTTCGGCGGGCCTCGGTCAGTGCTGCGGGACCTCCCTACACCTCTCCCTTGGTTTATTTTCACTCCCCCGTCCAGTCACCAGCCATGTGCCCATGGGACCCTGATGTGCTCTGGGACCCAGGCCATGCCTGCTGGGACACGGGCACGCATGGCGTCTGCCTTGGGGCTGTGGACGCTCGGAGGCAGAGACTAACGTGGCGAGGGGCAGACAACGTGTGCTGTCCACACAAGCCAGGGCCGCTCTGGGGTCTCACCCTCAAGGAAGCGGAGTGGGCTTCGGGAACAAACACAGCAACAACTGACACATTTTCTGTGTAGGAGGCTCGCTCTGACACCTGGCACTTCCGCGTCTACCCTCCCCGGGAGATGGCCCTAGAATCAGCCCCTAGGTGGAAATGGAAACAGAGGTCCAGCCAGTGACCTCCTGCGGGGCAGAGGGACTGGAGCCCAGGCAGCCGGCTCCCCACCTGCGCTCCGCTGACCCTCCACTCCCCTCGGGCAGAAACGGGCTGGATCCTGGCTCAGCCTGGCATTGGTTGTGCTGTTTAAACCCGGAACTCACCTCTCCAAACCGTGGCTTCCCAACCTATAAAACGGAGCCTCCAGGTTTTCCTTGGAGGTGTCAAGGCTGGGAGTCATGGGCTGAGGTGCCTCGGACAGTGTACAGGTGTGACTTGTGCGTGAGGCCAACAGGACACGGCCATGCGTACGAGTAATACTCAGATGAGGGTGGCATTTGAGAGGGACAGAGTGGGAGCAGGAGGTCGAAGGGGCGCTAGGGAAGCTGAACTTTCCATCTCAGCCCACAGTGCCCAGGGAAAGCCTGACTCTGCCCTTTGGCCTTCTGCCTTCCTGGGCCTGCCCAGCCGGCCCTACTGCTGCTCCCAGCATCCCCGATGCATGACTCTGCCTGTCCCCACCTCTGCTGGGGCTGGACACACGTGGGTTTACATTTCTGCTCCCGAGTGACCTTCTGCAGATCACTCTCCCGCTCTGGGCATCCCCGGGGTTTCTCAAGCTTCTGACTCTGAGCAGCTGTAAGGCTGGGGACACCCAGTGCTCCTCGTGTCTCTCCTCAGAGCTACTGTACTGCTTAGGGACCACTGATGTGGCCACAGTGAACAGCCGTGAGGGGCTGTGTGTGTGACCCCACAGTGTGGCCTGTGGAGCAGCAGAGTGGTGGGAGCTGACAGCCGTCACTGCCCCCGCCAGGGTGAGGTCTTCTCGGCCCGACCCACTGGCTCAGAAAGCTGTGGCCGTGGCCCCTGCCTTTCCAGACAGGTCATCTGTGCTTGAAAACAGCGAGACAGGGAAGGTGAGCAGAGTCGACGGGAGTGGGCTCACCACGGCTGTCACCTGCCATCAGAAGGAGCCTCTGTCTCCCCCAGGGCCAGAGCGGGGTCTACACGCACACACAGGGGCTCGCCAAGAGACGCACACAAATACACACACACACCACACACCCAAACACTGCACATCTCGCACCCAAACACATGCACACCACATACATAAATATGTGCACACCACATGCCCAAACACATGCACACAACACACCCAAACACACACACACCTAACACCCAAACATACTCACACACCCAAACACACGCATACCACAGACACAAATACATGGACACCACACACAGAAACACATGCCCACCACATACATAAACACGTGCACATCACAATCCAAACACACGCACCACACGCCCAAACACTGCACCTCTCGCAACCAAATACGTGCACACCACATACGTAAACACATGCACACCACACACCCAAACACACCCAGCACATGCCCAAACACACACACACAACACACGCACACACCTCACACCCAAACACATGCACACCACACACCCAAACATGTGCCAGCTCCACACCCAAAGACACACACTCCCAAACAGGCTGATTCCCACAGATATACACAGCACCCCCGACACACTCAGATCCCTCCACCCATGACATACACAGATACACACAGACCCTGCACGCTCACACACACAAAGAGGCCCGCTGTCTCACTGACCCCCAGGCACGTCCACAGGAGAGGCACTCTGGGTGCTGTGCGTCCCTGTACACTCGCTACAGGTGAGACTCGTACCCTCCTGAAACCCAGCCTGACCCTAATTTCTTCCCCCAGAACACACCTGTCTTGGTCACCTGGTGCTGCTGTTACAGAAATACCACACATGGATGGCTTTAAAAACAGAAGTTTATTTTCTCATGGTCTGAGAGGCTGGAAGTCTGAATTCAGGGTGCCAGTTCCCTGGGTGGCCTTTCTCTGTGGGCTCTGGGGGAAGGTGCCTGTCATCAAGGTCCTTAGACAAGAGCTTCCCAGGGCCAGGACCTCAGGTCCAAGGGATGTGCTATGTGCCTGGCACTAATTTCTTGGTGGTACGAGGTCTGTCTGTCTCTCTGATTGCTTCTCTTCTTTATGTCTCAGAAGAGATCGACTCAGATCAGTCCTGATCCTACAGACTGAGTCCTGCCTCACTGACAGAACTGCCTCTCATCCTGCCTGGTCGGTAGCCTAGAGGACGATTTACACAGACAGGGAAATGACATCAGATGACAAGACAGTGAGTAGTTCCGCAATATTGGGAATCATGGCCTAGGCAAGTTGGCATACATTTTTTGGCGGGGGTACACATTTCAACCAGTAACCCCATCTTTGGATTCTGACTTGGTTCTAATGGGACCCACACACCCTCTCCCACACTCACACACACACAAGCACATGCCAGCATGCAGATATGTGTTAGCACATGTCAGCTAGAAAGAGTAGGGGTGTGGCCATGGAGGGGGCAGCTGAATTCGAGACTTGCAGAGCAGGGACGCAGACCCAGGAGGCCACGGGCTACACGGGGCTGTTTTGCAGAAACACCTGCAAGAAGGCGGAATCCAGCCTCTCCTGCGTTTGGGCCGGGAAGTTTTTCTGGGGAAGACAGAGGCCAGCCAGCCTCATCACTGTGTGGTGGAGGCCCAGGGAGGCAGTCCCAGCCACGCTCTGCCCTGGCCACCAATCCCCAGACACAGGGCCTCCTCTGCCTTCCACAGCTGGTGAGAGACACTTAGGCTAGGCCTTTGTCCACCCAGAATGCTGAGCTCCGGGAGCTGTCATTTGTCCCTGTGCCTGGAATGACAGACGCAATCTGCCTGAGGCGCTCACTGACCAGGAACCAGATGAGGCTGTGGCCGAGCTGAGCAGGAGACGGCTAGAAGGGCCTTTCTGAAGAAAGGGGACCATCCGGGCAAGGACCTCAAGGTGAGGGCGGTTGCCCGGAGCTCCAAGAGGCTTGGCAGACTCAGTGCGTGGTTGGGGTGGGTAGGGTAGGGAATTTCTTGGCACCAGTTGCTGGCCCTCCTAGGAGTCAGTGTAGGCCCCTGGCACCCAAGCCCATCTCTTTTGGAGCTGCTGGCTCCAAGAACCCAGACAGGCAACCTCCCTCAGTTTTCGTCTCACCATTTGCTTTTGGGGCAAACTTTTCCATCACCAGGCTACATGCTTGGTTGAGATTTCAGGGTGTTGGGTTGACATGTCCATTCCTCCGAGCTACTTGTCACTTCCGTGTTTTATTTCTATGCAGCCTGGGAGAGGGTGGTGTCCGGCCAGCCAGGCCAGTGAATAGGTCTGGCCTTTTCTTGAGGAATATTTGAAAGGTCCTTTGCAGGACCGCAAATGCGTATGGCAGTGCTCCAGGGGAAGAAGCACAGAGTTCCAGAAGCCAGGGGCTGTCTCTGAGACGGGAGCCTAAGGGAAGGCCCCACGGCCGGCCTCCCCTTACCCAGGTTACAGGAAGGCTGAACTGTAAACCAGCTGAGTGAAACGCACCTTCCTGCAGAAACAGTGCCCTCCGGGTGACGACAGGCTTCTCAGGTCAAGGACCTCAGAGAGCTGAGCCCTGATGCTTTCTAGCCGTGTGACGCTGGTCCGCCTGCCGTGTGTCTCTGAGCTTCAGTCTCTTCAATCTCATGGCCGATAAAATGAGGGTAACAGATAATAAATAAAGAGCTCACAGGGGCCCTATCCTTTGTAAACATCCAACCCTTGTATTGCGTGTGAAAACCAGGCAGTGAATAAGGAAGACAGAAGAGGGAGTGACACTTTTGAATTGTGGTGTTGGAGAGGAATATTGAATGCACCATGGACCACCAAAAGAACGTACAGGTCTGTTCTGGAAGAAGTACAACCAGAGTGCTCCTTGGAAGCAAAGATGCCAAGACTGCATCTTACACACTTTGGACATATTGGCAGGAGGGATCAGCTCCTGGAGAAGGACCTGATGATAGGAGAGTGGAGTGTCAGCGAAAAACAGGAAGACCCTCAACAAGATGGACTGACGTAGTGGCCGCAACAGTGGGCTTAAGCAAGATGGACCAGTGAACTGACTCAGCGGCACCTAACCACAACACATTTTGTATAATGGAAACCCCATTAACCTGGTATCATTGATTCTGACTCACAGTGACCCTATAGGACTGAGTAGAACTGCCCCATAGGGTTTCCAATGCTGTAATCTGTATAGAAGCTGACGGCCGCAGCTTTCTCCGACAGAGCAACTGGTGGGTCAAAGAGTGCACCTTTCAGCTAGCGACCAAGCACTTAACCACAGTACCACGAGACCTCCTTACAATGGAAAATGACACCTGCATGTGTGAGGCATTACTATTTTAATTACCAACAAACACGATGACCCGAGTCTCTGAGTCACTACAAAGCCATCTTTAAATCTGTTTCTCTGTCATCAGCCCTGGCTCATGGTTACCCCAGTCCTCTGCCATCACTGCCCTGGTGGACATGCTGGAGTTCACCGCTGGGGACATGGTGCATTTCCAAGTTCAGTCGCAAAGGGGAGAAGGATTAGGTTCCTTGGAGGATCATACAAGGTTAGGGAGAATGTTTTTTAAGGTCACAAGACTCTTTAAGTGTTGGTGGGAAGAAGACATAAATTGGGGAAGGTAATAAAGGTATAGAAGAAGGAAGGTGATAAGTGGCTGGTACAGAACGCCTGAGATGGGACCAGGGGTGGGATCTGACATACAGGTGGACCGGCCGGCTCTGTGCAAAGAGCAGACCCTTTGCTGTGAATACTTAATAAAGAAAACCATGCCAACTACTTAGTATACCCAAATTCATTTCCCAACTATTCTAACTCAAACGGACCCTGTAGGACAGAGCAGAACTGCCCCATAGGGTTTCCAAGGAGCACCCAGTGGATTTGAACTCCTGGCCTTTTGATTAACAGATGTGGCACTTAACCACTACATCACCAGGGTTTCCAGCTTACGTATGTAACTCACTGATTGGCCAGCAACTGTCTCTTCAAAGTTTTTTTTTTTAATAAAAATGTCAATGTGCTCCATTATTGTTGAAGTATTTAATATTTCTCAAAATCTTTGGCAACCTATACTGTCCAAGATCATTGTCTATTTTCAGTGGCAGTTTTTTAAGTGTGAGCAAAATTACTTATATTTTATGTTAGTCAAGTGCTGTCGAGTCGGAATTATACTGTATTTTCTATTATTCATTCATATTATTATATATGTCATATTAAACTATATTATTTTTTGGTAAGTCACCTACCTGGAATCGTATCCTCTTTCTTGTGCTGTCTGTATTTTGTACCTTTTTTTAATTTTTATTATTTATTAATTATAGTAAATGAACAAAATTTCTAATACCTATCCATTATCTCACCTATGATAAACCCTCATCCCCCCACCCACCCTTGTAGCCAACACAGTTGCTTTCTTCTGTAGATCATTCTATTTTTAAGTCCTTATAACATGGGTCTCACACAATATTTGTCCTTCTGACACTAATTTTACTTAGTATGTTGTCTTCCAATTGGAACCTTGTTATGAGATGTTTTCTAAAATCTACATTGTTTTTTATCACAACATAGTGTTCCACTGAGTATATGTACCATAGTTTGTTTATCCATTCCTCTGTTGATGGGCATCTGGGTTGATTCCATCTTTTAGCTATTATGGATTATGCTGCAATAAACATTTGTGTACATGTATCTGTTTGTGGGACGATCTTTGTTTCTGAAGGATAAATTCCAAGCAGTGGAATTACAGGATCAAATGGTACATCTATTTCCAGCTTTTTAAGGAAGTACCGGATTGCTTTCCAAAGAGGTTGTGTCAACTTGCAATCCCACCGGCAATGCAGGAGACTTCCAATCTTTCCACAGCCTCTTCAGCATTTGTTCTTTTTTGTTTTTTGGATCATGGCCAACCTCTTTGGGGTGAGATGATATCTCACAATAGTTTTGATTTGGATTTCTCTGACAGCTAATGATCGTGAGCAGATTCTCATACATCTTTTGGATGCCTGGATGTCCTCTCTAGTGACATAATTGGGTTATTTACCTTTTTCTTGTTGATATTTTGCAGAACCTTGTAGTTTATGGAGATCAGATGATGGGCCAACATGTAGGTGCCAAATATTTCATCGCATTCTGTAGGTGGTCTTTTAACTCTTTTGATAAAGTCTTTGGATGAACAAAAGTGTTTGATTCTTATTAGTTCACATTTATCTGTTCCTTCTTTTGTTAGTCATGCTTTGTTGGTCAGATTTTGAGATCTATCTAAACTGTGTATTAGAATATCCATTGTTGATTCTTTTTTTTTTTTTTGCGTGATTTTTACTGGTTTAGGTTTGATATTTAGGTCTTTGATCCATTTGGAGTTAGTTTTTGTGTAAGGTGTGAGATATGGGTCTTGTTTTTGTTTTTTGCAGATGGATGTCCAATTTTGCCAGCACCATTTGCTAAAAAGACTGTTTTTACCCAGTTTACAATCCTAGGGCCTTTGTCGAGTATCAACTGTTCGTAAGAGGGTGGTGGCATCTCTGGGGTCTCCACTCTGCTCCATTGGTCTACATGTCTCTTTCTGTACCAGTACCAGGCTGTTTTTACCACTGTGGCACTGTATTAGTTTCTGAGGTCAGGTAGTGTGAGGCCTCCCATTGTGTTCCTCTTCTTCAGTAGCGCTTTACCAAGCCAGGGTTTTTGCATCTTTTGATATAACTGGAGTTGTCAGATTATTGACATTTCTTTATTTTTCCATGTGAATCAGCTCACATCTGTCACTTCTGTTGCTACTGCATTAAAATTGGGCTTTATCTCTCTTAATGTGGTGAGTTTTTTCCTCCTTTTTAAATTTTTTGACTTGAATGTTAAAGTCATACACTTTTTTCAAATGCTTTTCTTGAGTTAAAAAATGCCTTTAAGATTGTGACTCTATCTTGGCACCTGTATCAGTATCGTTTACTATTAATTCAAGTCTGACTCGTGGTGACTGTATGCATGTCCAATTAACACCAGGTTCCATGGGGTTTTCAATCACTGATTTTTTGGAAGTAGATCACCATGGTGGGTTAACCATTTATACCACCCAGGGACTCCAGGATCTGCCTTGGAAGTAAGGATGGATGGACAGACAGATGGACGAACAGATGGATAGACGGATGGATGGATGAATATAGATATATAGACGTATATCTACCTGCCTAGATACATACAGACACACCCAACTGATTTCTTTTTGATTTAAAGTGGTGTATCAAGTTCCCCTTACAATGAATTTCTGCCACCTTCTTCAAATAGTTCTTGTAGTTTTGCCTTAATAAAGTCTGAGGTTGTATACTATACCCACATTGTACATTATATGTTTATACTGTTCACACAATCATTCTTGCCTTGTGCTGATTAATCCACTTAATAATATTGAAAACATCATTTGTTTTTGCACTTGGATTTTTATTGTTGTTGGTAGATACTGCTCAGTCAGTTCTGACTCATAGCAACTGTGCCTACAACAGAAGGAAACATTGCCCAGTCTTGTGCCTTTCTCCACAAGTGTTATGTTTGAGCTATGAGATGTTTCAGCACATCGGGGCAACACTGGAAGAGCTCGTTCTTCTGTGCCAAGAGATGTAGGTGACAGCCACCTGGTCAACCAACTGGAAGCGAGCAGTACTTGCGCCCATTCTGCAGAAAGGTGATCCCATACAGTGTGGAAACTTTCAAACAATGTCATTACTATCACACACAGGTAATGCCTTACTAAAGATCATTCAGAAACAGTTGCAGTAGCACACTGACAGGGAAACTCAGGCTGGATTCAGAAAAGGATGTAGAATGAAAAATGTAACTGCTAATGTTAGATGGATCTGGACTGAAAGCAAAGAATGCCAGAAAGAGTTTCACCTGTGTTTTTGTTTTTGTTTTTTTTAACTACACAAAAGCATTTGAGTGTGTGGATCATAACAAGCTATGGATAACATCATAAAGAATAGGAATTCCAGAACACTTAATTGTGCTTGTGAGGAACCTGTGCACAGACCGAGAGGCAGTCATTCAAACCAAAGGGGATACTGCTGGGTTTGAAGTGAGAAAAGGTGTGCATTGGTATTGTGTCTTTTCACTGTACCTGTTCAGTCTGTGAGCTGAGCAAATAATCTGAAAAACTGGACTGTATGAAGAAGAATGTAGCATCAAGATTGGTGCAATACACAGACGATACAACCTCCTTTCTTCAAAGTGAAGAGGACTTGAAGCACTTATTGATGAAGACTAAACACCACAGCTTCCAGCATAGATTACATCTCAACACAAAGCATACAAAAAGCCTCACAACTAGACCAATAAGCAACATTGTGATAAATGGAGAAAACACTGAAGTTGTCAAGCCAAGCCAAGTGCCATCGAGTCAGATCCGACAAGGACTTCATTTTTCTTCAATCTGCCGTCTGTGTCCACGGCAGCAGTAGTCAAGAAATCAAACGACATAACTGCATGAGGCCAGTTTACCGCACGAGACCTCCTTAAAGTGCTGAAAAGCCAAAGTGTAACTTTAAGGACTCTGGTGGGTGTGACCCAAGTCATGGTATTTTCAGTAGCCTCATTTGCATGCAAAACCTGAACAATAAATAAGGAAGACTGAAAAAGCATTGATGCCCTTAAATTACAGTGTCAGCCCAGAATATTGAATATACCGTGGATTGCCAGAAGAACAAACAAATCCATACAGCTGGAGCACTTCCATGGAAGCAAACACAACGAAATTCCATCTCAGGTGCTTTGGTCATGCTATCCAGAGGGACCGGTCTCTGGAGAAGGACACTGTGCTTGGTAAAGCTGAGGGTCAGCCAAAAAGAGGAAGGTCCTCAGGAAGATAGCTTGACACAGTAGCTGCAACAGATGGGCTCAAGCATGACAAAGATTTGGAGGATAGTGCAGGACTCAGCAATTGCTTTCCGTGCACATAGGGTCTCTAGGAGTCGGGACCCACCGATGACACCACCCCTGAGAATAGCAGCGGTCGGCTGTCGGTGATAAACCCCACGGTTGCCATCCATTCTGGAAACTCAGGGAAAATCTCCTGTACCCAACCTGAGAGTTTCTGCCACCACCGTGTACTGTTTCTCCCTCTTAAGGAAAACAGATGGGATTAGCAGATTGCAGCTATTGTCTCTTGTTCTTAAGCGAGGTACACAAGGATCACTGTGTCCCCTTACAGAAGACAGGCTCGGTAGCTGCCACAGGAAAGAGAAAGTGTGAAGTCCACAAATACCTTCAGTCCCTTTTGGTTTAATAATCATGCTTGCTCGGTGTACTCATTAGAATTGTGTTAAACCACACGTGATTAAAAACCCAAAATAACAGTGACTCAGACTCAAGGGAAAGTAAGTTTGCTTTCACATTCAAGAAAGCTGGGAGCAGGTGTCCGAGAACTGGTACAAGGGATTTGGGGTCATCGGGAAGCTGGTCTCTTTCCAGCTTACTTCTCCACCATCGCTGAGTTGTAACCTCATCAGCCGAGATGGCTGCTGGAGTTCCAGCCATCATGTCCACATTCCCAACAGCAGAACAGAGGAAGGGTCACAAAAGGGCATGTCCCTGATTTTTAAGACGACTTCCTGGAAGTTCCACAGGGAACTTCAGCTTCTACTTCACTGGTCTGAAATTATGCACATGACCGTCCTAACAGCAAGGGAACTGGAAAACACAGTCTTTCAGTTGGATAGCAGTGTACAGGAAAGAAGTCAACTTACAGTTAACAGGTCAGCTGTTAGGTTGGAGGTTTGAGTGTACCCAGAGGTACCTTGGGAGAAAGGCCTGGTCATCTAACACCCAAATCTCAGCCACCAAAAGCCCTGTGGAGGACAGTTCTGCTTCGAGTCCCGTGGGGTTGCTCTCCACCAGTCAGGACCCACTTGCCAACAGCTGGTGTCTTGAGGGAGGGTTTTTCTGCAGCAGGCATCGTGATTCAGCTGCTCTGGCCTTTGGACCCGTCCCAAGGGTAGGCAGCTCCTCACAGTGCTCTAAACAGCTGTGACTTTAGGAGTCCTGGTCTGTTTTATTATGGACCATCCACCTGTTGTTGTGTTGTTAAGTGTCCTTGACTCTGTTCCCACTCAAAGCAAACCTATATACAACAGAACGAAGTGCTGCCTGGTCCCGCGCCATGCCGACAGTCGTTTTTATGCTTGAGCCCGTCGTGGCGGTCACTCCGTCAATCCGACTCGTCGAGGGCCTTCCTCTTTCTCACTGACCCTGCACTCTGCCGAGCATGATATCCCTTCTCCAGGGACTGATTCCTCCTGACAAGATGTCCAAGGGATATAAGACGCAGTCTTGCCATCCTTGGTTCCCAGGAGCACTCTGGTTGGACTTCTTCCAGAACAGAGCTGTGAGTTCTGTTGTCGGTCTGTGGACATTCATTCAACGCTCTTCTCCAACACCACAATTCAAACGCATCAATTCTTCTGTCTGCCACCTTAGCAGCTGTTATGAAGCCCTCCAGCCTCCAGAGGGCTTGTCTGAGTGACATCTTCGTGGTGACATAAAGACCAGTGACGGTAGAGTTTACAACAGTTCTCGGATAGTGACTACAGAAGGCTTGAGAGAGAGAAAATTTCCTGCAGGCCCCTTGGGAATGAGGGGCTTTCGGTCTCCTTCATCTGAGCTCTAACAAAGACGTGTGTCAATTTCGTACCCCAGGAGAAAGTACCAGTTACCGACGGAAACGTGAAGCCTGGCCCAAACACTCCCAGGATCTGAGATCCGTTCTTGCTGGAGAATCCTCAGGTGTGAAAGTGGGAGGCACAGTGGGGCATGCTGGGCAGAGCCCACCTGCAATCACTTCCCATCACCCTAACTCTCCATCCCAGGTAGGGGAAGCACAGGGAACGGGTTTTGCTTGGGGAAGGTTGCTTAGAGTTTGCACGTGCCCCCACACACTCCCATACACAAACACACACTCACAGTCACACATACACACACTCATACACCCTTGCTTTAGAGATGAGACTAGGCCAGAGAGGGAAAGGACTTGGCACAGCAGACAAGAGTCACTATTAGGGGCCCAGAGGGAAGTGACACTGAGGAGAGGGCTCAGAGCCACCAGCCAGTTATGGTTGAACCAGGCTTGTTCCAAGGGGAGGTTGGTCTGTTCCTTCTACCTCATGGAGGTCACTTTTAGGAAGCAGGTATTATCTCACCTCAGCTTCAGACCAGCCTAGGAGGTAGGTTCTCAGATGCCAGAGCTTGCACTGGGCATGGGGACACACCAACACCTCCAACTCTCTCAAACACTGCGGTGGTTGTTAAGGGAGGTAGAAGAGAGCCAAGCATGTTAGGCCATAAACCAGTTTGGGTAGATGGAAAAAAGTGAATCTTCTACCATCTATCTATTTTGATTCTCTCTCCCTATTGAACCAGTGTATTTATCTTTTATATCCTTCCGAGGTAGAATGCAAAACAAGGCTCTGTAGAACATCGTGGAAGCTTGTCAGGGTTAAATAGCATTTAGTGCTGCCAAGTGGGATTTGTTGGAGCTCTATGGAATGTTCCGGAAACCCTGGTGGCATAGTGGTTAAGTGATGCGATTGCTAACTGAAAGGTCGGTGGTTCAAATCCACTAGAAGCTCCTTGGAGACTCTATGGGGCAGTTCTGCTCTGTTCAATAGGATCACTGTGAATCAGGATCGACTCGACAGCAATGAGTTTGGGTTTTTTGGTTTTTGGTTTTGTTCTTTCCAGTATACACCATTCTGAATAACACTGGCAAGATTGCTAGGAGCCCAGCTGGAGTCCAGGTAGACTGGTGGGGCACCACCCAGCTGAGGAAAAGTTCCCACTGGGTCTCAAACAGGAACTGGGTAGAAAAACCCATGATACTAGGTTTGGAATATGGCAGACCCAGAAGGTCTGGTAAACCAAGGTGCAGAACAGCCAAGCCAAGACCAGGCAGCCCAGAGAAGAGCTGGAAGGTTGTAGGGCGAGAGAGTCAGGTCCAAGAAGAGAGCCTACATGGGGGACAGAAGTGGACCAGAACACTCCCAGGACACACTGGGGGAGAGGCCTGCCTTCCTGAGGCTCCGACTGGGAGCAGGCCAGCACAGAGCCGGAGAAGTCAGTGGGGTGAGGTGGCAGGACCGGTGGCAGTGAGTCATCTCTGTTGGCGGCTCGGTCACTTCTCCGTCAGCCAGTCACAGCGGAGTGTCTGTTCCCAGGGTACTCGGGGACCACACTGGGGAATTACATTTACAAAGGATGTGGCATCTGCAGGGATAACTATGTAAAAAGAAACGGTGTCTTATCACATCCAGGAAATATCCATTTCCTGGAATCGTTCTTTCTCCTTCTTAGGAAGTCTTGGTGGTGCAGTGGTTAAGTGCGCTCAGCTGCTAACCAAAAGGTCAGCAGTTCAAACCCACTAGCTGCTTCTTATGACGTGCAATCAGCTTCTGTAAAGGTTACAGCCCAAGGCGTAGACAGATTGTGTCTCATAGGGTCGCTAAGATCCAAGATCCACTCAACAGAATCGGGCTCCTCTTTGAGCTCCCACCCCCGCCATGGGTCATGAACCTGTCCCCCACGACTTCATACCGTGCTCTGGCTTCTGCCCCAGTGACTCAGCTCTCGGCACAAAGGCCCACGTGTTTGGCTTGCTGGGCACACCAAGACCCCTCTTTGGGACCAAGTGACGTCCCCCGACAATGTATGTTGCACATCCTAAACACCTAAACCTGTATATGGGTTCTCATCTGGTAATGTGGTTCTCTTTGTCGTATTAATGGACCATTGTCATTGTTGGGTGTACCCTAAACCGATCACTTTTGAGATGCAAGAAGAGCAGATTTAGTAAAGAGGCAAGGACAGATGGGGAAGCTAGATGCCGTGTCCCATGAAGATGGCCAAGGAAACATCAAGGATCAGAAACTGATCAGAGACAAGGCCCTTCCCTCAAAGCGGACATGGGGAGAGAAAGAGAGCCTTCCCTTGGAGCCGGTGCCCTGAATTTGGACTTTTACCTCCTAAACTGTGGGAATATAAATTCCTATTCAGTACAACCAGAACACCAGCAGTGTTTCTGTCACAGCAGCTCTGAGAAATGAAGACGAGCCTCTGGAACGTAGTTGTGGGGCCGGGAAAGCGTGCTGGGTCCCCGGGCACTAAACAGAAATCTGGCTTTAACCCACACTGCACCGTGCAGAATGGCTGAAATAGTGTGCCACCTTTCTCGCCACGGGCCTTCATCAGCGTGGCCACCGCAGCAGGACAGCGGGAGAAGCACCAAGGGTGGTTATGCCATCTTTGGTTTACCACCCAGAGAAGCCAATCAGCTCTTAGCTTAAATTGTTATTGTGTTGGGAAGACAATTTTTTTCAAAATGTGGGGTTCCTGGTGGGGCATAAGGTGGATCAATCCAAAAGGAAGCTGCTGGCCTTTGCCTGTGGCGGGGCCCCTCCCCGGACTCTGGGTGAGGGAGCAGGTATGGTCCTGTGTCACCACTGCCACCCACAAAGGTCAGCACAAGCCCCGACCCTCCTGAGCGTGTGAACGTGGACTGGCCCCTGCCGGAGCCTTCCTAGTCACTTGCACAGGAGCGCTCCGCTCTGGGGCAGCTCGGGGAGTCCCTGCCTCTCACTGCTGTCCTTTCCACACCTGAAGGACACCCAGTGCACGCTGGCTGCCACCTTAGCAGGTCACTGGCACTCCCAGGGCCAAGGTCTGCTGGCTTTACACACGGCTGCAACTTCTAGGGGACTGGAGGCACGCAGCACTCTCTGTCAGATGCTCTGAGCTTCCAGTGTCCGAACGAATGACATTTCTGTTTTCACCAGGTTACTCACTCCTCAACAATGCACCAGTTCCAAAAACCAAACCGTAGCAACGCCCAGCCATTCACATCAGGATCTTGATCTCCATCATGCTAGCTGCTTCATGCAGGGGAATCAGATTCTGAAGCTTCACAATTTTTAGAGTTCAGTCAGGTTGAGGAATCAGACATTGCAATAAATAAATCAGAAAAGTATATCAGTTTAAAGCAAAACAAAACCAACCTGCTCCCTTCCAATCAATCCTAACTCACAGCAGCCCTGCAGGACACGGAGCTGCCCCACAAGGTTTCCGAGGAGTGTCTGGTAGAGTCAAACAGCAGACCTTTTGGTGGGCAACTGTAGCCCCTAACCACTGAACCACCAGAGCGCCGCCGTTGAAAACGTGGCTGGCACACCTTGCGGACAGCCAGTGAGTTTGCATCTTCAGCTGTGAGGGCCATGTGATATCCATCACAGCTACTCAGCTCTGCTGCTGTAACACAAACACAGGCATCCGCAATAGGCAGAGGAAGGCAACTATGTTCCAGTGAAACTTTATTTACAAACACAGGCATCTGCAATACATAGAGGAATGTTACTGTGTTCCAATAAAACTTTATTTACAAACACGTAATACATAGATGAATGCAACTGTGTTCTGATGAAACTTTATTTACAAACACAGGCATCCACAATATAGAGTTGAATGCAACAGTATTCCAATAAAGCTTTGTTTACAAAAATAGGTGGTGGGCCAGATCCGGCCCACAGGCTGTAGTCTGCTGTTGGCTATCATTACAGGGTAGTATTAAGTGTTGCCATGTTGTTAGGTGCTGTGAAGTCAGTTCTAACTCCCAGCAATCCCACACACAACAAAGTGAAATGCTGCCTGGTCCTGCGCCGTGCCCACAATCGTTTTTATGCTTAACCCCTTGTTGCAGCCACTGTGTCAGTCCACCTCATTCAGGGTCTTCCTCTTGTCTGCTGACCCTCCACTTCAGCAAGCGTGATGTCCTTCTCCAGGGATAGATCCCTCCTGATAGCATGTCCAAACTATGCAAGACGTGGTCTCACCATCCTTGCTTCCAAGGACGTGGTTGTGCCTCTTTCGAGAAAGATCTGTTCTTTGGGCTGTCCGTGGTACTGCCAATATTCTTCTCTAACACCGCGATTCAAAGGTGTCAGATCTGCTTCTGTCTTCCTCATTCATTGTCCAGCCTTTGCATGCACGAGATGTGATTGAAAATACCCTGGCTGGGTATATGAGGTCAGTTGCTACCCTAAAGCTAGGTCGGTCAAACCTACCCAGTGACTCCACGGAAAGGAAGTCCTGGTGGTCTGTTCCGACAAAGACTGCAGCTGAGAAAACCCTCTAAAGCCATTCAACCCTGACACAGGTGATGTTAGCAAGAGGCAGGACGACTCAAAGGCAGTTGTAAACAATAGCACCCCCAACAGGCATGTCTGGCTCCAGCGGGCAGCTGTCTTTTGAATTTTGAGTCATGACCCAGACTCCTGTCGCAGTGAGGATCCACTGTCTTCAAACTGAGGCCTCTGAGGTTGCTGCGTTCATCTGTTCCTTTGGGCAAGGGTGAGAGGAAAGATGGGGATCTCTTTTGAGGCTGCTTGCATGGAACGGACACAACACTTCCACCCAGACCCAGCTGGGGCGCACTCACCACAATGCAGAGGAGTCTGGGAAAGTCTCTCTTCTCAGCCACAACTCCACCTTTGAGCCAGGCAGCAGCGATCTTGGGTGAATGGCTTGCTTTCTCCTCAGCACGTAGGTCACAGGGAGAGTCCCCCAAGTATTAACAGGGCTGGTGGAGCCAGGGAAGAACTGAGAATGTGAGAGTCACTGAAGTTTCCCAGCCCCAAGACAGTGGGAAGGACATTACTGACCCCCAGCAGTAGCAGTTGGCAGCCCTGTGGGAAGTGAGGGAGGTGAGGGGCGAGGCTGGACGGAGGCGAGGCTGGCCCAGCACAGGGGGCTCTGCGTGCAAGGCCGAGGGCCCCAGGCCACATCTTCACCACCCAGGAGAGGCAGAAAGGGAGTAAAAAGATTCCATCTTCCTGGCAGAAAGACATGGCTGTTCGGAACCTGGCTGGAAAGGACCAAGGCTGGAGGAGGGAAGCCAGATAGCCATTTTAATAGTCTGGACTAGCAGCCACAGACTGCTAGTGAGTGGGTGCCCAGACGGACAGCAAGAAGGACTGCAGGCTGTTGTGGAAGGTGACAGCCTCAGAGCTGGCTACCGGAGGCTGGAGAAGGGCAGCTTTGTTGCTGGGGAGACAGGGATGATGGCTGGCTCTTGGCTGAGCCCAGAAAGCCAAGAAGAGCAGGTTTAGGGATGGGAGGAGTCTTGCGGACTTGAAGAATTTAGGTGTCCCTGGGCAGCATCAGCGGTGAACACACTCGGCTACCCACCCAAAGGCGCACAGTGCACCCAGAGGTGCCTCAGAAGAAAGGCCTGGTGACCCACATCTAGAAACTCAGCCACTGACAATCCATGGGGTGCAGTACCACCCAGACTCACATGGAGCACCCACGAGTTGATGTCAGCTAAGCATCTACTGACTTTACTGGTGGGACTTCCAGAAGATGGTATGGAAAACCCAAGTGGGCTGCCGGCTGAGGTCCCGGAACTCGTCCTAAGGACAGAGCCAGCAAGACAAGCGCCAGCCGGTGAACACGGGCCCCGCAGAGCTGTGTGCAGGGAGGCGGGGGCGCGGGGCAGTGTGGAGGCCGTGTCCCCACCCACACCCGAAAATAACAACCTCAGACCAACGGAGGATGGGAGCCGTGAGGGCAGAAGGAAAGGCTTGGACGCCCACTCACCAGAGGCTGCCAGTCACTGGCCAGACATCGCCACACAAACAGTCTGAGACTGCTGCCCCTGACCCTGCAGACCAGAGCCTGCAGAGGGCAGGGCAGGGCCCACAAGGTCTCAGTCGGGCAGGAGCTCTCAGGAGGGGCTGGACGTGGCCGTTGTTACTGACTGCTGCCCCAGACACACACGGTCACCAATGCCTGCTCCCGAAGACAAAGTCCTAGCCTTGGAAAAGCAGAAACATCCAGAGCTGAATGTCCCTCAGGCAGATATCCGGAGGAAGCCCCGGTGACCCAGGCATGCTGTGTACCCTACCTCCTGTGCACCGGCAACGAAAACCGCACTGTCGAGAGCCGCTGTCCAGCTCCGACCCGGGCCAGGCCTTCTTCTGGGCTGTTGTTAGGTGCCATCGAGTTGCTTCTGACTCACAACCACGCGGTGCCGAAGAAGGAAACTGGGCCGGATCCTGACCATGCTCCCAGTCACTGCTGTTGGAGCCCGTTGTTGCAGCCACTGTGTCTGTCCATCAGGGGGCGCCCTTCCTCTCTTTCACTGACCCTCTGCTCTCCCAAGTGTGATGCCTTGTCCCACGCTGCAGGCGCTGTGGTCCCCTCTGAGTGGAGGGGAACAGGCGCAGAGGGCCTGGATCTGCCCAGACCCCACTGCTGTTCACACAGGACCCATTTCAACACATGTTTTGGAGTTATAAGTAGGGATTAAACGAGTTATGATTTCTAAAGTGCGTAAGACACCAAGTTTCTGATAAAATAAAGCCCAGCTTGGACTCCAAAGGTGATGTCATTCTATCAGCCGGACCCGTCCCAAGGTCGGCGCAATGGCTGTGTGAGGCACCTGGCCACCGAGGCCCTCCAGCACTGCATGAGGTTTCCTTCCAGGAACAAGGAAGAGTCCACCCCACCTGGCCTCAGAGACACAGCAAAGGCTCACGGTGTGTAAGACAAGACCTCTGCCTGTTGGGCCCGAATTCAGATGGTGTCTACAACCTGGCGAGGTGAGAACAGGTGGGTCACTGGCATCTGTTTGCCCAGCTGGTCCATCACAGCCATCTCTCCAAGGATGACCCTGAAGCTACAGTTCTGGAGGCGTCTGCCAACAACAGCCCCTCTGAGATGGTCCCTGGCACACAGGGACCCCGGAGGGGGTTCTGCCTGTGTGCTTCCCAAGGTCACCCTGAAGTGAGCCAGCACGGCAGAGCACACTGTGGCTCTGTCCTCTGCCCAGCCCATGCAGGTGCCCTCACCAGTACCAGCTGCCATTGAGTTGAGCCTGGCTCCTGTTCGCCTCACATGGATTAGCACAGAACTGTGCCCACAGGGTTTACAGTGGCCAATTTGGGCCATGTCGACCACCAGGCCTTTCTTCCAAGTGCCACTGGAGAGACTTGAACCTCCGGGCACTTGGCAAGCAGCTGAGTGCCTCGGCCATTCCCACCACCCAAACCAGAGGCCATCAAGCTCACCCCATGGGTATTAGAACACACCTATGCCCAAGCGGTTTTCAGAAGCAGGTGGCCAAAACACAGCCCCAACCCGGCACAAAGCTGCAGAGCGGGTGCTCAGTGAATGAGGGTGCATGCGGGGCTAGTCGGGTGCTCAGAGGGAGAACAGGACAAGATAGAGGAGGTGGAGTCGGGGGGCGGCTTCCTCTCCTCTGTCCCCAGCACACACGGCGGTCCGTCAGCAGAAGCCAGCCCGGCTCCTGGCCAGCGGGCCATAGTGTCCTGTCATAACGGTGACTCAGCGGCCATCTGCTATTTAATGAGAAGATGACAAGCCAATTGGCGTGAGTTCCCCTTCTCTTTATTATGGCAAATAAGAAATGCGACTTTCTTGATCTATGTTTTAATGATTCTAACTTGCTCACTCTTAGTATGGTGGCAGTCAAACCTGTAAATATCCAAGAATCCCCACTGGGCTTGCTCTGGAGCTTGTTTGGGGGGCAGGGGTGTTTTTTGGGGGAAGATCATTGTCAGGGTTGTATCCTTCCAATTGATTCTGTCACTGGGAGGGGCCGGCTCAGGCCAGGCTGTGCTCCTTGAAACAAAAGCCACCACCCTGTCCGCTTCAGAGCAGGCAGAGTGATGCCTGGAGGCTGCCTGTGAGGGACCAGGGAGACATGGGTCCCAGGCAGCCGGGCGGCTGACCCTGCACGGCCCGGGCAGGTCCCTGTCTGTAGAAAGAAAGTGGTCTGGCTGATCCCTAGGGCCACCAGCGCCAGGGAGATGGGATTGGGCCCTTCAGGCTAGCTTCTTCAAGACTTAGGTTTTCTAGAGGTTTCTGGGAGCCCCTGACGTTCTGGGCAGGACACGGCGGCATTTAGGAACAAGGGCTCGGGCAGCAGGGGGCCTGGACTCAGCCCCTGACCCCATCACTGACCTCCTGTGTGACTTCAGCCAAGCACAGGTGCTGAAGCTGCGTCAGTTCAGGTCTGTGGACCAAACAAGGCCCCCAGAGACAGAGGGATGAGGGAGGCAGTGCAAGGCGCTGAGCACGCTACCCGGGGAAGGGCAACACCTGCCTAACTGCCAGTGACCAAAACCCACCACACAGCACACTGGCCAGCAAGGGGCCGCAGTGTCAGGGCCCTGTGAGCCCGTGATGGGGAGTCTGCCCTCCCCTCTCTGGCCTTGGTCTCTGATTTGAAAAGCCTAGGCATGCAGGGTCTCCCAGCCTCCCAGGGAGCCACACCAGGCAGTGGGAAGAGCACAGGCTGGCTCAGAACAACGGGGTATGTCCATCACAGGACTGTGGCCTATGACCCCACCAAGACTCGGTTTCTGTATATGCACAGCAGGCCCGGAGCACCCAGTCACCACCAGTGTGAGAGTCAAGGGCAAGATGGCAGGGTGCCAAGCACCTCTGGGGGGCTCAGCCCCCAGAAGCTGGGGTAGGGGGCTACTCTGTCCCCATGAGGAACTGCAGCTTTCCTCACAAGCAGCAAATCAGCCCCTGAAACGTGCCCTTTGCTCCCCAGTACCTTTCAAGGTGGCCGCTGACCCACCCGCCAGGACAGAAGGCCCGGGGGGCTGCGCTCTGGCCACGTGCTCTGCCTCAGCCCAAAAGCCACGCTCACGTGACCGCTGACAGCGGACTGATGAAATTAAGCACAGATGGCTACTTTGTTGTTGTTCTTTGAACTGACAGCTGCTGGTATAAAAATAAATTAAATTAAATTTCACATAAGTCAGACTTTTTTTTTTTTTTAATGATCTGAGGAGTTTTTTCCCCGTGTGTTGTTGTTGTTAGATTGTTTTCTTTCTTTCCGACATATGGAGGCAGGAGAAACAGGAGCACAAGACAAGGGTCTCACTGCGACCCCGGGATCTGGGGCGATGTCCTCCGTCCGCCGGCCACAGACCCCACTCCCCAGAACTCTGAAAGGGCGCCGAGCTCCAGGCTTAAAACCCCAGCCCCTTCCTCTCTGGGGCTCGGGGCTGGGGAGCCACACTGTCCTGGGTTTGAATCCAGGTTCTGACGTCAATGAACTGTGTGATGCTGGGCGGGGCTTTGGGCTTCTCTGTGCCTTCTTCACTGCCCTGTGACAATCATGTCAGGGTCACTGTGTCTGGCACCAGTGGTCCTAACTCAGCTGTTGTTATTAGCTGACTGGCCCCAGTCAGCTAAGGTTCTTGACTCACATCTGAGGACTGTCATGAAAATTAAATGCCAGAGGACACAGGAGGAAGCCCCCAGCTCCACCTGTCTCACAATAGGGGCTCAGGAATAAGCCCCCTGGCTAGCCTGGTGCCCTCACTCGGCCCGGCCCTGCTGTATCTCCCTGTGATTCTGGCTAGGCCTGGGGCACAGCCACCTGCAGCAGAGAGGCCTTCGAGACCCTGGACGAATGTGGGCAGGCAGCTGGCATCCGCCCAGCCCTCCAGGCCCTGCTCCTGGGAACGTCCTCCCCGTCCCTCACCGTGGAGGGCCTGGCATGCAAACGGCTAACGCGCTCAGCTGCTGGACAAAAGGCTGGACTTTCAAGCCCACCCAGGGGCACTCACAACAGGCCTGGTGACCCGCATCCCAAACAGCAGTGTGGAAAACCCCACGGGGCACGGCTCCACGCTGACACATGAGCAGGCGCTAGTGGACAGCATCCGGTTCTCCCCGTGGCCGTCCAGCGGCGGCGCCATCCGGAACACTTGCCTCCTGGCCACAGCTGACCAACCCGGGGTCATCAGGTGGCTCAACCAGAGCCCCTCCCTGGAATTTTTCTCAGGAGAATTGTGGGGCTGGAGGGGAAGCAAGCTCATCTTGTGGTGTAAGTTGCTAACCTGTAGCCCTTGGAAGCTGCCAGTGGCCTTCGTTTCCTGCGACAGAAGGTGGCCTGCACAAAGACTAAGGCCAGGCAACAGAGAGGGCTGGTTTCACTCCGCCCTGCATCCCAACCTCATCCTCTTCTTTCCCAGAGTTCAGCTGTTCAGCAGGCTATGCCCCTCCTTTTTGCCTCAGCTGGGTCTCTGTCACTGAACCAGAGCATCCTAGCGACCCCTCCCTGATCCCTGGATGGACACCAGTACTGGGCCCAGCACACGAAGGGTCCAGGCAAGGCTGCAGATGAGAGCAGTGGGCGCTCCAGGGAGCGAGGCTGTGCCTACAGGACAGAGAATAGGGGAGGTTGAGCCGGGGGTGGTGGGGCTGGCAGCTCGGAACGGTGGCAGAGAGGAGGGGTCCCCCAGGCAGAGGGGCAGCACACAGTGATGGGAGGGGGTCAGTGAGGTGTACAGCAGGGAAACACGCCCAAGAGGCCGGCAGGACCGGGCCTCCACAGCCTCACGCGCCACACCTGGTGTGGCGAGTACGCGGCCCACACTGCTCTACCCCAGGTCCCCACGGACACTCCTGAGTAGCTCAGGCGCGCACCGTAATGAGGGGGTCACAGAGTCGGAAGGCTTCTGAAAACAGTGCTCCAAGCAGTCCCCAAAGACACTGGCACTGACATTAGGGCAAAGCCATCTACCAGTGTTGGGGAAAGAGCAGAGAAGCCGGCGAGGAACCCCGGGTGTGGTGCTGGTGGAGGAGGAGTGCTGCTTCGTTAGAACACACAGACAAGCGGGCACACTGGCATCAGCGCTGGTAGCATGGTTCTAACTAGTTCTGTAAAAACGAGACAGAGAAAGTGTTCTCAGTGAAGAAAGATAAAGTCCTATTGTTTTAGTCCTCTGGTACGGCTCGAACAAAAAATACCACAAAGTGGACAGCTCTAACAGAGAAAAGTTTATTCCTACATCTCCTGGTAAGGTATAAGTCCAAATTCAAGGTGTCTGCCCCAGGGGACGGCTTTCCCCCAGGTTGGCTCTGGGGAAAGGTCCTCGTGTTGCATCAGTCTTTGGTCAGGGCACATCTTGAAAAATCACAGAATGAAGGACCAACATAAAACACTGGGAATCGCGGCCCAGCCACACGGCTACACATATTTTAGGGGACACACACTTCAATCCATGACACCTATGGATGCACCCTGCCCCACCCACTGGCCCCCAGCTGGGCGGCCCTCCACATCCAAAGTGTGCAGCGGGACCCCAGGCTCATCAAGTGTCTGAGAGCTGCCCCCACACGTGCCACACCCACACTCCAAATTCAGTTGTTAGTGGGTGTTTAAGGTTCTGAACTAGAAGCCAGAAAACCACGAGTCCCATGTGACTCTGTCACTTATGGCCAAGTGGCACTCACATCACGCCAGCACCAGCTGACAGAATCCCTGCATGGCTGGTAATCGGCCACTCTGTGCTGTCCACCGCAGCAGCCACCATCCTCACGTGGGCATGAAGCACCTTAAATGTGGCCAACGCAAGCAGGGGGCTAGTTGTTATTTGATTTTAGTTTCAATATCCACCGTGGCTAGCAGCTACACTATGAAACAGCAAAGCTTCAATTTCTAGGCCTCTATTATCCACAAGGAAACGCTGGTGGTGCAGTGGTAAGTGCTGGGTCTGCTAAACAAAGGCTGGCCGTTCAAATCCACCAGGTGCTCCTTGGAAACTCGAGGGTACTTCTGCTGTATTCTACAGGGTTGCTGTGAGTCAGAATCCGACTCCATGGCAGGGGTTTAGTTTTGGGTTTCACTCTCAACAGGCCCTTGTGGCACAGGGTTTAAGCACTCAGCAGCTAACCCAGAGGTCTGCAGTTTGAAGCCACCAGCTGTCCCACGGGAGAACAATGTGGCAGTCTGCTTCTATAAAGCTACAGCCTTAGAAACCCTGTAGGGTGGTTGTCCTCTGTCCCAGGGGGTCCCTATGAATCCAAACACACTCAGTGGCAGGAGATTCAGGGTTGTAATTTTCTAATCCATAAAATGGGTCTACGACTCCCTAACCCCCAGGGATTCAAGGGGTGATGTGAAATAAACGGGAAAGAACTTTGCAAACTAACAGCAGTGAGGAGCACAAGAGGCCCCACTCAGCATCTTTTCGTTTCCTCCGTCCTAACTAGCAGGACTCTAGGGAGCACTAGAACCTGGGCTGGACTCTGGTCACAGTGGCAGGCAGGACAGGCCCAGTCCTCATGGGGCTGTGAAGACACAGTTGTGCCAGTAAACACCACTCTGGGAGCAGAAGAGGTCAGTCTGGTCAAAAGAGCAGCAGTGACGTGGACTTGTGTTCTTGATCTTGATCAGCTGCCTCTGAGCAGCCCGGGGTCCTGTGCAGACCCCTGGGGCAGGGCCTGTCTTACCTCAGGCCATCACCCAAACCTCAAGCTCCCAGAGGTGGGGTGACAGGGACCTAACTTCCAAGGCTTCTGCTGTCTATCTTCTGGTAATCCTGCCGGCGGACGCACCTTCTTCTGGCCCGATGACAACACCTATTCAGCAGGAATCCTACCTAACAGGCCCCTTCCCACAGGGTCAGATGAGCTAGCACGGTCATTTCCGTGGCGGGAGGAGGCTTCACTCAGTTCAGCACCCCCTCTGCAGCACTGGGTTGATTACAGCATTTCCCTTCCCTTGACCTTGGCTGCCCCGCCTGTAAAAACTGGCTGTTGGACCAGATGAGCTTTGCAGTCTGTAAAATAGCTGTGACGTCTCCAGCTCTAGAAATCTCTAGAAAGCTCTGTTACGATCAACAGCGGCAGGGAGGAGCATTCTGGTGTTTTTACACGCTGCCAGACGCTGGTCTATGTCCTCCTGCCTGCCTCTCCATCTGCACGGACCAGGCAGGAACAGCCACTGGTCACAGGGGACAGAGCAGAGGCTGAAGAGGTGAAGCCCCCCGACTCAGCACTACCACAGGCAGGCAGCACAAGAACACCACGCTACTCTACAGTGTGACCTCAGGTTTGGGGCCGCCACACTGACTCCACCTGTAAGCCCCCACCCTCCCTGCCTCACAGCCACTGGGAGGCCCAAGAAAGACTGTCTGGGCCACAGGCATCATCTGACCCTACTCTTCAGTCAAAAGGTGGACCCGGACGTAGAAGAGGAACTGCCTTAGGGTTCACAGCCAGTGAGGAGTGGTGACACAGACTCAACCCCAGAACAGAGAAAGCCTGCTTCCTGGTCTGGCAGGCCGGCCATGCAGAAGGAGGCCCTGGGATGGAGACCGAGACATCAGGGAATTCCTGCCCAGCCACTGCTATCTAAGCAGGCTTGGCCAAAGCACCCCAGTTTTCTGAGTACGGTCCTCGTCCGAAAATGCAGGTGATAACCGCTCCTTCATCTGAGAAGACAGTGGAAGGAACACGGCTGGCAGTGAAGCCGCAGCTGCACAGCTCTGGGCACACCGAGTCCTTGCGGGGGGGTGGATGTCCATCAGCCAAGGGGGCAGCCGTCGTTCAGCTCAGTCTCCCTGCCCAGTGCTCTCAAGGCCCAAAGACCAGGCCAAAGCTTCAGGAAAGGGGTGGAACAGTGTCCCCGACCACTCGTTTCTTGCCACAGGGCTGGCCCTCAAGGCTTGAGTCCTGGCCACATGGCCACAAAAGCCTGGCAGCTGTCCGTCTCAGTAGCACCAAGAGAAGATGATTTCAAGTAAAATTAAAAACAAGCATGTGTGTTTCTCTTTCGCCCATCTGTGGCCGTTTCTCGAAGCACCCGCTCTTAATGGGGGAGAACAAGGCGGAAGTAGCATGGCTCTCAGAGAAGCTGGAAAAATTAGCAATTAGGAGGGAAAATTGTAATGAGAAAATGAGCCTTAATAAGGCAAACACAGTACTGCGGCGGCTTTTTTCTTGTTCTCGCACCGAAAACAAGTGGTGACTTCATGTCTGGGTTTCTTTGCTTCCCCGCAGCAGAGCCAACTGGGAAAGAGCTGGAGAAAAATGTCTCCATTGTCCCTAGACAGTCTGTGGCATCCAGGAAAGAGAGGAGCAGGAGTCTGGCCACTCTGTGTGGCACACCACCTCTGCTCCTGGTAAGGCACACATTCTGCATGTCCTTGGGTACTTTGGATGGGCTACACAGCAGTGGCACCTCCCAGACCCCAAGTGTCTCAGCATGACACAAGCTTGCCTCTTACACTGGCTGGCAACAGAGCCCTGCTCATCACAGGCCAACAGGGACCTGGATCAAGAGGACTGTCCATCTCAACAGGTGCTTACATAATGACCACTCCAGCGAGGGAAGCAATCCGGTGACTTTCAACCAGAAGGGGCATTTGTTATTTACACTCACGTGTCATTAGCTGAAGCCAGTCACATGGCCACAGTGGCCTTCAGGGGCAGGGAGTTGTATTCCTAATCTGCCCAAGGCAGTGATCGGGAAAATTTGTGACCAGCCATCATGACCTCAACACGTATGTTAGTCATGTAGCTGTCGTTGGCTGTCATCGAGTCTGCCCCAAACTCATGACAACCCCATGATTAACAGGACAAGGCACCAGCCCATCCTGTGCTCTCAATTTCTTCAAAAGAGATAAAGAAACCAAAGATTTTTACCAACTTATATAATCTCAAATGGATCGACCTTGCAGGCAAGATGCACTGATGATTGCTGGTGACTGGAATGTGACAGCTGGAAACAAAGAAGGATCAGGAATATTTGGAAAAGATGGCCTTGGTAACAGAAACAACATCAGAGACTGCATGGCAGAATTTTGCAAGACCAACTACCTATTAACTGGAAATACCTATTACAACAACCAAAAAAAGTGATTAGACACGTGGACCTCGGGGAATGGAACATACAAGAGTGAAATGACTGCATGTGTGAAGAGAGATGATAGAGGAGCACAGCATCGTCAGTCAGAAGAAGGCGGAACAGACCATTAACTGCACATGTTGTTGTGGTCAGGTGCCATCGAGTCAGTCCCAACTCACAGTGACCCGATGCGTAACCGAAGGAAACCCTGCTCAGTCCTACCCCACCCTCACAACCGCTGCTGTGCTTAAGCCCACTGTTGCAGCCACTGTGTCAATCCAGCTCACTGACAGTCTTCCTCTTTTGGTGACCAGCTACTTTACCAAGCATAATGTCCTTCTCCAGGGACTGATCCTTCCTGACAACATGTCCAAAATATGTGAGACATAATCTCGCCATCCTTGCTTGTAAGGTGCTTTCTGGTTGTAAATTTGTGTTTTCCTAGACACATTTGTTCATTCATTTGACAGTCCATGGTATATTCAGTTTTCTTCTCCAACACCATAATTTAAAGGCACCGATTTTCCAGTCTTCCTTATTCATTGTCCAGCTTTCACAAGCACAGGAGGTGATTGAAAACACCATGGCTTGGGTCAGGCACACCTTAGTCTTCAAGCTGACATCTTTGCTTTTCAACACTTGAAGGAGGGCTCTTTGCAGCAAGTTTGCCCAGTGCAGTGCTCATATGGAAGTTCAAACTGAAGCTCAAGAAAACTGAAGCAAGTCCATGAGGGCCAAAGCAGAAACTTGAGCAGATCCCACCTGAATTTGCAGACCGTCTGAAGAATTGATTGGTTGCATGGAACACTAATTACCAAAAACCAAAAGAGTTGTAGAATGACATCAAGGACATTTTACATGAAGAAAGTGAAAGGTCACTAAAAAGACAGGAAAGAAAAGACAAAAACGGGTGTCGGAAGAGACTCTAAAACTTGCTCTTGAAAGTCAAGTAGCTAATGCAAAAGGAGGAAATGACGAAGTAAAAGAGCTAAACAGAAGATTTCAATGAGTGCCTCAAGAAGACAAATTACTATAATGAAATGTGCTAAGACCTAGAGTTAGAAAACCAAAAGGGAAGAACATACTAGGTACCTCTAAAGCCGAAAGAACTGAAGAAAAACAATTCAAGCCATGAATTGCAGTACTGAAAGATGCTATGGGCAAAATATTGAACAACACAAGGAGTATCAAAAGAAAAAGGAAGGAATGCACAGAGTCATTGTACCCAAAAAGAGTGGTCAGTGTTTGTCCATTTCGGCAGGTAGCACCTGGTCAACAACTGACGGTACTGAAGGAAGAAATCCAAACTGCATTGAAGGCGCTGGTGAAAAACAAGACTCCAGGAACTGATGGAATACCAATCGAGATGTTTCAGCAGGTAAGTGAATGCCAGCCCAGCAATGATCACTTGTCTATACCAAGAAATTTGGAAGTCAACTCCTTTATTGACTGTGCATTTGATGGTGCAGATCATAAAAAATTATTAATAACATTGCAAAGAATGGGAATTCCAGATCACTGAAGGCCTAGCTATGGAAAACAGTGCCTGTGGTAGCTAGCTTTAAACTGCTGAGTGATCACTCACAGTTGGAAACTATGGTGGCCCACAGAAGCTGTTCGTTAGCCCCTCCTCCACAAGCAGCACCCAGAAACACACAGCCTGGCTGCTACATCTTAGTTACATCGCTAGTGACCCAGACAGACTTGTTGGTTCTTTTGGCAGTCCATAGTATTTCAGCAGTTTTCATCAACACCATAATTTCAAAGGCATCAATTCTTTATCAGTCTTCCTTTTTCACTGTTCAGTTTTCAAATACACAGGAGGCAACTGAAAAAAACCGTGGCTTGGATCAGGCGCATCTCAGTCCTTGAAGTGACGTCTTTGATACTCAACATTTTAAAGAGGTCTTTGCAGCCGATTTGCCCAATACAATGTGTCCTTTCATTTCTTGACCGCTACTTCCACAGGTGATGATTGTGAATTCAAGTAAAATGAAATCCTTGACAACTTGCATCTTTTCTTCATTTACCGTGAGGTTGGTTATTGGTCCAATTCAGAAGATTTTTGTTTACTTTATCTTAAGGTGTAATCCATAATAAAGGCTGTATACAGTCTTTGATCTTCACCAGTAAGTGCTTCAAGTCCTCCTCACTTTCAGTAATCAAGGTTGTGTTATTTGCACATTGCAGGTTGTTAATTAGTCTTCCTCCAATTCTGATGCCATTATCTCTTCATATAGTCCAGCTTCTTGGATTATTTGCTCAGCATACAGATTAAATATGGTGAAAGAATATAATCCTAGCACACACTTTTTCTGACTTTAAACTACTGCAGTATCCCCTTGTTCTGTCTGAAGGACTGCCTCTCCATCTATATAAACTTTCTGTGTGAGCCCAGTCATTTCAGGACCACATCCAAATTACCTGGCCAACCTACTGGAAGATATCCATATGCAAACCCATTCCAAAGAAAAGCGATTCAACAGAGTGTGAAAATTATTGAATATCCTTAATATCACATGCAAGTAAAATGTTGCTGAAGATCATTTAAAAAAGGTTGGTGCCGTAGTGTATCATCAGAGACTTGCCAAAACGTCAGGCCAGATTCAGAAGTGGATATGGAATGAAGGGTGTCACCACTGCTGTCAGACAGATCTCGGCTGAAAGCAGAAAATACCAGAAAGGTGTTTGCTGTGTTTTCTTGACGACGCAAAGGCATCTGACTGTGTAGATCTTAACGAATTACAGACCCTGTACAAATGACAGCCCAGAAAACACTATGGGACAGTTCTACTGCGTCATATGGGGTCACCATGAGTTGGAATCAAGTCAATGGCACATAGCGGCGATCTATTCATTGCCAACCAGAAACAGACTAGGAAGAAGGCTCCTAGAGTTTCACTTGGATGCCAAGAACAGTGAGCGCACAGACCAGACAGGGCCTTTCTCCAGCCTAGGAAATGGGCTCAGATATCTTGGGCCTGTGGATTCGCACCCTTGAGGTGAGCACCCAGGCGGTCTTAATGCATGCTGGGGCGCCGGGGCTCTGAAGCGCACACACAGCTTACAAGCTTTCCTCTGCCATTCCAGGTCATTCCCGGACTCCAGGATCACTCTTCCTGATGGTCTTGGGAAGTCGCTTCCTCTCCATTCTGCAAAACGGGGCACAGGCCCATGAGCAGCCAGCCTACCGTGCAGGGACTTGTACCCGCAGGAGAGGGGAAGGCTGGCCAGCAGCTGCATCGTACCTGGAGGTCACAAGGCGAAGAAGGAGTGTGGAGAAGTGAATGCACATTGGCCAGAAGTCCACAGACCCTCAGTGCTGTCAGCCCACCTGGGTGGTTCCTGACTGACGGCGACCCGGGGCAGAGCAGAACCAGCTGCTCCCTAATGCTGCACCATCTTCACCATGGTATTCTGAGTTGGTGTTGTGGCCACTGGGTATTTGGAGGCCCTTCCAACCTAGGGGGCTCAGCGCCGTACCACACATAGTCTGTCGTGACCCACAGGGTTTTCATTGGCTGGTTTCCAAAAGTAGATCACCAGGCCTTTCTTCCTAGTCACCCTTAGTCTGGCAGCTCCACTGTAACCTGCCCACCATGGGTGACCCTGCTGGTGTTCGAAATACCAGTGTCACAACCACCAGCGTCATAGCAACACCCAGACCGTCACAGCAGGAGAGACTGACAGATGATTGCCACAGTAAAAGAAAATACCACTGCCATCCAGTCTGTTGCAACCTTACAGGACAGGGTAGAACTGCCCCACAGAGATTCCAAAGGGCGCCTGGTGGATTTGACTCGCCGACCTTGGAATAGCAGACATAGCACTTAACAGCACCAGGGATTCTGAATGCCACAATACATACTGATCGATGACAAGGCAGCAGGCAGATGGCAGCCCTGGGACGAGCTGTGCGTCTCCATGTCTGTTTGCCCCAGATCTCTGTCTCAGGCACTGGACCAGTCAGCTGGGCACCAGCACCACCCCTGCTGCCAGCGGAAGGCTCCTCTCTGCCGAGGGGTGACAAGTCCGTGAGAAGCTGAGAGCCCCAGTCCGCCCCTTCCCGGTCTGGAGAGGCCAGGACGGGACGAACAGCTGAGCTGTGGCACAGTGTCAGTTAATGGCAGCTGTCATTTCTCCTGGGCCACCATCTAGAGAGGGGAGTGATGTGCATGATTTATGGAGATCTGGCCGGTGCAGCCAGGGCGAGCGCCCGGTCACAGCTGAGCGGAAGTGAGAGAATGGCCAAGCACCCCAGCTCCCTCAGGGAACTCTGCGCTGACCCTTCAGTCACTGTCCCTCAGGGAGCTGCTGCCCTCTGGCCACTGTTCTTTGGAAAACAGAGCACCCTGGGGCTGAGGAAAGGCCAACAGCTTACAGTGGGCCGGGCTCCAGTTTCCTGGGGTGACAGGAATTGGGAGCAGCTGGATTTATTATTAGTGGTGGCTCTGATAGCTCTAAGTTACCTGCCCAGCTGAGGAGGGGGCATGGCTGCTGTTTCTGAAACAGACCGAGGCTGTAGTAAAACCAAAAAATGCACTGCCGTCGAGTCGTATCTGACTCATAGTGACCCTAGAGGTCCGCGGTAGGTGCTCCCTAAATGTCTGGGGAGTGGCTGACTGGGGGAGCCGAGGGTCTCAGCAGGAACAGATCGACAGCATGAAAATGCTGGGTGCGAGCCCTAGCCCTGACTGCACTGTGACCTTGAACAAACCACTCTAAGCCCTCTGAACCTGCTTCCTTCTCTGTAAAAGAGGGGTTAACTGGGTCACCCTCTGGCATACCAAATAGAGTCATCTCCAGGTTGAGAAGGCAGCAGGCAGGGTTGGCAGGGGTCAGCACAGGGCTCAGGGACTCATTTCAGAAGCCAGCGATTCTCACCTCAAGACTGTCCAGGGGACATTCGGCAATGTCTGGAGACAGTTTCAGTTGTTGGACTGGAGGGGTGCCACTGGCATTTCATGGGCAGAGGCTGGAGATGCTGTTCTGTAACCTACCATGTACAGGGTGCCCCCCACAACCAAAGGGTACTGGGTCCCAGATACCGGTGAGGGTGAGAGACCCCAGTTTAGACCAAGAAGGCCATTGAAGGGAAGGAAAAGATAGTGGCAGCATAGGAGGGCTTCCACCCAGTCACAGCCTTGCAAGCCCCCAGACATCTTGCCACCTCCCAGAGCCCAGGGGGCAAGTGGAGGAAGAGGAAAGAGTGGGGCGTGGTTGCCCCCCTAGGAGGGTAGTGCTCACCGAGCTCAGGAGGGACCAGGCGAGTGACAAGGCGGGGCCAAAGGGCAGACCTCCGGTCCCTCCCCACGGGAGTCGGCGCAGGAGGGCCAAGAAGCTGTGTCACTGCTCAAGGAACTTTCCAGTACTTCTGTCACTGTGCCTGTAAGAGCAAGTAGGGCACCTGCCTTCATCCCCTGCAGGTGCTGCATAAAGCATGCTTTCCTGAGGGGCCAGGCCCTCAGGTGTACAGACTGTGCAATACCAGACCCCAGAACCACTGCCCAGGGTTCTAGAACCACTGACTCTGAGGGTCAGGAGATTCTACCCCAAGGCTCCAGAACTACTCATCAGGATTCTGGACCTGTGACTCAAGGAGTCTGCTCTTTTGGCACTCTAGAACCATACGCAAGGGTTCAAGAAGGCAATTTCTCTGGTTCTAGAGTCATGGACTCCAGTGTTTTACATCTTACTAGGGGACTCAGTTGACACTGACCTCATGGGAGGTATACCGTCACAGAAGGTCAGGGCTTTCCATCCGGTGGCCCTAGTATCTCTGTAGTCACGTGACTGGCACAGTGCTGACACGACGATATCCCGAATTCAAGGTTCTGATGGAGATCTTCTCCCTGCAGGAACTGATAGAAGAGTGCCCATCACCCCAAAAGGTCCTCTTGGACCCCACACACTGGGCCACCTCTAGGAGGACTTGCCATGCTTGGGGCTTCATCAGTGCAAGACACAGCTGAGCCAGCGAGATCAGGAATCTGGCTGGAAAGAGGCCTTGTGCTCAATAATGCAATTGTCCCAAATAAGGACATCCATCAGGTGGTGGATGCAGCGCCCCATCCCCCCGAGGTGGGCCCTGACAGCACAGCTGCCCGCGTAGGCACAGGCTGCCTCTCCAAGCCCAGCAGGGTCCCTAGTCCCTAGGGACCTTTCGTGATGAGAACAGCTCAGCCAACCCTACCAGGCTCCAATCCTCTGCTCAGCAGCCTGAATATTCCATAGCCTTGAATAATGCAGGCCGTCCACATGGCAGCCAGAGACAGGGAGAAAAAGGGTTTGCGCCGAGTCCTGGCTTAGTTAGCTAGTGCGGCTGTAACAGACACGCCACACGTGGATGGTTTCACAAAGAAGTTGACTCCATCGCAATCTGGTAGGCTACAGATTCAGATTCAGGAAGCCTTTCTCTCTGTGCAGACTCTGCACGGAAGTCTTATCATCAGTTTTCCCTTGGTGTAGAAGCTTCTCCACGCTGGAACCTTGCGTCTACAGGACATGCTGTACTCCCAGCACTGCTCTCTTGGTGGCACCGGGTCCCCGTATCTGCTCACTTCTCCCTCTCATGGAAAAAGAGATTGACTGGAGACACAACCTGATCTTGCAGATCTCATCAGCATAACTCTGACTAATCCATCTCATTAACAACATGTTGTCAGGGTCGAGTGGGTTCTGGCTCAGAGCAACCTGGTGTTTCAACAGGATCAAATGCTGCCCGGTCCTGCGCCCTGTGCCTGCAGTTGTTACACCTGAGCTCAGTGTTGCAGCCACTGTGTCATTTCATCCTGTTGAGAGTCTTTCTCTTTTCCACTGACCCTCTATATTACCAAGCAAGATGTCCTTCTCCAGGGACAGATCGCTCCTGACAACGTGTCTGAAGTTACGACGCAGTCTTGCCGTCCTTGCTTCCGGCAGCCCTCGGGTTGTACTTCTTCCAGGACAGATCTGTTTGTTCCTTCGGCGGTCCATGGTGCATTTAATACTCTTCTCCAGCACCTGCTTTCAAAGGCATCAGCTCTTCTTTCACCTTCCTTCTTCATTGTCCAGCTTTTGCATGCATATGATGTGACTGAAAATACCATGACTTGGGTCAGACGCACCTTAGTCTTCAAGGTGATATCTTTGATTTTCAACACTTTAAAGAGGTCCTTTGAAGCAAATTTGCCCAATGCGAGGGATGAGTCTTTGGATTTCTTGACTGCATTATCAGATATGATTTGCAAATATTTTATCCCATTGTGTGGGTTTTCACTTTCCTGACAGTGTCCTTTGAAGCACTTTTTTTTTTAATTTGGAGTCCAATTTTTTTTTTATGTTGCTCGTGTTTTTTCATGTCATACGTAAGAATCCATTACCAAAGCTGAGATCATGAAGATTTATCCCTTGTTCTCTTCTGAGAGTTTTTAAGTTTTACCTCTTACATTTAGTTATTTGGTTCGTTTTTTAGTTACCTTTGATTAACTAATATGGTGTGAGGTAAGGGTTGATGTCATTGTTTTTCACATGGGTATCCAGTTGTTCCTGCACCATTTGTTGAAAGGATTGTTATTTTCTCTATTGAATGGTCTCAGCACCCTTGGTGAAAAGCATTTGGCCGTAAACACATGCATGTGTTTTGGGACTCTCAATTCTATTTCTCTGGTGTATGTGTCCATCCTTATGCCAGAACCACACAATCTTGATTAGTGTTGCTTTGTGGTAAGTTTTGAAATTGGGAAGGATGAGTCCTCCATTTTTTACTTCTTTTATAAAATACTTTTTGCTCTTCTGGGTCCCTTGAAATTCTGTATGAGTATTAGAATCACCTTGCTACTGATACAAAGAAGTCAGTTGGAATTCTAACATGGATTGCATTTAATAAATAGATCAATTTAAGAATTTTGACATCATAATATTAAGTCTTCTAATCCATAATCATAAAATGTTTCATTTATTTACATCTTTCTAAAAATTTCTTTCAGAAATGTTTTATAGTTTTCAGACTCTTAAGTTTTTCTCTTCTTTTGTAAAACTTATTCATAAGCATTTTATTCTTCTGATGCCATTATTTTTTATTATGACTGAGTTAAAATATACATTCCCATATAAATTTGCATGCCCACCTATGTGTAGTTTCCACTGCTTTCCCTGCCGGGCAACAGCACACTATTCCTCTCTGCTCAATACATGTCTCATCCTCCCAACAGTCTCCTTTCCCCTCCTCTCCACCCACTCCCCTTCCTCCAGTCAGAGATCCCAAAACCCAGTGCCGTCAAATTGGGTCTGACTCATGGCAGCCCTAGATGCCAAAGTAGAACTGCCCCACATAGAGAGTATCAGAGGTCAGCAGGATGATATCCTATAGATGCATAGAACCGTAAAGTGCACCCAATATATAGTCACTCTGCATCGCCAAGTCCATCCCTTGCTGTCCGAAGAGTAGACCTTCATTATGATCCATGGGCAAGGGCAGCATCAGGGTCGGGGGCCATGCTCCCAGAGGAACCCCGAAGCCACTAGACCATCAATTGTGGTCTTTTAGTGGAGATCTCAGGGTGCACCCCTTTTTATTCTTGTGTTGACAGTGAGACTCAACTTAGTGAGCTCCACCGTGGCTATCACTGGTGGTGGCCGGGCACCATCCAGTTCATCCAGTCCCAAGTTGATGTAGGCACCCACTCATGTGGGTCTCTCTGTTTTCTGGGTTGTCATTTTGGTCCTCAGTGAGCATCCACTCCTGCTGAGTTGGGACCATTGGCCTCGGATGGCAACTTGGCAGTTTTAAGAGCCCAGGTGCCACTCACCAATGTGGGGTGCAGAGAGCCCTCTTAGCAAAACACTAGTTGTGCCAATTGGCCTCGATTTCACCTAAGAGCATGGGTCTCCTGCCCCTTGCCCCAGCTACTCTGTCCTTGCATTATTGGGTTAAGATGGGAGGAGTACTTAAGTTTTGTTGAAGTCCACTTAATACTGTTCTTGTTTGTAATGTGTACTGTCACTGATTTCACCCAACCAAATTTCTATCAACTATCTAATCTAAACCCTGCCCCCGTCACCCTCCCTCCCTCCCCTCCCTTGGAGCCGTCAAAGAGTCTTTTCTTCTGTGTATAAGTCTGTTTTTGAGTTCTTATCGTAGGGGATTCATAAAACAGTTGTCCTTTTGTCACTGACTACTTTCACTCAACATAATGTCTTCCAGTTGAAACCACGTCATGAGATGTTTCATGGAATCATCATTGTTCTTTATCATTGCATAGTGCTCTGTTGAGTATATATACCATAGTTTACCTATCCATTCCTCTGTTGTTGGGCATCTTGGTGAATTCTATCTTTTTGCTATTGTGGACTGTGCCACGATAAACATTCTTGTGCATGTATCCTTTGGTGTGAATGGCCTTGATTCTGTATGATATATTCCAAGTAGTGGAATTACTGGGTCAAATGGTATATCTATATCCATTTTTTTAAGGAAGTGCCACATTGCTTTCCAAAGAGGCTGGACCATTTTGCAATCCCACCAACAGTGTAGGAGTTCCACTTCCTCCACAGCCTCTCCAGCATTTGTTGTTTTGAGCTTTTTGGATCATGTCCAACCTTGTTGGGGTGAGATGATCTCATTGTTGTTTTGATTTGAACTTCTTTAATAACTAAAGATCGTGAACATGTCTGCATGTGTTTTTTGGCTGCCTGGATATCCTCTTTAGAGAAATGTCTGTCCATCTCCTTTGCCCATGACTTAATTGGATGATTTATCTTCTTATTGATATTTTGTAGTACCTTATAGATTATGGAGATCAGGCATCTGTCTGACATAGAGTTGCCAAATATTTTTTCCCATTCTGTAGGTGGCCTTTTAATTCTTGTGATAAAGTCTTTGGATGAGCAAAACTGCTTGAATCTTAGTAGTTTCCATTTATCTATTTTCTCTTCTGTTGATTGGGGTTTGTTTGACAGATTTTGAAGTCTAAGTTGTGTATTAAAACTTCTATTGCTGTTCCTACTTTTTCTTGGATGAGCTTTATCATTTTAGATTTGCTATTTAGCTCTTTTGTCCAATTTGAGTTGGGTTTTGTATAAGGTGTAAGATATGGATCTTGTTTCAATTTATTGCAGACAGATATCCAATTTTGCCAGGACCATTTGTTGAAGAGATTGTTTTTACCCCAGTTTAATGTCTTAGGGCCTTTGTCAAATATCAGCTGTTCATAGGCTGAAGGTGTCATCTCTGGTGTCTCGATTCTGTTCCATTGATCAATCTGTCTGTTCTTGTACCAGTACCAGACTGTTTTGACCACTGTGGCAGTGTAATGGGTTCTGAGTCGGGTAAAGGGAGGCCTCCCAGTGGGTTCTTCTTCTTTAGTAGTACTTTACTTATCTGGGGTTTCTTCCCTTTCCAAACAAAATTGGTGATTTGTTTCTCCATCTCCTTAAGAAATGACACTGGAACTTGTATTGGGATTGCATTATATGAGTAGATTGCTTTGGGTAAAATAGACATTTTCAGTGTTGAGTCTTTGTATCCATGAGCAGAGTAGGTTTCTCCATTTATCTAAGTCTCTCTTAGTTTCTCGTAGTAAGAGCTTGTAGTTCTCTTTGTAAAGGTCTGTTATTTCTTTGGTTCGATTAATTCCTCGGTACTTTATCTTCTTGGGGGCTATAGTAAATGGTATTGATTTGATGATTTCTTCATTAGCAGTCTCACTGTTGGTATAAAGGAATCCTACTGATTTACTTATGTTTATCTTGTATCCTGAGATGTTGCTGAACTCTTCTATCAGTTTGAGTAGTTTACTTATAGATTCTTTGGGATTCTCTGCATAGACAATCATATCATCAGCAAACAGTGAGATTTTGACTTCTTCTTTGCCGAAGCAGATGCCCTTTATTTCTTGGTCTGGCTAGAACTTCTAGTACTATGTTGAATAGGAAAGGTGAGAGTGGGCATCCTTGTCTAGTTCCTATTCTCACGGGAAACTCCTTCAGTCTCTCTCCATTCAGGATGATGTAGGCAATTGGCTTTGTATAAATGGCCCTTGCATTGAGGAATTTTTTGTTTATGCCTATTTTGCTAAGAGTTTTTAGACTTTATCAAATGCCTTTCCTGCATCAGTGGACAAAATCAGGTGATCCTTGTCTTTTGTGTTATTTATGTGGTTAATGACATTAATTGTTTTTCTAATGTTGAACCAGCTTTGTATCCCTGGTATGAATCCCACTTGGTCATGATGGATTATTTTTTGATATGTTGCTGTATTGTATTGGCAAGAATTTTGTTGAAGATTTTTGCATCTAGATTCATGAGTGATATCGGTCTGTAGTTCTCTTTCTTTGTTGGGTCTTTCCCTGGCTTAGGTATCAGGGTTATGTTGGCTTCATAGAATGAGTTTGGGAGTACTCCATCCCTTTCTATACTGTGAAATAGTTTCAGTAGTATCGGAGATAACTCTTCTCTAAGTGTTTGGTAAAATTCTGCAGTGAAGCCATCTGGACCCGGACTTTTTTTAGTTGGCAGTGTTTTGATGACCTTTTCAATCTCTTCCTTTGTAATGGATTTATTAAGTTGTTCTGCTTCACGTTGTGATAATTTGGGTAGGTGGTATGAGTCAAGGAATTGGTCCATTTCCCCTAGGTTTTCAAATTTGTTAGTGTACAGTCTTTCATAGTATTCTGTTATGATATTTTTTATTTCTGCTGCATCTGTGATGACAACCCCCCTCTCATTTCTAATTTGGGTTATTTGTTTCCTTTCCTGGTTTTCTTTAGTAAGTTTAGCCAGTGGTTTGTCAATTTTGTTGATCTTCTCAAAAAAAACAGCTTTTGGTCTTTTCAATTTTTTCAATTGTTTTTCTATTCTTTAATTCACTTAGCTCTGCTCTAATCTTTATGATCTCGTTTCTTCTGGTGCCTGAGGGGTTCCTCTGTTGTTTTCTTTCTACTTGTTCAAGCTGTAGGGTTAGTTCCTTGATTTGGTTTCTTTCTTCCTTCCAGATGTGTGCATTTATGGAGATAAACAGACCTCTGAGCACTGTTTTGGCTGTATCCCATAGGTTCTGGTAGGAAGTGTTTTTGTTCTCATTGGAATCCATGAATTTCTTTAATTCATCCTTGATTTCCTCTATAACTCATGTTTTTTTGAGCATGATGTTGTTCAGTTTCCAAGAGTTCCACTTTCTGTCTATGTTTTTTCTGCTATTGGTTTCAACTTTTATGGCTTTACGATCTGAAAAGATGCTTTGCAGTAATTCAGTGGTATGGATTTTGTTGAGCATTGCATTATGGCCTATCACGTGGTCAATTCTGGAGAATGTTCCATGTGCACTGGAGAAGAAGGTGTAGTTGTCTGCTGATGGGTGGAAAGTTCTGTACATATCAATGAGGTCTTCTGTATCTTTACCGAGTTTTTTTCTAGATGATCTGTCTAGTATTGAGAGTGGAGTGTTGAAGTCTCCCATTATTATGGTGAGTCATCTAACTCTCTTTTGAGTGTAGTCAGTGTTTCTTCGACATATTAAGGTGTTCTGATATTAGGTGCATAAATATTTAATATAGTTAAGTCTTGCTTGTGTACTGAACCTTTCAGCAATAAATAGTGTCCATCTTTGTCCACGATGGTGGATTTGATATTAAAATTGATTTTGTCTGAGATTAGAATTGCCATCCCTGCTCTTCTTTGTTCATTGTTAGCTTGATATATATTCTTCCATCCTTTAATTTTCAGTTTGTTCCTGTCTTTAGGTCTCAAGTGAGTTTCTTGTAGACAACATATGGATGGGTCTTATCTTTTGATCCAAGATGTCATTTGATGTCTCTTTACTGGAGCATTCAGCCCATTCACATTCAATGTAACTATTGATAGGTATGTGTTCAGTGCTGCCATTGTGATGTGTTTATTTTTATGTTGATGTTTTCTCTGTTGTTCTTATTAGTCTGTTCTGGGACGTTCTTTTTTGTGAGTTGATTTTTCATCTTTTTCAGAGCTGGTTTTGTGGTTGTTGAGACTCCTGTGTTACATTTCTTGAAATGATATGATACATCTTTGTTGTGCTTTACAGCTGCCCCTATGATTCCCCTTAATAAGCTATATATAAACCCAATTTTAATTACTACCAGTCTTGTCATCTTCCTCTCCATCTGGAAGGACTATAACAACTGCAGTACATCCCTCTTTTTAATATGATGACACCATAGTTTTCATGATGATCACTGAATTGCTTCTTTCCTTATCAAAGCTGTGATTGGCTTTGGAGCCTTCCCTAACTGAGTAGAGCTTTGAGTAGTAAAGTCGTTCTAAAATATAAAGTTAGTGGTTTTGTTCTTCTAAGCCAGAGCCAAGAACTTCTTTCAATATTTCTTGTAGTTTGGGTTTGGTTTTTACAAAGTCTCTGAGTTTCTGTTTATCTGGGAATGTCTTAATTTCATTTTCGTATTCGAAAGATAGTTTTGCAGGATATATAATTCTTGGTTGGAAGTTTTTCTCCTTCAAGGCTTTGAATGTGTCATGCCACTGTCTCCGTGCTAGCATGGTTTCTGCTGAGAAATCTGAAGAAAGCCTACAGGGTTTCCCTCTGAATGTTAGCTTTGCTTTGAGTCTTGCTGCCTTTAAGTGTTGCTGCTTATGTTTCATTTTGTTGAGCTTGATTATAATATGTCTTCGAGTCTTTCTTTTGAGATCTATATTGGGTGGCGTATGATATGCATCTGAGATGTCTATATTCTCTTCCTTCATGATTTCTGGGAAGTTTTCTGTCAGCAGCTCAGCAACGATACTCTCTGTGTTCTCAGATGTCTCACCCTGTTCAGAGATTCCAATTAATCGAAGGTTGTTCCTCTTAATAGAGTCCCACATGCTTCTTAATGTTTCTTCATTTTTCTTGTTTCTTTTTTCCGATTTCTGCTCATAGGTGCTGGCCTCAGTAGCTCTGTCTTCCAAGTCAGAAATTCTTTTTTCTATTTGTTCCATTCTGTTTTCTTGGGTTTGCATTGAAGTTTCTATGTCTTTGATTTTGTTCTTGATCTGTTGGATTTCAGAGTACTGGTGTTCCATCAGATCGAACATCTTGCTTAATTTTTCATTTTGTTCTCCTGCATTTTGTATAAGGTCTAGAAGGGCTGTGTATATAATCATTTTGTATTCACTTTCTGATGCTTTCATAAAAGTTTCTTCATCTGGAAAACTCCTTGGTTGCTTTGTTTGGGAGCCTTCTGAAGCCATGGCTGATTTCTTGTGTGCCACAAGTGTCTGTTGCTTTTTGGGACCCATGTGAGTATGTAGAGGCTGGAAGAGGTACTGTGAGGATGGACTGCAGATGTTTCTCTAGACTGTCTTAAAATGTAAAGCAAAAGGTATCTGACCACTTCACAAGTCAGTTAGGTTTTCAGGTGTAGAGATCCGTCTCCTCAACTGGCAAAGTAAGCACCACTGTATCCAACCCCAGATGATACAAACTAGTTCAGAATACAGCAGTGCTACTGCCCTGTTGGCCTCTGCTGACGGGGCCTAGCCTTAGAGGACACTGCATAGAGTACTGCTTTTCTGATAGAAAAGTGCTCTCCTGTGGGCAGGCTCTGGCTCCCAAGCTAAGAATTAGGTCCAGCTGCAGCCACCGTATCCAAAATGTCGTCCTCCACACAGGCAGCAGACAGAGGGGCTAAAGGTGCAGAGAGGTAGTGATTCCTCTGATTCTGTTGCAGGGCCCCCAAAGCAGGTGGCACTAGGTAAATTACTGCTTTTCTGTCAGAGAAGCACTGTCCTGTTTGCAGGTGCTGGCTCCCAGGCTAAGAATGAGGTGCCGCTAGAATCTCCGTATCCAACATGGCATCCCGCATACTGACTGCAAAACTCCATACAAACGCCGCTGAGGCAGATATAAAATGACAAGCTCAAAGTGGCTAGATTAACAGAGTCCCAAGCCTGGCTCTCAAAATATGGGAATTTCGCCTGCCTGTCCCCCCAGCAGCGTGTCTGAGTCCAGCCGCCGGGCAAGACCCAGCTCCGCCCACCAGCCGAGACAGAGGAAAAAAAAGCCAAACTGGTGCGTTTACCTTCCATGAGAGCCGGGGCTAGCCAGGAGCGGGAGTCAGCGAGAGAGAGGAGGTTTCTCGCTGAGTGGTATGAAGTCCCAATTAACAGCTCTGTGCCGTGTCCTAAGGCTGATTAGGTGATCAGAAGGCTCTGTTTGATTGTCAGTTCAGGTCTTGGTTTCCAGAGGGATAGAAGGAGACATGGGCTTAGTCGGCCATCTTGACTCCGCCCCCCTCGATGCCATTTTTAATGGATTTTTTGCTTTATTTCATTTTTTTGGACTGTTTCTTGCAAGTGTGTAGAAATACAAATGATTTTTGTATGTTTATCGTGTATCCTCAAATTTTGATGGACTCATTTTTTTATTCTAATGACTTGTTAGTGTATTCCCTAGGATTTTCTAAGTGCAGGATCCTGTCCTCCATGAAGAGAGAGCCATCCAGTCTGGGTGCCTTTTGTTTCCATTTTTTGCCTAATTGCCCTGTTAACTACAGGTGGCAAGGGTGGAAACTGTTGTCTTGTTCCTGATCTTAGGACCAAAGAATCCAGTCTTTCTCCATAAAGCAGGATGTTAGCTGTGGGTTTTTTATAGGTGCCCTTTATGAAGTTAAAGAAATTCTGTTCTTTGTGTTTTTATCACAAACTGGTGTCACATTTCATTCACTGTTTTTTCTTGGGTCTATTGAGATGATCATGTGGATTTTGTTTTTGTTAACATGCTATATTACATCAATTGATTTGGGGATATTAGGACATCCCGGCGTTTGTGAGATAAATCTCAGTTGATCATAATGTATAATTCTTCTTACTGTATTTTTACACAAATAACATGTGCCTTCTGAGTTCATTTGCCCATAGTGCCCTCTCCCTAAGCCAGCCAAGCCAAGGGCCGTGGAGTCGGATCCGACTCATGGCGGGCCATAAGCACTGCCATGCCAATTGTCTTCCACTTGTTACTATAAAAAAAAATTGCATAGAGTGCTTATAAAAATACCTAGTGGCAGGGATGGCACAGCCAGTAAACAAATGCAGAAGGCATGTGTCATTTGTGGGCAAAAAACGGAATATGTTGCTGGATTTGGTTTACTAGCATTTTGCTAAGAATTTTGTAAGTGGTATTAGTTTGTAGTTTTCTTGCGATGTCCTGGCTGGTTTTGGTATCAGGGTAATACACAATAATGGCCTCATGAATGAATTAGAAAGTGGGTTCCCTCCTCTTCAATTTTTTGGAAGAGTATGTGAAGAATTGGCGTTAATTCTGCTTTAACAGTTTGTAAAAATTAACAGGTCATCTGGGCCTAGGCTTTTCACTGTCGGTCCTTTTTATTGTTAAGCTCTACTCGTTACAGGGCTATTTAGACTATTTTGTTTTTTGAGTTAGTGTTAGTAGTTTGTGCCCTTCTAGAAATTTGCCAATTTTATCTAACATCTCTCACTGGAATACAGTTGTTCAGAGCGCTCTTTTATGTTTTTTTGTTTCTTCAAGGTTGGAAGTAACATCTTCTTTCATTGCAAATCTGGTAACTTGAGTATTCTCTCTCTCTCTCTCTCTCATACCCCTTGGTCATTCTAAAGGGTCTTCCAATAAGGATGTCCTATCTGAACATCAACAAAACAAGATGTAGCAATGCTACAGCTTTGTTTTATTATTTTGAAGTGCATTTGATGGTATTATGTGGGAAAAGGAACTTTGGGTAAATGGCCACCCAATGGATGGCTTTCCAAATGGGGCCAAAAATAATCAGCTATTACAGCCCTATATCTTTTACCACTGACAGTCACAGCCTCTCCTCACTCATCTTGGAAAAAATAAGGGCCAGTGATTCTGCCAGACCAAAATCTACACCAAACAGTAACTTTGAGGGGATGAAGTGGACGTTTTTGAATCTCCATTGGATTCTCATCATTCCAAATGCAACAGTTTTGTTTGTTAATGAAACAATTCATCCCAAAATGGGCCTCCTCGCTGAAGAAGATTTTTCAGCCAAAAGCAGGGTCAACTTCCAAATGCAGCAGAGCCCAGTCAGCAGATGTACGCTGCTACCTATGGTCGTTGACCTTCAGTTCTTGAGTTAAAGCAGTTTTGTAAGGGTAAAGCTTCAAGTCCAGATGCAAAATCCACCAAATTGTGGTCAATGAAAGGCCTAGTTCTTGACATGTGGTTCACTGAAACACGGGCACTGTCTGATTGGCAGCAGACCCAGTTGTCTCAAATTCTTTGATTAAACTTCAAATCGTTCTCTTGGTAGGATGTTATGCACATCGTAAATTTTACATAATACATGGAATGTTGGGTAAATGGAGCTCCCATTTTGATAATAAACTTGAATAATTTCTATGAGTTATGGAGTCGTGTACCTTTTCATGGCTATTTGTCAAGATGAATCAAAAAAGCAACATAAGTATGGCCATGATAGCGTCACGAATATCACTGCTGTGAGCTGTCAAAAATAGGGCACTGTTTCTGGAAGGCCCTCTGGATAAAGGCCTGCCATTTTTGTTCATCTTTTCAAAGAACCAGGTTTTGATTTCATTGATTTTCTCTCTTTTTTAAATTCTGTATTTCACTGATTTCTGCTTTTTATTGGTTCCTTCCTTCTGTTCTTTGTTAGTTTGCTCTTTTTTTTTCCAACATCTTAAGGTAGAAAAGTAGGTATTAATTGATATTTATCCTCTTTTTAATATATGTATTTACAGCTATAAATACCCCTCTAAGCACCTGTTTAACTTTATCCTTTGAATTTTTGTATGTTGTGTCTTCATTTCCATTTATCTCAAAATATTTTCTAATTGATGTTTAGATTTCTTCTTGGACCTTTGGTGGCTGTTTAGGAGTATGTTGTTTAATTCTCCAACTTACGAATTTTCCCAAATTTCTTTCTGTTATTGATTTGTAATTTCATTCCATTGTGGTCAAAGAACATCCTTTGCATTATTTCAGTTCTTTTAAATTTATCAAGGTGCTCTGTTACTAGTTGCTTTTTTCCTTCTGGTGAATATTCATTGATTGCTGTGCCAATTAGCTGGATTATAAAGGCTTTGCAGGAAGTTGTAATATCTGGTAGGGTAAGCTTGCTTTCACTAGCCTTTTTAATTTTCTTGCTACTATTTACATATTCTTCCATGTGAGCCTGGAAGTTATTTTGTCTAGTTTGCCCTCAAAAAAGCTTATGTAGGGATTCTGATTGTAGTTACATTAAATGTACATATTAGTTAAAAAATAGGGGACATTTTAATGACCCTTTCTCTTGCCTTCCAAAAACACTATGCTTCTTTCTACTTATCTAGGTTTTGTATTATATCTTTCAGTTAAATAATTTTCTTCCCATTGTAAATGATATGGTTTTGTCATTCATATTTCTGTTTATTGCCAATATGTTATTTTTGTTATTGCTTATTTATCTCATATCCAGCCACCTTAACTTTTTTTGTTGTTGTTGAATTTCCTAGATATATCATTATGCCATCTGAACACAAAGATGTTTTCTCTCTCTTCTTGTTATATATTTACACTGTCTTTACTTAATTCTTACATTGACTAAAAAGTGTTGCATGACAGTGGTAATAACAGGTATCCCTATGTTTGTCCTGATTTTAATCACAGTAGCTTTAGAATTTGTTTGCTATTCAGTTTGGTTAACATGCCTTCAAATATTTAAGCAGTTTCCTTATATTTCAGTATTAGGAGAGTGTGATAGTTAAAAGTATGTATTCTGGTGGCAGACCATTTATGTTTGAATCATAAGTTACTTCACTAGATTTGTAACCTTATCATTTTCTTATCTCTAAAGTAGGGGTATCAGTAGTACAGACCTTACAAGACTGTAATGACTACATTGCTCCTGTGTCACGTGGCTTTCAGGGTGACAGATGTGAAGTCTGGTTTTCTCCAGTGGCATTATTCTCACCGTCCAAGCGGTAGAACTGAGTTTGACTCCTGACCAGTGCACCACCTGTCAGTGGAGGCTCATGTGTCGCTGAGATGCTGTACAATTTTCCTGAATCATGCAATCGAATCCACCCCAAACCATGGCAATGGTGCATGTTGTGGGGTTTCCATGAGTCGGCCGCCATCCTGACAGCAATTAACAGCAACACTGCTGCAGGAAACTTGGTGTACCATTTCCACATGACAGTGTCTGAGATTCTGTTGAAGAGAAAAAAGACAGTGAGCATAGAATCCTGTACCTTGTCAGGACATCTTTCATACATGAAGGCCAAATAATATATTTTTTTAACTTATAGACAATAACAATTCCAATTATTGATGAAGATGAAAAATACTGAAATCTTCACACAGGTAGGAGTCTAAATTAAAGCAAACCACTTGATACATCAAGTTGAAGAAATGAATACCCTCTGACCCATCGGTCTGACCCTAGGGCTAGTAGCTTAGAGAAATTCTGGCCCCTGAGCACAGAAGTCCCGTGCAGGAAGAGCCTCGAGCAGGTACCGTTGTTCTTGTAATGACATGCTGGGAACCACTCACATTGCAGTAACAAAAGAACAAAGCTATTGATTGTGGTTGAGTCGTACAACAGAATGGTACCCAACAGTGAAGAACAAACCCTTGCACACACCAACTCCTCAGGAACCTCATGTAAAGGAAAAATCAAAAAAACAGGGACCAGAAGACCACCCACATAATCACCCCATTACATGAGGTTCAAAAACATGTAAAACGGAACCATGGAATGATGTTCAGAGACACCAGCATGTTGTAAAACAATAAAAACTAACAAGAGAATGCAAAATGAGTGAAAGCTGGGGGTAATAAAGGCTCTCGAGGGAAGGGAGGGCAGGCGGGGCTGGCAGGGCCCACAGAGGACTTCCGAGTTGTCATGCAGTACATTTCCCAAGAGAAACAGGAGGTCTGTGAGCGTTTGCTTACTACTGCTCCTTACATCTGACGTATTCTCACAAACAGTCTTCTGCCTACCCTCGATATTTAACGAGATAGATGCCTTCTAAGGGAGTGGTGAAGCAGAGGGGTTTGCTGTGGGCGGGAGCAGAGAACTGAGGCAGTAGCCGGAGGGACGTGTGGGATCAGGACAGTGGTGCACCAGGATATGAGGGGGAGATGCCACCTTCCCAGGTGACTTGTTTGCAGAGAACTTAAAAACTTTGCTGATGACACTTGCGTTTCCTTTTTTCTTGTCACCATGTGCCAACCCTTCTAAATAATGCAGAGATAAAATAACTCTCCCTGAAAAAGATTACTGTGTTGATCTAATTTCTAAACTATTGTTGTGGTTCCTGCTGAGTTTTAATAGTATATATGTAAATTTCAAATAGGGGTCCTGGTTTTGTAGTTGTTAAGTGTTTGTAAGCTAACCAAGAGGTCAGCTGTTCAAATCTGCCAACTGCTTCTTGGAAATTCTGTGGGGCAGTTCTACTCTGTCCTAGTGAATTGCTATGAGTCACAACACTTGACAGCAACAAGTTTGGGTATTTTTAGCTTAAATTTCAAATTAGCATTTTTGTATTACTTATCCTTTAGCCTTTTGGAGTACAGTTCAACTCTGGCACACACAGGGTCACTGAGAGTCGGAATGGACTCACTGGCAAACTTTTTAAACACACATTGAAGCCTACATAGAAATAAATTGTGTTGGTCTTTGAAACACACAGCCTAGCTACACCAGGGCTGATCCACTGATCTCCTCCTTGTCTCCACCTGCAGGGATACGCTGAGGGCTTTCTGCATCCAATCCCAGGACTTCCGTCTTGCCATCCGCCCCCTTGGCACTCCCTGCAGGGCACAAAGGCCCAGAAGAGTTTCAGCACAACTCAGTGGGACTTCACCACCAGAGTCCCCTCTAGCTGCCTCTCCCCTGCACTCTGGCCACCCACTCTGTGCCCACAGCGTTGTGCTTTGGTGTACACATGTCGCCTTTCCACAATGCCCCATTCCCATGCTTCCTGAACCTTAACCCACCCATCCTGCAAACCCAGCTGAGAGCTTCCCCTCTGAGAAGGCTGGCCACATGCACCCTGGCCTGTAGTAGCTCCTTCTTAGGATCCACAGCTTGCTACACATCCTCACTGGGGTGGACAAAGCTGCCTCAGGGCTCTAGAGGGATCTTTCAGAAAGGCAGGTGTTTCGTGACCAGCTCTAAGCTGACTCTCACACCTGGCATACCTTTTGTCACTGTCTAGGATTGAGAATCTCAAGGAGGTTCCCCCTAGGTCCCCTAGAGAAAGCCCTGATGGCCTTGAAAGACTCAGGCAGGAAACACTTTCTGTGCAGTGCTCCAGTGCCAGCTGGTCCACAAGACACCTTGGCTCAGATGCCAGAGGCAGGCTCCGGATGGTACCGAATGTCCATGCTTTCCTGAGTCCACTTGTGACTGAACAGCTCGTCACTGCACAGTGACTCTGTCTATGAATGCTTGGGACTCATAGCTGGCTCCAGTTTAATCCCTCCAGTAGATCTATAAATTCAACCCAATCCCAATCAAAATCTGATCAAGATTTTAATGGAACTTGACAAGCTGATTCTAATATTCAGATGGAAGACTGAGTGTTCAACAATAGCCAAGACAGCTTGAAAACAGAAAAAACAAAGAGGAAAATTTTGCCCGACAAGATGTCAAAGCATATTATAAAGTAATTATAATAAATATAATGTGATATTAGCACATGAATAGATAAATAGATCCTTGGAACAAAACAGAGGTTCAGAACAAAACAGGCCTGTGCCTATACTGGAATTTTATATGTGACTAGGAGGCATTTCAAATGAGTGGAGGAAAGGTAGATTATTCAGTAAATGTTAGAACAATTGACTACCTGGAAAAAAATAAAACTAGATTGTCTCTTCACACCGTTAACAAAAATAGATTCCAGATGGAATACATGCCTAAATGTTTAAAAAGCAAAAAAGTGTACAAGGAATAGAAGTAAACACAGAGAAATATATTTATGACCTGAAGGAAAGGAACAGCATCTTAAACAATAAACACATAAAGAAAAGCAAAGTTGAAAGGAAAGTGGCAGATAAGGAGAAAATATTTACAGTACATATAACCAACTTCCACAATCAATGCTCTTCGAAGCAGCAGTCAAAAAATGGAAAGACGCACTGCAATAGGAAAATCTGCTGCAAAGGACCTCTTCAAAATATTTAAAAGTAAGGTTGTCACCTTGAAAACTAAAATGTACTGACCCGAGCCATGGTTTTTTCAATCGCATGATAGGCATGTGAAAGCTGGACTACGAACAAAGAAGACAGAAGAAGAATTGATGCCTTTGAATTGTGGTGTTGGAGAAGAATGTCAAATGTACGATGGACCACCAAAAGAATCAACAGATCTGTTCTGAAAGAAGTACAACCACAGTGCTCCTTGGAAGCCAAGATGGCAAGACTGCGTCACGCATACTCCAGACATGTTGTCAGGAAGGATCAGTCCCTGAAGAAGGACATCATGCTGGTAGAGTGGAGGGTCAGTGAGAGAGAGGAAGACCCTCGACGAGATGGATCAACAGAGTGGCCGCAACAATGGGCTTAAGCATAAAAACGATTGTGTACATGGCGCTAGACCGGGCACTGTTTTGTTCCGTTGCTCGTAGGATCGCTATGAGTCGGAACTGACTCGACAGCACCTCACAACGACATAGCAAACTAAACATGAGTCTCCCAAATACACAAAGAAGTCATTCAAATCAGTAAGAAAATGGTAAAAAGATGGGATCAGATGAGATACAGAAGAGACATTAGAAAGAATCGCTACATGTATTAAAAAATGCTCAACTCATTAGTAAGAAGGAAAATGCAAATTAATCTGACATATTTTTTCCCCATCAGACTGACAAAAACTGAAACATGCCAACATCCACTGCTAAAGAGCTTGCTGAGAAACAGGTTCTACCCCACACTGCTGGAGCGATCAGAAGCTGGTCAAGTTACTTTGGAGACCAGTTTTGCAACATCCATCAAAATCTACTCTGCAGCCTGCCTGCTGTCTTTTCTTCTGAATATTGAGTCTAAGAGCCATTAGACAAGGGAGAGAAAGGTAGGCGCTCACACCAGGCAGAAGGAGTGCTAACAGTCCCACATGGAGTGTGGGCCATCAGGTGGGATGAGAAGGAGGACCCAGGCCAGGTTGAGGAGACTTTTCATATGGAAGAACAATGATACGGGGTACGCAAAGCCCAAGTGGGGTGAAAGGTATCCCCACATGGCATATCAGAGCCACAGTCAGAGAGGAGGTTGAGGTGGGCACCCACACACAAGGGTGACAGTGGTGAGACTTTGGAGCCCAAGCAGAGTGATAAACGTCCCCCTGGAAGATGGTTGGCACTCAAGATTTTTTATACACAAGGTGACTGATCAATAAGCAAATCATTTGAGTATTACGGAAGCCCAGATTGTCACTGTCCAAGAAGAAATTTATAAACATGGGAAGAGAGAAAATGAAAGTGAAATCTGTGGTGTTGGGATGAAATTGGAGGTATGTGTTCACAGTTTTCAGTAGACAGATATATAATAGATAGATAGGTGGATGCATGGATGGATGGAAGATCAACATAGATGTTCATGGGTATATGTGAACACGTGTGTATCCATTAAGACACTGACACCCCAATAGTAACGAGCACACCGATGCCAAGATATTGTTTCTTAATACCCACACTCCACTAAAAAGGAATGGGGCTCCGTGGAGAAATGGTTGATTCTGGGGCAAGTGCAAGGACAGTACCAGGTGAACCTAGAATATCTTGTGACAGAAAGTAAGAACAAGCTCAAAGAACGGTGAGGATAGAGGGCCAGCTTGAAGGGACCCCCACAGGCCAAATTAGGGAGAATACAAGAATCAATATGAATAATGGAAGGAACAAATTATAAATAGTGGAATAAAATAGGAATCCTAGAGTCCAAGTAGATAGTACATAGGGGAGAACAAATGATGGAATTAAAAAGTCACTGTATTACTAGCATAGTAATTAACCCAGCCAAGAAACATTGCCAAGCCAGCCAAGTGCCGTCGAGTCGGATCCGACTCATGATTAGTGGCTGCTAAAACCAGTGGGTGGAAGTTTAAGGAGGAACAGGATACTCCCGCTATGTGCGCACACACGTGCACACACACACATACACACACACAATATTGACTAGTTCACAAAGGGAAATAGAGTAACTCTACGGTGGACAAGTGAGGCATGAGTGATTCCGTGGTAGAATTGTTGTCTTCCATGGGGAGACCAGGGTTCAGTTCCTGGCCAGGGCACATTGTGGACAGTCACCTTACGTCTGCCAGTGAAAGCAGTGGACATACCTGGCAGAAACCAGCACAGACCGGTGCTCCAAGTTAATCTGGTGGCTGTGGGGCAGACTGAACTGTGCCCACCAGGTAGGGCGCAGTGGGGACACAGCATCGCTGGAGTGGTCCACAGACGGTCAACCAAGCTCACCAGAGTCAAGAAGATGCTGCAGAACTGCTCTAGCTTAGGGCTGAAGAGGGCTGACCACCAAGTGCTGGCAGTCACCCACGCGGTAGTCTTTCACACCAGAGACAACACCGGGACAGAGGAGATGGGAGGGTCAGAGAGGTGCCAGGAGCCCTGCTGGCTCAGCAGTTAGGCGCTCAACTGCAAAATGACAGTCGGGCAGGTAGAATCCACCAGGCTCTCCTTGGGAAGGTGGGGCAGTCTGTTTCCATAAAGATCTACAGTCTCAGGAACCCCTATAGGGAAGTCCTACTCTGTCCTATAGGGTTACTATGAGTCAGAATCGACTCAGCGGCAATGAGTTTTAAGGGGTATCAGTGTTACTTTTCTGCTTTGAGTGGTTGTCACATGTTGGAGTTAGAGAACGCCCCTGTTCACGGGAAATGCATGTAAATCATCACAGTGGGAAGCTGGTGGGGTGCGGGGTTGGCACCTTTAACTCCGTAATCCAGGGACAGGATGTTCTTTGTGCTCTTCTTACTCAGCTGAGCATTTGTAAGGCACCCCTGAAGGAAGCACAGCTGCCAGGTGACCCCAGAGAGAGGCGGGTCTGTCTGCTCACTGTTGGGGTGCTGGGGTACAGAGGGCACTGCAGACTTGTCCTGAGTCACGTCACTAACCCGCTGACCAGAGAAGGGTGCCCCTACAGTGCGTACATCTCCTGACTCTGTGCATCAGCGCTGTGGCTTTCAGCAGAAGCCCACACCGCCCTCAACGTCAATTCTGTTGTTGGAAAACTAGAAACGAGATCAGACAGGACCCGACAGCTGGGGGCAGCTATGTGGAGAGAAGCCGAAGTTCTGGTCTCTGTCACAGAGTCTCACCACCCCACTGTGGACTATTAAACCACACCCTCCTCAAAGCACCCCCAGGCCAAGGGCACCACTACATGCTGGCCCTGGAGCCAGACACCAGGGAACAAGGATGAAGCAGACAGGTCCCATCTGCAGGCCAGCCGGTAGGGACAGGTGCACAGTTACCCACCTCACAGTAGGGCATGTGGCTAGAGGGCCACAGGAGCGGACTGGGACAGGTGACGTCGGGTGTGAAGAGCCACAACCAGATTCAACTGTGAGTGCAAGGTTAGGTCCCGAATGTCTGGCCATCCCCTGGCCCTAGCAGAGTCCAGGGCACAGAGGGAACAGTCACAAATGGCCAGGGCCCTCCAGCCGTAGTCCTCTGAGTCCACTGCATGAAGCATTTCATGCAACCATTAAAACAACCTTATCAAAGACATGCTCTTACTAGCCCATTTTACAGATGGAGACAGGCACAGCAGGGAAACCAAGTCACTCACCCAGGCAGCTGTAATTTCAACAAAGGCGATTCACTTCTTCCGTGTTGCCCCCCATGTAAATGAATGGATGAACCAGCCCCCAAACCAGTGGTGTGGCCCTGGGTCCTGTCCTCACTAAGTCACTAGCTGGGGACAGCATCCTATCGGCCACAAAATCTCCTGTACTGTGGAGCGGCCACTAATGAACACTCAGAGCCCAACGTGAGCCACGGTGGCTTTACATTTTTTTTATTAAAAATGTCACAGGAAGTCCAGTTAAATGTTTGAAGCCACTGCCAAGAGTGTACACGTTTGATATTAATTAAAGCAAAAGATGACAGCCCCCGGGAAGGGGATCGTTTTCTTCTCTCAGATAAGTAACCTTTAGGGAGAGCTTGTCTTCAGCTCACGCTGGTCATTATCCAGAATTACAGGGTATTTTCAATAAAGCTGGGGTGCCACCTCTCCTGGCAGCTTTAGCCTCCTGGTAAGGGGAGGAGTGCCATTGCCTGGGGAACTCTGGCCACTGGGTTTACGCAGCCTGGCCAGCGTGCTAACCCCATGAGATCAGCTCCAGCAAGGGCCCCTTCCTGAAGGAACTCGGCTCTCCCGCAGCTCCCCACTCTTGGTCCTGCCACGGTGAGCCCAGAGCCCCTGGTCTGCTGATCAGAACTCCTGGGATCTGTTCCCCTCATCCTTTCTCACAACTCGACTTCTCAGCATGTGGACCTCTTCATGTCTTCTGACCCCCGGACCTCAGGCCCATGCCCGTGACAACACTCTCACTTGGCTGTCACCTTTCTAACTAACCAGCAGCTGAAGTGTCCCCCTCTCTAACTACCCTGCCACCTCCTGCTCTCCTCTTCCACCCCACCTCAAGGTCCAGGGACCTTACGATGACCCAGCCTGGAGACGCTGCCCCGCTGCCCCTCTTCCAGCACCTCTGACCCTGCCTCCTTGGCCAGTGCCTACCTCATATTCCCATACCTGCCCCCCCGTGATTCCAAACCCCAAACTGGAGCTGGGCTTTTGGCAGGTGAGTTACCCCTCCCTCTTGGTGCCTTCCTACTGGTGGGCTTCACTTTAGAATCAGGGCAAAGCATCCCCGAGGTGTCCACCCCCTGCACAGCCGGTGCCCGCTTCCCAGGCCACTGGAGGAGGGCCTTCTCCAGCTGCCTTTCCTTCCCCGCTGCTGGGGGTCCACTTCACCGTCTAGAATCATCTCAGGTGTGTACCGGCTTACTGTTGGGCCTCTGCCTCCGGGACAGCGCTCCCTGAGGGGCTCCAGCAGCAGCCTGTGCTGCCCACCGAGTCAGCGCCCGACAGCCCTCCAGCTTCTCTGGTGAACAGACAAGCCGGTCAAGGACGCGTGGGGGCCCAGGAGTCCTGATCCCAGCTCCTCCCTCTGAGCCTCAGTTTCCTCACCCACAAAATGGACAGGCTCTCGTACCCTGCCTGTCTCAGGGCGACCCTGAGGGCCAGCGGGATTGTCTGAGGGCGGGAGAGTGGGACGGTCCCCTCCACGGTGGCCGCTCCCAGCCGGGCTCACAGTGCAGCCGGGCCGAAGGACCACAGACTGGGGGCCACGTGACATCGGACTCTCACAGTCCCACCAGGTTGAGGACTCAGGGTGGTCGGCAGGGCCATGCTCTCTGCGGAGGCTCTGCGGGGAAGACCCTCTCCGGTCTCTCCAGCTCCCGGCAGCCCCAGGCCTTCCTCTGTTCCCGGCTGCACCATCCCTGTTAGTTCCTGGTGACTGTCCTGCCTCTTTCCCCCTCACCTACAGGATACCACTAGGTGGCGTCAGGGGCCCCGACTCCAACATGAGCTCACAGGAGCTCACAACATTTCTAAAGACCCAAAATGCTCCCTGCAAACAAAGAGGGACATCCATGTTTTCAGGGGACATCAAGGCCAGTTGGCATAACTAGCCTTGGGCTAAGACAGTCTTCTGCACTCGTATCAGTGAGCGGTATCTGGAGGCTTAAAAGGCAGCAAGCTGCCATCTGAGGAACATCAACTGGTCCCAACCCACCTGGAACAGCTGACAACCAAGAGCATCAAAGACAGGAGGAAAAAACGAGCCCAGGAGACAGAAGGATCCACGTGACTGGGAGACAGCATCAGCGTGAGACCAGAAGAACAAGATGATGCCTGGCCGCCACCAAAGACAGCCTTGATAGGGGCACCATGTAGAGTCCCTGACGTAGCGTGAGAAAAAGAAGTGTACAGATCAAGAACCCCACTAAAAGATCTGAACTGATGGTCCGAAAGCCTGGAGAGCCCCCTGGGAACACGGACCCTAGACTTGCTGTGGGCCCTGACCTGAAACCACTACTGAGGTCAACACTTCAAAGAACGGACTGGACTCAGGGACACAGGGTGTACGCATCCTTTATGGTGTTATACATTTATAGGAGGCTGTCCTACTGGTTTCTTTCTAGAGGAAGGGGAGAGGAGAAGGGGGAGAGGAGGGGACTGGAGCTGTTAAAAGGATACTGGAAGTAAAGAGTGAAAAGGAGGAGGGTGCTGTCACAGGATGGGGAGAGCGAGGGAGCCGCGGAGACAGGCATGCCGAGCTGACTTGGATTGCCTACTTTCACTTAACTGCAACAATAAAAAAAAAGAAATGAGGGTGATGAGGCTTCGTGTCCCTTAACTTGATCATGTCATCAGGAAAGACCAGTCACTAGGACAGGACATCAAGTTGGTAAAGCAGTGAGTCAGTGACAGCAAGGGAACAGTCAGACGGGTGGACACGACAGCCACCGCGGAGGCTCAGACACACACCTGATGGAGAAGATGGCACACAACCGGGCAACGTTTCCCTCTGTTGTACACAAAGTCATCCTCTTGAGACAGAGCCCACCGAATGGCAGCCCCCGACAACCATGCCAAGTGAGGCCGTGTGCACAGGTCCTGGGGTTAGGACTTCAACAGCTTTAGGAGAGTGCACGATTCGGTTCACGACAGCCACCTATGGAAAGCTAAGAGGTGTCCTCCTTGCACGCACTCCACTGGACTGTTCGTTTGCTAGGACGCTTGTCCCACCTGTGGTTGAGGCTGCCCCAGTGACCCCCAGGCTTGCCCTGCGCACCCTGAACTTCATCCACGGTGACTCCGATCACTCCAAGCTGGAGAGCACGTGACTTCAGGGTCTCTGTTCCTTTTAACAACATAAATAGGTGGTAGAAAAGTAATACCACATAATGGAATAGAGGCTAGGAAGGGAGTATGTTAATATAGCTGGATGCAGCATGTGGGTGGTGAAAGTTGTTTGTTTCTAAATAAGAGAAAAAGAGGTGAGCAGTTTCTTCCTTGAGGTAGAGTGTCTCACAGAGACTCAGCCAGCTCACAGCCCTGGAGGGCGTCCCGAAAGCAGAAGTCTCCGCAGGTGAGAGAGGCTGGGACATCATCTGGTCCCATCTAAGGGATCCAATGGCATAAACATGTGCCTGCATGTCCTCACTCCTGAAATGGTCTGTCCCTCCATATCAGCGAGTACCCCAGGGCTTTTCCAGGGGCTGGCTGGAGTCATCAGTGGGTGAAAAACACTTACCATCTTACAAAGGACTGCAGTCATGGGAAGAAATGTGTTTGACCTTCTCAGGTCTCAGTTTTCCTCCTCTGGAAAATGGAGTAATAAGATCAACATGCTGCCTGAGGGTAGAGACTTAGTAATGTCTTTTGAGCAAACTCATGCAGCTAAGAAATGCTTGTGACTGGTCAGCATTGTTACGGAGATTCAGTGAGAGAGTGGGACATGGGTACAAGAGATCCTGTACGCCTTCACATCTCCCTGGAGAGAGAAACACGTTTCTTTGGGGGCAGGGCACTGGGATGAATGACCCAAGGTCTACAAATATGAACTTGCCAAGTCTCTGAACCTGAGAAGCCCCTGGGTTCATGGCAGAGGCAGACCCAGTGACACAGTAGGACACAGAGACTAAGTGCCCAGCTACAAGGGTGCACAGAGGCTGGGCCAAGGAGTCCTCCTGAGGAGGCACCATCGGAGCCTAATCTCATTGTCACCGTAAAACGCTTCTGTGTCACTTCAGTGTAGGGCCAGGGACACATCTGAGTCCCCGGGTAGCTGGCTGGTGGCAGAGAGCAGGCTGCTGGGCCTTTCCAGGGTTGGGCACCTGGGGTGGTTTCAGAGCCCAGTTCCCTGTCTGAGAAAAGAGGTGGTCATGGTGGTGGGCAGGGTGGCTGTGGGGTTCAATGGTGCCGGGAATGAGCGCTTGGGCTCTGCACCCGGCCTGACGAGGACACACATGCTCACAGACACACAGCATACATGCATGCACGCACACACATGTGCACATGCAGGCAAATGCATGTACACACAGGTATACCCATGCGTGCACACATGTAAACACAGACAAATACATGCATGCACTCACACATGTACACACGTACACAGAGGTGTACCTCTCCACACATGCGACACATACACACATGCATGTACGCGCACACACTTCCCCTGCTCACTGGCACACACCGTTGGCCTGGGCAGTTTGCTTCCCTCCCCTGTGTCTCAGCGCCCATGTCCACCAAGCAGAGACAGCAGCAGGACGTCCTCTGAGGCTTACAGGGCACTTACACCATCCAGGTGCAGCACCAGGGTGCACCGGGCACCTATCCCCTGGTCTCCTCCTCCCCACTCTGCTCAGCAGCCACACGCATGTCACCACGGCCTCTGAAGCCTCCTAAGGAGACTGCCCCAAAGCACTGGTCGGACCCTTCTGTGCCGCTACTGATCTGCCTGCAGTTCTTGCTGTACTTTACAAGGGATGAGAAACTCTGTGTGGCCTCACAGCTGAGTCCCCATTGCCCTGGCACATCACAGCCTTGGGGACTGTCTTTAGAGCCCCTGTGGGCTCTCATCTAAACCCCTACAGCCACGTGGGCAGGCCAGGACCTCTGTCTTACCATGTGAGTGGCAGGGCAGGGACTCGAACCCACACAGTCTTAGCCATGACACAGGATTTTATTCTTTAGCTAATTTTAGACTTACAGAAAAGTTACAAAAATAATTTGGGAAGTTTATGTTTATCGTTCAGCCAATCCCAAACCAAACTCCTTGCTGTCAAGTTGATTTTGACTCATAGTGACCCTGTAGGAGAGAGAAGAACCACTCCACAGGACTCTGAAGGTGACCAGCCAGGCACTCATCTGCCACACAGCCAGAGCTGTGTATCCCTCGTCCCTGAAAAGGCACAACTTACATAACCATGGAATCCCCAGTGGCTCAGTGGTTAAGAGCTACAGCTGCTAACAGAGGTCAGCAGCTGGACTCTACCAGGTGCTGCTCGGAAACCCAGGCGGCAGTTCTGCTCTGTTCTGTAGGATCACTATGAGTCTAAATCCATGTGACGTGCAAGGGGGTGTTTTTGTTTTTGTTTCTAACATAACCTTAGTGTTTTACCAAATCCAGGAAGTTACCATTGGTCGAACACTCTTCACTGAGCCACAGGCAGTATTCCAGTATCTCACCACTTACATGTGGTTCCTGGCCCAGGATTCAGCCCTGAGTCCTTCGTTGTGTTTAGCTGTGCTGTCTCCTTTGTCTCCTCCCATCTAGAGTAGTGCCGTCTTGTCTTTCATGACCCTGACCTCCCTGAAGAAGGTCGGAGGATATGTTGTTGAACCTGCCTCAGTTTGATGCTGTCTGACAGTTTCCTGTAATCAGAAAGAGACTGCATTTTCAGGCAAGGATTCCCCAGAGGTGATGTTGTGCTCTTGTCCGTCGACAGGATCTGGGAATTCATGATGCCAATGTCTTAGGACGGGTGTTGACCTTGACCACATGGCGAGGGTGGGGTCAGTCAGGTTCCCCCAACATCAGGCTACAGGCTGTCCCTTTGTAGTTATCTGGGGGAGAGACTTCTACTACTTTGAAGCCTCACAAATCTGGTTTCTCCTCAGACCTACTGGTGTGAGCACCTGTTGGGGAGATGTTACCGGCACCATTTGTGACTGTGGTGTTTGCCTGATTTTCTATGTTCTTCTTCTCTCTTAGTTGTTACTTGGAATTCTACTGTAAGAAAGAACTACCCTTTCTCCCCATTTGTTTCTATCAGTATTTATTTTATTCTGTGGGTGGAACTCCAATCCTGTCCTTTATTTTGTTGCTCAGTGTGTTCCAACTTTGGCTGTTGGGAGTTTCCTTCTCTTTAGCTCCTGTGCCCTTTCAACAGCTTCTGTTTTTATTTTTTCCCACAGCACTTCCTACTTTCAGGCACAAGATGCCCCTCATTCATCTGGTATTTCCCAAGAGCCAGACCTGAAACCATTTCCCCACGAGGCTTTTATTGTATTACAGAATGGTGCTTAGACACCAAAGTTTGGGTGCTTGGTGTTCTTTGTTACTAGGGTGTTCTTACTAAAAGGTCCATGCCATCTGTGGACAGAGCTAGGAAACACAGGGACAGTACAGTTCTGGGTCTGTCTACATTAAAGATCCCGAGTGTGTGTGACTACCTGGGACTCTAACCCTACGCCACAGGGGTCATTTCAGCCTTCCCCTTTTCCTTATTTGTAACTGTTCTCTCCGGGACTGAGAACCCAACTTTTATCTGCAGTATATTGACTCATGTATTCCAGGGTACATGTGGGGGTCATTTCAGACTTGTGAAGCTGTCCCCTTTGAGAAACACACTCACTGGATTAGAGCATTTATGTCATTCTATCATCTTGAGTCTTACAGTCAAAGTTCTATGTCCCAAATTTGCTTAGCTCTTCCCTTCCCACCTCCTTTAGGGTGGTTGTGTTAGTCGCTTGCTATGGAATTTGGTTCACTTGGTAGGATTTGTATTCCACTTAGGCTCCCCATGTCCCAGTTTGTTTTGCTCATTCTGGGGATACTTAAGAACACGGGAAACACTGCTGTGGTTCTAACAGTCAGAGCAATGTGAAACGGTATTCCTGAGCTATATGAGAGTCTCCCTGCAAACTCTACATAAGGGTATCCCCAGAGCTATACAAAAGAGTATCCCCAAGTTGTACATAACGATATCCCTAAGCTATACAGAAGGGTATCCCCAGAGCTATACAAAAGAGTATCCCTGAGCTATAGAAAAAGGTATCCCCCAGAACTGTACAAAAGGGCATCCCCAGGGCTCTCAAAAGGATATCCCCAGAGCTATACAAAAGGTTATCCCCAAGTTATACAAAAGGCTATCCCCAAGCTACATAAAAAGGTATCCCCCAGAGCTGTACAAGAGGGTACTCCTGAGCTATACAAAGGGACCCCTCCACCAGCACCTGTCCCTCTGCTGGTCCAGACCAGGCCTGAGCCTCCCCATTGCTGGAAGATGCTGAGGGAACTGTAGGTGGGCTAGACTCTCAGGAGCAGCCCAGGGTGATAGGGGTAGGGGGCACAGTGGCATTGGTGGGGGTGGACAGAGCAAGGGCAACAGGAGCTGAGAGGAGGGGACAGAGATGGGAGGGGAGGGAGTCAGGGAAGTAGGGAGGCTGGCATCCTGCCAGCAGTGGAGACAGACCCAGAAGAACAGTGGAAGGAGGCCAAGAGAAGGAAAATGCAAGGTCAAAGCCACCTTCCCTAATGCTTCCTGGCTCAGACACCATAATTTGTTTTAACATGCAATCCCCACAAAGGGCTCAAAGCATTAGGTGCTCAGAGGTAACACAGCTGGTCAGCCCAGGGGCATTTGGTGACGGGCAGATGCTGCCCTGCCCCTGTGGCCTCACACGCTGGCTGGAGAAATTCCTGTCCCCAGGAACTGTGTAAACTGAATTCTGTCTTTGTCACTACAGGTCCCTGCTCTGCCCCCTACCTCTACCCATCAAGACATCTGTCCACACCTGCTCACGGGCACGGTGCTGGGACTGCTGGGGGACAGAATCTGCTCATAGTCACCACTCAAACATTCTTTCAAAGTATATACTTTATATATAATGGTTTTTGTTCACATGGCCTCCCAGCCTTCTTGCTGAGCTGAATGGTCTGGACATTCTTCTACCCCCTGGTATTTGATGGGTGAGATAGGGGAGGGCAGGGCAGTGAAGAGGGACTGAGACAGTGACAGCAAAGCAAGCCTGGTGCCCCAAGAGGGCTACCTGGGGGAAGAATGGGGGGGGCATGCAGGCAGAGCTGAGGCTCCAGGGCCAGCGGGCACCGGGCAGGGAGGCTAGTGTAGCCTCTGTGCACATCCTGGTGCCAGTTGACTAAACAGATGAAGTGCAACGTGGTTTTAACACATCTGTTCCAAAAGGTCTTCCTTTACACAGCAGGCAGCAACCACAAGCCCAACACATGCCCAGTGCAGGCAAGAGCCACCCCTTTAGCAGGGTTGTGGCATCTTTGGCCCACCTTCTGGCTGCCACTGCGCAATCCTGGTGACCGTGTGCCCGACAGGGGACAGCATGTGCAGAGCACTTTCACCGGCTGAGTTTTAGGGAGCAGACTGCCAGGCGCCTTCTACTGAAGTGCTTCTGGATAGATTTGAACTTCCAACCTTTGTTGGCAGCTGAGTGCATTCATGGTCTGCACCACCAGGCAACTCCAACCACCAAACCCACTGCTGCTGAGTCTCTTCCAACTCAGAGCGACCCCCCAAGACTGCCGGGGCCATTGTGTCTTCATGGAGGCCAATAGCCACCTCTGTCTCCCAGAGAGCTGCTGGTGCTTTCCCACTCCCAACCTCTCTCAGTCAGCAGTCGACTGCTCTAACCACTGTGCAACCAGGGTGTTGAAAAAAAATTATGTGCTAACCTGGAAACCCTAGACAGAACACTTCAGAAGGCACCATGCCTCGTGGGGGAAATGTGAGTTCAGGCGTATCTGCAGGCACAGCCGGGATCACCTGTGAGGTGTGCTTCTGACTGTGGTTCGCAGCAGACACGTCTCAGGCACCCGCGGTACCAGCTCCTCAAGAAGGAGAACAGGGAGAGGACCGTGAAGGCGGCTGTGAGCTGCGCCTTCGTCGGTGCTGTAACCAATGAGTTGCTGTCGAGTTGACCCTCACTGTCGTAACGCCATGTGTGCCAGAGACCTGTGCCCAGCAGGCTCTCCAACTGACAACCTGCGGGCACCTCTGGGTGAACCCAAATTCCTCCCCTTTAGGGCAGCACCCAGGATGGCGAACATGTCTGGCTGTTAACCCAAAGGCTGGGTGCTCACGTCTACCCAGGGGAGCCTCAGCAGGAAGGCCTGGAGGTCCCCTTCCCCAAGCTCAGCCCTGGAGAAGCCCGTGGAGCCCAGTTCTGCCCTGACACACGCAGCCGCTGCCCTACGTCGGGCTCAGCTCGGAGGCACCTGTTTGCTTGCTTTCCACCTGTTCTCAGGGCAGGTGACAGAGAAGCGCCCCAGCAGGACCCCAGCTGGCTCCTGGCTTGTCTCAGGGATGGTGAGTCACATGCTGCCCAGAAGGTCCCATCTTTTCTGTCCCAGCTGGGACTGCCCCCAGGGGATGCAGGTGGGCAAAAGGGGAAGCGAGGGTGCCTCTGTCAAGGCTTGTGGGTGGCCGGGAGCAGGGCTAGAGGGAAGACAGGGGGATGGCTGTTCTGATGGCCCAGGAGGGCAAGTTGGATTTGCCTTGTCTGGGTGGCACAGGAGGGCTGGGTGGACTTTGCCTTTTGCCAGACCACAAACAATTATGCAAGTCTCTTCACCACCCACAATCCTGTGGGGTCTAATATGGGGTGACTTCTAGGGTGGCTAACAGTTGGAATCAACTTGAGGGCAGCAGGTTTGGTTTTCCTGGTTGGAGGTAGCAGAGGACAGCCCGAGCTCCCATTTATCTCCAGCTTTGACCCTTGGCCCTTGGCCCCTGGCCCCTGATCCCCGGGACTGGGCCTCCCTGCCTGCCGGCTTCTGGTTACTGACTTGGGGTGGCTGACTGGTGGGTAGCACCTTGCTGCTGAATCTGAGTTGCACTTGGCTGCAAGTTTGCAGAAACTGCATATTTTAAAATGTGCAGATTTAAGAGTTGAAGCCTGAAGCCCACAGAGTAACCGAATGACTAGAATCCGAGGTGATTTAACAAGCACACACACTCACATTATCCTCCTACCTGCACACATTACTGGGGCTTAATTTTTCTGTTTCCCCGACTTGCAGTCTACTTCACCTTTCCGCCAGATACACAGCAATGCTATTCTTCCAGGACCAGCTGTTTTATAACCATCACTCCGACAGCAGAATCACATCCTTGTACTCATTTAAGGACTATTTATCACTTGCTCTCTTCCCATTTTCAAAAAAGGAATAAGTTAAATGCTCCAGAAATTGCAAAAAAATGAAATCTGACCTTTATTAACTGGGTTAATTGTCAAAATCTCTGCTTGTAAAAAAAAAAATTAATGACCAAGAAATGTAACTGAGAGTATCAAACATTAGGTTAATGTCCAAGAAAGTATAAACTTTGACCTTTTTGACACATCATGAGGAACATCTATCCTAATAAGTTGCTACCTGTGAGCAATTAAAACATTTTCCCTGTATCCAATCATGCAGTTTAATTGCTACTGGAAGGTCTGGCTTCCTGAGAGTGAGCCTGGAAGATCACCTGATGCCTAGTCATTCTGGACTGGTTTCAGGGAACTATGTTTGTATACTCACATTTCCAGACACTGAAACATTCATGCAGAGATCCTAGCTGCTCTGGCCACAGGTGTCTCGGGCAGTAAAACAAACAAAATCATCACAGGGAAGAAATGCAGACAAGATCCTATACCAACACATGGCCCACTGCTGAACAGGGGTCCTCTGATGTCCTTTTCAACCATTCACTCAGGGCACACGAAATAGGTGTGACTTTTTCGTGGTACGGCCTGCAGGTCAACAGCCCCAAAAGGGATTACAAGGCGGTTTTGTAAGTGCTGTGCCCCTAGAAAAGGTGACTCAAGGCTGTCACTCATTCAAAGGCTATTAACGAAGGGACAGCATGAGAAGTTACCCAGTGACATCATGTCCCATATCCCCCTGCATCCACTGTGGTGAGAGTACACCCATTTTGTCACCCTGTGGAGTAGGCTCTTGCCGCCTGCTCCCACCACCTGGATACTGGCAGGAGATAGCAGAGGACCCAACGCTGCAGACCCACGTGTGAAAAACCGTCCTCTGAGGGTGTTACACCTCTGGACTCTATACCTCACAGAAGGCTGCCAGGGAACCACCGCTGTCCCAAGCCTTTGCTGAAAACATTCCCTCTGGATGCTCTTTGTGCCCTCTGTGTCCTGCTCCCCTGGACCGCCTTCATGTCAAGTAGCACTGAGCATGTGAAGAAGGGGGTGGTTTCTTTTGTCACCATGAAGTCAAATGAAAGCCGAACGTTTCCTGCCTTTTGGCACTTTGTGTACCCAACCCAGTTCACTTAGACAAAATCACCAGAATCGCTGTGACATACGGTACGGTGCTGGTGGCTTTTGTGTTACCAGCACGTACGTCACCAGCTCTCACAGCACCTCAACATATGGAAAAAAACGCACCAAAGCAGGCCACCCCCACCCCTGCCTGACACCCACTCAGCACCCTGGTCTGGCAAAGATAGTATCAGGCGGGCTTTTACGGCAAGCCCCACCCCCTGTCCCCAGAGCCACGCTGAGTCAACCAGGTCAGTGTTTCCGCAACAGCACCTGCTTGTTAGAAGAGGAGGCGAGACAGCCGACAGAGACTGTTCATGTGCCCTCGGTCTGATCCAGGCGGATCGTCAGCCCAGAGCAGAGGCAAGAAGGAAACGCTGCTTTCCTGTTTCCCTGATACAACTTTCCAGGAACAGCCCTTTGGGCCCTGTAAAATGCAAAGAGTGCAGCGAGAATTACGCTGAAATCCTTAGATCATGTGAGCCTGAAGCGAGTTATTCTGACAACTGCCAGTGACCAAAATAAAACTTTTTAAATTTTTGTCTGCAGGAACAGTGACTGTTTCCTCTCGATGCATTTCAGGGTTCACTTGACAACACATTCTGCTGCCAACTAGAGTATTATTTCCAAAAATAGCCCTGCTGGGGTGGTCCATGACATAACTGCCATCACTTGCTGTTCAATCAGCTGTCATCTGCATCTCTACCCAGGAGAGGGTCTAGTTTGAGTGGTCTGTAAGGTTTACTTGACAACTCAAAGCCAAAAACTGTGGAGGTGTCTTACTGGATGGTTCTTGCTAATGAAATAAACATGTATGTACAAAATCAGTGAACAACATACTTCATTTGAGGTATCTGTCAAGCCTAGGTCAGGTGTGAATAAGACAACAGCATACTGAATTGAGGTTCACAAACAGAAATCACAGGGCCGATGGGAATCTCACCATCCTCAGAGGACACAGTGACTTCAGTTCCACCAGCAGCTTTGCCCTTATGCTTACGCCCTGGTTCGTGCCATAAATGGCAACCGTTTATGGATTCCCTCCTCTGTTCCTCGCTAGGCGGCTGCAAATTCCTGCTCCTGCAGCCACTTCTCCCAGCAGCTGTTAAGTACCCTTACTCTCTTCAGTCGATAAGACAATCAAGGCTTGTACATTAAGAAACGTGTCCCGAAAAGGGTCCACCCTGAGAACTCCACTGAAAGACTACCATCGATGGTCTGAAGACCTGGGAGTTCCCCTGGGACTGTGGCCCCCCGACCTGATAATGCCCCTGATCATAGATCATTAATGAGCTCAACTCTTCAGATATGAATGGATTGGATTCTGGGACACAAGGGTGACCATATCGCGTGTACCCTCTATGGCTCTATGCATCTATAGGATGTCATCTCACTTGCCTCTTATTAGATAGAAGGGAGTGGAGACGGTGGAGAGGAGGGGACAGGAGATTGTTAAGAAGAAATGACACATATGGAACGGAAAGGTGAAGTGTGCTGTCACCGGGCAAGGAGAGCAGAAGGACCTGCAGATTCACGGGCATGCAAATTTGAATTACATTGTAAATTTTCCAACCACAATAAAAAAAAAATGTCCTAGATGATGACCAAGAACATCAAAGACATGATGAAACATAAGCCCAGGAGACAGAAGGACCCATGTGACTGGAAGGATACATCAGTATGAGACCAAAGAAGAAGATGTGCCCAGTTACCACCAAAGACATCCTCGACAGGGGACACAATGTGGAGTCTCTGAGGTGGTGTGAGCAAAAGAGGTGGGCAGATCAAGAACTCTACTAAAAGACCAGAACTGATGGCCCCACAACTTCAAGGGTGCCCTGAGAACACGGTCCCTAGACTTTGCTGGCCCTGACTTGAAACCAGTACTGAGATCAACTCTTCAGACAAGAACGGACTGGACTCAGGGACTGAGACTGAGCATGTGGTGCGTGTACTTGATGGTTTTATACTATCACAGGAGGCTGTCCTACCGGTTTCTTTCTAGAGGAAAGGGTGGGGAAGAGGTGACAGGTGTTCGTGGGGAGGGTACTGGAGGAGTGAAGAGGAGGAGCCTGCTGCGACGGGGTGGGAAGGGCAGAGTCGGAGGCGGGTATGCAAAACTGACTTGGATTGTATACTTTCACTTAATCATAATAAAAGAATAAATATTCTGTGGCCATCTAAGGAGCATCAGTTGGTCCCAACACACCTGGAGCAGAGAATAAAGGACATCAAAGACATGAGGAAACCATCAGCCCAAGAGACAGAAAGGGCCACATGATCCAGAGACTCTATCAGCATGAGATCAGAAGAGCTAGATGGTGCCTGGCCACCAACCAATGACTTCCCAGACAGGGAATATGTCAGAGTCCCTGTCACAGGGGGACCAAGATGGGTGTGGAGAACCAGAACCCTACCAAAAAGACCAGACCTAATGATCCTCTCGACTCGAGGGTCCCTGGAAGACACGTCCTCCCCTCCCCCCCCCCCCGATTCTCTGCTAGCCTGGAATTGGAGCCACGCCTGAAGTCAACACTACAGACAAGGATCAGACTAGGCTGTAAGACCTAAAACGATACTGGCAAAGAGTGTGCTTCCTGGCTCAAGTGGATAGGTGAGGGCTAACTGGGCAGCTCCTGTCCGGGGCTGAGATGAGAAAACAGACAGGGCCAGAAGCTGTTTGAACGGACACAGGAAATACAGAGGGGAAGGAGGACCGTGCTGTCACAGGGCAAGGAGAGCAGCTGGAGTTACAGGGCAGCGTGTGCACAAGTTTTTGTGGGACAAATTGACTTGGATTGCAAACTTTCATTTTAAAGAACAAATATAAAAAAATAAATTTCTTCTGGGTTGCAGAAAGTGGTAGGTCAGCATTCTCCTTTAGGTCTTTGAGTTCAAAGCCCATGTCTTTTGGATGTGTGGTTTCTTCTCTGGGCTGCGAGTCAATTTTAGGTGAATGAGCAAACACCCAGAGGGGTCTCTGGGCATCATCAGTTCACCGGAAAAGAAGTCCACCAGCCCCTTGTCCAGAGGAGTGAGTTTCGCACGGCTACACAGTAGAAGAACTCAAGACGGGTGCTCGGAGGCGACATGGGCACACACTGCAGAAAGGTGGGACACAGGCACGGGACAAACCTCCCAAACATCCTGCCAACCCGGAAAGCAGCACCTCTTGCATGCTGTCCAGATGAGTCCAGAGGCTGGTGAACAGACAGTGTGGTCCCGAGAGGGCAGTGAGCCGACCCTGTGATCCTGATGTAGGAGAGTGAGCAGAAGGCATGTTCCTGAGAGGCAGTCACAAGCACAAGGCAGCATCCCTGGAGAGGACGGCAGACCACGTGAGCCCGAGGGAGGATGGTGAGCAAACTGTGTAATCCCAGGAGAGGACACCAAGCCCAGCTAGTGTGATTCTGAGGGGATAGTAAACTGACCACCTGATCCCGGGGGGGGGACAGTAAGCCAACCACCTGCTCCCATGGGAGGACACTAAGCCGACCACCTGATCCTGGGGAAGGACAGTGTGCTGACCATGTATCTCGGGGGAAGGCTGTAAGCTGACCACCTGATCCTGGGAAGGTACAGTAAGCTGATCATGCGACCCTGGGGGAGGACAGCGAACAGACCACATGACCCTGGGGGAGGACGGCGAGCCCGCCGCGTGACCCGGAGAACACCGCCTCCGGAGTCCTGTGCTGTTAAGACTGGAAGAGATGCCTGCAGTTAGCGGTGCCAGCGGAGCCAACACACAGTTCCCGGAATACGCCTGGTGAACAGCGAGCAGACGGGAAAGCAGGCCGGCAGAAAGCCAGGGGAGCTGACACACGACAGGACTCAGATGTTCATTTCCACCTGGAAACTTCAGAGAGCCACACACGTTACGGTCGCCGAGGGGTGTCTCCCACTCGGCTGTGATCGTTCAGTCATGTTAGCAACCCTCTCCGTGCACTTGGCCCACGCCGGCCACGGCACAGGAGGCCCAGGGACTCGGGGAGACGGCAGAGCAGCAGAGCGCCTCCCCGGCACCAGCACCTCACGCGAGTTTGGCTGGAAAGCTGGGCCTGGGCCACGCCGAGGAACGGCTCTGTGGATGGAAACTGAGCAGGTTTACACGCACACACGTGCACTCACACAGACACATGTAGCTCTATGTGTATGTATCACATACACATAAATTACATGTGTGAATTCACACGTGTGCCTAAACAGATGTGTGCAAACACGCACACACGCCTACCTAAGTCTACACCGAGGAAAGCAGTCCCGTGTGGAGGGTGTGAGGCACTGTCAGACACAGATGGGAGCTGGACTCTGCCCATGGACACTGGGCGTTTCCTCCCCGACTCCGTGAACCCAGCTCCTCAGCACTCTCCGTTACTTCTGGGCGATGTAGCGATGGTGGCCCCTGTGTTAAGTGGAGCCGGTGAGACTGCACTTGAAGCTGCCTCCGCAGGAGACCCAGGAGCCAGTCCTCCCCAGCTTCCAGGCCTGCAACACCCCCAGGAAGCAGAGGCTCCTCGACGGCGCCCCCAGGAGGCCCGGGCTGCTTGGCTCCCTGGACACACTGGCCCGCCCCCCATGGGGCTCTCAGGTCACCTGCGTGGCCCCTCCACAGGCCCACCGGGCAGCCCCCAGAGCCCAGGCAGGGCTCCCTCCTCCACCCCTCTCCCGCGCTGAGGGCACACAGCCACGCTGTCTTGCTGAAGACCGCACACCTGGCCACGGCACTCGCTCCTGGTCCCCACACACACTTCACCACGAGGGCAGGAAGGTCTCCTCCCAGTCTCCGACATCATCACAGAGCACAGCACTGCACCAAGGACAACAGCTGGCACATCTTGCTCTGAAGTCCCCGCATGAGTCGCAGGTACCAGCTGCAGGCCTGCACAGCAGGGTAATTCTGCCACCCCAGCCCTCTTAACACCTCCTGGGCGCAGCTCAGACTCACACAGCGGCTGTGACTAACATTTACTGAGGGACAGAAGTGGTTCAGAGTCAGCACCGCTTCCCCAGCAGCGGGTTTGGTTTGGGGTTCACTAGTGGCTCTGTGACAGCATCTCGCCATCCACGTAGTACACGCCGGTTCTCCCTCCAGCCACTGCACCTCACGCAGCACCGCCCGCCTGCTGGGGAAGGGTTGTGCACTGCCAGGAAGTTGAACAGGGCTCCACAGAACTTGCAGACTAAGACGGACCAGGAAGAGAGCTCTGGAGATCTACCTCTGAAAACCGGCCACTGAAAAGTCTGTGGATCACAACGTCCCAATCCACACCTGGCCATGGGGATGGTGTAGGGACCAGGCAGCTCTGCCCTCTGCTGTGCACAGGCAGTCACGTGTCAGGGGCTGAGCCAACAGTGGCCCACAGCGTCCTGAGCACTGGGCTCTCTGCAGACGCCACCACAGTTCCACACACGCTACCTGCTGGGTCCTATCCAACACAAAACCAAATGGCCCCTGCCTCACAGCAATCCTCAATAAAAGAGGAGAACGGCCCCAAGGTCTCCGAGACTGTAAATCCCTACAGAAGGAGACTGCTCACCTTTGTCCTAAACTCAGAAACTAGAGGGTTCAAACCGCACACCTTTCAGATTAGCAGGACTGCTTTCACCAGCGCACCACCGGGGCCCCTGCGAGCCCCACAAGAGGCACCCTAGTACCAGTGCCTGGCCCAGTCGCTCACAGGACAGGAGCACTGGGGTGGGAACCCAGGTCCACGTGCCACACAGACCATGTTCCTGGCCACCACACCGGCCTCCTGAGTGCCCCCGTAAGATGAAGAATCAGCTCCGAGAGCCAGGCACCCCCAAGGCCCTCTCCTGCCAGACCAGGTCTCTCCCCAGAGCACTGATGGCCGCTGGCCTATCTGTGTCCACTGCAGTGAGCACACGTCCTCTCAGCCACCACCAGCTTCTCACAGTGGGGCTCCACCTGCCCACCTGCTGCCTGGCTAGGCCTCGTGGAGAGGCGCCGAGGAAGCCGTCCCTCCTTCACCAACAGCTCTTCCAGTCCCCGACGGCAGGGATCATGTCCCCGCTGGGCCTCCCTCCCTCCAGCCCAGCATACCAGGGCCAGCACTGCAGCTTTATTTAAATAACAGACTCGCCGGTGCGTTTCAAATACAATTCCAGTTACTCAAATTCAATTTACCCACAGAATTCTAGGAATACATTATATAAGGTGCTCCTGATTAAAATAGCAGGGTGACCCTTAACGAGGTTGTTGGATTCCACTCTACACCTACCTGAAATTGACATTTAAATAAAAGTGAACCAAATCCCTGGGTCACATTATCTGCTACACCCTATTTAATACAGTCACCTGCCCGATCAATGATTCATGAACAGAGCACAGCACAGCAAATAAAGAGGTGCTCACTGCAGAGCCCGGCTCTCCGGAACTCACCTCCCAAACCAGCCACGGGAACGGACTCCTTGTTCTCCTTCCAGCCGGCGCCCTTTTCATTCTGAGCTCCAGTCATGGGATTATCACTGTCATTTCTTTCATGCCAACATGAACATTTCTACCACCAAAAAATACAGTAAGTGACGACTGATGAGAAACTGATTTCCCTTATGCTTAAGTGAGGGTTTCACACAGCACAGCCCTGGAATTCCGGATTGGGAACCTAGGGTTTGTTTTAACACGGACCCCATTCTCTCTCCCTAAAATAAAGAAATATACCTTCTAGGGAGTGTGTTCTAGAAACTACTGAGGAGAAACCACCTATTGACTGCCAGTCTGCAGGAAAAACTGGGTGGTTTCTGAGGCTGGTGAAGTCTAATTGCTAAGTGTTTATACAAATAACACAGAGAGCTAAAGAAACAGAAGCAGAATCTGGCGGGTTCCCAGCGACGAGCCTCAACAGCCTCTTACCCAAAAGCATTAGGAAGAAAAGTAAACTTTAAAACGATTTGAGAGAAAGGTCTATCTTCATGACAGATGGCAGTGAGGGTTCTTCAATGCCAATTTAATCACTTGTCCTCGGTTTTCCAATGCTTCAGTCACAGCTCCAAGTGTCTGCGCAGGCTGCACACCGCCTGCTGAGCCCCGACGGGGCAGAGGGAATGACAAACACATACTGAGCCTCATCAACCTTCAGGAGTCACTTTAGGGCAGTTCCGCCCAAGCTAGGAAAGTGCTACTTCGTCTCTCTCACTTCAGACACGTGCCTGGGGGGACCAGTCCCTGAGAAGGACATCTTGTTTGGTAAAGTGGAGTGTGAGCAAAGAAAGAGGAAGACCCCCACTGAGACAGACTGAGCCAATGGCTGTGACAGCGGGCTCAGACACCACGGCCACCGTGAGGGCAGCGCAGGACCGGGGAACGCCTCGCTCTGCTGGCCATGGGATCACCGTGCATCAGAACCGACTGGACGGCACCCAACAACTGTTCAACAGATATTCTATCTCCTGGCACTGAGAAAGTTCTGTTCTCATGAGTGCCACTCTTACGTCACACACACACAAACACACACGCTGCTGCCCATGAGACAGGAAGTGTGACCTGTACAATCAGGCCTGGGCCGATGACCGTAGGAGACAGACCCCGCTGACGGCTCAGTAACCCTAACTGCGGGGGACGTCTCTGGGTTTCCAAGCAGAGACTCTGAGGATACCATCCTTTCATCTTACAGGTAAGTGAAGGAACACAGGGTCACAGAAGGGACGTCACAGCCCTCCTTAATAGGGGCACCCGGCCTAGGATGTAGGAACCCTGCCTCCCAGTCTAGTGCTCTTCCAACGCCATCTGAACCTGAATCTCTTTCAGCAAGTATTTCAGAATCTACTTGACCCCACAGTGCTATCTGACTTTTGGGCTATATCTCCTGTTTCCAGCCATGTTTTTAAAATTAGGTTTGGAAACTTGTAGTCCAGTGAAAAGGCAGCTCGGCAGACAGATTACAGACGTGACTACACAGTCATGACACGCTGGTCTCTGGGGCTCCTGTAACAGAGAACACAGCTCTCAGGCACCACGGTGCTTTGGCCTTCTGGAAATTGATACATCAAGTTTTACTGACACATGTTTTTGGTCATGCGGCTCAGAGCCAAGGTGGCCGAGCTGGCAGCCATACCCTCCCTCTTACTGAGATGCTCCTTCAGAAGTGCACAGACAGGCACCTCGCTGCCAAGGGACGTGACCAACCCTGTCGGAGCGCAGCTTGTGGCTCAGCCCTGGTGCGGCCGTCCGCAGGTGTGGGGCCGCAGCCTCAGGCGGGGTTCGAGCACAGCTGTGTCGTCGCCAGGGGAAACTCAGGATGCTCCTGAGACGCCTGCCATGCATCCCTCTTCATCAAAACCTGGTCAAAGGGACACACACTTTTCAAAACACACAACTTCACAGGGGACCAGAGGTAACATGCACACCTGCAGTGAGGAGACCGGTGACCACTAACCCGCCACCACTGGCTTTCTGGGGACAGCCCCCACCCCACCATCCTGAGCCATTACTGCCCCCACAGCTCAAGCACCCCCGTCCCACAGGTGCACCCCAGGTGTGTGGGCGCTGAGGGACCAGCACAGGCCTGGCCTGGGTGCCAGCTCCCACCGCCTCCCCATCCCCGGCAGCAAGAAAAGCTAGGACATAGGACACCAGGTCCACGTCCCGAACCCGCTTGGGGTGGTCCTAAGGTGGGCTGCACAAAAGCTGCACTCAAGGCCAGTCCCACAGCAAAGAAAAGGAATCCACAAAAATATTCATCACCTTTTCCTTTTAATAAGCAATTTTAGTCAAAAGTGTAGATTTGAAAACCTCTAGCTCGTGGTGACAACCAGAAAGCCAAGCGCTGCCCCTGCGGTTGGGGCCACGTCAGGACAGAGTCACTGCTTGTTTCCAGACCCCGTCCCTGCTGCTGGACGTGGAGCAGGTGCTGCCCCCTGTAGCCGGGGCCACATCAGGCTGGGGTCACCACTTGTGTCCAGACCCTGTCCCCACTGCTGGACGTGCAGCAGGCTGCTTTCAGAGCCGCCACTCCAAACTGGGGGCACGCAGGGCCCTGCTCCGACTCGGGACGGGGCGAGTGCTTCAGACAGTCAAACGAACACAGAAAGCAAACCAATCTTTAGAAACCACTAGTTATATATATGTATGTGTCTGTGTATAGATAATACATATATAATTAGGATTATCATTTAAAACTATTAAAAATAAGGTTGCCATCTTACCTTTCCTTCTGGTACTAAGGTATTATTTATTGTTTAAGGGAAAAAGAGAAGGTGATTTTGCACAGACGCTCAGGTGTCTCCACCTTAAGCCCATTTTCTGCTGTGCCACTTCCCGACCTCCAAGCCCAGCACCTAGAGTCCTGCCACCAGCACGCTCCTTGGCAGAAAGCAAAGCCAGTGGCAGTTCTGGTGGTCTAGGCAACAGGCAGCGGAGACCCTGTCACCCACAGAGGGGCCACAGAACCTCCTCAGGGAGCTCTCCCTCCTGCTGTGGCAGCTTCCCCATCGTGCCGCCTCGAAGCAAGATGGCAATCTTAATCGGAAAGGGAAGCAAGCGTTTTTCAATAACTTAAAAAAATTATTTTTTATATAAAGCAGCAAAAACATATTTTCTTCTCTGCGGAAAGAGAACGTCAACAAGGAAACAGAGCGATGGAAGTGGCCGGCGTGACGGCATCCGCGCAGCTCGACTTCCCAGCAGAGGGGGCTTCGCTCAGCTACTCCTTCGCCCCTGCAGCGCTGTCTAGGGGGGACCCTCCGGCATCTTCCACCTTCTTCTGACCTCCTTCTGGACTCAAGTTTCCATTGGGGACCGAGTTCACACCGTTGAGGAGCCGGCTCTCGGCCGCCTTCGCCCTGCCGACAGCCTCTCTGATGGTCAAGGCCTCCTGCAGGCTGCCGCCGCCCTCCTCCTCCAGGTCTCTGAGGACCAGGGGCAGCCGTGAGTCGGCCACGCTGCTCTCCAGCAGCCCCAGGGCGCTCTCCTCATACCTGGGGAGCGGGGCCCGCTCCGCCACCTGTCTGCGGTAGTACTCCCGGTTTGTGGCCGCGCTCTTCACTGCCTTCTCCAAGATCTCCTTCTCACCTAAGCGCAGCTTGATGGCCATTGTCGCCCGAACAGAAAGCTCCCGGCTCTTTAGGAAGGCCTTGTCTTCCTGGAAAACAAGGCAGAGGAAGAGTCACAGTAAGAAGGATCAATCAGCAAAACCAGAGTGGGGGGAGGTGGATCAGCTATTGCTGGTGTCGGGGTGTGAAGGAACTGTTGGGGGTGACGGGTATATTCTAAGACTCGGCTGCCCAACCAGACACCAACACCAAACTCGACACTCAGAAAGTGGGGACTTTGTTGTGTGTGGCCAGCACCTCAAGAAGTCTGTCCCAAATGCCACCAGCAGGAAGAAGCACGAGTCAGACGATTCCCTGGCTAGTCTGACAGAAACCTACGTGCACCTGAGCTCATCTGCCCCGTATGCGTGATGCAGCCCAGGGCTGTGCACCTGGCTGGCAGCTGGGTGCCTGGAAGGGTGGGCGGCTGGCGGGTGGATGGGGGGTGAGGTGCTGTGATGGGTGAATGTGTGCGTTGCGGGGTGGATGGATGGGGGGTGGATGGATGGGGGGGTGGGTGGATGGATGGGCAGATGGATGGATGGGGTGTGGAGGTGTGGTGGGTGGGGTGGGGTGGGGTGGGGTGGGGTAGGGTGGGGAGGTGTGGTGGATGGGTGGCTGGCTGGACAGTGGGGTACAATGAATGGGTGGATGGGGGTTTGGATGAGTGGATGGGGGTGGCCTGCTGGGTGGCAGGATACAGGTAGAGGGTGGGTAGGTGGGTAAATGGACAGATGAACAGATGGATGGGGGTGGCTGGGTGGGGGTGGATGGCTGGATGGCTGGATGGAGGGTTGGGTGGATGGGGTTGGACGGCTGCATGACTGGATGGAGGGGTAGGTGGGTGGGGGTGGACAGCTGGGTGGCTGGATGGATGGGAGGGTGGGTGGGGGTGGACGGCTGGGTGGCTGGATGGAGGGGTGGGTGGGTCAAGGCAAAAGAAGTGTCTGAAGCCCATGGCTCAACAGTACATTTTGAAAGCACAAATAAATACTTCTACTTATGATATTATATGAGTTAGACACTTATAAAAAAACCGGTCTCCTGGTACAGCGATGCCTCAGTATTAGTTTTCTGTCAACTGTGAGCCTTTAGAAGTGAGCTGTGGTGGCACACTGGCTAAGCACCTGCTGCAGCCTGGAAGGTCAGTGGTTTGAGCCCACCCACTGCTCTGCGGGCAAAGGACACAGCAGTCTACGTCCACAAGGAGCAGAGCCGTGCCACCTCCGTGGGGAGGTCCTACTCTGCCCTGCAAGGTCACTGTGAGTTCAGAATGGACTCAGTGGCCAACAGGTTTTTTGGGAGAGATTTTTAGTAAGAAAATATTGACATGTTGAATAAAAAACATCAAATTCACAATCAGTTTACTCAACGTTTAAAGTAACTTCTGTTTAGGAAGGACTCTCATGTTGAAATCTTTAAAAACAGGAGACAACACAGACTTCCCCTCTAATTACCTCCACGGTTGTTTTGTAAGTTTTTAGAAGAAGGGATGCTCTGTCTTCAAGAAACGTCCAGAGTCTGACCTCATTGTCCCAGCTGACAGGAAACTCCGAGTTACCCAAGGTGAAGACTCTGTCGATGGCGCTGTCTCCTAGCAAGTGCTCTTTCAGTTCCTCTGCAAGAAACACAAAACGTGGGCTGTTGGGGGAAGACAGCAGTGCTGCTTGTAACAAGCAAGCCACTGGAGGAAGTGCCTTTCTCGACGATGCCACCTTCCCCTGGTGAAGACCTCGCCCTGAGCAACCAGCCAGGCCTCTTCGAGGCTCTTGAGCAGAGAGTCAGAGCGAAGCTTCTGGGGAGGACGAAAGGGCAGCACTGCGGCCATCCAGAATCCAGACCAAGCTGGCACAACCCTCCACTGGCCACTATTTGCACGAGGGAAATGGAGAGCCTCTTGATAGCTGCCCAACCGTTTTTTTTCAGAGACAATCTACGGGGCACACTCCTTACTGTTGCAGACCCCCTGGTGCTGGCCACGGGCTCAACCACACCAACAGGGTGACAAAGACACTCAGGCGGACAACACCAGCAGAACCAACACACGCCAGTCCTGACAGTCAGGGACCCTCCTGAACCTAAACGTAGTGGGCACTTCTGCCTGTGGCCAACCTGACAAAAGGATTTACCATATCTTACATTACGGCACAAACTGAGACCAACATGAAGAGCAGCTATAAAATTTCCAGTGAGACATCTGCTTTCCTATCCCACTGGTCAGGAATTTAACCAGGAATTGCAGATGAAGAGCTCAACTACCTTCCCATATATTTAAGGAAAGAATTCTGCAGCATCGTCTCCAGAGACCACCACGGTGGTCCCATCCAAGCGAGAGAAACACACTCATGTCCCTGATGCTGTTACAAGACAGTCCCTCGTTCAGAGCAAAGTGCCCCCCAGCTGTCAATGCTCACAGTTCAGACGGCAGAGAGCAGCTGCCAGCAGGCCCACCTTTAATCAGTACTAGAGTAACACACAGAATACACCAATTGTCCTGACATGACAAACTGTCTTTCTGTCACAAGAGAATCGACGGCCCTGAAAGCATTCAAGCTGCTTTTACAAGGCAGCATCATAAGAACTGTATGTTACCAAAAGCTCAGGCTAACACTCAGGACTGTGGGGTTTCAGTCCTTTGGTCCACACTCTCTGTGGGGTGTCACGACCTTGGGAAAAATGCCGTCTTGTGGCAGACGTTTCGTTGTAGGATTCTCCAGCACTTTCCATTAGGACTCTGGCTTCCTTGGCCTGCCTAAGTTGTATATCAAGGCTGGCAAGCTGAAGGGGCAGAAGCCAGGCCTTTCCTTCTTTGCTCCTTTCCTCCATGAAACTAGGCTCACCTTACATTTCTGGATAAACAGAACCACGAACGGGGAAGACAAAGTTGCCCCTAGACTGTCTGCAGCCCTGGAGGAAAAGAATACACTTCTGGAGCTACCTCTCTGCCTTCCATGCTCTCTTCTGGGAGATGCACCACGCCGCTCACTGTGCCCAGAGCCTCCTTCGCCCACTGGAGGAATGCTTATCATCCCGAGGGCAGCAAGAGCTGATGGGCCACTCCTCAGCCCAGGTCCAGGGTCAAGCCCTTCCATCTACTGGGACTGTCTGTGGTCCTCATCCCACAGCCTGCTCCTCAGCCATGGCCAAATGGCAGCTGCATCCTCAGGCCTAACTCAAACACCGTTTGCTCCAGACCTTAGGGTATTGAGACCCTCTGCCAGATTACCCTACTTGCAAACCAGTCAGGACCGATGTGGAGTGTTTGGGGGCCCGGCTCTGGAGCAAACAGACCTCAGTTCTGAGTCGGGGTCCTCATTTACTAACTGGGTGACCTTGGCCACTGCCACTCCCTTCTAGGAACTGGAGCTTACCCACTAGGAGATGGGAGTTCCTCCCTTACAGGGCTGCTGAGGGTCACAATTATGTATGCGTCACTTCTGGCATCAGGTATGGCACATGGCAGGTGCCCCATAAATACAAGGAGTATCGGACCACCAACTCACCTGAGGATCCATTCCTGGAGGACACGAACAGTAACACTCAATTCTGTCTATCCTGCCCATTAGGACAGCTCACGTGAACCCCAGCTCATGTTCATCAAGCAGAACTGGCGACCCACAACCAAAGTACAAAGCCCACCCAAAGCCCACACTGGAACAACAGTGCACCCCTAACAGTCTGCTTCCAGGGACAGTCACCACATCGTGCTAGGCGGGGCCCTGCAGCTGGTGCTTGGACCAACCCCATGCTTGGGGCCTAGGGGACCCGCCTCTGCCATGGTGCCCGCCCCACTCCTGGGCAGCACCCTCCCAGATCAGCTGCAGAGTTGGGGCCAGGGGCTAGAGAACGGCCACTCCCAAGGGCCCGGAGTGGCTGCTGGGGGCCACAGACCCCCTGCCCTGGCGCCCTGGCACTTCTCTCTAGGACCCGCACTCATTTGTCCCTTCCTACCCAGCCCTTCTGGCCAGGACTGAAGGTCGCTGGTCACAACAGCAACACACACAGGGACACACAAACAGGACTCAAAACGGAAGCTCAAGACCAGGGCCTCTGGATGAGGACATTCTAGGATGATGAAGGAAAACACGACCATAGGTCACAAGTCCTACCAAGAAACCCAATGGCCTGTCTTAAGCAACCTATGAGGATGGCTGGTCCGTGAACAAATTTACATATCTGTGCCCTAAAACACGTGGCTGCAGACACCAACCTTCCGTCTTCCACGCACATTCAGGCTGTAGTGGCATCTGCAGAATGCTGGCATTAAGCTTGCTGGCAACTTCCAGTTAAGAACAGAGCTGTTAACCCATGAAGCCGCGTGGCTGGCCATTCATCACTGACCACACGGATTCACAGCGGCAAGCGGCCGTCAGCTTCTCCAGGTCACGCGAGGACGAACACACTGCGACGGAGCCTAGGACTCAGTCCCGGGTCCGCAAGCACACCAAACGCTCCCGTCCACAAGGGCGGAGTTTTGAAGTACTTATATAATGTGTTGCGTTTTCTTCTAGTTCCACATCACATTACCTGTTTATAACCCACAAATGCTGACAACACTCAGATTTCATAAACCACTTCCAGGATAAAAGCCATCCACTTCTTTGTCTCTCATGTTGCCATCTCACCTTCTCCCGAAAAGTGCTTTAGTTTTATGCGATTTTCTCTTCCACCTTAATCCCTGTGCTTCACACCTTCTAAGAAGGAAGCGCTTCTCGCCGTGAGAGGACTCACCTTCGGTCATGCAGAACACCCGGAGGAAAGCCAGGAGCTGGGCAGAGACGGGGGGCTCCGTGAAGTGCAAGGCAAACACGCTGGAACTGACAAAGGCAGGAAGCACGGTCAGTCACCCACGGCGAGTGAACCCTGGGACGTGGGGCATGTGTGGCCGCCCCCACTGAGGGCCGAGCCCAGGGAGGCCCTCTGCCCCCTCGTCTCCGTGACGAGGGCACAACATTCAGGGCCGCACAGAACGCAGGCGGACAGGGCTGCTGGGCTGGGCGCTGGGCCGCCAGGGCCACTGTCTCGGCCCACTTTCCTCGAACCTAAGAGCAGTCATCTCAGGCTGCACACAACATGTTAAACGAATTAAACACACTATGATTCTTCAAAAATATCCATGATAATTTATGTTGAGTTCACATTTTAATCATTAATCAAATATTGACAAGTTCAATAAAAAAGGCCTGGCTAATCTACTGTCATTAGAGTGGTTCCTCCACTCCCAGGAGGACCCGTAAATCATCCTTCCTGTCTCCCCTACCATTCTGCACCTCCCATGCAGGAAAGCCCTGAAGAGCGTAACTGGCAATTCTCGAAACCACTGAGGATCAGGAGTTCGCTACAGAAACTCACGCTGGCAGAGAACTGAAGGAAACCAACTGACCCGGCCGTGAACCTTTCCAAGGTGGCAGGCATTAACGACAGTGCAGCCCTGACTGAAGGTCCTGAGGGTTTCAGGCTGCACCCTAGGACTGACTGAGTGCTCCCAGCGATGTGACTCCGTTTATCTGAGAACGTTCCTCAGTCGCCACACCTCTCGATGGCTTAAATCCGCTGTGCAGCCAGGACGAAGGGAAGTTTTACTAACACGCCAATTACACAGCCCGCAGCTGGGAACGCGGCCAGGGCACGGGAGAGAGCTGCCCACCCCCTACGTACGTCGGGATGCCGGCGCGGGCCAGGACCTCGGCCTTCATGGCGTACAGCCGGTCACTCTTACTGACGCCCAACTTAATCTTCACTCTGTCGTGGGAATTATTGTCAAAGAAAAAACCACTGTGGATCACAAACTCCGCATTTGACCGAGTGCCATAAAAAATGTAAATCTGAAATAAAGCAAAGGGAAAAAGAGAAAAGACAGAAAACAAACTGAACGTACATTCAGCACAGGCAAAGGGCTCGGCCTCACGTATTTAATGCTGCTATGCAGAGACGACACCCAGCAGCCATCAGGCCACCCCACACCGGCCCTGTAGGGCCTGTGTGGCCAGTGGGAAATGCAGCAAGAGGCACCGTTCTCCTCAATGCCTGGTCTGAGGCGGGATGAGGAAGTGCCCCTGACCGCCAGAACATGGCAGGCTCAGGGACAAGGACTGACGAGCCGGCAAAGGCCCCCGTCACCGTGGGCCCTTTCTCATAATTCACTTCTTCCAAGGGACAAGGAGGCTACTGCACAAGGCTGAGGTCAGAAACCCACCACACTCTTCCTCTCCTTTTAACACGGGAGGCTTGACTCCAGAGCAGGAGCCTAAAGCAAAACCTATCAGGAATCCCCGTGGAGATCCAGGGGCGGGACTGCACCTGGGAGGGCAGAGGGGGGCTGATGGAGCCCCTGAGGAAGAGCAGGGGACTAGCCACGGCTGGTGAGACTAGTCATGCCTGGTGAGACTGGTAATTCTCACTGGCCTGAACCAGAATGTCTCTGGTCTCCCTCAGTGATGCTTTTTGCACCCAAAGCTTATGCACAAGGCTGGCAGCCGGAACATGGTCTTTGGAGATGCAGATTTTCCAATCTCATGAGCAGCTGAACCCTGCCCCATGCAAACTATCACAAAATTCACAATTCCAGTGAAAGTACAAGACAGATTTTATGGTTCATGGCTCTGCTGTGTTTCTGACACTCGAGCACAGACCCTTTCTGAAATGAGACCGAGGCCCCTGAGGCTCCTGAAAGCTGCCCTGGCACCGTAACCAACCACGCAGGGACATCAGGCTAGCTGTGTCAGTGCTCATCCAGAGCCCTTTGCTTCTCCACAGACCTCATGTCCAATTCACAGACGGTGTGCTCCGTGGCGGCCCCGGGCCGCAGATGTCCCTGCAGGTGAGCCCCACACTCAGCTGAGTCTGGTGCCCTGTATCACACAGCTGGCACCACAGCAACGGTCCCATGTCCTCACCGCAGCTCACCTGCTCTCCAGCCCGGAAGTCCTGCAGTGCGACACACTCGCAGCGGTCGTCCTCCAGGCTGTAGCCGGTGGTGATCTAGCCAGGAAAGGAGAGAGCCCCGTGAGTCCCTGCTGTCTGCAGCCTCGCCACCACCAGTGCTGTGCTGGCCATCGCGGGGAAAGGGCACCAAGCGGGACCAAAAGCACTTCCAAGGTATGTTTTATTGCATTTGAGACATTTTACTCAAACAGCACATCTACTTGACACATGTACCCCCCCAGAGGAAAGATCAGGCTCCCCAGCTTCTCTGAGAAGCTCTCCTCAGAGGTCTGCCCCTTGGAGCAGCCCCCGCCCCGGTACTCAAAGGTGGCCGGGAAATGCTCATTGGTGACCTTGTGGCCTGCTTATTTCACGCTGGGGAAAGAAAGCTCCCAGACAGCTCCAACCGTCAGTAAAGACACCAGTGACTGGGAGCGCAGAGGAGGAAGCTTCTGAGTCCAGGGGACAGTGTTTGGGGATGGAAGGCCACACACACACTGGTCTTCCATTCCAACATCCCAGGACTGACGGTTGATCACCCAGATCATGTCCAGAAGCCTGTCACACTTCGGATCTGCAAACACCAAGTACAGACTTCACGTATTTCCTCCATCTAAACCACAGCACTGACTGAACCTGGCCATCAAAACGCAGAGGAGCAGCAAGAAGTCGATGCAGCAGGCGACCTGGCAGGGATCCTCACCCAGCACTTGAAACACGGCAATCCAGTTAAAGCTAGTTCCGTGAAGTTCTGTCCAACATTTGATTCACTTTTCTGACCCCAAAGCATTACCTTGACAGTATGGAGAGGGCACTGCCCTTCACCCTGAACTCCCAGCATGGAGCTACAGTCCACAGGCTAGCAGGGACCCAGCCAGGAAGGAAGGAGGTCAGGGAAGGGGGGGGAAAAAAGGCGGGGAAAAGGGAAGAGAGGGACGGAAGTGAGGGGAATGGGGAGGCGATGAACTTAGAAGAATGAGAGGGGAGGCAGCTACGGAAAACGGGAAGGAAGGAATTTAGGGGGCGGAAGGTAGGGAAAAAGGGAGGGAAGGAAAGTAGGGGAAGGGAGAGGAAAAGCGGAGAAAAGGGAGGGAAGGCGTTAGGGGACAGAGAGGGAAGGAAACTAAGGGAAGGGGAGTGTAGGCAGTCAGGGGAAGGAGGGGAGGCAAGTGATGGAAAGACATGCTGCTCAATCTGTGGTTGAGCAACGATTATGGGTATTTAAATGCATTTCTGAGAGATTTTTGACTATAACTTCCGAAAACTACACGGCTTAAGATGTGCCTTCACATGCCAAAAGCGACCTCACTCAAATAAGCTAGGTGGCTTTCTTTGCAAGAGGCATGCTACTTGGAGGCTGAGTGTGTGATTTCCCAGTAGAAGACGCATCTGAAGAATGCAGAAACAAGATGCAGGAACACAGACAACGCGTGTTACTCAGCCACAGAGAGAAAGGAACTCTTGATACACGCTACAGCGTGGACAGACCTTGGAGACAACATGCTGAGTGAAATCAGTCAGTCACACAAGAACAACTGTCACAGGTCCCACCAATACGAAACGGCTGGAACAGACCACAGCTGGAGACCGAAGCTGATCGGGGTCCCCAGGGCTGGGGAGGCAGTGCCAGTCACTGCTGAAGGCATGCTGTGGTCCCATCTGTGGTGCTCGATGGGTGCCATCCAGTCAATTCTGACGTACAGAGCCCCACAGGGCTGAGAGGACCTGCCCGATGGGTGCCTAGGCTGTGATCCTGACAGGAGACTACCAGATCTTTTCTCCTACAGGCTGGCCCCCAACGGCTGACCTCTGGTTAGCAGCCATGGGGTAGCTGCTGCAGCTCCAGGGCTCCCAAGTTACTGTCTGGGAGACACAAGTGGACAATGGAGACGGCCACACAACATGCCGAGTCATTAATGCCACTGAACAAATCATACACTATAAATGTGAAAATGACAAACCCTATTATATGAGGTCCGACAATTAAGTTCACAAATTTAATTGCTCTAACGGCTACACACCTCATTGACGAATATCATTCCAGTGACCTGTGAAGGACTCCCCTTGGGAAGTTTTGCATCACCCTCAGCACCTAGTCCATGCCTCAAAGCAATTCTGGAACTCTTTCTGGAATGGCCATTGCACATGGCATCATGGTGGCGAGTCTGCAAACTTAATTGTACGGTTGCCCGTGAGGCCGTTTTTAGCCAGTCAACAAATAACTGTACTGGCGCACCCTCCCTACTCACCTGATCTGGCCCCAAGTGACTTTTCTGTGCCTAAAGATAAAGGAAATACTGAAAGGAAAACATTTTGATGACATTCAGGACATTGAGGGTAAATACAACAACAGCTCTGATGGCCATTCCAGAAAAAGAGTTCCAAAATTGCTTTGAAGGGTGGGCTTGGTGCTGGCATTAGGACATAGCCCCCAAAGGGAGTACTCTGAGGTGGGCGTAGTGATACTCAGCAATGAGCCATGTAGCACTTTTTCTAGGATGAGTTCAAGGACTTAATTGGCAGTCCTCATTATTTATTTTATCACAATAAAATTAAAATTTTAAAAAAGTAAATGCAAGGACACACTAGCCAGAACTTGGGTCCTCTGCCTCTGCCACCTGCTCTGCCTGAGCCCAGGTTCTAAAGGCCCCTCCAGGGTGTGCAGGAAGCTGCCCCTACTCAGGCCCGGGCTCGTCTCCCTGGGCGGCCTCCTGGGTAGGAAGGGGGCCACAGCTGAGCACAGAATCTGCAGGAGGTACCGCACCTGACCGCCACACCCAGGTGCCACAGCCGCTGACCAGGCCCAACTCAAAGCCCAGGCTGGGCAGGCCCCAAAGGGCAGGGACCTGGTCTCCACAGAGGCCTCAAGACACTGGGCAAGGCCGTACTCGTGCCCCTCATCACCGCTCTAAATCAGAGGGGCGTGCGTCATGCCTTCATCCCATTCCAATGACTTCCTGCGGCAGATATTACAGTCTGTCACACGCCAGGTGTTAACCTGAGCACCTGGAAAACCACACAAAACAGCCTTAGTCCCTAAGACAGCCACAGAGAAACACAATCAAATAACCCAGGCACAAGCGGCACTGCAGACAGGCTCTTTGGAGACCCCAGTTTGCCTCGAGCTGAGGAGCTGTGGGCAGGGAGTGGGGACTATCGTGGCTCCCTCTTTGCTGAGGTTTGCCATAAGCCATCTCCACGTGATGTACCACCTCATGCTCACTTGACTTCGGCTTTGTACTCAAGATAACACCTCTCCCATGTACATGGAACCCCACTGCACACGAGACAGCACCTCTCTTGTACTTCTAACCCCTGTGCACATACCACAGCACCTCTCCCATGTACGCCCGACCCCCTGCCCACACAACAGCACCTCTCCTGTGCACACCCGACCCCCTGCACACACGACAGTACCACTCCTGTGTACATCCGACCCCAGTGCACCTAAGACAGCACCTGCCCCCTGTGCCCTCAGCCCCAATACATGCAAGACAGCACCTCTCCCAGTAACTCCAACCTTACTGCACACACAGAGCACTCCCCCGTGTACCCCCAACCCCACTGCACATGAGAGCACCTTTCTCTCCCCTCTACACCAACAACACTGCACACAAAACAGGATCTCTCTCATGTGCCCCCAACCCCACTATACACAAAACAGCACCTCTCCTGTGCACCCTGAATCCCAGGGCACACAGGACAGCAACTCCCCCGTGTTCCTTCAGCCCCCTGCACACTCAGCAGACAGGGTCTGCATCACTGTTTCAGTGTCACTGACACACAAAAGTCAAACCACGAGAAACGCAGCACATGTGCACGCACGCGCACACGCACAGACACACACAGCCCCCAGGACGTGATCACTGAGGGTCGGCGCTCACGGACACTCCTTCCAGGTGCTCTTCCGCGGCTTCCTCAGTCACCACGTGACCTATCACCTCCATCACTGGGGGGAAACAGGCAACGTGCACACCCAACAAAATTTGGGGAAGAAACAACAGCGAGAAGGCGCAGATCACAGTCCCGTTAACGTTCCGGCTGCTTCCTTTCCGGGCACGGGAAATGCTTTCTACAACCACTAAGTCATCAGGCATGTGCTCGCTCCACATGCAGGGCTGGGAACAGGCAAGGGACAAGACAGACGGAAACCTCCTTGCACTCTCGGGGGTGGGGGGATGACAGGACAGAAACATGGAGGGAAGGACAGGAGGGAGCGCATGGTCACTGCACGGCCAGCGCTCCGAGAGCACGCCTGCGCCCGGAGGGAGGGGTGGCCTCACCTCACAGAGGAAGGAGGAGGGGGCTCCACCCAGAGAGCCTGACCAAGGCCCCTGAGATCCAAGCCTCGGCCTCAAGTGGGGCAGTGAACTGGCAGAACCAGGACTCCAACCCAGGCCAGCCTGGCTACTTAGAACAGACTACTTTTAAGCTATGTTTATCGGCCTTTTCCACAGAAAACATGTATGTTCACTGAAAACCTCCAACACTGCAGTGTGTACTAACTACATGTTACACTGCTGCTTTCAGTTCCCTATGGCACGGCTCCAGGGCCCTGCCGCTGGCCCAATTATCGGACCCTCCAGACCCCAGGCAGCCCACAGGGTGTCCCCGGTCATACCAGCAACCCTGTCCTCTGCATCTGTCTTCCAAATCTTACTCAGTGACGTCACAGAAAAAGTATATGCACTCACTAGGAGAACTGGCAGACGGACTGGACACACACCCAACACCCTAGGTGCTAGTGGAGTAAGGGGGAAGTGGGGAAGGAGGGACAGGAGGAGGAAGAGGAGGGAGGGAGGGGTAGAGGAAAAGGAGGAGGGGGAGAAAGAGGAGGGCGGGAGGGGGAAGGAGGGCGGGAGGGGGAAGGAGGGCGGGAGGGGCAAGGAGGGCGGGAGGGGCAAGGAGGGCGGGAGGGGCAAGGAGGGCGGGAGGGGCAAGGAGGGTGGGGAAGACAGGGACGGGGGGGGGGTGGGGGCAGAGAAGGAAGGGGGAGGGGGAGAAAGGGCAGTGGGAAGGGGGAGTGGGAAGAGGGAGTGGGAAGAGGGAGTGGGAAGGAGGAGTGGGAAGGAGGAGGGGGGAAGAGTAGGGAGGGAGGCGGAGGGGCGGACAGGCACCCCTGTGTGTAACAGTTGGTCTTGTTTTCAGACTGGCAAAGACCTGAAGCCTGCTAGCCACCCCGGCCCCAGTGGACTGACTCGGGCAGGGCACCATACACTCAGACCAGGTGCTGGGAGGCGCCCCCTAGTGTCTGCTGTGGGTACACTCCTCGTCCTCTGTTCTCTGCAGAGGCCTCCCGACTTTCCAAAGCACAAATAGACCTTCAAAATCAGAGCCTCGCTGAGCGAGGCATGACTTTTCCAGCACCTTTCATCCCGACTGGTATGCAGTCATACATGCTCAGATAGGACAGCGGATCGTGCAACACGCTGTAAGTACTGGAACTATAACACCAATTGGAGTTCAGCGAATTCTAACTCCTGGGACCCTGCGTGTGTCAGAGTAGAACTGTGCTCCCTAGGGTCTTCGGTGGCTGATTCGGGGGAACAGACTGCCAGGCTTCTCTTCCGAGGTGCCTTTCGGTGGATCTGAACTGCCAACTATCTGGTTAGCACCTCGGCATTTAACTGTGTCACCCTGGAACTCCAGAGCTACTAGCAAATCGAATCAAACTCACCGCACTGAGACGACTCTGCCTCGCGGGGGCCTATCAGACAGGGGGGAGCTGTCCCATGAGGTTTCCGAGGCTGTCACAGAAGTAGACTGGAGAAGCCAGTGTGCTCTAACAGCTGGCATCTCAGCTACCAGACAACTACCTGACCACTACCCCACCAGGGACCGGCACAGTGCTGCTGAACCTTCACATACAGACTGCACAGTGTGAGGGAAGGATACTCGCTACTGGGGTTCACTGTGAACAAGCAATGAAGGCCAAGACGGGTTTTTTCTCACATCTCATCTAAGGCTGCTCTTGGTGACCCAGGGCCGCAGGCCACCTCCGCAGGGTCCAGCCTGCACTCGCCTGTCCTCCTCTGGGCTCCTCACAGCCACAGACCTGGAGCGACTATGACTGACGGGATTCTTCCGTTGCTGCTACCTTCACCAGGTTTTGGGGGGCCCAGTGAGATGCACACAGCGTTGCTGGGTTACAAATTTCTACCTCCTCTCTAAGTGACAGTCAGGGCAGACAGACAATGAGAGAATGATCGTCAGGACAGACACACACACAAAAGAAAACTTCCCGTCTAAAGAGCTGAGCCTTAATTTCAGGCACCTCAGTGTTTTTTAAGAAGAGATTAACCGTTACTGCGACTAACACACAGCTCTGCAGAGTTAAAACAGACTTCCTCCAATTCCCCCAGACAGAATTTCCCATAAATATTCTCATCACAGAGGAAGCAGTTCCACAAGGGGGTTGGGTTGAGCATGAGGGACAAGTGCCACAAAAGACAGCTCCCGAGCATCCTGCAGAGGCCTCTGAGCCCCAGCAGGTCGACAGGTGGACAGCCAGGCAGCAGCCAGGAAAGCAGCACCAGCCGTCATCAAAACAGGATCGCCATGCAGAGGGAAGCTGACGCTTACCAGAAAGGGGGAAACAGCACCAGAACTAGCGTGTGTATGAGTGAGCTGTGCATGTGTGTGTGCGTGTGCGTGTGCGTGTGCATGTGTGTGTGTGAGAGAGCCAAATGCAAAGCAAGAAGACTGGAGCAATGCTCATTAACCACCGGGCTACAGCGACCTCAGGGCAGGCGGCCAAGGGACTCTGGGGGTCCAGCTCGGTGGGAAGGGTCAGTTGCTTTCTAACACAGGCAGACATTCTACAGTAGTTATTTTTGCTTATTTACAATAAAACATGTATTTTGTTTTTTAATTTTAGAAATAAAATTCTTCAAATGATTTTAATATTCTATCAAGTTTGGGAACCAATGAGCTAATTTAAAAACAGAAAAATTGTAGGCAGACATTTAAAGCTCCTTGAAAAATTGTAAAACTTTAACCTTAGGATCAGTTCACATTATCTCTGAAGAAAAAAAATAAAGAACGTAAATCTTCACTCATTCACAAAGATAAGTCATGGAACATGCTCTGTTCCTTTGCAGGGCTGATCAAATGAAGCTTATCTAAATTAAGGGAAAACTACAACGATTAACGTGTAACTGTCCTCTCCCTGCAACGCGAACACTGGTGAGCTCAGCACCACGAGGGCACCCACTGCCGCCCCGCCCCGTCGGCGCTGGCGCCTGCTGCCTTCAGGGCCTGGCGCACGCTACACGGCTTCTGGCCATTTTGTGGAATGAAATGTGAAATACTCGTTTACAGCACCTTTGAGTCTATTTATATATAATAAGCTAATAATAACAAACAAAGTTGACAGTGAGAGAAAAACATGTACAAGACCAGCACATCAGTATGAAGTTTCCAAAATGCAAAATGCTCTGATTCATCACATTTCTCTGTCCTCAGATCAGGAAGTCTCTCTCCAGCAACCCCCAACCAGGCAGTGGACTAGAATCCCGAGACGCTGAAACAGGAGCCCGTCTTCTCCCTCTCCCGTCGGCAAGGAAGGTCGATAAATGACATGTCCCCATCCGGGGCTTCCCCCGTGCACTGGTGCCAAGGGGGCCAGGAGCCAAGCATGCAAGTCACCCCCTTCACCCTTCCCCATCAACACCAGGGGCACTCAGCAGTCAGCAATCACTGGACTAAAGCAGAGTCAGGGACACACACACGAGGGTCTGTGGGCACCCCAAGTGAAAGGCCAGAAGGCAGGCAGGAAGCCAAGAGAAGCGCTGACTGCAAACAGGAGTCAGCAAAGAGAAGGAGGAACATGGCAGGGAAAATGAGAAAGACTTTACCCATAAATCAGAAATTTACAAAGAATAAGAAAAAACGCTGGTTCAGTTTTGCGGTCCGGTAAGATCAGAATGACTGTTCAGGCTGGAATTACAGCTTAGCAAATGAATGCAGTTCACTGCGGATTTTGAAAGTTGTCTGGGATTCAAGTTCCCAGTTTTCAGCATCCAATTAACACAGTAAAAGAAAAACACCAGCTTCTCTTTGTGGGAGGTGGGCAGGGGTGGCACAGTTTGGTGTGTTCTTTTTTGGAGGAAAGGAGTAAGCAGAGAAGACGAAGGTTAAAAACGACAAAACATTACAGGCAGTGGCACATTCATTTTAAAACTTCCCAAGGACAGCTGCTCTGGCTGTGCCCAATGCTGGGAAGTCCTTACCAGGCCATTGGTGTGATTACACATGTCCCACAGAGGAATCAGAGCAAGGGTCACCCGGGAACCATCCTCTGTGGGAATCTGGTTTTGTCTTGTCATGACGGAGGACACGGCCCACCTAGAACAGGGAGAGAAAAAGGTGGATTAACGTCAGGGCCTCTGAATGCCTCAGTGCAGTGCGAGATCAGAAACCCAGCTCTGACTCCTCACAAGTTCTCAAACCCTTTCCCTGAGCACCCCGGGCGACGGCTGTCCTTCACTACCATTTAAAGCTGAGCCTTGGGTTGAGGGGCTGCGAAGAAGGCAAAAAGAAGGGTGGGTACTGGGAGGGAGGGAAGGATGGCTGCAAAGAGAGGTGAAGGGCCCAGGTCCCACTGGGTTCGCCTGGCTGAACAAACCACCCTCCCCAAGCTGACCCGCTTCCTTTACCAGACGCCGACTGCACCCATTTCAGTCCTCAATGAAAAGCAAAGTCTGTCGCTCCTTTGTGACAGCCACTAAGAATGCGGTGCTACACTGAATGTTGCTGCTGCTTACTTTATACAGTGAATTCAATCTTTTTGTTCAAAAAGCAGTCCCCACTTAATGCTGACATGGTCTACTTAAAAAGAAAGAGAAAAATCCCCCTGACCGCCCCACACTAATCTTCATCTCCAGTGTCATTCGGAGACCTCCGCTAATCCCCCGCCACAGCAGGCTGGTGGCAATTTCCGCATAGCGATTAAAACGCCGACACCCAGCCACACGTTCGTTATGACTTCTGAAAGAGGATCTCTGCTTTGCGGCTTTGAGCGGTCACAGCACGTCACCTCCCTGTCTTCCAAGACCCCGTGCTCACTCGGAAACCAGCCCTCCGCACGCACGCACGCACGCAGAGGCACCCTCGGCACACATCACACATCCCACCGACCTGTAGTCCTCGAACGTGAACGAGTCCTTCAAGGGCAGTTTGCTGGCGTGAGGATGGGTCTGGGGGTCAGAAGTTTGAGAAAGCAGAGGCGAGGAGAGAAAACAGGACAGCACATCAGTTAGCAGAACTGCATTATTTAGCTGCTAAGAGACCCTAACAAGAGCCCAACGGCGCAGGAGGTGTCTGGCCCGCGGACAGATCATCGCGCTATGAGGCGCCCAGACATCACCATCACCTTCATATGGGGTGCCCAGCAGCTGTCATAAATCTGTCTCTTCCTATTTCCATACCAGAACCCACCAACACCACGCAAAGACAAAATTTAAGGTGGACTGAGTTTACCAAAGGGAGGGGCACCCAGGCTGGGGTGTCAGATCCCCACACAAACAGGCGCCTCGGACAGCAGGGGCCAGCCCTGCCCTTTGTACCACTCAGCCTCACGGGGAGACGGCCTCCAGCCACAAAGGGGACAACCACAGGCGCTCTAACGGGGGGAAGTTCCTCCATCTGTCTCGGACTTAAATCACCCGGACGGGGACCGGTGTGTCATGTGCCAGGGAATGGCGAGGCATGTGCCAGGCAAGGCGGCTCCCGTGCAGGAAGTCAGGAAAACGGCAGGTGGGTGACACGCAAAATCCAATTTCCCAGGAAGTAACAGACAGATAAGCAAAGATCAAAACATCTCAATTTTACTAATTCTTTCCTTTGGACACAAGAAAAGAACATTTGATTAAAAAAGCACCCGAAACTTCACACTGGAGAATTTTATACATTGCACGCTCTCTCCTCACAACGCCCCCACCTCAGACCTTTCAGGCACTTTTAACTTTGTCTCAATTAAGAAATTAAAGCTGCAACAGTGTAATTTTCATCTTCCGCGTCAATTACACGCCGACAGACAGACTGCAGTGAGCATCCAGTGAACAAATGGCATTTCTGAGACAGCGACAGAAGCCGGCCGGGGCCCGTCCCACGCCCCCACTCACGCGCGCAGCTCGGGGGGCACAGGCTCTGACTCCCGACACGCCCGCAGCACGACGGCACGGTGACCTCTCATCTCGCACCGTAATGTGCTTGCTGGCACCACATGCAGGACAGTGGGGGACGAGGTACAAGCGGCCCGAACCGTACATCAACCAGGAAACAAAAGCTTGTGCGCCCTGTGCAATTTAAGGCCAATTCTCCTTCACAAGAGGCTGCCTATCGCATCAGCCCCAAGCGACTCCTCTCCCTGTTCGTCCTTAGCCCCGTGTTAACTCTTTGGGAGGAATGTCAAAACGCAGAAATCTATTCGTGTCATCTTGAAAGTGGTTTGTGATAGTAAGAATGAAATTAAGAGAGACACATTTTAAGTGAACATATCAAATGCCATACTGCCCAGGGGCATTTCTAGCTGTTACAGGAATAGCAAGCAATCCTTTCTCAGGGAGAAAAAAACACCAAAATCAATGCCATGGCCAACCACACCCCCAGAATGGAAACATCCGAGGACTGAGGTCTTCATTTGCAAAGACACAGAGGACGACGGGACTGCAGGCACCACGGTGCTCAAGGCTCCACTGCACAGCTCCACACTGAGCAAGTAAGACCTGCTTCTCGCCCCAAAAGGAATGTGATCGTCAGAGGTACCACAGAAAAAAGGAGCAGCCTTAAAGAAAACGAATTCTACTTCTAAAATCACTTCTGACTAATAAATGATGAGCGTTCAAATTATCTCATCTACTGGGCACAATGCAAGTCCCATCTCTTCTCAAATTACAGGTGAGACAGCTTTGTCATGTTTGGTATTTTAAAATGTTCTAATTCATTAAAACCGTGAAATTCACTACAGAACTTTGGAAGTTGGTAAATTCCCTTGCTAAATCCCAGGAACACTACAAATTAGACCAAAAAAAAAACAAAGTTTGATCTATTAAATGTTAGAAAAGATGGCAATTTTCAGAACCGAGCTGCTGAACATCAAAATGCGTTGTGGGAGAATCTTCTGGTACACAGGGATATTTCAACTGAGGCCCCATCCCTCGCCCCATAAAGCCTGCTGAAATAATCAAGGCCAGCTCATCAGGGCCCATCAGACCGGCAAATCCCCTCTCCTCTACTGCATGTATACGCTCCTCACTCAGCGTTCATGTTCACACTCACAGTCTGATGAAGATGTAAAGAAAATTCAAGGAGAAAACTGTGCAAATGAATTCTTCAGATTAATTTCAAAGACTATTTCGGGGGCAGGGTTATGTAATATTTGCAGAGCCTGTTAGAAATAGTCATTCTTATCTGCTATAAAAAATAGGGTGTGCATACCCTACTTAATTCTGGTATAAAGAGCTTTTCTGCCACAGAAACATGCACTTAACCAGCTACACCGAAGCAAAATCTGACATTACAGAGAAAGGCAAGCCGCTTCCACTGCCACGGGCTCTCACGCCTGTGGCACTACCGCCACCTGCTGGCTGCGCGATGGAACAGGCCACAGCCATGAGTTGCCGCATTTCCCAGAGCCTGGCCCTGGTAGCGTCTGCTCACCAAAAAGCCGGCAGTTCAAATCCACCAGGTGCTCCTTGGAAACTATGGGGCAGCTCTACTCTGACCTCTAGGGTTGCTATGAGTCTGACCCAACTAGACGCCACGGGGTTTGTTTTTTGTTTTGGTTGGCCTTGGCAGCAACCTACAGTGAACCCAAACCTGGTCTACCTAGAAATAGCTTTACCCAGAGAAACTCTGGTTTCTCAAAGGCCTATCCCACCCCCAACAACTATTGTGTAACAGTTTTGCAAGGACCTTGAAACATTCAAACAACAAAAATGATTTGCATGTGAAAAATGTTTAATTCTGAAAATAAATGTTCCCACATATCCTGGAAAAAATGAATAAGAAAAATGTCGTTTCCAACCACTTTCACTTAAGCTCTGGACAGAATTTTTTAAAAAAGGAAAAAAAGCCTTTTCTCTAAGGAAGTCTCGGTTCAAGTTAAAACACAACTTCCAAAAATGTTAGTATTTATCTGAAGTCACTTGAAAACTCCTCAAATGTTTTCTGCATCTTCAGGCTCACACACGGCAGCAAGAGGGAAGAGGCAAGCGAACCTTCCTTACTTGATGGGGCAAAACCCTTCACGTGTTCTGTGTATGACATGCCTTCCCCAGTAAAGATTCTAACTTTAAACCTAACCTGACCTTTCAAAAGAACTATGTAAAACTGAAATAGAAAATGCGCATTTTGCTGGCACTTAGTTTTAGCTGTGAATGCAGTTTCCTAGACGTAGGTGACCTGGGCTGGGTGATGGCCAGGGTCTACCTGGCCATGGTCACAAAGACCAGAGACAAAGGCCCTCTCAGAAAGTGAGCCAAAACAGAGCAGCCCTCGAGGTCTGCCTGGGCACCGACCGCAGCCTACACCCAGTGATCACGGGCTTAGCCAGGAGTCACAGATTTCCTGCTGGTTTTTTAAGTGGTTGATATTTTATGCCTTCTTCAGCACAATAAATATTTGAAGTCAGAGACATGCACGACTGTTCCAGCCCCTGATCAGACTCACAGCGTTCAGGAGCTCACATTTTGGGAGGACTCTGGCTTCTGTGTGCCAGTCCAGGCACTTCTCCTGATGCCTCTTCCAGCAGAACAGGGCACTCCACAAGCCACAGTGTACTGCACCTGGTACAAAGTCTTCACTATGTTTGGGGAAGATTAATATCTAAAATTGTTTGTTGAGCTTCAATAAGAAAGAGCAATATTACTAAATATGTAAGTATGACATTTTGAAGAATTTACCATATTGCATAGGTCTGGTGGCTATGCTCAGGGAAATTAAAACCACTGCAGTCAGCATATTTGATCCTTACTAAAGCTGCGTCTCCGACTATCACTCACGTAAAACAAAAATAAACTGAGGGGACATTTAAATAAAACCTATAGATTACAGGATTTGAAGATGAAAAAACAAACAACCTTGTGGTTTAAAAAAACTGATCTAGCACACAGCTTCTGTTGATAGCCCCTTGATGAAAATGAAATCTCCCTAACAAACACTTAATAAAACCTGTCGATAGCTCTGGAAAGAAAAATGACACAAATGCATTAAGTATTAAATACCCTTGGAAAAAGTCACATATTCCATGAATTTTTGATGCACTATCTTGACATTAATGTAAAACCTTGATATTTATAATTGACAGATATTTAATAAAGTATAAAGGAAGACGGCTGCTGCATGGCATGCAAATTCTTCAGGCTGATCAGAAACAGGCAACGCAGACACGCACTTAAACTAGATAAACAGTTCACGTGTGGTACGCACATCTGCCGCAGCCCTGCTCACAGCCCAGACAACAAGCCTTTGTGGAGAGCCCAGCTGGGCAGAACTCACCCTTCTGCGACTTCCCGTCAGAGAGCCCGGCGTGTGACACCGCCACACCGGCGCTCTGCATGGGAACCGGGAATCGGACACGTCGTCACTCCGCATTTCCCAGCAAGCATTTTTAAGACACAAGACAGCCGCTGCCTCAACTGCCCGCAGCATTCCTAAGTTCTCATCAGATACACACTTAACCCAAAGAGAGATTCAGAAACTCTAAAGGGAAAAAAAAAGATGACCGCCAACTAATGGCCTTGAACACGGGCTCACCTCAGAATCAGGCCTTAGAGCAATTTTCAGAGAAAACTGCACTGAAAGCTTAAACAGTTGTCTCCAATGGGCATTCAGACGTCCTACAAGCCGCTCAGTTCACAAAAGTAACTCCTGTGTACTGGGTTTTAGAGAATCTTTATCAAGCAACAATTCATAACCAACTGCTAATTATACAAATACACAAGGTAGTCCAATGATTTATTAGTGGGGACATGGCATCAGGAACGACAAAAAATTTAGAAGTTGCACCTAGATTGTTCTAATTAAAAAACAAAAAACTCTACGACCATGCAGTTCCACTTTTTACCACAAACCCATGGAGACTGCACTTTGTATTCTGCTGTACATCCGCAGCACGCACCAGAAGGGTCAGCTGGCGTTCCACCTGTGGACGGATACCTCTAACTGCAGCCGTTGTCGCTGTGTGCTGCCAGGTCAGCTCTGACTCACAGGGACCCTGCAGGGACCGTCCCCAGGTCTTCCTGGACATAAACCCTCACAGAGCAGACCGCCAGATCAAGTGGATGTGGGCTCCAACCACCACTGTCTGGGTGAGCACCAGGCACTGACCACTGCACTATCGGGCCTCTCTGTCTTATCTCCACATGGATAAAATCCGTTTCAAACCACAGGTGTGACTTTTATGGAAGGAAGCAATTACAAGTTTCACAGGTGTGTCTCCACCTCTCCAAACCAAGAGATCTCTGGCACTTGCAGTCCCGACTGCTCAATTCCCAGGGTGGCTGACCCTCAGGCAGCCTCTTGAAGCCACTGTGGATCCCTGTGCCTCAGAAAAGGTGACATTCTTTGCTAACTGGAGAAAGAGGAGATGCAACAGGGGCTGCACAGCCTCATCCTGGGGACCAAGGAGACACCTCTGCTCAGCATGGTCCTTCACCAATCACAGAGCGGGAGACACGGAAGGAGGAGGCCGGTGCAGGACAACACAGAAAAGAAGGAAAGAGAAGGGAGAAAGCGGAACAGTCAACAAAGAGCAGATGGGGCAGGTAGGGAAAACCGAGGAAAGGCAGAATAAAAGGAGCAAGAGAGAAAAGCACCGCCTGCAAACGGAAGAAAACTTGAGCTCCATTTGCGGATTCTGCTCTCACCCCGGGAGGTCGGGTGTGAGAAAGACAGCGGAGTCCTGGGGTCGACCAGCTCGGCTGTTTCATTCTGTAAGTAGATGGGATACCACTTAACCCAACAACAAGCTACAAAAGAGCTACTGAACCCAGACATCAGCTGTGACAGCCATAAATTAGAATTAAAGCATGGTTCATCTATTCAGCTCTTAAGGGGGAAAACAATCAATGTTTAAGACTTTTATTTTAAGCACCGACTCCACCAAACTCTTCAGAGGCTTTGCCATCATCAAACTATTTGAACTGACTCAGGATGACTAAATAAAAGCTCTAATACATCAGTGCACGTGAAATTAAGATTTCTGCTTTCCATTTCTATATATATAACTTTCTACAACAAATGTGTTTTATAACAGAAGTTTTAAAGTGAAGGAAATGAGATTAAAAACAAACCCAGTGCCGTCAAGTCGATTCCAACTCACAGAGACCCTATAGGACAGAGGAGGAACTACCCCACAGAATTTCCAAGGAGTGCCATCCAAGTGGTGGATCTGAACGGCCGACCTTTAGGTGAGCAGACTTCTCTTTCCTTCTTGTCTCTGCTCTCCCTCACTGGTCTTAACCCACTACGCCACCAGGATTTCCCTGGGAAGTGTGATTAATGGGGAAATAATATTGTTCAATACATTTTAAAATTTAAATTTTTTAAGATGAAAGAACTGGTTTTCACTGCAAGACACTGAAATCCATAACTAAATTTACATCTAGTTCCAATTCAATTAAAATCAGTGGCAACACTGCAAAAGCTACGCCTTTCTAGGAATGTTATCAGTTACCTTTCGTCCACTCAGAAGGCAGACAGACAATCAACTATGCACCCAATTTAGCCATGATCAATCAACATTTCTGACTGTCAGTCATTCATTTGCTCAGCAAATATTTACAGACCAAGGAAGAAAAGACTGGAAATGTGTCAGCTCTTGAAATTCACTCCTCCAGCAAATGCTCTGTTTACCAAGTGTCTGGTGACGGGCACTCTGCGAGGTGCACAGACAACTTGCAGACGGAGACATCTTGAATTCCTAGGGAGGTCTAGCAGGGTCAGATGTCACCGGGGGCAGCAGTTCAAATCCCCCCTCTTCACAGACGCCCCTCCTGACGGTACGCCGACACCCCTGCCGCGCTCCCCAAACCCTCCACTCGCCACCTCGGAACCAGTCTGGCCATCTGGCTGTTTCTTTCCCCTACTGTGTACGCTCAGAGAGGGCCGGGAGTATGTCTTTCTATGGCCACCCAGGGGTCCCCAATGCCGTGTGCGGTGCCTCATTCAAAGAAATGTTCTTTCTGCAAACAGGAAGGAAGCCCTACTCCTGCCCTTTCCTCTGGAGCTGTCAAGGACAGTTGAGACCCGGTGGACTCGGGAGATTTCCTATCTATCAGCAATGGACCAGACAAGAAATAAGAATCTAAGTGGTGAACAACTCCCCAAACCACTGTTGACTCCAAAGGCCTTGAAAGGTGGGACCAGGGGCTGACACTTTGGGTAACCTGGTTCCACGCCCCTCTGCAGAGAGCTCCAGCCACAATCCGACACACAGGCATGATCACAGGTTTCCTGAACAGTTTGCAGCTTCCTTTCTCCTATGTTCCACATCTTAGAGGTATTCCTCCACCATCTAGAAGTTAAGAAATCTCAGTTTTTCAAGCTCGTCTTTGAACACGATTACTGGGTAACACCTACCCTGGTAGGGTCATGGCTGAGAGCTTGGCTGCTAAGCAAAAGGAAAGCAGTTCAAATCCATCAGGCACTCCTTGAAAACCCCACGGGGCAGTCCCACCCCGCCCCGCAGGGCTGCCGTGGGTCAGAACCGACTCGACAGCACTGACAACAACAACCCTGTTTTGCAAGAGATCTGGTGGCACAATGTTCAAGCACTCGGCTGCTAACTGAAGCCTGGCGGCCAGAACCTGCCAGCTGCTCCGTGGGAGAGCATGACTGGTGGTCTGCTCCCACAAACATCACATCCTAGGGAACCCGGTGGGGTAGTCCCACGCAGTCACGCAAGGTCACTACGAGTCTGGACCAACCCAAGGGCACACAACCACCACCACAACTCCACTTTAAGGAGACAGTGACGAGGCCCAGACGGCCACCGCTCCCTCTGCCGCACTCCGCTCACCCCAAGCACCAAGTACATACCACCCTAAGAAAGGTGCGCCCACAACTCCCAGAGTATCTCCACACCTCAGCCCACACATCTAAAAAGGGGTCAGGACAGCTACTTCTGCCTTCTTTCACACTCCTGCTGCGTGCTGCCATCAGCTCAGACCCCGACTCACTTTGGTCCCACACACAAGAGAAGTGAACCCGCCCGGTCCTGGGACATCCCCATGACAGTGTGCAGACGGGACCCCATCATCAATGGGGCTTTTCACTGGCTGATTCTCAGGAGTCGATCCCCAGGCCTTTCTTCCTCTCCGCCTGAGTCTGGAAGTTCTGCTGGAACCTGCTTAGCCTCAAGCAACATGCGACCTCCACTGACAGAGGGGCTGTGACTGTCCAGGAGTCACACAGGCTGGGAACGGAACACCTGTCTCCTCAAGTGACAGACGGGCCATGGCTGTCCAGGAGATACACGGACTAGGAACTGAAGGCGGGTCTCCTCCAGTGACAGGTTGGGACTGTCCAGGAGACACACGGACTGGGAATTGAAGGTGGGTCTCCTCCAGTGACAGACGGGCCATGGCTGTCCAGGACACACAGACTCTAGGAACTGAAGGCGGGTCTCCTCCAGTGACAGGTTGGGACTGTCCAGGAGACACACGGACTGGGAATTGAAGGTGGGTCTCCTCCAGTGACAGACGGGCCATGGCTGTCCAGGACACACAGACTCTAGGAACTGAAGGCGGGTCTCCTCCAGTGACAGGTTGGGACCGTCCAGGAGACACACGGACTGGGAATTGAAGGTGGGTCTCCTCCAGTGACAGACGGGCCATGGCTGTCCAGGAGACACACGGACTGGGAACTGAAGGCGGGTCTCCTCCTGTGACAGATGGGCCATGGCTGTCCAGGAGACACACGGACTAGGAACTGAAGGCGGGTCTCCTCCAGTGACAGGTTGGGACCATCCAGGAGACACACGGACTGGGAACCAAACGTGGGTCTCCTGCATGGAAAGTAAGAATTCTACCTATAAACCACAACTCTCTCCTTTCAAGCTATTAAATCCTTCTGTGTCTTTGCCTTTTGACACTTCGATCCAAGATATCTCAATCTGTTGATTAATGGCAGGGCTCTAAACCATGACTGAACCTTGCCTTCAGTGGGCAGGGACCACCAAGTGGTCTGTGCTTAAGTAACAAGGTATGTCTACTTGCAGCTCTTCAATATTATCATTAAAGAAACCAGAGACAAAAAAAAAAGATTAAAACCAAATACTGTTTCATAAGAACACATTTGCATCAAGAAAGCATGCTAACTTATTTATCATCAAGGTCACAGTGCTCTGATTTTAATTTCAGCTTGGGTTTCGACAATTCAGGTTAGACTAAGCCACCTGAGTCACCTGTCATTTGGAAGGGCGTTAGGACAACTATTGTGAAGCTGCTTTCCTTTCCAGGGTAAGTGACATTTCGAGCGTCATACACCCCTATCTAAAAGAAGGAGGTCATCGGTAAGCAGCAGAGTTCCCTGTGGCTCCAGGGGGAAGAGTAGGTCAGAGCGGCAGAAAAGGAACAAGACGGCTAGTGACAATCACCACTTGCTAAGCGCTCTGTGCAGCATACTCTTCTAGGAACTTGACATGTATTACAGAAGGTAATCACTGCCATTCTTATAAAACAGGCACTATTACTAGCCCATTCTCCTGACGAGGATACTGAGGGGTGGCGAAGTGAAAAGTGAGCCAAGGAGGTTATGCAGCTGATACCTGACGGGGCTGGGACAGTAACCCAGGCAAGTTTTCTGATTCACTTCAGACAAGGTAGTTAACACATACTTCACTGTCTTACTTTCATAAATAATGTCATATAAGCTCTGATAGGGCAGATACATTTTTTCTTGCTGAAATTATAGAAAAATGCTTGATAAATACTGCTCTCATTTAAAATTCACCACTGAGATATTCTGAAGGCCATTATAAAGCAAGAATAGCAAAACTATAGTCTTGCAAGTCTACTATTTCCCAAACCACCAGAAAAGATACTGCACTGACTCACAAATCACTACCTATAGCCATAAAATCTCACACCTGGCTGGTACTTTAGACGACCTACCAAATTCCCTTCACGCTGGACATGGAGAACCGTGGTCTCATAAATGTGGGATGATTCAGGCATCTTTGGGTAACAGGGTATGTACACTCCTTTCCTCAGTTACGTTTCTGAAACAGAGGCTCTGCTTGAATTCCCTCTCTCACGCTGTCTTCAGGAGAATGATGCCAGGCTGGAGCCCCAGCGCCTCTCACCTGTCGCCCCTACCATTAGCCTGTTAACTGTGACAGCCCTGAAGGCACCCCACAGCTTCATGTCCATAAGCCAGTACCTCTGCAGGATGACAGAGTGAGCCCTTCTATGGCCCACACTCAGGCACCCCACAGGAATCCACACATCACAGACACAATCTGGTCACCAGTTGCCAGGAGTTTACTTGGATGAATTCTAGTGACAAAAAGCCAGGGTAGAGGTCTCTGTTGCACCCGACTGGCTGCTAGCCACTGGGAGGTGGCTGAGCACACAGCTCCCACTAGCGCTGCACAGTGAGTCTGTGCCACCCTGTGGGCACCACTGGTGCTCCCGCGGGCACAGGCTATGGACACTGACACGCTGTGAGCGTCCTGGCCCTATCTCCCGTCTCATTGCTGGGTGACCTGAGGGGGCACCTGGTTTGCTTATGCATCTTCCTCTTCCTCTCTATTTCCCAGGCTTCATGTTTGGACAAAGGGCACTGACCACAGAGAAATCCTCATGACTCTCCCTGCAGGTAACTCTGAGTGAAGCAGAATTCCCAGCGTGCCACCCCAGAGAGGAACACTGTAGCAGCAGGCGAGGCCACACGGCACCCTTTCCTGTAATACAGTCAGTGACAAAGGTCCACAACTGAGAGACGTCTCCATCCCCTTCTCTGTATCTCCTGGAAAGGACATTTTCAAATACACTGCCCTGAGATTTAACAAATAAAACAGATATTCTATTACTACTGGTAAAATGCCCCCATTAAAACTGCATGAACTATAATGCAGTTATAATTTATTAGAGTCAAAACAGAACGTGATCACAGCCAGTCAAGACACTCACTGGAATACACCGAATGTCCCTGAAAATGTCCATGCCTTTACGTAGAAGAGGTCGGAGTTTTCTTTGTGATTAAGCAAAATTATTCCACAAGTCATCTTCAGGTGATAACAAATTATCTTTCTCATTTCATTAAGAGTCTAAATAAGTACTAAAATTCACAAGCACTGTCCTGTAAACAGTAACCAAAACAAAGGAAAAGAGGCACTAAGGCGCTACTAGAGTTCCTAGTGGCATAAACGTGTAATACACTCTGTTCCACGCCAAAGGTCTGGCAGTTCACGCCACCCAGAGGCGCCTAACCAACTGTTCAGGCCCACCCAGAGGCACCGCAGAAGGCCTGGTGATCCACTTCCAACACACTAGCCACTGAAAAGCCTCTAGAGCACAGTTGAGCTGTGACACACACAGGTCATTGTGCACTGAAGTCCTGAGTCTTTTGTAAAGCACTGCTCAGGTAAGATTAACCCCTTAAATTAGACTCAGAGAAAAAGGACTCACTGCCATTCAGTCAACTCCAACTCACACAGACCCCTAAACTCCAGAGCGCATCATATCCAGACCAGGACAGAGTGGAGCTGAGCTTGTTTCTACTGCACTAGAACAAGCCAGGTGAGCGCCAGGTCACGTACTGGGTCTCACCACCACCCCTCCCATAACAAGTATATTTGGCCTGTGTTTTCTTAATGAAATGCTTCACTGAGCAATAGTGGTCAAATGGATTCCACTCTGTTTTCAGAGGAAATGCAACCTCACTTTCTAAGAGTAATGCCATCTTGCTAGAGCAATCACTTTCTGGAAACAAATTTTCACTAAAGGATAGTTTAATCAGTGTGTATCTTTTAAGTGCTTACTCTGAAACAAATCATTGTAAAGTGTCCACCTGAAACACAGAGCAAGCAATCCAACACTGCCTTAAGTCATCCAGGTACCAATGGACTTCCTACTGCAGGTACAGGTGACAAAAGGTTTCAGAACCGGGTTTTGAAAACCACATCAGGTGACTCCTAAGCTGGCACCCGGGAACTCGGGGAGCACTCCTATTTGGTGAGGCAGGAACAGCGGCTGTGCTTGAGAACCTGGGGAAGAAAGAACATGAGGGGCCGGATGGCCACTCGAGAGGGAGAGGACTAGGTCATGAATGGGGCGAGCCCTGGAATCAGGGAGCTGGGCTCCTGGGGACCATCGAGGGGACCCGACTGGCAGGTTCAGGTGTGAAGGGTGCTGGAGTGTGGAACCCTCCTGGTCAATGTGGTGATGAAAGGTGGGAGACAGGACCCCACTGCGGAGGCTCAGGGACCACGTGCAAACCAAGGACAGAGCAGGGCAGATGGAAAGATGGAAAATGAAGGAAGTGGAGCACCGAGGCTGCAGCTATGTCCCCAAGCCCTGACAGAGGCCGAGAGACGGCAGTCTCAGTGGGCAGGACAGGACACCTCCTTGGAGGGAGAAGGGAGGGGTACCAAGAGACTAGGATGGCAACGAGCAGTGGGACCTTCTGTCTCAGTAAGTAGGAGTGCTGGGAGCCTGGGCACAGCTCCCAGACTGCAGAGACTCTGAAGCGACCCCGCAGAAAGGCATTTGGGCGGGAGTACCTGACTCACTCGGGACCTGTCACGACCCCGACTGTCTTCCCAAGTCCCACAGCCAGAAGCAGATCTGAGAGATGGGTGTGCGCAGCACCTACCATCAGCTCACACAGTGACAGCATGACACGCTGACCCGAGGACACTGATTAGGGAGCTAGGAGGCTGACAGAGGGGTCCTGGCCAAGTCAGCTGGACTTGCGTTCTTCACTTCTCTACAAGGTAAACTACACCAGACAAAACGGAACAGCGGCTGACAGCCACTTCCAGTCGGACTGGCCACCTGCCGTATCACCACCCGACACAGCACCCCACCTGGACTGCTGATCAACAGGCCCCACCCCCACAGAAAGGAAGGCCAGCGAGGCACCCTCCAGAGGCGGACACAGCAAGCAGGTGGGGTGCAGACCTCTACTGTCCTGGAGCTGGGGCGCCAAGAAAGGCTTGCCCCTGGAGGGCACTGCTGTCTGTCAGAGAGCACCAGGACGGGGGCCTAAGGGCTCCCTGTGCCAGTGCAAACGCACACTAGCTGTTCTCCAACCCCCATGGCATGGCCAGGAGGAGCAGCCCCTCTGAGCCTGCTCCTGGAGGGACATGAGTCTCTGTGTCACTAACCTGAGACTCATGGGGTTCAGACTCAGCCTGGAATCACTCAGGCTGTGAAGACGGTGCAGGGGAGAGCCTCTGCCTGAACAGTTAATGAATCGACGACAAAAAGAGAAAAATCTGCTTCCCATCTGCACTTCCAGACGCACAGAACCAAGTGACATTTCCCAGCATCGGTTTTTCCAGATCATTAAGTTTGTCAATTAAGACTCGATGCTCAACAAAATGACCATTATTTCTATTCATCCTTTAATTTCTCAAAAAAAATTTTTAAAAAGCTGCAAAATTTGAAAGTAACCTCAAATTACTTATCCCTGAAAAACAACACTTGATGTGGAGAAGGATCGCCCCAATTTTCACAACTAACACGTGGCACCACTTTCTCAGCTCAGAGACTGGAATAACTGAAGCCTCTGGCATACTCCCCTGCAGACCCAGCCACCCAGCCCCAGAGGATTCGCTCTGCCTCGGCCTCCAGCCCCTCCCAGCCCTGCAGTGAAGCCCTGGACGCAGAGCCCGTGGCCTGTCACAGCACACAAATCTTCAGTTCACTCATTCATTCAACAAGCCTGGGGAGGGCAACGCTATGCCCGGACGTGAGTGGAGAAGCAGCTGGCCGGGCAAGACCATGTCCGCCCTGTGAAGCTTCCTGTCTGCGGGGGGCAGAGAGCAGACAATCACAAAGAAGAGTGAGACCCAGTGAAGCCATGGAGCTGAAAGCTGAGGCACACAGGACAGAAAGGGGCGGGGGCCGGGTGGGAGAAGAAGGGCCTGCAGGGGCGGATTCCTCGGCGCTCCTCCCGACCCTGTCAGGTGCACCGTCGAACAAGTGGGGTAACTCCAATGTTCCCCACTCCCACTTCATGTTCACCCAGGAGCCAGGAAGTGAGTCTGCAGGAAAAATACGGAGCTGCAAGCCCTGCAGGGATCACTACCCACTGGGGAGACTTCTGCCTTTAGTTTGTCCTTTATTTTAAAAGTATATAAATTAAAGGAGCCCCCAGCGGTGAGAACAGTTAACAGAAGGTTGGAGGTTCAAGTCCATTCAGAGGCACCTCACAGGAAAGGCCTAGCAGCCAATGTCCTGCAATCAGCTCCTGAAAGCCCTGCAGAGCACAGTCCCAGTCTGACTCACATGCGGTCTGCTCTTCTTTCGAGGAGGAGGAGGGCATGGCCACGGTGGAAGCGCCCTGAAACGAACAGGAGCCAGGCAGCATCAGTGCAGCCTCACGGCTGTCGGGGCAAAACCTCGCTCAGGCACGTGCAGGGTGGAGGCTGTGCTCTCTGTCTGCACATTCCCCTCCCCTCCCCACACACACCAGCTAGGAGGAGGGGCAGCACCGAGGATCACGGGGCAGGAACCATTCTGATTTGATAGAACGCGTGGTTGGGAAATGTGGCTGCAACAAGCAAGGGACGCCGGTGGGCCTGGAGGTGTCCTGGACACTCCCCAAGCCCCCTTCCTTCGGGTCTATTAACATCCTGAAGTGTGATAAAGCCCAAACAACAAACCCACCGCCACTGAGTTGATTCTGACTCATAGCAACCCTGCAGGACACAGCAGACTGGCCCACAGAGTTCCCAAGGAGCACCTGGCAGATTTGAACTGCCGACCTTTTGATTAGCAGACACAGCACCTCACCACTATGCGACCAGGGTTTTCTCGTGTCATCAGTTTGGCAAATCAACTTCTAGTCTGAGAAATACAGTGCTTCCAATCTTTCACAGGAATTGAATGGTACGTGTGACACTGAGGAAGACAAAGCACCTCTTGACCTGGAGATGCCACCAGCTTTCAGTGAAGGTAAGACATGTGTCACAAAGACAGAGGCCTGGCGGCACAGTGGTTAAGAGCTCACTGGTCTGCAGTTGGACTCTACCAGGCAGTCCTTGGCAATGCAATGGGGCCCTTCTACTCTGTGCGGTATGCTCACTACGAGTCAGTACTGACTCAACGGCACAGGTTTGGTTTTGGTTTTGTCACAAGGTAACCGAAACATCACCTATGTTAGCCTCCCAGCTGTGCTCCACGTGCAGGTCCACGACGAGATAGGCTATGACGGAATCAGTTACTGTAATGCTTCCGGAGTGTAAAAGGTGGGAAACCACATGATGAAATAGACCTGCCAAAAAGGAGGGCAGGGCACAAGCGTTAAGAACAAAAAAACTAGTTTTGATCACTCTCAGAAGTTACTGAATAAGGGCAGCTATTATTTCAGAGAATAATAAACAAGACAAAGCCAGGTAAACTACCAACAGAGGCGGTTACGGTCCCGAACGCTTCCTGAGCACCTGCCACATGTGAGCCTTGTGAGGGAACCGGGACGGAGGTGGGCTCCTGAGTCTAGAGATAGCCAGGATGCTGTGGCAGAGTCCAGATGGCACATAGGGCATAGCCCACCAGAATAAAGGGACACGCTGAGGCCACAGCGAGGCTGCAGACCCGTCAGAAAGACAGAGGTCTGGCCAGGCCTCGTGAAGGAAGTGGCTCATAAATTCAAGCATTAGAGAAGGGCAGGATTTACCCAGGAAGAAAGCGTGTCCCCGAGGAAGCACCGGAAACAGCAGAGACTGAAGTCAGGCTTGTCAGGGAGCTGAATCACACAGGCCTGTGGGGGACTGCAGGCAAAGCTGCTAGGGTGGGCACGTGACGGACAAAGGAGGCTGCAGCGCCCAGAGCAGCCCTGGAGATGCCATCCATGTGGCCCAGAGCAGGCTCTCTCCCGTCCAGTGAAGACAAAGCCACCACTGAGCAGGGCTGATGTTGGTGGGCATCCTTCAGGATAAAGAAGCTACACTCAGGAGGTATGGGGACATCACTGACACCACTAAGAGGCGCTGCTTCGGGAAAGTATCTGCCAAAGGTGGGGGTGACAGGAGGGTCAGAGGGGAGAGACAGGGGAGATCTTAGAATCTGGCAGAAGCTATGGGCCAGATGTAGCAAGGAGCTGAGGATGGCCTCCAGTGAGGACTGAGGAGCTGGGTCCTGCCAACAACCGCCTGGTGAACTTGGCAGCAGACCCTTCCCCAGACAAGACAGCAAAGGAGACCTCACCATGACAGCAGCCCATGGGACTCGGAAGCAGGGGACCCAGCCAGCTGGCGCCTGGACTCCGAACCCACAAAAAGCAGGAGACGATCAACATGTGTTGTTTCAGGCTCTGAAAACAACACCCACAGCAGCAACAAGCCCATGGGCCTAAGGGTGCTTCTGAGAAACCTTCACAAAAGCACGACACGGACACGGACACGGACACGGACACGGACACGGACACGGACACGGACACGGACACGGACACGGACACGGACACGGACACGGACACGGACACGGACACGGACACGGACACGGACACGGACACGGACACGGACACGGACACGGACACGGACACGGACACGGACACGGACACGGACACGGACACGGACACGGACACGGACACGGACACGGACACGGACACGGACACGGACACGGACACGGACACGGACACGGACACGGACACGGACACGGACACGGACACGGACACGGACACGGACACGGACACGGACACGGACACGGACACGGACACGGACACGGACACGGACACGGACACGGACACGGACACGGACACGGACACGGACACGGACACGGACACATACAGCAGTCAGGATAGGCTAGGATTTGTCAAAGTAACAAACGTGTCTTCGGAAACTCCATGGTTTCAGACAGACAAGTCTCACATCCTGCTCCACACATTCACTGTGGGGGAGCTGGGCCTCTGCCCCGCATGCTCGGCCAGGGCCCTGGCACGGCCCCGGGCACCGCATGCACATGAACATCCATTTGCCTTCCTGGAAGAGGAGCTGCATATGTCTGCTGGAGAAAGGAACATGAACCAGGAGACGCAGAGCCAGAGAACAGAGACACGTGGGCCTCCTACTACCAGGGCACAGGTCAAAGGGCTGGTCTGGGTAAGGACAGAACGGTGGAGACCAAGCAGGATGAAGGGGAGGGCAAACTGTGCAACAGGGCTATAAGAAAACCCAGGACACTGGGGACAGAGAGAATAGCTCCACTCACTAAACCCGGAAGCAATAGCTTTTGCCACAGGCAAGGCCACTACTGTTTTGTGGGTATCGTCAGTGGGTCTCTGGCAGCCGGCACCCCACTTACACACTGTCAGTGGTCTCTCGCAGGCTGCACCTTGCTTACGTACCATCAGTAGGTCTCTCACAGCCTGAACCCCACTTACACACCACCAGTGGGTCTCTCGCAGGCTGCACCCCACTTACACACCATCAGTGTGTCTCGAGCAGACTGCACCCCACTTACGCACCATCAGTGGGTCTCGAACAGGCTGCACCCCACTTATGCACCATCAGTGGGTCTCTCACTGCCTGCCCCCCACTTATGCATCATCAGTAGGTCTCTCACTGCCTGCACCCCACTTACAGAGCACCAGTGGGTCTCTCGCAGGCTGCACCCCACTTACGCACCATCACTGAGTCTCTCACAGGATGCACCCCAATTATACACAATCACTGGGTCTCTCACAGGATGCACTCCAATTACACACAATCAGTGGGCCTCTCGCAGCCTACACCGTACCTACGCACCATCAGTGGGTCTCGAGCAGGCTGCACCCCACTTACGCACCATCAGTGGGTCTCTCGCAGCCTGTACCCCACTTACACACCATTGGTGGGTGTCTTGCAGGCTGCACCCCAATCACACTCAGAATTTCTGCAGTCACCTGAGCACAAATATTCCATTTCAATTCCAAACCGCAGCGGCCACCAGTTTCTCTGACACACCGTCCTCTGGACAGAGAGCACAGGCCGTTACAGTGCACTGTATCCTTGCTTCTCTACAGACCTTAAACAGGACCACGTCCAAGACAGAGCCCTAGGAGTCTGTTCAATTTCCAGAGTCACTCCAGAAACTCAGGCCCTCTGAAGGCCTCCACAAGGCCCGACGCACACGCCGAAGGGTTTGTTTTGGTATCTTCAGCTGCAGAACTGAGCACCTGTTTCCCTTCTCCGGGACAGGTGACAACGGTGTGGGAGACTCTGAGGCGGCTCCAACACCCAGCACTGGCCACCCCCCTTACCTCAAGAACACTGTGTCTCCCTCACTGTGGCGGTCACACTCAAGGACACCCGTCCTGCACTGCTGACACGGAGATCCTTCTCCCTGCTCACCACTTCAGACCACCCTGGCTAACAGCTGTCCACATGCTTTCAAGAACACCACTTCTGAAAGCATTTTCTCCCTCTCCAACAACCCTAGAACACCACAACCTTCTTTACCGAGGTTGAGTATTTAGGAGTTTAGCTTCTGGGAAGACCTGACCAGTGGAAACACAACAGAAGAATCCAAAGGACACACTGCCTCCTGCCTAACAGACGTCTAGTTAATCATGACATCCACATGTAAAGAACCACAGAGCCATCCTGATAAACACTAACAGCACACTTCAGGGTCAATCTGTGGGGAGAATGGAATCTTTTATGCAGAAAGGCATTATTTCACTTTTCATTACAGCTGCCCCCTGACAGGTAAAAGCAACCACCACTAGAATTCTAAATCAAACTCGCACCTGCCAGATGGGAAGCGGGGTGCACCCTGGCTGCCGCAGCAGCCCAGCCCTCCAGTCCACGCTTGCAGTGCTACACGAAGATCACCCCGCATCAGAACTTTGTGCCACATGGTCACACGCTCCATGCAGAGAGCCTGACGGCGAGTGTACTGAGCTCTGTTTCAAATAGAGGCAAGAGGCACAGACACGGGGCAATCACAGCTTCTCTGAAACTATTGTGACACATCAGCACAGGATTAAGGACAGAGGGGCCACAGACTTCAGCACGGGCACTAATGCAATGACACGTCCAGAGGACAAGAGGCAAGGCTGTCTTCATGATCATGTTCCAGGGTAGGGTTCACCAGCTTCAACACTTCTGACACTTCAGAGCCATGGAGGTCTTGGCTCAGGGGGCTGTCCTGCACACTGCAGCATGTTCAGCAGCAAGCCTGGCCCAGCAGGGCCAACCAGAAACATCTCTATCCCGAGACACAAACCACTCCTGGACTAGGACTTCTAGTGTCAAAGAACCACGGAGCAGGCACAGTTCTTACAGAGGACAAATAAAACTGATAAGTCTGACTTCACTAAAATTAAGAGCTTGTATTCATCAAATGCTATCATTAAAGATGTAAGGTACGTCAAAGACTGGGAGAAGATATCCACAAAACACATCTCATAAATGACATACATGCAGAATAAAATGGAAAATTAACAAAGGGATAAAGATTTGAATGGATACTTTCCATAAGACAGTATCCACACGGCTAATAAGCAAGTAAAAACAAGTGCAATACTATCAGTCATCAAGGACTGCAAATTAAGTCTGCAACGAGATACCAGTATGCAGCCATGAGGATGCCTAACCCGATTAGAAGACCCAGTGATGGTGAGGGAGTGGAGCAACTGGAATGCTCACATGTTGCTGTTGGGAGTGTAAGTTGGTTCAACCAGCTTTCAGATAGTTATGCTGAAACTAGATACATAGCCGCCCAGTGCCCCGGCAATTCCACTGCCAACAGAAAACCCAAGCAAAAGGACTGCATGTGTTCACAAGCACACACATACTCAAAAGAACTGCACATGTTCACAAACACACATACAAGATTACCTAGAGCAGATTCACTCAGCAGTCAAAACCTAAACACATCGGGAATGCCTGTCCATCCATAAGGGAATAAACTGTGGTACTGTCACACCATGGAAAACTAGGCAGCAATACAGAGAACCAACTCCCCCTACACCCAGCGACATGGAAGAATCTTACAGACATTACAATGAACAAGAAGCCAGATCAAAAAAGTATATCATATGTGAATCTCTGTATATGGAGGTCATGAACAGGTTATCCCTCGGGAAGGGATAGTGGGGACTAAAAAGGGGCACTGGGGAGCTTTCTGGGGTTCAGGAGATACTCCCCAGTCTGGATCTGGGTGGGGATCACCTGAGTGTACAAACAAAGCTCCATATTTAATACTTGTGTACTTGATGGTGGGTAAGTTGAATTTCGATGATATAGTCAACAGAAGATTTCCCACTCTCTTCACCTTGGCTGCCCACCAAAATTCAAAGCCAAGGCCGTCGTGTTGATTCTGACTCAGAGTGGGAGTTACTAAACGCCCCCCTCCGACTTTTCTTTTTCCCCCACACCGCTTATTTATTCTGCTCATGTTGGCCACAGTCACTGCAGTGATCCACAGCTTGCTTACATGACAATACAGTTTGTCAACAGGTACATACTGTATACCATTATTTTGATCTTTTTTCTATTACATGTTACATACATTGTCTGGACAGACGTGAAAAACCTTACAGTTTATCATGTTTAATGTTTGGGGAACTACTCATGACCTTTATTATATTTAAAGTATCATTTTCATCTGTCTTTTTAAAATGTAAACTGTTCAGTCACTTGAATCTTTCCTGCCTCTGAATCTCTCAAGTTTATGCCCATAATTTTGATAATTAATTTGGTATCAACCAGTGCAACTGTTCTATTGCCACTGGGCTGTTACTCAAAAGTTCTGCTGTCATTTGGCTTTTGTCCCAGCTAGGTGATTATGACCTGTGGACTGAGTGGGCAGTAGGGGATGAAGCTCAGACCTGTCAATGTCTACCGCGCCTCGACTCTAACTGCCACTCGACAGTTTCACTTTGGATGGCCGACCAAAGGTCATCCCACTCATTTCACACTTAATTCAAGAATTATTTCTCTCTGTATTCCTGCAGGGCAATGACAGGTCACTGTTGCTTAAAAACATGCAGCGGTCACGGGCTCCAATCTCTGTTTCTCATCTGGCCCTCACACTCCTGTAGGGAAAACAAGTCAGGATTCCCATTTTGTTACCATGTGGAACCTAAGGCTGAGAGAGCTTGAGGGACCTGTCCACGGCTACTCAACAGGTGAATGTCAGAGACAGGAGTGAGAATTCAGGCTTCTGCTGGCTAGTGGTCACTCTACCCACCGTGCCTGCCTTCTGAATGATACCTCCTCGGTTCCTCCTTCCACTGTGTCCAAGGGACCCCAGCCGGAGAGGTGGCTAAGAGCTACTACACCTAACCAGGAGGTACACAGCTCAGATCCACCAGGTGTCCCTGAAACCCTATGGGACAGTTCTGCTCTGTCCTAGAGGAGCACTGTGAGCTGGAATCAACTCCACAGCTTTTTTCTGTCCTTGTCACATAAGGAGCCCAAGTAGCACGACAGCTGGGGTGCTCAGCTGCTAACGGAAAGGCTGACAGCTCCAGCTCACCCAGCAGCTCTGCAGGGGACAAGACCTGGCTACCTGTTCCCATGACCACTACTATCCAAAAATCCTATAAGGCAATTCTACTCTGTCACATGGGGTCACTAGGAGTTGAAATTGACTCAACAGCACCTAACGACAATTGTGTCAAACAGTTTTTAAAGCAAGATGGTCTTAGTTGACATATTAGCTCTCCTCGTCAGTTTTTCATCACCCCAAGTGCGATAAGCATGCTGTCTAGGCCTTCACAGCCACCCTCAACAAGACATTGGACAGGACAGGGCCCAGGACAGCCTGCAAGCAGAAGCCTCCCTGCAGCCTGAGAGCCACCCACTAATTTTCTTTAAACCCATCCAAGATGAGAGTGTGGAGGGGACCAGGAGTTGGCTGAGTAGGCACTGAAGTACAGGATGGAAACAAGGAATGTACTGTTACAAGTGGTGAGCAGGGGAGAGCACACACAGTTGTACAGGAGAGCACACAGAGTTGTACAGTGGTGTGTGTTAAGGCTTTTATGCGGCAAATTAAGAGACGAATAGAGAGGTGCAGGCAGGGGAATGAATCTTCCCAGGGGGACAGAACACTGCTACTAAAGTCCTCATTATGTGTGTGGACAGACACACAAGAGACTGAGAGAGAGATGGAGACAGGGGATGACCCTTCCCAGTGGCACAGAACATCACTGCTGAAGTCTTCACCAGGACCTGGGACAACATTTTACTAATTCACATCGACATCCACTCCTTTATCACTGCCTCCTGGCGTCAGCTGACAAGGGGCCACAGGCAGACGCCAGCAGCCTATGGGCCCCCAGGTTGGTCTGCTTGCCCGTTGAGGGGATGCTGAGGTCCTTCAGGCTCGGGAGACCACAGAGGCTTCAAAGCCAAGGGTCGCGTTTCTGAGGTAAATGCACTCAAAGAGAAGCTGGTTTATTAATTTTAAATGACTTCACAGCATTTAAGTAAAAGCATGAGACTGACACGAAGATTTTAAAACTCATTAGTGGTTCTTGAAATTACTGATACATTTAAATTGAAATCTGCTCACTCTGACAGATTTCCGCTCAGACATGCTATTGTGTGTGTGTCACTGTGGTTAGGGTTGGGTGATCACTGCCACTAAAATCTTTACTTCTGGAAACTTGTCATTTCACAATGAAATCTGCTCCAGGTTTGACTTTTGCATACAAAAGCCTTCTGCTTCAAATACATATTCTGGAGTACAAAATAAACCTGTCTAGACTGAAAAACTAAGACGCAAAGCACTATGGATTACTTCTCGTGTGTACGTGGTTCAGACAAGACAGAATTTAGGATCTAACGTTTACTTTCCAACCCATAAAGACAGGAAGAGGTTGATAAAGTCAGCTTATGAACAAGAGGGCGAAGATGCAATCAATCCAGTGTAGAAACCACACGCTCACCCGACTATCTGCCCAACTCTTCACATCCAATTTACCACCAAGTACCACTCCAGCTTCCGATGCTTCTCGGGTCATCAGGCTAAGTGGTCTTCTTGTCTGCAAGCCTCTCACCTGCCTGCTGCTGTGGCCCTCCTGACACAAGCAGACAGACAAGCCACGCAGCTCTGCCTCTGCTGCTGCCCAGTTCCCGTGAGTTGCAGCTCAGGATTCCAACTGCACAGGCTTGCTGAAGGTGCTTCCTGGCCACCTGAGGGACCTGGGCCCCGTTCCCTCCCTCCCGCTCCACCCCAGCGGGCTCACTCCAGGTGAACAGGTTCACCCTCTAGCCTTTGCCATCCAAACCCTGACTCGTCCCACTGCAGGGTGTGCAGGGCCAGCTTCCCAACCACTGCCTGAACGGGCTTCACGTGCTGAAAGCACACTGCTCCCCTGTGCGTGCAGCAGGGCACGACGTGAGGGTGGAAACCAAGGCTCAGGCAGTCAGATCCTGCCCAGGCACTACATGACAGTAGTGCTCCAAGGACAGTGCCAGCCCGACACTGTTCTGAGCTGCCCAGGTGGATTCAGGGCTCAGACTCCGCATTCTGGCTGCTGTCACACCTCGGCAACGCAGCCCTACAGCCAGGACACTGCCCTCTGTCCTCTTCCATTCCCCACTGGCATCCTTCCTGCTCCTGATGCCAGGTTACCAGACAGCTTTGGCTTTCGAGTCCCAGCTCAGTGTCACTCAACAGACTGTGCCAGTCTTCAGTGGTCTTCAACGGCAAAGCAGCCGGCTCCATTTCCTGCTTCTGCTCTTTAGCACTTTAGGCTTTTCTCCTGTCTCCACTGTACTCCTCTAGAGGGCAAGGACCTGGTCTTACTTTTATTTTTCTATGGACCACCTGCCACTACGCTGGATAAGCAAACATTCAGTAAAGCTCTATCACTATCAGAAAGAAATTTAAACATGTAGTGATCTGACTTCTTTATTTAAAAAAAAAAAAAAAGATGAGGGACTTCTGGCCAACATGGCACCACAGACAGAAGCACTATGCTGTCTGTCCCTCCACAGCAAAGACCCGAAAAACTAAGTAAAACAGAGACAAATGTCAATCCTGGAACCCAAAGTATTCAACGAGGAGATAAAGGTCTCCAGCCAAACACCAAGTGGAATAAGAAACTGTCAGAGAACTGACAGTGAGAAGACACACAAGGGCAAGTCCCTTATCAGCCAACACAGCAAACCAACACAGGAAGCCCATACCACTGGGATGGGCCCAGGCCACATCAGAGATCTGGGACAGTGAGTATGTGAAAGCAGCACCAAGAGCTCCCAGAGGACACAGATCACCTGGTAACCAGCGACAGACATCTTCCTAACCCTCAGCTTCTCCCCCTCATCCTTTCCCCATTTCCTCTGTTCTCCTCTGCAAAAGTCTTCTTGGCTTGTAGGAAACTCCTTCAGTCCAGGGCTGCCTCAATTCATCCCACTCACACGGGCCACCCCCCACCCCGAGTGCCACTTGTCTGGAGCTGGTGCTGCCTTTTTCGGTTTCTTTTAGTTCCTTCCACATTTCCCATCACGTCTTCCCCATCCTTTCTCTCAGTGAGCCATCTCTGCTTCTCCTTGAAAGACTCTGAAGTACCACCAAGCTGGGGGCCCAGGTCCCCAGTCCGGGACACCACAATGGCAGGAGCAGGGCTTTTTCTTGCCTTTTGCCTGTTTGTTCTTTCACTGCTAGGGAGCCCCTTCTAGCAGGCTGTACTGCACAGCTCAGGGACCACCTTCCCAGTCTAAGCAACAGTATCAGCGGGAGCTCTGGGTGGCATTTCTTTTTTCTCTGTTTTGCCTTCTGTCTTCATTTCTCAGTTCTCATCTCTCTATACTGAGCTCATTATCCTGTCTCCTGAATACCTGGTGCTGTGTGCCATCTACACATCTTCTAACCAGGATACCCTGAGCAGCCTGGGGGACACTCCTCCAGTCTTTGTAACTGCAACAGTGAGAACCCTGGGAACCTTTCTTTGCTCTTTTCCTTTTTCAATTCTTACCTAGTCTCTTTTTCTCTTTCTGCCTTTTCCTCTTTATTTTCCTCTCTTTTTCCTTTTTGTTTTTCTCTGTTTCTTGATTTCTCATCTCTCCAGTCTACCAGAGAGCTCCCTTAGCACTCTTTTTGTTTGGAGCTCCTGCTTCTCACTCCTCTCCCCTAAACCCACCTTAGCTCCACACATCACAACCTACCTTCTCCTTCCTGCCTACCTGCACTATGCACTGAACATCACACCCCAGAGCAGCACAGACACAGCCTATCAGAACCTGCCCAGCACTTACTCCCAGCCCACCGTAGTGCTGCCACAAACAATCCAGGGAGCCCCCCACCCTTCTTCTGGACCTGCCCTGCTGTACCACAGCTGACAAGACTGGCCCTGCCCCTTGAACAAGGTGAAAAGTATCATGACCACAGACGAGCAAACAACAAAGAACCACAGCCCCCTGTTTTGATTTAAGCAAATAAAACAAAAAAACAGGACACAACAGACAATCCGTAAACAAAGAAAATAGCAACACTATGCCCCAAAGTCAGCAGACAGTATCACAACTAATTAAAAAAAAAAAAAAAAAAAAAACAGGACAAGATGTTTCCAGTAGACATCCAAAATAAAACACCAGCAGACTTTCCAGCAGAAGAAAAGGCAGTAGAACCACCTGACAGGGAATTCAAATCTCTAATATTCAGAGCTATCTAAGAGTTGGTGCCAAAAGCAGACAAAATAAGGAAATAATGCAAAAATTTATGGAACGTCAGATAAAATTCACAGATGAATTCATGAAAATAATACAGGAACAAAATGCCAAAATAAATTCACAATTAGAAATCACATAAAAGCAACAACTAGAAATCTGAAAGATAATCAAAAAGATTTCAGGAATGGACAGGGTCACAGAAGGCCTGAGGTGCAGGTTTGAAATGACAGAAGACAGTATCAACAAAATTGAAGAGAAACACTCACATACAACTCTGTTTGAGGAAAAAATTCAGAAACAAGAACAAAGAAAATGAAGAAACGCAGAGAATTACATGGGATAAAACCAAAAGCAAAAATATGCAGTGACTGTAGTTCTAAAACAGGGGTAGACAACAGGAAATACAGAGATCATTGAAGACCTGCTGACAAACAACTTCCCAGATACCATGAAAGATGAAAAGCTGATCATCCAAGAAGCTCAACAAACCCCATGTAGGGCAGACCCTAAAAGACAATCACCAAGGCACAATGTGGTGGTTAGGCTTCTCCACATTTGGCAGCTGTATCAAGTGGCAGGGGTGGGGTCTGTGGTGGCTTTCCAACCCTGAGCTCTTGTCTCTCGCCTTCCACCACCTACTTCCTGTCTTCTCACGTGGCCAGCAGCTCCTGCTCTCCTCTCTGTTTGCCTCTGGCTCCTGGACCTGAACTAGCAGCTGTTGTATTCATCAACCCTTACAGCCAACAAGTGACATTCCTGTTCCCTGACGTGCCGATCCTGGGTTTGCCAGCCTCTGCAGCTTCGTGAATCAACGGTGACTTCACAGTCTTGCTGCCAGCTTGGGATCTGCGGACCTACACAGCTGATGATCTAGAACTTTGGTCTCTGACCCACTGACTTTGGGTTCACCAGCTCCCATGGCTGCATGAGGCTTGTGTCAGGACTTGGGACATTTAGCTTCTACAATTTTGTGAGCTGTTTGCTTTATATATAAACCTTTCCTTGTACATGTATGTGCTACCAGCTTTGCTTCCCTGGAAAACCCAGCCTAAAACACACATCATACTCACTAAAACCACAAAGAAAAAATTCTGAGGGCAGCTCAAGAAAAACAAAAGGTGACATACTGAGAAGAAACAGTAAGACTAAACTCTGATTATTCAGCAGAAATCATGCAGGCAAGAAGGCAACGGGATGACACACATATAAAACCTTGAAAGAAAAAAATTGCCAACCAAGAATAATATATCCTACAAAACTCTCAAATACGATGGTGAAATCATGACACTTCAAAATAAACAGAAATTAAAGGAGTATGTAAAAAACCAAACCAAAGTCACAAGAATCACTAAAGAGACTCATTTGGCCTGAGGATAAACTAGCATCAGACCACAGCCTGAATCTAGGACACAAAATTGTACCAGCCAGATGCCAGCCTAGGAGAAGAACTCTCAAGGACTATCCGAAACCAGAGACTTACAACAGGGAACCAGAGTGGTTAATCTATAAATGACAGCAATGTCAGAACAACAAAAGAGCAAATAAATGGTAGCGATATAAAACTTTCTAACGGAGTGGAAGGCAAGGAGATACCAATAATAACAGGCCAGTTCAAACTTCAGAAAATAAGGGTTAATTTGAACATAACCACAAAGAAAGTTCACAAATCTATTCATCAAAATAAAGAAGAAAAACTAAGTCTCAATAAAAACCAAATCTACAAAAACAAAAGAAATGAAAAAAAAATCCATCAGCAAAAGGGATTCAACACAGGCAATCACAAAAGGACAGTATCATGAGACAATGCTTACACATAAGAAGAAACAATCTTGGATGGTTACTGTAGAGAGGTGGGGACAGATAAACACACACAGATAAAGGTAAGCGGTAACTCTGGTGAAGGGTAAGACAGTACCCAATACCTGGAAGTCAGCACAACGTGTACAAGGCAAGGTCATGGGACTCCACAGACATGTCCCCAATTCCCTGAGACATGTCCCAATTCTGGGAGGGACTGAATAGACGGTTGTGAAGACCACAGTCTCGGGAAACATCCAGCTCAGTTGGCACAACATAGTTTATAAGAAAAATGCTCTACATTCTAATCTGGTGAGTAGCGTCTGGGTCTTAAAAGCCAGTGAGGGGTCCATCTAAGACACCCCAATGGTCTTACTCTTGGAAAGCAAAAAATATTGAAGGGAACTAAAGATACAAGGTAAAGAAGGGTGAGTCCAAAGGACTAAGGATCACAACTACCACAGCCTCTACGACCCTGAGTCCAGTACACTTGGGTGGTGCCCAGCCACCACCACTGACTGCTCTGACGGGGATCTCATCTGAGGGTCCCAGACAGAGCTGCAGAAAAATCAGGACAAAACTCTGACTGAAAATGAAAGAGCAAACCTGCTGGCCTGACAGAGACTGGGGGACCCTGCAAGTAACACCCCTGGACACCCTTTCAGCTCAGCAATGAGGTCACTCCCGAGGGTCACCCTTCAGCTAGAGACTAGACAAGCTCATAAAACAAAATGAGACTAAGGAGGCACAACAGCCCAGGGGCAAGGACTAGAAGACAGGAGGGGAGAGGAAAGCTGGCTGCAGGGAACCCAAGGCTGAGAAGCGGGAGTACTGCACACCGTGGGGTTGTTAACCACAGTCATAAAACAGGATGTGTACTATTTAATGAAAACCTTGTTTGTCCTGTAAATCTTCATCTAAAGATCAAAAAACAAACAAACAAAAGCTTGTAAGCTACAGTTTACAAAGGACCTAGCCACTTTAAAAATCTAGTAGGTGTCATTCAAGCAAACTAGCCTTACATGTGATGTTACAAAAGTTGGGAGCAAACAGTGATATTTCAGAAGCACTTACAGAGATTAGCCTCTGCCACCTCTGACTGCTTCTCTTGAAACTGCTGCAGCTCTTTGTCTACTTTTCTTTGAGATATTAGTGTTTTTCTTATTGATTTGCATGATTCCTTTATATGTTAGGGAGAGAGGCCATAGAACACCTCTGTTGCAATTATCTTCCCAGTTTCTTGATTGCCTTTTAATTTGTAAAATTTTTTAAATATGTATTATTTTTTCACTGTTATATTGCTGTTGATCAGCTTTTTCTAATGTTAGCTCCTCTGTTACTTCAGTGCTTAGAAAGCCACGTTCTGTACAGATTAAGAAAACATGCACTTATAAAAGCCAAAGACGTGAATACCAGCAGCATTTCCTCCCGGAGGGATAGAGTATAAATAAAAATAAACAGTATCCATGCTACATTTCCTATTGCTAATTTTTAGAATTCAATTTTTCTTTTAAACCAAAAGAATAAAGTTGATTTGTGAAATGACAAAATTACCCAAATCATAATGCATGACTAAGGCTGAGGATGAAAGAACAGCAGACCAAACCCCCTGCCGTCGAGTGGATTCCGACACACAATGGCCCTACAAGACACAGCAGAACTGTCCCTAGTTTTCAAGGAGGGCCTGGTGGATCTGAACTGCGAACTTTCGGGTTGGCAGCCATAGTACTTAAGCACTGTGCCACCAGGGTTTTCTAAAAGAACACAGGAGAGCCTCAAATAGGTCTCCAAAAACAAAATTCCCGTTGAAGCAGTTGATAACCTCAGAGCATCGTGCTACAGTCAGTGTATGTGACATGGAGACAGCCAGGAGTCTCCACGAGGAAAACGGTAGGGAAGAGAGCCAGGAGCAACACACACAGTGTCAGACGTGACACAGCAACACGTGAGGGCAGGCACTTCACCCGCATCACAGCGAGAGCAAACCCGGGTCTGGAGCAAGCAGGCCCCAGCTAGAGAAGACTTGCAATGGGAACACAGCGACAGGGGACACATCATCTAAGTCAAAGCTGGTCGGAAGGCAAATAAAAACGGAAGTCTATCTCCAGACTCCCCTAAATCTAAGCTTGGAGGCTGGGATACACGTTGAGCAAGGGTGAAACAGAAAACTGAAGGGGACAGTGTCATGGGGATGTATTTCATATCATCTCATCTTCTGGAGAAAACAGAGTAAAATATGGACCTCTGAGAACAGAAATCGGTTATCTAGAGGGCTGCCGGGTTCACCCAGCCAAAGACAAAGATGTCTTAGAGATTCTCATCCTGCAGGGAACATCATCTCTCAGAAGACAGAAACGACAGAAAGCCAGCTCTCAGTCGCTGTCGCCTATCAGAAGCATGCCCAAAGCTGTGCAACACCAGGAGAGTCCTCCGTCACACAGGCTCCTCTCCTGTCTTGGCAGGTTCAGCAGGAATCAGGACAAAAGCGCCCAACAGGGACCTCTGAACAAACCTTGAAGGCCAACGCTTAGGGAGGACAGGCTAGGTTTGGCCTCATTCACCTTCTAACCACACAGCCCACCACCCACAGTGCTCTTGGCCACACGGCACTGCCTGCAGGGCAGCGGCTCCACCATTCAACAAACGCCAAATGAGCTCTCCTGGGTAACAGACACTACATCCAGCAGAGGTGCCACCCCAGTGGCAGCACACAGGAGTGGAAGGTCCCTGCCTATGCAGCTCTCACACTGACGAGGAGACAAGAACAGTCATGAGTACTGGGCTGAGACAGACACACAGACATGCAGACAGAGGGAAGCCAGGTCTGCTTCCCAGTCCAGCAACCTGCTGACACAACAGCTCCGCACACAGCTGCTGATCAAAGTGTCCACGGTTCAAGGCCACCAGAGGCTCTACTGGAGAGAGGCCAGCGCCCCGCGCCTGTGGAGGCCACTGCTGTCAGGTGCCGCTGAGAGGGTCCTGGCCCCCAGTGACTCCGCTCACAACAGGAACACTGCCCACTCCCACACCACCCTCACATCTGCCACGTCGTCACAAACCTCTTACTTGACCAAGCGTGATGTCCTTCTCCAAGGACTAACATGGTCTCCGGAGCCCATGTTCACAGCACAGGAAGACAAAGTCTTGCCGCCCTTGCTCCTATGGCACACTGTGGCTGGACGACCCCGAGGACAGGCTTCCGTTCACTTTTCAGGCGCGAGGCTGGCTCCCGACACCACCCGAGAGCACTGCCCTCCCATGAGACCTTTCGTAAACCTCAGTGGCGAAAAGTAAAAAAGGTAACACACAGGACAATTTCCTGCACACTCTCCATCCCAAAGACAACCCACTGAATCCCTCCAAACAGCATATAAAGCCGACAACAGCCCTGACAGAGAGTAAAAGGGATGATGCGACATGCAGTTCCAGGGAAGAAGCCCGGGGATACCACGGGGGCCGGCCAGGCTGCTGCCATCTCCCCAATGGCTCGCTGCAAAAGAAACAAGGAGCCTAATTTCCCTTTTTGTCTTTCTTCCTAAACGTGAAGATCCTCTTCAGATTCATTCTCAGTTCACGAGAACAGGCACTGATAAAGCAAGCTTTGGCAAGCGGAGGACACCTGTGTGGTCGGCACCCTCCACTGACACCGTCAATGAACTGGGCTTCCTTCCTCACCGTCCGGTTCTCTCAGGTGTACGCGGTTGCGTCAGGCTGCCTCAGTCCGCAAAGGGACAGCTGCCCCGTTTAATGCTTCCGAAGCTGTCTTCAGCAGCCGATTTGCCCAGACGGATACACATGGATCTCCAACAGCTCTTCACTTCAGCCATGTAAAGACTGCTGTCTCAGAAACTCTCCGGAGCGGTCCCATCACGTCCTACAGAGTAACCAGGAGTTGGAACCAACTCCACGGCACCCAACAACAACCTTAAGGTCTGGACAAACCTGCTCGGGAAGTGACATTTAAGGTGACCCAGGAAGATGGTGAAGGAGTCAAGCATTCACGCCACCGGGGGAGATCGGCCCAGGCAGAATCGCATGTCTGCGTCCAAGCCCCGAGGTCAGAAGACCTTCGCCAAGTCCCAGGCACCAACCAAAACGAGAAGGGCAGGCTGCTGAGAGCTGGGCTTGCGCAGGTGGCCCCGCCCTGTGAGGCCCTGCGGCCCCGCCCCGTGAGGACCCGCCCCGTGAGGACCCGCCCCTGAGGACCCGCCCCTGAGGACCCGCCCCGCCCGTGAGGACCCGCCCCGTGAGGACCCGCCCCGTGAGGCCCTGCGGCCCCGCCCCGTTCGGCCCCGCCCCGGCCATCGTCTTCTATTGTCAGAGCACAAGAGACAGGCAACCGAGTCCGTAAACAAGATAAAGCAGTGAGCTTAGAAAAGCAGACAACAGCAGTGGGCTTCAGATCCCCTCCTCCTACGTGTGATGGGAAACAAGTGGACACGGCTGAGCTAGCCAGGACACAGTCGAGAGTGGAGAGGCCCACTGAAGGGTGCACAGTGGCCTGGACTGTGGTGACAGACAGCCACCGCTGGAAGGACAATGACATCTAAACTAGGAGAACGACAGTCAGAACACCCTCCACCACTTTCAGTAAGTCCACACCATTCTAGATAACAAACGCTGGCCTTAAAACAACAAGCATGACCACAAAGTCACCGCCGGCCATCATCTTCCAATCAGAACAACCAGAAAAGTGTCAGAGCACAAGAGACAGGCAAATGCATCCGTAAAAAAGGTAAGAATTAAAAGCTTAGGAAAGCAGACAACAGCAGTCAGCTTCAGAACCCTTCTAGAAGAGCCCATTAAACAGAAGGTCTCTCAGGCAGAGCTTGGGGCACCCTACTGCTGGCCTCTCTCGACCTCTGATGTGGCAGAAGGCAGCACGGCACCGAGACTGCAGCACAGACTCTGGAACCAGAGAGCGCTAACTCGAGACCCAGCCCTGGCACTGCCCGGCGACGCGGCCTTGGCGGCCAGGTGGCTTCTTCAGCAGTCATCACAGCTCTCCCTGGGCTGCTGTGCCGCGGGGCAGGGACTCACCTAAACCCCAGAGAGATACGACCAGGACCAGCATGAAGCTGCTCCTCCGAGGCAAAAGTCACACAGTCCCTAACCCTTCAACCTTTTCCTTTCTGATGTCAGCCACTGCAGTCTCTACTTCTCTGCAGGTTCCATAATTCATTGCAATGACCCACAGAACTCAGACCACACTCAGTTACATGGCTTAAGGAAATAAGAAGCTACAACTCAGAATAAGGACCAACTTGGAAGCGACAGGGTTCCATCTGGGTTCAGAATCAGGAAGCACACAGGCAAGGCCCAGAAGGTCCCCCACGGTGGAGAGCACACCGTTCCCCTCTTCAGCAACTCTCAGCCACGCCAGCAGGAGGCCCTTCTCCCGGACAGCCTGCCCCCTCGGCCGTGCCTCAGACTCCTGCGGGAAGGCGGTGGCGCCTGGTTCCTGCCTCACGCTCAGAAAAGGGAAGAGGGGTCTCGCGGGGCTCCCCACAAGCAGGCAGGGCCATAAATGTTCTTGCTCTCTTTCTTCCTGACAGGCTGCTGTCACGGACAGAGAGTGAAGTCAGGGACAGAGTGTGAAGTCAGAGGCTGAGGGGACAGCGTGCAAAGTCACAGGCTGAGGGGACACTGTGCGAAGTCAGAGGCTGTGGGGACAGCGTGCAAAGTCACAGGCTGAGGGGACAGCGTGCAAAGTCAGACACAGTGGGGACAGTGTGCAAAGTCAGAGGCAGAGGGGACAGCGTGCGAAGTCACAGGCCGAAGGGACAGCATGTGAAGTCAGAGGCATGTGAAGTCAGAGGCATGTGAAGTCAGAGGCTGAGGGGACAGCGTGGGAAGTCACAGGCTGAGGGGACAGCGTGGGAAGTCAGAGGCATGTGAAGTCACAGGCTGAGGGGACAGCGTGCGAAGTCACAGGCTGAGGGGACACTGTGCGAAGTCAGAGGCTGTGGGGACAGCGTGTGAAGTCACAGGCTGAGGGGACAGCATGTGAAGTCAGAGGCATGTGAAGTCAGAGGCATGTGAAGTCAGAGGCATGTGAAGTCAGAGACATGTGAAGTCAGAGGCTGAGAGGACAGCGTGGGAAGTCACAGGCTGAGGGGACAGCGTGTGAAGTCAGAGGCATGTGAAGTCACAGGCTGAGGGGACAGCGTGCGAAGTCACAGGCTGAGGGGACAGCGTGTGAAGTCAGAGGCATGTGAAGTCAGAGGCTGAGAGGACAGCATGGGAAGTCACAGGCTGAGGGGACAGCGTGCGAAGTCACAGGCTGAGGGGACAGCGTGCAAAGTCAGACGCAGTGGGGACAGCATGCAAAGTCAGAGGCTGAGGGGACGGTGTGAAGTCAGAGGCTGAGGGGACAGCGTGCAAAGTCAGAGGCATGTGAAGTCAGACGCAGTGGGGACAGGGTGCGAAATCACAGGCATGTGAAGTCAGAGGCTGAGGGGACAGTACCTGTGCATCTGCTTCTGGAAGACACCCCTTGGAAGCATTAGGGGCGGCTCTCCTCTGTCCTGTAGGGGTGCTAGGAGTTAGAATGCACTTGAAGGCAACGGCTTTGTCTGTTTTCAGGGAGAGGGCACGGTTACATGTCAACCCCGTTAAGGGTAACAATAACAAGAGGACTGCCAGTCTCACTGCCACTTGGGGGAGAAAAGCTCATGGGCTCACCTGCTACTCATGCGGTCTCCCAGCTCTGGTTCAGAGGGAAACCATGCACTTGACAGGAGGGTCTGTCCCAGGCCTGAGCTCCAGCGACACTTTCAGTCCCATGCATGGAGCCTCCTGCCTGCAGCCTGAGGCCCCCACCACGTGCTGCGGAGACACCTGCCCTAACTCAGCGGGTCCCTGAGCACACATGCAGACCACTACAGCTCACTCAGACAAGCCACCTGAAAGCAGAGGTCACCTTTCCCTCCGACACCCCGTCATCTCTACAAAGCTCCCCTCACTGTGGAACCCGAGCCGCAAATCCAGACTCACTGCCCACGACTCACTGGACTACGCTGGCCTCCCCTCCCAGTCACTACACTGGGAACGGGGCTCCCTGCCCTCACCTCGGTAGCTGTGCACATCCCTCAGGAGGTGGAACATTACGAAGGAGTGAGCTGTAAACAACAATGGCACACATCTTCCTCCAGGAGAAAATGTGAGAACGAGGCCGAGAGCCTCCCCAGGTTCTCGAAGCAGGGTCCATGACCACCCTCTCCACTCTGTGCTGGCAGGCTAAGCAAACTGTGTAAGCAGTCAGTTGTGCTGTGAACCAATCAAATTAATTTCAGTACACTCTTAGGAAATACTTCAATGCATCTGCCTTTCTGGGAAATACTGCAGAAGACACAGACTCTCAAGATGGTTATCATCTTTAGGAGGAATCTGGGTATCTCTACATGAAAAAGCATTTTAAACACTTTCTGTATCCAATAACTAATAACAGTAATGTATATACATCACCAAATAAGATCAATATCCATGAGTCCACAAGGACAGAAACAGCTGAATGAATAAACACGCGGAGCTCTCAGAGTAAACTCTCCTTAATGCCTACAAGAGGAACAACAGAAACCAAAAACTGCCCTTTGGCGAACACACAGCCATCACTGCCACATACGAGAGGCAGGGGTGGAACTGACACTGGCGGAAGGGAGTGTCAACACAGACAGTATTTGCAGAGTCTCAGAGCATTACCCCGTAAGGCAGTCATGAACTACAAGAGAAAAAAACCAGTAACTGCCAGGGGAGAAACCAGTGACGAGACTGACGACTATCACGTGCCTGACAGGACACACTCAGGACATCTCCGCCCTCTGCACCACGCTTGCCGAAACCACCTGGTCTCTGTCTCATCACGAGAAAACACTGACAAGACCAAAGTGAGCAGGCTCTACAAAGTGACCGGCCAGCACTCCTCCTGAGGGTCTGAGGCATGACAGACGAGGAGAGACTGAGGATCCACCCCAGCCTGGAGGAGGTACGAGACACAACGGCGAAACACAGTGTGGGGTCCTGGAGCAGAAAAGGAAGACCGAGAGGGCAGTGCCTGAGACACAAGCCAGGCCTGCACGTGAGCTTGAAGTCTTACAGAAACTAAAACCAAATCCCTCGCCATCAAGTGGATTCCAGTTCACAGTGACCCCAAAGACAGAGCAGAAGTGCCTCCGCCGGGGTCCAAGGGGCAACAGGTGGATCCGAACTGCTGACCTTCAGAGTGGCATCTGAACTGTGACCCACTGCACCACCAAGGCCTGAGAAGCTCCACACCCGTCATCGTTCCTGGGCTGGGTGGTCTAAGGCATTCACTTTAGAAGCAGCTTGGTGAAATGTACACGGAATACTCCATACTCTATTTTTGCAACCTTTTTATAAGTCTGAAATTATTTCAAAATAAAAAGCTCAGTGAAGAATCGCTGTGCCCTCAGGGACACTAACTAGTCCCTGTCCCCAGGTGGAGTGTCTCCACTTCAGCTGAGTCAATTCAACAGTCAAAAGGATTCAGTGGGTTAAAAACAAAAAGTCTAGACTGGATGGGAGGAGGAAGTGGCGGGTGGGCTAATGAGGACGGAGGGTCTCGTGAAGGGTTCTAGACGGAGGAGCCAGCCTGGGAGGAGAAGCCGAGGGAGAAGAGCCACGCGTGTGTGCAGAGTGCAACCTGGAAACCAGACGCAGACAGCGGTGGTTACACAGACACGCACGCCCATCTCCCCGGTGGCTGTGCTTGAGTACCTGTATCTGTGGAGTCCCCGGGTGGTGCACAGAGTTAAACGCAGTCCACTGCTAACAGAAGTGGAGACGATCTGAGCCCACTCAGAGGCATCTCAGAAGAAAGGTCTGGTGATCTTTTTTGTGTGTGATTAAATATACAACCCAAATTAAATTTGCTTGTCTGCCCTTCTGCAGCTCCCTCTGCTCTCCTTGCCCAGTGACAGCACACTCCTCCTTATCATTCTACACTTGTCATATCCTCCTAACAAGCTCCTGTCCCCTCCTCTCCACCCTCTCAACTCCCATCTAGAAACAGACCAGTAGGATAGCATACTATATATGCAAAGACCCATAAAGTACACACACCACATGATCACACTGTGTCCCAAAGTCTAGTCCATTTTTGTCCAAAGAGTTGACCTCACTAACATTTCCTGGACAGAGGCAGCAGCAGGTCTAGGGTCCACGCTCCCAGGGGATCCCTCAGGCTATCAGACCATCAGCTGCGGTCTTTTGTAGAGTTCCTGAGCTGCATCCCTCTTTTTCTTGTGTCGCCACAGTGACGTAACATTGTGTGCCCCCTCACGGCTGTCTTTGGTGGCGGCCGAGCACCACGTGGTTCTTCTGGTCACGTGTTGATATGGCCTCCCACTCACATGGGCCCTTCTCTCTTGTCTTTGTCCTCGGTCATCATCTGTTCCTAATGAGGTGGGATCATCTGGTCTACCTGATGACAGCTTGCTAGCTTTTAAGACCTCAGATGCCACTCACCAATATGGGGTGCAGAAGACTCTCTTAGCAATAGGCTAGTTATGTCAACTGGCCCCAATGTCCCCCGAAAGCACGCTCCCCAGACCCCACTCTGCCACTCTATCCTTGGGGTTAAGATTAGAAGTTTTCAGTCTATGGTGAAGTCCAGTTAAGTTCATATACTTCTGAAAATCACCAACTGAAAATGACACAGCATGTTTCTGCACTGACACACACACGGGGCTGCTGTGAGCTGGAGCTGACTTCGTGGCACCTGGTGACAGACACGTCCATGCATGTGTCCACAAACAGCTTTAGGTCCTGAAGCATCTCTTCCCATGACCCATGGTGTCAGGATTTGCAAAGTGAGCTAAAGTCCAAGGCTTTTAGGAGACCAATGCAGCAAATATGTTCCTCGAACCTTACATGTCAGGTTTACATAGATGAGAGCTTTAAGAAAACATAACACCATCTTTTGGCAACTGCCATCCTGTGCTGTTCTTGGGGGCTCCGTCTGAGACAAGGAGACAAGGACAACAGCCGCAACTGCCACAGGACACCAAGAACCCAAAGTGACACCTCCCTCTGCCTCTTGGCGGGCTCTGCTTCTGGAGACAGGCTGTGGCAACGACAAGTTGTGAATGTGGCTGCTCCTATCTTCTCACCACAGCCCTGGCTAAACAGGCGCTGCCTATTCAGGGAAGACAGCCAGCTTGAGACTGCCTTGCTCCAACCCAATGCAGGGCTAGGAAAAGCGGAGCTCACCGCTTTGAAATAAACTCACAGCAGTGAATGGACAAATGAGGTCTCTATCCAGATACCTTCCCATGCAGCTCTCAACAGGGTGATCCACCCAAGGAGGATATCCAACAAAGGTCGGAAAAGTCACTGAAATTATGACAACAATGGGAAAATGTTACTGTCCCCTCTGATTATGTAACCACACCTCTGTTGTTGTTGTTAGGTAGTCAAGTCGGTTCAGCCTCATAGTGACCCTGTGCCCAACAGAATGAAACTCCGCCTAGTCTTGCACCAGGTCCACAATCATTTTTATGCTTAAGCCCGTTGTTGCAGCCACTGTGTCAATCTATCTCATGGAGGGTCTTCCTCTTTTTCACTGACCCTCCACTCTAGCAAGCATGATGTCCTTCTCCAGGGACTGATCCTTCCTGACAACATGTCCAAAGTATGTAAGATGCAGTCTTGCTATCTCGGCTTCCAAGGAGCACTCTGGTTCTTCTTCTTCCAGAACAGATCTGTTTGTTCTTTTGGTGGTCCATGGTACAGTCAACATTCTTCTCCAACAGCACAATTCAAAGACATCAATTCTTCTTCTGTCTCTTCATGGGCCAGCTTTCACATGTGATGTAGTTGAAAATACCATGGATTGGGTCAGGTGCATCTTAGTCTTCAAAGTTACATGTTTACTTTTCAACACTTTAAAGAGGTCATTTGCAGCGGATTTTCCCAATACAATGCATCTTTTGATTTCCTGACTGCTAATTCCATGGGCATTGATTGTGGATCCAAGTGAAATGAAATCCTTGACAACCTCAATCCTTTCTCCATTTATGACAATGCTGCTTACTGGTCCAGTTGTGAGGATTTTTGTTTTCCTGATGTTGAGGTACAATCAATACTGAAGGCTGTGGTCCTTGATCTTCATCAATAAGTGTCTCATATCTTCTTCATTTCCACCAAGTAAGGTGGTGTCGTCTGCATAACACAGGTTGTTAATGAGTCATCCTCCAATCTTGATGTGTTTCTCTTCTTCATATAACCCAGCTTCTTGGATTATTTGCTCGGCATACAGAGTACAAAGGTATGGTGAAAGGATACAACCCCAACGCACACCTTTTCTGACCTTAAACCATGTGGTGTCCCCTTGTTCTGTTCACATGACTGCCTCCCGATCCATATACAGATTCCTTAAGAGCACAATTAGGTGTTCTGTAATTCCCAGTCTCCCCAACGATAGCCATAATTTAGTGTGATCCATACAGTCTAATGCTATTGCATAGTCAATGAAACACAAATAAACATTTTTCTGGTATTCTTTGCTTTCAGTCAAGACCCATCTGACATCAGTGATGATCTCCCCAGTTCCACGTCCACTTCTGAAATCCTCTTGAATTTCTGGCAGTTCCTTGTCAATATACTGTCGCAGTCGCTTCTGAATGATCTTGAATGAAATTTTACTTGCATGTGGTATCAACAACATAGTTCAGTAATTTTCACATTTGGCTGGATTACCATTCTTTGGAATGGGCATAAATACAGATCTCTCCCAGTCAGTTGGCCAGGCAGCTAGCTGTCCTCCAAATTTCTTGGCATAGACGAGTGAGCACTTCCAGTGCTGTTTCTGTTTGAAATATCTCAACTGATACTCCATCAACTCCTGGAGCTCGTTTTTTGCCGGTGCCTTCAATGCAGCTTCGACTCCTCCCTTCAGCACCACTGGTTCCTGATCACATGCGACCTCTTCAAGTGGCGGAACACCGACCAGTTCTCTCTGGTCTAACGACTGTGTGTATTCCTTCCATCTTCTTTTGATGCTCCCTAAGTCATTTAATGTTTCCCTGTAGAGTTCTTCACAGTTGTAACTCAAGGCTTCAGTTTTTCTTTAGTTCTTTCAGCTTGAGAAATGCAGAATGTTTTCTTCCGTTCTGGTTTTCCATTTCCAATCTTTAATACTTTCTTTTGTCTTCTCAAGCTGCTCTTCGAAACCTTCTGTTTAGGTCTTTTACTGTGCCATTCCTTCCCTTCGCTTTAGCTGCTTGATGTTCCAGAGCAAGTTTCAGCGTCTCCTCTGATACCCAGTTTGGTCTTTTCTTTCTTTCCTGTCTTTTGAACGTCCTCTTGTTCTCTTCATGGATGATGGTTTTAATGTCATTCCAAAATTCGTCTGGTCTTCGGTTATTAGTGATCAACACATCAAACCTGTTCTTGAGATGGTCTTTACACTCAGGAGGGATATACTCAAGGTCATACTTTGGCTCTCGTGGAGTTGTTCTAATTTTCTTTCGTTTCAATTTGAATTTGCGTACGAGCAGTTGATGATCCGTGCCGCAGCCAACACCTGGTCTTGTTCTGCCTCCTAATATGGAGCTCTTCCATCATCTTTTTCCACAGATGGAGTCAATTTGGTTCCTGTGTATTCCATCTGTTACTGTGTCTCTGATTGTCTAACTACACCTCTATTCTGCTGAAATGTTACTGTGGTCTCTGATTGTATAACTACGCCTCTCTTCTCCTACCCCCTGGTACTGTTGTCGTTAGGTGCCGTCAAGTCGGTTCCAACTCACAGTGACGCTACGAACAACAGAATGAAACTCTGCCTGGTCTTGCCACGTCCACAACTGTTCTCATGCGTAAGCCCGTTGTTGCGGCCACTGTGTCAATCTATCGCGTCAAGGATCTTTTTCTCTTTTTCACTGACCCTCCACTCTACCAAGCATGACGTCCTTCTCCAGGGACTAATCTTTCCTGACAATATGTCCAAAGTATGTAAGACACAGTCTTGCCACTTTGCTTCCAAGGAGCACTCTGGTTGTTACTTCTTCCAGAACAGACCTGTTTGTTACCCCCGAATGTGTACATTTACTTAAAAGGGCATCTCACTAAATGCCAACAACACAGGACGTTGACGTGCCTGGACTACATATCCCTACGATCATTCTTACCCCCCGGACAAGCTGGCAGCCCCACGTCAAAGGGCCCGGGCCACCAGTCAGAGTTCATTATCAATACAACACACAGTTCATCCACAGCAGCTATCAAGTGCTTCCCCACTGACAGGGGTCCACAAAAAATATTTGGGCTATTATTCAGTCATATAAAGTAAAACTGGATAAGGCTTGTTTTGCTTTGACACGATCAGGCTACTCCTAAAACAGCTTTAAGCCAAATCCTACTTTTCCACTGATTTTTATCATAAAACTCATCTTTATTTCCATGCAAAAGTGTCAGCTCAAAGTTGAACTTTTTGGTAGGCCCTAGTCTGTGAGGGATGTATTTTACAGGTTTAAAGTGCCCTGTTCCACTGTCTACCATCAATTATCTCCTCCTCCCTGGCCCAATCTCACACAATGACAGACGCCTGACTCCCACTTGACATCTTCATAAACCTTTCCGGCCCAGGGCTGAGCCAGGACCTGACAGCTGGGGGTTTTGACTTCAGGGGCCAACAGCCCTCAGTCAGTAAGGTGCAGTACCACATTTCACCAGCAGGTGCTCTACCATAATAAAGAAAAGCCCACTGCCGTGGATCCCTTCTGACTCAACAGTGACCCGGGTGGGAGAGAGAACCAGAGAGAAAACCGAAGAGCCTGGTAGGTGGGACCTGCAGACATCTCAGTTCGCAGCCCTAGCTCTTAAGCACTCTGCCACCAGGCTGTCCGCCATAATACAAAAGACATTCAAAATTCCTTGAATTGGAGGCTGCTGGCCACATTAGCCAAACACTGAAGCAGATATGATGTGTGCTGAGTATCTAAAGAGTACAATACAAAAACTAGAAGTAATTATCTTAAAACATCACAAAACACAAGGCTGTGCTACACAGGGGAAGACACCATGGCCCAGAAAGACACCATTTCATACAAACTCTACAAAGCAGGTCAGACACAGAAGACAATGTGAACTGGCAGATGCCCACACTCCAAGAGGCTTCGGACCATGGAATCATTCCAGGAGATAGCACACAAAAGCATTTTAGTAGTTTTTAGGCAACAAGAACAACACAAAGAGAGAGATCAACATCAAAACAAACAAACCACAACCAGCAGCCGAGAAATCCAGATAAAGGCACTCTGGGTCTGCAGAGGTCAGCGGGAGAGGAAGGCTTCCTTTCTCTTGGAGTGAAAACACGCGTGAAGCAGGCTGTGAGCTGAAGTGACAGATCCCCTTTGCTGTGGCCCTTTCCCAAGAGCTTGCAGTCACCTCCACGGGCTCACAGAACCCAATCATGCTCACTGGCACCCACCGATGTGCCAGGCGATGGTGGCCCAGAGCTGCGCTTGTTGTCGTGCTGCTGGAAGCTACACCGCTGGTATGCAGGTAGGGCGACCCTACCCGTGACCCTACCCGTGACCCTACCCGTGACGGACAGGTTTCAGCTGAGCTTCCAGATTAAGACTAGGAGGAAGGACTCAGCAGTCTACTAATGAAAAGAACTAGCCAGAGGAAACCTTCTGACCAGCAATGTAAGGAAGGTGCGCGACAGGTAACACGTGTGGAGCTCCAGCAAGGGGACAGTCGGTCTTGCCACCCTGCTCGCCATGAAAGAGCAGTCAATCCCCGAGCAGAGGGAGACCAGTAACAACCAGAAAACAAAGCCAGGAGAAGAACACGTCCACTGGGCCCACGATCCCTGTACCGAGACTTCCGCGACCGAGGAGGAGAGACGGAGATGTAACCATGGAGACAGCGAAGAGCAGCAGCAGCTGAACCCATGAGACCAGCGGGAGACAGTGTGGTGGGCTTCCTGGCCCAAACAGCAAGGTGGGCACGGTGGGTATGCTGACCCTAGCACTGACCGAGCTGATCGCCTCCAGTCACCTGGTGGCACGGCTGACAAGAGGCCGTCACGAGTAAGCACTTCCTGCAGGGTCCCAATCCTGAGTTGCAGCCTGTGACTTCCCTAGGAAACCCTGTAAGTCGAGTACTGTCTGTGAGCTCCATGAAGTCAGTGCAACAAATTACCAAACAGCAGACAACCAGGGTGCCAAGGGAGGGCGGCTGCTGGGAGATCTGGTAAACGTAGCAGAGAGAGGAATCGTGTCTGACCTCTGCCTCACAGGAATCAGCCTTGGCTGTTAATTCCGATCATGATTCTCCTTACTCCTTGTGAAGTTCAAGGTCAGATGGTGTTGCCACTCCATTTTTAGAGGCCAGTTACAGAGGGCCTGCCATCATTTCAGTGTCCCCAAGCCAACAGCAGGATGGAGTCCTCTGAGGCTAGGCTGACACATGTGTTGACCGACGACAGCTCAGGTTTCAGGAACACACCAGTGAAGAGGGCTGGGTGCCAGCTTGTCACCTAGTGACAAAAGCTGACCCACAACTTACACCCATGAAAGGTGGCTTTAGTATTCCAGCTTTAGTACTCATCGATAACAAGGTACAATTAAGAACTAAGAGGGAAAGCAAAATTCTTTCCAGGTCACTAGAGCCATACCCAATTTAGGACTGCAGGTGCATACTACCTGCAGAAGTCAAGGGTAATTTGGCTCCATCAATTATTTTTTCAAACCACACCAAGTTGAAATGAAAGCTATGTACACACTGTATGACAATCCTAGTGACTTCCCAAGTTTAGGATTTAAAAAAACAAAGTGATTTATACCAGAGGACAACAGGAGTTAGACCATCTGGGGTTTGTCTGAAGCATTCCAAGGGCTAGGAAACAACATCTGACAATTAAGTTCATGAACGCATCCAAGACAAAGTGCTCCACAGCTCCTTGCTGAGTATCACTAGTCACCTCTGAAGTCCTCCCTCAGGAAGCCGTGCACCGATGTCAGCGCCTAGTCCCCCCTTGAAGCCACTGTGGAATGCTTTTTTCCGGAACGGCATCAGAGCTCTTGCTGTACAAGGTCTAACAACTAAGTTGACAAACCCATTCTAGAAAAAGTACTTCGGAGTGTGGACTAGCTGCTGGCGTCTCGACCCAGCTTGCCAAGGGGAGTATTTCAAAGGTGACCATGCTGACATTCAGCAATGAGGCCTGCAGCACTTTTTCTAGGATGAGTTTGCGAATTTAATTGTCAGAACTCACATAACTTCAAGTAAAATCTTCTTCTGCAGTAATATGCCACAAAGTTCAATTATGAACAGAAAGTTGTATTACCCGTGGGAACACAATGTGAATACTACTTCCTGCAGGTAACAGAAATACAGCGTGTTAGGCAGGGACCATCCAACAGCCAAGCAAAGGGGCCTCTTCTGCTGCTGCCCGAGGGGGCTGCGGCCCTCCTTCCCAGCTGCCGGGGCCCCGGTGACACCTGAGTGAGGAAGGGGATGACCCTCTCAGCCTCTGGGGGAGGATGACACAACCCCTGAACTGGCATCTCTATCCAGCCGGAAATGGACAATACTGGTAGCTGAAAGGAGCAATTGGGCCCAGTTCAAGATGTTACCTAAACTTTTCTGTTGACCCTTTTGACTTAAAACTTACTAAACTTAATGCAGTGCACTGTACACACTGAAAAACCAGTGTCATAATTTAATAAATGTATTTTAATATAAACTGTGTGTGTGTTTGTGTGTGCACACATATATACATGTGAAGAACCCACAAATGGACTCATTTTCTTTGGAAATGTATCCACAGAGCATCTTTGTGTATTAAATACATTTTATAGCTCTTAGAATTTTTAGAGGGGAGGGGGTAATTGCTAGTTTTCAGTAAAACCCAGTGAATCTTTAAATAACTCAAGAATTCTTACTGCTTATGTTACACTGCTCTCTGATGAAGTCTGAGCCTGTATTCAAAACAGTATTTCACTGGTATATTCATAAAAGTCAAAAAACTGTACCTGAATGTCTTTTAATTTGAAAATAAGAATCTTTACACATCCTTAAATACGATGGGAAGTAGAACACTCACTGCCAGCAGTGTCCTCTCGCATGACACAGCATCTCAAGCACAACCAGCGGCTCACCTGCACCACCCTGTAGAAGTAGGCGTACTGCCGGGCCGTGTTTTTGTACTGGCTGAAGACGTCGTGGACGGCCTGTGTTGACTGAAGGTACCGAACCTCCTCTTCTTCAAAGTAGAGAGGCGTGTCGTACTCACTGGGCAGGGTCTGAATGTAGGGCTGCCAGAAAGAGTTAGGGTTGGCTCTCTCACACAGCAGATGAAAGGCCAGTGTGATATTTCCCATGGCTTGAAGAATTCGGTCTTGAGAATATAAGGGCCCTGAATTAACCCAGAAGTTAACAGCGTAAGTTTCACAAACTTCTTTAAGAAAGTATTCATTCAAAACATACACTAGCATTATAGAAATAACTGAAAGATCTGCTAACATTTAAAGTAACACACATCTTTCTTTCAGCCCTCTCTTACTGTGTCAGATTACTAACAATCTCTCAGGGAAGGCAGTTACTGAGATGTGGGGGAGCGTTTCACCAGCTGAGAAGACACCCAGATAGGCTCCTCAGCTCCACAAAATGAAATTCTGCATGTTTTTGCCACTTGCACTTTGCCTTGAATGAACAGTCAGAAATTATTCTCACCCAACACTGAATTTTTAGCAGATTCAACAGTCATAAGTAATTTTCGTGGAACCCATAAAAATAATTCTTCTGCCTAGAGGAAAAAAATAGAAAATAGCAGTATCATCAAAAGATGTTAAAATTTCAATCCAACTGTATCTATGATCAGAAATCCAATCAGATATCAAATACAATTTAAACTTGTACATCAGCACTTCAAGGATCAAATGTATTTGAAAATGCAAGCATTTAATTCAACACCTAAATGAGCAGAAGCACATTTTAAATCATGTTCCCAACAGAAAAACTAAACTGAGAAAGCAAACAGAAAAGGGACTTTTGACTTTAACTTGAAGCAAACAATTCCAGACCGTGAGCACCAAAGTATTTTCTCTGTACTTGAGTTTTTAAGTTCTACCTAGAAACAAAACAAGAAACCCTGTCCCCAACAAGACAGCTAATCTACATGAATGGCTCCTCCTGTGGAGTTTCTGCAGCTGGGTACTGCTCACTCCACCCCAGACTGTCTCTAAAGCATAGTGTTGACTGGCAAACGCATCAGGTATGTTGACTCAGTCTGCCCCAAGAGTCATCTTACTTGCTGGCAAAGGAGATGCTTCTTTCCAGTATGCTGTCTATCTGTGTACCTAAGCTGCTAAAACCACACACATAATAAAGACCAACCAGAGCTACACCACTTCAGACGGCACCCACAGGAACACGGCTCCTCACATACATGACCAGATAACAGTGACTTGGGGCTCACGCTTTCTTTGACCCACGCCTGCTATCTGAATTCCTGTGCGTCTTGTCCCTGCCTAGATGACAAGCACCATAAAGGAAGCACCCCCTTTTATTGGAAGTCTGGGGCAATGGCAAGCCTAGGAGATTATTTAATAGGCATCAAATGGTTAATCAAAACATCAACAAAAGGTTAATTCCAACATGACCAGAAACGTCACTGAAGATTTAAGGGTCTCCAAAAAGATAACACCCATTTCTTCCACTCAAATTCTGAACTGAGTCAGCTAGGAGAATACAACAGGTGGTCACCAAAAATACCACCCACCAAACCCCTGAATTAGACCGCCCCGCCCAGCTCCAGACGGGGCTCGGAGCCCCATCGCCATGCCTCGTGAGGCCCGCAGGGTTGGGGAGCACGACAGGACCAACGCCTGTGCGCAACCAGCACCCTTCTCCCAGCTGGATCAAGTTCTCACCTACACCCAAGAGAGGCGAGCAAGAGGCCGAGGGGAGAGGAGGGTGGGCAGACCGACGGGGCAGAGGCCTGCTTCTCCTCCCCTCTCTGGTCCGCACGGGTGCTACAGTCAGTGGTACCTCCTGCCACTCCATCATCCATCCCAGCAAACCGGGGGACAGCCCCGACACAGTGGCCCCCTACCACAGCGACCCCATCACAAGGTCCCAGGTGCACATCCTACAAACAACCCCGACTCCACATCCTCCTCTTATTTCAATCTCACAGCCCTGTGAGGCCAGCTCCACAGTCCCCACACAGAGACCCACCAACATGAGCCAGCCTGCCCAAAGTCACAGGTTCACACGTGGCTCCCAAGAGGACAAGTTGGTGGGAGACACCCTGAACAGTGCTATGCTCAGCAGCCCGCCGAGTCTTCTGTCTCCCCACCCAGGCACTGCTGGCTACCCCAGACTTAGGACACACTCAAACTACTCACACCAACGTCTTCTAACTCACCTTGATATCCCTTGTTGCTCTCAAACCAAAGCCCTCTTCTTTGAAGTTAGCCATTTCAAAACCTTCGACAGACGCTCCATTTTCAGAGGCCCACTTCATTAGATCAGGAAAGTAATCTTCTCTTTTTCCATCAAAAGTAACAGACAGACCTGTATCAATCCACGTTTCAGGAAACAAGAGCTGGTTTTAGAACACAGACCACACACGGTGATCTCAGAAAATAAAAAAATATGCCCTCCCTAAAATGGGCAATAACTGTTAACAGTGAAATCTTGAACAGCCAAGTGAACCATCCAAGAGTCACAATACAAAGGAGGTCCAACAACTCAGTGCACAGACTTCATTGTTCTAAGTGCTGAAGATCACTGCAGTCTCCTTTGGAGTAACACCTGTTGGGAAGCTATGCACCAATACCAGCACCTAGTCCACCCTTCAAAGTAATTTTGGGACTCTTTCTGGAATGGCCATTGCATACAGTGTCAAATTCACAAACATAAGTGTAAAGCTGTCTGTGAGGGAGTTTTCAGCCAGTAAACAAATAACTGTATTGGAACACCCTCCCTACTCACCTGATCAAGGGTAATACAACAACCGCTCTGACGGCCATTCCAGAAACAGAGTTCCACAACTGCGCTGAAGGGCAGACTAACTGCTGGCCTTGGTGGACAGCTACCCAACAGGTCTACTTCAAAGGAGACTGTACTGATCTTCAGCAATGGGGTACGCAGCACTTCGTCTAGGATGTGTTTGTGAACTTAACTGTCAGACCTCGTATCCCAACTAGTGACAGGAGAGACAGGTTAAATCCTAAAATCCCTGCCAGGCCATGAGAACCATGTGGGGAATATGAAGTCACATGCACAATGAATACTGGATACTATTAAGTCACTGCATGGGAGAAGCGGGGGAGCATTTATTGAGAAGTTTTACTTCCATCCCTCGGATTGATACAAAGCTTTTCCCCTAGAAGTCCAACATGCAGTCTCTCAGATTCACATCTGCTTTAACAAAATTCCCATTAAAACGAAGATCACAATTTCACGTACACACACAGATGTGTGTAAGAACATGCACTGTCTCATCAATTCTAAGACCACAGAACGGATCCAAGTGTGCCCAACAAGCAAAGAAATGAAAAAACAAGGGAGCTACGCAGGAGGACTTTGTAGAGCAATTAAAATGAATTAGATCTGTGTAAAAGACAAACTGCATGGTGTTTCTGAAAAAATTATACATGACACTGTTGATGTGAATTTTAAAATACATAGGACTACCATCTGTATTTTCATAGGCTAACATATTAGGTAGAAAAACATTCAGGGAGAAGATGGACATTCTCAGTGAGGGAGGGAAAGGGATGGGATGGAAGTGGATGTCTTGGCTCTTGTTCTTAAAAGCAAGCATAAAAACAAATGAAGGACAAGAGGGGAAACCGAGGAGCCAGTAGGTAGGAAAGTCAGCACTGTTACGGGCCATCAAGTCACTTCCAACGGACAGTGTGACCCATGTACAGCAGAGCGAAACACTGCCTGATCCTGCCCATCCTCACAACCGACGCTGCAGCCACATCCTCGAGGGTCTTCCCACTTTTCATGGACCCTCTGCCTTACCAACCACAATGCCCTTCTGCAGGGACTGGGCCCTCCTGGTAATGTCCAAAGTACCTAAGACAACCTCTGGCTATGCTCACTTCTAAGCTGTACCCTTGCTGTACTTCTTCCAGGATGGAGTTGTTCTTCTGGCAATCCACAGTATGTTCACTATTCTTCGCCAACATCATAACTCAAATGCATCAATTCTCCTTCAGTCTTCCTTAATCATTATCAGTTTTCACATGCATGTGAGGTGATTATCAGTTTTCACATGCATGTGAGGTGATTATAAGCACTATGGCTCAGGTCAGGCACACCTGAATCTACATGACATCTTTGCTTTTTAACAAATTAAAGACATCTCTTACAGCAGATTCACTCAGTGCAATGCAGCCTGATTTTCTCAGAGCTACTTCCATGGGCTACAGCTGTGGATCCAAACAGAACGAAATCCTTGACAATTTCGGTCTTTCTCCACTTACTATACGCGGTTTACTGGTCCAGTTCTGAGGATTTCTGTTTTTTTTTTATGCTGAAGTGTAATCCCCACTGAAGGCTGTGGTCTTTGATCTTCATCAGTAAGTTGTTTCAAGTCCTCCTCACTTGCAAGGCTGTTGTCTGCGTAACACAGGTTGTTAACAAGTCTTCCTGATGCCCCGTTCTTCTTATAGTCCAACTTCTTGGATTATTTGCTCAGTGTGTAGACTGAATATGTACAGTAAAAGGATACATCCCTTCTGCATAACTTTCCTGACTTGAAACTAGGCAGCGTCCTCCTTGTTCTGGTGAAATGACATCTTGGTCTATGTACACACTCTGAGTGAGCACAATTAAGTGTTCTGAAATTCCCGCTCTTCACGAGGTTATCCCTAATTTGTTAGGATCCACACAGTTGGATGCCTTTACACAGCCAACAAAACACAGATAAACTTCTTACTGGTATTCTCCACTTTCAGCAAGATATTCCTTGTTCTACCTCCTCTTCCGAATCTGGACTGAATTTCTGGCAGGTTCTTCTGGTTGCACTGTTGTAACCACTTTTAAATGATCATCCTCAATTTTACTTGTGCATGATATTAGTGATTAGCGTCTAATAATGTCCACATTCTGTTGACCAACATCTGCAGTGGGCACAAACGTGGATCTCTTCCAGAAGGTTGGCAAGGTAACTGTCTTCCAAACTTCTTGGTATAGACAAGTGAGCACTTCTAGCTCTGTATCCATTTGCTGAAACATCTCAGTTGGCATCTCATCAGCTCCTGGAGCCTTCTCTTGTCCCAATGCCTGCAGGGTCACTTAGACCACCTTCCTCAGCACCATGGGTCCCTGATCACGTGCTGTCTCCTGAAATGAGTGATTACGGGCCAATTCTTTTTGGCACAGCGACTCTGTGTACTCCTTCCATCTTCTTTGGATGCTTCCTGAATTATTTAATATTTTCCACACAGAATCCTTCACTATTGCAATTTAAGGCTTGAATACTTTTCTTCAGTTGTCAGAGCCTGAGAAACACCGATGTGCTCTTCCCTTCTGGGTTTCCACCCTCAGGTCTTTGCATGTCCCTGTCACGCGCTGTCTCCTTGAGCGCCCTCTGACACCTTCTGTGCAGCCCTCTGCTTCAGCTCCTCTACACTGAAAAGCAACTTTCAGGGTCTCTTCTGATATCCATTTTGGTTTTTCTCTCTTTCCCACCTTTTTTTAATGACCTTTTACTTTCTTTGTGTATGATACCCTGCATGTCATCCCACAATTTATCCGCCTTCAGTCACTGGTGTCCAATGAGTCAAATTTATCCCTGAGATGGTCTCTGAATTCAGGGGACACATGAATGTCTAGTTTAAAACGACTGGGATCAGTCCATTTCAGCTCACTGATGCCTACATCACTGATCTTAAAGTATTTTATTTCGTTTTTCACAACTTCCAACTCTCCTAGACTCATATTTCATAATCTCCACTTTCCAATTATGAATGGATGTCTGCAGCTGCGGCTTCTCATTTTGAGTCACGCAACATCAAACAACGAAGGGCCTGAAAGCTCGACTCCATCCACACCCCCAAGGTCGACTCTGCTTCGAGGAGGCAGCTCTTCCCAGGTGGTATTCTGACAGCCTTCCACCCCGAGGGCCTCACCCCTCCGCACTGTATCAGTCAGCGTTCCACTGCTATCCAGCACATTTTCCGGCGCCTGTTTTTTTAGGAGACAGCCAGGCCCTCCAGGCCCTCCAAGTCCAGACGCTCCAGCAAACCCTGTCTGCCACGGGAGACCCTGCTAGTGTACGACGTGTTGGTGGTACCGCTTCCAACATCACAGCAATGCTCAAGCCTCCACAGTCTGAAAAGCTGACAGGTGTGTGGGGAAGTTGGGAGGAAGAGGAAGAAAATTTAACATTCTGAAATCTCTACAAAGATTAAAAGTCACATGCAGGAAAGGTCATCATTTTTTGATGGACCCAATGAGAGGAACAGGAACTTTACTAAGGAGCTGGGCACGGGATCCGTCCCCACAGGGCCCCCGCATCACAGCATGAGGGGCAGTGAGGGCCCGGCACCGTGCTGTGCCACGGCAGATCCCGAAGGCAGGTGGCCAACTGGAGAAAAGAGTGGAGCCAGGGACATGCTACGACACATTGTGCGCTCCACTCAGAGACAGCTAACGCCCTGCCTCACGTGTGAGTTCTAGTCAACAGTATCCACTCAGAACAGAAACAGAGGGCATCCAACAATGTTTTGCTACATATTTCATGAGACAGAATTCACACAGCACATCTCTTCCAGGCCTGCTAACATTTAGCACAAACAGCCACATTACAAAGAAACCTGTGATTGACTACTTTGGGGCCTGAAGCCATCTAACCTAAAGACTATGGGGCTGAAGACGTGCATGGTAGAGCATTAAAATGTTAACAAATAAAATACCCACCCTCCTCCGCGCAACTCCAGAAGTCTAAGGAGGAGGCGGCACCCTGGGAAATGCCTGCTCCTCATCAGCCATCTCCCTGTACCTGCCGGTGGCCCTGCATGCCCATCTTTATTTTTTGTGCTTTATAGACCAAAAGCTTCTCCAAACAGACCCCTAGCATCAGTGAGCTCCCCACCAGCCTGGCTGAAAACCATTAAGATCTGTAATTATTGAAAAAGAAAGAAAGGAAGGAAAAAAAACAGACCCACTGCTGCCACCACTCAGCCAATTCTAACTCACAGTGACCCCATGTGACAGAGTAACCAGAGTTTTCTTGGTGAAATCTTTAGGGACAGCGAGGCCTTTGGTCCACGATCAGTGGAAGGCTTCAAACCACCAATGCTGAGGTCAGCAGCCAAGCACAGGTCATCTCTGTAACACCGGGGTGTGCCCTGTGAAAACCGTGGGTACCTAGGCAAAGGCGTTTGATTGTGTGGGTGGATCACAACAAATTATGGCTCACACTGCAGAAAATGGGAATTCCAGAACACTTAACTGCACTCATGAGAAATCTGTAGGGATTAAGAGAAGGTCATTTGAACAGAACATGGGGACACTGCATGGTTTGAAGTCAGGAAAGGTGATCCTCAGGGTTACATCCTTTCACCACAGGTGTTCCATCTGTGCACTGGACTCAGTGACGAAGGAGGCATCAGGAGTGGAGGAAGGCTCATTAACCCCACTTTACACAAATGACAGAACAGCTGCTTGCTGCAAGGGAAGGCAATTTGAAACACTTACTGATGAAGACCAAAGACCACAGCCGTCAGTATGGATTACACCTCAACATGAAAGAAAAAAAAAATCCTCACAACTGGAGCAGTAAGCCACATTGTCATACACAGAGAAAAGACTGAGGTTGTCACGGATTTCATTTTCCTTGGCTCTACAATCAACGCCGGTGGCAGCAGCTGTCAAGAAATCAAGACACACTGCACTGGGCAAATTGACTGCAAGAGACCTCTTTAAAAGTGTTGAAAAGATGTCACCTTAAAGACTAAAGTGGGCCTGAACAAAGCCATGATATTTTCAATTGTATCATACGCACAAGAAAGCTGGAGAAAGAATAAGGAAGACAAAAGAACTGACACTTTTGAATTGTGGTACTGCGGAAGAATACTGAATCTACCATGTAATATATTCCTGCCAAACGAATGACCAGATCTTTCTTGGAAGTAAGAACCATAATGCTGCTTAGAGGCAAGGATGGCGAGACCAGGTCTCAGACAGTCTGGACAGGTTGTCAGGACCAGGCCCTGCAGAAGGACATCGAGCAGGTAGAGGGTCAGTGGAAAAGAGGAAGACCCTAGACGAGATGGACTGACACAGCGGCTGCAACAAAGGGCTCCAGCCCAACAGCGACTGTAGACACAGCGCAAGGGTTGGCAGGGCCTCGTTCTGTTGTATACGGGGTCGCTGTGAGTCAGAACCCACCCTGTGCCACCCAACAACAACAACAAATGTAACTACAGCGCTTCCTGAGCCAGCATACTTGAGTGTGAGTGAACCACAAACACCATCATACATACCAGTGTGTGGCTGTATGATGATCACACACAGAATTGTGTACTAGCCTCCAATTGTACAGGACACAGAGCCTGGGAAAATCCAACTTCAATATATGCTCCATAAAACACAAGTAAAAGCTGTGTCATTTCAGCCCCAACGGACTGACGTGACGCTGCCACAGGATGCCACGACAGCATGAGGACACTCGGAGGCATACCTTTCTGCTTTTTTCGGATTTTCTCCACCAGGGACCGGATCTGCACATACTCCTCCCACTCCTTCCCTGGGCCCGGGGCGGGGCTGCTGCACTCTGTAAGGCAAAAACCATTGACCTGCGGGTCTTCAGAAGGAAAAAGACGTGGGTTTTGCCGCTGTTGTGGGTTCATTTTTAAGGGACAGCCACTGATAACCACGATAATAAAGGTGGGAAGTATAAATCACATATAGTACTTTTCAGAGTAGGGAACAAACATTCTGAAACCACTGAAGTGCCACTTACCAAAGTGGGACCCCAGGAGCTTAGTGTGAGGGTCTAACCTAACCTCATCCCTGGTGCTCAGATTAAAGCTCCCCAAAATGCACCTGTGAACAGCAAGGTCTAAAAAGCCAGGCTAAATTGAGAAATTTCCCTAAACATCTTCTAGATGCTAGGACAGAGGTCATGTTAAAATTCAACATTTCCTTCTCATGCAGCTCCGTAATAACGGCTCTCTGAGGGAAACAGATAAACTGACCTTGGGGACAATCAGTGGACAAGCACTTCACAAGCCCGTGTGGACACTGTGTTAAGCTCCCTGGGGAGTTTCTGCTGAAAAAGAAGTGAGATCCCACAGCAAGGCCACACCAGGCGGGGCCTGGGAGCAGCTCTCTGTGTTTTAAACAATTGTTACTCGTTCAGGGACAGCCCCTTCCCTACAATCCTGCCTCACACAGCTGGCCAAGATAAAGAAGGTAGGTGGTACACAGTCAACAGTAACTAGTTATGGGCTGACTCTTCAGTAGTAAAGATCACCTGTCTTACACCTCCTTCTCTACCAACAAATACTTCCCGGCCCTGGAATACATGCAGCTTGGAGGCTCGTTAGGGAGGTAACAGGTAAGTACATCCTCATCTTCCTGGGACGAAGGCTCACTGGGCACTCACGGTCACCCGTGGCGCTTGCAGCTGCTGCCTTCTGCCAGGCAGAGAATGCTAAATGCTGTATTTGGGGTTTAGCCTGTCACATAATCTAAACATAAAGGGCAGAGAAAATGAGGCAAGAGTAGTTAATGGAGTGACCACAGCTGAATCTGAGGTGAACACAACACCAACTGAGATTCATAATTAAGAATCTAACAATCGCACTAACTTACTAAAGAAAGTGAAGTCACTTGACAGATATTTAACTTTCTTCAACTCAAAACTCTCAAACCTCAGCATGTGAAAAACTATGATTGAATCACTGAGGAGAGAGGTCAGTCTCTCCAGGTCAAGAGCAGGGTTCCATACGTCAGCCCCCCAAGAAGCTCGTCACTCACAAATGCACAGGTGACCTCTCGCACTCGTCACATCGCAGGAGACAGCTAGTCTCTGTGTAGCCTCGGATTTGTCCGAGGCCACCCCTCTGGAAAGCAGCAGAGCCTGTTCTTGCCCTCAGGTCATGAGGCAAGCGAGTGTTCCTGGCCGGAGGCTGCTGATGCCTCACATCCCACATTCCATCCAGGTCTCAGCAACAGCCACATGGCACCAGCAGGTTCCCACATCCCCACGTTCACAAGGAGGAGGCCGCAGCTTAGAGACGTTCTCCACATGCCCAGGTCACACAGCTCACAGTGGGATTAGGAGGCAGTGTGTAAGCCTCCATACTTCACACCGGGGACCCACACACATGAAGGGGCAGACTTCTACTTCCCACCGGTGACCCACATACCCAAAGGAGCAGACTCCGTATTTCACACTAGTGACCCATGCATGCGAAGCAGAGACTCCATGCTTTACACTAGAGACATACACATGTAAAGGAGACTCCATGCTTCACATCAGTGATTTGCGTGAAGGAGAGACTCAGTGCTTCACACCCGTGACCCACACACATGAAGGAGACACTCCATGTTTCACACTAGTGACCTGTGTACACAAAGGACTGGAGGCTGGGGACCAAGAGCAGCGACACGCACACACTGCAGAGAGGCGGCGCACACTGACACCCCAACTTACTCTGCAATAGCTCGCTGGTGAGGTTCAGGACCTCCTTTGGGGACGCGGCTGCAGTAGCACCAGCTCCTGATTTCTGCGTTTTCACCCGACTCTTCTTACCCATTTTCTGGCTGCAGGGAAGAGAAAGAAAAGACAAAGAGAAAAAAAATGACATCGCCTAAGAACAAACGAATTAACAATGTCGTACAGCAGGGCCACAGGCCACGAAACACTATTTCCTATCCAACTGATGCCACAGCCTGACGTTTCCATCCAGGAAAAAAAAAAAAGAAAAGAGCAGCAAATACGAGTCTTCCGAAGCTCTCAAATGAAAAAAAAAAAATCCGCCTTACATTCCTTGGAAGAAAAGCTCATTCCTTTTCTAATCTACAACAAATACGGTAGAAACAAAATGTATTCTAGAATTTTAAAACTACAGATTATGCATGCAAAAATTTCAATAATAGAGATGAAAACAGGCGCACGTACGTATAAACACAGTCTAGTTGAGAGTCACAAAGCCCAGTATCTTCTCTTTGCTGTAAAATAATCATTTCCCATCGCAACAACTATATCGTAAGTGACAGACTAGGCTTTATGGACAAATGTTGGCCTTTCAAGAGTCTCAAGAACTCTGAAATCCCTCCATTTTATCCCACAGGTAAATTCCAAGCATTTGGCTTGGACTCAGAGAAAGCCAACTGCAGACTGCCACCTGAGTCAGGTCCCTAGAGCCCCCCTGTCTGGCAGGCAGACCACCCATGAGTCTGGTATTGTCTGAAACACGAGAAATCACTACAGTGGTCCTCAATACATGAGACAGCAGGACTCAGCAAAGCTCACGCCACAGCTTTCTGGGTAGAGACGCCTCTATGAGAGAATGCCCATCAGAAAAAGTCTCCTATCAACAACTCCTGAGCTGCGTCCTGAAGAAATTAGGAGCCAGCTGCATGAAGGAATTTGGGGTGATGAAAGAGCCAGGCGGGGGTAGGGGGCAGAAGCAGAGGTGGGGTGTGACTGGAGGCCCCTAGCTGGGAACAGCAGAACACGGCAGCCCAGTCAAGTGAGGCCACCTTGAAAAGAGGCTGGAGTTGTCACCAGAGGAGCCTAGATATAAGTCCTTGGCCACATAGAAGGGCTTCAGAGGACATGCCAAGAGAATGAAGGAAGTGGACAGCCAAGAAGCTTCTAGAACAACCCAATTGCTTACAACAAATTACCATACTGAAGTTCTTGTGGAGCCCCCCTCAGCACTAGTTGAAACTTCTGCACACACTCCCTACTACACAGATGGCCTCTGATCCCACTGGACCTCGGTCTCCCAAATGTAGGTCATGGACAGAGACAGCAGAAAGCAGCCTTCTGGAAAGGCTAAGCCCTATATCTTCTCTCTGTGTGTAATACATCAAGGTACAACATGTCATCTGTGTCGCCAAGGAGTCTTCTTCAAACGAAGTGTGACACTTACACAGAATCAGCCATCCTGGATAAAAGAGAACAGGAAAACGCACATAAAACGTCTGCAGCACCAGAAATCAGCTGTTGGGAGATCACAATCAGGAAATATAAGCTGGGAGGCGCCTGGAAGAAGGGCGGCTTCAGCAGCACTTTCCCGACCCATGGGCTTGGTTCCTAACAGCGAGACAAGCTCCCCAGGTGGACTCTGTCTCCAATCTGATACCATGTGCTTCCCACAGTCCAGCTTCAGGGCCCAGCCTGGGCACACAGTGGAAGCCTTCCACCTGCACTTCACAGCCCCTCTACTCTGGGGAGAGGCATCTCTGAGCATACTGCTGAATTTAACCTGAAATGAACTAAAATTATGATATGCCCAGTAATAAACACTTTCTTCACACTTCCCAATATAGCAGACCAGCTAGCTTGGCAGCAAGAAGGGCCCAGAAACAGGCTTCAGTGATGGGTCTAACTGGTCCACTCCCTCAGCCTCAAGGGCTCTAAGGAGAGTCTCTCAAATGACGAGCTCTGCGTGGGAGGGTCCCTTCTTAACAGACCTGGGGGAAAGGGGGACCCGTTCACAGGGGCCATGGCCCTTCCACTTTTTTCAAAGTCACACCTCTGACAGCTCCCTGGCACGGAGATCTCTGTCCTGAGAAATCAGCTGCTCACTGACATGACAAGAACAGCTACCTCGCATCCAGAGCTCACCTCTGCCAGGTGCTGCGTGCAGGTCAAGGCTGCTGGAGCTGGATCTTCCTGCTCTATGCAGCATGTGGTATCCGTGTTTCTAGGTGACATTCTCAGAAAGCCCAGTAACACCTTCTTGCCTCTGTCCAAAGTCACATCAGACAAGAGGCAGTGCTCAATTCCATCTGGGGTCTGCCTGTGCTGGCAACTGCCACCCACGCCATCTCTGCTTCCACACAGACAAAAAGGCCCCAGTCCTTCAGGCCAAACCCCCACAGAGTATTTGAGGACGCCCTCAGACATCCCTGCCAAGTGGCCATGGAGCAAACCCTGAACCTCTCAGCGTCTTGCTTAAATTACAACATTAGTCTCTGGGGTCTGTTCCTGCGAGCCCATGCCTGTCCCTTAAGCTATCCTCATGCTGTTCCCATGCTGCTCCAGCAGCGCGGTGCTTCAGTGCACCTTCCCTCGGTCAGTCCCCCGGCTCCCTCCCCACCCTACCTGTGACAGTTCCCTTACCGGCTCACAAACTCCTGCTTGTCTCTAAACACCCTGCCTACACACCACCACTGAGCCTTCCTCACCCTCCTGGCCAGAGTGCTCCCTCCATGCCACCACAGCTCACTGCATCATCTTTCATCAGCTGCAGGATTCCGCGGGACGGCAACAGGTGCTCCCAAGTCATCAGCTTCCCTCCCAGAGAGCTCCTGAGGGCACCCTCCACCTTACTGATGTCTATGTCCCTAACACCTCCCCCAGACCTTGGCACACAGCACGTGCTCCATTCAGGGCACCTCACTAGGCTCCTGGGGGAAGCTCCCTCACCTCTGGGCCCTCCTTACAGTTAGGAGAGACTTACAGGAGCTCAAAATCTGTGTCCCGGGAGCTTCTCCCCAGGGACCTAAGTTTCCCTACAAAAGCTGTCGCAGTTCCACCCTGCCTACGAGGGCACTGAGTGGCCGAGCACAGTGACTTGGAAACACAGTACATTCTCCGGTGGTCACCTTCCCCAGCAGTTACCACAGCTCAGATTGTTCCCCAGACTCCTCTCTTCTCAAGCCAGGACACCACAGGCTTTAGGTGGTAGCAACACGTCGTCGTTAGCCACCATGTGTCAACCCCCGGTGAGGTGCTACAGGTGTAGACACAGAACCGAGGGAGAGTTCATAATCCTTCAGTAAACGCACACAGGTAGGAACATACACGTGGGATGGTGTGACCAAGACACTCGTGCACACAGGTGGGAACATACACGTGGGACGGTATGACCGAGACGCTCGTGCAGACAGGTGGGAACGTACACATGGGACGATGGGACCGAGACACTCGTGCACACAGGTGAGAACGTACACATGGGATGGCGTGACCGAGACACTCGTGCACACAGGTGGGAACGTACACGTGGGACGGCATGACCGAGACATTCGTGCACACAGGTGGGAACGCACACGTGGGACGGCGTGACCGAGACGCTCGTGCAGACAGGTGGGAACGTACACGTGGGACGATGGGACCGAGACACTCGTGCACACAGGTGGGAACATACACGTGGGACGGCGTGACCGAGACACTCATGCACACAGGTGGGAACGTACACGTGGGACGGCATGACCGAGACACTCTTGCACACAGGTGGGAACGTACACGTGTGACGGCGTGACCAAGACACTCGTGCACACAGGTGGGAATGTACACGTGGGACGGTGTGACTGAGACACTCGTGCACACAGGTGGGAACGTACACGTGGGACGGCGTGACCGAGACACTCGTGCACACAGGTGGGAACATACATGTGGGATGATGGGACCAATACACTCACAAAGCCTCCCTCCTCATCAGCAGGTGGCCTCCTGTGCATCACGAACACAGAAAGGTGTGCCAGGTGCACGTCCTTATGGACTGGTCCCACCTACCCGGCATGGCCATGACCTACAAGGTGCTGACACACAAGCCCTCCTCAAGGTGCACGTCCTGCTGGACTGATCCTACCTGCAAGGGTACGTAACAAACCAGCCACCCCAATGCTGCCCCATGCCCTGTTCCAGTAACCAATCTTCTCCAGAAGGAATCATTCCCTTGCCTTCTCCTGGTCTTGCCTGTTCTTGAACATGGCACAGACAGAGTTCTGTGGCATGCAGGCTTCCCCTGCCCACCTCCCTGGCAGGGCCCCGAAGCCCTCCACTACCTCTGCCCATGTGACCTCTGACTTTCTCCTCCTCTTCTCCCTTCAGATGACAGAGTGCCGTGCTTTGGCCCTATTCTCCCCATCTCTGGAACGCAGCTGCCCTCTGCTCCTCCTGGCAGTTTACTACAGACTTTACGGCTCAGCTCAGACATCCCCAACATCCTGAGGAGACTATTCCAGGCTCTTCTGGAAATGGTGACAGCCCTCACTCCTATGAAACTCAGTAAGAACAGAAGGGCTGAAGATCTCTTGAGAGAATTTCACCCCCACAAGGGCAGAGGCCCTAAGGCACAGAAAGCAGCTGCCCCTGGTAGGGCAAGTAATTTGACAGGAGTAGGGCTGCCCGATGCCAGGTCTAGTGCACCTCAAGGGTTCCACCCAGAAACAGGGTGAGCAGTGAGTCTGAGACGGAAACCCCAGCGCTCTGTTCCACACCCAGTCCCTTCCCCTGCAGCGCTCTGTTCGGTACTCAGCCCTTCCCCTGCACTGCTCTCTTCGGCACCTGCCCCTGCCTCCAGTGCTCTGTTGCGCACCTGGCCCCCTCCCCTCCAGTGCTGACAGTCTCCTTTAGCGGGTTCCTCCACCCCAGCTTTGCATGTTAACACTGCCTTTGCTTCAAGGTTCTGTGTAAACCAACCCTGTCAGCTGGAAACCCCAACACCTGTGTAGCATGATGACAAATGCTGTTGTCGTAACTTGTATGAACTCTCTACAGGTGAACCACTTGAAAAGTAACCTGCCCGCCTACCCCTGGCCAGCAGTCCTGGCAGCAGCAGCTCCACCTGACTCCACTTCCTCCCACAAGGAGCTACGGGTGCCTTCCTGTTCTTCCACCTCGGTGTCTTGTTTCCTAGCCAAAACATGTCACACCAAGTAATAACCTGGGTTTCCCACCCGGGAACAACTCCTCCAGGAAGGCCCCCCTCCACAGGGACCACTCCGCCCAGGAGTTCTGGAGCACTGGGCTTTCTCCACACCGAATCAGAGACCTTGCGGCATGTCTCCCTCACCGGAGAACCTGACGTTTCTGGAGGCGGGCATTTCTTTACAGCCCAGCTGAGGGCTCTCCTCCGGCTCAGGCCCGTCAGTGTCTCTGAGATTCACCGCCTCTGGACTTCCCAGGGTCTGGCACTAATTCACCCCGTATTTAAGTTCATCCCTGGCTAAAGGTGCCCGAAGGCAGACATCTGCATGTACTTCCTATAGAGCATCGAGCTCCGTGTCACAGCTCGCCAGCTCCTGGCCTACAGCACCCATGGCTCACCTGCCACCAGAGCCTGCACTGTCCCCCATTACTCAGTTGGTGCACCCTGGCATCTAGGCGAACTTGTATGAGTCCTCTATCTGATGGCTGTGCTGACATCCTACGTCAATGCCAGGTCCCCTTCCACAGTGCAGCTCCTGGCCTGGTAGCCTCACCCACTACAGAAGAATGGCTGATGTGACCAGTGTCCCCATTGGCTAGTAGAGAAAGTAACATTTTCCATCTTGCCATCATTCACAAGGTCTTACACACTGCTGTGGACACAGGGTATGGTCAAGCAATTGCTGAAGGAAAATCTTTGGGCATCATATTTGAGTCTACAAGTGTTACTTGTGCATAAGGTTTCTTTTCCCATGGCATTTTTCAGGGCAAGAACCATTTTGATACATTCTTTTACAAGTGATTAAACAGTAGCCAAATAAGAAACATTTGGTAAAATTTTAACTATTCAACTACAGAACTAGGACAGCTATAAAAAGACTTTGAAAAATTACACATACTGGATTGGGCGAATCTGCTGCAAAAGACCTTTCTAACTGTTAAAAAGCAAAGACGTCACTGTGAGGACTGAGGTGTAGCTGACCCAAACCAGTGTATTTTCAATTGCCTCATATGCCCGTGAAAGCTGGACAAAGAGCAAGACCTACAAAGTGATGCGTGTGAATCAGGGTGTTCTCAAACAGCACGGAGCACGCCGTGGGCCACCAGGAGGAGCAGTGCGGAGCACGCCGTGGGCCGCCGGGACGGGCAGCACGGAGCACGCCGTGGGCTGCCGGGAGGAGCAGCACGGAGGCGGCCATGGACCGCCGGGACGGGCAGCACGGAGCACACCGTGGACCGCCGGGAGGAGCAGAAAGGAGCACGCCGTGGGCCGCCGGGAGGAGCAGCACAGAGAAGGCCGTGGACCACCGGACGGGCAGCACGGAGCACGCCGTGGGCCGCCGGGACGGGCAGCACGGAGCACGCCGTGGGCCGCCGGGACGGGCAGCGCGGAGCACGCCGTGGACCGCCGGACGGGCAGCGCGGAGCGCACCGTGGACTACCAGTATAAGGGCAAATCTGCCTCAGAAGTAGCATAGTCAGAATGGGAAGACTTCATCCCCCATACTCTGGGCACATGATTAGCAAGGCCCAGTCCCCAGAGAAGGCTGTCATACTTCGTAGAGACTGAAATAAAAAGGGAAAGACCCTCCACAAGATGGACTGACACAGTCACCGCAGCGAGGGGCTCACACAGAGCAACAGCTGTGGAGATGCAGCCCCAGGCCGAGTTTCATTCCGACAGAGGGCACCGCAAGTCAGAACCAACTTGCTGGTACCTGGACAACAACATCTTTACAGGATTGGTTAAGGAATCCACAGTTCATAAAGAAGTTTCACGATACTGATTTAGTGAGAAACTTTCTAAACAAACACATCTTAAATCTGAAATTGCTTTTGGTCTCTTGTGTGCCCGTGAGTCAATTCCAGCTCAAAGCAACCCTGCAGGACCGAATAGGAATGCCCCACAGAATTTTCTGGGTTAACCTTCACAGAAGCACATCACCGCTCTTCTCTCCTGCACAGACACTGGGGATTAGAACCACCAACCTCCCGGTGAGCAGGTGAGCACTAACCACTGAACCCCCAGGGCTCCTTTGTTCTGGTCACAGTTGTTGCTGTCAGGTGCCACCAAGCTGGTTTCGACTCACAGCAACACTATGCACAACAGAACAAAACACTGCCTGGTCTTGCACTGCATCACCTGTTCGTATGCTTAAGCCCACTGTTGTGGCCACTGTGTCAATTCCTGTCATCAAGGGTCTGCCTCTGTTTTGCTGACCCTCCACTCTACCAAGCACGATGTCCTTCTCCAGCAACTGATCTTCCCTGACAACGTGTCCAGAGTATGTAAGATGCAGTCTCACTATCTTTGCCTCTGAGGGGCGGTCCACAGTACATTCAACATTCTTCTCCAACACCACAATTCAAAGGCATCAATTCTTCTGTCTTCTTTGTTCACTGTCCAGCTTTCACATGCATATGATATGATTGAGAATACCACGACTTAGGTCAGGCACATTCAGTCTTCAAGGTGACATCTTTACTTTTCAATACTTTAAAGAGATCCTTTGTAGCAGATTTTCCCAATGCAATACGCCTTCTGATTTCTTGACTGCTGCTTCTACAGGTGTTGACTGTGGACCCAAGTAAGACGAAATCCTTGACAACCTCAACCTTGTCTCCATTTACGATGACGTTGCCTACTGGTCCAGTTGCAAGGATTTTTGTTTTCTTAAAGTTGAGGTGCAACCCATGCTAAAGACTGCGGTCCTTGATCTTCATCAGTAAGTGTTTCAAATCTTCACTTTCAGCCGGTAAGGTGGTGTCACCTGTGTCACACAGGATGTCAATCCGTCATCCGCAATCCTGATGCCTCGTTCTTCCTCATATAATCCAGCTTCTCAGATTACTTGCTCGGCATACAGATTGTAAAGGTACACTGAAAGGATACAACCCTAACACACACCTTTGCTGACTTTAAACCATGCAGTGCCCCCTTCTGATCACACGACTGCCTCTTGATCCATATACAGATTCCTTAAGAGCACAATTAAGTGTTCTGGAACTCCCATTTTACAATGCAACGTTAGCCATAATTTATTACAAGCCACACAGTCAAATACCTTCACACAGTCAACGACACACAGGTAAACATCTTTTTGGTATTCTCTGCTCACCCTAGATCCATCTGACATCAGCAATGATATTCTTGGTTCCATGTCCTCTTCTGCATCCAGCTTGAACTCCCAGCAGTTCTATGTCAATATACTGTTGCAACAGCATACTGATCAGGGCTCCTCCAAAAGCAGCAAAGCGGGAAGAGTCCATTTCTGATTTTCATTTCAATTAGAGACCAGAAGAGAGGAGTGCCATGGCCCACGCCTGGCTGCACGCCGCACCACCCATGACACAGGGGCACACAGCACACTGCTCTGTGCTGGCTTGGGCACTCCCCAGCCCACGACCTCTCTTACCTCACTCAGTGCACGGAGCCCAGCTGTGACAACAGCCAGCTGTCACAGGCTTAGAGAGGCCAAGACCTGATGGAGAGCCTACAGCTGCTAAGCAGTGGGCCCACGCCTTCCAACCTGGAATCCTGTGTCAGGTCCCGCACACTCACCGCCTCTAACACAGGCACTGCTGGTGGCTCAGGCCACCCAGCAAGTGCACGCCCCAGACACGGCTGGCCATGGAAAGATATCCAACTGGGAAAAAGCACACCTGGGGCCTCAGGGATGTGCCTGGGGAATGAAGACTTACAGCCCAAATAAAGAAGTCTGGGTAATTCCTAAGATACGTAATAACTAAACATACAGCGGAAAAAAAAAGTACAATTGAAAGATGACTAAATGTTCAGGTTGGCTGGATAGTCTGCATTCAACAAGTGGGCTCTCAATCACCTCTGCCACACTTAGCTGACCAGAAAGACCCAGGGACTGCGGGTTCCTAGCTTCACCGATACAAAATAGCTGCCTACACTTTTCACTTATGAACAATTTTCATTGTGATCTCAGCTAACTTGGGGGCTACATTCCAAGTTTCAACAAATGAAACAGTCAAACAGGTATCCTGAACCTCCCTGAAGGCTCTCAAGGGACAAGAACAAACAGACAAAACAGGAAAGCTACGCTACTGATGCACCAAGTTCCTGGGAAGACCAAATATCTACCAATTTCAGAACTTACTTCAAATATTTACATTATAAAAAATGTAAATATATGCTAAATTAAATACACATTCACTCTCAAGTTAAATTCTAAGTATTACCCAGAAGGATAAGGCTAAATTTAAGAGTTTTCCCTACAAGCTTTGGTAGAAACCAGGGATAATTTCCAAATACTTTATTGAATTATCTTGGGGAAACAGAAGCACAGATATGATTTTAAAAAAAAAAAAAAGATTTAAATAAGACTTACACAAGTGAAAATGTCAAGAAGAAATAGAGGGTTGATAAATCATACATACAAGTCTAACTACAGTCTTTCAAAAGGAGTGCCTATAAAAGGGAACAGTGAGCTGAAAGTTTCACATACATCTGCACTTCATCACAAAGGTAATTTTAAAACATACCCTAACCAAACCAAACCTACTGCTGTTGAGTCGATTCTGATTCCACAAATACTCTACCTAAAGTCCTTCAGCGGTCTCCCTACTGAACAGCTAAGCCAGGCTCCAGAAGACAGTGCCCCGAACAGTAGGCTTTGTCATCTGAACTGTGAAATAAGTGCAGGTGGTGTCTGTAATCAACAACCACTTTCAACCAATTAAGTGATTCTATTACGTGTAACCTCTGCAGCCATGTGAACAGCTCATGAGAAATCAGATAAAGCAGTTAGGCACCTCAACCAGTGGGGGACAGGATGGCTGGACACTTAAAACCCATTTCCACAGTGCATTGTCCACACACCCTAATCCACTGCATTCTATTTTTCAAAAATGCAACATGGAAAGGACAGGTTTTTGTATTTCTCACAAGTTCCACCGGAAAATGTTGCTTTCCACTACATACAAACAGAGGAACCTTTTGATGACACTTATCAGACAGTCTACCCAGGAGACCTCAGCCGGGACACTTAATCCGTCTGTCACTGTGTCTGCATTCACCCAGTCTCAGGGCTGGACTGATTGAGGAGGACAGGACTGGCTGCCTCCCACTTCAGGCCCAGGTGTCAACTTCACCTGAGAGCACAAGCAGGAACTGCCTGGAAAGAACACAGACCTCCTGCTATCAGCATTACCAGAACCCACTGCTGCTGGATGTCGGGAACCACATCTCACTGTCTCGTCAATCACACACATGAGATGGGATGAGCCCTGGTAGTGCGCAGCTAGGAGCTCAGCTGCTGACCCAAAGGCTGGCAGTTCAAGCCCACCAGCAGCAGCCTGGGAACCCCCAAGCTCTATCCCGTCCTGCAGGCTCACTGTGAGTTGGAACCAACTTGACACCAACAGGTTTGGTTTCTGGCTGACAGGATGACAGGTGGGCACAACAGCATGATGGGTCAGCACCACAGGATGGTGGGGGGGCACCAGGGGATGACGGGGGGTACGACAGGAAGGTGGGTGGGCACCACAGACCACGACAGAAAGGTAGGTGGGTGAAGGAGAGCCTGGACCGGACTGCGTGCTGTCATCTTCCCTGCAGACATGTTTGCCTGGTGCCAGGCTGACTGAAGCACATACTCATTAGGACCAGGTTTTCACTTTGCACAGCAACAAGGCTGTGACCATACTTACTGATCTGATTTCAGTGCCTGACTGACACCCATAATTCTAGAATCAAACCAAAGGAAGTGTGGCAACTCAAAAATACCAAGAAGTCATGGCCAGGGTGCAGACTGGCAGGTAAAATCACCTTAAAAATCCGTTGTCTTCAAGCAGATTCAGACTGACAGGGACTCAGGCAGGTAGAATTCATACCAACTCAGTATCTACTCAAGTGCCAAGATGAAGACAGGCCCCCAAGGTGCATGTTAGAATAGAGAACAACAGGGAACCCGTCTCGTGGCACAGCAGTTACGTGCTATATCTGCTAACCGAAAGGCAGGTGCTCCCTGCAAACTCTAAGGGGCAGTTCTACTCTGTCCTATAGGGTCGCTATGAGTCAGAATCAACTTGATAGCAATAGGTTTGGTTTGGTTTCTATAGAATGACATGGCTGATATTCACGTGTGTATGTGTATACATACACGTATGAAGATACACACGCATGCTGTTGCTGTTGTTGTTGGCTGCCATTTAGTCAACTTTGATTCACAGCAACACTGCAGGGCAGAGTCACAGAGGAGAAATGACATACAGGGTGTCCTGGGCTGTAATCCTTAGGGACGCAGACAGCTAGTCTTGCTCCTCAGAGCGAATGGATGGGTTCAGACGGCCAGCCTGTCAGTGAACAGCTGAGTACCTGAGCGCAGCATCCCCAGGGCTCCTGAGAGCCTGAATGTAAGTCACTACCGCGGGGATTTCAACTTGCAGAGCCCTTGGTGGCCATTCAAACCCACTTGGAGGTCCCTCAGAAGACAGTTCTGGCAATCTGCTTCTGAAAGGTCACAGCTTGAAAACACTCTGGAGCACCCTCCTTGTCTGCCTGAGTTTGTTTTTGCATAAAGATGTCTCCTGCTTTCCACAATACTTTTTCACTAACTTAGACATTAGAGATGCTTAAACCACATTTCATTGACTTTTCAATCCACAATAGTTTTAGTTTTAAACTGCTGTTGAATTAAGTTGTAAATACGTTTAAATTAAAGTGAGGCTCCATTCCTGCAAAACAAAAAGTCTTTCATAAAGCAAAGAATCATTTGGTATCATGAATATCATTTCCTCCTGCATTTTTCTAAAATAATAAAGAAAATGTTACACATGAGGACTAGTTATAAACTGTCCAGAAGTTACCTGCAAACCACCCAGATCCCTAACTGGAGGGTTCTAGATCCTAGAACCAGAACTGGAAGAGATCTTTGAGGCTAACTACGTTAGATTAGCCCTCGGCCCAGGAAAGTTTGAAAGCACGTCCTCTAACATTCCACAGGGAGCAGCTCTGCTGACACAGAGGTTAAGCGCTCAGCTACGACTCACTGAGAGGCCAGAAGCTGGAACCCAGCACCAGCTGTGCAGGAGAAAGATCTGGCCGCTTGCTTCCATCAAGCATTGCAAGTCCTACTGGGCAGTTCTACTCCATCCTACAGGGTCGCTACAGGTCAGAACCGACTCAGTGGCAATGGGTATGGCACGATGTGGCCGTTACGGTTTTCAGAGGGCTTGGCTGCCTAGTGTTCAAGTCTAGTCCGACAACCCCAGGAGCCAGGCTGGGCAGAGGGGATCACTCCTCTCAACGCCAGCAAGCCACCTCCTAACTCCCTGCTCTGCACCCCTCCTCTGGCCGCCACTCAGTGAGCCCCCTGGACTTCACTGTCAGAGGGTTTGTCCTCTTCTTTGACCTTTGCCTTTAAAAGAGAAACTGAATCCCTCAAATTTTCTGAAGACAGCTTTCATTTCCTCTCCCCAGTCTCTTCTTCCAGCTTAGCAGGCCCCTGCAGATGTACTTCTCAGAAGGGACCACAACTGCTGACAGTAACAGGGGACTTCAGAGGACGGTTTTTAAAAAGCCAACAAAATGCTTCAGATGGGCCAAGAGGGCATGGGGCAAGGAGACTTTACTAATACGGCCAAAGACTCTCTCAGCTTTTCTGAGAACCTCATTAACCCACTCAGTGCTCAGTGCACGTTTCCTGAAATGCAGAGGCGGAGGAGACAGCCTTTAGGATATGTGGGTGACCAACTAAACCCTTTGTTACATAAACTGACCTTAAGCAAAGTGTTGCTGTTAGCTGCCATGAGCTCTGACTCACAGTGATCACATACAGAAAAGACCGACCGGACCTCTGTGACTCACAGGGGCTGTCACTGGCTGGTTTCAGAAGCACACTGCCAGGCCTTTCTTCCTAGCCTCTCTTGGACTAGAAGATCCCTTGACAGCTGTTCAGCAACACTGTAATGCACGGACCTCCACTGACAAATATGTAAGTGCACTGGCTGGGACTTGAACTCAGGTCTCACACTTGAGAAGCAGAAATTCCACCACTGAACCAACGCTGAAGATGTTCTATGTTAAACAAGTGAGTTTTTGAACCAAAGGACAGTTACTCATCTAACAGTCACGGTATTTGTTTCAGGATCAATGTCCCCAGCTGTTCCAAGTGCGTCACACCTTTCACTTCTCTTGTCCGGAGGCAGTTCCACAGCAGAATCATCTTCATCCTCATCATTTCTGCGTGGGCACTGACCACACAGCAGGAATGGAGGCTGCATTTTGTTGTTGTTATGAGCCATCCAGTCGGTTCTGACTCACAGTGACCCCGTGAACAACAGAATGAAACAATGCCTGGTCTTGCGCCATGTCCACAATCGTTTTTACACTAAGTCCACTGTTCCAGCCACTGTGGCAATCCACATCATTGAGCCAGCCACATCAAGTGCCGTCGAGTCGGATCCAGGTGTTCATCTTTTTCACTGGCCTTCCACTCTAGTAAGTACAGTGTCCTACTCCAGGCACTGATCCTTCCTGGCAACATGTCCAAAGTATGTAAGATGCACTCTCACCATCTCTACTTCCAAGGAGCTCTCTGGCTGCACCTCTTCCAGAACAGATCTGCTGGTTCTTTTGGTGGTCCATGGTACACTCAACATTTTTCTCTAACAACAGAATTCAAAGGCATCAATTCTTCTGTCTTCTTTGTTCACTGTCCAGCTTTCACGTGCATATGATGCAACTAAAAATACCACGGCTTGGGTCAGGCACAACTTTTCAACACTTTAAAGAGATCCTTTGCAGCAGATTTTCCCAGTACAATGCATCTTTTTCTTTCTTGACTGCTTCCATGGGTGTTGACTGTAGACCCAAGTAAAATGAAATCCGTGACAACCTCAATCCTTTCTCTTATGATGATGTTACTGACTGTTCCAGTTGTGAGGATTTTTGTTTTCTTGATGTTGAGGTGCAATCCACACTGAAGGCTGTGGTCCTTGATCTTCACCAGTGTTTCAGATCTGCTTCCAGCAAGCAAGGTGGTGTCGTCTGCATAACGCAGGGTTTTAATGAGTTGTCCTCCAATCCTGATGCCTCCTTCTTCTCTGCATGACCCAGGTTTTCAGATTATTTGCTCGGCATACAGATTAAAAAGGTATGGTGAAAGGATACAACCCTGACACATGCCTTTCCCGATTTTAAACCATGCAGTATCCCCTTGTTCTGTGCACATGACTGCCTCTAGGTCCACATGCAGATTCCTTAAAAGCAACTGTTTTACAGACAAGAAAGTTGCAGCTCAGAGAGGTTAATAAATTTTCCAAGACTTGTTGGGTGGCAGAGCCTCACCAGCACACTGCAACGACAAATTTTACTGATGCTCAGAAGTACTTCATTCCATCTCAGCTCAAAACCTACCCACTCGTAAAGGCTTTGAAGGTTTCCTGTGTCTCTAATGTTCAAAATACCCATATTCTCTTGCAGTAGTAAAATATACAGGTATAAAGATTTTACCTCTTTGATCTTTTAAAATTACAGAGCTCTTACGCTGGCCTTGTTCAGACACAAAAGAACAGCCTTAGGCATAATTTGGGACACTTAGCCAAACCTCCAAACAAGCTTCCACGCCATTCCACACATGACAGAGAGACCCAGGTAAGGTGACCCAACTGAGTCAAAAGACTACAGAAACCACTTAGGTGACCATGATGTGTAACAGTGGCAAACTGTTATACTCAACAAATAAACAACTTTACTGGTCACTAGTTGTTTTCTGGTAAAAGCCCCTTACTTAATAAGTGTAAACTAATTCTTCCCTTCTTTTAATTGTGAAACAATAATAATGATATTGAAGAGTCATTTTCATTTTCTGGGACTGAAAACTTTAAACCACTTAGTCATAAGAATTTTTTTTTACACTTTGCTGTGTTCTAATGAATATTCCTAACAAAAAAATGGAAATGGAAACTCTGGATTGTTAACAGGTAATTCTCTTAGTCACCTAGTGCTGCTGTAACACAGATACCACAAGTGGATGACTTTAACAAAGAGAATTTACTCTCACACGTCAGCAAGCTGAAAGTCTGAATTCAGGATGCCATCTTCAGGGAAGGCTTTCTCTGTCTGTCTGCTTTGGAGGAAGGTCCTTGTCATTAGTCTTCCCCTGGTCTAGTCTCAGCACGGAAACCTCAGGTCCAAAGGACTCCTTCTGCTCCTGGCACTGCCTTCTTCATGATATGAGGTCCCCCTTGTCTCTGCTATCTCTCTTTTATCTCTCAAAAGAGACTGGCTTAAGACATTATCCAATCTTACAGATCTCATCAATGCTTCTGCAAATAACCTATCTCATTAACATCATAGCAACAGGATTCACAACACAGGAAAATCATATAAAATGGGGGGCAATTCCACAACATTGGACACACGACCTAGCCAAACTGACAAGTATTGTGGGATAATACAATTCAATCCATGATACTAGTAACCTTAAAATATTGTGTATTAACGAAGAATTCTATGTATCTACCTGATACACACTCAAGACGATTTTTCTGTCTTTCTAAAAAGCAGTACAAACATTTCTTCCTGCTCTACTCCTCTGCCTCTGTCCCCACCCACTACTGAAGCCAGACATGCGAACAGTCAAAACGCTCTTTGCATGGTGTTCTGGAGGGAACTGTGTCCTCCAAAAAAACACATGTTACAAGTCCTGGCCTCTGTGTCTGTGGTCTAATCCCATTTGGGAACTGGTTATCTTTGTTACGCTTATGAAACAAGATTAGTACAGGATCCATCTCACGTAAATCTTTTTTGAGATATAAAAAGGAAGCGAAATAAGCAAGCTAAGAAGCAGACATGGAGAAGACCAATGCCAAATCACAAGGAGACCTCCGAAGAACCTGGAAACAAGCTAAAGAGACAAGGACCTTCCCCTAGAGCTGACACTCTGAATTCAGACTCCTAGACTCCTGTGAGAGAATAAATTTTAGTTACAGCAGCACTAAGTAACTAAGACACATGGGCATCACTATCAGCTAGCCTTCAGTGTTAACTTCACATAGCCTTGTCTTCCATTGCTAATCAAGAGTGTCTAAACTTATTAATTCTTAGAAAGTACTTTAAGGAAAAAAAAAGTTTTAAAGTAATTTTGGCATTTGAGTTTTACAATCATTTTAGAATCACTTTGCTTCCATTTGTTATTTATTTCAGTTAAAAAATTTTAACACCAGTATTTGCATCTCCTGTTTTATGGTCTGCTTATTTGCAAAACAAAGTCTAAGCAATTAATAGCTTGCCTGCGTTACTAAATGAATTTAACAACAAAAACAGTACTTCTAATAAGCAGATTTGCTAATTGAGCTTTTTTCCTTATGATTAAGTAACTAAAAAAAATCAAGTTTCTATTACTTCCTAACTGAAATTCATCATGTGTGTTACGCAAACAGAAATTTACTTTGAAAGTAAATATAAATTAACTGTATTTGCAGATTAAAAAACTAAACATCTAGTTTTACAAAAAGAAAAATGAGATGATACAAAGAAATCTAATGAAATCTATTTTGCAAAGTAGGGTATACTTGTAGAGACAAAAGTAAAAACTCCTGTAGAAAATTTTAAAAGCAAGGTTTCCTTTGTCTGTATTCTTAGCTGCTTAAAAAATGACCTCAGAGTGGTTTAACATCCAAAACAAACACTTCTGTGATTGTAGCAAAAGAAGAAAAAGGATGCATAGCGAATCAAAATATTCTTCCCTGGTTTAAAAAAATAAAATAAAAAATAGGGCTCAAGTAGAAGTTGACTCAGAAAACAATCAATCTGGCAACAAACAACTGGAAAGTAACATAAAGATACAGTCACTGTTCTCTTTAATATAGGTAAGCCAAATCTGCTGCTACTGAGTCAATTCCAACTCACGGTGACCCCAAAGGTATCAAAGCAGAACGGTTCTCAATGGCTCCCACCTGACAGCATGCTCTCTTTCATGATGACACCAGATGAATTTGAACCACCAACCTTCTGGTTAGCAGCTGAGCACAAACCATTCAATTCACACCACCCAGGAAACCAGCCATGGTACTAAACGACTCCTGTTCCTCTTTTGGGGGAACAAATTCATTGCTCACTGTCAGGACATACACTGAGGGGAGGAAGCACACTTATTTACACTCCCTTCCAGTCTCCTTCCCCTCCAATGTACAGCTTGACAACCTTATGGAGCACTTCTACTCGGTCCTAAGTCTTGCTATGAGTCAGAATCAACTCATCGGCAGTGGGTTTGGTGTGGGTTTGCCTCCACTCCCAAAAGAGGCACTGTGCACAGAAGCTAGGGAGTGGGCCAACCAGTTACTAAAGATAAAAATCCTCACAATGAAAGATACTCATCAAACTTCACACAAAAAGATGCAGTACTATTAGCTACATTTCTGAAAGATATTTCAGTTTAAGGACAAGAAAAAAAAGTGACAGAGCAACTAACCAGGTATTTTCAGATTTGGAAAGCCTCAAACCGACATGTAGTAAAAAAGGAATTCAGAGCAATCCTGAGTTAGGGAGTGACTTTTCTACGTTGTTACGTGTTGTTCAGGCAATTGTGACTCACAACCACCTTTCGCGACAGAGAAAAACCGCACCATAGAGATGTCTAGGCTGTGATCATCACGGAACTAGATTGCCAAACCTTTTTTCTGCTGAGCTGCTGGCAGGTTCAAGCCCCTGACCTTTCAATTAGCAGCCCAGCACTTAACCACTGCACTGCCTGGAATCCTTGATTTTTATATACTCACTCACATGTTTACTAAAATTCCTTCCAGCACTAACAATGGACCTGGTTTTCACTGAACTTGATAATTACCATCTTAGGCTGGGTTTTCTGGAGAACCAAAGCCAGTGAAGTATATATCCAGAGAGTTTGAACTCCAAGAAATGGCTCACACAGCTGTAGAGGCTCACAAGTTCCAAGCCTGTGGATCAGGTGTCAGGCTGGAGGTGTCTCCCGACTCACACAGCTGCAGGAGCTGATGACCCTAAGATCTACATAGGATGCAGGCCACCTCCCTGAGAAAACGCCCGTAACCATCGATCAGCTGATCACATCAGATCACATGGAGGATAATTACAGCATTACATAACTGCCAAATTACAATCACTACATAACTGTTAGACTACATCATTACTTAACTGACAAACCACTGAGAATCACCACCTAGCCAAGCTGACACCCAACCCTAACCATTACAATTAACTATGTAATATTTACAACAAGCCTCCAGGAGGCTCGCTTGTGATACTGTTCTCCAGTGATGTCAAAATCTGTTACTCTTGCTTGTTAAGAGGGTATGATTTGTATGGTACAGAAAGGAGGAGTATGCTGTCACCAGGTGACGAGTAGGAGCTGCACACAGGTGGGCACGTGAATTTAAACCAGACTGTACACTTTCACTCAATCACAACAAATAAACAATTTTTGTCACTCTCTTCTAGAAATGAGGGCATGGAGTTTGCTGTCTTTACCAGTTACCAGGGCTCTCAACACAAAAACCTTTTTCTAAGGACTGAATTTCACAAAGAAAAAATAACTGAGTACAGCCTTCCCCTGTTTTCTTTCTCCAGTGCCTTCTAAAGCCAAGGTTTCGGCAAGTAGCCTAAACGCGCAGCCGCAAAAGAGAAGCTTTCTCATTGGCAATCTCACTGCACTCTTACGGAAGAGTTACGAACTTTCTACAGAAGGAACAGGCACACACACTTCAATCTTCAAGATCACTCCCACTCCAGGAAAAAACACTGAGGGGACTAGAAGCAGCAACCATTTTACTGGCTCTGATCAGAGTTTCATCTCAGTTATCAACTTAGAATCTTCAACACACAGAGCAAAAGGAGGACCAGACCAGGAAAGGGATAGCAGAAGACCAAAAACGCTGTTCACAGTAGTAATAACAAGGTTCTGCAGCTTTCTGAGAACCTTCATTTGCCAATCTTCTCGGCCCAGTGAAACACTCCTGGGTAAATTGTTGGAACCTCACCAAAACATCAACCACGATGCCGGTGGGACTAATCAGTCAGGACTGTAAGCACGCACGTGCACGTGGTAGCCCGTGTAGACACAACGGATCACGGTGCAAGCAAGTCTTGGTCAAGCTCACCAGTGAAAAGGAAGGCTGCTTTTATTTTGTTATATCCTTGAATTAAATGTGTTCACCTCCTAAAAAGAGTAAGAAACCCTCTCCGAGTATGTTATCAGTTCCGTTTTCAAATATCAGTGGGGTCATTTTTGAGAAGAAAATGAGAAGAGGGGGGATACCATTTGCACGCGGTACAATTCACACTCGTCAATGCACAGTTCTTAGTCGTGACACACTCGCTACCCTCCCCCCCCCCAAAACAAGCTAGGAACAGGGAAATCCTTCACTAAAAGATGAGGTGTTTAGGGAGTCTTAGGGCAAAATCAATCTATCAGTCAACTTTAACAGTATTTTTACTTTGAAAATATCACCTGCTGCATTTAGGACGAAAAGACAATACACTGCACGAGCTTCTAAAGAAACCTGAATACTCCTGGACGCTGGGCCGCCCTTTCCCAACACCACACTGCTGGCGTGAGGCCCCGCACGCAGCAAGTGGCGCACGTCCCCGATTCACTGCTCTCTCCCGCGTGGGGACCCGGGAAGGCAGCGTCGCAGCCAGGCTGGAGCCACGAGCAGGAAGAGTTTGATGGCGGAATGACAAAGTCCACAGCCCTGAATTCTCCTCCGTAGTAGGGCACTGGACGTGGAGGAGAGCCAGGGTGCGTGGGAAGGAAGATGACCTATTTCCTACGGCTGTTTTGTTAACTGGAAAGTCAGGCGAAGGCACGGGCAAGAGTCCCCATCACCCCGGGGCACCCAAGGCTTGAAGAGGAGGAAGAGAACACACAGCGTGCTACTGGGAGCTAGTGGCGACAGGAAGGAAGGAAATGAGAGCGCGACCTGGCCGCACCAGAGCCAAGTCGGCAGGGAGCAGAAAGGCCGGGCCCGCCTGGGGCAGGGGCTGGGAGTAAGCGTCCTCTCACTCGGGCGGGGGACACTCCCTGCGCTTGCAGTCACCTCGGGGGCTTTGGGGCACAAACACCCCCCCCCCACGAAGCAGGGCCGTCAAGGCAGGCTGAGCGCGCCCCCCGCCCACCAGGGCCGTAGCGGCCAGCAAGTGCCGGCCCAGACCCAAGCGGTGCACCGGTGGGCTGTGGGGGTGCCAGGCAGAGCGGGGGGCAGTGGCTCGAGTCCCCTCAATCCGCGGGCCGTGCGCGCCAGTGCCGCCGCAGGCACTCACCTGCCCGCTTCCCCTTCGCGCGGCGGCAGCGCCACTTACACTCCCGTCCAAACCTCACCGTCCGCCTCAACCAAGCCCCAGGCGGTGGCGGCGGCGGCGGCGGCGGCGGCCGGACGAGAGGGCGGGACGGCGGCCTGAGACGGCCCTGCCGCCGCGGCCCAACCCAGCACCTCCCGCCTCCGGGGCCCCGCCCCCGAGCCGCCGCCACCGCTGCTGAATGGCCCAGGATTCAGACGCAAGGCGGGTCCCACCTGCGCCCCGCCCCCTCAGGCCGTCCTTCCCTGGAGTTCCTCCCCAGCCATTGGCCCGGCGGAATCCCGGGGGCGAGAGCGGCCGGGTGAGCCTCCGACAACTTCAGCGCCACTATTGGCTGGATAGTTACACACGCCGGAGCTTTGATTGGACAATGAGAGATCCGGGCCCCGCCTCTCGAGGCCGAGTTCCGTTAGCAGGTTCGGTTGCTCCCGAATCTCTTCCCCCCCAAGGGGCGGGGCCGGGGGGAAGGCCCTTTAGTCGGCTCCTCCCACTGCACGCAGCAACGGCAGGTCCGCGAGAAGGGGAGGGGAGGGCACCCACAGTTCTTTCCTCTTTTTTTTTTCTTTTTTAAAGAAAGCGCTAGTTTCTTCTGCTGGGCCACAGGAGCTAATCGCCCCGCCCCTCCGGTCGCTTACTTTCGGTCGCCAGACGCAGCGCGATGACGTAAGCTCCCCGACGTTCCCGGCACAAGATGGCCTCAGTTTCCAAGGAGAGACGTTGTTGAGGGGCTTGCCTGAGGAGAACGGTGACCAACGGACAACGGGCAGCGCCACCCACCTCCCGCGGGCCTGGAGGCAGGTGGGGTTTGACTAACTGTCGCCATCCGCTGGCGAAGTCTGTCTTCCTGGGTTCCGCCTTCCTCAGCTACCCTCCGGTGCCAGCTGAAGTTAGCGGGGACACTGGGTGTGGGGCAGACTTCCAGAGAGAGTCCAAGGCTCCGGGACGAGCAGGGAGGCCGGTCGGGCGCTGGAGCAAGCTACGTCCCGCTCCGCGAGGGGCAGTCAGTGTTCGGGGGCTTTCTAGCAAGTGAGGAGAAGGGACGGAGGACTTAGGCACACAGCCGGACAGGCGCCGACTACCCGTTTCTTTGCCATTGTTTGGAGAGGTGTCGGTCTAGATTAGGCCTGAGACTTTGGGGATTGTTCCGTTGTCTCGAGTGCTCTGGCTTTGGAGTTTGAAGAGCCAGGTGACAAGGAAGGGCTAAGGGTGAGGAAAAACCCTGTCAGTGATTAGATTCCGTTTTGCCGTCTTGAGATGTTCGGTTTGGTTTAGCCTGGTTCCGTCGGATACCAGAGAAATCCGTTAGAAAGTTGGGGGCAAGTCTAGAGGTTATCTGAGCGCTCGTAAACTACTGCCTGCAAAACGTTAGCTCGGTAACGCTTCCTGAATTTGGATTGCTGGTTCCTCAGGGCTTGCGCTAAGTCACCTGGCGTTCGGGACGACTTGTCAGAGCAGTTACTTCAGGGTGGCCTTTTGTGACTGTGAGACAGAGTCGGCGCTGTCTGGGTCCCTTTGCTGAAATCGCCTCTCGAGATGTCGGACGCGGTGCCTGGCCATTGTTGGCGCCCGTTGGAGGTCCGTGTGAACGGTGTTGCTGGAATGAAAGCTCGTGAGGGGAGGAATTTTTTCTTATTTTTACACTGTGCTTACAGTGAAAGTTTACGGGGCAAATTAGTTTCTCGTTGAACAATTAATACACACGTTGCTTTGGAACGTCGGTTGCCAAGCGCACCACATGTCGACCCTGCCCCTCCTCCGCGCCGGGCTCCCTGTTTCCTTGGTCGGGTTTTCCTGCCCTTTCCCGCCGTCTCCTCTCTGCCTCGGGGCTGGCGTGCGCGTTCCGTCTGGTCCGCGTGACGGGTTTTTCATGTGTGTCGTTGCTTGTCCTGTAGGCTCTGTAGAGCAATGTTTGGCTGAAGGGTATGCATTGACGTTTTGCGTAAAAATGTGAGTGTACTTAGGATGCTTGCCTGTTAAATAATCTTAACTGTAAATGTAATAATTAGCCAGGATTGTTTTCATCGGAGTGGCTACAATTAGTGTCTAATTTTACGGTTTTTTCTCTTTGGATGTGTGGGTGTGTATGTGTCTAGTTTTGATTACATTGTGATGTGTAATTCAGACACATTACTTGATTCTTGTATAGCTCATGTTTGATGTTTGTTTTATTTTGAAAGTGTAATTTGCTCTGCAAGCAATAAGAAGACATTTTGTTAACCAAGTTAGTAATTTTAAATGCCATTCTAAAATTGTCGTTTTTTTTAACATGGCCGTTGTTCAGACCGTAGTTCATTTCAGGAAATTGTATTTGACAGCAGAGAGATTACCAAGTGTCTAGAAGGGACAAAAATGCTTTCTGCTGTTTTTCCTAAAACTGGGATAAGGACAAACAAAGGTAAGAGGAGATCCTAAGAGAATGTGTAATAGGGTTAAGTCCAACTCACATAAATTGCACATCAGAGCTGTTGCAGGTAAGATTGTCAAATCATTTATAGCTTTTGAAAAGTCAGATGTCTCAGTTTCCACAGAAAGCAAGGAAATGGTTTTAGACACATCTGTTTTAGAGTCTTGTTGGGAGAGACAAGAGTCTGCTGTACTTGGAAAAGGAGAACTGATTCCCATGAACACACAGAGCCTGAATACAATAAAAGGTGACATGAGTTGTCTTTCTTTCTGTGACGAGTTTACTAGACTGATGGTGTGCAGGGGACTGCTGGGCATGAGTCCATTTTGGGTTCCATAGAACACTAAGCATTGTCACTCTTCCCGTCCTGGTATGCAGAAAAGTCCTTGTGCACTGCATGAAATTAATTGGGTAGATTTATGTCCTTTGGAACTGACAAACCTAAAATGTTGGTTAATAGGTTGATGTCAGCTTGGAGGGGATCTTCAAAATGGGCTGCAAGGCTCTGGTATTACCCTTGGGGTCTGTTACTCTGGTTAAAACCAGAAACCAAACTCACCACCTTCAAGCTGATCCTACCTGTATAGGACGGAGTAGAACTGCCCAGTAAGGTTTCCCAGAAGCCCCTGGTGGAACTGAACTGCTGACCTTTTGGTTAGTTAGCAGCTGTAGCTCTTAAACATTACACCACCAGGGTTTACATTACTCTGGTTAGCGCTAAAAGGAAAGGAATGCTTCTTAAGTTCATAAATGCACTCAATGTACAGTGTTAGTTAGCATGTTAGATGACACTCAGGATTTGGAGAATTCTTAGAGGCTGACATAGTAGACCAGAACTGAGAAGATACACGTTTATCAGGGGTATAAAATTTTAGAAACTCATCTGTATATGTTTGAGATGAGGAAGACCTGTCTCGTTGACAAACGTGGTTCCAGGATGTAAAGTTCCACATACGGAAGTAAAGTTGTGTCCAGATTGACAAATCGTGACTCCTGAGGGTATTAGGGTGCCCTCCAGTCAGTTCCCACTCATAGTGACCTTATGTATAGTGGGAGGAAACGCTGCCTGGTCCTGTGACATCCCCTTGGTGACTAGCTGTGTGAATTAGGGGAGTTGCTTCACATCTCTCCGGCCCTGTTTTCTCAGTGAACTCACCGTGGGTGTGCTACTGAAACTTGGTAGGTTCCCTCTTCCCCTGTATTCGGAAGATCGTGTCAAGAGTGTTATTTTCCATCTTGATTGCTAATGTGTAAGACGGACCAGGAAACACTGAAAACCGTCTGTTAAGAAAACGGGGCTGTGCGTTCACCCTGAGGAAGACGAGAGAATGTGAAAATCGTCGTCATGTGTTTGAAGAGCAGTCAGTAAGAAGGGACGTGTTTTCTCTGCAGCTCTCAGGGCTTCGAGGGATGGAACCGATGGTGGGCGTCACGGCGAGTAATTGGAAGGCAAGTTTCATTCATTCGGTGTTCTGTGCCATCCAGGTACCAGATCCCAGTGACAAGCAGTTCAGGTGACAGATGAAAAAACCAGATAAAAAAACACAGATAAAAACCAATCTACTGTTAATAGAAGAATTAATATGAACATCAGATAGTAGTACCCAGAAATGACGTGGGCCGGCTTTGTCACCTAACGAGGTCCCATTAATGAAAGTGAAAGGAGCCCCGGTGGTGCAGTGGTTGAGTGCTCAGCTGCTGACTGTAAGGTCAGTGCTTTAAGCCCACCAGCACTCCAGGGGGCAGAGATTTGCAATCTGCTCCCCTAAAGACTGTGGCCTAGGACACCTAGAGGAGCAGGACTTCTCTGTCCTGTTGGATCGCTAGGAGTCTCCATGGACTCAGCGGCAGTGGCCAAGTGAAAGTGAGCGAGTGACAGAATATTATTGTTAGGAAAGACTTTCTGTACCAAGTGGGAGAGTTTTGAGTAACATTTAGGAGGCTGCTACTCACTGTAAGAGTTGATAGTTTTAAACATGGAAAGGACATTTAATCCTTTGTGAGGTGAAATAGCCTGTTTAAAGCACAAGCCGGAAAGATATTATTAAAATGTCTTGACATGCTGTTTGTTTCTGGAGGGATATTCATTTTGTAGAGTGCAGAACCCCCTCAGTTTTGCAGTTACATGAATTGCTGATGAGAAATTTTGTAATTTAGGGTCTCATGAAAAATAATTAAAGAAGTAGTAGGGAATAGAGCTGAGGCGAGAACTTTTTCAGCAAGGTGAATGTATTCTGTTTATAAACACGCATTTTCTTTGAATTTCATGTATCGTTCGTTGTGTCCCTGAGTCTAAAGGTGCCTACATTAGATTATTAGCATAGTTTGGCCAGTGACAGCAAGGTAATACAGGCTTGCATAGGGACTGAGAGTCTTTTGCATGCTGGATTTGTCTTTGTCCTTCCTCTGTCTCAGAGAAAGAGCTTCCCTTCCAGGTTTAGTCTTCTCACTGTTTTTGATTGCCCTAAGGCAGTGAACCCCTATCCATGACTGCTTCACCCACCTCTACAGACTCCTTTCCTTCTGGCTTCAGCCTGTGCTGCTAAAGAAGACAAAACCCAAGAAGCCTGGCCCTTGCTCTTCCCCATCTCAGAAGAATAACCCATGGTGTAGCCTGTTCACTTTTTAACTCCTGCCCCACTGCACTTCTAAGAATGTTCTTTTATCTATGTGGGGTGTACGTGTGTCACATTCTCTATCTCATCTGATGTCTGACATGCTAAGAGGGGAGGAGCATCAAAATGAACTGCCCAAGGCTGATTCCTGTGAGACGGATGCCATCTGTATCACTTCCAACACAGCAGCACTCTCTCCTTCCCTGGGCTCAGTGATGCAGTGTTGTGGCCACACAGAGCACACAGTCATTGCAATTATGGGGTTTATTAGAGAAGTCGTGGTTACCATTCAGGCTCAGAACACTCAGGATGCCATTATTCCATCTAGGCAGCCTCTTCCAGCTGTGCTTGAAGGCGCACCTCTCCCTGGCCCTAGGTCTCTGCCCCAAGGCACTCAGCTTTTTCTCTCCCTGTGCTGGGAAGCCCCCTGCACTGTCTCCTGCTGTGGAGTCTCTCTGGCCATCACTGTTTTCAGGCTTCCAGCTCAGGCCTTCACTTTCCTGCTTCCAGAAGCTTCTGAGCCGAGGGATCCCAGTTCTGATCGACGTGCTGGCTTCTGACTGTTCTTCCTCGATGGTGGTGAGATGCTCTCTGTTCCTGCCTTGGGATGGTGCCTTTGAAGCCCGGTGGGATGGCATAACTGGCTGGCCATTTGGTAGGCTCCAGTTACCCTGTCTCAGAGTCCTGCCAATCACGGGAGTGGGAGTTACAAGACTGTGGCTCGAAGGGCCACACTGAAGCGATACATCTCACCACAGCGTGCATCCGTGTTACTGAGATGTGTACGTCTAATTTACGTACTGTAGCTGTCACCTACTTAAAGTGCACATGGGTCAGTGTTTTTAGTACTTCACGGACTTAGGGTGAACCAGCACAGTTTTCAGTGTTTGTAAAAACAGCTGTCACTAATTGTCGTAATCTTTTCTCATGGCTTATCCTTTAACTTTCTGTAGCATTTGTCCTTGTTGAGTACCACTCTGGTTTAGAGCTGGCATCTCTGGGTTTCTAACGCGATTAAGGATGCAAATTTCTCTACATCTTTGACCATTGCCGCCCTCTTTCTCCTTTCACGCTTCTTCCAGCTGATAGGTGTTCTTTAGAGTTCGGGCACACACTCCTCCTTTCAGTCCCCTTCTCCCCGTCCATCACCCTGACTTTAGTTGTCATCTCTGTCTTGTTGTTGTTGTTAGGTGCAGTTGGATCAGCTTCCACTTATGGCAACCCTGTGTACAGCGGAAGGAAGCCTGGCCGGTCCGGCGTCACCCTCACAGTCCTTGCTGTGTTGGAGAGCACTGTGGAAAGCCGCTGTGTCACCACCCCTCCTCTCGGGTCCTCCACCTTTTTGCTGACCCTCTGCTTTACCATGCATGATGTCCTTCTCCAGGGACTGGTCCTTCCTGGCAGCGTATCCAAAGCACGTGAGATGAAATCTCACCATCTGCACTTTTAAGGTGTATTCTAGGTGTACTTCTTCCAAGACAGACTTGTTCATTTGTCAGTCCATGGCATGTTCAGTATTCTCCCACACTTTCAAGAGACCTGTGTTACCTGTCTGATTACTGTCTCCACAAGTCTCTTACAAATTCTTCAAAGCTGCTAGGTAGGGAACCCCATTTTTCATTTCAGTGTCACTTTCTGTATCATTCAGACTGGAATCGTCGTTGCCATTCTTTGCCTCACTGCCACCTGCAATATCCTGTTTTTCCCTATTACCCTTGTCAGGGCAGGACCAAGGTAGGCATTACTGGGAGAGTTGCTGCATGTGTAGGGTTTCTATGAGTCAGAATCGACTGGATGGCAGTGGGTTAGGGTGTGGTTCTGTAATCTCCTATCTGAGCTTTCCTGTGCCCCGCTTCTTGACCATTCTCTGTTACCCAGGGCTGAGCAGGCAGTCTACTTCATCACCTTCTCCTCTCTCCCTGTCCTATAGGGCTTTCCATGGCACTCACATACTTCTTTCTCTGTGACTCTGCCACTAGAAGTTACTGGAGGCAGAGACCTTCTGTCCCTTGTTCCCTGCTGTGTCACTGAGGCCTGGCTCAGAGTATATGCTCAGTAAATATTTGTGTGAATAAGTACATGGACAATGGCTAGGTTAACATATGGTAAAGTGGAGATTGCAGCTAGTGTCCTGTGAGTGCGTCACAGGTATGCCAAGCTGTGATTCCCTCAGCCAGCTAACTGGGTTTTCTCTACTCTGCGAGAAGATATATCAATGTTTATTGCTGTAATTAATCTTTGAAAACGAGCCAGCCAAGCCAAGTGCCGTCGAGTCAGACCCGACTCATGAAAACCAGAGACATTTCAAATGTCTGTCTACACTAGAATGGACAGAGGAAAACCAAAAAGCCAAACCTGTTGCCACTGAGTTGCTTCCAACTGAGGATGGGTGGGTGAGTCGTGGTGACAGTCACAGACGAGAGCGTCATGCAGCACGGTTTCTCAGCTTCGGCCCTGCCGACGTTTGGGGCCAGGTGAGCCTTTGTCGTGGGGGCCTGTCGTATCCACTAAGGAGTGTTTAAACAGTCGGCTGCTAACCAAAACGTTCGCGTTGTGAACCCACCAGCAACTCCACAGGAGAAAGAAAGATGCAGCAGTCTGCTTCTGTAGAAAGGACAGCCTTGGAACCCTGAAGGGCACGTCTGCTCTCTCCTATAGGGTCACTGTCAGTCAGAATCAATTCAGTGGCAATAGATCTTGGTTTTACAGGTCCCATACATTGCGGGATGTTCAGCAGCATTCCTGGCTTGTACCCTCTGTGTGCCGGTAGCGTCCTCCTCTCTTTCTGCCAACATTATGACAATAAAACATGTCTCCCTGTCATTACTGAATGTCCTGTGGGTCACCCAGAAGCCCCTCTGATTGAACTACTGTGTAGGTAATAAAAAATGAATAGATATTGCTTCTTGCATCAACAGGGATATATCCTGCAGGGATAACATTAAGCCAAAGAAACTAGACATAAAAGAGTTCATACTGTCTCGTTTCGCAAACCTTCACAAACAGGCCCAACTAACTGATGCAGATGGAGGTCAGGATAGTGGTTTTCTTTGGGGGCTAGTTGTCAGGAGAGGCACAAGGAGAGCCTTGTGGCCGCTGGTAGTATTCTGTTTCTCAGTCTGAATGGTGTTAAGCATAACAAGATCAAGTTTAGTGGCACAGCAAGGAAGCTAATTAGTCAGATCCAGAATGCAGTCTACAGGACAGTACAGTCAGTACCTGGTCTCTTCACACAAGTCAATGTCATAAGCAAACCCAACAGGTCAATCAACTGTGTACTTAAAATTTATGCAGTTCTCTCTTTGTGCATTATAATTCAGTATCGAAAGTGAATTTTAAAAACCACCAGCCACACAGAAGCAAGTATTCATTCCTTGGCTACTAAGGAATTCATATCTAGATGAGATAAGGACATGTAGGATTCTTCTAGTCTCCCCAACAGTCCCATCTGATGCATGTGCACACACACAGACACACACACTCTCTTTATTACATGACAGACCTGTACAAAATTACTTGCTTACCCTGTGGCCTCCTAACATGTGCCACCTTTGCTTTGTGACTGTGTTTTGGCCACACCATTCCAAAGTTGTCATCATGGTTGATACCAGAAAACGGACGCTAACTGCACTGCCAGTGAACAACTGCTGACTCAGTGACCCTATAGGACAGAGTAAAACCACCCCTTGGGGTTTCCAAGGCTCTAAGCACTTACAGAAGCAGAGTGCCACATCTTTCTCCCACAGAGCGCTGCACTTTCACATACCAGCCCCGCTGTACACTAGGGCTCCAAAACATCCTGATGTTTCACCCTAAAAACTTAAGCCTGTAGCTCCTATGAATAAATTCATTTTCATGTATAGTTACAATATTACTGTTATCCCTGAAAAAACTAGTGGTAATTCCCTAACACTTTTTAATACATAGGTATGTTAGTCATCTGGTACTGCCATAAAAGAAGTACAAGTGGATGGCTTTAAAAAGAGATACTGTCTGTGTCACAGTCCAGTAAGTGACAAGTCCAAATTCAGGGCATGAGCTCCAGGGGAAGGTTTTCTCTGCTAGATGTGGAAAAAAGTCCTTGTCCATTGGCCCCTGGACTGGGAGCTTTTGAGATGCAGGGCCCAGTTCCTTTCCAAAGGATGCACTCAGCTTCTGGCACTGCTTCTTAATGGTATGAGGTCCTCAAGTCACTCTGCTAGCTGCATTCCTTTTGTCTCTGGAGGCTGTCTAAAGGCATAAAATCAGCTTACACTGTGAGTCCTGCCCCACCAACACAGCTGCCGCCCCAGCACCCTCTGTAACATCACAGAGGCAGGGTTTACAATGTGCAGAAACATCACACAACACCAGGAGTCCCGGCCCAGCCAAGTTACTACACTGATTTTGGAGGGGAACACAATTCAATCCACGACAATAGGCCACTTTAGGATTTCTCTAATTGTTCAAAATTTCTCTTATAGGTTATTTAAAAAAGGGGGGGTATCCAATCAAGGTTCATGCGTTGCAGTCAGCTATTACACTTTAGTGTTTTTAAATCAGGACACTACATGCAAGGTTGGTTTGGTTTTCCCACACCATTGACTTTGTGAAGAGACCAGTGCTGCTGACTCCACACTCCACGATCTTGCAGAGAATCCCCATTCTGGATTTGACCAGTAGTTTCCTTGTTGTGCCATTCAACTTGGTCTTCTACCCTAGTGTTTACTTTAAACTGGAGGTTAAATCTGAAAGCTTTTGGGGGGACTGGGGCACCACATACATAGGTGACATTGACTTCCTATTGCATCACATCAAGAGCCGTCTAGTAGCAGGTTTTCCCCGTCAGTGCCGCCAAGTTTGGTCGTTGTTCATAATAGTTATCCTAGTGTGAGCAACGTGGGCGTAGCTTTTATGTCTTTTTAAAATATTACTGTGGACTCATTGGTTGGCTGTTCGCTGTTTTACAGTGAATTGTAGTCATTTTTCTCTTTGTCAAGTTGCCTCAAGTTAGCCCAGTGGGAATTGGTCAATGCTGGCTCCTGTGTCCTTTTGAGAAGAAGGTTCCAGTTAGGCTGCGCACATCCCAGACAGACCCCTGCCACTAATTTGGAATCAGATGTTTTTTTTTTCAGGGACTCCTGGTTCCCTGTAGAAGGTGGTGGCATTGAGAAACTTAAGATTGGGGTGTAGACAGGAGTATTACCAGAGTGTCACTGCTTGTAGATGCAGCCGTGTATGAGATTGTCTGTTTCTCCCTGGCTTTGCCAGCAGGGAGCGTATTGTCACCTTTGGGATTTTTGTGGCCCAGTGGCTAAGATGCTCAGCTGCTGATTGGAGGTCAGTGGTTCAGACCCACCGGCTGCTCCGTGGGAGGAAGATGTGGCAGTCTGCTCTGTAAAGTTTACATGCTTAAAAACCCTGTGGGACAGCTGTACTGTGTCTTGTGGGGTCACTGAGTCGGAACCAACTCAGCAGCAGTGGGTTTGGTTTGCTGTGGAAGGCAAGCGCCGGATTCTCCTGCAGACTGGAAGTGGCACCTACGGGAAGGGGTGCATGTCGGTGAGGATGGGCAGAGAAAAGGGGAGGGCCTCAGTGTCTCGGACATGTTTGTCTAAGTTTAACTCGAGAAAGGGAAGGATATACTCCTAAACTACCATGAAGTTTGGAATGTGTTAGTAATGTGGATCGTGTACTGATCAGCTGTGGAGATTAGCGTGGGTTCTCTCTCACCTGATAATGTTGTTTCTATGGGAAATTTTGATCCAAAATAGTATTTATGCTGACTCCAGCTTATCCTGGGGCACATCCCTTTTCAACTTCGTTTCTTTTTCCCTTTTTCTTAGGATTCTGACATTTGCAGAGATCCTTTTGGGAATAACAAGTCTACCTCAATAAATGAAGGACAATAAAGAAAATTCAAGCCCTTCAGTAACTTCAGCAAACCTGGACCACACAAAACCATGTTGGTACTGGGATAAGAAAGACTTGGCTCACACACCCTCACAGCTGGAAGGACTCGACCCGGCCACTGAGGCCCGGTACCGCCGAGAGGGAGCTCGGTTCATCTTTGATGTGGGCACACGTCTGGGGCTGTATCCTGCCTCTTCTGGGGTCTGTGTTAGGCCCAGCCCTCTCCCTCATTAAATTAGATGATGTTGACAAAATGTGCTGTGATTTCTCTACTTGTTATAAAATGTTTGCTTCCAATTTGCTCACCTGCTGGTGGGGGAGGTCCATGCTCTCTTTATTATTGGAATGTGGAAACTTAGCTGTTGAGTGCAGCGACCACCCAGGAGGACAGCCAGTTCCCATGGAGATCCCAGTTGATGTGCTTTCAAAAGATGCTGAACCAGCACCCTGTTAAAAACACCAAACTCTCACTGGCTTATCCTGGTACCAAAACCCTGAAATTGCCACCTGCTGATGTTTGGCTGCTTGTATTTTTTTACTGTACCCTGGTTTTGCTGTCGTTACTGTTTTTCTTATTTTTCTGCATTTAACTATAGAAAAATTCTTAGCTAAAGTCCTTAACCAGAGCAACAGACACTATGATACCCTGGCAACTGGAATAATTTATTTTCATCGTTTCTATATGTTTCATTCCTTCAAGCAATTCCCAAGATATGTAAGTGGTTTGCATTTATTATACTTATCACATTTATTATGTCCATTTGATTGATAAACAGTACTGTTTTAAATTTTGGTGGATGAATTGTAATCTCTATTTAGATCATATTTTCCAGAATGTATGTTTATAATGGTATGTAGTGTATATCAACAAAATCAAGTGTAAACTTTGTTTTTTCAGGTTAACCATGTTCAAATCTTTTTTTTTTTTAATTTAGACTAATAACAGCCCATAGTCCATATTGTACACTGGATAAAAGTTCAGTTTTTTTGTTACCTTTCCAACTATAAATTTGAACTTATGATGGACACCCAGTAAAAAGCGAAGAAGTCAGCTTGGTTAAAAATTCCCTCCGTCAGACATTCACTCTGCCATTAGTTGAATATGCACTTGAAACACCTGCTTTCTTACTCTGTGTTGGGTCTTTCTTTGCTCAATGGAAATTGACATGACCAGCTTGACCTCAGGCTGCTTTCAGTCCGTGGTAGGCCTTGTAACATGTACAAAACACATGGCTGAGGGGCCTAGGAGAAGTGCAGGGGGCAGGTGTGACATTTGAGGGGAAAACTCATTCCATCCGGGAGGGATCTGGGAAGATGCTAGGAAGGAAGTGCCCACCTTGGGTATTGTAGGGTCCAGCCATGCTGCCCTGCGGTGAAGCACCAGGCCACCTGACGCACTGTGGCCAGGAGGCCTGTTAGGAAGGAAGGGGAAGGGGACAAAGCGTGGAAGGGCCGCCAGGTCAGACTTCAGTAGGTGAACGGGAACTGACGGAGGGACATTGTCAAGGAGAGGACAGAACTAGACTTAACAGAAAAGTCGTTCTGGGTTTTTTCTCTTTCCAAAGATTTGACCTAGTCTTACATTCATGCTTTCCTCACTAGCTAGTGAGGTCCTTTAGGAGGATGACTGTGTCAGAACCAGCTTTGTATCTGTGGCACAGTGGCTAGAGGAATTGGAGCGCAGAGGATGCTGCACATGGCAGTGAGAGCACTCAGGGTGTGGGGAGTGCACTAGGGTCAGGGCAATGGCGGGCAGAGGGAAGAAAGTGCGGACAGTGTCCCAGCGGCCCAGCCTCAGGGCATGAGCTTCGAGGCAAAGCTCACTGTTCAGAGAGCCATTGTCTTTAGCACTAGAAAAGAGAAATTTTCTTTTCTGTGACTTGACTTCTTGGCATTTACCTTGATTATGCAACATTTTGTTAAGAAAATCAAGTTGAAAATTTATCATGCCAAATTGTTTGGGGGTGGGTTATGTGTAAACTTTCCTTCAAACTTTCAGGGCATTCCCGGTAAGCCTGAGAGGGTCTATCAAGGGGAAAGAAGAAGGCAGGTAGAGGCTGAAAGCCATTGCTCTCTGTCTGTGTGACCTTTGGTACCAGTGCATCAGGAGCATTTGTCTGTCTCTTAGGTGACAGGAGCTTGTTGTCTGTTTCTGGCTGGGAAGGTGGAAGAAACACCCAAAAAGTGTAAAGACATCATCAAGACTGCTCGTAGTTTGTTAAATGATGTACAGTTTGGCCAGTTTGGAGATGACCCAAAGGTAAGAATCACGCCTCTGTCCTCTGACCTTACTCCCCGTGGTAGCGTCAGTGTGTGGTGTTCTGTGTGGGCATGGCTGTGGCCCTGTGTCTGCCTGTCTCCGGGCCCTGGGTGGGCCTTCTCTCTAAGGTGCCTGCCTTCTGAGAGAGAGGAGTGAAGATGATGTGGTCTGCATGTACGTAGTGCTCACTGATTCATCTGGCAGCATTCTGCACACTTCTGGATGTTGGTGTATTTCACAGAGACAGCACGACTTCTCTTATTGCTGCTGGCACTCCTAGACCCAGAGGCAGTTCAGCTTCTTAGCTTCCGTGGTGGTGGCAGGGCCACACCCCAGCTAGTTTCTGAGTGACACAGAAAGGATGTCCATGTGTGCTCTGTCTGTTGCCTTTCTTTGGCAGCTCCTTTCGGGAACCCAGAGGCTGATACTGGTCATGCCATCCATCCTGTCCCTTCTCTCACCCTGCCCATGTCTTAAACAGTGCTCAAGTAATCAGACACCTGCTTTGAGGATATTCTCAAAATACTACTTTCAGAGACCAGTGGCAGCTTTCCTGTCACCCATCTAGATTCCCCTGTTCCACAGCCTTCTGTTGTTCTTATTTTATTAGGTGCCACTGAGTTGCTTCCAGCTCATAGTGACTCCATATGACAGGGTAAACTGCCCCGCAGGGGTTTCTTGGCTGTGATCCTTACGGAAGCAGATTACCAGGTCCGTCTCCCTCAGAGACTCTGGTGGGTTCAAACCACTGAGCACTGTGGTCAGCACCAAGGTCCTTAACCACTGCACACCAGAGCTCCTTGTACTGGTATCGCACCTTTTCGTTACCATTATGGCATTTATCATAGCTCATGTGTAGACAGGTTTTAATCAGAGAATCACAGAAATAGCTGTCCCCTTCTCAGCTATAAGATTGTGTGAGCAGAGACCATGTCTGTTTTGCCTGGTCCCTAGTATCATGGCTGGGCAGAGAAGGCATTAAGCAGATGCTTGTTGAGTGAATGCCAAATCAGTGTTGTGAGGTAAAACTCAAAGCCCCGGTTAGAGCAGTGCTCGCCAAGGCCATGAAGGTCCATGCCATGGAAGCTCTTGTCTCTCCCAGGCAGCTTCGATTGCCCCAGTGTTGTCTTTCTGTCTGCCAAACACATTTATCAAAGGTCTCCATGTGAGCTGGGAGCATTTCACAGGCCCAGAATAGTTTTGCATGTATTGTAGTTGTAATTAATGCTAATGCCATCTAGGTACTGTCACTGGGGGTAACTCTGTTTCTTGCTCTGAATTATAAACGCAAATATTTCCATTTACCGGTTTATAAAAGCTCTGAACGACCAAACATATACCTTTATAAAAATACTCTGAGGTTTTCCGGGTCTGTGGTAGTTGATTTTCACACAGCAGTGAGGTGGGTCCTTAGTGTAAAGAATTGGAGTGCCCAAATAAGGTGTCTTGCAGTCCAGTCTCCATGGTTGACAAGCCGTGGCTGGCAACATGGCAGCAGCTGTCATGTGCGATCTCTGGGTGTGAGGTCCAGGCACAGTGAAACAGCATGTGGGAAAAGGACAATGCCTGTTACGAGGACAGACCCCAGGGCCCAGCCCAGCTGAGGGGGTAAGTGGCTGCTACAGCCTGCCCCTTCCTCTGTCCCGTGCAAGGACAGAGAGTCGGGCCCCAGGAAGGGACCCTGGATTCGGGAGAGTGAAGACGTCAGGGAGGACATTGTGAGGCCATGTTCCTCGGCAGGGAGGGCAGTCCCAGGAGGCAGCACGTGCCAAGACCGTGAAGGGTGCTGAACTCTTTCTGTCTTAATTACAGTGGTTTCACTGTGACTTTTTAGCTTTCCCCCCAAACACTGGCCTGTCATGCATCTGACAAGTACTTGTTGCAGCCCCATGGAACAGCTGTTCACACAATGTGATTGGCCCTCATGAACTCTATAGTTGAGTCTAGAGGGTTGGATTTTAATCAGTCACATAAAGATTAAATTATTTAGTATCTGATTAGAAGCTGGATAAATTCCCTGAGGGATCATGGGAAGGTGCTGTGAGGACAGCAAACAGGTTCCTCAGGGAAGCACAGGGCTGGCTGGAGGATGCTCCCTGGAGGGACACTGCTGACACACAGGCCTGGCCTCCTCCCCTACAGAGTATTTGAAACACAGAGGTGGGTAGCCCCTGGGCTGTCGGGTAGGGCTGTGTGGGCTGCAGCCTGGAGGTCGGTTGGCTCACCTGCTGAGAGATTCTTCTTCAACTTAGAAGAAATGTTGATGTTTCTGGGAAACAGATAATGACAGAAACAGCCCCCTACGCACAGACAAGAAAAATGTTACTGCTTTTTTTAATATGGTGTAGAAGTTTCTAAGACTTCATAAAGGTTTCCTAAGAGAATGCCTGGGGAGGGGATTCGGGCAGGGGGGCCTCAGTGGTGCTGCGCCACACGCAGCAGTGAGTCCCTGGGTACCATCTGTGCTCCGTGACGTGGTACCGTGAGGCCACTTGTCTCCTCATTCCACCTCCTGCACCCACTGGACCTGTGCATTGGTCATCTGTGGGACTTGAGAGCCTCTCAGAGCCTTTCCTGCCTGCTGCCAGACCAGCAGCTCTTGTTCGTTGGCATTCTCAGAGTCCTGCTTGTGCTCTAGGCTGTGAGAGTGCTCGGTGGGGCTCTCTTGGCACAGTGATTGAGCACTCTGCTGCTAACCAGAAGGTCAGCGGTTTGAACTTACCAGCTGCTCCACGGGAAAAAGATTTGACAGACTGCCCCCATAAAAATGACTGCCTTGGAAACCCTAAACGGCAGTTCTGTTGTGTCCCATAGGGTTGCTGTGAGTCAGAATCAGTCAGTGGTAGTGTTTAAAGTACAAGGAGAGTGCAAGTTGTGCAGAGAAGTAGCTGTTTGTGCTGTCACAGCTAGCAAGCGTGATAGGAGAGAAGACAGCACCAGCACCAGCACTGGGAAAATACAATGTCTGGGAATAAACCTTAGACAAAGTTTGCAGGCGCTGTGGGGGAAACACAAAAACTTCACAACTACTAAAGGATGAAAATCAGTAAATATGGGGTCGACGGAGTTGGTATCATTAAAAGATCCATCTTCTCTAAATTGTTCTGTAAACACATTGAATCCACAAATAGAATCGCTTTCATTTTGTCTAGAATGATAGTAACTAAACTGATACTAAAATTCAGAGAGGGGAAAAAATACACAAAAAATAAGAAAATTTTTCAGTAAAAAAGGAATCATAGAATGACCCCTAATCACATGCTAAATCCAGTTGATATCGTACAGAAGTGGGCTCATAGATCAATGGACAGATTTGGTGGGTGTAGGGGGGAGGTTGGTGGGGGAGCATGTGATATTTGTGTGTGAATGATTGTGTGTATGTGTGTGCACAACAGCACACACAGGGAAGGGCTTGCAGACATAGTGTAGCATGGGATCCAGATAACATTTCAAATAAAAGAAGAATTGATGAGATGTAGTCATTGAACAATGCTGAACAGAATATTTTGATTAAAGATTTGATACACCCGGCCCTCCCTCCAACACACACACACACACGCACGCACACGCACACACAGTCTACCTTTGGTCCCACTCCTGTCTGAATTTACGTGGAGCTGACCAGCACTGTAGTCGATTTCTCAGATGAAGCTTTCAATCGAAAGTCTTGGTGATTTTTCCAAAGGATTAAATTTTTCTTATCACTTAAAGGAAGGTATAACTCAGTTGAAGTGTCTATAAAGCAAGGATTTGTTTTGTAAAGGGGGTTCATGTAATCACATGTCTAGGAATGTTAATTTTGTTTTCAGTATTTTTTCAAAAATTGACACTGATTACTTCTTTTTCCTACTTTTAGATTTTTGTAGAACTTACCAGTATCCCTGCACTTGTTGAAAGGCTGGATGGGAGAGAAGAGAAATGGAATGAAAAATATTTGCTCAAATAGAACTTGAACAGAGAGTAAATAGACAGGAAAGTGTGCTTTGCGAAGAATGTGTGACTGGAATTCATATCCCAACATTTGTTATTTCCTTTGTAGGAAGAAGTGATGGTGCTGGAGAGGATCTTACTTCAGACCATCAAGTTTGATTTACAAGTGGAACATCCGTACCAGTTTCTACTCAAGTATGCAAAACAACTCAAAGGTAAGAAATAAAATATAAAAAGAACTTTTATTGTGAAATCAAGTCTTTCTGCTTTGATGGCACTCAGCTTATGCTTTTGACAAGGGGGAAGCAGACTTGGGTTTGAGGTGGGCCACGCAGAACAGCTGCCCAGACTCCTCCATGCTGTTAACACTGCTTCCTTTTCTGCACAGAGTCTGTCATCCAGCTGCTAATTGCTAAGTGACAAGAAGCAGGAAAACGAATCCAGGTTTTTTAAATAACTTAATAAAATTATATTTGGAGCCTGGTTTCCTCTGAGTGACAGCTCAGCCTGGATCACATGGAGAGAAAAGACAGCAGTAGCATGCAGGCCCCCATCCTGGTGACCAGACTGAAGCCCTAATCCTGTGTGGCGGTGGACCTGTACCACTTTGAATAAGTACTTGGTGCTTTGTGTGAACTTTTTTTTGTGTGTGTGCTGCTGTTAATTCACCTTCTCCATTTTTAGGTGATAAAAACAAAATTCAAAAGTTGGTTCAAATGGCATGGACATTTGTAAATGACAGGTAAGTTTATTCAAATATTGATGTAATTGTTTTGAAATACGTGGGGGCTTGTTGGCTCCTGCACTCCAAACCTTGTCTCGTATCAGAAGAGACTGACTGACTCCAGCACAAATATCCAGTTAGTCACTGAGCTGGGGCCAACGTCTAGGTGTTGTGCCCATCTGCAGAGGGGTTTCTGTCTGCTGTGACAGATGTCATAGGTGAAAGTTGTGTCACTAGATTAAAAAACATAAATCCAAACAAGATACTAGAATGCTGAGAACCCAGTGGTTGTGCAAACTTGACTTTCTCGTGATGATTTTGGAGCCCAGGGGTCTGGTGAGGGCCAGGTAGGGACCAGAGGGCCCCGGGTGGCGCTCCAGGTGGTTCTCCTAGGCCCAGGTGGCTCATGCCAACTCTCTGACTTGATTTACGTAACATGTGACCTGTAAGGTTTCCTTTGATAGAAGAATTCCATCACTGGATTTTAGGATTTGAAAAAAACATGCTATTTTCCATTTCTATTTCGTGACAACAGCTTGTGAAAATGCAAGAGTTCTTATGATGCTTTAGAGAACACACAAAAAACTGTGTTTGTAAAGTCCCTGATTGTACCTTTAGCAAACCACAGATTGTTTTTTTGGTGTATACTACCTTATCTGAGTGTGCATGGAGAGGCCAAGGCAATCCAAGCGTAGGTGTGGGGTCCAGCCCCCCAGCACTGGAGAGTCCTCCGTGTCTGGTCACCTCAGTTAAGAGGCCTCTTTTTCTTGGTTGAGCAGCCTGTGCACCACCCTGTCGCTGCAGTGGGAACCAGAGATCATAGCGGTGGCCGTGATGTATCTTGCGGGACGTCTGTGCAAGTTCGAGATCCAGGAGTGGACCTCCAAGCCCATGTACAGGAGGTGGTGGGAGCAGTTTGTGCAGGACGTCCCTGTTGACGTGCTCGAAGGTACCGGGTGTGCGGGCTCCTGTTGGCAGCCATCCTTGTTGAGAGCAGTTCCTGCAAGCCCTGAGTCCCAAGGCGGGTTTTCCCCAAAAGGCAGCCGGGAACTGTTTTTCATAAGCGTCTTGAGTTAACTTTTCTAATAGAACGTGCACTGTACCCAGGCACACAGTATTGGTGAATTGAAAATCCACATCAGAGCTGTACCCCTCAGGGACGGGGTGAGCTGGCTGCTGGTCTCTGCTGGTTGGTCCTCGTAGGAGCAGGAGGACAGGAAGAGCAGTGGTCCCGGTGTTTCCTGGGCTGTTTTCCTTGTCAGTATCAGCCCGTGGTGACCATCCTCATCACCTGTCCTTCAGACATCTGCCACCAGATCCTGGACCTTTACTCCCAAGGGAAGCAGCAGATGCCGCATCACACCCCCCACCAGCTGCAGCAGCCCCCGTCTCTTCAGGCCACACCACAAGTGCCACCAGTGCCCCAGCCCCCACCGTCTCAAGGCCCCGAGCCGCCCCAGCCCCCGCAGAAGGATGGCCCACAGCCTGGCCAGCAGCCACAGCCCGCACAGCCACCGAAGAAACCATCTCCCCAGCCGAGTCCGCCCAGACCTGTCAAACGAGCTGTGGTGAGTGGGCCGCGGCCAGTGTCCAGGCGTGACACCACGCCTGGGTGCTGTTCTGCCTGAAAGAAGTCCCAATGGATCCGTCTACTGGACTTTAGCCACCCATGAAAGCTGTGTGGAGCGCACACAGCAGGCCCCGCTGACCACACTTGGGAACGTGTGTGAGAGGGCCTGGGTGCTGTGCGGCTCCACACTCATGGCGCAGAGCAGTCGCTCTGTCAAACTTGGAAAAGGAAAGAGGAGGGACACAGAATCTGGCACCATGGCTGACCTGCAAGTTGAGGCCAAAGTCATGTTTGTCTGTTGCTCTGATTCCCATCCCTCCTGGATAATCAGTTTCCTCCTCACTATACCTAGATTTAAATCGACTGTCGTCAAGTGGATTCTGACTCTCAGCGGCCGTAAAGACAGAGTAGAGCTGCTCCATGGAGTTTCCAAGGAGTACCTGGTGGATTTGAACTGCTGACTTTCTGGTTAGCAGCCATAGCACTTAACCACTATGCCACAAGCGAATCTGGAAAGGCTGGTGGCATGATGGCTGACTGCTACAGCTGCGAACCAAAAGCTTGGCAGTTCAAATCCACGAGGCGCTCCTTGGAAGCTCTGTGGGACAGGTCTGCCGTCTCCTGTAGGGTCACTGTGAGTCACAATTACCACTGCAGCGGTGTGTTGGCTTGGGTTTCTGCCTAGAATCCTGGTTCACTGTTGCTAATTTGTTCTTGTAACAGGTTGTCTCACCCAAAGAGGAGAACAAAGCACCAGGTAATGTCCTGTCGTGAGGTCCTGTGGTGTCTACATCTGTGTGTCAAAGCTCTTGATTCACTGCTGCTGTAGGGAACAGCCTTTCCTTTGAGTGGCCTTCAAATTCAACCCTCAGAGCCCTCGGTGACTTCTGTCTGCCCTGGGAAGAAGTGTGTGGTCTCCTCTCTGTGTCCCCTGGGTGCCTCTTTTAGAACATGCTGACAAGAGGTGTCATTTCCGAAGACATGAGGGACAGTGAGCATGGGTTCAGCAATGTGGAGTTATAAATGTGGGGAGGAACTGTAGCAGAGTCTAGTCTTAGGTTTCAGTCAGCCATCAGCATGGGCCTTTGTTTGGAGCAGAGAAAAGCAAGAGGAAGTGATCCGTGGGATCACGATGTTGTCCTAGCTAGAGTGAAGGAAATTTCAGGACGAAGGAGCCAAAGCATACAAACAAACAAAAGGTGGAATTCTGTTTCTTGGCTTCCTTAAACAGAAGATTCTGGAGTTCACGTTCCCTGTCTTGGTGACTTAGTGCTGTCATTGTGGTGCTGGTTCCACACAGCTACTCTGAGGGTGGGCTGTGTGTGCAGGCATGCACATATATGCGTGGGACTGCTTCCGTCACCTAAATGGCCCAGCTGCTGTATGCTGAGGCTTTCAGGCTGTAGCCTTCTTCCTCATCAGCACATCGCCCCCAGACCCCTACTGCCCCCAGTTGACATGCTGCTTGTGCGGTTAGATGGGGACAGATGATGCCGGGAGATCAGATGATCTTAAAATGTCTTAAGGTAAGAGGAGACAGGTGGAGCCGCCTCTAGTGAGGCCTCAGGGTCAGAGACGCTCCAGTGACCTCTCGGGGCCTGTCTGTGGGCCACTCACCCTCGTGAGGAGCCAGATTTAGGGCTCTTGGAAGCTGAGCTGTCACCTGCTGTTCTGACGTCAGCAGAAGAGCTGGTCTGTGGTGGCCAGCAAAGAAACTGGTCTGGCTGTGAGGAGCGGGCGGTGCTCGTTGTAAGGTTTGCTCAGATGGCCCTTGTGCTCATGACTTCTGCACGTTCTTCTGAAGCCTTGTTATATCTGTTCTTTCGCCCTCAGAAAAAGTCCCTGAACAGTGTTCTTTTTCTTTGTAGCGTGTTGTCCGGATGAGGTAGTATAAGTACTGTTTCAGTCCTCTTCTTCCTTTCAGAACCCCCACCACCTAAAATTCCCAAACTGGAGACCACCACCCACCCGCCACTGCCTCCAGCCCACCCGCCACCAGGTAAGCACCAGCTGAGCGTAGCCCACAGGATGGTCTCTGTGCATCCAGAGGCTCACTGGGGACACACTTCCTGGGGCCATGCCTACACAGGGGATATGGCAGCCAAGCGAAAAAAGCCACTGAGGACCGAGGACCTCTTAGAGCTGCTTTAGTTTTACAGACGTGAGGTTTACATGTGTGTGCCGATCCCAGTGCATGTGACTCCTCCCCATGTGCCCACTCGCGGAAACGCTGGCCTGCCTGCGGTGGGCGAGCAGAGATTCCGCGTCGGGAAGCGAAGCCCTGCCGCAGAGGAGCGCCTCTCCGACCCCCGACAGGGCTGCTGCAGATGCAGGCTTTCTGCTCCCATCAGTGGGGCATCTTCCCCGTCCCCGGGTGGCTAGGCAGTCGTCGCAGTCACGTGGCGCGTAGCTGAAGAACAGAGTGTTCTCCACAGCAATACGGCGAGTCTGGAAGCTTCTTGAGCATCCCTGAACACCTAGAGGGAGTCCTAAAGGACTTCTCCCCGGAGAAGGCAGAAGCTGTGTTCTCTGAGGAGTGGTAGTTGTTTGGGAGACCCGTCTGACTCCCTCAGTGTCAGCCCTGCTCTCCTGCCACTCTCCGTGGTGGTCGGTGTGCGTGGCTGACACCTCGGCTCGTGGCAGCACGTGTGTCTGTGGCAGATCCTGTGTCTGTTCAGTCACGACGGCTTATAGCTCTGTGGGAAGAGAGGCACCATTTTCCACCAGGGACCGAACCGCGCAGCTCCAAGTCGGTGTCAACCTTGCTGCAAAGTTGGGCCCCTGGTCACTCAGTTCTGTGAGGCATCTGCCCTGTCTCTGGCTCTCTGAGGCCCTGCCACACTCGGACTCGGGGGCACACAGACAGCAGCCATAGTGCCCCACATGCTATTGTCCAAGGCCTCCTCAGGTCACAGCGCAGGCCGAGCAACTCTTGCTGCAAGTGGCTAACCTGATGGGCTGGGGTGCCAGCAGCATCCTGGAGCAAGAGGTTGGCAGGGCCTGCGGGCAGGCAGGTGCAGGTCCGGCTGGGGTGTGAGAGACGGCCTGGCTTAAGGGGCGCTCAGTCATGTGTCCCGAGGTGCATTACTGCAGGGACGACTGGGAACAGGAGTCCCGGCGTCCATAGTGTTGAGAGTCCAGGGTGGGACAGTTCCAGCACAGTCCTGTGCTGTGGCAGTGAGAAGTCCGGGGAGGGACAGTTCCGGCACCGTACCATGTGTGGGAGCCAGTGGCAGTGACTTGCCTGGGCAGCGACAGTCTTGGCACAGTGCTGTCTGGATATCTGGTGGGAGTCCATGCCATCAGATGTGGGGAATAGGTTTGAAGGCACCCCTTTCTGTTCATGCTCGAGATGCAGATGGGTGCACGCGGTGTGAGGCCATGAGGCCACAGGTGTGACAGGCAGGAGCTGCAGACGGCCAGTGCTCTTCTGCACAGACCTGGAGTTCCTGGCTATGTGGGCCTGTGGTCAGCATGTAGGAAGGGCAGGTCCTCTGTGGGTGCTTGTCACCGCAGCACATGAGGACGAGGGTGCTGACAGACACAAGCAGGCCGCAGGCACTGGTCTGTTGCCAGAGGCACTGACCTTTGGGCCTGGAGTTCACACACCCCTGAGGCAGGAGCAGAGGGGGCTGAGCTCCACTGTGTGGAGCAGCCTGGGGTCTGCAGCTGTGTTTAGGGCCCTGGTGTCACTACCACCGTGTGACCCCAGGCAGGTCCCCTCTGTGCCTGAAGGGGTCATCTGCAGTCAGGACAGGTGCCAGCACTGCCTAGCAAGAGGCCATGCTGCAGGGACCTCAGACACAAAGGTACTGCGGGGCCTGGAACCCCCTCATGGCCTCTCTATCTCTGCTGCATTCTCCCATGGCCAGGAAGAGTTTGTTCATGACCACTGCCTTAGGGAAGGACACCCATTCTAAGTAGTGGCCACCCCTGGTGGGATGTTGGGTGTCAGTTTGGGACCCTGGCCATGACTGAGGAGCCCTTGGGAAAAGGGGATCAGGGAACCAAGGGGGCTGTGGACCCTAAGGAGAGGCAGCATCCCTGGCCTGGCTCTGAGCGAGCACAGGCCTATCTTGACAGTCCTCCCTGCCGGCTGCTCTCCCCCGACTCACGCCCAGGCACACACAGCCAGGGGGATCTGGTTCTCAGAGGAAGCTGCTGAGTTTGATGCTACGTGTCTTTAGCAAAACAGTCAGAATTGTGCACTTGTTGGTCTGTTGAGGGTGTCTGAGCCTGTGTGTTGTCCCCTCTGCTGCCCCTTCACTTTCATGACCTTCCGCTTGACACCTGCGGGGGCTGTGGCAGCCATGTGCCATGGCCCTCAGGCATCCAGTCTTGGCAGCATGGAGACACTGAGGGACAAACAGCAGTGGCGCTCACAGCCTCTGTTCTGGGGTTGCTGCAGTGGAGCTGGGCCCAGGGATGCCGAGCCAGGTGTGGAGGGTGGAGGCCACGTATGACAGGCCAGATGTGAGCGGTGGCTCAGGCACCTTGCTGCCCCAAGGCTTGGTGCTGCCTGTCTGCCGAATTCACAGCTGCTTGGTGTGCCTCTGGGAAGATGGCCCCCCAGGAGTGGCCATGGGGAGCCTGAGTTCCTGGCCTACTCCCCCAGGTCAACAGAGCAACAGCCCTTACCCAGGGCTGCTCTGAAAACAGCGACTGCCGTGGCAGCCTACAGAAACTGACCAAAGGGTGACTTTTCACCTCTGCAGACCGGAAGCCTCCGCTCGTGGCGGCCTTGGGGGAGGCTGAACCCCAAGGCCCTGTGGATGCCAGCGACCACCCCAAAGTCCAGATCCCCCCACCAGCCCACCCAGCTCCCGTGCACCAGCCACCACCGCTCCCACACCGGCCGCCACCGCCGCCCCCGTCAAGCTACATGACGGGCATGTCCACCTCCAGCTCCTACATGTCCGGCGAGGGCTACCAGAGCCTGCAGTCCATGATGAAGACCGAGGGACCCACCTACGGAGCCCTGCCTCCCGCCTACGGCCCGCCCGCCCACCTCCCCTACCACCCCCATGTCTATCCCCCCAACCCCCCACCACCACCCGTGCCCCCACCTCCTGCCTCGTTCCCTCCACCCGCCATCCCGCCACCCACGCCTGGCTATCCCCCACCCCCACCCACCTACAACCCCAACTTTCCACCCCCACCCCCACGCCTTCCCCCCACGCACGCTGTCCCACCTCACCCTCCTCCGGGCTTGGGCCTGCCCCCTGCCAGCTACCCACCCCCGGCTGTCCCACCAGGGGGACAACCCCCCGTGCCCCCGCCCATCCCCCCGCCTGGCATGCCCCCCGTCGGGGGACTTGGGCGGGCAGCGTGGATGAGATAACCTGATGCCTTTTCATTTCAAAAAAAAAAAAATGAAAAAAATTTTTCTAATCCCCTTGACGTGTAGCTGGAGCCGGTGAGGAGCAGGGAATGTTGTGTGAGGCTGGACAGGTGCTGTGGAGGGAGCAGAGAGTGGACTGGGGGCCCTCCCATCTGGGGGAGGGCTGACTGGCTGGGGTGACGCCTCAGGCTGCACTGGGTGACTGTGCCACCTCAGTCCGTGGCCACAGGGAGGGGTGGCTGTCCTAGAAACCAGTGCCTGTTTTCCCTGGAAACTCCGTTTTGCAGAGTCTGATTCCATTTGAAGTCACACTGTCGTCATCTCATGGCCTCTGCCAAGACACCCCAGGCCCAGGAGCCGCGTTCATGATTTATGGATATTCACGTCCTTTGTATGACAGTTATTTTGAAGGGTTCCCTTGTTGGGTTTTTTCTTTTTCCTCCAGAGAGAACGGAGAAATGTGCTTGGGAAGTAACGTGTGTCTGCGTCGAGTTGTGAGTTCCTGTACATAGAGATGTATTTTTTAATTGTGAGTGTAACAGCATATTGTGAAATCCGTCTTGATTACCAACTCCTTCAGTCGGTTACCCAAATAAAGCCAGTTCTGGAACTGCCCTGGTGCTTGTGACAGGAGGTGGGGCCCAGTACCTGCCTCCCAGAGCCCCTCCAGGGTGAATGGGGGCCACTGCAAGCTGCCAGGGACTAGCAGGGCACCCACCGCAGGCAGCGTCTGTACGGGGTCTGCTGTCACGAGTGCCATCTGAGTTCCAAACCACCTGCAGATGTCCCTGTGGACCTCCGCAGACCACAGACGGGCCCTAAGGCAGGAAGGGCTTGGACTGGAGGTCCTTTAGTGGCCCGTGAGCACACGGAGGCAGACCTCCCCAGCCAGTCTCAGGTGCCAGCCCCCCGCGACCCTCACACCCCACGAGTGAAGGAGTTGAGGCTTAGGAGAGGCTTGCAAAGAGGCCTTTATTTATCTAGCTCAAAGTAGACGCTGTCACCATCTTACCTGTTATTCCTCTTACTAAAATAGCTCAAGTCAATGTTTTTACCACACTATCAAAATTTTTTCTTCCTCCCCCACACCAAGGTGGTCCAGCAGACTGGTAAAGGTGGTGCAGAGCCAGGGCTTCTGGCTCTCAGAGACCTGGGGGCAGGGGATCCTGGAGTCTGCGGGCTTCTGGCTGTCACAGAGACCTGGGGATGGGGTGCCAGTTCTCACCATGGTCATGGGCCTGGGGCCAAAGCCGGGCTCTAGCCGCTTGGTCCCAGCAGCACAGACCCCACCCCCCACATAAGAAAAAGACCGCTGTGCCACCGTGCCGCTAGTTCCTTTAAAAAAAATCAGTAGTATTTTGTTTCCTTTCAAGTTTCAAGAAAAAAAAAATGAAAGGTCACTTTCTTTCCTTTGAATACCGATGTGTAGTGAAGAACTTCTGGGTAAAAGTGTGCCACCCTGAAGAGTGTGCTGAGCAGATTCTGATTCCCAGGGGGAAGACGACGTCACAGTGGAAACTGAAACCAAAGGGTAGCTGTCCCCTTGGGCTCCAGGATCCGGAGACACAAGATGTGGAAGGGCACCGAGGTCGGCACCATCCCTACCTACCCGAGCTTGTCGAGCTAAGGGTCCACCAGTGTCACCTGATGCACTGTCCCTCTTGGTGGCAGAGTTGGGACTCACCCCTGAGCTGTGGCCTCCCGGCCCACTCTCACCTGACCCTCCCCAGCAGCGGGCTGTCTCTGCAGCTGCCGACTGCTGGGGCCTGTGAGGCCAGGGAGAGTCACTGTTGGCTGTTCTCAACAGCTTGTTAAGTTTCAGATATGACTAGTCTGTCCTAGAAGGCCACCCTGATATGGCGGTGGTGCGGGACAAGGAACAAGCCTGTCCCCTCCTGGTAGGCTGTGCTCTGCACAGACAGGAGGTTCTCCGCAACGCTCCTCCAGCCCCAGCTGCCACTGCAGCACCTAGGAGAGTCATGCCTCTCCAGAGGGGACCGGTCCCCTGGAGGCCTCTTCTGGCAAGGTCACTGCCAGCTACCAGGAGCCCTCACTTATTGCTTATTGTCAGTGGTGGCCAAGCCAGCCTGCTTCCAACGTGATTCCAGTGGGCTCCCAGACATGGCTACCACTGAAACACCCCTCAGAGGGGATGTGGATTCCTCAGATTCCATGGATTTCAAGACAGGCCTCTATGTCCCCTGCCCAACAGCCTGCTTGGACAAGAATCTTCCAGGTCCATGACCAGTGGGTGTTCACCCGGCCTTAAGCACACACCCTTCCAGAAAGCACCCATGCAGCTTCCTGGCCTCCATGTAGCACCCAGGCCTGGGCACAGTGAGGGCTTAAGCCTTTCCCCTGAGGATACAGCTCACGGGTGTGTGAGGACCCCCAGCCGGGCCCGGCCCTGGGGTGCTGACTCCCCTTGCCCTGACCCCCTCCTCCACATGGGGTGGGAGGGATGCTCATCAGCCTCCTGGGCTCTTCAGGCCCTTGCTCTGTGGAACACTGAGGACGTGGGGAGAATGAGCCAGCTGATGGGGCACTGACCACAGGCACGGTCACTGCATCTCAGGGCCACCCCAACACACCAGCAGACGGCAGGAAGGGCCTGTCTGAGTCTATCAGGGTTTTGGTTTCTAACGTGCTGCCAAATCAGGTACCCTCTGGGCCTCGTCTTCCTTTTAGTCACCGGGTACTGCTCCAACACAAAAGACCACGAGTATGTCATTTAATGAGGAGAAACCTTATTGTCACAGTCTGGTAAGACACAAGTCCATTCATGAGTCAAAAGTCCACTCCGTAAGAGAAGTTATCACAACCTGGTAGTTGAGTCCAAGTTGAACGAGCACATCTCAGCACAGGACCTCAGATCCAACGGGCATGCGCAGCTCTCAGTTCTGCCTTCTTGGTGGCATGAGGTCCCCCACTTCCTGTGCTCACCTCTCCCTCGTGTCCCACAGTTGGTCACTGGAGTCCCGCCTCATTAGCACAAGTGCTGCGCATTCTCCACTGTCAACATCACAGGGGCAGGATCCACAACACATGGGAGGGATCGCGCCATGTTGGGACTCACAGCCAAGTCAAATCAATACATCCATTTTTGAGGGGACACAATACAATCCATGATGGTCTTTACAGTTTTTACACAGTCATTTATGCTAAAAGTCATTGGACACCCAAGGCCTGCAAGGAGGGGCCAGCCACTCATTTCACAGCTGAGGACACCAAGTCATCGGGGTGGTGGGCACCCATGAGGTATCAGGTGGGTGGGGCCTCAGGCAGGTCAGCCCCACCAGCTCACACTCATGAGTGAGGACACAGGCTGGGCAGAGCTGATGGCCACTCAGACCATGGATCATGAGAGGGCTGCAGGGCTCTCCGAGCCCTCACACTGCTGTGGGAGTCCAGAGAGGATAAGTGTGACCTGCTAAAGGTCACACAGCAAATAAAAGCTAAGCCAGGTCAGCTCCTTTCTCCAAAAGAAGACAGCCTGGTCCACAGTGCCCCAGAGAGCAGCTAGCGAAGAGGAGGCCACAGGTGACCAGAGGCCCAGCCTGGCTGAGTGCCCTCACCCAGATAGGCACGTGCAGGTCACCCGCCTGTGCCCAGGCTCCTCATGTGACCCACAATAGAGGACAGTGTCTGGGCCTCGCAGAGAGGGAAAACACACCCTTCCCAGGGTGAGCAATGGAAGGGCAGGTGGGCTGAGGGCCAGCAGAAGTGCCTCCCGCAGTCTTGGGCTCTACTATGAGCCCTGCACAAGGGCCACCATGGGGAACGAAGTGGGCTGCCTATGTCAGGATGCTGGTGGCCTCTTTCCCAGCATGGTAACAGTAGGGATCGGGGGGGGCTGTACTGCCCTCCACCAGGGCCAAGACACAGAAGACTGTGGCACCTCATTAGTGGCGGTAGGATACAGGCCGAGAGGATGAGAGTATGTCCAGAATGTGGCTTCAGCAGCTTCCTGTGATTGCTTTGCCCAGTTTGCTGGCTTGTGAGGTGACGGATGGAGGCAGCTGGCAGTGTGGGCAGCGTGCTATGTACACTCCACCTGCGGGAGAATAGGGCAGCTGGGCGTGTGTCCCCCGAGGCCAGCCAGTCCACATCCTTGCAGGACCCCTATAAAGGCCCCTTGAACTGGTTCCCAGACAGGTGCTGCCGGATCCAGGGCTTGGAGCTGGCAGCATCCCCCAGTTTTCTCCAGACCACCTGCAGAAGTGAGAGAAGTCAGTGCAACCCGCCCAGCCCACACTCAGTACACACCAGGCCCCAGCCACGGCACCTGGGGGAAACCGGGGTGCAAGAGGCTGCAGCACACCTGCCTTCAAGCCTAGGATCCCCTCCTGGCAAAGGTCTGGAGAAGGAAACTGCTGCCCAGTGGGCCACGGAAGAGGCCTTCTTGGGAACCCACACGACTCCCTGGCAGCCTGCAGAAGGTGCCAGCACTCTGAGAGGCCCAGGGGACACCAAACAGAAAAAACCCAACCTGTAGTCAGCCAGTGGATAGGACTCATAGCAACCCTACAGGAGAGCCTAAAACTGCTCCCACTGAGTTTTTGAACGGCTTCCAGTGGATTCGAAATGCCAACCTTTTGGTGAAGAGTTGTAATGAGCCACCAGGGTTTCCAGGGGACATCCTGCAGGGACTGGCAAAAGAGCTGGGTGTTCAGACAAGACCAGTTCTCTGGAAGCAGGGCTCTGTTCAGATCCCCAGGCGCTCTCTTGGTGATGCAAGGGGCTGCGGAATCCCCAGGAGTATAGCCACCCCGGGACCATTCACCCTGCCCTGTGTCCCTACACCACCCCACCCTGGTCCCATGCCCCGCCCCCGCCCCGCCCCCGGAAGCGCCTCCTCACGTTGCACATCTCGCGGACTATGGCCTTCTTTTTGCTGAGGCCTTCTTCGCAGCTGTCCTGGAGCTGCCGGTCCAGGTTCCCGTGCACCTCCAGGACCTGCAGGCACCAAGCCGCGTCACCTTACGTTCCCTCCCACCCCCCAAAACTGACAAGGGGGCCCCCTGTGGGGGACAGGCACGGGGGATGAGGGGCCTGCGTACTAGCCCTCCCTCGCCCTGGCAGCATCTTGCACCCCAACAAGGAAGGCGTCGGCCCTCCGACCACTGAGGACGGACCACCAGAGCAGGAACAGACAATTGGGAGGGACAGCCCCCCGATCGAGGACTCGCTGCCACCCAGGGCCCGAAGACTCCACGAAGACGACCCACCTTCTTGCACTTGACAGTGGGGGGCGTCCCAGGACGCACGTGCGCTGTCTGTGCAGACAGAGACGGGGGTTCCCCACGGCGGAGCAGGGTGTGTGCACTTGTGTCCACTCAACACGTGGGAGGGGGGTAGGGGCTGGGGGAGTCTCCAGTGCGCGGTGTGTCCCCCGCCCCAGGCCCCGGGAGCCAGAGACGGGCCAGCACACCTGTCTGGAATCGTGGCGCCGCCTCCCTCTCTCTCCGGCCTTGGGGTGCGTGCCTCACCCCCGGCCTGTTCTTCCAGCTGCAGCTGCGCTGCCGCCACCACCGGGAGCCTCCAAGTCCCTCCCCCACAGTGTTGCCGGCGGCCATGGCCACCCAGTCACCCCGACAGAGGAGCCGGATGCCCCGGCCCCAGTGCAGAAACAGGGCGCCTCCGCGTCAAGGCAGGACTGGGGCGCCAGGCCGGGCCTTCATGGCGTGAACCACGGCCTCGGGCTTCTGTCCTGCGGAGCTGTATCCCGCGAGGGGCGGGGAGGGCAACTCGGGGCAGGCTGGGCCCTGTGGACGGTGGGGACCACACGTGTGACGACCAGGGCCTCAGCAAGCACCCCGAAAGTGTGGGCAGGGCCCAGGCAGGGAGATGGGGCTGAGGAGGGGATGCAGAGAAGGGGAGGGTATGGGGCTGAGAAGACCCCAGCCCTTGTGGCTGGCTGATCCCATCTACCCCCCACCCCCACCCCACTCTCCCCAGGGAAGTGGTCTGAATTCAAACCTGTCAGCCTGACTCCCAAGCCCCCCTTCCCACTCAGCCACCAGGCTTGAAGTCACTCCCTGAGGTCTGGGAGACTCTCCTACCCATACCCTAATTGAGAACCATGTATCAGCTTCCAGCCAGAGCCATAGGGGCAGAAGGCCAGGTGAGGAGGGGGCCTAGCTGGCCTCTGTTGGACACTGACTGTCCCCCTGGCTCCCTTATCCACAAGGGCCCTGACCTGGATGTTGTGGAGGAGGAGGCTTCTGTCTGGAGGGCAGCATAAAGCAAGCTCAGGATGGAGCCCAAGGAGCCAGCAGAAGCCGGGAGACCCCAAGACACCAGCATGCCCTAGGGAGTCAGCAGGTGTGAACTCAGAGAGCACTCAGATCCCGGGCTGGGACTCTTTGACTGCTAAGTGACACCCACACTGGTGACCTTGGACACCTTGTACAAGACCCTCAGCTTCGAATTCTTAGTCCCTGGGGCCCCAGTACCGCTCCCAGTTTCAGGGCTGAAATGAGTATATGTATATACATATACATATGTATGTGTGTGTGCATATACGTATATATGTATATATATATATACACACACACAAGTGTCGGGGGCCATGAAAAACTTCAGGCCCCAAAAAAACAGGAAGTCTGGAAAGCCCCTGAAAACACGCGTGCGCGAAAATTACCCGCACGTCACTGCCCAGCGTCACTGCCCAGTGTCACTGCCCAGCGTCACTGTCCAGGCATACTGCCTAACCAAGCATAAAACGCCAAGTGCCTTACACCAGATATCACTCGATTCTAAACCCCTCCCCTCCTCAATGTGTATATATTCCGCTGTTGCAATAAAATTTTTTTTTGAGGCTTGATCAGAATCTTGTCTTGCCTCCATTTCCTCGCGTCTCTTGTCCTGTTTTCCTTTTCACAGGTTCCTCCCCGCTCCCCCGCTGAAATGCCCCGCGGGCCGGGGCATACTAGAAAATAGAATATATAGCAAAGTGTAGTCTTGTCATCAACACAAGCTAAAATTGGCTAAATCATGAACTGGCTACACTATTACAACACAAAATGGCTATGGTTAAGCTAAGTAAGACGGTGAGAAAATACATGGTCGTGGCAAAGATGAGAAAAACAACTGCGAGATGGACATAGCCTCAGGTGGCCCGGGCACCGATAAAGGCCATAACCAATGAGGGAGAAGTCAACAACATGAGGTTCCAGAAGATAAGAACCTCCGGACTGGACGAAAGCAACCAGAACCAAGTAAACAACTTGTCTTAAAAATCTAGCACTCTGGACTTGGGGCGCAGCAGTCCCCTCTGGGGGTCTGTGTCTGAGGTCTGCTGCCCTGACCTCGTCCGCCCCATCCTCAAAGGCCTGGAGGCGCAGTCTCCCTTGGGATGTCTGTACCTGCGTTCTGTTATTGTGCCCCAGCTTCGAGGGCCTGGGGCCCAGCCTCCTCCTGAGAGTCTGTGTCTGCTGGTTTGCTGTGCTGGGTGACCTGACCCTGGGACCTCATCTGCTTGCCATCAAAGGTTGGTTCCAGGGACTGTGAGGTTTCCTGTTGCTGCCTGAGTCTCCTGGGCCATCCCTCTTGGCAGATCTACCTCTGAGACACCTCATCATTCTGACATCTGAACGGCCTGCTTCCAGGGACTGTGACAAGCCTTCTGTTAATACCTGAGCTTGGTGTGGGGTTCCTGTCTGCTTCATCTCAGAGACTTCTTGTCATCATAAAAGTCTTCTTTGAATTCTCCAGACATCAGAACGGTGACAGCACAGCCAATTCTTCAATTCCTTAGAGTGAAGCCTGCTTTTAGGGAAGTGAGTGTGTTGACATACTAATGTTATGACATGACCGCTGCAGTCCCTGTGGGACCCGGTGGAACCTGGGGTGGGGGGGGTGGTGTTTAACTAATGCAAATGAGAGTTCCCATCTAACGTAAATGCAGATAAGAGTTCTTAGGTAATGTGAAGAAGAGCGCTTCGTGTTCCTGTGCTAGCACCTCCTTCCCCCCTGCTTAATTGTAAATGTGTAGTTTGATGAAATGAAGCATGTTATTGACTCCAAACCTTGCTAGTTACTTATTTTCCTCTCGCGATCCCCGATATTTTCTGGGTGCTTACAACAGGGGCCCACTCTGTAAGTTATTGAGATGCAGCCAGCCTTGGGCCTCTGCGCACCAAAGCCACACATTACAAGGACATTGGGTACCCTCCTGACGGGAACCTCCACAAGCCAGGCCGCCCACTCCTCCACCTGGGCAGAGCTGGGGTACTAGCTAGGGGTTGGGGAACTCTTCAACCGCTAGAAGCACACACTTTGGGGTCCAGAAGGCAGGATTGGCGGGGGACGGTTCTGCTGACCCTGACTCGGGACCCACTCAGCCCCGGTTTCTGCCATCTGGCCTCTACAAAGCGCCCCTGTCCCCAGATGTCTACAGAACGCTGGGGCACACGGCCGGGAGGCTGTTTCATTAACGCTGAGACTCGGCCCGTGAGGCCCAGTCTCAGGTGCCAAGTCCAAGTCCATCAGCGTGTTAGGAAATCAAGCAGGGATTTTTAGGGGCCTTGGGGAGGCGGAAGCAGGGCCAGCGATCTGAGGCTGAAGACTGGACTGCCCCTACCAGCCAGGAGAGGGCGCGAGCCACACGTGTATGTGCACGCACGTAGGGCCACCTTCCGGTCGGAACCTTCTGGGAAGCCCCCACCTAGGCCTGGAGTAGGACCCTATGCCACCTCTACCCTGACATCTCTGGCTTTGGAGTCTCCATCTGTCCCAGGAGCTCCGGGAACATGGGGCTGTAATGCCAGCCCTTTCCTGGCCCGGCTGAGGGTGGCTCCGATGAGGGTGTGGCGCTGAACAGGAGCAGGTAGGACACCCGCAGGTCTTCCCTTTTTCTTTTCAGAAAGCCATACTTTCTTCTGATTGGCTGACAGGACCTACTCGCCCCGCCCCTCCGGTCGTTTATTGTCGGCGCCGAGACGCAGCGTGATGACGTAGGCGTCCCGGCGTTCCATGTCCAAGATGGCCTCAATCTGAGAGGAAAGGCGGTGCTGAAGGGTTTGCCTGAGGAGGAGGGCGAGTGACCAACGGACAACGGGCAGCGCCACCCACCTCTCGCGCGCTTGGAGGTCGGTAGGGTATGAGCAACTGTCGCCGACCGACCGTCGCCTTCCGCTAGCGGAGTCTCTCTGTGGGTTCCGCCTCCCTCAGCTACCCTGCGGTGCCGACTGAAGTAAGCGGGGACCCTGGGTGTGGGGCAGTCTTCGGGAGTCCGAGGCTCCGGGACAACGCAGGGAGGCCGGCCAGACGCTGGCGCGAGTTATGTCGCGCACCGCGAGCGGCAGTCAGGGTTCGGGAACTTTCTAGCAAGTGAAGAGAAGGGACGGAGGAGTTCGGCGCTCGGGCGCGGACTAAGCGTTCCTTTGCCGTTTCGAGGGGTGTCGGCCCTGGTTAGGCCTGAGACTTTGGGGATTGTATTGTTGTCTGGGGTCTGCATTTAGAGTTTGAAGAGCCAGCTGACAAGGCGGGACTAAAAATGAGGGGAAAAAAACTTTCTGTGTTTGAGGTTCCTTTTTGCTGCGGTCAAGTTTTTACAAGCAGTCGTTTCCTGGGATGTTCGGTTTGGTTTAGCCTGGTTCCGTCGGAGACCAGAGGAATGCGTTAGAAAGTTGGGGGCGAGTCTAGAGGTTATCTGAGCGCTCGTAAACTACTGCCTGCAAAACGTTAGCTCGGTAACGCTTCCTGAATTTGGATTGCTGGTTCCTCAGGGCTTGCGCTAAGTCACCTGGCGTTCGGGACGACTTGTCAGAGCAGTTACTTCAGGGTGGCCTTTTGTGACTGTGAGACAGAGTCGGCGCTGTCTGGGTCCCTTTGCTGAAATCGCCTCTCGAGATGTCGGACGCGGTGCCTGGCGGTTGTTGGCGCCCGTTGGAGGTCCGTGTGAACGGTGTTGCTGGAATGAAAGCTCGTGAGGGGAGGAATTTTTCCTTATTTTTACACTGTGCTTACAATGAAAGTTCACGGGGCAAATTAGTTTCTCGTTGAACAATTAATACACACGTTGCTTTGGAACGTCTGTTGCCAAGCGCACCACATGTCGACCCTGCCCCTCCTCCGCGCCGGGCTCCCTGTTTCCTTGGTCGGGTTTTCCTGCCCTTTCCCGCCGTCTCCTCTCTGCCTCGGGGCTGGCGTGCGCGTTCCGTCTGGTCCACGTGACGGAGCTACGCAGCGCGTTTTTCATATGTGTCGTTGCTTGTCCTGTAGACCTGTTAACCAGCTAATGTTTGACTGAAGGGTGAACCTCGGCAGTGACTTCAGTACTGAGTTACAGATGTGTCTCCAAACTCGGTCAGAAAGTCTGGAGGAATTTTTTCTCATTCAGCTTTGTATCGGCAGCACCTGAAGAGTGCCTCACTTACAGTAAGCGCTCACTACTGCAGAATGGATGGATGGATGGGTGGTGACAGTGTGGTGGTGTGCAGCGACATTCTGCTGTAAAATGTGAGTGTACTTACAATGCTTGGCTGTTTAATCTTAGCTGTACTTGTAATAATTAGGCAGGATTGAGTGGCTACGATTACTGTCCTACTTTTAGGATTTTTTTCTTTTGGGTGTGTTGGGGGGTGTCTGGTTTTGATTACATTGTGATGAATAATTTAGACATATTACCTGATTCTTGTATAGCTCATGTTTAATGTGTGTTCCATTTTGAAAATGTAGTGTGCACCATAAGCAGTGAAGAAATGTTTTGTTAATGAAGTTAGTAATTTTAAATTGTTTCTAAAACTGAATATCATTTTTTTAAAAAGTCACTGTTCTGACCTATAAGATGAGCTAGTTCATTTGAGGAAGTTGTGTTTGAGAGCATTAAGTTTACCAAGTGCCTGGGGAAAAAAAAAGTTTTCTGCTGTTTTTTTCTAAAACTGAGATAGAAGAAAGAAAATTGACCAGAGACGCTAAGAGAATGTGTAATTGGGTTAAGTCTAACTCACGAGAATTACACATCAGAGTACTTGCGGATTATTGGGAATAAAATGGCACAAAACAGGGGCAGAAACGCACCACTGTGACGATCTAGTGAGATTTATTTGGAGAGAAGAGAATGGGGTCTAAACCAAGATGTGGTTCAGCCCCTCCAGTAGCCAGTAAGGAAGATTTTTATAGTTGTAAAGTTCTGATGAGGAAGTGAGGAATGACTGATGCAAAAGTAATTTATGGTTTTATAGCAGAAAGCTCTGGTAAGGAGGTGGGGGTGGCTGGTGCAAAAGTTATTTATGGTTTTGTGGTCAGGTAGCTGTGGGAAATGTCAGGCTGTCTGCAGCTGATGGCGGGGTCTGATCTTGGGGTAAGACTTTGTTATTATAAAACAGGGGTTTAGGCCACCGGCCAGAAAAAGCCGCTGGTGAGACAGGGGTAAAGTAAATGCCCAAGAGGTTAGTTACATGCTGGCACCTAAGGGACAGGGGAGTTCAGGTCCTCAGAGTCTATCCGACGTCTTCAGGCAAGCTCAGCATTTTTAACTGGTAGACAGGGGTAAACATGTGGGCAGTTGGGGCATCCCGGTGTGGAGCTATGCTTCGGGAACTGGGTGGAAGTCCACTGGGTGGAAGTCCACTGGGTGGAGGTCCACTGGGGAGGAGATAATGCATTGAGAACTGAGCGGCAGTCCACTGGGTGGAGGTCCACTGGACTAAGGTGCACTGGGTGGACGTCATTTGATGATTCTAAGGAAAAGGCTATAAAGGTTTTAACTCAATGGCTCCTATAAATTATTGTGTGATTTCTGGACCAAGTAGTGCTAGGAGGTCAGGAATTTTAAGAAAATCAAATGGAGTTCGTCATGCTACTTCAGCTTGTGCTAAACCTCCCTGATTTCCAAGGGCAGAGTTCCCTCGCAGATAAAATTGTAAAATCATTATTTATAGCTTATGAAAAGTCCTACAAGTACAGTTAAGGAAAGAAGACTGGAGACACAGATGTCTCAGTTTTTACAGAGAGCAGTCAGATGGTTTTAGATGCGTGTGTTATAGAGTCTTGTTGGGAGAGGCGTGAGTCTGTGGTACTTGGAAAAGGAGAACTGGTTCCCTCAAACCTGCAGAGCTTCGATACAGTAAAAGGTGGCATGAGTTTCTTTCTTTTTGTGACAGGTTTACTAGACTTATGGTGTGCAGGGGACTGCTGGGCATGACTCTGTTTTGGTTTCTGTAGAACACTAAACATCATCACTCTTCCTGTCCTGTTAGGCAGAAAAGTCCATGTGCGCTGGATGAAATCTTAATTGGATAGATTTATATCCTTTGGAACTCCCAAACCTAAAGTGTTGGTTAATAGGTTGATGTCAGCCTGGAAGGGATCTTCAGAAATGGGCTGCAAGGCTCTGGTATTACCCTTGGAGTCTGTTACTCTGGTTAAAACCAGAAACCAAACCCTTCAAGCTGATCCCATCTCTATAGGACAGAGTAGAACTACCCTGTAGGGTTTCCCAGGAGCCCCTTGTGGAACTGAACTGCCGACCTTTTGGTTAGTTAGCAGCTGTAGCTCTTAAACATTACACCACCAGGGTTTCGATTATTCTGGTTAGTGCTAAGAATAGGAGAGGAATGCTTCTTAAGTTCATAAATGCACTCAGAATGTGTAGTGTTAGTTAGCATGTTAGGTGACATTCAGCATTCAGAGAATTCTTAGAGGCTCACGTAATAGGCCAGAACTGAGAAGATACACGTTTATCAGGGGTATAAAATTTTAGAAACTCATCTGTATATGTTTGAGATGAGGAAGACCTGTCTCATTGACAAACGTGGTTCCAGGATGTAAAGTTCCATATACGGAAGTAAAGTTGTGTTCAGATTGACAAATCGTGACTCCTGAGGGTATTAGGGTGCCCTCCAGTCAGTTCTCACTCATAGTGACCTTATGTATAGCAGGAGGAAACGCTGCCTGGTCCTGTGACATCCCCTTGGTGAACTAGCTGTGTGAATTAGGGGAGTTGCTTCACATCTCTCCGGCCCTTTTTTCTTAGTGATAAGTGGTGAGGATGAGAATTCAGAACTTGTAGTGAACACCCTTCAGTGAACGCACCGTGGGTGTGCTACTGAAACTTGGTAGGTTCCCTCTTCCCCCGTATTCGGAAGATCGTGTCAAGAGTGTTGTTTTCCATTTTGATTGATAACATGTAAGAGGGACCGGGAAACACTGAAAACCATCTGTTAAGAAAACGGGGCTGTGCGTTCACCCTGGGGAAGACGAGAGAATGTGAAAATTGTCTTCACGTATTTGAAGAGCAGTCAGTAAGAGGGGACGTGTTTTCTCTGCAGCTCTCAGGGCTTCGAGGGCTGGAACCGATGGTGGGCGTCACGGCGAGTAATTGGAAGGCGGGTTTCATTCATTCGGTGTTCTGTGCCATCCAGGTACCAGATCCCAGTGACAAGCAGTTCAGGTGACAGATGAGCTACACAGATAAAAACCAATATACTGTTAATAGAAGAATTAATATGAACATCAGATAGTAATACCCAGAAATGACGTGGGCTGGCTTTGTCACCTAACAAATGAAAGTGAAAGGAGCCCCGGTGGTGCAGTGGTTGAGTGCTTTAAGCCCACCAGGACTCTGGGGGGAAAGATTTGCAATCTGCTTCCCTAAAGACTGTGGCCTAGGACACCTAGAGGAGCAGGACTTCTCTGTACTGTTGGATCACTAGGAGTCCCCATCAACTCAGAGGCAAGGAGTCAGTGACAGTGGCCAAGTGAAAGTGAGCAAGTGACAATATCATTGTTAGGAAAGAATTTCTGTACCAAGTGAGAGAATTCTGAGAATATTTAGGAGGCTGCTACTCGCTGTAAGAGTTGGTAGTTTTAAACACAGAAAGTGCATTTAATCCTTTGTGAGGTGAAATAGCCTGTTTAAAGCACAAGCCGGAAAGATGTTATTAAAATGTCTTGACATGCTGTTTGTTTCTGGAGGGATATTCATTTTGTAGAGCGCAGAACCCCCTCAGTTTTGCAGTTATGTGAATTGCTGATGAGAAATTTCATAATTTAGGGTCTTATGAAAAATAATTAAAGAAGTAGTAGGGAACAGAGCTGAGGCGAGAACTTTTTCAGCAAGGTGGATGTATTCTGTTTATAAACATGCATTTTCATTGAATTTCATGTATCTTTCGTTGTGTCCCTGAGTCTAAAGGTGCCTACATTAGATTATTAGCATAGTTTGGCCAGTGACAGCAAGATAATACAGGCTTGCATAGGGACTGAGAGTCTTTTGCATGCTGGGTTTGTCTTTGTCCTTCCTCTGTCTTAGAGAAAGAGCTTCCCTTCCAGGTTTAGTCTTCTCACTGTTCCTTTATTGCCCTTAGGCAGTGAACCCCTCTCCATGACTGCTTCACCCATGTTTACAAACTCCTTTCCTTCTGGCTTCAGCTTGCTTCCTCCGTTGTGCTGCTAAACAAGACAAGACCCCAAAAGCCTGGCCCTTGCTCTTCCCCATCTCAGAAGAATAACCCATGGTGTAGCCTGTACACTCTTTAACTCCTGCCCCACTGCACTTCTAAAAATGTTCTTTTATCTCTGTGGGGTATACGTGTGTCACATTATCTCATCTGATGTCTGACGTCCTAAGAGGGGAGGAGCATCAAAATGAACCCTCCAAGACTGATTCCTGTGAGACGGATGCCATCTGTATCACTTCCAACACAGCAGCACTCTCTCCTTCCCTGGGCTCAGTAATACAGTGTTGTGGCCACACAGAGCAGACAGCCATTACTCGCAATTATGGGGTTTATTAGGGAAGTCGTGGTTACCATTCAGGCTCAGAACACTCAGGATGCCATTATTCCATCTAGGCAGCCTCTTGCAGCTGTGCTTGAAGGCGCACCCCTCCCTGGCCCTAGGTCTCTGCCCCAAGGCACTCAGCTTTTTCTCTCCCTGTGCTGGGAAGCCCCCTGCACTGTCTCCTGCTGTGGAGTCTCTCTGGCCATCACTGTTTTCAGGCTTCCAGCTCAGTCCCTCACTTTCCAGCTTCCAGAAGCTTCTGAGCCCAGGAATCTCAGGTCTGCTCGATGTGCTGGCATCTGACTGTTCTTCCTCGATGGTGGTGAGATGCTCTCTGTTCCTGCCTTGGGATGGTGCCTTTGAAGCCCGGTGGGATGGCATAACTGGCTGGCCATTTGGTAGGCTCCAGTTACCCTGTCTCAGAGTCCTGCCAATCACGGGAGTGGGAGTTACAAGACTGTGGCTCGAAGGGCCACACTGAAGCGATACATCTCACCACAGCGTGCATCCGTGTTACTGAGATGTGTACGTCTAATTTACGTACTGTAGCTGTCACCTACTTAAAGTGCACATGGGTCAGTGTTTTTAGTACTTCACGGACTTAGGGTGAACCAGCACAGTTTTCAGTGTTTGTAAAAACAGCTGTCACTAATTGTCGTAATCTTTTCTCATGGCTTATCCTTTAACTTTCTGTAGCATTTGTCCTTGTTGAGTACCACTCTGGTTTAGAGCTGGCATCTCTGGGTTTCTAATGTGATTAAGGATGCAAATTTCTCTACATCTTTGACCATTGCCACCCTCTTTCTCCTTTCACGCTTCTTCCAGCTGGTAGGTGTTCTTTAGAGTTCGGGCACACACTTCTCCTTTCAGTCCCCTTCTCCCCGTCCATCACCCTGACTTTAGTTGTCGTCTCTGTCTTGTTGTTGTTGTTAGGTGCAGTTGGATCAGCTTCCACTTATGGCAACTCTGTGTACAGCGGAAGGAAGCCCGGCCAGTCCGGTGTCACCCTCACAGTCCTCGCTGTGTTGGAGAGCACTAGGGAAAGCCGCTGTGTCATGACCCCTCCTCTCAGGTCCTCCTCCTTTTTGCTGACCCTCTGCTTTACTATGCATAATGTCCTTCTCCAGGGACTGGTCCTTCTGGCAGCGTATCCAAAGCACGTGAGATGAAATCTCACCATCTGCACTTTTAAGGTGTATTCTAGGTGTACTTCTTCCAAGACAGACTTGTTTGTTCATTTGGCGGTCGATTCTCACAAACTTTTGAGAGACCTGTGTTACCTGTATTACTGTGGACTCACTGGTTGTTTATTCACTCTTTTACGATGGATCATAGTCGTCTTCCTCTTTGTCAAGTTGCCCCGAGTTTGCCCAGTCAGAACCCGTCATGCTAGCTCCTGTGTCCTTTACAGAAGAAGGTTCCAGTTAGACTGAGCACATCCCAGGTAGGCCCCTGCCCGTAGTCTGGAATCAGATACTTTTCAGGGCCTCCTGGTTCCCTTTAGGAGGTAGTGGCATTGAGAAACTGAGATTGGAATGTACATATGTTCTCTGTTACAGGAGTTGTCACTGCTTGTAGGTGCAGCCACATACGAGATTGTTTGTTTCTCAGGATTTTGATGCAACAGTGGGTACAATCTTCAGCTGCAATTTGAAGATGAGTGGTTCAAAGCCACTAGCTGCTCTATGAGAAAAAAATGTGGCAGCCTGTTCCGTAGAGTTTTACAGGCTTAGAAACTCTTTGAGACCATTGTACTGTGTCCTGTGGGGTCACTGTGAGTCGGAACCAACTGAGCAGCACTAGGTCTGGTTTTGGGGCAGAAGATGGGCACTGGGATTCTCCTGGAGGGCGGAAGGTGCACCAGCAATAAGGGGGTCATGTCATTGAGGACGGGGGAGGGCGTGGGAGGCCTGAGTGTCTCGGACATGTTTGTCTAGGTTTAACTCAAGAAAGGGGAAGGAAATACTACTGTGAAATTTGGAACGTATTAGTAATGTGGATCATGTACTGATCAGCTATGGCGATTAGCCTTGGTCCACACTCACCTGATAGTGTTGTTTCTATGGGAATTTTGATCCAAAATAGTATACGCTGACACCAGCTTATACTGGGTGGCATCGCTTTTCAACTTGGTTTCTTTTTCCCTTTCTCTTAGGATTCTGACATTTGCAAAGATCCTTTTGGGAATAACAAGTCTACCTCAATAAATGAAGGAGAATAAAGAAAATTCAAGCCCTTCAGTAACTTCAGCAAACCTGGACCGCACAAAACCATGTTGGTACTGGGATAAGAAAGACTTGGCTCACACACCCTCGCAGCTGGAAGGACTCGACCCAGCCACTGAGGCCCGGTACCGCCGGGAGGGAGCTCGGTTCATCTTTGATGTAGGCATATGTCTGGGGCTGGGGCTGTATCCTGCTTCTCCTGGAGTCTGTTAGGCACAGCTCTCTCCCGCTTTAAACTGGATACTGTTGACAAAATGCATAATTTCTGTACTAAAACTACTCATGCAAAATGTTACCTTTGATTTGTTTAGCTGTCCATGAGCTTGTCAGTGCTTTCTGTATCATTTGAATGTGGAGACTTGGCTGTTGAGTATTAGTGACCATCCAGGAGGACAGCCAGTGCCCACGGAGATCCCAGTTGATCTGCTTTGAAAAGATGCTGAACCAATGCCTTGTTAAAAGCACCAGAGTCTCACTGGCTTATCTTGGTACCAGAGTCCTGACACCCTGCTGATGCTTGGCCGCTGATACTTATTTTCTTTACCTTGGTTTTATTGTTATTGTTTGTCTTTATTGTTTTTCCACGTTTAACTAAGACTATAACCGAGAAAAATTCATGGCTAAAGTCCTTAACCAGAGCAACAGAAACTATGATACCCTGGCAACTGGAATCATTTATTTTCATCGCTTCTATATGTTTCATTCCTTCAAGCAATTCCCAAGATATGTAAGTGTTTTGATTTTATTGTACTTACAACATTTATTATGTCCACGTGATTGATATGCTGTACTGTCTTTAAATTTTGGTGGACAAATTGTAGTCTGTGTTTAGATTGTATTTTCTTGAACGTATTTTTTAACAGTATGTAATGTGTATCAACAAAATCAAGTGTTAACTTTGTTTTTTCAGGTTAACCGTGTTCAAATCTTTTCTTTTTGTTTTTAATTTAGACTAATATAGCCCGTAGTCCATATTGTATATTGGCTGAAAGTTTACTTTTTTGTTACCTTTACCTCTGTAAATTTGAGCTTATGAAGGAGGCCCAGTAAAGGTGAAGAAGGCAGCTCAGTGAAAAATTCCCTCTGTCAGACACTCCCTCTGCCATTTCTCAAATACGAACTTGAAACACCTGCTTTCTTGCTCTGTTGGGTCTTTCCTTGCTCGGTGGAAATTGACATGACCAAAATTGACATGACCAGCTTGACCTCAAGCTGCTTTCAGTCTGTGGTAGGCCATATAGTATGTACAGGACACATGGCTGAGGGGCCTAGGAGAAGTGCAGGGGGCGGGTGTGACATTTGAGGGGAAAAATCATTCCATCCAGGAGGGATCTAGGAAGATGCTCAGAAGGAGGCGCCAGCCATGGATATCATAGGTTCCAACTGTGCACCAGGCCACCAAATACACTGTGGTGGCCAGGAAGCCCATTTGGAAGGAAGCAGGGGGACCCTGGGTGGTAGGACCACCAGGTCAGACCTCAGTAGGTGAGCCATGAACTGATGGAGGGACATTATTGAACCTGTCAGCAATAACTAGTGTCAATACTTGTCCACGCCGGTGGATTTTGCTTTAAAATCTATTTTGTCTGAGATTAGAATTGCCACACCTGCTCTTCTTTGTTGATTGTTACCTTGATATATATTCTTCCATCCTTTAATTTTCAGTTTGTTCTTATCTTTAAGGTGAGTTTCTTGTAGGTAACATATCGATGAGTCATGTCTTTTCATCCAAGATGTCACTCAATGTCTTTGTACTGGAGCATTCAGTGCATTCACATTCAATGTAATTATTGATAGATATGTATTCAGTGCTGCCATTGTGATATGTTTATTTTTCTGTTGATGTTTTCCCTGTTGTTCTTGTTAATCTGTTCTGGGACATTCTTCTTTTTGAGTTGATTTTTCACCTTTTTCAGGGTTGGTTTTGTGGTTATTGAGACTCCTGTATTACGTTTCTTGATTTGATATGTTGCGTCTTTGTTGTTGTTTATGGCTGCCCCTATGATCACCCTTAATAAACTATATATGAACCCAATTTCAATTACTAACATCCTTGTCAACTGCCTCTTCATCTGGAAGGACTATAATGACTGTAGTACATCTGTCTTTTTTAATACAATGGCATCATAGTTTTCATGATATGATCACTGGATTATTTCTTCCACTACTATATCTTTGATTCAGTTTGGGGCCTACCCTAACTGAATAGGATTCAAGGTAATGTGTCCTGTATTTGCTTCTAAAATATAAAGTTAGTGGTTTTGTTCTTCCCAAGAGATTTTTTTCAGTATTTCTTGTAGCTTTGGTTTGGTTTTTACAAAGTCTCTGAGTTCCTGTTTATCTGCGCATGTCTTAATTTCATTTACATGTTTGAAAGGTAGTTTTGCAGGATATATCATTCTTGGTTGGAAGTTCTTCTCCTTCAAGGCTTTGAATGTGCTATGCCACTGTCTCTGTGCCAGCATTGTTTCTGCTGAGAAATCTAACGAAAGCCTACAGGGTTTCTGTCTGAATGTTAGCTTTGCTTTGAGTCTTGCTACCTTTAACAGTTTCTGCTTTATGTTTCATTTTGTTAAGCTTGATTGTAATATGTCTTGGGATCTGTCTTTTGAGATCTGTATTGAGTGGCATTCAGTATGTATCTTTGATATCTATATTCTCTTCTTTCATAATTCTGGGAAGTTTTCTGTCAGCAGCTCAGCTATAATACTCTCTATGTTCTCAGGTGTCTCACTGTGTTCAGGGACACCAATTAATCGTAGACTGTTCCTCTTAATGGAGTCTCACATGCTTGTTAATGCTTCTTCATTTTTCTTGTTTCTTTTTTCTGATTTCTCCTCTGGCCTCTTGTATGTTGGAGTCAGTAGCTCTGTCTTCCAGATCAGAAAGTCTATTTTTCATTTGTTGGATTCTGTTTTCTTGGCTTTGAGTTGAGGTTTCTATATCTTTGATTTTGTTTTTGATCTGCTGGATTTCAGATTACTGGTGTTCCATCAGGTTGAACAGCTTAACTTTTCATTTTCCTCTGCTGCATTTTGTATAAGGTCTAGAAGGGCTCTCTGTATAATCCTTTTGTATTCACCTTCTGATAGTTTCAGAAAGGTTTCTTTGGAAGTTCTTTGGTTATTTCTTTGGAGGGCCTTCTGAAGCCGTGGGTGATTTCTTAGTTACACTTTTTCTCCAGAATTTGTTGCTTTTTGGCATCATGTGAGTCAATAAAGGCTGGGAGACATGCTGTGAGGATGGACTACAGTTATTTCTCTAGGCCGTCTTAAAATGAAAGGTAAAAGGTATCTGACACCTTCCAAAGTCAGTCAGATTTTCAGGTATACAGGTACTTCTTCTGAGCTGGCAAAGTAAGCACCTCTGTATGAACCCCAGATGTTAAACACTAGCTCAAAATACAGAAAGACTAGTGCCCTGCTGGCCTCTGCTGTCAGGCCCCAGCTGTCGGCAACACTGTGTAGAATACTGCTTTTCCTCACTTCCTCCCAGCCCAGGAATTAGGTCCAGCTGAGGCCTCCCTATGGGTATGTCTGCCTCCCAGTGGAACAAGATGGTGTCCAAAACGAGTTTGCTGCCTGCCTGGGTACCACCCACTCTATGGCAGAGGTGGAAAGAGAGGACAAAGGTGCCAAGATGCACAGAGTCCACAGCTTCTGTTGCCAGGCCCCAGCTGTAGGTGACACTGTGTAAAATACTGCTTTTACACAGCGCTCTCCTTAAGGCAGGGGCTGCCTCCCAGCCTAAGAACTGAGTCCAGCTGGGGCCCTCGTATGTGTGTCTCTGCCTACCAGTGAATCAAGATGGTATCTCACAGAAGCTCAGTACTGCCCCAGTACCAGCTACTCTATGGCAGAGGTGGAAAGAGAGGCCAAAGGTGCTGAGATGCACAGAGTCCAAAGCTAGGCTCTCAAATTAAGGCAATTTCGCCTGCTGATCCTGTCAGCAGGGCATCTGAGATTAGCTGCTAGTCAAGTCCCAGCTCCACCTGCCAGCTAAGACAGAGAAAAAAAGTTAAAATGGTGAGTTACCTTCAGTCCACATAAGTTAGCAAAAGAGAGGAAGTTTTGCGTTCAGTGGTATGAAGTCCAAATTAACAACCCTATGCTGCGTCCTAGGGATTTAGGGAGATGTGTGTTTAGTCCACCATCTTGACTCCGTCCCTTTGATGGAGGGACATTGCAAAGGAGAGGCTAGAACTAGACTCAACAGAAAAATCGTGGCTTTTTTCTCTTTCCGAAGGTTTGACCTCGTCTTGTATTCATGCTTTCCTCACTAGCTTGTGAGGTCCTTGAGGAGGGTGACCATGTCAGACCCAGCTTTGTATCTGTGGCACAGTGGCTAGAGGAATTAGGGCACAGAGGATGCTGCACATGGCAGTGAGGGCACTCAGGGTGTAGCGACTGCACTAGGCTCAGGGCGATGGCGGGTAGAGGGAGGAAAGTGCGGACAGTGTCCCAGCGGCCCAGCCTCAGGGCATGGGCTTCAAGGCAAAGCTCACTGTTCAGAGAGCCGTTATCTTTAACATTACAAAAGAAATTTTCTTTCTGTGACTTGACTTCTTGGCATTTACATTGTTTATGCAACATTTTTTTTTAAGAAAATCAAGTTGAAAATTTAGCATGCCATATTGTTTGGGGGTGGGTTATGTATAAGCTTTCATTCAAACTTTCAGGGCATTCCTGGCAAGTCTGAGAGGGTCTGTGAAGGGGAAAGAAGAAGGCAGGTAGAGGCTGAAAGCCATTGCTCTCTGTCTGTGTGACCTTTGGTACCAGTGCATCAGGAGCATTTGTCTGTCTCTTAGGTGACAGGAGCTTGTTGTCTGTTTCTGGCTGGGAAGGTGGAAGAAACACCCAAAAAGTGTAAAGACATCATCAAGACTGCTCGTAGTTTGTTAAATGATGTACAGTTTAGCCAGTTTGGAGATGACCCAAAGGTAAGAATCACGCCTCTGTCCTCTGACCTTACTCCCCGTGGTAGCGTCAGTGTGTGGTGTTCTGTGTGGGCGTGGCTGTGGCCCTGTGTCTGCCTGTCTCCGGGCCCTGGGTGGGCCTTCTCTCTAAGGTGCCTGCCTTCTGAGAGAGAGGAGTGAAGATGATGTGGTCTGCATGTATGTAGTGCTCACTGATGCGTCTGGCAGCATTCTGCACACTTCTGGATGTTAGTGTATTTCACAGAGACAGCACGACTTCTCTTATTGCTGCTGGCACTCCTAGACCCAGAGGCAGTTCAGCTTCTTAGCTTCCATGGTGATGGCAGGGCTACACCCCAGCTAGCTTCTAGGTGACACAGAAAGGATGTCCATGTGTGCTCTGTCTGTTGCCTCTCTTTTGCAGCTCTTTTCAGGAACCCAGAGGCTGATACTGGTCATGCCATCCATCCTGTCCCTTCTCTCACCCTGCCCATGTCTTAAACAGTGCTCAAGTAATCAGACACCTGCTTTGAGGATATTCTCAAAATACCACTTCCAGGGACCAGTGGCAACTTTCTTGTTGCCCATCTAGATTCCTCTGTTACAGACCCTTCTGTTGTTGTTCTTATTTTATTAGGTGCCACTGAGTTGCTTCCAGCTCATGGTGACTCCATATGACAGGGTAAAGTGCCCCGCAGGGGTTTCTTGGCTGTGATCCTTACGGAAGCAGATTACCAGGTCCGTCTCCCTCAGAGACTCTGGTGGGTTCAAACCACTGAGCACTGTGGTCAGCACCAAGGTCCTTAACCACTGCACACCAGGGCTCCTTGTACTGGTATTGCACCTTTTGATTACCTTTATGACATTTATCATAGCTCATCGGTTTTAATCAGAGAATTACAGAAATAGCTGTCCCCTTCTCAGCTATAAGATTGTGTGAGCAGAGACCATGTCTGTTTTGCCTGGTGCCTAGTACCTTGGCTGGGCAGAGAAGGCATTAAGCAGATGCTTGTTGAGTGAATGCCAAATCAGTGTTGTGAGGTAAAACTCAAAGCCTCAGTTAGAGTAGTGCTCGCCAAGGCCATGAAGGTCCATACTATGGACGCTCTTGTCTCTCCCAGGCAGCTTCGATTGCCCCAGTGTTGTCTTTCTGTCTGCCACACACATTTATCAAAGGTCTCCATGTGAGCTGGGAGCATTTCACAGGCCCAAAATAGTTTTGCATGTATTGTAGTTGTAATTAATGCTAATGCCATCTAGGTACTGTCACCGGGGGTAACTCTATCTCCTTCCCTGAATTGTAAACCTAAATGTTTCTGTTCACCTGTTTATAAAAGCTCTGAATGATCAAAAATGCACCTTTATGAAAATACTCTGAGGTTTTCCGGGTCTGTGGTAGTTGATTTTCACACAGCAGTGAGGTGGGTCCTTAGTGTAAACAGCTGGAGTGTAGAAATAAGGTGTTTGCAGTCCAGTCTCCATGGTTGACAAGCCATGGCTGGCAGAGACCCAGGACACAGTGGGTAAGGGCACGTGGCAGCAGCTGTCATGTGCGGTCTCTGGGTGTGGGGTCCAGGCACAGCAGAATGGAAAAGGAGAGTGCCTGTTACGAGGACAGATCCCAGGCCTGCCCCTTCCTCTGTCGTGTGTGGACAGGAGCTAGGATACGGAATCAGGCCTCAGGAAGGGACCCTGGATTCGGGAGAGTGAAGTTGTCAGGGAGGAACACTGACGTGTTCCTCGGCAGGGAGGGCCATCCCAGGAGGCAGCACGTGCCAAGACCGTGAAGGGTGCTGAACTCTTTCTGTCTTAATTACAGTGGTTTCACTGTTACGTTTTTAGCTTTCCCCCCCAAATACTGGCCTGTCATGCATCTGACAAGTACTTGTTGCAGCCCCATGGAATAGCTGTTCACACGATGTGATTGGCCCTCATGAACTCTATAGTTGAGTCTAGAGGGTTGGATTTTAATCAGTCACATGAAGATTAAATTATTTAATGTCTGATTAGCCAAGCTAAGTGCCGTCGAGTTGGATCCGAGCTGGATAAATTCCCTAAAGGATCATGGGAAGGTGCTGCGAGGACAGCAGACAGGTTCCATGGGGAAGCACAGGGCTGTCTGGGGGAAGCTCCCCGGAGGGATGCTGCTGGCACACAGACCTGGCCTCCTCCCTTACAGAGCATTTGAAACACAGAGGTGGGCAGCCCCTGAACTGTCAGGTAGGGCTGTGTGGTCTGCAGCCTGGAGGTTGGTTGGCACACCTGCTGAGAGATTCTTCCTCAACTTAGAAGAAATGTTGATGTTTCTGGGAAACAGGTGGTGAAAAAAACAGCCCCCCATGCACGGACAAGAAAAATGTTACTGCTTTGTTTAATACGGTGTAGAAGTTTTTAAGACTTCGTAAAGGTTTCCTAAGAGAATGCCTGGGGAGGGAATTTGGGCAGGGGGGCCTCAGTGGTGCTGGGCCACGCACAGCAGTAAGTCCCTGGGTACCATCTGTGCTCTGTGACATGGTGTCATGAGGCCACTTGTCTCCTTGTGCCTCCTCCTGCAGCCACTGGGCCTGTGCAGTGGTCATCTGTGAGACCTGAGAGCCTCTCAGAGCCAGTCCTGCTTATGCCATAGGTTGAGTGCTAGGCTGATCTGGTACAGAAGCTGGCTGATAGATCGATGGGCAGATTTGCTGGCTGTGTGGGAGGTGGTTATTGGGGTGTGGTGGTGTATGTGTGTGACTGATTGTGTGTGTGCGGCACGACTACACAGACAAGGGAGGGCATATGGCCTTAGTGGAGCATGGCGCCTATTCAGACAGAACAGGAAATGATGATGTATTCAAAAAACAATCAGTGGAAGGTACAATTCAGTGAAATTATCTATAAAGCAAAAGTTTGTTTTGTAAAGAGGGATTCAGGTAATCACATGTCTAACGATCCTTGGCTGATTACTTCTTTTTCCTGCTTTTAGTTCTTTTCAGAACTTGTCAGTGTCTGTGAGCATGTTGAAAGCCTGGGCGGGAGGGAATAGGAATGGAATGAAAAATAGTTACTCAGAATTTGAACAGAGAGTAAACAGACAGGGAAGCGCCCTCTGCTGAGACGGTTTGCGGCCGGTGACTGGAATTCATGCCCCAGCATTTGCCGTTTTAGGAAGAAGTGATGGTGCTGGAGAGAATCTTACTGCAGACCATCAAGTTTGACTCCCAGGTGCAGCATCCGTACCAGTTTCTACTCAAGTATGCAAAGCAACTCAAAGGTAAGAAATAAAATATCAGAAGAGCTTTTATTCTGAAATCAAGTCTGTGTAATGTGATGGTCCTCAGTGTATGCTTTTCACTAGGGGCAAGCAGAGACTTGAGTGTGAGCAGGGCCACACAGAATAGCTGCCCAGACTGCTCTGTGCTGTTAACGCGACTTCCTTTTCTACACAGACAGAGTCTGTCATCCAGTTGCTAAGTGACAGGAAGCAAGAAAATGAATCAGAATTTTTTAAATAGCCTAACAAAATTAGCTTTGGAGCCTGGTTTCCTCTAAGTGATGGCTCAGCCTGGATTACATGGAGAGAAAAGACAGTGCTGGGACACAGGCTCTGATCCTGGTGTCCTGGTAACCACACTGAAGCCCTGTGCTGTGTGGTGGTGGATCTGGACCACTTTGAATAAATACTTGGTGCTTTTTGTAAAAAAAATATATATATATATATATATATGTATTTTTGGTTACTGCTATTTACCTTCTCCATTTTTAGGTGATGAAAACAAAATTAAAAACTTGGTTCAAATGTCGTGGACCTTTGTAAATGACAGGTATGCCTATTCAAATGTTGATTTAAATAAATTGTTATGAAATAGATGGAGGCTCGATGGCGCATCCACTCTACCCCCCTGTCTGATATCAGAGGAGACTGACTGACCTCTTCTCGAAGGTCCAGCCAGTTAGCCATCGAGCTTGGGCTGCCTTCTGGGTGTTGTGCCCAGCTGCAGAGGGATTTCGGTCTGCTATGACAGATCCTGGTGATGTCAGTGGCTAAAACTGTGTCCTCACTTGAAACATAAATCCAAACAACACACGGGAATGCTGAGAACCCAGTGGTTGTGCAAACTGGACTTCCTCGTGATGGTTTTGGAGCCCAGGGGTCTGATGAGGGGCAGGTACGGACCAGAGGGCCCCGGGTGGCACTCCGGGTGGTCCTCCCAGGCCCAGGTGGCTCATGCCAACTCTCTGACTTGATTTACGTAACATGTGACCTGTAAGGTTTCCTTTGATAGAAGAATTCTGTCACTGGGTTTTAGGATTTGAAAAAATGCAGTATTTTCCATTTCTGTTTCGTGACAACAGCTTGTGAACATGCAAGAGTTCTTGTGATGCTTTAGAGAACACACAAAAAACTATGTGTAAAGTCCCTGATTGTACCTTTATCAAAACACAGATTGTTTTTTTGGTGTATACTACCTTATATGTGTCTGGAGAGGCCAAGGTAATCCAAGTGTAGGTGTGGGGTCCAGCCCCCCAGCACTGAGGAGTCCTCCGTGTCTGGTCACCTCAGCTAAGAGGCTTCTTTTTCTTGGTCGAGCAGCCTGTGCACCACCCTGTCACTGCAGTGGGAACCAGAGATCATAGCAGTGGCTGTAATGTATCTTGCGGGACGTCTGTGCAAGTTCGAGATCCAGGAGTGGACCTCCAAGCCCATGTACAGGAGGTGGTGGGAGCAGTTTGTGCAGGACGTCCCTGTTGACGTGCTCGAAGGTACTAGACATGCAGACTCCTGTTGACAGCCATCCTTGTTGAGGGTACTTCCTGCAAGCCCGGAGTCCCAAGGCAGGTTTTCCCCAAAAGGCAGCCGGGAACTGTTTTTCATAAACGTCTTGAGTTAACTTTTCTAATAGAACGTGCACTGTACCCAGGCACACAGTATTGGTGAATTGAAAATCCACATCAGAGCTGTACCCTCCAGGGACGGGGTGAGCTGGCTGCAGGTGTAGTCTCTGCTGGTTGGTCCTCGTAGGAGCAGGAGGACAGGAAGAGCAGTGGTCCCGGTGTTTCCTGGGCTGTTTTCCTTGTGAGTATCAGCCCGTGGTGACCATCCTCATCACCTGTCCTTCAGACATCTGCCACCAGATCCTGGACCTTTACTCCCAAGGGAAGCAGCAGATGCCGCATCACACCCCCCACCAGCTGCAGCAGCCCCCGTCTCTTCAGGCCACACCACAAGTGCCACCAGTGCCCCAGCCCCCACCGTCTCAAGGCCCCGAGCCGCCCCAGCCCCCGCAGAAGGATGGCCCACAGCCTGGCCAGCAGCCACAGCCCGCACAGCCACCGAAGAAACCATCTCCCCAGCCGAGTCCGCCCAGACCTGTCAAACGAGCTGTGGTGAGTGGGCCGTGGCCAGTGTCCAGGCGTGACACCACGCCTGGGTGCTGTTCTGCCTGAAAGAAGTCCCAATGGATCCGTCTACTGGACTTTAGCCACCCATGAAAGCTGTGTGGAGCGCATACAGCAGGCCCCGCTGACCACACTTGGGAACGTGTGTGAGAGGGCCTGGGTGCTGTGCGGCTCCACACTCATGGCGCAGAGCAGTCGCTCTGTCAAACTTGGAAAAGGAAAGAGGAGGGACACAGAATCTGGCACCATGGCTGACCTGCAAGTTGAGGCCAAAGTCATGTTTGTCTGTTGCTCTGATTCCCATCCCTCCTGGATAATCAGTTTCCTCCTCACTATACCTAGATCTAAATCCACTGCCGTCAAGTGGATTCTGACTCTCAGCGGCCCTAAAGACAAAATAGAACTGCTCCATGGAGTTTCCAAGGAGTACCTGGTGGATTTGAACTGCTGACTTTCTGGTTAGCAGCCATAGCACTTAACCACTGTGCCACAAGCGAATCTGGAAAGGCTGGTGGCATGATGGCTGACTGCTACAGCTGCGAACCAAAAGCTTGGCAGTTCAAATCCACGAGGCGCTCCTTGGAAGCTCTGTGGGACAGGTCTGCCGTCTCCTGTAGGGTCACTGTGAGTCACAATTACCACTGCAGCGGTGTGTTGGCTTGGGTTTCTGCCTAGAATCCTGGTTCACTGTTGCTAATTTGTTCTTGTAACAGGTTGTCTCACCCAAAGAGGAGAACAAAGCACCAGGTAATGTCCTGTCGTGAGGTCCTGTGGTGTCTACATCTGTGTGTCAAAGCTCTTGATTCACTGCTGCTGTGGGGAACAGCCTTTCCTTTGAGTGGCCTTCAAATTCAACCCTCAGAGCCCTCAGTGACTTCTGTCTGCCCTGGGAAGAAGTGTGTGGTCTCCTCTCTGTGTCCCCTGGGTGCCTCTTTTAGAACATGCTGACAAGAGGTGTCATTTCCGAAGACATGAGGGACAGTGAGCATGGGTTCAGCAATGTGGAGTTATAAATGTGGGGAGGAACTGTAGCAGAGTCTAGTCTTAGGTTTCAGTCAGCCATCAGCATGGGCCTTTGTTTGGAGCAGAGAAAAGCAAGAGGAAGTGATCCGTGAGATCACGATGTTGTCCTAGCTAGAGTGAAGGAAATTTCAGGACAAAGGAGCCAAAGCATACAAACAAACAAAAGGTGGAATTCTGTTTCTTGGCTTCCTTAAACAGAAGATTCTGGAGTTCACGTTCCCTGTCTTGGTGACTTAGTGCTGTCATTGTGGTGCTGGTTCCACACAGCTACTCTGAGGGTGGGCTGTGTGTGCAGGCATGCACATATATGCGTGGGACTGCTTCCGTCACCTAAATGGCCCAGCTGCTGTGTGCTGAGGCTTTCAGGCTGTAGCCTTCTTCCTCATCAGCACATCGCCCCCAGACCCCTACTGCCCCCAGTTGACATGCTGCTTGTGCGGTTAGATGGGGACAGATGATGCCGGGAGATCAGATGATCTTAAAATGTCTTAAGGTAAGAGGAGACAGGTGGAGCCGCCTCTAGTGAGGCCTCAGGGTCAGAGACGCTCCAGTGACCTCTCGGGGCCTGTCTGTGGGCCACTCACCCTCGTGAGGAGCCAGATTTAGGGCTCTTGGAAGCTGAGCTGTCACCTGCTGTTCTGATGTCAGCAGAAGAGCTGGTCTGTGGTGGCCAGCAAAGAAACTGGTCTGGCTGCAAGGAGCGGGCGGTGCTCATTGTAGGGTTTGCTCTGATGGCCCTTGTGTTCATGACTTGGCTGCACCTTCTGCACGTTCTTCTGAAGCCTTGTTATATCTGTTCTTTCGCCCTCAGAAAAAGTCCCTGAACAGTGTTCTTTTTCTTTGTAGCGTGTTGTCCGGATGAGGTAGTATAAGTACTGTTTCAGTCCTCTTCTTCCTTTCAGAACCCCCACCACCTAAAATCCCCAAACTGGAGACCACCACCCACCCGCCACTGCCTCCAGCCCACCCACCAGGTAAGCACCAGCTGAGCGTAGCCCACAGGGTGCCAGCCTGGCTGTGTGCATCCGGAGGCTCACTGGGGACACACTTCCTGGGGCCATGCCTACACAGGGGACATGGCAGCCAAGCGAAAAAAGCCACTGAGGACCGAGGACCTCTCAGAGCTGCTTTAGTTTTACAGACGTGAGGTTTACATGTGTGTGCCGATCCCAGTGCATGTGACTCCTCCCCACGTGCCCACTCGCGGAAACGCTGGCCTGCCTGCGGTGGGCGAGCAGAGATTCCGCGTCGGGAAGCGAAGCCCTGCCGCAGAGGAGCGCCTCTCCGACCCCTGACAGGGCTGCTGCAGATGCAGGCTCTCTGCTCCCATCAGTGGGGCATCTTCCCCGTCCCCAGGTGGCTAGGAAGTCGTCGCAGTCACGTGGCGCGTAGCTGAAGAACAGAGTGTTCTCCACAGCAATACGGCGAGTCTAGAAGCTTCTTGAGCATCCCTGAACACCTAGAGGGAGTCCTGAAGGATGGAGCATTGTTCAGAAGAGGAAGTGTTCCCCGGAGAAGGCAGAAGCTGTGTTCTCTGAGGAGTGGTAGTTGTTTGGGAGACCCGTCTGACTCCCTCAGTGTCAGCCCTGCTCTCCTGCCACTCTCCGTGGTGGTCGGTGTGCGTGGCTGACACCTCGGCTCGGGGCAGCACGTGTGTCTGTGGCAGATCCTGTGTCTGTTCAGTCACGACGGCGTATAGCTCTGTGGGAAGAGAGGCACCATTTTCCACCAGGGGCCAAACCGCATAGCTCCAAGTCGGTGTCAACCTTGCTGCAAAGTTGGGCCCCTGGTCACTCAGTTCTGTGAGGCATCTGCCCTGTCTCTGGCTCTCTGGGGCCCTGCCACACTCGGACTCGGGGGCACACAGACAGCAGCCATAGTGCCCCACATGCTGGTGGCCTGAGGTGCCAGCAGTATCCAGGAGCAAGAGGTTGGCAGGGCCTGCGGGCAGGGCAGATCGGGTCCAGCTGGGCTGTGAAAGACGGGCTGGCCTATGAAGCGCTCAGTCATATGTCCTGAGGTACATTACCGCAGGGACGACTGGGAACAGGAGTTCCTGCATCCATAGTGTTGAGAGTCCAATGAGGGACAGTCCCAGCACAGTCCTGTGCTGTGGCAGTGAGAAGGCTGGACAGGGACAGTCCCGGCACTGTACTATGTTGGGGGGCTGCTGGCAGTAACTTGTCTGGGCAGTGACAGTCCTGGCACAGTGCTGTCTGGAAGTCAGGTGGGAGTCCGTGCCATCAGATGTGGGGAGCAGGTGTGAAGGCACCCCTTTCCGTTCATGCTTGAGATGCAGGTGGGTGCACATGGTGCAAGGCCCCTTGGCTGTAGGGGTGACGTGTGGGAGTTGCAGGCGGCCAGTGCTCTTCTGCACAGACCTGGAGTTCCCTGCTACGTGGGCCTGTGGTCAGCATGTAGGAAGTGCAGGTCCTCTGTGGGTGCTTGTCACCGCAGCACGTGAGGATGAGGGTGCTGACAGGCACAGGCAGGCCCCAGGCACTGGTCGGTTGCCAGAGGTGCTGACCTTGGGGCCTGGAGTTCACACACCCCTTATGCAGGAGCCTGAGCTCCACTCTGTGGAGCAGCCTTGGGTCTGCAGCTGTGTTTAGGGCCCTGGTGTCACTACCACCATGTGACCCCAGCTCCCCTCTGTGCCTCAAGGGGTCATCTGCAGTCAAGACAGGTGCCAGCACTGCCTAACAAGAGGCTGCGCTGCAAGGCCCTCCGACACAAACGTACTACGGGGCCTGGAACCCCCTCATGGCCTCTCTATCTCTGCTGCATTCTCCCGTGGCCAGGAAGAGTTTGTTCATGACCGCTGCCTTAGGGAAGGACACCCATTCTAAGTAGTGGCCACCATTGGTCGGGTGTCAGATGTCAGTTTGGGACCTGACCATGACTGAGGAGTCTTTGGGAAAAGGGGATCAGGGAACCAAGGGGGCTGTGGACCCTAAGGAGAGGCAGCATCCCTGGCCTGGCTCTGAGCACAGGCCCATCTGACAGTCCTCCCTGCCAGCTGCTCTCCCCCGACTCGCACCCGGGTACACATGCAGCCTGGGAGGATCTGGTTCTGAGCAGAAGCCGTAGAGTTTGATGCTACATGTCTTTAGCAAAACAGTCAGAATTGTGCACTTGTTGGTCTGTTGAGGGTGTCTGAGCCTGTGTGTTGTCCCCTCTGCTGCGCCTTCACTTTATGACCTGCTTGAGGGCTGTGGGAGCTGTAGCAGCCATGTGCCATGGCCGTCGGGCATCCAGTCCTTGTGGCGTGGAGACACTGAGGGACAAACAGCAGTGGCACTCACAGCATCTGTGCTGGGGAGGCCACAGTAGAGCTCGGCCCAGGGATGCTAAGCCAGGTATGGAGGGCGGAGGCCATGTGTGACAGGCCAGGGGTAAGCTATCACTTGGAGCCACCTGTCCACGAAGGTGAAAGCTGCCTGTTGTGCCTCTAGGATGATGGCCCCATGTGTGTGGCCATGGGGAGCCAGAGTTCCTGGCCTGTGTCCCTCAGGTCAGGGGGCACAGCCCTTGCCCAGGTCAACTCTATAAATGGAGCACATGCCGTGCCAGCCTGGCAGAGACTGACCAGTGGGTGACTTTTCACCTTTGCAGACCAGAAGCATCCACTCATGTCGGCCTTGGGGGAAGCTGAATCTCAAGGCCCTGTGGACGCCAGCGACCTCCCCAGAGTCCAGATCCCCGCGCCGGCCCACCCAGCTCCTGTGCACCAGCCACCACCGCTCCCACACCGGCTGCCACCACCGCCCCCATCAGGCTACATGACGGGCGTGTCCACCTCCAGCTCCTACGTGTCCGGCGAGGGCTACCAGAGCCTGCAGTCCATGATGAAGACCGAGGGACCCACCTACAGAGCCCTGCCCCCTGCCTATGGCCCGCCTGCTCACCTCCAGTATCACCCCCACATCTACCCCCCTAACCGCCCTCTGCCACCCGTGCCCCCACCTCCTGCTTCGTTCCCTCCGCCCGCCATCCTCCGACCCTCAGCTGGCTATCCCCCACCTCCACCCACCTACAACCCCAACTTTCCACCCCCACCGCCATGCCTTGCCCCTACTCACACTGTGTCACCTCACCCTCCTCCGGGCTTGGGCCTGCCCTCTGCCAACTACTTGCCTGCAGCTGTGCCACCAGGGGGACACCCCCCCGTGCGTCCACCCATTCCCCCTCCTGGCATGCCCCACGTTGGGGGGCTCGGGCGGCCACCATGGATGAGATAACCTGATGCCTTTTCATTTCAAAAAAAAATGAAAGTTTTTCTAATCACCTTGAGTAGCTGGAGCCGGTGAGGAGCAGGGAACATTGTGTGAAACTGGACAGGTGCTGTGGAGGGAGCAGGGAGTGGACTGGGGGCCCTCCCGTCTGGGGGCGAGCTGACTGGCTGGGGTGACGCCCCATGCTGCACTGGGTGACTGTGCCACCTCATTCCATGGCCATGGCCATGGAGGGGTGGCTGTCCTAGAAACCAGTGCCTGTTTTCCCTGGAAACTCCGTTTTGCAGAGTCTGATTCCATTTGAAGTCACACTGTCGTCATCTCATGGCCTCTGCCGAGACACCCCAGGCCCAGGAGCCATGTTCATGATTTATGGATATTCATGTCCTTTGTATGACAGTTATTTTGAAGGGTTCCCTTGTTGGGTTTTTCTTTTTCCTCCAGAGAGAATGGAGAAATGTGCTAGGGAAGTAATGTGTGTCTGTGTCGATTTGCGAGTTCCTGTACATAGAGATATATTTTTTAAGTGTGAGTGTAACAGTATATTGTGAAATCTGTCTTGATTACCAACTCCTTCAGTCGGTTACCCAAATAAAGCCAGTTCTGGAACTGCCCTGGTGCTTGTGACAGGAGGTGGGGCCCAGTACCTGCCTCCCAGAGCCCCTCCAGGGTGAATGGGGGCCACTGCAAGCTGCCAAGGACTAGCAGGGCACCCACCGCAGGCAGCGTCTGTACGGGGTCTGCTGTCACGGGTGCCATCTGAGTTCCAAACCACCTGCAGATGTCCCTGTGGACCTCCGCAGACCACAGACGGGCCCTAAGGCAGGAAGGGCTTGGACTGGAGGTCCTTTAGTGGCCCGTGAGCACACGGAGGCAGACCTCCCCAGCCAGTCTCAGGTGCCAGCCCCCCGCGACCCTCACACCCCACGAGTGAAGGAGTTGAGGCTTAGGAGAGGCTTGCAAAGAGGCCTTTATTTATCTAGCTCAAAGTAGACGCTGTCACCATCTTACCTGTTATTCCTCTTACTAAAATAGCTCAAGTCAATGTTTTTACCACACTATCAAAATTTTTTCTTCCTCCCCCACACCAAGGTGGTCCAGCAGACTGGTAAAGGTGGTGCAGAGCCAGGGCTTCTGGCTCTCAGAGACCTGGGGGCAGGGGATCCTGGAGTCTGCGGGCTTCTGGCTGTCACAGAGACCTGGGGATGGGGTGCCAGTTCTCACCATGGTCATGGGCCTGGGGCCAAAGCCGGGCTCTAGCCGCTTGGTCCCAGCAGCACAGACCCCACCCCCCACATAAGAAAAAGACCGCTGTGCCACCGTGCCGCTAGTTCCTTTAAAAAAAATCAGTAGTATTTTGTTTCCTTTCAAGTTTCAAGAAAAAAAAAATGAAAGGTCACTTTCTTTCCTTTGAATACCGATGTGTAGTGAAGAACTTCTGGGTAAAAGTGTGCCACCCTGAAGAGTGTGCTGAGCAGATTCTGATTCCCAGGGGGAAGACGACGTCACAGTGGAAACTGAAACCAAAGGGTAGCTGTCCCCTTGGGCTCCAGGATCCGGAGACACAAGATGTGGAAGGGCACCGAGGTCGGCACCATCCCTACCTACCCGAGCTTGTCGAGCTAAGGGTCCACCAGTGTCACCTGATGCACTGTCCCTCTTGGTGGCAGAGTTGGGACTCACCCCTGAGCTGTGGCCTCCCGGCCCACTCTCACCTGACCCTCCCCAGCAGCGGGCTGTCTCTGCAGCTGCCGACTGCTGGGGCCTGTGAGGCCAGGGAGAGTCACTGTTGGCTGTTCTCAACAGCTTGTTAAGTTTCAGATGTGACTAGTCTGTCCTAGAAGGCCACCCTGATATGGCGGTGGTGCGGGACAAGGAACAAGCCTGTCCCCTCCTGGTAGGCTGTGCTCTGCACAGACAGGAGGTTCTCCGCAACGCTCCTCCAGCCCCAGCTGCCACTGCAGCACCTAGGAGAGTCATGCCTCTCCAGAGGGGACCGGTCCCCTGGAGGCCTCTTCTGGCAAGGTCACTGCCAGCTACCAGGAGCCCTCACTTATTGCTTATTGTCAGTGGTGGCCAAGCCAGCCTGCTTCCAAAGTGATTCCAGTGGGCTCCCAGACATGGCTACCACTGAAACACCCCTCAGAGGGGATGTGGATTCCTCAGATCCCGTGGATTCCGAGACAGGCCTCTGCCCCTGCCCAACAGCCTGCTTGGACAAGAATCTTCCAGGTCCATGACCAGTGGGTGTCCACCTGGCCTTAAGCACACATCCTTCCAGGAAGCACCCATGCAGCTTCATGGCACCCATGTAGCACCCAGGCCTGGGCACAGTGAGGGCTTAAGCCTTTCCCCTGAGGATACAGCTCACGGGTGTGTAAGGACCCCCAGCCGGGCTCAACCCTGGGGTGCTGACTCCGCTTGCCCTGACCCCCTCCTCCAGGTGGGGTGGGAGGGACACTCATCGGCCTCCTGGGCTCTTCAGGCCCTTGCTCTGTGGAACACTGAGGACATGGGGAGAATGAGCCAGCTGATGGGGCACTGACCACAGGCACGGTCACTGCATCTCAGGGCCACCCCAACACACCAGCAGACGGCAGGAAGGGCCTGTCTGAGTCTATCAGGGTTTTGGTTTCTAACGTGCTGCCAAATCAGGTACCTTCTGGGCCTCGTCTTCCTCACTCAAATAATAAAATAGTACATGTAGGGCTTTACAGTTTATACACGGTCATTTATCCTAAGAGTTGTTGGACGCCCAAGGCCTGCAGGGAGTCACTCCAGCCACCCGTTTTACAGCTGAGGACACCGAGGCTCGGGGAGGTGGGCACCCACTACCATGAGGCATCAGGAGGGCAAGGCCTCTCAGGCAGGTCAGCTCCACCAGCTCACACCCATGAGTGAGGACACAGGCTGGGCAGAGCTGATGGCCACCCAGACCATGGATCATGAGAGGGCCTCTGAGCCCTCACACTGCCACAGGAGCCCAGAGAGGTTACGTGACCTGCAGAAGGTCACACAGAAAGTGAAAGCTGAGCTAGGTCAGCTCCTTCCTCCAAAAGAGGGCAGAGCTCTGGTTCACAGTGACCCAGAGAGCAGACAGCCAAGGGGAGGCCATGGGTGACCAGTGGTCCAGCCTGGCTCAGTGCCTCCACCCAGACAGGTGTGTGCATGTCACCTACCTGTACCCACACCCCTCCTGTGACCCAGAACAGAGGACAGTGTCTGGGCCTGGGAGAGGAAGTGGGCACAGCCTGCCCAGAGTGAGCAGTGGGAGGACAGGCTTGGCTGAGGGCCAGAAAAAGGGCTGCGAGCAGTCTGGCTGTAATGTGGGCCCTGTACAACGGCCACTGCAGGGCAGGAAGTGGGGCCGCCTGCTTCAGGATCCTGGTGGCCTCTGTCCTGGTGTGGTGACAGCAGGGGTGGGGGATATACTGCCCTCCACCAAGGTAGGACAGAGAAGCCTGTGGCATCTCATTAGTGGCGGTAGGATATACACAGAGGGGACGTTCGCATGTCCAGGGGCACAGCTGTAGCAGCTTCCTGTGGTTTGCTTGGTCCAGTTCTCTGGCTTGTGAGGCAGCAGATGGAGGCAGCTGGCAGCATGGACAGCATCCTATGTACAGTCCACCCGCAGGAGAAGAGGGCGGCTGGGCCTGTGTCTCCCAAGGCCAGCCAGTCCACATCCTTGCAGGACCCCTACAAAGGCCCCTTAAACTGGTTCCCAGACAGGTGCTGCCGGATCGAGGGCTTGGAGCTGGCAGCATCCCCCAGTTTTCTCCAGACCACCTGCAGAGGTGAGAGAAGTCAGTGCAACCCGCCCAGCCCACACTCAGTACACACCAGGCCCCAGCCACGGCACCTGGGGGAAACCGGGGTGCAAGAGGCCGCAGCACACCCACTTTCAAGCCTAGGATCCCCTCTGGGGAAGACCTCTTTCCCTGCTGGCTCCCGGCAAAGGTCTAGAGAAGGAAACTGCTGCCCAGTGGGCCACGGAGGAGGCCCTCCTGGGAACCCACACGACCCCCTGGCAGCCTGCAGAGGGTGCCAGCACTCTGAGAGGCCCAGGGGACACCAAACAGAAAAAACCCAACCTGTAGTCAGCCAGTGGATACGGACTCATAGCAACCCTACAGGAGAGCATAAAACTGCCCCATCGAGTTTTCAAAGGGCATCCAGTGGATTCGAAATGCTGATCTTTGGGTTAACAGCTGTAGCTGTTAACTGTGCCACCAGGGTTTCCAGGGGACACCCGGCAGGGACTGGCAAAGGAGCTGGGTGTTTGGACAAGACCAGTTCTCTGGGAGCAGGGCTCTGTTCAGATCCCCAGGCACTCTCTTGGTGATGGGAGAGGCTGCTGGACAAATGGGTGCAGAATCCCCAGAAGTATAGCCACCCCGGGACCATTCACCCTGCCCTGTGTCCTTACACCACCCCACCCCAGTCCTGTACCCTGCCCGGGCCCGCGCCATCCCTGACCTTGCACCATGCCGCCCCCACTACCACCCCCGCCCCGCTCGCCCCGGAAGCGCCTCCTCACGTTGCACATCTCACGGACTATGGCCTTCTCCTTCTCGCTCAGGCCTTCTTCGCAGCTGTCCTGGAGCTGCCGGTCCAGGTTCTCGTGCACCTCCAGGACCTGCAGGCACCACGCCGCGTCACCTTATGTTCCCTCCCACCCCCCAAAACTGACAAGGGGGCCCCCTGTGGTGGACAGGCACGGGGGATGAGGGGCCTGCGTACTAGCCCTCCCTCGCCCTGGCAGCATCTTGCACCCCAACAAGGAAGGCGTCGGCCCTCCGACCACTGAGGACGGACCACCAGAGCAGGAACAGACAATTGGGAGGGACAGCCCCCCGATCGAGGACTCGCTGCCACCCAGGGCCCGAAGACTCCACGAAGACGACCCACCTTCTTGCACTTGACAGTGGGGGGCGTCCCAGGACGCACGTGCGCTGTCTGTGCAGACAGAAACGGGGGTTCCCCACGGCGGAGCAGGGTGTGTGCACTTGTGTCCACTCAACACGTGGGAGGGGGGTAGGGGCTGGGGGAGTCTCCAGTGCGCGGTGTGTCCCCCGCCCCAGGCCCCGGGAGCCAGAGATGGGCCAGCACACCTGTCTGGAATCGCGGCGCCGCCTCCCGCTCTCTCTCCGGCCTTGGGGTGCGTGCCTCACCCCCGCCTGTTCTCCCAGCTGCAGTGGCGCTGCCGCCACCACCGGGAGCCTCCAAGTCCCTCCCCCACAGTGTTGCCGGCGGCCATGGCCACCCAGTCACCCCGACAGAGGAGCCGGATACCCCAGGCCCAGAGGCCGCCAGTGCAGAAACACGGCGCTCCCGCGTCAAGGCAGGACTGGGGCGCCGGGCCGGGCCTTACCTTCATGGCGTGAACCACGGCCTCGGGCTTCTGTCCTGCGGAGCTGTAGCCAGCAGGGGTTGGGGAGGGCAACTCGGGGCAGGCTGGGCCCTGTGGGCGGTGAGGACCACACGTGTGACGACCAGGGCCTCAGCGAGCACCCCGAAAGTGTGGGCAGGGCCCAGGCAGGGAGATGGGGCTGAGGAGGGGATGTGGAGAAGGGAAGGGTACGGGGCTGAGAAGACCCCAGCCCTTGTGGCTGGCTGATCCCATCTACCCCCCACCCCCACCCCACTCTCCCCAGGGAAGTGGTCTGAATTCAAACCTGTCAGCCTGACTCCCAAGCCCCCCTTCCCACTCAGCCACCAGGCTTGAAGTCACTCCCTGAGGTCTGGGAGACTCTCCTACCCATACCCTAATTGAGAACCATGTATCAGCTTCCAGCCAGAGCCGTCGGGGCAGAAGGCCAGGTGAGGACGGGGCCCAGCTGGCCTCTGCCTGATGCTGACTGTCCCCCTGTCCACCCCCTCTCTCACAAGGACCCTGATCCTGGATGGTGTGGAGCAGAAGGCTTCTGCCTGGGGAGCAGTGGAGAGCAGGCTCAGGATGGAGCCCAAGAAGCCAGCAAAATCCAGGAGACCCCAAGGCACTAAGCAGGTGAGGACTGAGAATACTCAGAGTCCGGGCAGGGGCTCTGGGTAGGCCATGTGATACCCACATTGGACACGTCAGACAAGATCCTCAGCTTCCAATTCTTAGTCCCTGGGGCCTCAATACCACCCCCAGGTTTGGTGCCCACTCTATAAGCTCATGGGATGGGGCCAGGCTTGGGCCTGTGGGCACCAAAGCCACACACCACAGGGACATTGGGTATCCTCCTGACGGGAACCACCACCAGCCAGACAGCCCACTCCTCCACACGTGTAGTGCTAGGGCACCAGCTAGGGGTTCAGGAATTCTGCAACCACTAGAGGCACACCCTGGGGTTGAGAAGGCATGGCTTGTAGGGGCGTGGCTCTGCTGACCATGACTCTGGACCCACTATGGGCCCTGATTTCCTCATCTGGACATCACAAAGTGCCCCAGTCCCCAAGTGTCTACAGAGCCTTCAGGCACACAGTTTTATTGACACTGACACTTTGCCTGGGCTGCCTAGTCTCAGGTGCCAAGTCCGAGTCTATCATGTTAGGAAATCAAGCAATCCGAATTATTAGTGGCCTTGGGGAGACAGAAGTCAGTGACTTGAGGTTGAAAGCCAGTCTTCCCTGACTGGCCAGGAGAGGGCGCCAGCCACACATGCACATGGAGGCACAGAGGGCTACCTTCGGTTGGAACCTTCAGGGAAGCCCCCACCTGGCCCCTGACATCTCTGGCTTTGGAGTCCCCATCTGTACCGGGGCCCCTGGAACATGGGGCTGTGATTCCAGCCCTTTCCTGGCCCCCTGAGCCTGAGCTCTGATGGGAGTTAGGCTGTGGGTTCATGAAAATGAGCCCACCCTGTACTCACAGGGGCCACCCTGAGACTCTGGCCTCTCAGGTTCCCCAGGCCACATGGGCATTCACACTGCCCTGCTCCCTGAGTCCTCCTGGCCACTTCCAGACAGCCATGATGCCCACTGTACAGACGAGGAGAGAGAGGCCAAGAGAATGGTTTGTCTGAGGCCACACAGCTTGTAAACAGTAAGGCTGGGACACTAGTCTGGGTCTGTGGGCCTCCAGGGCTGGGGCCAAAAGAGGTGAGAGCAGTATACACCCAAAAGAACTGAGGACATGCATCCACTATAAAACTGGATGTGAAGGTCCACAGTGGCACTATTCCTGATAGACCCAAAGTGGAAACAGCCCAGATGTCCACTCAAAGAGGAACGAGTACAGTCCAGGCCCTCCATGGGAAGAAGTATTCCTCAGCCATAAAGAAAAGTGAGGTGCTGACAATGTGCCACAAATAGATGAACCTGCCACATGCCACAAGTTCAAGATGACAACAGCAACAACAACCCAGTGCGGTCGATTCTGACTCTTAGCGACCCTATAGGTCAGAGTAAACCACCCCATAGAGTTTCCAAGGAGCGCCTGGTAGATTCCAACTGCCTAACCTTTTGTTTAGCAGACATGTGCCTTAACCATTAAACAATCCAGTCACAAAAGACCACATACTGTGTGATTCCATTTATAAGAAATGTCCTGGATGGGCAAATCCACAGGGACAGGAAGATTCGTGGTTGCCAGGGGCTGTGGACAGGGAAAATGGGGTGCAAACCCTAACAGCTATAAACCAAACAATAATAGAACCATCAGGGAGAATCTGACTCACAGTGAACCTACATGACAGAGCAGAACCACCCCACAGAGTTTCCAAGGAGCATCTGATGGATTCAAACTGTTGACCTTTTGGTGAGCGGCCAAGCTTCTAATCTCTGCACCATCAGGCACTGGCTTTTTGTTTTTGTTTTCGGGGGAGGAGTGATAAAAATGTTGTAAAATTGGAATGATTGTTTAACTCTGAATACTGAAAATCCATTGAATTGTACATTTAAAAGAAAAGTCAACTGACTGCAAAAAGTAGGGAAACCAGCTACCCCAGGGCCTTGTTAAAACCTGAGCCACCTTCCCAGAAGGCTGAGGGGACATACTGCCTCACACTTGCTGAAATCTAGCTGGGCACAGGGTCACAGTCCAGACACCTGTATTACCTCTGGCCCCCCTTTCCTGCATCTGTTTGCCCTCAGAGTCCCTGATGACTTGTGCCCCAGACAACACCAGAGCAGAGGGACCACCCACAAAGCCCCCCATCTTCCCGTGGGCTGACAGGCTGGCCGTTTGAGGACTCAGCATCCTGGGAACACACCAAAAGGCCTGGTCTGTGAGCCCCTGCCCCACACCCTCAACTGACACCCCAGCTGTGACACTTGTTCCCTACGCTGTGGGCTCACTGCTTCTGCATGGTGGCTTGACAGCCCCTCGTGTGCTGGGCACTCGGGAGACAAAAGGAAGTAAGGTATGTGAAGTCCCTCCAAGGCCATCTCCAGAAAATCTTCCAGAACCTTCTGGAACCTTCTGAAACTCTCCATCAGTGACCATGTTTTCTCAGCACTGTTGAGGCCTCTTGGTGTATTCTTTCTCGGGGAGACCTGGGGGAGCCCCAAGTTGGCTCCCTCCTCACACACTCAGCAGGCAGATCACCGAGGGGGCCTCATTGCATGGCACTCAGTAAATGTCCCCTTGATTGTCACTTTTACTGTCATTCCCATGGATGATTCATAAGGAAAGGACAGCGATCAACCAGCGAGAACCCCCCCTGGCTTCTCAGGGCCCCACACCATGATGCAGGGAGCACCCTTAGGCCTGGGCATCTGGTAAATATTCCGACTCCCTCACAAGGCTGCTGCATGTGTGGCGTCAGCAGCTGCATTCCTGGAGAAGGTGGAAAGGCCTCAAGAGAGACACAGCTTAGCCCTGGGCCAGCTGCCGGCCAGGGCCTCGGTACACCACAGCCCCGGTACACCATGGCCCCGGCCCTCCTCCACCAGAAACTCTACAGGCCATCCTGACGGTGCCACCAGTGCCCACTGAGTGTCCACGACACACAGACCGGGTACTCTCTGACATACCACCAACTCTCCGCCAGGACTCAGCGATACGGGGACATATTTACCCACCGGAAGTCCGCTCCCCTGGAACCAGCTCCTGTCCCTCCCTTCCCACTCAGCAGGGCAGGCCCAAGCCCAGGTGGGAGCAGAGACCCCAGGGATGACCTTGGGGACTTGAGTTAATGTTTGAAGTGCATGGTTCACACCCATCAGCCTGCACTCTCCATGACAAAGCCCAAAGCAGCCCCCAACATACACACTGCAACTCACACCCCAAGCTCCAAAGTTGGGGGCCAGACTCCCCTGCCTGTGCCATAGGGCTGGGCCCAGGCAGCCTGTACATCAGGGCTGCAGGACACTACTCCATGGTTCTGGCAAGGTCACCTAGGGCAGGGTCTCAACCTCCAACTGGCATACATGGCTCTGAGGGCTGGGAGGCCCAAGGATGTTCCTGGGAGGGCGGGAACAAAAGGCAGGTGCTGGCCTGTGGCCTCAGATAACGGAGGGCCCATGACTGCCCTCGTTTGAACAGGACATGGCACAGTCCTGACCACCCTGTGCCCCCACGAAGGTCAGTGACCTGCCTAAGCCTTTAGGCTCTGAGGTCAAAGGTGGAGGGAAGACCCTGGAGACGCCGGACCCTCATCGGAGTCCAGGGGCTTCCTTGGCAGGGGCCACTTACATTCTGCAGGGGATCCTGGTGGGACAGCGGCAAGGACGTGAGCTGGGATTCTGAGTGGTATGGCGAGAAGCCTTTTCGCAGTGTCCGGAACTCTCCTGAGCCTGCCTGCTGCAGAGAAGGAGGAGAGGTTAGGTGTGCAGGGTAAAAGCCCACTGAGGACAAGGAAATTCCCACATCATGACCTAGCCAGAGACACACCATCCCCCTGGGGTCTGCTCCCAGGCAGCCACCCCCTTGGAGGCCTCTCTGAGCACCCATCTCCCGGATTCAGCCTGGATGTCCAACCTTTACTCAAAGACAGAAGTCCAAACCAAATGGTTTTCCTGGTCAGGTCTTTGTGACAGTTACTAAGTTGTCTCTGACCAAGATGCATTCTAAACCCAAGCACACTGAGTGTCCACCCCCAAGAGTGCCCAGTGGGACTCCACGTTACACTGTAGGAGCAGCCCGCCACCTTGCAGAGAGGGGAGGTGACGGTTAGATGGTGGCTTTCTCAAGGCCCAGACAGCACCTTCCACGTGGGAGTTGTTACTGCTCCGTGTTGTCGAGTCAGTTCTGACTCACAGCGACCCCATGTACAGCAGAATGGAACACGGCTCCGTCCTGCGACACCCTCACAGTCGCTGCCGTGTGGCTCCTCCTCTTTTTCACTGACCCTCTACCAAGCATCAAGTCCTTCTCCAGGGACTGACCCCTCCTGATCACCAAAATACACGAGACTATATCTTGCCGCCCTTGCTTCTGAGGAGGATTCTGGTTGTAACTGTTCCATGTGGAAGACCTAGGTTCCATTCCTGGCCAGTGCACTCAGCTGTCAGCAGAAGCTGCCATGTTGCTGTGAGGGCAGCAGGCTGCAGCCAAGCTTCCAGAATAAGACTAGGCAGAAAGGCCTGGTGATCTGCTTCAGAATACAAGCCAGTGGACACCCTACAGATCACAACAGCCTGATCCACAGCCAACCACAGGGATGCCGCGGGGCCAGGCAGCATGTTGTTCCATCGTGCACGGGGTCCCTGTGATTTGGGGACTGACTCCAAGCAGCTAACAACGCCGTGCCAGCTGGTGACAGACAACTAAGAGGCTCAGTGGGAAGCCTCTTACTGATGTGATCCAGTAACGAGGCTGGGCTGGAGAGGCAGACAGAAGACAGGAAATGCTGCTCCCACATGTCCCTGTCCTCATCCCGCACCCCCTCCTGGCTCTGTCTGGGGCTGGAGTCTCTCTGTCAGTGTCTCTGGCCCTGCGCGCACACGCAGCACAGCCGACAGCCCTGGTTCTGCTGCTGTCCCTGCTCCCCCACAGAACCCCTGGAAGGAGGCTTGTGTCTGCGGCGCTACGGGAGTTTTTTAATTAGCAGCATGAAATTCCCACCATGTGCTCTGTGCGCATCTATAAATATTTGTGTGTTGTAGAACTTTATGAGCAAGGCAGGCAGGGAAGATGCACCACCTCTCATTAACCGGCAGTGTGGGTAATGATGCAGTGAAACGAGGCACCGCTGGTGCACTTACATCCAAATTAAAAATCCTAGTGTCTGCCTTGGGGTCCCCTCCAAGTATGAGATCCTGAGACCCTACCTCCGAGGGGAGGCAGGAGCTTCAACGGCCTGGAGCACTGGGCCAGCACCAGGAGGCCGGGAGTGGGCTATAGAAAGTGCCGGAAATGTGACATTCGGGGGGGGGGGTGCACTGCTGCTCTCCAGAAGAGACTGTCTGCTCCAGCACTTCCCCAGCACGGTCCCTCAGATCTAGAGACCCTGACACAGAGCAGGCTGTGCACATGCAAGTCCCATGGGCTTCCCGGTCGGCGAGAGGCAGCGTGTAGACAGCAGAGTGGTGCCTCCTGTGGGCCTCCTTCTCTGTATCTCTTCTGCCATAATGAAACTGTATGACAAATACCAAGGATAGGACTTTCCTAATTTCTGTGTATCCTTCTACCAAATAATCAAACCCCAAGGAGTAGTAGGGGCCAACAGGTCAGAAGTCGGGTGGCTGGAGACCCCTGAGCGTGTGGCTGGTGGCTGGCATCTGAAGTCAGGTCAGCCTGGCAGTCTGGAGGACGGAGCCCTTTACTTGTGGCATCTGACATAACTCTGATGGTTGGGGTCAGAGGAAGAGGTGCCACACATACAGTGGTGTCAGAACAGAGAAGACACCAACGAAGTGATCTGCTCTGTCACACATGGGGTCACCATTCAGATGGCCATTGGTTACTCATTACCCTTACAGACCCCAAGCCATCTCAAAGGCGATCTGCCTGAGTCTCTGAAGGGAACAGGTCCAAAGCCCATCGCTTCATTGATCAAGTCCCCAAACAGAAGTCAAACCCCGCCAAGGGGCCTGCTGACCAGCTCTGCTCCTGAGCAAAGGAAACGAGACCTAGAATCTACTGTCCACGTGACTCTGGAAACCCACACAGCGTATTTGTGCTTCAGTTTCCTCTTCTGCAACAGAATCAGGGCTGGGGAGAGGATTACAAGTGTTCTGTGACCAGCCTGACCCTACAAAACAAGGTGTCACCGGCATCCCTGCAAGGTTAGGGACATGCGTGGAAAGGTTCTTCTAACTGGGCGGATGAAAGACACTTGGCAGGAGTCTCTGCCCAGGTCCCTAGAGGGACAGGGCCCACCTTCAGTGACGGAAGAAGAAACGAGGTGGTGGGTGGGCAGCCAGAAGAGCCAGGGCCCCCCTCACCCAGCTCTACTGACTGCGGGCGCAGGAGGGCTTCTCGTCCTCGGCACCGTGGACCTAAGGGGCTGGAGGGTTCTGGGGAGCTGTCCTGCCTGCCAGTGGATGTTTAGCACCATCTCCAAGCCAGTAGCACAAGTTGCGACAACCAACCAGTCTGCACACATCGCCCTGGGGAGCCAAACCACTCTGCCCCTGGCTGAGACAGCCCCCATGAGGAGCTGTGTGACGGCTGTGGCCCCGGCCCACAGCGTGGGGCTGGGTGTGAGCGTGGTCCAGCCCAGCCCAGTCCTGGGGGAGAACCTCGCATCGCTATAGACCAGGGTGCAGGCCCCCGGCTTCGTCCATGGGCTGGGAGTTGAGGAGGCCGCAAGACAGGCCTCCTGATGGCCGAGGAGGGGTGGGCTTGTGGGACGGTCTCGCAGGTGACAGCCACAGCAGCAGCAGAGCAAGAGGTGGTCCCTGCGAGCCCTTGACCTCCCTGTCCCCCAGTTTCCTCCTCGGTAATGTGGAGGTCTTGCCTCCCGGGGTGTGCACGTGTGAATGTGTTTCCACTGTGCCTGGCATGGAGCCCGTGTGGTGGAACGTTAGTGGTGGTGGGGTAAAATAAGTGTGTGCATGGACAGATACTCCACCACCGTCAGAAGGAAAGCCGCGAGACGGGACTTGGTGGAGATGAGTTCCATCCTCGGCTTGGACTGGGCTCCGAGGTCTGCGGGTGGTAGGGATAGATTGAAGCCCGAGGACGGCTAGCCTGGGACATGCTTGGTTTTGCAAAGAGCACCCTGGCCCGGCGGATGAAAGGCTGGTGTGAGCAGTGGAGAGGTGGGGTGAACCATAGCGGGGTGTGCTGCAGGCCAGGCATTTGGGGTCAGCCTTCTCAGGACCGACTCGACGGCACTTGGCTCGGCATGGCTTCTCAGGACCCAGAGATGGAGACAGAGGTAGGCCATCAGGAGACATGGCCCTGGCAGGAGCGGCAGCTCACATCTGTAGCACCCAGCTCCCCAGCGTCTCCAGGCTGGGCTTGCACAGGCGCTGCGGGGTCCTAGCCCACTGGGTGTCACCCTGTGCGGTAACTGTGTCATCCATGTGAGACCCGAACCCCCACCATATCCAAGCCCAGCCAGCTCAGCAGCTCCGGGGACTTCAACCAAGAACCTGCCATCTCCCAGCCAAGGCACCAGGGGCAGGAGGGCCGTCATCGCCTTTGGGTCCATCCTCCTACCACGGGCCATGTTCTCTGACCTGCAGCATGGGTTTGAATAGCTCTGTGGACCTCACAAGGTGGGGGGCCAGATAAAGGGGAGGGGGGACAGGGCTCAGGAGACCCTGTGGGAGGGGTCGCTTCCTGGATATCCAGCTGTTGTGGGAGCTGCAGGTTCCCACCAGCTCAGAGGACAGGTCTCAGCAAGAACAGATGCCCCTGGCTGTGGTCTGCTCCTGCGAGGACAGTCAGGTGCTGGGGACAGGAGGGAGACAGAGTCAAGAGGCACCGCATGGCACGCAGAACAGCCCACTGCACGCAGGCACACACCAGGCGTCATTACCTGCAGCCAGCTTCCGGGGCGGCCGTAGGGGCGGGGCCACTAGAATGAAAGCAGAGTGTCACTGCAAAGGCTGTGACCACCACTGTCTGCCCAGCCACTTCTTTGGACACCTGTAAGCCCAGAGCCTCTGGACCTCGGCTGGGCCAGGATCAGGGTGAGTGGCTCCCAAGGTGACTTCTAGGGTACTTGTATTTAGAAACTCCAGGTCCAGCCAGGCCCAACAGCCTGCCATGCACCTGGGTGCTGGGCCCACTCAGGACCCCTCCCCAGCCCCACCGGTCTCCCTGCTGCCCCACCATGGAACACGGTCTTTCAGAGGGGACCACAGGGGATGCACTGGCCCAGGGACACCCCGAGATCTCCACCAGCTCAGAGAGGCTGGGTCAGAGACATGTTCCTTGTCTAGCCTCTGCTCTGTCCCCAGAGTGACCTGTCAAGCACACATCCCCCACCAACCAGCACACAATCCCTAATTCCAACCTGATGTGCCTCACCTCCCCCTCACCTTTTCATTTTAAGAGAACTCATTTGCAGGCCATTACGAACCAAGGGGCCAATCCGGCTAAGGGACCCAGAGATTTCATCCTAATTAGTGCTCAGCCGCGGCCGGGGATTAGCCACCATACACGGCTGATGGGCTGCTCACAGCTGGCTTGTGTCCCCTGCTCCCAGTGCAATTTCACAGCTGAAAATCACATTTACTAAGAGCGGGATGGCCAGCTTCCCCTGAATGATGGGTAACTGGTAGGCAACGCACAGACCGGACCTTACCGCAGTTGTAGCTGTCCCCTCCTCCATGGGGTCCCAGTGACGATGGCGAGCAGGAGTGCCGACTCACCAGATTCGACCCCCGCCTTGGCTGGGAGAGCCTACTCAACCCTCCGGGGCTTCAGCCCGCTGACACGTATGGGGTGCAGGAGACCCTTCACTCCGGGGGCTGCCGCCAGCCAAGGACACCATGAACAAGAGCAGGGCAGCCAGCCCCCAGCTCTCACTCTGCACTGCCCAGCCTCAGTGCCTTGTGCCCCACTGTCCCCCTCACCTCTGACGGCCCCACATGAAGGCACCTTTAAAGCCAACTGCCGTCAAGTCCACTGTGTGGTGACCCCAGCTGAGCCAGACTAGAACTGTGCTCCACAGCTTTTTAATGGCTGATTTTTTTTAGAAGTAGATTAGCAGGACTTTCTTCCAAGGCACCTCTGCTTAGACTCGAACCTCCAACCTTCTGGCTAGCAGCCAAGCATGTCAACCATATGTACCACCCAGAGCTCCAGGTACCACTAGTGTTCCATTTTACAGATGGAAACTCTGAGGCACAGACAGGTTAAGCCACCTGTACAAAGTCACCCAGGTGGTAAGAACCCTGGGTTTGGCCCTCACCCACATCTGCTCATGGTGGACACTCACTAAGCCTCTGACTACCACAAGGTAGTCTTGTGGTCTCTCCTTCTGCCCACATTGTTACACTGGCCACGTGCACTGGGTGCTGAAAGGAGGGAGTTTCCTCACTGGGCAGGCGCCTCAATGTCCTGCTGGCCATGCATTTATGCCCCGCAGAAACCACGCTGCCAGTGATGCGGTACAGGGATGGGCGGGCAACCGCAGAGACCCAGCAGGATGAGGTACAGGGGCAGGCGGGCAACCCGAAACACCAAGCAGCCAAGCAGGGCTGGCGCGGAGCCTGTGCTCAGGAGAGGCCACTGGTGGGACGGGCTGTCTTCCTCAGAGGGGCAGGGATATGGTCATGAGACACTGGGGGGCAGGCCACTGCAACGGGGTGCTGGCTCCATGTCCCCAGTCTGGCAGGGTTCAGAGCTCAAGCAGCCAAAGCCACAGGGGTCACTCAGGGACAGGCCAAGATGAGCCACCAGCCCAGAAGCACCCAAGAGAGGGCAAGAAGGGTGGGCACCGCCTGGCAGGTCACACCAGGCGTGACGCAGGCACGTCACATGCTCTGCAGGCTATCACTATTAACCTGTTCCACAAGTAAGGGAACCAAGGCACTGAGAAGTAAGCTAGCTGCCTGAAACCCCACCAGGGGTTTGAACCCAGACACCTCCATCTCCACAGCCCCCTCTGCAGCACCACCCCCCACTCCAGGAGTCCTCTCCACCTCAGACCTCAGTTTCCCCATGGGTGCTTGGTGTCACTCTCTAGGGCACTTCCAACCTGAGTGGATGGCAAGGCCGGGGAGAGGGAGAACAGGGGGAAGAGAAAGAAGGGGCACCCAGGGGCTCCCCCACCAGCACAGCCTCTGCTCCCCAAGACGCCTCGCCCTCCCACATGTTCTGAGGAGACGCCCACAGTGCCTGTCGCTCCTTTGTGGAGCTGGCCCGGGGTGCACAGTGGGTGCTTCAGTCCACGGCGCACAGTGGGTGCTTCAGGTGTCGGCCGGCAGAGGGGTGAACCAGAGGGAATCCGCCGGGGCCCTGGGGTGTCCACTGCCCTCACCCCCACCCCTCCGCCCCTCCCCCTGCTGCCACAGAGAGAACCTTCTGGAAAGAGAGCAGCATGTGGGAAGCCCTGGAGGAAGCAGCTAGGGGAAACAGCTGTGTTGATGGGATCACAAAGGTGCAGGAAAGAAAACTGCGGACTGCAGACTGTGACGCAGTCATTTAGCCTGTGAGCACACCGCCACGTTTTTAATTAACACTATTTTGGAGTTAAAGAGAGGCCTCAGGGGAGGAGGCGTGGGTTGGGGGTCAGGAATGGCCCAGCACCCCATCCAAATCCCAGAGACACGTCACCACAGGCTGGGTTTCAAAGGCTAACAGTATTCCTCTCTCCTGCTTCTGGCCAGCAGGCAGATCCCCCACCTGGCGCAGAGATGGGTGTTAATGTACAATTTTAGCTCACTGACAAGATTGAAACCCCAGAGTCATAACATCTCAGAAGCCAGAAACACGATGGCCAAGGAAAGCACTGCACTTGGAGCCACCATCTTTTTCTTTGAGGTTCCACAACACGGTAACCCAACCTTCACTTGATTACCTCCTCAGACGGGAAGCTCACTGCCTCAGGCAGCAGCTCTTCCTTACTCCGAGAAGCAGCCTCCCTGGTTGGCCTAGGGGGTGGGGGGAGGGCAGCCACGGCCTCCTCAAGGCCACCACCCAGTGTACCTGTGCTGAGCACTGCAAACCCAGCAGTGACCCTGGGGGCTGCCCGCTGGGCTGGCAGCTGATGGGCACACAGGAGGCCAGCAGGCAGCAGGCTTGGCTGGCCTGTCTTCCCTGTGCCGACCCTGGAGTCGAGCTGTCGTCACCAACACCGCATGGCAGTCATGCTGGTGGCACAAGGAGAGGGGCAGACTGAGACAGGATGCAAGCACTGGGGATAGCTTGAGGGCTGGCCTCTGCTGGTCGCCCCTGGGTTGCCCAGGGTCCATCTCAGCATGGGTTCCCGGTTAAACAATGAGTCGGAGAGTGAGTGCCCATTTTACAGATGAGCAAATGCAGGACAGGGAAAGGTAGTGATTTGAGACTCCTCATAAAGCTAGGTGCCATCTCAGTTTCTCCCAGGGACCCAAAGACAGAAGCATCAACAGTAGCCTGGGAGTCCTCAGTATCCCAGGGAGCCCTCTCTCCTTCCTTCCATCTCTCATTTCTCCTGCTCCGCTCAGGACACAGGGCCACTCCCACCCTACCCCAAGGCCCCGTCCCTGACCGTAGAAAGACCTCTCACTCCAGCGATGTGCCGGTCCCCAGAGCCTGTGTTAACAGGGAGACCCAGAGGCAGGTGGGCACGCAGTGTACCACAGGGAGCCCTGGCTCCCCACCCCTCCTGAGGGGGCGGGGTCTGGCCCTGCACTGGCTCACTGGGAGACCCCCAGAGACACCCCTGCCCATCTGCAGAGCCCTTTCCAAAAAGGAACAAGGGGTGGGCCCTAGACACCCCCACTGCACACAGATCCACACAAGCACACCTAGCTGGGCAACAGGCTGTGCTCTACACGGCCTCGTGGGGGGGAAAGAAGTCCCACTGAGGGAAAAAGCAATCTAGAAGTTCTGCCCTGGGTGGCCGTGGGGTCTCCAGCAACTCTATGGCACTTTGCAGTCAGTGGGAGAAGGCAGGTAGCCACGGCCAGCGAGGCAGAGCCCAGCCCAGGGCCCGCGGTTCCCTGACGGAGTCCATGCCCGTGGTGCATTAATTACGCCCTTGTCTGGCCTCCCCAGCCACAGTCCTGTAACGCTTACCAGGTGACTGGGCAGGACTGTGTGGCGGGGTAACCGAGGCCCACCACGATGGAAGGGATACATAGAGTCATTACACCGGAAAGAACTGGTCAGCGCTCAGCCACTGGAGGAGGCAGCCACTGGAGGAGGCAGCAGGTGATCAGGACCCGGCGGTACTGAAGGCAGAAGTCCAAGCTGTACCGGAGGCCCTGGCAGAAAACAAGGTTCCGAGGACAGAAGGACTACCAATGGAGACGTTTCCACAAATGGGCGCAGCACTGGAAGCGCTCACTCATCTGTGCCAAGAAATTTGGAGGACAGCCACCTGGCCAACCAACTAGAAAGAGGTCCATATTTATACCTATTCCCAAGAAAGGTGATCCAACCAAACGCAGACACTGCTGAACAATATCATTAAGTTCACGTGCAAGAAAATTTCACTCAAGATCATTCAAAAACGGCAAGGGAGCCACCAGAAATTCAGGCCGAATTCTGAAGAGGAGGTGGAACCAGGGACACCACTGCTGATGTCAGACGGATCCTGGCGGAAAGCAGAGAACACCAGAAGGGTGTGTGTCATTGACTGTGTAAAGGCATTCAACCGTGTGGATCGTAACAGACGCGAGGTAATGTTTCCGAGGATCAAAACCTGGGTGGCCTAGCGGTTAAGTGCTATGGGCATGAACCTAAAAGGTTGATAGTTTGAATCCACCAGGAGCCCCTTGGAACCTCTAAAGGGCTGTTCTACTCTGTCCTCTAGGGGTGCTATGCGTCAGAATCGACTCGATGGCAACGGGTTTGTTTTTTTTTCCCCAAAGGTTAGGAATTCCAGAACACTTAAGTGTGCTCATGAGGAAGCTGTACAAAGATCAAGGCAGTGGTTCAGATGGTTTCAAGTCAGGAAAAGTGTCCAGCAAGGTTGTATTTTCACCACACTGATTCCTGCTGTGGACTGAACTGACTCCGGAAAGCTGGACTCCGCAAAGCAGAATGCGGCATCAGGATGGAGGAAGGCTCACTAACAATCTGCGTCATACACATGACGCCGACCCGCTTCCTGAAAGGGAAGAGGAGATGAAGCCCTTCCAGATGAAGATCACAGACCACAGCCTTCAGTATGGATTGCACCTCAACATCTGGAAAACAAAAGGTCCTCACAACGGGACCAGCGAGCAGCAACATGCTAAAGGAAGACAAGACTCAGCTTGTCAGGGATTTCATTTCACTTGGTTCCACAATCAATGCCCAGCAAAGCAGCAGTCAAGAAATCAAAGGATGCACTGCACTGGGCTAACAGGTTGCAAGACCCACTAACCCACTGCCATCAAATCGATTCCAACTCACAGCGACCCTAGAGGACAGAGTAGAACTGCCCCATAAAGTTTCCAAAGACCTCTGTAAAATACTGAAAAGCAAAGATGTCACTTAGAAGACTAAGGTGTGCCTGACCCAAACCTTGGTGTTTTCAATTGCATTTTTATGTATGGGGACACTGGGGAGTGAACAAGGAGACAGGAGAATGGATGCCCCTGAACTGGAGTGCTAGCAGAGAATACTGAATATACATCATGGATTGCCAAAGTGATGAAAAGTGCAACCGGAGTGCTCCTCAGAATCGAGGATGGTGAGGCTACTGGACAGGTTCTCAGGAGGGATCAGTCCCTGGAGAAGGACACATCATGCTTGGTAGAGTGGATGGTCCACAGAAAGGAAGACCCTCAATGAGGTGGATTGACACGGTGGCCGCCACAGTGGGCCGAAGCCTAGAAACCACTGTGGGCACGGCTCAGGTGGGCACAGCTCAGGATAGGGCAGTGTTTGGCTCTGCTGTGCAGAGAGTCACTATGAGTCGGAACTGACTCAACGGCACCTAACAAGAGCACCAGCACCAAGGCGGTTGGTCAGTGTCGCCTTAAAAGAGAGCCAGTTCCAGAACAGAGAGGGCAATCCTGCCATCAACAACCAAGAGCAGCCGGGAGCAGAGAGAGCGGCCTTTGCACCCAGGATCCTTGCACTGAGAAGTTCCTAGAAGCAGAGGGCTGAGGACAGACAGCAAGCTGGGACCCTGAAGACGGTGAGAAATAGTGACAGGAGAGACCTGGCAGCAGGAAATGACTCAGTTGGCTTCCCAGCCCCCCAAAAGAAAAAACCGAGTGTGCCTTTGGGCAGAGGCCAGGGTCCAGGGACAGGCATGTCTGTGAGCACCCCAATGAATGAACTGCATCTTGAGTGCTGCTGAGCCTGAACCCTAACTGTTCCTTCTTGTACAATAAACCCCACAGTGGCGAGTACTGTCTGTGAGTTCTGGGTGCTCCTTTCAGTGAATTATCAACCCCAGCAGAGAAGCAGAGTGTGCTCTGTGAGGGGACTGGTAAAATGGCAGGGAGAGAAGGCACAGCTGACCTCCGCCTCTGGGGAGTCCCCCTGAGGAGGTTAGAGGGGGTCAGACACCACCCCACACTGTCGCCACAGTGCCCAAGTACCTGACCCGGGCACAAGCACAGGTGGGGCATGGGAAAGGCTCTGCCCCACTACTCCAGCCCAGGTCCCTGGGGTACCTGTCACGGGTCACAGTAGTCTCAGGGAAGGAGAGGGGCCCAGGCAGAGCCACCCATCCAGCCGGTGGCATCCTTGTATGTCCCAGCCTCAGGGCTCAGCTCTGAGTAACTGCCATGTCTGTGTAGGTGTGTCGGGCAGGTGGGCCTGGGGCAGGTGGGCCTGGGGCAGGTGGGCCTGGGGCAGGTGGGCCTGGCCTTGGAAAAGGGGTCCCTGTGAGATGAGGGGTTTCCACAGGAGGAATAGATGGTATACCACACTTGAGCGTGAGCAGGTAACACACCAAGTCCTCATCTAGGGGCCACACCTGACACTGGCTGCATCTTCCCAGTGAGAAAATATGGCCCTGGACAGCCAGGACCAGGGGGTCAGGGACATTCTTGTCCTGGAGAAGCAGGACTAGGAGCAGAGTCCTGCAGGAGGTGTTTCCCACAGAAACACATCCCAACCAGCTCCAACAGGAGCCTGGGCTCTCAAGGTGATTTGAGTGCAGCCAGAAGGTGGTGTCACAAGGTCACCACCCCACCGCCAGAGGCCTGGCCCAGGCCAGCTTCCTGGCCTGCCCTCCCCGAACAGTGACAGTGCCCCAGGGGCCAGGCACGTACACTCTTTCTGGAGTAGGCAGCCCCCACCCCTACTCCACAGTGGAGACCCTGGTCCCTGACACTGTGCTGTCACCTCCATACTTGTCACACCATCTGCTACCACCCATCACCCAGCAGGCAGCCCCACAGCCCCCTAGAAGCCCAGGACTGGTCAGATGTCTGTCTCCTTTCACGTCCTCACCAGCTCCGAGACACCAACGCATCCTGCCCGATAGGCCAAGGTGTGTGCCCACCCCCAAACAGCCCCTAAAATGACACACAGACAGTGACAAAAGCCAACCTTACACCTCAGCACTTGACTCTGCACTCGAGTATGCAGTGGGAAAAGAAGGGGGCTGGTATAAGCACCCAGTGTGAGGGAGCATGTGCCACGTCCCTCAGGGAAGAAAGGAGAGCCGAGTGTGAGGTGTGCACGTGCTGGGCCACACAGGGAGGGAGGAGGGAGGGCCCAGCCGTGTCCCACAGGGAGGAAGGAGGGAGAGCCAGGCACACGGGGTGCACACGCCACGTCCCACAGGGAGGAAGGAGGGAGAGCCTGGTATGGGGGTGCACACGCCATGTCCCACAGGAAGGAAGAAGTGAGAACCTGGAATGGGGGTGCACACACCACATCCCACAGGGAGGAAGGATGCAGAGCCCAGGGTGAGGTGTGCACACGCCGCGTCCACAGGGCTAGTGTCATTGCCTGTGCGGTCCACGTGGGGTGAGGTGGGGAATTCACAGAGACGAAGGCTTCCATGCCTGGCACCAGGAGATGAGTAGAAGCCAGCTGGCAGGCAGCGGTGGGGGCAGACTCCCAGCCTGATAGTCACCTAGCAGCTGAGGGCTCCTGGGGTGGTTCCCAGAAAAACACGGTGGCTACCCAGGCCTGCCGCGTTCGGGGCAGCAGGCACACAGGCGAGCAGGACTGGGACTAAGCCAGGGGTGAGTTCTCCATACCAACCCACCTTGCCTCACTGCCTAAAGGGCATCCTTGTCCACTCATGACCCCCACACTGCAGCCTTGCCCACTGCCAGGCCCAGGTGCTGCCCCCAGCCACACTCACTGCCACCTCGTCTTTAACCTGCCCAACAGCAAGACTGACTGCGGCCACGTTGCTGTGGGCACTGGGCCAGGTCATGAGGGGTGGGAAAGGGGCCAGTGCGTCACAGCGTGGCAGGGCAGAGAAGTTTCCGGAAGCCCATTTCCTTCCTTGTCTGTTAAGTACCAAACCCTGATGGCCCTGACCAGACACCAGAGGGCTTACAGATCACAGAGCACCTGCGGAGGAGGGGAAGGGGGACAGTCAGCATGGAAGGGCAGTGACACCGCAAAGCAGTGAGGCCATGGAGCGAGCTCAGGTTTCAGGGTGACTCCCAGGCGACACTCAAGGGGCGGGTGGGAGGCTGGGGGTGTGGAGGGCTGTGGAGTGATGGCCACATTGCCTACCTGCGCAAGGAGCTTGCTGTCACCCTCCAGAAGCTTCACCTTCGTCTCCAGCTGCCTGATGTAGGTGGACGACGGCTCTGAAACAGCAGGAGAGGCAGGTCAGCTGCCAGCAGGGCCCCTTCAGAAGACAGCGCCCCCCGTCACGCCCCACACCACTCGCCCCCTCAGGCCCCACACCCCTCATACCGCTCACCTCCCACACTCCTTACCCCTCCATACCCTCTCGCCAGCCCACATCCCTCGCCCCCAGCCTTGAGTTCCTGTTCCCGCAGGACAGGGTCCCACACAGTGTCCAGGGGAAACTCCTTGTTTCCTTGATATTTCACAATCGCAAAATCCCAACACTCACGTGGGGACTCATAACCAGGGAGCAATCCCCCCAGGAGCCACATCCAGGGCCCCTCCGCCACACAGCAGGGAAACTGACACCCCCAAATATGCCCTGAGAGTCTGCAGTCTGCTCTACTTCACCCCGATGACAGGTGGGCCGATGTGTCCAGGTGGCACACTGCAGGTAAGCTGGCACCTGTCCTTCTCAGCTCTCACCAATCACACTCTTCAGGAGCTGGTGCTGGGCCTTGGGGCCCCGGCAAGATGCTCAGGGCAACTCCCCAACTGCACCCCAGTTTCTGAATGAAGCCAGCCCCCAAGCAGACAAGCCCACAGAAAGCCCCTGACTGCTGAGTGAGCTTTCCGGCAGCGCCCCCACCCCACCTCAGTCACCCAGCCCTGCTTCTGGGCCCCTCGGGGCTGAGAATCTGCTAAGCTGTCAGATGTGAAAAGTCAGGCCACTTCCAGCTGGGAGGGGGCAGGGAGGCTGCTAACTGAGGCCTGAGGGGTCCCAGAGGGGCAGGGAGAGGGCCAGCAGGGTGGGCAAAGGAACAGCCCCCCGAAGCTGGAGCAGCAAGGGCAGCAGGGGGGAAGGTGGCAGCAGGGGTGACAGTGGCTCGCTGCGTCCCTCTGTGTGCAGGCCTTATTGCAGGGTCCTGCCGATCAGACAGCAGAGCGCTTGGCACAGGCATCCTCCCACACTGTGCACCCACGGGAGGCAGGGTCTCCCCAGAATCAACACTAGGCATCTGACATCAGGCTCCTCATCATCTACACCCCTACCCACCACTGCAGGACACCTAGGGACTGAGGGTCAGACCATACTGAGTGGGCAGAAGGGGGCTGGTGGCGCCAGACCCATCACACCCCCTGTGTCTATCCGGAAACACCTGCCCCCCCCCAGCACTAGGTGGCTGTGACCCCAGTGGGCTGCCATCCTGGCGTCCTGGTGCATAACGTGGTGAGGTCTTTTCACCCTCCTGGGGCCCCAGCGGCCAGCCCCTCCGCCCTGTCCCCGGGCTCTGTCGTCCTGTCTGGGGTAGCAGTCATTCTCCCAGGCCAGGCCCCCAGGTAGGGAGGCATTTCTCCTGGTGCCTTCTGCCCCATGCCCAGGGAACCGCACCTCTGAAGAACCCCCAGGACCTCCCCACCCATGGGCGTTGGACAGGGCCCAGCAGTGCAGAGGCCCCGCACTCTAGCAAGAGGTGGGGTGCTTGACGGCCAGCTGCCCACACCCTGCTGGGAACTATGTGAACCAGCCTCCTCAGGCCCACCTCGGACCTCACTTCTCAGGAACCTGCAGCCTTGGAGGGACGAGAAGGGTGGCTTCCCTTCAGGCACCCTATGGCACCAGCCCACTGCCCAGAGGACAGCAGTCACAGAAATAGAGGGAGACAGTCATGCCAAGACAGGAAGGTGGAGGGATGCCTCCACAAGCCAGGAGCCACCAGAGGCCAGAAGGAGCAAGGGAGGACCTTCCCCCAGAGCCCTCAGAACTTGGGGCCCTACCAATAACCTTGACCTTGCACTTTCAGCACACACACCCCCACCCCCAAGCAAAACTATCAGGCAATAAGTTTCTGCTACTTTAAACCACCCAGTATGCGTGAGTTTGTTACGGCGACTCTGGAGCTGACACAGTTACACCTGTCATCGTTCAGTGATGCGTAGGGACAGTCTGTCTCCTAAATGATACAGAAACATACTTCAGAGGTCAGTGCAAAGACCTGGATGCAAAAAATTATCTGTGTATAATTAATGCTGTGTGTTTTGAAAAGTCATGCCAGCCAACACTTTCAGGGAGGAAGTTCCCAAAATATTGACAATGTTGCTAAAACACTGTGGGGTCGCTTAGAAGAGGGACTACGTTCTCCAGTGGGCTTTTGTTGGTTTTCAGATAATCTACTTCAAGAGCAGAGAGAAACTGTTCTTTTACAAAAAAGGAGACAGATTAAATTATTGCATGGTTACATCACTGAGCCACCGGCTGACGTCACTGCAGCGTTAAATCAGAGGGAGGCCGGATGAGGGGACTGCTGTCCGGAACAGGAAGGCATCTCGTCAGCGCTTTCTGCTCACGGCCTTCCACCCAGGTCTGGTGGCCTTTCAGTGCCTGGTGGTTCCTCCTGTACAGCTGACCTGGCTTCAAGGCCACCTCAAGTCCCACTGAGCCCTCCCCTGTCCCGCCTGACCGGTGCACACACCTGCAGGCTCTCCACACCACCAGAGGCCAGGGAGGCTGCACCCAGCAGGAGGAGAGGAGGGGCACTTCAGGGTGGGGGCTGGAGAGGAGAGGACCCCAAGCGGGCCTGGCCCCCCGGGAGCTGGTCTTCCCAGCAGCCTTGGGCAAGCCTGTGATCCCGTGGAGTACCTCTGAGCCCCAGCTGCCCGGAGACAGGCGGCTAATTAAATTAATCCCAGGGCTTAGAGCAGTAAGAGAGGGTCACGAGGGTAACAAGGAGAACGCTCTGGCTCAGCCGCTCACGGGGAAAATGAGGGCGGTGACCACAGAGGGGACCTGGGCCCCTCCTGGGCTCCCTGGACAAATCCTGGGGGACTGACAATGCAGCTTCCCTGGGCTCCTAGGACAACTCCTCTGGCCACTACAGCCATTCAGGACCAGGCTTTTAAGGGGGGCTCTCCCTGTCCACCCTTCCTTGCAGACTGTTTGGTCCACAGCAGCCTGGAGGTTGGGGTGGGGGGCTGGATCAGGCAAAGGGTCTGCCAAGGTCCCGCTGTTCATGGGTCCACGCAGAGAGCCCTGCACTGGGCCTGTGCTAACTGTTGGAACATCCTGCCTGCATGGGAGCAGCCAGGCCTGGCAAGTGCTCTTGCTCTAATGGCATTTCCCCTGGACGAGACCATGTTGCCCGCAGTGTCCCCAGCAGCTGTGGTCACGCCCAGCACTCCCACTGCCATGTGGGTCTGAAGAGCAGTAAGAGCAGGGCGGGAGGTACAGTGGGCAGCGCTGAAGGCTGCCCCCAACCCAGCTCAGCAGCTGCGCGGAGTGGCCCCCTCAAATGCCTACACAACAGGTGTGGACTCAGCCTGCAGGGGACACAGGCCCAGTTTTTCCCAAGGAATCTGCTTTCGAGCGTCCTCTCTAGCTCTCACACCTGTCCCCCCATCACTCTCACTCTAGGAACTGACAACCCAGGGCACCCCCTGGGGCAGGGTCTTGCAAGACAAACAGTCAGATGACACAGGTGAGCACTGAACACTAGGTTCTTTTGACCTTCTGTCTTAGTGGGGGTGCCTGGAAGTCAGTGGATCCAGAGATGAGGGTTCAAGTGCAAGGAGATTACATGGGAAGTGACCCAGGAAGCCCAGGTAGGGATGAGGAGATGTGGAGGGGGAAGGAGTTGCCAGCAAGGCTGTCAATCCTGCTAGGGAGCACTGGGAGCCTCAGGGGTGACCACTGAGGTTACAGCCTCCTGCCCCTTCCAGGCAACCTCTCCCACCCTCTGGCTCAGTGGGCTCGAGACAGCAGTAAAGGCTACACTGGCCTCTTTCCGCAGGGCCTGGCCTTCAGCCAGCGCTCAGTCCCTGGCAGAGCTGCCCACCTGCCCTGCCCGCAAGCTGGACTTCGGCCAGCCTGGCGTAACGCGCGCCTGGCTGCCTCACGCCTCCAGCACATGGGGTAGATGCAGGTCTTCCCTGCAAGCCTGGGTACTCTGCTGCATGGCTTCCACAGACAAACCTCAAGGCTGTTCCACAGAGTTTGGAGATGGTCTGTCTCCCTAGAGGACCCAGCTCCAGACCTGCCTTCTGCATGGCCCCTAGGCATCCCCAAAGGGCGCCAAAGGCTTGGGTTCTGGCACAGCCGTGAGTCCCTGGGTCTGGCACCTGAAATGTGGTAAGAACTTCGGGACAGTCCAGGCTGGTCATGCAGTGATGAGCTCCTCGTCACCAGGGACATGTAAGCAGAGGCAGACGGCCCCCTCTGCCAGACAGAAGTCTCCGGAACATAAAAGTTTCTATTACAAGCCACAAGAAGGGCTGGAAGGTACTGCTGCCCAGCTCAGTGCCCGACACGCTCACTGACGCCCTTCCATCCTTAGGTGGACCCAGCCATGCAGGAAAAAAAGACGCTCAGAGGGAAAGGGCATGCCCAAGGTCACAGGTGGCAGGTGGTGCTTGTCCAGGGGCTGGTCCCTTTTTTTAAGGGACTCAGCCTACACACAGAGCTGCAGGAACAACCCAATTACTGACAGGCAAGAGTGGAGGAAGAGGTGCAGTCTAGGGCTGGGGAACAAAGAGGGGCAAGTACTAACAGGAGCAACCATAGGCTACTCCCTGGAGGAGGTGGCACTGGCTCAGAGTGAAGAGGGAGCACAGTGGGGAAGGCAGGCAGGTCTGAGCTGTAGCACAGCATGAGTGAAGGCGGAAGGCTCTGGAACCACAGTCCCTGGCATTCACAGCAGCTCCAGGAGACAGGCAGAATGTAACTCAGGCATGATTTATGGATGAAGGCGAGAGGGCTACCTACCCGCCAGTATCAGGTTCCCACAGAAACACCTCTCGGGTGGCCGCAGCACTGGTGGGGCTGTGCTCTCCTCTCATCTGGCCTGGGGGGGAATCTACCAGGGATCTGGGGCAAGGCACCCACTGCAAACTCAGCAATGACATCCAGGGCCCTGGGCATGGGGCAGTTGGAGGCTGGACCCCACCTTCTGGGGCTGGATCCTGCCTTCTAAGCCAGGACCCAGCTTTCTAAGCGGGGACCCTGTTTTCTAAGCCACTAAGGCACTCAGAGTTCAGAGGTTTGTCCCCTCCACCCAACAGCCCTGTCACAGAGCTCCGAAAGTGCAGCTGGAAGTGAGGCTTGTGAGCCCACCAAGGCTGAGGGGAAGGGGGCCCTGGAGGGAAGCAAGACAGAGTGAGGGCACCTCTGGGGTGGGCGTTGGAGGAAAGAAGTCCCCAGAAGGGCCTTCCCTCCCGGTGCAGTTTCTGGCGGCAGCGTCATGGTGCCTCCCCACCCATAACGGGGTCCACATTCAGCTCTTCTGCAGACACACTGTTCTCCCTTCCATCTCTCCCCAAGGTCTCCCCTCCGAGGGGCTACCTAAGCTCCATGCTTCACTATGGCAGGGCTTGACAACAGGAGCACGTTTGACCGAGCCTGAGTCCCTGCAGTCGCAGGGCTTCACCAGCCCAAGCAGGTGGTCCCAGCCCCTCCCACAACCCCTCCCACAACCCCAATGAGCCAACTCAAAGGATCAGTCACAACGCAGTCACAATGACAGGAGGCTGCCCTTCACCCCGGGCTACCACCATGCCAAGGAGCCCCTGCTGGTGTTCGCCGCGCAAAGGAGTTAGCTGGCACCAAGGACTAACGGAGAAAGGGATGGCTTCAGGATGCTCATGGCTCTTCCGGTGAGGGCCACCTGCCTGTCCTCTCTGCTGTCTCTGCCTGTGTCTGCCGCGCAGCGGCCTGGGAGCAGAGGCTCACCACAGCCAAGAGCCCTGCTCATGCAGCTTCTTGTGGCAGAGGCGCCCACCGCTACCCGGCTTCCAAGCACTTCCCCGACATCCAGAATCAGCAGCCAAACAGGATGCCTGGCTCAGATTCAGATCATCAAGAATCTGCTCCACGCTGGGCCTGGCTGACGGCACCAGCATTCCCCAAGCCAAAAGTCACGCTCGATTCTGCACCTACCGCTTGGGAAGCCCTCGGCACCACGCTGAAACCGTGGCAGAGTTATGAACCAGGGAGAAGGGGCAAGAGCTCCAGCCTTGCACTTGCGCGCCTGCCTGCAGGGCCAAGCCAGTGGTGATGTTCCCATCTGGCCTGTGCTCCCCCCTCCACGGGTCATCACTGACGGCGTGCCCAGAGGCTGCGTGATGACCGCAGGTGGCCCACCCGGCAGTGACACCCCCTACAAGGACCACCTCGCCCGCAGCAGCAGCTCTCTGCCCAGCTGCCCAACAGCCTCTCCTGACTCACGCGGGAAGCTTTTACAACCTGACCTCTCTCCCCCGAGACCGACTGAGCAGTAGTGCAGCAAGGTGCGGCCACCAGGGCCACCTTAACCAGCCTCCTGGTGGCTCTAGCAGGTGGCCGGGCTGCGAGCTCCCGTTCACACTGCCACCTCCCTCCCTGAGGGGCCCCCGCCCCCCTGGCCCTGACGATGTATCAGCGAGGCCAAGCTCGGCAGCAAGGGCCATGAAGCCCCTGGGATCAGGACTGCCATTGGCACTCAATAGACAGAAGTCAGGAAGACCAGGTTTCTGCTTGTCTCAGAAGAATGGGGTAGGCCTGAATGTTAGACAGTCTGTCGGCCAAGTCCCCATGGTGGCCTAGGGGAGGCCTGTGCCCAAAAGGACACTGAGGAACAGCAGGGTTCAGGACCACTTCAGCCATGTGCAGAAGCAGGGACGAGTGCGAGGGCACAGGCTCAGGAATCAGGGAACCTACTAGTGGCCTGGGGAGCAGCAGGAATTGGGGGACAGGGGTTGCCACCTCACTCAGGACTTCTAATATGGTAGTGGGGGTGGAAAGGGGACGAAAGCCTCTGCAGGAAGGAAAAACAGGAGCTCCGGACAGGTCCCCAGGCCACGGTATGATATCTGGACAACACACCACTGATTCTGTGCAACAAGAAGAGAGGATCTGGAGGTGGCCGGGAGGACCCCTGGGCTCAGGCAGTTCTGGGAAACAGGCCCGTGGACCACACCTCTACAGGAAAAACCACGGAGCACATGGAGGGCGGAGCGCAGCCAGGGAAGACCTCAGCCTGGACAGGCAACGGGCAGGCCACGTGCCGGGCGCAGGAAACAGGCTGTGGGCAGGCAGTGGGCAGGCCACATGCCAAGGTGGGGAGGGGCCGCGGACATGCAATGGGCGGGCCACACGCCGGGGGCAGGGGATGGGTTGTGGACAAGCAGTGGGTGAGCCACAGGACAGAGGGCAGAGGATGGGCTGTGGACAGGCAGAGAGGGCGGGCCACATGCCAGAAGCAGGGATGGGCTGGACTACTGGCTTTCTTTCTAGAACAGGGATCCCACAGTACAACACACGGAAAGCAGGCACAGGAGGGGCAGCACCGCCTACGTGAAAAAAATCAACTTTAAAACGAACACTTTTCTGACACACACATTATAACATGGATGAACCATGAGGACTTCCTGTTTAGCGGAAGACATCAGGCTCAAAGGATTCCACTCACTGAGGTGCCCACTCACTGAGAAAGATGTCCACTCAGTAAGAAACCTGCTTATTGAGATGCCCACTCAGAGACATCTGCTCACTGAGATGCTCCATCAGTAAGACGCCCACTCACCGAGATGCCCACTCTACTGAAATGACCCCTCAGTAAGAGGTCTGCTCATTGGGATGCCCACTCACTGAGACAGATGCCCGCTCACTGAGACAGATGCCCACTCACTGAGATGCCAAGTGCTGCCAAGGCCCACAGTCCCATCAGAAGTGTGTGGCAGCTGCAAAGCGCTGGATGCTGGACAAACGGAGTGTTCACTTATCTGTCCACTCGTCCCCACAAGTTGAGACAATGCCTCCTCTCCTCACTCCCTGAAGGAATGGCCACAAGTGTACCCTGAGAGGAGCCGACATCAAGATCTGAGGCAGCAGCTCATTAAGATGGCCAGCAGGGACCCAGTGGACGCCACCTGCCCGCTGGCTTGAAGGATGTCCACAGCATCAACAAGATGGGGGGAGGGAGGCTCCCTCCACCTGCTCGCTGGTTCCCAGGCTGCTTCGCTATTCCTCACACGATGCCCAAGGAGGTGAAGGGCAAGTTGTGGGAAGAAAGAGGTTTGTGGGCACAAAAGGAATTCCTCATCTGGGGCTTGCGTTATCTACTCCCCCGATTCCCAATCCAGGTGCAGGAGCACTCAGCCTGGTGTCAGGACTGCCAAGAGGACAGATTCCAGCAGTTTCCACACTGCTAACCTGCGTGCATCCAGGAGATGCTCCTGGAAGGGCTGCTGTGATCACCGGACAGAGACAGGCGTCCATCCCGGCTCCCTCGATAGGACTCATGGGAAGGACACCAGTGGCGACAGCTTTGCCACCTGGCTCTTCCATGTTTTTACATCTGGCATAGGTGACAAACCACGACTTTCTCTTCCCCGAGGAAGAAGTAACCACTTTACTACTGCTGAAAACAGACAAATGACTGGTCACCCAACAGCAGTCACTGACGTGCACTCTCTCTATGGGCCAGGGATGAGAGGACTTTGTGCACGATGAAAGATAGCACCGTGTTGTTGCTGCCAGTTACTGTCACGTCGATTCCAACTCTCCGTGACCCCAAGTGTGCCCAGTGTATGGCTCTGCAGGGTTTTCAAGGCTGTGACCTTTCAGAAGCAGATCACCAGGCCTTTCCCTCTGAGTGGGTTCGAATTCCCAGCCTTTGGCCACCAGCAGAGCACTTAGCTATCTGCAGGACCAGGGACTCCAGTTACAGAGAATACTCGTGGGGGAAAACTGTCCAAAACAGGCAAATCCACAGAGACAGAAAGCAGATGAGCGGTAGCCGGGGGGTGCCAAGAAGAACCGATGCCTCTGAATGTGGTGCTGGCACGGAACACTGAATATCCCACGGACTGCCAAAAGAACGAACAAAGCTGTCTCCGAAGGACAGCCAGAGCGCTGCTTAGAAGCAAGGATGGCGAGACTACATCTCACATACTCTGGATGTATTATTTATATTGGGAGGGATCAGCCCCCGCACAAGTACATCATGCTGGGTAAAGTGGAGGGTCAGCGAAAAAGAGAAGACCCTCAGCAAGGCGGACTGACACCAGGGCCGCGGCAGGGGGCTCGAGTCGATCAATGGTTGTGAGGACAGAGAAGGACCTGGAGGTGTTTCCCTCTGCTGTGCGTGGGGTGATTATGGATCAGGGGTGACTCAATGGCCCCTAACACTGACAGGGGACAGGGTAGTGTAGAGTCACTGTTAAAGGGGACGAGGTTTCTTTTGGGAGTGATGAAAATGTTCTGGAATGTAGTAGTCATGACGACTCCACGAATCTGTGAGCATAAAACTACTGAATTGTACATTTAAAATGAGGAAACTTAATGGAATGGGAATCGTATCTCAGTAAAGCTGTTACTTTAAAAAGGCAAAAGAAAAGTATGCTTCCAGGTAGGAAGAGATTTCTTAATCAAGAAACAAAAGAAGCAAACCATAAGGAGAAAGACTGTTAACTCTTGTCTCAATATTAAAATCTGCCCAAAAGAAGATCCATCAGTGAAGTTCATGGCCAGCCCTCCACCTGGGACGAGCTGTTGGCAAGCCTCATCCCAGAAGGGACAAAGGACCCTACAGCACACAGAAACGCTCAGATCCACAGGGGAGTCAGTCACACGGACAACGGCTCCACAAAGAGGTGGGTTACACAAAGGGGAAGCCCAAATGGCCACCAAATACACGAGAAGACCCCTACAACACTCGTAATCGGGGAAACACAGACCACAACAAGATGTCATTTCCATCAGCAGACTGACAGAAAACACCAAGAGATGGCACACATGTAAGGGACAGAAAACACAGTGGCTGCTCACGGGCACCACTGATGTGGCAGGATTCTGTTCTGCAGAAGAAGTTTACGCTGTGAGAAAGCCTGCCCGGGTGTACACGGCAACAGGTACACAAACCCATTCTGTGTCCAGGTGCACACGGCAATAGGTACGAGAACCTGTCCTACTGGACAGGTACACACAAGAACAGGTCCAAGAGCCTGTCCTGCCCAGGTGCCCACAGGGACAGGCACAAGAGCCTCTCCTGCCCAGGTGCACACGGGTACAAGAGCCTGTCTACAGGCGCACATGGGAACAGGTAAAAGAATCTGTCCTACATGACAGGTACACACAAGAACAGGTCCAAGAACCTTTCCTGCCCAGGTGCCCATGGGGACAGGTACAAAATCCTGTCCCGCCCAGGCACACAGGGGTTCAGGTATAAGAACATGTCCTGCTCAGGTGGACGCAGGCACTTACTGGGCAGCACTAGCTGCGTTGGGAAGCATCAGAAACCCCGAGTGCCCTCCCAGGAGCCAGCACTGCTGCATTTTACCCAACATTCACACAGCACCAAGACCCAAACAAACAGATCCCCATGGATCAGCAGGGATACACCCCAGAAACGTGACAACACAGTGTGACACCAAAGGGGACACAACGCCCCAGCACACGTATGCAGCTGGAGCCCCACAGAGTCAGTATCCATCGTCTCTGGACACATGCCTCGCAGGAAATGCCCAGGAGAACGTATGCTCCGACTGCTGCGCATAGGCTCTCTCTGGGGCGGGGAGGAGACTGGCAGGGAGGAAGGGACAGGGGATGACCCACAGGCGCCTCGAGTCCACCTTTAGAGCAGTACTCCCAAAAGGCAGAGCTCTGAAGCAGATGTCCCCGCGGTCAGCAGGTTGGTTGGAGTAAATTTTCATCTCATCTTCTCTAAGCTTACCTCTTCTGTATTTCCTACCAAACTCTGTCCTTCTAAGAGACAGGAAGAACATCCAGGCAGTGCAACAGACTCGTCAGAAAGAAACCAGACCCTTGATTCTGTAACACCCTCTCCCTGGTTCTACATTTCCAGCCTGCTTAAGGAAAACCTCTGGAACATTCCCTGCAGAGGGGTTCTCTAGGGCGACCCTTTTAAGTCCCCTGCTCTAGGACAGCAGGCGAGAGCCCTCTAGAAGACGCAGAGGACAGAAGGGCCCCTCTTTGCACCAATCCGCCCCGTGACTTGCACCAGCCTGGTGAAATGAGGGCAGGGGAAAAGATGGCCCAGAGGGCAGGTGAGGGAAGCAACTCAGAGTCACAGCGTCCCTCCAATTAGGCCCAGTGACTAACAGCAGGTGATTGCTGGCTAGAACACTTGTCACAAGCTGGCTTCACTGTGTCATTCTCCCCCGGGTTACCAGGGAGGGAGCGGTCCAGCATCAGCAAAGGACCAACTCCTGTCACCCACAGGGCATGTCACAAGAGGAGGTAATTGGTGCTCACAGAGGAACAACAGAAGCCCTGTGCAAATGAGCCCCTCTGGGGGTTCTCTGCAGGGAGGAGAGGGATGCCCAGGCAGAGGCCCAACCAGTGAAGCACCCTCCAAGCAACGTCGGCCTCAGTTTCCCCCATGTGGCAACAGAAGAGCTTGTTCTGGAGGAAGAGCTCAGTGGGGCCTTGGGAACTATGTCAGCAGAATAAAGCCCCCCAACAGATGTCCCTGTTCTAATCCCTGGGACCTGTACCTATACCATGGGACAGGGCAAAAGTGTTTGCAGAAGTGGTTGAGGTTAAAGAACTTCAGACAGGACCACTAGCCTAGACCTCCCAGGGAGGCAGGCTCTGACTGCACACATCCTTACAGCTGAGACGCTGTCCCCACTGTGATCAGAGGGAGCCTCTGATCATCGTGAATGTAGAAGGGTCACAGAGGCACTGGCTTTGAAGAGGGAAGGACCACAGGCCAAGGAATCCAGAACACCCTGGCAGTGTCATGGTCCACAGCTGCAGCGGCTAGTGGCAAGGTCAGCAGTTCAAATCCACCATGCACTCCTTGGAAACCCTGCAGGGCAGCTCTGCTCTGTCTTGTAGGGGGGGTATAAGTTAGAACTGACTCAGTGGCAACTGGTTTGGATTTTGGTCCATTTTCTGGAAGTGAGAGGAGGAGGCGGCTGTAGGAGCCCAGGCCCTCTGGGAAAACGGGTGACACCTGCCTGTCCACCCCAACATCACCACGGGGGCCTTCTGAGGCAAAGCCGGCAGGGGTGAGGTGGGCAGGGCTGCAGACTGTGAGTGTGGGCTGGGGCTGAGTGTTGTGTCCAGGCTCAGCATCCCCTGGGCACAGTGGGGACTGACCAGACTCCCCGCGCCATGCCGCACCCTCTGGCAGAGAGGGCGGTAGCCAGCTGCTCGTGTTGTTGTTGCTGGGACTGTCAGACTTCAGGGACACAGACACCCGCCCCCCCCAAATCTTCACCTAGTCACACTCGTCTGGCCCTCACTTCACTGGCTCAGCTCCCACCCCAAGTGGCCTTTCACCCAGTCATTGCAGCCGAAGTTGCCCTTTGGACCCAAAGCCCTCCCCACAACTGGGTGGCGGTGCGTGGGCCTCCAGGTGCAGAGGTCACCTGCCAGCCTTGGGCAGGGCTTGGAAAACCCTTCCTGCCTGGCTTTTGGCACCATCATGCCAGTGGGTGGCCCAATACAGGAGCAGCAGGACAAGAGCTCACAGCCCTGCAGGACAGGCCCCTGGGGACTGGGTAACCGTGACCCTCAGTGCGAGGGACAGCAGCCCGCCGGTGGAGTCAAGGTAGAAGGTACCCTTGCCACTGCTCACCTAGTGGGTGGGGAGAGGGCCGAGTCTGGGGGTTCTCTGTGATGACGGGGTACAGGTACAAATAGTCTTCCCACATCACCTGCCCAACAGCTGTGTGACTGGCTGTCTCTGAGCCTCCGCTGTCCCATCTGTAGCTGGAAAGAATGACACCCCCCTCGCCACCCGCCCCCACAGGCTGCTTGAGGCTTCTAGAAGACCCACGCAAGAACCCAGCACTCTGCAGCCCAGGAATCGGACAAGGGGGCTCCATGACTTTTTCACAGGCCAAGCTTCTCCAGCATCTTTAGCAGCATGAGTTCTGGCTCAAATCCCCACGTGGACACCTGCTCCTAGGGCGCATGGGAGTTGTGTGAGCTGGGCAGGTCATCTCCCCTGTCTGGACAAGAGGGGAGTGGTCAGCCCCCGAGGACCCTGCTGGTGTGGGTGGGCAGAGGTAGGGCGGGCTCATGTCTGCAGCACACCGCGAGTGTCTGCCACGTGGTGTCTGCCAAGGCCGCCTCGCTTCTGTAAGAAGTCCTGAATGCCAGGGGGGAGGAAGCCCAAAGGTCAGGGCACAGCCAGTGCCAGGACAAGGGCAGTGTTTGGTCGCCAACAACAGCAAGCAAACTTCGCTCTTCCTCCTCCTCCTCTCTCATGCCTCCTACACAGCAAGGCCGGCTGGAGACAGGCCATGGGGAAGTGGGGTGGAGCACAAAGGACACTCCCCCTGTGTCATCGATTGCACAGTTCCAGCAGGAACAGCCCAGTCACTACCCAGGATCAGCAGGGAGGAGGCAGGGAGCCTCAGAGCCTCAGGAGTCACCCTGTCCCGGTCTCTTTCCACCCATGGTGGAAAGAGGGGGACCTAAGGGGCTCGCCAGTCTGTCTGGGGGGCAGGGCCAGTCCGCCGCACAGCCAGGATAAAGAATGGGTGCCCTGGGCCCAGCCCGCAGTGCCCCTGTGGGGAAGCCCATCTTGGCCACTGAATCCCCAAATCCTTTCTCCCTCGCAGCACACCCAGCCAGCTGTTCGTCCCAAGCAAGGGGACAATGACAAGAAGAACAATGGTGACAGCACCAGGTCACGAGCCCACTGGATGACATAAGACCTCCTGAGTCCAGGCTGGTGACAGTACACCCATCCACAGGTCAGCAAGAGGTCACCCCACAGCAGAGCCCGAACTCTAGCTGCAGACACACAGAGCAAGGTGGAGCTGCAGTGTTCCAGTCACCGTGGCTTCCTCCACGGTGGCTGAAGTCACCTGTGCTCATCTGACGGACACGGGATAGTTACACCATCCCCAAGTCCCTCCATGCATTATCCATTAATCACAGAGACGCGCACAGCGGAACCTGTGAAAGCTGGAACCTCTGCACTGCGGGTTAAATTATGTCCCCCCAAACAATGTGGGCATCAATTTGGCTGGGCCATGATTCCCAGTATGATATGATTGTCCACCCTCTGCCAATTGACAAGATCTTCCTACATGCTGTAAATTTTGTTACTACAACTGAATAAGATGGATTAATAAGAGCAGTTGTACTGATGAGGTCTACAAGGCTGAACAGGATCTTAAACCAAAGCCTTTTAAGATATAAAAGAGAGAAGCAAGTAGAGAGACACAGGGACCTCGTACCACCACGGATGAGTGCTAGGACAGAGCGGTCCTTTGGCCTGAGGTTTCTGCGCTGAGGTGATCCCAGACGAAAGCAAGACGGACGCATCACAGGGACCCTCCTCCAGAGACAACACAGAGAAAGCCTCCCCCTGGAGCTGGTGCCCTGAATCTGAACTTGCAGCATGCTCTCACACTGCACGGAGAGCAACTTAGGCACATCACAACATCTGCATTAAGTTTGTGTAGGACAAAAGCTTTGTGAGAGAATAAAATTCTGTTAAAGCCAGCTACTTGTGGCATTTCTGTTATAGCAGCACTAGATGACTAAGACACTGTGTGAAGCGGAGACCTGTCAGAGAAGAAAACACAAAGATTTCCTACTAACATAGAAAGATAGAAAAGTCGTCAGACTGCTCCCTGTCAAAGGTGGAAAACTCTCAAGACTTGGAAAAACAAGGCAGTCTCCCGAGTTCCGGCTCTCATAGGTTTCACCCTAGAAGCTTCTTTATCAGGAAGTGATCCATTCAGCTCCCAGGCACCTGCGCTGGGAGGGCGCCTCCTGGTAGGAGGTACAGAGAACACACGCGCTTCTGTGGCGTTCCTGCCCCTACCACATACCCCGACCTTAATCTCAGGGACATCAGACTAAAGCGGGGTTGATGGATTGTCTCCCAAAGAACCAGCGTGCCCTCTTCCAAAATGTCAGGGAAGGAGTGAGGAACTGTTTCAGATGAATGGTGACAAGACAGACAAGTCACAGGTAGCAGGGACAGGAGCTGGCCAAATGGGGACAGGAAATCCCAGGTGGAGCGGAGGAGCATGCCCTCACACTGCAGGACAACATCTGCGTTAAGTTTTTGTAGGACAAACCAACTTGAGTTGAATATTTTTTTAATACTTGAATTATAAACTTTCAATAAAGCACAATTTTTCAAAACAAGAGAGACAAAGAGGGCATAAAGGGTGGGCCTGGAGGGGATCGGGATTAAAAAAGAATGACTGTACAGCCCAGGTGGTGGGTCACTGGGACATCCTGGTGTCGGTCACTGCACTGTCAGTCCATAAGGGGCAGTTGGGGTTCCTAAGAATACTCACCCAAGCATTTGGGGTGAAGAGGTAGGGAGATGGCAACTTCTCTCCAATGAGAGAACGGTGAAACCGCAGGGCAAGACGTTAATAATCAGCAAATCTCAGAGACAGCCTGAAGGAACCCTTTGTACCGTTCTGTAAGTGTGAACTTATTTCAAAACTACAAGTACACATGGCATTGTAAGTCATCGAAACACACAAGGCTGTGTAACTCAGAGGAAACCCTCGCGTAAACTGTGAACGTCGGTTAAAGGAACGACAACGCCTCAACGTTTATTCAACAACTGTCACAAATTATCACATCAGCACAACAGGTTAATAACAGGAGTAGCTGTGCAGACAGGGGGTGTCGGGGAGCTTTCTGTGTGTCCTACGTGACTTCTCTGTCACCCAAAAACCACTCCAAAAAAGAGTCTATGCATTCTGCACAAAATACACTTGACACATATTTTTTTTTTTTCTTTTTTAAGTTAACTTCCGTGTCTACTGGATACACGATATATGGCTGATTCTGGGACAACCCAGGCAGGCCTCTACGGCTCGGCAGGGTCTCCCAGTGTCCCCTGACGGAAGGGAACTCAGCAGAGTGGAAAGACTTGCTACCTAACCCGGCACGTCCCCGGCCTCTGGGTATCACTTTCTTCGCTGTTACGCTAGCTGTCCAGTGCTGCTGTCACAGAAACACCACAACAGGTGGCACTAACAAACACATTTCTTCTCTCACAGTCAGGAGACTACAAGTCTGAATTTGGGGCACTGGGTCCAGGGGGAAGGCTTTCTCCATCAGCTGGCTTTGGAGGCAGGTCCTCGTCTCCTTTCAGCTTGTGTGGCCTGCCATCTTCCTGTGGCCTGCTAATAAATACAGCCTCATTAGCCTAACAAATAAAGCCCATTTCTAAGTGGAACCTCCACCCCAGCAGTCAGGGCTCAGAACACACATCTTTGGGGGATACCATGTAATCCACAACAGTGGTGGAACGAGGATACAAGGTAACACCACCCACCTCTATACTGGCTTGAATAGTATCCCCAAAAGGCACATCCACTTGGGATTTCACCATGTGACAGTCTTTGAAATAGGATAGATTCCTAGTAAGGATGGACATGCAGACACACTGGATTAGGGTGGACCTGAAACCAATGAGTGTCCTAACAAAAGGCAGGAGGAGACCTGGTGACACAGAGGCCAGAGTGGAGTGGTACCCCTCCTAGCCAAGGAGCGCCATCAGCTCCCAGGTGCTGGGACAGAGGCATGGAACCCATTCTCCCTCAGCACCCCGGACGGAACCAATCTTCCTGACACCCTACTTGCAAACTCCTGACTTCCAGAACTATGAGAAAACACACCTCTACTGATTAAAGCCACCTGGTTTGCGGTGATCCAGTGTGGCAAGCCTAAGAGACACCTCTTCTTTTACAGATTTTTAAGGGTGAAAATGAGTAACTTGGCAGGGGGCCTGTGGGAACTCTCACGACTTTCGCACAATGTATCTGTAACCCTCAAACTGCTCTAAAAAAACAAAGCTTTTTTTTTAATGAAATAGCAGATACGAAAATATTAAGCAAATTCTAGTTACATTTGATCCACATTCACCCTAATCACCATTTTGCCAAATTTATGTGACTTCCTCCCCCAGAGGTGACTCAAAGCCTATCAGTTACCTGTCCCCTCCCTGCCCCAAGCCTATGCTGACCTTTGGTCCAAAACACTGCTTGTCAGTACAAAGCTACCACCTATCAGGGTCGCAAGAGGAGGGCCCTGATGGAATGGGAGACAAATGGGAAACAGAACCTCAACTTCCCTAAAAAAAAGAAAAAGGAGGGAGACCTACTGGACCAACTGAGACAGGAGGACTCCCCAGAGCACCGCTCTGAGATACCCCTCAAATCCTGGACCCAACTAGCCCCTGAGGTCACCTTGTGGCAAAAGAACAGACTGGCTCAAAAAACAGTACCATCCCTTAAGTTCTGTGAGCCTTTTTAAAAAATCACCTCTATGAGACCACATGGTCACTAATCATTCTAAACCAAAATGAGAAGGTGAAAGGAACAGGGACACTCCATGAACAGAAACAGAACAACCTGAACAAAAACAGAGAACGTGCAAACACTGTGAAAAATGTCACTGACTTCACTAGACAACTTGTGTAGAAATCGTTGAAGGGGAGCCCTAAATGCTGCGTAAAACTGCACCTGCAGTACAATAAAATGTAATTGTTTCACAAACCACGCTGTCCAGCCACCAGGAAACAACCTGCATTTGCCCGACAGCAGAGAACCTGCCCAGTAGGCCACGGCCAGCTCCCTGGAGGAGACGCCGCACAGCCACTGAGCAGGTGTACAGAGGCACACGACACCTGCTGCGGGAGGCAAGTCAGGCCCAGCTAGACACGCAGCCTGGTGTCACACGTCTGTGCCAGCGCACAGGGCTGGCGGGAGGCAGACAGCTCAGGCTGTGGGCAAAAGCCCGCTGGGCAGGGCATGGGGACTGGGCTGACGGACGTGCCAGCTTTCCTTCTATTTTTTCCCTAACTTCCTAGCTATCAATAAAAACATAGATCCGCTTTGAAATTAAGTCAGACAGGCACCCAAACTTCCCCTCCTTATACAACGGCATTGCGTTCCTCTCTCCTCCTCATAGGAGGCCAGAGGGGTCCCTGAACTGACAGATGTGGAAAGACCCCAGACCCAGAGTCAAGCACGGAGGCAGGCCCTTCCACTCCACACACAAGGCCAGCATCCCACGCCCACTGTGTCTGCCCCCAGGTGACCAGCCAGCACAGCCCTGCTCTCTGGGGCCAGAGAGGCTGAGACTGGGGCAGCTCCCTCATCAGCAGGCCCCCAGGCTCACCACCCCCTGCACCAAACCCACCCAGCTGCTTCTGGGAGCTGCCAAGATCGTTAAATCTGCCCCAGCCTGGCCCTGCCAAGGGCAGGCACTTCCAGGGGCATCTCAGCGTGCCTGCCTGGCACCCACTCAACCTCGGGAGAACCTGTGGGCGGCCTCCCTCCTCCAGGGCTTAGGAGAGGCAAGAAGAGCTGCCCCTGGGAGGGCTGTGTCCTAGAAGCCTGAGCCTGAGCCCCCTGCCCACCTCCACTTAGCCTCTAAAATTCAGGGGCACACCTGACGGGGGCAGGCAGCACTGAGTGTACAGGGAAAGCAGCAGAGACAGGCTCCGACGGCCGCCTGCAGGTCCTGTGCCGCCAGCACCCCTGAGGACCCACCTTCTGGGGCCGGAGTTGCTGTGCCTTCAGCAGTACCAGGGCCACCCCTTGGCCGGGGAACACAGGGAGTGACTCAGCAGGACGGCGGGCAGGATGCGTCTGCTGCTTGGTGGCGGGCAGGGGGTGCTCACGGGACAGTGTCAGCAGGCTATACCGTCAGGGTGGGCTCTGGGGCCCTGCAGGAGGGCCCAAGGGTGGTCTTCCCAAAGGGGTTGTCGTGCGGTTGTCAAAAGCGGGCCTCAGCGTGTCCAGATCTGAACGCTGGGACATCACGTGCTTCTGTGGGCGACTCTGGCAGTGAGAACAACGCTGGCACTTCTTCTCCATTTACCTGGCTTAAAACTACAGTGGGAGAAGATCTGCCTGGCCTGGCTGGGCCTCCTAGGAGGGTAGTGGCAGGTAAGGGGGCATCGGGTCACACAGCCCAGAGGTCCCTGGGTATCCCTAGACCCACAGAGAGGGGCGCAGACACCTCTTTGGGCATCACCCACTGGGCTAGACACCAGGACCAGGCCTGCCCATGTCCCGCCCACAGTAGCAGCACACACCCTCCAGTGGTCCACTGTAGAGTAAGCCCAGCCTGGAGAACCTGCAGATCCCAGCGCCGTGCCTGGCACACATTCAGGAAACCTCAGCAGTGGGAATGGAGGGAGGGAGGAGACCAGGGTGAGTGGGTGGATGGATGCATAGGTGGGCAGATAGATGCATGGGTGGGTAGATGGGTGGGTAGATGAGTCAGTCAGTGGATAAGTGGATGGATAGGTGGTGAGTGGATATCTGTGGGTGGACGAATGGGTGGGTAGGTAGATGGATCACAGGCAGACGGACGGACAGACAGACGGATGGATGGATGGACAAATGAGAGAAGGAGTGAGTAAGGGGAGAGGAGAAAGGTTTTCTGCCTCATCTGCCTTATGACTGGCCACGGTCACCCTGAGCCATCACTCCCCAAAGGAAAGAAGGCCCCCGGCTGCAGCACTGGTGAGGGGCGAGCACACTCGGGGGGACGGTGCATGCAGACCTGCTGACATTCCCTGCCCCCGGGCTGTACGCGAGGCCCGTAGCACATGGCCGCTGAGCAGACCTCCTGCTCCTTTCATCTGTACCCCTTCCTCAGAAAGGCCCAGTGCCAGGCTATGATGGGGGGTGGGGACACACATGTTACGGCCCATGTCTTGTGGGAGCAGGCCGCCCTTCCACAAAACAGAAAGAAGTCTAAGACACAAGAGAATGACATCCTAGAGTATTCTCCAGGACTGCCCTGGGAGCCCTGTCCAGATCCTGAGAAGGAAGCAGATGGACATGGACACATTTCTCATCCCCAAGGCCCTGGGTCCGGTTCCCCTACCTTGTCTCTGCTGCCTGTGACCCTGGTCCCAGCCCCTTTCACCCCAGCAGCCAGGCCAGGAGCTCAGGTCCAGCGAGCTGTGCCCAGGCCGGTTCACCTTCCTGCTTCCACAAATCCCACCATGGGGCTCAGCACCAAGCAAGAATTCAATGACCATGGTCCGTCATGGAGAGGCGATGTGCTGCCCGGGTCCAGGCACAAGGAGCAAGGTGGTGTGGAACCCAGCCTCCCCAGAAGTGCCATGTGTCCTTAGTCACGGGGCCAGGCTGGGGTCGGAGTCAGGCTGCCTTATACAATGCTATAAACCTGTCCGGGGTCAGCCTTGCCTCTGGCAGAATGTTCGCCCAGGACAGGGCACTGCCTGTACCCAGGGGCTGTGTGCTCCCTCAGAGTTCTCACGGGGACAGGAGACATCACGAGAACCTGTTCCTCTCCCCCAGCATACTTCACACTCACACACATGCATGTGCACAGATGTATACACACTCACAAGTGTGCACAATCAGATGCATGTGCACACACGTATCCATTTACACACGTGTACACAGGCATGCATGCTCATGAGTAAACACAACCATAGACAGAGCACACGCACACACCCTCACATCCTCACTCTCTCCCTGGGGTCTCCACACCGAGGGAAGACAGTGCCGCGCTGAGAAACAGTCACGGGGTCATTTATTTTAATTATTAAAGCAGCAGCCACTTACTCTGGAGCCGTCCATAATGCCACTTAATTACCTCGTACATAAAACTGCCTTTGCATGTTCGTGGAGCAATCAATCAGCTTGGAAGCAGAGCTGTTCAAAGCACCCCAGCCAAAGATCCTGGGGGGAGTCTGTCCCTCAGCCGCTCGCGCCCCCACCCCGCCCCTCCAAGGAGGCAGGGACAAGCCGGCAGGGACAATCGCGACCCAGAGGGGGACTGGCTCTCACCAACAGGTGATGTGTTGGTGGACCAGGCAGCCTTCTCCTGCTTCTCTGTCCATTCCTCGGCTGCCCTGCAGCGCCCCATCCTTTGTGTGGGCAACAATAGCCTCGCCAGATGGCGCGGCCTGTCCACCAGCCCCTGTGCGAGCCATCGCTCATCCTGTCAGGGCCCAGCCAGGGGCAGGAGCCCAGAAAACAGCCCAGGCATGCCAGCCCACCCTGCTCTGGCCATCCTGGTCTGTGGTCATGGGCACAGGCGGCTCCAAGCACGCCTGGACGCCCAAGGGGACTTTGTGCCCATGCCCCAGGCAGGTATAACCTGCAGCAATAGCAGGAGAGCCTCCAGGTGGCCCGCTGGCCATTCTGCATCTGCAAGACACCGGGAGGAACAGAAGGGCAGAGCCAGGCCGGGGAACACAGCGGTGCGGCAGACATCAGTCACCCTCCCCATGGGTTCTCCACATGCTACCACTGACGGACGGACACAGGGTCTGGCAGCAGCCCTGTAGGAGCAGGGGCCAAGCACAAGCCAGCCCGGGGCAGCAAGTCCCACCTCTCCTTCGGGAGCTCATGGGGACAGCAGGTGACAGCATGACCTGCAGAACTGCCACTGCCTGCTCAAGTGTGACCATTTGAGAATACACCATCCTCGTAGGGACGTGGAGCTGTCCCAAGTGGTGTGGCCATCAGAAGCACAGCTGCAGCCAGCAGCCCTGGGCATCCTGGTCTGCACAAGTGCTGTTTAACAGGGTCCGGGGCACGTGCATCTACAATGTTCTAGAAACTACCAAATTGCCCTCCAGAGAGGATGGACTCACTGGCACGCTCAGCCACAGATGAAGTGTCTGTCTCACCCCAGGAGAGTTTTCGGTTTGCTCTTTGAAGTGAAAGGGTCAGACTTACAGCCTCAGCCTGCCAGCTGGCGGCCCTCAAATGCCCATGCTACCTGCACACTGCCTTTTGGCCCTCTCATCCTGGAGTGCCTCCTTGGTCCCAGGTTTTCCCAACACCCACCCGATGCCAAGTACGGCTGGAAGGGCAGATGGAGAAACCCAGTCTACCCCAGAACACACCCCACATGCCCAGGTCTGCCCTGCAGCTGGATGGGCACATTCCAGGGTTGGCCTCTGTGTGACTAAGCCAGCACTTGTCTCGGGCCCACTCCTCCAGGAAGCCTCTCAAGATTGCTTGTCTAGCTGCATGCCCTTTATCTGCCTTGCACTGTGTCACTAGTCTGTAATTCTGCCTCATCATGTGACCTTTCCTGTCTTGGCCTCTGCCCTTGACTCTGAGTTTCCTGAGGGCAGGTACCGATCTGTTGATGCTCAAAGGTTGGCATGGTATCTGGCAGGGGCCCTGAAGGTGACAAGTGTCTGGTTATGGCAGCAGGGAGCCGAGGCAGAGGCTGGTGGCTGGTCATCCAGGCCCATCTCACAACCCTGGGGACAACAAGGGGCCTGGCAAGGCCCCCGGTGTCTATCCAAATCAAATGGTTCTGACAAGAAAACAGCAGACAGCCAGCCTGAGTCCTGGGAAGCCTGCCACAGCTCAGGGGGGACCGACCAGGCATGGGGTGCTGGGAGCAGAGGTGGAGAGGGATGCGTTTGACCACGTAATTCTCACAAACAGCCAGCAATCACGGCCATGACAGCTGCCACCAGGAGTGACCAACCCCCTTCACGGGAGAAGGACAGGGATGCTCTCCAGGCAGCCCACGGCCTCTGATAATGCAGTCAAGCGGCTGCACGCGCAGCTTAGTCACGGGCCACCGGCTACAGCATCCCCCTGCTGGTCTGCAATGACAGTCACTGGAACAGAAACTCAGCCACTGGGAGCATAGCACGTTTCACTGTCCCCACATGTCTGCACTGCCCCCGGCTGCTCTGCTCTGTTCACAGACACAGCCCTCACAAGTCTGCCCACCCCATGGGCAGGACAGAGAGGCTCGCAGCGAGGAGTGGGCTCGCCCATGACGCCACCCGCCAGGGCCAGGCACAGAAGCAGCCCAGGTCCATGACCCAGAGCATGCAGATAAACCGTCTCCCAGGCACAGGGGGCCTGGGGGATGAGGAAACAGCTTTGAAGGGTCTCTGGAAGGTGGGAGGCAGCCAGCCTGTGTCACGCAGTTAGCAGGCAGGGGTGACAAGGGTGGCTGGGACTGAGACGAGGTGCACACTGGCCTGGTCTGGACATGTCACTCAAGTCAACAGGGGTTGGGGGGCGCATGGCACACATAACTCTTGCCCTAGGGGGCTCACTCTCTTGGGGAGAATGAGCCTACCAATAAAATGAAGGTCTGGGTCCTTCCCGGCTAGGATGGTCAGTGGCTCTTTGAAGCTTGGAGACTTCCAGACCATTTGTGGGTTGAATGGTGCCTCCCCTCACAAAATTCCATGTCCTAACCCCTGGAATGTGCGAAAATGACCTATTTAGAGAAAGTCTTTGCAGATCTAATGATCTTGAGACGAGATCATCCAACCAAAAAATCCAACCCAATCCACTGCTGCTGAGTCAATGCCAACTTCCAGCGGCACTATAGGACAGAGTAGAACTGCCCCATAGAGTTTCCAAAGAGCGCCTGGTGGATTTGAACTGCCAACCTTTCAGTTAGCAGCTATAGCACTAACCACTGCACCATCAGGGTTTCCAGATCATACTACAGTGTCGGGAAAAAACAAAAACCAAACCCACTGTCGTCAAGTTGATTCTGACTCATAACGACCCTACAGGACTGTGTAGAACTGCCCCACAGGGTTTCTAAGGATCACCTGGTGAATTTGAACTGCTGACCTTTTGGTTAGTAGCCATAGCTCATAACCACCATGCCATCAGGCTTTCTGGAGTATCTGGGGGGCCTAAATCCACTGACAAGCATCCCATTAAGAGGGGAGACATAGAGACGGCCAGTGGCACAGGCAAGGACTGTCTGGAGTGACGCCCTCACAAGCTAAGGGACATCTGGGGCCACCAGGAGCTGCCAGAGGCATGGCAGCACCCTCCTCTAGGATCTCAGGGGGGGGTATGCTGCTGCTAACACCTCCATTTCAGACAGCTGCCCTTCAGAACTTGGAAAGAATAAATGGGTTTTAAGCTACCCAGTTTGGAGTCATTTTCTGTGGCAGCCACAGGAAGGTCATCCCCCATCACTTCATTTGGTCTTCACAGCCACCCCACTGATCAACTTTAAATCTCTCCCATCTTACAGATGAAGAAACTGAGGCTCAGAGGGTCCACAAATGACCGAGAATACTCCACAAGTGATGGCCCTTGCATCTAGGGGGCCAAAGTCAAAGGCTCTCAGCCCAGAGCTCCGTGCACCCCCCGGCTGGCACCACCACCTGGCAGGAACACAGCACGCCCCAACAGTGTAGCAGTCAGGGCACAGCTTCAGCACACTCCTCTATCCCCACTGGAGGCCCAGAGGCTGGGCCCCAAACTAGGGCTCCCTGTATGTGGGGGCAGGGTCCCACTGGGAGAGGGCAAGGCCAGGTTCTCTCTGCATCTCTACACCTTGAAGGTGGGTGAGCCAGTGGTTTTGACATCAGCGGGAAAGGCTGTGCCAGGTACCGGGGCCTCCAGCAGAGGGGAGGGGGTACGAGCAAGCCCATCCTCCCAAGCCAGCACAGATGGCTTCAGAGTCTGTCCAGCAACGGCGGGACTTGGGCACTCAGTAAGGTCTCCCAGGTCATGGAGCAAACAGTGAGTGGGGGAGACCTGACCCCTGACCTCAGTAGGAAGGGTCACCAGCCTGGCCCCGGGCTGACACTCAAATGCTGAGAGGGAGACATGGAGATGGGCCTTCATTCCTTACCCCCAGTAGAAGTTAGACAATCTGGAATCCTTCACAAGAGATGGTCCAAGCCAGAACACACTAGCCTGGGACAAATTCAAGTTCTCAGCCCAGGGGACACAGACGCTCAGTGGTACAGACAGTCAAGCACTTGACTACTAGCCTACCTAGAATCACCTGAGAAGAAAGGTCTGGCAATCTGCTTCCCAAAAGCCACCCACTGAAAGCCCTACAAAGCCTAGATCTGTGCTGCACACACGGAATGCTGTGAGTCAGAGTCGACTCACCAGCAGCTGGTTGTTTTCTTTTTGGGGGGTAGACTTAGACTGGTAACACGTCCACGTGCTTCAGCCTAGGGACCCTACAGTGCAGTTGGCATGGAGACAGGGAGACTCACCCAGTGCGCGCCCAGGGCTGGGTAGTGGGAAGAGCCAGTTTCCTCCCCCCGCCCCCGAGTGGCGGGAGGGGGTGCCCAGCGGGACGCCAGCCCCCTGCCATCTCCTGCTGTCAAACAGCCCATTGTCTGGCTGGGCCCTAACAGAGGAGTCTGTATGGGGTGTTCCAGCCCAAACGGCGTGGGAATAGCAACAAACACAGACGGGTATCCAGCAAGCCAAGCCAGAGAGGGAGACCTGAAAAAGACAGTTGGTGACGCAGGAGAGCCACGCAGACTGCCCCCCGCCACAAGGTACCCCTAAAGCCACAAGCATCTCCCTCCACCCATGATGCTCGCACACAGCGAGATGTCCTGATGCAGCCCCAAAATGTCCCAGGTGCTGCTGAATGTGAGTCGGGTGGAGGTAGATGTAGGGTATCCTCAGAAATTAGGGTCCCAGGGGTACAAAGAGGGGACACACTCAGTTGCTGGCCACAAGGCTGAATGTTGGAGTCCTCCCAGAAGTACCTCAGAAGAAAGTGCTGGCGATGGATTTCTGAGAACTCATCCCCTGAGAAACATCTGGAGGCCAGCTCCACTCAGACACACACAAGGTGGCCAGCCATGAGTCAGGATCTGCCAAACAGCCACTGGAGTAGGCGATCAGGGAAGGAAGCTGCGCGTCTGGCTGGCTGTCTGTCCTAGACTCACGCTGACTGCCATGTTAAAAGGAAACCAGTCTTTCCCCAGCACCCACCCTGCACAGGCTCATCCATGCTGTCACCGCTGATGTCCGCTCAGCACACACTATGCCCCAGGCACTGTGCCAAGCACATCACGACGTGGGCTCAGACCCGCAACATGTGCACTGCCAGGCCCCACTTCGAGCTGGGGAAGCCGAGGCCTGCCACACCACATGAAACTTCACCTGAGGGCCCTGTGTGCAGATGGGGAAACCGCGTCCTCCCATACCACCCAGAGCTGCATCTAGGCACCTTGCTTCCAGACAGAGGCACTAAGGCCTGCCACACCACACACAGTGGTGCCTGAGTGTGGCGTTTACAGCTGGGGGAGCCAATATCCCACACCCTGACATCTCCATGCTCCTTGAGGCACATCCCTCTTCCCCATCTTCCTGGGGGAGGGTAGACCCCCCAGACCCCCTCTGGAAGCCCTTGGACCCCCTGCACTCCCTCAGATGAGCACCCTCACGGATGAACTGATGGATGGCCCCAAGAGGGATGCGAGGACACTGCCCAGGAGAGAAGTGGCCGCTGGGCCCTGCGCCAAGGCCAGGAACACAGGCGGCGGGGGAGGTGCTCAGGGAGAACCAAGCCGGCAGAGCCAGGCCAGCCCGCTGGCACGTCCCAGCAACGTGAGGATTACTGTGAGTCGGGTCATTATTCGTGGTTTGGCCACAAGCCAGACGCGGCTCTGAGGGGAGAGTAGGTTCTACATGACTTCAGCTGTTCTCCCGGCCAGGCTGCCCAGGGAGCAGGGGCTACCACGCCACAGATGGGATGGAGACAAGAATATCTGTGCGGGGATGAGGCCTGACGGCTTCTGGGGAGCCTGCGTCCTCACTCCACCACGAGCATGAGTCCTGCAAGCAGGCCCTCGCTCCTGGGGGGCTCGGCCTGGAGGGCTGGTGCTCAAACCTCAGAACCACAGGTGGGGGAGGGGTGACTCAAGGTCCTGGGGTCCTAGCTTGGGTCACAGAGAGACAGGGGCAGGCAAGGGACAGAGAACAGGCAGTGAGGTTCAGAGGGGATGGTCAGAGTCTGACCCCAAGCCTGACTGCCATCACGGCTTAGAAGGGTGGTCAGGCCAAGGGCTGGACAGAGACAGACAATGCTAGGAACAGCGGCATGCTGGCCTGCCTGTGAAGGCAGACCCCGATTGCTGTAGCTCCCCAAGACAGCCCACTGAAAGCCAGGAAAGAGAAACCCAGGAGTGTGTGGCTCTGGTTTCAGAACCCCGCTGTCCCAGTGCACCTGCCCAGGCCACCAGGTGATATCCCAGAGCAGTACCCACCAGCATATCTCAGCACCTGTCCCAGGGCACTGCAGCAAGTCTTGTCCCCTAGTGCACTCCAGCTGCCTAGGGGTACCATCAGGGACACACTGGCCCCGGCCTCTGAAACAAAGCCGACCAAACCCACTACCTGGAGAAACTCCCAAAAGATAAGGGGCAGTGACCCAACTACCCAAGGCCACAGGCCACGATACACCACAACCAGACCTGGACCCAAGCCCAGGTTCGCCCAACTCCAGCCCACCCCACTCAGCCTGAGATTCCCAGCCTTGCTCCACAGCCCGTGCCTCGCCCTGACGCTACAGAGCCTCCGCAGGCATGGGAGGTGCCGGGCACAGCGCCCCATGACCAGAGATGCGTCAATCGCCAGCTGCAGTGATCAATCACTGCACGAGGGCCTCACGCCAAACATCTGTGAGATGCTGGCGGCTGGACGGCGTTCACCCACCAGCCTTCATGTGGACAGCTCACAGCCTGAGCAGCAAAGGGACAGCAAGGACAGGGACAGCCCCCCCAAAAGGGAACTTGCTGACACGGGGCTGGAGAAGGGCCTGCCTGAGCCCAAACCGCACCCGCTGGGCAGGAGGCCCCATGTCAGCCCCAAGCCAGCCCCAAGCCAGCTCCAGCGGCTGTCCCGTCCCGATCAGGTCACACCCTCTCCCTCCACTTGCCCCCATGTGGCACTGCAGTAGGGGTTCTGGCACCGCGCTTTCCCAGTGAGGACAGTGAGGCTCGGAGAGGCTGACTAACCAGCCCAGGCCACGCAGCAGCAAGGGACCCAACGCAGACTGAGGCCCAGACAGTGCTGCTCCTGGCCACCAGCTGGTTCCTGCTGTGGGTCAGGAAGAGTTCCTCCACGTGGTTCCACGCGGACCACACTCTTCAGACGAAGCCACCCACAGTGGGGTGAGCAGAGGCAGGTCCAGCAGGCCCTAGGCCAGCAGTGGTTGCAGACCAGACTTCATGTAGGGGGATGGTTATGTACCAGGCTGAGACTTCCAACAGAGTGAGATGAGGGTCCAGGGCCACCAGCAGCCAGATGAGGCCAGGCCACAGACATATAAATGCCTTCCACATCTGCAGCCAGAGACATCCCAGAGACACCCTGCACATCTGGGAATGAGGGTCCCTCTAGCACCTGGTGGTACCATTCCTGGCCAAGGTCCAGGAAGAAAACAAAGGCCTGGTGGGATTGGGGCTGGGGGGAGGGGCAAGGACCAGACCCTGAGGACAAACGGGAGTGCACTGACCAACTTGGCGGGGCGCGCAGGGACCCAGTTGGGGGTGCCAGGCTGCTGTTGGCTGAGCTGCAAGGGAACCAGGTGGTCCCTGGGCAACAGGAGGGGGTCCACTCCCAGAAGGGGCCCCTGGTCCTACTCCCCGTCACCTCTCCCAGACCCGGCCTTTCAGACGTGCATGACCAGCGCTCACTGATGCTTCCACCGTGCTTGGCCCAGGGCCAGCACCCAGCAGAGCCTCCACCCCCGCCCATGTCCCTCAGCCCCACCAGCCCCGTCGCTTCCCAGGCTGCCCATCTGCCAGGGGCACCCCCTCCGGCAAAGCTCCCCATAAGCTGGGCATGGTGGGGACGGGGACCAAGACAAAGGCAGAGAAGACAAAGGACGTCCAGCAGGCCTTCTGGCCACAAGAGGCCAACCAAGGACACAGCCGTGGGGGAGGGGAACGCGAGATCTCGTTCCGGTGGAGCCAGATCTCTCCCTGGTGGCAGGGCCACCGGAGAGCCCACCGTCTCAACAACAACGGGTCCTGCTGTATACAGGACCCCTGGGCAGGCAAACAGTGCATCAGCTCTGCCACTAACTAAAAGGTGGGCTCTTCAAACCCAGCCAGCAGCACTGCGAAAGAAAGCCTGGCAACCAGCTGCCACGAGATTGTTGTTGTGTGCTGTGGAGTTGGTTCCCAATCACAGCAACCCTGTGGGGCAGAGATGGGCCCCCACAGCATTTTCTTGGCTATAATCTTTACAGAAGCAGACTACCAGGTCCTTTTCTGGAAAGCCACCAGTGGGTCTGAACTGCTGACCTTTTAGTTAGCAGTCAAGAGCCTCCTTTATGTGCCAGTGGGGGCATGGACCCCGTGGGACTCAGTGTTTTATGGCATCTTAGATTCTCTCCTCATCAGTTGTTTCCAATACAACTTATGTTTCTGGGAAGTCCCTGGAGAAAAGGTGGATTGGAAAGAGAATTGCAAGTACGGTGTGATCCAGGTAGTGTCTGGGGCTGATAAATGTGTATTCTGGGAGGACAGATGCCTGATCTCATGCCCCATGACTGTGCCAATGAGCCTACGTGCACTGGGTTGATCAGGAAGGCAATTCCACTCATTCTCGCCATAAAGGCTCTGGCTGATGCGGACCAACCCACCTGCCCAGCCTAACACAGCTGCCTCAGCCCTGAAGCCGCAGATAGGGGCTGGAGGACACACTGGGGGAGGGCTGTGGGCCACACAGCCCGAGACTGCTGTGTGGGCTTCTAGCTCAGCAGCTCCTGGAACCATGTCCTGGAGGGTCCTTTCCTCTGAGCCCTTGGAAATCTCTGGAAGTCAGCAGCAGGGTGTCCTGCCCGCTACATTCTCCCAAACCCAGGTATCACACACCCCAGAATGAACTGAAAGGATGGGCTTCTGAGCCCCAGTCCTGCTACAGCCAGACCAGCAGGGGCTAGTGAAGTCTGTGAACGGCTGACCAAAGGCCCCTCCCTGGGAATTCCTCCATCCCAGGGGACAGCCAAGCCTTCTTCAAAAATGAATGGCTTCTTTCCAAAAAACAACTCCTACATCCAAAGGCCAGAATACCGGGGTGTGTTCTCGCCTTTACCACCACGACAGCCCCAATTTTTCACAAAGAGACTGAAGGCTGTGTCCAGGTGGCTTCTGCCTCTGGACACTGCAGGGCCTCCTGCCTGGGGTCCTGGCATCCAATCTGGGCTCCCACCTGCCCCAAAGCCATCCTCCAGCTGGAAGCAAGAGAGCCCAGAAAAGGAGAACAGAGGGCGCCACACCTCTGCCATTCACAAGCTCCGTCCTCTCTGTCCTGCAGCCACCAGACTCCAGCCACAATGGCATGTGTCCTACTCCTGGTACGCACCGCTCATCCCCATGCTACAGACCCCCTGTCCCCCCTCCCCTGGGCAGCTCCTCCTCATCCAGGCCTATACCACGGCCCCCCACAGGGTGCTGCCCACACCCCCTGCTCTGAGCTCTTGAGCTCTCTGCGCTCTCCTGTCCGGCCGCAGGAGTGCTAGTGTCTGTCCCTCCAACAAGACTCTGCTCCCTAAGATTCACAGGAGCATAGAAACGGAGCCTGGGACACAGCTGTTGTCAGCTGCTGGTGTGTCAGCCCTACTTGTGGAGACCCAGTGCACAATGGAACAAAACAGCGCCCAGCCAGGTGCCGTCCCCACAGCTGGTTATAGCTTGGACAGTTTCCCTGGCTAAGTTCCAGGAGATCTCCAGGTCTCTCCTCTGAATCCACCTCAGTCTGGATGCTCCCTTGACATTGGTTCAGCCCTGTAACAGTCCACAAGCCTCCATGCACGAGATACACTGGCTAGGAGTCAAACCCCCATCTCCAGCATGGGAGAAGATAACCAGCACTGACCCACCACTACACACAGTGGATGCTCAATAAACACCTGGCAGGTAAGGCTCGCCATGTGGGAAGGCCTCGGCCAGGCTCCCAGGACAGCACCCCGGTGTATACATACAACGGAACTTGGGGCCCCACACAGAGTGGTATGGTGAGAAAGAGGGAATGTGCAAAAGAAAGGTGACAAAAAGTCGCTGCTGTTCTGGGGCACCCAGAGGCCAGGTAGACTGCCACAGTCTGCACCCTCTTATTTCTTTAAGGAACCCCTTGTCCAAGGTATCCAAGCTCAGCCCTACCCCAAGTGACAAGGACAGATATTCAGGTGGCCTTCCTGAAGGAAGACAAGCTGTGGGTACCCAGGACTCCCCTGAAGACCCCAGGTCACTGGCTCTGCCTGGCCTGTGGGCTGGAGGGATTCATGACTCTTGGACTTTGCCCCCCTGACCCCTCAAAACCTTATGTGCTGAGTACCACTGACGGTCACATAGCCTCATGTGGACACATGGGCCCTAGCCATCACTGACATGCAGGTGCCAGCTAGGGCCACAGCCCTGGGGGTAGCTGCTTCTCCCTGCTCAGGGCCTCAGTTTCCACAAGGAGGAGCAGAGTGAACAGAGCTTCTCAGACAACAAAGTGCTGTTTGAGGGGGCAGGCTTCCAGGAAGATGGGGTTATCATGGACACTGCCCCATGAGTGACATACTGTGACCTGTGGAGGGCAGGACACGGAGCACAGCCTGCCCTGAGTCCCAGGAGGTCCCCCACTCCCTGAGCCTCACTCTGCACCAGGAAACACTAACGCCACACTCAGCTAAAAGACCAGAAGCTCTCATAGCCTCATGCAAATGAGGGGTCAGTACCTGGGCTTCCCCAGCCTGCCCTGACAGAAAAATCTCTTCTTCTTCCTGGGACAGGAAGGACAGGCAGAGATGGCCATATTCAGAGCCCCGACTGGACCCGCCATCCTGACTTGACACTTCTCTGGGACCAGGGTGGCGGGTACGAGCAGAGGTGGGATTCTTGTCCCGTCCTGCCCACACAGCAGTGCCCTATGACCCGGCCATCCCGATACCAGCCCCTTGGCCCACCCCTGCCTCCTGAGCTACTGCTCCCACCACAGGCAGCCAGCCCTAGTGGACTCCCCAGGGAAGACTAGACGCTCACTCTGTGGCCACGTGTCATGCTCCCTGGGAGAAGGAGTAGGATCTCACTGGGCATCTTTCCTGGACCAGGGGATGTGGAGACGCCCACTGTGCAGCCTGGCCATAGCCTGTGGTCACCTCCTCAACCAGGCCCCGACACAGGCCTGGAACAGTCCCCACTCCCAGCCCATCCTTCTAGACACAAAGAATCTGCAAAGGTCCATCTAGATGCTGCAGAGAAGGGGGTAAGGACAAAGGAGACACAGGAAGCCCATGGCAAGGGGGACTCAGGGCTGGCACGGCCCATTCCTGAGGGAATTCAGGAAATTTAGGGAGGTAAAGGAGCCCCAGTTTCTCAGTGGTTAAGGACTTGGCTGTTAACCAGAGGTCAGCAGTTCCAATCCACCAGTTCAAATCCCTGGAAACGCTATGGGGCAGTTCTTCTCTGTCCTGTATGGTTCTCATGAGTCAGAACCAATTCCACGGCAATGGATTTGGCTTTTGGATGGGTAATATCAATAGTTAATGTGCTCAGCTATTAACCAAAAGGTAGGGGGTTCAATGCCACCCAGGGGTGCTCGGGAAGAAAGGCCTGATGACCTACTTTCAAAACAATCAGCCGCTGAAAACCCTACAGAACCCTGACCTACCGCTAGGGGGGAGGCAAAGTGGTACAGCTGTCGTGGAGAACAGCATGGCTGCTCCTCCAAACAACTACAACACAGTAACTACATGACTCGGCAACTCCACTCCTAGCTATAGGCCCCAAAGACTCCAAAGCAGGGGCTCAGACAGAGACTCTTAGCCAGCATTCACTGGAGCGCTCCTCACGATAGCAAAAAGGCAGAAACAACCCCAGAGGCCCGTCAGCAGACGAAGGGGTAAGCCCCGTGTGAGACAGACAGACAGACGGACGATGGAACGTACTCAGCCAGCGGAAGACATGAAGTCTTGATATGTGGATGGAAATTCTAGACATCGCACCTGGCAAAATGAGCCACAAGGCTATACATTGTATGATATTGCTTATCAAGGAATAAAAAGGAAAAGGCAAACGGACAGACACCGTAGCTTATTCGTGGTTACCTAGAGTCAGAAACAGGGGGCTAATGGTCACGGACATTTCTCATTCAGGGTTGGGTTATACAACCCGTCATTGTAATTTCTGTCGGTTAAGCTATAAAAGAAAAGTGGATTGGCAAAAGTTATGTGACAGATGTATTTACAGCAATGACAAAAAAAGAAAAGAAAAAAGCTGCAGCTAAGGTTGCTGACATACAGCCAGACGCCTCATGGGATTTGGTGCCCTGGTGTGGAGGCTTAGGGCCCGGATTTTACGGACATCCCAGTTAATTGGCCTAATAACATGTTTAGTGCTCCTGTCCTGCCTCCTAGCTCGTTGGGTAGTGCTCGGCAGCTTAAAAGGGTACAAGTGGCCATTCAAGGCCTGACAATTGGTCTCTGTTCACCCGGAGAAGCAGGGGAAGAGAGGCAGTCGGGAACAGGACAGGGATACGGCTAATTGCCTCCACGAGCAACTGCCCCCTCTGCCATGAGGCCGGAAGAACTGGATGGTGCCCACCCAGCTGCCATCACTGAACATCACCATCCAAGGTTCCACAGAAGAATCCTGATGAAAAGAGGCAAAAATGCAGAAAAAAATTTCAAATTCTCACAGACTCCCAACTTCCTGGAGCCATGGAGGGTACATGAACCCCTGAAACAATTGCCCTGAGATCATCTTTAAAACTTAAACCAAAAGTACACCTGAAATCTTAAAGGCCAGCAAGTTTGGCTTAATCAGTAAGAAGGTCTGCCTTGACGGTTACGTCTCTTTAAGAACTGTCTGCGTGGCATCAAACCGACAACAGCGAGTTGACAGATTAGCTGGGAACCTTAGCGAGGCAGGGAGTTGACGTGAACGAGGGAGGAACACCTCAGAAAAGGGCTGAGTGGTTGCACAACTCAGAATGTCATCTGTGTCACAAAATAGTACATGTGGAACTTGTTAAAAAAAAAAAAGTTGACGGATTGTGATAAATGTCACTAATGTCACTGAACAGTTTGTGTGGAAATTATCACATGGGACCCTAACTTGCTAAGGAAACTTTCCCCCAAAACTCAATAAAGTCATATTTAAAAAGGAAAGAAAACCCTAGGAAGTAGTGTTGTACTGCGACAGTGGGTTGCAGGTGACTCTCCACGGCAACTTGTACTGGTACCGGCACCGGCCCTAGGGAGGTAAGGGTGAGACACCAGGGGAGCGCAGGGCTGGCGCCCCTTGCCATGGCTGGCCAGTGGGACCCCTCTGGCCCTCTGCCTGCCCTGAGGGGCACCAGCCCCGCCTAGCTGGGGGTCAGTTCCAGGACTGCCTGCTCCAGGACTGGGTGGGTTCCTAACCCTGCCTCCTGTGGGCCAAAAGGGACGAACCACAAGGACTGCCCCAGGGGATTCTAGAAGAGGGCTCAGGGGGGTGTCACCCACTGCACAGGGTTCCCGAGTTTTATACCTGGAGACTCCCGAGAAGTGACTCACCAAGGTCACAGAGCCAAGTGCCTTCTGGAGGAAAGACGCCCAGGCAAGTGACCCTGCAGCCCGAGGTGGCGTCATCTGGCCTCTGAGGACATGGCTGGTGCCCTCCTCCTTCCTCTTTAACTGATCATTTCCCTGTCTCCCCACCCAGCCCAGGATCCGGCCTGTTCTGCCCAGGCTCGGCTCCCAGGAGCCTGCATGCCGTGTGGGTGGGGCCCTTGCCCCAAAGCTCTGTCAGCCGACGGGATCAGACGCTCAGCGGATGTGAGCGGCTGCGACAGCAAAGGAGAGGGCCACGAGCCAGGGACACACACACACACACACACACACACACACACACAGGATGCCTCTCAGGTACTGCAGGCAAGGACACAGAGAGAGAGAGAGACACACACACACACACACACACACACACACACAAACACGCACGGGAAGCTCCCAGTAAGTACTGCCAGTTCCTGCTGCTTACAAGGATCAAAGGGACAGGGAGACCCTCCCAGGCGCTCCAGGCACTCACTGTAAAAATGCAGGCCACAGCGACAGTCGGAAATGTCAACAAGCACCGCTAACAGAGGACTCTCCAAGTCAACCCACAAAGGCGACCCAAGGTCCCATCTGCTGCCGGGGCAGACATGCTCTGTCTCTACCAGGCACTCCAGGCCACCCCAGCCCTGTTCTAGTCACCAGGATAGTCACCAGCTATCAGAGATAAGGGGACAAGACAAATGGCAGACTCTACCTGAGACCCCTACCCCCTCAGCAGGATGACCCCACAGGGCTGCTGTCCAGGGGGGCAGGGCAGACATCAGGAATCTGAGAGCCAACCGCCAGGCAGAGTCAGATACCAGAGAGCCAAGACAACCCCTCTGTCCCTCCCAGAACTAGGTTGCAACCAGAAACCCTGGCAAGCCACCCTGCCCCAAAGCTCATCCGTCCACAAGCCCACAATGGGACCTAGCTCAGATTGGGGATCCATCTCCCTCCACCCTCAAGGAGAAACCACCACCTCCACAAACAGGGTCCCGGGGCAAGGCCAGGCCTCAGCCAACCAAGCCCAACAGCACAGTCTGGCAGCATTTCCAGAGGACAGCATGCGACTACCCTCCCATAAAGGCCAGCAGCAGCGCCCCCCCGCCGGGTACATGGGCCCCTGATGTACACTGACCCTGTCAAAACCCAGCACTGGGATCACTGAGACCACAGCCTGGTCCTGTGGCCACTGCAAGTGGAATCGCAGGCCCAACAGCTCAAGTCAGCCCTTCCTGCCCCGACATTCCAGAACCACGTTGGCCTGGGGAAAGGGCTGGACACAGAGAGGGAGGGACTCCCGCTCCGTTCCCCACCTCTGCTGGTGACACAATGCCCCGTCATCTCCTGGAACAGGGTGGGGTCATCCGTAGGCCTCTACAAACCTCCTCTGCAGCTCAGCAGCAGGAAGCCGCCTCTGGCAGGGCAGCCTCGCCCACAAGAACCCGGGAAGTCAGCAGTCAGCAGCAGAGACCCAAGGCACATCTCTGTGCAGGGGCGTGGGGGCAGAGGTACAGAGCTCCCCGCCACTTCCCAGAATCTCCTGTCCACCACAGCCACCATGACCACTTGCTCAGGCCTCCTGCCCACGGGGTATTCATCCCAGCAGCATGACACTGCCCTAATGCCACGGAGTCCCAGCAAGTGGGTGGCCAGAGTCGGGACCATGCCTGGCACGTCCCCAGGCTCCTCCTGGGTGTGCTACGGGGGCCTCCCAGGGACACCTCATGAGGACACTGCTCCTCACTGAGACCCCAGGTGCCGGCACTGGCTTACACCACCTCGCTTGACCAGGGGCCAGGAGCGGAACTTCCATCCAGGCCCAGGGTCGCCCAGTCTGACGACCCCGCTGCATGACCTGGCACCGCTCTGAGCTCTGTGCCTCAGTTTCCTCATGTAATAAGGGTTGTGTAGGTTGCAGAGGTGAGGCCTGTCCTCCACACAGCTCCCAGCCTCTGCCCAGGGCACCATGGGAGGGATGGCGCAGCAGCTGTCCCCTTCACGTACTCTCCAGGGGTGTGGAGGGCAGGCGTGGTGGGCCTGCTGCAGAGACTACACCCATGTGTCACCCACCTTAAACCTGCCGTGGGCACAGCCACATCTGCCAGGGTGACTAAGTAAATTCCCTGCAAACGGCTTAGACAGTCAGCTCTGCCCTGGGAAGGGGAGTGGACAGCAGCATTGATGGGAAAAGGAAAAAGTGTCCCCTCTCCCCAATGGCACGTGATAAGCTCCCCACCCACCAACAGCTCAGCAGTTGTGAGCGTTTAATGAAAGGTCAAAAGCAAAAATAGAAACCGTGGGGAAGGATGGTTTTAACCACTGAACACAACCACAGGGCATGTGCGTAGAGTGCGTGGCAGGTGGGGGGCTCACGAGAGCACACAGCCGCATGCGCGCGCACACACACACACACACACACACACACTGACCAAGAGGCACAGGTGTACAGAGTGCGTGGCAGGTGGGGGGCTCACGAGAGCACACGGCTGCGCACACGCACACACACATGCATGCACTGAGACCAAGGGGTGCATGCGTACAGAGTATTTGGCAGGTGGGGGGCTCACGAGCACACTCACGCACATGCACGCGTGCACACACACACACACTGACCAAGAGGCACAGGTGTAGAGAGTGCGTGCCAGGTGGGGGCGCTCACAAGAGCATGCACGTCCACAGACACACACACAGACACACACAGACACACACACACACACTGTGACCAAGGGGCACATGTGTACAGAGTGCTTGCAGGTGGGGGGGCTCACGAGCACACTCACGCACGTGCACGTGTGCGCACACACACACACACACACACACACACACACTGACCAAGAGGCACAGGTGTACAGAGTGCGTGGCAGGTGGGGGGCTCACGAGAGCACACGGCTGCGCACACGCACACACACATGCATGCACTGAGACCAAGGGGTGCATGCGTACAGAGTATTTGGCAGGTGGGGGGCTCACGAGCACACTCACGCACATGCACGCGTGCACACACACACACACTGACCAAGAGGCACAGGTGTAGAGAGTGCGTGCCAGGTGGGGGCGCTCACAAGAGCATGCACGTCCACAGACACACACACAGACACACACAGACACACACACACACACTGTGACCAAGGGGCACATGTGTACAGAGTGCTTGCAGGTGGGGGGGCTCACGAGCACACTCACGCACGTGCACGTGTGCGCACACACACACACACACACACACACACACACTGACCAAGAGGCACATGTGTACAGAGTGCGTGGCAGGTGGGGTGCTCACAAGAGCATGCACGTCCACAGACACACACAGACACACACACACACACTGTGACCAAGGGGCACATGTGTACAGAGTGCTTGCAGGTGGGGGGGCTCACGACTGCATGCATGCACGTGTGCACACACACATACACACACACCGTGACCCAGGGGCACGTGCATACAGAGTGAGTGGTCGGGGGGTTCACAAGTGCACACGGGTGCACGCACACACATGCCCTGAGACCAAGGGGTACGTGTGTACAGAGTGTGTGGCTGGTGGAGGTCTCACGAGAGCACACACATGCACGTGCACACACCCACACTGTGACCATGGGGAATGTGCCTACAGGCTGCGTAGGCAGTGGAGGGACTCGCTCTCACATACACACACATATATGCTGATACACACACTGACACAAGGGGAGGGTGCACACAGGCTGCATGGGCAGGTACAGCAACTCATGCACAGACACACTGACTCAGACTTACACACACGCCATGACCATGCTGAACAAGGGGACAGGCTGTGTGGGTAGGTGTGGGGACTCACACACACACACTCACAGGTACAGCCTGCATGGTTGGGTGTGAGGATTCTTACACACACACTCACACAGGCTCACACATTCACAGCAAGGGTACAGGCTGCGTGGGGTAGGTGGCTATGTGAAGAGATACACACATACACAATCTCACATGCACACGGTGACCGTGCTGAGCGAGAGTACAAGCTGTGCGCGGTTTCAGGACTCACACACACACTGTGACCATGCTAAGTGAGGGGACAGGCTGCGTGGGTAGCTGTGGGAACTCTCACACGGACAGGGACAGGCTTGGCTCCTGTCCACTCAGTCTTAGGCCCCCTCTGGGGCTCCTGTGGGGGGTGGGGTGCTGGGGGGCAGGCAGCACTCCCTACTTTGCTCCCAGTTCCGCTCACAGCTCCCCGCAGCTTGGGCTCACCTACCAACAGGCTCTCGGGGCAGAGACCCTGCGGGCAGGTGGAGGTAGCCCATGGGCAGCCAGTTCCCTCTCCAGTGGCAGAGTCAGGCTGCAGGATGACTGGATGTCGTCGAGAGGAGGGTCCCCCCCAAAGCCAGGCACTAAGTTTCACCTCCTCAGGACAGACAGCACTTCCTGGGAGGATGTGGGATGGAGGCTGGGGGTGCTCCCAGCCTCCACCGCTGGTGGCAGAAATCCAATTCCCGCACAATGGGCCTGCCTCCTGGCCAGGCAGCCGCTGCCCCTGCCCAGGGAAGCCTGAACAATTGACCCTTTGTTTCCTGATTCCCCATTGTCCTTGGTTCTCTTGCCTGCCTGCTCAGAGCCAAAGGAGGAGGTCGAGGTCTCAGTGGGCTTGTGGAGAAGCATCCTGTTGGGGCCTGGTCTCCAGGCCTTGCCCGGAAAGGAGGAAAGAGGACCGGATGACCCTTTGGAAATGGCCCCAGGGGCAAAGTCCTAAGGAAGGAGCTGGCCAGCAAAGGTGCTCAGCCTGCAAGACTGGAATCAGTGGTCTTACTGCCCCTAATGTGTCCCAGCCAGAGCTGCTACCCACAGACCTTCTCTAGCAAGCTTGCACAGGACCCTGAGTGGATCCAGTCTCCCCAGAAGAAATGGGGCTCAAGGAAACTGGTCCAAAGCCCACACTCCACTCCCTGCCCACACTCTGCCCTCTGGTACGGCCCCATCCTGTAAGCCTCAGACTGGCACCTTCAGCCACCTGGGTTCATCACCGCAGGCCCTGGGAGGGGGAATCCAGGACCAGCAGTGACAGCCAGGGGCAGGGAGACGCTCAGAGACACAGCCGCCTCCCTTCACGTGGCAGGGACGGGGAGGGCAAAGCCTGTCTCTCTGACTGCGTGACATGACCAGAGAAGCTGAGGCTAGACAAGGAGACCCATCACTGAACAGAAACTGCGTCACAGAGGGACCTGACAAAGGACCTCTTGAATGACGTTTCCCAAGATTTAATGATGTGATGTGTTCAAAGTGCTTGTGTAAAAAAAAAAACCAGTTGCCACTGAGACATTTTCAATTCATGGCAGCCTGTGTTTGTCAGAGGAGAGCTGGGCTCCATGAGACTTGAACAGCTGAGTTTTCAGAAGCCGAGCGCCAGGTGTCCCTTCCAAGGCACCGCTGGGTGCACGCGAACTGCCAGTCCTCCATCAGCAGCCAACATGCTAACTGTGAGCACCACGTAGGGACTTCTCATGTTAAAAAACAGACAGGATTCAAAACCGCAGGTGGCCCCACTCACATGAAGTGTCTACAACAGGCAAACGCAGAGACCAGAGCCTACGAGTGGCCCCCGGGAGCAGGTAGGAGGGAAAAGGGGGAGCTATAGCCCAGGGGGCACTGGGTGGCTGCTAAGCCTGATGGGACTGTTTTGGAAATGGACAGATGTGAAGATAGGAAAACATGGTGAATGTATTAATATCACAAATTTTACACTTCAAAACGGTTAAAGTGGTAATGTTAGATCACAAAATATTTTTATTTAAAAAAAAAACTCTAGGAATACTGTATAGCAAAGTTTGTTTTTTAAAAAGTATATCCTACATAGGCTGAGAAGATTAGGAAAAAAGCTGAGGCAATCTGAATGAAGTGTGGACTTTCACTAATACGTACGGTATCACTGTCGACTCCTAGACTTTGACAAACGCACCACCCCGTGACAAGATGTTAACACCAGGGGAAGCTGGGTGCCTGGCTTACTGGAACTTTCTGGACTATCTCTGCAATCATTCTGTAAATCTAAGACTGTTCTAAAAAATAAAGTTTATGTGTAGAAAGTGTCCATAACAAGTCTATATCCGTGATGCTGATGAAGATCAAAGATCACAGCCTTCAGGATGTGGCAGTATCAACAGAAACCCTCACAAGTGGACCAGTGAGCATTGCCACGACAGACGGAGACAAGACTGAGGTCAAGGATTTCATTTTACTTCGATCCACAACCAACACCCATGGAAGCAGCAGTTAAGAAATGAAAAGCCACATTGCATTGGGAAAATCTGCTGCAAGGGACCTCTTGAAAGTGTTGAAAAGAAAAGATGTCACTTGAAGGACTAAGATGCCCTGACCCAAGCCATGGTATTTTCAATCACCTCACATGCATGTGAAAGCTGGACAATGAATCAGGAAGACCAAAGAAGAATTGATCTATTTGAATTACTCTGTCGGCAAAGAATATCGACTATACCACGGGCTGCCAGAAGAACAAACAAATCTGTCTTGCAAGAAGTGCAGCCAGAAGGCTCATTAGAAGCAAGGGTGGCGAGGCTGCAGCTCACATACATTACTGGGGGGAAACCACCCTTAGGAGAAGGCATCACGCCTGGTAAAGTAGATGGTTAAAAAGAGGAAGCACTTCGAGGAGATGGATTTACATTACACAGGGCTGCAACAGCGGGCTTGGGCCCCACGACTGTGGGCATGGCACAGGACTAGGCAGGGTCTCGTTCAGCTGCACACAGGGTCGCTGAGTCAGAGCAACTCAACAGCACCTAACAACAACAACAAAAGGCATCCAGCACAATTCCCTGCAACTCAACAGAGAGAGAGCGACGGGAGCGTGTAAAAACAGGAACTACTGACTCCAAGTTGAGGTCTGTGGTGCAGTTAATTCTAGCATTCTAACGTCAGTGTCCTGATTTTAATAACACACCATGTCATCATCAGTGGGGAAAGGTGGACAGTGAGCACACGAGAATGTCTTGTACTGGTTTTGCAATTTATTGTGAGTCTATAATGATCTCAAAATTAAACACGTATGTGTACAGACACACCCTGAGACCCAGCTACTCCTCTCCAAATCCGGAGCAAAATGCCAGCTGTGATTATCTCCAGATTACACGTTACTGGCGGAACCGTGTCCCCCCAGAAAGACACACAGAAGTCCTGTCCACCCAGACTGTGGCTTTATTTGAAAACAGGGTTATTGCAGACTCCTGTGGGTGCTCTCTCTCCAGCGCTCTCCTGTGCCCACCCTCAGACAGGAAAGTAGTCCCAGCTGACCCCTCCATGCCCACTAAGATGGGGCCACTGGGGTGATCCCCAACCCCATATCACTGAGGTTTTATAAGAGGACAAAAGACAGAAAATGAGGAGGTGGCCATGTGAAACTCATGTGAAATTAAAGGATGTTGCCACAGACCAAGAAACCCTGGTCGCTTAATGGTTAAGCGCTATGGCTGCTAACCAGAAGGTCACCAGCTCAAATCTGCCAGGCGCTCCTTGGAAACTGTATGGGGCAGTTCCACTCTCTCCTATAGGGTGGCTATGAGGTGGCATCAACTCGAAGGTACTGGGTTCGCTTTGGCTGACCAAGGTCCAAGGACAGGCAGCAGCCACCAGGAGCTGGAAAGGCAACACGGAGCAGACCCCACCCCTCAGAAGGAAGCCACCCTGCTCACACTTTATTTCCAGACTTCTGGCCAGCAGAACTGGTTTATGGTAATTTGTTGCAGCAGCTGCCATAAATTAATACAGTAGGTTTATAGATGACTTTTTAATTTCTATTTGGAGTCTTTCCCTGGCTTCCAAGATTTCTGCTCTGTAACTCCTTCAGTGAAAAATCACAGGGGTGCTGAGAGGCTGTGGGCCCAGGGCCCAGGTACAGAGGCAGCTGCTGGGGCATCATCTCTGCCGGGGCAAGATGCTTGGGACACCACGGCTGGTGCACGGGAACCAGCATCCTCACCCCGTCCCCCCACTCACTCCACACACAGAGCTGACAAAAGACACATGCCTGGCTCCCTACCCAGAAGGGAGGTGCACACGGCTGTCACATAGAGCAGCGGTCCCAGCTTCCATGGCTCTCTAAGAGATCCCAGGATCAATCCAGAAGGCAAGCTCAGCCTTGCCTGGTGGGGGGAGGTGGAGGGACTGGGATTCTCAGATCAAACCAAGGACAAGGACATCATCTGGGTGCACAACACACCATGGGGACCTGCAATGTGGCACACACTGAGAGTGCACTCTGTGTGGCTCAGAATTAGGGGACCCCAGGAGGTGCTCTCTCTCCGGCGCTCAGCTAGGAAGCCCACAGAACTGTCTCCCTGCCCACTCTCGGAAAGAATGTCCCAGCTGATCCCTCTCTGCCCACTTCACTGTCTGTCTTCCCCCAAGAGAGGAAAACGTGTCAATTATTGACACATCATCAATGACTACACAGCCCATGGCACATGAAGGCCACGGGGTACCAGGGCCAACGAAAGAAAAAAAAATTATTGGAGAGGAAAATGTGGTTTATCCAGGTACATAGGCCATATAAGGCAGTGGTTAGCAATACAGACACACGTACACACACACCTCCCCAGAGCAGGGGTGCTGAGGTCAAACCCCAACTCTGCCACTTTCTACATGGGGACCTGGGACAAGCAGCCTAACCTCTGTGCCTTAGTTTCTTCTTCTGTGACATGTGAGAACCTTATGGAGCCTTGGTGGCACTGTGGCCTGGGGTGCTCTGTGTTCCCGTCGGTCCAGTGGGAATGGCCCTGGTGGTAATCTGTTTAACAGCTTGGCTGCTAGTGTGTGAGCAAGCTTTCGTGTGACAAGTTGACTTGGATTGTCAACTTTCACTTAAAGCACAATAAAATCTTAAAAAAAAAAAAAAAGCTCAGCTGCAAACTGGAAGGCTGACTGTTTGAACTCATGCGGGAGAAAGACCTGCTGCTCTGCGCCTACATGCTGTGGGCTGGGACACCCTTCGGGGCAGCTCTGCTCTGCCCTAAAGACTGCCCCGGGTCAGAACGGACTCCCGGCGCCCAGCCACCACTGGAGGCCGCCGGCTTTGTCCGTGGTGTGCGGGGAGGCAGCACTGGGGAGCTGCTGGCCAGGCTGTTCTTGCTACTTTCTACCCTGTCACTGCTCATCCTGCTTGATCCTCAACAGACTAGGAGACGAAAGGAGGGGTCATCCCACTCAAAGAGGGTCTGTGGCAAGGCCCGTGCACTGTTGTGACCTGGTCAGGGTCAGAGCTCTGCAGCAGGAGCTCTCCCTGGCCCAGAACCATCCCCTGGCCCAGAACCTCAGAGCCCCAGACTACAGCAGCCAAATCATCGCCTAGCTGGGACCCACCCGAGGGCACAGCAGGGAGGTGGGCAAGATGGCCTGTGGCTAGAAGTGGTCCCACCTGGGGACCAGGGGCCAGGCCTGCTGGTGGCAATCTCCATCCTTCCATCCCAGAGCGCTGCCCCTGTCTCAGTAGGACTTTCTCTCCAGGGGTCCCTACCCTGCCTCGAGTGGCACCCAGACTACATCAACACAACTTGCAAATCCGGAGCTGAAGGGGACTTCAGGAGTCCCTTACAGATGGTGCACAGGCCCAGGGTTGGGGGACTAGCCAAGGTCTCTGTGAGTCCACAGCAGCACTGGGGTAAAGTGCAGGCCCAGACCCTCCCTTCGGGGTTCTACAGGCCGGCACCCCTACCACGCATCCACAGAAAAGCCAACGCAGCCCCCCATATCCAGGGCACTGAGAGACGGCAAAACCGTACCTGGCTGCAGAGGAGCTCAAGCCAGGAGAGTGCAGCGGGGTGGGCGAGACAGCGCTTCAGCACCCGGGCACCAAGAACCCTTACAGCTGGTGACACCCCTACTGGAGACGGCAGAAGGAACCAAGACGGCCAGGGCTGTGGGACTCTCCCAGACCCTCACACCTCCCCAGTATAGACACAGGAACTTAGGCACTGGCGGTCACTTGTTGAGGTGCAATGGTGGAGAACTGCTAGAACATTCTACAGAGGGAGGCAAAAGGGGGTGTGGTGAAATCCTATGGCCTGGGGGGCTCTGTGTCTCCATCTGTCCAATGGGAATGGCTCTACCCACCCGAGCAGGAGGGCCACACTAGGATCCTCAGTGATAAACAGACACGTTTTCAGAAAGCTCACTAAGGAGACAACATTTCTGGGTACCACCTCACCATTCCCACACAGGAGTACCCCCAGTCTGAGTTACCTGGGCTGAGGACAGGCAGGGTACCAGCAATCCCCCTTTTACTGTGAGGAGGTTCAGGGTGGGGTGAGGCACCCCCAAGGCCATCACAGGCCCTTAAAGCCCACAGCAGTGGGAATGTGGGGCTCAGCGGCTCACCCCTAAAAGGCTACACCATCTCCACTGATTCAGGACTCAGAAGATGCCAGCCCATCTGGGTCACCCCTAAAAGGCCACACCTTCTCCACTGATTCAGGACTTGGGAGATGCCTGCCCACCTGGGTCAAGGAGCACCTTACAGGGCCCCATCCCGTCCAGGTCCCAGGCCCCAGCTGTCTTTTCCTCACCTTGCCTCTGCCCCTCCAAATCTGTCATTTTCATTAAGGCAGACGATGCCCACAGCATGTACATGGAGCTAGAGAAGATGGAGTTTTCCAAGAATCACCAGAGGCAGGTCGGCAGGAGGGAAGAAGGAGGGGTCAGGGCACAATTTGAAAGAAGGGAATCAGGAGCCTTGCCTGTTGTCATTTTGCTGCTGCCACTGGTGTCCCCAAAAGCCAGCTGCTGTGTCCCTGCAAAAGCAGGGGAATTGAGAGTTGGCACATGGGACCCCCAAGAGTGCTGGGAGACAGAAACCCAGTGTGGGGGTGACAAATGAACCTCCTGGTGGCTGTCACCTGAATCTGCATCCAATGATCAACCCACTCAGACCAGCATCTGGAAGGTGAAGGCCCGAGCTTAGAAATGGGGTCACCATGGGCCCTTACAGCCCAAGGCAGCAGGAATTTCAGCATACCCAGGAGCACCGTCTTGGCTGGCGGGGTAGTGGGAGCTGGTAACCAGGGAGGGCCTTGGTACCTCCTGGCGACCCCACAAACAGGGGATAAAAGGCTGTCTGGTCTGGTACTGTTTCCATGTTTGGTTGTGGTCAGAGCATGGTGACGCACAGGGTTTTCACAGGCTGAGTTTCGGAAGCAGCCAGCCAGGCCTTTATTCCGCCCATCTAGTCTGGAAGCTCTGTTGGAACCCGCTCAGTACCCTAGCAACACACCAGCTCTCCCTGGCAGCCTGCACACAGTTGCCCTGGCTGGAATCGAACCTTCCCTGAGACGCTCCCATTAATCACAACACTCAGGGCAGAAGTGCAAGCAGTACCAGCAGAACAACCTTGGGCAACAGGTAAGGGGACAGGCTGAGCACACGGCTTCCACTCGACCTGCAGGACCACAGGTGCAGCCAGAACGACGGGACGTCCAGGAGACCTGGCCACCTCATTATGCCTTTGTGCCCTTGTTGTGAGCAAGTGTTCCATTCATTTATGTTTATTTTTTAAAAGCTTCAGGTGGGAGCCTCGCTGACCCTCCGACTGCCGTTCTTTACCTTCCCTGGCCGTGATGCACTCTCTGGGTTGTGTCCCACCCAGGTAAAAAGCATGAACATGCAATGGTGTCGGGGAGTTCCCTGGGTCCCAGTCCTGACCCCCAAATTTAAGTACCAAGCCACAAGCCCCCAGGGATGCTGCCTACACTACAGGGGTCCCGAGAGCCCCCTGGGACCTACCCACAGGACACTGGAGGATAGCAGGAGGGCAGACCCCAGAGAAGGCTGCTCCCCTCACCTCCCTCCTGCTCAAGTTTGAGCTGCATAAAAAACAAGGGGTCTTTTCATCCAGGGTCTCCCCTAACCTGTCAGTTCCACATGCCCTGGAGCAGATCACATTGCCTGTAACCTAGCCCCCGTTCACTGGGGACAGGCTTTTAACTCGGGGCAAAGGCCCTTAAAAAGTTTGTGAGCTGAGGCCAAATGAAAGCAGTGCCATGCTCCAGGACCACCATTCCCCAGCCCCTGAGGTGTGGGGGACACAGGACAGAGGAGACCCAAAGGCCTCTTGATCCTTCCCAGCCCCAGGACCACCCTCCCCCAGCTTCCAAGGTGACGGGGACACAGAGCAGGGGAGACTCAAAGGCCTCCAACCCCTCCCAGCTCTAGGACCACCCTTCCCCGGCCTGCCAGGAGGGAGGTGAGGACACAGGGCAGGGCAGGAAAGAGACCCTGAAAGCCTCTGACAGCTCTCTGGAGCTGCTCCACCCACTCCCATCAGCAGGAGGAATTCCAGCAGGCACAGGCTACAGGGTGGTGACCAGTGTGTGGACAGCATTGGTGGCAGCCCCACCAGAACCTTGGTTGATGGGGCAGTTTTGCCCTTGGCAGGGGGCATGATAAGCCTCAGAGGCTGCTGGGAGCCTCTAAGGCCATGGACAACACAGCTCACACCACTATCAAACCCACCATATGGCCAGAGAGGGTTCATGGGGAAGGCTTTCATCTGATCCTCACCTCACGATCAGTGAACCCCTCTTCAGGGATGAGACAAGTGCCAAGCCCAGAACCTCATGAGGTCTGGGATTGGAACTGAGGGGAAAGCCCATGTCTGTCTGACCCAGGGTCCAGTTCTCACCCCACAACCTTCTGCTAGGATCACACCCCATCACCCAGATTGCCCCCCAGCTGCTGACTCAGTGGGCAGGGGCCTAGGAGGATCGCCTTGCATGAGTGGCAATGAGTGGCAGCAGGCAGGGGCAGCCCAGGCCCGAGGCCCCAGGTGTGGTGTGTAATGGCCTGCTTCCCCCGGCCAGGCCTCCGCCCCAGAGAGCTCAGCTGGACCGGGCAGCTCGTTCAACCCCGGAACAATGAAGGCCGGTGTGGCCAATTACAGCACGGGCCGCCTCGCCGCCTGTGAGGACACCAGGGCGGAAATGCCACTTCACTGGCTCCTTCCTGGGAAAGGAGGCAGGGTGCAGGCCATTCTCCCCAGGCTTCCTCATCTCACTTGAGGACAAGGAGCTGGGGGCTAGGGGGTTCAGCTCGGCTCTGCTGGGGAGGCCCCAGAGCCACGGAGTCCTGGAGCCATGCCCCCCGCTGCCCGCCTGGCCTTGGTCTCTGTATATCTGCATGAGCTCACACTGCAGCTCAGGCCCTGGCACCTCCCACACATGGGCAGAAATGGTGCCCACACCCAGGCCATCTCCCCAAGACAAGCACAGGGCCACTGAGACTCTCACACACGATTGAGGGGCCGAGGGCCACGGGCTACATATCCTGTTGACTGTCTCCTCAAGGGCTGGCCTCTTCCTCACAGTAGGGATGGGATTTCAGTAGGTGTAGAAATACACAAGTGAGTCCTGGGGTCAGACCTCAAGGTCAAGGTGAGGACGTGGCCCAGGCTGGTGGGGAGGGGGCAGGATCCTGGACATCAGGTGGGCAAGTTTCCTTCCGTGGACAAGTGAGAGTCACAAAGGTCAGTGAAAAATATCCAGATCTGCGCTGTCCAACAGAACGTCCCACTATGACGGGAAAGTTGTTTACCTGCACTGTCTGTGAGGTATGCAGCAACTAAGAGATGGCTACTGTGGGGGCTGAGAGGCTGAACCTTTTCATGTGCTTTCATTTCAAATGAATCACATTTAAAAAGGACAGCTCCAGGCTGCAGCCAGGGCACCCATGCAGCCAGGAGCAGCAGGGCAGCATCTAGAGACACAAGAGCTGGGGACCAGGTGGCAGAGGCCCCAAACCCAACAGGGCTCCGTCAACAGGATGTGACAGCAGGAAGCTGTGAGTCAAGGACCAGGAGTGAGCTCAGAGGGACCCGGCACAGAGGTGACGTTTCCAGCCATGGCCAAAGGTGGATAGAGATGGAGCTGGGAGTTAGGGGCAGGAGGTACCAGCACGTCAGCCTGTTCTACAGGACATGCCCAGAGTGGACATCAAATGCCACCAAGGAGTCAAGACGAGAAAGGGCGACTGGTCCGAGGCAGGGCTGCCTTCTTTGGGGGCTGGGATAGCCCAGGGCAGAGACCTCCGCAGGAAGGTGGTGGACTCAGCCCACAGTGCTCCTCGGAGAAGCTTGGTGGTGAAAGGAGACCCAGGGGACAAGAGAAGGCAGGGCTTTTGTTTTACTGCTTTGCGCTAGTAAAATCCCACAGCCGGTGAGTTGATTCTGACTCCTGGAGAGACCCTATAGGGCAAAGCAGAACCGCCACAGAGGGTTCTGGAGAGCAGCCAACCCGGGTCACAGCCGTAGTTCTTAACCACTGCACCTCCAGGCTCACACACCGGAGACCATTGGCAGAGGAAGGAGTCAGGAGACATGGAGAACTAGGGTGGCCCCGGGGCACAGGCCGGAACAGAGGTGGAGGTCTGACCAGCTCTGGGGACAGAAGGGGGCCTGGCCAGCCGAGGCAGAGGGAGGAGAAAGGGAGAGAAAGTCGCCTTCTCATTCTCTATCCCGATACACGAGCGGTGTGTGCACCTTCTGGACAAAAAGGGGGAGACACAAAGGAGAAGCAGGGGTGGGGAAGGCGGCTCCCCATTGTGCCACCAGCTCCCGAGAGATGTCAGCCTGCCAAGCACTGGAGGCCTCTGAGCGCCCTGGCCCAGGCAGTGAGGCCAGAACCCACCACAAAGGGCCGCTCCCAGCACGGCTCATTAGGAAGAGGCGCCCCTGTGGCGCTCAGGGACAGGCGGGCGTCCGGGCCACGCACAAAGGGGCCTTGTGGACGGGCGGGGAGCCGAGGCCACCAAGCTGCCTGCTCCCGGACGACAGCGCGCCCCCTTCTTGCCTTACAGCCCGGAGCGGGCGGAAAGATAGCTTCAGGGAGACAAAGAGACGCTTCCCCTGAGAGTGCACCATCTATTTTGGGAAGTGGGTCGGCTCTTCTCGTGCCGACAGCCTGCATCTGTCCCCTTGAATGAAACATGAGGCCCTACCCCGTCTGGGACCGCCTAGCCCTACCCAGTGGGGGCACCAGACACAAGGGAGTCCTCCGACAGGTCCTGACAGTCAGTTGCTGTCTGAAGGCAGGAGGGAGGTGGAGGCAGGCCAGGTGCACCCCACACAAAGGCACAGTGAGGACTTCAACCCTGCTCTCCATGCTGCCCGGCTGCCCCCACCCTGCCCAGTGTCCCTGTCACAGAGGTCAGCGAGCGGGCATCACCGCGGCCATTTCTCCCTCACTGCTAATGTGAACTGACACCCAGCACACCCCCAGGCTCTGTGATGCCCAGCGGGGAGCAGCGGTCCTGCCTGCAGCTGGCCTGCTGACCTTGTACCTCATGTTGACCTCAAGCATGGCAGCCTCTACAGGTCCACGGCTGCCCCCTGACACTGGGACTCCCATGGTGGCTCCTGCTGCCATCAGGGGCTCAGCAGCTTCCCTAACACAGAGCCACCCAGGACCCAGGGAAACATCTCTGGGGCAGCCGGCAACCAGGTTTCAAAGCTCCCCAGGTGAGTGACTATGCCGGCACGGTTAGGGACCGCCAACAGCTGTAGACGTGGACTTCCACTCCCTGCCTGGGGGAGACGGGGCAGTGTGGTCCTGTGGTGGAAATTTCCACTTCCAAGCAGGACATCCATCTTCAATTTCCAGCCAGTGCACCCCATGTACAGCTACTAACCGTCTACCCGCAGAGGGTTGTGTGCTGCTAGGATGTCAGGCAGTTTTCCATGGAGCTTTCAGACCAAGACAGACCAGGAAGAAAGGCCTGGCAATCTACTGCCAAAACCCAGCCAACAAAGCCCTGTGGGTCACAACAGTCTGATCCTCAACCAATCATGGGGGTGAAGTAGGACCAGACAGCACTCCAATCCACATGAGGTCACATGTCACAGCAACGAGGGGAAGCAGGGAGGCTGGCACGCCAAATCCCACCCTACAGGGAGACCTGATTGTTCTGGAAGGAGCCAAGGCCACATGGCGCCCAGTGCAGCAAGTAAAATGGAAAGGTGAGTGGTCAAAGCAGTCAGGTTTTAAAAAAGAGGGCAGCACCCACTCTAACCGCAACATTTACTGAGCACCTCCTGCATGCCAGGAAGACAGGGTCCTGCCCTCAAGAAAGTTACAGGCTGCAAACAGATAGGACAGTGGAGCTGAGGACCCCAGGTCAACCAGCAGCCTTGTCCCCAGCAAACTCCACACTGGGGAACTGGAGCCCAAAGCTTGCTCTCTTCTCCTATGGTGCCAAGGCTGTTACCCTAACTAGTCCCTTAAGCAGGGACAATCAGATAGGGGTGGCAGGTAATTCCATCAGGGCTAAAAACATGGCCAAGAGGAGAGAGGCTGGCCCAGGTGGGGGTTCCAGCCTCTGCTAGTGTTCAGATGGGCCGCCATCAAGGGGTGTGGTCCCAGGTGACCATCCATCCCAAGAGGCCAAAGCTGAGGGCCAACCTTGAGGCAAGAGACAAAACCAGGGCTGCCGGGATACGAGCTGGGGGGATCCCCAGGAATACAGCAAACAGAGCCAGCCCCTGAGATGAGAGCTGTGAGTGATGACGGGCGGGATGGCAGGGGAGGCGGCCCTTCCACTGCTGGCTTGTCCATCACGGGACCTTGAGTCCGAAGGACAGACAAGGGAGGGCACCTATTTCCCAGATGGGAAAATGGGGGCCCAGAAAGGGCGGGACTTGCCTTGATGTGACTCATCAAGAACAGGCTGAAGACAGTGTTCTGTGTGCATCGTGTCATCTGCAGAACAACACGGAGTGGGTACAACGGTGCCTGCAAGGAGGGGACACGTCAGCCGATGGGCCAATTTCAGGCCCAGCAAACAGCTCTTCTGTATAATTATCAAGTGGGGAGCAGAGAAAAGGGAGGAGACAGACAAGGCGAGGTAAGGGTTCCAAGTGGACCCCTAGCAGATACCTTTGGATCCCCTGAAAAAGTCCATCAGAAAAAGCCAGAGTCCAACTTACCCATCAGCCTTTGGGAAAGTCCAACCTACGGGTTTAGCGACGAGAAACACGTGGGTGGGCGGAGTTGCACAGACCCTACCCACCCAACTCACCGACTGCTCCAGCTGTCAGCATCACCCAGCTACTCGGGGAGAGCAGGCAAGTGCCCACCACTGGGCTTTGCTCCAGCCGTTCATCCTGCCACACCGGGCTCTTCACCTCCTCACCTCTGCTTTCATTCGCCACCTCACCTGCTGGGCTCGTCCAGCTCCCGCCCCTTTTCTGAGCCCCCAGCTCCTGCCTCCCCTGAGCCCCCCCTCCTGCTTCTCCTGAGACCCCAGCTCCCGCCTCCCCTGAGCCCCCAGCTCCCGCCTCCCCTGAGCCCCCATTTTACCTGAAGAGGTTGAACCAATGTAAGCAGTACTGAGCATGAGAGAGGTGCCATTAACAGCCATACAGAGAGACAGGGTAACGGGAGCACACATAGGTGAAGCCAGACGGACCAGGCCAAGTTCTGACCCCATCCCTGCCCCTGTCCCTGTTCCCATGTGACCTGCTTCTCTGCAGAACCTATTCTCGGCCCCAGTGGGGCCCCCAGTGAAGCCAAGGAAGCAAGGGCACGTAAACATTGCCCCCTCAGCCCATGCAGGAGGCACATGCCAGGTTCTTCCCAAAAGACACTCAGGACCTGCTCCTCACACAAAGAGGACCAGACCCCCTGGCCTCACAGCTCACAGATGGACACACAGCAATGACAAGGCCACGTAGGACACGACCCTTCCCAACCCCTCCAGGCCCAGGCAGGCAGGGACTCAGGCTCCTGCCTCTAGTTTAAAACATCAACAGCCCTCCCAGAAAGGGAGGGAAACCCCTCAGAAAAGGTACCCTCTGCTTAATGCAAAACCGGATCCTGAGATGCCCCTGACTTAAGGACCACCACAACGGGGAAGGCTGAAGCCCACCCTTGAACGGATGGAGGTCCCAGCTGCAGAAAGCGAGAGGGAGGAGGCAAACAGACCCTCCACCACACCTGGAACTCCGGCCTCCCTCCTACATCATAGACAGTAGACTGACAACACTCACAGGTGAATAGATGAAACCCCTCGTCTTTCTGCTCCCTGGAGGGTCCGGGGTAATGTGTTCAAGAACAAGAGATCAGCATGCTCCAGCCCTGCCCACCAACCACACCCCTCCACCCCACTGCAGGAGGACCAGCAGCAGCGGCCACTTGGGGTCCTTGTTTAGGGGAGGGGACTGCTCCTGACCCCTCCTGCCCACAGAGCATCATGCCCTTCAATGGATGTGCACTTGGATGGGTGGAACTGTGTTCCTCTAAAGCTGCACTGAAGTCCTAACTCCTCTACCTGTAAAGAGGACCCCGCTTGCACAGGGTTTTCTTTGGTTGAATTCATGAGGTCACACCAGGGTAGAACACCACTTGGCATCAAGGTGACTCTGACCTCTGGACGGCCCCCAGCGTGTCCAGTGTGTCAGAGGAACAGATGCTCCACAAGGTTTCTCACTGGCTGATGTTTTAGAAGCGGATCACCAGACCTTTCTTCCAAGGTGCCTCTGGGTGGACTCGAACTCCCAACCATGTGAACATCTGCCCAGCATGTCACCATTCCAACAACCCAGGGCAGGCCCTAAGCCTAATCCTTATAAAGAGCAGAAAGGACACAGACGCACATGGAGGAAGACGCATGCCACGTTAGGTCCTGTCTACAAGTAAAGAGACGCCAAGGATCGCCAGCAGACACTGGACACTGGGAAAGAGGCCACTGACTTGGTGGAGGCCTTGATTTGGACTTTCTGCCTCCAGGACTGTGAGGTAGCAAATTCTGTTCTTTAAAGCTACCACTGTCACACAAACACGTTCCTCATCCCACCAGACACAGGGGTCCCCTGTCATCACACACCATGGAGATGGAAATTACCTACCCCCCAGCTCTGAAGCTGCTACAGCTGTTCCAGCACTGAGCCCAGCTGCCCTGGACGGGCCACGCTGGTGCCCGTGTGGACAGCACAATTAGCACAATCAATAACCACTGACTCTTTGGAGAGTGGCCATAGTTAGGCCTGGGCACACAGTTGGCTATAGGGCCTCAGCCACTTGGGGACAGCCAGAAACCATTTCCACGAGGTGCTGTCCCACCTGAGTCACCTGCAGTGGCTCAGGCCTGTCTGACCCTAGACGTCAAAGGTCACAAGAAGGCAGGCAGGGGCAGAACACACCTGGCAGCTCTGTCAACCCATAGAGAAGCTTCTCTCCCGTGGCCGTCATCGCTGCAGCTCCCAGGCCCCCACCCCTCCCCCACCCTCACCCCTGGTTCCACCCCAGCCTATACCACACACCAGATTAACGCTCTGAGCTGCTGCTGCCCGAGTCAGAACACGGAGGTGGTAAACGCTCCATAAACATCTACTGAACTCCCCCTGGAGCCGGGTGGTGCAGTGGTTAAGAGCGCTGCCACTAACCAAAGGTTGGCAGTTCAGATTCACCAGCCACCCCTTGGAAACCCCGTGGGGCAGTTCTCCTCCACCCTATAGGGTCACTATGAGTCAGAATCGACTCAACAGCAACAGGTTTAGTATTTTTCTTTTTCATTTTTTTTAAGGCTTGAAGGTGAGGGCTATGCTGGCACATGAAACTCCTTGCCCCCCGGGGCTGACAGCTCTCCCTGACCCAGCCGTGGCTCCCAGGGCCCCAGGCCTGTCTTCCGTGGTTCACCACTCTGATTCTTTCTTTTAGTCATTGGGCCTGTGACAAGGTTTCCAGCCCCTGCACCTCCATGTCCTGAGGCTGTATCTCCATCTTCTTGGTCTTATTTGCCCATGTATCCTGAGAATACCCTGCCAGGTTCCCAAAGATACCCACGCTCCCACCCTGACCTGCAGACCTCTGCCATGCTGGTTACCTCTGCCTAGAAGCCACCTACTTTCCACTCAAGTGGACAAGGACCGTTTATGGAGTCTGACTATGGCTCACAGCATGTCAGGGTCTCCCCTGCAAAGGAGGGTCTTGCTGTAACTACAGGAAACAATTGCAGGGGTCCAGTCAGAGACAGGGCCACTGAAGTCATCCTTTACCTCCCAGCCTCAGCACTGGGGTGTCACCAACCTCATGGCACAGATCAGGAAAGCAAGTAAGATGCCAAGGGCAGACAGCAGGTGGCATGGTCACGAACCACCATAACCTAGAGGCTACACTGTCCCTAAGCACACAACGCTGAGGGCTCCAGTCGGAAGGGGGATCAGCAGGTCAGGAGACAGCCCCACTCACAATTTATAGACACCATTCGTCATACATCGTTGTGGTCCTTCTCCCCTCAGCCCAAAGGCTGGTACTGTTTTCCTGCTGTGCCAATGAGAAAACGGAGGCACGGGGTCACGAGGTTGAGGCTCCAGGCTGTCTGGGCGCTGTGGTCACGAAAGAGCCGAGAGGTGCGGAAATGCCCGACGGCGGGAAAGCACAGCTCACGAGCCACAGAGGGTCTCTTCCTCGTCAGCCTGGCTGCTATCAGGCTGACTGATGCCTTAGGAGCGCGGAGGCCAGACCGGGTGAGGGGTCTGAGGGGCCACCGCAGTGGAGGAATCAGCCCAGCACAAGGAAGTGAGGGATGAGGGGGAACAGGAAAGGAAGGAAGCCGCCGAGGGAGACACGGCCACGCACCACGCTCACCCTCCTCATTTCACGGTGACTTGGGAGTCAAGCTCCTTCTCACGAGGCAGGAAGGCAGACACCGAGCTCAGGGTCAGCTTTCAGGAAGAGGTGCCACACCTTTGCCACACAGGTCCCCGCCCCTAACACGCCCTTCCCACCTGCTCTGTGTCGTACACACCTAACCGTACCCAAGGCCTGGCTGGTACCCTACCCCGCACCCCGAGCCCCACAGGTGTCCTTCAGGACCAGACAGAGCCTCTGTGCCCACCACAAGTGGCAGCAGGCACAGCGCTGTAGGTTCCAACCCTGATACAGGAGCCCCAAGACCAATCCCAGGCCCCTGAATCGCCTTGAGAAGCTTGGAACAAGTCTGCACCCCTCCAGGCCTGTTTCCCTGTCTACAAAATGCAGGTGCAAAGGCCTCCCTCCCGGGGCCTGTGGGAGCACAGAGTCAAACGGGGTTGGGACAGGCGAGCTCTTTGTGGTCAACTGGCATGCTGGGCACACTGTGTGGTAAGCAGTAGGGCTCCAGGTACACTGTGTCATAAGTGGTGGGATGCCAGGCACACTGTGTGGTAAATGGTGGGGCACAAGGCACATGCTGTGGTCAACTGTGGGGCACTGCACACACTCTGTGGTCAACTGTGGGCACTGGGCACACCATGGTAAACTGTGGAGCACTGCACACACTCTGTGGTCAACTGTGGGGCATTGCACACACTCTGTGGTAAACCGTGGGGTGCTGGGCACACCCTGTGACAAACTGTGGGGTGCTGGGCACACCCTGTGACACACTGTGGGGTGCTGCGCATAGGCAGGCTTCGCCCTAGTTTACAGGCCCGGCACCCAAGGCTGCTGATGGATCCTATCAGGCTCAGGTTGGGGACAGGGGGAAAGGCTTATCTAGCCGGCCCCATCCTCTTCACTGACCTTTGCCCCCGCCTGGCTGGGTTTTGGAAAAGCGGCCCTGTTAGCTGTCCTGCCCAGTGGGCTGAGAGAGGGCTGGACATAAAAGACCTATTCAGGGCCGCTGCTCTGTCTTTTTTAAAAGGGCCCAGACCACCCCTGCTCCAGCCTCCCTTTTAAACCAACAAAAACACAAGCAGGACAGACAAACCCGTCTCGATCTGAGATGCCTGAAATTTTAATCCAAACTTCTAAAAGTAAACAGGGCCCATTTCAGGGCTTGCCACAGGTTTCCCTGGTTAGCTAAAGGGGAGTGGGCCACCGGGTGGTGTGGGGACCGATGAGGAGAAGGGGAGTAGTGGAGGGAAAGGGTTAGGTGCAGGTGAGGTGGAAGGAAGAAACAGCTGAAAATTCTTTTGCTTGAAAACTGCATCAGTTGAAGAGCAAAAATCTGACTTTCTGGTGCTTAGGAATCCCAGGCCTCCATCAGCCACACGGACTAGAGCCAGGAACCCACCCCTGGTCAGCCAAACTGACCCCTGTCATTTGCATGTGCCTGCGCAGGCCCCACCAGGACTGCCCAGAATACTGATGGGCCACTGCCCAAACCAAAAAAAAAAAAAACAAAGCCCACTGCAATGGAGACAGTTCTGACTCATAGCTACCCCACAGGACAGAGAGCACTGCCTCACAGGGTTTCCAAGGAGCTCCTAGGGGATTTGAACAGACGACCTTTTCACCAGCCGCCGTAACCCCTAACCAGGACACCACCAGCAGCACATCCGTATTCTGTCCTCCTGGGGCACTGGCCGGGCCTCCGGCTTCTCCCCAGGGAGGCCCTCCTCCCGGCTCCCCAGCAGGTGCAGCCCGGTGCTCAGCTGTGGATGTTCGGGTGTACTGTCTGTCTGTCTTGGCAACAAGCAGTTTTGAAGAGAAAACCAAGTTTGTTCATCAAGCCCCAGGGATCTCCAGAGGTCTGGCAGAAGCACTCACAAGTCAGATACTGACACCTTTGAGACCTACTGTGTGAGGTTCTGCACACTTGGCTTTGTGTGGATGAAGGCGGCTTTTGGGGCTTCACCCCACTTTTCAGAAGAGGTGCAGGGAAAGGCTCTGAGAGGTTAAGGAAACTTCCCAAGATTGGCGGCACAGCCAAGATTTGAACCCAAGCCAGTAGACCCCTCCGGGTAATGGGATTATCAAACTGCCTGCTCCCTGAGCATGGATAAGGAAACAACACTTGCCAGGGTGGGGAAAGAGGGCAAACCTAGGTCATGACTCCAGGAGAGGGTGTCACCGGCATCAGCTGATTAATAGTCATGACGAAAAATGACAACAAGTCACAGATGCAAGCCAGTGTGTGGCCTGAGCAGTAAAATGACCTCAGCAATGACCCTGCCAAAGACAGACACTTCCTATCCCAACTGTCTTCCCAGGCAACTCTCAGAACTACTCTGAGCCGCTACTTTCCTGCCTGTAAAATGGGGATAATATTCCCTCGACGGGTTCTGTGAGGACAAGCTGAGACCAAGTATGAAGGCTCAAGTTCAATGCCTCACCCCTTTTTTGCCGTCCCCCGGAATTTTCTCGTCCTTTCTTAGGTAAAGACGGGTCCCATACAGCCCACACTACAGGTCCCAGATTCTAAAAGAAAGACCTTTTCTTGTTCCCAGGCATCCTGTTCACTTGTTGGGAAGATATCCCAAGGCCGCAAATGACTTCACCAGACTAAACAGGAGCAACCCCACCAGTAACCAAACTGTGATAACAACACTAAATTTTCACTTCACCACTAAAGCTTTGTTGCCACAAAATTTGCAGGAGTCCAGCTCTGAGTGTCTGTGGCGCGTAGGGAAGCATGAATTCTGCAGGAAACCCTACACCTTGACTCTTCATCCACCCACCGGCGGGGCAGATGGCCCCAGCTTCAGCTCGGCCCTCCACCTCTGCATCTGTTCTTCAGGGCTGCAGCTGAAAACACTGAGCCAGACCCTCGTCCTCGTCTCCTGGCCCAAACACTGACAGCACCGTCCCTGCAAACACAACGCCACCCAGGCACTTCCGCACCCTGCAGACAGTCACCCTGCTAAGTGTCAGCGCTGACACAGCTCAAAACCAGAAACATAGCATTCCATCTCCAGCCAGAGGACTGTACCAATCCCCTCTGCCAAGTTGCACCTAGGAAAACTGAGGTCCAGAAATGGATCCCCTCAAGACCCTGGAAAGATAAGGCCGGAGAGGCTAGGGTTGGGGGCTCCTCACTGAACAGCCTGGTGTTTTCTTCAACAAATGAAACAATCCAACTTTGCCCAACTCCCACTGGCCTTAAGGAGCCTGGTGGGGAGGGCGGAGGGTACAGAGTTACAAAGAGAAACTGGAGTTGTAGATTGATAATTGGTAACAAAATATCCCTCCAAACCCAGTCCTGCCCTGAATTCACAGGCCCAGGATAGTAAATAAAGGAAAAACTACACTGCATCTTACCCACCCCCAGGGCACGGCTCCCACCCCAGCCACACCCCACAGGCTGCACCACTTGGCCACCAAGCCAAAGAGAAGACATCCGTCTTCCACCCAGGTTGTCACTCTGGGGAAAAACAGTCATGCAAGGGCCTAGATACATTTTTTTCTGAACTAGGAACGCCTTTAAAGAGAACCAGAAAAGGCTGTTTAATCTCCACCTTCAGGCAAATAGTTTAGGTAGCAGGAAGGATCACACCAGAGCTGGGAGCCAAGCCACCAAAAATGTGGAAGAGCAGGAGGGCCCCTCCTGCAGACGGTGTAGGAGGGGTACCAGGCCAGGCGGCGGGCAGACAAGCTGGAGGGCAGCCGCTGCCCAGCCCGGGCAAGGAAGTGCAGGCTGCTGGGATTCAGACCCCAGCCTGGGTACGCTGTGCACTGTGCACGTGCGTGAGTACACACAGGCCTGGAGGACCGGAGCTGAGTGATCCTGAGGCCAAAGGTCCTGCCACCCACACCCCTGGCCACAGGTGACCGTGGCAATTCCTGAACGGGGCTCAACAGTTTTCCAACTCCACCCTAAGCCCTGGGATCACCACCTCCACTGTACGGATAAAAAAACTGAGGCACTAGGTGGGAAAAAGGCGGCATGTGGCAGGGTCTTGGCCCCTCCGTTGAAAACCGGAAGGTGCAGGGTTTCCCGTGAACCAGGCCGGCTCTCAGCCTTGGGTCCTCGGTGGACCTCCCGACCTGAGAACTTCACAGTGCAGGCGGGGATCCCCCGGAAGACGGGCGGACGAGAGGCGTCCCCACCCGTCCCGTCCCCCAGTGCTGGATGCTAACTAAGCTGGCAACTCCGCAGGCAGCAAACTTTGCCGGGGTCTGGTGGGTTCCCGCTGCGGATTCTGAAATGCAAGGAGAGAAATCCCCTCTCTCTTGACCCAGTCACCATCACCCGGCGCCCCATCACGGGTGGGGGCGGATCCCGCCTGCCTGGATCCGATGCCTCCCACGGCCCAGGCCTGGAGTGACGGCCGCCCGGGCCCACCATCCTTACCGTGCAGGCCATTGGGGATGCTGCGGTGGTGCGGGGGTGCAGACAGGTCGTCCAGAGACCTGCGCGTGGCTCCGGCCTGGCCGTCGGGGGCCTTGTGCGGCCCCGGGGGCAGCAGCGGCGGTGGCGCGTGGTGGTGGTGGTCCGGGCTGCCGCCGCTGCCCGCGCTCGACGTGCTGCTGCCATCGCCAACGTCGCGGGCCCCCGCGCCCGCCGCGCCGCCGGCCAGGGGCCCGCTCAGGCTGGCCTGGCTGTCGATGGAACTGCGGGAGCCCGCGCCGCCTCCGCCCGTGCCGGCCGCCAGCGTCGAGCGCTCCTGGTCCAGCAGCAGCAGCAGCTCCTTGAGCTCCAGGTTCTCGCGCAGCAGGGCCTCCTGGCGCGCCTCGAGCTCGCGCAGCTTCTGCTGCGAGCGGGCCACCTCGTGCCACACGGCGCCGGCCGCGTGGCGCCCGAAGCGCTGCCACTCGCGCGCCAGCTTGCGCCCCTTCTGCCGGTCGTCGTCGAGGAAGCAGCAGAGCTCGCGCAGCTCCTGGTTGTCGTCCTGCAGCCGCTGGTTCACGTCCTTGAGGCCGCGGATCTCCAGCAGGTGCTGCTGCAGCCGCCGGTTCACGTCGCGCATCAGGCCGCCGTGCTCCAGCATCAGGCCCACCTTCTCGCCCTCGGCGCGCCGCAGCCGCCGCGCCAGCTCCTCCTTGCTCCAGCGCAGCAGCTCCTCGTCCGGCACCTGGCTCAGCTCCTCGGCCGCCGCCGCCGCCGCCGCCGCCGCCGCCGCCGCCGGGGGCTTGGCCATGGCGGGGCGGTCACCGCGGCATCGCCGGGGCTGCGCTGGGCCGGGCCGCGCGGCCGGGGGCGGGCGGGGGGCGCGCGAGACCCGCCCCGCGCCGCTCGCGCCCTCGCGCCCTCACGCAGCGCCGCCCGGGCCGCCGGAGCCGCGCGCCGCGGGTACCGGCGAGCGCGGTGGCCGAGCGTCCGCCGAGAGCCGGGCGCGCACCGCGGTCCGGAGAGCGAGGCTCCGCCCCCTAAGGGCGGGGCGGGTGTGGTGGGCGGGGATTCGGGTGGCCCCGCCTCCGGACCGCCAGGGGGCGGGCCGAGCTCCTGGCCGCCCTCCCCCCTGCGCAGTGTGCCCGCCCGCTCGGCGCCCTGCCAGAGGCGTGTTTGCCGCCTAATCCCGCCCCCTGACGCGCCGGATTGGGCTGTCCCGGGGGTGTGTGGGAGGGGCGGGGCGCGCGCGGGGGGCGCCGGGGCGATGGTACGGTCCGCCAAGTTTCTGCGCCCGGAGGACGCGGCCGCGGCCAATCCCCGGGCTTCAGGGCGCTTTTAAAATGCAGGTAGGGCCGCGGGGAGGGGGTGGTGGGAAAGGTGGGGCTCGGCCGCCCTTAAAGGGGACGTGCGGCGTGGGCGCCTAGCCCCCGCCCCGGCCGCGCCCCCAGGCCCCCGCCTCCGCACCAATAAACAAATACCCACAGCGGGGGCGACGTGGCCCCTTTTCTTTCCCCGGGGGCCGGAGTTCAGCGAGGGCTAAGATGCGACAAACAATGGCACGCTGACACGGGGGTCGTACTCCCCGGCGGCAAGGCCGCTCTTTGTCCCCGTCCCTGTCCTCGGTCTCTTCCGCCCACACCTCCACCCGGTTCCCCCGGAGCGCGCTGCCGGGCTGCGTGTCGGCTCCATACGCGGGGCTGTGCTGAGGCATCTGGACACTGTCGGGGCCCGGACCTGCCACCCGAGACCTGGAACACCGCCGTGCCTAGTCCCTGTCCCCATGAGGAAGGCCCCGGCACGTGTCCCCCCCCCCCCCCGGCGCTCACAACCCTGCTGCCTGGCCCACCCGGCCGCTAGTGCCCAGGACTCGGGGGCCATATGAGGTTCGCGAGCCTCCTGTCCACCGCAGCCCCGGGTCATGCCACAGCCTGTGATGTCTTCTTATCCTAATGTCCCCTGAGGGCACTGAGACGGGTCTACAGGGAGCCTGGCCGAGGGAGGCGTCCCTTCCTGGGGACCTGGAATGAGATCCATCCAGCGCACGCGGCCCTGTGCGGTCCTGGGCCTGCAGCACGCGCCCACGCAGCCGATTATGTCCCCACTCACAGTCCCTCAGCCTCTCGTTCAACAGCTGTGTACCCGCCGTGGAAAGCCCTGCAGGGAACCTGGCAGCCAAGGTCCCTGCCGTCGGGGGTGCCGTGCATTCTGGTGGGGCGGAGTGGAGATAGTAAACTACAAGGCAATGACAAGTACTAAGTCCTGTCCTGTCCCGGAGAATGAAGAAAGGCGCTTCCACAGAGAGTAATCTTCCTTTACCTCAGATCGTGTGGTCAGGGAGTGCCTCGTAGGTCGGAGAGGCGTCTAAGCAGAGATCTGTGTAGCAAGGACAAAGAGGCAAAGAGCTTTCCCAGAAGTGTTCAAAGAGGCTGGAGGGTGCACTGGGGAAGACAGGTAGGAGATGAGGTCCGAGACTGAGGCTGGAGGGGACCCATCAGGTGGGACTGGGGAGAGAACTGGAGGGTTTACGCCTGGATTTACCTGTTAAGAGACTCACTCCGAACCTTACATGGTGAAGGAATGGAGAGGTCCCAGGAGGTCCAGGTTGAGCACTTCACCCCCACCCCAGCAGCCTGCTCTCTCCAGCTAATTTGGCAGTAAGTGGATGACTGCGCAAGGCTGAGCTGGAAGACCAAGCTGCCAAGGTCACCAGACCCAGGGGAGCCAGCTCCTGGGCAATGGGGGTCATCCTCACAGTGGGGACACTGGGCCCACAGGCCCAGGCCAGCCCAGCAGAGTTGGGATTTGGATAGGGCAGTGGCAATTTCAGCTGCAGGTTGGTCTTCAGCCCTAGGAAGCCAGATGACACCACTTTCTGCAGGATCCATCAGTCTGGGGCATAGACAACTCTCCTGGGAGGGCAGGGGTTAAGCATCTGACCCCAGATCACCAGGGAAGCTGCTGAGAGGTGAATATTGCCCTCAGGGGGGACTCCTCCCCCAATTTGAGCCTACCTTACTGGTTCTGGTGGTCTGCGGGTCAGTCCCCTGGTCCTCCAGAGCTGGCTGCTTCTCTGAACTTTGCAAAAGTAAAACAGGCTTCCATTCAGAGCTGGTTTGTTTGCATCTGTGACCCACGGCCCAACAGCCCTGGTGAGCTTTGCCTCTGTCCTCTGCTGAGCTGAAAGAAGCTACTCCTGAAGATGTGGCTGGGTGCTGGATGTCTCCAGACCCCCAGGCCATAGCACCCTTGGGCACAGCAGGAGGCCAGGGCCCAGGGAGAAAACAAAGCTCTGAAGCAAAAGGGGGCTGTCCAGGCCACAGCCACGGCCTGGGGCCCCACAAGTCCCAGGGTCAGGAAGCGATCCTGTGTATCTGAGAAAACTCATCACCTCACAGACCCTGTGGCCAAGCCAGGATCATGGGAGCCAGCTGGGGTTGGGAACCAGTAAACCCTGGTGGCCTAGTGGTTAAGTGCCATGGCTCATAACCACAAGGTGGGCAGTTTGAATCCATCAGGCACTCCTTGGAAACTCTATGGGGCAGTACTACTCTGTGCAATGGGGTCACAGTGTGTCAGAATCAACAGGACACCAATAGGTTTTTTGGTTGTACCGGCACATGGCAGACAAAGCATCCTGAAGTGCAGGGATGAGGCAGGTTTGACAGGAACAAGCTGGTGGTGAGCCGATGGTCGGTCCGCCTACCAGGCACCATTGATGTTCTTGAGTATATGGGCAGCCCTTCAGTGCATCACTCACTGGGTCTGAGCCCTTCAGTTTGAGGATGAAGAAATCGTGCCCCAGAAAGGAAATGACTTGCCCAGCGTCACTTTCATCATTGCTCGCTGAATACTTACTGTGACTGGCTCTGGAGACTGCCATCTCAGTCCTCAGCTTAAAGCTTGGTAAGGGAGACAGATACGTAAACATGTCGTATGTGCATTTGTGCGTAAATGCATACACGTGTGTGCCGTTGCGTCTACACTGTGGTAAGAGCAGGAGTACAGCAGGTCCTGGGCTGATAGCAGGGGTGTGGCCAGTCCACCTTCCTAAGCTGGTGACACGGCCTGCTGTGCATATGATCCAGGTACCACTGAGACGTGCACTGTTAGATGGAATGGCCCTGCCTGGCCCCACCTCAGGTGACAGGATTCATCAAACGCCCACCCTTTGGGAGTCCTCGTTGACTTAGGTGGATTCCTGCTGGTTTATTTGGTGGTTTCCAAAGAGCTCAGCCCCCCCAGGAAGCTTCAGTGGCTCATGGTCAGCAGTAAAGGGTGATGTGGCTAAATCTTGCTGTCAGTGAGCAAGGCAGTGGCAGCTAGCCAGCTCTGGGCCCCTGGGGTGGGAGTGGGCTCTGGGATCTCTTCCTGGCCCCCATCCAGAGGGACTCAGACACTCCAGATGTCACCATGCATAGCTAAAAGGCAGTGGGAGATTAGGATAGTGTTAAAGGAGCACTGTCTATGAGCCAGGAAACCCTGGTGGTGTAGTGGTTAAGTGCTATAGCTGTAAACTAGAAGGTCAACAGTTCAGATCTTCCAGGCACTCCTTGCAAACTCTGTGGGGCAGTTCCACTCTGTCTATAGGGTCACTATAGGGTCACTGTGAGTCAGAATTGACTTGATGGCAGTGGGTTTATTTTTGTTTGTCTATGAGCTCAGCGCTGTACCAGACCTTTGAGTAAAGTATCTCATGGAGTCCTGCCGCAGCTCTGGGAGGCAGGCACTCTTTATGCCCATTTTACTGGGGAGGAAACTGAGGGTCACACAGGTTAAGTCACTTGCCAAGGTTTACGCAGCTAGGAAGCGGCTGTGTTAGGATTTAAACCGAAGACTGTTCGGACTTGAGGGTGTGCTCTTACCTCCTAGACTGCAGCCTCCTTGATTCCTTCTTCCTGTAGATGAGTGGTCCTGATGGCCAGGACTGGCCCTTCCAGCTGTGGCCCACTCCGCACTAGGGCAGTCCTCACCACCTACCGTCCTTACCCATCAGCCCTCCCCCGTGGTAGCCAAGCCAGAGCGGCTCCGGAGCCTCTGGACAGCGTCACTGTCTGAGTTTCCTGGCTCTTCCTCCTGACTTCTCCCTGCCTGAGGTCAGCTGGGTCTCCTGGCTCCTCCGCCACTGATAGTCAGGTGACCTTAGACCATGGCTGATCTCCTCCGAGCCCCAGTTTCCTCTTTCAGCTCTTTTTCCCCACCCGCGGCCAGTGTCCAACACCTGGATGGGCTCTTATGAAGCCCTGGAGGGTGACACCCCTGACCCCACAGTGCAAGAGAAGCAGGTACCTGCCAAACGCCATCCTTCAAAGCACTCGAGTCATGAGAGGAAGAAAGAGGAAGCAGGTCCGCAGGTGTACTTGCAGCCTATTTGAAATGTTTATGTTTATCAAACGGATGCTTTTCACACATGCACAAAAACAGTGAAATATGTTATGTTATGGGGCAGGAAATTAGAGGATCACTCCAGGTGACAAGTTCCAGACCCTAGATACAGTCTTTGAGTTAGGCAGTGTGTCTCTGGGACCATGCTGGCAGGGATGAGGCCTGGGCTGGCTGGGCCACAGGTCCCACCTGAGTAAGCTGGTGAGATCTGCCTCCTGCCCCAAGCTGAAGACAGCCTCACTCTGCCCTTCAACCCTCAGGGCCTGGCCCACCTGCCTGTATCGGACACCTCTGAGCCCGCCTGCCAAGACCCAGCAGCCTGCAGATACCCTATATCCTTGAATGGGGACCCAGGGAATGGGCCCAGGTCTTTAGGACTGCCCTGGCCTGAGTTCTAACACCAGCTGCCCCACTCCATCCAGGCGGAGATCTGAGACCGTCTCCTCTGCAGCCACCTGAATATTTCATGCATGGAGAGTGAAAGTCAGCAGAGGCCTGAATTGTTTATGTGACTTCTGCAGGCTGCATGCCCAGTCCCCCACCACCTCCAAAGAGCAGCAACTACAGGGTGCTCTGGGGCACACAGGCCTAGTCAGCACCTGCTGTGGGTGAGGCAAGGCCAGGCTGAGACACAGTTGTCCCCGCAATCCCTAGTCAAGGGAAGATAGCTGTCGCATCGGTGACTCTAACAACCAGGCTTTGAATCGTCTGCTCTGTCTGTTGATCCTCCGTTGGCTTCAGGCCCCGAGCCTGGCACATGGTGAGCACTCAGGGAATGTGACTGAGTGGGAGAAGGAAGCTGAGTGCTGCAGGTTGAATTGTGTCCCCCCCAAAAAGACATTTCGAAGCCCTTATCCCTGTCCCTGTGAATGTGACCCCATTTGGAAATTGGACTTGTGTTCTGTTAACTAGGTCACAGGAGTGGAGTGGGTCCCAAATGTAGTCCCTTTCTGGTGGAGTTTTATAAAACAGGGAAAACAGACCGAATAACAGTCATGATTACCAGGGAGTCCATTCTGACCCCTGGCGGCCCGTGTGTTGGAGAAAAACTGCCCCACAGAGGTTTAGGGGCATAATCTTTACAGAAGGTGGTCACCAGGCCTTTATTCTGAAAAGCCCCTGGGTGGGAACAAGCTGCCCACCCTCAGGTTAGCCATTGCTTGCAAATCATTTGTGCTGCCCACCCCCCAGAAAACAAAACCATTTCCACAGAATCGATTCTGGCATAGCAACCCTACAGGACAGGGTAGAACTGTCCCATAGAGTTTCCAAAGTGTACCTGTAGATTTGAACCGCTGACATTTTGGTAAGCAGACAGAGCGCTGAGCCACTGTACCACGGGGGTTTCCTTCTACTACCCAGAGGCCTGAGAAACACTGTAAAATCCCAAACTCCCTGCTGTGGGTCAGTTCCAACTCATAGCCGCCCCACAGGAAAGACTGAAGCTGCCCCATAGAATTTCCAGTGAGCAGCTGGTGGGTTTGAACTACCTGCCTTGAGATCAGCAGCTGAGCCCTTAACCACAGTGCCACCAGGGTTTCCGGAAACCAGCTGCCTTGAATTCCTACTTCTAGCCCCCTAAGCTGTGAGACAATAAATTTCTTTTCTTGGCTTAAAGCCACTCATGTTTGTGAGGACTGCAATTGTTGGACAGAAAAGCACTGGGCTCACAGCCAGTATCGCAGGCAGTATCGCAGGCCTGTCACTCTCCAGCTGGTGGCCCTGAGCAGGCCCCACCCCCTCCCTAAGCCTCAGACACCTGACAATGGGATCATTTCCTGGTCACCTGGCTGTACAATGGGATCATTTCCTGGTCACCTGGCTGTACAATGGGATCATTTCCTTGTCACCTGGCTGTAACCCTGGCAGGCTGGGTATTGCTCGCTAGGAAAAGGTAGACCGGCGTATGAATATTTCTCAGTCCAACTTGGGGCCCCCTCTTGCGACTCTGAAAACCTTGTCTCACAAACAGGCTCACCACGGCTAAAGACCAATGCCTGGGCACACGGCCTTGTGAAGGAGAATGCCATGCCAGCATTCAGAAAACTGGGACCTCCAGAGAGCTGGGGCCACCCCCCAGACAGCTGGGACCCCTGAAGAGCTGGTGCCACCCCACAGATAACAGGGACCATTCCCCCAACAGCCGGGATCCCCAGAGAGGTGGGTCCCTCTAGACAGCAGGGACCCCTGGAGAGCTGGTGCCACCCCCAGACAGCTGGGAAGCCCTGGGTAGTTGGGAACACCCCAGACAGCTAAGACCCCCAAAGAGCTCGACCCCCAGAGAGCAAGTCAGTGTCCGACAGAGGCAGATGGTCAGGTCCTCGTGACAGGAGTGTGGGTCAGCCAGGCAATTCTGAGCCCTGACCCTTTATTAGAATCCCTTGAAAGCTCCCAAAATAGAGACGCTCAGGTCCCAGCTCAGACGACATGGTCGGAATTTGTGGAGATGACTCCTGGAAGTAACTAGGCTGTGGACACCTAGCCCAGAGGAACTTCCTGCTCACTGGCATCAGGCTGAGTTGGAAGGAGTTGGGTGGGCCCCGTTCCACACCAAAGGTGGCCTTGCTAATGAGTCTGTAAACAGGGGACTCAGTGGCCCCGTGCCGACCAGGCAGGGCTGACAGCCTCATCAGCCTCATCCCGCACAGGGCTCAGGACCCTCTGAGTGCCTTCCTTCTCATTTCCTGGGGGTTTCTTCCTGCTGTGTCTCAAACCCAGCAACAGACCAGTGTGAAGGTGAAGTTAGACCACACTAAGCAAGGTTTCTGTGCAAGTGGCACCTGCATCAAGTGCTGAGAGGCAGGGACTGTCAGGTACATTCCACAAGTGGGGAAGCTGAGGCACAGAGTCACAGGAGGTAGAGGCCGCACTAGAACCCAGGTCCTGACCCATAGCCCAGGACTCTGGCTTACTCACAGAGAAAGTGAAAGAGGGCAGCTGGAGATGCTGGGTGCGTGTCTGTAGGCAGACGGGGGGAAACTAAGCCTCTGAAATGGTGAATCAGGACTTTCACCTACTGTGACCCCCACCCCTGTCCAGGGCTTCTCAGGAAAACAGAGAAAGGAGACAAGCCTCAGGCAGGGACAGGAAGGCATTTGATGTTGCAGTTGTGTAGGCAGGGGTTGCAAGGCACCTCTGGGGCCTGCAAGAAGACTGTGCTGGCTGGTGTCACCTCAGTCCCCAGCCAAATCACAGATGTTCTGGCTAGGGTCTCCTGAATCCAAACTGAAACGACAATCACGGTTGTTTTAAATATGTCCAGAAGTTCTTGGACACTCTTCCTTCAAAAGCCCCTCGTCCCCAAAAAACAATCAGTTTCTGTGGAGTCAGTTCTGACTCCCGGTGACCTCGTGTGTGTCTGAGTAGAAGTGCTTCCAGGGGTCTCCAGTGCCTGTGATCTTACAGAAGCGGACTGCCAGACCTATTTTCCGAGTTACTTCAAAGGCCAGGCCTTCATTCTCCTCCCTTTGACTGTGAGCTGGACTTGAAGACTGGCTTCAATGAACAGAACATGGTGATTGTTGGTGACTTCTGAGACTATGAGGTCCAACAATAGAATCTACAAACTTAATTGTTGTAAGTGCCCCACACTTCGTTGCTGAATGTCACTACAGTCACCTTCAATGTACTCCCCTTGGGAAGCTGTGCAGCGACGCCAGCGCCTGGTCTGCTCTTTGAAGCAACCATTGAACTCTTTCCGGAATGGCCATTGCGTGCAATAGCATGGTGGCAAGTTCATGAGCTTAATTATGTGGTTGTCTGTGAGGGAGTTTTTAGCCAGTAAACAAATGACTATATTGGAACACCCTCCCTACTCACCTGATCTGGCCCCTGATGACTTTTCTCTTGACCTGAAGATAAAGGAAATGTTGAAAGGAAGACATTTTGATGACATTCAAGATATCAAAGGTAATATGATGACAGCTCTGATGGCCATTCCAGAAAGATTTCCAAAATTGCTTTGAAGAGTGGACTAGGCACTGGCATCAGTGCATAGCTTCCAAAGGGGAGAACTTTGAAGGTGACTGTAGTGATATTCAGCAATGAGGTATGGAGCACTTTTTTTAGGATGAGTGTGTGAACTCAACTGCCAGACCACGTGTGTCGCAGAAGGCATCTCATGTTCTGCCTTGCTCTCTTGTGGATCACTTCCTCCGGGAAAGCCACCTGCCATGTTGTAAGGATGCTCAACCATCCCCATGGAGAGAAACTGAAGCTGCTCTCCCCCAATCCCGAGAATGAGCCGTCCTGGAGCTAGGTCCTTCAGCTGTAGTCAGTCTTCAGATGACTGCAGCCCTACCCGACATTTGGACCGCAGCTTCATGAGAAACCCCAATTCAGAAAAGCCTGGCTAAGCCGTGCTCACATTTCTGACCTTCGGAAACGAGTCTAATAAATATCTGTGGTCTTCAAGCTCCTTGAGAATCCTGGTGGTGCAGCACTTAGGTGCTGAGCTTGTAACTGAGATGTCTGTCCAGACCCACCCGGCAGTTCTAGAGGAGGAAGGACCAGGAAGTCAGCTTCTAAGAAACTCTGGAAGGCTGTTCTACTCTGTGACGTGGAATTACTACAAGTGCTGCGCACAACAACACGTGGGGATGTGTTGTGCGATCACTGAGAACTTACCCCACGGTAGCAGAATATGAGAAATGTCAACTCATGAGGAGCACAAGGGGACAGACCAGCAGACCAGATGTTTCAGCCCAGTTTTGGAGAATGGCCCAGCAACTGACCTGACAGAGCAGAAGACAGCATGGTCCAAGAACTGCTGTGCAGACAGGACAGGACACAAGTCTAAGCTTGACACAGGTCCCCAGCGAGATGCAGGGCTTACAGTTACCAGGTACTGCGGGGCCCAGATAAAAGTTTGTATGCAGATCAGCAGACACCTGTCCCCACAGGCTATGTCACACTGGCAACCAGATTATTAGTTTCCCAGACAGGAGAGTGTAGATTGAATTCCTGGAAAGTGTGAATTGGGAAACTCCAGGCTCCACAGTGGCGGAAGTTGGATATAGGGCAAAAAAATAATAAGGGCCCTAAGTGAATGTCCTTTTTGATGGTGAATGCGACACCATTCTTTCCAGTTGTCGTTCCTGGCATAGTAGACTATACGACTGTCTGACTCTGAATAGCTGGTACCAGTCCGTTTTGGTGCACTAGTGCTTAGGCTATTGATGGTTACGTGTTCCATTTCATTTCTGATCACTTCCAGTTTTCCTGGCTTCATACACTGTACATGCCACGTTCTGATTATTAATGGGTGTTCACAGCTGTTTCCTGTCATTTTGCGTCATGCTACATCAGCAAATGAAGATCCCCAAAGCTTGACTCCATCCACGCCATTAAGGTCACCTCTCGGATCCGACTCGACGGCACTTGGCTGGGGACCGTGAAGAGGCGGCTCTTCCCCAGCCGTCTTCTGAGTGCCTTCCAACCCGGGGGGCTCATTCTCAGGCACTGAGTCTCACACTGTTCTAGTGCTATTCCAAAGGGTTTCACTGGCTCCTTCTTTTCAGAAGTAGACTGTTGGGTCTTTCTCCTAGTCTTAGTCTCGAAGCTCAGCTGAAACCCGTCTGCCATGGGTGACCCTGCTGGGGTCTCAATACCAGTGGCCTAGCGTCCAGCATCGCGGCGGCATGCAAGACCCCACAGTGTGACCAACCGATACACGAGTAAAATTTTGCTAAAGATCCTTGAAAAGTGACTGCAACAGTGTACCGACAGAGAATTGCCAGAAATTCAAGCCAGTTCAGAAGGGGATATGGAACCAGGGACATCACTGCTGGCATCAGAATATATCTCGGCTGGAAGCAGAGAATACCAGAAAGATGTTCACCTATGTTTTAATGACTGTGCAAAGGTATTCAACTGTGTGGATCATGGCAAATCATGGATAGCATTGTGGAGAATGGGCATTCCATCACACTTGATTGTGCACGTGAGGAATCTGTACAGGGATCAAGAGGCAGTTGTTCAAATAGAATGAGGGGACACTGCATGGTTTAAAGTCAACAAAGATGTGTGTTAGGGTTGCATCCTTTCACCATACATTTTCAGTCTGTATGCTGAGCAAATAATCTGAGATCCTAGACTATTTGAAGAAGAATGGGGCATCAGGACTGGAGAAAGATTTGTTAACAATCTGCGTTATGCAGATAACACAACCTTGCTTGCTGAAGGTGAAGAAGACTTGAAACACTGATGGAGAGCAAAGACCACAGCCTTCAGTATGGACTGTACCTCAACATTAAGAAAACAGAAGTTCTCACAAATGGACCGGTAAGCAGCACCATGATAAATGGAGAAAGGATTGAGATTGCCAAGGATTTCATTTTATTTGATTCCACAATCAGTGCTCATGAAAACTTCAGTCAAGAAATCAAAGGACATACTGCACTGGGAAAATCTGCTGCGAAGGACCTGTTTAAAGTATTGAAGAGTAAAGATATCTCCTTGAAGACTAAGGTGCCCTGACCCAAGCCATGGTATTTTCAATTACGTCATACGCATATGAAAGCTGGACAGTGAATCAGGAAGACAGAAGAAGAATTGACGCCTTTGAATTGTGGTGTTGCAGAAGAATATTGAATGTACCATGGACTGCCAAAAGAACCAACCAGTCTGTTCTGGAAGAAGTACACTTACAGTACTCCTGGGAAGCAAAGATAGTGAGACGGCATCTTAAATAATTTCCATTTGTTTTCAGGAGGGATCAGTCCCTGGAGAAGGACATTGTACTTGGTAGAGTGGAGGGTCAACAAAGAAGAGGAAGGCCCTGGGAGAGATGGACAGACCTGGTGGCTGCAGTGATGGTCTTCAGTACCAACATGACTATGGGCATGGCGTACGACCAGGCAGCGTCTCCCTCTGCTGTGAGAAGGGTCCCTGTGAGTCAGAACTGTCTGGACAGCACCTCACAACAGCAAGAGGAATGTTACACTGAACTCCAGAAACTGAACTCTGTCCCTGTCACTGGATACATGTATCCAACTGACAGGGCCACTGTGAGTGAGAATCAACTTGGGAGCATTGGGTTTTTGGGTTTGGGTTTAGGCAGCACATTTGGAGAGTGTTTGAGGACTTCAGATAACCTTAGAGAAAGATTTCCAAATGAAGACAGTTGCGGGGGTCATGGGGAACATCCCCATACGGATTGCTAGCCCACTGCCTCATCACCCCACACTCAAGCCCACCAGGCATCAAGCTTCTCCTAGGCACAAAGCCCTTTAAAATAATGATTTCAGTATATAATTTTAAAACAGCATGAGAAGTTAAAGCTCACCACAAATCTAGGAAAACTTCCAACGTAAAGGAAACAGACTAAAGCCAACAGAAAAAGGTAAACACAGAAAAAGTTTCCAGAGATGACAAAGAGAAGATACTGCATGTATTACACAAAGACAGCATGTGTCTTAAACATCTGGAGCCGCTATCAGAGAAATCCTACAAGGAGGTGGTTTTAACAAACAGAAGTTTACTTTCTCACAGTTTAGGAGACTGGGAGTCTGAGTTTAGAGAGCCAGGTCTAGCGGAACACTTGCCTTCTTTGTTCGCTCTGTGGGAGCATCCTCGTCTCTGTACTTCTGCTCCTGGGTCACGGTCAAGTGGCTTGGCAGCTCTCTTGCCCAGTCTGCTCCTTTGGCTTGCTGAGTCTCTTCCAAAAGAGGTTGATTCAAAACAGACTCTGCACTAATCCTAGCCCATTAACGTAACAAATACGACCCACTCCCAACTGCGTGATAACCACAGGTCTAGGGGTTAGGACTTGCCACAGGTATTTGGGGGAGGGGAGGCACCACTCGGTCCACAGGAGCACTTTGTGGAAAAGGAACATTCAAACTCAAAAAGTGCTCTTAAAAGTTGACACTATGAGGTTTGACAAGGAAGTCCATGAACTTAATTGTTCTAAGTGCTGCATACCTCATTGCTGAGTACCACTACAGATACCTTTGAAGAACTCCCCTTGAGAAGCTATGTGCAGATGCCAGCACCTAGTCCACCATTCAAAGCAATTTTGAAACTCTTTCTGGAAAGGCCATTCCATGTGGTGGCAAGTTCTCAGACTTAATTGTATAGTTGTCTGTGAGGGAATTTTTAGCCAGTAAACAAATAACTGTATTGGAACACCTTTCCTACTGACCTGATATGGCCCCCAGTGACTTTTTCTTTACTCCAAGATAAAGGAAATATTGAAAGGAGACATTAAGGTAATACAACATTAAGGGTAATACGACAACAGCTCTGATGGTTGTTTCAGAAAAAATAATTCCAAAATTGCTTTGAAGGGTGGACTAGTCACTGATGTCAGTGCATAGCGTCCCCGGGGGAATACTTCAAAGGTGACTGGAGTGACGTTTAGTAATGAGGTATGTAGCACTTTTTCTAGGATATTTTCAAACTTAATTGGCAGACCTTGTATAACAGCCAAATCAAAAAAATTAAAGTTTGGAGCAATCCCACTGCTTGGAATATATCCTACAGAAATAAGGGCTATCACATGAACAGATACATGCACATGGATGTTTATTGCAGCACAATCCACAGTAGTAAAAAGATGGAATCAACCTAGGTGCCCGTCAGCAGGTGAATGGATAAACAAACATGGTATGTATATACAGTGGAACGCTGCAATGACAGAAAACAGTGATGATTTTAGGAAGCATCTCATAATCTGGTATCAACTACAGGACGTTATGCTGAGTGAAATAAGTCAGCTGTAAAAGGACAAATGTTGTAGGAGGCTTCTGCTTTCAGGACTTAGAAATGGACTTATGCACAGAAGAAAAGACTCTTTGATGGCTACAAGGATTGGGAGGGAGGGAGAGGGTTGGTCATAGGTTAGATTGTCAGTAGGAGTTTGGTTACATGAAGGGTATGACAGCTCTCAGTAGAAGGCAGGTCAGCATAAATGGACTGCCCCACAAACTAAAACATTTTCTAAACTCAACCCCGCATTTCAGAGGATGAAGTAACAGGGACAGGGGCCTGCGGACTGTGTTCTCAGGGAACTTCAAGGTCAATTGGCATAACTAGCCTTTTCCTAAGCAAGTCTTCTGCATCCCATATTGGTGAGTGGTGTCTGGGGTCTTAAAAGCCAGCAAGCTGCCATCTGAGGAACATCAACTGGTCCCAACCCACCTGGAATAAATGATAACTAAGAGCATCAAAGACACTAGCAAAATGAGCCCAGGAGACAGAAGGACCCATATGACTGAGAGATGACACTAGCATGAGACCAGAAGAACCAGGTGGTGCCCAGCCATCAACAAAGACAGCCTCAGTAGCGGACACAATGTACAATCTCCGATGTAGCATGAGAAAAAGAGATGTGCAGATTAAGAACTCTACTGAAAGACCAGAACTGATGGTCTGGCAACCTGGAGGGTCCCCTGGGAACATTGCCCCTAGACTTGCTGCTCCACTAGACCTGAAACCAGTACTGAGGTCAACTCTTCAGACTAAGAATGGACCAGACTTGGGAACACAAAGTGAGGATATGGTTTTATACATTTGAAAAAACACTGATTTCTTTCCAGAGGGGAAAGGAGAGGGTGGAGATGAGGGGACAGGTGCCGCTGGGAGGGTACTAGAAGTAAAGAGTGAAAACAAGGAGTATACCGTCACAGGGTGAGGAGAGCAGATGGAGTTGTCGAGAGGCAGGCGTGCAGAACTGACTTGGATTGTATACTTTCGCTTAATCATAAAAATAAAAAAGAAAACTAAAAAAAAAGTTTTGAAAGAGGCAGTGGAGAGAATCTCCAACAAAAATATTTGATGATAAGAATTAGAAAATCAGTCCAGCAGTTCTGATTTCAAACTAAAAGGGAGATGGAAGAGAAAGACAGAATATAGAAAATGGAGAGAAGTATTAAGGTATTGTACTAAACATTTATTTGGAAGGAAGTGAGTCTCCCAGTGGACAGAAGAGTAAATGAATAAATCAATGTTTACCTATTAATTAGCAAGCACTGATGGTACAGCAGAAACCCTGGTGGCGCAGTGAGTTAAATGCTACGTCCGCTAAGTTCAAGGTCGGCAGTTCAAATCCGCCAGGCACTCCTTTGAAACTCTATGGGGCCATTCTACTCTGACCTCTAGGGTCACTATGAGTTAGACCCGACTTGATGGCAGTGGGGTTTTTTGGGGAGAGGTGGCACAGTGGCTACCCAGCTGCTAACCAAAAAGTCCATGTTTCTAATGTCCCAGCGCCTTGTGGGGGGAAGAGGTGGCAGTCTGCTTCCCTAAAGCTGACAGCCTTGGAAGCCCTGTGAGGCATCTCTGTTCATAGGTTCGCTGTGTGATGAACTGACTGAACAACACCTAATGCCCTTCAAAGCCCCTCCCCCCATCAGTTGCTGTCAAGTCAGTTCAAAGTGGCAGCAACCCTGTGTACACCGGAAGAGTAAGACACATTGTGATAAAATTTCAGAACATGGAGGATAAAAACCAAAACAACACTTTGCTGTCAGTCGATTCCAACTCACGGCGACTCCATAGGACAGAGTGGAGCTGCCCCACGGGGTTTCCAAGGAGTAGCAGGTGGATTTGAACTGTCAACCTTTTGGTTAGCAGCCAAACACATAACCAGTACACCACCAAGGTCCCAGCAAAGACAAGGAGATGCTAAAATCTTACAGAGAGAAAAAGAAAAAAAAGTTTATGTACAAAGAATTAGGAATTGGTTTGCCCCAGGAAGTCTGTGACGGAGAATAGATTAACCGCTATTGTGACACATTGCACTGTGATTCCCGTACATAACCCTGAACCTTCCCCTCAAACTTCTTCCCTGTGGACTCTGTGGCCCTTGGTGTTTTGCCAGGTATTATAGCCCAGCTTCAGCTGTAACAAATCCACGATAAAACACTATCATTTGTCTCCTGACAGAATTCTTACTCTTTTTACACTTTGAGTGTCTGGGATCAGAAATGGAAATTCAGAGGTGACTTATCAGTGCTTCTTGGCCTTTCGGCCAAGATGAAATACAGAGTTGCTATATGTTTTGCAAGGTGCAAGGTGCTGCCGAGTTAACTGAGCTCTTGGTAGCCTCGGGCTTTGAGAGTCCCCTTAAGGTAAATACCCTTTCAGATGCTAACCTCTGTCTTCGTGCATCAAATGTTTCCAAGTTTTTGTTTTTGTAGGATGTGTTTCCTTGCACTAGCAACTTTGTGTAACTACCTGTTAGAAGCACAGGCCAGTCGGAGCCACCCCCTGGAAGTCCTGCTTATGATATGAGCAAGCATTGGGCTCACATGAAGTAATATGGAAGACATTATACCTAAAAAATGTAAAACGTTGTTAAAAAAAAAAAAAAGAAAAAACCAAAATGCATGTCAGAAGAGACTGCGGCTTGCTCTTGAACGTGACTTGAGTGAATAGGAGGCATGATGAAGTAAAAGAGCTGGAATATTTCAAATAACAGCTTGGGAAGACAAAATAAAGAGTTACGAGGAAATGTGCAAAGACTGGAGTTAAAAAACAACAAAAGAAAATGCTTGGCGTTTGTCATGCTGAAAGAGCTGAAGAAGAATTCAGCCTCGAGCTGCAAGGTTGAAGAATTCTACAGGGAAAATACTGAATGAGGCAGGAAATATTGAAAGAAGACGGAAGGAACACACAGGGTGACTGAAGATGAGCTGGCCGACGTTGAGCCATTTCCAGAAGGAGCAGGCGATCAGGAACCGATGGCCCTGAAGGGAAAGCCGGTGGCCCTGAGCCCCTCACTGCAGGGAAGCCCTGCCAACCACAAGGCACCAGGGGCTGACGGGTACCGGGTGACAGGTATCGACACACATACGGAGTGCCGAAGGTGCGCGTTTACGTAGGTCGAGAACCTTGAAAGTCAGCTACTTGGCCAAGTACATGGAAGAGATCCATATTTGTGCCTCTTCCTAAAAAGGTGATGCAGCAACATCGTTGATGTCATACGTAAGTACAGATTTGCTGAAGGTCATTCAAAAGTGGTTGCAGCCGTGCATGAATGGGGAACCGCCGGAGTTTAAGCTGGAGTCAGAAGAGGACCCGGAATGAGAGCCTATTACTGAAGTCAGATGGATTTTGGCTAAAAGCAAGGAATGCCAGCAAGATGTTTACTTGTATGAGCTCTGACGATTTCCTTCACAAACTCAACCTAGAAAAAGTGCTACGTACCTCATTGCTGAAGATTGCTAGGGTCACCTGTGAAGTCCTCCCCTCGGGAAGCTACGCACTGATGCCAGCATCTAGTGCTCCCTTCAAAGCCATTTCGGAACTCTTTTTTGGGAATGGCTATCAGAGTCGTCTTCGTATTATCCTTGGTGGCCTGAATGTCATCAAGATGTCTTCCTTTCAGTATTTCCTTTATCTTCCGGTAAAGAAAAAAGTCACTGGGGGTCAGATCAGTTGAGTAGGGAGGGTGTTCCAATGCAGTTATTTGTTGACTAGCTAAAAACTCCTCACAGGCAAGCTAGACAAATTTACAAACTTGCCACCATGACATCTTGCACAATGGCTATTCCAGAGAGTCCTAAAATTGTTTTGAAGGATGGACTAAGCACTGACGTCAATGCGTAGCTTCTCAAGGGGAGGACTTCGAAGGTGACTGTAGTGATATTCAGCAATGAGGTATGCAGCACTGAGAACAACTAAGTTCGCAGACTTAATTGTTGGGCCTCATATGTTATTGACATGCAAAGGTATTCAGCTGTGTGGAGCATAACAAATTATGGATAACAATGTGAAGTGTGGAAATTCCAGAACATTTCATTGGGCTCATGAGGAACCTGTCCATAGGCCAACAGGCTGTCATTCTAGCACAGAGGGGTAATGTGTGCTGTAAAGTCAGGAAAGGTGTGCATCAGGATTGGATCCTTTCACCACACCTTTTCAATCTGTATGCCAAGCAAATTATCTGCGAAGCTTGACCATATGAAGAAAAATGGGGCATCAGGATTGGAGGACTCCTTAACAACCTGTATTATGCAGATGACACAATCTTGCTGCTGAAAGTGAAGAGGACTTGAAACACTGCTGAAGACCAAAGGCCACAGCCTTCACTATGGGTTGCAGCTCAACATCAAGAAAAGAAAAGTCACCCCAACTGGGCCAACAGGCAACATCACGATAAATGGGGACAATACTGAAGCTGAAAGGATTTCGTTGTACTTGGATCCACCATAAACACCCATGGAAGCAGCAGCCAGGAAATCAAACCAAGTATTGCTTTGGGCAAATCTGCAGCCAAAGACCTCTTAAGGAGTTAAAAAACAAAGGTGTCACTTTGAGCACTAGGGAGCACCTCAACAAAGCTGTCATATTTTTGATCCTCTCATATACATGTGAAAACTGGACAACGAATAAGGAAGACCAGAGAAGAGGTGATGCCTTTGAATTACAGTATTGGCAAAGAATATTGAATATACCACGGACTGCCAGAAGAACATACTAATCTGTCCTGGAAGAAGTACATCCAGAGTGCTCCTTAGAAACAGGGATGGTGAGATTGCGTCACATACTCTGGACATGTCATCAGGAGGGACCAGTGCCTGGACAAGAACATCATGCTTGGTAGAGATCCAATGAAGAGGAGGAAGACCTTCGAGGAGATGGGTTGGCACCAAGGCTGCACGGATGGACTTCAGCACCACAGTGACTGTGAGCACGGCCAGGACGCGTCCGTGTGCACTCTGGCTATATTTCTTTCTTTCTTAATTGTGATTAAGTCAGAGTGTACAATCCAAATTAAATTTGCATGCCTGCCTATCTGCAGCTACTTTTGCTCTCCTTGCCCAGTGACAGCCCATTCTTTCTTTTCGTTCTATACATGTCATATCCTCTTAACAATCTCTTGTCTTCTCCCCTCGACCCTCTCGTGTCCCTTCTACTAAGGGGCTAGTAAGACAGCGTGAGGAAACCTTGGTGGCATAGTGGGTTAAGTGCTACCTCTGCTAACCAAAGGGTCAGCAGTTCAAATACACCAGGTGCTCCTTGGAAGCTATAGGGCAGTTCTGCTCTGACCTGTAAGGTTGCTATGAGTCGTACCCAACTCGACAGCAGTGGGTTTTTTTTTTTTTTTTTTTTTTTGGTAGGACAGCATCTTATAGATGCATAGAGCCATAAAGCACACACACTGTATGGTCACATTGTGTCCCTGAATCCAGTCCATTCCTGTCCAAAGAGTTGACCTCAGTAATGTTTTCTGGTCAGGGGCAGCAGCAGGTCTAGGGGCCATGCTCCAAAGGGAACCCCCAGGCTGCCATCTTTTAGTGCAGTTCTTGAGGTCCATTGCCGGGAGCCAGCCTCGGCAGAGTCTGGGATTCATGAAGCGATGGGCGGTGTCAGTGAAGGAGGAAATGATGAGACTGAGACAACCAGGAATCTGAAGACTAGCAGCCCATCAAGGCCTGTCTTTCTTTATTTTTATTATCAATGAGGTAACTGCTCTTTGACCACATAAGCTATTAGTAAAGAGTTGATGCCTCATTGTCTCTCTTCATGTTAATTATTAGGGTCCTCTCTGTTGGCTAGCAAAGAACCGATACATTGTGGTCTTTTTTTGTGTTAATCATTAGGGCCTTTTAGGTAATGGCCCAGGACAAATACATTGTGATTATAATCAACAGTGAAAATAAAGCTATACTTTGAGCTCAGTCAGCTCTATCCTCTAGGTCAAAGGTGCAGGAAGAAGGGATAGACTCATCTTAAAAGTTAATCTAGCTGTCTCTGTTTGTTCCTTCTTTGCTCTTTTTTATCTCTTCCTGTGGGGACAGTAAGCGCCCACCATCCCCCACTCTAAGCCTCTCTTAAGCTGCTCTGAGAAGCGTATTTCTTTAGTATTTGTCTATTTGCCATACCAAATATAATAAACTTGGAAGCCTATCTGTCTTCCTGATGTAGGGAGTGGAATGTCTATATTCTAAGGGCTGTGTAGGGGGTCATTCCTGGGGAGCTTCCCAGGGCCTTTCTGCAATCTTGCATTTCACATGTGGAGGAAGTACAGATGGGGGAAGCCAGTGGAGCTGGGCCGGCCTCAGTATTCCCGGGCTGGGCATGCTGTGTTGGAATTCATTAAGCCGAGGGGGCTGTAAAACCCTTCTTCTTTGATCCTTGTGCCGGAAGATAAGAGGGTATTTTTGAGGAAGATTTGATTAGGTTGCAAAATATTATCAAGGAGAGTATGGCCAGAAATATGTCACGGGTGAGATGCCTCTGCCCACCATCACATAGGCTTGTAACTTTGTTCACAGAGGCCTTTGTGGGTGACAGGCCTCGGCAGTCCGTCCCCCTTTTTCTCATGTTGCTACTGGGAGTCGACATTGTATGCACCCTCATGGCTGTCTCTGGTGGTGGTCTGGCTGTATTTCTTTTAAGATGGCATCATCCTTATTTCTAAGAGCACCTGTAAAGTAAACCCAGGCACAAGAAAGCCCTCTGAAGACTGTGATGAGGGTGTATCTGTGGAGATTCGTGGCAGAGGGGGAAAGTCTACAGGCACCATAAACTTAGGTGCCACATCTGACTAAGTGACTGACACAGATCTGAATAAAGATTCCCCTTTTGTCCTGAATTCCTGTTTCTGTGATCTGCACACCCATCCCTTGAATGAACAACTATGTAGTCATACTTAAGACTGTGATGAAAATGTTCTGTAATTTGTGTGTGACACAGTTACTGTTTATTGTTAAGCAAATGGTAAGAATGTTCCAGAAAAGGAATGACAAATGTTCCTTGCACAGATGTTTATATGAGATTGTTCCCAGAAATTGCTTCTAAAGTTTGCTCCCCGAAAGTCTGTGATGGAAAATAGCTGAACTGAGGTTGTGGAAGTTTTAGTTGTGATTCATTCATTACCAAGTGTTTGCCCAGCTTTGGCTGTAACAAATCCACAATAAAACTCTATCGTGTCTCTCCTGACAGAGTTCTTGTTGTTCTTATGCTCAGGCCCTACAGAAAGGCCCCACGTGATGTCTGAAGTCGACCCTTACAGGCTTCCTATGGATCTGAACTGACTGAAGGCCACTCGAGATCACCAATAGCTAGAGATGATGAGCCTCTTTTCATCTAATCGTTGGCTGCTTGGATGTCTTCTTCAGTGAAGTGTCTGTTCATGTCTTGTGCACATTGTTTAACTGGATTATTCGTTTTTCTGTTCTTAAGACATAGAGTTTTGTGTGTGTGTGTATATGTGTTTATGAGTTTGGTGTTTATTTTCAATATCAAACTCTCATAGGCAGGGATGGATTCCCCAGTAAGCAAGGTATGCACAGGCTTACTTCTGTTACTTACTGATATGTAGTAGACAATTTTACCTGTTTTTCACCACATCAAGGATGGACACTCCATCCCTGCTTATAGGATACATATGATTATTGTTGTTGCTAGGTGCTGTCAATCAATTCCAATCCCCAGCCGTACCATGTCTGACAGAATGAAACCTCACCCAGTCTTGTGTCATTCTTCCCAGCCCATTGCTGTGGCCACTGGGTCCGTCCATCTCACTGAGGGTCTTCGGCTTTTCTGCTGACCTGCTGCTGTACCAAACATGATGTCCTTGTCCAGGGACTGATCTATCCTGATAACATGTCCAAAGTGTGTGACGTAGTCTCACCATCTTCATTTCTAAAGGCCACTCTAAGTGTACTTCTTCCAGGACAGATTGGTTTGTTCTTCAGGCAGTCCATGGCATAGCCAGTATTCTGGCCGACACCGTAATTCAAAGGCATCAATTCTTCGGTCTTCCTTACTCGTTGACCAGCTGTCATATGCACACGAGGCAGTTGAAAACACCACGACTTGGGTCAGGAACACCTTAGTCCTCAATGTGATGTCTTTGCTTTTCGACACCTTAAAGATATTTTTTTACATCGAATTTGCCCTATGCAGTGCATTCTCAGATTTCTCGACTGATGCTTTCCATGGGCATTGGTAGTGAATCCAAATAAAATTAAATCCTTGACAACTTCAATCTTTTCTCTATTTATTGTGGTGTTGCTTATTGGCCCAGCTGTGAGGACTTTTCTTTTCTTTATATTGAGGTGCAACCCATGGTGAAGGCCATGGTCTCTGATCTTCCTCAGCATGCCCTTCACTTTCAGGAAGCAAGGTTGTGTCATCTGCATCAAGCAGGCTGTTAGTGGGTCTTCCTCTAATCCTGACACCTCATGTTTCTTCATATAGTCCAGCTTCTCAGATTAGTTGCTTAGACAGATTAAATAAATATGGTGAAATGATACAACCCTGACACACACGTTTCCTAACTTGAAACCATGTCATATTCTCTTGCTCTGTTCAGATGACTGCCTGGTTGTCTAGGTACCGGTTTCTCAGGGAGACAGTTAAGCTTTCTGGAATTTCCATTCTTCACGATGGCATCCATAATTTGTTGTGATCCACACAGTCAAACGCCTTTGCACACTCAGTAAAACGCAGGTACACGTCTTTCTGCTTTCCACCAGGATCCATCTGACATCAGCAATGATATCCTTTGTTCTACTTCCTCTTCTGAGTTTGGCTTGAAGTTCTGCCAGTTTCCTGTTGATGTATTACTGCAAATGCTTTTGGATAATCTTCAGCAAAGACTATGTGTGATATTGTGTGCGATATCGATGATATTGTCTGATAATTTCTGTTGGATCACTTTTCTTTGGAATGGACCCAAGTATGGATCTCCTCCAATCAGCTGGCCAGGTAGCTGTCTTCTAAATTTCTTAGCACAGACAAGTGAGTACTTCCGGGGCTGCGTCTTTTTGTTGAAACATCTCAAATGATACCCCGTCAATTTCTGGAGCCTTGTTTTTTGCCAGTGTCTTCAGAGCAGTTTGGACTTCTTCCTTTAGTGACACTGGTTCTTAGTCATGTGCTGTCTCCTGAAATGGTAGAACATCAACCACTTCTTTTTGGAACCGGGAATCTGTGTGTCCCTTCTGTCTTCTTTCGATGTTTCTTGCACCTATTAGCATTACCCCAGTAGAGTCCTTCAGTATTGCAACTTGAGGCCTAAATTTTTCCTCAGTTCTGTCAGCTTGAGAAATGCCAAACTGTTCTTCCCCTTTTTCTTTCCCCCACTCAGGGTCTTCACTCACTTCATTAAATACCTTACTTTGTCTTCCCGAGACCCCCGTTGAAATCTTCTGTTCAGCTCTTTTGTTTCGCTCTTTCCTCCTTTTACTTTAGCTGCTCTACATTCAAGGGTTAAGTTTCAGTCTCTTCTGATTTTGGTCTTTTATTTTTCTTTTCTGCCTTTTTAATGACCTCTTACTTTCTTCATGGATGGTGTCCTTGATTTCATTCCACCATTCGTCTAGTCCTTGGTCATTACGGGTCAACACACCAAATCTGTCCCTCAGATGGTCTCTAAATTCAGATACGATATACTTAAGGTTGCACTTTGGCTCTCACAGACTTGTAATTTTCCCCCACTTCACCTTGAACCTGTATAGGAGCCATCGGTGGTCTGTTCCACAGTCAGCCCTGGCCTTGTTCGGACTGACGTTAAGTTCTTCTATCATCTCTTTCCACTGATGTAGTTGGTTTGTTCCTGTGTACTCCATCTGGTGTGGTCCGTGGGGATAGCTGCGATTTATGTTGCAGAAAAAAGGTATCCACAAAGAAGAAGTCATTGATCTTCCGAAGCTCAATCACACTATCTCCAATGTCACTCTGTCACCACACCCATGTTTTCCAACTAGCAATCCTTCTTCATTTCTAACTTTCACATTTCAATCACCAGTAATTGTCAATGCATCTTGATTGCATGTTTGATCAATTTCAGACCGCAGAAATTGTTAAAAATTCTTCAGCTTCTTCATCATTGGCCTCAGTGGTTGGTATGTAAATTTAATCAATAGTCATGTTAACTGGTTTTCCTTGTACCCACTGCCATCGGGTCAATTCCTGCCCATAGCAACCTTATAGGTCAGAGCAGAACTGCTCTGTAGAGTTTTCAAGGAGTGCCTGATGGATCTGAACTGCCAGCATTTTGGCTAGCAGATGGAGCACTTAACCGCCCTACCACCAGGTTTCTGGTCTTCCTTGTAGGTGTACGGATATCATCTTATCACTGATAGTGTTCTACTTCAGGACAGAATTTGAAGTGTTCTTTTACCCAGCATAAGTAGACCGTACGCTTGTCCAACTCAAAACAGCCACTACCAGTCCATTTCAGCTCACTAACGCCTAGGACATCAATGTTTATGATTCCATTTCATTTCTAATGATTTCCAGTTTTCCTAGATTCTTGCTTCGTACATTCCATGTTGCGATTATTAATGGATGTTTGCGGCTGTTTCTTCTCATTTTGAGTGGTGCCACATAGACAAATAAAGGTCCCAAAGTCATTATTTCAACCAAGTCATTAAGGCTGACTCTACTTTGAGAAGGCAGCTCCTCCCCAGTCCTCTTTTGAGTGCTTTCCAACCTGAGAGGCTCATTTCTTGGCACTGTACCAGACAGTTTTCTGCTGCTACTTGTAAGGTTTTCATTGGCTAATTCTTTTCAGAAGTAGACCGCCAGGTATTTCTTCCGTGTCTGTCTAAGTCAAGAAGCTCAGCTGAAGACTGTCCACTGTGGGTGACCCTGCTGGTGTCTGAATACCAGTAGGATAGTTTCCAGCATCACAGAAACATGCAAGCCCGCATAGTACAACTAACCAAAGGATGCATGGGACTATGGAATACATGGTTCCCTAAAAATTTTTCGCAGTCTTCAGGTTGTCTTTTTCAGTAAGGCAGCATCAAAACTACTCTCTTGATAAAGCCTATTGGTGACTGTAAGTACTGAAGCCTTCTGAGGGCCTGTATCTGCATTGTCTTCTGCTGCTCTTGCATTTCTTGTTGTATTTTGTAGCCTATCATTTCAAATAATTAGGTCCCATAGTGCTGCTTCTATATTTTCTCCCAAGAACTTTAAGGTTTTATAATGTTTCTATCCTTAATATACTTTGAATTCTCCAAGAATTCAATCTTATTTAACTCTTCAATGTGGGAGGACCCCCTGAAACTGTGGCTTTGGGAAATTCCTCAAACCTTAAAATGAAACTATTCCCAGAAGTTCTCTTTAAATAAGCAAACAACAAAATTTAACTCAAAAAGTATAGAATGTCATCTGTATGTAATGCACTTAAAAAAGAAAAAAAGTATATCTGTGTGAAACCAATGGGCCAACAGTAATTGCAAAGCACAGACAAGTGTAGAAGGCTATAAGTCTAAATTAATGGGTGTAAAATAGCCAGAGAAGAAATAACGTACTCCGATACAGGGTGAGGAATGTGACGAATGTCACTAAACAGTCTGGGTAGACACTGTCAAGTGAGAGCCTGTTTGGATGTGTATATATTCACCAAAAATTAAATGACATTAAAAAAACAAAAGTTAAGGCTTATCACTGTCGAGTGCCGTTTCCCAGAGGCACTTGCTTTCTGTTCCTTTAGCTGCTACTTCTGTGACTTAGCTCGGCCTTTGAGACTAACAGGCTTACGAGGCATTGCCACTGGGTAGATTCTGACTCTCAGCAGTCCCGTAGGAAGGAGTGGAACTGCCGCATGGGGTTCCCAAGGCTGTCGTCTGTACGGAAGGGGACGGGTTCAGCTTCTTCCCCCGGAACGGCTGGGGGGTTGTGTCACCCGTCTCGCAGTCGCACTTACCCATTGCACCGTGTCTTGGCTCACCTAGTGCTTTTCTAGCAGAAACCTCACAAACGGGTGGCTTTAACAAAGAGAAATCAACTCTCCCATAATTGAGGAGACTAGGAGTCCAAATTCGGGGTGCTAGCTCCAGGTCAGGCTTTCTTTCTCTGTGAGCTCTTGAGGAAAGTCCTTGTCATCAATTTTCTCAGTCAAAGCACCTCTCAGTGCAGAGACCCCAGGTCTGGCCTTCTTGGTGGTATACGGCCCCGCTGTCTCTCTGCTGGCTTCTCTCTTCTGTCTCTTGAGAGATTGGCTTGTAGATTGAGTCCTGCCTTATAAACCTAACTGCTGCTCATCTCAAGGTATCACAGCATAGAGATAAGATTCATAAAACATGGGAAAATCACATCAGGTGAAAAACGGTGGACTATTCCCACAATACTGGGAGTCATGGCTTAGCCAAGTTGACAGACATTTTGGGGCGGGACACAATTCAATCCACGACACACCATTAGTACTCCTTCCATTTGCCACTAAATATACATATATCAAAACCCCTGCCATCAAGTCGATTGTGGCTCCTCGCGATCTTATAGGACAGACAGAACAGCCCCACAGGGGCCGTCACCTTGAAGGCTAAAGTGCACCTGAGCCAAGTCATGGTATTTTCAATCACATCATATGAATGCGAAAGCTGGATAATGAACAAAGAAGACAGAAGAAGAACTGATGCCTTTGAATTGTGGTGTTGGAGAAGAATGTTGACTGTCCCATGGACCACCAAAAGAACAAACAGATCTGTTCTGGAAGAAGTACAATCAGAGTGACCCTTAGAAGCCAGGATGGCAAGACTGTGCCTTACATACCTCAGACATGTCAGGAGGGATCCGTCGCTGCAGAAGAACATCGTGATTGGCAGAGTGGAGGGGCACTGAGAAAGAGGAAGACCCTCGACGAGACGGACAGGCGTGATGGCTGTAACAGTGACTCAAGCGTAAAGACGGCTGAGACCTGAGCACGAGACCCGGCAGCACTTCACTCTGTTGAGCGCAGAGTCTCTGTGAGTCTGAACCAGCTCGACGGTACCTACCAGCAACAACAACAGGATTCCCAAGGCCGTGCACCTGTGCCGAAGCGGACAGACACGTCTTTCTCCTGTGGAGAAACTGCTGGCTTCACACCACCGCCCTTTGACTAGCAGCCTTGCCCTTCGTCCACTTTTCGAAATGCCAGGACTCCTGGTTTCTCTACTGAAATTTTTTAAAAAACCCAAACCAAGCCCATTGCCATCCAGTGGATTCTGACTCACAGCAGCCCTACGGGACAGAGCAGAGCTGCCCAGAGGATTTCCGAGGTTGACTTGAACTGCTGACCTTTAACCAGCCTGTGCCACCTAGGTTTCCTGTTGGGAAACACAGGGGTCAAAACCAGAGGCCAGCTCCCAGGGAGGGGCGGGGTTGGGCTGCGTGGGGACAAGGGGAAGAAGGGAAAGGGAGCTGTGTCTTTTTTTCTTTCTGAGCATTTTAGCAGTACTTGATTTTTTACCTAAGGACATGCATTGTTTCACCTACAATATAAGCACAGTTTCTTTAAAACAATCGTTGTAAACCACCTCCAGGCTGTGGCAGTGAAACCAGCTGGGAGGGAGCAGGAACGTCACTCCTTCGTGGAAGGAAGCTTCCGGCCTGACCTTCCTCGGTGACACCCCGGGCCCCCTCCCCTGAGCCTACAAGTGTTTGGCCTGCGGGCTCCTGTGTGGGCCCTGCCCTTTGCTCTGGGTCCACGTGCACCAGCCCCCCAGCCTCTGTGCTGTGTTCAGCCCTCTAGATTCAGGACCAGTGATGCCCAGTCTCCCTGGGTTCTCACAGGAGCATCCCACGCCCCTCCGTATGGGGCTGGCTGGTTCTCCTCGGAGCCACCCTGCTCAGTTCCTGGGCCTGCACTGTCCTCACACTAGCCTGTGGGGCCCGGGTAAAACGGGCAAAGGTGACTGCCCTTGGTGATTACAGGGCAGAGAAAAACCAAACCCAAACCACTGCTGTCAAATGGATTCCACCAGAGAATGGAAATGAAAGGGACAGATGAGGGTGACAGAGAAACATAGGCAAGTATGACACTGAGCCGAGTCCTGCCTTCTAGTCCATGATCGCACTTAGAGGCAAGTTTTGGTTCTGGGCCCATTGTACAGATGCAATGATTGAGGTTTAGCAGGTTTAAGTGAGCACATCACTGATGCTGTGATTTGATAGATGATTGGGGTTTCTTTGGCCCTGATGGCCCAGTGATTAAGAGCTACAGATGTCAGCCGAAAGGTTGGCAGTTGACAGCCACCAGCCACTTCTTGAAAACTCTGCAGGGCAGTTCCATTCTGCCTGTCGGATCACTGTAAGTTGGAATTGACTCGTGGCACTGGGTTGGGGTTTGGAGTGTCCTCTTGTCTGGTGACAGAACTGGCTGGGACACGTGGTAGACGTCTAGGCCGCTTTCCTGAAAGTTCCGACTTAATCGGTGGTCTCTGGGCAGGCACCGGAATCAGTCTGTTTAACTAATGAGGCAGCTTGGGCTGGGGCCTGGGATGTGGAATTTGGGGAGCACACGACTAAGTTGGGAACCACCGAGTGTCTTCTCATTTTTGGTATTTCACGACTTGGTGACATTTGACCAGCGGGGATGCTTGGCCGCTGCCCAGCTGCAGGACCAGCTGATTCTGGGGTTGCCCTAGTGTCAGCCATGCTGAGGACACGCCTGTATGGGATGGTGGCTCTGTCAAGCGTTTCTTCAGGCTGAGGTCCCAGCAGAGGATGTCCCGAGAGGAACGTGGGTCCAGCCTTCCTGGGGTTTCAAGGCAGGACCGCTCGCTGGTAGTCCACCTGGCCCCCCTGCTGGTCGCCGGCCGGGCCCACCCGCTGGTCAGCCATCGGGCCCTTCCAGAGGGGAACGGAGGCCTGCCCCTTCCCTGCAGGACGACTAATCACTGGGAGCTGTGAAGCCCCAGTGCGCCCGCCCAGCTGCCTGGTCGGCTTGGCCATCCAGATGGCTGTCCCTCACCTCCCTATGGAGGGGTCCTGGAGACCCAGTGGGCAGATGACCCCTCCTTCTGTCCTTTCGGACAACAAAGGCCCCTCAGCCCCTGACCTGCCCGCCAGGAGTAGCTGGCTGACCCAGAGAGGAGGGGCCACAGTGGTGGGAGGGTGGAAGCCCACGCACCGCCACTGTCTGTCCCCCACCTCCCAGGGCTCTATAGCCCCAGTCCCCCAGGCAGATGTAGCCTCTCTCCACCCTGCAGGCACCGAGTCTCGGCTTCCCTCCGGGGGTCTCTTCTTCTACCCATGCCTTTGGATGGTGGTCCCCTATCCAGCGGGCTCCTCAGAGCCCTCTCACCTGAGGGAGCTGTCAAGGCAGCTAGGCTGGGGGAGCCCCAAGAGAGTCGCCTTGGAGACACGAGCCTCCTGGTTCCCCAAGGGGCTGGGGTCTCTGCATATTGGGCTCTAGGCAGCACCCTCCTTCTACAGAAGGGGTGAGTGGGCAGGCAACTCCAGGGCCAATTTAGAAGGCCCTCTGGCCCCTCCCTGCCACGGTGTTCTGCAACAGGAGCAGCAGGGGGTCCCACCTATGTTCAGCGGGTCCCACAGAGCCCGGTACCTGTGTGCTTCCCTGTGAGACTGTGAATTACTTAGAGGCCCGGTGTCAGACTCCAGGTAACGAGTTCTCCATCCCAGGAGGTGAGCAAGCCGAGGCAATGTGACCGTTCCTCAGAGTTACAGAGGCAAGAGCTTGCTGTGAGTGGGGCTTTCGTGGGCTGAGTGCCCACTTTATGTTGCTACTTGACTAATGCCTGCCGCATTCTGTATGTCACCCCCACTTTGCAGATGAGGAAACTGAGGCCTGGAGCTTGCCTGGGGACCAGGAGACAGCTGACCTGTTCATGAGTTCACACGTACCGAGTACCCGCTGTGTGCCAGGCCTCCTGTGTCCCGGGTGTCCCTTCACCACTCCTACCAGCCGTGGTCCACAGGTCACCACGGGCACAGATGGCTCTACTCTGCCTGCTCCCCGCAGGAGGGTCACCACCCCTACCACCTGCTGTAAGGCTGTCAGTCACCCCTTCAAGGCCCTCTGTGATCTGGAAGCAGCTGGGATAATTGTCCTAGGTCAGGCCAGGGGCTTTTCTGTGGGTCCAGCCACCCCCAGCTGTTGAGAGTGGAGATGGGAGGGAGCCGCCCGGGCATTGCCAGGGCTGGGCCCGTCCTGGTGTCGGGATGCTGACCACCTACTCTAAAGGCTCTCCCAGGCCACTAGGACTCCTGTCTGCTGCCCACTGACCACAGATGTTTACAGAAGCTCTGTGGCCCCACCCAGGTAACAAGGACCTCCCATCTCAGCTGCTGGAGGTGCGCCTTTAGAAAACAGTTTGGGAGAGAAAAGCCCCATCCGTCACCTGTCACTTCAGGAGACTGCCTAGGGCACCTGAGTGCCAGTATCTGTGCTCTCTCAGCTGACTCCCACTGGACGTTTTCAGTCCCCAGACTTGCCTGTGGAGGGTCCTGGAAGGCAGTGTTGTCATGAGGCTTTGTCACTGGTGCGCCTGGTAAGCCAGCCTCTGTGGCTCCATCCAGAATCTGGATTGGAAGGGGCAGGGCTGACAGAGGAGATGTGGACACAGCCCTGGAGACCCCCTGGCTGGGTGTTGTGCTGATTTACAAAGTGGGAGCTCTGGGTCATTTACATTTTTTTTAAGTGACTGATTTAACATTGTGTCAGAACCTTGGTGGCACAGTGCTTAAGTGCTCGGCTGGTAGCTAAAAGGTCAGCTGTTGGAACCCACCACCAGCTGTGTGGGAGGGAAGTGTAGTGGTGTCTCCAGAAGGATTTACAGCCCTAGTGACCCTGCAGGGAGTTCACTCCGCCTTGCGGGGTCACCCCGAGGCAGAGTGGGCCGGAGGGTGGTGGGTTCTAACAGGATCTCAGGGCAGCTTTGCTTCTCGTTTGGTTGAATGCCTGGTCCACTGTAAGGCCAGCCCTGAAAACCGCAGTTCCTGAGCCCAGGGAAACCGCAGTCATTAGCTTGAGACAGTGAAGGGAGCTCAGCCAGGAGACTCTGCGGCACGGCCTTGGGCTGCACCGCTGTGACCTGAGGGGAACAGAGCGCTCCTGCCAGCTTGGCAGCCTGGGCCTGGCACTGCCTGGCATCCCACCCCCACCGCTCATGCCCCTTTGTGAAGACGACGGCCTCTGTGGAAAATGTAAACATTTTGTCTGCGAAAGGGAACACACTGGTTTATCACCGAGGAGAAGGGCGATAGAAGACAGTTACGTGAGTGCCGGCTGTGTCCTGGGAACAGGATGGGCCCTTCACACACTCTTGAAACCTACAAGATAGTCTGGACAAGGGAGAAGTCACCCACACCTGCTAGGGACAAAATGAAAACGTAGAAGGGCCAGGCAGCTGTCGAGGGCTAGGGTTCGAGCCCAGGGCTGACTGCCCACCCCTTCTCTGCTCACAGCGCCGGGCTTTCCTCCTGCTAAAGTCAGTGACAGCAGGCAAGCCTTCTGGGCTGGAGTCTTCCAGCCACAGAAGACAAGAGGAAGCAGGGCTCAGAGTTCAATTCCAGGACAGCCCTGCCTGCACATGCTGTGTGCTCAGAAAAGTCTCTCCATCTGTCTGGGCTTCCTGTTCTCCTCATCTGCCAGCAGGGTACCTAGTGGACTGAATGAAAAAAAAAAAACCTCACTGTCTTTGAGTCTGTTCCAACTCACAGTGACCCTACAGGACAAGGTAGAACTGCCCCATAGAGTTTCCACGGAGTGCCTGGGGGGTCAGGCCACCAACCCCTTGGTTAGCGGCTGTTGCACTTAATCACTACACTCCCAGGGTTTACAGTGGATTGAATTACATCCCTGAAAAAGAGACGTCGTCTTTGCCCTAACCCCTGTACCTGCGGCCGCAACCTTATTTGGGAATGGGGACTTTGCCATCAAGTCAGCAATCTCGGGGTGAGATCATTTGGAGTTGGAGGGCCCCCATCCAATGAGCAGAATCTACTTAGAGAGAGGAGAAGGAGGTGTGAGAAGACACAGAGAGACACAGACCAGAAGGCCACGGAAGATGAAGGGAGAGGTGCAGCCGGGTAGCTCCAAGCCAAGGAAAGCCAAGGATGGCCGGCAGCCACTAGAGGCTGGGAGGGAGGCACGGGACAGGTTCTTCCCCAGGGCCACCTGAGGGAACTGGTCCTGCTCACGCCTGGATTTTGGACCCTGGCCTCCAGAGCTGCAAGAGGGTGAATTTCTGCTGCTTGTGAAGCCCCAGAGTGTGCGGTAGCTTTCCCATCAGCCCTAGGAGATAAACTCAGCCCCCAGCCCAGGGCTGGTGTGGGGCCAGAAACAGCCAAGTGCCTGATACACCGCTGGGCCCCAGGCTCAGTCCGGGCAAAGTCTGTGGGTTCTTCAGATGGACTCACGTGTGTTTAGACATCTACAGTCCCACCTGCTGACCCAGGGACATCCCTGCCCCTTCTCTGCCTCTGGCAGCAGTAGGCCTAACCATTAGGCTACCCGTGTCCCCATCCTGGGATCTGAGAAGAGAAGGCCGGAGGTGGGGGAGCAGAGGAGGGGACGTGTAAACACGAGTTTACTGCAGGCTTGCTCCCGGCAGCTGCCACGGCCCCCGCCCTTTCTGTTCCCCTGAAGCCTGGAGGTGGCTTGATTCAGAATTCCTGAGTGATCACCACTGCCTCCTTTCTCTGCTCTAAGCCTTCCCTGTGCCTCAGTCACCCCGTCTCAAAAATGGGCAGCCCATCAAATCCCTATCTCCGCGATGGAGTCACCTGTAGAAACAGTCGCTGCCTGCACTGTGAGAATTGCACGGTGCCCTGCGGACGACAAGTGTGAGTCCCAGCCAAGTGCCTTCATTCCAGGTAACAAAAACATGGGTCTAGTGGGGCGGCCAGGAGCCCTAATTGTAGGTTCCCTCGGGAGACGGCATGAGTTCACTCCAAAAGCATGCAGTGTGGCTGCCAAGAAGGCTCCGTCCCAGGCTGGGCGGCGGGGCCCGTCCTCTGGACAGCCTTGCCCTGGGCAGCCGGGCGGCAGGAGGGTCAGCCTGGGCCCCATGACCCTGGCTCTTCTTGACTACTCCTCCCACTCTGCAGGGGAGGAACCGGGCTCAGACAGGTTACGTCACAGGCCTAAGGCCACACAGCCAGAAGTGGGGAGGCTGGGAGGTGAAACCAGACCACCTGACACAGGGCAAAGGCCCTTAACCACAGAGGTCACCTGCCCACTGCTATCATTGCGGTCCTCACAGGAGAAGGCTGATGGTGGATGTTACTATTATTATCAAGGGAAGTGCCCAAGGCAGGCAGGTCTGGTGACTGTGTCATGGGGGCAGATGGCTGGCCAGTGCCCAGAACTAGGCAGTGCTGTGTCCTGCTGCTGGCAAGCAAAGGGCTGGGTGGGGGCATGGGACCTCACCTCCCCGCTCCATCAGACCCCAGGCTCGGCCAGCTGCTCCCACTCCCATGAGCCCCTGGGAGTGTCTGGTGACAGACTCATGGGAGACTCTGAGGCCTTCAGTGTTCTTATAAAACAGTGTCCCCCCACCCCTGTGTAAGCCCCACCGCCTGCCTGTCGGTCTGCCCTGTTGTGGCAGCTTCCGTGTTGCAGGGATACTGGAAGCTATGTCACCGGTACTTCGGAGACTAGCAGGGTCCCCCACAGCAGACAGGTTTCCAGACTAGGACAGACAAGGGAGGTGTCGTAGATGAAACTATGTCCCCTGAAAATGTGGATATCAGTTTGAGCGGGCTGTGATTCCCCATATTGTGTGGTTGTATCCCATTTTGTGATGGTAATCTTATGTTAAAGAGGATTAGGGTGGGATATAATGGGGGTCACACCCCTGATCTAACATAGAGGAGCTTTCCCAGGGTTCGGCCTGCCCAACTTTTATCTCTCAAGCAAGAAAAAGAAAAGGAAGCAAGTAGAGAGTTGAGGGTCTCAGACCACCAAGAAAGCAGTGCAGGAGCAGAGCAAAGCCTTTGGACCCAGGATCTCTGCACCCTAAGAGCCTCTAATCCAGAGAAGATTGAGGACAGGGACCTTTCTCCATAGCTGACAGAGAAAGCCTTCCCCTGGCGCCAACACCCTGAATTTCGACTTTCAGCCTACTTTAATGCGAGGAAATAATTTTTTCTTTGTTAAAGTTGTTTGCTGGTGGTGTTCCTGTCAGAGTGGCACTAGGTGACCAAGACGGAAGGCGGGCCTGGAGGTCTGCTTCTGAACACCAGCCAGCCACAGGCACTGCCGGACTTGTCGGCGCTGATGTGCTGCCCGGAGAGACCTGTTGTTGGAGGAGGCCATCGTGTTTGTGACACAGAGGGCGCACGAGAGGGAGGGAGACCCTCCGTGACATGGATTGTCATGACAGCTGCAGCCGTGGCCTGGACCATGCCGCCGACTGTGAGGATGACACGGGACCGGGCAGCATTTTGTTCTGCGACACGTGAGGTCATCGTGGGTTGTAGCACCTACTTCTGTCACTCCCCGCAAGCCCAGCATCCCTGGTGTTCAAGGCAGTGGGTCCTCTTGGTTCAGAGTGCCCACTGGGGCCAGATGGCCTGGGCCCAAGACCTGTGTGACGTGGCAGGTGACAGCAGCCACTGCTGCATTTCTCTACCTGTGCAGGACTCGGGGTTGTAGGGAGGTGTAGGTGACCCTGGCTGCTTGGCCCTGTGGGGCTTGGTGTTCTCGGCCATCAATAGCCCTACAGATGTATGCAGCTGGAACCGCCACAGAGCACCCGGTGCTGGAGGACAGCTGGACCCCAAGCAAGAAGGTACACAGACTGACTTCACAGATGATTTTGACCCTATGCAGATGGCCAGCCTCAGGAGCCACCCCGTAGGCTGTGGCTGATGTGCCTAGGACAAGCCTGGTGGCCTCAGTAGATATTCAGTCCAGGTGAAGTCAGAGGGCTCACCACCAGGGACGGCACAAGTCGATGTGTCTGAGACCCGTGGACACACGCTTCCGAGGGCCTGAGAGGCCACAGTGAGCCTGCCAAGCAATTTGCCTGCGTCCCTGCTCCAGTCAAGCTTCCAGGAAGATCTCATGCTGCCTGTCCTGCCAGCTGGGACCAGCAGAAGGGGGTGGAAACTGCTCAGGGCCATCCCTGTCCTCCCAGACGGGCCTGGAGCTGCCCGGCTCTGGGCTGGGAGGCCAAGCCTGCAGCTTCTGGATCAGGAGCCCTGCTGCTTGTGTCACCAGAGCTGGCTCTGCAGGCTCCTGGGAGCAGGGTCACCGCTGCAGGCTGTCTGTGTCGTCATTAGGAAGGGGTGGTGGGATTTAGAGGGGTGGAGTGAACTTCCTGTTGTCTAAGGCAGAATTCTGGGGCTGAGCCCCCGGGGTCCCGGCCAGGATTCCCCTCCTCTCCTTGACCTCTGCCTGCAGCGCCCAGAGCCTGAGTAAGGCTACGTGGGCGACTCTTGTATCAAAATGCCCCATCATCCTAGCCGTGGGGCTCACCGTGGTAGAGCAGGGGCTCGGGGGCTAGCAGTGCCCAGCTCAGGTCTCCCTGCTGGAACCCTGGCCGCAGACACCTCGGTCCTCTCTGAGGGGGTAAGACCTACTCCTCCTCCCTCTCAGCCTCCTGGCTCCCCTGAAGAGCCCAGTGCCACGAAGAGCTGCCCCTGGGGACAATACTGGGCATGAGGGAACGAGTGCCACATTACCTGCTGGTCACCAAACAGAGCAGGATGTGGGGAGTGCTGAGGACTGCCCCGTGGCACAGAGTTGGCACTCACCAGGACTCTCAGTGTCACAGCACCTCATTGTTTCTGTCCATCCATCTATCCATCCATCACCCACCCACTCATCCAGCCTTCCATTTATCTACTGATTTACCGGCCTCCTTTCTTCCTTCCCTCGCCTCCTCTCCTCCTCCCTTGCTTCCTTCCGTCCACCTACCCATCCAAAAAAACCCAAACCCACTGCCACTGAGTCAGTTCTGACTCATAGAAACCCTATAGGATAGAGTAGGAATGCCCCATAGAGTTTCCAAGGAGCACTTGGTGGATTCAAACTGCCAACCTTTTGGTTAGCAGCCTAGCACTTAACTACTATGCCACCAGGGTTTACCCCACCTATCCAGGCTCCCAATTATTTATCTACCCACCTAATCAACCTCCAACCCATCCACCCATCCATCCATCACTCTACACATAGCTATAGACTGTCACTAAGGCAGGATCCCAGTCTAGGCTCTGCTGTTTACCACTGGCTCTGTGACAGGAGGCCGACGACTTCCTCCTCTCTCTGCCTCTGTTCCTCAGCTCTAACGTGAGGCTTAAACAGCCTTGATTCACAGCTGAGCGGGGGTTAAACGAGACACTGTGTGGGGAGTGCCCGCCAAGTGTCTGCAGAGAGCGTGGGTTTCCCACACTGACGCTGTTTGCATTCTCTCCTTCAACACACATCTGCTTACCCTCTAATGGACACCAGGTCCTGTACCCAGTGCGAGGGTGACTAGGCGGAATGAGAGTGGGTCTTGGCTGAAGGGACAAGTTTGTGGCATCATTCCAGGGTGGGGAGGGACAGTGAGTGCTCGACAGGGCAGCCCAGGAGGCTGCGCAGGCTGCAAGAGGCTGGGAGGTGTGGCTGAATTTGGGGTGACCACAACCCGGACGGCAAGCCTGAAAGAAGGCCACCAGGCTAAGCAGGAGGGACAGCAAGAGCACTGCAGACAGGAACAGCATGAGGAAATACAGACATCATCTAAGAATGACCATCAGGGGACTCTTTGACCACAGCAGGGCCATGTGGCCCAGACCGACTGGGAGGAGAAGGCAGGAGAGGCCCTAGGGGGGTAGGGGGTGGTCAGGGCCCGCCCCAAAGGCCTGGCGCCCAGCTTAAGATCTGCTCCTGATTCTGAGGGTGTGGGGAGCCTTGGAGGTGCTCAGGCCACTGGGACACCAGTTCAGATTTTTGCCTGAGGCAGCTTCCCCTGGTGGCCTGAAGGAGGAGGAATGGGAGGGGGTGGAGGCCAGCCAGGGGCTGCTGTGATAGGCCAGGTGACTGGGCTGGTGGCCTGCCTGAGGCCGAGCCCATGGGAAGGGCCGGGGAGGAGTCTGGAATGTGGAGATCAGGGTTCTCAAACTGATGGCCTGAGGGCCACACGTGACCTATAGAAGTGGTGTTCTCACTCCCAGGGAAAATAAAAAAGCTTGTTTCCAACAACTAAAAATTGGGCTATTTTGCATAAAAATACAGACTGTCACTGCCCCAAGAAAACTCCATACCCAGGTGGCAACAATCCATCAGCTACAGTCCTCACCTGCCCCTTGCAGGCGCTGTTTGTCTCAGCTGCCTAGCCGTGCGGACTTGTAGGTTGGCAGTCCCGACCGGGTCTGTGAGTCACACTGAGTGAGCTCAGGTGTGAGGGGTCCTGCGACACCAGGTTAGACGGCAGAGGAAGGTGAGGAACTGCTGCTCCAGCTGCCGGGACCCAACCTGCAGGGGAAGGAGCAGGGAGCCAACAGCCACGTCCAGGGTGACACTGACCACAGACACCGGGAAGGCTGTGGGGTCCTACCTGGCTGCCCTCCTCGTGGCCATTGGACATGCACCCAGTGGGAAACTGAGGCCCAGAGAGATATCTAGCCTGCCCAAGGTCCACGGGGAGTGTTGCTGAGGCAGGCTGGAGCCCTCGTGTCCACGTGGCATTGTGGTGGCAGGCCCCAGGCACAGAGGGGATGGGCTGAGGCAGACAGGCCCTGACAGTGTTTATAGGACAGTATCTTTCTCTTTGTCTTCTTTAACCGGAAAAAAAAAAAAAAACCAATATTTTTTTGAAAAAAATATTTTTTCTTCTTTCCAGGAAAGGCGGGTGGTGTTCTCTGCTTCTTGTTCCTGAACTTCTGAAGCCCTTCCCCACTTTTTGCTGGCCACCCTGAAGGCTGCATTGTGCAGCCAGCCGCTGGACCACTGACTTCCCACGTGGCCTGGCTCAGCTGACAGCTCCTGTCTGATCCTCAGGTGTGACTGGCCAGGCAGACAGCTGGCTTGTGGTTTGTCCTGGTTTTGGACTGCGTTGTTCCCTCAGTCTATGTGTTGTAAAGCCTAGCCCCTGTCCTTGGGGATACAGTCCCATTTGGAAATGGGTTTCTTTGTTACATTAGACAGTGGGTCACAATGGCTCTGCTTACCATGGAGGGTGGAGGGAGGAAGGAGGAGGCCGAGGTAGGACTTCTGTCTTGGGTTCCTTCCTCCCTCCGGTGCTGTCCTGGTGGCCTCCAGGCTGCAGCGTGGCCACGCGCGGGACTGGCCAGCACCAAGGGGCCACCTGGTGGCTGGAGAAGCTACTGCAGTCAGTCGGGCAGGCCCAGCTCAGCCCCTGACATCAGACCTTTCTTGGGGACACGATGGCACACCAGCTTGGCACTGGACTGCCTCAGGATGCCGACAGACCCATGGGGCAGGTGTCAGCCCCATTTACAGATGCAGAGAACTGGAGGGAGCTCTTCTCGTCGCCAGGCTGCTTAACCGCCACGGGAATCGCTACAGGTGAGATCCACGGCGCAGTGATGCTAACAAACGACAGGACAGAAATACAAAAATAATACGTACCCCAAAATAAGATTATGTTGGTACTTGCATAGGCTCAGATACACAAGAAATTAGTAATACCTGAGGCTTATATCTACTCAGGAATTGTCTTAGTAACCTAGTGCTGCTATAACAGAAAAATCCCGGGCGGATGTCTGAGTCACTTTGTGGTGCTATAACAGAAATACCACAAGTGGAAGGCTTTAACAAAGAGTTTATTCTCTCACAATCCAGTTGTCTGTAAGTCTGAGTGCAGGACGTCAGCTCCAGGGTAACTTCTGTGTCTGTCAGCTCTGGAGGAAGGTCCTTGTCATCAGTCTTCCCTCAGTCTGGAAGCATCTCAGAGCAGGAACCTCGGGTCCAAAGAGTGCACTCTGCTCCTGATGCTACCTTCCTGGTGGCTGGCCCTCCAGCCTCTCTGCTCACTTCTCTCTTTTATATCTCAAAGAGATTGGCTTTGGGCTCTAGCTGATCTTGTAGACGGGTCGTAACCGTAACTGCTACTAACCCATCTGACTACATCATGGTGGTAGAATTTACAACACTTAGGAAATCTCACCAGAGGACAGAATTGGTAAACAGTCACACAATACTGGGAATCACAACCCAGCCAAGTCGACAGGTATCCTGGTGGGGGGACACAATTAAATCCACAACAGGTATGATTTCAGCAACATGACAAAGAAAACTTATTTCCAAGCAGGATTACATCCACAGATACAGGGCTGGGCTTCTGGCATCTATTTTGAGAGACAGAATTCAATCCCTGTCAGGTGGCCTCCTGGTCTCCGTAGCCCTCCGGGGCCTGACAAACCCTGTGTGTGATGGGGCCAGGGCAGGACCTGCACAAAAGAACACAGGCTAAGCCCCTGACGACAGGGGGTCTTCACATGATGTCCACTGCTGTCTTTTCCTTTTTCCAAGTTTAAGACAAAAAGGAAATATTTTGAAAAGAAGCCAGCAGAAAGGGCCATATAATCCAGACTATAGCAGCGTGAGAGCAGAAGAACTAGATGGTGCCCAGCCACCACCAAAGACTGCCCTGAGACAGAACACAACATAAAGTCCTGGACATAGCAGGGAGCAAAGGAGTGTGCAGAAAGACCGGACTTCATGGTCTGACAAATTAAAAGGTCCTCAGAAGACACGGTCCCCAGATTCTTATTAGCCCAAAGTTGAAAGCATTCTTCAAGCCAACCCTTCAGACAAAGATTGGATTGGACTACAGGCCATAAAAGGATGCTGGCAAAGAGTATGCTTGTCAGCTTAAGTTATTCCGTGAGGCTAACGAGGCAGCTCCTGTCCAGGGCTGAGATGAAAGGGCAGAAGGGAACAGGAGCTGGGTGAATGGGCACGGGAGATACAGCGTGGAGAGGAGGAGTGCACTACCCCACAGGAGGGACAGAAGCTAGAGTTAGGTAGCAATGTGTGTGTAAGTTTTTGTACAAAAAACTGACTTGGGTTGTAAACTGTCACTTAAAGCACAATAAAATATTTTTCAAAAAGAAGGAGAAGCCAGCAGCTTGGTAAGTGGGCCAGTCTGAGCTGCTGTTTGGTGATGTTTCAGATCTGCGGAGGTGTCGTGTAGGCCGTGAGGCTCCAGACAGGTCACAGCTGCTGAGTGGGCCTGTTGGCATGTTGTGACTCACACGCCGTGGAAGGCAAGAGACCATCTGCACAAAGTTTAAAAACATGTGTGTCTCAGTTGCCTAGTGCTGCTGTAACAGAAACATCCCAAGTGGAGAGCTTTAGAGAACAGGGGTTGATTTTCTCCCTGAAGTCTGAATTCAGAGCACTGGCTGCAGGGGAAGGCTCTCTGTCCGTTCTTGGAAAATCCTTGTCTCTTTCCGCTTTCCTTCCTCAGTCCCTTGGTGAGGTCCACGTGACTCCCATCATTCTTCACGTCTGCGCTTCAGTCTGCTCTTTTTATATCTCAAAAGTGGTTGATTTAAGAGACAGCCTACACTGATAAGTCCTCATTAGCATAACAAAGACACCTAGTCCCAAACGGGATTGCATCTGCCAGTATAAAGGTTCAGCTTTACAGCTCCTTTTGGGGGAAGACAAGTCAATCCATAGCAACGACAAGTGTAAAACCAAGCCGGTTACCATGGAGTTGATTCTGACTCGTGACAACCCCGTAAGTGACAGAGTAGAGAGCTGCCCCACTGCCCCACAGCCTCCTCTGGGCTGCGATCTTTACGGAAGCAATTGCCAGGACTTTCTCCCTCAGTGTTCTGGGTGGGGTCTAACTGCCAATCTTCAGACTAGCAGTCAAAGTGCCAACTGGTTGTGCTGCCCAGGGACAGACGAGGCGACATGTTCTTTGTGTCACCTTCACACATGCCCATCTCTGAGAAAATGCTCTAGAAAGGGCCAAGAAGCTGATGGAAGGGGATGCGGCAGGGAGGGTTCAACTGTGCCTATAAAAGCTCCGTTTCTAACAGCTTTGCTTTTTAGCTCCACTTAACAGATAAGTAAATTGAGGCACAGAGAGATTACATAACCAGTGGGTTGCAGAGCCAGGACAAACACAGCATATCTGTTTGTGGATGCTGAGCTCTTGACTGCCAAGCCAGGCTGCCCCTCACACTGTGGCTCACAGCCTTTGTGTTTTAAAAAGAATACAACTCATAGTGACCCTATAGGGCAAAGTAGAACTGCCCCGTACTGTGTCCAACGAGCACCTGGTGGGTTTGAACTGCCAACTGTTTGGTGAGCAGCCGTAACTCTTAACCACTGCGTCACCAGGGTCTCCAAAGCCAGTATTCTCGAGCACTAACACGGGGAAAGCTGGCAGGTGTTCTTGGGTGTTGCTTCGTTAGTTCTTGGTGACTTTCTCTGAGTGGGAAATGTTTGCAGAAGCACAGGCTTTGAGGCCTCTGCAACCCCAGGCCCCCTGTCCAGCCCAGACCAAGGTGGCCCTGCAGCCGGGCAGCAGAGTGCTTGTGGAGTGACCAGAGGGGCCCTGGCCCTGGGGAGAGAAGAGTGACCTCTCAAGACAGGTGGCCAGTGGCCCAGCCGGGCAGCCCTCCCCGTCTTCTGGAGAAGGGATAACCATGCAATTAGCTGTCTGCAGGAGCTGCCGGGTGCTCCCCACACCAACCCAGGTCTGGCTAGGAGAGCTGTTGGGCATCAGCCAGCTGGGTGTCCTGGTTCTGGCTGGTGGTGCCCTCCACTTCCCAGGAATGTGGGTAGTCCCACCAACTTGCACGGCCAAGGGGCGGGAGCCTGGGGAGGACGGCAGTGGTGCTCCTACCTCTGCCCCCACCCAAGAGACAGGGAAACTGAGGCCCAGGCTCAGGGAGTGTCCTCCCTGGGACATAAGAGAGCCAAGCTGGGCCAGGAGGGGCAGAGAAGGCAGGCTCTGTGACAAGCCCTGGACCATCAGCCAAGGCACAAAGCCAGTGTTTGGGGAAACAAGTCCTGAGGTTTGCTCGCCTGCCTCAGGGCTGGTTTCCATGGTTTTATTTCCATCAGACACATTTGGCTTAAAGGTCCAGCTCCGACCCACAGCCTGGGCTGTTTACTCTACCCTCCCAGCATCCCTAGCTCCAGACAGTGTTTGAGGACACTCGCCAGGCAGCCAGCTCCCGATGGCCAGCTCCAGAGGAGCTCCGGCCTCCGGAAATAGGTAAGTCTGAGTGTTCCTTCGCTCACTCACTCGTGTGTTCTCTTGGGTTTTGTTCACACAAATAACTCAGCACCTAGTTTGTGCCAGGTGCTGTCCTGGGCTCCCCACTTCCGCTCCTGCCCTCAGAAACTCTCAGTCCAGGGGAAGATTGCTGACAAGGACCCTCCTCAAGAGCCAACAGGGACAGCCTTCCCCTGGAGCTAATGCCCTGAATTTGAACTTTTAGCCCACTGGGACTGTGACAGAATAAAATTTCTCTTTGTTAACGCCTCCACTTGTGGCATTTCTGTTATAGTGGTGTTAGATGACGAAGACACTGGTCCTTGGCCACGGTGCTCAGCTCAGACCCTGCACCCTACACTTAGCACCTGTGTGCCAGGCATTATGCTATTGTGGTTTATTATTATTATTGTTGATTGTAGACCTCCAGCCCCAGTCTAACCTTCAGATAAGGGCAGCCCCGACTGAACCCTGACTGCAGCCTCATGAGAGGCCCTGAGCTGGAAACACACAGCCAAGCTGCTCAAAATTTCTAGGAATTGTGAGGTAGTAAAGCTTGTTGTAAGCCACTAAGTCTCGGGTTAATTTGCTATGCACACCCTAATACAAGACTTTCTAAGTGCGGACCAACCACAAAGAGACAACCTCGACGCCTCTGGATGGGGCTTTGACACAGGTAACAGAGCTATCTGGAGAAGGCATTCGGGGTAGGTGGGGTTAACCAGGTGAGAGAGGCACCGCTGGAAGAAGGGAAAGGCCTTTTAACCTAGACAGCTACTTAGGGTGTCAACAGCCCCAGATGCTAGTTCAATCCTGGCCTGCAATCTCCTTGTGCCTGACCACACGGTGACCCTGGCTGCCGCCCCCAGGCAGAGCTGCTGTCTTCATGTTGGTCCTGCCCACAGATCTGACGAGAAGCCTTCCTTCGAGCTTGCTGGCCCTTGGCTGTGGTGTTCAGCTCAGGACCCTGTTCTTAGCAGCGGTGTGCCAAGCACTGGGCGCTGTGATCCTGTATCACCATTTTTTAATTGAGGTGCAATTCTCACAGCATAAAATTAACCAGTAAAATGGTGAATTTCGTGTTCTGTGAATGTCATCTCTACTGGAAACAAATGACAGACGACATTGTGAAGAATGGGAATTCCAGAACATTTAATTGTGCTCATGAGCAACCCAGGCATAGATTGAGAGGCAGTCATTCCAACAGAATGAGATACTCAGTGGTTTAAAGTCAGAAAAGCATGCATCAGGGTTGTATCTTTTCGCCCTACTTAATCTGTATGCTAACTCTATGAAGAACAGGGCATCGGGACAGGAGGAAGATTCATTAACAACTTGCATTAAGCAGATGATACAACCTTGCTTGCCAGAAGCAAAGAGGACTTGAAACACTTCTGGACCAAGATCAAAGACTATAGCCTTCAGTATGGATTATATCTTAACATAAAGAAAATAAAAATCCTCACAGTGAGATCAGTAAGCAATACCATGATAAACAGAGAAGAAATATATTGAAGCTGTCAAGAACTTCGTTTTGCTCAGCTCTGCAATCCGCACCCATGGGACCGGCAGTCAAGAAATCAAATGATGGATGGCACTGGGCAAATCTGCTGCAAAAGACCTCTTTAAAGTGATAAAAGCAAAGATGCCACTTTGAAGCCTACGGAGCCCCTGACCCAAGTCACAGTGTGTTCATTTGCCTCATATGTATGTGAAAGCAGGACAAAGAACAAGGAAGACTGAAGCAGAGGCAGTCCCACTGAGTTCCGGTGCTGCTGAAGAATACCGAATTGACCATCTGAAAGCCGTCTGGGAAGAAGTACAACCAGAATGCTCCTTAGAACGGAGGACAGCGAGACTGACTCCTGTCCTTGGGACATGTTGTCAGGAGGGATCAATCCCTGCAGAAGGACATCATACCTGGTAAAGCAGAGGGTCAGCAAAAAAGTGGGAGACTCTCCCCAAGGTGGATTCACACCATGGCTACAATGATGGACTCAGACACGACAATGATTGTGTGGACAGCATGGGCCCAGATAGTGTTGTGCTCTGTTGTACAGAGGGTCACTGTGGTTCCGAACCAACTCTAAGGCAACTGCCAACAACCATTTTAAGTGTACGATTCAGTGGCAGTTATTGCATTCACAGTGTTACACAATCATCACCTCCCACTGGTTTCCAACCTTTTTCACCATCCCAGAAAAACAACCTGAGGAAACTCTGTCCCTGGATTTCAGAAAGGTTTAGCATAAGCCACCTTCCCCCACCATTACCCCAAAACAGCCCATAGGAATTTGACCACAAGCAAAACTTTACAGCTGCCACCCCTACACTTCTTTTTTTTTTAATTTTTATTGAACATAACTGAGTGAAAATGTACATTCACATGTAAATTTACATGCCCCCCTATATGCAGCTTCCACTGCTCTCCCTGTCCGGTGACTGCACACTATTCCTCTCTGCTCCATACATGTCTCATCCTCCCAACAGTCTCCTTTCCCCTTCTCTCCGTCCACTCCCCTTCCTCCAGCCAGAGGTCAGCAAGATGATATCCTATAGATGTATAGAACCATAAAGTGCTTCCAATATATGGTTACTCTGCATTGCCAAGTCCAATCCATTCCTGTCCAAAGAGTGGACCTTTGTTATAATTTATGGGAACGGGCAGCATCAGAGCCGGGGCCATGCTCTCAGAGGAACCCCAAAACCGCTGGACCATCAGTTGAGATCTTTTAGTGGAGATCTCATGATGCACCTCTTTTTATTCTTGTGTTGCCAGTGAGGCTCCTCTCTGTGAGCTCCGTCATGGCTATCACTGGTGGTGGCCGGGCACCATCTGGTTCTTCTGGTCCCAGGTCGATATAGGCACCCACTCTTGTGGGTCTCTCTGTCTTCTCGGTTGTCTTTACCGCATGCCATTTTGGCCCTCGGTGAGCATCCGTTCCTGCTGAGTTGGGACCATTTGCTGTGTCCTCGGATGGCAGCTTGGCAGCTTTTAAGACCCCAGACATCACTCACCAATGGACCCCCACACTTCTAATCAAAGCTCTCCCCCTATCAAACCTCAAGCCATAAACAAACCTTACCCCCTGCCCCTTCTAATCAACCCTTCTTCCTTATCGAAACATAAATCTCCTCATCAGAAGTTTGAAACTGTAAAAAACTTACCCTACTGGCCAGAGTAGGCTGAGCCACCCCTCAGCTCAGACCCCATTTTCTTCCTCTTCAAACAAACTCCACTGGACTGTCGGACTGGTGTGTCTCTGCCCCTGTTTCCCGCCCTCCTCTCCCCAGCACAACCCACAGCCATTAAAGTGTTGCTCTTCCTTCTCCTCTCCTGCCAGTGCTCGGCAACTACTCGTCTTCTTTCTGTCTCCATGGATTTGCCTATTCTGGGCATTTCATATAAATGGAATCCTACAACACTTGTTCCTTTGCGTCTGGATGATTTCACTGAGCATAATGTTTTCCAGGATCCTCCATGTCATAGCATATGTCTCTGTCATCTAGTTCTGCTACCACAGAAACACCACAAGTGGGTGACTTTAACAAAGGAATTTTATTCTGTCACAGTCCAGAAGGCTACAAGTTCAAATTCAGGGTATCCACTAGAGAAGAAGGCTTTGCCTGTTGGCCCTGGAGGAAGGTCCTTTCCTGGACGGGAAACTTGTGAGGCGCAGGGACCATGGGTCCGGAAGACAGGCTCTGCTCCTGGCACCACTTCTTTCTTGATGGCACAAGGTCCCCAACTCCCTGCTTGCTTCCCTTTTCTTTATATCCCAAGAGACTGCTTCAAGGCCCAATACAGTCTTACACATTGAGTCCTGCCCCACCAATGGCAACTGCTCCCCACCCTCCCTCATCAACATCATACAGGCAAGATTTACAACTTAATAGAACCATCAGATAATATTGGTAATCATGACCTAGCCAAACTGCTGTGCACACTATTGGGGGACACAGTTCAATCCATGACCACGTTTATCAGAATTTCATTCCTTTTTATGGCTAAATAACGTTCTTTTATTTTCCTTTATGTAACATTTTGCTTATCTGTTCCCCCACTGATGAACCTCTGGGTTATTTACATCTTATGCTTGGTATAAGCAGTGCTGCTATGGACACTTGTCTGTAAGTTTTTGTGTGGGTACACTTTTTCAAGTCTCTTGTGTCATGGATTGAATTGTGTCCCCCCAAAATATGTTATCAACTCGGTTAGGCTGTGATTCATGATTCCCAGCATCGTGTGGTTGGTTTCCACTTTGTGCTTGTAATTTTATGTTAAAGAGGATTAGGGTTGGATTGCAACCCACGCAGTAATGTAACATCCCCGATCTAATATAAAGGGAGTTTCCTTGGGGTATGGCTTGCACCACGTTTTATTTTTACAAGAGGTAAAAGGAAAGGCTGTTGGTGGATACAGAACTTAAAAAAGGACACCTAGATTCTGTCCCCGGTCCCGTTACTAGTCTCCCAAGCTGCATCAACAGACTTGTATTCCCCTCCCTGTCTCCAGAGCAGTAAATCAATTATTTGAAAACTTCAGGGAGATGATGACACTGTTTGATAAGACGTAAAGGAATCTTGTCACTCCCTGGCCTACCTATTCTGTGACAAGGTTTGACATTTTCCTGATGAAAATTCCTTTGTAATCTGCTATAAAAGTCACTGGGATTGTAACCCAAGTGGGACAGTCTTGGAGAGACCATTCTCACTGTTTCCCAGATTCAAGAGCTTATCTGTTAATAAAGCATTGCTTCAACCTTTTCCCTGTCTCTCAATCTGGCTGCAGTGACAGGAGGAACGAACCTGCTTTTGGTTCGGCAGCAATGGAAGCAAGCAGAGAGCTGGGGGCCCCCTACCCCCAAGAGCACAATACTGGGAGCAGAGCACAGTCTTTGGACCTGAGGTTCCTGCACTGAGATACCCCCAAACCAACGGAAGACTGATGACAAGGACCTGCCTCCAGAGCTGATAGAGACAGAGTTTGGTGTCCTGAATTCGGACTTCTACCTTACTAGACTGAGAGAATAAACTTTTTGTTAAAGCTATCAACTAGCGGTGTTTCTGTTACAGCAGCATTCAGTGAATAGGACATCTTGAGTATACACCTAGCAGTGGAATTGCTGGGCCATATGGTAATTTCAACTGTGGAGTCCCTGCTGGCGCAAATAGAACACTCAGCTATTAGCTAAAAGGCCAGAGGTTTGATTCCACAAGACACTTGAGAGAAAGTTCTGGTGATCTACTTCTGAAAAATCAGCCTCTGGAAGCCCTATAGAGCACAGTTCTTACCTGACACATATGGGGTTGCCATGAGTCAGAGTGAACTCAAAAGCCACCAGATTTTTTATGGTGGTTCTATGATTAACCTTTGAGGAACCACAGGCAATTTCCCACAGAAGCATTTCCCACAGAGGCTGCACCATCTTATAATTCCACTGCAATGGCCAAAAGAACAGTGGAGTCCACCAGCCGGAAGGAAGTCATGGTCTTACATAACCTAGCCTTGGAAGTGATATCTCACTATCTTTGATGAAACTTACTGATTAGAAGGAAGTCACAGGTCCCACCCCAGCTCAAGGGGAAACCATGACACAAATTTGTGGCTGCTGGGGAGGCCCCAAAACCAGACACAATGATAGTTATTCATAGACTTCTTCCCAGACCCTCAACTGTGTCAGATTTAAAGCCTTCAATAAATTCCCTATTCTGCAGCCCTTAGAGAGTTCTATTTCTCCAGTCAATTGATTTTTTAGACAGACTGAATCATTCTAGAAAGTTCTGCAGCTTGTCTCTTTCACTTAACAATGTGCCTGGTAAGCTGTTTCATGTCAGCACATTGAGATCTAGTTCACTCACTCTCATTACAGCCTGAGTAAGAGTTTGCTAGAAAGAAGGTGGGGTGGGCATGCCAGGGAGGAGTATGCACTGAAGCCCACCCAGGAAGGTGCCTGGGTGTTTCCAGGGCTGGGAGACTCTGGGGCTGGTGAAGCTCTATGTGGGGACACACAGGGGGACAGGGCAGTGGGAGTCCAGCTGAACACCACCCTGCTAGTACATTTCTTGGTGACTCCAGGAGTGAGTGGTCTCAGGATTTCTTGAATCCTCATTTCCTGGGGAGCCATCAGGATGCCTGGGCCCCAGAATCCCAGTTTCAAGGGGGCTTGTTTGCTCAGAGTTTGTAAGCCACTGCCCCAGGCTTTGGGCCCCGGGACTGATCAGCAGGAGGGGGAAGTGGTGGCACTGCCCTTTCAGGAAGATCATACTGGCTCAGTGGTAAGGCGGCCTAGGAGACCTGGGGCCTGAGGCTGCTGTGGAATATGGTCCCATACCCTCCAGGTAGGTGACAGAGAGTGGGGCTGGGGTGGGGACTTAAGCATAGAGAGTCAGAAGCCCATCCACTCCTCCATGGGTAGGCACACCAGGGCTCCCTACACTGGAGAGCTCCCAGCTGCGGGAGACTCTGCTGTCCCAAGAGAAGGGAAAGGGAAGAAGCCTGGGTGACAGCCAGGAAGGAGCCCTAAAGGTGCCTCCTAGTTCCTTCCTGCCCCAGGCCTGGGTTTCACTTCTTGGGTTCACACTGCCTGCCCTTTCCCCAAGCCCCATTTTTAAGTGGTTCAGTGAGAATTCCCCGTCCTTGGCACCGGCTCCCTCCTTGGCCCCTGTCCACGTCGGAGCCGGGACTGCAACCCGGCCGCACAGGCCGGGCCCGGGGTTCCTGACCGCCGGGGCTCGGCAGCGCTGGGGGAGGAGGCAGGGCCCCAGGAGGAAACGGGAAACACCCGCCCTCACGCTAGGGCCCCCCGGGGCTAGGCCGCCGCCCGGCCGCGGAGGCTGCTCCAGCGTCGGGAACGGAGGCGGCGCCGCGCCGCGCGCCTTTTGGAGCCGCCGGTGTCCCGACCGCGGGCCGCCTCCTCGCTGAGGGCTCTCCGGCGCCGGGGAGGCGGGCGCTCGGGCGCAGAGGCCTCGCCTCTCGTCGGGCCGGGCGGGCGGCGGCATGGCCGGGCGGCGGGCCGGGGCCGGGGCGCTGCTGGCGCTGCGGGCGCTGCTGGCCTGGCGCGCGCTCCGGGCCGCGGCGCACCCGCAGTGCCTGGACTTCAGGCCGCCCTTCCGGCCGCCGGAGCCGCTGCGCTTCTGCGCGCAGTACTCGGCCTTCGGCTGCTGCGCGCCCGAGCGCGACGCGGAGCTGGCCCACCGCTTCGGGGCCCTGGCGGCCCGCGTGGACGGCGCCCTGTGGGCTACGTGCGCCGGCTACGCGCTCGACCTGCTGTGCCAGGTGAGTGGGCGCGCGGGGACGCTGCGGGCGGCACGCCGGGCCGGGTGGGGACCCAGCGGCTCCGCCCAGGGAGTGCTCGGAGCCCCAGGCTCGGTGACGGCGGCAGAGGCGAGGGCTGGGGACGCTGCCCCTCGCCGGGGTCCTTCCCTCCTGCTGGACCTTGACGCGGGGCCTCGGACCCGGGTGAGCCCCTGGTGCCCTGGCCGCCTCCATTGGCGCCGTGCCCCGATGGCTCCCCCAGCTGGCGGAGGGGCGGACCCTCTACCAGGCCAGCTGCCGTGACACCTTTTTGGTGAAACCTTGCGGCCCCAGGTCTCTCTGAGCATGAGTCCCCTGTCTACCCACGCCAGCTTTCAGCCTTGATTCCCCGGTATATCTGGCCAGAACCCAGGTGGGTTAATGCAGCCTGGCCAAATCCCTAGAACCCCTGAGGCTGGCCCTTACCCAGCATCTGGTCTGTGAGAGCACTAGAGGGTGTAGAGGTCCTGAGGGGCCAGCGCCGGGTCCCAGCCTCTGGATGGCAGGGGGAGAGGAGGTGTGGGGAGAGGCGAGGCGCTGATGTGGAATTAATGGTACTGAGGTTGTATCCTGGCTTTGCCGCTTCCTGGCTGTGTGACCCTGGACATGTCACCTGGCTCTGCTGCAGTCCTGTGACATCACCTATAAAGTAGGGACAACCTTAACCAGTCCCCAAGGCTGCCATGCATATTAAGTGCCACAGAGTAGCAACTCAGGAGGTTTTGGGGTGAATTTCTCCAGCAGCTCCTTGACTGGAGGGAAGGTCCAAAGGGACTTGCCCAGGGATGCATAGCCTAGTGGTCACACAGCGCAGTGGTCACACAGCACAGGGTTCACATAGCCCAGAGGTGGCTAAAGTGGGGATTTGGGCCACTCTCATTGCTGGTGGGAGCAAGGTGTCTAGGTGGGAAACAAGGGGGACTGGGAGGGGTATGCAGAAGGTGGTGCATCCATACACCGAGGTGTACCTGGCCATAAAGAGAAACCAAGTTGTTGGGTACACCACATCGTGGTGGGGACCATGAAAAGACTGGATGCATGAAAGAAGGGAGACACCGAAGGGCAGCTACTCTTGGCTCCCCCTCTGTGAACTATTGAGAAGAGGTGAATGTGTGGAGACCAAAGCTGAGGAGTGGTCTTGGGGAGTGGGTAGAAGGGAGAAAGGGGGGTCCTCACCTCAGGGTCGCTCAGCTGTTTGGGGTGCTGGCAAAGCTTGGAAATGGATTGTAGTGATGGATAATCAGTGTGGTGAACATGTGGACGTCATGCAAAAACGGCGGAAATGGCAAACATTTTTGTTACCTGTATTTTTACTAGAATTTTAAGGGGGGGGCTAGGAGGAGGGCTGTGGAGAGCCCCAGAATGCAAAGGGTAGCTGAGGAGATTGGGCTGCACTGAGACCCTGTGCTATGCACCTGAGGGCCAGAATAGTCTGTCTAAGTGACCACCTCCCCTAGCCTACCCAGGTGCGTGGCAGGATCCCTATGTCCACTCCCTGTCTGTTTGTTGGGCACTGTCTCTGTGCCCGCTCTGCAGCTGCAGCTCCAGGAAGGGGACAGGTCAGGGGAGGGGACAGGTCAGAGGAGGGAAGGGACGCTGTGTCCTGAGTCTGCCCCTCCCGGAGTCACTTCCCCCTCCTTAGGAGCCATCCCAGGACCCCTGGCCTTGGGTGACCAGCCGAGGCATCTTGGGGTGACCTCATGTCTGGAGCCAGCTTGGGGAGGGCTGGATCATGGTGTCCCTGGCAGGGCCCTGCGGTAGGGCTGGAGGAGGCCTCTGCTGTGGCCAGAGCCACGGCTGTGTCTGAGCCCAGCCTTCCCTGATTGCACTGGGCGGCGGTCAGGCGGCGTATTTACAGGTTCCAGTCAATGAGGGCATTCACTTCTGCTCATGGAGACAGCCTCCAGACAGGGGAGACCGAAACAGATGTCCTCGCCTGCAGTGCTTGTAGGAGCCCTTCCCCACAGCTGTCACCCACAGCCCTCCTGGGACCCCCAACCACATCAGTCACCCACAGCCCTCCTAGGACCTCCTAACCATATCTGATACCCAAAACCTTCCTAGGACCCCCCAAACACCTGAGACCCACAGCCCTTCTAGGACCCCTCACATCTGTCACCCACATCCCTCCTGGGACCCCCAACCACATCAGTCACCCACAGCGCTCCTGGGACCTCCTAACCACATCTGATACCCGAAATCTTCCTAGGACCCCCAACCACATCTGGCACTCACATCCCCCCAGGACCTCCAACAAGCTCTGATACCTGCAGCCCTTCTAGGACACCCCACATCTGACACCGATAGATCTGCTAGGACCCTCACCTCTCATACCCACAGTCTTCCTAGGACCCCCACATCTGACACCCACAGCCTTCCTAGGAAACCCCCACATCTGGCACTCATAGCCTTCCCAGGACCCCCACATCTGTCACTCACACCCCTCCTAGAACCCCTCACATCTGGCACCCATAGCCCTTCTGGGACCCCCACATCTGGCACCCACACCCCTCCTAGAACCCCCCACATCTGGCACCCACAGCCCTCCTGTGACCCCCACATCTGGCACACACAGCCTTCCTAGGACCCCCACCTCTGATACCCACAGCCTTCCTATGACCCCTGCATCTGTCACCCACACCCCTCCTAAAAGCCCCCACATCTGGCACCCACAGCCTTCCTAGGACCCCGCACCTCTGATACCCACAGCCTTCCTAGGACCCCCACGTCTGTCACCCACACCTCTCCTAGAACCCCCCACATCTGGCACCCACAGCCCTCCTTGGACCCCCACATCTGGCACCCACAGCCTTCCTAGGACTCCCACATCTGGCACCCACAGCCTTCCTAGGACTCCCACATCTGGCACCCACAGCCCTCCTTGGACCCCCACATCTGGCACCCACACCCCTCCTAGAACTCTCCCACATCTGGCACCCACAGCCCTCTTCCAAATGCCCAGTCTGGCTCCTCAGCCCAGAGGGCAGCCATCCCTCCTAGTCCCTTCAGACTGGTTCCTGGGCCTTTGCCCATGTCAAGCTGATGCCTCTGCCACCTAGAGGATGAGACAGCTGGTGACACTTGGCACCTAGGACTGAAGGGCGCAGGGTGAGAGCTGTTCCACGTACCCAGTTCCTGTGTATTGGAGGCTCCCCTACTAAGTATCTGAAGTCACCAGAACATGTATTCAAGAGGAAACGTATACCAAATGCACCCCATAGTTTCTCCCCGGGAGCCCGTTAGGGATCTTCCCCATGCTGGGTGCTGGCCCAGCCTCAAAAACCCCTGTGTTCAGTTCAGGAGACAGACTTACAAAGAAGCTTATGGGATGTGGAAAGCCTCCCTGAGGGTCACCGAGCACTGTGTGGACACAGTCACATTGCAGAAGTCAGGGAAGGCTTCCTGGAGGAGGGGAACATTGAGGTGTATCCTGATAACCCACACTGAGCGTTTGCTGTACAGACTCACGCATGATCTCAAGGTGTTCCTCCCAACCACACTATGAGGCTGGAATCCTTTTTCTGCGTACAGATGAGGACACAGGTCACAGACAAATGGCAGACTCAGCTGTCAGTGCTCTCTGACTTCAAAGCCCTTCTCTGAGTCACTCTGCCATACTGCTTTCCTTCCGGAAGCTCTGCTGTGTGCCCTGGAAGTTCCCACAGTGTGTGAGGTAGACAGGGCAGCAAACCAGTAAGCCAAAGCCAAGTGCTGTCATTCCTAAACCCTGGTGGTGTAGTGGGTTAAGTGCTACCACTGCTAACCATAAGGTTGACAGTTCAGATCCACCAGGCGCTCCTTGAATACTCTGGGGGTCAGTTCTACCCAGGCCCCTAGGGTCGCCATGAGTCGGATCTGACTCGACGGCACTTGGCTGGCTAGCTGAGCAGGCTGGCGCAGTGATCTCTGGCTGAGGGTGAGGGGAGGAGGAGCAGAAGACCCTCACCCCTGAGCTAGGGGCGTCACTCCAGTTTGGTGAGTGTTGTGTCTGAGACATGGACACACCCTTTGGGAGGACCTACGAGAGCCCTGGGGAGGAGCCAGCACCCCGGGAGGATGGAGGAGCAAGAGGAGGCTTTTGAATTGGGCTTTGAGTCTTGAATAGGAGTTTGCCAGATGCAGAAGAGGGTGACGCAGGAGAATATCTGGCTGGAAGGACCTTGCGTACAATGACACAGCCTTCCTCAAGAATGTGTGGTGGAGACCACAGCCTTAGGGACTTGGGACCATGAGTACGGCCACTGGGACTGCGTAAGGACACCTGGGCAGACAGGCATCTGACCAGCCCTGAGGCTGCGTAGTGCGAGGCTGGGTGTCCATGGTGTGTGGTCACTCCCTCGCTGACCACTGTGAGGCCTGGCTGCCGAGCGTCCTCCTTGCCGCCAGCAGATGCTGTGCCCCCTGGCCCTTCCCTGCTTCTGGACAGTTCTGGCCGGGCACCAGACTGCACTGTGCGTGAGACCCCGCAGGCCACATGGGAGGGCCTGACAGCCCCTCGGGCATGGGACACAATGCCGAGACCCCCAGCCTGACTCTGGCAACATCCTCACTCCCTCTGCATTTTGTGCTGGGTTTTGGCAAGTGGGGGGCTTTGGCTTGGCTTCCACACATCAGCTCTGCTCCCCAAAGTGTCTCAGTGCTGGGCTTGTTGTCTAGTACCACTGACATATATTGATTCCAACATCACTGACTCCTCAGGACAGTGCTGGCAGGGACGTCAGGAGGCCTGGTTGAGCCCCCACTTTAGCTCAGTGCCTCCCATGGCCCTTCCTTGCAAAGATCTGGTGAGGTGTGTGTGTGCTCAGTCACTCCCTGGGCCACCATGGCCACTCTGGGGCCCATGGCAACAGACAGCTGCCTACAGAGATCCCAGGCCTGGCCATCGGGCCCAGTGTTGGCCAGATGGAGGGTGGGAAGCGTGGTTCCTCTGTCTGGTCTGTGGCAGTGACTCACCAGAGTCCCCAACCACACATGCACACATAGGGGCCCTCGGCCGGTCTAGGGGGACTCGGTCCCACAGCAGCGGCCAGATGGCCAGGAATCCAGGGTACGGTGTTGACCCAAAGCAGCAATTGTGTAATAGGATTGGCTGCTGGTTGAGAGCCTGAACTCACAGGCTGAGAGGGCTGCCTGCCTCCCCCTGCCCACAGGCCCCCACAAGAGCTGGGCTGGCCTACCTGTGAGGGGGGCGTCCGCTGTCAGCACACCCCCCACGGAGGGAGAAACATTCCCCAGGGCCTCTGGAGCCTACAGCTGTAGCACCCTGGCCTTGCCCTGGTGAGCTCTGGGTGGAGGTTAGGGCATCTGACACCTCAGGACAGACTCTGAGGGAGGGAGGGCCTTACAAGGAGCCTGGGGCGCTCTGTCCTGGGGTGCCAGGAGGAGTCTTCCGGGGTATAAATGGTTAAGCATGGCTACTGACAGAGATGACAGTTCACATCCACCCAGAGACGCCTCGAAAGACAGGCTTGGAGATCTCATTCTGAAAGGTGCCGGTCATGAAACCACGAAGCACAGTTCACTGTGCACCCATGTGGTTGTCATGAGTCAGGACTGACTAGAGGAAGAGTGGCTGGGGTATTTATTGGCAGTTCAGGAAGGTGCCTCAGGAGGAGGGGCCTTAACTGGCCCTTGGGAGCAAGTGGTTAGGCAGCAGCCATTGGAGCCAGGCAGCCTGTCTACTCTGGCTGTGTGAGCTTGCTGGGGTGGCTGGCTTCTCAGAGGCTCAGTTTCCTCGTCTGTACATTGGGAATGATAGCATCCCTCCCCGACGTGGTGGTCTGGAGGAAGAAGTGTGGGTTTCCGTGGAGCACCCAGCACTGTGGCTGGGCTGCAGTCTGCTGCAGTGCCTCGGAGCCATTCTTAGCTCTTCTCAGTGCTGCCGTGATGGCCAGGGAAGGATTTCTGCCGGAGAAGAGACGTGGGAAGTGCAGCCCCGGACAGGGAATGGCACCTGCTAAGGCTCAGAGGTGTGAGAGTATCAGGAAATGGACTGTCAGGCAGATGGGGGAGCTGGGCCACAGCCAGGTGGGGGCATACCTGGGCCCCCTTGCTTAGGTCATGAGGCTGGCGCAGAGGCTGTTCACCTCAGGGGTAGTCAGAGGGACACAGTGTGTTACTGGCAGTCCCCAGATCATCATCGTCTGACTCAACCCCTAGAACAGACTATAAAGCCTATTACACAAAAAATTCAAGGTATATGCAATAGTTTGTAATAACGAACACATACTACTTTGTGACGTGTATCAAAACATTGTTGTTATTATTATTGCTGTATTATGTTAAAGTTGTTTGAGTGTATCTGAAAGTGTTTAATTTTTTCCTGCATAGAAAGGTACACTACATACTCTATCCTAACACACTATTTGACTAGCTGACATTAGATACAAACCATGCCTCACTCTTCTGACTTATGTACAAATTCAATCTAAAGACTGATTTAGGAATGAAACTTGTTCATAATCCGGGGAAAGCCTGTATATATTTGGCATGTTGGATAAATGTCTATTTTTGTCCTGTTATGTGCTGGAAATTGTCTTAAATCAAAGCAAACCCATTGCTGTTGAGTCAATGTGGACTCCTAGCAACCCTGTAGAACAGAGCAGAACCTCCCCGCAGGGTTTCCAAGGCTGTAGTTTTTACAGAAGCCGACTGCCACATCTTTCCCTGTAGAACAGACAATGGCTTGAACTGCTGACCTCTTGGTGAGCAGCTAAGCACTTCTTCACTGCGCCACTGAGGCTCCTGGCTCAGGCCCTGGGGAAACAGCAGTGAACACGACAGGCAAGAATTCCTGCCCTCTTAGAATTCAGTCTGAGAACATATAAAACGAACACGTCAATTTATGTTTACTAATGTCCGGTATGGAAACCCTGGTCGTGTAGTGGTTAAGTGCTACGTCTGCTAACCAAAAGGTTGGCAGTTCAAATCCGCCAGGCCCTCCTTGGAAACTCTATGGGGCATTTCTACTGTGACCTCTAGGATCGCTGTGGTTGGAATCAACTTGATGGCAGTGGGTTCAGTTCGGGTAATGTCAGGTATAAAGCCTCTGTGGCCCGAAGGTTAAGAGCCACAGCTGCTAACCACAAGATTGGCAGTTCAAAGCCACCAGCCACCCACTAGAAACCCCATGAAGCAGTTCTACTCTGTTGTATAGGATCACTGTGACTCAGAATTGATCAGTGGCAGGATTTTTTTGATATTTTTTTTAAGAAAGAGGAATCAAAGGCCAAGAGTGGAGAGGCATGGAGTTGTCAGGGAGGGCCCCTGAGGAAGTGACGCCTGAGAGGGGCTAAATGAAGCAAACCCTGCAGAGATGGGGATAGGGAAAGGAGAAAATGTACCCCAAGGTGCCCCACGCCCTTTGGGTGCATACTAGGTGCTTCTGAGCAGCTGCCACTGCTGATGCCACTATTAGTAATAAAAAAAATCCCATTGCCGTCAGTTCCAGCTCGTAGCAACCCTCTAGGGCGGGGTAGAACTGTCTCATGGTTTCCAGGAGCACCTGGTGGATCTGAACGGCTGACCTGCATTTCCAGTAATAGCAGCAGGAGTGATAGAATCCAAACCAAACCGGCTGTGTCAGGTCGCCTGCACCTCCACATCTGTTGGAGTAGACCCGTGCTCTGCGGGGTCCCAGTGGTGGGTTTCTCAGAAGCACGTCTCCAGGTCTCTTCCTTCTCAGGCACCTCTGGGTGCACTTGACCCTGCGACCTTCCGGTTGCATCACCCAGGGACTTTGTAATTAAAATAGCTGTGGTTTTTCATTGTAACAGAAGCGTGGAGGCAGATGAAACAGAATGCGGGGTGAGGAGCTACCTGGACCAGGACCCTAGTGGCAGGGCTACTGTTGTGGTTGAGACCGATGGGGGTAATAGATTGTAGACCACATGTCCCCATTTTACAGATCAGCAGCTGAGGCTCTGAGCGGTACGGGGTCCTCCTGAGCTCACACGGCTGGTGAGGCCCGCCCAGAGCACCTCTGTGCCGCCCCTGTCTCTATAGGAATGCTCGCCCTATGCGGCGCACCTCTACGACGCCGAGGATCCGTCCACGCCGCTGCGGACAGTGCCCGGACTGTGCGAGGACTACTGCCTGGACCTGTGGCAGACGTGCCGCAGCCTGATCCGCCACCTGTCGCCCGACCGCGAGCTCTGGGCGCTGGAGGGCAACCGGGCCAAATTCTGCCGCTACCTGTCCCTGGATGATGCCGACTACTGCTTCCCGCGCCTGCTGGTCAACGAGAACCTCAACTCCAACTTGGGCCGGGTGGTGGCCGACGCCAAAGGCTGCCTGCAGCTCTGCCTGGAGGAAGTGGCCAATGGGCTGCGCAACCCCGTGGCCATGGTGCATGCGCGGGACGGCACCCACCGCTTCTTCGTGGCCGAGCAGGTGGGGCTGGTGTGGACCTACCTGCCGGATGGCTCGCGGCTGGAGAGGCCCTTCCTGAACATCAGCCGGGCGGTGCTGACCTCTCCCTGGGAGGGTGATGAGCGCGGCTTCCTCTGCATCGCCTTCCACCCCCGCTTCCGCCACAACGGCAAGCTCTACGTCTACTACTCTGTGGGCTTCGGCTTCGAGGAGTGGATCCGCATCAGCGAGTTCAGGGTCTCTGAGCACGACGGGAACACCGTGGACCACAGCTCCGAGAGGTGGTGTCCCCAGGGAGCCTGGCCAGCGTCGGGTAGGGCTGGTGGGGCATCCGCGTCAGGTGCTCGGTGCCTGTAGGTTGTTAAACTGCCTGCCTGGGGGAGGTGAAACCCGTACATGGTCTGACAATTAAGTCCATGAACTTAACTGATTTGAGTGCTGTCTACCTCTTTGCCGAATATCACTACAGTCACCTTCAAAATGCTCCCCTTGGGAAGCCAGGCACCCACACCATCACCTAGCCCACCCTTCAAAGCAATTTTGGAACTCTTTCTGGTATGCCAATGTGCACAGTGGCATGGTGGCACGTTCGCAAACTTAATTGTCTAGTTGTCTGTGAGGGAGTTTTTAGCTAGTAAACAAATAACTATTGGAACACCCTCCCTACTCACCTGATCTGGCCCCCAGTGACTTTTTTTTTTACCTGAAGAGAAAGGAAATATTGAAAGGAAGACATTTTGCTGACAATTAGACCATCAGGGGTAATATGATGACAGCTTCGGTGGCCATTCCAGAAAGAGGTCCGAAATTGCTTTGAAGGGTGGACTAGGCACTGGCATCAATGCACAGCTTCCCAAGGGGAGGACTTCAAAGATGATCACGGTGATCTTCAGCAATGAGGTGTGTAGTTCTTCTTCTAGGATGAGTTCTCGAATTTCATTGTCAGACCTTGTATTCTCGGGTGCGAGGAAGGACAGTTGGAAAAGAGAAATCACCCACGGAGTCAGGCCCCAAATGCTTGCATCTGGCCCTCAAGTCCTGGCATTTCTCTAGTCTATGGTCCGTACTAATGGGTTCTGTAGTTGAGAATTCACTTTCTCACTAACATCTGTTATTTATATTAAGATCAATACTCAAGACACCGCCACAGTCCTTTGCAGACAGTCACACAGGGCAGGGACAGGCTTGCGTTCCCCGGTGTCCATGTTCTCAGCTGAGATCAAACACGCGGCGCTCTGTCTGCTTATTTCAGCTCTTCTACTGTATGTAAACGAATGTCCCGTTGGCCATCTATGTTTTCGCATCTCTGTGTTTTTGTTGGTAATTTTGTTGTTAAAATGGTCCCCGCATGGAGTGCTGAAGCACTGGGGAGCATCCCTGTGCAGGCCAGGGCTGTGCTTGGCCTCCCGGAGCACACGATGCATTGGGTCAGCTTCCCCGGGCCGTACGGCACTGCTGACCACACATTCACTTCCCGTGAAACAACAATGCACGTGAAACAGCATGTCTGTAAACAGAAACACACACAAAACAAGTGTCTGAGTCAGCTAGTGCTGCTGTAACAGAAACACCACAGTGGGTGGCTTTAAAAGAGAAATGTAACTCTGTCCTGTTCCTTAGGCTTCAAGTCCAAATTCAGGGCATCGGCTCTTGGGGAAAGGCCTTCTCTGTTGACTCTGGAGGAAGGTCCCTGTTGTTAGTCATCCCCGGGGCTGGGAGCTTCCGAGATACAGGAACCCTTGGTGGTCTGAGGCCCCCAGCTGTCAGCTTGCTTCCCTGTGTATTCCAAGAGATTGCCTCAAGGCGCAGTACAGTCTGACACAACTGTGGGCCACCAACCCAACCGCAGCCCATCCTCCCTTGTTAGCACCGCAGAGGTGGGATTTACAGCTTTCAGGAACATTACGCAACACCAGGAATCCTAGCCTAGCCAAATGGCTACTCTCCTTTTGAGGGAAACACAATTCAGTCCGTGACAACAAGGCTAAGTATTGGTGGCTGATGCAGGTATTGTGACCAGGGACTCGAAGGCACCTGCGTTTCCTCTAACGCAGTGATGCAGTTAGTGTTCTAGGTGCCGCGGCACTGGCACGGACTCATGGCGACCTGGCGTACAACAGAGGGACACGCTGCCGCGTCCCGTGCCATCCTCATGGTCATTGCTGTCTCTGGGCCCATTGTTGTAGCCACTGTGTTGGTTTGTCTTGCTAAGGGTCTGCTGCTTTTTTTTCTTGCGATTAAGTGAGAGTGTACATCCCAATCAGTGCGGCATGCCTGCCGATCTATGGGTGCCTGCTGCCCTTGCCCCAGGACAGCACACTCCTCCTTTTCATTCTGAACTTGTCGTACCTTCCTAACAAGCCCCTGCCCTTCCTCTCCCCACTCTTCTCTCCCATCTAGAAAGAGACCAGTAGGACAGCCTCCTATAAATCCGTAGAACCATGATGTGCTCTAACCATGTGGTCACATTTTATCCCTGAATCTAGTCCATTTTTGTCTGTTTTCTGAGCAAGGGCAGCAGCAGGTCTACTGCCCATGCTCCCAGGGGATTCCCCCAGGCCACTGGACCATCAGTTGTGATCTTAGTAGAGTTCTTGAGCTGCACCCCTCTTTTTCTCATGTTACCATAGGGACTCGGCACTGTGTGCCTCATTGTGGCTGCTTTTGCTGGTGGCCAGGCACCTTGTGGTTCTTCTGGTCACGTGTTGATACAGTCTCCCATTCACACGGGTCCTTCTGTCTTCCGGGCTCGCTCTTCCTCGTGTCTTTGGTGTTCTTGCTGATCATCTTACGCCTGAGTTGGGACCATTTGATGTACCTCAGATGGCAGCCTGCTAGCTTTTAAGACCCCAGATACCACTCACCAATATGGGGTGCAGAAGACTCACTTAGTAATAGGCTGATTACACCAACTGGGTCTTCCTCTTTCTTATCAAGCATGATGTCCTTCTTCCAGGGCCATTCCTCCTAATAACATATCCAAAGTACACAGGACAAAGCCTTTCCATCCTGCTTCTAAGGAGCATTCTGTCTGTACTCTTCCAAGGCAGATCCATTCCATCCTCTGACAGTCCATGGTATATTCATTATTCATCCCCAACACCATAATCCAAAGCCATCAATTCTTCAGTCTCCCTTATTCATAGTCCAGCTTTCACATACATTTGAGATGATAGAAAATACTATGGCTTGGGTCAGGCACACCTTAGTCCTTGAAGTGACCTCTTTGCTTTTTAAAATTTTAAAGAGGTCTTTTGTTGCAGATTTGCTCTATGCGATAATATGTCATTTGATTTCTTGACTGCTGCTTCCGTGGGCATTGATGGTGACCCCAGGGAAAATGAAATCCTTGGCCATTTCAATCTTTTCTCCGCTTGTTATTTATTGGCCCAGCTGTGAAAATTTCTGTTTTCTTTATATTGAGGGGAAAGGAGGCTTGATGTTACAGTGGTTAAAATGCTCGGCTGCTAACCACAAGGTCAGTGGTTCAAACCCACTAACCACTTGATGGGAGAAAAATGTGCAAACCCTATGGGGCATTATAGGGTCTCTGAGTTGGAATGGACTCCATGGCCAACACAGGAGGTTGTGGTCTTTGATCTATAGAATGTAACTGCTACATATAACCAGATTTAGCTGTGCTTTGTTCCAGGCTCATTTCATTTCCTTCTTCTAGAACTCTGTGGTTCATAGGTGCCATCGAGTTGGTTCCAACCCGTAGCAGCCCTGTGTCCAACAGACTGAAATCCTGCCCAGTCCTTTGCCATCCTCACACCGTCACCGTCGTGCATGAGCTCGCTGTTCAAGCCACGCTGTCAGTCCATCTTGTTGAGGGTCTTCCTCTTTCTCGCTAACCCTCTGCTTTACCAAGCATGATGTCCTTCTCCAGGGACTGATCCCTCCTGATAACGCATCCAGAGTATGTGAGACAAAACCTGACCATCCTGCTTCTAAGGAACACTCTGATTTTACTTCTTCCAAGACAGATTTGCTCATTCTTTTGGCAGTCTGTGGTATATTCAGTATTCTTTGCCAACGCCACAATTCAAAGGCATTGTTACGGTGGATGGCCTTGGCCCTTCTGACCCCTAAACAGGGCTCTTGTTCTTTACTGGGTAAGAATAATCAGGAGAGGATGTGCAGTTTTCCACACTAGCAAAGATTTACTAGAAAGGAGCTTCCCAGTGGAGAGGAGGAGGACCTTGGGAACACTTACGCCTGCCACTTCTAACTACTCTTAGGGGGTATTGTGCCTGCACAGTTTCTTGTTCCCCTGGTTCAATCTCCTGGGTCTGGCTGCAGCTCTCTACAACTCTGATCAACTCTGTCTCCTCTGCACGTGCTTGTGAATTTGGTCTAAACCGGCTTTTCTGACAAACAACTTCAGGGGTAATTTAAGCAAGGCATCCTCAGATGTGGGTGGTAAAGTAAGTTGCTTATTACGCCGGAATGTTCCAAGGTGTGGTTAGGCTGGCCCGCCTGTGTCTTCCTTTTTCCTTGCTCAGCTTCCACAAGTGCATGAGGTAATTCAAAATGCCATGGCTTGGGTTAGGCACATCTTCGTCTTCTGCAAGGTGACTTCTTCACTTCCCAAGACTTTAAAGAGGTCTTTCGCAGCAGATTTGCCAGATGCAATGTGTCATTTGATTCCTTGACTGCCTCTTCCATGGCTGTGGATGGTGGATCCAAGTTAAATGAAATCTTTGACAACTCTGTTTATCTTAGTGCTGCTGATTGGTTCAGCTGTGAGGCTTCGTGTTTTCTGTAGGTCAAGATATAATCCATACTGTAGGTTGTGGTCTTTGATCTATATAAAAACTCTGTGAGATTGGTATTGTTTCCCCCACTTTGCAGATGGAAGCATAGAGAATTGAAGTGACCTCCAGGTCACACCACTGGAAGAATCTGAGCCGGTACCCATGTTTGTGTGTCTCCAAAGTTCATCCCATGTGCCCCATGCCCCCTGTCCACTGTCTTGTCATGGCCAGAAGTCACCACTCTCAGCCATGCTTTTTCCTTCTCCCCATCTGAATCCCCTGCCATACACAAATTACTCTCCTCTCCACCTCCAGCAGGCTTATCTGTGCCTGCGCCCGGGCCTTTTCATCTCTCACCACTTACAGAGCCTGCTCCCTGCATCTTGTCTCTGCCCCAGGTCTTTGTAAGAAGAGGTTGACCTGGCCAGACATGAAAATCTGAGTCCAGTAGAACAAAGACTTCGCCAGTTAATTCTGTGTTGTTGTTGGGTGCCAAGGAGTCAATTCTAAATCCTAGTGATCCCCTGTGATGGAGTAGAACTGCCCCTAGGGTTCCCTAGGCTGCAGTCTTTACTAAAGGGAGCCCTGGTAGCGTAGTGATCAAGCACTCGGCTGCCAACCAATAGCTCAGAGATGGAGGGACAGAACAGGTGTGTCTTTTAAATCCTGACTTCAGGTCAGGGATGAAGGTGGAAGGCGAAAGAATAGAGACTGGACGTGTGCCAGAGTGGGGATTCTAACAGGGTCCTAAAGGAAAGCCTGTAGGTTGGGACCTGTAGGTGGAATTTCCCTGTTGGGACAATAGAGGAGGGTCCCCAGGGGAAGGAGTGAAGCACAGCCCACACCATCCGGCCACCATCCCTCGAGGTAACTGCAGATAGCAAATGAGGAGATGTGTAGAAGTGGCTACCATGTGGGAAGCTGTGACGATGGAGAAGTGACCGTTTGTGCCAGTGACAAGACTGACGATATTCTGTAATCCTAACAGGGAGGGTGCTCAAGACCAGAACTGGAAGACTTGAGCTCTAGTAGTGCACTGCTACCCGTGGGCTGTGTGACTTTGGGCAAGTTGCTGAACCTCTCTGAGCCTTCCGCTTCTCATTGGTCCAATGGGGAATGAACTATCCCTGGCTCAGCCTAACTGCCAGTCCTTGTGAAAATTGGCTGTAAGGGACATGAGAGGTCTTATCTGCTGTGAAGTGGCTTCTGAGACAGAGGGCCTTTAACTGCTGTGATCTTGATTTGTGTTTTTGGCTCCAGTGTGGGAGCCGAGTCTTGGTGATGCAGTGGTAGAATTTTTGCTGTCCACATGGGAGACCTAGGTTCAAGTCCTGGCCAGTGCCTCTCAGGCACAGCCATCGCCTATCTGTCAGCGGAGGCTTCGGTGTTGCTGGGATGCTGATCAGGTTTCAGCAGAGCTCCCAGACAGAGATGGGCTGTCAATCAGCCTGTGGAAAGCCTGTGATGACAGTGGTCCAGTGGGTTCTCAGCTAATTATGGGGACGGCACTGAGCAGCGTTGCTTTCCATTGTGCTCAGGGTGGCTGTGAGCCAGAGCCAGCACCATGGTGGCTAGCAGTGTCTTCCTTTAGGATAATCCTGGAGATTGAGGAGCCGGCCTCGAACCACAACGGGGGCCAGCTGCTCTTTGGGGACGACGGCTACCTCTACATCTTCACCGGAGACGGCGGGATGGCTGGAGACCCCTTTGGGAAGTTTGGAAATGCCCAAAACAAGTATGTTCTGCTTTCTGTTGGTTGGTGGGTTGATTTAAATACTCTGGAGCCTCTCACGCTGTTCTGGAGGGGGGAGGTACTGCCCCAGCAAGGCAGTGGAGGTCAGGCGACAGGGCTTCTCTCTGAGATCAGCCCCCTCCTGGAGCCAGAGGAAGGGAAGTAGTGCTGTCAGACCAAGCAGGGACAGTGAGTCAGTTGGGACAGGGTCCTATGGGCACGTGGGCTTTCTGCTGCAGGATTTACCCATGGTGACATGAAAAATATTCTTACTCTCAGTGACCTACCTCCTGGCTTGAGCGGCTGGCCTGCCTCATTCCACACACACATGCGCACAGACGTGCATACTTGTGCATGCATGCACACACACACACACACACACACACAATCTTGTGAGTATAGAGAGGGACACCAGCAGTCTCAAGGCAGCCTCCTTTGTCCTCTTAGCTGAAGCAACAAACCTTCCTCGATCTAGAAAATGAAAATAGCAAATATGAAGTTGATTACAGTAATTACAGGACTCACGATGCTGACTTTGGCTTTCACTCGTGGCCATCTAAGAGTCATGCCAGCTTCCTCGTATTTGGGATGTGTTTAAAGATGAAGCTGCGAAAATAGAAATTAAGAATTTATGGATAATTGGACAGAACTTGAAAATACCATTTTGCAGCTAGGAGTTGTCCCCCCTCCCTTATTAAAGCGGGGTGCAGGCAGGGGCTCTGGCGTGTGGTCTGCAGTTTGGCGCTGACCAGGCAGGAGTGTGTAACACACTGGGGGCGTAATGCCTCTTCTAGCAGTAGGGGTCACGTGTGAAGTCGGTTTGAACTCACAGCGACCCCGGGTGCAGCAGAATGAAACACTGTCCAGCCCTGTGTCTTCCTCAGAGTCACTGTGAGGCTTGTGCCCACGTGGGAGCCGCTGTGTCAGTCCATCACATTGGTGCACAACGACTGTTTGCTGAGGGAATAAGTCAGTGACCAGAATCTCAGCCGAATGCCCAGCGCAGGGTCCAGGACAGGGCTAGGGGAGCAGAGGGACCTCTTGGGGGCTTCCTTGGCAGGTTGGGACAGCACTGGGCCGGAAGTGAGGCCACTCCCAGCGCACCAGGCAACATCAGCTTCTGGAACCTCTGGAGTGTGACAAGACCAGAGACAGGTTTTCCAGAGCCATGAGGAAGAGGGGGACGGCCTTCTCTTCCCCTCGGCTGGGGGCGAGTAGCATGACAACAGTGACACATGACGGGAAGACCCTTCAGTGTGTTTGATTTTTGATGTCCCGTGGACCACCAAAAGAACAAATAGGTCTGTTCTGGAAGAAGTATAACCAGAGTGGTCCTTGGAAGCAAAGATGGCAAGACTGCATCTTATAGACTTTGGACACGTGGTCAGGAAGAATCAGTCCCTGGAGCAGGGCATCATGGTTGGTAGAGTGGAGGGTCAGCAAAAAGAGGAAGACCCTCAACGAGATGGATTCACACAGTGGCTGCAGCGGTGGGCTTAAGCCCAAAGACGACTGTGGGCATGGTACAGGATCGGGCAGCATCTTGTTCTGTTCCTGGGGTTGCTGTGAGTCAGAACCTGCTCGATGGCACCTCACAACAACCCAGTGCATAGCTTTTTTTTTTTTGTGTGTGTGTGTGTGGTCCCTCACTGTTAGCATTTGGTGTCTTCCTTCTGGGTTGTTTTTCAAGGCAGGGTGATGTGTTTTATCCATTTGATGCAACTGTGTACCTTGTCATTCTCACTAAGCACTAGCACCCCAGTTCCACATCATTAGAGATGCCTCACAGGTGTCCTTCTTCACAGTGACAAAGCATTCCTGCCCAATGGATGCATGTGTAAAATGTGGTTGTCATGTGCCATGGAGTCTGTTCCAGCTCCTAGCGGCCCTGTACCTGCTGCTGTCAAGTTGATCCCGACTCGTGGTGACCCTATAGCACAGAGTAAAGCTGCCCCATAGGGTTTCCCAGCTGGTCATCTTCATGCAGGAAACCCGGTGGTGCAGTGGTTAAGTGCTATGTCTGCTAGCCAGAAGGTTGGCAGTTGAAATCCACCAGATGCTCCTTGGAAACTCTACGGGGTGGTTCTGCTCTGTACTGTAGTGTTGCTATGACTCAGAATGAAGGGCAGTGGGTTTGGTGTTTTTGGAATGTTTATGCAGATAGACTACCACATACTCACAGATTTTTCTCCTGCTGAGCCGCTGGTAGGCTCCAACCACAAGCCTTTAGGTTAGCCTGTCCAAAACCCAACCCACCACCATCGAGGGAATTCCGACTCACAGCAACCCTGTACCCTGTCTAAAAGGTCTCTTGTCACTAGATCATCTGTGTGTACAGTATCTTAGACAGAGCTTTGGACCGGTCAAGTGCCTGATGCATAGTGGAGGGATGGATGGGTGGGTGGGTGGAGGGATGGATGGGTGGGTGGGTGGAGGGATGGATGGGTGGGTGGGTGGAGGGATGGATGGGTGGGTGGGTGGAGGGATGGATGGGTGGGTGGGTGGAGGGATGGATGGGTGGGTGGGTGGAGGGACGACAGAAGAGAGGACAGAGAGGGTTACCCAGCAGGTAAGTATCAGGGAGATGCCACCTCAGGGTCTCTAGCCCGCATCGAGGCTTTTCCTGTCCCCCCTGGCGACCCCGTGTCGGCACCCCGTCCCTCGCCCGCAGGTCGGCTCTGCTGGGTAAGGTGCTGCGCATCGACGTGGACAGGACTGAGCGCGGCCCGCCCTACCGCATCCCACCCGACAACCCGTTCGCCGACGACCCCGCCGCGCGGCCGGAGGTCTACGCCCTGGGCGTGCGCAATATGTGGCGCTGCTCCTTCGACCGCGGCGACCCGGCGACGGGCGCGGGCCGCGGGCGCCTCTTTTGCGGTGACGTGGGCCAGAACAAGTTCGAGGAGGTGGACCTGGTGGAGCGCGGCCGCAACTACGGCTGGCGCGCGCGCGAGGGCTTTGAGTGCTACGACCGCAAGTTGTGTGCCAACACCTCCCTTGGTGACCACGCGCCCTGTGTCCCTCCCCGGGCAACCCCTCCCCAGGCCCCACCCCACCCCACGGGCTGTGCATCACCTCCTCGGTGATTGAGCTCTTCCTGGTCACGACTTTTCCTGAGTTCAGCCCCGAGGTCATGGGCTGTGTGCTCTCCTTTGCCTCCCTCAGTGACCATGCGCCCTGGGCTTTGCCCCCAGAACCCTTTTCCCGAGTCCACTTCCCACCTCATAGGCTGTGGGCCAGTGCCTCCCTCGGTGACCGCCATGTCTCCTGTCGCTCTGCAAACACAGCTCTCCTAAGAGGCAAAGCAGAACTGCCTCATGGGGTTTCCAAAAAGCGGCTGGTGGATTCTAACTGCCAACCTTTTGGTTAGCAGCTAAAGCCATAAAACTACTACTGCGTCACTAGGGCTCCACACCCCTCCCCGTGAACCCCTAGTCTGAGATATAACCCCTACCCCTGCTTCACCGGCAGTGGGTTGACACCTCCCACAGTGACTGCCTCATTTGGTGTCCATCCCCGTGCACCCCCCAGCTGAGATCTACCTCCCACACCTCTGGGCTGTGAGCTAGAGCCTCCCTTGGTGACCACACTCCCCAAGAGGACACCCTGGACCCGGCATCCTCCAGGGGTGCCTGAGCTACTCCCAGCCCTGCCTACCCCTCACGCCCCACTCCGTGGTGTCTGCCCTGGGCCCCAACCAATCCACCAGTGTGCGCTTTCAACCTCGGGCACATGCCTTCTGTGCTGTAAGCCCCTGTGATGCCATCTCAGGGGTCACCCGAGACCTCCATCCCTCTCTGCCCTGCCCTCCTGGAGAACTGAGGTGGGAACAGGGCTGCCCCCTCCAGGAGGCTGCCCAAGGAGGCGCCCTCCCTGCATGCAGGCTCACCCTAGCTTCTCCCCCTGCCAGACGACGTTCTGCCCATCTTCGCCTACCCCCACAAGCTGGGCAAGTCAGTTACGGGAGGCTACGTGTACCGCGGCTGCGAGTACCCCAACCTCAACGGCCTCTACATTTTCGGTGACTTCATGAGTGGGTGAGTGGGGCCCTGCTCCCGTGCTGCTCTCACTGGCTCCAGGGCTGGGCTGCACCCTGGCTCCCTGGGACTGCCCTAAGGTGATGTGTTGTGTGCCTGGCCCCGCTGCGGGTGTGCGCCCTGTGGGTCCCTTCTTCACGAGGCACCCTGGGGTCCTCCCTAGCTCTCTGGAGCGTCTCCAGCCTTTGCTGGCTGCCCAGGGTGCCTCAGGAGGGCATAGTTCACTACCTGAAAGAGAGGCTGCTTACTTCTAAGTGGATCTCATGGTGCTCCCCTCCCCCGAGGGCTATGGGCTCCGGCCTGACTGCATTCTGCTGGAGAAGGAAGGACAGAGGTGGGTGGTGACAAGAGCACTTTCCTCAGCAGACCCAGGGCCACCTCACTAGCTGGGAGTCAGGACCTGTCCTGAGGCAGCTGACCAGACCTAGAGCTCTGCCCACCCCACCCCAGCCATTGCCATCGTAGGGACTGCAGGGAGCAGTGGTTAACGTGCCCCTCACACGGGCCAGGAGACCGAGGCCAGGAGGGAAGTAGCTACCCCAGGGCACCCTGCTGAGGTGGTCGTCCTGCCGGCTGAGCTGGGGCACAGCAGGTCTGGTTGTTGGGGCCTGCAGGGTCTTCCTGCCTGATCCCTGTGCTCTGGCCCACCCACTGAGCAGGAGTATCAGTGGCTTGTTGAAGCTCAGAACCACCTCCTTCTCCCATTGTACAGAGGACAAAATGGAGGGCAGAGGGCTGGAGCCAGCCTGATGCCCAAGGAGGATATAACTTGGCACAGTGCTGGTAAGTCCAGGCCCTAGTGGCCTGGGTGCAAATCCTGACACATTTATTAACTGGATAACCTGAGGCCAGTTATCTCACCTCTCTGTCCCTTACTGTCCTCATCTGCAACACAGAGGTGACAGTAGTACATAATCACACGGTGGTTTTGAGGATTGAATCAGCCAGTACCCTGGTGGCACTTAGAGTCTGGTGTGTGTTTGTCATACAGTGGCTGCTCTTAATCCTACCTTGCCTCTCCCTGAGAGGACAGCTGGGTAGTGTTCCCGAGGAGGGGAAATAAAGAAGTCAGAGACGGTGGAAGGAGTCTCACCTCCTACAGGCTGCTGACTCCAGGTTGGTTCACAGCCAGTCCATCTGCACCCTGGAACTGAGAGAGAACTCTGACCTCAGTCTCTGTATGCTGTACCCTTCTTCCAGCTCCATTTCTTCCAAAGGGGACTCAGCTTTGTCATCTGTAAAATGGGTCTAGATGAAGCCTCTGTTTTACCTCTCATAACAAATTACCACAAATTTTTGTGACTTCACAGACATTTATTCTTGTGAAGTTCTGAAGGACAGCATCCAAAATCAGGGTGTCAGCAGGGCTGCAGCTCCCCCAAGCGCCTATGAGAAATGCACTCCCAGCTGATCAGTGGGCTGGGGTTGAGATGGAGGGCAGGAATCCAGTTGGTCTTGTTCACTGTTGTGTCTGTCTGGCATGTAGTAGGTGCTCAGTAAAGATTGCATGCAGGACCAGCTTTGTGGAGATGCGCCTGTGTGGTCGGTCATCAGGCCCCACACTCAGAAGGCTCCACACTTGGTTGAATGTCGTGCTGTCACCATCAGGAAATTCTTAATTCACCCTGCATAGGGGGCCCTGCACCTTCATTTGGCACTGGACACGGGAAATTTTGTGTGGTTCTGATTGCTTAGATAAATAGATGAATAGGTAGATAGGTGGATGAATGGGACAGATGGATGGGTGGGTGGATGGATGGATGGGTGGGTGGGTGGATGGTAGGATGGATCCTTTGGTGGGTAAATAATGGATGAATAGATAACAGATGATTGGATGGATAGATGTATGGATGGATAATGGGTGCAAAGGATGCTGGATAAGTGGATGGGTGGGTGAGTGGATGGATGGACAGATGGATGGATGGATGGACAGATGGATGGACAGATGGATGGATGGATGGGCAGATGGACAAGTAGATACATGAGTGAATGGACGAGTGGATGGATGCATGAATTGGTGATGGGGGTAGGTGAATGGACGGATAGGTGGGTGAATGTGTGGACAGATAGGTAAATGGGTGGATGCTTGTGCAGACAGATAGATAACTGGATGGATGGGTTGATGGACTGGTGGATACATGGACACATTGGTCGTGAATGGGTAGGGTTCCCCCGGGTACCATGCCAATCAGGATCCCACAGCTCATCCTGCTTTGTAGGCGTCTGATGTCCCTCCGGGAGAATCCAGACATTGGCCATTGGCGTTACAGTGAGATCTGCATGGGCCGTGGCCAGACCTGTGCGTTCCCAGGCCTCATCAACAACTACTACCCCCACATCATCTCCTTCGCGGAGGATGAGGCTGGTGAGTGTGCCCGAGACTCAGCAAGTGCTGCCTCTCTGCCAGAGCTGCCCTATGCCTGAGTCCGGTGCCCTGGGGGTCCTGCTGCCCTGTGACTTGAGGAGGGCTGTCTCGGGCCTGGCCGTCACCCTGGGAAGTGAGATGTTCTTGCTTGTTCACTTGGCTTGTTGTGCATTCTTGAGCAAAATTCACCTCTCTAAGATTCCCTTTCCTCATCTGGAGAATGGGAGTGGGGGTCTCCACACCTTCCTCCTGTCTTCTTTGCCACACCCCAACATCCTGGGCAGCGTTGCTGGGAGGACTGGAATGCTGACCTGGGTAAGGGCCCAGGGCCATTAGTTGGGACAGGCAAGGGTCTGTAACAGTAGGGGTGCTGGCAGGCTGGCAAGCAGGTGTGTGAAGAGAGCCCCTCCACCACCCCAGGCGCTTCACAGCAGATGTGTTGGGCCCCGCGAAATGAAGTCACACCGTCATTTAAAAGCAGGCCTTCTCACCCGCTCGTCAGTCCTTCATTACGTAGACTTCATGTTTTCAATACAAGGAAGGGGGAGGGGAGAGGAAGAGGGGCCAGGCTGCTGGATCCGCTCTAGCCCCCTGCCTTTGTCCTTGGCCTGGAGATTGTCCCGGGACAAAAGCCGAGGGGCCCCCAGAGGGCCATGGCGGGTGCTTAGCAGAGTTGCTAGGGAACGGCCACCCCGGGGGGTCTTTCTCAGGTGTCCCCTGCAGGGCCCAGTGCCCAGAGCCCCCAGCCTGAGTATGGGAAAACTTTTTGGAGCTGACACCCATCAGAATCTGAATTCCAAAGGGCAGTCCCAGACATCCACTGCCACCGCCAAGGCCATCAGGCTCCTGAGAGCTCTTCCTTTTGGTCAATAGGGGGTTAACATGTCTGGGAGGGAGGTGATAACCCCCACCCCAACCCAGAGCCGAAGGTACAGTTCCCCAGAGCCCTTCATCAGTGCTCTGAGTGACACTGAGAGCCAGTGGCTCGATGGAGGCCCTGTCAGCCCACCAGCCCAAGATTGCACATCAGCTCCTGGACAGCCCAGTGCTCGGCTCCGACACAAGCTGACTGCTGCCAGCTTCCGGCTCCACGTCAGGCTCGGAGTTGTTCTTCCGGCGCTGGAGAACTGCAGACAAGGCCCTCTGGGCCCGGTGTCCTTCATGGGCGACCACTGCTGCAAAGACCAGGAGGATGTGATGGCCCTGGGAGATGGGCAGTGCAGCAAGGCCCCTGGGCAGGGGTGAGGCTCAACTCCAGCGGAGCAGGGCTGCTAAGTGCTTGGGAGGCAGCCTGTACCCCACACAGCCCCGGAGTCCTTTGAGCAGGCCAGGAAGAGCCAGGGGTCAAGCAGACAAAGAGGATGGAGGATGCACTCAGGGCAGGAGGAGCAGTCTGTGCAGGGGGTCTTGGTCCCCTCAGGAGCTGGAGTTTTGGGGGTGAAGCTGCCTAGCCAGAAAGGAGGCAGGGGCCACTCCTGAAAGATTCCCAGAGAGGGAAGAGGCCGCATAGCAAATGTGTGGTCCTGCCTGTGGATGCTGTCTTGCCACGGTACCCTGCTGTCTCCCATCCCCGAAGTCTTCATGGTCGCTCACCATGCCAACCTTCCCCTGTCCCAGCTAGTGCCCCGGGGCTGGTGCTTCTTGCCTCATTTACAGTCAGCCTGCAAGTGCAGGGTTCTTCAGATTTCCTGAGCTTTGTTTCTCAGACTCCACCCCTGTGCAGCCCTCCCTGACTGCACCGTCTGTAGGGACTTGCTTTCTTCCAAGTCCCTGCCATGCTTCACTGCCTGGCCCGCCCCCGCCCCAGCCCCAGGAGTGTGCTCACAAGGACAGAGGTTTCAGCGAGCAATAAGTGGGCTCTAGTGGATACCTGCCAGGTTGGGGGCAGGGTAGGAAGGACACACACAGTTGCTTGTAGTCCAAATCCTGGCCCCTCTGTGGGACTCTGTGACAGCACCACTCCAGCCTTCCTTTCCCCCACCTCCCAGGTTTCTGGTGGCTGTGGTGAGCAGAGTTGTGAGCACCTGATGCCAGGAGGTGCTTGGGAAATGATGGCTGTCACCACTCTCCCCATCCCCGGCCCCGTGCCACCAAAGACACTTGTACCAGGAAACCGATTCATTATGCCCATTTTACAGATGAGAAAAGAGAGGCTTGGAGAAGTCAAGTGATTGTTCCAAAATCACGTAGCTGGTACATGGCTAAGCCTGGAGGGCCCTCAGGGAAGCTGCTGCCCTGACCCCACACCTGTGTAGCACACCCCAGTAACCCTGACAATACCACGCTGGCAGTGTCTCATGCTGACTGCACACTTGCTAGGTGCTCTCTTAATCCCCATGGCAGTACTGTAAGGCACCCAGTCTAACAGATGAGGAAGTAGGGCTCGGAGAGGCACTCTGGCTGCAGTCACACAGCAGCAGTCAGGAGGGGAGCTGGGCTGAGGACTCACACCTGTGCCCCGAGGTGTTTGGTGCATGGCATGACCCAGAGGCAGGCAGCAGGGGTGGAGGCTGTGCCACCAGAAGGGAGGCAGGAGGTGAGGTTGGAGCTTGGGACCCCAGTGGTCCAAGGTGTCCGGGGGCGGGGCACAGTTCTCAGCCTCAGTTTGCAGTTCTGCGGCATGGAGGGAGGGCCCCACTGACCCAGAAGACCACCCCTCAGGGCTGGCTAGGATTCAGGTGGGTCTCGGAGTCTGGTGGTCCTGGGGATGGTGTTCTAGGGAGCATTTTCACTAAAATGTGGCACCTTGTTTTTTGTCCAAAGGGGAACTGTACTTCATGTCGACGGGGATACCAAGTGCCACAGCCCCACACGGGGTCGTCTATAAAGTGATTGACCCCTCCAGGTGAGCCCTGCCCTCCTGCTGTCTTCCAGGAGCTCACCTTCATGGCCTCATTTCCCTCTCCATCCCTAAGCTGGGTATGATACACTAAAATATTCACATTCCCATTTTACAGATGAGACAACTGAGGCCCAGAGAGGGAAGTGACTAGCCAAGCTCCCTGGGCTGGTGATGGGCAGAGCCAGGGTTAAAGCCCAGTCAGCCTGCCTCAGAGCCTAGCTCTAACTAACCCTGAAGAGAAGGAGCAGAGATATGATGGGGTGATGGATGAGTTATCTGGCCCCTGTGACAGCCCAAACCTGTGTCCTGCCCCACTCCTCCTCCTGGTTTCTTGGGCTGACCCCTTCTCTGCATCCTTCCTCAGACACTACCCACTTCCCAGATGCATCCCAGCCTCCCTGCTCTTCCTCTGTGGTCCACCCTCCCAGCTGGAACCTCCAAGCCCCTCACCCCGGTCCCTCCCACTCCCACCCCTCCACCTGCCTCACTTTCAGGTGTGAGACCACTAACTCACTCCAGGTGCTGTTCTGACTCCTTCCAGGTAGAACTCACTGCCTCTTCTCAGCCACCCACTTTGCAGGGGTAGAAACACACAGAGGTGAAGTCACCTGTCCAGGTCCAGTAGGGCCAGAGTCCACTTGGGCACAGGCAGCTGGCTCCAGAGCTGTGCCGTAGCACCTTGGCTATGTGTCTCCACCTGCCTCCTCTATGGCAACACTGCCTCCAAGCAGCCTTCCCTAATAGGCTTTCCCCTTCTTCCAGGCTGGGCCAGTGCCCCTAGGCCCTCCAGTCCCACTGCAGTCGTCACCAAGTTTGTAACCTCAGAGCTGCACAGCTGTGTCCCAGGTGGCCTGTGAGTCTGGCAGCCCAGGCTGTGTGTTCATTCCTGGTGAGCCAGCCCAGGACCTGGAGTGACACAGAGCCGGGACTCCGGAATGATACAGGAGTGAAACACCGCCTGTCCGGCCCCACCCTTGCCACCGCTGCTGTGCTGGTGTTGCAGACCCTAGGTCCCTCTGTCCATCTCGTTGATGGTCTTCCTGTGTTTCCCTGACCCTGTGCCCTCCCCAGTGCGACATCCTTGTCCAGTGACTGGTTCTTCAAGGTGATGTGTCCAGGGTACGCGAGATGTGGTCTCTCCATCTTCCCTTCTAATGAGCATTCCAGCTGCGCTTCTTCTAAGAGAGATCTGCTCGTTCTCGCAGCCCATGGTATATTCGGTCGTCTTTGCCAACACTGCAGTTGAAAGACATCGCTTCTCTTCAGTCTTGCCATTGACTCTCCAGCTTTCACATGCATATGAGGCGATTGAAAATACCACATTGATTGTCTAGCTTTCGCATGCACGTAAAGCAATTGAAAATAGTGTATTACGAGCAGATGCAATTCAAATCAGACAGTGTCATCTGGAAAGTATCTGGAAGGCGCTAGGAAGCAGGGACAGTGAAAGCAGGTTATGTCAGCCATTGTTATGTTAATTTCTCAGCTGATAACAAAGCGCTACAGAGTTTCATGGCCCATCGCTTACAGAAGCAGAATCACCAAGGATGTGCCTTTCGTGCTAAACCACAGCCCCTAGTCGGAGCCTGGAGCTCCTGCTTCTCCAGCTGGCTGCATATACACAATTTATTGCAAAACAAAAAAATAATCAGTGCCTAAGGCCGGTGGGCTGCAGAAGACCTCATTTTTTTTTATTATGATTGAATGAAAATGTACATTCCCATATAAATTCTTATACTCGCCTATATGCTGCTCCCACTGGTCTCCCTGCCTGGTGACAGCATACCCCTCCTCTCTGCTCCATACATGTCCCATCCTCCCAACAGTCTCCTTTCCCCTCCTCTCCACCCACTCCCCTTCCTCCAGCAAGAGGTCAGCAGGATGACATCCTATAGATGCATAGAACCATAAAATTCCCACAAGATATGGTCACTCTGCATCACCAAGTCTAATCCATTGCTGTCTGAAAAGTTGACCTTCATTGTGATTTGTGGACAGGGGCAGCATCAGGGCCAGGGGCCATGCTCCCAGGTGAACCCCGAAACCCCAGACCATCAATTGTGAAGACCTCAATTTTAAGTGTAAAAGGCAAAGCTGTCACTTTGAAGACTGAGGTTTACCTCACCCAAGCCATGGTATTTCCAAGTACCTCATATGTGTGCAAAAGCTTGAACAATCAAAAAGGAAGATCCAAGGAGAATTAACACCTTTAAACTGGTGCTGGCAAAGAAAACTGAAGATGCCATGGACTGCCAAAAGAACAAGTCAATCTGTCTTGGAAGAAGAACAACCAGAGTGTTCCTTAGAAGGAAGGATGGTGAGGCTGTGTCTCACATGCCTGGGAAGTGTTATCAGGAGGGATCAGTCCCTGGAGAAGGACATCATTCTTGGTAAAGTGGAGGGCCCATGAAGACGAGGAAGACCCTCAATGAGCTGAATCCACACAGCAGCTGCAGCAGTGGGTGTTAGCACGGTGACCAGGAGGGTGGCACAGGACCACCCACTGGTGCAGTGGTTAAGAGCTCAGCTGCTAACCAGGAGGTTGGCAGTGGGATTCCACCGGCGGTTCTTTGGAAAGGGTATGGGCCAGTTCTGCTCTGTCCTATGGGGTCGCTATGAGATGGAATCAACCCAACGACAGCGGGTTTCACTTGGTGTTTCTGTAAGCCCTTGGCTTTCTGCTTCTCAGCTGGCTTCCCAGTCTGCCAGCTCCTCCATCAGCACCAGGGGCTGATGGCCCAACAGTGCTCCCTTGTGCCCATAGCTAAGAGGCCAGGGTTGCACTTAAAGATCCTTCCCCTGGGCAGACCCCAGAAGAACCCTCAACAGAAGCAAAATCTAAACATTGAAATACACTAAATTTGAAAGTTAAAATCCTGAAACAGCTATCACCCTCTTTTTTAGAAAATAATGTTTAAATTTTGGAAAAGTTTTAGGTCTACACACAGGTTGCCAAGACAGCCCAGAGAGCTCCCATCTGACTCTCACCCCGTTTCCCCTGATGCTACGTTTTGTTGGTGGTGGCTGCCGTAGAGTCTTCTCCGACTCTGGGCTGCTCCAAGGAGAACAGGATCGGGCACTGCCCGGTCCTGCGTCCTCTGCTCGGTCCTTGGGGTGCGGAAGCCCACTGTGGCATCAGACACTGCCCGGTCCTGCATCCTCTGCTTGGTCCTTGGGGTGCCAGAGCCCCAAGCTGCCCTGTTAATCCGTCTCATTCAAGGTCTCTCCTCTGTTCACTGTCCCTCTGCCAAACGTTATGTCCTTTTTCTGTTGGCTGGTCTTTCCTGATAACGGTCCATTTGTCAAATGGACGGACCAGTTTGGGTCCATTATTATTAATTAAGGAGCCCCTAGATGGTACTGGAAACCCTGGTGGCCTAGTGGTTAAGTGCTATGTCTGCTAACCAAAAGGTCGGCAGTTCAAATCCATTAGATGCCCTCTGCAAACTCTATGGGGCCATTCTGCCGTGACCTAGAGGGTCACTATGAATCAGAATCGACTCAACGGCAATGGCTTTGGCTTCTTGGCTAGGTGGTTCAAATGTCTAAGCATGCAACTACTAACCAAAAGGTGGGTGGTCCCAGGCCACCCAGAGGCACCTTGGAGAAAAGACCTGACAGTTTGTTCCTGAGGAACTGTTTGGAGCAAGTTGTCCTCTGACACACGCGGGGTCACCGTGAGTTGGGATTGACTTGACAGTAGCCCTTTTTCTTCTCTTCTTCTGTGTCCTGCTAATGAAACTGCAGAGTTGTTTTCTCAGGATTTCATACTTCTTCCTCAGCGGGACACCTTAGTCATCATGTCTCCTTAGCCTTCTGTGGTCTGTGACAGTGTCTCAGTCTTTCCTTGCTCACCACTTTTTTTTTTTTAACGCAAACATATTAATCACTGACTTCACTTTTTCCCAAGAAGAGCATGAGCGCTTCCCCCTCGCACCCCTTAGCGTTCGTTTCCCGGAGGCCCATCCCTCCCGCGTGGTGCCGGGGTTTCTCGAGGCTATAATTATCACATTCCTTGTCGCTCCTCCTTCCCAATTTTGTATAAACATTTCCACATTGTAGCGTCCCCCTCAAAAGGATCATTTTTAATAGCTGCATAGTTTTCTGCTGAGTCACTGTACCGTAACTGCCTTACCCCTGCTTGGACATTTAGGTTTATTTCCTGTTTTTCAAGAAGCATCCTTCTGTCAGGAAATAACACACAGACTGAGCCCCTCACTCCTTCCAGATGCTGCCCAAGCCCCTCACAGCCTGTCCTTTGCTCAGCCCCCTTCCCCATTGCCTTATTCTCTCCACGCTGTAGAGGACCCAGCACAGAGTTCTGATCAAGTTCTGGTGGTCTAGAGGAGCCAGAAACAGACTCAGCTTCCTGTCCCCCCACCCCCAGACTCTTCCTACCCCGTGTCTCTTGGAATCACTGGGTTTCTTTGTGTGTGTGGCCTAGTGGCCCTGTCTTAGCTGTCTCGTGCGACCCTAACAGAAACACCACAAGGGGTGGCCTCAAAGAATGAAAAGTGATTTCCTCCTGGGTCCGGAGACTGAGCATCCACCGCAGTGTGGCTGTGTCCGTTCCTGCTGGGAGCCTCTCTCCTTGTTTCCCGTGTCCACCAGTGATCCTGGGAATCTGTCTTCAATGAGTGTCTCTGTGTCTGTCCTGCTCTTTCTTTTTTTTTTTGGCATTCCAATTTATGTATTTTAAAAGATTTAAGTATGTATTCTTTTTTCTCAGTTTTGATTAAGTGAAAGATTACAATCCAAGTCAATTTTCCATATAAAACCTGGAGCACCCACCTCTCTACAACTCTACCTGCTCTCCTCACTGTGTGACAGCACACTCTTTTTGCTCCTCTTCCAGTGTCCCCTGAACCAGCGCTTGTCCCCTCCTCTCCACCCTCTCCTCTCCCCTCTGAAAAGAAAGCAATCAGACGGCCCCACATGTATCTATATTAAACCATAGAATACACACACCAGCTGCATTACTCTGTGTCCTCAAGTCCAGTCCGCGTGTTATCTGAAGTGTTGGCTTCCGTGCTGGCTTCAGCTATGGGCTAGCAGCAAGTCTAGGGGCCGTGTTCTCTGGGGACCCTTTAGGTTGTCAGACCATCAGGTCTAGTCTTTTAATAGAGTTCTAAATCTGTGCACCCCGCTCTCTCTTGCCACACTGGGGACTCGACATTGTGTTCCCTGTTAGCCTGTCTTTGGTGGTGGCTGGGCACCTGCTAGCTTATTCTTCTAGTCCCCTACCAATGTGGTCTCCCGGTCATATGGGTCTTTGTGTCTCCTGGGCTCGTATTTGTCTTCTGTCTTTGATGTTTTTGGTTTTCGTCTGTCCCTCGTGGTAGGGACCAGTTGATGCTCCTTAGATGTCAGCCTGCTGGCTTTTAAGACCCCAGGCATCACTCATCAAAACAGACTTGTTCTGCTCTTTTTTAAATAGCTCAGAAGTGATTAGATTTACAACTCAGCTGACTTCAGTGGCACAGGGGCGGTGGCTAGGGCCACCAACCAGAAGATCAGCAGTTCGAGTCCACCAGGCCCTCCGTGGAAACTTTACAGGGCAGTTCTACTCCATCTTATAGGGTTGCTATGAGTTGGAATAGGCTGGACAGCAGCAGGTTTGGTTTTCTGCCTAACTTGGGTATGGCCTCATTAGCATAATAAAAGGATACTGCATTTTCAAATAGAGTCCTATTTACGGGTACCAAACCCTCACTGTTCAGTACATTTAGACCCATAGTGACCCTATAGATGCTATAGGACAGAGGAAAACTACCCTCTAGGGTTTCCAAGGAGCAGCTGGTGGACTGAACTGCTGACCTTTTGGTTAGCAGCTGTAACACTTAGCCACTGCACTACTAGAGCTGGATTTTACAGCAAACCTGTTGCCGTCAAGTGGATTCCAACTCATGGCGACCCTGTAGACAGAGCAGAACTGTCCTGTAGCATTTCCAGGGAGCAGCTGGTGGACTTGAACTGCTGACCTTTGGGTTAGCAACCTTAGCTCTTAGCTACTAGGCTACCAGTGTTTCCTTTACAGGTACAGTGGTTGGGATTTCAGCACATATTTGTGGGAGGGGGTGGGGGCGGGGGACACAATTCAGTCATAACCATTTGGAAAACAAGCCACACAGGAGTGCAGGGTAGGACAGAGAGGACATCGTGACTGCCCACCCAGGACCACTGGGCAGGTTTTGCTTCATCTCCTTTCCTTTCGTATAGCAAGGATAACTCCAAACCAAGCCCTCTGCTTGATTCCGACTCTTAGCGACCCTACAGGACAGAGTAGAACTGCTCCTTAGAGTTTCCGAGGAGCGCCTGGCAAATGTGAGCTGCCAGGCTTTCGATTAGCAGACAGAGCACGTAACCAGTGCACCACCAGGCTTTCCACAGCAAGGCTGTTTCATACCATCTCCTTAAGGAACACCAACGTGGAGTCTGTCTTAAGCACGGGGACCTTGTCTGGAGTTCCCAGCAATATCAGAAAGCCCTCAGCACTGGGGCAGTGTGTGCCTGGCTGTGCTCTTTCAGACTTCTGCCAGACAAATGGGCAAATCTGTCTGGGAGGAAGTACAGCCAGAGTGCTCCTTAGAAGCAGGGATGGCAAGACCGGGTCTCACGGTGGCCATGCCATCAGGGGAACCAGTCCCTGGAGAAGCACATCGTGCTTGGCAAAGCAGAGGGTGAGAGAAAGACAGAAGACCTTTAGTGAGGTAGGTCAGCGCAGGGGCGGCTACGGGGGCCTCGAGCTAACCACGATCGTTGAGGAGGGTGCAGGACCGGGCGGTGTTCCATTCCGTTCCACACGGGGTCTCTAGGAGTTGGAAGCAACTTGCTGGCACCTGAAATCAGTGACAGCAAGCAGCCTGGCAGCCCTCTGCTTCTCGGCACCTCAGAAGCGGGTGCCTGTGCTCCCTTAGCGTCTGGCAGAGAAGGCCTGTCACCCCATGGGTTTCCGTCTGCCGCCAGCCCTTCCTCAGGAGTCCATGCCTTGCCACATGGCTGCTCCTCCCCCTGGGCTTTCCCCCTCGTGGTGCTGACCAGGAGCCCCGGGATGGAGCCAACGGAGGGCCTGGCCGTCTGAACTCAGAAGCTCCTTAGAAGAAAGGCCTGGCTGTCTGCCTCTCAAGGTCCCCGCCTGGGAAACTGGGGAGAACACAGTTTTACTCTGCACGCACAGGGTTGTCATGAGTTGGAAATGACTTGGTAGCAGCAGAGGTGCTTTTTTGTTTTGCTTGCTGGTGAAGGAACCCTGTGGAAGCCGGGGTCCCACGTGGAGTCAGGCCTAGAATAGGGTCACATTCAAAGGATCGCAGCCCGACAGCCAAAAACTAATTAAAGTGGAATTCCATTCATTACTTCTGCTGCCGCAAGATGCCAGCGCGGCCTCAGCCCACAGCCCTGGCAACCTCCTGACAGGCCTTTCTCTCCATCTCGCTCACACCCACCACCCTCCGGGACGCCCAGCCCCTCCCTCCACTCCAGCCCTGGCCCCCCCCCCCACTTTATTCTCTAACTCCATTACATCCACTGGTTCCTCCAGGCAGCAAGCTGCCCAGATTGCATCACAAGAAAGAAATCCAGGAACCAGAGGGATGCAAGAGAGACCCTTCCCCAAAGTGCTGGGGGTTGGGGACCCGATGTGGGGAGGAGTCCGGGCGATTACCGGCATCTGTGTGACGGGCTGGGGTGGTAAAGGAAGGCCAACATCTTGTCACCTCCAGAGAACAGCCTTCACCTCTGCACAAGTGGCTCAAGAAGGCATGAGCGGCCTGCTGCAGGGTACTGCAGGCTGAGCTCAGCTAAGCAGGCTGAGGCAGAGCCTTCTAGTGGGTCCGTGTCCTGGAAGTGGGCATTAGAGCCAGCAGGAACTCTGCAGGTGGCCCAGCCACCCTTGTCCCTGTGTTACTGACCACACCAAGGGCCCTCCCCTCCCCCCCGCCTGGCTGCAGGGAGAGGGCAAGGGATTTGGGGACATGCTGAGAGTGGGCTCCCAGGGTGAGGACTCACCATCTCTGTGTGTCTGCAGACGGGCGCCACCAGGCAAGTGTCAGATCCGTCCCACCCAGGTCAAGGTGAAGAGCCGCCTCATTCAGTTTGTGCCCAAGGAAAGTAAGTGCCCGCTGCCTGGGATGCTGGGGTGGCAGTGTGGATGTGGGGAGCTTCTGAAGCAATGGCCGGCTCTTCCAGCTGGTCCTTTCTCCTTGTGCCCGGTCCCCTGCCTGATGGATGTAGACACTCAAAGTGGGAGGAATGGCCACCAGCCACACTCCTTCAGCCCCCAACCAGTGTGCAGGCCACAGCAAGGACCACAGGAGGGTCACAGCGAGAGGAGGAAGAGCTGGTGACAAGCAGGGGATGGTCACAGATCTTGGGAGGGACAGAGGAGTAGATGCACCTGTGTGAGCAGGGGGCAAAGGAGGCTGGATAGACTTTTAGGTAGGAGGCCTTCTAGAAGAGAGAGGTCACTGGGGCTGCTCCTTCCCTAAAGGTGTTCTGTTTTGACAGGGGTGAGGAGGGATGCAGGCCTCATGGCCTGAGGGCCACAGGCTGCAAATGCCTGGCCAGGGGGCCTGAGGCCATGGGGAAGAGTGTGCGGGGAGGGGTGGGGGAGGTGGTCCATTCCACTGGACCCAAGATTGTTGTCACTAGGTGGGAACAAACCGTGGTATGCCAGATCTCCTAGCCATTAAGTGGGAACACCAATCCATCCATTCATGTATCCACACATCCATCAATCCTTCTGTCCATCTGTCCATTCTCCCTTCCTTTCATCCTTCCACGTGTCTACCATCTGGCTGTGTGCTGCACACTGTGGGCACAGCAAGGAGGCAGGTGGAGAGGGGCCCTGATTTTGCGGGCTGTTAAGTGCAATCTCCCCATTCGAAAATGTTGGCAACTAGTTCAACATTTCAGAAACCATGCTGTGTGCCAAGTGTGCCCGTCGCCTCTCCAGTTGGCAGACTACACATGCGGGAGGGAGTAGGTGGGAGGCTGGGCACCTGGGCAGGTGGGGCTGCTGGGCCCTGAGGAAGGGGCAGGCAGGCAGGGTGGGGATGAGCTCAGTGCTTTTGGAAGCAAATCCTGGCCTCAGTCAGCTTTGGGGTTTGGCAAGTTCTCCGTTTGCTCATTCAGCAGTTTCTGGCACTGCCATGTGTTACTAGCTCCGCGCTGATGCTGGGGCCACAGGAGAAGTCATACCAGGCCTTGTGCTGGCGGGCACAGACAGAAGTCTGCTAGTGCCCCAAGCTGCATGACAAGTTTGTGCTGGTGCTACGGGCACCCCAAGCGGCAGGACGAGGTGCGGGTCCTAGAGCCTGCATGGGAATGTTAAGCCCGGGAAGAAAGGCTTCACCGTGGGGTGGGGGCAGAGGCAGAGGCGGGAAGGACAGTCTGGCAGTGGCAACGGCAGGATCCAGGGTAGTACCCAGGATCTGGTCCTATGCCTGCCTGGAATGGGGCTGGTCACAGCTGGGTATTTCAGGTGCAGTGGGGTTTGTCTTAGTAGCAGTGGCAGAAGTGGGGTTTGTCTTAGTAGCAGTGGCAGAAGGCAGCTGCCTGGGTGCTGGACATCCTTCCCAGTTAGTGGATTGGGAGTGGGGAGTCCTGCCCCTAGCCTGCACTCTGACTGGGCCCTTTCACAGCCAGCATCTCCTTGGTCTTCAAAGGCTGGCTTTGAGTTGGTGGGCCCCAGAAGCCCTACCACAGTTAGGAAGCAGCTCTGGTTGTCAGGCACCTCTCAGCCCTCCCCTGAGGGCAGTCCTTCAGGGTAGTACCCAGGATCTGGTCCTATGCCTGCCTGGGATGGGGCTGGTCACAGCTGGGTATTTCAGGTGCAGTGGGGTTTGTCTTAGTAGCTGACCTGGCCAAGCTCGAGGGCCACATCCTCCAGGGACAAAGGGGAACTACCCACCTGAGCCCCGCTCACCCTCATCCCCAGCGCCACCAGGCAGCAAAGGCCACAGACAGTCAACCCAGCAGCTCCCATCAGCCCTCTGTGAGGGACAGGGGCCAGTGGCTTTGGGGGTCTAAAGGGGAGAGCTTCACCTTGGCCAGAGGGAGAGCTCTGTAGGTCTGGTTCTCACCCCACAGCTCTAGAGCCTCCCTAAGCTGTAGCTATCTGGGGGCCTGAGTTTCCTCACCCTTAAAACCAGGGATCGGAGCCAGAAGGGGTGTTCTTTGAGAAGCTCTCTGGGGCCCTCCTTCCAGTCCACGTGCTCATAAGGCTGCCTACCCCCTCCCCGAGTCTGCAGACCCCCTGGGAGGGCACCACTGGGTCTCCCACCCCAACAGCAGACTGGTACAAACGCTGTCAGCCGAGTGTTTGCCGAGTGAAGGGGCGTCTCATATCTACCTCCAGGATGGCATCCTGTGGGTCCCCAAGGGCAGGACGAGGACGTTTTTCCCAGGGGTTCTGCACAGCCTGCAGAGGCTGGAGGGCAGCGTGGAGGGCTGCAGAAGCCAGGAGCCCCTCTGATCGCATGCTCTTCTGCACAGAGTTCATTCGAACGACCGACAGCCCCCCGCGGCCCACAGTCCAGACACCCACCAAGGCGCCTCGTCGGAGCCGCCCGACGGCCGCTGCGCCTGCACTCACACCTCGGCCCGCTAGGCCCACGCGGCGTCCAGGAGGCCGAAGAGGAGGGCGGAGGCGGGGGCGGCCGAGCCCAGCCCGTCCCGTGTCCGTGGACGGTGCTGTGCGCCTGGTGAGGCCCGCGAGCCTGGGCGCGGGCCGCGGGCGTGTGGAGGTGTTTGCGGGCGGGCGCTGGGGCACCGTGTGCGACGACGGCTGGGACTCCACGGCCGCCGCCGTCGTGTGCCGTCAGCTGGGCTTTGCGCACGCTGTTCGCGCAGCCAAGCGCGCGGAGTTTGGCGAGGGCCTCTCGCTGCCCATCCTCTTGGATGACGTGCGCTGCGTGGGTGGCGAGCGCAGCCTGCTGGAGTGCGCACACGCCGGCGTAGGCACGCACAACTGCGGGCATGAGGAGGACGCGGGTGTCGTGTGCAGTCATCAGGACCCCGACCTCTAACCTCAGCGACCCGCAGCTGAGCCGTTGTCCACCAGCTGGAGCCCGTGAAGGCCCTTCCTGCTCTGTGGGTGTGTGCCCATGGGTCACAGGGCCAGGGGATTGTGGGCCCATTGGTGCTGTGGACCTGGTGTCCCTTGTGCTCTGTTCCTGTCCACGTGTCTTCTATAGACCTAAGGCCGGACTGTGTGCTAGGCCAGCTGGGCTCCAGTAGGTGGGAAGCAGCGATTTTTCTTACCTCCAAGTGCCCAGAGCAACAGCAGTGAGCTCAACTTGGCGTTAGGCCTCTGAGGACTGAGGGCAGCCACCCTTCCAAGGCAAACCCCTAGGGCTCTGGTTGTGTCAATAAGGTCACCTCCAGAAGCCTGAGGGAGGGGACCAGGTCTGGCTTGCCCACGGCTGGTATTATAGGCCCCAGACCAGTTGAGTGTGGCCCCAGGACCGTGGGCTGAAGCATGTGGATCTTTGGGCTGGGAGGTGAGAAGCATGGAGAGCTGGGGCACAGCAGGAAGGCGCTCGGTGGTGAAGCCATCAGGTTGGTGGTGCACGGTGACCTGCAGGCCATGGCCACCAAGCAAGGGTACAGCTGCATGGGTGGGGTAACCAGCTGCCCCAGGGGCCCGGGGACACCAGGTGAGCACTGAGATGGCTGGACAAGACAGCCGCTCATCTGGGGCATGTGTCGGTGCTCTGGGGTTGCTGGAGGCCTGGGGGCCACAGATGCCAAGTGAGCAGAGCCTGCCCTGGGGGTTCTCTGCTTTTAAGGCCGTGTGGTGATCACCAGGCCACCCGCCCGTCCTATCCTACCCTGCTGGGCAAAATCCCAGGGGACCCTCTGATTCCTCCACCTCCACCCAAGGCCAAATGCTGGCTGGGGGCCGGCGTGACTCCTGAGGCTTTGTCACCCAGGGCTACGCCACAACATGACTGTTTACAAACCGCCTTCTGGCCTCTTTTCCGTGACCCATGCCTGCCATGGAAGGGGAAGGGGAGATGAGGGTGGAGGGATGACCCAGGGCCAGCCACTTCCCTCTGGCTTCCCAGAAACTGAGATCGGGGTGTCAGCAGTGCCCCCAGATACCCCTACGGCTTGCGCCTCTTTGCTCCTTCCCTCACTGCACTCCTCAGCCCTGGTGCAGGGCACGGCCATCCGGAGCACCCATAGCCAGCTGGGTTCAGCCTCTGGGCTGGGGGTGGGAGGCAGGTGAGTCACCAGGCAGTGCCAGGGGCTATGGGAGGGGACCAACAGGAGAGGCACCCAACTCAGCCTGAGGGGCCCCCATGCTTTACGGGTTCAGGGAGGGCCTTGCTGAGCCCTGCTGGAGAGGTGGGTGGGCGAGGACTGTCTGCTGGGCACTGTTCTGAGAACTTCACAGTGTATCCGCTAGAGGAACCCTCTGCCTTATAGACGCCCCGAGGTTCAATGTCTTAGCAGAGGGCACCCAGCAAGGGAGGGGAGAAGCCAAATTTGAGTGCAGGGAAGCAGCCTGCGGGCTAACCACTGCTCACTCCAGCTCAAATACTGTGGGGCTGGCAGAAGGATGTGGCTGAGCCCAGGGGTGCACTAGGGCCCTGCCCAGTATGGACTGCCTGCCTGGCTGGGATGTAGCTGATGGAGACCCCTGTGGGCCCCTTCTGCCCAGCTGGCAGCTGCAGTGCCCACCTCCTGCTCCTTGGACGCCCAGGAGTAGTTGAGCTGGAATCAAGGTACTGTCCACTGGCTCCCCAGGACACAGGGAAATTCTGGATGGTGTTAGCAGCTGGGAAGGCCCAAACTCCTCACTGTGCAGATGGGGAAACTAGCCCAGGGCAGCTGAGTATCTGGGCCTGTTCCAGACAGGACCAAGCTGAGATGGGAATCCAAGGAAGGTGCTCTGCCTGTTCCACCCGAGCAGCTGTTTATTCAGCTGTGTGACCAGAGATGTGACTCAGTCCCCCTGGGCCCAGAGTCGGGATATGGGTTGCAGCAGCCTCTGCCTCCTCTTCCTGGGGCTCCTCCATAACCTCCCCTCTCCCCATTTCAGAGACTAGAGACCATGATCCTTGAGGGGAGGGCCTGTGGGGTAGAAGTGGTGGGGAACAGCTCCCACTGCACCTCAGCAGCAACACCCCCAGGGTGCCACCTGGGGCTCTGGACCCACCCCCGCGTGATGGAGTGGATGACCCTTAGCTGGCTCTTAACTGTTACTCCTTGTTATGGGGCAGCTGGTGGGTAGGGACAGTGGGGAGCCTTAAAGGGGCAAGGGGCAGCTGGGCAGAGAGGTCTGGGGGTGAGGTCCCCAGCACTCATCCCTTCGGGCAATGGGCCTCACTCAGCTCCCACCCCCATGAGCTCTCAGGCTGACCCCAGAGGAGCTGGGAGGCTCAGAGGAGGGGGTGACTAGAAAGTGGTTCTGAGTTGTCAGTCCATCCAAGTGAGGGACAGGGGTTGCTGAAGGGACTGGGTGAGGCGTGGTCGTCCTAAGCCACAGGTCACCAGGGCTGACTCACACGCCAGGAGACATTAACCGCCTCATCCTGTTAGCTCTGTTTGGACACGATCAGGAGGGCAGACTGGTCCCAGACCTGTTCAAGACCTAGCCCTGCCGTCAAGGAACCATTGTTCAGACACAAGGCATCAGGAAGTCCTCACACTGAGTGATACCTTCTGTAAACTAAGGGAGACTGCTATAAACTGCTAAGTGCTGTCATTGTCACTGTGATGTTTCCAGGTAACCACAGCAGCTCACCTGCCAGCGTGCAGGAAGTCCACCCTCTCCCAGTTAGGTTTTCGCCTTCCCTCCAAATCGCCCCTGCCTCTGGAGTCTTCAAAGTCCACTACCGAAGAAGCTGTTTGACCTCACCCCTGAAGGCCGGCCCCAGGTCCTGTGTGCGACATGCGTCTGCTTCTCCCCCCCACACGGGGGCGCTGTGGACATCTGTCACCTGCTAGCCTGACAAAGAAACTGTCAGTCCAGGTTCCTAAGGGCTGGATCCCACCTGTCCAAGCTGCGGTGGCCCCCGAGGCCAGGAACGACCTCTTCTGTGGTGGGCCCAGATCTCCAAGCTCAGTCTTTTCTAGCATGCCACAGCCCCCACATTCACCCCTAAAAGCCTGGTGGGAAAGGGCTGCTTTCCCCGGCGGCTCTTGCGGGAATACACAGATTTCTGCACCCCAAACTTATTGGACTGACCCAAGCACAGGTCAGGCTCCTGGCTCTTCTCAGAAGCCCAGCAGCATCTGAACTCTCTGGGTGCCCCGCCCAGAGGCTCTTTATCTGGACATCTGGAGCACATCTGGAGTCTCACCGGTCCCCACCCCCCTAACTTCACTGCTTCCGTCTGGATGGACCCGGAACTAGGATTCTCATTCCATTACCGGTGGGCAGTACAAGGTTGTAACACAGAGAGAAGTCCTGAATTTTATTTCAAAAATACCTCGGGTCACTCACTCAGGGCACATCGCTTTCCCTAGAGGGCGGCCCTCCGCATCAGACTTCACCCACTTCACCTCCAGGTCCTTAGAATGGCTTACCGCGTCGGGTCTAGCTGTGCGCTCTTCACCGCTGACGCGGCCCGGGCAGGGGGCCTCACAACCGGCCTCGGGGCCTTGCCGGAGAACCGCGGGCCAGGAGCGTTGAGCCCGGGGAGGCGTGCGAGAGGCGACATATGGGAAGACTCGTTCTGGGGGCCTGGGGTTCCATGCAGGGAACGGGGAACCATCGGCGTGGCGCAGGAATTTGGGACTGGGATACAGTTCCCAGGGTGACTACAGAAGGGGCCTAGGACCACGCTCGGATGCAGGGCGGTTACTCTGAGGCTCCAGCGGCGCCGGCGCCAGACAGCTGCACTTGCGCGGCCGCCAGGGCAGCGGATGCAGAGGAATCCGGGCCGAGGCCGGGTTGCCGGGACAACGCGTTCTGGGCGGAGCTACTTTGGGGGCGGGGCCCATTGGTGGGCGGGGATTACCGGGGGCGGGGCAGAAACCGGGGCCTGAGCCAGACTGGGAGTTGTGATTGGAGAAGACCACATGTTCTGGGCGGGGCCGAGCCAGTTGCGGAGGGTGGAGCCCTAGGGGGAGGAGCGAGCGGGGGGCGGGACCTGAGCAACGACGCCGGAGGCGGAGACGTGGTTGGAGGGGCTGGCGCTCCTGGGCGGGGTCGGGCCGGCGGGGGCGGAGCGAGCGGCGGGGGCGGTGCTGGGTCGCGCGGGGCCCGGGGCCGAGGCGGCGCTGACAGCTGAGGCGGCTCGCGGCCTCCCGCGCCCCCGGCGCCCGGCCTCGACCCGGCCCGGCCCGCCTGGAGCCATGAGCCCCGGGCTGCTGCTGCTGGCCAGCGCCGTCCTGCTCGCCTTCGGCCTCTGCTGCACCTTCGTGCACCGCGCTCGCAGCCGCTACGAGCACATCCCCGGGCCGCCGCGGCCCAGGTGAGCGGGGGCGGGGCGGGGCGCGGAGGGGACCTGGAACTGGCCGGGGACGGTCCCCACCGGTGGGTCTGGGGCCACTTTGTGTGCGCGCGGCCGCTGGAGGCTGCACCCGGAGAGGGGCGCTCACTATTCTTAGTAACACATTACTCACAGCGGCAGCTGCTCGGCTGGGCCCCACGGGCGAGATGGCAGCGACAGCCCTTCAGGTAGGCGCTAGTGTTACCCCATCGTGCAGACCGGGAGACTGAGGCGCGCAGAGGCCGAGTCAGCTGCCCAGGGTCGCACAGTTGGTAAGCCCAGTTTACACCCTGGTCGGCCTGGCTCTGGGCGCTCTTGGCTTTGGGACTTGCTCAGGGTCACGCAGCCAGGACTGGAACGCTCTGTTCTTTGGCCACGTTCTGAGTTGAATGCGTCTCTGTCCTGGAATATCTGGTTTGTCTTGACCTCAGCACTTACATCCCATTCTCGCCCCTCCCCACGACCTACCTGCCCCAGGCAGGATTACCTTTCCGGAGCCGAAATCTCCCCTCCATCCCTTTAGAACTGAATCCGCTTCACTGCATGGCCAGCAAGGCTCTGCCAGGCCCTGCGACCCCCCTCAGCACCTTCTCTCCCTCTCATTTACCAACAGCTCCCACAGCCTTCCCTCCCCCACCTCCTGCTGAGCTTCCGTGGGTGAGGGGGCTTGTTCTTCTCTCTGCCTGGAACCCCAGCTCTCAGGCCAGGGCATGGTGGGCTTGTTCTTCTGCTTCTCTCAAACTGGCCTTCCCCGTGCACTGTGCATACCTCCCTCAGCCCCAAACCCCGTGTGGCACCATGCTGTTGGACTCTTGTCACCTGTTGACTGTCTCCCCCTTAGAATGTGAGCCCTGGGAGGGCAGGTGTATTACCCAGTTCCTGGCGTGTTGCAGATGCTCAATAAATATTTCCTGAATGCATTAATCAATGATGGTATTAGACACACTTTTTAAAACCTCAGGACATGAAAGTTCTAGAAGGCTGCCACCTCCATCTGAAGCCAGATGCACTGGCCTTAGAAGCCAGAATCCCTTTTTGGTGGATTCAGGACAGAACTCTGTGGCTGGTGACAAGTGGAGGCAGCTACTCTCCACTGGTTCCTGCCCGGCTTCTGTCTTCTCCCTTGGGATCTTCCTGACTGTTCACACTGCCTAGCAGCTCTGCCTTCCCATTTACCTAGGTAGTTCTTCCCCCAGCCTGGGTAATGCTAGGCGGTTCTCAGGAGGGACCTTCCTGTCCCCTTCCCTGAGTATATTATGCTCGTATTATAAACCCTGAAATTACTGTGAGGGTCCTGGTAGCCCAGTGGTTAAGTGCTTGACTGCTAACTGCATGGTCAGGGATTCAAACTCACTGGCCACTCCATGGAAAAAGATCCAGCAGTCTGCTTCCATAAAGATTACAGCCTCAGAAAGCCTGTGGGGTCCCTAGGTGTCAGAATCGACTTCCAAGCCAGAGGCTGAGTAACTGTGTCACTCTCTCCTTTACAGCATGGTGGCCCTTGGATAATGATTTGGGCAACCTTTTGTCAAATATCTGTCTCTCCTTTGGGGTCCCTGTCTGTCTCACTCACTGCCGCGTCCAGGCATCCGGCCCAGGGACTGGCATGTGTGTGTCACCACCACTACCACCAGCTGACACTGAGTCAATTCCAACTCAGTACTCTGTAAACATCGATTCAAGGCTGCATGCTGGAATCCTACCAGTTCTGTTAGGGACGTGCTGCCCTTTCAAGTTTTTGAAACAGCCATGAACAGCTTGGAATCAAATGCATCTTGTGCTTGTTCTCGTCAGTTCCTCATTTCTTGGATTCCTCAAAACCCAAGGGCTTCCAGCACGCTAGATCCACTCGAGTCTCTGAGGGCCGGAGCATAAACCAAGTCCCTCTCCCCACTGCGGTGTCACTCACAAACCATAAAATCCACCCTTAGAGAAAAGTGAATAATCATTACACTCTCAGCTGGGCAACCTTCACCACTAATTCCAAAACATTTTCATCACCCCAAAAGAAACCCTGTTCCTGTTAGCAGTCCTTAGCCTTCCCCCATGTCCCAGCCCCTGGCAGCCACTAAACTGCTGTCTCTGTGGATTTGCTTCCCATGGACATCCTCATATAAATGGTATCATACGACATGTGGTCATCTGTGTCTGGCTTCTTTTGCTTTAACATACTGTTTTCAAGGTTCACCCATGTTGTAGCGTGTGTCAGTACCTCTACGGCTGAATGCTTCCCACATCGTACACCATGGCATCGACATGTGACCTACAGGTTTGTGAGGGTTGGGGAGGATGAGAGATGGCCGGATGTCATTGGCTGGTCTCTTTGAGAAGGGAAATTGAACCATGTAGATGTAAAAAGATTTTGGATAGAAAGGTTAGCTGATGGTCACATAGCCAACAGCACAAAATGAAAGTTCTAGAACCTCTTCCAAAACAAAAATGGTTTAGTATTAAAAGCCTGAATTCCCAACCCCTGGTCACAACACGGTGGTTGATGAAAGATCCAGCCTCCTATAGTGGCATTTTGTCCCTTGATGCTTTGGGGGCTTTGTGAGCGTTTGGATCCCGCTGATGCAAGAGGCAGCTGCTATTCCCCTCCCCCACACTCTTCCTTCTCTTTGTCTACAGGAGGCCCTCTCCTCCAGGAAGCCCTCTCTGAGTGCCCCTCCTCTGTGCTTTCACCGCACCTGGGCAGCAGTCCACCTTGTTATGACATGCTGATGCACCAGTCTGTAATGTAGCTACAGACCGAGGCCCCACAGTCAGGCCCCACACAAACCCCTATAGCTTCTTGACCTTTGTAACTGCTCTGAACTTCTTCATCAGCCCCCACTCCTGGTGGCCTAGGGGTGCATGTGACTTGACCAGGAAAGGGATCTCTCTCCTGGTTTGTAATTCTTTTGGAATAGACTGCTCAGGTCTGGCTCTTGAGTGGTACTGGCTGTCTCCTCCTACTCTGTCTTGTACACTATGCCGGAAGATCAGAGCTGCTCAGCAGGAGTCGGGGGTCCTGGCCATGGGGGAGCCCCACTGCAGGCTTGGTCAGGGGGCACAGTTCCTGTCAGGTAGTCCCCTCCAGCATAAGACACAATCATGGCCCCTTGTCCTCACCCCTAGTGGACAGCCCACCCTGCAGCCTGCACTCCATCCTTCTAGGTGGCTTCACAGTGGGCCTCTCCAGACAAACTCTACCCTGGTTACTGCCCACAGGCGACCTTAGATGCCCACTGTGCTAGACCTAGTACCCCAGAAAGGACATGGCAGAGGAAGTCAGGTGCTGGCCTTCCCCTCTCTCTCTGGGCTGCTCTGCCATATCCAGTCTCCCACAAGGCATGCCAGGTGGGCTTCTGCCTGCCCAGGATGCCAGACCTGGTCCCCACTGCTCTAGACCTCCCGGCGTTACCTGCCTATTGCTAACGCCTGGCCTTCCTGGTCTGTCTTCTCCGCAGCGCCCCCTGCAGGAGCCATAAGGGATCAATTTTAGTTTCATTTCTTTGGGGGGACCTCCCTTCCCAAGCATCCTTGGACTTCAGTGGTTAGGTGGAAGCTCTGAAGTCCCACAGGCCTGGAGGGGCAGCCCAGACTGCCCCCACTCAGGTGACTCAACACTGAGAACCTGCCCCCACATATGCAGCCTCAGAGTGTGATCGTAAGGACACTAGAGAATGTTCTAGAAAGGCAGCCAGATATGTATGTGTGTGTGTGTGTGTGTGTGTGTGTGTGTGTGTGTGTGAGAGAGAGAGAGAGAGAGAGAGAGAGAGAGATCCTGTGGCGTGTGTCTGGTATCTGTGCATCCAGTCATGTGTGTGATGTCCACCGTGTGTGTGTGTGAGGTGCCTGTAGTGTGTGTCTGTGTCTGTGTGTGATGTTCATGTGTGTGTGATGTGATGTGTATGTGATGTCCACCGTGTGTGTGTGTGTGGTGTGCCTATGGTTTGTCTGTGTCTGTGTCTGATGTCTGTGCAGCCAGTCATGTGTGTGTATGTATGTGTGTGTAGTATAGTGTGCCTGTCGTGTGTGTCTTGTCTGTGTGTGTGTCTACCTCTGATGTCCGTGCAGCCAGTATATGTGTGTGTGTGTGTTGTGCCTGTGGTGTGTGTCTGTGTGTCTATGTCTGTGCATGTCTGTGTCTGATGTCTGTGCAGCCAGGCATGTGTGTGTGATGTCAACTGTATGTGTGGGCTTGTAGTGTGTGTCTGTGTCTACGTCTGTGTGATATCTGTGTGTGATGTTCGTGCAGCCAGTCGTGTGTGTGTGTGAGGTCTGCCACGTGTGTGTGTGTGGTGGACCTGTGGTGTGTGTCTATGTCTGTATCTGTGTCTGTATGTGATGTCCGTGCAGCCAGGTATGTGTGTGTGACGTCCACCGTGTATGCGTGTGTGTGTTTATGTGTGGTGTCCACAGCTGGCTCTCTGCAGGTGGCCCGGTGTGCATTCTAGGTCGCTCACCTGGAGCGCTCTGACACCCCCGGTGGCGGCTTCCTCCCTTGGCCCATCCCGCCCCTCCCCTCCCCCGGCTCGCTCCCCCTCCACTCCGGAGCCTAGTGGGGCACCTCCCCCGCCTGGCTAGGCTGCGCCCCCGCCTGCTCCCGGCCTGGCCCATGCGCGATCCCACTGGTCCTGGGAACGACCAGGCTGCCGAGGGCCCGGTGGCTCCAGGAACCCGAGGCCCTCCAGCCCTGGCTCAGCCACCCTCGGAGCCGTCCTCCCTCCCTCCTGCGTCACCAGTCTTGCTTCTCTCTGGATCATTTTCGTTTTATATAATACACTGTTAGAATTCACAGCTTAAAAAACTCTTGGCCACCGTCCCTCCAGCTGCTGCCTCACGTCTGTGTACCCCTCACGGCCGGCACCCTAAGAGACTTCCTGGTCCGTGCCCTAGTTCCTCTTCTCCCAATTTCTTGAGTCCCTTGGCTGTGACCTTTCTGCTGAACTTGCTTTGGTCAAGGCACCGGTGACCATTTCTTCTTCCTGGCCTTCTGTGGCCTGACACAGCCAGGCCTCTTTCTGGCCCTGCTTTCTTCTCTGGCTTCCCAGACCCCACGGTCCCCTAGCCACCTCTCCTCAGCCTGCAGGTGTCCCTGACCCTAGGTACCTGGGTCTCAGTGGTCTGTACTTCTCCCATTTTCTCTCTGTACTCATCTCCTGTGTTCTGAGACCCCCAAATTTGCTTCTCTTTCCTGGAAGAATGCCCCGGACTCCAGACTTCAGTATCTAGGGCCTGCTGGGTACCTTCCCGAGATGCTGAAAAACCATCCAAATGTTGACAGGTCCAAACCCAAACTCCCCATTTAACCCCTTGCCTCAGGCAGTCCCCTGAGACAAGAGCAGCAGAGGAAGTCGTCTGTTGGGGGTGATCCCAAGTGTGGAGGAATGAGACAGAGAGGGTGGGTAGGAAAGCCGACTGAGCAAGCTGTTCCTGGCAACTGAGCTGCGCTGCCCTGGGCAGCTCCTGGAGACGGTGGCACACACCTCAGAGCTGTCCCATCCCGGATGTATAGACGAGGTCACTGAGGCCTGCTCCGGAAGGTGGTCACCTCCTGCACCGTTGGGCCTGCCTCTCCTGTGGGCAGAGCCAGAGAGAGCCCAAGGCAGAGCTGAGGGTGCCAGCCCACCTGCGTGACCAGCTGAAGGGTGAGCTCAGCAGAGTCTGCTGCTCCTGGCCAGCTCGTCCTCTGTTCTCTTTATCTTCCTAAAGGGCAGTGCTGTTCATTCTTTCAGCTGTCCAGGCCCAAAGCCCCTGGGTCACTGTGACATCCATGCCACCCACACCCAGCCCGTCAGCAGGTCCTGTTGCCTCTCATAGGATAATTAGGAGGACCTGCTAAATAATGCCCCTGCTTCCATCCCTGTCCCCCACTTCACTCTCAGCCAGAATGATCTGTTTAGAACCCAAGTCAGGTCCTTCTGCTCTGAACCCTTCAGTGGCCCTCACCTCAGCGAGCTCCAAGCAAAAGCCTTTCCAGCAGCTGCAGGTGTTGCACAACCTGTCCCACCTTTGATGCTGTCTGCTGGCACTACCCCCTCAAGCACTCTGCTGTATGAATGTACCAACATTCCTACCCCAGGGCCTGGCTGTTCCCCGGACCCAGAACGCTTCCCCACCAGATTCCTGTCCAGCGCCCGTCACTCACTGCTTGTAGGTGTCAGCTCGCGTGACACCACTCAGGAGCATTCCCTCACCTGCCTGACACAATAGCCATCTGCACGCTCATCCCAGCCCTCTCTGTCCCTGTCCTCTGCTCTGGTTTTCTCTATCACACTCCCAAACTGCATTTCCTTCCTAATTCGTGTGTAGTTCTCTGCCTCCCCCGGGAGAAGGTGTGCTCCATGACCCAGACAGCTCACATTGCAGACTCGTTGGCATCCATTCTGGTGACAGGGAGCTGGGCTGAAACAAAGTCACACAGAAGACAGGAAGCTGAGGTCACCTTGAAATGTGCATCAGTTGTCCCAGACAGCTTGTTTACAACTATCCTGCACTCACCCTGCCGAATTCACAGTGCCACACATGCCCTGGTGAGAAGGACCAGGTGCCCACCAGGGGCCCCTGTATACCTGCGGCAAGTGACTCATCTATTAGCCTTCGCAGAGCTACCTATAACAAGTGGTTAATCATAGACACACCTCCGGTAATGTGAGGGGAGCTAACTGAAGGGTGGCTGAACGTGGTGGCTGGCGTACAGTAGATGCTCACTGAATTCTTCAAGGTCATTACCATTCAGTGTTCACTGAGCCCTTTCCACGCACCACAGGACTCTGGGTTGCAAAAATAGTTTGTACCCAGCTGCTAGCCTAGAGGTTGATGATGCGGCCTCCTCCAGCAGTGTTGCAGAAGGGCCTGGTGATGTCCTGCTGTGAAGACGACAACCACTGCAAACTCTGTGGAGCACAGTCCTACTTTGTAACACATGGGGGCACCATGAGTCGGAGTTGACTCCACAGCAAGGAGCTTCTTGGTGGTTTGGGTCTCCCGAGCCAGCTCCCGACCTCTGCATGGGGTAGGAGGACCTGAAAAGAATAAAAGCACCTCTTCCCTAGGGAGGCCTTCGGAGCCCGTCACACTTGCGTTTCGGCCTTGTCCCCTCTTACTGGCTGTGACATGGGGCCAAGGCTACATCGTCCCCATGCCTCAGCTGGCCCACTGGTGAAACAGACCTGGGATGCCAGCCTCATAAGGTTGTAGGGAAGGGAGTATTCCATAACAGTGACTTCTGGTGATGCTCAAGTTTCCTATTTTCTCTAGTTTCCTTCTAGGACACCTTCCATACTTCTGGAACAAGGACGAGGTTTGTGGCCGCACGCTGCAAGATGTGTTTTTGGATTGGTGGGTGCTAACTTGTCATTTGTCACCAGCACACCAGGTCCCCTCCACACAGTACCCCCACCCCTGACCCAGGCCAGTCTTAGTCCCAGCAGTTCCTGCCCTGGGAGCTGGTTCTGAAGCCAAGCTCTGCCATGCACCAGCCAAGTGACCTTAGACTGGTCATCAGATGTTCTTGGAGGCGCAGCTTTCTCATCTGTAAACTGGGCTGGGGTGTGTGGGACCAGCTGACAGTCACTGTTTGGGTGGTGCTTCACTCTTACCAAAGCACATTCGTGAACATGACGCCGTTTGACTCGGAGCAGTCCAAGGAGGGGTGTAACCAACCCATGTTACAGATGTGGCGACTGAGGCCCAGTGGGGGATGGGATTCAGCTGTGACTCAGCCACAGGACAGAGTCTCACACTTGGGCCTTGTGGACCCAGCACAACTTGGTGGCCCACTTTAAGCCCCTTCTTGGGATGGGACGCTTCCGTTTCTCTGGCTGGGGTCAGGTTAATGACATTCACACCATGGAGTGCTGACAGCCTCCTCTGGGTTGCTTTGGTTTCTAGGACTAAGAAGTACGGGCCCGTTGTGCGAGTCAACGTCTTCCACAAAACCTCGGTCATTGTCACAAGTCCAGAGTCAGTCAAGGTAAGAAGTAGGGTGGTTCCCATGGGGGATCCCACCCCTCTCCTGGGTGGGGGGAGGTGAAAGGGCAGCCCCAGGGGTTTGGGGAATGCTCCTGACCAGGCTTCGAGGATCCACAAGAATATGGCATCTTTGTCACCACCTACCTGCCGCTGGCGGCATCCCAAGCAGAGAAGGGGATGTGAGTTGGGGAGTGACTTGGGGAGTGAGTGGGGGCTTTGATGTGGGTTGGGATTCTTGCCTGCCACTCACTGGTGTGAACACATTTAGTTAGTTCACCTCTTAGCCACAGTGCCCACGCCTGTGAGATGGAAAAATGGATGAGAATCAAATATTGATAGACATATTTAGCAAAGTGTCAAAAGAGACTGAAATAGTGCTTACTATGGACCTGTAATGGAGACCCTGGTGGCATAGTGGTTACAGCTATGTCTGCTAAGCAAAGGGTCAACAGTTCAAATCCACTAGACATTCCTTAGAAACTCTAAGGGGCAGTTCTACCCTGACCTATAGGGTCACTATGAGCTGGAATCAACTCAACTCTGCAACAGTGCCTTTATAGACCAGGTGTTGCTCTCCGCACTTTACAGTCATTAACCTGTGGGGTCCTTCCTAGAGGTAGACAGTCTTACTAGTTTCCCCTTCTGAGAATGAGAACACTCAGGCACAAAGCGGCCAAATAGGATTTGAACCCGGGGCAGCTTGGCCTCAAGGGCTATGCTCTTACCCACTCCACCACACTGCCTTTCAGAGAGGCAGCATTAAATGGTACAAAGTGTGCAGGGTGGCATCTACCACTCAGACAGATGGTTGTCAGGTCATCTGGAGTTGGCAAAGCTGGGGTCACGTCTAGCTCTGCCACCAACTGGCTGTGGAAGCTTGGACACCTTCACTACTAGAAACCTCAGTTTCCTCATCTGTAAAATAGGGATGATCCTCCTCTTCTTACAGAGTGGTTGCAAGAATGAAACCAACATAAGGCCTGTGAGCCACCTAGCCCAGTGCCCGGCACGTAGCAATGGCCAATAAATGGTGGTGCTGTGATTTCCCTGTGGGTGCTCAGCGGTCTCTGTGTGCAGGGTGGTTGTGGTGTCCTGAAGAGGAATAAAATACAACGTAGGGTTCAGATCAGAAGAGAAGTGGGGTAACCATGGCATCTCTAATAGAATGTTAAAAATTGCTTTAAAAAGCAAAGTTTAATTTTAAACATAAAGACACCTGAAACCTTTTTAAAGCATGGTACCAGGGCATGCAAACTTGCATGATGTTAATGAAGAAATGGAACATAAAGATACATGTTAATACAGTGAGTTACATTCACTGATATTCAAAAGTTACATAAACCTTGTGTTCTCAGCATGATGTATTCTGCTTTTTATAAATTGCTGGATTCAGTTTGCTAATATTTGGTTAGGGATTTTTGGTCCTGTATTTATTCTTTTTTTGTCTTTGTTTTTCCTTGTCTAGTTTTGTCATCAGGTTAATGCTGGCCTTAAAAGATGAGATGGGAATTATTCCCTCCTCTTCTATTTTCTGAAAGAGACTGCATGGGATCTGGTATTTATTTCTTCCATGAATGTTTGATGGAATTCACTGGTGAAGTCATCTGGGCTTGCAATTGTTTTTGAAGCAAGTTTTTTTTTTTTTTTAATTAGATATTTAATTTATTTGATTGGTTCAAGGCCAGTCAGATTTTCTTTATCTTAGTTTTGATAATTGGTGTCTTCCAGGGAATTTGTCCATTTCATTTAAATTGTTGAAATTATTAGCATGGAGTTGTTTATAGTATCTCCTTGTTGTCTTTTTAACATCTATAGAAGCTACAGAATCTCTTTCATTCTTGAGAATAGTTATTTGAACTTTCTCTGTCAGACTAGCAAAAACTTTATTATTATTATTATTTTATTTAATATGACCGAGTGAAAATGTACATTCCCGTATAAATTTACATGCTCACCTATAAGCAGCTTCCACTGCTCTCCCTGTCCGGTGACAGCACACTATTCCTTTCTGTTCCATACATGTCTCATCCCCCCAACAGCCTCCTTTCCCCTCCTCTCCTCCCACTCTCCTTCCTCCAGCAAAGTACATCCAATATATGGTTACTCTGCATTGCCATGTCCAGTCCATTCATGTCCAAAGAGTGGACCTTCATTGTGATTTATGGGCAGGGGCAGCATCAGGGCCAGGGCCCATGCTCTCAGGGGAACCCCGAAACTGCTAGACCATCAATTGAGATCTTTTAGTGGAGGTCTCAGTATGCACCCCTTTTTATTCTTGTGTTGCCAGTGAGACTCAACTCTGTGAGCTCCATCGCGGCTATCACTGGTGGTGGCCAGGCACCATCCGGTTCTTCTGGTCCCAAGTTGATGTAGGCACCAACTCATGTGGGTCTCTCTATCTTCTGGGTTGTCTTTACCCCGTGTCATTTTGGTCCTCGGTGAGCATCTGTTCCAGCTGAGTTGTGACCATTTGCTGTGTCCTCGGATGGCAGCTTGGCGGCTTTTAAGACCCCAGACGCCACTCACCAACATGGGGTGTAGAGAGCCCTCTTAGCAAAACGCTAGTTGTGCCAATTGGCCTCGATTTCGCCTAAGAGCATGGTCCTCTGCCCCCTGCCCCAGCTACTCTATCCTTGCAATACCGAGTTAAGATGGAAGGAGTACTCCAGTTATGCTGAAGTCCACTTAATGTTGTTCTTGTTTCTAATGTGTGCTATCACCGATTTCTCCCAACCAGATTTCTAGCAACTATCTAATCTAAACCCTGACCCCTCGCCCTCCCTTCCTCCCCTCCCTTGCAGCTGTCAAAGAGTCTTTTCTTCTACACACAAGTCTGAAAAACTTTATTATTTTTAAAGAACTAGTTGTTTTGTTTGATTAATTTTCCATATTTCTGTCCTTTGTTATTTATTTCCTTCTGTTCGCTTTGGGCTTAGTTGGTTCTTTTAATTTTCTAAGGTGAGAATTTAGGGTGTTGATTGCAACTTTTATGGTTTTCTAATATAAGCGTTCAAAGCTACATAAATCCCCTCCAGGCATAGTTTCAACTGTATTCCGTACAAATTTTGATATACTGTCCTTTTATTCAGTTCAAAATATATTCCATTTTCTCTCCTGATTTCCTCTTTGAACCATGAATTGTTTAATCAGTTTCTAAATATTATGAGATTTTCTATATATCTATCTGTGATTTCTAATTTAATTCTGTTAAGGTCAGAGAATCTTTATAATTTCAAACATTTTAAGTTGATAAAAGACTTGTTTTATGGCCCAGCATGTGGCTTATCTTGGTAAATATTTATCAGCACTTAAAAAGAATATGAATTTTACAATTCATATTGAATAGAGTGTCTTAGAAATGTAACTCAGGTAAGCTGGTTGATTATGTTATTCAATCCTTCTAAATCTTTAGCGATTTTCTGTTTGTTCTGTCACTTGCTAGGAGAGGAATATTGAAATCCCAGCTGTAATTGTGAATTTGTCTGCTTCTCCTTTCAGTTTTCACTTTATCATTTTGAAGCTCTGTGTATACACGTTCAGGATTGTTAAGTCTTCATAATGACATGACCTCTTTATAAAGTGCTCCTCTTGCTCTGAAGTGTAATTTACCTAGCTGTAACAGAGCCACTCGGGTGTTCTTAGTGTTTGGATGGTGTATCCTTTTACCACTTACCTGACGCAGATAGGTGGAGGGGCTATGCTAGTGCTGGGTAAAATACACTTTATATATGCTTCTCATAGACAGCAGATAGCGGGGTCTTACCGCTTTATCCATTCTGACAACCACTGTCTTTTCCCTGGAATGCTTAGATAATTTACATTTAATGTAATTATTGATGCGGCTTGGTTTAAATTTCTAATGTTGCAGTTTGTTTTCTTATGGTTCCATCTGTTCTTGTTCCCTTTTTCTTCTTAACTTTTTCAGTTTTTTTTCTTTTGGTCTCCATGAATGGTTTATTAATTTTATTTTTATATAAGATCCTTACACCACTATACTTCACTTCCCACTTTTCTGTCTCTTATGCTATTGTTACTATCATTTTTACTTTTATTTCTGCTGCAAACTCCCACAACACATTGTTATTGTTTGGGGTTTAAATAGTCAGTTACCTTTTACACAAATTAAAATAGATTAAAGATGACTCGATGGCACTTGGCTGGCTTTATGTTTATCATTTCTGGCATTTTTCATTGTGTGTGTGTGTGTGTGATGCCTAGATCCATCTGGCATCATTTTATTCTCCCTGAAGAACTTCCTTTAGTATTTCTTTTTAAAAAATTATTATTGCAATTAAGTGAACCTTTAATATTTATTAAAGTGCAGGTCTCCTGGTAGCAAAGAGGCCAAAGAGGGCTGGACTACGCATTGTAGATCCTAGAGAGGAGAAAACTTTGCAGAGAAAGCGCTCTAGGAATTGCACAGTGGTCCCCTGGAGTCTTTGGATGAATTCCTTGCCCCTGTAAGGGTGACACTCCACAAGACTGGGCAAAAACAACTGTCCAGAAAAGGACAGCTTTTGTTTGTCTGGCAAAGTTTTTATTGCATGGTCATTTTACTGTTTTGTAAGGTTTTTTTTTTTTTTTTGGTGTATACATCCAGGTTGACTTTTAGACTTTTATTTCAACACTTTAAAGATATTACTTCTTTAATTTCTGGCTTTAGTATGTTTCTGATGAGAAGTCTGTGTCTGTTCATGTCTCTGCTCCTCTATCCACATCGAGTCGTTTTTCTCTATTTAGTTTTAAGATTTTTCTCTTTATCACTGTTGTGTAGCAGTTTCATTCAGATCTACCTTGGTGTCATTTTCCTTATGTTGATGCTGGGATTCTTGGAACTTCTTGGAAATGTATGTTTATGATCATATTTTTCTTTAAATCCTTGAGCGTATTTATAATAATTATAGTAAGCATTTTGGAGTTCTTGTCTGTTAATTCCATCATCTCTGTTACTTCTGGTCTGGTTATGGCTCAAATTTTCTTGCTTTTGGGCATGTCTAGTAATTTTTTTAGCTGGATACTGGGCACTGTGAATTTTATATTGTAGACTGATAAATGATACTTGTTTTATTTCCTTAAGGAATATTGGAATTTATTATGATGGATGGTAAAGTGACTTGCAGATCAGATCGATCCTTTCAAGTCTTGTTTTAAGGCTTTTTTAGGGGAAATCTAGAGTAGGCTTTCCTATAGAGCTCATTTAGTCCCCTTATTAAGGAGTGGTGTAGAGTCACTATGAGTCACAATCGACTTGACCATGACAAGTTTGGGTTTCCTGGTTTACTAAGTAGTAAGGGTCCCTGGGTAGCGCAAACATTGAAGTACTTAACTAGTAAGCAAAAGGTGGATTGTTTGAACCCACGCAGAGGTGACCCAGAAGAAAGGCCTGACAATCTGCTTACGAAAGGGGACAGCCGTGAGACCCTGTGCAGAGCAGTTCCACTCTATAACATGTGGGGTGGTCAAGAATCAGGACTGACTGATGGCAACTGGTTTGCTCTTGTTTCTACAAAAGAGCAAGGTTTCTAAGGCCTCTGCTGAAGGCCCATGGTAGGAGGGCTGTCTACCTGGCTGCTAGGACCTGGATCAATTCCTGGCCATGTGTAAGCTCTGAGAATTGTTCTGCTTGTAGTCACCAAACAATTCTCCTTTTCCAGACAGCTGTTTTTGCCCAGTCTTGTGGAGTGTCACCCTTACAGAGGCAAGGAATTCATCCAAAGACGCCAGGGGACCGCTGTGCAATTTCTAGAGCGCTTTCTCTGCAAAGCTCTCTCCTCTCTAGGATCCACAATGCGTCGTCCAGCCCTCTTTGGCCTCTGTGAACTCTGATCTCTGTCCCATTAGCTCAGCTGGGCTGCTTGACTGTATTAGGGGGTTCTCCTATAGTTCCATGGTCCTAAAATTAGGTTTAAGTAAAAGTTGGGGTAACTGTGGGCTCACATTTCTTCCCAAATTCAGGATCAACAGTCCTGCGCCACCTGTTGTCCAATGTCTGAAAACAGGCAATTTGTGTTCTGGTTGTTTATAGAAGGGGGGCAAGTCCCTAGCAGTTACCACCCACCAGACAGACTGTACTGTCACTGTGGGAAACCAAAGAAAGCAGCAAGGTGAGGGTTGTTCTCTTTGTATCCTTCTCTCCCTTACCCCTGGGATACTAGGCTGTGGGAGGCACCCAGCCATGGGGACACCTAGTTCTGGGAACACCCAACCATGGAGGACAGCTGACCATGGAGACATATGACCACTGAGCTGTACGACCATGGGGACACCTGACCATGAAGACACATGGACCATGGGGACACTCAATCATGTGAGACAGCTGCCATGGGGACATCTAGGCCTGGGGCACACCCATCAGTGGGGACAGTCAGCCACGGGGGCACCTGATCATGGAGACCCCTGACCCGTAGGGACACCCAACTGTGTGGGCACCTGATCATAGTGACCACAGGGCACACAGCCAAGGGGGACATACAGTTGTGTGGCCACCCAACTATGAGGAAACCTGAGCATGGGGGACATCCAGCTGTGGGGCCCCAACCATGGGAACACCTGGCAGAGCCTTGCTGAGGCTGTTCTGCACCCTCGTGGGTGTCTCTGCTCTGCCCCACCATGTGACTGTCCTGCTCAGTTTAGGAAGAAATACTACAGACTGTGCTCTGGGACCCATGACAGGGGCCTGGGTAGTAGGAACTGACTGTCATGTTCTTTTTGGTACAAAAGGAAACCAAGACTCGGAGGTGTGGGAGAGTGACACAACTTAGTTTACAGTTTACAGTAACAGTGTTTGGGAGTGTCTCCTAGAACGTGGCTCTTGATCCAAAGTTAGCCACTTCTGGGGTTTCCTTTCAACTGAAAAACGGATACTGGATCCACACTCACAGAAGCCAGCAGCCCCTGGATTAATTTACAGCAGAGATGTCACGTCACTGCTTCCCAGTGTCCACAGGAGGCAGTGTAGCCTCCTACAGGGGAGGCCCTGGGGTCTGGGCTCACGGCCTCTCTTGCCTGCCTGCTGAACCCCTACTCCTCACACCTCAATTTGCGTGTGCCACAGGATCATTACGCCCACCCCTTTGCTGTGCTTCCCCCCCTGCCTCGGTTACAGCCTCCCCTCCTCTCTGCATCGTATCAGGTGGCCTGGCTTCAGTGCCCACAGCCACCAGTTAGCCTGTCTTGGGCCATTTAACAACAGCACCCATGTGTCTGGGTTGACTGAGAATGCTCAGTACTGAGCACTTACTGTGTGCCAGGCACTGTTCTCAGTGAGAATGCTCATTACTGAGCACCCACTGTGTGCCAGGCACTGTTCTCAGTACCCTTCATGGAGAACTAAATGACTCTTCACAGCACCTCTACTTATGCAAACACTGCCCTTGTGTCCTCCTTGTGAGAGGAGGAAACTGAGGGGCAGAGGAGGTGAGTAACTCATCTGAGGCTATGTGTTCCCAAAGTGATGGTGCAGGAATTCCGAGCCTGGGATCCAGTTCCAGCTGGCCTCACAGCCCAAGCTGTTAATCCTGGGGCCATCCTGCTGCGGAAATGTTAGCCATCAGTAGTATTGCTCACAGTCAGTTCTCAAGAAGGCAAATGGACCTTTCCTCCAGGAAGCCCTCCTTCATCTTCAGGGTGGGCTGGCACCCAGACGTCTGCCCCCAGCCTCTCTTCTGTGTTCCAAAAGTCTTTCCTCTGGGCTTCCTCCCTCCACCCCCATCTGATTTCCTGCTCTCACTGCTTTGTAAGATGCTGTCCTCTAGAGTCAAGGCTGTGGGCTTTAGAATGGGACACCCCGCTTCTGGGAAACTCCTCTGCACCTAGCTTTCCCAGCAGCTTTCCCACTGCTTGCCGCGGTGTTGCTGGAGGGCAGGACTTCCTCACCCGGGGCTGAGGATACAGTGGACCCGGCATTCGCACCACAGCCCCTGCTCCGCACACGGCCATGATCTGACCGACCTGGGTGCACCTGTTCATGTTAGTTTTCTGGGGGGGTTTTGGGGGTGTTTAGAAATTCCTGATGTCAACCAAGTACAACAAAGACTTCAAGATGTACCGCGCCATCCAGACTGTGTTTGGTGAGAGGTAAGGCGCCAGTGGGGACCTGGGGCAAGGATGGGGAGAGTGGAGGGCTGACATGGCTGCAAATGTGGGGTGCAACATGAGATCCTCAGGTCATCGCAATGCCTCATAAATGATGGTCCCTGCTCTTCTCATCATCGCTTTGCTCCTCCACCTTCCCCCTGGATGGCGGTGGAGGTGCAGGGATGCTGGGGCGCAGTCTTTCCCTCTATTATTGCAGTAAAATTTACATCATGTCAATTCGAACCATTTTCAAGTGGGAGACTCTGTGGCATCCATTAAAGTTATATTATTATACAGTCTTTGCCACTGTAGCTCCAGAACCTTGTAGTGGTCCCCAAGGGAACCCTATACCCTAAAGCAGTTACACCCACCCCGGTCCAGTTTCCTAAATCAGCCATCCTGTCCCCGCAGACTCTTTGGACAGGGCCTGGTGTCAGAGTGCGACTACGAGCGGTGGCACAAACAGCGCCGGGTCATGGACCTGGCCTTCAGCAGGAGGTGAGTGTGGCGGACAATGGGCGGGAGGAGGCCAGGTGGGTCAAGGTGGGTCAGGGTGCTCAGAGGCGGGGTCTGGGCAGTCAGAGGCGGGGTCTGGGAGGTCAGAGGCTGGGCCTGGGAGGGTCAAAGGTGAGTTCTGAGTGGGCAAGAGGAGGGTGGGTCAGGGTGGGTCAGAGGCGAAGCCTGAGCAGGTCAGAGGCAAAGTCTGGGTGGGGCAGAGGTGGAGTCTGGGAGATCAGAGGCGGGGCCTGGGTGGTCAGAGGCGGGGCCTGGGTGTCAGAGGCGGGGCCTGTGTGTCAGAGGCGGGGCCTGGGTGGTCAGAGGCGGGGCCTGGGTGGTCAGAGGCGGGGCCTGGGCGGTTGGGTTGAGGTCTGGGTGGTCAGAGGTGGGGCTGGGCTGACTGGTGTAGGAGGACCTAGAGGGGAGTGGTATCTTAACCCAAGGGGGCTTTACCAGACTAAAAGGAGAGAGAGAAAAGAGGGGGCAGACAGGCATCCCAGAGGGACTTGAGGCTGACAGAGACGCCCACACGCCTTGCAAACATCCCGGGCTGAGAGTCCATGACGCCCAGAGACGTGAGGGGCGGGGGGTCTCTGTCCTCCAGTGGCTCCTCCCACAGAAGCCTCTAGCCTCCTTTGGCCTTTTTATTTCAGTTTTTGTAATATTTTACTTTTATTGTGTTATTTTTAACAGCCCTATTGAGATATGATGCATATGCCATATACAATGTGTACAGTTTCGTAGTTTGTAACATATCTACAGAGCTGTGTCACCATCGCCCCAATTTTAGGACATTTGCAGCGGCAGAAAGAAGCCGTCGCCTACTCCTGGTCACTCCCCACTCCCTACCAACGGTCACTCCCCACCCCACGAGTCCCTGAGTGACTGCACATTTGCTTTCTGTCTGGATTTGTCTGTTTGGGACGTGTCACTTAAATGGAACCGTGCACTCGTGGCCTGTAGTTACCAGACGCTGGTATTTAGAGTCACTGTTCAAGGTTTACCCGTGTTGTCGCGTGTATCGGCGCTTATTTCTCTTGGCTGAGTAACATTCTCTTGTACGGAGAGACGACGTTTTGCTTGTCCACTCAGCTTTGGCTGTCATGAATCATGCTGCTGTGAGCATTCACGTAAGGGTTTTCATTTTTCTTAGGTGTGTGCTTAGGGGGAGGATTGCTGTGTCGTACTGTAATTCTGGAAACCCTGCTGGTGCAGTGGTGTGAGCTACGGTGCTCACTGAATGGTCTGCAGTGTGAATCCACCAGGCGCTCCTGGGAACTCTAAGGGGCAGGCTGCTGAGTCCTATAGAGTCGCTGTGAGTCGACATTGACTCGACGGCAGTGGGTTTATGATAACTCTATGTTTAAACTTTTGAAAAAGGTCATGTTTTATTTGGATAGAATTTTAAATTTATAGAAAAGAATCTTAATACAGCTAAAGGACTCTAACGCATCTTTTAACCGTATTGGACTATGGTTTACGTTGTCCTCATTTGCTGTGTTGTTTATTCTCCCTCTGCACGTACATACGAATACGTTCATCCTCTCTGCATGTGTTTGTATATGTATTTCTTAATATACCATACCCGTTGCTGTTGAGTCAATTACAACTCATAGGAACCCTAAAGAGCGGGATAGAACTGTGTCATAGGGTTCCCAAGGAGCACCTAATGGATTCCAACTGGCAGCCTTTCGGTGAGCAGCTGCAGCTCCTAACCACTGCACCACCAGGGTTTTGTTCTCTCTGGGGACTCTACGGGGGAGTTCGACTATGTTCTGTAGGGTCACTCTGAGTTAGAATCAACTTAACAGCAATGAGGGTTTTTGTTTGTTTGTTTTGTTTTAAGCACACACACACACACACACCTTCCTGACAAGTCCTATCGCCCAGTCCAATCTTTATCTGAAGAGTTGGCTTGATTACTGGTTTCAGCTCTGGGCTCGTGGCAAGTCTAGGCGCCGTGTCCTCAGGGGATCCTTCAAGATGTCAGACCATCAAGTCTGGTCTTTTAGTAGAGTTCTAGATGTGCACCCCCCTTTTGGTTATGCTTCATCAGGGATTCTACCTTGTGTTCCCTTTCACGGCTGTCTTTGGCGGTGGCCAGGCACCATCTAGTTCTTCTGGTCTCATGCTGATGCAGTCTCCCAATCATACGGAGCCTTCTGTCTCCAGTCTCCTATTTTCCTCATGTCTTCAATGTTCTGAATTTTCACTTGCTCCAGGTGGGTTGGGACCAACAGATGTTCCTTAGATGGCAGCTTGTTGGCCTTTAAGACCCCAGGCAGAAAAATATGAGATGCAGAATGATTTCCTAGACAAAAACTAGTTATGCCAACTGATCTTGATGTCCCCTGAAGGTTTTGGCTATTTTTAATCACTTGAGAGTAAGTTGGAGACACTGTGCTCTCTTACCCTGAAATATTCTGTGGACATTTCCTGAGGGCAAGGGTTTTCTTACATAGCTACAGATCGGTCATCAGAATCAGGAAATGTCACATTGATTCAGTACTGACATCTAATCCACAGTACATTTTCAGATCTTGGCATTTACATCTAGTTAGTGACTATTTTTGTAGCTACTGTGTTCCTAGGAGCCCTGGTGGCACAGTGATTAAAATGCTTAGCTGTTAACCGGGGTTTGAACCCACCAATCTCTTTGCTAGAGAAAAATGTGGCTTCTGTAAAGATCACATTTGTGGAAACCCTATGAGACAGTTGTACTCAGTCCTATAGGGTCGCCATGAGTCAGAATCAACTCAGTGGCAATGAGTTTATTGTTTTCCTTGTCCAGGACCCAGTCCAGGATTGTGTGTGACACTCAGCTCCCAGTCTCTTTGGTCTCCATTCTAGAGTAGTTCTCAGCCTTTCCTTGACATTGATGAGCTGAACCCTTCAGGAGACCACAGGCTGGCTTTGTAGACCGTCCTTCTGTGCGAGCTTGTCTGAGACTTGGGTGGGAGTGTCACAGAATGGATGTTGTGTTCCCCTCAGTGCATCTTATCAGGAGACACGTGATGCTTCCTTGTTCTCTCTCTGGAGGTGCTCACTTTGATCTCTTGGCTGAGGTGCTGCCAGCCAGGTTTCTCCACTGGAATTACCATTTCCTCTGTCACCTGGGGCAGAGTGAACTTTTGTTGCTGGCCCCTTACTAGTCCCCACCTTCCATCTTCCTCCTCCAGTTCATCCTCCTTGCTGTCCTGCAGAGATCTTGCTAAAACTCAATCTGATCACTTCACTTTCCTGCTCTGAAGTCTTCAATGGCTCCCTAGTATCTGAAGATGAAGATCAGACCCCACCCACCCCAAATTTGCCTCTTAGCCTCCAGCCTTTTCCTCCTCTCTGCCGTCTTTCTGCAACCTCTGTATGCTTTTTGGAATCTCCTCCTCTGCTTACACCATTCCTTCTCTCTCAGTGTGCTCCCTCTACAGAATTCCTGGCCCTCCTTTCGTGCCCAGCTCAGAAGTCCGTGCTTTGAAGGAGTGTTCCCTGATCCCTGAGGCTGAGTCTGCACTTCCGGCATGCTCCTCTCACATCCACTTCAGCAACTGCCATTCACATCTGCCTCTCCTATTAGGCCACGGGTCCCTGAAAGCAGAAGCTATGCCTTGTCTCTGGACCGCTGCACCCAGCACGGCACCTGGCCCTCATACGCTCTCCAGGATTGCCTAGAGAGTGAATGAACGCATGAATGAATCAACAAGTTAAAAGAATCCTGGTCTTACTGGAAAGTTGCCAGAAGTGAGAATGGGAAGGAATAGACTACTGAGCGACGTTTACTTCAAATTTATTGTCCCGAGAGCCAGAGCTACGAAGGCCATCCACGCTGCTGTCGTCTCTGCTCTTAGGAAGCTTCGAGGTTAGCAGAGACATAGATTCTGACAGGGTGAGTGCCCACAGTGGCTGTGACATCAGCACCAGGGGCACTGTCTTGGTGAGTCCTATCGTGCACACGGGACCTTGAGTCTGCACAGCACTTCAGAGCTTCTCAAGTCCTTCACGTACATTTTATTTCTCAGTCTCACAACGAGGTATCTTTGTTGATGCTGTTAGGTGCCCTTGAGTGATTTCTGACTCATAACAGCAGTGACCCTGTGAATAAAACACTGCCCAGCCCTGCTCCATCCTTGTGGCCACTGTGTTGCCTGAGTCCACTGTCGTAGCTACTGTGTCTGTTCATCTCATTGAGCGTCTTCCTCTTTTTTTTTGCTGACCCTCTCTGTTACAACCATGATGTCCTTCTCCTGGAACTGGTCCCTCCTGACAACATGTCCAAGGTGTGTGAGACAAAATCCTTGCTTCTAAGGAGCATTCTTCCTGTAGTTCTTCCAAGACAGATTTGTTCACTCTTTTCGTGGTCTAAGGTATGTTCAACATTCTTCGCCAATGCCCTAATTCGAGGGCATCAATCCTACTTCCTTCTTCTCTGTTCACTGTCCAGCTTTTGCGTGCATATGAGGTGACTGAAAATATCTGGATCGGGTGGGCCTTAGTCCTTGAAGTGACGCTTTAGCTTTCTAACCCTTTACAGAAGGCTGCTGCAGCAGATTTGCCCAGTGTGGTGTGTCATTTGTTTTCCTGACTGCTGCTTTCATGGGTGCAGATTGTGATCCAGGTCAAATGAAATTCTTGACAGTTTCAGTCTTTTCTCTGTTTACCGTGTTGTTGCTTCAGTTGTCGTCTGAGAGATAACTATTCTGTTGTAAGTGTAAAATTCACAGAACAGTAGAGAAGCAGCTCAGGAAGATGTTTGTAGGTATAGATGACAGTGTGACTGAGCGCAGGTGGGTCCAGTTCACTAACCAGGAAAAGGCAGGGTCTGCTGACATTCAGCCCCGCCATTACCTATACAGACGATCACTGTGCCTTTGTGATAAACTGAGAGAGTCAACTGTCAGTTTGTACTTTTCTAGATGAAGCCCCGGTGGCTCAGTGGTTAGGAGCTCAGCTGCTAACTAGAAGGTGGGCAGCGTGACACCAGCTGCTTCTTGGAAGCCCTCTGTTGCAGTTCCACTCTGGCCTGTAGGGATGCTGTGAGCCAGAATCGACTCAAGGACAATGGAGTCGATTTACTTTTCTAGATATTACTTTTATCTAAAAACTGTCACCCTGATTCTTTCTGTAAGAAACAAGCAAGGTGGAATGTTACTGGACAGCTGACACTCCGGCTCAACAAACTGTAAGAGGCGGTCTTAGACGTTACAAAACGCCATCATTTAGAGGCATTGCAGACTCAGCGTGGTGTTTGTGTGATCACTAGCCACATGCAGCCTGGCTAGTCTACTGGAATGCTATTTAAAAAAAACAACTCCATGTAGTCTTGCAAACTAATATGTAACTAGAGGCCACATGAATGTTTTGAAGAAAAAGTCAAGGGTGCTATGGGGAACACAGTGGGCCTGCGTAGGGTTCAGGAGATATGTCCCCAAGGAAGTGGCACTTGAGTGTCCATTTGCACAGTGGGCAGATGCCACACTGGTTAATACGGACACTGAGGACAGAGGGTGGGAGGGACACACGGCTCTGGCAGGGAGGGCAGGTGTGTGATGACCCTGAAGTGGGAAGGAGCAGGATGCCTTGGTGCAGGCAGAAGGCAGTGCTGACGCGAAGAAGATACTGCAGCTAGGAATCAGCAGGGGCCGAACTCACCGTGGCCAAGCGGAGGGCCGCAGCCCTGACCTAAGAGTGGCAGGGGGCTTCAGGGCATTTTAGAGTAGAGAAGGGTTATTGGATCACAGGTGCTTTCTGGACAGCCCTGGGCCACAGGACGAGACGTGTGGCAGGTGTGAACAGGCCCAGGTCACGGATGCTGGGCTGTGCCGACCCAGGAGCTGGATCAGGGCTGGCTTATGGCCACAAAGAGCTGGTTTCTATTCCTGATTTTGTACATTACCCTTTATCCTTCCTCCTCTCCCACTTCTTCCTCTTTATTTTTTTTTAAAAAGCTTTGTATTTGGAAATACTTTCAAATCTACAGAAGAGTTACCAGAATAAGAAAGGATAATGAACACTCTTTCGCCTCTGCCAGACAAGTCACATGAACAATTGTTTCTAGTTACAAAAGCAGCATTCTCTCAGTAAAAATTCAGACAACGGGGGAAATACATAATGTACAAAGTAACAGTCTCTCCCCACCCTGCTTCCTTGGGGCTCCCATTTTCCTGAGTTTGGAGTGTGTTCTTCCACGCCTCTTTCTAAATACTCTATGCTTAGGAGACATCTTGGGGGTGCTGTCTAGGGGCAGGGGAAGCTGTGGGTTGGGAGCTCTGGGCTGCAAAGTGTGTCTGAGGCTTCATTTCCATGGAGGGTTGGGCCTGGTGGCTGCTCGAGCAGAGGGAGTGAAATGAAGAAATATGGCGAGTTAGGCAAGTAGGCAGCGCCAGCAGAGAGGCAGGAGGGTCATAGGGCACCCTTCCTGACCTGGAAGGCCCCTGAGGCCTTTCCTCCTTTCCCTCCCACTGTCACCTGGGGTGTCTACACTGCCACAACCCCTGGTGGTCAGGGTTGAGGGGCTGCACTTGCAGACAGAGGCTCCATGGAACTGTGAAGACAACGGGAAAGGGGTGTCTGTCCTGAGTGGGGAGTGGGCACCCTGGACTTAGGTGGGTTACCACAAGCCTGATCTGAGGACTCGACCTTGAGGGGAGACCTGGGAGCTGGATGCTCATTTTTGCTCTGTACAAGAGATGCAACGTCTCTGTAGAGGAGGAGGGTAGCAGGCAGCCTGCAGGACAGGGTGGTCCAGGTGGCCGCTGACGCCTCTGCTGTCCGCCAGCTCCTTGGTCAGCTTGATGGAGACATTCAACGAGAAGGCAGAGCAGCTGGTGGAGATTCTGGAAGCCAAGGCTGACGGGCAGACGCCTGTGTCCATGCAGGACATGCTGACCTGCACTGCCATGGACATCCTGGCCAAGGTGACGGCGGCCGGCTGGCGGGGGGACGGGAGGCCTTGCGGGGCCCAGAGGTCTTCTCTGCCTCTTCTTTGCTGTCTTTCCTTCCTCCTGCACCTGCACAAACCAAGACCCCTTTCTCTGCTCTGGGGGCTTCATACATTTTATCTCCTTGAGGTCAGGGCAATGACTTCCCCCCCTGGCTATGGACACCAGTCTCAGGATGGCCTGAGTGTCACCCCAAAGCCTATCTCTGCATTTGAGGACGGCTGGGTTGTCCACCCTGGCTGAGTCAGAAGTAGCCCAGATAATCCCAAACCCCACAAAGGCAGCTCAGGCAGCAGAAGTGTGGGGACAGTAAGTGAAACATTCTGATTATCATTGTTGGTATTCAAATAATTCATGTTGCAGCTGGCTGTCCAATGGAAGGTTGTACTTCAAGAGACGGAAAACTAGGTTTACTGGGCAGCTTCTAGGTGGTCTTAATTCTCACACCATCCCTTGGGGTTGGAATCATCATAGGTCATTGTAGCAGTGGGTAAGAAAATGGTATTTAACCCTTAGTCCAGGCCCTGGGGCTGTAACTGCCTCCCACCAGGCTCTGCTCTGAACTGCTGGCCTCCCACCCCCAGGTATGAGCTGGCTCATCTTTCTCCCCCCCAGGCAGCTTTCGGGATGGAGACCAGCATGCTGCTGGATGCCCAGAAGCCTCTGCCCCGGGCAGTGAGAGTGATGCTGGAGGGCATCTCTGCTTCCCGGAACACCCTGGCCAAGGTAGTGGCCCAGCCTGCCCCTAGAGACCGGCTGCTGCAGCCTGGGTCCTCTTCGGTGGCTGCAGCACCTCCCTCAGTATTTTTCTCAGAATGGGTTTCGAGTTTGGGCATATCTGAAGTGACTTACTTCACTCCCTGAATCAGTTAGAATTTGCATTCGTCTCCTAAAGCAGAGGTTTGGAAGGAAAGTAAATGAAGAATTAACCTTTCCTCAAAGCTGGCAATCTGGGATGGCACCAAGTATCCAATTTTTCTGGATTTTTTTGTTTCTGTGTTTTGCTTTTCTGTCCCACTGTCCTCAGCATGTCACTTCACATCGTAGAATGGCTGCGGCAGCTCTGTCTGTCACCTCCTTGTTCTAGGCATAAAGAAGGAAGAAAGGAGGAAGGTGATGTCTAGGGTGATGATGCCCGGGTCACCTTCCTGTTTCCTGGAGCTTCTGCCTCTGAGCTTTGCAGTCCCCTCGTGCCGTCTCAGGATTCACCTGGGTGCCCGATGCCATTTTGTCCTGCCTGGCCTGTCCTCTTTTGATACAGTTCTGACTGCCCTTGTCCTGCAGTGGTTGCTTTCCCATTGCTGCATGGAGCTGTTTCAGGCATCCTTCTGCCATTTCTAGGGATTCAGTATAGGAAGGGAAACCCTGGGGGTACAGGGGTTAAGTGCTACAGCTGCTACCAGAAGGTTAGCGGTTCAAATCTGCCAGGTGCTGCTTGGAAACACTATGAGACAGTTCTACTCTGTCTGTAGGGTCACTATGAGTCGGCATCCACTCGACGGCAGTGAGTTTGGTTTGGTACTGGAAGGGAAAGTCAATTCTTGGGCTCAGGCTGCCATCTTGACTTTGTCTCCTTGCCTACGTCATCTCTTCTAGAACATTCTCTCATGCTTCCAACCTCCCAGCTTGCCAGTACCACTGTGGATCCGTAGTCATTTGGGGACGGGGTGGGAGCAGGAGGAGACACTCAGTCAGCTGAGTGTGCTGGGACCCCTGTTTAGTTTCTCCCAGGAAAGAGGAAGCAGCTGCGAGAGATCCGGGAGAGCATCCGCTTTCTGCGGCAGGTGGGCAAGGACTGGGTCCAGCGCCGCCGGGAGGCCCTGAAGAGGGGCGAGAACGTCCCCGCCGACATCCTCACACAGATCCTCAAAGGTGCGCTGGCCCCGTGAGGTGGGCAGGAGAGGCCTCCTGTCAGAGCGGTTCCTGTCGGGGTCCCGATCACAGCCCACTCCACTTGTCTCTTGTCTGGTTTAAAAGGGGAGAGACATCGGTTCTGTTTGGAGCTGTTGGGGAAAGGACACCGAGGATGTCACAGACATCTGTTGCCAGGGGACTGAGCCTCTTTTTTTGTCTTTCAGCTGAAGAAGATGCCCAGGACGACGAGATTCTGCTGGACAACTTTGTCACCTTCTTCATTGCTGGTTGGTCACTTCAGTGGTGCCCGGGGAGGGGCTCAGAGCTTTGCAGAAGTGATGCAGGCTCTGGTCACTTTAGGCCCTGACTCCGAAGGAACCAGCCTTGTCACCCCTGTCCTCCTCTCCCACAGGTCATGAGACCTCTGCCAACCACTTGGCGTTCACGGTGATGGAGCTGTCCCGCCAGCCTGAGATTGTGGCAAGGTACGGGGCCTACCTTGAGTAACCTTGAGGTTGTCATAGGGGTTGGATGTTGTGGTCCCAGAGGGCCACCAGCTGCTGTCCTGTGGCTGAGCCCCTTCGAATGGCCATGGCTTGTTCTGGGATGTTCAGTATTTATTTCCTGCAGCAGATTTCAAGTAGCAAATACAAAAGGGGAATGCTTTAAGGCCCCGGAACAAACGTGTTTGCAAATGGCTTGAGCTTCCAGCTCTGCTTCTTTAACTCCAGGGCTGGTGGTGTCTGTGAGCAGGGCCCCCTGAGCCTGGCTCTCCCCACCTCCTCCGCTCCCCTGCTCTTAAAACCCTGTGCAGAAAGGTCTGGTCCAGAGCTTAACCCTTCTCTGTCTTCCCCCACAGGCTGCAGGCTGAGGTGGATGAGGTCTTGGGATCTAAGAGGCACCTTGACTGTGAAGACCTGGGGAGGCTGCAGTACCTCTCCCAGGTGTGGGGCATGGGACAGAAGCTTCTGGGCCTGCTCCTACCTGTATCCCTTGCATAGCACTACCACTTGGGAGATTCAAACATTCCCCATGCCCATGACATCAGAGCTGCTGGTGGTGGGACCCAGTATTTGTAAGGCTTCCCAGGTGGCATAGTGGTTAAGAGCTATGGCTGCTAACCAGAAGGTGAGCAGTTCAAATCCCCTAGGTGCACCTTGGAAACCCTATGAAGCAGGTCTATGGGTCTGAATCAACTCGACAGCAGAAAGTTTGGTATTTTTTGTGGTTTCCATGGCACTCAAAATCTAGGTTTGGAGACCAGCCCCCTAGTAAAGGCGGCTATGTTTGCATTTCCCACCTGGGCCTGGGCAGCACAAGCCTTAAGCTTCCCACATAGGGGTGCACTGGCCACGCAGGGAGCCTTCCTCAATCCAGATGGAAGCCCAGCTCAGCCTTTGGCGGTTCTGAGGGCAGCCTGGGTCCCAGTGCCAGACACTGTGGCCTTGCACAGAGCCCTTCTCCTCTGGGCCTCAGTTTCCCCATCTTTCACACAAGGGACCGGATAGGAAGGCGAGGCCCGAGGTGGCTCTGTTGTGAGTGGGAGCAGAGATGGGTCCAGGTACACCGCTGCCCTGCAGGGATCCCCCGGCTTCTCCATTGATTTCTCTGCGTGACTTCTACAGGTCCTCAAGGAGTCACTGCGTCTGTACCCGCCGGCCTGGGGCACCTTCCGCCGCCTGGAGGAGGAAACCTTGATTGATGGGGTCAGAGTTCCTGGCAACACTCCACTCCTGGTGTGTGTTGGATGGGGTCCCCCTGCCTGGGGTTGGGGAGGTCTGTGGCTCAGGCCTCCGCACAGGGCTTCCTGGCTGCTCCGTGCTTTCTCGTTTGAGCCTCACCATCAACCCTTGGAGGTCTTTTCCTCCCGAGTGATGCTCTGTGCCTGGTGAAGCATACAGAGGGTAATTCTGGGCAGATGATGCCACACTGACAGCTGAGGCCAAGGCTCAGAAAGGTTAGGTTACTGCGCTGAGGTCACACAGCAGGTGAGAGCAGATACAGGATGTGTCCCAGTTTCTTCTCTATCTGTTCCATAGCCCCTGCTTCCCTGTGGCTGGCTGCCCGCCCCCCTTGAACCTATGTCTCTTTGTTTACTTACTAATTCATTTGTGCATTAGCTCATAAGCAGCCTCCCCAGACCCACTACCAGCCTCCAAAGCCAGAATATGACCAACTATGTATGTGCATCACTGTGTCCCCTGGAAGTAATCACCTTCCTCAATTTTGTGTCGGCCATTCCTTTGCCCTTTTCAGTCTCAGTGTGCTGACTCACCAATGTGTTCTAGCACTTTCTGTTGGCTCAGACTAACGACTTCTGTCGTTGTTAGGTGCCATTGAGTCAGTTCCAAATCATGGTGACCCTGTGAACAACAGGAAAAAACACTGCCCGGTCTTGTGCCACGTCCACAATTGTTTTTATGCGGTCACTGTGTCAGTCCATCTCATCGAGGGTCTTCCTCTTTTTTGCTGACCCTCCACTCTACCGAGCACAGTGTTGTTCTCCAGGGAAGGATCCTTCCTGACAACATGTCCAAAGTATATAAGATGTAGTCTTGCCCTCTTGGCTTCCAAGGAGCACTCTGGTTGTACTTCTTCCAGAACAGATCTGTTGGCTTTTTCAGTGGTCTGTGGGACAGTCAACATTCTTCTTGTACCCCACAATTCAAAAGCATTAATTCTTCTGTCTTCTTTGTTCATTGTCCCCTTTTAACATGCATATGACACAGCTGAAAATATCATGGCTTGAGTTACAGGCATTTTAGTTTTCAAGGTGACATCTTTACTTTTCAGTACTTTAAAGAGACCCTTTGCAGCAGATATTCTCAATGTAATGCGTCTTTTGATTTCTCGACTGCTGCTTCCATGGGTGTTGATTGTGGACCCAATCCTCGATCCTTTCTCCGTTTATAACAATGTTGCTTACTGGTCCAGTTGTGAGGAGTTTTGTTTTCCTGATGTTGAGGTATAATCCATACTGAAGGCTGTGGTCCTTGGTCTTCATCAGTGTCTCACATCTTCTGCACTTCCGCCAAGTAAGGTGGTGCCTTCTGCCTAACACAGGTTGTTAATGAGTCGTCCTCCGATCCCGATTCCTTGTTCTTTGTATAATACAGTTTCTTGGATTCCTTGCTCGGCACACAGGTTAAAAAGGTATGGTGAAAGGATACAACCCTGATGCACACCTTTCCTGACTTTAAACCATGTGGCGTCCCCTTGTTCTGTTTTCACAACTGCCTCTTGATCCATATACAGATTCTTTAGGAGCACAATTAAGTGTTCTGGAATTCTCTTTCTCCACAACATTAGCCATAGTTTAGTATGATCCACACAGTCGAATGCTTTTGCATAGTCAATGAAACACAAGTACACATCTTTCTGGTATTCTTTGCTTTTAGCCCAAGATCCATCTGACATCAGTGATAATATCACTGGTTCCACATCTTCTTCTGTAGGGTCACTATAAGTCTGAATCGACTTGATGACAGTGGGTTTGGTTTTTTTGTGATGACTTCTAAGATTCACATAAGTTTCTACATGTATATGACTGTATAATATTCTGATGTGCAGACACACCACCATTTGCTCGTCCATTCTGCAGCATTTGGGGAGTTTCTAGTTTGGTCACTGCTGCTGCTGTGAGTTTTTGTCCATTTGTCCTGGTCCCCATGTACAAGCATGTCTCCTGGACATGTGCCCGGGACTGCATGGCCGGGCATAGACCGCGAGGATATGCCATTCCCCCACCTCTCCTGAAGCAAGCCTGGTGTGGAACAGTGACCTTTGAATGACAAGTTTTCAGGGATCTAGAGAAAGGAGGCCTCACGGAATCAGGCATGAATTTGTATCTTACTTGCTGGTGACTTTAGGGAGTCAGCTAGCCTCTCTCTCTGGGCCCCAGTTTCCTCATCTGTAAAATAGGGATAACTGTAGTGTGGCAGCCATCGGTGGGTTTATTGGTACTTTGGGGATCCCTTTTTTCCTTTCCGAAACCCTGGTCACATGGTGGTATATCTGCTAACCAAAAGGTCAGCAATTCAGATCTGCTAGGTATTCCTTGGAAACTCTATGGGACAGTTCTACTCTGACCTATAGGGTCACTATGAGTTGGCATTGACTCAAAGGCAGTGGCTTTTGCCTTGGTTTCTTCCTCTCACAGACTTTTCAGGGGCCAGTGGAATCCCACTCCTGCTGGGTGGAGGGGTGGGTGGGTGGAGAGATGGTGGGTGGTGTAGGAGTGGCCACTTTGCTCTGAGTCAGTCCACTGAGAGTCAGTGGCCACCGTGGGTGGGAGAGACGTGAGGGGACTAACTGGGGCTGGAACCAGAGACAAGCAGACCCTTTGCCCGACAGTTCAGCACCTACGTCATGGGGCGGATGGACACGTACTTTGAGGATCCGTTGACTTTCAACCCTGACCGCTTCAGCCCCGAAGCACCCAAGTAAGACCCCTCTTCAGCTGTCCCTGAGTGGAGGCCTGGGAGAAGGACAGCCACAGCCACATCTGATCTGAGCCATCTGCACCCACTGACCGCATGTGGCCCCCAGATCCCTAGGAAGGGGTTGTGATTTTTACCTTACTTTATCAGAGGAAATTACATCTCAGAGAGCCTAAGTCAGTGGCCCAAGGACACACGGCCAATAAGTGGAATTGACCCCTGCTCTAAACCCCAACTGACAACCAGTACCTAATGCTGGGAACTGTGTGTGGGCAAATGTCTTTCCCCTCTCCTGGCCTTGATGTTCCCATCTGAGAAATGGGAGTAGTAATGGCTCCACCTCCAGGTTGTTGTGGGAGTTAGTGTGATCATGTAGTGAAGCCTGATGGGAAAGAGCCGGTCTCTGGGAGGCCTAAGTCCGCATCTAGAGCTGGACATGTGAGATCCAGTGAGTAAGTGCTGAGCCCCGTCTCTCTGAGCCTCAGTTTCCCTTTCCTGGGTAATAAGGGATAATAGCAGCTCCTCCAGGCGGTCAGAGAAGGCTACAGTGAGAAGTAGGGATCCTGAGCTTGGCAGGATCAGCTGGTGGTGGTGGTGACAGCCGCCGGAAGTCCTTTCTGAGTCCCGGGACCCCAGGTGTGCAGCGTAGAGTTCATCAGAGGATTTTCTTGGTTGTCGTCTTCAAGGAAAGCGATTGTCAAACCTTGCCTAAGGTGCCTCCAGACAGGTTTGATTCTGCCAACCTTCAGGTTAGCGGTCAGGTGCAAGCTACTTGTGCCACTCAAAGACCTCTGTTGTTTGTAGAGTGCAGCGCCCCTCCTCCTCAAAGCCGGCTATCAGCAAGGCAGGGCTTGTCATTTCTGTCGTCCCACCCCAGATTCTGTGTGCTGCTGGGGTGCCCTGGCTGCCTGTCACCTGACCCCCTCCTTCTCCGCAGGCCTCGGTTCACCTACTTCCCCTTCTCCCTGGGACCTCGCTCCTGCATCGGACAGCAGTTTGCTCAGGTAGGAGGGGCAGGGGGGGGTTTCTGTCGGATAGAGGGGTGGGGCCGGCGAATCCGTCAGGTGGGAGGGGCGAGGCCGGGGATTCCGTCAGGTGGGGGGCGGGGCCGGGGAATTCCCTCAGGTAGGAGGGGCGGGGCCAGGGAATGCCGTCAGGTGCGGGGCGGAGCCGGGGAATGCCGTCAGGTGGGGGCGGGGCCGGGGAATGCCGTCAGGTGGGGGTCGGGGCCGGGGAATGCCGTCAGGTGGGGGCGGGGCCGGGGAATGCCGTCAGGTGGGGGTCGGGGCCGGGGAATGCCGTCAGGTGCGGGGCGGGGCCGGGGAATGCCGTCAGGTGAGGGCGGGGCCGGGGAATTCCCTCAGGTGGGGGCGGGGCCGGGGAATGCCGTCAGGTGGGGGGCGGGGCCGGGGAATGCCGTCAGGTGAGGGCGGGGCCGGGGAATGCCGTCAGGTGAGGGCGGGGCCGGGAAATGCCGTCAGGTAGGAGGGGCGGGGCCGGGGAATGCCGTCAGGTGGGGGCGGGGCCGGGGAATGCCGTCAGGTGGGGGCGGGGCCGGGGAATGCCGTCAGGTGGGGGCGGGGCCGGGAAATACCGTCAGGTGGGGGCGGGGCCGGGGAATGCCGTCAGGCGGGGGGCGGGGCTGGGGTTTCACAGGCCTCTGTGCCAGTCCGCAGTGGGGTGGCTTGTCCAGAGGTCCCCTAGGAGCAGCCGGGGACTGGCCATGTTCTGTGCAGAGGTTCCCAGGGAGGAGGGTCCAACAGGCTCCTTGCAGGGCGGATGCGGGGCGTGGCGGTCACCCCTGCCTCCCGGCCGCCTCTGCGCGGCTGCCCCTCCCCGCGCGCACAGATGGAGGTGAAGGTGGTCATGGCCAAGCTGCTGCAGAGGCTGGAGTTCCGCCTGGTGCCCGGGCAGCGCTTCGGGCTGCAAGAGCAGGCCACGCTGAAGCCGCTGGACCCGGTGCTGTGCACCCTGCGGCCCCGCGGCTGGCAGCCTGCGCCCCCGTCACCGCCCTGCTGAGGGCACCCACCCCGGGGCTTCCGGCAGGATCGGACTCCTGGGCGAGGACCCTCCTTGGCCACCTCACCGCGCCCACTCCGCCCTGTCCTCGGGACTCCCTCCACGCCGACTCTCGAGGGCACTCTGCCCACCCATCTGCTTTACCCGCTCTGCGGCCCCTGCCACCCGCTGACCACTGCCTTCCTGGGCTCCCCTTCTAACTCCCCTCTCTGGGCACAGGCCCGTCCTCTGCTGAGACACCCTAACTCTTGCTCACTCCCTGAAGGCTGCTTCAGGTAACCTCCTCCAAGAAGCCCTCCCTGCCACCCCGGCCGGGCTGGGGCCCCTCCTCTGTGCTCCCTTGGTCACCTGTGCTACCTCTAACACACACTGACCACACTGTATCCTGAGTGTCCGTGGACATTGGCCCACCGCCCTGGCAGGTTCTGAGGGCCTCAAGGGCGGGGTCTAAGTGTGATTCATCTCTGAGTCCCCCGGACCCACCTGGGGCTCGGCACAGAGTCAATGCTCAATAAATGTGTGTTGACTGCATGAATGAAAGGCCGAACCGGCTCGTGGCATTCTGGCCTCAGCTTGCTCATCTGTGAAATGGGGTTGGGGGCATTAAGGCTGGTCTCTCCGAGGGCTGGCCCAGCTCTAGAAGCTGCATCCTACAGAGATCCAGCAAATGCCCACCAGACTGTGCCAGCTTGGAAGAGGAGGTGTCTGCCTTGTGAAGCCTGTTACTCATGTTAGGTACAGGGCTAGGCACCTGGGCAGGACACAGGGTCAGGACAAAGGAAGGTTGGCTGGTTTGGAATGCTCCAATCTGCACAAGAGTACTGACGCTGCAGGTGGTCACACTGGGGCCTTGTGGGCACCTTGGAGCTGAGTCGGCAGACCTGGCCTCCACCCTCCCTACCTGTAGAACTGCTGTCCTTCCTCTGATTGGGCCCCAGCTGATGAAATTGTTACCCTTGTGGGTGGGGTTAAAGAAGACATCCTTTCCTCCCCTGGTCTTGGGGTAGCCATGGGTTGCCGAGCATTGGGTCATGCCCCCTGGACCATCCACAGGCCTCGCAGAATGTGGAAGCTCGTTGTCATGCAGAGGAAAACCATCCCCACTGCCTCTGGGGTCCCCCGAAAGACGCTCCTCCACATGAGTGGGAGGCCTCGGTCACCTCATCTGGTTTGGTCAGGGCTAAAGTCCTGCAAGAGAATAGCTCCAAGGAACCATCCCATTCAGCAGATGGGGAGACTGAGACTCGGGAGAGGAACTGAGGTGCTCGGTACAGGTGGGATGGGGAGGAGTTGAGCATGCGCCTGGGTTCCCGGCCAGCCCAGGCACAGGGTCTAGCTTCTGGACCACCTGTAGCCCCTTGGCATTCCTGGTAGAGGGGCAGTTCTCCTGGCTCCCCAGACCCTCCATCAATCACCTGAGCACTGGGCGGGGCCCTTGGCAAGTGATACTCCTCACTTTTCTCTGTTTCTAGTTCCCCCTCATACAAACACTGCCCTGCCTGCAAACAGCCCCTAAATGCCGCTGTCTCTTCCCATCTCCTTCTTGGGCCCTGAGCCCTGCCATATCCCCTGACCAGCTCTGCACTGAGCAGGATCCATGGACAAACACTCTGCATCCCCACCAGCACTAGCAGTGGGTCCTATGATTCAGCCTTGCTTCTAGGTGGGGAGACGGAGGCCCACGCCCATAGGCAGCAGGCAGTTTGGGGCTTAACCCCATCCGTTCTGCCAGCTACTTGGAGCCAGAACCTAGTCCACACCGTCTCTGCACTCCTGCTCCACCCTGCCCAGATGACACCCTCCCCCAGGACACAGCCTCCCCTGCCTCCTCCAGTGTCCATCTAAAAAGCTAGAAGACCACTGTGCCGCCCCCTCAGGGGTACCAGCTGGCATCTGCAGGGCTCTGCAGGTGCTGTCCCCTCCCACCCCTAGTGATTTCAGTTCCTTTTCCACCCCTTGCTGGGCAAACATCAGTTGGTCACTGATCCTGAAACCCTCCCTCATTTTTTCTCAAATCTCCACTGGAGATAGATGCTGAACCTGACCATTTCACAGAGTGGGGAGCCAAGGCCCCCCACACAGCCAGGCTACAGTGGAATCAGGACTTGAACTTGTGGTCCTTTGCACCAGTGAGCTTTCATGGCTCACCTACTCTGTCACAGTTGGCCTGGATCTCCCCTTCTGAGTGCTAGAAACAAAGGGGCTGGTGGGGAGAAGTGGGGGAAAAGAATAAGACTAGGACTCCTGCCCTGATGCCTTGGGCCTGTGGGGCCCAAGTCTTAGCTCTCCAGAGCCACCTCCTCCTCCTCCAAATGGGGGTCGTGTAGAGGTAGTCCTGGTGGCACAGAGGAGCCACTTGGGCCAGGTGAGTCTGAGGTGGGACCCCCCAGGAGGCCCCACTGGGCGTAGGGCTGATGCTGCCAGTCAAGAGAAGCAGTTCTTGCGCTCCCTGGGTTCTGGCTCCAAGTAGCTGGCAGAATGGATGGGGTTAAACCCCAAACTGCCTGCTGCCTATGGGCGTGGGCCTCTGTTTCCCCACCTGTAAACAAGGATGAATCACAGAACTCACTGCTAGTGCTGGTGGGGATTTAGTGTTTGTCCATGGATCCTGCTCAGCGTAGAGCCGGTCAGCAGCGCTGCTCACACCTGTCAGCTGTTATTACTAGCGATGGCAGCACCTTCATTCAGTGGTGCCACTAAGGTTGTGGGGTGTCAGCTGCACCAGGTGACACTGTCAAAGGGGGTGACACCTAAATGGCCATAAACATATCCCTGTAGTTAGTTACAACAACAGAAACACTTTTTGTAAGCCCAGCTGGCATGTACCCATGTGTCCCCCAGGCTAAGACACGACAGAGTAACTTTTGGGGCATTCTGTTGCCCTCCCATAGGAGCTGTCCTTCGCACCCAGTTACAGCGACCCCAGAACCACGAGGTTTTGTCTGCACCTGCTACAAGCAGGCATGTTTTTTTTCCTTGTTGCTGGTGTTTTGTAGTCGCTGGTGTCAATTTTTCTGGTGTTTTAGCTACCATATTGTGGTAGCTAGCACTTATGAACCTATATCAGTACTCTTTTGAGAAGGAAGCAGTCACAAAGGGAAAAGATAGCAATATATGAGAAGCGCTACCTGTCGTACTAACAGCACAAAAGGCCTTCCCAAGGGTTCTGTACGGCCTGGCGGGGGACGAGGTCCGGGCGCGCGAGCGCGCATGTGTTTGTGCGTGTTTGTGACAACATGAGTTGCCGCACTGGGTGATGCTAACCCTAGTGACGCACTGCCTTTATATTTTGTTACCTGCTAACCACAAGGTCGGCAGTTCAAATCCACCAGGCGCTCCTTGAGTACTCTGGGGGTCAGTTCTACCCTGGCCCCTAGGGTCGCCATGAGTCGGATCCGACTCAACGGTACTGGGCTGGGATACAGAAGCCCCCAGGACGCTCCCTAGGAGACGAAGAGCTGCAGTTCTGAGAGGGATCACACGGTGGCGCCCCTGCGCAGCGCTCCGTCGGCTGCAGTCGCTGCCGTCAGCGTGGGCTGTGCCTTCGTGCAGGCGTCCCTGGTCCCAAGAGGGAAAGGCGCGGGTGGGGGGATCATACCCAGTTCACGAAGGCAGGGGTAGAGGGAGGATGCAAAGCTGACCAAGGGCCGTGCTCGAGTCATCTCAAGTGTCCACTGCTCACTGGACGGGCACCCAAGTTCCCATTTCGCAGATGTGACTGCCAAGGCCTGGCCCCTGACTTGCCCTGGGTCAGGCAGCTGGTGGAATGCACGGGGAACCAGCATCCAGGGGGCAGAGGCTGGTGATTGCACTGCGGCTCCCACCAACTCTTTGAAAATGGTCCTGGGTCTGGAGGTGAGACAGTAACCACAGGGACTGTGCCCCTTGGCCACTTCAAAGCAAGATCTACAGGAGGCCCTTTGTGGCCAAGCTGGTCTGTGGAGGTCAGGACTCCCCAGAAGGGCCCCACTGTGGAGAAAAGAACACACAGAAGGGCCAGGCAGGCTAGGTCCTTTGGACAGCGCTTGTCCTTCCCTGCCTCCTTCCTTGCTGTGTAGCTTGGGCGCAGCAACCCTTTGGGAACTCTCCCATCTCCTGTAAACCTGGAGGCTGTGAGCGGGGAGGGCAGAGGGCGTGGGCCCGACATTCTTCCACTATCCCCCACAGGAGGTCTACCAGCCTCTTGGGTGGGTCTCACTTCTTTCCCGGGCCCAGTTCTAGCACCAAGCCCCTGCTTTACACCAAGGAAGCTACCTGTCATGTTGGTGCCCTGGGGTCTGGGCTGGTGATGTTAAGGGGGCCTTGGCAGCTGGGCCTGTGGGACATGGGGTAGGGTGGGGAGCTTCCATCTAGGGCCCAGGGGCTGGGGCTTGGGGCGGTGCTGGAGTTGCCTGGGACACTTCTGGGCCTCAGTGGCATCCAGTGTGGGTGGCAAGGCACCCACAGCTAGCTCCTCCTGGCAGTCCTAGCTGAGCAGGTGTAGTCTTCAGCCCACCTGTCTCACCCCAGAGAGGCTGTGTCCCAGCCCCAGAGTGGAGACTCGTGGCGGGGGCAGAGGGGACCCACAATGGGGCAAACCTGCATTTAATCCCCTCCCCATGGGCATGTGCTGTCCTGTGGGTGAGAATGGCATTTTCAGCTGGCCTCCTGAATCTTGAATCTTGCCTGACCCCAAACAGCATGTCTGCTTTTCTGGGGAGGGTGACTATTAAATCTACACATCTGCCTGGACCTTACCCCTGGAACCCAGTGGGTGGTCTGGCCTGATATCCAAAAATAGCCCACTGGGGAGCAGAACCTGGGGCATCTGGGCAGGTGGCAGGGACTCACTGAGAGTCAGTCTCAAAACAAGGGGGGTGGGGCAGGGAGATCCAGGAACTTAATAACTTGGGTCTTGTCCCATGGCCTCATTCCGTGCTTCTCCCAGGACAAAGTCCTCAGTCACACTCCTTGGGCTCCCCCTGGATCAGGGAGCATCCTGCTGTCCCTGCAGTGTGCTCCAAGGTTGGTGACCAGGACAGGGGCAAGGCTCTGTGCTAGGGTGTCATGTCCAGCCTGAAGGTCCCCTGGAGAAGAGATGGTTTGTCCAGCGAGTGAGACCTGGGGCTTATGGAAGCACCCAGTTCAGGCTGGGACACAGTGAAGGCATCAGCTCCTTCCTTGGTCACTGTCACACTAAGTGATAATGACGGCAGGGGGCAGTAAGAAAGACATTGGGGGAGGTGCAGGGTGGACATGTGAGGAGCATTCTGTAAGTCCCCAGATCCCTGGTAGGCTTCCAGGTACGTCTGCATGTGTGTACATGCATGCATGTGCTTGCCTGCCTGTGTGCATGTATGCATGTGTTGGGGGGGAGCAGCAGGTCTCAAGACCTAGGAGCCAGTCTGCCCAGGTGGGGTGTAGGGGTTCCAGGGTCAGTGGTAGGGATCAGGAATGAAGGCCTCCCCTCCATCCTCCTCAGGCCCAGCTTCTCTGCTGGTTGGGCTTGGGAAGAATGACATGACAGTGATTGTCTCAGGACCTCTCCGTCCCCAGACAAAAGGCAGTCTTCATCCACGCCCTCTGGAGCCAAAGGGAGGGCCAGTCCCCAAGTGGGGGACACTGGTGAGGGGTGGCAGTGATTGCATCACAGTGCCAATGGTGATGCGGCTAGCTCGCCTGCTGGGCACCCCCTCGTGGCCAGCCCTGAGGCGGGGACGGCCCTCTAAAGAACCTCACGCATCTGCTCTGCAGACGAGATTCCAGGAAGTGGGGGTCCAATCCAGGGCACAGGTCCAGAGGGCAGCAGCTGGACAGTCCCTGTCCCCAGAGGGCTTCACCCCTGTTGTGAGCCCAGGAGCCTGGGAGGCCTCCCTGCCCCCCAGGCAACATCTATCTCTGGGGCACAGCTGTCCACCGATACCCACTCCTTAACCCCAGGGACACCCAGTGCATCTGCAAGGCCTGTCGGGATGCCCTCTTCTCTGGCCAGGAGCCCGGAGGCCCGGGCTGGCCCAAGGCCGGCCAGGTGGAAGCCACTTTGGTGTGTTCCAACCGGGGGATGCTCCCTGGGGGCAGGAAACCACCTCTGAAAGTTGTGCCGAGCACGTGTGCACCTGTGCGTGTGTACCTTTGTGAGCTGTATGTGTAGCATGTGAGCTCATGGGTGTGTATCTGTGTGACCCTGTGTAAACCTGTGTGTGTGCATCCGTGTGAGCCTTTGTGTGTCTGTGTGAGCCTGTGTGTGTGTACCTGCATACTTGTGTGAGCCCGTGGCGGGGCAGGGATGTCTGTGGGTCCGCCCTAGGGCTCTCAGTCTGTCCCTGCTGGTTTCCATGTTCTCGGTGGGTGTCTAGTTCTTACGGCGGTGCTGATTTGTATAAGTCTCAGTGTATGTGTATCCATGTATGCGTGTGTGTGTGTGTCTGGCGTGGCCTGAGTTATAAGGAGGGTCTGCATTCCTCAGGCAGGTCACGGGAAGTGTAGTCCCTTAGGCCTGCTGGGCCAGCCTCACCCGCCCACGGCCGCACAGGCAGGTGGGGGACATCCAGTGGAGATGCCCACTGTCAGCCCGCCCATCTCGGCCTGAGCCCCTGGGAGGCCCTGTTTGCTGGCCCCGTCTTTCAGGCCCAGGGATGAAGCCCTGCCCAGCACAGACAGCACGTGAGGGGGGGCAGCTGTGGGAGGAGGGGGTGGGGGAGTGCCTGGCCCACTCCCTGATCCCACCACCTCCAATCACACCGCCCTGACCCTGTCGGAGACACTTTCCTCCTTTCCGAGTGCCGGGGCTGAGCAGTGTGGGAACCCTGAGGTGACATCTCCTCAGGCAGGAGCAGGTGGGGTGCTTGGTGGAATCCAGAATGCCTTTTTCCAGGGAGGGGCAGGTGGGCTGCTCAGTGGCAGGCACCAGCAGACCTCCTGACCCAGGGCAAGCACAAGACAGCGTCGCGAGGCTGGACCGCCTGACGTCCAGGGAGTATTTCCTTTCCAGCCCGAGTGGCGCCTGCCTGCACCTCCCACACCACCGTGCGCTCATGGTGACCACGTCCCTTTCCAGAGAGCCAGCTTTCTCCACCCCTAGGCCTCCCCTCTCTGGAGAGCCAGCTCCTTCAACCCCCAGCACCCCCTTCCCACCTGCCCAACCCCGACCCTGCAGAGCAGGGCTTCCTCCCCTTCCAGGCCTCTGTTTTGACAACACCTCCTGGCAAGGTGGCCTCCTGACCAACCACCCAGGGCCCTGACCCCTCCACCTTGCCCTTCCTTCCTGACCTCATTTCCTCCGTGGCCTCCCAGGAGCCAGGGAACCCCGAGACGCAGAGCTGTGGTTCAGGCCAAGCTGTGCTGCCCCACTGAGGTGTCCTTGGATCATTGCTAAAAGAGCGTCAGATGTTAGTGTGAGCATGCCTGGTGGCAGGGGCCACAAGAAACCTCCGACCCACAATGGGAACATAGAGGGCTGCCTGGGTTCCTCCGGCCCCTCATCCGTTGGAAGGATGACATCACAGGGGTCAGAGGGCATATGCACATCAGCAGACTCACCCGACACACTCCCCACACATACATCCACAATCCTGTGCACATACACACACACAGGAGCTTGTGCACACATTGTACGGGTATTCGTACATACACTCACACACACAGACACTCCCTACACATACATCCATGCTCCATGCATGTACATACACGTATGTCGTGCATGTATTCTCACACACACACACACTGTCACACACAAAAATACCCCCTCACACAAGAGAACACCCATATACACACGTCCACACTCTCACTTCCGTACTTTCACACAGACACGCACACATTCTACATATACTTAGATACACGAGCATGTGCGCACATGCACACTGTCATACACAGCTCCTCGCTCACGCAGCCTCACACGCACACACACCTCCATGCACATATGTACCCACACCACATGTGGTCAGGCACAGGTGCATACACTCGCGCACGTGTGCTGCGGCCTGCCAGCTGCGGCACTGTCGTCAGGGATGGCGGAAGTCGAGTCTCGTTTGAGTTTCCCAGCACACGTTCCCACATAAAGAAAACAGGAAGGGGCGTGGAGGGGCCAGGACAGGAAGGGGACATGGCCTGCACCAAGGAGCCAGCCCCAGCAGTGGACACTGGGCAGGAGTGAAGTGGGATGCAGGGATGGACAGAAAGTTGCAGGGCAGGGAGGTGGAGTGCCCTCCATAGTCTCTGTCCCCTGGCACAACCCTCACCAGGTAGGGGTCACCCCTCCAGCTGACACACTGAGTCTGGGGAAAGGCCTGTCCCAGTCACTTGGGAGTGCTGGTGGAGCTGGAATTTGACCCAGGCCCATCGGAACTATGACCTCAGCAATGCCTTCTCTTGGTCCTCTGCCCACGCTGGTGACCAAGCAGAGGGTCTGGATCTGAAAACAACGGGTTAGTGGGCCCCTGGCCATTTATCCTGCAGAAAGAGTGCCCCTCCCTGCTCTGCTTTTGCGGGTCCAGCCCATGCCACCCCGTGGGACACTGGACTGAATTTTGTGCAATGTTAATTGCATCTGGAAGCAGGTCCCTTGCCCCAGCGCTGCCTGGCATTCTGTGGGAGCAGCATGCCAGCAGGCAAGGTCCTGCCTGATCCCTCCTGCCGGGAGTCTGGTCCAGGGCCAGTTACACAGAAGGTGCTCATGAGTGTGTGAAGGACGCACGCAGGCCCAGAGAGGGCCATGGCCTCCCAGAGCCACGTGGTGAGGCGGGGCTGGCAGGTCTGAGTCCAGCCAGGGACTCCTCCTGTCCCTGCGTCTTGACACCTACCACAGCTGAAAGGGTAGCGGAGGTGCTGGGGGGTCCCAAATGTGGGCTCCTGCTGTCCCTCCTGCCTGAGAGTCCAGCCCCTTCTGCTAAGGAAGCTGCCAGCCCCTGACCAGCCGGGTGCTGCAGCTAGGGTGTGTGCGTTCTCAGGAAGCCTGGGCAGGCGCAGCTCCTGCCTGCCGTGCCACCTCGCCCAGGTACTCGGCTTGCTGCCTAGGACCCCCAGGGGCATAGGGAGGCTACCAGCAACCGGGGGCGGTCTCTAAACGGGGCCTTGCAGCCCTTCAAGATGCGGAGATGTTGGTGTTGTTGACGTAGGACACCGTCTACTGAGTCCTGACTCACAGCAATCCTGTGGACAACAGAACACAGTACTGCCCCGTCCTGCCCCGTCCTCACAACTTTTAAGCCCCTTGTTGCAACCACTGGGTCAATCCGTCTCATGGAGGGTCTTCCTTATTTTCACTGACCCTCAACCTTGACGGCAGCACTAAAGGGAAGCCACAAGTGCCCCGTGGCCCACACAAGGTTTCCCACTGCGCCCACACCCCCGGCGTCCCAGGTGGTAGCTGGGCTGACAGGTGGGCTCTGGGACAGTGGCAGGGAGGACTAGTGATTCGTCCGGCAGACACCCAGAGCCTGGGCCGCAGGGGTCGCGCTGAAACACGCCAAAGTGGGCACAGGCTGTCTCGAGCAGGTCAGGTCCTGCATGGTTTTGTCCTGAGCCTATCTCTCTATCCCCAGTGACAGTGTCACCCAGTATGCTCTGTACCCCCAGGACACCCCTACTGATGCCACTGGCCACTGGAATGTCATCTTGTGCCTTACGTGTCACTCCCTTGTCTTTGTGCCTGGGGACAAGTGTTTGCCTCTGACCGCCTGCTGCGCCTCTGTGCCCCTGTCTCGCTCCAGTCCTGGCCAGGCACAGAGCAGCCGTGTTTCCACTCACCCCAGAGGTGTCCTGCACACCATCTAGGTAGCAGGAAGGGGGAGGGTGCCCGAGCAGAGAGGCTTGGAGCCGAGGATTCCCAAGACAAGCCCAAGAGCACTTCTGCTTTGACTTTTTCTCCCCTGTCTCTTTCTTAAAACAAAAGTCTATTTGGAAGTTTCAAGCAGGATCAGCAGTTTGTCCAGGATGGAGAGGGTGTTCCTAGGACACACTGGACTGTCAGCCAGGAAACAGGAAGCGCTCCAGGCTGACTGAGACTCAGGGATCGCCCTGGAAGGAGCCTGAAGCCGTTTAATCTACCCTCCCCCTTCCTTTGGAAACCCTGGTGGTGCAGTGGTTAAGTGCTACACCTGCTCATCAAAAGGTCAGCAGTTCAAACCTGCCAGGCTGTCCTTGGAAACTCTATGGGGCAGTTCTACTCTGTCCTATAGGTCACTACGAGTAGCAATTGACTCAACAGGTGGGTTTTGTCTTCCCTCTTCCTTGTTCACCTTCTGCCCGGTCCTGACCTGGTGGCTGTCCAAGTCCTGCTTCCACACCTCCCACTACTGTGAGCCTAACCTTTCAGGGTTAGTGACCACTGACCACGAGATGGACACAGCCAGGACCAGGCAGCTACAGTGCAGTGAGGTCGGAGCGGGTGGAGCGGAGTACAGGGACCCCACCTTCAAGGGCAATCAGACAAGGCTTTCCAGGGAAGAGGCAGAAGGGGGGGTGTTGTGAGGGAATCCCTGGCCAAGCTCATGGCATGGGCCCAGGCCAGGAGGCCCGACCCACCCTCAGAGGGACTGAGTTCCTTCCCTCTTCTCTCTGTCAGGAAACTCTAGAGACACAAGGATTAAGTGCTATGGTTTCTAACCAAAAGTTCAGCAGTTGGAATCCAGCAGGCGCTCCTTGGAAGCTCTGTGGGGTGTTTCTACTCTGCCCTGTAGGCTCGCAGTGAGTCGGAATCAACTCGACCGCAGTGGGTTTGGGTTTTCACATTTTTCTCTCTGGCAGTCAGTGTGACTACATGTATGCCCCTGCCCCACCAAAGGTACTTATTTAGGAAGCGTGGGGCTTCCCACCCTCCTGCTCAAAGAGTTGCTTGGATGCCTGTGAACTACCCCACCCTCCCACTTCTCTGCTGCTCCTGGACCTTCAGCACCAGCGTTGCTTCCTCCTCCAGGAAGTCTCCCCTGACTTCCCTAGTCTTGACATCTCCCTGTCCACAAGCACCAAAGCACTTCATTCTTCAGGGTCACCACCACCCTGGCCACTGCCAGTACTCCTGTCACCTCCAGCCTGGCTTTCCCACTTCTTACCTTTGCATATGCTTGTTCCTCCACCCAGAGACAACTATTGTCGCTCAAAGACTCAAATGCCAGTGCCTCTAGAAAGCCCTCCTGGAGCTCAGTAATTAATTAGGGTTAATAACCAGCCACTTGCCTCTTCTTTTTAAGCACTTCACTCTGTCTCTGAATGCAGAACCAAGTAGCCCTCGAGCCCCTGGGGGCCCGGATGAGGCAGGTGGGGACCTAGAGCCCAGTGAAACCCACCCTGGGATGGTACTTCTAAGATCATAACCCTGGTTCCTGGCCCAGGCCATGAAAAATGCACCTGCCCTGACTGAACTGACTGCTAGCCAGGCGCATGAAAAGTGCATACTAAGTACTTTTTAGGGTGTACTGTCTTCACCGGTATTTTCCGAGCGTCTTCTCTGTCCACACCCCAAAGTCACATAGCTGCTGCTGGGAACCGTGTCCGCCCCCTCTTAGCCCCCTAAAACGTACGGTACAGGCAGTTAGCATCCAGCAGGTGCCCAATAAGTGCTGGCTGCTTTGGGTCAGCCTGACAATCCCAGATCACAGCTCCAGGTTCCCATCCTCTATAGGCTGTGTGAGCTTGGGCAAGTCACTTAACCCCTCTGAACGTTTGTTCCCTGAGTGGGGTGGAGTGGACAGTGGCGGCTGCTTGGGAGAACCGGGCAAGAGGACGAGTGGACATTACTTCACAAGAGACTACTTCTGTCCCTTGCCAGCTGAGTGGAACCATGCCCAGGCTCTCCAGGGGCCCAGGGTCTGGGGTCTCAGGGCTCACTGAGTGCCTAGGGGTGCGGTGGCGTCGGAGACGGCATTCCAGGTCACCCGGGAGAGGCCAGGCAGGGGAGGGCAGTGCCCAGATTTATCCACCAATCGTCTGGGCTCCCCGCCTGGAGTGCATTCTTATCTGTCCAGCAGCACAGTGGGGGGGGGGCGGGCAGCCAGCTGGGAGGCGGGACACCTCCAGGGGCTGGGCATGCAGCTGGGCCGGCAGCACCGTGTCCGGCTGGTGGGAGATAGCTGCCACCAAAGGCTCTAGGTTCCTGCAGACTGTGCCGCCAGCCACTGTCCCCACATCATGTCGGACGGCGAGGGCCCCTCAGCTGGTAAGTGGCAGCGCTATATTTACTCTGGCTCTAATTGAGGAGCCTGGACACAGAGCCTGGGCCACTGGTCACCGAGGGCATGGCTGCTGGCAGCTGGGAGCTGGGCAGGGGGGTGGGCAGGGGACTGGACCAGGGCTGGGCTGGGGGCTGAGCGCAGGGGCTGAGCGCAGGGGCTGCCAAGGGCTGACCCGCTTCCTGCAGCCTGATGCTGGGAGGCCTGCGTCTGTGGGGCAGAGTGTGACTTTTGAAGCTCACTTTCCTCTGCACCCCTGGGTTCCCACAAGCAAAGGCAGGAAGCGATCATCCGGCAGACCCTCCCAGGCTGCCTGCTGACTCCTAGCACAGATGGCAGTGGTCCAGATGACACGGACCCTTGGGTAGGTTCAGGTGCCGTGGGCCCCGGAACTGCGTGCAAGCTACATGAACTTTATTTGGGGGAGGAAAGCCCCCTGGATCCGTCCGCTCCTTCAGGTCTGAGAATCACAGAGGTTCCGAGTTGCTGGTCCGTCTGCACCACGCAGGCCTCCGCGGCCCCGTCCTCCTGGTTGGGAACTGCCAGAGACAGAGGACTTCTCAGGGGCTGCCCACGTGCCCTTCACCCTCGCAAAGGCCAAGGGGCTGAGGTAGTCCTGGCTGTCTGCACCCCTGGCTGGCACCCCTGGCTCCTGCCAGTTAAAAGGTCAGCTCTGAGGTGGACATCCCCTTGAAGAAAGTCCTGGGCTAGCGTGCAGGGATGGTAGCAGTCTGGCCCACAGGTTACCTTGGGGACTCTGGAGTCAGGCTGCCAGGCTCAAATCTCAAGTGTTTCACTTCCAGGTTGGGTGACCTTGGACGAGTGGTCTCACACCACTGAGCCTCAGTGTCCCTTACAGAGACAGTGATAATGGTGCCTAAAAGGGTGGCTGGGGACAGTGAATGGGATAACTGATGACAGGTCTACCCTGGTGACCCTGGTGCCTGGTGTGAAGCGAGCTCTGGTGGCTCTGGCCCTGTGGCCAGGCAGCCAGCAGAGGCAGGAGCCCAGAAGCAGCTGGACAGTGGGTGCATCCAGAGCCTGCCTCCCGAACAGCCCCCGTGGAAGCCACTCCTTGTCTCTGTGTCAGGGACTTGAGGGGTACGACAGCTGTCTGGTGGGTGCCGGCAGGGGGTGGCGGTGTGGCACCACCCTGCCTCTTGTGTGGTGGACAGTCCCAGCACTCAGGCCTGGCCTGGTCTGATTTGGAACTCTGTGTGTGTGTGTGTGCGAGTGCACATGTGTGTCTATTGTGGGGGGGACACCGATAAATCTGGCCTGACCTCTCCTCTCCCGCCAGACGCCAGTCATGTTGGCTGCCAGGAATCGCCCGAAGCTGGCTGCAGGCCGAGGGAGCTAGGGGCGCTTGGCAGACGGGCCTTTTCTGGCTGGTCTGCCCCACGCCTGACCCGGACCGGGAATAGCTCTCCCTGCACCCGAGACGGGGTGCTGCTTTTAGCAGCTTATAAGGCCAGCCGAGTGGAGAGGGGTATTTCAGGCTGGGACGAAATTTAGCCCACTGGCGACAGCATGGGTGTATGTGTGCGTGCAGCCTGGAGACTGGGCGAGGACAGGGGTCTCGCTGCCCGTCTGGTGTCCAGAAGGAGGGTTGGCCCCTTCAACGGCTGGAGGGAGACACAGAGTCCACCCCTTGCCCTGTTGCCCCAGCCAGAGGGCTGCCCAGGGCACACTTGGGCCACAGTTTCCTGTTTATAAACCTCAGTGTCCAGTGTAACAGTCCAGTGAGCCGGTGACCAGGGGGAGACGGGCCTGGGGCAGGGCTGCAGGCTAACTTTCAGGGGTGGATTTGGCAGAGGAAGGGGCTGTGTGGAGTGCACTGTCAGAGTGGAGGCCCATGAGGACACCTGTCCTGCAGCAGAGGGTTGGCCTGGAGCCCACCTTGAGAGATTTCTACCTGTCCCCTGTGACCAGCCCCTGGGTCTGTGTGGACAGAGTGGGCAAGTTCTCCTCTCCCCACACACAATCTGTGTGTCCTTGGACAGATTACTAAAGCACATTGGGCCTTGGTTTCCCTTCTGTTAAATGGGGACATTAGTCCCATGTTAGCTCCTAGTGTGGCCGGGAGGATGATATGACTCAAAGTATGTAACACACTTACCACAGTGCCAGGCGTGATGTTGGCAGTCTTAGCTGTCATTCAGCCTAGCAAGCTGCAGCTCAAAGGCAAGCGAAGGGACCACACATTATCTGCCATGTCCTGTGTCTGGGCATTTTGGACGCTTTGTAGTCCCCTGAGGCAGATGACACGAGTCCCATGCTGCAGCTGTGGAAACCGAAGCCCAGAGAGGTTAATGGACTCGCTCAAGATCACCCAGCTGGTTAGCGGTGGAGCTGGCCATCGAGTCCATCTCCCCAGGCCACCCCTGTTCGTGCAGAACCTCAGTTAGGCCTTCCTTCTGGGGGACCCACCCTGCTCCCTGAGAAGTGTGAGCTGGCCCTCCTAGGCTGATGCCCCCACAGCCTGTTGGTTCTCATCTGGAACTCTGCATCACCTTCAATAATTTGAAGACTTGCTAGAGCGTCAGGAAAACTCTGCAGGGCAGGAGCGCTGAGCAGGCAGCTGGCCCCGGGATTTATGGCCCTGTGCCCCGGCTGGCAAGCCCGGAGGCTAAGGTTACCAGGCATCCGTGTCATATTTATAGCAGCAACTGCTGCGCCCACCGAGGGCTGCTGGCCCACAAGCTCTGGCTGTGAAGGTCTGGGCTCTAGGTCTGCTCTGCCTCTTGGTGCCCTGAAGCACTGGAAGGGTCATTTCCCTGCCTGAGCCTCAGTTTCCTTGTCTGTAAAGTCAGGGTGGCAGAACCACAGCTCTCATCAAGCCTGAAGATAGTGTCTATATCCTGGGCACAGCCTCTGGCACAGAGGACCCTGATAGTGGCAGCGCTGACCTCCCGTGTCTGCTTATAGTCCCTTCCTGTGGGATCTTGTAAGCTGGCCCCACATCCTCGCTGAGCCGAGCTAGGGGGGCATCCGGGTCTCTGAGCTGTCATTGTTTTTTCTCATGCTTGGGGAACTTTCCAGCGAAGTGACTGTCTCAGTCATCTAGTGCAGCTTTAACAGACACACCACAAGTGGATGGCTTTTAAAAAGAGAAACTTTACGGTCCAGTAGGCTAAAAGTCCAAATTCCGGGTGTCAGCTCCAGGAGAAGGCTTTCTCTGCTGGCTCAGGAGGAAGGTCATTGTCATCAGTCTTCCCCTGGACTGGGACCTTCTGAGACGCAGAAACACCCTCAGTTCCCAACATTGCTTTCTTTCTTGGTGGTAAGAGGCCCCCAGATCTCTGTGCTAGCTTCTCCTCTTTACAGCTCCCAGGAGGGTGGAAGCTCAGGGCCACTGGGACCTCACGGTGCAGGCCTGGACAAGCCTCCTCCCTTTCTGGCCTCCCAGAGGCTCTCGGTTCACGTCCACCCATGTAGGCTCCTGGGGGCGAGCACTGGCTCTGCATGTGTGTCGTACATGATGACATCACGCATGCCTCAGAGCCCACGCCCCCTTAGCCATGACCTCAACACAACACATGGATCTCTGAGCAGCGAATGAGTAACTCCTCCTTTGCAGAGAGGGACTGCCGCAGCTCCTGAAGTGCTCTGCCTGTGTGCTTACCTATGACAACACAGGTCAGCAGTTGTTAGCACATCAGTGTGGAAACATGCTGTTCTTGGATGGCAAGCTGGGTTTTGTTTTATTTATTATTTATTATAGTAAATGAATAAAATTTCTAATATCAACTGTCTTATCTATGATAAACCCTCACCCCTCTGCCCTTGTAGCCAACAAAGTTATTTTCATCTGCAGATAATTTTTTTTTTTAATGACTGAATGAAAATGTACATTCCCATATAAATTGCATGCCCACCTATATGCAGCTCCCACTGCTCTCCCTGCCCGGTGACAGCACACTCTTCCTCTCTGCTCCATACATGTCTTATTCTCCTAACAATCTCCTCTCCCCTTCTCTCCACCCACTCCCCCGCCTCCAGTAACAGGTCAGCAGGATGAAGTCCTATAGACGCATAGAACCATAAAGTGCACACATGATATGATCACTCTGTGTTACCAAGTCCAATTCATTCCTGTCTGAAGAGTTGGCCTCCGTTATGATTTATGGACAGGGGCAGCATCAGGGCCAGGGGCCATGCTCCCAGGGGTACTCTGAGGCTCCTGGACCATTAGTTACGGTGTTTTAGTGGTGATCTCAGGATGCACCCCTTTTTATTCTTGTGTTGCCACTGAGACTCAACTTTGTGAGCTCCATCACAGCTATCTCTGATGGTGGCCAGGCACCATCTGGTTCTTCCGGTCACAAGTCAGTGTATTTACCCACTCATGTGGGTCTCTCTGTCTTCTGGGTTTTGTTTCCCCCACGTCGTTTTGGCCCTTAGTGATCATCTGTTCCTGCTGAGTTGGGGTCATTGGCTGTATGTACCCTCAGACGGCAGCTTGGCAGCTTTTAAGACCCCAGATGCCACTTACCAACGTGGGGTGCAGAGAGCTGTCTTAGCAAAAGGCTAGTTGTGCCAACTGGCCTCAATTTCCCCTGACAGGATGGTCCCCAGCCCCTCGCTCCAACTATTCTGTTCCTGCAATATTGAATTAAGATGGTAGGAGTAATCATGTTATGTTGTAGTCTAGTTAATGTTGTTCTTCTTTCTAACATGTGCTGTCACAGATTTCACCCAACCAAATTTCTATCAACTATTTAAAACCTTCCACCCATTGCCCTTCCTCCCTTCCTACCCCTGCAACCATCAAAGAGTCTTTTCTTCTATGCATGAGTATGTTTTTAAGTTCTTATCGTAGGGATCCCATACAGTATTTGTCCTTTTGTCACTGACTACTTTCACTCAACATAATGTCCTCCCATTGAAACAAGGTTGTGAGATGTTTCCTAAAATCATCATTTTTTTTTATCATTGCATGATGTTCCACTGAGTATATATATCATAGTTTACCTATCCATTCCTCTGTTGTTGGGCACCTGGGTTGATTCCATCTTTTTGCTATTGCAGACTGTGCTGCAATAAAGATTCTTGTGTATGTATCATTTGGTGTGAATGGCCTTGATTCTGTAGGATATGTTCCGAGCAGTGGAGTTACTGGGTCAAATGGTATATTTATATCCAGCTTTTTAAGGAAGTGCCAGATTGCTTTCCAAAGAGGTAGCACCATTTTACAATCCCATCAGCAGTGTAGGAGAATTGCCTTTTCTCCACAGCCTCTCCAGCATTTGTTGTTTTGTGTTTTTTGGATGATGGCCAACCTTGCTGGGGTGAGATGCTATCTCATTGCAGTTTTGATTTGAATTTCTTTAATAGCTAATGATAATGAGCATGTCCACATGTGTTTTTTGGCTGCCTGGATCTCCTCATTAGAGAAGTGTCTGTCCATCTCCTTTGCCCATCACTTAATTGGATAATTAACTTTTTCTTATTGATATTTTGTAGTACCTTATAGATTATGGAGCTCAGCCATTGGTCTGACATAAAGTTGTCAAGTATTTTTTCCCATTCTGTAGGTGACCTTTTAAATCCATTAGTAAAGTCTTCGGATGAGCAAAAGTATTTGATTCTTAACAGTCCCCTTTTAACTATTTTCTGTTTGTGGTTTGTTTGACAGATTTTGAAGTCTGTCTACATTGTGTATTAAAACTTTCATTGTTGTTCCTACTTTTTCTTGGATGAGCTTTATTGTTTTAGGTTTGATACTTAGGTTTTTTATCCAGTTTGAGTTGGTTTTTGTATAATGTGTAAAATATGGGTCTTGTTTCAGTTTATTGCAGATGGCTATCCCATTTTGCCAGCACCATTTTTTGAAGAGATTGTTTTTACCCCAGCTTAACGTCTTAGGGCCTTTATCGAATATCAACTGTTCATAGGAAGATGGTGTCATCTCTGGGGTCTCCATTCTGTTCCATTGATCTATCTCTTTTTGAACCAGTACCAGGCTGTTTCAACTACTGTGGCAGTGTAATAGGTTCTAAAGTTGGATAGAGAGAGGCCTCCCAGTGTAGTGTTCTTCTTCAGTAGTGCTTTACTTATCCGGGCCTTCTTCCCTTTTAGAACAAGGTTGGGTAGTTTGTTTCTCTATCTCATTAAAAAATGTCACTGGAATTTGTACTGGGATTGCATTATATGAGTAGATTGCTTTGGACAAAATAGACATTTTGACAACATTAAGTCTTCCAATCCATGAACAGGGTAGGTTTCTCCATCTACGTAAGTCTCTTAGTTTCTTGTGTGAGTCGGATCTGACTCAATGGCACTTGGCTTTGGCTTCGCTTAGTTTCTTGTATTAAGGACTTATAGTTCTCTTTGTAAAGGTCTGTTATTTCTCTGGTTAGATTTATTCCTAGGTACTTTATCTTCTTAGGGACTATAGTAAATGGTATTGATTTGGTGATTTCTTCATTAATAATCTTGTTGCTGGTATAAAGGAATCCTGTTGATTTACTTACGTTTCTCTTGTATCCTGAGACTTTGCTGAACTCCTCTATCAGTTTGAGTAGTTGACTTATGGATTTTTTAGGATTTTGGGTGTATATCATCTGCAAATAGGGAAATTTTGACTTCTTCTTTGCAGATGCAGATGCCCTTTATTTCTTGGTCTTATCTAATTGCTCTGGCTAGAACTTCTAGTACAATGTTGAATAGGAGAGGTGAGAGTGGGCATCCTTGCCTAGTTCCTGTTCTCAAGGGAAACTCTTTCAGTCTCTCTCCATTCAGGATGACGTAGGCAGTTGGCTTTGTATAAATGGTCCTTATTGTTTTAGGAATTTGCTGTCTATTTCTATTTTGCTGAGAGTTTTTAGAGTGAATTGGTGTTGGACTTTATCAAATGCCTTTTCTGCATCAATGGACAAAATCAGGTGATTCTTATTTTTTGTGATATTTATGTGATTGATCACATTGATTTTTTTTTTTTTCTGATGTTGAACCAGCCTTGCATCCCTGGTATGAATACAGCATGGTCATGATGGATTACTTTTTGGATATGTGGTTGTGTTCTATTGGCAGGAATTTTGTTGAAGATTTTTGCATCTAGATTCATGAGTGATATCAGTCTGTAGTTCTCCTTTCTGGTTGGGTGGGTCTTTCCCTGGCTTTGGTACCAGGATTGTGCTGGCTCCATAGAATGAATTTCGGAGTATTCCATCTCTTTCTGTACTGTGAAATAGTCTCAGTAGTGCGGGAGATAACTCTTCTCTAAAACCCTGGTAGAATTCTGCGGTGAAGCCATTTGGGCCCAGGGTTTTTTCGTTGGTAGTTTTTGGATGATGTTTTCAATCTCTTCTTTTGTGATGGGTTTATTAAGTTGTTCTGCTTCACCTTGTGATAATTTTGGTAGGTGATATGAATCAAGGAATTTGTCGATTTCCTTTAGGTTTACAAATTTGTTAGAGTATAGTCTTTCATAGTATTCTGTTACGATATTTTTTATTTCTGCTGGATCTGTTATGACAACTCCCCTCTCGTTTCTTATTTGGATTATTTGTTTCCTGTTTAACCAATGGTTTGTCAGTTTTGTTGATCTTTTCAAAAAACCAGCTTTTGGTCTTTTCAATTTTTTCAGTTGTTCTTCTACTTTCTAATTTGTACTTTTATCTTTAGGATCTGTTTTCTTCCGGTGCCTGAGCCATTCCTCTGTTGTTCTGACTCTACTTGCTCAAGCTGTAGGGTTAGTTCTTTGATTTGGTTTCTTTCTTCCTTCCAGATGTGTGCATTTATGGAGATAAACTGACCTCTGAGCACTGCTTTGGCTGTATCCCATCAGTTCTAGCAGGAAGTGTTTTCATTCTCATTGAAATCCATAAATTTCTTTATTTCATCCTTGATTTCTTGTATAACCCATGGGTTTCTGAACAAGACGTTATTCAGTTTCTGTGAGTTCCACTTTCTATCTATGTTTTTTCTGCTATGGATTTTGACCTTTATGGCTTTATGTTCTGAGAAGATGCTTTGCATTAATTCAATGGTATGGATTTTGTTGAGAATTGCTTTATGTCCTAACATGTGGTCTATTCTGGAGAATGTTTCATGTGCACTGGAGAAGAAGGTGTAGTTGTCAGCTGATGGATAGCAAGTTCTGTATATGTCAATGAGGTCTAGTTGGTCAATTGTGGCAATAAGGTCTTCTGTGTCTTTATTGAGCTTTTTTCTAGACAATCTGTCCAGTATTGAGAGTAGAGCACTGAAGTCTCTCTCTATTATTGTGGAGTGATCTATCTCATTTTTGAGTGTAGTCAGTGTTTCTTTGATGTATTTAGGTGATCTAATATTAGGTGCATAAATATTTAATATTGTTAAGTCCTGTTTGTGCAGATAATTCTGTTTTTAAGTCCTTGTAACAGGGGTCTCATACAATATTTGTCCTTTTGAGACTGACTGATTTCACTCAGCAAAGTGTTTTCCAGTTGAAACCATGTTATGAGTTGCTTTGATTTCTTTTTGGACAGCTTTATTGAGCAAAATTTGTATTCTGTGTAATTCACCTGTATAAAGGGTAAGATGAGATAGTTTTCAGTATGTTCACAGATGTGTGCAACTATCACTACAGTTAATTAAAAAAAGAAACCCACTGCTATCGAGTTGATTCTGACTCAAAGCGACCCTATAGACAGAGCAGAACTGCCCATAGAGTTTCCAAGGAACACCTGGTGGATCTCAATTGCGGACTTTTGGGTCACAGCTGTAGCACTTAAGGCAATCAGGGTTTTCACAGATGATTTTAGAACAGTTTAATCACACACACACGCAAATAAACCCCATACCTTTAGCTGTCACCCCAGCCCCCTTTTCTGCTCCTCCTCCTGGCCCTAAGCAAGCACGAATCCACTTGCTGTCTCTACAGATGGCCCTGTGGTGAGATTCCATGTGCCAGGATCAGCAAGTGTGTGGTCTTTTGTGCCTCGCATTTTTTTCCTCACAATGTTTTTCTAGGTTGGTCACATGGCAGCGGGGATGAGAACTTCCCTCCTTTGTATGGCCAAATACTCTTTCCTTGTATGGCTAGAGCACATGGTGTTTATAAGTGTGTCGTTGGAGGCACATCTGGATTGTTGCCACCTTCTAGCTGGTTGTGGATAATCCAGCAGTGAGCATGTGTGTTTTTGTGTCAACACAGGCTCTCGTTTCTGTTGAAATACATTTGTTAGGTCAAATAGTGACTCTATGTTTAATCATCTGAGGATGTCATGACTTTTTAAAAAATTTTTATCATTATAAAAATAAATGTTAAAAAACATCTGCCAGTTCAACTTTGTTTGCATGAAGAATTCAGTGACATTGACCCTATTTGTCATGTTGTGCACTCATCACCACTGTCCAGCTCCTGATTCCTGCATCACCCTTCATGGAAGCTCAGTGCACCCTCAGTGATGATTCCCCACCCAGCCCCCCAACTCTGGCAGCCACTAAGAAACGCTTCTCTCTACTTTGTTCTTCTAGGTGTTTGGTGTCCATGAGATAGTACAGCAGTTGTCCTTTTGTGACTGGTTTGCACTCAGCATCATGTTTTCAAGTTCATCCACATGGTAACCTGTATCAGAACTTCATTTTTCTTTATGGCTGAGTAATATTCAAAATGTGTATAAACCACATTCTGTTTATTTGTTGGTTTATCGGGGAGCCCCAGTGATACAGTGGTTAGATGCTTAGCTGCTGATGATGGAAACATCAGTGGTTCAGCTGATGTGCTAGAGAAGGATACAGCAGCTGTGCTAGAGAAGGATACAGCATGCTGCTTTAGTAAAGGTTAAAATAAAAGAAGAAGAAGAACTTGTTGCCGTGGAGTTGATTTTGAATCACAGTGACCTACAGGACAGAGAAGAACTGCCCCTTAAGGGTTTCCAAGACTGAAACCCTTACACCTTACCGAAGCAGATGGCCGTATCTCTTTCCTGTGGAGCAGCTGGTGGGTTCACGCTGCTGATTTCTTGGTTAGAAGTTGAGTGCCTAACCGCTGCATCACCAGGGCTCCTTCTTGTAAAGACTGTAGCCTTGGAAATCCCGTGGGGGAAGCTCTGCTCTGTCCTGTATGGTCACTAGAAGTTGAAATCCAGTCGATGGCAGTGGGTTTGGTTCTGGTGTTTTGTTCACCCGTCTGTTGATGGACACGTGGGTTGTCCCACCTCTCGGCGTCTTAAACAGAGCTGCCATTGACGTGAGGTAGGTGGTCATTAGTTTTACATGAAGCAAAGCTGTTAGCACTTGCAGCCACTTCTCTGGTTTTTCTTGTTCCTATGCAGTGAAAATAAAATACAGAAATCGGTTGCTGAGGGGGAAAAATACGTCATTAGTCATTCGTGACCTGCTGAGTTCAAATTTTTGTGTTCATCAAAGCAGCCTTTTCTGTTTGTGCTTTTGGAAATAGAAAGTGGTCACTGTTACACAATGTTGTGAAGGAAATTAATGCCCCTAAAGTTTCCACTTAAAAAATTATGAAAATGGCAAATTTTACTTTTTCTTTTTTTTGAGCCTCTATTTTTTACTGACCGTAGCAGTCAGACTGGGCTGGGCACGCTAGAGAATAAGTAAGCCTCGGTATCTAAAATCGACCTAGACATCTTTCTGGGTCTTGTAAAGTCCACTGTGGGTTTGCAGGAGTCTGTGGAACCCCAGTGGCACAGTGGTTAAGTGCTGTGGCTGCTCACCGAAAGACTGGCGGTTGCAGTCCAGCAGGTGTCCTTGGAAACTCTCTGAGGCAGTGCCCCTCTGTCCTATAAGGCCACTAGGAGTCAAAATTGACTCAACAGCAGTGGAGTCCAGGCAAGTATGGTACCCGGGTAGCTTCACATGACACCTCCATGTCAGTCCTTGCCTCCCTAGTCACAGCCGCAAGCAGAGAGGTTAGGACACTGTCCTCAGCAATTAAACGCTGCTTACCCCTGGTGGCAAACCCTGGGCACAGTGGGTTAAGTGCTACATTTGCTAACCAAAAGGTTGGCAGTTCTAATCCACTAGGCACTCCTTGGGAACTCTATGGAGCAGTTCTACCCTGACCTCTAGGGTCCCTATGAGTCGGACCTGACTCCATGGCAGCGGGTTTTGGGCCTCTGGTTACCACTGGTGGCATAGAGGTTAAGTGCTACGGCTGCTCCCCAGAGGCCAGCGGTTCAGATCACTGGGTACTCCTTGGGAACTCTGTGGGGCAGCTCTACTCTGTCCTATAGGTCACTGTGAGTCGGAATTGACTTGACGTCAGTGGGTTTGGTTTGGTATCCCAAAGCGACAGCTGTTGCTTCTATTGACTACAGCAAGTCACATGACCAGCCCTAATGGTAAGGGGTGGGGTCCCGCCCTCCCCTGATTAATGGTAGTTATGTCTACTCTCAGCATTGACTTTTTTCCCAAGCAATTCTTATAATTTACGACTAAACAAATCTAAATAAAGACAGGCACCCTAACAAAGGGCCATCGTAATGGACAACAGACGTTGTTTTGTAGAGCGAGGGAACACCTCATTTGCCTGGATGCTCTCCACAGCCCTTCCGTGACAGTCGATGGTGGTGATGAAGTAAGAAAACCGGATCCTTTTTTGGACTTCTGTTTGCGATTGTTGAGCTCCGCCTTGGGGACCAGGTTGCCTAACGGTCCTGAGCCTCGTGTTCCGACTGCCAAGCCAACTGTTTAGAAAACTCTCTGCCCAGTTTAAACACACCCTCTAGGAATCCTGCCTCATTTCTTTTGGGTGGAAAAACATGTCAAAGCCCCGGGACCATTACAGAAACACCTTTCCTGTACTTCTCACCCAAGGAACACACTCTGCCTGTCTGGGTGCCAAGTAAGCAGATTCTGGGAGCAAGGCAGAAGCCTTGGTGATACAAACAGCACCTCCCTTGGCCACCTAAAACCTTCTCAAGGCCCAGTTATTTTCTTTTTTGAATTTTTTGTTGATACCATGTGCTTTCACTAATGGAAGTGTGATGAATCATTGAGTCTTACTCAACTTTTTGGTAGGTAATATGGATGTCCTTTTTTCTTTTTCTGCCCCACCCCAAATCCTACCCTACAAGCCCTGAGGCTCGTACACTGTTGCACTAAAGAGGGACACATGGTGTCCCAAAGAAAAATTTTCAAAATTTCTGTTTGCTACCCTAAACATGCCTCAGACAACACCATGTAGAAACAGAAATTTAATCACGTGCCTGATGTTTGGTTTCAGGCAAAGACAAACTGCACTGTGGGAAAGCAATGAACCTGAGAGAAGGAGAATGGTGTGGGGAACCGTGTGTACAAGAATCCTGAAAGGGATAATTATGAAGCCTACTCCAAGGGGTTCAGAAGAAAGGCTTGGCTATCTTCTACCTAAAAATTGTCCATTGACAATCCCGTGGAGCACAGTTCTGCTCTCACACACACGGGGCCACCATGAGTGGGAAGGGACTTGATGGTGACTATTTTGTTTTGTGGGCCTGGAACCCAAGCTGGCAGCACCTCCGTCATCCAGTCACTGCCAGCTGCAGGGTGAAGGTGCCACAAGATGGACCTTCTGGGAAAGTGTGCAGGGCCATGTCAGGTGACACCTAAGAAGGACCTGAGGGATGTGAGGTATGTGTCATGAGGATCTTGTGGGAAAGGCTTCCATGACAGAGGGAGCAGCAGGTGCAAAGGCCTCGAACTGGACATGTCTGGCCTTTTCAAAAAGCATTGATGAGATCAGTGTGGCTGGGCAGAGTGCACAGCGGGATGGGGGGTGGACTCCAAGGAGGAGATTGTGAAGGAGGGGTGGGGAGGAACTCATGGGGGGAGAGGGAGATGATGAAGGGACAAGGGGTGGGGTGAGCTTTCAGGGGAGGGGGAGTTTGTGAAGGGATAAAGGGATGTGGGTGAGCTCAGAGTGGAGGGGAGAGTCTTTGAAAGGATGGCGGGTGGAGGTGAGCTGGAAGGGTGGAGATTGCAAAGAGACCCAGGTAGTGAGCGAGCTCATAGAGGAGGGAGCAGTTGTGAAGGGATGGGATGGGGGTGCACTTGGGGAGGTGAAGAGGGACTGGGAAAGGACAGTGGTATGGGGGTGAGCTGATGTGAGGGCCAGGGATTGTTAAAGGCTTTTGGCAGTCCCAGATGGGACTTCGGCTTTGCATCGGGGTGAGATGGCCCCTGGGAGGGTTTTGAGTGGAGGAGCAGTGGGATCTCTCTTGGGGTTCACAAGCAAGCTGCAGCAAGTGGGGCTGTCCACTTCCCGTGGTTGTGAGTGTCAGAAGATAAGCGGTGTCAGACCTGGGCCTCGTTCCAGCCTGGGCTGGAGTCGTTAATCACCGTGTTCCAGGCGCTGCTGTTGCCCAGCCTCTGCTAACTGACCCAGCAAGCAGGCAACCGATGTTTCAAGTGCCGTCAGCCCGGCTCTGCGGGCTCCATCACTGAGAACTGAGTTCTCAGCCTTGAAGCAGCTCAGCCAGCAGGTCCCCTGGGAGAGCTTTTCCTTCTTCCATCCCCAGAAAGTCACTTGGAAAGCCAAGGTCCTTGTTAGTAGATTTCCGCCATGGCAAGGTCTTGAAATGACAACACACAGACACTCACTTATACTAACACACACATACTCACACATAAACACAGAGGCACACACTCACATAAGCTAGGGTTGCCAGAGAATTCAAGATGCCCAGCTAAGTAACAATTCCAGATAAACAAAGAATTTTGTTTTTAGTGTAAATACATCCCAAACCTTGCTCCTTATTGACACCTAAGCAGAGTCCCTGTGTTGTACAAATGGTTAACACACTCAGCTTCCCGTCAAGAGGTGGGTGGTTTGAGTCTCCCCATGGGGACTCCGGGAGGCAGGCAGGGAGACCAGTGTCAGAAAAACCAGCCACCGACAGTCCTGTGGAGTACAGCCCTCCTTTCTCATACATGAGGTCGCCACGTGTTGGGGTGATGACCGTGGGTATTCCCGTTAAACAATCTCACCTTTCCTCACAGGGTGGTTGTTAGGGCTCACAGGACTGAAGCTGGTTTTGAACCTGCCCACTCCTGGCACCTCTGAGCACTGTGAATGGAGCCACATAGGGTAGACATTAGGGTTATGGAAGTTCAGGTCTGCGGCCCCCTTTCAGGGCAGCAGAAAGTGCCAGGTCCCATAGGTGCAGGGAGAGAGGTGGGCTGGGCCACCAGTGGCCATGGAGGAGGGGCATTCTCACAGCTAGCAGCCTCGTCAGGGCCTGGGGTCCCCGGGCTGTGCCTGCCCAGGCATCCAGAGCCTGAAGCCCCCTGAGGCTGGGGAGTCACAGCCTGCCGAGGGCAAGTCTCCCCTCTCCTACAGGTCCCTTCAGGGCATGGTTTATGGTCTTCAGCAAAGAGTTGTGGAAGATGACACCTGGTGGCTGATAACCACCATCATCTTTGAGAATACGTGTGCAAGAACGATTTTTCGAAATAGCAAATCCTGAATTAGGAAATAAACTTCAAAACGTGTGATAACGGGAGAAATACCCCAGAATGCTGGAAGGCGGGAGAAAGAACAGGCATGAGAAATACACAGTCTTTGGCACCAGGGAGCACCGGCTGGGACTCTCTGCTCTGTCACTTACAGGCAGGTGATGGCGCTTGCCTGACGGTGGAATGTAACAGAAGCTCAACAAGTGTCTTGTTATTTTTCTGATGCTGCTGGTCATTGTTCCTCCAACAGACCTCACAGAGCACTTGAGGTTCAGTGTTGTCTGCAAGGCCACGGAAGCAGCAGTCAGGGAGTCAAGGGACATGTTGCAATGGGCAAATCTGCTGCAAAAGATCTCAGGTTTAAAGTGTTCCACGTGTTGGAAGAGTGCCTGACCCAAGCCATAGCGCTTTCAGTTGCCTCACATGTGTGTGACAGCTGGACAGGGAATACAGAAGGCTGAAGAGGAATTGAGGCCTTCAGCTCACGGTGTCAGCAGAGAATATCTGCTGTGCCACGGGCTGCCAGGAGAAGGAACAAGTCTGTGTCAGAACAGCTGCAGCCAGAAAGCTCCCGAGAACGGTGAGACTTCCTCTCACCTGTTTCAGGCACGTTGTCAGGAGGGATCAGTTCCCGGAGAAGGACATCATGCTTGATAGAGTGGAGGGTGAGTGAAAAAGATGGTGATCTTCAGAGAGAGAGCGACTACCCCACAGCTGCAACGATGGCTCAGGTGTGACAGTGATGCAAAGGCTGGCACAGGATGGGACAATGTTTCATTCTGCTGTGTATTAGGGTCACTATGTGTTGGAGTGGACTCAATGGCACCTCACAACAGCAACGTATTTTTCTCCTCCTCACAACCCCACCAGTTAAATATCGTTATCATGCCCACTTTACAGCTAAGGAAGCTGAGGCTGCAGCATCATGCAGCTGGTCCATGGAGGTGGGAAGCGGCCCCCACAGGGGGCAGCTGGAGGCAAAATCAAAGGGCTTCCCAGTAAGTGGCCCCCCTTCTCCACTATATATCTGAGGTCCTCCCCGGCTCTGCCTCCTTGTCTCTGCCTTTTCTTCTTGGGGCCACAGTTCCCCAGTCTGTAAAATTAGGAGACTGGCAATAGCTGATTTCTAGTCACAGCACTCCAGGCATCTCTGGAGTGCCAGGAGTGCCAGGATTCTAAACAGGCTTATCAGTTCCAGGCCCAAGCTGCTTCTTGTGTGGCCACCTTACTCCTGTGGCAGGATGCAGTGTCATCAAGTTGACGAGGGCCCCAGGTGTCCCTGGCAGGCAGTGAGGAGGGGGAACTGTCTCCCAGACTGGAAGGCTGCCTGCCCATTCCCTGCCTCGATGCCACATGAGTGTGCCTGACCCGTGGGCGTCTTCTGGAGCCCGGAGGGCTCTGCCAAACCTCTGGATGGGCCGTGACTCAGCTACCAAGCTGGCCACTTGGCTCCAGTGCTGAGGAGGGCACGAAGAGGCCAGAGCTACAGGCTGACCCCCCAGGGCTCCCCAGGCTGACCTGGAGTTTTTGCTCTCTGCTTCTGACTTCAGCTTGGCTCCGTGGTGAGGCGGAGGTGGAGGCGTGGTTGGGCAGCGTTTGCATGCACAGAGTCACTTCTTCTGAGTCTTGTTTTGAAGACACTGAGTCAGCTTGACATCCTATCACAAACCAGAGAGCACTGGCTGAGCCATCTGACAGTTGTATGGCCTGAGCCTCAGCTTCTTCACCTATCAAATGGGACCAGTCATGCTGACCTATAAAGCCTTGAACAGACCTGATGAGGCTGCTCCCATGATGCACTTGGTTTGTGGTAGGGGTGTTGCCTCTCCAGCCCGGGTAACCCCATAGACAGAAGGCACCCCTCTCTCTGACACAATGCAGGCTTCCAGGAGGGGACAGGTGGCCATGAGGAGGAGCCGTAAATCTAGCCGGCTGCAATCCGTTAATGGCTTATCCTCCTTTCATGAGAAGGCTGCACAGCATCCCACATGGGGCCAGAAACAGCAGGCCTTTTGTGTTCTTTGGGGAACTGGAGAGGGACTCAGAGGAAGAGTCAGGTGTTGGTGCTTTATCTCTCCTGGCAAAGAGGGGGCCTTTGGGTCTGGTCCCTGCTGACAAGCGGAGGGAGGAATGAATAATAGAAGTGCTGGCACTGGGCTCCCAGCCACCCAGCTGGCTGCCTCAGGGGAGCAGAGGGGATGAACCAGGGAGGATGTGTAGCCCCAGGGGGGGTCCAGATCCTAGAGCTCCAGAAGGGCTGGGGCTGAAGCGGTGCAGTAGAAAGAGGCTGTCTGATGCTGCACTGGGCACCCATGTGTCTGCTCAGCGCTGCTGCAAGGAGCCTGGGCCAAAATCTCAGGTCTTACAAGCTGTGTGTCCTTGAGCAAGTCATGGAACCTCTCTGAGTCCTCATCTTCTTGTCTGTGGCTTCCTGCCTGGCTCTCAGGATGGTTGTGGGGGCTCCAGGGGACAGCCTGGTGCACAGGAGGCGCCCCCAGGCCGACCCCTTTCCCCTGCTGGAGCACTGCCCTGACCCCTCCTTGGAAGCAGGCAATCCTGGCTGCTGTCACCTTGTGGGACTCTGGTGTTGACCTGCATAGATGCTGGCTGGCACCCCTCTCGGGGCAAAGAAGGTATTGGTCCCACAGGGCCACCTGGGTGACCTGGGAAGAAGGCAGGGCAGGAGCCAGACCCCAGGAGAGGGCAGTTCACAGATAAGGAAACTGAGGCTGGCAGCGCCAGTGACCTAACCAGGTCAACACAGTGCTGTGTGGCAGGATCTTTCCCACTCTCAATACACTGGGCTGCCTCTGCATCCACACCCAGTCCTGGGGAGACATCGTGAAAAAGAGGACAGTTGTGATGAGTTTGACAGGGACCTTTTGGACCCCGGGAGCCTTCAGTGAAAAGGAGCCTGGGGCAGAGTTGTATTGGGTGGGGTCGCCAGGGTGCCAAGTGACCTGAAATCCACACCTGACTCTGTGGCATCCCTGATGGCACCCCAGGGCTGGGGGACTTCTGACCAGTGCCAAGCACTTCCCTTTTCAGGTGGCTCCAGACAGGCAGGGTGGGGTCCTTCTGAGCTGCACCAGAAATCAGCCCCACCCCACCGGCCCAAGAGGGAGGCGCACGCCTGTTGCCAGCCTTCTCGACCTGCTGTGAGTCACTGCCTGGCCAGTGGCGCAGGCGACGGCTGAGGAGCCTCTGGCAGGATACCCCGAGGTCAGCAGGGACAGCTCACTGCAGCCTCCGTGCACATGGGTGCCTTCGTGCTCTTGGGGCGGGGTTTGGTCGGTCTGAGAACCCGGACTTCAGATAACAGGGCTTTAGGCTTGTGATGTTCTCAGCAAATCCTTAAAGAATGCTGAGGTCATTGGCCTCCAGTGTCAGCAAAGGTGGGTCTCAGACCTCAGTGCACGTCTCAGTCACCCCTTCAGTTCACAGATTCCTGACCCCTACACAGACCACCAAGTCGAATCTCGGGGCTCCTCCATGATTCCCACATTCTTATTGTGTGAGGCCCATGGCCACCAGCAGACCTCTCTGACGCCTTCCTGTGGACGCTCGATTCCTCTCTCAGGTCCACTGTCCTGTATCCACATGGCCACGTGTCCCCACACAGGCCTTCACGTGGGCCGTATCCGTGCACCTGCCTGGAATCAGGCTCGGTCACAGGGGCCCACTCAGGTACACAGGGGTGCAGACTCACAGGCACACAGACTATGCAGTGTGTGGGACCCAGTGCAAAATGAACACGCAGGGCCTTTGTTCAAAAAGTGTTCAGAATTTCAAGACGGTGACTCAGAGCATGAAGCCAGCTGGGGTCCTTCTGAGCGAGGGGTCCTGTGTGACCCTCATTTTCCCCACTTACACAAGTCCTGGGATGATCCTACCCTGTGGGACACATAAATACCCTCCTATGCACACACACTCATGCCTTCTCCACCCTCGCCTCACATCACGCATGGTCCCATGGTCCAAAGCTCCCCAGAAGGCTTTCCTTGTGATGACAACATGCACTGGTCCAAGTATGAGAAGCAGACTCAAAGTTGAGTCATGTGTGAGTGGCTTGTAAGCAAGAAGCGCCAGATGGAGGACACAGTGAGTCACTGTCCTGAGTTTCATGAGCAACATTTTAACTGGGCTTGGGAAAATTCGAAGTCACCCCTACACTCCCACAATCCCAATTAAACTGGTGCTGGTTTAGTGCTTCAACAGCCGTTAAGATGCATTGTATAAGATGTGAAGTTCGGAGTTGTGCAAGCACACAGCCCTAGCAGCCTGTAGGTCCGTCAGATAGAGAAGCCTGCTCCCCTGGTAACGAGCAGGGGAGGAACGAAACACCTGTTATGTACCAGCCCCTGTGCTCAAGCTATAGCCACCGTGTAGGCTCCACTCTCTATAAGGGACAGATGCAGTGCCTGGCACACAGTAGGTACCTACTAAGTGGTGGTTATTGCTATATTTTGTCAATGCCTATGATCTCGCCGATTTTAAGATGTGTTGTATTCTCTGGACCCCTAAGAAAGAGGAAGCATTGTCATTGAAAGCCTGGCACCATGCCAAGACATCCTGATGGGCAAATACATCCTTGTATCCCAAAACAGCTGTCCTGGCATCAGCGCCCACTCATGGCAGCACCCGTGTGCTGGAGCAGAGCTGTGCCCCATGGCGTCACTTTGGGAGGTAGCTGCCAGACCTTTCATCCAGAGTGCTTCTGTTATCACCGTTAGGTGTCACCAGGTTGGTTCCAACTCATGACGACCCTGTGTCCGACAGAACGAACGCCGCTGGGTCCTGGCCATCATCACAGGCATTGCTGTGTTTGTGCCCGTTGTTGCGGCTGCCATGTCAGTCCACATCGTTGGGGGTCTTCCTCTTTCTCAGTGACACTGTACCAGGGGTATCATCACTCTCCAGGGGTATCATCATCCTAATCACATGTCCCAAGTACACGAGGCAAAGTCCCGCCATTCTTGCTTCTACGGAGCATTCTTGCTGTCCTTCCAAGGCAGACTTGTTTGTCCCCTGGCAGTCCGTGTATATTCAGCATTCTTCACAGACACTGTAGTTCAAAGGCATCTGTTCTTCTTTGGTCTTCTTTACCCACCTGCGAGGCCTCTGGGTGACTCAGATGCTAAGCCTTGATTAACATCCAAGTGCGTTGACCACTGTGCCACGTGTCAGTATCAGAGGCGCTAGACACTGGTCAGAGAGGGTTGGAGAGGAAGTATGTCTCAGAACTGATGCAAGCCAGCACCCTAAAGGAGGGGTTAACCTCTCCATTCAGCAGATGGGAAAGGCTGAGGCCCAGAAAGCACTGGGGGCTTTTTGGCTCTTGATATGATGTCTTCCAGTGTGAAGCTCCCTGCCCACCTACCTGCAGGGCTAGGGTAGGGTGGTTATCTGGGGTACAAGGCCCGCCTCAGTTTGCACAGAACACCGCTGGTGCAGCCTTTGCTGTGCAGCCTGGGAGTCCCCACATCTCCGGGGTGGCGGGCTTCGCTCTTCGGTCTCCTTAGGTTGGATCAAAGGCGGATGCAGTTGGGATCATTGTCTTTGAAGCAAGTTTTAGAGACTGAAGTCAGTTTGTAGGGGACCCAAGGTCCTGGGAAGGGCTATGAGGTCTGCCCCAAGCCCGATCTGAGGCCTCCGCTTGTCCTCAGCAATGATTCATTGTGTGAGGATTTTTCACAGACAGCACTGGCCTTGGAAGGTGGTGAGGTCATGAATATGCATAGCTATCCTCATAAAATATGCAGACGCCTCTGGGGAAAGGCCAAAGAGGCTGGGAAGCCCCAGTGGACGACAGAAGGTGGCTCACAAGCCTCCTGTGCAGTATCGTTCCTCCCCTCCTACTGTTACAGTGAACCAGCAGCCACCACCCCAGCTCTGCAACAACACAGGCTCTGATCTCAAAGAAACAGCTTTCTCTCTGGTGGCTTCACTGAAGGACAGCAGAACCCTGGGGCCAGCAGGGGTCTGTCAGGGTCAGAACAAGCCATCGGCTCCGCCAGGCAGTCACCACGACCCTTTCCTGTCCCAGGCCCAGGACATCAGGAAAACAGTGAGAGGTCAACAGCCTTGTCAGCCCTGTGTGGGGGCCTCCCGGGAGCATGGCCTCAACCCCTGTTCTCTCGGTCCTTGGGAGAACTCTGACCAAGGGGCAGTGACCCCACTTTCTGCTGAGAAGGCTATGGTTTTGTGGATGAATAACGTGCTCCACGTGGCTTAGCCAGGGAATGCCTGCCTTGGGATTTTCACACAGGCCCTCTAACCCCCAAACCCTGCTTTGTTTTTGAAAAGATTGTTCCCCCAGATCAAATGACCGTACCCCCACCTGGGGGTCATCTGAGACCTGGACTGAGCCTGCGGTGCTGAGACTGAAGGCCCACCACAGACTACAGGTCACCATGCTCTGTACCTGTCTGATCACCTGTAGGGACTTTGTAGGATTTCCCTGCCCTCTGCCCAGACAGGACAGTGACAAGTCTGTGGCATGAACTCTAGACTGTGGCTGTGAAGCCCAGGTGCCTGCATCTGCCTGCTCTACAGCACACCTTGAGCTCCTGTCCCATCAGGCAGCCACTCTTAAGCTCTGTGTCTGGGCCTCCTGGGCCTTCTCAAAGGCAACTGTGCTGCCAGCTCCGTGATTCCTTCACAGTGCCAGTCAGTGACGTTTCCCCTAGTGAGGACACATCGGAGTCCTCTGCACTCCACAGTGGACATGCTATGGGTAAAGCAGCACTGGCACAGTGGCAATTATGGCAGTGACTTGTGCAGGAAGGGCACGACTGGCTAACAAGCACACAAAGCTTGCATTATTTGAGGGAAAATGCAGTAGTTCATGTGAGCTGGAATGTACGGCATTTGTCCTTCTGTGACTGATGTTTCAGTCAGTGTATTTTCAAGGCTCACCCACACTGAGGCATGTATAGACCTTTGTTTCTCTTTATGGCTGAGTAACAGTCCAGTGAACAAACATGCCACATTTGGTTGATTGGTTGAGAGACTTTTGAGCTTTTTTCCACCTTTTGGTTACAGTGGATGGTGCCCATGAACATCAGTGTACAGGTACCTATTGGACTTGCTCTTTGCAGTTCTTCTGGTATAGAGGTAGGTGTAGACTTTCTGGGTCATAAAGCAATTCGTACTGAACTCTTTGAGAAACTCCAAACTGTTTTCCGCAATGGCTGCACCATTTCACAATCCTACTGACAGTGGATGAGGGTTCCAGTTTCTCCACATCCTCATCAACACTTGTTATTGTCTATTTTTCTTATACTAGTCACCCCAGTGAGGATGAAGAGTGTCTCCTTGTAGTTCTAGGGTGTGTTGTTCTCCCTAATGACTAACGATTTTGAGCATCTTGTCACGTGCTGTTGGCCACTGTGTATCTTCTTTGGTGAAATGTCTATTCTAGTCTCTTGCTGATTTTTTTAATTGAGTTGCCAAGAGCAGTTTAAACTACCCTCACATGATGCAAGGTTGGGGAGGCCACCTCAAAAACACTGCTAACATCCATAGAGGAAGAAACCAAACCAAAACAAAAACAAAAACCAAACCCACCACTGCTGAGTTGATTCTGATGCATAGCGACCCTATAGTGACCCTATAGGTCAGAGCAGAACAGCCCTATAGAATTGCCAGGTTGCACTTGGCAGATTTGAACTGCTTTGAACTTAACCACTACTTCCAGGCTTAAATTATTGTATATTTATAAGGAATATGACCTCTACAGACACTTGGTTAAATGGAGAAAAAGGAAGTCAACAGCAGTGACTGACTTGGGAACCCAGTCCTGCCAGCAGAGTGGGGCTTCCTGTCTCTTGCAGCCTGTTTCTGAGTCACGTTGTCCTGTGAAAAACCAAAACCCAAATACACAAACAAAAAATGCATTGTCATAGAGTCAATTCTGACTCAAAGCAACCCTATAAGATGGAGTAGAACTGCCCTGTAGGGTTTTCCAGGAGCTCCTGGTAAATTTGAATGGCCAGCCTTTTGGTTAGCAGTTGTAGCACATAACGACCGCACCGCCAGGGTTTTCTTGCCGTGTGGAGATGCTCATAAGGCAGCATCTCTTGTTTCTGTCACTCGATATGATGTCATAAGTGTTTCCCATATTGTTGCATTAGCTCTGTAACTGTTATTCTTAATAACTGCAAAACAAGGCTGGAATATTACACCAGCTTTATGCATGTAAGCATTCCCTTATGTTGGCCATTACTGTCCGGGAATTTTAAAACTCCCTGTTCAAAGGGAATGACTTTAGGCCTTCTGTTAATTTAATTCTTGCACCGCGTTACTCATGGAAGATGTCAGCTATCCTTCATCCACAGAGCAAACCTCCTACGGCACCCTCCTCACTCCTGTCCCTTCCTCCCTGGGAGGGTTAGCTTAGCAGCCAAACCCCTGCTGATAACCGCCAATATTAACCTTGGTCTCGTCAGCTGAGCATCTCATCTTTGGCCAGATGATCTCCTAGTGTGTGGCACCCTAATCCCATGTTAGAGCTGAGCAAACAGGCACACTAAGTAGCTTGCACTCAGTTAGCAAGTGCAGAGCTGGGATTCAAATGCAGGTATGTGTGTTACCTGTGGGTGGCCCATGGAAGGACCGGTGTCTGGCTCTTGAAGAGCCATAGGGAAGCAGGGAGGAGAAGCCAGGACTCACAAACAAGTGTCAGAAGTCCTAGTAGACTCACAAGGCCAGACAGGGCTTGTAAAGTGGTTTTTCTGTGTCAGGTGCAAACGTTAATTCAGTCCCCCCAATCGTCACCCCCACCTCGTGATGAGGAAACCAAGGCTCAGAGAGACTGAGCAACCTGGGAAAAGTCACACAGTTGGTGTACAGCAGAGTCAGGATTTCTACTTGGTCATCTGGCTCCAGACATCATGATCGTACCCATCTTGTTCTGTTCACTCTGTAGGAGCCAAGTTCAAGTCAGCTTTGTAGACCCCATGGTCCCTAACACAAAGCCTTGCACACTGTAGGCACTCAACTGATGTTTGTTGGATGGATGGATGAGTAGTGGTAGTGTCGTGATACCTGACAAGGAGGAACCGTGGTGGTTGACGGCATGGACCCCGGTCAGGGCTTCCCTTGGATGTCTCAGGACCTACCCAGCATTTCTACGACGGATGTTAGTAGAGACACGGGAGGTGTACTTACCTAACATGTGGACAGCACCAGCCTAAGGGGAGGAGACGGCCTATGAGACCACAGTACTAGTGTGCAAGTTGACCTCAGCAGGGCTGGAACTGGGGGCAAGAGTGACATAAAATGTGAGGCTGACAAAGTCCAGCACACAGATCAGCGTGACGAGTAACAGAGCTGACACCTCCCTGTGGACTCCTATCCCACAAAGCTGTGAGAGAACGCCGTACCCTGTGTATCACTTTGTTATGGGGGCCCTAGGAGCGGACCCACACCTGCCTGTTGCTTTGTTGCACTGTGGCGGCTTCACGTTGCTGTGATACCGACCCACCACCTCGCTGTCAGTCTGTCACGCTCTTGGGAGCTACGTCCCCCAGTATTTCGCACACCAGCAGGGTCATCTAGGGCAGACAGGTTTCAGCAGAGCTTGAAGACTAAAACATACAGAAGAAAAGCGTGGTGACCTGATTCTGAAAACCAGACAATGAGAACTGTGCAGGTCACCCCAGAGCAGCGTCTGATGCAGCACCGCAGACGAGCCCTCCAGACTGAAGGCACTCCCAGCACACGGCACCCACGACAGCGGCCTCTAGCACTGTAATGATGGTGATGTGACTTGGTATTTGGGGTCACTGGTCAGAGCTGACTGATGGCCACTAACAGTGACAGAAAGCTGAGACAGTAGTGTTTATCAGCGCATCTGTGCGTATCTGCTTTTCCACGAGGTGTCAGTTCTTTCGGCCAAGGAAGAGGGTGCCCAGTGAGCAGGTCCCGTGCATGCAGGAGACCCTGGTGTTATAAACGCCTAACTCGCACGGAGATTTAAGCCCATACAGAGGTGCCTTGGCAGAAAGCCCCGGCACCCTCAGCTCTTCGGTGCTCGGGCACCGGGGTCTCTGTTCTCGGGCCTGTCTCTCCCGCAGTCCTGTGATGGCATGCAGTTTTGGTGCAGAGACCAGTTCAGGAAGCCAAACGAGACTGTCACTCTAGCCACCTGCTGTAGCACTTTCTTGTGGGAATGACAGCCTGCCCACACATGGGTGACTCTTGATACAGATAAGGGCAGTATCTTGGCTAATCGGCAAAAAGAATCCCCAAAAAATAAAACCCACTGCTGTCGAGTGGATTCTGACTCCTAGTGACCTCGTAGTCAGAGTCGAACCGCCCCAGAGCATTTCCGAGGAGCGCCTGGTAGGTTTGAGCTGCCAGCCTTTTGGTGAGCACCATACTGCCAGGGTTCCCAGCAGTCATTGAAAACAAGCTGTGGCCTCCCAGGCTAACCACTCTCCTTCCTACACCTTGAGCCCCTCAGAGAATTAGAACCCCACAGACATCTGGGGGATGTGGAGACCCAGGTTGACCAGACTTGTTTCAGAAGCTGGTCTCACCTCTCCAAGGGCCTGAAGCCTCAGGCAGATGCCTTGGATACTGAAAGGTGGAATGGGGACCACCCCAGCTTACTGGGGGTGGTGGGTAGTGAGGAGAGGAAGATAAAGCCTTCCCCAGGACCTGGCCCACAGTGCGGTGTTCAGGAGAACTGCCTTTGGTGTTATCCATCAACAGCACTTTGGCACTTTGGCAGAAAGTGTCCTGACATGAGGGACCAAGCAGTGCTGATGCTGACAGTCCTGGAGCCTTCCAGTCCAGAGAAGGGCAGAAATTACAGAAAGGAAACTGCAGAGGTCAGTGCTGCTTCCTGGCGGGGCCCTCTGGCTGCTGCTGGAAGGGGAGGAGGTGCTCACGGAGTAAGGCAGCGGAGTGGCCCGGGTCTGCGCTCCAGCCCAGCCTGGGAGCGACTGCTGCTTTCTCCCCAGCTCACAGCGACCTCACGTCTGACAGAAGGAGATGTGGCCTCATCTTCACCACCCTCGCCACTGTTGGTGTGTCTGAACCCGCTGTTGTAGCTACTGTACCAGCTCATTGAGGGTCTTCCTCTTTTCTACTGACCCTCTATTTTGTCAAGCATGATACCCTTCTCCAGGGACTGATCCCGTCTGATGACGCGTCCAAAGTATGTGAGCTGAAGTCTCACCATCCTTGCTTCAAAGGTGCTTTCTGGCTGTACTTCTTCCAAGACAGATTTGTTTATTCTCCTGGCAGTCCATGTGTATTCAATATTCCTCACCAACACTACAGTTCAAATGTGTCAAGTTCTTCTTCCATGTTCTTTCAACTCTTCCTGGGCAGAGAAAGCAGGTGGATTGTACATGGCCTCAGGGTCACACCTACTTGTCAAGATCACAGTCAAGTGTTTGATGGACCTTTGGCTTAGCTGGCCATGGGTCCAAGTCAATGTTTAACGAGGCTCAAATAATCACACACATCCCTCAATCCGGTTGTTCTCACTACGTGTAGACAAAGTGGACACACAATCTCAGGTGGCTACTAACAACGGCAGAAGCCGATCACTGCACTCCAGTGTCATTTCACGTTCGTGGCAGAGCTCTGTCCTTCTAGACCTAAAAGCCAGGTTTGATCTCCGCCATCACAGTTCAACTGGACAAATTAAATATCTACTGAAATCAACATCAATAATGTGTACCGCTTGGCAGGAGAAAATGTTTAAAATTTAATGGAGCCAGTAGGTTTCCATCAGTCAAGCAGCAATTGTGCTAGTAAGTGGCCAAGTCTTGTAAAAAGAAGAGGAGGCCAGCGCTGGCCGGGAGGAAGCTGGTGGGTTGCTAATGGGACCAGGCTGGCCACCAAGTGTCCATAGGAAGTAGAGTGCAATCCATCATTCCTGAGTGTTTACTTTGAAAAGGCGACGTGTTCATGGGAAGTCACAGTTTTCCAAAGGCGCTCTCACTGGTTCTGCTGATTCATATTCCCATAATTCCTTCACCACATAATATTTTCCTGTTGCCATGGTGACTGTGTGAGAAGACGGCATAGTGGGAAACTTCAGGGCTGATTCTTATTTCACAGAACCCAGATTAGACTTTGGCTGAAAAGTGAGCTGCAGATTTATATTTTGAAGAGCTGAGTTCCGTGAAGCAGAGGTTACTACAGCCAAGAGCCACCCCTCAGGGAATGAGAGGAGCTGGGTCTTCTGATCCTGGTTCTAGAACTTTCTAACTGCTGACTTTGGGCAAGTCAGTTGGTTTCTCTGAGCTCCTGATTTCCCTCGCTATAAAATGGGGTGGAGAATGACAATTGTGTTCTCTGTAGACTTGACTGAGGAAATGCAAAACACCAACAAATTCTCAAACTTGAAAAACAGACAAATGAAAAACCTTATTCCAGGCCAGGCATCCCAGGTGGTACAAATCATTGTCAGACTGAGTCGCTAATCAAACTGCCGGAGGCTCATGTCTCCCAGAGGTGCCTTGGGAGATAGGCCTGGTGGTCTGTTTCCAAAAAAATTAGCCATTGAACCCCCATAAAGTTACACTGTGTGATACATGCAATCGCTTGAAGTGAGAACTGACTTGGCACCAGTGGGTGTTTATGATCATTAAACTTGGAGGCATTCCTGGATGGTGCAAACAGTTAATGCATGTGGGTGCTGACCTAAAGGTTATGGAGGTAAGTCACCCAGAGGCATGTCAGAAGAAGGGCCTGGTGATCTGCTTCCCAAAAACCACCACTGAAAACCAGCTGAGCCCAGTTCTGCGGTGACACACGTGGGGTGGCTGTGCTTTGGGGCCAACTTGACGGCAGCTGGTCTTCCCTTCCAGGATGGGTGCTGCTGCATGTGACCTTGTCTTGCACTGTCTTCCTTGGCTTTTGAGTAGCCTCCCCCAGGCCCGTTGTTCACACACCCACATCTGTGACCTGTCGCAGGACAGAAACTTTGTTTCATGTTTGTATTGAACCTTACAATTTGCAAAGCCCGTGGCTTAAGTCGTAGTGGATACCCCAGGAGACATTGGACTTTCAACCGTCTGTCAAGACCTGGGGGCACCAGCTGGAGGGGCACAGAACTGAGCCAGAAGAGAGGGCTGTGTTACCTGATTTAAGGTGCATCTTTAATTTCATGACAGCTTTTCCAGATGCAGGTAGAGGGAGGCACACCCCCACGTTAGAGGGGTACATAGAATGTAGGCACACTGATTTCAGAAACATTCAGAACCAAAAAGGTGTGTCTCTGAGTTGAGGCTATCTGGTCATTGCAATGCCATGTGGTAAATGGAATTTTCAGTTAGATGTACTGTTTGCAGAGATGACCCAGAGGAGGGGATGGGCCATTCTGCCTGCGCAGTAGGCCCTTGGAGGGTTCTGGGGAGCAGCCATCTGAGCCTGGAGGGTGACATCTGAGCCAGGACAGTGATGTCAGAGTTGGAAGGGTGACATCGCAGTTCAAAGGGCCACGTGAAAGACTGTGGGGGTTGACTGAACCACCAAGGAGGAGGCTGGAAATGGCAAGTGCAGAGCAGAGACCGCATGGGAGGGAGTGGAGACAAGACGGACAGATCCCAGTCCAGGAATGACCACATAGGCTGCTGTACTGGCCCATGTGGGCACAAAGAAATTCTATGTTAAGACTATGTGCCCCTGAGTTCCAGAACACACCGCTGTGGTGGTGTAGCGGTTAAGTGCTCTGTGACTGACCTTGGTTTGAGTCCACCAGTTGCTCCATGGGAGAAAAGCCTGGTGAACTGTGCCCACAAAAGACTCAGCCCAGGAGACCTACTGGTCTGATGCATGTTGTCCGATAGAGCTGTGGTCAGTCAGAGCTGACTCAACTGCACCTAGCAGCACACAACAGGGGCCCCAAGGGGAAACTTGAGAAATGCTGAGAGCTCCTCACTCAGTTTTGTCCTGGTGGCCAGCCCTTTGGGACTCCAGTGAGACCTAGACTGGTATCACTTGGTGGTTTTGACACACAGTCCAGGGAGCCAAGAACTGCATGCAGACTTTGTACTTTTGAGGGAACCGGGCCACAGGGTCCCCTTCTGGTGACTCTTCCACGCTGGTCTCTGGAGCCTCTTGTTTGCTGAGACTTGGGTGAGCAGCGGGGAAGGCACCAGCATTTATCATCTCCTCCCTCAGATCTGGGGGGGATTTTGCAGGACTGCTGAGCCCTTGGGGAGCTGGGGTAGGGGGTGACAGCAAGCAGACATCCAGACCTGCCTGCGATTGGCATCCTGGTCACACTTCAAGGGCATTTGACCCAAGTTTGGGTGCTCCTGTGGAGGAAACTCATTCTGAGCTCCCATGAAATGGACCACACCACGGGGCCTCAGCGGTGGCCCCAGCCCCAGCACCACCAGGCACCAGCAGGAAAAGGCTCCAGTGGTGTCACAAGGAAATAAATGAGTTCCTTTAAGGTCTTTAGACTTGGTTCTTTGGGAAAACCATTTGAGAGATTTCCCTTCTAAGTCACGAGGAACTACCTTTACCCTAGGTTTCTACCTGAGAGGCAGACTCACTTTGATATTTCCTCTGTAAATTGTAAACAAGTTGGTTTGATACTGATACTGATATCACCACCAAGTGATACCAGTCTGGGTCTTGCTGGACCCCCGGAAGACTGGTCCTATGCTGCAGCTTGTCTTGTGATTGGTATGCACCTTGCAGGAATTGGTTAGCAGACTATGCAAATGAGGTGAATTGTAGCCTAGTACGCAAATGAAGTGTCTGTGGCCTACTGAGAGGCGATTGGTCAGATTGTGCTTCCACGCCAGGGATGCATGCCTTAGAAGTTGACATGGAGTTGTTGACATAAGTAGGCAATCCCACAGAGTCTCGGGAGACAGAAAGACGCAGGAGGAGCAGCAGGTGGCAAAAGCAGAAAGAGGAGATAAGGAACTTCCTAAAGAGAACCATAACACGGGTTCAGGGCTGTCACACTGAAGACAGAAGGACCCCTGTGGTAGCCAGTGCTGACAGACAGCAGAGCCAAGAGGAGCCTGTCCTGAAGGGCTGAGAGGGTTGTCCTGCATGAAGAAAGGAGATGTGTGCTCCCTGATTTACACTGAGCTGTAGTCCGTTGATGCTGATCCCCAGTTATTCCCTGTTCCTTCATGAACATCACTCAGTGTGGTCTGTGAGTTCTGTGTGGCCATTGCAATGGATTATCAAACCCAGGAGAGATGTAGGAAGTGCCACGGGCAGGACAGCTGTTGGCCCAACTGGCAAGATGGTTGGAGAGCGGGGGTCTGTCTGACCCCCACCGTATGGGAACTGCCTTGGGCTGATCTTGATTGGAAATATCCCCCTAAAGTTAGACAGGTATAGCTGCTACTGCCATTCCTACTACTGTTTTACACGTGGGGGAGAGCCCCTTGGGAAGTCAGAACGCACAGTTCCTTAAAGCTCCTGTTCATTCTAAAAGCTCAGCTGTGACCTCTCTAAGCTTGGGGTTCCCCACCCCCATGGGCCATCACTGAACTGTAACTTACATGTAGAAACTGTTGACGTGGTGTCTGTTGTGTATACTCTCAACAACAAAAGTAAAATAAATTAAAAGAAAAAAACCGAAAGTTGTCATCAAGGCAGGTCTGACCCAGGAGGTCCCTGGGTGGAGCAAACAACTGAGCTCTGGGCTACTAACTGAAAAGTTGGTGAGCCGAACCCACCCAGGGGTGCCTCAGAAGAAAGGTCTGGCAATCTGCTTCTTAAACATCACAGCCATGGAAACCCCAAGGCGGGGGAGGCAATGCTACTTAGGCTTGGCAATCTCTGCCTTCTAAGTGGAGCATTTAGTGCATTCGTGTTTAATATAATTATTGATTTGGTTGAACATTTTATTATTTCTGTTTGTATCCTCTGTGTTCGTCTGTTTCCTCTGTTCTCCATTCATCTTTCCCATCTTTTTTTATTTGAATAGTTTTTAGAATTCGGTTTTAATTTCTGTTAGCTTTTTGGAAAACCTGGTGAGATAATGGTTAAGTGCTGCCCCTGTTAACCAAAATGTTTGCAGTTGAAACCCATCAGGCACTCCTTGGAAACTCTACGGAGCAGTTCTAGTCTGTCCTACAGGGTTGCTAGGAGGTGGAATTGACTCAGTGGCAATGGATTTGCTTTTGGTTTGGACTGACTTTTTAGCTATACTTGTGTGCACTCCTTTTTAGGGGTTTCTCTAGTGATGATAATATACATCTTTAACTTTTCATTATCTCATTAGAAGTTAATATTTCACATGAAGTACAGGAAGTTTCCATTCATATAGGTCCATTTATCCTTTCTCCCACTGTCTTTCACGTTATAGTTATCATATAGATTATACCCACATGCATTATACATCCTGTAAGACAATGTCATCAGCTTTGCTTCAGTCACAGGTTTTTTTTTTAATTTAAGAGCAAAAAAAATTTTAATATTTAAATATTCTAAATATGTACTATTTCTGATACTCTTCACTCATTTCTGAAGATCTGAGTTTTCCTCCAACCTTTGTCTTCAGGTTGAAGAATTTGCTTTAATATTTCTTATGATGCAAGTCTGGTAATACAGAATTACTAAAGTTTTCCTTTTCTTTAAAACGTCTTTATCTTCAGGGAGCCCTGTTGACACAGTGGTTAAGAACTTGACTGCTAACCGGAAGGTTGGTAGTTCAACTCTACCAGTGGTTCCTTGGAAACCCTATTCTACTTTAATCCTACAGATTAAAAGACCAAATTCTTCCTCCAGAACCGACAGAGAAAGACTTCTCCAGGAGCCATTGCCCTGAACTTGGACTCTTAGCCTACTTTATTGTTAGGAAATAAATTTCTCTTTAAGCCATCCATTTGTGGTATTTCTGTCAGAGCAGCACTAGATGACTGAGACTCTGTCCTTTTCCAAGTTGTTACTCCCCATAAACATAAACTAAGTTTTCTTTTTAATCTTTCTAGCTGCTGTTGTCAGTCTGACCCTGCATGGATAGATTTTAGAAGACCATTGTGCTCAAGGCAGACATTCAATACAAGTTACGCTAAACCACTGTTTGGTTTCAAAAACACTGGAGAGGATATATTTGGTTTAAGTTTAAAGATCATCTCAGGGCAATAGTTTCATTCAACCTCTACAGTGCCAGAAAATCTGGAGCCCGTGACCAAGTGAAATCCTGTTCTGCATTTTCCTCACTTTAATGAGGATTGTTTTATGGAATGTTTGACAAAAATGTCTAGTGATGGTAACCAGGCACCACCTAGTTCTGGTCTCGCAGCAAAGGAGACAGTTGTTCACAGAGGCAGTTGGCTACACAGCCCATGTCCTCCCTCTGTTCCTCACTTGGTTTCTTCCTCTGTTGCTCCAGGAAAACGGCGACCAGTTATTGTGCCTTGTATGGCCACTTGCTAGCTTTTAAGACTCCATGCACTGCACAACCAACTAACAAGTGGAATAAAAGCACTGAACATAATATTTGATCTTCTTGGTTTCTGATATCTGCAGTCCTTCAAAGTCTTTCTCCTCTGTATGAGATGCATCGCTTTTCTCTGGCTGCGTTTAGGATTTCATTTATATGTTGATTCAGCAGTTTGATGTGACTAGGTGTAGTCTTCTGCATATGTATCCTGCTCAAATCTTGCTGAGTTTGAATTTGTGACTTTTTTAAACCAGATTTTGAAACTTTTAGCCATTATTTCTTCAAACACTGTTTCCACCACATTCTTTTCTTTCTAGGACTTTAAGACTTTTGATATTATCCCACACGCCTGGAATCTCTGTTCATTTTCTTCTTCTTCAGACTGGGTATTTTTTATTCATTTATAGACAGATGTGCTAATCTTTTTCCCTCTACATATACATATAGGTACACACATATACAAATACATAGTGTTATGTTTATATCTGTTGATGAGTATTTGGATTGTTCTGACTTTCTGGCTATAATGAATGATGCTGTCAATTGGTTCATTTTTCTATTTGATATTACTCTATTGAGATGTGCTACCTTTTTATTAGAATATGCTTTCCTTGACCTGACTGAGTATGATTATTATAAAACAAAATCCAAACCCACTGCCGTCAAATTGATTCCAACTCATAGCAATCCCATAGGACAGAGGAGAACTGCCCAAAGAGTTTCCAGGGAGTGCTTGGTGAATTCAAACTGCCAACCTTTTTGGTTAGCAGCTGTAACCGTTAACCACTAGGGTTTCTGTGATTATAATAGGTGCTCTTAGAAAATCCTTGTTTGAGAATTCCAACATCTGGGTCATCTGGGGGTTGGTATCTCTGGACTGTCTCTTTTCTTGTGAGTGAGTTGCCTTTTCCCTGATCTTCATGTGTGTCATTGGATGGTGTCCTGGGTGTTGTGAACGTTCTGTTGTGAAGACTCTGAATTCTGCGATGTTTTCTGAAGAGTGTGGATGTTTTTGTTTTAGCAGAAGTTAACTTTATCAGCTGTATCACACTGTATCATACTCGCAGGGAGTGGAGGCTCAGATGTTGGTTCAGACTGCTTTTCTACATGTGGCCCACCGTGTGTAGAGGCCTTGTGGCACAGTGGTTAAGAGCTTACCTTGCTCGTTCCAATCCTCCTGAAATGTATTTGGAAATCCCAGGGGCCGTTCTACTCCACCTCACAGCATCACTGTCAGCTGGAAACAGCTCAATGGCAATGCGTTTGGTGCTTTTTTTTTGGTTTACATATACGTGGTTTAAGGCTCAGCTGTAGACTGTGACAGAATTCACACGGAAAATTAGGGGTTCGCTTTTTCTGCTCTCTCCTTGCCTGAGGGTCCCCTCGCTCTCCAGCAGCCTGGTCACGCAAGGCTCCTTTTCCTAATTCTTCCGTGCAGAGGAGCAAAGAGCTTCCGTTGGAATGCCGGTCATTTCATGCCGCTACTTCAAACGTGGCTGCCCTTAGGGCAAAGCCTCAAGGATGTGGAACTCACCGCAGGCAAACGGGTTCCTCTGGGATTTGATGCTGCTCCGAAACCCACCTACTTTGGTTTACTTCTGGGGCCCTCAGGAACCTGTTTTTGTTATTTTGTACGGAGTTTGTACAAGTCATCTGCAGGAGTCTTGTGGGCATCATCTCCTCCGTATCAGAAGTGGAATGCTGGCCTCGATCCTTTGTTAAGCTGATTTCATGACCCGATAACCAGTGACAAGCGCCAGTATGACCTTTGCTGCCCTCATGTCCCTCCTGACACGGAGCAGGGGCTCTGTAACAGCTTGTTGGGTGAATAAAACACAAGTGGTTCTCCGTCCCTAGCAGAGGTCAAAAAGGCTTTGTGTCCTGAATGCCCCAGGGGCAGGGAGGTCGAGGAATGCTGTCCCTGAAGATGGTGTTAGCCTCCTGGGGCTGCAATAACAGAAATACTGCAAGGAATGTGTTCCCCATCAGGATGGAAGCTAGGCATTCCAATTAGGGTCTGGGCTGCTTTGATGTTTTCCGTAGGCCTCTCTCCTTGTTTCTGGTGTCTATCAGGAATCCTTGGCGTTCCTTTGCTTGTCAATGGGTTCTTCTAATGGCAGCTGTCTTCCTGTGTGTCGGCCTGTTCTGCTTTTTTTATACTTGAGAACTAATTAAACTTAGGGCCCACCCTACTTTGGGGTGACCTCACTGGCATAAAATAAATAAATAAAATTTAAAAAACCCTGCTGTTAAGTCAATTCTGACTCATAGCAACCTGATGGGACAGAGTAGAATGGCCCCACGGTGTGTCCGAGGAGAGGCTAGTGGATTTGAACTGCCGACTTTTGGGCAGCCTGAGCTCCTAACCACTGAACCACAGGAAACAGAGTCACATCCACAGTTACAAGAGCCAGGACTGCAATTCACATTTAGAGGGGAGATGCAATTCGATCTGTAGCAGATGGGGCGCACAATGGCCAAAACCCCCAGTAACAGCCCTTCAGAGTTGGGACCTCACCGTCCAACAGTGAGTCACTGGCTCGGCCACTGTCCCAGGCCTCTGGGGCAGAGACCTGCTGTTACCAGCTAGCCGAGTTTGCTAGTGCTGCTGCAACAGGAATACCCGGGATGGGTGACTGGAACTAACGGAAATCAATATGCTCAGTGGAGGAGGCCAGCAGTCGGAATCCAGGGCTCTGGGGAAGCCTTTCTGTCCCTAGACTCTGTGGTCAGATTCTCGTGCCCTTCTGTTTCTAGAGCTCAGCCTCCCTTGGGAGGTGCTCTCTGTGTGGCATCCGTCTTTCCCAATTTGTGCTCGCTTGTCTCTGTGTCTGTGCCGGAGCCCTGGTGGCACGGTGGTTAAGAGCTCAGGTCAGCAGTTCAAATCCACCAGCCATTCCTTAGGGCACTTCTACTCTGTCCTGTAGGGTGGCCATGAGCTGGAATTGATGGCAATGGGCTGGGTTGGGTTGGGTTGGTGTTGAGGACACTACCTGCTCTAATGACCTCACTAGCATAACAAGGAAAATCTTGTCTCTGAAACGGGATCATATTCACGTACATAGAAGTTAGGATTCCAGTACATAGTTTGGGGGGACACAATTCAATCTGTAACACCAAATTTTTGTTTTGCTAAATAAGGACATTTAAAAAAATAATGTCCATTGCCTCTGGCTATCATTTCATAAAAGAAAGACTTTTTTTTAATCAACAAATGAACCATCTCAGAATAGAGCAGAACCCTTAAGTTACGTATGTTTCATTTCACGAAAAACTTCACATTTTCCTCATTGTTCCCTGGACAAGCATTTCAAGGCCTCTGACCCAGCTTGGCTTCGGAAGGCTGGGGCCACAGAAGGCCAGGGCTGGGGAGACATCAAGAGTTCACAGAAGTCACCTCCCTCCCATGTCAGGCCCAGAGAGGGATGGGACATTTGCCCAGGTTTGTGCAGCTAGGAGAGAGAAATGGTTTTCTAGTTTATCCACCTGTAATTCTCAGCTGGACTTCCAAGTGGCTCTGACATCACAGGCAGCCTGAGCTCCCGGATCTACCTCCCTGCCGGGGAGACAGGCTACTGAGCTCATGTCAGTCACTGAGCTCCGGTCCCCAGAGGCAACTCCATCTGTCCTACTTGCTGTCACCCAGATATTCAGTCTCGTGGCTGGACACAGAAGCCTGGTGCTTGGAGACCTCAAGACCCGTTCCAAGGAAAAGCCAAAGCCATCGAGCTCGAGGCAGAGCTGACTCACAGCGACCCTATAGGACAGAGTAGAGCTGCTGCGTGGGGCTCCTAAGCTGTTGTCTTCAGGGAAGGTGACTGTCACAGCTTTCTCCCTTGGAGAGGCTGGCAGGTTTGAACCCCTCACCTTTGGGTTGTCAGCCAGGCTCTTAACCACGGTGCCACAGGGTTCTTTCTGGGACCCATTAGTGCCTGCATAATGGATGACGCCGACTCTCTTCTTGGAAGTCAGCCGCCCGTTGTGCTTAATAGCCACAGGAGAAGTGGGGCGTAGTTCTCGTGGGTACAGCTGCCCGGAAGGAGGGCCCCAGCTGCTCGCCCAGGAAGGCCTGGCCTTGGCTTATCTTCTGCCGACGGAGGCTGGGTGAGCATCTCCCCCACCCCTACCCGGTCTGTCTTGCTGAGGGGCTGTGCTGCTGGGGGGTGAGCAAGAGAAGCTAGGCCCCCAGAACAGCCCACTGAGGGGACATGGGATGGCTGAAGGGGTGTAGAGGGCTTGGAGGTAACAGCATAGGGTCCAGGGATGAGGGTACTTTCCTGGCACTTAGAGATAGCTGTGTGGTAGGTGGCCTGTGGGTTTGTCGTTCACACATGTCCACAGTCCCCACTATGCCGAGCCTTCTCCCAGGACTGCTGCCAGGTGTCTGGCAAGGCCCCAGTTCAGCAGGGTTTGGCGGTGGTGACTGTTGGGATATTGAAGGGTTTCTGCAATGCTCCGCATTTAGTTGCTGCCCCAACATGTCTCCCCCAATGCTCCCTCCTTCCTTGTCCCCAGGCTTCTCTTCTGGTCCCCCCAGACCTCCCCAGGTCCAGGTGCTGCTGCTGGGCTCAGATCTGTCATCAGGGGCCTCCGGCCCTGGTCTGGGGGCTGTTGCGTGTTTCCATCACCCTGTTGGCCCAGGAGCCGAGCCGCGTGGCTGGGAGGTGTCTGCTGCGGTGGGCACGTGCCCTGCTGCTCGTGGGAACTCTGCAGTTGTCAGCTGTGCCCCTTGGTACCCTCCAGCCCTGGGCCGGGGACAAGCTGGGAGGAAGGGCTGCACGGGAGGCGGCATGGGCAGCACTCTCCGCAACGGGAAAGAGCGCCCAGAGCAGAAAAAATCTAATTGCAAATCCCACTGACAGCTTGGCTTAGAGGGAGAAGATGAGCTAAATTTAACTTAGCCAGTTAAGGAGCCGAAAATGTAATTTACTAATGAGCCTAAAATGGAAAGCAGTGCAGTGATCAGAAAGGGTTTTTATGATTACAAAATACAAAAAAGAAAGAAAGGAGGGAGGAAGGAAGGAAGGAAAGAAGAGTGGAAAGAAGGAAGAGGAACAAAGGACCAGGTAGCCTTCCATCTACACTGACTTGCATTTCAAAGCAGTTAGAGAATTAGGGACACGCCTGCAGACGTGCTGCCTCTGGCTTGCAGGCGGAGTGTCAGGGCCATCTGGAAGCAGTGCAGGAAACTGGAAATATGCAAAGGTCTGTGTTCAAGGCACACCCCTCAGGGAGGAAGCCAGTCCCAGTTCTGAGGGGTGCAGAGCCCTGTGGTTCACCCAGGCAAGGTTGTGAAGGCGTATGACAGAACTAGAGAAACCCCCAAGTGGCATGACAGATTTACACCGGGGTGCTAACTCGAAAATTCGGAGGTCCACTTCCTCCCCACGGCACCACAGGAGAAAGACCTGGCGATTTATTTCTGCAAGGTTGAAAGCCCTGCAGGGTGCAGTTCTGTTCTGAGACATGTGGGGCCGCCGCAAGTCGGAATCAACGAGATCGCGGTGGGTTCGGCCCCAAGGGGCTCAGAGGAGAGAGAGACAGAGAGACAGGAAGGAGGGAGGGGTGAAATCCTCAGAGTGGGTGGGTATTGTACTGAATGGGGGGAGACAGCAACTAGGACGGTGGCACAAGTGAGGTCTGAGATGGGGGAGGGTGACGGGCTCCTCCAGAGGACAGAGAGCCGTCTCCTTCATGGACGAGTAGGCTGGGACGTGGACAGATGTGATGGATCTCAAGCTAGACAGCCTGGCCTGGTCCCACGGCCCACCTGCCAGTTCACACTTAGTTCAGCACACTGTGAGGGGTGCTGGGGACTTCCGACCTGGACAGTGGACAGGGCTATAGGGCTGCACTTCAGGGGACCAACCTGATGACACTGTGGCAGGTGTGTTCTCAGTACTGTGGGGTGTATTTGACTTAATTTAGCTTTTGCACCAGTTTGAAAGGTATACCAAACACACACACAGAGCTTCACAGAGTCCTCTCTTTCCTGCACAGTGGCAGCACCATCCCCGGACAGCAACAAGGACTTTGAACAAGACGTCTTGTAGATACATCCAGGATATTCTAAGTGAGTGAATAGTTAAGACACAAAAGATAACGTTTGGGAGAAAGGTATTTTCAGGGCAGATTTCTGTGATACGCTTTGTTTATACTCTTCCAGCTAGAGCAGATGGTTTTTCCCTGCTACTTGCTATCTTTTGAGGAGGGTTTCCTGCTGCTCTAATTCGATGCAATCAAACGGCCTCCAAGGAAGACTATAGTCCTTGCAGGTAACCGAGATGTTCATACATTATATGCATGACAGATGAGTGGAAATCAGTGCAACGGCGGCAAGTTCATGTTCTCTCAGGTGCAGCTGAGGGGAAGCCGTTAATTCTGTTACGCACAGAGGAAGTGAGAAAGCCTGTGAAATCAATTAATACAGAATCCTGCCCGTGAATAGCTGTACATTTTAGTCATGTTTATTGGATAAAACACACACAAACCAAACCCATTGTTGTTGACTCGATTCTGACTCCCAGCGGCCCTGTAAGACAGAGTAGAACTGCCCCGTTGGGTTTCCAAGGAGTGGCTGGAGAATTTGAACTGCAGAGCCTTTGGTCAGCAGCGAAGCTCCTTGAACCACAGTACCACCAGGGCTTTGTTGATTGGATGGTTAGTTTTTAATCACTAAATGACATCGTTAAGGATGCATGTAATAATGAAATTCAGGACCACATCTCAGTTCATGCTGTATAAATGAATTCTAATTTGTTGTTGATAATACTGTTTGTAAGTGAATTCACCCCTTTTTCCAAATGACGCCACACTGGCTGTAAATTGGTCCCCAGGTCACCCTTCCCGCCTGCACATCAATCTGTTGCCACAGCGGCCAACATATGAAAACCTGAGTTTAGGAATGGAACCATGTGAAAATTTTGTTCTCAAAGATTTATCGTAGGACTCCATTACTTTGAAAGCTTTGGCTGTGTGTTGTCCACTATTTCAACTGGTTAGCAGACGTAGAATTTCCAGTTCTTCAGAAAACCTTAGACTCTAAAGAGAAACCAAATTGAACTCACTGCCGTTACGTCTATTCCAATTCATAGTGATCCCATAGGACGTAGTAAAACTGCCCCATAGAGTTTCAAAGGGACACCTGGTATATTTAAAGGGCTGTACAACTTAAACACTGTGCCACGAGAGTCCCCACCCATGAACGAGGCACAATCATGCCGGAAGCCCAGATCGTTGTCTTAGTCATCTAGCGCTGCTCTAACAGAAAGGCCACAAGGGACGCTTTAACAAAGAGAAATTCTATTCTGTCACGGTCCAGTAGGCTATGAGTCCGGATTCAGGGCATCTGCTCCAGGGGGAGTCTTTCTCTGTTGTCTCTGGAGGACGGTCCTTGTCATCAATCTTCCCTTGAGCTGGGAGCTTCTGAAATGCAAGGACCCTGGGTCCTTTCCTGAGGACGTGTTCTGTCCCCACCCACTGTGTCTCGGTGTGGTGAGGTCCCCAGCTCTCTCCTTGCTTCCCTTTCCTTCATATCCCAAGAGATCCAATACTACCCAGTATTACATTATCCAATGCAACATAGACTGAGTCCAGCCCACCAACACAGCCGCCACCCATCCTCCCTTGTTGACACTGTAGAGCCACTGTTTACAGCATACAGGAATATCACACGGCACCAGGAACCACTGCTTGGCCATTTAGGAATCATGGCTGAGCCAAATGGCCAAACACGTTTTGGGGGATGCTATTCAATCCAGGACAATGATCTTCAACCTTTTGTAGTTTTCATTATTATGAGGAAAGGTCCTGGAGAAGCAGGATTTGAGATCCTTCTCATTTCCTCTGTTTCCTGGCTGACAGAAAGTTCACGTCGAACATCTGTAGAATAAACAAGCCAATCAACGAACAAACTGAAATAATAATAAATTGCAGCTCAAGAAGTTACATACAAACACACTTGATTATAAACTTCATTTGAACTTTTATCAAAGTCATACCTGCAGCTTCCAGAAAAACTCAAATACTTCAATAACGCTGAACAGAAAAAAAGCCCCCACCCCTCGTCTCCCAGGCCACCCCCATGTCCTCACTTCCCAGGAGTAACTACTGTGCCCAGATAGTTCATCCAGCCTTTGGGTGTGAGTTTCGTTTCCTCGGAATAACAGGCTTACCTGCTGCTTCTGAAAGTCTTCAGGAGCAGGCTTTCATTCACTCTCCGTGTCCCACCACCGAAGAGAAGGATGCAGTTCTCTGTCCTACTACCCGCTACACATATGCACAGCCACCCACCCACACATACATGCGTAAACACATGGGCACACACGCTTCCAAGCAACTTCCCAGTGGAGTTCAGTCATCATGTTTTGTTTGACCATTGCGTGTTTATATTATTAAGACTAAAAAGCACTATTCACAGGTAAACCATACAGTCTGTAATTGGACTTCCTTTCTGATGTGATTTCCTGTTTCCCTGGAGTGGGTAGAATCCTTGGCTTTCAAGACAGAAGTCTGGGTTCCGTTCCCAGCCAATGCACCTCATGTGCAGCACCACCTGCCTCGCAGCAGAGGCTTCCGTGTTGCTAGGAGGCTGAACGGGCATCAGCAGGGATCCCAGACTAGAAGCAGAAAGAGAGGCCTGGTGACCTACTTCAAAAGTCAGCCAGTGAAAGACAGCCCTGTGGGTCATTGTGGTCAGACCCACAACCATCACAGGGACGGCGCAGAACCAGGCAGCTTTTCACTCTGTTGTGCGTGGGGCCACTGCGAGTTGTGGCCCACACTAACAACTCTCTGTGCGCAGACCACTAGGATGACAACATCCATGACAGCAGTCGTGGGAAGGGACCCGGTAAGCCTTGGAAGTGAGTCCTTCACTTGATTCTCTGGACAGACATGCAGAGATTTCTGGTAATTTCTCTTTGTTTCTTGTACCTGTGATGCTCTGAGGCAGCTTGCGATGGCATGGTCAAGTTTACCTGTGTAAGTGTAATTTTTAATTTCAGTGCCCAGTGGGGACGGGTTCTAAACCTTTCCATGTTGTCTAGGATGATTGTACAATTTATCACCCAAACCAGAGTCAACTGGGGCCTTAGTAATGATCTCCCAGGAAAACAGGTAAAAACCAGGACTGCCCCAGGCACCCCGGGAAGAGTGGCGTCCTACACTCACTGGCTTGTCCTGGTGCTTGTCAGTGCGACATACGCCAAGAGCTGCCATAAAGCTTTATGAGCAAACGTGGTGGAACAAACACACCAAAAATCCTGAAAACGACTTTGTTCCGTGGAGACCTGCAATCAAAAGTCGGTTTGCAGTCTCCTGAAGAACCTGCCTTGTTCTCTGAACTAGAGACAATTAGGGCACCAAGTTTCCTGAGTGGAATGACACTGTGAAAAGATAAAGCTGGCCAAAGATTGCTTTTAATTTTCCACTTCACTGCAGACACTTCAAAATACGTAAATCCTCTTGATGAACGCAGATCGTTAAGAATGCTTTTGAATCAATAACCCTATCGGGGGAAGAAGTCAGGGACTTCTTAGATAACGGAGAGTTTTCATATCTGTCTGGGTTATTATGCAAATAATCTGAGGCAAGCCTTTGAATCTTACGATTTTGTAGTGCTGTTGTTTTTGTGGTAGTGTGATCAAGTCAAGAGGTCTCGATAAGGCTGTCCTTGTCACACAGTGCCGTTTCTCAGCACCCAGGCCGTCCTGGCTGGGTGCTGCATAGATAGTCGAGGAAATGGGTTCATCAGGCTAAGGATGTCATGCCTTTATAATGTGAGTGGTGAACCTGTGTTCACACACGGTTCCCCAGCCAGACACAGGCCAGGGACAGTGCTATGAAGGTCCTTGTTTTGTAAGTCAGGTTAATCTCTGGTGGCACGGGGGACCCGGCCTCCATAGTTTGGCCTGGGTGTCACAGGTTTCTTTTTCTCCAGTAAAGCAAATGATGAAAAAACTGGAAAGGTTAGAAAAACACTCCTCGAAAGGAATTTTCAAGAGCCCAAGATAGATCAGCAACGGTAAGGGACTACTTAGTGTCTGTGAATGTGTCCTCTAGGCTTGGCAAATGAACTCTAATTCTGCCAGACAGAAGTACCAGGAAACCAGGAAGGGGAGAAGTGTCATACTTTTCCAGAAAGGCAGAAATGGCTGGATTCAGGAAGATACAGATTATAAGTTTTGATACCGATGCTGGCTCTGAGCAAAGTTTTAACATGTCTTTGAAGAGCCGGTACATCAGCAGTTGGATAGGAAAAGTGGATACAAAGAGCCAAACCAACCTCGTCATCCCTTTTCGTGGCATCATTACCAAACATGATTTGTAAAGCATAAAACCCTTTTGGATAATACAGAGAAATAGGCTGGTGAACACATTTGGGGGCTTTCCTATTTAGCTGGACAAACAGGGCCAGAGGACTGACACACTGGTCAGTAGAGGCGCAGCCAGTGACGTGTTGCCAGGGCCGTCGATGGGACTCGGCCTTACCCTGCTGCTAAGGCGTTTGTGGATGACACGGTGAAGAATACGCCGAACGTTTGTTATGGCACACTGACCGCCACCTCAACGCCCATGTGGCAGTGCCAGATTGCAGAGCTTGAAAGATTTTGGTTGGCTAAAATGATGAGTTGAAACCATACCATGACATGTAACTGGGGTAAAGATAAATCCGTTTTAGATTTGTAAGAAAATCTATTATGTCAGCATGGAGTGCAGAAGACCCAACAGCTATCCATTCGAAAAGGACTGATAAGTTTAAGATTGTACAGAAGTTTGATATTAACCATGGTATATATGCTGGCCACTCAAAACAAAATGAACTATCGCTGCATCAGCGAAACTATATATAAGTTACTAGAAGAAATGCCATCTCGTGTTGGTCAGAGTCCTCTGAGGTTATTGCATCAAGTCTAGGCACTAAAACTCAGAAAGAAAGAACCCAGTTGTGTGGGGGCATCTACGCAGACCAAGAGGAAGCGGAGAACTTTGTCCTGGAGAAGATGATAAAGCATTTGTGTTGTGAGCAACAGACGTCTTCCAGAACATTCATTCACATGTTCATTCGTTCACACACTTGGTATTCCCCCCCTCCAATTATACCAGCACTGTGTCAGACAACACAGTCTTAGAGACACACACAGGTAATCCTCGAGTTACCCTGGCGTTCCATTCTGATGACTCCACGCTAGGTTGGTTCTGGTGAAAGCTGAACACTTCTTTTTAAAAATTTCATTAGTATTGCCTTTTATTAACTGTATCTTTCTAAATCCAATCTTTATTCATCTTTGGGGGTTAGAAACACTACATATACAGATATGTTTTAGTACAGACATACATTAGAAGAATACAGATATCATAAAAATCTACTCCAACAATAAAGAAGAGTTGGACAACGTTGACGTCCTGTCAGTTTCAGTGATCACTCCACTTGCAGAAGGTTTGGGATCATCTGAATTTTTCCAGGGCAGTGGGGATGGCATTTCTACTTGGCAAATTAGTGACAGTTGTCTGTTTGGGACTTTTCTTTTTTCTTCATGTATTTCATGTAATATCTCAGTGCTTTCTGAATCTGCATACCGACTTTAGTTCGTAGCTTGGGGACCACCTGTAATATCTTGAGATACAGACACACACACACACACAAGACAACACAGTTCAATGCACAAGATTAGGGTGATAGGCTGCACGTGGCCTGGACAAGCAGAGGAGGACAGGACTGCCGTGACTGCAGAACAAGGACAGCTTCTACGTGGGCAGGGAGGGAAGTCGGGCCCTCAGGACTGGGGAACACACGGCAGAGCCAGAGAGTACAAGTGCATGACATGTCTGAGAGCTGTGATAGGAGCCTGAAGCAGTGCACTGTGGGAGGCAGTAATAGGAGCCTGAAGCAGTGCATTGTGGGAGGCAGGCACTGGCTGCCATAGACGTCTTTTGTGGTGAACCCATAGGGAGACTTCAAGTTCCACACCCAAGTGTTCACACTGAATGCAGTAGATAACAGAGGGCAAATGATACCGGCTTAATAAACTTCCTTTGGAGCTTGGGTGGCACAAGTGTTTGACAACTGGCTGGTAACCGCAAGGCTACCTGTCCAAACCCCCTCAGCTGCAACTGGAAGAACAACTGGGAGACCTGCTCCCATGACGATGCCTGCTGAGGTCATGTGCTGTTATTACAGCCAAGAAAATGTACAGAGCAGTTCTTCCCTATTCAAGCCAAACCCCCTGCTGTGGAGTTGATTCCGACTCACAGCAGCCCTATAGACAGAGTAGAACTGCCCCATAGAGTTTCCAAGGAGCACCTGGTGGATTTGAACTGCCGAGCTTCTGGTGGGCAGCCCTAGCACTTAACCACTAAGTCACCTGGGTTTCTTCTCTTCTCCCTTACGTTGCAGTGAATTACTTAATAGGCCCTTCTAGCTCTAGCCTTTGTAACTCTCATCAAATGACTGGGTGAGACTATGCAAATGAGGCGCATAGAACCCTAATGAGGGTATTGGTCTGTTTTGCCATAGCGCTAGGCTTAAAGGTAAACAGAGAAAGACAGAGACAGAGACAGAGAGAGAACATGAGCTATATCATGGAAGACAGAGGGGAGAACTGTAACACTGGGGGTGACGAGAAGCAGTAGCAGAGAACAGTGGCAGCAGGACCAGCAGAACTGCAGAAGAGAGCGTGGAGGGCTTCCAGGCCCATGGAGAGAGAAAGCTGAGCACCTTTGGGCGGGAGACTTACTGGCAGAGTGAGGGCCTCTGGGAACTCACTGGCAGAGCTGAAAGAGTTTCATACCACTCGTCTGAACAGGGCAGGGACCAGGCAGAGGAACTGAAGGGAAAAAAGCTTGGGAGAGACCTGGCTGCAGGCACGGTGGGGAAGAGACTGTTTTCATCAGAACTGTCTCCTGATCATTCCTGCACCTGACTTGTACCCTTTTACTTCCCTGATAAATCCATACTGTCTGTGAGTCCTGCTAGGGCCAATACAATGAATTCCTGAGCCCAGCAGGTAGGTAGAGAGTGCCACGGGAGGGACAGATGGTGTTGGGATTTGTAAAAAGGGCTGGCAAGAGGGCTGGATAAGTCTGACCTCTGCTTCACAGGATTCAGCATTGGGCTGTCCATCTTGATTCTTCTGAAGTCAGAGGAGATCAGATGTCTCTGCCACCCCATCGCTATACCTCTGTGACACATGGGATTGCCATGAGTGGGGCCCTCTAACTCTGGAGCAGTGGGACCAGGGGAATGGGGGCACAGACTGCTGCAACAACTCCCGACAGACAGAAGCCTGAACCAGGATAATAAGGAGATTAACTTGACCTACAAAACAAGGATCAGGAAAGGCCTGGGGGAGGGCGAGCACATGGGATAAAAATAAACAGCAATCTTTTAAATAATCTGAGCCTTTCTGCTTTGAAATGAGCTGAGTGACCATTTATCAGGGACATTGTGGAAAAGGTAGTTGCATTGGCAGGCAAATTTTTGGAGAGTATGCTTAATGTTCTCTATTGATGCTAAGCAGCTGTGATTTATCTCTCATTTTCGTGGGGTAGCGACCTTAGGGTAAGAAGGTATATTTTACATGACAGTATCAGTATTGAATTGTGTACTGAATTTGTGCAGTGACCAGTTCTTGACTTTCAGTTTCTGGACAGCTGAAGGCTAACTTCTTTTTGCCCCTAGAGTAAAAGAGGAACCTTAATGGGATGTATGAGTGGGCCATTTTGCCTGCCCTGTCATCCCTGACCTCCTCAAACTGACGCCACCCTCTTAGTCCCTCTGACAGGCCTCCTGCCTCAAAAACACCTCCAGTCAGGTCTGACTCATGGGGACCCTGGAGGTCAGAGCAGAATTCTCCCATAGAGTTTTCAAGGAGCGCCTGGTGGATCTAAACTGCTGACCTCTGGGTTCGCAGACGTAGCACTTAGTCCACTAGGCCCCCAGGGCTTACTGCCTCAAGTCCAGTGCTATTCTGGCTGCTTTTTTTTTTCCTTCACTCCGTGGCCCAATTCTGATCTTTCAGTTTAATCCGAAATTCTCCCACTTTGTTTTGTAGCACTTACAGCTATTTTTAATCATACATTCATTTGTAAGATTCCTTACTGATGCCTAGTGTGTCTGCGACTTCAAGTGTGGCCTGCAGGGAGACATATGGCCCATGGCTCGGGTTTGCACACTCAGCAAGATACATGTTTCCAGGAAAAACCTTTGTTCTTAGGTCGTGTGATGCACTGTGACATCTTCTATTTCATTTTTGAAGTTCAGAAGGTGGCTCGTTACACTGACTTTACACCCCCACCCTCCACGAACCACCCAGGGTGGCACAAAAGGTTAATAAGCCTCGGGGCTACTAACTAAAGGCTGGTGCTTCAGTGGAAGAAAGGTCCGGCTGTCTGTACCTCCTGAAGGTCACAGCCATGAAAACCTTCCACGCACAGTTCCACGGTGAAGCACATGGGGTCAAATGTGAGTCAGAATCCCCTCAACAGCAGCAGTGTTTTTTAATTTTTATTTTTCAAAGGAGCCACCACCTGCAGTTTGGAAATCACTGTGTTCTGTGGGCTGGATTCCCAGCCTCCAAGCTGAGGGCCTGGCACTCGGGAACTATTTTTGGAAGGATGTTGAATTAAGCAATAGTTGCCCAGGCCTCACGTTTCTGGTTAATTTTTGTTACTTCTCTTTGAACAAAGGCTACAGAGCTCCCTTCTCCTTTCTGTTTTTCCTGTGTTGTACAAACGCCGCTATTAATGCCATGCAATGCTGTGGTTATAATGTCCTAGGGAACAGATCATTTATTACAATGACACCATCTTATTGGACTCAGGCCATAAGTTGTCTAAAAACGGCACGCGATAAGAGCCTGTTAAAATGTTTGGGCAGCAAAATCACACATTACTAATTAAGTTTTCAGAGCTTTTTCTCAAACTTTCTCCATAGCTCTTTTTTTAACACTGCGTAGATTCTATCTAATTGACTTCATGTGCCTTTGATAGATTTTATTTTTTTTTCCCTCGAGGAAGATTTTTACCACAGTGGGAAAAACATAGCAATTTAATGCTCTAGGTGACGAATGTAAAAAATGATGCTTCTCATTTTAAAAGCAAATGCACTGAGTTCTGAATTGTGTTGTCATTTTTCTTGAGTAGAAGTAAGAAGTCCACTAAGAACATCTCCAGCCCAATTTTATAGCTGAGCTTTTAACCATATTTCTCCTTTCCGACTTTCGGATTTTCTTTATTCCCAACCTTTCTCAGTTAGGGCCACCAAATATCAAATCTTTAACATTAAAAATCAGGACTATTAACACTGCTAAAGAGAACCTTCTTTTCATAATCTAGCCAGGGTTGTCACATTCTTTCCAAGTTCAGGAAACCCTGATGGTGTCGTGGGTTAAGTGCTATAGCTGCTAACCAAACAGTCAGCAGTTCAAATCCACCAGGTGCTCCTTGGGAACTCTGTGAGGCCATTCTACTCTGTCTGCAGGGTAGCTAGCTATGAGTCAGAATCGACAGTAGGGTTTGGTTTGGTTTTCCAAGTTCAAGGACGCCACACCTCAGTTTTTTGTACTAGTTATCCAACATATCCTAAATTACAAAACTGCAAGGTGGAGCAGAGAAAGCATGAAGACTGGAATTGTTGCTAGCTGCCACTAAATTGGCTGTGACCCACGATGACCCCCATGTGTGACAGAACAAAACGCTACCAGGTCCTCTTGCCATGCTCGCGACTGGTGGTGTGCTGGGGTTCACTGTTGTCACCACTGTGTACTTGGAGCATCTAAACTGAGGGGCTCGTCTTTGAGCACTGTATCAAACAAGAGTTGGCTGTGACCCACACAGGCCTCACTGGCTAATCTTTGGGAGTAGACTGCCAGGCCTTTCTTCCTAGTCCGTTTTAGTCTGGAAGCTCCTCTGCAGCCTGTCGACCACGGCGACTCTGCTGGTGTTTGAAACACTGATGGCAGAACCTCTAACACCATAGCAACAAGCAAGCCACCGCAGAATGACAGACACACAGGGATGGCAAGACTGGAGTCAAGGAGCTAACGAGGGGACTAGGCCACATTGGGGAGTGGCGTCTGGGGTCTTCAAAGCTGCCAAGCTGCCATCCGAGGACACAGCAAATGGTCCCAACTCAGCAGGAACGGATGCTCACCGAGGGCCAAAATGGCATGCGGTAAAGACAACCGAGAAGACAGAGAGACCCACAAGAGTGGGTGCCTACATCGACCTGGGACCAGAAGAACCAGATGGTGCCCGGCCACCACCAGTGATAGCCATGACGGAGCTCACAGAGAGGAGCCTCACTGGCAACACAAGAATAAAAAGAGGTGCAACATGAGATCTCCACTAAAAGACCTCAATTGATGGTCCAGCGGTTTGGGGGTTCCTCTGAGAGCATGGCCCCCGGCCCTGATGCTGCCCGTTCCCATAAATTATAACAAAGGTCCACTCTTTGGACAGGAATGGAATGGACTTGGCAATGCAGAGTAACCATATGTTGGAAGCACTTTATGGTTCTATACATCTATAGGATATCATCTTGCTGACCTCTGGCTGGAGGAAGGGGAGTGGACGGAGAGGAGGGGAAAGGAGACTGTTGGGAGGATGAGACATGTATGGAGCAGAGAGGAATAGTGTGCTGTCACTGGACAGGGAGAGCAGTGGAAGCTGCATATAGGGGGGCATGTAAATTTACATGTGAATGTACATTTTTACTCAGTTATATTAAATAAAAAAAACATAATAAAAAAATAAAGAGGGGACTAGGAAAACAGAGAAAGGCAGAGAAAAACTGTTCACCTTTGTGTTGCTTCACCCTGAACAGTCCCTTGTCTGTAGTACATGGCTGTCACCTAGAGACACAGAAGCAGACCTGTACCAGGCAGTAGACCCCGTTACCTGATCCTTTTACCACCTCCACTGTCTGTCTCTGGCCCCGTTTCCTTTCCCTTGTTCTGCCTTCGATGTCCAGCAACCCAGCTTCCAATCTGCTGCCTCACCAAGCGGGCGAGGTCCCTGGGAGCCCTCTGCCACCAGGTGGAAGGGCCTATCTCAGCTTCACCCTCCTTGGCCACATCTGCAGAGGGCCCTTTAAAGCACTTGCACCCTTGGCTTCCAAGACAGTACCTTTCTCATTTCCCTGCCTCTCCTGGTCCTTCAAGAATTTCCTGCTCCAGGGCTCTGGCCCAGCTCTGATCTGTCTTTCCATAGTTTTCTGCGAGTTCTTACACCCTCTGTTTACTGACAATATCTACTGCATCTCCAGTTGCTGCAGCCAAAGCCAAGCCAGGTGCCGTCGACTTGGAGTTGCTACAGAGAGTTTCTAATTGGATGCTTTGCTGTCTCTCCAGCCACATGGTCCTGTTACAATTTTCCTCTGACCTTCTAGGTTCCCATAGCTCAATTCTGGAGCAGTGCAGACAGACCTATGCTGCTCCAGACCCTGAAGCCTGCAATCCACGTCACACCCAGATTCAGCGCCTGTGTGACAACCCCAGGGTCCCTCCATGTCCTGCTGGGTCTGGATCAGAGTCCTGGGCAGGCTCTCAGGGGGCCTCTGGTACCCAGCCCTCTGTCAGGCCAGTCTTAGTTCCTGCCTGTCTGCCCACTGACATGAGGCCGGCCCCTTCCACCTGTCCAGAGGTGCTCTTCCTCCTTGTGTCATCGCTCAGCGTCCTTCCCACTTTCCTGCCTACCCAAGTCTAAGCCACCAGCACCTATAACCTGACCTCAGCCTCCACCCACAATGCATTCCACTGCCACCAATCTTGTCTGTGTTTAGACTCCGTGCCTGTAAACGTGCGCTTTTAAACGGGGCGGTTTGCAGCCCAGGGTCACCGACAGCCTCTTCTCAAGTGGGAAGCGGCATCTTTTCAGCCAGCGAGCTACGGTTCAGGCCGGTGAGAACCGGGTGCTAATTCTCGCCGCAGGCGAGGCCTTGCTGCAGGGGAAGAACCGGCGGGAAGAGGGGTGCGCCTCGGGGGACGGGCCCAAACTGGAGCTGCTCGGAGGTGGGGACAGCCGAGCCGGCCCTCGCGCTGTCCTTGTTTGGTTCGGGAGCGGCCCGCAGGCCGATTCTGGCCTCCGGGGGGGCGGGGACACCCCAGGCCACCACCCCGCAGGGCCCCCACGGACGGGGGGGCCGGGGGTCGCCGCAGAGGCCCCCCCGCCCACGGCCCCGCCCCGCTCGGCCCCGCCCCGCGACCAGGCCGCGCCCCCCGGGCGTGGGTCTGGCTCTCCCGCCGCGTGGCCGCGGCTCTCCCGGCCTCCCCCTTTGTCCCCTCGCTCCGCCGAGGAAGGCCGCAGCCCTCCGCAGGCCCGCGAGGCGGCCGGCAGGGCGGAGGGAGGCGCGGCGGCGGCGGCGGCGGGGACCCCTGAGCATCCCGCCCTCCCCTCGGGGCCCCGCCCCTCCCCCCGGCCCCGCCCCCGCCGGCCTCGCCCCGCCTCCCGCCGGCCCCGCCCCGCCCCCCGCTCGGCCCTGGTCGCCGTCGCCGCCGCGGCGCCCCCTGGCGGGCGGCCGGGCGCTGAGTCCGCGGCCCGGAGCGCGCGCGGCGGCGGCGGCGGCGGCGGCGGCGGCGGGCCCGGGGTTGCCATGGCGACCGGGAGCAGCCGCCGCCACAGCAGGGCCGGCCCCAGCGCCAGCGCCGGCCGCGGCCCGGGCTCAGTGTGTGGGTGAGCGGCGGCGGCGGCGGCGGCGGCCGGGGGAGCGGGCTGCGCGGCGGCCTCAGCATGGAGGACGGCTTCTCGAGCTACAGCAGCCTCTATGACACGTCCTCGCTGCTCCAGTTCTGCAACGGTGAGGCCGCCGCGCGGGAGGGCGCCGGCGGGCGGGCCGCGGGCCCGGGGCGAGGCCGAGGCTGGGCGCCGCGGGCGAGGCCGCGCCGAGGCGCTGCTGCGGGGCGCGCGGTTCCCGCCGCCGGCGCGGCGCATTGTGCTGGGGCCGCAGGGCCGCGCCTCGGCCGGCCGGAGCGCAGCGCGGGGCCCGGCGCGGCGGCGGCGGCCGCTCCCCTTCGCCCGCCCGGGGCGTCGCCACGCGGAGCCGGCTGACCCCGCGGGACCCGCGCGCGGGACCCGGGCGAGCGGCGGGAGCCCGGGGCGGCCGGCGGGCTGGGCAGCTTCAGCTTCCAGGGAACGTGTTGCATTTTCGCTTTCCAACTCGCGTCTGTTTGGAAATGACTGGCAGGAGAACTCGGGAAACAAATCACTTTCATAACAAAACACTCCTGCGAGGGTGCACGCAGGCTTTGGGGCGCATGGGTCCCCAAAGCCAGTCCGTTCTGCTTCCATGAAATGATTCCGCTTCAATGCGATCTGGAGCTTTTGAAGCGTAAAGGCAAAGTGGACTGGACAGAAAAGTGTTTCGTCTTACCTTATTTACGGAATGATAGTTTGTTTGTTTGTTTATTTTTTTAAAAAAAAAACTGGAAATAAACATTCATAGCTACTGATATGGCATCTTTTTAAAAATACAAAATCCTACAGGCTTGAAAGATTTCAGGCTCACTCCCAGGGTTGGAAGAGATTTTCACAGCACACTGCGTGTTTTATCAGAGCAGAATGTGTGATAATTCATGCACAAAAGTGTGCATTTTATATATTAGAGTTATTACTTCATCAAAGGGCCCAAAAGTTGGTTAAAAGAAAATGTATTTTATAGAATTGGCTACAGTTGGAGTAGTTTTGAATTCTAGACAGTGCAGCCGTTGGAGCAATTTATTTTTCATTGATTTAGGAGAACTTTTCTTGTTATTTAAAGCCTATTTCAAAGTAGAAGGTATGAGCTCTAACAGTAGGAGGTCATGAGTGTGTTGATCTGTCTTGTCTCTGTAGTGATCTTTTTATGTCTGTGAAATTTATCATCTTTTTCATGGCAGAGTGTATATACACTGTGTGGTAAGTTTTGCAGCTTGTAAATTTCTTATTAACAACATCTGGGCCATCATTAACTTTGTAATGACTCCTTCAGGAGGAGAAAGTTTTTTGCTCTCTCTAGATTTACCAGCAGTTTCTGAGAGCAAAGCTGCTGGAAGTTGGAGCTTCAGAAGGTGTAAAAAAAAAAAAAAAAGAATTAAAAACCCAAACCCAGTGCTGTGGAGTGGATTCCAAGTCATATATAGAACAGAGGAGAACTACCCCATAGAGTTTCCAAGGAGCACCTGGCGGATTCGAACTACTGACCTTTTGGTTGGCAGCAGTAGCTCTTAATCACTAGCTCAGCAGGGTTTCCAAAAGAAGGTGTTAAAGGTAGGTGGTATATTTGATACCTGCTGTTCGCTGAGACAGCTTACAGAGTCCTGGAAACTGCTTTATTTTCCATTGGTTTGAATAGACTCCTCAGGTGAACTTGAACCCACTTCTGAATGAATCATATTTGAATTGCTACTTTTGATCTGAAAGTCAGGCACCAGCCTCCTGTGTCAGTTTAGGACAGAAGGCTCCCAGAGTGAATTCTGAAAGAGACATAGCTGACAAACTATGGCAAGTGACTCTCAGGCATCCAGGGTTTTTTTTTTTTTTTTTTTTTTTGGTTGTTGTTGTTTTGAAGAAAATGAATGCATGGGTATTAATTGACAGTTTGGCTTGGGTATGAAAGTGAGCCTAGATACTTTTGTTTGAGCAGTTGTTTTGGAGCCTAGTCTCATTGTTTGCTAAACAGCAGTTCGGTCGTGAAGTTGGCGTCCTCCTCTGGGCAGGCATGTCTTGGTTTTCTGCCTTTTCCTGGTTAATTGCCAGCCTAGTGATATCAATATGCTGTTTAACCGGTAACAGTGTGAAACATAGCTCTTACGTATGTTGTCTCGGTAACAGCTTAAAGAAAAATCACTCTAGGATCAAACAAGAAGGTCACTTAAAAACAAGAAAATTGTGTAAATGTTCACTTTTTCCAGAACGTTCTCAGCTCTGTGCTTAGTGTCTTTTGGTCACTTTCTGAATCAAAGTTAAAGCAGGAGAAACCTATGGGGTGGAACTGACTGTGAAATGATGGTGTCTTAGGTAACAGATGTTTTGATGTGAGATTATTCATTTTAAGAGGCTCCCATTAAGTGAAAGTATAAATGAATACAATTCAGTTAATTACTATGATGATTCAATTAACGCATTAGATCACAGAAAGACCGTCTCACCAAGAACTGAATTAAACATTTGGATATTTCATTAGCTCCATTGCAACTGTTTTTTTTTTTTTTTTTTAAATCTCTGGAGATTTACAAGGCAACAGCAGTGCCATCCTGGAACTCAGACATTTTCATGTGTTGTGCGTACTCCGTGCTTTTGACAGTGATAGAAATGAAAAAGAGTCATGTATTAGTTCCAGAAAATACCATCCATACTTAGTGTTTGGATGGCTGTCACTGTCACCTGCCATCTGGTAAGATTAAGATAGGGGGCAGGTTTATAAATGAGAAGAAAGAGAAAACCTTATTCTGGTGAATGGAAGTCCTGTTTTCCTCTTAGATAGTTTTTTTTCTCTCCCCCCACTTTGTTTGTAGTGGATGCTAAGTGTCAAGTTTGGCAGGTTCCGGCCTCCTGAGAAGGCGGTCTGTTGTCATGTAACTAGAAAATGGCTCTCTTGATGGAATGGACAGTTTGTGCAGTGTTTGGCCTTGCAATTATTTAAAACTCTGTAAGTGAACTAGATGAAGGCGGTGGCAGTTCAGTGGTAGGATTCTCTCCTTCTGCGTAGAAACCTGTGTAGGGTTCTCAGCCAGCCACCCGCCACGCGCAGCCACCTCCTGTCTGTCACCAGAGGCTCATATGTGTTGCTAGGATGCTGAACAGGATTTGGCAGAGCTTCCAGACTAAGACAGACTAGGAAGAAAGACCTGGAGATCCGGTTCCCTAGATGAAACCCCATGGGTCACAATGGTTCAAGGTGCAGTGACTGTCGGGGTGGCACAGGGCCTGGCAGTGTTCTGTCCTTTGTGATGAGTTAGAGGCCGACTCAGAGGCAGCTAATTACACCAGTGGCCAGGTGAGCTGGAAATCACAGCCATCTTCTAATGCTCTGAGAAAATCGACAGTAGTTGAAATGTGTGTGAGTATCCTTTATCAGCCAATGGAGACTCAGATGTTTTTACAGCTTTATAAAGGCCTCACAGCTAGTGGGTTCCTGAATACACTCTCAGTCTTTTTTTTTTTTTTTAATATATAACAGCTTCATTGAGATATCACTCACGTAGCATAAAATTCACCGTCTGAAAGTCTACAATTAAGTAGCTTTTAGTATATTCCAAGAATTGTGCAAGCATCATCACTATCTAATTTTAGAACATTTTTATCACCCAAGAAAGAAACCTCAGTACCCACTCGTAGTCATTCCTCATCTGTTATCACCCTAGGCACCACTAATCTGCTTTCTGTCTGTAGAAAAAAACAACAAAAAGAACCCCGTTAACTGTCCAGTCAGTTCCGACTCACAGCAGCTCCATAACTCAGAGCGGAGCTGCCCCGTGGGGTTCCAAGGAGCAGCTGGTGGATTCTGGCTCCCAAGCCCATAACCACTGCACCGCCGGGGCTCCTGCCTCTTCAGTGTGCCCTATGCTGGACATTTCATATAAATGGAATCAGACAATATGTAGTTTTTTGTGAGTACTTTACTTAGGATGAGGTTTTCAAGGATCACTCGTGGCACATGTGGGTACTTCATTCCTTTTTTATGCTGGAATAATATTCTGTCGTATGGCTATACCACATTTTGTTTATCCGCTGACCAGCTGATGAACACTTGGGGCTGTCTCCACTTTTTGGCTGTTGGGAGTGATGCTGCTCTGAACACAGGGTGTGTGGTTTTTGTGGACCCTTTGTTGTGGATAGGTCCCTCCAGGGAACTGCTGGGTCAGGTGGTAACAGTGTTTCACCTTTCAATTGCTGAGTCAAGTAGTAACAGTGTTTCACTTTTCAATTGCTGAGTCAGGTGGTAACAGTGTTTCACTTTTCAATTGCTGAGTCAGGTGGTAACAGTGTTTCACTTTTCAATTGCTGAGTCAGGTGGTAACAGTGTTTCACTTTTCAATTGCTGAGTCAGGTGGTAACAGTGTTTCACTTTTCAATTGCTGAGTCAGGTGGTAACAGTGTTTCACTTTTCAATTGCTGAGTCAGGTGGTAACAGTGTTTCATATTTCAGGGAGGACTTTGGATTTCTTGAGAATGTAAGTGTCAGTGCTTTGATTGAAGAAGAAGGAGTTAAGGAAGTGGATGAAGGAGGCAGAGAAGAAGATGCCGGGAAGAAGTGTTTGTTTCTTTGTTTCCCTGACTCCCTTTGGATACTTTTGTCCTCACAGTTTACCAGAGGGAGGAAGGCACCTTCTCTTTGGGTTACCTTAGGTTATAGGAATCCCAGTGTTTGAAAGGACCTGATGGGTAATCTCATCTCATGCTTTACTTTGTTAAGCCTTTGAGCTGTTTGTCTTCGAGATAAAGCTTACCAAGAAACCCCAAATGGAAGTAGATGAATGTGGCATTGCTGTAGCTGAAGTGGACAGAGGGTAGTACATGAGACCTCCTGTCTCCCTCCCTGCCCCGACCGTCTCCCTGGAGTCAGGCCGGTGCCTGCCGTCCCTGCTCCGTGGAGAGCCAGGCCAGTGCAGTCCCTGTTCCGAGGAAAATGCTAGAATGCTTACTTGGCCTGTGCTTAAGCAGTTCCAGGACTAGAACCTAACTGCCTCCCAACAAAACGCATTCTTCCCTTGGAGGTTCTGATTGTCCTTTCGCTCTGTGCAGTCACAGTTTGGTCCAAGTTCTGCATGTTGGGTCCGAAACCTTGTTGCTGTAAACTCCCCTCCAGCTGCCGGTGACCCTACATGTGGCAGGGTAGAAGGGTGCTCTGTACGGTTTCTAGTGGCTGAATTTTGGAAGCAGATCACCAGGTCTTTCTTCTAAGGAACCTTTGAATGGGCTCGAACCTCTAGCCTTTCAATCAGCAGGCAAGCATGTCACCATCTTGCACCACCTAGGGACTCCGGGGTCTGTACAGAATTGGTTACGACTCTTTGCCATGTCCTGGGTCATCATAGTTTTGAAGACAAGTCATAATGACTGTCTCTCAGATCTTTCAATTAAACATCACTGGTAAAAAAAAGGAAAAGTCCTCATGTGATGGAGTTTTAGACCTGTGATCATCCTGGTCTGCCTTGTCTGCCCTGTCCCCTTTGTGTCCCTTTTTAGATGTCAGGCAGCTTGATAGAGTATGCCAGGCTTGGTTTGTAAACAGAGCAGGACACTTGAGTTTCCTAATCCCTGAGTTCATGCCTCTCATAATGCCGTCTGAGATGATGCTGGAAACCCTGGTAATATAGTGGTTAAGTGCCACAGCTGCTAACCAGAAGGTTGGCAGTTCGAATCTACCAGGTGCTCCTTGGAAACTCTGTGGGGGCAGTTCTGCTCTGTCCTGTAGGGTCCCATGAGTCAGAACTGATTTCATAGCAACAGGTTTGGTTTATTTTACTTTACTTTTTTAAGATCATGGCTGTTTTGCTTTCATATCAAATTATTGCCTCTTAGTGATTTTTGCCTAAAATCTTGTCTTGTTTTCTATGAAACAGAGAAGGCCTCTTCTACTTTTGGGGGGGGGGGGGACAGCAGCAGATGCAGTGCCTTTGGAAGTTCAGTTACTGAGTTTCATTCTGTTGCATTTAGCTTGTCTGTCCAGCCCCTTGCATTCTGTCTCTGGTCATGGGGGCATCCAGTGTTCCAGGATCAAGGTGGCCATGTCCTCTGCGTTTGCCGATGGAGGGACAGCTTCTCCCTGCAGGCCTCCATGTCACAGCCCCGGGGGGTTACAGCACGACCGCGGTGCGTGCTAGGAAGCTGTGAATAGTCTTGGCATCGGTGGGAGACGTTTCAGCAGTGCCGTGACATGGAGGGCGGTCGTTCCAAGCTTCGAGCCTTTTCCCTACTCTGCCTCGGAAGGCCGTGTGAGAGGCCTTGTGAGATGCCTCTTCCAGCCTGATCACAGGAGTGCTGGTGAGACAGTGGCAGAGCACTTGACTTCTGACCAAAAGGGTGATGCTTTAAACTCACCCATTAGTTCTGCAGAAGAAAGACCTGGTGATCTGCACCCATAAAGATGACAACCTCAGAAGTCCAGGGGCACCATCCTCTGTCACTTAGGAAGCCCTGTGGGTAGTTCTTGTCTGTCACTCGGGGTTGCTGTGATGGACATTGACTCATGGCACCCATTAAGAACAGTAGCAGCAGCCACCTGTGTGTAACGTATCTTCCAGTGCCTGATCTGGCCAAGGTCCCTCTCTGTAGTACTGCTGGTTAATAACACAGCCGGTCGAGTCCGTACTGTTGGCCACTCCTACCCACATTTCAACAAGTCGAGGTCATATTTATTGTGTACCTAGATTGAAGGAAAGACACTACAACTTATTTTTTCTAAATTTGAAATGGAAAATTATTTTAATTTCCATGCATTTGTATTTTGAGAATTAACAATAATTTATTTGATCACTTTAAACAGCCTTTGAAGATTAGGATATTGACAGCTTTTTCCCAGATTTGATTATGATGGAATTTCCAAATTGACAAGTAGCTAGATATAAAACAGGATCAAGAAACTTGACAAGATGAAGTGTTTGCTTCTTGATGAGGTGACAGAATGCTGACTTGGGCTTCCCATGCTGGCAAAATCAAAAGAAAATGCTTTCATGGCCAAGTTTTTGACCTAGGGAAGTGTGGAGCAGGCGCCCATGCTAAGGGAGCGTTCCTAATTGGCGCTCTGAGTGCTTTGCCAGGAAGGAATTTGTTTCAGAGCCAAACCACAAGCATTTATGACATTATAAACAAACCCAAGCATTTTGGTGGAAAATTCACAAAACCGTGTTTTAAAAGTAACCATCAGTTGGTTGTTGATAATTTCTGTAATGGTATAATTTTCTTCTGTAACCTCTTAAAAAATAAATATTTTAGCAGGATGGAGGACAGACAAGAACATTGTCCCTGTTGCTCGGGGACACATTTATACGTTAGGTTTGGATGGTGCAAGAGGACAAGAACTCAGTGGCTAGGGGCGCGCCACCATGGGGTTCGGTGGGAGACCACCCCACCTGGGGAAGCTCAGCTCTCAGAGACAGGAGGAAGCGGAAGTCGGAGGCTCCTGGGGGCGGCCGCCAGCTGCTGTCTCCTGGGAGGCATGTGCACTGTGATGCGCTGTCTTGATTCTGCACATCCACTGTGATGACAGCACCATAGTCGGGACTGAGCTTTTCCCCACAAAGGACTCTTCAGGGACAGCAGTCAGCACACAGCTCCAGATAATGAGGGCAGGAGTAGTTATACAGATACCAGGAAGCCTTCAAATCTCCTGGACAAGTTGAGCCCGTGTTTATTGCAGACCTGCAGTCTGTAAGGACCATTAAAGTGTTGGCAGCGTGGCCTTCCCCACTGCATTCCCTAGGACCCATCACACAAGGTCTGACAGTTAAGTCCACAAACTCGATTGTTCGAAGTGCTGCAGACTGCATTGCTGAGTATCACTACAGTCACCTTTGAAGTCCTCCCCTTGGGAAGCTGTGCACTGATGCCAGCGCCTCGTCCACACTTCAGAGCAGTTTTGGAACTCTTTCTGGAATAGCTGTTGCACACAGTGGCAAATTCACAAACTTAATTGTATGGTCGTCTGCGAGGGAGCTTTTAGCCAGTAAACAAATAACTGTGTTGGAACACCCTCCCTGCTCACCTGATGTGGCCCTGAATGACTGTTTTTCTTTACCTGAAGATAAAGGAAATACTGAAAGGGAGACAGTTTGATGACATTCAGGACATCAAAGGTGATACAATGACAGCTCTGATGGCCATTCTAGAAAAAGAGTTCCCAGATTGCTTTGAAGGGTGGACTAGGTGCTGGTGTGGGTGCTTAGCTTCCCAAGGGGAGGACTTGGAAGGTGACCATAGTGATCTTCCACAATGAGGTATGTAGCTCTTTTTCTAGAATGAGTTCATGAACTTAATTGTCAGACCACATAGATGCATGTCTGCTCCCTACCCTCACTTCCCATGGGCTCAGTATCTGACTCCCAGTCGGTCCATGTGTGGGACGTTCCATCCTGTCTGCCTCAGTGGAGACGCCGTCAGTTCTGATTTTGTTGAGCAGCAGTCTCCCAACTCGTCTTCCCGCCTCCAGTCTCAGCACCTTCATCTCTTTCCTTTTTCGTGTGACAGCTCTATGAGTCCCTGCTATGTTCACCATTGTGCTGGGGCGTCCAGCAGTGCACAAGGGGACCTGGCCCTGCCCTCGGGAACCATCCATGCTCACCGGGAGCTGGGCATTCAGTGCTACTGTCACGGTTGGTTATATGATGACGGCAGTGGGGAGCAGCCGGTGAGGCCCAGTGACAGAGTGTGGGCGGCAGGGGCCAGGGTGTGTGTGTCAGGGAAGTCCATGTGAGGTTGGAGTCTCCAGGTGTTCAGTGTTCAGAGGCTGCCCGAGAGGTTGGACTTTGGGGTCCACCCAGAGACACTGTGGAAGAAAAGCCTGGCTGTCAGCTTCTGAAAACTCAGACATTGACACCCCTGGGGAGCATACCTCTGCTCTGACACACCTGATAGCAACTAGGGGGACAAAAGTGAAGTCATGTCTACAAGGAGTTAAGTCACACACTGAAAGCCAGTGGGATGAGGGTGAGAGAATTGTGTCCAGGCAGAGGGACGGGCTCAAGAAGCCAGGGCCCCAACAGTTAGTGCTCGATCGCTAACCTAAAGGCTGGCAGTTCCGGCCCACCCAGCGGCCCTGCGAGAGAAAGACCTAGAGATCCGTCCCTGTAAAGATGACAGCCAGGGAACCCTGTTGGGAGTCTCTCCCTTGTAACAAACAGGGACACTGTGAATGGGAATCGACTCCGTGGCAAGAGGCTTGGCTTGTTTGTGAGGTGGGGGGCCTCCATAGACTGAGAGAAGGTCATGCGGTGTAAGGGGACTGAGCGGAGGGTCAGCTGGAGCTTCTCAGACCTGGTAAGGAGGGGCTCAGTGTCCTGGGAGCCGAGGGAGCACTGGAGAGGATCTCCCAGCCAGGGAGTGGCAGGGCCTGGTTTTCAAAAGTCATCCTCCCCGCAGGTGGAGGGCAGATCAAAAGAGCAGGTGTGGTGAAAGCAGACAGGTAGGGTGGGGGCTGGTATGGATTCGCATAGAGCGGGGTGGTCGGAGGAGGGAAGCCTCTCCTGGAGGTACTTAGGGGGTACCATCAACGGGAGCGAGGAGACAGAAGTTGGGGTGCCACCCACCTCTGTCTCATCCAAGGACAGAGACAGGAGAGCGGGGGCAGGGGGGTGGTGATAGCCCCTGTTTGGGCTTGTGGAGTGTGGGAAGTGCAGGAACTGTCAGCTGACTCGCTGAGCAGGCCGTTGGGCCCAGCGTCTGGAGCTCGGCAGACATCTGGACTGGAGAGGAGGACTCTGGGAGCATCAGCACAGAGACGGTCTGGAATCCTGGGACGGGGCAAGCTGACCTAAGGTGAAATTGTAGAAGACTTTTTCTGAGGGACACTCGATGGTGACAGCCTCGTCGGTGCCTGAGAGCCCCTAGTAGCCCCCCAAGGCCCTTTAAGAGGTGGCGCTGCCGCCTGGAGGCTGCCTGCCTTGTCCACCCTGTGCAGCTCCAGGTTCACGCACTGTCATCGTCCCCGGCTCCCGGTGTGATGAGAGGCCCTTCCTCTGTCTGTCTTAGTGGTTACCCTGGGGGCTGTCACTGGAGCTCGTGGTCAGGGCAGAAGCTGCGGTGGCCACTTCTGTGCTGGCTCTCAGCAGGGCCAGACATGGGATAATCTGTGTCCAAGATTCCTGTTGAATGTTGGGTGAATGACAGCAGGGGCTGTCCTGTTGTCCCCCCCAACAGTCACAGTCCCCACCATGTAACAGATGTGTGCCCTTCCATAGTGTTAAAGGGGCAAATACTGCTAACACTACTTTTCTGTGTGCTTGAATAATGTATGTACTATGTATTTATATGTCACGTATCACATAAATGTGTGTGTATTTGTATACACACAGACACACACGATATTTTACTTCTCTTACCAAAGAAACGAGCTGCTTGGCTGCTAACCAAGAGGTCAGTCGTTCAAACCCACCAGCCTCTCCACAGGAGGGAGACACGGCAGTCTGTTTCTAAGATTCACAGCCCTGGAAACACAGGGACCGTTCTGCCCTTTGTAGGGTTGCTGTGAGTCAGAACTGACTCAGCACCAGTGGGTTTGGTTCTCATCAATGAACCGTAGACATAGACTTTGGGAAGTGAGAGCATTCCAGGTGTGGGGACACCATAGGTGAAACGGGTGAGTGTAGATGACCAGGAGACTGGCCTGCTGGGCTCAGAGCTCATGTGCACAGACACACCAGAGCTCTCCGAGCTGGGTGCTGCTTCCCTGGGATCCCTAAGAGAGCCAGCTGTAGCAGCGCTGGGCATTTAGCAGGCTTAACGCAGATTATTTTCAGCTGGGATAATTGACACTGTTAAATAAATAGTTCTTGGTAAAACCAGCACATTCAACAGTGAAACATCCCTGACTGTTCAGCCAGCCCCCAGGAGTTATTTTATGCAGCGGGGGCTTTAGCATCCTTGGAAAAGCGTGCTCCAGCTGAGAAACAGTTGCGTGGAGCTGGGACTGTATTACATGATGGTGAGGTTACACATTTTAGCTCCAACTGTGGTGTCACGAGCGGTGGGAAACCCTTAGGAGGAGAGCTTGGCGGGGACTCTTTCAGTAACTCGTAACGCTCATCCATCCGAGTGGAAGCCGAGGCCACTGCTCTGAGGGGACTCTGGGGACATCACAGAGATAACCATCTGTTAGTGTGGCTTCTTCACCCTGATGCCCCTACAGAAAGCAGTTAAGCACTGTTGCCCCGACTCCACAGCTCACAAAGAGGAAAATTGGACTTGGTTTGTCATTTCTTTGCCTTCCTTGAAAATGCCCTTTCACTGAGTTAATAACGTTTGTGAAATACGTGCTCCGGGTGCATGTTGTGCTTGGTGACAGCTCCTGCAGCACAGAGCCGGTGCTGCCTGGGGCGGGGCTGCGTTGCCGTCTTTCTCTCCGCTGTGCCGCGCGTCTCACAGGGAGATAGAGACACGGGTGCAGGCTGCCCCACGCTTACAGTGGGCGTCCATGCTGCTGACCCTGCTGTAAGTCAGTTCTGATGTAAGTCCAATACCTCAGTTTGGTTTTGTTAGTTTGTTTTACTTACCACTGCTTTTTATTATTAGTATCTTTATAAATCTTGTCTTTGGGGGTTGGAAACATTACTTATAAACTTAAGAGATAAATTTTAATACATGCATACATCAAAAAAATGCACAAATTCCAGTGATGGAGAAGAGTTGGACAGCATGGGCATTTTGTCAGATGTGGTATAACTCCACTTGTAGAAAAGGTTTTGGATCATCTGGGTTATCCTGGAAAGGGAGATTGTGTTTCTGGTCGGAACATGACTGAGAGTTGCCTGTAAGGTCCTGTTCCTTTATTCTTCTTGCATTTTATGGTAACATCTTGCTGCTTCCTGAATCTGCATATTGACTTTAGCAAAACCATTAGTATTTGGGTTCATATTTTCAAACAATGGAAGCCCCTGATGTAGTTTAGAAAACTAAAACTGTACAACAGAGTTTTGAAGAGTAAGTTGTAAAATTGATAGTGATAACACCCAGCAAATTACTTACCACTGCACTGTACGTAGTACAGAGTACTGTAAGATGCACCCCCTCCAAAAAAAAAAAATAACAGAAACAAAAAGCAGAAGATTGTAGGTTCGCCGTAAGGCAAGTCCGTCAGGAGTTGGAGACCACGTGTGCAGAGGGGAGGGGAGGAGATGGGGTGCTAACCGCACTGGTGTCCCCCGTACCTCGGCTCTCCGGCGGAGCACTGTGTGTGTGTGTCCTCCCCTGTCGTGCTCACAAGCAGCCCTCGGAGGGGGTGCTCTTATTGCCTCCGTTTGACTGATGAGGAAACGGAGGCCCGGGGAGTGAAGTCACTTGCTCAAAGTGCCTTCACTGGGACGTTTCACAGGGGGCGTTTGAACCCAAGTGTTCTGGCTCCAGGGTATAGCATAGACTCAGGAGGCCCTCAGTGATGTGAATGAATGAAGGATCAAAAGGGGGGTGACAATGACCTGAAAGCAGGTCGGCAGGTTTTTCAGTCTACCTCTCGCTTCTAGGAGAGGCCACCATACATCTGTCCTGCAGATCTGAATGCCTTCACACCTGACCACTGAGGTGTCTGAATGGGCGTCACGGTTTTCTTGCACTCACACCACCCCAGCACTTCCCACAGAGAAGCTGCGCCTTTGTCTCTGAACTTCCACAAGTGCTCCCAGAGGCTCCCTCGTGCTTTCCTGACACAGGCTGGCTCCCCGTGGGCTGACTCCTGCCCGCTTCCCTCGCCACAGGTCGCCTTTCTTCCCAGGTGCGCTTGGGCCCAAACCACCTGGACTTCTCGTAGTTTCTAAGGCATTTCACGTGCATTCCCCGCACTGTGTCCCCTTGCCTTACCTGGAATGGCCCTTCCCAGGTCCTTAACCACCTCTTCGTCCTTGGAACCCAGCCCCCGTGCTACCGACAGCCTTCTCCAGCCTTGGTCTGATTCCGGGGTGGCTCACTGTGGGCCGAGGCCCCGGCCGCACCCTTGCAGACCTTGACTTTCCATCTTGACCACCATTCCTGGAGGATACCCCGGGAGCTTCTTCAGCTCTAGGCCCCCAGCACTTGTTCGCTCAACAGAAGAGTCACTCAGCGCTTTCAGAGTGGAGACATTACATGGCCACTTCAGTCTGGTACTCTCCTACTTAGGAAGGTGTGACACTCTCTGTCCATAGCATTGTCTTGCACATGGGGTGGTTGTGAGTCAGAATTGGCTAGACAGTCGCTAGCAACAACAGCAGCAGCTGTCAGCGACACATTCCAACTGGTGTCCCTTCATGTTAGCGACACTTCCCGTTTTCCTTTTGCTGTCTTCGCTTCCTTTCTGTTGAAGTTTTAGCTCTTTAAGTTTTCCTTTTTCAGTGCTCTTATTCTAATTATTTTTCTGCTTTCCTCAGAACTTAAAAAAGAAAAAGTTTTGTTGATGTCACTAAGTTGTACACAAGAGAAAGGGTGAGTTGGAAAACACTGTGTTATATATCTGCAGCCTTGCCGGCATGGTAGTTAATTGCTGTGGCTGTGGACCAAAATCTACCAGACACTCCTTGGGAACTCTGTGGGGCAGTTCTCCTCTGCCCTGCGGGATCGCAGGGAGTCAGAGTCAGCTTGACAGCAGGAAGTTCTCTCTTTCTCTTTCTCTTTTGATGTTACATGTGGACCAAAAGCAACATGATGATAAACAGAGACAAGACTGAAGTTGTCAAGGGTGTGTTTTACTTGGATTTAGTGTTAACACTGGTGAAACCAGCAGTCACAAAGTCAAATGAAGCACTGGACTGGGCACATCTTGCTGCAGAAGACGTCTTTAAAGGGCTAGAAAGCAAAGATGTTGCATACAGGATGGAGGTGCACCTGACCCAAGCTAGGGGATTTTTATTTTCCTCATGTATGTGCAAAAGTTGGGTGATAAATAAGGAAGACTGAAGAACTGACGCCTTTGAGTTGTGGTATTGATGAAGAATATTGAGTATACCATGGACTTCTGAAAAAATGCACAAGCCTGTCTTGGAAGAAGTACAACCAGAATGCTCCTTAGAAGCAAGGCTGGCGAGACTGCATCTCACTGCCTTTGGACATTCTGTCAGGAGGGTCAGTCTCTGGAGAAGGACATCATGCTGGGTCAAACAGGTGATCAGGAAGACAGGAAGACCCTCGACGTGATGGACTAAGAGTGGCTGCAGCAAAGGGCTCACGTGCCCCAACGGTTGTGAGGGTGGTCCTGGGCCGGGCTGGATCCCTTTCTGTTGGACACAGGGCTACCCTGCATCAGATCCAGCTTGACAGCCTCTGATAACAGTGTCATATGTGGAACCCTGGTGACGCCATGGTGAAGAGCTCAGCTGCTAGCCAAAAGGCTGGCAGTCTAACTCCACCAGCCACCCCTCGGAAACCCTGTGAGGCAGTTCTGCTCTGTCGTATACGGCTACTGTGAGTCAGGAGGGACCTGATGGCAGTGGTTTTGGTTTATGTTCTATATGATTTTGCAGCAAATGTATGTTGCTGCAAAATCGTATGTCTGTATACATATGTATATATATGTGTGTATGCACACACACACAATGACGAAGGGAGGCCACTGATACCAATACTTGTTAGACATAATCAGCTCATGGAATGTTTTGTTAGTTTGAAAACTTAAGATTATGGTCTCATGGGACATAACATCGTTCTTAAAGGTTATGTTCGAATTCTTACTTTGCTTAGTACTGTCTGAGGTCTTTAAAGCTTACAAGAGGCCAGCTAAGATATAACTGTTGCTCTCTGTTCCTCTGGAGGAAAAGAGCGAAGGAAACCCAAGAATCTGAAAGAACCAGACTGCAGGACTAATAGTCTCCGTGCCTTCTCGAATTTGAGATCAGAGCTAGATGGTGCCCCCGGCTGCTGTTGCTGAATGTTCTCATCAGATACATGATAGGTGTGTCTTGTTAGAAAGGAAGAACTTCAAGTTCTCTAAGAATCCAGACTTACTCAAACCCGGGGTCAATCCCCAAAGCTGCTACCTTGAGATACTCTTTAAACCTTGACACATAACTGTCCCCCGAAGTCACCTTTAGCTAAATGGCAGGTTAACTCAAAAAGTAAAAATGGTTACGCTGGCATTCTGCGCTCTTAAAAAGTTACCTGTCTCAGACAGAATTAACAAGAGTTACTCTAAAATGTGGATGGGAAACTCAGGGGTCGGTGAGACAAAGCTGACATGAGTGAAATGACTCAAGGGGAGATCATGACCGTGGTGACCTGGTGTCACTGAACTGCGTGCATAGAGATGGCTGAAGGGGAATGTATTTTGCTGTGTAGATTTTTACCAAAAACGTGCTAGCGGCTTTTTTTTAAGAAAGCAAAATAGTTTCAGAGTAAACAGCTGCAAAATTAAGCAAAAAAAGCAGTCGTTTCAGAATCACAAACTGAGCAGGGTGTAGCAGCAGGTTGAGACCTTGGTGCCAAGAGTGGGATAATTACCAGTGCCTTCTGGACTGTCACAGCTCCTGTGGGATGTCACCAGATCACACCCACGTGTGTCACGGGCACGGCGGACATCTGTGAAGTCTTAAGTGTCTTGTCTGCTGCATCCCTGTGATAAAAAGTGTGTTCTTTCCCCAGGCCGAGCTGGTACGAGGCCAGATGCCGGCAGGGTGGTGCAGAGTAATGGAAAGCAAGGCTGAGACTCGGAGCTGCCCATCATGCCGCTGGGGGCAACAGAGGCTGCTCTGAGAAACCCAGAGAGGTAGCAAGTGTCTCAGCTCTTGTAGGGATGGGAGGGGTGGAAAAAATTCAGAGCCGTTTACGATGGGGGCATGTGTTTGCTAAAGAAATTCCGTGACATGCGCCTCCTGATCACCAGTGCGTCCACCCTCCCTCCGCCAGCTTCCAGCCTAAGAAAGGAAACAGCAGATGCAAGGCCCCGCTCTAGGCAGGGTCTGGACTGGAATCTTGGACTGTCTCCGTCTTTTTTTTTTTCAAAGATTGCTGTTACACACTTGGCACAATCTGCTGATTGGAGCCTCTCGTTGGCAGGATTGTTTAACCCTTTGGTGACCCAGTTATTTTCTGCTTTGAATTGTTTGGTGGTGCTATATGTTTCCATTAACGAAAGTGTTCTGAAACGTTGAGCATGTCTGGATCTTTGGGAGGTGATGCGGATTTTTTTTTTCTTGCCCACTCCCACAGCCCCACCCTAAGTATTTAGTGGTGTATGTGAAGAATCATTAATTATACTCCAGGGGACCCACTGGAGTCTATCGACTCTTACATGTAACAGATCAAAATTTTCAAAAATTCTATTTTTCCTACCAGAAATTCAGACACCTCCTGCAGGACTCTGTGAAAACAGTCATTTGCAGCATATGCCTGTTTCTTCAGGTTCAAACAGTCGTCAAGGCTCCTGCCTCGTGGCTGCACACATTGTCAGTGGAACGGTGGTGTCTCAGTGAACCCGAGAGACCGGGCAGGTTCACGGTCACTGTGTGTTCTTCTGGGCAGGAACGCTTGTTAAAGAGCAGACCAGGCGTAGGCTGCACGTGCCAAAGATGAGTCACTGACACTGGAGAAATAGCACAAAACGTGAGTGGCTTCTCCACCAGCGGCCTCTGTAACCTGCCACCAAGTGGCTGTTCCATAGGTAGGGGAGAGAGCAGGGCCTAAGGAGGCAGACCTGTGTGGGTTGGAACCTGGCTCTAGCCCTTTAATAAAATCACGAGGTGATTTGGGATCAACTGCTCACAGTTGGGGGAGTCATCGTGAGGACTGAGCTGATGCTGTCAGAATTTAGGCAGGCGCCGTCTTGTTGGATGATTGAGGTGCTGAATAGAGGAACTGTTCACACAGGCGTGGACAGGGTGCAGGGGGACTCGGGATGATCTTGTGCCCAGGACTGGTCATAGCAGATGCCGTCTCCCCCTGCCACCCACCCCAGGCTGCAGGGCAGGGAGAGAAGCAATCACCGGCTGCTTGTAGATTGCTTGTCTGTGTGTCCTGCTTGCAGAAAGCTGGATCTTCGCGGATCTGAGGATCTGAATAATGAACTGTTACAAGATTATTACAGAGTACCATAGAGTTTGCTTAAAACTATAAATTCCCTTATCTGCCTAGAATACTGTGTTTGCCAAATTTTGACCCTGTCCCTTAGGATTCCATCCTGGCTAACATGGGTAGCATGTTTCCCCCTAGTTCTTCTCCCTCGAGTCACAATATGATGTATCTTCAAGAGGCAGAGAAACTGCTGAATTTGTAATATGTCTCTGTTTGTGTAGTTTTCAATGAGGGAAAGCCCAGAATTTGTGTCCAAGGTTTGGATAGGTGCCCTGGGGGACCCCCGGGAGCCTAGGCTGATTCTTGGTCTTGTGTTGGGTCCAGCCCCTGGAGCTGATCTCAGAGACCTTTAGTGTTCAGCAGCCTGAAGGGGACACAGTTTGTCCCTTGGGATGGCAATCCGTCATTTGTATTGCAAAATCCAGAAAGCTCTGAAAACCGAATGTTGCTGGTGACTCAGGAGTGCTTGACCTGACCTGAAATCATTTGGTAGAAAAATCTCTCCTGAGCTGAAAGATGCATTTTTAAAAAAGGCTTTATTTCTTTTACTGTCAAAGTTCTGTTCTTCTGTAAAAGTGTTTCTGGATGTCGTTACAGGGTGCTGCCCTAGGCTCTGCTGAGGGGCTGGGTAACCTGTGGTATGTTGTTGGTATTGTTAGGTGCCGTCTGGTTGGTTCTGACTCACAGCGACCCAGTGTGCAACACAGAGAAATGGTTCTGCACCGTCCTCACGGTTGTTACGCTTGAGCCCCTTGTTGCAGCCACTGTGTCAGTCCGCATCTGGCCCCGGGGTTCCGGTGAAGAGTTGTGGACTGCTGAAGCCTGATGCCCAAGCTGGCCTCATGCCCTGCTGAACAGCCAGGGTTGTTCCTGCTGACATTCTGGTGCTCTGGTCTCCCCACGGCCCCGGCCTGTGGACTCATACCCAGCACTTAAACTGCTCCCAGCAGGGCACGTTCAGTGGCCCTGATGTCCACTAGAGCAATCTGATGCCAGGAGAGCCCTACAGATTGCCAGTTTTGTCCCGAGAAAGAGAAGTTCAGGGCTATTCCACTGACCTCACTGCCTCCATGTGTTCACTTGGCCCATGATTTGTTGTTCACAGGAGTTTGTGTGTCCAGTTCACAAGGTGCAATGATTTTCTGATGGACAGTAATGGTGTGTGATTTTGTCATGGATTTTCATTTAGCCCTGGCAGTAGGTCAGTGGAACTGCTGGTGTTGTCCTTTCTAATCGGCAAGGAGACGGAGGGTTAGATAATGTTTCCAGGGATGAGCAGTATCCAGCGTTACAGAGTCAAAGCCTCGTTTCAAGTTGACAGTCCCCAACACAGTTGGGTTGCCCAGTAAGCAAGCTCTAGCTTTTCCTATCAGCTGCCTCATTATGCCTTCAAGATGGTACGTGGATTTGAACCAAATTCTACCTTTTAAGACTCACTTATTCTTCAAAACCCAATCCAAGTGAAGCAAACTCAGATACCTTGGACAAATCACCTAATCTCATTGCTCTCCAGTTTCCTAAAGTAGGGTTCCGAATCTGTGCAGAAGTGCCCTGATTTTTACTAAGCACTCAACTGATACCTGAAAAGTCGGTGATTTGAACCCACCAGCCGCCCCTCGGGGGAACGATGTGCCAGTTTGCTTTCCTAAATACCACAGCTTGGGCACCCTGCGGGGCAGTTCTGTGTCCCGTAGAATCCCTAGGACTTGCAATGGACTAGACGACAACGGGTAACCCTTGCGCGAGGTCCCTGAGTGATGTCCACACTTTGTGCCTGTCCGCTAACCAAACAGTCGGTGGTCTGACACCCCCTGACCGCACCACGGAGGAGAGGCCTGGCCATCGGCTTCCGCACCAAGGAAGCCTGCAGCGAGACGGATTTACACAATAATGACCATGGGGACTCGAGCGTATCCAAGGTCGTGGAGATGGCACAGGACCAGGCATTGTGTCGTTCTGTTATACCTGAGGTACCCATGAGTGGGAGCCCACCCATGGGCACCTGACAACACAGCCTCGTAAGCCTTCCATGAAGTAAGCTGTGCAGCTGTGTTTTGTGAACTGCAGAATGCCCTGTGCGGGGGTGATGCATCTCCTTGTTCTCCCTTTCCCACCCCACCCTCCAGATAGGGGGGTCTGGGCTCCCCGTGGGATTGCTCCATCTCTGGAGGGGTCCACCTCCTGCGCCTGTTTCTCTGCTGCCGTGTCTGTGGCCTGCAGCCCAGAGCTTGTCTTCATTCACTCTGAAGAACTGTGGTGCTTGGCATAGCCAGTGAAGGGTCCTTGTTAGTTGGAACAGATTAGTGAGAAAGCACCTGAAAATGGCCACTACAAATTAGTGAGTAAGCGCAAATAAGTCCGTGTTTACCTTGCTTACGTGGTCATCCGTTCCTTTCAGGGACCATAAATTTCGAAAGAGACTTTGATTCTGTAGGAGGGTGCTGTATGATTGGGAGAGAGACGGATGCCAGCCAGACCCAGAGGCAGAATCTTTGAAGTGGTGAAAAATGTGAAATCGTTCACTCCAAGTGACCCAGTAAGCAATGAGAGCACGGTGCTTACCTGCCTGTTAGGTAACCTACCCCGGGTTGGAACGCGTGCAGCAGAGAGAGAGGTCCCTCGTCAGAAGGCATGCTGAGGCTGGGTGCTTCAGGCTTGCTGGCCCAGCCAGGGTCCCGGCAGCTGTCGGCCCCCAGCCCCCGTAAGTCACGATTTCAGTGTATGTGTGCCTGTTGCCTAGGGTGACCAGGAGCATCTACTAGGCTGTCTTTATGACGCCAAAACATTTGGATGTGCACAGAGGAGGAGTATTAATGAGCAAATGCTTTCTAGTCTAAATCTAAAAATGTGGAGTCAGGCAGTACCCAGAATGCGGTTCTTCTCAGCATGCTGTGAGGCTGTGGTAGTGCCTTACACGCCATCTGGCTTCTGGGACAAGCTGCGGAGGTGTTTGTGGGAGCGTCTCTCCTGCCGTAAACCTCTCCGTGGCCCTGTCTCCCTGTACAATGCACCTCCCAGTGCGCATTGTCCCCCTCCCCGCCCTCCACAATTGGGTCTGCAGTTTGTCTGGCTCAGAGATGCCTCCGTACCAAAGAGACTCAGAGTGTCAAGATTTAGGGGGAGTTTGAAACCCCTAGGGGTGGGGAGGGAAGGCTGCAGGCTTCTCAGCAGGGTGTTAGAGCATTTCAGGGGTCGAGGAAATTATAGAAACCTTTGAAAAGAGGCTCCCAATGGTTGGTTTGGCGATTCCCAGTGGCAGCATCTCAGTTACCAGCTGCTTTGTTACAGGTTTTTTTCCCCATCACTAAAGGGTTTTAAAAGCAAACACAGTGATAGAAAGTCTTGCTAAGTGTGATGTTCTCTTTCTGATCCATTGCTGACAAAGTTTAGAGTAGGCACAGGGGCTGTCAGCCGGAATCTCTGACTGACTGTGCCAGGAAGTCTGTCCCACACTCTGTCAGCTGCACACGTCTTTCTCCTTAAGGCGGAATACATTAGGTGCCACCCTTTGAAACAAAGTACCCTGTTTGGCACATAGTCTCAGCTAACTACCTTTCTGGAGGAAAGATGATTAGTCTTGTTACGCTGAGCGAAAGGATTAAGGGTATGGCTGAACCAGTCCGTGGGCTTTGCGTACCAGCTCCGCGATTTTGTTTCTTCCAGAGGGAGCAGCCAGTCGTCACCCGATGCAGCTGGCTTTTGATTTCAGGTAAAAAAGAAAAAAAAAGAAATTGCCTATCTTTTATAAAAGAAACAAACTGTATATTTTCCAGGCAAGAATTGAAATGCACTAGCGTGTACATTTAATGTTTGTTTGTTTTAATTGTAAAAAGGAATGTGTTAGATTATTAGGATGTCAGAAACACATTGTTAGGTGCCATGCAGTTGGCTCCAACTCACTGTCACCCATGTAGAAGGGGAGAGCTACCCCAAAGGGTACTCTTTTGGGGGGGAACTTGGTGACACAGTGGTTAAAAACCTGGTTTCTGACTGAAAGGTTGACATGTTGAATGCCCAAGCCAGAACACATGGCAGTCAGCCTCCATGAAGATGACAGCCTCAGAAGTCCTATGGGTAGTTCTGCCCTGTCCCCTAGAGTCCCTGTGAGTCAGGACTGACTCAGCAACAGCATGAAGTCTTTAGGGAGCAGATCCTCAGGTGCGCTTCCCGAGGAGCCACCGTGAATTTCAGGTCGTGGCTGAGACCTTAACCATTGCACCACCAGGGCTCCGTGCAAGAGAAAGTCCAGTGCTGTTGAGTGGCAGTGAGCCTACAGGACAGAATAGAACTGACCCCACAGAGTTTCCAAGGAGCGCCTGGCAGATTCCAGCTGCTGGCCCTTTGGTGACCAGCCATAGCACCTAACCACTGAGCCACCAGGGTTTTTCTGGCAAAAACGCAGCGACAGAAGAAGGCTGTAAACTTTGTAGATCATTGCCTTATTCCAAATCAGTGGATCATTGGCACTGATTTCATCAATTCAAATTCATGTCAGCTTTGTGGTACTTGTCGGGGGCCAAGTGGGGTGAGTTCCAACTCACAGCGACCCCATGTGGCGGTCTGCTTCCATCCTGTGGGTGCTAGGAGCCACAACTGACCCGGAGGCAGTGGGGTAGATTAGGGCTTGGTGGTTAAACTGATGGTATTCTTGGTGATGGAAAAGGCTAACACCTCAGCTGTGAACCAAGAGGTTGGCCGTTTGAGTTCACCCAGAGGCACCTAGGCAGAAAGGCCGAGTGGTTTACTTCTGAAAACTCAGCCCTGAAAACCCTGGGGAGCAGTGCACTCTGATACACATGGGGTCCTGTGAGCTGGCATCTGCTTGAATCAACTGGGTCATCAGTTAAACTGAGACATGTGAAACTTTGTTTTTAAGAACTGTGCCCCTCCTCGGAAACCCTGGTGGGGCAGTGGTAAGTGCTGCAGCTCCTAACCGAAGGGTGAGCAGTCCACGTCTACCAGTTCCTTGGAAACTCTGTGGGCAGTTCTGCTGTGACCTGTAGTGTCACTGTGAATTGGAATCGACTTGACGGCAGTGGGTTTGGGTGTTGGGTACCCTTTGTCATACAGTAGTGATACACCCCTGTGACAAATGCTTAAACACTGGATTACTGGTCATCAGACACCTTGGAAGACAGGCCTGGTGATGACTTGCAAAGGTCGCAGCCTTGAAAACCCTGCAGGGTGCAGTTTTGCTCAGCACATCTGGGGTTCCCAGAATCGACTCTGGGAAACAGCAGCAGCCCCTCTGGTGGCCCACGCCTGATAGTGTCACTGTTAGCATTGAGTTTTAAGGAAAATTGTAACTAACTTATTCTACAAGGATTTCTTTTTGTTTGCCCTTTATTTAAATAGGAATAAATGATATTTTAAGTGGCCGGATTATAGCAGCTCTTTACAGTACTCTCTGTACTGTAGTAAAAGAATTTGGAGTTAGTGGGAGAAATAGAAATTGATAGAACAGCTTATAAGTAATCAATGCAGGAAAGTTTCTGAGTTATGCTACCTTAGGTTTTCGTAAGTTAAGAGGATTTTTACAATTTGTCGCAGTCATCTAGTGCTGCTGTGACAGAAAGAACACCAGTGAGTGGCTTTAACAAGCAGAAGTTTGTTTTCCCACAGTTAAAGAGGCTGGAAGTCCGCATTCAGGCTGCCGGCTCTCGAGGAAGCCTCACTGTCATCTCTTTTTGGCCTCTGTTCCCTTGTCCTTTGGTATTGGCGGTGCCAGTGGGCCCTGCGTGCGTCAGAGCCCCCCAAGAGTGATAGGATTTCCTCGCCGGAACAGAGCCCTGTTCCCCAGTGGGACTGCATTCGTAGGTGGTGGTGTTGGGTGCTGTTGGGTCAGCTGTCCGTCATCGTCCACGTGTACGGCAGTCCACTGCGCTGCCTGGACTCAGGCCACCTCCCGTCTTCATCCTCCGGCTCCTGGCCGCAGCTGCTGCGTCAGTCTGTCTGGGCAGTCTTCCTCTTGTTTGCTGACCTCTGCTTTACCAAGCATGCTGCCCTCCTCAGGACACCGACTGATCCCTCTCGATAACATGTCCAGAGTACATGGCACAAATGCCTGCCATTCGTCCTTCTAAGGAGCAGTCAAAAGCTGCACTGAGACAGGTTGGTTGGCTCTTTTGCCAGTCTGTGGTCTAGTCGGTAGTCTTGCCAACATGGGAACTCAACGGTATCAATTCTTTGGTCTTCTTGTTCATTGTCCAGCTTTCTCATGTATATGAGGTGTTTAAAAACACCAGGACTGAGGTGCACCTTAGTCTTCAGGGTGTTATCTTTGCTTTCCAAAATTTTAAAGAGATAATTTTGCAGCATGTTTGCTCAATGTAATGTGTCTTTTGATTTCCTGACTGCTCCTTGGAGAGGGTGGAGGGCGTCTCTTGTGGATCTAAGTAAAATGAAATCTTGACGACTTCAATCTTTTCTCCGTTTAGCTATGATGCTGTTACTGGCCCAGTAGAGAGGATTTTTATTTTCTTGATGTTGAAGTGCGATCCACATCGAAGGCTGTGGTCTTTGATCTTCGCCTGTGTTCCAAGTCCTCTTCCCTTTCACCAAGCAGGCTGTGTCATCTACCTGTTGCAAGTTGTTAATGACTCTTCCTTCAGTCCCCACACCCTGTTCTTTGTATAGCGCAGCTTCTGGGATTCTTTGCTTAGTGTACGGATTTGCCTCGCCCCCATGTCTTGACTTTAACCCAGGCGGTAGTCCCCTGTTCTGTTAGAGCAACAGCCTCTTGATCCACATCCAGATTCCTGATGAGCACAGTTAAGTGTTCTAGAATTCTCCCTCTTCAAAATGTTATCCATAACTTACGATACTACACAGTCCAATGCCTTTGTGTAGTCAGTAAAACACAGGTAGACATCTTTCTGATATTATCTGTTTTCAGCCAAGATCCATTTGACATCAGCAGTGATATTCCTCACTCCATGTCCTCTTCTGAATCTGGCTTGAATTTCTGCCAGTTCTCTGTAGGTGTACCGCCACAGCTGCTTTGGAAGGATAGTCAACCACCTCTTACTTATGTGTGATATTAATGGTACTGTTGGATAACTTCTGCATTTGGTTGGATCACCTTCTTGGGAATAGGCACAAGTATGGATCTTTCTCAGTCAGTTGGCCAGGCTGTTGTCCTCCAGATCTCTCAGCTGGATGAGTGAGCACTTCCAGTGTTGTAGCCATTTGCTGAAACATCCCAGTTGGTGATCAGTTAATCCCTGGAGCCTTGTTTTCTGTCAGTGCTTTCAGGGCAGCGTGGCCCTCTTCATTTAGGACTGCTGGTTCGTGATCACATACTGCCTCTTCAAATGGTTGAACATCAACCTCTTCTTTTTGGTACAGTGGCTCTGTACCATCTTCTTTTGATGCGTCCTGTGTCATTTAATATTTTCCCCATAGAATCTTTCAATATTGCAACTCAAGGCTTGATTTTTTTTTCTTCAGTTCTTTCAACTTGAGAAATGCAGAGCATGTTCTTCTCTGCGTCTGGTTTTCCCCTCCAAGTCTTTGTAGCTGTTGGTGCAATACTTTGTCCTCTCCCACCATGCTTTGAACTCTTCTCTTCAGCTTCTTGTACGTCATCATTTCTTCCTTTGCTGTAGCTACTTGATGTTAAAGAGCAGGTTCCAGAGTTCTCTCTCTCTTTTCCTGTCTTTTTAATGACCTCTTGCTCTCTGCATCTCACAGCCTATCTGGTCTTCAGTCATTAGTGTACAATGTGTCCAATCTGTTCCTGAGATGGTCTCTAAATTCAGGTGGGGTATACTTGGGCTATTGTGGGGTTGTTCTCATTTTCTTCATTTCTAACTTGAACTTATACATGAGGAACTGATGGTCTGTTCTGTAGTCAACCCCTGCCTTGTTCTCACTGGTGATATTAAGCTTTTCATTCATCTCTTTCCACCACAGATGTAGTCAGTTTGATTCCTGTGCATTCCACCTGGTGGGGTCCACATGAACACTCAACTGTTTATGTTGCTGATAAAGTGTATTTGCAATGACAAAGTTGGTCTTGCTAGAGTCTGTCACTTAATCTCTGGCATTGTTTCTGTTAACAAGGCTGTATTTCGATGTATTTCCATGTCATTAAGGTCAACTCTACTTTGAAGAGGCAACTCTGTTTCCAACTTCCACGTTCCAAATCATGAGTAATTACCAGTGCAACTTGGTGCCATGTTTGTTCAATTTCAGACTGCAGAAGTTGGTATAAATATATATATATATATATATATATTCATTTTTTTCATTTTTGGCCTCAGTGGTTCTTGTGTAGTTCTATTCGCTCTCATCCTTGTACGGGCATGGGTATTACCTTCCCACTGATGGTGCTGTACTTCAGGACAGATCTCGGAATGTTCTTTCTGACGGTGAATTCACTGCCAATCCTCTTCAAGTTGTCATTCCTAGCATAATAGACCATATGATTGATCCCAAATGGCCAATACCAGCCCATTTCAGCTCACTAATGCCTAGGATATTAATGTTTAGTTTCCCATTTCATTTTTGCCAATTTCCAATTTTCCTCAATGTATACTTACAAATTCCATGTTCCTGTTATTAATGGATGTTTGCAGTTGTTTCTTCTCACTTTGGGTCAAGCCGCATTGCAAATGAAGCTCTCTAAAGCCTGGGGCCATCCATGTCATTAAGGTCAACTCTACTTTGAAGAGGCAACTCTCCCCCAGTGGTCTTTTGAGTGCCTCCCACCTTGGGGGCTCATCTTCTGGGACTAGCAGACAGTGTTCCGCTGCTGTTTGTGTGTTTTTCACTGCCCACTTCTCTTCAGAAGTAGACCACCAGGTCCTTCTTCCCAGTCTGTCTTGCTCTGGAAGTTTAGCTGGGACCTGCCTGCCACAGGGAACTCTGCTGGTATTTAAATACAAATACTGGTAGTATAGCTTCCAGCACCACAGCAATATGCAAATCCCTGTGGTATCACAAACTGACAGATCAGTCGGGATCCACAAATGTCATGCATTGGATTGTGTACCACCTAGAAATGTGCATAGCAGTTTGGCGGGACTGTGATTCCCAGTCCTGTATGATGGTCCTCCGTTCTGGGATCTTCATGTGCTGTAGCTGCTTCTCTCTGCCTGTGGGTAATAGACAGGACTACATTAAAAGAGGGTTAGGGTGGGACTGTAGCACCCTGGCTAAGGGAGTTTCCCCAGAGTGTGGCTTGCACCACCTTTTATCCTTTTATCTTAGAAGAGATAAAAGGAAAGGAAAGCATGCAGAGAATTGGAGGCCTCATGCCGTCCAGAAAGCAGCACCGAGAGCACAGTGTGTCCTTTGGACCTGAAGTTCCCGTGCTAAGACACCGCCTGACCACGGAAAGACTGATGCAACACAAAGACCTCCCTCCAGAGCTGACACAGCAAAGCCTGTCCCTGGCGCAGACATCCTGAATTTGGACCCGCAGCCTGCTGGGCCGTGTAAGAATAAACTTTCTTTGTTAAAGCCATCCACTGTGCTATTTCTGTCGGAGCAGTCAGTAGCAGAGGACAAAGACCAGCCTGGGGTTCAGGATTTACAGCACATACTTTGGGGGCTGTGGTTCAATCTGTAGCAGGGTGCTGATGGAACTTCCTCTTTGTCTTTATGATTTGAAAGTGAAATCACCGTGGTAGTCCTGACAGTGCTTCTGTTGCATACCTGTCAGATGGGAATTTTCTCCTAAGCTTGGAGGACAGAGGTGTTTCCCAGAAGATAGAGATCGCAGGGCAAGAATGTGGAGCTGCCTGTGGGGCTGGCCCGCCCCATGTGATGCTGCTGGCTGACACCACCACGGCTGGAACACGGTTGGACTTCTTCCTCATTCTTACCTTTCTGCCCTGTTTCTGAGCAGCACGTTTGCCCCACAGGCTTTCATCATGCTGCTTCCTTTTGGAGGGTTCTTGCTGACACCACACCCCAAAGGGAGATAGCCTGGGGACACCTGGGGTCGGCGAGACCTGACTGGGAACACGTTCTTGTTTTCTCTGATTCTCACAGTAACACTGAGGTAGGCAGAGGTTCTGCTCGGCTCCTCCAGGGAGGGCAGTTCTTGGGATTCTGGTCCACTGGCTTCTGCTCCCCGCCCCGTGATCTCTCAGTGTGGTCTAGGTTTGATAGCTGCATTTTTAACAATGTTAAAATGGTCGTGGTTATTGTGTGCCCTCGAGTCGGGTTGATTCCAACTCATGGTGACCTGTGTGGCAGAGTAGAGTGGCCCTGTAGAGGTCCTAGGCTGTAGAGTACTGGGTCTTGTGTCCCCCAGAGCGGCTAGGTGGGTGTTCCGATAGCCTGCCTTTGGTTAGCAGGTGAGCACTAGCTGCTGTGTCGGGGGGGCTCCTGGAATGGGCAGCTGTCACATGCTCCGCGGGGCCCGAGTCTCACTGCTAGGGTGCACGGCCAGTTTCCCAAGAAGAGGGAGGAGTCCCTGCCCACAGAAGTTGTGTGACTCTGCTCCTGCGGGTCCCTCAGCTGGGCCCTGACTGAGTAGCAAGGGCTAACTTGTTTGGCTCAGCTGGTGGGTCTGAAGCCTTCCCCTTGGACCCATGCTTGATTTGCACCAGGATGCTTTGGTCACTTGAGAACTGTTGATTCACTGAGTTGCACAGTTCTGTCACCTGTGCCTGTGACACACTCGTTATACAGTATCAGAAAGTGATGTCAGTTAATGTCACCACTAATGTCACCAAAAAAAGACCAAGCATTGGGAAGCTGTCAAGCTCACGGAAACAGGTACAGATTTTCCAAAAGTTTTACATTTTTTCTTGAAAGCTTCGATGTTATTACTGGTAACAAATGCTGTCATTTGCTTTTCCTGACATGACCAGCCTACTTTATTCATTTTAGCGAAAATGACTGCAAAATGCTTACATCTGAATAACCTCAGTTTGCCTGTCAGCTCTTTCAAGTAAAAGTGATGATCCCTGAGAAACAGCCGCCACAAGTGGCCTGTTGGCACAGCGGCGGAGGGCTCGGCTGCTCGTCGGAGGGGCTGCGGTTCAGACCCCCTGCGGCTCTGTGGGGTGTGGGACGAGGCGGTCTGTTCTCGTTGAAGACTACAGCCTAGGGAACGCCGTGGGGCCGTTCTTCTCTGTCACATGGGGTCACTGGGAGTTGGAATCGATTTGACGGCCCATGACAGCAGCAGCAATGCAGCCCGCAGCTCCACTGCACACATGCTTTTCACTGACACGACGTCATACCGTGGTGTGCAGCAAAAGTGCCCCATCCCTGCTTCCCATTTTGTCACCTGGTGTATTGAAGAGACATGTACCCAAGGGTTGAGCCTTGGTAAAATCGGTCCTCTTGTCACCTTTGTCGGTAGCGTTTTTGCCCTGAGTGGGTGGCAGTGAGGAGCTGGTGCCACTGCTGTGACTCGTGCAGGGTGTCTGCACTCTTCCCCTCAGCTTCTGCACCATCAGTGCAAATATCGTCAGTGCAAATATCGACAGTGCAAATATCGACAGTGACAGAGGCAGAGAGGGTCTGGGTGTTACTGTGAAAATGGCTTTGACCCCGTGACAGCTGCGTGGGCCTCAGCGCCTCCCGCGTGTCTGTGGACCCTGCTTTGAGAACTGCTTCTCTGAGTGTTAGGGACAGGTACTCACTCAGCACATTCACTGAGGTCTCCTGAGGCAGACGATGTGCCAGGGGGTGGGACAACCCGAAGCAAGCACGGAGCCCTGGTTTTCAGGGAGCTCGGGATCTAGCGGAGAAGGAGGTCTGACAGCTGGATGGCTGTAGCCCGACGTCAGAAGTCCGGTGGCGTTGGTGAGATGGGTGCTCTGGGTGCCAGGGCCCGGCCTGCAAGCTGAGTGGTGGTGGGGAGGTGTGCTTCTTGGAGGGAGTATGTTGAACTGAGTTTAGAAGAAGAGCAGTAGAAGCAAGCCAGATGAAAGGGGGGGAGTGTGTGTTCCGTTCCATGAGGATGAAGTGGCCTGGAAAAGTCCTCGAAGCAGGAGATGTGACATTTTTGAGAAACCCCAAGTAGTCCAGCTAGAGCTGGAGGGAGAGGGGAGAGCGGAAGCCGGGTCTAAGGACCAGTGCAAAGGTGCAGTGGCCAGACCCCGAAGCTGGATGGCTTGTATTTTATTACACAGATGACAGAGACCCGTTACAGGGCTCAGGGAGGGCTGTCAGGGGCGCAGATTTGTGTTTAGGAAGATTGTTGACACAGTGAGGGTGACTGGGAAGCAAACCGATAAGCCTAGTGACGGGCGAGCCAGTTGAGGCTGCAGCGGAAGTCCAGGAAAGAAATGCCCGGGACCAAACCGAGGAGGCAGCCGGTCCTCGCATGCATAACCCCCTGCCGTTGGGTCGGTTCTCATTCCCAGCAGCCATATAAGGCGGAATCAAACTGCTCTGTATGGTCTCCAAGACTGTCCGTCTTTATGAAAGCAGACCGCCTCGTCTTCCTCCCACAGAGTTGCTGGTGGGTTCCAACTGCTGATCTTCCCGTTGGCAGCTGAGCACTTAACCACCGTGCCACCAGGACTGCCTGCAAGTGTGTATGCGAACAGAGAAACCCAAACCCACTGCCGTCAAGGTGATTCTGACTCGCAGTAACCCTTTAGGGCAGACTAGGACTCCCCCACAGGGTTTCCAGTGAGCAGCTGGTTGATTCAAACTGCCAACCTTTGGGTTAGAAGATACAGTCTTAGGACTTGATCATTGACTTCATGTTGAGGGTAGAAATAGGGAGGTGGCCTAGGGGAACCCCAGGATTAGCCATCAGCAGCAGCATGTTGGTGTCTCCACAAAGAAGAGGACTGTGGGAATCAGTCTTGAGGCAAGAAGGTCAGTTTAACTTCCTTACTGTTTTTAGGAGCCATTGAATCAATTCCTGCACGTAGTGACCCCTGTTGACAAGGTAAAGGTGCCCCGTAGGGTCTTCTGGGCTGTAATTGCCTTAGAGGCTAGTGGGTGAGTGCTGTGGCTGCTAACCAAAGGTCAGCAGTTCAGATCCAGCAGACGCTTCCTTGGAAACTATGAGGAGGTTCTGTTCTGTCTTGTAGGGTTGCTATGAGTCGGAATCTATTTGATGGCAGTGGAGTTGGTCTTTTCTTTTACTTCTTCTTCTTTTCTCTCTCTCTCTCTTTTTTGGTAATCTTTACTGGAGCAAATTGCCAGCTCTCCTTCCTGCAGTGCTGTGTGTGGCTTTGAACCACCAGCCTTTCAGTTAACAGACTAGCGGAAACCATTGGCACCCTCCATGGGTCTTTCTGAGATCACATATCATGTCAGTGGTGGGTATCATTGAGTTGGCTCTGGTTCCTAGCGACCCCACGTACAACAAAGTGAAACACTGCCCAGTCCTGCCCCCCACAGTTACGGAGGGATTTGAGCCCCGTTTTACCCACACTGGGCTCAACCATCTCCTCGAGAGCCTTTTCTGCTGATGCGAACCAAGCATGATGTCCTTCTCCAGGGGCTGGTCCGTCCTGATAGCGTATCCAAAGTATGTGAGACAAAGTCTCTTCATCCTTCTAAGGAATATTCCTGCTATACTTTTTCTAAGGAAGATTTGTTAGTTGTTCTGGCAGTCTATGATATATTCGGTATTCTTCACCGACACCATTATTCAAAGCATCAATTCTTATTTGCTCTCCCTTGTTCTTTGCCCAACTTTCCCGTGCGTATGAGGTGAGGAGAACACTGTGACTTGGGCTAGGCACACCTCAGTCATCCAGTTGACATCTTTGCTTTTCAACACTTTAGAGACTTTTTTCGCAGCAGATTTGTCCAGTATGCTGCATCTTTTGATTTCTTGACTGCTGCTTCCATGGGTGTTGATTGTGGATCCAGGTCAAATGAAATCCTTGACAGTATTAGTGTTTTTCCTGTTTATCATGATGCTGCTTTTTGGTCCAGCCATGAGAAGTTTTGTCATCTTATGTTGGGGTATGATCCACGCTGAAGGCTGTGGTCTCTGATCTTTATCACGGAGTGCTTCAACTCTTCTTCACTTCCAGCAAGTAAGGCAGTGTCACCTGCATCACGCAGGTTGTTGAGGGGTCACCCTTCAATTCCAGTACCCCGTTCTTCTTCGTACCGTCTAGCTTCTTAGATTGTTTGTTCAGCACACTCACTGAGTAAGTGTGGTAAAAGTATACAACCCTGACGCACACCTTTCCTGATTTAAAATCACCCAGTGTACCCTTGTCCTGTTCCAGTGACTGCTTCTTGGTCTGTGTACAGGCAGGTTTCTTATGAGCATAGTTACATGTGCTGAGATTCCTGTTCTCCACGGTGTTACCCATAATTTGTTATGATTCACACAGCCGAATGCCTTTGTATAGTCAATCAGACACAGGTAGACATCTATCTGTTATTCTCCGCTTTTGGCCAGGCAGGATCCATCGGACATTAGCATGATGTCCCTGGTTCCATGTCCTGTTCTGAATCTGGCTTGAATTTATGGCAGTTCCCTGTGGGTGTACTGCTGCAAACTTTTAAAAATGATCTCCAGCAAAATTTTACTTATATGTGATATGAATGATACTGTTCAATAATTTCCACATTCTGTGCAGAGCTTTTTAAGTTTGAACCTCTCAGCAACCCTGTAGAATAGGGTCATTGTCCCTACTGTGGAAACTCTGATGGCTTAGTGGTTAAGTGCCACGGCTGCTGACCAAAAGGTCTGCAGTTCGAATGTGCCAGGTGCCCCTCGGAAACTCTGTGAGGCAGTTCTGCTGTGTTCTGTTGGGTCACTTTGAGTCAGAATCGACTCGACAGCAGTGGGTGGATCCTTCCTATACCAATGGGGAAACCAAGTCTAGGGTTCAAGGATTACTTGTGCCAGGTCCACGACCCTCACCCAGGTCTTCTGACACCCAGGACTCCTGTTCTGCTGAGCTGCCTTCTCTCTGGAAAAGGGGCAGACCAGTTCCCCTCTCGGTCTGGTCCACCTCTGGACGTTCTGTGCTGCGTGGCCACAGAGGCGCAGTGAACAGCGGCAGATCCAGACTGCGCTGAGACCGGGGTCTGTGGTTGTGTTCCTCTTTGCTCCTGTGTCCGTCTTACAGTGTCCGTCTGTGGCTAACCGCAGCCCATTAGCTGGAAATGTATCCGCGGTGAGCGAAGGAGCACTCCCCCACTACAGGGAGGGTAGCGAACCAGACAGCAGGCTGGGGCCCCGCCTCCAGTGATGCCACGTCGCTGTGCGGCCCCGAGAAGCAGGTGCAGATGGACAGCCGGGCTGCAGCAACGAGAGGCTGGGTGAGACGCTGGGCTGGGCTGCTCTGTTCTGAAGGAAGACATTTTTCAGCTTGTAAGGTGGTTGGGAACGATGGCAGATAGAAGTTCTGGCATGTACCCAGGGGCTGACTGTCTCCAGTCTTCAGTATGGTTGGGTTAGGGCGACACGGCACTCTAAGGGCTCGTGTTGAAACTTCTCCCTCCGGACAACAGCATCATCCCTAATGGTGTTTTTGGGTATGAAATGCAGGAACAACTGTGAGACTGTATGTGCACTTGTGTACGTGTGTGTGTGTGTGTGTGTGTGTGTGTGTGTAGGGCATAGGAACCCTATTAGCCAAGAAGACATTGTTTAACTACAGTCAGTGGTTTGAATAACAACGATCCCTTATATCTGTAAGGTGCAGAAACATTTTCCAAGCGCTTTCATGGACATCATTTGAATGGTAAAAGTTAGGGTGCTCATGGGAAGTGGAGATCCCATCTGGCCGGGGGGTGACAGTTGGGAGCAGGAGTCTCTCCTTTCCTCCTTTCTTCCTCTTGCTTTGATGACTTGTATTCACATTCACTCGTGTTTTTGCTCTCCCCCACCCGTCACTGGTTTCCCTTTCTTCGTCCCTCGTGTTGGAGACGTCTTGGACTGGGGCTTCCAGGACCCATTAATGCGTAAGGCAGGCGTGGGGGCTTGCTCCAGTTTCTGTCCTTTTTCCTGTCGTGTGAATGGCACACGAGAGGCTGCTTTACCCCACTTTTGTCCTGTGGGGTCAGTGGTGGGGGAGGCCGCCCTCGCTGGGGACCTGCCGGCCAGAGCTGCCCCCTCGCGGGCCTTGGGTTTGGTTTCTGCTCTTCATCCTTTGCGGCTCCTTCTCTTCTCTGTCCCTTTGGTCCCACTTTCAGACTGCCGCCGCCTCTCTGTCACCTTTTTGTATTTTTGCACTTCTTCTCCGTGGCTGCCTTCGCCGCACCAGACACGCTGCTTGTCACCAGGCCAGTCCATCTGTTTTTCCTGGATGATGCTGGAGTGTCAGAAGCCTAGACAAGTGTGGCTTCTGCTGTGCACATGGGTGCCCACCCTGCAGAGGCCAGCTCCTGGGGAAGAGGCCTGGGGCCAGCCTCCCGCCAAGCTCCCATGTCCTTCGGTTCCAGGAGTGGTAGGGCAGCTGGCCTATGACATTGAACCAGCTTCTTTTTGTACTGATTAAATTTCATTTGTGGTAAAATTGCCACTTGGGAGACCTCACTGCCAGCTGAAAAGCTTCCTTTCTCGTGTGTCTGCTGGTTCCTGAGCCTAGCAGCGTCTGTCCCATTTGGGGCTGCTGCCGGCTACAAGGCAGTGCCAGCCTTGCCTGGCAACGCTGAAGCCACGTACCCAGTTAGGCTAAGAGCCAGGCTCCGGTGAAGTGCAGAGTGGCAGAAAGGCCACTGGGCCCGGCGTCGGGGGACCTGGTTAGACTGTGGGTATAGATGAGGTACGTCTGCTCTTGTGTGCAGTCAGATTGCTTGCTGCTACTTGAAAGATTAGGGTTCAAGCCCACCCAAGGCTTCTCCTGCCCCCCAATCAGCCACTGAAATCCCGACGGGGAGAGTGCTGCCCTGACACTCACGGGGTCGCGGTGAGTTGGAGTTGATTCCATAGCAACTGGTTTATGGTTTATTGAGTAGCTGCTGGGAGCCTAGGACGTTCTTGGCCACGAACCCTAATCCTCCCTCCCGTCACTGTACTGAGGGCTGTGTACAGCCAGGATGTCAGGCTGGAAGGGAAGAAGTCATGGCCAAGGGCGTGTAGCTAGGAGGTAGCTGCATTTTCTGCCTCATTGCCTGCCTCATTGTCCCACCAGGCCCTGCCTTCCCCTGATCCAGCTCTTACCACAGCTCCACAAGTTCATGTTTGGGTTTTCCTCAGTAGTCTCTGAGTTCCCAGAGGGTAGGAGCTGCGTATCCTTAGCACTGGAGTGCTGTCTGGCATGTAATAGGGACTCATTCCAAGTTTACAGAATTCATCACCTGCTGCAGCACTTGCTGTGGATGTGGATGCATAGATTTCCTCTTGTGGTTCCCAGAAATTTGCTCTGGAGCCTGCAGTGGGAACTGTCAAGTTGGATGTGGCTAGTGAGGAGAGAGGAGAAAACAGATTCTTTCGTGTAAAAGCATCGTTTCAGACATCAGCCGTCTCTGTTCTGAGAGGCGACGATTCTGTGTGAGTCGCCTGCCCCACTTGGGACAGCAGAGCCGCCTTGCTGTGTGGCTCTGTGACCGCAGCCTGCGGCACTGGCTTTCTGCAGCAGTTTGTTCCCTGAGGGTTGGCTGTTGTGCATTTGGAGAGCCTTGAGCATGTAAACTATGCTCCTGTACATTGATTTTGAGCAGGAAAGAACAGAGTCAAATTACGCGAAGGACTCACAAAGAGGGCCGGGATTCTAGTCGTGGCCGCTCTGCAGAGGACTGCAGTCGAATCGCTGGGAGGATTATCCCTTGTGGCAGCCTGTCACAGCAGTCCCCAGGTCCCTGCCAGCTTGTGAAAATGAGCATTGTTGCTCATGTTCATCCCATTGCTCGCCGGCCTGAGTCACAGCACTGCCATGTCACACAATGTCAGCAGCCCTCTGTAGTGCCACCTCTTTGTGGGAAAGACTGTAGGGAAAGATGACGGTCTGGACTATTCACAAACTTTGTGGGTGTTGTACAACTGGACTACACCATAAGCTAAAAGGGTTCCTAAAACAGCCCAGCGTTTTAAAGGACAAGAGTGGCAGCGACAGGGGTCTGGGGACTGTGGTTTCAGGGGCCACCGGGGTTAACTGGCATAACTAGTTTTTTTCTTGGAAATTGTTCGGCATCCCATATTGGTGAGTGGTGCCTGGGGTCTTAAAAGCTGGCCAGCTGCCATCCAAGGAACATTAATTGGTCGCAACCCACTTGGAGCAGGGGAAAACCAAGAACGTCAAATGCATGAGGAAAATATGAGCCCAGGAGACAGAAAGATCCATACAATTGAGAGACTATGTCAGCACGAGACCAGGAGAGATAGATGGTGCCTGTCACCACCAAAGCCAGCCTTGTTAGGGAGTACAGTGCATAGTTCCTGATGTGGCATGAGAAAAAAGGGTGTGCCGATCAACAAGTCTATCAAAAGACCAGACTTGATAGTCTGACATCCTGGAGGGTCCCCTAAGAACATGGCCCCTAGACTTCCTGCTAGCCCAGAGCTGAGACCAGCCCTGAAGCCGACACTGCGGATAGAGATTGGACTGGATGAACACAGACTGATGCCTATGGTGTGTGCTTTATGGTTTAATCTATACTGGAGGCTGTCCAACTGGTCCCTTTTAAGAGGAGAGAGGAGAGGGTGGAGGGGAGGGGACAGGTGTCAACTGAATGGATACTGGAAGTAGAGAGATGAGGGGATGAGTATGCTGTCACGGGGTGAGGAGAGCAGATGGCGTTGCACAGAGGTGGGTGTTGAGATTTTATGTGGCAAATTGACTTGGATTGTAAGCTTTCACTTAATCACAATAAAAATAAAATTGAGACATGTTTCAAAAAAGCATTTGATGAGTGCTGCATTTGATTAGTCCTTTTTAGAGGAAAAGAGCCCAGTCTAGGTTGATGCCAAAGACAGGAAACAAGTCAAAACACAACTGGTGTTAGAAGTTCAGTGGGAGTGTTCTACAACACAAGAATTTTTTATTGACTGTGAACAGAACACAGCTGTCATCCAGAAAACTGGAGAAGACTCTTCAGGGTGGCTGTAGGTACTGATTTCACCTTGTTGAAACCATCAGTAGATGCATCTGTTTATTTTTTTTCTTTATTCAAAGTCAGACATTGTACATATACCAAAACCAAGCCCAGAGAGTCGATTCCCACTCATAGTGCCCTTGTAGGACACAGTAGAGCTGCCCCACAGAGTTTATAAGGAGCACCTGGGGGATTTGAACTGCTGACCTTTTGGTTCAGCATCCCTAGCCCTTAACTGCTACATCCCCGAGGTTTCCATTGTACACATACGAGGTAAAAACAAGCACAACAGTGATAAATTAGTCACAGGGCTGTCACACAGAGAGTGGCACAGCACGGGGACCTGGCAGGCATTACTACTGTGTAGAAAAAAACAAAAACACATCGCCATCAAGTCGATTCCACCCCACAATGACCCTCTGGGACAGAGCAGAACTTCCCCCTGGAGGGCTTCCAAGGCTGACATCTTTATAGATACAGGCCACTGGTGAGTCGGGACCACTGGCTTTCTGGTGAGCAGCAATGCCCTCTAACCACTGTACCACCAGGCCTCCTGTTACTACATGGGTGCCCCAGTGAATGGCCTGTGCTCAGCAGGGTAATTCATGACGAGTGGAATGTGACAGTTGGAAGATACAGCCTTGATGACAGAAATGATGCTGGAGCTCTTGCGGTAGAATTTTGCAAGAGCAAGAACTTCTTCATGGCAAATACATTTTCTTCGGCAATAGAAATGGTGACCGTGCATGTGGAACTCACCAGGGGAGATACACAGGAATCCCGTCAGCTACAGCTGTGGAAAGCGATGAGGGAAAAGCTCACTGTCATCAGAACGAGACTGGGGCCGACTGCAGAAGAGATCCTCAGTTGCTCATACGCAAGTTCAAGATGAACTGAAGAAAATCAGCACCAGTCTGTGAGAGCCTAAGTGTGACCTTGAGTGCATCCCCCTTGAGTTTAGAGACCCCCTCAAGAGGAGGCCTGATGCATTGAGTACTAATGACCACAGAGCAGATGACATCGAGGGACATCGAGGGAGGACATCGAGGACATCATACGTGAGGGAAGCAAGAGGTCGTTAAAAAGACAAGAAAGAAAGGAAAGACCAAAGTGGTGTCAGAAGACACTCTGAAACGTGCTCTTGAACATCGAGTAGCTGAAGTGGAAGGGAGAAATGATGAATTAAAGAGCTGGACGAAAGCTTCCAAAGGGCACCAAGGGAGGTGCTATGCTGACATGTGCAAAGGAAGGCCTGGAGGTAGAGGGCCCAGGGAGAACACACGCTCTGCGTTTCTCGAGGAAGCATTCAGGCCTCCGGTTGCAATACTGAAGGACTCTGCAGGGAAAATGCAGGAAGTATCCAGAGGAGATGGAAGGAACACAGAGAATCACTATACAAAAAAATTGGTTGGTGGTCCATCCTTTCAGGAGGTGCCATATGGTCAGGAACTGGTGGAAGTCCAAGCTGCAGTGCGGGCGCTGGTGAAAAGCAAAACCCCAGGCATGGATGGGCTGTCAGTCAGGGTGTTTCAGCCATGGGGCGTGGCCCTGGAAGTGCTCACTTGGTCATGCCAAGACACTGAGGAGCCGGCTGCCTGGCCAGGCAACTGGGAGAGACCGTGTTTATGACTGTTCCCAAGAAAGGTGATGCAGCAGAATGTGAGAATTACGAAACAATATCATTGATTTTACACCCAAATAAAATAGTTGAAGAGCACTCGAAAGTGGCTGCACCAATATATTTATGAGGAACTGCCAGAAATTGAAGCTGGATTTGGCAAAAGATGTGGAACAAGTGATATGATTGTGGATGTCAGATGGATCTTGGATGAAAGCAGAGAATGTCAGAAAGATGTCTGCTTATTATTATTATTATTTTAATTTGGCTATGCAAAGCCAGTCAACTGTGTGAGTCATAACCAATTATGGATAAAATTTTGAAGAATGGGAATCCTAGGACACTTGTATTCATGAGGAATCCGTATGTGGACCAAGAGGCAGCCATTGGAACAGAACAAGGGGACACTGTGTGATTTCACGTCGGGAAAGGTGTCTGTCAGGGTTGTGTCCTTCCACTGTACTTACTCACTCTGTAGGCTGAGCAAACAGTCCAAGAAGCTGGACTGGGTGAAGAATGCAGCAACAGAACTGGAGGAGGACTCATTAACAACCAGTGTCTTGCAGATGACCCCACCTTGTTTGCTGAAAGTGAGGAGGACGTGAAGAAGCTCAAAGACTGCAGCCTTCGGTACAGATTACACCTCGGCATAAAACAATCCTCACAACTGAATCAATAAGCAACGTCATGGTACATGAAGAGAAGAGTGAAGTTGTCAAGGATTTCATTTTACCTGGATCCACAATCAACACTCATGGAAGCAGCGGTCGGAAAAATCAAATGATCTATTGCATTGCGCAGACCTGCTGCAAAAGACCTCCTGGAAGTGTGGAAAGCGAAGGTTTTACTACGAAAACTAAGGTGTGCCTGACCCAAGCCGTGGTATTTTCAGCTGCCTCATGTGAACAGTAAAGCTGGGTGATAAACAAGGAATCCCAAAGAATTAACACCTTGGAGTTACAGTGTCGGTGAAGAATGTTGACTCTACCAAATCTGTCTTGAAAGAAGTACCACCTGGTTTCTCCTTAGAAACAAGACTTCTGGAGTTTGTCTCACGTGCTTTGGACATGTGATCAGGGGAGACTAGAAGCTGGGGAAGGACCTTGAGCTTGGTGAAGTGGAGGGTCAGTGACAGAGAGGCAGGCCCTCAGCAGGGAGGACTGACCCAGTGGCTGCACCGATGGGCTGCGGGCGGTGCTGGGCCAGGCGGCGTTGCGTCCAGCTGGCCACGCGGAGGTTTGCCGTGGGCCACTGCAGACTCAGTGGCACCTAGCAACAACCGAACGTGCACCTCTGGCTTGGTGAAAAATATTCTTTTGCTTTCTTAAGGTCCATTAAAAACAACAAAATCTGCTATAACCTTGGGGCCCAGAGCAGTTCTGTTTCCGGTTGATCTTTTTCCCTTTGTCTGTTCAAACTGTCTGTTTTATTTTTTATATCTTGCCTCATTTGACAAAGAACTTTGGTTATCTTCTAAGATTTGGGTAGCTTTTCTGGAATCAGAAAAGTAGATCTAGTTTTTGTTTATTTTCTTTTTTCCTCCTGAAAGGCGATGTGTTTTGGGCTGCTTTTTCTCCATCTTAAATAAAAGCTTTCTTGAGGCATTTAACAGCCAACAGAACATGTTTAAACAAATAGTGTGATGTCTTGTCATGTGTATATCCACGAAACCACAGTCAAGATAATGAACATACTCATTGCCCCCAGTTTCTCCGCGGCCATTTGTCCCGTGTCCACTCTGCTTCCCCGTCACCCACTGAGCCATCGGCTATGTTACTGTAGGTTAGTTTGCCTTTTCTGTAATTTTAGATCAATGAGTCGTACAGTTTATACTCTCTGTTCTGGCTTAGTGGAATTATCTAGACTTTCTGCCCTGTTGTTGTGTGTATCAAAACTTTATTCATCTTCATCACTGAGTAGCAGATATAACGTATGACTGTCCCGTAGTCTGTCCGTCCAGGTACCTGTTGATGGACGTCCGAGAAGTTTTCATCCTGGGGCTCTTACAAATAAAGCTGCTGTGAACATCAGTGTCGTACTGTGTGGACATATGTTTTCATCGCTGTGGTTGTCTTAGTTACCAAGTGCTGCTGTAACAGCGATTTATCTTCTCATAGTTGAGGAGGCTGGAAGTCTGGTCCATTGTGCTGCCTTATGGAAGGGCTTTTTCCTCCCTGTTGGCTCTGGAGGAAGGTCCACGTCAATCAGGACAGCCTCTGCTTCGCCATGTCCACAGGCTGGCCTCTCTGGCCCTTGGCCTAGCCTCCTCCGTACTCCCCTTGGTCTGGCCTGTACCCTGCTCCCTTTGGTCTGGCCTCTGTCCTGCTTGGGGAAGTGTCACAAAGCTCTGCAGCTCTGCCAGTAAGTGCCCAGAAGCACCCGGCTCTGCAGGAAGTCTCCTGCGCAAAGGCACTTAGCTGTCTTGTCCTGTGTGTCAGCTCCCTCACCATCTGACACAGGCATCCTGGGTCTGCTGTCACCGTCCCTGTGCCGCCACCTCTGTCTGGGCTGTTTCTGGTGTCACGGCTCTAGGAGGTTCTCAGTGTGGGGACCTCGCATCCACAGGACATGCTTTGCTCTGGCTCTTTTTCTTGCAGGTGGTGAGAGCCCTGTTTCTGATTGCTTCTCTCTCCATTGCCTCTTGCCAGATACGAGGTGTGACTCAGGTAGGGGAATGACTTGAATAAGGGTGGTAAAGGTGGTGGCTGGGATAAGGGACTTCCTAAGGCAGGGACTCAAGACACATTCCACCCTCATCCTGCCTCACAAACGTGATGGACAGCTCACTCTCAAATGGAACCTTAATCCCAGCATACAGGCTAGAGTTTATTTAAAAAAAAAAAAAAGGAGGATAATGGCCTCAGATCGCAAAATGCAGGACAACTGTACAGTATGGTCAATCATGGCCTAGCCATCTTGGCATATATTTTTGAGGGTCACAGTTCAATCTGAAACCCTGGCTAGATACCTAGGACTAGAATGATTGAATCACATGGTGGGTGTATGTTTAACTTGTAAAGAAATTCCCACGGTGTTTTCCAAAGTAGCTGTACCAAGTCAGTAGCGTCAGTCCTTTGATGTACTTTTTTCCCGTTGGTATGTCTTAGCGGAGTGCTCTCATGTTTGCCTTTGTAAGAACTGAGTTGTTTCCTGCTTACTGAATTTCGAGAGTGCTTCAGGATTCTCAGTACAAAGTAGCACAGACTTGATTTGTTTGTAGCCTGTCTGTTTACTCTGTCTACTGTTTTAGCAATCAATGTCTTCTGAAGAGCACAAGTTCTCAATTTTGATAAAGTCTGGTTAACCAATTTTTTTCTTTTATAAATTAGGATTTTGCTGTCATGTCAAAGAAACCTTTGCCTATCCCAAGGCAGTACGATTTTCTTCTCTTTTTCTCCTAGAAGCTTTATAGTTTTATGTTCGCATTTAGGTCTTGGATCTATTCTGAGTTAATAATTTTATGTGGTGCAATGTATGGATTAAAGTAATCCTCTTTTTTCTTTCTCCCTCCCTTTTTATGCTGTGGATATTCAGCTGTTTTAGCGTCACATTGAAAAGATTACCCTTTACCAGAAAATTATGTAAGAGTTTTGTTTTTTTAAAAAAGTCCATACATTTATAGGTGTATTTGTGAGTACTGTTCTGTTCCATTGATTTCTCTCTTTTTACCCTACTGTCCTGAGTACTGTAGCTTGATGATAAATCTTAAAGTGAAGCAGTAAAAGTTCTTCAACATTGTGCCTTTTCACAGTTGTTCTGAGTATTCTAGGCCCTTTGCATTTCTGTATAAATTTTAAGATATATTATCAATTATTGAAAAAAATATTCTTCAGGGAATTGGATTGGAATTGCCTTGAATCCATAGATCCAGTTTTCTATAGGGAAAAATCCTGCATCTTGACAATATTGAGTCTTCCCATCTGTGGACACAGTGTATATTTCCATCTATTTAGATTTCCTTTGCTGCCTTGGAGTCCTGGTGGTGTAGTGGTTAACCAAAAGGTCAGTAATTGAAATCCACTGGGAACTCCTCACAAACTCTCAGGGACAGTTCTGCTCTGTCCTGTAGGGTCAGAATCAACCTGAGGGGGGTGGGTTTTTGGTTACTTTTGGCAGTGTTTTGTGCTTTTCAGTGTGTAGATCTTGAACATTTTGGGTCATACTCTATCCCTCATCATTTCATTTTTTTACAGTATGGTATTGTAGATGATACAGTTTTGAAATTTTCAGTTCTGATTGCTTGGGTCAGATTTGTAGAAATACAGTTGATTTTTGTTTCCTGATCTGCTGTCCTGCAGCCTTGGTAAAGTCACTTATCAGTTCTAGTAGCTGTTTTGTAGATTGCCGAGGTGTCCCGTGTGGATAACCGTGTTGTCACCGTTGTTAGGTACCGCTGCTCAGTTCCGCCTCGGAGGGCCCCCTTGTGTGGCAGACCAGGGCCCCTCCTGCACCGTCCTTAGAGTCGCGGCTCGGACCCCGGCTGGAGCTGCTGTGTGAAGCCGCCTCGCTGAGGCTCCCCGTGGTATCTGTGAGCAACCTGGACACCTCGCACTTATTTTTGTCTTGCCTGTTGTACCGGCTGGAACTCCAGTGCAACACTGAATGACAGTACGATGTCTGCCGTAGGTTTTCTCGTAGATTCCCTTTCCCAGACCGAGGGAGCTCCTTCCTGACCCTAGTATAATTAGTGTTCATTGGCGGTGGATGCTGAATTTTGTCACATGCTCCTTCTGCATTTACTGAGGTGATCACATGGTTTTTCTTTTTCTGTCTGTTAATGTGATGAATTACATTTCCTTTTTTAACTGAGTGGAATTCCCATAACATACAATTAACTGTTGTAAAGAATACAGTTTTCACTGTTATTAACATGTTGCATGCCCGTGGCACGTTTGTTACAGTTTATGAGCCAACGCTGACACACGTCTGTGTGTGTGAGGGTCACTGTTTCTGTTGCGCCATCCTGTGTGTTCTCATAAACACACGCTGTTAAGTGTCCACCGTCATGGTATCGTTCTGAATAGCTGCCCTGCCCTGGGCACCCACCCCCACCCACCCGCCCCTCGGCCCCCTTCCTGGGCCCTTGCCAGCCACTGATCCTCTCCCCATCTCTATCGTTTCACTTTTTCTAGAATGTCCTACAATTAGAATCGTACAGTCTAGCTTTTCCAGCCTGGCTTCTCTCAGCATCAGAGATTTAAAGTTCCTTCATGTCTTTTCTTTTTATGCTAATAATATTCCACTGTATGGACATACTGGTTTCTCTATCCTCTCACCTATTGAAGGGTATCTTGGATGCTGCTAGTTTTTGACAGCTATGAATAAAGCTGCTGTAAACACTTATGTGTGCATCTTAAAAGAGATACAGCCAGAATGCACCCTGAAAGTGAAGATGACAAGACTTCGTCTCATATATTCCAGACACGCTCGTAGCAGGGACGAGTCCCTGAAGAAGGGTATCCTGCTCGGGAGAAGGTCGGCAAGAAAGAGGGGCCCTCGCTGAGATGGGCTGACACGGTGGACTGAAGCGGGGATGATGAGGACAGGGCAGGACGGGGCAGGGTTTCCCTCTGCTGTGCACAGTCACCGCGACTGGGAACCGACCTAACGGTACCCAGCAACAGCAGCAAGTTTCCGGACGGTGCTAGCACACTGGCGAGGGACCAGTTCTGAGAACCACTGGCAGACCGGCCCAAACCAGTGTGCGGCGGTGCAGCTGCTTCCTGCTGGTGGTGACCCCGTGGGGTTCCGAGACTGCAGATACCTCCACCAGCCCACAGCCACATCCTTCTCCTGAAGAGCCAGCCTTTCAGTTAGCAGGGAATTGCTTTAACCGCTGCACCCCTGGGGCTCCTTGCTAGTAGACCAGTGGTTCTTAGAATTTACCATGCATGAAAATCACTGGGATCTTCTTAAAATGTAGAATCTGTTTCTGTGTGTTTGGGTGGAAATGCACATTCTCAGCAGAGGAGCAAACGGGGACAGACTGATTCGAAGCCCGGACACCCTCTTGCCTTACCACCAGCCCTGGCTGACAGGTCCTGCTGCCCTACAGTCACGTCAGCTTTTGCTATTGTCAGTATTTTAGACTTCAGCCACTCTAATGGATGAGCAGTGGAGTCTGCCTGTTGTTTTAGTATGTCATTCCCTAATGACATATGACAGGAGTCCTGGTGGCATGCGGTGAAGAGCTCAGCTGGTAACTGGCTGTTTAGGTCCACCAGCCACTCCTGGGAACCTGGGGAGCCGTTCTGTGTCCTCCAGGATTGCTGTGCTTCGGAATTGACTCCACAGCCGCGCGTGACAGCAGAAGATGCTGAGTGTCCTTCTGTGTTTGTGTTTGCATGTTCACGTCTGCTGCCCACTGTGTGACTGAGTTGCTTGTCTCCCTGTTGTGTTTTAAGAGTCTGTTGTGTATTGGGGTGCACGTCTTTATCAGACATGTGCTTTGTTGGATCTCCTCCCCATCTGTGGCTTGTCTGCTCCTTCTAGTAAGTACCTAAGTTTTTCAGAGATGTTTTTTGCTGTGTATAGAATTCTAGGTTAATATATATATTTTTCTTTCAAGCCTTAGAAAGATGTTACTCTACCGTCTTGATTATCTGAGGAGAAATCTGCTGTCATTATAGGTTATGTCTTCTATTTCTTTGACTGCCTGATAATTTTTTTATTAGATGGCAGACACTGAATTTTACCTTTGTGGGTGCCTCATATTCTTATATTCCTATACATGTTTTTATCTTTGTTCTGGGATGTAGTTACATTACTTGGGAACCGTCTGCCCTTTCAGGTTTTGTTTCTAGGCTTTGTTAGGAGGAACCAGAGCAGTGCTGAGCCCAGGGCTAATTTTGCTCTGCTACTGAGGAACAGTTCTTCCAAGTTCTCTACCCAATGCCCAGTGGGTTATGAGGTTTTTATTTCGGCTGGGGAGGACACGAACTTTTCTCAGCCCTGTAAGCCCTGGCGGTTGTTTCTTAAATCTTTTGGGACGATTCTTTCCCCGGCCTTGGGTGATGGCCCCACACGTACTCGCTGATCTGCGCTCAGCTCAGGACCTCAAGGACGCCCTCTGTAGAGCTCTCACAAAAACTTGGCAGCTGTCTTCCGTCCAGGGCTCTGCGCTGTGTGAGCTCAGGTTGTCATGCCTCCTCCGGACTCGGTCCTGTCTCCTCAGCTTAGGGAGACCACCAGGATCCCACAGATGCTCCTTCTACTCACAGCAGCAGCTCCTGGGGCCATGCTGGCCAGCGTCGGTGTCCCCTTGGGGTCCACTCTCCCTGGACGCTCGCTGCCTGCGTGCCTGATGAAAAGCTCCCTTTCGTAGTTTGGTCTGTTCTTCTTTTCCTCGTTGTTGTAGGTTGGACAGTGCATCCGAGCCGTTACTCCATCCTGGCTAGAGGTGGGAGGTGATGGCACTTTACTAAAAGCAGTGATACAGTGTTGATAAAAGGCAGAAAGGAAGAAAAGTAGGAGACAATGTTTTATGTTAGAACAGCAGTCACAGGAGAGGAGTGGGAGTGGAAGGTTGGTACTCAGACCTTCCTTTATTTTATTTTTTAGAAAAACATTTTATTGTGCTTTAAGCGAAAGTTTACAGTTCAGGTAAGTGATATAAAAGCTTACACATAACTGCTTTGTAACTCTAGCTGCTCTCCGTCTCCTGTGATAGCACACTCCTCCCTTCTACCAGTATTTCCCGTGTCCATTCAGCCAGCCGCTGATCCCCTGCACCCTCTCCTCCCGCCCCTGGACAGGAGCTGCCCGGTTAGGCTCGTGTCTACTTGAGGCAAGAACCACCCTCTTCGTCAGTGTCATTTGATGTCCTGTAGTCCAGCCCAGTCTTTGAGGAGATGGTTTCGGGAATGTGTTCATTTCTGGGCTCACAGAGAGTCTGGGGCTGTGTCTTCAGGGGACCCTCCTGTCTGTCAGACTGTCAGGTTTGCCGGTTTTCCTAGAATTCGAATCCTGCACCCCTCATACCTTCTTTTAGATTCTGGTTTTAGAATTGTTGATAGCTCCACTGTTTTTGAAAGAACCTAAAAGACAAAGTCTACAAGTCTTTCATTTTTAAATGTCTCCGTGAGCTGGATGTCTCACTGTATTATGTTCAAGAAGGATCTCCAGCTTCCCTGGGTATTGTAAACTTTTATCTCGGAGAAGCTGCACCTGGCTTTAACCTGCTGATGGATTTTTAAGTCGTTCTGATACTGCTGGCTTGCATACCAGTGGTTAAGGGCCACACCTTCCTCCAGGGGAATAGTCTCAGAGACCAAACCACACTGCTAACTCCAAAAGTGCAGTTAGTTTTCATGGTAACCTGCCCAGACTGAAGCGGTGATACTCATTGCCTTGGAGTAGATTCTGACTCATAGCAAGCGCACAGGGCAGAGTAGAACTGCCTGATGTGGTTCCCAGGGAGCACTTGTTGGGTTTGAACTGCTGAGCTTTTGGTTAGCGGTCTGAACTCTTACCTGCTGGGCTACCAGGTTTCCAGTCTAGCCATTAAACAAAAATAAACAAACTGCTGTTGAGTTGGTTCTGACTCATAGCGACCCTATATGACAAAGTAGAGCTGTCCCATAGAGTTTCCAAAGATCGCCTGGCATATTTGAACTGTTCACCTTTTGGTGAGCAGATGTAGCACTTAACCACTGTGTCACCAGGATTTCAGTCTAGCCATGGAGAATGTTAAATAGAAGTTTGTGTGCTGATAGCCGTTAGTAGAATAAAAAGGTAAGACTATTTTGTTTCTATTGAAAAGTTTTGCAACTATTAAATCAAATAAAAAGTTATTAAAGCTACCTTTGTGAGATACTTTTTAAGTCTTCTGATGAACTAGCAACGTTGTGTCTAGAAGTGTGCAAAAAATGTAACCAATGTGTATTGCAGCCGCAGCCTCTTGGTGCAGTAACAGCTTTAGACTGAGGCTTGTTCCTTGTCCGGCTCTGCCTCATCTCTCCGGGCTGTGGTGTCTGCTTTCCCCTTCCCCACCTTCACAATGGTAATCTTTTCCTTTTATGGTTAGGATTTGGCACTATGTGGCTTGCCAGAAGCAATCTTAAAAAGCTCGAGAGTCGTCCCCCGCTTTCCTTCTCTGTCATCTCAGCTGGGGACTGGATATGCCTTTCCTTCCCTCAGTGTTCCTGGTACTGCTGAACTTCAGAGCACAAGGCCAAGTTAGGACACCCAGCTTCAGGCGGTATCCAAGGTTATTGGCTGCGCAGCTGGAGGATCTCGTTTGAGTTAAAGCTGTAAAGTGGGTAACGAGATTGACAGCCTTAAAGGCAAAGGGCTTTTGTTTCTGACAAAAACAATGTGGGCTCTGCAAGGGTAGTGGTTTGCCTGTTTCTCTCTCTGTCTCTCTCTCTTTCTCTTTCTCTGTGTGTGTAGTATTTACTAAACATTCCAGAGATTTCGAAGAATTACAGAGCCCTGTGGGAAGCCTTTGCTGACTTGGCAGCTCAAGTTAGGCAAAATGAGGTTAGAGTATATCTTAAGATAAAGCAACGAACTGGTCCCCTAAATACTCAACTAGGGAAGTTCTGTGCTGTTGTCCAGTGCTGCAGAGCCGGTTGTGACCTGGTGGCCCTGCGTGCAGTAGAACAGATGCGCCCGATGCTGCGGCGCTGGTTCTGACCCGGTGATCTTGTGTGCGGTGGAATACGGTGCTCCCCTGTGCCGCGGAGCTGGTTCCGACCCGGCGACCCTGTGTGCAGTAGAACAAGATGCTCTGTGATGCTGCGGCGCCGGTTCTGGTCCGGCGACCCTGTGTGTGGTGGAACACGATGCCCCGCGCTCCTGTGCCATCCTCCTAGCGGTTGCTGTGTTTGAGTTTGTTGTTGCAGCCACTTGTCCACCTCGAGGGGCTTCCTCTTTTCCACTGACGCTCTAGGTTAGCACATGTGATGCTCTTCTTCAGGGATCGGTCCCTCCAATAGCACGTCCAGAGGATGTGAAAGGATGTCCCGCCATCCTGGCTTGTAAGGAGCATTCCAGAACATTCTTTATATACCTGATCTTGTATTTTTAAACCATTATTCATGGATTGAAAATCAATAATCAACCCCAAACACTGCTTGTTCTCTCTCATTGTGTCTTGATCTCGTGTGTATAGTCCCCATATTGCATCAATAGCCAGACTTTTTGTCAGGCTTCTGCTTTTGGCCTGGAAGAGCTGGGGCCAGGGGATGTGTGTTGAGTCCCTCACATCTGTGAGTCTTTTCCTGGCTGTGCTGTGATGGGCTGTGGCTCCCTGGGTTGGGAGGTTGCAGTGTGAACTGCTGTGCCCAGCGCTGGCTCTGGTCCTGAGGGACATTCAAGAGCACAGTGTTGACCCGGGCCGAAAGTCGTGTCATCTAAACTATGTGCAGCCACAGCTGATGATGCTTGCATTACTTCATGGGGGGCCTGTGTTCTCCTAGCGTCTGGCAACACCATTATACAACCAGAGATTCATAAAAGATATTTATGCTGTTAATTCCAGGTTCCAGGGGCTTTGTTGGAATTCTTTGAATCAATAGGCTATGATAGCAGTTTCAGTCACAGGCTATTGCAAGCTTTTGTCAGCTGGACACATGAGCTTTGGCTCGTGAATGCTGAGATAGGTTTACTGATCAATAGACTCGTTTCTGTCATTTTCTTGGAATGGTGAACTTCAGAGCTAGGGCTGAAGTGCCAGGTTCTGACTAACCCAGATGACTGGAGGGACACTGGAAGTCTTATACTGGAAACACGGCTTGGGGTCCTTCAAGCAGGAGTGGCCTGCAGTTGTGGTTGCTGGCTGTCATGAAGCCGACCCTAGGTGACAAAGCAAGGTTCTCCTGGATGTCATTTTCTCGGGAGCAGATCATCAGGTCTTGGCTCCCGTGGAGCAGCCAGTGGGTTTGGACTTCCAGCCTTTGGGCCAGCAGCCCAGCTCGTGGCCGTCACTGCATCGGGGCTCCTTGGGAGTGGCGTGCTGGGCTGCAGTTCTGATGGCCTGTCTGAACCCAGACCTTCAAAAGCTAGGGCAGTTTGCTTTTCTACACTAAATGTCTTCATATTTCCTTTGCTGCTTGATACTAGCAGAGTGACTCAGGATGATAATGTAACATAACTGTCCTGCAAATAATGTACAAAGTGAGAAGTCAGCTTTTGTAGAAGAGGTTTGTATGCATGTCATTGAACGAATGGTTACCGTCCCTTGTTGTGTAGGAGATTTGTTGTAAATACTGAAGCTCCATGAGATTTTTTACTAAATTGCATTTACTTCGTGTTTTGGAAAAGATAAAATGACACAAAAATTCCATCTGTGTTTTACTCCCCACTACAAAAGTCCTGCCAGAATTGGTGTGTGGCATTCGGCAGACGAGGTGTTAGGGTAAGGAAAGCCTCTGCTTTCTGTTCCCTCTCGGTTGAGGGGACAGAGCCCTCCGGTCTCCCCCACTCCTATGAAGTGGGGACAGTCCCCACCTGCAAGGATGCTGTGTGGACTGGGGTAGTCACTGCAGTGTGTAGGGTCTCACATGTAGGAGGAGGGTAGAGGGGTTACCAGTGGTGTTCTGTTGCTTCAAATAATTTTGAAGAGAGTTAGAACATCTTTAGAGAGAGGAGTTGTTACTGTTAGGTGCTGTCTTTGTCACCAAGTGCTGCTATGGCAGAAACATTACAAGTGGGTGGCTTCCACAAAGAGAAGTTTATTCTCTCACAGTCCAGTGGGCTACAAGTCCACCTTCAGGGTGTCTGCTCCGAGAGGAGGCCTTTTCTCTCTGTTGGCTCTGAAGGAAGGTCCTTGTGAGACACCAGTCTTTCCTCTTTCTGGCAGTGTCTTAGCACAGGACCAAGGGACATGCTGGGTTCCTAGCACTGCCTTCTTGGCAGTATGAGGTCCCCCGTTCTCTACTTACGTCCCTTTCCTTCGATCTGTTGTAGGATGGAAGGTGGCACAGGGCACACCAAGGGAGACTCCCTTTACGCTGGAGCAGGGAGGTGACCTGAGTCAGCCTGTTACATCCCACCCTGATCCTCTTGAACATAATCCCGTCTTGCCCCATTAACCACAGGCAGAGATTAGGATTTACAGTGCAGAAAAATCACAAAATGGAGCGCAGCCACACAATACTGGGAATGCTGACCCAGCCGGATTTCTGCCATTGCTTTGGGAGGCACATGGTTCAATCCGAGACAGATGCCGCTGAGTCGGTTCCCACAGAGAGAAGCCCTGCCTGGTCCTGTGCCCCCCTCACAGTCACTCTGCGTGAGCCCGTCAGGGCACCCTCTGCAGCTGTCCGTCTCACTGAAGGTCCCCCTCTTCTTGGCTGGCTCCCTGCTTTGCCCGGCATGGTGTTCTTCCCCAGGGCCTGGTCCCTCCTGCTGGCGAGGTATGTGGGACAGACTTGTGTGCTCCGCTGTCAGTCGGCGGCGTGTGCAGTGTGCTTCACCAACAGCATGTGTCAGAGGCACCACTTCACCATTGTTTTTCCTTCTTCATTGTCTAGCTTTCACATGCATTTGAGGCGACTGAAATTAACACGGCTCGGGCGAAGCACACCTTAGTCCTTAAAATGATATCTTTGCTTTTTAACACTATAAAGAGGTTCTCTGCAGCACATTTACCCGATGGTGGAAGGTAAAGATAGCGACAGAAAAAGAACTGATGCCTTTGGACTGTGGTGTTGGAGAAGAGTGTTGGTTGTACACAGACCGCCAAAAGAACAGATCTGCTCTGGAAGAAGGAAAACCAGAGTGCTCCTTGGAAGCAAGGATGGCAAGGCTGCATCTTATATACTTGGGACATGTGCTCAGGAAGGGTCAGTCTCTGGAGAGGGACATCATGCTCGGTAGAGTGGAGGGGGAGCGAGAAAGAGGAAGACCCTCGAGGAGGTGGATTGACACCGTGGCCGCAGCAGTGAGCTTAAGCATAAACATGATTGTGGATACGACGCGAGACCAGGCGGTGTTTTGTTCGTTGTCTGTAGGGTCACTGTGAGTCGGAACTGACTTGGTGACACCTACAACAGCAACAGAGATAGAGGGGACTGATTCTAATGTGACCTTTCCAATGATTAGACCCCCCTCTGATCTCTGGACACATTGCTTAGAGAACAGCATCTCTGTCGCCAGAAGATTTAAAGCCAGGCGCTTTTCTTCTCCGTCCCTAGAGACCACTGCCAATGGAGGAGAAGTGCACGTCCCTCAGACAAGTTACCTGAAGACCCATTTGTGCCACTTTTAAATGAAATTTTACAGTGAAAAGCTAATTAAACTTAAAAGTAATAGCTACAAATGTCTGTACAAGGATGTAAGGAGAGGGCCAAGCTACAAGATTCTCTTCCTGTCTCTCAAAGCAGCGCTGATGTGGGGCCTCTCTGGACCCCCTAAAAGCCAGCTGCTGTGGAGTCAAGTCCACTTCGTGATGACCCGTGTGGGGGGGAGCATGTCTGTGCTCCATGGCGTGTCAGTGCTTCTGGGTGGGCTGAAACTGCCAGCCTTTTGGTTAGTAGCTGAATGTGTTACCCAGGAAGTCCTCCCTGCACCCATCATGTAACTTGAGACCTAAAAAGAAGCCAGGGTTTGTCTAGAACCAGATGGTCCTTTTGAGAGTCAGCTCAGAGAAGGAGGCCCTGGCTGTGATGCTCAGTCCGTTCTTGTGCCGTTAAGCCTGTGGTGCCGTGGGGGAGGGCTTGCACCCGTGTAACCCTGTTGTCCTCACCGTAACAGCTCGTTTGCTCAGCTGCACCCGAGACACTACAGAAGGCAGAGGCCCATGCCTGCCGCTGCGCCCTGGGCTTCTCCCAGGGGCCAAACACTGCACAGTAGTCACAGAATTTTTTCACCATTTGTCAGTCGTTACTTTTGTTGAGGGTCGAGGTTTGCCCTTTGCTACTGTAAATAATAACATCAGTGAACTGAAATAATACCAAATGCCCATCGTATTGAGCATCTCTGTGGTTGCCCCATGAACTGATCACAGATCACACAACATTCTTCCTCACGAGAACCACCGAAGGCAGGTGGCACAAGTCCCGCCAAGGCCACACAGCTGGGAAGGACTTCGGGTCCGTGTTCTCTTCTCTTGTACCTCACTGCCTCTAAACCTCAAGACTCAGACCATTTCATCCAGTTAATGTTCACTAGCCTTCACAAAGTGCACTTTTCTAAACTGGGTTTCCCCTTGACACATGCCGCAAGCCCCAAGCCCCAAGCTCTGCTGTGGCCAAGAGGCTGGGAATCCTGACGTCTCCTGAGGCCGGGGAGGCTAGGAGCCAGAGGTCAGCTTTGGCCAGGGACACTGTGAGCCCCGAGGTCAGCGTTGACCAGATAGCCTGAGTCCAGGGCTCTGCTGCGGCTGCACCTGGGGAGGCCCTGAATTCTAACCCTCTTGCGGCTGGGGAGGCCATGAGCCCCATGGTCTGCTGCCGCCAGGAAGGCCTTGAACCCCATGGTCTGCTGTGGCCAGGAAGGCCTTGAACCCTATGGTCTGCTGTGGCCGGGGAGGCCTTGAACCCCATGGTCTGCTGCGTCTGGGAAGGCCATGGGCCTCAGGCTCTGCTGCGGCCAGGGAGGCCGCGAGCCCAGAGGTCCACTGTGGTGGTGGCCAGGGAGGCCACGTCTTGTACAGGAGTGAGCCATGAAGACGTCTCTACTAACTGCTCTGCACCCACTGGGCTCAGTCTTGCTGCAGGTTACACATTCAGTCTGCCCCTTGGCCTGTGGTGTCAGCTTGTGCAACTTGATTGCTGTCTGAGTGCTAGTTACCTGACACTGAGATAAAGGGACATGGTCACAGTACACCTTGTCATGTAAGCATGTCCTCATGCCTGCCCCAAGGATGTGAACAGGTGTCCCAGCACTGTCGGTGGTTCTGGTTCATACAGAGCTTTAAAAAAAAAAAAAGTAAAAGTATAGAGAATATAGTCTTTCTCAAGCCACTCACAAACACCTCCAAAATTAAGTGATGGTTAACAAGAATACAGAGACTTTGAAAAGAGAGGCTCTGTTGGTAAACTCATTTTAGTGACTTCCATCCACAAATTTAGGAACTAAAGTTACTTCAAAATATATCATTCATTAAAATTTTGGTTGGGTTGCATTCCCAAGCTAATGAGTTTTTTTTTGATGGAATTAAAATGAAACCTCAGATCTTATGCTCCGGAATCCCGTAAAATGTTCAGAAGTTGGGAATGGTTTGTGTTGGTTCATCCAAGTGATCAGGTTTGCCTGCCTTATGGTAATAAGTTCCCGTCTCTGACTGAAGTGTAAAGTCTTTTGAACAACACTGGACTTTTCTGTACACAAAAAAGTCACAAACTTCAGACAGCACACTCTGATGCCAGGAAGCCTCCCAGTCACCTTCTTCAGATTAATGGTAATGACCTGGGGGGTCAGAAGGAGGAAAATCCATCCCCCCTTACCGCAGTGATTCTGGCAGGATTGAAAAGCACAAGGATTATGTCAGGGGAAAATGCTGGCAAATCTCAGACGTGCATGGGCCTTGTCTTAAGCTGATTAGACCCACTTGTAGTTGAAGGCAGACTTTAAAGTGGTTGGTTTTTTATTTTGGAATCATATTGAAAATGGACTTTTTCCTATACAGGCTTGGTAATACAATTAGAGTACAATCTGATTTATGTAGTCTCTTAAAGCCATCTCTACAGCAAGCTAAGGCACACGGTGATATTATTTTAAATCATGAATTTTTAGAACTCAGAAAGTAGGTCTGCCTTATCTTACTTTGTCTGTGTTTTAGTCACCTTGTACAGCTCCCACAGAAAGCACCATAAGTGGGTGGTTTCATGAAGAGAAACTTGATTGTCTCAGTCCGGTAAGCCATGAATCCACTTACGAGTTACAAGTCTGCTCAATGAGAGAAGTCACCACAGCCTGGTGGGCCGAGTTCAGGTTCAAGGAGAACATCTCAGCCCAGGAACCTCAGGTGCAAAGGACGTGCTCTGCTCTCAGTGCTGCCTTCCCGGTGGCTTGAGGTCCCCCACCTACTCTGCTCCCCTCTCTCTCTCGTATCCAACAGCTGGTCATGGGAGTCCCGCCTCCCCAGCACACCTGCTGCCCGTTCTCTGTCATCAGCATCACAGAGGGAGGATTCACATCACACGGGAGGGATTGCGCCCTGTTGGGACTGACAGCCGAGTCAAATCAACACAGGCTTTTCGGGGGGGACACGATACAATCCATGACAGTATGTTGTTATATAGTACTGATTTAAAAATGCAAGGTTGTGCTGTAGAAGCTCACTTCTTTGTTTTCTGTACTGTTCTGGCACCTACAAGAAATGTGTTCTGGTCCTGATAAAAAGGAAAATGCCTGCTCTACATAGACAACCCCAAGGGACCACAGAAATGTATGATTCTGTACCACAGAGTCTTTCGTAACTCAGAAAACACAAATTGTTAATAAACACTAGTTTCTGGTAGATTGTTCAGTAATAGTTTGAGTAAAATATTAAAACAGCAGATAGGAATTTTGGAATGTTAAACTTGAATTTACTTCAGTAATATTTTTAAGTACCAGTAATAACAGTGAGTTAATTATGGCTTACATTTGTGAAAAGATTGTTCTTAGCCGCCACTCAGCTAGTTCCGACTCATGATGACCCTGTGTACAACAGAGCACTGCCTGGTCCTGCCCACAACTCTGTGTACAGCAGAACACGAGTGGTCCTATATTCGACCCTGTGTACAGCAGAGCGCTGCCTGGTCCTGCAGTGTCCTCACAGTCATTAAGTTTTCAGTTATTCATGGACAGCATGTAGAAGTATGACTGATTTTGTGTGTTAACTTGGCATTCTGTAGCCTTGCTAAAACCATTTATTAGTTCTAGGAATGTCTTGAGGATTCCTTGAGATTTTCTACGTAGGCTGTCGTGTTGTCTGCAAATAGGGATAGTTGTGTTTGTTGTTTTCCAGTCTAAATGCCTTTTACTTTTTTCTTGCATTATTGCATTGGCCAGGACTTCCAGTATGACATAGAATGGGAGTGGTATGAGTGGACATCTTTGCTTATGAGATTTTTTTTTTTAATCAGTGAGAAAGTTCTCTGCTGTTCCTAGTTTGCTGAGAGTTTTTATCATGACTGAATGTTGAGTTTTGTGAAATTCCTTTTTGCCTCTGTTGAAATAATCATATTTTTTCATTAGACTGTTAATATGATGGATGAAATTGATTTTTGACAGATCAATTGTATTCTCAGAAAACCTTAATTATGGTGTATTATTCTTTTTATACATAACTGGATTCCATTTGCTAATATTTTATTGAGAATTTTGTGTTTATAGGGAATATTGATAGTGGTTTTCCTGTATTGTCTTTTTGGTTTTGATTTTAGAGTAGTCCTGTCCTCAAAATGAGTTGGGAAGTCATCTCTCTTTTGCTTTCTAGAAGAGATTGTATAGAATTAGTGATTTTTTTCCTTTGAGTGTTTAATAGAAGTCACTAGACAAACTATCTCTAAAAAAATCTATACAAACAAAATCCATTTTTATAGTAGTTATAGAGCCATTCAGATCATCTGTTTCATCTTAGTGACTCATTTCATCAAAGCTGCTAAATTTGTGTGCGTAGAGTTGTTCTTGTTGTTAGGTTGTCGAGTTGGTTCCAACTCATAGTGACCCTGAGTAAAAGAGAACAAAACCCTGCCGAGTCCTGTGCCGTGCCCACATCATTGTTATGCTTGAGCCCATTGTTGCAGCCGTGAGCTCACTGAGGGTCTTTCTCTTTTTCACTGACCCTCTACTCTTGTGTATTCTATTTAGTGAGGTCCATGTGTGTGGTCACTGTTGATGTTGGTGAAAAAAAGTACCTGCAATGGAAGAAGTCATTGGTCTTAGGAAATTCTGTTATGCGGTCTCTGGCATTGTTTCGGTCACCAAGGCCATATTTTCCAGCTAGTGATTCTTCTCCTTTGTTGCTAACTTTCACATGCCAGTCACCAGTGATTATCACTGCATGTTCGATTCATGTCAGACAACAAAAGCTGTAAACATCATCAGTTTCTTCATCCTTGGTTTTAGTAGTTGCCATCTAAATTTGAATAACAGTCATATTAACTGTATTCCTTATCAGTGTAGGGATATTATCCTGTCACTGAAAGCATTGTCCTTCGGGGGGGGGGTCTTTTTTATCATTCCTGGCATAGTGGACCATGTGATGGCCTGATTCAGAATGACCAGTGCCAGTCCATTTCAGTTCACTAATACCTGGGATATCAATGTTGATTTGTTCCACTTCACTTTTGTCGATTTCCAATTTTTGTAGATTCATACACACTTCATACATTCTACATTCTAGTTATTAAGGAAGACGGAAGAAGAATTGAAGCCTTTGAATTGTAGTGTTGGAGAAGAGTATTGAATGTACTATGGACTTGTCAGAAGAATAAACAGATCTGATCTGGAAGACATAGAACCAGAGTGTTCCTTGGAAGCAAGGATGATGAGACTATGTCTTACATATTTTGGACATGTTGTCAGGAGGGATCAGTCTCTGAAAAAGGACCTCATGCTTGGTAGAGTGGAGGGTTATCAAAAAATAGGAAGACATTATGCATACCACTTGGGTGAGTGGTGTCTGGGAGTCTTAAAAGCTAACAAGCTGTCATCCAAGTAGCACCAACTGGTCCCAATCCACCTGGACTAGAGCCAAAAGGAGAACATCAAGGGCAGGAGGAAAATATAATACTAGCTGAGGAAAGGTTCCATATAAACCAGAAACTTAATTTAACATGGGATCAGAAGAATCAGATGGTGCCCAGCCACCACCAGTGACTGTCAGGATGGGTGTACAAGATAGAGCCCCTGATGTGGCAGGGGAAACATAAGCAGGCAGAACTAGAACTTTACCTGATGAGCACAACTGATGGTCTTTCAGTCTGGAAGACCCCCTAGGAGCATGGTCCCCAGACTCTAGCCACAGACTATGACCAGCAATGATGCTACTCCCCAGGCAAAGACTGAACTGGGCTATAGAAGACACGCTGTGATCCTGGCACCCAGCAAACCCTTGGGCTTAAATAAATGTACAGATGCTGTCAAGAAGCTCATCGCTGGAGGTGGGAACACAGAGTAGAAGGAGACCAGTCTTGATCACGTGGGCTTGAGAATTTCTGGATGATACGGGAGAGTGTGCTGTCATGAGAGGCTGTAGAAGGGAGAGGAGAGCAAGTAGAGTGGAATAGTGGTATAAGTTCCAGATGCTATATGGCAAATGGAAATGGATTGTTTACTAGTAATTAAATGACAACAAAGTTTATTTATTTTTTTAAAAAGAGGAAGACCATGAACAAGACGGATTGATGGAGTGGCTGCGATGCTGGGCTTGAGCATGAATTTGATTGTGAGCATGGCACAGGGCCAGGCAGCGGTTTGTTCTGTTGGGCACAGGCTTACTGGGAGTCAGAATCAACTCAATGGCACCTAACAACAACAACAGCTATTAATAAGTGTCTGCTGCACTTTCTTTTCATTTTGAGTCATGCCACATCAGCAGATGAAGGTCCTCAAAACTTGGCTCCATCCATGTCATTAAAGTCAACTCTGCTTTGAAGAGGCAGCGCTTCCCCAGTGGTCTTTGGAGTGTTTTCCAACCTGAGGGGTTCATCTTGCAGCACTGTACAGCGTTCCACTGCTGTTGATAGGTTTTCAGTGGCTGATTCTTCTCCGAAGTCGGCTTCTGGTCCTTCTTCCTAGTCTGTCGTACTCTGGGAGGTCAGCTGATAGCTGTCCGTCACAGGTAACTCAGCTGGTATCTGAGTGCCCACGGTGCAGCTTCCAGCGTCACAGGAACATGCAAGCCCCACAGTGTGACAAACTAATAGACACGGAGGGCGACTTGTGCATAGTGTTCCTTTATCTTTAGGAAAATGTTGATGAGGTCTGAAGTAGTACGTCTTTTTCAGTTTACACTTGGTGATTGTCTCCCGCTCATCTTCTTTTACAGGCTTCCTGGAATCTTACCAATTTTACTGTCTTTCCAAAGAATGAAAGCATTTGATTTTCCTTAAATGTCCTTCTTTAATTTCTGCTTGTATCTCCATTAGTTTCTTCCTTTTTCTTGCTTTGAACTTATTATGCCTCCTTCCTTCCACCCTTTATTTTAACTGTCATAGAGTAGAAGCTTTGATTATTGACTTGAAACCCTTCTTTTTTCCAAGAAAAGTATTTCGTGCTGTAAATTTCTTTCTAAGCATTGTTTTAGCAATGTCCCAGATTTTAATATTTTTTTTCATTTTCAAGTTCAAAGTGTTTTTTCTTCACTTTCTTTTGAGACTTACTCTTTGACCGAGATTCTTGCATGATTTCAGTTATTTTAAATATGTTCAAGTTTATTTTGTGAGCCAGGCTATGCTGCTTCTTGGTGAATGTTCTGTGTGTATTTGAAATGAACACATATTCTGCTCTGATAGGGTAGAGCAGCCTGTAAATGTCACTTAGACCCTGCTGCTTGGTGCTGTTGTTCACTTCTTCCATAGCCTGACTTCGCTGTCTTCTTCTTCTTCTTTTTTTTTTTTAATTACTTGTCCTATGAGTTTCTGAGAAGAGGTTATAATCCTCATCTGTAATTACGTAATGGTCTATTTCTCCCTTCAGTTCTCTCAGTTTTTGTTTTATGTGTGCTGAACTGTGTTATATAGGACACCGTCTTACCCATCTAGTGCTGCCATTACAAAGACACCACAAGTGATGTACTCTGTCACAGTCCAGTAGGCTCTAAGTCCTAATTCAGGGCATCAGCTCCAGGAGAAGGCCTTCTCTGCTGGTTCTGGAGGAAGGCCCTTGTCAATCTTTCCTTAGACTGGGAGCTTCTGAGCCTCAGGGACCCTGAATCCTTTCCAAAGGATGCGCTCTGCTCCTGGCACTGCATCTTGGCGGTATGACGTCCCCAAATTTCTCTGTTAGCATCTTTTGTATCTCAAGAGATTGCCTGAAGGCATGTACACGCGTACACGTTGAATCCTGCCCCCCAACACAACTGCCACCTTTCCTCATTAACATCATAGAGGCAGCTTTACACTGTGGAGGAACATCACACAACACTAGGCATTGTGGCCTAGTCAAATTGCTACATACGTTTTTTGGGAGGACAAGATTCAGTCCATGACAGGCACATACACATTTATGATTGTTACATTATCCTGTTATATTGATAACGTAATTTCTTTATGAAATGGCCATTTTTCTCTTGTAGTAAGATGTTAGTTGCCATCTGTTTTATGTAATGTTTTGATAGCAGCTTTAGCATCTTATGCTTACTCTTTGCATCCTGTATCGTCTTCATTCAAATTTGCTTTCAACCTGTCTGTGACTTTGTATTTAAAATGTGTCTGGTAGATAACGTATAGTTGGGTCTTTTCTTTTCTGGCAAGCTCTGCCTTTCAATTTGTAGGTTTAATGTAACATTTAATATAATTATTGCTATCTTACATTTGAGTTTATCATCGTAATTTTTGCTTTGTGCTCACCTCTTTTTTATATCTACTTCTTTTGAATTATTTGGGTATATTTAGAATGTTATTTTAATTTCTGGGTAAGTTTTTTAGCTATAATTCTCTGTATTATGCTTTACTGCTTCCATCGGAATAACACTATGTATCTTTAACTTTTTAAGGATCAATTACAGTTAATGATGTATCTTTCATGTAAAATATTGGAGCTCTGTAACACTATCTGCCCATCCTTTCTAACAGTAGTTACGCTGTTGTTGTTAGGTGCTGTCAGGTCAGGTCCAATTCACAGTGACCCCGTGAACAACACAGTGAAACTCTGCCCAGTCTTGTGCCATGTCCACAATCACTTTTATGCTAACCCATCATTGTGGCCACTGTGTCAGTCCATCTCATTGAAGATCTTCTTTTTTGCTGACCCATCATGCTGACAAAGCATGATGTCATCCTTCCTGACAACATGTCTGAAGTATGTAAGACCTAGTCTTGCCATCTCTGTTTCCAAGGAGCACTCTGGTTGTAGTTCTCCTAGAAAAGATGTTTGTTCTTTTGATGGTCCATGGTACATTTGACATTCTTCTCCAGCACCACAATTCAAAGGCATCAATTCTTCTTCTGTGTTCTTTGTTCATTGTCCAGCTTTTGCCTGCATATGATGTGACTGAAAATACCATGACTTGGTTCAAGCTCACTTTAGTCTTCAAGGTAACATCTTTACTTTTCAATACTTTAAAGAGATCCTTTGCAGCAGATTTTCCCAGTGCAATGCACCTTTTGATTTCTTGATTGCTGCTTCCATGGGTGGTGATTGTGGGTCAAAGTAAGATGAAATACTTGATAGCCTCAGTCTTTTTTCCATTTGTGACAATATTTCTTACTGGTCCAGATTGTGAGGATTTTTGTTTTCTTGATGTTGAGGTGCAATCCACAGTGAAGGCTGTGGTCTTTGGTCTTCATCAGTGTTTCAAATCTTCACTTCCAGCAAGTAAGGTGGTGTCGTCTGCATCACGCAGGTTGTTAGTGAGTCATCCTCCAATCTTGATGCCTCATTCTTCAAAGAATCCAGCTTCTCAGATTATTTGCTCAGCTTACAGATTGAAAAAGTGTGGTGAAAGGATGCAACCCTGACCCACACCTTTCCTGACGTTAAACCATGCAGTGTCCCCTTGCTCTATTCGCATGACTGCCTCTTGATCCATATACAGATTCCTTAAGAGCACAATTAGGTGTTCTGAAATTCCCATTCTCTGCAACGTTAGCCATAATTTATTATGATCCACACAGTCGAATACCTTTGCATAGTCAATGAAACACAGATAAATACCTTTCTGGTATTCTCTGCTTTCAGCCAAGATCCATCTGACATCAGCAATGATATCCCTGGTTTCACGTCGCCTTCTGAATCCAGCTTGAATTTCTGGCAGTTCCTTGTCAATATACTGTTGCAGTTGCTTTTGAATGATCTTAAGCAAAATTTTACTTGCATGTGATATTAACGACATCATTCAGTAATTTCTGCATTCGGTTGGATCACCTTTCTTTGGAATGTTCATGAATAAAGGGTCTCTTCCACTCAGCTGGCCAGTTAGCTGTCCTTCAGATTTCTTGACGTAGATGAGTGAGCACTTCCAGTACTGCATCTGTTTGTTGAAATATCTCAGTTGGCATTCCATCAATTCCTGGAGGCTTGTTTTTTGCTAGTGCCTCCAATGCAGCTTAAACTTCTTCCTTCAGTACCATCTGTTTGTGATCACATGCTACCTCTTCAAATGGCTGAATGTTGACCAATTCTTTCTGGTATAATGACTCTGTATATTCCTTCCATCTTCTTTGGATGCTCCCTGGGGTGTTGGCTTGTAGAACCCTTCACTATTGCAACTCAAGGCTTGACTTTTTTCTTTCAGTTCTTTCAGTTTGAGAAATGCGGAACGTGATCCTTCCTTCTGGTTTTCCGTTTCCAGCTCTTGGCACATGTCATTCATTATAAGACTTTGTTTTGTGTCTTGAGCTGTCCTTTGAAATCTTCTGTTTAGGTCTTTTACTTCATCATTCCTTCCTTTTTCTTTAGCTGCTTGACATTTGAGGGCATGTTTCAGAGTCTCTTCTGACATCCAATTTGGTCTTTTCTTTCCTGTCTTTTTTAATGACCTCTTGCTATCTTCATGAATGATGCCTTTGATGTTGTTCTACAGTTCATCTGGTCTTTGGTCATTAGTGGTCAACACATCAAATCTGTCCTTGAGATGGTCTATGAACTCAGGAGGGGTATACTCAAGGTCATATTTTGGCTCTCATGGACTTGTTCTAATTTTGTTCAGTTTCAGTTTGAATTTGCATATGAGCAAGTGATGATCTGTGCCAGCCAGCACCTGGTCTTGTCCTGACTGCTGATATGAAGCTTTTCCATTGTCTTTTCCCACATATGTAGTCGATTTGGTTCCTGTGTATTCCATCTGGTGCAGTCCATGTGTTGTACAGTCACTGTTTGTGATGGTTAAAAGGTATTTTCAATGAAGAAGTTGTTAGTATTGCAAAATTCTATCATGTGATCCTCAGCATTATGTCTATCTGCAAGACCATATTTGTCCACTGCTGATCCTTCTTCTTTGTTTCCAACTGTTGCATTCCAGTCACCAATAGTTATCAGTGTATCCTGATTGCATGTTCGATCCATCTCAGACTGCAGAAGCTGGTAAAAATCTTCAGTCTCTTCATCTTTGGCCTTAGCAGGTGTTGTGTAAATTTGAGTAACAGTTGTATTAACTGGCCTTCCTTGTAGGCCTGTGGATATTGTCCCATCACCGACAGCACTGCACATCAGGACAGATCTTGAAATGTTGTTTTTGATGAGGAATGTAACACCGTTCCTCTTCAAGTTTTTGTTTGCAGCGTAGTAGACCACATGGTTGTTGGATTCCAAATGGCCAATACTGGTCCATTTCAGCTCACTAAAGCCTGGGACATTGATGTTTATGTGTTCCATTTCATTTTTGATGATTTTCATAGATTCATACACCGTACATTCTGTGTTCTAATCATTAATGGATGTTTGCAGCTGTTTCTTCTTGTTTTGAGTCATGGCGCATCAGCAAATAAAGACCCCAAAGGCTTTACTCCATCTGCAGCATTAAGATCGACTCTACTGTGAGGAGGCAGCTCCTCCCTGTCGTCTTCTGAGCGCCTTCCACCTGGGGGCTCATTTTCTGGCAGTGTATCTGACAGTGTTCCACTGCTGTCCATAAGGTTTTCCCTGGCTAATTCTTTTCAGAAGTAGACTGCCAGGTCTTTCGTCCTAGTCTGTCTTAGTCTGGAAGCTCAGCTGTCTGCTGTAGGTGACCCTGCTGGTGCCTTCATACCCGTGACATAGCTGCCAGCAACACAGCAGTAAGCAAGCCTCTGCTCACGGTGTCTTTGCTCCTCCTATCAGCTAAGATACCCCATGCAGGTGTAGTAGCAATAAATCCTACCACTTACTTAAAATATGCCTTTACTTGACCTTCATTCTTGAAGTATATATTTGCCAGATACAAAGTTCTGAGCTGAGCTTTTTTTAGTTTTGTTTTTTTGATTGACTAGCAGTGTTTCCACTCTTTTCTGGCCTTCATGGTTTATGATAAGAAGTCAGCTGTTCATCAAGGTTGTGCTCACCCATGTATAATGTATAGCTTTTCTCTGGTTGCTGTCAGTATTTCTCCTTGTCTTTGGTTTTGAGCAGTCTGACTGAGATTTACCTTGGTGTGAGCTTGATACCATCTGACAAGTCCCCCCAACAAAACGAAAACCCAGATGACTCAGTTCCAACTGATACAACAATGCCACATGTATCAAAGTAGGACTGTGATCCATAGGGTTTTCAATAGCTGGTGTTAGGAAGCAGGTCACTGGGCATCTGTTATGGGCCATTTTGGGGTGGACTTTACTGCCACCCTTTGGGTCAGTGACTGAGCACTCAACCGTTGGCACTACACAGGGCCTTCGTCAGGTTCCCAAGTTTGTATTAATATTTTCCAATCCTTTTTTTTTTCATCTGTTCTTTAGATTCTGTTTTAGTCATCTAGTGCTACTAAAACAGAAATACCCCAAGTAGATGGCTCTAACAAATACATGTATTTTCTCACAGTGTAGGAGGCTAGAAGTCAAGGGCAATGCTTTCTCTGTGTGTCAGCTCTGGGAGCAAGTCCTTGTCATCAATCATGCCCTGGTCTGGGAGCTCCTGGCTGCTGTGTTTCATTTCTTTGGAGCGATTCACTCGAGATACAGCCTCGTCTTACAGGTTTCCTGCTGCATCGTTGCTATAACTGCTTTTAATCCTGTCTCCTTAATATCACACCAGTTAGGATTTACAATACAAAGGATAAACAGATCACATAGTGGATGACAGCCACACTGGGAATGCTGTGAATTGTAGTCTAGCCAAGGTGACACACATTTTTGAGAGACCCAGTTCAATCCGTGACAGATACTTTCTGTTGATTGATCTCCGATTTGCCTTCCTTCTGGTGTATCTGTTCAGCCGTTAGATCTGCCAAGTGAATGGTTTTGTTTTTTTCAGACACTATACTTTCCAGCTCTGGAATTCCCATTTGATTCTCCTTTATTGTTTCTGTTTCTCTGCTGAGATTTCCTCCTTCTTTAGTGAGATGCTCATTTACTGAAAATATGTTTCCTTATTGAAGATAATCATAGCGTCTTCTAAAGTGTTTGGTCTCTTATTTCCAGTGTTTTGTTCATCCTGTAGCTGGGTTCAGTTTATGTCATTTTATTGTAAGAGTGTACTCCATTTCCTGATTCTCAGTGTGTTGGACAGTTTTAGATTGGGTTGTTGGACATCATGCATGTTAAGTTGTGGAGATGCTATATCCTGCTCATTTTCTCTGCTAGGCATTGCTGCTTTTGCTTCAGCAGGTGATTTTCTTGGCTGGGCTTCAACTGCCAACTCTGTTTCTTGGGCAGTGGCTCCGTCTCAGTTCTACATGAAGCTGGAGGAGCAGAGTCGGTTCTGCGTGGGCCTAATTCGCGGACCAGCTGGGGAAGTGAGGGAGACAGTGCGGGAGTCCTCTCTGGTGTTTCTTTGAGTCTCTGCAGCATTCACATTTACGGAGTTCCCTTATTTGGTTTCTGAGGGCAAAAAGACTGTAATTTCCCACATGTGTCCTTACCCCCGTGCCATGCACCAGGCAGATGGCACTTAGCTCCAGGTAAAAGCCACCAGAAAGGGCGTTTGCTTGAATGTGACTCATCTCTCTGCCTCCATGGGAGTATGAACACTCACCAGCATCTGTATGCTTCTCTTCACTGTCTGGTACCTTCAAGTGATTGCCTTTTTTTAAAGTTGTTTCCAGGTTTAATTAGTGTTTCCTGTAGGGGACTTGCTGTGTGGCAGGGTCTTAGTCAGTCGTATGCGGCAGCAGAAGTGACTCCCATGCGTCAGTTAGGAGAGATGGACGATAAACAGGATGATTCTTGCTTACAGTGCGTGTTGGGAAAGAACTGGGTAAGGTTGTTGTGCTGGAAAGTGACAACCCTTTAAGAACCCCAAACCAAACCCACTGCCATCGAGTCGATTCCAACTCATAGCAACTCCATAGGCCACAGTAGAACTGAGCACAGTGTTTCCAAGGAGTGCCTGGCAGATTTGAACTGCCAACCTTTCAGTAGCAGCCACAGCACTTAACCACTTTACCACCAGAGTTTCCAGCAACAGCTTTGGTTATTAGGAACATTCTCTGGAGAACTCTCATTCCAGGTCAGACTTAAAGAACAGGAGGAATTTGGCCATACAAACAGCTGGGTGAGAAACGTTTAAAGCAAAGGCAGCTATAATACAGGAGCCTGAGATGGGACACCGAGAAGGCCAGGGTGGCTGGAGCAAGCAAAGTGAAGGGAAGAGGGGCATAAAATGAGGCCAGGAAGGTGAGGAAGGGTCGGGTCCTGTAGGACCTGGTAGACCTCGGCAAGGATTTGTGAACGAATGTTTCCAGAGAAAGAAAATGATGTCGCTGATGGTGCAGTGAGCGATTAAGAGCTCACCTGCTAACCACAATGTCAAGGTTCCAATCCACCAGCCAGCTGCTCTTTGGGAGCCCTATGGGGCAGTTCTGCTCTGTCCTACAGGGTTTCTGTGGGTGGGAATTGACTCAGTGGCAGTGAGTTTGGCTCTTGTACAGAACATATGGTTGCTATGACTTAAGGATGCGCTTACCGAAAAGGCTCGACCACCACAGAGCTGTGTTAGAGCAGCCCGTCAGTGAAAGTCGTGACTGATGGGTGCTGTAGCTGTGGGATTCCATGACATGCCTGTCAGCACTGTTGGGACAGGAGCTGGAAGGCCCCCTGGAGTAGATTCCTGTGACGAACAGGAAGTTTATCTGTTTTCCTGTCCCTTCCACTTCAAGAGATTTTCTGAGACCATGGCAAGAAAAAACAAATTAGACTTCATCTAGAAAAATGTAAAGGCATTAAAAACACAGTTTAAGAATGAAAAGTAGAAGGGGAGTGGAAAGATTGTAGCCAAAGGAAGAGTTGTGCCTTCGTAGTGGAAGGTTTTGCAGGATTTCTGCACTGGGTGCTTGTCTTCAGTTTAAACTCGGTTGTGTGAAAGCTGGTAGATGCCTGTTGCTCTTGTTTCTCTGGGAACGCTTCGTGAAGCCTCACCTGGCCCTCTCCCTCTGTTTAGATGACAGCGCCTCCGCGGCGAGCAGCATGGAGGTGACAGACCGCATCGCTTCGCTGGAGCAGCGGGTCCAGATGCAGGAGGATGACATCCAGCTGCTCAAGTCCGCCCTGGCTGACGTGGTCCGGCGGCTCAACATCACCGAGGAGCAGCAGGCCGTCCTTAACAGGAAAGGACCGACCAAAGGTGGGCGACTTAGGGTCCTGGGAGCCAGGGCAGGAATGGCCGCGTCGCAGTTTCTTCTCTAGGAGATACAGCGCAATCTTGCGTGCCGACAGAATCACAGCTTAGGATGACGAAGGAACGAGCTCTGCTCTGTCCTGGTCATCTCACCAAGGGGGGTGATATTTTTAGCTTGCTGATGAAATGTGTTCATGAATTGTATAGCCCAGACCCAACCCATTACCACTGAGTCGATTCCAACTCATAGGAACCCTATAGGACAGAGTAAAACTGCCTCATGGAGTTTCCAAGGAGGACCTGTGGGATTTGAACTGCCAGCCTTTCGGCATCAGGGGTGCCAAGTAGTGTCAATTTGTAGGTCATCCGTGTGTCTTTGTTGGGCCAAGGAAAGAAGCATCCAGAGTGAACTGCTGAGGACAGCCGTTGTTTGGGATTCTCTGGAATGGTGACAACCTGTCATAAAGAACCCGGGCCCCTTTTGGAGGGTGCCACTCGCTTTTTGGGTAGCTCTCACATCTTTCTGTGTCACTAGCTTTACTGTCCACTTGGGTCAGCATGACAAGCACCTAGCTGATCACATCCCCCACAGGGGGCTCTGAGCCAAGTAGGAGGGCACAGAGCCACTGGCCCTTCCCTGGAGGAGCCCAGAATCCCCATGCTTGTCACTGACTTTTTTTTTCCTTTTCATCTGAGAGGCCCCTCCTGGACAAAGCCTTCTGTTTCTCTGTGTCTGCATTCTGTGATGACATAGCTCACTCCAGAGTTCTGTACCTGAGGGTTTTTTTTTTTTTTTTTTTTTTTTTTGAGAATTGAGATCACATTTTCTCCTTGGCTCCTAGGAAGGAGCTCAGCTGCTTACCAAAAGGGTCAGCACTTGAACTCCACCAGCTACTCCTCGTCAGCCCCGTGGGCAGTTCTACTGTGTCCTATAGGGTCTCTGTGAGTTGGGATTGACTCAGTGGCAGTGGGTTTGCTTTTTTGGTTTGTTTGTATATTTAATACTTTTTTGGAGTCCTTAGTCCAAAAATAACCTGATTCCTGTCGAGTTGATTCCAACTCATAGTGACCCTATAGAACAGAGTAGCCTTATCCTGTGGACTTTCCGAGGAGTACCCGGTGGATTTGAACTGCCGACCTTGTGGTTAGCAGCCATAGAAGTTAACCACTCCACCAATGCTGAATGAGAAGGTGGGGTGCAGATTTACCCAGAGGGGCGAGCTATATTTGCAAGGTCACAGCCGTTTGTAAACCCTGTGGAGCCCAGCTCTCTTCAGACAACTAGGGCTGCCGTGGGTCAGAGTTGTTGCAGTCACAGCTGGTTTAAATGCCTTTTAGTGACCCAACTCATAATTGTTCAGAAGTAAAATGCCTCATAGAACTTGATACCCTGCTAGTTAGCGCCTTCCAACGGCGACACACTGGAGTCTTTGCCGGCATCATGTTTCCTTGTGGCCAGGTTAGAAAACACAGCTTATCTTGATGGTAAATTTCTTTGGTGCAAACATTCTGAGATTGGGCAAACTTAAAGGGCGTGTGTTTTAGTCACCTGGTACTGCTCTAATAGAAAATACCATGAGCGGAAGGCTTTATGAAGAGAGATTTTATTGACACAGTCCAGTCAGCCATAAATCCATTTATGAGTTATAGGTCCATTCAGTAGGAGACATTGTCACAGCCCAGTAGGCTGAGTCCAAGTTCTAGGACAGCATCTCAGCACAGGAACCTCAGGTCCACACATAGGACGTGCTCTGCTCTCAATCTTGGTGGTCTGAGGTTCCCCGTCTCTCTGCTCACGTCTCTCCCTGCTGTCCCCCAGCTGGTCACTGAAGTCCCCCCCTCACCAGCATGACTGCTGCCCACTCTCCATCATCAACATCACAGAGGCGGGATTCACAACACAGGGGAAGAACAGCGCCATATTGGGACTCATAGCTGAGTCAAATCAATACATACATTTTGGGGGGACAGCGCAATCAATGACAGCATGTTAATGACTTTTGAAAAATCCTTTTTCAGTTTGTTTGTGCCGAATAGATTATTTTACAGTTAGCGTATCTTCTGTGGAGTTAGGAAAGGTACCACGCGTAGGTGCGTGTGGTAGTTTTCTCCTCAAGTGCGTGGCTGCAGTGTCCCCCAGTCCGCTGTAAGAAACCGTCTTCTCTGTCCTTCAGGATAAGTCTCCCCAGCTCCGAGTGAGATACACACTCCAGCACGTGTCTGCATTCTGAACAGTCCTTTAAGTAATCTTTCTCCTGCCTGTTTACCAGGGGACTAGGTTATTTTAAACAGAAACCAGGTTATTTGAGGTATTCTGGACCTATTCAGCTTTCCAGAAATAAATCTGATGACTACTGGACCCTAAAGGGTAAATTTGAAAGGATTGCTTTATATAAAACTTCAGTATTCTAAGCCATCTTTATTTTTAGAAAATTAAAAGAAAGGGAGTTTGCCCAGGAATTTTCTTTCCTTGATTAGGAGTGAGTTTTGATGTTTATACAAACTTCTTGGGAGAGAAGTAAAGTTTCCTAGTTACTGGATGTTTCTTTGTAGCATTCTTTGCATAAGTAAAAATAAAGTGTGGCAGGCAGCCTGTCACCCAGGGACCAGAGCCAGCGTGGCGGCTGAGCTCCAACTGCCGCCCTTTTGGTTGGGACCCAGGTGTGTAGCCATGGCGCCACCAGACTGTGTTAGCTAAGTGTGTCTGACAAATTAAAAATTTTAAGCTCTTTACTATGCATGAAACTGATTAATCATTAATTCTTTATCTTGCTTAACCAAGATTAGGACACCGGTTCTTACATCCATTGCTTACTCTTTCTTCACGTGAATTCATGATTGTAGAAAACAACTTCCTCATTTAGGCAGAACACACTATTGTTTCTGGGTTTTTTTCCTCATTAATTGCTCTTCCCAGTTTACATAAGTGTTCTGTAGTGATTTGTAGGAGCATGTTAGCAGATGCATTTCTTTTGTTTTCCAGAAACTAAGGAAGATTGCTTTTAAACTTTGTATTATAGAAAATTGCAAGCATATGTAAAAATAGAAAGGCGTACCTTTTGCCTGCTTTATCTGTCATCAACATGTTGTTGTTAGGTGCCGTTGAGCTGGTTCCGACTCATAGTGACCCTGTGAAGAACAGAATGAAACACGGCCCGGTCTTGAACTGTGTCCACAATTGACTTTATGCTTAAGCCCATTGTTGCAGCCACTGTGTCAGTCCATCTCTTTGAGGGTCTTCCTTGTTTTTGCTGACTCTCCACTTGACCAAGCATGATATCCTCCTCCAGGGACCGATCCTTCCTGACAACATGTCCAAAGTATGTAAAACTCTGTCTTGCCATCTTGGCTTCCAAGGAGCACTCTGGTTGTACTTCTTCCAGAACAGATTTGTTTATTCTTTTGGTGGTCCATGGTACATTCAACATTCTTCTCACACACCACACTTCAAAGGCATCAATTCTTCTTCTGTCTTCTCTGTTTCATGGTCCAGCTGTAGCAAGCATATGGTGTGCTTGAAAACACCATGGCTTGGGTCAGGTGCTTTTGGTCTTCAAGGTGACATCCTTACTTTTGAATACTTTAAGCCAAAAGCCAAGCCAAGTGCCGTCGAGAGTCTCTAAAGACCTTAAAGAGGTCCTTTGCATCAGATTTCCCAGTGTAGTACATCTTTGATTTCTTGACTGCTGCTTCCATGGGTTTTGATTGTGGAATTACCAATATTAGGTCAAATTTATTTTATTTGTTATCCCTCTTTACATCCTGTTGGCCCGTAAAGGATTATTTTAAAGCAAATTTAAGGCATAGTATCATTTTTATCTATAAATATGTCAGAATGTGTTTCTAAGATACAATCTCTTTTGGGAAATCTGCAGCACTATCAACATACTTAAAAGTTCACATTATTTCATAATATACTGTAATATCACGTCAACACTTGATTTCCCCAGTTGTATAATAAGTGACTTCTGTATCATTTACACCCTTTAAAGTGTACAGTTCATTGGTTTTTCAGAATTGTGCAACTTCAGAGCTGTGCAAATATCTTCACTATCAGATTTTAGAGCCTCTTTGATCACTCCAAAAGGATACCCTTGCCAGTGTATTTACTAGTTTTTTGTTTGTTTGTTTGAAGATGAATGAGCCGTGACCTCCAGAGGTCAACGATGAGGTTTTTTTTTTGTTTGTTTTTTGTTTTAAATCATTGTTACTTCATGAATTTTGACATGTTTGTGGTATTTGAATTCATTGGCATCACTCTGCTTTTTGATGCTCAGGTGGCGCCCTCTTGGGCAGTGGGAGCCCCCTGAGGTTGGCTCCTGTGCCTTCCGCTGTGTCCTCAGTAATCTTTCATTGCTTCCTTGTTTTCTTGTGTTACGAGGTGATCTAGGTCTTCTTATACATTTCCTGTCCTAGACCTGGAATCTGCCATTTGCCCAAGAGGCGCCAGTGCCTCTTACTGAAAAGTGGTATTTAGAGACCATAGCCTGGGCATTAAGGGAACTCAGTATTTTTGTGCTGGTTGATGCTTCTGGACCTTTTCAGGGTACAAAACTAAGAAAGAAAGAAAACCAAAGCATGAGTTCATACCACTGTTTCCATTTACATTTAGGATTACATGGTTTACAGTTAATTTCTTTGATTTTGTATTCATCTCTGCTTATCTTATACTGAAATCTTGATTCTAAATTGCATGGATGTAATTATTTATTGGCTTTATCCTAATGTGTAGAAACTAGTTTAAAAATAGTGATGAAACAATACCGAAAATATTTAAGAAATTTCTACAGTTCTTTTCTTTCTAAACCTATATCACATTAGCCAGCAAAGTGCTGTCAAGTCAGATCCAATATATCACATTACAAGCCAAGTGCCGTCAAGTTGGATCCGACTCATGGCTAGGGATCACCAAATTACTGTGTTTTAAAATCACACGAGATAATTTTTCTCTGGGTGTTTAATGTTTCCCTTGGTAAGTTAGACTTGTTTGATGTTATTACCAGTTTTTAGGGTTTTTTCATTTTGATTAAATTATGTCATATAATTATGGATAACTTTTATGTAATTCCAGAGACAAAACAATAAAACAAGGTAGATTCAGCAAAAGCTGGCTTCCACCCTTGTCCACTCTATCCTCTTGCCACCTTGGCCTTCGGCATGCCAGTTTATGTTTGTGATAGAGTCCTAGACGGGGAACTGCTGGGTCTAAGCCAGACGCATTTGCCACTGTGCTGGGTGTTGGTGGCAGCCGTGACAGAGCTCTTCCCCAGCACTTATGTCATTGTCTGCTTTGTCTTTAAAATGTTCTCAAACCAGGAAGCTGAAGTGAGTTGCCTTCTCTAATCCCAAACATGGTCATCTTTTAAATTTTGAAATAGGTGATTGGGAATTGTAAGTTCATAATGGTCAGATACTGTGCTAACATCAAACTTTTGATTTTTATACATAGTAACAGTAACTGTGCTGTTAAATAATTAAACTTATTTCTAAATGTCATGGGAAATTTTACTTGTACATTTTATTATAAGCATTGAGTTACTAATATGGTCTTTGTTCAGAGAGCTTCATCATCTTTAGATTATAATTCCGTATCAGCATCACTATGTTGTGATGTACATCGGTAGACTTGACTTGCTATACTTGTATCCTGTATTTGCATTGATAATCATTTAAAAATTATGGATAGTATTTCTTGCAGTGTGGGTATAATGAACCTATCATTTAGAAAGATGAAAAAAAAGTAAAAAACAAAACCTCAGGCTTAACTGTGGATATTTTTAGATCTCAAACCTGAATCTGCAGTTAGAACCAGGGACTTTCTGTTACCAACTGTGAGGTAATTTTGCAGGAAATTGAACTCAGGTTAATTTTATCGAGATCTCATAAGAAATAGTGTGAAAAGGGGTAGGGGGAGGGGAGAACAGTTGCAATAGAATAATGGGGAAAGTTCCAGGTGTTATATGGCCAATCGACATAGATTGTAAGCTTTTACTTAGGTGACAATAGAATTCATTAAAAAAAAGAAAAAGTCGTCTGAGAAGTAGCAGGAAACTGCTAACCGAAAATATCCTACAATTCTGGAAACTGTGTGTTACAGTGGACTGGAATTGGGTTCCCCCAGATTATGTGTGTGTCCCAACTGCTGTGTGTCCTTGCTACCCTATTTGGGAGTACGGTTTTCTCTGTTATGTTGATGATGTCAGTAGAGGATGTATGTTAAGCCTACTGCTGTTCCAACATAAAAAGAGCATGCTGGTCAGGCACACAGAAGCCAGCTAGATGATAGATGGGGGGCGAGGGTTCAGCACTGCTCCTCGGAGGTTTCCAGGGGATGCCAAGGAGATTGTCCCCCAGAGCAATCAGGGAGAGCCTTCCCCTAGAACTGGTGCCCTGAATTCAGGCTTCTAGCCTTCTAGACCATAAGAAAACAAATTTCTGTTCAGTGAAGCCACCCACTTGTGGTATTTCTGTTATAGCAGCGTTAGGGCGCTGAGACACTGGGCCTGCCAACCAAGGGGTCTGTCTGTTGGCGTCTGTTGGCTTCGGCTCCACCACCTGCTCTCTTCACTGTGGTGACTGACGGGTCTGTCCCAATGGGTTTATGCAGAGTGGCTGACTTGCAGAGAAACTCAGAACACTGAGTTAAATAAAACCACGCTTTTTCTGAACACTCAGCTTGCATGAAATAAGATCATAGATTTCAGAGCAAGTAGATATCTTAAAAAATGTTTAGACACTGAATTATACATGTAGAGATGATTGAATTGATGTTTTATTGTGTGTATTTTTTACCACAATAAAGAAATTAAAAAAAATAAAGACTTACAGACTAAACCCTTTCCTTAACTGATGAGGAACATGAGACCCAGAGGGACTGTCATGAGTCCCAGGGCCAGTCAATGACACCGCGGTGGCTGAGCTCTGGCTCTGACTCCTGGCCCTGAGCCCCTGGCCTGTGCTCCAGTGCCCCGTCTCTGCCCGTCCTGAGCCCACGAAGCTGCGTCCTGTTGGGCTGTTCTGACTCTCTGTGCTCAGGGCCCTGCCCAGGCACAGTGCGACGCATTTGGCCCCAAGTCCCTCTTGATCCTAGTCTACATGCCGCATTTAATTCTGTCCAAAGAGGAAGCAATTAGAACATTTCCTAATCTGAATGTCACTGTGGATGATAACTACCACTCCCTGTGTTCCTACTGTATGCCAGGCACTCTGCTGGTATTAAGGTGTAAGAACATGTACTCTGCCCGAAATCAAAGCAAAGAAATTTCCTGCAAGTTCAAGACGCTTCAGCCCGGGAACACGGCATTCACCAAATGCTCCAAAATAGTGAAGTCATGGAGGGACATTTATGAGGTAAAACACAGGATTCTGGCTGGAGGTTGTGATAACAGGTCAGCAGGAAATGAGACTGTGCAAAGCAGGGGTTTTGCAGTGACTGGTTGGAAATATGTATGTGGGCTGTTTGGAGTGGTTAAGAGCGGGACTAAGAGTGGGGTTTTACAGGATTGTTGTTGTTAGCTGCCTTCGAGTTGGTTCTCATTTATAGACACCTTAAGTAGGACAGAAGAAAACACTACCCTGTCCTCTACCATCTCACAGTCCTCGTTCTGTCTGAGGCCACTGCTGTAACCACTGTGTGAATACATCTCATCAAGGTCATCCTCTTTGTTGCCAACCCTCTGCTTTACCAAGCGCAGTGTCCTTCTCCAGGAACTGGTCCTTCTGATAACACGTCTAAAGTCTGTGAGAGGCAGTCTTGCCATTCTTGCTTCTAAGGAGCATTTTGGTTTTATAGGGTAGTCCAAGTTAATTATCTTAAAACATTTCCTAAGGGCTTCTAAGAGATTCCTGATAAAGGATCTTGTGTCAAAACTCTCCCTAGTAATATGTTCCTTATCTTTAGTGTAATCCCAGAGGAAAACATTGTCTTTCTTGTGTACTGAATTCCATCTAAGGGACTGATGGTTGCAGGGGGAATCCTTTCCTTTGTACTGGAGTCTGACTGAGGCTTGGAAGGTTCCAGGGGAAGTAAGCAGAGCAGAAGTGGAGTCCAGGTCTTGGTTGTGGAAGTCTTGCACACTGGAACTTGGGATTCCTGACCCCACAACCGCCTTGCAGTTGGGGCTTGTCTTATGGATAAAGAAGTGGAGGCTTGGAAAAGTTAAATGACTTATCCAAGGCCACTTAGCTAATGGGTAGCTGAGAGGGGAGTGGACCTAGTTCTGTCTGACTTAAATGTCCTTGCTCTTAATCTCCCCTGAGGAGGGATGCCAGCCATCCTGCTACCCCTTGGAGTAAATGCATTCTAAAATTATGCTGTGTTCTGCCCTAGGAACAAGGAAATCTTATTTAACACACATGCACCTTTTCTAAACCAGAAGATTGTCTCGTGCCTTATGTTCATGTAGAAGCTAGGGACTCATTTGTCTTAGGATCTGATGAGCAGGAAATTGTGTTTAAAAACTTCCCTGGTGATGTTTATCTATTGGATTTTTAAAAAAGGTTGCTTGTCTAATATTTCGTAATAAATACTCTTGTGTCCTGCGGTCTCCATGATCTAATCTTGTTGAAATTGGAGGCGTTTTTCTCTCCCAGTTTTCTTTTATGGCAGCGACCTCTCTTATTTGGGGGACTAATCAGTTTTAGACATGAAAGAAAGTGGGTAGAGATGTCATGTGCAGAACAGAGCTTTAATGTGTCGGTGGTAGGGACGGCCGTGCTGTGTTAGACCTCGGTGCTGTCAAAACCCTAGGATGCCATCAGCGAGGGCGTACCAGTGATTGGATCTCTCTGAGGGAGGCTCCTTCTGGCTTCCTTTTCATTTCAAGAGTGGTCACCCTCTCCGTCCTCCTCCACTCCCCCCACCTTCTCCTTTTCTCCCCCGTCTAATTTTCTTTCTTTTCTTTCCTAATTTCCCGTCATAACTTTAATGGTTCTGTTTGCTCCCAATGCTGTTCCATTTCTATTGCAGCTTAATATGTAAAATCACATTATACACTCTAGGGAGGCCCACTGCATGCACATGATTTTCTTTTCATGGGTTTCTAAAATCTTATTTTGCATTTTGGGGCAAGGACAATACTACATTATTATGAAGCTGAATTTTAAAATTAAGACTAAAAGAAAAAAAGTGTCAGCAACTTGAAAGCAGCAACATAATGCCTTTGTGATGAAGCAGTGCTTTTGGTCCTAAAATTTAATGCAGTTTTGATCCACAAATAAATGTGGAGGACATTCTGTGTGTGAGGTCCCTGAGTGGTGTCAAAAGTTAACGAGCTTGGCAGCGAAGTGAAAGATTGGGGGTTTGAGTCTACCCAGGTGCCTCAGGAGAAAGGCCGGACAATCTATCGCTGAGAAACCAGCCACTGAAAACCCGATGGAGCACGTGCTGCTCTGTGCGCAGGAGGGCTGCACGCGGGGAACCCGGGGAGCACGTGCTGCTGTGTCACACGGAGGGCTGCGGGCGGGGAACCCGGGGAGCACTGCTGTGTCTCAGGACCAACCTGGGACCCGGGTAGGGGCTGTCAGTGAGGCTGGAGAATGAGGAGCCAGGCTGAAGGCTGGGTTGCAGCGTGAAGCAGTACTCCCCCCCGCCCCCGGCACTCTGGATAACAGCATTTGCAGTGCTGGAGAACTTGCTGGAAAGGCAACTTCCCCGGCCTCAGCCCAGCCCTATGGAATAAGACATTCTGGAGTGGGGCGTAGAAATCTGCATTTTAAAAAGTCCTTCAGGTGATTCTGACACACACTGAAACTTGAGAGCATCCTCACAGAAACAAACCTGAGGGCCTCCGGACAAGGTGGGGGTCTGTTGTTAATTGGTGTCCTGTCCACATGTTGGTGGGTGCGTCGGGATAGAATAAGGCAGGGTAGGTGGGACGAGCACCAGCGGCTGGTCGCTGTGTGGGAATACTTGTGTCTGCTTTGGCGGAGAGCGGAGGTCGGGGCTGGTGTGCTTGCCCTTCCCTTCTCTAGGCCTGGTTGTTACACTGGGCTGGACGAGATGCACTAAGGTCTCAGTGACAGAAGACACTGTTTTCCAGGTCAGTGGACACTCTGCTCACCACCCACCGCTGCTGTCATCATTTCAGCCCTGAAAACCTGCGGTTGGTGCTGGGACCGGCCGTGGGGCGAGGGGCCATCAGGAAGCCCTGAGGGATGTGTGTTTGGACAGAGCCTGCAGAAGGCAGGGGGCAGCTGCCGGGGCCGTGCGGCAGGAGGCGCTGGAGAGACGGCGCTGGGGGGGCAGAAGGGGCTGCTGAGATGGTTGACTCTCGCCGGGGCTGACGTAACCGGGCCACAAACCGGGTGACTTCACAGCAGGCATGTATTCCGTCTGCCCCGTGGAGGCCGGAAGTCTGAAGTAAAGGCCGCGGCAGGGCTGCTCTTTCCCTGAAGGCCCTCTGCCTGTCCCCTGCTCCCGGGAGTGGCTGGCGGCCCTCAGCGTGCCCTGGCGTGGGGCCGCGCCCCTCTGGTCTTCCCTTTTGTCTTCACCCAACATCCTTCCAGCTTACGTGTGTGCTCACTTCCTTGTAAGGACGTGAGTCACTGGCCTGAGGACCCACCCTAATGCACTATGACCTCAGTTTAGGGCGGCACATCTGCCGAGGTCCCTAGCCTGTCTGCCCACTTGTTAGAAGCAGCGTTGTTCTGCGGGGTCTTCCTGGCCGGTAGTTGGTAACTTGTCAGCTATTCTGGGTGTTAGCCATTCTGACAGGCGTGTAGTGCTGTCTCACTGTTGTTTTAGTTTATATTTCATTAACAAAAGAGGATGTTGAGCATCTTTTTATCTGCTTATTTGTTATATTTGATGAGGTATCTGTTCACATTTTTTTGTCCATTTTTTTATTGTTTTTTTTTTCTGTTGAAATTTCAGTCCTTTTGTATATTTTGTGTATAAGTCCTTCATAAATATGTGATTTGCACAAATTTTCTGCCTAACTGTGGCTTGTCCTTCCATTCTTGTATCATTATCTTTCAAAGTGCAAAGTTGTTTTAATTTTAAATAAAGTCCAGCTGACTAATGTTTTTCTTTCATGGATTGTACTTTTGGTTTTGTACTTAAAAATGCATCACTAAAACCAAGGTCACAAAGATTTCTCCCCTGTGTTTTCTTCTAGAAGTATCACATTTAGGTCTACGGTCTGTATTGAGTTAATTTCTGTGTAAAGTGTGAGTACTGTGTTACCATAAAACCTAGATCCATGCTGTCTACCTCAAAGCCAGTAGTGAGCCAGATCAGGTAGACAGTCACGAGATTCGTTTTGTGTATCAGCACACAAAGGACAGGGGACTGGGTCCTCAGAGCCTGTCTCCTTGAGTCAGGCTGAGCGTTTTTATTAGGAGGCTAGCGTAAACATTAGGTGTGAGGGACGGAAGAATGTGGGCAGTCTGAGGGGGGGGGTGGGTAGTCCCAAGATGGGCATCAGAAGCCTGGAGGAGGGCCCACCCGGAGTTCTCGGGGGGTGGCTGTCTGGGGAGGGGGTTGGTGCATGGTATCTCCACCTGTTTGATGATCCAGAGAGAACCTCAACAAACCATCCGTGAAGAGCCTGGCTCTGTGGCCGGTGCATCACCTCGCCTCCTCGCAGTCTCGGTGTGTCACAAGCAGAGTTTCCCTGGAGCGAGGCAGGGTTAGGAAGCCAGGGCTTGAAGAAAAACAGGTACATGTGGAGAGAAATGGAGTGAGCCCTGCCTCCTTCTTTATGCCAGGTACTCCACCTGTGTCTAGGTTTGTTATTCCAGGCCAGTTGTTGAAAATCCCACCCTTCCTGCTGAGTCGGCTTGCAGCTCCGTCTGTCCTGCCGGTTCTTTTGAGCAATGCTTTCCCTTTCTGGGGATCTTACGTTCCGTCCAGAGGTCCCCCCTCCCAGGGAAAGTTCTGATTTCCTTCTCTGCTTGCCTTGCAGCGAGGCCGCTGGTGCAGACCCTGCCTCTGAGATCCACTGTCAGCAACGGCGCCGTGTTACCAAAGAAACCGAGTGGCGCTCTGCCGTCCCCCTCCGGGGCCAGGAAGGAGCCGGCTGTGCCAGCCACCCGCAGGTAGGCCAGGCGTGGCTCCTCGTCGGGGCGGCGCTCTCTCCTTCTTTGATCTGTGCCTAGACAGTGACTGGTCTGAGTGAAAGCTTGTAAAAGAAAAAAAAGGACAGTGTTTGCTATGTTGCCATTACAGAAACCATATACATTTATTATTCTTTTGTTTTATTATCCGTTTGTTTTAGACTTAGTTATGTTGTCTTTGAAATCTCATTGACTGAAACCATAGCATGCCATTTTGTATTTTTTATTTGCTGCTCTCTCTTGAGAAAACAAAGATGAATTTGCTTTTCCCAAGTCCATACTTGGAATACAGGAAAAATCAGTTTTTATCTACAAAGTATGTGCAAGTTTATGCCTCTAAATCCTGCCTGTCAGGGTAGTGCTGGAGATTGATGTTGTCTGTCACAGAGATCGTACTCTGTCACGGAGGCCACCGTCTGTCACGGAGATCATCGTTGGCTTGTAACTTTTCTTCCGTTTCGTAGTTGTTGTGTCAAAATTTTATGTCTTGTTTGCCAGGCCACTGTTCTAAAGGTTTAGGCTCTGGAACATTACAGGCCTGATGGTTGTTATCTTGTGTAGAAAGCCATAAAGAGTTTCTCCTACAACTCAGCCTTGTTGTTGTGCACTGAGAATGGAGCTAATAACAGGCCCCTGTGCACCGGGGACGTGGGGCATGAAGGTGCGCCAGGTGCACTGAGGATGCCCGGTGGGCTTGCAGGAGTTGGTGCTGGACTCCGGGTGAGGCTGTGACTTGTCACGGAAGTCTCCTGAGCCCCTTCTGGGTGTCTGCACAACAACTGGTCCTCCTCCAGGCACGTTTTCATTGGGTCTCATCAGGGGGAGTTTCGTGTACTTCTACTTTCTGTTTTAAGAAAACTGGTTTTACGTGGCTGTTTAGAACTTTTAAGTGAAGTTCTTGGCCTCGTTTCCTATCTGTTTAATACTTGTTCGAATTATTTTTGTTTATAAGTGACACCTGATGACCTCCTGGATTCTAATTGGTAGCAGTAGATATAGACAATCCTTTTATCTGTCTAGGTGTTATAAGATTGCTAGCAGTGACTTTTTCAGTTAGTCGGTAATTAATGAAGAATGAGATTCCTTTTCTTTACTTTTAAAGACAATAGAACTTTGTAATTGATACCTCTTTAGTATTTGGAATTTGAATAAAAGGAAAAAAAAATTTTTGGAGCAAGAAAAGGAAACAAAAACACAAATGTAGATGTAATTTCTAGATTTGGGTTTATTTGCTTCTCCTGAGAGCTAATGTCAAGCATTCCTGCTGTTTGATTTTGTAAATGTCTGTGTTTAGTCCCAAGTAAGTCTGATGAGGGGTAGTGATGCCCTTCACCCGCAGACCCTTGACAGTTTTCTTAGACCTCAGTGGACTCATCAGCATGATTGCTGGACTTCTTGACAAAACTGTATTTTGAGTTGTAATGTCTGAAACAGTTACTCAAGGTAGGGTGGTGCTCGGGGGTGAGATTTCTGACGCTGACTGCAGGAGGGACACTGAACCATAAAGCGCAACCAGTCCTTTCCCCCAGAATGAAGAAGACGGGGTGTTAGTGGGTGCTTGACCCTTGGTGAGTCAGAGATGGTAGAGAAGTGATTCTGGGGTGGTAATGAAAGCCTAAGTGCCAGATTTTTCTTACACCATTTTCTCTAGTCCCTGAAACAGTCTTGCAAGGGAGATACCATTCTCTAGCTAGACAGTGAGGAAACTGAGGCTCAGGGAAGTGAAATAGCTTTCCAGAGGGTCCCAGGCAAGAAAGTGAGGAGCATGGGGTCAAAGCCAGGTCATCTGGCCCTAGAAGCCTCTCTTGTCACTCTGCTGGCTGCTCCCTGGTTGGCCCTGGTATCTACTGACAGAGCACTGCCTGTAGTCACCACATGGAACCCGTCCCTCAGTCGCGCCCCATCCCGTCAGCACCCTTGTGAGCAGCAGTGGTGTGCTCAGAGGCCGCGGTGAGTGATAACACAAGCAGCAGTCAGAAGAAGGCAACTCTGAGTGGAGACTCCCGGCCAGGGGCAAGTTCCAGAGACAGCACTGCCCGTTAATCAGGAGCTCCCGGGCTGGACACCAACTCAAGAGCCAGGCCTGACCCGTGAGCAGAGCCTGGGCGCTCCTGCTGCCGTGCTTCTGCGTGTTGGATAGGGCTCATGGGTGGTGATGACTGTGAGTGACATTACAGAAAGGAAGAAAGAGAGGCAGAGAGGGGAGGGAAGGGAAGGGAAAGCTGACATTGTTAGAGAATCCACTAACGCCGAGTTGCTTCTGACTCCTGGTGGCCCTGCAGCACGGAGTGAAACTGCCCTGTCGGGTTTCCAAGGAGCACCTGGTGGATGCAGACTGCCGACCTTAACCCCTGGGTCATCAGGGCTCTGTGTTGTTACTGGCTATCGTGTGTGTGTGTGTACGTACATGTATACGTATGTATGTATATATATATATATATATACACACAAATACTATATACATGGACATATGTGTATCTGTATGTTTGTGTTAGCATTCAAATGGCGAGCTTCCTTCCAGAAATATTCTAAGGGCTCTGTGGCTATTTTTTTAAAATTTACAGAATAATCAGTTAGATTTATCTGATACACCAGGTTCGTGTGGAGCAACCCCATGAGACACATGGTTTTCTAGCTGGCGTGTGAAGGCTCTTCAACGTGAGGGTGCAGTGACTGTTCTGCTTGAGCTCCTGGGGACCTAAGTCCCATCCGTTTGTGAGTGGGACACGTGAACACCACCTCCCGTTGTTACCTCATGATCGAGTTTATGTAGAGCTCTCACTAGGGGAGAATTGGAAACAAAAGGAAGCAAGCAGGGCACTCGGGACACGGGATTAAGATTCCCTCAGACTTGCCAGTGTGTTTGTGATCACGTAGGAATTCTCCCCTGTCCGAGTTCAGAACTGGCCCAGCTGGTGCAGGCGTGGCTAGAGGGATAGGTGTGTGTTTGCTTTTCCCATGTGTTTGTCCGCCTGGTGCTTAAGGAAAAAATCCTGTTCGGAAATTGTCTAATAACCCCTTGCCTATGCTTTGTGTTGCCAATTAAGCCTTCAATTGGGGGATTGATTTGGAGTCCCTGGGGAAAGCTTTGTTGCCATCAGTCAGGAAAAGCAGCAGAAAATCCCAGGAAGACAGAGCGGGTCATCCCTGCTCCGTGGGGCTGCTGCGGCTGACAATAGCACAGGCTTCCAGTGGCTCGGGAGGGGGCCCGAGCCGCCTTCTCCCAGCCCGTGGGTGCAGTATCACAATAGAGCGGCCTGTGAGAACCAAGATCAAAGAGCAGGCGGGTATGAAAAGAGCTTTATGTGAGAAGTGCTCCCGTACCACGTATCTGCTGCTTCCAAACACACGGCCCATAGTGCTTTGGAAAAATCACCCGCTTGTTTTTTGTTAAAAATGTAGCATTTGTCATTGTGCTGAAATCAGTGCCAATACGTACACGTTTAAGTGGCTAGAAATCCAAAACCTGATTGGACTCTATTTTTAAGAATTATTTAAATGTGTTTCTCTATTGTTTAGAAATGTTGAAGCAGAGCTGTTAAATTCATGTTTCCAGACTTTCTCAGTAGTGAAGTAGAGATTGATGTATTGTACTGCCCAGCGAAGGAAGGCCCAGTGGCTGGCTGCCTGTCCCCGTATCAGCAGCCAGAGCATTCTCCCTCGACCCTCAGGTTCTGTGGGCCTTTCTCAGGCCACTGGCCTTCTAGGAAATCACTTGATTATTGCCCCAGTAATGTTTTTTAGATGGTGAAAGACTTAATGTTGTTGATTATCAAGTAATTAGTGATTATTAAGTGAAAGACCTCGGTCGTCAGAGTGCTCCTGTAGTTTGCAGGACAGGCCGGGCACACACTCTCATTCTCCTGTCCTTGCTTCCGCAGCACCCGATCTAGCACCTGGATGGGATTGACACCTAATCAGTGTTTGTTGCATGAATAATTGTTTTAATGTAGGGTCAGTCAGCACTGCTGTTCTTATCAGTAAAATCACCAGAAAATAACTGGTCCTACCTAAGAGCTATCTGCCAGACTTCTATTTGTTTGACTGTAAAAGTTTGGGGTCTTTTAGCAAAATCTTGGAAAACCAATTTTTACTTCCAAATCACATAATGAAAGAAAGGCATAGTTGTGGTTAACCGTGATCAGTGTTGGTATGTGACCATAAGAAGAAACAAGGCCACTCTTCTCTGGTCCCCAGCTGCCAGTGCCAACACTCATGATGTCTAAAATCGCCATGAGCCGGAGTCTACCGAATAGTTGGCTGAGGTCATAGCCGACAGTGACAGCAGCGTTGCTTTTGAATGGGCCAGAGACTTTCAGTGCGCTGTGTGCTGCAGTGTAGGAAAGCTGCCTTTTCAGAGTCGGGAAGTCTGTGGCTGGATGTGAAAGGTGGGAGTAGGCAGGCAGGCAGGTGATGATGGCGGCTGTGCCTTTCGGTGCCAGCGAGCTGACTCGCCTTGTGCACTGAAAGATGCAGGCGTCATGGGCACTGTTTCACGAGCCAGCGTGGCCCCGCTTCCAAAACCCAGAGTGCTCCTTCCACTCGCCGTCCGGCAGGTGCAGGCCGGCTCCGCAGGCCACCCTCGGTGAGCAGGCAGTGTGGCTCTCGCCTCTGCCCGGCTCTCGCCTCTGTCCTCATGAGTCAGATGTCTTGTCTTCAAGCTGTGTTTTCTGTCCCTCACTTGGAGTCCTGGCAGATCCTCTTGAATATGAAAGAGCTCTAAACTCTTAAAACAAAATGTCTTTTTTTTTTTCCTATGTATGCAACCATAGTAGATTTTTTTTTAAAGTTTACTCTTTTAGCACAGATGCATGAATGACAGATATCCAGAAGAGTGTGCCGGAGTCTACCCAGGTCTGTGTAGACCAACCCCGGTGTTTCTCCACTGGGATGTGTGCTGTGTGCTCTGTAATCTGTTGAAGCTTATTAAAATATTTTCCCACGCTCGTATCCTTGCACTCACCATTTTTTCTGCTTTGTTTCTGTGCCTCTTCCATGTAGATTAAACAGGTCTGTGAGCCTTCTCAGTGCATGCAGGCTGAATAGAGCAACGCCAAGGTGAGGGTCCTCAGACGCGTGCTGTAACCTTAGCTGCTCCTTCTGTAGTCCTCCCTCTTCATGGTGCTGTAGCTTCGTGGTCTCACCCCCCGCCTCCTACTGACCGAGTCTGAACTCAGGCAGCAGGCTGGTGCCCCACTCCCCAGCTTCTTAGATGGTCCGCAGGCCCTCCCAACCAGCAGCGAGCGGCAGTGTTTCCGAAAGCCCCAGTGGTCATACTGCAGTGGGACGTGGGGGTGGGAGGCCTGGGTAAAGTCTGCCCGGCCACTTGCTGTGTACCTTCACCTCGGTCCCTTTGCAGCCCTAGATTTGTCTCCTCAACTGCAAAATGGGGGAAGTGATACTTTTGCGGGGACCCTGAGGTTTCAGTTAAATGATGTGTGTGAAAGGGAAGGCTCTTAGTGTTAACTGTTGCTGCCGCTGGGCTCGTCTCACCATGGAGATCCCCTGTCAGCTCCATCCCCTGCTAGGTTGAGTCCTAGTTATTAGAAAATTGGTTAGTGTTTGTTATAGGTGATTAATAGTCCTGGTCTCTCAGCTCTTGAGGGTAAAGTATACAGTTCTTAAAATTGCCAGGATCCTTCTGTGAACTTCAGAGGGAGCCCAGGAGCCCAACCAGGGACTGGGGTGGCGGAGCAGCAGACACCAACCCCCAATGGCGCATCCTAGAAGTTCACGTTTTGACCTTAAGGCACACCCTGCTGATTCCAGTTGTGACACTTCCTCAGTTATTGGAAAGATGGTGCAGAACGCACGTTTAAATAAAAATTGTTTTTATCATGATCATCTTTCTTGTGTTTGCTCCTCACACTGCCCGTGTTGCTCTAAGTAGTCCTAGAGTGGGAGATTTTCCAAAAGGCGCCCACCCTGCAGTTTTTGAATGCATGCCGAGTTGTGATTAACTGAGAGATTAGAAGTTACGTAGGGGAAGGACTGATCTTTGGGCAGAAGGACACTGCATACAGGGGAAGGAGAAGGGAAGGAGAGGACGATGAGGCAGAGACTGTAATTGCTGCCCAGGAGGAGTGGCCGCAAAGGACAAGTGTCTCCGTGGGACCCTCCCGGCTCGTGGATCAGGAGGTAGACTCAGCCTGCTGGCTGGGGCCCTGGGCCTTCGGTTCTTCAGCTTCTCGTTGCTGCTCACTGAAAGGCGCCTCGGTCTCTGCCCCCTCCAAAGCCACTTGACACTTCCTAGCTGTGGGGTCTCATCCCACCCCCCACTGTCCTGCCATGTCTGCCCCACAGCAGCTCCCTGACCCTTCCTAAGGGGGGCTTTCTTACTTCGCCCCACTCTCCTAGTGTCCCAGCATCTGTGCTCCCACAGAAGCCACTTGGCTCTTCTAACTGAGGAGAGTCACCCCCCCCAGTCGCAATGTCTGGGTCACCTCAGTCTCTGGTGGCAGTTTCTTTTCCTCACCCATGTCTTTATAAGTGGGTGTTTCTCCCTCACCTCACTGGATACTTCCTTTCGGTCTGTGTTCAGTGGCCCCTCAGTGACCACTTGGTGGACAATTCCTGTCCCTAGCTGTCTCGTGAGTGGCAGACTTGTATTTTCTCCAGCCTGCTGTGTCTCACCAGCACCCCAACTCCACGCACCCAGATCTCACTTGCCACATCTGTTCCTCTTCCCAGAGCCCCAGCCCAGGATGCCACCACCATCGAGCTGCCACTAGATCAGAGCGACTCATGGCCTTCCTGTGATACTTCCACTCTCCCATTCCTTCATTTCATTGAGAGTCACCCATCAAGCCCCTTTGATGCGCTCTGCGGGGTCTACAGAAATAGTAAAGGCGTGGCCTGACGCTGCAGGCAGACAGCTGTTCTGTCAGGACACTTGCCCGGCAGCCCCGTGCTCTAAGCGGGAGCAGCCAGCCCCCACGGACACCTTCCCAGGCTCAGGTTCACGCTCCTGCCGTGGGTTTCACTTTGCCGAGTGCAGGCTTTCCTTCCCTGCTGTGTGATTACTGCACATTCGAGCCACTCGTTTGATCTTTCCAGAAGCTCACAGTCCACAGGAAGCCCTCTCCAAGGCTCCCTTCCCAGACTGTCAGCTATTCTGCTCTCTCTGGATTACACAGCACAAAGTTAAGCCCTTGTGTGGACAGCACTTTTAACTGAAGGCATTTTCCATGCTGTGGACTCTTTCTGTTACTGCGCATGCCGTTCTGTTTGTATTTGTCCCACATGTGCCCCTAGACCAGGGCTCTTCAGTCTCAGCATTGCTCACATTTGGGGTTGGATAGCCCTTTGTGGTGGGGGCTGTCCTGGGTGTTCAGCAACCTCCTTGGCCTTCATCCCTGGAGAGCAACCTCATGCTTGGTGAAGTGGGGAAGAGTGAAAAAGAGGAAGACCCTCGGCAGGAGGGGGTTGACACAGTGGCTGCAACATGGGCCTCAGACCTATGCACTGTTGTCCGGGTGTCACAGGGCTGGTGGCCGTCTTTCCTTCCATGGTCCCTGAGAGTGCTGTGGCAGCCAACTCAAGGACACCTCACCTCGTCTGACCTACAGGGTGCATCCTCCCAGTGTGATGAGCCAAACCTCCTCTAGATGTTGCTAAATGTCCCCTGGAAGACCAAGTGGCCCCCAGCTGAGAACCGCTGCCCCAGACGGACGCTCCCTTTAGGCCCTGGGGTACACTCATCCCATGCTGTCAGGGACCTTAGGGTTTCATTTTCTCTACAGCTTTGAGTTACAGTGGCAGAGAGCAGAGCCACTGATTCTAAGTGACCTCCAGGAAGATGTTTTATCTCTGGAGTTTGGATTTTAGAGCCAATCTAACTTGTAAATACCTGCAAGTATTTGCCTGAGGGGGAGTACATTTAAATGCTATCTTTTGGAAAGCAGTTGTTTAAAATGTGTACTAGGTGAGTATGTACTAGGTGTCTGCATCTTTGTCTGCTTACCAAGGATCAACGGGCTTAAACCCATACCAATTAGTCTAGAAACCATGCATCTAAAATATGCTTCCATTTAATAGTATTTTAAAATTAAGGTTATTAAGAGTGCCTGTAAATACTCTAACAATTTCCTTTCTCTAAATCTGAAGCTCAATAAAAAGCCTAAAATAGAGGTGACCGTGAGCAAGGCAAGCTGACCTGGCACTTTATGGGGATGGGAGGAAAGTGTGTATGGGCGAGTGTTCTCAGAAATTCATTTCAGGATCTGGTACCCCCGAAGAAGGATGAGGCCCAGGGTCCGTGCCGTCTTTGTGTAGGCTGTACAGGCTCTCTCTGTGTGTGTATTGCAGCCCTGGTGGCACAGTGGTTAAGCACTCAGCAGCTAACCAGAAAGGTTGGCAGTTTGAGTGCACCAACCACTCCTTGGAAACCCCAGGGGGCAGTTCTCAGACCTATAGCATTGCTATGAGTTGGAATCGAACCGACGGGTTTTGTGATTTCTGTGTTTATTGTTAAAGTCGGCAGTAAGTAGAACCTTTAAATTTAAGGGTATCATTGTCCTTTCCATCCCATTTTTAGTACCATCAAAAGGACCAGCTCTTCCGAACGAGTCTCCCCTGGTGGTCGAAGGGAGAGCTATGGAGACCCCAAGGGGAACCGAAATCGGACAGGGTCCACCAGCAGCTCTTCTAGCGGCAAAAAGAACAGTGAGAGGTAAGGAACAAGGAACGGCTCGTCTCCGGGCTCCGCTCGTCGGGGCTTGGTTACCTGTTGTCCACGGAGAATGATTCCTAAAGACCTCCTGGGATGCAGATGACCTTCTGGTGAGGAGATCGGGGCTTTGGTCGCCAGCTGTGGGAGGACAGCTGCTGGCTATGTTCACACACAGCTCTGCGGGGTTCATGAAACCACCACTTGAACTCCCAGGGTTCTCATACAGATGTTTGTTGCTTCCTGAGAATTTGCTTAGTACCGAGTCCTTGGACCTTGGCAAGCTGTGCCGAATTTCCACTTGGAGCATCTGACGTTCCCAATGCACCCTACTGCCATTTTAAAACAAGTTTTTATATGTTGTTGTGAGGCTGGCAGCTGTATCTGAGGCTGAGTAAATGGAAAGTTTTACGATTTGTTAGAAAATGTTTTTAATTGGGCTAACACCAGGAATAGGAACCATTTTTCATGTTGGCTTCATGAAATGCAATCACTCCTACTTTTGAATGTGTCTGTGACATTAGTTTATGATGCATTATAGTATCTGTGAAATTAACAGTAACATTTTGTTAGTAAAAGCAAAACTGTAGCATTTGTTTCATGTTTCTGTGGTCCAGTCTTAGCTTTTAAAGGGTGTATCACATGATGGACACAGATCATTTCTCTGCGCACGGCTCTCCAACGCTACATTTTATCCTCCCTTTTGCACATTGTACTTCAGTTACGTTCTCTTTAGCAAGGCTTATCAAGGAATTTCACAGGCTTAGCATGTTCTTCAAATATTCCTGTGAGGAGAAAGCTTTGTCACGAAGCAATTAACTCCATCCCATAGGCTGCGGACATTCCAAGTTTGCAAACCCTTTGGATTCAGTCCTATAAAGGAAACTTACACTCTTTTTGAGTTTTGTTCTTAAAAGATACTTTTTGTAGGGGAAAAAAATGCAAACACTTCTCATATCTCTGGCAGGTCAAGTCCACTTGTCCTTTATCAATTTTTGGACCATTGACACAGGACTCTGTCTTGTGATTTAGGCTCCTAGAACTTCTTATCACAAGATTTTGCTGACTGGGTGATAAATAGTACCTTGGAAACATGCCTGAGTGGGTGGAACAGCAACAGAAGTGAGTTGTGAGAGAGGTGTGGCAGCTTAGGTCTTCTCTGCTTTGAGAGTAAGCTTTGCGAGTTGACCCAAAATGCCTAGATCTTGGCAGTGCTGAGTGACTTGGCCCCTTCTTTGCACATCTGATTTTTATTAAAGATTTCCAGAAAGATCCGCATTGTGTAAGCTTCAAATTTATCTTTTAGATTCTATGGCTTTGTTAAGTGTGCTGGGTAAATATTTCCATAAAATTTCCACAAAAATATTTACGAAGAGATTAAAAAAAAAAAAAGGCCACAGTAGGAAGTCATGATTTGGAACTGAGGGACGGGGAGAACACACTGATCGCTTTCTAGAAATAATTCAAGCAACTAAACCTGTTCATTTTTAAGCAGAACCCCTGCCTCCTTGTGACAGTGAGGTGCCGGTGTGTCTGTCCCGACTCCCAGCGAACTCATGCCCAGCAGAACTGAGCCCTGTGCGGCCTGGTGCTGTCCTCACGGTCGTCACTGTGGCAGCCCGCTGGTGCGGCCGCCGTGCCGGTCCACCTCCTCCGGGGCCTTCCTCTTGCTAGCAGGCCCTCTGCTCTACCAGGCATGCTGTTCTGCTCTGTGGACTGGTCCCTGCTGGTAACGTGCCCCAGACACCTGAATCAGAGTCTTGAAGTCTTGTCATTCTTGCTTCTAAGGAGTGTTTGGGCTGTATTTCTTTTAGGACAGATAGGCTTGTTCTTCTGGCAGTCCCTGTGTGAAAATGGGTGGGGGGCAGTGTGACCTCCTCCAAGCCCCCAGGGAGGAAGGAGAACCCAGATCCACAGTGCAAGGCTGACTCCCTGGGGGTGGGAGCCAGATAGGCTCTCTCTCCGCCTCTTCCCCAGCTGGGACACCGGCCTTCTGCCCCATAGCACTCTCTGCTGGGTTTGATAATTCACTGCAGTAGTCACGCAGACACAAACCACACTCAGTCACGGGGGTTGTTAGGGAAGTTGCAGTTGTGATTCCGCCTCAGGAACACTCAGGATGCAGCTCTTTTGGAGGACAGCCTCGCCCCAGCCTTGCCTGCTGCAGGCCCAGCTCTCCCTGACCCGCGGTGGTGCCCAGAGGCGCTCCAGCTCTCTTTTCCTGCAGGCTGGGAATCCCACTGCACTGTGTCCTGCTGCTTCAGTCTCTGTGTACCGTGGCATTGCTGTTTGGTCCAGTTGTGAGGACTTGTGTTTTCCTGATGTGGAGGTGTAATCCATACTGAAGGCGGCAGTCTTTGATCTTCATCAGTAAACACTTCACATCCTCTCCACTGTCAGCAAACAAGGTTGTGTCATCTGCATGTCACAAGTTGTTAATAAGTCTTCTTCCAGTCCTTCATACAGTCCAGCTTTTTGGATTGTTTGCTCAACATACAGATGGAATAAGTATGGTGAAAAGATACAGCCCTGATGCATACCTTGCCTGACTTTAAACCATGCAGCATTGTTTTGTTCTGTTTGAGCAACTGTCCCTGATCGGTGTCCAGATTCCTCATGAGCACAGCTAAGTGTTCTGGAAGTCCCGTTCTTCACAATGTTACCTGTAATTTGTTATGATCTACACAAGTAAATGTCTTGGCATAATCAGTAAAACATAGGGAAACGTCTTTCTGGTATTCTGTGCACTTAGCCGTCATGTCTCTGAAATCATTTATTATATCCCTAGTTCTACATCCTCTGCCAAATCTGACTCAAATTTTTGGCTGTTCCTCATCTCTGTGTGCTGTCACCATTTTTAAATTATCTTTGGCAAAGTTTTCCTTGCATGTGAATGATACTGTTGGATAATTTCCGCACTGGGTTGGATCACCTCTCTTTGTAATGGGCACGAGTGTGGATTTTTCCTAGTTGATTGTCTGGGTAGCTGGCTTCCAAATTTCTTTGCATAGACAAGTGGGCACTTCCAGTGTTGCCTCAGTTTGTTGGAACATCTCAACTAGCATTCCTTCAGTTAACGGAGCTTTCTTTTCTGCCAGTGCCTTCAGTGCGGGTTGAATCTTTTCCTTCAGTACTGTCAATTCTTGATCATATGCTGCCTCCTAAAATGATTGAATGTCATCTGTTCTTTTCGGTACAGTGACTCTGTATGTTCCTTCCATCTTCTGTTGATGCTTCTTGCATCATTCTGTGTTCTGGCCATAGAATCCTTCAGTATTACAACTCGATAGTTGAGTTTTTTCTCAGTTCTTTCAGCCTAAGGAATGCCAAGCAAGTTCTTGCCTTTGGTTCTTTTTTGTTTTTCCATCTCCACGTCATTGCAAATATCATTATAATATTTTCCTTGCTTAGCTTTCTTTTTTAAGCCGCCCTTTGAAATCACATTTTCAGCTGTTTTGCTTCATCATTTCTTCCTCTCACTTTAGTTACTTGACGTATAAGAGCAAGTTTCAGAGTCTCCTCCAATATCCATTTTGATCTTTTTCTCTTGTCTTTTTAATGACCTCTTGCTTTCTTCATGTAGGGTGTCATTGGTGTTGTCCCACAACTCACCTGGTCTTCAGTCATTAGTGTTTAATGTATCAAATCCATTCTTGATATGTTCTCCAAATTCAGGTGGGATATACTCAGTGTTACACTCAGGCTCTTGTGGACTTGTTGTAGTTTACTTCAGCTTAATCTTAAACTTGCATATGTGCAATTGATGATCTATAATGGGCCCCTGGCCTTTTTCCTGCTGGTGATAAGCTTTTCCATAGTCTTTCCACAGAAGTAGTTGATTTGATTCCTGTGTATTTCATTTGGCGACGTCCATTTATGTGATTGAAAAGGGGTATTTCCGACAAACAGGTCATTGATCGTTCAAAATTCTGTCTTACAGTCTTCAGTGACAATTGTGTCACAAAGGCCATATTTTCCAACTACCAGTCCTTCTTTGTTTCCAGCATTCATGTTTAATCACCAGTAATTATCATTTCATCTTGATGGCATGATTGATCAATTTTATACTGCAGAAGTTGGTAAAATATTCAGTTTCCTCGTTTGGGGCATTAGTGGTTTGTGCACAACTTTGAATAATAGCATATTAAGCGGCCTTGCTTGTAGGAGTATGGATACTATCGTAGCAATGATAGCCTTGTACTTCACAATAGATCTTGAAATGTTCTTTTATTGATAAATGTGGCCTTTCCTCTTTAATTCGTCATTCCTGGAATAGTAGACTGTCTCAGTCATTGAGCGCTACTACAACAGAAATAGAAGTGGATGGCTTTAAAAAGATAAATTTTATTCTGTCACATTCTAGTATGCTACAGTTCTAAACTCAGGGCGTCCTCTGAAGGAGAAGGCTTTCTCTGCTGGATCTGGAGGAAGGTCCTTATCATCAGTCTTCCCCTGGACTGGGAGTTTCTAAGGTGCGGGGACCCCAGGTCCTTTCCAAAGGATGTGTTCTGCTGCAGGGCCTACTTCTTTGTGGTTTGAGGTCCCAACTCTCCGCTTGCTTCCCTTTCCTTGTATCCCAAGAGATTGTCTTGAGGCACAGTGCAGTCTTACACACTACGTCCTGCCCCACCAACACACTGCCACCCACCTTCCCTCATTAACACCACAGAGGCACAGGTTTTCAGCACAAGGGAACGTCACAGGATACCGGGAATCATGGCCTAGCCAATGGCTATACAGTTCAATTTTATGATACGGAGAATAGAAGTGTCTGATTCAGAATGGCCAACAGCATTCCATCTCAGCTCGCTGATGTCTAGGGTGTTGATCTCTAAGCGTTCCATTTCATTTTTAACAACTGCCTGTTTTCCTGGATTCCTACTCTGTACACTTCTTGTTGCAGTTACATGGATGTCTGTGGCTGTCTCTTCTCATTTCGAGTTGTGCTACACCATCAAATGAAGGTCCCGGAAGCTTTCCTGTACCCACATCATGGTGGTCATCTTTCCTTTGGAAAAGCAGCCTTTCTCCGCTGTCTGAAGCACTCTCAGATAACATTCAACTGCTATAAAGAAGGTGTTCGCAGGCCGGTTTTTTAGAAGTAGACCGCCACTTTGTTTTTCCTACTCTGCTCAGCCTAGAAGCTCTGTGGAAACCTGTCCAACCAGGGTGACCCTGCTAGTGTTTGAAGGGCCAGCGGTACAGCATCCAGCACCCCAGCAACACACAAACTGCCCAGGAATGGCTGAGGCCAGCAGAGCACTGACCTGGTTGAGTTGTGTGTGCTTCAGGAGTTTCAGAGAGGCTGCTAGTGTCTTTCGCCAGGTTATTCCTGATACTGGCAGGTCGCTTTCGGAGCCCGTGGAGAAATTGCAGCAGTAGCTCAGGTAGAAAGCAGAAGAAGCTGAGAAACGACAGCAGTGAGGGTCATGTTGGCATGCCAGTCGCTGCCTGGCTCCTGGCCACCATCGTCCTTGCCGTACCTCCATCACCTACCTCACTCTTTGGCTTTGCATCAAAGCAGCGTGACACTCCTTCTGGCAAATGTCTGGTCTCTTGGGCTTGTAGTGTGCAGAGAAAGGTACAGGGAGATGGCACCCGCGGAATTCCTGTTTTAGCATCGTGCCTTTTAGCCATCTCAGGACCTCTGATTGTGCCATCATTGCCTACTGTTTGTGTATCACCCCAGTGGGCTGCCTTATTTTTTGTAAGATTGTCCCTGCTTGGTTACTGTAGGTAGCAAGGTTGAATCAAAGGGCACTGCCTCTAGAGAAAAACGAGGATCTGGGTTTGTGGCCTGTTCAGCCACTTTTCAGAGCCTTGGTTTTTTCCTCTTTGGATTAGGGATTTTATGCCTAATTCCCTTGAATCTCATAAGGTTTAAATGAGTAAGTTTTAGGAAAACATCGAGCATAGTGTCTGATATCCCGTAAATGGTCATTGTCACAGTGGCTGCTGTTTCAAAGAAACTGTGCAGAGTTGTCTGGTGACATCAGGCCAGGTGCAGCCCCCAACCCCGCTGGGAGGCATGGCCTGTCCTCGCCATCCTCACGGCCATTCAGTGCTTGAGCCACACTGTTGCAACCACTGTGTCATGCTGTTTCCTCGGGGTCTCCCTCTTTCTTGCTGACCCCCCACTTGACTGAGCATGGTGCCCACTCCCACGGACTAATCCTTCCTGGTAGCATGTGACACCAGGTCTTGCGGTCCTGGCTTCTAAGGAGCACGCTGCCTGTACTTCTTCCAAGACAGACGTATCGGTTCCTCTGGCGGGCCTCGTAGTTGCCAGCATCCGTAACTCAAGGCGTCAGTTTTTCTTTCTGCCTTCCTTGTTCACAGTCTAGCTTTGGCATGCATGTGAGGCAGTTAAGGGTACCAGGGCTTGGGTCAGAGGCACCTTGTCCCTCAAGGTGACGTCTAGTACTTTTTAGCACTTTAAAGAGATCTTGTAGCAGATTTGCTCAGTGCGGTGTGTTCTGTGATTTCTCGATTGCTGCTGCCGTGGGCGTTGATTATGGAGGAGGGTAACTAGGAGATCTTTACCGTTCTGGGTGTTCTTCTCCTTGTTTGTGAGATAAAGTTGTTAGATGACGTCTCCAGTTATGGGTCTTTTTTCTGGTCCAACACATTAAATTACATTCATGTAAGTGACACAGTCCTGGCATGCAACCTAGACGCTGACAAAATCCCAAAGTAGCTGGGGGAACTAACATCTCCTGGTGGTTTTAACAGTGTGATTTTGCATCCATCCTAACTTGTAAAAGAAACAAGTCATTCACACATGGCAGTGCTTTAACTGTTATACTTTACAGATTATTTGCTCTAAAGCCCACAGTTTATCATGTGCTGTGTGTGAAGCTGGTGTCAGCACATATGGCACTTTTCTGCAAATTACAGAAGGGGTGAACCTGCTCAAGACAGACAATTTCGCATCAGCATATATAGATTTCTTACTAATGCCTACAGCAAATAGGAGACATTCTGTCTAAATTATAAGAAAACACAAGATAGTGATTTGGTGTCCTAATTATCTACATATGCCTTGATATAATTAAAAAAATAAATAAAATCAAACCCATTCCTATTGAGTCTGTTCCAGTTCAAATTAGCCCTGTACGACAGAGTCTAATGGTACCATAGGGTCTCCTTGGAGCACCTGGTGGATTCTAACTGCCTGCTTTCTGGATAACAGCCAAATGGTCAGCCACTACACCACCAGGGCACATACTGTATAATAATTACATGTTTGTGTCATAGAAATCACATTCTTTAGAGTGGTTTCAATCTTCTGGCCCCCATATGTCACTTCTTCAGAAATGGTCACTAGATCTTGCAGCCTTTTTATACCATTATATACCTTTAGCTTAGAATGGTTAGCATTAAAAAAAAAAAAAAAGTTTATCGGTTAAAAATAAGTTGTTACCAACCACGACATTTTAACAGTATTTTATCTTTGCACTGACAGGCCTTCTATACCAACAAGAACAGAGTATAGCAATTTAGTGTTTATTTGTTATTGATAGTTGTAGGGTTGCTATGAGTCAAATCAACTTGATGGCAATTGATTTATTGAATGGATATGAATAATTATGCAGTGATTCATGATGAAGTAAGTACTTGTTCGATTTAAATTAGGGAATCAGCCAGAACATTCTGATGGAAGACGTGTTCTGTTAAATGTAGCCAGTGTGTTACTCCCATGGGGAATTTTTTAAATTAAAAATACATATTTTATGTCAGTCAGAAAAATGACTACTTACCCAGAAAAATAGTTCATGATAGATGCTGCTAGATTAACAGTGTTTTTCCCTTTTTGTAAGTCTGAGGAGAATGAGATCAACTTTGTAAGCAGGACACTTTGCTTCCGTCTGAAAATTGTTATAGCATGCTGATTTCGTTAAAACCAAAAATGTTTTAGCCATCTGTTGGAAAAATTGTTGCAACACATGTATAAAGCCCCCTCTTGGCATCAATGAATATGCAAAAACTTCAAGACAGTGAAGCTGTCTGCAGTGTGAAATGTTCCCTGGGTGAGGTGCCCCTGACAAGGTGGGGGGTGGTCAGGGAGCTCCAGGCTGGCCGCTTGCTGCGCCCCCTTCCTAAGGCTCTCCTGAGTAGCACCCAAACCCCCAGCCCACTGCTGTCAACTCATAGCAACCCTACTGGATGGAGTAGAACCGCCTCCTGGGTGCCCAGGCTGTGATCCTGGGGGAGCCACTGCCCCCTTGTTCTGCCAGAGCTGCTGGGGGTCAGACTACAGACCGCCGGCGGGTCCGTAAAGGCAGGTTGGTTTTTCTTTACTTCGACATCACTATGTAATCTCAGCCGGAGGCTCCAGGTCCTCCCTCTCCAGGCTCCTCATCCTCTTCGGTGGCCCTGATAGCCATGTCTTAGAGGGAGCGCCAGTGGTGCCGTGGTCTCAGCACTTGGCTGCTGACTGAGAGGTTCATGTTCTAAACCCACCAGCCAGTCTGCGGGAGTCCTGTGTGCAGCCAGTTGTGCAGCCTCAGAGACCCACAGGGCAGTTCTTCTCTGTCGCTGTGGGTCAGAATCGACTTGATGGCAGTGAGTTTAGTGTTTTGTTCTGTTCTGTTAGCCATGCCTCCCCAGTCCCGTCTCTCGTTTCTCTTAGCACTCTTCATTTTCTTGTTTAATATATATAATTGTACAAGTGACTGTAGAAAATCCAGATGTCCAAGACAGAGGATTCGAAACCACCTCCTTAGCTCAGCACTCAGAGGGCACAGTTAACATTTTGTTACGCTTCATCCAGACTCTGCTTCCGGATTGCTGTCTCTGTGATTCCGACACCCTGGTATTCTTCTGCGCATGGTCCCCCATCCACTTTTCCATGGGCCGCGTGAGCACGTCTGCGTCAGGGAAGCCTGTCTTGCCACATCGTAGTGGAATGCGTTGTGTCAGTTTGCTGAGCCAGGTGCACCTGGGTTGGCCGTGTAGGTGCCCGGCAGGTGGGTGCAGCCCAGTTAGGGGAGCCCAGCGTCCGGAAGCTCAGCACACAGCAGTCAGGAGGCAGCAGTTTGTCGCCCACATCTTTCTTCTCTAGGCAACACAACAAAGAAGTTAAAGCCCTGGAGATTAACTGGTACAACTGAGATTTAATCCCAGGTCTGCAGATTTTTGTTCTTTGACTGTGAACAAATTACTTAATCTCCATTTTAGTTCCCCGACACTGCTGTCACAGCAATAGCCACAAGTGGGTAGCTTCACAGGACAGAAACTTATTTCCTCATCATTCTGGAGGCGAAAAGCCCAGGTCCAGGTCCCAGCTGTGTGGACGCCTTCTGTGGGCTTCTCTCCTGGTTTCTGGTGTCCACCGACAACACTTGGCATTCATTGGCATTCCGTGGTATTCCCTGGCATCTGCACCACCGTTTCCTGGGTGTATCTCTGTGTCTGTTCTCCTCTTTTTACTACTGAAAAGTGGCCCACCCTACACGGGATGACCTCAGCAACATAACAGAAGAAAACGCCGTATTTCCAAACAGAGTCATACTTACAGGTCCAGGGATTAGGATTTCAACACATATTTTGGGGGGATGTAGTTCAATTCCTAACAGTCTCTTTGTGGTTTACGTACCTCAGTGGGAGTGTAAACAGTACCTGCATGTGTCACAGGGTTGTTGGAAGGATTAAACAAGATCACGTACGTAGGAGACTGAGCACAGAGCTGGTGGTGTCTGGCTATCCACAGATGGTCGCATGATTATACCTGTCTGTTCCCCGAAGTGTTGAAGTGGATGTTGGCAGAAATTGGCTCGCTGCGCTCCCCAAACCCTAAATCCCTCCCTTTGGGGACCGTTTCAGAATTCCCTAAGTCCTGTTTCTGTTCCCATCCAACCTGGAAAGTCCATGTTGGTTGCCAGTGGGTAAGTCCGTCTCATAGTGAGCCTGGAAGAGAGTAGACCTGCCCCATAAGGTTTCCAAGGAGTGGCTGGTGGATTTGAACTGTCCACCTTTTGGTTAGAAACTGAGCTCTTAATCATGGCGCGGCCAGGGCTGCAGCCTGGAAAGGATGGCACGCGGAATTCTAAAGATGTCTCTTGTTGTTTTGCCCCTCCAACTCCACAGCACTATTGGCATTATCGAGCACCTGCTGTGGGCAGGGCCTCGTGCAAGGTGTAGCGGGAAGCGGTTACCAAGTGGGCGTCTAGAGAGTCATTCTCTCTACAGGTGTTCATGACACATACACCTGAAAAGGGCCAGCTTCCTTGATTTCCAGAGGGCTCAGCACGAGTCAAACAGAAGACAAGCAACGAGAAAAATAGGTCGAGTTTGAACAGGCAGCTCACTGAGAAAGGGATGCAGGTAGCCAGTCAGCCTATGAACAAAGTGTTAGAAATGCAAACCTAAGGAAGGCAGTAGCATTTTTATTATAAGACAAAACCCAGATACAGAACCCCACACAAACAAAGGCGTGGAATGAGTGATTCCGAGGGCGACTTTCCCCGTCTCCTGAGTACGCATGTGCGTGTGTGGACAGTTTTGGAGGAGGGGGAGGTTGACAGTGGTCTGGACTGGCTCCAGCTGCCCTTCAGGATTCAGTGTGGGAAACCCTTTGTGGGGGAGCCCTCCCGGGTCTTCAGCTGCAGGCCACGCGGGTTGCCGGCCTGTGTCACCTGGGACTGCCCAGCACACGGACACCGCGGCCTTCCCTTCAGCTTTGGGAGGGTAGGAGCTGTCCCTTGTTCCTCTTGCACACTGCCTGCCACACAGTCACTGCTCGGTAAGTATCTGCTGAATGAATGAAAGGACGTTATACGTTTAATTAAAAAAAAAAAAAAGGCCATTAAAGAACTATGTAAATAGCACCACCTGTTGGTAGATAGTTTTAACACATTTTAGATTTTGAAACATTGCGTTCAAAATTAAGTGATTTAAATTAAGATTTTTTTTTTTTTTAAACTAAGAAGATTCTTTCAGTCTTCAAAACCATGGGTCTTTTATGGTTTGATAAATGTTAAACTAGTATATCCTGATATTCTTTATGTTGTTTTAGCTTGGAGAATGGTAGAAGAGCCAGAAATATCTGTAGGTTCTTGTTGGTGAGATTAGGAGGAGATGGAACAGATGTTAGTTGATAATTAACACCTGGAGGGCGGGCTTTTTGTTACATCTTTGACTCAGTCCTGCCCATAGCCTGCACCTCACGTGGTTTTGTTCCCACTTCATAGATGAAGGACACAGAGGCCTGAGGCGGTCAAGTGACTTGCCTAAGCAGAAGGACACAGTGAACCCGCAAAGAGCATGGTGAATGTTTAGGGGGGAGTTCATATTACCTGAAGGACTCCCAGGGGTGTTGAAGGACACAGCTGCTAACCGAAAGGTCAGCGCCTTGAACCCACGGGGAACAAGATGTGGCGTTGGCTTGCCTCCAGATCTGTGGCTTTTGGAACCCTGTGGGACAGTTCTGCTCTGTCCTTCAGGGTCACTGCATTGAAATTGACTTGACAGCGATGGGTTTGGTTTTTTTTTTCCCCCTCCCACATGTGATATGGGAGTTCTGGGTGGTGAATGTGTGCTTCTTTGCCCCCCAAAGTTGGAGGTTTGCCTCTCCCAGGGGAGCCTCAGGGACCAGGCCTGGTGGTCACCTTCTGAGAAGCCAGCCATTGAATAACTGTTGGTAAGCAACTGATTTTACCAGAGCTGGATGGTCCCCAGCTGCCATCAGTAGACTTCTTAATGAAAGATTTTATAGCAGAATCCTGGTCAAAACGGACAGAATGGAGAACAGAACGTCAGATCCTCATGCAGTCCATGCTTCCTGGAGCCACAGAGGTTTGCTGAACCCTTCAGACGATTGACCTTAGATAATCTTCAGGCTTTAAATTGAGTGTGTCCTCTAAAGTCTCCTTAAGACCCAACAGTGGTGTCGCTAGTCAAAAGTGTCTGCCTTGAGCATCATGCTCTCTTAAGAGCTACATTAAAGAGCAGAGACACCCCCTTGAGCTCAGAGTGAGCCTGACTCAAGGCCTGACACTTCCTGCTGCCTCGTCTGCACGGGACAGCTGGGTGGTGGCTAAGGAGGACCTTTGAATCACGGTGTCGGGGAGAGTACCGGGTCTGTGATGGACCGCCAGAGGAGCAGGCGGGTCTGTCTTGGGTGAAGTAGAGCCAGAATGGACTTTAGAAGCCAGCGTGGTAAGGGTGCCTCTCACATACTCTGGACGTGTTCTCAGGAGGGATCAGTCCCTGGAGAAGGACATCGTGCTCGGCAAAGTGGAGGGTCCGTGAAACAAAGGAAGACCCTCAGCAAGGTGGACTGACCGAGTGGCTGCAACAGTGGACTGCAGCCTAAAAGTCGTGAGGGTGGTGGAGGACCAGGCAGGGTTTTGTTCTGTTGTACCGGGGGTTACTGTGATTGGAACCAACTTGATGGCACCCAGTGACAACAGCATGTGGGGTCAAGTTAACAACAGCACCTTCAAAGATTAGATGGGGCCCTGGAGGGGAGGGAGTGGAGGTCCTGGGGGAGGAACAAGTTGGGAAGCAAGGCAGAAACTGGTTACACCACTTGAAGAGTCTAGTCCGTGTCACTGAACAGGACACGTGCAAACTGGTGTGTTGGCGTGTTCTGCTGTGCATGTTGTTAACAATGACAAAAGAAGTAAAACTGTATTCAGGGACGGGGAAGCCCTTGGATCACACAGTGCTACTCTGACATGTGTGGGGTTGCTGTCGGTCTGAACTGATGCCATGGCAGCCTGTTCGGCTTTTTAGTTTTGGTGTTACATGACTAGATTCTGGTGGTTGTAGCTGCTTTGTCAGCATCTCCTGCACTGCTGCCTACTGGTGTGAGCCCCACAACTCAGGGGGGAAGGCCTTCCCAGGAGCAGGGGTCTAGTCTCCCCCTGATGTCTCCAGATCCAGCCTTTGGTCTGGTGAAGGCCCCAGGCTACCTTGCATCCTCCGTCAGTCCCTGAGTGTATCCTACAGAAGTCCTTAGAATAGCCTCCTGGCCCACCCACTAAGGTAAGCCTACAGCCAAGCTCTTTCAGAAAATATCCATCCTACCAAAACAGTGCAATAAAAACCCAGCAGCTTGCAGTATTGTTCATTTTGGAGATACTGGCCACAGTCTAAGGCCAAAGTGTCCATCAGATGGGCTTCGTATGCCAGAAGGGAGCTCCTTCCCCTCCTTTTGTCTTCTCTCATGAACAGTGGGAGTCATGGGGCCGTTGTTGTGGCCTCCGCTCTCAGCTCAAGGGCCCTGCGGCACAGTGGTTCACCATTCTGCTGCCAGTGAGGAGGTTGGCAGTTTGCACTCACCTGTTTGCTGTGCCAGCGGAAAGACTGCGACTTGCTCCTGTGAAGATTACATCCTAGGAAACCCTGTGGGACAGCCCTGCCCTGTCCCATAGTGTCACCAAGAGTCAGAATCTACTCAGTGGCACCCAACAGCAGTACTGAGATAGGGATGAGTGAAGCCTTTACCATCCAGTCTTCTGGAACAGGACTGAGACTTCTTCCTAGTCCTGTTTTTTTTTTTTATTTAGCTTATGTTAAGAAATGGGTAAACAGAGAGGACAAATTACATAACACACTGGACGTGATCACCTCCCATCCAAGTGAATGCACAGCCCACGTGTGTTTCAAGTGGTGCTGCGCGTAGAGAGTGTGCTGTCAGCTGCGGTGACTAGTCCTGGAGAGCACACATGTTCAGTAGCCTGCTGCAGAGAGCTGATCTTGACCGGAAGCCATGGCATCCTTGATTTTGGAATACTAATGTCATTATACCTTCTGTGGACTTTTCCTCTTGCCAGGAGTTGGGAGGAGTCACACCACAGGTTGGTGTTTACTGAATGCAAGACCAGAGATGCTCGTTTGTATGTGCCCCAAGTCGGGGAGACAGCTACCTGGTCAACCAACCCAAAGAGATCCAGATTCATGCTCATTTAAAAGAAAGGTGGATTCAGCAGCATACAGAAATTATCACACAATATTAGCATCACATGCAAATAAAATTTTGCTGGAGAGCATTCAGAAGTGGTTTCATTGACGATGAACTGCCAGAAACTCAGTTCAGTTTCAGAGGAGTACATGGAACAGGGGTATCATCAGTGATGTCAGATGGATCCTGGCTGAAAGCAGAAAATGCCAGAAAGATGTTTGCTGGTGTTTCATTGACTATGCAAAGGCGTTCAGCTGTGTGGATCAGAACAAATTATGGATAACATTGTGAAGAGTGGGTCTTACAGAATACTTCATTGTGCTTGTGAGGAACCTGTGCGTAGACCTACAGGCAGTCGTCTGAAAAGAACAGGGGTGCTGTCTGGTTTACAGTCAGGAGAGGTGTGTCTCAGGGTTGTGTCCTTTCACCATGCTTAGTCAACCGGTCTCCTGAGCAGATGATCAGAGAGGCCAGACTACATGAAGAAGAGCACAGCATCGGGATCGGAGGAAGGGGCGTTAACAACCTGCGGTTTGCAAATGACACAACCTTATTTGCTGAAAGGGAAGAGGTCTTGAAGCACCTACTACTGAAGATCAAAGGTCACAGCCTTCAGTAGGGACTGCACCTCAACATCAGGAAAACAAAAATCCTCACAACTGAGCCAGTAAGCAACATCACGATAAATGGAGAAAAGCTGCAGTTGTAGAGGATTTCATTTTACAGTGAATGTCCATGGGAATCAGCAGTCAAGAAATCCAGCAACATGTTGCATCGGACAAATCTGCTGCAAAAGATCTCTGTAAAGTTTTGAAAAGCAAAGATGTCACTTTAAGGAGTAAAGTGCACCTGACCCATGCCATGGTGTTTTCAGTCATCTCGTATGCATGCAAAATGGCAGTGAAGAAAGAAGACCAAAGAAGAATTGATGCCTTTAAGCTGTGGTATTGGAGAAGAATATTGAATATATCAAGGGTGCTAGAACAAACAAATCTGTCCTGGAAAAAGTAGCCAGAATGCTCCTTAGAAGCAAAGATGGTGAGACTATGTCTGACATACTTTGGACATGTTTTATCAGGGATAAGTTCCTGGAGAAGGACATCCTGCTGGGTAGAGAACCAGTGAAAAAGAGGAAGACTCTCAGCTAGGTGAACTGGCACAGTGCCGGCGTCTGTGAGCCCGATTTCCCTTAGTACAGTCTTGCTTCTTTGATTATTTGCTCAGGCTACAGGGCAAAGGAGAACCACTCTGTAGAGTTCCCAATGCTGTAAATTCCTGTGGGAGCAGATTGTTACTTCTTTCTCCGGTTGGGTAGCTGGAAGTTTCAAACTGCCCGTCTTGCAATTACCAGTCAAGCACTGTAAGCAGTCTGCCACCACGGCTCATTCTTCTTGCACTTAACACACAGAAAGTCACAAGAGGATGTCCCACCCACTTAAACAATGACAGCGAGCCAGATAATCTGCACAAATCATGACTTTTAAAGCCCACCAGAGAGCTGAGATCATAAAGTAACATAATGAAATAAAATCCAAAAACGGATGATCCTCTCGGAGGAGAAACAACCCATGACTTTTCCTCTTTGGCAGAAGAGCAGAAGGAGAAGGAAGCTGCTGAGGCGTTCCAGAATTATTGAAGGCTGAGAGTGGCCTGGCATGATCGCTCAGAAATCTCGAAAGCCCCAGGCATAAGGGGAATCTGCTCACATATGTGCCCCTCTTGGCAGGCCAGCAGTTGAGTGGGCAGAAGAGGATTGTGAAAGAGACCCCGCAGAGGCACAGGCTTGTCAGGTCTGTGGTAGCCTGAGGGCAGAGCAGGAACCCAGAGAACTTCTCCACAGTCTTGGCCTCACCCTCGGTACCCAGAGGAGGTGCAGTGAGAGCCGAGAGGGAGCCCCCTGAGGTACCAGTACCTGGTGACGTCTGAGGGCGGGGAGAACTGACAGAAACGTCAGTGGCGCTCCAGGCCTTACACCGAGTTCCAGGCGGCAAGTGTGTAGTGCTGGGGACTGCAGGTGGAGCAGGAGGACCGAGGAAGTCCCCCAAGCACTCCTGCTCTGATGCTCAGTACCAGGTGGCAGCCCTGTACCACGGCAGAGGGACAGCAGAGAGCTCTAAGGTGCAGGTAATGGAATGCTCTTTCACATCTGAGTGGGAAAATGGAAATACACCTCTAGGTGCTCAGCTTTCAAACCCTCAGAAAGGGGAGGTTTTGACTGCATCTCCCAATAATTTGAGTAAAACTGAAAGTAACTAAGGCAGCTTTAAAGCCAGACTTAGCTTAACTCCAAAGGATATCAATTCAGCTTCCAGCACTGACGGCCTGACAGGAGAAGAAACATGCTTTTGCTGGCTGGAAATTTTACTTACCTTAGTCTTTATGATTTTTTTCTTTTTTTCATGCAGTGTTCATCAAGCTAAAATAATTCAGGAAACACAAAAAAGTAGGAAAGCATGACCCATCATCAAGAAAGGAAACAGTCAGTAGAAACAGACATAGAGATGAGCCGTGTGATGGGATTGTAAGGTAGGTAAGGTGACTATTAAATAGCTTAGTGGAAAAGGTGGACCACATAGAGAATTTTAACAGAGATGGAAGCTGTAAAAAAAGAGTCAGGTGGAAATGTCAGAAATGAGAAGTGTGCTACCCAAAATCAGAGATCTTTCGTTGGGTTTATCAGAGTACAGAGGCAGCAAAGGAGAGAGACAGTGAACTTCCAAATAGTCAACAGAAGTTATCTAGACTGGCAAACCAAGAGAAAAAAGAATGAGTGGGATGTAACAACCAAGATTTATGGGGTAATATCAAGCCATCGTATGTTTCATTGAAGTCCAGAAAGAAAAAGAGAGATCTGGAAGAAGAAATATTGGAAAATATGGGAAAGTTATCTCCAATAATCTTCTAAAATTATTGAAAGAGACCAATCCATGATCCAAAATGTTTCAAACCCACTGCTGTCAAGTTGATTCTGACTCATAGTGACCCTATGGACAGAGTAGAACTGCCCCCAGAGAGTTTCCAAAGACCAACTGGTGGATTTGAACTTCTGACCTTTTGGTTAGCAGTCGTAGCACTTAACCACTGTGCAACCAGGGTTCCTGTGTAGCCAGAAAAGAAACAAAACCCACTGCCATCAAGTTAGGTCCAACTCGTAGCTACCTAGAGGTCAGAGTAGAACTGCCCTGTAGAATTTCCAAAGAGCACTTGGCGGGTTTGAACTGCTAACCTTTTGGTTAGTAGATGTAGCACTTAACCTACTACGCCACCAGATGTTTTGAGAACCCTAAATAGAGTAAACAAAAACACATCTAGGAATATTCTAATCAGAGTTTTGAAAAACAAAGGTAAAGAAAAAATCTTGAAAGCAGCCAGAGAAACAAGCCCCAGCACTTAAACAGAGCAGTAAAGGGAATGACTAACTTCTTACCAGAAAAAATGGGGCAAAAAGACAGTGGGAGAATATCTTTAAATGCTGAAAGAAACATAACAACCTAGAATTCTAGTGTTGTGGGTTAAGTAATTCCTATACTATACCCTATAGGACAGAGGAAAACTGCCCCATGGAGTTTCCAAGGAGCGTCTGTAGTCAGTAGAACTGCCCCAGGGAGTATCCAGGGAGTGCTGGCATGTGTGAACCGCTGACCTTCTGGTTAGCAGCCCTAGCACTTAACCACTACGTCTCCAGGGTTTCCTCTTATAAGAAGACCCTACTTACAGAGACACAGAGGAAGGATGGCCTCGTGAATACAGAAGTAGAGATTAGAATTACATCACGGCAAGCCAGGGAATGCCTGGGGTCACCAAAAGATAGGAAAGGTAAGGACAGATAGATCTCGAGAGCCTTCTGAGAGAGTATAGCCCAGCTGACTCCTTCCTTTTGTACCTCTAACCTCCAGGGCTGGGAGAGAGGAATTTCTGTTGTTTTAAGTCACCCGGTTTGTGGTATTTTGCCACAGGTGTCTAATGTAAGTAATGAACACATCCACTGAAAATATCTCTCAAAAATGAAGGCAGCCCTGAGGGACTGAGTTGCTGGGCTGAGGGCAGTGGTAACTGTGGTCTCAGGAGCATCTAGCTTAACTGGCCAACATAGCTGATGAAGAAAATCTCGTACACTCTACTTTGATAAGTAGCATCTGTGACCTTAAAACCTGTAAACAACCATCTAAAATACTGCTCTGGTCTCAGCCCTTCAGGAGCAAGGGGGGATGAAGAGGACTAAAGACCCAGGGAACGAAGGATGAGTCCCAAGAATGAAGGGACCACAGCCACCGTGGCCTCCGGCGCACTGAATTCAGCACAACTAGATGGCATCCGGCCACTGCCACCAGCTGTGCGGACACAGGTCACAGTCTGGGATCCCAGACAAAGCTGGAGAAAACTGTAGATCAAACTTTTAACTCATGAAAAAAGACCACTTACTGCTCTGACGTAGACGGACATCCTTTTAGCTCAGTAGTCAAGTCACTCCTGATGTTCACCCTTCAGCAAGAGATTAGACAGGCCCCTGGAACAAAGCAAGGCTGAAGCAGTGTACCAGTCCAGGGGCAGGGGTGAGAACACAGGTCGCGCCAGGGAAGCTGGAGGTTGGCAATGCAAAGTCAGAAAGGAGAGGGCTGACCTGCCCCGGTGGTGGGTGACCAGGGTCCTGACACAATGTGTGTGTGAGGTGCTCAGTGAGGACCTAGTCTGTTCTGTAACCCCTCATATAAAGTACAGTGTAAAAAAAGATGAAAGCAAAATGAAGACAAACAGAAGCTGGAAGAATCTGTCTCCAACAGATCTGCACTGCAAGAAATACTAAAGGAAATTCTTCAGAGTGAGAAAGATGGTACCAGATAGAAAGCATTTCTGCAGGAAGCAAAGAACACTGGGAAGAGTAAATACATTCATGTCTATAAACAGCATAGAGAATTTTGTATACATAGATGGTTCCAGACCAGGCAGTGTTTCGTTCTGCCAAGAGTCACAAGGTCGAAGCAGACAGCGGCAACCAACAACTGTGTGTGTGCATGTGTGTCTGTGCATTTGTGTAATTATGTGGTTATAAAAACCCGTGCTCATCACCATCAGGCTGATTCCAGCCCACAGGGCCCTGTAGATCAGGGTGGGACTGCCCGTAGGGTTTTCTAGGCCATGGTCCTCACAGGAACAGGTCCTCAGGTCCTTTCTCCTGCGCAGCGGCTGGTGGGTCCAAACTGCCAGCTTTTGGGTTAGCAGCGAAGTGCTCAGCCACCGTGAAGCTGGGACCCTGACTGGGACTAAAGCCAAGGACAAAACAGGCAGCAGCCCCTACCCGGGTGGGGCTTCTGTCCCAAAGGAAAGGAACAAAATGATACCACTGATACGGGCTGTGGAGAAAAACAAGGCAGAAAAAGAGGCAGGGGGTGTCGGGAGCAGGGCATGATGCGGTGGCAGTGCGGAGCGGGGCTCTGAGAAGGCCCACGGAGAAGGTGGGCTTGTGCAGACTCAGAGCCAGGGCTGCGGGCTCTCTGGGGCACTGCTGGTCCCGGGGGAGGCACGCTCTAGAGCCAAGGCCTGGAGAGTTTGTCTGGAGGTCTGAGAAGAGCAAGAGCAGAGGCGCTGGGACTGAGTCACGGGGGGCTGACAAGGTGGTGAGGCCAGAACCACAGGGGGCTGGAAACCAGGGGAGGTGGGCAGGACCTTGCAGGGGCTGGCTTTCATGCCAAGAGTCTGTGTCGTGCTGTCCCACCACGGTTGGCATCTACCCAAGTTCAGAGCTCAGAGGCGGAGCCCGCGGTGCATCTCGCTCCTCAGGACGAGTCCTGTACGCACAGCCCCGCTCCCCGTGCGCTGGAGACCGAGAGTGTTTGTTCATCGTTGTTTTCACACATGCTGAGATGAAGGGTAGTTTTGACTTAGTGCGTGTCAAGTTGCAGATGAAGAGGAAAAGAAGGAATACTGGACACGTACCTCTCAGGTGTCTTGGTTCTCTGCCTTCCTTTTCCATACCAGTTCTGACACCGGCCATTCTTTACACAGCAGCTGTCCCCGTCTCTTCTCGGTCAGTAACCCCTGCATCGGTCACACAGAACTCTCCAAAGAGGGTTTCTTAAGAAAAAGGTGCTGCCCAGGGAGTGGGGTCAAGAAGCACGCAGCCTGAGCCTCTCTTCCCAGTGCCGGGCAGCACTCTCCACTCCTCCCGACAATGCAGGCCCCCTGTCTGGCCCTGGGATGGGCTCGTGGGAGCTCTGGCCCCAGGCCTTTCCAGGTCTCTGCGGCCCCTGTGCCCCAGGTTGTGCTGCTGGGCCATCCTAGGCCTTTCCCTGTCTGCAGCGTTCCAGCCCCGAACCAGCGTCATCGCTCTTTTATAGGGGTCCTCACCGCCCTGCTCTCTCTCCTTCTGCTTGCTTCCTGCTGCTGTGTTACGTCTGCAGAATACTAGGCTAGCTGCTGATGTCTACAAACTTGTCAGTTTTGAGTTGTGCCCCACCCCCGCCCGGGCCACAAACTGATCGGTCTCCACAGACTGCAGCTCCTTCATTTGCCTCGCAGGTGCAGCTGGACAGCAACTCACCTCATCCGCATGGTCTTTCGACCAGTCCCTGCGGGAGAGGTAGCAGTCACAGGACTGCAGCCCAGGGAAGGCAGAACGTATCACACCAAGTTGTTTATAGTTTACCCAGGGAGTGTCCATCGGCCTGGACCAAAGTACCCGACCCTCTGGGGCAGAAAGCTCCTCAGGATTAGGGAGGACATCTTTCAAGCTGCTGTTCCAAAACTGAAGCGAAGCTCCCCATAAGAGACCACGTTTCGCCCCAGCATCCTCCTCGTCTCAAGTGGATGTGACATCGTCTGCCCACAGGTGGCCATCGTGAAGAAGCCGAGACAAGCAAGAGACGTGTGCTGCCCATGGCTGCTCACTCTCTGCACGTGGTGGACCCTCACGGAAGTTTGCCTGGTGGAAAGCTTGCCCTGGGAGTGACTTAGCCAGTCAGCCATGCAGCCCTGGAGCCCTATGGGGCTTTAGCTTCCCTGGTACAGTCATGGGGATGGACTCCGCCTTCCAAGGGGGTGGGGAATGGCAGCCCTGGGCGGCTGAGGCCAGTGGCTGAGCCCCGATGGTCGTTATTTTTCTTTCTCCCTTGTCTTAATCATCTGGTCCTGCTGTAATAGAAATCCACGAGTGGATGACTGTAACAAAGGTTTCTTTTCACACAGTCCAGTAGGCTAGCAGTCCGAATTCAGGCTGCTGGCTCCAGGGGACACGCTCTCTGTTGGCCTTGGAGGCAAGTCCTTGTGCTGCCTCCTCACTCTTTGGTCTGAGAGCAGCTGGCACAAGAGTGAAGGAAGGGCTGTGCTCTCAGTGCTGCTTTCTCGACGGTGTGAGGTCTCGATCTCTCCGCTTGCTTCCTGTTTATCTCTTGTCATGGTGCACGCCACACTCCAGGCGAACTTCTTTTACATCAGAGCAGGGAGATCACCTTAGGAAGGGTATTATAAAGAAAATCCCACTACTATCGTGTCAATTCTGACTCATAACAGCCCTATAGGACAGAGGAAAACTGCCCCATGGAGTTTCCAAGGAGCACCTGGCAGATTTGAACCGCCAGCTTTTGGCTAGCTGTCACAGCATGTCACCACTATGTCACCAGGGTGGTCCCACCTGAATCCTCTTTAACATAGTACAGTCTATTAACCACAAGCAGGGACAGGATCTACAGCATAGGAAAATCATGGGATGGAAGACAGTCACAAAATACTGGGGAATCATGGCCCAGCCAGACTGTTAGACACATTTTCGGGCAACACAGTCCGATCCATGACACTCTCTTTCAGCCAGCCGTCGTCATTCTCAGAGTGTACTCACTCATCTCCTCTCTGTAAGTATTTACCCAAGAGACCTTTCATCAAAAATTCGCTAATTTTGGTGAAAAATGTGCTTCTTGGCTTCAGTGGATACAGGAGGCTAACTAGGCAGCTCTTGTCCAGAGGTGAGATGAGAGGTGGAGGGGACAGGAGTTGCTTGAATGGACACAGGAAATACAGGGTGGGAAGGAGGAGAGTGCTGTCACAGGGCGGGGAGAGCTGCTGGAGTGACAGAGCAGCGTGTGTGCAAGTTTTTGTGGGACAAGTTGGCTTGGATTGTAAACTTTCACTTTAAAGCACAATAAAATATTTACAAAGAAGACGACTTTGCTCGCGTAAGAGTGTGTCAGGAAGCCAGAGGAAGAGAAGGAAACCCTTTTGAATGTTTGGACAGGGCCAATCCAATGAACCAAATGTCTTCTTTCCCCCAAACCCCAGCAAACTCCAGTTGGCTCTGCTAAGATGCACAGCACTGTGACAAGGTTAGGGTGGGAATCTCTTGTACATATTTTTGGATATTTTCATTTATATGTGTTCTTTTTACCATTAAGTTGGTTTTCTTTTCCTCGTGAATGCATGTGACGTCTGTGCTGTCGGTTGCTGGACCCTGTGGCTTACGACGGTAGGGTCGTCTGTGAGTGGACCACCACCTCGGCCACCTCTAAGCACTGTTCCTGTTTATTTTTACAGCAAACCCAAGGAGCCCGTGTTCAGCTCAGGTAGGTCTGATTTCAGTTCTCTGTGGGTATCTCCCAGTGACGTCTTCAGAGCTGGGGGCACCTCAGAAGTGGCTCTTCCAAGGGCCAGACTTGGACACACAGAAGCTTTGGGGAGAGTGACAAAGTGGAGGGGAACCTAGTGCTGAGGTCAGCTTGGCCCTGGAGGTCAGCAGCTCAGGCATTAAGTGTGACCCACGGAGAAGGTCCGTCAAGACAAAACTCTTCCCTGACCCCCTTCAGAAGTGACTTAAGACATGTCACTAAGGAGGCAGAGGTGCCACCCTGTGAGCTAACAGTTTCTGTGTTCAGAGACAGTAGTGGCCTTTGTCACTCCTGCTTACTGATCAGTCACAGTGTTTGGTGTTCTCTCAAAAGGACAGGTTTTGGATGTAGCAAGTTACAGCATTGTGTAAAAACAGCTCTCTTCTTTCTGCCTCTGACTTTCTGAACTATAAACTAATAATTAATCTAGATCCCTTTCTTTGTCTTTTTTTTTGTAACATGATTCGTAGTAAGAGAGACACTATTTTTAGCCCACTAACCTTGTTGATAAAAGGCATTTAAAGGGCACACAGACTGGGAAGTGTGTAACTGGCTAAATAAATTCACTTAATTCTGGTTTTCTCACTTTTTCTTGACCTCAGAATTAGGACCTAGAAGTAGACTTTTGCACCCAGTGGCACATGCTTTCATAGTCTTTTGATTTTCAGGAAGCATGACACCGTGCCTGAGAATGTAACTGCCTTGGGCGCGCAGGGCTATGTTCCGAGTGCCTCTGTGGCGCCCTGGCACGTGTCTGATGTCACTGCCTGGGGAAAGGGTGGTGTCTGACTGAGAGTGAGTGAGTGTCCATCCCCCCTGCAGCACTCCACATCTCTTTATCTAGCCCTTCTGTCTCTGTCTCCGAAATCCCAAGGGAAACGCCGGGTGACGCACTGCAAAGGTAGGCAGCCTCGCTGACACGCGTGGCCCTCTGAGCAAAGCTGTGGCCCAGGCTCCAGAAACGGTTTTCATACGGGCACACAGTTGCTCTCCTTGTATGAAAAGGTTTTTGTAATGCAAACTTCAGTTTTCAGTTACAAGCCTTCTTGAGCACTTCCTTGGCTAGACTTTAATAAATGGCTGGAATTGGGATCCTGATTGGTAATTGGCTGAAGACAGGGACGTTAGAAAAATCAACATCAACTTCAAGAGAGCTACAGGGCAACCCCTGGGTGTGCCGCCGTCTGAAGCTGTGCCTGCCCCGCCGCTGGCCTCTGCCCGCTGTGTGCTGCTGCCCCCGTGTGCCTGGAAGGCGGTCACCTCCCCGTGCCACGTTTTGGTTTGAAATTAGGATATCTGAGTGACCAGTGCAAAACAGGGTCAAGGATTCACTGAGCACTTTTTATTTTATTTTTTCCACCTAGTGAAGAAATTTAGAATTCTGCAATAACTATTGCAAGGACTACTTAACCAGCACCTAAGTACAGTACAGCACATTAGAGAGTTCATACATGACCATGGTCTCCATCCGTAATAGACTTTGTTGTGCTGTGGCCATGACATTGTAGTCTCTCTGCTGCTCCCGGGGAGCTCCCTGACGAGACACAAGAGGCACTGAAGTCATGCTTCCCTTACCCGCCAGCTCTCTAACCCTGCCCCACGTTCACTCTCACTGTCCGTGGGCACTCTTGGATTCTCCCGTGGTGTGCACCTCGCAGTCTGCTGAGACGTGGTGAAGGGTCGAGGAAGGGACAACTTGGGGGTCAGGAGAACAGCAGGCGTGGAAGGTGGCCAGGGAAGGAGTGTCCAGGCAGGTGGCTGTAGCAGACAGGGTATGGAAAGGGAGAGCCTGGCTGCTCAGAGACAGCCCGAGGGCTCTGAGTGGGAAGGATGAGGGCAAGTCCACTGAGGCCTCAGGAGGGTCTGGCAGCAAACCTAAGACAGCCGGGGAAGGGGTAAGAGCCTGTCGGGGTAGGAGCGTAGATGAGCTGGCCCCAGGGCTCTGAGAGGACAGAGCATCCGTGAGACATCCTACCAGGAGACTCCCAAGAAGGTAGTGATGGGGCGAGTGAGTGACTGTCTGCAAGAGAGGCCGTGCGGTGGCCCCACTGAACAGTCAGGCAGGATCTGCAGAGTGGAGAGTGTCACGTGCATGCCTTTGAGACCTGGGCGCATGCAGCTGTGACAGACACCCAGGACAGCCTCTGCCGTGTTCAGCTGTGCTGCATGTGGTCTTGTTTGAAAATCCTTCAGAATAAGACTTAGAAAACTAATGAGTAAATGTGGTACCCCCGGTTCTGCAAAGACTTTGTGACTTTTCATCACCACCTTCCTCTGGGTGAAGGAGTGTTCTGTTGTGGCGTGCAGGTGACCCTGGTCCTGGCTGCCCAGTTTAGATGCCGTGGAGGCCAGGTCCTCTGAGCAGTGGAACTCCTCGAGTTCTCAGTCTGGGCTGAGTTCTCCAGAAGCATTTGTTTGGTCTTAGTGTATCCTGAAAACTGTAGTCAGAGAACCTCAAGTTTTGGGTTTCTTTCTAAGTTCCAGGAGCTTCCCCATGTCAGTGTATTACTGATTTTTATTTTTGTCCCTATGACTTGTTCATTAAATTACCAAGAGGTGTTGTATCATACAAATATTTGGTCTAGAAAGTCTCTCTTCCTTTCTCCCGCTAATAAGCCCTTTGTTCCTGGTTTCTATTTTGAGCTTTTCTTTGGGCCTTTTCTTCATTTATTTTTTTGCATGTGTCCTAGCATGTGCTTTTTCTGACAATGTCCTTCACACTTGAAAAAATGGTCCCATATAAAAGATAAAAATATGTGTCTTTACATTGCCATATAACAAACCAGTTTAAATAAAGTTTTCATGAAGTTTGATATTGACATTATACTTTGAACTCAGTAAAAAATTTAAGTGGCTTTCCTGTGTTGTAATTTTTGGAGGTGGCATTTTTTCCCTTCCTCATGATCAGCAGAAGGGGTCCTGGTGGTGCAGCAGATAAGCACATGCTGCTAGCCACAAGACTGGCAACTGGAGTCTGTCAGCGTGTCCCACAGGAAAACCATTAAGATTTACTGCCTTAAAAACCCTATGGGATGGTTCTACTCTGTCCTGTAGGGTCACTGTGAGTCAGAAGTGACTCGAGAGCAGTGGGTTTGGTTTGGGTTTGGATGATAACCAGATTTAAGCAGCATAACTTCTCATGGAAAGAATTGTTGGGGTCTAATTCTCTCCTGCCTTTTACAACTTCTGGTGTATTTTGTGTACTTAAGTATGCAAAATATCAAAAGAAAACAAGGTAAAAACTTTTGTTTCAAACTCTTCATCTTTTTGGTTTAGTTATTTTTTTCCTCCAAGGTCATTAATTAAGGAGTCAAGTTTTCGCTTTCATTTTGAAAGGCTAGGGAAGGTGCATTTGTTTTCAGGTACGTGGGGACAGGCACGGAGCCGTCTTACTGACGTCTTTGTTCTTTCTGTAGAAGAAGGCTACGTAAAAATGTTTCTTCGTGGTCGCCCTGTCACCATGTACATGCCCAAAGATCAAGTGGATTCTTACAGTTTGGAGGCAAAAGTCGAGCTACCAACCAAGAGGCTGCGACTGGAGTGGGTGTATCCTTTCTCGCCTGCTTCAGCGTCATGCCATCCTGGGGCCTATCCATGCTTTTGGCTTGAGGTTTGACTGTACAGAATCAGAGAACTTAAGTCTCTTAGTTTTTAGAAGTCTTAAAAAAAAAAAAAAAAAAGAACAATCCTAGCATCTGTTAGAACATAGTACAGTATCATAGCAAAGAAGGGACCCATAAGAGCTGCTGATTACTGGGGAGACTTGGGGTCTGGCTTACTGTTCCCGAGGCAACTGTTTATCAGTGGCTCCTGCTCCAGCATATACACCTATATTCCCTGTAAAGAAAATGTCAAAACGTTACTTGACTACATAAATTATTGTTGTTTATTTTTGGTCAGGAGAAAAATGCGTCTCTAGTTTCTGACCTGAATCTTAGTTTTCCCGTCAGTGCAAGTGCAGCACTTACACAGAAGTGGGGGGTTGGGATCTACTTGACAGGTTTACAGAAACGCAGACTGAATGAAGAGAATGACCGATGCGAATTAGGCACCCCGTGACAGCGCTAGGTGTCACCGGGCGCCACTGTACACCTAGCTCTTCAGGGACTGCTGGGAAGCCAAGAGCCGCACACATTTACAAGGGAACAGGAAGAGGCAAGAAATGACTATAAATGACAAAAATGGAAGTCTCAGAAACGAGCTAAACTGGGCTGACAACAGTTGTTCAAACACGAAAAAGGTGGAAGGACTCGGGACTGCAACAGTCGGAACCTGACAGAGTGGGAGAATCATGTGAAACAGAACCTTAGATTCTCTAAAACAACCGAGAAAACCCAGACCTAGTGGGCTGGCAGAGATGGGAGGACCCTCCCCGCAAAGACTGTTCCCCTCAGATGCTCTGCATCTTCAGACCCTGAACCAAAACTAGCCCTGAGGTGGCCTCGTAGCTAAATAACAGATTGACTCAGAAAAGAACGAACACCAGCCCTAAGCACTGTACATCCTTTAAAAATTGCCTGTGTGATACCAAACGGTTAACAATTAAAGATGAGAATGTGAGTGAGATTAGATGAATGGAAGTAGAGTGACCAGAGTAGAAACAGTGACAGCGTTCACGCCCTGTGGAGGACACAGTCAGTGCTACTGAGCCGTTAGTGCAGAGACTGGCGGGGGAACTTGAACTGCGGTATAAACCTTTGCTGGAAACACATTCAAATGTTATTAGTGGAAGGGAGGGAGGATAGAGGGATGGACAGAGGGAGGGAGGGAGAGAGGCAGGATGGGTGGAAGTAGGGAGGGAGGAGGAAGAGAGGAAGGATGGATGGAGCGAGGGAGAGGTGGGAGGGAGGAAGGATGGTGGAAGGGAGAATGGAAGGAGGGAGGGAGGATGGATGGATGAGTGGGCAGAAGGGGGGACAGACAGGTAGAGGGGTGGGGTGGTTGATGAGGGATACCCTGAAAGATGTATTCTAGGATGAACAACCCCTCCTCACACCAAACAGCCTCAGTCAGTGTGTTGAGGAGCCTGATGTCAAGCTGTAAAGAGCTAATTGCTGTCAAGTCATTTCTGTCTCACAGGGACCCTGCATGTTCACAGTAGAACCGTGCTCCCTGTGGTTTTTGGTGGCTGGGGTTTGGAAGAAGAGGGCCAGGCCTTTCTGCCACGGTGCCTTCTGTCTGAAGCTGAGCACATTCACTTTTTGCACCACCAGGGAGGCTTCCGAGGAGTGTGGACACGAAAGTACTAAGTGAAGGGAGTGCAGTGAGTGCCGTGGATAAAACTGCCAGATAGCACAGATGAACTCCACTTTAATGAAAGAGAACACACCTCCCAAAATCTAGGCCACATAAACCTGAGTTAGCTGTCCGAGGAACATCCTTGAAATCAAGCTGCCGGGGATGTCTCCTTATGCGGTTAGGGTAGGTGAATTAGTCAACAAAAAAAAATCAAGCCTGTGAAAAAGATGATTGAAAATTTTTTCCCTACTCTAGAGGAAACCTGCAGAGGTCACCTTCTATCCATGTAGATTTTAAGGCAGAGAGTGAAAGTCCTTTTTTTTTTTTTTTTCCAATAGACTTGTTGGAGGATAAATGGCACACATTTAAAGTGTACAGCTGGATTAATTTAACCTATAAATAATAACAACATGTGAAGCCATCTCCAGAGTCAGGGTAATGAATGTACCCACTGTGTCTGAAAGTTTCCTCCTGCCCCTTTGTAATCTTTTCCTCTTGCCCACCCCTGTCACCAAGAAACTGCCAATCTCTGTGTCACTAGAGGTTATTTTGCCTTTTCTGGAATCTTATGGAATTATGAAATGTGTCCTCTTTGGTTTTGTTTTGTTTTTTGCTCTGATGTCATTCAGCATGTTTATTTTGAGATTGTGAACGTTACGGTCTCAATAGTTTGCCCCTTTTATTTTTAGTGCTGAGAAGGAGTCAATCATGTGGATATCTCACAATTTGTTTATCCATCTGCCTCTTGCTGGACTTTTGGGTTCTTTAAGAATCTGTCAAGTTGTCTCAAGTCCCCCTCAGCAGGATATGAGAGTTCCAGGTGCTCCACAGCCTTATCAACCCTTGATGTGGTCAGTGTTTCAGTTTTAGCCATTCTGGTGGATGTGGGGTGGCCCTGGTGGCATGAAGGTTAGACGTGGCTTCCATCTGAAAGGCTGGCAGTTTGAACCCACTGAGCAACTCCATGATAAAAGTCTTTTCTTGACCCTCAAACAGATGTTTACAGAGTACCTGCCTGATGCCTAGTCCTAAAAGCAAAGTGTAAGGTGGTTAAGATTAGAGCCACTGTAATTTCAGAAAAATTATTTTAGAGGTTATGGAATCATAGTCTTTGCAATTTATAAAAAATTATTACTTGTACCTAATCACAGTGTGCCCCCAGATTCATATGTCATAAACATTTAACCATGTGCCTGTTTTGCGGTCTGTTTTGGCACATGTGGTTCAAGTGATTCAGTTAGGTTAAAAATGGTTTAAATTAGTTAAATCAAATCTGGAAAACAAAGTGCCTTTGTTCAACCTCCTTCCTTTTCATATTTTGGAAAATATAAAACAGTGAAATTTGCTCCAATTTTTATTTTTTATTTTTTGCATCCAAGTACAAGTGATGTTTTGCTTTCAAAATATTCTCAAGGTTTGGAAGCATACATGCCAAAATCTTAATAATAAGGAGCTGGAAATGGTTTCAGGAAGGGAAACCAGTGTTTTTTTACCTTTTATTTATATGTGTATTGTATGTCCTTTTTACAAGGACTTTAGCAATGTGAAAAGAAGATTTTTTAAATTAAAGATTTAACAGAGAACAATAAACTCATGATTGACTCAGTAACTGCAGTATACAAAAGTCCATTACCAGTATCTTAAAATGTTTTTTAAATACTTGAAAATACAAAGAATATAAAAAATGAAGAGTTTTTTCTTGGAGTAGGATTTATAACTGAACACTTGCTTAATATTTGAAACAATGGATTCCAATTCATAGTGACCTTGATTGGGCGGGCAGAACTGCCTCATAGGCTTTCCAGGGAGCAGCTGGTGGATTGGAACCGCCAACCTTTTGGTCAGCAGCTGAACTCTCAACCACTGTACTACCAAACCTGTTGCCATGTAGTCAATTCCAACTCATGGTGACTTTTTAGGGCAAAGTAGAACTTCCCCCTGGAGTTTCCAGGGAGCACCTGGGGGATGTGGCCTCTTAGGTGGCAGCTGTAGCCCTTCAGCGCTACCCCACTGGGGTTTCCTGTGGGTCACCAGGGCTCCAGTGCTAGAAAAAACATGGTCAATATATCTTAAAGTTTCCCAAACAAGCTACAAAAGCCACAAACTGTAATAAAGATCCAATTAATTTCCCAATCTCAATTCTAGAACTAGGCCCCATCACTCTAGTTAAACCAGAGTAGTGCTAATTACAGTGTCCAGGTTGTAGACAGTGTACCCATAGAAGGGTAATGCAGAGTTGGAAAATGACAGACTAAGCCTTACTGCCCCTTCTGCTGCTAGTTCAGAGCTAAGCCCTCATCCCGCTTTTAAGGCCAGAGATGCCAGAGGGGGAGTAAGGGTGAATTTGCCATAGTTCAGCACATCTGAGCAAGTTGTATGATACCTGGAAAGAAATGTGATAAAAAAGAAGCAGCAGAAAGAAACACAGTGAAAAAAAAATTTTTTTTAGAGGAATATCACAGCATTCTTGTAAAATAAGTTTGAACAACAGCCTCTTAGTGACTTCAGTTCTGGGGTCAGGATAGTACTGTTTACCATTGTGTTGTCATAGGAGTCAGCCTTTCAGAAGACCACCTGGGGGATAATTTAATGATATATTAGGTGCTAGGACCTGGTTGCTCCGTGGTTAAAGAGCTCTGGCTGCTAACTGACAGGTGAGCAGTTTGAATCCACCAGGTGCTCCCTGTAAGGCCCAGGGCAGTCCTGCTCTGCCCTGTCTGGTTACCAGGAATCAGAACTCACTTGACAGCAGTGGATTTGTTTTCGGTTTCTCTGTCTGTTTTTTGGGGTGTAAGGAAGACAAGTATCCTTGTAAAATTTGAACAGCTGAACCAAAAGCGTGGGCCTCTGGCTGTTGCTCCCCAGGTCACGATTAACTGGCTAACTGAGAAGCATTTCTCTTCCAGGAACTTCACAGGTGTGAAGTTAGCTGTAGCAAATAAAATAATTATCATTTTCAGTCAAGCTGACAAAGTCATCTTTCAAAATACGTACTTTCTAAAAATTATACCACATCTTGTGATTGTTAAAAATCATACTTTTACTTACTGTAAATCTGATCATTCCTGCTGCATTGCGTGCCTGTTAGGAATCAGACGTGGTGCTCTCTGTGATCTGCAGTTACTCAGTACGGTCGATGGTAACAGCTTTGTGTTGCCTGTGCCTGTTGAAGAAGGCTGCTGCCTTCTCAGCTCTGAAAGGAGAGAGAGCTTTCGCCTTGACACTCGCGCAGCTACGGGTACCGCGGCCGGGACTGTCGGAACAACCTGTACCTGCTTCCGACGGGCGAGACGCTGTACTTCATCGCGTCGGTTGTGGTGCTGTACAACGTGGAGGAGCAGCTCCAGAGGCATTACGCCGGCCACAACGACGACGTCAAGTGGTAAGTCCTCAGAGGCGGCCCGTGGTCACAGGTGGAAGTCCTGTTCGCGGGAAGAGGATGGTGAGGAGTGTTTCCGAAGAGAGAAAGGGGATCCCAGAGTAGGATCTGTGGGGAACTGCTTTGTTTCCTTAGAAACAACGACAACAAAATGAGTGGCTTTTGGGTTGGTCGTGACCCGTGGTGGTAGTGTGTGTGTCAGAGTCGAAGTGCTTGGGTGGCACCTTCATGGCTGTGAACTTTGGGAAGCAGGTTGCCAGGCCTTGCTTCCAAGCTGACTCTGTGGTCAGAGCTGCCAGCCCTCCAGCCCGCACCCTGTGCCACCCAGGGCCTCCTCGCTGACAGACACGTGCCAGACAGCAGAGAGTTGGCTAAGGCCATTTTATTTTTCTGTCCTCACAACATGTGTCCCCTAAACAAATAGCTCCAGTGGACCTCTGTTGGGAAGCCTCTTTAACAACATGTCACAGGCTAAAGGCTTCTCATTTGAGTCTTTCTTTTTTGAGTAAAAATGTTTTGCCTTGTGTTTATGGCTGGTCTGCTGTTCTCATAATTGATTTACAGCTTTTCATAAGGACTGTGTCTTAGAAGGATGGGTAGAGGAGTAGATGGGTTTGTGTATGTCTATTTGTCCTAGGTAACCGGTCCACTGAAACAATGCTGTTGGCAAAAGATCAGCATGTCTTTACAGTCTGGTATATGCAAAATGACTTGTTAATAAAGGTTCTAGGCTAGTTATGGGAAACCCTGGTGGTGTAGTGGGTTAAGTGCTACCACTGTTAACCACAAGGTCGGCAGTTCAAATCTACCAGGCGCTCTTTGAATACTTTGGGGGTCAGTTCTACCCTGGCCCCTGGGGTTGCCATGAGTCGGATCCAACTCGATGGCGCTTGGCTGGCTGGCTGGCAGTCTAGTTATATGAAATGTTCACTGGAATGTTTTCTCAGCAAGGGATGTGTTTTCCTAGAATTACAAAGTTCTTGAGAAGAAATAAAGATGAAATGCTAGACTCCCCCAGTAGTCTGAAGTCACTGGGGGCTAAGAGGCTTTTTTCTGACTCTGTAAGGAGTTACATGTCACAGGTAAATGTGTGACTAGGTTATATTTGATCAAGGGGAAAGGAAAGCTTACCTTTAAAGTAGAAGGTTTTTCATAAATATCCTTCTTTTAGCCTAGCAGTTCATCCTGATAGGATTACCATAGCAACAGGACAAGTCGCTGGTACATCTAAGGATGGAAAAGTGAGTTCCGTTATTTTTCATATTTTTGTTATGAGTTGGTAGCACCAAATAACTTTCTGAAAATATTTTCCTGATTAATAAGCCTGCTTGCCTATCCAGTGTCGGAATCCTGCTTAATGCTCATTACTTTTTTATTGAAAAATTAAAACTTTTGCAGTGATTTTCTAAACCACTTGAGCTGACATTAATTTCAACAAAATACTGCATAGCATTGTTCTTCCTTAAGGATTCACTAATTCTTAAAATGTGTATTTATGTACATAATAAACTTTAAACTATGGAAGTCTAAATTTAGTATCGAAGACATCGTGCCACTTCAGTGCTTCTCAAATGCCCTCTGTCACAAATGCCCTGTCACATGGCTTGAGCCAGTGGAGTCTGTGTTGCTGGGAGGTTCTCAGCACAGATCGTCTAAGTACTTCACGAGACTTTAATTTGTATTTTAATCAAAAAGGAAATAGTGGACATTAACACAGAGATTAATCCAAGAACAGTTAAAAACTGGCTTCTAGTTACTTACTTCCCACCAAACCAAGCTAAACCCATTACCGTTAACTCAATTCCAACTCACAGGGAGCTTGGAGGACACAGAAGAACTGCCCGGGGGGCTTCCTCAGCTGTAATCTTAGTGGGGAGATCAGCAGGTCTTTTCTCCCCCATGGTGGCTGGTACGTAGGAACCAGCGACTGTTTGGTTAGTGGCTGAGCCCTGAACCACGGGGCCACCAGGAGTCCCACTTATTTCCCACACCCGTTGCGACAGAAGCCCGGTGGCACTGTGGTTAAGTGCTACAGACGCTAACCAAATGGTCAGCAGTTCCCATCTACCAGTTCTCCGTGGAAACTCGGTGGGGCAGCTCTGCTCTGTCCTGTAGGGTTGCTGTGAGTCAGAATGGGCCCGATGGTAGTGAGCTTGGTTATTTGGGTTACAGTCGTCGTGTCTTATCTAGAATTTGTTGTAGCTTTTTTGATGACTACTTTTGCATGCCTTCTTACTGCCCAGTGCGTACTTAGATTTTGTATCAGCTGACGAGTTTCTTTTAAGAAAGCATACAGGCAGCCATGTTTAAGAAAATGTTTTAATAACATTAGATTGTAAATATTTGTGCTATTTTTCATTAAAATTCTGCAGTTAAAAAGAGGTGACAAGAACAAAAGAAACCAGACTGTTATGTGACCACACATAAATGGATCGGAGTCTTCATCTTTTTTTTTAACTTCTAATGACCTTAGCAAGTTCTTTGTATATGTATTTACCATAATCCAAAAAAGAAAAAAAAATGAGAGTAAATCATTTGTTCTCCCTCTAGTGGCCTAGAAATGTATGTCACATTGTGCCTCTGAAATGGGATCACAACCATCCCCCGTGGAATGTGTCACAGCTCTCTGAGCTAGCCTTTCGCTTCACATACGAGAAGACTGGTGTCCAGCGAGGCCACACACCCACTGCAGATGCCCGGCTGCTTGGCAACAAGCCCAAGCTCGGGCCCCGCTCACCTGGCCTGGTCTGCCCCAAAACACAACAATTGGAGAATTTGTTAATATGTATGCTGACTGCTTCACAGTGCTTTCTTCTATTAGAGATTGAATAACTCATGTTAAAAATTGATATAAATAGCTTAGGACCACAGTTGTAAGAGGGTTTTGAACTAACCACAACAATCTGGATTTTATTTGTACATATTGTCTCATTTCCTTTTATGGGCCCAAGAACATTAAGCTGTTACGGCAGTTTGGTGGTGACAGTCTTGGTGGCCTTGCTGGACACTTAGCAGCAATCTGAACTGTAAGAGAGTGACCATATATGAGATTCCGTCTAGTAATTTTCCATTTGGACGTGTCCAGATGTCCAAGTTAGAACTTCAATACAGTTACCAAAAACTGACAAGTCTAAAAGCCAGACTTGGCAGAGTTCCTCATGCTGGCCACATGCTGGCCACACGTGTCCGTGATCTCATGAAGCCATTAGCTATATTCTGTTTACATCAAAAGACAGACTCCTCAAATGTAGAAGACTTTGAGCAGAATCGAAATTATTGCTCAAGTAGTCTGTTTAACTTCAAGGTAAAGATAAATTTGTGTAACTGTCACAATGGATGACTGTGTTTGTTTTAAAAACAGCAATTACCCCCACACGTGCGCATCTGGGACTCTGTGACGCTGAATACCCTGCACGTTATCGGAATCGGGTTTTTTGATAGAGCTGTCACCTGTATCGCATTCTCAAAATCGGTAAGTATGAGCCCTGTTGGTGTTGCAGTCTCTGTCCCTGGGTGAGGGACTCAAGTCAGGGTGCCAGGGAGAGCGCCAACCCACTTGGTAACTGCCTGTGCACAGACGTGCATGCACAGATTGCGATTCTAGGGAATTTTGCTCCCCAGGCCCCCGCTGAGACGTTACACTGTCCCCTGGGGTCACACACTGTGCGGTCAGCATGGGGCTGGGTGACGGCCATCATCATCCTTTTCTTGGGGCAGTCTTGCTTGCTCTGGCCCTGACTTTCCCCTGTTGGCTTTATCCAGCAGCCCCAAGGGTTTTTGTGTCCGCAGCCTGGCTGGCTTACTAACTGCAGGCAGGGACTGCACAGGGGCCTTGGGCCCATCTGTGCTCTCGCAGGACAGGCTGCCCCACCTGCCACCCTTGTGGCGCTCCAGCCGTTGTGAATCTTACGTTCACACACATGTGCGTGTTCACATACGAGATGCCCATGAGCACCGAGGCTCCAGTGTTTGCACCTCTGCCATGTGGACCAGTGAGGTTTCTGAGGGGTTGGGTGAGGATTCTGTAACCAAAATGTAGAGGCTTGTTGTTGAAAGTAAAGTTACTGTTCATTTCTGGTCACGTTCCACCCCTTTTATTCCCAAAGGTAGTTTCTCTGTGAATACCTTTCTTTTCCAGAACGGCGGAGGCAGCCTGTGTGCCGTGGATGACTCCAACGACCACGTGCTGTCTGTGTGGGACTGGCAGAAGGAGGAGAGGCTGGCCGATGTCAAGGTCTCGCCCGTGTCTCCCTTTGCGGACGTTACCCCTCCTATGTGGGGCCCCTCTGGCTCCCCTCACCGCCCTCCGCCCTGGCCCCATTTCCCACGTTTCTGGCTGGGCCACCCACTCCCAGTCGCATCTTTCAAATGTGGGACTGCCTACCCCGGTATCCTCATGGGCTTTCAGTCCCAAGTCCTGTCAAGTTTTCTCAGATCTGAAAGGTTTTTCTTCCTCACTTCGCGGCCTCTACTTTTTTAGTTCACTTATGGGTTCCTTTGTTCTTTCATTTGTCCCACACAGTCGGTGTCCGCAGTGCACCGGGACTGTGCGGGGAGGTGCTGGGTACTGTGACAGGTGAGACGACGTGCTCAGCATCCCCAAGGCTGCCTGACACCTAAGGGAGTGAGGGTCCCAGCCTGAGGGCTGAGGTGAAGATGGGGTCACCAGCGAGGGGCTGTCCAAAGCTGAGTGGACTCAGAAGACAAGCAAGTGCACTCATCATACTCAGATCCCCAAAGGGACTGGTCCTGTGGGAGCCCCCCTTCTGTACTTCTGGGGGCCGAGCTGATTCCCAGAATACGTCAAGTTCATGTTCTGTAAACGCACTTGTGTTTCCCTCCTCTTGAGTCTATCGTGGGAGCCGGTCGTTACAGAATGGGCTTCAGATCTCCCCTGCTGGCAGCTGGCAGCTGGCAGCTGGCCGTCGGGGGGACCCACTCGTCTGTGCTGGAATTAATGTTGGGACACACCTTCGCTCTCCGACCTTCTCCCCTTCCTGTCTCGGATGCAGTCCTGGTGCTCCCCTCGGCACTGTGCCTGCACCAGTTTTCATGCTCTAAAACCCCAAAGCACACGTGTTGCCGTGGGGTCAGTTCAGACTCACAATGACCCAGTGTGACAGAGTAGAACTGTCCCATAGGGTTTCATAGGCTGTCATGTTAGTGGGAACTGATCCCCGGGTCTTTTCTCCCTTGGAGCAGCTGAGAGCCTTAACCACTGCACTACCGGGCTCCTGGCCATGCAGCAGCCCTGCTCTGGGGCAGTCTGGGGAGGGAGCTGAGTTCTCGCTCTGCGGCCGGGACAGGGTTGGTCAGAGGCTGGTCACTAGTGAGCTTCAAGAACGTGACTGAAGGACCTTGCAGAAGGGGTAGTCGGTGCCACGCTCACCAGACAAGGGTGCGAGTCCGGGGAGTCAAGATTGGGGTGGTGATGGGGGGGACCTGGAGCTGGAGCCACAAGGCTGGACCCACCAAACCCCACACACAGCCCAGGGGCGGAGCCAGGAGGGCCCCTGGGGACAGCAGCGCCTCCACAGTCCACAGGGAGGGTCAGGCTGTAGAAAATCCAGCTCGCTGGGCCTCTTGCTGGAGATTTCAGTCCTCTCGATGGGGGATGTGGCTGGAGGTCTGTCAGGGCTGGGCAGCCCCCGCTGAAGGTTACTGAATCCCTAGCTGCTGTGAGGGCATCCCTCCCAAGAGAGCGCTCTGCTGACTGCTGAGCCAGCTGCTGTGCTCCTCCATGGCGCACAGAGGATCCACTCACGCCCTGTCCTTGGGGCACGCAGTCCAGCTTACAGGTACAGCCCTGTCTGCTGGTGCCCTCAGAGGACCCAGGTCCACCCTGTCATCAGGGCACTCCGTCTGGCACACATGCACAGCCTCAGCACTCCGAGGACCCAGGCACATCCTTGCTCACGGTGTACAGTCCACTGTACATGTATGGCACTGCTGTCCTGGGCAGTGGCAGAATACAAGGAACCAGCAGAGAATGTCAGGGTTCTTTCACATGGAGTGGGTGTGACAAGGGAGACCCTTGGAGACTTAGGGTAACTTGGGAGATTCTTTCAGGCGCAGCCTGATTGGAGGACAGGGCCCTCTACCAGCTGGAAACACCACGTGTACACAGTCATGTGGGGTAACGTGGCAGTTCCTCGTCTCTACCTGGTGCTGACGCGGGCTGTGACCTGCCAGGCCCTCCTGCCTGGTGTAGACAGTCCGCCTGGCCCTGTCCCTCCTGGACTGCTCTGTTGGCACCCACCTCCCTGTACCCACTCCTGCTTCTTCCGAGGATAGATGTGCATACTCCTTGGTCCACAAACCTTTGCAGAGAAAGTTTCAGGGCCACGGGCCACGGCAGACCCCAGGGACACGGATGGCCCAGACGTGGCACCTGCAGGCAAGGGGCGACAGCGTGTACCACAGCAGCCACAGGTCAGCTAGGGCAGTGTGAGGACAGCCCACAGTGCTGCAAGCACAGGAGGGTCACAAGGGTGTCACGAGGGACAAGACGGTGGAACCTAGCCTGAAAGGGTGAGGCGGCAGGGAAAGTGGCCAAGGACAAGGGTAGCCCCTTTGAGAGGGCCCGTGGTGGAGCTGTGGAGGCTGGGGCTCCATGGGGCTGCCGTGGGAGGAGGCCGAAGGGTGGCAGAGCCAGGCCCTGGAAGGCGTCAGCACCTCACCGTGGCGGCTCTTTTGTTCCATCGGGAAAACTGTGCAGAGCGGCTGGAGACTGGAACCGAGGAGGAGTGTGGTCAGGTCTTCAGGTGGGCGGATCTCTCTGGGTGTGCTGTGGCAAAGGCGCTAGAGAAACAGGACAGGCAGAAGCAGTGGCCTGTGGGTGGGCGGCGAGGCGTGGTTTGGGAAGCGCTGCAGAGTGAGGTTGACAGGACACCGTGTGCACTGGTCTGTGAGCGGGGAGAGACTATTGTCAGTTGTCGTGAAGGCAGTCCTGACTCACAGCAGCCCCATGAGTGCAGAGTGGAACCATTCGCTCCATGGGGCTTCCAAGGCCGCGACCTTCCAGCAGCAGCAGCCCACGGGCCTGTCTGCAGGGGCCTCTGGCTGGATTTGAACCACCAGCCTTTCTGCTAGTAGTCACGTGCTTAACCCCTGGTGCCACTGGGGCTCCCTGAAGAGAGGGGCAGGGTCAGAGGTGGCTGCCAGGCTTCTGGCACGTAAGGACAGCAGCCAGAGGACAGTAGTCCATTCTGTATGTGTTCGAGGTGCCAGGGGGACCTGTTAGTAGGAATACCTTGTGGGCAGTGGATTTATGATCGTGGTGTTTAATGGGGCGTGTGGGCTGAGTGGAGGAGGTGGGGTTGACAGTATGTGCAGCCAAGGGTAATGCACCCATGGGGTTCAGACTGTCAGGGACCCCCCGAGGGCAGGATGGTTGGCCAAGGCAGCCCCTCCAGCGAAGCCGTGAGAACCAGGAGAGAGAGGCTAGAAGGGAAGCTGAGCGACCAGCGGCAAGAGAAGAAAGTCCTCGGGTGCTGACACAGCAGGCCAGTGCCGTGAGACGGTGCCCCGCGTGGGCTTGCGTTGGATCACTTGCCGTGGCGGTGTCATGTGGTGTGCTGGGACAGACAGTCGAGGACTCAGAGGTGCAGACAGACAGTGAAGACCCCTCTCTGTGGAAGTGGCACAGAGACTGGAGACTGGGCAGTGAGTGGCTCTAGGCAATGCTGTGTGTAAGGGCTGGGGGGAGGCTAGAGCCGCTGGGGAGGACAGGGCCGTCGGGAGGGGCAGTGTTTACCCCGGCAAGGGAAGGGGCTTGGAGTCTGGGAAGAAGTGGGACAGGATGGGTGGCCCAGCCCCTGAGCACACATGGCCTCCCCAAGGCCACCCCCAGTGGGTGGTTCAGCAAAGTAAATAGTTCTGGGGCCTGGGTCTCTCTCTGCCTCCGTGCTGGTCCTGCGGGCCCCCCCAGCATTTCCCAGAGGGCTGGATATGGGAGCTACCGGGCTACGGCTTTTGTTGAGCTAACCCATTTTATCTGCATCTTCTCTTGTTTCAAAGGCATCAGTTCTGGAATTTATTTTGGTATGTGGTAGAAGACAAGTCCAGTTAGTCAGACAACTCACTGAGAAGATCACCTTGCTTTCCCTGTCAGTACAGAGTAACAAAGCGGGGTTACTGTTAAATCATTAAATAACTGCTGTGTCATTCGAATGCTGGAAGCTTCACACTGTAAATGCTTACTGTTCATTGTTCTTTCACCATGTTCTATGGATACAGTTATTTTCTTCAAAGCACAGCTCTAGTTTCATCAAGACTTCCATCACACTTTTTCAACATGTGTTGATTTGCACTAATACGTAAACATCATTCAAACCCTCTACCAGGCAGCCGCCCTCCCTCCACTCCCGGGTGTTTGATAAATTGGGTAGAGAGAAGCCAGTCAGCGTGCTTCAACTATCTCAGCTGGTTAACGTAAATGCCTGCCTTCTGTTACAAAACCAGATTCCTAGTTTAGAAATGCTCACCACTGAAAAGAAAAAACCAGACTCAGCGTTCTTCAGCTGTGTCCCCAGCAACTGTCATTCTAGTCAGTTGTATTTGAAAGTGTTTTCACACTTAAATGTCATCTACAATGACCCTAAATGTATCTCCAGTGCATCTAAAATGTTACATAATGTGTATTATTTTCACTAATAATGATAGATCTTTTGCCTTGAAAATATTTTAGGTTTCTGTTACGATTTCTCCCAAGAACTAGTGCTCTTGGAGCATAGACCATACAAGTATGTGACTCTTGTCTGGAAGAATGTTGTCCCTGCTACTCGGTAGTTACAAAGTAAATGCAAGATTAACCTTAATAGCAGGATGACTTCAGTGTGTGGGAGGGGGTGGAAATCTAAGGACACAACGGCTGGACTTGGATAAGTTGTCTCTCTGTGGCTCCGATTTTATCTGTCTCTGAACTCTGTCCAGCGACTGGAGGCATTTGGGTCTGCTCTTTTTCCGCAGTGTTCTAATGAAGCTGTGTTTGCTGCCGATTTCCACCCGACGGACACCAACATCATTGTCACCTGTGGGAAATCACATCTCTACTTCTGGACACTGGAAGGAAGCTCTCTTATTAAGAAGCAAGGGTTATTCGAGGTAAAGTTAGATCCCATTTGTGTTTCTTACTGGATGATGCATGGAACCAGCTGGATTGTAAGGGAGTTTGAGACATCCTGGTATTAGAAATTGTTTTAACTGATGAATGGCGGTACATCTGAGGGGCATAGTGATGAAGACTATTCCCCGACATGGTTGGAGATGCCCCTGTACCTCGTGGGTAACACTGGTGATGCTGGGGAACAGGATGATCTAGCACAGGGAGAAGAGAGGAGAGAGGTGGCAGCCCTGGGCGGGCAGTGTCTCTGCCGTGGTGTGGCCGATCACAGAGAACAGGCAGCCAGAGCACTCACAAAAATGGGCATCACATCGTGTATGCACAAAGGATGACAGACTCAGGCTGCCTCCTGTCTGGCTGTCTGGGGGCCTCATGAGACCGGCACACCAGGGAACTGACCACTGCCAGCAGCACCCTGGGGCTGACCTGGCAGGGCTGGTGCTCGGGCTGTTCTCAAGCTGCAGTCATGGCAACACAGCCTTCTTCCTCATCAGCACTCCCCTCTGCCTTGGCTGGCTGTGCCTTGTAATCCCAGCGGCTGGGGGCTGCCAGAAGCACCCTTATTTTCAAGCAGGTGATCTTGTGAGAGACATTATATAATGGTGAACAAAAAAGGCTTGTGGTTACAGATGGTGACGCCACGCAGCCTGGATTCCCTGTGGTTCTGGGTGCTGTTGCTGCAAGTGAGAGGGTGCCTTGGTTAAGTACATGTGTTTATCACATTCTACAGAAACAAGAAAAGCCAAAGTTTGTCCTCTGCGTGACTTTCTCTGAAAATGGTGACACCATCACTGGAGATTCTAGCGGCAACATCTTAGTCTGGGGAAAAGGTAACAAGTGACTGTCTCCAGAGCAAATGTTTGATCATGTCGTAAGTAAGAGGTCAGACGTAATGCCTGTAAGGACTGCCCATTAAGAGTTTACAGGTTACGATAATTGTGTTGCATCGATGTACGTACGCGTGTGTATGTGTGCATGCCTGTGCTTTAACACCCTAAAATGAGAACACGAGGAAACAAGAACCGTGAGAGGTGCTGACCTCGTCTCGTTTGAAAAAGCTCTGTAAACCCGAGACACTGTGACGGAAGGAATGACTGTACTGTAATGATGAAATTATCCATAGCCATTTAGACAGCTGTGAAACACTGGGGTCACTTTTCTGACACAACATTCAACAAACATGTTTTAGGTGCTAGTTGTGGGTGCTTCAGTGGTTTTACCTTTGTTATGTATGTATGTTCCAGCAGAGCACTGGTAGCCACATATCACTATATTGCTTTATAGATCTAATTATTATTTCTATATCATGAATTATTATAATGGATTCTTTTACAATACAGATATTGCTTATTTAAATCTATAACAGTAAGTAAATCTTATTTCATCCTAATAATGATCCCTGTGGATTAAACAGATTAGATGCTCTCACACTCGTTTTAAGTGGATCTAAACCAAAACCAAACCTGTGGCTGTTGGGTCAATTCTGAGTCATAGTGATCCTATAGGACAGAGCAGAACCGCCACACAGGGTTTCCAAACAGCGCCTGGTGGATTCCCACCGCCAGCCTTTTGGTGAGCAAATGTAGCTCCTAACCACTGTGCCACCAGGGTTTCCCTACTAAATCTACAAAACCAAAGACCCGTGGCTGCCGAGTCGATTCCAACTTGTACCAACCCTACAGACAGAGTAGAACTGTCCAAAAGTTTCCAAGGAGCACCTGATGGATTTGAACTGCCGACCTTTTGGTTAGCAGCCATAGCTGTTGCACCACCAGGGTTTCCAGAATCAACCCAAGGCAGCTGAAGTGATTTGCAGGTCTTGTCAAGCTAATGAGGAGGTAGGGAAGAGAAGGGCCTTCTGTGATATTGCTGCTGCTCTCAGGGCTGGATATCTTGTACCTCGTGTTTAGTCCCTGGACCGTCAGGTGGGGTGAGCACTAACACGCCGCACACAGGTGGAATCTGGCACAGAGTACGTAGGTAACTTGTCCAGAGGCACACAGCTCAGAGCGTTGCTGCGGGCCATCGGTGGGCCACCGGTTGGTTCTGACTCGCAGTGACCCTGAGGCACAGCTACCCTGCAGGGCTTGCCAGGCACTCGTCTCTACAGGAGCAGACGGCCAGCTCCTCTCTCCCGAGTTGCTGCGAGGCGGGTTCCGACCACAGCCTTTGGGTCAGCAGCCGAGTGCATTAGCCGCCGTGCCATCAGGGCCCCTGCGGGGCTGTAGGGCTGGGATTTAAACTCAGAACCCATGCCCTCAGCCACACTGGGCTTCCTCTAACCATCTGTACCTCGTGTGAGTGTCTTCCTCTTCCCGCTCGGCTGGTGCGCTGAGCTGTCCGAGGCCGGGCTCCTTGTTGACGCGTACTGCTGATACGATAACTGACAATGTCGCGTTTAAAAACAAAAATGAGATTTGAAAAGGGTGACCACGAGCCCTCTGACAGGTACTAATGATGGCTTTCTTGGTGTATTTAGGTACAAATCGAATAAGCTATGCAGTTCAAGGGGCCCACGAGGGTGGTATTTTTGCACTTTGTATGTTAAGGGATGGCACCCTGCTGTCAGGAGGAGGGAAAGACCGGAAACTCATTTCCTGGAACGGAAACTATCAGAGACTCCGTAAGACCGAGGTATGACAGCAAGCCATGATCTGGACGGTCACTTTGAATGTTAAACTCTTAGACTGACCAATTTCTGTGTGCATTTCAAATATTTTGCTTACAATTTTCCATAATTTGCTTAGAAGAATTACATTAAATGGGGATCACATATACTTTAGAATCATGTAGATCTTGGTGCTTAAAGTACAACCACTGAGCTGGGATTGTTGTTGCTGTGTGCTGTCCCCTTGATCATGGCTCACAGCAACCCTCTAGGACAGAGAGGACTGTCCTGCAGTCTCCAAGGATCGGTTAGAGGATCTGAGCTGCCGACCTTTCAGTCAGCAGCCGAGCTCTCGGCACTGCGGCAGCGTCACTGCAGAGCAGCTCCAGGGCCCCGTCTGCTTCCTCCGGATCTCTTACCAGGACTCGGTTCACTGCCATTCCTCTTCATTAGCAAGGACTTTCAGGGACTGTCGTCAGATCTGCGTGCACACAGCACCCTGGGAACAAGGACCTGAGTGAGAGCAGACTGCTTCTCCCCCTCGAGCTGTGGCACCTGCGGTCCCCTGGATTTGCTCTTGAGCTTGTCACCTTTGAGGAGCCTGTCTCTTTGCCCATAGCAAAGAGTTCTTGCGTAGGGCACCTTGAAATGCCTCCACTTGACTTGTAGGTTATTCCCTGTTTACCAGTGTAGGCAGTGGATTTTTAAACTAATTAGGGTAAATTGCCACAGAATTTACCATTTTAAGTTAAAATAAATTTTTAGCAGCTTTTTTTTTAGTGGCTGTGTTAGGTTATTCTTACTTTGCACATTTTCTCTGTAACTGTGCTCAGAAGCAGTGACAAGTGACGAGTAAACTAACCAGCCAGCCAAGTGCCGTCGAGTCGGATCTGACTCCTGGCAACCCTAGGGGCCAGGGTAGAACTGACCCCCAGAGTATTCAAGGAGCACCTGGTGGATTCGAACTGCCGACCTTGTGGTTAGTAGTGGTAGCACGTAACCCACTACCCAACCCACTGTATTCCTTATTTGTTCATTTTGTCAAAAAAAAATGCTTTATTTTTTTTAACAACCTCACTCACTGATGCTTTCAGGATACACAGAATGCTCGGCACTTAAGGGTTAGGGTTTTGAGCATTCACTCATGTGAGCAGCTGCTTGAGAGGGACTGTCATGATATATAAACCAGTGCTTTAAATGACTGAGTTGTCAGAAATAACAGGATTCCAAATCTCTTCTTTTCCTGTGACTCCTATCAATGCAGATTCCAGAGCAGTTCGGTCCAATACGGACAGTGGCCGAGGGGAAAGGGGATGTGATCTTGGTCGGCACCACTAGGAATTTTGTTCTCCAGGGCACCCTGACTGGAGACTTCACACCCATTACTCAGGTACGTTCAAGAAGGCTGGGTGACCGTTCAGAACTGCTGAGTCCATCCGCTGCGTGAGCCATGGCGGAGAGAACAATAGAGCGGTGACGGCGCGGTGCCCCTCCTCCCGGACACCTGGCTGCAGGTCGCGGTGCTTCAGAGAGCTTCCATTTGTCTCGGTTCTCTGTAGGGTCACACCGATGAACTCTGGGGACTAGCCATCCATGCTTCCAAGCCTCAGTTCTTGACCTGTGGGTACGACAAGCATGCCACCCTCTGGGATGCCGTTGGTCACCGGCCCGTCTGGGACAAAGTCATTGAGGTAGACACGCACATATCTGTTCCATTTTTCGCTTCAGATTTCATCTGGAACATGTTTATTTAATTTTTGCATGAAATTAGTAGTAGTAGGAAATTACCCCAAACAGATGTTGTTTACTTTGTGTCTTTAGAATTGTGTTGCTTTTAACAGTTGCTCCTCCAGGCAGTGCTTAAATTCACATTGAATTTTGGGGAGCGAGTTAGCTTCTCCAGGTTTCATGAGTGCATAGGCTCTAAAGTGTCCTCATGACGAGAGCCCCTTGTTACCCCCTGCATTCTAGTCACAGGCCACCTTCAGCCTGGGAACTCAGATGCTGTCCTGAGATATGCAGCTGAGCTTAGCTCTGCAACATCTGAGTTTGATGGTGAAGGTCAAGTGCTTTAGTTTTAAACTCAGCTTCTCTGGGGACCTTGCAGAAGGGAGTCAGATGCCCTGTGCATGTCAGAGGGCATTTCCTCTCCCGACATACAGTGCTGTGTATTTACTAAGCACCGTCTGTGCACCACACACTGTCTAAGTATTGTCCTTGGGCCTGCCAGAAGCCTGGAAAGTTCCAGTGGCTTTGTTGTGCTTTTTGAATGACAAATTTATTGCTTGGAAATTGAGTCTTAGGAAAAAAAAAAACCCATTGCCATCGAGTCAGTTCCAACTCATAGCAAACCTACAGGACAGGGTAGAGCTGTCCCACAACTCATAGCAACCCTACAGGACAGGGTAGAGCTGTCCCACAGGGTCTCTAAGGCTGCAGTCTTTACAGAAGCAGAGGGCCACATCTTCCTCCTGCAGACCGGCTGCTGGCTTTGAACTGCTCGCCTTTCTGTTGCCAGCTGACCACTTAGCCACGAGGGCTCCTCACTGAGCCTGAGAGCAGTTACGGTACTGCCCAAGGCCACACTGTGTTTGTAAGCGACAGGGCTGACTTTGCGCGGAGCTCAGTCTGACTCCCAAACCTCTTCCCGCTGTGCACACTGGGAGTCCAGAGCACTGCCCTCTGTTGCTCGGCTGCTGATGGTGTCGTCTGTAGTCCCGCTTAAGGGCATAGCCACTCTGTCGACCCCACACGTAGCCCTTTCATCCGCCGGAGTTCCCAGCACTAGTGTGCGAGGTCAGAGGTTCAGCCCTCTGTGCCATCGCTTGCTGAGAGGAGCCACAGGGCTAGAGCTCACTGGCCGCTGGGATGTCTGAGCTTGTGGGGGACGAGCATGGCGTGGCTCAAGGCTGTAAGGGGGGCAGGAGGAAATGGTGTTCACTGCGCCTGGCCTGGCAGGGTGCAAAGGGGACAAAACAGGACTGGGGACATGGGAAGGGTTCAGGCAGGGGTGCTTACAGTCCTGCAGACAGCAGGGACACAGCGGTCAGCGAGGGTGGCCTTCCTGGATCTCTGTCAGCACAGCAGCCCGGCTGGAAGCAGTGACTGCTCCTGGCGCCCTGCCCCTTCCCCCGGCTATTGGCCTCTCAGCCCGACATTCGGGAGGAGCCGGAGAGAGATGTAGTTAAGTCCTGGCTTCTGTGCCTGCTGGCCATGCAGCTGGGAACAGGACACCCAGCCTCTCTGCACCTCAGTTTCTCACTTCGCAAACACTGTGAGGGTGAAATGACTACACATCCCTGAGTCGCATGAGCGTGATTTTTGTGTGCCCATTGGTGGCAGCCCTGAACTTCCCTGTGGCTCCCGCTTTGGGAAGAGCACTGAAGGAACGTAATCGGTCCCAGCCGGGTTCACTCCAGCCTCCTGTTTTCAGGTGTCTGGTAGTTTCTCACTGCGTCCTTGCATTTCCACAGCTGCTGTGTCATTTTCTTAGGCTTCCCTTCATTAATCTTTCTTGGTCACTTCGTTCTTCCACCAGTTATCTTCTACCCCGAAAGGATTCAATCGTGCCATTCCTTTTGTTGGAAGAAGGCCCACCTTCCCCGTGTCCTTACCTCCTAGAGCTCTGAGTCCTGACAGTGGCTTCGCAGCCCGCAGGACTCCCGTCAGCTGGGACCTTTCCCATGCCCACCTCCTCACAGTCTGTGCCCGAAACCCAGCAGGCTGTACCTCCCCTTCCCCAGACCTGCCCGAAGCCCTCTTACTCCCGGGCCTTGATGGTATCGTGGCGCCCTCCGGCCCTGTAGTCATTTTCTGCGCCTGTGGTAACAAAACACCACAGACTGGGTGGCCTGGAGAACAGAAATGTATTGTCTCGGAGTTCAGAGCCCCGTGTCAGACATCCGTGTGGACACTGGGCTGGCCGTGTGGTCGCGTGTTGGTGCCTTCCGAGGCTCGGAGGCAGGAACTGTTTCCTGTCTCTCTCCCAGCTGCTGGTGGCTCCAGCTATCCCTTGGCTGGCAGCTGTAGTGTCACGTGGTCTCTTTCCTATCTTCCTGTCCTCTCTCTTTTACAAGGATGCCCCTCAGATAACTGACACCATCCTCAAAGACCCTACTTCCAGGTTATAGGGGTTAGGACTTCAACGTGTCTTTGGAAGATACAGTTCAATCCATGAAACCCCCTAATCCAAAATCATTGTGCGGTGTCCACTTCCCACCTTCACCAGGGTGGATTATCGCTGGACCTAAGGCCTGGGTCAAAGGCCATCACTGCCGTGAAGCCTTCTCCCATCTCTCCGAACCTCACCTCATCCGTCCCCCTGCAATTCCACAGCCTTTGTGGCAGCCTTAGGCCTCCAGCTGCTTCCGTCTTGTATCAGCAGCGAGCAGATGTGCGTGTGTACATGCATCTCGGGACCCTTCTGGGGCTGCGTGGTGTCTTGCCCTAACTGTGCACACACCCAGTATCTGCCTGATGGAATTGCTGCGGTGGTCACATTTACAAACATTCTATGTAAGGAATTCTAATGTGAGACAGGATTGTAAGTCAGCACAGAGATGGTCAGCAGAAGAGGCTGCTAACCTGGATGGGATTGTAGGTCAGCAGAGAGAGGGTCAGCGGAGAGACTTGGACGGGCAGTGCTGACTATACTGTCTTTTGTCCTTTAGTCCCATTACTGTAGGTATGAAAGGACATAAGATGAGAAGAGAAATTGTGACAGGGTAAAGATACAGTGTTACTGAAACATAACACTCTTCCAAGGAGAAAAGCTCTTTTCCTCCCCGGAGAGAAAAGAGACTAGAATGGAGCCTTGTACCCTGAGGGTTAGCGCTGTGCTTGTGTTGATGATACAGTGTTGTGTCTGGCTGTCCATTTACACTTCCTTTAAAATGTTTTAGGATCCAGCTCAGTCTTCTGGTTTTCATCCTTCAGGGTCTGTGGTTGCAGTCGGAACACTGACCGGAAGGTAAGCCCAGGCTGCCTGGTCTCTTTTCAGAGCTTACAGGAAGGGGCTTTTTTTAAAAAAAAAAACTTCCACAGTGTTCAAGAGACAGTTGAACTCTCAGCTGCATCTTCTCAGCTTCTAATGAGTTCACTAAGAATTAAGTCAAAACTAGAAGGTAAAAGTTAACATGCAGTGATGGTTTTCACATTGTGGACCCTCTCTAGGAAAGTGCCCACCACACTCCCACCACACATAAACACAGCCACACACAGCCATACACATGAGCCACACACACACACAAATAGACAGAAGCACACATGTGCACATACAGCCATACTCCACCCTGCCCACACAGACACACACACACACAGCAGTTTGCCCACAGAGAGTTCCTCAAGCCCTCCTTGAGAACCTCTGATTTGAAATCAAGGGGAGGAACTCAGTTTTGGAATCAGGTGAGAAGGCATTTCAAAGCTCTGAGGATTTCTTTTCTTTTCTCTTTCTGGCTACTCTGACAAAACTTAAGAAGCTGCCGTGCCGGGACTTCACAGTCATGTCCAGCCAACACCAGGCACCTCCAAGGTGCCAGGTAGTGGGTCCTGGTTGGCATCCTAGCTGGCCTGTGGCAGCAGTGTGCCTCTGGGACCTGACTCAGTGTCTGTGTTTCGCACTGGGGACAGTGTGCTGGGAGCAGCTGTGGCACAACAGCAGCTGCTGTCACCGTTGTTCCCCAGGCTATGACTGTGCTGTGGTGGTTATGTGTCACAGTGTACACACTCACTTTGGTTTCACTCATACAACTCTGGGGGTTCCTCCCCTCATTCCTCTTTTAAAAAATTATACCACTTAGAACCTGTTGTTACAGTGTGAAAAGCGAGTGTAAGAAATACCTCATGGGCAGCAGAATCCTAAGTGCTAGGCCACGTATCCAATAGAATTCTTCATGAAAATCCACCCAGCCATAGGCACACACACCACTCCCGTCCCCGTAGGTCTCTCAGAAGCAGCTTGAGTTTAGGGCTCCACATGTCTCCCGTTGCTGTCGGGTCGATTCTGACTCAGAACGAGTAGAACCACCCCACAGGGTTTCCAAGGAGCCACTGGTGGATTTGAACTGCCAACCTTTTTGGTTAGCAGGTGGAGTTCCTAGCCACTGTGCCCCAGGGCTTCTGAACCCAGGCTGATACAACGTCAGCCCTGGAGGGAGCCAGAATCCCTTCTCGCCCCTGATACTATCCGAGTCCCCTACTGTCACCACAGAGAGTATGACGTGCAGGAGAGCAGACCCATTCAGCCATTTAACCACCGTGTATCAGGTGCTCTGTCCTCGCTCGGGGGTGCAGAGCACTTCCGTGTCCTCTGCGGCCTGGCCTTACTATGGAGCCTGTGAGGCAGGCCTGAGTTCCTAGGCCTGTGTTACAGCTGAGGAGATGGGACCCAAAATGAAACCTGCGGTTGTTGAGTCGGTTTCGACTCATGGTGACAGGTTAAATTCTCTGCAGACCAGTCTCCGCTCACCTTCCCTCTGCTCTCTCAGTCCTCTCCTTCCCCTGCTGGTTGCACACTAGCGTTCACATAAGTTGTAGGCTCTCAGCCTGCCTGTATTTGCACACATAGCTCAGCACATCAGCTGCCCTGGCTTGTCCCCGCCACGTGGCTCTGGGCCCGTCCTGCCTGGTGCTGTGTGCTAGGCTCTTACAGGTAGCTCCTTCGGTGCTCCCGCTGACCAGGGCCCTGGCCTTGGCGTGTCCTGCCTGCCCGGGGCTTCCTCTCCTTGTACATGTAAATGACAGAATACAAACATTGCGAAATCTGTTATACCGGGAAACTCCAAACAGTAGCCAGTACACTCTAGCTTTTTTAAAGAAATGCTTACATAGAGAAAATCTTCTTTGAATAACAGTGGGGAGTAGGCTTTCTTATTACGCAAATGTGGGCTGTTTATGAGGCAGTTACGCTGGTTTTCAGTATCCTTAATGCGGGGGGCCTCACTTCATTTGCTCGCCCAATAACCGACTGCACTTGTTCTCGTGTTTACAACAGGTGGTTTGTGTTTGACACAGAGACGAAAGACCTGGTCACCGTTCACACGGATGGGAATGAGCAGCTCTCTGTGATGCGTTACTCACCAGGTTGGAACACACCCCTTCACTGCGATTCCAACAGTGTCACGGGACTTGGGGGTGGTGCCTTAAAGGAAACAACCTCAGCCGCCTTCTCAGAGTGACCTTTCTGCCCATGTGGGATGGTGCTTTTAGGCCTCCGTTTCCCTGGGCCTCGTCACTGTCTCGCATGGCTAGACTTGCTGGTGTGTCTGCCAATGTTTCCCTAGGAGAAATCTCAGGCGTGGCAGCCTTAGGCAGAGTACCGTGATGAGTCCCGTGCACTCTTCCCCACCTCCGGTGGTCACCTATCCACGCTCGTCCACCTGCAGCCCCACCCTGCGCTACAGGCTGTTGCTGGGTGCTGCTGCATCGGTTCTAGCTCACAGGGACCCCGTGGGACTGTGCAGGACTGCCCTGTAGGTTTTCTCGAATGGCAGTGTCACCAAAGCAGATTGCCAGGTCTCTCTCCTGCAGAGCCACTAGTGGTTCTGAGACACCGGTGTCTCAGCTGCTGAGCACTCTGATCATTGACACACCAGTGGGGATCCTGGCCTCATACTGTTTTACTGGGGAATACTGCCGTATTGAGCTCGAAATGATGAAGCCTGTTTTTAAACATCTTTATTGAGGTGTAATTTATATGTGGTAACTCACCCCCGGTAATGGACAATTCAGTGTTTTTTTTAATAAATTCATAAAGTTGTGTGGCCATCACCACAAACCAGTTTTAGAAGCTTTCCATTGCCTCAGACTGTCCCCTCATGCCCGTTAACAGTTAATCTCCAGCCCAAGACCACTGCCATCTGCCCTGTCTCTAAGCAGCCCTTTCTGGACATTTCATCTCAGTGGAATCATACAATACGTAGGCCACTGCACCTGGCTCTCCTCTCTTAGAACAGCGTCTCACAGATGAACCCGTGTATTTTAGATGCTGAACAGGATTCTGATTTCTGGGTATACTACTGTTTGCTGACCCATTCATCAGTAACTGGACATTTAGATTGTTTCTAGCTTTCAGTTATTATGAATAATGCTGTTATGATGTGACATGGCATTTTTTAACAGTTTGAGTCAAGACCTAGAAAAAGGTCACGTGTGGTCCTTGAATGTCTCCTCATGCAGGGGGTCCTCTCTCACTGCCCCCCCCCCCCCGAGCATTTCCCACGGTCTGGCATTAGGTGACTGCATCTTCCCGGTGTTTGGCTTGCTCCTCTATCCGCATCTTTCCTATAAAGTGATTTTTTGATCTAGAGGCTAGACCACAGGTTATGTGTGTATGGTGTGTTCTCACAAGAACCACGTGATGTCTGCTTGCCCCTTTTGTGTGGTGCTAACAGTTGTTGGCACTCAATGCCTAGATCCAGAAGGGGCTGAAAACTGATATTCTGGTTTCAGCTTTTCTCCTTCATTTACTAGATGCAATGCCCTAAAGAAAAACTGCCTTCCATCTGGTGTGTTGCTACCCAGTATTAGAATTCATATAGGCAAGTCATGATAGACACTTGATTTCTTAAACTTTATTTACCAATTTCAGGTTAACCTGTTACTGTTGAGTTGGGTCTGACTCCTAGTGACCCTATAGGACAGAGTAGGAATACCCTGTAGAGTGTCCAAGGAACGCCTGATAGATTTAAACTGCCGCTTTTCTGTGTTAGTAGCCTTTAATCACTACACCACCAGTGTTTCCAGTTTCAAACTAGTGAGTGTGTTGCTTGCCTCCTTAGGCAGTGACAATTGGTGGTGGTGTTTTTGGTGTCGTTGTAAGTTTAAATACATTTGATATGTTCCAAGAACCCTAGTGACACAACAATTAATCACTCAGCTGCTAACCAAAAGGTCAGCAATTGGAACCCATCAGCCACTCCGTGGGAGAAAGATGTGACAGTCTGTTTCTGAAAACATTTCAGCCGTGAAAACCAAGGGGCACTTCTGCTCTGCCCTCTAGGGTCACTCTGACTTAGAATTGACTCAGTAGCAATGGTTTTCTTCTTTTTTTATTATTTTTTTCATTCTATTGTAGTCAAAGTAGACGGAACAATTTATCCATCTTTGACCAGTGGAAGCCACTTCAGGTTGGGTCTGGAGTCCTTTGACTTGACCTTGACCAAACCAAACCTATTGCTGTCCAATCAGTTCTGACTCATAGAGCCCATATAGCTCTACAGAGTAGAGCTCCTCCATAGTGTTTCTTAGGCTATAATCTTTACAGGAGCAGATCACTAGGTCTTTCTTCTGTGGAGTGGCCAGTGAATTTGAACTGCCAACCTTTCAGTTAGCCACGAAGGCTTCGCCTTACTCATCTGTAGAGCTTGTTGCCTGACATAAGTTGTCAGATGGCCGTTCTTGCCCATCGCTTGCCTCAGATTTGTATCAGCAATTTCTCCAAGGCATTGTTTTAATTCCCAGAAATGCTTGGCTAAGACTAAGTTGCCACCAAGTAATGAATTTTCAGAATCTCCTGTTTTATAAACTGGCTTGCGGTGCCATTTCTACCTCATGTTGGGGCTGTGCTCTTAAGATGACCTCATGGTGACAGCATCTCTTCAGAAACGTTCCTTGTGCCTGAGCAAAGTTCATAGCTTGTTGGCATCAAGAGACAACTGCTCCAGCCACTGCTGAAGCCCGTTTTCCACACTGAGAAGTTTGCATGACCCAGATTGCCTGTTCTCCTCATTGAGAAGGGGCGCGCTTGACCCAGAATGTCTGTTCCTCACGTTGAGAAGAAGCTCACTTGACTCAGAATGCCTCTTCTCCTTGTTGAGATGGAGCTCACTGACCCAGAATGCCTGTTCTGATTGAGAAGTAGTTTGCTTGACACAGACTGCCTGTTCTGTTCATTGAGGAGTTTGCTTGACCCAGAAAGCTTTTTTCATTGAGTAGTTCACTTGATTCTGCATGCCTGTTCTCCGTATTGAGATGGAGCTCAATGATCCAGAATGCCTGTTTTCTATGTTGAGAAGGAGTCACTTGACCCAGATTGCCTGTTCCCCTCACTGAGAAGGAGATCCTTAACTCAGAATGTACGTTCTCATTGAGAACGAGCTCGCTTTACCCAGAATACCTGTTCTCCATGTCAGGATGGCACTCATGTAACTTAGAATGCCTCTTCTTCTTGTTGAGAAGTTCTCTTCACTCAGTATGCCTTTTCTGTGTGTTGAGAAGGCGCTCACCTAATTCATAAATGCCTTTTGTTTATGACCGTTGAGGCTCGTGTTTCTGTTCAGTCAGCCAGCATTCTGCATCCTTCTGTGGTTTTGTTCATTTCCTTCATTATTTTGAATCTCTGGAAAGTCCCAGAGGGCCTTGTCTCTAGCATCTTTTCCCTGGAAAGCCTAGAAAGATGTCTGTCAAGTCCCACTCGCAAGAACAGGGTCCCTGTGGGAGTGTAGCTCATTTCTTGTCAGTTACACTAAGGACCATTCCCTGCAAACCGTAGAGTTCTTCCGACTGGTGACTGCCCCGGGCTTCAGAACCACTGGCTGGAGACTGTGGGCCAAAGCAGAACAGCCTGCACTGGAATCCAGTGCCCCTGGTTAGTAGACGGGTGACCCTGTGACGGCAAGGCTCAGCCGAGAGGGAAGCTGTGAGTATGCTTTTTGAAGAGCGTTGTGCAAATGTCACGGGTGATGGTGATGTCACCACAAGCGAAGGCAGTGGTGGTGGCCCCAGGGTTTTGCCCCAGCACCCTATTCTTTTCTTTACTGCATGCCTAGCTCCTCATGTAGGGTCCAGTACATAGGAGGTGCTCAGTAAAGATGTGTTGAGTGTACAGACAGATGTAACTAACTCCAGGGCCGCCGACTGCAAGACAAAGCAGAGCACAGTCCGCGCCGTGCAGGTCCTGGGTGCACACAGAGGTCTCCAGCCTGTGGTGTTGTTCTCAGCCACCGTCGAGTCAGCCCCCTCTCGTGCCAGCCCTGTGCGTTACAGAGCAGAACTGCGCCGTGGAGCTTTCCTGACTGTATGGAGTTCCCCAGGGCTTTTCTTCCTGGCGCTGCTGGGTGGGTTAGAACTGCCAACCTTCAGGTTCATAGTCACATACAAACCATTTGCTCCAGGCTGCTGCTGACCTGTAGATTATGCCATTATGGATTACTGGCTCCTTTTTGATTCAGCTATTTTTTTTTATTTTAAATAAAAAGCCTTAGGTCCCCAAAACACTGCATAGCCATGGAATTTCAGGAGAAATCTGCCAAAATGCCAGCAGGGACTTCAGCTGGTTGCCAGACATCTCCCAGGTAGCTCCCTGAGCTGTGGGCTGCTGAGAAGGGAAGGCGTCGTGACGTTCTGGGGGCTTTAGGTGACTTTCTCTCTGTCTCAGGAAAGTTTTGAGTTGTGATAACTGCCAGAGTAAAAGCTAACAATGGCTCTTGAGCTTTTTAAAGGGCACTGACCTCTCAGGATGCTGGAGAGGGCCAGGAAGCCCCCAGCTGCCGGGTCCCCTGACTGCAGGTACATGCTTCTTTGGTCTTAATGTCACAGGCCGACACTCACCATTGCTGAGACCAGGGTTAGAGGATGGAGCCTGAGGGCAAACTGGGCCTCCTGGTCCATCATCCTCAGGGTGGCGGCAGCGTGTGGGGTGAGGAGCTTAGCAGCTAGTTAGACTGTAGGGTCAGAGACGGACAACAGGACTGAGGACTGATGCCTGTCAGATGGTGCTGGTTCTTTGGGCATTGGGTGCCCCTGGGTGGCACAAACGACGACACACTTGGCTACTGACCGAAAGGCTCTCAGGTGAGGCCTGCACAGAGGTCCCTCTGAGAAAGGCCTGGGGATCTACTTCTGAAAACCCAGCCACTAGAAACCCTGGGGAGCCCAGCTCTGCCCTGGTACACGTGGGGTCGCTATGAGTCAGGATGGACTCGTGGCAAAGGCCTTCTTCATTCTCCTGTGGCTTCTGTAAGGGTCTTGACTAGGACTGGCTGTTTGTGCTTAGTAGGCTGGCAGTTCAGTGAATGAATGAATGTAGGCGAAGTATCTCTGATTCAAGACCAGGGCTTCTGATCCTAGAGGCTACAACTTGTGCATCCTCCAAGGCAGTCACTGAGGGGAAGGTGCCAAAGAAACGAGGGGAATCCCTTGGAGAAATTGAGGGTCTTTCATTCCAGGGTGCTGAGGAGTCTAGTATGGGGGCCTCCCCTGAAGAAAGGAGCACCCTCACGAACCCAGGGCACTGACCTTTGGTCGGGTCTTCCCGGACCCCCTGTGCCTATTGACAGCACCCAACAGCTACTCTGGAGCCAGCCAGGAGTGGGGGGAAGGGACAGGTGCTAAGGAGCTGGAGATCTTGGGGATGGAGTCAGGTTGGGCACAGAGGACAAGGCAGGCCTCCAGGTCGCCCCGTGCCCTGCCCGGAAGCCGGGGCCAGAGGCTGTTTCAGTCCACGGGTTTGCCTCCACAGCGAGCGTTTCTCTGGTCCGCAGTGAATGAAGTGCTACGTGATGGCGTTGGGCGGGGATGTCAGAGAGGGATTAGAATCTGATGAAGGCTGTTGAGGCTGGGAATGGATGGCCAGGGACCATGTGAAATGCTGCTTCTCATTTACCTTTAAAAACCGATTCCAGGATGGCGCAGACTCATGGCTTCCTGGCAGGTAACAGAAGGCAACCTCGCCTGGGCGCCATCCTTGGAGGATGGGTGTGTTGGAGTCTGTTGGTGTGGCTGTTAGTCCGTCCTGCTGAGGGTCGCGGTTGTTTTTACAGGCCCTCTACCAAGCGTCACGTCCTCATCTAGTGACCGGTCTTTCCGGATGATGTAGCCAAGGTCAGCACGTGAAGCCACCATACCCGTTTCTGGGGTGCCTTCTGGTTGCATACATGTCTCTATCCTGCTTGTACACACAGGTGTATATGAGGTCTGAAAGTTAAGTTTGCAGACTCCGCCTAGGAAAAGTGCGACAAAGGTCATTGCTGAATATCGCTATGGTCACCTTGAAAGTACTCACCTTGGGAAGCTATGCACCAATGCCAGTGCCTAGTCTGCTTTTCAAATCAATGTTGGAACCCTTTTTGTAGAGTGGCCATCAGAGCTGTCATCGTATTACCCCTGATGTCCTGAATGTCATCAAAATGTCTTCCTTTTAGTATTTCCCTAATCTTCCGGTAAAGAAAAGTCACTGGGGGCCAGATCAGGTGAGCAGGGAGGGTGTTCCAATGCAGTTATTTGTTTAGTGGCTCATAACTGTCTCACAGACAACTATACAATTATTAAGTTTGCAAACTTGCCACTCTGCCACCCTGCACAATGCCCACTCCAGAAAGAGTCCCAGAATTGCTTTGAAGGGTGGACTAGTCACTGGCATCAGTGCATAGCTTCCCAAGGGAAGAACCTCAAAGATGACCGTAGTGAGGTATGTAGCACTCAGAACAATTAAGTTTGCAGACTTGTCAGACCTCTTGTGTTTGCCAGAACTCTCTCAACTGTACGCCAAAGACGTGTGCATTTCACTGTGTGTAAATTACACCTCGTGTTGGTTTTTAAAATGTGGGGGGGCTTAAGGTAAGTCTCTAACTCAACAGTTTTTCCTTAAATAATGAGCCAGTTATTGTTGGTTAAGTACCAGTGGTTCTGTGAGGACAGTCCTCACTGCCTGGGAACTTACAAGGGATGAAGGCAGTTCTTTGAGGTCGTTTTGCTCGCGGGCACACCCGTGCTGCCATAGAGCCACTGGGTTAGAGTCGCATTCCAGCCGCTTTGCACTCTCCAGCTGTGTCTGCAGGGCTATGGAATGTCACTGTGAAATGCCCAGGCTCTGGAGTCAGACTGCCTGGGCTTTAACCCCACCTTCTATAACGTTCTGTGACCTCGGCCAAGTGGCTTTACCATCCTGTGCCTCAGTTCCCTCTTGTGGAAAATGGAGACAATGTGTGTCTCATAGGGTTGTCAGGGGGATTAAGACAGGTAACACAGGAAGAGTTTAGGACAGCACCTGGTATGTAGCAGGCACTCGTCACGTGCTGACTGCTGTAATGTGATAACAGTGATTATGATTTTCATGTCATATTGTCATCACCGTCATCAGGGCTCGAGTCCTTGGACGCCTGGGTGTGGGCATGGATGGTGTTCCATGTAGCTGCCTAGTATTCTCTAGAACCATCTGCAGCAGATGGTGGCCATCAGCTGCCTTCAGGGTCCCTGGTCCGCTGCCTCCCTCCTTAGGAGTCCCCACTGTGGACAGGCTGACCTTGTCCTCCTGACACCTCAATTTGACTGGCCTGAATGAAGACTCCCTAAACTACACTTCCTGATGGCCCCGTTGTCTCCTGTGGGGTTTCCTGGCTTGAGAAGAGGAAGCAGAGAGGGAGCAAGAGAAAGCCCTTAGCGCAGTGACCTCTCGGTTCTGTGTGGATACTGGCCAGCCGAGTCTGCTCAGCTACTCAGACAGCATCACGCACCTTGTTTGTGGAAGGAGGAGCCAGTACCCCACCCACAGCCCCAGCCAGCACAGAGACACTCCTGTCCTCTGCCTTTGATGCCAGGCCTCCCCTGGCTCCAGGTGGCCCACCCTGCATGTCAGTCCCATGTCCTCCCTCTGTTTCTGGCCTCAGGAAGCCTGTCCATCCTCTCTGAAGGGTCCTCAGACCTGTCCTCTTGACGTCACACTTGGCATATTCACGAGCCAGCTGTAGGGACTGGCGGTGAGCTCCCGTGTCTCTGCACAGCAAAGCCTGGGCGGGAGGAGACAGCTGCACCGGCCCCCTGGACCAGAGCTGAGGGCAGTCCCAGCAGGAGAGGTCTTGAGGTGTCTGGGACAGCGACATGGCTGTGGAGGCCATGAGACTGCACTCCCGAGTTGAGTCTTGGTCCCTCTCTGGCTGGGCCTGGCGGGGAAGGGCTGTGTCAGGGTGTAGTATGTCACATGTGTGTTTTCAGAAAGTGGCCGGGGCCGTGGGTAGGATTCATCCAAAAGCAGGCGTTGCCCTTCAAAATGATCCATTTCCTCCCAATCTCTCGTCATGGATAAAATGTTTTTCACCTCTGAGATGCCACTGACCCTGTTTTGTAGATGGGAATTTCCTGGCGATAGGCTCTCATGACAACGGCATCTACATCTACGGGGTCGGCGACAGCGGGAGGAAGTACACTCGGATCGGCAAGTGCTCAGTAAGCAGGCTCCTCGTTTCCAGAAGCGCGCCTGCGTCCCCGGGTTCGCCCTGCGCGGGGCTCAGGGCTCTCTTCTCTCTGCAGGGTCATTCCAGCTTCATCACCCACTTGGACTGGTCAGTGAACTCACAGTTCCTCGTGTCAAATTCGGGAGACTATGAAATCCTGTACTGTGAGTAGCTTCCTGGTTGTCTGGGGTTCGGGTCACGTGAAACCTCCCCAGCTGTCACAGCCCACTTCTGTCTGACTGGGCGCACACTGCTGTCTCTGGTCGTGGTTGTCTCCTGTGTACAGCAGGTCGGTTGGACTGGACTGTCCCTTGGGTCCTGACTAGTGCTGAGATGCTTTAGGTCTGGGCTGGCCATGGGCCCCCCCGGAAGGTGATGGGGGCCTGCCCCAAGGAGGAGGAAGGCAAGGTCCGTCCCCATGTCCCTGCAGTAAGACTAGGCTCACCCAGCTTCCTCCCAAAGAGGAGGAAGGCAGGGGCCGGTAGGGAGAGGCTGGATGCGGGCAGGCGGAGCTGGAAGACGGAGTACCAGAGCTGTCACGTGAGGAGCCTCCACTTTGTAGGGGTCTCTCTCATGCTGCTGGACACCCCGTGCTTCTTCCTTCCCTCCTGACCCTCCTTGCTAGTCTCTGTCCCCAGGTGAGACTTGGGACTCCAAAGCTGAGAGCGACTGGCACTCACTGAGCACACATTGCACCCTGTCCACTGACTCCCCAAACGTTTGCCGGGCGCCCGCCGCGTGCTGAGCTTGAGGCTGAGTGCAAGGTCGCAGGACCCAGGAGGCCGGCCTCCGTCTCACAGGATGCGCAGAAAAAGACAGCATCTTCCCCTGCACTTTCCCTCACCCACAGCTTCCTCCTTTTACAGATGAGGAAACGGGGGGCTCAGGAGCCAGTCGGTATCAAGAACCAGTGCAGGGAGGGAGGCCATGCACTGATGACCCCAAGACAGGACCTCAGGTCCACACAGCATCTCCCCTGACTAGGCCCCACTCTACGTGGGGTCCCCGTCCTCCCTCTCCAAGGTCCTGCTGGCTTTCAGGGACAGTCCTGGGTCTGAAATCTCAGACACAGCTTCCTGTTCCACAAGCAAGAGTTCATTCGTAGAAAGAACCACCGGGGAGTGGGTGGGACTGGGGTCCATGATCATCCAGGACTCGGAGCTGGGGGAACTGGAGGGGACGTGTGATGTTTCTGAGGGGCGTGTGTTGTATGCGAGGGGATGTGGTGTCTGCATGGGGGATGTGATGTTTATGTGTTGGCATGGTATTTGTGTGAGATGTTGGGGGGGTGGTATTTATGTGATGATGTATTTTTGTGAGGGGTATGTGGTGTTTATGTAGAGATGTGTAGTGTTTAACTGAGTGTGTTACGTTGCGTTTATGTGGGGGTATGGTATTTATTTAGGGGGATGTTTTTGTGGGGGTGTGTGCTGTTTATGGAGGTTGGTTTATGTAGTGTTTATGTGCTACGTGTGTGTGTTTGGTATTTATGTGGGTGTGGGTAGTGTTTATGTAGTGTTTCTGTTGGGGGTATGGAGTGTATGTGTGTAGTTGTCACGAGTTGTGTCCCTCCAAAAATGTGTGCAGCAGTTTGGCTGGCCCTGTCCCCTGGTGTTGTGTGATGTTCCTTTATGCTGTGAACTCTGCCCCTGTGATACTCATGAGGAAGGATGGAAAGGAGTCGTGTTGACAGAACAGATAGAGCAGGACTCAACATGTGGGATTGTACTGTGCCATGGGGCAGCCTCTTGGGATATAAAGGAAGGGGAGGGAAAGAGTTGGGGACCCCGTGCTACCAGCAGGCAGTGCCAGGAGAAGAGCTGTCCTTTGGAAAGACTCCAGACCAGAGGCTCCCAGTCCAGGAGGAAGAGTGATGTAACGGGGGCCATCCTCTGTCCAAAGCCAACAGAGAAGGCTGTCCCCTGGATTAGATACTCTGAGTTCGAACTTTTGGCCTACTGGACTTGGACAAAACAAAGTTTCTCTTTTTAAAGCCATCCACTTGTGGTATTTCTGTTACAGCAGCACTAAGTGAATAAAACAGTGGTATTTATGTGATGAGTGTGCAGTGAGGGGGTGGAGTGTGTGTGTGTGTGTGTGTGTGTGTGTGTGTGTGTGGTGTTTCTGTGGGGGTGTGCAGTGTGGTGTGTGTCTGGCGTTTCTGTGGGGGTGTGCAGTGTGGTGTGTGTCTGGCATTTCTGTGGGGGTGTGCAGTGTGTGTGTGGTGTTCATGTGGGGGATTGGAGTGTGTATGTGGTGTTTATGTGGTGTTTTGGGGGTGTGGAGTGTGTGTGCTGTTTATGTGTGTGTGGTGTTTGAGGGTGTGGGTGTGTGTGTGTGGTGTTTTGGGGGTGTGGAGTGTGTGTGCGCGTGTGGTGCTTATGTGGGGCGGTTCCGTGTGTGGTGTCAGTGTGGGGTGGGGGATGGGCATGCTTCCTGGGGGGCGGGGACACCTGGCAGCAGGAAGCAGGGCTTTGTCCAGGCCTCCAGTACGAACTGGTGGCAGGTAGGGGCCTGGGCACTGAAGATGGACAAGGAACGGCTGTGGGAAACAGAGCTGGAGAGGGGGGTGGCGAGAGAGCAGAGAGGCCACTTCCACTGGACCTCGAGGTTCTCTAGTCAGCTGCAGGCGAGCTGGCAGCTGGGACCCCCTCCGCGGGCAGGGCAGTGGAAGGTGCCCCTCTGTCCAGAAACCTCCGGGGCCGTGTGAGGCAGGGCTGTGAAGAGGGGACGCTTATCTCACTCTGGCCCGGATGTCACCAGGCCTGTGTTTGCTTTTTCTAGGGGTTCCCTCTGCTTGTAAGCAGGTCGTAAGTGTGGAAACCACGAGAGACATTGAGTGGGCGACGTACACCTGCACTTTGGGCTTCCACGTGTTTGGTACGTTGTGTAAATTCTTTGGTTCAGATGTAAGAGGAACCACTGGAGGCTGGCTCTCTGATGGCTCTGGGGCCTCAGTCGGTGGCTCTGCTCCTTCAGGAACCTGGCAGACATGTCCCCTGAGCTGCTGGGGTCAGGGCTCCAGGCCACAGCCAGGTGCGGACCAGAGAGGGGCCTTCATAGCCTCTTCCTATAGGAACCAGGTCCTGGGACAAACCTCCAAAATCTTCTTGTATCAGGTTGTGTTGAGTTAATCTAGAGGAGGTAATGTATATCTATGGCCATAGAGTCGATTCCAACTCCCAGTGGCCCCGTGGAACAGAGTGGAGCTGCCCCGAAGAGTTTCCAAGGACCTGCTGGTAAATTCAAACTGCTAGTCTTTGGTCAGCAGCTGAGCTCTTAACCACTGTGCCACTGGGCTTCCTTAGGTGGACCAGGTGATGCTGAATCACTGTCCATGTCCTTTGTTAGTGGTTTGGGGTTTAGAGGGCATGGCACTAAACTGAACACTGCGCTTCCTTCAAAGGTCGGACTTAGCACATCCTGATACATAACCTAGAGCAAATTGCCACAGGTTAGTAAAACAAAAAGAGAACAATATTTACAGTCTTTTTGTAAGACCCTCAGCCACTACACTGGTGAATTTCACAAGTCTCCATAGACCTGGCGTTTGGCCGTTTCTGGTGTCAGATGTCCGAGTTTTCTTCCAGAACTGCCAGATGAGAAAGTGATGGGCATCCATCCCTCCCATGTCCGGAGTTACTGGGACTAGAGGGTGTTCCAGACACTGGCCAGGAGACACCACCCCAAACCTGCCCAGGCCCACCTGGGCACGGAGGACCCCAGCCAACAGTTAAAGACGGAGCTGCAGGCAACAGCTGCAGACCAGTAAGCCGCAGTCACAGACGATGAGCTGACATCAGGAGACATCAGGCAGTCACACGCAGACCCAGACCGTTCACAGATCCCTGGGAAAGAGGCTCACATGCAAAAAGTTAACCAAAAAAGTTAGGACGCTACTGGCCTCAAGACGAGTCAGCTTCCCACAGGGTGCCTGCAGTGCAGGACAGGCATCATGCCTGGGGCCAGGGTTGCTGGCTCCTGTCTGCACTGTGGCACCAGGAGGGGGCCCGAGGAGCCTGTCGTCGCCTCTCCCCATGGTGAAGGGTCTCCTGAGAGCAGCAGCCTTGAGACAGGCTGGACACCAAGCCCGGGAGGCCTGCCCCTGGGTCCTGAGCACTAGGGTCTGAGACAGTTGCTTTCCATGGAGTTCACAGTCGGGCCCTGCTCGGTGTGTCCACAGAGCGCAGCCGTGTAGTCCTGCGCAGTGTGGCTCGGAGCTCAGCGCAATGTGCCGCAGAGCTCAGCCGTGTGGACCTGTGCTCCCACTCGCCACGGCTGACTCCCGGTCTTTGTTCCAGGAGTGTGGCCAGAAGGTTCAGACGGAACAGACATCAATGCCGTCTGCAGGGCCCACGAGAAGAAGCTCCTGTCCACTGGAGACGACTTCGGCAAAGTGCACCTCTTCTCCTACCCCTGCTCCCAGTTCAGGGTGAGGCACTTGTCTTCCCTGGTCTTATCCCTGGTGGCTTGCCGTGGCTGCTTGGTGACTGAATAGAAACGCACCAAGAACGACAGGTCCCTGCCATGTCTCCCACTGCCCAGAGCCCTCCTGTGCACCTCCACTGCTCATCTTCCGGCCCACCATGCTCCTGGATGCCCCTGGGCATGGCCCAGGCTCCTTGCCGTGCCCTGTGAGACCTCAGATCTGGCCTGTCCACTGTGGTCACTTCAGGGGCTGCACTCTGTCCTCCACCCTATTCCTTCTGCCCGGCTCCCCTCCCCCCTCTATCCTTCCTGCACCGGGTCCTTCTTCACCCTCAGCCCGACATCTGGGGGGCCCTCTTCTGGGGCAGAGCCAGTCCCTGGACTCTGATTTATAGGGACCCTGTGAGTCCCTCCTGTGTCCTGGGCATGCAGCCAATGCTTGGCAGAAACTACAGAGTGGAGGAATTAAGGAATGGCTTCAGAATTCAAGCACCTTTGGATCCCAGATCCTCACCTTGTATGAAGCTTTGTTTTGTTTTTAATAACATTTTATTGTATTTTCAGTGAGAGTTTATGCAGCAAATTCATTTCCCACTTAACAACTTCTACACAAATTATTTAGTGACGTTGGGTATGTTTCTCACGTTTCCACCTTCTCGTTGATTCTGCTCCAGTTTTTCCATTTCTGGTTCTCTAGCTTCCCTGCCCCTGTGCTAGTCATCTTTGTGTTAGAGTGACTGTTGAGTATTTGGTCTCATAAAGGAGCACAGTGATCACAGGTGATGTTCTTTCTTTTATGAGTCAGTCTGTTACTGAGCTCCAGGGGGACGGCAGGGCTGAGTATTTCAGGGTCACAGTCTTGCAGAGTCCTCCAGTCTCAGCCAGTCCTGTGAGTCTAGAGTCTTGAAGAATTTGCACTCCGTTCGGTGTTTTCCTCCGGTGCTCTCAGGGTCCTCTCCTGTGACCCTGCTCTGAACCGGTCGCGGTAGCTGGTGGCCACCTACGTTGCTGAAACTTTGCTGTCCTTCTTGTCCAGGCACCAAGCCACGTGTATGGCGGGCACAGCAGTCACGTCACCAACGTTGATTTCCTGCACACAGACAGCCACCTCGTCTCCACAGGCGGCAAGGACACAAGCATCATGCAGTGGCGGGTCATTTAGTCCCCTCTGGCCGCAGGGGCAGGAGGTTCAGGGGTTCGGGACACTCCACGCCCGAAGACACAGACTCGCATTACGCTTGGTCACTGTGATTTCTGTTTTGTTTTAAAAATTCTTACAAACCTCAGGAAAAAGATGCTCTCTACCGGTTACCTTAGCCTAGAGGATCATGGGTGTCATGTCAGATAGACAGTTTGTTTTCTCTCTGGTTGTACAGTATATAAGACAGTGCACATTTAATATAAACAAGACACCAAGGTTTACATGATGGTGACATCAACAGAAGTAACTGGTATATACTTGGTAACTTTTCTATGAACTCTGCAAAAATGGTCACAGAATGCCTTTTAAGATATTGTATATAGTCTTTGCTCTTTCACACCTAGCTTGCTCTGTCACATATTTATGATCATGAGGAGGTACTGAAGTGTGGTTGCTGGTGACTGATGGGTCCTAACGCTGAACTGACTGAGCAGGAAGCGAGTGTAACCAGCTCGCACAGTGGAATCCGGAGATGCAAGACGGAGGCTCCGGTTGTGTGTCCTGAGGTGTTGTTTGAGCCTCCCTCTGGGAGGTTGGTGACAACAGGATCATCCTCCACGTCGAGTTCACAGCTGCTGCTGCGGATGAGGACCTCATTCAGCAGGGCGGAAGGCATCGTGGAGCTGGCGGGGGACCATCCGGCCTAACCAAGTGCAGTCACCTCTTCACACACAGCCACGTGCCCCGCTGCTGCCTGCCCAGTGGATGGCCAAGATGCGTGACCGCCATCCTGTGTACAGTAACTGGCATGATACAGTGTTGTACCTGTATAGGGTTTTAGCGCTACGTAAGACACATGTAAGGCTAGGCTTCACGTTCCACGCTTCTGGACATCGTATGTTTGTGTTCAAAGACCAAGTAGACCAAGTCAGAAAGATACCTTTCAAATGCACCGTAACCCTGCTAGGGGATCCGCAGACTGGCCCCATGGAGGGGGATGGGCAGCTCCTCCTGGCCTGGGCACGGCGGCCCTTCCCCCATTCAAAGCAAGATCATGTCCTGTTGAGGAAAACATAGGTGGCATAAATTTGTCAAGAAGGCCTTATCTGTTTCAATTGTGTGACCGATTGAGATTATTGTTTACACTGGGGAATGTATCTCAGATTTTAAAATAGAGGAGTCATAAGCCGACTTAAAAGGAAATAAAGAAGATTTTTACTTGTTAGAGGCTGGGGGTGGTTCCTCCCAGCCCTCCAGCACTGGATGCCCGGAGTGGCTGGCCCCCCCTGCCACTCAAGAGCAGGGCCCCAGCAGCAACGTGTACCAAGGTGGATTTGCTCGTGTGTACCCTTATCACATATATTCTATGATAAAATAAAACCTGAGACGTGAATTTCCTACCGACCTGTATTCATGAAGGTATACAAATTATTTAAAATTAGATGTGATGTACACTCGACTGGGTTTCCTAGATTTTCTTTCTCCACTGGGTCTCCTGCAGGTGAAACTAGCTGCCATGCAGTGTAAACGCAGTCATCAGACTCAACAGAGATTGAGAACTTGGCTGGTTTATCATGCCCAACTGTGAGCTCACGTGGTTGTGTAAACACTACCAAAAAAATCATTTTAGAATTAATAAACAAGGGACTAGCCAGATAAGGGAAAGGAATGGATCCCTTGCTGATGTATAAATTCTAAGATACACTTTGCTGTACTTCCACAACTTTCCAAGCTCAGTAGCGGAAAAAGGACATAAACAGACGTCCTGTCATACCTGTAACCACCTGGGCTTCATGGTGCTTTTTTCCTACAGTCGCCCCATTTTCAGGGCAGTTCTTTAAACAACCCCCTCTTAGTCTTGCAGGTCATCAGTGTCCGCTCACTCGCCCTTCCACAGCAAGCGCTGACATGCTGCACACCACGCACACCTCTCGGCGAGCAAGGCCCAGGATGCCCGGAATTCTGCTGGGAAGAAGCAGGGGGCAGCTGCCCGGCCACATAACCGGACTCTTTCCTCCCCTGTGTTGTGGGGTCTTGAGGCCATGGTGCCTCCTAACTGCTTTCCTGCAGCACAAAAGACAAGGACAGCGCCTCTTCTGTCTGGTCAGTTCTGGTTCACGGGGTCCTCATGTGGCACAGAGTAAAACTGTCCTAGAGGGCTTTCTTGGCTGTCAACCTGATGGAGATGCATCAGCCAGGCCTTTCTTCCGTGGCACTGTTGACTGGGTCCAAACAGCCAACCCTGAGATCACTATTCAAGTGAAAACTCTTTTTACTTAAAACAAGTTTTCTCATGTAGGAGAATTTTCCAGTGACAAAGGTCCTCAGGGAAATGTTTAACCTACCATTTTAAAGTTTATATTAATGAGGAGGAATTCTTGTTTGGCAGAGCCCAGTCTTGGCTCCCTGGCAGTCCAATGTGAGTAGGAGGGGACACTAGTGTGCAGATGTTCTAAGGCCGAGAAGAGCATGAATTGGGTTGTGCTTATGCACAAGTTGCAGGTGTAGTGTTGTTAAAGCCACACCGCCCTGAGCCAGGCCCTTTGCAGAGATGCCTGCTGACTTGGAATTAACACCTTTGAGTTGCAGTGTTGGCAATGAATGGTGACCCCACCATGGACTGCCAAAAGAACAACAGATGTGTCTTGGAAGGAGCACAAGAATGCTTCTAGAAGCATGATGGTGAGATTTCATTTCACGTATTTTGGACACGTGATGAGGAAGGATCAGTCCCTGGAGAAGGACGTTACGCATGGTACAGTAGAGGGCTGGGGGAAAGAAGAAGCCCCTCCATGGGCTGGACTGCCATGGTGGCAGCAACAGTGGCTCAGACAGAGCAGCAGTTAGCGGGACGGCGTAGGACCAGGCAGGCTTCCCTTCTGTTGTGCACAGGGTCACGGAGTCAGTACCGAGTCCACAGCACCTAACAGCGAAAGCCAATTTCCTTAGACCGTGTCTGCCTCCCCTGGTAGGAGTCAGTCTCCCCGGGACCCCGCAGGGCCAGCGGTGAGCACAGTGTGGCACCTGGACAAGGGGGACCTAGGACTTCTCCTCTTGTTTCTCTTAGTAGGTGCTTTGCCATGTCAGACTGTGGCACCAGAACTGAGTCTGCTTCGACATTTCACCTTACCCCGTTGGGGACAGTTTCTCCATCCTGCCTCCCCTGCCTGGAGTCAGAGACCACAGACCTCCTGCGCGACGGTACTGGTGCTGCGTGGCCCAGTTTCTGAGATTCTTGTGACCAGGTGAGTGTCTCTTTCTTTTAAATCACCCTGGGACCGTAAGATAGGTCCCTGAGTGGCAGAAACAGTTTGAACTCGATTACTAAGCAAAACGTTGGCGGTGAGAACTGCCTGGCAGAGCTCTGGAGCCCTGGTGGTACAGTACTTAGGAGCTATGGCTACTAACCGAAGGTTGGCAGTTCAAAGCCACCAGCCACTTCTTGGAAACCCGTTCTGTTCTGTCCTGTGGAATCAGAATCACTCAGTGGCAATTGGTTTGGACTTCTTTTTAGACAAGCCAAGAAACCCCATGGAGCAGTTCTTCTCTGTAACACATGGGGACACCAGGAGTCAGAATCAATTCAACAGCAACAGGTAAGACCCTAAGAGTCATGGCTACTGAAATGCAGAGAGGGCTAGGATAGCCACGGCCTAGCATGCAGCCTGGACCACAGAGCGCTGTGGGACTGTACAGCAGCGCTTTGTCTTTAGGGGATTGATTTTACTCTGGTCTGCACAGAAGGAGCCTCTTTAGAAGCCCCCGTACCAGCTCGTCATCCACACCTGAAGCACCATGGGGAAGCCAGCCAGGCTCCCTGTGCCCCCAGCTTCCGAGGCAGCTGGGAATGCCCCTCCCACTTGCCATCCGTGCCGGCCACTGCATCACGCCGATCAGAATGCGCGTCCAGAAAGACCCTGCTGTGAAGACATACCTTGTTTTGGCATGTTCTCGCCTGCTTTCTCCTCAGGCTAAGGCAGCGCCAGCGCAGAATTTGGGGGTCTCACCTGCTCAGGTCCTGACAGGCAGCCCTGCATCCCCGCATTGCTTGCCTCCCGTGAGATCCTTTGACAGATGCCCAAACAGTGACATGTGTTTCAACACATCCTGGAACAGTGGAGCTAGGGTGACACATGAGGGTCACCTTAGTCATCTAGTACTGCTGGAACAGACGCTACATGCAGGTGACTTTAACAAAACTGAACTTGCTCACTCACTGTCTAGTGGGCTATGAGTCCAGATTCAGCATGTCAGCTCCAGGGGAAGGATGTCTATCTCTGCTGGCTCTGGAAGAAAGGCCTTCTCATCAATCCTCCCCTGGTCTAGGAGTCTCTCTGTGCAGGAACCCTGGGTCCAAAGGATGGACTCTTCTCCTGGTGCTTCTTTCTTGGCGATACGAGGTCCCTGTTCTGTGCTTTCTTCCCATGCTTCCCTTTTTATTTACTGAGAGATAAAAGGTGGTACAGGTCACACCCCAGGGAAACGCCTTTCACACTGGATCAGAGATGTGGCTGTAGTAAGGATGTCTCATCCCACCCTCATCCTCTGGAACCACTGGCAAAGATTCTGATTCGTAACACATAGGAAAATCCCCAAAAGGAGGACAACCACACCGTATTGGGGATCATGGCCTAACCAAGTTGACACATTTTGGGAGGACACAATTTAGTCCATGATGGGTTGTCTTGCAGGTATTGTTCCCCAAGTGTTCCATGAAGCATCAATTCCACAGGATGTTATTAGACTGAGTTTGGGAATCTTCCAGTTGGACAGGACTTTTATATTATTTTGGTTTGTGGCTTTGGAGACTCCATGTGTGTCACGTGGAAGTGCTTCACTGGGGTGTCTTGGTGTCATCTTTAGGGAAGTAGATCACCAGGCCTGTTTCCTCCTTGGTGCCTTTGGGTAGGTTCAAACCTCTAACCTTTTAGTCAGTAGCCAGACTCTGTTGGCACCACCAAGGACCTTGCTCTAGAGCCCAAGACATGCTAGTCCCCGTCGTGAGTCCAGAGGGAACACTGTGTCCCTTCGTTCATTGCTTCAGCGTGCAGTATCCCTGACACCAAGCCAGGCACTGACGCAGGGGCTGGAGTGTACTGTGGAGTCCAGAGTCCTTGCTCTCATGGAACGCTGGGGAATGACAACCACAGGCAGAGGCCAATGAGAACAGGAGCTGATGACACGGAGGGCAGCAGTCAGGAGGGGAAGGGATGATACTGGACACTTGAAGAGGTGGCGTTGGAGCAGAGAGTTCAGTGGAAGAGAGAGAGCTGCTTGGGGATGCTTGCTGGGTACAGAGGCTTAGGCGGGAGGTGGGCACCCAGGGCTGCCTGAAGCTGGCTGAACACACAGCCCTTCCTCCCTGGGGCATCTCTGCCAGGCCAGAGTCCCCAGGAGCACATATAGGGTGATGTCATTTTCTGAAGCCCCACAGGAGTCCTTGGAGGACAGGGATTTGCCCAGGCTGATGTGACCTTGGCAGGGGACAGCCCTCGGCTGCCTTAGTTTGTTCGTTTTTATAAAATCAAGGTTACTGAAAACACTGGTAGCATGGTAGTTGAGAATCTGGCTGCTAACTAAAAAGTCAGCAGTTCAAATCCAGTGGGTGCTCCTTGGAAACCCCGTGGGGCAGTTCTACTCTGTCCTTTAAGGTGGCTGTGAGTTGGAATTGGCTCAGTGGCACTGGGTTTGTTATTTTGTAATTATAAAACTAATTTTATAGATTGCATTGCATCTCCCTAAAAGATACAGCGACACTCTGACCCCTGGTTCTGTGAGTGAGTTTGGAAATACAGTCTTTGAAAATGCCATTGAGTAGGTTAAGGTGAGGTCCTGCTGGAGGAGGTGGAGGCCTATGTGACTGGCGTCCTCATGAAAGAGGGGCTGAGACAGAAGCAAGAGAGAGGCAGGAAGAACGTGACGTGGCAGCTGCAAGCCGAGGAAGCCTGCCACCACCAGAAGCCAGGAGAGAGGCGTGGGACGATGCTCCCCCAGAGCCTCGGAAGGGACCAACACGGCAGACGCCTTGAGCTCTCACCCCAGCCTCCAGAGCAGTGACAATCAGTGGCTGTCCTTCTAAGCTACCCTACTTGTGGGAGGTGGTTAGAGGAGCCAATTAAGGAAGACACAAAAAGAAACACAGTGGATTCTGCTCTCACAGCCGGAAATAGCCACTCCGAAGCTGTCTTTCTTTCCTGGGCTTTTTCTCCTTTGCACAGATTTTTGGATGTTTCCATGATTAGCATATTGCATATATGATATACTATTTTTTCCTCTTGTAACTTCATGAGCATTTCCCCATGTCAATACACTTCTTTTTCAATAACACTCATATCAGCTACATAACACACCCCCAGGTAAATATATCATGGCTCCTTACCTGTCCCCTACACTCATGCTGATGATCAGAAAAAAATCATACAAGCTTCCTCATGGAATGCTGTGTTCCCAGGCCCCTTCCTTCAACTTAAAGAGGCCCCAAACTTTCATATTAAGAGTAAAGACTTGCTACCAAAGCCACCCCGCCACACGCACACTGCTGCCCTCGCTCTTCCCCTTCATGGCCACCATGCTGCCGGCCATCCGCTTGCAGCACCCATGCCCCAACCTGGGAAGGCCTCCCGTCTCCCCAGGCTGGCCTCACAACACCATCTCTGCTCTGTGGTCGTGCCTGATGGAAGCAAGCCTCTAAGCACTTGGTGCATGACCCTTGGGCTGCCAGGTCCCCGAGGGACAGAGATGGTTGTCAGTCCATGCCGTCTCCAGGGCTGAGAACGGCCAGGGCTCTTGAGGTGTTCACTCACAGACAGCACAGAGGTGGCCTCGGTGGGATGGGTGTCTCAGTGTGCTGTCCCACCACACCCTCCACCACACACTTTCCATACCAGCTGGCTCTGCCCACACCTATCCACAGGGAATGCTCTCACAAGGGCCATCGACGGCCTCTCTGTGGTCACAGCTATGGCCGACTCTTGTAGCCCATCACTCCCTCCTGGACAATCTCCTCTGGGATTCCAGACTGCACGCTTCCGGCTCTTCCTCTCAACTCCATTACCGCCAGTCTTCCCCACATGCAGCCCCGCCCCGGGTTTACCCCTTACATTCTGGGCTCCGCAGAGCTCTCTCCCAGCCCCTCTCCTCACTCTGCGCTCCCCCTGGGTATCTCTCAGCTACCGGGGCCTTGTTGGTGGCCTCTTCGACCTTGAGGCCCAAGTCAGCCTTACAGCTCAGCCTGTCTCCTGTGCTTCTGCCCTAGAGATCCAGCCCACGGATCTCCACCCGATCACCCCCTACTCTGCCTTGGCCACCACCTGTCAAGTTCACCGTCTCTCTCTGACTCCCTATCACAGCTGCCAACCATAGTAGCAACACCAATAGCATTGGGTTGGGAAGACTTGTCGCCCACCAGGCACCTTCCACGTGCTTCACACGGGACACTTCAGCCTCTCAGCAGCCCTCAGGGGCCGGAGGCCGTCAGTCTCGCCTGCCTTGCCTGAGGCGGGAACTACAGCAGCAGCGTCAGCTTACTTGCTGAGCGTACATCACCGGTGAGCTGGGAGCAGTCGACACCATTCATAGACTCTCGACCCCTGCGCCGTCTGCTTTCCGGGACTAAGCATTCTCTCCCGTAAAGAGCGACCATGCATGTGCACGTCTGCATGTGGTGCCCCGGCCACCACCATCACGGCGGGCCTGGATTTGGCCACATGCGCCCATCGGTATGAGATATCCACTGTAAATGTGACCCTGTCACTTTCTTGCTGACAGCCTTTGGTGGCTCTTAGGAAAGCCTGAACTCCACACCTCTCACAGGGCCTGTCCACCAGTCCCAGAATCCTCTCGGCACTGCATCCCCCACTTACACCACTGAGCTGCTCTTGTTCTCCCACCAGACATACTTCCGGTCATCCCCTCGTCCTCACACATGCCATTCACTCTCTGCTCCAACCCTCTTCCTCCCTTTGTCCCTGCCAACCACCGCTAATTTTCATAACTTGGTTTAAAAGCCGCTTTCTCCGAGAAGGCTTCCTGAAATGCCAAGTCGGAGGGGCAAAGGTCACAGGAAGCTGTGAGTGTCTGTTGGTGTGCTTGCAGCCTGGATGTCCACGAACTCCCTCCGTGACTGTATACTGGGGCCGCTGTGACAAAGTGCCACAAACTGGGAGGCTGACGAGAGTAGCACTGTGTTGTCTCACCGTTTTGGAAGCTGAAAGACCCAAACCAGGGTGTCAGCCATGCTGATTCCCTCCAAGGGCTCCGAGTGAGAAGTTGCTTCAGGTCTCTCTCCTGGTTTCTAGTGATGCTGGTGACTCTTGGTGTCCCTGGTCTCAGAGATGCAGCACTGCGGTCTCCACCTCCATCTTCACATGGTCATCCTCCATGTGTCCTCTGTGTCTTGTTTCTATTGATGCCACTCATCTGGAGACCCTGGCAGCATAGCGTTTAAGAGCTACAGCTGCTCACCAAAAGGGGGGCAGTTCAAATCTGCTAGGTGCTCCTTGGAAATGCTATGGGGCAGTTCTGCTCTGTCCTGTAGGGTCCCTGTGAGTTGAATTGATAGCAATGGTTTCACTCCAGTCTGACCCCACATTAGCCAACTGATAACATCCGCAAAAACCCTGTTTCCACACAAGGTCCTTGTCTTAGTCATCTAGTGGTGATATAGCAGAAATAGCACAAACTGGATAGTTTTGACAAAGAAACATTTACTCTCTTGCCATTTAGTAGGCTAGAAATTCAGATTCAGAGCGTCAGCTCCAGAGGAAGGCTTGCCTCTCTGTTGGCCCCAGGGACGGGCCCTCACCGTCAATCTTCCCCAGGTCTAGGAGCGCAGATGCTCCGCACTCTGGCTCCTCCCTCATTGGGATGTGGTCCCTCCCCTCTTGCCTTGATGTTCTCTTCTGTATCTCAAAGGAGATTGACTCAAACTACAAGTGAACCCTATAGATCAAGTCCTGCCTCATCAAGGTAACTGTTGTAATCCTGCCTCGTTAACAGCACACAGGTGGGATTTACAACACACAGGATAATCACATCAAATCACAAAAGGCGGGGCGGGGCAACCCTGCAACCCTGCAAATCATGGCCTAGCCAAGCCGACACAATTCAATCTGTGACAGTCAGGCTCACAGCTAAGGGGGCAAGGAGAGGGACCATTCACCCCCTAACACTCCGTGAAACACAACCTAGCTGTGTCTTCTTCAGTCTGCTGTCTCTGGCACAGTGCCCGGCGGTGACAGGCCATCACGGAAACCAAGCTGTGATCACCATCAGGGCACTCTGGCAGGTGTCAGAGTCCTTCACCTTTGGCCTTAGTTAAAGGCTGTTACTGTAGGGTCCATTCCAGCTGAGAGCCACCCTACAGGGCAGGGAAGAGCAAGGGTTTTCCCAGGCTGTTACCTTCCTGGAAGCAGACCCCTCACCTTTCTCCCGTGGAGCAGCTGGTGGATTGGAACCTGCCCTGGGGTTGGCGGTCAAGTGCCTAACCACTGCACCACCGGAGCTCCTCTTTGCCTTTAGCCCTGACTTTCTTACGCTGCATCTAGCGTTTCACTACTCATGCAGCCCCCAGCATCATCCCTTCAACATCAGCTTCCTTCTTCAGGGCCAGGGCCCACAAGCAGAGTGCCTGGATCACCAGGTGAGAATATCTTTATATCCCCTGACGTAGTCTGCAAAAACGGATTCTAAAATGACAGCAGTGGTTTGGGAGGCTGCTACTTTTTTAGCAAGTGAATCCTCTCTCCTTTCTCTCTTCAGGCGGAAGCTGCACAAACTATTTTTATCGCCTTTCTGGGAACCTCGTCATTCTTGAGGAGAAAGCGGGGCGTCTGTGGGGAGCTGTCTGCCAGGCCCCATGCTCTTGCCTCCTGGGTCTCTCAGAGAAGCAACTTTAAAGTATGTTCCAAAGTAAGCAGCAGTTTTGCAAAAGAAGGAAAACACACACACACACATACACACACACACCCTCATTTGGGGACCGAATTACCTTTTAACACTCTTATAATTCTAAATGCTAAGAAACCAGCAAGTTATTAACGTAGGACCAGTGTTCCACTTGTTACCACACGGTTCTGACTGGAGGTGACTTCAGAGGTGGTGGGAGAATCAAGACCTTCAAACTTGGCCTGAGCACTAATACCTTTCCCTGAAAGTTTAAACAGGAGAAAAGCATTCTTTGATGGTTGTGAGTGTGGGAGAGAAAGGAGAAATAACTGACTAGATAGTAACTAGATAACTAGATAGTAGTCAGCTTTGGTGAAGGCAGGTTCAATACACAATACATGGAAAATGAGCCCAACTAGACCAGAGCAAAAGGAAAGCAGTTTCTGAGATACATCCAGATACCCTGAGGGACAGAGGATCTGGGGCCTGGGGACCATAGCTTTGTGCAATATCTAGGCCAACTGGCATAATACAGTTTATAAAGAAAATGTTCTATATCCCACTTGGATGAGTAATGTCTGGGGTCTTAAGACTTCTAAGATACATCTGTTGGTCTCATCCCACTCAGAGCAAAGGAGAATGAAGAAAAGCAAAGACACAAGGAAAATACTATCACAAAGAACTAAAAGGACTAAAGGAACCAGAGACTCCCCCCTTCTGAGACCAGAAAAGCTAGGTGGTGCCTGGCTACCACCTCTGTCTTAGTCAGTTGGTGCTGCTTTAATAGAAATACCACAAGTAGATGGATGTGAAAAGAGAGATTTTATTTTGTCACAGTCCAGCAGGCTAAAAGTCCAAACTCAGTGTGTTTGCTCCAGGGGAAGACTTTCTCTGCTGTCTCAGGAGGAAGGTCCTTATCATTAATCTTCCCCTGAAATGAGAACTTCTGATGGACAGGGACCCTAGGTCCTTTCCAAAGGACACAGTCAGCTCCTGCACTGCTTCTTGGTGGTACAAGGCCCACCAGAACTCTCTGCTTGCTTCCCTTTCCTTTATATTCCAAGAGTTTGCCTCAAGGCACCATGCAATCCTCTTTACTTACAGCAAGCAGGCTTGTGTTATTTGCATAACACAGGCTCTTAGATTGGAGTCTTCCTCCAATCCTGATGCCTTGTTGGTCTTCATATAGTCCAGCTTCTCAGATTATTTGGCATACTGATTAAATATCGGCATATTGATTAAAAAGGTATGGGGAAAGGATACAACCCTGACACACACCTTTCCTGACTTTAAACCAGGCAATGTCCCCTTGTTCTGTGCACATGACTGCTTCTTGATCCATGTACAGATTCGTCAGAAGCACAACCAAGTGTTTTGGAATTCCCATTCTCAGCAATGGTATCTATAATTTGTTATGATCCACACAGTCAAATGCCTTTGCATAGTCAATGAAACACAGGTAAACATCTTTCTGGTATTCCCTGCTTTCAGCCAAGGTCCATCTGACATCAGCAATGATATCCCAGGTTCTCTGAATTCGGCTTGAATTTCTGGCAGTTCCCTGTCAATATACTGCTGCAGTCACTTTGGGATGATCTTTAACAAAATCTTACATGTCATGTTAATAACATTATTCATTAATTTCTGCATTCAGTTGGATCTCCTTTCTTGGAACAGGCATAGCTGTCTTCGAAAGTTCTTGCCATAGATGAATGAGCACTTCCAGTGCTGCATCTGTTTGTTGAAACATCTCAGTTGATATTCCATCAGTTCCTAGAGTCTTGTTTTTTCACCAACACCTTGAACGTAGATTGAACTTCTTCCTTCAGTACCATCGGTTTGCAATTATACAAGGTCTGACAATTAAGTCCATGAACTTAATTGTTCTAAGTGCTATGTACCTCCTTGATGAATATCACTACTGTCATCTTCCAAGTACTCCCCTTGAGAAGCTATACACCAACTCCAGCCCCTAGTCCACCCTTCAAAGCAATTTTGGAACTCTTTCTGGAATGGCCATTGGGTGTGGTGGCATGGTGGCAAGTTCACCAACTTAATTGTACAGTTCTCTGTGAGAGTTTTTAGCCAGTAAACAAATCACTGTGTTGGAATGCCCTCCCTACTCACCTGATCTGGCCCCCAAGGACTTTTTTCTTTACCTGAAAAGAAATATTGAAAAGATGACATTTGGATGTCATTCAGGACATCAAGGGGAATACGACAACAGCTCTGATGGCCATTGCAGAAAAAGAGTTCTAAAATCGCTCTGAGGGGTGGGTTAGGCACTAGCATGGGTGCACACTCCAAGACGAGGAGTTTGAAGGTGACTGTAGTGATATTCAACACTGAGGTATGTAGTACTTTTTCTAGGATGAGTTTGTTGAAATGAGTGAGCATCAACCGGTTCTTTCCGGTATAATGACACTGTGTGTTTCTTCCATCTTCTTTTGTTGCTTCCTGAGTCATTTAATATTTTCCCTGTAGAATGCTTCATTATTGCAAGTAGACGCTTGCATGTTTTCATCAGCTATTTCAGCTTGAGAAATGCTGAGCATGTTCTTCGCTTTTGGTTTCCTATCTCCAGCTCCTTCCGTACGCCATTATAATGCTTTAGAGGCACGTCTGAAGAGATTCAAACCTCTAACCTTTTCATTAGCAGCCAAGTGTGTTCAGTGTTTGCACCACCCGGGGATCTCTGATCCTCCTTAGAGGAGTCTGAATATCTTTACTGTTCTGGAGGCTTCCTGTTGGTGGTGCACAGGAAAGAGAGGCATAAGATATGTGGCCTCATTTTCAGTGCCAGCATTCCATAGCAAATCTGCCATCGACATTTCCCAAGGTGCCTTCTTACAATCACAGGATGCTAAGCACTTAGATTCCAGGGACGCAAGGACCATGTCCAATCTGTGGGTCAGTGGGCCACGTGCTAAGAGTGCATCCATAAACCTGTCTAGGGAATGCACAGGCTTGTCTGGGGTCTTCTCATACGACTGCAATATGTGCTGATGACAAGTAATCCTGTCCTCTTCAGAAGACTAACTGGACAGGACATCTCCAGCAAACCTGAGGCTCATCCATCTTAAGGAATTTTTAGGATCCAACCAGACCCCTCTTGTATAGTGAAGAGCCCAGTCTTGGCCCTGTGAAGAGAGGAGGAAGTGAGATTAGGAGAGGCTGAAACACACAGCAGCTGCTGACAGGACACAGCAGAGGAGAGCCGCAGAGGAGAGCCAGGTACCCTTGCAGGTTTGACTCCACCAAACACTATGCTGTAGAGTTCACTCAGACTCAGTGTGCTCAGCTGCTAGCCAAAAGGTTGCAGGTTCTGGTCTACCCAGAGACACCTTGAAAGAGAGACCTCTGAAAAGCTCAGAAATTGACAACCCATTGGAACACAGTTCAAATCTGACACGGGGTCACCATGAGTTTGACTCCAGCTCCAACAAACAGAAGAAGGGATGCGGAGATGTGGCGGTCACTCGAGAACTCTGATGACCTGTGGATGGATGGTGGGGGACGGGCACTGAATGGGTAGGGGGATTAAACATTCAGAGAGTTGAACTGAAAACCAATAACCCAAGAAGCTGGACTATATGAAGAAGAACGGGGCATTAGGATTGTAGAAAGACTCATTAACAGCCTACATAATGCAGGTAATACAACCTTGCTTGCTGAAAGAAAAGAGGACTTGAAGCACTTACTGATGAAGGTCAAAGACCACAGCCTTTAGGATGGATTGCACCCCAGCATCAAGAAAACAAAAACCCTCATAACCAGACCACTAAGCAACATCATGATAAATGGAGAAAAGATTGAAGTTGTCAAAGATTTCATTTTAGTTGGATCTGCCATCAACACCCATGGAAGCAGTCGTCAAGAAAGCAAAAGTCGGATTGCATAAGGCAAATCAGCTGCACAAAGACCTCTTTAAAGTGTTGAAAAAACGAAAATATCACCTTGAAAATGAAGATGTACCTGACCCAAGCGACGGTGTTTACAGTCATGTATGCTGTGTGATGTCAGCATGATTTTTCCAGGGTTTGGAGAGTTTGCATTTCTAACACGTTCTCAGGTGGAGTAGGTACCAACTCCAAGAACCACTGGTAGAGCAGTGGTTCTCAAAGTTTATTATGCTAAGAATCACCTGGGGACCTTGTTAAAATGTCAGTTCTAGTTCAGTATGTGTGAAGTGGAAATGCAAATTCTCAGTGAGGTCTGAACCCAAGCAAACAAATTCAAATTTTTGGATTTTTCGCAGGCACTGGTTTTGGAATAAGGGTCCTGGAGGGAGGGCTGGGAAGAGGGGAATTCAGATGTCACTATGGCCTTCAAGTAGCAACGCCCAGTCCCACTTACTGCTCATTCACAATGACCGAGGTCAGTCCTCAGTGACCTGGACACCTTGAGGCCCCCAGCTGCCCCGGGTATTCCAGCTGGAGGAGAATGTGTCTGGGCCAGGGTAGGGGACATCCTCAGGTTAGCCTGCACCTGTGTGTGCCATCAGCAGCCTCTTTGTGTTTGTGGAAGCAGTGGGTCATTAGAGTTGGTGTCACCATCCCGCAAGGACCCTATCCCTCACCAGTCCATGCAGAATCCTTAGTAATGATTTTGTACTACTATTCCCGTATATCACTCCTTCTTGTCCTTTAGTTACTATTTCATTCTCAAAATTAAGTTACTGATAATGGTTGACAATATTGTAGCTAAAACACCAGAAGATTTGACAAAATCGGAGACTATAAAAATACTGGCAGCTATGAAAACGGCGTGTTTGTAGCACGTGCAGCCAAAAACCCCGTGATTCTGGCAGTGTTGTGATTGTGTAATACTGAGCTCTGACCTCAGCCATTCTAAGGTTCGAAAAGTAAATCAGGGTAGTTTTAGCCTTGTAGGTATACTGATACGTATAAACTGGGCTTACGAAAAGTATTTTATTGTTATAGAGATAGGGATATCTTTATAAAAAAAAAAATCATACATTTCTGCTAAACCACTACACCAAAATTTTATAGACAGCCATTTTGGTCTCGGCCTCTCCGACAGTGTTCCTGGTGCAGTGGGCACCTACACACCCTCCTAGTGACGCCACTGCACGGGGGCACCTGCTGAGGGGACAAGGGGCACGGCACTTCACAAGCTGGCACTTGGTCCTCTACTGCCCCTTGGTAGAGGCCCCACCCCTCCTGAGCTGCCTCTCGAGGCCCCACCCCCTCAAGCCCTGGCGGCCTCCTGGCCCCGCCCATCGTCACCCCGCCCCCCAAGGCCCCGCCTTTCAAAGCCACGCTCCTCGCTTCCGGCCCGGCGCTTAACTTCAGTCCTGCCTCCTCGCAGCCCCGCCCCAGAAGCCCCGCCCCCATCGGCCTCGCCCCCTATTGGCCCCGCCTCCCAAGGCCACGCTCTTCCCTGCTGGCCCTGACCCTCACCACCCTGTCGGTTGTAGCCCCGCCCATAGAAGCTCCGCCCCCGTGTCTCCTGGCTCCACCCGACAGGAGGCGCCCACAGAGAGGCCTCGCGCCTTTTGTGTCGGTCTCGGGCCGCTGCGCGCGCACACTTACCTCAGCGGCCGCCAGCGGGCGAGTGCGAGCGCGCACTCACCTCAGCGGGCGGAGAGACGTGCTGAGGCACGCGCGCCCCCGCCAGCTCGGCGCGTGGGCTCGGGTCCGCCCACGCGCGCCTCCGCCCGTCCCCTCCGCGGACTCGGCGCCTCCCGCGCTCTCGCCGGGGGCCGTCGCCGCCACTGACCCCGAGAGAGCGCGCACCCGCCTCCGCCCGGAGGGCCCTGCACACGCGTACCCCGGCCCGGGCACGCGCGCCCGCCAAAATGGCAGGGGCCGGGGCCCAGCTGTCAGCCACCGCCGCTGCAGACCGGCCCCTCAGCTAGCGGCCCGGACGCCGCCCGAGAAGATGCGCCCCCGCTGCTGCCCGCAGCCCAGCGAGACGCGGAGCCGCCGCGCCCGGGGCCGGCTCCCCCGCTAACGCCCGCTCCCCGCCGCCCGCCGCCCGGCCGGCCCGCGCCGCCTCGGTAGCGACAATGAGGTGAGTCTGGCGAACGCGCGGGCCGAGAGCCGGAGGGCGAGAGCCAGGACTAAAGGGGGCTCGGGGGCGCCCAGGGCAGCGGGGAGGGCGTCTGCGGAGATGAGGGGAGTCCAGAGCGCGGGAATGGCCTCAGGAGAATCGGGAGCGTCTAGAAGGACGGGAGGGTCTGGAGGTGTGGGGGTGGGCGGCGGTGCTGGCCTTCGGTGCTGGCGGGAGGCGCTTCCAGCCTGCTTGGTCTCTGGGGTGGGCTGCGGATATCGACCCTTCTGCAGGTGTGGCCGCGCACGGCAGGAGTTGACACCCCTGCTGGGTGCCTTCCAGCACGGAGGGTGGGGGCGGCCTGGAGCCCCTCTGGGCTTGCACTCTGGGGGCTCTACCCGTGGAGAGGGCGCGTGCTCATGGTCAGAACGCGCCCCGTTCGGCTTGCTCCTACAAGCGTTCCTTTCTGCGTGCCGCTTTCGTCTCCCCTCTCTCATCGCCTCTTCCTTTCTTCTTGCACCTTAGTAAAGTACAACCCCCCAAAATGTACCCCTCGTTGATGATCAGCCAGCCAGCACTGGGGGGCGGGTATCAGGTCAAGCCATAAAGGACTGAGCCCCCAGCTGCAGGGTGCCCTCCCAGTCCGTGAACCTTTGCTCTCTCCAGAGGTCACCCACCAGATGCTGAGTTCTTTGTTAATGGCTTCCCTGGTTTTTTTCGCTGTAATTTTGCCTTCATTTAAACCACAAAAATTGTAGTGTTTTTACTTTCATGTATGTTTTTACTTTGCCTGTATTTGAACTTCACAACAGAATAATGCAATATATATTCCTTTGTGCTTGACTTCTTTCCCTCAAGATGTTTTTTTACATTTCATCCATTCTTTTGTGATGATCGTTTGTTCATTTTCATTGATTTGTGGTATACTGTTGTAGCGATCATGGTAACTAATGAGTTCTACTTTTGGTAGATTGACACAGTGGCAGCAACAATGGGCTCCAGCATAACCAGGATTGCGGGCACGGCACAGGGTGCTTCAGTGTTTCGTTCTGTTGTACACAGGGTCAGTGTGAGTTAGAGTGGACTAGAGGGCACTTGATAATTCTTGGTAGACCTTTAGGTTGTGTCTCACCTCTGTTGTTGTTGGATGCTTTCTGATCAGTTTCACCACGTAGCGACCGTGCATACAACAAAACGAAACACAGCACTGTCGTGCACCACGCACACAATCATTATGCTTTAGCCCGTTGTCGCAACCACTGTTGTCACTCCATATTGTTGAGGCTCTTCCCCTATTTCACTTACCTCCTTTACCAAGCATGATGTCCTTCTCCAGGGACTGGTCCCTTTTGATAGCATGTCCTAACTGTGGAGATGTAGTCTTCACCATCTTTGCTAGCTTTTAGGTATTAAAAATAATGCTTTTATATATATTGTTGTATATATCCTGGTGCATTCATTCCAGTTGCGTGTGAATCTGGCAGTGGAATTTCTAGGTCAAAGATATGGACATCTTTGACATTAGTAGATAAATGTTTATCTTCAACTATAGTAAATAATACCAAACTTCTGATGTGGGTTGTGCCGGTTTTGACTCCCATCATTGAGTATACGAGAGTTCCTGTTGCTCCACATCTCTGTCAACACTTGGTGTCATCATTGTTTTTCATTTTTCACAGTTTTAGTGCTCATGAAATGGTATCTGTGAAGTGGTATCCTATTGTGGTTTTAATTTATAGTTTTCTGTTGACTAATGAAGTTGAACATCTTTTATGTTTATTTGGTATCCTCTTTTGTGAAGTGGCTATTGAAATAATCTTGCAGTTTTCCCTTAGAATTGCATGTCTTTTTCTTACTCATCTGTAGCAGTTCTACCTTGAAGTTGAGAAGATAGTTTCCTACAAGGTCTTCTAGAAGCATTAATCTTTAGCCTTTCACATTAAGATCTGTAGCCTATCTGGAATTGATTTTTGTGTAAGGTGAAACACAACAGTTAAATTTCATTACCCATGTGGATACTTAATTATTCCAGAAACATTTAAGAAAGACTGTCATTTCCCGCAAAGCCCTTGCAATGCTGCATATGTTGTCTTCTGATCTTCTATTTGAGAGTTTTCTTTTTCTCTGAAGAATACTCTTTTGCATTCTGTTAGTGTAGGTCTGCTGATGATAAATTCTTACAGTGTTTGAAAGTGCCGTATTTCTCCTGCATTTTGTTTTTCTAAAAAACAGCTTTGTTGAGGTATAATACACATGATGTGAAATTCCTTCATTTAAAGTATATGGGGTCTGACACATCCACAAACTTAATTGTTCTAAGTGGTACATACTTCTGAATATCACTATGGTCACCTTTGAAGTACTCCCGTTGGGAAGCTATGCACCAACACTAGTGACTAGTCCACCCTTCAAAGCAATTTTGGAACTCTTTCTGGAATGGCCACTGTGCACAGTGGCATTGTGGCAAGTTTGCAAACTTAATTGTATAGTTGTGGAGTTGAGGGAGTTTTCAGCCAATAAACAAATAACCATTATTGGAATACCATCCCTACTCACTTGATCTGACCCCAGTGACTTTTATTTATTTATTTATTTTACCTGAAGATAAAGGAAATATTGAAAGGTAAGCATTTTGATGACTTTCAGGACATCAGAGGTAATACAATGACAGCTCTGATGGCCATTCCAGAAAATTGCTTTGACGGGTGGACGAGGAGCTGGCATCAGTGCACAGCTTCCCAAGGAGAGAACTTCATGGGTGGCCTTTTTTCTAAGTTGAGTTAATGAACTTAATTGACTGTCTTCATAGGATTTGATGATTTTTACTACTTCCACAGTGTAATTTTAGAGCATTTTCTCCTTCACTTTTTAAGTGTCTTTCACCAGTTATGAAATTCTTGCTTTGCGTTTTTTAAGCACTTTAAAGCTAACTCATTATCTTCTGACTGACTGTTTCTGTTGAGAAGTCACTTTTCAATCTGTTGTTCCTTTGAATGTAATCTGTCTGTTTCCCTCCCCCCCTTTTGACTGCTTTTACGATGTGCTCTTTGTCTTTGGTTTTCAGCAATTTTTCTATTCTGTCTGGCATGGATTTCTTTTTATTTAGTATTGGGGTTCTTTGGCCTTCTTGAATCTGTGGCTTCATGTCTTTCATTAGATTTTGAAGTTCTCAGCCATTAGTACCTCAAATATTGTTCTGCTCCATTCTATTTCACCCTTACTTCTGGAGTTGCATTTATGTGTGTTTGGTCTTCTCAGTGTATCTTCTTTGCCTTTTAACCTTTCTTTTGTGTTTTTCATCTTTTGTACTTGTTTTTTTATTGTGTGTCTACTTGTTTATCTTCCAGTTTGCTAATTTTTCTGCTGTAGCCAACCTGTTTTTAAAGTTGTACATTAAGTTTTTAATTTCAGCTAATACTTTTTTTTTTTGGTCCTTTAATTCCCATTTGATTCTTTTTTGGTGTCCCAGTTATCTGCCAGAATTATCAATCTTGCCTTTTGTCTCCTTGAAGCATAATTAATTAGTAAGCATAATTAGTTTAAAGTCTGATAATAGCGGTATCTGTTTATCTTGTCTGTGGGACACTGGAAACTGTTTCTGTGGGTTATTTGTATTGTCTCCTTATGTGCTTGGTTACTTTTTTAAAACTGTGTGCTAAATGTCATATTTGCACATTGGTTGTAGAAATGGTCTGAGACCTGAGATAATGCTTTCTCTTCCAGAGTTAATACTCACTTGCTTCTGCTAGGGAAATAAAGCAAACCAAACAGATTGCCACTGAGCCAGTTTCAAATCATAGCAACAGCAACCTTGTGGTACAGAGTAGAACTCCTTGATAGGGTTTCAAGGATCATCAGATGGATTAAAAACTGCCAGCGTTTTGGTTAGCCCATCGAGCTCTTAACCACTGCACCACCAGGACTCTGCCAGGCCAGTGTTGTTGTTGTTAGGTACCGTTGAGTCACTTCCAGCTCGTAGCGACCTGGGGCACAACAAAATGAAACACTGCTTGGTCCTGCACCATGTCCACAATTTTTTTTATTCATAAGCCACTGTGTCAGTCTGTATTGTGGAGGGTGGGCCTCTTTTTCACTGAGCCTCTACTTTACTGAGCATGATGTCCTTCTCCAGGGATTGATCCCTCCTGACAATATGTCCCAAGTATGTGAGATGCAGTCTCACCATCTTTGCTTGCAAAGAGCACTCTGGTTGTATTTCTTCCAGAACAAATCTGTTTTTTCCTTTAGCAGTCCATGGTACATGCAGGGTTCTTCTCCAACACCACAATTGAAAGGCATCAGTTCTTCTTCTGTCTTCCTTATTCATGGTCCAGCTTTTGCTTGTATATAATGTGACTGAAAATACCATGGCTGGGGTCAGGCACAGCTTAGTCTTCAAGATGACTTCTTTATTTTTTAACAGTTTAAAGAGGTCTTTTTGCAGCAGATTTTCCCAGTGCAGTGCATGTTTTGATTTTTTAACTGCTGCTTCCATGGATGTTGATTGTGGAACCAAGTAAAATGAAATCCTTGACAACCTCAATCCTTTCTCCATTTATTATAATGTTGTTTAATGGTCCAGTTGTGAGACTTTTTGTTTTCTTGATGTTAAAGTGTAATCTATACACGCCTGAAGGCTGTGGTCTTTGATCTTAATCAGTGTTTCAAGTCCTCTTCACTTTCAGCAAGCAATGTTGTGTCATCTGCACAACACAGTTTGTTAATTAGTCTTTCTACAATCCTGATACTGTGTTCTTTTCTTGGATTATTTGCGTGGCATACAGATTGAAAAGACATAGTGAAGGGATATAACCCTCTTGCACAGCTTTCCTGACTAAACCATGCAGTGTCCCCTTTCTCTGTTCAAATGACTACCTCTTGGTCCATATACAGATTCCTTATGAGCCCAATTAAGTGTTCTGGAATTTCCATTCTCCACAATGTTATCCATAATTTGTTATGATCCACACAGTTGAATGTCTTTTCATAGACAATGAAACATAGGTAAACATCTTTCTGGTATTCTCTGCATTCAGCCAAGATCCATCTGACATCAGTAATGGCACCCATGATCCTATGTCTTCTTCTGAATCTGGCTTGAGTTTCTGAAGGCTCCTTGTCAATATGCTGCTGCACTAACTTTTGAATGATCTTTGGCAAAATTTTACTTGTGTGTGACGTTAGTTGTACTGTTTAATAATTTCTGCCTTTGGTTGAATCACCTTTTTTGGGAATAGGCATAAATATGGATCTCTTCCAGTCTGTTGGACAGGTAGCTGTGTTCAGAATTTCTTGGCATAAATGAGTGATCATTTCCAGTGTTGCATCCTTTTACTGAAACGTCTCAATTGATATTCCACCAATTCCTGGAGCCTTTTTCTTCACCAGTGCCTTCAGTGCAACTTCAGTTTCTTCCTTCAGTACCATTGGTTCCTGATGATAGTCTACCTCTTGAAGGTTGAGTGTCACCCAGTTCTTTGTGGTATAATGACTTTGTGTGTTCCTTCCATCTTCCTTTGCTGCTCCCTGAGTCATTTAATATTTTACCTGTAGAATCCTTCATTATTGCAACTCAAGGCTTGAATTTTTTTCTTCAATCCTTTGAGAAACTCAGAATATGTTCTTACCTTTTGGTTTTCAACCTCCAGCTCTTTGTACATGCCATTATAATATTTTGTCTTCTCGAGCTACCCCTTGAAATTTTCTGTTTAGTTTTTTTACTTCATCATTTCTTCCTTTTGCTTTATGTACTCAACATTCAAGAGCAAGGTTCGGAGTCTCGTCTGCTGTCCAATTTGGTCTTTGATTTTTTCCCTGTCTTTTTAATGACCTCTTGCTTTCTTCATGGATGATATTATAGCTTATCTGGTCTTCGGTCATTAGTGTTCAACACAGCAGATCTATTCTTGAGATAGCCTCTAAACTCAGGTGAGATATACTCATGGTCATACTTTGACTCTTCTGGACTTTTTCAAATTTTCTGCAGTTTCAATTTGAATTTGTATATGAGCGGTTGATGGTCTGTGCCACAGTTAGCACCTGGCCTTGTTCTGACTGCTGATATGGAGCTTTTCCATTGCCTTTTTCCACAGATGTAGTTGATTTGATTCCTGTGTGTTCCATCTGGCGAGGTCCATGTGTATAGTTGCTGTTTGTGAAAAAGGCATTTGCAATGAAGAAGTTGTTGTTCTTGCAAAATTCGTATGATTTCTGGCATAATTTCTGTCATCAAGGCCGTATTTTCCAACTATTAGCCCTTTTTTGTTTCTAACTTTTGCACAGTGGCATTTAAATCTGAGGTCACCTCAGTCCACTTGCAGGAACTAAGATGTTTCCAAGATAAGCTACAGTCCTTGTGAAAACCTGTCAGTTCTGTTTACCCTTATTCCTGCTGCTCAGCTTTTGGCCAGTATCTTCACCCCAGTCCCAATGCCAAGCTGTTTAGCCTTTCCTTCAGAACTGTCAAGCACCCCCAGGAGAAAGAGCACCGAACACTGAGTTTACCTCTGTGAGGCATGATTACTAGAAATCAGAGCCATGGTGCTTGCCTTTATAGAGGCAGTCCGTAGTTAGTTCTGGAGGAGATTTAAGCTGCCAGGTTTTGGAAGCTGTAGAGAAGAAGAAGAACTAATTTATTGTGTTTCCTTTTAACTGTAATGTATCATCTCTTTGGAAACCCTGGTGGCATAATGGCTAAGAGTTACTGCTGCTAACCAAAAGGTCGTCAGTTTAATCTACAAAGCACTCCTTGGAAACTCTATGGGCTAGCTCTGCTCTCTCTTGCAGGGCCACTGTGAGTGGGAGTCAACCTGAGCAGTACTCTGCTGTAGCCTCTTCTTTGTGGTAGTGAATTGTGCTTGTCAGTCTCTGTGCAGTTGGCCCTTATGTAAGCCTGCCCTTTCGCAGTGTTAAGTCATGGCCCTCCCACCAGACTATGAACTGACCGATCCCCTTGGTAGGCTTGGTCAGTTAATTTACATAGTAATCATCACCTCCTATGAGATCACTTAATCCTGTTGAGTGGTTTTCCGCACTCTGTTTGGATAGCCAACTGACTGAACCCTGCAAGGTGTGTAAAACAGACCAATTACAGGGCAGGCTAGAGCCCAGCCAGTTATTTTTGGCAGAATTAAAAACCCAGGGTCAGAAAGGCCATATATAAGAGAAACCCATTGTACTGCACCAGTGTAGCATGTAGGCAGCTCTGCTTATGGAACGTAGAACCATCCTGAGCCCAGGGCATTTGAGCAGTCTTGGTTATACAGTATGCAGTGCCACTGTGGGGTACACACAGTCACAAACAGTCCTTTGTATCACCTCCAGCCTGCACTAGCTAACATGGTGCGGTCCCAGTACCTTTCTGAACGTTGTGCTGCAGAATAGGGCAAGGAGGGCATTTCTCCAGATATCTGTGAAGGTCATGCCAAGTAGATCAGCTCTAGGGGCTCTGGGACTTTTCCTCTGTGTGTGCATGTGTGCCTATGTCTTGTTAGGTTCTCCTCTTCTGTTGTTTATGCCTGTTTCTAGGCCAGTGCCATGCCATGTTTATCTTGTGGATGATGATTTTAATTTGAGTAACATCCTTCTATTTAAAATAATGTCATTTTGGCTGTTACTGCTTTTGTGGTTCTGTTTGTATTCATAGGTTTGTTTTGCTTACTTAGTTATACAACCGGAAGATGTTTAAGCCAAGTTTTATATTTGTACGTATGTACCAAACAAAGAAGCCCAAACTCACTGCTGTCAAGTTGGTTCCTACTCAGCGACCCTATAGGACAGAGTAGAACTGCCCTATGGGTTTCTGAGGGAGCACCTGTTAGATTCAAACTGCTGCTGACCTTTTGATTAGCAGCCAAAGCTCTTAACCACTGGGACACCAGGGCTTCCAGTAAATATGTGTGGTCTGACAATTAAGTTCATGAACTTGCCACCATGAGCTTACATTGGCAGCATTGTACACACAACTTAGTAAGGTTTTATAACTTGGGTATGTTGGTATCTCACAGCTGTGTTCATGTCAACGTGTGGTGTCTTGCTGAGTGATGTTCATTACTGTTGCATGTTTTGTGTGCTGTTGTGAGAATGTCAGAGCTTGAGTTAGAGCAACGAACAACCATTAAATTTCTTGTTAAACTTGGCAAGAGTGGAAGCGAAATCAGGGACATGTTAGTCCAAGTTTATGGGGATAATGCCATGAAGAAAATGGTGGTTTACAAATGGATTCAATGTTTTTCTGAGGGAAGAGAAGGCATCACTAATGAAGTAAGGTTAGGGCAGTCAGGAATGACCAGCATTGAAGAAAACATTGCAAAAATTTGTCAAATTGTGCATCAGAATCATCAGCTGATTGTATGAAGCATAACAGACCAAGTAAACATCTGCAGAGAAATAGGAAAATCTTAATTGAAAATCTTGGCATGAGAAAGGTGTATGCAAAAATGGTCCCAAAGGAGCTCACCAGTAACAAAAGCAGAGAAGACTGGAAGTTTGCCAAGATCTTCTAGAGAGTCAAGATGATGTTTGGGGCCATGTTATCACTGGTGATGAAACATGGGTAAACCAATATGACCCTGAAACAAAGGAAGGTGTACAATTGAAGTCATCCATTTCTCCACAACCAAGAAAGTTCCATCAGTCCAAGTCAATGGTCTAAACAATGTTGCTTAGCTTTTTGATAGATGGATTGTTCATTATGAATTTGTACCAACTGGACAAACAGTTAACCAAGTTTACTATCTGGAAGTGATGAAAAGGCTGCGTGAAAAAGTTAGATGAAGACGACCTGAACTTTTAGCCAGCAACACATGGCTCTTGCATCACAACAATGTACTGGCTCACACAGCACTGTCTGTGAGGGAGTTTTTAGCCAGTAGACAAGTAACTGAATTGATACACCCTCTCTACTCACCTGATCTGGCCCCCAATGACTTTTTTCTTTACCCAAAGATCAAGGAAATATTGAAAGGAAGACATTTTGATGACATTCAGGACATCAAGGGTAAAATGATGACAGCTCTGATGGCTATTCCAGAAAACGAGTTCCAAAATTGCTTTGAAGGGTGGAGTAGGCACTGGCATCAGTGCATAGCTTCCCGAAGTGGAGTACTTCGAAGGTGACCATGGTGATGTTCAGTGGTATGGTGTGTAGCACTTTTTCTAGGATGAGTTTGTGAACTTACCTGGCAGTCTTCCTATAAGTTGCATAAAAATACTTTAAATCAACATTTTTCACACCACACAAAATTCCCTTTAAAGGGAAGCTGCGTTATCCAAGTTTGAGAGAGACCTTGCAGTATAGACTGTAAGCTTGTGGAAGAAACAGTGAGTTGTTAAATTGATACATCTCACAATCTGTAGCCAAGGATAGTGATAGTGACTGGAGACACACACTGCGGCTCACGTCCAGACTGAGGTGGACAGGGGACTGGTCCTGTTGTGAGACAACATCAGTAGTGTTGTCCCTTTGCCAGGCAAAAAAGTGACTCTCACATACAAGTACTTTCTAGTTGTAATTTTCTCATACCTCCTTTTAAAATGTCTTTTCCCCCCCCCACTTATATGTGTTTAATGTGGAAAAGCTGAAACAGAGATACAGAAAAAGCAGTTGATCTTACTTCTTTAGGGGTAACAACATGAAACACATGTTTTTTATGTGGTAGCATTTGTACAAAATTGATATTATACAGTATGTATTGGGTGTTCTACATTTAACATACGTAAATTCCTCCCCTGTTAAATATTCTCCAAAAACATTTTAAGTAATTGAATAATAGTTCTATGGATATATCATAATTTGTTTCCAACTCCTGAACTGGAGGCGGTTGTGTTGTTTATTAGGAAGCCTTGGGGGTTGCAGTGGTTAAGCGCTCAGCTGCTAACTGAAAGCTTGTGGGTTCCAACCCACTGTCACTCCATGGGAGAAAGATGGAGCAGTCCACTTGTTAGAGAGTACAGCCTAGGAAACCCTATAAGGCAGTAGTCCTCTGTCCTATAGGCTCACTATGAGTCAGAATTGACGCACCTAGCAACGGCAGCTTGTTTTTAGTATTTCATTACTGTAAATAATACTGCTAAATATTTGTGTACATACATCTTAGGGTACACCTCTGAGTGTTTCTGTGAGATAAGTTAATAAAATAATATTACTGATACCAAAGCATAAAAGAAAAAAAAAACAGTGCCACCGAGTCGGGTCCGACTCATAGCAGCCGTAGAGGTCAGAGTAGAACTTCCCCACATAAGCTGTCTATTGCCAGAATGTTAATTTTAAACAAAGAAAAGAGCAAGTTAATAAAAAGAAGTTTAATTGCTTGTCTTAACTTATAGCCAACCCCCTCCCCCGCCCAAAAGAAGCAAAGGGAGAGCTAAAAGGAACCAGAACCTGTTGCTGTCAAGTCACTTCTGACTCACAGTGACCCAGTAGGACCAAAGAGAACTGCCCCGTAGGGTTTCCAAGAAGCGGCTGGTGGATTTGAACTGCTGATCTTCTGCGTCAGAGCTCTTCAGGGAAGTGAATGGAATGGGTTGGGGGGGAATCAGTGCTCCTCAGAAACGGTGTAGTTCTGCCTGTTCACCAGTGGGGGGACCCCGGTCCCCAATTACGCTGTAGCTACTACCCGCGAAGATGGACTGTGTCTTGGTGCTCCCGGAGGCACGTTAAGCGCTTGTGTCTGGCGTTAATCAAGGTACCTAGCGGAACCTTGTAAAAAGTTGCGGGCAGGCTGCATTTTACCCAGGTGTTGTAAGCCGCGGAGTTTCAGAGTCAGGAACTCCTGGACCCAGGGAATGAATTCAGGGTTGCGGCCTCCAGCTTTGTGAGCAGGGTGAGAGTAACCCCATCCTCTCCTCTGTGTCCTGAGGATGAAATGAGTGGACAGTTTTCTTAGCTTGTGATAGTCAGAAAAGCTTCGTTATCCACCCTTTTCTTCCTCTTTCCTGGTAGTTTATCATCTCTTTGATGAAGAATCTGAGCGCTGATGGCACCGCGGTTAGGAGCTCGGCTGCTAACGGGAAGTTCAGCTCCACCATCCACTCCTTGGAGACCCTGGGGGGCGGTGCAGGGTCATGTGAGTCGGAAGCAACTCAGTAGCGACCCCTGGGAGAATTCTGATTTCGGATAATTGGCCTGTTATCACTGCTTCAGGGAGATGGCACATGCGCCCCACGTGATGATGTTACATTGTGGAAAGCACGGTTGCTATTGGTACTTCAACTGCTAAAAAAGATAAAGGGAAATTCTCTATAAAAGACACAAAATAGAACTGTTGAAATAAAGACCTAACAGGAGGCGTATTATTTTGGAAGGGAAGACAGTTGTACCAGAAAAATTAAAAAACAGTTACTGCATCTGACCACGTTTAGCTGTGAAATGAAATTCATGGAAATCCACGGCAGCAGGAAAGACCTCAGCCAATGTGTGTTTCTCATTACCCCGTGGAAGAGAAACATGCCTTTTTTAGCATTAAATGTGTGCATTCCGTGTATCTTTGAATAGCAGACTGAGGACAACTTACCAAAAGCTGGTATGTGACAGCTTTGTACATACCTTTCCTCGGGGGTCTGTTTGCCCAAAGCCTCCTCTCTTTTTAAAAGGCCCATGTCCTTAAACATCTCAGTATTCCCCAACTCAGATACTCTGGAGCAGATTTCATGGTTCTGATTTTCTCTTTTCCCCTTCTCTCTTAGGGAATCCTTAAGGTAGAAAACATCTGGTGAACGTAATTCACAGGAACTTCCTATCTGGTCGCTCCCTTTTCTTCTTCACCTTGCTGACTTCCTAACCTTCAGATTGTAGTTCCGGTGTCACTGCTTCAGGGAGATAACCCTTGATCCTGTTCTAGCTGGGATCTGCCTTCTTTTTTGCTTCTGTGGCATCCTGTGTTTCCCCTTCTCTAACTCTTTATACTTGTAATGTTTTAATGATGAATTTTCCCTGCTATGCTGCAAGCTTCCTGAAGGCAGGGATTATGCCTGTTTTGGTCTCTCTTGAGTTCCTGGAGCCTAGCACTTGGTAAATCTTAGTAAATATCAGCTCCACCATCATACCTAAAACTGAGAGTCCACCGTGGCATCCATGCTAGCTTGGCATGGGTCCTTCTCACTACTGCGGTCCAAGCAGCCATCCCCAGTGATGGAAGCTGGCACTGAAGATGAAAGCTGTGTCCTAGGTGCATAAGGAGTCGATCGATGGCCAGGATGGTGGTGCTTTCGCGTATTGTTTCGTGCTGCTGCAGTGGGAGGGGATTTGTTGGGTGCTGTGTGGATAGACTTTTCCCTTTTCTTCCTTAGTAAGTACATTACCTGCTCTAATTCTTGGTATCACATTTGCTTCTCAAACTTGTGTACATAAGGATCCCTGGGGGAAGGAATATGTGTGTACATGGCCTTCCAGAAATACAGTCACAGGCTCCATGCCCAGGATGGGTGGTGCTTTTTAAAACTCTTTTCTTTTTTCTAATGAGTAGGCTTTATTTTTTTTTAGAATAGTTCTAGATTTACAGAAAAACTGAGAAGATAGAACAGAGAATTTCCACATTAGCACCCTTCCCCCACACCCAGTTTCTACTATTATATCACTATCATTCATTTGTTATAATTAATAAACCAGTATTTATATATTATTAAACTGTGGATGGAAGTCCCTATTTGATTTACATATCCTCAGTTTTCACAAGTGTCCGTTTCCCACTCAGCCTGGTGGCACAGTGGTTAAGAGCTCAGCTACTAACTCAAACGCTGGGAGTTTGAGTCCACTAGCTGCTTGCTGGAAACCCTATGGGACAGTTCTACTCTGTCTCAGTTCTGCTCCGTCCCGTAGAGTCTCTGAAGTCAGAATCAATTTGATGGTGAGGAGTTTGGCTTTGATTTTCAACTCCAGATGGCGTCCGCAGCACCACATGACATTTAGTTGTGGTCGTGGGTTGAATTGTGTCCCCACAAATAGCTGTCAATGTAGCTGGGTCATGAGTCCCAGTACTGTGTGACTGTCCACTGTTTTATGTGATTTCTGTCGGTGTTGTCAGTCCTGTTGTAATGAGACAGATTAGTGGCGGTTACACTGATGAGATCTACAAGCGAGATTGTGTTTTAAGCCAGTCTCTTTTGATGTATAAAAGAGTGAAGCCAGTAAAGAGACACGGGGACCTCATACCACTGAGAAAGCAATGCCGAGAACACAGCGCATCCTTTGGACATGAGGTTCCTGCACTGAGATGCTTCCAGACCCATTAAGAGATGACTTACGACAGGGGCCTTTCGCCGGAACTGACAGAGAAAAAGCCTTCCCTTGGAACCAGCGCCCTGAATTTGGACTTGCAGCCTTCTGGACTGTGAGAGACTTCCCCTTATTGAAGTCATTCACTTGTGGTCTTTCTGTTACAGCAGCATTAGATGACCTAGACAGCCATCACGTCATCTTAGGCGCCTCTTGGCTGTGCAAGTTTGCAGACTTGTTTTGGATGACCTTGACTATTTTGAGGAGTCCTAGTCAGGTAGCATTAGGAGCTGAATCTTTATAGTGATTTGTCCGATGTTTTTCTCATGACTAGTCTAGTATTATGGGTTTGAGGAGGAGGAGTTCAGGGGTAATGTGCCACGCTCATCACATCACATTAAGGGCATATGCTGCCGATGTGCTTTAGTTGGGTTCCCTGGAAAGCTTGACTGGAGGCAAAGGCCTTATATGTGAGGACTTTGGGAAGGCTGGTTACCCCACAGAGCAGAAATGAGGGAGGAGGAGGCACCAGCACAAGTATCCAGGTTTCTACTACAGGCCGGCTGGTTGCTCAGTTTCCCAGGACCTCACATCTAGGGAGATAAAACTAAAACCAAACTCAACTCATTGCATCCATTCTGACTCCCAGTAGACCTGCCCCGTGGTGTTTCCAGGGTGTGCCTAGAGGATTCGAATTGCTGACCTTCTGGTTAGCAGCCGTAGTTCTTAACCCACCACGCCACCAGGGTTTCCAGGGAGAAGAAAGAGAGACGTTTACATCCATTGGCCACTGTTGCTGTTGATGAGATGGATGCCCCAGGACACCCCCATACGTGGCTGTGTTCGTTTATAGATGCGGAGAGGGTTCCTGTGGCAGCCCACTGGGGGTGGCAGCAGGTGAACCTGGAGAAAGTTTGCAAAAGGCTGGTTTGGCCAGCCAGAGGGAAGCAGGCCAGAGCCTGGGTAAAAAAAGTGTTGCCTGGTGGTGCCGGGGAGACAGCTGGGGCTGGGAAGAGCCGAAATGGTGCCTAAGGGGTGCTTCATGCGTGTCATTTGGGAAGCATTATTACTAAATAAAGAGTAAATAAATTTCGTTATTCAGTTTTTCACTTCATTGTACCTTGATTTTTTTCCCTAGTACTCATATGGTTTCTTTACCTTTTCAGACATTTTAATCTCTGATCCATGTGGAATTTAACATGTAGTTTGAGGGGTGAATCCAGTTTTGCCCTTTTCAGTCTGGTTATCTATCACTGAAACTACTTATTAAAAAGTCCACTCTTAGATGTCCATGACATCTTCTAAGATGTTGTCTTTTGTCATATGTAATAAACTGGATGTATTTCTGGATTTCTCTCTGTTTCATTTATTCATATGCCAACAGGTCACTTTTGATTAAAGAGGCTGTATGTTTTCATATTGAGTTGGGCTGATCTTCTCTCCCGGGGGCCCTGGTGGTGCAATAGTAAGTGCTTGGCTGCTAAGTGAAAAGCCAGCTATTCAGACCCACCAGTCACAGTGGGAGAAGAGGCCTGGAGATTTTGTCCTGTAGAGATTATGGGAAACCCTGTGGGACAGTTCTCGTCTGTCATAGGGGGTCACTGTGAATTGGAATTGACTCGATGGCATGCAACAAGACAGTCTTCCCTCAGTGTTCTACTGAGTTGATTTTGAAGAACAAGATGAAATGAACAGTAACACTCGCGTTAAATGGAATCATGACCCATCAAAGCTTGGGAAGCAATGCCTTAGTTCAAAGGGACAGATCTGGAGTGGTGTGAGGTCAGGCATCTCTGCACTCTTTGGGGAAGAATTCTCACTAATGGAGTGATGTATGTGGCATTTGAATATGAATCTCCAAGGGGCATGAAGGAGGCAAGAGGTCTCTTGGGCAAGATGACTTCTGAAGATGTTAGCACACTTCGGACAGTCCCTTCTCCCGTAACCCCTCCCCCAATTACTCATGAAACCCCAGTTTATTTTAGAGATTTTAAAAAGTTGTAGTGAAGATACATGTAACAAAACATACCCCATCTCAGCAACTTGCACATGTACAGTTCAGTGACACTGATTGCATTCTTCAAGTTGTGCAACTGTTCTTGCTGCCCTTTTGTATTTTGGGTACTTTTGACCTATAAAAAAAATGTCCACTTGTAAATCCATAGATAATTAGATTCAGAAACACGTGGGCTGTAAGTCTTAGGTACAGAGGTTCAGAAATATTGAACTGTCAGGCCCTAAGCGCAGAGCCTAGTACACAGCCGATATACAAGGGATGGTATTTGTTCCCTGTTCCATGTCCCCTTCTCTCCTGTTCCACCCCATTCTCTACCTGGAAGGTGAACTCTTAGCATAGTCTAGTTATCTTACTACCAAGTCTAAGGCTCAGTTCTGTTTTTTTTGTTGTTGTTGTTATTTGAACAAAACAGGAGCTAGGGTCAAGATTATAAAAATGGACGACACAGAAATCAAGACAGCACACACCTTTGCCTGCTTTTGCCTGTCACTGTAGAGAAAATATGGATGGAGGAGAGTGAAAAAGCGTAGAACTGGGAGACAAAAAACTTGGGCTTTATATTCCGATTACCCTACTACCTTGTGAGCTCTAGGCAAGTGATTTCTCTAGTCTTTGTGTCTGTGCTCCCATCTGTGAAGCAACCGGATTCATTTGTTATTCAGCAAACATTTAATGAGCACTTACTACATGCCCTGTACATTCTGTTAGAAGTTGAGACCCTGATGCCCCCTGAAGCAGGCATGATTCTGACCTCAGGACTAGAGCACTGGTTCTCATCCTGGCTGCATATTTAAATAACTTGGAGATTTAAAATAAAACTTTACCCCAGATCAGTTTAACCAGAATCTGGTCCTGGCCCCTTTTGAGGAGAGGAGTCCACTACATGTACTTAACAACCTTGTTAAATATCAGTTGACCATAGAAATTATGGGTAATTTATGCTAGAAAGTTCCCTACTGGTTCAGTTTTAAACAAAGGGTCATGAATCTGCCACTTACCCTTATGTATCTTGTCATGGTTGTAAACACCTTTGTGTAGTCCAATATAGTCTAGCTTTTAGTTTGGGTCGGAAGAGAAAGTAGAGTGATAATCACAGACTTTTAGATTTTAGAACTGGAAGACCCTCTAAAGATCAACGCTTTGAGCTTATACTTTTTATCTTTGAGAAAAATATACATGGGTATTGGTTTAGACAATGTAAATAACACATGAATCTTATTTACACAGTAAAAGTGGTGTGCTGATTAAGATAGTGTGTCAGTTTATCTGGACTGTGATGCTCAGTATTTTGGTAGATGTATAATGTAATCACTTCCCTGTTGAAATTTGATAGGTGGTCACTCCATGTCATGGGATCTGCTGTGAGTAGGCCATTGGTTAAAGGCAGTGTGTGGTGTATATCTGAATAGAAGCCCATGTTCTGGCAAGGCTCAATGGCTTCTCCTTGTTGGGGATCCTGCAGCTGGCTCCTGTTTGTCTGACCTCTGGTTCTTGGAACTTGTGCTAGCAGCTTACCTGCTTGGGATTTGTCAATCTTCACAGCCCATGAGCAAGTGCTCTCCAACCTGCCCGTCTTGGGTTTGCCAGCCCCTGCAGCTACATGAATCAGGAGAATCCTCTATCCTGATCCATGGATTTGGGACATTCCACCCTTTGTAACCACGTGAGCCATTTCCTTGATATACATCTTTCTCCTCTGTCTATATATTTATGTGCTTTACTGGTTTTGCTTCTTTGAGAACCCAACCTAAGACAAGTGGTATTACATATTTATGTAAAAATAATTCTAATAAATATGAATACTTTTTTATAGATTCATTTTGTACTGTAAATATGTGACTATTATTTATCTATTTCCATGTGTCACATTCGCTTCAGTTCTCTGTGACAGATCAAGTTTAAGTCCCTGTTGTACGCACGACAGTGAAGATGGGTACAGGGCTACAGAGACAAGTGCGAGCTGGGTCTCAGAGTGCACAGCCCAGACTGGGAGCCTGAGCATCTGTGGCGAAAGTGACAGAAAAGTTGTAAACAGTACACATTTCGGGGGGGGAGGGGGAAACATGGGGAACTGGCAGGACTTGGGTTGGGTAAAGATGTGGTATCTTCTGTTATGGCTCTTTTGTTTGGCACTTCATTAAGTAGTAGTCTTTAGGAAGTCTTGCCTTTTCTTGGTTAAATGTCCTGGTTCTGCTAGCCATTCACACTCTCTCTCTAATGAGTGGCCCTTTGAGGGCCTTCCTTTCACTGAGCTCTGACCTGCTGAGGTCTGTTAGCAATTCCTCTTCTTTAACTTTGGCTTGAGCACAGAAAGGTACTGGGCCTGGCACGCACATGAAGCCCTAGTGTAACCTTTGTACAGAATGGAGACCAGACTTGAAACTGGTTCATTATGTCTAAAAGCCCTGCATTTCCTCTTGAGATAGTCTGAATCAGAATCAGCAGTTGAACAAGATCCCCAGGTGGCTGTTGTATTTAGTCAGTTTTATGAACTGCGCTCTGCCAGTGGTTCTCAGAGTTGGCCCCTAACCAGCAACATTAGCATTGCCTGGGAATGCAAATTCTCAGTAGGGGTTTTGACAGGAACTAACTGGTTGGGGTTTAACTGGTTGGAAGCCCTGATGGAAACAACCACATCTCAGACCATATCTGCAAATAGATCAAAATCAGATGTATTCACTGGCTCACCTTCCTTATACCAGCTGAGATTCCTAACTGAGCAGCATCAGGGTCCTGTTTGTAACAGCTCCTTTCCTCAGAAAAAGGAAAATGCTCTCTTCAATTTGTGTCACTATGCAAAATAGAACTGTAAGCAACAGATTGAATCAAATAGAGACTGAGTCCCACATAGAGGAGCTGCTCTAGAAAGAGAACCAGCTGGTCCCTGTATGAGAGCAACAATGGATATGCTTCAGAGTGTCCAAATCTTTGAGTGGTGAGGCAGCATGATTGCAAACTGCACAGATGGGTAATAATTCATTCACCATTAATGGCATTCCCAGAACGCATTCCTGGACTAGTAGAAGATGTGGTTTTATACACATGGAGCTTACTCTCTAGGAGACAGGGCACAGCTACCTCAGGTTCATAATATCTAAAACTGGTAACTAGTTTTCAACAGAGATGCCAAGACTGTTCACTAGGAGAACAACAGTCTTCAAGAAATGCACTGGGACAACTGTACTTCTGCGTACAAAAGAATGAAGCTGGGCCCCTACATCACAACACACACACAGAATTAAGAGGATCATAAACCTGAAGTAGAGCTAGAGCTATAAAACTCTTTCAGGAGAAAATATAGAAGTAAATTTTATAACCTTGGTTTCTTAGAACTGTCACCAAAAGCACAGAGAAAAGAAAAAATAGATAAATTGAACTTCATCAAAATTAGAAAGTTTTTTTGCTACAAATGATGCCACTGAGAAAGTGAGAAGACAACCTAGAGAATGGGAGAAAATATTTGCAAATCATATATCTGGCAAGTGACTTACATGTAGAGTATATAAATAACCTACACAACTGAATAGTAAAAAGGCAAGGCAGTCCAAAAAATGGGCAAATGATTGAAATAGACAGTTCACCACAGAAATAATTAATACAAGTGGCTGATAAGCGTGTGAGATGTTCAGTGTTGCTGGTCTTTAGAGGAAAGCAAATCAAAACCCTAGTGAGATACTACTTACCATCCACTCAAAGGGCTGTCATAAAAATAGGTGGACAGTAATGTATTGATGGGGGTGGAAAAACGGGAACCCTCGTGCATTGTTGTTGAGAGGTAAAACGTGCTCGTTTTGTAGTTCCCCCATAATGTTAAATGTGGTTATCACATGACCCCATGCTTCCACTCCTAGGTGTACACCCAGGAGCAGTGGAGACATACACATACACAAAAACTTGTTCACCAGTGTTTGTGGCAGCACTATTCACATAATAGCCCCCAAACATGAAACAGCCTGTGTGTCCGTCACCAGAAAAGGTGAGTGTATAAACCAAATGTGGTCAGTGCATACAGTTGAACATTGTTCACCCTTAAAAAGAATGAAATACATGTCACAGCACTGATAAACCTGGCAGTCAGTAGAAGAAAGCAGTCCCCAAAGGCCTGATGTTGCGCAAGTCTGTGTACGTAGGTGTGCATTGCAGGGAAACTCACAGAGGTTGGTGGTTTCCTAGGGCTGGTGTCTAGGGGGTGGGGGGTGAAATTGGGGAGTGACTTCTAATTAATGGGTATAGGGTCTCTTTTTAGGGTGATAAAATTTGTTCTGAAGTTGGATTGTTGTAATGATTGTACTGCTCTGTGAATGTACTGAACATCATTCAGTTGTACACTGGGTGAATTTTCTGAAGTGTGAATCACATCTCAATACAGCTGTTGAAAAGGGGAAAATATGAACTCACTGCTTTCCTTCCAAGACCTGTATCCTTCCATAATTCTCATTCTTAGTGACATATGTTTTGTGACCCAGCCTAGAGCTCTGGGAGGCCTGAAGGAATCGTTCAGTCCTCGCTCACCACATCAGGTGGACAGATCTTCATCATTTCTTCTTCCTTTTCAGGGTCTCTCTTGTCTGTCCTCTTCTTCCTAGTGCCAAGACACTGATATAGGTCAGGTCTCATTGTCATGGTTAAAGTGCCAGAATTGAAGCATGCTACTTTTCTTCTCTACCACTTAAAATGTCTCATCTGGATTTTGTTCAATTGCTCACACTTACATCTGGAAGTCAGCACTCGTTTCCTAAGGTCTTTCGTGGTGTTCCCCCCGTTCTTTGTTATGAGAAATCCATTTTCATGTGTTCTGTACAATCCATGACTTTGCACATAATAGACCTCTGGATTATAATCGCCTTCTCTACTGCTTAACTAATTCCTGAAGATGCAGATCAAATTTCAGTTCTGTTCGGGAACCCTCTGTGACTGCCGCTAGCCAGGTTAGCCATTCCCTGCTGTGGCTGCGCAGGCTGTCTCAGAACTCCACGGGTGCCCTGGCACTTTGGGAAGGCTGGCGCTGCTCTGGGCCTGCGTTTAACCTTGGAGGCTGATACGGGACTTGGTTCCTTAATGGTTCTCTGTAGAAGTTTGCTGACTGAAAGAGCAGTACAAATGGCACGTGGCAGATGGATAAAGACTGGAGCTAAGTTCAGGTTTTGCAAAACGGAACATCGTAGTGGTCATCTCCCGCAGAAAATGTTCTGCTGTAGATTCCATTAACTGCGGAACAATGATAGCAGCAACAGCTAGAGTTAGGTAATGTTTAGTAGGTGCTTGACACTGTCCTGAGTGTCTTACAAGTATTTATTCATTCAGTCCTTCATATCTTACACTCAGGCAAACACTAAACCCAGACACCAAACTGGCCGCCATCAAGTCGGTTCTGACTCATAGTGACTCTGTAGGACAGAGTAGAGATGCCCCATGGGATTTCTAAGGTTGTCATCTTTAAGGAAGCAGACTGCCATGTCCCTGCCCCATGGAGCGACTGAAGGACTTGAACTACTGATCTTTGGAGTGCTTAACCACCTGAACTGTTTTGAGACAGACACTTACTTGCTTTGATGGTTTAGGGAATGGAAGCTTAGAGACTGAAAGAGCCGAGCCCCCGGCAGCAGCAGGAAGCAGTGTTTGCGTTAGCCACGCATCCTGCTGTAACAGCAAGGTGCCTTGTGTATCATATTCACAATTTTCAAGGGATTGTATTCCTGTGAAGTTTCCTTTAAAATACTCGAGTTTGAAAGGCTGACTTTCTACCCAGTGTAGACATTTGATTTGTAGCAGTAAGTGGATTCCACCCCTGCACTCCTGGCCTTTCTTTTTCTGTGTGTTTTTTTCTGTAGCACTCACTGTATTTGATCTGACTACTGTTTACGTGTTAGTCACTGTCTTTCCGTTCTTGGCAAGCCCTCAGGAACTACTGAAGGGTGAATGTGGGAGTAGCTGTTGTCTGTGACCATAGATACTTGATTGGTTGAGGGAACTGCACTAATATAGTTACCACTAGCCACATGAGGCTGCTTAAATTTAAATTAATGAAAAATGAAATAAAAAATAGAATTCCTCCATTGTACTAGCTCCATTTCAGACAATCAGCAGCCACACATGGGGTGGCTGTTGTGTTTCCATCATTGTGGGAATTCTGTCGGGCAGTGCTGGTCTAGGTGCTTACCTGCATTGCTAGTAAGCACACAGTATATGTTGAATGGATGAGGGTAGCAGGAGCTGTTGTCTACAGCAGGGATCACTCAACAGTGGGAAGATGTTTGCTGTGCCGTGAGGCAGCCTGTTGCAGTACTGACTCAGCCCAGGGTCTCTTCCTTCGGGCAGTACTTACACAGTGCTGGTTCTCTGCTTGACCCAAGTTCTCATCTTCCAGTCCAGCACCTGAGATACTGGAATGTGGTGACACTGCCCCACGTCTGCGCTGCCCTCGGCAAATGTTTGCTTGGTCAGCAGGCTTCACTTTGCCAGTGAGTCTCTGAATTGTGGAATCCACATATAATCTGACCAGTGTGAAATAGAGGACTTGGTCCCGTCTCTTTATGACAGCTGCATTTCAATTTATGCTGCCTCAGTGGTGAGGGACTTTCAGTATCTGTACAAGGTTCAGCAGGCAGCCCGGGGCTGGGCTGTGAACCGCTGTTGTGTGGGGTGAAGATGTCTGAAGCTGTTGCGGAAGTGGGGGAACTGCCACCCTCAGGTCTTTTCTGCTGGTGAGTTTGTGGTCAAGTGGGTCCTTGCTGTTCTTAGACTGCTTCCTGGGTCTTCGTTGCTAGATATCTCTTTCTTTTTTAAAACTGTGAAAATACTTGATCTGTGTAAAACTTAAAGAATGTGAATAAGCAAGGAAAAAGACAAAGTACTTGTCATACCATTCAGAGGTAGTCACTAGCTTTCTGCAGTGTACTCAGTTTTTCCATGCACACGTGTGTGTTAACAAAGCACACCGTGTGAGTTTGTACTCTGCAGACGGCTTGGTGACCTTTTCTTTGTATTTCTCAATGTGTTGTATGTAGTGGCACGCTTGTGTCATCATATAGTCTGTTACAGCTTTTTCTCCCAAAGATTCTTGATGAACATTTTCAGACTCAGAAAAGCTGAATAAATTATCAGTACACACTGTGCACTGCCGTGACGCACTGTGTGCTTCATCACTTCTTTGTACGTGTATCCATCCTTCTCTCCATCCATCAGATCATTTATTTTTATGGGTTTCATTTTTTTTAACAACTCTGTAATGTCTTGATGAATGGATGTGTCTAGATTACTGAATCAGTTCTCATTCTTGGATTTTAGGTTGTTTTCTATTTATGAACAACACTGAGGAGCATCCCTATCAATGTGCCTCTGTATGCAGTTATTTCTCTAGTGTACATTTCTGATAGATTTCCAAGAGAAAGGATGTGCAGAATGCTAAGGCTGATGATGTGTCTTCATCAGGTACCTCCCAGAAAGCTCATCTCCTAGAAAGCTTCAGTAGTGTGCATTCCCACCATCAGTGCTTGTTTCGCTGTATTTTCCTCAATACTTGATAGTTAAAAAAATTGACATGATAGATGACAGATAGTATCTCATTGTTTTTAAACTGCATTTCTTCAAATGGTGGGAAGATGGACATTTTTTTAGTGGTTTATTGAACATTTATATTTTTCAGGTGAACAGCCTGCATGTCCTTGGCAGTTTTCCCAGAGTGGTGTTGCCATTTTATTGATTTTTAAGAACTCTTTATTCACTAAGGTTATGTCTTATCACACACACACTAAATAACTCTCCCAGTAGTTTGTCAGCTTTCTTGAAAGATAACATTTGACAAAGTAGCAACCCTCTGTGCTCAGTCCTCCTGTTTTCTTCCTCAAGGAAGCTGACTGTTTCTTGTTGACCTCCATGCGTCTCTGTGATGTGCCTGTGTTGCCAGGTCTTCATTTTGATTTTACCTGGATAGTAATTTTTGACTTCCACTATGGAAGCTGAAAACATAGTGTCCTTGCCTCCTCTCCCTTTAATTTATTTGTGTTTATTTTCCATTGCTACATCTTCCTAACAGGATTAACTAGGAATCATTTTGATTAAATCATTCGTTGGTATGTATGCTGTCATGAAAGTGTAAACAGTACTCAGAGTGGAGTCATGTAGTAGAGTCCCCCGGAGCCCTGCTGGTGCCTTGACTGAAAGCTCGCTGCTAACCCAAAGGCAGGCAGTTCGGGTCCTCCAGCCACTCCTTGGAAACCCAGTGGGGCAGTTCTACTCTGTCTTTCAGGGTCACTGTGAGTCAGAGTTGACTCAACAGCAATGGGTTTTGGTTTGTTTGTTTCCCTTTCCCTGCAGTTTGTACTTACGTTGCTGTTGGTGGTGCTGGTGTGGATGCCTGCATTTTAAAATTGTAGAGGGAAATAATTACCCTTCAGAATTTTCAAAGCTTCATTACTTTCTAATTTTTAATGCTGCTGGTGAAAAGTCCAGAACCTTCTAATCTTGATGTTTAGTGTGTGCTCTGTTTGTTCTGATCCTGATGTTTAGCATGTGCACTGTTTGTTCTCCGATCCTGATGTTTAGCATGTGCAGTTTGTTCTCTGATCCTGAAGTTTAGTGTGTGCTCTGTTTGTTCTCCTTGGAAATGGTTTGTGTTTTCTTCTTATCCCTGGTGTTCTGAAATTCATGATAATGTTCCTTGGAGCTAGTATACTATTATTTGTTGTATTAACTACTCAGTCTGGAAAACTAAGTTCTTCATTTCAGGCACATTTTAATGATGTGCCTCCTGTGCACTTTCATGGGAAACTACTCCATGTTAGGTGTCACCAAGGTCATGGGAGACAGAAAACAGTAGCTATGCCACAGGAGAAAGGGATGGGGAGTCCCCAGAACAATGGCAAAGGCTAGTGCAGGCTAACACACGTGCCAACCGTGGAAGGTAAGCAATCTGTATTAGAAAGTTTCTTCCAGAAGACAAAGCTCGTCAAATACTTGATATGTGTGAACTTCATGAGAGAAGATTTAGAAAACTGGCATTGAGTGGTAAGATTTCCTTGAATTATTTCATTGATTATGTCTTCCTCTCTATTTTCTACTTATGGCTGATGTTGCTGAGAATGGGAATTCCAGAACACCTAATTGTGCTCCTAAGGAATCTGTATATGGATTAAGAGGCAGTCGTGTGAACAGAACAAGGGGACACTGCATGGCTTAAAGTCAGGAAAGGCATGCGTCAGGGTTGTATCCTTTCACCATATCTTTTTAATCTGTATGCCGAGCAAATAATCTGAGAAGCCGGAATATACAAAGAAGAACAAGGCATCAGGATTGGAGGACGACTCATTAACAACCTGTGTTATGCAGACGACACCACCTTACTTGCTGGAAGTGAGGATTTGAGACCCTACTGGTGAAGATCAAGAACCATAGCCTTCACTATGGACTGTACCTCAACATCAGAAAACAAAAATCCTCACAGCGGGACTGGAAAGCAACACTGTCATAAATGGAGAAAGGATTGAGGTTGTCAAAGGTTTCATTTTACTTCAGTCCACAATCAGTGGAAGTCCCTTCTCCAGTCAGTTGGAAGCAGCAGTCAAGAAATCAAGAGTGTTGCATTGGGAAAATCTGCTGCAAAGGATGTCTTCAAAGTATTCGAAAGTAAGTATGTCACCTTGAAGACTAAAATGCACCTGACCCAAGGCTGATATTTTCAATCACATCATATGCATGTGGAAGTTGGACCATGAATGAAGAAGACAGAAGAAGAATTGATGCCTTTCAATTGTGGTGATGGAGAAGAACGTGGAATGTACCCTGCACCATGAAAAGAACCAGCAGATCTGTTCTGGAAAAAGTACAACCAGACTGCTCCTTGGAAGCAAAGATGGCAAGACTGTGTCTTACATACTTTAGACATGTAGTCAGGAAGAATCAGTCCCTGGAGAAGGACATCATGCTTGGTAGAGTGGAGGATCAGTAAAAAAGAGGAAGACCCTCAACAAGATGGATTGGCAGAGTGACCACAACAATGGATTTAAGCGTAAAAACGATTGTGGACACGACGCAAGAGCAGGCAGTGTTTTGTTCTGTTGTTTGTAGAGTCACAATGAATCAGAACTGACTTGATGGCACCTAACAACAACAACATTTTCTACATCTTTTCTTTCTGGAAATCCTCTTATTTGAGTTATCAGATTTGTTGACTGGTCATCTGATATTTTCTCCCTGTTTTCCATTTCCTTTTCTTTTTCTGAAAGATTTCATCAGCTGTATCTCCTAACTTTTCTACTGAGTTTTTGAAAAATAGGTATCTTCTGTTGTCGTGTGTCACTAGTTGATTGCAGCTCAGAGAACTGTGCCACAGTTCCCGAGGGGATGACCTCCGTGGGAGCCGACTGCTGGTCCTTCCTCACAGGAGGATGCTGGCAGGTTTGGACCACCCGCCTTTGGGTCAGCCGCTGAGCACTTAACCATTATGCTGCCAGAGCTCCTACTATTATGTTTAATTTCCAGAAGCTTGTTGTTGTTGTTGTTGTTGTTGTTTCCCAAATACTCCTTTTCTAATAGAATACTGTTCTTGTTTCATAGTAGCAACAAACACTTTTTCTGTGAGGGTATTATAGTTTCCTTTAAAAGTTTTTTTTTTTCTGTATGGTCTTTGTTTGCTCTAAGTGGCTTTTGTTTGTTTGGGTCCATCTTTGCCTGACTTAAGGGTACAGAACTGAAAAGATGGTTAGGCTTTCAGTAACTGAGGGGGGACTTGTTCCTTGGGAAGGTCACTGCCGTGTTACCTGGCTGGACTTGAAGAGTAGAAAACTGAAAAGCTGGTTAGGCTCTCAGCAGCTGAGCGGGGCTTGTTGCTTGGGAATGTCACGGTAGTGTTGTCTGGCTGGATTGTTGAGTTATGAAGTTGCTGGTGTGTTGTCTTTTGGTCTCTTCTCTTGGGCTGATCAGATTGCACAGGAAAAATCCACCAATCTCCTTCCTGGAAGATAAGACCTTGACTGCCGATAGTCTGGTAGCTGAGTGGGAGAAGGTGACGGGGGTTTCAGTGTCAGGGAGGCCGTCTTTGACTTACTTCCCTCCGCTTTCAGGTGGGGTGCCTCTGCTTTCACCTCTCTCTGCCTGGTGCCAACCAGACCTTGTTTTACCCACTGTTCTCTCCTTTGAAGTTAGCGTTCTCTAGGGGGAATAATTTAATTCCTTCCCATCCTTTGTAAAAGTGTGAGTTTAAAAACACAGGTTGTAAGAAGGCCTGTACCCTGTTTCTCAGATAATGCCCTTAATGATAAAAAATAGCAGCACCTTGTAGTTACTGAGTATTTTTTACACACCATGTACTCTTCTGAACACCTAGTGAACATCAGCTCATTTCATCTTTGTAGTAGCCCAAGAGATAGGTACCATTCTACTCCCTTTTTAGAGGTGAGGTCCTTGAAGCACAGACAGATGAAGCGCCGTTCCATTTTGCCTGGAAAGTAGGGACCTAAACAGATCCCTGTACTGCCCAGGACTCCCGGCTGCTCTGGATTCAGAACTTGACCTGCACTTCAGACCCACTGCTTGCACAGGATAAATCTCCTCATCTTTATCTCACTCATTTTGTCTTAATCACTTGCAGACATACTTGTTTGCCAAAGTGTGACTCCTCTGGCATTTCTCACATGACTGACTTAAGTATCTGGCCTCTCCTTGAAAATGTCAAGCTTTGAGGAAGTTAAGAAGCCAGAAGGAAAGGATAATGTAGATGTTTAGTCATCACAATTCAGTTCCTCTTGTTCAGTCACTATTCTTGCCCAAAGGGCAGGGTGATGACCCCCTGAGTGTAGTCATCAGCTGTGTGTGCATCTTTAGATGGGAAAGGCTAGGGAGTTGAGGTTTTTACTGCCACAGTTGGGCACATAGTGTATGCCCAGTGTCCTTCACCAGGATACATGGCTTTGATTCTGGAAGAGGAAAGGATTAGGACAGGGAGAGTTTAGGGAGAGGGATGGGAGTAGTATTGTTGCTTATTGGAGGCAGCTTTGAATTCAGTAATAAGGAGCCCTCATGGTGCAGTAGTTAAGCACTCAGCTACTGACTGAAAGGTCAGTGGTTCGAAACCACCACCTGCTTGGGAAGAACCTGTACTGACCTGCTCCCATAAAGACTACCACCTAGGAATCCAATCAGGGTAGCTCTCCTCTGCCCTATAGGGTCGCTGTCAGTTGCCATCACCAGGGTGGTGCATAGGAGTTTGAGAAATAAAAGGAAGAGAGCACTTGTCTTGGATTCCGGGGAGCTTGATGGTTCTAGGTCGTGTCTACCACAGCTCACTGTGTGGCCTTGGTAAACCGAGTTCCTTCTTGGAGGTCATTGGCATCTATTTGTGAAAGGAAGGGACTGAACTAAATGATCTCTAACACCCCTTCCAGTTTGGTGATCTGTAGTCTCAGGGATCTTTGAGAGCTAGGAGAACAGGCCTCTTCAGGGCACTGAACATTCAAAATGGGGGCAGATGGACAAAGTGGGGGTCTCACACTACCTAACTCAGAACCTATTATAGGGGGAAAAAAAAACAACAGAAAAAAGCCCTGTGCTGTCAAGTCAATTCAAACTCACAGTGACCCTATCAGGCAGAGTAGAACTGATCCGTAGAGTTTCCAAGGAGCACCTGGTGGATTTGAATTGCTGACCTTTTTGGTTAGTAAACATACCACTTAACCACTGTACCACTAGGGTTTCCAGAACCTGTTACACCACTGTAGTAATCAAAACAGCCAGTACTGGTGTAACAACAGATGGAAAAGACCAATGGAACAAAATTGAGAATCCAGACATAAAATCATCCACCTGTGAGCAGCTATTATTTGACAAAGGCCCATGGTCCATAAACTGGGCAATAAGATAGCTAGTTTCAGCTAGTTCTTCCCTCCCACTGATGGGAGTAGATATTTACAGATGGGGAGAAACACTGATAACTTTTCTTTCTCACTTGGAGCTAGTGGTTAAGTGGCTGCAAACTGAAAGATCCACTTCAAATCCACCAGCTGTTCCTTGGAACTCAGTGGGGGCAGTAGTACTCTGTTCTGTAGGGTCACTGTGAGTTGAAATTGACTTTACAACAGTGAGGTTTTTTTTTCCTTGACTTCCCAGTACAGGTGTAGAGCAGGGCATCTAGCTTTTGGCTTAGTTGGTATTTATGGTGGATCCTTCTTTTTTGAGAGGGCTGTGCTGTGCGTCACTGGATGGTTAGCAGCATCCATGGCCTCTATCCATGAGATGTCAGCACCCTCACTCCAGTGACAACCAGAAATGTCTCTAGACACTGCCAAATGTCCTGGAGGGGGGCACGTCAGTATTTGCCCCTGCTGAGACTCACTGGTGAGAGTGGCCAGTGGTTCTCAGACTTGATTGTGCATCACGTCCTCCAGGAGGCCTTGTCAGACACAGAGGACTGGGGTCCCTCCTGTGTGGGACCAGGTAGTGTTTGCTTCTGTTGTACACAGGGGCACCCTGAGTTAGAACCAGATCGATGTATGTAACGGCACCCATGTCCTGGAGTCTCTAATCAGTTACATCTGGGGAGGTGATTGAGAATTTTCATTTTTAACAAGCTCCTGGTGATGCTGATACTGCTGGTTGAGGATTCACTTTTGAAAGCCCTGGTGTAGAAGAAAACCCCTTGAGTTAGGAATCAGCCTGATCCCGTCTGTGCAGGTTACTGTGTGACCCTGGCCAGTGTGCTGAGTGTTTCTTTTTGTTTAGATAAAGTGAAGAGAGAGGACTGCCATTTTTCTTATGCCACATGCCACGATGATAAAATCTATGAAAGCATTCCAAGTGCATGTGCTTCTGATGTGATAGAGCTGTGCCCAAGGTATGGTTCATAGAGCACCGGCTCTCATGACTGAAAGCACAGGGCCTTTTTGAATTCTTTTTCTTTGTTGAATGTTTGGAAAACCTGGTGTCATAGTAGTTAAGTGCTACACTGCTAACCAAAAGGTCGGCACTTCAAATCCACCAGGTGTTTCTGGAAACTCTGTGAAGCTGTTCTCCTCTGTCTGTAGGGTTGCTGTGGGTTGGGATCAACTTGATGGCACTCACTGGCTTTGGTTTGGTGCTGGGTTTGAGTGTTTGCTGTAGGGTCTAAGGAAGATTGTATTGTAGGGAAGTTGAATGATTTAAGAATGTAGCTCAGAAATAATTAAGTGCTCAGTGTTTGTGTCACTGAGAAAATACTCTTTCAAAACAAAGTGCAGGGCTGTGAAGTCACCTACATGATGAGTCCCATTAGAACGTTAGCAGTCCATGGGAGGGTCTTTAACTCTTTACTTTCAGACTGTGAATTTAAACACCATTGTTATAGGGGAAGTGCTGCAGTTCTTGTAAAGAGCTACCACATGCCAAGGCCTTGAGCTGACATACAGATAGAACTCTTCTGGAGTCCGAGGAGCAGTGGTGTTGTGGGTGAAGAAGAGCACCACCTCATACACGCTAGTGGGGAGTCAGGAGGAGGCCTGATTCTCAGAGGTGAAGGGGAGAGAGAAGCCAGCATTTAGAAGGAACAAAGCACATTTGTCTAAGACAGGGTTCTGAAATTACAACTCTTTCAGGCATATATCTGTGTACATGCTTGATCATGGTTTCTGCTTTGCTTCTAATTTCTTCTCCAGTCAGAACATGTGTTAAATGAACATTCTCCTTTTAGAGCTTACAGATGAGGAAGGGATTGCATTCAGGGTTGGTGCTGAGACTCCAGACCATAGGTGTGCAAAACAGGGCCCCTGTTCTCTTTGATGGCAGCATTGTGTGGTCTGACTTCAGATGTACATATTTTATGCCTCAACAGTAGGTGCTTGAAGTTTCCACACCATTCATTTGGTCTCCATTTCTTAAGATCCTCCCTGGACTAATTCCTACCACCGAGTCAATTCTGACTCATAGTGACCCTGTAGGACAGAGTGGAACTACCCATAGCATTTCCTGGATTTGAATGCTAGCCTTTTGGGTAGCAACCAAGTTCTTAACCACTCCTCCAGCAGGGCTCTCTCACTACACTACCAAAATAAACCAGACTTGCGGCCAGTGAGTTTATTCTGACTCATAGCAACTCTATAAGACTGAATAAAACTGCCCCATAGAGTTTCCAAGGAGTGCCTGTTAGATTTGAACTGCCAATTTTTTGGTTAGCAGCCGTGATACTCAGCCGCTGTGCTACCAGGGTTTCCTCACTGGACTAGTCCCCAGGAATTCCGTTCCTCATTCAGTTCCTTGAAAAACACAACATAGCAAAGCCTTTGGAATCCATTCATCCACTCCACTTAATTAACTTGTACATTTGTTCATTCATTCCAGTTCCTTTTGCCTCTGGAAAATATGGACGTGAACAAGACATTCTCTGATTTGTTAGACCCTTTGTTGTCAGGTGACTTCCGGGTCAGTTCTGACTCATAACAACCTTGTGTACATAGAATAAAACCCTTCCCAGTCCACTGCCATCCTCACAGTTGTTAAGCTTGAGCCCGTTGTTGCAGCCATTGTGTCAATCCATCTCATTGAGGCTTTTTCTCTTTTTCAAGATGATGTCATTCTCCAGAGATTGGTCCTCTTGATAACATGTCCAACTTACATAAGGCAAAGTCTCCCCATCCTCACTTCTAAAGGAATATTATGGTGCTACTTCTTCAAGACAAGATATTTTCATTCTGGCAGTCCTATGGTATATCAATATTCTTCACCAATCATAATTCAAAAATATCACTTCCTCAGTCTTATTTGCTATCCAGCTTTTGCATGCATATAAAGCAATGGAAAATACCATGGCTTGGGTGATCTACACCTTAGTGCTTAGAGTAACGTCTTTGCCTTTTAACAATTTAAGGAGGTATTTTACAGCAGATTTGCCCAATGCAGTGTGTCCTGGTATCTTGACTTCTGCTTCCGTGGGCTTTGTTTGTGAAATCCTTCACAACTTGAGTGTTTCCTGTATCATGATGCTGCTTAGTGGTCTGGTTATGAGGATTTTTGTTTCCTCTGTGTTGAGGTGCAATCTGTACTGAATGCTGAGGTCTTTGATTTTCATCAGTAAGTGCGTCAAGTCCTCCTCATTTTAAGCAAGCAAGGTTGTGTCATTTGCATAACATGTTGTTAATGAGTCTCCCTCCAATCCAGATGCCCCATTCTTCATGTAGTCCAGCTTCTTGGCTTATTTGTTCACCATGCAGATTGAATCCATTTGACTTCATATTGTTGTGCCTGTTAGTGTTGTTGTCAAGTGCCGTTGAGCCAGTTCTGACTCATAGCAACCCTATGCACAGCAGAACAAAACACTGACCAGTCTTGCACCATGTCCACAATTGTTTTTATGCTTAAGCCCATTGTTGCAACCACTGTGTCAGCCCATCTCATTGAGCGTCTTCCTCTTTTTTACTGACCATTCCACTCTACCAAGCACGATGTCCTCCAGGAACTGATCACTCCTGATAGCATGTCCAGAGTATGGAAGACAAAGTCTTGCCATCTTTGCTTCCAAGGAGTACTCTGGTTCCACTTTTTCCAGAACAGATGTACTCATTCTTTTGGTGGTCCACTAACAATAGCCCTGTTAGTGTGGGTTGTGTTTGTTATACGTCTCTTGGGTTTAGTTTGTGACTTTCAAAGACTGTTATACTGGAAATAAAAGGACAAAGGGTGAGTTTGTAAAGATTAGGAAATTAAGGCTAATTATGGTAACTGTCTCTAAATCCCCAGAGCTTCTGGCAGAAAGGTAATTTAGGAAGCCTAGGAGTCTGATATATTTTTATCTTTAGGAGACACAGAAGTGAGACAGTTGGAGAGAGTTGGGAGAAGCACTAAGGACTCACAGTTCTAGAAGATAGGATCCTCCAGACTCTAGAGTGATTTAGCCTAAGGAAACCAAGCAATAATTTTGAAGTGATTTCAATCATTTGAAGAATTTTTGCAAATAAGGAGGTTGTGAATGAAGCAAACAAAAACCAAACCCACTGCCACTGAGTTGATGTTGACTCATAATGACCCTATCAGAGTAGAACTGCCCCATAGAGTTTTCAAGGAGTGCCTGGTGGATTTGAACTGCTGACCTTTTGGTTAGCAGGTGTAGCACTTAACTACTACATCACCAGGCTTCCCAGTGAATGTGAATGAAGCACAAGCAAAAATAGGCAAGAAGGAAAGTGCTTCTTGTTAATCAGTTCACTGGAATGGATAATAAGCTGTGTTCACATATGTTATAGATATTTTAGAAAGGTGATCTAAAAAATATTGTTAAAAAGGCAAAAATATGATTGTATTACTCAAGCTCACCTTGAGACAACTGACTTTCTTGGAGAAGAATGCTTTTGATGGACTTTTGATTTGGGGTCTGGACTGTAAAGTTAGATAATAACTTGTAGAAAATTGGTAAGTTACAAATAGTTCTTGTCTAGTAGAGATCTAAATGATTTCTTTTCAGTTGAAAATTAACCCCTGAAGTTACACTTCTGTTGTTCCATGGGACATTAATCAGTTTTGTTTCTAATGTTGAAAAATGATTTCATTATTCTTCATTCTCTACTGACTCTGTATTTATCAGTTTCTTATACTACCTTTGAACCACTGTTGTCGTCATGCTAGTTTCTTCATTAATGAGTTAAAACATTTAATCTCTAACATGCATACTGTATAGTTACACGATGGTCATGTTTGCTGTATAAAATTATACTTTGATGGAATGGGTATACATTGAAGATACAAGCATCTTAGATGATTCAGGAGTTGAGTTTGGGCTAAATTAACTTTGGATCCTTTCAGCCTGCGTTCTTGCAATTATGAGTGTTTGATTTTTCTTGGTCATTTGGATAGTACGTAGCATTTGTGGATCAACTGTTTATATGGTGGTGTGGATAGAATTGTAAACCCTCCCCCCCACCCTCCACCCCAACCCTGGGGCAAATAAATGTTGTAAACTGTAAGCTGTGAATATAATACCATTTAGGAATAGAGTTTGTTGTTAGTGAGGCCACAACAGCGTCCAAGCCAATCACTTTTGAGATATGATGGGAGCAGATTAGGCACAAAAGCAAAGAAGCTTCTAGGGAACATAGATGTCCCCTGGAAGACCAATGCCAGGGAATACAGAAAAGAACACTGGAGAAACTGAGACAGGGATTTACCCTAGGTTAAACAGGAGCACTTTCTTCTAGAGCCAGTCCCCTGATTTCAGACTTTCAGCATCCTAAACTGTGAGAAAATAAAAATTCTGTTTGTTAAAGCCACTTTAAAAAACACTTGTGGTATTTCTGTTAATAGCAGCACTGAGAAACTAAGACACATGGACTAGACAAAGACTTAAAATTCCTGCCTTCTCGAGATCTCAGATGGCACTAAGTGGAAAGGGATAACTTCTTTAATAATACTAGTGTTATTTATTTTTATAGGACTTAAAGATTGCAAGAGCTGGGCATGTCTGTGATTGTACTTGATCCTCTCACTCTCTTTGTGAGGCAGCAGGACCAGAATTATAACCAGCATTTTATAGATGAATAAACTGAGACTCTTGACAGATTAAAATGACTTTCTAAAAGCTACTGTGCTGCTAAGTAGGGGAACTGGAACCAAATATTCTAATTCTAGTATCATTGTTCCACCTGTTCAACAACTGGAACCAAGATTCCAGAAGACCTTGGAAAGAATGGTGAGTTGAAGTGGGGAAACAGTGAGTACCCTGTGTCATAACTTTATATACATTTCATATTAATAATCTTTGCTGATGTCCATTTGAATTATTTTAAATGGGTATACTCTATTCCTAACTGTATTTTAAGGGCCTGGACTGTGTCTGAATCTTCTCTGACCTTCTTCCCCTCCCAGGGAGGAAACAGTGTAGACACCTAGTGGGCACCTAGTCAGTATGTGATGAATGCATGAATTTACATGCTTTTGTCTTCGTCCTTCTCTATTGTGGCAAAGTTCTGTAATTCAGGGTGACATTGGGCAACTGCCCAATTTGTTCAGAATGACAATCTGTCCCTTTATTTGATGTTTGCAATAGATGGAACACTGGTGACTTATTCCAGTTTTGTCTTCTTACGACATCTTCTCTCTGCATCCATAACCATTGCTTCATTAAGTCAGCAAGTATTTTTGAATAGTTCTGTGTGCCAGACCCTGAGGTAGAACACAAAGATGAGGCAAGGTCCTTGCTTCCATGAATCGTATGTGCCTTTTGGTGTGTGGTCCTGGTGTTCTTAGTATTTCATTTGAACTATTTCCAGTCTTTGCCCTCTTCCTCTGGTAACCAGAGAACCATAGATGGAACAATTGAGCTGTGTGAAAGATGATCTCCAAAACGTGTCTCTAGTTCATCGTCTCCTTTCTTGTCCACAGCTGCCACCTGCCTCCAGACTCCGTTGTCTCATACTTGGATTCCCTAGCTTCTAGCTGGTCTCCCCACCTCCTTTTACTTTCTTTTCTTAATGTAATATTTTTAATCATTAACTGCTTGGCATGATTATAAAAAACTTTGTTCTGTAAATGGCTATGACTACATGCCCTTTGATTATTTTTTTTGCTAACAGCTTTATTGAAAACAGTTCACATAGCATACAACTCATCCATTTGAAGTACTGGATAATACAGTGGTTTCTAATACGTTCACAGAATTACGAGGGTGTCATTACAGTCAACTGTAACACATTATCTTCACCCCCAAAAGAAACCCTGTGTCCTTTAGCAATCACGTCCCATTCCCCATCTCCCTCATTTCTAGGAAACCGGTAACTTACTGTCTGTCTTTATTTGGGTCTGCCTATTCTGGATACGGTATATTGTCCTTTGTGTCTGGCTTTTTTCATTTACCACATTTTCAAGGTTTATCCATGTTTTGGCATGTATCAGTACTTGATTCCTTTAAAAAAATTTTTTTAATTCTAAAACGATTTTAGAATTATGGAAAATTTGCAAAAATAATACAGAGTTCAATAATGGCCTTCATTCCACTTTCCCTAATATTAACAGTTGTCATAACTGGAGTACAATGATCACAGCCAGGAAATTAACGTTAGTACAACGTGACTAAACTGCAGCCGCTATTGAATTCGACCAGTTTTTGCAAGAAGGATCAACACTTGGAAAATATGGCCTTGCTGACAGAAATGACGCTGGAGGTCGCAAGATAGAATTTTGTGAGGCCAGTGACTTCTTCATTGCAAATACCTTTTTTCACCAACACACACAGTGACCATGCACATGCACCTCACCAGATGGAACACACAGGAATCCAGTCAACTACATCTGTGGAAAAGATGATGGAAAAGCTCCAGGTTGGCAGTCAGAACAAGACCAGGTGCTGAATGCTACGTAGACCATCAGTTGCACATGTGCAAGTTCAAAGTGAAGCTGAAGAAAATTAGAACTTAAGTCCATGAGAGCCAAAGTATGACCTTGAGTATATCCCTTCTGAATTTAGAGACCATTTCAAGAACAGAGTTGATGTGTTGAATACTGATGACCAAAGACCAGATGAATTGGGGAATGACATCAAAGACATCATCCATGAAGATAGCAAGAAGTCATTAAAAAGACAGGAAAGGAAGAAAGACCAAATTAGATGTCAGAAGAGACTCTGAGAGTTGCTTTTGAACATCAAGAAGGTAAAACAAAAGGAAGAATTGGTTAAGTAAAAGTACTAAACAGAAGACTTCAAAGGGCAGCTCGAGAAGACAAAATACAGTTTTATAATGACGTATGCAAAGAGCTGGATATAGAAAAGTAAGAGGAAAGAACACAGTGTGCATGTCTCAGGCTGAAAGAACTGAAGAAAACATTCAAGTTGCAATAGTGAAGGATTCTACAGGGAAACTGAAATAATGCAGGAAGCATCAAAAGAATATGGAAGGAATACACAGAGTCATTATACCAGAAAGAACTGGTTGATGGTCAGCCATTTTTGTCATGGATTGAATTGTGTATCCCCAAAAATATGTGTAGCCGTGTGGCTGGGCCATGATTCCCCATATTTTGTGTTTGTCCTCCATTTTGTGATTTTCCTTTGCTGTAAAAGGATTACGGTGGGACTGTAAATCCCTTCATAGGGTCACCTCCCTGCCTCACTGTAAAGGGAGTTTCCATGGAGTATGGCTTGCCCCACCCTTAATCTTTTCATCCTACAAGAGATAAAAGGAAAGAGAAGCAGGCAGAAAACTGGGAACCTCACACTGTCAAGCAAACAGCCGAGAGAAGACCGAGTCCTTCAGACCTGAGGTTCCTGTGTCAAGACGCTCACTGGACAAAGACTGATGCAATACTGAACTTTCCTCCAGAGCCTACAAGGGGGAAGACCTTTCCCTGGAGCAGACATCCTGAATTTGGACTTGTAGCCTACCAAACTGTGTAAGAATAAACTTTCCTTTGTTGAAGCCATCTACTCTGGTATTTCTGTTAGAGCAGTCCTAGCTGACTGGAACACATTTCAAGAGGCAGCATATGATCAGGAGCCAAGGGTACTGAAAGAAGAAGTCAAAGCTGCATTGAAAGCATTGACAAAAAAACAAGGCTCCAGGAATTGATGGACTATCAGCTGAGATATTTCAACGAACAGATGGCAGCTCTGGAAGTGCTTACTCATCTCTGCCAAGAAATTTGGAGGACAGCTACTTGGCCAACCAACTGAAAGAGATCCATGCCTATGCCTGTTCCCAAGAAAGGTGATCCGGCTGAACACAGACATCACCAAACTGTATCATTGATATCACATGCAAGTAAAATTTTGCTAACCATCATTCAGAAGTGACTGTAGCAATTCACTGACAAGGAACTGCCAGAAATTCAAACCAGATTTAGAAGAGAACGTGGAACCAGGGATATCATTACTGATGTCAGATGGATCTTGGCTGAAAGCAGAGAATACCAGAAAGATGTTTACTTGTGTTTCATTGTGCAGAGGCATTTGACTGTGTGGATCATAACAAATTATGCATAACACTGCAGAGAATGGGAATTCCACAACACTTAATTGTGCTCTTAAGGCATCCGTATGTGGATCAGGAGGTAGTTGCACAAACAGAACAAGGGGACACTGCATGTTTTAAAGTCAGGAGAGGTGTGAGTCAGGGTTGTATCCTTTCACTGTATATTTTCAGTCTGTATGCTGAGCAGATAATCTGAGAAGCTGAACTATATGTAGAAGAACAAGGCATCAGGATTGGAGGAAGACTCGTTAACAACCTGTGTTCTGCAGATGACATAACCTTACTTGCTGGAAGTGAAGAAGATTGGAAACACTGATGAAGATCAAATACCATAGCCTTTGGTGTGAATTGCACCTCAACATCAGGTAAACAAAAATCCTCACAATGGGACCAGTAAGCCACATTGTGATAAATGGAGAAAGGATTGAGGTTGTCAAGGATTTGATTTTACTTGGGTCCATAATCAACACCCATGAAAGCAGCAGTCAAGAAATCAAAAGATGCACTGCACTGGGAAAATCTGCTGCAAAGGACCTCTTTAAAGTATTGAAAAGTCAAGATGTCACCTTGAAGACTCAGCTGCACCTGACCCAAGACATGACATTTGCAAGCGTATCATATGCATGTGAAAGCTGGAGAATGAACAATGAAGACAGAGGAAGAATTGCTGTCTTTGAATTGTGGTGTGGGAGAAGAATATTTAATGTATTGTGGACTACCAAAAGAACAGATTTGTTCTGGAAGAAGTACAACCAAAGTGCTCCTTGGAGGCAAAGGTGGTGTGAGACTGCATCTTATATACTTTGGACATGTTGTCAGGAGGGATCAGTCCCTGGAGAAGGGCAACATGCTTGGTAAAGCAGAGGGTCAGCAAAAAAGAGGAAGACCATCAGCAGGATGGATTGACACCGTGGCTGTGTTTTAGTCAGCTAATGCTGCTCTAACAGAAATACCATGAGCGGATGGCTTTAAAAAGAAAAATTTATTCTTATGCAATCCGATAGGTTACAAGTCCACATTCATGGTGTCCATTCCAGAGGAATGGCTTTCCCTCTGTCAGCTCTGAAGTAAAGTCTTTGTGTTGTATCAGTCTTTGGTCAGGGAGCATCTTGGTGCAGGAACCTCGGTTCTGAAGAACACACTCTACTGGTGCTGCTTTCTTGATGGTGTTAGGTTCCCAGCTGTCTGCTTACTTCCCTTTCCCTTTATCTCTTGGAGGATAAAAGGATAAAAGCTGGTGCAAGCCACACTCCAGGGAAACTCCCTTTACAATAGAGAAGGGAGGTAACCTTATGAAGGGATTTGTAGTCCCACCCTAATACTCTTAACATACAGCATAGGAAAATCACAAAATGGAGGACAGTCATAAAATATTGGGAATCATGGCCCAGGTAAACGTCTGCACACATTTTTGGGGGGACACAGGCTGCAGCAATGGGTTGAAGCACAAAAATGATTGTGGACGTGGCGCAAGACTAGGCAGCATTCGGTTCTGCTGTGAATAGGGTCACTGTGAGGTAGAACTGACTTAGCGGCACGTAAGAACAACAGTTTATACACTAATGGCATTTTTTTAATTTGGTAAAATATATAAAAACACTTGTCATTTCAAACATTTTTGCATGTACAGTTCAGTGACATTAATTATTTTCATGAATTATTGTGGAACCATCACCAGTAGACATTGCCGAGTCTTCAGCCTTAATGACAATTCAGTGCCCCTTGAGCACTAATATTCCCTTTCCCTCTCTACTTGTCCTTGGGAACCACTGGTTAACTTTGGTCTCTACCCGTTTGCCTGTCATAAATATTTCATGTTAGTGGAATTAGGTGGTGCTTTTTTTTGGTCTGACTTATTTCACCATTTATCTTCAGGAAAATCGGGTCATGTACTGTCCAGCTGGTGCCTCCCTGTGAGCTTTCTCATCTTTGTGTCCCTCTGCTTTCTCCTTACCTTCTCAATGCCAGCCACAGGCAGGAGAGAAGCCAGTGCCAGCATGTTCCTTCTCCCACCCTGGGCTTTTTTGTACAAGGTACTACTTCTGCCTGTTAAGAGCTTTCTCTGGTATTTGTACAGTTGGCCTCCCTTGTCATTGAAATTTAGCTTCAGTGTTTCTACCTTCTGCCTTCCTTGTGACCCATTCTACACTCATTATTAGGTGCCATTGAGTTGATTCTGACCCACAGCAATCCCTTGTGACAGTAGAACTGCCCCATAGGGTTTTCTAGGCTGCAGTTTGTATGGAAGCAGACTGCCAGGTCTTTCTCCTGTGGAGCCCAGCAGAGTGGGTTTGAATGGCCAGCCTTTCGCTCAGCAGCCAAGCACCTAACCATCATGCTACAGACTTCCTTCATTCTCAGCTTCTTCCTGTGTGCCCTCAAGTCGCTGCTGAACTTAATAACTCCCAAATCACTCTGTGGTGTATTGCCATGTTTTTATTCTTTTTCATGTTCATTTAGTGTCTGATTTCCTTTGTTAGGGTTTCAACACTATGAAATTGGGGGCTCTCTGTGTAGTGCCTGAAATATCCAGTGTACAGTAGCCACTCAGGTATTTATTGAATGAACAAAAGGATAATTTCAATAACCTGGCACAGGTATTTAGCAGGTGCTTCTTTGATGAGGGATGTTGTTGTGGACTGGCATGCAGAAATAATTACCAGTCAAGTCTGCATTTGAGTGGTGGTAGACTGAAGGTGTACTGTAATTGTGTTTGCTTTATGGTAGATAGCCTCTTTTTGGTAGCTATGAGTTTAAATTGAATTCTCAATGTAGAGGTAAGGTATGGCTTTAGTTAGAACTTATTTATAGTGAAATATCACTGTAGAAATTCACTTGAATTATGTAATTTGAGAAAAAGACTACAGAGTGTAGAACTCACATTTAGTAGTGTTGATTCAACAGGGTTTTTGTTTTAATGTTTTGGAATGATTATTTCAACTGGAATAAAAGAATATTCAATAGATTAAAAAAATTTTTCACCACTAGACCTCAGCTGTGCCTAGGAAGGTGCTACTCCTTGTCAGGCTTAAAAAGCACTGAGAACAAGGGTCCCTGCCAGTGGGGAAGGATTTGGGGAATTAGGGGAGGGGGTCCTAGTGATTCAGCTTGGTGACCCAAAGGTTAAATGCTTGGCTGTAAACCAAAAGGTCAGCAGTATGAACTTAGCCAGGGCCTCCGCTGGAGGAGAGAACTGTTGATCTGCTTCCATCAGGACTCGGGGTGTTGTCAGGTGCTGTGCGGTCAATCGTGACTCTCTCAGTCTGGAACCTCAGCTGAAACCTGGCTGCTGTGAGTGGCCCTGCTGGTGTCTGAATACTGGTGGCATAGCTTCCATCAACATTCAAGCCCTAACAGTGTGACAAAGTGACAGACAAGTGGGGGTCCGTAAAGATTACCACCTAGACAGCTGAGTCTGTCACATGGGGTTGCCGTGAGTCCAGAATTGACTTGGCGCACGACAGCAGGTGGCTGTGGAGGCTTGCCCTGGGTCCTGGTGTTGCACTGTGCTGGGTTGGTCTGGAACCCACGTTGGCATAGCCAGCATGCTGTTGTCACTTCTGCTGCATGTCAATTTCTGGGGGTGAGGACTAGGGTCTGATGGAGGTAATGGTGATCTAAGTTCCCCATACCCCCTCTTGCTGGCCACTTAGTCCTTGTCCTTGGTGACATATCTCGTTAGGCATGTGTCCTAGTCACCTGGTACCGCTCTAACAGAAAATACCACGAGTGGAAGGTTTCATGAAGAGAAGCTTTATTGAGACAGTCCGGTAAGCTGCAAATCCATTTTTAAATCTTAAGGCCATTCAGTAAGAGAATTTATCACAGTCCGGTAGGCTGAGTCCAAACCCAGCGAGAGCATCTCAGCACAGGAACTTCGAGTCCAAAGGGCATGCTCTGTTCTCGTGCTTCTCTCTTGGTGGTGTGAGGTTCCCAGTTCTCAGGTTGCTTCTCCTTTTATCTCTTGCAGGATGAAGGGATTAAGAGTGGGGCAAGCCATATTCCAGGGAGACTCTCTTTACAATGGAGCAGGGAGGTGATCCTACAAAGGGATTTACAGGCCCACCCTAATCCTTTAACATACAGCAGAGGAAAACCACAAAATGGAGGACAATCACAGGACACTGGGAATCATGGCCCAGCCACATGGCTGCGCACAGTTTAGGGGGGACGCAACTCAATCCATGACAACATGTAAGTAGGCACAGGTTTCTTGGCCCAAGCAGATGTGGGATTTTGAAGTGGCTGTTGATGATCGTTGGCATTCCAGGGCCTTCAAGCTCACTGGAGGCTGGTGTTGGTCAGGGTTCCGAAGGGCGGGCACTGACACCAGCTCCCGTGGATTGTGGTTGATGTCTGCCGGGCAACCCCACATCCACGGCATCCCCACTGGGTGGGCTCTCGTCCCAGGGTTAGCATGAGGAGACTGAGGCTTAAGCTGGTCAGCATTTGCCCAAGGCTTCTCAAATGGAAAGTAGTAGAGCCGGCCTCAGAGCCCTAGCATTCCGTCAGTGCTGTGGAGAGAAAGGAGAAAGCGCTGTGAATGGGGAGTAAGGGGCACCAGAGACCCTGGGGGGGCGAGTGAGCATGCCAGAGCTTGGTGAGGAGACCAGGTGGCCACGGAAGCTTGGGGCTGCCTGGCAGGTGCAGAAAGTAGACCGAGGCACAGAACAGGTCAGCTGGTGGAGGAGCTGAGAGCCGCACTCAGGGGCCGGACGTTGTTCTGCCGACAGTGAAATAGGCTTGTGGGGTTTGGAACTGGACAGTGCCGGGGCAGGTGACTTTGTGCAGTGGACAGAGGTGGGAAGACCACGTGGAGATGGGCAAAGTGTTCGTGTAGAGTAGGAGAAGGCACTAGAAAGGGGGCCGTGAGGACTTTGTAGAGTGCCTCTGTCAAGTGCCTCTGTCTTCCCTCAATCTCTGCTCCTTGGAAGAATCTTTGGTTGGGCCATGAGGAGGACAGAGTGCTTTTAGTCACGTCGGGACTGACTTTGAGGCAGGGTCTCTTCCATTTCACCTCGGCGTAGCCCTGCAGGGAGGGTGCATCTCCAGAAGCTCCCGAGAGCCGTGGACCCCCGGTTTCTCCTCACACATGCTCAGTCGTAGCGTGCTGCATGCGCGTCGCGGCCCCCGCGGGAGAGGGAGATAGGGCTCAGGACCTGCAACCCCAGGTCATCAGTTTCCACAGGAACTGGAGTGGGAAGCCCCTCTTGGAAAACAGGAGCCCTGGTGGCTCTGTGGTTGAAAGCCCAGGCTGCTCACCAAAGGGTGGGAGTTCAGGTCCACTGTGCTCTCCCTGGAGACTGACGCAGCATCTCCGCTGTGTCCGATGGGTCGCTGTGAGTTGGCGCAACCTGATGACAGTGGATTTGGGTTTTTTTGTTTAACATGAAGCTACATGCTACTTGTAAAACTAAGGTACATGTTAAGCTAAGGATACTTGTTTAGAATATTCTTCTCATTTAGCCTTCCGAGTTGTCAGTGATGTGGGGCCCCTCCGGTGTCGGAAACGCACATGCAGGAGCTGCGGCGGGGCAGGGTTCTGCCGGGTGGGCAGGGCTGCCAGGGGGTATGGTTCCTGGGGATGAACCTGGAAAGAGGAGGTGGATCTGGCTGGACAGGGTGAGCGGCCTGGCTTTAGCTCCAGAGCCCCACGGGGCATCTGTGCCAGTGGGACTGCCACCGTCAGCTGGACTGGGTGTTTTTAGACAGCGTCCCCGCCTGGAAGCAGGCTCTGTGCTCTCCGCCCCTTCCTGAGGCAGAACCCTGCTCTCACATCAGTTTCCTGTGTGAGGGTTCCATGTAAGGGCTGTCTGAAAACGCAGAATGAATTGTCTGGTGATTCCTTCCTGGTGAAAAGGGAAATTAAATTCCAGAGTAGGAACGTATTCCATCTGAGTCTAGAGTGATTGGAGGTGGCCTGAAATGACTTTTTTAAATCACTGTGATGATTGCTTTACTGGGCCTCATTCTAGGAGGAGTGTCGGGCATCCTGGACCCTCATTTATGACAGCAAGCCTATGGGACAGAGTGGAGATGCTCTGTAGGGTCTCCAAGGAGAGCCTGGCGGACAGCTCAAGTCCACCAGCCTGGGCTTTCAATCACAGAGTCACGAGGGCTCCTGTTTTCACATAAAATGGCCAATTTTCTAAGAGGGAAGTCCCACTCCAGTTTCCGTGGAGACTGCCACCTGGAAGTTTAGGGCCCTGAGCCCCGTTTTCCTTGCCCTGGCCGTGACCCTACAGTGTTATCGGTAGTCCTTACACCAGGGATCTGCCCAGTTCTTGAAACAGCCTCCTTTCCCCTTCTGGTCCCAGTACTGCCTGCACTCTGGTTTCTATTCCTTCCTTCCTGGAGCAGCTGAGGTAGTTTTTCAGCTTTTAGAGGTCTGTTTCCTGGCTTTGAAATCAGGAGATTAGACAGAGGGAGCTGGATAAAATATCCCCAGAAGTTCACAGAATCCCAGCCCCTCCTTGGGCCACAGCTGCCTCACAGTCTCTTGTGTAGTCGTGTTCTGGAGGGCGGGTCCTTGGTGTTAGGGTGCCATCAGGGCACAGGGGTTCCTGAGGCATTGCTCTGCTGGAATGCCTGTGTAACAGTGGGCACCATTTGGTCTCTACGTCATTGTTAGCGAATTGGGGAATCTCTAAAGTCATGCTTAAATTGCCACTGGAGTTTGGAGTTTTTTTTTTTTTATTTCTGTCAGCTTTCCTGCCTACTAGGACTTTATGAATTGTCCCCAGAAGGTCTAACCAGCTCTCTGAGAGAAGGTTCTTGAGTCACTAGTGGAAGACAGTTAGGGACTAGAGATTCTCCATCCATCTCGGCCTTCTGCTCACTGGGCCTGTCTTATGGGCACTGGCAGGGCCAAAGTGGCTCAGAACAGTCCTCAGTGAGCCATTTATCACTCTGTCCTTGAGTCTGTAATGGATTGGCAAGGAGATACCCTGCTATCTGCTTTCCCTCCAGAAGCTTGTGTCTGGCTGGTGTCCAGCTACCCCTCCCCCACCCTGTGACTGTACGCAGATAGTTCATAAAGAAGAACATGGTAGAGATGGATTTGTTCTGGGCATGTTGCCCTTGCTAACACTGGGGTATGAAACACTTGAGTCATCTCTACTGCTTTTTAAAAAAGCCTAGAATTTAGGACAGTGACTAGAGAAGATGGATGGATGAGTGGATGGGTGGATAAGTGGATGGATAATCTGCATTCCCTGAGAATCACAGAACAAAAATACTTTGCCTCCCCTCACAAAAAGTAAATTAGCTATCAGTGAACAGACACTTTAATGAGGAGGGGAGACCTCACTGTAAAGAAGAGCACCAGAAATCAGAGCTGTCCGGTGAGAGGCTGTCTGTGAGATAATACAGTGAGCCGTGTCCGCCTACCTAACTGTACACCCCGGTGAGAACTTCAGCCACCCTGTGAGAGAGGCCCGGGCAGTGTCCCTCTATTCCAGTTTACCTGCAGGAACCCAGTGCTCGGAGAACACAGCCTGCCAGCCGTCACAGAGTTTGAGGTGGCAGTTCTGGGACTGACAGGTTACTGAATGACTCCAAGGCGCCCATGTTTTCTGTCATGTCAGGATTCCGCCAAGAAGCGGCTGTCACTAGAGGGTCTCAGGTGGAGGGCTGCCAGGAGTGGTGGGGAGGCATTCCTTCTTCATCTGAGTCGGCTGTGGCTGTGTGGCTAGAGGGACCACGGGGCGCCCTGGAACTTCTCTCTCACCAGTTAGCCAGCTCTCATACTAGCCCCTCTTCAGGGGGAGAGCTGTGTGGAGAGGGTGCATCTGCCAGGGCACCTTCGTGTGTGGACACATGCGAGATCCGTTTTTTCCCAGAAAGCAAGCAGGGCCAAAAGGCGCACTCAGCCAGCCAGTTTAAGTAGCTCTGCTGTACAAGGCACAGGGAACAGAGCAGTGAGGCCCACACAGTCCCTGCCCTCACAGCTTTCCTGGATCTCTGGGGGAGGCAGAGAGTGCTATGATGGGTACAGTGGGAGAGCCGAGGTGCAAGAGCAGCTCACTGTCCTGGGGACTCCTCTGGGTGCTCCTGGCAGGAACAGACAGGGGACAGTGGACAGCATGGCGTGGTGGGGGCAGGAGTATGTGCAGATTGTGTTTAGGAAACTTGGAATAGTCTGAGCCAGGTGGCATAAGCACCTAAGAGAGGGGAGCTGTGTCTGGCAGCATTTGGGGGCTTGTGAAGAATTTTAACGGAAGAAAGAGTTGGGGAAATGTGTTCTGACTTGGTCCTGTGGGCACCAAACCAGTGCGAGACTCCAGTGGGGCTGGGATCCAGGTCAGATTTAGGAAAATGACTCAGGCAGGACCTTCAAGAAGGGGCAGAAGAGGGAAGACTAGGAAGGAGACCAGTGTCAGATACCAGTGACACGTGCTGGCAGTGTGGGCGGGGCAGGGCCGCTTCTTAGGAGCCTTTCAGGGCAGAGTCAGGATTAGTGACTGATCACATTTGTAGTGTGAGCGAGAGAGAAGAGAGACAAGATGACTCATAGTTTTTTATTTGAGATCTGTCTGTCTTATTTTATAAAGATTTGCAGCCCCAGTGTTGGCGAGTCTCCCTAACAGCGAGTTGTAGCACACAGCCTCAGCTCCCTGCCAGATCTGGCCAGCTTGGGCTTTATACACTGGTAAACACTTCTCTCTTTTCTGGCTGACGTCTCAATTCCTTCTTCTTAACTTCTGTTCTGAAGACACTACAGCAGTTACTATACTTGAGGGAGCTGACGAGAGCCCCGCAGACACCCAGGACAAGTGGTCACGTGAAGGGGAGCACCAGCCGTCGGTGGCCTCCAAGGTCATGCTATCCGTGATACAAAGAGCAGCGTAAGAGGTGGCGTCTGTGGTCCTGCAGCGTTCAGACACCTGCGCAGAGCGGTGTTGGGTAGCAGGATGGTGAGATGCCGAGTCCTGAGGATTCTCCCCGGGACCTGGCTCTCCATCAAGGGCCCCCAGTTCCCCCCTGTGCTGTTCTCATTTGCCGTGTTAGTCCGGCCTGACCGTCATGGCGGCGGCAGTGTGGAGAGATGAGGTCATGAGACAGATCACAGTGGAACAGGTTGTCTTCTCTTCTCTGTAAGCTTTTCTCACCCCGTCCATCACCTGCAGCATTCTGACGGAGGGGGTGGGCTGTGGCACCTGGTTTACCCAGGCTCCCAGGCGTGCCTGGGTCTGACCGATTTCACTGGGCTGATCCGGCTCCCGGCCTGGAGTCTCAGCCTGCACTGCATTCACCAGACTTGCTGGAATGATCACGTGGTTTCCTAGCTGCCTCCCCTGCTCGCTGCTGCTTGTCAGCAGCTGGCGGAGCTGGAGGCTGCAGGCCCCTGTCTGCAGAAAACCTTCTACTTCAGAATCTTGGGGGTTGTGGGAGCCCCGCCTCTTTTTTCCGCACTTGGCATCATCAGACTGACTCAATGGTTGTCCTTGGTACCAGCAGGACTGCCAGACAATCCCAGGAAGCTGCCTCTGACTAGGTCATGTTTGCTTTGGAAGAATTCAGGTATGTTCTGGGGTTTCTGCATTGCTCTGCTGCTGGGTTTTTGTTCTCACTGGGTTTTTGCTGTGTAATGACAGCTTAGGCTCCAGCTGCTTCTCCCCCCAAAAACCACCGGGGTTCTCTTCAACGTTTGGTGGGGCTGGTTCTGGTGACAGGAGATGCAGAGGTGGGACAGGTCGGGGATGACAGCATGCAGAAGTACACGTGGATGATTGGCTTTATCTGGTTCACATTTGGTCGGATTGCACCTTGCCAGCCGCTGCTGCTGGTGTGGAGTAATACAGAACAGCAACTGTGTATCCAGAATGGTCTCTTGCTCTTTTGTTTTTCTTCCTTTGTCAAATTCATGGAGCCTATTGCCCTTTTTAAAAATGCCAGTTGTAGCAGGGAAGGTGAAAAATTGCACATGTTTTGTCTGCAGAGTTGAGATTTGATTTCAGCCCTGATTTTCCTTGTTATTTTTAATAATAATCTTGTGACGGGGTTGCTTTCTGGGAAGTGCTCTGACCGTGTTTTGTTAACAGGATCCTTTCCTTGTGCAAGCTTTTCAGCTGCTGTAATGAATAGTGCTCCACGTTAGAGCCTTTGTGAACCCTGGCCCTTCCCTCTCTTTCTTCTGTTCTCTGGGAATCTAGCCCTGGGGTGAGTGTGGGAAGTGCTGTTGCTGCAGAGATGGTGTCTCAGAGATGAAAATAAAGGAGGCGGGCTGGGCAGGGAGCGGGATCATTCAAGTGCCTGTCTCCACCTGTTTGTAACGGTGCATCAGTTTCTCGCCTCTGGCACCTTTTCATTTTTCAGTGGAATTTCTGTGCATTTGAGAGCTGAGCAGAAGGACCACACTGGTGAGCAGAGGAGTGGTGCTGGAGGCTCAGTTCTACCTCTCTGGGCTCTTTCTGTTCCCTCCAGACGCTGCTGCAGTGAGCCACAGCGATGGTAGTGGGGTAACCACCACTGTTGACTTGGGAGAGGAGATTGGAGCCCTTTCCATCAGTCAGGGGGGCGGATGGGTGAATCGTTAGATTTTCTATAGTGGGGCTACAAAGGTGTGGTCCCCTCCTTTCCTGTAAACTTGGTGCTCTGGGTCCAGGAAGTTACCCGATGTCTCAAGCATGTCTCTGTTATGTCCGAGGGTCTGGGACTGTGAAGAGGCAATGCTTAGCATGTGGGGCAGCATGGACCAGTGACACAGGACCTGTGCCCTCCCTTGGGATCACTCGATTAGATAATTAACAGTCATTGATTTACTGCCACCGTGCTGCAGTGGACAGGCCACTGGAGAACGAATCAGGAGTTCTGGGTTCAAATCCCACTTTCAGAATTAACTTTTCTGATCCTTGAATGGGTTATAGAAGAGTTTTGTAAATGTTGGAAATGGTACAGTTGTGAGATTCATATTTTATTGTTAGCATTTATTTATGCCAGACAGAGTAAGCCTTAGCTAGCTCCCAAAGGAGAGCCTGGAGCCTTGTATTTCATAGTTGGGGATGAGGACATGTGTGTTAACAAAGTCATTCCCTTGTGGTGGTCTCCTAGCCTGAGAGCCAACAGCTGGCACTGATGGGGCTGGGACTGGGTGGGTGGACTTCAGGCAACTGACCAGGTGAACTGAGAAACAAGAGCCGTGGTTATGGAAAGCAGACTTAAAAGGGGAGATCTGTTCCATCCCCAGCTTTAGGCTTCTGCTTAAGTTGGCCCTACAGAATTTTGCTAAGTGTATTTTGTGACTGCAACATGGTACCAGGCAAGTGGTTTTCCTTCAGTTGTAGAATTTGTGTGCATAGGGACCAGGTGATCAAGGTAGGCATCATGAGGGCTATGTAGGAGCTGAGCACGTCAGCCTTGGTGGCAGTGGTTCTCTGGCTTTCTCATGCATGGCAGTCACCTAGGTGCCCAGCTGAAACTCCTGCAGCTGGGCCCCACTCCTGGGCTTGCTGATTTAGTAGGTCTTGGGGGGAGCCTGAAAATCTGCATTTCTAACAAGTTCCCAGGTGATCCAGGTGCTGCGAGTCTGCCGGAGCTTAGGAACTTCCAGACAGATTGATGAATGGGGAGTTGAAGGCAAAGGTGTGATGGAGGTCCAGGCAGGAAAGAAGTCAGGATCCGAAGGAAGCTGTTCAGGTGCAGGTGACTGGGCCAAAGCCAGGCATGCTCAAAGGAAGTTTACAGCATGGCCAAGTCCATTAGATGCAGCAGCCCCTCTTCTGGGAGTGCCCTGCAGAGCAGCAGAAAGGAGTCTGGGACAAGGACTAGAGACCTTGGTTTAGAACTCTGATTCTGTGGGCTACTGCGTTTGTGGGCTTGGCAGGTTCCTTGACTTTTCTTTATCTCAATTTTCTCAATTGAAAAATGTGGATAGTAGTTCTCACCATAAAAATCTATGTTGTTGTTAATTAAACAAGATCCCCCTCTACTGCAAAAAACAACAAAAGAAAAACCCACCATTGCCACTGAGTTGATTCTGATTCATAGTGGCCCTTTAAAACACAGTAGAACTGCCACACAGGATTTCCAAGGAGCAGCTGGTGGATTCGAACTGTTAGGCTTTTGGTTAGCAGCTGGACTCTGCTTAACTACTGTGCCTTCAGGGCTTCATTTAAAATGAGTAATTAACATAAAAATTACATTGTAAATCCCAGTTTTTCCTTCACAACTATAAAGAGAGGAGAGGACCCTTGTGGGCAGTTCCATCAGGTTACCCACCCGTGCTGATGGACCTCGTGGGTAGATGGATAAACTCCTCGCAGACCCTGACTTTTAAGGCACCATGTGGCACACTGATTCTGGAAAGGAAGCCTTATTTCCACGTGGACGCATTTACATGGCTTTAACTGCCTATTGGACTTGGAATTTCTTGAGAGCTTTTGTGAACCACCTCTGTTTTTAATGGTATTTCCTTAGTACCTAAGACTGCTTGACACACAGCAAAGTAAGGCCTTAATAAGCCCCTGACATAATTCATTTAATGAAGATTTAACAAGGAAGGCAGCACAAGCTATCTGGCTAGCTGGGTACAGGTCTAAAACTGGTGCCATGGAGCCACTTGGGCCGTTGACTGTGCTGGTTCAGAAGAGCATGTTGAAAAGTGGGCAACTCGCCTCCTGAGAAAAATGTGAGATGTACTTAGTGTACCCCAGTTGCTGGAGTGCGTGAGAGCACCGCTCACGTTTCATGGGGCATCTCAGCATGAGCTCACCGTAAAACCTGTGGATGATGCTAACAAGACCTGCTGGTTCTGGGTGTCCAGACTGGAGAGTTACGGAACCCTGAGGGCCTGAGCAGTGGGCCCGGGGTTTTCCAGCCAGGTAGGGGCTGGTTTTGCCTGCCATTGACAATGAGGCTCTGTTGTTCGAACATCAGGCAAACTGTTCTCAGAGTTGTGGTGGTACACAAACTTCGCTTGTGTTTTTGTCTTTTTTTTAACTTCCTTAGACAGACTACGTACCGAATGCTGGTGGGTTCCATAAGCATTACCTGTTACTTCAGACTTCACCTAGCTTGCTTTATTAATGAACAGTTATATTTAGTTTTGGGAAACGTTATGATTTCTCTTGTCCTGTCACTGAAATGTTATAAACAGATGGTCCTGGGGAAGACTTGAAGTGTGTACATCTCAGGAGCCCACCTGAGGGTCAGGACCACAAACCAGCCTTGTCTGTGTCACTCTCCAGGGCTCTGCAGCCCCTTGAAGAGACATTTTTCAATGCATTTGACTTTCTCCCTGTGGTGAGGAGGAACGTTTCAGGTGAACAGGAGCCGGACCCTGGGCTGGCCAGGGAAGGAGAAGGCCAGGAAATGTGATCACCGAATACAGCTGTGTGTGCCATCTAGATGTTGCTAGTTGTTTTGCCAAGGAGTGCAGGTGGCACAGTGGTTAAGTGCTCATCTGCTAACCAAAAGATTGGTTTTTGGAACGTGCCAGCCGCTGCAGAGGAGAAAGTTCTGGCCCTCTGCTTCGTGGCCCTCTGTATCTGTCCCACAGGGACACTGAATTAGAATCAGCTCACTGGCAGTGAGTTAACTTTAACCCCATAAAAAAAACAAAACCACTGCCCACATAAGAAAACAACAACAAACCCACTGCTGTCAAGTCAGACCCGACTCACAGCAACCCTGGAGGTCACAGTAGAACTGCTCCACTGAGTTTCCAAGGATTGCCTGGCGGATTTGAACTGCTGACCTCTTGGTTAGCAGGCGTAGTACTTAATGCGCTATGCCACCGGGGTTTCCTTAACCCACATAAGGTCTTGTAAATTAATGAAAACAGAGACTCAGGGACATCAGTAACCCCATGATTTACATCTCCTGCCCAGATGTTTCCCCTAACTCCGGTCTCATGTATCTGGCGTTGCCACTTGGAGGTCTAATAGGCATCTCATGGTTTGTCTAACACTGTACTCCTGCTTTCTTAAACCAGTTCCTTCTACAGTCTCCCAGTTCCAGCAAATGGCACCTCCTTCCTTCTAGTTATCCAGTTGTGCTTGCCCTCTTTCTTTTTCTAATACTCCATATCTGATCCATCCCAGGAGTTCCTGTTCTACCCTTAAAATACACCCAGAATCCATCTACTCTGTAGTGTCTCTAGTACCCCCAGCCTGATCCAAGCTGCCACTGTCATTTACCAGAGTTACTGCGGTAGCCTTGCCTCTTGGCTTCTTGTATTCTCAATTCTTTAGCCATTTTCCATTTTAAAATGTAAAATCATGTCACTCTGCCTTAAAAGCCCTGAGTGGCTTCCCAGCCCACTAAAGGCCCAAGCTGTGGTGGCCACTGCCCATCTCCCCACGAGCAGTTCTCCCCTCCCCAGCACTGAGACTCGGGATGCCAGGAATCAACCCTTGGAAGAGAATCCTGTTTGCTCCTGAAATGTTGACGACGAGGTGAACCAGCCAGGATGGGACTCAGTCAGCAACAGCGTTGATCTCTGCTTTGCTGACGTACAGTCGCTGGTCCCAGAGCTTAATGAAGTTCCGTGCAGTTGTCAGACTGAGCTTGCCAAGGCCTGTCACCCACAGAAGCCTCTGTAAGCAAAGTCTCACACCTATGTGATGGCAGGCGGACGCATCCCACTCTTGACAGATTTTTTGGCCTTGCTCTCCCTGATAATATTTTGCATCCTAATTAAATCTTCCTCAAAAATACCCTCTTATCTCCTGGCACAAGGATCAAAGAAGAAGGGTTTTACAACCCCCTCAGCTTAATGAATTCCGACACAGCATGCCCAGCCCGGGAATACTGAGGCCAGCCTGGCTCCACTGGCTTCCCCCAACTGCACTTCCCCCTCCACAAGATTGCAGGAAGGCCCTGGGAAGCTCCCCAGGGATGACCCCTTACACAGCCCTTAGAGATAGACATTCCACTCCCTACATCAGGAAGACAGATAGGCTTCCAAGTTTATTATATTTGGTATGGCAAATAGACAAATACTAAAGAAATACCCTTCTTAGAACAGCTTAAGAGAGGCTTAGAGTGGGGGACAGTGGGCGCTTACTATACTCACAGGGAGAGATAAAATCAGAGCAGAGAAGGAACAAATAGAGACAGCCAGATTACTCCTCTTCCTACACCTTTGACCTGGAGGCACAGATAGAGCTGATTGAGCTCGAGGTATAGCTTTATTTTCACTGTTGATTATAATCACAATATATTTGTCTCGGGCCATTACCGAAAAGGCCCTAATGGTTAACATGAAAAAAGACCACAATGTATCAGTTTTTGATAGCCAACAGAGAGGACCCTAATGATTAACATGAAAAGAGACCACGAGGTATCAATTCCTTACTAACCAACAGCTTATGTGCTCAAAAGGGCAGAGTGAAATCATGTCACTGATTATATAAAAAAATAAAGAAAGGCAGACCCTGACAGGCTGCCAATCTCCAGATTCCTGAGTGTCTCAGTCTCATCATTTCTTCTTTGCCGATGCCACCCATCCCTTCGTGATCCCAGACCCTGCTGAGGCTGGCTCCCAGCATGAGCTGAGTGTTTTCTGGTGACCGTGGTAATCCACCCGGAGCCCATCACCACTTTTGGATACTCCTCATGCCTTGGCTGATGTCCTTCATGCCCAACTGCCGCATTCTTGGTCCGTCATTGACTGTCGTTCCGCACCCTCGGTGTCAGAGCTCCTGGCCTCCTGAGCCTGGTGTAGGAAATGCATGCCTGTTGGACTAATGTGGTCTGCCCTGGACAGGTCAGATGTGTGCGGTCTCTTCCGTGGGGTGAGGAGTGAATTACAAATGAAAGTCGAGCAGCATGCCGCCTTCCAACAGGGAGCACCTGCTGTAGCTGTGAGACAGCACACTCTGAGTGTCAGCTGGACATCTGACGTCCCTGAAAGAGTTTTCTGGTTTGACCTTAAACTTGGAGATCTGTGTAATGACTCTCAAATGGAAGAGCACGTGCAGTCTAAACGCGTGTAGAAATTTTAGAAACAGCCGTGTCTGCACTGCTCCTTAAACCCACTAAGTGCAGGTGTTCAGGGGGTAGCCCAAGCCGCGTGCACTTTTCAGAGTCTCACAGATGATTGTGTTGCAGCCTAGTCAGAGCTGATGGGCAGAACCTGAGCTTGGGTCTGGTGATACGGTGTGACTCTGGATGAGTCCCTTAACTGCAGCAGGGCTTTGTGCTTCTGTCAAAAAAAGGGAATTTTATTTGTTGAGATACGGTTCAGAGGGAATAAGGTAACAGCTATGTTGGGAGCTTTGAAGTGGGAAGAGCGCTGCATGATGAAAGGTGCTGTAGTGCATGCTTTCAAATTTAACTGGCTCCTCAGGTGGCCGACTGACCAGATGTGTTGAATTCGTGCAGCCTGTATGGACTCCTAACAGTCGGGCTAGGACTACAGTCGTGCTAGTGGATGGTCTTTCTAGGATTAGATACCTGCGTGACTCGTCATTTGGCCGTTAAGAGTATTCTGTGGTTCTGTACCCATTTACCAGCGAGGGGTACTGCTTCCACTCTGGTCAGCCCCTTCACAGCCTGCAGAGTGACTGGCTTCCCTCAGTGCTCTCTGAGCCTAGCCGGTCCCTGCATCCTCGTCAGCATGTGCTTGGAAGAAAGAAAAGACAGCCTAGGTTCAGTTTTCATGGGGACTCTGGAGAGAACGTGAAAACCTGAGCCCTGTCCTCTCTGAGGGTCACTCTTGGCTGCTGATATACATGCTGCACGCAGGGGACATCAGGGAGGAGGACAAGCAAAGAGGCAGTGCCCTCGCAGCCCCCAGTGATCTAGAAGTTGTCACCCTGTTGTTCGTGTTCCTCAGCCTTGGTGCGTCAGACAGCCGAGTGTTCAGTAAGGACAAAGGCTCTTCAGGGAGACGAGATGAGGGGAACGACGTGGTTAGACTGGTTTATTTGAGCAGGAAAACTTAGAAAGAACTGTGTAATTTAAAAATGTGTTTGTACTCAGGATTGTCTCAGTCATCTAGTGCTGCTCTAACAGAAACACCATGAGTGAATGGCTTACACAGAGAAATTTATTCTCTCACAGTCTAGGAGGCTAGAAGTCTGAATTCAGGGTGCCAGGTCCAGGGGAAGGTGTCCTCTCTCCGTTGGCTCTGGAGGAAGGTCCTTGTCACCAGTGTTCACCAGGCAAGGAGCTTCTGAACTCAGGGACCCTGCTTCACAACCTGTTGGTGTGGAGTCAGTTCCAACTCATAGCACGCTGTTCTCTAGGCTTATGTTTCTTGGTAGTACAAGGTTCCCTGTGTCTCTCTGCTACTTTCTCTTGTTTGTATCTCAAAAGACACTGATTTAAGACACAGCCTAATCTTGTCAATTGAGCCCTGCCTCATTAATATAACTACTTCTAATTCCACATTATTACCATTACAGGGGCAGAATTTACAACACACAAAAATCACCTCAAATGACAAAATGGTGGACAGTCACACAGTGCTGGGAATCTTGGCCCAGCCCAGTTCACACACATTTGGAGATACATCCATGACAGTGCTTAAATTTCTTTTCCTAAAGAGAAAATTGGCAACATCAGTCCACACAGAAAGGTCAGCAGGAGAGCCTAAAAGGACAAGAGGATAGATTTTCAAAGCTTTAGGGATTTACAAGTGTTTGAGATCATAAAAATGCATGAGAAGTTTGAAAAGCCCGTGTGTATTTAAACCAGTAGTTTCTGATTCTTACAGATTCAGAAACAAGCCCGACGACAGCACGAGTGTGAGCACGCTGCAGCCCCCAGCTGCTTTGCCGTCACAGGGGAGTTTCTCGGTGGTCTTCTGACGAAGGTGATGTTGTCACCTAAGAACCACTCGGGTGCTGCAGAGGATCGACGCACTCAGTTGCTAACTGGGGTTGGAGGGTCCAGCCTACCCAGAGGCATCTCAGAAAAAAGACCTGGCAATCTGCTCAGGAGAAGTCAGCCTGGGAGGCCCTGTGCACACATGGCTCATCACAGAGTCAGAGTAGACTGGAAGGCCACTGAATTTTCTGAAGGACGGGAGATTCGGAGAGGATGGTTGCGGAAGGGAAGGTTAAACCACGGCCAAGTCCGTTAGACGCAGCAGCCTCTTCTGGGAGTGTCTTGCAGCGCAGCAGAAAGGAGTCTGGGACAAGAATAAGACCTCGGTTTAGAACCCTGGTTCTGCTGTCGACTGCCTTTGTGGGCTTGGCAAGTCTCTTGACCTTTCTGTCTAAATTTTCTCAGTGGAAAAATGCAGATAGTCATACAACTGCTTAAGTGGTCAAGCTGGAATTGGGGCCAAAGTCTTTTAACTACAGAGCCAGTGCTTGTTTATATCTTTCCACAGCTGCCTTCCACCGTAATTTTGCAAAACAAGGAGACTCAGTTGGTCTCGGTATTTGTTTTCCTTTTTTACTGTCCGACACCCTTTCTCCCACTCCCTTTCATTCCTGGAACCGCTTACAAACTTAGACTCTATGCATTTGCCTTTTGTCTTTTTATATAAGTGAGGTCATACGGTATCTGTCCACGTAGTTCGCTCCCCATAGTGTCTTCAGGCTCCGTTGTACTTACTGTAGCGTGTATCAAGACTTCATTTCTCCTGCTGGCTGAGCAGTGCCCCACTGCACACGTGCACCACATTTTGTTTATCCATTCATCAGTTACAGGCGTTTAGGGTTTTTCTACCTTTTGACTGTTGTGAATAGTGCTACAATAAACATTAGTGTACAGGCTCTTATTCAGTCTCTGCTTTCAATTTGTTTGAGTATTTACCTATAGCTTAGTTATCTAGTGCTGCTATAATAGAAATGCCACAAGTGGATGGCTTTAACAAAGAGACCTTTATTCTGTCACAGTTTAGGAAGCTAGAATTCCAAATTCAGGGTGCCAGATCCAGGGGAAGGCTTTCTCTCTCTTGTCAGCTCTAGAGGAAGGTCCTTGTCATCAGTCTTCCCTCGTCAAGGAACTACCTAGCACAAGGACACCAGATTGGGAGTATACTCTTTGTTCCCAGTACTGCTTTGTTAGTGGTATGAGGTCTCATGTCTTTCTGCTGCACTTCTGTATCTCAAAAGAGAATGACTTAAGACACAGCCTGATTTGTAGATTTAATCCTCATAAACATAACTTCTTCTAATGCCACATCATTAACATGGTAGAGGTAGGATTTGCAACACATGGGAAGATCATATCAGATGACAAAATAGTGGACAGTCACATTGTGGGAATCATGGACTGCCAAGTAGGCTCACATTTTGGAGGGACACTGAAATTCAATCCATAATAATTTAGGAATGGAATTGCTCAGTCATGTGGTCATTCCAGAAACCTTGGGGGCATAGTGGTTAACTGCTACATCTGCTAACCGAAGGGCTGACAATTCAGATCTTCCAGGCACTCCTTGGAAACTGTGGGGCAGTTCTTATATGGGCCCTACAAGTCAGACTTGACTCTAGGGCAGTGGAATTTTTTTTTTTTGGTAGAGTCATTACTGAATTTCTGAGGAATCAACACCCTGTTTTGCACAATAGCCATGCCATTTTTGCATTCCTACCAGGAGTGAATAAGGGTTCCAAATTCCCCAAATGCTTTCCAGCTTTTATATTTTTAATCATCCTGATGAAAGTGAGATATTATCTCATTGTGGTTTTGATTTGTATCTCTTTGGTGGCTAATGACACCGAGCATCTTTTCATGTGTTTGGTGGCCATTTGAATGTCTTCTGGTGAAGTGTGTATTCATGTCCTTTGCCCATTTATGATTGGCTTGTGTTTTCTGTTATTGTCAAACTTTTCTACTTATGTTCGTTATTAGAGTCTTGTCAGATACATAGTTTCCAAGATATTCTCCCCATTAATAACTTGGCTTTTCACTTTTTTGACTGTTTTTTTTTTTAATTTCTAAAAAGATGGAATTTATTTATTTATTATGACTGAACGAAAATGTACATTCCCATATAAATTTGCATGCCCACATATATGCAGCTCCCACTGCTCTCCCTGCCCGGAGACAGTACGTTCTTCCTCTCCTCTCCATATGCTGACCAAGTTTTCTGATGAATGAAAGTTTTTAACGTTAGGAAGTTCCATTTATTTCTCTTCTGCTATTTGTTCTTTTGTTATTATGTTAGGTAATCCATTCTTGAAAACTAGTCCTGGCAGCAGTGTCTCTGCTTGTTCTTCTAGGAATTTTATGGTTTTAGTTTTCACATTGAGATCCTTTATCTGTTTTGAATTTGTTTTTGCGTATGTTGTGAAGCATGGATTCTGCGTCATGTTTCTACATATAGAAATCCTATTTCCCCAGCACCATTTCTTGAAGAGATTCTTCTTCACCCATCGAATGTGTCAAAAATGAGTTGACCGTTGATAATGCAGATTTATTTCTGAACTTTCAATTTCATTCCATTGGTGTATGTGTGTATTGTCCCACCAGTACCAGGCTACTTTGATTACTGTGTTTGTATAACAAAACTCATTGCCATCAAGTCAGTTCTGACTCATAGCAACCGTATAGTGCAGAGCAGAGCTGTCCCCATAGGGATTCCATGGCTGTAAACCTTTATGGAGGCAAACTACCACACCTTTCTCCTGTGGACTGGCTGGTGGGTTCAAACCCAGCCTTTTGATTAGCAGCTGATCTGTTAATGTGAGTCCTCCGACGTTGTTCTTCTCTTTTAACAGTGTTTTAGCTATAGGGGGCCTCTTGTCATACCTTGCAAAGTGGAGGATTGGTTTTTTCAGTTCTGTTAAGGAAGTTGAAATTTTGATCAGGATTGCATTGAATCCTCCATAGATCACTTCGGGTATAGTATTGACAGCTTAAAAAAAATTAAGTCACCCAAATCCATGGACATGGAACATCTTTCCATTTATTTAAGTCTTCTTTAATCTCTTTCAGAAGTGTTTTGTAGTTTTGGTTGCATAAGTCCTGTATGTTCCTGGTGAGATTTCTTCCCAGGTATTTTATTCTCTTAGATGCTATTGGAAATGGAATTGTTTCTCTAATCTCTCTTTCAGATTTTCATTGCTGATGTATACAAACCCTCCTGATTTTTGTTTGTTGATTTTGTACCCAGTAGCTTTGCTAACTAAATTCGTCTATTAGCTCTAGAAGTTTTCTTGTAGACTCTTTGAAATTTTCTATATATAGGATCATGTCGTCTGCGAATAGGGATGATTTTACTTCTTTTCCAATCTGAGATATAAAAAAAAACTTTTTTAGATGAAATTCACATAAGAAAAATTCAGCGTATTAACTATTTATAGTGTGCAGTTCAGTGTTTTTTTTGTTTTCTTTTCATATTCACAGTGTTGAGCAACTATCACTATTCTGTAATTCAGGAGCATTTCCATCACTTGAAAAAGCAGCCCCGTACCTCCCGATTCCTCCCTCCCCCACCACCTGGCAACCACTTGTCTGCTTTCTGTCTGTGGGCCTTCCTGTTGTGGACACCCCGTGAACATGGGCTCATTCAGTGTGTGACCCTTTGTGCCTGACGTCTTTCACTTAGCGCAGTGGTCTCCAGGTTCCTGCATGTGGCTCACATGCGGACGTGTATCAGGGTCAGTGTACCATTCCTGTTTACGGACAAGATTTTTTTTTGTAAAGAAATACCAGACTTTCCACGGCAATTGTCATTGCTTTAGATTCTCACCAGCAGCGTGTGAGGGGCCCAGATTCTCTAACTCTGGTTACTATTCTATTATTATAATCATCTTAATAGGTCTTCATTGTGGTTTGATTGGCTTTTCCGTGATGACTAATGTCACTTGTGTACCTTTCATGGAGAAATGTGTATTCAAATCCTTTGTCCATTTTTCAAACTGGATTGTCTGTCTTTTTATTGTTGGAGAAACTGAGGGATACACTGGTTTAATAACTCCTCCCAAATCACACAGAGCTGGAGTTTGAACCCAGGACCATGACTCTGGAACCTATGCTTTTGACTGCTCACTGCTAAAAACATGGTCATGTGAGAAGTTTTGTGAGCAGACAGTTCTATGATCAGTTTCAGAAAAATTGTCCACCTCACCCTCAAGCCTGAAGAATGACAATGTATTTATAGGTATGAGAGGTCTCATAGGGGTGGAGGGACCATCCCTGTGTGTCCCTCGTGTATTTCATGTTGTCGTTGTTACTAGGGGCCGTCGAGTCGGTTCCCTGTGAACAACAGAAGGAAACACTGCCAGGTCCTGCGCCATGCCCGTGGTCCCTCCTGACAACTTGGCCGAAGTATGTAAGATATAGTCTTGCTGTCTTTGCTTCCAGGGAGCACTCTGGTTGTGCTTCTCCACAAACAAATTTGTTTGTTCTTTTGGCAGTCCATGGTACCTTCAATATTCTCCCACAACACTGTAATTCAAAGGCATCAATTCTTCTGTTTTTCTTATTCATTGTCCAGCTTTCATATGCATTTGATGCGATTGAAAATACCATGGCTTGGGTCAGGCTCACCTTAGATGACATCTTTACTTTTCAACATTTTAAAGAGATCTTTTGCAGCTGATTTTCCCAATGCATTGCGTCTTTTGATTTCTTGACTGCTGCTTCCATGGGTGTTGATTGTGGAACTGAGTAAAATGACATACATGACAACCTCAGTCGTCTCTCTGTGTGTTGTGACATTTCTTACCGGTTCAGCTGTGAGGATTTTCGTTTTCTTGCTGTTGAGGTGTAACCCAGACTGCAGGCTGTGGTCTTTGAGCTTCATCAGTAAGAGTTTCAAATCGTCTTTACTTTCAGCAGGCAGGGTGGTGTCATCTGTGCAACACAGGTTGTTAATGAGCTTTCCTCCACTCCTGATGCCTTGTTCTTCTTCATATAGTCCAGCTTCCCATATTATTTGCTTGGCATGCAGACTGAATAGGTATGGTGAAAGGATACAACCCCACACCCACACATACCTTTCCTGACTTTAAACCATGTGGTGTCCCCTTGTTCTGTTCACACCACTGCCTCTTGATCCATATACAGATTCCTCATGAGCACAATCAAGTGTTCTGGAATTCTGATTCTCTGCAGTGTTGTCTATAATTTGTTATGGTACACACAGTTGAATGTGGTTGCGTAGTCAGTGAAACACGGGTAGACATCTTTCTGGTATTCTCTGCTTTCAGCCGAGATCCATCTAACATCAGCAATAATATCTCTGGCTCCTTGTGGTTTAGTCATCTAGTGCTGCTGTAACAGAAATACCACAAGTAGCTAGCTTTAAAAAGAGGAATTTTGTTTGTGACAGTCCAGTAAGCTGAAACTCCAAATTTAGGGTGTTAGCTCCAAGGGAAAGCTTTCTCTGCTGGCGCTGAAGGAAGGTCCTTGTCATCAGTCTTCCCTTGGAGTGGAAGCTTCAGAGGCACAGTGACCCTGGTCCTCTACAAAGGAGACACTCAGCTCCCGACACTGCTTTCTTGGTAGTACGAGGTCCCCAAATGTTTCTGCCAGCTTCTTTATATCTCAGGGGACCCCCTCAGGGCACAGAACAAACACACTTTGAGTCCTGTCCCACCAACACAGCTGCCACCCATCTACCCTCATTAACATCATAGACGCAGAAATTCCAATATGGAGGAACATCATGCAATACCAAGAATTATGGTCCAGCCAAATGGCTACAGATTTTTTTAGGAAACATCATTCAATCCATGATGCTTGTCGCTTTCTGAATTCAGCTTGAACTTTTGGCAGTTACCTGCTTTTGAATGACCTTAGCAAAACTTTACTTAGATGTGACATTGTTTGGTAATTTCTGCATTTGGTTGGATCACCTTTCTTGGGAATAGACATAAATATGGATCTCTTCCCGTTGGCCACATAGCTGCCCTCCGAATTTCTAATGACAGAAAGGTGAGCACTTCCAGCACTGCATCCATTTGTTGAAACATCACAGTTGATATTCCATCAATTCCCGGAGCCTTGTTTTGCCTTGTTTTCTGCCAGTGCCTTCAGTACAGCGTCAGCTTCTTCCTTCAGTACCCGGGCTCCTGATCATATGCTACCTCTGGCAATGCTTGGACATCGACCCGTTCTTTCTGGTATAATGACTGTGTATTCCTTTGACCTTTCTTGGATGCATCCTGCATTGTTTAATATTTTCTCTGTAGAATCCTTCACTATTGCAACTTGAATTTTTTCTTCAGTTCTTTCGGCTTGAGAAGTGCAGACTGTGTTCTTGTCTTTGGCCATCCTATCACTAGCTCTTTGTACATGTCGTTATATTGTGTCTTCTCAGGCTACCTTTTGAAATCTTCTGTTCATTTCTTTTACTTCGTCATTTCCTCCTTTTGCTTTAGCTACTTGATATTCAAGAGTAAGTTTCAGAGTCTCTTCTGACATTCAAGTTGGTCTTCCTTTTTAGTGAACTGTAGCTTTTCTCATGGATGGTGTCTTTGATGTCATTCTACAACTCACCTGGTCTCCAGTCATTAGTGTTAAATCTACTTTTGAGACAGTCTTTAAATTCAGGTGGGATAGACTCAAAGTGATGCTTTGGCTTTAGTTTGTCTTCAGTTTCATTTTGAACTTGCATATGAGCAGTTGATGGTCTGTGCCACAATCGGCTTCTGACGTTTTTTTGACTGATGATACTGAGCTTTTCTATTGTCTCTTCCCACAGATGTAGTCTGTTTGATTCCTGTGGATTCTATCTGGCAAAGTCTACGTGTAGAGTCCTCATTTATGCAGGTAAATAAAGGTATTTGCAAAGAAGAAGTTGTTGGTCTTGCAAAATTGTATCATGTGATCACCAAGGCCATATTTTCCAACTACTTTGTTTCTGCCTTTTGCATTCCAATTACTGGTAATTATCACTACATTCTGAGTGCATGTTTGATCAATTTCAGACTGCAGAAGCCAGTAAAAATCTTCCATTTCTTCAACTTTGGACTTAGTGGTTGGTATGTAAATTTGAATAATAGTCGTATTAAGTGGACATCCTTGTCGGCGTATGAATATTACGCTATTACTGACAGCACTGTACTTCAGGACAGATATTGAAATGTCCTTTTTGATGATCAATGCAGCACCATTCCATTTCAGCTCACTAACGCCTAGGATATCTATATTTATGTGTTCCATTTCTTTTTTTTGGCAACTTCCAATTTTTCTAGTTTTATGCTTTGTGTAGTCCACATTCCAACCTGAAATCCCACTGTCATCGACTGACATCTGACTCACAGCAGTTCCATACGGTTCCCGGGGCTGCAGATCTTTATGGAAGCACACTGGCACATCTTTCTCCCGTGGATCCACCAGTGGTCCCTAACCACCGAATTTCAGTCAGCAGTCACTTTACCACTACACCACCAGGGCTCCTTTGTTTTAAATGCTGCTGTAGTGGGAGGAGAATTCAAGCCTGAGAATTAGAAGAGAATTTTCCATACAAAATAAGCAAATGGAAGAGTATAAAGTGGGCATGAATTTGAACTTGGCTCCTTAAATTTTCTTTCTAAGCTGTGTTTTTGCTGGGTTTTACATTTTTGGAGTTTAATGAAGTCACTCACAGGGAAAATCAGCTGCTGTGTTTCCCCTGTTCGCTTTGCTGTGCCCCAGTTTGGACTCGACGGTGGCGTCTTCATGGTTTTCTAACAAGTTCCTGGTGGCAAGAGGGTGTTTTGGACAGCTCCATGATGGTAAATTTCAGTTATCAGTGTGTGTGTATGTGTTGGGCTTTTTTACACTGCTCATTCCCTCAGATGTGCCCATCTGTTCTTTCTTTTTTTAAACAGGAATTTCTGATGTGTCATTGTTTTCCTGTAGTTACTTTTGATGCTTTTCTGGTAAAGTCTGGTTCTTATTAAAGACTGTCAGGAAGAGAGCCTTTCTGCTATTTTGCATAGTAGTGCACTTTTTACCAATGAGGAGATTGATGGTAGGTGTGAGTGCATTATTTACTCTTTGAGGTAAGTGTAAGTAAGATGGTGCACAAATACTGAAAAAGTTAAAAAAAAAAAAAAAAGAGCAAGACCAGAGGCTGGCCATTTTTACCGAAACTCACCCAGGACAGCACTGTTCGTCCCTGAGAAGCCTGAGCGCCCTCTGCCCTGTAGGCCCTGTGGTGGGGAGGGGCTGGGCAGCAGGGAGCACCCTACTCAGCATACCAGTCACCTGAGGGCCCCTTTCTCGGCCCGGCCCTAGTGTGGGCACATGACCCAAGCCCAGCCGCCTCAGCCCCTGGCTGCAGTGGTTGGTTCAGAGGCAAATTTGTCATCCAAGGTTGTCGTGAGCACCTGGAAAATGTAGAGGTTGCAAAAGGAAAATAAGTGACAAGGCTTAGGGTCAGTAATATGTTTTATTTAATCAAACCACACACTCACAATCAAGCAGAGGGGGAGATGCCAGCACTGGGACACAAAGCACTCTTACTGACCTTGCTGAAGAACTCCTGTCTACATTTACATTGGTTGGGAACTCTCTTCTTCATTAGTTCAGACCTGAGCTGAATTCAACCTGGGTCCCACAGGGACCGCAGAGGTCAAGTCATGACATTAGTATGTCAGCGTGCTTACTTCCGAAAAGCGAACTTCACTCTAAGGGATTTAAGGGGTGGCAGTGCTCTCCCTGTTCTGACTCCGGGATAGTTTGAAGTCGGCTTTCCTGACGATGGGGCGTCTGGGAGCGGAGGCTGGCAGGGCCACTGCAGGAGGCTCAGCGGCAGCAGCCACAGCCACAGTCGCTGGGACCAGGCCTTTCATGGTGGAGAGGGAGCCAACGAAGTTTCCAAATCAGGCCACAGCACAGCAGGCTGCGGGGCACAGGCACTCAGAAGCGGGCTGTGTGCCCCAAATCCAGAGTGCTGGATTTTTGTACAGTTTTTTTCACTTGGTTCTGGTCACTGTCGTCCAGTCCCCAAGTGTTCTCTTCTGGTACCTCAGGTGGTTGACTTCTTTCTGATTGGTTATGGTCCTTATCATTTCTCTGACCATCTGTGGCCACGTCCATCTGGCAGTTGTTTTTCCCACTTTAATTTCTTTGCCATAACCTTGTATTTTCTCACCATCTTACTTGGCTTAAGTACAGCCATTTTAATAGTTTACAGGTGTTTTAACAGTTTTGCCAATTCATAGTTTAGCCAACTTATGTTTGTGACAAGACTCTACTTAACTATATATTGTTTTCATACACACACACACACACACACATAAGTGTTCTCACTTCAGAGGTGGGCCAGCATCCTCCAGAGAACTTGAGTTAAAGTTCGTGGGAAAGGTGCTGGGGATCAGGACACCTCAGCTCACAGGTAACTTTCCCATTGTGTGTGGAGGGATTACCTGACGATGAAGCTGACAGAGAGGACAGAGGCCAGTGACCGCGAGAGACAGTCCCTGTGGCATCATCTGAGCATGTACAGTCAGCCCTGTGTTGGCCAGGCTTACCCATGCACCTTCCCACCCACTCAGCCACAGGAACTAATATGTAGCACTTTTTCCTTGTTAGTATCTGTCACTTACACCCTAAAGAATCATGAATAGTAATAATAAAGTGCAAGAAAAATGAGAAGCAGCCTGAAACCTGTTTCAGTTTCGCCTCTGATGAAACTAGCCCTGTTCTCTTTGAGCTCATCAGCATGCATTTGCAGTGTTGTGTAGGTGTGCGGTAGAAGAGCTCAGTGCTCTGGCCACATTCAGAAGAGAGGGGCCATGGTGAGGGGACTCAGGTCTGTGTCTGAGGAAGAGTCATTGAAGGACCTGGGGTGATATGAGCAGCATGCAGAAGAGGCTCTGAAGAGACAGTGACCATCCTCAAGTCAGCTCTGCAAGGTGCCGAGTCAGTAGGTAGCTGCAGGAAGTGCATTTCAGCCTGACTCAAGGGAGCTTTGTGGTGCTCTGCGTCCTGAGCCTGCATCCCTCCCCAGCAGAGCTCACCTTCCTTCTCTCACACTCTGAAGAGACTTTGGCCCACCTCTGCCTCCTAGCTACTCTCCTGTGACTGTTTATGTCACACCTCACTTCTAGGTGGTGAGCTGCCAGGAGGATACACTGCACTGATGGCGGGCTCAGCTGGTGTCTAGCACACGTGGTGAGAACTCGGTGGAGTTTTCTCAGTACAGGTGCAAACAGGGCAGAGTGGGAGAGCTGAAAGAGTGTTGGGCAGTCCTTGGGTCAGAGCTAGGACCCACTCTTTGGGACACATGGTTTACTTTTCACTTCCATGAAGAGGACATGTCCGGATCTCTTGAATCATTTCCAGTGGGTAACCTGCCACTTGCCATCAAGTCAGCCCCAGCTCCTGGCATCCTCATGTGTGTCTGGGTGGAACCTGGCTCCGTAGGGTTTTCAATAGCTGGTTGTCTGGAAGTGAATCTCCAAGCCTTTCTTCCCAGACACCTCTGGGTGGACTCTAGGCCTTCTGTTAGCAGCCGAGCTGATCAACCATGTGCACTAGCCAGAGACTAGGAGAGAGGAGGTCACAAGTATTGCACATCACTGTGTTCCAAGCATTATGTCACTGTCTTGTTTACGTTCAGAGCCAGACAGTAGGGATACAGTTGAGGATAGCTCCTGGTTATGTAGCTGTCAAGTATCAAGATCAGTCTTGATAATACGTTATTTAATCAACACCACCTACAGCAAGTTAGAAATCAGTTGTCTTTAACAGATACAGAAACACACGTAGAAAGGGTCGGAACTTGTTGTGGTTCACCAAAGTAGTTGGCAGCAGGGCCAGCGCGGACCTGAGGTCTGCTTTCTAGTTCCTTCGCTTACGCTGCACAAGGGAGCAGTGAGGCCAGGGAGGGCTGCCTGCTGCCCTGGAGGATGGTGGCGAGTAGAGAGCTGCAGGTGCCAGTGGCCAGCTCACGTGAGTTAATATGACACTGTGTTGACCATGCCCTTTAGAAGTGGGAGAAAAGAAGAAATTAAAATCTAAAGAAGGTGTGGCAGAGGGAGAGACCAGTTAAGCACAGGCAGAGCATAGGAAGCAGGTTTCGGATGAACTGAGCCTGCCCTCTGTGGACAGGCATGCCCCGCCCAGGCCAACAAGACACCTCAGCCACCCTTTCCAAGAAGAGTGGCAGTGATGGGCGAAGACTGGCAGACTGTAGCCCAACATCACCGTCCGTTATTGTCAATGCCCGTGTGATCTGAGTGGCCAGGGCTGCTGGGCCCCTGTCGGATCACTGTGTTAGTCTGTCCAGTGGGGCTGGGCCCAGTCCCATTACACATGTCCCTTACACTTTTTTCTTTTTAATTGAAAAATTAATAACTTCATAATAAACATGCCTCATGCATTTGACAACTGGACAGTGAATAAGAAAGACCAAAGAAGAATTGATACCTTTGAATTACAGTGCTGTTGGAGAATACTGAATATACCATGGACTGCCAGAAGGACAAACAAATCTGTGTTGGAAGAAGCACCACCAGAGCGTCTTAGAACTGAGGATGATGAGACTGCCTCACAGACTTTGGACGTGTTGTTAGGAAGGGCCAGTCCCCAGAGAAGGACATCATGCTAAAGTCGTGGGTCAGAGAAAAAGATGAAGACCCTCCGTGAGAGGGACTAACCCCGTGGCTGCAACGATGGGCAAGATGGCACAGAGCCAGACAGTATTTTGTTCTGTTGCACACAGGGTCCCTAGAGGTCAAAACTGATGTCACAGCATCTGATGACAGCCACACCACAATGAGCACCTCACAGGGAGTAACATACAGCTTCACTGAGGTCCTTCTGACTGTGGGTGGGAAGCTGTCTGCCATGGACTTGTAAAGAGTTTCAGGCCCCGTGGGTGCCTGTGGATTTCATATCTGCGTGTCAGTGTGCACTGGATCAGGATGTGCTGTAAAGCAACAGTGCAGCTTTGTTTGCTCGGAAAGATGAGAACGTAGATAGCAGGGAACGGGTCATCGGTTACTTTTATGACTTCCTTTGGGTTCTTGAAACATATCCGTCCTGTCGCAGAGCACATGCATGCCTTAAGAGCAAGGACTGTGTCTTCCGCAGCCCTGCCCCGTGGGGCCCTTAAGTGGTGCCTGCAGGTAACAGCTTAGAAAATAGAGTCATTACTAGTATACCCAATACGCATATGACCTGAAGGGGAAAAAAGAATGGTTAAAAAGAACATCATTTGAGCAGGTTAAAGTTTAAATCTTGGGCACAGAGACCCCACAGAGGACAAACATTTCCAAGTAAGATTTCTTATACAGCTCTCCCACCATTTCAGTTCTCCTCACTTTTTGGTGGTTTTCCTGTTAGAAAATCTCCATTAGGCTTCTTGAAGCAGAACTTTTAATGAAGCAGACGCCTTGGAATGCACAATCTGAACAGAAGAACTAGATCACTGGAAAGCTGACTTTGTCACGTGTAAGAAGATTTCTGTATAACTTTTCTAATGATGAGGCAGTCACCCGTCACCAAGGGGGTGGTGGGTAATTCATTAGCCTGGGATCGGTTGCTGTTGTCACCCACATCTTTCTCTGGCTTGTGTGTCCCAGGAGTTACGGCTGAGTCCTGGAGCTGCGCTCTTGTCCTCGGTGGTTTCTGTCCCTTTGTGTGCTTCTTTCTGGCACTTGGACTCCGTCAGCAGATGGGCCCTGACCTGGCCGCTGTGTTACTGACACTTCACACTCTTACTGCAGAGCTCCTTTTGTTTCTCTGCTCTTCCCTCCCCCCTGTTCTTGTGCACATTTAAATCTGTTGCCTCTTTTTTTTTTTAAACCTTTGAACTCTGTTCTGCTCTTGGCTCCCAGCCTGTGTTGTTGCCGCTGCACCTGCCTCCCCAGCCTTGGTCTCAGCCTCCTCCCTGGTCTGCACACAGCCTGCACACAGTGCCTCTGGCCTCTTGGTTTCTCCTTGCTTCTTCCACCTGCCTTTGTTACCTGGTGCTGCTGTAACAGTAATGCGTTAAGTGGGTGGCTTTAATGAACAGAAATTTATTTCCTCACAATGCAGGAGTCAGGAAGTCCAGATCGAGGGTGCCAGCTCTGGGGGAAGGCTTCCTGCTTCTGTTGGATCTGGAGAAGAGCCTTGTTTCTTCTGAGCAGCTGCTCCTGGGCAGCCTTCATGTGGCTGGGCATGCAGCTGGACATCTCTCTCCCCTCCGTGTCTGTTTACTGGCTTGCTTGTTTAATTCTTTTTTTTGACCTCAAAAGAAATTGACTCAAGACACACCCTACATTAATCCTGTCTCCTTAGCGTTAACACATAGATTGTGCCAACAGTTTTCAGTATTTTAATTTGTTACAACCTGCAGCACTTCAAACACAGTGATTTTTGCCTTAAACATACACACATACAACTGCTAGTACGAAGTCTTTCTCCAGAATTGCAGGTTTCGGCTGTCCAGAAAGCTTCTGCCTGAGGCTGAACAAAATCACAGGTGGATTGAACCCTTGCTACCCTGCAGACACTGGGGGAGAAAGGCGAAGAGACACGGTGCCTGCCCCTGGGAGCCTGCCACAGCACGAGGGCCTGGCAGCAGACCACTGTGATTAGCAAGGGCTCAGTGCGTACCACCAGCATACCCAGGACCAGTGTGGGTGCCCGGTGCACGGGACCAGGTTGGGTGAGCTGTGACACTTCCTGGAAAAGACGGAGCCTAAGCTGAGTCCTCACCAAAGCAGGTGGGCACCGCAGCCACAGTGGACAGCATGGAACAGCGCACGGGGGACTCGGTGACCAGCTCCTCAGTGTACCGGTGCTGGCAGGGCCAGCCTCAGGAGTGAGCACCAGAGGGAGGTCTTCACAGATGTGTGTTTCATCCAGGTGACTTGGAACTGTGTCGCCGTCAGTCAGGAAGTATTGAGTTAGCCCAGGTGATAACTGATAACTGCTAAGGTTGGGCCTGCGTTATCACTGCATGGCGTGATTGGGTGTAGACAGGATAAGGGAGACGATTCCGGATTGCTTGCCCAATGAATTGTGGGTAGCATTAAGTAAAGTAGAAAACACTAGAAAAACAACTGGGACTAGGGAAACATGAGGATGGGTCCTCACATCTTGACACCATGTACCAGATGCTCTTCTGTTGATTTCAACTCCTGGTGACTGCAGATGGTGGAGTAGCTCTGTGCTCTGCAGGGCTTTCTGAAGTGGACTTTTCTTACACAGCACCTCGGGGCAGACTTGAACCTGGCTAGCAGGCGAGTGTGCCAACAGTTTATACCACCCAGGGCTCCCACCTCACCTTAAAAAAAAATAGGTGCAGGTCTAGAAGAGTGAAGAGTCCCGCTGCTACTAATAGGCACGGCTTGAGTCTGGACCCATTTCTCCTGACTCCATCCTGTGCTGGGTTTCTCCTTCAGTCACCCTTCTTCCTTCCTGTGACCGACTCCATTCCTACAAATGTCTCAGGGCCCCGGAGCTGCAGGATGGTGACAAACCCACTTTCTGCCCGAGAGTTGCTCACAGCAGGCTGTGAACTAGAGACATGTCACAGATGGTGTTCCCTAGGGCCAGAGGAGGGGAGGAGGGGGCAGCTCCAGACGTGGCCGGGTGGGGTTTCACAGAGGGCCTGAGAGCTGGAGTAGAACTGTCCCCTAGACCACAGTCTGCAGCCTGGCAGATTCAGCAAGTGCTGTGGAGCTTGGTATGGCTAGACTGAGGACTTGAAGCCTTTGTGGCTGTGGACCTGGATTACCTTCCTGACCTTGGAAGTGAGTTTCAAAAGTTTGCCGGAGGCCGTAGTGGAAAGGGCCTTGAATGCTAAATTAAGGAGTTTAATTTTACCTTACAGATGCTGGGAAAGTGTATATTCTACAGCTATAGGTCCAGTTTATTTGTTTGTTTTAAATGACATGATAAACCATGTGGCACAGAGACTGTTTGGTTTGTCACAAAAGGCTAGTGGTTGGCCCCCTACAGCTGGCTGATTACCAAGAGGAAGACTCGATACTGCGCTTCTGTGCTGATTCCAGCCTCGAGAACCCTGCAGGCAGTTCTCCTCTGTCCCCTAGGGCTGCTACTGTCAGAATCGACTCAGCAGCAGTGGGTTTGGTTTGGGAAATAACAATCACATCTAGGTTTGAAAGAGACCAACTGCACCAAGAGTGTGGCATGTGGGTCCCAGGAGACGACTGCTCCAGGCCTTTGCTCTCTGGGGACTTGCGCAGGATTTGAATTCTAGCCCGGTAGATCATTACTCCCTGAAAAGACCCTGCAGCTCCCTGCCTCTTGTTGTTAGGTGCTGTTGGGTTCAGACTGCCAGCCTTTTAGTCAGCAGCCCCAGCAGGGCTGCTTTAGCCACCTCCAAAATCCTTTTCCCATCTTATTGTCAATATTCTTCCGAGACTTAAAGTTCTGGCAGAAATGCCTCTTTCATGAACTCTCATGGGTCCCTCCACCTGGCACTGATCTCGGTCACCTCACCTGCTCATCGGCACACAGCACTTAGGACACAGTGGACACCACTTGTGAGACGCTGGTGGACTGTGATGAAGGTCCTCCTGCTCAGTAGTCCCAGTATTAAACAAGACGTACTGACAAGGACATTTAAGGACCTTCCCGCCTCCAGAGCGTCCACTGCTGTTCATGTCAGGCTGTGCCGGCGGCTGACCTAATTCCCTCCCTTGCTCTCGTGCCCGTGAATCACGTCTCTACCACCATCCCCAGGGTGTCGGGCCTGCCCTCACGGGCATCTGCCGAGGTAGCCACGGTGCAGGACAGCTGGCAGCTCCGCAGAAGGACATGGCAAAGTGTGTCTTCTCGTCCATGTCCTCCTCGCAGGGTCCACTGACAGATCCATTCTGAATCTGCTTGGGTGAAACTCTGATTAAGGATACATTTTCCTGGCTCAAGATTCTAGTCAAAGTTGGAGAAGGGACTGAGGTTAGGCAGGAGAAACAGGAGTTGAGTAGTACTGGCAAGAATTTTGGAAAGAGCCAAAATGCTTTGTGGCCATCTGGACTTCATGATGGTGATAGGAAGTCTCTGAGGGCCTGATGAAAGGAGAAGCTGGGTCTGGCCCCATGCAGTGAGGGAATCAAGGCCACTGGCTTTGAGAAGTTTCTTCTGAAGGGTCACATGAGTGATGATGCCAGGAGGGCAGAGGTCAGCTTGTGCTCATACGTGGCACTGTAGAAAGTGGTTAGCCACGTACTTCAGAAAGAAACGTTTGTGGTCACGGCCTCCCAGCCAGGGTGATAATGCTCCAAAACTTAGACTATGAGCTCTGTCACCAGCTAGAGCCAGACTGGTGGCCGTGAAAAGAAACTCAGATGATAAGAAGTTGGAGGGAGTCCCCTAAACCCTGAAATGGCCGTAAGATGATGGCGCCACCAGCAGGACGCACTCCTGGAGTTGTGTGGGCTGGAATTCTGCTGGCGCTGAGAGGCTCGTGTTGCCATGCCGGATGGCGAAGATGACACTGTTACAGGGGTGACTTGGAATCGGCTTTGTGGTGGGAAGAATGAAAGTCTTGCAAACCTTGAGGCTTCATAGAAGGTACTTGCAGTGAATTTTTCAGACAGTCTGTCCCGACACTAGTGGATTGCAGTTCCTTTGTAGAAAAGTACTTGCAGTCCCTGTGTATGAGTAAACTGGCCTCCGTACAGTTGATCCTTAGGATTTTCATAGAAAGGGGCTCTCCCAGCTCCAGGCCTCTGGTGAATTTCTCTGTTCTGCTCTTCACGTCACTTTCCCATTCATTATTTTATTGACGCTTTCCAAGCAGAGTGGAAGTGTTGCTGGCATGGTGGTTAAGTGCTACGACTGCTAACCAAAAGGTAAGGAGCTCAGATCTCCCGGATGCTCCTTTGACACTGTGGGACAGTTGTACTCTGTCCTATAGGGTCAGTAAGAGTCAGAGTTGACTTGACAGCAGCTGGTAAGTAGAGTAGAAATGCAGAAACCGAGACTCAGAGAACTGGAGGGCCAGTGCTGGGACAGTCCAGATGGGCAGGTGAGGAAAGCGAGGCTCTGAAGGGACATTGCTGTCTCCTGCGATCCTAGACCATGCGGCTCACCTCCTGGCTCCCAGCTGTTCTCCGTCTGCACCCTTGCCACAGCTGCCTGGAAAGGCTGCTCCTGTCCCTGCCGTAGCCACCTCGGCCCACAGCTCACACTCACTTCACACAGAGTGAGAGAAGTCAGGCGTCAGCAAATGTGCAGAAAGCAGGACTCAGGGAATTTGGACAGACTTTTTAAAGTGTTCAGTTTTTGAAAACAAGTTCAGTAGCAGTCCTTTTGCTTCCTGCTAGCCCGGCCTGGGAAGCAGGCTCTCCTACCTGCCTTTCTATTGACAGTTTTGGTGAGCACACTGAAAGCAGCATCATTGCTTCAGGAAAAGAGTGTTTTTAAATAGAAGGGAATCCTTGCTTAGAGTAGAGGGTATTCTGGTGGGTCTCTCATTGTTGGAGGGGGGCAGTGACTCTAAGAGAGGGCAGGTGACAAGGCTGACATTACAGCGTGGAGCCCAGGACTACAGCGCGCATCCCTGTGACAGTCAGCTTCCGCTGCTGTAGGCTAGTGCAGGCACAAGTGTGTGGGCCAGCCCTCCGCCTGATCACACGTTGTCTCTTTAGTCTGTGGAGAAGCCCTTTCCGGTAGGAAATAGTCTCCACCTCCATGGGCTGCAGGGGATTCCAGGAGCAGGCAGTTGGCATACATCACTGCACTCCCTGAAAGGACCTTTACATTTCCGTCCTGTCCCTGGTACAAAGCTCTCTGACCGTGGGTAAGCATTCCACTTGCTAAGGTAGAAAAGGAGAGATTTATCTTTCCCTTGCCAGCTTGCTGGCCCAACTCCTGCGACGATCAAGCCAGAAGAGAAGGGTGGAGGTCCGAATGGTTGAGTGCAGCTCCCTGCGCAGATGGAGGTCGGGGAGCCTGGTGGCGGCGCGCTCTGCCTCTGCCTGCAGGGACGGCAGTTTAGGCCCGTTGGCGGCTCCAAGGGAGAAAGGCCTGGTGGTCTGCTTCCGTGAGCTCATTGCCGGAAAAGTCCTGTGAGGCAATTTTCGCCTGTCACATGGGTTGCTGTGAGTCAGAATCAACAGCACACAATGACACATGAGGTGCAGCAGTTGAGTCTGCGAACTTAATTGTTCTAAGTGCTTCATAGGCCGTTGCTGAGTATCACTATAGTCGCCTTTGAAGGACACCCCTTGGGAAGCTGTGCACTGATGCCAGCGCCAAGTCCACCCGTTAAAGCAGTTTTGGAACTCTTTTTCCACGATGGCTTGGTGGCAAGCTCACCAACTTAATTGTGTAGTTGTTTGTGAGGGAGTTTTTAACCAGTAAACAAACAGCTGCATTGGAACACCCTCCCAACTCACCTGATCTGGCACCCAATGACTTTTTTCTTGACCTGAAGAGAAAGGAAATACTGAAACGAAGACATTTTGATGACATTCAGGACATCAGGAGTAATACAATGACAGCTGTGATGGCCATTATGGGAAAAGGGTTCCAAAATTGCTTTGAAGGGTGGACCAAGCATTGGTGTCAGTGTGTAGCTTCCCAAGGGGAGTTCTTCAAAGGTGACCACAGTGATATTCAGCAATGAAACGTGTAAAATGTTTTCTAGGATGAGTTCATGAACTTAATAGTCCTCGTGTGTTAAAGGATGGTGTATGTAGGAATTGGAAAGGTTCTGGTGGCTGCCTACTCCTTCTCCTTGCTTTCTTCATCCTCCTTTCCTCTCCGTCTCTGCTTTCACAGTTCTAAGTCTAACTCTGGAGCTCAGTGAGGATTTGACTTTTTATTGCAGCACCAGTCGCCTTCCTGGCCAGCCAGTCACCTCTCGTGCTGTATTCTTACGCTGCCCAGGTGCAGACCACACAGGGTTATAACCTGGAAAATCTGTCTGAGGAGCTGGGACCCAAGAGACCTCATGTGGTTTCGGTCCTGTAGTGAACTTGCTGTGGATGTCCCCTCTGTGGGCCTCTATTTCCATAGAGCAGGCTGTCTCCACCTCAACTTGATCGACACCCGAGGCCGAGAAATCCTTTGCTGTGGGGACTGTGCTGTGTGTTGTAGGATGTGTAGCAGCATTGCTGGCCTTACCTTTTGGGGACCAGGAGCATCTCTTCTCCTACTGTGACAACCAAGAATGTCTTCAGACATTGCCCAGCGTCCTCTGGGGTCAAATCCACTGCTTTATAGTATAATAGTGGTAATACTGAAAACAGTGCTCATTTTGTAGGGTTGTTTTAAGAATTAAATGAAGTGTTGTTAGGTGCTGTCAAGTTCTTTCCTACTCAGCGAGTCTGTGTACAACCCAACAAAACACCACCCTGGCCTGCGCCATCCTCTCAGTCCTTGTTGTGCGTGAGCCCCTTGTTGGAGCCACTGGGTCAGTCTGCCCTATTAAGGTCTTCCGCTCTTTTGCTGATCCTGTACTTTACCAAGTATGATGTCCTTTTCCAAGGATGGTCCCTCATGATAACATGTGCAAAATGTGTGAGACAAAGTCTTGCCATCTTTGCTCCTAAAGAGCATTCTGGCTGTTCTCCCAAGACAGATCTGTTTGTTCTTCAGGCAGTCCGTGGTGCGGTCAGTATTCTTCACCAGCACCGCGATTCAAGTACGTCCGTTCTCTTATCTTCCTGATTTGTTTATTGTCCCGCTTCGCCTGCAGATGAGGCAATTGCAGACACCGTGGCTTGGGTCAGGTAGGAGGATGTGACCATTACTGTGCTCCTGTAGGTGAACTCACATCAGAGAGGTGGCATAGGCACTGCAGTCTTGTGTCCTGCCTGTCTTCTGTGACATGCTGCCTGCTTGAGCTGCCTGGTGGGGGGATCCCAGTCAACTGCAGTGTCACCCTCGTTTCCTGGTCTACATCCTGCCCTGGGTGTACCAGTGGGACTGAATTACTCAGTCAGATTTGCTTTGTCTGTGTTCGTGGTTAATGAGCACAGTGAGTTATGGAGTGAATTCTTGGAATACTCTGAGGCCCGCATGAGCACCAGTGATCTTAAGTAGTCTTGACAATTTTGCCCCTCAGCCAAACCCTGAATCTCATGAAAGCTGCGTTCACTTCCAGCTAATTAGAGCAGTAGGTCACCCAGAGCGTGTCAGAGCAGAAAGACACTCTTTGAAAGAGAACTATTTTATTTGGTCTAATTTCTTTCCCATTTTGTCACTGCAAAAAGTATGTTGAAATTTCATGTTCTAGGATTCTTTTCTCTTTCAAGACTTGTGGTACAATGAGCTGAAAGACTGAAAAGCTGAAGGTTAAGGAAAACCCAGGCGAAGCAGTGCCTGCAGGAGGGCAGCATTGGCTTTGTCTTTAACGGCCACCATAGCTTGAGAATTTTGTGAACAGGAGGGAGTCCTGGACTGAGCATTAGGAGGCTTTGTTTCCAATCACAGTTGTTCAGTCACCACTTTGAGACCTTGGGCTGATCACTTTCTTTCCCATGGCCTCAGACTCCTCATGAAGGATACTGTCTTCATTTCCTAGTGCTGCTGTAACAAAAGAACACACCCACACAAAACCCAAACCCATTGCCATCAAGTTGATTCTGACTCCTACAACAGGCTAGAAGTGCCCTATGGGATTTTTAAGGAGCAACTGGTGAATTCCAGCTGCCGGCCTTTTGGTTAGCAGATGCAGCTCTTAACCACAGTGCTACCAGGGCCCCAAGAATGTTATTTCCTCACGGTTTGGGAGGCTGAAAATCCAAGTGAGGGTCTTGGCTGCATCAGCTCCTTCTGCAGGGCCCTCTCCTAGTTTCCAGCCACAGCAGGCAGTCTTGCCTTGTAGATATGTCTGCTGTGTGTGTCTCTGTCTGTTCTGCTCTTTTTATAAGACACTACTTAGAAGAGACTAGGTTTAGGACCCACTCTACTCTGGTATAATGTCATTAACATAACACAAGAAGCCCCCTGTTTCCAAACAGGGTTCTGTTCACTAGCGCAGGGCTCGTATAGTTCAGTCCCTAACCGGCAGAAACAAGTCATTTGTTCAGAACAGAGCACTTGGGCTGTCTTTGGCAGCCATGCAAAGTAAAGGTCAAAGCCAGCCACTTCAGCCAGCCTCCTACCTAAAGCAGATACACTGAATGATTGCAACTGGCTGGATGGCCCATGTTGACTGAACTAATTTTCCCAATAAGTTGCCACCTGGAAGCCTGAAGCATGTCTTCTCTGTGTGTAGACTTCCAGAATCTAACACGGCAGCTGATCCTAATCATCCCCGTGGGGGTCATGTGGAGGAAGGATTGTCTTTTTTCAGTGGATTCTTTTTGTAGGTTGAAAGCTAGTGCTCTGTTCTCCTTCTTTGATCTCTCCAGCTAACCAGCCAATCAACCCACCCACCCACTGCCGTCAAGTCGATTCTGACTCATAGTGACCCTGTAAGACAGAGTAGAATTGCCCCGTGGAGTTTCCAAGGAGCGCCTGGTGGATTTGAACTGCGGACCTTTTGGTTAGCAGATATAACCGCTACACCACCAGGGTTTCCAACACACTTACCAGAATGGCTAAATTATAAGGAAATACCGGCAATGAAAAGTGCTGGTGATGGTCCAGAGCAACAGCAGCGCTCCTGTGTTGCTGGCAGAACACTGTGGTACGGCTGCTCCGGGAAGCAATGAGGCGGTCCCACAGGGAGATGAACGTGCACTTACTGTGCACATCTAACCCAGCACGTCTCAGTTCTAGATGTTCACCCTGTGGGATGGAAGCCCACGGACACCTGTATGTGGCTGTCTGTAGTGGCTCTATCTGAATCTGGAAACAACTCCGATGTCCTTCAGCTAACCTGTGTGTAGTGCAGCCTTACAGTGGAATACTAACTGCTCTGCAAAAACAAAAAAGGAGCAAAGTAAACCGGCACGACAGCTCTGGTGACTCACAGTATCATCCTGAGTGAAGGAAGCCAGTCTCTACGCACAGTCTGTTTTACTTGGTTAGTATGGCATTCTCAAACAACAAGACTGTCAAGATGGAAGACAGATAAATGATTGCTGGGGATAAAGATAAATGATTGCTGGGGATAGCAAGAGTTTAGGGGCTGATGGGACTGTTCTGTCTTTGGATTTGATAGCAATTATATAAATCTATATTGCTGTTAGGTGTCAGTGAGTCAGTTCCACTCATAATGGTCCTGTATACAACAGTAGGACTCTATACAGGCATAAAGTTAGAGAAGTACACACCAAAAAAACTCAGTCTTACTGTGTGTCAAGTTAAGCAAAGAGTTCTGAGACACAAACAAAATAGCTCCAGTAATTTGAATGATAGAAAGTAATTCCTTATTATTCTGTTCCCTTGGTTTTCTTTGACTTGTAGCTAAGCAGTAATGTCTCCTGTTTTTCTTTAAATGCTCTTTAAAACCATTGGAAATCATTTAAAGGAGGCAGAAAATTAGGAAATGTTAAAAGATTTGACATATAACTTGCAAAATGAATAGTTCTCGGGTCAAGTTTGTAGGCTCTGGGATTTGACTTGAAGCCAGAGAGCACCTATTTTGAGATTGCTGTGTTCTGGAGAGGTCTTTTTAGGCTGAAGTGTCTTTGCTTCTTTTATTTTCTCTTCACGCTCTAGAAAGCTGAAATAACTGGAGACTGCCACCCAGATGAGCTCTCTTCTGAGCAGTGTTTCTGACATGAGCCAGCATAGTGGAGTGGTTTTCTTCAGGAATCTCAAAGCCCCACTGCTACCTCATAACCCACATGACTTATCAAATAGGATTTGAAAGCATGTCTATTTTCAGCCTGCACTGGGGGAAGGTCCTTCTTTTATCTAACAGCTGCTGTGGTTGATGTTAGGTGCTGTCAAGTTGGGCCCATCCCGTGGCTGTCTTGTGGACAACTGGAGGAGAACTGCCCGGTCCTGCACCGTCCTCGCAGCCATCATTAAATGTCTGAGCCCACGGGGACAGCCGCCGTTCAGTCTATCTTATTGAGGGTCATCCTCTCCTTTGCTGACCCTGTACTTGACCACCCCGTGCCCCTGTCTGTGGGCTGTACTGTGGGGGCTGGTAGGTCTCTGTGAAGGTGGAGGCTGTGCCACTGACATTCAGATACCAGCGGGTCACCATGGTGGACAGGGTTCAGCTGAGCTTTTAGACTGAGACAGACCAGGAAGAAGGACCCAGTCTGCTTCTGACAAGAATCAGCCATGGAGAACCATAGGAGCAGCAGCGGAACACCGTGTAATGTAGTGCCCAACGATGAGCCCCTCAGAATACTTCCCCAAGCATGATGTCCTTCTCTGGGGACTGATCCCTCCTGATGACATGTCCAGAGTATGTGAGACGTAGTCTCACCATCCTTGCTTCTAAGGGGTGTTCTAGTTGTACTTGAATATTTCAGGTAGTAGGTATATTGAAATATAATTCCCATACCAAACCATTCATCTTTTCCAATATAGAAGCCACTGGTTTTTTAGCATCGTCACAGAGTGTGCACCCGTGACCATCATCACTTTTAGCCCTGTTGTCACCCCAGAAAGAAACCCTGTGTCCAGTAGCAGTGACTCCCTGTATTTTCCCAACCTTTCCCACACAGCTGTAGACAGCCGTTCGTACACGTTCTCTTTCTACAGATTTGTCCGACCTGGGCATTTCATGTAAATGGACCTGCACAACAGGTGGTCCTCAGTGACGGCTTCTTTAACCAAGAGAACGCTGTTGAGGTTCATCCCTGTTGTGCTTTATATGGCATCACTTTTTGAGATAATAAGTTGCCAGGTTTTCCACCCTCTCTTCAAAGCAGGACTTTATTTAATCCATTCCTTTCTAAGGGGACACAAAGAGTGATAATGGAAGGAACATTGGACTGCAATAAATCAGAATTATAAACTTGCCTCACATAAAAACATTTTCTCCCCATTTTAGCACTTTGTGTTATCTTTGCGGAGAGGAGTTAGAAGGCTTCTAACTCACCCTCTGTAGCTTTCTGTAGTCTGAATTTTCTAGCTTTCCAAAAAAGCAGACCCCCTGCCTTCCAGTCAATTCCAACTTAAAAATAACCCTGTAGGACAGTGTAGAACTGCCCCATAGAGTTTCTGAGGCTGTGCTTCTTTACAGAAGCAGACTGTCATGCTTCTGTCCCTTGAAGTGACTAGTGGGTTTGAATTGATGACCTTTTGGTTAGCCACCAAGCGCTTTAACCACTGCCCCACCAGGACTACTTTCTGACTTGAAACTTACAAATAAATGTCAACAAAAGAGTATCTGCTGGGGAGCGAATCCTCCTTTTCACCTTTTTTTTTTCTTTAACTTTGTAACTCTCCAATTAAAATAAAATTTGAATAAGGCCTATGAATTTCTCAGCATAATTTGTGGGCTATTTATATAGTGAAGGCTATATTTCATACATATATACTCATAAGTATTTTTTAATAGTAAATGATATCTCTTAATCATTAATCAGGTTTTCCTTCTTAAATTATATTTGTCTGATACTAAAATTGCTGACTTGGCTTTCCCTCTATTTGTATATGCCTCACAACTTTTTCCATTTTTTAATTTTCAATATTGAAACGCATTTTTGTTTTAATTGCCTTTTATAGATGGCGTAACTGGTTCTTGTTTTTTATTGACTCCGACAGTCTTTGTCTGTTGGCCAGTGATCGTAACCCATCTGTGGTACTGTGAGGGAACCCTGGTGGCACAGTGGTGGAAGTGCTGGCCTGTTATCCGGAATACCAGTACTTTGAACCCACCGGTGTCTCTATAGGAGAAAAGGCCTGGCAGTCTACTTCCATCAAGGTTACAGCTTGGACACCCCATGCAGTAGTCCCACCCTGTCCTTATAGGGTCAGTGTGCATGGGATCCGACAGGTTTGATTTCTTTTAACCAACAGTATGGTAATTACTGTTAGCACAGCAGTCTTCAAACTAGGGCACATTGATCCGTGGGGGTGTATAAAGAATTCCTGGTGATCTATTGGCAAGGATAAATTTAATGGAATTCGGCTCCTGAATCTTCCCCGTCCATGTGTATTTTATGCTAATATGGAAGGGTCTGAAAACATTGCCTCTGGCCTGCTGGTTCTCCTTTCGTGCAGCACCTCTCCTGACTACCCCTGGGTCACTGTATGGAAGAAGAAAGACAAATCTGGGATCCTTTCCAAACATTGGATGATTCACTGCCTTGGGGTATGACGACCTTCAGAGGCCCAGACAGAGAGTGCGGGGTTCTGAAGGAGCGTCTACGGAAAACAAAGAGAAGCAAACTCCTCTGGAACGTGAGGGAGAAGGCAGGCCTTCACCCAGGTACAGACTCCTGCCCTGTCCATCTAATCATCTGTATTAAAGTTAAGAGTTCAGAAGTGACGTGGCTTTCACTGTCAGGTATGTCAAGGTGTCTGAGTTGACAAATCTGGTCAGACTTTTTCTAACAGTAGGTCTGACTTGGGTGAAGCCTAGACAGCGGAGACAGGCTTCGTCAGTGATGTTTTATGGCAGACCATTTTTGTAAATTGAAAAAGCTTAAGCTTACATTTTAAACCTCTTTTCTGTATTTATTTACAGTATTTAGTATATTAAAAATATTTCAAACATACATACCATGTGTAATATTTCCAAGTATCACATCCTTTGCAACCATCGGAGCTTACCATGAAAAACTGTAGATGTCTCCTTAAAAATATGCAAGACGACACATCGTTTTTCAGCATTTTTCTGGGGCATACACAAACAAAAAAGTCTAAAGACCAGAGTCCCAAAACCCACTGCTGTCAAGTCGATTCTGACTCATAGCGATCCTACAGGACAGAGTGGAACTGCCCCATGGGATTTCCAGGGAGTGCCTGGTAGGTTTGAACTACAGACCTGTTGGGTAGCAGAGAGAGCATTTAACCACTGCCGCCAGGATTCCTGAAGACCAGAGGAATAGCTCTTATTTCTGCTGTCTGGTTCTGTGTCTTGTTATTTGTCATGCTTTTTTGCTTTGTTTTTCACCCTGTCATGCCTTCTAGCGTACAAAATTGTCTTCAATTGAATTTAAAAACTATTCGTTGTATCTTTATTCTCCTGATGGTGATTGCTGACTTATTGTGATCTGTGCTTATGCTGCAAACCCTGGTGGCGTAGTGGACTAAGTGCTGCATCTGCTAACCAAAAAAAGTCGGCAGTTCAAAGCTGCCACGGATTCCTTGGAAACTCTGTGGGGCAGTTCTTCTCTGACCTATAGTGTTACTATGAGTTGGACCCGACTCAATGGCAGTAGTTTTGGTTTATGCTTATGCTTATTTTTCTTTATCACTGTTTTATAGCTTGTCAATATCTCTATCTCCCCGAGTCTTTAATACTCACGGACATGGGAGCCTGAGCCATCAGGGAGTATGCAAGGAACGAACTGCAAGTCCTTCCCACCCCAGGAATCAGAGGTTGGGTTTCCCCTTTCCTCTTAGCTTTCTTTTCCTCCTTCCCTTGTATGTTGGAGTCCCTGGCGGCATGGTAGTTAAGTGCTGTGTGTACTAACTGAAAGGCCGGCAGTTCAGATCCACCAGGCACTCCTTGGAAGCTCTATGAGGCACTTCGACTCTGTCATATAAAGTCACTATGAGTCCATATAGTCTTGACTGCAGTGGGTTTCATTTTTTTTGGTTTTGTATGATGAAAGAGTCTTTCATAGTGTCCTCATGGTCACAGATTTCAGTGAGGAGCCATATGGTATTTATTCCCTGTCAGAGACTGCTTAGGTGACATGGGGCGGAATGAGGAGTGGTCTTTATCTGACCATTTAGTTTCTCATCAGACTCTAGTTTGGGGAAGAAAGCACTTTCTGAGGACAAGTCCCAGACCACAGAGAGAGATTTGGAGTTTGGTTATTTTACCTGAGTTTGTTGTCCTTCATGTCTTGCCTTTGGAATGAGCAACATCTTTAGACTTCACACAGCAGGCACAGGAGTGAGCTGTGCCAATGACCTGGATGAGAAAGGTACTTTGAGACTCTTATGGCTGGCTGAGTACAAACCCTCTTAAGAAATGCCTCTGAGGCAAAGTTGTTGAGGATCCCCAGGTCCAATCTTCATTTGGTCCTTGGAGGCGCAGGTGAACTTCCAGGACTCCAGTAATGACAGCACAGGTAAGGGTTGTGTCAAAAAGACGAGTGCAGTGTGGGCTGATGGGACATCACAGTGTGACAGGCTGGTGACCTGGTGCTGCACAGTTCCTCTCCGTCCACTGTTCCTCCCTCTCAGAATACACTCCCTTCTCTGTAACACACATTCTCACGAAACACCAGTGTTATACAAACATAAATTATTTCCGTATTTCTTAGTCTGAGACCCTTTTATCTTTAGACATCAAAAGAGGGTGAAGTTTATAGAAAAGAACACCAAGTATGCAGATCAAGAGATCTATGAAAAGACCAGAATTGATTGTCTGACAGCCTGGATTGTCCCCAGAGAACATGGCCCCTAGACTTGCTGCTGGCCCGGAGCTGGAAGCAGGACTGAAGCCAACTCTTTAGAGAGACTGCACTGGACTTAGGGACACGGAGTGATGCTGTGGTGTGTGTGCTTTATAGTTTAATATATGTACGTATGAGTCTGTCCTACTGGTTTCTTCTTAGAAGGGAGAGGAAAGGGTGGATGGGAGGGGACAAATGTTGGTTGAATGGACACCGGAAGTGAAGAGTGAAAAAGAGTGTCCTGTTACAGGGTCAGGAGAGCAAGAGTTGCAGAGAGGTACGTACTCGGGATTTTTTATGGCAAGTTGACTTGGATTGTAAAGTGTCATGTAATCACAGTAAAAAAAGATTAAAAAAAAAAGAAAAGATGCCAAGGTCTACAGGATTAGTGAAATGATTTTCTTGAGTTGCACTACAAGCCCTTCAGCTAGATCTCCTAAGGAGAATCTCTCCTAGGGTGGCTTCCTGCTTGGTTTGCAGCCCGTTGTGCTTTCTGTTGAGGTCTGGGCCCATGGAAAACACCTCTCTGAATTCAATGCAGTTGCTATTTACTGAGCACTTACTGTGTTCCAGACCCAAAGCCAGATGAATCTTGTGTGAGTTGCAGTCCTTTCCTCTTCGTTCATTCATTCTTGTGCCCATTTGTGCAGTCAGTCACCATTCGCCCTGTACCGACTGTGTCCTAAGCCTGTTTGCTAAGAGAGTTAAGTGTGTCCTGTTTAAGATTACTGAACTCTCATGGTAACACATTATAAGGTGCTGCCTTAAGTCGAACATGTTTAATTCCTTCACTAAATTCTCAAGTCCCAGCAGATCCTATTACATTTTTTAGCATTTTCTATGGAAAAATGACATGATTGATTAATAAATTAGTAATGTGTTGACAGACCATGGTTATTAATAAGGCCAGTCTTTCATTCAACACATGAGGAAGCCAGGACCAAAATAGCAAAGTGAATAGCCAAGGACGTATGGCCATAGGGCTGAAGTCAGTGTCTCATGACACTCTGGCTGGGAATCTTTCCATATTTCTTTTTCTTCACATAATTTTACTTAAATGCTTTATTAAAGTTAGATGGTATAGTTAAAAGAATACACCACAAAAGATGTACCTGTTCATCATACTTAGTGAAACCAGTAAACACAGTGACATATGTGAAAGACAGGAAGTGAGGGGTGACAGTGAAAGGTGCTTTCTTGCAGTAAAGGTGCTGAAACTCAGGCTGACCTCTTCAGGAAATGCTCTGGGCATGACAGAGTAAGTGGTGAGCTATATAGTCTGTTGGTACAGAGTAACTGGGAAACTGAGAAAATAAGTGAGGCAACAGTTTTCCAACTTTGTATAGGCAATACAAGATGCTGGTGCTTGAGAGAACCAACACTCCTGAGTGAGCCCACATGGGACTCGTTGTCTGCCTGCAGTTCTGTCTTCTGGTTTTGCCACAGAGCGATGGAGCTCAACAGAGACATAATTTGAATGAGTTGAGACAGATGCTGCAGTTCCAGCCTGTGGAAACAGCTGGACTTGGTAGCGCTAGAACTAGAGGAGAGGGAGCCTCAACTGGGGGCAACAGCAGCCGAGGTGTAAGTGAGTGATTCACTTGGGCTTGTTTACTGAGGACTAACTGTGTGTGTTCAGCGTGGGACTGTCCATGAGGCCTTGCAGAGATTGCCTGCTGTGTGGCTCTTTGCTGAACAGTGATGTCAGAGGCCATGCAGTGCACAGAGGTATTGGAAATCTAGCTTAATGTGAGTGATGATACCTCACTGAGCAGCTCAGGCATTCAGTTGAGGCTCCAGGACAGCTATTAGTCTGGAAGACTGGATTCAAAGGACCTTTGCTCTGAGTATAGTCCTCATCCTAGGGCTAAGTTTAAAATGCAGCTAGAGCTGAAGTTAAATCAAGCCTGGCAGAACCAAAAGAATCTGCAAATGTTTTGCTTACCTTCCAGAACAAACCTCAACACTTTTTGAAGAAAGAAAACTTAATTCAGACTCTCTGCAATATATACTTAACAATGCCCAGTATACAACTATAAAAAAAATAGTAGACATATAGAGTCAGAAAATGTAGCCTAGTCTTAAGAACATAAGTGATCAATAGATCCTGAGATGACCCTGAAGTTGGAATTGCCAGGCAAGTACTTTCAAGTAGCTATTATAAATATATTCAAGGACTTAAAGGAGAAGATGGATAAAATGAGCAAACAGATGAGAGATCTCAAGAGACAAATGAAAAAAAAATATTTTTTAATTTACTTAATGGAAATTGTAGTACAAGAAATGAAATGAAACAGTCACTGGATGGGATGGATTAAGAGTATATCATAGATTGCAAAAAAAAAAAAGGGATTATAGATTTGGAGACAGATCAATAAAAATAACCCAACCTGTAAAACAGGAAAAAATGCTGAAAAAAACTTAACAGAACTTCAGTGACCTGAGTCACAATATCAAGAGGTCTAACACATATGTTGGAGTCCCAGAAAGTGCCTTCAAGAGTGAAGCTAAAATAAAACTATTTTTCACATATAAGAAAATTTGTTGCCAGGAGCACTTGCTATACAAAACACTATTGAAGTTTTCTTCAAGCTGAAGAAAAATGATATCAGGAAACTCAAATCTTCAGGAAGAAATGAAGAACACTAGAAAAGATAAATATATGGATAGATATTTTTTGGTAAAAATTTTGGTCTTAATTTCTTACCATACAAAGTCTGATAATTAAAGTTTGTGAACTTCATTGTTCTAAGTGCTACATACCTCATTGCTGAGTGTCACTGTGGTCGTGCTCCTCTTGGGAAGCTATGTGCCAATGCCAGTGCCTAGTCTACCCTTAAAAGCAATTTTGGAACTCTTTCTAAAATGGCCATTGCACAGGGTGCCAAGGTGGCACGTTCATGAACTTAATTGTTTACTTGTCTTTGAGGAAGTTTTTAGCCAGTAAACAAATAACTGTATTGAAACAACCTCTCTGCTCACCTGATCTGGCCCCTAGTGACTTTTTTCATTACTCAGAGGTAAAGGAAATATTGAAAGGAAGGCAGTTTAATGACATTCAGGACATCAAGAATAATAAAACAGCTGTGATGGCCATTCCAGAAAAAGAGTTCCCAAAGTGCTTTGTAGGTTGGTCTAGGCGCTGATGTCAGTGCATAGTTTCCCGAGGGAAGTGCTTTGAAGGGGACCATAGTGATGCTGAGCAGTGAGGTAGGTAGCACTTTTTCTAGGGTGAGTTTGCAACCTTCACTGACAGTCCTTGTATATTATGAAGAATGGAAGTGGAGGATGAAGTTACACAGTTGCACAGTTCTTGTATTTTACATGAAGTGGCATAATACTTTAATGATATTGTAGAGAGTTAAGTGTGTGTATTGTAATCTTTAGAAAAACAACATAAAGAGCTATGTGACTAAAAAGTCTGTAGAGAAATTACAATGGAATTTTACAAAGTGTTTATCCAAAAAAAAAAAGCAGGAAGGGAGGACTGGGGAACCAAAAACAGATGAGACAAACAGAAAACAAATAGTAGAGTGATAGACTAACAGCCAGCTGTATCAATAATTACATTAAATTAAGTGAATGCAATATTCCGGTTAAAGATATTGCTAGACTAGATGAAAAAGCAAGACTTGGTCATTAACTGAGTACAGGAGACACTTGTTAATAAATTCACAGATACAGATAGGTTGAAAGTAAAGAACCATGTGATGGGCAGAGTAATGGCTCCTTCAAGGGCATTCCCTCTCCAGTCTCTGGAACCTGTAGATTTGTTACCTTACATGGCAAAAGGGACTTTACAGATGTGATTAAAATTATAAACTTGAAATGGGGCCGTTATCTTAGGTTGTCCAGATGGGCCCAATCAAATCACGTGTATTCTTAAAAAATAGGCAGCCTTTCCTGGCTGTGGCAGAAAAGACATGTGACAGCAGAGAAGGGTTTGAGAGGTCTGTGTTGCTAGCTTTGAAGACAGAGAAAAAGGCCACAAGGTGAGGAATATGGGTGTTCCTTAGAAGCTGGAAAAGGTGAAGAAACCAGTTCTTCCCAAATGAAGGAAACAAGATTTTCCCCTAGTGCCTCCAGAAAGGAACACAGGCCTGCCAACTCCTTGATCTTCGCCCAGGGAGACCCATGTTGGATGTTGTTACTGCACAGAACTGTAGGGGGTAAGCTCATTGTTATAAGGCATGAAGTTTTTACATTTGGTACAGCACCAGAAAACCAGTGTGGGGCAGAGTATGATCTACCGTGCGAACGATTCCATGAGGAAGTGCTAATGCCCCATTAGGTCAGGGGAAGCTGACTTCAAGACAAGAGTGGTGCTCAAGAAGAGGAGCATTTCATGCTGATAAAGGGATCAGTTCATCAGGAAGACGTTCACGGCCATCAGTGTGTGTGTACCTAACAGGAGCTTCAAAAATACATGAAATAAACATGGGCTGAATTAAAGAGAAATTCACAGTCAGAGTTGAAGATTGTCGACACTGTTCTCTCAGCAGTTGATAGAACAACTAACAAACAAAAAGCACAGTGAGGATGTAGAAGATCTGGACAGAACTGTCAACCACCTGAGCCTCAGTGACGTTTTCAGACGTCTGCACCCCATCGTGGGTACACATTCTTCTGTTGGGCACCCAGGTAGACCATATGCTGTGCCATTGGACAAGCTCCAATGCATTGAAAAGGATTGAAATCACTGGGAAAACAAAACAGAAAAGTCACTGTGTATTCTCTGACCACGGTGGGATGAAATCAGAAATCAGCAATGCTAAGAGACGTTGGAAAACACCAGATGTTTGGAAACCAGAGAAAACACTGGTAAATAGTCTGTGGGTAGAAGAAGGTATCATGAGGGAAAATAGAAACTACTTTGAACTAGTTGAAAATGAAACCTACAATATAGCAAAACTTGTGGCTTGCAGCTGAAACAGTAGTTGCAGGGAAATGCGGATCTTTAAAAGCCTTTTGAAATGTATTTTTATCATTCAGAGAGCTTTCAGCACTCCAGTTTGCACTGACCTTTGTCCGGGGCTTGGGGCAGCCCTTTCTCACAGTACCACAGGGACAGTTGGGTGCTTCTGTCTGCTAACTTGCTGTCCCCTCCTCCCTAAGGCATCCGTTCCTCCCTAAGGTTGTCTCTTCAAGGACAACCACTGCCGTTCAGTTCAGTTCTATGTCTCAGGTCTCTAGCTTGACTTTTAGTGGCTTCTCTGTAAATTCTGAATGAAAGATTGAGTTGTCTGCATGGGAAACCTAGGAAAAAGGGAAAATAAGGATTATTATAGGGTCACTGTGAGTCAAAATCAACTCGACAGCAGTGTTCTGTGGTTTTTTTTTTTTTTTGTCCTCATTTTACAGCTGAGGAAGTTGAAACCTCAGGCTAACAGTGAGAAAGCCCATGTTTCAGTGTTCCCCAAACATTTCCTTTTGGGCCCTGCATGGCTGATTGCAGTATCACCAGTAGGGAGAAGCGTCTGTCCAGTAGAATCGCGGGTTTTATAGCAGAGTAAGATACTCAGCTGTTGTTGTTATGGCGATGCCATGCTGCTACCAGCTGCTAGAATGCCATCACATAGCCTCTTGTTCTTTGGTGGGTTAGTGAAGACTCCTGTGTGATCTTAGAGTTTTCCTGAAGGCCTCTAGGACATGGCCTGTGCTGCCCCTCTGCTTTCTGTAAAGATGGAGCAGCCAAGGCCCAGACCATCTGAATGACCATGACAGAGATTGTAGAGTGAGTGAGGGGTAGAGCAGGACCACTACCTGGCTGGGATGCAGGAAGTGGAAAGCCTAGAACTTGAGGTTTCCAGCTGTGGGGACTCAAGCCTGTGAGGTGTCACTCAGCCTCCCACACTGCACCGTTAGCTCTTATTTCTCTATTTTCTACCTAGGTTTCAGTTTTTAACTTGGGTTTGTTTCCCCTTTGTCTCTGGTTCAGCTTCCTTTTCCTGTTTGGTTTGCAGTGGAGTCTAAAACTCGAATCACTGTCTTCAGAGGGTCTGTGGTCCTCTGAGTGGTGCAAGCTGGTGGGAGTTAAGGACTTGCCTCCTCAGGTCACCTGTGCTGACGCCTTGCTACCATGGCCACAGGGTGAGTACTGGGAGCAGTAACGGGAACAGACATGTCAAGAGGAAGCCTAGGCCCTTAATGTTTTAGAGCTAAGGGGGCTGAAGAGACCTCCCATGTGATGCTGATAGGGAAACCGAGGTCAGGGCAAGGGATGTACCAAAGGTCACACAGCAGATTAGCGACTGGGTCTCTCTTCCTTCACTGCTCTTTCCGTCACCCAGGTTTCTGTCTTGATGCCTGTGGTCGTCAGTGACTGCTGTGTTAAAGCCCTTACTCAGAAGCTCAGTGCCTCCCTCAGATTGTCAGGAGTGTGCTTGACAGGTCTTGGCTCGTCTCTCCAGACAGGCCTGAGGCAGGTGGCTTTCCCTGAATAGTGGGGAAAGAGGAAAGAATTGGAATTCTATTTCTGATATAAACTCGATGGATCATAATAGCCAGAACCCTGAATTTCTGCCTGGGAGACCTCACGGCCGTTGGCCTCAGGCGATTGGTCCCTTAGCCGGTTGCTGTTTAGCGTGTCTGTTAACACCTACAGATCTGGAATCTGTACTTCTCATTTAAGTGCTCCTTCTAAAGGTGAGATGACATTTTGGGCATGACTTTAATCTCCCTGTGACCCATGATACACTGTAGGTGAGGGGATAGAGCTTTATCCTCCGAGATTTTTGACACTTGTCTGACTCATTGCAGCTTTGTGTCTCAGCGTGAAAGAATAGTCCTCCACCTTACAAATGATTTCACAGTTTCTGGAGTACTCTTCCACCTCTGTTCTTATCTGGCTTGTTTAGTAACCTGGCTGGGGACATGAGGGGGCATGAGCACTCCTCTTGTAGTTGAGGACTCAGCTCAGCCTCTGGAGGTGACAGGGCTTGCCCAGGTTCCTGTGGCTGGCTGAGATAAAATTGGAACTAAAACTCACCTAGAATGGCCTCCCCAGTGATCATTCTAGAATATTCCACAGGGGCTACCACGATAGACGTCACATGGCTGCCTTGTGCCTCACGCTCATTTAAGATTCATCTGTATGGGATCGAAGTGACAATAGCCACCTCCAAAGATGAGACAGGAACCTTAGGGGCAACAAATTTATATTAAAGGAGAAGGAACAACTCAGAAAGGGAAGGTGAGAAGGATTGTACAACTCAGAGAAGATAATCAGTGTCACTGAATTGTGCATATAGAAACAGCAGAATTGGTGTAAGTTTTGCTGTGTACATTCTAAGCAGCATTAATTTTTTCAATTGACATTACAGTAAGTAGAAGCCAACAGTATTCTGTCTGCTGTCTATGGGCCAGGGAAACATGCTGCTTTTTTTTCCCCCGTTGGCTTTAGTCTTGCTCCGTCTGTCATTTTAGTAGTTTCCCTTTAGCTTTCAGTGATTTGTGGTTGGAACTGTGGAAAACAAAATGCCTTCCATTTCAAAGGCAAGTTAACTTCCCATAGTGTGGGGCACCGTTTCCAGTTGTAAATTACATGGTAAAAAGTGCAGGCAGCTGGCTGAAGCCAGCAATTCCTGACTGTGCAGCATATCAAAAGGGAGGAAGCAAAAATGTGTATTTTAAAAGTTTATACACACACATACACACATTATTCTGCTTTAAATGGAAGTTTGCAGTTTAGTTTGCCATGTCAGAACCCACATGCACACCACTGTGCTCCTCTGACTTGCTCTCCCCCACCCGTGACAACACTCTTCTCCTTTCTACCCTGTATTTCCCAAATCCATTCAACCAACTCCTGTCCCCTCCACCTTTCATCTCACCTCTAGAGAGGAGCAGCTCAGGCAGTGTCATGTATGTATTTAAGCCAAGAAGCATGTTCTTTGCCAGCATCATTCTAAGTTTTCTAGTCCTGTCCAGTCTTTGTCTGAAGAGTTGACTTTGGTACTGATTTCAGCTCTGGGCTAACATAGTCTGGGGGCCGTGTCCTCAGAGGACCCACCAGTCTGCCAGACTATCAAGTGTGGTCCTTTAATAGAGTCCTAGTTCTGCATACCCATTTTTCTCCTGTTACATCAGACTTTATGTTGTGTTCCCTGTTAGGGCAGTTATTGGTGGTGATCAGGCACCATCTAGTTCTTCTGGTCTCATCCTGATGTAGTCTCTGGATCAAATGGAACCTTCTGTCTGCTGGGCTTATGTCTTCCCCATGTCTTTATGTCCTTCATTCTTCTCTGCTCCAGGTGGGTTGGGACCAAATGATGCTATTTAGATAACCACTTGCTGGGTTTTAAGACTCCAGACACCACTCACCACTATGGTAGGCAGAACATTTTCTAAAGAACTTAGCTATGTCAGTTAGCATAGATGTACCCTGAAACTGTGCTCCTTAGGCCTCTGTCTGTGCTACTCTGTCCTTCAGAATGTTGGGTTGTACGAGGTTGGGTTGTGCTTTTTAGGAAGCCTGTTAGCTTTTGATGGAGTCCGTTTGGGCTAACTTGCCTTCTGCTGTGTGCTGTCACACCTTTCACCTAACCCAGTTCCTGTCTACTGTCTAATCTATGAATACCTCTTTCCCTCCCCTGCTCCCACCCTTGTAAGTGTCAAAGATTATTTTTCTTCTGTGCAAAACAGTTTTTTTTAAAGTCTTTTAAAATTGCAGATATCTTAGAGGCTTCTGTCTTGAAAGGGCCCGGTACCCATCCGTCCACAGTAGGTCATCCGGGTTAGTGATGCTTCATGTCTTGCCTTCCACTTCCACCAAAATAACTCAGCTTTTATTCCTTTAATGTGTTCCTCAGTACTTCATTGAGGAAAAAAGTTGTTGATGACTTCAAAGTCTGAGAACTGCTGATCTAGGCCAGCTCTGAAGCACACTGGTCAGAAAACTGAGGTCCACTCAGGACAGGGCTTGTCTCCAGTGAGCAGATTAGTGGCTGAGGCAAAAGGAAAGCTCAGGTTTTCTGGTGACTTCCTCTCCCCGCTGTCTGCTGTCTCCTACAGAGCCTAATGTGGCACTATGGTGACAACACTGTGAGGACCCACGTTAGTGGGGTCACAAATGTAGATCCAAACTGGACCTTTTGTGACTGAGACAAGTGTCACTCCTAGTGACCCTGGAGGACGGGCTAGAACAGCCCCCTGGCATGCCCAAGGCCGGAATCTGGATGCAGACCGATGACTGTTTCTTTTGTGAGGCAGTGGATGGGTTCAAACTGCCAAGGTCTGGCTCAGCAGCCCAGGGTTGAGTCCCTGCCCCAGGAAGGCTCCCAGAGGAGTCACACGGTCTGTCAGCCGGGTTTGTCCTCGTGCTTCCACATGAGGCCATTGCACTCAAACTCCTCGGGAGGATGCCGAGGACCTGCACGTCATCAACACGGACCCTGCGAGCCCAGCTCGGGCCATCCCTCCATCAGGGGACATTCCCAGAGCATTTACTGTAAACTGGAACTGAGGACCTGCTTGAGTGTGTGACAGTGTACACACAAAGAAGGCTTCACTGGCTTCATTTCCTTTAGTCCTCACACCATCTCTGAAGGGAGCAAGTGTTGTTTGCATTGTTTCCATTTTCTAGAGTAAGAAACGAAGGCAAAGAAGGAGTATGTGACCTGACCAGAAGCAGAGGCCGTCAGTGACGGATCCAGGATGGGGACTCATGCCTTCTGACCACAGATGGTCTACTCTCACTCTTGTGCACTGAGCTAGGCCTCATCTCTGCCATCAGGTGCGTGGAGTGGAGCAGTGAAGACAGCACTCATATAAATGAAATGAGAAGCCGTGGCATAGGCAGCCACTGGAGCAGACAGGAAGAGCGCCGAGAGCTGAGAGGGTTGGGGTGCTAGCTAAGTCTGCACAGAGAAAGTGGGACCTCAGGTTGGCTTTTAAAAGCTGAGAACTTTTAAAAGCAGGAACTAAGCAGGCATCCCAGTGAGGTGGTCTCCCAGGGGCTGCTCTAGGTGCTGGGGATGCAGTCTTATCCTGAAGTTTACTGGGACCAGGTGGAGAAGGGGGCAGGCCAGAAATCACAAACGGGTGTGACAGAGCTTGAGCAGAATAGTAGAGAAGGAACTCTGCAGATGAGCAGGTGCGGCGGGCCTGAAGCACAGCCCGTGTGAAGGCTGTGAGACAGGGCCATTTGGTGGGTCTAGGGGTCAGAAAGGAGCAGGACGCTAAAGCTGCACGAACACGGGGAGAGCTGAGGGAGACAAGGTGACAGACAGGTCTCGTCACGCAGGACCCGCGGGCCGTGATGAGGAGTTCCCGCTCAGGCTGTGAGGCTACGGGGTGGTGCGGTAGGGTTCCAGCAGGCACTTCACAAAGATTCCCTGGACAGCCATGTGGCTCGTGCTCCGTAGCATGGCAACCGTCTGGCTGGGAGACCTCCTAGGACCCTGCTGTAGTCCTCTCAGCCAGGATGATAGTGACTTTGACCAGTGGTGGAGAGTTCAGTATCAGGATGAGAAGGACCCTGGTGGCTCAGACGTGGCTGTGAGGAGGAGAATTAAATGAACTTGACTCAGGAGGATGGTGGTTCCGTTGACCGCAGTGGGGAAGGCTAGATGCAAGCAGTTGGTGCCAGCTGGGAGAATCCATAGGGGTTTGGCCCTATGCGGGGTATTCAGGACAGGTTCCCAGTGAATGCTGGTAGACTGAACACAGCTGAGCTGAACCGAAACGAGCCGGTAGCACAGGGCCCCAGGAAAACCCGTGTGGGTGAGTGATGCGTCTGACCTTGCCCGGTGAGGCCAGTGTGTCCCTGTCTCTCTCTTCTCTAGTCTGTCTTTTCCCCCGTCCCCACAGCATGTATAACCGTGTAACACGTGGCAGGAGCAGCGGTGGTTCAGGGCTAGAATACGTGCCTTGTGTGTGGCAGGCCAAGGGTCTGTTCCCAGGTAGTACGCCTGAGGGGCAAGGATCACCTGCCTGTCAGTGGGGCTTGTGGGCTCTGGTGGTGCTCAGCAGGTCTCGGTGATGCTCAGCAGGTCCTGGTGACACTTCCGGCTTAAGATAGTCTAGGAAAAAAGGCCTGGTGTCTGCTTTCACAGATGAGCCAGCAAACATCGTATGGATCACAACCATCTCCTCTACAGCCAGTCGTAGTCACGGCCCAGGACTGGACAGCACTTTGTTCTGCTGTGTCTGGGGTCGCCGTGAGTCAGGAGTGGACGGCAGCTGACGACAACAGTGGGTTACATAGTTCACCCGTTATTTTGTTTGTTGTCTGGCCCCACCTGTCTAGACTGCAGATTTCAAAGGGTCGAAGATCGTTTGTTTGCTGGTGTGTCCCTGATGCCTAAAGTGTTGCCTGCTGATACACATTGACTGGATTGCTAAATTGAACTCCTTGGGCTCCGTGGTCCTCCAGAGACACCTGGACTGCACAGCCGCTGCTCACAGAGAAGCAGCCAGAAATGCAGGTGCTTCCTGTGCTCCCAGGTGATGAAGGAGCCGGAGCTCCCTGGGCGCTGCTGTTGGCTAGGTTGGCTGCCTGGGCACAGAGATTACCCCTTCCATCCACTGTCCCACAGAACTTGAATATGTGAAGATGGGAAAGGTGTCAGACAGCCAGGTCCACCTCCTACGCACGCCTTTGCCTCTGAGGTGGGGTTTGGCAAGACAGTCTCTAAAAGCACCTGCTAAATTGTGAGAAAATACGGTTCTGTTTGTTAAAGCTCCCTCTCCCCACCAAAAACCTGTGCTCTTAGCTATGACCTCGTGAAGGAACTTGCCCAAAATTTCAGAGTCCAGGCTGCAGTTCAGCCCTCCTGATTGCTATCCGTGTTGCCTTCTGCTGTCTCTGTGCCACATTATTACCACACGAGGGACAAAGAGCTCCCCTCTGACCTCCCTAGCACCCTTGTTTGTCTGTGTCAGTGGTCTCTTCATGCGCCTTTCCTCCTCCTGTTGTGTGAGCTCCTCATGAGTGGGACGTTTGTCTTTCTTGTTTCTGCCTACCCTCCACTTACTCACGTGCTTATCAGACTGAGCCAAGCAGTTTTGCTAAGAATCAGGAATACGGGCTGGTGCTGAGCCAGGGTCTCCTTCCCAGGCTATTACTTTACACTGGAGATCAACTACTATACTACCCCAGTCTTTGGCCCAGACCAGACCTGCAGCTGTCTTAGGGTCGTGCTAAAACCAGTTCCACTTCCACAAATGATCACAGTTGTGGGCTCTGAAGCTGCACACATTGGGACACAGGCACATACTGGAACGGATCCATGTTTCTGAGGTTTGGACAGCCTTCTGTCCACATGACTCGTCAGATGTCTTCCCAAGGAAATGGCTACATTAGTGGCCTTGGACGAGTGTGGGAAGTGGGTGGGAGGCCGGCCCAGTGGAACGCCATCAGACTCCCAGCAGTCGGTGGGAGTGTGTTTTCCAGACCCCACCAGGCTTCACAGAGGAGTAGAGATGAGTTGCCCAAGCACCTGGGATGCGGCTTGAGAACAGAAAAGCCGCACATCTTGACTGCATGTGGCACAGCGTGCTGGTCCTCCAGCCAACGTGGACGGAAGAAAAGGTAGCAGGGTTTATTCTAACACTCAGTTTAGATTTCAGTTACCCAGAGCCTTTAATGCTAATTCTCACGAAAGCAGGACGTGAGCCATTGCCATTTGAGCTCCGGCTTGTTAATGCGCGTAACCCTAATTCATTGTTTTCACTGCTGTAAAGCAGCTGTTTTCAAAATGTGGTCAGGAGACTAACTCATCAGGACTGAGAGTCAAAACTGTTCTAATAATACTAAGACATCGTTTGCCTTCTTCACCTTGCCTGTCACGTGCACTGTGGGATTTTCCAGAGGCTACATGGTGTATTAACATCATCACTGTGATAGCTAATGAAGGTATACTTCTGTATTCTTGTGCTTTCAAAATTATCCGTTTTTTTTCAAATTTTACCTTAGATGAGGAAATTAGTTTCTAAAAAAATTAATGCACATAGTGTTTGGTAATATCAGTTGCCAGCTGCACAGCACGTTGACACCCCCCCTTCTTGACCTTGAGTTCCCTGTTGCCAGCTTTCCTGTCCATTTTTGCCTTCTCATCCTTGCCTCTGGGCTGGTGTGGCCAGTTAGTCTGCTTTGGTTTTATGCACCTGTCTAGTCTTTGGCTGATGGCTGAACCTCAGGGGTGACTTCAGCATTGAGTGTATCTGGGGGCAATACACTCAGGGAAAAAGCTATCGGTTTTAATTTTAAATATGGTAGATATGGATAGACATAACCTACTTAAACAGGTTATGGAAATCCTCAATAATTTTTAGGAACATAGTGTCCTAAGACCAAAAAATTTGAGAACCAACTCTGTAAAATAGTCATTTATATGAACATACTACAAAATGCATGCACAGAAATAATGAATACTAAATTCAAGGTAGTGGTTTTGACTGGTAAAGAGCGGTGAGGGTGGGACTGGGAAGAGCGTGAGCTAAGCGGCTTTAGCACCCGATGTTGTAATCTCCTAGGCTGAGTGATGGGGTCGTGGGAGCCTGCTTCTCACAGATGTGAAATACTGTATCACAAACTTTTTAAACTTAGTACATAATATTAAACCTATTTTCATTAAGGAGAAGAAAAACGTCCTACAGGGTTGCTATGAGTCGACGGTGATGGGCTTGGTATTTTAGTACAGATTATTTGGGGCCCGGTGGTACAGTGGTTAAGCAATCAGCCGCTAACCAGGAGGTCAGTGATTCAAACCCACTCTTTGGGACAAAGCTGTAGTGGTATACTTCCATAAAGGTTACAGCCTTGGAAACCCTGTGGGACGGTTCTGTGAGTCAGCATTGGCTGATGGCAGTGGATTTGGTTAGGTTTTATAGATGATTTACTCATTAGTGAGAGGAAAATACACCTTTACATTCCTGACAGCTGTCAGTCACCTCTTTCGCCAGTGTCTGGGTCCCAAGTGGAAGGCAGCCTAACACTGTGTGCCGCCCGGTGGGGTGCAGTCGTTACCCCGGGCTGCTGTGGCTGTTAAACAGTTTCCATCAAGTTCATTCCAACTCCTGATCACCGCACTGTGCAGACCGGAGCAGCGCTGCCGGATTTCCAGGGCTGGGAGCTTTAGGAAGCAGATCACCGGCTCTGTCTTCTCAGGCGCCTTTGGGTGGTGTTGAACTGCCGTCCTTTAGGCTGGTAGTCAAGTGCTTAACTGTTTGCACCCCAGAGACACCCACTGCCTACCGCCGCTTACTTACGTAGTGTTCTCACTGCTTAACTTTAATCTGGTCACAGAGGCTCCAGAGTAGGGACAGTCCAAAGACAGTTGGCCTCCACTCTTTGCAAAGAAAAGTCAGCATCAGTGAAAAGCAAAAAGGGATGGGACATGCGGTTTTAAACGAAAGGAAGCGGACAGCACAGCCAGCTGTAATGCATGAGTGGGTCCTGGATCCCAGACGTCCAGATGTTTGGGGGAAAATTGTTTAGCTCAGTATAGACTGTGCCACTTTATGGTAGTAGAGTATCAATCTGAAGTATAAGGGACTGAAGCTGTGTGTTAGGGTGTTCTGAATTTTGAAGAAAGGCTAAAGTGCTTAGGATTGAAGTGTGATTCTGTAACTCTCAAATGGTTCAGGAAGTCACATGCAGCAGAGCGTTAACCACAGGCAAATCTAGATGACGGTAAAGCGTGTTCACCACACGTTTCTGTAGGCTTGAAATTTTTCAAAATAGAAAGTTGGAGGGAAAATAACTTCAAAATAGATGGAGTAGGAGATTTTCAGCTTTACTAAGAAAGAACCCTGTTGTACAGCAGAAAGAAAAGCATCCAGTCCCGTCAAGGCCCTCCAGTATGTTAGCTGTGGAACACAGGACAAGCCACTCTCCTTCTCCAGGCCTTTTCCTCCATCTAAAAGAGTATTTCAGGATGTTTTCACCTCTGACACGACTGTGATGCCAGGTCTCTGTTTCTCAATCACTGAGTTGACAGGAAATGGTGATGACATCTGTGGTGTGGGCTTCCTCTTTCTCTTTTAAAGGGCACTGGTAAGTGATGGCAGTCCCAGCCGTGATGGCTGAGGGGGCAGGCCCTCTCCACCTTCATTCTCTGTGCCTGAGGTGGCTCGCTCCTTCCTCTCAAAAAGTCTCACTTCTCCTTCAGGGGGGTCATCCTGATTCCCACGGGCAGAATTAAGTGTCCCCTCCCCGTTTCCCCTTGTGGTCCTTTGCATACCCTCAGAGACCACGCTCCTGACCCTGGCATGTTTGTGCATACACGTGTTCCCTGCACATGAGGAGAGGGACCACACCTTTTATTCAGTAGAACGTTGAGTTTCTTTAAATACTGGGCACAGGGGTGTACAAGCCCACTGCCCCCAAGTCAGTTCCGACTTATGGCGACCCTAGGGTTCAGAGTAGAACTACCCCATAGAGTTTCCAAGGGACACCTGGCAAATTTGAGCTGCTGACCTGTTGGTTAAAAGATACAGCACTTAACCACTGTGCCACCAGGGTTTCTGATAGATGGTTAGTACTCAGTAAATGGAGTATTTTTTTGTTTGTTTTTTAAGAGAGGGTAGAAAGAGAGAAAGAGGAACTTAGTGTGGCCTAGTAAGTTATAGCCTCTTCCCCTCCAAAAAAAAAAAAAAAAGCCCCTGAAGACTGAAAAATGTGATAGCCAGGCAAACTGGATGAACTCAAAACTGAGTTCTTACTGAAAGATATTTAAGGAAGGGTCACTAAGTCCCAGTCCCTGAGACTGCAGAGATGAACAGTATTTCAAAATCAACAGCAAAAAAACCTACCTCTTGAAACATAAGGGAGAGAGAAAATAAACCGAGCTTCAGTACATTGGCAGACATACTAAGTGTCGTGAAGACGAGCAAAGTGGCACGCGGGGTTGTGGGGAGGGGCAGGAGGAGGGGCGTCGGCTTGCTCTTCAGTGGCTTTGCACATTCTCTCCCTGGTAGAGGCTTGAGGAGAAGATCTGTGTAAATTGGGGCTCCGGAGACCTGGTCCGCCATGTTCTCCAGCTGTGGGGCTTGCCCAGGAGGACTTCAGGAGGGTTAGCTCTAGTCACCAGAAGGCCACGGTGACCACAAGAGCTGCCTGAGTGGAGGGGTGGAGCAGAGGCAGTGAGAGGCCGTAAGCCATGGAGGCGGCGAGGAGCCGCACTGTGCTCGGAGCTGGTCTGGCTTCCCAGGAGCCAGCGAGATGGTGGAGTGGATGGAGATGGGGCCAATGGAGGCAGCTTCGAGGAGAGGCCGGTGGAGGGAGGGAGGGAGCCGAGCCTGTGTCAGTGAGACCCTCCAGGAGTGAGGCATCCAGACAGCGGGGGGAGGGGGGCCAAGAAGAAGACAGCCCCTGCCAGGGCTTCTCTCCTCCCTGTGTGATCTGGGACAAGTCCATTAATGTGAAAAGGGGGTAAAGACACAGTTGGTCTGTGGAGGGTCGCAGGAAGTCATGCAGGCTGTCACAGCCAGGGTCCCTTGGACTGGCCAACCCTGTGCTGCTGCAGACAAAGCTGCTTGTTATTCTCCCCACTCCTTGTCTTGGGACTCAGAAGGTGCCCCCCCCCCACCCCGCAGAGGTCTGTGAGTCCCGCCTTCCCAGGACAGGCTGGTCTGTGGGCCCTGCCTTCCCAGAACAGGCTGCTTTGCTGCCCTTCCCAGCTGACAAGCTCACGTGCGGATGTTATCTGCCCGCTGGTCAAGTTCACTTTTCTGGGTTGTCTGTTGGAAATCTTAACAGACTTTGTCTCAGAGTCTGGCTCTGTGTCTGCCTGGCTTTAGGAACATTTATTTATAGCCACTTCTGTCTAGACCCCACCGTTTCCTTCTCCCCTCATGAGTTCGTTCAGCAGCTGCTGAGCCTATGCCTGCCAAGTAGAAGGCCTGCTGCCACCCTGAGATGAGTGTCCAGGGGACTCGATGACTCAGACGCAGGCCTGCCCTCCAGATGCTCACCATCTCAGGAGGAAGAGGACGTGAAGCACACAGGCCTTGGAGCGGGGCCAGGGCAGGAATCGCCCCTTCTGAGCACACCAGGCACCCTCAGACGTCTGCCCTCAGCTCATTACCAGGAACCGTGCTGGGGTACGAGGAGAATTAACTCCCAGAGAACCTCAACTTTCCCTGCTGTAACACTGACATGTACCCATTTTGAAACTGTCTACTTTTCCTGCTAGACTACAACCTTTTGAAGGGCATAGACATGTCACATTGGTACACAGAGCCTAGCAGAGTGCCCTGGCATCAGTAGAAATTAAATAAATACTGGTAGGCTGAGTGAGACTTAGGAAAGTCATCATGTGTTAGGACAAGGTCATACTGCTAGTAAGTGTTATGACTAAGCGTAGAAACTGGCAGCACCTGACCTCAAGGCTTAGACTCTGTGACAGCAGAACGCCAGCCAGTGGGAACGAATGGCCAGATGTTGCAGAAGGCATTTGACACGGGCTTTGGAGAATGGTACGAGTTAAGCCAGCAGCTATGGGAAGGAGAAAGCATGCAGGCCGAGGAAACAGCTCTCCTTAATTACTTGAGTGATACCAAGAAAAGTTGTTTTAACTGCCCCAGATGTCTGGGGGAGGCCTCTGCTGTGAGGTCTGGCTTCACCCCCAGGCTGTGTGGACGAAGCTGCCCTTCCCCGCCTCTGTGTCAGGCAGGTGTGGACACATCTCTTCATGGGAAGTCTGGGGGAGGTTCCCTGGAGCCAGGATAGCATCTGACTTGTCAGCGAACTCCAGAGATACACTGGTGAGAAGGGTGTTGTGGCCTGAGTCCCCTGTCAGTACCTGAAGAAGCCCGTGCTGACGACATGGCCATTGTTCTAGAGTGTTCTTCACCCAGCAAAGGGACCTAAAGTTGGCAGTTGTCGACAGGAAGGGTTGTTTTGTTGGTAGCCGTAGGATGTGCTAGTAGGGCTCAGAGAAGGACTGTCTAGCCCAGCCTAGGGCTTCAGGGAAGGCTGTGACGTATTTGGTAAATCCCTAAGGATGAGTAGAAATTTCTGGGTGAGCTAGGCTGGAAAGAGCATCTCAGGCAGAGGGGAGAGCAGAGAGGCCATCAGGAGCAGGATCTCTGAAGGGGCCCTGGAGCATTTCCACCAGGCTGAGCCCAGGATCGAAGGGTCAGCCCCAGACAGCTCGCTCAGCAAGGGGACAGTGTCAAGGGTCACGTGTGCCTGCCAAGGAGTGAGGCTGTGTCCTGTCTGATCTTGACTCGTGTGTTTTGGCACTGTTGATGCCAGGCTCTGCTCTCTGAGTGCTTACGCGTACTGAGTCTTTTCATTATTACCACAACCCTATGAGGAAACATTGTTATCATCTCCATTGTACAAATAAGGAAATTGAGGGACAGAGAAGTTAAATAATTAGCCACCACTGACTGCTCTGATAGGGATCACAATAGACAGTCCTGGAGAAAAATGCGGAAAATTCAAACTCACAGAAAAGACCCAGGCCTACTGGTCTGACAAACACTGGGGAAACCTCAAAAGTATGGCCACTAGATACTCTCTTAACTCAGTAATGAGGTCTCCCCTGAGGTTCACTCTTCAGCCAAAGATTAGGCAGGGCCCCATCCAAAAAGTATGGAACTCAGTGGGCACAACAGCCCTGGGGCAAGGGCTGGAGGGAACAGGAAAGCTATACAAATGGAAATGAGGATCCCAAGATCAAGAAGGGGACAAGGCTGACGTGTTATGAGGTTGGCATCTGGTGTCACGAAGCAATATATAGATTAATTGCTTAATGAGAAATTAATTTGCTCTATAAACTGTCATCTAAAGCCAAACAAAAAATAAATCGTTTTCCTGGGGTCCTATGGAAACTCTGGTGACCCAGGAGCCAACTGCTACAGCTGTTGGCCCAAAGGTCGGCAGTTCACATGCACCAGGTGCTCCTTGGAAACTCTGTGGAGCAGTTCTGCTCTGTCCTCTGGGGTCACTGTGAGTTCAAATCAACTCAGTGGCAATGGGTTTCAGACTTTGTGGTCATACAGCTAGCAAGTGGCAGTGTTTCCAGTGAGGGGAGAGGTGCCATCAGGTCTGTGGTGACATTGTGACCCAGGAATTAGGAGATGAGAGACTTGAACCCAGAAGGTAGAAGAGCAGCCGGGGGCTCTTGTGGTCTGGATAAGATGTGACAAGGGCTAAGGCACTAGCAATCAGTCTTCTGAAGTTATTTGCAGAATTGAGTGTTAGGGGAGTGAGCGTGTACATTGTTTTTTTGAAAGGCTTTTACTGGTTTCTCAAAGAGATCTCTGATGCCAAACCAATTTTATGTTTTGTTGTAGTAAAAGTACGTATAACAAGCACTCACCAGTTCATCCTTTTTTTACGTGAAGGACACAGTGACATTGATTATGTCCACATCAAGCAACTGTCACCACCTTCCATTTCCAAGTTACTCTACCACAATCGATACAACAAAACTGATGTTGAAATCACTGTAAATCATTGTATTTCTTGGCATGAACTTAGAATTTCTTTGTCTTCTCACTTGGCGGACGTGATTCCGCAAACTGTGGATTGTAAGAAAAGCCTAAGGCGTTCAGTAAAATGTGACTCTGAGGTCCGTCTTGAGGTTCTGACTTACTAAGTCTCAGGCAGGGCCTGGTTATATGTGTTTCCAAACACATCCTTGCTGATTCCGCTGCAGATGGCAACGTGACACCAACCGTGAGCAACACGGACTCTCGCGTTTCCTCACGGTCTCTTCCAGCCATGACGGTGTCCACGGTCGCCGATGTCCTGGCAGTCCCCCTTTGACCAACCTCTGACATTGACCTTTCTCCTAAGCAATGAAACCATGTTTCCAACTTGACTCAAAACCCAGCCTGCCCTAAAGAGAAGGCGCGCTCCTTGTTCTCTCCTCTTTCAGTGAGGGCAGCAGTACCGCCTGACCTCACAGGTCGGCAGCCTGAAAGTCGTTGATGACCCTTCGTCTTGTCTCAGCCTCCGTGGCCAAGCGGACCTCTGCTCTGCTTCTTAAATACCTGTCACATCTCTCCTTTCTGTCCCTGCTTGTTGCTGGAACCCGAGCGACATCTCTTTAGGCTTTTATGTGGACCTCAGCTTAAGGACTCCTGACATATGGGGTAGAAAAAAGAAACAAAAGCTCTGTGAACAAGGCTGAAAAGGAGTCACCAAAGAGCAAACTGAAGGACCAGGAGAGGGGCGTCTGGGACCTAGGAGTGAGCCAGTGAGAGTATAGTCAGTGGAGTTTGGTTTAGTGAGAGAGATCACCCGTTCTGAGGACTGAGAAGTATCCCTTGGAGTTGGGCAGTGTCAAGCCAGTCACCTGTCTGGAGCTGCTTAAGTGTAAGCTTGGGGACAGAAGCCAACGAGAGGGCTAGAGAGCAGCCAGTAGGAAAGCATCTTGATGGAGAGGGAGAGCCCGAGGAGGAGGGGCCCGCTGCTCAGCCGGCGTCAGCCAGACCCCCTTTCCCGCTGAGCGCGTGCTTAACCCTGTGACTGACTCCACCATAATGGGTTGGGTTGGGCTTGGGTTTTGGTAATCGTGTGGTGGGGGCTGTGGCAAGAGAGAGAAAAGGAGTCACTGGGCTATCCCAGCTGAGCCCTGAATCTCTTTATATTGTTGGTCACCCTGGTTCCCAGGCCTGTTGGGAAGACAAGATCAACCCCCAGGACAGAATCTGGTGTCTTCACCTGGAGGGCACTGGGCCGAGCGAGACTTGTTCTGGGAGAGGGAGAGACGGTGTGGATCTTCCTCTTCCCAGTAAGAGACTCAGCCACAAAAGCCAGCTCATGACTGGCCCTCCGGGGGAGCGGAGGGCAGCCCAGCTGTCCTCAGAGGTGCTTGGCCCAGCTTCCCCCGAGCCTCCTCCGTCACAGGAGCCAGTCCGTCTCCGTGGACCTAGGCCACAAGATAGAGCCAGGATCCACGTCAAGAGGCACCAGGCAGCCTCAGCGTAGCCAGAGGCAGACATGTGGCCCTGCTCCCACCCACCAGAGCTGGTCTCGCTTGGGCCTGGGCCCCAGGGTGGAACTGAGATCCCTTGAGAGGCCCTGGGCAGCCTCAGCAGTCTCCCGCTGCTCACAGGCCCACCCTTAGATTTCCCTTTCCTGACTCAGTCCCAGGCTGCCATCCCAGGCCGCTGTGAGAGCAAACGCTGAGGTCAGTCTCTGGCAGATACTCTTATTTAGTAGCTTCTCTCTAAGAACAAATGGAGTGGGATTGTGATGGAATGTTCCCATGGGTCTCCAGGGACCCACTTACTCAGTTTCTGGGTCACTGATTCAGCAGGCGTTAGTGCCAGCAACAGATGAGGGCAGTGCAATCCCTGCCTTCAGGGAGGCGCAGTCTGGGGGCAGTCAGAGACTTAGGCAGGACAGACTGGCGAGTGCAGTATCAGGGGCAGAAACGAGCACGCACTGCAGGAGCCCGTCTTTCCTGGTAGATCTGAATTGGGTTTTTTGTTTTGTTTTTTTTCTCAAGTTCTACTCCAGACTCATGTTTTCCAGCAAGCCTTCCATGGGGAGTCCTGTTCCACTCAGTTTGCTTTTTGACCTTAAGCCCTTTTGTGAGCACTTCCAGAATTGACACTTTGCCCTTCTGGTTTTTGTCTTAAGTGCCTGGACAAGCCCTAGGAAGGATTTCTAGGGTGGAGAGGATGCCAGGCAGACAGTGTGCTGGAAGGCTGTGACTAGGGAGGTGTGTCAGCCTGGGAGGAGGCAGAAAGCCATTCTTGGACTTGGAGGGAGAAGTGGGGCCAGAGTGGAACAGCAGTGGACAAGCCCGCATCTGAGCAGGCAGAGAAAGCCTGAGTGGGGTGGCTGGGGTGGGCTACAGGTCTTCCCATGGCTATCAGTTTTTTATCTCTAGGCACGTTAGTGCTTTCATACCTCAAGTCCAGGGACAGCCTCAGTTAAGGTCCAGGGGCAGCCTCAGTTAGGTTTCAGAATTATACACAGAAAAATTGGGGTGTTTTTCCTGTTTTTCTTTTTAAGGGAGAGATTTCAACTGATACGCAGAAGTGCTCTATGATCTCTGGTTTTAAAAAAGTTACTACAGAACCAGAGCTAGGACAGACTGCCTCGGCCTGCTCCTCCCCTTCCCCTGACCACCCTGTGCCCTGCCTGCTGTGGGCAAGGGCTGTCTGCTTTCTGCCAGGCCTTAGTGGTCAGAGTAGTCCTTTTACAAAGGATGGGGAAACTGGAACTCAGGGAAGCGAAGCAACCAAGTCAAAGTCCTTTCTCCTCAGGTTCAGCCTGAAGCTTCCTTAGGTTTTCGTTTCTCACATGTGACTGTGAAAGAAGTGACAGGGTCAGGGTTTTTAAGTGCCCACAGATGCCTGTACACAGCCCAACAGGACAATAGCGTTGGACTGGCTTGTTCTAAAAAAACCCTCTCCAAGGAGAGACGGGTTGCTCCTTCTGCTCAGAGCAGCCTGTTAGATCCTGGAAAAAATCCGTCAACCTGGTAACTCAGCACCACATAGAACAAACCCAACAGCATATTTTCACCAATTTTTATCCCCCTCTAATCAACTGGTCATTTTATTTGTATTGAGAAAACAACCTTACAAAGGTATAGAGACAAAAGTTTTATTAATGGTTGCCAGGGGTGGGAGAAGGGGTAAGGGGCGTCATTGTTCAGTGAGGAGAGTGGCTCCTTATGGCCGTGGGAAACGTGGCAATGATTATTGGTGTAATCACAATATGAGTAACGTCACTGATAACGCTAAATTATTCAGGGGTCCCTGGGGGCAGAAACAGTTACTTGCTTGACTGCTTACTGAAAAGTTGCCCCCCTTTCCTCACCTTGGAAATACAGGCCTAACTCTCTGTTTTGAAGGGTCACAGCCATTGAAAACCACACAGAGCAGTTACTCTGTGCACACATGGGGTTGCCATGAGCAAGAATCAACTCAGCACCACTGACAACAAAGCCTTGAGTGTGAAAAATGTTCACTTGGCAGATGTGTTCTGTACGCAACACACATGCGCACAGAGCAGGCTGTAAAAGTCAGTCGCTCGTGAGAATCAGCCTTCCCTTTCCTCTGCGGCTCTCATTCTTTGGTTTTCTTCAGAGCTAGTGGAGGGTGAGGCGGAAGTCGTGTCTGTGCAAGCCCACATCATACAGGGCCTGTTGCAGAGGAAGTGGGAAGCTTGTTTCTTAATTTAAAAAAAAAATTGTTGCTATCGAATTGATCCCAGCTCGTGGCAACCCTGTAGGACAGAGTAGAGCTGCCCCGTAGAGTTTGCAAGGAGCGCCTGGTGGGTTCAGATTGCAGACCTTTTCATTAGCAGCTATGGCTCTACATCACCATGCCACCAGGTTTCCTTTTCTTCTTCTTTTTTAATTTAACAAAGAGAATGTTATGTGTGCATATAAGTTTTTAAAAATTCTACTCATGCATTTATCCAACAAATAATTACTATTTTTAAAGAAAATACTTGGTGATGAATTTAAATTTCTTCAACTGATAAGTGCCGTGGACAAATCAGGGTCACGATACCTGTGGAGAGTGTGTGTAGTGCAGCGTTAGGGTCTCCGAGGTAAGGTAAAGATACTGAGGGGACAGTGGGGCTCTGGGGCAAGGTCCAGTCTGGAGAACAGTGGGGACAAGCACAAAACAGATCCCAAAGGAGTCATAAACCCAGATTAGCAAGGCATATCTTCAGTAGAATAAATTTCTTTTTCTTATCTTTGCATTTAGATTTCATCAGTGGAGTAAAAGAAGCAGAGATAGACAAGTGGCTTTTCAAATGGAAGAGGGAAAAAATAGTGGTTTTTGTTAACCACAGTTTAATTTGAGCCTAAGGTGTTAAAAACAACAGCAAAAAAGGAACTTGTGGCCATAATTGTAATAAGGAAAATCATGGTTGGTTTTTATGCCTCTGTTTAGTGGCAGGCACGTTTTAGTCCTTGACTGTCTCTGCTCCTGGCCGCCCTCGTAGGGCAGTGTGTGGCAGGCACCCCCGCCGCTGCTCCAGCCCCACTGGGGACCCATGGCTCCTTGGCCGAGCGCCGCCTCTCTGCCTCCTCCGCTAGCTCATGCCGTGTCTCCTATGCCTGGGACCCCACATCCCCTTCCTGGATTTGCCTGGAAGTTGGAAGCTTTTCACCCTTAGGCCCACGCCATGTTTCCTTCCGAAGGTCCCCTCAGTTTCCGCAGCAGGAGAAAGTTTGAATTTCTTGTGTAGCTGTGGGCCTGCTGCAGGCAGGGCCTGCAGCCTTCATCTCTTTCCCATTCAGTGTTTGTTGACTCACTGTCCTCTGTGCTTGTTGGGCTAAAACAGCCAATGCCTTTGCCATTGAGTCTGTTCTGACTCACAGTGACCCCACAGGGACCAGAGCAGAACTGTACTCCTTAGAGTTTTCAATGATTGATTTTCTAAAAGTAGATTGGCAGGCCTTTCTTCTGAGGCACAGCTGGGGGAACTCAAACCTTCAATCTTTGGTTAGTGGCCAAGGGTATTAACTGTTTGTATCGTCAAGGGACTCCTTGTCAAACTAAGTAAGGCTAAAATATTGTGCCCAATTTCAGGACCCAGGCACTAAGAAAAAAATAGGACAGAGGGGGCCTTACAGCTTTGCCCGATGAATTCTGGCTGAAGGAATCGAGGTGTTCTGCAGTTGTCCAGTGGACTGTCAGGCGACATCCAAAAAGTCCTCTGTAACCCTGAAGAGGAACGAGTGAGTGGGATGTCACTCAGAACAAGAAAAGCCGTCAAGTAGTTAAAGCCAGTTTGCAACAAGATGGTCTGCTTTGGAAAGAATAATTTCCCTGTCCCTGCAAGGTTTCACTTCAAGGCCCAGTGTCCACTTGTCCAGGCTGCGTTAGAGGGTGTTATGGATCAAAGTATGTCCCAGAGGTCTGTGCTATAAACCCTACCCCTGCACCTGCAGGAGGGATCCCACTGGGGAATGGCGATTCCCGTGTTCTGCTGATGAAACCGTCTGTCATCAGCGTGTCTTAGCTGATCACCCTGTGAGTTACAGAAGAGCAGATCAGGCACAGGAGAAAGCAGGCAGAGTTGGAGGAAGATAGAGGCCCTGCTGCTTGAACACGTCCATGGAGTTAGGGAACAGCAGCTGAGAAGACACAGGACTAGAGCCACAGAGAGGGAAAGCACCCTGAATTCACACTTGTAGCCTCCTGAACAGTGAGAAGATAAACCTCTCTTTGTTAAAGCCACCCTCTGTGGGAGTTCTGTTACAGCAGCACTGAGTAACTGAGGGAGCATCCCAGAATTGGATGCAGGATTGGACTAGGTCCTCTCAAGGGTTATTTTCAGTTCTGCAATTCTACAGCAAACATTTATTAGGCATCTACTTCTGAATTCAGAAGAGCTTGTGGAAGGAAGGATATCACTGTTAGTGTCAGATGGATCTTAGCTGAAAACAGAAAATACCAGAAAGATTTACTGTTTTTTATTGACTACACAAAGGTATACAACTGTGTGGATTATAACAAGTTATGGATAACACTGCAAAGAGTGGAAATTTCAGAACATTTACTGTGCTCATGAGGAATCTGGGGCACAGTTAAGTCATTCCAACAGAACAAGGGGACACTGAACGGTTTAAAATCAGGAAAACATGTGTCAGGGTTGCATTCTTTTACAATACTTATTCAGCCTGTGTGCCAAGCAAGTAATTTAAGAAGCTAGACTACGTGACGAATGGGACCTCGGGATTGGGGGCAGACTCAGTAACAGCCTGCCGCATGCAGATGACATAACCTTGCTTGCTGAAAGCGAAGAGGACTCGAAGCACCTAGTGATAAAGATCAAAGACCACAGCCTTCACTGTGGATTACACTTTGACATAAAGAAAACAAAATTTCTTCCCACTAGACCTATGAGCAACATTGTGATGACTGAAATTGTCAAGGATTTCATTTTATGTGAATCCACAGTCAACACTCCAGGAGCGTTTTGCATTGGAAAAAATCTACTGCAAAATACCTCTTTAAGTGTTGCAAAGCAGGAGTGTCACTCTGAGCGCTACAGTGCACCTAACCCAAGCCATGGTATTTTCTGTCACCTCATAGGCGCATGAAAGCTGGCCATTGGATAAGGAAGACCAAAGAAAAGTGGATGCTTTTGAATGGGTGGTGGCAAAGAATATTGAATATGCCACGGATTGCCAAAGGGTGAACAGATCTCTCTCAGCAGAAGTACAACCAGAGTGCTGCTTAGGACCTGGGATGATGGGAGTCCATCTCATGTGCTTTGGACATGTCATCAGGGGGGTCTGTTCCCTGGGGAAGGACGTCATGCTTGGTAAAGTGGAAGGTCAACGAAAAAGAGGAAGACGCTCCGCAAGATGGGCTGACACAGGGGCTGCGGCCGTGGGCTGAGGCCTCGCGGTGATGGGGAGGTCGACACAGGACTGGATGGTGTCTCGTTCTGCTGTGCACGGGGGGCCCCTGCGTTGGAATCGACTTGCTAGCACGGAACAGCAACAACAGTGGGAACTGGGAGTAACCTGTTCAAGTCTGGGCCACCCTTGGGTCAGCTGCAAAATGGGGATAGTAAATACTGCATCAGTTATGAAGTTTAGGTGCTTTAATACATGATCTTATTTAACATGGTGCCTAGAATACTGTAGACAGTTGACAAACTGTCATTGTAATTTGTTCCCTGTGCTGTTGCCTTTTCCCCGAAAGCAAAGCCGTGACTCTTTCTAAGCTGTAGAAGGTTTTGGCACAGAGCCTCTTCTCTGGTCTATGGGGAATGAAAATGTGTCCTTGCGCAGGGAGACCCTCCCACAGACAGCTGGAAGCTCTGACACTTGGAAGGTTTCCTTATGACATGTAGCAGTTAGCCACAGTCTCAGAAAAGGGCAGAGCCTGCTTCTGTCCCCAGCAGCTGAGGCTGATGCTTACATTTCTTCTTGCTCTGCAGTGAACAGAGCATCTGCCAGGCTCGGGCTTCCGTGATGCTCTATGATGACACCAGCAAGAAATGGGTCCCCGTCAAAGCTGGCCAGCAGGGATTCAGCCGGATCAACATCTACCACAACACTGCCAGCAACACCTTCAGGGTCGTGGGCGTCAAGCTGCAGGATCAGCAGGTGAGTGCCAGGGTGTCGGATTGGAACACAGGCAGGCCACGCATGCACGCACGCACAGCAGGTGAGTGCCAGGGTGTTGGATTGGAACACAGGCAGGCCACGCATACACGCACGCACAGCAGGTGAGTGCCAGGGTGTCGGATTGGAACACAGGCAGGCCACGCATGCACGCACGCACAGCAGGTGAGTGCCAGGGTGTCAGGTTATAACACAGGCAAGCAACACAGAGAAAGAGAGAGAGAGCGAGCAGGTGAGTGCCAGGGTGTCGGATTATAACACAGACATCACACACACACACACAGACACGGCGAAAAGAGATGGGAAAAAAACAGGGTCAAGACTGGGAGGCAGAAAATCTTGGTTCCAATTCTCCCTGTGCTGTTGACTAGACGTGAGACTCTTGGACTTGAATTGTCTCATCTGTCCGATGAAGACTTTCACCACGGCCTCCCTGCTCCACAGGGTTGTCATCAGAACACTGTAGAAGAATAGACGTGAAGGATCTTTGAAAACTAAAACTCACTGTATCAATGTGATACTCGTATTCTAAACCTGCATGTTCATATGTAGTATGGCAGTGAAGATGTTTGGTCCTCAGCACCCTAGGTCTTGCTTTGAAAGGCATGTCCAGGGGCTCTGGGGAGTCTGGGGATCCTTTCTCTCCCCAGCAGCACATCCTGGACAAATCAGACAAGACAGTGTTGGTGGGTGCACCTGGTAAATACCTGTGCACATACTTGGTAACAGCTCTACTCAGCTGTGCCGTGAGTCGTTGTACACACGTAACTAGGAACTAGCCTGAAGCGGAGATGGTGGAAAAGGGCTCGTCTAGCTCAACCAGGGTGGCTTGGTGACTGCTTCAGTGCTGCCCCTGCACCTCGCAGAGACCGGTGAGGACAGTGTTAGCCACAGAGTTAGCAGAGACGTGGTTTCAGCGTTTGTGAGAACTCGCCTCAAGCAGCATCTGTCAGCCTTGGTTGGTCTAGGCTCTGCTAAAGGAGAGCAGGGTAGCTGCTGTCTGCACCAAACTCAGTGTGTTAGCACTTAGAAAAGAGAAACGAAACCTGGGGCTCTATTTTAGTGTGGTGTTGCCTGTTGAGTGGGTTGGTGCTGTGGCCAAAATAGATTCTTGTGGTAGAAGGGACAGCCCCACATTAGCACTCTCCATAAGGGGTAGTCTGTCCAAACCTGAACTCTTGGTACCTCCAAAGACTGATTTGCACAGATCTGTTTTCAAGGTAGTGCAGACTATGAGGTCGTACATTCCAACAAGACAAAAGTTACTTGGTACCTCTCCCTTGTTAATGAGTCTTAATGGTGGGAAGGTTTTTCTAGAAGCTTTCTAGAAGCTGCCTCTCTGTTCTTCCAAGTCCCTGGTTCTAGATCTGTCTTTCAGAAAAACAAGTCACACACTGCAGGGTATGTAGTGTCCTTGGCCTCAACTATGGTCACAACCAAAAACATCTCACACATCCACAGAATACCCTGTGAGCAGGGTGGACCTGGCTGAGAACCTTTGACAGGTACAGTTCCTGGGTTATAGTAGGTATTTCCTAAGTCATTGCTTTTTTTATGGCAAGTTTTCCATTCCCTTCATGCCTCGTTGTCACCCTCCAAGGCTCACTAGGATAGCAGCAGGGTGTGCTGGAAACCAGGGCACAAGGCTGGGGAACTGGATTCCCCGAAACCCTCCTGTACTTCTTTCTCAGGAACCATCACACCTCACTGCCTTCATTGGAGGAAATCACATGTAGAGGCTCATTTGGAAGGAACTGTTTTGCTACCCAAGGAGGGACTGGCCACATGCCTCAGTGAGCTCCCTTACCAACGCAGAGACATCACGTGGGGTCTGACTTACAGGGCTCCTAGAGTCTGACAAGAGAAGTTACCAACACAGCCTTCATTTGGAATTGTGTGTTCAAGAGACAGACTTCTAAGATGTGATTGATACTGTCTCCCAAATAGATGAGAAATGTTAGGAACATAAAAGAGATTCTTAGTAAACCAAGGTATCAGAGAAGAGGAGTGACAGGAAACCTGGTGTGTGATAACTTCTAGGGACCTCAGGAGAGAAGACTGATTTCCACAGATCTGTTTTCCAGTCTGCATGGACTTCAAGGTCAAACATTTTAGAGAGATAAAAATTACTGATTTTGTAACCAAGGAGTATATTAGATGTGTGATACTGCTTATGGTTCATGAAACACTTTAGTATCTGTTTCAGTCTCCCACTAATCCCCTGAGGACAGCACTGTACCAGTTGTCTTTCCTTTGATAAATGGGTGAATATAAAACCAGGTGATAATTTTTGTGGAGGCAAAGATGGGCAAGGTACAGTATCATTAGCCAAGGTCTAACCTGAATCATTGAAAAGCAAAGATGTCACTTTAATAACTAAGGTACAGTTGACCTAGGCCTCAATCTTTCTAGTAGCTTCCTATGTACCTGAAAGCTGGAACAGTGGAAAAAGAAGACCAAAGAAGAATTGATACATTCAATATTATTAAGATGTCATTTCTTAAAAGCTGCCAAGCTGCCACCCGAGGACACAGCAAATGGTCCCAACTCAGCAGGAACAGATGCTCACCGAGGACCAAAATGACATGCGGTAAAGACAACCGAGAAGACAGAGAGACCCACAAGAGTGGGTGCCTACATCGACTTGGGACTGGAAGAAGCAGATGGTGCCCGGCCGTCACCAGCGATAGCCACCATGGAGCTCACAGAGTGGAGTCTCACTGACAACACAAGAATAAAAAGAGGTACATCATGAGATCTCCACTAAAAGACCTCAATTGATGGTCCAGCGGTTTTGGGGTTCCTCTGAGAGCATGACCCCCTGCTCTGATGCTGCCCTTTCCCCTAAATTATAACAAAGGTCTACTCTTTGGACAGGAATGGATTGGACTTGGCAATGCAGAGTGACCATATATTGGATGCACTTTATGGTTCTATACATCTATAGGATATCATCTTGCTGGCCTCTGGCTAGAGGAAGGGGAATGGACGGAGAGGAGGGGAAAGGAGGCTGTTGGAAGGATGAGACATGTATGGAACAGAAAGGAATAGTGTGCAGTCACCGGACAGGGAGAGCAGTGGAAGCTGCATATAGGGGGGCATGTAAATTTATATGTGAATGTACATTTTCACTCAGTTATGTTAAATAAAAATGAAAATTAAAAAAAAAAAAAGATGTCATTTGTTCCCAAATTGATTTGTAAATTCAAAGTAGCCCCAGTTAAAATCCCAACAGGTGTTTGTGAAATCCTCAACAACCTCACTCTTTTCTCCATTTGTCAAGAAGTTTCTTGTTGATCCAGTTGTGTGGACTTTTGTTTTCTTCATGTTGAGGTGTATTCTGTGCTGACTGCTGTGGTCTTTAATCTTCATCAGTAAGTGTTTCAAGTCCTCTTCATTTTCAGTAAGCAAGGTTGTATCACCCTGTAGTCCAGATTGTTAATGAGTCTTCCTCCAATCCTGCTGTCCCCTTCTTCTTCACATAGTCCAGCTTCTTGGATTATTTGCTCGGCATGCCAGCTGAATAGGTATGGTAAAAGGAGATAACCGCAACCCACACTTTCCTGACTTTAAACTATTCAGGATCCCCTTGTTCTGTTCGAATGAGTGCAACAAAACACTGTCTTGGTCATCTAGTTCTGTTAAATAGAAATACCACAAGCGGATAGCTGTAACAAAGAAAAATGTATTCTTTCACAGTCTAAGAGGCTGGAAGTCTGAATTCAAAGTGTTGGCTCCAAGGGCAGGCTTTCCCTGTCTGTCATCTCTGTGGGAAGGTCTTTGTCGTTAGTCGTCTCCAGCTGAGGACCTTATCTGAGCAGGGACCCTGGGTCCAAAAGATGTGCTGCTCTCCTGGCTCTTGTTTTTGGAGGGTATGAACTCCCCCATCTCTCTGCTTGATTCTCTGTTTTACATCTTAAAAGAGATTGGCTGAAGACACAACCTAATCTTGTAGGCTGAGTCCCGCCGCGTTGTCTACTGCTGCTAATCCTCCCTCATTAACGTCATAGGGGCAGGCCTGAGAACGCAGAAAAATCGCCTCAGATGACAGGATGCTGGACGGTCACACCGTGCTGGGAATCATCTAACCGAGTTGACACAGTTCAGCCCGTAACAGTATCAATAACTTGTCGGTGGTTTTTAGACTGAAAAGTCAAACCAGGAATTCAGTGGAGAGCCCTGGCTTTGTGAGCAGCGCTGTCATTGTTTTCGTGGTGGTGGCAGAGCGCTTGCGGCAGTTGGCAGCAGGCCTGTGACTAACGTCAGCTGTGTACAGCACAGGACCTGGAGAATTCATCAAGCAGGGGTGTGTCCCCTGGAAAGGCTTCACTGTACTCTCCGAATCTAAAATCGGGACAGAGTAGAACTGCCCACCCCACAGAGTTTCCAAGGAGTACCTGGCGGATTTGAACTACCAGCCTTTTGATTAGCAGACATAGCGTTTAACCACTACGCCACCAGGGTTTCGAGTCTTTAGTCTTCTTCAGAAATGAAGCTCCGGAGGGCCCGGCGAGAACCGGACTGCAAGTGATGGGAGTAAGGACGTTCGCTCCCCCTGCTGGCAGTGAGGAGCACTGCCAGCAGTGTAAAATCCTGGCCTAGGAACTTGGCCTCTAAGCTAGTTCTACCACTCCTACTGTACTGTGTGACTTTGGACAAGTCACTCTTCCTCCCTGGGCCTCAGTTTTCCCACCCGTGAAAGAGAGGATTGGGTGAGATGGTCTCTGGGGTCACTGCAGTCCGCTTCCATGATCCCCTTGAGCGTGCTTTCTCCAGGTCCTCAGTGGGCACTAGCCCTCCCCGAGGTCCTGTGCCTGTGGCTCCCCCTCCAGACTGCAGCCAACTAGAGATTCCAAACCAGGATTCTCAGTCAGGCAGCTCTCACCTTCCCAAGAGTGTCCCCTCCAGTGTCTGGAGGCAACAGTTTTGAGACACTGAGGGGTTGGTTCTCTTTTATCTAGCTTCCATATCCCTCAGCCATTCTTGATATCACGTGGTTTCCAAATCTTATTCCATTTGAACCATTTTAATAAAAGTACAGCATCAGAAAAACAAAAACAGGAAAAAATGAAAACTGAGCACAGCTCTCATCGTGGGTTTACTGGGGAGGAGCATAGTGAGCTTTTCCCTCCCGGACACTGGTCACTGGACTGCTGCTATCAATACGTCTTCTTTTTTTTCATAGCAGTTTTAGCCACAAGTCACTTCGTTAGTTCTTACCATGCAGAGAGGCCACAAGAGCTCTGGCATTTCCTCGGGTTCCCTACAGCTTGCGCGTAGCTGGGGGTGTGTGACTCTGTACTGCTGCTACAGATAAGAGAGGGCCATGCGGGAGCCTGTGGACAGCTGTTGGCCGAGATTCCCTCATGCCACTGTATAGTGATTAAGTTGTGAAACAGTTGTTTCTTTAGTGGTTGTGGTCTCTTTTCTGCCCTCAGCTAGGAACTCCCACAGCCGTTCTCCCCTGGCTAACACTCAGACAGAAGGTGTCCTGAGCACTGCCTGTGTTTGCATCCTCTGCTCTTCCTTTGTCCAGCAGCCTGGCAGCATGGGGCTGGCAGGGTGAACAGGCCATGCCGTGGAGTTCTTCCACTGTGTCCAGCAAGCCAGCAGGGCATCGTGGCCATGTCTCACGTCTCTTTGCCTCTCCAAAGCTTTTCTGGAGCTCTCCTGCATGATGGGGGACAGTGGAAAGAGTTACTCCAATCTCAGACCACAGAATCCTGAGCCAGAGGAGATCTGAGACCTAAACAATCCCTGTTCATCACATTGCTAGCAGATGACCGCAGACCCCTCCTGACTCTAGTTAGATGCTGTTGTTCGTAGGGATCTTAATATTTCTCAGCACAGTGACTACGTACTCTGTGCCAGGAATGGGGTGAGGAACTGGCACAGCATACTGCGAGGGTGCCATGCCGTAGCCATCTACCTGGTAGCTTCTGTAGTGTTGGGCCATGTGACTCTGAGTCAGCAGGGGACAGGGGACATGTCCTCTTCTCCAGGCTGCCCACTGCCTTCCCTGTGCACCACCCTGGGGTGCTTGGAAGTGACACCCCTTTACACATTGGAAAGAGCAGAGGTCGAGAAGTCAGACAGATGTGACGTAGGATCCTTCGACGACACCTTACTGTCAGGATTCTGTCTCTGTCTGCCCTGTGTCCTGTCCCTTGTCAGGCCTGGCCTTGTCCCTGGCAGTCACAGGACGGTTGTGGACTCATTAGTTCTAAAGATATGATAGTACTGCATGTTCCTGTGGTTCGCCGACTTTTCAAGTCATCCTTTTAGTTAACAGCCCACTTAGTAACACGTTCCAGGTGCTAGGCCGTGTGACAAGGGCTGTGGGGAGCAGAGCTCTGAATTAGAAAGCTAGCAGTCCAGATAAGATGTATGCCACATGTGAATCCTTGCAGTCATCCCGGGAGGCCTGTGAAGCCAGGGTAATTATCCCCATTTAATAAATGGAGACACTGAGCCTGAGGCCAGTGTCCTGAGCACCTTGGGCCATGAGATTAGGGCAAGATCAGGACCCAGGGGACCTGACTGCAGCTCAGGTCTTTGCTTGTAGTCTAAATGAAATAGCTCCTTTTCAGACGTCTGCTGTTGTATATAGATAATGGTCGGAAAAGCTGCCTGGTACCACTGTCCGCTTTTTCTGATGTGGCCCCGGGTCCCTGTCCTTTCCTTTCGCAGCCCTGGAGGCACAGTGTCCTCACCCTATTGAGCCCCCTCCAGCTCACTTACACTGTACTTATTTACACATATTTCTCCCTGTTTCCCCTCAGGTTGTGATCAACTATTCAATTGTGAAAGGGCTCAAGTACAATCAGGCAACGCCAACTTTCCACCAGTGGCGGGATGCCCGTCAGGTCTACGGCTTCAACTTCGCAAGTAAGGAGGAGGCGACCACGTTCTCCAACGCCATGCTGTTTGCCCTCAACATCATCAACTCCCAAGAAGGAGGTAAGCAGGGCTTGGTCTGGGCCTGCTGCTTGGACACTCGAGTCCTCCTGTCCCCACAGTGCTGCCCTCCTGTGTCCGACCACTGCTGCTGCGCTGAGCTGACTTGACCTGGGGCCCCAGAGAAACCTGTTGCCTGTCTAGGTGTAAAGAGATGTTGACAGTTTGAAGGAGGAGAGAAGGGAGTCTTTTTGCCATTTGTGGGAAGTCGGTTTGTGCTGGAGCCTTCCTCCACCTGTCTCTCCAGGGCTGTTTGACCTTGGCCATTCTCCGTCTGTGTTCCAGAACACATGTGGCAGAGGTGGGAGAGAACCAGCATTGAAGTCAGTTTTCCATTCCTGTGTTTAACAACTTGACTCCTTACTTACTGAGTGCCACAAACTGGCTGAGCAGAATGGATAGAAATGACCAGGATTGAGCCTGTCCCTCAGGGCCAGTTCTGCCACGGCTGGCTGTGATAAAGTACAGCGGTGCTCAAACAAGGGGGCCCTAACAAGAGGTGCACCAGACCCTGGGCAAACAGAAGAGGAAATGAGCGACTCTGCCTGGACCTGGGCCTCCTGGGAGGCTTCAGCAGCAAGGTGATGCTGCAGCTGGGTTGGAGGGTGAGGAGCCCATAGGGCAGGGGGTGGTGCGCTCCAGACACAGGAAGGAGCACCCACTAGGGCGTGCAGGCTTGAGGGCATGTTGCGGGTGCTGGAAAAGCCAACAGTGCTGTGCCCCGGTGGCCTCGGCCACCTGTAGGAAGGGAATGGGAATGGGAGTGGAGTGGGGTTACATGGTGAAGGCCTGTGTCGGGGACAGTTCCAGATGGCCTTGGTGCTTGGTATAGACAGGGAGGGGCGCCTTGTGAAAACTGTCCTAATGGGGCGAATGACGCGAAGAAGCAAAACTACATGTGACTTTAGTTGGCAATTTGCAACATTGGCTCTGGATAGAGTCCACTTCTCTCCAGGCTGTGGGTATCTCAGCCACCCGGATCTGGTCCTACAGTTTGCTGGAGTGTTCCCTTGGCAGGGCCCAGTAAAGAGCCAGGCTTGGCGCCACTGCTGACCTGGTGCTGCCAGCTGAGGAACCCTGGGACAAATGAACTAGCTTCTCTGTGCCTCCGTTTCGTTGTCTGTGAGAGGGGGATGATACAGAGTTGTTTTGACGTGTAAGTGAGCTGGAGTGTACGAGGCTTAGTAGCCTGCCTGCCCATGATAGTCAGTCAGCATTGGCATCGGTGTGTGTCGTTACTGCCATCGCTGCTACTGAAATAGGAGTGGGAAGTGGAGAGACCTGGTCCTAAGGACCTGGAGTGAGGAGGACGTCACGCGTCTCTTGGGCCTGATGTCATGGAACCTCTGTGCCCAGTTACACACTGGGGGAAATGTGTTTAAGCAAACAAAACATGTGAGCGTGCCTCCCACAGAGCAGGCCCTCACAGAGTGCTTTTCTCTTCCCGCAAAGGCTCCAAGAATTGTGGGTTTACTGTTAAAACTTGGGGTGTGATATAAGGGGTGCTTTCAAGCCCAGCACTTTCGAATGACGAGCATGGGGCCTGGAACAGCACAGGAACCGAAATGCCAAATCCAAACCCACTGCCGTCAAGTCAGCACCTGCTCATGTCCACGCTGCAGGACAGTACAACAGCCCCCCAGGGTTCCCAGGGAGCCAACAGCCCCCCAGGGTTCCCAGGGAGCAGCTGGTCGATTCAGATTGCTGACCTTTGGTGAGCCGCCGAGTTCTTAAGGGCTGTGCCACTAGGCGTCTGGCAAGTGCTCGTGGCACTGTCTTTTTCTGCCTAAGAGCCATGTGCTTCATGTTCAGATAGGCAAGTGGACTGTTTCCCGTCTGAACTTACCCTCCCTGCCCCACGAATGAGGAAGGTGACGCCTCATTTTTATCTGTACGTGGGTTACACTGAGGGACAGCAAACAGGTTTTAACTCATTCCCATGACTAACTCAAGGCAACTGCCTAAATGACCTAAAAACTGCTCGGTTTTTGTTAAACTTGGCCGTAGAATCACAAGTAAATCAGTGAGTCTCTACCTCTGGTTTCTGGTAAGAAAGCTGTGACCTGTCATGAGGAAATACCAGGTAAGTCACACTGAGAACCCAAGTCTCCTTGGGAGTGAGTGAGTGCACCTTTTACTGGGTCGGGGAGGTCACCAAATAATTTGGGATCCATGGATACAGTGTGAGAAGCCTGACTTGGGACTTCGTCGTGAATAACACTTGCCTGTTCTGGTTCAGTTGGAAGTGGCCGTATTTCCCATTTCCACAGGGTATATGTGACCTTTGTGTGGATGGAAGGTGGGGCCTCTGTGGATCACACTTGTTTTCTGGGGGGAATAGCACAGCCACAGCACAGCGCCCAGGTCCCAGCCATATGGCCCACAGCATGGCGCTTGGGCCCCAGCTCTGCAGCCCGCAGCATGGCGTGGAGGTCCAGACCCTGCAGCTGCTGCTTTTTTACATCAGTGTGTCCCAAGGGCCCACCATCCAGATCCACAACCCCCACTGCTGCCTTCCCCAGGGACAACTGTGGTGTCGACTTCTGGATCTGTTGCCTGTTTTTGAGCTTTGTATAAGGGGAGTCATGCAAACCCTGTGACCTTTTTGTGTCTGCCATATGTCACTCATCACAGTTTGAGGGATGCATCTATGCAGTTGTGTACTGGTCATCAGTCCCACTTCACCGCCGTGTAGTGTTGCCTTGTATAAGAGCACCTCATGGCGTGCTGAGCTGTCCTGCTGGCCAGGGGCGCAGTGAACCCTCTGCGGTCATCCAGCACACGGGCAGCTTCTTGGCCACCAGTCCATGTCTGCCAACCGCACCCAAGGCTGCTGGAGATAGTGTTTTATGTTAGATATCGTCTGTGTCAGGGAGAAGTCACCCTTACCCTTTAGGACTCTGGTGGAAGGCAGCTTGGTGAGGCCAAGAAAACGTCTCTTGGGAAAAGCTAGGTCTGGTGTTAAATCTTTACCCTCTATGTGACCTTGGGGTGATAAACCTCACTCCATAGGGTTGTTATGAAAATTAAAGAGGAAATGATCTCAGATAATATTGATTCTTTCCCTTAGGGTCTTGTTCAATTTGGTTATGTTCTGTAAGCTTCAGTTGCCTTATTTGTAAAACAGGGGTCACAAGACATGTCTTACAAAGTTGCGAAGAGGCTGCAAGGGCCCAGCATGGTGACTGGTACCTAGTAAATGCTTGGCAAATACTCGTTTCTTCCTCATTGGTCTGTCTCCTTCTGGGGGAGCTATTGGAGTTGACGAGGCTCGCCTGGGACTGCACTGCCATTGCCTTCAAATGTGGTCTTCTAGAAGAGTCTGCGTCTCTTCCAGAGGTGCCCTAGCTCAGAATTTTCTATGTCTCTGCACCTTGTGTGTGAGGAGACGCTGGTATGGACTCTTCTGAGCTCTTCTAAGCTGGAGGAGAAGAGCTATTGAGATGCAGAACCTGAGTGTATGTTGTGTTTGCTCTGTACTTGGTCCTGCACCAGGGGTCCTGGTGATGCAGTGGTTAAAGTGCTTGCTGCTACCCGGAAGGTTGGTGTTTCAAATCCACCAGCTGCTTCTCTAAGGACCACAGCCTTTGAGACTCTATGGGGCAAATCTACTCTGTCCTATACAGTTGCTATGAGTCAGAATCAGTGGATCTTGTTCTGTGCAAAGTGTTTTCACATCCAACATCTTACCTGGCACCTACAATGGCCCTGTGAAATAAGTTCCCAGCTAGTGGCCCCATTTCTAGTAAGGAACTGGGGCCCAGCAAGGGTAAGAACTTGACTCATTTGTAATTTGTTCTGCCTGTTCTGAAGTCAGGTGGGACCCTTAGTTCTGGGTCCTGTTTTTCCCCCTTTTTGCCTGTCAGCGTAATGCAGCCTGGACAAGCCAAGATTCCTGACCCTGCTCTAGAAAAAGAGGGAGCACCAGAGAGTAGTGTATTTCTCCCTGGCAGTTATGTGGGAGAGAGACTCAAGTATCTGAGCCTTTAGAGGTCTTCATCCCTGACCATGTTACCCGGTGCTCACCAAGTCGGTCTTTTGACAGCAGCTTCAGGCCCTACCTAGGAAATCTGGGGTCAGGTTAGCAGGTTTAAAAAATGAAAAAGTAAATAAATGTAGTCATCATGAAGCCTGCTGGTCTCACTTCCCCCGGTGGAGGATGGGGATGCAGAGCTAGCTAAGGGCTCTTATGGGACCCAGAAAAAGCTCTGGGTTCAGGAATGGCCTTGGTGGCAGGGATAGTCTGTCATGGTTTCCTGGAGCTGACACCTAGTGGTTGTTCCAGGGGCGAGCTCAGGCCTGCTAGTCTCTCACGCCTGGCTGTGCTGTGTGGACAAGAGGGGAGTTCACTGAGCCATAGGTGGCTGTCAGTCCCCTGGGGGAAACCTCGTGCTGCAGCCTGGCCAGGGTCAGCTCTCTGTGGGCGCTGTTGGCTCCTACTGCTCAGAGAGCTGAGCTCACAGGCCACACGGCCCCGCGCCTCAGGGTGCTGCCTGAAGAGGAGTGAGGGCACGTGCTTAGCGGAGACCCGGACTGGGGCTATGTTGGCTGTGCTGGGTGATAAAGATGGTGATTTGAAGAGACCTTCTCTACAAAGCTGTTGTCAGGTGCATTCCAGTCCACTCTGACTCACAGTGACCCTGTGTGTGACAGAACAAAACACCACCAAGTCCTGTGTCTACCTCAAGTTGTTAGCTTCAGCCTGTTTTTGCAGCCACTGTGTCAGTCCGTCATTCTGAGGGTCTTCTCTTTATCGCTGACCCTGTGCTTTACCAAACTTGACGTCCTTCTCCAGGGACTCGTGCCCCTAGCAACGTGCCCAAACTGTGTGAGAGGAAATCTCACCATCTTCCCTTCCAAGGGGCATCCTGGCTGCATTTCTTCCCAAACAGATGTGTTGGTTCTTGCGGCGGTCCGCAATACGGTCGGTATTCTTCGCCAGCGCCGTGATGCGCAGGCACAGATTCCTCTGCAGTCCTCTTCCGTCGTCGTCACCCAGCTCTCCCATATACAAGGCTCTGGGGAGCACTGCGGCTTGGGTCAGGCGCACCTTCATCCTAGAAGTGAAGTGTTTGCTTCCTAACGCTGTGAAGAGAGAGGTCTTGAGCAGCAGATTTGCCGGATGCACTCCATTGTTTGAGTTTTAGGCTGCGTCTTCCATGGTGTTTGATTGTGGATCTAAGTAAAATGAAACCCTCGGCAATTTTGGTGTTCTATCCGTTTTCCATGATGTTGGCGTTGATGTTGCTCGCTGGCCCAGTTTTAAGGATCTCCATTTGCTTTCTGTTGAGGTGTGATCCTTACTGAAGGCAGTCGTTTCCGATCTTCACTGCTAAGTGCCTCAAGTCCTTTTCACAGTTCAGGCATGGCTGTTCCCCAGGCTGCTTCTCCCACATGCCCTTCTCCTCTTCTTCTTTCAGAAACAGACAATAAGCAGGCAACACTGTGGCCGTTATGTTGCTTCTGACTCATAGCAACCTTAAGCTTATGCCACTAAGGATTTTTTTTTAACTTGTGTTTTAAATGGAAGTTTACAGTTCCAGCTAGTTTCTTATAAAAAAGCTTACACACACTTTGGCATGTGGCCCTGGTTGCTCTACCTAGGCTGTGATGTCACACTCTTCTCCTCCACCCAGTATTTTCCATTTCCATTTAAACAGTTTGTGTCCCCCTCTGTCTTCTCATCTCACCACCAGGCAGGAGCTGCCCCGTTAGTCGCCTGTATCTTCCCGAACCAGGGAGCACCAGAGTTGTTTTATGGCTTACGTACCCAGTCAGCCTTTGTCTGAAGAGTTGCCTTCCAGAGTGACTTTAGTTCTGGTCTAACAGAGTCCAGGGACCGTGTCTTCTGGGCACTCTCCAGTCCATCAGACCATTGAGTCTGGTCCTCTTACTAGAGTTTGAATTCTGCACCCCGCATTTCCCCTGCCCCATTAGGAACTCTTTGTTGAGTTCCCTGTAGGGTAGTTTTTGGTGGAAACCAGGCGTCATCTAGTTCTTCTGGTCTCATGTTGATGTAGTCTCTGGTATAGGTGACCCTTTTTCTGTCTCTTCGGCTCACACATTCCATGTGTCTTTGATGCTGTTCCTTCTCCTTTGCTCCAGGTGGATCAGGAACACTTCTTAAGGAAAGGTCCCACAAACCGAACAGTCTAGAGGTGAGACCTCAGCAGCCCCAGAGGAAGACCTTACCTGGCTAAGGAAGTCCTTCCTTAGGGTTTAAAGCAGTGTAATCTGGCTTTCATTTCCAGCATGTAGTCAGGACAGCTGCTGTCATACGCTTTTATTCAGATGGGACTTGTGAGTCAAAGGTGGTTTGTCTGCCAGAATCTCCAGGCGAGCTGAGACTCACACTTAGGGTTTCAGGGTTGAAGTCCAGTGCCCTTTCGACAGCACAGCCCTACCTCAGCTGCCAGACAGGAAGGCTAGTGCACTTGTGTTCAGGAGCTTGGCCCAACCTGCTGCCCTGGTCAGTCTTCTCACTTTGAGGGTCACAGGGGCTCGGGTGGGACACTGAGTGTGACTGTTGGCTGGGGTTACAGCCACTTGCAGAAGAACAGTAAGAACACAGGCCTTGGTGTCAGTGGGTCTGCAGGGCCATTGACTCCTCAAACCACCAGATTGCTACATCAACACCAAAAAGCTCCTCCCGTCGACATTCTGCTGTCACTAGTAGGAACACAGGTCATTGTGGCCCAAGCTGGCCAGTGATCAGCAGGCTGAGGAACCCTCACGGCTGTGTCCTGAAACCCCTGCTCGGCCGGGTTTCCCAGCTCCCTGCACATTCTCCTCTGCGCAGACATCAGTGAGCCGCCACCATTGCTGGAACGGTGAAGCCCAGCGAGGCCACTGGAGCCAAGGAGGCCCTGGTCTCCTTCCTGAGGGGCCTGGGCGCTGGCAGGAGGCACATCAGCCGCTGGATGGGTCAGTCCCTTCTCACAGGTAATTCATGTTCATTACAGTAGGTGGAAGCTGCAGCCTAAGTGCCTCCAATTCTATAAGCCAGAGAGAAAGGTGATGGCTGTGAGAGTCACTTCCTTTGCCAGAATGAGTAACTGTTCTTCCCAGATAGCCTGTAATATTGTTTTAGAACTTGTTTTGCTCACTTAGCACCACAGACAGCCAAGAAATCCAGACTTTCCCAGCATGCCAGTAGGCAGAGTGTCTCATTGGCTAGTGTAGAAGGAGGTGCCCTACTATAAATGGTCTACCGCTTTGAAGCGTGTAGGCTACCTCCGCTTTTCTGTTAGATTCTTGAAGTGGCGGCATTCTTATGTGCTTGTTTGTGTACATACTTTGTGTATTATCTGTGCACCTCTGCACGCTTGTCCTGTTATTTCTGTGGACATGTTTCTCTGCACATGAGTGAAACATTTTTCAAGCTATTGGTATGTTGTGCCATGGCACCTTCCAGGATGAATGTGCTGGTTTGAAGTCAGCAAGCGTGTACACCAGCAGGCATGTAAACGAGACTTCACCGGGTTCCAGGACACGTAGAACCTGAGTGAACCAGGAGAGAGGTTGGCATGCTTGTTGACTAGGGCAGGTGACTGTTGTTGCTGCAGTAATTGGGGATAGTAAGCGAGCTTTTTCAGCGGTAGCCTTAATGGAGGGCAGAGCAGGTGAAGTGGCACAAGCTACTTGCCCTGTATCCCGTCGGCACGACCTCCCACTCCCAAAGCTTGTGTGTCCTTGAACAGCAAAGGGGACCGCAGTTGGCTGCAGCAGGGCAACTGCTGTGGAAGACGCAGGTCTTTGTCTTAGGAGTGACTGCCGTCGCCCATGCGTGTCTGCATAAGCACAGGCAAAGACATTCATGTCCATCCTTCTGATGTTGCCTGGAAACTGCAGCTCTTCTCCAGGAGTGACTGGAGTCACACTGACCGATCATAGAGGGATTGCTTAGCTGTCCCTTCCTCTGGTTTCTTAAAGAGAAACCACCTTGTCTAATGGAAGGTGGACTGATCTGGGGTTAAAAGGCCTGGATTTTTCCAGAAACAGCAGCAGGAAGCTTGGCACCTTCCTCTGTGGTGCAGGCCCCTGCTCACCCCGCTCCACTCTGAGCCTCCCTTCAGATGGCTGTTCTGATGGGCGGCTCTCTCCAGATCGCTCTGCAGCCTGCCAGCTGACCTGCTATAAATGTTGAGAGAAACCAGAGAGGCAGGTTCTGTGGCTCTGGGGTTTGCGAAGCCTGCAAAGGTGGTCAGTCTAAGTGATCCTGGAGAGAGCAACAAGAGGGCGCACAGACGGCCCTGTTTTCAGCAAATAGGTACACAGTGACTCGGGCACACAGCTGAGAACAAGTCTAGAAAGGGCAGGGCGCCATCAGGGTTGGTGCTGAGCTTCGGCCACAACTGCTCCCTCCGCCAGGGTGCTCCTTTACCACCTCCGCTTTCCAGAATCCTCACCAGCCTCTTGATGGCGGCTGATGTGAAGCTTTCCTCGCCCTGCCCACGTCTCGTCTGCCCCTCAAACCTGTATAATTCCTCGTGCCTGCTCTCTTTGTTTGCTCACTTGTGTTCCTTCGGCTACTCTCCCTGGTCGCTCTCCCGGAAGGCTACCTTCTGGGAGGACTTCCGTGGCCTCTGCCTTTGCCTCCACCCCAGGTCGGCAGTCAAGCCCTCCGTCTCTGCCCCTCCACTTCCATATCATCGCGCTGTCTGTTCTGTAGTGTCCACCTTGGCCGCACCCTCTCTCCCCAGTGAGACCACTGTACTGGCCGGGGGGATACTGTCGGACCTGCCCACCATGTGTCCCCAGCCTGTCACAGCCCTGGGAGGACTCACAACCTGGGTGTTTCTGTGCTTCTAATGAAGAGCATGCTGTAGGTTATGTATTGTGTGCTCATCTCTGCACTACAGTCTCCTGAACCATAAAATGGACTAGGAGCTGTTGGACCAGGATTCACGGGCTGTTCTGGGGAGTAAATACCATCATCCTGATGACACACAGGAAGTACTCTGTAAATATACACTGTGTCTTAAAAACCACTGTCATGTTTTTCAAGCCCTGGTGGCACAGTGGTTAAAAGCTCAGTTGCCAACCACAAGGTCGGCAGTTTGCCACTCACTCACTGGAAACCCTGTGTGGCTGCTCTGCTTTGTCCTGTAGGGTTGCTATAAGTCAGAATCAACTTGGTGGTAACAGGTTTGGTTTTGTTTTGTTTTCTGTTTTTGGTGACCTTTTTAGTTGGCACTGGCCTGGTAAGGAGTGTGTAATTGTCTGCCTCTGTATTCACTAGCCCCAGAGGACCTGGCTGTTTGAATTCTCCTATTTGCTGTGAGGGTAGTGACAGTGGTGGAGATGGTAGCAGTGTGGGGATGGTAGTGGTGGTGGTGGTGGGGATGGTGATGGTGGTGGAGGTGGGGACCCTGCTGATGGTGGAGGTGGTGATCACTGAGGTGGTCGCTGCGGTGACAATGGTAGGGGGTGGAGGTGGTGATCCCAGAGCTGGTGGTGGAGGTAGTAGGCGGTGGTGGTGGTTGTAGAGGTCGTGGTCCTGGTGATCGTTGAGATGGTCACTGTGGTGACGACAGTAGTGATCACAGAGATGTGGCGGTGGTGATCATAGAGACGGTAGTGGGGTGGGTGGTGGCGGTAGTCATCACAGAGATGGTCAGGGTAGTGATGTGGACATCTCTCTCTGTCAGACTCACCCACAACCTTTCGCTGTTGATCAGATCCCTGGCCTTAACTTCCCGTCTTGTCATATTTGATTAATCAGTCATTCATATGGATAATACTGTCTTAAACCTGAGTTATTGCATGGCCATGCCTCTTAATTGGTGAATTTGGCCACTTGGTTTATTTGTGAAACTTCTAAAGAAGTGGATTCTCCCACACTAGTCTGAGGACCCCAGGACCAAACTGTCCCCCAAACCCAGCAAGGTACAGTGTCAGAGTTGGGACAGAATCTTCCCACCTCCCTCTTCCTCACCCATTTTTTTCCCTTTTTTCATGGAAATGTCCTCATAAACCCTGCAAAGCTCCTGTATGTTCAGGATATCTATGTGTTAATTAATAGTAACCCTAACAATCATACCTGATGTTAGAGCCATGAGGAATCTAGGTGCCCACCTGAGAATGTGGCTTCCTGAACAATTCACTGGAGTAACATGAAAAAAAATTTTTCCAGTGGCGGTTTCAGTATCAGCATCATGGGGACAGATAAGTAGTCCCTTTACTGAACAACATTTGGAAATACCGTTAGAGGTGGGAAGGGTCTTAGAAACATTCAGTCCAGTTTGGTTCCAGCCCTCCAAAAAAGGTTTTTTGACCTGTGGAGGTCAGTCTCCAATCCAAGGGAAGGATAGAGGAGAGCTGCCCTCAAAAGGGGGCTCTGTAGACGGCTGGGCTCCAGGAAGTTTGAGCCTGCACCCTTGTTGCTGTGGCCATCACTTTGTGTAGAGGCAGCAGTGGCAGCACCGTGGCCCTGCACGTCCACTCTGGTGTGATACAGAGTGTGTTTCGCTCAGAGTGTCTCCATGGTGCCCACGTCCTCTGCCAGCCCACGGGTGCTGTGTGAGCGGACGGGTGCTCCCCGACTGACACGAGGTGCTGTTTAAACAGCTCCGCTGTATGTCACTTCTGAGTTCTTTTGTAAGCTTTATTATTATTGCCTTTTATTATCCATACCTTTATAAATCCAACTTTTATGTGTCTGCAGTTGGAAACGTTCCATGTGAACGTCTGAGAATGATGATAGCCACCAATCACATGTGCCGTTGTATGTAGTGAGCATTACTAATGGTGAGATTACAGCAGACGGCCATGGTGCAGGTCCGTTAGAAGGTGGGGACTACCTGTGCTGTCCCCATCAGCTGTGTCCCCAGCATCACTGCAGGTGCTTACCGGGGGCAGTCAGGAGGTAGATGTTACCCTAGCAGCCCTTTTAAATCTTAGCAACCTTGGAAGGAACCAAGACCTCCGGCTCTGCCCCTCTAGTCAGGAGGCCTGGCTTCACCATTTGCTGACTGTGTGGTGTGGTCTCCATTAGGTCCAGGGACCCCTGTGGCCTCGGTTTCCTCATCTGAAACTTGGAGCCCCCTCCCTGGACAGGGGCAGAGCATAGGGCCTTTCTCCAGGGAGCCAGAAGAGCTACTGTCTGCTCAGTGATGAAGCAGCCACGGTGGAGAGGGACAGGTGGCAGATTACTTCCCTCTTCTGGGCCCCAGTTTCTTCATACGTAAAATGGGGTTGTATGTGGCGTGTCTACGGCTTAGTGTGAGGGCCCAGGTGAGGTCAGAGGACCTCAGGGGCCTGCAGACCAGCGCAGACAGGAGGGTCTGAAAGCAGCTCTTTAGGTCCCGTTTGAGCAGGAAGATGTTTCCCCTCCCAGGGCCCCAGATTCCTGCAGACAAGTACCCTTCTTTGAGGGCTTAAAGGCACATCTCACCCTGTAGGCAGTGACAGCCCTGTGACTGAGAGCTTCTCTGAGTCAGTGGAAGGCACTGGCCTGGGAGTTGGACGTCTGGTTCTGTGCCCCAACTCAGTGACCCCCCTGGCATGTGACTTCAAGCGTGTCTCCTCTAGGCTGTGGTGCTTCAGAGCTGAGACGGCAAGCTGACAGGACACACAGTTCCCAACAGAGGTGGCCTGGAAGTGGAGAGGTGACGTTGGTGACTTGGTGGCCAGAGAAGTTGGGTGTGCTGGGTTCCTGACAGCACAGCGAGGCGTTGTTTTACATGTGCCATCAAACACGTCACAGGGCAACCAATTTTTAATTATGCCCGTCAAAACTTAATTCAGCCTTAGGAAAAGGTACTGATTTTCTTTTTTTTTTCCCACTGTTTTAACGTACACTCAACTTCCCAGGAACATGTACATCAGAAGAAAATTTTACTTTATTTTGTTTGTATAAGCTGTATCTCCAGCGTTGTCACTTGCCATCCTTTCATCACCAATATACCCCCTTTCTCTGTGATATTTGTAACAGTCACATTCCCAGTAGTCCTGTGGGCTGACGCAAGCGTCCAGCTGAGCCTGGGTCCTGAGGTCTGAGCCTGGGTCCCAGGTCCGAGCCTGCGTTGTGAGGCCTGAGTCCGGGCCCCGGGGTCGTCGTGCCTGAGCTTTTGCATGCAGTGGTCCTGCTACAAGTCACTACTGTCCTGCTGCTGCTCACAGTCCAGTTAGAGAACTAGAGTGATTTCTCTCTAACTTAGTAGACAATCTATAGTCTGTGAAGTTCAGTTTCAGATTTTTCAGGGAGCATCATTAAGTGTTACAGAAAGAAGGCCTCTGAGTCGGAAGAGATTGAGAACTAAAGGATCTTCCAGTAAGAATGTCCTATTTTGACAGCACATGGCAGTGATATTTGTGAAACTATCGTCATCATATTTATCATTTTTTTTGCTTAATCTTGACAGATAGCCATGAAAAGTTACATGATTCTACAATGTGTAATAATTATTACAGTTTATTACCAAAATGGGTGTTCCATTCACCAAACATTCCATGGATTACGTGAAATTTATGATGCATGTAATCAGATAGCAGGCTATGAGAAGTGGTGGTTTGGGGCCCCATTTGGAAAGTGCCTGCGGCAGCCATGTATGTGAAGTTCTCTTCCAGACATAAGGCCATCAAATGTACTTCACAATAAGAAAAAATTAAAACTGTCGTTTGCTCTTTCATTTATTCAAGTCTGAAGATAGGACACCCTCATTGGAAGGCTCTTTACTACACTAGAGGTTCTTTAAAAATCGAACTGTTTCCTGCTTAGAGCACATTTATTTTCTCACCTGATGATCATCTAACAGCGCTAGGTACTGTATTTTTCCTAAATGATGCACCCACAGATAATAATGCACATTAGTGCACCTAGGAAAATAACACACCAGAGGGTTGCATAATTAGCAAAAAGCCTATAATGTGCATATTGTTTGTGTAAAATTATAATCGTTAGCACAGTGTCTGCTCCCATCTCACAGCTGAGAAAACTGGGCCTCAACAGAATGACAGTCTTTGTCCCGGACCCCACAGCCAGCAACTGGGCTCAGAACAGTCCTGCTCTTCTCATCAAAGGCAGCAAGAAAGGAGTGTGGGTTAGTGGGAATGAGTACATATTTTGGAGCCTGCTTACCCTGGGTCCAGACTCTGGGTCCAGTCCTGAGGCATGACTCTAAGCAAGTTACTTCATCTGTAAAATGGGTTTAGGTCTACCATTGATTGTTGGGAGATTACAGGAGAAAATACCTTTGTAAGACACCCAGCTGTTCAGTAATTGACACTGCCATGTCCCTCAGACCTGCTTCCTCACTTCCACTCTGTCCCCAGATGCAGCCCATCCCCTGCTCCTCTCTGTCCCCAGATGCAGCTCTTGCCCTGCTCTGCCCTGTCCTCCAGATGCAGCTCTTCCCTGACACCACTCCTGCTTGAGATGATTTTGACCTCCTCTCCCATTATTCCAGGTGTGAGGGGTCAGGGCTCCATGAAATTGGGCCCTGAGCTGGTGGTCAGCAGCCCCCAGTAGGGTGAATTTAGGAGAAAATCCTGATCCTCAGAGCCTCCACTGTACTCGAGTCTGATGACCAGTCTTGGCTAGGTGGGGTGTCGTGGTTGTTGTGGTGTGAGAGGGGGCCTAGTGAGTGTGAGCAGGAATAGTAGCCTCAGACATTGTGAAACTGAGCTCTACGTTTTACAGATGCCAGCACTGAAACCCAGTGAGGGAAGGAAAGGGACTTGGGTGAGGTCACACAAGTCAGGCAGAGCTGTGACCGGAACCCATGGTTATTCCCACTATCCCAGGTGACCACGGTTATACAACCATTCCTTCCTAAGAAAGAATTTTCTGTAGGACTCTAGAACCAAGTAGGACTTTAGGAAAAGGCTGAGGTATATGAAAAGCAGTGATCAGAAGTGCCAGGGACAACTTGATTTTGTCCATGTCTTGGTTCTCTCTGATGAAGTCCAGTCAGACCAACCCAGCAAGGGGAGCAGCTGACCCCACCTGGCAAGTTCTCCACTGTTGGTGCCTGGAGGAGCCAAGCTGTCCTTCAGCTCACATTCCCATGGCCTCACCTTTCTTGCTGTCATATCAGGACAGAGTGGGGCGACCTCAAACCCACAGTGAAAGAATTCATTTCTCAGCTCCCCCTGAAAGCCCAAGACACCCTTTCCAAGATTTGACCACTACCAGCCCACCTCAGAGCCGCCAGCAACCTTGGTAAGCCCCCCCAAACAGTGAGGGAGCTGGATTCGGGGCTGTGACTGAGCCTGGCTGTCTCGAGGGAAGAGCGGAAGGAAGGCCCAGAAAGACACTCCTCAGTGTGTGCTTGGCTTTCTGTGTGGACTTCCAGGGCCCAGGACCTCTCTAGTTAGGTAAGCTGTCACCTCCCGAATGGGGGGAGCCTGCTTCCCGAGAACCTCAGAACTTCTCTCCTTGGTGACCAGAAGTTCCTCTACCAGAACCTCAGAACTTCTCTCCTTGGTGACCAGAAGTTCCTCTACCAGAACCTCAGAACTTCTCTCCTTGGTGACCAGAAGTTCCTCTACCAGAACCTCAGAACTTCTCCTCTGGGTAACTGGAAGTTCCTTTCTCAGAACTGACCGGAGGTCCCTTTCCCAGAACCTCAGAACTTCTCTTGGTGACCAGAGGTCCTTCCTCAGTGGTGTTGGTGGTTACAGAATTGATCGATGAGGACCAGCCGTTATGCTGCTAGTTGCCAGCATGACGTTGAGCTCAGGGCAGAGGTTGGAGCAGCTGCGCTGTTGCCAGGCAGCCATCTGACCGTGGCCATGACCTTTACGCTGAACCTGTTTCCTTCTCTGTGAAGTGGGGTGGTCCTACCTCTGAAGCAGGATTGCGGGGGTGAATGCCTTCATGCAGAGTAAGTGCTGACAGCAGCAGTTCTGCAGACTAGCTGGGTGGAAGAAAAGGTGGCCTTCACTCTGTGCCTGGGCATTACTGGTTGACTACTCAGTGTTTTCACTGCAGTGTGGACATGGAAATCTTCTCCCGAAGCCCCTGGCACAGTACATGCCTGACACCCTAAGCCATGACGTAGAAGTATCTCCATGTATTAGAGCCTGGCGTGGAGAGCTGGCAGTAGGTGGCACGGTGGCATGGGTAGTCAGAGACAACTTTGTTGTAGTTGGGGGCTTAAATGAGGTAGATTTCTAACTGTTTGGATTTTTTGAGGGGCTCCAGGGGTCCACTCAGGTCCTCTGGGGTCCTCATCTTGTTGCCACCAGAACAATGTCACTTCATCTGACAGAGAAAAAACGAACGTTGCCATGGAGCCAATTCTGACTGTCAGTGACCCCGTGGGACAGGGCAGAACTGCCTGCAGGGTTTCTAAGGCAGTCACCTTTCCAGAGCAGACGGCCAGCTCTTTCTCCCACAGAACAGCTCGGAGGTTTGGACGGCCAACCGCTCAGCAGCCCAGGGCTTAACCGCTGTGCCGCTGGGGTTCCTTAGCTTGCATGTTAGGGCCTGGGGAAAACAGGAAAGAGAAAGTGAACACCAGTCGCTCAGTAGAACTCAGTGTGAATTAAAGTAGATGACAAAGCACCTCTCTTCGTTAGCCTCTGGGGCCACAATAGTGACTTGACTGTAAGTGACGCCGAGGACCTTTCAGGCATGGCTGTCCTGGGTTTGGGTGACCCCTGTTTTCTGTTTTCCATTCTCCCGAGTCCTTCAGTGCCCTACACCCCACTGGGTGCCACACCAGCACAGCCGTGGGAAAGCGCCTGGGCAAGGGCTCCTCACGGGCAGGCCTCCGCAGGAAGAACCGGGCCCGCCCCACTGCCTCTCAGGGGCACTGCTGAGCCCCAAAGCTCCCCGGAGCCAGAGCTGAGCCGGCCTCTCCTCAGCCCCTCCTGCCTGCGTGTCTTCGCTGTCTCGCTGGCAGCGGAAGCTGCTGGCCCTTCCCACCACACCTGAGTGCCTTCTGGGCTTCGTGAACCAGACAGTGAGCCCTGGTGGCTGCCGCTGGTGGCCACTGCTCTCTAGGCATCACAGGCCTTCTGCTGCCTCCTGACTGCTCTCTGGTGGTCACTCTGTGAAAACCAGAACTGTCTGTTTTCTCTCCAGCCCCCTCTTCTCAGGAGGGTGGCGCTCAGAGGCCCCAAGGGCTGCTTGGTCAAGCAGGCCTTTGTCCTCTGCTGTGCCCAGCACACTTATATGTGTCCTGTTGTCCCATTCAGACTGTCCCGGCCTTCTTCCCCTCTCACTGCCCTACTCTCAGAATGCTCCCCGTGCCTTCAGACTGGTACTCCTCACTGGAGCCTTCTCCAGCCACAGTAACAGATGACTCACTCCTCCCCTGCTCACCCATGGGCCTATATTTTGGCCTCTGTTGCAGCACTCAGTACCCGGTGACGTGGGGTGGTATGCACAGTGTGCAAATCTGACTTTCTAGTCAGGCTGGGAATTCAGAAAGTGTCTTCTTTCTCTCTGAGCTCCCAAGAGGCGGCAGAGGGCCTGAGCTTTGAGCACACAGCACATCAGCCCAGTGAGAGAGTGAGCCGAGCCCTGGGGCTCTGAGGCCGGGAGCCCATTCCCTGGCTCTGCCAGGCCCCCATGTGGTGCTAGTGCTGTGAGGGTGGTACAGGGCCGGGCCCTGGGCCTGCCTCGGGGACCTCAGATCCCACGTTGTTCCCTGGCTCCACCTCAGCCCCCTGCACTCGCTGTCTCACCTGAGCTTCGTGCCAGGACCTGCTCTTTCCCTGTCTTCGGCATCTACGCTGTGGGCTGTTCTGATGTGACCTTTCCCAGAGCTAGGTCCAGTGCCATGAGCCCCTTCATGGTCAGGCTCCTACTTCACTGAAGTTCTCTGTACCCCTTACTCGCTGATCACCCCAGGCCCCCCCCGGGCTCCCACCCCTCAGAGCCACAGCTGCACACGTGGCTTCTCTGCCTGACACCTGACCTGCCTGCGACTGGGTCAGCCTTCCCGTCAGCACGTTTGTGGAGGCTTCAAGCTTGCTCAGGGGCTTATGCCTGGGTCCTGCAGCGTCCCAGACCTGCTGCTGTCACCCCACTCTGTGTGATTGCCAAGGGTTCCTGCCTAGACCCAGAGTGAGGGCAAGCCCCTGGCTGTTCCCATCCACATCCCCAGTGCCCTAATAGAGACAGCTCACGCAGGTCCAGGAGCCCCCACAGGGGAGTGCCCAAACTGGGTGCGCTTCACAGCCCGGCCTTCTGTCGTCACACCATGCTCTGCGGACCAGCCCTGCTCTCCAACCTGCAGCCCAGGGCTCAAGGTGAGGGGTGCTATCTGTGATTGAGGGACATGGTACATAGAATTGTCTCACACAGAAATCGCACCCGTCTCCTTGGCCTGCCTAGCAACGGAGGAACGCATCGTCTGCAGCCAGCAACCACACGTCTTCAGACTGTCAGCCATCTCAGACTGTGAAGGACTGTTGGCCAGGGCAGGGACCTCTGGGCTCAGATGCAGCTGAGCTGAGAGTGTGTCCTTGGGCAACTCACATAACCTTTCTGACCCTCAGTCTGTACCTTTGTAAAGTGGATCCATATACCTACCTCACAGGGTTGTTGTGAGGAGAGTAAGGTGATGTTTGTGAAAGTTCTTTGTCACCTGCTTTGAAAAGTGAAATGACCTCATCCCCTTCTGGGACGGTGCCGACAGCTGTGCAGGAGGTCGGGGAGACCTCTGGGGGCTGTGGGGGTTATCAGACCCTGGGCAACGCTGCAGTGAGGATAGTGGCAGAGCAGGGCCTGGTACTTGGAGAGTGCAAATCCAGGGTCCCGGGAGAAGTTCTCCCTGTGGATCTCTCTCTGCACACTGTCAGGCTATACTACGGTCAGCGCTGGCTTCCTGTAAAGAAGCACCACCTCGTTCCCAGCACGTGCCACGGAGAGAAGAAACCCACCCCCGGCTCACAGCATCTCCCAGCGCTGTGGGAAGAACTCTCGGGGCTCTTAACTGTCTGCAGCACAGCCTGAAAGCCAAGTGCCCAGTCAGGGCTTGCAGTTTTTAATGGCCCATTTGGTGCATTACTTCATCAGAGCCTGTCTACCTGGCATCCTGGTGGAAGGCTGTCCAGGGGCGTGGCGAGTGGCCACCTGCAGGGAAGAAGCCTGTGGCTGGCACATGTGGTTGAACTCAGGCTTTGGAGACAGATGACAGTGGGGCACCCAGAGGTTCAGGCCTCAGCTCTACGCCCTGTTACAGATGGTACCTGTGAGGCCGAGAGCAGACATTGCGCTATCCTGAGCCTATGTTTCCCCTTCTGTAAAGGGAGTGCAGTGGCCTCACAGTGTTCTGAGGTAGTCGGCAGGAATGTGACTTGTCAGCTGTAACTCCCCATTAGAGCGCAAGGTGAAGTTTCTCCTGGAACACCCAACCCCAAGACAGTGTCCTGATCTCACTCTGCAATAATGGCCAGAGCCACTCCACGGTAGTGTGACACCCCGAGAGCTAAGCCACATCCTCCTCCAGGAAGCCAGCATGTCTCCTTCCACACAAGCCACTGCTCTCACACATCACGTGGTGTCTCAGCTCCTCTCACTGGTCACCACGGCGTCCTCCCAGGGCTCCCAGCTGAGGCACTGCTGTCTCCTTTTTAAGGAGGTAAACAGCTAACAGCAGTTAAGTAACTTGCCCACACCACACTGATGAGTGCCAGGGCCATGACTAGAACCCCAAACCAAAAAGCCAAACCCACTGTCAGTGAGCTGCTTCCTTACAGCAACCCTGCAGGACAGAGGAGAACTGCCCTGCACGGTCTCCAAGGGGCACCTGGGAGACCTGAACTGCTGACCTTTTGGTGAGCTATCAAACATAACCATTGCACCGCCCAGGCCAAATGGAGCCCAGGCCCCCTGATTTCCAGCCCAGCTCTCTGCCCCTTGTACCTGATTCCCTCTCAAAACACACACTCTCGGTGGGGACCCTTGGAGCTTCCTAACTTGAGCCCCCCAAGATCATGGGCTGATGGCTACAGATGTTTAATCCGGCCACCTGTAGAGCCAGAGACCCACATCTTTTGAGATAAGTCAAGAGTTCATTCCGCTCCATTTTTATTTTCCGCACACAATATATACTCCCTTCTAAAGAATGGTCAGCCTTCTGCCAGCATAGCCCATGTGGGAGAGGAACCAGCTCAGGCCCAGGAGCAGGTAGCCATCCCAGTGCTGGACTTGGAGTGCAGCTGTCTGTGGCAGAGCGGGTAGGACGTGAGCCTGAGGCCCTGCCCTGCTGCTGCTCTGCTGGCCACCGGCCCTTGTCCCCAGCCACCACCAAAGACTGGCCTGCTTCTGCGCCCTGCTACCATTCCTGCCACACAAAAGGAGGGGGATCTTTTAAATAAGTCAGTCTGGTCAGTCTTCACCTCACAGCCCTCCAGGGGCTTCCATCCACCTCAGAATGAAATGCAGACTCCCGGCTGAGGCCTGTGGACTGGACCTGGCTGGACTCTGGCTGCCTTTCTGAGTTCACTTCCTCCCCACCCTGTTTCACCTTTTGTCCCACTGGCCTCCCCGCTGTCCCCGGACTTGCCACACCTGCTCCTGACCCAGGGACTTCCCACCAAATGACCCTTCTGCCTGGAATGTTCTCCCCTCCAGAGTTCTTCATCGCTCCTTACCCTGCCTCATCTTGGCCTCTGCTCAGATGTCCCTGCCTGGAAAGCACAGACATGTGCCACCTGAGTCCGTACCCTGCTGTCTTTGTCTTCTTGGCTTTTTGTATTGATCAGCAGCCTGTCTCTCTTCTCTAGAACATAAGGGGAGTTGTGTGTATCTGCTTTTCTAGCCAGTGCCTAGAACAGTGCCTGACACACACAGGCACTTGGGTGTATGGTAGCCAGGTCCGAGCCCACAGAGATGGGGTCAAGTACAATGGCAGAGAGGACAGGGCCTCCAGGAGCCTGGAGAGGAGGCCCGGAACAGCCTTGGGGGGACCAGGCAACAGGGAACGCCTTCAGCTTGGAAGGAGAGTCTGCAGAGAGAAGGCAGTCTGTGCAGACCCACAGAGACCTGGGTGAGCCTGGAGCTCATAGAAGCACCAGCACCTAGGATAGCAGAGGTAGGCCCTAAGGCCGGGCACTTTTGGGTGGATTGCTCTTGGGCCGGAGCTGCAGCTGGAGGCTGAGGCAGGAGCCTCTCCAGAGTTGTGTCCTGCTAGGCATGTCCCTGTCCTGGAGCCAGCCTGCTCCAGATACACATAGGCCCTGCCAGGACTTGGAGAGCTCACCCTGCAAACCCCCAGGCCTCAGACTTCACTTCCCCAGCTTCCAAGGAACTGCATCTGAGCTGCAGCAGTGGTTTCTCTCTAGGTGGAGTTGATAATGGCCTGCTGTGGCTATTCTGCCTCAGTAACCACTGTCCCGTCTCCCATCTCCGCAAGGACACCATGCCATGTTTTGTGTAGCAAGAGGGTGTAGCTGAAAGAGCTGTGCACACGGCCCTAGATTTGGCCCAGTTTACCCCTGCTGCGTGATTTGTGCCTAGAACTCAGCTTTGTGTCTATTGGATGTGGTTGCAACCAGTTGTGTCATTGCTGTAAGAATCAGACAAGCGGCGAAGTGTATTGCCAGCCTGCAAGGTGGTCACATCCAGCAGAAGGCGTGGACAAGCACTTACACAGCCCTAGCCAGAGGGACTCCAGGCTGGGTCAGGGGACTAATGGCAGGCAGTCATGGGGCACAGAGGCACAGGGCTTCACCAGAGAGGCGTCATGGAGGGGTCCCTCCCAAGGGGATGGGAGCATGTACATCACAGGCAAGGGTACTTCCAGGGCAAAGGCAGGAGAAACGCCTTGAGGAAGGTGCAGGTGGCACGCTGAGCAGCCACAGTGATCCACCAGAGCTGCTGGAAGCCAAGCCACGCGGGGGAGCTGATGATCTCCTCCTGGGCCAGACGCTGCCTTTACTGCAGGCCAGGGTGCAGGGTAGCCTAGGGACCACTCTTGTCTCCAGATACCTTGCAAGTCCATGCTGGATGGTAAATGTCCGCATGGATGTCCACTCTGCCCATGACACGTCTGCACATGTTTCAGGAGAGTAAAACCAGTGCTTCAGAATGGTGGCAGGTGCCCAGCCTCTTTCTCCATGGGCCCCTGGAGCAGTCACTTGTGGTGCTGGGGTACTTTTACCCCAGTTTGAAGGTCCTGCTCAAGATATGGGAGCCTACTTCACATTTAGGGGTAGAGAGTGGCCTGGGCTTGAAATAGGAGCAAGACTGGACAGCACAGGAGAGACCAGCCACCGGCCACCAGCTTTAACCTCAGGGACACAGGCAGAGCTGGAGAGCTGCCAAGGCCAGGCCTGATTAGCAGAATGTTCTCATGTGATCTGGCCTGGGAATAATTTCTGTTGCTTTCCTCCATTGGAGCAAAAAATTGGGGATAAATGCTTGCTGAAGAAGCACGTGAGTTTAATGAACTATAGTTTATGGTCTTGGGTGTCACAAAGGGCCTTGTGGGTCATATTGTCCAAGATCCTGGTTTTATGGGTGGAGAACCTAACCCAGAGCTTGTCCGCTGTTTGCCTGGCCAAATTCGGTAACCCATGTCACTCCTGCTGCATGCCAACTCTCAGACTGAAATCTGGTTGCTCCCCCCTGGGGCATGTGGGAGCCAGATGGGAGCAGGCAGCTGGGCCAGGTCTGAGCCCTGGTGGTATGGGCACTGCCCACTGGGAGAATGTGTAAGTTTTCAGGGGATTCTATCCTACAAGCCTTCTTGGGGCAAAAGTGATATACTCAGGTCCAAACAAAACTAAAAACATAAATTTTCTGAACCCCAATCTTAGAAGTTCAATTACAGCTTCTCCTTAAGTTTCTCCACTATTTTCTCCCAACATGCATGGCTTTAAGAAGAAGCAGCTGATTTCTGGCCCAATAGGCCAGCCAGGGAATGGAGTTAGAGTTCTAAACAGTGGCCACCAAGGAGAGTTTGACCCCTGAGGTGGTTCCAGAAGGCTGCTCCTTCAGACCGTTCTCCTGATGCGACCTGTCACAGACAGAAAGAGACCTCTGTGGGAGACAGTGAGCTAGTATGGAAGAGCGTGGGGCCTGGAGCGCCGGGGCCTGGGTCTGGCTCAGGCTCTGCACTCGCTGACTTGATGTAGGCACGTGTTGCCCCTGTCTAAGCGTGTGTCAGTCAGTGGGGTGAGGCTGACGCCTCTCCTGGCCCCTTCCTAGGGCATGCTGTGAGAATTTCAGAGACAGCCGTGTGAGATGTTCGCTCCTGGTGATTCATTCCTGTGAAGGAAAGAAGCCAACCTGGGAGGTGTGCTGGGTCAGACACTGGGCTGGCACCAGCGTGTTACTAGTTCACAACCTGAAGGCCAGCGGGACTAGTCTTAGTTCTCAGACAAGAAAGTAGAGGGTTCACAGAGCTTCAGTAACCTGCCCAAGGCCAGCGCATGCGTGGCAAAGCTGTGGTCCACAGTTAAAGCAGGGTGATTTCAGGTCTGCCTGCTTCAGGTCCAGAGCCTGGAATGCCACAGGCACCCAGTTATCCCCATTGTCATCACCAGGATGCCTCCCCCTAGGTCACCTCCTGCAGGTGGAGAAGCTAAGGCCCAAAGTGGGACAGTGCCTGGGCCAAGGTCCCAAAGCCCTTTAGACTCAACTCAGTCTCTTAGCCATCACAGGGAACATTTTGGATGAGGAAGTGGGGACCTCAGCGGGGAAAACAGGACGAGGAAGTGCAGAGCTTCAGAGCCTCTCCTGGCACAGGCTGGACAAATTCCAGCAGGGCTTCAGACCAGTCAGTTCCAGTTCAGACCCCTGCTGAGAATTACTGTGTCTTTCTAAACCATTCCCTGGAAAATATACTTAAGAATTACCTGGGGAGTCTTATTAAAATGTAGATTCTGATTCGGTGTATCTGAGGTAGACATACAGATTCTCAGCAGGGGTTGGAACCAGAATGAACCAGTTCCAAGTCCTGCAGCTCTCCCTCTACTATCTGGTCTGGTCTCTGCATGCCATGTATATAAGCATTCTACTCCAGGACAATAAATGGGAGACAGCAGATCACAGGGAAGACAGGATTACCCTGTATTCCAGGGCTCAGGGACATCAGGTGTCCTCAGGGCCTGGCCAGGCGGGGCTGAGAGGAGGCTGTCTGGTGACCAGGCTGGTGTCTAGAGAGTAAGAGGCCTAGATCCCAGAGAGCATTTTTGGTTTGAATCAGTGGGGAGCTACTCTAGTTTCCTAGACTGGGGAATGATGGGAAAACACTTTCCGCTGTTTAATCTATAAGCATAGATTGACTGACAACGCTGAGAGGACACTTGGGTGCCTCTGGGACACCCCAAGTGGGCGACAGCAGGCATGGTTGCAGGCAGGGCAGGAGTAGCACTGAAGGCACCTCTCGCAGGGGCTGGGGTGGGGAGCAGAGCGAGAGTCCAGACCCGCTGGAGCAGGTGGAAGCCTGGGGTGCCGCCACACTGAGGCGTATCGCGGACGCTCACTGGCTGTGGGCTTGGGCTGGCCCTGCACTGGGGGTGAGTGTGGGACACAGGCGTGGGCTTTGCTCTCGGGAGTGCACAGCTGAGTGGAATAAACCAGGTGCCCAGGCCAGTATGAGGAGCACTTCAGGTAGGACACATGCAGTCACCCCTCAGGGAGGGAGGCTGAGAGAAGTTGGGGAGCACAGACATGCCCCCTGAGGCATTGGGAGGTGCCACAGGACACAGCGCCTTAAATTGCTCCAAGGGGTGAGGGGCAGGCCAGCCCATGAGGTACAGACGAGCAATCCAGACAGAGGGAGCAGTCATGGTGCCCACAGGGTGCTGGTACTTGAGGGGCAGGCATTCTGGAGAACAGTGAGAGCACGGCTTGAGGCAGCATGCTGTCCGTCAGGGCAGGCCAGGGTCCCTGCACTGGGAGACCGGCTGCTTGCTGGCAGGATGGAAGTCTGGCTTCCTACAGGCAGGAAAGAAGCAGGCGGTGGACAGAGGTCAGAGGTGGGGCTGGGTGAGGCCAGGCAGGGAGCCTGAAAGAGCCAGGGAGGGGTGTGGCCGAGGTACACCAGGGAATCAACTGTTCACCGAGTCACCCTTCACTGGGTACCTACGTTTCGCAGCCCTTCACCCACAGGGGATGAGGACAGCCACAATGGGAATTCTCTTGTCACAGACACCTGATGACGCTGAGGCTTGTGGAGGGGACCCCATGGGGTTCCAGACCCTCCTCCAGGGCTCCTGGGGACTGCTGGAGTCAGGTAGACTGGAGGGCTCTGACAGGCACGCTGGGAAATGCATTAAAGATTGAAGTGGTGAAGCCCATTTGACGGCCGGGCGACATATCGGTTTCCCACTGCGTGAGCCAGGCAGCTGAAGGGGAAGAGGTAAGTGGCCGGGATGCGGGGGGCGCGCCTCCCAGGCTCTGCGGAAGGAGCTGGGCCTGTGATGGTCAGCAGGGAGTGGACCTTCCACTGTTTCTGCTTCTGCCACTGTGACTGCACCGTGCTTTGCAGAGTGAACTGTAGGTGACGGAGCTTTGCCCTCTTTCCTGGGCCTCCTGGGCCTATCCTTTCTTTCCCAGCTGCTCCTGGGGGGTGGGGATGGGAGCTCTGCATTGGGGGGTCGTATCTGTCATGGACATGGTCATTGATGAGCAGATGCTGGTTCATAGTACAATCTTACAGGAACGGTGAGGTAGAAGGCACAGTGCAGATGGGGTATTGGGAAACTACAGTCCAGTTCCAGCTACACCATTCCTACCAGGTACCATGCCCTTTCTGAGTCTGAGTTTCTCCTTCTATGTAATGAGCTAGTAGGCCTAGCCTTGGATCATTGGGTAGGTAATGAAAAGAGATGCAGAAGGGGGTTTTGAAGGAATAGAAGTGGAACAGACTTACAGCATTTATTCTGGTTAAGATTCTTTCCATGATGTGTTCTGTGCCTTGATGTGAGCTTATTAGGAAGGAGAGGAAAAGTAGTTTGCTAGGGAAATGGCTAGCCTGATGTCCTAGCTGGTGGTGGTCTGGCCTGGAAGCCAGAGGCCCGCCTTCTTTTCCCAGCTTAGCCACTGGTTTACAGGATGAACTTGGGAAAGTCACTGCCTTTCCCTGGACCCCTGGGTCACCATCTGTGCACAGAGCACAGGGGGAACTGCTAAGCAGGCCACTTACCAGCGTCCAGGACAGCAGGTCCAGGCTGCTGTGGCTGTTGGCCCAGTGAGCAGAGGGGCTGCTCCACTGGTATCGTTGTGGTGAGGCTGGTCAGAGCTCCCTGCAGATGGCCTGGGGCACTACCTCCTTGTCTCGGTTGCAGTCTGCCCACCTGCAGCTCTCCGGGCCCTTCAGACCCTGCCTTTAGGGCCAGTCCTGGTCTCCAGTCCCCTGGGGCAAAGCCGTCACAGAAAGCCCACGGCCAGGGTGGGTCTGCAGGTCTGTTACTCTAGGGGTGGTCAGCCAACTGGACTTGGGGGCCAAATTAACAACCCAACAGAACTGCCTCACTATCTGCCCCTGTGGGCCTAGACACAGACAGTAAAGATGGGCCAGAAAAGCACCGGCAGTTCCCACAGGGCTCCTGGAAGCAAGTGGCTGAACTGGTGTTGCAATTGGGAAAGGCAGCAGGCAGATCTGTGTCCACTGTTGAGACGCGCTGGGGAGGGGAGGTTTCTGAGTGGGGAGGCTGGGAAGGACTTGTTTGTTTGGGCAGAGCCCTAGACAGTTGTCTTGGGAGCTGGTCCCAGTGCTACCACCAGTCCCTGTGTGCCCTTGGCTAGGGAACTGGAAAGATAATAGCCACAGCAGAGCGTCACCCATAGCGCAGATCCAACCCCATCCCTCCCCCAAGATACCTGGCTCTGGGGCAGCAGGGAAGGAAAGAAGAGAGTCTGAATATGGGAGGCGCGTGCTGGGAGAGGGGCCCTCAGGGATGCACCGTCATTCTACAAGTGGGGACCGTGTGGAAAAAGGACAAGGAGCCAGCAGAGAGATGGGTAGGTGGGGGTGATCAGAAAGGCTTGGGACGCTGCCCAGCCTGGACCAGGTGGCTGTCATCTGCCAGCCAGAAATCCCATCCAGCGTCACGGAGCAGGCGCTGGATCCTTTGTCTGTGGCATGCCTGGGCTATCAGGTTGCATCTTTTCAGGAGGCCCAGAACACACCTTTCTCACAGCAACTGCCTGGAAACCTACCTGTCCCTCTGTCCCAGAGGAACTGAGTCTGGTGGCCCACAGCCTTGTCAGTGTCAGCGATGGTCAGGAGGGAGGCTTTTCTCTGGAGGAGGGGTGGGCAGCAGCTCAGCCCCTCTGCTCAGCTGAGACTGGGTAGATAGAGCAGCAGGGCATTCCCTAACCCTGCCCCTTGCCAGCCAGGCCTCCCTAGGGAGAGTCACTGAGACAGGACTGTTCTGTGGGGCCTTTCAGTGATGTGTTTACTTATCACAAAGGTAATGCTTGCTACTTGTGGATAACTTGGAAATCGCAAAAGAGAGGAATCCCACTGTGCAGAGATAGCCACAAATGACATTTTTCTGTGTCCTCCTTTGTCCACTACATTGTCAAGACAGCACTATAAGACTGTTGGTTCCATTCCATCCTTCTCACGTTATAGAAACTGAGGTCCACAGTGGGGAGGGACCACTCCCCAAGGCATTTAGCTAACGAATGGCAGAACTCTAGCGAGAGCTTGTGTCCCCTGACTCCCGGTTCACTCCGCAGGGCCTGGGTGTAAACTGGAGCCATGCAGAGACATCAGCCAGTAACAGGAGGGCCTGGGACCAGGGAGGAACTGTGGCAGGACTGGGCTGACTGCCCTCAAGGAGGGCGGCCAGTGGGCTCGCAGATGCCCAACTTCTGCAGGCATCCCTTCAGAGAGCACCCTGCCCTGACCACAGGAGCAGCCTTCGACGAGAGCATTTAGCCTGTACCGGAGGAAGGTGCCCTGGTGGCAAGGACATCCATGCCGAGACAGTGGAGTGTCTCCTTGCTGGGGTGTTTCAGCAGACACGGCACACTGTCCCATCGCATGGGTACTCCTCTGAGAGCCTGTCATCCAGGTCTTACTCCCACCTCTGGAGCATACGTACACCCCTCCCAGTCCCACACGGGCAGGGGCAGTCAGCAGGAGGCAGGACCAGCCCCACTTTCGGGACAGTGGGTATTGGCATGCCGCAGCAAAGCTGTCCTATCTGCGTCAGCCGGGCTCCCAGCTTCCTGCTGTCGGAGGCCCAGGCACACTCTCTCCCCACTCTGGGGGACTCTTCCTTTCTCCCTTCCCAGCGTCAGACCTTCCACTCCTCTCTGGGGCCCTTCTCTCCTCCGGGATCTCCTTCCTGGAAGGCAAACTCCAGCAACATCTGGGGACTCACTGCGGAGTCCTGTGTCCCCGGCTTTAAGCCCTGGTGCCAGCCTACCAGGGAGCTCTGGTGGCACAGTGGTTAAGTGCTCAGCTGCCAGCCCAGGGGACGGGTGATTGGTAGAGACAAGAGACCTGAGGACCTGCTTCTATCAGGGTGACGGGACCCCAAGGGCAGCTCTGCTCTGTGCTGACGGGGTCGCTCTGAGTCGGCATCAACTCAATGGCACCAGCATCTCCCTGCGGTGTGGCCGTGAGGGTGCTGTTGACTTCCGCTTCCTCGGGTCTCTCCAGGTGCTTAGAGCAGGGTCAGTGTTCCCCGCAGTAAGGTGTCGTAAAGGCCATGGCCCCAGTGCACAGCATAGTACGTGATAAATTTCTATTCTCTTCCTCCCTCATCACATCTGGCGCTGATGTTGCATTGTCCAAAGGCCACTGCTCTGGGTGAGCTGCCGTCCCAGGCATCTGAGGCACAGCCCTGGCTCAGCACCCGCCTCCCAGCTGTGAGGCCGAGGTCTTCATCAGACTTTGGTTCTCGTCAAGAGTGTTCCACGTGCTCTAGTCTCAGTCGTTGATGGGAGAGCTTCCGATAGCCTGCTTGGGACCTAGTCACTCATTCACTCAACACGTATTTATTGAGTGTCCACTGTGTGCCCAGAACTGTGCTAAATGCTGGGAACTTGCAGCTGAACAAAGCACTGTGGGCCCGGAGGTTAAAGGCCAGGCCCTGTCCCGACGTTCCTGGCATGCCCAGTGCCTGTGATGGAGCTTAGTGAGCTGAAGGCCCGTGAGCAGAGGCCTGTAGGAGGGGCTCTCTGTGCAGTCCCTGGAGAGGCACAGCCAGACCTGGCCTCCCCTGGGCCAGGTACACACTCGCCTGTCAGCACCACAGCCTGTGGGCCGGGGAAGGGTACGGCCCACATCTTGGTCATTCCCCGCCTCTGGTGGGCCTCCTTCTGGCCCCTCCTGCGGCCTGGCAGTGTGCAGCTCCAGTGCTGCCCTCGCTCTAATCCGCTGCCCCGCCTGTTAAACAGGGACCACTTGGTCGAAGAGGAGGGGTCTTGCCTTAGAGTTCTTCATCAGGCAGGAAGGCCTCTTAAATAAGTGGGGTCACATCCCATCCTCTGAACAGCCCGGCGAAGGGCAGTTGGCAACCATCAGTATCGGTCTTTATAGATGAAAAACTGGGGGGATTGGGAAGGTGACTTCTTGGAGTCTGCTGTCAGCCCCAGGCTGCACCCCCAGTCGCTTCCCCCCTCAGCCCCACTTGGAGACTGCTTGGCACTTCCCAAGTCCTCTGGTGCTTGCTGTCCAGGGCCATCCCCTTCCTCTCTGGCTGGCTGACCTCCTGGCCCGCGTTCTCCCATCGCTTCCTCTCAGCTGAGCTCATGTCTGTGGGCTCCCCCTCTCGTCTGTGGTTGCCGCCTCATGGCCCCCAAGAGTAGAGGGCCTCCCCGGAGTCCCTACAGTGTCTGGGGCACAGGTGTTGGAAGAACTTATAATTCAAGCTGGAGAGGGTCCTGTATGAGGGGAGACCTCCACCCTTCCCCCGGAAGCATCGTGGTCCAGGGCTTCAAGCAGACAGGTCTTCCCCTTTCCCTGTCCTGTGTGCAGTGAGGTGGCCAAGGGAACAGGCCCCACTTGAGCCCCAGACTGTGTGCCCTCCCTGCTGCCAGGTCACGAGAGCTCTGCTGCCTTGGGCATGAGCTACAAATCATCGGTAATTCGCAGCTGTCCCAGATGTTGGGTTGGTGTTCCCTGAAGTTTCCTTTCTCCTTTACTCTTCTGTAGTGTGAACGAGGCCAGGTGGTTCAGTGGTAGAAGTCTCCCCTCACAGGTGGAGACCTGGGTTCGATTACAGGCCAGTGCACCACCTGTCTGTCAGTGGCTGCTTAAAACATGCTGCTGGGGTGCTTAGGAGGTTTCAGTGGAGCTTCCAGGCTAAGGTGGGCTGGGAAAAGAGGCCTGGTGATCTGTTCCCAAGACCCACCCTGTGAGAACCGTAGGGATCACGGTGGCCCTGTCCTCAGCTGATCATGAGGTTGACACAGGACTATGCTATGTTTCTATCCATTTTGCTACTGTAATGGTTACCTAGTGCTGCTGTAGTGAAAACACCACAGGTGGATGGCTTTGACAAAGAGAGATTGATTTCCCCACAGTCCAGTGGGCCAAAAGTCCAAATTCAGGGCCCCAGCTCCAGGGGAGGCTCTCTGTGGCTCTGGAGGAAGGTCCCTGTGGTCAGTCTTCCCTTGGACAGGGGCTTCCCAGGTTCAGGGACTCCAGGTCCCAAGGACATGCTCTTCTCCCTGTGTTGTATGGGACTCCTAGCCCTTCAGCTCGCTTCTCTCTCCTATGTCTCCCAGGCTCTGCCTTAGCACACTCAGTGCTTCTAGACTGAGTCCCGACTCCCCAACACGGCTGCTGCCTGTTACCCTCGGTCACATCACAGAGGCAGGAGTCACAACATAGGGGCAGATCACACTATACCAGGAACCATGGCCCAGCCAAATGGATGCACACATTAGGGGGAAGACAATAACCCCTGACTTTCAGGGTCACCATGAGTCAGGGGTCGACACAACAGCCAGCAGCTGGCAGCACCAAGAACAGCATGTACAGCTCTTTATTTTGACTCTAGCAAAATGCTATGTGAGAAGAGTGAGATTGTCTGGCTTGGGGCCCCTGGTGGGTGGGCCATGCCCTGCCTCTTGGCAAGACTGGCATCCAGGCTGGACAGGCTTGCTGATGCCGAGGCCAGTGACTGAGCCAGATGCCCCCTGCCCAGAGTCATCCCGCACCCTTCGCAGAGCTGTGAGTAGGCAAGCAGGGGGCTGGGGGAACAAAGCACCCCCCTACACTGGGAAGTGAGGTACCTTTTTAACAGCACAAGACAACTAGATGAGCGCTGGGGGATCTAAGTATACAGGCAGGCCAGTAATCAAGAGGAACTTTGACTCCAGGGAAAAGTCAGCCAGAGCATTTGCCTTCAGTAATAATGAACACCGAATGTTTTCCAGGGCTTTATGGCTTGCCAAGTGTTTTTCCCACGCGGTTCACTCATCCCTGACAGCATGTGTGAAGTCCCGGTGCTGTGGCTCTTGTGTCCTGGGCGAGGAGCCCCTGCGGGTGTGGTGGTTAAGTGCTAGGCTTCTAACCGAAAGGCTGGCGGTGCAAACCCACCAGCTGCCCCTTGGAAATCTATGGGACAGTTCCGCTGTGCCCTCCAGGGTCGCCGTGAGTCAGAAGGGACCCAGCCGCAAGAGGTTTCCTTTCTAGGTGAGAAGCATGTTGATTCGTCCAGGGTGCACAGCTGTGTACCACCCAGGCTGCCTGTCCCAGATCAGCACCTTATGGGACAAGGCAGGTCAATGTGTTTCGTAAATGTGTGTCCACCATGCATGTACTGAGAGGAGGGTGACAGCACACCCCGGCAGGAGATGACCTGGGAACGCCATGCCGGCTGCACAGAGCCAGGTGTCCTCCGGCAGAAGCCACAGCCCCATCTCCAGTCTGGCCCAGGCCTCTGGTCAACAGTGGGCAAGGGGCCAGTGGACAAGGGGCCACAGGGAATTGTCAATTGAAATCTGCCTCCTCTTTGACCACTGTGAGTTCTGGCTTCCAGCTAAGTTGGACAGATGTCTCTTTTTCTTGTCTCTTCAGTTGTATTTTCTTCTGAGACAGCTCTGCCCCCTTCCCTGACCTAGGCTCTTCCCCCAGAGATGGTGATCATGAGATCCGGCCAACCTTCCCAACTCAACTGAGTAACGCACCCCAGGTGTCCAGTGTGAGCCAGGGCCCAGTATGGAGTGGAGAGAGAGCCATGCTGTCTGCCCTCAAGAAGCTGCAGGTCTAGCGAGGGAGAGAAGATGGCTCTCAGACTCCTGATAGTGACGAAAAAGTTGGGCATTTTCTGAGAGGCACTTGGGTGTCAAGTACAGAGGAGAATGACAGCTAAGGAAGCTTTCACCAAAGAGGTGACTGCAGGTGAAAGCGGCAGAGGAGGCTGTCCCACAGCGAACAGTCGGGGAGGCAGTGCACAGGCCGGCTCGGGGCAGGCCTGCAGGGCTCACAGCAGGTTCCTGCAAGTTCAGCCCCTGCTAGAATTTGCATCTCTAACAAGTTCCAGGTGATGCTCATACGGCTGGTTAGAGACCAGGCCTGAGACGGCCTGAGAACAGTCGGCGGAGCAGTGGTTCTCCGGGTCTCAACATCCATTGTTGAACTGCGGATTCCTGTTCAGTGTATCTGAGGTGGAGATGCAAATTGCCAGCAGGGGTTTGAACCAGAACATGGGGGTTCACCCTGCATGGGCTGCCAGTGGTTCACATTACAGCAGAAGAAGCTGGGAGAAGACTTGATAGGCTGGGCCATGCCTGAAGGGTCTGAGTTTTCCTCAAGGCATTTGCGCCCAGTGGGTTATCTGGAGCTCCCATGGGCTTGGTGGAAGATGAATGGTGTGGGTGAGGGGGGTGGGGGCAGAGCCTGTCGGTCCCGACAGTGCTGAGGCCAACCCGGGGAGTGGAGAGGTTCGGACACAGTATCTTTTGGTGGGATTCTGTGACTGCGGAGCTGTGTGACAGGAGAAGGAGGAGCTGGGACCCCAGCTCCCTTACCCAAGGCGTAGCTCCAAAACAGTCCGCTGTGGTGTGGGAGACAACAGGCTTCACCACCCAGCTTCTCACTGTGTCACAGGAGGTCTGAGCTTACTGCCGGCTGGAATAGATGGGCCAAGGGAGGCTGCTCACCTGAGATTTCCCAACACAGGCTGCTGCCCAGGCCTCCTCAGGGCTCAGAGACAGTTCTGGAGCAAGTGGCCCCTTCCTCATCCATCCTTCCTGCCCCGCTGGGACCACTGCAGCCAAGGTGTAGGGTGAGCCACCTGTCAGGGGTAAGAGACGGTGAAGACCCACCTGCTGCAGGCACTCTGTGTGCCACTAGGCAAACCCTTCACCTGACGGGGTCTTGGGTCCCTTCTGTAAAACAAAAGGACTGTACTCATCAGTCAGAACAAGGCCAGGTGCCTGTTATGGCACAGACCATCAATGGTTCACATGCAAGTTCAAACTGAAACTGAGGAAAATTAGAAAAAGTTCACGAGAGCCAAAGTACAACCTTGAGTATATCCCACTGGAGGTTAGAGACCATCTCAAGAGTAGATCTGATGTGCTGAACACTAGAGACCACACGTATTGTGGACTGACATCAAAGACATCATCCATGAAGAAAGCAAGAGGCCATTAAAAAGACAGGAAAGGAAGAAGAAACCAGATTGGATGTCAGAAGAGACTCAAACTTGTTCTTAAATGTTAAGCAACTAAAGGAAGATGTGATGAAGTGAAAGAACTGAATAGATTTCAAAAGGGGGCTCAAGACAGAGGCAGGTGTTATAAGGACATGTGCAAAGAGCTGGAGATGGAGAACCAACAGGGACGAGTGTGCTCCACATCTCTCAAGCTAAAGGGGCTGAAGAAAAATTCAAGCCTCCAGTTGCAATAGTGAAGGATTCTATAGGGAAAATACTAAATGACTCAGAAAACATCAACAGAAGATGGAGGGGATACAGTCAACATACCACAAAGAGCTGGCTGACATTCAGCTGTTTCAAGAGGTAGCGTGTGGTCAGGAACTGAAGGTATTGACGGAAGGAGCCCGGGCTGCGCTGAGGGTGCTGGCGAAACACAGGCCCCGGGAGCTGGTGGTGTGCCGATGGAGATGTTCCCGCAGATGGAGGCAGCGTTGGAAGTGCTCACTCATCTGTGCCAATACGTTTGAAAGACAGCCACTTGAGCAACTGACTGGAAGAGATCCTTATTTATGCCAATTCCCAAGAAAGGTGATAAAACCAAATGTGGAAATTATTGAATGTCATTAATAGCAAACTCAAGTAAAATTTTGCTTACGATCATTCAGAAGTGGCTACAGCAGTGTATTGACAGGGAACTGCCAGAAATTCAGGCCAGGTTCAGAAGAGGAAGTGGGACCATGGCTGTCAGTACTGATGGCAGGTGAATCTTGGCTGAAAGCAGAGAGTGCCAGAAAGGTGTTTACGTGTGTTTTATTGACTATGTAGAGGCATTTGACTCTGTGGATCATAACAAATTACGGGTAATGTTTCAGAGAATGGGAATTTCAGAATACTTAACTGTGCTCATGAGGAATCTGTACATGGGTCAAGAGGCAGTTGTGTGAACAGAACAAGGGAACACTGCATGGTTTAAAGTCAGCAAAGACGTGCGTCCGGGTTGGATCCTTTCACCGTATGTATTCCATCTGTATGCTGAGCAAATACCCCAAGAAGCTAGACTGTATTAAGAAGAATGAGGCATCAGGATTAGAGGAAAATTTGGTAACAACCTGCATTATCCACATGACACAACCTTGCTGGCTAAAAATGAAGAGGACTTGAAACACAGGGATCAAAAACCACAGCCGTCGCTGCAGACTGGAGCAGTGAGTGACATCGTGATGACAGGAGAAAAAGCCGAGGTTGTCAAGGCCTTCAGTTTACTTGGGTCAACAGTCAGTATCCGTGGAAGTAGCAGTCAAGAAATCAAAAGACGCATCACATTGGGCAAATCGGCCACAAAAAACCTCTTTAAAGTGTTGAGAAGCAAAAACGTCACCTTGAAGGCTAAGGTGTGTCTGACTCAAGCCATTGTATTTTTAGTTGTATCATACGCATGAGAAAGCTAGTAAGTGAGGACGACAAAAGAAGAACTGACACCTTTGAATTGTGGTGCTGGAGAAGAATATTGAGTATACTGTGGACTGCCAAAGAAATGAACACATCTGTCTTGGAAGAAGTAAAACGCAGTTGTTCTTGGAAGCAGGGATGGTGAGACTGCATCTTACACCTTTGGACATACTGTCAGGAGGGATCAGCCCCTGGAGAAGGACATAGTGGTTGGTAAAGAAAAGGATGGGTGAAAAAGAGGAAGACCTTCAGTGAGGTGGATTGACACAGTGGCTGCAACAGTGGGCTTGGGAGTAACAGTTGTGGGCATGGCACAGGACCAGGCAGTGGTTCATTCTGGTGTACATCGAGGCTTCGTGGGTCAGAGCGGACTCGACAACATCTAACAACAACACTTCATAGTGTTACAGATCCTGGTAGCTCAAGAAGGTCCTCACTTTTTCGTTGAAGCAGACCGGAAGACCTCCTGCTACCAGGTGTTCTCGGTCCCGGCTCTGGAGCGCACAGAACTCCAGCTGCCTGATTTTGAAATCTGTCTTCCTGGCAGGGCTTGGGGCACCTAGAATGGGCTGTCTGCAGGTGTTGGGGGGAAGCCCGGTCCAACAGGCAGAAGGAGGCATCCAACAGCTGGCAGCAACAGACCACTGTGTCCCCCAGCTGGCTGCTGTGGAGGTGGGGATGCCGAAGGTGGGAACACTGAGTATGACCCAGGCCAGGCCAGGCTGGCAGACTGAGAAGGACCTGAGAGGACCTCAGTCAGAGGGAGGGGACTGGCCGGAGTCCTCTGGCCAGGGTGCTCAACAAGGTCATGGGCAGGTTGAGGGCCGTGCTGAGATCAGAGGCCCAGTTCTCGAAGGCTGAGGAGACAGCACGAGTGAGGAAACGGGAAGAGCAAGTGGAGTCTGAGAAGGTTTTAACCATGTGAGAGCGTGATCTTGCTCCTTGGCTCAGAGAGGACTGCCGTGAGAATGGAGGGACGGGAAGGCGTGCCCAGTGGGAGGGTCAGCGGGTAAGAGAAGGCACCGGTGACTCTCCTGCGACCAGGGTGGGGGCGATGGGCGCAGGCACAGGCACATCTGTCTGAGGCCCGGCTTGCCTTCCCTGACCACCATGCTCCTCTGTCCACAGGCCCCTCTGCCCAGCGACAGGCGCAGAATGGCCCCTCTCCTGACGAGATGGACATCCAGAGAAGGTAACAAACACCCCACCTGGCAGGCTAGCGTGACAGTCTCCCCAGTAGGTACCCACTGGCCAGAATACACTCAGCGAGGGCTGTGAAGGGCCAGGGCAGAGACTGGGTCTTGGGGAGCAGGCCCCGCAGAAAGGAGAGAGACTAAGCTCACGGCTTTTCTATTGGAAGTCAAGGCAAGGAATGATTGGTGGACATCCGTGCTGTTAACTTTTGGTGTCACATCCTGTCATTAGCCAGCAGTGTCCCAAGTGCTGTTCAGGCACTGTTTCATGTACCCTCCCAAGTCCCCCCGACACACGACACGGGCCAGTCTTGTGCCAAGGCCAGCCACCCTGCTAGAGCGGGCAAGCACAGGCTGGTCCTCACCACTGTCCACACTGCCTCTGCTGTCCTCTGCACTGCTCCTACCACCCCGTTCTGGGTGCCTGGGCTGGGTGGCACAGTTCCTCTAGGGAGCCGCTGCCCACTCGTCTCCCAGACAGAGGCCCTGAGAGCACTCTGTGGCCTGCAGCTGCTCCTACAGTGTGGCCAGGGGAGTGCCCTGTCATCGCTGGGCCCAGCCCATGGAGGGTCACCCCATGGGGCATGGTCTGAGGGCCAAGGAGCATCTAGGCTTGGTCCTGAACTCAGAGAGGAGCACTGGCAGCTCCGGGAGGAGGAGCTCCCTACATAACACACCCACAAATGGCAGGTCAGGGCTTGAACCTGGCCTGCGCTCTGCAGAGGGTCTCCACCTTGTCTGATGGGTCGGTGGAGCTGGTGCAGGCTAGTCCACCTTAACTGCCTGCTCTAGAAAGCAGGGGCAGAGCTCCAGGCCTCTGAGGCTGGGCCCCAGTGCAGCTGACCCGGGAGCCAAGGGAGCCAAGATGCTCAAGGGAGCTTGAGTTCTTGCTCTGCATTACCTGCGTTACTGTCGCTCACAGCCCTGGTGTCCACGTTGCAGAGGGTGGGTCTGTCCACAGACTGAGTGGCCCTTGGTGGTCAGCCTGTGAACCACAGGTGTCACAGCAGTAAAGGCAGGGACCCTCGGTCCCAGGGTCGCCCATTTACGCAGGCCAGCGAGCTGTGACTCGCTCGGGGTCACAGAGCGAGTGAGTGACTCTGTGCACAGGAGCCTCTTCTTCTCACATGAATGGTGTCCTCAGTGCTGGTTAGACAGTCTCCTTTTGCCTGTGGGTTTCCAAGTACGTGCAGCCCATTGCATGGGTGGGAGCTCTGGGGGCCGTTCCAGCCATGGGGGTGGGGAGGCTAACGCCAGGGCTGCAGCATCAGCACCTTCCTCACAGAAGCCCTGGAAACAGGCATGGTGCTGGTCTTTGGGAGGAGAAGCTTCAGGAAAAGGAAGAAGACTTCACTGGTCACAAAGCCCTTCATCCCAGAAAGGGCACAGGAAAGCCAGCTGCCTCCAGATGCTCTTTGAAGTAAACTTTGGGTCCCATGTTTCCTGGCCCTGAGATCAGAGCAGCTCCACCTGCACACAGAGGGCCAGGAGCGGCTTGTTGTAACTCACAGTGGGGGGACATGGCCAATGAGCCCCATGCTTCCCTGGCCGCCCTCCCCCTTGTGGTGGCCGTCACTGCCAGCCTCCAGCACACTCTCCCCTGAGCCCAGACCTGACCTTGGACACTCCAGAACTGGAGTTCCTCCAGCAGGTTTTAGAGCCAGCCCCAACCAGGTGAAACCGGCTGATGTCCCTGGTCTAGGTAGTTTAGTTTCTTAAGTCTCCTCTTGCTCTGGCATGTGGGTCCCCAGATTCTGTGGATGCATTTATGGATGATGACTTCACCTTTAAGCATCCCAAGGCCTCCCTGCTGTGAGCACCGAGCCGTCAGCAGCCAGAGACCCTTGTAGCTTTGAGCTCAGTGCATCTGCAGCAGGGTCTATGGCCACAGGGACAAGGACAGGAGCCTGCCTGCAGCAGCAGGGCCTGCAGCTGCGGCAGAAAGCTCAGCGAGGTACCGGGAGAACTGGTGTCCCTCAGCCAATGAGGCCACAGCCCCGGGTGCAGCTATGAGGCCTGGGAAAGCTTAGCCACATCAGTGAGTGAAGTCAGAGTGGCTGGATGGCCGCTGGAGCCTTGTCTAGGAGTCTCCTTGTTCAGGTGTGTGCCAGCACTCGCTGTTGGGGGACCTCGCACCACTCAGATCCCCTCGGGGGTCAGTAGGCCCTGACAGACAGGACCACAGTGTGGTGGACAGGCTCTCCAGGGTCATCTGGCCCAGTGCACACAGCAGGCTCACAGCAGGGTTGGAACCCAACTCCACAGCCTGGGCTGGGAAGAGGCACATGGTTCTCTGGCTGGTGACACCCTGTGAGCTCTCTGGGTACTCTTTTGCAGACCAGTGATGGAGCAGCAGCAGCGTCAGGAGTCTCTGGAGAGGAGAACCTCGGCCACAGGTGAGCGCCCCCCTCCTCTGGAGCCCACTCCTGTGCCACCTACTCCTGGTGGACTGCCAGGTGTCCAGGGGACCGCTGGCCCTCAGTGGAGAGCTACTCGTGGCACAGCTATCCGGAGTCTGGTAGTCACTGCACAGGGAGGGACAGGACAAGGGAGCACAGCAGCGGGCTGGGAGGTTCACACGGCATGGTCAGGGCCATGTGTCCGGCACCGCACTGAGAGCTGAGGACACGAGAGAGAACAGACAGACACAGAGCTGTCCCCAAGCTCCTCACTGCTCAGTGAAGAAGACAGTCTGGTGTTTGTCCTGTCTCTCAGTGCACACTGTGACCAAGCCACATGCAGGGCTCTGATGGCCTGCAGAGGAGAAGGTGCTGGCTGAGCCTTGGTCTGACATTTGAGGAACATGGCACCTGAGAGGAGAGGACAGGCTTCGTCACGGGCTCCGTGCTCCCGCAGCTTTGTCTCACTAAATTCTCTCACATGCCCACCATGAAAGGAGCCAGTGACTGTGACCCCGTTTAACTGAGGAGACCCCTGAACCCCGGCTGGTTACAGGCACCCTGCCTCGAGAATGCACCTGCTGCCCTCTCCACTACCCCCGACAGCCCCTGCTCCGATCATCTGTTCTCTGCACCAGGGCCAAGTGACTGTCCTGAATGCAGCCCGACCCAGGGTCCCCTGCGAGCTTTGTGCCCTCCTGTCCCTGTGCGCTCAGGCGTCCACCCCTGCTCACCCACCACCAAGAGGCGTGTCCTTCCCTCCCTCCCCCTCACCCACTCAGCATCACTTCCCAGAGGTAGTGGACTTCCGGCCTTTCAGCCCCTCTGACACTCCAGGATGGCACCAAACATCTGCTCCCATTTGTCACCTTGTCACCGGTACCACTTGATTGATTTTCACTGTGTGACTAGTTGAGTGTTTCCCACTAGGCAGTAAGCGCCATAAGCTGAGAGCAGTGACCATTCTCATTGTGGTGGCAGCGCCTCACCAGGCCTGGCTCCGTGGGGTCTCCATCACTGGGGGACCAAGGGGCGGCTAGAGAGGCAGCTGGGGGGTGTCCTCATCGTGGTGCCGGCACCTGGCCGGGCCTGTCTCCATGGAGCCTCTGTCACTGTTGGACAGAGAGTAGCTAGACCGATGGGTGGTGGCTGGATGACTGTCACAGGTGCCCAGCATTAGCCCCTGACACATGACCCAGAGACCAGGTGGTCTGTGGTTACCTGTCACAGTTACAACTGCACCTCAGGACAGCATCCGAGACAGCATGATGTCTCGGATGGTGTGGGTCGTGGGGAGGAGCAGAAAAGAAGGAAGAGCAGAGTCTATACCCCAGAGGCTTCCTCTCTGGGGAGACACATGACAAGAGCAGAGAAAGGGTGCTAGCTTGGGGAGTGCCAGCCCCTGTGTGGCCCACGGGTCCTGCTGCCCTGGCACTTAGGAGGCCAGCAGTAGTGGGACCTAGAGGGGGGCTCATGAGGAACAGCTGCCCTCTGCCCTTGCTCAGGGACCCAAGAGCACGGCCAGGTGGGCCACAGCGGGTTCTCAGTCTGACAAGTCCCCCATCGTGTTGCAGGGCCTGTCCTCCCACCGGGGCACCCCTCATCTGCAGCCAGTGCACCCCTCTCGTGCAGCGGGCCTCCGCCCCCACCGCCACCCCCTGTTCCTCCCCCACCGCCACTGCCCGCAGGAGGGGCGCAGGGGACCGGCCATGACGAGAGCTCCGTGTCTGGCCTGGCCGCTGCCCTGGCTGGGGCCAAGCTGCGGAGAGTCCAGCGGGTAAGCTTCCAGGCCAGAGGGCGGGGGAATGGAAGGGGGTCCTGTAGGGGCTCAGACCCTCCTCCTCTCCTGCAGAGACTCTTGGGGCCCCATCTCATCTCTGCAGGTAATCAGCAGATGGGGCGGCTCTGTGTAGCCCTTGAGCTGCTTTGAGGTACACAGATGCTGTTGGTCCTCAGGTGCCTTCCTGAGCGCGTGGCTGTACTTCCTCCCCTAGATGATGAGGAAGCAGGGTGGTTAGGTGACTTGCCCAGGGCACACAGGTGATAATGGCACAGTTTTTCCTCAAGGCCCAGCCTCCTGCAGTGCGTCCACTGTTGTCACTGCTGTGCCAGCTTGTGTCCTGAAAACCGTTTCCATCTCTGCACCCTCTTCCGCTCATATCCTAGGAAGTAGGGTGCCCAGGGTGAGCTGCAAAGGCGCCTCCCTCAGGAGGAGCGCCTCTGACCTTGGGCTTGAAATCGTTTCCTTCCCCACAGAGCCGCCCCTTCCCTGCCGTGCCGGCTCTGAGCCTCAGGCTGGGAGCACATCCGCCACCTGCGGACCTGGGCCGGGGTCCTCCTCCCTCTGACTCCTAGCTTTCTCACCTGTGAACTGGGGAAAATTGGACTCAGTGACAGCTCCGGACCACTTTTCCCACTGCCATTTTAGGGTCCACACACACAAGACTGCTCCCCTCAAATCCACGCTGCTGCTGGCCCCACTGTAAACACCAGTCTAAAATAGCGCCTCCTTTGCCCTTAGCCAGAAGATGTGTCTGGTGGTTCCAGTCCCAGTGGGACCTCGAAGACAGACCCCAACCGGGCGAGCAGTGGGGGTGGAGGAGGAGGCCTCATGGAGGAGATGAACAAGCTGTTGGCTAAGAGGTGGGTGGGCACCCAGCCTGCTTGTCAGGCAGTGCCGCTCCTCAGCGTCAGGTGGAGTCCTTCCGTGTCGCCTGTGTAGCCTGTGGGAAAAACTGCACACTCATCAGCTTTTCCCATCTCAGGGGGCCTCTTCTGAGCATCAGGTCAAAAAGAGGCCTCCAACCTCGAGATCCCCTTCTCCGTTTGAGAAACGCTCGTTGCCCTGTCTTCCGTGTGCCGGCACTGCCGTGAGCAGAGGTGGACTTGGTGATCACTTCAGATCACGTCAGAGGGCTGGTCCCTGCACTCACAAGCCCAGAGTGGGAGGGATCTGGGCCCGGTGTCACCCACTGGTCGTGGTAAGTAGTGCTGTGGTGAAGAGATCTGCCCTGTGGGCTCATCGTGGGGACGTGGAGAAGAGCATTAGGAAGTAGGGAGTCAGGGCAGAGCCCTGAGGAACGTGCGCCGTCCATGTCCTCGGTGGGCCCTGGGCCTAGGGCTGTGGGTCTGTGCCAGGAAGGGAGCCAGTTCCTCCATCCTCACAGGAGGACAGGGTGTGGCTCGGCCCTCCTGTGGTCCTCGCAGTCACTGGCTCTTTGTTATTCTCAGAAACCCGATCAGGTGGACAGTCGAACTGCCCTTCTCCACTGTGTGCAGAGCTCGGGCTATGTTTTCCCTGTGGCCTGGCAACAGGAATGCGCTGACGCAGACCGGTGCCTGCTCGCCTGGCACCAGATAGCCGGGAGCCTCGCCCACCGGAGCACGCCCTGTGACCCCCGCCCCACTGCCGTGTAGTCCGGGACCGAGCGAGTTTCCAGAGTGACCTCCTGTTCAGTCCGTTAGTCCAGACAGCAGGCAGGGCCCCGTGCAGGCGGCTTGTCACACTGAGCCTGAGCACAGGTCAGAGGTCCAAAGACCAGCCTGCCACAGGTGCGGGGGTGCAGCAAGGTTCACCCCACCCCAGGCCTGTCCTTGCCTCTGAGTACAGGTTGGGGATGGGAATGAACAGAAGCCAGGCCACCACATGCTGGTGGCAGCAAGTTTTGTCCCAGCCCAGGCCTCTCCTTACCTCTGAGCACAGGTCAGGGAGCATATAGGCTAGGGGGCAGTGAGTTTTCCCCCAGCCCAGGCTTCTTGCCTCTGAGCACACGTCAGGGGCAGGGGTGTACAGAAGCCAGGCCGGCACGTGCCCAATGAAGTTCACCCAAGGCCAGGCCTCTCCTCACCTTGCACTGGGCCTGAGTGCACCTGAGTAGCCAAGACGGAGGACAGCTCCTGTGCATTTGTCACACAGCAGCTTACAGGGCCATGCAGAGATGGGAACAGCTCACGGGAAGCCCAGGAGGGCTTCATAGAGGAAGTTCCAGACTCCCTTGGCCTAGAAGGCTGAGTGAGACCTCAGGCTGGAGGGAGAGGAGAGGGCCTGTGCTGAAACAACAACAGAGGTGAGGTCAGCGCCATCCAGGTGACAAGGAGGGGGCAATACCTCCATGCTGAGAGCACCGGACCATGGGACACAACTGAGTCAGGCCGTGAGAGAGTGCTGTCGTACCCAAAGGATCGAGTTCTGTCTCCAAGCACTTAGGGGAGCAGGGGCCTTACGTGAAAGGAGAAAACATTATGTTTTCCTCAAGTCTTAGCCAGAAAGTCTCAGTAACAGCTTAGCCTTGGATGGTTCGGATGGAACCGAGAAGAAGCTGCTTTGTCTCTGAGAACAGGAAGGGCCCCACACTGCCAGGAGCCATGGGACACCCAGATGGGGTGGATCAGCCAGGCCAGCCGGGAGCAGAGACGCAGGGTTACCCGAGTGTTCTTTGACATCCACTAGGTGGGACTGGGGGGTGTCTGCAGTGAAGCCTTCTCTCTGCACCCCGCTGCCAGGCCCTGCCACTGAAATGAGGCTCAGAGGTACGCATGGCCAGGCTTACTGTCTGCTGAGGAAGGAGTTGATGTTGGGATGAACACGTTCTGGTCAGCAGCCTCCTGCCTGAGATGGGGACGCTGAGGAAGGAGGCCCGTGGTGTGGCTAAGGAGGCTGCTGCGGGGGCCCCATTGTTTAGTGAATGGCTGCCAGCCGATGGGGTTACCATAAGGCCACACCTTGGCAGGGAAGCACACCTGTGAGCTCTTGAGATCACGTGCGGGGGCATTACTCCTGGAGTGACCGCCTGCAGAGGCATGTCCCGGGAGTGGGAAGGGTCAGTGGTTTAGAGGAGCCCGGTGGTGCAGGGAGTAAGAGCTCAGCTGATCACTGAAAAGGTCGTGCAGTTCCAATCCACCAGCACCCCCTGAGGCCCTGTGGGATAGTTCGTCTTTGTCCTGTGGGATCACCGTGAGTCAGAATTGACATAGCAGCAATGGATTTGGTTTTGGTTTTATTTGTGTGGATTTGGGAGTTAGCCAGATACTGGCAACCTCTAAGACAAAAAAACAGGAGTGCATTTGTGGGGAATGAAGAGGGCGTCAAGTCAGGCTATTCAAAGCCTTTTTTGGGGGACATTTCCAGGTCTGAGTAGTGGCCCACTCTTGTGGGGAAGGGTTGCTGAGGTAGTAGAGGGAACTCAGCTTGTCCGGGCCGGTCAGCGTGCGGAGGGACTGTTCCTTGAGTCCACCCTCATCCTCTAGAGCTGGGGACAGACGGGGTGAGGCCGGGAGGCCGCGAGCGTCCTGGGAGTAGTGAGGCCCTGCGGCCTGGACAGGGAGCAGCCCCACAGTCTCTGCTGGCACCCATTCCAAGTCCAGTGTGAATGCAGACACCCGGGCCCCAACCTAGCCTTGCCACTGGCAGATGGGACAGCTGAACAACCACCTTCCTGCAGTGACACAAGGTCCGTGTCACTGGGACCAGTGAGTCTGGCAGGGGAGCCATGTGTTGGTTCCATGTGAGAACCTTGGCAGCCGACTTGTATCCTCTTTCTTCCCTGCATCCAGAAGAAAAGCAGCCTCCCAAACAGACAAGCCAGCTGAGAGGAAGGAAGATGAAAGCCAGACGGTGAGCCGCCCCTCTGCCTGCCCCTCGTGCCCGCTGGCCGTGGCTCTCCTTGCAGCCAGGAGTCTCCTTGCAAACTTGGGGTCAGGCTCTGGAGAGAGGAGGATGGTCCTCACATCCGTAAGGCTCCAGGAAGCAGATGAGAAGTAGACAGGGGACAAAGTAGTGACAAGAGTCAGGGTTGTAGTCTCCCCGAGGGGAGCCCCTTAGCCCCCGGGGGAAGTGTGTGATCACAGGCTTGGGAAGGGTTGCCCTGGGCGCTGGACCTGCACTGACCAGTCCACCAAGGACTTGGCCCAGCACAGCCAGGTCCCAGCCAGCAGAGTGGAGTGGGGAGGCAGAGGCCCAGGAGCAGGGAGCACTGGGAGCAGTGACAGCACCCATGGCCTCCACTGGGTGCAGCAGGGTGGCTCTGGAGACCAGAAGCAGACGTGCCATGAGGCGGGCCTGGTTTTAGAATGTTCACTCTGGCAGCTGCTCTGGGGAGCCTGTGTACCACCCTAGGAGAGGGCAGTGAGGCCTGATGAAGCTGTGTCTCCCCCGAGTCTCCCCTCCCTGACTCTGCATAGGCAAGGTAACTCCCCACGGGGATGTGGGGTCTTCAGTTTTAAGAAATATTCACTGTAATATGTAATGACTGCCAGTTAAGTTCATGAGCTCATCCTAGAAAAAGTGTGACACACCTCATTGCTAAATATCACTATGATCACCTTCGAAGTCCTTCCCTTGGAAAGCCCCGCACCAAACACCAGCACCTAGTCCACTTGTCATAGCAGTTTTGGAACTCTTTTTCTGGAATGGCCATTAGAGCTGAAGTATTATTCTTGATGTCTGAATGTCATCAAAATGTCTTCTTTTCAGTGTTTCTTTATCATCAGGTAAAGAAAAAAGTCACTGGGGGCCAGATCAGATGAGTAGGGAGGGTGTTCCAATTCAGTTATTTATTTACTGGCTAAAAACTACCTACAAACAACTATACAATTAAGTTCACAAACTTGCCACCATGCACAATGGCCATTCCAGAAAGAGTTCCAAAACTGCTTTGAAGGGTAGGCCAGGTGCTGGTGTCGGTGCCCAGCTTCCCGAGGGGAGTACTTTGAGGGTGACTAGTGATACCTGGCAATGAGGCATGTAGCTCTTAAAACAATCAAGTTCACAGACTTAATTGCCAGACCTTGTATGTTGGAAAACCAAGGCTTTCTGAATGACCCTGGCCCAAAGACCCCCTGCCTTTGCCCCAATCCACCTTTCTTTCCATTCCAGGAAGATCCTAGCACCTCTCCATCGCCGGGGGCCCGAGGAGCCAGCCAGCCTGCTAATTCCTCAGGTAAAGGGTGCTGCATGGAGACCCTTACAAAGACGTTAGTGTCCTGCTCACTTTACAAGTGAGCAGAGAGGCTGTGTCATCAGCCAGGGACACCCCCACCATCTCAGAAGGAACTAGGCAGTAACCCCCCAAGGGACAGCCACTTCATCCTGGCTCCGTAGCTTGTCAGACACCGGGGCCTCAAGGCCACACAAGGGGCAGAACTCACCTAACAGCACACACAGAGTCAGAAAACCGGCCAAGGCCAGGCTCTTGAGAGGAGAGTTGCAGAGCTAAAATTCCTGTCACCCTCTACAGTGCCAGATATGGACTGATTACAAGGTCACCAGTCAACCTCGCTCCATCAGCAACAATCACATCTGTGCCGAGACTTTTCCCGGTCAGTGAGTGACAGGGAAGAGGTCAGGAGAGGAAGGAGACTCTGGGGTCAGTCACTCGGTCACTCAGCAAGCTTTGGTACCATGTCTGCTCTGTGCCTGGCCACTGCTCCGGAGGCAGCTGCCCAAGGAAGGGAGGCTAGCCATCTGTGTGCTGTCACCGGGGCCCTGTTCCTGTGCAGGCTCCCACGTGGTGTCTGCCTCCCCGCCAGGCCGCTCTCTCTGAGGACCGGATATGGCTCGTGGAGCCTCTGGGAATACATGGAGTCTGAGCTGCTGGCTGCCTGCGCTCCTTCCAGCCACCCAGGGGCCCAGCATTTCCCCAGGGAGTGGCTTCAGCAGAGTTGTGTGCTGTGCTCTAGGCCACACCCGGGGCTTCTAGGGTTGGTGCCGGCAGGCTCAGCATTCATCCCAGAGAGGACCTGCCTGGGGTCTGTAGCCTCAGGCTGGTGAGGCTGGTGGCTTCCCCTCAGTCCCTAGGAATTTACCTCTGTGCATCCATTCATCCTGCAAATTTAGGCCCCAGATCTCCGGAAGGAACACGAAACAACTGTCAGTTGTCCTTGAGTCAATTCGGACAGCTAGTACTATGTAAGTTTAAAAGAAACAGAAAAAGCCAGGATGAGAAAGCGCTAGGTGGCCCATGTGGGGGGCTACTGAAGAGTAGTCACCAGCGGCCGGCACACCTTGAGAGCACGGGCCCTGAGAGGACAGGGAGCTCAGGGCTGCACCAGGAGCATCCGGGGGGCTATTGCCAGGGCTCTCTGAGCAGCTGTCAAAGTCACACTCCGCAGAGGCTTCTTGGCCAGCTGGGTCATGTTCCCGGGAGAAGCCCACATGCAGACCACCGCCAGCAGAGTGGAGGGAGGGTGCAGGGCCTAGAGCAGAGAGTACAGCGGTCACAGCAACACCACCCACACCCTCCGGGGCTGTCCCAGGACGGGGGCGGCAGGCCTGGGCTCAGCACAGGCCAAGCTTCCTGCTGGGGTGCATGATTTAGGGGCTGCCCCCAGGAGTCCTGCCAGCTCTGACTTACCCCTGACATGATCCAGAGTCGAGCCGGAAGCCCTGGGAACGGAGCAACTCGGTGGAAAAGCCAGTGTCTTCGTTACTGTCCAGGTGAGCCACCCTGGGGAGGCCTCAGGCATCTGGCGGGCAGAGCAGATACGGGCTCCGATTCACATGTCTGCTTCATTCCATTGCCCTAGAACCCCGTCTGTGGCAAAGAGTCCCGAAGCTAAGAGCCCCCTTCAGTCACAGCCTCACTCTAGGTACCGACAGCCCTCTGTCCACATGTCCCCCAATCTCCGGGTACCTTTGGTCCCTTGTCCCCTTGCTGACACCCTCATGCCCTGTCTCATGTCTTGTCACTTAACTGTGTGCTGTGGGAAGGGGGGCCTGTTCTTCCCTCAGACCATGGGAAATCAGAGCTGGAGGAACTTTGGGGTCATGCAGCCCAGCTCCTCCCAGCTTTCTGGGGTGGCAGGGGCAGGAGGAGATGGAAGCCCAGGGAGGTGAGTTGTTCAGAGGCAAGGAAGAGAGCCCAGGATGGAGCCCTGGACCTGGACCCAAGGTTGATGACATTGGACAGGTTAAGAGACCTAGCCTCCGTGTCCCCTGTGAAGTGAGGTTTGTTACTGCCTGCCCTACCCAGGTGATGCAGCCCCCTCGGCAACACTGGTCCCAGGGTGGGCCAGCATCCCAGCCTGCTCAGAGCAGGCCTCTCTCTGCATGCACCAGCCAAGTTCAGCTTACCTCTTAACATCCCGACCGTATTTCCTAGACCAAAAGTTGTGGGACAGCAGGGTGAAATATTTGGGACTGAGGCCGTCCAGACCACCTCAGACAAGCAGCCACAGTGACCATCAGCCCAGTGTGGCCTGACTGTGAAGGCCTCCAAAGCTGGTACCAGGAAGTGTCTCACAGCCCATCACCAAGAGAAATGCAGCACCTTGTGACAGGGCAGGTGACGTTTGACCTGGTCTTACAGGATGACACCAGGGACAGCTGGGCAAGTCCCTGCCCGCCGGTGCTGTGTTTCTATTGGAGGCCTCATCCAGTACTGGCACTGACAGCCTGGTTCTGGGGGCGGGGAGGTTCCAAACACAGGCTAGTGAGGGAAGTTGGGGACGTTAGAGGGGCTGCAGCAAGTGGGGCTGAGGAGGAGGGGACACGGGAAGGCCAGTGACGACAGCTCTCCAGGCTGAGACAGTATTGGGTGCCAAGGGTCTGAGGTTACAGTTGGCCTGGCAGGTCCAAAGGACAGAAGGTAGCCAGTGGGCTGGACACCGCACAGGGAGGCCGCCTGGAGGGTGGGAACATTACTGCAAGGAAGTTGGGGTTCAGTCTACAGTGGACCCCGTGATGGGGGAGCATGCTGTGTGAGGTGGAACCCCTGAGGGGGAAGCACCCCGTGTGTGGTGAACCCTGTGAAGGAGGAGCACTTTGGGTGAGGCGGGCCCCATAACGGGGGGCAGCACCCTGGTAAGGAGGGCCTCCCTGTGGGAGAAGGGAGCAGTGCTCTGGAGAGCCTGCCGGGCCGTGGTGGGCCGGGACAGTGGAGGACCAGAGGAAGCAGGTGCCACCCAGCTCCCTGCCCCCTCTCAGCCACCTTGCCTGTCCTGTCACCTTGCTGGTACCTACTCCAATGTTGGGCCCTTCTCTCCGGGCTCTGAGTCAAAGCTGTCTCATTGGCAGAGGGTTCTGGGGGTCAGTAGTAACAGTCCCTCCCTGCAGTGGAATTTCAGAGCTCAGGAAGCAGCTGCTGTTGTCATCAGATGTGACTGTCAGTAGGCAGATGAGGAAACTGAGGCTCAGAGGGGTGAAGCCGTTTGCCCAGGCTCTGGCCCATTGTTGTTGGACCAGAGACCACGGGAAGGTCTGGAGGGCCCAGAGTTCAGCTAGACCTGCTTACTCACTGAGGACATCTGTCAGAGTCCATGCCTGCGTCCTTCTGGACTTCACACAGGGAGAAGGAGGAGCACTTCTTCACCCTGCTCCAGGAGCGCAGGGAGCACTGTCCCCACACACCACAGTCTCTCTCACCAGTCACGCTGGCCCTCCAAGCAGCCCCTGCCATCATCCACCCACATGGCCACTGTGCTTGGCCTTGCTTCGCTGAGACCACACATCCTCACCAAACAGAAAGCCAAATCAAGTCCAGAGACACATGCCCTTGACACCATGAGAAGCGGTGACAAGGTCAGGAGGCTGGATGAGCATTCTGCCCCAGTTCCCAGGCAGGGACCTGACGTTTCATACCAGCTTGGCTGGACTCAGCAGCTTTTCAAGAAGCAGAGTACATAGGATGCAACACTCAGAGGTAGCCCTCCCTGCAGGCTCTCCCCAACCTTGGGATGGTGCACCCGGAGGCAGCCCTCTCTGCAGGCTCTCCCTGACTTCAGGATGGAGCATGCGGAGGCACCCCTCCCTGCAGGCTCTCCCCGACCTTGGGATGGTGCACCCGGAGGCAGCCCTCTCTGCAGGCTCTCCCCAACTTTGGGATGGTGCACCCGGAGGCAGCCCTCCCTGCAGGCTCTCCCCGACCTTGGGATGGTGCACCTGGAAGTAGTCCTCCCTGCAGGCTCTCCCTTGCCTCACCTGAAGTGGGGTTGATGGCTAGTGCTCTCCCAGGTGGGACTTGTCTGCCCGATGGCTGGACACTGCTGTGTCTCAATCAGAACCCAGTCCCTTTGTGCAAACCTGAGTTCCAACTCTTGGATTGCGAAATACGGGCACCAGAGGCCTCTGAGTCACTAAAGAGAAGGCAGATGTTGAAAGCAGGGTGTCAGAAAGCTGACCGGATGGACAGCAGTGCTCAGCTGTGGAGCTGGGGCGGGTGCTGGAGCCATGTTTCCTATAGCATAACCCCCCAGCGAGGTGGGTGCCATGAGGCCCCGCCACCAGCTTTACCGCCCTCCCCGGCCCTCCCCTAGGACGAAGCCGGCCGGCAGCGTGAGTGACGTGGCCCTGGAGCCCTTCGACTGTGACCGGATGAAGCAGGTGGGCAGGTCCTTCCACACGAGGCCTGGGAAGGTGGCTGTCCCTGGGCCAGGTGGGCCCAGTGGGACCTGCACTCAGCCACCAAGATATCTATCAAGGAAGTGACAGTGGAGAGGAGGGCTGCCCTTCTAGGCTTGCCCACCCAGCCTGCCTCTGGGCCCTCTGCTCCAGCAGCCCTCGGCCTCAGCAGAGTGCCCCTGAAGGGATGTGACAGGACCCGGGGTGCCATCAACCCAACCCCAAGCCCTCCCTTCTCCTCAGCTTGGGAGGGCTGCTGAAAGCTCACCCGGGCCAGGTGAGGGTGAGCTCTTTGGCCCTGGAGGAAGCCCACTGCCTCTCCCATTGGGACACAAAGCCTGGTTCCCTGTCATGCTGCCCATCACCCACTCGGTGGCTGTGCTTATCTGCAGGAGATCCTGGAGGAGGTGGTCAGAGAGCTGCACAGGGTGAAGGACGAGATCATCGAGGGTGAGGGGACCCGTGGGGGGCACAGGGGAAGGAGGTGGTAGAGGGTGAGGGGAACTGTGGGGGGCACAGAGTGAGAAGATGGGCATGAGAGGGCCCCATGGAGGTCACAGGATGAAGAGGTGAGGGGGCCTGTAGGGGCACAGGGTGAAGACGTAAAGGGGCCTGTGGGGGTCCAGGGCGCGGAGGTGATAGGCGTAACTGGGCCTGTGGGGCACACAGGGTGAGGGGCACAGGGTGAGGTGGTGATGGAGTGAGGGGCCTGTGGGGGACACAGTGAAGGGAGGGGTGATGGAGGTGGAGGGGCTCCATGTGACAGGTCCATAGCCGCATGCAGGTTCTTGAGGCAGGATGGGGGGCCAGCCTGGGGCCATGGGAGCACCCTCCAGGGGGCGGCTGCCTGTCCCCTGAAGCTGTGAGAGTGCACTTTTCCTCGTGGCATCCCCACACTGTCTTCTCATGAGGCTCAGAGAGGTTAAGGACTTGCTCAGGAGCACCCCTGCCCAGGGTGTGACGTAGACCTGAGCTCTGTCTAAATCCCAAGCTTCTCGGCAGAGGGTTCCACAACCATACCTGTTGCTGGGGAGTCAATTCCGACTCCTGACAACCCTGGAGGACTGGGTGGACCTCTCCTGTCAGGTCTCCAGGGCTGTCATCTTTGTGGAGCCCTATTTTCACGTTTCTCCTGCTGGTGTACTTTGTGTTGCTTAGCAGCTGAGCGTTTTAACCACTGTGCAACCAAGGTTCTGTCCATGGATGGTTAGCTGTGGTAAATGCTGGGGAGGGAGAATGATCTAGAATGCATGTCAAAGCCACATCCAGCCAACCCCCCTCGGATGGCCTGCTGTCTGTTCCCTGTGGGTGGGTTAGATGGCCTTTGTGATCCTCCCCACCACCGTCACTGCTCTGGGGCCTGTAGGGAGCGCAGCTGCTCAGAGCGCCTGGCCCTGGTCTAGGGGAGTAGGCACCAAGCTTCCCAAAAGAGGTGCTGGCTGGAGCCCAGGCCAGCGGCCTTGTCGCTGTGAGTCACATCCCTCCTTCCTGTCCCCAGCCTTAGTGAAGCCACTCAGATCTGGAGCCAGAGGAAAGGGAAGGGCTGGGTGGGACGATTCAGCCCTGGAGCAGGCGGGAAGCAGCCCCCACCACCCTGCAGGCCTGAGCTCCTGGAGGCAGCAGGACAAAGGCCCACACTTGGGCTGCAGTGACCTGGGCAAGAGTACTCTCCAGTATAGGAGCGCAGGAAGCTGAAGGCAGAGGGCCAACTGGGCGGGTGGGAGGCGGGCTGGCCAGGAGCCCCAGACCTGGCCTTCTCCCTGCCAGTGCAGGGCTCTCCAGGGTATTGGGGATTGGCCACTTGGGAGATGAGATAATGAACCAAGAGGGAGCTGGAGCCCAGAGGCCAGCCCCCCTAGGCCACCTATTAACTTGCTTTATGGCTGGCGCCCCTGCACCCTGTCCAGGAATGGCCCTCCTCTGGCCCTAGGTCGGGAGCCAGACCTTGAGAGGCACAGAGATGGCTCAGCCCTGCCCCTCACTTCAGAGCCACTGATGGGCCCTTTTCTCCCGGGCTTCTGGCCTCCAGACCCAGTGGGGTCTAGCTGTAAAGAAGAGCCCTGAGCCAATGGAGGGACAGCAGCAGCAGGCCTCAGAGAGGGGGTTTCAGGTGGGGGGTGGCACTCTCGGCCATAAAGGTGTGAGTGGGGGAAGAGAGGTAGAACACACGTGCATGTGTCATCACCGGAAGGTTCCTGCGAACACCACACTGCGTCATCCGTGTCTGCCTCGGATGCCAGTGAACCTGGGTGAGCTGACCAAGTGGGCCTTGACACCTAACCGGGAAACCATCAAAGCCCATCAGTGTGTGTCCCCAAAGCACAGCTGCTCCTGGGCACGGTGAGCCAGTGGGGAGGCCCTGCCACCCCTGCTCCTGAGTCTCCTCCCCTGTCCTGTCCCCTAGCCATCAGGCAAGAGCTGAGTGGGATCAGCACCACATAACATGGGTCCTGCTGCTGCCGCCGGCCAAGGACTGAGTCTACCTGACAGCGGGACCGCGGGAGCCGCAGCTGAGCAGACACACTTCGTTTGGAGTCTTAACCTGTGATGAATAGGAGGAAAAAGTTCAATTCCTGGATTTTTTTAGATTCTACCTGACAGAGAACACAGGCCTCCTTGTCTCTTTTTGTATTTTATATTTGCTTATTTAAGTGTACATTTCGTTTGTTTATAGAGAGGGAGCCCCCAGATCCCACGCGCCATCCGATGGTCTCTGAGTTTTCTCCTAGTGGACACTCTGTCCACGCGGAGCTGTCCGCCTCAGTCTTTCCCTCGCGACCCTGTCCAGCGGTCATCCGTGCGTGGTATCTGTATTCACTTGGTAATAAACTCCACTGTCCACTCGTGCACCTTGCCTCTTGCTCATGGGCCGCTTCTGGTGGGCATCCAGCTCCCCCTGGCTGGGACAGTAGCATCACGAGGGGGTACAGACTGTACCGGGTGACATAGTCAGAGGGGTTGGCACCAACCTGAGCATAAAACTGTGCAGAAATCCTTTTTACAGAAGTATCCCTGTGGTTTGAACAACAAAGACATCTCTTATAAGCCCATCAACATACCTACAAGGCTGACACTCAGTGCAGATGGAACCTTGTAACACACGTGGGTCAAAGCTGCCGTCATCATGGTTGTTGGGTGCTGTCGAGTTGGTTCCAACTCAGCGACCCTGTGCACAACAGCATGAAACACTGTCCAGTCTTGTGCCATGTCCACAATCATTTTAACGTGTAAGCCCATTGTTGTGGCCACTGTGTCAGTCCATCTCGTTGAGGGTCTTCCTCTTCTTCGCTGATCCTCCACTCTACCAAGCACGATGTCTTTCTCCAGGAACTGATCCCTTCTGACAGCACATCCAAAGTATGTGAGATGCAGTCTTGCCATCTTTGCTTCCAAGGAGCACTTGGGTTGTGCTCCTTCCAGAACAGATCCGTTGGTTCATTTGCTGGCCCATGGGACAGTCAACATTCTTCTCCAACACCACGAGTCAAAGGCGTCAATTCTTCTTCTGTCTTCCTTGTTCACTGTCCAGCTTTCACATGCATGTGCTGTGATTGAGAACACCATGGCTGGGTCAGGTGCACCGTGCTGATGGTGAGCCTGCGTCACTGACAGTTTCGAGATGCTGTCACGAAGGGACAAGAAGTGGTGCAGGGGATTGGGACTAACGAGTGACAGTGCAGAAATGTCCCAAGGGTTCTGTCCGGACTGGAACAGGAGGAGGTCCACGGGGGGTGACACTAACCATGGTGACATCGTTGGCAGGGGATGTCCCTGCTCGGGGAGGCCAGAGCTTCGCCCCCAGGCGTGGCAGAACACACGGAGCTCCCAGTGCTGGCAGTGAGGGGACATGGCGTGGGTGTGTGCAGGGCAGTGCAGACACCTCTGGCCAGGTACCCCAAGCCTGCTCCTCTGGCCCCACCCTTTGGGAGCCACTCCTCATGGCGACCCCCAGATGGGGAGACCACTGATGTAGCCTACACAGCAGAGGGGCTCATGAGCTCACTTGGTCAGACAGAGCTGTGCCTAGAGCCCCATAATCCACAAACATGGCAGCCTCAGCTTCTGCTGTGCCCTAGCCCTCCAGGCAAGACTACCCGCCACCCCCTGCCCTGCCCCATCGTGGTCCCCCACCCACACAGCTCTAGGTACAGCTGGGCTGCCTACTGTGGCTTCCAGCCTGTCCCCACATGCAGTTCCCAAGGTCACCAGACAGGATCTGAGCCTCAGCCTCTGCAGGTGCTGCCCCAAGAGGTCAGCTGCCAGCCAGCGGACAGGCCTGTGTGACCTGGAACCCTAGGACCACTTCTCCATGTGTCCCACTAGACAGTGTGCCTAGTCTGCACCTGTGGCCCTCTGAGGGCCATGCAGGAGGGAAGAGGGCCTCCCTTGTGGGTCCCAGTGCAGCTAACAAGAGGGAGTGACCGTTTGGGGTCAGCTTTTGCCCCACTAAATCCAGCAGCCCTAAGAGATTGTCCCACATGTCAGGCAAGAAGATGTGTCCCCTTCCCCTACTCTGAGTGGCTGTGCCCTCCTGCCAGCGAGGTCCTTCCGACCTGCAGCTGCGGCCGGGCCTGGCCCCTCTCCGGCCTGTGGGGAGGCCGAGATGCCCCACTGTCTCTGCCAGCAGATAAAGGGACCAGGACGTGGAGAGGCAGTCTGAGCCGAGCCAGCCCTTGTCCCTGTGTGCTCAAGGAGGGGCGGGCTCCAAGTCCTCCACACGGGGCTTCTCTGTGCAAGGCAAGCCCTGGCGCTTGGTGCTGCCGGCCAGCTCACTGTCTCCGCGTCCACTCCTCAGGGACAGCTCCTTCCTCGGAGACCACCTGGGCTCTGGGGTCAGGGGAGTCCAGCCCACAGCCCCATCTGTGAGGTAGTCCTCGGGCCTCAGTTTCCCCTTCCCCCAGCCCAGGTTCCCTGGCCTTCCATCAACCTCTGAGATCAGACTCCACCACCCTGTCTCCTGGGGTCAAGGGGCTGGCACGGAGGGGACCCTCAGTTCCCAGCTGTGTCATCAACTGCCTCTACAGTTAGGACAGACAGAGCTAAGGTCCCTGAGCTCCCACCTGTTTGCCTGTCTCCTGCGCCCCTGACCTCTGGCACCTGTTGTGTGAGAAGCCCCTCCCCTCCCCACTCAGAGACGTCTGAGCTGCTGAGGGAGACGGCCCCCACGCTCAAGCTGAGCACCATCAGGTCTGGGAAGACTCCACAGGTGGGGCCAGAGGTGGCCAGTCCAGGTGGGACAGCACAGTGCTCAGGGGGTAGGTGCTGGGGGGGACAAAGGGGTCCCAAGGCTGAGAGTGAGGGGCCCCCTCAGGGGCTGGCATCCAAACCATCAGGGCCTCAGGGACGAGTGTACACAAGCAAGCCTGTCAGACCTGGAGCCAGCTTCCCTCCGGTGGAGACAGAGGGAGTTGCAATTGACTAAGGCTGCCGCCAGGCCACACTTCCTGGCACCTCAGACCCAGGCCACCGCGTGACAGTGCAGTGCTAGGGCTGTGAAAAGCAAGCACTGAATTTAATGTGCGCTGCAACACTAGAGAAGGGGGCCTCGGGAGCCGTGGACGCATTGCCAGTCAGCCAAGCGGGCAGGCTCAGCCTCATCCAGGGCAGTGGGGCCTGTGAAATCCAAGGTGCCCCAGACAGTCCTGGGGCTCAGCAGGGGACTGGCGCAGGGGCCAAGGGCGCGGAAACAAAATGCAGCCGGACCAGTTCTGGGGCAGTGGGCCTTGGGAGGGGGCAACCGGCACCCCTCAGGCCCACGCCCATCACAAGCCGTCTTTGGCCACTTTGCACACCCGTTTCACCCTGGCGTAGGGCCCCAGTGAGTCCTTGAACACAAAGTCCCAGAGAACCTTCACCCAGGAGTGGTGTTGCGGCAGGTGGTCATAGTACTCGGGAGCTATCTTCCGTACCTGCGAGAAGGGTAGGCGGCGGTCAGTGGGCTCCCCTCAGCCTCCCGCCCACCCCTGTGGTGGAGGTGTGAGGGCGGCTGAGCCCAGGACCCTCAGGAGAGTCCTAACACCTCTGCTCCCCAACCTGCTCCACCCCCTGTCCACCCTGGGGTTTCTGAACCAAGGAGCCCACCCTGGGACTTCTAGGCTGAGGGGTCAGCCCACTGACAGTCCCTTAGCAGGGGCACTGCTGGCCGCAGCCAGGCTGAGCCAGGTCACCCCCGCGCTCCGCAGCCCGCCTTTGATCTCTTCTCTCCCACATGCCAGCACCTCTGGCCTCGGTGCCTGCCACACCCTCGCCCCCCACCCCCTTCTCTGCAGCCGCCACACCATTGCCTCCCACATCCCACCCCATGGCCGCCTCTGCAGCAGACCGCTGTACACCTCAGGAAGCACTTGGGACCCCTCGCAACTCAGCCTTCCCCACACCCTAGTTCCTGTCTCCCTTTTACAGCTGACACCAAGACTCAGAGTGGGGGCAGGTGTGGGCAGGCAAGCCCCTTGGTCCCTTCGGGAAAGCAAAGGCTGACGGTTGGCAACAGGGATTTCTGCAGCTGACCCAGCGTAGCCACCTCCCAAGGGGCTGTCCCCTGTCTGAGCCTCTGCCTTCTTAGCTGCAAAGTCCGAGAACCACAGCCCCTACCTCGCAGGCTTGTGGGGAGGGCTCAGGGAGATGGGACCTCAGGGCCATCAGCAGGCAAGGGACTGAAGTGACACAAGCCAGGGCGCACATGCATGCACACGCAGCCTGGTGAACATGTGCACACTCGCCTGCACACACCCACACGTGCACACACAAATGTGCACATTCAAACATGCCACACATGCACACAGAACCACACATGCACTTGCGTGCAAAAACATGTCAGATACACTCCTAGACATGCTAATCCACATGCACACCCAAACATGCACATGTGAGGAAGTAGGCACACACAAACGCCTGCATAAACCCACACATGCAGACACCGATACATACACTCAGATCTGTTAACTGCGCACACCTGAACACACACATGCGAGCAAGTAAACATGCATATGCAAAAGCCTTGCACACAGTCATGTACACAAACTGCACATGGGACACACAGCCGCTTCTGTTAACGTGTGCACACACAGGCAGGTCCACACGGCCTTGCGTTGCACACTCAGGCCCTCATACTCCCACTCCACCCCTTTGCACCAGCCACCCCTGCTCCCTGACCAGCCCAATACTGTGGAAGGAAGTACTGAATCTGAACTGCTGGAGCCATTTGTCGTGTGACTGGTCGTGGCTAAGGGCCTTCTCCTCCCTGTTCCTCCTCTCTCCACAGAAACTTTCCAGCCTAAGGCAGAGGCACCAGCCCCCACAGCTTCTGCTCCCTGGGAGCTCAGGCCAAGCCTTTAGGTCCAAAAGGGGCAAAGCCACCTCAGTGGCTGCGTCTGAGCCTTGAGGGCCCTGGGAGGGTCACAGCAGGGCCAGGGTGCCAGGAACAGGGAAGGGCTTTGCACACAGTGCACTAAGGCCACCCTCAGGCCCAGGTGCTCCGCAGAAGAAGAAACCGAGGCTGAGGCTGGCGGTGTGCCCAGGACACGTGGCCAGTGAGCAGCCAGCAGGGTTTAACCAGGTTTTCGGGAAGCCAAGAGGCCTGAACTACATAATGCCTCTGGGGACCCACCCTTCCCGAGCCAGCTGGGCAACCGCTACCACGTGGGTGCGGGTGCGAGTAACCACCTGAGCACCCCACACCAGTACCCAAAGACCCTCCCCACACTCCCCAGCCCGCCATACCAGGGGCAGGTTGCAGCTGGGGATGCTGGGGAAGTCGTGGTGCTCCACGTGGTAGCCCACGTTGAAGGTGATCCAGTTGAGGGGCCCGTAGTATGAGTAGGTCTCGTGGCCTTTGAGGAACATGTAGTGCTCAGCCACAAAGTGGCCCGAGATGGGGTGCAGGCCCAGGCCCAGGAAGGAGCTGGCCAGCAGGTAGGCGACCGGCTTGAGGCCCCCGAGGGCAAAGACGGCGGCGTCGACAGCGAGCTGCACCAGCGTGTTGAGCACCTCCATGCGGGTCACAGCCTTGGGGTTCACGCAGAGCGGCCGCAGCGCGTAGAAGAAGGGCTGCAGGAACAGCCAGATCAGCTTGCGGGCCGGTGTGCAGAAGAACCAGCCCTCGAAGCGCGTGGGCACATCCACGTCCAGCCCGTCGCCACCCAGGTAGCGGTGGTGATCCACGTGGTACTTTTTGAAGGAGGAAGCATAGGGTAAGCCCACGGGCAGGTTGGCAAAAATGGCAAACCAGCGGTTGTAGGCGATGTGGCCCGTGCCAAAGGCAGTGTTGTGTGAGATGTCGTGAATGGCCAGTGTCAGCGAATGGTTCACGCAGCCACCAAAGGCATAGGCCCAGAAGAGCAGCCAGCGCCAGGTCAGCCCACGCACCAGGTAGCACGCCACCAGCTGTGCCACCACCATCCCCAGCACAGTCCATTTGAGGTTCGGGTCTGGACGCATCAGTGTCTTTATGGCTGGGTACTTGGCTGAGGGTGAGACCAGAAAAGAAGGGGGTGAGAGGGCGCCAGCCCGCAGCTGCATGCTCCCTACTGCCCGTGCATCTGTCCGTCTGTCCATCTGTCCATCCTTCCCCTTCCCCTCCTCCTACTGCTCCTTCCCCTCCGCTCCTGTCCTCCATCCACCGCCTCCCTCCCTGTAGTCCTTGAAGCCCCAGGCTGTGCAACTAGCCTACCAGCAGCATCCCAGCCCCACCGCTGAGGTCTTAGAATGGACAGCTGGACACCCACCTAGAACGGACACCTAGACACCCATTAAGAAGGGACAGATCCCAGCTACCTAGAAAGGACGGTGATGTCCATGTAGAAGGGACAGGCAGACCCCCACCTAGAAGGGGCAGGTGACACTCATTTAGAAAGGACAGGCGAACACCCATCTAGAAGGGACACATGGACACCTCTCCAGAAGTGGGCACTCTGCTTGGAGCTGAGGAGCAGCTTCGCCACCACCTGGAGGGTCTGCAGTGACCCCAGAGCTGGACGTGGGCACACTGCCGCACACACAGGCTTGGCCAGCCTTCGGGGCCGCATGGGCATGCGCTCAGTCAGGTGAGTGCCCACAGAGGCCAAGCACAGCCGAGTGTGGATGCTTGGACTGGACACTGGGAGGAGTACCCAGAGGCAGCAGCGTGCAGGGCCTCTGCTTTGTCCAAACTGCCCTAGTCCCTCCAACAAACAAGGTCTGTAGGAACTACAATAAAACGTTGAACGTGTTCACTCGGGGTGGTAGGGGCTTTGTGATAGCTATTTTTGTAGTTTTCTGTGTTGTTTTTTGTGCAGAAAAGGAAAAAATAAGGTATGTGGGAGTTGGCTGACCGGGGGTTGGCTTTCCAGACTGAAAGGCAGCCAGAGCCTGCAGGGAAAAGGCAGGAAGCATGGGGCAGGGGAGCTGGGCCCTGGGGGTGTGCAGAGCAGTAGACACGGGGCAGGGCGAGGCTGCTGTCTTCTAGAGCCCACTGTGGCTGCTCAGTGTGGGGTGGCTGCCCTTGCTCCAAGGGGAAGGTGAGTCAGGGGCAAGTGCTCCGTCCAGGGATGGAGGGACAGGGCAGGGGTCCCAGGCTCCCGGTAATAGCAGACAGGCCCTCAGACATGGAGACAGCAACGTCATGTACAGAAGGGGAAACTGAGGCCAGAGAGAACACCCTCAGCAGTCATCACTGGTGGCCAGGAGTCTCCTGCAGTGCGTCCTCCCTGCTCCTGCCCAGTCCTGCCCAGTGCCACCTGGTAAACAGCATCTCCCGGGACAGTAACAGAGGCCGAGTGCTCCAGCCGGCTCAGCCAGGCAAAGGTTGAGTTCCAGCCACTGTCTTCCGGGCAATAGCTCAGGTGCTGTGTGCACACGACGGGGTGGACAGCGGAGGATGTGAGGGACAGGATGGGCTCAGGCGGGCCTGAAGCCCCCATCTGGCCGTCTGACACTCTCACAGCCCAGGAGGCCAACCAGGCTCCCACTTAGAGGTGAGGGGACTGAGGCGCAGGGTGGGGCTGCTCAGGGTGACGATGGGACTTGGCCTCATCTTGATGGTACCTCCCTGCCTCCGCCCGAGAGATGCCCCTGGCATGTGGAGGCTTCTGCAAGGTGCCAATTACGCCTCTTCAGAGGCTGTTGACAGAGCAGCATGCTGGGGGCCCACAGCCCGGTGAGGGCACACCGTCAGCCAGCCCTGTCTGGCCCAGGCTGCGGCAGCACCTGCCCGGTCCTGGGGGCCAGCCCACAGCCCCTAGTGGGCCTGTCAGAGGGACAGCGCCTCGGTCTCTGGGGGCACGTGAAGAGGAGCACAGTGTGAGGGGCAGATTCCGCCCCAGGCAGCAGGGAGATGCAGACTTGAAACCCTCCTTCCAGCTGCCCGGCACAAGCACGGACTCGGGGGGGCACTGACCGCCCCACGTGCACCCCCACCCCTCTCGTGCTTCAGTTTCCCTAGTGTAAACATAAGCTGGCGGGAGCATGATACACCTCAGAGGGGACCTGTCCCTGCCAAAGCGGTTGGCCCTCAGGAGCAGTGCCGCCCACCGCTGCTGGGAGATACAAGGAGGGAGGTCGGACTGACCCCACGTCCTGTAACTGCAGGGCTGGGAAGGCACCAAATCCCCCAGGTAACCCCGCAGCCAGCGTTTAACCCCCAGTGACCAGGCCTGCAGGCTCATCCTGCGGTGACCAGGTGGACAGCCGCCCACACAGCTCTGAGGACAGGCCACAGTTGGGTCCCAATTGCACCCTACGGCAGGCAGCAGCCGTGCCAGAGCTGGCATATGTGGCGCCCCCTTCTCCCTACACACAGGGGTGCCTTAGGCCACCGCTACCCAGCCCCACTCTCTGCAAAACTGCCTGGCCTTTTGACCCCAAAGTTCCTGTCCCAAGAAACCAGCCCAGGGACACTTTCCCACTGAATCCACAGGGCGGTGGTCACAGAGCATGTGGAGAAGCATATCGCTGGAGAGCTCTGGGCCCAGCCAACAGGATCACAGGGGACGCCAGAGTCTGGAGGATGGGGCATTCAAGGCAGCCTCAGATGCAGGGTGGCGAGGATTCAAATCCCAGCTCCCAGCTCCCAGCTCCATTTCTGCAGGGCCAATAAAGCACAGGGAGAATCAGTGAGATGAGGCCCAAGAAGGCCTGGGTCCGCCATTAGAGCCGGGTGACGGAGCCACCTGGGGGTGCTGGACAGACCGCAGAAATGCCGGCTGTGGGAGTTTACAGTGTGCTACAGCAGCTGCAAGGCAGTGGAGCAAATCGCGTTGCGATACGGAGGAGGAGGGTGCGTGTGATCATTTTTCTCTTGCCCTGCCCAGGATGCCTAAACCATTGCCCAGGGTGGGTGGAGGCCCAAAGGTTCTGGCACCTTGAGCCTGGAGAGAGTCATTCTCATGATGAAGAAAGATCTGGTCAACATGACAGGCAACATAAGAGCTGCCAAAGATGTCTCTACCACCATCTGTCAGGTCACCGTGTTGCTGTGGCTTGAGTGTTGCTGTGCTGGTAGCATTTTAAACGCCAGCAGCCGGGGTGGACTGGTGTTGGCAGAGCGTCCAGACTAAGACACAAGGAAGAAAGGCCTGGTGATCTGCTTCTGAGAATCAGCCCATGAGAGCCTGACTGGTCCCATGGGATTCAACTCAAACTGTCAGCAAGGGAGCTTCGGGGGCAGCAGGTTTATGTTGATGGGGGAGGCGCCACACGGAAAAGCAGGGTGAAGATAGGGCCCCATTCAGCACACACAGTCCGCATCGCTGAAGCGGACACACGGGACCAGGCACCCTCCGCTGGGGAGACTCTCACCAACAAGACACACGTCTCATAAAAGTGTTAGCATCTGACTTCAGCTCTGACAGTGTGCATGACCCCACTTAAATGACTTCACATAGTCATGCCTCAGTTTCCCGTTCTGAAAAATAGGAGTTTGAACTGGATTGTCTCTAAGTCCCCTTACTGGCTTCTTCCTAGGGTGATGAAAGCATTCTATAGTCGACCTTGAGGATGGCTGCCCGTACCTCAACGAACTAGAAACCACTAAACCGTGAACTTCATATGGGTAAGCTGTAGAAGACGTGGATGGTATCTCAGAAAAGAAAAAATAACCTACGGGTCACAACAAAACCTGGACATAGCCCTAGAAGGTGAGCCCCTGGATGGGAAGGTACCACCCAACACCCCCTATGGTGGCCTGGGGACACCAGAGAACATGGAGATGGCACAAGGCCTGGCAGCTTCTTGTTCTGTTGTGCTTAAGTCAGAGCCGATGACGGGACAGTCACTGCATTCTAATCCCTGACCTGCAACGACATTCTCGGTGGGGATGGGGCGAACAGAGGCTGCAGATGCGATGCAGGTGGCTGGTCAGCTAACTGTAGGACTGGCAGGCTGGCCTGAGTCAACTGGTCCAGTGTGAACGCAGGTTTGAACAGTGGGAAAGAAGATGAGACCAAACATCCGAGTGAAGCCACGTCAGGAAAACTGGAAACACACGGCCAGCTCTGACGGAGGAGGAGGGGTCCCGACCCAGGAGTGACAGTAGGCTCTGGAAGCTGGACTGGCCGGGAGCAGCTTCTGACCCAGACCCTGCCAAGCACAGCTCTGCTGACACCTGGATTCTAGCCTCCTGAGATCCATGTTAGGTTTCTGACCTCTGGAGATGGAAGAATAAATGTGTCTTGTTTCAGGCCACTAAGGCAGTGGTGACTTGTTAAAGCAGCGAGAGGAGAGTCCTACAGCCTGGGAAGGAAGCGACGGGGGCCCCGCCAGCCCCAGAGCTGCTGGGAGCTACCATGCCCCGTCCCCAGCTAGCACCAGGCACAGAGGGCTCTCAGACTCGGCCTCCCCTTTGCCAGCATGGCCCCACCTGCAGAGAGGTGGCCTGGGAGGCTGACGTAGGCCACACACACACCTCCACGGGGGATGTAGCTGGAGCAACGCACAGCCGAAAGGGAGGGTGAGTGCAGGGACAGCCACACCCCAGCTCATGCTTGCCCAACGAGGGCCAAGGGGAGGGGACCCACTTCAGAGCAGCGTCTTGTTCGGTGGAGAGATGATTGTCCCAGCATGGATGTGGGGAATCACCAGCTGGCAGCAAGGTGGACCCAGGCAAGAAGGGACCTGCCCAAAGCCTGGCAGAAGGCCAGGGAAATGGCCCATGAAGTCGGAGCCTTGGCATACCTGGCCAGCCAGGGGCGGCTGCCGACCCCTCACCAGGGCAACCCGGCCCAGCCTCCCAGCCTGGGAGCTCCCCAAGCGAGGCCACTGTCTTAGCTCTCTCTGACCCCCAGGTCAGTGGTCCCTGCCTCCTCTTGGAAGGAGGCCACGAGCAGGAGCGCGGGCTCAGGTGCGCTACACCTGTGCTAGGTGAGCTGCCGGAAGACGAGCGCAGGAGCAGTCGGTGGGAACTGTCCTGGGGTCCTCGGCCTCGCACCAGCACCCACGGGCCACTCCCAAGCCTGGGAGATGGGGTCAATGGCAGGGCCCAGGTGCTGCGGCCTGGGACCGGGGCCTCTGTTTCCCCATCTGTCAGCCGGGGATAGCAAGTCTTATCTGTGGGGCAGGATGTGGGCGGAGCAAAGGAGAACCCACGGGGACACCAGACACACATGTCCTCCTCTCCCGTGGTCCTGTCTGGCCCTGCTCCAGGGAGCCCCGGGCCCCTTGTTTTCCCAGCAGCTTCCGGACTCGGCAGCCCCCCTAAGCCCCACCTTCTCTCTGGCCACTGCCTGGCTCATCTCCAAAGCATCTCCCCCGGCCACCAGGAGTGGAGCCCTCACCCTGCTTCCGCCATCCCTGGCGCGGGGCCAGTTTTGTCTCCCCAGGAGCTGACTTGCGCAACCCCACCGCCCTGAGGCTGCCTCTCGTAGACTCCACGCGACACTGCAGCATCCCCACCCAGTGGCTGTGCCCTCACGGACCCTCCTGGTGACACTGGGCAGATTCTGGCTTTGCCTCATTTCACAGAAGGCCTCCCAGAGCTGACACACCCCCTAGGCTGTCCTAGCACAGACACCGTCCCGGTTACTGCTGGTCTTAGGTTTCGAGCCAGGGAATGGGGCTGAGGATCCACTCTTCTTGGAGGGCTGGTCGGCACCAGGCTGTTTTTGACACACGAGAGTGGCCCAACACCCAGGCCATGTGGGGGTCACAGGCCCAGCCAGGCTTCCTGCTGAGAACGGCCCAAGACCAAGGGGACCGTGCGAGGCGAGAGTCCCGACAGCACACAGGCTGGCAGGATGTGACCCCTGCTGCCTGGAGGCGACTTCTGGGCCCAGGGCTGGCAGGAGGGGGCCCTGAGGAGCACGGCAGCCTTGCCAAGCAGACAGGAAGGGCTTGGGGGGCAGAGAGGAGCCCCAGAGGGCACCGCAGGTCCCCTTGGGGCTCCAGCTAGAAGCACACGTAGACAGGACCCCAGGAGGCCTCATGAAGAACAGCAACCACAGAGCCGGGGCCCAAGAGACACCCCTGAGGGGGTGCAGACTGGGAGACACAGGGCCCTGATCAGCCAGGGAAGGGAGACCTCACCAACACCCTGAGCCTTCCTAGGGGGCTGCCCTGGGCCTGCCCCAGCCCCCTACAAACAGGACTGAACACTAAGGAAACCAGCTCTCTCAAGGAAAACTAAACCACCTTGTTTCTTATTCCATAGCCTCCAGGTGCATGCTGGAGCTGGGGACCCGGGAGAACACCAGGCCATGCAGACGGAAGCTCAGGACAGGCCAAGGCCCCTTGAGGCAGCACGCCAGGATGTGGTACAGATGACAGCCTTGGACTGGGGGCCAAGGAGAATCAGGGGCTGGGCTGGGAGGTGGACACGTCCCATTGACATAGCAGGAACCTTTTCAGCATGTCAGTGGCCAGGTGCCATAGGGGTCAGGAAGGGAGGCATGGACACAGCAAGGGGGCTGGGGAGGCAAAGGAGGAGATGCCAGAGAGTGGGTATCAGGGAGATGCCAGGAGCCGAGGTCAGAAGGGTGGGGTGAGCAGTGGTCTGAGGCAGGCGAGGCTCTGGCTTCATGGCCTTCTGCTCTGTCTTCTCTGGACGACAGGACAGCCAGAAGCCCGAAGAGAAATGGGAAGAAGAAACGGCAGGGAAACCCAAGAAGGCCACCGGGGTCCCAAGTCATGGCACAGCGCAGGGGAGCATGGGCCGTGGCCCGACCCAGCAGGCCTCTGACTTGTTCAGGGTCTCAACTGAGCTGTCAAGTGCCAGATGGAAGGAGAAGACAGATGGGCCTTGAGGGCTCTGCTCGGGGTCTGAGGACAGACTGGAGCCCACAGTGGACAGCTACTGGGACCCAAGAGACAGACTCACAGTGGGTCTCCAGCAGCCTCCCAGGGGGGCACCCAAGGCCAGAGGCCTGTGGCTATGAACGCAGCCATTGGCTCTCACCCTGTTCTGATTTAGCACAGAAGGGAGGGCTGCAGGGTCCAGGGAGGCTCGGGGAAGGGTCCAAGGTCACAGCAAGGTCAGTGGAGCCCACACGAGCCTGGGACCCAGTGCCAGGCCTGCAGCAGGTGAGGCCGATGGGCGCTGTGCTCCACTGACACATGACACCCGCTTACTCTTCAGACTGCCCCATCCCGCCCTGGGGGTGGCTGCACCCCCGTCTCAGAGATGTGGAAACAGAGGCCTCACCACCAATGAGGTAAGCTGCCTGGTTTCTGTCAGCCACTCCAGAGATGAGGAAGAGGCTCCAGGGAGGTGCCACAGCCCCCAGGGGCCCATTCAAGGAGGGGGTGATGGCAGACAAGGCCTCCACAGAAATCCCAGTCTGACTTCAGGAAAGCCAAACTCCAGCCCTCAGCAGGCCTGCTGTGTGCCCTGAGGCAAGCCTCCGCCCCCTCTGGGCTCATCCCCTATGGTCCCTGCCCACTCTGGCATCAAGTGGAGGTAGGGTCTTCTCTGGGGCTTGACACAAGGTCCTACACACAAGCCTGGGCTGGGGGGCACACGAAAGAGATGGCACTTGCTGAGCTGGGGGGTGCTGGCCTCCAGAAGATTCCAGCAGTGACAGGCATTGACTGACTGGTGATACACGTTATTGGGCTGGTGACAGGCATTAATAGACCCATGACAGGCATTAACTGACTGCTGATACGCATTATCAGACAGGTGACATGCCTCATCGGACTGGTGACAGGCATTAAGAAACTGGGGACACACTGTAGCAGACACATTCACAGAGGCCCTGAAGACCACAGCAGGAGACAGACCTACAGGCATTCTCTCAGAGCGTTCTCACTACCCTCTGGCTCTGATGGATACTTGGCTTTGCCAGAAATTGTCAGGATTTCTCCCGACAGTCAACCAGGCAACGGAGGCTGCAGGCCTTTGCCCTCTGCCAGTGGCAGACAAGGGTCCCAGGACACCAGGCTCCTCCCCATAACTGCTGACCATTCCACCCCGGCCCTACCTCCACTGGAGGGCAATAAAGTCTCTTCTGTCTTATCTCCAACAGAACCTCCCAGGAGCACTTCCGCATCCTGTCACTCCTGTACTGGACCCTCCGTCCCTCTAGACCGTTGCCCTGGTGCTACCTAGGGCCGCACGCACCCACCACTTCCGTACTCGCTTCCACTGAACCAACTCTGACTCATAACAGCCCCACAGGACAGAGTAGAACTGTCCCACGGGGTTTCCAAGGCTTGTCAATGTTTACAGAAGCAGACTGCCTATCTTTCTTCCACAAAGTAGCTGGTGGACTCCAATCACTGACCTCTTGGTTAGTAGCTGGGTGCTTAACCACTGCACCCAGGAGGCCCCCCCCCATATATACGCCCATGCCATCAAGTCAATTCCATCTCATAGTGTGGCCCTGTAAGACAGAACTGCCCCATTGGGTTCCCAGGAAGCAGCTGGTGGATTCAAACTGCCAAGCTTCTGGTTAGCAGCCAAGCTCTTTAACCACTGAGCCACCAGGGCCACCTAGGCGCCTAGGGAGGCCAAAGGCCATCACATGACATTCACTCACTGGCTACAGAGAAGGGGGTAGTCCTTGCCATTCCTTTTCGTAACCCACGTACTCCTCAGATTTCAAACATTCAACCCGCTACGTGCAGTCAGCTGACCGACTCACAGCTGCTCACCGGCTCAGGGCGCCCCAGCTCCCAGGTGACCCTCTTCAGTCACAAAGCTGTTCTGTGTTGAACTCGCCACCTGGTGGCTGAAGCAGGATTTGCTTCGATGCAATACCCGCCTCCGTGGGCTGGGGTGTCCGGTGTTTTGTTTGCTCACATTTCCTCCACCAGTGGTTGGGTAACCTGACCCCTGACAAGCCTCTCCTCACAAAGACACCCAAGCTCTCTTAATCCTCTCCTTCCTAAATGTCTTTCTTTCAACTCTGGCCCTAATGCTTTGATAAGCTGCCTTCCCACAGCCCATTCTCTCTCATGGCCTTCTCAGTTTCTGAGTCAAAAGACAGGCCTAGCCGTGTCTAGTCAGTGCTGGAGACACTCTGAGGACACAAGCTGAGGAAGAAAGGATGCAAAGTGGCCCCAAGTGCCATCAGCAGCCTCCGTACACCACCTTCTCATCCGCCTCTGGCTAAACCTGTTTTTCATTCTATGGACAAATATTTGCCTGCCTGCGAGGAGCCAGGCCCTGGGTCACACGGATGGGAGGGGCTCCCGGGCAGCACCGGAGAGGGGAGGGGCGGCAGGCGTGCAGAGGCACGTCCCAAGGTGTCCAGGACCAGAGAGAGGGACACACACAAAAGTCCTGGGACATCCGAGCAGAAACTTGAAGCTAAGCCAAGTGCCGTCGAGAAAGATGAAGAATTTTAATGCAAGATTGTGACAGTAGCCCGGGGTAGGAACGAGGAGTGAGGTGCAGAGATCAAAAAGGGGTGACGGAAATGTCTGAAATGGATCCTGGGGTGGTTTCACAACACGGTACACTCAAGACCGTTGAACTGTACCCTTAAAATGAGTGCATTATATGGCCTGTAAATTATACCTCCATAAAGCTGTTAATAAATAAAAGACTACTGGCCAACGTTCAGTGCAGCGCTTTTCACAAGAGCCAAGAGGCGGGAGTACTCGAAATGCCCATCGACAGGCAAACGGACAGACAAAATGTGCTCTCCACAACAGACGGAATACTACTGCACTATAAAGAGAAATAACAACGTGACCCCCGCAACAACCCAGGAAACCCCGGAAACATGCTGAGCCCAGGGAGTCAGCCGAGATAGGGCAAGTCTCCCACTCAGATGGAACAAGCAGACATACTGAAACCAAAGACAATGATGGTGACGATTGTGAGTCGTTATCAGTTGGAACAAAGGAGGGAAGGGGGACCTTCGGTTCCAAACAGAAACATAAACCCTTTGCCATCGAGCTGGTTCTGACTCATCGGGACCCCACAGTACAGAAGAGAACTGCCCCATAGAGTTTCCAAGGAGCGCCTAGTGGATTTCAACCACTGACGCTGTGGTTCGCAGATGTGGCACTTAACCACTGGCCCTCAGGGTTCCATGGGGAGGAGTTCAGCTATACCAAGGGCAAAGGGATCATTTGGAAAAGAATAACAAGAACAACGCAGGACTTGAAAGATGTTACGTCTCACCAAAACACACGTGTAGAAACGGTTGACATGACATGTGTTTTCTTATGTGTATCTTCACCACAATTAAAAATAAAGGACACGCGGTAGAGAAATGCCAAGTGGAAGAAACAACACGCACATCAATATAGGGCTAGAAAGACAAAAACGGAGGAGCGCGTGGGCTATCAACCACACACGGAGCGTGTGATGGGACCTAGTGGGGGGACAGTGGGTCTCGTCAGACACTGGGATAGAAAAGGAAGCCACAGAGATCAGCGGGGCGGCAACCACAGCCCGGACTCAGCACTGCAAGACAAACTAGGAAAGGTATTTGTTACAAGTGGCAAACAGAAGGTTATATACTTTAAAGCTCTTACACATCAACAAAACGAAATACTCCAATAGAAAAAGGAATAGAAACTTCACAAAAGACAAGCAGTGAGATTAAGGAAGGAATATTCAGCCTCACAGACCAGGTTAGGGATACCCATGAACACGGGATGTTTGCAGCCCAGCGGGCTGGCTCAAGTTCAAGCTGCAGGTAGCAGTGAGGCTGGCAGGTCCCTGGCCCCACTTGGGAGGGAAGCCTCTGAAGTGTTTGTTTGTGCTGGTACTTGACCGAAGAGAGTAACTTTGTGAAGGAACCTGTGCCCTGACTGGTTTGCTCAACGGCCAAGTCCGTAACTATTTAACCAGACACTGTGTCAGCCCAGAAACCCTGCTGGCATAGCGGTTCAGTGTTACTGCTGCTAACAGGAAGATCAGCAGTTGAGACCCCCCAGGTGCTCCTTGGAAACTGTGGGGCAGCTCTACTCTGTCCTGTAGGGTCATTATGAGTCAGAATGGGTTTGGCTTTTTGGCTTGCGTCAGACCCGGAGGAAGCAAGCGGTGGTCAAGGGTGCCCTGCCCCCTCCTCAGGAAGCCAGCCGTGAGGTGGGTGGCAGATTTGGATAATTAGACCAGTCAGCACACAAATCAATAGGGCAATCCAGATGGTGGGGGGAGGGAACAGGGTAAACGCTTAAAACCACACGACATCCTGAGGGGAAGTTAAAAGGCTAGTGGGCAGCCCTGGTGCGGCTATGGTTAAAAGCTTGGCCACAAACCAAAAGGTCAGCAGCAACTTCTTGGAAATCCTAGAGGGCAGTTCCACTCTGTCCTACAGGGGTCACGATGAGTGAGAATTGACTTGATGGCAACTGGTTTGAGTTTGTTGGTTTGGTTTTTTTTTTTTTTTTTTTGCTTGTTTGTTTAGTTTAAAGGAGAGGATCGACTTGATGGCAAACTGACAAGAACCAACAAAATTAAAGGAGTGGCCGTGGGGGTGGGCTGCGCTCCCACCAGCCCCGAGAGCCGATGAGGCGCACGGCTTCCCCGCCCCGAGCTCACATCTTGGAGCTTGGGCCCAGCTCTGATGGAAGAACACCATGGCAACCAGCCAGCGCTGCCAAGGAGGGCTTCGGGGGCCTTCCAGGGCGTAACCGTTAAACATTTACCAGCACCCCCTAAGCGGCATGGGCGTGTGTGAGGGGAGTGTCTCCAGGGAGTGCTTCTGAGGCAGGGCTGAGCCCTGCGGGAGCCCAGGAGTGCCCTGGTGGAGGAGCAGAGGGAGCGGCAGGTGCAGAAGCCATGCAGGGGGCGGTGGGAAGACGGCAGTGCCCACCACAAAGGGGCCAGAAGAGAAGAGGAAGGAGAAAGGACGGAGGGCGCCAATCGGCCAGGGCAGGGGCTGGGGTCTGAGCGGCAGAGGCCCTTGGAGAGTCTGAGTGGGGGCGGGGTGAGATCAGATCAAGACCGGGTCCAGGAGAGGGCCCCCAGGGGCTGCCCGCTTTCTGTCCTGTGCATCGGGCACCCCTTCCACCACTCCCCGCTTAATACACGGTTATAGCTCCTTTCGTTTTCCTGGAGAGTGACGTCACTGCTGAAATCCTGTGAAAGCCCTGGAGAAAACCCAGCTATACTGAGCTGACACCAACTCAGGGCAACCCAAGCCCCAGAGTGTCAGAGCAGAGCTGCGCTCTATCTGGCTCCCACGGCTGACTGTCCGTAACGGGGTCACCACAGGTGGGCTCAGACCTGCCACCCGTCGGTGAGCGGTGAGCATGTGGACCGTTTGCGCCACCCCCAGAAAAGCCCAACCTGGTGGCATCACGTTGATCCTGACTCACAGACATGTGACAGAGTAGGGCTACCCGACAGGGTTCCCTTGGCTGCACTCTTGACGGAAGCGGAGGCACTGGCTGGCTGCGAATGGCCACTCACCAGTGTCTTGTGCCACCCAAGGAGGCTCAATCCCAAGTCTGGTCAACTGCAACCAGCAGCTCTGGCCAGAGAGTCAGCAGCTCCAGCAGGGACGGCCCGGTGCTCAAGCCAGGCCATTCAGGGCCCTTCCCAGGGCCGGAGGGGAAAGGAGCACTTCTCCTCACTCCTGGAACCCACAACCATGTCAGCACAAGCCTGGAGCTGCCCGAGACCACCCCTGGGAGAGGACCACACAGCCAGTGTACAGACTGCAGCAGGCACAAGAAGGAACAGAGAGCCCTGTGGCCCACCAGCACCCCACTCTGGGACAAACATGTCCGAGGTTGGGGGACACTGCCATCAAGCGGATTCTGACTCATAGTGACCCTATAGGACAGAGTAGAACTGCCCCCTCATAGTGACCCTATAGGACAGAGTAGAACTGTCTTCTCATAGTGACCCTATAGGACAGAGTGGAACTGTCCCCTGTGGTTTCCCAGGAGCACCTGGAGGATGTGAACTGCTAGTTTTCGGTTAGCAGCTGTGGCCCTTAACCACAACGCTACTGGGATGATGACAGACCACAAATGCCCCTGGAAGCTTCCAGCAGTTCTGCTTGTGAGACGCCACAGTGAAGTCCAGCCAGGCCTTTCCTAAGCAAACAAACCACCCACAAGAACCTCACATCCTTGTTTCAACTTTTGTTTTTCTTTGATTATTTCAATGTTTTCACCATGTACATGTTCTATTTCCGTAATCAAAAACAAAAAAATCAGAAAGCTGTTTGTCTTTCACTGCCCACCCCCAACCCGGCTGGCCACACCTGCACCAGTCTCTGGTAGGACCCAAGTCCTGCTGGCCTTGTTCCTGCCCTCCTGGAACCGGAAGCCTCACCCCTAGCCTGGAAGACACAGGCTTTAGGGGCTGCAGTGGGACCCTGCCCCCTGGGGAGCCCGCCCCACCCCAGCCAAGGCTGGCCATGGACTTTGACCTTGCTAAAAGAGCACCTGTAGCCGGCTCTCGTGGCAGTGCTGTCTGAGTCTGACCCTCAGATTAGGATCTTTATTGCAAAGCCACTGGTCCCCTGGAGACGGACCTGGGCCTAGCAGCCCCTTGGGTGTGGCTGCGGCACCTCCTGTCTCAGGCTAGCCTCAGCTCCGGAGCCCCCAGGCTGGGTGGCTTTCAGTAAGTCACTCCTCCTGCCTGAGCCCCACTCTCTACCTCTTCTGTAAATAAACACTGGCAGTTAACCCAGGATTTTCCTGTGGGTTAGGGACAGCACAGTGCCAGGGAAACAGAGTGGGCAGGCAGTCCTGTCCTGGACAGACAGCTTATCTGAGAGATCATTATCACTGCAGGGAAGTTTTCTGAGCTCTGGGTGGCGCGGCTGGGTTAAGACGCTCTGCTGCTAAAGGACAGGATAGAGGTTCCACCCACAAGCTCCTGGGAGAAAGACCTGACAATCTGCCCTCTAAAACTCGGGCACTGAAAACCCCCAGAGCACGCTTTTGCTCTGACACACATGGAGTCCTGTGGCAGGAGTCAGATCAGTTGCCACAGGCCAGGGGCCGAGCCCTTCACGCATGACCTCATTGATCCACACAAGCTCCACAGGGAAGTGTTATTATTAACAATGTGGAATTTGTCCACACCTTGACCTCCTTATCTGTTTATGGACTCACCCAAGATCCCATTGCTGGGACGACCCACAGTGGGTGCGTGAGGTCCTGGCCAGGGAGATGGCTCCGCAGCCAGGCTCTGGTCCTATGTAGTCAGCCCCACTGAGACAAGAGACAGGTGGGCCAGAGGGAAACCCAGAGAAAGGCCCTCACCTGGCCCAGCCTGTGAGGGCAGCCGGGAGGGCTTCCTGCAGGAGGTGGCTGTGAAGGATGCCCAGGGAGACTGAGCTCCAGGGAACCAGGCTGAGCAGGCTGGAAGGACATCCCAGTGGGAAGAAAGTTTCCAAAGGCCTGGGAGGAAGTAAGAATGCTAATTCCAGGCTCCTCCTCTCAAAGTACTGTTGGTCTCGGGAATGGGGACTGTGTTGGAAAGAGTAGGCACAATACTCCCTGAGATCCAGCCCCTGAGAACTTGGGCTACCCTAACCCCAGCCCTGGAGGAGCCGTTTCCCTCACCTCCAAGTCACTGAAACCCTCCCAGATGCATTTCCAGGAAGTCGCCTGGATTGACTGTAGGGCATCCAGCTTCTCTAGGCAGAGAAACTCTTCCCTATGACCTGGACTGTCAGGTACCCCACTGCATACCTTCCCACTCACGATCTCATTTCAGTCTCACACTCACTCTGCCAACCAGGGGTGATTGTGCCCATTTTACAGACTGGAACAGTGTGGTTGCCACCCAGATTATCTGGACCCCTCAAGCATCTGGTTTGGGGGTAAAGCCAGACAGCTGCTCTGTGCACCATGAGTTCTGGGGGACCAGGACTCTGGCTGCAGTGTTTTCTCTCCCAGCCCTCTCTACTCGGGGCCAGGGGCAACAGGCCGGTGAGAGGAAGCTTGTGAACAGCCCAGGGTGGGAAAGGAAATATGGGCAGCCTGCAGAGGCCCCTGCTCCAGCCTCAGCCCTTTCTTGGGCCTAGCCCTCTCCCCCCATGTACTAAGTGGGAAGTGGGAGACCACCACAGGAAGTTCACAGGTGTAGAATGGTGGGAATGCTACCACCTGTGAGACCACAAACAGCACTGGATTCTGGCTCACCTCACAGAGGAAACCAAGACCTACTCTGGGCTTTCCAGCCCCCGAACCCCAACTCCATCACGTTACAACAGTGCCAACCGTTAAACACATTTCCTGTTTGAAACATTTATGTGCAATAGGGTAAATGTTTCCATAGGCTTGGGGTGGGGCAGGAAGACACCACAGCAAAAATCTATAAAGAAAAAGGCCAATCAATTAGACTACATTAAAAAAATAAAACAGAAAACAGCCACTACGATAACAAAACAGAAATGATAAACAGGGGAAATGTTTGCAATGTACAGTGCAGACCGAAAAAGGGTTAAAAACCTCCTATACGAGATGGCCTAGGAGTTGGGTGCTATGTCTGCTCACCAAAAGGCTGGCCGTCCCAATCCGCCAGGTACTCCTTGGAAACTACAGAGACCGTCTCTACAGGACACATATACAAAGACAGAGTATACATCTGTCCTGTAGGGTCTCTGTAAGGGGGAATCAACTCGACAGCAGTGGTTTTTTCATTGTTGTTTGGTCATACAGGTTAACCAACAAAAGAAATAAAAACGGCCAGTTAAAATGGGAAACCCAAACATCAAATAAATGAAAACAGAACCCACAATGAAAGAGTCTTGTTTCCTCAATCTGAGTGGCTGAGGTTAAAAGGTTTGTCAGTGCTGGGTGGTGGCCAGGGCGTGGGGAAACCCGGAAAGTATCCGCTGGGAACGTGTCCCACCCCACGAGACTGGTGACAGGCCTGACGGAGCCTGAGCAACTTACAGCGTCTCTAGTAAACCGGGTCACTTAATGAAAGGGAGAGTCTTTTAACCCCTTGAAGCCAGGTGAAGGCCTTGCCCCCTAGCAGAGCCGAGAAACCTCCTGCTTTGGGTCAGACGGGCAGCCTTTAAGAAAGAGGGTGAATCCGCAGAGTAGATGCCCATATGAGTAGAGGACCTCACGGGACCTCACGGGGACACTGAATGACACGGAAAGCGGACTCTGGGTATTGTTACAAGGCATATGACGGGATGGACAGGGTTCTTAGGTACAATCTTGTCTGAATAAATGCTTTAAAAGTGCCTCCCTCTTGTGACCCCTTTCGTCCCTCTCCGAGCTTCCTGCGCCTGAACTCGCGGACTCCCGGTGGACATAGTGGCGTGGCCGCCCGCCTGGCACGGGGTCCAGGAGCTCGGCCCACATCAGGCGCTCAGGGGCTGCGGCTGAAGGTCCGCAGCGGAGAGCAGCGCTCGTGGACAGGGTCGGCGCGTCCAGCACACTGACCGCGCGTCCCCTGGAGCCTGCCGCGCGCTGTTGTGCCCCTGTGCCCCAAGCTGGCTCCCGGGTCACGGCCCCGGGAGTGGCTAGGGTCCCACTGCCAGACCCAAGCAAGTGACACGCGCTCCCCACGCACCCTGGCTGCGCGGGTCCGGGCTCAGGGACGTGAGGGGAGTGTCAGACCCAGGTGGTGGGTCCTGGGGTACCTGGAGCCGGTGCGGCGCAGGCGCTCAGCGCAGCAGGCGTGGGCGTGCCGGTCGGCACCCGGACGGCTCTGGTTCCAGCTCGCCCGGACTCCGAAAGCCACTGGCGTCGGCACTCCATACTCACCCAGCACCGCGCAGCCCCGGTTAGGGCTCGCCGGGATCCCAGTGCCCCCTGGCGCCCCGATCCCGCGCTCAGCCAGTGTAGGGCGGTCCCGACTGGGACTCGCGTCGACCCGAGTGGCCCCCGGCGCCCGCGCCCCACGCTCACCCAGCATCTCCTTGCGCCGCTGCGTGTGCGGCTGGTCCGTGTAGACCCACTCGAAGTCGCTGCGGCCCGCGCTGTTGCCCATGGCTGGGCCGGCGGCGCGGCGAGTCGGCGGCGCTCCACCTGTCGGGGCCGCGCCGCAAGTCAAGTTCAAGGCGCGGGAGCCGGGGCGGGGCCAGGTGTGCCCCGAACGCCGGGGGGCGGGGCCACCTGTGGGCGGAGCCCCAACTCGGGTGCCCACGCTCCCCGGCCGGGCTTTGGGTGCCTCCGAAGGCAAAAGCGTGGCAGTGCGCCGAGGCCACTTTTGCCGGTGGCGCCGCCTGCAGGCCTCCTGGCCCTGCGGCAGCTGAGCGCCGGTTCTCTCGGCCCAGCTCGGCTCGAGGTCTGGCCTCATCCACCGCGGAGCCGGCAGTGACTCCCACTTGTCAGAATGGGGTACACAGAAGGTGTTCAGAAAACGTTTGCTGCAGCCCTTCTCCCCTCACCTGTCCCTCTCCCTCAGCCCGCCCTTCCACGGTGTAATGCAGAGGACAAGCGATGCAGTCAGTGACAACCACGTTTGTGACTGTATTTCGGGGTGAGTCGGACCCACCCTTGCCTGCAGGGAACTGGAGGGCTGTATGGGGACAAGGATACGGGAGTGGCCTATTGTGACTCAGGGTGATGTGTGCCGTGACAGCGCTTGGCCCTGGAACATCCAGGGACCAGGAGAAGTGACTTTTGTGTTGGGCCTTGAAGGATGAGTAGGAGTTCACCAGATAGAAAAGGAGTGATGGCATTGATGGTAGAAGAAACAGGGGGTGCAAATACTCAGAGGGGTCTTTGAGTGGAGAGTTGGGGTTTGGGGGAGCAGAACAGGGCTCTTCATCTCTCCACTTTGTTAAGGATTCGTCTTTCCCTGTCTCCCTCCCCTTCTGGAGCTTTGGAAGGTGCAGCTTGTGTGCCTGAGGACAGAACAGCCTCTGCTCTGAACTGCCTGGGCAGCCACCCAGATACTGCAAGGAGGTGCTGGGCTGGCAGTCCTGGGGAGCCCACCTCAGCCACCTGGAAACCTGTGGCCCTGGGGTATGCTACTTCTCTTGGCCTGTTCCCTCAACACAGCACCAGAGGTACTCCTGGTACAAGCCTGGGCAGATGGCCCCTGTGAGTGGGCAGCTGCCGTGTTTCCCTGAGTCAGCCGTGAGGAGGTGGGCAGCAGTCGAGGCTGGTTCCCCACCCAAAAGAGAGACCCTCAGAGCCCGGCATGGGACTAGCACCCCACTACTTGCAGCTCCCAGTAGGATCACCAGGGCCAGTTTGCACCCTTGATAGACAGAGGGTGGCTTGCTCTCTTCCCTACCAAAAGGGTCCTCAGAGGTCATCGTGCCAGCTACCACTTTACAGATGGGAAGCCAAGACAAGGCCCAGAGATGAGTAGGGACTCACCCAAGGCACGTGACAGTGAACAGCTAGGCCAGGGAGGGACCCTGACCCCTGACTCAAGAGCCCTGCCTCCACTCTGCTTGGTGAGATCTGTCCCATGGAAACTTGAACCTGGGTCACAGCCGTGCACACTCCCCCAGGACAGTGAGCAGAACCCATCACTCAGACAATGCCGAGGACACCGCCTGGACAGATGAAATGAGCCAGTGCCCTCATTTTACAAACCAGGTGATTGACACCAAAGAGGGGAGAAGTTGAGGACACACTGGATGGACAGGGAATAGAACAAAAGTCCAAGGTGCGTGACTTCCAGTGCAGTACTTCTGCCACGTGACCCCAAAGTCCCTGAAGTCTGCTTGGACCATAGAAAATAAACTCAAGATGATGCACTTGTCTGAGCCCATGCTATGGCCCTAGAAGCCATCCCCATCAAGTTAATTCCGACTCACAGAAACCCTACAGGACAGAGCAGAACTGCACATGGGCTTCCCACGTTGTAACCCTCATGGAAGCAGACTGCCACTGCCTTCTCCTGAAGCACCTGGTGGCCTTAGACCAGGATCTTATGGTTAGCAACTGAGCACTTCACCTCTGCACCACCAGGGCGCCTTCGCCTTTCAACTTGTCCTGGAAATGGTGTCCTGAACGGGGTTCTGGAGCAGGAAAAAACTTAGATAAAAATTAAGGATTTTAAGTGAAGAAGACTATGTCAGCTCTGGTTGGTCACTGTGACAACTGGACCATAGCTCTGCCAGCTGCTAACAAGGGAGTCCGGGCGAGGGCGTCAGGGGACCCGGGACGGCCTCTGCAAGATTTTGGTAAATCTGAAGGTGTTCTAAGCATGTTTGAAAAAGAAAGTGAATTTCAGCGAATGTGCACGTGTGTGGCTGTTGTCACACCCTAACAGCACTGGAGAATGTGTGATGTGTGTGTGTGTCTGCATGTGTGTGGCTGTTGTTACAGTCCTAACAGCACTGGAGAATGTGTGTTGTGTGTGTGTGTGTGTGTGTGTGTGTGTGACTATCATCACAGCCGTAATAGCACTGGAAAGGGGCTGTTTTGACTAGAAACAGGGACACTGACAGGGCCAAACACTCTCGACTGCCCCGCATCTCCCCATACCGTCCCCGCCCCAGTGGCCCGCAGGGTTTGCTGACTCCCAGGGAGGCCCTCACTGGGTCCTTGGGTCAGAGTGCTCGGGTGTCTGCCGATGCCTCGGGGGTGAAGGCAGCACCCACACCCAGAAGGCTTCACAGTAGAGGTTTCCCACCCCAGCAGAAAGCCCTCTTCTGCCCCACGTCTGCAGAAAACAGGCCAGAATGCATTCCGCTCTGCTCCTCCCAGCACTCCCCAAAACAGTTGTCATGCCAACTCTAAGCCACAAGGTCAACAAACCCCAAACTCAACATCTAACAAAACAGAGCTACTGGAGAGAGCCCAACTGGCTTTCAGAAGGAAAACAGAATCTCCTGAGAGATACAGAGTTATTTCATCTACTAAAAACTGAAGAATATACAACAGGTGTCCACAATTAACAGGCAATTAAAATTGCTTATTAAGAAGAAAAAATACATAGCATCTATTGAAACAAAGCATACCAAGGAGACACAGAGGACAGGTTCTGAATCCCAGCCTGGCGTAATGAGATTTCTGGAGAGAAGGGAGAGAGGAAGAGAGGCATCTTAATCCCCACCTGCCTGGTTTTCTTCATAGACGTCTTCTCTCACTGAAATTAGAATGATAATGTAATTATCAGCCCTGGGCGAGGGTGTCAGGGGACCCTGGATGGCTCTATCTGAAATAAATGGTGTAGTAGGTTAAGTGCTACGTCTGCTGACCAAAAGGTTCGCAGTTCAGATCTGTCGGGTGCTCCTTGGAATCTCTGTGGAGCAGTTCTACTCTGTCCTATAGGGCCACTGTCAACTCGATGGCAGTGGGTTTGTCTATGTTTATTTGTGTTTATTTGCTTGTTCTTTGCCTATTTCCTTCACAAGAACATCTTGTTGTCTTGGGGTTGCTCCTGGTGTCCTCAATGCATAGGACAGCTTCTGACACTGGAGATGCCCGTATTAACTATTTTCTGAAAGAAGAAATATGAATGAATCAGGTTAAATGAGCAGGAAGTCAGCGCTCCCCAGATCAGAAGGGACCTGGATCTTCAGACTTGAGGTCCAAGACTGAAACATGGTTCAGCCACTTTGGAAAACTCTGCAACAGTGTCTACTAAATCCCTCAAACCTCCACCTTTTGGTCTAGCAATTTGTGGATATATGGCCAGCAGAAATGAAAATATATAGCCACCAGAAGATACACACAAGTATGTTCATAGCCACTTTATATCCGTAGGAATCGAAAACCTGGGAACAATCTGAAGATCCAACGGCGAGCAAATGGGATAAGCTGACCTTGGTACAGCTGTGGGCTGGAATATTGCCCAGCAGTAAAGAAGTGAATTAATGATGCACACACCAGTGTGGGTCAGCCCTGCAGATACAACACTGCCTAAAACAAGAATACACCCAACCTGACCTATAGATTCAACACAGTCCCAATGGGAAGTCCAGCAAGTTATTTCATAGATACCAACAAACTGATTTTAAAATTTACATGGAAAAGTAGACCTAGAATAGTCAACATTACCAAAGAATAACAAAGTTGGAGAACTCACACACAACCTAACTTCAAGACTTACCCATAGTGGAATCAAGACAGCGAGGTAATTCATGGACTCCAGACTCTGTGGAGCCACAGAGGCTGGATTGCTCCCCAAAACTATTGCCTTGAGATAATCTTAAACCTGAAACCAAAAAATATCCCTAAAGTCTTCCTAAATCTGAAGTTTAGCTTCCTAGCTTCACTAGGAAAATGTGGCTGCCTTGAGCATCATGCTCTTTCAAGATTGATCGATATGGGATCAAAGTGACAGCAGCAACTGGACAGATTCGATAGGCAACTTAGGGGACACAAGAGGAGGAGAATGGCTGCCCAACTCAAAGAATGCGATTGATGTCACTAAATTGTATGTTTAGAAACTGCTGAGCTGGTGTGTGCTTTGCTGTGTACATTAACAATAACAACAAAATAAGTTAAAAAATGCCTTAAAGCCAGCACAGTATCAGATAGAAGAGACACATAGGTCAGTGGCCCAGATACAGACCCACAGGACGACAGTGTCAAGTGAACTTTGTCAAATTCCGAAAGGCAATTCGGTGCAACCAGGGTCACTTTTTCTCTTTTCGACAAATTTTGTTGGAATAACTGAACATTTCTATTTAAGAAAACTAACACAGACAGACTTCACACTAAAATTAACTGAAAATATACCTAAATGTATGCAAAACTGTAAAACTTCTGGAAGAAAATCCAACAGAAAAATCGACGTGAACTTGGTTTTGGTGCTGAATTCTTTAAAGACAGTACCTGTTGTACAATCAACGAAAGGGAAAAAGAAGGTAAGTTGAACTTTTTTCAGATTAAAATCTTTTGCCCTGTGAATGTCACAGACAAGTCCCAGATTGCAAGAGGATGTTTACAAAACACTTACCTGATAGAGGACTTGTATCCGAAATATAAAAACATTCTTAAAAATCAACAATAACCAGACAACCCAATCGAATAAGGGCAAAAGATCTAAACAGACGCCTTATCAAAGAAGACAACGCAGGTGGAGAAGAGCATCCTTTGCCACTATAGTGATGGTTGTCCCCAGACACCACTGGGCAGTTCCTCCTCAATGACCTCACATAAACAGAATGAAACACAGCCTGGTCCTTCACCGTCTTTATGACCTGGCTGTGTCTGAGCTCATTTTTGCAGCCACGATGTCAGTCCATCTCATTGAGGGTCTTCCTTTTTTTTGCTGACCTTCTCCTTTACCAAGCATGATGTCCTTCTTCAGGGACAGATCCCTCCTGATAACATGTCCAAAGTATGTGAGACAAATCCTCACTATCCCGCTTTCCAGAACCATTCTTGCAATGAACAAGACAGACTTGTTCCTTCTTCTGGAAGTCTGTGATACAGTCAATATTCTTTGCCAACACCACAACTCCAGGGCATCAGATCTTCTTGGATAGTCCTTTTTTCTTGTTCAACTTTCACGTGTATACGAGGTGATTGAAAATATCACGGCTTGGGTCAGTTGCACCTTAATGCTCAAACTGACATCTCTGCTTTTCAGCACTTTAATGAAGTCTTTTGCAACAGAATTGCCCAGTGCAGCATGTGACTTGATTTCTTGACTGCTGCTTCCATAGGCATTGATTATGTATTTAAGTAAAATGAAATCTTGACAATTTCGATCTTTTCTCCTTTTACTGTGATGTTGCTTATTGGTCCAGTTGTGAGGACTTTTGTTTTCTTGAGGTTGAGGTACAATCCACACTGAAGTCCGTGGTCTTTGATCTTCATCAGTAAGTGCTTCAAGTCCTCTTCACTTTCAGCAAGCCAGATGGTGTCACCTGCCTATTTCCGGTTGTTAATAAGTCTCCAATCTTGATGTCACACTCTTCTTCATATAGCCTGGCCTCTCAGGTTATTTCCTCAGCATACAGATAGAATTAGTATGGCAGAAAGATACAACCCGAGTGCACATCTTTCCTTATTTTAAACTAGCCAGTATCCCTTTGTCCTGTTCAAATAACCACCTCTGGGACTATGTACAAGGTTCCACATGAGCACAGTTAAGTGTTCTGAAATTCCCATTCTCCAAAATATTATTAGCGATTTATTACGATCCACACAGCTAAATGCCTTAGTGCAATCACCAAAGCACAGGTAAACGTCTCTCTGGAATTGTCTGCCTTCGGCCAAGATCCCCTCGCTATCAGCAATGATATCCCTGGTTCCACGTTCTCGGCTGCAGCCAGCTGGAATTCCTGGCAGTTCCCTGCTGATGTACCTCTGTAGCCACTTTTGAATGATCTTCCGCAAAATTTTACTTGCATGTGATGTGAATGTCACCAGGGAATTGTAATTGAGATACCATTATACACCTGTTAGAATGACTATAATTCTAAAATCCGACAGTATGCACTAGAGTCCAAGAGGTGGGCAGCGGGAACTCTCCTTCAGGGCTGAAATGGTGCTGCCACATGCAGTGCCATGGGATCAACAAAAAAGAGGGTGACACTCAGTGAGGTGGATTGACACCGTTGCTGCAACGATGACCTCAAACACAGCAGAGGTTATAAAGATGGCGTGGGACCAGGAAGCATCGCGTTCTGTTTGTCGTATGTGAGGTCACTGAGGTGGCACTGCTCCGTGATGCCTCACACAGCAAACGCTGCAGAGAGCTGCCAGACAATCCAGCAACCGGGCCCCTGGGTGTTTACCCAACCGGTTAAAAAAAAACGACGTCCACATAAACACTGTGGAGTGTTCACCGCAGCATTACTGCTAATCACCACAAACTGGAAGCAATCGAGGTATCCTTCAGTAGGTGAATTAATAAATTGTGAGACATACATGCAAGGGAATATTATTCAGTGATTAAAAAGAGATGAGCTACCAAGCCACAGAAAAGACACAGATGAATCTGAAACACATATTGCTAAGTGAAAGAAGCTTAGCTGAAGAAGCTACATATGGTGTGATTCCAGTGACGTGACATTCTGGAAAAAGAAAACAGAGAGACTGCCAACCGACCAGGGGTTGTTAGGGGTGCTGAATGGGAAAAGGGAGGGGAAAGGGAGGGTTTTTTTTAAGGCAGGTGGAACTATTCGGGATGAGACCATAATGGTTTGACATTAGTGCTTGTCAAACCCACAGAACTTTATAGCATAAAGTACAGGTAGTACATATAGTACCTATACTACATAAAGTATATACAGTACAGTGCAGTGGACCACTTTTAGCTGGCCTTTGTTGCTACGGGCTTGTAACTCCCCAAGTGAGGGCTTGTGATCCCCTGCAAGGGGACTGGGTAGCTTGCTAATAAAGTAAATAAGGAGCATGGCACCCCCGTGGGGATGGGACGACACCAATAATTGTATGCAACCCTAGTGAGAGGGTTGGTCAGTTTTGTCATCCTGCTAGGCTGCAAAAAGAGCTGATTCTGGAGCAGAGAGGGAGCCACTATGGCTGAGAAAGAAGAGCTAGGAGTGGAATATGCCCTTTAGATCTAGGATCTCTGTGCGGAGACCTCCTAGACCCAGGAGACACAGATCGAGAGAACTGTGACTCCACGAGAGACGATAGGAAGCAGCACCAGAGAAATGGCAGCAACAGAGGCAGCCGAACAAGAAGTCCTGCAGGAAACAGCTTGGTGGGCTTCCCGGTCCACAGAGCAAGGCAGCTACAGTAGGTGTGCTCGCCTGTGATGCACAAGAATTGAGTGCCTTTGGGGAGGAGTCTTCCTGGTGGAGTAGGGTGCCTTCAGACACTTGGCAGCAGGAGCCAGAACAGTTTTGTAACACCTGAGTGGAGGCCAAGAGGTCGGAGAGAGGCATGTCTGCAGGCTTAGCTGAGAGGAGGCTGTCCTGATGGAAGAACTGCATCCTGGGTACTCCCGAACTTGAATTGGAACCCGTGACTTCCGTAATAAGCCCCACAGTCATGGGTGTTGTCTGTGAGTTCTGTATGCCCACTGCAATGAATTATCAAACCCCACAGAAAAGTAGGGTTTTGTTGGACAACTGGTTAGTGTCAACATTAATGAAAGTTATTTTTTAAAGAATTAAATAAAAAGCTGGAAAGCTGAGGGATGTCTGACTCTGCCTCGTGAGCATCAGCCTTGGGCTGTTGCTCCGGGTTCTCCTTCCCCTCAGAAGGTTGGAGGAGGTCAGACGCTACCACCACAACATTTTTTTAAATAATGTTTTATTGGATCTGACTCGATGGCACTTGACTGGCTATTGTGATTAAGTGAAAATTTACAACTGAAATCAATTTTCCGTATAAAACCCCATACAGACACCCCTATGCAACTCTATTTGCTCTCCCACACTGTGACAGCAGTCCTCCCTACTCTGTACTTCCTGTGCTCATACAGCCAGCTCCTGTCCCCTCCTCCACACCCTCCCATCTCATCACTGCAGGGGAACTGCTCCAACAGCCTCACGTCATCCAGTCCAGTCCAGTTTTTACCACAAAGTTTTTATACTCTGGCAGTGCAGATGAACAGTCCTGAAACTACTGTACATGTACACTTGAATTAAACAGTTGAATAAATGGATAGCAGGTAATGTGAGCCTGGTTTCTCAATGCTGGAGTGCAAAGTTACAGATCAGCGGGGAGAGGTAGCTGGAATAACCATGTGGCAATGGATCCGAGTTGGAGACATCAATACAATCTCATGACTAGCTTACTACGTATACCAATGGTTACACACAGAAATAGTCACAGATAAGTATGTATACAGAAGTTAGTACACATGCATACCTCTCTTTGCTGTGTCATCTAAGGGATGACACAGCAATGATCACACCACACCCAAATATTTGTTTCTAATACCATTCTCTAATAAAAGGGACAGGGCTTCTTGGGGAAATAGCTGATTCTGGGACTGGGCCAGGAAGTCGATGAAATTGGAATGCATTGTAGTGCTACAAAGTTAAAAAGTGCTTCACACACACACACACACACACACACACACACACACACGCACACACACACACAGAGAATGATAACAGTGTGTCAAAGTCTATGGGATACAAGACTTGATTAAAAGTGCTCCCAGTGACCAAACCTGGGACAATTTGAACAACACAATAAATAACCTTGAATTACGACCCCAAACATAAAATTCATATTTGTGTGTCTATGTTGCTGTTGGGTGCCACTGAGTCATTTCCAACTCCTAGTGGCCCCGGGGACAAGAGAACGAAACCCTGCCCAGTCCTGTGTCACCTTCACAATTGCTGCCATGTTCGAGCCCATTGTTGTAGCCGCTGTGTCACTCTGTGTCATCGAGGGACCTCCTTTTTCTTGCTAATCCTCTATTTTACCCAAGGCTTTAGTCGCCTAGCGCTGCCTTAACAGAAATACCACAATGGATGGCTTTAACCGAGACAATTTATTTCCTCACAGTCAAGTGGGCTAAAAGGCTAAATTCAGGGCATCTGCTCCAGAGGAAGTCTTTCTCTGTTGGTTCTGGAGGAAGGTCCTTGTCATCAATCGTCCCCTGGACTGGGAGCTTCAGAGGCACAGGGACCCTGGGTCCAAAGGATGCACTCTGCTCCTAGCACTGCTTCTTTCCTAATGATACGAGGTCCCCAGATTTCTGCTTCTTTCCTTTCCTTTACATCCCAAGAGATTGCCTCAAAGCCCAATACAGTCTTACACACTGAGTCCTGCCCCACCAACACAGCCACCGCCCATCCTCCCTCGTTAACATCACAAAAGCAGTATTTACAATACAAAGGAACTTGTCACAATACTGGGAATCAGGGTCTAGCCAAACTGCAACACACACTGTGAGAAACACAGTTCCATGACACTTGGCGCGACGTCCTTCTCCAGGACTGGTCACTCCTGGCAACATGTCCAAAGTGCTTGAGATAAGGTCTCTACATTCTCTCTTTCAAAGAGCACTCTGGCCGTAATTATTCCAAGACAGATTTGTTCATTCTTCTGGCAGTCACTGTATATTCAACATTGTTCTCCAGCACCATAATTCAAAGACATCAGTTCTTCCTTGGTCTTTGTTCATTGTTGAGCTTTCACATGTATATGAGATGACTAAAAATACCATGTCCTGGCTCAGGCACACCTTAGTTCTCAAAGTGACTTTTTTGCCTTTTAAAACCATAAAGAGATTTTTTGCAGCAGATTTGACTAGGACAATGTGTTGTTTGACTTCTTAACTGCTGCTTCCACACACTTTGATTGTGGATCCAAGTAAAATGAAATCCCCAACAACTTTAATATCCAATATTTTCTCCATTTATTGTGACCATCCATATTGGCTCCCTTGTTTCCTTTATGTTGAGGTATAATCCACAATGAAGGCTGTGGTATTTGACCTTCATCAGTAAATGCTTCCAGTGGCCTTCACTGGCAGCGTATGTCTGTACCGATCCTATTTGTAAGTGATTGAATAAACTAGAAAATGGGTGAAAATAGACAAATTCCCTGGGAAAAAAGAATTCAAAATCTTGTACGCAGATACTCCACTCTTGAGGAGGTAACGCATAACTTCTTGCTCCTTAGGTGTGGGCTGCACATGGTAACTTCACCCTAAAGAGCCCCATGTGGAGTGGGGATCACAGAAAGAGTACAGAGGAGAGCCTAGTAAATACCCCTTAAGCCAGGAGATCAAGGTCAACATCAACAGTGACATGTCACATTGGTAGCACATATTCCTGCTATGACAAGAGGAGAATGGCAGTTTCCCTCTGTGATCTTCCTCCCCAAACCCATGACCCCAGTCTACTCATGAGGAAAGCATGAGGCACACATGAACTGAGGCACAGTCTATAAAACACCTGATCAGTATTCCTCAAAACTGTCAAGGTCATCGAAACAGAAAGTCTAAGAAACTGTCATGACTCCAAAGAGCCTAAGGAGACACAACGAATAAATCTGATGCAGTATTTGAATGAGATTCTAGGACAGAAAAAGGCTAGTAGGTAAAAACTGAGGAAATCTGTAATTAATGAGCCAATATTTATGTCTTATTATTAGCTAGAGTTTATACTTTATTCAAACTATTGTAAGATGTTCACAGGAAAAACTGGTTGTGGCACATGCAGGAACTCTCTGTACTCATATTTGTGATAATTCTCAGTCTAAAATTGTTCTAAAATAAATGTTTATTCTAAAAAATAAGTACACAAAAGCATATAGACTCTATGTTTCCATGTATACAAAGTTCAAGAATAGGCAAGACCAGCCAATGGCATTAGAGGCAGGAATACTAGTTTGTTTGTTTTTCCCAGAGAAAAAAGGAGCCTGCTGGGGCTGGAAGTGAGTAGATCTGGAGTGGTGTTGTTACATGGGATTGGTGTTGCTTTAATGACAAATGTATAATGTCATTAAAGCTCTGTTCTTTTTTTGTGTGATTAAGTGAAAATATACAATCCAAATTAAGTTTGCATACCTGCCTATCTGCAGCTCCTTCTGCTGTATTCTTAAAATATGTACATTGTGTTATTCTTTAAAAACGGACACTTAGCAAAACAGTAACAATTTTAAGAAGTCCTGACATTACCACCTAGAATCACTATAAAGAATATTCTGAGGAGCCACTGTGAAGAGAAAAATCCCAAAAGTTTCAAAGAAGAGGCAGAAAAAAATTTACTTGCCCAAGAGCAAGGGTCAGACTGACTGCAGACTTCTCGCCAATGACACTGCAAGCAGGGAGACAATGGAGAAGAGTCATCAACGCTCACCCCAACTCCCTGGGCCTGTAACAGCATCCCCTACTCTCCTCGACAGCACCCCTACATTCTCCTCCACCCTCTCCTTTCTATGTCCAGGTCTCTCAACCTTGCTCATGCTCTCCCTTCCACCTGGCATGCCTTCCCATTCTCTGTCCAATCCTTCAAGGCAAGCCCAAGGGTCACCTCCTCCCAGAGCCACCCTAACCTGTCATCCTGAACCAATGGCCCATCCTTCTCCCACCTTCTGCCCTAGACACCAGTCACTACCTCTGTGGTGTTGCTTAATTCTTCATCTCTACCACTAGGCCTGAGGGGCAGGACAACTTCTGGAGACACACTGATCAGCTGAGTGACCTTAGGTAAGTTGACTGCCTCTCTGTCTGGATCTTCTAGAGCTGCCATAACAAAGTGCCACCATCTAGGTGACTTATGAAAACCAAAATCACTGTGTCTCAGTTCTGGATGTTGGGAGGTCAAATTCAGCATATCAGCAGAACCACGTTCATTCCAAAACTCCAGGTTAAGGGCCTCCCTGGTCTCTCAGGCCCTTACAGCCTTAAGCACTCTTTGCTGTGCAGAGGCATCTTCACATGGCAGTCTTTGTCTCTCTCTGTGTCTCTTCTCCTCTTCCATATGGACACCATTCAGACAGGCTTAGGAACAACCCTACCTCAGGGTGACGCCAACCCTAACCCAACTCTACTCCAGTGTGACCTGCCGATCTTGTTATCTTCCAAGTCCCTGTTTCCAAACAAGGTCATGTTCACAGATACAACGGTGATGGTTGCGTGCTGCCAGGTCAGCTCCGACTCATAGCAACCCCACAAAACAGAGTAGAACTATTCCATAGGGTCTCCACGGTAGTCTGGTGGTTAAGAGCTGTGATTACTTGCCCAAAGGTTGGAGGTTCAAATCCTCTTTGGACACCCTACGGGGCAGCTCTACTCTGTCCTGTGGGGTCTCTATGAGTCAGAAGTGATCTCAAGGCAGTGGGGAATGGGATAGCAGTTCCTAGACTGTATCTTTCACAGAAACAGGTTGCTGGGGAGCTCAAACCGACAATCTTCCAGTTAGCCGCTGAGCACTTAACCACTGTGACACTAGGGCTCCTTGGAACAGTGGTGAAACTCATTGCCATCAAGTCAACTTTGACTCATAGCAACCCTATAGGACAGAGTAGAACTGGCCCATAGAGTTCCCAAGGAGCACCTCATGGATTGAAACTGCCGATCTTCTGATCAGCAGCTGTAGCACTTAACCACTGCACCACCAGGGATTCCAGTACAGTGGTTAGGACTTCAAACTACGAGGTCTGACAATTAAGTTGGTGAACTCATCCTACAAGAGGTGCTACACACCTCATTGCTGAATACCACTACAGTTACCTTTGAAGTCCTCCCCTCGAGAAGCCTTACACTGATGTCAGTACCTCGTCCACCCTTGATGGTAATTTTGGAACTCTTTTCCTGGAATGGCCATCAGACTTGTTGTCGTATCGCCTTTGATATCCGCAGTATCATCATAATGTCCTCATTTTGATGTTTCCTTTATTTTGGGGTAAAGAAAAAGTCATTGGGGTTCAGATCGGTTGAAGAGGGAGGGCATTTCAATACAGTTACTTGTTTACCGGCTAAAAGCTCCCTCACAGACAACTATACAGTTAAGTTCGTGAACTTGCCACAGTGCCACCATGCACAATGGCCATTCCAGAAAGAGTTCCAAAATGGCTTTGAAGGGTGCACTAGGCACCGATGTCAGGGCATAGCTTCCCAAGGGGAGGACTTCGAAGGTAACGGTAGTGATACTCAGCAATGAGGTATGGAGCACTTAGAACAACTACATTCACAGACTTGTCAGACCTCACATCTTTTTGGAGAACACAGTTCAATTCATAACAACCTCCAAGTGTCAGTTTCCTCATCCGAAAAGTGGAGATGGCCACCCTGCTTCCCAGGGTAGCTGTAGACAGAGCACCCAGGACCTCACCTGGCACACAGTGGGCACTCGGTCAATGGCTGCTGTCAGCCTGGAGAGCCAGGCTGCCAGGCAAGAATCCACATGGGACTGCCTCTGGGGTAGCCTCTCGGTGGGGCTCAAAGCCTTCTGCACAGCAGCCAGGCCCTGAGTGCCGCCCCCCACCCCCTGCCATATTTAACCCACGACATCTCTTGAAGTCATCTTCAAACACATGATTTAAGGATAAAATGAAAACCGGTTGGGGAAGTCTGTCCTATTTCTAGGGGAGAAAAATCAAACACGCAACCACGAACCCGCAGGGTAAGTGTGGACGTACTGGAACACAGGTGCAGGCCAGCCCCGGGGGCCAAAGCCAACACCCAGGAAAAAGACCTTCCCTCAGGTGACATAACTGTCACACCATGTGCCACAGGTGGGCTGCTTGCCCTTCCTGTCAGCAGGGAGCCATCACCTACCCCTTTTACAGCTGACAGAAAGGGCTTGGCAGGGAACCGGGACATACAGGGGGCGCAGGTCTAGGCCTGTCTGGTTGTGCCCACTCCAGGGGGCTGAAACTTCCAAAGCAAGCTCTAGAATGTTCTTGGTTTCTGGCATGACTCCCCTTGGCAGCCAGCCACAGGGGTAGCCTAGGATGGGTGTACAGCAGACTAGGCAGCTGAGCCAGCCCAGCCCCCTCCCCACCTGTCTGTGGGCCTGACCAGGACTAAACTCTGTGGAGTCACACCCGGAGCCAAGGTCTTCTGTGAGGTGTGAGGTCCTAGAGCCTTCTGTGCCCGATGCCACCCAATGGGAATGCCTCCCAAGCTGTGGTCTTGAGCAGTGCTGTAAGCAGAGGCCCACAGGGGAGCAGGAAATGGCTGGGGTCCTGGCCCCCATACACCCACACACAACCCCAGGCCCTGGGATGCACCCGGCAGGTGGAACCTGGTGTTCTCCTGGTGAGTGTTGGGAGGGCTTTCCCCACGGGGCCCCACAGAGCACCCTCTTTTGGAAGGGCTGGCCTCAAAAGTCTGAAAGTCCATCTCCACCGATCAGCAGCCCAGGGGCTGATTAGGGGGCCAGGGGTCACACCCTCTAACGGGGTATAGTGAATTTAAAGAGGATAAGGCCCCAGCATTCAACACAGTGAGTAGCAATGGCAGAACTGCAGAGTGGTGGGGAGCCCACGTGTTCAGACACCCACAGGTGCCGGGGTGAAGGAGGGAGCCCTGAGCCAGGAAGCCGTGACAGTGCCATGCCCCTGAGCTAGAGGGGGGACCAAGGTTGCCAGTCACCTCTGTCACATTGCCAGAGGTGATCGATACTTGCAGTCGACACAAGCCGGAGAACCCCAAAGACCCAGGTTTGTCCCTAGAGAACATCAAGGGCCAAGAAACACAACAGTGAGTCCCCGATGGAGCCAGGAAAAAGGGGGTGCAAAGCTCAAATTCACTCCAAAAGACCAGACTTGATAGTCTGACTGAGACAGGGGGCCCCAGAAGACACGGCCCCTGGACTCTCCGTCAGCCCAGAACTGAAACCATTCCCAAAGCCGGCTCTTCAAAGACTGGCCTGGGCGGTGAGACAAAACAATGCTGGTGAAGAGTGCGATCCTCGGCTCAAGTAGGTACACAAGACAGAACGGGTAGCTCGTGTCCGGGGGTGAGATGAGAGGACAACAGGGGGGCAGAAGCCAGGTGAACGGACACAGGAAGTCCAGGTCCGAGAGCAAGAGCGCAAGGCCACAATATCACAAAATAGGAAGAGCAACTAGGGTCACATAGCAATGGAAATATAAGCTTTTCTATGAGAAACTGACTTGCAAACTTCCACTTCAAGAAGAATTTAAAAATGAAGAAAGTCAAGGTCATTCTCAGTCCAGCTGCTGGCCTTGACCTATCTCCTCAGCTTTGCCCTCATGGCCCTGGGCATCTTCCTGAGTCCCAGCAGTGGGTGGTACCCTGTGCCTGTAGACCAGTCACCCACAGCCACCACCCCAAAGGCCTTGTGGCAATGTGTCACCAGCTGTGAAGTGTTTAGAGAAACAAAGCCTGGCACGTAGCAGAGCTCCAGTCGGGAGCAAGTTGTGTCCTTCATTTGTTCAATCATTAGCTCATTAATTGGGCATCTCTCTGTACCAGGCTCTGCCACAGGTACTCCGGGGCCATCTGGGCCGATGAACACAAACACTGCTACACAGATGGTCCCACCAGCTTCCCTACAGTCAGAGCTCCGGGACTGGGGGCACCACCCATGGTGAGCAGTGCTCCTGGCTGCCGAGAATTACAAAGCCAATGAAAGGGACAGCAGGAGAGGTCATGGGGAACAGAGTGAAGATGCCTCCAACGAGGCGGGTACGGCCTCAACCTCATCCATGGCAGTGGTACTGTTATCAAAAAACCCATAAATACCACGCGTCAACTCAGCACTGGTGACGGGTCTATAAACACATCTATGCCACAGCGTGTTCCAAGCAGCGTCTTTGTGTAATCAAACTGTGCATGTCTCTGTGTGTTTCTAAGTCTGTCTGTGTGTGTGTGTGTGTGCACATGTGCGTATCTGAGCAGGTGTATCTGTGTGTCCCTGAGTGTGTGTCTGCATGTTTCTGAGTCTGTGTGTTTGTGAGTTTTTGTATCTGTGAATACGTGTGTTTGTGAATGCGTGCATCCAGGTCTGTGAGTGTATCTCTATGTCTGAGTATGTGTATCTGTGTCTGCAAGTGTGTATGATGTATTCTGTGCATCTGTATACCTGTGAAGTATGTGTCTGTATGTGTGTGTGAGTGTATCTCTGTGCCTGTGAAGGTATGTATGTCTGTGAGTGTGTCTGTCTGTGGGCAAGTGGATCTGGGAGAGGTCATGTGTCTGTGAATGTTCTGGAGAAGGCCTGGAAAGGTGGCCCTCACTCACTCAGGAGGCAGGAGCTGTCTGGGGCAGGGCTCCGGTCCAGAATTTTGATTGCAAAGCCTCTGCTCTGTTGGAGCTTGCCATAGATTGAATCATGATGTGCAAAATTGTGTGTCACAATGTGGCTGGGGCCATGTTTCTCAATATTGTGTGGTTGTCCTCTTCCAAGACTGTCATTTTAATACAAGTTGTAAATCCTTATCTCTGCTTGTGGTTAATGGAGCAAGGCTGGCTTATGCAAAGAGGATTTGGGGGACCTCCTACAGCCAAGGAAGCAGTGCAGGAGTAGGGTGCACCCTTTGGTCCTGAGGTGCTTGCTCTGAGATGCTCCCAGACCCAGGGAGGACCAATGACAAGGACCTTCCTTCAGAGTCAACAGGGAGAGAAGGGCTTGCCCTGGAGCCCACATCCTGACTGCAGACATCTGGCCTACCAGATTGTGAGAGACTCACCTTCTCTTTGTTCAAGCCATCCACTAGGGCACTTCTGTTACAGCAGCACTAGGTGACTGAGACGTCCACTGGGGTACTTCTGTTACGGCAGCACTAGGTGACTGAGACAGAGTTGGACAACTGTGGGTTGCTTAGAACAAGTGGTGCCTGACTGGTTTAAACAGTGGGCCTCTCCCCAGGGCATACCTCGGGCTCGCCCTCCTCTGAGATCCCTGCCCAGAGGAGTACCGCCAGCCTTCCCTGAACTGTAAGACCCAGCTCCAAGGGGCCACCCACCCCAGAAGCAATGTCAAGGGGCTCAGCTGGGCCCACTCGTTGCCCCTGGACCACAGCCTGGCAACCTGGACCCCCATAGCCAGCACAGGCACCAGCCTATGACACTGCAGAATAGTGTCCAGGGGCTCCCCAGCAGGTGACACCACAGATGAGAGGGCCCTGGGCCTGGGACCAGGGTGGGAGTCTCAGGGAGTGGGACATGTGGGGATGAATTTTCAGGTTTTGTATTTTGGGGGAGAGGGAGGGGCTGTTTTTTTAGGGGAAAGTTCACCACATATTAGCCTCCTGGTTTATAGCTTTCATGCAAACTGCTTTATGACATCAGTTACAACTGTCACAACGTGTCAGTCTTCTCATTGTTCTGGCTCCGTTGGTTCTGTCATCTACCATCTGGCTTCCCTGTCCCTCCTTGCCTTTCCCTTTGCTTTGGGGTAAATGTATGTAGTTTGGCTTCTAACCCCCTTTCTGCCACCATCACCCCCACCCCAGTCCTGTCCCCAAGCTCTGCACACTCTGCCAGCCCCACTCCACCTGGGTGAGGAGGGTGAGGGGCTGGAAGGAGGTGGGGACCTTTAAGCATCACAAGGGCTTAGCCTCTGACAGGGTGGGCGAGGTCAGCACAGAAGGAGGTGCGTCAGAGGGGCAGGTTTGGGCCCCAGGACAAAAACAACAGGCAGCCCAGCAAGGAAGAGGAGGGGAACAAAGTGGCCAGTGGAGACACCGCTGGACAGAGCAGTGATGTCATTAAGGGCGTGGGCGATGACACACTCTCGGGGGCTGACACCAAAATGACTGTCTATACAATTCTGTGCAGTGTTTCAGCAGAAATTTATTATTTTTATACGAATATCCCTGTAGTTAGTTTTAACAACATCAACAATTTTTATAAGCCCAGTTTACAAGTCTCAGTGTAGCTACAAAGCTGAAACTCTGTGCTGGTCTGCTTTCTGCATCTTCTAACGCGGTGACAGTCAAGCTGCCAAAAGATGCGCTGCACTGGGACAATGTGCTGCGAGGGACCTCTTTAAGTTCTCAACAGTAAAGATGTCATCTTGAAGACTAAGGTGCACCGGACCTACGCCATGGTATTTTCAGTCGCATCATACGCATGCGAATACTGGACAGTGAATGAGGAAGACAGAAGAAGAGCTGACGCCTTTGAACGGCGGTGTTGAAGAAGAACGTTGAATGTACCGTGGACCGCAGAAAGAACCAACAGATTTGTTCTGGAAGCACAACCGGGGTGCTTCTTGAAAGCAAAAATGGCAAGACTGTGTCTTACAGACTTTGGACGTGTTGTCAGGAAGGATCAGTCCCTGGAGAAGGACATCATGCCTGGTAGAGTGGAGGGTCAGCAAAAAAGAGGAAGACCCTCCACGAGACGGATTGACACAGTGGCTGCAACAATCGGCTTAAGCATAAAAACAACTGTGGACACGGTGCAGGACCGGGTGATGTTTTGTTCTGTTGTGCACAGGGTCGCTGTGGGCAAGCGACTCGATGGCACCCAACAATAACAGAAGGTGGTGACATTGTGGATAAGTGCTCTGGCTGCTGACCTAAAGGCTGGCAGTTTGAATCCACTAGGTACTCCTTGGAAACTATGGGACAGTTCTACTTTGTCCTACAGGGCTGCTCTGAGTCAGAACTGACTCAAAGGCAGTGGGTTTGGGTTTTTTTAGTCACTGAACCCTGGCTGGAGCCGTCACACGGGACGCATCAAGTCCCGGGGCTTTGTCCACGCGTAGCACAAGCACACGTCATTGTTTTCACTGCTGCTGCTGTTTGTGCAGTTGTTGGTCTAGTCAAATGTTCTGATGTTTTTATTAGTTACGGTATCCTGACTTGAAGGCAACGGCTTTGTGTGTTTTTTTGGATGGCAGTGGTTCATATTCGCGAAACTATGTTCACAGCTTTTTTGAGAATGAAACAGTAATTAAAGGATAAAAGGAGAACTGTGAAAAAAATTCTCCTTGTGTCATTCAGCGTGGAAAAAGTTTACAAAACAATCCTGTGGTTAGTATTCACAAAATCTAAAATAGACTACATTTAAGCGACATTTAACTCTATATATGACATGTGCTATGAGTGGAATTGATAATAAACACCAGTGAGGATTCTGTGTAGTTTGGTACATTACTGGAGGAAGTCCTTGAGTTCCTGACCCCAACCCCAGTGACACCACTGGGGCAGAGCCTGGGGCAGGCAGGGAGAAACAGGTGAGGGAGCTGGTACCCGGCTGTGGCTAGTGCTGAAGGCCTGACTAAGGGCCTAGGTCTCTCTCCCAGAGTGCCCTCAGGAGGGACCCTCTGGGGTTGGGAGAACCTGGCAGAGAGGGGCGAGGGTAGGGAGACGAGATACAGCCACAAGGGACGGCCTTTAAAGTCACGTAAAAAGAATATTTCAAGAAAAAAGTCCTCCCTGAACACATTCTTTTTGGCCCTGGGCCCGTGTCAACCCCACGGTGTCCGGGCGGCAATGCCTGGCAAAGAGAAAAGGCTCAGTTGGGGTTACAACGGACACCCTGAAAGAAGCAGTGAATTTTCTAAACTGGTCACTGGTAAGCCCAGGGAGGTGACTCGACCTCTCAGCAGACAGCCAGAGAAGCCAAGCCTGGGCCCTAGAAGGTGGAAGGTAGAAGTGAGGCCGGCAGAAGAGTCAGTGGGGAAACACACAGTGGAAATTGCCCAGAAAATCCAGTGCCGATTGAGAGTCCACAGTGGGGAGTGAGACAGCGGTCCTGAGGGGCTCTGAAATAGTGTGAAGAAACCATCAACAAGCAATGTTAACGACATCCTGGGACATTAAGGTAAGTCCCCAGACAGTCATGTAAACTTCCTCAAAGTTGTTTTTCAGAAGGAACCAGGTGGAACCAACTCCCGGGACACGCACACAGAAAGTCCCACTTGGACTGCTCGGCGTCCTTCCAGCGGGGCACCGGACAGGGACAGTCGGGACAGGGACAGTCGGGACCGGGGACGCGCACCAAGCCGGCACCAAACCGCGCATGCGCCAGACCCCCGCAGGGGGCCGGCCACCAGCCCCAGTTGCTAGGAGTTGGAATCGACTTGATTGGAACTGGGTTTGGTTTTTTTTCGGTTTACCAGTCCCAGAAGCCCTCTTAGCAGTCGCTGTCTTGAGGAGTGCATGCATGCACGCCACCGAAGGACAGGCAGCTGACATCCAAAAAGGGAATTACTTCAGACCCCATAGACCAATTATAAAACCCCACACCCGGACTCCCTCAGTGGCACAGCCAGCTGGAATGCTGCCTTTCTGTGGCTGCCTCCACTTCAAAGTCCTTTCATTTTCCACTAAAGATCTCTCTCGTGGGCCAGCCACATCTCCCCCAATTAATTCTTCCTCATGGGTCTGACAGGGACCCTGTAGGGTCTTCAGAGTGCCCCTTGTAACAGAAGGGCCTGCCCAGTGGGTGAGAATAGAGAACAGCAGTATTAGTGTGTTGTCACCTTCTGTGATGGTGACTCACTTATGGTGACCTTACGTCTAACAGAACAGAACACCACCCAGTTCTCTGCCATCCCCACGATTGCCCCCATAATCAGGTCTATCACTGCAGCTACCGTGCCCACCCATCTCACCGACGGTCTCCCTGGCCCTGGCTGGTTCTTTTCTTCACCAACACGATGTCCTCCCCTAGTAACTGACCCCTCCTGATGACCATGCCCAAAGCACCTGAGTCACACGAGGTCCAGCTGTGATCTGTAGGGCTTTCCTTTCTAGTCTGTCTTGGTCTGGATGCCCTGCTAAACCCTGTCCGCCACGGGGGATCCCGCTGATGTTTGTGATATTGGTGGTGTAGTTCAAATACATCAGGTGCTCCTTGGAAACTCTATGGAGCAGTTCTATTCTGGCCTATAGGATTGCTATGAGTGGGACTTCAAGGCAGAGAAGGTGGTGTGCAGCCCAGAGAACCAGGTCTGACTATTTATGTCAGGTTTCTGAAAATAGCTCTTAGAGTTTGCCAGCAATCAAAGGATTTTTGTTTTGCAAAACAGCTGGGGACTTACAAACAGGTGCAAATGAGCTGGGAGCACCCAACTGGCCACCCACACTACAGGCCTCTGGAAGGGAGGGGGCACATGGGGCCCCTGAACAGCCACTGCCCCCACCCTCTAAGGCCTGAACTAGTCTGTAGAGCACACAGGCAGCTGGGCAAGAGACCTGACTGCCCCTAGGCTATGGGTTAAGGGGAACACTTACAGCACAAGTTTTGCGGTCTCTTAACTAAGCCTACAGGCCTGGGGAGCACAGCAGGAGACAAGCCTACATCAAAGCCACTCACCTGCGGTGCCACCAGCAGTTGTGTGTGAGGTCTCCACCTCCAACAGGACAGCTTCCCCAAGCCTGGGGCTTCAGCTTGTCTTGTACCTAACTGTTCCTTTGAGTCCCTTGCCTACAGTACATAGTGGAGTACTCACTGAAGAGCTTGCCATCTCCACCCAGACAGCTTTTAAACAGAGAGGTGGGGAGCGACAGGGTGGGCGGGACCTCTTGTCCTCTTGCACAGTGTCTGTTGCTTCTTGTAAGTAACAAAAGCTACTTTCCATGTGCCAGCGGCCTGGGCCAGCACTCATCCTTCTGTTGCACCGTGGTGGCTTGTGTGTTGCTGTGATACTGGAAGCTATGTCACAGGTATTTCAAACACTAGCAGGGTTCCCCCATGGCAGACAGGTTTCCTGACTATGAGGACTGCCAGTTAAATGCGTGAACTCATCCTGGAAACAGTGCTCCATATCTCATTGCTGAAAATCACTACAGCCACTTTCCAGGTACTCTCCTTGGGAAGCTAGGCACTGACACCAATGCCTAGTCCACTTTTCAAAACAATTCAGAAGCTCTTTTTCCACAATGGCCATCAGAGCTATCATTGTATTACCCTTGATGTTCTGAATGTCATCCAAATGTCTTCCTTTCAGTATTTCCTTTATCATCAGGTAAAGAAAAGTCACTGGGAGCCAGATCAGGTGAGTAGGGAGAATGTTCCAACACAGTTGTTGTTTACTGGCTAAAAGCTCCCTCACAGGCAACTATACAATGAAGTTCATGAAATTGCCACTGTGCCGCCGTGCACAATGACCATTCCAGAAAGAGTTCAAAAACTGCTTTGAAGGGTGGACTAGGAGCTGGCGTCAGTCCACAGCTTCCCAAGGGAAGTATTTCGAGGGTGACTGTAGTGATATTCAGCAATGAGGTATGGAGCACTTAGAACAATTCAGTTTGCAAACTTCATTCATGGGCTTTGTAAGATGGGCCAGGAAGAAGAAAGAACCCAGCAGTTTCACTTCTAAAAAAAAAAGCATCAGCTAGTGACAACTTCAGAAACAGCAGAGGAACATTATCTGATACAGAGCTGGAAGATGAATCCCTCTGGTTGGAAGGCACTCAAAGTATGACGAGAAGAGCTGTCTCCTTAAAGTAGAGTAGATCTTAACGATGTGGATGGTGTCAAGCTTTCAAGGCCTCCTTTTGCTGATGGGCCATGACTTAAAGTGAGAAGAAACAGCTGCAAACATACATTAATAATTGGAATGTGGAATGTATGAAGTACGAGTCAAGGAAAAGAAGTTGACAAAAATGAAATGGGAGACTTGAAGATTGATGTCCTAGGCACTGGGGAGCTGAAATGGCCCAGTGTTGGCCACTCTGAATCCAATAATCACACTTTCCATCTACTAAGCTGAGAAGGACAAACGGAAGAGGAATGGCCTCACACTCACTGTCACAAAGAACATTTCAAGATTTATCCTGAGACACAACACAGTTAGTTATAGGATAATATTCATATACCTACAAGTAAGACCACTTAATATCCAGTATTATTCAAATTTATGTACCAACTACTAAGGCCAAAGATAAAGAAGCTAAATATTTTTACAAACTTCTGCAGTCCGAAATTGTTCCAACATGCAATTCAGATGCACTGATAATTAATGGTGAGTGGAATGAGAAAGTTGGAAACAAAGGAAAAGGATCAGTAGCCAGGAAAATGTGGCCTTGGTGATAAAAATGACACCAGATATTGCATGACAGATTGATGCAAGATCAATGACCTATTCATTAGAAATAGCTTTTTTCAACAATAAAAATGGACCAAGCCAAATCGAATACACAGGAATCAAATTGTCTATGTCCATGGGAAAAGGTGGTGGAGAGGCTCAATATCATCAGTCGGAACAAGGCCAGATGTCGGCTATGGATCAGACCATCAGTTGCTCATATGCAAGTTCAAACTGATGATGAAGAAAATCAGAACAAGTCCATGAAAGCCAAAGTAGGACCTTGAGTATATCCCACCTGAGTTTAGAGACCATCTCAAGAGTAAACCTGATACATTAAACACTAATGACCTGAAGGACATCATCTATGAAAAAAGCAAAAGGTCATTAAAAAACAGGAAAGAAAGAAAATCCCACAGTGTATATCAAAAGAGACTCTGAAACTTGCTCTTGAACATCAAGCAGCTAAAGCAAAAAGAAGAAATGAAGTAAAAGAGCTGAACAGAAGCTTTCAAAGTGTGGCTCCAGAAGACAAAGTCAAGTATTACAACAGAAGGTGCAGAGACCTGGAGTTAGACAACCAAAAAAGAAGAAAACAGCCAGCCTTTGTCAAACTTGAAGAACCAAGGAGAAAAATCAAATCTCAAGTTGCAATAGTGAAGGATTCTATGGGCAAAATATTTAACAACCCAAGAAACATCAAAAGAAGATGGAAGGAATACAGTCATTGTACCAAAAAGTACCAGTCAATGTTCAGCCATCTCAGGAAGTACCATGTGATCAAGAACCCCACGGGACTAAAGAAAAGAAGTCCAAGCTGCACTGAAGGCATTGGCAAGAAACGAGGGTCCAGGAATTGACAGAATACCGAATGAGATGATGCAACAGACGGACGCAACGCTGAAAACACTCACTCGTCTACACCAAGGAATTTGGAAGACAGCTACCCGGTCAATGGACTGGAAGAGCTCAATATCTGTACTTGTTCCAAAGAAAGGTGACCCAACAGAATGCAGAAATTATCAAATGATATCATTAATATCACACATAAATTGAGTTTAACTGAAGGTGATCCAAAAACAACCTGTACATCAACCGGGAACTGCCAGAAATTCAAGCCGGATTCAGAAGAGGATGTGGAACCAGGGATATCATTGCTGATGTCAGATGGACCTTGGCAGAAAGCAGAGGACACCAGAAAGATGCCTGTTGTTGCTGTTGCTGTCAGGCGCCATTGAGTCAGTTCCAACTTACAGTGACCACACGCACAAGGGAAAGAAACACAACCCAGTGCCGTGTCAGTCTCACAGTAGTAGCTACGCTTGAGCCCTTTGTTGCAGCCACTGGGTTAATCTATCTCATTGAAGGTCTTCTTCCTTTTCACTGACCATCTCCTTTGCCTAGCATGATATCCTTCTCCACGGACTGATCCCTCCTGATAATACGTCCAAGGTATGCGAGATATAGCCTCACTATCTTGCTTCTAAGGAGCTTTCTGGCTGTGCTTCTTCCAAGACAAGAAAACACAGGTGAACATGAAAGATGTTGACCTGTGTTTTACTGACTACTCATGAAAAGGCATTGGACTGTGTGGATCATGGCAGATTATGGATAACATGGTAAAGAATGGGAATTCTGTACAGAGACAAAGAGGCAGCCATTCAAACAGAACGAGAGGATACTCGGTGCGTTCAAGTCAGGAAAGATGTGCACCAGGGTTGTGTCCCTCTGCTATGCTTATTCAGTCTATATGCTGAGCAAATAATCCAAGAAGCTGGACCAGATGAAGAAGAATGAGGCTTCAGGTTTGGAGGAAGACCATGGATAACTTGCAATATACAGATGACAAACCTTGCTTTCTGAAAGCAAAGAAGATTTGAAGCACTAACTGATGAAAATCAGACTTCAGCCTTCAGTATGGGTTATACCTCAATACAAAGAAAGCAAGAACGCTCACAACTAGATCAATAAGCCAGATCATGAAAAATGGGGAAAGTTGTTAAGGATTTCATCTACCTGGATCCACAATCAATGGCCACGGAGGCAGCAGTCAAGAAACCCAGCAACATATTGCACTGGTCAAATCCACTGCAGATGACCTCTTTATAGTGTTGAAAAGCAAAGACGTCACTTTGAGGACTGACGTAAACCTGCCTCAACAGAAGGTATTTTCAGTCACTCCAGATTCACACAAGTTTTGGACAATGAGTACAGAAGACTGAAGAAGGGATGCCTTAGAGCTATGAGGCTAGAGAAGAACACTGGATACACCCTGGCCACCAGAAGAAGGGATAAATCCATCTGGGAAGAAGTGCAGCCAGGATGTTCCTTAGACACGAAGCCGGTGAGACATCATCTCCCATCAACTCGTCATCAAGAGGGAGCAGTCCCTGGAGAAGGACGTCACACTTGGTAGAGGGTCATCAAAAGAGAGGAGGTTCCTCAACAAGAGGGACTGACACAGTGGCTGCAACCACGAGCTCCAGCAGGAAGGCTGGTGGTGACGCTGAGGGGCCAGGTGGCAGTGTGTTCTGTGTTCACAGGGTCGCTGTGACTCACAGCCTCTAGACAGCACCTAGTAACAACCACAGCATGACTCGGGGAGGGGCTCGTGTGTTCAGGCTTTGGTAAGAAGGAGCTGGTTTTCATAGAGAATAATTATTACTAGCTTTGGGGTCCTTTTTCACACGGCCTCCTGGCTGCTTGGACACTGGGGACAAAATGTGACTGTCTCTCAGGTGGCAGAGTGTCCAGCCTCCTAGCAACAGCCAGGCCTCTGCAGTGTGACTGGCTGACAGACAGCAGGTGAGTGAGCAATGTCAGCTCAGTGACTCACCGCCTCCCTGGCCCTGCCTCTTGGCCCTTGCAGCTGCCTTCACTGCCCGACTGCACCCCACCCGCCTTCAGTCACCCACATGAGCAGGGATTTCCAGAGTACCTGGGAGGGGCTGAAGGGAGGCCAGCAGCCCCAAGCAACAGAGTGGCCAGGTCAACTTCACACGGCAGGTGAGGGGAAAGGCCTAGGGTGGGGATTCTGGCCCTGCCCCTGTGGGAGGCCCAGTCCACCCCAGACAGGGTCCCTGACGCAGCATAGCACAAGAGCACCCACTGCTGTCAACTCTGACTCACTGTGACCCCAGCTCACGGCAATTCCAATTCATGGCACCCCAACAAGTCTCAGAGAATTGCACTTCCCGAGGTTTGCAAGAGACGATTTTAGGGGCAGTAGATCGCCAGACATTTTTCTGAAGCCCTTTGGGTGGGCTCAAACTCCCAGCCTGTTAGCAGCCAGGAGCACTAACTGTGGGCACTGCTCAGGCTTTCTGGTTCAGAAGAAGCCTGTCCCAGGTGCTGTGCTCACTGGCCCAATGCAGCCAGTTGCTGGCCTGTGACATGTTCACAATGGTATGCCTTCACCCAGGCTGTTCTCTCGGCCTAGAATGCTGTCATATAGGCTTGGCAAAAAAATCTTACTCATTGTCTGAAGGCCACTCCCTAAGCAAAGCTTTCCCAGCTCTCTCCCCAGGGCTGCAGCCCCCTCCCCGGAGTCTGGCTCCTCCTGGCCAGGACACAGGGTTTGCTCTGCCTCCTCCATGCCAGCTCCGAGGACAGGGTAGGTGTCAACAGGTGCAGGCTAGATGCATCCCTTAGCCACTCAGTAAGCACTCTCACCCTCTACTCAGAGCCTCAGTTTCCCATCTGTGAAATGGGCGTTGGTGACCAGGGCTTGTCCCTCCGAGTGACCTACTGCAGTCTGGGGGAACCAATGCACCCCCTAGTGGCCTTAGGCTGAAATGTGGGCCTTGGACATTTTATCCAGAGGCTTGAGGCAGGGGTGAGGGCAGTGGAGCCTCCCAGTGCCAACACAGCCAGGGGCAGCTGGACATCTGACCCCAAGTGTAGCCGGCGGCAGCACAGGACCAGGGCCCTCGGGAACTTCAGGTCTTTGCTGGAAACATTGATACACAGCCAGAGCCTCACCAAACCGCAGATGCCAGTGGCCAGTACGGTGGGCTTCTTAGTCTCCCGGCCACCCTGGTCTGCACCTTCCATGCCGCCTTCACGGTGGATTCAGGAAGCCGAAAGGGTCAAGTCCTCTCAACCAAGACTCACTGTTAATTAAATTGCTTACCATGTCCCAGGCCCTCTCCCCCAGCCCCTGCCCTGGGGGAATAGTATGAGTACTATTATCATTAAAATAACACCAAAAAAAAAAAAAAACCCAAACCCACTGCCCTCGAGTTGACTCTCACTCATAGCCGTCCTATAGGGCAGGGTAGAGCCTCTCCATAGAGTTTCCAAGGAGCACCTGATGGACTCAAACTGCTGACCTTTGGTTAGCAGCCTCAGCACTTCACCACTGCGCCACCAGCGTTTCTGAACCTACAGAAGAGCATGCAATCATGTTGCGTGAAACAAACCAGACCCCAAGAGTGTATGCTGCGTGACTCCTTTATATGAAGGACAAAGCCAGGCAAACTGATCGCTGGGTCACTCTCGGGGAGGATCCTGGCTGGTGGGGTTCAGGGAGTGCGCTGTACCGTGACCCAGGTGGATGCACAGACGGAAGCACTCATCAGGCCACACACTGACCACCTGTGTGCTGTACTGTAGGGAAGTCGGTGAGAGTGAGGTTGGACCAACATGCCACAGGTATCAGCGCTGACGCTGGTTCCATCACCTGGCAGATTCCAACTTGCTGGGACCCTACAGGCCACAGTGGGATCGGTCCACAGGGCTTCCCGGGCTGAACTCTTCACGGGAGAAGACAGCCTACCTTTTCTCCCACGCAGTCGCCATCGATACCCCTTTGGTTAGTAGATGAGCACTTAACCACAAGCCACAGCTGCTCCCCACCTTCGAGTCTCTCCTGTGCAGGCAGGCACAGCTGTCTCTGCCACTGTCCCAGCTCCTAGTCCAGACAGCCAAACAGTGGTGGCCCCGGGCTCTCTCAGGCGATCCCTGCAGGGGTGAAGAACCAACAGCCCCCTTGTAGACCCGTGCAAACTCCAGTTCGGTGGAATCTGGGTCTTGTTTGACTCCGAGAAAGCTCAGCGGCTGCCCCGCTCTGGCCCGGACAGTCTCACAGGGGGAGGGTGAGGAGTGGGCAGTGGAGATGTGAGGGGAAGCTGGAGGGACACCGAGCTTCCCGTGGTGGCATAGGATCAGTTCCCAGGCAGCTAGGTTGCAGTGGGGCTGGGGAAGGCAGGGATCAAAGCTCCCCAGACGGACGGGAGGCTGGCTGAGTGGTAAAGGATGGGTGAGGTATTTGCTGGGTGCTGCTGAGTTGAGTCCAACTCATGATGACACCACATGACAGAAAAGAACTGCCCCATAGGGAGTCCTAGGATTTACAGGGGAAACCCTAGTGGTACATTGGTTAAGAGCTATGGCTACTAACCAAAAGTTGGAATTCTTGGAAACTCTACAGGGCAGTTCTACTCTGTCCTAGAGGGTCACTAGGAGTGGGAATGAACTCTATGGCAAGCTGTTTGGTTTGCCCATTTGGGCTGGAGCAGAGGACGCCAGAGGAGGCTCAGCAGTGCCAGCAGTCGGCTCTGGGCCTCACCTGCCTCCCTGCAGCACCTCAGGCTGACACCAGGCAACTCCGCATTCTCCTGGAAACTCCAGGGTCATGGGACTAAGGTAGCTGAGAAACTTCCAAAACTTCCAGGTAACTTCAAGCATGATCCGGTTTTAAATAAGGAGCAGTCACACCCAGAGTCACAAAAGAGGCCAGAGGAAAAGCATAATTGAGGCAGGATGGATCTGATGTCATCCACCTGAGCACATGGCTCTGTGCTCCCAGGTGGGAGTAACACCTACGGCTGTCATCACTGCACAAGGCATGGGCAGGACACTTCCTTGAAGCCACCCCAGGGAGGACGAGGGCTCTGTCACGGCTGGAAAGGAAGCCCAGGGAGGGGCCTGGACTCCAGAGAGAAGAACATCAGGACACCCTCTGACTGCACCTCCAGCTGTGACCTCCGCTAGCACTCTACAGGGACCCTGGGATGGGACAGTTTCCGTTTCACTCAAAAAGCCACTACCAAATCGGTGGAGCACCTGACAATCAATGACATCTTAGCCATAAGAACATACAGATGGAGGTAAATGTCTTAGGAGCCTGGATGGTCCAGCAGCTAAGTCCTCAGCGGTGAATTCAAAGGTTGACAGTTTTAATACACTCAGAGGCTGCCAGGGAGAAAAGATCTGACCATCTGCTTCCATTAAACCAACAACCAAATCCGCTGTTTGGTTCTGACCAGACCACCAAGTCAACTACAGCTCACGGCAACCTGAACGACAGGGCAGAACTGCCCCATGGGACTCCGCAGCGTGAAGAGTCACTTGAGTGTGGCCTTTCTAGCCATGGTCTTGTGACTCCCACCCAGGTGACTGGGCATGATTGTGTGATTGGGTCATTGTGGCCCACCAAGGTGACTGGTCAGTTTTTTCATCCCCCACTGGGCTTCTTCAGAGGTAGGAAAGAGAAGAGCTCACAACTACCAAGGAAAGAGAGGCCTACAGGACAGGTGGGTTTCCCAGCCCATGGAACGGGAAAGCTGAGTGCCTTTGGGTAGAGACTGAGGGCCGGGGAGAGGTGTGCCTGCAAGCACAGCTGGGAGGAGGTTGTCCTGGTGGAAGAACTGCATGCTGGACTCTTTCCCAGGCTAAACTGTAACCTGTTACTTCCCTGATAAACCCCATAATCATGACTGTGGTCTGTGAGTTCCATGTGGCCATTGCAAAGAACTGTAGAACCCAGTAGAGAAGTAGAGAGTGCAGTGGAAGGGAAGGCTGGTGTCAGAGTTGGTAAGGACAGCAGAGAGACGTGTCATGTCTCACCCCCGCCTCGTAGGAACCAGCCTTGGGCTTTTGGTCTTGATTCTCCTTTTGTCCTGCGAAGTTAGAGGTCAGAAACATCCCCACACCGTTTCCCAGTCTCCAAGGCTGTAAGTCTGTGAAAGCAGCTGCCACATCTTTCTCCCATGGAGAAGCTAGTAGGTTTCAGCCATCAACTTTTCAGTTAGCAGCTGAGCACTTAACCACGGTGCCGCCATCCAGATCATCCTAGAAAAGCCCATAAAGTAGTTCTGCTCGGACACATTGGCTCATGATCAGCCAAAATTGACTTAGTGGAAACCCTGCTGGCACGGTGGTTAAGCGCTTTGGCTGTTAACCAAAAGGTCAGCAGTTCAAATCCACCAGGTGCTCCTTGGAAACTGTGGGGTAGTTCTGCTCTGTTCTGCAGGGTTGCTATGAGTTGGTTGGGTTTAACAACAACAGTGGTATACTGGGTAAGTGCTGTGACTGCTAACAAAACGGCTGCAGCTCAAATCTGCCAGCTGCTCCCTGGAAACTCTACAGCGCAGCTCTACTCTATCCTATAGGGTCACTACGAGTCAGAAATGACTCCATGCAAATGGCTTTGGTTCCCTCTCCTTTTTCTTTAACAATACAACATATAGACATATGAAATTATTTTATCCTGTTTTTTTCTATTTTAATGTAAGATTATATTGTGAAAATCTACTAAAATGTGGTGGTGAAAAGAAGGGAGGGAAGGAAGGAAAGAGAAAACACAGTGGCACCATCATTACTCATAGCTTGGAGTCAACACTCTGTAGAAATAAATATAGGTAACCACAAGCACTAAGATACAAATTTTCCAAAACAGCAGAAGAAACACACACACCCAAACCAAGCCAATAGTTTATAACCTACTACAGAAGCATAAACCATGAAATAAGATGACTCACTGAGATTTGGATTTGTCTCTTCTATCCATATAAATGGCCTAAACTCTTTAAAAGGAAGCACCTGTCCAGTGGTTCACAAAGCAACAGTTTAAGTGTTAAGCTGGAGGCAAGAGACACTCCCTAAACAAGAAAACTCAGAAATTGTTAAAATAAAAGGATGGTCCAAGGGTTAATAGGCGGACGCAAACAGATAGCAAACAATCAATTTCAGGGCAAAATGTACATGAGGCCAAACAAACTTTTTTGTAATGATCATGAATGAAAGTTACAGTGAAGATAAAACCGTACCAACTATGACCCAAATAGCGTGTCCTAACATTTATGCACCAAGTAACATACTATCAGCATTCACACAATGACAGAAATACAAGAAGAAGGAATAAAAAGTGCATCAGAAGTAGGGAGTTTTTATTTACTTCTCACAGATCATGCATACAAAAATTTAAGTAAGGTTAGAGAAGACTTAGATAACATAGTTATTGTGACAGATATAAGTAATTTATAATCTCTCTACCCCCAAAACAGACTACAGTCATGCATGGACATATGAACATTTACAAAAGTCAACTGTACATTAAATTATTTTTAAAAATCAGTGTATTCCAAAAAGTAGATATAGAATAGAAAACATTCTCCAGTCACAATGCAAATCAAACCCTAAATAACAAAATAAGAAGTCAAAAAGACCTCACTACCTATATGTTACAGGCTTTGGGTTTTTTTTCTCCCATGTCCCCCCAAAATATGCGTTGGAATCCTAATTCCTGTAAGTGTGGATGCAGCCCCACCTGGGAATAAGATTTGCCATATTATGTTAATGTGGTCTTGTCAGCATAGGATGTATCTTAAGCCTAATCATTTTTTTAAAAATTTTATGTATTTTAGAAAAGGTTGTACATCCCACTTTGGTGCCTTTGGGGTTTTAGAAGCTTTCTAGAGGCCTTCTAAAATATATCTACTGGTCACATCCCAGTTGGAGCAACGAAGAATGAAGAAAACCAAAGACACAAGGAAAATACTAGCCCAAAGGATTAAAAGACCAAATGAACCTGAGACTTCACCAGTCTGAGACCAAAAGAACAAGGTGGTGCCTGGTTACCACCAAAACCGCCCCAACAGGAAACATAGCAGAGTCCCAGGAAGAGCAGAAGACAAAGGGAGAACAGAATTCAAATTCACGTAAGAAAACCAGAATTTACGTCTGACAGAGACTGGAAGAACCCCTGAAACTATGGCTCCTCAATGTTCTCTTAGCCTAGAATTGAAACTCTTCTTAAAGCCCACTCTTCAGACAAAGATCAGACAAGACCATAACAGAAAAACCCATTCACATGATGAAGATGCTTCTTAGTTCATTTAGATATCCAAGGCCAAACCAGCAACTCCCCGTGAGATGGTAGGAAGGGACAAGAACTAGCTAGATAGACACAGGGAAACCGGAGTGGACCGGGGGAGAACGTGCCATCACATTATGGGGATTGCAACCAGGGTCACTGAAGAATGCATGTAAAAATTTTTTAATGGGAAGTTAACTTCAGCGGTAAACTTTCACTTGAAGCACAATTTTAAAAAAAGAATTTTTAAAAAGTGTATTGGAATTAAATTTAAATTTTTCTAAATTTATTTTGTTGTCATTGATTTTCACAGGAAAACATACACCGGTTCAACAGTTTCTACATGTAGCTTTCAGTGACACTGATTACATTCTTCAGGTTGTGTAGCCTTCTCACCTTCCTTTTCTGAGTTATTTCTCGGCCACTAACATAAACACACGTCCCCTGAGGTTCCTATCTAGTCTTTCGAGTTGCTGTTGTCAGTTGGATCCCACATAGACAGCTCTTAAAACAACATAATGTTCAAGGCAAGTTTGTTTTTATTTATTTATTTATTTTTTACTAGTTGAGCTCAACTGTTGTTTGGTTTTAAGAAGACTTCAGAAAATATTTTTGGTTCAAGGTTTAAAGATCAGTTTAGGGCAACAGCTACAGCGGTTCATTCAAGCCCTCCAGGCTCCAGGATGTCTGGAGTCCAGAAAAATTTCAAATTCTGTTATACATTCCCCTCCCCCCTTTGATCAAAAGGTTCAGCGATGCTAGCCCAGCACCATCCGGTTCTTCTGGTCTTGTGGCAAAGGAGGCAGCTGCTCAGAAGGCAATTAGTCACCCATTCCCTATCTTCCTTCTCTTCTTGACTCTACTTCTGTTGCTCCAGGAAAGTAACTGGCAACTATTATGCTCCTAATCACTCTTGAGATATAAAAAGATTGCATTCATCATAGAGAAACAACCACAAATGGGGGAAAGATAAGTGTCACATGGAGATCACCAAGAAACTGAGGAACACTGAGGCCAGAGAAGCTGAACCAAAGGTTTTCCTCCAGGGCAAATAGACAGACAGACTTCCCCTAGACCTGCTGCCCTGAACCTGGACTTTCAGCCTCCTGAACCACGAGAAAACAAATTCCTGTTCACTAAAGCACCACTGCGCTCCCCCGCCGCGCCACTTGTCTGTCAGTTTGTCCCACTGTGGGGGCTTGCATGTTGCTGTGACACTGGAAGCTATGCCTCTGGTATTCAGACACCAGCAGGGTCACCCATGGCAAGACAGGTTTCAGCTGAGCTTCCACACTAAGACAGACTAGGAAGAAGGACCTGGCAGCTACTTCTGAAAAGACTAGCCAGGGAAAACTTCATGAATAGCAGCAGAACAAGGTCAGATACAATGCCAGGAAATGAGCCCCCCAGTTTGGAAGGTACTCAAAAGACAACTGGGGAAGAGCTGCCTTTTCAAAGTAGAGTTGACCTTAATGATGTGGATGGAATAAAGACTTCGGGACCCTCATTTGCTCATGTGGTACCACTCAAAATGAGAAGAAACAGCTGCAAACATACACTAAGAATCAGAATGTGAAGTGTACCATGTATGAATCTAGGAAAATTGGAAATTGTCAAAATGAAACATAACACATTGATATCATAGGCATTAGTGAGCTGAAATGGACCAGTATTGGCCATTTAGAATCAGACAGTCATATGGTCTACTATCCAAGGAATGAAAACTTGATGAAGAATGGTGCTGCATTCATCATCAAAAAGAATATTTCAAAATCTGTGCTGAAGTACACTGCTGTTTGTGATCGGATAATATCCATATTCCTACAAGGAAGGCCAGTTGATATGACTATTATTCAAATTTACAAACCAACTGCTGAGACCAAAGATGAAGAAATTAAAAACTTTTTACCAGCTTCTGCAGTCCAAAGTCGATCAAATATGCAATCAGGATGCACTGATAATTACTGGTGACTGGAACGCAGAAGTTGGAAACAAAGAAGGATCGGTAGCTGGAAAACACGGCCTGGGTGATAAAAATGATACCGGAGATCACGTAATAGAATTTGGCAAGACCAATGACTTCTTCACTGGACATACCTTTTTCACCAACATTAATGATGACTATACACATGGACCTCACCAAATGGAATACCCAAAAGTCAAACGGACTACATCTGTAGAAAGAAATAGGAAAAGCTCCGTGTAAGCACTCAGGACAAAGCCAGGTTCTGACTGTGGCACAGCCCACCAGCTGCTCACACACAAGTTCAAACTGAAACTGAAGGAAACTACAACAAGCCCACAAGAACCAAAGACCTGGAGTATATCCCACTTGAGTTCAGGGACCATCTCCAGAACAGATTTGATGTCTTGAACATTAATAACAATTTGTGGAATGACATTAAAGACATCATTCATGTAGAAAGCAAGAGGTCATTAAAAAGACAGGAAAGAAAGAAAACATCAAACTGGATGTCAGAGGAGACTCTGAAACTTGGTTTTAAACACTGAATAGCTAAAGCAAAAGGAAGAAATTAAGTAAAAGAACTGAATACACAATTTCAAAGGGTGGCTTCAGAAGACCAAGTAAAGTATTATAATGCGCAAAGAGCTGGAGACAGAAAACCAAAAGGAAGGAACACACTCGACTTTCTCAAGCTGAAATAACAGAAGAAAAAATTCAAGCCTCAAGATGCAACAGTGAAGGATTCTACAAAGAGAATGTAAAATGACTCAGGAAACATCAAAAGAAGATGGAAGAAATACACAGTCATTATGCCAAAAACAACTGGTTGATTCAACCATTTGAAAAGGTAACCAATGAACAGGAACCAATGGTATTGAAGGTAGAAGTCGAATCTGCCTTGAAGGCATTGGTGAAAAACAAGGCTCCAGGATTTGATGGAAAAATCAATTGAGATGTTTGAACAAATGGATGCAGTGCTGGAAGAGCTCACTCATCTACATCAAGAAATTTGGAGAACAGCTATCTGGCCAACTGAATAGAAGAGATCCATATTTATGTGCATTCCCAAGAAAGGTGATCCAATCAAATGCAGAAATTAATAAACAATATCATTAATATCATACACAAGTAAAGTTTTGCTAAAGATCATTCGAAAGTGACTGCAACAGCGCATTGCCAGGGAACTTCCACAAATTCAAAAGAGGACATGGAACTGGGGATATCACTGCAGATGTCAGATGAATCTTGGCTGAAAGCAGAAAATATCACAAAGATATTTATTTACCTATGCTTCATTGACTATGTGAAAGCATTCAACTGTGTGGATCATAACAAATTATGGTTAGCAATGGGGAGAATAGGAATTCCAGAACACTTAATTGTGTTCTTGAGGAATCTATACATGGATCAAGAGGCAGTCGTGCAAACAGAACAAGGGGACACTGCACGGTTTAAGGTCAGGAAAGGTGTGCATCATGGTTGTACCCTTTTACCACACCTGTTTAATCTGTATTCCCAGCAAATAATCCAAAAAAACTGCACTATATGAGGAAGAACGAGGTGTCAGGATTGGAGGAAGACTCATTAGCAACCTGCATTATCCAAATGTCACAACCTTGCTTGCTGAAAGTGGTGAGGATTTGAAACACTGATGAAGATCAAAGATTGCACCTCAATATCAGAAAACAAAGGTCCTCACAACTGGACTAGTAAGTAACATCATGATAAATGGAGAAAAAAATTGAACTTGTCAAGAATTTCATTTTTCTTGGTTCCACAATCAAGACCTATGGACGCAGCAGTCAGGAAACCAAAAGACGCATTGCATTGGGAAAATCCGCTGCAAAAGACCCCTTTAAAATGTTGAAAAGTAAAGATGACACCCGGAAGGCACACTAAGGTGCACCGGACCCAAGCCATGGTATTTTCAGTCGCATCATACGCATGCAAAAGCTGGACACTGAATAAGGAAGACAGAAGAAGAGCTGATGCCTTTGAAATGTGATGCTGGAGAAGAATATTGAGTGTACCATGGACTGCCAGAAGAACAAACAGACCTGTAAGGATAACGACACTGTGACTTACATACTTTGGCCATCTTGTCAACAGGGATCAATTCCTGGAGGACATCATACTTGGCAAAGTAGAGGGGTGGAGAAAAAGAGGAAAGCCCTTAACAAGATGTATTGACACAGTGGCTGCAACAACGAGCTTAAGCATGAAAACAAGAGTGGGCATGGTGCAGGACCAGGCAGTGTTCTGTTCTGTTGTGCACAAAGAAGCTATGAGTCAGAACTGACTTGACCACACCAAACAACAACAAAACCACCACTGGTAGTATTTTTATTACTGCAGTCCTAAGACACTGTAAATTTAAAAACTCTCTTAAGTTGTCCTTGGGCCTGAAACATATCACAGCTTAAAATTCAGCATATGTGGAAAACAAGAATTAGAGCATTGTATATCAGAACCCAAGGTAAACAGCTAAAGCCACACTCAGAGGTAAGTTCATAGCTTTAAATACTTCCATTAATAAGGATGAATGAAAATTACTGAACCAAGCATCTAACTCAGTAAGTTACCAAAACCAAACCAAACCCACTGCCATCAAGTCAAGTCTGACTCATAATGACCCTAGAGGTTGGAGTAGAATTACCCCATAGAGTTTCCAAGGAGCACCTGGTGGATTTGAACTGCCAACCCTTTGGTTAGCAGATGTAGCACTTAACCCACTACACCACCAGGTTTTAAAAACAGCAATGTAAACCAATGGTAAATGAAGGAAAAAATAGTACAAAGTGTAAAACACTGACTTAGAAAAGAGAAAAACAGTAAAACTAATAAACTGAGACCCAAAATTAAAAAATATTTAAACCAATAACTGACCTACTTAAGAAAATAAATAAAGTTTGTCATGGGTTGAATTATGTCTCTCCCAAAAATGTGTGCAGCAATTTCGCTGGACCGTGATTCCCAGTATTATGTGGTTATCCTCTAATTTGTGATTGCAATTTTTGAATATATTGTCAATCCTAATCTCTGCCTGCTTGGCTGGTTTTAATCTCTGCCTGCAGTTAATGGGCCAAGACTGGGTTATGTTAAAAAGGATTAGAGCAGGGCTGTAACAACCTTAACATTATATTCCTGATCCAACATAAAAGAAGTTTCCCTGAGGTCTGGCCTGTACCACTTTAGTCACTCAAGAGATGAAAGGAAAAGGAACAGAGTGGCGACCTTGTAACACCAAGAAAGTAATGCTGCACTAAGACTGTGTCCTTTGGACCTGAGGTTCCTATGCTGAGATACTTCTAAACCAAGGGAAGACTGATGTATCACAGGACCTTCCTCCAGAGCCAACAGAAAAAGAGAGCCTTTCCCTGGAACTGGTGCTCTCAATACGGTCTGCTAGTCTACTAGAAGTGAGAGAATAAACTTCTCTTTTTTAAAGCCACCCACTTGTGGAATTTCTGTTACAGCTGTATGAGACGACTAAGACAAAGTTCTAATACACGGAATAAAATGATACAGGGAGCAGTCTTTTTACCACATACCCTTTGATACCATTCAGAGCTGACCTAGGGAGAGAAGCTATAGCTAAGATAAAATGAAAAAATTCAAGTTTATGTCCAAATTGTTGTTGTTGTTAGATGCCCCTGCATCAGTTCCAACCCACAAAACATGGACCAGTTCTTCACCACTCTCACAGTCATTGTTATGCTTGAACCCGTTTTTGTAGCCACTATGTTAATCCATCTCTTTGATTGTCTTTCTCTTCTTCACTGACTCTCTACTTTACTGAGCACGATGTCCATCTTCAGGGACTGATCTCTCCTGATACTGTTGTTAGGTGCTGTCAAGTCAGTTCCAACTCATAGTGATCCTATGCACAACAGAATGAAACACTGCCTGTCTCATGCCATGTCCACAATTGTTTTTATGCTTAAGCCCATTGTTGCAGCTCATCAAGGTCTTCCTCATTTTTGCTGACCCTCCACTCTGCCAAGCATGATGTCTTTCTCCAGGGACTGATGCATGTCCAAATTATGTAAGATGTAGTCTTGCCATCTTTGCTTCCAAGCAGTGCTCTGATTGCACTTCTTCCAGAACAGATCTGCTTGTTCTTTCGGCAGTCCATGGTACATTCAACATTCTTCTGCAGCACCACAGTTCAAAGGCATCAATTCTTCTGTCTTCTTTGTTCACTGTCCAGCTTTTGCACACATATGATGTGACTGAAAATACCATGGCTTGGGTCAGGTGCACTTTAGTCTTCAAAGAGACATCTTTACTTTTCAATACTTTAAAGAGATCCTTTGTGGCAGACTTTCCCAATGTAAAGAGTCTTTTGATTTCTTGACTGCTCTTCCACGAGTGTTGATTGTGGCCCCAAGTAAAATGAACCCCTTGACAACCTCAATCCTTCCTCCATTTATCATGATATTGTTCACTGGCCCAGTTGTGAGGATTTTTGTTTTCTTGATGTCAAGGTGAAATTCATACTGAAAGCTGTGGTCCTTGATCTTCACCAGTAAGTGTGTCAAATCTTCTTCACTTCCAGCAAGTAAGGTGGTGTCATCTGCATAACAGAGTTACGGAGTCATCCTCCAACGCTGATGTCTCGTTCTTCTTCATATAGTCCAGCTTCTCAGATTATTTGCTCACCATACAGATTGAAAAGGTCTCGTGAAAGAATAGAACCTTGACACACACCTTTCCTGACTTTAAACCATGCAGTGTCCCCTTGTTCTGTTCACATGACTGTCTCTTGATCCATACGCAGATTCCTTAAGAGCACAATTAAGTACTCTGGAATTTCCATTCTCCTCAATGATGTCTTTGAATTGCGGTGTTGGAGAAGAATGTTGAATGTACCATGGACCACCAAAAGAACCAACAGATCTGTTCTGGAAGAAGTGCAATCAGTGTGCTCCTTGGAAGCAAAGATGGCAAGACTGTGTCTTCCATCGTTTGGACCTGTTGTCAGGAAGGATCAGTCCCTGCAGAAGGACATCATGCTTGGTAGAGCATAGGGCCATTTATTATGATCCATGAAGTTGAATTCCTTTGCATAATCAATGAAACGCAGGTAAACGTCTTTCTGGTATTCTCTGCTTTCAGCCAAGACCCATTTGACATCAGCAATGATATCCCTGATAACATGGTCTTTGATCTTCATCAGTAAGTGCTCCAAGTCCTCTTCACTTCCAACACCATGAGTGTTGTCTTCCTCCAGTCCTAATGCCCCTTTCTTCTTGATATAGTCTAGCTTCTCAGATTATTTACTCTGCATACAGACTGAATAGGTACGGTGAAAGGAAACCACACTGATGCATACTTTTCCTGACTTTAAACCACACAATAGCCACTTGTTCTCTTCAAAAGACTGCCTCTTGATCTGGGTACTGGTTCCTCATGGCACAATTAAGTGTTACAGAATTCCCATTCTTCACAAAGTTATCTATAATTCGTTATGATTCACATAGTCCGATGCCTTTGCATAGTCAAAATAAACACAAATAAACATCAGAGATGGTTAGATTGTGTGTCAGCTTGTCTGGGCCATGTTTCTCATTGTTTCTGCAGTTGTATAATGTTGTGCTCACTTCCGTGTTGAAATGTGATACGTGATCTTCAACATGATGAAATCTGCTGAATGGTACAAGTTGGGGTGAGTCTCACCACCGCCTCAGCCTTCATCTCTCCACCCTACTTCCTGCTTGTCTTGCCAAGGCTTTTGGCTTGTTGTAGATCCAGCAGCTGTCTCTCTGAGCACTTGGGACTTGAGTTGGGAACTTACATATCTATCTTGGGATTCATCAATCTTCACAGCAAGAGTCCTGCTCCCCGATCTACTGATCTTGGGTTCACCAGCTTCTGTAGCTGCATGAATTGGGAGAGACCTCTATCCTGAGGTCTGGAACACAGGATGTCCCAGCCTCCACAATCATTTGATCTAAATCTCTCTCTTTATTTATATTATATACTTGACTGGTTTTGCTTCTCTAGAAAACCCAGCATAAGACAACATCCTTCTGGTATTCTCTGTTTTCAGCCAGGATCCATCTGACATCATCAATGATATCCCTAGTTCCACATCCTCTTCTAGACATGGTCTGAATTTCTGCCAGTTACCTGTCAGTATACTGCTGCAGCTGTTTTTGAATGATCTTCAGCAAAATTTCACTTGCATGTGATATTAATGATATTGTTTGATAATTCCCATGTTTAGTTAAGTTGCTTTCTTGGGAATAAGCACAAATGTGGATCCCTTCCTGTCTCTTGGCCAAGTAGCTGTCTTCCAAATTTCGTGACATAGATGAATGAGCACTTCCAGCACTACATCCATTTGTTTGAACATCTCAGTTGGTATTCCATCAATTCCTGGAGATAATCCTGGGCACAGTGAACAGATGGGGAGGTTCCTGCCACCCCTGCCTCTGAGCCCCCTCTCTTGTCCTGTCCTCCAGCCATTAGACAACAGCAGAATGAGATCAGCACCACAGAACATGCAGTTCTGCTGCTGTAACCAGATGAGGACCAAGTTCAGCTGACAGAAGAGGACAGCAAGGAGCCCATGGCCAATTACATGCCAAGCAGAGGTGCTTCATTTAAAGTCCTAACCTGTGATAAATATTCAAAATGAAGAAAAGGCATCAACAGCTGGATTGTTTCAGACTCTACTTGACACAGAACACCACATCTCCATCTCTGTCTTTGTATTTTGTATTTGTTTATTTTCCTCATGTGTCTGTCAGTTTGTCATACTGTGGGGGCTTGTGTGTTGCTGTAGTGTTAGAAGCTATGCCACTGGTATTCGTATACAACAGGATCACCTGCAGCAGACAAGTTTCAGCTGAGCTCCCAGACTCACCAGACCATAATACATAGGAATCAAATCAACTACATCAGTGGGAGAAGACAATGGAAAAGCTCAGTATCACTGGTCAGAAGAAGAGGGGCCAACTGCAGATCAGATCATCAGTTACTCATATGCAAGTTCAAACTGAAACTGAAGAAAATTAGAACAAGTGCATGAGAGCCAAAGCATCACCTTCAGTATATCATACCTGAATTTAGAGACCATCTCAAGAATAGATTTGATGCATTGAACATTAATAACTAAAGACCAGATGAGTTGTGGAAGGGAGAAGGACCTGTGGCTTAGTTATGAAAAACTTAGCCAGTGAAAGCCTTCTGAATAGCAGTGGAACATTGTCTGATATAGTGCCAGAAGACGAGCCCCTAGGGTTGGAAGGCACTCAAAAGACACTGGGGAAGAGTGGCCTCTTCAAACTAGAGTCGAACTGAATGACATGGATAGAGTGAAGCTTTCAGGAACCTTCATTTACTGATGTGGCACGACTGAAAATGAGTAGGAAAAAACCGCAAAATCTATTAATATTCAGAACATGGGATGTACAAAGTATGGCTCTAGGACAACTGGAAATTGTCAAAAATGAAATGAATCACATAAAGATCAATGTCTTAGGCATTAGTGAGCTGAAATGGACTGTTATTGATCATTTTAAATCAGACAATCATATGGTCTACTATGTTAGGAATGACAACTTGAAGAGCAATGGTGTTACACTCATTGTCAAAAAGAATATTTCAAAATCTACCTGAAGTACAATGCTATCAGCAATAGGATAATATCTATATACCTACAAGGAAGACCAGTTAATACAACTATTATTCATATTTACATACTGATCACTAGGGCCAAAGATGAACAAATTGAAGACTTTTACCAACTCTGCAATCTGAAATTAATCAAACATGTAATCAAGATACACCAGTAATTACTGGTGATGGGAATGTGAAAGCTGGAAATGAAGAAGAAGAGTCAGTAGTTGGAAACAGAAAAGATGACTGAGATCACACTAAATTTTGCAAGACCAACAACTTCTCTATTGCAAATCTTTTTCCACCCATGTAAACAACGTCTATACACATGAGCCTTACCAGATGTAATACACAGGAATTGAATCAACTACATTTGTGGGAAGAGATGATGGAAAAGCTCAGTATTACCAGTCAAAAGAAGAGGCGTCAACTACAGATCAGATCATCAATTAATCATACACAAGTTCAAACTGAAACTGAATAAAATTAGAATAAATCCATGAGAGCCAAAGTATGACCTTGAGTATATCACACCTGAATTTAGAGACCATCTCAAGAGTAGATTTGATGCACCAAACACTAATAAATAAAGATCAAACAAGTTGTGGAAGGACATCATACATAAAATAAAAATGTATTAAAAAGACAAGAGAAAAAGAAAAGGCATAAATGGATGTCAGAAGAGACTTTGAAACTTCCTCTTGAATGCTAAGTAGCTAAAGCAAAAGGAAAAAACAATGAAGTAAAAGAGCTGAAGACAATATTTCAAAGGGAGGCTCCAGACAACAGAGTTATTATGATGACATCTGGAAGGAGTTGAAGATAGGAAACCAAAAAGAAAGAACACAGTTTGCATTTCTCAAGCTGAAAGAATTGAAGAAAAAATTCAGCCACTGAATTGCATTACTGAAGGCTTCCATGGGGAAAATATGAAAGATGCAGGGAACATGTGTCATGGATTCAATTGTGTCCTCCTCAAAAAACGTGCGGAGCAATTTGACTAGGCTGTGATTCCCACTCTCTGCCCTCATTGTGTGACGCTCCTACATGTTGTAAAATGTGCCTCTATGATGTTAATAAGGGAGGATGGCTGACAGCTGTGCTGGTGGGGCCAGACTCAGTCTGTAAGACTGTATTATGCCTCCAGGCAGTCTCTTCAACTATAAAAAAAAGAAGTTGGCAGAGAGATTTGGCACCTCATACCATCAGGAAAGAAGTGCTTGGAGCAGAGTGTGTCCTTGGAAGGGACGTAGGGTCTCTGCACCTGAGAAGCTTCCAGTCCAGGGGATGACTGATGACATAGACCTTCCTCCAGAGCTGACAGAGCCTTCCCCTGGAGCACACCCTGAATTTGGCCTTTAAGCCTACATTTCTGGGAGAAAATAAATTTCTCTTTTCAAAACTATCCGCTTGTGATATTTCTGTTATGACAGCACCAGAAGACTAAAACTGCCTCAACATGGAAGGAGTACATTATACCAAAAAGAAGTGCTCGACATTCAACCATTTCAGAAGGTAACAGATGATCAGGAACTGATGGTACTGAAGGAAGAAGTCCAAGCTGCACTGAAGGCACTGGCAAAACACAAGGCTCAGGGGACTGATGGAATACCGACCGAAATATTTCAGCAAGTGGATGTAGCACTGAAAGTGCTCACTCTTCTATGCCAAGAAATTTGGAAGCCAGTTACCTGGCCAGCCAACTGGAAGACACTCACGTTTATGCCTATTCCCAAGAAAGGTGATCCAACTAAACACAGAAATCATCAAACAATATCATTAATATCACATGCTAGCAAAATTTTGCTGAAGATCATTCAAAAGCGGCTGCAGCAATGTATTGACACGGAACTGCCAGAAATTCAAGCCAGATTTAGAGGATGCCGTGGAACCAGGTATCTCACTGGTGACATCAGATAGATCCTGGCTGACTGTAACCAAACTGATTGTAACCCAATGCCGCTTGGGTTCTTGTCCTCAAAGGGAGGTCCTTGGCCACCCCGACTCCATCTTGCTACACACAGCAGTCAGAACAGAGCCATGTTGCCATACTGAGCCCCAAGAACTTGCTTTTTCCCACATCTCTAAGAATCCACCTCGTACTAGTCACAAGTCACACGGTTATTCTTTCCTTTTAGGAGTGTTCCTAAATTGTTCTGTTCACCCCCTCTCAGCTATCCTCTAAGACTATTGGACCAAATCACCAGGTGGTCTAGACTTTGATGATTATCCGTCTTCCTGACTTGTTGGAGCCACACAGACTATCACAAAGAATGCTGTTGAAACATCAAAGAAATTGCTTGCGTGGATCCGAAGAAATATTAACCAGTTTCCCCCTCCTTAATCAGCCTATATAATGTCCAGGCTTAGCCTATGCATGCAGGCAAGCTTTGAAGGAACTGACCCCCTCCCTTTGCCTCTCGTGTGTAGGCAATCAATGAACGCCCTCATTTCATCCCCTCACCCATCTCAGTATTGGCTTTGCAGACAGATCCACGATTGCGCTTACAGTCCTCTCTTATTATCCAATTGAAACAAAATGGGCACTGATCACAAGGGAAATAGAAAATGGCAAGTTTATTGTCTGTACAGACAAGGAGCAACACAGGGCCTAGTGACCATAATGCGATGGGTTCATCATCCCAGGGGCTTCAAGAGCTTTTCGCTTCCAATGGCACCCAGGACTGTGTTTGGTACCAGAACACTCTGCCTGTAGCCCTCCGCTGTCCATATTTGAAGGTCCAGATGCTGCACTGTCTTCTGTCATGGCTTCTTGGATGGTCTCGGGTGGAAAGTTTGGCTGGGAAGTGTCTTCCTTTCAGGTAATAACTGGGTCTGGGGTCGGGTGAATGACATGCTCTCTTCTATCTACACATGTTCTAAGCTTCTAAGATCTAGTGGATGGAGCCACCACCTGCTGTGATTCCCTGTCCAGACAAATGTCCCAGAGAAATGAGGGGAAGGGGTATTGATTAGGGGTTTCTTCTGGATCATAACAAATTATGGATAACACTGTGGGGGATGGAAAATTCAGAACACTTAATTATGCTCGTGAGGAATCTGTACATGGATCAAGAGGCAGTCATTTGAGCAGCACAAAGTTTAAAGTCAGGAAAGATGTACATCAGGGTTGTTCCCTTTCACATACCTATTCAATCTGTATGCCGAGCAAATAATCCGAGAAGCTGGACTATACGAAGAAGAGTGAGGAATCAGGATTGGAGAAAGACTCATTAACAGCCTGCATTATGCAGATGATGCAGCCTTGCTGGCTGGAAGTGAAGAAGACTTGAAGCACTTGCTGATGAAGATCAAAGACCACAACCTTCATTATGGATTATACCCCAACATCAAGAAAACAAAAGTCCTCACAACTGGACCAATAAGTAGCATCATAATCAAAGGAGAAAAGATTGAGGTTGTCAAGGATTTCATCTTACTTGGATCCACAGTCAATGTCCATGGAAGCAGCAGTTAGGAAATCAAAATGCTTGTTGCATTGGGCAAATCAACTGCAAAGGACCTCTTTAAAGTATTGAAAAGGAAAGATGTCACCTTGAAGACTAAGGTGTATCTGACTCAGGCTATGGTATTTTTAGTTGTATCATATGTGTACAAAAACTGGGCAACGAACAAAGAAGACAGAATAAGAATTGATGCCTTTGAACTATAGTATTTGAGAAGAATATTGAATATACCATGGACTGCCAAAATAACCAAAAGAACAAATCTGTTCTGGAAGAAGTATAACCAGAATGCTCCTTAGAAGCAACTTTGGACATGTTATTAGGAGAGATCATTCCCTGGAGAAGGACATCATGTTTGGAAAAGCAGAATGGCAGTGAAAAAAGAGGAAGATCCTCAAAGACCTGGATTGACGTAGTGGCTGCAACAATGGGCTCGAGCATAGCAACAATTGTAGGCTTGGTGCAGGACCAGGTAGTGTTTTGTTCTGTTGTGTTTAGGGTTGCTTTGAGTTGGAACTGACTTGAGGACACCTAACCACATCAACATAGTAAGCTTCCTGAAGCTATGTGACCTTGGAGACTTGATGTTGCCCCATTCTCCTTATTTCTGACTCAAGGTAGAGGGCAAAATTGGGCAATTCTAATTTGTTTACATATATTTAAATTGATCTAGGCATTTTAAGAGACAATTTAGTAAATGAATCTATCAATTCTTGGCCAGCCGTTTTTAGGTGTTTTCCTTCCAGGCTTCTTCTATACCTCTTTTTTTACCCACTCTAGAATTACTGGTTTTACTTTAAGACCAAAAACAATGTTTTTTTCTCTACTGAAACAAATGTCATATAATATCTAGTTTAAGTTACTCAGAGAGGTTTTGTTTTCAAGATTGAATTACATAAAATTCTTCAGTGTAGGTACTAAAAATCTAAATGATAAGACTGAAGTTTTTCTTGGATAAGGAAAGAATTAAAGATCTAATACAGCGTAATACGTGATAGAACTTACATATGATGCTCTAGATCAGAAGCAAGTTCTAACCATGGGTTGTAGAAGAAATTGAGGATGAAATAGAAAAATTTATGGATTCCAATGAGAGTGAAAAGACTTCCTACCAGAACCTATGGGATACAACCAAAGCATTGTTCAGAGGTCAGTTTATCTCCATAAATGTACATATCTGGAAGGAAGAAAGGAACAAAATCAAAGAACTAGCCCTACAGCTTGAACAAGTAGAGAGAGAACAACAGAGGAACCCCTCAGGCACCAGAAGAAAACAGATCATAAAGATTAGAGCAGAACTAAATTAGAGAACAGAAGAACAATTGAAAAAATTGAAAAGACCAAAAGCTGGTTTTTTGAAAAGATCAACAAAATTGACAAACCACTGGCTAAATCTACTAAAGACAAACAGGAAAGGAAACAACCCAAATAAGAAAGAGAGGGGGGTTGTCACAACGGATCCAACAGAAATCAAAAATATCATAACAGAACACTATGAAAGACTGTATTCTAACAAATTTGAAAACCTAGAGGAAACAGACAAATTCTTTGATTCATATCACCTACCAAAATTATCACAAGGTGGAGCAGAACAACTTAATAAACCCATCACAAAGGAAGAGATTGAAAAAGTCATCCAAAAATTGCCAACCAAAAAAAGCCCGGGACCAGATGGCTTCACCACAGAATTCTACCAAGCTTTTAGAGAAGAGTTATTTCCAGTATTGCTGAGACTATTTCACAGTATAGAAAGGGGTGGAATACTTCAAAATTCACTCTATGAAGCCAGTATAACCCTGATATCAAAGCCAGGGAAAGACCCAACCAAAAAGGAGAAATACAGACTGATATCACTCACGAATCTAGATGCAAAAATCTTCAACAAAATTCTTGCCAACAGAATACAACAACATATCAAAAAAATAATCCACCATGACCAAGCTGGATTCATACCAGGAATGCAAGGCTGGTCCAACATCAGAAAAACAATTAACGTGATCAACCACAGAAGTATCACAAAAGAAAAGAATCACCTGATCTTGTCTGTTGATGCAGAAAAGGCATTTGATAAAGTCCAACACCCATTCATGCTAAAAACTCTCAGCAAAATAGGAATAGATGGCAAATTCCTCAATGCAATAAGGCCATTTATACAAAGCCATCTGCCTATGTCATCCTGAATTGTGAGAGACTGACACAGTTTCTCTTGAGAACAGGAGCTGGACAAGGATGTATACTCTCACCTCTCCTATTCAACATTGTACTTGAAGTTCTAGCCAGAGCAATTAGACAAGATTAAGGAATAAAGGGCATCTGCATCAGCAAAGAAGAACTAAAAATCTCCTTATTTGCAGATGATATGATTGTATATGCAGAGAATCCCAAAGAAGCCATAAGGAAACTACTCAGACTGATTGAAGAGTTCAGCAAAGTCTCAGGATACAAGATAAACATAAGTAAATCAGTAGGATTCCTTTATACCAACAACAAGATTATTAAGGAAGAAATTTATGAAGTCAATACCATTTACTAGCGCTCCTAAAAAGATAAAGTACTGAGGAATAAATTTAACCAGAGAAATAATAGACCTTTACAAAGAGAACTACAAACCATTACTACAAGAAACTAAGAGAGACTTACATAAATGGAGAAACCTACCCTGCTCATGGATAGGAAGACTCAACATTGTGAAAATGTCTATTCTACCCAAAGCAATCTACTTATACAATGCACTCCCAACACAAGTTCCAGTGACATTTTTTTAATGAGATGGAGAAAAAAATTACCAACTTTGTCTGGAAAGGGAAGAAGCCCCGGATAAGTAAAGCATTACTAAAGAAGAAGAACACACTGGTAGGCCTCTCACTACCTAACTTTAGAACCTATTACACTGCCACAGTAGTCAAAACAGCCTGGTACTGGTAAAAAAACAGACAGATCGATCAATGGAACAGAATCGAGACCCCAGAGATGACATCATCTGCCTATGAACAGTTGATATTCGACAAAAGCCCTAAGACATTAAACTGGGGTAAAAACAATCTCTTCAACAAATGGTGCTGGCAAAATTGGATATCCATCTGCACTAAATTAAAACAAGACCCATATTTTACGCCTTATACAAAAACCAACTCAAACTGGATAAAAGAAGCAAGTCCTTAGAATAAAACGAGACAGAAAGACCACATAAAGTCGCCAAATATCACACAAAACAAGGACACAGGGGCTCTAGTTTCTGAAAGCACATGAAGTCTGACAATTAAATTCACAAACTCATCATAGAAAAAGTGCTACATAGCTCATTGCTCAGTATCACTGTGGTCACCTTCAAAGTACACCCCTTGGGAAGCTAACCACCAATGCAAGCACCTAGTCCACCCTTCAAAGCAATTTCAAAACTCTCTCTTGAATGGTCATCGAGCTGTTGTCGTACAACTCCTGATGTCCTGAATGTCATCAAATGTCTTCTTTTCAATATTTCCTTTATCTTCAGGTAAAGAAAAAAATCATTAGGAGCCAGATCAGGTGAGTAGGGAGGGTGCTCTGAAACAGTTACTTGTTTACTGGCTAAAAACTCCCTGACAGACAACTATACAATTAAGTTTGTGCATGCCACCATGCACAATGGCCATTCCAGAAAGAATTCCAAAATTGCCTTGAAGGGTGGATCAGGTGCTGGTGTCAGTGCATAGCTTCCCAAGGGGAACATTTCAAAGATAATTGTAGTGATATTCAGTAACGAGGTATGTTGCACTTAGAACAATTAAGTTCATGGACTTAATTGTCAGACCTCATATATAGCAATTTTTGGTAAGATCGATGCACTTTAACAGAAATAACAGATTTTAGATAAAACTGATCAATCTTCCAGAGCATGAGAAGGAGGAATATTACTGTGATTCTTTACTGAGAAATTTTGTCACACAATGGTTACAGAGCTATCACTTGTCCCTGAAACTTCGGCAGAACAGGTTGAGAGCTGCCACTTTTCCCTGCAAACTCAGCAAAAGAGAGCACTATTCTCCAGATTTTTCCTGAGCCACAAAAGAAACCAAAGGAGGAATGCCACGGGGTTTAGACAGTGTTTTCTTTGGAGCAATTACTACCTTCACTGGGCAAGTATTTTCCTGTGGGTGATAGGCAGCCTACAGCCCTACCCTGTGACCACCTTATCTTGTCCCAGGAGTCTTGAAAGCTGGTGATGAGTGCCTACAGCCACCCTAGTGGCTTTTACTGGTTGACCCTTGCCTGAGTTTTTGCAGCTTATAGTGGCTCAGAACACTTTGAAAATAGAATTATCTCCTTAATGTTTCAAAAGCCTGAATCTGGACCTAAACTGCAGTTCACCAAGAGTTAACTAGGTAGCACTCTTAAACAATGATCAGACCAAAACCTAACATTCTCCTTAATCAGACAGTCAGTTTTTTGAACAAATAAGACAACCAAAACTTAAGGAAAAGAACAAGAAGAAGAAGTAAAGGTTCCTTTGTTCCAAGAGCACTCACCTAGCTGGTGTCAAAGGGACACAGACTGGGAATACTTGGGTCCAGAGACAGGACCTCTCTGTTTGCTGGTTTCTGCTCCACCGTCTAGGTCTTCTCAAGGTCAGGGACTCCCGGTTTTAGAATCTCTGTAGCAACTATACCACTAACTCTCGTAGAGTGGAAACAGCACAAAATTTCATAAAGCAAAAAAGGAAGGTTTTACTTGGCATACATTTAAAGAGGCAACAGCAGGAAAAGAACATGCACGCTGCCAGAGCTGTGTCTGTCTGAGAACCGTCTCTGGTCCTTAAGATGCACCTCGGTGGGCTCCACTCTGGGGTCCCCTGAATGTTGTCTGTTCTCTGGCTACACACAATCACACATTCACACATCCTAATCTGGTGCACAAACTTAACAGGCACCTGAGACTTTTACATCCTCAGCAGTTAATTTTCTATCTTCTTGGGACTCTTCCGAGGTCTTTCTAAGAACTACCCTGTTACTTCCCAAATAACCTCAGACTCCTAATGCCTTCAAAGGCCAACTTCTCCCACTTCTTGGGGGCCCTTCTAAGGCCTTAGCCAGGCACTTGGCAAACCCAGTGCACTTCACGTCCCTCACTGAGCCACCGCTGGATGGGGCGAGTCCACTTTCCCAGCTGCTCTAGGTCTTCAGGAGAAATCTCCCGGTGCCGCCTGATACCGAGGCCGTTCTGTTCTCTCATCTACCTCAGAAACGAAGCGGGTGGCTCCTGGCTGGTTTGCCAGAAATGTCACCGGGCGGAAGCCCAGGGTTCTTGCTCGGCGTGCTTTGTATCGGCCAATAAACTACAAACTAACCTGGGAGAAAAAAGCCACCTTTATTTCACTGTACAAGAACACGGAGTCAGTCGGAGCTGCTACTGCCAAGACTGTTCCCGAGGGTTCGCAGGTAAGTCACTTTCAGTGGGGTTTACCTGCAGGAAGGTCACACAAACCACTTCAGCAACCTTTGTAATCACACTGCGCAGGCGCAACGGAGTTTGCAGCCCGCCTCCAAGCAAAAGCAGGATTCACGTGTCAAACTGGGAGTGAGGGGAGTTGGAGAGTGTCCAGCAATGGGAAGGACAGTAGGGGAGGGGTCCAGGTCGAGAATACGGCACCATAGGGGCTCTGTCTCGCTGTGACCTTTACAGTAGCTGACTGCCGGCTCTTCCTCCCTTGGGGCCGCGGGGTGTCTGAGCGCTTAACTTTTGCACCGCCAGGTCTCTTTCATCAGTTGAATACTAAGGGCAAATGACTCCTATGTGGATACTTTCTAAGAAGCACCACCCCCAACACCACCCGACAGTTTGAGGGGGCCCAGGGAAGATGTTAGTCCAGATGGGGAGAAGTGGTAGCGGTGGGGGTTGGGGTGTAGGGCAGAATGTGCAGTGGACCAGGGGCGTGCCCGCTGCTCCGCTTCCCAGCGCCCTGTCTCTCCAGGGATCACCTTCTTTGGCAGAGTGATCAGAACCTTCTCCTGTTAGTTCAGGGTGGGTGCTGGGAGACAGTCCCTACTGAGCTCAAGGCCTGTCTCACAGACGGTGGCCTTGACCGCTATCTAATGGGCCCTTTAGGAGCCTTAGGAACCGGGGGCTAGGGCAGCCCCCGCCCTGCGGGAAAAATATTTCCAAAAGAGCATGCATCCAGGTCAAGGGGCCAGCCGGGAACTCCAGAGGCTCCAAGAAAAGCTTCCTGGAGGAGGAGGATGTGGCTAGGATTCAGAGGTCGGGATTCACAAACTAAGCGGGATGAGCAGGGGGAGGAAAGGAGGCGCGTTGCCACCCCAGCGCCCCGAGATGACACCAGGAGCTGAGCCCCGCAGGGTAACAATGAAAACGCGCCAGATCACACAGGAAATTGTCACTCCCGGTTGTACGCTGGACGCTGGTGGCCTTGGCAAACGCGAACATCATAGGGTGCTCAGAGAAACTGACATCTGACCCATGGGTATCCAGGGAACAGCCAGCCACCAGCGCGAGGGTGGGCGGTCCATTGGTGAGTCTCAGCAGCTGAGCGGCCCGTGCTGCCCCCTGCCGGCCGGCCTCTGCGCGCAGCCCCAGGACGGAAGATCTCATTGGCAAAGCTCAGGCACCAGGCCGCCGTCCGGTCACAGCTAGCGCGGGGATTGGCTGTCCCTGGGTCAGGTGCCCACCTCGGCCCAATCAGCGAGGGAGGCGGAATCTTACCTTGTACGTCACCTGGTCCTTCCGCGAGCTGTGAGCGGAACGTGAGAAGGACGTCCCCCTGCGACGGGGTGGGACGAAGGCCGAAGCCCCGCCCTCTCCCGGCTGCTGGGAGCGCGCCCTCGCGAGGCTCGCTGTGCCCCTCCCACCGAGAATCCCGTCTCCACCCCACCGCAGGGCAGGGGTCTGAAATCCCGGAATGGCTCTCGGGGATGAAGACCCTTGCTATGCCCTGAACGCTGCGGTTTGAGCCCTGCCTTCCCCCGTCCCCCAGCCTTGTGCTACACCTGCACAGTTTCTTCTCCGGTACCCCTACAGCAGTCAAGAACTCAGAGGGCCATTGCATTGGGAAAATCTGCTGCAAAGGGTCTCTTTAAAGTATTGAAAAGTAAAGATGTCACCTTGAAGACTAAGGGGCGCCTGACACAGCCATGGTATTTTCAATCGCATCATATGCATGCAAAAGCTACAATGAACAAAGACAGAAGAATTGATGGCGTTGAAGAAGAGTGTTGAATGTACCAGGGACCGCCAAATGAAAAAACAGATCTGTTCTGAAAGACCCGCAGCCAGAGTGCTCCTTGGAAGCAAAGATGGCAAGACTGTATTTTACCTACTTGGGACATGTTGTTAGGAAGGATCAATTCCTGGAGAAGGACATCACACTTGGTAGAGCGGAGGGTTAGCGAAAAAGAGGAAGACCTTCCACGAGATGGGTTGACACAGTGGCCAGTGCAACTATGGGCTTAAGCATACAAACGATAGTGAACATGGCGCAAGACTGGGCAGTGTTTCCTTCAGCTGTGCACAGGGCCACTACGAGTCAGGACCAACTTGAGGACACCTCACAACAGCCGCCGCCCCGCCTCCCTTCCCGGCCCCCTCCCACCTCTCGGCTCCCTTCAGTCTCTTCCCTTTCCCCTTTGTCTCCCCTCTCTTCCCTCTCAGCATCCCCTCCTGACCCCATTTCCGGTGGTTCCTCTGCTCCAACCACACTGGCGGGTTTTGCCCGAGGCTCCCTTTTGCCCCAGGCTATGCCCTCTGCTCAGAATGTACCCGGGGTTGCTGAATCAGAACTGTTGCTGGGTTTTCTGTTTTCCCTGTCCTCCTACCCTCCTCTGACAGATCTTTCCGAACTTGCTAGGGGTGGGGGGAGGTCCCTGCAGAGGTGGGGAGGTGGCTTCTTCAGGCTCGGTGCATCGTCCTTCTGCAGGCACTGACCACCCTGACATCGCCTGCTTGTCCACACCACTGACGTGCCTGTGCCCTCGCCAGGGATAGGACCTGGTACCCAGTGGGCACTTAATGTCTGTGTGTTGATAGGAATAGAACGAAGGCTAAGGAACAAGCCCAGAGGTCAGACCCTGGAGTAGCCCAGGAAGGGGACAGCATGTCCCCTTGATTGCGGAGTTCTTGAAGGCTCCGAGAGACGGAATGACGGGCCCAGGTCCCTTGGTGAACTGGTCACAGGCAGAATGACAGGGTATCTCCACACCAGGCGGCCTGGGCCCTGCAGGGGAAACCCACTGGGTAGCTCCCCTGGCAGGGACAACAGAGCTTGGAGGCTCCTGGGAAGGAGAGGCAGGTGAATGCAGTGTGCACAGTGACCAGCCACAAGCCTTGCCTGATGGCCTGGTGTCCCAGGACCTGACATGTACTGGCCACGTCCCCAGAGCACATTTTCCACTCCAGCCCCTCGCGGAGGGGCATCTGCCTGGTAAGTACCACGTGCCAGGCTGGGCACCTGAGAGATGAGAAGAGGAAACCCCAGAAGGGGACAGGGAGTTGCCCCAGGTCACAATGTTTTGGCTGCTAGGCCAAGAGCAGCCTGCTGGGTACTGTGCAGGCTCCACTCCTGGGCTGCAGGCCAGAGCTGAGCTTCGACTGAGGGATGGGCCAACCTCTGGCCAGGGTGGTTGGAGCAGAGGAACCACCGGAAATGGGGTCAGCAGGGGAGGCTGCGATGCAAGAGAGGGGAGACAAAAGGGAAAGGGAAGGTGACCCGGCTGGGCCCTCTGTCCCTGGGCCCAGACCTCAGCACTTACCCTCCCCTGCCCTTCCTTGCTCTAGGGCTTTTCCCTGCAGCAAGAAGCTGATGTACACTCGCCCCAGCTGGCCAGGGCCTGCAGGATTTGTGCTGAGGATTCAAAGTCTACGAGGGAGGCGGAATGTTCCACTTCGACAACCTTCCCTGCTGCCATCACTGTGACTGTGGTGCCCAGAGCAGGTCTGGGTCCAGTGGACGTGTCCCACAGGTCACGCGCAATGGCTTAACCTGAGGGCAGTCCCACGAGGTGGAACTGTGATGCCCTCTGTACAGAAAGGAAAACAGCCGCTGAAGAAGGGCGAGAGAAGCTGGTCACGTGGAAGGAAAGTGGGCACCAGGATCTGAGCCCAGGTGTGTGCAACCCCAGAGCTGTGTCTCCGCCTCTGTCACGAGGCCCCACAGCCCTAGGAGACAGACTTGGCACGTGGGAACACAGACCCAGTCCTACAAACAGCGCTGCGAAGAATGCATTTGTCATCTGACCAAGGAGTGCCCCCTCTGGAAAGTCTTCTTGCAGATGAAGTTGCAACTGGGGGAAATGACCTCCAAGCAAGGTTACTAGCTGGGCTGTTTCTGCAGCGCAGAAGACTGTGCACAACGTGGTGCCCACGGATAAGCCAGGAACCCTTGGGGCGGGCAGGGGCGGGGCGGTCCCAGGTGCTAATGAGGGGGCGGGGCTTCAGGGCCGCTGCGGAGGGATTTGCCGGACTCGTTTTTCTCGGAGCCGGGTAAAAAGGCGGAGCGTCCGCGGCGTGCAGAGCAAGTCGGTGGGGTGCCGAGTGCGGCTCTCTCGGGGTGGTCGTGGGGGGCGGAGGCGCGGGGGCGTCTCTTACCCCACGTGAGGGGCTGCGTGCCCCCCGTCACTGGCCTTTGGTCAGGTACGAACGTTGCACCTATGCTGCTGGGAACCAGCCCCTGCACCTTTCCGCAGCCTACTCTCAAGCGCCGGTTCCCGCCCGAGCGCTCAGCCCTAGGGGGACCTGCGCTTTCTCAAAGCCCTCCGCAAGACCCTTCCGTGAGCCCTGCAAGAGCCCTCTTTTCCCACACGGAATCGGATAAAACCCACTTTCTGTGTCCCCTTCAATAAAGCGCAATGCAACAGCCTGAGTCTGGAACCGGCGTGAGAGGCTAGCGGCTTCCGGGAGACCAGATGCTGGAAAGTTTGGCAAAACTGCCCAGGAGTGTCCCTATTCTCACTAAACATTTTTATCTTTGATAACGTATAATTTTTGCGTTTCAGAAACTAGGTTTTTAAAAAAACATTTTATTGTGCTTTAACTGCAAGTTTACTACCCAAGTCCATTTGCCACGTAACACACACACCATACACACATATACACACACCCTATACACACCTCTCCACGACTCGAGCTGCTCTTCCCACCCGATGACAGCGGGCTCCTCCTTTCCACCGCGTACTTCCTGGACTTCCAACCAACTCCAGCCGCCGCCCTCCCATCTTGCCTCTGGCAAAGGAGCTGCTCAGACAGACTGGTAGATGCGTTTAAGCCAAGAAGCACGCTCTTTGCTGGTATCAGTCTTTATCTTATAGTCCACTCCAACATTTGAAGAATTGGCTTCGGTACTGGTTTCAACTCTGGGCTAACAAAGAGTCGGGGGACTGTTTCCTCAGGAGACCCTCCCCAGTCTGTCAGACCATGAGGTCTGGTCTTTCAGTAGAGTTCTAGTTCTGGACACCCTGTTTTTCTCCTTCTACATCAGGGACACTAACATTCATTCTCTATTAGGGCAGCTGGTCGTGGTGGCTGGGCACCATCTAGTTCTTCTGATCTCATGCTGATAAAGTCTTTGGATCTTATGTCCCTTTCTGTCTCCCGGGCTCATATTGTCCTCAAGTCTTTGATTTCCTTCATTCTCCTATGCCTCAGGTGAACTGGGACCAATTGATGATACTTGAAGAGTCAGCTTGCTAGCTTTTAAGACTCCAGACACTACTCACCAAAGGGAGAAGCAGAACATTTTCTTTAAAAAACAAAAACATAGTTATGCCAGTTGACCTAGATGTCCCCAGAAAATGAGGTCCCCAGACCCCCATCCCTGCTACTCTCTCCTTCAAAATGTTGGGTTGTATTTGAGAAACTTGTTAGCTTTTGGCGTAGTCCAGCAGTGTTAATCTCCCGTCTATTTTGTGCTGTCACTCCCTTCACCAAACCCAATTCCTGTATGCTATCTAATCTATGAATACCCCTTTCCTTCCTTTGTAACCATTGAAGATTATTTTCTTCTGTGCTTAAACCTTTTCTTGAGTCCTTATAATAGTGGTCTCATACAATATTTATCCTTTTGTGACTGAATAATTTCACTCAGCATCATGTCTTCCAGATGACTCCATGTTATCAGATGTTTCCTAAGATCGTTGTTGTTCTTTATCATTGCATCGTATTCTACTGTGTGAATATTCCATAGTTTGTCTATCCATTCATCTGTTGATGGGCACTTAGGTTGATTCCATCTTTTTGCTACTGTGGACAGTACTGCAATAAACATTGGTGTGATAGCCCTTATTTCTCTAGGATATACATGGACTCACAATTAAGTTTGTGAACTCATCTTAGAAAAAGTGCTACATACCTCATTGCTGAATATCACTATGGCCACCTTCAAAGTACTCCCTTTGGCAAGGTATACGCTGACACCAGCATCTAGTCCACCCTCCAAAGCAATTTTAGAACTCTTTCTGGAATAGCCATCGTGTATGGTGGCACAGTGGCAAATCACAAACTTAATTGTGTAGTTGTCTGTGAGGGAGTTTTTAGTCAGTCAACAAATAACTGTATTGAAACACCTTCCCTATTGACCTTATCTGTCTCCCAGTGACTTTTTTATTTACCCAGAGATAAAGGAAATACTGAAAGAAAGACATTTTGTTGACATTCAGGACATCAAGGGTAATACAACGAAAGCTCTGATGGCCATTCTAGAAAAAAAGCTCCAGAATTGCTTTCAAGGGTGGACTAGGTGCTGGCATCAGTGCGTAGCTTCCCAGGGGAAGTACTTCAAAGGTGACTGTAGGGACATTCAGCAACGAGGAATGTACCACTCAGAACAATTAAGTTTATGGACTTAATTGTCAGACCTTGTATTCCAAGAAGTGAGATTACTGGATCATGTGGTATTTCTATTTCTAGCTTTCTAGGAAACTGCCAAATCAGTCTCCAGAGTGGTTATTCCATTTTATGTTTTCACCAGCAGTACAGAAGAGTTCCAGTCTCTCCACAACCTCTCCAACATTTATTATTTTGTGGTTTTTGTGATTAATGACAGTGTTGTTGGGGTGAGATGGTATTTCATTGGAGTTCTAATATGAACTTTTCTAATGGGTAGTGATTGTATTTCCTCATATATCTTTTAGCTGCCTGGATGTCTTCTATCATGAAGTGTCTGTTCCTATCTTTAGCCAATTGTCATAGATTGAGTTGTGTTCCCCCACCAGAATCAGTGTAGCAGTTTGACTGGGCCAGGATTCCTGGTGTTGTGTATGCTGTCAACCCTGCCTCTGTGATGTTAATAATGGAGGATGAGAAGCAATTATGTTGCTGGGGCAGGACTCCCGTGTAAGATTATTCTGTGCCTTGAGCCAGACTCTTCAGATATAAAGGAAAGAAGCTAGCAGCGAGATTTGAGGACCTCATACCACAAAGAAGCAGAAGTGGAGCTTGTGCTTTGGAAAGGACCTGGGTTCCTGTGCCTCAGACTCCCCGTGCAGGGGAAGATGGACAACAAGGACCTTCCTCCAGTGTCAGCAGAGAACGCCTGCCCCTGGACTTGACACCTGAATTTGGACTTTTAACAAAATAGTTTCTCTGTTCAAAGGCATCCACTGTGGTATTTGTTTTGAGACAGCACTGGATGACTAAACCACTGATTTTTCAACTGAGTTGTCTTTGTTATTGAGGTTTTGCACTACTTTGTACATTATGGAGATTAGATGCTGATTAGATTCATTCATAGTTGCCAAAAAAATTTTTTCCAGTCTGTAGGTGGTATTTCTATGCTTTCAGTGAAGTTTTTGGATGAGCCTAACTGTTTGATTTTCAGAAATTCCTCACTATCTATTTTCTCTTCTGGCATTTGTGCATTGTTAGTGATATTGGTAGTCCGTTTATACCATGTATTAGGGCTCCCACCACTGTCCTTGCTTTTTCTTCCATGATCTTTATGATTCTAGATTTTATATTTAGGTCTTTGATCCATTTTGAGTCAGTTGTCATGCATGGTACGAGATACGGTCTTGTTTCATTTTTTTCTGCAGATATCCAATTTTGCCATCATTTGTTGAAGGACTGTTTTTACCCCACTTAATGAACTTTAGGCCTTTGTCAAGTATCAGTTACCCACTGGTGGATGATGTGCTATCCGGCTTCTCTGTTCTGTCCCATTGGTCTATGTATGTGTTTCTGTAGGAGTACCAGGCTGCTTTGACTACCATGACAGTAATAGGTTCAATCAGGTAATGTGAAGCCTCCCACTTTGTTCTTCTTCTTCATCAAAAACTAGGTTATTTATGTTAACATGTACTGGATTGTGATTGGTCCCTGGTTTAGGAGACAATATTGGAACCATTATATCCTGAATGTGACACTGCTGGAGCTAGATGCCAAGGACACGTCAACCTGGCCCTGAAGTATATCCACTGTGATCGAGTCGGGTCTGACTCATAGCGACCCTAGAAGTCAGAGTAGAACTGTCCCATAGAGTTTCCAAGGAGTGCCTGGCGGATTTGAACTGCCAACCTTTCAGTTAACAGGGGTAGCACTTAACTCTCTACACCACCAGGGTTTCCAGCCCTGGAGTATACAGACAGTAAACCCCCAAACCAAACCTTCAAATCAGTTCTGATTCATGATGACAATGTTCGTTGTCCGCTGTTACATTAATAGAAATATCACTAGTGGATGGCTTTAACAAAAGGAAGTTTGTTCTCACGTAGTCCAGTATGCTGTTGAAATTCAGGCAGCCTGCTCCAGGGCACAGCTTTCTCTCTATCAGCTCTGGAAGAAGGTCCTTGTGATACAAGAGTCTTCCTTGGTCTGGTAGCGCCTCAGTGCAGGAATCTCAGGTCCAGTGGAGGGATTTGGCTCCTGGCACCACTTTCTTGGTGGTATGAGGTTCCCAACTCTCTGCTTGCTTCTCTTTCTTTTACTCTTGTAGGCTAAAACGTGCTGCGAGGGACACCCCAGGAAAGTGCCCTTCATATTGGATCAGGGAGATGACCACAGTAAGACTGTTACAGTCCCACCCTAGTCCTCTTTAACATAATCTAATCTTGCGCCATTAACCACAGAGAGAGATTAGGATTTACAACATATATGAAAATTATAATCACAAAAATAGAGGACAACCACATAATACTGGGAATCACGGCCCAGACAAATTGGTACACATTTGTGGGCGGGGAGGGGAAGGACACAACTCAATCTGTGATGGTGACACTATAGGACAGAGTAGAACTGGCCTGTAGGTTTCCAAGGAGCAGCTGGTACATTCAAAGTCTGGATATGATTTGCAGCCAGACCTTAACTGCTGTGCTGCCGTGGCCCTAGCAGCTAGCACAGATCGTGGAAAACACCTTTTAGGGAAATTTTACATAAACAGATCATAAAACACAGAACAAAAACTCACATACTTTCTACTCTTAGCTTTTCCTGAGAGCATTTAGTGAACAGTAAGAGTTGTTGGACCAAGGAAGACCTTTCCGAGGGTCCTTACCGAACTTTGCAGCAATGATCATGCAGAAGAAGACAATTTAAAATGTAAAATCACAGTGATTTGGCAGTTTTTAGCCAATCTGTGAACAGGTGGGGCTTGCTCTGGTTTTGACTATTTGTGCTGTTAATATATACCAATGAGTGTCGCATTCCTGCTTTCCCCCAAGTCACCCAGGCAGGGCTCCGCAGCACGCTGGGCCTTCTCTTACTGTTACCACCTCTTTGAATGTATGCCCAATAAAACCTGGCTTTTTTTTCTTTATTGGAAACCCAAGTAGCCTAGCAGTATGGCTACTAACCAAAAGGTCAGTAGTTCAAATCCACCAGGTGTCCCTTGGAAACCCTACGGGGCAGTTCTACTCTGTTCTGCAGGGTCGCTAAGTCAAGATCAACTCTGTGACAGTGAATTTGGTTTTCGTTTTTTTTTTTTCTCTCTTTCTGGTGTTTTTATCCAGAACGCACCTTAACATAAATTAATTTTAAAATATTTAATTTTGGGTTTTACTTTCTAGTGCAGTGCCTTAGTTCTCTAGGGCTTCTGTAACAGAAATGCTGAAAGTGGGTGGCTTTAACAAATTTATTTTCTTACATTTAGGAATAAGAATCGTGAATTCCGTGTGCTGAAACCCTGGTGGTGTGGTGGTTAAGTGCTGGGCCTGCTAACCGCAAGGTCTGCAGCTGGAATCCACCAGGCGCTCCTTGGAAACTCTAGGGAGCACTTGTATGCCGTCGTGCAGGGTCACCATGTGTTGGAATTGACTCATCAGCAATGGGTTTGGTTTGGTTTGGCTCTAGGGGAACATTCTCTCTCTGTCGGCTCAGGAACCAGTTCCCTGTCTCTTTTCAGCTTCTGTTTTTCGGTTTCTTGAAGATCTTATGCAGTGTGGCATCTCTGTCCCTCAGCTGTGCTTGCTGACTGCCTTAATCTTTCATATTTCCAAAATGATTGACTCAAAATACATCTGTCATGGATTGAATTGTGTCCCCCCCAAAATGTACGTGTTGATTTGACTTGGTTGCCAAAGCCAAGTACCGTCGAGTGGAATCCGACTCACGGCGACCCTAGGGGTCAGGGTAGAACTGACCCCCAGAGTGTTTGAGGAGCGCCTTTGGACTCGGTTAGGAGCTCCAATACGGTGCCCTTCCTCCCATGTGTTGTGAATCCTGCCTCTGTGCTATGGATGAGGGAGAATGGTTTGCAGTTGTGTTAGTGAGGCAGGACTCAAGCTTGTGGAATACAAGGGAGAGAAGTGAGCTGAGGAAGCTGGCGACATCATACCACCGACAGAGAAGCACCAGGAGCGAGTCCTTTGGACCCGAGGTTCCAGTGCTGAGATGCTCTCACTGGATTTAGACTCAGCCTACTGGACTGTGATGATTTTTCATATTGAATGGACTTGTAGCTTATGAATGGATTGTGGCTTACCGGACTGTGACAATAAAACCTTCTCCTGAAACCTTCCACTCGTGGTATTTTCTGTTAGAGCAGTACCAGGTGACTAAGACAACATCCTACACTAATACTGCTCCATTAACACACAGAAATCCCATTCCCCAAAGGGGCTGTAACTGCAGGCTCCTATCACCCTGCAGGACAGAGTAGAACTTCTCTATAGAGCTTCCAAGGAGCACCCGGTGGGTTCTAACTGCCCAGGTTTTGATTAACCACTGTGACCCCAGGGTCTCCCTGCAGGGGTGGGTTAGGTTTTACAGCACATGTGTTCAGGGGACACAATTCCATCCCTACCTTACAGTAAGTGTAGGTGAATGTAATGCAGAAATGTGAAAGCTTTTTGTACACTAAGTAATTCTTTTGCTGAAGGACCCAGCAACGTTTTGTTCCATTACACAGAGCAAGGATCAACAGGGGCACCGACCGGGACTGAAACAGTTTGAGAACTCCTTCTTTTCTCTCTGTCAGTAACAAGCCCCGTCTTTTCCTCCATTCGTGTTGCCCCACCTACCACTGGCTTCTATCCCACCTCCCACCCCTCACTACCTGTTTGTGGATCAAATAGATGAATGACCCTAAACTCCCACCTGAGTCTAACCCGGGAGGTCCCTGCCTCCCCAGGAGGCCATGGGTGCCCATGTGACTCCAAGGTGACAGGATGTCTGGCCACTTGCTGCCAACTGCTGTGGCTCACCTGGACCCTGGGGTGTCCAGAGATGGATGTGGATCCATCGCTCCCCAGCGAGACTCAGTTCTCCAGACAGAAGACTGAAGCAGCTGTGTGCTCCTTCCTGGAGGCCTGGCCTGGCCCCTCACTGCCCCCACTCCCTGGGAGGCCTGTGGGGTCAGCTAGGGTCTGCCTTGTCCAGTACCACGGCTCTGACCCCATCAATTCACCTGGTGTCAGGAAGGTCCCCAGCAAATGGCCCAGGACAAGGACAGAGTTGTAGGGAGCATGCTGTACACCAGAGAGTCTGTCTGAAGAAGTGATGGTGCTCTTCAATTACGCTGGGTGACCGGTTGGGTTGACGAAAGAAGCCACGCCACGGAGAACAGCTTGCAGGCGCTCTCTCAGGTGCTCAGGGCAGTCCGTGGTGGGGGTGGGGTGGGGTGGGTGGGGTGGCCTCTGTGCCTCTCACCCATGAAATCACACAGAACTGATGTGGATGCCAGCTGCTAACCTCTCAGCCAATGGAGATAGACCCCTGAGGGCTGCCAACCCGGTCCAAGGCTTCCCATTGTCCATTTCAAAATAACTGGAAAGGGAGGAGGGTACGGAGAGCTGCTCAGTGAGAGGGCAGAGGAAGGAGCTGCGGGCCCAGTGGTCACCCCCAGCAGTGCCCCCAGTGGGTGCTGTCTGCAGACAGAGCTCCATGAACACGTGCACCCTTTCTGCTTTGTCACAAAGAGGAGGGACATCTACAAACCATTGTCCCCCAACCCTCCCATCCTCCCACCCTGGCTTCTACCTGCCATCCCAGTGTGCTGGGTGAAGTGGCCGTTCCATCCCGTTGCTCCCTCGTCCCCTCCCTTGTTCAGGTTCCCTCCCTTGTTCACCTTCCTTCCCTCATTTCTTCCCTCTTTCCCTCCCTCATTCTCTCCCTTGGGTAAGCCTGAAGCCTCAGCCACCCTTCCCTCCCAGACCTCCACCTCTGCCCAGCCCTGGGACCTCCCTGCAGTTCAGGAGAAATTCCCTCACCACCCATACAAATGGCCTCCTGCCCTCACTGGGACCCTAGAAATGCAGGCAGCACTGCCCTCCTGCTCCTGCCCTCACGTCCCTGCCCCCTAGAGACAATCTCCTGGACACGTTCTCCCGTCTGCTTCTGTCTGATCCCTGAGCTGCCTCTGCCTGCCTTGCCTGGCCCACAGCCAACTCTCTTCAGGGCCCCCCTCACCCAGGTTCTCCTCCATGTTCTTGGCCAGCCCCTTGGCCTCCGCTCACCCCCTGGGTCCTCTCCTGGGCTCTCCAGCCAGGCCTGGAGTTCCCACTCCTTCCCGGACACCCGGGGGAGGTCCCCAGTACTCCCAGCTTGCTGTGTACCGCTTGGATTCACCATCCACTCCAGCTCAGTCCTCAGCTGCTCCCTAATTCAGGGAGCAGACCTCTGGCCAAAGACCTCTCTGATGGCTGACCCCTGGGCCATAGGGCATAGAGATTTTCTGTCCCAGCACCACTGGGATCTTCCATCCCCTTCTGCCCCATTTCCACACCCTCCCCAGGCCACTGCCATTCTCCAGGACTCCTACAACACCCCCAGCCGCCCTGGCACCCAGGATAGCTCCTCTGACCATCCGCCACTCTAAACAGACAGTCTTCAGAGCAAGCCCTGCCTTTACTTCAAATCCACCTCTGTCCCCTGAGGACAAGTCCAAATTGCCCATCAGGCCTCTGAATAGGAGGGGTCAGACTTTATGGTTTCAACTGGACAGTAAGGGGGGTGGTCATTAAAATCCTCGTTGAGTCAACTGTGGTGCATGTGGGGATCCTGGGACAAAGAGGCCAATGGCATCTGCAGAGATAGCCCTTCAACTCCTGCCCCCTCCGCAGGCCCTTGTGCCCTTCTCTCCGAGGCTGCACAACTCCACCTCCCCATACACACTTTGTCCTCTGGCGACGCTGACCCACGTCAGCTCCCAGGCTGGAGGTAACTCCCAGGCCTGCCTCACTCCATCTACACCCTCACGGTGTGTTTTGAGAGACTTCCAGATTAGTATCTCATTTAACAGTTAAGACACAAATGGTTTGGGGACATTGGTTGCTAACTCTGTAATGTGCCAACACTCTCCCCTTCTACACCTCGGGTTCCTTGTTTCCAGTAGTCTAGTTTTCCGTCCCTTGCTAGCCTCTTCTCTTCGCCCTTGGGCTGGTGTGCCCATCAGTCTCGGATACATGACTGAACTACGATGCTTGTTTCTCCTGTATGTTACTGATTGCCCCATAGATCTGTCTAATCCTGGGCTGAAAAGATGAACTTCCAGAGGGACTTCAGCTCTGAGTTAAAAGGTTCTGCTGTATATAGCAGGATAACATGTTTTCAGGTAAATTAAACAAAAATACTGATTACAACACTTGGTGCTGTTGAGTTAACACTAACTCATGACAACAGAAGGAAACGCTGCCCAGGTCTGAGCCACCGTCATGGCAGCTGAGTTCATTGTTTCAGCTCTTGTGACAGTCCCCTCACTGAGAGTCTCCCTCATTTTCAGGGGCCACCCACTTTACCAAATACAATGTCCTTTTCTAGAGATTGGTCTTTCCCAGTGATGAGTCCCAAAGCAGGCAGCTCCAAGTCTCGCCATCCTCACTTTGAACAAGCATTCTGGTGGTATTTCTTCTAAGAGTGATTTCTTCATTCTTCTGGTCATCTGTGGCATAATCTGTATTCTTTGCCAACACCACAGTCCAAAGGCACCAACTGCTCTGCCCTCCTCTTTCACAGTCCAACATTTGCACACATATGACGCAATCAAAAGCACCACGACTTGGGTCAGACACACCTTAGTCATCAAAGTGACATTTCTGCTCTTTGACACTTTGAAGAGGTCTTTTGAGCAGAAGACAAACTGAACACATGGGTGGTGGATTACAGATCCAGCATTAGTTTGTTGCAGAAAATCTGGAAAATAAACACACACACCTATAATCCCACTCCCCTAAACTACAGAGGGACCATGTTACAGGAGTATGGGAAAATGGGCCAAAAGATGGGAATAAAGTTTCCTGCACACTTTTTAGAAAAGCTTTGTTGAGTTACAACTCACATATAGAAACTCACCCTTTTAAAGAATATAGCTCAGCAATTTCTGATGCATTTAGGGTTGTGCAACTATCACCACTATCTAACTTTAGAAAATTTTCAACACCCCAATAAAAAAATCACACCTTTTGTTGAACAAAAAACCACATACATTACTGGGGAAGCCAGCACAGTTTGTATAAGGCAAGGTCAGGGAAGTACCATAGATACATTCAAACTCCCAAAGAGACCAAACTGAGGGTCTGGGGGCAAGTGGGTGCCACGGTCTTAGGAAACATCTAACTCACTCTGCATAACATAGTTTATAAAGAAAATACTTGGCATTCTACTTTAGTGAGTAGCATCTGGGGTCTTGAAATCTTGTGAGCGGTCATTTAGGATACTCTACTGGTCTTATCCCTTCAGGAACAAGGAAGAATGAAGAAAACTAAAGAAACAGGGAAAAATTCTTCTAAAGGACTAATGTGACCACATCTATGCTGACTTCCACTAGAATGACTTTAGTAGAACTAGATGGTACCTGGCTATCACCACTGACTGCTCTGTCAGGGATCACAACTGAGGGTTCTGGGTAGGGATGGAGAAAAATGTAGAACTTTCTCTCACATGTCTTCTTACTCTCTGTTTTCTGTCCACTTCTTATTCCATTTGTGATTTTTATCATTCATTTGACACTTCGTGTTCCAGGACTGGACATCTGTCTCTGTTTTACTTAGTTTCTCGGGTCCTGGCTGTGGAAGGATGGTGTCTTTTTGTTTGTGACACCATTGAGATTAGACCTTCTGAGGGGCCTCTGGGTGGACATGAACCACTCACTTTTTGGTTAGCAGCTGCCATGGATTGAATCGTGTCCTCCCAAAATATTTGTCAACATGGCTAGGTCATGATTCCCAGAGTTATATGTCTACAATTTTGTCATCTTATGTGATTTCCCTATGTGTTGTAAATCCCATCACTATTATGTAATGAGATGGATTAGCGGCAGCTACATTGACGAGATCTGGATTGGGTCTTAAGCCAATCTCTTTTGAGATTCAAAAGAAAGAAGCAAGCAGAGAGACAGAGGGGTCACATACAACCAGGAAAGCAGTGTTGGGGGCATAGTACATCATTTGGACCTGCAATTCCTACACTGGAATGCTCCCAGACAGAGGGAAGAGAGATGCATCACAGGGACCTTCCTCTAGAGGTGACAGGGACACATGGCCTCCCCCTGGAGCTGGTGCCCTGCATTCAGACTCCAAGTCCATTGGACTATAAAAGAATAAACTTCTCTTTGTTGAAGCCATTCACTTGTGGTATTTCTGTTACAGCAGCTCTAGAAGACCAGGGCAGAATCTGGCACCAAGAGTGGGGTGCTGCTCCAACTGTGACTGGATAGATGACTGGCAGCAGCAGACTCAGGAGACCAGAGCCGGACTGTACCAGCACTAACCCACGCAGCCAGACCGCTGAGTGCTTTCTGGTCAAAGTTCACTTGTGGAGTAGGACACCTCCAGGCACTTATAGGTGGGGCTGCGCTTTGGAATACTTGCTGCAGAAAGACCGATGCAGGCATGGTGCTGTAGGACTGATAGGCCAAGGAACCAGAAAGCAGAAGCTGAAGAGATAGGAAGCACAGGAAGCTGAGTTTCCTCAGTCTCAAAAGGTATAGCCAGGACCTCTAGGGTTTCAAAGGGTAGAACCATGGCCTCCGGTGTTTCTAAGGGCAGAGTTGTCACTCGGATGGACTAGGAGAACGGTGCACCTAACGCTGAGGGAGCAGAATTGCTGTCCCAGTGAGCCTGGAAGGCAAAGTTGAAGCCCAGAGCCAAGAGACCTCCACTCAGAATCAGGAGGGTGTGTTCAATACCTAGAGTCTGGAGGGCAGGGTTATCATGTGGATGGCCTCAGAGAAGAGAGGATTAGCTTCAAGACTTGAGGAATAATATAATGTGTTCTGCTGACATGCTTGGTGCCCATTATGCCTTCTTTCCCTCTAATTTCTCCCATTTGTAATGTCTAGCTTGTGCCTGTTTTGCCATTGTAGCTTTGGAAGCTGACAACTTCTAATCTAGATTTCACAGATAAGGAAGAATTTTTGGATTTCGGACTTACAGTTGGTTTAAGACTTTTGCTATGATATGAAGAGTGAGTATGCTTTACATGTGTCAAGGACATGAATTTTGTGGGGCCAAAGAGGGAATGTCATGGATTGAATTACATCCTCCTAAAATATCTGTCAGTGATCCACAGAGTCCAATGCCATTTGCACAGTCAATGAAACACAAGTAAACATCTTTCTGGTATTCCTTGCTTTCAGCCAGACCCATCTGACATCAGCAATGAGATCCTTAGTTTCACATGCTCTTCTGAATCTGGCCTGAATTTCTGGCAGTTCCCTGTCAATATACTGTTGCAGTTACCTTTGAATGATTTTTAGAGAAATTTTACTTGCATGTGATATTAATGATATTTTTTGATAATTTCCTCATTCAGTTGGATCACTTTTCGTGGGAATAGTCATAAACGTAGCTCTCTTCATGTCAGTTGACCACATAGCTGTCCTCCAGATTTCTGGACGTAGGAGAGTCAGCCCTTCCAGTGCTGCATCCATTTGTTGAAACATCTCAGTTGACATTCCATCAACTCCTGGAGCCTTGTTTCTCACCAATGCCTTCAGCGCAGCCTCAACTTCTTCCTTCAGTACCACCAGTTCCTCTTGAAAGTTCTTTCTGGCATAACGACCCAGTGTATGATGTTCAGCAATAAGGTATGTAGCACTTCTTCTAGGATGAGTTCATGAACTTGTCAGACCTTGTATTCCTTCCATCTTCTTTTGATACTTCCTGAGTCGTTAAATATTTTTCCTGTAGAATCCTACACTACTGCAACTCAAGCCTTGAATGTTTTCTTCAGTTCTTTCAGTTTGAGAAATTCAGTTCTTCTCTCTTCGCTTTCTATCTCCAGCTCTCTGTACTTTGTCTTTTCAACCCATCCTTTGGAATCTTCTGTTCAGTTTGATTACTTCATCATTCCTTCCTTTTGCTTTAGCTACTTGATATTCAAGAGCAAGTTTCAGAGTCTCTTCTGACATCCGATTTGGTCTTTTCTTTCTTTCCTGGTTTTTAAAGACTTCTTGTTTTCTTCTTGGATGATGTCTTTGATATCATCCGCCAACTCACCATTCTGTAACTGTTCTGGAGGAAGTTCAACCAGAGTGCTCCTTAGAAGCTAAGATAGTGAGATTGTCTCTGCTGTACTTTGGACATGTTGTTGGGAAGGATCAATCCTTGGAGAAGGACATCACGCTCGGTAGAGTGGAGGGTCAGTGAAAAAGAGGAAGACCCTCGACAAGACAAACTGATGCAGTGGTGGCAATGATGGAGTCAAGCATAAAAACAGTGTGGACATGGCACAGGACAGGAGAGGGTTCCATTCTGCTGTGAACGGGGTTGCTACGAGTTGGAAAGGACTTGATGGCACCCAACAACAACAACAAAATATCTGTCCACTTGAACTTGACTAGGTCATGATTCCCAATATTGTATGATTGTCTACCATTTGGGGAAACCCTGATGGCATAGTGGTTAAGTGCTATGTCTGCTAACCAAAAGGTCAGCAGTTCAAATCCACCAGGTGCTCCTTGGAAACTCTATAGGGCAGTTCTACTCTGACCCACAGGGTCACTACTGGTCACTATGGGTCAGAATCGACTCAACGGCTGTGCTGTGATTTCCCTAGGTGTCATAAATTCTATCGTTACGATATAATGAGATGGATTTTTTTTTAAAGTTTTCAAAAAGGCTATTGTTCTTAAGTCTGATGCATAGCAAACCTGTATGATAGAGTAGAATCTGGTGGATCTGAACTGCTGACCTTTTGGTTAGCAGCTGTCACTCTAAACCACTTTAGCACCAGGGTTCCCATGAGGTGGATTAGTGGCAGTTGTACTGATGAGCTCTAGAAGATTAGATAGTGTTTTAAGCTAATCTCTTCTAAGACATAAAAGGAAGAAGCGAGCACATTAACCTGGGGACCTTGTACCACTAAGAAAGCAGTGCTGGGGCAGAGGGCACCCCTCGGACCTGAGGTCCCTGTGCTGAGATGCTCCGAGACCTGGGGAAGACTGACATGTCAGAGGGACCTCCCTCCTGCGCTGACAGGAAGAGAGGGCCTTCCTCTGGAACCAGTGCCCTGAGTTTGGACTTCTAACCTGCTGGACTATGAGTGAATAAACTTGGTCTGTGTTGAAGCCATCCATGTGGGGTGGTTCTGTTACAGCAGCACCAGTTGACCACAACAGCTATTGAGGGTGTCAACCATTTACACCATCCAGGGACTCCGCTGGGCTAAAAGGCAAGTGTGTTTCCAGGCTTTTGATTCAAGGGTTCTTAGAAACGAGCTTCTCTCCTTTCTAGCTCCAGCCCAAGTCTTCCCATTCAATGGGGAGCACTAGCTGCCAACGTGCAACTGCCAGCCAACCAAGTGCCTTCGAGTTGGATCCGACTCATGGCGAGTTGGTTGGCTGGCTCAGCTGCCGACGTGCAACTGGGCCGCCCCATTTATAGTCAGGCTGTTTGCCTCATCTGCTTTTACTACAGGGAACTGAAGGAAGGAATCACTGCCGTCAGCACCCTGGATTTCAGAGTGTGATTTCTTCACGGCTATCACTCAGAGGATCCTAAATCACTGGTGACAAGGCAGCATCAAGTATCTGAATTCTGTGCTAAAGCATCCCTGGAAGTGAAAGACACCCAGGCCAGGTTTCTGAGGATCCTGGCTCATGTCGCAGCAGGAGCTGAGGCCTGCCAGAGCCCTGTGCAGAAACACAGAGCGAACGCTTTGTCAAGGCAATGGATTCTTCTAGGTAAACGTGCACGCCCAAGTCTGTACAGACAGGGCAGCTGCTCACTGCAGGGTTGCTTGCAATGGCAAAACTGGCAGCTCCAGTGCTGTCCACCCTTGGAGACCGGCCAGTATACAACGGCCCATGCCTCCCCAGAATACTATGCAGCTAGAAGCGGAGAGTGGACGTGCTTTGCTCTGTGGGGCAATTCTACTCTATCATGCAGGGTTGCTATGAGTCACACTGGACAACAATGGTCTTTTTTTAAAACTTAAAAAAAAAATCCATCTCATGATATCATAATGATAGGCCCAGAGGCATTCAGTTGGCTTCCCTTTGAAACAGGCCACCCAGCAGTGGAGGCCTGTCGCCTCTCGGCTGCTGCCCCCACCCCTCAGCCCTCCAGCTCTCTCTTAGCTTGTCTTACGCATTCTAGCACCTAGTCTCTGGAGGAGACAAGAACTGGCAATCTGTTCTTGTAAAGATGACAGCTAGGAAACCCTACAGGGCAGCTCTCCTCCGTCCTGTAGGGTCACTGTGTATTGGAATCAGCTGGTGACACCCACCAACAACATCACCTAGAGCAGGGTTCTTGAGATCAACAGACAGAACCTGGGTGCTGGGCTATCAGAGCCCAGAATTCAGGGGTCTGCCAAGTTGGATGGGAAGTATTTACATCTTCATTTCACCCACTCTTCTACCACTCAGGAAGGACACCCCTAGCCCGTTGGTGCCAGCCCTTCCCGGGAGTGTGACCCACAGAAACTCAGATATTTTCATATCACACTTCAGCTGCTGTAGAAACCTCTCTTTTAGGCTCATTACCTTAAAATTCAGCAAAAATCAAATATGCGACTTCATCTCATTATTTGCTGTGTTAAATACTATCTACTACTATGTTACAGATAGTTTCTTTTCATTTTATTAACTATATTTCTATACAACTGAGTTCCTTCATGAGCCTCTTGTTTTTATTTATGGAGAAATATTTTGACCAGGGGTCTGTGGGCTTCCCCAGTCTGCCCCGGCAGTCCAAGGAACAGAAAATTAAGGGACCCGTTTGGAGGGGTGGCAGTGAAGGGGAGCTGTGTCTCCTCAGTGGGGGATGACTGGAGGGGATGTTCTTAGCAATCTTGGGGGAGGAGCAGGGACCCACCTGTCACCCAGGCCAGGGACAGGCCCATGGGAACAGCCTGCCTTCCAGCCCACTGAAGACAGAGACCAGGTCAGTCCCTGGCGTGGTTCACTGAGCCCCACGCCAAGCCCTGACCAGCCTGGCTGACACATCTGCCTGCAACACATGGAGCCCACCATTGCTGCTGTCAGAACTGAGGCCTGGAAGGCGGGGCTGGAGGTCCCCAGAGCCGCCACTCTCCCCCCATATCCCTGCAGGTAGCCTCTCAGGGCTGGTTGGATCCCAGGTGCTGTGGAAGAAAGGGCCAGTGTGTGCCAGGGACAAACACCTCCTTTGGGGCCACTGCCTTCAGCTCACATTTGCTAAGTGCCTGTTGCCCCTCTGGGGACGCCTGGACACTGGTGACTCCAGGTGTTTCTGTGAGGGGCGTGTTGGGTAGTGCACCCCAGAAGCTCACAATGAATCCTACCCCTTTTTTACAGATGTGACCAGCGGGGCCCATTGACCAGCCTGAGGCCACACAGTAGTCAGTGGACGGATCATGGGAAGCAGGCCCACAGTAGCCTGAGAAGAAAGCAGGTAGGACAGGCAGGCATGGTAGGGGCCAGACAGCACATTTCTGCAGTCCCAAAAAAGATGGGGGTAGTAAGTGCGCAGAAATCAGGTCACCAAATGGGGCCAAACAGCTCCACTCATTATACTGAAAAAAAAAAAGCTAGTGTGTATGTGTGTGCGCGCTGAGCCAGGCTGCCCAAGTCAAAATCCAGACCCTATCACTCCTTAGCCATGTGACTTTGGGCTTAAGCTGTCTGTGCCTAATTTCCTGTGGTACTGTGGCTTGCTTTCGTAGGGTCTCTCTAGCCATGTTCTTGTGTAACTCTACTATAAGATGGGTGGAACTATGCAAATGAGGTGCTTGTAGCCCACCCAGGAGATTCAGCAGCTTCCTAATAATACAAATAAGGTGCATGGGAGCCTTTGGGCATGGAACCATGCAAATTAAGTGTGTGGAACACTAAGGAGAGGTTTTGCCATCTACTGGGCTTGAAAAACCCCCAATCCCAGAGCACAGGGGGCCTCCCTATCACCAGGAAGAGCCAGGAGTGGGGTGTGGCCTTTGGACCTGGCGTCCCTACACGGAGAAGCTCCTAAACCCGGAGAGAGAGAGTGAGTTGTATACCGGAGAGGACTTGAGGGTGAGAATCAGTGGCAGAGAAACGCTGGCAGTAGAACCAGGAGACCCATGGGGCAGGGTGCAGTGGGCTTGGGGGCAAGGTAGCTACAGTGAGTGTGCCCATCCATGGACTGAGAGAGCTGGGTGCCTCCACGCAGGGAGCTTCCTGGCAGAGGGGGTGCTCCTGGGTACTTACCAGCAGAGCTAAAGAGCTCTGCAGCACTTGCCTAAGCATGGCAGAGGTGGGCCGAAAGGGTGAGGGTGAGGGGCCGAGGGCTAGAGTGGAGCCTGCCTGCAGGCACAGCCAAGAAGCTGTCCTGATGGGAGGACTGTACTCGGAGTTGTCCTGTTCTGAACTGGAACCTGTAACTTCCCTAATAAACCCCATAATCGCAAGTACAGTCTGCAAGTTCTGTGCAGCCACTGCAATGAATTATTGAACCCGGCAGAGAAGGAAAGAGTGCCACGGAGAGACTGTCCATGTCAGAACTGGTAAAAAGGTTGCAGACAGGGGGCATCCCTGACCTCTTTCTCATAGGAGTCAGCCTTGGTCTATTAATCTTGATTCTCCTTCCTTGAGAAGTTAGAGGGGGTCAGATGCTCCCACACCATTTTTGCAGTTCCTTCATCTGAAAAACAGGGTGTACTTATCTATTCCGGCAGGTTGTTACCTGGTGGTGTTAGGTGCTGGCCAGTCGGCTCTGACTCCTGGCAACCTTACGTCCCATGGAACCAATGTTGCCTTGTCCTGTGCTGTGCTCCCAATGGTTGCTGGGTTTGAAGCCCACGTTGCAGCCATGGAGTCAGTCCCTCTTGACAAGCATCTCCCTCTTTCCCACGAACGCTTACAGGTTATTTTATGCCTTCTTGAAGCTGGGCAGACGTGCTCTGGTATTAACGTTACGTGTGGGACTCTGGGTGGTTGGTATTTGGTTCTTTATGCTTGTCTGTGCAGTGAAAGCTATTCCACTTCCTGCTCCCTGGGAAACTCTGCATGGCTGGACTTGGTCGTTGATGTCTCCCAGCCCACAGTATGGTGCCTGCACCCTGAACAGGTGAGCAGTTAGAAAGCATGTTTTTCCTCTTGGAATACTTGCTTAATATTCTATCTCAGATAGCTTTTGATACTGTGCAGAAATCTAGAGTACAGAAACAAGGAGACCTGTGGGCAAAGGAAAGGGGCAGGCTTCCTGGAGGAGGAGGCATCAGTAACATGAGGGATCTGCTCTGACGGCCCTTTATAGTGACACTCATGGGCAGAGGCCCTGACACAACAGGCCCAGTGTGCCACCAGGTCAGCAGGGTGCAGTGGGAGGGGAGGTGGGACAGGTGGTCCTGGGCCGTGCACTTTGCACTCAGAAGGATGTCCAGGGAGGCGGGTTACAGCACAGGACGCTGGGTGCTTGGTAGAGATGCAGACTGTGTCTGGGGCAGCGGGGACTGGCAGATGTTCTCAGCTAGGACTGTGGTGGAGATTAAGGGGCACTCAGAGAGGAGGAGGATGGGGGCAGGTTCCCCTTAGAATGCCACAGTGGTCCAGGTAAGAGGTGGGGTGGTCTAGGAGATGGTGAGGAAGGGATGTCACTGAGATTCATGAAGGCCAATCAGGAGTCAGCCTTCCCACAAAGAAAATTCCAGGCCCAGGTAGCTTCAGCTGGGAGTTCTAATAAGCATTCAGGGACCAATAAATCTCCCACTCGTGCACAAACTCAGAATACAGAACAGGAGAGAACTACCCAATGTATTCTCCAAGGCCATCATAAAACGACACTGAACCTGACAGGGGAAATAAGAAATGGGAACAGTACCAGCCCATTTCACTGGGGAAAACAGATGCAAAAGGCCCACATGAGTAACCGGCTGAACCCACCCACATGCAGCAAGAACACAACATAGGCCAGCTGGGCTCTTCCCAGGAGTGCGAGCTTGGGCCAGCACGAGGACACTCAGCACAAGCCATCCCTGTAACAGGAGAAAGGAGAAGTGCTCTGGGCCACCCTCTCACTGCAGATGAAGGCCAATATCCATTCACGAGGACAATTCTCAGCACACTGGGAATGGAAGGGAACTCTCTTGCCCTGATAAACGGTCATGACATAAAACCCAGAGCAAACATCCTACTTCATGGTGAGACGCTGAGCACTTCCCCTTTCAGAATGGAAGCATGACAAAGGCGGCCATCCTCACTACTCCCACTGTGGTTCCGATTGTCCTGAAGGACCCAGACAGGGCAGTGAGACAGGAAAAAAAAAGGGGAGGAGGTACAAAGATTAAGAAGTTCAGAAGGAAGAAACAAAACTATTATTATTTAGAGATGATAACAAAATACAAAGAATCAACAGGTGTCCTAGAATACGCACTTAAGCGAGGCCACTGAGCACAAAACTAACACACATGCACATACACAAACACACTGGCACAGGGGTTAAGAGCTCCAAGGCTAACCAAACAGTTGGCAGTCTGAGTGCACCAGCTGCTCCTTGGAAACCTCCCGGGGCAGTTCTACTCTGTCCTATAGGGTTGTTGTGAGTTGGAATCGACTTGATGGCAACAGGCTTGCGTTTTTTGGTTTAGCTAGAAAATGAAGTAAGAGAAACCATGTATAATAATATCAAACACAAGCCTTCTTAATAACACACATGTAAGACCCCTATGGAAAAAAAAATCACACCACTTTATTGTGAGATACCAGAGGAAGCCCAAGTTAGGGGAGGGAAACCCCGCTGGCATAGCGCGTTGAGTGCGATATCTGCTCACCAAGAGGTCGACAGTTTAAATCCGCCAGGTGCTCCTTGGAAACTCTATCGGGCAGTTCTCGTCTGACCTATAGGGTTGCCACGAGTTGGGCCCGACTGCACGGCAGCAGGTTTTCAAGTAAGTGGAAGGAGCCCTGGTGGTCCAGTGGTTAAGCACACGACTACAACTTTCAAGTTCACAGTTCAAATCTATCAGGAACTCTGTGGGAGGAAGGAGTGGCAGTCTGCCTCTGTAAAGATTACAGCCTTGGAAATGCTATGAGGCCCTTCTGCTCTGTCCTGTAGGGTCACTGTGAGTCAGAATCAACTCAACAGCAGTGAATTCTCTGTTTACACCACATCCATGGACTGAAGACCTAACACTGTGCAGAGGTTTGTTCCCCCGACACAGTGTACACTTTCAGTGCCTTTCCAACTAAAACCTCATCAGGCAAAACTCTAAAGAAACACATGGTTGTGGGTATCATACAACCCAACGTGGCAATTACCTGCAAGACTCACAGAGAGTTGTGCCCAGGGAGGGCAGAGGTCTCCGAGTGCTGGTTGTGCTTCAGGTCTTGTCCTCGGCGTTGTTGGTGGGTGTTTCCTATAAAACCATTATGTAGCCTGGTCACGTATTTTACGAACACTTCCATGTGTGGGGAAACCCTGGCGGAGTCCAAAGGTCAGCAGCTGGAATCCACCAGGCGCCCCCCGCAAACCCCATGGGGCAGTTCTACCCTGGCCTGTAGGGTCGCTACCAGTCAGAACTGACTCACCATGAATGGGCTTCCATGTGTATGGAGTCCTGGGCGTGCGGCAGCTAAGAGCTCAGCTGTTAAACAAAACGTGGGCAGTTCCAACCTGCCAGTCTCTGCTTGGAAACCCTGCGGGGCAGTTCTGCTCTGACCTATATGGTTGCTATGAGTCCGGATCAGCTCAATGGTAACGCTTTCCCTTTTCCTCTGTGTAAACCCTCTCACCAAACTGGAGTTGTCTTAGTCACCTAGTACTGCCAGAACAGAAATCCCAGAGGTGGACGGATTTAAAAAGAGAAGTTTCATTGTGTCACAGCCCAGTAGGCTACAAGTCCAAATTCAGGGTATCAGCCCCAGTGGAGGCTCTCTCTGTTGGCTCTGGAGGAAGGTTCTTGTCATCAATCTTCCCCTGGACTGGGAGCTTCTGCATTGCAGGGATCCCGGGTCCTTTCGAAAGGACATTCTCTGCTCCTGGTGCTGCTTCTTGGTGGTCTGAGGCCCCCGTCTCTCTGCTTGCTTCCCTCCCCTTTGTATCCCGAGAGTCTGCCTCAGAGTACAACACAAGCTCACACACTGAGTCCTGTCCCCAGACCCAATGGCTGTCCTTCCTCCCCTGGTGATAACAGACGGACTCACAACACATAGGGACGCCACACAATGCCAGGAATGAAAGCCTTGCCGAATTACCACGCCTGTTTTTAGGGAACACAATGCAATCCATGAGAGAAGTGAAAGAAGGAAAGGTAAAGAAAATCAGAACAAGGAGGGCAGGATTTGGCAACTCAGCAGCAAAGCAAGGAGGGTGCTAAGCCAGAGACAAGAGCACAGGGAAGGCCTGTTTTAGGGCCGACCCCTGCAGACCGAGCGGGAAGAGTTCTGTCCAGGAAAAAGCAACCCATCTTGTCTTTGTTGCAGGCTGTTTCAGTTGATACAGAAACCCTGGTGGCCTCGTTGTGAAGTAGTACAGCTGCTAACCAAAAGGTTGGCAGTTCAAATCCACCAGGAGCTCCTTGGAAACTCAGTGGAGTTGTTCTACTCTGACCTATAGGGTCACTGTGAGTTGGAATCAACTCCACAGCACTGGGCTTTTTGTTCATTTGTTTTAGTTGATACACCCTTCTGAGGGCAAAATTTGGCAACTGTACTAAGAAAAACCCTGTTGCCCTCGAGTCGATTCCAAATCATAGCAATCCTATAGGACCAAGTAGAACTGCCCCAAAGAATTTCTGAAGAGCAGCTGGTGGATCTGAACTGCAAGTGCTGGGGAGCAGCGGAGCTCCTAACCACTGGGCCACCTGGAAGTTCTGAAAAGGCTCCGATGCTTTGGCCTGGCACTATTCTCCAGAACACAATCCAAAAAAAACAATACAAGATACTCACGGTATCTATGATGTTGAAAACGGGAAGAATGAAAACAAAACTCAGTGTCTAGCAGTGGATTTGAACTCTAGCTCCGCCACCCCACTGCTCTGTGGTTCTGCGTCCACAGAGTGTGCAAAAGGGAAACGAGGCACCAAGCTCACGGCCTCCTCCAAACTTCTCTTGATTAACCACCCAGTGGCCTGCAAGCTGATTCTAACAAACGATGACCCCACGTGTGTCAAAGTAGAACTGTGCTCTGCAGTGTTATCTGGAAGCACAGAGGTCTTCCTGCTGATTTTTTGGAAGCAGATTGCCAGGCTTTTCCTCTGAGGCACTACTGGATGGACGTGAGCTGCCAAGCTTTCCGTCAGTGGCTGTCTCAATTACCTAGTGCTGCTGGAACAGAAATACTACACGTGGATGGCTTTAACAAAGAGACTTTTTTCTCTCACAGTCTAGCAGCCTAGGGAAGACCCTGGTGGCACAGTGGTTTACATGCTAAGGCTGCTAATCTGCAGGTCGCCAGTTCAGGTTCACCAAGTGCTCCTTGGAAACCCGATGGGGCAGTTCCACTCTGCTCTACAGGGTCACTGTGAGTCAGAGTCAACTTAACGGCAATGGGCTTGGTTTTGTTCAGGTGCAGTAGTCTGGAAGTCCGAAGTCAGGCCATTGGCTCTGGGGAAAGTCTCTCTCTCTCTCTCTGTTCGCTCCAGAGGAAGGTCCCCATCCTCCGTCTTCCCCTGGACTAGAGCTTCTCTGTGCAGGCACCCTGGGTCCAAAGGACACGCAGTGCTGCTGGCACTGCTCTCTCGGTGGTGTGAGATCCTCCCTCTCTGCTCGCTTCCTTTTATCTCTTGAGAGAACCCCGTGGAAGTTTCCTTACACTGGATCAGGAATGTCATCCTAGTATGGGTGTTATGTCTCACCCTAATCCTCTTTAACACAAGATTACAATCACAAAATGGGAGGCAAGCACACAACACCGGGAATCATGGCCTAACCAAGTTGACACATTTCAGGGGACATGACTTAATTCATGACCGTAGACAACCACAGAGCTGTGCTACCCAGAGATTCCACTTCTGGATTAAAATCCCCACTAAACCCACTGCTGTTACGTCTATTCCGACTCACAGTGACCCCGCAGGGTCGTTTCCAAGGCTGCCAATAATTCTCTGTAGGAGTCGACAGCCCTGTCCTCCAGAGGGGCCGCTGGCGGTTTCCAGCCGCTGACCTCTCAGCTGGCAGGCCGCTGCTCTGAGCTCTGGACTAAGAAAGGGCATCGGGCAACTAGGGGTGAATCTGCATCTTCCCCCATCCTTCCTGAAGCCCTCCTGCGGTTGCCCTGACCAGCTTGGCTTGGCCACTGTACCTGGCGCACTGGAGACTCTGTCCTCGTGGCCCTGGTGGCCCAGAATCTGTCCTCAGGACTCCTCCTCCTTCCTTCCTCCTGAGCCCCACCTGTCCTGTCAGCTGACCTGCCCTCCTTCAAGGACTTGCCCAGGGCCCACCACCGAGTGGGGCCCAGCCGGGGCCAGCTGTCACGGCTCACCAGAGGAGGAGGGGCACCAGTCACCACCCCGCATCCGCTCACATGACCCACAGCCCATGGTAGGGGCTGCTTCATGCAACTGCTTGCCCACTGCGACTGTGTCTATGGAGGTCAGCTCCCATTACCTGAGCTCTGGCCGAGTCTGGACAGACACAGGGTGACAGAGAGGTGGCCCAGTCCCCTGGCGTCCCGAGCTCCTAGCCATCTTTCAGCACCACTGGGCAGTAACCCTCTGTGGTGGAGTGTCCCCTGTCTGCTGGCTTCCCACTTGGCTCCCGAGTGCACCTGGTGGTCCCCAGGTGTTACTGCAAGTTACAGCGGAAACTGAGCTGACGGCCGGCTCTGACTTTTCTTGTTTTCAGAGATACCATGGAATACACGTATTTCAGCCCAGAAGTGACTTACCCAAGGTCGTGCCGAGTTACAGCAGACAGAAATAGATTGGTGGCAGGTGCTGGGGCCTCTCCCCTCACTGCTCTGTGTTTCCACGGGGACAGCTGGGCTCCTTGCAGGACCACTCTCGGGTACGCTGGAGAGGAGGCCTGCCATTCAGGTGCTTCTCAGGTACAACCTCACTTCACTCTCCCAGGCCTCTAGGAAAACAGGCCTGCTTGTCCTGCCGGGGCTCAGAGAGGTCAAGTCACCTGTCCAAGGCCACACAGCTAGTACGGAGTAGCAGCTGCTACTACATTGTAGGGTGGTTCTACTTGATCACAGGGGCTTGCTGAGTCCAAACCGACTTGCAGGCACCTAACAGTTACCAGACCCCATTGTGGTCAAGTCGATTCCGATGCACAGTGAGCCCATAGGACACAGTAGCATTGCCCACAGGGTTTTCAAGGCTGTCATCTATAAGGAAGCAGACAGCCGCGTCTTTCTTCCATGGAGCAGCTGGTGGGTCTGAACAGCTGATCTTCAGGTTAGTAGCCGAGCACTTAACCACTGAGCCCCACGGTTGGTTTCCTTAAGAGCAATGTAAGCAAAGAATTTCAGAGCTGCAGGGGACACATGCTGTTGCCATGAGGTGCCGTCAAGTCAGTGCCGACTCATAGTGACCCTGTAAACAGAACGAAACACTGCCCAGTCTTACGCCACATCCACAATTGTTTTTATGCTTAAACCCACCGTTGCGGCCACGGTGTCAATCCATCTTGTCGAGGCTCTTTCTCTTCTTCACTGACCCTCCACCCCACCAAGCATGATGTCCTTCTCCAGGGACTAACTCTTCCTGACAACATGGCCAAAGTATGTAAAGAGGCAGTCTTGCCGTTGTGGCTTCCAAGGAGCACTTCCAAGGAGTACTTCTTCCAGAAAACATCTGTTGGTTCTTTTGGTGGTCCATGGCACATTCAACATTCTTGTCAAACACCACAACTCAAAGGCATCAATTCTTCTGTCTTCTTTGTTCATGGTCCAGCTTTCGCATGCATATGATGTGACTGAAAATACCATGGCTTGGGTCAGATGCATCTTAGTCTTCAAGGTGACATCCTTACTTTTTGAATACAGGTGCTGGAAAAGTCAAAAGGACCAGAAGTACCAACAACTCGTTACCAACCAAGGACCACTAGATCAGGCTATGACTGCCCCCAGCCCCCGATGGCAGGCCCTGCAGCACCTCGTTCCCCCCAGCAGGGACAGCAGGGGCAGCAGAGACAGCTCCAGGCACAGGGCCCAGGCCAGGCAGCTCTTAAGGAAACCCAAGCACAGCCTTCTCTCTCTCCCTTTTCCTCTTTTGTTTGTTGGGTTTGTTTCCTCTTCTTCATGCTGCTGTGGCCCAGCCAGTGCCCTGTGTCTTTATCAGAAAGGTGAAGGTCTTTTAAAAGTGGGCACAGGACAGGCTTACCCTGGGAGCAGGGGCCTAGCAGTCCTCCCTGAGGAACTGACCTGCGGAGCATCTTTGCCTCCGTTCACCTTGACGGCAAGGCCAGGCAGATTCCCCGCCTCACCACTGATCTTCAGAGAGTTGTTGTGATCTGCTCCAGAGACAGAAGTTACTGGCTTTACAACTTTCAAGCTGATTAAGACTCTATGAAACACTGTTTCTTAGCCCCTAGGGTAGGCCTATAAATGTATCCTGTTAGGACTGTGACAGTTATACCCAAGACTACGGCCAACTCAGGAGTTACTTGATTTCTGGATGGAATCGGGTTGCTTGTGGGATCAGAACAAGGGCTACCTTGTCAATCCACCCAGCAATGTGGTTTTAAGGCAGGGAGCCGGGTCAGCTTCAACCAAACCCAGGTAGACACAACATGAATTTAAGGCAGGAAGTGGCAATACAAATTAGTTCACTTTACACCCTTCCTTGGTATTATGGATTGAACTGTGTCCCCCAAAATGTATGTTCACTTGGGTAGCCCATGAGTCCCAGTATTGTGTAACTGTCCATCCTTTCATCCTCTAATACAATTTTCATGTATTGTAAATCCCACTTCTGTGATGTTAATGTATATACCAGAAAAACGTTTACCCGTATTTAGTTGACTACACAAAGGTATTTCACTGTGCGTATCATAACAAATTATGGGTAACACTGTGAAGAATAGAAATCCCAGAACACTTAGTTGTGCTCATGGGGAATCTGTACATATATCCAGAGGCCATCGTTCTCATAGAAAAAGGGAATGCTGTGTGGTTTAAAGACAGGAAAGGTGTGCCTCAGGGTTCTATCTTTTCACCATACCAGTGCAATCTGTATGACAAGCAAATAATCTGAGAAGCTGGACTAGATGAAAGAGAGCGAGACATCAGCATTGGTGAAGGACCTGTGAACAATGTGCGTTACGCAGACGACACAACACTGCCTGCTGGAAGTGAAGACGATTTGAAACACTCCCTGATAAAGATAAAAGACCACAGCCTTCAGTATGGATTGCATCTCAACATCAAGAAAGCAAAAATCCTCATGACTGGACCAGTGAGCAACATCACGATAAATGGAAGAAGGGTTGGGGTTCTCAAAGATTTCATCTTACTTGGGTCCAAAATCAACACCCATGGAAGCAGCAGTCAAAAAAAAAAATCAAACAATATAGTATTGCATTGGGCAAATTTGCTGCAAAACACTTCCTTCAAGTGCTGAAAAGCAAAGACATCACTTTGAAGACTAAGATGCCCTGACCCAAGCCACTGGTGTTTTCAGTAACCTCAAGTGTATGCGAAAGCTGGACAATGAATAAGGAATGCTTTTGAATTGTGTTGGCAAAGCAGACTGACCACACTGGACTGCCAAAAGAATGAACACATCTGTCCTGGAAGAAGTACAACCAGAGTGCTCCTTAGAAGCAAGGGTGGTGAGACTACATTTCACCTACCTGGGACAGACTACTAGGACGGACCAGTCCCTGGAGAAGGACATCAGGCCTGGCCAAGTAGACGGTCAGTGAAAAAGAGGAAGACCCTCGACAGGATAGACTGACACAGTGGCTTGCAACAGTGGGCTCACACAGGGCAGTGGATACGAGGACAGTGCAGGACAGGGCAGTGTTTGGTCCTCTTGTACGGAGGGTCGCTACGAGCAGGAGCCGACGCCGACTTGTCGGCACCTGACAGCAGCAGCAGCACCGCGAGGTTAATGAGGCGGGACTGGAGGCTGTTCTGTTCTCCAGGCAGGACTCCGTCTGTAAGCTTAGGTTGCATCCTGCCATATAAAAGATGGAGCAGAGCTACCAGGGGATCTCATACCAAGTAAGAAGATGTGGGGACCCTTTGTGTTGCAAATGGTTAATGCACTCAGCTACTAACTGGAAGGTTGCAGGTTCAAGTCCACCAAGAGGCACCCAGTAGACAGGCCTTGTGATCTACTATCAAAAAGTCAGCCATTGAAAGCCCTACGGAGAGCAGCTCCACTGGGACACACACGTGGGTGCTGTGAGTCGGAGGTGACCGGACAGCACTTGGCTTCATGCAGGCCTCCCTGATGCTGAGGGCCATTCTGCATCAGGAATCGGGGAGACGGAGGCTTGCAGAGGGAAGGGGACTTTGAGCGTAGCTCAGCAAATACTAAGCCCTTCTCTGGGCCAGGACTGGGGTGTCAGCAGTGTGCTCACTATGGCCGAAAGTGGCGCTTTCCCGGGGGTGGCCTGTGGACGACTCTTCCAATGTGGACTCAGCCAACCTGGACCGAGCTGCTCCCGGCAGAAGGTGCTGGGGGAGCCGCAACCAGCACCTAGGATGGCAGTCAAGGGAGAGCTCATGAACGGGTGCCCAGGCCACAGGGCGCTGGCTTCAGAAAAACACACGGGGAGGGGGCAATGAACTCATGGGGGTGAGATTCAGCTGAGCCCGGAAGTGTGGGTACACAGACACAGGGGAAGTGTTCCAGGCAGAGGGGACTTCACGAGCACAGGCGGCAAGGACGGAAGGCACTGAGTGTGTATCCAAGGACAGGAAACCTGGCCTCCAGGTGGGCACAGCGACAAGAGCACAGAGGGGGACAAGAAGAGTCAGGCAGATGAGGCAGTGGAGGGGCCTTGAAGGGCCCGATGAGCCTTGGAAGGAGTTCTGGACTTTATTCTAAGGAAAGCATGGCTTCTGTAGGGTTTTAAGCAAGGGGAAGTGTGAGTGGGTTGTCTCTCAAGCTCCACGGTGGCTTTGGGGAGCATGCGGTGAGCGGGAACTGCAAAGTGGCCACTCCAGTGATCCCAGTGAGAGGTGACAGGGGCGTGTCAGGGTAAAGGTATAAAATGGAAGAGGCTCCAGAGCTTTATGCCAAACACGGTTAACGATAGCAACGGGAACTCAGAAAATTCCCAAGTTAGCTGAAGAGAATGGCTGTTAAGGGACAGGGACAGGTCACCCACAAGGGCACTGTGTATCTAAGGACAGGAAGGTAGAGAATCAGGAGGCCCCCTCCGGCCAGCAATGCAGAGCTCAGGAGCGTGTCAGTGACCCAGAGGTCAGCACACACAGTGACCCTGGTGCAGCCCCTCCCTCCCACATCTGCCTCCCTCTCCCTGCCAGGCCTTGGGCACCTGACAATTTTCACACCAGGTGTCCGGGAAACACAGTTTTTATCTTCCCAGTCTCCGCAATCCAAGACATACAGCATGCAGGATCAGAGGCCCAGCCGTCTCCCGTCCTGGCACCTGGGGAATTGGCTATGAAGGGAGAAGGGACATTCGCCGGGTTGGAGAACAACTCCTCACAAAGACCTGGCATCAGTGGTCTGTGAATCAGATCAGAAGACAAAGCACAGAGAAGACTCCGGGAGTTCCCAGTTTAAGGAAAGCCTATTAAACGAGAAAATATCTCGGGCTAGAGATGAAGCCCCAAGGGACCACTCATCTGCTGGCTCTGATAGGGACCCATAAACTACAATCAGTGTGAAATGCACACGTTCACTCTGCGAGAGGGAAGAAGGTCGGAAGCTGGAAGGGAAGGTAGAAAGACCAGAATGACACAGGCGACAGGAAAGGACAGGGTGGGAGGCGGGCAGGAAGGGGTTAGAGATACGCAGCAGAAGGGAGCTGGGGCACAGGATGGGGGTCAGGGTGTGGGGTGGGTGCCACGGCTGCAGTCCAGCACAGACAGAGGAGGAGAGTGGGCACCTGGATGAGTGGGCCTGCTCTCCCCACTCTAAGAACTCTGCCTAAACCAAACCCACTACCACCGAGTTGATTCCGATCTTAGCGACCCTATAGGGCAGAGCGGAACTGCCCCACAGCGTTCCGAGGCTGTCACCTTTATGAAGGCAGGCTGCCACATCTTTTCCCTGCAGGGCAGCTGGTGAATTCAAACTGCTGATCTTTGGGTTAGCAGCCTACTGTTTAACAACTGCACCACCAGGCTCCTTAGAACTCTGCTTAAACAAACATCCCAAGCCCACTGCCCTCGAGTCAATTCTGACGCATGGCGACCCTATATGACAGAGTAGAACTGCCCTACAGAGTTCCCAAGGAGCACCCAGTGGCTTCAAACTGCTTGCCTCTTGGTCAGCAGCCGTGGCACTTGGTCACTGTGCTACCAGGGTCTCACAGTGACATGAAACACAGACCACATTCTGGAGGTGCTCTTCAACTCCCATGCCCCGAAGCACTGCCAAGACGTCCCCAGCAGGGACAGCCATCCTGTGCGGTGCAGCCCGCTGCCATGTGACCCAGATGTGCCTATGCTCTCTCCCTCCAGCTTCCAGCCATGAAGGTGACCTCTGACTTCTGGCACTCACTTACTGTTCAAGACTTTTAAGTTTCGTCTTTAATTCTTTATTCTCTCCCTTGCCTCGCCCACCAGTTAGGGGCCAACTCCTGGCAGGCCTGTGTGTGACAGGAGAATCATGCGCCCTGGGGTTTCAGTGGCAATCTTTCAGAAGATGGCCAAGCCTTTCTTCTGTGGTACTGCTCTCATCCAAGGTGACCACGTGAACTGATTCATATGCATTCCCACATTCCTTTCTGCATGCTCACAGAATCACACACACATCTGCTTTTGGAGGTAGAGTCTATCTGAAATGGAATCATACTTACTGCGTTTCCATGCGTTTCCTTCCCAGGTTAGCTGGTGGTGACCTCGCTCTTCCCTTGTAACGGCAGCATATCTTCCAGATGATCAACACCGCTTACCCACTGACAGGTGGCCCCTTTGCTCTGCAGCTGGGCACTACAAAGTGTCTCATCAACCAGGGGAGGGCCAGCTCCAAGCAGATACAGAATTTTAGTTGTGACAGAGGTTGCCAATTATTTGTCCCAAACAGGAATCCCATCCTGGGGACACGACAGCCTGCTGGGGAAGCCACATTACATACAACTCCAACTCCATGTCACACAGAGGAACACGACTGCTCAAAAGATGGACAGCTTTCTCAGGGTACAGGATGCTAAGGTGGCATAGGAGGGAGATGGGGAAGTGACCAGAAGCACAGCTTGGGCAGGGAGACCTCCCAGATGAACGCAAAGGCAAGGAGGAACAAGGCACACCAGGGCACGGTGGTCAACATGGTGTGGCTGGGGCTGGACAGTCATGGCTGGGGAAAGGCTCCTGAGTGGAGGAAGGTGAGGACCAGGGCTGGCGTGAGACTAGCCAGGCAACACAAGTTTCCAGCAGCAGAGTCGTCAACCAGGAAGAGAGCTCAAGAGCCCTCCCAGCTCCCAAACATCCTAAGCCCCTCACTGAGGGACATCAGGTCCTTGCACAAAACCAGCTTTCTGTTTCTTCTGACTCAACTTCTAGGACTCCCATCAAGTTAGTGAATTCAACACATCACCTCCTCCTACCTTAAACAAGAGGTTCCAGCCAGCTTGCTCCCTGTTGAGCTCCAGGTGCCTGGCCGTGTGGCCCCCACACGGTGGCACTGAGTACTCGGTGACTGGTTTAGTTGTTCTGTCTTCACTGGGGAAACAGAAGGATAATTCCAACACAACACAACACAACACAGAAGGACAACGACAGCATGCTCAGGGCTATGGAAACTGTCTTCAGGAGGTGCTTCCAGAGCTGTGCGGACCCCAAAGCCAAAGCCTTTGCTGTCACGTCAATCTGTACTCCTAGAGACCGTACAGGACAGCGGAGAACTTCCCTGTACAGTTTCAAGGAGCGGCTGGTGGATTTGAACTGCTGAACTTTTGATTAGCAGCCTGAGCACTTAACCACCCTGCCACCAGGGCCCCAGAGCTGGAGAAGGGCTCAGTTTACCAATGGAGAATAAAAGGTGGTGAGAAGTTCAAAAACTCCTTAGGAAGGAAATAAGAGGTAGGAAAAGCTCCTAAATTCAGTTAATCAGGTCAAGGTCACCACCACGAGGTACTTAAATGGGAAACCAGCTTCCAGGTCACTTTTCCTTCCGATGAGGAAATACTAGAGTTGGTTAAAACATCCAGAAGATGTGATACAAAATGAGAGATGATGAGGGATGGTGATCAGCACAAATTCAAAATAAGATGACTGAGCCTCCTCACAAGTTTTTTATTTTTTCTGACTATAAAATACAAAAAAAATTACCCCAAATTCTAGTTCCCAGAATTTTATGGGAATGAAATTGCTCACATTAGTTCTAACATATTTACTTTCCAATTTGTTCCTGTCTCCCCCTACAAAAAAGTTGAGATAACAAACAAATGTCCTACTTTTTGCTTAATACTTTTTGCAGCATTTTTCACGCTATCAGTCATTTACAAAGCTCATGGGTGTACACTAACCTGTGGATTCCATATGGATGGACCGACATGACCAAGAAAGTCTTTCAGACATACAAATGACTTATTTTTCCTTCGGCACCATTTCTTTCCCCTATCCCGTACCCTGCAGACAGAACGATGTACTCTCAGAGTCTGATGGATGTCAATAATGGGTATGAACAGGCCCACTAGAACACGAACAGGTTAGCACTGAGGTGTACGCAAGAGCCCAGTGGGAGCCAGTGGGTTTGTGCTCCATGGTACCTGACCCGTGGCTGCAATTCTCTTCGCCTTTTCCTCCTGGTAAGCTCAGCCATCCCATCAGCCTTCAGGGCAGGAAGAAGATGGGCTTTCTTCTTCCCACATGCTGTCTCATAAGGGAAGGGAGGCCTCTTTAATAACACGTATTTCCCTTTACACCGCATGGGCCAGCTCTGGGTCACATTATTCCCTGCACCCTCAGATCAATCTCTGGCTAAAGGGAGGAAGACTGTTGTAGCAGTAGAGTCAACCACAATTTACTCTCCAGGATGGGGCAGAAGCCCAGAAATCTCAAATACCAGCAGGGTCACCCATGGTGGACAGGTTATTGGAGCTTGCAGACTAAGACAGACGTGGAAGAAGGGTCTGCTGATCTACTTCTGAAAAAACTGGTCAGTGAAAACTTTATGAACAAGCAGCAGAACCCTGTCTGGTACAGGCCGGAAGGTGAGTCCCTTGAGTTGGAAGGCACTCAGAATACACCTGGAAAAGAGCTGCCTCCTCGGAGTCCATGTTAATGACATGGATGGAGTCAAGCTTTCAGGACCTCTATTTGCTGATGTGGCACGACTCCAAGGGGGAAGAAACAGTTGTAAACACCCATTAACAGTCAGAACATGCAATGTATGAAGTATGAATCTGCAAAAATTGGAAGCTGTCAAAAATGAAATCGAATGCATAAGCATTGACATCCTAGGCATTAGTGAGCTGAAATGGACTGATACTCGCCATTTGTAATGCGACAATCATACGATCTACTACGCTAGGAATGACACACTGAAGAGGAACAGGGCTACATTCCTCAAAAAGAACATTTTGAGATCTCTCCTCAAGTACGTAGCTGTCAGTGACAGGAGAGTATCCATACGCCTACAAACAAGACCAATTAATGCGACTATTATTTAAATTTATGCACCAACCACAAATGCCTAAGATGAAAAAACTGAAGATTTTTACTAACTGAAATTGATCAAGCAAGCAATCAAGATGCAGTTGTAACTGCTGGTGACTGGAATGTGGAAGCTGGCAACAAAGAAGGATCCAGAGTTGGAAAACGTGGCCTTAGTGACAGAAATGACACAGAAAGCGCATGACAGCATTTGGTATGACCAGTGACCCTCCATGAGAAACTTCTTTCTGCTACAACTGCCACCATGCATGGATCTCACCAGATGGAATACACAGGAATCAAATCAACTGCATCTGCGGAAAGAGAAGGTGGAGAAGCTCAACCCCATCCATCAGTCAGAGCAAGGTCAGGGGCCGAGTGCAGAATAGCCCATCAGTTGCTCACATGCAAGTTCAAGTGGAAGCTGAAATTAAAACCAGTGAGTAAGAGCCAAAATATGACCTTGCGCATATCTCACCTGAATTCAGAGACCATCTCAAGAATAGATTTGATTTTGTATGCAAAACTGAATTGAATAGTTAAATTTCACTTAAGGCACAATTAAAAAAAAATTACACCAAGAGCACTTGAGAGGACAGAACGGGCCATTGGCGCTGTTTCAGCCTGACTCGTGTGAACTCCACGCACCACAGAACAAAATGCTGCCTGGTGTCAGGGGTCTTAAACGCTACGAAGCTGCCATCTAAGGCACACGAAATGGTCCCAACTCAGCAGGAACAGATGACCACCAGGGACAAAAACAACATGAGGTAAGAGAACCCAGAAGGCAGAAAGACTCACGTGAGTGGGTGACTACATTGACATGTGACCAGAAGAACCAGATGGTGCCCGGCCGCCACCAGTGACAGCCGTGATGGGGCTCACAAACTTGAGTCCCAGTGGCAATACGAGAATAAAAAGGGGTGCACCCTGAGAACTCTACTACAAGACTGCAACTGATGGTCTGAAGGCCTGGGGGTTCTCCTGGAAGCATGGCCCTACACCTGATGCTGCCTCTGTTCATAAATAATTACTGAGGTCAACTCCTCAGACAGGGAGGGATTGGACTCAGTGACACAGAGTGACCATATTGTGTGTGCACTTTATGGTTCTGTGCATCTATAGGATGTCGTCCTACTGGCCTCTTACTAGAGGGATGTGGAGAGGGCAGAGAGGAGGGGACGGGAGATTGTTGAGAGGATATGACATGTATAGAACAGAAAGGAAGAGTGTGCTGTCACGAGGCAAGGAGAGCAGTGAGAGCTGCACACAGGTGGGCATGCACATTTAAACTGGATTGTATATTTTCACTCAATCACAATAAACAATAAACAAAAAAATAAAAAGGGGGGAAGAGTGTTGCCTGGTCCTTCATCCCCCAGATCGGTCACAGATGGGACTGCTGGCACCCACAGGGCTCTCCTGGGCTGATTCTCAGGAGAGCGCCAGGCCCTCCCTCCTTTCTCTCCACCTGGAAGTTCTGCTGACAGCTGCTCCGGTGACAGGTCAGTGGCGGCTACGTATAAGGTGGAGGTGGGCACCATTCCTACAGAATCACTTGGAATGAAGGATTCAGATATGAAAAAAAAAAGAACAGATGTGACACGCTGAACACTAACAACTGAAGACTGTGTACGACGCCGTCAAAGACATCAGACAGGAGGAAAGCAAAGGTCACTAAAAAGACAGGAAAGAAAGAAAAGACCAAAATGGATGTCAGAAGAGACTTTGAAACTTGCTTTTGAATGTAGAATAGCTAAAGCGGATGGAAGGAATGATGAAATAAAAAAACTGAACAGAAAATTTCAAAGGGCAGTTCACGGAGACAAAGTATTACAATGCCACATGCAAAGACCTGGGGATCGAAAACCAAAGGGGAAGAACGTGTTTGGCATTTCTCAAGCTGAGAAAGTGAAGGCAAAAATTCAAGCTTTAAGTTGCAATACTGGATTCTACGGGGGAAAATAATAAAGTAGGAAGCATCAAAAGAGGATGGAAGGAATACACAGAGTCACCGTACCAAAAAGAATTGGTCGACACTCAACTATTTCACAAGGCAGCGTGTGATCAGGAACCGACAGTACTGAAGGAGAAGTCCAACGCGTACTGAAGGCACTGGTGACAAACAGGGCTCCAAGAACACACGGAACACCAGTTGAGATGTTCTGACAAACTGATGCAGCACTGAAAGTGCTCACTTGTCTACGCCAAGCAATCTGGAGGACAGCTACCCGGCCAGTGTACTGGAACCACTCAGTATTTGTGCCCATTCCACAAGAAAGCGGTCCAACAGAATATGGAAATAATTGAATACCACTAATATTACACACAAGTAAAGATTTTCTAAAGATCTTTCAAAAGAGGGTGCAGCAGTAAGTACATCTCCAAGAAACTGCCAGAAATTCAAGCCAGATTCACAAAAGGATGTGAATTTCAGTTGCTTCATGTGCAAACAAAAGCTGGACCATGAATGTGGAAGACTGAAGAACTGATGCCTTTGAATTATAGTGTTGGGAAAGATTAGTGAATATACTATGTGCTATGAGTCAGAACTCAAGCTGGATTCAGAAGAGGACGCGGAACCAGGGATATCACTGTAATGTCAGATGGATCCTGGCTGAAAGCAAAGAACACCAGAAATATGTTTACTTGTATTTCACTGATGTGCAAAAGCATTTGACTGTGTACATCATACTAAATTATGGCTAATGTTGCAGAGAATGGGAATTCCAGAATACCAATACCTAATTGTTCTCTTAAGGAATCTGTATATGGATCAAGAGACAGTCATGCAAACAGAACAAGGGGATACTTCATGGTTTAAAGTCAGGAAAGGTGTGTGTCAGGGTTATATCCTTTCACCATACCTTTTAAATACGTATGCCAAGCAAATAATCTGAGAAGCTGGATTCTACAAAGGAGGAGGCATCAGGATTGGAGGACAACTCATTAACAACCTGCATTATGCAGATGACACCACTGTACTTGCTGCAAATGGAGAATATTTGAGACACTTACTGATGCAGATCAAGGACCACAGCCTTCAGTACGGATTGCATGTCCACATCAGGAAAACAAAAATCCTTACAACCGAACCAGTAAGTAACATAAGTCATAAGTGGAGAAAAGATTGAGTTTATGAAGGATTTCATTTTACTGGGGTCCACAATCAACACCCATGGAAGCAGCAGTCAGGAAACCAAAAGATGCACTGCACTGGGAAACTGCAAGCCAAAAGCCAAGTGTTGTCAAGTCGGATCTGACTCATGGCGACCCTAGGGGCCATGCCAAGGATCTCTTTAAAGTATTCAAAAGTAAAGATGTCACCTTGAAGACTAAAATGCGCCTGACCCAAGCCATGGTATTTTCAGTCACATCATATGCACGTGAAAGCTGGACAATGAACAGGGAAGACAGAGAAGAACTGATGCCTTTGAATTGTGGTGCTGGAGAAGGATGTTAATGTACCAGGGACAGCCAAAAGAACAAACAGGCCGGTTGTGGAAGAAGTACAACCAGAGTGCTCCTTGTAAGCAAAGAAGGCAAGACTGTGTCTCATCTACTGTGGACATGTTGTCAGGAAGGATCAGTCCCTGGAGGAGGACATCATGCCTGGTGGAGTGGAGGGTCAGCGAACAAGAGGAAGATCTTTGAGGATACGGATTGACACAGTGACTGCAACAACAGGCTTACACATATAAACCAGGCAGTGTTTCGTTCTGTTGTTCACAGGGACGCTATGAGTCAGAACTGTCTCGACAGCGCCTCACAACATGAGTCAGAACAGACTGCATGGCAGGTGGTACAAGTATGGACTGCCAAAGGATCCAACAGATCTGCCTTGGAAAAAGTGTGGCCCGAATGCTCCTCAGACACGAGGAGAGCAAGACTTTGTCTCATGTACTCTGGACACGTTATCAGGTGGATTGGTCCCCAGAGAAGGACATCATGCTCAGTGAAGTACCAAGTCAGCAAACGGGAGGAAGACCCTCAGCGTGGTGGACTGACACAGCGGCTGCAACGGGCTGAAGCGTAGAAGTGAGTGTGGACACAGAGCCGGACTGGGCAGCTTCTTTCTGTTCTACTGGAGCTGCCATGCGCTGGAACCGACTCCACAACACATGACAACACGTGAAGGGAGGAAACCAAGGCTCTGTAAGGAGGGGACATCAGCTGCTGGGTAGACAAGGCCGGGTCTGCCAAGGCGGCCTGATACCTTTTCTTAAACACACACAGGCATTTGCACACGTGTGACAGACAGCTGTGCATTGTCATTCCTCTAGTCAACAGTAGGTTGTTTTTTGAGGTTATTTATATACTAACGCAAATGATACACAGAGTTTAAAGTTGGAAAAGCAATCTACAAATCTCACACACTGTCCACACATCTGAATACTTCTCAGCTCATCTATGAATCTCATACACTGTCCACACATCTGAATACTTCTCAGCTCATCTACAAATCTCATATACTGTCCACACATCTGAATACTTCTCAACTCTAACTGGACTTCACAGTACCTAACTGAGGTGTTACCTCACTGATGGAGCTTAGAATGGGACCCGGCACGCGGCAAGGGTTGACACGTGGCCACGCTGATTGAAGACCTGCGTCCTGAATTGTAACCTGTTACATCCCTAATAAAGCCCGTAACTGTATGGCCTGCGCATCATGCATGGCTCCTGCATCAATAATTCAGCTGGAGTCAGACTCGGTACAGAGGACGGATGCAGAGAGTTGTCAGGAGGGATCAGTCCCTGGAGAGGACATCATGCTTGGCAGAGGGGAGGGTCAGTGAAAAAGAGAAAGACCTTCAACAAGACAGAGTGACACAGTGGCTGCAACGATGGGATTAAGCAGAAAAACCACTGTCGGCACGTGCTTTGTTCTGTTGTGCACAGGTCGCTGTGAGCAGGGACTGAGTCGATGGCATCAAACCACAGGAACCATCGGCTACGAGAAGACTCTCAGTGAGGACGGACGACACTGCGCATAAGAGAGCCGGAGGGAAGACCGCGTCAGCCGCACTTCTGCCAGTCAAGGTAACATTATCTTTCCAAAGAGTGCTGTACCGAAAGGCTCTCTGCAGCCCTGTTGGAAAAGGTTTTGTGAAACAAGCAGAAATTCTCATCACTTTCATGTGGTTTGGGGCAAAGGATATTCTCTTTTCCTCAGGTGAGGACGTGGGAGGGGCACCACTAGTTAACTGGAAGACCCCGGAGGTCCTGAGGCTGTACATCTGGAAGGAGAGGGGCGCACAGACCCGTTAGGAAATTCACAATGAAGTGTCACAATGGAGAGTCCAGGAAGCAGGAATTGTGGGGTGCGGAGAAAAGAGCAGGAGGGAGGGAGAAAACCAGTAAGCGAGGAGGAGGTTTATTTAGCACCCATGACACGCCTGGGAGCTGTTATTTCCACTCAGCTTTACAGTAACATTCCCATTTTACAGATAAGGAAGCAAACTCAGCGATGGAGAGACTCATCTAGGCTCCCATAGCTAGTAAATGGGGGAGAATACTGCAAAGTGCCTCCTTTTTCTGCTCTACCATGCTCTTCAGGGCCCAGGCGAGGACTCTGGAGTTCAGGGAGCAGAGGACAGAGGAGCTGTCACCAAGAACTACCACTTAGATGAGGCCACCACATGTCCAGACCTGGGCTGGTGCGAGAGACATCATCTGTGCCCTGGAAGGAGGCGAGGTCTCGCGGGAAAGCAGAGTTGTTCCCAGGCATCTTTATTGGAACCGAAGCAGGCGAGGCTAAGCACTGTGAAAACACCCCTGAAAGGCAAGCTGCCCGGAGATGCTGCCTGACCTTCTCGGACAAAGAAAAGGTGAAGAGGTGGGAGAGGCTGTCTGCGGCAGGGGAAAGGGACAGTCTGAAAGCACAGGTGGCAGCCCCCATGGTGCCCCTACCTGGGGGGAGAGGAGAGACAGGAAATGAGATGCAAAGGCTTGGAATGACTGACTCCCTGAGCTGCTGGCCTGTCTGGAGAACTTCCAAAGTGACGCAGTCACATCTGCCCTGTAGAGTGAGCAAGATGCGTCCTGGGGAAAGAAGGCTGGAGGCAGGCGGGGCAGCTGCACCTCAGGTAACCGAAGCAGGACCAGCTGAAGACAGCAGCTGGAAGGCTGGAGGAGAAACAGGCTTGAAAAATGTTCACAGGGTTAAGACCACCAGGACTTGGTGACCACACAGGGGGGCCCAGGGCACGACAGGAGACCGAGAGGGGCCCAGGTCTTGTTCTTGGGCCACTGGGTGTGACAGCTGAGAGCAATTGCTGGAGAGGAAGCAGGCCTGAGCAGACAGGAAGGAGGAGTCAGCGTGAGACGGGACCCGGCCCAGTCAGCGTGAGGCCTGCGGGGTAATGAGCAGGGTATCTGAGGATGTGAATTCAGAGCCCCGGAGAACATCCAGACCAGAGACAGGTTTCAGAACCATGAGCACACAGGCGGCAGTTACTACCTTGAGAGTAGATTAGTGGCCCAGGAGAACATGCAGAGTGAGGGTAGTAGACAAAAGAGGTCAAGGCTGAGAGATGAGATGGAGCAAAAGGGGGCAGGGGCAAGAAAGCCAAGGCAGGAATCCAGGGGAGAGCCAGATGCCATCAAGTGCAAGAGCAGGGCGATACCAAGCTCAGAACATGTGGGCACCACAAGACGCAGTGTCTGGAAGATTGGCAGGGGACAGGACACAGGGCAGACCAATCAAGGCTACACGATGGATGGAATTGGCTGGGAGGGAACGGAGTGGCTAGAGGGAGAGACAGGACCAAGGGAGTTTTTTTAAAGGTCAGGAAAGAATCCAAAAAGACCAGACCAGGAGTAAGAGGAATGGACAGTCCATGGGAGAAAGCAAGCAGTGGTGAGGGGCCTAGAGGCCCACAGGGGCGTACGCACAGGTGGGGCTACAGCGGTGCTACCTGGGAACGGAAGGATCTTTCTGCTGATTCGTTCATCAAACAGGTAGAAAGGAGAAGCTGACCTTTGAGGAAATAATTTCTGATTGCTTCAACTCTGTCCCATATACAGGGTCACTATACGTGGGAATCGACTCGATGGCTGTGGGTTTTCCATGGTCACCAGGCAGGAAGCAGTGTGATTGGGCGGTGGTTGTTGGGTGCCGTTGATCGCTTCCCGCTCACAATGACCCTGCGTACAACAGACCACCATGCGGCGGGGGCCCATGCCGCCCTCTCATTTGCTGCTGTCTGCGCCCACTGCTGCAGCCACTGTGTCATCCCACCTCAGGGGGGTCTTCCTTCTTGACTGACCCTCCACTTTAATTGGGTTACCAGAGACAAGAAGGTGGCACCTGAGAATCTGCTGAGGACTCAGAAAAGCCATCCGGAGAAGAGACTGGGCAAATGGAAGAGGGGATGACTCAGGACAAGTGAAAAAAAGTGTCAACTGACCCTGAAGACTCAGCTGCTACCAGAGACCAGGAATAAGTCAGGGTGAAAAGCTGCCGACAGGGGTGGTGCTCCCCCAGCAGACCCCAGGGCTCCAGACACATAGGCATGTGGGCTAGTCAACGGACGTACCACCAAACAGGCAAAGGAGGGTGCTAAGGGTGTGGGTGATCACCTAGACTGGGAGACGAGGAGAGCAAGCGGAAGGCCTGCGGCAGCACGTGGAGACAGTGGCAGGAATGCACGAGACCGGGCGGGCAGGAGCATCCAGCAGAGACGGCCACAGGGAGAGGCAGCCCTGCCAGAGCGGCCAGGGTTAGCCCAGCCTTGGTGGGGTTTGGTTAGAAAATCACTGGAAAGATTTAGGCAAGTCGTAATAACTGAGGTAAGGCCCTGACAGTGCCACGTAAGCAGCAGAGCAGAGGGACAGTCCCAATGCACCCCTCAGGCGGAAGACACAACGGGACGCTGCAGACAGCCCTTCCTCCCCAGCCCAGCTCCAAGTCCCCAAGGTGAAAACTGTACATGACACAAGGGAGATAGACCTGTCTCCTCAAGAGGGACAAGGAAGCTCGATGGCAGTGCCACAATGGAATGTGGAGGGAGAGAAAAGACCAGGCTATACTTGTTCCCCACCAGTGCTGGGCTGCTCCACTCTGACGACACTGCCCTTCTTCCTGGGTTACCCTCTCTGTCCAATGCACTTCTGGGTCACAAAGCAAAAATCCCAGTGAGGCCCCAGCTGCTGGACCCCAGAGGGAGAAACACTTCCAAAAGAGCTCTAATCATGAGAAATCAAGCTGTGATTGGCACAGAAAACACTGAGCATCTGTCCCACCTGGAAGTGCCAGTAATTCACCCAGCTCAGAGATCAAACACTTCACAGATAGTGCCGATCTCTTTAAAACATAAAAATAATAATGGAAAAAGACCAGCTAGCAAGTGACTTCTCCTCTGCTCTAAAAACCGAAGTCGAGTGTCAGGTTCCTAAAGCAGGCCTCCTCAGGACCCTGGAGCCAGTGCCATCTGAATGCAAAGGAAAGCCCAGAAGCTGAGGAGTGAGTGGACAGGAATCAGTGTCCCCAGGAATGAGGTGAGGAAGACACGCAAACCAGGGCTGGAAAACACACACTTTCCCCTCCGTGTTCCTAACTCTGCAGACCCAGGGGGCACCTGACTTCCCTAACTGCTGATTCCTACAAGCCCCCCAGACTGCCATCACAGGTCCTGCTATATAGCTGAGGAAATAAAAGTCAGAAGGTTTAAAGGCTTTTCTGATGATTATGCAGATGGCAGATGGCAGAACCAGGAGTTGAATCTGAGCTTTCCTGGCCCCTGTCTGCTCTTCTTAGGGCTCCTTGTAGCCTCCCTCAGTCCATCTACAGCCAGTCTCCAAACGCTGAAACTCCAAAACGACCGCCACTACCAAGCCCCAAGCTACAGCGGGGACTTCAAACGCAGACTCGCCCAGCCAAGGGCTGAGGAAAGCCCTGCCACCCTCTAGAGCGGTTTCAGCACGTTAATTTGCTGATTTTCCAAAAGCTCACAGTAGCCTTTCTATATACTAAGTGCTGTGGGCTTAGCCCAAGTATTTACAAATTTATCACCTGATTTATTTTAGTACTTCCTCGTCACACAGAGGAAACCTGGTGACATCGTGGTTAAATGTCACAGCTGCTCACCAGAAGGTCAGCAGTTTGAATCCGCCAGGCTCTCCTGGGAAACTCTGTGAGGCAGCTGTACCCTGTCCTATAGGGCCCCTATGAGTCAGCATTGACCGGACAGTCTAGGTTTTCCACCTACAAAGTAGCATTTAAAAAAAACAGGGAGGGGGCTGGTTTAGAGCTGGACACTAGATGGGACCCTTTCTGGTTAGAAACGGTCCATCCCTAACATCTTCCAGTCCCAGCGGAAATGTCTCCTCCTTAGGGAAGATGCCTTTCCCTCACTAGGTGAGGCCAGGTCCTGCTGTCCAGATTGTCTGCTTTTCCCTAGGACTTCTTACAGACAACATTTAAGTAGGGATTTGGGAATTACTTGTTCATGCCTCTTTCCTTTCCGGATGAAGACTCCCTGCAGACAGATGCCCATTCATCTGACTCCCAGCTGTCCCCTCAGCGCCTGACACATTCACATGGTCCCTAGCAGTCCCCTCAGCACCTGACAACGCTCACCTGGTCCCCGGCTGCCCCCTCAGCGCCTGACATGCTCACCTAGTCCCTGAACGCCCCCTCAGTGCCACGCCCCCTTACCTGGACCCCCGCTGTCCCCTCAGCGCCTCACAGTAACACACTGGTCAATGATCTGCTGTGTTCCCCTAACCCCCTTTGGAGGGGTACTCCTCTTTAAACAAACAGAAACTCCAGAAGAGAGAAGCCACATGTCATCCAAACTCTTAGATGGCAAGTAGAGAGGACAAAAGCCATCACTTTGAAGACCAGGCTGTGCCTGAACCAAGCCACGGTACTCTCAATCGCACCACGTGCCTGCAAAAGCCAGACAATGAAAAAGGAAGACGGAAGACCCAATCCTTCTGAATCACGGTGCGGGTGAAGAACACTTAATACACCACACACCGCCAGAAGAATGAATAGACAGCCTTGGAAGAAGTGCAGCCAGAAGGCTCCTCAGAAGTGAGAATGGTGAGACTTGGTCTCAGATACTTCGCGGTATCCGGACAGTCCAGTCCCTAGAGAAGGACGTCATGCTTGGGAGGGAGTCGGCAAAAAAAGAGGAAGGCCCCCGTGAAATAGATAGACACGGTGGCTGCAGCGACGAGCCCAACCATCGTAGCAGTTGAGGGGACGGTGCAGGGCCGGGCAGTGTCCTGTGGTCCTGAGGGCTGCTGTGAGTGGGAATCGACTCAACACCCCTCAATGGCAAGAGAGGAGGGGTAACTCCCAAGTCCGTGAGCACTCCTTCCCCTCCGCCGTGCTAACCTGCCCGCTGCCACACAGGTGTGAGTTAACCTCCTGTGCTTCCTTGTCAGGAGCGTGGTGTGAAAGTATGTGCAGCTAGGCCAGTCACCATGGATCGAAATGGAATTTTCTATTTATTCTGTGCAAAGCAGAGAAAAACAAGGGCTCATTTATTACTTAAGATTTTAACTTCCGTTATGTTTATGAGTAATAACTAGATGCATTTACTGTAATAAACTGCTTGGCCTCAGAAAAGGAATTTGACTCAGACCTTATAAAGGTATATAAAATAAAATGTGCATAGAAGCCAGTAAATTTACCTTCATAGACATTAATTTCCTATTTACATACACAGGTAGACTGTTCCACCATAATTTTTAAAAAATACTTTACTGTGCTTTAAATAGAAGTCTACAATCCCAATCCGTCATACAGAAACTTACACACATTGCTGTGCAACTGAAGCTGCTTTCCCCACCCTAGGACAGCACATTTCTTTCCACCCTGTATTTCACTGTAGTTTAAACCTCAAATCCAGTATCTACATTGATGGGGAAAAATAAAAGGTATTCCTTTAATAGCCCAGGTTTCAAAGATTCTACAACCAGAAAGAACACTTAAAATTTAGAACTTAAAAAGCCTAATTTCTCATTTAACTTGTGTTGATCTCAACTGCAGAAACATGAATTTTCCTCCTGTTTTCCTAACTGTCCTACTGGAACCCTAGCATAGGTCTGCACTGGATCAGGGGCCTTCCACCCAAACGTCACCGTTTCACAAACTGCATGAAACTCCAGCTCCAGCTGCGGCCTCCTCCCTGCCCTGCAATGTGACCTTGAGCATGAAGCCTATCTCTGCTGGTCCCCTCTGTGCAGATCCAAGAGCCCAGTTCCAGGTCCTGCTCAGCCTGAAGAGTCTCATCACTGTGCTGAAGCAAAGCAGCAACCCACTGCTTGAAGGAACGTACATTGTAACTCACCCAAAGACAATCTCATGATGCAGTTCTATTTGGCCCAGTTAAGGGAAACAATTTAGCAGTTCACTGCTCAAATCAATTACAATCTGTTAGAAACTGACAAATGGCAGAATTAGATTTAAACATCAGCCTCCCTAAAATTGATACAGCAGAAGATTCTCTCCCAACAAAGCAAGGGAAGAGAGGTACTAGGCATCCTTTAACTGACACTTGTTCTTCCCGCACTAGCACGCTGTACCCCTCCACTCCATCTACCCCCTCTGCCCCCTCCATACCCTCTGTTCCCCCTACACAGTCTCCGCCCACCCCCACCCCTTCCTTCCTAAACCACATACTCCTAAATCCAAGTCTGTGGTTAAGACGCCTTCACAGAAAGAAGTACCCAGGAACGAGGGAGGTGAGCTGTGAGATGTCAAAGGAGTTCTTAGCTACGGGTGCTCATCTGTCCTTCTGCTGTACTGCTCAGACGCCCAGAGGATGCCTATCTCATAGGATGTGGAAGCAGCATTGGACACCTCGGCTCTTAGCAAACTCCTCAGTGATTTTAGACAGCTTGGTACAACTGTCACAGCTCTTGCAGTGTCCTCCCTCTCTTCCTAGCTGTTGACACTTTCCTGGTACACCAGAAGCCTTGCAGAGAGCTGGCGTGAGCAATACCTGAACGATGGAGAAATGGCTGGGCACAACCACCCAGAACTTCTCTTCTCCTGGTGCTTCCCAGGGCATTTTGTGGCCTGAATTAAAAACCAAGGGAGCATTCTACCAAGTGCAAGACACACTGCTGTGGACAGACACAGCCAGGACCCCTGTTCTCAAGAGTTAGAACTATAAAAGCACAAACCCTGGCCAGAGAAAACACCAGCTTGGCTGACTTTGATCATTGGTTTTGTTGACAAAACAGAAAGAACACCCACCAACCCAGCTCACTCTGCCCACACGTAACACAAATCACACTCAACCTCAAAGCCCAGTCGTTCAGGAACTGGACTTCAATCTGTGCCTTTAAATTTTCACCTTGAGCAGCAAGTGCAAGCAGAATAAAGCCCACACAACACAAACATCTCTGCGTGGAGAGAGGTGATGACAAGGGTAATTTCCACCACAGAAACCCTAATGGCTGCCTGACAGGTCATCTGCTTTGGGGCAAGTTTCAAAAGCTAGGCACATAGCTAGGTCTGCCTAACCAAAAGCATTTTCAAGTATCATAAGGATCTAGCTGTTCACCAATAAGCTTGGTTACTCAAATCCACCAGCTGCTCCTTGCAAACCCTATGAGGCAGTTGTACTCCGTCCTATAGGGTTGCTGTAAGTCAGAATTGATTTGGCAGCAATGGATTCGGGTTTGGGTGTTTTGGGGGGGAGGTTTGAGCTTTCTTACCTACATTTCTGACAACTTTAAAATCTTTTTGCTTTCTCTACTTGATTGCAAACGTCTACAGCTCCGTGACTCACTAACTAGGCTGCCTAATTGGGTACTTCCCCTCATTTATGACTAAGTTTCTCTTGCTATCTTGGTATCTTAGGGGAAGTATCAACTACAAAGACATTTTCCCACCAACTACTAGAACAGGGAAAGTGGAATTAATAAGCACTAAGTGGTGTAAAAATTCTCCCACAGCTGGTTTTCATTTGTGATATATTTATGCAGAATTTATAACCCAGGGAAGTCAGAGTGACTTAATTCAACAGATTTGACTTTGTCAAACTGTGTGGGTGCAGCCCTCCAAGGGAAATTACTCAGGTTTTGAAACTCAGATTCAGAGTGGCAACGGTCATTCTTCACTTTACCCTAATATCCCGAAAAATCAAGTCCAATGACATTTAGGAATAGGCAGGGCCTACATTATTAGATCGACAGTCAACTTTTAATTAAAATACATTGACCTTTCTCTGTGTTCGCCATAAGAAAGACACCTGCTCAGCTCGGTAACTTAGATCTAAAGTTAGTACACTGCAGTTCAAGATGATCACTTGATTTCTACTCATTATTGCAAAAGAGGAAACCCCGGGGGCATGGTGGTTAAGTGCTATGTCTGCTAACCAAAAGGTCAGCAGTTCCAATCTGCCAGGGACTCCATGGAAACTCTGTAGAGCAGTTCTACTCTGCCCTATAGGGCCGTTATGAGTCGGAATCGACTCCACAGTACTTTCTTTTTTTTAATTCCAAAAGACGAGCGTAAACATATGGACAGCGCGTTCAACAAATTCACACAGGCGTTAAATTGGTCAACCGTGTACAACAAGACACACCTTTTCAGCTGTTCTGATCCTCTTAAAAAACCATTATTTTGTGTATTGCTTTCAAGGACCTGTTAGGTTGACCAAAAGGGTAGATAAGGGCAAAAACACTTCGCTGCCAGGTAGCTACTCCGAAAAGCTGACCTTGCTAGTCTGTGCCAGGTAAAACAGCAACTCTGTTGCGTGTTTAAGGAACACAAAAAACCGGAAACTTTAAAACAGAGAGAAACAGCGCGAGCAAGCAGGGGCATCGATGAATGAGAGAGATAGGTGAAGACAGGGGGCCTGGGAAGCAATGATTGGCTGGACTGCGAAGAAAGGGAAGCTCGAGAGGAGGAAATTTTCGGAAGCTATAAATAGCCAAAGCTACACGACAACAGCTCCAAGATCGACGGGGAAACAGGCGCCCAACGGCTCCGTCTCAGGTTTCCGCGGGTCACAAAAGGATAACGGACATCCTCCCAACGGTGGACCAGGGGGCTCGCGCGGCGCTTCCGTCGAACCCGCGGCCCCCGCCGCGCGCGCTTCTTCCCCCCGCTCGGGCGGGCGCCGGACGAAGGCGGGCGCAGGCATGGGGCCGCGTCGCGACCTGCGGGCCCCGTCGTGGCCCGGGCGCGGGGAGCGCGGCGGACATTTTCCTCGGCTGCCCGCCCGCCTTTGTTCGCCCGGCCCTGCACACTCACCCCGCCGCCATCTCTTGCCCGGAGCCAGAAGCCGAGAGCAAACGCCGCCCGGCGAGAAAAAGCAAGCACAGGCGTTTCTCGTCAAAGTGACTTTATTGGGGCGGCCGGTCCGCCTCACGCGCGCCGCGACCGCTCCGCGCCGCGGTCCCGGGGCAGCCCACGGTTCCGACCCGCCCGCTCTCCTCCCCGCTCTCCGCCCCGCCGCACCCGGAGCCGCGCGGACCGCTCACCGGCTCCCGAGGCGGCGGCTGCAGCGGCGACGCCCCGCTCCTAGTCGCGCGGCCCCGGCCTCCGGCGGCAGGTTGCGCGGCGGCTGCGCGGCGGGGGCGGGGGCCGCGCGACTAGGGGCGGCAGGAGGCGACAGCGGCGGCGCGCGCGCTGACGTCACGCGCCGCGGGCCAGCCAGCGCGCCCGGGAGCCGCCCCGCCCTCTGCCCCGCCGGCCCCAATCCGGGAGGAGCCCGGGCGGTGGGGGGCGTGGCCGCGGCGGCGAACCCGTCAGAGTGATTGGCGGCGAGGGAGGAGCAAGAGGGCGAGCGAGCGAGTGGGAGCGAGGCGGGGCGGGCCTCGGCCAGCGCGGAAGTCTCGCGAGGCCGAGCCGGAGCGGAGTGTGGCGGCGGCGGCGGCGGCGAGATCTGGGCTCGGGGTGAGGAGTTGGTATTTGTGTGGAAGGAGGAGGAGGCGCAGGAGGAAGGGGGAAGCGGAGCGCCGGCCGGAGGGCGGGAGGAGGCGCGGCCAGGGCGGGCGGCCGAGGTGCGGCAAGGCGAGGCGGGGAGCGGGACGAGCCGCGGCCGAGCGAGCGCGGGGCGCACCGAGGCGAGGGAGGCGGGGAGCCCCGCCGCCGCCGCGCCCGCCCCTTCCCCCGCCGCCCGCCCCCTCTCCCCCCGCCCGCTCGCCGCCTTCCTCCCTCTGCCTTCCTTCCCCGCGGCCGGCCGCCTCCTCGCCCGCCCGCAGCCCAGGAGCCGAGGCCGCCGCGGCCGTGGCGGCGGAGCCCGCAGCCATGGCCTCGGGCGACACCCTCTACATCGCCACGGACGGCTCGGAGATGCCGGCCGAGATCGTGGAGCTGCACGAAATCGAGGTGGAAACCATCCCAGTGGAGACCATCGAGACTACGGTGGTGGGCGAGGAGGAGGAGGACGACGACGACGATGAGGACGGCGGCAGCGGCGACCACGGCGGCGGGGGCGGCCACGGGCACGCCGGCCACCACCACCACCATCACCACCACCACCACCACCACCACCAGCCTATGATCGCTCTGCAACCGCTCGTCACCGACGACCCGAGCCAGGTGCACCACCACCAGGAGGTGATCCTGGTGCAGACGCGCGAGGAGGTGGTGGGCGGCGACGACTCAGACGGGCTGCGCGCCGAGGACGGCTTCGAGGACCAGATCCTCATCCCGGTGCCCGCGCCGGCCGGCGGCGACGACGACTACATCGAGCAGACGCTGGTCACCGTGGCGGCGGCCGGCAAGAGCGGCGGCGGCGGCGGCGGCGGCTCGTCGTCGGGCGGCGGCCGCGTCAAGAAGGGCGGCGGCAAGAAGAGCGGCAAGAAGAGTTACCTGGGCGGCGGGGCCGGGGCGGCGGGCGGCGGCGGCGGCGGCGCCGACCCGGGCAACAAGAAGTGGGAGCAGAAGCAGGTGCAGATCAAGACCCTGGAGGGCGAGTTCTCCGTCACCATGTGGTCGTCAGGTGAGCGCCGGCCGCGCGCCCTGGGCCCGGGATGTTTTTGTTTTGAAGGGAAGCCATGTTTTATGTGTGTGATGGGCGCCGCCATCTTCTTCGGAGGGCAAGTATGGCGGCCCCGAAAGATGGCGGGCCTGTGCGGCGGCGGGGGCGGCGGGCCGGGCCGAAGATGGCGCCGGCGGCGGGGGGAGGGGGCGGGGGCGCGGGGTAGGCCGCAATGGCGTAGTTGCTCGGCGAGGGGAAGCGGCGCGCGGGCGGGCGCGGGCGGGCGCGGGGGGGCGGGTAACGGACAACGGGCCCGCCGCCGCCGCTGCCGCCGCATTGTCCGGCCCGAGGACGCGGCGCGGGGGCTGCGGGCGGCCCGGCCGGGGCGGGGTGCGGTCGGCTCGGGCCTCGAGCGCGGCCTGGGACGCGGCGCGCGCCGCCTGCCGTTCCCGCGCTGCCCGCCGGGGGCGCCCGCGGCCCTCGGTCCGCCGCGCTCCGCCCGGCGCCCAACGGCCCCGGAGGGGGAGGGGCGCGGCCCCCGCCCCCCGGCGCTGCGCGCGGCCCGGCGGCCCGGCCCCCGAGCGGCGCGTCCGCGGGGCGGGGCGGGGCGGCGGCCGTTGGGGGCGGGCGCGGGGCCGCGGGGGCGGGCGCGGGCCGGCCCGTCCGGGGAGGTTTTCGGGGGGTTGCCGTGGATTTGGCACTGGACTTTTTGCAAGCAGGTTGGCCAGTTACGCAACTGCGGACGTGTGCGACTAAATGAGCACAATGGGCTGCTGTTATGCTTAAGCTGCTTTTTCGTGGATAGACTAGTCCTTATTTTTCCTGTGGAAAGGAAAGTTCTGGGTAGCGTCACTGTCCGTTTTGCTTTTGCTCCGAGCGAAGGTCACGGAAAATAGGGCAAAAGGGGCTTCGCGTGTGTGAAGCCTTTTAGTTTTTGTTTTGGAACTGTCGTTCGCTGCTGGTTTTCTTATGTTGGTGTATGGTATTCACAGCGTTTGTAGCTGCGTTACTACGGTGTTAAATAGGAAAGGATTGAGAATAAGTGGATTTGGGGTTTTTAAGTAGTTAATGTAGCACCGTGGTAAAATAAAAGTTGTAGAGTCTCGGTCCCGTAATTACTCTAAAGCTGTTTCCTAAAAACTCAGAACCGGATGAAGCTAAAAATAGAGAGCTTTGAGTATTTTAAAAAAACTCGCTGCAGTCGAGTAGATTGCTACTCAGGTCAACCCTGTTAGGACAGTAGCACTGCGGCCTGGGGTTCCAAGGAGAGTTTAGTGGGTTGGAACTGTTAACCATTTCGTTACCAGCTGTAGCTCTGTAACTGCTACCCTGCCGGGTTTCCTTGAATATTAAAGGTTGTTAAAATTCAGAAGAACGAGTTGAAAAGCTGGTCTGTTGCGTCTGGTGAAAGCCCCTAAGTTGAGGTCACTGGAGCTGCGTGGATCCGTGACTCAGACAGCTGAGAAAGGGGGTCCCGAGTTCCTGCCAAGAGCTATTAGTATGTGCTAACAGGCACTGTGCTGGAATTCCGAAACCCAGAAGGAGCCCGGTACCATCGACTGGATTCTAACTCACGGTGACACTCTGTAGGACACAGTACATCATAGGGTTGCTCAGGCTGAAGGCTTACCGCAGCAGGCACCACCTCTTTCTCCCACAGAGGGGCTGCTGGGTTTGAACCGATGAGCTTTCTGGTAGTAGCCAAGCATGCTTAACCACTACACCACCAGGACTCCTTGCTGGATTTTAGGTAATTTAGTCATTTGAGTTTGGCAGAAGCTGTCTCATGACACGAAACCTGAGTTTTAGTGGTTGCTGAAAGCTCCCTGTACTATTATTAATACTGGTAGTTCAAGATGATTCCACAGTGTCACACTCAGACTGAAGCATGCCTTTGTTCATCAGGGGGAATGAGGGAGGGAGTTCTGGTATAGATGAGTTTGCTGGATTCAAGATACTGTCTGAACTTTGGTGCCTAGCTAGAAATACTTCAGATACCTAAAGCTAGATGACTGTTTCTCATGGTGTGGTCGTACTGAATTTTTGGAGCGTATTTTGAGTCTTTTTATATTCAACTGTACTTCGTACCAAATTGCTGGCCTACCTTTACAAACCCAGGACACTTGGTAGTACACGGTGGCTTTGCTTGGCGGTCAGGCCAGCAAGTCAAGGATGAGGTTTGAGGGTCTTGACTAATGAGAGTTAACGTATCTTTAAGTCAACATTTGAAGTCATTAACTCCCGTGTACATGTGATTGTTTACAGGGTTGCACAATTTGAGGTTATTGTAGTGTACATTTTCTTAAAGAATTCTCTGCCCAGCATGCTATGCTTTGCTGTGTGCACACAGGTATTTATAAATATTTGATGGTAACATGTAGGACATTCTATTTCCTCAGATACGTTTTGTGGTAAACTATCCCCCTTCCTTGTGCTTGTGGTTTGAAGTTATTACCAAAGAGGAGTTAAGTAGCTTGTGGTTGGTTATGCATGTCCTAAGTTCAGATTCTGAATACAGTCTCATCTTCAGAACTGAAAGAACACCCGATGGATTGTAACAAGTAGTTAATTGTTGAATAAAATTTGCACATGTGCGTGTGAGTGTCCTGACTGTGGCTGGTAATGCTTTCACAGGCCGTATTTTTGGACCCTGGAGCTGCACCGTGGTGGCATAGTGGTTAAGTGCTACAGCCGCTGGCCCAAAAGTTGGCAGTTCCAACCCGCAAGGCGCTCCTTGGAAACTCTGTGGAGCAGTTGTGCTCTGCCCTATAGGGTTGCTGTGAGTTGGAATTGACTCAGTGGCCCTGGGTTTGATTGGGTTTTGGTTTTGGAGTGGCACTGATGTAGCCCTCAGTTGTGATCCACAGGAGGCTGCTGTTGGGCCTGCGTCCCAAGCCTAGGGCCCTGAAACCCTCCTAAACATAGGCATGTGCAGAGCACATTGTTGAGGCTCTAGTCGCTTGTTGGCATCTCTTGGTAGAAGTAAAAACAGCACAACAATGTAGTGCAAGCCTGCATGTTTGTGGAAACCAGACGTTTGGATTTTATAGGGTCTTTTGCTGAAAGGTCAGAGGTTCAAACCCACTAGCTGCTGGCAGGAGAAAGATGAGGTGCTCTGCCTCCAGAAGGGTTTCCAGCTCTGGAGACCCAGCGGGGCATTCTGCTCCTCAGTGGGGTCTCTGTGAGTCGGAATCAACTCCACGGCTGTGGGATGGGTTTCTTGTGGTTTGGGTTTTGATTGTAAGCTGTCTTTCTTTAGATTGTAAGAGTAACAGTATCTTGTCCTGTGGGCGTCTTTTGACTGAGACAGTAGCGAGGAAAAGTTACTTAGTAGTTTGTAGTATGGAAAGCCTGATGGCTTAGTGGGTGGGCGCTAATCTACCACATGCTCCTTGGAAACCCTATAGGGCAGTTCTACTCCATTCTTTAGGGTCACTGTGAGTCAAAATTGACTTGATGGCGACCGCCTTGGGTTTTTGTTTTTGCTGGGGGCCCCCCATTAAAGTACATAAGAGCCCTGGTGGCCTGGTGGCCCAGAGCTCAGTCTGCTAACCAAAGTGGACAGTTCAAATCCACTAGCCATCCCTTGGAAACCTTATGGGGCAGCTTTTGCTCTGTCCAGTAAGATCTCTGTGACTCAGAATCAACAACAGTGGGTTTGAGAAATTTTTTTTTTTTAATTATTATCCCACAGAAGACTGTCTTCTTATTCTATAGAATTTATTATAAACCACTTAACTCGTGGATTAACTAGGGAAATGAATGATGAAAGCTCAGTATTTAAAACATTTAATTTTGGGAGAAATTAGAAAGCGTTAAAATCTTTGGGTTTCATGTAGTTAGAAACTGTGACTTTCAAGGGGTTGTTGATACTTTAATACGTTTCTGTGAGCCTGATAGACTTTAATACATTTCTGTGAGCCTGTGCCTAGAAGTGCTCTCTCCCGGATTGAACAGAGTATCTAGCAGACCAGACCCAGTGGGCTGTTGAGTGGACTCCAGCTCAGGGCTCCCTGGGGGGGGGGGGGTAGAACTGCTACATGGCAGTAAGTGTCCAAGGCTGTCCGTTTTCAGGGAAGGGACTGGGTTGGAACTGCCTGCTTTTTCAGTTAGTGGCTAAGCATCTTTAAACAGTGTGCAACTGGACTGCCTTTTAGAAAACTACTGATAGTCAAATCAGTAAATTAGAAGAAGGTGGAAGAGTACTAAATTAGTTTTATAGATTGAGGAAGTTTAGGTTGACCCAGAGTTAAGCTAGTCTCAGCTGTTTGTCTTTTCTTGGTGGGTTTCCCGTCTCCTTTTCATACCAGCACGGGTGTACTTCGGAAAACCAGCCTTTGGAAGCTCTGTGGAGCCCAGTCCTATCCGATGACACAGGGAATCACCATGAGTTGGAAGTGACTTGATGGCAGCTGGTTTTTATTTGTCACTAAGTGGATGCACCGTGGTGGCCCCGTGTTGTGTCACGATAGAGCTGTGCTCTGGGGGTTTTCAGTGGTTGAGTTTTCCCCAGAGATCTCCAGAGCGCTCCAGGACTTCTCTCCAAGGCCTGGGGTGGACTTGAACCTCCAGGCTGTTAGTCAGTAGCCCAGGGTGAAATGGGACCATTTCTACCATGTGGGGCCTTGACGCCAGTCAGAGTGACTTGATGGCAATGGGGGGGTGAAAAGAAAAAGATGCCCTAAGCACCAGTCCTATGGAGCCATGGCAGATAAGCCTTCCCAAGGAGTCTTGTGAGTCTCCTGACCTCCTCAGGCTCCTCAGTCACACACACATCCCACATCCTGCTTTGTGCTGGGAAGTCTTGCCGGAGGCTCCCCTTCACCCCCAGGTTATTAACCTTTCCTGCCCTGATTGGAAACTCTGGGGATGTATGTAGTAGATTAAGTGCGGCAGCTGGTAACCAAAAGGTCAGCAGTTCAAATCCACCAGGCACACCTTGGAAGCTGGTGCAGTTCTGCTTTCTCCTTTAGGGTCTTCATGAGTTGGAGTTGACTTAGTGGAAGTGGATTTGGTTTGGGGTTTGGTTTTGTTTTCACCCTGGTGTTGTAGTGGTTAAGTGCTATGGCTGCCAGCTGGAAGGCTGGCAGTTGAAAGCCACCAGGGGCAGACTCTGTGGGGCAGTTGTGCTCTGTCGTGTGTAGTCACTGAGTCAGAATCGACCCTGCCTGCTCTCGGCAGCCTACTCCCTGCAGTGGGAACAGAGCAGTCTGTCAGGAAAAGGTCAGGTCTACCTGCAACTAGCATTTTAGAAAAGATCTAGCTGTCCAAAGAGGTTAAAAAGAATAAGACTTGCCAGATTCCCAGCAATTGGGTGGGTGTTACAGAAAGTGTTCAGACTTTCTTTCTTTCTGCAAGCTGTCTAGTAAGATCAGTTTGTGTGAAAGCTGAGGAGCTCAGGACCACAGTGGCACAGATGGATAAGCACTTGAATGTAGCGAAAGGTTGGTGGTTCATGCCCACTTGGCAGTTCTGGAGAAAGGTCTGGCGGTCTGCTCCTGTGAAATTACAGCCAAGAAAGGCCTTGCAGTTCTCTGTCACGAGGGGTCACTGTGCTTTGAGTGGCAGTGGACTGACAGCACCTGACAACAGCAGCCAGACAAAACTGGTTAGAAGGGACATTTTTTAAATCTACATCCTTGGCATAACTTGGGAGCATCTCTTCCTAGGTCATGTCTGCTGCTCTTTCTTACTGCCTGCTGTGGGAAAAGTAAGCAGAAGTGGTACCATCACTGTAAAAGATTAGGATTTAAACCGTAAATATTTATGGTGAGTTGCATTCTCCACTATTACGGGATAAGCACTTTAAATTTGAAACACTACGTGGCTGTTAAAATCATGTGACTTTCACTGCTGTTGGCTGAGTGTTGGGAACATCCCAGGAGTGGAACTGTTGAAGAACTGGCACCCCTGCGTGTGTGTGGCCTGCTCGCTGGGGACAGTGCATGAGAGGGACCGTCCCCCAGCCCCCGAGCGCCACGCTGGCAGCTTGCGTTCTGTTACTTGGTGAACAGTGATCAATAGGAGCAAGCTCACGGGTATCTGGGAGTCGTTCAAGTAACAACATCAAATTTCCTTTCTAGAGAGGACTGATCAAAGTCTGTGACCTTGGTGTGTCTTTAGTTTTTGTCCTTGGGATCTTTGCAAAAGGTGTTGTTGGAGTGGGGGGTACTAAAATCATTTTCAAGTCCTTACAGCAGGGGCAGAAAAAAAATTCCTCACACATTTCCTGTGGGTCAGCGGGAATCAGTGTATATAATTCAGGGTCTTAAAGCCAGGCTGGCCTGTTTTACTGTGACCTTCAAGTGAATTATTAGGAGCGCTGTTGAGTCAAATCCATAATCACCACACTTTCAGCCTTATACACGGATGGGTTTCAGATATAGTTAACCCTCAAGGCGGTGTTAATGGTCATTTGTGCTGGACTGTTGTGAAAATTAGTTTTTCTCCTCAAATACAGGAACGGAACTGTGGGGCCAGAGCCTGCTTCTGCTGTGCTAGAAACTGTGTGACATGCTCTGGGAGTGTGGACTCCAGCTTTTCTCAAAGAGGCTAGAACTTCAGATACAGTGTCTAGTGTTTCAGAGTGTCCCACTCCTAGTGGCAGCTATGGCATCTTCTCGAGCTGTAGTCCTCAGCAGAACTCTTCTTTCTTTCTGTTCATCTAGCTGCTGAGCACCCGGAATTTTGAAGGGGGCAGGGACCTGCTGCCACTGCTTTAATTTGCTTCCTAAGTGATTGATTTTTAATTTCTTAATTTGTTGATAACTGATTTGTAATTTATAGTACTGTCTGTGATACCTGTATTAAATAAGTTTTTGGGGTAGCTGAAAGAGGTCACTTAATTTTGCTTTTGGGGATTGAGTCACACATAATCCACTCCTTTCTAATTTTTTTAATGATTACCTGAGATGACTTTATTCCCCTCTTAAAAAACCCTCAAACGTCTGGTTAGCTGGTAAAGTCTGGAGTCCTCACCCTGACTGCAAGGCCCTGGCCTTCTGTCTGGCTTCTTTCTCCCTCCTCACTGCTGCCTGTGCTGTCACTTTGCTGGTGGTCTTTCAGCCCCTTGACCTTGCTCCTTGGCACTTTCTGTGACCTCTGTCCCCAGTGCTCCGAGGCAGAGGTTGACAGTGCCTTCACGTTAGTCTCTCAGCTCTGAGAAGCCTGCTGCTTTGTCCATTCCAGCCAGACTGGCACCCCCACCCCTCTTCTGTTGTGGTCTAGCTTCTTTGTAGAATGGTCAGAAATTGTCTCGCCCTTTTCCCCCAACACGTTTATCTAAACCGAAACCTGTTGTAACTGAGTCGGTCCTGACTCATAGCAACCCCATAGTACAGAGGAGAGGACTGCCCTGTAGAATGTCCAGGGAACAGCTAGTGGATTCGAATTGCTGACCTCCTGATTAGCAGCCGAGCTCCTAACAGCTGCGCCACCAGCTCCTCTGAGTATCTCACCTGTTACCGTCAAGTCGGTTCCAACGCTAGCGACCCAGTGAGGTAGAGGAGAACTTCCCCTGGAGTTTCCAAGGAGCACCTGGTGGATTTGAACTGCTGGCCCACATCTTAACCATTAGGCTGCCAGGGTCTGTCTACTTCCTCTAAAATGCGGATCCTACACTGTGTCCTGGCAGCCTAGACTAGCCCTAGGCATCCAGCAGATCACCAGTGCAGAACTGGGGAGACGAGGAGATGGAAGTTGTGCTGTGAGGCGGAAAGAAGGAGGGCCTCCAGACCCAAACACCACCCTCGGGCCTCTGTGGAGCTGGGGTGGGTTTGAGAAGAGGTTCGGGATGTGCCGTAGGTGCCTTCCTTGGCGTCTCTGAGGCTTGGTTTCTGTAGCCAAAAAAGAGTTAACACCTTAAAGAGGTTTTTCTAGGATTGGTAACTGTGGCGGTTGCCAGTATGAAATGAGTACTCAGTGGAAATAAGGGTCTTGTCTCACAGTCTCAATTATAGGGACAGTGAGAAGTAGCCTAGCTCTGAGACTGCGTGGTGCTTAGCAGTGAGTCCCAAAGAGTTGGCTCTTCCCTGTTTCGGCAAAGGCTTGGAGGGTCGGGATGCCGAAAGTCACCTATAAAACGAAAGTTAAGGACCCAAGATGGAAGATGAGGGGGACAGTTGAGCCAGGCTTTGAGCAAATAAGACAATAGGTGGATAGGTGAACTGGTGAAAATAGAAATTCAGGGTCCTAGAAAAGGGTAGAATTAGGATCGACGCAGTGGTGGTCTCTCTGCTTCCTGGTACTCAAGGTGAAAAGGAAATGGTACTGTGTTTATTGGGTCCTAGTGCCACAAGGGAGTCCTGATAGCGGTGTGGTTACGTGCTGTGGCTTTTCACTAAGAGGTCAGCAGTTCAAATCGGCCAAGCACTCCTTGGCACCTCTCTGGGATAGTTCCACTATGTCCTATAGGGTAGTTTTGAGTTGGAAGTGACTCAATAGCATTAAGTTTGAGTTTTGGTTTTAATGTGGGAAGGGCTTCTAAGGAAATCAAGCTGTGTTCGGGACTGGATTCTAAAACTGCTGGTACGTGAAGGGAAGCCCTAGGTGATAGTGAAGTTCAGTGGTGTGGCATTTCTTAGCTGATGGAGGATCAGATTGCACGGTGAAGTCAGAGCTGCCAGAGATGCTGTTTACGTGCCTGCTATGGTTTAATAACACCTTACTTTGTCAAAGTGCTGTCATAGGTATAAGATGTGGGGAAAAAAAGGTGTGTTTGAATCAATAAAATACAGTAATTGGAGTGTGGTTGTTCTGTGTGAGTTGAGGTTTAGCTTGGAAACTGTTCTTACGGTCATTGTCTCTGGTTTACATAATTAATTTTCCTTGCTAGTAGCCTGAATAATCGCCCTGCAGAAATACCCAGGCCATAATTCCTGAGCCCTGTGGCTGTTAATTTATATGAAAACGGGGATTTTGCAGATGTGTTAAAGTTCAGGATCTTAAGGTAGCATGACCTGGATTGTTCTAACTCTGTAATCACAAGTGGTCTCCTAGAGAAGGCAGAGAGAGATTTCACTGCAGAGGGGACTGGAAATGACTAGAGGAGGAGGGGTCATGAGCCAAGGAATGCTGACAGTTTCCACAAGGAACCATCCCTGAGGACACTTTGAACTTCAGATATGTGGAACTGACTTCCCCCTTCTGGTCTTTACTAAGAAAATTAGTCCGTGTTGTTGTAAACCCTGGCTTTGTGTTAATCGGTTACCACAGCAGTAGGACACCTATACTGGTATCCTGTTTAATAAATCCCTGTTAGACACAGTAAAACCTGGGAGAGCTGGAACTTGGCAGAACCGCTGTGTTTTTCTTGGTCTCTCAAGCTTCTGCTCTTGACAGGGTGCTTTCCACTTTTCTGTCACTCTGTGTAAACAACCACATAAAGTTTCTTTTTCTGACAAATTTTCACTTTACACAGATTCTGGCTTTCACAGGCTTTACTGTGCATAAGGTGTAAACTGTATGCTCCTTAAACCTAGCAGTGAAGGAAAGTGGAAGAAAAAGTTTAGGGTGCACTCCTGTGGTTTCCAAACATGGTGGTTGGCATTGAACACATTAGTGGGTTTCCCTTAGAAGATAAATAGTATTCTCTTGAATAAGTGAATAAACCCAGCTTCAGAGCAGAGGTGTGCATAGCAGGAACAGAAGGCCTCTGGAAGGAGAGAGATCTCTGTGTAGGCTTGGCAGATTAGCTCCGTTTAGATGGTGATGAGAGGGGGGCAGGAGGGGACAGTTCTGTCCATTGTCCCTCTTAATCAGATGTTGAGTAGCACTGAGGCAGCACTTTCGTTGAGTTGTGGAAAGCAGGTGGAACTCCATCGATGATCCACTCCTCTTGCAGCCTTTCCACTGCCTTACTTAACCCTGTCTTTTACCTGAGATGGTTTGGTGTCTCTGCTTTGTCTCTGAAACTAGACTGGAAACAGTTATTGCTTTGGCTACTTAATGGTGCCATGGCCAAAAGTAGGGAATGTCTGAGAGCACAGGAGCGAGTTAATTGTCCTGCTCAGATGCTGCAGTGGCCAGGCCGTGCCCCGTTTCATGGGTGGTGTGGCTAGATGCTGTGTCCCCATGTTTTAGGCCACTGACTTTGGCTGTTTGTATGTGTTTGGCGAGAGTGTTGGTGAACTCTGACATCCCCTAATTGTCAGTATGGATAGAAGTTCCCGGCATGATCATTGCTCTCTGCCACCGTGCTGTTAAAAATAGAACAAAAACCCTCCTGCTGTCCAGTTGATTGCGACTCATAGTGACCCTGTAAGACAGAACTGCCCCACAGAGTTTCTAAGAAGTGCCATGTGGATTTGAACTGCCAGCCTTGTGCACTATAGCAGCCCTAGCACTATACCACTGGGGTTTCCTCAGTATTCTCAGCTTTAGTGACCAGTAAGAATTTGGGATTTGCATTTAACTTGCAATGCCCAGGTTATGTTCTGTTATGCGTAACTAAGTTACAGCACTAATAGGAACTCATTTCATTCAAACTTCTAGCATCGGGTGACTGTCTCCTTGAAACAGAGAAGGGAGGTCTGAGCGACCGGTCGTTTAGGGCTGTCACGTCAGCTCCTCCTGACAGTGACTGTGGGACAGAGAAGTGCCTCATGGGCTTTCCTTGGCTGAGATCTTACCAGGTGCGTGTGGCCAAGTCTTTTCTACCTCGGAGTAGTTGATGGGTCCCAACCACTGACTGTTGGTCCCCCAGGGTGCCTTCTGTGACTGCTCAGTGCTGCTGTGACACAAATACTACAGTGGGTGGCTTGAAAAACATTTATTTTCTCACGGTTCAGGGGCCTGAAAGTCCAAATTCAGGGACAGGTTCTAGGGACTTCTGTGGTTCTGGTCCCTGTCTTCCCCACTCCCGTCCCTTTGTTCCATGGCAGTCGTCATGTGGCGTGGTATGTCTGCCCTTGTCCATGTTTGCGAGTGTGCTTCTGAGCTTGTTGTCGTCAGGTGTCCCCGAGTGGGTTCCGGCTCACCTGGAGCCCTTGTGTAGAGCTGGTGGGCACTGCCAGGCTGAGCGGTCCTCAGCTCGTTGGCGGGCAGGGGCCCGTTGTTGCAGCCACCCTGTCGCTCGTCTTGTCCAGTGCCCAACCACTGTTTATATTTTGGCACCCACTAACGCCTTGCCGTGGTGTGGATGCTAACTCGCAGTGAACCTGTATCTGGGTACCGGTGGGTTTAAGACTCACCCTCTGCTGACCTGGCATCACTGACTGTAAGGAGACAGTCGTCCCAGACTGGACCACGCCCACAGCTGTCACAGGGGTTGGAGCCCTGGTGGTGCGGTGATCTCAGGGGCTGCTGTTAACCAAGAGGCGGGCACTTCAGATCCACTGGGCACGCCTTGGGCACTCGGTAGGGCAGTTCTACTCTGTCCTGTAGGGGAGGTATGTGTTTTGCTTTGTTACGTTTTTACGAGACTCAGATACTGGCGTCATGCACATGCTCTATCTAAATGTGTGTCATCGCTTAGCAGAAGTCAGTAGCATACATAGAATATTTGATAACCAGAGTGGATCCAGCAATGCCCTTCTCTGTGTAACAAATTGGTTTTTCATGATAATTATGAAAGGAATGTTAATGATGACCAGTGCAGATGTGAATGTTGATTGAATTTCGTTTGCATACTGTGCTGTTAATTTTTAAACATAAACAGTACAAAAGTGAAAAAAATGGATTTATATTTTTCATTTTTTTTAAACAAAGAGGGAAACTTGTGCATACATATTGGTCTCTAATGTAATGAATTAAAATACTTCTGTTTTGTTATTACCAACCAAGTTGATTTTCAGCTCCCAGCCGCGTGGCCAAGCAGGACGGGCCTCCCAGGGCTTCCTGGCCGTAGTGGCTGGGTAGAGGCAGGTTTGGTGGTTTTCAGTGTGTTTATCCTTTCGGAAGCAGACTGTCAGCTCTTCTCCCAGAGCCCTTGAGTGACTTCCCTCCACCAGCCTTTTGGTCAGTAGCTGAGTACTTACCTGGTGTCACCAGGGACCCTCGTCTGTTTCAGAGCATCGTAAATTTCTGTTGTGTTTGATAAGAAAGTCTCAAGGTTTTCCATCTACAAAAGTCAGAACTAATGGCCAGAGGATCCTGTTGGCCCTCTCCGATGTGTGTTCCCTTCTGAGTAAAAACAAAGCTCTGACGGCGATAGAAGTGAGCCCCTTTTGTCGTTTCCCTGGCAGTCCTTTTTAGTGTAAATGTCTGATTTCCTTATGTCTTGTTGCCTAGTTCAGTGACTCTCATAAGGGCAGCGCCAAGACCCTCGAGGAGTTCTCCAGGTTAACTTCCACGTGGAATGTAATGTTTATTAAGGATTGGTGAACAGCTCATGAGGTGAAGTGTACATAAGTACCGTTAAAACAGTGTTGGTGTTGTCAGAGGCTGTGCAGCAGGCGTCCCCTTACTGTCTGTACTCAGGGCTGACTGTTCGCTGCCCACCCTGGAGACACCAGTGAGGGAGAGCCTCGTCGGACAGAGTGGCATTCTCTCTGCACTCTCCTTCGTAAAGTGCTCCTCGGGTCTGTGAATACTAGACTCGCCCAGGTTTGGGTTAGGGGCTCTTTGTCCAGACACATCATCTCCCCTCCCACACTGGCACAGTCATCTACTTCCCAGAGGTCTGTCTGCTGGGTGTCTCACAGTACCTCAGGGTGGAAGAGGACTCTACCTGGAGTCTGTCCTGTGGGTCCCCTCTTCTCCATTGTTTTCCATCTTGGCAGATGGCTCTGTCTGTGTGTAAGCCAGCAGGAATTTCCATGTCATCCTTGACACTGCTAGCCTTTCTCAGCCTGCCAGCCGTGCTCATCCTTGTCCAAGGTAAATCTTTACCCTGTCATAAAGACATGCTAAAAATGTTGCCTTACTTGGTGGCAAGTCCCATTATCTAGTAATCTCGTTGTCAGAAATTGTTTCTTGTTTCAAATAAAATAATTTCCACCAGAGTCGAAGCCTGTTTTCTCTAAGTAAAATCCTATCATATAGATCAATGGTCAATAAATTTTTCATGTAAAGGGCCACGGCTGCTATTTTAGGTTTCTTGGGACATGATGTCTCTGCTGTAAAAAATTTGCGGTCAGACAAGATGTAAACCAGCGAACGTGGCCGTGCCCCAGGAGGGTCGTTGTGACAAAGTCAGTGGCAGGCTGCGGTCTGCCCACCCTGATAGAAACCTCCGGTCCTGTCAGCCTCTGTGGTGGTTGCTGTCGGGTGCCACCAGGTTGGTTCTAACTCACAGTGTCCCCATGTGACCGACGAGCTGCCCTGTAGGGTTTCCTGGGCTGTAATCTCGACAAGAGCAGATGGCCAGGTCTTTGCTCCTGCCAGCCTCATGGTCAGCAGCCAGGCACTTAACCACTGCGCTCCCGCTGTACTCCAGTAGCTTTTATTTTAGGTGTTTTGTGTTCTAATTCTTGGTCATCTTAGTGACTGTCCTCTGCGTTCTTGGTATTGTGAAACGCTGGTCCTAAGAACTGAGCCTCGGAAAGTGTTTCCTGTTTGACTTGCCTCGTTCGAATGTAAGTGCCACCAGGACAGAGGCTTTGTTTTGGTGTGGCTGGTACTCCCCATGTGTAGAACACAGTAAGTATTGAGCTGAAACAAGTAATGTTTTTCTCATGACTTTGTTGTGCCGTTGGTTCAGCCTTTCTGCCCCAGCGCACTTGAGACCCTGACCCCGTCAGCACCTTGCTCGGGTTGCCAGCTCTTCCCACCTCGGCTCTCCACCTGGGTCAGGAATGGGGGGTCACTGGAAAAGTGCCGCCCGCCCATGGTGTGTTCCTGTGCCATGTGGAGGTTTTGGTATAGTACTGGTTGGGGAGATTGGAGGGTGAGGAGGTCCCAACGGGGCAGGCAGTCCTTAGGAAGGGTCCCAGCCTTGTCACCAGTGATCAATGGCCACATTGGCCCTCCTTTGTGATTGTGTGTCCAGCTCTCTTGCCATAGGCACCTTTGCACTGTCTGTCCATGGATGGCCACTCTTCATCTATAAGTGGGTGACTTGAGACTTACTGTCTCTTGGTTCAGGTTCTGATTCCAGACAAGAGGCTGGATTGCTAAACAGTTAAGCACGTGGGTTTGGAGTTAAGCTTCTTGTGTTCATATCTGCATTTACAAGCTAGTTAATGCCAAGGGTGTCACTTAGCTTTGTGCCTTAGCTTTGTCCTCTGTAAAGCGAAGTTGGTCATTGGCTCCCTTCATACGGTGGAAGTGAGGCTTCGGTGACATGCACAGTGATTCAGACTGCTGGGGTGTTAGGAATGGTCTGTAAAATGTGGTGCCTTCAATGAAGAGCAGTGGAAGGAGAGAGGGCTTTACTGTCTGTAACTGGTGAGTTTAATGATTTTCATGGCTGAGGGTGACGGGCTGGATCACGTCAACTTGTCTGTCTTCCCCCTGCTCTGGCTGGGTCTCGTGGCAGAGAACGGGGTCTCTGCTAAGTGGATTTTTGTGAACACTGGTGGAAAAATAATGAAAGATGAGGGTTGAATGAGCCAGTTTTCACTTCTCAGAGTTCTTCTGTTTGTGTCCTTTCTGAAACGTATTTTGATTAAGACGCAAAAATAAATAAAATTCATCTTAGCATTGAAAATTCCAGACCATCTGTTTTCTGCGTAACTGTTAAGTGGTAGATGATCCCTCTTGGCGTCTGGGTGCTTCCGCTCTAGGTGAAGCGGCAGGGACAGTGAAAACTGGGAGTTCCGTGGTGAAATCAAGACATCCCTACGGAGTTGGAGCTGGGTGGGGGTGGGGGATTCTTGCTTCCAGGCCCTCGTGGTCTGAACAGCCTGGTGGGAAATGGAGGGCGTGTGCAGAGGAGAAAGGCTGCATCTGTTACCGTGGGACCAGAGGGCAGAGGACCTGGACCTGTCCTCGAAGGACCCACTCCTGGTGACATGACCACCATAGAACTTGCAGTGCTGGTTTGTCCTTACGGCGTTACTGGGGGTGGACAGCAGAGTTACTGTGACCAATTACAGTGTTACTGTTGTTTAGATTTGCAGTAATAATGATAAATAACTTAGTTGATGGACTGTGACTCCAAGAGGAGAATTTTAAAGATAATCCAGTAAGATGTGATTTCTGGGTTATAAACCAAAAAAACCAAACCCACTGGCATTGAGTTGATACCGATTCACAGTGACCCTATAGGACAGAGTAGAACTGCCCCAGAGAGTTTCTGAGGAGCACCTGGTGGGTTCAAACTGCTGAGCTTCTGGTGAGCAGATGTGGCACTTAGCCACTGCACCACTGGGGTGACGGTGAAAGTGCTGAGATGTCCTGCGCGCTTTAGAAAGGTGTTCATTGAGGGCTAGCCACATGCAGACCGGGAACAAGGCTTTGTTGGTAGAAGACTGACAGGAATCACACTGATGACTGTGACAGTGAGTGGTGGTGAGAAGATGGTGCCCGGGGAGAGGCTCGGAGGTTAGGGCCAGTGACAGGAATCACACCAACGGCTGTGATGCCCAGTGGTGGTGAGAAGATGGTGCCTGGGGAGAAGCCCGGAGGTTAGGGCCAGTAGGCGGCCGTGAGACCCCTGAACTAAAAGTCCCATGTAGCCGGAGCATGGAGTCAGGGAGCCTGGCGACCAGAGAGGCTGGAGAGGAAGACATGAAGCTAGCCAGCTGAGGGACGAAGGCTGCAGACTAGAGTGGAGTTGGCGTCACAGAGCTGAAGGCTGACAGGAAGTGTGTGTGCTGGATGAAAAGCAGAGCTTGGAGCTGGGGTAAGAGGGGACGCCAAGCAAGTTAGGGAAGTGAGGAGAGAGCCCTGCAAGCAAGATGAGGACAGTACTGAAGGTGGGCCCTCCTGGCGGGCGGGCGGGCCGGCGGCCGGAGCAGGAGCGCCCACCCCAGGCAGGCCCGCCTGACTGGCGTGGGTGCTGTGGTGACCTCCAGTGAGAAGCAGGGTTGCAAGAGACTAGGGAGGCAGAAGGGCGGTGAGGAAGTTGAGGTAGGAGCTATAAATCACCTGCTGAGAAGCTGCTGATGAGAGCAGTATTTATAGTTTTTTAAGTGCATTTGCCCACATGTACATTTTTACTCAGCTAAGGTAATCAATCTCATGACTTGTTTCAGATGAAAAAAAAGATATTGACCATGAGACGGTGGTTGAGGAACAGATCATTGGGGAGAACTCCCCTCCAGACTACTCCGAATACATGACCGGAAAGAAGCTGCCTCCTGGAGGGATACCAGGCATCGACCTCTCCGATCCCAAACAGCTGGCCGAGTTCGCCAGGTAAGTCACGAGCACTTGCTTTTGCTTGTAGAAAGTCCATTTGGGCCAGCTGTGGATCTGTGCGTGTGTGTGTGCGCTTGTGTCACAGTGGTGGTTTGTCGGCTTTCTCTAGGGAAACTTCTGGAAACAAAAGCAGTCAGTTTTGTTTGTAGTAGTAGCTGTGCTGGTAGTGTGAGGTTCAGCATTTCAGGCCGCTGGGGACAGTGAGCTGAAGTGAGTACTCCTTAGTTCCATCAGTGACACTGCTTCTGAAGAAACACACTCACACAGAGTTTGTTGGGAGGTGGACATGCGCCCGCCCTGCGCCATGGCCTCTGGACACGGGGGCACGGTGGACGGTGCTTGGCTCCCGGAGGCCAGGCTCTGTGCTAGGTGGTCCCACTGACTGTAGGAAAGGATGTCCTTGGTTCCTGTTCCAACAGGTCACCGGTTAAGCTCCAGTGTTCTGTTCATAGAAGCTGGCATGACAGGAAGAGATCAGACGTTGGTGACTGGGGCTGTGTGGCCGTGCGGGGGTGGGGGTCAGGTCAGGGCCCCTTGTGCCTTGGCAGACCCTGAGAAACTCTGGCTCTAGAAGTGCATATTGTAGTTCGTTTTTAACTTAGTATCACCTAACAAAGAGAAAAAGCCCTACCCTGTTCCTTTTTTTTTTTTAATTTCAGGTTGTATTGCCATTTATGTTTCAGATAGGATGCCAAATCAAATGTTGAATGCCAACCTCCCAGGGCTGTGTAGGGCACATGGTCAACACTGAGATTTGATTCATGGACAGATTGTATCAGATACTCTGCTACTGCTTAATATTGTCATATGTTCTGGTGGGTCTTCCTCATTTACCTAGAATTCCAGGGACGGAGATGGAATGGAGGGATCAGGGAAAGCTTGGTGGAGGAGGCAACATCCGAGCTGAGAGTCGGCCGACACGGAGTGTTGGTGGGTTGGCGGGGGTCCACGGTGGGGCCTCGGTGCTGGAGCAGCCTGACACAGTGGAGCGGTGCAGGCGCGTTTCCAGCCTGTTGCCGTCACGTCGATTCCAGCTCCTGGCAACCCTACAGGGCCGAGTAGAATTGCCCCGCAGGGCCTCTGGGGCTGGACTCTACAGAGCTGGCCCCCACAGCTTCCTCCCGTGGAGTGGCCGGTGGGTTCAAACCAAACTGCTCCCCTTTCTGTCAGCGGCCGAGCACCTACTGACTGGGCCACCAGGACATGTGCTGCATCATGTATGTTCAGAACTCTTGAAGCCATCAGGTTTGCCTGGGAACTGGGGTCCTTAGAGAGAAACCCGATCAGGAAGGCCTGTGAGTCTCGGGCCATGTTACATGGACTTAACAGGCAATGGGCTGCCACTAACGGGTTTTGGAGCAGTAGAGAAGGGACTGCGTGATCAGAGCTCGTAAGTCCAGAGGCTTATTTTCCACTGTGTTCTGAGCTGGGTGGGTGCAGGTACAAGCAAGAAGTGGGACAGAGCAGTTGAACAGGAGTCAGTGAGGGCTGGAGCTGAAGCTGTGGCCGCCAGACGGGGAGAGAGTAGACACGACAGCAGCTACAAGAGACGAAGGGAAAGATTGCCAAGCTGGCTGGCTGTCTGGAAGGAGGGGAGACAGCAGAGGAGGGTCTCAAGTGACACAGAGAACGTCATTCCCTGGATGATGGGGGAAGCCGGGAGAAGGTGCGGGTTTGGAGTTCAGCAAGGCGGTGTTGGGTTTTACGTGGTGGTAAAGGACCCACATTGGAACTTGGGTGGTTTCATTTAGGAAGTAGGGTTAGATTCTTACAGTGGTGGATTCCATGAAAGTGGTAAAATCTTTGACAGGGAAGTTGGGAAGAGAACGACACCAGCTTGAGACCCTGGGAAAACTGTGTAGTTGGAGAGGAGGAGAAACCAGAGACTGAGGATATAAGGGTTGCTCTGATGAGGGGCTGCATCATGACGGAACAAGTGAAGGAGTTTCCAGAAGGTCCAGGGGAGGGAAAAATAAGATCTGGGTGGATTCTACACTGGAGCAGAGCAGGGGGCTATAGGTTGGTTCTGAAGAGTGGGGACCTGTCGAGGGGAGCAGTAGAAGTAAGGAGAAGTGGTGGCCCTTGGCACTGCTCACTTGTTGGAAAAACTGAGGCAGCTGGTCAGATAGCTCATCCCCATCCCCCTGGGCAGAAAACCCAGGGTGTTTGGGTCTCGGGTGCACACCCCAGGGTGGGCTAGGGCTTGCATGGGCTCCCTAGGTGATCTTGCTTCTTCAGGTCAGGGTGGCCTTAGCCCACCCTCTTGAAGGACCGGACCACCCACAGGAATGCCACAGGCCAGAGGTCGCTTGTAGAATTTCGTGACACCAGGGATGAAGAATGTGAAAGCTTCCAGGGTGAAAAGTCAGGTCACCTAGAAAAAGAAATGATAGTTAGACCTGAAAGAGATTTTCAACAGAAGAAGAGAATTAGAAGACATTTGGAGCCTTGCTTTTAGGATTTCCAAGGAAAAATTACTATAAACATGCTGTCAAGTACAAAGGTAAATTAATGACAATCTCAAACACTGGAGGATTCATTCTACATGACATGCACCTTTTCCATGGAGGGCAGGTTGTCCTCCAACAAAATGATAGAACATCCAGGTAAGACTTCTTGAGAAACAGAGTGAAAAGAAAACAAGAAGGCAGTTGTGCAGTGGGCTGGAAAAGAGCCTGTTAGGGTTAGAACAAGAAGCCAGTGGGCTGTGAGAATCCCTGGAGAGAGGTCTGTTTTCTTCAGTAGTGAGCACTTAGAACAAAAAGTTGAAAGGACTGGGTGGCATGAGGGGGTCCTTGAAAAAAGAAAGGCAATTAGAAACTCCCTAAAAAGAGAGGAGGAGAAGACTAAGCATAGGCTAAAAGTGGGGGATAATTTTGAGCAGTATTAAGAGCGAAAACTCATTTGAGCCTATTGTAGGAAAACTCTTCTTGGTGCTAAAACTATTGTGTTGAAGTTACAGAGCAAGCAGTGTGAGTCTACAAAGATGCCATATAAGAATTCTGATCACAAGGTGGGAAATATAGAACATAACTTCAAATTTTCATGGGCTGTAGACTTTCTGGAGACCCGGAAAGTAGATGAACCCCCTCAAACTATTACTCTGTCATCGTCATTGAACCTTAAACCAAATAGATAGTCTGATATCATCTTAAAATCGAGTAGTTTGGCTTAACTAGTTTAAAAAAAAAAGTCTGCTTTGAGCATTATATTTTTTTAAGAATTACCTGTCTCAGATCCTGTTAACAGCAGCTCAGATTAGGCAGGAACCTTAGGAGCAGTGAGTTTATGTTAGTAAGGGAGAAACAGCTCAGAAAAGGAGTGAAAATGCTTACACAAGTCAAAGAATGCAGTCTCGGTCACCAAATTGTACATGTAGAAACTGCTGAATTGGTGTATGTGTTTCTGTATATTCTCAACAACAAAATACGTACAATTTAGGGAGGAAAATCATCTGTGAGAACAAGTGGTCAACAGTCATTTGAAAACAAAGAGAAGGTAAGGGGGATGGGTAGAGTAGATGAACAGGAAACAGAATGACCAGAGTGGAAAGGAGAATGTCACCAAGGTCACTGGATAACTGGTACAGAAATCATTGAATGGGAATCTAAACTGCTATATAAACTTCCAGTGAAAACAGTAAATTGGTATATATATTAAAAAAAAGAAGAAGAAGAAGTTGGTCCTGGCACACTGTTTAATTGTGTGTAGTAAGCAGTAACGACAACATTGGGCTTTTTTGTTTGTTTTTCTTTTTGCCTTCTTTAATGAACCTCCTGAAGGTTTCATCATTGTATGCAGAATAGAAGAAAATCTTGTTTATCATGACATTGTCCTGGTGTGGCGTGTGAGGTGGATCAAAACCTGGGCTCCTCTCATCCTGTTTTACTGAGTCTTTGGAAGAGAAGGGCGTGTAAACCTGCATAGACCTTTCTGGTCAAGGCAAGTGATGGCGAGAGGTGCCTGAGCCTGGTACCCTATTAGAAGGAACTTCAGATTTTAAGAATGCATCTGACAGTTGGGCAGGACTTTGCTGAGGCCCCAGAATTGAGGACCAGGACTCTGAAATCTGAAGACAGACAGACCAGGTATCAGACTGGTTGGGAGCAGATCACTTCTTGGCTTCTTAAGATCCCCTGAACTGGTTCTGCTGGTCCAGCTGTCACCCTTCCACTTGGTGGCTTCCTCAGCTGTTGGCTTCAGGTGGACCGTTGGCTGCCTTTCTGTCTCTTCCATCTACTGGGTCAATAGGGAGCTCAGTTGGACTGGAAAGGGACACAAAGGTAGATCACATCAGGTGCCTGCTGCACCAAGCTTAGACTGCTCAGTAAGCCAGTTAGATACGCAGGTAGGCAAGTGTAAGGAGGAGGAACTTGGACTCGAAAGTCATGGTAGTGGAAGGGTGGGGCCATGGGTTATTGGTTATTGAGTTAAATCAGCCCCAGATTGGTTCATTTTTGTGAGTGGTCCCCACCTCGAGGCTCCCTGGTAGGGTTACTGTAGAGAGACAATGTGGTAGGGGGCCTTCAGACTCATCAGTGTCATGATGTGAGTGTGCGCCGTGTGGACTTCATAGTTTTTACTTGAAGACGTGACTTAGTTGTCAAAGTGCTGCGTCCCTTTTATGTAGGGCCACATTATTCTCTGCACAAAAAAGGGGGAGAGGTGAGTTATGCTTTCAAGTGGTGGCCATGTGACAGTCTTCTGTGCCACCAGCAGATTGGTGGTTCTGTTTTAGAAGTCAGCTTCCTACCCTGACTTTGCAGAGGTCAGACTTATTTGTAGTAAGAAACCGCTGCTTCTGAAATGTTTGACCTCTGTTGCAGCTGTATTTGTTTGTTTAGCTCAGTAAGAGCTTTGGGTTTCCACACGCCCTGCTGAAATTGGGCCAGGAAGTTCCTGCAGTTTCTGGTCCCAGCGCCAATGTTGGCAGTGGTGTCCTCCCATAGAGGCAGAGTGAGAGGTTCTGGAACCAGCTGTCATGGCCTGGGAGCATGCTCTTGGCTGTCACCTGAGCAGGAAGTTTTCTGTTGGGCACCATGCCCCTCCACCCACATGACGAGGGATTCGTTGAGACCTGCCTTCTACCTTACTTGCTTGAGTCTCTCCCTTCGTTGACAGGGTGGTGTGGAGCGCCAGAACCTTCTGAGTTGTCAAGCGCAACTGGCAGGTGATATTTTAAGAATGAATTAATTTTTAGCTAGACCCATTTAACACAACCAGTGACAATAATAGCCGTCATTTCCCCCGCGCTCAGCACACGTCATCTCTTCTCATGCTCACAGTTCTAAAGTAGGTGGCATTACACCTTCCCCAGAGTAGGAAAGTGAGGCTGAGCAGTCCCAGCATTTGCTCAGGGTCGCACAGCTTAGGGAACATCCTGTGTGTCCCACGGGCTACTCCTCTGGCGGCCCTCCGTGACCTCTCAGTGGTCCTGGAGGGTTGGGAGGGACCGGAAGTGACAGAATCGTAGTCTTCATTAACAAAGCAGAGCTTGGAGTCAGACAGAGCACATGGTTTGGGAAAATGACTTCTTCACTGTTTACACTCAAATGATGTTTAAAAGTTGCCAACACACGCACTTCTTCCTTTGCCGTTCCTTAGTAAGACGGATGATTTGCCAAGGAGCGTAAAGGTGGCCGAACTCAAACTCTCAGCAGCCTCCTGGAATCCGGAGCAGGCTGGAGGGTGTCCAGATATGCTCTGAACTAACTCTCTGCTCACCTGAAGGAGATAGCTTCTTGTTAACACCACTACCTTTCAAAGTCAAGTTTATTACACATAATACTATGTTTGCAGACAGCCAAGATGACCATTTTGTTTTAGAGCTCTGTTCAGGAGGTCTGGCAAACACAGTCATGTCACCATCTCCACAGTCAAACCATGGGACACATTAGGGGACTCTTATTCTGAACTGGAAAGATTGAAACTTGGTTCTTGTTTGTTTTAATATTTCAGTGGAAGGAAATGTGATCTGGGAGTCATTATGCTTTAAACGTGGATCCAACTCCAGGTGGCGCAGTGGCACCATCGTTTTTATCGTGCCCTGTATGGTTCTGTGACGTCAGGACCAGAGGCCAACATTCGTTGGTATTTGAGCTAACAAAAGCCAGTTCAGAGCCCTGTCCACACGGAGAGCTTAGAAAGTATTTACTGGCTGATAGAGTAACCCCCTAGTTAGGAGAAAGGAGGAGCGTCTGCAGGCCTGGGGTGGGCATAGGGGTGCTGGACTGGATTTAAGTAGGAAATACGGAGCATCTCGATAAACTCGGTGGAGACAGGTGCTAGCTGCTAGGTGTGTCGCTGCACTCGCTCTCCAGGGGTTGGAAAGTGCACCTGGGCGATTGCATGGGTTGGGTTGTCAGAGAGTAAGTGTTGTTCAGGATTGAGGGTACAGGCGAAAGAAAGATTATTGTTAGGGCCTTGGATAACTTCCAGGGGACCAAAGCAATTTTTCATAGGAGGTGGTGCAGACTGACTGTCACGGAGTCACTGACGGATCAGATACAAACCCGTGAGTTGGGGGATGAGACGGCCAAAGGAGAGTCTGTTTTAGAGATTAAAATTGTTTTCTGTAGTTTTTCAGGAGCTCTTAATTTCTCACCCCTCCACCACATTCACATCTATAGGGAGTATTTGGAGAGAGAGTGTAACAGGGGCGACAGGTTGGTTCAGTGGAGATGGCAGGTGGGGAGGACACTGAATCTCGGCCAGTGCGCTGCATGGTAATTCCACGCGGGGCTCTGTCTCAGGACAGGACCCTTGTGACTGTGGAAATGGCTGAAGCCCACCCAGTTCTGAAAGAAATCAATGAGAAATGAATTTCCCCCTATCTTTTCTTCCCTACCACCTCCCCTGACCGGAATACTGTGGTCAAGATTGAGCAGTGTATGAAGGGGTATGTGGTGGCCCCCCATCCACCAGGTCCAAGGTCGCCTCCCCAGACCAATGGAGCAGTTTCTTGTGTTGTCTTCTGATGATATTTCATACTTAGGTGTATGTATCAATAATTCTCCATTCAAAAGGAAACCATTCTCTGCCTTGTTTTCTAATGGTATGCCTTAAAGATCCCTGTCCATTAGAAGGAATTGGACCCACTGTTTGGTTTCTTTTTGAGTAGTTTTATCAGGACTTCTCTCTTTATGATGCTTCCTTTTTCTAGGACTCCTTACTTTCAGAGCAGCTGTCTTGGACACCTTGTCTTGTGCCAGCTGGCAGAACCATCATGCTTGTCTGGGATGTTGATTGTGTTTTTTTAGAGGGTTGCAGGAAAGAGAGAGAGAGTGTGTGTATGTGTTTGAACTTCATAGGGTGTAGTGCCGTTTAGAGGGCACTGACAGCTGTGAGAACATAGATGCACGCCTCAGTAGCCCTGTCTGTAAAGTGGGTCAGCTGCATACATGGTACAAGGTACATAACCACCTCCTTCAAGGAAGCATTGTAGACTCTGAGCTTTTATACTTAGAAGGAAGATGCTTTAGCAGCTGTTTGATTTATGTGAGTTCAGTCCACGCAGTCCTACAAATCCATCTCCCCCCTCTCTCCCTCTCTGTCTCTTCTTTTTTGTAAGAATGAAGCCAAGAAAAATTAAAGAAGATGACGCTCCGAGAACAATAGCCTGCCCTCATAAAGTAAGTGATGCCGGGGACATTGGTCACCAAGCTGGTCATGAAGTTTCAGGGTGCTTATAAGAAATTTGCATCTTTATTTCCATCTTCATAATTGAGATAAAGTAAGAACTAAAATCTTTGGTTTCTAAATTCAAGGGTCTACATTTTGTGATGTAATCGTTGTTGCTGAGCAAAGGCCACTTAAATTCCATTCCATCAAACACAATATTGGGCACGAGTGTCTTCGCACTGTTGAAGTCAGTCTTAAGGCTGGGCGTGGGTCTTGCCCATGGATCTTGCCCATGGACCGTTATGGGTCCGTAGGCTCATCAGTGAAATTGGAAATGATTTTGGATGTTGTTAAAATAAGCCTTATAAGACTTTATGATTTCCTTTGCCATTTTCTTAATGTACCCTTTTAACTGTATGTGATTAGAGGGGCATTTGAACTGTTTTCAGATGTGATTCACCTTTGAAAGGAGAGGATGGCCTGCAAAGTCCTGGGGGTGAGGTCTGCTTTCAGCCTTAGTTGTGACAGTAACACAAAACAAAACTGGTGGCATAGGTGCCCAGAAGTAAAGGGAGAGACTGAGTGGCAGAGCTGACTCTGGAGGAGGATCAGGGTGGCTTCCTGATTTCGCCCGGGATGACTCGGCTCCTGCCTGCTCTTTGTGTCCTTTGTAAGGCTCTTACCTTGGAGATGTTGGCAAGGAAAATGTTTGCTCTTGGGGCCAAAAAGAAACAAGCATTTGAAAACAGTTGTGCCTCCCTCCGCGCCCCGCCATCTCTGTAGCTTCTCTGTGCGCTTCCTTCTGGTTAATCTGTGTGGGTTCCATTTTCCAAATGGCCGCTCCACCTGGAGGAGAAGGTGACACACCTGTGGCTTGCCTCCCTTGGTTGTGGAGCTGTCAGTGGTCGGCGTGTGCTGTCCTTCTGTCATGCTGTCTTGTCATCCCCCAGTCACTCCATTAGTGGGCAACAACTGCAGAAGAAATTGAGGCCCCGCTTCTCTGGAGCACCACCCCATCTGCCTCGGTCCGCACTGCATCGCTAGTCAGCTTGCCTGCTTCTGCTTTCCTGGTGTCTCACCCAATAAATTTCTTCTGTAGTTGCCATTCCTTGGAGACCCTCTTGCTTCTTTCTCTGTCAAGAAGGGGAAAGAGGCAGAGAGAAGAGGGAGCACTAGGCGATGGAGAAAGACAGCCATTCTTGCAGCACAGAATGTGGGGCCCACCACAGGTAGCGGTGGCCTGCCGTCCTTTTAACTCCCTTTCTGTATTGGTGCTTCTGTTACTTCATTTGGGGGACATCCTTGGGTGAGGCAGCCGCTGTGGTGAAGCCGGGAGCCAGCCTGGCAGGTTCTACTCCTGCCTCAGCTGCTCTGGGAGCGTGACCTTGGGCGAGTCTGAAGGACCTCGTGGAGCCTCAGTGTCCTCATCTGTAAACAAGGGGTTCTCATTAAATGATCAGGCCTTTTTCAGCTGTCTGGTTTTTGTATTAAATCATTTATCAGTATTGTACTGTAATGCTAAGTAAAATGGAAGCTGGGGGGTTGAGCAGGCAATTGTGTCTCCCCTCTGGGGTTGGGGGGGGTGTGTCTGAATCTGTCGGTGAGGGCTGTTGTGTGGCAGAAGCGCGTGAGCCCTCATCGAGTCGGCAGTGGGAACCACTGAGCCTCTTTCTGTTTCAAGGGCTGCACAAAGATGTTCAGGGACAACTCCGCCATGAGGAAACACCTGCACACCCACGGCCCCAGGGTCCACGTCTGTGCCGAGTGCGGCAAAGCCTTCGTGGAGAGCTCAAAGCTAAAGCGGCACCAGCTGGTCCACACTGGAGAGAAGCCCTTTCAGGTAGAGCCTCCCCTCCCCCCTGCCCCCTCCCGTGTGCCGGCGCACTGTGGCTCCAGCATGGTGGCCCGGGAGCATCCGAGAGCACCTTACCCTTAGTGAGAAAGCTCAGCCGAGACACGGGCTGTCAGGTAGCATTAGGGACACTAGGAGGACACCGCAGTGCTCAGGGTGAGCCTGGAGCAGCGTTTCCAGGATGTGCCCTGTGGCCTGGCAGTCCTGGGTGTTGTGGTGCTAGTAGGGCAGAATTACCAGCTCGTCGGCCTGGGCTTCTGAAACGTATCGTGTGAGAGTAGGTAGAGACGGCATTTTGCCTCGATGTTAGAAGCCTGGAGATACTGCCCGTAAATCTGATGTTGATCTTTTTGGTTATTGACACCGGAAACATTCTTGATCATTAGTTTGCTGTTGGAGATTCGTTTGCTGCTAAAAAAGTAGTAGACAATTACTTCAGTGGAAGCCTGCCATTTTGCCAAGGGTGGTGTTGAACCATTTCGTTGAGGGCTGTCTCTGGGTTTTGGGAGATGTCCAACATGCAGAGTTGGGGATCTCTGCCCGCTGATTGTAGAGGCCACCTGGAAAGTTCACCCAGGGCAGGGAAGAAAGGTGGCTGTGTCTCAGCAGGGTGCTCCCGGCACCTCAGGGTCCGCACCGTGGCCAGTGGGCTGACTTTGGTCTTTCCTCAACAGTGCACGTTCGAAGGTTGTGGGAAGCGCTTTTCACTGGACTTCAATTTGCGCACACATGTGCGGATCCACACCGGAGACAGGCCCTATGTGTGCCCCTTCGATGGCTGTAATAAGAAGTTTGCTCAGTCGACTAACCTGAAATCGCACATCTTAACACATGCTAAGGCCAAAAACAACCAGTGAGAGGAAGAAAGGAGCCCTTCTCGGCCTCGGGGAGCAGCTTCTAGGAGTGTGATTGCGGATAAACATGCCTCTCCTTTGTATATTGTTTCTAGGAAAGATTTTAAATATGAATCCTACACACCTAAGGGACATGTTTTGATAAAGTAGTAAAAATTTAAACAAACAGAGAAACTTTAATAAGATGACATTGCTAAGATGCTCTATCTTGCTCTGTAATCTCGTTTCAAAAACACGGTGTTTTTGTAAAGTGTGGTCCCAACGGGAGGACAAGTCATGAACTTCGCATCAAAAGACAATTCTTTATACAACAGTGCTAAAAATGGGACTTCTTTTCACATTCTTATAAATATGAAGCTCACCTGTTGCTTACAATTTTTTTAATTTTGTATTTTCCAAGTGTGCATATTGTACACTTTTTGGGGATATGCTTAGTAATGCTATGTGTGATTTTTCTGGAGGTTGGTATCTTTGCTTGCAGTAGATTTTCTTTAAAAGAATGGGCAGTTACATGCATACTTCAAAAGTATTTTCCTGTACAAAAAAAAAAGTTATATAGGTTTTGTTTGCTATCTTAATTTTGGTTGTATTCTTTGATGTTTAACACATTTTGTATAATTGTATCGTATAGCTGTATGGAATCATGTAGTATCAGATATTAGATGTGATTTAATAGTGTTAATCAATTTAAACCCATTTTAGTCACTTTTTTTTCCTCCCCGAAAAATACTGCCAGACGCCGGTGTTGAGTGTCATTTCCTTGCCTGTTGGGTCACAGAAAGCGGTGCTCAGTTGTAGGATGTATTGTACCTCTGGACACGCGACGTGTCCATCCCGTGTGACAGAAAGGCCAACAATAAAATGGGGTCCTGAAGGAAGAGGATGGCAGAAAAAAGTTCTGTAAGCACAGTCTTATTTTCTTTTGTTGTCCAGAATAATCCTAACTCTTGAGCCTCCCAGAAATTGGAAGCTAAATAAAGCAATTCAAGTTTCCTTATTTTGCACTCAGTGACAGTGATTTGTGACTGAAGACACACATGGGTATTTTAACACTTCCTGCATGTAGTGAAACGCTGAAAGGAAAGAGTAGGCAGCCAGCAGGCGACGAGGCGCTACCTCAGAGCGCCCCAGCCCAGGCCTGATGGCGACTTTGATTTTGTTCTCCTCGCCGACATGTGACGGACGCGGTCTGGATGGGCCTGTGTGCGTTCTCCAGGTAAGGTGCTGACTGATAGTGGGTGCGAGCAGAGGGGAAGACGGGGCTCTGCCGTTCCTCAGGCCGCCCTCTAAGGCAGCGCAGCAGGGCTGTGGCTTGTCTGGCAAGAAGAGAGTCGGGCAGTTGGAACACCTTGGGGCCTTCCTCCGTGGAGTCCTGAAGTGCTAGCCAGCGAGGCCCAAGCACCCTCATGACACTGCCCTGCTGCGTGCGGCCTGGCCGGGGACTGGCTGCCCAGAGAGCTGCCCTCAGTGGGCACTGTGCCCCTCACGCAGTGACCTCTCAGGTGGACGAGACAGCTGCCAGGATACAGCAGAAGCCCAGTTAAAAGACCAAATGCAGACATACCATGTGTCTTTCTGTGCGGTGTGCCAGACCCATGATACGTAAGAAACCAGTGCATTCCAGGTTCATGTATCAGATGTCTAAGATGTCACCAGGTGCACGTGAAGCCAGTCTCTCGCAGCTTCTGTGTCGCTCCTGCCCAGGAGGATTCATGATCTGGTGACAGTGACCTTGTGGCTCTCTGGAATTTTGAAGTGCCTTCTGAATCACATATGAAAAATGTAATTTGAGACACACTTCTTTAAAAAAGTCTATATTCAGAATTGGTAATCCATTGAGTAGTTTGGTGAAACTGAGTCAATCAGAAGAACCTGATGTCCTCTGGGTGAGCCAGGTTCGACTGCAGCTGCCGGTGGAGAGGTAAGCACGTGGCGGAGGCCTCTTCTGGGCCAAGTGCCTGGGTGCTGACGTGTGGTTCTGTGGTGGACGCGGGCAGAGGCCTCCACGGGTGGGCGCCCGTCCCTTCCCTTGCTGCCTCAGGCCACCTCACCCACACTTTGTCTGTACCACACTGGAGCCTGGCTCAGATGGTGTCCTCAGGGCACCTGCCCCGGGGCCCACAGCAAAGGAGACCTGTGCTGAGGGCACTCCTGCCGGACGCTGACCCAGGCCCAGAAGCCCCTGGGCAGGGCTGTGCCTTGATGGCTTGTGGGGAGGCCTTTGGCTGTCTCTCCCATCCTTTCTGTCTCAGAGCGGAGTGGTTGCTGCGCCCCTCAGCTCTGTCTTTGCGTCTTCTTGGGTCTGCAGAGTTCATTTCTGTAAGCAGTCTCATTGGGGTTTGATAAAAACTCAGTGTCTAGATTCCTTGAGGACATGGCACTTCACTGGACAGCAACGGAGGTGGCCAGTCAGGGGCAGTGACGCCAGGAGCGGAGGCAGTTCTCACTGGGTTTGATGGAAACCCATTTGGTTGTGGTTAGAATATATAATTTTGCTAAAAATGTAATTTATTAGTTTGATATTGGTGTTCTAACAGTGAGTCAGTTGTCTTGAGGATTATTCTGATTTCTGAGTGATACCGATGACATATTTTCGTAATCCGAGCTAAACTAAATGCATGTTTCTAGCATATGTAATATAGAACTCCAGAGAAGATGTTTACACTTAACAAGATGTTGTTTTCTATTTTTGAATTTCTTCTTCTCCCCCTTTTTGGTGGTGGGGTTAGGGGGGAGCATATTTGTACAAAGAACCGTCACCTCAGAGTGACATTTATTTTCCAAGGTGACACTGAATTCATGCTGTTACTTTCACATGGTGTTTGCTTTTCCTAAACTCAAGACCCGAGGATTTGAGGAAAATCAAGATGTGTGTCCTGTGTGGTGTCCACGTACAAGTCCTTTTCAGCGTTGCTTGGTTCAGTCTCTGTGGTGAAAGGCAGACTTGTCACACAGTCATGTACTCGGTGCCTGCCAGTGTGGCCCACCAGAATCCTAGTTCACGTCTTGACCATGGACGAAGTCACTGACAGCCAGCGGGACCCGTGGAGACTCGGGGTTAGGTCTCAGCTGCTCGGGGGTGTGTGCACATGGGCCTCGCTGTCACCCCCATAGGGTGCCCATTCCCTGCGTGGTGAAACCGAGCCGTTGTACCTCAGATCCATTCAAACTGGAAGTTGTGACCACGGCCCCTGGAAACGTGGTGACAGCCGAGTGGATCTCTCTCCCTCAACACCAAGCAGAGCACGCGCCCCTGGCCGCCTGCGTTTTCTGACCGTTGTGTGATCTGGGGTCAGGGTAGCTTAGGAAATCCATTGGTTCATCTGTGATTCCATCAGCTCCTCCTCCTCTGCGCATCCTTTAATATGTCACTATCAGTGAGAACAAGGCTTCCAGAGACCGAAACACAGGAGAGCTGGTGCCACTCACAGGTGTCCCCATGCCACCCTGACCTGTTCACCTGTAGAGGCTTTGGGCAGCTGCTCTCTGGCCAGGCCTTTAGGGCACCTGTCTGTCTTCTGTGGCCCATGGCACTGGTGAGATTGAAGCGTGTCCTCAGAGGCCAGGCCCTTTGGGTGCTGCCGGGTACATCCTGCCCAGAAGGTGGAGGAGAAAGCCAGAACTCCAGCACCCCAGTGCAGAGGGTGGGCTCTCCAGGTCTGCGTGGAGGCATTTGGCCTAATGGCTAGCTAAGTCTCCCTTCAATCAGTGACCTTTGATTGACTGTTGACACTGCTCAGATGGCTCAGTTGGCCCAAGGAGGGTTAGTGTGTCGGTCCTTGAGACCAGGACAGGTCCTTGACAGCCAGGACAGGGCTCATCCTCCGTCTGCTGAGCAGTTTGACCCACAGCAAGCTTTGTAAAGGCTAAAGGGGCTGTGCGACAGAACTTGGCATGATGTCAGCACTCCATTCCCACAAGCCTGGTGCAGACCCTTAGCTGTGCTGCTGGGCCTGCCCCGGGGTTCCGGTCAACATCGTGGGACCCTGGAGAGGGCGCAGGTGGGCATGTCATCTTGCGGAGCATGACTCTTTTTTCTCAGATTGACTCCTTTTCATGTAAGACTCAGCTGCCATGAAAAACGATGTTGGGGTGCTGTGGGGAGGAGGCCATGGTTGGGCCGTGTCCTGTAGGTTGCCTTGTAGAGGGGAGAAGGCACCTGTACCAAACAGTAACCTTCCTAGGGCACCTGGAAGTGTGATGAGGTGCTGTGAACTGCTGGTGGTGACTGGTCATAGAAAAGCTCTGTTTGTATTCACTTGCTGGTCACTTGTGTAGGCCCTGGTTCAAGGACTTGAGCCGTGTGTCTCCTGTACATCTTCTTAAGTGTTCTTTGCCATTTCTGGGACTGTCCTTGGTTTCTCCTTAGCTCATAGGTCATAGACGCAGAAATATTATAGTATTTAAGGCATCTGCATCCAGCGTCAGATGGTTTTGCATCCAGAAAAACATTTACTAGGTCATTTTGAAGTACCACGCATGTGTAACATGGCTCTATAAACTATAATAAAGGCATATTGTTAAGCTTTTTAAGGCCTGTCTTTCTCGTTTGTTCCTCACTCTTCTGAACTACCACCTCCCGTCACACTCTGACCTGGGCAGGAAGCTCCTACCTGGGTTGATGGCTGTGGCCCAGATGGGTGGAAGCTCCCAGGATGCAGTCTCCATCAGCAAGCAGTGCTTCCTGAACATGGGACCACGCAGGACCCCACCCCCACCCCCCATGAGTGGCTCCATCCCTGAGCAGAAAAAGTGGCTGAATTGCAGCCCGGGAGGTCATTGGGGGCTTTAGAATTGTTGTCTGCGGTATAGGACCCCAGACAGAAATGAAACTAGTCCTTGGCTGCATAGAGCCATGCCAAACCTTTCAGACACATCATTTAATCCTCCTCACCACCCCTTAATGGAAGCCCTGGTTCTGTAGGGGTTAAGTGCTGCATCTGCTAACCAAAACATCAGCAGTTCAAAGTCATTGCGTACTCTGTGGAAACTATGGGGCAGGTCTACTCTGTGTTGTAGGGTCACGGTGAGTGAGAACGGACTTGGAGGCAGTACACTTGGTTTTTGGCTACCACCCTTTGGGGTGTCCAGGAGCCTTAAGTTTCATTTGCAAAGGTCTGGGAACTGGAGTTCAAACCTGGCCTGCTGCTGCACTCTGCCTGCCACTGGCCCCTTGATCTGAGTTAATCTCCCTGGATCCCCTTTCCAGGAAGCCCTGGTCCTTTGGCCTGTCTGCCAGCACAGCAGCCATCACTGGGCCGGTCTCCCTGGCTGGAGTCTCTGACATCCCTGACCTTGAGCGGTTCCCCATTCCTGATCAGAACTCAGCCTTCGCCTGGCGTCAAGGCTGTGGGGCTCAGCTCTGCAGCAGGTAGCTGTGCCCCCGTGGCCTGCCTCTCCCTGGCCTGTTTTCTTCCTGAAGTTTCCCATCTATTGTTGCACTGCCAGGTTGATTCATTTCTTCAGCAAATGCTAATTGGGCATTATGGAGATGAATGAGTAAAATGCTGAGTGGGGGGCGTGGGAGGACGGAGCCACGTGCCAGCCTGGAAGTGACCACCAAACTGCCTTCCATCACGGGGGCTGGCCGCACGTGCCCGGTGTTCGCCCGACCCTGCGAGGGGCGCAGGAGCTCACAGCCTGGCCTGTAACTGGGCCGGAGCGCGGTGGTCCAGCAACAACAGCTGGTCGCGCTGGAGTTGTGGTGACAACTCCTGTGTACCACCAAGGGCTGGGTGTTCGGAGGTAGACCGCCCGATCTGTGCTCTGCGGGGTCTCTGGCGAGGCTCAACGGCCCGGGGCCCTGCACCACCCCGGAACTCCTGAGCGCGAGGGTGCACCCCCACTTCCTGCCACCAGAGGGCAATGCGCACCAGCCCCGGCTCCGCCCAATGCGCCCCACAGTGGGCGCTGCCGCAGACGCGGGCCCCAGGGAGGCCGGGAGGGAGAGTGTGCCCCCAGGAGACGTGGGGAGGGCGGAGTTGGAAAAATGTAATGCCCCAGTGTGCCACCTGTGTTTCCTGGATCAGAAGAGGTCTGGGACCACCTCTTATTCCACTGGGCAGAGGCGCTCGGCCATCTGAGAGGCCCGGAGGGCCAGCGGCCCAGGGTGTCTGCTGGATGGGTGGGCGTGGGACAGGACTGGCTCGGGGCCTGGGTGGAGGCAGAGGCCGGGTGTGGGAGGAGATGGGGGGCTTCAGTATGTCCAGGCAGTGAAGAGCTGGTCATTTTAACCCTGATGCCCTCCCAACTGGGTCTGTCACCCTCATAGCAGACGTGGGGGTGGGGGCTCCTCCCTGTCACCATCAGTCTCCCACTTTGGACCAGAGGAGCCCTTCCAGACCAATTGTGAGTGCCTACAGGCTCTGCTCCGTCAGCCGCAAGCCCCCCACTGTGGTAACACCAGACACCCTCTACCAACCGCACACCCTGATTTCGCTGGTGACAAGTGACCTCTCTGGTGACCGGCATCTGGCCTATCTGCAACCACCTGGCCGTTGGCTCCTGGAGCTCATCTACACCGACCCTTGCTCCTCTGGTCTGAGGACCCAGCACCCTCACAGACGGCCCTCTTGCCTTCCCAGCACTGCCCCCGGCTGTCACCTCTTCACTGTCCCCAACCCAGTCCCACTAGGGTGAGGACTCACCAACCACACTGCCAGGCCTCAGGCCGGGGCGCAGCAGGTGCCTGGCTTCCAAGGATGATGGATAGTCTTCGGCACCTCAGGCACCCCACCCCCCCTTGCCTCTCAGCGTCCCCTGCCCTGCAGCTGAGAGTCCCCTGGGTGACCCCTGAGCCCTGTGCTCTTCTGCTTACATGTTTATCTTACTGGGTCCTCAGGCTGCCATTAGCACCACTCTGCAGATGAGAAAACTGAGGCTCTCAGAGATTTACCAGACAAGGTCATGCAGGCAGGACCACAGGGCTGCTCTGACAGCAGAGCAGGAAGCGGGGAATGCAGCCTGCCTCTGCACCACAAAAATGAAATCCCACCCTCCTAAAAAAGACAAAAAGACAAACAGAACTTTATTCCCTCTGCACTGTAAGTACAATTGTCCCACCACATACAAAGCTGGCATTCTTGGTAGTGACAATCTGCTTCCCGGACAAGTTGGTCACGCTCCTGAGGAAGCTGAGCAGTGCTCAGGGCAAAGAGCCAGACCCGCCCTCATGCCCTCAGACACCAACCAGCTGTGTAGACACCCACCTCCCCCAATCCACTCACAGGACCTCTGCTCCACATCTTCAGGGCAGGGGCTCCTGTGCCTTCCTCTGCCTGCAGGGCCCTCTTCTGCTCCAAACTCTGTGCCCACTTTCACACCCTCTGGGAAACACCATTCGCTGGGGAGGGGAGAAAATGTCTTGAGCTGGTCCAGCCCTGGACTGCAGGGGTCTCATATGGCTGCTGCCCCTGTGGAAACTTCTGGACACCTGGGGGAAGCTGGACTGGCAGTAGTGGGTCAGAATCACAGACATCAGCTGACCCATGTCCCCACCTCACAGAAGGGCGGCCTGAGGCTTAGAGTGCAAGGATTTCTCCCTCCCCACCGGCCTGGGTCTGTCCCTCTCCTTTTGGCCCCTCATCAGATGCAGAGGTTTCTGAGGACCTCAAGGACTTCCCTGAGGGAGCAGTAGCCAGAGAAGCATCCCCAGCAGTGCTAAATGGAGAAGCTGGGGCACATCAGCAGAGGACCCAGTCCTGTGACACCACAAGGCCCTTTATGGACCTCTCTGTCCCTTACCCAGAGACAGGGCAAGTGGCTAAGTTAATGTACCCAGAGCTACAGCTGGGGGAGGCATTTGGGGGAGTTTGAGAGTGGCTGGATAGCCCCCAGGTGGGCCATCAGACCCTGTGCAGGGCTTAGGGCAGGCAGCAGGTCAGGTGGGGCTGGGTTTCTGGAAGGCTCGGAAGAGCAGAGAGGTGCAGAGTCGACTCTGGCCTGCACCAGGCCCTGCGGGGCAGGCATTGTCTCTGACCTTCAGGACTGTACCGTGTGGGTTCTATGAGCACCCTCACTGGAGAACTGGGAAAACTGAGGCCTGTGGACGCTAAGTTCATGGCTCAGCTGATGGGTGGAATTCAACGCAAGTATGATGATGTCCCCATCTGCTGCACTGGGGCAGGACGATCAGGGTCAACGCTAGAGGCCAACTAGTTTGCTAGCTGGGTTCTGAAAGGCATCCGCCGAGAGGGGGCGCTGGGGCGGCCGTCACAGGCTGGAGGGCTGGGCCAGCGCGGGGGCTGCCGCGGAGGCTGCAGGCACAGGCTCCCCGTCGGGCCGGGTCTCCTTGCCCCGCGCGTAGGTGAGCACCACGGTGACGGTGGCAAAGGTGGCGGCGTTGACCGGGAAGGCACGCAGGAGCGTGGAGGTCAGCCCCCGCGTGAAGACGCGCCAGCCCTCGGCCTGGTAGCTCTGGTGCACACAGTCGAGGATGCCATGGTAGCGCGGGGCGCCCCGCAGCCCGTCGGCCTGCAGCCGCGACTTGACCACGTCCATGGGGTAGGTGGAGAGCCAGGACATGATGCCCGACGTGCCGCCCGCCAGCAGCAGCTTGGGCACCAGCAGGCGGTCGCCTGGCTCGCAGCCCAGGGCGCGCGTCAGCACATCGTAAGTGAGGAAATAGACACCGAAGCTGGGCGTCTCACGCAGCAGCGTGGACACCATGCCGCGGTTGACACCGCGCAGGCCCTCACGCCGATAGATCTGCACCAGACAGTCCAGGGAACCCTTGTAGGTGCGCGCCTGGCCCGCGTCCTGCAGCTGCAGCCGGGTCTTGGCCAGCTCCATCGGGCAGCAGACGATGCACTGGATGGTGCCCGCCGCCGCGCCCGCCAGGAACTGGTTCATTGGCGTGTCACGGCCCAGGGCGCGGAGCGTGTTTCCCTGCACCCCAAACACCAGCGCGTTGATGAAGGTGAGCCCCATGAGGGGCGGGCCCAGGCCCTTGTACAGGCCGAGCACCTGCAGGCAGCAGAGATGCCATCAGGGCCTGGGGGATGGGGACTGGGGCACCCAGCCGCTTCCACTGCAAACTCTGTGCACAGAACAGCAGCCCCAGCCTCCAGCCCCAGCGTCCCCACGGCACGGGCTCTGCACATGGGGGCAGCTGCCCCAGCACAAGGTGGATGAGGGCAAACTCCTCGGCCTCTCCAAAGCCCTAACTCACCCAACAGCCCAGGGACACAATTCCTGGAGCAGGACTCCCTCCCTACCCTCTGGCGGGCCAGCTCCCCAGCATGCGTGCCCCGCCCCTGCCCGCCGCCCACTCACACTCTCCTGCCGGATGATGGACTGGAAGCAATGCAATGTCCCTCGGTACTGGGGCTTTGTCACGCTCTGCACCTGCAGCCGCACCTGGAAGGTGAGGAGCCATGAGTGGTGGCCATGGGGGCCCAGAGCAGGGGAGGGCCCTTGGGGAGGCCAATGACCACAGAAGGCAGGGAGCCAAGGAGCTGTCTAAGGCTTTTGGGACTCCAGAGGGGCAGAGTTGAGTGTGTGTGCCATGTGGGGAGGTGACTAGTGGCCAGCAGATAAAGGGATTGCCAGTGTGATGTTTGGGCAGAGGGTCCCTGACAGCCTCTCCACGGGAGCTGAGACAAGTAGAGGAGAAGCCCAGTCTTCCCTACTGTGTTCAGAGTGCTCACACCTCTCCACTGTCCCCACCACACCAGTAGCTACTGTCCACAGTGGATGCCAACAGCCTCTGGACCCAATGGGCTCCACCAGGTAACTGTCCACAGCAGGGACTCCCAGCACAGCAGCCAGCTCTGTGGAACTCCTTCTTGGTCCCTGCCAGGGGCCCCTCCTGAGGACAGTGGTCATCAGTTAACTAAATAAAGCAGTGGCAGGGCAGCTGACCAGCTCCTTGGGAACCTACGTCAGCAACTCTGGGCTTGGCAGCACCAGTTAGGCCCAGCCTCCTTCTAGCCACGTCCAGGCTCCCTGCGTTGCTTTTCTGCTCTGGATCCACAGGCTCTGCAGCTGTGGGGCGGGGGAACCTTTCCTGAGCATCAGTCACGGCTGGCACGTAGACGGTATGTCCCCTTCTCAGGGGCTCAGTCCCAGACAAGGACTACTGTGGCCAGAGCTGTTAGTGATTAGGCCCAGTACTGGGCAGCCTAGGGGGCTACACACCTGGTACCCACCTGGCTGAGGGCATCTGCACCCATTTTAGTGATGGGATACCAGAGGCTCAAGAGATGCTTTGCAGCTTGCATCCTGGTCCTCTCCAGGGATGGGAGCAGCTGCACTAGCCTGAGCACTGGTGGAGGAGCGCCCTCACAGGGGGACAGCCAGGCTTGAGCCTGGATTGCGGGACCTTCACCAGTTTTTGCCACCAGAATACGGACATCGATTATTGTGGCATGCACTCCCATCGGTGGCTCTGGGAGGAATAAAAAGGACTATCTGCAAACAAGGAACTTGACAGCTGGCAGCCACGGCCTGGAACAGAAGCCCGGCACTGGGCTCCCCAGTGAGGGCACCCATTGGCCCCTGCCCACCCAGGCAGCCCAGCTCTGCATCAGCACTTGGCTAGGGAGGAAAAGTGCAAAACTGGACTTCAGTGAACATTCTATGAACCGAGCGCTCTGGCTCAGGTCAAGGTCATCAGGGCCCGTCACTCCCTCCACTGTCCTGGGGTCTCAGGAGGGACGCTTCTCAGCCTGCAGGCAGTAGCAAGACCCTGACAGGGCTGTTTTGGCAGCACGGTCCCCTCCTGGGTCCCAGTACTGATGACATCCGGGGAGCATCTTTAAAGGTGGCTTCAGGCCAGCTTGGGAATGTCAGGCTCAGAAAGCCAGTTTCTCCACAGGGGTCCCCAGCGGGCCCTCACTATGTCTGGCCCTGAGTCTGTAATGAGGCCTTGCTGTCTGGGAGTTGGGGGATCAGGTTTAAGGGAATGCGTAGTTCAAAGGTCCAAGTCTTATAAAATTTAGAGCTAAAGCTCTGAACATTCTGAGGGGACAGGAACCCCTCTGAGGCTTGCTGAAAACTGTGGACCCACCCTGGAAAAAAGGTCCCCCACACAGAAGCCCAGGAGGCTTCCCGCTTTCTCCAGGGTTGGGGAGACCCCAACCTGAAACACCCTGGGACAGACGGTGCTGATGTTTGTTGACCGGCCCTGCCTGAGCCCCTACCCCAGGAGCTGTCCGCTGCCAGGCACAGAGGGCACTCTGGGAAAGGGAGTCGGGTATGGGGGCCCAGGCTGCGGTGGTCTGGGGTCGCCTGGTCTGTACTTACTAGGCTGTCCGGGATGAGGCAAAGGCTCAATTACAACAAAGTTACACTTTTGCTATGGACGGAGACAGCCCCTAGCTCAGAAAGTAAAGGCAGTTAAAGCAACACGTTAACATCACATCCAGGCGCAGCCCTCCCGGCCCCCCGAGGCTACCCAGCTCCCCACCTCTCTGCCCCGAGGAGCCAAGCATCACCCCCTCCTTGGGCAAAGTGGCCGCTCGCATCAGACATGGTGTCCCCGCTTGTAGTCACATCGAGTGAAGCAGACAGAAGCCGCCTTCCTGCAGGAGTGTGGAGTATGCAAGGTGGCCAGCTGTGGTTCTGGGCACCCACAGAAATCTGGCAAGACCCAAGTGTCACTCCGGAGGGCATGGAAGGACAAACTGTAGCCCATCCCGGCCATGAAGGGTGAGGCCACGGAGACGGTGTGGCCTCAGGTGGGACACAGTGTCCCCTACAGTATTCTGACCTTCAGTTCCATGAGGTTCAGAAGCAGGAAAAATGCAACCAGAGGCCGAGACCCTGGGTGCCCATGGAGAGCAGGTGGGAGTAACCGGGGGTGGCGGGGGCAACAGGGGCTCAGCCATGTCCTCTCCTCTGTGTTCCTGAGTGGCAGCTACTCGGGCGTGTTTCTGCTGACAGATTTCTAGGCTGGTGACGTGTGTGCTTTTTTACATGTGGCTAACTGTAAATCCTAAATTGACAGCTGTGAACAGCACGTCGGCTGACTGCAGGAAACATACATGGCCTGTGCACGCTGCTTTTTTCCAGTGGGAGTGATTCACGAGGGCTGGGGGAGCGACACAACAAGAGCTGTCTCCTTTCAGGCCACATATCTGTGTTTTCACATGAAACGCCACCTTAGGGAAGCTGGGTACGGTCTTAATAATGCACACACCTTATAAAGAATGCCATGTTGTCTGGGGTCTTAACAGTCAGCAAGCTGCCACCTAAGGGACATCAGTTGCTCGTAACCCAGCTGGAACAAATGACAGCTGAGCCCAGGCTGGACAGAAGGACCCATGTGACTGGGAGACGACATCAGCATGAGGCCAGAAGAACCAGATGGTGCCCAGCTACCCCCAAACACAGCCTAGAAAGGGGACACAAGGTAGAGCCCCTGAGGCAGCACAAGACAAAGAGGTGTGCAGATCAAGAACTCGACTAAAAGACCAGAATTAATGGTTCTACAGCCTGCAGGGTCCCCTGAGAATATGATCCCTAGACTTGCTGCTGCCCCAGACCTGAAACCAATACTGAAGTCAACACTTCAGATCAAGAATGGACTGGACTTGGGGACACAGAGTGATACAAGTCGTATGTGTGCTTTACGGTTTAATACACACAGGAGGCTGTCCTACTGGTTTCTTTTTAGAGGGGAGAGGAGAGGATGGAGAGGAGGGGACAAGTGCTGGTTGAGTGGACACTGGAAGTAAAGAGTGACAAAGAAGAGCATGCTGTCACAGAGAGGAGAGCAGATAGGAAAGAAAGAAAGAAAGAAGTGCCACATGCCCACAGGGATGCTGGTGGCAGACATCCTGGGGGCGCGCATGTGACAGGATGGCTGAGGCACGGAGGGGAGAGAAGTATGGGCTGTTGGCACATCCTTGTTTTCCTTTAATGACAGTGCTGAATGTTTACAAGGAAAGACGGGCAGTGAGAGATGAGGCCACTGGTGACACGATGCTAGATGAGACCCCATGTCCTAGCCTGTGACCCCAGGGGGACAGGAAGGCCTCAAGAACTGAGGGAAGCCAGTGATGATGTGGTGAGTTCTTCCCACAACCTGCTGTTATTATAAAAATCTGGGGGTGTTTGTGGGCCACAGTGGCCAACAAGTCACAAATACATGTTCTTGAAGGTCAACCTTGACGTACAGGGTAAGTGGGGTCCAGGGTGCTTTAAGGAGTCCCCACTGGGTGGAGAGGCTCCCAGCCCAGACTGACAGTAGAGGTCCTGGTTGTCAACTCAGGGACTCAGAGGAAGCTGGAGACCCAGAACATACGTGATGGGCTGAGGGGACCGGGCAGGCTCCTGCAGAAGGCCTGGCCGGATCAGGGCTGAGTCACTGCCCAGACAGAGATAAGGCACTTCATGGCTTGACACAGCTGCATGACATAACACATGACCTGAGACATCCACACAGCATCACATGGCCACGGCCAGGCTGCCCTGGGCTGTGTAGAGCAGGGCTGTGGATGGGTGTGCCCATGTAGGCAGGCTCTGCCCGGGCCTCACTCCAGGTGGGCACCGTAGGGAACCCTGGGGCCACGCTTCTCAAGAAAGCCCAGCCCTTCAGCTTCCTCCTGGCATCTGTTCAGGAGAAGCTGCAGGCTCCTCAGAACTAGTATTCAGTCCAGCACAGGTGACACCATGGGCCCAGGGAGCCCGCAGCCCTGGTTCTGTGCCAGAGGCACCTGCTGAGGTCCTACAGCAAGCTGACCACAGAAGGAGCCAGACCTGCCTCTGCAGACGAGATCCCAGCCCCACGTGGACCTCTGCCCTCTGCCAGCGGACACCTGGGTACCTGTGGCCCTGGCTTCTGCTGCGAGGTGGCGGTCCAGGTCTGGACGACCCATTTCACCTTCAGCTTTGTCTTCACTCCAGTGGACAGCACAGGCTTTGGGGGAAGGCGGCCTGCTGTTTCCAGCTTGCTGTGGGTTCCAGGTGAAGCCGGTGAGAAAGGGTCCTGACCGTGAGTAGGTTAATAAGGGGAAACTCAAGATGGGGGGTGGGGATGGGAGGATATATTTGGGGTCCGGGGCACATCCAGGGGACCAGCTTCCCAAAACGTGGGCCACAGACACCTCTCAGGTGCAAGCCAGCTTCTCAATAATAACAACAGCCTCCCTGCAAGGATTACAGCAAGGGGAAATACTGGGAAACTTTGATTTGTTGGCGTTTTCTCTCTGAATTTTTCTTTCTTTGAAGTCAGTGCTTGAGGAGTTTTTATATGGACAATGTGGTGTCCATGTGCTGGGTGGGAGGAGCCTCTCCTTTAGCACCTTGAGAGCGAGGCCCGAGGAGAGACCGAACACGCACCTGACCCCCGGCTCAGCCCAAGCTAAAGATTTCAGAGCAGACCCAGAAGGAACATCTGGCCCAGCTCTGTGGGACAGCAGGCAGCACCCAGCCCTCCAGTTTCCTCTCTGTATTCTGAATCCAGGGGAAAAACCCAGCCATGCCCCTGAGGTCCCACCACAGAGGCCCCAAGCCCCGCAGACCCATCCCTCCATGCCTGTTGAGCCACAGCAGCCTGAGAAAGAAAAAAAAGACAAACTCACCTTGACTGTGTCAAACGGGTGTCCCACAAGCACACCTGCCACACCTGGAGGAGGAAAGGGGACTGGTGATTCAAACTGCCTCAGACAGGTGCAGCACAGGGTGCTGGGGAGCAAGGCGGGGTGCCATGAGGAGGAATGCCAGGAGCTGCCGGAGGGATAGGACATTAGCCAAGGACCTCCTGGATGCCCTTCTCTGTGGTATTACGCTTAAGTCCCTAAGAATGGGGACACCAGAACACTTAACTGTGCTGATGAGGAATCTAAGACGTGGCCATTTGAACAGAACAAGGGGATACGGCATGGTTTAAAGTCAGGGTTGTATCCTTTCACCATTCCTACTCAATCTGTCTGCGGAGCAAACAGTCCAAGAAGCTGAACTGTATGAACAACAGGCATCAGCACTGGAGGAAGACTCATTAACAACCTGTGTTATGCAGATGACGCAGTCCCTGGATGAAAGTGAAGAGGTCTCCAAGCACTTACTGATGAAGATCAAAGACCACAGCTTTCGGTATGGATGACACGTCAACGTAAGAAAACAAAAATCCTCACAACCCGACCAGTAAGCAACATCACAATGAATGGAGAAGAGACTGCAGCTGTCAAGGACTTCATTTTCCTTGGATCCACAGTCAACACTCATGGAAGCAGCAGTCAGGAAATCACAAGACGCACTGCTTTAGGCAAATCTGCTGCAAGACCTCTTCAAAGTGTTAAAAAGCAAAGATGTCACCTTGAGGACTAAAGTGCACCTCACCCAAGCCAAAGTGTTTTCAGTCACCTCATATGTGTATCAAAGCTGGACAATGAATAAGGAAGACAGAAGAACTGACACCCTTGAATTGTGTTGGTGAAGAGAACACTGAACGTACCTTGGACTGCAGACAGAGCAAATGATCTGTCTGGCAAGAAGTATACCTAGAATGCTCCTTAGAAGCCAGGGGAGTGTAACTATGTCTCACATACTTTGGACGTGTAATCAGGAGAGATCAGTCCCTGGAGAAGGACATCATGCATGGTAAAGCAGAGTGTCAGAAAAAAAGAGGAGGACCCTCAAGGAGGACAGGCACAGTGACGCAACAACGGGCTCAGCAAGGCCCGTGGGGACGGCGCAGGACCGGGCACTGTTTTGTTCTGCTGTACGTGAGGTAGCTATCAATTGGAGCTTCCTCGGTGGCGGCTAACAACAGCCTGCATGCCGGCCACGTCACAGGAGCTCCTGTAACCCCCCCATCTGTGAAGGTGACGTCCCAAGGGCAAGCCAGGCTCTGTCACACTGAGCTGGCTGGCCGGCTGGACCTGCTCATGACAGTGGGCTGTCAGACTGACTGTCAGAATCGACTCATGGCACCCAAACAATGACAAAGGGGGTGAGTGCCCACCTCCCCCGGGACTTCACTGACAGTGGTGGCAATGCCGGTTACTCCCCGCACGGGGACCGCTGCCTCCCCACCCAGCGAGGCATCTTCCGAAGCTGCTGTCATGCGTGACAGGGGTGGCTACGTTATTTTTCAGTCCTGAGACCTGCTGAACTCTGAAACTCCAGCCCCATCTGAGAACCAAGGCACACCCCTCCAAGGCAGCTCGCCAACACTCCTGAGGGCACAGCAGGCTGGCAGCACCTGTCTCACCACCCTTGCTGTGAGCACCCTATTTCACAGAAGGGAAAACCGAGCCTCAGGAAGTCAACACCAACTCACACACTTCCCAGAATTTTGTATGTGCATTTCCAAGTTCTCCTTTTTTCCCCCAAGAGTCAAAATCGACTCCATGGGAACCAGCAACAAAGAGTGGTTACTTAATGCGCAGTTGAACCAGCTGACATTTATGGTGTAACAACAGCTGCTGGTTACTGTTCCTGGCTTTGCACACCTACTAGTACTCCCTTCTATACAGCTATAAAGAAAGGCTATGAGCCTATTTCACAGATGAGGAAATTGAGGCACACAGAAGCAATCTGTCCACAGCACAAGGCTAATACACGGTAGAAGTGGGATTCAAACCCAGGATGCCTGGCCCTGCAGCCCCCTGCCTAACCACTCACCTCTCCTGCTTGCTGCTGGAGTTAGTTATCAAGTCTGTGGCTTTGCAAACATTAATGAGCATTACCGAACATCTTCCTCACCAATCCTATGATGTATCTTTACACAGAAACCCTGCTGGCATAGTGGTTAAGTGCTATGACTGCTAACCAAGAAGTCAGCAGTTAGAATCCACCAGGTGTTGCTTGGAAACTCTACGGAGCACTTCTACTCTGTCCCCTATGGTCATTATGAGTCGCAATCGACTACATGTTGTTGGGTGCCATCCAGTCGGTTCTGACTCACACCAACCCTGTGAACAACAGAACGGAGCACTGCCCGGTCTTGCGCCACGTCCACAGTTGTTTTTATGCTTAAGCCCACTGCTGCGGCCGCTGTGTCGATCCATCACGGTCTTCCTCCTTTTTGCTGACCCTCCACTTGACCAACAAGCACTGTGTCCTTCTCTAGGGACTGATCCTTCCTGACAACATGTCCAAAGTACGTGAGATGCAGTCTTGCCATGTTTGCTTCCAATAAGCACTCTGGTTGTACTTCTTCCAGAGCAGATCTGTTGGTTCTTTTGGCGGTCCAGGGTACATTTGACATTGCTCTCCAACACCACAGTTCAAAGGCATCAATTCTTCTGTCTTCTCTGTTCACTGTCCAGCTTTCACATGCAATCGGCTAGATGGCTGTGGGTATCTTTACACAACGACTCACTTATCCCGGTGAATGCTTGGGTTTTTCCTTTGTTTGGTATGAACTTGGCCAATCCTGGTGTCTTTTCTGTTGCATCTGCCTGGTCCTAAGAAAGGACTTGGTTTCCAGCTGGACTTTGTTTTCTTACCCCATGTGAAACACCTTGGGTTTCCTTGGAGAAGCCCACAGACCTGAGGAGGGCCAAGTGATGTCACCTCCCTTCATGGGGACATTTTGACTTGACTCCTCCTCTCCTTGTTTTCGCTGCCTCAGGTGAACCCCGATTTGTCCCCTTCCCAGGGGGTCATTTGGCAGTTCCCCTGACAGCTAGTTCGTGTTTCTAGTGAAGTCAGCACCACACAGAAACAGGGTAAGAACCCGCCCCACACTAAAACTCACTGTCCCCTAGTGCTCTGCCCCGGCCCCGTCAGAGCCACCACAGAAAGGCTCCTCACCCTCCTAGCTTCCACTGATCTTTGGCTACAAGCCCTATGGGCTTTGGGGGCATCTTAGGGTTTGTGGCTGTCTCCTTGACTCTTCAGTCCTCTCTCCATTGGTGTAGATTGAAATCTGTGCCGGAGCCCTGGCAGCAGAGTGGTTAAGCACTTTGCTGCTAACCAAAAAAGGTCAGCAAGCAGTTCGAATCTACCAGCTGTTCCTTGGAAATCCTATGAGGCACATCTACCCTGTCCTATCGGGGGACAGTCAACTGGGAATACAAGCTGGGATCCTTAACCCTCTATCTGTAGACATGATCTGATTTCAGAACTGGGCTTTGTTACGTTAATAACATCATACCCGTGTAGGTGTGTCCTAAACCTTACGATTCTGAGTTACGAAAAGAGCAGACTAGACAGAGAGACAAGCCCTAAAAGAAGGAGGACAGATGCCACCTCCAGGTAGCTGAGGAACCAGGGTGGAGAGAGAAATCTTCCCCTGGAGCCTCTCCCTTCAGTGTTGTCCTGAATTCAGAAATCGCTCTCCGGAGAAGGACATCGTCCTCAGTCAAGTAGGCGGTCAGTGCAAAAGAGGAAGCGCCTCAGTGAGATGGAGGGACACTGGCTGCAGCGAGGGTGATGGACGGAGTAGCGGTGTCTGTGAGGATGGCAGGGGACAGGCAGTGTTTGGTTCTATTATACACAGGGTCACTGAGTTGGCAGTGACTGGATGGCACACAACAGCAGCAACCACGGGGCAGTCCCGTTCTCACGGTGCCCACCCCAAGGCCTAGGCCGGCTGGTCTGCACGGCCCCGAGGCCTCCGACTGCTAGTGCTGCGGATGAGAGGTCTGCTGCCCATGGGTCTCCACTCCTTTGTGAAGAAATCATTTCCTCGTCCTGGAAGCCTGAGATTTTATCTCTATCAGGAAAATTTCACCAGGAGATGCCAAGGGTATGTCTGTTGGTCTTTCCGGAACCCTAACAGTGCTTCCACTGTACAGACTCCTTCCTTTTTTCCAACCTGGGAAAATTCCCACTGTTTGTTATTGATCTCCACATCTGCTCCTTTTCTCCCCTGGAAGGGCTCACACTCAACAGGTCTCCCATCCACCCAGCCTGTCTCCTCCCTTGTGAGTTCCATCTCTGTGTTTTGGCTCACATTTTGTCTCTTCCCTTCGCTAGTCACCGTCGTCTTCACTTCATAGTTTGAATTTTGGTGGTAACCTCGAAAATCCATTTCTAGAACCACTTTTCTTGGGCTGTAGTTGGATGTCCTTCATTTCTGGAAAATCCACACCTACTCAGGGTGTCCCCCTCAGCCTCTCTCTTCCCTCCCGCCATGGGTCCCTCCTGGCCCTCAATGTCCCCTGAAGCCAGGCCCAGCTGTGAGGCCCCTTCCTGTAGGGACAGTCATGCTTCTGCTCCCAAGCTGGCCCAGCCTGTCGGGAAGCCTGGTGGGCGGTTCAGAGATGCAGCATCCGGGGGCCACACTGGCATCCCCACTTCCTCCCCTGACTTGCTTCAGTACCCTCGAGGAAAGAAGGGGTCCCCGTCACCCAAACCAGCCCCTACCCCCCATGACGCTCCAGGGCAGGAGGCCAGACAGCAGAGCCGCTTCAGCCCCACCAGGCCTGTAGGCCCCCAGCAGGGACAGCGAAAGGAGGAGCACTGAGATGTCAGACCTGTTCCCTGCCCACATGAGGGCTCTCTTCACCCATTCCCATCACACTTGTGGCACGGAGCACCCCACCCAGAGCCTTGGAACTGGACATGAGCCCCGTCAAGGATTTGGGGGCTGCATTTTGACCTGCTCACCAGGTGAGACCTCAAGGTGCTGTCCATCAAGGTGGTTGCCTGTCTTAGTCATCTGGTCCTGCTCTAACAGAAATACCAGCGGATGGCTTTAACAAAGAGAAATTTACTTCCTCCTGGGAAAGCAGGCTAAAAGTCAAAATTCAGGGTGTCAGCTCCAGGGGAAGGCTTTTCCTATTGGCACAGGAGGGAAGGTCCTTGTTGTCCATCTTCCCCTGGACCACAAGCTCTGAAGACACAGGGACCCCAAGTCTAAAGGACACGCTCTACTCCTGGCACTGCTTTCTTGGTGGCTTGAGGTCCCCATGTCTCTGCTGGCTTCCCTGTCCTTCACATTCTAAGAAACTGCCTCAAGGCACAACACAGTCTTAGACTGAGTTCTGAGGCAGTGACACAACCACCACCCAGCCTCCCTCATTCCGGTCAGAGGCAGGGTTTACGACACACAGGAACATCACACAATACTGGAATGATGGCCCAGCCAATGACACACGATTACAGGGAGCCACAATTCACTCCATGACATAGCCCCACCTCAAGGGCAACACACACACGCTGACCTCCCTCCCTAGCCACTGAATCAGGAGCCACCCCAGGGCCACCAAGGAGCAGCAGCACCTCCAGAGCCTCTGCTCCAGCCTGCACCAGCCTACGGCCACCTGAGAGCCAGGCCTCTGAGGGAACTCTGCCTGGATTCCTGGATGGCCTCTCCAGGAGGGGATGCAGGAGGTGGACCTGAGACACAATCCGATCACTGTCCTGTGGACTGAGCCTCCCCCTGCACCTTCAAGGCTGAGAGGGGGCGGGAGACCCCATCCACTTGGGGAGGAGGGTGATTTCCTACTGGTCCCCCTCCTCTCTGGGCTTGTCCTTGACCACACAAGAGCAGAGGGGCTATCCAAGCAGACAGTCCCCAGGGGCAGGGGCTGGCAACCTTCTGCCTCCTGTCGTGCTATTGCACAGACTCCTGGGCTGCAGCCACTTACATGTCCACCACCTGCCAACCCAGGCCTCCCCTCACAGTGGGCAGTGGCTTATGTGTCTGAGAGCTACTTGCCCAGGGCCAGTGAAGGTTTGCGAACAGTTTCAGATATGTCCCTATGGCCACCGGTGGATCTGAAACTGCTCAGTAATACTGCCACCTGCAGTAGCTGCTGGACCCTGTCATGCCCGGCTGCCTTGGTGCTCTGGGAGGCGGTGCCAGCAGCTAGCAGAGGGCCACACCTGGCCTCACCCCTGCTATGACGGAAGGGTCAGTGAGGATGGGCAGAGGGCACTCCAGGCAGGGGCCCTGGGTGAGCCCTGTGTTACTGGATGCAGGTCAGAGGCCGGGAAAGGGTCTGAAGCTGGTCTGATCTGAGGATGAGAGTGACTCCCCTAGACCCCAGGGCTCTCAGGCCACCTGGACACAAGATGGTGTGACTGCTGGAGGCACCCATGAAGCAGGATGGGGCCATGGGTGGAGGTGGGTGAAAGAGGCCTGGGGCCCAGCAAAGACAGGGAGAATATAGTAAGTAGGACTGAGGGTGAGGCCAGTGGGGGCTGCAGTGGGAGGTGGGGATGGGGCAGAGGGGGATGCACAGGGGCCACGACCCCTCCCCACTCAGATTCCCAGCCCAACACCACCACCCAAGATCTGGGAGAAAGTCCCCACTGTCTTGCAGAACGTTCTGGGGCCCCAGCCTGCGGCTGCCAAGTAAGACCCTACTGAGTGACAATCTGAGACACAGGAACCCCTGGAGCACACATCACTTCCTAGAACACTACCCTACAACCAGTTTCCTGGCTGAGCAAGAAGGAAATGGAACTCCACAGGCTGAAGTGTTTAGGACAGTCACACCTCTTCCTCCAGGGCTCTGGGGCTGGCAGGTACCTGACCACTTTATCAGAACTTCAACTGACTGAGAGGCAGGACAGAGACCACTGGAGGCATCAGAGCTGGACAGGCCCCAGGGACACGCATCCAGCGTTCTCTGTCTGGCCACACTCAGCACCAAGACCCCTTATCTAAGCCAGTTGTCCTCTAATACTTTTGGATAGATCAACTCTGCCTTTAAGCAGAGAAGCTGAAGCCTGAACCGAGTCGGGAAGTGAGGTGCCAGCTCTCCACGGTAGGTTCACAATGATTCAATTCAGGTCCTTCAGGATCACAGGCTTGTGACGAATCCCAACGCCACAGCCTGGACCTGGATAAAGATGTGATCCCGCCGATGACACGCACGTGTGAGCAGTAGGGCTCTACAGCTCGACGCGTCAACACCCACCCCCACGACGGATCCCAGCAGCTCCCGGAGCCCGGCAGGAAGGGGACAGCGCACCAACTCATGACTAGGCGTCCCAGGTCAGGCCGCGGGAAAGGGGGTCTCTCTGCGGTCTCAGGCCCGCCACGATGGCTGCGGGGGAAGGTGGGGTCAGCCCCAAACTTCTCTGGCCTCTGCCACGGCGTGGCAAGGAGGGCAGAGGGGGCATCCACTCCGTGGTCCCCAAACACCCCAGTCCGACTGCGAATTCGCATACCCCAGCGCCCTGGACCGCCAGTCCTTGCGTGCACCGAAGGCCTTTAAAGACACGCGCCCCGCGGACAGTGTGCTAGGCGGCCTCCAGTCCCGATGTCAAGCTCACGGCAGCTCCACGAGACAGAAACACGGCTATGTCCATTTTACAGAAGATGACGCCCCCAGGCGCGGTGAACCGCTAGGCCGAGGGCTCGAGGGTGGGCTGCCCGCGGACCCGCCCCCCGGCCTGACCCGGGCCCCCTCGCCTCCTTACCCCCGGCGCATCCAGCCAGGAAGTCGAGCGCCATTGCCCGGTGCCTCGTCCTGCTCCTCCGACTCCGACTCCGCACCCGAACAGGGCCACCGTCGCGGCCCGAACTTGCAGGGTTGCAGCTCGGCCTGGCTGCCGCCTTCTGGAGCGACACCCGGGGCGCGCTGGGGTCCGGGGCAGCGGCGCGTCTGAGCGCGACTCCTCGCCCGGCGCCGGGCCCGGTGGCCTCGCTGGCTGCGGGTCCGCACCCCGGAGGGTCGCCGCCGGTCCCTCCCCCCGGGCCGCCGCGGCCCCGCCCCTCGGCCCGGCCGGCTTGGTCCAGGCGGGCGCCGAGCGCAGCCAATGGGCGGGCAGGGCTGGGGCAACACCCCGGGCGCTGCGCCCGCGCCGTTCCTCATTGGTCGCGCTCAGGCGGAGTGGGCGGGGCCCAGGGGACGAGGCGTGCGAGCGGTCGGGCCGGCGGGGGGAGCGCGGGGCGCTGCAGACAAAGAATGTGCTTAGTGCGCCCGCCCGCCCGCCCGCCCGCGCCGGCGCGGCGAGAGGGGCAGCACGCTGTGCTGCGGAGGAAGGTTCGGCCAGACCCCGAGTCCAAGTCCAGACGCGGCCAGCGCAAGCCCGGAACCTCTCGCGTGCTCTCTGCGGGGTTGGCTGGGCTGGGGCGGCGCTCGCTCTGGCTAGTCTTGGGAGCCTTGGATCCGTGTTTGGATCCCTACTCTACCGCCGAGCCTCAGCTTTCTGACCTGTAGAATGGGGCCGCAGTGCCGCGGGAACGGGTGCGGAGCTCCACAACCTCCAAGGCTGCGGGGTTGGGCAGGACTAGTCTTAAAACTTCTTGGCAGCTAATACCCCTCGGGAGCCGAGAGGTGGCCTGGACACGGGCTCTCACCTGCCCAGACACGCAGCGCTCTGGGTCCCCGAGTACAGCCAGCCGGGGCCGAGGCCGCGAGAAGGAGCGAACTTTAAAACAGGAAGGGACTGGGCAGGCTCAGACGACAGGCAGGGAGCGAAGGGTGCGGACTGCGGGGCGCGGGAGCCGCAGAAGCTCTGGAGCAGGGAAGACTCAAGGACAAGGTCGAGACTTGCGGAGCAGTTGGCCCAGAACGCGGGAAACCCGCGGCTGCGCTTGGAGACGCGATGTGGAGGGAGAGGGTCTGTGACCGGCATAGGGGCAGGGGCAAGGCAGCAGAGGCATACAAGTGGGGGAAGTGGAGAGCTTGGCTCTGGGTGGTGGTGTCGCTGTTAGGTGCCTTTGAATCGGTCCCTCATAGTGACCGTATACACAAAAGAAAACACTGCCCGGTTCTGCGCCATGAACACAATCGTTTTTATGGGTAACTCGGCGGCAGGGGGTTAGGGGATGCACCCCAGGGTCTTCTGGACTTCCTGGCATTGGCCTTTACGAGGGACCCCTGGCCTCTGCTAAGGAGCTCCCCAGGAGGTGGGGAGAGAGCATTGTCTTCTTCACTGTGAGAGTGTGGGTTTTGGAGCACTGTTCTTATACTTGCGTTTTACCCTATCTGAGATCAGAATAGGCATTGCAATGAACGGTTATCTCCTAGACAGGTTTTCAAGATTATTTCATGTTTGGTATCCAGGATGTCTGTCAGGTGTAGGTAAGCACCGAAGCATGGTTATCAGGTGACTGCCTGGGAACCTGGCCATCGTTTCTTCTTAAAATCTAAATGGGAAATTCACTAAGCAGAGACCCAAACCCAGGTCAGCTGACTCCTAGTCCAGTGCTCGTGATGGCCATTGGGCCCTGAACTAGGGGTCTGGAGGCCTAGGTTTGAATACCACCAACCTCTGACCCACGTGGAGGCCTCAGGAGGCAGAGGGGTTGGTGGGGAGAGATCCCCTACTGTACCCGCCACTTCCCCACCCCCACTCAGGAAAGCAGTGGCTTGTGAGCCCAACAGAAATCCAAACCTAAAATAGAGCCAGGCGTTGATGTGAGGGACCCTGGTGGCAGGAGCCCCCCCAGGCCGTGGCTATCAAACTGGACAAGCTGTGTGTGGTTATCTGACCCCCACAAACAGGGTGCCCCTGGCTTACCCTAGGCCTCAGAAGATAGAGTGCAAATCCAGCCCGATCCCTGTCTTTTGCATGAGAAAAAAGTCGTGTCAGAAAATGATGGAACGTTTGCCAAGCAGAAGAGGACAACCTGTGCTTTTATTTGTTTATATAAAGCACACCATGCCTTTAAGTTAATGTTCCCCTTAGGACTGATGGCGCTGAGTCTTGGCTCCCTGCGAGTCAGGGGCCCAGCAGCCTGTTACACAGTAGGCGTCCACAGGGCCACGTGGACTGGAGGCAGCTGACACTCTGTTACCTGGGGCTGCTGTAACAGACACCACAAGTGGGGGCTTGGATAAACAGGGTTTTGTGTTCTCTCAGTCAGGAGACTGGAAGGCTGAGTTCAGGACACCTACTATAGGGGAAGGTGCTCTGTTGGCTCTCAGGGAAAGCCTTGTCTCCCTTCTGCTTTCCTTGGGAATCTCTACTGGGTGTCTGTCTTTCCCCACTCCTGCTGGCTTCTCTATCTGGTATGTCCGGAGCCACTAGGTGTGAGATACACGTAACCTTGATGAAACCTCAGTAACGTAACAAAACATTCAGGTTTGTTATTGGGGGCCCTCCAATGGGTTCTGACTCATAGAGACCCTACAGGACAGAGTAGAACTGCCCTATAAGATTTCCAAGGAGCAGCTGATGGATTTGAACTGCCGGCTGTTTGTTAGCAGCTGAACTCTGAACCATGGTACCACCGAGGTTTCTCCACAGGTGTAGAAGGTGGGATTGACAGTGCTTATTTTAGGGGGTTACTATCCAGGCCTTAACAACAGTGACCAACGGTTTTAAAACCACACCCCTCCTGAAACAAGAAAACCTGGTTTTCCTGCTGCCTAGGTGCACAGGTATTTACTGGAAGCCTGCCCTGTGCCCATGCTGGAGACCGGATACCCACCCTGACCTCCAGGGGGTTCCCTGGCACCTGGGGAGAGACTAGCAAGGAGAGGAAAAGTCATGGCCACGTACACAAGCATGTGACATGTCTTCTTGGAACCTGTCTGCTTTCAATTGTTTCATTTTGTTTTCTGAGGATGGAATTACAGCACAGAATGTACCTTTTCAAAGTCGCCATGTTCCATTCCACAGAACTTCCTTCCCAGGAGGCTGCCCTGCAGGGCTCTGCCCAGGCCTAGGAGGGGCCAGAGGGGCTCAAGAACAGGGCAACAGGAGGACGGTGGCAGGAGGACGGGAGCGGGGTGGGGGGCTGGGGGAAGGCGGTGGCTGGGTGGGAGGAACCATCAGGGGACCGGAGTGTGAAGCCAGTTGTCTGTGAAGAGTGCAACTCTTACAACTTCTTACACAGGCAGGTTCAGCGTGGCAAGAGCAGAAGTGCCAGCAGAAGAAAAGGAAAGCAGACCCCGCTGGTCCCTAGTCCTGGTCTGCTGAACTCAGTGACAGATAGGAAGCTGTGGTTGCTCTGTGAGCTGGGGCATGATGGGGGCTGGAAAGGCTGGAGCTCAGAGTGCCAGGGGGAGACAGAGGGCAAGGCAAGGGCTGAGCAGACAAGGGTGGGTGTCGACTTGCAATGGGAGTGGCCTGAGCAGATCACAAAGCTGGCAATGATGGACAGGGCTGACAGTCAGTTCCTGTCCCACTTGGAGTCTAATCCTTGCTGAGGCTGTGTGGTCCCAGAAGATCTGACCTCTCTCCCTTGTACCCCCTGCTCTAGCTACTCTGGCCTTCACTCTAGGGCTCATGTTCCATGCTCACTCCTACCCCGGGGCCTTTGCACGGGCTGTTTGCTTGGGCTGCTCTTCCACCCAGCCTTGCATGATTTGTCTCTGAAATTTAGAATTCACAAGGGTCCTGCTGACATCTCATCTCTTGAGAAGGGGCTTAGCCAGCCCTTCCCACATAGAGAGGGAAGGTCCTGCTTGCTCTCAGCTCCAGTAGGTAGTGACATGGTTTTTCCATGGGTTTGTCACTTGTCTCTCCTACTAGGATGTCAGCTCCACCCGAGCAGGAACCTTTCTGTCGTCTTTACAGGAGCAGGTACTCAGTAAATGTTCCAGCTGACAGTCACCGGCGGGGTAAAGCTGTGGAAGGTGATGGAATCCTGGGAGATTCTGTGTGGCTCGTGAGAGGGGCCAAAGGTAGAAGCTTCTGGGATGTGACTTTTGGTTTGCAGTGTTTCTAAAATAGATGTTTAGGATTAAAAGCGTTGGAGATGCAGCTTCTTCCTGTCGGGCTGCCATTGTTGTTGGCCTGGCCCTGGTCAGGCCAACTCGGCTGGTCAGAAGGGACCAGGGAGAATGATGACTCCAGGGGAGGACAGAGCCAGACCCTTGGCCTTCCTGCTTGGAGCAGGGGGCTGAGCAGCTAGAGGTGAGGCATCCCAAGAGGCTTTGGGTCCCTCTGTGTAACCTTGGCCGCAGGTCTCCCTTCTCTAGACCTCTGGGAAAGGACCTGGGGGTGCAGTGGTTAGGCATTGGGCTGCTAATCACAAGGCTAGGGGTTGAAACCCACCAACTGCTTGGTGAGAAAAAGATGTGGCAGCCTGCTTTCAGAAAGCTACAGCCTTGGAAACGCCAGGGGCAGTTCTGCTCTATCCTGTAGGGTCTCTGTGAGTCGGCCAGTGGGTCCTGGTGCTGCTGAATCACCGAAAACCAAAACAAGAAAAACCCCACTGCTGTTGAGTCCGCTCTGACTCACAGTGACCCAGTAGGACAGAGTAGAACGGCCCCAAAGAGTTTCCAAGGAGCACCAGGTGGATTCTAACTGGTGACCTTTAGCTGAGCAGCTGTAGCACTTAACCGCTAGGCTACCAGCCTGAGTCACCTTGGGAAATGGCTACAACCTATCAGCACTTCCTTATTGGCTTTGGGGACCCTGGTCAAGACTGTCTTCAAGGGCAGGGCAGGAAGGAATTATTCTGCAGTTTCCCTGTTGAATCTCAGCTGAGACCTGCCTTCTTTGCCTCAGGTCTGCTATCTGTAAAATGGGCTTCTGAGGATTACCAGAGGCCACGGCAAGTGAAGGGCACTGCACAAAGCTTGGCGTGGAGCAGGGACTCTACCAGCTCCAGCTCTGCTGTCGTCCAACCGGCCTAATGCGTGATGGCCTTTTCTGTTTAGCTGCTGTCACCTTTGCAGAAAGAAAGAAGCTAGGGGTTAAATCAGTGAATCCTGTGAAGTCCTATAGCCTTTCCTACAGGCACCTTCCACTGTAAGAAAGGGAAGACGGAATCCAACCCCACAGCTGGGCTAGCCCAGCTACAGGAAGGTCCCCTGATGATTCCGTGTGAGTCTCCTAAGGCTGCCCCAATGAGATCCCACAAGTAGGGTGGCTTGTGTTGTTAGACGCTATGGAGCCGGTTCCCACTGATACATATCGGATCAAACTGTTGCCCTGTCCCCACCATCGTGACCGTAAACATCTGGCTCATAAGGACAGGCATCACTGTCTTCATTCTGGAGGCTGGGCAGCAAGGGTCCTTCTGAGATGCTCAGGAGAAGCTGCTCCGTGCCAGCCTCCTGGCTTCTGGGAGCCCCAGATCGCAGCTGTGTCACAGAGTGTCCTTCCTCTTTGATAGGGCACTGCTCAGGGGGGATCAGGACCTCTCCACACTCCAGTCTGATCTCAGGGGAACTGACAACATCTTCGAAGGTATTTCTAAACAGGGACAGGATTTACGACTTGAGCGTGTCTTTGGGGGGAATGCCGATCAGTCCCCACGAGGTGCCCTCAGGCCAAAAGGCAATTGTTCGGAGCCCTCAGGTCAGTTCTCATTCATGGCGCTCTGGAGGAAACACTGCCCAGCCCCACACCGTCCTCGAAGTCGCTATGCTCCAGACCGTTGTCACAGCTACTATGTCAATCCATCTCATTGCAGGTCTTCCTCTTTTTAGCTGACCCTCTACCAGGCAGACACTGGCCCTCTCTAATAGGATGTCCCAGTGTGTGAGACAAAGTCTCTCGCCGTCCTAGAGTCTGAGAAGAATTCTGGCTGTACTTCTAAGACAGACTCGTACTGTCCGTAAAGAAGCTGTGTGAGGGAGGCCAGTTCAGGTGATGACTGGCTCTGTCACAGCTCTGTCCCCCCTGTAAGCAAACACTCATCAGCTAGGTAGGTGTGATTCAGTGCACCCTGAACCTCAGAGGATGTGCAGCCTGGGATCTCTTGAGAACAGACCTCCCAGGCCATCAGCATCTAGAAGTCTATCATGTCGTGTAGCCTGAGACCAGGTCCTTTTGACATGTTGTCTGTTAAAGCTGAGTTGCTGGTGGGCAGTGTGGGGTTCTTGCATTTTCATGCCCTTGGAAAACATCGAGCGCCCCCTTGGGTGTGCCACCTGCAGGGCACCGGCCTCTGCTGTGTTCAGGCCCCTCAGACTGCCTGGCCTGGCCAAGCCCAGAAAGCCAAGACCAGGAGGGATATAAATACACATGGCAAATGCTTCTCCCTCCACCTGAAAATAGAACAGAGGGGCCTGGTGGCGGTATTCAGGACCAGAAGGCGAGGGTGGTCCCCAGCTCACTCTGGGCCCTCTGGTCAGGACACAGAGGACCTCCTGTGTCTTGTGGACACACAGCTTCCAGTCTCCCTCCTCCCTGCAGCTGATGGCCTTAAGGAGTCCACCCTCTGGCCTGGCCTCCCAGGGCTCCCACTGTCTGGGTGAGGGTGGAGGATCACCAGGCTGTCCCAGGCCTAGGGTCAGTGCAAACAGGCCCTGAGAGTAGTGTGCCTGCTCTGGGCTGAGGGCTCAGGGGTGGTGTAAACTGAAGTGAGCAGGAGGTCGGGGGTGGGGAAGCTGGCAGGGACCCTGACAAGTGCTGGGCCTGTGGGCGTGGCAGGCCCGCAGAAAGTCCTGGATGAGCAGCGTCTGAGCAGCTCTTGAGAGAAGGTCAGAGAGAGAAGCCTCAGGGCCCAGGAATCACAGAGCTTGTCAATTTATCAGAAGTCTGGAATCTGAGACCACATTCCAGAACCTTCCGTAGAGGCAGGGGCCTGGGTTGAGCTCTGCCCCTCCTTCCACCACTGAGGCCTCCTGTCGTCTCTGCAGACTGGCCACCTTAGCAGGGCAGTCTCCCAGGGGCAGGACAGGGTGGGAACGGGAACTGCCCAGTTACACCACATTCCTGACTCTAGGGACCTGTGAGCTAATACATGTGCCAAGTCTCTGGCTGCTTTGATAAGTGGGCATAGACGACTTAGGAACCTGGATGGTGTGAACAGTGCTTAGCCGCTAACCAAAAGGGCGGCAGTTCTGACGTGCCCCGCGGTTCTGCAGAAGTGAGCCGGGCAGTCTGTGCCCCTATGTATTACAGCCAGGAAACCCTGTGGAGACATTCTTCTCTGTGGTGCATGGGGTCGGCTCAAAGCAGTGGGTCTGCTTCTGCTTTTTCAAATTAAAAACATCCATTGCTGTTGAGTTGATTCTGACTTGTGTGACCCCACAGGACAGACGAGAAGTGCCCCGTAGAGTTTCCAAGGAGCACCTGGTGGATTCAGACTGCCTACCTTTTGGTTAGCAGTGAGCTCTTAACAACCGCCCCACAGTTTCCGACAAAACCCGTCGTCGTCGAGTCAATCCTGACTCACAGTGGCCCTATAGGACAGAGTAGAACAGCTCCATTTTTTAAACAGGTAACTGATCAGCTCATCATCCAGATGCGGGGGGCCAGTGAGCAGGGATCTGGGTCGTCTCTGGATCCCTGTGCCCAGCATGGGGCCTGGCATGAGAATATGCCCACTGGAGTGAGTGAATGAAGGAGTAATTGGCAGAAGTCGCCAGCTCCCTTTCACAAAATAACCATCTATGACAGGGCTTGGCTCCTGCTTTGGAGACAGCCTCCGTTTCTCAGTCAAGCCTCCTTGTGTGTGGGAGCTAGACAGGGCCTGGGTGAGAAACCAGAGGCCCGGGACAGGTGACATTCTCAGCCCTTCCAGCCAGGGTACTTCCAGGTTGACAATGCCTCCTGGGCAGGGCGTCAAGGGCTCCCAAGGGGCCAGTTGCTGCAGGATGTGCTGTTTGAAGTGGGAGGGTCTTTGGAGCCCTGGGACAGTGAAGGGACTAAGCCAGGGTCGGGGAAGGGCAGTGGCAGCAGCTGGGTGGCCACCTTCCAAGGCTTTGCCTCCATCAGTGCCAGGAGCCTTCAGTGTTCCTGCCACCGCCATCAAGCCAGCTCACGAGGGAAACTGAGGCACGGGAGTTAAGTAAGCCACCACAGGGTCGTTCTCAGCAGAAATGAGCCTCTGAGTCCAGATCTACCCACAGTTTCTTCTCAGCTGTCTCTCTCTGGGCCTCCGTTTCCTTGTCTGTACCACAGGGGCATTTCCAGGTGGGCCATGAAGGCTGAGTTTGCTGCCTGTAACAAGCTCAGGGGTCAAGGCAGCATCCAGCACCTCTATTGGCAGGAATGGAGACCAGAGCTGCAGGGGCCTGACCAGTGTGGTCCTTTGCCAGGGGGCGGGCAGAGAGCTCTGTGACAGTGCGCTATGTGGGACCATGCAGCCTCAGGGCACCAGGCCCAGGGCCCTCTCCCCTCAGAATGTCAGAGAAGGGGTCCATAAATCCCACCCCTACTGCACACCCTGCCACACTCAGAACCCACTTGCCCTGCTCAAGTACTGTTGAAGTCTTACCTACAGCCTAGGGCTATGGGGTCAGCAGTGACCGGCTGGGTGTTGGGCAAACCCAGGCAAGAGTGGCAGGATCACATGCAGAGTGTGCAAGAGAGCAGGGCTAACTAGTCCCATTTTACAGATGCAGAAACAGAGGCTCAGGAGGGTCGCCGACTGGGTCAGATGAGGGCCTCACAGTGACCATACTGAGGAGGCCCTATTTTCTGGAATGCCAGGGCTGCTGACCTCTCTGGAGCCTGGCCAGCTCCCAGTGCCTGCTCTAGAAGCCTGAGCCAGAACCAGGCTTGAACACCTCTATGCTGCTTCTCCAAACCTTGGTACTGGCAAAGTCCATTAAAGTCAGAAATAGTTCAGATGTGTTTACCCTGCAAATTCACGTCTGGAAGTGTTCCCCACTGAGATGTCTAAAGTGTTTATTGAAGCACTTTCTGTAAATAAACAGAAAGCAAGCCAAAGGCACACTGTCTTAGTCATCTAATGCTGCTATAACAAGTGAATGACTTCAACAAGGAGAAATTTATTTTTTGGCAGCCCAGTAGGCTGCAAGTCCAAATTTGGGGTGTCAGATATCTGTGTCAGCTCTGGAGGGAGGTCCTTGTGATACGTCGGTCTTCACTCGGTCTGGGAGCCTCCCACGCCAGAACCTCAGGTCCAAGGATGCACTCTGCTCCTGGCACTGCTTTCTTGGTGGTGTGAGGTGCCTGTGTCTCTCTGCTCACATCTCTCTTCTATATCTCAAAGAGATCAGCTTAAAACACTATCCAATCTTGTAGGCCTCGTCAATGTTACTGCTGCTAATCCATCGTATTAAATCATAGTGATAGAATTTACAACACATGGCAAAGTCCTATCAAAATGACAAAACGGTGGATAGTCACACAACACTGGGAATCTTGTCCCAGCCAAATTGGTACACACACTTTTAGGGGGGTATATTTTAATCCATGACACACACCAAACCAAAAAAATCCCAAGTCCATTGCCGTGATGTCTGTCTCGACCCATAGTGACCCTATAGGACAGAGTAGAACTGGTCCAGAGTTTCCAAGGAACACCTGGCTTCAAACTACCCACCTTTCGGTTAGCAGCCAAGATCTTAGCCACTCTGCCAGCAGAGTCTCCTAAGAACAGCGGAGGGGATGAAATCACAGCAGTAAGGTTTATTCAGCCCCTGCTACCTGCCTGGCACTGCTCCAAGCACCTTGCAGTTAGTGTCTCTTAAGTCCTCCCACCAGCTGTCTAGTGTTAGGTCATAGAATTTCCATTTTATAGACAAGAAAACTGAGGCTCAGACAGGAAAGCAGCAGCAGTCTGAGCCCGTTGGCTCGAGCCCTTTGGGGTGGTGGTGTCTGAGGATACCAATGAGGAAGAAAAGGAAATTTCAGACCTATAGTGAAAAAAAGGAGTGCAAACTAGTGGGCCACCACTCCTCAGCCTCCACCAGACTGAGTCCAGCACAGCTAGATGCCTGGCTACCTGCTCCAACAGGGACCACAAGAGAGGGACCTGGACAGAGCGAGAGACAATTATCAAACAAAATTACAGCTTTCACACACACACAAAGAGCAGACCTGGCCGAGTGAGACTAGAGAAATCCAGAGAATACGGTCCCCGGACACCCTTACAGCTCAGTAACGAAGCCACTCCTGAGGCTCACCCTTTACCCAAAGATCAGGCAGACCCCTAAAACAAAGTGAGACTAAGTGGGCACACCAGCTCAGGGGGAAGCATGAAAAGGCAGGAGGGGGCAGGAAGGCTAGTGATGTGGGCCCTTGGGCTGAGAAGAGGAGAGTGCTGACACATTGTGGGATTGGCAACCGATGTCACAAAACAATATGTGTATAATTATTTAATGAAGAACTAGTTTGCTCTGTAAACATTAAAGTCCAATTAAAAAAAAAAAGGATTTACAGCTTTGGAAACCCTATGGGGCGATTCTACTCTGGCCTATAGGATTGATATGAGTGAGAGTGGACTTAATGGTGGTGGGTTTGGGTTTGGTTTGGTTTATGTGTGTGTACACACAGGCAGGCGTGTGCACACATGCATACATATTCACAGGGGTCATAGGTGCAGATACTTCTCAGACAGAACAAACACCTGGCAAGAATGGTTTTCTGGGTGTCCATAGCGCTGCTATAACAGAAACACCACAGCCGATGGCTTTAACAAATCTACTTTGTCACAGTCTAGGAGGCTGGAAGTCTGAATCCGGGGGCCCACCGCAGGAGAAGGCTTTCCCTGTCTGTTGGCTCTGGAGAGAATCCTGTCACCAGTGTTCTACTGGCTTAGGAGCATCTCTGCGCAGAGGCCCTGGGTCCAAAGGACACACTCTGCTCCTGACACTACTTTCTTGATGGTACCTTGTCCCTGTCTCTCTGCTCAGGTCTGTCTGCAATATCTGAAAAGAGATTGACTCAGGATACAGGAAAATCTTGTAGAGTCCTGCCTCCTTAACGTGTTGTGTTGTCAGGTGCCGTTGAGTCGGCTCTGGCTCGTAGCAACCCTATGTGTGACAGAAGGCAACACTGCCCGGTTGTGTGCCATGCCCACAGCCACTGTTATGCTTGAGCCGATTGTTGCAGGCACTGTGTCAGTTCATCTCGTTGAGGGTCTTCTTCTCTTTGGCTGACCCTTTACTTTACCAAGCATGATGTCCTTCTCCAGGGGTTGATCCCTCCTGACAACATGTCCAAAGTGTGTGAGACATCTCACCATCACTGCTTCTAAGGAGCATTCTGGTTGTTCTTCTTCCAGAAGAGATCTGTTGATTCTTTTGGCAGTCCGTGGGACATTCAACATTCTTCTCCGACATCACAATTCAAAGGTATGAATTCTTCTTCTCTCCTCTTTGTTCACTGTCCAGCTTTCACTTGCATATGATGCGATTGAGAATACCACGGCTTGGATCAGGCTCACTTTAGTCCTCAAGGTGACATCTTTACCCATGAGTACAGTGCCCCATTAAAAAAAACATCTATAGGAGACCAAAAGATCAACAGTGATTCTGGAGCAAAGACGAGAGGATACAGAAGGCAGGGCAACTAGAGTTCTGGAAACGGAACAACCAGAACACCGTGATCGAGAACGTTGACACACTGCGAAAGCTGAAAATCACGTCACTGCAGAAACTGCCAAATAGGAACCTAATTTGCCATGTCAGCTTTCACCAAAAATGCAACAAAATGTTATTTCAGAAGAAAAAAGGGAGATGTCCATGTTAGCCTGCTTCTGAGGGCAGACAGGAGCCCAGGCCTGCGTGGGGACTTCCACTTTCTCTGTTCTTCCTAATGGATTTAAAAACGGTTATTGTAGTTATTCCTTCTATTATGAAAAGCAGGGCTTCCAGCTGGTAAGTTCAGGTCCAAACCTCTGCTAAGAATTGCATTTATAATGAGCTCCCAGGAAGGTATACGCAAGAATCCTCGGGAGATCTTACTGAAATACAGGTTCTGATTCAGTTTATCGGGGGGCGTGCAAAGCAAGTTCCCAGCAGGGATTAGAACAGGAAGACATCATTTGAAGCCCTAGCCAAGAAGGAAGACCGCATTTAAAAACAAGCCATCCCTCTGCAGCCCTTCTGCCCCTTCAGGGGCCCGCTCGCCGCCGCCCTCTCAGAGCCCGTGGTCGGCTAGACGGCAACTGTTTGTGTGATGTCTGTCGCCCCCTGGAGGCCCGGCTGGCCTCCCGGCTACTGACAGATCCCAAGGCCCAGCGGGAAGGTGACCACGTGTTCTGAGCAGTACCCTATGGGCTCCCCTCCTGCCCCCTACACATCCTGGGAGGGAAGATCTGAAGTCCACTACCTATTGGATGAGTCAAGAGTCAGAGAGGTCACACCACTGGCCCAGGGTCACACAACAGGAGAGACGAGCCTGGACGCAGACCCCGTCGGAGGGACCGATGTCGAGCTCTCTCAGACAGCCTGACCACCCAGGGGCCGCTTGACCTGGGTGAAGAGATCAAGTAGGGTGTGGGGAGATGAGCCTGTCCTGCCCAGCCGGTTGGGATGCAAGGTGAGGGGGCAGCTGTTGGCAGTGGACCCTCCCGCCTGCCCTGCCCTGCCCTGCCCTGCCTCCCCAACGGCCAACAGGCCCTTTTGCTGCCACCGTTGCTCCTGGCCTGGAAGGCGCGGGGCAGGACACTAGTTGACGGTCCTTTTCTTGTGCTTAGTAGATAAACAACCTTTATTAGAGCTTGTGCAACAGGCTTTTCAGGTGTCCTGTGAGAACCCGGAATGGGCAGTTGGCTGCAAGCACTCAGACTGTGTACAGACCCAAATCCAGAGAAGCACAATCTGTAAATGCTTTCTATACATGTTTACATTACGAGGAAACTGTTTACACACTGTGACTGGTTAAAACAAAGAGAATTAAGACCATGACTAGATGACCTTTTCTTGTTTCTTTCCTAACAATCTGGTCTCTTGGCTCAAGGCTCCTGGGTTTGTCATATGATAGTTGGTTTGTTTTTTGTTTTTCTTTTCTTTTTGGTGAACTTAATGGTTCTAAGTGATACCTACCTCGTTGCTGAATATCACTACAGTCACCTTTAAAGTACTCCCCTTGGCCAGCACCTAGTCCACCCTTCAAAGAACTTTTGGAACTCTTTTTCCCGAATGGCCATCAGAGCTTTCGTCGCATTACCTTGATGCCCTGAATGTTATCAAAATGTCTTCCTTTCAATATTTCCTTTATCTTCAGGTAAAGAAAAAAGCTGTTGAGGGCCAGGTCAGGCGAGTAGGCAGGGTGTTCCAATAGTTATTTGTTTACTGGCTAAAAACTCCCTCACAGACAACTATACGACTAAGTTCATGAACTAGCCACCATGCTATCATGCATAATGGACATTCCAGAAAGAGTTCCAAAATTGCTTAAGGGTGGACTAGGTGCTGGCATCAGCGCATAGCTTCCCAAGGGGAGTACCTCGAAGGTGACCGTAGTAATATTCAGCAATGAGGTGTGTAGCACTTAGAACAATCAAGTTAGCGAACTTAACTGTTAGGCCTCAGGTACTGTTGGAATAATCCTCATCTTGCTTCCTGGGGTCAGTTGTAGTTTCATTTTGGTGACATGTCCACTGTCCACTGAACCGGTCAGAGCATTTTGTCCCCTTCTTTGATGTCTTGAGCTTTTCAGATTCTGGCAAGTCGGCCCTTTGTGGCTGTGGCCACTGCAGTTAGGTTAACCCTTTGTCACTTGTTTGCTTATGTCTTGATCCTTTTTTATTACAGTTCCAGACCCTCCCAGATTTGGATGACACTGAGGGAGAAGACATTGCAAAAACCCCACCCCTGGTGACCCAATTCAAGGACACTTTGCTCCCTGGCTTCTCACTTGGCCCTTCCTCTCACATCCCTCCTGCCTTTCTGACTCTCTTTCTTACTGGACAGTTTTGAAGTAAATACCAGATGTTGCGTCACTTCAGCCCTGTACACTTCTGCCTGTACCTCTAAAAAATGGGGCTCTTTTCTTGTATAACCTCAATGCTGTGATTTCAACTAGGAGAATAACAGCAATTGTTTCACGTCATCCAATGTCATCAGCTTTTCCAGCTACGGCTGGAGGCAGGTAGCTCCTCCAGGCAGGAAGGTGATGTTGTATGGAATGTGGGGTGGGTGGGTGCAGTGGGCATGTGGATGGGTGAAGAGGGTGCGAGTGTGGGTTGGAGGAGTGGAGGGTGGCTGGCTGGGGAGGCTGATGGTGGTGAACTGGGAGTGGGATCGTGGGTGGCTGTGTACTGGATGGGGTGAAGGTTGGATGGCCCCTTTGGGACTGTGCTTCCTAACTCTGCGCCACTCCCTGCCCTGCCACATCCTGTCCTTGTCCCTGCCCCCTTTCTAACTAGTCACCTAAAGGTGCTGTAACAGAAATACCATGTGTGGATGGTGTCAGCAAACAGAAATTGATTGTCTCACAGTCTAGGAGGCTAGAAGTCTACATCGAGGGTGCCAGCAACAGAAGTCTTTCTCTGACAGCTCTGGGGGAAGGTCCTTATCATCATTCTTCCTTGGTCATAGTGTCTCAGTCGTTTAGGCCTGCTATAGGAGAAACACTGCCGGTGGAGGACTGTAACATCGAGAAATTTGTCTTCTCACAGTCTAGTGGGCTACAAGTCTAAACTGAGGGCATCGGCTCCAGGGGAAGGCTTTCTCTGTCAGCTCTGGAGGAAAGTCCTTGTCATCGATCTTTCCTTGGTCTAGAAGCTTCTCCACACAGGAACCGTAGGTCCAGATGACACGCAGCGCTCCCAGCCCTTCCTTCCTACCGGGATGAGGTTCCCATGTCTCTGCTGGCTTCTTCCTTTTCTAGTTCAGAAGAGGTTGGCTGTAGACACTGTCTGAGCTTGTAGATGCCATCAGGATGGCTGCTGCTGATTCGTCTTATGAATGTCAGAGTGATGGGATTTACAACACGTGGGGAAGTCACATCCGATGACAAAACTGTGGACAGTCACACAACACGGGAGTCACGACCTGCCCAGGTTGACAGATATCTTTTTGGGGGACACAATTCAATCCATGACAAGGCGATTCTCACAGCAGGAACCCGGGGGGGTCCAAAGGGTTGGCTCTTCTCCTGGCTTTTGCTTCTCAGTGTCCTTTTGTCTCTGCTGGCTTTTTTCTTTTGTGTCTCAGAAGAGACTGATTCCAGAAAAAAGCTAATCTGGTAGGTTGAGTCCACCTCATTAATGTAACTGCCTCAAACCCTGCCTCGTTAACATCCCAGAGGCGGGGTTTACAACACAGCGAACATCAGCAGATGACAAATGGGACAGTCACACAACCCTGGCAGTGATGACCTAGACAAGTGGACACATTTTTTTTTAGAGACTCAATTCAATCTGTAACAGCAGGAAAGTGTGTGCCATCTCCTTGAGGGGTCCCCTAAATCTTTAGGGCCCAGCACAAAGCTGCACACACACATGAACGCACACACACTTCACTGGTTTTGTTTCTCTAGAGAATCCAGCCTAAGACAGTGGTCAAACTTCACTCCTCCTCCGTGACAAAAAACAGAAAACACATCATCTCTCTGTTTAAGCTGCTTAGTGCATGGCTAACATTTCTCCACTCAGCTGTGAGCTTCTGGCAGGCAGGGTTGAGCCTGATTTTTCTCCCTGCCCGTGGTACCCAGCATAAGGCAAGTACTCTGGGGAGGCTGGGTGAGTAAAGGAGTGAGAAAGTGACTCAGTAGATGGATGGATGGACAGGTAGGTGGGCAGGTAGACGGATGTGTGAGTGAGAGGGCAGATAGATGAATGGATGGTGGATGGAGGGAAGGAGAAAGAGAAACAGAGGGAGGAAGGAAGAAGTGACAGGCTGCTGGCTCACAGGCTGCAGAGACTGACCAATCCCGAGACTGGCAGGCAATACAGCGGGTGCCTGGCTCCAGTCTTGAGTACCGGAGGTCAGATGATGACAAGTTGCATGCAGGATCCAGAAAGAGCAAAAAGCCAGCAAGCTGTGCCAGAACGTACATATGTATTGGATGCAGGCCACATCCCCAAGGAAGCTCCTCATACAACTGATTGGCTGATCGCATCATATCACACCACGGAGACGATTATAGTATATCATGAAATGGAGAATGACTATGTCAGTACACAACTGCCAAGCCACTGAAAACCATGGTTCAGCCAAGTCAACACACAGCTTTAACTCTCACGGGCTTGATGGGTCTGGCGACAAAATCAGGTGAAACTGGGCAGTGGTGACTGAGAGAACATGCTTGTCTCTGATGTCATCTTCTTGCGGTGCCCTTCCTAACACTGTGCCACCTCCTGCCTGGTCCAGCTGTGTCTCTCTCCCCTTTATTCTCTCCTGACACTTGCCAGCACCTGACATGCTTGGTATGTTAGTTATTTGTCTTGTGGGCTGTCTGTCCCCTTCCCTAGAGCCCAAGATCCACCAGGGCAGGGACTTTGGTCTGTTTTGTTTATTGCCAGGTCTTCAGCCCCTGGAACTTGGCACGGAGTGGGCAGTGGTGTTTGTTGCACACATGGATGATGGGAGGGATGGGGAGAAGACAGGTCGGCTCTGCGGGCAGATGGCAGCCCCTGTGGCCTGACGGTGGGCAGGGGTGTGTGGCGCAGTGGGTGCAGGGTGCACAGAGGAAGTGTCCACGGCAGCTTTCTGCTGTGTTTGATATGCTGCGAGAAATGGGTCCCTGTTCTTTCAGTCAAATAGCCTGACTTCAAGCTCCTATCGTCCAAGTCGCTGGCCTGTTCAGTGGTAGTGTCTGCAGTAGAATGCTGGGGTGCACCTGCCTGGCCCAGAAGGGCCTGTCACCTCCTCCCTCCTAGGCATTTTGCCTTTGTGAGTGCAGTCTCATTCACAGGCTGGCCGCTTTGACAGGGACACACCCAGAGCCTGTCCTGAATGGTCACCCACATCCTGTAGATGCAGAAACGGAGGCTCAGAGATGTCAAAGGCTTGCCCGAGGCTGCACAGCCATAGAGGCAGAGCAGGGATTTGGACATGGATGGCCTGGCTCCTGACTATCTGCTGAGCTGCATCTCTCTAAAAGTGAGGACAGGCGCTGAAACTGGCCTTGAATGCCACATCCTGCCCTTTTGCCTTCTGCTGTGGCAGCTGGCACTGCCCACATTGTGTATGTCACTGTCCATGAAAACTGACACCCCTTGGTGTGCACTCACCCTGCTCAAGGTCAGCCTGCGGGTCATCCTGTCAGAGAGCAGGAAAACAGCTGGACACGTGGCCTCCTGCCCCTCTGCCAGGGCCCCAAGCTGTCCTGCCTTTTGGTTTCCTGGTCAGTGAGGACACTCTGGTCCCAGTGATGTGGCTCGGGGCAGGAGACAAGGAGTTCTTGGGTAGCTCAAAGAGTTAACAGAGGTTGTTGTTGTTAGGCATCTTTGAGTTGGTTTCGAACCCTAGCGACTCTGCACACAACAGAATGAAACCCTGCCCGGTCGCACACACGTCCACAGTCGTTTTTGTGTTTGTTGAGGGTCGTCCTCTTTTTTGCTGACTCTGCACTCTACCAAGCATGATGTCCTTCTCCAGGGACTGGTCCCTCCTGATAGAGAGATGGATGGTTCAGATCCATCCAGAGGCCCCTTGGAAGAAAGGCCTGGTGATCCGCCTCAGACAGGTCCCAGGCATGAAAACCCTAGGGATCACGAAACAGTGGTTCAGCTTAATTAGCAGAGAACGTCTGCCTTGAGTGTCTTGGTCTTTTAAGAGCTACCTAAGTGACAGCACAGACTGGGAAGACTGGATGGGAAGCTTAGGAGCCCGTGACTGTATGTTAGATGGGAGGAACAACTCGGAAAAGGAGGGTGAGAATGGGCACCCAACTGGAAGGATGTTGTGGGTGTGACTGATGTGTACAGAGAGAAATTGTTGAACTGATGGATGTTCTGTTGCGTATATTCTTAATAGCAAGAAAGAAAATAAACTATAAAACAAACAAAACCCCCTATATAGCAGTTCTATTCTGATGTACACGAGGTCTCCATGGGAATCAACTCACTGGCAGCTGGAGTTTTTTGGCAGGGGGGCGAGGCAAGAATCCCAGTGTTTCTGTAGTTACCCCACAGGGCGGCAGTGTGGTTCACACTGGGGGTGTGTGCCGGGGGCTTTGGGAACCGTGAAGCGCTGAGCTTCTGTCAGAGCCTGTGACAGAGATGGCTGCAGAGATGAGGCCCACCATCCTCAGGTCCCCCAGGTGGCCCTTGCTATCAGACAGGCCGCCGGCACTCAGGTTCCAGCCCAGCTACCTGCAGGGCCTTGGACATGTCCCTCACTGGGCCTCAGTGGCTCCCTCTGCAAAATGGGGACCACCAGTCCGGCCATGAGGAAGACCTTGTGAACCAGGAGTGCTCGGTCAACTGTAAAGGGGAGTGCACAGGTCAGGACTGCTAGCAGGTGGACCAAAACAAAAGAACCATGCCCGTTGATGTTGAGTCGGTTCCGACTCACAGTGACTCTATAGCACAGAGCAGAATTGCCCCTTAGACTTTTCAAGGAGTGCCTGGTGACATATTTAGCCAGTAAACAAGTGACCATATTGGAACTCCCCCTCTCAACTGATGCGGCCCCAGTGACTTTTTCTTGACCTGAAGATAAAGGAAATACTGAAAGGAACACATCTGGATGACATTCAGGACATCAAGGGTAACACAACAACAGCTCTGATGGCCATTCCAGAAAGAGTTCCAAAATTGCTTTGAAGGGTGGGCTGGGTGCTAGTGTCGGAGCACAGCTTCCCAAGAAGAGGACTTTGAAGGTGACCATAGTGATCTTCGGCAACGACTTTAACGGGCAGACCTTGTGGGTGGGAACCGCGCTCCACAGGGTTTTCAGTGCCTGCTTTTCCAAGATGGATTGCCAGGCCCTTCTTCTGAGGTGCCTCTGAGTGGGTTAGAACCACCAGCCTTCCAGTAAGCAGCCTAGCTCATTCAATGCTCGTACAACCAGAGGCTTCCGCAGGGCAGCATCTCTGGGCAAATTCCGGCATCAGTGAGGCCAGAGGACGGGGCCAGGGCTGTGAAGGGTGGGCAGTCCAGCCCGTCTCCACTGACAGGAGGTGGTGGGACAGAGCTCTTGGTTCCTTGGAGTCTGCCGCCTCTTGTGACCTCTCACATACTTTCCCAAACCCCTGGGTCCGGAGGGCACTGGGACAAGGTTCTTTGGCTGGGGTGGCTGGGAGGGTGTCCAGCTGCCCCGCTTGTGGGCACTGACCAGTCTTCACGGTCACTTGGTGGCGTGCACCCTGCTCCCTGCCCTCTGTCCCCTGTCCCAGGTATTTAAGGCTTGTGAGGAGTGGACAGAGAGCTGTTGGGGCCACCGTGGTGGTGGCTGCAGACTTCTCCCAAGCAGGCCTACCCAGGGCCCACTGTCCACCTGCCCCTCACTGTCCATGGATTTTGTCGCTGGAGCCATCGGAGGTAAGAGAGACAAGGATGGGAGCTGTGTGGGAGAGGTCTGCTTCTGTGGACACCAGGGGAGCTGGGGGACATGGCACTCTGCCCCAGGGCTGCATGGCCTTTCTGGCTGAAGAGGAATGGGGGCAGTTTGAAGAGCTCCTGCTGGAGGTGGATAAGACCTGGAGTGGGGCATGAGTATCCGAGGAGGAGGAGTGTTGGGGTTCTGCACTGGCCTGAGGGACTGTAGGGTCCAGGCCTGGGGTCTGTCTGGAGCTGTGGATGGGCAGAGAGGTGATGGTCCTGGGGGAAGGGGAGACAGCCTAGGAAGGGGAGACAGCCTAGGGGGAGGGTGCAGGGAGGAGGGTAGGTCTGGGTGGGCAGAGGACAAGAGGTAGTGGGCCTGGTGGCCCTGAGCAGGTGGTCTGCGGGGACTGCTCAGAGGCCATGCACTCTGCTCACCTGGTGTTTTTGCTCCCGGAAAGGCTTGTTTATGAAAGATACCCTTACAGAGATAACAGGCAGATTGTGAAAGCTGTCCCCTCCATCGATCGCAGAGTGTGGGTGCTATTTCTGGAGAAGCACCTTGCCCTGTTTGTCTTACGAAACAGAGTAGATGACTCATCCCCGGTTCTGGGAATCGGTGGGGAGACAGGGCAGAGCAGGGGGCTGCCTCCCTAGTGAGGGTCACAGTCACACCTGCCCAGGCTGTTGGAGGTCTTGCTCTCTGTGGCCAACTACTGCCCCAGTCATCAGCCCCCTAAGGAAGAGGCTCAGAAGATGGACTTGACTTGCCCAAGGTCATGTAGTTAGCAAGGGCGCCTGAGTCCAGGGTCACAGGAAGGCGTGGGTGACGAGGTCCCCTGTCCCCTGCCTGGCTCTGGCCGTGCTCTTGGGAAGCTCTAGTTTTGAGATGATGGTAGCATGGCCCCGTGGCAAGGACTCCGACCAATGCGCTTCCAGGCACAGAGGCTGCCCTGAACAGGCTCTCTTGGAGGGCTCCAGAGAGGAGGTGATGCTGGGGCAGGGGCTTTGACGGATGAATGTGAGTTTGGGGAGGTATACATGACAGTCAAGGAAGATAATTCTACCCGAGTCCCTCAGTCCTCAGTCATTTGCTTCATTCATTATTCATTCACTTTGTTCCTCTGCTCCTGGGCATTTTTTGCGTTTGGGTCATAACCCCCATGTTCCTTATTGTTTGCAGATAGCCCTCATAGCCCCGCTTGGGGTGTGAGACCCCACAGACCTGCCTGTTCCCCCAATGACTCCCCCGTGGCAGTGCTAGGGGCTTGGAGATAGAGGCCTTGGTGTCAAAGGGAGAAAGAAACAGGAGGTGGCACCTGGCCCCCACTTCCAGAGGGCAGAGACCCTGGTCCAGGGAGCTGGCCTTGCTTGGCATTCGAGGCCTCTGTGCCACACAGTCTGTCCCACGCAAATGGGTGGCTCCAGGCAGCCCCTTCTCTTCACCATCCTGGGTGTGACCCCGGGTGTTTTTGCTGCTGGACCCGTGTACAAGCTGTGTCTCCCTGTCCTCTGCCACCAACTCTGAAATGTGTACTGTCACTTGATGGCTGGCAGCCAAACTCACCACTGATGGAAGCCTGAAGGCAGGGTCAACCTGCCCGGCCCAGATAGCCCGCTGGACCGTTGGACTGAGGCTCTTCCAAAACACAGTGCCAGGGACGAGGCTGGGAGCGTCCTTGGCTTTCAGAATGAGATGCTGTTGACCCAGGGAAAGGAAAGCACTTGCCAGCTCAACCCGGTTTCCTCACCTGCCGTGTAGGTCGCTGCCAGGACTCATAAGAGCAGTGTGGTCTGGGGTGGGAACTGCTTTCCCCGGAGCCCAGATGTGAGCTTGGGCACGGCATGCCCACCCGCCCTGTAGGCTGGCTCGCTGACCTCTCAGCCTCCTCCTCTCGCTCACCAGACTCCTCTGATTGCCTTCCAGGTGTCTGCGGTGTTGCCGTGGGATACCCCCTGGACACAGTGAAGGTTTGGTGATCACCAGGCCCTGCCACACAACTGAGACCCCTCCTGTATCCCCAATACAGTCATGCCCAGAGGGCCTTTCGGGAACGCTGGTAGATCCAGCACCCCTCCACCTTCCATGGCTCCTGGCATCCCAAAGAATCTCCTTCCTGCCTTCTCACCCCTGTCCCTCAGCTGTGTCATCTTAAAAGGCATTCCCCGTCCCTGCTATGCCCACGATCAAGGGGTGATGCTACCTCCTCGCAGGGCCTGCTGGCCTTGCCCTCGGCCTAAGCCACCCCTTCCTGAAGCCTACCTTTCCTACAGGTCAGGATACAGACAGAGGCTAACTACACAGGCATCTGGCACTGCGTCCGAGACATATACCGACAGGAGAGGGTAGGTCTGGGGTCCAGGGCCCGAGGCCAGGTAGGATGTGTGGGGTGCTCAGAGCTGCCATTCACTCACTGCCTAGCCAGGTGCTGTTGAGTGGTCCCCTCCCTCTCTCACCTTCCAAATGGGAATAATTGTGCCAACCTCACGGACCCCTATGAGCCTAAAACTGGGGTATCCAGTGCCTAGGGCTCAGAATGAGGCCCTTGCCCCCAAGGACAGGGAGCATGAACTGCTGACAGTGACATTTGGGGTACCTGGAAGTCATGGGAGGGCAGTTCTGTCCCCTCCAGGCTGGACCTCCCTTGAAAGGCAGTGCTGGGTCATGTCATTAGGGCCCCCAGGGTCCAGCCTAGAGTCCCCCAGAGGAGCGACCTGGGACATTATCCCAAGTGCACTTGGATTTGAGTCTGGGCTGCAGAGAGTGAGTGAGAACCAGCAGTGATAAAGCAGGCATCAGCACCCAGACAGCTGCCAGGTCACACACTTCTCAGAGCCCGGCCCTCTGGGCTTGGGCTGTGTCGCCTAGTCAGCCTACAGCCTCTGAAGTTGGTGTTATGACTCCACTTTACAGCTGAAGAAACTGAGGCTCTGCAGCAGGCAATGACCGGCCCGAGGCCCCCCTGCGAGTCAGGGCAGAGTGGGGATTAGAGGCCAGCTCCCTGGGTCCCAGCTGGACCTCGCTCTGACCTGTGCTTGGTCCCATCTCCCCGCCAGCTCTGGGGCTTCTACAGGGGCCTCTCGCTGCCCGTGTGCACTGTGTCCCTGGTCTCCTCTGTGTCTTTCGGCACCTACCACCACTGCCTGGCGCACATCTGCCGGCACCGTTACGGCCGCTCTGACGCCAAGCCCGCCAAGGCCGACATCACGCTCTCAGGGGGCGCCTCCGGCCTCATCCGCGTGAGTGCGGGGTCCCCGGGAGTGTGGGCGCGGGCGGGGCGGAGCAGAGTGCGAGGCCACCAAGGGGGCGAGAGGGCCCAGCGGCGGGGAAGCCGAGGCCAGGCCAGGGCACCCAGGGGGCGGGGTGATTGTGAGGACCGGGCTCCCTCTCTAGGCGGCACACTGCTGAGGGGTCCCGGTTGGCCAACACAACACAGGCCTGCGGGGAGACAGATGGGTGACTGGAGGGACCTGACACTCCTCCTGCCAGGGCCGAGGGGCCCTGGAGCAACGGGAGGTCACCAGGAAGCCACCATGGAGCTAAGAGGTCCAGGCAGGGGCAGACAGGCCCGGTGGCCCCCAGCACCCTGGGAATGGTCCATCTGTGCAGACACCGAACATGAAGTCACCTTTCCCGTGGCAGGGCTGGGGACTCATTCTCACCAACTGTCGTGGAGACCCACCTGGCCTGGCCAGCAGACGATGGCCTGGGTGACCAAGGCAGGCAAGAGCTCTGCCCTTCTGGGGTTCTCACGCCAGTGAAGGGGACAGACTCACATGAAAAGCTAACAGCCACCTGGGGCTGCCCCACGGGCTATGAGGGAAGTTAGCAGGGATCTCTGGGCTCTGACTCGCGTTAGCTGGGTGACCTTGGTTGGGCAAGCTATGGGGCCTCTCGGAGCCTGTCTCTTCCTCTGTAAGAAACGTGGTGAGGTCTGAATGAGATTTGGGGGGGGCGGAGGTAAAGCCCCAGCGGGGTGCCTGGCATGGATGAGCGCCCCTGAAAAGGCATTGTGTTGTGGGTAACATTATCACGCTACCCACGATTAGCTGGATGTTAAATGTGTTCAGAACCTGATCACAGGCATTTGTTTAACCGATTTGAAGCTGAAGAACACACTGGTTTTGGCCTTTGGGGACAGACCAGTAGTCAACTCTAGCCCATCCATCCAAGCATTGCCTGTGGCTTCCTGAGGCCCAGACTCCCTGATGTCGCCCTGGCCAAGCCGAAGAGAAGGGTAGCACCCCTCCCAGGTCCAGGGCAGTGCAGTCACTATCTGAGTCCTGTCCTCACTCCAGGTGTTCCTGACCTCGCCCACTGAGGTGGCCAAGGTCCGCCTGCAGACGCAGCAGCGGCGGCTGTCAGCCTCGTGGTCCTCATCCGCTCCCCCGGTGTGTCCTGTATCCCCCGAACCTGCTTGCCTGGCACCTGGACCCAAGTACCGTGGGCCGCTGCACTGCCTGGCCACAGTGGCCCGGGAAGAGGGCCTTCGGGGTCTCTACAAGGGCAGCTCGGCCCTGCTGTTACGGGATGGCCACTCCTTTGCCACCTACTTCCTCTCCTATGCCATCCTCTGTGAGTGGCTCACGCCCGCTGGACGGAGCCAGCCAGGTGAGGAGGCTGGGCCTGAGAGGGAAGGACGGGTAAGGGCCGCAGCCTGAGGCAACAGATGGACCTAGCTGAGGACACACCATCTTGGCACCTCTGTGAGCCCTCCAAGTGTGAGGACAGCACTGTCAGGGTGGCCTGGCTGTCACCATGTCACCGTGCGGCCACGGACAAGTCACATTGCCTGCTCTCAGGCCTCAGTTTCCCCGCTTGTCAGTATAGTGACATTTAGGGATGCATCTTTGCCCTGGGTGCCCACCAGGCATCCAGCCCAGACATGCATGGGTTTCTCTTTGCAGATGTCTTCGGCGTGTTGGTGGCCGGTGGCTGTGCTGGGGTCCTGGCCTGGGCTGTGGCCACCCCCATGGACGTCATCAAGTCACGCCTGCAGGCAGACAGGCAGGGCCAGCAGCGCTACCGGGGCCTCCTGCACTGTGTGGCAGCCAGCGTGAGGGAGGAGGGGACACGGGTCCTCTTCAAGGGGCTGGCTCTCAACTGCTGCCGGGCCTTCCCCGTCAACATGGTGGTCTTTGTCACCTATGAGGCTGTGCTGAGGCTTGCCCGGGGCCTGTTCACATAGCGGGTCCCAGTGTCGCCAGGGACTAGGCTGCCAGCAGCTTCCAGAGGATTCTAAGGGAGCAGACGAGAATGCTGCGGTCTGGACAGCTGCGGAGCTTCAGGCAGCGAGAGCCCAGTGCAGGCCACATGAAGATCAAGGGCAGAGCTGCTGCCACCCAGACTGGCCCAAGGGCCACGTGAGCCCTCTGGAGGAGGCGTTGGCAGGGATGTCAGTCTCCGGGGCCATCTGTGCCCTCTGCGCACTGTCCATCAGCCTCTAGCACCCCACCCATGAGCCCTGAGGAGAGGGCCCTGGCCAGGGGCTTCCATCTCCAGGCCATCTGTGCGGTCTGCGTGTTGTCTGTCTAGCCTCCAGCTCCGGTCCCCTTCTGTGAGCCCTGTGGAGTGGTCTCGGCTGCGGACTTCTGCTTCTGGGCTGCCTGTACACTCTGTGCTGTCCATCTGGTTTCTGGCACCCCACTCAGAGCCCCTTCTCGTGGCCATCCATTACCGGGCCTCCTGCTCACACAGCACCACTCAGCCCTCTCAGGCCCCTGTTGGTCTCCCATCCAAGGGGGGCATATGGAGTGTGAGCTGGCCTGGTGCAGGGGCTGTGGGCTCCAGACCCTGCTCACTGCCTGTCTGGGCTGTGCAGACGGGGGCCTGCGAGGGCAGCGGTGTCCACGGGGCCTCGCTCTCATTGCCAGGACAACCTGGAAGGCTCAGCCAGAGCTGCTGCTAATAAAACATCTGTGAGGATGGCAGTGGAGTTGCTTCCTGGCCTGTGGCACTGTGGACTCAGTTCCCTGTCCCCAGCTCATCCCTGTACCCTTTAAGCCTGTCCGTACCCGCTGGGAGGCCAGGGGCTGTTGGGCAAGCCCTCTGGAACTGAGCAGCTGGGTTTCCACTGGGCAGGTGGGCACACTTAGGCTAGCTCTCTGCTGACTGTTCTCGGCCCACTGGGCTGCGGGCCTGGCTTGGGCTTTGGGCTTGAGCCTGCCACAGGGGCTGTCCCATCGGCAGCGGGATGCCTACCCTTCTGGCCTTCCAACCCATACCCCTGCCTCCTGAGACTTGGCTCCAGCTGGCTCCACCCATGGCACCCGCTGCCTGGCCTCTTCCTGCCCGAACACGTGGCTTTAAGCCACCTTTCTGGAAAGGGCTGGAGGTGGAGAGGTTACTGGATGCACCCCGAACCCCACTGTGCCTCGGAACGGCTTACCAAGGTCAAATGAGGGAGCCACGGGAAAGAGGATGCTGGCTCACACAGCAAGGAAGGGGTGGCGGTAGGGCTTGTGCCCATGCTGCTGAGACCCCAGCTTCTCCCTGCATCAGTGATGGGTGCCAACGTGGGGCGAGGGGGCCCCAGGGCCAGGCCCAGCCCTGGAGCACTCTAGAACAACTTGCTCAGACATGAATGAGCGGATGAACGAGATCCCCCGAGTCTATTCCCAAGGTTCATCCAGCTGACAAGCACATCGTGCCTGGCAAGGGCTGGAAGGGCCCCAGCTGACGAAGGACATCCCTAACTCATTGTGGCTCTAGCTGCTGGGACCGGCTGTGGAAGACAACCACCGAGGTGGCCTTGGTCCTGAGGGTCACATCCAGGGAGGATGGGGAACCCAGGCTCCCGGCCATTCCAGCAGGTGTCACGAACCTCAATCCCACCCTGCAGGCTCACTCCTCAGCTCCCAGATGGAAGGGTCTTGGGGGAGCCCACCTCGGAGCAGTAATGGGCCCAGACTCACACAGCCCTCCAGCTGAGAGCTGGGCCTTCATGTTCAAACGGCCAAGTCTACGGTGCTCTTGAATTTTCAGGTGGGAGATGACAGGCAGGCCCAGCCCACTCTGGGAAGGACAGCCCCCCGACAGTGTCACTTGGCAGGGGCCAGAGGCGGCACTGTGAGCTGCTTGCTCCACACCCTCCTTGCTAAGTACCTTCCTTGAATGTGAGTTTGTCGTGCTGCCGCAGGGGCCTGCTCCCACCCACCTGCCAGCCTTCACACCCTGTCCCCGGCGGTTTGGGCAAGCCGGCTTCCCTCAGGGAGCCTCCAGGAACAATTGGCTTTTAGCAGACTGTAGTAGATGGGGGAGAGGCCCATGGTACTGCAGGACTCACCAGCAGTTCCCATTGAGGTCCTCGGCCATCTGACAGTGGGCACACTTCCAGGCCCCACACAGGAGCCATCACCGTCAGCACACACTGGTGCAGTGTGGGTGCAGACAGGCTCAGGGTGCCACACAGCTGACAGGGACAGGGTGCTGGCCTGCGGCCCCAGAATACTGCACCTCTGTGCACAGGGCCCCGCCCAGCCCAGCCCAGAGACAGCTGCTGGGTGAGGGTGACAGCAGCAGCTGTTGTGCCTTGGGCACTTCCCACCTGGCCCTCCAGCACTCCACGCACCTGAGCCTGTGCAGTCGACCCACTGTGCTGGGAGATAGAGCGCTGGTTGCCATCACGTGGGGAGGGGCTACACAGCCTCCTCTGACCAGTCCCTGGTCCACCAACAAGGGTGACATCTGTCCGCAGCGTGCAGCTCCAGGGACACGGCCAAGGGTGACTCACCAGTCATGAAGGGTAGCGATACCAGACCTCTGCCACCAGGCCAGAGCCCTCTCCCCAAACCTCCCAGACAGGACTCAGCCACACAGATGGGGCAAAGGGGTTTTATTTATGCCAGCAAGCAGCACAGGGCAGGGCATGTGAGAGGACCCTGCGCCCTGGCCTTTAGGAGGTTCAGACACATCAGCTGGGCCTGTCTGATACAGGTTCTGCTTCTCAAGAAGCACACACGGGCGGCCCACAGACAGAACAATCGCACCCACCCCCGCTCTGGGTCAGTGTGCACACTAAGCACTCACCCCCCTCAGCACAGGACACAGCTGGAGACAACTGGTCCTGGGGGCTGAGTGGCCAGGACGGAGTATGTTGGGAGCAGGGAGGAGTCGGGCACGGTCTGAGTGTTACAAATCCACTGGCGTCTCACCCACAAGGACTTGATGTGAACAAGGGGCCACCTGTCTCACAGCCAGAGCTGAAAGCAGCTCTCATGCTGGGAGATTTCTAGTCCCAAGGACAGCAAAGCATCTACCTACCAACACTGCTTCTTTCGGGCATGGGTTGACACACATCTCTACCTGTCAGAGGTCGCTGCTCAGTTCTCTGCAGCGCTTTTCAGCCTGGTCATGCCATTCTGACCCTAGAGGTGCACACACAGAATACCTGTCCTACTCCAGAAATGGAGGGTACTCTACCTGGAACCTAAGGATGACCCAAAGTGGACAGTCCTGCTGTGGACCAGAGCATATGTGACCCAGTCAGCTGTCACACTGATGCCTGCTTTAACAGACAGTGCTGGGTGCTTTGTGGGAGACACTCCATGGGACTGTGTGGTGGTGTTCAGTCTGAGTGCCCTGCAACACCTGACCTACTAGCACAGACGTGATGAGATTCACAAAAGTGGCAGCATTGCTAATGCACACAGGCTAACCATAGACAGCAGGACCAATGTGTCCACGTGACATAAGCGGTGATCGACTGATCTGGGACTTATTGCAGAACAAGACTCTCCTGACAGGCTAGAAGACGGGTGTTACTGGAAGTCAAAGGTCAGGCTCCGGGGTGTCATGAACTCCTTGACGATCTCGTCTGTGACCTCTTTCCGCCGGGCCTGATGCTCTGCGACCAGAGGCTGTAGCACTTCTATGAGAGCCTGCTTGAGCTCACCTGTGAGCATGGCACCGCTGGTGTAGTCCTGAGGGGGAGACGCCACGGTGAGGGGGCCGTGCCACCCCGCCCCCAGGGCTCAGCCCCGCACACCCAGCAGCCAGCGCTCGGCCCACCCCGCCGCGCAGCCCACCAGCCCACGTCTCAGCTCCCATGCCCAGTGCGGCCAGGCACACAGCAGCGTGCCTGTGAGCTATGTCACTGCTGACATGCTCACTCTAACAACTACCTGTACCCTCCTCCCACTCTGCTTTCTTCTTCAAAAAAACTTCAACGCATTCACAGATGTGCTGGCTGTCTCTGCCGATTTCTCTGGTCTCGATGCTTTACATCAACGGAATCACACGACACGAGGCCTTCTCTGACATGCTTCTTCCACCCAGCACACCGTTACACGGCTCAGCCGTGACGTGACATGTACTGGGACTTCCTTCACCTGGCACACTGCTACACGGCTCAGCCATGACATGGCATGTACTGGGACTTCATTCCTTTGTATGGCCAAACAACACTCCTTTGTACGGACATACCACATTTATGCACTCATTAGCTTGTGGAGCTCTGGGCTGTCCCCGCCTTGTAGCTATTGGAAACAAGGCTGCCGTGAGCCTTTGCGTGTAGGTTTCTGCAGACACTCACGTTTTCGGGTCTCCTGGGTTATTCCTAGCAGTCGAACTGCCGGTCACATGGTAGCTCTGTGTTTAACCTTCTGAGGAACTGCGGACTGCTTCGCACAGTGGCTGCCCAGCTGGGGGACCCCTCTGCAGTGTCTGGTTCCTACCTCCCCACCTCCTCACCAGTGCTCATCTGACTCTTCATCTCACCATCCTCGGGGGTGTGCATACTCTGTTCTTAAATGGACTAGAAATCTGACTCTGACCTCCAAGCGAAGCAGCAGGGCAGAATGCAAGACCCCACGTGCTACCACCACAGGGACCCCACAGACACATGAAACCAACCCCCGCTGCCAGCCTCGTAACCTCTATGCAATCTTTGCTCATTTTTTTCTCCGTAATTGTGAAAGCAATACATGCTCATTAAAATTAATATAGTACCTTAAGGCACACAGCACCAGCAAGGTAAGACAACCCTGCGCACAGCGTCACTGCCCGGAGGGTGGCCTGTCGGCACGCCGGCACATTTGCATCAGGCTTTTGTCCCTGTGCCGTCTACTTGAACCGTTGGCCCCTCCCTGACACAGTCTGGCATCCCTTTTCCCACCACCACACGGTGTCTTTCTGCAGCCCTTGGTGATTTAGCAGGAACCGTGGGCTCTTTGTCCTTTGTTCCCGAGGGACAACCTCCATGAGGGCTGATGCCGGTGCAGCAGGCCTGGCTGGGCCCCAGAGACCACCAGTGGTGGGACATCAGGTGACAGCAGGGGTGCGGTGCACCATACACTCCGTCGTGCCTACTTAGTGGGGCCACAGTAAATGCTCTGGACAAGGAAGCTCCTGGCTGGTGACAGGGAGGAGATCAGTGCATCCTCTAGGACGCGGAAGCTCCACACTGGGGGCCTCTCGGACCTCGCCCCATCCTCACTGGCTGTAATAAAGCTGTAACTCCAAGGCTGGAGCTTTCCTGAGCTCTGAATTGTATGATGGAGCTACTGAGCCCGAGGGAGCACCGGAAGCCTGCAAGCCAAGAGGGGGCCTGGAGACCCCTGGGCTTATGGCTGACACCCTGAGGGGTAGAGATAACACGAGTCACAGCCAGCACATCAGAATCAAGGTGATGGGGGGGGGAGGGGGACTCCCAGCTTGTGGCTGGCGCCTGAGGTTGTGGCCAGAAGTGGCGGTCTGGAGGACCGGGGCCTTTGCCTCGTGAGGTCTGCTCTACTCTACAGAAGAGCCATGTGGACAGCTGGGGTCAGACAGGATGAAGACGACCTTGCTCAGCCCTAAAGCTCTCCTTAAATGGTTCCTGCCCACGTAACCTCCCCTCCCTGTCACCCAGCAGTCCTTGGTAACTCTCCTGTTCCAACACAGGATCTGTTTCAACCTTTCGCTATTGTTCTGGCCCACATTTTTGTGTGAAAAGCCTTTCCTGCACTCAGGGTTACTTCCTCGGGACAGATGGGAAGAAGCAGAAAACGTGAGGCACAGCCTGTGAACAGCCTTCAGGCTCTGCCTGCTCCGGCCCAAATGCCACCAAGAGGCCTCCCACCTGGCCACCTCCCACCACCCGGCTCACCACCACTGAAGGCTCTGCTAACCGCACATCTGAGAGATGGCAGCCTGCGATTTCTCTGACAACCAGGAAACTGTTCTGTGTGGGCACTAAATAGCAATTTGTCTTCGCTTTCGTGAACTGTCTATTCAAGTTCCCTGGCACCTGTTAGGAAGCACGACTGACCTTCCTCAGTTTTCATCCTGGTTCACCCTTAACGCATGGCTGCATGTGGGGACCGGGCACCAGGTGGCAGCCAGCCCGCGGGCCTCATGCTCACCTGCTTAATCTGCTGGAGCCTGTTGTCATCCTCGAGGAAAAAGGTCAGGTACATGAAAGACACGTCCACCTCACAGTTTCCCCCAAACTCCCTGTGCTCCTCGATGGTGTCTCTGCCTCCGGAAAACGCATGCTTGTTGACCTGTGCCAGCAGGATGACAGGGACAGCTCATCACTGCTGAGGCCAGCCTGGTGTGGTGTCCGCTGAGCCTGGGCACTGGAAGTCAAGCCTGGGGTAGTGTCAGGCTCCTGGGCCTGGGGACTGCAGCCCACACAGCAGAGGAATCCACAGACCGCCCCTTCCTGCCCAGGCAGGGGCAAGCTGAGGGGGCTCTCTGGAGACGGGGTCTCGGGTTGGGTAGCAGCAGAACAGTTTTGGGTCCCCACTTCCCAGAGTCATGGGGCAGCACGTCCTGTGCTGAAATGCGGGAATGTCTTCAAGTCTTCTCAGGGGACGCGTTTCAGAGAGGGGAAGAAGAGAGGCCACTCTGAGTGAACGTAGTGGCCGGAGGGGTGGCTGCTGCTAGCAGTGGGGGTGCTGTGGAAGAGCAGAGGCCTGATACAGCCTCCTCTGCCTGTCTCCCCCTCAACAGGAGACAGCAGAGGAAGCGCAAGTCCCATGGCAGGTGGGGCAGGGAGGGCCTGCAGGCCAGCCTCCACAGAGAAGTCAGGGTCAGGCTCTGAAGAAACCCATCTCTTTTTAGGTGGGGGTGGCTGAGAGCTGGTCACAGAAGAGACGTGGTGAGACCCTGGGCAAGGCCTGCACGCATCTGAGGGTGCAAGCAGCCAGGAGGTGGCAGGGATACAGGGAATGAGTGCTCCCTACACACCAGGAAGAGTCTGCAATGATACAGGTAACGAGTGCTCCCTCCACACTGGGAGGAGGCTGCAGGGATACAGGTACTCAGTGGGGGCCAATTTCAGGTGTCAGAACCACGGTCAGGCTGCTGACCCTCATCTTTCAGGGAGCTATCTCCAAGATTCCATCATGGGAATGAGAAAGGAGAAAACAAAAACCGAAGTGCCCAGCCCAGCACCCAAACACAGTCACCACCCAGAAATGGACTATATTCTGTATTTTAATACCACCCATGCAAACCTGACATAAACTGCCATGGCTTGACTTCCAGCAGACAGTGTTTGTCAGGAAAGCATAAAAAGAAATAAAAGGAGTAAAACTATAAAATTTTACTGAAAATTTAAATGAAAACACAAAACAAATTAAGTTGCTGTCCGTGACCAGACGAGGCTGCCTCAAGGTGCGTGGGGAGTGGACAGAGACCCCACAATCCTGCATCCCCTGGGTGGACGGTGCTGGAAGGATGCGGGTGCATGTGTGACAGTTTGTCACTGTATGACTGTACATGTGTGTGTGAGCATCTGTATAAATATACACGTGACTGTCTCTGTATGTGCTCTGTGTGTCTGTATGTGACTGTACCGTGTGTGTGCCTGTGAGCATCTGTATAAATATACACGTGACTAGTATGTACTGCATCAATGTACAACTGTACATGTCTGTGGTGCACGCCTGTCAGCATCTGTATAAATGTATACGTGTGACTGTGTGTGTCACTGCATGACTGTACATGTGTGCACATGTGTGCCTGTGTGAGCATCTGTATAAATGTAAAGTGACTGGGAGTGCACTGTCATTGTATGACTAGCCATGCACGCACACGTGTGCCTGTGTGTGCACCCACATGCATGTATATGTGTGACTGTGCCTGTGTGTGCATGCACTGTCTGTTGGTACATGACCGTACGTGTATGCCCGTGAGTGTGCCCATGTCTGTACTCACGTGTGTGATTGCATCTGTGTGTGTGTCTGTGTGAATATGCGCCTGTGTTGCTGTGTGTGGAAGTGTGTCTATGCGTGTCTCTGGGGACGGGTGTCTGCCTGTGACCGTGTCTGTCCTTCTCAGGCCCATCGCCGTCCCACTGCCCCCATGGCTCTCCCTGGGGCAGTGCTCACCTTGGTCTTGATTTGCTTGGCTGAGTCTGTGAGGAAGATGGAGGAGTTGGGGTCACTGGCGCTCATTTTGGTCTGGGCCCCCTGCAGGGCAGGGAAGAAGGTCGAGTGCAGCAGGGCGGGCTTCGGGTAGCCGATCCTAGGGGCAACGTCTCTCGTCATTCTGAAGTAAGGGTCCTGGAGGGGTAAGGACAGGTGTGACTGCAGGCAGCTTCCAGCTGCGAGCAGCACCAGAGAAGTCTTCCAGGAAGCACTCCCGCTCCCAACTACCTTAAAATCGTTTCTCCAGTGAAGGGCGCAGGCATCTCCTGCAGCCCCTGCTGTCTATTGCCCTGCCCACACTGACCTGGTCAATGGCACAGGGGATGAGGCACTGGATGTCCGTCCTGTCCTTAAAGATCTGTGGGAAGGAGCTGCTGAAGGAGGGGGCGGCCTGGATGGCAGGGAAGCTGACCTTCCCTAAGAGAGGAGAGATGTTCACACATGAGATGATCACCCCAGTTATGTGGCCACTGTTGTCCGTGGCTGTCACGCTGGCCCAGACTTGGAAGGCAACGCTGCCCGGGCCTGCTCCATCTTTGTGACCGTTAGCACGTCTCAGTCAGATTCCTATGACCCCAGTTGGAGGAATTAACCAACAAAGGTCTTTCCCCTTTAGAGGAAATCTGAGAAACACAGAGAAGAAGGAAGAGGAAATTTCGAGGTCCACATGCGTACCCCGTTTCTCTCGTTTGCTCTACTCCCTGGCAGCGTGTGTTTCAGCTGTGGTGACATGCCCCCACTCGGTTCTTCCCCACTTCCCTGCCCTGTAAGACTCACCCACACTGTCACTGCAGGTCTCCCACCCCATAGACACGGCCCACCTATCTAACTCCTCCAACCACTGGGCGAGGAGATCTGGGGCAAAGGGGTGCAGTGCTTGGCTCTGCGGAAGGGACCTGGTGACCCGCTTCCGTCAGACCACAGCCTAGGAAGCCCTATGGGGCAGGCCTACTGTCCCACAGTGCTGCCAGGGGTCAGAGTCAGTGCGATGGTACCTACCACCACCAGCGCCGTCTAACAACGGGCATTTAGGCTGTTCACTGTTTAGAATTATTGTAAGTTACAGTGAGTTTCCTGGTATATAAAACTGTTCTCAGTGTTTGGCAGTAGTTATTGGCAGTAGTATCTGCTTAGGGCAGTTAAGCACAGCTACTGGGTCAAAGTACAGCTACTGCTCTTGACACTGAGTGCCACGCCCACGTGCACCCAGTGGGGGACCCGGGGAGCTCTGAGTTCAGGTCCCAGGCACGCAGGGGCCCAGGCGTGCCCCTGCCACTGCCCAGAGCTCACAGTGGTCAGAAACTTCACTGCCACAGTTCAACAGTGGAGGGCACAGTCAGCAGACACTGCTGGCTTCTTCCCCTGGCAAGTTCTGCCTCTGACACTCTCCACTTCAGACACACCCCACCACTGCTGTCATCACTCTCATGAAATGCACACAGTACAAGGGGTCTGCTGGGTCAGGCTGGGAGTCCCTGGTTGGTAGACACGATGTCATCACCTTCCACTTTCTGTGATCTGTCCTCTTTTGGTTGCTGGACTTCCAGTTCCTGGGACAAGAACCTACAGAAGTCTCTAGCCTGCCGCTGACCTGCAGACTTTGGGCTCCTCGGCCTCTGTGACCCTGTGTGTCAGCAGGTTTCTGCCCTGCTGCAGACTCGTGGATCTGGGACCTGTCAGCCGCCACTATGGCGTGAGCATGTTCCTTGTGGTAGATCTATTTACAGAAATGTTTCACTGGTTCTGCTCCTCTAGAGAAAGAGACAAGGAGAGTTGCAGCAGAGGGACGTGCTGGCTCTGTGTGCAGGGCCTGACGTTAGTTCAGTTACGTGTCACACCAGCATCACGCTCAGGGAAAGCAGAAGCCCTTTCGCCACATCTCACACACATGCAAATCACCAGGCCCTGGTTCTCCGACCTGGACCCAAACCCTCGTCTCTGCAAAGCAAAGCATGTGCCCTTCCTCACCCTGTGACACCATCCCCCTTACAACGACACATGGCCGTCACCGTAGTGCCATCCTACAGATGCCAGGATTAGCAGGATGACGAAAACCCTTCAAAAGCACAGGGTTTATGCTGAATCTAACTGACACAAAGGAACTGCAGTGGCGCTTCTCTCTGTACTTGTCCTTGAAGGGTCCTCCCTGACATGTGTCCCACCCATCAGGGCAGCCCCCACTTTGCAGCGTGACTTGGGGTGCTATCAATAGAGGGCTTACAGGGGGCAGGGAGGGAGCCAGCCAAGCCAGCCACGTGTCTCCAGGATGAGAGCCTAATGGGAGCTGAGACAGACACGGAAACGCCCAGAAGTGACAGGAACCCACATGCAGATGACGTGTATCAGCTGGAGGATGGAGTGATGGAAGCGGGCAGGAGGTCCTTCATTCCAGCCTCTCATCCATAGGTGGGGAAACTGAGGTACACAGAGACAAAGACTGGCAGGTCTGGCCTCCCATAAAGGCCATCCCTGTGCTGGGCCCTACGAGCCAGGGCAGGGCTCCACAGTCACATTGCTTTCCTTTTTTTCTCCTAAGCCTTAAAATCGGTGAGTGAGGTACAGGCCAGATTCACACCCCGAAGTCCAGCTTCACATGGACAGAGGGCACATGAACACACAGCACCACCTCTCGCAGTTCCCAGGAAAAACCCACATCTGGGTTTCCTATTTAAAGGGACAGACTGCAGGCGCTAAGGTCTCCAGGAAGCTCACAGCCCAGGCGAACGGCAGGCTCCTCCCCAGGCTGTGGGGTGCCTGCTGTGTCTCTGAGACACACTAGCTTCCTCCCGCGTTCTCTCCGTTAAGGTGGGCCGGAGGGCTCTCTTACCAATGCTGTCACTGTCGGTGAAGCCAAAGATGCCTTTCACCTGGTTGAAGGTCACATGCTTCTGAATCTTTACCACATTCCTGTAGAAGCCCGGGCTCATCCTGCAAAGACAGCCAGTCACGGCTCCGCCCAGATGAGGGAGGGCAGAGCAAAGACACCTGGTCACGGCCTGGCTCAGCCGCGGCACAGTGGAGTGCGACCCAAGGCAACAAGGCCGTGCAGGCCAGGTGCTGGGCGAGGGCACACACTGCAGGCCACACTGTGCTCACACAAGGGAGGCCCACAGGTGCTGAGGTGTCGTCTGTCAGCAAAGATGCCCCAGCAAGCAAAGCAGACGTGCCTCTGCCTGCAGAGGGCCTGGGAGAGGTGGGACTCAGTGTGGGCCCATGACAGGGACACGAAATCTAGGAGGGACGCAGCCAGCCAGAGACTCAGAAACAACGGGAAATCTTTAAGTTCTGCTAGGTTCACGTCTGGGAGGGCTGAGAGCTTTCCTGCTGAGACAGCACGTGTGTGGGAGAGGCTTCTCTTGTGGTCCCAGGAGGGTTAGCGGTGTCCCTAGCCTCTGGCCCTCACTGTGTGGCAGGGCTGGCCCCATGAGGGCTGGCTTAAGCAAGCAGGCTGTCTTCTGGACGGTGAAGGGTATGGACAAGAGTGCCGGATCTGTGCAGCCATTCTGCCACCACAGGGAATAGGCCGAGGATGAGACGTAAGGCAGACACACACAGCGCAGTTTCACACCCTCATGTGTTGACTAGGAACTCATCTGCCTTTCTGCAGACCACAGCTGCAGGGAGTAGAAGAAAAAAATGCAGGAAGCAGGAAACCAAGTGGTCACTGGTATCCACCATCTGGCGGCAAAGCTGTGCCGGGGGCCAGATGCATGTCCACAATGCCCACCTCCCCTGAGCCAGCGGCATCACCTCCACTTTACAGACTAAAGTCTGACACTCGGAGGGGTCACAGTTGGGACCACAGACCCAGGCCCGTTGGGCTCCACAGCCCGCCTCACCTCACCACGCCGCACAGCTTTCTAAGAGCTTACACACATCCCATGTGTCCTGGGGGCTGCACATGCAGTCCACCCTGGGCGAGTCCCCTGGGTGCGTGTGCCTCTGCCACCTCACTGCTGTTGCAGAGCAAGGCCCCCTAGCACCAACAAGGAGGGGGTCATCCGTGTCTTCCCCAAATCACAGCAGGACACTAGTTCTGTGGTGTCTGTATCTCAAGGCGAGAATCTGGTCCACACTGCAGATGTGAAGCCAGGGGCTGGGGGGCTAAGAGGAGTACCCAGATCTGGCTGTAGGGAGAGAAAGCTTCCAGAGGAAGCAACCCTTGATGGTACGTTTGGAGAAAGACTAGGAATTAGCCAAGCTGGGAGCGGTGAGCCTTGGACGGCTGGGCTGTAGCATAGCACAGCCACCAGAGGGGGTCGCGAGCTCGGGTTGCTCTGTCTGTGGGAGACAGCAGCGATGCTGGTGGGAACCAGGGCCCAGACCACCAACAGCCTGCGTGCCACAAGACAAGTGAGGACGCGTCCTGACAACGGTGGAGGACTGGGCAAGGCAGGCAGGTTGGGGCAGGGTCAGACCTGTGCTTTGGAGACCACGGCTGGCTGGGGGATCTGCAGGGCACAGGGCGGGCAGGCTGGAGGAGGAGGAGGCTGCAGAGAAGGACCCTGTTACAGGGTGGAGCCAGGAACAGGGTGAGGCCATGCCAAGAGCTTCAGGGTGAGGCCACGCAGAGCCCCTGGCACTCTGTGACCCCCTCAAGGCTCAGCACCCGGCTAAGGGCACCTAGGGCAGCAAGATGGTTCTCAACTTGCAGAGCTCCCTGAGCCAGGCGCACCACGGGTCTCTGGTGAGTTCAGAGCATTCTTCCTCGCGTCAATGGCCACAGCCTTTTCCTGACCTTTCTGGCAGTCACCAAGGATGGAGGCCAAGACCCAGAGTATTTGGGAAGAGGTATCAGAGTGAAATACTTCGGCCTTCTAGACAGTTGATCGGAAACGCTACACTGAGAAACCGGGTAAATAGTGTCACCCGTGAGTCTTTTCTCTTTGAGGAAAAGGTACACCGAGAAACAGAAAGACAGCATAACTGTGCAAGACAGACCATGACGGGAAAGAAACGAGAGCAGAAGCCTTCCATCTGGGCAGAACGTGGAATTTCCCGTGAACAGGGGCACGACGGCAACAGCTGCAGCTTTACGACGGCACTGCTCACGCTGTGTCTGCAGACAGCTTTCCACTCACAAAATCAATGAAGCATAGTAATAAATGTTGGTGTATCTGAACATAAAGAAAACCAAAATCCTGAAACTGGACCAATCAACATCATGATAAACAGGGAAAAGATTGAAGTTGTCAAGAATTTCATTTTACTTGTGTCAACAATCAATACCCACGGAAGCAGCACAGTCCGGAAAGGGGAAGAGCCACTGCACTGGGCAAATCTGCTGCACAAGACCTCCTTAAAGCGTTTGAAAACAACGATGTCACCAGGAAAACTAAGGTGCTCCAGACTCAGCTTATGGTTTTTTCAGTCACTTCATGTGCATACACAAGCCAGACGGTGAATAAAAGTTAAGACGGAAGAAGAACTGATGACTTTGAATTGTGGTCTTGGCAGGAATACTGACTATACAATGGACTGCCAGAGAACAAACGTGTGTCTTGGAAGAGGTACAGCCAGAGTGCTCCCTGGAAGCAAAGGTGCTCCAGCGTGACAATCGTGAGGATGGTGTAGGACCGGGCAGGGTCTCGTTCTGTTGCATACACGGTCACTACAAGTTGGAACTGACTCCATGGGACCTAACAGCAACACTGGGAAATAACCCTGATCATAAAGCTTAAAACAAGAAGACAAACATTCATCGGGCATGAAGACTGTTCTGCATGCTTCGAATCTGGCTGTGGTGGCTGACGGCAGAGTCGACACACTCCAAAGGCAGTCAAGCGCACTCCCCTTACCCCATGTAGTCCAGGTCTGAGAAGATAAAGGTCTTCTTGACGTCGAAGCCGCAGGCGATGATGTCCTTGGCGTTCTCCACGGCGTAGCCATGCGCCTGCTCCAGGGTCAGGTCTTTCCACAGGTACTTTTCATCATCCGTCATCTGGATGACCAAGGGCACGTTGAACACGTCCTGCAGCCACCTAAGAGGCACAGGGACGAAAAGCAAGGTCTCTTCACCCCCGCAGAAAAAGGCCACTGTGTCTGAAAACACAGCTCCTGCCTGACAGCACATGTGAAAGCTTCCCTGCTAGCAAACCGTGTGGCCGTACCACGCTGTGAATCTGAGACAGACGGACAGGGTCACCGTTTACCGAGGAAGGGCCTCGCAGGCCAGGCTCCGTGCTGGCTGCCCAACATGCCTGCTCTGAAGGCCAACTGCAGGAGGCAGGGAGGGTGATGACCGCCACCTGGTGGTTGTGGAAACCATTGCTAAGAGCAGTGACCTGCCAACAGCCCCATGGCGCGTATGGGATGACATGAAAGACAGGCTTCGGGATTCCACAGCTGTGCATTCGCCCCCTGCACCCCACTCTAGAGCGAGCCCAGGAACACCGCCAGCACAAGTCAGAGAGGCACTACCACCCCAGTGGGCTGGCTGATGGGCCACAGTCTGACAGTGCTGCCTCGTCATCTATAAACGTGGCCATCACCGACCCCCTCAGTCTGTCCTCTGTAAACACGGCTGTCACCGAGCCTCCCAGCCTCGTCACCTTGTAAACACGGCCATCAACAACCCCCTCGGCCCATCAGGAAAATGAGAACATTCCTTACTTTGTGAAAATAAACGGGATGAGATGACCGAGGTGCATGGCTTCAGAAGAAGGGCCCCTGCCCGTGTACAGATAGAACGGCTTCTTCCCTTCATAGGCATCGAGGACTTGGTTCATATCTCTGCAGGAAAAGGAGGGAAGGGAAGAGCGTGATTTTCCCAGAAAGCCATCACGGCACTCCTGTTCGTCCCTGGGTGGCACACACACTTAACCTGCTCAGCAGCTCACAGGGAAGTTGGTGATGCGAGCTCGCCCAGTGGAGCTGTGGAAGAGACGCCGGGTGGCCAGCCACTGAAAAGCCTACGGAGCCCAGTTTTACTCGGACACACATGGGTGGCCCTGGACCGGGGTGGAAAAATTGGTGGCAACGGGCTTTTCATACTCGTTGGGAAATGAGAACTAAAGACAGAAAAAAAACCCGTACCAGTAACAGAATTTGTTACTTTTGGTGCTTGTGACTCAAAAACGGCAGAGACCCTCCACCGCAAAGGCTTTTCCTGGGACTGTCTGAATGAGCTCTGTGGGCGCAGTGGTTAGTGCCCAGGTACCAGTGAAAGGCCAGAGCTCTGAACCTGCCAGCTGCTCTGCAGAAGGGACACATGGTGGTCTGCTCCGGTCAGGGTCACAGCCTAGAAACCCCATGGGCAGCTGTGCTCTGTCCCGCAGGGCTGCTACCTGTCAGAATCGACACAAGGGTGAAGGGTTATTTTTAAATGGGTTTACTGATTGATTGTGCGTACTTTTGATTTTTTTTTTCATGAAATGATCACATTCTACCTCTGAAATAAAAAAAAAAAAAAAAAAAACCAAGCCGAGTGCCATCGAGTCTGGTACAACTCACAGTGACCCTAGAAATAACGGAAGAGTAAAAAAACTCATTTTGGGTCCGGCACAGAGGTGCTCCTCAGGCGTGCACAGGAGTCTCCCAAGACACCGATTTGAGCTCATGCTTACAGGGAAGTTGCCCACGGGAAGTCACTCAGCTGGTGAGGGAACCCCAGCACTTCCAACTCAACAGCCACCATTAAAACCCATGGCCAGTGAGCCAATTCTGACTGACAGTGACCCCACAGGACAGAGCAGAACTGCCCCATAGCATTTTCAAGGCTGTAATCTTCACGGAAGCAAGCTGCCACACCTTCCTCCCATGGGTTCAAACTGCTGACCTTTTGGCTAGCAGTCGAGTGTTTAAACACTGCACCACCAGGTCCCCTTCCAACAGGTAGGCCTCATTTAATCCCATAGTCATCACACAGAGTAGAGATGACTATGCCTGTTTTACAGAAGATAAACTAATGAGTTAGAAGGGCTTCACAGCATTTCGGAATGGGTGGGAGCCTCAAGTCACATGGTTCCCTAAGTCAGGAGCACAGGGATGGAGTGTCCCAAGAGCAGGGAGAACCATAAAATACTAAAATGTTTTCTCAAACCTAGTGCCGTCACGCCAACTCCAACTCAGACTGACTCTACAGGACAGAGTAGAATTGCCCCATAGAGTTTCCAAGAAGTGCCTGGTGGGTCTGAACTACCGACTTCTGGTCAGCAGACAGCACCTAACCTATGCCACCAGGGTTTCCTAAAATGCTTTAAGGTCAACAGAACTGACAACCTTTAGTTAAAGTGACCAAAGGAAAATGAAAGAACTTAAACGACTGAAACGAAGGAATGAAAGAAGGGCTATCACTATCAACTGTACAGAAATAAAAATGATTCTAAGGGAATACGCACGCTAATACAGTATGCCAACAAATTAGGTGATCTTAATGAAACAGACAGATATACTCATATTGACTCAAAGAGAAATACAAAATCAGAACAGACCCATGACAAATTAAATTAGCAATTACAAAAAATACAAAAACAAAAGCCCGAAAAACTTCCCTCAAAGAAAAACCCAAGAGCCGATGGCTTTACTGGAGATCTCTATTAAATGTTCAAAGAAGAATCGACACGAATCCTTCGGCAAACTCTTCCAAGAAACTGAAAAGGAGAAAACACTCTTCAACCCAATCTATGAGGCCTTCACTACCTTGATACTAAAACTAGAAAAACACATCACAAGAAAGCTATATATCAACATCCCTTATAAACAAACACAAAAATTCTTAACAAATTACTAGCAAGCCCAATTCAGCAGAACAGAAATTATATACCATGACCAAGTAGGATTTATCCAAGGAATGCAAAATTGGTTCACCAAATAAAAATCTATCAATGTAATACACCATTTCAACAGAAGACAAAACTCACATGACCATCTCAACAGATGTAGAAAAACACCTGATAAAAATCCAACACGTTTCATGATAAATCGACTCAACAAACTAGAAACACGAATGAATTTCATCAATCTAATAAAAGATATTGATGAACAACTCAGTTAACATCACACTTTGATGAAACACTGTCCGTTTACATCAGTCCTTCCTAAATCAAGAAAAGACACGGGTGTACACACTCACCACTTCTACTCAACACTGCACTTGAGTTTCTACCAGGACAATAAGGCAAGAAAAATAAAAAGTATCCTGAATGGAAAGGAGGAAGTAAAACTGTCTTTGTTCACAGATCATATAATCTCGCACACAGAAAGTCCTAAGCAGTCCACAAAAAAACTACCAGAGCTCATAAATGAGTTCAACAAGGATGCAGAATGTAAGATTAATGTGCAAAAATCACCTGAATTTCTATATATGAGCAATAAACATTCCAAAAATCAAATTAAGAAAAGAGTTCCACTTATAACAGCACTGAAACAACCTGAGCTCATGGATTATAAGACTTAATACTAAGATGGCAATACTCTTCAAATTGATCTATAGATTTAATGCAACATCTATAAAAATCTCACCTGCCCTTTTTTGTAGAAAGTGACAACCTGATTATAAAACTCATATGGAAGTGTAAGTGACTCAGAATAGCTAAAACCGAAACCAAACCCACTGCTGTTGATTCCCACTCATAGCAAACCTACTGGTCAGAGTAGACCGGCCCCAAGGAATTTTCAAGGAGTACCTAGTAGATATGAACTGCAGACCTTTTCATTAGCAGACAGCAGTTAACCACTATGCAATCAGGGTTTCCATTAGAACCACCAAAACAATCTTGAAAAAGAAGAACAAAGTCAGAGGACTCACGCATTCCAATTTCAAAGCTCACCACACAGTGGTAGTAATACAAGATTGCGGTGCTGTCATATACTGTCAATGGAACAGAACAGAGTCCAGAAATAAAGCTGTACATCTATGGTCAAATGATTTTCAACAAGTATGCCGAGACAATCCAGCGGGAGCAAGAACAACAAATGGTGCTAGGACACCAGGATGCCACATGCAAAAGAATGAGTTGGACTCCTATTTCACGCCCTATACAAAATTAACTGAAAACAGATCAGAGACCTAAATGTAAGAGCTAAAACTATAAAACTCTTGGAAGACACAAGAGTAATCTTTATGATGTTGGATAAAGCAATGATTTCTTAGCTATGACATCATGTGCATAAGCAACCAAAGAAAAAATAGGTAACTTGGACCTTACCAAAATGAAAAACCCTTGTGCTTCAAAGGAATTAAAACAAAACAAAACAAAACAAAAAAACATAAAAGAAAACATAGCTTAAAGGATGGGAGAAAATACTTAACAATCAACAGACTTAGTATCTAGACTATATAAAGAATAATCACAACTCAACAATCTAAAAACATAAATAATTAAAAATTAGGCAAAGGACTGGGACAGATTTCTCCACAGAAGATAAACAAATGGCCAATAAGCACAAGACACTCAACAACAGCAGCCGCTGGGGCAATGCAGATCAAAACTACAGTCAGAGTCACCACTTCACGCCCACTGGCACAGCGAAAATAAACAAGATGGGTAACAACCAGTGTCGCCAGGACGTGGTAAAACTGGAGCCTCCACACACTGCTGGCGGGGATGTAAAACCCTATAGTTGCTACAGAACAGCCTGGTAGTTCCCCCCAAAATAACAATGGGGCTACCAATGACCAACCAACTCCATGTCTCATCACACACCCAAGAGAAAACATACACCCACACAAAAACTTGGGCGTCAACGTCCCTAACTGCAATATTCATAAGAGTCAAAAAGCGGAAACAACCCAAACGGCCCATCAGTTCATAAAATCAGTGAACAGCATGTAGAGTGTCGTATGACCAAGTATTATCATCCACAAAAAGGAATGAATTCTCATACATGCTCCATGATAAACCTAAAAAACATTACACTAAGTGAAAGCAGCCTGACATCAAAGACCATATCCTGGCACGAGTCCACTCCCTGAGCCTGTCCAGAGGAGGCAGATGTGCAGAAACAGAGGCGAGATGAGTGGCTGCCAGGACTGGGGAGAAGAGGAAACGGGGAGCGACTGCTAATGGATGCGAGGTTCTCTTCGGGGGGGTGAGAAATGAGATTGTGGTCATGGGTGCACAACCTTGTACATACCAGCTGTGTGAATTATGACCTCAATTAAGAAAGAAGTCCTGATTTAGACTCTGCCCACAAAGTGGGTTCAGCAGGGCTTGGCGTTGTAGGCAGAATCGGCAGTGCCTGGGTAGACTGCCAAGCTTCACTGTGCCTGCTCTCCTGTGATCACAAGGTGAGACCAGAACAGAACAACCCATCTCAAACCTTAAACTCCAGGAAACCGGCCTGCCCTGCCCTGGGTGATTTACGGGTTGGTGGCACCTGCCCGTTCTCTGAGGTCATCCACCTGAACTTTATGGTCTGAAGCAGGGACATTCTGCTCCGTGCACGTACTTTCAGCTTCTCTTTTGATGATGACTTTTGTGCAGGTCAGGACAAGAAGAGGAAGAGGGTTTACAATTCCAGGAAGCCTACTGTTCACTGCATGCAGAAGGATGAATTTGGATAGCATTTTAATAGTCTCGCTCTCTTTTTTCAAATTGCGCTTTAGGTGAAAATTTACAGAGCACATTGGTTTCCCACCGAACAATTAGTAACACACACTGTTCTGTGACACTGGCTGTCAACATCGTAATGTGTCCACACTGTCCCCCTCCTGGCCTCATGTTCCCAGTTTCCATTTGTCCAGCCTTGCTGCCCTTTCCTGCCTTCTTGTCTTTGCTTTGGAGCTGGTGTGCCCCTTTAGTCTCGTGTGCATGCTTGTACTACACGGGCTACTGTTCGTTTTATAGGCCTGTCCAATCTTGAGCTGAAGGATAAGCTTCAGGAGTGACTTGGTACTGAGTTAAAAGGGTGTCTGGGGGCCCTGCTCTTGGGGTTTCTACAGTCTCTGTCAGACAGTAAGTCTAGTCTTTTCCTCTAAGTTTGGTTTCTAGTCTACGTTTTTCTCTAGCTCAGTCTGGGACCCTCTATTGTGATCCCTGTCCAAGCAGTTGGTGATGACAGCCAGGTACCATCCGGATGTCCTGGGCTCAATCTGGTGGCGGTACGGTGGTTGTGGTCCACTAGTCCTGCAGACTAATCTTTCCTTGTATCTTTGGATGTCTTCATTCTCCTTGCTCCAGGTGAGGGGCACCAGTGGAATACGACCCCAGAGGCTACTCACTAATGTAGGATGTGGAGCATTTTCTTTGTAAACTAACTTCTGCCAACTGAGCTCCATATTCCTCGAGGCCATGGCCCCGGTCCTGAGCCCAGTGACCTGGTCCCTCAGGAGTGCGGCTGCACCTGTGGTGCTCCTGTGACTTCGCCTCAGTCAAGCTGTGCTGACTCGGCTGGTCCTGCGTGCTCTCACCCTTCACCCAAGCGACTGCTTACCTACTGTCTAGTTAGTGTTTATTTCTCCCCACCCCTCCATAATAATCTCATTTTCATGACATTTTACAATTTATAGCCTGCAACTGGGCATGAATCTCACCTGCTATGAACTTGACCTCCACCTTATGAGTTGCCCAGTTTACAAATGGGTAGACACGGGCCAGCGGGTGAAGGGACAGCCGCAGTCCCATGAGAGCTGCTGACTGGATGGGAGGTGGACCCCAGTTTCTGACAACTGCCAGCCCCTTTCCCATGGGACCAGGTGGCCTCAGATGATGTCTGGTGCCCACAGGAGGATGGCTATGGAGTATTGCCAGAATGGGGGATGGGGCTGACCTGTGCGAGAAGAAGATACCCCGGCGCAGGAAGCGGTGTGGCTTCTGGCCAGTAGCTCGCTCTATCCGGCTTATCAGTTCCTTGTCGATTTTGCTGCTTCCAAACCGGACTGGGGAAAAAAGTTTGGAAAAAAGGGATGACTTTCTCAGGACAGGAGACCCAGTGTTTCTCTGACACGACTCTCTGACACGAAGGAAAAGTGCTAGAGCTCCAAGCATGATGTTAGTCAACAGCCTTTTCCCCCAACACAAAGTAAAATCTTTTCCATGTTAACAGTGACAACTGAGGTCACAAACAACAAACTACGGAACAACGACAGAATAAACCCTGCTGTGCCTGGGGCTGGCTTCTGGTGCGAAATGTCCCCAGGAAATAATCCAGCTAAACAACTTGGGACAACCACAATTTGCTTCACTCATCTAAAACCAAAAGCATCGATGGAGCTGGCATGTTGGTAGAGCTGCCTCTCTGGGCACAAGAGGGGTAACATACCGATGAGCTTGTCGTAGTCGATGCCCTTTGCACTGCTCGTCTGCACCGTCCATGGATCCACAAAGTCCTCCTCAGGTTCCACGGTGCCCGGGCTGTGCTTGCTCCCAGGGGCTGGGTTTCCTGGAGGTGAGTCGGCCTTGTAATCCTCGCCCACCGCCGTTTTGTAGCTCGCTTTTAATGACAACAACATCTCCACGGCAGCATCCACTTCGTCCTGAACAAAGGACAGAAAGGAAGCCTGAAAATGCTCGTAACAGCTGATGTCTGCTTGACACCTGCCGACTGGGAACTGAACTGCGTCCTCTGAAAATATGTATTGGAATCTTAACCCCTAGACCTGTGGAAAGAAACCCCAGTGGTACAGTGGTCAAGAGACTGGCTGCTAACCAAAAGGTAGGTGGTTCAAATCCACCAGCCATGCCATGGAAGAAAGATGTGGCTGTCTGTTTCTGTAAAGGTCACTGCCTTGGAAACCCTCTGGGCAGGTTTACTCTGTCCCACACAGTCATTATGCATCGCAATCAACTGGGCAGCATAGAGCACAAGCAAAGGCACCTGTGGACACATCCTGTCTGGAAGCAGGGCCTGCTCTGCTATCTTAATGAGGCCACATCAGTGTACGGTTGTCCTGAGATATAAAGAGCACGTCAGACCCCAACACGAGGAAGCAGAAGCTGGAGAGGACACGTGCATGTGTGGGGACCAACAAGGGTCTGAGGAGCACTGGGGCTGCAGAAGCTGGGACAAAGACCTTGCCTAGCATCGACAGAGCTCGCCGCATCCTAGAGCCAGGGCCCTGCACTCAGACTTTCAGCTTCCTGAAATGGGAGAAGATCACTTCCTGTTCTGTACAGCGACCACTTACGGGGCTTCTGCTACAGCACCAGGAGACCGTGACATCTACACTGTGGGTTGCCCTGTGTTTCCCCGTGGTTACTTGTCCAGTCTCTCAGCAGCCCTGTGAGAGGGCACCGCCACCCTGCCCTTCTCCATTTGACCAGTGAGACGCACAGAGGGGAAGGGCCTGTCCTCTGTCATGTGACCAGCAGTGGGTCTTCAGGCAGCTTACTGTTACCAGCTGTCCTAATGCTAGGGGTTGCTACCCCTGGTACACTGTAGAAGTACAACACACACTGTTGTTTGTGACAAAGTTCATGGCCTGAACACTGTGCAAGGACCACTGGCGGCAGAGAACACAGGTGACGGCCCCCTGGCTGAGTCACATGGAGTTCTGTGCTGAACAGATTTTCTCAGTCCACACAGGCTGAGGTGAAGGCTTATGGGAACATAACCAATGACCCCAGGGATGGTGACGGTGGCTCACAGAGATATCAAGAAGGTAAACAAAGGCAAGGAAACAATGGGGCTCTCAGGTGTCCGTGACGGGGGTGTTTCCAGGACCTGCCACACCACTGCATTCTGGCTGTCTGAAGTGTTTCATGTTGACTGTTTTAAAACAAGGCCAGAAGAAAAAAAAGTATAAAGGAAAAGACAGCTTTGTGTCCGCAGAGATCTCGGGGAGCCCTTCCTCTTTTGGAGGCCACATTAGCGCCCCTGGAGGCCTGGATTCATGAGAGCAGGCCTGCGGCCTCAAGTTCCACTCTAATACCTAGCCTTGCTGGGTGAGAACCCAAGAGACAGGCACCGCCTGATTCGCCTGCTGGGAGAGACGCAAGGTCCCCACTTGGACTTGCACATGAGGTGCTGCAAGCTCCAGGCAGAGGGAGCTGCTCTTCAGGTGCAGCGCCTAAGTCCTCCTGTTTCTCATGGTGACCCCTGAGACAGATGGCTGTCATCTTTACAGGAGTATGTTGCCAGGTCTTCTCCTGCAGAACTGCTGGGTGGTTTGAACTGCCAACCTCTGGGCTAGCAGCTGAGTGCTTGACCACTGTGCCATCAGGGGTCCCGCCCCAGGCCACAGAGGGCCTCCACACACAGATGTGGACTTCAAACTCTAAAACTGATGGGGACTTGTCATGACAGTGACACAAAGTGTGGAATCAACAGTTCCTGGGTACTACTGCTCTAAGAGGCGAGACTGTGTTTGGCGGGGAAAGCACGCTCCGTTCTGCACCGCGAGGCTCGGGGCCTGGACTGAGCTCGGTGTTAGCAGCACCAGCCACTGAGTCACCAAGGGCAAGACCCACTGTGCTGCAAAGCACCTGTAAAAACTCTGACGGTAAGCCCCAGGGTGTCCCAGCAGGACTGTGCTCCACGGGGTTTCGGTGGCTGGCTTTTCAGACAGGGGTCTCCAGGCCTTCCCTCTGACGTGCTCAGGATGGCTTCAAAGCTCCAACCTTTCAGTCAGCAGTGGGGTGCGCTCACTGCCGGCACCCAGGGGCTCCCTGAGGTCCCCTGTGTTCAGTGCTGCTGATTCACTGGCTGTGCTGACACAGGATTCTCTCTCCAGTCTAACACAGCTTGATGCTAGGGGGCATTCTGAGATGCAACCATTTCCCAGTGATCCCACTGGGCCACATGCTACCATTCAGTGAGGGCCTGAAACGCACGCTCCCCCTGTTGATGCTTGGCTTCTCACACTGACATGGATGAGGACATGGAAACACTATTTAAAGACTAGCAATCCGAAGAAAGCCAAGTACAGTGCCTGGCGATCTAATGCTCAGACATGGCTGAACAACTCTGTGGTGGCAGACATCAGAAGGTGGCTCCCCTCTCAGGAGGGCTGGGTGGTGGCTGCAAGCAGCATGCGGGCAGCTCTTGGTGCTGTTTAAGCAACGGTGGTCATTTTGTGAGGATGTGGTAGCCGCCTAGTTAGGACCTAAGCACCATTTGTGGGAATGGGATACTTCAATTTAAAACGCTGACTCAAACTAAAACAAGAAAAAACGGGTCCTTACTCTGTCTGAGACCCTATGACCCAGCATCAGTCTTGACTCTTTTCTGAATCTCAGCCACAGTCCCTAGCAATGAGCACAGAGCCCCCCTTTCCCTCCCACTCAGCTCAAGAACACTGGCATGGCAGCTAGGCTCAGAGCCTCTGGACAGCAGACCTAAGAAGCCTTCCCCCAGGGCCTCTGGTTGACCTCAAAGACCAGATCTACAGACCCTGAGGCTGCAGGCTCCCCCAGGAGGGACACAGCCTGACTGTCCTCTCCAGAGTGATATCTGCTTGGAGAGGCTCCTCCCACATGACAGACCTTCTGCCAGCCCTCTAAGACAGGGTGGCACAGCCAAGTGTCACCGACACCCGATGGCTGCCTGTGTATGAAAGGCAGCAGGAAAAAAAACGAACTTGGAAGACATCAAAGTCACAAAGTGGGCAGAAAATACCCAGAAAGCTATCATCAAGACGTCACCATTCAAAAGATGACCCTGTACCTATGACAGGAAGGACAGGATGCCAGGAGGCTGCATAGTCTGAGATCAGAACTCCTGGAAATGAAAAACAACAAGGAAAAATAAGGAACCCAACAGGAAGGTTAAGAGTTGAGGAAAGAGAAGATAAAGGGAAAGCAGAAACCAAAAAAAGAGAAAACAGGAGAACAGGTGTCTGAATCAAAAAGATCCAGGAGAAGAAGAAACAAAGTAACAACGTAATTGCCAGAATCAGAGGGCACGGTTTCTAGTTTGAAAGGAGCACTGGCACCCACCCCAAGACATTTCAGAGCACCTAGACAACGAGAAGGGCCTGCAAACTTCCAGAAAGTAAGCTGGGAACCAGCTCCTGACTTCTCAGTGACATCCCTGAAAGCTAGATGACAGCGGAGCTATGGTTTCAGGGTTCTGTCCTCGAGGTCTACACCCACCCTAATTATCAACCAAGCATTGATGCTAACACTGACCTGACGACAATTGTACATACTGGGAGGCTGCAAGGTACACTGGGAGACCAAGGGTAGGCTGGGAGACCGCAAGGTACGTTGGGAGACCGGAGGGTATGCTGGGAGACCGGAAGGTAGACTGGGAGACCAAGGACATGCTGGGAGACCAAGGGCATGCTGGGAGACCGGAGGGAGAGGGCGTGAGGGTAAAGTGCTAAGCCCTCCCCTCCCACAGAGAAAGGCCCATGCTGAAGCTTAGCACGCAGCCGGGGCATGCAGAGGGAAAAGGAAAAGTGCCTGTCTGCTTAGAAGACCCCGAGCTGTGTTACGGTGCTGGGCAAAGCTGGAAGCGGATGGACTGGGGAAGGATGCACGGGATGAATGCACGTTACATCACTCAAGTGTATGCGCCCGTAACGAAAATATCACCAAGGAGGACTGCAACAAACACGCTACTTGGAGACGGGACGGGGTTGGAGAGACCTCCAAAGACTAAGCTACGGGACTGAAAGCGTTGGCTTTGGGGACAGGAGGTGCTGGAGGCAGCAGGAGGAATGCTGTATTCACAGAGGCCCTGGGAACTGTCTGACTCTTCCGAGGGCAGACATCAGCTGGCTGATAAAGGCAAACACCAAGATTTAAATTACAGCCAAAATGTTTGTTGCTGAGGGAAGAGATCCCTTGGGCAGTCCCCACAGGGTGACACACCCCACAGGCTCAGGATGTCCAGAGAACCCCAGTCACATACCTTGGATGCTTTCTCGGCTTTGAGGGCTCTCACCAGCTCCCCTTGAGCAGCTATGCTGTTGAAGAGCTCCATCGGGGACGCGGGGGGCTCACCGTTGGTCGGGTCTGCCATGTCTCAGGGCCTGGGGTCACTGCTGGAGAGGGTGGTAGACGACTAGCCCAGTGGTCGTGAGAAGACTGAAGAGGAAGAGACAGACTGGCTGACAAGCCATCACAGCAGGTTTTCCTTTTGTGTCCTGAATCCTTCTTTTCCCCCCAAAAAGGTGTGATGAGAGTTGTCAGAAAAGAATATGGATATAAAACAACACTAATAAACATACCAGCTGCAGTGTGAGACCTTGGAAAAGAGGAAGAATAATGCCAATGGTGTGGACCGGAGGAGTTAACATTTCCGGGCTGCCAGCTAGAGTCCTTCCCAGCCGAGGCCAAGCTGGGGTGGGTGGCCCCGTGCCTTGCCTGGTGCCAGCCTGGGAGGGACTCAGCTTTACTCCAGGAAGAAATACCAAATGCTTCGGTGAACCCATGTCCATCAGCGCTGAATGTATCAGCCAACTGCTAGTTGCTCTTTACCTTAATCACCCTGGGGAGTATTTCAGAGCTTTGATGCTGAATTCCCCACACTGCTGAGCGACCAGCTTCCGGGCGAGCCAGTTAGTCCCTTCCTAGGCAGGGCGAGACCTGGGCCCAGAGCAGGGCTGTATCTGTTTTGGGTTCCAAGTGAAGTGAGGACCCACAGCCAGTCCCTTCTAGATGCTGCCTTACAATAACTGTGACCCTCTGAAGGAGCTGTGCCTATGAGTCATGATTTTCAAAACTTGAGGCCCACAGCAGGCTGCCTGAGCTGATCTCCTGTCCTCCTTTTTCCACTGTCCACCTGTCTACGCTATTGCCAGAGCACATGGCTGCTGAGAGTGTCGCCCTCTTCGCCTGCACCAAGGGCCAGGTAACTCGGGGCCGCTCGTCTTCTGGTTGCACAGGCTAGTCACACCTTCTCTTCCTGCTCCCATAACGTGAATGTCCAACATCCTCACGAGGAGCCAGGTGCTGTTCTAAATGCCCCCAATTCAATGAATCAGTCGGCACAGCTCTCCCGTGCGGAAGCTATCTTCTTATCCCCATTTTACAGATGAGTAGCGCAGGTACAGAGGTAGTAAGTACCACGCCCAGATTCACAGTGAGGACATGGCGGTGACAGTGGCGGCACCCACAACAGGATTTGAATCCAGACCCTGCTAGGTAGCGTGTCTCTTCCAGCTTTGTGCATCCCTCTCCATCTCCCATGGTGTCTCCTTCACTGCCCCCAAGCACATTTCAGTTGAGACCTGGCTTCCTCTAGAGTGTTTCCTGGAAGAAGCCATATGGAGACCTAGCCCCTGGGCCTTCTCCCCAGTCCAGCACGTGGCTCACTTCTTGGTGGGTGAGCACTGATCCTGGCGAGGTCAGCCTAGCTTCCTGCACCCACTGCTGTGCCCTCGGAGCCCTGCACACTCAGCCCAACCCAGGGCAGGTGTGCCAGAGCGGCTAACCTGGCCACTCATTTCACTTCGACCAAGCTAATCTCTACTACTGAAGTGGCACTGAAGCCACGAGCTGAAGACCAGAGATGGACTGTTCCACTGATAACGGGAAAAAAGGAACCACTGTTCCCATGCCAACACAAGATGGTCTCCTTTGAAAGGCAAGAGGCTGCTCACTACACTGCAGACATGTCTGCTCATAAAACCAAACTCGGTACACCCAGGCATCTGCTCTCCAGACCCTGGTTCCCAGCAGTGGATCATTATGGGTTGGTGGGCAGCAGAGAGGAAGTTTAGAGGAAGTAAACCCCAATGGCATATACCAAGAGCCCTGAACTTGAGCCCCAAGACCTGGGCTGAATCAGAAAGCCAAAGGTGTGGGCTGATGACCCTGGGTCAGTCACTTCCCCTTTCTGAATGTCAGCTTCCCCATCTATAAATAAAATGGTATCAGGAACCTCTTCACCTACAGCAAGGACTGTCACAAGAACCAGACGACGGGAACACTCTGTAAACTGTAAAGCGAGATGCATCTTGGGGCATTTACATAGCTATAGTAACTGTTCCGTGTGTCATGGTTCTAGAGTTTGGCTGAACTCCCAACTCCATGTCTGACTTGCGCCTAGACTGAGGGAAGATGACGGCAGTGATGCTGACACCGCAGCAGCTGGCTGGGAGCACTTCTGTCACCGCAGCAGCTGGCCGGGAGCACCTCTGTCACCGCAGCAGCTGGCCGGGAGCACTTCCATACCTGGCTTAAGCGCTGTGTACAGATGTGCAAACTCAGGCACGGAAAGGTGACAAAACTTGCCTGTGATGATGCGGACAGCAGAGATAAGCTGAAGCACTTGTCCCCAAAGCCTATATTAAATATCCGCCAAGTCAGGCAACGTCAGTCTCCCCGCTGGAACGTGGGTGCGCCCTTGCAGGACCATTGCTAGGATGAAGCTCGCTACAGACCAAGGTTAGCACAGCCACTGTTCCACAGAGGAGGCTGACTAAAGGACTGTTTCATTTCCTTAACCAATGTTTAAGTTTGAGTTAACTCTATGAACCAAACGCACACATTTGAGGTGTCATTTATTTTTATTTATCCATTGGTTAAACTTTTAACCAAATAAAACTTGCTCTGGGTCAATGAAATTACAATACTGAAGTGGATGAAACTACAACACTGAAACTAGGAAGGGAGAGCAGCCAGCTTCCCTCCCCTCCTTGCTGGGAACCACCTGAATTCCCAGAAAGGGAAGTCTGGGAAGACAGCCAACATAACCAGCCGTACTTGGTGGAAGCCTGAGAGGGAATGAGGAAGTAGTCTCTGACCAGCAAGGTGTGAGGAGAAACACCCAGATTCCCTGCCACCTCTCCCATGAGTCACGGGGCTTTGTTCACTTGCTGATGGTCTTTGCACCCTTATCCAGTAACAAACCAGGGAAACCAGAGCCACGGTGATCAGGCACCTCGTCTGGAGGCTTTGGCCATGACCCCTGATTCTCACCATTTTAAAGGCTGGGAGGTACAGCTCTCACTCGGCATCAGCAGGCAACGGTGACAGCTTGGGACATTAGGACCACCCTCCCCGGGCTGCCGCCAGAGTTGTTGCCCATGCCGTCTGGCTCCTGTGCTGTCAGCATTCCAGCTGCCCCCCATGGAATGCTGTTCCTGACCCTGGTGTCTGTGGAACCAAGTTGGTCACCCTGCCCTTGGTGATACCCGGGCACTACACTGGCAATTCTAGCAAAGCTCATGCTGCAGTTTGGTTATTTCGGTCTCTGACATCAGACACCAAGAGCAAGCGCCAGGCTCTCCTCTTCTATGCACTCCTGATGGCATCTCCAGAGTCACCTAGTTCAGCTTTTTCTCCAGGCTCTGCACCCTCTTCACTATAGCCCACAAGCATTTGTGCACGGCAGGCTGACTCCCAGCCTAGACATGGGACAGCTTTTTATGAAATGCAATGCTCGCCTCTCCTTGGGCTGAGCTCAGAGGATCTCTCCTTCTTCAGAACCCCCCAGTCTCTTCACTCCCTGCTGACAGATGGCTGTCCACTCTCCACGGATTCTGGATTCCCTTTCAGTTCAGCCCCAGCCTTCCTGTACAGTGGTGTCCAGCACAGATGGCAGCAGGCGGTGTCCCTAAGGTTCTGAAGTCTGTGAGCAGGAGGGAAATCAAGTACAGATGAAAACTGCCCTTGAAGTGCCTACAGAAGGCCCAGGCCCAGGGACTGGCCTCATCTCTAGACACAGATGGAACCTGGGTGAAGGGTCAACAGCACAGATCCTGCAGAAGCCAGCACAGTGTTCCCAAGGCAAGGTCATGGAAGCCTCATTGACACATCTAAACTCCCTGAGGGACCGAACAACTGCACTGAGGTCCATGGCAACATGGTCTCAGGGAACATCAAGGTTAACGGCATAACATAATTTATTAAAAAAGTTTTACATTGTACACCAGTGAGTCCTGTCTGGGGTCTTACAAGCCCGTGAGTGACCACTTAGTGTACTCCCGTGCTTTCACCCCTTTGGGACCAAGCGAGGATGAACAAAACCAAAGACACAGGGGCAAGAGGAGTCCAAGGACTCACAGAGTGCCACGGCCACAGCTTCCAGCAGGCTGTCCGGTACAATGAGACGGCGCCTGGCCACCACCTCTGACTGCTCAGACGGGCTCACCGTAGAATGCTCTAGACAGAGCTGCAGAAACCCCGAGAGGATGGCCCCCCGACACCCTTTCACCTCCTTCAACTTTCATTCTTTTAGCCACAGATGGCACAGGCCCATAAAACAAAACCAGACTAATGGGGTAGGCCAGCTCAGAGGCAATGACTGGAAGCCAGGAGGGGACATGAAAGCTGGTAACAGGGAGCCCAAGGTGGGAAGGGAGAGGGCTGACGTGTCATGGGGCTGTTCACCTGCGTCACTGAACAACACGAGCACTAAGTGTACCGAGGACCTCGTTTGTTCTATAAACCTCCCTCAAAAGGACAACCCCCACCCCAAGTTCCCTAGGACAAATGGGCCTGTGATACACACGACAGCCCATGCGAAGGTGCCGAAGGCAAGGCAGAGCCCAGCGGGCAACTGCCCGTCCGCTGTCGACACATCGTGTGGGCAGGGACACACTGTGACTCGGGGTCAGCAAGCTGAGACACCACACACGAGATCCCGATCCTGGGAAGGACAAGCCCTCCACCCCAAGGCTCACATTTCCGGCACTCTGGTCAAGGCTAGATGAAAACCAGCAAAACCCAGGTGCTGTTGGCCTGGCAAAGAAGGCAATACACACCCAGGTCATGGGACACTGCAGAGGTGGCCACTGCTCACAGTGCCTGGGTAGCTGAGTAACAGACGGGCTGGTGCTGCCAGCGTCTTTAACAGTCTCCCCACTTGCCTTCAGTTTCCTGTTGACCCCGCCCTTCAGCTACCTGCCCTCAGTATTTCTCAGGAAACACAGTGCTTCTTGACCAACCTCCAAGACAAAAATGTCCAGTAGAGTGGGCTGGGTCAGACAACCACGAGAGACCAGAGCTACTGCCCCTCATTGCATCAGCCACCCCAGGCTTCAGGTTGCATCAGCCACCTCAGATCCCATCTTGCCTGCCACACAGCCTCCCCACTCTTTCCTGTTCCTACCCCGAGTTGTGGGTGATGAATGGTTTGTGTGTACTGGATTCGTGGGCGCGTGGGGAAGCAGACTGGATGTTCACTGCTGCTACTGTCCCCTGGAAACCCTGGTGGTGCACTGGTTAAGAGCTACGGCTGCTAACCAAAAGGTCAGCAGTTCGAATCCACTAGGCGCTCCTTTGAAACATTATGGGGCAGTTCTACTCCGTCCTATAGAGTTGTTGTTGGCTGAATTGTGTTCCTCAACAACTGTCTGTATCAGTTTGGCTAGGCCATGATTCCTAGCACTGTGTAGTGTTCCTGTATGTTGTAAATCCTGACTCTATTATGTTAGTTAGAGAGGATGGCTGGCACCTGTGTGCATGGGGCAGGACTCAGTGTGTAAGACTGTCCTGTGCCCTGAGGTGACCTCTTGAGATATAAAAGAAAAAAGAAAGTAGGGTGATTTGGGGACTTCACACCAACAGGGTGCATCCTCTGGAAAGGACTGGGGGTCCCTGTGCTGCAGCAGCTCCCAGTCCAAGGGAAGACTGATGACAAGGACCTTCCTCCTGAGGCAACACAGGAAGCCTTCCTCTGGAGCTGATGCCCTGAATTTGGACTTGAAGGCTACCAGACTAGGACAGAATAAAATTTTCCTCTGTTAAAGCTACGCCACCCACTTCTGGTATTTCTGCCACAGCGGCACCAGATGACTCCAATAGTCACTATGAGTCCGAACCTACTCAGCGGCAGTGGGTCTGGCTTGGTGTTTTTGGACTGTCTCCTGAGGCAACACAGTGCAGCAGAAAGATCCCAAACTTGGGGGTCCTGCAGGCCTGGGCTTCAACCCAGCACTGTCCTCTTCTTCCCGAGATCTTGGACTGCGTCTCTGCCCTCTCTGGGTGAGTTCTGGTGGTCACAGCTCCCCCTACACTGGGCAGGTAACTGTGTCACTGGGAGATGACCAGCAGAGGAACGGGGCCTGCACGGAAGGACAACGTTGTAGCAAAAACCACATGTCTTTAAATGCCAGAATCCCATTTGGGAAGCAGAACACAGGAGCTAAACTGAGTCCCTGCTCCAGGGTCACCAGCAGCAGGCACTTGGTCTGTGGGAATCCTTTGCACTATTTAGACCTTGTGTGTGTGTGTGTGTGTGTGTGTATAAGTGTGACACACTTCTTGTGAGGCTGTGCTCTGGGAGGGGTCAGAGGCTAGCAGAGCAGGAGTGCTGTCTTCCTCACGCCACATACCTACCTGCTTGCCCTGTTTACTGTACCTCCCATCTATTGGTCCTCCTCCTCGGGGAACTGACTTTGAGAGGCCACCCAGGGCTGCATGTGCCTTGGTATGTGTGTGGCTCTGATCTATCTGGGGTCTGGGGAGCCACTAGGTAAGGAGCATTGCCTTAGTGTTTACATCAGCTGGACACAGGCTTCTGAGTCGGTGTTGGATTAAGTTGTAATATTCTACTTAGCGAATATTACAATCTGAGATAGCAGACATGAGGCTGTACTCTGTGAAATGATCCATTACCTCCTCTAATCAAAGTACTGAGGATAAGACACAAAACTGCACGTCCCACAGCAGATCAGGCACACCTCTGAAGAAGCAGAAAAGACTTAAAGATGAACTGTAACCCCTGTATTCTGTATTAACCCAGCACTAAAATCATTCCCAAAGCCAACTCTTCAGGCAAAGATTAGAATGGACTACAAAATACAAAATACTTGTGAAGAGTGTGCCTCTTACTTCAAGCAGACACACGAGACTAAGCAGAAAGCTGCTGTCCAGAGGCAGGATGAGAAGGCAGAAAGCTGGCTGACTGGACCCGGCAAGTCTGCACGGGAAAGGTGGAGTGTGCTGTCCCACTACAGGGATTGTGACTAGGGTCATGTAACAAGATGTGTATAAATTTTTTTATAAGAAACTAACTTGAGCCATAAATGTTCACCTAAAGCACAATTAAAAAACAAAAAACCCTCCTAATCTCTTTTTCAGAACTTTAATTCTGCACTCATTTCGAAAGTTCTGCTGTTGTGCAGGAGTGTAACAGTCACCTGAAGAAACTGGCACAATTTCGGGGTGAGGAATGGCAGGAATGACCAACCGTTTGACACTGCCTCGGGCTATGCTCAAACCACCTCACAGGCAAGCTGAGTATACAATGATTCTGTCATTTGCAGGAAGCGTATCATTACGACAACTAATTTTGGAGCAGCTGAGAGCTCAGGAGAGCTTCTGTGTATTTGCAATACCACCATGAAGTGGAATACTGCTTCCTCCTCTTAGCCCCAGGGTGTGGCTGACAAGGGCACCAAACTGCCAGGTTCTCAGTGGGCAGAGTTTGCAAGAACAAGGAGTCTTCTATAACCTAAAACTTAACAGATCATTCTCCAACCTTTTTTGCACCCTTTAACATGAAGAAATGTTATTTTTCCCTCCAAATAATAAACTGAGCATTATGTTAAAAGATGCCATTAATTTACATGACGCAAGGCATAATTTTCACCATCACAATGAGAAAGCTAATCTGCTCACATGTCTGCTGCCTCTTTAAAAATGGACCAGTGACAAACATCCCAGCCGACAGGAAGGTGCTGAAGGCTAGGCAGAGCCCCAGCAGGCAACTCTCCTCCGCTGTCTGGACTCCCCGTGGGCAGAGACACATGAGAACTCTGGGCCCGTAAGATGAAATGCAAGACATGAGATCCCCATACGGAGAAAGACAAACCCTCCACCCCAAAGCCAAGGTTTCCAGCACTCTGGTCAAAGGCTGGCCCCAAACGAGCAAAACTCAGGAGCTCTCAGCCTGGCAAAGATGGCAATACATACCCAGGTCGTGGGGCACTGCAGAGGCGGTCACTGCTCACGGTGCGAGGGTAGCTGAGTAGGTGAGACTGGCTGGTGCTCCCAGCATGTTTAATAGTCTCCCCGTCCTGCTTTCAGTTTCACTTTCAGAAAACACTTTTTTTTTCCTCCCCACTTTCCTGTTCACCCCACCCTTTAGCAGCTTGTTGTTACGGTTTCTTTGAAATCAGTTTGATTTGCAGAAAACACCCGGACTTCTTGAGCAACCTCCAAACAAAAACTTCCTATCAGGGTGGGCTGGGTCATAGAACAATGAGAGCTTCTGGAGACCGGAGCTATTGGCTCTCATTGCATCAGCCACCCCAGGCCACAGGTTGCATCAGCCATAAAGGCTCCCCACCCTATCCTGGTCTCACCCTGAGAGTCGTGGGCAATGACAATTTATGTGTACTGGATTTATGGGGGGCGTGAAAGCGGACTGCAAATTCCCTGCAGCTATTCTATTGTCCGTGCAGACGGCGCAGTGCAGTGGAACGATCCTGAACTCTGGGGCCAGACAGCCCTGGGTTTCAATCCAGTTCAGGCATTTTCCCACTGCAAGACCTTGAACAAGTCACATTACCTCTCTGCACCTCCCTCAGTTTCCCCAAGGGAAGCGTGCATAATCAGAGATTGGCTGTTAACCAAAAGGCCCGCCGTTCGAGTTCACCAGCTGCTCCTTGGAAACCCTATGGGGGTAGTTCTACTCCGTTCTATGGGGTCGTTAAGTCGCAATGGACTCCACGGCAACGGGTTAGCATTACCAACGAAGGCACTAAGTGCGATTATGCAGCGCAAGCGCCCGGCACGTGGCAGACACTCTGCAGAATGAGGATCTCAGCCCTGGAGGCTGGAGGGGAAGAGGCTAAAGACGGTGAAGGGCTTGGCGCTTGCAGGAGCAAGGGATATCGGCGGCAGTCGCCAAAAGGGGGCGAGGAGTCGTGGTAGCCTCCACGCCCCTCTCTGTGCCAGAAGCCTGCGGGCAGCACGCCAGGTTCTCTGGGCTCCCCAGGCCCAGGTGTGCAGGCGACCCCTGAAATCAGACCACCAGGCGCCCTCCGGACTCGCTCCGTACTCGCTCCGTACCGCCCGGCCCGTCTCACTCACCCGACCCCGCCGGGCCAGCCTGCGCCGCTTGCTAGGCTACGGGTCGTTGCCTGGGAGTCCGCAGAAAGGCGGTCCGGGCGGAACAACTTCCGGCCTGGCTGCGTTGCCATTGGCTGTTCTCGCTGCCAAGGCCGCAGCTTATTGGCTGCGTGCCTGAGCACCGCGGCGGAACGCGGCGCTGCGGTGGAGCGCAGGCCGGCCGGCCTCCAGGTGGACAAGGCGCTTCCGGTGCGTGCGGTGAGCGGCGGGCCCGGGGTGGGTGGAGGCCCGGTGCCTGGCAGGGGCTGGGGCGTGGGGCGTGCTTCCGTGCGAGTCTGCCACCGCCGCTCGCCTTCCCCTCGTCTCCCGCTTCTTCTGAACGCGGAATGCTCGCGATCGCCCTTGCCTCTGACTCTTGACAGCTCGGCTAACCCCTGTTCACCCTTCAGAGCCCCTCTCTGGTCGTCGTGTCTCGTTTGTTGCCTCCGTCGGTCTGTGGCCTTCGCCTGGGCGGGGTTCGTGTTCTGTGTTTCATCTCTGGCTCCGTCAGACGCCGTCTAGAGATTGGCACAGAGTAGCGATCAGGAAATGTTTGTTGAATGAATATATCTGGTTTCTTTTACATGCTCTTGTTGCCCTCTTCCACTAAGCTGCGATCCAGGAATATTTCTAGAATTGAAAATTCAACAGTGGACAAAACACTGAGCCCTGCCCTCATGGAGTTGACACGCAAGTGACTGTTAATGCCACTCACCCATCTTTTTTTTATTTTTTAGCGTCTTTTAAATATCTTTACTTCCACCTGTATGTAGTTCAGTCACTTCCCTTTTTCCATGAAAAAATTCCCCCCTTTTTTTCTTTCACCTTAGAATCAGAAGAGGCTGCAAACATTGTCAAAGTTTGTTGCTTCTGGCAGCTCTCAGCCTCTATTTTTGTGTCTTTGCCTCGGGTCATCATGGGCTCCCACTTTCTCACCCTGTTCCAAAGGTTCTGTTGGTTGCAAGCTTTTTCTCTATGTTGCTTTCTCTTTGAGCTTTCTCTTTTACTTTTCTCCTTGTGTTTCTCATGACCTGACTTCTTTTGTTTCACTTTTTTATGGTCTGTCTCTTCCTACTCGCATGTGAGCCTGGGGAGCACAGGGCTCTGTTGACCGTTTTGCTCACTGTTTGTGTTCTCGATGTGTGGCTAGAAGTGGATGCTCCGTCAGTGTTTGCTGAATGACTGAGTGAAATGCTTAGAAAGCAGATTGAGTCAGGAGCCCCGTGGTCCTCCTTCCCGCATTCATTCAATCCTTGGTGACTTGCCTTGTTAGGGAGTGGGGTTAAGGTGGCCCTGTACCACTGGTCTGATGTCTGATCAGTGCTGTCTCTAACTCTGGGTGTTGGTGTGTCCTGTGCCTTCCTTCTAGTGGCTGCGTACACGTGCTGCTGGTGGGCCTGTGGTTCCCTGTGGTGGGGAGGAGTGGGCTGCTGTGGTGGGTGGTGCAGTGCACAGGAGGCGAGAGAGGTGAGATGTCTGATGAGGATGGAATTTGGAGAACAAAAACGCCAAGATCACAGTCAATGTGCAGTCCCAATATGAACCCATTTGAGGAGAGTGGACTTGTAGAAGTTTTCTAAGACAGGCTTTGTGTGTGGCACTTGTTACCTGTCTACATCATGTGCAGGTGAGGGGGTAATTACTGGAGGACGCAAACTGACTGTGGGACATTTGTTGACTTGTATGGCTGCAGAGCCCTTCAGGTAGATAGGACTGCTTGGGGAAAGACATGGAGGGAGGTAGGGGCAATGTGGCTTAACAAAGGGTCCCACCTTACATGGGAAGTCACCATGGTTTAGCACTCTAGCTTAGCACTCTGGTTTCACACTCTCAAGTTGGTTGATTGCCTGAGCTCAGCCCATTTCCAGGCTGCTGTTCCCTAGCCCTCCACTGAAACCCTGGCTGCATAGTGGTTAGAGCTTGGCTGCTAACAAAAAGGTCAGTGTCTTAGTCATCTGGTACTGCTCTAGCAGAAATACAGTGGGTGGCTTTAACAAAGAAAAGTTTATTCTTCCATAGGCCAGTAGGCTCAGAATCTGAATTCAGGGTGCCGGCTCTAGCAGACTGCGCTGTCTCTGTCGGCTGTGGAGGAAGGTCCTTGCGTTGCATCAGTGTTTCTTTGGTCTGAGAGCATCTCAGTCTGAAGGATGTGCTCCACTCTCAGTGCTGCTGTCTTTGTGGTTTGAGGTCCCCTAGTCTCTGCTTGCTTCCGTTTTATCTCTTGTAGGATAAGAGGTGTTGCAAGCCGCAGTCCAGGTAAACTCCCTTAGTGAGGGCTTTACAGCCCCACTCTAATCCTCTTTCGCATAATTCAACCTTGCCCTGTTAAACATAGGCAGGGGTTAAGATTTACAGCGTAGGAAAATCACAAGATGGAGCACAGTTGTGCAATGCTGGGAGTCATAACCCAGCCAAATTGATACACACCTTTTTGAGGGGGGACACAATTCAGCCAGTGACAGTCGGCAATTCCAGTCCATCAAGGCCTCTTTGGAAACCCTACAGGGCAGTTGTACTCTCTGCTATAGCGTGGCTGTGAGTCGAAATCGACTTGATGGCAATGTTTTTTTTTTTTTCTTGACTGTGACCTCAGCTGTGAACCCTGGTGGTGTAGTAGGTTAAGTGCTACGTCTGCAAACCAAAAAGTTGGCAGTTCAGATCCGCCGGGCGCTCCTTGGAAACTCTGTGGGGCAGTTCTGCCCTGACTTCTAGGGTCGCTATGAGTTGAACCCGACTGGACGGCGGTGGGTTTTGGGGTTCAGCTGTCTTGGAACACCGTCCTTGGAAATTCAGTACTGCTCCATGGCGTCGTCTGCTGTCCGGACACGTCCTACATTCTTGCCAATCTCTGTGTTGCTCCACCTGTCTCTGCTGTTTGGACAGTCCAGTGTCCTTGCTTTCCTCTTGATTGTGCTAACGTCACAAGATTACAACATTAAACTCCAAACCAAAGTACTACTTTATAGACACAGTTGTTGTTAGGAGCTGTTGAGTAGATTCGGACTTATAGGGATCCTCTATACAATAGAATGAAACACTGCCTGGTCCTGGACCATGCCTGCAGTCCTTGTGAACTTGAGCCCTTTGTTGCAGCTGCTGTGTCAGCCCATCTTGTTGAGGGTCATCCTCTTTTTCGCTGACCCCCCCCCCCCCACTTCACCAAGCATGATGTCTCTCCAGGCATTTGACCCTCCTGACAGTGTGTCCAAAGGATGTAGTCTCACCACCTTTGCTTCTAAGGAGCACTCTGGTTGTACTTCTTCCAAGACAGATATGTTGTTCTTTTGGCAGTCCATGGTACATTTGCTGTTCTTCTCTAACACTACAAGTTGAAGGTGTCAGCTCTTCTGTCTTCCTTGTTCATTAGCCAACTTTCACATACACATAACATCACCGAAAATACCGTGGCTTGGGTCAGGCTCACCTCAGTCTTCAAGGTAACATCTTTGCATTTCAACTTTAAAGAGGTCCTTTGCAGCAGACTTGCCTAATGCGGTGCATCTTTGGTCTTTGGATTTCTTGACCGCTGCTTCTAGGAACTAGTTGGTAACAATTTACTGTGCACGACGATTCAGAATTTCAGGAAGAATTTTTTAAAGTGGGAGATTTGCAGCTGTGTGAGTTTGTGCTGGCGTGCAATAGGTGGGTTTGGACCAGACTCCAGGAGTTGATTTCCCACAGCACCTTGATGCACTGATGCAACAGGTGTCTGGGACAGGTGCTGTGAGTCTGTCTGTACCACTGGTGTAGAGTTGAGCTGTGATATCCGGGGCCAGAGATTTCTTGCAGGGAGGGTAGAAGAAAGAAGGGCAAAAGTGAGGGTGACTTGCTTTTCCCACTGGCTAGATTCCCGATGTCTTTCTCCTTTCCTATTTTCGGGTCTATCTACCCATTCATGAAGAGGAGCCTGTGTTTTCCACAGCCCTTGTTAACACCTGGGGCTCATGACTGTCTGTACATCTCTTTACAGATGTGCTGGGACCTGGATAGGACAGATTTGTGAGGGGTGGAGATTGGGGTGGAAACAGTATGTGTTTGTGTTTTTATTAATGGTGACACCTATTGCTGTTGAGTTGATCCTGCCTCACTGTAGCTCCACATGTGTCAGAGCAGAACTGTGCCCCAGAGGGTTTTGAATGACTGCTTTTTTTAGAAATAGATGGCTAGGTCTTTTCCCCAAGGTGCCTTAAGGGGACTTGAACCTCCAGCCTTTTAGTTAGCAGACAAGCACAGCATTCTCTGTTTGCACCAACTGGGGACTCCTCAAATTTTAAATAATAGTAACAATAAGAACAACAGAAATACCCCAAACTCATGGCTGTCAAATGGATTCTAACTTGTAAAATTCTATAACTCACGTGTTGCAGAGTAGAACTGCTCCATAGGGTTTCCTTGGATGTAATCTTTTTTTTTTAATTTTATTTTGTTGTGGCTGTTAAGACTACACACAGCAGCACACACACTGATTCAGCTGTTTCTACATGTACAGTTCGGGGACAGTGATGACATTCTTTGAGTTGTCCAACCATTCTCACCCTCTTTTTGGGAGTGTTTTCCCTCCCGCACAGACATAAATTTACCGGCCGTGGAAGGTTCCTGTCTGATCTTTCAGTTTGTTATTGTCGCTTTGATCTTGTAGATAGAGTTCTTGGAAGAGCATAACACTCAAGGCAGACTTTTTTCTTTTTTTCCCCACTAGTTAAGCTAAACTGTTGTTTGCTTTTTTTTTTTTTTGGGGTAAATTGTCCTTCAGATGAAGTTTTTTAGAGCAAGTTAGTTTCTCGTTAAACAGTGCTGTCAGTTGCCATCGAGGTGGTTCCAGCTCGTAGCGACCGTGGAAGGAAACACTCCCAGGTTCTCTCATCCTCACGGTTGTTAGCCGTGACCTCGTGGTAGCCACTGGGTCATCCCAGCTTACTGAGAGTTTTCCTTGTTTTCACTGACCCTCTACAAAGTATGATGTCTTTCTCCAAGGACTGATCCCTCCTCATAAAATGTCCAAAGTATGTGAAACGTAGTCTTATCATCCTTGCTTTTAAGGAGCATTCTGGTTGAGCTTTGTCCAAGACAGACTTGTTCTTTTTTCTGGCATTCCATGGCATGTTCAGTATTCTTCATCGGCACCACAATTCAAAGACATCACTTCTTTGGTCTTCCTTATAAATTGCCAGCTTTTGCGTGCATTTGAGGTGATTGAAAACACCACATTTGGGTCAGGTGCACCTTAGTGTTCAAGGTGATGTCTTTGCTTTTCAACACATTAAACTTCAAAGAGATCTTTTTTTTTTAATTTATTTTTTTTATTTAACATAACTGAGTGAAAATGTACATTCACATGTAAATTTACATGCCCCGCTATATGCAGCTTCCACTGCTCTCCCTGTCCGGTGACAGCACACTATTCCTCTCTGCTCCATACATGTCTCATCCTCCCAACAGTCTCCTTTCCCCTCCTCTCCGTCCACTCCCCTTCCTCCAGCCGGAGGTCAGCAAGATGATATCCTATAGATGTATAGAACCATAAAGTGCTTCCAACATATGGTTACTCTGCATTGCCAAGTCCATTCCATTCCTGTCCAAAGAGTGGACCTTTGTTATAATTTATGGGAACGGGCAGCATCAGGGCTGGGGGCCATGCTCTCAGAGGAATCCCAAAACCGCTGGACCATCAAAGAGATCTTTTGTAGAAGATTTACCCAATGCAATGTGGTTTTTCATTTTTCGATTGATGCTTCCCTGAACGTTGGTTGTGGATCTAAGTAAAACGAAATCCTTGACAACCTCAATGTTTTCTTCTCCTCATGATGTTGCTTATCAGTCCAGCCAGGGAGGATTTTTATTTTCTTTATGTTAAGAGGAAGCCTGGTGGCTTAATGGTTAAGTTCTGTGGCTGATAACCAGAAGGTCTGCAATTTGAATCCACCAGGTGCTCCTTGGAAACTGTGGGGCAGCTCTACTCTGTCCTGTGGGATTGCTGCGAGTCGGGAATCATCTCGACAGCAGTGGGTTAGGTTTGGTTTTGGTTATGTCGAGATGTAGTCCAGACTGAAGGCATTGGTCTTTGATCTCCATCAGTAAGTATTTCAAGGCTTCTTCCCTTTCAGAAAGCAAGGTTGTGTCATCTGCGTAACACAGCTTGTTGGTGAGTTTTCCTCCAGTCCTGATGCCTCCTTCTTCGTGTCGTCAGCTACCAGGATTATTTGCTTAGCATACAGATTAATAAGTGTGGTGAGAAGACAGAACTCAGGCACACCCCTGTCCTGAATCTAAACCACCCAATATCCACTTGTTCTGTTTGAATGGCAGCCTCTTGATCTATGTACCGGGTCCTCGTAAGCATGAGTAAGTGTTCTGGAATTCCTGTTCTTTGTACTGTTGTCCACAGTTTGTTATGATTCCCACCGTCGGATGTCTTGGTGTAGTCAGTAAAACACAGGTGTTCTCTGCTTTCAGCCAGGATCCGTCTGACATCAGCAATGATATCAGATGTCAGATACCGATGAGATCAGAATCCGGCTGGCAGTTCCCTATCAATACACTGCTACAGACACCACATTTGGTTGAGTCATCTGTTTGGGAAATAGGCATAAACATGAATCTGTTATTGTCAGTTGGCCAAGTCACTTCTAAACTTTTTGGCATAGATGAGGGAGCACTTCCATGGCTGCATCCATTTGTTGGAACATTGGAATTGGTATTCTGTCAATTCTGGGGCCTTGTTTTTCACAAAGACCTTCAGTGCAGCTTTGACGTCTTCCTTCACTGTCGTTGGTTCCTGATCGCATGCTGCGTCCTGAAGTGACTGAATGTCGGCCACGTCTTTATAGTATGGTGACTGTGTGTTCCTTCCATGTTTTTTTAATGCTTGCTGCATTGTTTAATATTTTCTCTATAGAGTCCTTTAGTGTTGCAAGTCAGGATTGATGTTTTTCTTCAGTTCTTTAGGCTTGAGAAATACAAACTGTTTTCTCCTCTTTCGCTTTTCTCTCTCCAGCTCTGCACATGCCGTAACACTTTACTTTGTCTTCTCAAGCTGCGCTTTGAAATCTTCGTCCAGCTCTTTCACTTCCTGTTGCTTTAGCCCCTTTGTGATTCAAGAGCAAGTTTCGGAGTCTGTCCTGCCCGACGGTTTGGTCTTCTCTGTCTCTTTAATGACCTCTTACTTTTTTCATGTGTGATATCTTTGATGTCCTTCCACAGCTCGTCTGGTCTGTGGTCATTAGGGTTCAGTGTGTCAGATCTGTTCTCGAGATGGCCTCTAAACTAAAGCGGGATATACTTAGGCTCATGTTTTGGGTCTTGTGGACTTGTTCTAATTTTCTTCACTTTCATCTTAAACTTGCAGCTGGTAGTCTGTTCCACAGGCCAGGCCAGTCCTGGCTTTGTTCTGACTGCTGATATTGAGCTTTTCCATTGTCTCTTTCTACAGATGTAGTCAATATTGATTCCTGTGTATTCTTCCTGGCAAGGTTCGTGTGTATAGTCACTGTTTATGTTTGTGATAAAAGATATCTGCAGGGAAGAAGCCACTGGTCTTGAAAACTTCTGTCATGTGATCTCCAGCATTATTTCTGTCACCAAGACTGTGTTTTCCAACTTCTGATCCTTCTTTGTTTCTAATTTCTGTCTTCCAGTCACCGCTAGTTATCGATGGACCCTGACTTCGTGCTCTGTCAGTTTCAGACTGCAGAAGTTGGTAAAAAGCTTCAGTTTCTTTATCTTTGGCCTTAGTGGTTGCTCTGTGAATTTGAATAATATTTGTATTAACTGGTCTGCCTTGTAAGTGTATGGATATTATCCTATGACTGACAGCTTTATAATTCTGGGTAGATCTTGAAATGTTCTTTGTGATGATAAACTTTTTGCCATTCCTGTTTCCATTTGTTATTCTCAGTGTGGTAGACCATGTGAGTGTCCAATTCAGGATGGCAGATACCAGTCCATTTCCGCTTATTAATGCCTAGGATACCAGTGTTTATGCATTCTATTTCACTTGTGATGATTTCCAATTTACCTAGACGCGTATTTCATACACTCCATGTTCAGATTATTAACCAATGTCTGCAGCTATTTCTTGTCATTTTTAGTCATGTCATGTCATGTCAACAAATGAAGGTCCTGGATGCGTGAGTCCCTCTGTGTCGTTACAGATACCTCTACTTTGAGCAGGCAACTCTTCCTTAGTTGTCCTTTCTGTGCTTTCCGACCTGGGGGCCCTCTCCTAGTGCTGTATCAGGCAGTGTCCCGCTGCTACTCGTGAAGTTTCTCCTTGACTAATTCTGAGTTCCTGTTTCTAGTCTGTCTTAGTGTGGAAGCTCAGCTGAAACCAGTCTGACACGGGTGACTCTGCTCCCAGCATGACAGCAACATGCAAGCCCCCATGGCATGACAAACTGATGAATGTGTGCAGGAAACGGTTAATGTACCTACTGCTCTGGGACATTCGTCATCAACTGTACAACGTGTCAGCACTCCCTTCTTAACCCTGGGTTCCTCATGACCCGATTTCTGTCCTCTCCTGCCTTCCCATTTTTGGCTGGGCTGGTATGCCCGTTGGGTCTCCTTTTGTTTTATGCATCTTGCCTACCTTTGACTGAAGGGGGAACCTTAGGAGTGATTTCAATACTGAGTTAAAAGGGTTCATATTCTTGGGGTTTATCCAGTCTCTGTCAGCATAGTAAGTCTCGTCTTTTTTTGGGTGTAAGAATTTTGGCCTGCATTTCCTCCACTGCTGTCCGGGACCCTCTGTGGGGTTAGCCTGGCACCATCTAGTTATACTGGACGCAGTCAAGTGGCGGCTGTGGCAGTCGGGGTCCATTAGTCCTTTGGACTAAGCTTTCCCTTGTACTGGTCGTTTTATCATTCTCCTTTGCTCCTGATGAGGCGAGACCAGTGGGTATATCTTGGGTGGCCACTCACAAGCTTTTAAGACCTCAGAGATTACTCACCAAAGCGGAATGTAGAACACTGTCTTTATAAACTGCATTAGGCCAGTTGAACTGGATGTCCCCAGAGACTGTGGTCTTTAGCCCTCAGCTTGGTAATTTGGTTCCTCAGGGTGTTTGAATGTGTCTACAAAGCTTTGGTGACCTTGCCTTGGTCAAGTTGTGCTGACTTCCCCAGTATTGTATACTGTCATACCCATCGCTGAAGCTGCCACTTATCTGTTGTGTATTTAGGATTTTTCAGTCCCCTTGCCTTCCCTCCCTTGTCACCTTGAACGATTATTTCTTTTTGTGTGTAAACCTTTCAATAGTTTTTATCATAGTAATCTCATAGACTATCCTTTTGTGATTAACTTATTTGACTCAGCACAGTGCCTTCTAGATTCGTCCATGTTGTGAGAGGTTTTGCGTACTCGTTGTGTATCATTGAGTAGTGTTTCACTGTGCGCACTGTGGTTTGTTGATTCATCTCTTGACAGCTACCTAGGTTGTTTCTGTCTCTTTGCTGTTGTGTGCAGTGCTGCAGTGAACACAAACGTGCATGCCTCTTTGTGTGACAGCTCTTACGTGTCTAGGATATATTCCTAGGAGCGAGACTGTTAAATCGTAGGCATTTTTATTTCCAGCTTTTTCCAGAAGCACTGTATCATTTTCTTAAAATTTTTGTGCCATCTTGCATTGCCACTACTGTTTAATTTTAAGAAAACTTCAGGGAATGTTTTTTTGGTTTATCTTTTGAATTTTATCTCAGGGCAACAGTTTAAGCGATTCCCTCAGCTGCCGTAGATCCTCAAAGCCTGGAGTCCATGAGAATTTGAAATTCTGTTCTGTATTCCTCCCTTTTGATCAGGATTTGTTTATAGAATCTTTGATCAAAGTGTTAAACAATGGTAGGCAGGCACCAACTATTTCTTCTGTCTCAAGGCCAAGGGGACAGTTGTTCACAGAGACTGCCACTCATTCCACATCCCCCTCTTATTCCTGAGTCCGTTCCTCTGTTGCTCCAGGCAAACAGAGGCCACTTGTGTCTGGAAGCAGATCATGGGGACTTTCTTCCTCAGTGCTGCTGGGTGGGTTTGAACCATTAAACTTTAGATTAGAAGCCGATCAGATCCTACTTGCACCACTCAGAAACTCCCCAAATTTTAATAGACACTGCCAAATTGACCTGTCCAAAGTATCTTTAAAATGCTGCCTTTCTGTTCCTGCTCTCTGTCTCTATTTAGGCAGGTCTTCTTTTATGCCTTTCAATAAGGTTTCCATTGTCTTTACATAAAGCTTGCTTATTGTTACTTTTTATACTTTTTTTTTTTGCTGTGGGGAATAGACACAGCAGAATATTGGCTTCAAGTTTCTCCAGGTCTAATTCTCTGACACTGAGTCCATCTTTGGAATTGTGCGACCGTTCTCACCCTCCTTTTCCAAGGTGTCCCCCCCCTGTTAACGTAGCTTTACCGCTCCGGTAGGTCCCTGTCTAATCTTTTGGGTTCCTCTTGTCAGTTTGGTTCCACTTAGATGGTTCTTCATGGAGTACAATGCTGAAGGGAGACATTCTTCACTAGTTAAGCTGTATCTGTTGTTTGGTGTTGGGTAGACTTCAGGGGAGCTCTTGCCTATTTCTTGCTAGATTTATTTCCAACTCCTCAGTTTTAAATTCCTTTTACTAAGTAATGATGCCTGATGTGTAGACAAGCCCATCTTTTTGGTTTATCTGGTGGATTTTTCAGTCCTGGACTTGCGTAGTGACACGTTTTCTTTGAGTTGCATGTAAACATTCTCCCGTGCTCATTTGCTGACACTTGGCTTGATTTGGTCTTAGGGAGCTGGCCCCGAAAGGACGGCAAGACACCACATCATCAATGGCTTCTTTGGTGGCTTACAATGATTCGGACTCGGAGGCGGAATCTGAGCCTGCAGGAAGTCTTAATGCGGCCGGCCAGAGGAAGGACGCTCCTGGTGTGGCCAAACCATGGGGGCAGGATTTTGCACCGGGCATATTGGACCTGATGGAAGGGGGCCCGCAGCCCACAAAGCCTGAGTCTGAAACTCCCAGCAGCCTTTGTGAAGGCCCGGGTGGCCACCATCTCCCACTGGTTAGGCTTGGGAGAGGTGAACGCGGGTCTTGCCCCAGCCAGAGGCTGCAGTGGCCCAGGCAGGAGTCGGCAGTCACCTTCCCCTCCTGCGAGCCTCCTTACCCCTCCTTGTGGTCCAGCCACTGCCCGGCTGGCCACGTGCCCCTGGCAGCTACTCGCTGCAAGGGAGTGCAGCTCTCCTGGAACACCGATGACTCCCCTGAGCTGACTTTCTGTCATCAAGCCAAAACGGGAATCCCGGGTGAAAAGGGCAGCTCCTGTCAGAACAAGAGGCGTGGGGACTGTATTGTACCATACACCCCAAAGAGACTGAGACAGTTGCGAGCAGTAAACACAGAAATGGACACCAGTGTGGGTGTGGACCCCCAGGGCCCCTCCATGGGGTGTGCCCCAGGTGCACTGCGGGTGGCCTCCAGAGTGTCCGAGTTCATTCGGCCATACTTGGACTGTCAGTACAAGGAGACCAAGATCCCCAAGAACGTGCTCTTCCACCTGAGAGGCCACGGGGGCCCTGTCAACAGCGTCCAGTGGTGCCCTGTCCTGTCGCAGAGCCACATGCTTCTCTCAGCTTCCATGGATAAGACCTTCAAGGTAGGACTCGAGCGAAGCCTGCTGCTCGCTCAGGCTTTCCGGGGGGTTTCGTCGTTAGAGTCAGGGGCTCACACACTGGGCATTTCGATCTGGAGATTTCTGTTACTCTGTTTATTGTCTTTGACAGCTGGCTCTCTGGTCAGCCCTGGCTGGTTGTTTCGCTCTCCATCCTGTCCCTGGCGCTGCCCTGCCCAGGTCACCTGAGGACGCTGGTCCTTACCTGGAGTGGGGGCATTGAGGGCGGGTGGCTTGCCTAGGAAGAACAACTGGAGGGAGAGGTAAAGCAGGCCTGGGACTCGAGGAGTCTCTGGGACCCCACTGGGTGCTGCCAGCTCCAGTCGGTGCCTGTGGTGGGTACTGCACAAAACCAGGGTAGAGAGCTGCAGCGCTGGCTGAGACCCGGTGCTGACTTCAGGGGATGGGCAGTGGCCGGGGGCACGCAGGGGGTGGTATGGTCCTGAGCTCAGCATTGTGGTCAGGACCCAGTGGGAGACCCACATGTGCCCCAGGACCCAGCAGGGACCTTCCCCCAAGTACCTCAGGGCCCAGTGGGAACTCACAGGTGCCCCAGGACCCTGTGGGGGACACAGGTGCTCAGTGAAGATGACATCTGGATAGAAGTGATTGTGGAGCTGTGTGTCGGCGGTTCACAGTCGAGGGAGTGGGCTGCAGAAGGGGTCTCCCAGGAGGAGCGTTGTGTGTGTTGCTCTAATGTGACCTAGCCTGAGGAGTTCTGAGAAGGAGGGGGCACAGGCCGGGAAGGAGGTGGATGCCCTGCTGGGTACTTTTTTCTGCACAGAAACATTCCTTCGTCATCATGCTACTTGTTTATTGTGTCACGTTGTTGAGGCAGCAGGCACGGTGTAGTAGGTATGTTGCCTGTGTGTGTGCGTCACAGCCCCCCTGGCTGTGGGCTGTGTCCCTCCTCCTCACATCTCGCCGGCTGGCCAACACTGATGGCGGTAGGTGCCAGGTAAATGTGAGCTGGACACAAGCACCCAGGAAAGAAAGTGGAGCCGGGGGAACTTGGCTTCCCTTCCAGCTTCGCTGTGGGGTGGTGGGCTGGCGGGCCGGCGGGCCTCTGTGTCACCGCTGGACGGGGTGAGCCTACCTGCCTCAGTGGTCAGGTGAAGAGTACCTGATGGAGAGCCAGGCACCCAGTCTGCCAACAGAACCCAACCCATGGCCGTCTGGTAGAACTGCCCCAAGGGTTGGCAAGGCTTACTTTTTTTTTTTTTATTGTGCGTTAGGTCAAAGTTTACAGAGCAATTCAGTTTCCCATTTAGTAGTTTGTACACGAAGTGTTTCATGGCCCTGGTTTCTGTCCCCACAGTGTGCCAGCGCTCTCCTCTTTTCTGCTCTGGGTTCCCTGTTTCCTTCTGTCCTGATTTTCTGTCCCTTCCTACCTTCTCATTGTTGCTGTCAGGCAGTTTTGCTCTTTTCGTCTCACGCAATTGGTTGTTCAAGAAGCACATTCCTGTCAGGTGTTATTGTTTATTTTGTGGGCCTGTCTGTGGTTTGGCTGGAAGATGGTCTCTGGGAAGAACTTCACTTCCAGGTCAGAAGGATGTCGTCAGGCCCTAGTCTTTGGGGCTCCTTCCTGCCCTGTCAGGTCAGCAGGCCCGCTCCCTTTGGGGCCTGGTCCCTTTTGGGCCTTTGGTTTTTTGTTCTGTCATTTTCCTCCCCTTTGTCTGGGATCACCTGTTGGTGGTGGCGTCTGGGTGCCGTCCAGTCCTGGTCTCGTGTCATGGGAGCTGTGGCCCGTGTGGTCCCTTCGTCCTTTGGCCTTGTCACTCCCTGGAGGTTTGTTTTTTCTTTTTTTTTTCTGGATAGGAAGAGACCAGCCAGATGCCACTCACCAGGTAGGATGCAGACCATCGTCTTTATTAATGGTGTTGTGCCAGAGGACGTAGATGTTCTGTGAGTCTGTGGCCCCTTGTCTCCCAGCCCAGGAAGTTTGTCCATCGAGGTGCTTGGTTCTAGCTAGACGGTTTCCCTGACGACAGCCCTGTGTGCTCTGTGCACCCTGCCCCTCCAGTCCCGTCTGCAGGACTAACCAGCACCAGCTCTGCGTCCGCCCGCGGGCGTGGTCCGTGCGTGCTCCCCGCCGTGTCTGCCGTGGCACACCTCCCTGCCTCTGTGTTCACCATAGTCACTGTGTGTCGGCCTTGCTGCTGCAGGTTGTCTAAGCTGTGGTGGCTGCCCCAGTGGCCTGTTATCCGGAGCCCGTTATTCCTGTGTCCTCCTCAGTATCTGTCCCCTCTGGCCTCGGTCGTGGTGGGCTGGTCTCTCCTGTCTTCAGCGTTGCCTTTACCTTCACTGGTACTGACTCATGTCTTGTGTCTCATTGATAGGTTTCCCTCCCTCCCCCTCCCATCCCTGGTAACCATCAAAGAATGTTTCTTATTTTTTTCCTTTTGCTGTTTCTTTATAACAGTGGTCCCATACAGTGTGTGTCCTTTTGTGTGAAAAGCAAAGCTAACCCAGCCCGTTGCTGTCCAGTGGGTTCTGACTCACAGTGACCCTACAGGACAGAGCCGAGCTGCCTGTAGGATTTCCAAGGAACAGCGGGTGGATTTGAACTGCTGGCCTTTTGGTTAGCAGCCATAGCATGTAACTACGGTGCCACCAGGGCGCCGTTTTACAGGCACAAACCAGTCAAATCACACTAGTTGCCATCAAGTTGATTCTGACTTAGAGCGGCCCTATAGAAAAGAGCTACTCTGTAGAGTTCCCAAGGGGCACCGGGTGGATTCAAACTGCCGATCTTTGGGTGAGCAGCTGTAGCCCTTAACCACTAGGCTGCTATTCCATTCAGCATAATGTTCTGCCAGTTCACCCCTGTCAGGAGACGTTCTGAGGAGCCCCCTCAGAGGGGTGACGTCTGTGGTTCCTGTTACGGGTGTGTCACCCTGTGTTCACCCGTGGCGCTGTGGGTGGGCATGTAGGTTGTTCCCATCTTTTTAGCCTTGTGAACAGTGCTTCAGTGAACACGGGTGAGTACGCATCTCTTCCTGTCACGGTTCTTGTCCCTGTAGGGTATACCTGGCCGTGGGATTGCAGTGTCTCGGCTGTACTTTCTGGGAGCAGCCCGCCACCTCTTTCTTCCGTGCAGCAGCTGGCAGGTTCCAACTGCCAGCCTGTGGTTGGCAGCAGAGCGTGTAACCACCGCACCACAAGACTCCTCTACTGCCTGCTGAAAACCAAACCCATTGCTGTTAAGTTGATTCCCGCTCACAGTGACCCCATGGGATGGTGCAGAGCTGCCCCATTGGGGCTTTCTGAAGCAAACTGCCACATCAGTCCCCGTGGAGCAGTTGGTAGGTTCCAGCTGCTGGTTCGTAGCTGAGTCCCTGACCAGGAAGCCGCCGGGGCTCCTTAGGAGACCAGGGGATCAGTTCAGTAAACGTTGGCTTTCTCCCTACAATTTCTTCAGAATTCTGGAAACAACCTGCCTAAGCCTCTCTATTTGCAAGTTATGTTTTGAGCCCCTTTCTAGCATTTTCTGAAGCAAAGAAAGGAAGCTCCAAGTGTCGTGGCGCCTTGGAAGCAAGCTCAATCAGTGGGTGTCAGTTTTAAGTGGCCGATTTCATCCTGAAGTAACTTGCTGACGCTCTTTCCTGACAAGGCTAATGGCGTGACGTGGTAAGAGAGCGCATGAGTGTGTGGGTGTCTCCATCCTGGAGTCCAGCGATGCCTCACGTGGCGTTTGTACTTTTCCTGAGAGACTTGGGGCATGGGGGCTGCTCACTGAGCTTCTGGCCCCGTGAGGTGGCTCATGGTAGGCTCAGATTGATCCCACGGCTCCCTGGAGTCTGCACATGCAGAGGGGCCAGGGTGTGGAGCTGTCTGGAGGGCTGCTGGGGGTCCTGGCTGGCTGGCTGGGCCTGCTCCCCTGAAGCTGACTGTGCAGCCCAGCACAGGCCGGTTGTCCTCACCAGCCGCCTTCTCGTTGGGACCGTCTTTGCTCCCTCCACGCTTTCTCTCCTGCAGTTCCCTCTTCCGGGATGCCCTCCCCCGACTTTGCCACCGGTTGAATCCTGGGCCGGCTCCGAAAGTCCCTGTCTCTGAAAGGCCCTCCCAGCCTCCTCTGCCTGACACATGTTTCCTGGGCTCCGGCTTCATGCATGGCCCTGTTCTAGGCCTGGGTAGCAGCTCTCAGCCTCGGGCCCTGGGTCCTCCCTCAGGGAGCTGGCGCGTGCACAGGGCCTCCGTGGGCTGGCCCCTCGCCCTCCATGTTTCCACTGACGCTTCAGGGTGTCACACCGTCGACACGTGTACCCTCTGGAATGGGTTACTCGTCCTTCCCAGTGGCCATGAGCTCCTGAAGTGAGGCCCCGGCCTTGGGTGCCTTGCTGTGGTGCGTGCTCCACACATGACTGAAGAGAAAGCACTCCCGTGCACCTGCTGTGGCCCTGGATGGCCATGGATGCAGCGTGATGGGTGCAGTGTTTATCTGCTCTGACAGCCGTGTGACAGGGCAGGTCACTTAGCCTGTCAGGCCCATGTCCTCCTCCTGATGGGGCACTCTGAGCCCATAACTGGGCCCTGCGGTGGAATGAGTGCCCAGATGCAGTGTCTGGCACCTAGCCTGCTGCCAGGTCCTCAGGTGTTCTGTGGAGGGAAGCCAGGCCATCTGACAGGCATGGGCAGCCACCTGCCTAGGACCCCATGGGGTGAGGAGTGGTCTGGTGTGACATCAGCAGCACCAGCTTAAGGAGGAGGCAGTGTTGCTGTGGGCAGAGGTGGGTTGAGTGGCTTCCTGCCCAGAGAGATGTAAGGTGGCAGTCATCACCCGTGGACGCCCCTTGCCCCTGCTGTGCCTGTCTCCTGACAGCACAGCTTAGATGCCGGAGCCACAAGGACTGTTCCGCCAGGTGTTCTTTGCCTGCTCAGCAGTGCCCAGCAGCCTAGGTCGCTGTCACCGCAAGTTTTCACCTTTCCCAGACAGAAGCAGCACGGGTCAAATTTTTTCAACAGAGTGTTGATTTGGGGACATTGTGCTCGTTCGGCAGCCCTGGGGGCATGGTGGTTAAGTGCCATGTCTGCTAACTGAAAGGGTTCAAATCTGCCAGACACTGCTTGAAAACTCTATGGGGCAGCTCTACTCTGACTTACAGGGTTGCTATAAGTTGGCACTAGCTCGATGGTAGTGGGTTTGGTTTGTTTTTTGGTGTTTGTTCAGTTGTGTTCTGTGTTTGCAGAGTAGCTCAGAGTACCAGGCACCGTGCTAGTGGGGATATCAGAGGGGCACAGATGAAATGGGGGAACCAGCCACCAACTCGCTGTGGCACCTTGTGGCCGGAACAGGGAGCTGGTGGCCCAGTGTGGGGTGGCAGGAAGGGTAGCTCCAGCAGGTACCGTGGTGGGTAAAGCTCTGCTCTGCTCTGGCCCGCTCCTGAGACCTGAGTGGTGTGGTGTGCCCACCTGTCCCCAGGGGGCTGTGTGTGCTGCCAGGGATGATGCGGACACAGGGCCCAGGAGGACCTGTGTTTTGGTCACCTGGTACTGCTCTTACAGGAACACCACAAAGTGAGTGACTTTAAAAGAGAAATGTTTATTCTTACACAGTCCAGTAGGCTACCAGTCCAAATTCAGGATGTCTGCTCCAGAAGAAGCTTTCCTTCTGTCAGCTCTGGAGGAAAGCCCTTGTGTTGCATCAGTCTTTGGTCAGGGAGCACCCTGGTGCAGGAACTTTAGGTCTGAAGGGCGCGCTCTGCTCCCAGTGCTGCTTTCTTGATGGTGTGAGGTCCCAGGTTCTCTGCTGGCTTCCCTCTCCTTTGATCTCCCGTAGGATGGAAGGATAAAGGTGGTACAAACCACATTCCAGTGAAACTCCCTTTGCAAGAGTATTATAGTCCCACCCTAATCCTTTTTTGACATAATCATCCTATTAGCCACAGGCATCAGTTAGGATGTACAGCATAGGAAAATCACAAAATATTGGGAATGATGGCCCAGCCAAATGGCTACACATATTTTTTGGGGGGACACAGATAAGTCCATGATACCCTGCCTGTTGTTCTACCCTTCCCTCGAGGGAGCATGGCTGCAACAAGTGACGCTGGGAAGACGGAGAGCACAGCTGCTGTTGTGGCATCTGCTGCCAGGTGGGGAGCACTCACATGGCTGCTGGCCATCCTCTTGCTCCTCCTCCTGTCACTGTGAAAACCCAGGCTTTTGTGAGCCATGGGTGGAAATGGCTGGGCCCAGGTCCTCTCCACCTGAAGATGTGTGACACTTTCTTGTGATGAGTCACCGGGAGTTTGGTTTAGGGCCAGATGATTTTGAGCAGCTTTTCAGTGTAAAGAGGATGTGGCAGGGTTGGAGGGTCTGGGGGAAGGCCTATGAGGCCCAGAGGGGGCCAGGCCGAGGGGCCAGGAGGGCAGTCCTGGCCAAGGCTGGGGACATGCTGGAACCTGGCTGCCGGCCCAGGGCAGGATGTGGTGTTCCTTTTCCTCCCTGGTGTCAGTGATTGAGGAAGATCTTGGGGACCTGGTGGTCTGGTGTGAAATTGAGGTCTGGAAGGTGATGTGTGAACCCTGAGTTTGCAGTGGGGGTGGACTTCAGCACAGCTGGAGGCCCAGGTGCTGCAGCCTAGTGTTTGGTGGAAAGCAGACAGTGGGTACTGTGGGAAGGAGCTGGAAGTGTGCATGGCCAGGGCACCCCCACTCTGCTTTCTCTTCCTGGAGTGCCTCTCCACTTGTCTTCCGGTGAAGTCTCTGCCCGAGTGCCTGCTTTTCCCACTGGGTCAGGAACTAGGGCAGGGCATGAGGACCAGAATTGGGGACCTCTGGAGTCTGTACTCTGCCACTGCTGGCCACACAGTCTTGGGCAAGTCACTTCCCACGTCTGAGCATAAATGTGTGCCTGCGACATAGAGGTCGAAGCCCTGGGTGCTTGACCACTGGGGGAAAGGTGGCCCTTTAGACCTGCGTGAGGTGCTGTGGAGGATAGACCTGGTCATCTGTTTCTGCAAAGTCACAGCCTTGAAGACTCTGTGGGGCAGTTCTGTTCTGCACGCTGAGGGTGACCACAAGTTGGAATCAGTGTGACAGCAAAGTGAGGTTACTGGTGATTTACTGGATTTCCCTGAAAAATAGATACTGTTGGATGTGAATTTCCTATCCAGGCCCGGCACACAGGAGGCCCTTAGTGCTTGGCTGTGTGCTGTCCCCGGCACTTTCTCACTCCTAGTGATGCAGTGGTTGAAGTGCTCAGCTGCCACCTGAGAGTCAGCTGTTTGAACCTAGCCGCTGCTCCTGCTGGAGCAAAATGTGGCAGTCTGCTTCTGTGATGACTTACAACCTTGGGAACCTCATGGGACAGTTCTGTTCGGTCCTATGGGGTCTCCATGAGTCAGAATCTATTTGGGGTCAGTGAGTTGCCATGCCATGAGGTCTTGCCTTACCTGGGCAGGCCTGGAACTTGTATCTGGTTCACCTTGCTAGATTTTGACCTTTTTGAGTGCGGCAGCTGTGGCAGACACTTTTTAAAATATTCACTATAGCATCTGACACAAGATTTTGTGCGTGTTAGGCGATGAGTGAAAAGAAAATTTATTTTTGAAATTTTTTTTTGTTCCAAACCTTTGGGGAAGAATGGTCCTTTGAGTGCATAAATACTGTTAGCCACTAGGGGGCGCAGTTAGACTTCAAATAAGCAGCTCATCCGAGCTTCTGGAAGAAGAAAGAATCCTTGATTCAAGGTAGCATTCTGTTGAAAGATGATTTCTTTTCTGATCAAGATAAAAACAACACAGTCCATCTAATTAAAGAACACTGGAGAGCCAGTTCTCCCATCTCCTTAAAGCTTTGGAATTCGTCAGTTTCAACTGGACACATTGCAGTGGCAAGATACTTATCTTAATATGCTCGAACTGCTCTGTGAACTGTGAAATTATGCTTATATTAGTTTTGAAAAATTTACAGCCACAGAAATTAAGTAAAAATAAAGGAATTTTCTTAATTCAGCCTGACGCTCTGCTTTCTTTCCTGAAGAACCCCCCCGCCCTCTCCCCGAGCGGGCATCTTTGCTCGCACACAGCTGTCCTCCCTGCACGGAGACCCTTTTATACACTCTTTACTCCAGGGTCTTGGCTGGTGTTGCCGTGTTTGAAAATTGCCCACTGCACACAGAAGTAGAATCCCAACTCGGATGCCTCCCTTGACGAGAGAGCACAAACAAGGCTGGCTTTAACCGTTGCCGCAACCCTTGTTGCGGACCCCTATGCAGAGCTCCCTGCCAGGCACCAAAGGGATCCCCAAAGGCACATGGCTTCTGCTGTCCCTGTGTGCAGACCCGAAGTTCTACGACACAGGAGAATTCTAAAGAGAGTGTAGGAACCGGGTGATACTGATTTGCATTACAAAACAGTGTGCCATAGGAATGTTTCAGACAAGCCTCCGTAAAATTATTTACCAAGAGCTAGCTTTTAAAATGAAATTTGACAGCTTCTGCCTTTTAATTGATCAGGTAAGGGGGGTAAAGGTAGAGTGAGCAGCCCCCACTTGCCTTTTAATTGGGGTGTTCGGGTCATTTCCCTAGAAATTGCAGTAAATATGTATGTAACAGCAGCTGTTCAGCATTCTTCACACGTACCGTTCAGTGACATCAGTTGTACTCAGACTGTGCAAAAATACTTTATCTGAAAGAAACAACCTCTCTCCTGTATCATGAATTTAATAGATAACTTATTGTGAAAAACTTTGGAGATGCTGAAAGTATGAAGGATGAGTAATAAAGCTGAAATCCTTGCTTACCTTCACCTCTGAGTCAGCAGCACCCTGTTTATCTTAGAAGACACTTCCTGGTTTTGGCCACTACATTGCTATCAGAAAAAATAAAATAAGCCCACTGCCATCAAGTTGATTGTGACTCATAGTGACCCTGTAAGGACAGAGTAGAACTGCCCCACAGAGTTTCCAAGGAGTGCCTGGTGGATTCAAACTACGGACTTTTCCATTAGCAGATGTAACACTTCACCACTATGCCACCAAGATTTCCTGCGTTGCTGTGTGGTTATGTAATAGTACCTGTCCTGCAGAGAGTGTTTGTGCAGTGGTGAATTCTTCTTTCCCCATCCTTTGTAATGTTTGTAAGGAGCATTTTATCTGTGTTGTTAAAACTTCCCTCTAAATTGTTTTTAATAACTGTCTCAAATGCCAAACTTTTCTTGGTCATTTCTGTGTTGTTTCTTGTCATTTCCTGCGTTCATTTTTTAATATTTAGTACTGCTGTGAACACAGTGGTCCATCAGTGTTGTCTTTTTTTTGCAACCTCAGTGCTGTCTAGCTGGCTTTCGATTCATACCAGATTTTAGCCAAAGCCCTTGATGTGGTGAGGGGAGCCTGTGTAGACCTTCAGTGCCAGTGCCATGCGAGGACCCTGGAGTTTCCCTCCCACCTCTGTAACTTGCTGGGCTTTGAACCAGCTCTTCCCAGTTCAGTCATGGGTGAGAAAGCAAAAACAAAACAGACTTGAATGTTTTTAGTTTGGGTGACCTGGAACAATAACCAGAATTGGAAAAATTACAACTGAAAGTCCTGCTAAGAACCAAATTTCCCCTGTAGAAAACAAGGGCAGCAAACATGTTGCATAGCAACCAGTTCTCTTGCCTGTTGGACTTTAAGTAGAGCTGGAAACAGTGGAGCTCAAAGAGGGAAGCCAGCCAGGCAGCTTTGAAGGTGTTTTGCTGTCTACAGTCTTGCCAATAATCTAATCTCCTACAGCTTGCTCCTGAAAGGGTTTATTATATCTTTCTCAATCTCCCATTTTAGGGCTTTAACCCATGATCTTTCCTGTTTAGTTATCTTTCCAGATCACCCAAATTGTAGAACTTTGGATCTGTTCCAGTTTTGCTTCATCAGCCACGACTGAACTGATTCCAGGCACTGGTTGGTTGTTGGTGGCTGTGTGACTTTCGGAAAGTCACTTAGCCTCTCTGGTCTCACTAGTGTCCTAATCAGTAAAATGGGGATCATGGCTGGTAATACAAGTTGCAGCTGGGGAGATGAAATGAGGGGATCCAGCACCTGCTCCTGTATTGATTAGTGAAAACATAGTTCTAGAAAAAGACAGGTCACCCAGAAGCTTCCAGCCCAGTGTGACTCTTTCCATGTCTGTCTCTATGTAGGCGCATCTTTCGTGTTTCAATCACAGTGCTCCTAAGATAGACACTTTGGCTGTTTGAAAACTGCTGGGGCTCGTCTGTACCACGCCGTTCACACACTCTTTTCATGAACTCCCTCCACTTGGAAAGTGCATGGAGGGTTGCTGGGTGCGCGCCTCCAGTCTGATCAAGTTTAAAATGTGAGAGAAGGAAAACAGTGGTGCTGGGCTTTGCTGTTTTACAGAGCTTTCTTGCACATGTGCCTCCATCTGTGCCTCTGGCTGGGGTGGCTCTGGACTGGCCCTGGTTCTCAGGCCTCCTGACCATGGCCATCTGAAGGGAAGGACTCTGGTCTGGAGGGAGAAGACCCCAGCTGGTGGCTGGCTGTGCGTCTCGTTGGCTCAGTAACCTCTGACAGTCTCTCAGCGGCCCATGTGAGGGCCGTGGTGATTTCCCTCTGGGTGCTGGGACTGCTGATGAGATGCTGGGGAGAGCACACTGTCACCAAGGGCTTACTGCCTCCTAGGCCCCGCTGCAGCATGTCTTGGCAACAGGCCCTTCTGATTCCCATTTTACAGATGAGGCAGTAGAGGCAGAGAGAGCTGGTAAGATGGCCCAGGCAAGATGGGAGTCTGGCCTTCTGACTTTGGAGCTAAGCCAAAGAAGCTAAAAGACCTACTTGCTCACCTGCCTCTGAGAGTCAAGCACAGACAGGGCATAAGCTGTCAGCCCAAGCAGCTTCGCACTTCAAAGCCCTGTGGTTCTGTTAAGAAGCAGGAGGAGGAGAGACCTTTTCCCGTGGTATTTTGGATTTGCATTTTATGTATTAAAGGACCCACTGATTTATCATTGTTAGCCTATCTGATTACATTAAGGATCTTAGATGTGCTTTGGAGAGAGTCTCAGGCTCAAAGACAGGGAATTGATGGGTCCAAGTGCCAGTGGGAAGGTTTCTATTTCCGTTTCGGACGAATTATTCTTGATGGGTTTTATGAAATGAGGTTGAGAAATGATTTGACATGTGGAGTGAGGCATCACAGAGCATTATGCAGATGGTTGGCGATTTATTCCAAGCTTGAGGCAAATCTTTTAGACAGGAGAGTCGTGCAGCTGGGAAGGTGGTCTGGGCTATGGTGGTGGACATTTGGTATTTGGAGGATTAACAGTACATGGAGCATAATTAGGTGAAGGTGAGAGACGGTGTGTGTGTGAGTGTGCAGAGATCCTCTGGTTCCATCTCCCCTGGACAGAGGAAACCACTTAGGCCCAGAGAAGGGGAGATTGTTCTCTAAGGACACACAGCAAGTGGTGGAGGTGTGGGGCTGGCTCAGGCTGTCTGGTTCCAGTGTTTATGGTGGGAATTGTTCCATGCTGCCCCCTCTCCTTCTAAGGACACCATGCTTACACCTCTATTCTACCCTTCCGGCATGTTCTTTAGGGAATGGTGAGGGTCCCCTGCACTGAGAGGAGGGGGGTTTCGGCTGTGATAGCAGGGCTGCCGTGTGCCTCTGGGCTGGGCTGCGAGATTCCCAGCTGGAACCTTCTCGCTGCAGAAGCGGAGTGTTTTTTTGACACTCGGCTCCCCCGTGTGAAAGCCGTGATGTTTCTGGGGCCAACAAACAGACATTTCTCAGTTCTCACTCGCTTGCCGCGCCGGCTTGTGCTCGGCAGAAAAAAACCTTGGGTTGAAGGAGGAGTATGAAAAGGGAAGCGTGGCAGTACTCAAGCTGTGTTTGCTGCTTTTTGAAAACTTCATTCCCTGTGACTTAAACAGTGGCGTATGCCCAGGGCAGGGACCGCGCCAGATGCTGATGGGCAAGCTGTGCCGAGTGAAGGTGCCGGTTGTGTCCTCGGGGAGCAAGCCTCACCCAGTCTTACCCCCTGTCGTTCGGGGAAGAAGAGAGCAATCTGGAAAAATGCTTTTAATGTGATTGAAAAATGCAGATTGCAAAATTGGCACACTTAGGGACTGAGACAGTCTGGGGAATTATTTCTTGCTGCTTTTAAATCTTGGACACAGAAGCCACTCAGAGGCTCTCTAGTGGTGCCAGACGGATGGCTGTGTCCTTCTTTAAAAAATGAGCTCTTTTAGACTTCTCTTGGTTTTATAAGAAAAGTGGTAAAATTTTGAAAAAGAGTTCGAAAAAAGAAATTTCATGAAGAAAAAACTTCCCTGGAGTCCTGAGCCCACTCCGCTGTGCTGGCTGCCCACGTTCTGCCGGCAGCCTTTCCGTCCCGTCTTTACCCCCGCGCACGTGCTCAGCTAGTTGTGTTCACCCTTGTGCCCTTTATGTACCAGAAACTCAAACCTAGTCCCATTGGGTTGATTCTCACTCATAGCAATTCTACAGAATGGAGTAAGACCTCCCCACGGTGTTTCCAAGGCTGTGACTCTTGGCAGAGACAGACGACCACGTCTTTCTCCTGTGGGGCGGCTGCGGGGTTTCAACTGCAGCCGTTACCTAGTGTTTCAAAATTACGTGGTGGTCATTTTTTTGCTTATTCCAAGTTGCTGTTATTTTTCCCTCTTACAAGAAGGGTAGATAGGCCATGCCCAGACCTTTCACCCTTTTCTCCTCACCTCTGCTGGCCCCTGGCAGACATTTCCTCTTGACCCTCCTCTTCCCCAGCCGTGGTCTGCTGTCCATCCAGCCAGTCCTGGGGAAGCAGAGCGGGACGCAGGACCAAGAGCACTGAGTGCGCCTCGGAAGATGCAAGTGAGGAAGACTGTGGTGTCTGCCGGGCCTCCTGAAGCCTGCCCTCACACGGCCCCTCTTCTGGCAAGCTTCTAGATGTTTATTTGATGGAGGATAACAGGGAACACGTCTAAACCCTGCACAGAATGCTGTGATCCTGACTGAAATGTAGACAGTCAGTTGGCTTTAGAGATCCAGGAGCAGAGTGCCCCGCAGCTGGGCTCTGTGGCATCATGGGGCTGACCCCAGACCCGGCTTCCCTCACCGGAAAGGAGATGTGGGGGGCACCCCCACCCCAAGAACAGGGTTGGCGTCAGGGCCCTGCCTTGAGCTGCAGTGGCTGAGCGCCCTGGATGTTTGTGGACGGAGCCTGTGTTGCTTGTCTTGCCTCCTTTCTCAGCCCTTTGCCTTCTGCTGCTTTTCCTACTTTTTATCTTTCAGTTGGGAGTTTTGTATTTCTGCTGTCATATTTAAAACATTTTTTAAAATGAAAGTATAAAGTCTATTCAGGAAAGTGTTTTACGCGGTCATATTTTTACTTTCTGAGAGCGGGATCTTGGTTTCTGAATGTTCCTTTTTTGAGTGCATTCTTTTGTATTGTGTGTTTGCAGGGTCTTTTCTCAGCTCCCTGAGTTCTTGCAAAGTTTCCTGAAGCGTCTGTTTCTCTTCCCAGCTCCTTTTGCCTTTTTTGCTTTGTGTCTGGTCTCGTCTTGGAGGTGTTCTGCTGCCCCTCACCAGTCTGGAGGGCCCCCCAGAGCTGATGGTGGCTGTGGAGTCTGTGTGGCTGGATTGGCCTCTCAGAGCTTTGCTTCAGAAGGGTGGTGAAGCCGGCAGCTGGCCTCCAGCCCATGACTCCTTTGTGGGAGCATGAGAAGCATCATCTCATGCCTGGTTGACCTCGCAGGGAGGCATCACTCAGTCTCTGGGGTGGCCTCTCACCCTGGCTGTCTCCTGTGCCAGCCGAGGGGGGCGTCTCGCCATTGGGCATGCAGACCCCACTCTAACTGTGGGTTCTCAGCTTGCCTTCTGTTCACGGTCCCTGTACATCTCTCCTGTCACTGTGGGGTCGGCTAGGCTTCATTCTTTTTAAGGCTGTGACGGGCACCAGTCAGGGCCACACGTCATCTGTGTCCATGAGCTGCTGCTGCCCCCTGGCCTACCCTTGGTGGGGCTGGAGTCATCACTCTCGTAAACGGCTGCTAATTGAAGTGTCTCGTTTGAAAATCAAAGGAGTCCATTTATGTGACGCTGTTTCAGAAGGCTGCCTGCGCCTAGTTATCGCTGAGTAAGTGTGTGTGATTGTGGTTCGTCTGCGTTAATCTTCTGTCATCTTCTAGGGTCTTGGCTCCCGCGATTTACATACTGACGGTTTGACCCTTCATCCTTTCTTTTCCCTCCTAATTTGTCAGTTAGCTTTCATGGGTGGTGTTTCATTATGATTACTTTACGGAGCAGACTGACTGGTTTTTGTTGGCAGTTCTAAGAATCTTTTCCTTTGTGATTGCACTGTGGCATTAGACCATGACAGGCCCTCCCCCATCCAGAAATCTGATAAATTGTCACCTATATGTGACCTTCATCTAGCAGTGATTAGCTGGAGCCTGTTTCAATCCTCGTCATCTCAGCCTGGCTTTCGTGGGCCGGGCAGAGCCATCCGTGATGAACGCGTGCTGACTGCCGGCATCGATCAGCGTGCTAAGGAGCAGCGCGGTCCCCGGGGCAGCGGCGTGACGTCGCCCCCACACTGACGCTGGCTGCTAATGATTTAAAATGACCTTCTTCCTGTTCAGCTTATCCCTCGGGGCACGTGGGCGCACGTGTGCAGTCTCCCCAAACCTTTTTGCAAAAAACAGCTGTAGTTTTTTGACGATGAAAAAAATATACCTGAACTGTGGAAAAAACAGAAAAATAGAAGAAAAATATCGTTCATCATTTTTCCAGCCGAAGGCGGTGACTAGAGACATTTTGGTATATTTCCATCCAGTCTTAAAAAAAACAAACAAACAACAGACGACTAACCAAGTTGAGATCCCGCCACACATGTAATTGAAGACCCTGTTTCCGTGCCACCCCCTGCCGTACTGCAGCGGCTTGTGAAGGCAGCAATTTAGTGCAGTTGTTTTCAGTGTGGTTTGCCCACCCCTGGGGGCTCACAGAGACCCTCTCAGGAGCTCTGTGTGGGCAGCGCCATTTCTAGAGTAACGCCCAGAAGTTACTTGCCTTTTTTGTCTCTCTTCCTGTTGGGAGTCTGTATGGACTTCTCCAGAACCGACCGTGCTTGGGGTGCTGCTGTAGATTAAACGCAGAAGCAGGGGGGAGAAGCCAGGAAGGAGATTTGCAAAAGTGTAACTAATGCCTTCTCACAATTTTTTTTTGCCTTTTTTCCATAAAAGTGTGTTATTTATGTTTACATAAATTCACACATATTTAAACATTTTCCCTCTTTCACTTTCTAATATGTGGAAGTCAACAGAAGCTCTTAGGAGTCTCGAATAATTTGGGAGTATTTACAAAGGGGTCTTGAGACCCCAAAGTTTGAGAACCACTCTTTTATTACAGAGAGCTCAAGGGTACACTGTGTTGGTCAAAATGGCACCACACCCCAGCTCGGGCTGCAGTGAGGGGTTCAAGCACAGCTAGTGCATCTCTTGCTTCTGCGTGGCTGATTTTCTTAACTGTGGCAGAAACTAGTCCTGAGGTTCCAGGGTCCCTGGGCCCTTCTCCTGGCCTCTCTTCCACCCTCTATAAAGGTGACTCAGTAGCATTACCAAGTGGTCCCAGGAGCCCTGGGGCGCCGTGTGTAAGCACTAGGCCGTTCGGCGAAGGGTCACTTGACTTCCATCCAAATTATGGGCTTGGAAACCTTATGGGACAGTGCTGTTCTGTCCTGTAGTGTCGCTGTAAGTGGGGATCAATTCTAGGGAAATGGGTTGGGTTTTAGGACTGAGCAGAGGGGTGAAGTCTCCCCAGCCCAAGTTTGTGCTGAAATTGTGACAACCTCTTTAGTGTCGCCTGTCAATTCCTGGCCCATCTGGGCTTGTGGGTTTTTTTTGTTCTTTTACCGGGTTTGCCTCCAGTGCCTCAGCCTGCTTCTCCCACTTCACATTCTCTCTCTGCGTCTCCGTGGCCACCCCATGTCTTTGGAGTGCGTCAATTTCTCGGTTGCACGGCGAATCATCGAGCTGATTAACTGTAATTTACTTCTCCGTCCTTGGACACTTGGGTGGTTTCTAATTTTTTGCTATTAAAGATAATGCTGAAGTGGCTGTCTTCATACATGAAACCCTTTTCTGTGGGATTATTTCTTTCAGATTGATTCCCAGAAGTGGGACTGCTGGGGCAAAGGGCGGCACATTGCCGTGGGTACAGATCCATCTCCCGTCAGATGGCTTTCCAAACGGATTATGAGAATTTGCACTGCCACCACAAAGCCTACGTAATAAGCAACTATTCTGCTTAACGGTTGTGCCTAGAATGTTCCCTCTGGAGCCCAGAGGGGGCAAAGGCCTTAGCTAAGTGAGCGTGATCCGTAATTATTTAGACTAACTCCAAAATTGCTTTCAGACTGTTTTTAACCTGCTGAGCTTAGAATTCTAATTTGTATACATGCTAAGATGAGAAGTTTCGCACGTGGCAATTACTTTCTCCCCGCTCACAGCGTGTTTACACAGGCAGACCACTGTGGGGAAGCCTAGGAACTTTGCTACACTGAATGATCTCCTTCTGAACTAGTTGAAGTGTTATTTCCAAAGGTACAAAAACACAAATTAAAACACTTTTTCATTGTAACCTTGGTTAGATAAGTTGTTTGTTTTTTGCTGGGCCCCTTTCTCTTTTCTTCTGCTCTTAATCAGCAGCATCCCCAAATGTCCGGGAACCTTGGGTGCTATTAGCTTGGTTAGGGGAGAGGTAAGGACTGGCAATGGGGCCTTCTTAGGCTGCAGGGCTGCCGTGGGGGGAGCAGAAGCAGGACAGACAGTAGAAGGTTCTGGAAGAAGAGGACTGTACAAAGCATGGAGGAACTTTCCAGCAATGTACACCAACTCGGGGAGTGGGTTGCTTGGACAGGGTGGGGATGGTGTAGGTGGGTGGACTCTTAGTACAAGTTGTGGCCTGTGTTGTTGTGGGCTGGGGTGTGGACTTGAGCACTGAGTTTGGGACCTGGCCAGGGACCGCCAGGTGAGAGAGCTAGAAACAAGGCCCCAGGCAACAGACTGTGTAAGTGGCCATTTTCCAAGCCACGACAAGCAACATCCTCTTGCTTGGATCAGCACAAAGGAGAAAACCCTTAGCCTGTGCCCCGCTTATCTTTGTGCTGGTAGTTGTTTTTCAGGGTGGTGGGCTAGAGCCAGAAACTGGAGCATGAGCAGTAAGCCTAGACAGACAGCCAGGGTCGCACGTCCTGCCTGCGAACCGAGAAACTTGTGTCAAGGAACCAGCAGTACCAGACCTACGTCACCAGGCCGCAGGTGGACCCAATTCAGGAGCGAGGGGTCTGACACCCACTTCCATGCCGACTCTCAGCCCAGCCCCTTTGAAATATGCATATTATTTCCCAGAGATTTAATGAATATGCATAACTTCCCTTTTTCTGACATAGTATGGAACTTCTCTCAGCCCTTTGTTCTGACAGACAGAGCTTTGAGAGTGATCGCCCGTCTCCTTGTCACAAGTCATAAACTCCACCTTGCTTTAAGTTCACCTCACTCTTATTCTTAACAAAAATACAAGCCACAAAGCCATTGTGTCCAGCAGCACAGGTGCTTGGTGGCACAGCACATGCCGTGTCCTTGTGCGAGCTGGCCGGCGCTCGGCGCCCTGCGCACACTCCGCCAGGGTCAGCCTTCACTTCCCGACCTTGTCGGCTCTTCTGCGTCCCTGTGAACCAGGAGCAGCTGAGGCCGAGATGTGAAACCCTCCTGTGAACTGACCGTGAAGTCCTTACCAATGGGAGCGATCGCTAAGGACTTTAAGCCAGGGTTTATTCTGTAATTGCCTCCTAAGCCACGTTATTAAGCGCATGAGGCTAGCAATCCAATTTGCCTGCAGTTGCCTTGATTCGCTGAACAAATAATCCAGTCTGTACCCATTGATGCCAGCAGGCCTCTCAAGGACACGGCTCTGCTCTGCACAGCTTTTGATTTTCCAGTTCAGCAGCATGAGATTGGCTGGTGGGTGAGGTAGGGACTGGGCTGCTGACAAGTCCCTGTCAGTCCCCAACATCCAGGCCTCTGGACACGCTGCTGTGTGGCCTGAGGGTTCCTGAGGTCTTTCTCTGGGTTGTCTGTCTGGGTGTCCAGTGCTACCCAGAGCCATGAGGCATGCAAGTGGGATGGCCCTGGGCACACTGTCCGTCCTGGCATCACCGCCTGCTTCCTCATCTGCTGATGTCTCTGTTGGTCCTGGTGTTGGCCACTACTGGCTCTCTACAGTGCCCTGGGCACAGCCACGGAGAAACCGTCAGGTGGGGCTGAGGGCAGGAAGGGCTTTGGGAGGAGGAGGGTTGAGCTGGGTCTTGGAGGATGAAGTGATGAGCAGAACGCATCCTCCTTGGGAACAGGCCCTAAGTGATGCAGAACTCATGCTGTGGGAGGGACAGTGGGCAGGCAAGAAGCCAGGGAGGGCGAGTCTGGCACCCCTGGGTGAGACTGGACAGTCAGTGACCTGGGCTGGCTGATACTGGCGCTGGGTGAGACACCACGCTGGTTTATACCTCATTTACCCCCAGCGGGGCACAGGGGCCTGCCCTGCTTGCGACTCAGCCGCAGATCTCACTCTTGGCCCCAGTGCTTTCTGACTGGGCTGTTGGTAGCTTAGTCAACTCTCTGGACCTTTTGTTTCCCCACCAGTAAGTGAGGGACAACATTAGCACCTACCAGTCTTGTAAGGACTAGTCAAGAGAGGGCACAGGAGACTCATAGGAGAGCACCAGGTGTGTTTGTGGGCACCGCAGACAAGTCTCCTAGAGCTGTACACACTCCCTGTCCCGGCTCCCCTCCCACCTCTGCAGGGAGCAGCCCTGCCCTGGTGACGGCAGCCAGGCTTGGCCCGCGAAGGGCCCAGTAGACGCCACTGTCAGCTGAGTCCAAGGCAGGAGGCTCCCACACCTGTTGGAACAGAGTGTTCACGGGGCCGGATCTCGGGACGATGCTTGTAGGTTGCACATTTGTTTATTTATTATTTACCTATAAAGCATAAATCGAAAAAGGATTTGAGGAAGTTTGCGGTAAAAAGATAAGATACAGTTTAGCTGCTGAAACAAAGCCCCCTGAAAGGAAAACCACACCAAAACCAAACCTGATGCTGTCAATTGCTTCTGACTCATAGCAACCCTATAGGGCAGGGTTTCCCAGAAGCACCTGGTAAATTCAAACTGCCAACCTTTTGATTAGCAGTGGTAGCTCTTAACTCGTAGGCCACCAGGGTTTCCTGATAGAAGGTTCCCCGTAAATCAGGTGCAGAGCTGACGGTCTGAGTGCGAGTCCTGGTTCTTACCACCTGAGAGATGCAGATGTGAGTGGGCCTGGGTGGGGATGTGGGCTGCGCAGTGGGTGCCCCCCAGAGGGCCGTGAGCGTCTTCCAGTCCTCATGCACCCATGGGTGCACCTGTTGGAAGATCTTCTTACCAGGACCAGGGAAGCAGTGGGGAGTCCTGTGCTCATGGTGGTGGCGAAGGGCTTGGAGCCCGGGCTGTGCTTGACTGCCTTGTGCCTCAGTTTCTCCTCTGCCAAGTGGGAGCATGAAAACCTGCCAACTCCCCAGAACTTGCTGAGGTTTAAAGGTGCTGTGTGTGGCCTGGGGCCTGGCGCCTGGGAGGCACTGTTGCTGTTCATCTGCCTTGTGTGGGCTGTGGTTCTTCTCATGGCTGAGGTTCTCTGCACAGCCCCCCAAGTTCAGCGTGGTGCAGAGGAGGTGCTGCCGGGGTGGGTGGCAGGGGAGAGGAGCTGTGTCCTCAGCTCTGTTCACGCCAGCATGTCTTGTGTGGCCTGCTCATTATTGCTTAAAAACACTTAAGGAGTTCTAAGCAAAGAAACATACTTTTTAATTACTTTGCTGCTTGTCTCCAGCAATGCTGTTGTCAAGGAAACCAGAACCTCTGAAAGCTTTTCAGCATCCGCGGCCGGGAAAGATGCTTGTGTGGCTGGCGTTGTCTGCTGAATGTACCCGCTGCTCTGAAACAGAACCTGTTTCTTTTAAAAGGGCTTGCTTCCCTCAGTCCTTACAAATAGACTGCTTTTGACCTTTTAACAGTGGATAGGAGGTTGTCCCTGGTATTTTCTCTTGTAAAAGAATTGCCTGAGTTCTTGACTTGTGGCATCTCATTCATCCAATGTCTGTTGCGAGGTTTGGGGGCTGGGGACGGGAGTGGGGTACAGAGATGAGCATGGTATCTCGTCCTTCCAGGAAAGGCTCTTGTGCTCACAGGGAAGGAGAAACAGGTAGACAGGTAATTACAGTGCGAAACAATTAGGGCCATGATGGGTGAGGTGGAATGTGGTACCTGGGACGTGGGGAATTGGCGGCTGCCAGGGGAGGAGGTGAGGCAGTGTCAGTGAGAGCCACAGGCATCTCCTAGGACGGGTAGGAAGTGTCCAGCAGCAGAGCCGGCAGAGCCCCGCAGGTGGAGGAAGGCGTCAGCACAGGACGAGGGTGGCCGTCAGCAAGCTGCACTTGCGGCAGCTGGGTGACCTGGCACGTGGGTGGGGAAAGACCAGGTCCCTGGACTTCCTGGGGTCCGCTTTCGAGTAACGACACTTGGGGTAAAGAGTGTGGAGAGGCTGTGCACGCCCTCTGTCAGCTGGACTGGCCAAGCACCTGCTCTCTATAGCCTGCTTCAGAGGGAAGGGGCGTGCAGACTTTTTCAGTGGAGCACCCGACCTGGGTGGGAAGTGCCAGGTCAGCACAGAGTCACAGGCAGTGTGCCAGTGAAACTCAGTGAGCTAATACCCCATCAAGGCCGTTGGTTTTATGCAAAAAGGATAAATCATTGTTACAAAAACAGGAGACTCTTTTTTAATATATTTTCTATTGTCCTTTAAGTGAAAGTTGCCTGGTCAGGTCAGTGTGTCATACAAAGACCTACATGGTGTTTTGTGACCCTGGATGCTCTCTGCACCCTGTGACAGCACACTCCTCCCTCGCCACCCCGTATTTCCCGTGACCACGCACCTAGCTCCTGTCCCCCCTCCGTCTTCTCCTCTCACCTCCGGACAGGAGCTGCCCATTTAGTCTCCTGTATCTACTCAAGCCAAGGAGCACGCCCGTCCCCAGTATCATTTTATGTCCTACAGTCCAGACTAATCTGTGTCTGGAGAGTTGGCTTCAGGAATGGTTTCAGCTCTGGGCTGACAGGGTCTGGGGGTGTGTCTTCTAAGAACCTGTCCCTTTGTTGGACCATCGAGCCTGGTCTTGTTACCAGAGCTCGAGGTGAGCACCCCACATTTCTCCCACTCCATCCAGAGCCTGGTTGTGCTCCCTGTTGGGAAGGAGTCTTGTTTTTAAATAGTCCTTTTTATTTTTCTTCTAGAACTTTTTATTTTAAAGTAACTTTGGGTTGATAACTAAAGTTGTGAAAACATGCAGAGTTCTGACAGATACACCCTTCACTCCAATTCCCTCCTGTTAACGTCTTTACATAACCACTGGGAGGTAGTCGGCACGAAGGTTGATAGTCAGTACAGCTCTGTGAACTAAACAGACTTCATCAGATTCCAGATTTTTTTCTCATTCATGTTGCTTTTCTGCTTCAGGATCCAATTGGGATACCAAGGTGCTGTTATACAGCTGTTGTTGAAGTCATGATTTGTCAGGGTTTTTGTTTGTTTTGATGGAGCGAAGAGAGTGGAAGAAAGGTTTTCCTAACCACCTGCTCTGAGTTCTGGGCCCTCAGCAACGAATGTCCCCACTCCCCAGTGTGGCCTCTGGCTGGTGTCCCATGTTAGGGAACTGCTAGGCTCAGATGGGACAGTTTTGGGTTTTCGAGACCTGCTTCCTTGTTGAATTCCGAGCAAGACAGACAAAAGTGTGTGGGCTCGGGAAGTGCCGAGTTCCTCCTCCTCAGGGGTGCTGTTTAGCTGATTGCATTTCTCATTTGTCTGTTTCTCTTTTTTTCTTTCTGTTTTCCGAATTTACCCCATCCGGGGCTCTGGGGCTCTTGCTGACAGCAGTGAGCGTTCAGATTGAGATCTCTCTCTCCCCTTTGACGTCATATACAGCTCTCTCTGCGTTATCGGATAATTGAGCTTGTCTCTAGGCTGGGGCAGAGCGGAAATGTGTTCGGGTGATGAGTGGGACTGAAACATCCCTTGCGTACAGATGCACATCTGTAGGGCTTGCTGACAGTGATTGTCCCCGCTGGTGACGTCTGTTGCCGTCACCTTCCCTCCTCACAATCTTCCCCGGCCCTCCCCTCTGCCTCTCTTCCTCTCTACTTCTTTCTCTCTTCATCTTTTTTTTCTTTTTCCTTTTTCATGCTGCTTTCCTCCTGCTTCCCACCACGCCGGTCTCTGCCTCTGTTTACCACCACTTCCTCTCCATTTTCAGCTCCCTTTTTCTGTCTTTTTCCTTGGGACAGGCTGGTGGAGCTGTTGCCATGGAAACAGAAGACCAGCAGAAGCTCCTCTGCGTTCCCGATGCCCCTGATGCTGATGATGCCTGTATCGGTTGATTCTTGCCCCAGCTAAGCCTGGATCTGTGGCCTGTGGCTCCCCTTCATTTCCAAAGGCTAAACAGTTGTCAGAACTTAGAACTCTGTGTGATAGGTGGTCATTTTTGATCTGGAAACTGCAACATTGGAGTTCTCTGCTTTCCTAGTGCTCCAGAGGACTTGAGGCAACCCATGTGAAAAAACACTCGTGGGAATGACTCCCATGAACCGAGGGAAAGAACAGACAGGGGGTGGTCCATGAGGGGTGAGCTGGAAGGAGGGACTGCTTTTATTCTTGTTTTTCTTAAGTAATATTTTGTTGTAAGTGGAAGTTTACAGCTAAAGTCAATTTGCTGTATAAAACCGTGTGCAGACACCCCCGTGCAGTTCCAGCTGCTCTTCCCACCTTGTGAAAGCACGCTCCTCTCTTCCACTCTGTACTTCTCGTATTCATCCAGCCCACTTCTGCCCCCTCTCCCTCTGCCCCCCCATCTCCTTTCTCCACGGAGCTGCTCTGACAGCCTTGTGTCCAGCCCAGTGTTTGTCTGAAGAGTTGTCTTCGGTGCTGATTTCTGCTCTGGGCTGGGAGCGAGACCAGGGGCCATACTCCCAGGGGACCTTCCAGGATACTGAGCCATCAAGTCTGGTCTTTGAACAGAATTCCACACCTGCTCGTCCATTTTTCTCCTGCTCCCGGGGAGCCTACCTTGTATTGCCTGTCAAGGCAGACACCGGAGGTGGCCGGGCACTGTCTAATTCCTCTGGTCTCATGCTGGCGTGGTCTCAGATCATCTGGCCCCTGCTGTCTCCTGAGCGCGCATTTTCTTCCTGTTTTGGATGTCCTTCGTTCCCCTGTGTCCCAGCTGGATTGGGATCAGTTGGTGCTCCCGTGACGGCAGCTTGTTAGTGTTTAAGACCCCAGATGCCACTCACCAAATTGGGATGCAGACCATTTTCTTAAAAAACATAATTTAGTTAATGCCACTTGACCTAGATGTTCCGTGAGGCATGGTCCCCAGACTTCCGTTCCCTTTGAAGTGTTGGGTTGTGTTTAGGAAATCTCTTAGCTCTTGGCACAGTCCAGTGGCGTTGATCTGCCTGTTACTGTGTGCTGGAGTGACTGCTTTAAAGGATGGTAGGGCAAAGAGAAACATAGTAGGGGCCTTAAAAAAGAATCCTGCCTCTTCAGTTTCATTCAGCAGACATCTACTAAGGGGTTGGCGGTGACAAGGGTTGGGTTCAGGTGCTGTGGGGTGCCATGAGGGTGAAATGCCACGGTCCCTACCTTCAAGGCAAGGAACCCCGGGTGATGTTCCACTATCTACGGAGAGGTTGGCAGTCTAAACCCATTTGGAAGAAAAGCCCAGAGAGCTGCTTGCACAAGGTCAGAGCTCTGACTGCCCCACAGAGCGCACTTCTCTGCAGCCCGTGTGGTCACCACAAGTCAGAATCGACTCAGCAGCGACAGTGACTGCTTTTTCTTGAGTAGCAGAGTCGGCCTGTATTTACCGGCATGGTTCAAACTTTATCAGAGAGCCACCTTCATCAGTGTCCTTCCTACGAACTCCTGAGTCCCACAGCGGAGAGCCCTCTGCGAAGCCAGCAGCTGTTGTCCTCGTGGAGGTGGCCTTGCAGCCCCTCGGAGGGTACGTGGCTCCTGGTCCTCACTCGCCAGTGGACAGCGAGACAGCTTTGTCCCTTGCTTCTCTGTTTGTGCAGACGTTGACCCAGGCCCAGTGTGTGGCTGCTGGTGGGCTCTGGAGCTTGGCCCGCCACTCAGCCACAGCCCAGCAGGGAAGTGTCGGTTCACGGGTTATATTTAAGTTAGTGCTTATCCCCAAAGGAGACTTTGTTTAATAAAAACCCTAAGCCTTTATTACTGTGCTTATGGCTGTCCTAGCTCCAGGGTGGAAAAATAAGACTTAGAAAATTCAAACGTTACTTTTGGAAATGCAAACACATTTTCATTAATAGAAGGTTTGATAAAAAGCAAGGGCACTCTCCATCTGCGCCTAAGTGGCCTTTCGGCACTCCGCTCTCTTTATTTTCATAATCACTTCACGCTTATTTAAACGTTGCCCTTTTGGGAGTGAATTGGAAAGGGTGGGAGCTTTGGGGTGTGAGGACCTCCCCCACCACCCCAGCGTTTCCAGCTGGACTCCCGACTCAGGTGAATAACGGACCCACGCCGAAGTCACCAGTGGGTGACAATCTAGCAGTGTGTTTTGTTATTGTTGTTTTTGTTTTAGAGAAAGGTTTGAAATTAGCATAGTAAGTCTCTGTGGGGTCTTCGAAAATAAAAGAATATTCACGTTAAAAGCAAGTTTCAAGAAAGATGTATGGTAATGAATAAAACATCAGTGAGTGAGAATAAGTGTGTTTAATTATTCAAGTAGAAGTAGTAATTTAAACTAATTATTGCTTGCGGATTTCATAATTCAGTTTTTGTCTCGCCATAATATTTCCTCTGGGCCTCTGGGGCGTCAGCGGCTACTTGTCCCCGGCGGGTGGGGCTCCCCTCCTCTGCGGCCACGGCTGCCCGCCCCTGCTCCTGCCGACTTCCGTGGTGACTCTTGGCCGTGCCCAGCACCCCCGATAAAGCTGTTCATGGCCCGCCACTTTTTTCTCTGGTTGTCTCAGCATCTGAGACCCGCCATGCCCCGTGATCTACAAGTGTTACGGGGGCTTAGACATCTCCTAGCCCTGGCAGTGGGACCCCAGCACCCATGCCTGGGCTCCCCCTCCCTCTCAGGGCCACCTCCGATCCTGTCTCTGCAGAGCCTTTCCTTCAGCCTCCCTAGGATCACTTCTTTTCAGTCCTCTCGGCTTTATGCCACAGGTGTGTGTGTCGGCTTTGTGGCTGCTTTTTACTCTGCTTCTGACTCTACAGAAAAGCGTGTTCACAGAGAGTTTTTTAACAGCCGCTGGGTCCGAGCTCATGGGCGATTCACCTGCCCGATGCCTGCCCTGACCCCTCTAGCCCCCGGGGGCACACTGGCCTGCCCTTCTGCCCAGTGCCCAGGTGACACCCTCAACCGAGCCCTCTCTCTGCAGGCGCCAGGCTTCCTGCTCCTCTCGGAAACCCTGGGCCCAGGGTGCAGCTCTCTGCACACCTGCCGTCCTGGCCGCCTTGGCTGGTGCCGGCTCAAGAAGAGGAAGTGACGAGAGGTGCTTTGGCCCAGTGGTGCGGGGCTTTTGAAGCCCCGTGATGGCTTTCAGGCCCCTGCATGCCCGTGGCGGTGGCTCGGGAGGCGTCCAGAGCTGCTCTTTGGTGCCTGTGCGCTGCCTGGGGACAGGTCCTGACAGTTGCGGAGGACGACCGCCCACCTCGGGAAGTAAAGGGAACGCTGCCACTGGAACCTTTTTCCCCAGTGTCCTCTGTCAAAAGGTGGTACCACTTGCACTCTTTGACACGTGACAACCGTTATTACCTCAGCCTAATCCCGCACCATTCCGTGGCACACCCCAAAGCCTTCCATCCATCGTGTCAGCAGAGAAAACCTTTAAGACACCCCACCTCCTTTTGTTACTGCTTTTTCCTAAAGAAGAAAAAAACAACCTGCTGACTCTGTAGGTACAACCTGCCAGGCAAGTGACTCATGTCTTTGTGGAGTTACTGCCACAGACAAGGACGAGGCAGGTGGCCTTGGGGGATGAAGAGTATGATGTGTGGGGGCGCTGGACTGTGCTGGTGACCTGCTCAGGCTTGGGGGGCCCTTCCTCCTGCTGGCTTCCACTCCCTGGTTTGGAGAACTGGGGGGCTGACTCTGCTCCCTGATGTCCTCTTCAGCGGAGATTGTGATCTCCAAACCAGTGTGACCTGCATGAGGTGGTAAGAGGCCTTCGGGCGTCCCCAGACCACTTCCTGGGGAGTGGCTGAGGTGCTGTCAGGATTCTGAGTGGCTTTTCTCTGTGTGAGTACCGCAAGAAGTCAGTACACAGGATGGAAATACCCTGGCCCTGTGACCCTGGGGAGCATGTCCCGGAGTGGGAATGCTGTGTTGTGGGGAGGGCACACAGGCACCCCAAGACTTGCCACCTGTGTCCTCACTGCAGACCTTCAAGCCATGTCTTATCAGGCTTGTGAGTTTGTCTGACCAGCTCAGGGCTGAACATCTCAGAAGTGCCCATGGGATGGTTTTGGGGAGGAATTAAAATTTCTTTTGTAGGTTGTGTCTGAGCTCCTCTATTTGATCAAAGGCCCCCTTGTAGGGGTGATACCATTTTTCTTATTTCCTTTAAAAACTTATTTTTGAAGTGGACATTCAAGAACCTTATGCAGATTTTGAAAGGGACACAAGAATATGCAGAGAAAAGCAAGCCTCGCTCCCAGTCGGGGCCTTCTGCTGCCTCCACGGAGCCCACCTGAACTGGAACGGCCTCCTGTGCTCTGTCTCTGTGGCCTTAGTAGCACCCACCCCTTGGCAAGAAGCAAAACTGACAGAGACTGAACTGGATTCGAAGTACCTGGCTGCATTTGCCACAGAAATGCGCATGGCTGAAATCTCAGGAAAGGAATGGAACCTGAGCTGAGGCCATCACCTTGTGTCACTGGAGTGTGGGGACCTTGAGAAGGAGCTGGGCAAGTCTGTGTCTGAGCCATGGCCCTCTGTCCCCCTTGCCAGCCCCAGAGCCCCGTACTCATTCGGGATGTAGGGCTACTGCAGCCTCAAACTACTGTGTGGCAGCAGGTAGCCGGAGTGACATCTGGGTTTGCCAGCCGTGCAGCACCTAGTCCTTCCCTTTGCAGACTGGGGGACGGAAAAACGAAGGTGCGTTCTGAAGTGGGACTGTGAACGCTGTGTGCGGAGGCACAGTTCTGTTCGTAGGTTTGCACGCACCTCAGCTTTTCCAGATCCTGTCTGCTGGCCTCCGTGGAGCTGCCTGCAGTGGGGCTGAGTTAGGACATGAGCCTGCTTTGCTAATTGAAATGCACATAAGTGCTTGGCCTCTGACCTGCATCGAGATGATTGCAGCGATCAGTATTCCAGTTCGCTTGGCTGGCAGCTTCCAGTGGGCCAGAGTGGAGGACGGGCCAGCCAAGTGCTGCCAGACGCAGCACCAGGTTAATTCTCCACAGCCTAGGTGCTGGCTCGTCCTATGGAGGGCCTTGAGCGGTGCTGGTACCGACGTTGTCGCAGGCCGTATCTGGTACCGACTCAGTGTGGACTTGAGGTGGTGGCTCCCAGAGATTCTGTTTTAGTGGTTGATGGCAGTATTCTTTCCGAGATCCCACCAGGTGCCCAGGGCAGTGCCAGGCCTCGTTACACAACACAGCCCGTCTGGAGCCTCTGGGTGGCATGCCTGTCTTGCAGGCACAGACCTAGTTTATCCTCTGTGATCCCAGGGTTGACCACCAGGTTCTGTTCTCCCCCTGTACCCACCTAAGCATTGTCAGGGGAGGCAGAGGAGCCGTTCTGGGGCAGGGAGAGGCCTGGTAGAAAAGCCTCCCCGATGGCTGCCGTGCCCGTCTCTGCCCGCTCTGCTGGACTGTGTGCATGCCTCTCCCCTCTGCTCCTCCCTGGGGGGCTGCGGGAGGGCCCAGGCCTTCAGGGCGCAGCAGGGAAGTCTTTCTGCACCTTACCTCCTCATGGCCTTCTCCTGGGACAAGGCCTTAGGGGACCTGTGGTTCCCACCTCACATATAGCAGGTGGTCTGTCCCCCAGCAGCCTACTGGCTGATGGGAGCTCACCAGTCTGCTTCCCTGGTGCCAAGACCCTAACTCGGTAATGCGAACGAATGCCCACCCTCCCTCCAGCTTCACATCTCCCTCTGCTGTTCTGAGGGACAGGCTTCCTCCCAGTGCCTCCCCTAAGGGCCTGTGGCCCCTACCGTGTTCCGTGGCCTGAGCCCTGGACACTGGCATGTTGGGTCCTCCCCCAGCTCCCCCAGCTGGCATCTTACGTTAGCCTGCCTTTCCTATGCTGGTGGAACTGGGGGTCAGAAGCTGATGGAGACAAGGCCCGTTCCCCGGGACCCTGAACTGACAGAGAGCTAGTGCCCTGACTTGGATCTTCTAGACTCCCAAACTGTGAGAGCAAAAGTTTCTGTTTGTTCGGGTCCCCCACTGGTGGTGTTTCTGTTGTAGCAACACCAGCTAACTAAGACAACAGTGCTCTCTGTAGCTGGTACACCAGGGGGTTGTGCCTGGCTGCACTGTGCGGGTGACAGAGGCCTTTTGAGTTTCTGGGGAGCTCAGATGGACAGTCATGTAGTCCATGTCCTGGCCCGTTATCCTGGACACAGTTAGGCTTGCTGTGTGTGACTGTGGGCTTGCTGTCGGGGAAGTGGTGGTCTGTGAGGCCAGGCAGGTCTATGGTAGAGGGGATGTGGACTCTCCCAGGGATTAGAGAACCCAGCTTGTGTAGAACACCTGGGCCCAGCGTCAAAGCCAAGGACCAGGCAGAGAAGCGTGGTGTCCTCGGGAACTGTCAGCTCAGAGGTCAGCAAACTGTCAGTATGATGGTGTGGTTTGATGGAGAAGCACAGGTGTGTACCCAGGAGGCATGTAGGGCACGGTCAGTGTGATGTAACGGCACAGAACAGCTGCCACCCAGCACCTGCCACCCAGCGTTCACACTGCCCTAGGGTCTGTACCCAGAGACGCAGCATTCATGCTTTGGCGTGTTGTCTCCGTTTTTCAGGTGGCTGTGTCTGTTTCTAGGGTGAAATAATAACTGGTGTCTCAGCAGCCGTGCCATTGAGGCACCAGGGTGGATGGCACAGTCCCTGCTGGGTGACTTGCCCAAGGTCACACATCACCAGCTGACAGAGTAGGAAGCCACACTGCCCTGCATCACGGAGTCTTCTCCCTGTGTGTTTCTGGAGCCCACTGCATGTGTGCATGGCTCCCAGGACTTGTCATCCACTTCCTGGGCCCCTGGTGTCCACCAAGTGCTTGTTGGGTACACACTGTGTTGTCAGTGACGTGGCACAGCCATAGGGGTGGAGAAAGAGGAGACAGTAGTTAGGTAGCTGGGAGTTGTGATGAGAGTGGCCATGGTGCCTTGGAGCCTCTCCCCCCCTCCTCACTCCTTCCTCCCTGTGACTGGAAGGTTCTGCTGGTCAGAGGGTGGGTATGTGGGGCCTGGCTGGTCAGGGAGGCCCTCAGCAAAGTGGATGGCCACTCTGGGTGGAGTGAGTGTGGCACAGAAGACAGAGTTTGCTGCAGGGGAAGATGGAGGGCTGGCTGAGCCTGCACTTTACGTGGGGAGAGTAGCCAGGAGGCTTCTGGGGGATTAATAACCCAAACCTACTGCTGTTGAGTTGGTTCTGACTCACAGTGACCCCACAGACAGAGTAGAACTGCCTAGTAGTTCCCAAGGAGCACCTGGCGGATTTGAACTGCTGGCCTTTTGATTAGTGGCTGTAGCACTACGGTACCAGAGTTTCCACTGGGAGGTTAGGTAATGATAATACACTCAGTGCTCAGTGTTTAATTTGCATTGGGTCTTATATTCCTCAGGGGTTACTTTCTGATTCTTACTGCTGGGCTCACATTTTGGTGGGTGATCACACCCCTTGGACATCAATAACCCCCTGTTTACTCTGGGCCCTACATGCCTCTCAGCATCCAGGAGGTGGGGAGGAAAGGCTTTCCCTACAAAGCGTCATCCATCTTCCCAGCTCAGGTGGGAAGGGGATTGGAAGTGGCCTGGCCGAGACTGCCAGCTGGGACAGGCGGTGGGTTCTGGACAGACCAGAAGTCATGCTCCGGGGCAGATGGATGGCTTCAGACTCTGCTGCCCTTCCTCAGGCGACCTGGGTGCCAGCTGGTGTGAGTGGGTGCCAGTTGGTGCGTCCCCCAGGCAGCTGATTTCCATAGCTGCTTATGGCTTCTGAGTCCAATCAGACGTGACTGCACAGCCCAGGGGGTCTGGGTTGGTTCTTCCTCAGGCTTTGGAGGGAGCTGCAATGTAAAGCCTGAGATTATTCAGAGCCGGGGCCGCCGTGTCTCATCTTAGTGTCCCAGCATGCACTGGCACCTGGTTTCGCCAAGTCGAGTGGGTGCCGGAGACTGGAGTGAGCAGCATGTCCAGACAGATATGCTGGGGACAGATGGAGGAGGATGGGTGCTGGGGACACCAAATGCTGGGGAGCCAAGAGGAGAGTGGGTCTTGGGGAGAGCAGGATACTGGAGCCAGCCCTGGGGAGGATGGGGGTCCTGAGGGAGGCGCAGGCCTTTGGGGAGCTGAGGTGGGTAGGATCTGCAGGTGTGACCAGGGGAGACCACCACAAGGGTGGTTGTGGCGTGTGTGGTGGTGACCGACCTCGAGGGTGGTGTGTGGCCTGTGGGTGAGTTGGGCTTTGCTCTAGGAACTGGGTCTGTGGGAAGCTGGGGCACTGGTGGGTATGGACCAGAGGGGACAGGCGTAGGGAGGCCCCCAGGGGGCGCTGGTGGTCGTCCGGGCTGGAGTTGGGGTGCGTGGGGATGGGGCTCTTGTTTCCGACTGTGGGAGCAGATGAAAATGAAAGCTGAAGCTCTTAGGAGCAGCTCTGTTGATGGACACCTCCCTTGTTTCCTATGCTGTGCCTCTATCTGTGGCCCAGACCGTGTGGCTGTGGTGGTGGCTATTGGGAAGGCCAGGCTCCCCATGGAAGGCACCAGGCCCGGGGGACTAGAGGCACCCACTCCCCTTCAGCGCCCCTGTGTCCCTCTCTGAAGTGGGGAGAGCCTGGGGGCGATGGATATTCTGTGGGCCTGCTAGTGCTCCGTGACTCATCAGCCCTTTTCCAGACCCTCTGCTGTCGTCCTTTCCCTGGTGGGATGACGGTAATTAGTCGCTAACGGGCGGCAGTGATGTGGGAAGCGGCACAGACCTCCCTGCTTATCTCTCTACCTCGAGGCGCTTTGCTTTTTCTCCAGATCGACATGAATTATCTTCTTTTTAATAATGTTTGTTTTCTTCTGCTTATTAAAATAATTTATGCTCATTGTGGAAAATACATAAATGCGTTAAATAGGAAATAAAATGCATGAATTATTTTTCCATTACAGTCTTATTAAAACTGTTTTGCTTGTGCATAGGAAATTTGGAGACTCGGCTTTGTTTTTATTTGAAATGATCCAGTTGGGTGGTTTCTAGCGTGGGCTTTGGAGACCCCCAAAGGCTCCATGGAAACCTTCAGAGGCTGCCTTCATGGAATGCAAACTGGGTGGACAAGAAACCCAGCCCAGGGTGATCCCACCACCAGCAGCTCTGGCGTCACCTGTCTCAGAGCCTGAAATGTGACCCATAGCCCCTCAAGTTAGAGATCCAGCCATCTGGGCCCATTCCTTGAGACATGTCTGGTTCAAAGTGACATAGTGGGTTGGGGCTAGTTTTCGTGCTTTCTGACTCTGCAGTGCGTTTTGGAATATGAATCAGTCCAGTGTTGGCTGTTGAACGTGAATATCATTGTCAAGGCGTGTCACCGTACAGAGACTCCCAGGAAGCTGATTGAGGGTCTTCAAAGGGTGTGTTCTCGAGAGGCGCGGGGGCCTCAGAACAGCTGCCGCTTGGGAAGATGAAAAGTAAAAGCCCAGTCATGGGTGTGAGGTGGACAAAAGAGGAGAAGTGGCTTTGGGTGATCCCTGGGTGTATGAATAATGAGAAGAAATTAAGTAAAGGCCGTGTTTCCTGACACTGATGTATTAGAACACAGAGTAACTTTCTACAGGAAATTGGAATAGCGATCCTTTTAAATTGAATTTGAAGCTGTGAGTAGCAAACCTCCTGTGGTCCTCGCTGTCCCCACGTGAGTGAAGTCAGCGGCTTCCTGGGTACGGGTGAAGTCCTCCAGGGACGCCGGCTAACGTGGGGGCCAGCACGGCGGATGTCAATGAATCACCTCTCCCGGCACGTCCAGGTGACATGGACAGTAATTCTCACCCTGCAGGGCTGCGCCAGAATCCTCAGACTTATTTTATGAGATTTTTGGCACGATACGTTTGTTCCCTTTCATTGGTTTTGTTGGTCATAATTACCCACCCTCCCATGGATCTCTCTCAATTTTAGTTGTTTGCTGTTGCCACAGACGTTTAGCATTTTTGAAAATTAGTGTTTTAAAATAAAGCTGCTCCAGGCCAGAGCCTGCCTGAGTTTCGAGAGGGAGTGAATTCAAGCTCGATTTCAGAGTGGATTCGGGGATGGCCTCTGTGGAGACCAGCAGGTGACCCCTCACAGAGACATGAGGGCCGGTCCCCATTTTCCTGGGTCCTGGAGATGCTCAGGCTGTGACGTCAGGAAGGATACAGGGTGTGCTGGGGCCGCGGCCGGGGGCACAGTGGCATGGGAGATGGGCAGCGCTGCAGCAGCGGGGTTGGGTTCAGGACTGCAGGCTGAGGTGGAGAGAACACCGATGACGGCAGTGACCTCTCGGGAAGTTCCTGCTGTGTGCCAGGAACCATGCCAGGCCAGCAGTGCCCTGGTACCTGACTTACCTGATTAAAACAAAAGCAGAAGCCAAACCTGTTGCTGTTGAGTTGATCCCAGCTGGCAGCAAGCCTGTAGGACAGAGCAGAACTGCCCCATAGAGTTTCCAAAGAGTGCCCGGTGGATTCGAACTGCTGACTTTTTGGTTAGCAGCTGTAGCTTTTAACCACCATGCCCCAGCATTTCCAGTGACTGAATAGGTGAATATCAGTTACAAAGAGAGAAGTGGCCGGGGGAGGAGAACCCAGACGTGGCAATAACTTGCAGGCTATGAGTGGATGCAAGACGGGCCCCCTCTCACATGGGAGGTGCAGGGAGCAGTGTGCTCAGAGGCCAGGGGTCGTGGGCTGGCAAGAATCGGAAAGCAAGGCAGAGTTTGTCGGCAGCACCTCTTACAAAAGGAGAAGATTCTTTTCCGTTTGGGTCTTTAAGAAATTTCTCAGTCTTACATTGGAATCAAAAACTTGAAGCACATTTTTTGATACCTTTGCCCACATCCTAATTTGTTCCAGCCTTTACCCGTCACCTAAATCATTTTGAGTACACCACTTAGGAGAAAGTCAGTTCACAAAGGTCATGTCGCTTTGGAGTTTGAGACACCCATTCCGGAGGAGGGCTGCCTGGGCTCCGGGGCTGACTGAACTAGCTCTCTGAAGGCAGGTTATCGAATGTGTGCCCACTTCCTGGCCCTCCGACCCGTGGATGTGACCCTGTTTGGAAATACGGGTTTTCTTTGGTCGTGAGAGTGAGGTCTCAACAGTGGAGGGTAAGCTTGAAGCCGAATCTCTTCTGAGTTGTAGAAAAGACCACAGTAGACACAGAGATTCAGACTGGAGGGGGACAGATGGCAGGGAATGCCCAGGATTGCTGGCGGACGCTAGAATTGAAGAGAGAGGGCCACGGAAGGCATCGATACCGCCAAGACCCCGAAGTTGGACTTGAAGCCTCTGGAACTGGGAGAACATAAATTTTTGTTCTTCAGAGCCACCCGTTTGAGGTATTTGTGCTACAGTAGCGCTAGGCGACTAAGAGGGTGAGCAGCCCCGTGTGTCTGTTTCCCCCATCCTGTGGGCCTCTGTCTCTGTGAAACAGAGAAAATAATACAGAGAGTCTCAAATTGTCCCAGTTTATAATGCCCAGGGTGTCACAGCCCACCTGTAGGCCAGCAGAAATGCACTGACGTTTCTTTGTATTGAGGTGGAGGGCGCCAACAACTTCCCAGGTGTTGGAATCAGGTTGGACATTGCCGCGTTCGCTTCCTGTTCCACATTGGTCACCCCGAGGTGCTTCCTGTCTGTTCCAGCGAGCGCTGAATACCCTGCTCCGCAAACATCTGATGTCATTGAACAAATAGAGTCACCTGGTATGGGAACCTTGAATTGGTAACCTAGGGTCGCCATGAGTCGGATCCGACTCGACGGCACTTGACTGGCTTGGCATGGTATCCAGCAGGTATTACTGTGTTCCACTTTGTGAAATGTGGAGATAATCCTCTGGCACCCCTGCGAGTTTTGTGGGGTGTCCTGGGGTGCCTTGGTGCACCGTTTGGGGACTGCAGGGCCTCATGTGGTTCTGTGAGTTCTGAATGAAAAAACCGATGGGAAGCACTGTGGGCAGTTCCCAATCGCTGTGACCTATCTATCTAAGGGGTTCCATTTAACTGGCACAGGAGTGTGCTCCTGACCCACAGTGTGCTCCTGACCCATGCACAAAGAAGCCAAATGCTGCCTGGTCCTGCCCCATCCCCGTGATTGGTTGTCCATTGGACTATGGTGATCCACAGGCTTTTCACTGGCTGGTCTTCACAAGTAGACAACTAGGCTGTTCTTCCTGGTCCATCCTGGAAGCTCTGCAGGCCTCCCCTGACAGGTGGGTGGGGGCTGTGTGTGATGCCCTGTGGCTGGACAGCAAACCTGGGTCTTACGCATGGAAGGCAAGGATTCTACCACTGAGCCACCCTGCCTCTCAAAAATGTACCTGGATGCCTACCAAGAGTATACACATAGTTGTTGTGTGAAATGGCAGTGGAAAAATACAGCATTTCTGTTGTTATAATAATAATAGTAAAAAAATGTTGCCATCATGTTGATTCTGACTCATAATGGCTCTGTAGGATGGAGTAGAATGGCCCCATAGAGTTTCCAGGAAGTGCTTGGTGTATTGAAACTGCTGATCTTTTTGGTTAGCAGCCATAGTTCTTAACCACGACACCACCAGGGTTTTAAATATGTATGTACATCTAAGTTACTAAATTAAACACAAATACAATTTAATTATTGCATCAGTATCTTTACAAGTATATATAAGGTCTGACAAGTTCACAGACTCAGTTGTTCTAAGTGCTACATACCTCACTGCTGAATATCACTAGAGTCATCTTCAGAGTGCTCCCCTTGGAAAACTGTGGGCTGACGTCAGTGCCTAGTTCACCGTTCAAAGAAGTTTAGAAACTCTTTTTCTGGAATGGCCATCGTGTGCAGTGGCAGGGTGGCAAGTTTGCAAACTTAACTGTATACTTGTCTGTGAGGAAGTTTTTAGCCAGTCAACAAGTAACTGTGTTGGAACACCCTGCCTGCAATGGCTTTTTCTTTACCTGAAGATAAGGAAGTACGGAAAGGGAGACATTCTGATGACATTCAGGACATCAAGGGTAATAGGATGACAGCTCCGATGGCCATTCCAGAAAAAGAGCTCCAAAATTGCTTTGAAGGGTGGACTACGGGCTGGTGTTGGTGTATGGCTTCCCGGGGGGGTACTTCAGAGGTGACTGTATGATATCCAGCAATGAGGCAGGTAGCACTTTTTCTAGGATGACTTAGCAAACTTAATTGGCAGGCCTCGTATATTCAAGATGGCCCCAAATTTGCTTTGTTTTTTTCATCTTCTCATTGGGAAAATGGAGGAGGTCCCCGTGGTCTGCCTGATCTTGGGCTGTTACTGAAAAGGACAGTGAAGTTGGTGCCAGAGACGGGCCGGTTCAGAGGCCTGGGAAGGCATAACAGGCCTGAGGATTTTGTTCAAAATGAAGTGAAAAGCCACTGAAGGTTTTAAGTTAAAAAAAACTTTTTTAAATTAACTTTATCAAGATGTAACTTACATAGTGTAAAATGCACTCATTTTCAGTGTATTTTTTGATGAGTTTTGCCAAATGTATTCACTTGCATAACCATCACCCCCGGTCAAGATAAGGAACATTTCCACTACGTGTCCTTTCGCACCCAATCTCATTACGCAGGCCCCAGGCAACCACTAATCTGCTTTCTGTCGCTAAAGATTAGCTTTGCCTCATCTGGAAAATCATATAAATGGAGTCATACAGTATGTAGGCCTTTGGTACCTGGCTTCTTGCACGTAACATAATGATTCTGAGATTCATCTGTATTGAGCAGGCATCAGCAGTTACTCCTTTTTACTGCTAAATTATATTATGCTATATAAAAACACCATAACTTGTTTATCCATTCTTCTGTTGATGGGCATTTGACTGGTTCTGGTTGGGGAATATTAGAGGTAAAAGTGCCTTGAGGAACATTTGTGTTCAAGTCTTTGTGTCAGTACAACAACAACAACAATAAAAACCCAAACTCATTGCTGTCATGTCAATTCTGACTCACAGTGACTCCATAGGACAAAGTAGAACTGCCCCATAGAGTTTCCAAGAAGTGCCTGGTGGACTTGGGCTGCTGACATTTTGGTTAGCAGCCATAGCACTTAACCACTACGCCACCAGGGTTTCCATTTCTTTAGGTAAATATCGAGGAATGGGTCACATGCCAAGTATGTGTAACTTCCTAAGAAGCCGCCTATTAAGGACTGAATTGTGTCCCCCCTAAAATATATGCTGTAGGACCTAATTCCTGTACCTGTGGTTATAATTTCATTGGGGAGTGAGCTGTCTTTGGTGTGTTCATGAGACAGGATTAGTGCAAAGCGTGTTTGAAGTCAATCTCTTGAGACCTAAGAGATTAAAGACGCAAGGAAGGAAGCAGGGATGGCGGAAGAGAGATGGCAGGTCATCCATGTAAAGATCACCCAGGAGCCAAAGCTCAAGGGACACTGGGGCCTTCCTCCACAGCCAACAGAGAGAAAGTCTTTTCCTAGAGCCGGCGCCCTGGATTCAGCCTTCTTACGCCCTAACTGTGGGAAAATAGATTTCCGTTTGTTGCAGCCACCCCCTTGTGGTATTTCTCTTACAGCAGTACTAGACAGAAGACCCTGCCTGTTCTGAGCAGGGGTGTGACGCCACTTCATGTCCTTATGGGAGCACTTTGTTTCTGCATGGAGAGAGAACTATGAAGGACCTAGGTTGGAAACAGGGAGAGCACTGAAGTGGTGGTGACAGGTGGCTCACATGACAGTGGGACAGAGATCTGACAGGGTCTTTAGGATGGTTTAGGGACGGAATGGGTGAAGCGGGGTGATGGATTGGATGATGCTGAGAGTCAAGAAAGATTCCAGGCTTAACTGCCGAGGACGTGATAGTGCTGGTACCGGTTACAGAAACGGGGAGGCCTCGGGGATCTCAGACATGTTACTTGAGTTTTCTCAGCCTTGTTTCCTGCCCAGTAGGGCTGGCCAATAGATGTTCGCTGTATTTTCTAAACAAGCTAGAGAAAGGGAGGAAGCAGTAAGACGGGCAGCAGGGAGCCTGGAGGGGGGCGTGTGGGCTGGGGGAGGCGGACATCTATGGTGGCACGTACGCGATAGCTATTGGAAGCCATTCCTCCCTGAGTCTCTCACGTTCTGCACGGACTTCTCAGCAAAGGCATTGACAGTCACTTGGCTCTGGCCTGTCTTTTCAAGGATGTTTGTATAGCAGGCAGCCTTGGAAGATAGAGTGTCTCCTTCCAGAGCAGTTTTATTTACATTGCAAGGTAATAAAGACAGTGTCGCCCTTCAGAGCAGAGTTGGGAAGGCTTGCTAGCAGCTCCTTGTAAACATTCCAGAAACCAAACCAAACTCGTTGCCTTAGAGTCCGTTCAGACTCATAGAGACCCTTTGGACAGAGCAGACCTGCCGCATAGGCTTTCCGAAGTAGACTGTCACATCTTTCTCTCATACAGCAACTGGTGGGTTCCTGTGGCTGACCTACCAGCCAAGCAGTTAACAACTGCACCCCCAGGGCTCTTGTAAAGACTGGGGCCTCCTAGTGTGAAGGTTCCTCTCCTGTAGCTTATCTCACTGCGTGTGCATGTCCCACACTGCTGTGCATCATCACACTGCCTTGTGGAATTGGGGCTCTGGGAACTGATGCCACACACACTATTATTCTGGCTACTGCTGTTGCTATGAATAATAAGCCATCTTTTGTCTCTGACCCAGGCGTCTTGTGTCTTCTGCCAGTAGGTCAGGAGCTGTCACGTACAGGAAGGGAATTTGCCTTCTGACCATTTAGGGCACTCTCTCAGACCCTTCGTGGATCTTAGCATTGCCTCTGGGACACCCTCAAGCAACTGGCCTGTGCGTCCTTCTCTTGCCCGTTCTGCTGCTGGCCTTCTTTCCTCCTGCAGCTCTGTAAATGCACTGCCACCTGGGTGTCTATTGAGTGTCTGTCATTGTGGGCAGGATAGAGTGGTGAGCAGAACAGAGGCGGTTCCACCATTGGGGAGCATTTGCTGGTCAGCTGTTTGACCCGTCCCTAAGTTGGGACTTGTGTACTGCTCCAGTCTTTGTATACTTGTCTCTTCTTCCCCATCCCCACTGGCACTGGTTCCCCTCTGTGTGTTGTTCCTCTTGTGATTGGGTGCCATTCGGTCGCCTCCAACTCATAGCCACCCCGTGTGTGACAGAATGCACCTCTGGCCGAGTCTTGAGCCGTCTTCACAGACTGGGCCGTGTTTGCAGCCAGTGTGTCGGTCCGTCTCATGGAGGGTCTTCCTTTTCTTAGTTGACCCTGTACTCTACCAGGCATGATGTCTTCCTCCAGGGACTGGTCCTCTCGATAACAGATCCAAAGCAAGAGACAGTCTTGCTTTCCTCATTTTCACATTGTCGGGAGCGTGTCAGTATAGTGATGGCTTGGTGTGTGTCCTGGTGGACAGTAGAAGCCCTGATGGTAGCGGTGCTGTGATTATTTCCATGATTAATTATTGTAAATTCTGACGGTAATAGCTCTAAGACTCTTCTGTTTGCCTCCAGCCTGTAACTTAGGGAACCACCCTGGCAGTACAGGATGCAGCCCAAACCTCTGCACCCGGCTTTACCCCCCACCCTGTGCCGTCAGTGGCCAGTCGCTGTTTTCCCAACATGACACGACTATTCCCAATACCCGGGATGCCTTTTCCTTCCTTGTGCGCCGGGCAAAGGCTGTTCAGCCCTAGGACACAGCTTGAGAGACCCTCCTCCCTGCATTCCTCTTCTTGCCTCCCTCCTCCCTGCCTCCCTCTTCCCTGCTTCCCTCCTCCTGCATCCCTCCTCCTGTGTCCCTCCTTCTAGGGCCCTCCTCCTGTGTCCCTCATCCCTGCAGCCCTCCTCCCTGCCGCCCTTTTCCATGTGTCCCTACTCCTTGTATCCCTCCTCATGCATCCCTGCTCCCTGCAGCCCTTCTCCATGCACCCCTACTCCCGGTGTCCCTCCACCCTGCGTTCTTCCTGCAGCCCTCCTCCCTGCGTGCTGTCTCCCTGCAGCCCTCCTCTTGGCAGTCCTCCTCCGTCCTTCCCAGGCCGTACCTACTTGCAGCTTTACCTCTGTCCCTGCAGCATTGTGTACCCCTGACAGTTGGCCCCAACGGGGTTCCAGTCTCTCCCTGGCTGCTCTGGGCACAGCACGGCACAGCCATGACTGTCTGGACACGCCCTTCTATTTGTCTGATCTCCAGGCAGTCACCTGGAGCTCATTCACGGGACCCAGCCCTGTGGGAATCATGAGCTGCTGGATAGGAATGGAAGGGTGCTGTGATGCCCTCGCCAGGGAGAGGCACCCTACAGCCTGGTCTGCAGGGTCCAGGCTGACTCTGGGGTGAGGTCATTGACTGGGCCACTGATTGAAGGGTCACCTTATTCGTGAAAGCCAGAGACTCAGCAGGGCTAATGACCCCTGGGGGCGGTGCGCTGGAGAGTCCGGCTCACCTGGGCTGGGCAGGCCAGCTCCCGGTGAGTCACGCTGGCTCCGGGCCCTCCCTGTCTCAGCAGTGCTGTGCTGGTGGGTGCTGGGGCCCGAGTCCTCCCTCACCCACCTGCTCCCTGTGGCCATCTCCTGTGCCTGGCCCTATGCCTGGTGCCTCTACGCTATGGAAGAGAGAAGCAGCCATGCCCTGATGAGTGCCTCAGAGGGTCGCACAGCCAGGTCGGGTGCTCTGCCTTCTTTCCTGTGCTCACTGCCACCAGTGAGTCAGGGTGAGTGTCTCTGCACCCACAGGGGACAGAGCTGGGGATGGAACCAGGTGTGGAGCCAGGCTGTCTCCTGGGATGGCCAGAGCAGTCCAGCTCAGCCCTGCCTGCATCTTTCCTGCTCAGAGGCACTGTGAGAGGCTTCCCTTTCGCAAGGGCACAGAGCTGCCAGCCAGCTGTGACATTGCCGTCTCTCACCGATGGGGGCGCTGGAGACCGAGCTTTTTTGCTGGATGCCAGGAGAGCTGAGACCTCAGCCTGCACAGCTGAGTTGACCTGGTGCCAAGCTGCCTGGCTGGGGAGCGGCTTGGAGCTTGCTGCGGGCTCCACGTGGAGTGCGCTGTGCAGGAGGACTGGGGGTGGTCCACACAGGGCCGACAGGCGAGAGGCTGGTGAGACTGGGCAGTCAGTGCAGATTGGTAACTAAGTCTAGGCAAGCTAGTGCCTACCTTGCTTTAGCTGGTGTGACCTTGCTGACTGGTTGCCACCAGGAATCATGTGGGTCCCACTGTCTCACCTCCCTGCCATCCAGCTAGGGATCCTGGCCCGGAAATGGGAAATGGTGGCTCCCCCATGGGGGCCCTCTCTGCAGCTTCCCAGGCTGGCTGGCCTCCCCCTCCTGCCTGTGATGGCATTGCTTTCTCAGGGAGTCTTCAGATGAACAGTTTCGAGATTGTCAGAAGCTCTGTTGGAAAACAGAAAAGGTGATTTCATGGGCAGGTGATGGCCTTATTAACTAGAGTTAGGCAATTCACAGAGGTCACCAATGTCGTCCAGCATCTTTCCTTGTTGAAACGGGGTAGAATTCTATAGTGATGTCTTTAGGGATGTAATAGCCTGTACACATTAACAGTTTAATTTCTTCCAGAAGGTTTGGCAGCCTGGCGTTTTCATTTAGAAAGCCGAGGTATACTTTCACAATCATCCACTTTAATATAATAATTATAATTTTGAGCAAGTAATTTCAGATCCTGACAGTGAATTGTTTTTATGGCATGAGGAAGATCACAGGTACAGAGGCAGACCCTCCCATCTAATCTCCCACAAATGGAATGGCAGTGTCAATGCTGGCTGTGCCTGCAAGGACGGTGCTCCTCCTGGGATGGTGTCCGCCCCAGGACTCTGGTGCAAGGCAGACGGTGCTCACCCCAGGACTGCAGAGCAAGATGGACAGTGTCCCCCTTGGGACTATGTCTGCCCCAGGACTGTGGTGCCAGGTGGACAGTGCCCACCCCAGGAATATGGTGCAAGGCAGACAGTTCCCACCCAGGGACCGTGGTGCTGGTAGACAGTGACTGCCCCAGGACCACAGTGCTAGGTGGATAGTGCCCACCCTGGGTCCATGGCATTTGGTGGATGGTGCCTGCCCCAGGACCGTAGTGCAAGGCGGACGATGCCCACCCTGCGACCTGCATCTTTTCTGGTGGTGCAAGGTGGACGGTGCCTGCCCTGGGACCGCAGTACAAGGTGAATAGTGCCTGCTTTGGAACAGTGGTGCAGAGTGGGCAGTGGCTGCCTCCAGACTAGCCTTGCATTTGGGGTCAGGGAGGTAAATGTTCAGCAGCTGGTCATGTGCTTGAGCCTCAGAGAACATGTATATTTGAAATTAATGGGAATTTCTGTTCTAAGGTGTTCTGCAGACAAGAACCTTTCTCCTCCGGGTTCTTTCTATCAGGTGGCACCCTGTCACTCTGAAGTTGTTTGAGAATCGACCTGGGAGTCAGAAGTGCCTCCCAGGCCACAGGGTAGTCAGTCTGTAACTGAGGCTGCAGTGCCCCCATGAGGAAGCTCCTGCTGCCCGGGGTTCCTTGACGTGGATGTGAGACCCCAGAGCTGTGGGCTCTGCAGCCCCAACCCTCACCAGTGTCAGGCCCAGCCGCCCCCTCTCTCCTCCCTCCCTTCCGTGACGGGGTATAGGGGCCCACACAGCCAAGACTTGGGTTCTGGGCTCTGCCTTTTTGGGTGAACCTGTTTTTTAGGGTTCTGTAGCTTTGTTCATGCATCATTTTAGATCTCGCTTTTAAAGCCTCCTATGTATCTGTGTTTTTACAGCCATCAAGATAATCACCCTCATCCGCGTGGTTGTAGTGCAATTTACTAAATTGTATCCCTATTGCCAACATTTAGGTTTGTTCTGCAGGTTTTTAATCGCTGTTTTGTAGAGAGTGCCGCAATGATCATCTTTATGTACATAATATTTAGCTTCTGTGCAGTTATTTTCTTAGGCTAGAATCCTGGGGATGGCGTCACTAGCCAAGAGTATGAACTTTTTTTTCTCGAATATAAGTGTTCTTATTATGGTGGTGTTCTTGTGAGCCACTGTTGAGCTGGCCCCTAACTCAGGGTGGCCCTGTCCACACTGGAATGAAGTGCTGTTTGCTCCTGCGCCAGCTCCGGGATCCATTGTGGTTGGACTGTGGTGATCTAGAGGGCTTTCAGTGGCTGATTTTTGGAAGTAGATTGCCAGGCCTTGCTTCCTAGTCTCTCGCAGTCTGGAAGATCTACTGAAACCTGTTCAGCACCATAACAACACCCAAACCTCCCCGGGCAGATGGGTGGTAGCTGTGCATGAGGGGCAGTGGCTGGAAATTGAACATGGGTCTCCTACGTAGAAGGCGAGAATTCTGCCACTGTGCCACTGATACCTCGTCATGGTGCTAGTGTTTGGGAACTAGGGAAAGGTGGAAGAGGGAAAACAAAAGTCACCCATCATGGAACAGTGTCCGTTAGGAATGTGTCTGACTGCAGATAACAGGAAACTCAAGGATAGTGGCTTGAACAGGTGGAGACTTACTTGTCTCAGGGGACAGGAAGCTTGAGGGAGAGTCTAGGGCTGGCTCTGAGGCCAAGCCATGCCACTGGAGACTGTGACATTGGAGGCTGTCCTGTTGGACACTGTGCATCAGAAGCTGTGCCACTGGAGGCCGTGCCATCGGAGGCCATGCCATTGGAGACTGTCATTGGAGGCTCAGCCAGCAGAGTTCCTTTGCTGTCTGCTCAGAACCAGGGAAGGGAACAGACTCTTCCTGGGCCTTGTTGTCCCTGCCTGGTTGGTCTTGCTGCTGGAGGTGTTGGTTGACACTGACCTCGCACAGTGGGGCACCGGAGGAGGCACATGCATTGTCTGCAGGAGCTCACAGGTGACGAAGGAGACGGACAGACACACTTCTCACCTGGTCACACCGAGGGAGCTTGGAGGCAGTGATTTGTGATCTACTTTGGAAATCCTGGTGCCCTAGTGCTTAAGTGCTACGGCCTGAACAAAAGGCTGGCAGTTCGAATCCCCTGGTCGCTGCTTGGAAACTCTATGAGGCAGTTCTACTCTGTCCTGCGGATGTAAGTCAGAATCAACTCGGCGGCAATGGATTTTTGTTTTTTCAATCCTGTGTGAAAGCATAGAAAATAAAATAACAGGCACTCTGATCAAACAGTTATTAATATTCTGCCATGTTTGCCTCATCCCCTTTTTCATTCTGTAAGAAATAAAGTATCACAGGTGGGCCGAAAGCCCTACTTTCTTTCCCTCCCAGAAGTGGCCACGTCCCTGGAATCAGGGGTGCGTTTCCGAACATCTGTGCCACGTGTTTTTCCATAAACAACGTATAATGTTTTGTGTATTTTAGAGATTTGTGTAAATGTCATCACACTGCTTATCCTTTTGCAGTTTCCTCTTTTCTATTCAACACTATGTTTTTGCCTTTCACTCACCTATGTGTGTACATGTACCTACATCTGTATAAGAACTTCAGTTGTCATAGCATCACTTCTGACTCACTAGTGACACTGTAGGACAGAATACCACTGCCCCACAGGGGTTCTTAGGCTGAAATCATTACGGCAGCAGACGGACACATCTGTCTCCTGCAGAGCGCCTCTGGCTTCGAACAGCCTACCTTTCGGTTAGCAGCCTAGTGCTGGCTATTGCACCATCAAGGCGTGTGTGTTCACGTGCATGTGTATGCAGGGATGTGTGTAGGTAAGTAAGTATGCAATGTGTCTGGGTCATTCCTTTTTCACTGCTGTGTAGTATTCCACTGTGTGACTAAACTAGAGTTTATTTGTGCATTGTCCTGCTGAAGGTAAGCAAGTTGGTTTGGCTTTTTAATCTCTGGCGAACAATACTGCAGTGGCAGTGTGTTTCTGCAGTCTGTTGCTATAAACCACCTCCAAACACAGTGACTTAAATCAGCACTGTTTCTTTTGCTTGTGAACCTGCACTTTAGGCTGGGCTTGGTGAGGGCAGCTCACCTCTGCTCTCCCTGGTGTCAGGTGGGGTGACTGGAAGGCTGGAGCTGAGGTCATCTAAGGCCTTGCTCACTTGCATCTGATGGATGGCTCTGGACCTTGGCTTTGTTGACAGCCACGGTACCTACCTGTGGGTTCTCCATGTGGCCTCCTAGCGTGGTGGCTGGGTTCTATGTGGCTAGTGTCAGGGAGAGAGAGAGCCAGGCGGAAACTGCAAACTCATGTTTGCTGCATTGCTTTTGTCACAGGTAAGGCCCTGGGGCTGTTTCCATTTAAGGAGAGGGACCAGACTCTGCCTTTTGCTGGGACAAGTGTCAGAATTTGTAGACCTGTTTTAAAAACAGCCCCTTTTAGGGGACCTCTAGGTGTGCACCTGTGAGAGTTGGTGGTCCGTCAAGTGAGGGTCATGACCTGCTGCTGCCAGATTGCTGTCCTAGCTGGGTGCCCCAGGAGCGGCCCAGCAGAACCCTGGGGAGCTCATGTCTGCCAGCTGTCAGTGTCTGCTGTCAGGGTTTTGAGCATTGCTCCACTGAAAGAGGGAACTAGCATCTTGTTGTTTTAATTTGCTCGCCTGCTGGTGAAGCCTGGCCCGTGCAGCCCCCTGGGAGTTTATTCCGTTTTCCCAACTGGTTGCCCCAAAGGAGGTAGAAACGTCAGTGTGCTGTTTTTTCGGCTTCTGATGTCAATTTTCAAGAGAAGTGGTGAACATCCCACTGAGTTTATTTTGAACTATTATTAAGACTTTGAGTTACTATTGGTATGACTCACTTATGGAAAAAGTAATGATTCCGGCGACTTCAGGCTGTATTAGGAATGTGATGGATTTTCATTTAATCTCTCACCTTTGTATAATTTGCCCAATTTAAAATGCCCTTAAGCATGCTGTCTCCTTGTCTGGGTGTCCTGTTCTTGGCACATGTTATCACAATAATGGTAATAAGAAACGGTGCCAATATGTATCTCTCCTTGAGTCCTTGCCATCTCCTGGCTATTTAATTTCTCCTGGCACTGATGTCTCCTGCCCCTGCCTCCTCTGCTAGGACCGTGTGTGTATGAAGCTGCCAAGGAGAACACTGCCCTGGGCTCGGGTGCGTTTGGGTCAATGGGTCCAGGAAGGGAGGCTCCTCCAGGGGTCGCACAGACCCCCAAGACACGGCCATCTTTGCTGTTGGCTCTGACAACACCCCATTAGTGACACTCCGAGGTCGCAAAGGGCATGTTGCAACCTCCTTATCCTGGCTCGGAGCCTGGCACGGGGAGGTGTTCAGGAAGAATGCATTGGGCCCATATCATCCCTGACACTCAGTTCTTAGAGTGATCCACTCTCACCTGCTGGCCTCTCACCAAACATCTGGAAAACTGCCATGTGTGTGACCAGGAGGTTTGGGGTGAATTCTCCGAGAGTAGACTTGGGACTACTTTTTAATTTAATCTTGTTCATGCCGAATGCTGTGTTTGTGGCTTGCTAGAGAACATTCTCTTCTCGCCTCTGTCCTGTGGGGCCCCCGCTTCTTATCTGTGTCTGGAGCCAGAGCTGCTGCTGCGGAAATGAGCCTTGTCCGCCCAGCCAGAGCCAGCCTGGCGCTCTGCAGACCCTGGAAAACAGCCCCTGCGTTCAAACTAGGGTCAGTGGACAGTGGGTGTGTGCCATGCCATTGTCCTGAAGGCTGTGGGGGTGTGGTGCCCTGGACATGACTGTGCCATGCTGTCTGGGTCTCTTAGTGGGGTAGGCAGTGGGACACAGATTACTTCCCACAGTGCAGGTTGGCTGTCTGCCATGGCTGAGCTCAGAGCTTGCTCCGAGGGGACGATGCACTGGGCACTGGGACATTGTGTCACAGAACAAGGGACAGCTGGTACCCACTGATCATCTCATGAGGCCCCCCTGGCACCAGTCAGTATGGTGGGAACAAGGAGTGTAATTGCTGGTTAGGGGAGGAAGGCAGTGGGGCCTTTCATTCCCTCATTCACTGGACCCCTGGGCCTCCTGGGTGAGCCGGGCATGGCCTTATGGGGAGGTAAGGCATGGTGGGTGATGGGGCCCTGGGACAGGGACAAGGTCTGGCTGAGAGAGGGACCCATGTATACAAAACCACGGTGTGTGGGAGGGCATGGTGCACTCGAGGCCTCTGTATGTGGTCCGTGTAGCTAGTGCTGCAGGCTCTGCCTGGGCTGATGGTCAGTTGTGGGGGGGCGCTGCCCTTCAGGAGTGGGTGCCTTGATGTCCTGGGCCAGCCACACTGTGGCCAAGGCCCAGGCTCTGGAGTCAGGCATCTGCTGGCCATTTCCCGCCTGTGGGGCTTGGGTCGTTTCTAGACTCTCTGTGCCTGTTTTTCGCCCTCACTCTCAGGGCTGCTGAGTTCAGCGTGGGTGCAGAGGATGCCATCCGGGACTCAGTGGATGGCCTCGCTTGACCCTCGTGTCATGTGTCCCCGTGTTTCTAGGCAAAGAGTCACACGAGAGAGAGCTGGTGACCTGCACAGGCACTTGACTGTGGATGAGCGTGATGTGTGCTCTCAGGGCCAGTGATGGAGGGCCCCAAGGGGACACGCTGTCTGAGAGCCGGAGCAGCCCTGCACCCAGCCCGTGCAGCTGTGGAGCAGGAGGCCGGCTTCCTGGAGAAGGGGATAGTTGAGCCGGGCCTTAAAAGTAGACGAGGGAGAGAAGGGGGAGAGGTATCCCCGGAGGGAGGAGCCAAGTGAAGGGAGGCGGGGGGTGGGGGTGCAGCTGGGGTGGGGGGGGGTGGGGGAGAGATGTGTGTCGGGGGACTTCAAAACAAACCCAAATGCCTTCCAAGACCTCCATGCTGGCCGCGTGTGCTCCTGTCCAGGCTCTCAGGTGGTGCGTCCCCTCCAGGAGCTGTCATGGACCCGCAGAGTTTCATAGCATGTTGTGCGTGCCAGGAGAAGTCTAGCGAGGGCCAGGGCATCAGCGCATTTCCGTGACAGTCTGCTCACAGCCTGGAGTGTGCACTCCGCCGAGTAAACAAACACCCGTGCCTGCCATCCTAATTAAGTCCCGCACCTTGTTTGTACATTGAGAGTTAGCGGGTCGTATCTCTTGTTGTTAAGGATGTGCTCACCAGTTCCGTTAGGAACCATATGACGTGAGGTTGGGGCCTCGGTGCAACCCGATGTGATGGCCTGTGCTCTGCCCCAGGGACCCCAAACTTCTGCGGGGTTCTGAGACAGAGGATCCTGCCCCCTCCTTTGTGTTTGGGCTGGAGCGCCCTGGGCTGGGGACCAGGAGTCTGGACTCTGAGACCAGCCCTTTCTGTCATGGGGTGGTGATGGTCGGGGAGAGGTCAGTGGGATGCAGGGTTGACTGGATCCTAGTGCTGCTTCCAGTTGCAGCAGTGGTTATTTAGTGAGCACCTACTATGTGCCAGACTCAGCCAGGCACAGTGCAGGGAGAGGGTCGGCTCATCCATGGTGCGGAGGGGAGGGTGAGGCTGAGGTCTGAAGGGAGGGCCTCCTGCCCTCCCTTCCACAGTCCACGTACGTCAGTCGGTCTCATGGCCGCGGTGCGCCTCTTATGAACCTCTGGGGTCTGTGCGCTTCTATTGACAAGTGCTGCAGCCTCCGAAGGGGGCTGTCCCACAGCCCCTCTCCTTGCCAGATGGCAAGAATGAGCTGGTCCTTTCCTGGTTGGCCTGACAGTCTTCACCAAGTCTTCCCTCCCTGGTGGGGGACCCAGCCTGGGGTCCAGTCTGCCCTCCTCTGTGGGGGCCCCAGCTCTGGGTCCCAGGCTGCCCTCCTCTGTGGGGACCTGGTCCTAGTGTGCTTGTCCTGCCTCTCCCATGGGGCTGAGCTGTGGTTGGTGGGTGGCCATGTGCCAGCATGGGGTGGTAGGGGGCAGGTACTCAGAAATGGTTGCACAGCCGAAAACTGAGACAACCAGGAGCTGGTCTCCCATTGACGGGAGCCCCCAGCCTCTGCCCTTCACCCCCTCTCCCCTCGGCCCCCACTGATATGCAGTGTGTGATGGGAGGGATGTCTGTCCAGAGCCTGGCTGTGTCTTTCCTGGTACCCGGCCCCTGCAGCCCTGCCCTCCTTTCCCTGAGATCCAGCAGGCTGCGCTCTCAGTTTGTGTGATGTGTGGACAGCCCCGTCTTGACACAGGGTGTGGCGGGCTGCCTGTGAAGACCCTGTCACATTTCTGCTCTGAAGGATTTCTTAAAAATGACAGGCTTCATTTTGGGGAATCTTCTTAATCTAGCAGAAGCCCTCATGGCCCAGTGGTTAATGCTCAGTGAACTAAAGGCCAGCAATGTGAACCCACTAGCTGCTCTGTGGGAGAAAGAGGTGGCCGTCTGCTTTTGTAAAGATGGCAGCCTCCGAGGCAGTTCTGCTTGGTCCTGTACGGTCCCAGTAGGTCAGAGCGCACTGGATGCCGAGGAGTTTTGTTTTGGTTGGTTAATCTGGCCGTGTTCTCTGGCTGAAATTTGTGGACTGTTTACAGAATCATATGACAAGCTAGGGTTGGAGTTAAAACGGTTTAACAGTTTCAGTCTGTGCACGCGTGTGTAGCTGAGAGACGGTCAAGGGAAAGAGGTCGTCACCGATGCTGGGTCACCGTGGTCTGCCCAGGGCCTCTCCCGACGTCCCCGCTGTGGCTGCTGTGTGTAACCATGAAGCTGGCCAGGGTTAGCCTCTGTGTGCCCTAGTGAACGCACATCCCGCAGCTTCGTGTGGGGTCATTTAAAAAATTAATAGATACGACCTTTGTTTCTCTCTCTGCAAGCCAATGCTTAGAATTAATTCTTTTCTCGCCCGCTAACTCTTGTGGTCGAAAGTACAAATTAGGCTTTCTGGGAGAATCCATCACGGAATTTCTGAAAAGTCAGTGTGGAGATGGTAATGGCTCCTGTGCTGGGTAATGTCCACAGGGCCTTGTGTTCTGCAATTACACTTTCTTTGTTTTTCTTCTTTCGTGCTTTGGGAAATCGACCAGAGAACGGGCTTCCAACTTGGAAGAGTTATTGGCTATTTTTCCCAAATGGGATTACCCTTCCACAGAACAGTGGGCATCTATTTGACAAGTCATAAATTTGTACTCCAAAGTTCTCTAAAGAAGGCATGAATCTTAGACAATGGCGCCATGGCGTCGTATTTCAGGCGGGTGTGGAGAACTGTCAGAAGTCCATAAAGTCCTCAGACGTCGGCGTCCCCAGCTGGCATTTGTCACAGGCTTTCGGGTGCTTTGCGTAGGATGGAAAGGCTGATTAAGGCCAATTTTTCCAACTTTGTGCGGTCTGCAGTTTCTGTGTGCCCCTAGCCCACTCTCAAAGCCGTGTGGGATATGAGCACCAGGCCTCCGTAGTGGGTACCCCAGGCCAACTCTGTCACCCACGGTCATGGATTGAATTGTGTCCCCCCCAAAATAAGTGTAGCCATGTGACCATGATTCCCTGTAGTCTATGATTGTCCTCCGTTTTGTGAATTTGCTGTGCTGTGTGCTAAAGCATTAAGGTGGGACTGTAGTCCGACTCGACGCCACTTGGCTTGACTTGGCTGGTAAACCCCTACAGAAGATCACCTCCCTGCTCCACTGTAAAGGGAGTTTGCCTGGAGTATGGCTTGTTCCACCCTTAATCCTTGCATCCTACAAGAGATAAAAGGAAAGAGAAGCAAACAGAGAATTGAGAACCTCACACCATCAAGCAAGCAGCACCGGGAGAAGGGCATGTCCTTCAGACCTGAGGTTCCTGCACCAAGACGCTCCCTGGACAAAGACTGATGCAATACTGGACTTTCCTCCAGAACCGACAAGGGGAAGACCTTCCCCTGGAGCGGACATCCTGAATTTAGACTTGTAACCTACCAGACTGTGTAAGAATAAACCTTTCTTTGTTAAAGCCATCCACTCTGTGGTATTTCTGTTACAGCAGCACTAGGTGACTGAAACAGCTGCACTTGTAGCACTTGCTGAGGACTTGTGAAGTACCAGGTGTTGTGCTGGGCACACAGAACTGAAAGAGGTGCCCTTGCTCCACGGGTGCTGCTGTCACTCAAACTTAGGATGCTCTCTGCAGGTGTCACTGCTCTTTCCAGTACCTGATGTAGTGCCCTCCAGTGGCAGAGGCTGGAATTGCAGGCATAGTGTTTCAAACCCCAGGTGGTCCTGTCAGTGTCTCGCTAAAATTCATCAGAGGCTCCCCTTAAACTCTAGAAGTGTCCACAGTCATCAGTGCATCTTATAAGGTCTTCTGGGCCCTGGCCTACCCCCCAGCCTTTCTCCTGCTCCTCACTGCCCCCTTCCTCTGCCTCAGTCACACCAAACCCTGCCAGTCCTCTGCCCTCACTGGCTGAGCCTGCCTGGTCCAGTCCTCCTCCTTTCAGGCCCGGCTTTGCTAGAACGATTCCCATTTGTTCTTCATGTCTCCTGAGACACACTGTCTCAGGAAGCCCTCCTGACACCCAGGCCAGTCCTCTTTCGACTCTTGGCTGTTTCTCCAGGTTCACTGAGTACAGAGTGAGCAGGACAGGAGAGGGAGCGCATTTGACCCAGGGCGGTCAGCTGGCACCTCTGCAGACTGTGTTGCAGACTCGATTCTGACTCACGGCAGCCCCATGCTTACACAGTACCTCTTGGAAGCAGTTGGCCAGGCCTGTCTTCTGCGGTACCCGTGGTGGGTTTGAGCCACCCGCCCTTAGTTAGTGCAGCACTCACCCACTGGTGCACCAGGGACTTCTGCTGTCCCCTAGCTGAGATGTGCCTTCACCTGGAGCTACAGGCTCCTTCCTCAGAGACTCCTTCATCCTGCTCTTCATTTCTGAGGGAGCTGGTTCCTCACAGCCTGATCTCTTACAGTTCTCCTTGGAGGTGCTGAACAAGGTCACTGATTCCTTCTGGGAAAACATGTTGTGTGTACTTACTAAACTACAACCAGCAGTAGACGCGAGTGAGCGCAGAGCCCGTGACAAGGTGCTAGGCTGTGCCACACGGCCAGTCTCAGGTCCACACACTGCCGCCACGTGGTCCCCTCATCGATGCAGTCGGTGATGAGCGCTCCCCTGTGAAGGTGGACAGGAGGTGGTGGCCCTGGGGATGGTGACATGCAGATGGCCAGAGCTCCTGTCTGCTCCTGCATCCCAGTGTGTATGGTGTGGTGGGTGAAAGTGTGGAGCCGAGGGCTGGGCAGCCTGGGTTTGGATCCTGGCTCTGCCTGTCAGTAGCTGTGGGTGGGCTACCGTCTTAGCCCCCATAGGCCTCTGTCTCCTCATCTGCACCCAGTTTGTAAGTGTAAGTCCTGAGCACTAAGCATTCAGCACTGTACCAGTCACTCTGAGATGCTGAGCTAGGGGACCCCTGCAGCCCTCCTCAGTGACCCTGCTGGACCGTTGGGGGCATCACACTCCTGCTGGTGGGTAGACCCTCCCCTGTTCCTTCTCCCTCGATGGCACCTGGCTGTCCCCATGTGAAGCCGCTCAGCTTGTTTATCAAACGAAAGCTGTTTTTTTTCTTTTTTTTTTCACCCAGTACTTTCTTCTAAAGTACTTTGCCTTAGTTCTTATTCTGCTGTGGAAGTTTACTTGATTAAATTAGTTGCACATTCATATTTAAAATCTCCTATGTATTAATTTCAGGATATTGGTTCATTTTCCCATTTCATTTCGTGAGGCAGTGTTATTTGAGCTCCTGCTCACGACTCTGCCACCAGAGTCATCGTTTCCCCCGGCCTCTGAGTCATCTAATACCGTTCTCCAGAGCGTGTCATCTCTACGCCCATGGAAGTCATTTCAGAGCCTGCACTTATTAAATCAGCGTGTGATGCTGTCACTGCAGACGTTCTACCGAGGCCACAGGTACTCATTTGTGAAACTTGAGGACATTTTGTTTTTCCATTTAGCACTTGATATTTTTTTCTTTTCCCCTGGGCTTTGATCTGGCTCTGTGGAAGAGGTGTTGGCTGATTCTTGGCCCCCAGGGTGCCAAGTTACTGTGTCCACCCACCCTCCAGAACCCAACCCCCAGCTTGCCAGCAGTTCCTGCTTGCCTGGGGTGAGGGGCCTGTGTGGGAGTGGTGCTGAGTGGCAGCAGAGACCCACTTGCTTATGACGAAGGGGCTGTGCCCCCACTCCTCCTCCACAGTTAACCTGTCCGTCACTCACTCATAGGTGTAACCGTACGTTATTAGTGTCACTAATTAAAGCGTGACGTGAAGATAGTGACAGGAGTTGATTTGGGTCTCTTTATCCTTGGAACTCCAGTTAATCAAATACCTTTTGATAAGGCTAGTGGCTCACAGGGTGCCCACCTGTAAGTAGGGGTGCAAGAGTAGCCACTAAATGGGTGTGAGGGACAAGAGGAAGAGAGGGAGCCATCCCAGTGGGTCTCAGAGACATGAACCACTTAGGACAAACATCTCTCCCGCTTCCTTGAGAATCCATTCTTGGCCATCAAGATACCTTTGATTATTTATCAAACTAATAAGGCCCCTGGCATGAGGAGGCCTGGACCACCTGCATCCACAGCCTTTGAGAGCCTCAGAAGGTCAGGGTGCAGCCCGGTGTTGCATCGGGAGTGTCCAGTGCATTGCCTGGCACGTGGAGGTGCTCCGTGGACATTCGCTCCTTTGGAGTCTGGTAGGTCTTAGAGTCAGAAGGATGGAATCAGCTTGTGAGGCTACCTGGGGTGGGCGTGTTTCCAGAGAGCCACAGCCTGAGGTTTACCTGCTGGCACAGCCCCCGTGTCTGGACAGGGGGTCCGCCTTCACCCTCCCAGACTGAGCTGTCTCAATCCCTGGTGACTGACCTCCTGAGCCCCTTGAGGGGACAGATGAATGGTGACATCTAGGCAAGATGAGGGCCTGATGCTAAGGGAGCCACAGAGTATGGCACCCATGTTCTACCTCTCTGTTCATTGTTTTCCTACCTGACCCATGGGCGGTCAGCTCCAGGAAAGCAAAGAGGTTGGTCTTGTCACCTGGCACAATGCAGGTGTCCGCTGCGCAACGTAGGCACAGTTTAAGGAATGACCCTGATAGCTTGCACAGTGATGTTGTATGCATATATTACCACGTGACCACCCTGAGGCTGAGGCCAGGCAAGATTCCGGTCCCCATAGGCAGATGGGGACACTGAGGTACAGAGGGGCCAGCGGCTTGTTTGTAGTGACCCAGTGAGTGTGGGGGAGCGTACTGGGCTCAGGGCAAGGAATAGGGTGGGACACACTGGGTGGGCCTGTCCTTGTTCCACGCTGTTCTCCTCCCATGCCCACCTGCCACCTGTGCCTTTGTAGTGGGGGAAGGCTGTGGGGATGCCCGCTCCCTCCATGCGAGTCACTTTGTGCATCTGTATTCTTAGTGCTGGAGGTGACCCTGGCTTCAGCCTGCAGGGACAAGAGCCAGGAAGAGTTCTGTGGCCTCGTGTTGGTCTGCAGTGGCTGGCCTCTAGCAGGTGTCACTAGGTGTGAAATGAGTGGGTGAAGGACACAGTGATTTCAGTCAGCGCCCCTTCTGCTCTGCAGTTAACCTGCTCATCTCTTTGTCCCCTGACATTCATTCTGAGGTATGTTCATATTTATTAGTGTGGCTAATGAATGCGTGACATTAAAACAGTGGAAAGAATTGATTTGAGTCACTGTATCCTTGAAGCTCCAGTTAATCAAATGCCTTTTGATAAGACGAGTGACTTTAGAACATTTAGACTTAATTATATTTTCCAAAGGATTTTTCTGGAATCATGTAACTGCCTGGTAAGGTAGTTCAATTCCCTAGTTAACAGAAAGAAATTGGTTTTTCGTTTGGTTTTGCGTAATACAAATTAAAGTAATATACATTTGATAAAAGCAGTTAAAGGGTCATTTATTAAAAGTCTCCTTCTTTATGTATTGGGAAAAAAAGTCCCTAAGGGTAGAATTAATTTTGAGGATGAAGAAAGCCTCTCAGCCTCTAGTAATCGGAGCGTTTCTGCCCCAGACTCCTTGGCTAGTTTTGCTGGGGGGCAAGTGCTTGTCCCCTCTGAGTTTCTGCTGTGCAGTCTGTGTCTCGTGCTCTGCGCCCCAACTCCAGTCTCAGCTCTTGTGACCGTGACAGTGACGTGAGTGCTGAGGAGATGTCAGGAATTTTATCCTCATCCTGCTCAGCTTAGGCAGGCTGCGAAAGCTGGGAATTTGGAAAGAGAGGAGAGGAAGGAGAAAGAGAAAGTAATAAATGAGAAGGGAAGTGTCTTCCAGGAACAGCAGCTGTAAAGCCGGTGTAAGAAGTCTTGGTGTTTGCCCTGGCTGTGAGAGTCAGCGCCTTGTGCTGGCTATTTTTAGAAAGCATGAGATCACAGTGCCGGTCTTTTAAAACGATAGCCTGCCCGTGGGGATCTTGCAAATAATTATGAGATTTACCAGTCTGGCCACCCCCCCCCCCATCTCTTCTTTCAGAAAAGTTGCCAGAATAAAAGCCATAAACCAAACGCGTTGCCATCAAGGTACTTCTCACTCATGGTGACCCTATAGGACAGAGTAGGACTGCCCCACAGTGTTCCCAAGGCTGCAGACCTTTAGGGAAGCGGCTGCCGAGTCTCTGTCGACAGGAGGGCTGGTGGCTTCAAACTGCCAACCTTTCTGGGAGCAGCCAAGCACTTGGCCAGAGCGGCACTAGGGTTCTTGTTGCAAAAGAAGGATCAAAAGAGTTCTTGGATTCCCCAGATGTTCGTATTTTATCTCTTCCTGCCCTCCCTCCTTCCCTCCTTCCCTCCTTCCTTCTTCTTTTCCTTCTGTCTTTTTAAGTCTCTCTGTACATCTATATGGATATCTTCGTCTGAACTGTGTCTGAGTGAGTTGTGACGTGATGCCCCTTTACCCCCCAAAACGTCTGTATGTGTTTACTAAAATCAAGGAATTCTCTCACACAACTACAATGCAGTTATGAAAATCAGGGAAGTAACATGGAAAAAAAACAAACTATTAACCAGTCTACTATTAAAAAACTATTAACCAGTGATGTTCTTTATAGCAAAAGAAAATTCATAATCGTGTGTTGCTCCCTGTTCATGTCTCTTTAATTTGCAACATTTCCCAAATTTTGTGACACTGACAGTCCCATTTCAGAATGTCCTTCAGTTTGGGTTTGTCTGTGTTTTCTCAGAGTCAGATGACACAGATTTTGGCAGGAATGTCACAGGAGTGATGTTGCATCCTTCTTGGTGCCTTGTATCAGAAGGCACATTCTGTCAGTCACTCCTCTGCTAACTTGGGTTTGGTTAAGATGCCATCTGCCGGGTGCCTCTGGGTAGTTACTGTTTCATCCTTTGTAATTAACCGGTATCGTGTGGGGATGTACCTTAGACTGTGTAGATAGGCTGTTATTCCTCTCACTTGCATCACTAGTTTTAGCATCCTGGAATGCCTCTTGTTGGAATTGATTCTTATGATGATGGTGGGTACGTTTGGCTGAGTTTTCTAGAGAAGCAAGGCCAGTGAAACATGTAAATATTTATAGAGAGAGATTTATCTCAGGGAACTGGCCCCCATGTTTGTACAGGCTGGAAAGTCACGAGGCTGTGAGCCAGGCTTCTTCTGATTCCTGTAGCTGCAGGGACTCATGAACCCAAGATTCACAGGTCAGACAACAGGCCTGTGACTCACGGGCTCCCACGATCGATAGTTGAGCTGCTAGCTCAAGTCCCGTGAACTGGAGGCCAGATGAGCAGGAGCCAACTACAGGATCCAGAGAGTACAGGAGTCGGCGAGTTTTCCCAGGAAGTTTGCTTGTGTCGGATGCAGGCCATGCCCCAAGGAAACTCTTGTTCAACAGATTGCTGCTCATAACAAGTCTCATCTTGGAGGTGATTACATTATAGCAGATCTCACTATGGAGATGATCACATCATTGCCTAGCTGTGGAACTATAGCGTAACTGCCAAGCCACTGAAAATCATGGCCCAGCCAAGTTGACACACGACCTTAACTATCACAGTGGGCAAATGGTGGTCTCAATTCTGTCATTCCTTCTCATAGTAAGGGAGAGTTGGTTCTTTCCCCTCACTAATCTCTGTACTTATTTTCTCAGTACGGACATTCGTGGATTCTTACTTTATTGAGTGAGTTATGCTTTTATTATTTGGCCCATAAGCCTGTTGCCATCCAGTCAGCTTTGAGCCCGAGTGACTCTGTGGGACAGAGTGCAACTGCCCTGTAGGATTTCCAAGGCTGTCATCTTTTTGGAAGCAGACTGCTGCATCTTTCCCCTGCAGAGCAGTCCGTGGGTTTGAACTGCTCACCTGTCGGTTAGGAGCCAAGTGCTTCACAGCTGTGCTACCAGGGCTCCCGTTTGGCTACTGGAACCCCTCTAAGCTGGCTCCTGTGCCCCTTTGAGGTGTCTCCACTGTTCCTGAGACACGTGTTCGCTTTCTGGCACACCATGATGTTCCAGGTTCCTCGTCCTTCTTGCCTGCCCAAGCCATTTCTCCAAGGAACTCAGGTTTGGTTCCTGTTTGTGGAGGTAGGCCTTTAGAACTCAAAGTTGGGGTATTAGGTGTGTTCATTGGAAGTGAATGTGTCTCTGAAGAAGATCTGGGAAATAGATGTGCGTTTGTGCAGACACACGTGCACATGTGCTTGTGCGCACCCACCGTCCCCGTCCCCGCGCCTTTCTCTGTTTTAGAGCCCTTGGGTTCAGGCCGGTGTCTCCGATTCCAGCCCATCGCTGCAGGGTTCATTCTACCTTTTAAATTTTCGTGTTTGTAACTCCTCTTCGCACGGTGAGAAACCTGGCTCCTGTTTTCACCCTACATTTACCTGGAACAGCAGAGTAGCTTCAGAGCTGCTAACCTCTGCAAAGAAGCAGCCTACTGATTAGAATGCAGCATTTGTTAGGGTGCTTTTTTGTCTTAGCCTGAGGGCATATATTCTGGTCTGTAATGTGTTCAGAAATTCCTTGGGTTAGTTTCTCCCCCTTCCTGTTCTGTGCAGTTGTGTTATTTGGGTGAAGTACAGTTTGGTCCATTTACTTCTCTTTGCATTTTATTTTTGGGTTTTCCCCAATCTTGTGAATTTTCTTCTTTCTTTTTTTGTCATGTGAGCCATTAAAGTAATTCTAAAATTTGGGTTTGTACCATAAGATCTATTTAGAGAGGTGTTTTTCCCCCACCCTACCTGCCCCAGGCCCTTTATCCCATGCTATTGAATTGGGTACCCCCAAGTGGGTTAAGTGCTACCACTGCTAACCACAAGGTCGGCAGTTCAAATCCACCAGGCACTCCTTGAATACTCTAGAGAGTAGTTCTACCCTGGCATCTAGGGTTACCGTGAGTCGGAGCCAACTCAACGGCACTTGGCTGGCCAAATGTGTGTCCACTTGGCTAGGCCATGATGATTCCCAGTGTTGTGTGGTTTTGTGTTCTGTGATCGGAGGTGATTATCCCTGTGCTGTAAATCCTGCCTCTGGGACGTTAACGAGGCAGGATCAGAGGCCGTCATGTTAATGAGGGAGGACCCCATCTACAAGATTAAGGTGTACCTTGAGTCAATCTCTTTGGAGATCTAAGCCGAGATGCCAGCAAAGAGACAGTGGACTGCATACCACTGAGAAAGGAGTGCCTGGAGCAGAGTGGGAAATCCTGGTGGCACAGTTGGTGAAGTGCCTGCTACATCTGCTAACCAAAAGGTTGGTAGTTCAAATCTTCCAGGAACTCCTTGCAAACTGTTTGGAGCAGTTCTGCTCTGACCTACTCTAGAATCGCTGTGAGTCAGACCTGACTCAACAGCAGTGGGTTTGTTTTTTTGGTTTGGAGCAGAGTGTGTCCTTTGGACCCATGGTCCCTGTGCTGAGATGCTCCCAAACCAGAGGAGGATGAATGACAAGGACCTTTCTCCCGAGCTGACAGAGAGAAAGCCTTCTCCTGGAGCTGACACTCTGAGTTTGGACTGGTAACCGCCCTGAGTGTGAGAGCCTAAATGTCTGTGTGTCGGAGGTGCCCACTGTGGCATTTCTGTTCTGGCAACACTGGATGACAAAGACAGCCTGTCTTACCAGTCCCCTTTCTGCCCTGTAGGCAACCAGAGTCGCTAGTGTTTGGTTTTTGCCTTCTGAGTTTTCTGTTTCTTTTCACTCAGACAAGTAGTTTCTTATTTCCTCTTCTTCATAAAAGGAACAAATTTTAGATCGTCTTGTGCATGTTGCTTTTTTTCAGTTAGCACTCTGTCCTGGCAATCAGCCTCTTCGTCCGCAGACGTCCCTGTCTTTGTCATCGTTGCCTTCTACGTGTGTTCCTCTTTGCACGGGCTTCCGTTTAGGTGGATGAGGAGCTGGGCTCTGTGTGTCTGGGGGCTGACGTGTGCATCATTGCACGGGGAAAGTGTTTGGAGGAACAAACAGAGGCTCAAAGTTACAGTGCGGTGACCACATGTTGTGCAACAGAGAGCCGGATCCTGGGGTTTGAGGTCAGCCTGGGCCTGGCGTGCGGGCTTGGGAGCACCAGGCACTCTTGTTTGGAGTTGGTGACACACCATGGGTGGCCAGTTGTTGACCACTAGATGAAGATCATCCTGAAAGGTGGTCCTAGGAGCAGGTCAGCTGTCATCCTGGGTGCTGAGGGAAAGATCCTGAAGCGGGGTGGCCCAAGAGAATGTCTGCTTGTATCTGTCATTTCCTGTCATCTGTCCAAATTTCTTTTCTTATGTGTGTGTGTTCTCTAATGTATTAAGAGTGGTATATGTACTCAAAGTTGTTTGCTCAAAAATTTTTCTTTTTAATGATAGGGATACGTGATCCAGAATATTCAGAGACAGCCAGCAGAAGAGCCCTCCAGGCTCCACGGAGTAGAAAGAGCCTTGTCTGGCCTTAGATCTAGAAATGAGGGATTCATTCTACCCACCTGCTGTGTGGGGCTAGGGGACTTATGCTCATTCCTTCATTCACTGAGTCTTTGTTCACTGACAGGGTGCTGGCCAGGCAGTGAGACCAGTGCGGTGTGTAGGGGGCAGGGGTCATTTCTATGATCACAGGAAGTAACAGACAGGCTTCAGTTCAGACTACTTGTCTGCAGGGCTGGAGGGGTTCGGCATCTCCCGTCCGTGTGGCGTGGTCCACACACAGCCTGCAGGCGTGGAGGGGTTTGGCATCTCCCGTCCGTGTGGCGTGGTCCACACACGGCCTGCAGACGTGGAGGGGTTCGGCGTCTCCGTCCGTGTGGCGTGGTCCACACACGGCCTGCAGGCGTGGAGGGGTCTGGTGTGTGAGGAGGGCCCACAGCTGGGGGACACCGAGACAGGCTAGGCACACAGGCAGGCTCCCACATCCCTGCTGTCTAGATACGTCATCAAGCACTGCCTGCTTGTCTTACTTAGAGTTCTCTCCTATTGGAGAAAGGGCTTCTGTTTGCCTTGATGCTACTTGAATCCTTTTTGGAATTCATTTCTTTTGTTTATTTTACGGCCGTACAATTTGCAATGAAATAGTTTTACACTGAGCCCGTGTATTTTAGTGGAATCCAATTGGTGTCTGTGTGGGTTTGCAGGCCAATACTTTTGTTGTCCCCGCTTCTCTTCACGGTGGTACCAGGTGGTATCGTGGCCTGACCTGTGGCCCCAGCATCCCTGCAGCCCAGGAGCAGCCCGGCATCAGGTGCTCAGTGTCTCTTGGGTGTGGTGGTCTCTGGGCCCTGGGGAGAAGGGGTGGGAAAGCCGGTCCCCAGCATGGTGTGGTGCTCCTCTCCCACGGCTCTGGGTCCTTCCTGGAGGTGGTTTTCTAGCTGGCAGTGTGTGGCTGGCATTATGTGTGCAGAGAAGAATGGGTTTCCTCCTTCCAGCCCCTTGAAATGAAGAGAGTCCATGCCCCTTTGGGGGCTAAAGCAGCGACTCAGGAGGGCCTTGGTTTGCTGGGATGGCACGGGTCATCCACCACATGCTGGATCATCTCTTCACCCTTTTGTGAGGGAACTGTGGCATCCTCATCAGTCATGCCTTGTGGGGTACCGGAGGCCCCTCGAGTTACAGCGCTGGGCCCCAGTCTGGGTGGAGGCTTGTTACTTGCTGCGTGAACCAGTGTCCTGTGCCAGTGGAAAGGGGCAGTGAGGCCCGCCGTGGCCCCAGGAAGTCTTCACGTGTTGACCTGCTCTTGGAAGTGCCCCTACCTGTAGAGAGCAGACCCCTCCATCTCTGTGTCATCCAGCCTCAGCCTGCTTTCTCCTTGGGACACCCCACAGCTTGGCTTAAGCCAGACTTCATTTGAGGTGCAGCCTGGGCAGTGCCTGCCCAGGGCCAGGCCTCTCTGCTGTTGTGGGTTCCAGTCTCCGCTAAGTGCCATTGTGCAGTCAGGAGGCCCTCCACAGCTGGGGCTTACCCTGTCTTGGGTGCTTACTAGCTGTGTGGCTTTAAGCAAGATGGTTGGTTAACTTTTGGAAGCCTCAGTTTCCTTATCTGTATAATGGGGATAGTATATCCATCTTAGCTGGTGCTGCTTTAACAGAAATACTGTAAGAGGATGGCTTTAAAAAGAGAAATTTTGTCACAGTCCAGTAAGCTAAAAGTCCAGAGTCGGGGTGTCAACTCCAGAGGAGGGCTTTCCCTGCTGGCTCTGAAGGAAGGTCCTTGTCATCAGTCTTCCCCTGGACTGGAAGCTTCTGAGTTGCAGGGAATGCCATCTTTTCGAAAGGGCGCGCTCAGCTCCCGGCATTGTTCTTTCCTGATGGAGGTCCCCAGATCTCCACTTGCTGCCCTTTCTTTTATATCCCAAGAGGCTGCCACAAGCCACAACACAACCCCACGCTTCAAGCCCTAGCCCACCAGCTCGGCTGGCACCCAGCCCCCCTCTTTACCGTCACAGAGGCAGGGGTTACAGCATAGACATAGCGAGGTCATTACCTAGCTAAACTGCCACATACCTTTCAGTGTATGTTTCTGGGGGAACACAAACCCAAGCCGTGACAATCCCTGTCTGCAGAGAGTGGTTGGAGGGGCCAGGGTGGCACCTGTACTGCCTGACACTCAGACATTAGTGGCTGTGAGTGGTGTCATTGTCAGTGTTGCTGTCCCTGCTTGGGAGCCTGGTGACCCTGTGGTTGAGCACCTGGCTGCCAGGTGGAGGGATGCCGGTTTGAACCCATGCAGCAGACTTATGTCTGGGAGAAAGACCAGTGGTCTGCTCGTACAGCCCAGAAAACCCCAGGGGCCGTTCTGCTCTGTCCTGTGGGGTCACGCTGAGTTGCAGCACGCAACAGCGACGACTACCAGCGCTCCGGACACCACTGCACTGGGAGCCACACCTGTGTGTCCGGCCCCAGGGAACCGGAGCAGAGAGAGGCTGGCTCCTGAGAGCCGCTGGCCAGACCCCGGGGCTCTGAGGAGGGCTGCTGTCCCCCGCCCTCGCTCTCCCTTCCTCTTCTCTCTTGCCTCACTGCTGTTCTCTCACGCAGAAGAGAAGCAACAGCTCGCGGCAAGCGGAAGAATCCCCGGGCCCCCCGCCCCCGCCGTTCCACCCTGATGGTCCCGTTCCCAGACTCGCGTTAATAAGAACAAATAAAGCAGTAGGTGGGTGAGCACAGGAGGAGAATCTTCTCCCAGTGATGCTGTAAATATTTATGGGCTCTGGCCTTTTCATTTTGTTCCTGTGTCTAATTTCCGAGCTTCCTAATGCGCAGTAATTTGGCACTGAGCAGACAGGCGGGGAAGGGAAGGGACGGGATTTGTGCGGTGGGCGGGGTCCCCATTCTTCCTTCTCATCAGCCGTGTGAGAGCCCCTTCAAGGTCTGTGTGCTGTGACAGCAGCGTCTCAGCCCGGTGAAGACGGGACTCCGAAACATCGCCCGGAGTTCAGGAGAAGTTTATAATACTGTCGTGTAATAGGAAAGTGCATTCGTTGGCTGGATATAAAATTTATGGGCTTCAAATGGATTTGAGTTTTTGTAGTGTTAGGCCTGTGTGCGCTTCACATTCCCAAGGCTCTGGGTAAAGTTTTCTAATTAAGTGAAATTGGATCAAGGGGGCTTTTATAGGTGCCCACTCCATGCCAGGCAGCCTCTCCACAACCCTCTGACCACCACACAGCTGACACGGGGACACGGGCTGTGGAGGCTGCTGGAGGTGGTAGCTGTGCCCTCAGGGTCCTGAAGTCAGGTCTGATGCCAGGGCTGTCTCATCCACAGCCCAGCTTTAGGCAGAGGTGATGAGGGCAAAGAAACAGGCTTGTGGCTCTGCGTCTGCTGTCTTGTATATTCTTGGTGAATCTTCTGAACCACCCTGTGAAGACTGAATGCACTTCCTGCTTGACATCTGAGGAGAGGAAGGCTTGGAGATGGGCCACAAGGCGCCCAGATCACAGCTGGGGCCAGAACTCAACATGTGGCTCCAGAGCTGCAGTTTCTTCTGGAACCTTCTAAGCCACCTTGTCGACTCTGACTTGTGGTAGCCCCCCATGTGCTGGCGTAGAATTGCGCTGTAGGAGCCCAGTGGCTGGTTTTTTGGAACTAAATCCCAAGCCTTTGGGAACCTCCAGCCTTTGGATCTGCGTTTTTCCTCAAGCACATGGCTGATGGACTGCCCACCTGTGAGTGTGGCGAGGACCCTGTCCTGTAACCTGGGTGGGGGCAGGGTGGAGGGGGGCTGAGGCTGTGGTTTCTCTAGCTTCCTGCCCTGGTTAGTGCCTGTCCTCTCACCCTCAGTGTTCCCAAGGTTGGTGTCAGGATTGTGAATGACCCATGGAAAGAACCCTCTGATGGGTCTGGCTCAAGGTGGGCTCTCAGGAAGAGGCATCTGCCATGGCCCCAGCAGGGGGGCGCTATGGCCTGTCACAGTGGCTGTGTGACAGCCACTCTGCAGCCCAGAAGCTGTTGTTCTTCAGCACGTGGATGCCTCTGTGTCCAGGAGCTGAGGGCAGTGGAGATAGTGACTCATTGGGTGGCATTTTGTGGGGTGTGGTACAGTTTGTCTGGGCACAGCCCACCACACCCACAGAGGGGTTAACCAACCATTAGTGATCTTGAAGGTGATAAAACTGCAAAACCGTGGGAGGCCGTGGAAATAAGAGCTATTGCTTGTCTCCTGAAAGGTAACTTGCAGTCCTAATGACCACTGGGCTGTCGTCTCGATTTCTCACTGGGGTCAGAACTCTCTAGAAGGGTAGCCAGACAGCCTCTGATTGCCATGAGGGGGAGGGGGTGCAGGTATTTCAGGTGACAGTGAGTTGGTGAGATTAGCAATGGTCTCCAAGGAGTTGTGCTCAGTTTAATCCTTTGAACTGTAAAAGGCTTAAAATGAACCCTGGAAACACTTGTGTGGACTTCACGTTGGCCGTGTTTTCTCTGAAAATACAGGTAGTCCCTGGCTTACGACACGGGTCCTTTCCTAAGACTCCACCGTAAACTGACAGTATCTTTATAAACCTAGTATTTGAATATCTATGAGTGATAACATCACTAAATTAAATGTACTGAAACATTGTATGTAGTACAAACAGATTGGGCACGTAAGTTTGCGAACTCATCCTCGAAAAAGTGCTACATAGCTCGTTGCTGACTATCACTATGGTCACCTTCGGTCACGCGGTCACCTTCGGTCACGCGGTCACCTTCGGTCACGTGGTCACCTTCAGTTATGCCCCTAGGGAAGCTGCGCACCAATGTCAGCGCCTAGTCCACTCTTCAAAACGCTTCTTCTAGGATGAGTTCATGAGCTGGTTTGTCAGACCTTGTCTGATGACAACTCTGATGGGCGTTCCAAAAAAAAGAGTTCCAAAATGACTTTGAAGCATGGATTAGGTGCTGGTGTCAGTGCACAGCCTCCGAGGGAAATGCTTTGAAGGTGCCTGTGGTGGTATTTCGCAGTGAGGTATACAGCACTTTTTCTAAGATAGGTTTGTGAACTTAGCTGTCCAATGTCATTTGACTAACGATCAGATGTACAACCCCCCACACCCCACAGTAACAGGCACTTGTAAGTGTGGTTTGTTGTAACTCAGAGCATGTAGTAAGTTGGGTGCTACCTGTGAAAGCAGTTTTAAAGTTTTGAGCTTTTTGTAACAAAAATCTGTGCCTTTTGTAAAGCTAGTTAGTGTGGACTGAGGGGAACTGGCTTGGCTGTCATGAGTGGGGGGGGGGGGCCCAGGGCTCACAGAGCCTGAGGGGCTGCCCAAGCCCCACTTGTAGTTGGTGGGGGACTAGGGAGCACGGATGTTGGGTCCCCTGTCTGCTTCAGATGCCCAGGAAAGTGTTCATCGTTGAAGAGCGGGTGTAGGAGACTGTCAGGTGAGCGTCAGAAAGCACACTGTCCTTTTCTGACGTGCTTTAGTGGAGACAGAATGCTTAATTTAGTCACATTTCCTGGTTTAGAGCCTGGAGTCGTCCTGGGTAGAAAGCACTGTTTTGCTTCTTCAGTTTCAGCCTGACTCCATCCCTGTCTGTATGTGCAAAGTGTCGGTTTATAGCAGGGGAGTGGTTTCCTCTTGGATGCGTTTGCACCTGGCAATTTGAATGTGTAGGAATTCCTTGATTGCAAAATAGTTTCTCTCAAAACATAGACAGAAAGTGGGGTGGTGCCAGGTATCTAAGATTGGGGCCCTGGGGCAAGCTACCTTGTCTTTCGTAGGCTTCGCTTGGTACAGAATGGGCCCTGTCCTGGGGAGTGGGGAGGTGGCTGGCCAGCGCAGTGCAGTGGTCAGCTGTGTACGCCCCTCCACGGAGGGGTGACAGTTGTACCCCTGTCCTGTGACGGTGTGCAGCTCTGGGCCAGTGGGCAAGGTGCCCAGTGTCCTGGGCGCCCCAGGTGTGGCCTCCCCCGCCCCCGTGTCTTCACCTGCCAGTGTGCTGGGAGCCTCACTCCTTTTGATTTTTTTGGCCCATTTTAATTAATTAATTTAGTTTTGCTGCTGCTAAGAACATACACAGCAGAACGTACACCCCTGCAACAGTTTCCGCACGTGGACTGCAGGGACATTGATTGCTCTCTTCGAGTCGTGTAGCTGTTCTCACCTGCCTTCTTCGAGTTGTTCGTCCCCCATTGACATGAACTCACTGCCCCAGGAGATACCGTCTGATCTTCTGAATTGCTGTTGTGAATTCCATCTCATGTAGATAGGTCTTAAAAGAGAACAGACCTCCTTTCCTAGATGAACTCTTGTTGGGTTTTAAGAAGAGTTCAGGGGATATTTCTGGTTTAAGGTTTAAAGATGATCTCAGAGCAGTAGTTTGGGGGGTTAATCCAGCCTCCAAGGCTCTAGAAAATCTAGATTTCCATTCTTCTTTTAGTTCCCTTTTTCTTGGGGACAGCCGCACAGCCATTCTGAGGTCAGAGATATTCGGGCGACCCTTATTCTTCTGATAATTTATGAGGAGACAGGCTAGGGAAGCAATCAGCTCTATTGGTTCATCGCCGTGGCAGCTGGAGGGATGTTTGACAGACAGGCAGGGCTAGCCCTTTGCCAGAGATTGTGCTGGAATTGTTCCCCCGGGACAGCCACTGCAGCATGTCACAGATGTTCTTTATGAGCTATGAAATGATCATAGATGCCCGTGCTGGATGGGTGGCCCTGTCCCCGTGTGGGCCTCGTGAAGGAGGGTGCTGTGGAGCCAGCTTCTGGGCTGTGCTTCCTTCCTGATCAGGGCGCCCCCTGTCACAGCCTAGGAGCGCTGTCTGAGCTGCTGCTGGGACAGGGTGTGGAGCCCGGGCCCGGCTGCCTGGCCCAGGGTTCCAGAACATCCTGGCCCCAGCATCACGGTGGACAGTGAGCGGGCACTCTGCTGATGTCCCCGTCAGTCATCAAACATCTCCGCTCCTGATCCTGCTGGTGCCTCTCAGTGTGTTGGGGGTGTGGGGTCAAAGGTCCTCCTTTTAAGAGTGGACAATGTCCAAGGGTTGACTGTGTGACTCGAGTGCTCTGGAGCAGGCTGGGGTCACCTACCCTGTGACAGGAGTGTGTCTGTGTGTGCAGGGCAGACGCTGGGACAGCAGTGCTGGTTGGGGACAGGGGGCTGGAGAGCAGCTGTGAGGCCCCGGGGAGGGACACAGGGAGGCGAGAGCCCACGAGGGCTGCTGACCACAGCATCCTTGTGGGTTTGTTTTGGCCCTGAGGATGAGTTGGCTTTAGTTGTGTGTGTGTGTATGTGTGTATCTGCCACTGAATTTGGCAGAGCCCTGGGAAGGAGTCCCAAGAGGCTAGTAAGGATGACACCAAGGGATGCTTCCAGGGAGAAGCATCCCGGGGTCTAGATGTGGGGAGCCAGTGTGCCAGCAGTATGGGAGCAGTGAGGGGCACAGGGGTGTGGGGGAGGCGGCCCCACAGTGCTGCTCTGGGGCTTGGTTTGGGGGCATCACGGGCTCTCTGCACATACAGATTGCTGTCTGGAGCAATTCCCAAGCTTTGGTTTGTGGCATTCCTCTGTTCAGGGACAGCCCTTCACCAAGGGGGCACTCAGTCAGCATATGGCCCCTACTGCATGCCAGGCATTCTGCCAGACGCTGGGTAAGCAGTGGTGAACCAGAGGCAGGGTCTCTGCTGGGTGGGGCTCACAGCCTTGTGGGGAACGCCAAGAAAATACTCACATCTACCTGTTGCTGCCCTATAGGACAAGGTAGGAGTGCCCCATAGGGTTTCCAAGGCAGGAATCTTTATGGAAGCAGATCACCTGGTCTTTTGTCCCGCAGAGCTGCTGGCGAGCTTGAACTGCTGATGTTTTGGTTAAAAGCCAAGTGCTTACCCACCCCACCACTGGGGTCCCTTTTCACACGCCCAGCAGTGTGTATCAGCAGCATTTTGGAGGGAAACAGTGTGTATGTATTATCAAAATTTTATGTGGTAGACATGCCCCCGCCCCCAGCTAAACTAAAGCCATTTCCATTGCCTCCCACGGTGCTGGCTTAAAGGTGACTGGATTGATTCATCGTTGTGTCTTAGACCTGTGGGCAGGACACCTTTCCTATCAGCTCAGTTTCTTCTCTCTTTCAATTCTGTGGTGGCAGGATGTCGTAGGGACAGTAATTTGGTAAAAGTTTGCAGTTTGCTGTGTTGTACACCTTTGCCAAACTTCTCAGGGAGAGCTCCAGGCTGTTCTTGGAACTTGGCAATAGTGCAGGGAGGGGGAAAAAAAAGTGGTGTTTATTAACATTTCCTCTTTGGGCTGCTGTGGCTGATGGAAGCGTAGTAGAGGCCCTGTCTGCACGGCTTTTTTCTGTGACTCAGCGAGTTGGGCCTTAGCAGTCCCATTGTGTAGAGATGGATAGGAACATTAAAGCCCCACCAGAAGTAAACATCTCCATCAATTCCTTAATCTGAAATTGCAGGTCTGGCTGCTTTTTCCCAATTCAGAGCCTGTGCTCTGTTCCCTGCAGACTGGCTTTGGGCTGAGAGGGCCCGAAGGTCCCATCGGGCTGGAAGCTGGGCAAGCTGGGTCTGCCAGGGATGTGGCGGGGCTGGACAGGCACCCTGGCTGTCTCTGGCCCCCGCCCTGCCCAGAATGACCTTGTTAAGTTGTAGCATGTGGCGGCTCCGAGAGCTGCTGGGTGGGAGATACATTTAAAAAAGATTTACGTGCCACGAACTTTCCTGTCTTTATCTCTCTTCCCCCCAAAACTGACATGAAAAAGAGTCACATGCAAGCAGATGTCAAAGTGACAGCCGCGCTTTGCTTCGTCAACTGAAAAACCCACCTATTGAATGCCTCCCGAGTTGGTGGCAGAGGCGGCTGGGAGCTGGTGGGGCGCGCACCTCCTCCTGGTTTCGCTGATAGCTAGAGTCTTCATTCAAAAACAAATTAAGTCCTTCAGCTGTCACTGGATTGTTCCCGCCGATCTTGGGGGATAAATATCGTCTCGCTCCTGCCTATCTCTCTTCCCACTGCTTGTCCCCGAAGCTTTTCCCCTGTATTTTTCCTCTTTGCCCAGATCTCAACATTTCTTTGACAAAAGCATGCATTATTTAGAGCCTGTCGCCTCTTGAAGTTCTTTAATTACAGAATTAAACCAAAGTAATGGCAGTTTAATTTGTTCCCTCATTAATTGGAAATGCTCCGGGCTGATGCACTGAATGTGCGCATTTGGAGGGGTGGGCACCATTGGGGCATAAGTCGAATCATCACCCCCGCTTCCTGCTCTGCAGCGGGCTGGGTGCTCTCGCACAGCTCCCTGTCGTGCCCCTCACTGCCACCACGAAGATGGGACTTCACCTTCTCTGCACATGTGTCTGCCAACCAAAAGGTTGGCAGTTCAAATCCAGCAGGTGCTCTTTGGAAACTGGAACAGTTCTGCTCTGTCCTGTAGGGTGTCTGTGAGTTGGAATCAAGTTGATGGCAGTGGGTTTGATTGTGGTTTTTTGGATCATACACATTAGGGTCTCAGGGCTCAGAGAGTAAAGCCCTGGAGCCCAAGGTAGGCCCAGATGCGAGGAGGTCTGGCCCCTGAGCCCCTGTCCTTCTGTGGCCCACTCAGTCCTCAGGCCGCTGTACGTGGCTCCAGAATTCCTGAAGGTGACGCTCACAGGAGAAAGACTTGCCTACCTGCGTGTGTCTGGAGAACATGGTTGCCCTTGATGAAGCCTGAGAAACAGCATTTGGGCCCATGAGAAACAGAAGGAGAGTGGCCATCAGTGGGGGCCAGTGCAGTGCTGATCTCGACTGTGCTTTTCCTGTGTGGGAAGTAGTCGTTGGGCCTGTTCAGGAGGCCTGGACACACAAACCTGTGGGCACAGCCCGCTCCATTACTTGTTGGCCAGGAAAGCTGCCCCAGGGGACAGCAGGGTGGATGTCTCCCCAAAGCCTGTAAAGGGACATGGGGCCTGGGGTCTGGTGCCTGTTAGTGGTGTCAGGATGAGGGCTGGGCCCCAGGCTCTGCCCCCCTAGCGCAGCTCTGGACAAGTTACCTCCAGTTAAGGCCAGTGCCAGGTCATCTGCAAAGGCCAAAACAGCTGTCGTGAACATCTACCCTGCCCCGTTTCCGAGACATGTATGTACCAGACATCGTCTCTCCACACTGGCCCAGGGCCTGCTGTACCTTCTGGACCCTTCCGTGCTAGCAGGATGAAGCTCCTTGATGTCCCTGTCACGTCTGCGCTCACCCTGGCCTGGGGCTTGGGTTTGGAGCCTCTGGGACTCAGGTGAGGGTAGGCAGTTGGTGACTTGTCTGGAAGGACAGCACTCTAAAGTGAGGCCACGACACGGCACCTCTCTTCTCCACATCGTCGTCTTCACTTGTTCCTGGGCTGTGTGAGCATCAGCACTGCGAGGAGAAGAAGAGAACCAAGAACAGCACCTTCTGTTGTGCTGGTGCTGTTACTTAATTCCTTGTAAATCTCTCTCCGAGTCCAGTAGGTGGTAGGTTAGTCCCTCTCCTGACTATGGCAATGAAGCCTCAGGCCTGGTCATTTGCCAGGCCTTATAGACAGGCGGGGCAGAGCAGGGTCAGGATGCAGAGGTCTCTGAGCTGAACGTGCCTCGTCGAGTCCAGGCCCTGACGTCCTGCTTGCCATGGCCTTGTGCCCTGAGGCCTCCTGTGTTCTCACACCCTCCCCAGCAGTCACGGAGTTCTGCCCTCCATGCTCCTGAGGGGCCCTTCGAAATCTATTATGAATGCATTTCTCTGCAGCAGAGTCTAGATGAATTTAGGATTAGCAGATTCAGTTATAGTTTGTCAGCCAAAAAAAAAAAAAAAAATCACCCAAGTAAGCCACGGAATAAAGCAACTTGTATTGCTTTGGACACCAGATTTACATGTTTACTGGAAGAAAAATGATGCTGAACTCCTTCAAGATGGTAATAAAATTTTGCTTCGGAGGCTTAGCTTTGGCTGGTCTTTATTTATAATTTATGCCACGACAACCTCCCAAACGGATTTTAAACTAGTTTATCATAAAAACTCATACACAACAAGAGAGTTCTAAAACTTACTCTTAGAAAGAAGAGAAGAACTCTTAGAATCTGGATAGCACTAGGGGAAGACTATGACTGGAAGCTTCCTAAGCAGGCAGAACTGCATGCGGACCAGCAGGCTGGAGGGATCTTGGCTGAAGATGAACAGAGAGCTTGCTGACACCTCTGCTCTGGACCTTTGTTCTGAAATTCCTTGATTGCCTGGTGAGCCTTAGGCTACTCTAGAGGGAGATGTGGGCCCAGAGCCTGTCTGGGAGCATCTGGAAGACTAAGGATCAGAAGAGACAGAATGTTGGTGGAAACTCAAGCCAGTGTCCTGTCGAGTCATTTCCACTGCAGCTGCAGAGCAGCTGGGGTTAGGACCCTCACTGGGCTGCCCTGAGGTGGCGTGGGTGCTGTCTCAGGAAGGGGACTGGACATGCTTTTCTGTGGGCCATCTTGCATGGAAGGCAGTGGGTTCCCATTCATCTAGGAAGGCTTGTATTTCCTCCCTGAAGAAAGAGAAGGATGGTGGCTCGCTATGTCAGCTGTCACCTCCTCAAATGTTCTTTTTTCGGATCAACAGGAAGACTGTCCTGTAGGATCCCTGACTCTGGCCACTTTCCCACTGATGTGGTTTTTTTGGGGGAGGAGGGGAACTTTTCTCCCTGAGAATGACTCAAGTCTTTTCAACCTAGTAAGGCATGTACTGTTCCCGTCCTAGGCCCCAAAGACAGTCCATAGTCCTGCTGAGTCCCTTCAAGCTCCAGAAGGACTAGCTGGTTACTCCAGGCAAGCTGTTGTCACTGGAGTCCTGATAGTCTGTCCTGAGGTCCAGCATCACCCTGGTGGTCTTCACTTTAGGCTTCAATCCTTCCAGCCCACCTCCCCCCTAAGCCAGTAAAGGGACCAGGGACACCTTATTAACCTGTGCAGCGTGGTTCCTGGAACTGTGCCTGGCCTGTGGTACCAAAAAAGAAAGAAAAGGAAGGAAACCGAAACCCCTTGCCACTGGGTTGATTTTGACTCATAGCAACCCTATAGAACACAGGAGAACTGCCCCATAGGGCTTCCAAAGAGCACCTGGCAGAGTCAAACTGCTGACCTTTTGGGGAGCGGATGTTGCACTTAAATCACTGCATCACCAGCGCTTTCAGACCCGTTGCTATGGAGTTGACTCCTCTTGGTAAATATGTATGAGGCTGATGAATGAATGAAGAGACAGATCAGGAAGAGTCTCACAGCTTGGTCATGAACGCGACGTAAGGGCGTTCAGAGAACATTAAGTACATTCCCCCACCCCAAGGGCTGATGGTGGAGCTGACCACGTGCGACGTGCTGAACCCTGAGCTAAGTTCTCCTGGAGACTTCTTGTCTCATTGAACAATCACAGCAGTCCTATTTGTGATCAGTATTGATACTGCATTCAGCCAGTCAAGATTCTTGATCTCAGACCACAGAAACAACTCCAGCTAACCTCCTCAGAGACAGGAATCCATTGCAAGAGAAGGCAGTGAAGATGTTCCAGCCTGGAAGCCGCACAGCATTGCTGTTCCCCTGGCTTAACTCGAAAGCCAGTTGCCATTTCACCAAGCCAGGAGCCTGGGGCCAGCGTGGCACTAGAGGTGGGTTCTTTGGTGCCCATGGTGCCTCCAGAAGCCTAGTTGCCACATTCTGTTAGCATGGGGGCCTTGTCCTCAGACTGCTTTAGCACTGGGTATTGTATCCTCATGGCCCAGTCTAGAGGCAGAAGTGGTATCTTTTCCCCTTTTGTGTTTCTTTTTAAGACCAAGAAAGACCTTATCTGGCAGACTTCCTCTTGTTCTAACACCCATTGGTTCTGGTGTCTCAAATGGCTGAATCAGCTGCAGGCAAGAGGGATAGGACCCCCAGCTGGCTCAGGTATCCTGACTCACACACCCAGGGACTCTGCCTGCATCTTACTCCTTGAAGCATGGAGCCCCAGAAAAGAGGGGAGCTGAATCCAGAATGGGCTTTTGTGGTAAGAGTACCAAGAAGTGACTGTCTTGGGCAGAAGGGGTGACTAGACTCTGGTGCAGGACGTGAGAGAGCATGTCATGCTCCCGAAAGTGTGAGTTTGTAGGCAGGGCTGGTCCTGCAGACTCAGAGGGGGTGGTGGCCTTGTGGGTTCTCGGAGGGGAGGTGGAGGTGAGGCTGTAGACGCTGCGTGTCCTGGTGATGCTCTTGGGCTGTGTCCTTCAGGTGGTGGGACGCAGCAGAACATTTGGATGAGGAGGTTCACATCCGGTGCCTGTGCAGGTTCACACCCAGTGCCTGTGCAGGTTCACACCCAGTGCCTGTGTAGGTTCACACCCAGTGCCTGAGGAGGTTCACACCCAGTGCCTGTGGAGGTTCACACCCGGTGCCTGTGTAGGTTCACACCTGGTGCCTGAGAAGGTTCACACCTGGTGCCTATGGAGGTTCACACCTGGTGCCTGTGCAGGTTCAGGTCTGGTGCCTGAGAAGGTTCACACCTGGTGCCTGTGGAGGTTCACACCTGGTGCCTGTGGAGGTTCACGCCTGGTGCCTGTGGAAGTTCAGGTCTGGTGCCTGAGGAGGTTCACACCTGGTGCCTGTGGAGGTTCACACCTGGTGCCTGTGGAGATTCACACCTGGTGCCTGAGGAGGTTCACACCTGGTGCCTGTGGAGGTTCACACCCAGTGCCTGAGGAGGTTCACACCCGTTGCCTGTGTAGGTTCACACCCGGTGCCTGTGGAGGTTCACACCCGGTGCCTGTGGACGTTCACACCCGGTGCCTGTGGAGGTTCAGGTCTGGTGCCTGAGGAGGTTCACGCCTGGTGCCTGTGGAGGTTCAGGTCTGGTACCTGAGGAGGTTCACACCCGGTGCCTGAGGAGGTTCACACCCGGTGCCTGAGGAGGTTCACACCCGGTGCCTGTGGAGGTTCACACCCGGTGCCTGTGGAGGTTCACACCCGGTGCCTGAGGAGGTTCACACCCGGTGCCTGTGTAGGTTCACACCCGGTGCCTGTGGAGGTTCACACCCGGTGCCTGTGGACGTTCACACCCGGTGCCTGTGGAGGTTCAGGTCTGGTGCCTGAGGAGGTTCACGCCTGGTGCCTGTGGAGGTTCAGGTCTGGTACCTGAGGAGGTTCACACCCGGTGCCTGAGGAGGTTCACACCCGGTGCCTGAGGAGGTTCACACCCGGTGCCTGTGGAGGTTCACACCCGGTGCCTGTGGAGGTTCACACCCGGTGCCTGAGGAGGTTCACACCCGGTGCCTGTGTAGGTTCACACCCGGTGCCTGTGTAGGTTCACACCCGGTGCCTGTGTAGGTTCACACCCGGTGCCTGAGGAGGTTCACACCCGGTGCCTGTGGAGGTTCACACCCGGTGCCTGTGGAGATTCACACCCGGTGCCTGTGGAGGTTCACACCCGGTGCCTGTGGAGATTCACACCCGGTGCCTGAGGAGGTTCACACCTGGTGCCTGTGGAGGTTCACGCCTGGTGCCTGTGGAGGCTCAGGTCTAGTGCCTGAGGAGGTTCACACCTGGTGCCCATGGAGGTTCACACCTAGTCCATTAGGATGTTCACACCTGGTGCCTGTGGAGGTTCACACCTGGTGCCTGAGGAGGTTCACACCTGGTGCCTGTGGAGGTTCACACCTGGTGCCTGAGGAGGTTCACACCTGGTGCCTGAGGAGGTTCACACCTGGTGCCTGTGGAGGTTCACACCTGGTGCCTGAGGAGGTTCACACCTGGTGCCCATGGAGGTTCACACCTAGTCCATTAGGATGTTCACACCTGGTGCCTGTGGAGGTTCACAGTGGGCACACGTGGAAGACTCGTAGTGAGCAAAGAGAGGACTGGTCATGGGGGCAGGCAGGCCACAGAGCAGGACCTTTGGACAGCAGCGGCCCCTCATAGACACGAAGGAGGCGTTAGACCCTCAGAGGTGCACAGCGAGAGAAGAGCTGGGGCTGGCTCAGTGTGAGTCACAAGGGCGTGGAGTGGGACAGAGGTGGAGTGGAGGCTCCAAGAGGCTCTGCTCACCTGAGTGGAGAGGTGAGGGGAGACTGAAGCCAAAGCGGGGACCAGATCAGGGCTGACTCACGGGAGGGAGAGAAGGTGTGACGAAGCCACACGCTGCACCTGAAATCACGTGACCAAGTGTGTGCGAGGCAACAGACAGATGGACTGGCAGACAGGTGGGCCTCCTGTGTTCAGTGCTGGTGTGCTGATCATGCCTGGCACCTGGTAGACTCGTCCCTCTTCGCCTGAGCTCTGTGGTTGTCGGTGCAGGTTGACCATAAAGGGTCGCTGCCTGCTCTGCTCTCGGCCAAGCAGCATCTAAAATCACAGGCTTTGTGACCACAGACATGTCATTGTCACCTGCCACATAATTCTCCATCCTTTAGAATCCCTTGTGAAACTTTGGTAAAGGAATCCTGTGCTTCTTGAAATCATAATAACTGCGTAGATGAGTTCGAGACTAGGAGACATTTTAGGGGCTCCGTTGATGCTGCTGAAGGCGCTGGAGCTAGGGTTAAGGGACAAGAACTATTCAAGCCCCGGAATGTGGGCTGAGCTGGAAACCAATGAGTTACTCCTTAGATGGTACTTTTAGAAGTAGATTAGATGCAGGGATTGTTTCTGAGTGAGAGACTCCAGGCTCGTGAATCTGCTCTGGTTTTATTTCGGACACCAACCTAGAGGCCCCAGGCTAATTTCCAGCAAGGTAACAGCTGCTCTGGGCAGCAGGGAGGAACTTTTGCTGGCGTGTGGGCAAGTGTGAGCCCCTAAGCGGAGAAGGGATTGTTCTCTGTGAGCGTCTGTGGCTTTTCTACTGTCATTGAATCCAGCAGATGTGGGGGGAGGGTAGGAGAAGGCGGGAGAACATTCCGCTTGTCTTTCAGAATAGGGGTAACGTTGGCCCAGGGCTTCAGCTCCCTGCAGCCCCAGCCTGGAGTGTCCAGAGTGTGGTGACCTAGGGTAGGGGGAGGGGCTGGATTCTGAGCAGGTGGGGAGGCAGCAAGAGCCGGGCCTGCAGAGTGACATTTCTGTGGTCTAATGATGTTCAAAACCCATTTGTGAGATTGAGGGAATGTATTTCCCAGACGGATGCAATTTACTCCTCCCACCGTGCAGAATCAGGCTGCTAAACCCTCTTGCTGTGTGCATATTGCTGTCGGCACCAGCAGCAAATGGCCAAGTTCAAGGCTGTGCCACAGGAGTGCTCTTCTCTTCTGGAATTGATGAGTAATTGCACTTTGGAAAGATGAAGTGTTAAGGAATGTTGGGAGATGTTAAGTGAGGAAAGCAGGGGGCCAGCTTGCATATTGAGCCTGAGATCAGGAAGAGCACAAGATGCAGAGAAGGGCACTGCAGAGGCCCCCTGGCGTGTCCCCAGTGGCTTCTTCTGAGCACCGCCATTCCACCCTCGGTCACCCTGACTTCCTTTGTGGCACCTTGCTGTTGCCCCAGGGGCTGGCCCCGGCCCCTGGGGGAGAAGTTACCCCAGGAGAGACGCTGTGGCCTCCGGCCTGAGTGAGGCCTGGTGGAGCCGCTTTAGCTCTGGGTGTACCTGTGGGCGTCTCCCTTCAGGCTTGGAACCCGAGTCTTCTCATCTGGAGAATGGTCCAGCGGTACCTGCGTCAGAGAGGTGCAGTGTGATTCCACTACCTGTGCCAACACGGGCCGTGTGGAGCTGGTGGAGACTAGGTCTGTGGCAGCCACATGGGGGTGCTGAGGGTTCTTATTAAAGTGGCAGGCACTGCTTTCATAACGAGCAAAGCATCGTACAAAAAATCAAGGGGGGAAGGAGGAATGCCTGAAAATGGACCAGCTGAACATCCAGCTGGCTACCCAGCCCTGAGAGTGGACCGCACAGGGCTTGACTTCCCAGGAGCAGGCTGATACAAGCAGACCTTCCCCACGTGGCGCTTTGGGCTCCGCTGGGCCTCCCTGCATGAATGTCCCCCAGAGCTTGCACCTGCCTGGGGAAGTAAGGAGGCCTTCCTGGAGGAGAAGGCTTCTTACTGAGACCAGAAGGAGGAGTAGGATCCAGCCAGGTGGAGAGGAGGGAAGGGAATGCATGAGGCCCCAGGCAGCCAAGGCCTGAGCATGTCTGGGAAAAGGGATCAAAGCTGGAGTGGAAGGAGTGTAGGACTCGCAGAGGTGGGGTAGGCAAGCGCAGTGGGAGGTGTTGCATGGTGTCAGTACCACCCATACTCCCATGTTGGCTAGAACACCCAGCAGGAGCCTGTCAGCAGGAGTCCTGGGGGCCCCTCCTTGTTGGGTTTCTGGTGGACCTTTGGAGGCAAAGACTGGGGCTGATTGTTAAGCGTGTTGAGGAATCTTGAGGAGAATCATCACTCTTGTTCCAGCCCTTTTGGGGAGGCCTGCTGAGACCCACAGCTTAGGTGACAGCAGGGCCTTGGTGGGCATCCCCGTGGGCTGTCCCAGAGACTTCTCGGGAGGGAGGCAGCTTGGTGGTGGCCTCTGGAGGTTGCTGTGACAGCAGGAGCTGAGCCCCTCACTTCCTGAGAGTTCGTAGTCCCCTCTGGGCCTGCCCCACTGACTGCTGGGAGTCACGTGGAGGGGCCATCTTAGCCAGGCCTCTGGAAATCTGAAGTCCGGAGGCCTGTCTCCTGGGACATGGCTGTGTGTGCCAGCTGGACACCAGCCCCCCAGACTGGGCTCCAGAGGGAATGTCGCTGATGGCTGTTGGGCCTGAATCAGACTGCACCCCAGTGCCTGGCACGTGGGTGGTGCCCAGAGTCTTCTGACCACCTTTGTCCTGGGTCAGGGGTCTCCTCGCTCACCCCTACCACTGTCACCACTCTGGGAAGTGGCCAAGGCCAGACTTTTGGTTCTCTGTCTGCTTCCTCTGCCCCGTGATCAGGAATGTGCCCCCTACCTGAGCCCCCAACACGACTGCAGCTCCCCACCTTCCTGTTCTCCCTTCCACCTTACTCCCCACTTCTGACCCTCCTGAAATCCTGTCTAGTCTTCTCTGGCTCCCAGCCATGGGAGCCTGAGGCCTGTTCCATCCTGCGGGGCCCCCTGCCCCCAGGTCTCCCCATGGAAACTCTGGCCTGGAGGACAGCAGCCAGGGGTTTGTTAGGAATGAAGCTGTGATTGATGGGTTTGATCTACAAGGCCCTTAGCGGCCTCCCGTTTCGCATTCGGGGAGATGTCACCAAGTTCTCTAAGAGCCCACAGGCCCTGTCTGGTCGGAGTGCTGTCCACTCTCGTGTTGCTGTTCCCCTTAGCATGGGCCCTCCAGTCTGCGCTGTGCTGGCTTCCCCTCGGCCTGAAGGCCTCTGCCCTCTGGACTCTCCGGAGGGCCCTCTCCCTGATGGATGTGCAGTCTCTTCTGCTGTGATTCTGTCTCTGAGGCGGGTGCTCCCTTTGCACGGCACTCATCCCATGCTGTAAGAGCTGTGTGTGTGTTTGCTGAATTTCTTTCTCTTATGCTAGACTCTTGTGAGCCATCTGTTCCCCCGTGATTCCAGCCTGAGCCAAGTTCCCAGTACTGAGCAGACACTGAATCAGTATCTGTTGAATAAATCCAGTGAGTGAATGAGAGTCGCTTCCCAGCTTTGCAGGCTTCAGTTTCCAATCTGTGAAATGGGGGCAGCTTCCCTGTAGGAGTGAGTCTGTGAGGACTCAATGATATTGACAGTCTGGAAAAGTGCCATGGAAAACAAGACCAGAAGTCGAGGTGAATCCTAGTGGGGCCAGACCTCCTCCTATCCCCCTGTAGGATTTGAAGGACAGAGACAAGAGGGGGCTCCGGGCTCAAGTGGCTTTCAGTTATCTGCATTTAGAGTAAGCGCACCAGTGGGACAGAGCCCTGCGGCTCCAGGAGACATGTGACCGCCAAGCTGGAAAGGCCTTTCAGAGTCCTTCACACTCCCCACCCGGGGTGGCTGGCACCGACGAGGAGCCGGATGTGGTCCACACACCCCAGTCCAGCTGTGTGGGTGGACCGTGCCCACGCTTAGTGATTACAGGGACCGGGAGGAGGGGATTTGGAAAACTGCTGTTGTTAGGTGCCATCCAGTTGATTCCCATGGGTCACGACCCCACGTGTATGAGAAGGAAACACTACCTAGTCCGGCGTGGTCCTAAGAGTCATTGTCCTGGGGCCCATTGCTATGGCCACTGTGACAGCTCATCTCGTTGAGGGTCTTCCTCTTTTCCAGTGACCCTCTGCTTTACCAAGCATGATGTTCTTCTCCAGGGACTGGGCCTTCCTATTGCAAGCACTCAGAAAATATCAGGGGTCACAGGGGGCAAATATGTGACTATATAGCTTGAGGTCAGTGTTAAGCTTTAGTTAATCAAACTGCACGTTCTCAGTGAAGCAGGGGGAAGGAAGTGCTCGCTCCAGGACACAAGCCCTCTTACTGACATTATGTAAGAACTCATTTCTATGTTTACATTAGTTAAGAACTTGCATTTGCATTAGTGAAAACCCACAGAGGTTCCACCCAGTCTCACAGGGACTGGATTAAACTTAACACCATCACTTACCCTCCCCAAAAGCAGGTTTCATTCTAAGAAATTTGGAGATGGGCTGTGCTCTCACTATTCAGGTGTCAGGAGAATCCACAGTAAAATTTTAGGATGACAGGGTGTCTCAGGGGAAGATCCACAGGCAGGGACACCACGGGAGGCTCACAGAAACGGTCACAGCCACCTGAACCATGCCTTTGAGGGCAGAGCAGATGAGGTATCAGGACCAGGTTGCAGCACAGCAGCAGACTGGCGGGCACAGGCCCCGCGGAGGAGACTGTGCATCCCAGGCCATTGAGGACAAGACACAGCAGACCAGTGGACCCAGACTCCCGGAGGGAGACTGTACACCCCAGGCCTTTGAGGGTGAGGCAAGCTAGCAGCAGACTGTGGGCACAGACCCCTAGAGGGGACTTTACACCCCAAATCCAGAGTGCTGGGTTTTTAATACAAGTTGTTTGCTTGGTTCTGGTTGTTATCCCCAAGTCTTGTCTTCTGGTCCCTCCAGCTGGTGACTTCTTTCTGACTGGTTATCTTCTTCAGCGTCTCTCTGACCGTCTGCGGCCAGGTCCCTCTGGCAGCTGTTTTTCTCACTGTCACTTCTTCACATGACTTTGGCACAAGCGTAGCCATTTTGTGTTTTAACAGTTTAGCCAATCTATAGTTCAGCCCATTTTAACTTATGTTTATGACCAGATTCCATTTTACTATTATGTCCTGTTTTAATATATATGTATACACACACACACACACACACACACACACACACACACACATCTACATATCCTCATTTCAATCCATCCCCTGATTCTAAGGAATTAAATTTCAGAAGAACTGAGAAGAGTATATATATATTTGGTGTCTGAAGGAGTAGCACACGTCTTAAAGTTAACAGAAACAAAAAAAATCTTAATAAGATCTAATACATTTTAATAAATCTTGGTGAATGTAAGTTTTAACTTAAGTTTACTGTGCCACAACTTTTAACTATTATGAATGAGTACTAACAATTTCTAATAAGTTTTAACAGTTATCTTTAGTGAACCTTAACAGTTAATGCGCTAGTAAATTATAATGGCCTTAACAAATAGCATCTACGTAGTTTTATTTTTGTGTAATCTGTCACAAGTTATTTTACAGTGTATTTTGAAGCATATAAAAGCAAACATAATAGCAGAAATTTTCCCAAACTCCTTTTACAGCATTACAGACATATTAATTCTGTTTAGCATCTTAAGACACTGATAGCTTATATTAAATTGGTAATTATAGTTCTTACAGCTTAACAAAGTATGGTTAAAAGCACTATGATTACAATATGTAACGGTAGCTTGATCAGAGCACACAATCAAAGAATATTGTTCCATAATATGAAATAACTGAGTAGTCATTAGTACTATTGGAATATTTTTAACCTTAAAATTGTTAAAGGCTTAATATATATTATTAGACCATTGGTAAATTATATTTTTAGCAGTTTAATATTTATCTACATAAAATATATCTCCATTAACTATTAAAGAGTGTTTTTTCCCTCTATAATTTGGAGTACAGAAAGGGGTAGCCTGGAAGATTTGTTTAGCTTGCCCCTGGCCCTGTTGTCCAGATTTTATTATATCTGTCAATTTTTGTGTGTTTTTTTGTACTGACCTCCATAAATGTCAGTGTGCCCTTTGTTGTCTTTTGGGTGCTTCCGTCCAGAATCCCTTGTTGATGGTGTTCCTAGCAGGTACTGCAAAGGTCTTGGATATTTCTTGGTCTGGTCGTAAACCGAGGCCCTAACTGTTAACTTCCTTGTCATACCATGGCTCCCTCCAAGTTGTCTGTGATGTTGCCTGACCTGTTAACGTCACGGTGCTTGCCCCTTGGCTGCAGATTTCTGGGACCATTCAGCATCAGAAGTTTCCGACCAGAATCGGTCTCATCTGTTGCAGCTGTTGCTGGGTGAAATCCGCAGTGTCACTCCACGTGGAAGTCGCTCCATTAGCACCAACCATTTGCTTGTTTATCACGATGGAGGGTCTGGCGTATGTGAATCCATCGCCCCATGGATCGCGGCCGTCGGAGGGCCATTCCTCTAACAAAAAGTCCCCCGGCCTCCCTCAGGTGGGGAGTCTGCAGAGGGAACCTTCCCATTCTGCCGGCCAGCAGTCGTATCTGGGACAGAGGGGTTTTTATGAGGAAGCTTTCTGAGCGCTGTGTCAGTACCCTATCCTCATGTCTGTCAGCATCCAGCTGAGACACGGTCAGCATCAAGGTCGCGGACACCTGTGTCGGTCCCCCTCTGCTGAGAATTAGCTCTGCGTTCCTGGGCTGCTTCGCATCTCCCTATGTCACCTACTCCTTGGTGAAGTGCGCTTTCGTGGACAGTCTCCTCCACTGGCCACCGTGGATTCTGTGCCGAGGGGTTGTCATTAGCCTGCTAGAGGAAGCCGTGAACTTCCTCCACCAGGCCTTTGGTGGCATGGTGTTATCGAACTGGGCCCCTAAGTGGCACCTAAAGCAGAGGGTCTTTCTCTCTCTCTTTTTTTAACCCCTAACAGCCTAATTTCTGGAGCCAAATAGATACTGCATAAAGCAGTGCTGCCATTCTACAATTAAACTTGTCCTTCCAGGTCCAAGAGGTACTCTCTATAATGTTTGTTTCTAATTTATAGGCCTTTCCAGCAGTTCTGTCTGACAATACCATGAGGCTTACCAAGCAGATAGATTTTTATCTGCCTGACCTTAATTATCTGCTAATCTGTTCCCGACTGCATCTTTTAAGGCCTGTGGGTAGTTTCCAAACAAGTGCTTTTGCCTTCAGTATTTCCTTTCCTTCCATAGAGGGTTAGTTACCCAAATAGCCTTATGTTTTCCTCAATAATACAGCCAAATTATTTCTCTTTTTGTTATAATTATTTATTAAATATTAATTAAGTCCTATGACTATTGTTAGCAATATCCTGCTGCCTATGCCCAAAAATTCTTCTGTCATGAGCACTCAGAAAATATCGGGGGTCATGAGAGGAAAATACATAACTGTAAGGCTTGGGGTCAGTAAGAAGCTTTATTTAATCAAACCACGCAGTCACAGTTACGCAGCAGGGAAGGGAGGTGCTGGCACTGGACACAGAGCCCTCTTACTGACATTACCTGAGAACTCTTTTCTATGTTTACATTAGTTAAGAACTCTTGTTGACGTTACTGAAGACCCGCAGAGGTTCCGGCTGGTCCCGCAGGGACTGGGATTAATCTTAACACCATCACTTACCCTCCCTAAAAGCAAGTTTCATTCTAAGAAACTTGGAGATGGGCTGTGCTCTCACCATTCAGGTGTCAGGAGAATCCAAAGTAAAATTTTAGGATGACAGGGCGTCTCAGAGGAAGATCCGCAGACAGGGACACCACGGGAGGCTCACGGAAACAGTCACAGTCACTTGAACCAGGCCTTTGAGAGCCAAGCGGACAAGGTATCGGGATCAGGTCACAACACAGCAGCAGACCGGCAGACACAGGCCCCGCGGAGGGAACTGTGCACCCCAGGCCGTTAAGAATGAGGCATAGCAGACCCGTGGACCCAGACTCCTAGAGGGAGACTACACACCCCAGGCCTTTGAGGGTGCGGCAAACTAGTCACAGCAGTAGACCCTGGGCACAGACCCCCGGAGGGGACTGTGTACCCCAAATCCAGAGTGCTGGATTTTTGAGACAAGTTGTTTGCTTCGTTCTGGTTATTAACGATCAGTCCCTAAGTCTTACCTGCTGGTACCTTTGGTTGTTGGCCTCTTCCTGACTGGGTTCTGTCTTTGTTGTCTCTCTGACCATCTGCTGCCAGGTCCCTCTGACAGTTGCGCTCCTCGCTTTCACCTCTTCACTGGGACTTCTTTCTTGCTGTCTGACTTGGCTGAAGCACAGCTGTGTTGTGTTCTCATAGTTCAGCCCATTTTAACTTATGTTTATGACAAGACTCCACTTTACTGTACATCCTATTTGCATATATATGTGTGTGTATACACAGAGAGAGAGAGAGAGAGAGAGAGAGAGAGATCCTCTCATTTCACCTCCTGATAACAGATCCAGACTTCATGCGACAAAATCTCTCAGTCCTCACCTCTAAGGAACATTCTGGCTGTATTTCTTCCAAGACAGATTTGTTTGTTCTTAGAAGATGCAAGATGGGCAAACATTAAACCTATTTTTGAGAAGTTGGTTTCAGAAACCAACTATCAATACACTTATGTTAGTTACTGACAGAGTTCTAGAATGGATTTGTGTGAGAACCCGTGGTTGCAAGTGACAGCGCTCAGTGCCTAGTGACTTAAACAAAAGAGTGAATGTAGCTCAGTAGCTTCAGACATGGCAGCACTTGGTCTCAGGGTGTCCTCGGGCTTGGCCTCCCTGCTCTGTCTCATGGCTGCTGCTTTCTGGCCTGCTGTGGTCTTGGGAACGTGTTACCACTGTGCCTGCTCCTTTAATCAACAGGACTACTTTGCAACCCCGGGGGAGCAGGAAGGACCCTTCCCCTTTACGGGTCCCTGAAGCCCTGGAGTTGGTTTCGCTGGTTGCTGTTGGCTGTGCCTGGCTTAGGTGTCCGTTGCAGAAGCTGGAGTCAGTCCGGCCTCATGTGCCACAGTGACCAGGTGGGGAAGGGGTGGCTCCCCAAGGAAAATCAGGACGTTCGTATTAGAAGAATGGTGAATGGACATGGGATAGGCACTGGAGCCGGGGGCATCACAGCACAGAAGGCAGCCTTAACTCCGTGGGAGCCAGCAGTCGCTCGCCAGGGCCAAGTTACTTCCTTTGTGAGTTATTAGACTCCGAGGAGCTGTGGCCCTTGAGGCCCGAGATAGAGTGTCTTGTGATTCGGAGTGGCACGTGCCCGTCTTAGAGCCTCAGGCCTTTAGAACCTTGGCAACTTCAGGATTCTCTCCATTTTCCAGAATAGCGGGCACCAGCCCAGGCTTGCTGCAGTGCTAGAGAGTCTCAAACTATTCATGGGAACCTAAGAAATGTCACAAGGTGTCTGTCAGGTGACACAGGCCACCTCGATGCCTCCTGGCTCACTGTGTGGAGGTAGACGGTGGGGCAAGAGCAGCAAATGAGACAGCAGCTTGGTGGTTGTGCTCTGTGGTGTTGGGGGGAGCTGGTGGTGGCACCAGGGTGACGAGAAGACTTGCTGACAGGTGAGGGACAGAGGGCCTGAGGAGGGACTGGATCCTCTGGATGACCAGACGAGGTGGTGGTGAGAGCAGGCGGAGGGTCAGCTTTCGGTTACGCTGCTCCTGCGAGCGGTGGGCAGTGGGGGGCCTTACAGGTGAGACACGGCTAAACATGTAGGCGCTGTAGCTGGGGGTCCTGGGTCTACTTGACATGGGACAGGTGACCCCTCCTGTGCTTCAGTCTCCTCAGCTGTAAAACGAAGGTGGGTGATGGGGGATGAGGTGGTGGATTTGTCTCAGAATAGTGTCCAGGACTGGGATGATTCCAGCTTTCAAGAGAGCCACTGCCCACCTCTCCGAGTGTGTCACTCCCCACTGTAGGATGGGCTCCGATAGCTGCAGGCTGCCTGGGGGTCCTCTCAGATCTGCAGGGAGGCTGTGGCTGATGACCTCGGGAACCTCCCGGCTCTCTTCCCCGTGTGTCCTGCTCTGAATCCTTTTTACTGTAAGAAAATTCTTCTTGGCCTTTTACATCTTCTGTTGACATTTAAAATGCCTTTCCTCTGTTCCGACCGTACTGCGTAGAGACAGTAATTCTTGGAATTTTCTGTATAATGAATGTTCACATACTTGCAGATTCTAATCAAGTTTCTCCTCAACCTTTCCTTGGAGGGACCTTGCATTGTTTGATATAGAGAACATTTTAGACGCACTTAGGAGGAAGCGTCAGATGGAAATATAGCTTTAGCTCTGTTTCTGCAAACAGGAGCCTCTTGTAACTCAGGTATCAGTGGAGCTTAAATTGATTGAAACTCCTACATCAGGTATTCTAGGGAGCTTGCAGTCTTCCCAGATTCTCTGCGGGTTTGTGTGAAGCTGGCAGGGGTGGGGGTGGAGGTAGTATAGGAGGTACCTTTCCTGAAATCACTTCCAGCTCCAGGTTCCTGCCTGCAGGGAATGAACTGAGTTTGTAGATCTCTGCTGGCTTTTTAGTTATCTCCATCACGAAGCAGCAGATCCACAGGCAAATACTCGTGATCCCCTTGCTTTCCTAAGCAGTCTCACTGGAAGGCTGGGTACGGAGAAGATTGTAACTGAAGTATTGGGGTAATGAGGTATGTATATGTCAGACACGAGTGGAGGTGAGGAGCTGATGAGTAGCGTTTGGTGGCTTCAGAGCCTATTAGTGGCTGTTTAAGATATTCCATTGGTCTCACCCCTGCAGGAGCCAGGGAGGAAGAAGAAAACTAAGGACTGGTGGACCACAGCTGACACAGCATCCACCAGTACAGCTGGGTGGGGCCTGACTCCCACTGCTGATGGGTCTGGTGGAGATCATATTGGAGGACAGAGCTGGAGAAAAAGATGGCTATAATTCTAAGTCATAAAAAAAAGGCTACGCTTACTGGCCTGACAGAGACTGGAGAAACTGCGACAGTGTGGCCTCTGGACACCCTTTTAGTTCAGTAATGAAATTACTGTTGAGGTTCATCCTTCATCCAAAGATTAGGTACGCCCGTAAATAATGTCATAAAACCATATGTATGCTATTTAATGAAAAGCTAGTTTGTCTTATTCAGTAATAAGTTTTAAAAATCACTTAAAAAGTAATGAAGTAAAAAAAAACAGGAAAATGAATGAAAACATAGGAAATTTCAGTAGAAACTATAAAGAAAAAACAAGTAGAAATTCTTGAATTGAAAAATGCAGCATTTGAAATAAAGAATTCGCTATTTGGACTCCATGGCAGAATGGAAATGACAGAAGAGCCAGTGTGTCTGGAGAGAGATCAACAGAAATTATTTAGCCTGGAAACAGAAAAAAAGAACGTGAAGGGAAAAAAACAAAAACAGGTGTCAAGGATGTGTGTAGCAATGTCAAAAGATCTAATGTATGTGTAATTGGAGTCCCAGAGGGAGAGGAGATAGAGAATAGGGAAGAAAAAAGTATTTGAAGTAATAATAACCAAAAACTTCTCAAATTCAGTGAAATATATACACTTACAGATCAAAAACAAAACAAACAAAAAACACAGACCTCTGCAAACCCCAAACAACATTAATACAAAGAAAATTAAACCTAGCTGTGTCATAATCAAATTGCTGTAAAGCAAAAAATAGGAAGGAAATCTTGAAAACAACCAAAGAAAAATGAATATCGCCTGGAAGAAATACTGATATGAAATATGACTTCTCATCAGAAATAATGTGGGCTATAAGACAATAATAAGTGGCATCTTTATTTTTTCTTTTGCTAATAAAAGTTTTCAGCTGTTAAAAAAAATTTATTATACTTTAAATGAAAGCTTACAAGCCAGGTCGGTTTGCCATATAGCTGCCCACCCCCCACTGCTGTGCAACTCTAGTTGCTTTTCTCACCCTGTGTATGATAGTACACTCTTTCTTTCTACCACACACTTCCTGTATTCACCAGCTCTTGCGCCACCCTGTCCACCTCCAGTTTCACCTCTGGACAGAAACTGCTCCAACAGCCTCATTTATGCCAAGAAGCACACGCTTCACCAGTATCACTCTATGTCTTATAGTCCAGTGCAATCTTTGGAGAGTTGGCTTTGTACTGATTTCAGCTGTAGACTACCAGTAATTTCAGGGGCCAGGATGTTGGACCATTGAGTCTGGTCTTCTAAGAGAGGCCTAGATCCACACCTCCATTTTTCTCCTGCTATGTTAGGGACTCTACATTGTGTTCCCTGTGAGGACAGTCATTGGTGGTGGCCAGGTACCATCTAGTTCTTCTGGTCTCATGCTGATAATAGTCTCTGAATCCTAAGGCCCCTTCTGCCTCTTGAGCTCATGTTTTCCTCATGTCTTTAATGTTCTTCATTTTTCTCTACTGCAGGTAGGTTGGGACCAATTGATACTACTTAAATGCCTGCCTGCTAGCTTTTAAGACCCTAGATGCCACTCACCAAAGTGGGATACAGAACATTTTCTTAAAAAAAAAAAAAAAATTACGCCGATTGAGCTAGATGTCTCCTGAAACCATGGTCCCCAGACTCCTGCCCCTGCTACTCTGTCCTTCACAATGTTGAGTTGTATTTAGGAAACCTTTTGGCTTTTGATTTAGTCCAGCAGTGTTAATCTCCTTCATCTAACCCAATTCCTATTGACTATCTAATCTGCAAGGTCTCACAGTTAAGTAGACAAACTCATCCTAGAAAAAAATGCTACGCACTTCATTGCTAAATTTCACTAGGGTCACCTTCGAAGTACTCCCCTTGGGAAGCTATGTGCTGATGCCAGCACCTAGGCCACCCTTCAAAGCAAATTTGGAACTCTTTTTCTGGAATGGCCATCTGAGCTGTCGTATTCCTCTTGATGTCCAGATTGTCATCAAAATTTCTTCCTTTCAAGATTTCCTTTATCTTCAGGTAAAGAAAAAAGTCACTGGGGGCCAGATCAGGTGACTAGGGAGCATGTTCCAATGCAGTTATCTGTTTACTGGCTAAAAACTCCCACACAGAGTGCTGTGTGAGCTGGTGTATGGTTGTGATGCAAGATCCATGAGGTGGTGAAAAGTTTAGGTAGTTTTCATCTAACTTTTTCATAGCCTTTTCAGCACTTCCAAAGAGTAAACTTTGGTTAACTGTCCAGTGAGTACAGATCCATATGTATGGATTGTATGACAATCCATATGTCATGGATTGAATTGTGTCCTTCCAAAAATGTGTGTATTGATTTGACTCGGGTAGGAGTCCCAATATGGTGCCATTCCTCCCATGTGCTGTGAATCCTGCCTTTGTTATATTGATGACACAGAATGAGCAGCAGTTGTGTTAGTGAGGCATGACTCAAGCTACAAGCTTGTGTAATATGAGGGAGAGAAGTAAACAGAGGAAACTGGGAACCTCACGTCACCAAGAAGGCAGCACTGAGAGCAGAGCATGTCCTTTGGACCCAAGTTTCCTGTGCTGAGATGCTCTCCTTGAATTTGGACTCGGCCTACTGGACTATGATGATTTCTCATATTGAATGGACTTGCAACTTTTTAATGTATTTGTGGCTTACTGGACCATGGCAATAAAAGTTTCTCCTTGGGAAGCCTTCCACACCTGGAATTTTCTGTTGGAGCAGTACCAGGTGACTAAGATACCCTCTGATATCAAAAAGGTTAGCAACATCATTTTGACTCTTGATGTGGACTGATGAAATATTTTGGTCATGGAGAATTGGCTGGCTTCCGCTGTGCACTTTGATGCTTTGTTTCAGGGTCATATTGGTACACTCATGTTTCATCCCCAGTGATAACACAACCCAAAACATTATTTTGCCTCTCCAAAAGGCCTTGGCAAACTTCGTCTCTTTTTTGCTTTTATTCACCAGTGAGCACCTTTGGGACCGTTTTTGCAAACACCTTTTTCATGCCAAGATTTTCAGTTAAGATTTTCCTAACTGTATATCAATGTTTACTTGGCCTGCTATGCTTCTTACAGTCAGCCAATGATCTTGAGTTACAACATGATGAATTTTTGCAATGTTTTCATAAGTTCTGCTCATTACTGGGTGCCATAACCTCTCTTCATCAGTGATGCTTTCTCTCCCCTTAGAAAAACACTTAATCCATTTATACATTGCTGTTTTCTTCAAGGCATTATCCCCATGAACTTGAACTAACATGTCCCTGATTTTACTTCCATTCTTGCCAAGTTTAACAAGAAAGTTAATGTTTGTTCATTGTTCTAATTCAAGCTCCAACATTCTCATGATGGCACACAAAAACACACAATAATGAATGCCACTCAGCAAGACACCACCACACGTTGACATAAACACAGCTGTGAGACACTGATATACCAAGATTGTGAAACCTGACCAAGTTGTTCATACAGTGCTACCAAACTAAGTGCACATTGGCAAGTGTGCAAACTTAATTGTCAGACCTCATGTGAATCCCCCTTTCTCCTTTGTAACCATTAAAGATTATTTTCTGTGTTTAAACCTTTTCTTGAGTCCTTGTCATAGTGGTCTCATACAATATTTGTCCTTTTGTGACTAGTTTTTCTCAGCATAGTGTCTTTCGGATGACTTTGAGTTGTTTTCTAAGATCATCATTTTTCTTTATTATTGCATAGCATTCCATTGTGTGAATATACCATAGTTTATCTGTTCATCTGTTGATGGGCACGTAGATTGATTCCATCTTTCTGCTTTTGGGGACAGTGCTGCTATAAACATTGTTGTACGTGTATCCATTTGTGTGACAGCCCTTATTTCTCTAGGATATATTCCAAGAAATAGGATTGCTGGATCATATGGTATTTCTATTTCTAGCTTTTTAAAAAAGCACCAAATTGATCTCCAAAGTGGTTGTACCATTTTATATTCTCACCAGTAGTGTAGAAGAGTTCCAGTCTCTCTACAACTTCTCCAACATTTATTATTTTGTGTTTTTTGGATGAGTGCCAACCTTGTTGGGGTGAGATGGTATCTCATTGTTTTGATTTGGATTTTTCCAATGGCTAATGGGTGTTAGCATTTTCTCATGGATCTTTTGGCTGCCTGGATAGCTTCTTTGTTTTTAATTGGGTTATCTGAGTTTTTGCAGTACTTTGTAGATTATACAAATTAGGTGCTAATCAGATTTGTGGTTGCCGTTTCTTTCCCCCTCAGTCTGTAGGTCATTTTTTTACTCTTTAGGTGAAGTCTTTCGACGAGTATAATTGTTTGATTTTTTTAGGAGTTCCCATTTAGCTAGTTTCTCTTCAGGTGTTTGTGAATTGTTAATAGCATTTTGTAGCCTTTTTGTGTGAATGGCATCTTTAAAGTGCTGATAGAAAAATAAAAACATGTCAACCATGATTCTGTATCTTTCAAGAATGAAAGTGAAATAGAGACATTTTTAGATAAATGTAAATTAAAAGAACTCAGTGGCACCAGATGTGCACTACAGAAATGCTAAGGGAAGTTCTTTAGGATGAAGGAAAATAAAACAAAATAGGAACCCAGATGTTCAGGAAGGAACGAAGACCACTGAAAATTACCAATATGGGAGAAAATATGGAAGAGGAGTTTTTGTTCTTAAATAAAAAATACATAAGACAAGTTAAAGTAGAATTACCATATTACATGATGGTTTTGTAACACATATAGATTTAATACATATGATGACTATAGATTAAAGAATGGAGTGAGAGGATATTTATGGTTGCACACTTCTTACATGTTGTATGAATTGGTACAACATTAGCTAAAAAAGAGTGAAATACTAAGGATCTACATTGTAATTGGTAGAGCAACCACAGTAAAAGATGTTAAGTAGTGTCTTAGTCACCTTGTACTGCTCGACGGCACTTGGCTACTTGGCTTACTGCTCTAACAGAAAATACTATGAGTGGAAGGTTTCCTGAAGAGCAGCTTTATTAGGACAGTCCAGTAAGCTGCAAATCTGTTTATAAATTGTAAGTGCATTCAGTATGAGAAATCATCACAGTCTGCTACGCTAAGTCCAAATCCAGTGAGAGCATCTCAGCACAGGAACCTCGGGTCCAAAGGACATGCTGTACTCTCGGTGCTTCCCTCTTGGTGGTATGAGGTTCCCAACTTCCTCGCCTCACTTCTCTCCGTTACAACCCACAAGCTTGTAGCTTGAGACTTGCCTCGCTAACACAACTGTTGCTCATCCTCCATCATCAGTCTCACAGAGGCAGGATTCACAGCACATGGGAGGAAGGGCACCAGATTGGGACTCATAGGCAAATCAAATGAACACATACATTTTTGGAGGGGACACAATTCAATCCATGACAGGTAATATAGCTAAAACAAACAAACAATAAAGAAAGAAAAATAGAATTCTGAAATAATTAAGTTATTCCAAAAGTTTATCTCATGACTTATGAAGAAGGAGAAAGTGAGGAATAATAAAAATAATGGTGGAAGATAGGTGTAAAAAGGAGAAAAACAGAGGACAATAGCAAAATGGTAGATGTACATTTGACTATATGAATAATTACATTATATGTAAAAAGGCTAAACACTGCAACTAAAAAAGATGGTCAGAATGGGCACAAAACTAGACTAAACTCTATGCTGTGTATAAGAGGTACAGACGAATTTAAAAAAATAGGTTAAAAGTAAATGGAATGAAGAGATACCATTCAAACAATAAGCATAAGAAGCCTAGAAGTACTGTAACAGTAACCAATAAAATAGATTTCAAGACAGAGCATTGTCAAAGGTGAGAGAGAGATTTCATAATGGCTAAGGACCAATTTGTTAGGAAGACAACAATCATGAATATGTGTTCATGTAATAACAGAGCTTCAAATACATAAGTTTTTAACGGAATTAGGAGTTAAAATTAACACTCTTCTGTAGCCAATTGGTAGAACAACTAGACAGATCAGTAAAAACGGAAGATCTGAATGACACTATGAGTTAACTTGATTGATGTTTATAGAACACAGTACATAACAGTACATAACAACTGCAGATACATAGATATACTTTTCAAATGCAAATAGTAATTGATGAGGATAGGCCATATTCTAGGCTATAAAACAAACCTCAATACATTTTAAAAGACTTTAACGATATACAGCATATTCTTTGATCATAATGGAAGTAAATGAAATCCTGGGTGCTAAGAAAAACTCTGAACCTTTGAAAAACACACCATGCATTTATAAGTGACCTGTGGAGACTTATGCTTTTGTCCAAGATGAAGTAGTATAGACTAGATTTGTGCTCCAACCTTAAACAACTGAAAAATCAGACAAAATATACAAAACAGTGGCTTTCAGACATTGAGCACCAGACAGTATGGGTGAGAGAAGGCAAACAAAAATGCAGTGAGCCCTGTAATTGTATTACTTGGTGAGAATTTTCCAGACTGCGATGCAGGGAAAACCAAGATGGAGTTCAATGATCTCCTGTTGGTGTCTGGGAAGGCCATGGCAGCTTGAGTTCCCAGGGCAGAGGACCAGAGAACAAAGAGCTTCCGGGAGAGAGAGAGAGGGAGGGCGAGAGAGAGTGTTCCAGAGAACTCCAGAGATATATAGGAGTTTTCTCCAAGTATTCAGTGGAATACTTTACAGACATGCATATGAGGAACCTCTCCAAGGTGGGGAAAAAAACGCCTAGAAGGATCAAGGCTAACAATTCTGAGAGCATAGGGCCAGAGTAACTTGTATTTCTACAAGCCAGAGTACGGAATTCTCATAATTCATAGGGAATTTGGTAAAATTAGCTTGAAACTAAGTACTGCTGTGATCACTCTTAGAAGCAGTCCTGAAAAGGAGCAAATTGTTTCCAAGTAATTAAATAGTGTGCTGGAACAAACTTCAAATATTTATAGGAATAGAAAAATATAAATTAGCCAATAAAGTAACATTTGCTATGTCTGCCATCCAAACAAAGATTACAAAGCATGCAAAGAAGTAGAAAAGTATGAATCATGAGAAGAACAAAGATCAATCAATAGAAAAAGACCCAGAAATGGCAACAGATGATAAAACTGGTAGACAGAATATTAAAACCAATGATTGTGAATACATTACGTATGTTTCACCTGGAAGATTTAAAAAAAAGAAAAGATTCAAGTTGAATTTTGAAAGATGGAAAAAAAGCCTGAGAGAAAAAATGTGTTGGGTAGTGTGAATAGCAGATTAGACAGCGTTAAAGAAAGGGTTAGCAAACATGAAAACATAGCTATAGAAACTATTCAAAATGAAATACAGAGATAAAAGAGCTTTGGAGAATAAATGAACAAATGAACAGAACGTAAGTGAGGTGGAGAACAACTTCAGGTTCACTTAACTGCTATAAAATTGGAACCCTAAAAGGAAGGGAAGGCAGAAAAAATTATTTAAGGATATAATCATGAAAGTTTTCTAAATTTGATGAAGATCATAAACCCATAGATCCAAGAACTTCAGTGAACCCTAAGCACAAGAATACATAGAGAGAAAAATAAACAAAGACACATCACAAAGAATTGTTTATGACCCATTATGAAGAAAAAGTCTTAGAAGCAGAGGGGTTAAAGGGAGACATACACAGAGGGACAAAAGTGAGAATGTCAGCCAACACTGTATTGGTAATAGTGCTGGAAGACAAGGGATGAACGTAGTTCAAGTGCTCAAGGAAAACACTGTCATCCTAAAATTTTATACCTAGTGAAATATACTCATAGCAAATCGACTCCATGGCACTGAGTTTGGTTTGTTGGTTAGTGAAACATATTTTAAAAAGGAGGGCAAAATACTTTTTCAGATACTTAAAAGCTGAAGTAATTTGTCACCAGTAGTCCTGTACTACAGGAAGTGTTAAAGGTAATCCTTGAGGCAGAAGAAAAATGCCAGACAGAAATCTGAATCTTCACAGAGGAATGAACCCGCAAACCAAACCCACTGCCCTGGAGTCGATTCAAGTTCATAGTGACCTCATAGGACAGAGTAGAAGTGCTCCATAGCATTTCCAAGGAGCACCTGGCACATGTGAACTGCCAGCCTTTTGGTTAGCAGATGTAGCATTTAACCACTGCATCACCCAGGTTTCCCAGAGGAGTAACAAGCACCAGAAATGGTTATGTGATAATGATGGTTAGGACTGTGCATCAGCTTCGCTGCTCTGTGATTCTCAGTGTTTTTGGCTGTTACGTAATGTGATTACTTCTCATGGAGGTGTCACATTGTGGTCACGCCCATGATGGGATTAACTGTGAGTAGATGTAAGTTGAAAGGGAGTTTCCTTCAGTGTATGGCCTTCATTGAGTGTAAGCTGACATCCTGGCAAGGCTCAGGGACTTTGTCCTTGTGCTGGCTCCTGCAGCTGGCTCCTGTTCTTCTGACCTCTGGTTCTTGGGACTTGAGCTAGCAGCTCAGCTGCTGGTCTTAGGATTCATTGACTTTCCCAGTCTGTGAACCAGAGCCCTGCTCTCTGACATGCTCATCTTGGGTTCTCCAGACCCTGTAGCTGCGTGAATCAGGAAAAGCCTCTATCCTGACCTGCAGACTTGGGATAGTACAGCTCTGCAATTGACTGAGCCACTTCTTTGATAAAAATCGCTCTCTGTCTCTCTCTCTCTCTGTGTATATACAAGGACTGCCAGGTAAGTTCAAACTTATCCCAGAATAAGTGCTACATACCTCACTGTTGAATGTCACTGCAGTCACCTTTGAGGTACTCCCCTTGGGAAGCTGTGCACCAATGCCAGTGCCTAGTATACCCTTCAGAGCAATTTTGGACCTGTTTTTCTGGAAGGGCCATCAGAGCTGTTGTCATATTATCCTTGATGTCCTGAATGTCATCAAGATGTCTTCCTTTCAAGATTTATCTTCGGGTAAGGAAAAAAGTCATTGGGGGCCAGATCAGGTGAGTAGGGAGGGTGTTCCAATACAGTTATTTGTTTACCGGCTAAAATCTCCTTGACAGACAACTATACATTTAGGTTTGCAAACTTGCCACCTTGCCATCATGCACAATCGTCATTCCAGAAAGAGTCCCCAAATTGCTTTGAAGGGTGGACTAGGCTCTGGCAGTGGTGCATAGCTTCCCAAGGGAAAGACTTCGAAGGTGACTGTAGTGATACTCAGCAGTGATGTATGTAGCACTTGGAGCAATACAGTTTGCAGACTTAATTGTCAGACCTTGTATTTATACACTTTACTGGTTTTGCTTCTCTAGACAACCCAGCCTACGACACGTGAGTAAATATAAAAGACCTTTTTTCCCTCTTATTTTATAAATCACTATGAAAGATAATTTGTGCTTAAATTAAAAATAGTAACAATGTACTATGGAGTTGATAAGACAAATATGCTTAAAACGTATGATAACAATACCACAAAGACTAGGGTGGGAGAAATGATAGTATTTTGTTGTAACATTCTTATGAAAGAAGTGGCATAATATTACTTGATGATAGACTGTGAACAGTTAAAGAAGTAAGCTATAAACCTTAGAGTAATTAATAAAACAGAACAAAGATTTATAGTTAGTAATCTAATAACAGAAGTATGATGGTTAATGTTACATGTCAATTCGGCTAGGCCATGGTTCTCAATATTTTGTCATTACCGTCTATTTTATGATCGAATTTCCTTGAGGGTGTGGTCTGCACCCAGTGTATGTGGCTGTCCTGGCAGAGTTTTTTTATTTTTTCTCTCTCTCTCTCTCTCTCCTGCATTTGAGTTGTCATCATTTGACCTCTGGTTCTTGGGGCATGAGCCAACAGCCTGCAACCTGACTACCTGATTTGAGTTTGTCAGCCCCCAGGGCCATGTGGGTCTGGAGAAGTGTCCAGCCTGATGCCTGACCCACAGATTTGGGACTTGGAAGTCTCCACAACCGTGTGAGCTGTTTCCTTGAACTAAAACTCTGTTGATAATGTTTATATGCATACTTTGATGGTTTTTCTCCTCTAGAGAACCTGGCCTAAGACGATGAGGTAAGGTAAAATAACACGATACTCAGTTCCAAAGAAGGCAGAATTCTAAACAGAAAGGAGGGAACAGAGAAGAGATAGAGTTAACAGCAAATAGCAAGATTTAAGTCCAAACTGTATCAGTAATCACATGAAGTTAAAATGACCTGAACACCCCAAATCAAAAGATATGGGTTGTTAGGTTGGATAAATAGGCAAGACTGAGTTATCCAGTGCAGACAATAGGTCCACTTTAAATATAAGGAAACCCCGGTGGTATAGTGGTTAAGTCCCACAGCTGCTAACTGGGAAGTCTGCGGTGCAAATCTGCCAGGTACTTCTTGGAAACTCTATGGGGCAGTTCTACTCTGTCTGTAGGGTCACTTTGAGTCAGAATTGGCTCAGTGGCAGTGGGTTTGGTTTTGGTTTTTAAATATAAAGTCACCAAAAAGTTAAATGTAAAAGGATGGGAAAAGAAATACCATGCTGATAGTAATAAAACAGGAAAGCTGGAATGAGTAGGCTAATATCAGATTTCAGAGAAAAGACTATTAGGAGGATTCAGAGAGTGATTTTATAATGATAAATGGGTCAATTCATCAAGAGGACATTATCCTAGGTACATAACAAAAGTACATAAACAATTGGTGCATAAATATTTATGTGCCAAGTAAGAGAACTTAAAAACACATGAAGCAAAAACTAGTAGAACTGAATGAAGAATGAAATCCCCGATTATAGTAGGAGATTTCAAAACAGTCTTCTCAATAATCAATAGACCTAGTTGACAAGAAGTCAGTCCAGATGCAGGAGACCTGAACAACACTGTCAGCCAACTTGGCCGAAGTGACGTTTACGAAACACTCTGTGTGACAGTGGCAGAATACACATTCTGTTCAAGTTCACAGGGAGGGTTCACCAAGATAGTCCATATTATAGGCCATAAAACAAATCTCAGTAGATCCTAAAGGATTCGTTCATTCTAAGTATGTTCTTTGACCACAATGGGATTAAATTAAATATCGGTAACAGGCAGTTATCTGGAAAATTCCCAAATATTTGGAAATAATAGGCTTCTAAATAGTCCACTGACCAAAGAAAAAGCTGGGAGGGCAGTTAGAAAGTATTTTGAATTGAATGCAGGTGAAAACACAACATCTAAAAATCTGTCGAGTGTGATAGTTAAGATATGGCTGACCTAAGTCATGGTGTTTTCAATTACATCATATGGGTGCAAATACTGGAAATGAAAAGGAAAGTAGGAAAAGAATCAATGAATTCAAATTGTGGTGCTGGGGAAGAATACCAAATATACTGTAGACTACTTGAAGAGTGAACAAATTCGTTTTGGAAGCAATATGATCAGAATGCGTCTTAGAAGTGAGGATGGCAAGATGTGGGCTCACTTGCTTTGGACACATCATCAGGAAAAGACCAGTCACTTGAAATAGACATTGTGTTTGGTGAAAGAGACGACCAGTGAAGACAAGGGGGATCGTTGATAATGTGGCCTGACCCAACAGCCATCATGATGGATGCACACATACCAGTGTCATCAAGAGGGCACAGGATCAGGCAGTGTTTTGTTCTTTAATGTCTAAGGTAACTTAACAGTAACTAACAGCAAAAACAAGAAGCCAGGACAGTGATCAGAGGGTAATTTATAGCACTAAAGGGATGTATGTCGTGGATTGACATATGTGTGAGTACATTTGACTAGGCCTGGATTGCCAGTATTGTGTGTTGTTCCTCCATGGCATAAACCCTGCCTCTGTGGTCATGAGGGAGGATGGGCAGCAGTTGTGTTGGTGGGACTCCATGTGTAAGATTTTATTGTACCTTGAGGAACCTCTTGGGATACAAAGAAAAGGGAAGCAAGCAGAGAATTGGGGACCTCTTACCACCAAAAAGCAGTGCCAGGAGCAGAGTGTGTCCTTTGGAAAGGACCTGGGGTCCCTGTGCAACAGAAGCGTCCAGTGCAGGGAAAGATGGATGACTAGAGCTGGCCTTTCTCTGGAGCCAACAGAGAAAGCCTTCCTCCGGAGACAATGCTTTCAATTTGGACTTTCAGCTTACTGGACTGTGACAAAATAAAATTTCTCTTTTTAGAGCCATCCATGTGTGGTATTTCTGTTAAAGCAGCACTAGATGACTAAGACAGTTTGTAAGGAAGAAATTTTCACATGAATGATCTCAGCTTCCACCTTCAGAAAAATAAGAGCCAATGAAACCCAGACTAAGGGAGAAAAAGGAAATAATGCAGATAAAGAGCAGAAATCATTGAAATGGAAAACAGAAAAACAATACAGAAAAGTCAGTGAAACCCAAAGCGGGCTCTTTGAGATCAACAGAAGTGATAAACTTTTAGCCAGACTCATCAGGAAGAAAAGAGAAACACACAAGTCATGAATACAGTCACGCTTCGCTTAACGTCTGCAGTACATCCTGTGAAGCAGGATGAGAAGTGATTTGGGTGCTGAGCAAACCTTACAGCGCGCACCGGCAGTGCCAGAGTTAGGGGCCCAGCTCCTCCTCCTGTTCCACCTGCAAAAGAGCCAGGCAGCCTGGGCCGGAGACCTTGCTGCTCCCTGCCCACCAGACAGAGCCACAAAGCTGTGTCCACTGCGGGCTGGAGGCCAGCCTTGGCGGGCATGCAGCTGCAGGCTGTAGGCAGCTGGACTGGGACTTTGTGAGCATCTGGCGTAGGGCACAGGGTGCATGGGATGCGCAAAGAGGTGGCCCGGGGGGCCAGGCAGGGAGTGGTGTGTGGATGCTGGGAGTGTGGCTGGGAGTTGTGGCCCTCCTCTTGCTGCCTCGTTGGTATGACTGCTTCCTGAGCATGTGCAGCTGCCCCCTCTGGAGCTGGGAGCTTGCTAGAGCCCACGGCATGCATGGAGGAGTCATAGCAAGTGCTGCCCTGAGCTGCAGGGCATGAATGACGTCAGCAGGAGGCAGAGACACAGCAGGGATTGGGGTGTCCCTGGAGCTCTGCTGCTTGTTAACTCCAGGGGTCTCGGGTCTTCACACTCTCGGGGGGAGTAATAAACAAAGGGGCCACAGATGTATATGTGGTCACATGTTGCCCAAATGGACAATCTGCAGTGCCTGACTGTATTAGAGATGAGAAAAGTGATTTATTACAGATTCTGTTGGTCCCCACCAGCTGCTCCTCAGGAGAAAGGGTGTGGCAGTCTGCTTCTGTAAAAATTACATCCTTATAAACCCTGTGGTGCACTTCTCCTGTATCCTGTAGGGTCACTGTGAGTCAAAATTGACATGTCGTCACACAACAACAATAGGTATTAAAAGAATATTAAAGTAATATTATGATTAACTTTCTGCCAGTGAATTGTACAACTCAAATAAAGTGGGTAAATCCCTTGAAAGACCCAAACAACAAAAGCTCACTCAAGAAGAAATAGATAACCCCAAAGGCTCCGTACCTATTAAACAAATTGAATTTGTAATTGAAAACCTTCCCACAAATCGGACTCCAGCTCAGGGTGGCCCCACCAATGCATTGCACCAAACATGTAAGGAAAACGTAAGTTCCGCACAAACTCTTCCAGGAAATTGAAGAGGAGGGAACACCTCACAATTCATTTGATGAGGCCAGTCATTATCCCAATACCAGAACAAGAGAAAAAAAGTGGCAAAAGAAGAAGGCAACAGGTCAATGTCCGTTATGACCATAGATGCAAAAGTTCTTAATAAAAATTGAGTAAATCAAATCCAGTTACATGTCTCTGTTATATCATGATCAAGTAGGCTGTGTTCCAGATGCAAGATTAACTTAGCATTTGAAGATCAGTCAATGTAATTCAACATATTAATGGACTATAAAACAAAAATTATCTCAGTAAATGCAGTAAAAGCACTTGACAAAATTCGGAGTCTGTTTCTGATAAAAACTTAGTAAATTAGAAATAGAAGGGAACATTCTCAGACGGGTTGGGACTGCTTCAAAACTTGCGCTAGCCTCGCAGTTACCTCTGCAAAAGACTGCCTTACTGATGACATCAGGGACAAGGCCTCACCATGTCTGCTTCACATTGTACTGGAGATTCTGCTGTTGTTAGGTGCCATCACGTCACTTAAAAAAAAATTAGTGTGATTAGGTGAAAGTTTACAACTGAATTCAATTTTCTGTATAAAACCCCAAGTACCCACATCTCTGCAGCTCTAATCTGCTCTCCTCACCCTGTGACAGCAAACTCTTCTTTTTCACTCTTCCAGGATCCGCTTGACCAACACTGTTCCCTCTTCTCCACCCTCTCCTCTCACCTCTAAAAAGAAACCAGTAGGACAGCCTCATGTGTACGTCAGAGCACAAAGCACACACACAACATGCACCACTCTGTGTCCCCAAGTCCAGTCTATGCTTCGTCTGAAGTGTTGGCTTCGGTACTGGTTTCAGCTCTGGGCTAGCAGTAAGCCTAGGAGCCGTGTTCTCAGGGAAGCTGCCAGGTGGTTGAAGCATCTATTCTGATCTTTTACTCGAGTTCTTAATCTGTACACCTCTTTTGCTCATGCTACGTCAGAAACTCTACATTGTGTCCCCTATCAGGGCTGTCTTCGGTGGTGACTGGGCACCGTCTAGTTCTTCTGGTCCCGTGCAATGTAGTCTTCCAATCTTATGGGCCCTTTTGTCTCTTGGGCACGTTTTTCCTCGTGTCTTTGATGTTCTTGGTTGTCATCTGTTCCAAGTGGGTTGGGACCAACTGTTATTCCTGAGATGGCAGCTTGCTGGCTTTTAAGACCCCAGATACCACTCACCGATATGGAGTGTAGAAGAGTCTCTTCAAAAAAGACTAGTTATGTCAGTTGACCTCACTGTCTTCTGAAAACATTGCCCCCAGACGCCTGTCCCTGCTACTCTGTCCTTTGAAATGTTGGGTTGAATTTAGACAATGTTTAACTTACGGTGTACTCCAGTTATACTGACCTGCCTTTTGCTGTGTGCTGTCGCTCTCTTCTCCTAACATAATTCCTATCGACTAACCCATCTATGAAGAACCCTTTCCCTTCCTCCCCGCCTTGCAGCCATCAAAGAGAATTTTCTTCTGTACGTTAAGTCTTAAGTCCTTAGAATAGTGGTCTCATGCAATATTTGTCTTTTGCAGCTGACTGATTTCACTCAATGTAATGCCTTCCAGTTGATTCCAGGTTATGAGTTATTTTATAAAATCATTGCTCTTGATCATTGCATCGTGTTCCATTGTGTATATATACCGTAGTGTATTCATTCATCTCTTGATGAGCACCTGGTTTGATTCTGTCTTTTTGCTATTGTGGACAGTGCTGCAGTAGACTTCTGTGTACATGCATCTATTCATGTGACAGCACTTATTTCTGTACGATATATTCCAAGCAGTGGGATTGCTGGATCACATGGCATTTCTATCTCTAGCTTTTTAAGGAAACGCTAAATTGCTTTCCAAAGAAGTTGTATCATGTCAAGTTGCTTTTGACTCATAATGACCCTGTGTACAAGAGAATGAAACACTGCCTGGTCCCCTGCCGCCCTTGCAATCGTTGCTATGTTTGGGCTCATTGTTGCGGCCACTGTGTCGCTCTATCTTGTTGAGGGTCTTCCTATTTTTCAAAGACTCTCTCCTTTAGCAAGCGTAATGCCTTTCTCCAGTGACTGGTCCCTCTTGACAACATGTCCAAATTAGGTAAGATGAAGTCTCGTCATCCTCACTCCTAAGGGGCATTCTGGCTGTACTGCTTCCAAGACAGACTTGTTGATTCTGCTGGCAGTGTGGGGCATATCCAGTATTCTTCCCCAGTACTATCGTTCAGACGCGTCGGTTTTTCTTTGGTCATCCTAATGTCCCACTTCTGCATGCATGTGAGGCAGCTGAAAATAGCATGGCTTGGATCAGGTACACCTTAGTCTTTGAGGTGATCTCTTTGCTTCTTAACGCTTTAAAAAGGCCTTTTGCAGCAGATTTACCAGATTCAGTATGTCTGTTTGATTTCTTGAGTGCTCACATCAGTTGCTCAGTGTACAGACTGAATTATGTGTGATGATAGAGTACAACCCGGACACACACCTTCCTGGTTTTAAACCACGCAGTATCGTTGAAGGACTGCCTCTTGGTCTGTGTACAAGTTCCACACAAGCAGAATTAAGTGTTCTGGGATTCTCATTCTTCACAGTGTTATGCATAATATGTTATGACCCACACAGTGGAATGCTTTTGTATAGTCAGTAAAACACAGGTGCACATCTTTCCGGAAACCTGGTGGTACAGTGGTTAAATACTTGGCTGCTAACCAAAAAGTCAGTGTTTCAAACTCGCCAGCTGCTCCATGGGAGAAATATGTGGCAGTTTGCTTCCATAACAATTTATAGTGTCAGAGGCCAACTGGCATAACTAGCCTATTGCTAAGAGAGTCTTCTGCACCCCATATTGCTGAGTGGCATCTGGGGTTTTAAAAGCTAGCAACTGCCATCTGAGGTACACCAAATGGTCCCAGCTCATCTGGAACAGGTGATCACCGAGAACAACAAAGACACAGGGAAAAAGAGCCCAGGAGACAGAAGGACCCGTGTGAATGGGAGACTGTATCAACATGTGACCAGAAGAACCAGATGGTGCCTGGCCACCACTAAAAACAGCTGTGACAGGGCACACAATGTTGAGTCCCTGTGGCAATATGAAAAAAAGAGGGGTGCATCTCAAGAACTCTACTAAAAAAAAACACACCTGATGGTCCAGTGGCCTGGAGGATCTCCTGGGAGCATGGCCCCTAGACCTGCAGCTGCCCCTGTCCAGAAAACACTACTGAGGTCTACTCTTTGGACAAAAATGGAATGGAGTTGAGGACACAATATGACCACATAGTGTATGTACTTTATGGTTCTAGGCATTTATAGGATGCTATCCTACTGGTCTCTTTCTAGATGGAAGAGGACAGGGTGGAGAGGAGGGGACCAGAGGTTGTTGAAAGGATATGACAAGTATAGAATGAAAAGGAGTGTGTTGTCACCGAGCAAGGAGAGCAGAAGGAGCTGCAGATAGGCAGGCATGCAAGTTTAATTTGGATTATAGACTTCCACTTAATCACAATTAAAAAAAAAAAAAGAAAGTTAAAAAATGTATAGCCTCAGAATCCCTATGGGGCAGTTTCGCCATGTCCTTTAGGGTCATTATGAGTTGGAATCAACTAGGTAGCAATAGGTTGGTAAACAGCTTTCTGATAGTCTCTTTTTTGGTTTTTTATTTTTGATTTAATATGACTGAGTGAAAATGTACATTTCTGTATAAATTTACATGCCCACCTATATGCAGCTTTCACTGCTCTCCCTGCCCGGTGACAGCACACTATTCCTCTGTGCTCCATACATGTCTCATCCTCCCAACAGTCTCCTTTCCACTCTCCTTCCTCCAGCCAGAGGTCAGCAGGATGATATCCTATAGATGCATAGAACCATAAAGTGCATCCAATATATGGTCACTCTGCATCACCAAGTCTAATCCATTCGTGTCCAAAGAGTGGACCTTTGTTATGATTTATGGGCAAGGGCAGATTCAGGGCCAGGGGCCATGCTCCCAGAGGAACCTGAAACCACTGGACCATCAACTGAGGTCTTTTGGTGGAGATCTCAGGATGCACCCCTTTTTATTCTTGTGTTGCCAGTGAGACTCAACTTAGCTCCATTGCGGCTATTACTGGTAGTGGCTAGGCACCATCCAGTTCTTCCGGTGGCACCCACTCATGTGGGTCTCTCTATCTTTTGGGTTGTCTTTACCCCATGTCATTTTGGTCCTCGGTGAGCATCCGTTCCTGCTGAGTTGGGACCATTTGCTGTGCCCTCTGATGACAGCTTGGCAGCTTTTAAGACCCCGGACGCCACTCACCAATGTGGAGTGCAGAGAACCCTCTTAGCAAAAAGCTAGTTGTGCCAGTTGGCCTCGATTTCGCCTAAGAGCATGGTCCCCTGCCCCCTGCCCCAGCTACTCTATCCTTGCAATATTGGGTTAAGATGGAAGGGGTTTTCAAGTTATGTTGAAGTCCACTTAATATTGTTCTTGTTTCTGATGTGTGCTGTCACTGATTTCACGCAGCCAGATTTCTAGCAACTATCTAATCTAAACCCTCCCCCCCTCACCCTTCCACCTTCCCCTCCCTTGTAGCTGTCAAAGAGTCTTGTCTTCCATACACCAGTCTGTTTTTGAGATCTTATCGTAGAGGTCTCATACAATATTTATCCTTTTGTCGCTGACTACTTTCACTCAACATAACATCTTCCAGTTGAAACCAGGTTATGAGATGTTTCCTGGAATCATCGTTATTTTTTATCATTGCATAGTGCTCCACTGAGTATATATACCATAGTTTACCTGTCCATTCTTCTGTTGTTGGGCATCTGGGTTGATTCCATCTTTTTGCTATCGTGGACTGTGCTGTGATAAACATTCTTGTGCATGTGTCCTTTGGTGTGAAAAGCCTTGATTCTGTAGGATATATTCCAAATAGTGGAATTACTGGGTCAAATGGTATATCCATATCCATTTTTTTAAGGAAACGCCAGATTGCTTTCCAAAGAGGCTGGACCATTCATTTTACAGCCCCACCAACAGTGTAGGAGAGTTCCACTTTCTCCACAGCCTCTCCAGCATTTGTTGTTTTGTGTTTTTTGGATCATGGCCAACCTTGTTGGGATGAGATGGTATCTCATTATAGTCTTGATTTGAATTTCTTTAATAACTAAAGATCGTGAACATGTCCACATGTGTTTTTTGGCTGCCTGGATCTCCTCTTTAGTGAAATGTCTGTCCATCTCCCTTGCCCGTTGCTTAATTGGATGATTTATCTTCTTCTTATTGATATTTTGTAGTATCTTATAGATTGTGGAGATCAGGCATTGGTCTGACATAGAGTTGCCAAATATTTTTTCCCATTCTGTAGGTGTCCTTTTAACTCTATTATAATATTCTCTGTTTTCAGCCAAGACCCATCTGACATCAGCAGCTCTGTACCTTGTTCCACATCCTCATCTGAATTCAGCTTGAATTTCTGGCAGTTTCCTATTGATGTACTGCTACAACTGTTTTTGAACTATCTTCAGTGTAATTTTACTTGCATATGATATTATTAATGAATTTGCACACCCTGTTGGATCACCTTTCTTTGGACTAGGTGTGTATATATGGCCAGGGGTGGGTTAATCAGTAAGCAGCGCATCCACAGACTTCATTGTGATTACTTACTAATCAGTAGTGCACAATTTTACCTGTTTTTCTCTACATTTGATGTGGTGAGAAATGTGAAAGTATGGACTCCAGATTAGTAAGTAAGTACAGTGAGCTGTGCATATCTTGCTTTTTGGGTAATCCATCCACACATATGAATCTCTTCCAGTTGGTTGGCCAGGTAGCCATCCTCTAGATTTCTTGGTCTAGATGAGTGAGCACTGCCAGTGTTGCATCTGTTTCTGAAACGTGTCAGTCGGTATTCCTTCATTTTGTGGAGTAATGTTGCTTTTCCCCCAGTACCTTCAGTGCGTCTTGCCTTCTTTCAGCAGCATCAACTACCGATCTTGATACTTCCTAAAATGGTTGAATGTCAACCAGTTTTTTTGGTACAGTGACTGTGTACACCTTTCATCTTCTTTTGATGCTTCCTATGCCATTCAATATCTTACCCATAGAATCCTTCAATACTGCAACTCAAGACTTGATTTTTTTTTTTTTTTTTTTTTTTTTATCTTTTCAGTTCTGTTAGCTTGAGAAATGGCACTTTCTTCTCTTTGGGTTTTCTAACTCCAGATCTTTGCACATTTTTTCCAATACTTTGTCTTCTCCAGCAGTTCTTTGAAATCTTCTGTTCAACTCTTTCATTTCTTCATTTTTTCCATTCACTTTAGTTACTTTATGTTCAAGGGAAAGTTTCTGAATCTCTTCTGATATTCATTTGGTCTTTATTTTGTTTTTTTAATGACCACTGGCTTTTTTTGTGTACAATGTCCTTGATGTCATCCTACGACTCTCCTGGTCTTTGGTTACTAGTGTTTAATGCGTCAAATCTGTTCTTCAGATGGTCTGTAAATTCAGGTGGGATATACTCAGGTACAGTGCTGTCAGTGATAGGATAATATCCATATGTGTACAAGGAAGGCCAGTTAATATGACTATTATTCAAATTTATGCACCAGCCACTAAGGCGAAAGATGAAGAGACTGAAGATTTTTACCAGCCTCTGCAATCTGAAATTGACAGAACATGCAAATTGCCGGTCACTGAGATTCAAAAGTTGGAAACAAAGAAGAAGGATCGGTAATTGGAAAATAGAACCTTGGTGATAGAAACAGTGCCAGAGATCTCAGGATAGAATTTTGCAAAACTAACAACTTCTTCATTGCAAATACCGTTTTTAACCAACACAAATGGTGACTGTATACATGGAACTCACCAGATGGAATATACAGGAACCAAATCAATTACATCTGTGAAATGGAAAAGCTCTATTTCAGCAGTCAGAACAAGACAAGATGCTGACTGTGGCACAGATCATTAATTGCTCATGTGCAAATTCAAGTTGAAACTGAAGAAAATTGAAACAAGTTCACAAGAGCCAAAGTATGACTTGAGTATATCCCTCCTGAGTTTAAGGACCATCTCAAGAACAGATTTGATGTGTTGACCACTAATGACTGAAGGCCAGACGAATTGTAGAATGACATCAAAGACATCATCCGTGATGAGAGCAAGAGGTCATTAGAAAGACGGGAAAGAAAGAAGAGACCAAATTCAATGTCAGAAGAGACTCTGAAACTTGCTGTTGAATGTCAAGTATCTAAAGCAAAAGGAAGGAATGTCCAAGTAAAAGACCTAAACAGAAGATTTCAAAGGGTGGCTCAAGAAGACAAAATGAAGTATTATAATGACATGTGCAAAAAGCTGGAAATGGAAAACCAGAGGGAAGAACATGTTCTGCATTTCTCAAGCTGAAAGAACTGAAGAAGAAATTCAGGCCTTGAGTTGCAATAGTGAAGTATTCTACAGGGAAAATATTAAATGACTCAGGGAACATCAAAAGGAGATGGAAGGAATACACAGCGTCATTATACCGGAAAGACCTGGTTGATGTTCAGCCATTTGAAGAGGTAGCGTATGATCAGAAACCAATGCTGCTGAAGGAAGAAGTCAAAGCTGCATTGAAGGCATTGGAAAAAAACAAGGCTCCAGGAACTGATGGAATACCAATTGAGATATTTTAGAAAGCAGATGCCGTGCTGCAAGTGCTCACTTGTCTGTGCCAAGAAATTTGGAGGACAGCTACCTGGCCAACTGACTGGAAGATATCCATATTTATAACCATTCCAAAGAAAGATAATCCAACAGAATGAGACAAGTACCAAACAATATCATTAATGTCACATGCAAGTAAAATTTTGCTCAAGAGCATTCAAAAGTTACTGCAGCAGTATATTGACTGGGAGCTGCCAGAAATTCAAGCTGGATTCAGAAGAAGATGTGGAACCAGAGATATCATTGATGATGTCAGATGGATCTTGGCTGACAGCAGAGAATACCAGAAAAATGTTTATGTGTTTCATTGACTATGCAAAGACATTGAACTGTGTGGATAATAACAAATTATGATTAACACTGCATAAAATGGGAATTCCAAAACACTTAATTCTGCTCTTAAGGAACCTGTATATGGATCAGGAGACAGTCACGCAAAGAGAACAAGGGGACACTACATGGTTTAAAGTCAGGAAAGGTGTGTGTCAGGGTTGTATCCTTTCACCATACCTTTTCTATCTGTATGCTGAGCAAATAATCCAAGAAGCTGGTTTATACGAAGAAGAATGAGGCATCAGGGTTGGAGGGCGACTCATTAACAACATGTGTTATGCAGGTAACACCACCATACTTGCTGGAAATGAAGGAGATTTGAAACACTGATGAAGATCAAGGACTACAGCCTTCAGTATGGATTGTATCTCACTATCAATAATGCAGAAATCTTCCCAACTGGACCAGTAAGCAGCATTGTCATAAATGAAGAAAGGATTGAGGTTGTCAACAGTTTCATTTTACTTGGGTCCACCATCAATGCCCATGGAAGCAGCAGTCAAGAAATCAAAAGATGTACTGCATTGGGAAAATCTGCTGCAAAGAATCTCTTTAAAGTATTGAAAAGTAATGATGTCACCTTGAAGACTAAAATTCCTGTGACCTAGGCCATGGTATTTTCAGTCACATCATATGCATGTGAAACTTGGACAGTGAACAAAGAAGACAGAAGAGGTGATGCCTTTGAATTGTGGTGTTGGAGAAGAATGTTGAATGTACCATGGACCTCCGAAAGAACCAACAGATCTGTTCTGGAAGAAGTACAACCAGAGTGCTTCTTGGAAGCCGAGATGGGAAGACTACATCTTACATACTTTGGACATGTTGTTAGGAAGGATCAATCCCTGGAGAAGGACATCATCAAGTTTGGTAGAGTGGAGGGTCAGTGAGAAAGAGGAAGACCCTGGACGAAATGGATAGACACAGTGGCCGCAACAATGGGCTTAAGCATAAAAACAATTGTGGATGTGGTGCAAGACTGGGCAGTGTTTCGTTCTGTTGTGCATAGGGTTGCTAGGAGTCAGAACTGACTCCACAGCACAGAACAGCAATATACCCAAGGTCACACTTCAACTCTTGTGCACTTGTCTTAATTTTCTTCACCTTCAACTTGAATTTGCATATGCGTGAATGATGGTCTGGTCTACGGTTGTCCCTTGGTCTTGTTCTGACCGATGATACTGAGCGTCTCCGTCCTCTCTTTCCATAGATGTGGTCGATTTGACTTCTGTGTGTGCCACCTGGTGAGCCGCACGTGTATAGCCACTGTTTATATTGTTGAAAAAAGCTATTTCCAGTGAATCCGTTTCTGATTTTGTGAAATTCTATCATGCAGTCTCTGTGTGCTGTTCTAGCCAATGTAATAAGGCAAGAAAAGAAAGTCTTTGAAATTGGGCACCCATTGATAATGAGTCAATTTCGACTCATAAAGACCCTAGAAGACAGGGTAGCACTGCCTCCCGGGGTTCTACACAGGAGCTGACTGCCACATTTTTTTTCTGAGGAGGAAGTCAAACTGCACGTAGGTAATTTGAAATGACTGTCTGCGTAGAAAATCCTACAGACTCTACAGAAAAGCTAGGGATAAATTTGACAACTCTGACAAAACTTTCCAAGACTTTCACACTTAAAAACCACAAACCGTTGCTTAGAGAAACTAAAAAAGACCTAAATAAATGGAGAGCTATTTTCTGTTTTTGGATGAGAAGACTCAGTATTGTGAAGCTGCCTCCCAGATGGGTCTGTAGGTTGAGTGCAGCTCCAGCCATCAGATGCATACACCATGAAGGATTCCCAGAGCTCTTCGCAGGCAGTAGGCTGTCAGTCTCCTTGTCTTAGATGCTGTGCCTTTGGTGAAGGGTTGGGCCCTGGCTGCACAGATCTGTGCTGAGCTGTGTAAGTGTGCAAGGGGCTCCATATGTGCTTCCTGGGCAAGGAGGGACTGCTGGGTGGGGGGAGCAGGGCCAGGTCCCAGAGCTGAGCTAGGAGGGTCCCCAAGGCAGGAGACAGTGGAGAGGGGCCACAGGGAGGCAGAGTTTCACCCAGAAGTTTGATAGTCACTGTCTCTAGATGGTGGGATTATGGATGACTCTTATTTTCTTCTTTGTGTTTTTCTGTTTGACAGATTTGTCGAGTACACTCATTTCCATTGTAATCAGAGATACAACAGTTCCCTAGTTGATTCCTATGAGGTTTCATTTTCAGCACTTCTGTATAGTTTGAATATTTTACAAGGAGATTGTGTTTCTTTTATAATCAAAACTCAAAAGCAGGCAGGCAGCCAGGCAGCCAGAACACTAGCTGTGGGTGAAGCCCTCGGTCACTGTCCTCCTCACAGGCTGGGGAGACACTGAGGAATTCCTGTATAAGGCCATGTCTCAGTAACCAGGATGGGAAGACATGATTCTCTTAACTGTACCCTTTTACCTGTCACATGCCCTTTCAAAACCTGTGACTTTTTATGGGACACTTAGAATGTCTCTAGTTAACACATGAAATCATCCTAGAAAATCTGACAGAAGACTTAACACCTCAGTTCCACGAAGGCAGAGTGGGAACTCTTAATGACTTAATTTTTAATGGGTGCGTACTGCCAGCTGCTGTGAGTCTCCGGGGTTCATTTTTACAACCTGACTCCCAGTGCTGCATCCAATTAGGGAGAGCAGTTAGCAAAGGTCCTCCTCTTCATCACCTGGGTGTGTCCCCATGTGGGCAGCCACTGCCACCAGCTACCATCTCTGATCAAGCATTGGGCGGGAGGGCTCAGCCTGCCGCATTCTCGCTTCAGAGGCCAGCTCCCAGGTAGTTTCTTGTTTTTCTAAATAATACTTTATTGTGTTTTTGGTAAAAGTCTACACGGCAAACCGGGTTCCCTTTTAACAATCTCCATACATGTTATTCAGTGACATTGGTTACGTTTTTCACCATGTGTCACCATGTGTCAGCATTCTCATTATTTCTGTTCAGTTTGCTCCTGTTTCCATTTCTCAGGCTCTTTTATGACTGATGAGTTTCCTTAAACAAACGAGTGTCTGTGATGGATTCAAACTTCCTACCTCTCTGCTTTTGGCTGGAGTGCCTGGGATTTCTGCCCTTTTCCTTCTTTCCTGCGGGGACCACCCTTCTCCTCCTTGTTTTCCCACGTCCCCACCTGGGAGCACAGAGGCCGTGGGCTCAGGCACCATCTCTGCTCTGTGCACGCTGACTCCCCTGGGAGCTGCTCCAGCTCGTGCCTCACGCGCCTTCCCTGGGGACTTGCTGCTGTGGCCTGTGCCTTGCGCACTGCCGCCTCATAGCCCCGCGTACCGTCTCTGAGAAGGATGTCCTGTCTCCAGCGCCCATGCACCGCACATCCCAGCCTCACCCCGTCTCTGTCGATGGCTTCCTGTTTCCTGAGCCTCAGTTACCCACACATCTGTAACAGACATTTCAGGCGGGTCCTTCCTGCCAAACTGGCCCTCTGTCTCCTCTGGGCTTGCCCTCTTAGACTCTGACCCACCCAGCTAAGTGCCCCTCTGTCCCTCCTGGTTTTCAGGTCAGAAATTGGGGACTGTCTGGATTTTGCTCTTGCCTTCATACCCCCCATGAATCCATCAGAAGTCTCGTTGGTGACGCCTTCCAAAGGACTGGTCTCTCTGGCTCCGCTGCCTCTAGCTTGTCTGTGTTGTTGCCCCCTCACCTGACCACCGTCTTGCACTGGTCACCCTCTCTCACCTGGCCTGTTGTGGGGCCCCTTCACTGGTCCCCCTCTGTGTGCCCCACCCCCCGTGTGCTCAGCGTGGCGCCCCAGCTCTCCAGCTGCCTCGGGCTTGCAGACCCCTGGCCGGCCTGACTCACGGTGTGGTTCTGACTTTGCCTCTCACCACTCCGCTACCGTGCTCCCTCTTGCGGCCACCGTGCTCCCTCTTGCGGCCACCGTGCTGCTCCGTGGACGTGCCAGGCCCGCTCGTGTGCTGTCCGCAGGGCTCCTCTGATCCCTGTGCGACCCCCCTCTCGCCCTCCAGGTCTTCCCTCTGAGCTCGTGTGTTCCCTCAGAGGTCACCTCCCAGCCACCCGGCTGGCAGTTCAGCCCCTTCTCCGGGCTCCTGTTGACTGTTCTGGACCGCCTCGGTCTCTACCACTACCTTATTAAACGAGCAATTCTGTAACTAGGAGTCAGCACAAAGCTGGCTCCTAGGAGGCAGAGCTGAGGGGCCTGTCACTGTCCAGCTTCTCCTTTGACTATGTCGCTGGCTTGGTAATTTGCTGCACTGTCACAGAGAACTCAGACTCTACGTCTGGTGATGTGGTTTCTTAGGGTAAAGGATACAACGCCGAGATTACGGGGTAAGGTACATTAACTCAGGAATAATGTGAAGGGGTACTGTTGGAGAGGTTTGGGGAGCACTCCAGCATGGACACCACATCGCTCCTCAGGACGCCGGACTGTAGGGTAGGGGCCCCTGTGTTCTGGGCCTTCAGCAGCCTGGCCATATGCTCGTTATGGGCTACTAGGTGGGCTCCTTCCCAGAAAGGTCACTCAGCAGTCGTACAAGTCCTCAGGTGTGGCCATGCACCCCTGCTGGAGTATCTTTTCACGGGGCCAGGAACAAAGGCCAAGGGCTTGAGGTTAGGTTACTCTTCACCCCACTCTTCCATGCTGTGTGGTTGTCGTGAGGTGCTATGGAGTCAGTTCCAGCTCACAGCAACCCAGCGACGTGCAGCAGAGCAAAGCATGCCGGTCCTGTGCCACCCTCGTGGTCACTCTTTTGGCAGTCCGTGTCTCGTTTAGTACCCTTCTCCAGCACCAGGATTCAAAGGCATTCATTCTCTGATCTTCCTTATTCATTGTTCAGCCTCACATGCATATTCCAAACCACAGAACCCAGCGCACTGCCATCGAGTCGATTCTGACTCGTAGTGACCCCGCAGGACAGAGTAGAACTGCTCCGTGGAGTTTCCAAGGAGCACCCGGCAGATTTGAACTGCTAATTCTTTGGCTAACAGATGTAGCATGCATGCAAGGCGGTTGAAAACGCCAAGCCTTGACTCAGCTGCACCTTAGTCTCCGAGGTGACGTCTTGGCTTTTGAACACTTTAAAGAGGTCTTCGGAGCCACTTGGCCCGTCACAGCGCATCCTTTGGTTGTCTGACAGCCTCTTTCCATGGGTGTCGATTGTTGATCCAAGTAAAATGAAATCCTTGACAGTTTCGGTGTTTTCTCCATTTGTCGTGGCATTGCTTATTGGCCCAATGAGGAGGACTTTTGTTTTATGTTGAGGTACAATCCAGCGTAATCCATCTCGTGCTGAGATTCAGCATGTTCATTTTGTTTTGTGTCTGTCTCCCAGACTGTGATGTCGTCCGTGAAGGCAGGGGGTTTTGTCTTTTCTTTTTTTCACTCGTGACCAATGCCTGGCAAATAACAGTTGCTCAGGAAGTGATGATGGAATGAATGAATGGGTTAATAGATAGGGATATTTGGGCATATTCACTTCCGAGTGTTACCTGTCTCTGACTTTAAAACAAATACAGTGGAGCTTGAAACCGGTAGCATGGAATACTTCATGTACAAACTGTTGAGTGGGAAACTAATTTGCTGTGTAAACTTTCACCTAATACGTGCATTAAAAAAAAAAGTTACAGTGTAGTGCTGGCCAGTGTCCTTCCCCCAGCCCTGCCCCTCCTTCTGAAACGACACCCCCACCTCTTGTTTGATAAGCTTTAGACTTGTGCAGCATTTTCATGTCCGCAGACAAGATTTGGTTTTGTTCTGTATGTTTGAAACTTGATGGTTTCGTACTGCATGTATGCAGCTTGCCTTCTGTGTTTCTGGTTAATTTTTGCTGTTTGAGCATGATAGCTCTATAGATCTAGCCCGCTCATTCTATTTTATTTTTCTTTTCAAGTTGTGCTTGTGAAGAACTTTAAAAAGCTGAGTACTACAAAGCTGACAGTGACGTGCAGCACTTCCCTGCCCCAGGCCACCCAGCTGTAAATTCCCATCCACTTTGAAGTCTCTTTGCCTCCTTAGGGTTAATCCCCTTTGCCGCCTGAGGGTAGACAGGAGTGCCTGTCCTTCAAGTGGTGGCCCGAGGGCCAGGGTCTAGCACACTGAGCTTCCGGAGCACCAGGCTGGGGACCAGCTGGTGGACTCCAAGCTCTGCCTGTCTTGGCTGTGGGCTGGTCGGGTGGAGTGTCCTGGAGGAGCTGGTGATAAAGCTAAAGGCAACGCCTTAAGCCACGTGGCTTATCTGTCCCAGCTCGTCAAACACACAGTTCTCTTTTTAGGGTTTAAAAATACATTCCGAAGTTCCATGAGTACGCATTGGGCTTTTTCCCATGAGCCTCTGGGCCATGGAAAGAAGCCAAGGCAGGAATGCGGGACAGGGCCTCTGCTCTAGGGAAGTAGATGACTTGTTTGTGGGCAGCTGTTTGTTCTCTGATGTCAACTTGTGGTGGCAGGCCTAAGGCAGACTCCATGGACAGGCCTGGCCCTGGGGGTGTCCACACAGGGCCTCAGTGGGCTTCCTGGAGGAGAACACGGGGGCCATGGTGAGACGACTGCTGGGAGCAGGCTTCTGGGGGTGAGCAGACAGGGTACAGACCCAGGGGTTGGGGGTGAACATCAGGACCCTAGCAGTGCTGTTTTTCCTGCACCTTGGAAAGACTTTGGGGACAAGCTCCCTTCAGCTGGCCAGCTCACGCCTTTACATTTCTGCAAGGATATGTTGCGTCTCTTGATACAGCTTTGACTATCAGATAATAGAAGCCTGTCTCCACTGGGAAACCCTAGAGGTATAGTGGTTACATGCTATGGCTGCTAACCAAAAGGTCAGCAGATTGAATCCACTTGGTGCTCCTTGGAAGCTTGTGGGGCACTTCTCTTGTGTCCTATGGGGTCACTATGAGTCTGAAAAGACAACAGCAATGGGTTTTCTCTGACATCTCGACCGGGAGGCTGCTTCCTGGGTGGGGCTGCACTGGGCCCAGGGTTTGGGCTCTTGGTGACATCAGGCTCTCTCTGTGCTTGCCTTGTAGGTGTGGGACGCTGTAGACTTGGGACACTGCCTGCAGACCTACGCCCCGCATACTGAGGCAGTGCGGGCTGCCCGCTGGTCCCCATGCGGCCAGCGCATCCTCAGTGGTGGCTTTGACTTTGCCCTGCACTTAACGGACCTCGAAACAGGTATGCTTTTTGTGTGTCCTTACCCAGAAACCCAGAACCAGCACCCCCAGCTCCCAGAGGTCTAGGGTGGGCTGTTGGCCCTGCCCCGGCTGGGGGGCTCCAAGGTCTCTGCCTGCTGGCACTGCAGCATGTGACAGAGAGCCCTTGTACCCAAAGGTGGAGCCCCAAGGTTGTCTCAGCCTCAGGCTGTGGGGCTGGATAAAGAGGTCACTTTTTAATCAACTTCTGACATTTAATTTGTAGTGAAATAGAGGTAACTTGATCAAAGTGTCCTTTGGCTGGAGTCGGTGTAGAATGCCTATCAGTTCATTAGGACTGCAAGGAGGATTCCAGCTCATGAACCAAGTCTATAGACGAGTTCTGCTCTGGTGCCCACGCTGCAGGCATCTGAGGAAGATGGATTTCTGGGGAGAGATCCTCAGGGGTGCTTGGCGAACAGGTGAGAAGGAGAGAGGAATCAGGCAGGGAATGCTGGAACTCGGGCCTCTTGTGCAGCAGACGCTGTCCCAGCACATTTACCATCCCTGGCCATCAGTCCTGCCCACGGGTCACAGGTGGGCACAGAACCAGGGTGTGGCAGAGCTGGGGCTCAAACCAGGCCCTGACCTTCAGCCTGGGCTCCTCTAATCGCCACATCGTCTTCCACCTCTCTGGACTCCTCCTTGGTCACCTATCTGTGGGCCCTGGGGCAGGAGGACAAGTCGAGCTTAGGCCAACTCCCAGTGCTTCCATGTCCCCTGCTCAACTAGGTCCAGAGGTGGCACTGGGGCCCATCTCTCCCAGGGGCCAGCAGGAAGGAGATGAGAATTCTGGGTTCCACATATGCATCTGTGCCCTGCAGTCTCCCATCCAGGCCCCACATGCCCCGTAGCCTCTGTCCAGGCCCCCCACTCCTTCTAAAGTGGTTTCCACCAGTGTTCTCAACTCACACAGGGCTCTGGGTCCTGGACCAGTAAGCAGCCAGGGTCTGCCTTGAGTCAGCTGGCCCCATACTCCCTCTGAGATGGGTTCTGCAGGTACCTATAATCCATGCATGGCCCAAAGGCATAAACCAGTAACCAGCAGCAAGGTTCCAAAAGGCAGTCTACTGCGTGTGTGTCCAAAGAGCCACTCTTGGTATTGGGGACACACAGATGGGCAAGACCCAGTGTCCTGAGAAGCTCACGGGTACTGGGGAGACACGCCTGCAGAGTGAACTCTTGTAAGGTGGTGACGGGGCAGGGTAAGAAGCTGTGAGTCTATGTCACCAGCAGTGCCCACAGTGAGTGCGTCGCCTGCCCCCTGCCCACCTGCCCGTGGAGTGAAGAAGTGACATGCATTCTCACCCGTGTTTTCCCAGCTTCAGAAGCGGGTGATGCTGTCAGTTCGTCAGATGCAAATCTGTCTGATGATGTGGCCAGATTCATAGTGAGCTTTTGTCATCTGTCTTTTCAGTCACCAAATGTTAAGCTAGCAAATGCTGGTGTGAGGGTGAGTGTGTGTGTTTAGGTGTTTGCCTGTGTGAATATGTATGTATGTATGTCTATGTATGTATGAGTGTGAGCAAGTGTGTGTCTATGTATGTCTGTGTATAGGTGTGTGTATATGTGATTGTACTTACATACAAACAAACTACCTGTGTTTGCATGCCAACATGACTGTGTATGTGTGTGCGTGTACATGTGCGTCAGCATGTGTATGAGGGTGTAGATGTGCCTGACTGTGCAAGTATATAAGGGTACACAGGAGCATTAGGTGAGAGTATGTGTAAGTGTGAGTGTGTGTGTATATATGAATGTGTACTTGACAGTGTGTGTGCATGGAAATGTTTGTGAGTGTGCACATGTGGGGGTGCATTAGTGTGAACATGCATCCATAAGGGTGTGTGTACGTGGAAGAGTGAGCGAATGTGGGTCTTGTGTGAGTGTGAGACTGAGGGTACGTGTGAGGGTGTGTATGTGTGAGACGGAGTGGACGGGAGTGGGAGGGTATATGTTGGAATGTGTGTGGATGTGAGAGTGTGTCTCTGTATGAGTGTGTATGTCTGTGAGAATCATGTCAGACTGTGCGTGAGTGTAAGTGTGAGTCAGTGGATGTGGGTGTGAGACTGAGTGTGTAGTTGTGAGACTGTGAGTGTGAGAGCTGGTGTGGGCCTGCGAGGGCTGATGTCCTCGGGCGCTCCTGCGAGCTGAGTGAGGGTTGCTGCAACAGGTGGCTGGGGGTGCGGCTGCTGAGCTGGGAGCAGGCAGGCGGCTGCCGGGGTCTCCGGGCTGGGCGGGGGTGGCTGCATCCGGGGTGGCTGCATCCCGGCTCCCAGAGGGCAGGAGGCCGGGACCAGGGGCTGGGGGAGGCGGAGCCGGCTGCTTGCCCGCTCTCGGGTGGGCCATGGAGGGAGGACAGCTTGTCTTCTGCTGTGGGGCAGTGAGTGGCACAGAAAGCCAGGCAGCCTCGACCCCACCCTCTCGGGCTTTGCCCCAGCCAGGGAATGATTGAGGGTGTCTCTGCTCTGCCCTGCTGGAGATGGTGTGCCTCTGCCTGTGGCCTGCTTTCATTTACACAGCAGTTACTCATTGAGCACCAACTGTGTGTGGGGGCTGGTATGGCATGTCCTTTGCCCCTAGGGAGGGTCCCTCCTGCCCTCAGGCAGTGTTTCTCTTCCCAGGGATGGTGCTGGTGTCCTTGTCTGTCTCCCTGGGGGCTCCTGGAGGGTAGGCCTGTCCCTGTGGTCTTCGTGTCTCTGTTGCCTGCCCAGGGCCAGCTTGGAGCAACCCTCAGTATGTGTGGACCGGACACAGCTGAGATGGATGCTGCTGTACCTCCTAGTTGGTGAACCCCAAATCCGCCAGGGGCTGCAGTAGGAGAGGCCCTCCTCTATCCCCTCCTTGCTGGTTCTCCTACCCCAGGATGTGGGGCTCCCTAGGTCGTAGTCCAGGCCTTGATGGGCCCTCTCTTTTGCCGTGACCAGGTGGGCATGGGCAGCCCCCGACTTCCGGCAGCTGTGACTGGTCTTGTCTTTTCTCTTCCCCGAGTCTGATCTCGCTTCTAGTCCATCTGCCTCCTTCGTCCTTGGTGATTGGGCTTTTTCATTTCACTCTAATTAGAGCTCCCTGCCAGCAGCAGGCCGTGCAGGCATCCTGGCCGCTTGGGGGATTAGTCACTCGGTGCCCATCACCGCTAATGGGGCCTGGGCGCCAAGGCCATTTATCCTGGTGTCCTCAATCAATACAGTTAAAAATCTGAGGGTTCTAAACCGTCAATATACAGCCTGAAATATGGAGGGCCAGCCACGTTTTATCTGGGTAATTTATAGTTCTGACGGGCTGCTGGCTTATACAACAGCCATGAATCAACACTGAAGTAAAATCTGCTCGCAGATTCATTATTTTCAGGGCTCCCGTTTCAGCCTGTAATCTTCCTAACAGAACTTCCCGGGTGCGTCAGGCTGAGCTGGCCTCGGGGACCTGGTGGCTGTGACGCCCCCTTTGTGAGTCAGCCGCCCTGTAGACCAAGCTGGTCTCCTCAAAATCCCCCTGGCCCGTGTCACTCTAAGCCGCACTGTTAGGGTTTCTCTAGGTTCAAGCCCTGGTCAGGTGCTCGGCCTGACAGCGGTAGGGCCACCCTGTCCCTGCTGTTCCCTGGAGCCCTGGCTGGTCTGAGTACCCTGCCCCTGTCCCCTGCCACGGGCAGAGCTCAAGGTGTCTGTGATGTGCCCTCTGATCCCAATCCTGGCCCCTGGGTGCCATGGGAGGAGTGGGGCTGACCAAGCTGGTCTCCTCAAAATCCCCCTGGCCCGTGTCACTCTAAGCCGCACTGTTAGGGTTTCTCTAGGTTCAAGCCCTGGTCAGGTGCTCGGCCTGACAGTGGTAGGGCCACCCTGTCCCCGCTGTTCCCTGGAGCCCTGGCTGGTCTGAGTACCCTGCCCCTGTCCCCTGCCACGGGCAGAGCTCAAGGTGTCTGTGATGTGCCCTCTGATCCCAATCCTGGCCCCTGGGTGCCATGGGAGGAGTGGGGCTGACCAAGCTGGTCTCCTCAAAATCCCCCTGGCCCATGTCACTCTAAGCCGCACTGTTAGGGTTTCTCTAGGTTCAAGCCCTGGTCAGGTGCTCGGCCTGACAGCGGTAGGGCCACCCTGTCCCCGCTGTTCCCTGGAGCCCTGGCTGGTCTGAGTACCCTGCCCCTGTCCCCTGCCACGGGCAGAGCTCAGGGTGTCTGTGATGTGCCCTCTGATCCCAATCCTGGCCCCTGGGTGCCATGGGAGGAGTGGGGCTGAGTGCGGTGTAGTTCTGGCTCCCTGTCTACCTCACTGGGTGGTTGTGGGTGCCCCTCACCTTTGTCCCACCTCCTTGACTCTGGGCTGTTGAGGGGGAGAAGCTGGGGCCTAGTCGTCAAGGCCCATGCAGAGGCCTGGCTCTTGATGCGTCCGTAGCAAAGGCTCACTGCCCATCCTTGCTCGCAGTGAGTGTCAAAGGGGTCCTGGGTTCTGGGGAGCTTCTCCACATGGGGCAGCTCTGGGGGTTGGTCCTGGAGCCCTGTCAACCCCCACTGCTTACCATGTGGCCCTTGGTCTCACATGTAGGACTTGGGGCAGACAGTGAGGAGGGCTTGGTTGTTGGCCTCTCCTTCCTGTCTGCTGCTCCATGGCATAGGGACCTGATATGTGGTCACAGCCAGTGAGGAGATGGCATGTGCCTTGAGTTAGGGGGCATGCACACCTCCCAGCTCCTGCCCCTCCTCCTCTCTGCACAGCTCCGAGCTTGTTGCCGGGGGATGTCTCAGGTCCTCTTTCCCCAGACAGCCCACTGCTTGCCACAGTGCTGTTCTCAGCCCTACCAGCCCCTCCCGACCCCAAGATGTCCCTGTGCCACTTGGTAGGGGTCACAGTGCCCGGGGATGCTCTGCCAACAGGGACTCGACCCACTGCTGGCTGTTTACCTCATTTCCTAGGATGCACATTCTTCTCTTGTGATGAGGCCTGCATCATAGAACTACTGCAAAGAAGGCCTGGGGCCCCGGGCTGTGTGCTGGCTCTTGGCACTTGCCTGTCTGCCGCAACGACTCGAAGGTGTGTTTGACCCTTGACGTGTGTTAGATGGTTGTCTCCACACTCTTCTACAATAGAAGTATTTTATTTCATTGACCCAGAACCCAAGGCCAGCGTGTTCAGTGACTTACAATAGGCCACATAGCCAGTAGCCACCGAACGGTCATTCAGACTCTGGTCCAAGTGGCAGCAGAGACCTCTGACCCACCTCTCATCGTCATCCCTGCATTGGACAGTCTGCGGATCTCAGTGCCTCCTGGCCAGCTGGCTATTGACAGCTGCTCTCCACTTGCAGAGAGAGCACGAGGCCTGGGGAAGAGGATGGCCTGGCTGCGCCTCGTCATCCCTCTGATTAAGTGACCAGCTGGAGGATGCTTCTCGGCTCTTGACAGCTGCCAGTCTGGTGGGGATGCATTAGCCCTGTCATCTCAGAGCACTTGGCATAAGAAGGGCTCAGATTAGAACCATGGTGGAGAGCGCCAGGGGCTCCCGGGGCTTCTGAGGAGAGGCCGAGAAGGAGGCTCCTTGTGGGCTTGAAAGCCTTTCAAGTGAAGCTGCTCTGCTGCCCCTGGAGAGGGACTTGTGGGGACATGGGCTTCCCTGGCTAGCCTTTTTGGCACCTGCCCCCTGGGACAGACTCGCCCAGGTGTCCAGATCACATATGGAGATAGGAGGGCAGACACAGGGCACCTGGTGACTGAGAGAGACTCACCCGGGTGTCTTCTGGACATACAGAGACAGGAGGGCAGACACAGCCGGCGTGGCTCCTGTGGGGTGGGTACCCTGTGTTCCTTGTCTGTTAGTCCTGGAGGTTTTTGACATCTGACAGGCTCAGAAGTGGAGGTCCAGGGGTCTAGCCGAGGTCTGAGCTGACCCTGTTAAGCCATCTTGTCTCAGAAACAGCTGGGCTGGCCCCCCCTCCCCACACCGATGCAGACTCCTACCCTACTCTGGGGTCCCTTTTCCCTTTAGTCTGTGACCCCACTTTCTCCTTCACTCTTTGGACACTCCTTTATAGTCTCTGCTCTCAGATCCGCTTTCCTGGGATCCTGTTTCAGGGCCACACCGTCTCTCTCCCTCCCTCCCTTTCTGGGCACACCATGTCCTTTTTCCTGTGCTTTCACCCTCTGGAAAATTCTCTTACCTGGGTCAATCTCGTTGTCTCTCCCTTTTCCCATTCAACCTCGGAGCGAGAAGCAGACCCTAGTGACGGATATTAAATCAGTTATTAACTTCACTAGCGGACATTGGCAGCCGCCTTCCCCAAAACTTTCGAAACTGCCTAAAGGTCCTTTCCACAAGTCCACAGATGTGACAGCTGTCTCATCCTGCACCTGTAATTACACTCGTGCCAGTCCTCTGGATAAGTCACAGATGGTTCGAAGTCACCAGTGCTGTTCCTCTGTAGCTTCTATATGTGGGGGTGGCTGTGTTGTCTCTGTGGCCGTGTGTGTTCTTCCTGGCAGTGGTATTGCCGTCCTCCACCTTCTGAGTTAAGGTGACCTTTGCTGCATGGTCCTGGAGCCCATGCTATTTGGGCCTAGACGGCATGTTCACTGGTGGGATAGCAAGTTCTGAGCCCCAGGAAGCCTATCTACAAGCGACCGATGGGGACACAGCTTGTTGCAAGTTGAGAATTTGTTTCTCTTTTCTATTTTTTTCAGTTTTAGAAAATTCCCAACATACAAGAAGGAGAGACAATAGCATAATGAACCTGTTGTAGCTGTCCCCTGGCCTCAGCAGATGTCCCCATTTGGGCAGGCTGGGCTCCTCTGTGACCCACCTTTTTTGCCTAAATTACTTAGAGAAGTGATCAGTTTTTAAAGATATTTAAACTACCTAAATTGATAGGTCACATGCATAGGTGCTGTTATGGATTGAATTGTGTCCCTTCAAAATGTGTGTCCACTTGGCAGGGCCCTGATTCCCAGTACTGTGCGGCTGTCCACCGTTCTGTCACCTGATGTGACTTTCCTACGTGCTGTCAGTCCCACCGCTGTGTTGTTAACAAGGTGGGATTAGAGGCAGTTGTGTGAGTGAGGCAGGACTCAGGGTACAGGATGAGGTGGTATACCGAGTCAGTCTCTTCTGACATAGGAAGGAGGGAAGCCAGCGGGGGGACAGAAGAACTTCATGCTACCAAGAGTGATGAACCGTGAGGGGAGGGTGTCCTTTGGACCTGAAGTCTCTGTGCTGAGAAGCTCCTAGACCGCAGGAAGGTTGATGACAAGGACCTTCCTTCAGAGCTGACAGAGAAGGCCTTGTGCCTGGAGCTGTCCCTCTGAATTCAGACTTCCAGCCTCTTGGACCATGAGGGAGTAAGTTTCTGTTTGTTAACCCACTTGTGATATTGCTGTTATAACAGCACTAGGTGACTGAGACGTTGTCCACTTGTGTTTCAGTTACAGCAGCACTGAATGCCTGAGACACCATCCACTGTGATGTTTCTGTCACAGCGGCACTGGGTGACCGAGACACCTGCAGGCCCTGCTGATGGCTGTCACTGAGCACAGTAGTACCACCCAAGGGAAGAGGGCCCGAGTGGGGGCCACGGGCCAGGTGCGAGTCATGGTTGTTGTGTCACTCGTGCCAGCCCACCTCTGCTCTCTGGGGACAGGTGCCCTGGCTGCGCCTGTTCTTCAGATGAGGAAACTTGGGCTCCGAGAGGCTGAGGATGTGAACGCGTGCTGGGCCTGTCCCACACACCCCAGAGCGTCGCTTCCTGCCGGCCTCAGGCAGAAGTGCTTCTACAAACATACTTTAGGAATTGTGTGTAAGTACTGTGAAGACTGAGCATGTGTGTGTGTGAGAGAGAGACTGAGGGTGAGAAGGGGAAGGAGGAGGGAAGAGAGGGAGAGAGAGCAAAAACTTTGGAAAACACACAGAAAGTATAATGAAGAAAGAACATGGTGACGTGAATTAAAGTCATTAATGCCTTAGCTCAGTGGCCGGTCTCCTGAGGCCTCGGCTGTGTGGTGTTTCATTGAATCTCCAAATCTTTGGGTTACCAGCCATCCTCAGCAGGGTACTAGTTCCCTTGGGCTGTTGTGACAAAATTCTACAAATGTGTTGTCCCATGGTTCTCGAGGCTGGTGCTGTTGTCAAGGTTGCTGTCTCTGAAGTCTCTAAGGTGAAATCCATCCCCTGTCTTAGCTCCCACAGGCCCCAGGCATCACATGACAGCTTCCTCTGTCTCTCTGTGTCTCTTCTCTTTTATAAGACACCACTCAGCAGGATTAGGACTCCAAACCCTGGTGGTGTAGTGTGTTAAGTACTACAGCTGCTAACTAAAAGGCTGGCAGTTCGAGTCCAGCAGGCGCTCCTTGGGAACTCTATGGGGCAGTTGTACCCCATCCTATAGGGCTACTGTGAGTTAGAATTGACTCAGCAGCACAGGGTTTGGTTTTGGGGTTAACTGCCATCTGGGAAACCCAGGTAGTGCAGTACTTAAAGCTGCATCTGCTGCCCAAGAGGTCAGCCGTTCAACTCTACCAGGTGCTCCTTGGGAACTCCGTGGGGCAGTTGTACTCTGTCCTCTGGGGTCACTGGGAGTCAGGATCATGTTAAGGTGACTGATGACATCCTCAATGATTCATTTTCAGAAAAGCTCACCTTCACAGGTGCTCAGGGTTAGGACTTTGACATGTCACTTTTGAGGGACACAATTCAATCCACAGCAGCAGGCTTCTTTCCCCCTCTTCCCATCTCTTCTTCGTGGGGAAGGCAGAACCCAGCCATAGAGAATTCCGTGTTGTGTTTTTTCAAGTAGGTAACAAACCCCCAAGGTTTAAATTCCAGAAGGTAAACACAGCAGACAGTGAGACATCGCACAGCCCCAGGCCTTCCTGCCTGGTGCAGCTGACATGAGTGGTCCTGGGGTCCGTCTGCACTCTGTCTCACTGGCCACCCCGGTGTCCTCAGGCAGCAGTCCCCACGCCTTCTGCAGCTTTCATAAGGTGTGAGTTCCTTTAGAAACAAAGATGTCCTACCTTTCATGGGGGGTTGGAGGGGACAATAAAAGCAGCGGCTGAACTTGTGTGAAGGCGGCTGCTACAACTACCGTTTCTTCTGCTGTGACAGTAGCTACGGCTGCTGTTCCCAGGCCCTGTCCTTCACCCGAGGCTGACGGACTGCCTTACTGACTTTATTTCTAATCCTCACAACAACCTTGTGGAGCACTTCTTTCACCCCAGGGTGACACCGAGGACAGCATGAGCTGGAGAGGGCTGCTGGGGGAAGCCAGTCCTTGACTCAAGGGATTGCTTTGGTCTCTTTGACCCTGAGATCAGGACTCTGCCCAGCTCAGCAAGATTGCCCCTGCGTCTGACACACTGAGTCTGATTTGGAAGTTAGTAAGCTCCTTTCTTGTTAACTTTGCGTCAGGGTGGTTAAATTTATAGCTGGCTGAGTAACTCTCGGGGGGTGCTTGTAACGACATTGACTTGAGCGCAATGAGTCATGTGCCTACTGCCTGGGAACACAAGCTCCATCACTGTGAGCCAACAACGTAAGACCCCCGTCAGTATTTCCCCCCCGTTGGTGAGTCTGTGGATGTGATCCAAGGTATAAGGAGATGGAAGGGTCATGAGTACTTCTGAGCGGTGGAGCTGGGGTGCAGAGAGCTGGGCCCTGGCGTCAGTTGAGTCTCCATCCCACTTGTGTGACTCTAGGTGAGTCTCTTCACCTCAGTGAGCTTCTGGTGCCGCAGCTGTGACGTGGGTTCATAACGCACTGCAGAGGGCTGTGGCAGCATCAGCCGTCACCTGTGGACTGTAAGCTACATGGCAAAAGCATCCTTTAAGCACCCTGGAGAAGGGCGAGGAGCTTCCTTCTCTTTTGCTACACTGGGGTTCATCTGACCTGTAATGTCTCTTCCATGCCTGTAACTGGGCTGGGTGCTGGCCATGTAGAGCAGAATGGGGGCCCAAGGGGGCCTGGAGCCCGGCGTGGCGGTAGGGCTCCACGTGTGGTGGTGGGTGGTGGTGCTGCCATGGCCGTGCCGTGATGACTGCAGGCCAGTTCCACAGCTCGTCCCTGCGGATGAAGACAGGACGAGAAGGCAGCACCAAGCATTTAGCAGCCTGGGTTGCCAGCCGCCTTCTCATGGAGCCAACAGTGATAGGCATCAGGAGGCATCACGGTGCCCAGAGAACAAACTGAGATTCAGCATGGTGCTTAAAAAAAAAAATTCTGATTTAACGTCAATGTACTTTTTATTTGTATCCTTATTGATTCGAGTCGGTGAAGAGGTGAGTTTCCCTAACTCCAGGAGGATCTGAATAGTTCAAGATCAATGAAGTCAGGATTAGTGGATTAAACATTTCAGAACTCAATATCCTATAACACACACACAGCAAATAACTAAAATGTCCTGTGGCAAACAGGTAAACAAGTGTGCCAGCTGTCAAGGTTAAAGATTATGTAATAACAGCTCACCACTGTGCCTGAAGTAGCATCGCCTGGGAGCATCTGACAGCCGAGCTACTCACTCCGTGAGAAAGCACCACCTGCGAGCAAGCCCAGCAAGAACGGACCTTCACCTCCAACGTGCCGATGTTCAGGGTCAGGATGTGTTACCGATCGATGCTGTCCGTGTCTGTGGGTCTTAACCCTACTGCGGTACTCACTCCTGCTTGGACCCTCATACCAGACAGTGATGGCTAGGATCCTGATTACTGGGCCAAGGTCATGTTCTAGACTTCCTCATCTGGTGGAATATTCCCTTTGTGTTTTTCATTAAATGCCTGGAAGCCCTTGAAAAATGTGAAAGTCTTTTTGCTTCAGGTAGTTTTAACAAAGGAAACTAGTAAAGGACTAGTTCTTGTGAGGTTAGGAGAACAATACAAATGATATCTTCTTCTAAATGAGGAATTGTAGTACTAGAAAGATACAGGTTCTCTGTCTCTTTAGGGAGATGAGGAAGAATAATTTTTTCAGAAATAGATCTTTTTGTGAATCATTATCTTCTAGCAGTTCAGTTTTCCTTTTTCCTCCCATCTTTTACCCTCATCGTTGGCACAGCATATTACTGCACTTTTTGAAGAAACATATGGATCTTATATTGCCATTTTGAATCTAAGCATGTGATTATATTTCATGGTCCTTGAAACAAGGACACCAGTTCCTCCAGGCAGATAGAATGTGTTCTTCCCTTTGGACTTGACCATCGGCAGTGAATTCCAGGTAAGGAAGAAGCTGGTCATTGAAAGCTCTCAGCAGAAGGCTCAGTGGTCACCATCATGGGGACAGACTCTTGGCTCACCTGGCCTTCTCACTATTGGAGGGCTACAGAGCTGTGTCCTCCTTTTCTGTTGGGGAGAGGTGATAGTGGTCCCCACCATCAAGCTTCCGATGACTCCTCAGCTGCTTAACTTAAGTGGGTGCCAGAGGCCTGTGGGTACAGGGACAGTGCTCATTCCTGGGTGCCTCCGGTTAGTGCTGCTTCTGAGTCTTTGGGGTGAGCGCTCTGTGTTGACAGTGAGATGGGACATCCCCTCTGCTCAGCTTTCCTTGGTTGGGGGTGTCGAGTGTGCTAACCGGACATGTACATCATGGCCTATTCACCATAATTGCCAAGTGTCTAGCTTAAAAGGGAAGAAAGAGGGTAGGTTCTCGGTGAGTCCCTGGAAGGGATAATAAAAGCAAGCTTGAAGAACACCAGATGTCCAGTTAGATGAATTCACCTGGAAGCCAGGCTTTGTCTGAGAGTGTTGCTTGTCTGTGGCACTGTAGGGGGATGAGGAGGCACGTATCCCTCCCAATTCTGCTCATTTCTCTGATGATTAAAATGCAACTTATTTCTTACTGAAACAGTATTCTAATGAAAATACTAATAATAATCTAAAAAGTTGTTTAATCACCCTAGGAAGCACTCGTTTCATCTTAGTGACTCTCTTTCCAGTCTTTGTCCATATCACTTCTTGTTCGATTTTCCTGTCTTTAATGAAACAAGTGTCACCAGCTTTGTCCCTCCTGCTACAAGCTCTACTTGAGGTCGTGATTTCATGTGGCTTGCATGTGACTGAATCACACCCCTTGCGGTTGTGCTTTCATGTGGCTCGCTGACACTGCACTAGGCAATGGCTTGTATGTGGCTGAATCACTCCCCGTGGTGGGCGGTGAGGTTGCTCTTCACATCGCTTCACCATTCCGGATTATGTGACCCAGAGTGGTTTGCCTTGGACTACACTGCTCATGAAATAGGATGGATGTGGTGGCACAGTGGTTAAGGGCTAGTTCAGATCCACCAGGCCCTCCTTGGAAACCCCGTGGGGCAGTTATGTTCTGATGTATGGCGTAACCATGCATCAGAACCAACAGGTTTTTTTGAAGGGGGATGAATTTGAAGAGCTTCATACACTGCATTTTGCAGCAAAATAGTTAAAAGGCCTTTCTGGACTTTGAACGTTATAGTATTCATTCCCCAAAAGTCAGTTGTTTCTGGAATATTCCCTGGTGATGAGTGTTTGTCAATTGTACATCCCTAGAAGGTGTTAGGAGACACTGGTGGCATAGTGGTTAAGTGCCACCTCTGCTAGACCTAAGGTCAGCAGTGTGACTCTGCGAGGCGCTCCTTTGAAACTCTGTGGAGCAGTTCTACTCTGTCCTATAGGGTCGCTGTAAGTCAGAATTGATTCAGTGGCACTGGGTTTGGTTTTTCTGGTTTTCAGAAGGTATTAAGGAAACCCTGGTGGTATAGTGCTACAGCTGCTACCAGAAGGTGGGCAGTTCAAATCCATTAGGCACTCTTTGGAAACTCTATGGGGCAGTTCTACTCTGTTCTCTAGTATCACTGTAAGTCAGAATCAACTTGATGGCAGTGAGTTTGGTTTGGGGTAGAAGGTATGAAAAAAAAAATCTACAGACAGTCCTCTCATCAAGCTAATGGTTAAGTTTTAGCAAAGACCTGGAGAGTGGTCGCTCTTCGAGGAATTTGTATTATGGAGAGATCTTTTTTCTTGTTAGCACCAGAAAATACATAAATTGATAAAGCTTGTGGAACACAATGTGTAGCTTAAATGACATTTCTTTTGGTGCTGATCTAGGCAATGAAAATAAAATAAGCAAAATTATAAAACATTCCCAACTGGTTGAATGCTAGCAAGGTGGCAAAGAGAAACCTAGTGGGAGGTTTTTCTTCTGGTCGAGTCTACAGCCAATCATAGACTGCAGCTGAACAGCTTTGGTGATAACCATTGCAGGGATCATTTTGAAAACAGATTTTTTTGTTGTCCTTTGTGATGTGATTTTTGTTACCAGAAACGATGGGAGTGGGTCACTTACTGAAACCTGTGCTATCTGTGCCCTTAGCAGTGGAATCTGTGGGTGGTACAGACAGTGAGGTGCTTGGCTGCTGAGAGACCAGAGGGTGGAGCCCACCCAGAGGCACCTCGGAACAACGGCCTGGCCACCTGCGTCTGAAAATCCAGCCGTTGGAAACCTGGTGGAGCCCAGTTCTGCTCTGACACATGTGGGTCCAGCACGGGTCAGTGTCGACCTGACAACAACCGCTTAACCTGGAGACAGTGTTTTTCTAGTCTGTCTGTGTCTTCTAAGGGACACTTTTGGTGGCTTTTGAACCAATCATGTTAAAACATAAAATGCAATGCCTCTGATCAGTTGTAGCACCACTATTTGGTGTCAGGGGAAGTGGAACTGGACCAGCAAAATTCCTCAAGACTTTTTGCCTCCTTGATGGATGGAAGTGGAAAAAAATCCCCTGTGTCACTAGTGGTCAACATCGTCCATTGGGGCCCATGGATCTCTGGGACAGATTGTGTCAGTGAATACATGGAACCTGGAACCAGACTTTTCAGTGGTGGGGTTCCATGGGCCAGAGGCAGTCCAGGCATCTGTGGGAGTCTATGAAGTCTCCTCCTGCTCGGCTTTGGGGGAGCAGAAGGCACCATGCCAGGTGTGTGAGTCTTGCATGACTTGGCTGGCCAGTCTGGGGAACACATGTTCAGATGGCTTCCTGGGACTGGGCTGGTTTCACCATGCCACTCAGTGGGATTACACATGAGCTGATCAAAATCATAGTGAGTGCTCTGAGGCCAGAGCAGGGCTTCAAACCATTTGTTCCAATTCAAATCCCTGCTGAGAATTTGCATATCTGTCAAATTCCCAGAAAGTTATACATACCAGTCACCTGGGGATGTTGTTAAAATGTAGATTCGGACTCAGTATATCTGGGGCAGAAATGCAGATTCTCAGCAAATACTTGGCATAGGTTCAAACCAGAAGAAACTGGTTGGAAACTCTGGATAAAGAGTAGCCCAGGGCAGGGCAGAGAGACCCCAGGGTTTATGCTCAGGGCAGAAGACTCACACCTGAGGCTAATCTTCCCTAAACTTTCAGTATCTCTCAAGTTTTGATAGCTTGCCTCCCTCCAAAAGGCTTCAGTGATAAGAAGATCTTTTCCCCAGGTGTCTGTAGACACAACATTTGCACAAGGCTCACGAGTGCTTTGTAATAGTTTTAGGATAGACACTTGAAGATCAAGGACTGTCACCAGTCCTGGAGGACTAGGGAGACCCTATGCTCCATACCACCCTGTCCATCCTAGGACTGTGGCTGCTGTTATACTGTGCCCTGTCACTTACTGCCCTCTGTGTCCTGCTGCCACCATCTGCTACCCTCTGCAGCAAGTCACCCATTGGTTCTTATCGCGGTGTGATTGTGAGATGGCTGATCCTAAAAGAAATCACTCTGGAGTAATCTCTCTTTGGGTTTTTAGCCTGCCAGATAAATAATCTGCTGTATTAACTGTGCCGCCTTGGAGATGTTTCTTAATCTCCCTGAGCCTGGTGAGGTGGGCTCAGAGTCGTTGTGCAGCTTAAATGAGCTAATACGGGTAATGCTACAGAGCTTGTCCAGGACAGCATTCTGGGCTGTCTAGCTGAACTGCTGGGGAGTCAGTTAATCAAGGTCAGGAGGGCGGAGGGGGGACAGGGTTGGCTAGGGAGTGAGGGTCAACATTGTGGCAGCTGCCCGTGCTTCTGGAAGTTTCCACTGGGCCCCATCAAGGTCTGGTGGGTTATATGTGCCCATGGGCTCCACACTCCCGGGACAGTTCAGTTTTATGATGCTTATTGTATTACCTAGATCTTATCTAAGACTCTCTTCTCTTTTTCTGTTGTAGGGACCCAGCTGTTTAGTGCTCAGAGTGACTTTAGAATCACTACCTTGAAATTTCATCCAAAAGACCACAACCTTTTTGTCTGTGGAGGCTTCAGCTCTGAAATCAAAGCTTGGGACACGCGGACCAGCAAGGTAATCCTGTCCCCTACGTGTCCACAGGAGAGCCCCTGGGCAGTCTGCAGAGAGGACAGGCAGCTTCTATATGTAGGACCCTAGAGATGGAATGACCGTGTTTTAGTATTTCATCAGTGCTCCGGGTAATTGTTAGGTGTTTTGAAGAAAGTGTTCTTTACTTGTTGGGCTACAAAAGCATCATAGGTACAATATGCACAGCCTGTTACTAAAAATATTCCTTGACCCTGCTGTGTGTAGCTCCTGCCAGATGGCATCAAATGAGTGAGCCCCACGTTAGTCGAGGGAGTAATGTGAGGATCCAGATGAGTCTGGTACAGGAAGTGCTGTGGGGGTGATGTGCACCCACGTGTGTGTGTGTGTTTGTGTAGCGTGTGCATGGGCGTGTTTGTCATGTGTGACTGTGTGTGTCAGCTTGTGTGTGTGACTGTATGCATGTATGTGAGCTTGTGCTGTGTGTGGGTGTATACATGTGTGAGTTTTTGTTGTGTGTGTATGTGTGTGCATATGTATGTGTGTGGAGGTGAATGGGTATTCAGAGGGGTGAGTGTCAGCTGGTGAGGGGAAGTCTTGGTGAGTTTGTGGAGGGCGTGGGTGCATGTGTGTGCATGTAGGGGAGTGGGAGTTCACAGGGGTGTGTGCTGTCAGGTGGTGATGAGGAAGTCTTAGTGGGTGAGCTGGCAGTGTGCATGCATGCACTTCTGTGTGTATGCAGGGGAGTGGGAGTTCACAGGGGTGTGTGCTGTCAGCTGGTGTGGAAGTCTCAGTGGGTGAGCTGGCAGTGTGCATGCATGCACTTCTGTGTGTATGCAGGGGAGTGGGAGTTCACAGGGGTGTGTGCTGTCAGCTGGTGTGGAAGTCTCAGTGGAGGCATGTTCCCTGGAGACCAGCCTGACCGCAGTCATTCCTGTGGAGAAGCAATGTCCCCCCACCTTCTGCCTCAGCCTGCTGCTCCTGCTGCCTCCACCAGCTTAGCAAATGGCAGCCTTCTGGTTGTTCAGGCCCAAGAGTCAGCCTCTGTGCTGCATTTCTGTGCTTCCTGTGAAAACCACATTCAGCCTGCCAGGGACGCCGTTGCTGCACTTCTGCCCACCTCCACTGCTGTGCCTCTGGTCCCAGCCACCATCACCTCTCATGGGGACAAATGCAGCTGTCTCCTGCCTGGCATCCCCCGCACCCCTTGTCCATTCTCAATCCGTCATCCAGAGTGCTCTGTTTAATACGGTCAAATGTATCATTATGCTCTGAGCCTCCAGGCTCCCATCTCACACCACTTGAAGCCAGTGTCCCTACAATGGCCCTGAATGCCTGCACAGCCTTCTCCAGCCCCTGGCCCCTTTGCCTTTCCTTGAACACAGTGTCACACTCCTGCCTCAGGGCCTTTGCACTGGTGGCTCCTTCCAGAAGAAGGTTCTTCTTCTGGTTTCCACTGCAGAGACCTGCTCCCTGCCTTCTCCAGGGCTCTGCTTGGATGTCAGGTTCCTTTGGGGACTTCCCTGATTGCCCCATGAACCCCGGCATCCAGCACTCCCCTATATGACTGTTTATCCTTGTAGTGTTATCACTTCCTGACACACAGTGGGTTTTACTTGTTTATTTGCTTGTCCATCTCTGCACTTGAATGCAGACTCTCTGAGGGCTGGGATTTATGTTGGTTTTGTTTGCTGCTGACCGCTGACCAGTGCCTGGTACACAGCAGGTGCTCATAAGCCTTTGTTAAGTGAATGAGGTAGCCATGGAGAAGGGCAGCCCCGTGTAGCACGCAGATGTGGCAGGCGGGCACACAAGACTGGAGGGACCAGTGATGTGCTGCACAGGTCCAGACGTGGGATCCAGGCAGTGGGCAGAGCCAGGCATCTTGGTCAGGATTAGTGGCAGTCCTGGCAGGTTTTTGAGCAGGGACTGCTGGGATCAGGGCTGAGGAGGAGCTCAGTGTCGGGGATTGAGTCCCTGACTCAGTGGCAGTGGAAGAGATGGAGGGGTGAGGACTGTGGCAAGGCTCTCCAGGGAGGAACCACAAACCTGAGTGTGCGAGGGGCCCAACGACCCTAGGATGACTCATCTTCAGAATCTGAAGTAGTGCTGTCCTGGTCTGAAGGAGGCACACAGCTTCCTTAGAGTAGTAGGTCTATGGAGTAGTTTGTATAAAACCTGCATGACCTTGACCTTGAAAGGAGAAGGTGAGGGTGTCAGAGAGTGTCCTCCAGCGTCTGGGAGGCGAGCCTGTGCCCAGAGTCTCGCAGCCTCACTGCGGTGTGTCTGTGTCATCAGCATCCTGCTCCTGGGGTGCCTCCTGCCCAGGCCAGGGCACCACCTCGCAGCAGCTCTGTGCTGGGCGAGGCTGCTCCCCACTGTCTCGATGGAACAGCCTTGCAACAAAGCCTCCGCAGCCTGGAGTCAGGCTTGCATCCACACCTCGGCCCAGTCTTGTGAGAGCTACTTGCCCAGCTGGCCACTGAAAGGGGCTGCTGGTTTTGTAGAACCTAAAATAGAGACCATTTTCTTTAAAGGCAGCTCCTGAGTGGTGCGAGTGGTTAATGTGCTTGACTGTTAATCACAGTTTTGGAGGTTGAGTCCACCCAGAAGCACTTGAGAAGAGAGGCCAGGTGGTCTGCTTTTGAAAACTCAGCAGCTGAAAGCACTTCGGAGCACAGGTCTGCCTTGGTTACACGAGGTCATCACAAGTCAAGTGGAGCACAGGCCTGCCCTGGTCACACGGGGTTGCCACGAGTCGCAGTGGAGCACAGGTCTGTTCTGGTCACACGGGGTTGCCACAAGATGCAGTCGACTGAAGCCAACTGGTTCTGTTTTGTCTTTTTGTCTTTTCTTTTTTTTTCTTTAAAGACAACAGAAAGCTGTATCCGTAGGTGAGATCTTGCTTCAAGTTCTTCCCAGGTAGGAGAATGCAAGCACAGATTGAGGGGCTGTTTACAAAAACCACAAGCTTTTCTTTTACAAAGAAACTTCTTTTTACAACAGTATTTGGGAAAGAGACAAAAATGACCCTTAAGGAACTGAATTCCAACTCAGCGGCACTTGGCTTGGCTAGGGAAATGAATACAGTGGGACTGTCAAAAAGCATTAGAACTTTTGAAGGGGGGTGTCAGTGCTTAGTAAAAGGACGGTTACATGTGTAGGTGTGCTGAGTGTACCTCGGAGTCATCTGGGGGACCCACCTGTTTGCCAGCCCCCTTGAGGCCACATCCCTGAAAGGTGCACTTCCTGTTTGTAGCCTCCAAGACCAAGCATGTAAGAAATTACTCACCAATGATGCCATCTGATTTCAGGGTTTGTTAAAAATATTGGATTTCCTCCCAGGGCAGATGCCAGCTGACGAGCTCTGAGAACGCAGGGGGAGAAGCAATTAGAAGCAGATGTTGCTGTGACTGGTATTGGCATGTTTGGGAGTCTCTCCCAAGCTAATCATGTGCAGAAAGAGATCTGTGCAGTATTTGTTTCCACTTGCATTTCGCCAACAATCTGACAGCCTCTCCCCTCCGTCGGGTCACAGGGCTTGTTCCATCGGCATCAGCCAGCCTCAGGGGACAGTGCTCTTTCCTGCTTCAGTTACCTTGCTTTTGACAGATGTTGCCTGAGTGTCCCCTGTGGACTTGGCAGGAGGACCATTGAGGACTGGTGGGCTCCTTCTCTCAGGGGACCTGCCTCCCTCCAACTGGTCTGTCTCCCTTTATCTACTCAGCCTGAAGCACAGCTGAGTGCAGGGCTCTGTCCGTGGTGCTGACCTGCAGTCTTGCCGAGGGTATGCGCCCTCAGCTAGGGGTGAGCAGCCTGGCTCTTTTGGACCGCCTTCAGGAACCACAGAGGGGACCACAGGTGGTGGGAGCATGAAAGGCACAGAGCTGAATTTGAAATGAAGACAGTGCTGCCCTTTTAAGTAAAATTGGGAGGGGTACTTTGTTATAAAAATAATACATCATCGTTATGAAAAATTTGGAAAATGCAGTGAAATAGAAGGGTTAGTCAGGCCAGCCAAAGGTAAAACTCCAGTGACATTTTGATATTTTCCCTTTTGCTGTTCTTTCCCCAGTATTTTTTTTTCAATCTATTCATTTTGTTGTTGTTGTTAAGAATGTGCACAGCAAAACATCACCAATTCAACAGTTTGTACGTGCAGAACTTGGTGACCCTGATGACATTCTTCGAGTGTTCAGGCCTTCTCCCCCTCCTTTTCTCAGCTGTTCCTCCCCCGTGACCCTAAACTCCCTCCAGCTTCCTGTCTAATCTTTCCAGTTGCTGTCGTCACCTTAAGCCCAGGTAGGTGGCTCTTCCAAGAGCGCAAAGCTCCAGGCAGCCATCTGTTACTAGTTAAGCTAAACTGCAGTTGGGTTTTAAGATGACAGGGGATATTGTTGGGCTATGGCTTTTTCTTTTAAAAAAACATTGCTAGGATCTTATTTTCATACACAAGTTTGTATTTTGTTTCACCTACCGTAATAAGGGTTTTCTTTGTCAACGTACTCTTTTGAAGGTTTTTAGTAGCCTTCCTTTGACTCCTTAGGCCTCTTGCCATGCTCCCAGCCCCCAGCAAGGTGCCAGGCATGGTAGCCACTCGATCAGTGTCTGTATAACAAGTGAATCAGATGAACGAATGCTTCCACGTAGGCAATCGTTTCTCCGTGTGGCAGAGTTGGGGTTATTTCAGATTTCTTCACTGTCTAAAATGAATAGACATGAAGACAGAGATCAGATGTCAGCAAACCACAGCCCAAGGCCAAATCTAGCCTGCCACCTGTTTTTGTAAATAAAGTTTTATTGAAACCCAGCCATACTCCTTCATATATACATCACCTGTGGCTGCTGTCTCCCTGTGACGCTGAAATCGAATAGTTGCATCAGAGACTGTATGCCCCCAAAGCCAAATATGTTTACTCTCTGTCTGACCCATGGTATCGATAGATTTGGCTGTGATGCCTGTCCCCTGTTGATTGTGGGGACTGACTCTCCTGATATGGCTGACAGGGTGGGTGCTTTACCCTCTTCGGCACCTTCCTATGGGAACCGTGAGCTCATGGTTGTGGCCAGTTGCTGTTGATTGTGACTCATGGCGTCTCCATGTGTGCGGAGTGGAACTGCTCCATAGGGTTTTCAAGGCTGTGACCTTTTGGGATCAGATCACCTGGCCCGTCTTCTGAGAGCCTCTGGGTGGGTTTGAATCACCAGCCTTTCAACTGGTAGTTGGATCTGTTGTTGTTCAGCCCACCCAGGGACTTCAGATGGTGGGGAACTGTTCTCAGTGTGGCACGTGGATGAGGCTGTCTTCCCTTATGAAGTTCTTCAAACAGACTATCCAGAGCTACTTCACTGTCAAGGACACAGAAAAAACATCTTTGTGCAGCCAGTCTTTTCCTTACTTGGGACTTTTCCTTACTTGGGACTTTTCCTTAAGGTTAAGTTCACAAGCAGCTTTAAGGTGACTTTCTGGTGGCAGAGCTGAGGGGTAGTGGAAGACCCATGGCCAGGGTATAAAAGCAGAGGCCAGAGCTTTGGGGTGGGCCTGGAGAGCGGGAGTTGATGAATAGTGAAACAGGTACCTTTGGGACTACATACCAGTCATGCTGTTTTGTGATTCCATAAGGTGCTGGGTAATAAGTGCTGGGATTCTGGATTTCTCCATCCCAGCCTGATCCATTCCAGCAGATGCTGGCTGGCTCACCTGTCTTCTTTTGCCTTCTCTCTGCCTCTAGATTGATGTTGGCATATACACCCATCACCTTGAGGGCCCGACTTCATCTCCAGAGGGTCGGAGAGTATAGGCAGGAGCCAGCAGAGCAGGCCTGCTTGGAGCAGAACTTTTCTTCCTTCATAGCAGTGTGCTTGAACATGGGGTGTGGTCTAGAACCATGTAGTCCATGGTCCTGAGCCTCCCGTCACTGGCACCATGGGGCTTGAGCTGCAAACAGCCTGGGCTTCATCCCCCACCTTTGTTCTACTGGGCCCCCCTGCTTAGCAAACTCCACAGGCAAAGCCTCTCAGCCACAGTTTCCCAATGGGTGGGACAAGGGTCTAGGTAGGGCCTTCGTAAAGTAGGGCTTCTCAAACCCACATGGGCACAGGACAGTGCTAGGGCCTTGTCAGGATGCAAGTTCTATTTCAGCAGGTCTGAGGTGGTAGGTGACAGGAGCCTGTACTTCTGTCACACTGCCAGGAGATGCTGGTGCAAATGATCGGTGCACGCTTCTGTGAGAGGCCAGGTCCTACAGGGCCTCTGAACCTGGAGGGCCCCTGTTTCTTCCTGGGCCATGGTCCCCAGTGGGCCTCTCCCCACTACCCCATAAACTCCCAGGAGACCTCTTGACTCACTTTTTACTTGGGACAGGGGTCTCTTCACAGCCTCCTCTTGTGCCTTGGGTTGTCTCTGTGCCCCATCACCTCCCACACAGCCTGGCCTGGGCCAGGTGCTGGGCATGACTGTGCCTGAGCTGCTGGGGGTGCACAAGGGCACCTCCTGCTGATGACTCCAGTGCTGCGGGCCTCCCGGTGGCCCGATGAGCAGCGCGTTCAAGCCGGGGGGAGGTGCAGTTTAGTTGCAACTGCTATTCTAGAAGTGTGGGCAGAGGCAGGAGGACCTGGGAGACCCAGCACCAGGTCACCTGCAGGGCAAGGGATGCTGTGGCTCATGGCGCGGTCCCCAGAGTGAGGTAGATGGCAGTGCTGCAAGCCTCAGCCCTGTGCCTAGCCTGCAGTGAAAGCTGTAGACTTGCAGAGAAGTGTAAGATATGAACCAGCCCTCCCTGTCCCATAGTACTGCTATGCATATTCCAGGGTCATTACCTGAACATTCACTTTAATGGGACTATGTACTTGGAATCAAAAGTTAATACATATACACAGAGAGAGAGAGGAAAAAAGAAACCCTAAACCTGTTGCCGTTAACTGACTCACAGCAACCCTGAAGGACAGAGTAGAACTGCCACGTGGCATTTTCCAGGCTATCATCTCTACGGAAGCAGGTGATCAGGTCTTTCTCCTGCAGAGCAGCCAGCAGGTTCCAACCACTGACCGTTAGACTGGCATCTGAGCACTTTAACCACTGTGCGAGCACTGGGGCTCCTTAATCAACTTAGGGTACATAAAGAGAGAAGTTTCCCCCCTTGCATCAAGAATCGAATCTCTGAGAAGAACTCTACAGAGGGTTAGAAATGGACTCCTGCTGCCTGTTTAGTGGGTTACCCTTTTGCAAGACTAAATGAGGGAACCCCAACCTCGGCAAATGTCCTCCCGGTCGAGGCAGGATCTAAGCGCTGCTAATGGGAGCAGCTGTGGCAGGCGCAGGAGACAGGGTGGTCAGAGCTGGTAAGCTTGGGCTCTGGTGGCCCTGTTACTCCACCTCTTCCGTGGCAGGGCTGGCATATGGCAGGTGGGGCTGACAGATTCCTTCTGGTGGGTTGCTGCTACTCTTGCCCCAGAAAGAGGCCCAGGTGCCCCCAGTTTTGCTGCATTTGCTCCTTGGGCCCTGCCAGCCTGCTGGCACACTGACCCAACTGCTCTGTGACTGTCTTCAGAAAACCACCTCTGACAGGCTTGTCTGCTCCTGCTCCTGTGCACCCTGGCGCTGGTTCAACATGCATCATCCATGTTTCACTCTCACTCTACTTAGCTGTTGTTGTAAATTTGTGAAGGGACATCTTGACATCCATATTTTGAATTGGTTCCTGAACTACTCTTGCACTTTGTCCCAGACCCTGTGTGGGTGCTGTTCTTACATGTGGGGAACAAGGGAAGGCCCAGTGCCCAGACACCATTGCAGCCCTTTACTTACATGTGTTGGGGCCTCAGGGGAGAGATTGTGTCTTGTTAGTTGTGGCAATCTCAGCGCTGGGCATAGTACTGAGCAAATAGCAGTCCCTAGTTGAAAAAAAAAAATTCCACTGCCCTGGTGGTGTAATGGGTTTAGTGCTGCCACTGCTAACCACAAGGTTAGCAGTTCAAATCAACCTGGAGCTCCTTGAATACTCTAGAGGGCAGTTCTACTCTGGCCTCAAAGGTCACCATGAGTCAGATCCGACTTGACGGCACTTGGCTGGCTGGCCAGCCATCAAGTTGATTCTGACTCGTAGCAGCCCTATAAGGTGGAGTAGAACTGCCCTGTAGGGTTTCCAAGGCTACTAACCATTGCAGAAACAGATAGCCACATCTTTCTCCCTTGGAGGTTGGTCAGTTTGAGCCACTGACCTTTTGGTTCCAAGCCAAGTGCTTAACCCCTGCACCACCAGGGCTCCTTGAGTATATAGTAGGCCCTTGGAAAGAAATTGACGTCAATGACTAATGGCCTTAATCAGTAACATTCTAAAAACAATCTGAAAACATTCGAGTAACTGACCCAGCTGGTAGAGCCACAACTCATTAATTTGCTCATCTGTCCTTCTGCTGGCGTCACGGGGTTTCCAAGAGGGGACAGTGAGAGCTGGTAGTGTCACACTGATGGGCTGATGTTCCAGTGCAAGGCCAGAACTGCCTGAGGAGCTTACAACATCTTGTCCGCTGGTCCTCACCCTGAGACTCTGGGCTGGGGAGCAGCCTCAGTATCAAGACTTCTGGAAACTCTGAAAATTATGCCAATGTTTAACCAGAGTTGAGAACCAGATCCGGGGGGCCAGGTCTAGGGGCATGGTGAGAGTTTCCAGTGGTTTGTAGGGTTTATCCAGCTGAAGAAGGGCCCACCTGCAATTTGCATTCCATGGTGGCGGCTGTCTGGAAGGCTTGGTGGCTTGTCCTCCTTCGTTCAAAGTGTCATCTGTTTTCATGCTGTTGTAGGCGGTTTGCTTATTTGCCCTAACGAGGTTTTGATTACTCTCCATTTGTCTCTTTCATCATTTTATATTAAAAAGCCTTTTTATTTGGTATCTTTGTACTTTCTGCAATTCTCACTAACTTTTGCCTAAATCTTACTTTTTATGCAGAAGAAAGTGTCCAAGGGAGGCCGAGCTGTGGGGCGGGGGACTGGAGAGCTGGCGTGGAGAAGAGTTCTGTCCCCACCTGCTGTGTGGCTTTTGGCTGCCCCTTGTCTGTGCCAGACTCTGCTGTCTCCTTCTGCCAGGGGTTAGGGTACAGTTCAGGGTTCTGGGTGGCCTACAGTGCCCTTTCCAGCCGTCGGTCCTGAGGCTGCATTGTGCGTATCTGCAGGGTATTGCACTGAACACTTTGTAGTCATTCCAGCTTGTCCACAGTCACAGCAGGCCTGGGTAGGGTGCTGGGTGCTGCTGCCAGCCTATTCTGCAGGCAAGCCCACTGAGGCCTACACAGGTGCAAGCCCATGCAGCCAGCACTCAGATTGTTGGTCACAGAGTAAAAGATCTAGAACCCTAAAGCTCAGCCCCTGAGCACTGGTGGCCCTCTTGTCAGAGGTGCGGTGTATTCCACTCTTAGAGAAGCCTGTCTGGGGCAGCCGTGCACTCAGACAGGCTCTTGGCCCTGTGGTGGTCAGTTCTTGCCAGGAGCCCAGAGACACCACCTCAGCACCCTGTAGAAAAGGCAGACTTTCTGCCCTACTGTCTAGTTAAGCAATGGTTCATCTTAGCTCAGGAGTGTTCAGGGATTAAACCTTATCCTAAATCCTCCCTTTCCTTATTGCAGAAAAGGGATACATTTCATTTACTCATGTCACAAACAGCTATGACCCCTGTCATACCTGGCACACTGTGCCAGGGCACAGGGCAAGAAAATCTTCCTAGATACATCCTTGCTTGCAAGGAACTAGCTCCCAGGGAGTGTGGGAGCCCATTGCTGTAAACAGGCATTTCTTTTGGTGTTGGCTGGATTTGTTGGCATCGGCTACCTTCACAGGTGGTGGTGGTGGTGGGGATCTGGCTGTCCCCTGGGATGCCTAAAATTTGAGGACAGAGGCAAGGAAGAAAGGAATCCCAAACCTTTGAGGTGTGCCAGCCCAGACTAATCCTCTTCTTCTTTTTCACTCTCCTCTACTTTTCTTGGAAACCCTTGTGGTGTAGGGGTTACAAGTTATGGATGCTAACCAAAAAGTCAGCAATCTGAATCCACCAGGCACACCTTGAAAACTCTACAGGGGCAGTTCACCTCTGTCCTGTAGGGTCTCTATGAGTCAGAATCAACTTAACAGCAGTGAGTTTGGTTTTGGTTTTCTTGGGGCCGAGTTCCAAGACTTTTAAAACCTGGCACATGAGCTTGAGTAGAAATGCTACATGCCACTTGAGGGCCATGCATGTCCCAAGGATTTCACTAATATGCCATTCAATAACTGGCCCTCAAATGCAACCGGGTATACAGAAGCTATAGGGTAGGCTCTTTAGACCTGTAATGATTAAATACAGTATTCAAGCCAGTGTTCACTTAAGTACAGTATTTATGTAATTCTAATTTATGGATCACTTGTAATACTTTTTTGCTGGGTCGCCATGAGTCGAATCCGACTCGACGGCACTTGGCTATAATACTTTTTTGCTACCAAAGTAAGCTATGTGCTACACTGAATAGTTTCCTCTTTTAGATATTTTTTTAAATTTTAATATTTTTATTGAAATTGACCTTTTTTTGGTTTTTACTTAAAAACTTATTTTAGCCTCACTGTAACTAGTAATATCCAGGAAATCATGGGTTTGATCCCCTAATTATTTTTTTGTCTTAATATGTTTTAAGGTAAATAATTACTGTTTTTCTGGTAACAGTTTTATCAAGATGTAATTTACATACTGTATAATTTACCCACTTAAAGTGGAACAGTTAAGAGGTGTTTAGTGTATTGAGGAAACCCTGGTGGTGCAGTGGTTAAGTGCTACATCTGCTAATCAAAAAGTCGACAGTTCACATCCACCAGGCATTCCTTGGAAACTCGACAGGGCAGTTCTACTCTGACCTGTAGGGTCATTATGAGTCAGAATTGACTCTATGGCGGTGGCTTTGTCTAGCATATTGACAGCTGTACGTTTATCACCATATCTAATTCCAGAACATTTTAATCACCCGTAAAGAAACCCTTTGCCCTATCACGTCAGTCTCCAGTGTCTATGTGCCCACAGCTCTGGGCTGCCACTGTTCTACCTTATGGCTCTACAGATTTGTCTGTTCTGGACATTTTACATCAATGAACTTGCACCATCTGTGGTTGGTTGTACTTGGCTTCTTTCACAGAACAGTGTTTCCAGGATCCATCCGTGTTGCAGTATCTATCCGTACTTCATTTCTTTTATGGATGAGTAATATTCCCTCTTAGGGATGTATCACATTTTGTTTATCCATTTATTAGCTGATGGAAATTTGGGTTGTTTCCACTTTGGGGCTGTTACGAATAAGGCTTCACTGAACATTGGTGTACAAGTTATTCTGTAGGCATATGTTTTTGTTTCTCTTATGGAGCGGAATTGCTGGATCATGTGGTAACTTCATGATCAACTTTTTGAGGAACTACAAGACTTGTTTTCCGAAGTGGCTGTACCATTTTACACTTCCATCAACAGTATATGATGGCTCCAGTTTTCTAAGTCCTCACCAACACTTGTGATTCTCTTTTCAATTATGACCATCCTAGTGGGTGTGATGTGGACTCCTAGAGGCTTGATGTAGGATGATCCAGACTGTATAATTCTTCACAAGTGAGCTTTGATAATCTGTGTCTCTCAGAGAGATGAAGGCAGTCCCTCGGCTACAAATGAGATCCATTCCTAACTGTGTCTTTAAGAATTTGTAGGTAAGTCAGAACAGGTGCATGCGGTTTTTACTAAGCCTTGCTTTAGTGCAGGGAAAGACTCAAAGCCTTTTTGGTGATGGAGAAGCTGTACGTGCTGCAAGTGAAGGCCGTTGTAGTGAAGAATGTGCTGTGAGTGAGGGTTGGTTCAGTCTTTTCAGAGTCAGGGCAAATTCACTTAATGCTGCACGGCAAGTAGGAATGGTCTGGGGAGCCCTGTCAGTGCAGTGTTAAGACTCCTGCCGCCAAGCAAAAGGTCAGCTGGTTGAATCTACTAGCTGCTCTTTGGGAACCCTGTAGGGTTGCAGTGTTTGTAACCCAAGAACTTACTGTATGTTCATTTCCTCTATGTTGTCAATTTATGAGCAGAAATGTGTTTGTAACATTCTCTTATTATTTTGATAGCTTTAGGGTCTGTAGTGATGTCTCCTTTTTCATTTTAGATATTGGTATTTGTGTCTTTCTCTTTTTTTTTCCTTAGTGTTGCTAGAGATTTATCAATACTATCAATCCTTTCAGTGATTTTCTCTGATGTTTTCTGTTTTCAATTTTGTTTAATTCTGCTTCTTTTTTTGTGAAAAATTTTTATAGTGGTTAAGTGAAAGTTTACAACCCAAGTCAATTTTCCATATAAAACCGTAAGTACTCACATCTCTGCAACTCTATCTGCTGTCCTCACCCTGTAACAGCACACTCTTCTTTTTCACTCTTTATGTCCAGTATCCACTGAACCAACACTGTCTTCTCCTCTCCATTATCTCTTCCTCTCCACCCTCTCCTCCCCCTCTCTAAAAAGAAACCAGTAGGACAGCCTTATATATAAACCGTAAAGTACACATACCAAATGCATCACTCTGTGTCCTCAAGACCAGTCCCAATTCTTCTTTTTAAAAATTTTCTTTCCTTCTGCTTGCTTTGGGCTTCATTTGTGTGTGCCTCCCCCTACACACCCCAGTTTCTGAACATGGTGCGTTAGACCTCTCCTCACTCTGCCTGCTTTCCTTTCCTTTTAGAGCCCTCAGCTACTTGTCTTTTGTATTGTTCTCACACAGCAGTGCTCAGTGGGAGATAGGCTGTAGTGAGTTCACTCCAACTTGGCCCCCAGCCTTTGAACACCTTTTCTCTTGACCTTGACTTTCCCCTCTGTCTGACTGAATGCCTCATCCAGCTGGTCTCCATTCATGGCTCCTTTCTAGGACCCCTCCCCTGAGCCTGTCTGGATTCACTTCCCATATCCTCCAATAGCCTGACTCTGCCTGTATTACTGATTGTAGCTGCCTGGCAGCTTGTCTGTCCCCCCCTCCAAGCTGTGGGCCTCATGAGGACTGGGGACGTGGTTGTCTAGCCAGTGATTGAGTGAACACTCCTGGAATAATCACCCCAACCACCATGAGGCTGTAGTGCAACTCTGAATAGTTTTTGTGACTTTAGAAAAGTTTGGGAAATTTAAATTTGTGTCTTGATGAACAGCTCTCTGTTCTAGATCGTTCCAGAGATAATGGCTGTGAATCTTACGCTTAGGCAGTTGACATGCACGTTGTCGTGGGCAGCCTTCCTGGCAGCTGCAGCTTCTTCTCGCCACCCTGAAGAGGTCCACTCAGAGCTTGTTAGCAGATCTGGCCCACAAGCTAAGAGAGGTGACAGGGCCATGATGAGAGGGGACGGCGTGATGCATCTTGTAATTAGGCTGTGTTGAGTGGTCCACTCGTCAGGCTGCAGTCAGAGAGGAAATGAAGGCTGGATGTCTCTCCTCATCCTTTGCATGTCCTTTGACAGCTAGCAATTTCTCAGTTTTTAGGATCGCCCTTGGCTTAAACTTTTTTTTGAAAGATCTGGGGTCTGGGTGTCCTCACTTATGTACTCACTGAGTGCTTGCAGAGCCCTGGCTGTGTGCAGGGCATTTTCCTAGTTCCAAGGCTTCAAAGAAGCCACAGAGATGCCTTTTGCCCAGCTGTTGACACCACTGTCCATGCACAGTGGCAGCTTTGGAGTTTCCCTCCCCTGCCACTCCAATACCTGTGGTTACATCTATGGGAACCTGCACTTGAGGTTGGGCAGGTTGTGCACTGCACTTGGGCACTCAGCTCAGCGTGTGGGTGTGGCTGAAGTCCTGCCCATGTCCCCTGGCTTGTCCTGCTGCTGGTGTGGGCAGCCTCTGCCGAAGGGGATCTTTTTCTAAGGTGGACCAAGGCCCCTGTGCTCTTTTCCCTCAGTCTGGGCCCCTGCCTGGTGATGACTCTGAGTTTTGTTTTTGTTCTGAACCCTCTGCTCTCCATCTCTGTGGCCTCTCTCCTGAAGATATTGGTACAGCTCATTGCCCACCCTCTTCTGTTGGTCCCACCTCAGTGACTGTCATCTTTTGGAAATGCCAGTTCAATCATGTTCTACCTTTTGGTGCTGTTTGACTTTCCTGCCATGAGCAGTTATTACTCTTATTAATCAAATAATAAAGACATTTTTTTCTAATGGAGAGGGAGGAAGAGAGATTCGCAGAGGAGCAGCCAGAGGCCTTGGTGGGCTGGGGAAGGCTGTCCTGGGAATCCTGTCTGTGGATTCAGAGGGTGGGCTGAGAGGCCTGCCCATTGCTGCTGATCGGGCTATGGGCCACTTGGGAAGGCAGTGGGGTCTCCTCTGTGGCCTTGGGGTACAGGCAGTATGCAGGGGCATAGGTGTAAAAGGCAGCTGGAAAACTAGCGGCACACGTGCAGACCACTGCTTTAGAATTAGGGGGTGGGCTGGGTCTTGTTCTCCAGGCGTTTATTCTGAGTATAAGCATAATGTGCATACTTTGTACCAGACTTGGTGGTCTGGCAGACTGGAGGGTCTCCAGAAGACAGGGCTGCTGGACTGTCTGTTGGCCCAGGACTAAACCATTCCCTAAACCAACTCTTCAGACATAGATTGGACTGAGACATAAGACATAGGAAATCCTGATGGTATAGTGGTTAGTGCTACAGCTGCTAACCAAAAGATCTGCAGTTCGAATCCACCAGGCACTCCCTGGAAACTCTATGGGGCAGTTCTACCTTTTCCTGTAGGATCACTATGAATTGGAATCTACTTGATGGCAGTGGATTTGGTTTTTGGCTTCTTTTATAAGACAAAAAGATGCTGTCAAGGAGTCTAGTGTGCCTCTTGGCTTAAGTAGATACATGAGACTGAGCAGCCCCTGCCCAGAGGTGAGATGAGAGGGTGGAGGGGGACAGGAACTGATTGAGTGAACACGGGAAATAGCGAGTGGAAGGGGGAGTGTGCAGCTAGAGTTGCACAGCAGTATGTGTGGGAGGTTTTATGTGATGAACTGAAGTGTAAACTTTCACTTAAAACACAATAAAATATTAAAAATAAAAAAATTCATGCTTAGTGGGATACTTGAAAAATAGAAAAATATGAAGAGGATAATAACCCACTAATTCTCAGCCCAGAGATAACTGTCACTGACAGCTGGTACCCTCCTTTCAGAAGTTTAGAGCATTTATATTTATATTTACATTTTTATGTAATATTCTCCCAACTTAATATTATAACATTAGCATTTCCCGTTTTGTTAAAAAGTTTGGGTGACATAATTTCTAGTAATTATTCAACATACCATGATGTATTTAACCACATTTGTAATGTTGATGATACTGAGTATTTTTAATACATCCACTGGATGTTCCTTTTATCTAAGGCAGACGTGCTCAAAGAATGCGCCTGGTTTGTAAGTGCCAGACACTACTGCCTGCCACTCCCAGGGGGAGTGATCACCATTGACCCTGAGGAGTGGGATTTGCTTGTTGGAGCACATGGTTTTAGCATAGGAGGGGCATGAGAAGACTGACCTCCACCCTGAAGAAGGAGGCAATGCGAGAGGTGGACTGTGGGGTGGGAAATGGTGGGATGGCTAGGGAGCAGGCAGGAAGGAAGTGGGGCTTGGAGCAAGGGCAGAAAAGTAGGGTAGTCCACAACCCAGGGTGGGGCACTGGGAGGAAGTAGGGGTCCCCTACTAGTCTGACTTGGCCCTGAGCCCCACTTCCTCCCAGTGGCCATCCTGAGATGTGGAATGGAGCCCAGGCTGCCAAGATGTGAAGCCTGTATGTTCTGGTTACCATTTGCTCAGGTCTTGTTGATCAGCATAGCCAAGCACCTCAGTATTTATATATTTATCGAGTGCCTGCTTTATACAGAACCCTGAATTTGGAATCAGGCATGGTAGAATGATTGGAAATCTATGGTTAGGGAGAGCCAGAGGGGTCCCCATGACACCAAGGAAGGGCACCAGCATTGGGAAGTGGGGTCCCCAGTGGGAGAGGAGTGGGTGATCTGGAAGTTTTGGGGAAGCTTCTCAGAACAGTTGCCTGCTCCTCTCAGGAGGAGTTCTGGGCACACGTCCCAGAGCGCAGCTCTGTCTGCCAGGATTGCTCATCACATGCTGTATCCAGAACCCTTCAGTTTGTAAGCTGCTGGACGTTTCACAACAGTCGTGAAGCCAAAGAGCCTCTTGTTTGCAGGGTGCGGCCCTGTCAGATACCACAGGCAGGCTCAGTGGGGGTGACTCATCCCAGTTCCGAGCCTTGCACAGGGGTCCCAGCCCAGTGCTGTCGTCCTGGAAGCCCCGGGCCTGGAGCTGCACAGCTGGGCTGCTGTGTGGAGCAAGCTGTGCTTGTCCAGGCCCCACCCAGGCAGCAGGGTAGGGGGACCCTCCAGGCAGGGCCCCTTGAGTCCTCTTCTTTACCAAGGAGCAGAGGGTCATGACACACAGGCAGTTCCCACACCAGAGCTGCCAGGACACTGTGTGTGCCTATTGGGTATTCACATGGGGCAACCCACTGTAGGGGGCTCTTTTTCGCTCCCTGGTTCAGGGTCTGCTTGGGCCTGGATGAGCCCTGCTCTTCTCTCCTCTCCCTGGTGGCATGAGTGCCCTGGCCTGGGGTAGGAGCTTGTTCTCCTCAGCTTCCTTCCCCCGGGGCCCAGGGCTCTGACATTGCCTTGGCCTTGGGAGTGGAGTGGGCGTGGACATAGGGGCAGGGAGATGGACAGATAGGGGCATGCTGGTATAGGGCATGCCTGTGGCCAGCCCACGGCGGTAAGCTGTGAAGCCGCCTTTGCTCCACTGAACCCACTGCTTCTTCAGGCAATTCCCTTTCTCAGCACTCTGCTGGGGGTGAGGGGTGGGCTGAGCAGGACGTGGTGTTGGGGAGCCTGCAGTTTTGACTCTGGCCCATGCAGGTGAGCCCCACAGCCTCCATGTCTCTTTCCAGAGGCAGATTGGGCTTCTGTTGGTGATCCATTGCCTCGTGAGGATGGGGCTGTGGGAGGAGGTGCTGGCCCATCCACTGTAGCAGAGGGGGCTTGGCACTTCTCAGCACCCCAGTCTTGGGGCTGACTGCATTGTGATGTGAGAACCTGCCTTTAATTCCTGGCTCCATTATCCCGTGAGGAAACCAGTTTTCACTTGAGAGGATTAGCAACTTAGATACATATGGAGTTGTCTGTTTCTGTCTCTCTTCCTTTCCCCTGTGTTCTATATCTGCAATTTAAAAATGTACAGTCTCTGACGTGGCAGTTTTCTGTGGGATTATTCAGATCCAGTTCAAATCCAGCAAGCATTAATTGAGCAGCTATTCTGATTCTCCTCATGGTTAGAGGGGGGGTCAGGCATGGATGTCAGGGAACAGACTGCTGTGACTTTGGCTCTGTAGATGGGGCATGTCACCCCTCTGAGCCTCAGTTTTCCCATCTGTACAGTAGGGTATAACCCCAACTTCCCAAGGTGATCATGAGGGTTCACTGAGGTCATGGGTACAGCACTTGGCACACAGGTTTCTGGCACGTAGTAGGTGCTCTGTAAATGCACCTGGCCACCTGAGATTTCTCCGATGATGCTCCCAACAGGGTCCTGTCCTCCACTGCTTTGTGGTAACTGGCAGCTGTGAGTTGTTCTCAGTTTGGTTGAAAGCTGAGCCAAGACTGTATATTTCCCCCAGCCAGACAGCTTGCCTGAACAAAATGTCAATTGTCTGTGCTGGTGGAGAATGTTTTCAACCCAGTGTGGTAACACAGGTCATCTCAGGCTGATCAGAAGCTCTGCTATACATTCTTCTGCATCTTTAGCAGGAGGAAATGAATAAATTATTGCTGGGTAAGTGTGGATGCTCAGAACTGGGGAGAGCTTAAGAGACTGCCTGAGGAAACCTGGCCCAGGAACCAGAGCCCAGGCTGCCCGGGAGCTGTCCGTGGTGCTGATTCCCACGTGGCCCCCTGGCCAGTAAAATCAGCACCCTCCAGACAGAGAGGCCTGTGTAAGGCCGGCAGGGATGGGGTGTGAGGATGCTTCCCTGTGGGCTCCTAGAGAGTAAGCCACACTGGGCTACTTTTCCCCAGTGTCCCTATGTGGGCTGTCCCCAGGCCCCAGGCCTGGGCCTCAGGACCTGCTCCTTCTATCCCCAGCCAGCTCTTCAGGGAAGAGGCTGTCTAGGGGACCTTCTCTGATTTTCATGGATCCAGTGAAGGAGCCAGAGACAAGGGAGGGACAGGGAGAATACCCTCACTACACTGACCACCGTCCTCCTGCCCACTGTGAACAGATCTCGTTCACCTCCTCACTGAGTGATCCAGGGAACCAATGCACAACTATTTTCTCCCCACATCAGGTACCTCATTTTCTGCTCTTCTGGTTGTGTGGCCTGGCCTGCGGCACCCCCATTCTCTGGGCCTCAGTTTTCCAGAGCACTATTATCACCAGTGGGCTACGTGGAGCAGAAACACTTACCCTTTAGCCACAAAAGTTCTTGCCTCTGCCCAGCCAAGCCCTCATGCTGTGGCCATCAGCTCACTCTCCTGGGTTGAGGTGGGGCCAGGCAGCCCCAAAGAACTTATAGGCTGCTCCCTACCTTCTGACTACAACTGTGTCCTGGAACTGCTTAGTTTAGCTTTCTGCATGGACTGACCCTACACACACTTGTTTAATTATGAGTGGGATTTGACTCAATGGCAATGGGCTTTGTTGAGTTTGGGGTAGAGGAGGTGGAGGTAACTCCCTGCCCCACATGCCAAGCTCGCAGTCTCAAGGAGACAGACCCTAAGGGACAGAGTGCAGTGTGATGGGGGTTGCGTTGAAGGGGTGATGAAAGGCCCACAGGGGAAGGAGCTGATGATCTTGCTTGGCGTGGATGGGGTAGGGCTTGGTGGGCAGAGGGCTTTAAAGGATGCTTAGGAGTTTTCTAGGCAGCAAGTTGGGATAAGACATTTTAACCATAAGGAATGGCGTGTATGAAGTCCAGAGGCGTGAAAGAGCATGCGATGTTAGGGAATGGTGAGGGGTTTGTGAGGATGGTGTGTGTGTGTGTGTGCGTAGGGTTATGAGACAAGGTTAGCCTAGGTGTCAGGACTGACTGGTGAATGGCCTCCCCACTGACCTCCTTCAAGGTGTGTCCCAGAGCTGAACCCCCCAAGGGAGTCTTTGAGCCAAGGGAACCCTCCCTGGGCACACAAACACCCAGTGTGTGGCTGACATAGCCCTTCATGGAAGTCTCTGCTGGGCCCTGCACCAGTTCACCCATTGCTCTTAGACATGAAGTTAAAAGTATCCTCCCAAAATATGATTACAAAAGTACACTGTCTCTAAGCCTCATTAAAGAGCGTTAAATGCTAATAAATTTAGAGAGGGGTTTCTTGGGGCCTTTGTTTCCTAGGTAACATTTCAGAGCAGGTGCTTTGTAATGAGCCATACCTATTTTAAAAGTGAGCCGGGAGGGCCGCTTTGATAGGCTGAGTGTTGGATGCTGATGGGCGAGCTTCAACAAAGCCGGTGGAGGCCAGTGGAGATGCTTTGTGCTCTCTGAAATATCATTTCTATGGTGGTTTCTATAGAAACCACAGCACCCAGGCAGGAGAGTCAGAGTGTTCTAGCTTTGCTTACACGACAGCCTCAGGACCACTGGGGCCCCATCGCAGGACGGGCTGGGTGCTGGACAAGTTGGACAGATGTCTGCTGTGGTAACTGTGATTACCCTTTTATTACATTTGCTCCATACCTACTGCTTGGTGTCAGCTGGTCCCACTCTGCTGATTATTTTAGGCCCAGCTGAAAGAATTAAGAAGAATTAACACTGGGAACTTTTCCTCCCTACCCAGTACTTTAAAGAAACTTTTTATTATTGAAAACTTTAAATATACACAAAAATCGAGAGACTATTTTATGAGCCTCCACACAGCCAGTAACCTGTTTTAGCAATTAGAAATTTCTGGTCCAGCTGGTAGTTTCTGTAACTCACCCATTTTCTTAAAACTTTCCCCCTCCTTACCTCTGTCCCCCCACCCCACTGGATTATTTTGAAGAAAATCTCAAGAGTTCTATCATTTCATTTGTAAGTATTTTGTTTCTTTAAAAGATAAGGACTCTTTTTAAAAAAAAAATTGTAATATCATTATGACTTCTAATGTTTTAGTATAATTCCTTAATAAGTTCCAATAGTCCCTTCACTTTTCAGATCTCTCTGGTTGCCTCCTAATTTATTTTAAAGAGCCGTCTTGTTTGAATCAGAGTCTGTTTGGCTGATAAGTCTCATAGGCCTTGTTTAATCTGTGGTTCTCTCTGCTTCTTTGCTTTCATCATAGCTAGCCCACTGGGGAGTAAGTTGGCTAGCTGTCCTGAATTTCCCTGCATGTACCCCTGTGGTAGCCTAGAACACATCCCTCTGTTCCTTGCACGTCTTAGAAACTGGCATCTTCACCCAGGCAATGCTTCTCCAGTCCTATAGTGGAGCTTCTGATTCTGGTTCTGACTGGTGGGTCTGGGGTGGGACTTAGACCCTGCCTGTCCAACAGGCTTCCAGCAACACTGATGTTGCTAGTACATGGACCAGTTTTTGAGTATTGCAGATGTAGAGGCTTGCTAAGATTCAGATTTCTTATTTTCAGTGTTTTTTTCCCTGAGAATATTTGATCCGATTCAGCCTAAGTGTTTTAGGTAAGAACAGTCCCTGGGTAGTGCTGTAGGTGCCCATCAGGTGGTACAAATGTCTGGTTGAACCACTTCTAGTGATGTTATGATGGATAAGTATGGTCAGGTGTTGTCAGCCTGATCTCTGGCTTAGTTGCCCATCGGCTTTCGCCCAGCTTTTAGCACTGACTAATGATTGCCCAGGTCTACAGACTCATCGAATCACCCACCACTACTGAGTGGACTCTGACTCACAGCGGCCCTGTGGGTTTCCAAGGCTATAAATCCCTAGGAACTGCCACCTCTTTTTTCCATGGAGCCACAGGTGGCTTTCAGTCACCAGCCGGTCAGCTAGCAGTCAATGGCTTTAACCCCTGCATCACCAAGACACCTTTCGTGACTTCATTAGGGTTTTTGAAATGTTGGGCCACTTATATAGAGAAAACTTGGCTTGACCTTGCTTACCCTGAGGACAGGACAGCATGGATACAGACTTGTTTCTTTTCCTTTTTTTTTTTACAAAATTTGAGAATAATGAATTGTTTCCTCAGCATTTTTCAAAGGTGACTAAGTTTTTGTCTCGTTTAAACAAAAATCGTCATAAACTCAAGGTTTTTTTTTTTTTTAATATTTGATAAAAACCAACCAACCAACCAAAAAAAAAAAAAACCTCAGTGCCACTGAGTTGATTCCATACTTATAGTGACCCTATAGGACGGAGTAGAACTGCCCCATAGAGTTTCCAACGAGACCTGGCAGAGTTGAACTGCCTTGCTTTTGGGTAGCAGCTGTAGTACTTAACCACTATGCCATCAGGGTTTAAGCAGCACTAAATTGTGACTATTATTTTGAGGCTTAAATTGCCCCTTACCTGGTAAATAAGCCTCTTCAGTCTGTCACGGAAGAAGTATAGCCACTCACTTCTTGGAGGCAAGGATGATGAGACTTCATCTCACATACTTTGGATGTGTTACCAGGAAGGGCCAGTTCCTGAAGACGGATATCATGTTTGGTAAAGCAGAGGGTCAATGTAAAAGAAGACCCTCAATGTGTGGCTGCAGTAGTGGGCTCCAGCATCACAAGGACTGGGAGGATGGGGTGGGACACAACAGCATGGCGTTGTTGTACACTAAGTCGCTGTGAGTCAGTGCCAGTTCGCTGGCACCAAACAACAAAGAACCTCTTCAGGGTCCCAAGTTGCTTTTAAATCAGCTTTACTAAAGTGTAATTACATACAGTAAATTGAGACCCATTTAGAATGCCCAGTTCAATTAAGCTTGACAGACACATCTATCCTAGAAACCACACCATAGTCAAGGTGCAGAAAATTTGTCTCCTCAAAGGGTCCCTCTACCTGTTGACAGTAAATCCCTTCTCCACTGGTCTGCTTTCCATTACTAATAAGTAATTTGCATTTCTAGACTTCATTATGTAAATGGAATCATATAGTAGATATTTGTTTTGTGTCTGGTTTCTTTCAGTCAGTGTAATGTTTGTGAGGTCCGTCCACATTGTTGTGTGTGTCAGTATTTGCTCTTTTTTTACTACTGTGTAGTGTCCTACTATGGAAACATACTACACTTTTACTTTATCCATTTACCTGTTGATGGGACTTTGGGTTTTTTCCACCTGGGGGCTATTATAAATAAAGCTGCTACAGACATTCATGAACAAGACGTCTTTGCATGGATAGATGTTTTCATTTCCCTTGGGTGAATAATGGGGAGTGTGATTACTAGGTGGTATTAAAAGCAAACAAGTGAACAAACAATCAAATCCATTGTCATCAAGCTGATTCTGACTCATAGGGACCCTGTAGGACAGAGTAGAACTGCTCCACAGGTTTTCCAAGCAGTAACTGGTGGATTCAGACTGCTGACCTTGTGGTTAGCAGTGGAACTCTCAATCGCTGTGTGACCAGGGTACTAGGAGGTATCGTATGTATATGTTGAAATTGATAAGAAATTGCTAAACTGTTTCCAAAGCAGTTATACTGTTTTCTCTCTCTTATTTATTTATTTATTAAATAAAAAATGAAAGTGTACATACCCCGTGCATACAATATTGGGTTAAGAGAGGAGGAGTACATAAGTTGTGTCAAAGTCCCATTAATATTCATCTTCTTACTAATGTGCATTGTCACCAATTTCACCCAACCAAATTTCTAACAACTATCTAATCTAAACCTTTGCCTCTCACCCTCCTGCTCTCTCACCCTCCCCACCCTTGTAGCCGTCAAAGAGTCTTTTCTATTATGTGTAAGTATGCTTTTAAGTTTTTATAGTAGGGGTCTCGTATAATAATTGTCCTTCTGTCACTGACTAGTGTCACTCAACATAATGTCCTCCAGTTGAGACCAAATTGAGAGATGTTTCCTGCTATCATCATTATTCTTTATCGATGTATAGTACTCCATTGAGTCTATATACCAAAGTTTACCCATCCATTCTTCTGTTGTTGGGCATCTAGGTTGATTCCAACTTTTTCTACTGTGGACTGTGCTGCAGTGAATATTCGTGTGCATGTGTCAGTTGGTGTGAATGGTGTTTTCTCTTTCCATCAGCAGTGTACGAGAGTTTCGCTTGCTTCACTCTTTTCCCAGCATTTGATGTCATCAGTCTTTTTCATCTTGGCCATTCTAAGGTGTGTTCAGTGGTATCTGATTGTAACTTTAATTTATATTTCTCTGCTGACTAGTAATGTTGAATATCTTTCTGTGTGGTTATTGATCAGTTAGATATCTTCTTTTGTGAAGAGTCTGTAAGAATCTTTTGCCTACTAAAAACTTTTGAAAATTGAGTTCTAAGGGTTCTTTATTTCTTTTTCTTTTTAAATTGTGATTAAGTGAAGTATACAGTCTAAATTAATTTTGCATGCCCACCTGTCTGAAGCTCCTTCTGCTGTGTTTGCCACATGACAGTACACTCTTCCTTTTCATTCTGTACTTGTTGTACCCTCTTAACAAGCTTTTGTCCCCTCCTCTCCACCCTCTACTCTCCCATCTAGAAAGACACCAGTAGGAAAGCATCCTATAAATGCATAGAGCCATAAGGCATATATACCATGTGGTCACATTGTGTCCCTGAATCCAGTCCATTTTTGTATGAAAAGATGGCTTCAGTAGTGTTTTCTGGTCAGGGGCATCATCAGGTCTATGGAACATGCTCCCAGGGGATCCCCTAGGTTATCAGACCATCAATTGTGGTCTTTTAGTAGAGATCTTGAGCTGTACCCTTCTTTTTCTCATGTTGCTCCAGGGACTCAACATTGTGTACCCTGTCATGGCTGTCTGGTGGTGGCCGGACACTATCTTGTTCCTCTGGTCATGTGTTGATATAGTCCCCCATTTACATGGGTCCTTCTGTTTCCTGAGCTCTTTTTCCCTGTGTCTTTGTTGTTCTCGGTGATCATCTGTTCCCGATGAGCTGGGACAATTTTAGTGTACCTTGGATGGCAGCTTGCTAGCTTTTAAGACCCCAGATGCCACTTACCGATACAGGGCACAGAAGACTCTCTTAGCAATAGGCTAATTATAGCAATTGACCTCAATGTCCCCCAAGAGCATGGTCCCCAGATCATGCCCCTGCTACCCTATCCTTGCAATATTGGATTGAGATTAGAAGAGCTTTCAGTTTATGGAGAAGTCTGGTTAAGTTGATCTGCTTTCTACTGTGTGCTGAAATGCTTTCACCTAACCAAATTTCTATCAACTATCTAATCTATGACTAACCTCCCCCTCCCTCTGCACTCTTGTAGCCATAAAGAGTTCTTCTTCTGTACATGAGTCTGTTTTTGAGGCCTTATAGCTGGAGTCTCATACAATATTTGTCCTTGTGCAGCTGACTGATTTCACTCAACATTATGTCTTCCAGTTGAAACCAGGTTATGAGATGGTTCCTAAAATCATCATTGTTCTTTATGATTGCATAGTGGTCCATTGAGTATATGTACCATAGTTTGTTTACCCCTTTTTCTGTTGATGGGCATCTGGGTTGATTTCGTCTTTTTGCTGTTGTGGACTGTACTACCATAAACATTCGTGTGCATGTATCTGTTGATGTTCACGTGACAGCCTTTATTTCTGTAGGATATATTCTGAGCAGTAGGATTACTGGATCAAATGGTATATCTATTTCCAGGTTTTTAAGGAAGTGCCAAATTGCTTTCCAAAGAAGTTGTACCATTTTGCAATCCCACCAGCAGTGTAGAAGAGTTCCAATCTCTCCACAGCCTCTCCAGCATTTGTTGTTTTGTGCTTTTAGGATTATGGCCAACCTTGTTGGGGTGAGGTAGTGTCTCATTGTAGTTTTAATTTGGATTTCTGTAATAGCTAATGATCATGACCATTTCCTCATGTGTCTTTTGGCTGCTGGAATGTCCTCTTTGGTGAAGTGTCTATCTGTCTCCTTTGGCCATTGCTTAACTGGATTATTTACCTTTTTCTTGTTGGTATTTTGTAGATTTTGGAGATGAGGTGTCAGTGCGACATGTAGTTGTCAAATATTTTTTCCCATTCTGTAGGTGATCTTTTAACTCTTTTGGTAAAGTCTTTGGATGAGCAAAAGTATTTGATTCTTATTAGTTCCCGTTTATCTATTTTCTCTTCTGTTGATTGTGCTTTCTCAGTTTTTGAAGTCTGTCGGATCTTACTCGACAGCACCTGGCTTTGGCTGGCTAAGCTGTGTATTAGAACTTCCATTGTTGACCCTATTTTTTCTTGCATGATCTTTATTGTTTTAGGTTTGATATTTAGGTCTTGGGTCCATTTTGAGTTACTTTTAGTGTGAAGTGTGAGCTATGGTCTTGTTACAGGTTTTTTTGCAGATGGATATCCAATTTTACCAACACCATTTGTTAAAGAGACGATTTCTAACCCCTGTTTACAATCTTAGGGTCTTGGTCAAATAAGCTGTTCCTGAGGGGATGGTGGCATCTCGGGGGTCCCAAGTCTTCTTTATTTCTTGTGCATATTCCATCTGTGTATGTCCTGTCTCTCCTCTCCCTCTGTCTGATGTACTTACATACCATTCCATGTCTTATCTTTTCATTTTCTAAATGATGTTTTTTGAATTATAAAAGATTTTAGTTGTGATAAAGTCCAGCTTATCAATTTTTTATTGTATGGGTCATGTTTTTTATGTTCTACCAGACAAATGTTTGCTACCCAAAGTTGTAAAGATTTTCTCCTCTGTTTTCTTCTAGAATTCTCATAGTTTTTTTAAATATTTTATTTCAAAATTGTTCTAGCTACTCTAGATTCTTTCTATTCTGATTTCAGTTTTACAGTCTGCTTGTAACTTTCTATTAAAATGTCTATTGCCATTTTGATTATGATTGTTTCCAGGATCAGTATGAGGAGAATTGACATCTAAGCAATATTGAGTCTGTAGATCTGTGAGCATAGTATATATCTATTTACTTAAAACCAAACTCATTGCCATCAGGTTGATTTTGACCCATTGCAACACTATAGGATAGAATAGAACTGCCTTGTAGGGTTTCCAAGGAACAGCTGGTGGATTTGAGCTGCTGATCTTTTGGTTAGCAGCCAAGCTCTTAACCACCGAGCCATCAGGCCTCCAACAGGGTTAGCAGGCAGCAGGTCTTCTTTAAGTTGTGTCAGCAGTGTTTTGTGGTTTCCAGTATTTAGATGTTGTACATGTTGTGTTGAATTTTTTTCTATGTATTTCATGCTAAAAGAAAAAACAAAACAAAGCCAGTTGCCTCAGAGTTGATTCTGACTCACGGTGACCCCAAGTGTGTCAGAATGGAAGTATGCTTTGCCGGGTTTTCAGTCGCTGGCTTTTCAGAAGTAGATCAGCAGCAGGCCTTTCTTCCGAGGGCCTCTGGATGGACTCAAACCTATGCCCTTTCAGTTAGCAGCTGACCTGTCAGGATTTCACCTTAGACATGAGCTTGTTATAGATGTTCTATGCCAGCTTAAGGACGTTCCCATTTATTCTTCATTTCCTGAGAGTTTTTATCATGTGTTGGCTTTGCATTTTGTCAAGTGAGCTGACCACATTGATGCTTTCCCCCTGTGTTCTGTTAAATAGGCATACGTTGGAATTATTGCAGGCTCAGCTCCTGCGTACTGCAGTGAAGTAAGCCATGCAATGTTTTTCGTTTCCCAGTACATGTAAAAGTTACATTTACATACTACCATAGCCTGTGAAGTGTGTGATAGCATTATATCTAAAAAACAATGTACATACCTTAATTAAGAAATACGTTATTGCTAAAAAGCGCGTTTTTCTGTTTGAGCCTCTTGCGAGTTGACATCTTTTTGTCTTTCTTGCCTCAGTGTGGATGGCTGCTGATGGATCAGCATGGAAGTTGCAGAGGGCTGGGGTGGCTGTGACAATTTCTTAAAATAAGACAACAATGAAGTCTGCTGCATCAATTGACTTTTCCTTTCATGAAAGCAGTCTCTGTAGAATGCAGTGCTGTTTGATAGCATCTTACCCACAATAGAACTTCTTTCAAAACTGAGTCAGTCCTCTTAAGCCCTGGCTCTCCTTTATCAACTGAGTTTATATAATATCCTGAATCCTTTGTTGTCGCCTCAACAATGTTACAGCATCTTCACCAGGAGAAGATTCCATCTCAAGAAGCGGCTTCCTTTGCTCACCTGTAAGAACCAACTCCTTATCCATTAAAAGTTTTATCATGAGATTATAGCAGATCAGTCTCATCTTCAGTTCTACTTCTTTTGCCATTTCCACCGCCTCTGCAGTTACTTCCTCCACTAAAGTCTTGAACCCCTCAGAGTCATCCATGAGGGTGGGAACCAACTTCTTCCAGACGCCTGTCAGTGCTGTTGTTCTGCCCTCTCCATGAATCACAGAGTTCCTAATAGCATCTAGGATGGCGACTCCTTTCCACAAGATTTTTCATTTACTTTGCCTGGATCCATCAGAGAAATCACCACCTCTGGCAGCTGTAGCCTTACCAAATGTATTTCTTATATTGAAAGACTGAATAGTTGTAATTATACCTTGTTCCTGGGCTGCAGAATGGATGTAGTATTAAAAAACAAAAGAAAGCCCATTGTCATTGAGTTGATTCTGACTCCTAGACACCCTACAGGACAGGGTAGAGCTGCCCCATAGAATTTCTCAGGAGTGTTTGGTAGATTCGAACTGCTGACCTTTTGGTTAGCAGCTGTAACACTAACCATTGCGCCACCAGGGGTGTTGTTGCTATGAGGTGCCATTGAGTCAATTGTGACTCATAGCGACCTGTGCACAACAGGAGGAAACCGTGCCCGGCCCTGTGCCATGCCCACAGTCATTACACTTGAGCCCATTGTTGCAGCCACTGGGTCAGTCCATCTTATTGAGGGTCTTCGTCTTTTTTGCTCACCTTCTACTTTACCAAGCACGATGTCCTTCTCCAGGGACTGATCCCTCCTGACAATATGTCCAAAGATGCAGTCTCACTATCCTTGCTTCCAAGGAGCGCTCTGCGTATACCTCTTTCACGACAGATCTGTTTGTTCTTTTGGCCATCCATGATACATTTAATACTCTTCTCCAACACCACAATTCAAAGGCATCAATTCTTCTTCTGTCTTGTGGATTCATTGTACAGCTTTTGCATGCATATGATGCAATTGAAAATAACATGGCTTAGATCAGGTGCACTTTAGTCTTCAAGGTGACATCTTTGCTTTGCAACACTGTAAAGAGGTCTTTGGCAGCAGATTTTCCCAGTGCATTGCATCTTTTGATTTCTTGACTGCTGCTTCCATGGGCGTTGATTGTGGAACCAAGTAAAAATGAAATCCTTGACAAACTCACCCTCTCTCCACTTATCATGATGTCACGCACTGGTCCAGTGGTGAGAATTTTTGTTTTCTTGATGTTGAAATATAATCCAAACTGAAGGTTATGGCCTTTGATCTTCATCGGTCAGTGTGACTTCCTTCAATCCTGATTCCTTGTTTTTATTCATGTAGTCCAGCTTCTCAGATTATTTGAGAAGGTATGGTGAAAGGATACAGCCCTGATGCACACCTTTCCTAACTTTATACCATGCTGTGTCCTCTTCTTCTGTTCACATGACTCTCTCTTGATCCATATACAGATTCTTCATGAGCACAATTAAGTGCTCTGGTACTCCTGTTCTCTGCCGTGTTATCTGTAATTTGTTATGATCCACATAGTTGAATGCCTTTGCATAGTCAGTGAAACACAGATGACATCTTTCTGGTTTTCTCCGCTTTCCGCCAAGATCCATCTGACATCAGCAATGCTATCCTTGGTTCCACATCCTCTGCTGAATCCATCTTGAATTTCTGGCAATTCCTTGTCACTATGCTGTTACAGTCAGAAGCTACTACAACAGTCAAGGATTTGGCTGGAATTTATTCTCGGCATTGAGACCTCATGCCTCCTACGGTTCTGTCACTGTCAGGATTTCCTCTTTAAGCTGCCAGTTGATTTTCTAGTCTAAGCTCCGATTTTCCGGTATTCGGAGCTAGTGAGGTTGGATTTTTCTCCTGGTATGTTAGTGGGAGTTGACAAGGGCTTCAGGCCAGAAAGCCACAAATTTGCAATTCTTACCTCTTCCAGTTGCAGTTTCTTTTAGAATAAACTCTCCTTCATATTTTATGTGACTTTTATTACCTTAAATAGTTTAAACAAACAAAGAGATGCATGATCTATTTTTGGGTTTCTTGATTCCTTCTGCCAGCCTCACTGAAGTTCCCAGACTATGTCTTTTCTCTGAGCCTTTGCACATGTAACAAGGTGTTTGAGGCTCCTTGTACACATTTCTGTCCCAAACTTGGAAGCAGCCATATCTCCAGGGGCCTCTGCTTTCTGTTAGAGAGAAATGGTAATTAGAGACCACAGTCTGGGTGCTGTGGTCGCTTATTGCTCACCGACCAAAAACCAAACCCATTAGCTCGTTAGGAAGAGTTCTGTTGTTACTGTTAATCAAGAAAAAATATGTTATTGTTCCTACTGGTTTTTCCAATTCAAATTCAGGATTATAGGATTGCCCCTTGGCTTCCTTGATTTCATATCTTCTCTGTTTTGTATTAAAGGTTTTTGTATCTGATGGCCTAACACAATTTTTTCATCTATACTGATGTTAACAATATGATGACTGAATACAATTTAATAGTTTCTGCATCTCCTTTTGTCTATAATGCACATGTATTTCCATGTGGGGATCTGTGATCAGATTAATGAGTTTTGTGTAGGTATGTGTATTCAGCGAAGGAGCTGCCATTGAACTACTGTGCCTTAATGTCCCTTAAAATAAATCCTGTCTGTGTGGTTAACCCATCACCTCAGACACAGTTAGCTGCATTTTGTTTTTCTCTCATATTTTAGAAATGGCGTTTGTGTCTTAGTTTCATGATTTTATGAAATACGGCAACTAACAGCAGAGCAAGTGTTGGTCAACCCCAGCACGTGGGCCCATCTGACGTGTAGCCAGCTTTTGTGTGATCCTTCAGGAGAGATGGTTTTATGCACACACGCGCACGCGTGCTCGCACCCACACGCATACCCAAGATTATCCAACAGTTACAGGCCCACAAAGCCTAAAATATTTGCTTATTTCCCTTTATGGAGAAAACTTGTGACCCTTCTTCTACAGTCAGAGCTGGAAAATGAGACTACAGTGAGAAAACTAAACTGACTCCTAACTCGAACCCTGTCCTCACCATTCCATCCCTTCCTTTTCTAGGCAGACAGTCTCATTTATCTGTCTGCCTACCTACCTATCTACTTAATTACTTATTTAAGTTTTTGATTTATCTCTTGATTTTTTTAAATGTAAGCACATGCTTGCTCATATAGTTCTCTCTTCTACTCCACCCACACTTCCCCCACCTGGTTTTTGTCACTTTTCGGTGTACCCTGGACGTCACCCATAGCAGGAGGAAGAGTCCTCATTCTTTTACACAGCTCCACAGTACTTCCAAGTATAGGTGGACCAAAGTTTATCCAGCCAGTCTGTTACTGAGACATATATGAATTATTTTCTTATTTTTTATTTAAATATAAGCAGTGCTGCATTTAATAGCTTTGTCCTTACATCTTTTTCAAAACTTGCCAGTGTGGCTGTAGGATAGGTCCCTGGAAGCGGGGTAACTGGGCCCTGGTGTTGCTAAGTAACATGTTACCTTGCGTGAGTCGCCGAAACCCTCTCCAGCGAGGTTGCACCATTCTGCGTCTGCAGCACACAGCACACCTGATGTCCCCATACCACCTAATGTGGGTTCCAGGCTAACTTTGGTTACATAATAGGTAAGAAGTGGTATCAGAGGACTTTTAATATGCTTTTCTCCTATTTGAGCAGGACAGAAAGACTGTCGACGTTTTCCTCTTATGTGCTCTGTTCCCTGCTCTTGTGTGTCTCACTGTAAAACTGTTGCTCTTTCTCCTCTGTTTTAGAGAATTTATCTGCATTTTCGGGAGAGCTGCCTTTGCCTCTAATAGAAGTTGCAAATATGTATTCCAGTTTGTCGTTTGTCTTTTTACTTGACTTCAGCTGCCTTCTGTCATCCAAAGTATCTTCTAATTGCTGCTGTTCTTTTCACACCGTCTGTCTTACCCATCTTTTATTGCGTCTGGCTTTGGAGTCGTAGCTGGGAAAGTCTTCCCCAGACTCAGGTTAGAGAGAAATTCAATCATGTTTTCTTCTCATATTTCTTAATTGAACTCCTCCCTTCCTCCCTCCCTCCCTCCCGGCCTGTCTCCCTCTCTCTCCTTCCCTCTGCTCCCCTGGAAGCTGGAGTAGTAGGCCTTCCTCCTTTCCTTTGGGTTTGGGTGGGATGAGAGGTCACTGGACACCCCACCCCGGGCCCCTCTTGCTAAGGCCCGGCAGTACTTACAGGCTTAGCTGTATGTGGTCTGGTCTAGGCCTGTTGGGGCTGTCCCATGAGCACACAGTAAGTCAGCCAGCCTGGCCCCTGCCTTGGCCCCATGCATGGGGATGGGCAAGGACCCAAGGAAGGCAGGCTCTGCCTTCAGACGTATCAGAGCAGTCCTGAGTTCTTGGGCCACCAGAGGACCAAGCAGTTGCAGTTTAGAGCTATCAGGTAAGTGTCGTGGCACGTGTCCTCACTTTCCCAGGCTGGAGACCTCTGGCTCTGTGTCTGCTCACCTGACAGAGGCCCAGTTGGCAGAGGGGCCTCAGTGAGGCCTGTGTCAGATCCAGCCAGTTAGGCCCAGGCAGCACAGTCCCGTGCCCCTGGGATGGGATGCGCCAGCATCTGTGTAATTAAGGTTGCCATAAAACCCATCAGCCAGACAGACCAACAGCTCCTCTGCTCTTTCCTGGGCACGTGCAGTTGTAAAGACAGGTAAATGACACTCCATGGCTACCACAAAGATCAGCCTCCCACTAGTGCACAGTGTTGTCAGGACCACCCGTAACACGGCTGGTCTCCTGGCCATTCACGTCTACGACGCCTTGATGGATAACTGCTTGTCCATTCTCAGAAAACGTGCAGAACCACGGCTTCGGCTGCCCTCCAGAAGTCTGTCTTGAAAGGCAGACCTGGCCGTGGTCAGGTGGCTGTGCCACTCCAGGTGTGGCACCTGGCACATTATTTCTTGGCACTGTCAGCCATCTCTGTGAGGAGCGCCTTGCACCCCGGTACACAGAGTGTGTAAACCCCAGGCAGCCAGCAGCTCTGCAGATGGCAAGGTCCTCGTCCCCCTCCATCCCTCCCTGGCTCAGTGGGTTTCCTGAGCTCTGCTGGGGCCTTGGCCCTGTCTGTGGTGTCCACAGCCCTGCCATGGGGGCTGTGACCTGCCCATGGGAACTGTCTGTGTACAGGGGGCTTCTGTGTGCCCTGATCCCAAGGAGCACTCAGTGGACAGGCCGCACTCGGGTGTGTTGGGGTGTGTGCTGCTCCCTTGGCATTTGGTCCCTGGACACTGTTGGACTCCTTGCTCCCCACCCGGACTGTAGGCAGAGGGCTTCAGGAGACGGGGGCTGGCGTTCAGGCCCAGTGTGGTCCGGGTGCATGGAGGCCCCTGGTGGCTGGTGAGCCTGGAAAGAAGTGATGGGTTCAGAGAGTTTGCTCCAGGCTGTGATAGTGGGCGTTGCTCCCTCCCTTCCCTTCTGCTTTCCTCCTCCTCCTCCCCCTCACTCCCGTCTTCCTCTGGTGCCCACTAAAGTAGATTGCAGACACTGCCTCAGGAATCAGTGAACGTTGTGTGAAGTCTGGTCCACAGAGCAGATGTTGGGGACTGTGGTGGCAAGCCTGTCTGCTCCCAGTCCTGAGCTCCTGCCCCAGTTCTGCTGCTGCCTGTGCCCTGTGAGGCTCAGACATGACCCAGGGGTGCGTGGAGGAGGGTAGGTAGGCAAGCAGCCCCAAGCTCCCATCCAATGTGGGGTGTGAGCCCCAGGGAAACAGTAGGGGTGAAGGGATTCAGGATTCAGCTCCCCTACATCCCAGCCGTATAGCCTTGGAAAAATCCCTGCAGCTCTCAGAGCCTCAGTCTTCCTCATCTGGAGAATGGGTCTAAAAAGCATCCTCACCCTAAATGAAGTTATGGAACACCGTAGGTAAGGCTCATTTCGCTCAGGCACATTTGAGTGAGACTGATGGGAAATGGGAGTGTCACTTCGCATGCAAAATTGCAAAGGATGTGAATGCCAGGATTTTTATTTTTCTCATTTGTTGAGATTTGGCTCATGTCCCAGTGGGCAGAACTGAGGGACCAAGGGCCTTGTTTGTGTGGCTGCCACATGATGGCAGACTGCTGGTAAGCTGGCCCGCCCGTGACCCGCCGCTCCAGCGCCCGGGGCTTCTGACGCGTCCTGTTATTTCCACGTTACAATTTAATATAATCTGTAAGTTTGTTAAGTGGAGGAATCTGTTGGTCCTGGTACCCAAACCCCCCTTCCCGAAGCCAGTTATTTCAAAATGAATGTTGAATGAGATCAAATGCCCCAGAGAAAGAAAACCAGCTGCTCAATACTTAATAATGTTAGTTTATGAGACAAAAGGCCGTGAAATATTGGTGATGATGCTCAGAATGTAGAGGTGTCTTCAGAGCTGAGACACATTCCTGTGGCTCTGCTTATGGTCTCCACGGGCACTGGTTCCCAGTGTGGTGTGTGTTACTACAGGGACAGCAGCCCAGACCCTGTGAGCTGTGCACTGTGTGACCCCTCACACCCATTGTGCACTGAGGCCCCCCTGGGCAGGGTGTGGGCCTCCCTCTGTGTACTTCTCAGCTGGCTGCCTCTGAAGAGGTTCAGGTGAGAGGAGAGGTGCAGGGCTGGGGGCACAGGGAGGCCATCCGGTGGGTCTGGAGCCCGAGGGGGTGTCACAGAGCAGGTCTGGTGGGACAGCAGGGGCTGATGCCAGGCCATCCTCCTGAGAGAGCTGTTCTTATAGGTGGTGAGAGGCTACAAGGCAACTGTGCAGCAGACCCTGGACATACTCTTCCTCCAGGAAGGTTCTGAGTTTCTGAGCAGCACAGATGCGTCAAGCCGGGACTCTGCAGACCGCACCATCATTGCCTGGGACTTTCGCACGTCTGCCAAGATCTCCAACCAGATCTTCCATGTAAGCCACCCGGTTTGGCCTTTCTGTCTACCTTCAGGGCGTGCAGTGTAGCCCTGGCCTCCCAGAGTCCCAGGTAACTTCCTGTGGAGACAGCTCAGCAGGCAGTATCTGGGGATGCATGACTGCCAGGTGACCAGGCCTGGGGTCAGACACCATGTCCCTGTGGTTCCTGAGCCCTTTCTCCTCCTCCTCCCCCTGCCCTCGGCTCACCAGTGCTGATGGTGCTGGGGGAAGCCCGGCTCAGTGCCGTGGGGGCCACAGCTTCACCCATGCCCTGGTCACCTCCCACTGGCAGCTCAGACCGCAGGGTCTTGCAGTCCTCCTCTGCTCGTGGCCTGGGCATGTGCCATGTGCAGCCAGGGGATCAGGGCTAGGCCGTGAGACAGCACCTGTGTGCAAGTCACAGGGGGCCCGGGCCCAGAGATCAGCTGCTCGCTTCTCCTTCTCCTCACTGGTAAATGGAGGAGGGTGATTCATCAGTGCAGAGGGTTGCTTTGAAAATTAAAAGAGACGATGCTCATAAAGGGTGTAGCCGGGTGCCAGGCTTAAGGGGTGCTCAGTCAGTGCTTGCTTCCTGTCTGCTGCTCCCACCATCATGACCACAGTGACCACTGTGACCGCCACTGTGAACACTGCCACCCCGGTACCACTGTCACCCCCATCGTGACCACCGACAACACCACCATGACCATCACTGCCACCACCACCGTTCACTGTCACTGCCAACGCTACCAGTGTCACCACCACCACTGTTTCCACCACCACCACCACCATCACCCTTGTCACTGTCACTGCCACTGTCTCCACTACCACTGCTGTCACTGTCACTACCAACACTACCAGTGTCACCACCATCACTGCCACTGTCTCCACCACCACCACGTCACCCTTGTCACTGTCGCTGCCACTATCACTGCCACCACCACTGTCACTGTCACTGCCACCACCACTGTCACTGTCACTGCCACCACCACTGTCACTGTCACTGCCATCACTACTACCACTGTCACTGTCACTACTGAGACTACCACTGTCACCAGTATCACCAGCACCACTGTCATTGTCACTACCACCACCACTACCAGTGTCACCACTGTCACTGTCACTGTCATCACCATGACTACCACTGTCACCAGTATCACCACCACTGCTGTCACTGTCACTGCCACCACCGCCACTGGTGTGACTGTCACTACCACCACCGCTACAACCGCCACTGCTGCCATCACCCCTACCACCATCACCGTCACCATTGTCACCACTGTCAACTCCAGACACCACCACCACCACTCCTGTGGCATCCCCACCACAGCCACCGTCAGCCACTGTCACAGCCGCCATCGCCACCACCGTCAGTGTCACCACCAGCACCACCATCGCCACCGACAGCAGGGCCACCATCGTCATTTTTGGATGGATAGGACATGGGAAGTCTCTCTGGCACTCCCGCTCTGAGTTTAAGGAAATGCCGCCAGGTTTATACTTGTGCCTCCTCTCCTTGTCTTTGGGAGGGCTCCAGGCATCCAGGAGTAATCCACTAGAGGTCTGCCCACGACATCCTGGGGCTGTCCGCGGGGGAGGCAGGCTGGGAGGAGACCCGGGCAGCCTGGCCCCCACACGTCCTACCTCAGAGAGCTGGGTGGAGGCGGGCAGAACGAGGCAGGTGGCAGCGCTCCTTGCTGAGCCGTCAGAGGCCTTCTCAGCGCCGAGTGCAGGCGCCTGCCCCCAGCAGCATCCTGGAACTCATGCCACTGTCCCCGGTAGGCGCGTCCGTTGGCAGCACAGCTCCCTGCTTTGCCCTCAGAGCTGGGCTCATATAGAGCATGTGGCTTACAGATGACACTGGGCACGACAAGTGTAAGGACAGCAACAGTGGCAGGGAGGTCCCCATGATGTCGGAAGCAGTCTGCTCATGTCTTCGTCTTCCCACCCAGCCATCCCCCAACCCACTGTGCCTAAGTCTGATGAGCCAAATCACCATAAACTGGGTGGCTCGAAGCAACACACGTGTATCCTCTCCCAGTTCAGGAGGCCAGAAGTCCAAAATCAGTTTCACTGGGCTGGAATCAAGTAGTCAGCAGAGCACAGTGCCTCCGAAACCTCTAGAGACGAACCCATTCCTTGTCTCTTCCTGGCTTCCAGTGGGGCTGGCATTCTTTGGCTTGTGGATGCATCAGTCCAAGCTTCAAGGTCAATCTCTTTAAATCTCTCTGCTGTGTCTTCACACCTCCCTCCCTCTGCTCCTCTTACCAATATGTGCATAGTGATTGTGTTTAGGGCCCACTGGAAGTCAAGGAAACCCTGTTGTCACAGTGGTTAAGTGCTATGACTGCTAACCCCAAGGTCAGCAGTTCAGATCTACCAGGTGCTCCTTGTAAACTCTATGGCACAGTTCTCTGTCTGTAGGTTTGCTGTGAATTGGAATTGACTCAGTGGAAGTTGAATTTGCTTTTGGGGGGATTTTTTTGGAAGTCAAGGATCATCTCCTAAACTCAAGATCCTTGATCGCAACTGCAAAGACCCTTTATTTTGCTGTACAAGTTAGCATTCACAGGGCCCATGGATTAGGACACGGATCTTTCAGGGGGCATTTTTCCAGTCTTCCCTAAGGGCCAAGAACCAACGAACGTAGGCAGCCCATAGAAGCTGGTGAAGGCAAGGAATAGATTCTGCCATGGAGCCTCCAGAAGACACAGCCCTGCCCACACCTCGACTTCAGCCCAGTGAGACCGCTTTGGACTTCCGAGCTCCAGCACTGTGACGTCCTAAACATGGTGCTTTACGCATTCAGTTTGTGGTCATTTGGCACAGCGAGCACAGGAAGTACATGCAGACCCAAGCCAAGGCCTGGGCGGAGGGTGGGATGAGGCCGCACAGGCCCGTGTCAGATGGTGTGTCTGTCAGTGCCAGAGGATCGAGTCTCCAACCCCCTCTGTGGTCCCCCTGTCCCTCAGGAAAGGTACACCTGCCCCAGCCTCACCCTGCACCCACGGGAGCCTGTGTTCCTGGCACAGACCAACGGCAACTACCTGGCCCTCTTCTCGGCCGTGTGGCCCTATCGGATGAGCAGACGGCGGCGCTACGAAGGACACAAGGTACCCTCCTCGTCCCTGCCCCTGTCTGCCGAATGCCAGCATTGTCCCCAGAGCCTCCTGGCTGTGCCACTAAGGCTGTGGTGTGGGAGGCATGGGCCTTCTGTGTGACCACAGGCCATGGCATGCACTCGAGGCTCTGGGCCACTCCTGGCCCCATCCCAGGCCCTAGTCTGTTCCCATGAACAGGTCACAGGTGGGCAAGTAGGCTAGAACGGGGCAGGGAGCCCATCTCTAGGTCTATCCCCATCCCCGCTGTGGCCTGCCCCTCCAGGAAGGAGCTAGGGACACGGGGCCTGTCAGGCCAAGGACAGCGTCTCCATGGGTAACTGTGGGCAACAGGGCGTACACCAAGGCCCTGGAGCCCCCTCAGGGACTCGGGCTTTAAGTTTGGGGACAGGGTGTGTAAAGCCCCAGCTCTGCCCCTGCGTGTTCCGGGCCCTGGGTGAGCACCTCCCCACTCAGAGCCTTAGACTGCCGCTCTGAAGAATGGGCCTGACACCACCACCTCACAGGCTCGTCTAGGAGTCTGAGTGAGTCACTGGCTGCTGCCCACTCACCCCCACCCTCTGTCGCTCTCTCTGCAGGTGGAAGGCTACTCAGTGGGCTGTGAGTGCTCCCCTGACGGAGACCTGCTGGTGTCAGGCAGCGCCGATGGCCGGGTGCTGCTCTACAGTTTCCGCACAGCCAGCCGGGCGCGCACACTGCGGGGACACACTCAGGCCTGCGTCGGTGTCACCTTTCACCCTGTGCTGCCCTCTGTCCTCGCCACCTGCTCCTGGGAGGGAGATGTGAAAGTCTGGCACTGAGCCTGCCGTCCCAGATGCTCTGGACACTGCCAGCACAGCTCCCTTGGTCCTCGGGGTGAGGGTGGGGCACCGAGGCCAGCAGAGCCTGGACTTCTGACCCAGGCTTGGGTGGAACTGCCTGCACCACTTTCTGGGCCTCAGCTTCCTCATCTGTTAAGTGGGAGCTTGTCTCAGGGCATGAGGACTAATGATTTAGAGTCCTGGCTGTCGCCTGAGATGCTCAGTAAACATCTGTACTGTTTCTCTGTTTGTCTCAATGGTGACTGTCTGTGGGCAGCTTCTTGTGCCCCTTCTGGCTTGCTGGGGCTCTGGAGGCCTCAAGTCCTGGGGAGACATGAGGTGGGGCAGTCCCAGGAGCTGGGGCCCTGGCCTCTGTTCTCTCTCAGGAACCCTGTACCAGTGCACAGGCCCCGGGCCCCGTCTGCTCAGCCCAGCCCACTCAGCTCCAGTCCTGCCCCTGGAGCCGCAGCACAGCCCCAGGCCCCAGGCCCCAGGCCCCAGGCCCCAGGCCCTCCGCCCTCCACATCCTCCTTGCCCGTCACCCCCATCTGCGAGTAAGGAGCCCTGTTGGGGGGTACAGGTCTGTGAGGAGTCAGCCTGGGAGGAAGGCCGGACTGTGGCAGGGCAGTGAGCTCTAACCCACCAGGACCAGGGACCACTGACAAGTCAAGGTGGAGTCACAGGTCTCGCAGCTTGTGAGACAGGATGTCCCTGAGGCCTTGGAAGTTTCCAGAGGAGACGGTGCCTCAGGCAGGGGAGTCAGTGGGAAGACAGATGGGTACAAGGAGGCTGTGGCCAGGTAGTGGAAGCCATGGGTGGAGGAGGCAGGAGCCCGGGCCCCAGCCCAGCTCTGTTTCTGGACTTGCAGGAGCTTGTGCTGGTTGCCGCTGTCTCCCAGCCTCAGTTGTCTCATCTGTGAAGTGGGTGTCAGAGCCAGCCTGCAGCCATGCTGCCAGCACTGAGGGAAGTCAAGCCTCTGCTGGGCGGATGTCTGTCCAGCAGGTTCTTCTGGCTTGGGACAAGGGGGAGGGGCACTGGGACATGTTTGGAAGGACTTCGGAGCCAGACTCCAGCCTGGGCACCTGCTTGGCCAGCCCTCTGTGACTTTGTTGCTGGCCAAGAGCTGGTATATAAGTGCATTTATTTCAGCATGTCTCACTGTTGGCCCAGGGCCCCTTGGAGACTTCTGGGGACCCTTGAGGACTTCTGGGGCCCCTAAGGAAGGTGTCCCATCCTTGTCTGGGTTGGGGGAGGCCTGCCTTTCTTGGCCTCCCCAGCTTTCCTGCCAGCCCCAGACCTGGAGGCCGAGGCCCTGCTCCCTCGCTAACCCAGCATACGCTTGGGCAGCTCCTCCCCTGACGTGGAGGCTGTGTGCTTTTCATGCAGTATCGTGCCATGTCACCGCTGCCGCTCATGTCACAGGAAGGCCAGTTGCACACTGTCCTCCCACAGGCCCCAGCTGAGTGCTGGAGGCGAATAGCATCCCTGTCCCCCTGAGGCCTCTCTGTGCTGACCACACAGCCTCTGCCCTCCACGACCCCATGGAGTTTGGAGTCTGGAGCAGGGTTCAGGTCCCAGCCCCATCACCTGCTCAGATGGGGACTTTACAGGCCCTTTGCCTCTCCGAGCCTCAGTTTCCTCATCTGTAGAGTGGGTCTGTTGGAATAAATTGGGGAGAGGTTGCTGGGGACAGGGCCCTTTAGATTGTCACCCTTAACTGCACTGGAGGCTGATAGCACCCAGACATGTACCCTCGAGACCCTTTTCTTTCTTGCACTGGTGGTTGTGGGCCAGGCCTGAGTTCTGCCCTTCCCAGGTCCTGCTCCCTCAGTGGGTGTGATTGCTCCATCAGGCTTTGGGAGTGTCAGCGATGAGCTCTTCTCCCCTTAAGTGACTGTTGAGGAGGAAGGACAGGTGAGCATCTCGCCCTGTTTCCTGTCCCTAGTGTGGTCTCACAAGGAGCACCCTCCCCGACTGACTCTGACCTTCTGTGGGGTGCCAGGCGGTCTGCAGTTCAGTTTTAGGGAGATTGAGCCAGGATGAGAGAGACTGTGCACTCTCCTGCTCCACCAGGGGCTGCGTGTACCTTCATCCTCACCTGTGGAACCCCAACACCAGATCAGAAGTCATCCTGAGAGGCCAGTGCATGGCCGTGACTTTGCCCATGAGGACCTGAAGCTCTCAGCTGTCCTGGGGGAGCTGACGAAACCCCAGCCCAGAACCTGTGCCTTTGCCTGTGCATTGCCTCCCAAATGGCCCACCTGGGCCACCGGACATCTGTGGGGTACCCCAAAAATGGCATCAGCTGGTATCCTTGATTTCAGAAGAGGGGGCTGGTGTGGGGCCATGTAGTCAGTCTGTGGTAGAGTCCAGTCCCAAGGGGCCCTGGTGTGGGCCAGGAGGAAGCCTACGGGGTAGATGTGGGCTGAGATGCTGTGGGTGCACAGTGGCCTCCCTGAGGGTGGCGGGACCACTGTTGAGGGGAGGGCAGGTGATAAAGGTGGAATCACACATCCCTGGCTCCGCCTACCTGGGCAGTGGGGTCAGAGTGGAGAGGACAAGGCCATGTCCTCGTCTGGACCAAATGTAGAACAGACGCTGACGGCTCTGGGGCGACTGGCTGGCCCCAGAGGCACATGAGAGCCCTGAAGAGCCGCTGAACTCACCGGCTGAGCTGACACCCCTGCGCCTCGCCTGGGCGGCTCCCTGTGTCTGAAATACCCTGGTGAACGCGTATTCATCCCCCAGCAGCACGGGGCCTTCCAACCTAACCAGAGCTGAGCCTTGGTGTCCCAGCTCCTCTCCCAGGAAGTGTGTGTCCTGGATTTCACATCAGATTGTGGGACAGGGATGTAGGAAAGGCTGGTGCCCTGAACCTTGCTGTAAACTGCCCCATGGTGGTGGGGCACCTGGCCGGGCCCACCTGACAAGTGGTGGGATGGTGTGCGTGGGCTGTCACGGCTCTTCACCTCACCTGTGGGCCACAGGTGCCCTGGCCCAGCCCACCTCTTTCCTGGCTGGCACAGTCACTGTCTGGGCCCCATCGGGCAGCCAGGCAGCTGGCTGGTGGAGGTACACCCTCTCCTCTGCCCACTTCAAGACCAGCCTTGCCAGGCCCCTTGACCCGGCTGGGCTCCGACCTGCTTGCCCATCAGAGCACTGGGCCTGAGGGCAATGCTCCCCAGCCCTGGGTAGGGTCCCCACAGTTTTTAGTTCCCTGGGAATAAGCACCTCAGAGCACAGGCTGTGGCTGACTCTGGGGGTGATGGGCAGGACAGCTCCTTGAGGTCTGGAGGCCGTCTTGGGGCCTCAGGCTCAGAGGGGACACTGTGAGGGCTGGGACCCTAAAATCTGGGCCCTTGGGTTTTCCAGCCCCATTGCACAGGGCTGGGTACTCTTGGTTCCATAGATCCCGGGACGGCAGGCCAACCAAGGCCAGCAAGAAGGCCCCCAGGGTTGTGCAGCTGTCACCCAGAGCTGACGCGGTCCAAGGTCCCCTGCAGGGACACCTCCACATCTGCTGGGTGCCAGGTGCCAAGGTTTTGCCCTCCCAGCCTCCTAGTTTCCTCCCAGTGCCATGAGCGTTGCTCCCTCTGTTGTGATGTGCAGGAGCTACAGCCCAGAGGGGCACTGACCCTAGCCTCCCTCCCCAACACTGCCTCCTTCCAGCTCGGGGAGGCAGCTTCTGGGGTGGACCAAGAGACGCAGTGGCCATCTGGCTTCTTCTGTACCAGCAGGTGAGTGGAGGGAGGCTGGGGACCACCTCTGCTGCCCACCCACCGGCAGCCCTCCTGACCAGAGGTCACCCAGAAGCCACACTAAGCTGGTGGGTCAGGGCCTGCAAGACAAGATCTGGGTTCAGGTGGTGCCCAGTGCATGGTCAGTGCCCCCAGACACCTGGGAGGAGTAAGCGCTCAGCCTTTCTGGAGGAGGGCCTCTAGCCTAGATCTTACAAACCCCCACAAGTAAATTCCAAGGGTGCTGGTGAGCAGGTATCAGGGATGACTAGGCGCACAAAGAAACAAGACAGATGACAGAAAAAGACCTACAGATGGCAGATGTTGGCAGTATCAGCGCCAGACTGTGAGACAGCTGTGCTTACCCTGTGTGAGGAAATGAGAGGCAAGGTCGAACATACCCCAGAGAATAACAACTAAAAAGAAAACTCATTGCAGTTGAGTTGATTCCGACTCAGCAACCCTATAAGATGGAGTGGAACTGCCAGCCTTCGGATTAGCAGCTGTGGCTCTTAGTCACTACGTCACCAGCATTTCCAAAATGCCAGCCTACTGTATTGGCTGAAAAACAAACCCAGGTCAGCTGCTTGGAGGGCAGCTGTGCTCACCACTAGACAACCGCTGCTGCCTGGCCCGATGTAAACTGCAGCAGAGCAGGTTTGTCAAGCAGCCAAATAGAATTTGCAGAAGTGAAAAACTTTAATAACCAAAATGAAAAACCCAGTGGATGTTTTTAGCAGCAGAATGGACACAGCCAAAGATAATTAGGGAATTGGAAGAGAAATCTCACAGTCTGTGGCATGGTCAGACACATTTGGGTAATACAGGAGAGAGGTAACTGGTACGGAAGATGCAGCTGGAGAGTTTCCCACAGGTTAGATGGGAGCTGCCCGAGGAGAGGAGAGGATTGGACAGGGAAATACTTAACACCAAAAAGTAGCTGTCTTTCTCAGAACTGATGAAATACTGTATTTTTACACAAATAACACACCTTTCTACATTTGTCAGCCTCCCCTTTCCCCTACCAAAGATATCTTCCTAACTGCCCCAGGTTAATTTTTTTATTTATAGCAGCTAGGAGAAGTTTGCACTTAGGAAGGTACTCTTAGGAAGGGTTGTTGCTATTAGGTGCCATTGAGTGGGGTCCGACTCAGTGGCCCTGGGCACAACAGGACGAAACCCTGCCCAGTCCTGCGCCACCCTCACAATCACTTTCATGCCTGAGCCCGTTGCTGCAGCCCCGGGCCAGCCCATCTCACTGAGGGTCTCCCTGTTTTTCACTGACCATCTGTTTACCCAAGCGTGACATTTTCATCCAGGGACTGATCCCTCCTGATAAGATGTCCGAAGTATGTGAGTGAGCAGTTGGTGTGTATCATGGATTGAACCATGTCCCCTCAAAATGTGTGTATCCATTTGGCGGGGCCGTGATTCCCAGGGTGATGATTGTCCACCATATTGTCATTTGATGGGATTTTTTTCTATGGATTGTAAACTGTTGTAAATGTCATCACTATGATTTAATGAGATAGATTAGTGACAGTTCCATTGATGAGGCCCACAAATTTAGATGGTGTCTTAAGCCAGTCTGTTGAAATATAAAAGAAAGAAGCGAGCAGAGAGACATGGACCTCACATCACCAAAAAAGCAGTGCTGGGTGCAGAGCTAACCCTTTGGACCTGGGGTTCCCTTGCCGAGATAACCCCAGACTGAAGGAGGACCAGTGATGGGTATCTTCCTCTGGAGCCGAGACCTGGAGCTGATCCCCTCAGTTTGGACTTGTAGCCTACGAGACTGAGAGAATGCATTTCTCTTTGTTAAAGCCATCCACTTATGGTATTTCTGCTACAGCAGCACTAGGTGACCAAGAGATGTGCATTATTTGCATAAAAATACAGCACACCGATCCTCAGATATCCATCTCCTTGTGAATCCTAAAAGGATCACTCCACACCCAGACGTATCTGAAAATTGCAGAACACCAGAGTCAGAGAGGAAGATCTTATACAGCCAGAGAAGATAGAAAACCATCAAAATAAAGGCCACAGATCACAGCTGGTTCCCAAGACCAGCAGCTAGAAGACCAGGGACAGTGCAAGGTCATATCCTGTGTGTGGAAGGAAAGTAGTCACCCACTGAGAGTCTGTCCCTGAGGGAAAGACCCTTCAAGACTGGGTCAAAATAAGCACACCTTCAGAGAAATGCACACTGAGTGACTTGTCACCAGTAGACCCACACTGAGGTGCTAAAGACTCTTCTTTAAGCAGAATTGAAGTCTGAGATGCAAGACAGAGTGGAGAGAGAAGTGACTGTGGGGAAATGTCCCTAAGCATTGTACGGAAGAGCAAATGTCATGTCTAGTGGGCTAATAGAAGGGATCAGCATCAGAGAGTAACTTAGACACTGGGTGATCTGCAGACAGGCTGGCCAAAAACCCATTGCTGTTGACTTCAACTCACAGTCACCCTGCAAGACAGAGAACTGTCCCACAGAGTCTCTAAAGCTATAATCTTTACAACAGCTGGTTGTCACATCTTTCTCCCAAAGAGCTGCTGGCAGGTTCGAACCACTGTGCTTTCTGTTAGTGGCCCAGTGCTTAACCACTGTGCCAGCAGGACCCCAAGAACCTTATCTCCCGAAGCCACACAAGGCACCCCAGAGAAGAAACTATGCAGATCCATTTGAGTCCACCAGTGTCTTTTATTAATGAATGCAAAATACAGTACTCGGTGAGACAGGGCATGCATGGCAGACAAGGATGCGAGCGACGGAAACCAGGGGGCAGGGGCCTCGTCACGTCTGAGGTAGACTGAGGTGGCGCAGAAAGCAGGACAGTGGCAGGAGGAAGGAGCACCGGCCGCACGCAGACACGGCCCCGGCCCCGTGGGGGACTGGGGACCCTGGAAGCATTCAGGGTGGCGTGTCGGCCACACTGTGAAAAATAGACTTTAAAAACATCTCCATATCCCCTCACTCACTAGAGCTCCCCTTGGTGTGGACAGAGCTTTGGAGTCCCTTCCCCAACTAGCTGGGGCATGTCCCCCTCACCGGAGTCTAGACACGGAGGGAGCCCACCTGTCCCTTCCCGGGGCAGCCCCTACCCCCCTCACCCTCACCTGGCAAACCAAGGAGCTCTGTGTTGGCAATGCAAGCCTTTGTCCAGGGGTCTGGAGGCCCAGTGCACTGAGAAAGACCCTTTTTCTCTATAAAAATAGTTTGCTTTATAAAAGGCAGGAATGCTTATCTCAGATGGGAAGGATGTGGGTCTATGAAAAAACGTTCCAAGTGGAAGTTCCCTCGTGGGGTATTGAGGCGGGCAAGGGGGCTGGAAGAGGACCCTCCTCCTCAGGTTCTTACTGGCTAGGTAGGGGAGGAGGGTGTGGGGAGCAGTGGAAGCCCTCCTCTTGGGGCTCCTTGTTTGGGGGCACGGAACAAAGTGTGCTGCCTCCTTTCTCAGGTACCACACGGGTAGGACTAGGGTGAGTGGGCCCATGGCCTCGGTGACTGGGCACAGGTGACGCTATCTCCCTTCTTGGGTACCACATGGGCAGGGCTAGGATCGGCTGGGCCCGTGGCTGTGGCCGACGGTCAGTTGAGCAAGGTGCCATAGAGCTGGGCTTTTGTAAGGCTGTCCTTGCGGCTTAGCCCTGAGCCACCAGTCCGCGGGAAGGCCTGCTGGGGGCTGAGGAGGCCTGCGGGGCGCATCTCCGGGGAGGCCTCCATGGAGCTGGGCTCCAGGGAGTCTCGGGAGCTGTGGACACTGTGCTCACTGCCGTAGCCTGGGCCACGCTCCGGCTCAGGGCTGCCACCCGCCCCACACAGCTGCACCCCAAGCCGCTCTCCGTCTCCCTCACTGGGCGCGTAGCCAGGCAGCGGGTCGGCCGAGCGGCTGGGGCTCAGGCTGAGGTCGCCACCCGCCCTCAGGAAGCAGGGCTCGGCCAGGCGGCCCTGGGAGAGGTCATCACCCTCTGAGAAGCTGTCCGCCTTGTAGGTGGCGTACAGGGGGCTGGCACGGCCCTCGGCCTTCTTGCCTGGGCTGCCCCCGCTGCCGTAGTAGCGTTCGGAGAAGCTGCAGGGTGAGGCTCGGCCCGCAGTGCCGGCTGGGTATGAGTAGGCGCCGATGTCCTCCACGCTCAGGGGGCGCCACTGGCCGCGCACCTCCTCCCCGGGCAGCCGGGCAGACCCCGGCTTGGCCCGCAGGCTCCACAGGTTGGGGGGCATCAGGGCCTGCTGGGGGCCTGGGGAGGCTGGGAAGCGGAAGGACTCGGTCGGGTAGGGTGACATGGTCCGCTTGAAGGCCGGGGCCACCTCGGCCTCGAGCGGGGTGGCCACGGTGGCCGTGGCCTTGGCGAAGCGTGGGCTGCCCTCATAGGCAGCGGTGGCGGGCGGCTTGCGGTCAAAGAGCTCGTCGCGGCTGTTCAGATAGATGGCCTGCTGGGAGGCGGTGAGCGTGCTGGCCTGGGCGTGCTCCTTCTCCTCCGACGTGGCGCTGAAGCTGGAGTAGGAGCTGGACGTGGGCAGCGAGCCCGCGTAGCCGGGGAAGGCGTCGTGCCGGAAGCCCGCGGGGAAAGCCGCCGCCTCGGCCTCCTCTTCCTCCTCGGCTGCACTGTCGGTGGAGTTCTGGGCCCTCAGGAAGCCCACGTCACTCACGGGCGCGTCCACGCTGGGCCGCCGGTCTCGTCGCCGCTCCTCGGGGCAGTAGAGGGCCGTGTCGCTGCAGTAGACGTCCCCCTTGTATGGGGGACGGAGGCCCGACTTCTCCAGCCCGTCACGGAAGGCCAGGTCGTGGGCCGAGGCGTCGGACAGGCGGGAGGACAGGCTGGTGGGGTCGGGCTTCTCCAGCACCTTGGCAATGACGCAGGTGGGCACGCTGTCAGCGTAGGCTGGGTGGCAGAGTGGTGAGGGCAGGCTGCAGCCGTGCTTCTCCATGTGCAGGTTCACGCGCTCCCGGAAGTCCGTGGGCAGCTGCAGTGGGCGCAGGTGGTAGGCAGTCAGCATGGGTGCTGGGGTGTGGGCCAGGGGCCCAGGCTGCCAGCCGTGACAGACAGGCAGACGGACAGACAAGCAGACAGACAGACAAGCAGGGCCTTTCCCAGGGCTTCTCAAACCACATGAGCCAGAACCCGAGCCCAGGCTCTGCATTTCAGAAGCTCACATGGCTGAGGAGCCCTGGTCAGCCGTGCCTACCCACCAGCCCCACCGGGCCCAGCTCTGCCTACCCACCGGGCCCCCCCTCAGGGCCCCCTCTCCCAACAGGAGAGGTGCTGGGAGGTGCTGGAGCCTCAGCGGGTGCAGCCCCTGGTCCTGCTGCCTGGAGGCTGCACCCCTCCCCCCAGTTCCTGCCTAGTGAGGGGCTGACCTGCTTGCCCAGTCCCCCACCCCCACCCCTAGTCACCCCAGCCAGGTACTTCCACACAAAACACAGAAACAGATGCAACAAAGATTAGGGGGCCGGGCCAGGAGCCCCAGGGTCCACCAGTGCCTGGTGCCTTGCAGGGGCGTGCACTACTGTTTGATCTATTTTTGTGAGGGTCTCAGGTGGGCCCAGGCCCGGGGAAGGGGGCGGGGACAGAGAGGCCTGGGGTGAACAGAGGTGTGTAGGTGGCCCTGGGCCAGCTCTAGTACCTTGAGGCCTGGGTTTCAGCCCTGGATTTGCCACGTGCTGGCCAAAAAGCCTGGGCCAGCCCTCTTGTCTCTGAAAACGGGCAGTTAGTGCCTGTGCCCATGCCACAGGGTCATGCCTCCATGTCAGAAGTCAGAAGATGGGCTTGGGGGCAGGACAAGGAGTTGTTTCCAGGAGTATGACAGACCAAAGAGGCTGCTGGGGGTGCGAGACACTGTGGTGAGGGTCTGAGGCAGCTGGACTGGGCTGGGCTGGGGAGGTGGTGGCACAGCGGGGGCTGCAGGCCTGCACGCCTTGGGAGGAGGGTCCTGGCTTCCCACACCCACAAGCATGAGGAAGGCAGAGGCCTGCAGGCTCAGCAACCTTCCCCCTTGGGGTGGGGTGGCACAGGGGACCATGGGGCGGGGCCTGGCTACCGGTGGGTCACGTTACCTCGGACACCTTATGGACCCTGCTGTAGGTCTGGCTGCACTGCAGCAGCTGGGCCGCTAGATTGCAGTCCTTCCTATAGAGCTCCTAAAAGAAAGAGAAGGGTTTGGTGGGCACTGGCTCGCCCCTCGCCAAGGTCCTGGATCCACGGGGCGCCGGTGGCGGGCAGGACAATTACTGCCCTGCTTGTCCCCTCTCTGGGCCTCAACACTCCACCTGCCAAAGGGGATCTGACTTGGGGCTGCTGCTGTGAGAACCTCCAATGAGATGGCCAGTGATAGAGTGCCCAGTGTCCCCGAGCTGCCGGCGGCCCCAAGCCCTGGGGACCAGACGTACCTCCTGGAGCCCCTCCAAGGAGGAGAAGTTACTAGAAAGTGCCAGGCCTCAAAGGAGGGGTGAGAAAATGGGCCTGCAGCTCTGCTACCTCCTGGATGCAGACTCTGGGCTCTCTTTTCAGAGATGGCTACAGGGCTGGGTGGGGCTTTGGGGCAAGAAGGGCCGAGGTGCTGTGTGACCATTCCCGGTAGTGATGAGCTCAGGGTGCTGAGCTGAAAACAGATGCAAACAGTAGGAATCCGGGGCCAGCGCTGTCTCCGGAAATCTCTGTTGCATGTGCCTGTGGCCGAGCCTTCCATCCCTCTCCCCACGCCCAGACCCTGGCTGGGAGGCCCTGGCAGCCGGCCTAGAGACCAACACTGGGTCCTGACCCCACCCTTGGCGGCCATGCACAGTGCTGCTGGCCCAGGAAAGGCACCAGGTGAGGTGGTGTGAGGTACAGGACCCCATCCTCCCCACACTGTGGCTGGGGGCAACCCGCTCCACTCTGCAATGAGGCTGGACCGTCCTAGCTTGAGATGTCGGGGAAGGACTTGAGTCTCTGACCCTCTTCATGTGGCGCTGGGCCTCCTGGGAATACCCCAGTCACTGAGAGCTAACAATGAGCAGTCCCGTGAGGCCCCAGGCTCACTGCTGCCGGTACCCAAGGGCTACGGCCACTGCCTGGTCAGTCCAGCTTGCCTGCTGAGCGGCCACCAGCCCCAGCCATAGGGATGTCCCTCAGCCAGAAGATAATCTTGGGCTGTACCTGTCACGTCCACTGTGCCTGAGGCTCAGGTTCAGGACAGCCAGGGAGCCCTGCCCTGGGTACAGGGGCTGGCTCCAGGAAGTGGCAGTGGGCACATTCCAGACAGCAGGAGGGTGGTAGCAGAGGCTCTGGCTATTTAGAGCCTAGTGTAGTTGAAAGGACACAGTTCTGGGGTCAGAGAGCCCTGAGTTTGAACTCTGGCTCCACCTACATGTGGCCGTCTTGGAGATGGGGCCCCACGGACCTGGTCGCGCCCGATTCCCCATATGTGCTGTCCCCCGCGGAAGCCGGGAGGACTGGTGGTGATTTCTGTCAAGGGTCTGACTTGATGCCCAGCTGCCCCCCACCTGTGCCTCCAGGCGGAGCCACACTCCCAGCACAGCTGTCTGCACCGGGCCCTCCGGCCTCCTGTCTCTGAGCACATGTGTCCCTTCAGCTCATGGAGCCTTTGTTGCCAGAGAGCTACCTGTCCTCTTCTTCCCTGGCCTCTTGGCAGCTGTGAGCCACTGGTCAGCTCGCTCACGGAGCACCTTCCTGCACGGGTTCTGGACCACCTACATGCGTCTGGTGTCCCTTCTGTCCCCTCATTCTGGGTGGCCATTCCTCCGAGTTAGTCCGACTGCTCTGGGGCTCCCCTCCTCTCATCTGCCCTCCTCCTTTGGGGATCTCAACCCACCCTCAGCTTTCAACACCACCCGCATGGCCAGCTGCCCCTGAACTATAGGCCCTGACTACTTCAGGACACCTACAGTTCACGTCAACTCCCTGCATCTGGGAAATGTGAGGTCACTCCTTCTGTCCACCTCTGAACCCCTCAGTGGGCCCGGCACAGGCAGCACTCACATTGTCCTCTGAGAGCTTGTCAATGGTCACCTTGGCCTCCAGCAGATGACTGTTGAGGGCAACGATCTCATGGCTCAGGGCGCGCTTCTCCTCTTCATAGTGCTGGCCCTGGGGGCGGGGGAGGAGGTGGGCAGTGGGCAACGGCCAGCTCCTGACAGGCCAACCCCCTCAGAAGGAGTGGGAGGGACTCTTGGCACCTTGTTTTGTGGTGTGTACTTGGGCATCTGTCTTTACCACCTGCTGCAGGCAGCCCTGGGCCTTGTGACAAGTGACACACAGCCCCTGGGGAGGCTGGTGTTGGGCCCAGTAGGTCCGTTTGGCCTCCTGTGTGCCCCTGTACTTGTTGACAATGAAGTGCTTGTTGGGCCATGGGGTGCAGGGATTAAGAGCCCAGCTGACCCAAATTCAAATCCTGGTCTCACCACTGACCAGTCAGATGACCTTGGGCATGTCACTTCCTCCCTGAGTCTCAGTTTCCTCATCTCTAAGATGGGGACAGCGGTGTCCTGCCTTAGGAGAGTTTCGGTAATGACTGACTGAGGATGATTCACACTTAGCACTGAGCCGGGCCTGTCTGCCAGCCCACATGGGAGCTGGGATATTATTACTGATATTGTTGGTTCTGTAAACTGCAGCCTGGGCAGAGCAGGCCTTCTGGAAGTCCACTCCTACAGCCCAGGGTTTGCTCTCCCCTCACAGGCCCTAGTACTTACAGAGCCTGTCTTGCATGCCAGCAGCCCCCACCTCCCAGCCACTCCCAGGCTGTGTGCTCCAGGGGGCCAGGGCCGTATGCGGGGGGAGTGGGGGTAGAGGGTAGGGAGCCCCCATCCTCCACCAGCTCCTGCCCTGGAAGCCCAGTTCCTTGCCAGCCATGAAAGCCTGCAGGCAGCCCTGTGCCCTGTCTGGGCTGCCCAGCCTCCTGTGTGGGCAGTGGACACCAGGCATGGGCCCTGCCTTGCTCCCATGCTAGGGTGAAAACTGAACTAGCTGGTTCTTTCCTGCCTCTCCCTGTACAGTAACAACCCTGCTGCCATCAAGCCAATGCTGACTGAGGGTGACCCCATGTGTTACAGAACGGACTGCGCTCCATAGGGTTTTCTGGACTGTGATCCCCACAGAAGGAGATAGCCAGGCCTTTCCTCCGTGCTACTAGTGGGAAGGTCTGAACTGCCAATTTTCGGGTTAGTAGTCAAGCACAAACTGCACATCCAGAGACCCCTGGCCCAGTAATAAAACCCCAAACCCACTGCTGTTGAGTTGATTCCAACTCAACAGAGGACAGATTAGAACAGCCCGGTAGGGTTTCCAAGGAGTGGCTGGTAGATAGATTCAAAGCTAATAAAGCCCAAAGCCAAAAAGCCACTGCTGTCCAGTCGATTCTCACTCACAGTGACCCTATAGGTCAGAGCAGAACTGCCCCACAGAGTTTCCAGGGAGCGACTGGTGGATTCAAACTCCTGACCTTTTAGTAGATGTAGCACTTAACCACTTTGCCACCAGGGTTTCCCCTTAGCTAATAGGAATCTTATTCCTGTACCCAAGAAAAGACTACATTTCCCAGAATACTCTGCAGTCTGGATAGACATGTGACTAAGTTTGGCCAATGGCCTGTGAGATGGAGTGCTATGTCTGCAGACTGTGTCCTTAAAGGGCAGAGGTGAGTTCTCCATTCCTGTCAGCTTCCTGCAGTTAGAACGTGGTCACAGAGTAAGCCATCCTGGAACACTGGTGGTGCCAAGCCCCCAAGGGCATCAGCCTGGACTGCTACATGGAAGATGTCCTTGCTGTGTACGTCACCATCACACAGGGTGGACTCAATCCTGACCCACACAAGGTGCCCCTGCAGCAGCTGCAGAATGGGTGATGACGTTGGGTGCGGTGCCTACCAGACCAGTCTCACCCTCACTGTGCTGCAGGGTGGAGGGTGGCAGCCAGTGGAAATGCCACCCAAGTGAACCCCAGCCTTGCCTCCTCTGTCCGTGGAGAGAGCTGGTTCCTGCACTTGCCATCTCAGTCAACAGGTCAGGACACAGAGGCTCAGAAAGGGAAGGACCCTCTCCCAGGCTCCCAAGGCAGAGGCAGGCCCAGACCCAGGCCTGCCGACACTCCACCTGATGGCATCTTGGAGAATAGGAGGGGTTGAACACCACTGAACACCTGGTTTTTAAAGCCAAGTGAGCCATAAGGAAATTAGAAAGGCCCTCCTGACGTGAACAAAGGACACCTCCAGGGCCTCCCCAGCCCTACCCGGCCATGCCTGCACCATGGCTTCCGTTCTCCACACCCAGGTCTCCTGGTCCCAAGGGAAGACAGCAAGGCAACGCTCTCGGCGTTGTGCATGGATGGTCCCAGGACCCCCCACCCCATGGGTCAGCCCAGCGCCGTCTTCTTCTTCTTTGTTGTAAGGGGGAGGGGACACCATGAAAAGCTCAGACCCTAGTCCCCACAACTGCTCTGGTCCCTCAGGTCTCCTAAAGCCCTGCTCACATGCCTCCCAGGCTAGAGGGCTCATGCCCTGCTGCTGACTTCTCATCCAGGGAGGCACCGGAGGTGTCGGGAGAAAAGGCCTGCAGATGCTGCTCTCCAAGGGGCTGCCTCCAAGGGGCAGGGGAGAGCCCGGGCCTGGACAGGGTGTGGGAGGGGTAAGGGTGGCGGGAGTGGCCCTTACCATGCGGTACAGCTTGTCCTCCAGCTCCTGGTTGATCCTCTGCAGGGCCAGGTAGTTGCTCTGAATCCTGGAATGGGAGGTGATGGGTCACATGGGTCAGGCCTGCACAGCAGTGACCCATCCTGGGACCCCCACGGTGAAGCCTCCTGAACCTGCTCCTGCCCTGTGCTCCTCCATACAGAACCAGAAACAGGGGCTGAAGCTGACTTGGGTGAGGCCTTCCCGGCCCACTGTCCTCTCCCCGTGACCTGGAGGCTGTCACTCACAGGTCTGCCTGTGGGATGTGGAGGTACACTACCCGCCCAGCCGCGCCGGCCATGTGATGGCCACTGTGAGTAGGGTATGTTTCTTCCCTACAGGATGGGCAAGGGGAAGGCAAGCTGCAGGCGGGAGTCAGGTGGCTTGTGCTTCTGTATCTGCCACATAATGACAGCTGTGGGGGATTTGGGGACAGCGGCAATTCTCTTCATTGCCTACGTATAGGGTTAGTAACACCATCCTGGCTATAGGGAAACTGAGGCTAGAGGCTCTTCAAGCAGAAAGTGGCAAAGCTGGAACCCTAACCAAGCCCAAGCTTTCTTCTCACTCGACAGTGACATTCCAAAGCCCATTCCCACTCCTAGAAACCCCACAGGGTCTTGGACGCTGTTGTCTTTAGGGAAGCAGACAGCCACCTTTTTTTCCCACCGGGCAGCTGGTGTGTCTGAGCCACTGAGCTTTCAGTTAGCAGCCAAGGGCCTAACCCCTGTACCACCAGGGCTCCTTGAAGGGCCAATAGCCCATGGCAAACGCCTCAGGGGTGGGGGAGCGGTGGTCGGGGTCTGAGGGCTGCAGGTGTTTAGAACAGGCACAGCCAGCAGCAAAGGCCAGCTGTCTTCATGCTGAGGGCCGGAGAGTGGGTAGTAGGTTTTAGAATATCTACCTGAAGTGTGCAGGACAAAAATGGCCTTAGAAAAGTTTGGTTTTTCAAGGGAGTAACTGCGCAGCACAGTGTACAGGGCACATCACTAGTTCCCACTCCGCTCAAGGGAACGACCTCAAACACTGCAACGGTGACACTATTAATGCTATGGAACCTCTGCTGCTAGCAACTACTGTCTCCATCAGGGACCTCAGGGACCCCTGAGCCTCGAACTCACCACGACTAAACGGCTCAGGAAAGCGGCCAAACTCGGCCCAGAAGCCGATCCCTGGGCACTGCGCCCCGCCCCTCCGCCTGGCCCCGCCCCCTCAGGGCCCCGCCCTCCGCCGGGTCCCGCCCCTCCTCCGGGCCCCGCCCATCACCTGCGCAGCTTCTCCGTGACTTTCTCTAGCTCCTCCTGCGCGCGCCTTAGCTCGATCTCCAGGTAGTGGCGCGTCGAGTCGAACTCCGTCTCGAGCTTCTCCAGCTTGTGCGTCGTGTAGGACAGCCGCTTGCGCAGCTCGCCCTTCTGCTCCTGCAATGCGCTGCAACGACACGCAGCAGGGGCCGCGCCGCGGTGCTGAGCGTGGAAACTGAGGCCCGCGGTGTAGGGTGAATCTGGGCTTCACCACACGCGCGCGCACACTCACACACACACACACAGTTCCGCCATGTGGCACTAGAGATGGCCGGCTGGCTGATGGGTCAGGGACCTGAACCTGATCCCTCTGTCCCCAGAGATTCCCATGTCCCCCAGCCTAGGCCAGCGTCCTCATCAGAAGGTAAGACTTTTGGGGTCCTGCAGGAGAACTGACTGGTGTAGGAGAAGCCACGGGACCTCAGAAACCCAGTGTGTTGGGGGTGTCGGGAGGTTCCACCAGCTCACTCTTCCTCTGGGAGGGACCTCAGGTGGCACTTGACAGCTAACAGGGGCCTTCTGTTGCTCCTTGTCAACTGGGACAGGGTGCTGAGGCCCCGGAGTGGACACTGCTTGCCCAGGACCGGGCCTCCTTGAATTGGCCATGTGGCCCCAGCCACTGGACCCGGTGGGCCGCTGCACCTCCCTGGGCCAGGGAGAGGGAAAGCCGTGACACCCAGGCGACAAGCAACCTCTGGACCAACGGCACGGGCCACTGCAGCAGGGAAACGGAGGCTACCGGCAGCAGGAACGCAGCTGAGCCCGGTGGCCAAGAGATGCTTCCTCAACGGGGGGCTGCAGCCCACGGTGGCCACCTCCTGAGGCTCCACTTCTTCCCACCAACTTGGGGCTCCCGAGGTTGGGCCCCAGGATGCTGAACGCTGCAGGCTCACTCAGGAAACACAGCCCCACTGAATCCTGGCTCCACGCGAGCTGTAGGGTAAACTGCTCTGTGCCACCCAACATCAAGTCATTTGAAGTAAAGCTGTGCCTAGGTCAGGAGGGATGGGCATGGGGATTGGCTATGAGCTTCTCTAGGGCAGGGCCATGCCCATCCTGCCCCAGAGTCCAGCCAAGTACTCAGTAAACACATCTGACCCCTTGCATAGGTCTCTTTATAGCCTTTGTCCAAGAGTGTCCACCCATACTGACCTCTGGCCCCTCTGCTGGGCCTGTGGGATGCTGTCCACCCAGCAAACTCCATTCTAAGTGCTTTTAGTGTACTGAGTCCTCCCAACAGTCAATAATAAGGCAGGTGTGATCATTATACCCATTTTACAGATGAGCACACAGAGGCTCAGAGGGGTCAAATATTTGCCCTCAGTCACATGGCTAACTCAGTCAATCTGGTTCTGACTCTCGAATCCCTCCAGCTATTAGCTGGTGTGACAGGCCACTGGAGTTCTCAGCCCTGGCTACATATTAGACTCCTGGGAGGTGGAAGCCAGTGGCTGGCTGAGCACTACAGAAGAGGCAGAGGGCTGAGTGGGGGCAGTGGCGACTTTTGCACAGAAGGGAGGCATGGTATGCTGTGAATGAGAGGGCATTTGAGGGGGGCACCACGAGGCCTGCTGGGCCTAGGAAACAAGTGGAGCAGACCCAAGCTGCTGATCAGGTCTGAGGTTGCCTGACCTTGCTACCAGATGCCAGCACAGACCTTGCCCCATGCCTCCACTCTACAGCCACAGCAGAGCCTGGAGGTGCAGACAGAGTCAAAGCTGAATCCAGTCCGGCCTCATTGCAGGTGGGGGCTCTGCCAGCTCCCAGACCCCCTGCCAGTCCCAGCCACGTGCCCGAGCTGTCCACTCCAGGCCTTGGCTGCCCCTGGCCGATGGCACCGGATGGCCATCTTGACGAGGCCCGGGGTTCAACAGTATGGTGAGTGGGCTGGGCACAGGGCTGGGCACTGGTGGTGCCTGGAGGACACCACTTGGCCAGGCCCAGCTGGCGGCCAGTGGAGTCAGGGAGGAGGACAGGCTATCTCCTAGTTCTGAAAGAAGCCCACCAGGGAGCTTCCTGGTAGAGTGGGCACTGGAATGAATACAACCCCCTTCTGGCTGGTAACTTTGGGTGAGTCTGCTGTCAGACCTGGAATATGGAAGTCCTGGGGTGTCCTGCTGGGACTGTGAGCCCCAGCTTTGCCCATGTGCGGTGGTCTTGCACCTGCTGGTCCCCAAACCGAAGCAGCAGAGTGGCAGTGGTTAGGAAGTGCCCTCTAGCACCAGGGGCCCTGGGCAGGTGTTTCCTGGGCTCTGTGAAGAAACCACACGGGTACGGCGGCGTGCACTTGGAAACCTTGTGTATGCATTCTTGGATTGCTGCCCAGGTCTATGTTTAAAAAAATAAAGAACACAAAGAGCAGCTGGTGTTTTTGAGAACCCCCAAGAAGGGCAGCATAGATGCTTCCAAGAGTCAGGCCCTAAAGAGGATGCAGGCAGAGGGAGTGGGAACCCTCAGGCAGAGGGCCTGAGGCCAATGCTGCCTGCCTGAGCTTTGTCTAGGCGGCATCCAGCTTCCTCCAGGCAGCTGTCTCTGACTACACCACCTCTCCCATCGTGATCCCTACCCTGCCCCCATCCGGGTTGATTTGTGCCATAGCCTTTACTCTCAGTGGAGGTGGGGAGCTCAGAAAACCCAGATAGGTGGGGGACCCTGGACAAGGACGCCCCGAGGGTCCCAGAGAGCAGGATGCCACAGTGTGGCACATACTGCATGCCACGGGGTCAGCGCTGCAGACGCCGGACAGAGAAGCTACCAGCCAGGAGATGGGCAGAGACAACAGCATACATGGGCTCCATGCAGGTGCCTGTGGGTCCTGTGGGCACTCACAGCCACTCACCCTACACCTGCCCACTCAGGACCCACCTCAGTGGGGGTGAGGCCTGGCCGAAACTCAGCCTCTCAGGCCCAGAGTCTCAGCTGGTTCTGGTAGGCGCAGCTGGGCCCAGGGTCTGAGCTCCTTTGGTGACCTATGCTGGCACCCCGGGGACAGTATGAGGGCAGTCCTAGAGGGTACTGTTCGTCTACCCAGGAGGCCACTTCAGTCCTGCCCCCTCACCACCTCCTGCCCACCATACCACCTGCGCAGGCACTCACCAGCCTTGACTCACTCTCCTGAACCCCACACACCCCAATCCCCTCCCCACCTCTGCCCATCCAGGGGGCACCCTGAAAACTCTCGGAGCTCAGCCCTGTCCTGGCCCGGAACTGCCCCCCCCGACACACACCGCCTCTGGCATTAGCCCACAGGCGCCCCCCTCCCGGCCCCAGTTTTCCTTCCCTCTGCCGGCAGCGAGGGGCCCCACCAGCCGTCTGGGTGGCCCTGCTTCGTGTCCTGTGGCCCCACCCATCTGCTCCCTGCATGCTGTGTCTGCCCTCTGTCCCCTGTCCTCCCAGAGGCAACACTCCCGCTCACAACCCCCAAAGGTCCCCCCCAGCCCTCAGCCCTCATTTCTCTCCTCACTGGGCCTCCTTCCTCCTGCAGCCCTCTCTGGTCTCCACACCTACCCACCCCCCATCACTGAGCTCAGGGAGAGTCTCTGGGGCCAACCTCACAACCACCCCAGGGCTCCACGGGTCACATCTCCAGAGGGCTCCGGTCACGCACTGACTTCTCCATGTGGACGGCACACAGGTGTCCACTTAACGTGCCCACCACCCTCCTTTGGCTCCCACTCCTGACAGAACAGGCTCAGCCACTGCTGGTCCCAGGGCAGAGCCTTCAGGGGCTGTGGTGACCCCACTGCACCCCTCATAGCCTGTCACCTGGTCCTGGGGGCTCAGGTTCTTGGTCCCCATTCAGGGAGGATCCCAGGCTGGACGTCCAGGTCTGCAGTCACCCAGGTGGCCCTGCCGTCCTGCCCAGAGTCCCAAGCCTGATGTGACCTCAACCTCATGGCCTTGACCTCAGTTTCCCCATCTGTAAAGGAGGGAAACTCGTCTGCACATGGTGAGCAGGGCCAGCCATCGCTGTCCCTGCCCCACGCTTTGTCTAGGACAAGAAAAACCCAAACCTGCGGCCAACGAGTGGACGGCTGGTGGGGCCCCTCGCTGCAGCAGAGGGCGGAGTAGGATTGCCCCGCAGAGCTAGCAAGGAGGGGCTGGTAGATTCGAACTGGTGACTTGGGTACCACTAGGGCTGCACTTGACACAGAAGGCCCCAGGGGAAAAGGGAGTGTGAAGAAGTGGGGCCTCAAGCTGCTGCTGGGAATCTGGGGAGACACTACTCCGGTGCCTGGGGCTCCACGGCCTCCACCCCCAACTCAGGAGGACGTGGCTTTGAAGGCCCGAGGCAGGCAGGGAAGCAGCCCCCGGAAGGGGGCAGTGGGATACCGTCCAGCACACTCCCAACTCTGGGGCAAGGCTGGGGGTTCTGGAGCGCTGGGGAAGCCCCACGAGGCTCACACCTGCCCCCATCTTACGAGGGCACCCGCCCATGTCCTGTCCCTGGCGAGCTAGACCAGGGCCTGAACCTCAGCCTGCAGCCTGTGTGTGAGGCTCTCTCCTTGCCTCTGAGAAGCTCCCGCAGCTGCCCCACCTCAAAAAGGCTTCTCCTCCTTCTAGCCCCACAAGCCCCTGGACACGCTTGGGCAGCCTGACCCCACGAAAGAGTGTCGGTGGTGGCAGTGACAGGCTTTAAGCCCAGGAAAGGGCCTGCTGGCCCTGGGACTCAGCCGCCCCATCCGTCCCCAGGGAGTTGGACACAGATGGGGGACAGATGTCTGGGGACCCATGCAGAGACGCCAAGGAACCGGGGAAGACAACAGTTACATTATCTCTCCCAGAGCAAGGCAGAGGACCTGGCCAGCCGGCCCTGCAGAACACGTGGATGCCCCAAACATGGGGGCACCCAGGGGTAGTGTAGCCCGTGGGTAGAGAGGACAGAGTTGCTCAGGCTGGCGGCCTCTGCCCTGCCTCCGCTTCCCCGCTGCTCACCCGCACACAGGTGCAACAGAAAGGAAGGTGGGGCTCCAGGACACCTCCTGTCATCCGCCAGGTGAGCAGTGGGGGTTCTAAGCACAGGCCCCAGCCAGCCCTCACAGGCACTCCCCAGGGGGACCAGGGCTCTGAGCTCACCCATGGCAATGAGTCTCACTAGGGACAGAGGCACCTGGCCTTGGACTGGCCCCTCTCCTGGCTCCTCCCCTCCGGCCCATGGCTGACTGGGTAAAGGAGGCCAGAGTCCTTCCCCTCAAGGGGCTGGCTCCCTGCTTTCCTATTCTGGGTCAGCTAAGAACTTGCTCATTTACAGACCTGGGTCTCCACCTGCCACCATTCCTTAAGTAAGGACCCATGGGCCACAGACCACAGAGGAAGTGGGTAGAGGCACAGAATGGCCCCACCCAAGGGCCTGATGTGTGTGGGGAGCTGGGTGGAGGTCCCTGCTAGCTAAGGTCTGACAGACATCAGGGATTCTAGGACAGGGCCCCTGCCTCTCCCCTGGTCCTGCTCCTGCCTGTGGCTGGAGTGGGCAATGTGCTCCAGTGGGCATGTGGGAGAGAGGCAAACAGGGGCCATCCTGCTGGAGGGTGATGGGATTTGCATCAAAGCCTTCAGAACAGTGCCTGGGAGCCGCTGCTGGCTGGCACCAGGGTGCTCTGTCCAGAACCCTCACTGTCCTGTATGTGCCCAAGGGCCTCAGCGTCTCCAGACTGCTGCCAGGTGCAGGTAGACCTGCACGCTGAGAAAGAGCTGTGTACCCAACAAACAAACAAAACCAAGCCATGGGGTCAGTTGTGCCTCATGGCCATGCAAGCGTGGCAGAGCAGAACATCTCCCTGGGGTTTTCCTGTCTGCAGTCTTGAGGGAAACAGCTCTCCAGCCTTTTCTTCCACAGCACTGCTGGCTGGGTTCCAACCACTGACGTTTCATTAAAAGTTAAGATCAAACCATTTGCCCCCCAGGGACCTGGTTACCAATGCCCACAGGAAAGGACAGCAGGAACAGGAAGGTCACGCTGTTGTGCCTGGGGGGTGGGATTCTTGGGCCATCAAAACTTTTTCTCGTTTTCTAGATTTCATCATAGTTTCTACAGTCAAGAAGAAAAAAACGAAAAAATTGCGACTAAGGGTCAAATCTTGGGAAAAGGTCAGCGTGTATGTCAATTTGGTGGGCTGAGGGGGTAGCAGAGGTTGGGGAGCTCCCAGCACCAAGCTACGTAGTGGTATCTTTACCACGTCTGTGAGTCTCAGTTTCTGCATCTGTAAAATGGGGCCCCCTGGGCCCTTGCTTCCTGAGCTGATCTGCAGAGGTGAGCAGGCCTCTCTGGCATGAGCACACTGCAGGGAGGCAGTGGGGAGTGGGTCAGGGGCTCAGTCTCTGGGATGGACTGGACTCCAGAATCCTGTTCCCAGGTCACCCAAAACCTACTGCTCTGAAGTTGATTCCAACTCATAGAGACCCTATAGCACAGAGTAGAACTGCCCCATGGGGTTTCCAATGAGCACCTGGCAGATGATCCCAACTAAAGGGCATCTGATTCTTAAGCTAGACATTCCCTTCCTTCCCTTCTACCTGATCAAGGGACAATTGCCCTTCCTTCCTGCCAGATTCTCCCCAACTATGGCCACATCCTGGCCACCCTCCAGGCCCTGGGCCACACAGCTCCGAATTCTTGTTCTCCAGGGCTCTGTGCCCTTCTGTCTCCCGGCAAATGCCATGAAGGCACCACAGGCCTCTGACGACACAGCAGCCTGGAGTGGAGGCCTTTGTGGCCCTGGCATCCAGCTGGACAGCCTGCTTCTTGACTCCTGGGGGGTCCTCACACTTCTCCCTCTGAAGAAAACAGTTGTGGCGCCCACCCAGCCCCCTGGACCACTCCTCCGCTGACCTTCACAACAGTGACACCGGCCAACATCACTTGCTCGCAGTGGGAACTCTGGATGCTGCCGCCATAGCTGCCAGGCCCCCAAGGGAAGCATGTGCGCATGTGTACACATCTGTGGGCATGCACGTGGGCACGTATGTGTGTACCTATGTGTGCACACACGTGTGTGCACCTGTGTGTACATCTGTGTGAACACCCATGAGTGTGTGCATGTGTACAAGGGGAGGAGACTGCTGCGGTGCTGACCTGTGAGACCACCACTGGGAAGGCAGATCTGGTGAGGGAGTGAGTTGCTGTCAGGGTGACCCCTGTTTGCGGCTGAAGAGTGTCCCCCTAAAATCATGTCCACCTGGACCCATCGAATGTGACCTTATTTCCTTATTTGGAAAGGAATCTCTGAAGGTGTCGTTAGTTAAGGTGAGGCCAGGCTGGTACAGAGAGGGCCCTGGTCCATGATAGGTGTCCCCATGAGGCTAGGGGAGGACATGGACACAGGGAAGAAGGTAGAGGCCACTGGGCAGAGATGGCAGCCAGGTGGCTGTAAGCCAAGGAACGGTGGGATTGCTGGCCAACTCCGGAAGCTGAGCGAGGCAAGGAACAGACTCTCCCTCGGCCTTTGAGAGGGAAACATGCCCACATAGCCGGCCCCTAGGACCCTACGGGCGTGGTCTCTGCTGTCCCCAGCTGCCTGGTGTCCGGCACTTCTGCCTGTGCAGCGGCTCCTCAGAGTGACCCCACCGACTTGCCAGTGGTCACCCAGGGTCCCTGGCTCAGGCCCTTCCCCTCCCCCCGCAGTGACCCCCTGGCTCCTCGCAGAAAAGTAGGTGTGGGGTGGGGACGGCTACACGGGCTCCCTGCTGCCCAGAGACCAGAGTTGGGAGGCGCTATGGAAGGCATTTTTGTCCCATCCCATCTTATCAAGTGGCTGCAGCCCCCTCCCAGTGTCTGCTCTGCCAAGGTGGCACTGTGGGCTGGGGAGCTCTGGGCCAGTGGGCAGACTGAGGGGTGCCCAGAGCTGGGACAAAACCAGGCAACCTGGGCAGGCGGATGGGGTGGAGGCCCCTGGACCTCTGTACATCGGCTACTGCTCACAACATTCCCCTTCCCTGCTCTTTGGTTCACTCTATCCACCTCCTTCAGGAAGCCCTCCATGAACTCTTGCTGAGCCAGGAGCCCTCTTCTCTACTGCCCTGACACCACAGTGAGTTCTCTGCAGGCATACAGGCCGAGTCTGCTTTTCCTCCTTGGAGTCCCTGCGCCTGGTGCAAGCCTGACCTGGCAGCAGTGCTCACCAGCCGCATGCTGGAGGGCCCCATGGCCCCTGGAACGCCTGCTCTCAGGGCAGTGCCGCTGGCTCAGGGTTCCTGGTAGCCCTTTCAGTAATGGCTTGCTGGGGTGGCGTGGGAGAAGTCTGGGGAACAGAGAGAGACAGAGATGAGCAGTGAGGCCCTGGGGGCCTGAGGGGGACAGCTGTGGGCACAGCCTCCCAAGACAGCAGGCCGCTGTCCCAGTGCAATCTGGCAGGCCCACGCTCTGCAGGTCACGCCCCATCAGTCACTGGTCCTTGCCTGACCTGGATCTTAAAGAGCTTTGTCATATCACGTGACAAGTCAAGGCCAGCCGAGCCAAGGCCTCCTGACTCCCAGCTTGGGGACTTCTTCCAGTCATAAGCGGTTATGGAAATGAGATGGGCAGATGGAACACTGGCTTCTGGAGTCCAGAGCTGGCAGAGAGAGCTGTCCAAGCACCAACCTGGCATCAACTCATGCTGAAAGAACGGGTGGGAGGCCCATGGGACAGGAGATATCCCTGGATTGGTGTCCACGGTGGGGGCCTACGGTGCCTGGGAGTGGGCAGGGGCAAAATCAAGGCCCACTGACCCAGGCCCAGCTTCCAGACCCACTGTGGGTGTCCTTCTGTGCCATCACCAGTGACCAACCTCAGTAATCCCACTTCCGACACCTCTCACAGTAACCACCATCTCCTCTCCTTCCATCTCCCTCCAACCGGTGCCTTTCCGGCTGCTCGCAGGAACTCACCCCCATTGTCCTCACTGCCACCCACCATCGCCTCACTCCCTTGCAAGACCCCCACTGCCCCTCTCTTTCTTTATTGCCCTAGTGGGCTAACCCTACCCTGGTTCAGACAACTCCCCATCCGCTCGGTGCCTGGGTTCTCATAGACAACCAGCAGGCCTTCAGGTCCTCGCAGGCCTCAAGCATGCCCAGGACTCCTCCTACACCCCCTGGTCAGCTCCCGCCCTGTCTCACCAGGAAGCCACCTTGCCCTCTCTGTGAGCCTCCCAGCACCTCCTCTACACCCTCGCTCAGAGCTGATGACCTCGCTTCTGCTGCTGCTGAGAAAAATGAAGCCATCAGACCAGAACGCCCACAGACGCTACCACCACACCTGCCTGCCTCTGAGCACTGGCCCTGGCACATGGTGCCATGCCACCCGTTAGTGGAGACAACCAGGTGCCCCTGACCCTGGACCCCCACGTCCCTGCTCAAGCATGGATCTTACACATCTCCCCTCCCTTATTTCTCCATCTCTTCTGGATCCTTCTCAGGGAATCACAGACATGCAGTTCCTTTGTCCACACTGAGAAAGCTTTCTTGACCTCGAGGGCCTCTAGCCTGGTTCTCTGCTTCCCACCCCCATCCTTCCTGACCAGTGTCCACCACTCTTTTGTCCTCTCCACATCACTGAACCCATTCCTGCTAAACGCAGGGCCCCTTGTTTGTCCTTACCCGACCGTAGCCCTCAGTGGCCAGTGACTCAGCTGACCCCTCCTCCTGCAAACACCACCCTCCTCTGGTTCCCTGCGACCCCTGCTGGCTCTCCTCCCCTCCTTGGCTACCTCTTTCAGCCTCCGGTCTGGCTGGGGTGCTCCTGTCTCCCCAACTTTCTAACACTGGCATGTTCCGGGGCTCAGGCCTCCAGCATCTCCCCTGTGTGCAGTCACCCATGGGGACCTCACCAGCAACAAGGCTGCAAATACCATGTCTCTGCAGAGGACCCCCCACCTGGGCATCTCTGGGCTGACTTCCAGACAGACAGCTGCAGGTCCATGGACTGCGTCTGCTTGGACAGGCAGCAGGGACCTGCAGCTCCCAGCTCAAGTCCTGACTGCCCCTCCGCCTGCCAAACTGCTCCCACCACAGCCCCCTGTTACGGATTCAATCGTGTCCCCCTAAAAGATACCTCGGAATCCTTTGTCTGTACAGGAGGAGCCCCTGTATCAAACAGGCAAGTGGGGCCCCTGGGGCAGGGGAGGAATGTGGGGACCCTCATCTCTTGAGGGTACAGGGGCTGACGGGCAGGTGGGCAGGGCTGAGGGGAGATTCTGACCCTGCAGGTCAAGATGGAGACAGCAGCGGGGGCCCCCAAGGGGCCTGCCAGCTCCAGTAGGTCCCCATGCGGGATGCTCAGCTAAGCTTGAATTCCAAGGAACAGTGAAGTGTTAAGTGTGTGTCCCTAATACTCACTGCTGTTTATTGGAAATTCAGGGTTCCCTTGTCCTGTCTCACCTAGCAGCTCAGGTGAGACGGCAGATGTTCTGAGGGAGGTCTCCTGGGCCTAGAAGACGTGGGTCAGCGGTGGCAGACAGAAGAGCAGGCTGAGACCAGGCTCTGGCAAAGCCTGGCCATCTGTGCAGGGCGAAGGTGGTGGTGGGTGCCTCCTGGGCAGGGAAGGCACTGGGGACATGGTGTGGCTGGTGCCTGAGACTAGAGGAGGGACATATGGCAGAAAGCCCCGAATGCTAAGACCAAACACCCGACTTCCTGTCAAGGACATAGGGGCCCCAGGGGAGTGCCACAGTGGGAAGGTCACCAGTGAGTTTGGAGGGGTCCAAGCAGCCAGCAGCAGGGAGCCCTAGAGGATGCCGTGGCAGCAGAGGCCAGGAGAGCCACGCCGGGCCACACAGGGGCTCCCCATAGGGTCCCCAAGGACCCTCCCAGCACCTGCGGTCTTCCCGGAGCCAGGTGAGGCAGTTCAGGTTAGTCTCCGATGATTAGCTTCATCCCTGGCCACCACAAGTCCACGCTGGCTTCACTACCTGACCACACCACCAAGCTCTGCGAACGGAGCCAGGCTAGCACATCAATGGGGTCAGTGGGAGAGCCTGTTTTCTGGAGTCCCAGCAGTGATATAGCTCCTGGGGCCACGGGATCCTGGCACTGTAGGACACTGGTGGCACCTTCCTCAGCCTACTCTGGGCCCCACAGCTGCTCTGGGCTGCCCACTTGGCCTCACGTCCTCTTCTCCCTCAGCCCCCATCACCCATGTCAAAGTCCCCGGGGTGGGCAGTCTGGGAAGAAAAGTCTCTTCCTCAACGGTGCAGACAAGTCAGTGGGCTGCAGGAAGCCCTGGGTGTCCCATACCCAAAGGCACAGCTGTGACCATCACGGCCTCCTTCCAGAAGCCTCACCATGGGTCACCCCTGTTCGGTCACCCACTGAGATCTATCTACTGCATGCCATTTAGTCCTGGTTCAGGGCCTAGAGCAACCATTCCAAAGGTCATCATTGGGCCCCAGCCCTGGCCTCCCACCTCAGCCAGACACCAAGACACAGGTATGACCCCTACTCACTCCCCCTCACCAGAGCACTCTCCCAGGCTACAGGAGATGGGAAATAGGGTGCTGAGGATCTGAGAAGACCTGGTCACAGCTCCTGCCACCTTCACCCAACAAATACCACAAGTGTCCCCAAGCCAAGGAGCCCTGTCGGCTCAGCTACTAAAAGCAAGACTCACATAAAAGATGGTGAAGATGGAACTTTGCATGGGTCGCCTTGCAAACTGACTTAGGGTCTGTCACTAGCGGGGCAGAGTGAGAAGCCACCCCTGTGCTGTCACAGAAAGGAGCCCTGCTGACGTGGCGGTCAAGTGCTCGGCTGCCACCTGAATGATCAAACTCACCAGCCGTCCTGCAGAAAAGAGACAGGTCAGTTCACCACTGTAAAGACGGCACCTCTGGAAGCCCCATGGGGTGGTTCTACTCTGTCCTACGTGGTCGCCACCCAACTGATTTGACAGCAACGGACTTTTCACAGATCCCCAAGCCTGTGCCTCCCCACTGTCCCTGAGCAGACACCTTGTGGTCGTCTCTGCTGCTCCCACTGCCTGAATGCCCTGCACCCCCACTCACTGGGCGCTGGTCCCAGAGCCTCAGTAGGCCCATCAAGGGGATGGGGCTAATGCAGCCAAGCTTTCACACGGCACACTCCTTTGGAAAGCCTCCCCCTGGAGTATGTGGTGAAGAAGAGACAGTGCCTGGGTCTGACAGGCCAGTTGGCCACTTACTGGTTATGTGGCTGTCATAGATTGCACTGCGTCCCCCCCCTAAAAAATGGATGTATTGATGTGACTTGGCTGGGAGCCCTAATACGGTGCCGTTCCTCCCACGTGTTGGGAATCCTGCCTCTGTGATACTGACGATGAAGAACGGGCAGCAGCTGCGCTGGCGAGGCAGGATTCCTGCGACCAGCTGTGGGACACAAGGGAGAGAGGTGAGCAGAGACAGCGGGGGACCTCACACCCCCAAGAAGGCAGTACTGAGAGCACAGCATGCCCTTTTCTGGGTTCTGGTGCACCAGGTCTTCTCAGCTCCTCAGCACCCTATTTCCCGTTTCCCTATAGCCTGGGAGGGTGCTCTGGTGAGGGTGCTCTGATGCTCTCATTCATTGTGGACTCTTGGCCTACTGGACTGTGATGATTTCTTATATCCAATGGACTTGTAACTTGTAAACAGATTGTGGCTTACAAGACTAAGACAGTTTCTCTCCATGAAACCATCCACTCATGGTATTCTCTGTTGGAGCAGTACCAGGTGACTAAAACAGTGGCCACGGGCAAGTCCCTGAGCCTCTCTGATCCTCAGTTTCCACATCTGTAAAATGAGCCTAAGAGCTCTTATCTTAGAGGGTCATAGACAGAGAAGCTTTCATGCAGAAGGTCCTTTTATAATGCCCTGACCCTCAAAGAGAGAAATCAAGCTGAGGCAGCCAGTCACATCGTAGCAAGAATTAGTCTACGAGACTCCCTCCACTAAGGTCTGGTTTGGAAGTCAGGGTAGACAGTCTTGAAGGACACGCTCGGAGAGGGGCTACGCCTGTGTAACAGGAGGTGAGCTGGAGGAGAAAAGAGACAGTGCAGAGGGCCTGGGGGGTAGGGACAAAGAAACTCAAAACTGGCCTGGTGACCTCAGGCGGGCCCAAGTGGGTGGTTACTTGGAACTCCTACCCCAGGCATCTCTCCTTTTGGGTCACCAGGCCCTAGGTCACATGTTAGTCAGTCCTTGGGCCCTCAGTGAGCACCTACTGCATACCTGCTCCAGAGAACGGGCCCTCGGGCTGGGGGCCAACTGGCTGGTAGGGACATCTCCATCTAGCACTGGGCCCAGCCCAGAGCAGAAGTGTGGCAGGAGACCCCCAGCCCTGTGGGTGTGACTGCTAGCCTGCTACTTCCCGCAGTGTGTGCTCCCCATCTCCGGGGATGGCACCCTTCCTTTCAGCGGCTCAGGAGTCACCCATGGCCTTCCCTTCCCCTCCCCACCCCACATCCCACCTGGCACAGAGTCCGTCAGCTGTGATCTCCATCATCCAGCCACCTGGGCCCACCTGCACAGCCCCATCCCTGGGCTGAGCCACCCCTACCGGGTGAGAGACCAGGGCTCCCAACTTCGGCCCCTGCCCTGCACTGCAGTAGGGGTGGTCTTCTCAGGTACACACCCAGCTGGGCACCTGCTCACACCACCCCACCCAAGTCCCAGCCAGGACTCGTAGTGGCCCCTAGACGCCACCTGCACAACATGCCCCCCCGACCACCTCCTGTGCTTCCGGTCACTCTGCTCAGCCACTCAGGCCTCGTGTCGCTTTGGACAGCTCTGCCTGCGTCTTCTGTGGGATCTCTGTGCTTGCTGTCCCCCTGGCCCGGTGTGCTCTTTCTCTCACCACGTGAGCAGCCTGCTCCCTCACCTGCAGGCCAGGGGCTCTTTCTCAGGGATCACCTCCTCGGGTGATCAGCCCACGTGACTGAAAATCACAAGCACGTTCCCTGCCCTCCTCCCTGCGTTCCCCACTGCACTCGTCACTCTGGTATTCATCTGGAAGCATTTCCCAACCCTTCTGGGTTGGGTGCTGTTGAGCCAATTCCAACTCATGGTGACCATACATGACAGAGGGGACTGCCCCACGGAGCTTCCCAGGTCGTCATTCTCCTGCGGTGCTGTTGGTTGGGTTTGGATCACCAACCTTTTGGCTTTCCGACCTAGAGAGTTTGGCCCTTGCTGATCACAACTGCACACCCAGTGCCAGCAACCGTCTCCGGCAAATAAACCGGAAAAGCCAAACTCTGCTGCCATCAGGCTGATTCCGACTCTCAGAAACCCTGTAGTGGATCCTTGATCAATAATTGACAAGTGCACGATTGGCAAACAAATGCCATCAACAGTGACAACGTGAGGGGCCACGGCCATGGAGACACAGACGAGAAAAGGCCTCTCTGAGGGCGGGGACAAGGTTTTTGGGGAAGGAGCTGCTGAGAGGGGGTAGTGCCCCCAGGGCTGAAGGGAGACCTGGCGTGCCATACAGGTGAGCTGGGTCTTCTCAGGGGAGTGGAGGCCTGGAGGAGGGCGCCGGGTGGCAAGGAAGGCTTAAGCTGCCCGAGAGGACAGGGGCACTGGGAGTCCGTGGGCCAATGGGGGGCACCCCTGGACCCAACCCAAGAGGACCCCTCCCAGTGAAGGCTGGTGGCCTGCTGCTGCTCAGGGAGTCTCGTCCCATCTCTGGACTCAGTTTCCCCCGAGCCTCTCCAGCACTGTGACCCTGCACTGCAGGGTCAGTGAGGCCGAGAGCACCAGAAACGGCAGAGCCGACCACCACACAAGGAAGACTCTACTTCCTGCAGCGCCTTCCACACTGGACAGCCCTGCCACCAGACCACTGCCCAGGCTTCCCCCTGCCAGCAGGCCACTACCCAGGCTGCCCCTGCCACCAGACAACTGTCCAGACTGTGCTCCTGCCACCAGGCTACTGCCCATGCTGTGTCCCTGCCACCAGACCACTGCCCAGGCTGTGCCCCTGCCAGAAGACCACTGCCTAGGCTGTGCCCCTACCACCAGACCACTGCGCAGGCTGTCCTGTGCCAGCAGGCCACTACCCAGGCTGCCCCTGCCACCAGACCACTGCCTGGTCTGCCCCCTGCCACCAGACCACTGCCCAGGCTGTGCCCCTGCCAGCAGACCACTGCCCAGGCTGTGCCCCTGCCAGCAGACCACTGCCCAGGCTGGTCACCAACCACCAGGCCACTATTCAGGCTAGTTGCCCTGCCACCAGACCACTGCCCAGGCTGTGCCCTTGTCACCAAGTCATTGTTTAGGCTGTCCCCTGCCATCAGACCACGGCCCAGACTGTGCCCCTGCCACCAGGCTACTACTGCCCATGCTGTGTCCCTGCCACCAGGCCACTGCCCAGGCTGTGCCTTTGCCAACAGGCCACTGTCCAAGCTGCCCCATGGCACCAGGCCACTGCCCAGGCTATCCCCATGCCACCAGGCCACTGTCCAGGCTGTGCCCTTGCTGACAGGCCACTGCCCAGGCTGTCCCCCTGCCACCAGGCCACTGTCCAGGCTGTGCCCTTGCCGACAGGCCACTGCCCAGGCCGTCCCCCTGCCATCAGGTCACTGCGCAGGCTGGTCCCCATGCCACCAGGCCACACTATTCAGGCTGGTTGCCCTGCCATAAGACCACTGCCCAGTCTGTCCATCTGCCACAAGGCCATCGTCCAGGCTGGTTGCCATGCCAGCAGGCCGTTGCCCAGACTATCTTCCTGCCACCAGGCCACTGCCCAGGCTGTCCTCTTGCCACCAAGCCACTGTGCGGGCTGCCCCTACCACCAGACCACTGTTTAAGCAAATCCTCCCGCCAGGAAGATCATCCCTTCAAGCTATTCAGCCCAGTCCAAGCACTTTCTTCTGGAAGGGCACCATTTCCTGTTGAGGATAAATCCCTGCCCAGCTCTGAGGGCCCCTCAACTGATTTTTGCTTTTTTAAATAGCAAAACATCACTCTTGCAGGGCTGTGGGAAGACAGCAGGATTCACGCACTTCAAGCAGTTCTCTTACAGGGGCACAGTGAAGGGCCCCTCTCAGCATGCCCCACACCCTCCTTCCCCACCACTGGCTGCACTTCACTCTTACGTGAGAAGTATTTATTGAGAACCTACTGTATGTGGGCTCAGGCACTGGGGATCATCCATGGGCTGCTCTGTTCTAGGCAGGAGGCAGATAATAAACAAGATAAACTAGTCAAAACAAATGGCATACAGACCAGGTGGTGAAAGCAGGATGTAGGGGACAGTCAAATCAAAGGAGGGAGAGGGGCTACCGGGAGCAGAGGGTTGCATTTCAATCAGGGTGGTCAGGAAGGGTGAAACTAGTGGAATAGTGCTCCCGGCAGAGGGAATGGCAGGTGCAAAGGCCCTGGGGCAGGAGCACATCTGGTGTGCCTGGAGCAGTGGGAGGTCTGAGGGCTGGAAGGGAGTGACGGGAGAGTTGTGAGGAGTGAAGCCAGTTGTGACATTTGTGAGGCTACCTGGTGACCATCGACAGTGGTCACCTCATCCCTTGTAGGGTCAGCCTGGCCTTTATCCACGGTGCCTCCAGCATGAGGAGTGGCAGCTGATACAGGCAGGCCCGCCACAAACAGCTGTCCTGTTAGTGAGTTCATGAGTGTGGGCCTGACAAACAAGGAGTCCTCCCTCAAACCACATACAGAACTCCACCCAAGTGGATTAAAAGCCACAAGCTTCATGATATCAGAAAAGTTTCTGATAAGACACAAAAAAGTTTAATCAAAACGTTCAGCCAAGTTAAAATTCAGGTGTGTTCACCTACGGGCAATTAAAAGTGAGAAGCAAGTCACCAGCGGGTGGCCCACTTGCCATGCACGTAACTGACAGGGTACTGGTACCCCCACCATGTTAACAACTCATCCGGGTCGGTATCACGACCCGGCTGTTGGCCTGTCCTGTCGCTGTGATGCTGGCAGCTGTGTCATCAGGATTTCAGCGACCAGTAGGGTCACCATGGTGGACAGTTTTCAGTGGAGCTTCCAGACTAAGACTAGGAAGAAAGGGCTGGTGATCTACTTCTGAATATTAGGTAATGAAAACTCAATGGATCACAACAGATGTTGTCCACCACAGTCCTGGAAGATGAGCCCTGAGGGTGGAAAACACTCAGATACACAGTGATTGCCACAATGGACTTGAGCACGCCAAGGATCTTGATGCTGGCACAGGACCAGGCAGTGTTATGTTCTGTCGTACATGGGACTTCCATCAGCCAGGCCTAACCTGACAGCAGCTAATGACAAATCAGTAAGAAAAAGACAGACAACCTAAGAAAAAGCTGATGCAAGACTCACCAAAAGAGGAAGCTCATAGTGATCAGAACCTAATCAGCACCGCCCCAGAGACAAGACCTTGTTCCACCTATGGCCTGACAGTGTAAAGTGTTGGCAAGGCCATGGAGCCACCGGAACTCCCAGGACTGCTGATGGGAGAATGAATTGGTAGAAGCAGTCTGGAGAGTCAGCCTTACCTTCTAAAGCACTCCCTCTGCCCAGTGACTCCCCTTCTGGGTGTATTCCCAGAGATACAGGCAAGCAGGTCCTAGAAAATGTATACAAAGGTGTCCACAGATTCTTTTCTCATGGTCAGCCAGGGTGGATCCTGCCTATGTGTCCATCAGTAGATCTATGCATTGTGGCTAGCACACAACCACTGATCAAAAACACCAGCCCTTGACACCTGCAAGCACCGCCATGGATGGCCTCGCAAACATGGCTTTCTGGTGAGAGGAGGCAGCTGGAAGCATGTAGGCTGAGTGCTTCTGTTGATGAATGTTCTAGATTAGGCAAAAGGGAACTATATCCATTTAGGGACACACTCTTAGAAGGCAAAACCACATAGAATTCCAGTAACTCCTATCACTGAAGTCAGGACCCTGGTGTCTCTGGGGAACAGGAGGGAGCTGTGATGGGAAGGTCTTGGGGGACACCGAGGGACACTGGCAGCATTCAGTTTCTTGAGTTGGGTGGTGGTCACTAGGTGTTCCTTCTAAAATTAATTGCTAAACTGTTCAGGTAGTTATTAATTTTTTCCATATGCACAGTGCACAACCTTGAAAAATGACTTTGGTGGGGGAGGGGTGGCCCTGTAGCAGGAATAGCTCTGGGTTTTCAGATTACCTTCTGGGCCAGGGCACCACAGGGGAACTGATGCGACTTCCCTTTGCAACAGGAGAGCAACTGACTCCTTTCAGTGGCGCTCAGTACCAGAAGGGCTCCTTCAAAGCCACGGAGCAAAGTGGCCACAGCAGGAATCAAGGCAGAAGGGACACTGAGTGACAGTCCACCCCAGAAGGAATTGGGGCATGGGGGTGGGAGCCAAGAGAATGGTTCTGGCCTCCTTGCAGAGGGCCAGCAAAGAGGAAGGTTCTGGAAGCAGGAACACCTGTGGATATCTTAACCCAGTGAGGGGCTGGGCTGGGCAGCAGTGCTGTGATCATTCTAACACGACTGTTCCAGGGCTAATGTCCAGAGAGGTCACTGTTCACCTGCCACCTCACTGCATGTCTCGCCAGCCTGGGCCAGGAAGGTTTGGGGGGCCAGGGGCCCGAGGGGTAGAAGGAGCAGGGCTGGAGGAAAGGAGAAGGGAGAGCTATGTGCTCACAGAGTAGATGGAAGTGGGGAGCAAAGGGCAAAGGCCATAGGGCAGAGATGAAGCCAGACCCCAGGCAGCCAGGTCATCACTGGACATGGAGGCATACCCACTGTGTGTACCCGGGCCCATGGAGCCTAGCTGTGTGCCAGCCTCTGCCACATGGCTCCCATCCAGGACAGGGAGGTGGACAGAGGGCACTCTGAGCCCCACCAGCCTCACCACCCACCCCACACTCATCTACCCAAATATACCCTGCTTCCTTCCTGGTCTCAGCACCCTCTGACAGGCCCATCTTGTCTGTCCTGGAAAATTCCTAATCATCTTTCAAGCTTCTGCTAAGGGGTCCTTGCTTCCAGGAAGCCCTCCCTGATCCCCAAGGCCAATCTCCCTGACCTGCTATCCCAAAGCATTGTGGGCAGACCCCACTGTCCCTGGTCCTACCAGATGGCCTGGTCACTACTAAGTCTGTGTCTATTTTAGGGGTAGGGCTGGCCTCCTAGTGTTTCCACTCCCAGCACATGGCTGGGCACATAGGGAGAGCAGGTGTGCTTAGGGAACAGGGCAAGAGAGCCCCTAAAGCCACAGAGAAAAGTGACAGTATAGGTGGGGCGAGGACAAGAGGCAGCACCTGGGTACAGGGCTGCCCTGAGCCTCTCAGGATGCTTCTCTTGGACCACGAAGCATTTTCTTTTGCCTGGGTACCCCTAGTACCCCACAGTGAGCCTCCATTTGGAAGCGCATGAGGCACTTCTGCCATAGCAGCTCCTGGAGTCCTCCAAACAGCCTTGCAGGGTGGGGTTGTTAGAATCCCCATTTTAAAGACGAGAAAACTGAGGCCCAGAGAGGGTCAGGACTTTATGCAGAGACTGGGGGCCCAGGCTCCCAAGCCTGGTGACTTTCCAGACTTCACCTCTATATCTGGGCTTTTTCATCCTGAACCCCGATATGACATGCAGGACAGAGGCCCCGGGGGCAGCCCCACCTGGGCAGAAGGGAATGATCTAGAAAGTCTGTGGCGGCAGCTCTGGGAGCACTCATAGAGAAGGAGAAAATGGCAGGACCTGCCCCCAAGCACCAGGAGGCTACAATGAGCTCCTATCCCCAGAGGGCTCCCATACCCCAAGTCCTAGCATTTCACATTGGCTGGAAGGCTGTGTGGCCCAGTGCAGTCTGGAAGCCCAGGCACTGGCCCTGCCCACAGGCCTCAGCCCAGCAGGCAAAGCCATGCCTTCGCACTGGCGCATCATTGCCTCTGCCTGTGTCCCGGTCAGGCTGGACCACGTCTGTCCCCAAAGCCTCACACCCTGGCTGGGAACCCAAGAGCCTTGGCTGGGCTCAGGGAACGAGAAGAGAGCCACAAGGCGTGCCCCAGACTAGACCCCATAAATGCTACGTCTTCTCAAGTCCGAGTTAAGCAGCACCCCTCCGCCACAGGGACCCAGCCCAGGTGCAGCACCGGTGAACAGCAGCTAACATGGGTGTCAGAGAGGGATCGGTGGTTGGGGTTCAAGCCTGAGCTCCTCTGCATGACAGCCATTGGGGCCTCACTACCCCCACCTGAACCTTAGCTGTGACAGGTGGGCCTGGCTGGTTACGTTCTGAACTCCTGTTTGTGGGAGTGGACCCCTCCCTTCATCCCAGAACAAGATCACCTGGGCTGTGGAGCCCTCAGAGCGGGTGGCACTCTGGGTTAAAAGCCCAGGAGGCGGCCCCTGCTGAGTGTCCTGCCTGGGCCCTCTATGTCGATCCACCTGTCCCAAGGCTTTCCACGTGTGCACCTTTAGGTAACCCATCCACAGGTAGCTGGAAGGCAACAGTCAGTCTTGCACAGACCCTGGCATCTGACTGGGACCAGCAAGCTCTGCGGGGTCCTGCCTCTTGGGGTGGGTGCAGATGGTACCCAGAGTCCTCCCTGAAGGTGCCCCTTCTGGCCTTGGGAGGGGAAGAGCCAGGTGGAGAGAGAAGCCAAGAGACCCTTAGGCCGGAAGCCGATGCCCAAAAGTCTGCCGGTAGCCAGGCCTGCTGCCCACACAACGCCTCAGCTCCGAATCCGGAAGGAAAACACAGGAGGGGTGTTCCCAAAGTGGGGGTCAGAGCGGTTAGGAGAAGCCACGGAGGAAGTCGTGAATATGCGAATAGGCACATCCCAGGCCTGAAGGGTAGGGAGCGGGGTTACCAGGGCTCAAAGTTTAGCACCCTGAGGGAGGCCGCAGGGGACACTCCCTAGACATGGTCGCGGGATTCCCCCAAAAGGCTCCAAGACGCGGCTGCCTTGGCCAGCCGCGGCCAGCCGCGAGGACTCCGTTCCCCCTCCCCTCGCCCCCACGAGGCGGAAACTTACAAGCTCAAACCAGGCAACTGTCAGCTTGGGGTGGGGAGACCCCGGGCGCTTGGTGCCCGTGCGTAACCGCGGGAGTGGAAACCTGGGGGTCCCGGGGGATACTCGGAGTGCAGGGCAGGGCGCTTAGGACAGCCAAGGCCAGCGTGCGCCTAGGACCTCATCGGTGTCACCATCACTCGGCTACCACGGCCCCGGACGCCGGACCGCGCGGAGGAGCCCCGCGCGGGGACCCCATTGTTTCGTTGCGCGCACACACACGCACTGCACACATGCCCCCGCCAGTCAGCCGCGCGCGGCTACCACGCGTCCCGGCGATGGTCCAGGCACAGCCCCTCCCCCCGCGACCCCCGTCCTCCCGACCCCGCGTGCCGCGGACGCCCGGCTCACCTGAGTTTCTCCATGTCTGCGGCAGAGGCCTGCGAGGAAGCAAACGGGAGGGTCAGGCAGGCAAGCGCTCGGCGGGCGGAGCCCGCACCGCGGGCACAACGAGCGCGGCGCGGCGGGGACCCCGCGGGGCTCGGCTGTGGGAAGCCGGCCCTGCGCCCCCGCCCCGGCCCCAGTGCCTCGGTGGCCGCGCCGGCCGGCTCCGAGTAACAGGTGACTCGCCCGGCCGCCCGCCCAGGTTCCGAGTTACGCCCCCCGGGGCGCGGGGCGGCACGGCCCGGGGCGATCCCGGCCTGGCCAGGAGCGGGGGACCGGCCCGGTCCGCTAACTCTGCCGAAACTGCGGCGCCCCGCCCGCCCGTGAAGCCCTTCGGCCCCGCGCGCCCTCTCGCAGGAAGGCGAGCCCGGCATCTCAGGAGCTCCGACTCGGAGAATGTTCGAATGGGGGCCGTAGAGGGACTGCAGAAGCTGACACTCACACGAGCCGAGGGTGATGGCATTTGAAAGCCCGACTCCGCGGATCCTGGGCCCCGGCGCCCAATCCCGCACTTGGGACCCCGCAGCCCTGGATCGGGGGTTCCGGGCCTGGCGGCCCCTCCCGGGCCCGAGGGATTAACCCTAGAGCGCCCGGCGCGCCGGCGGGTCTCCCAGTCGGGCTTGCGCAGAGCCGCCCGCGCGTGGCTTGGAGACCCTCCCCGCCCAGCCCGCGCAGCCGGCAGCCCCTCCGCTCGCAGGGCGCGGAGACCCAGCCATCTCCTTAACCCTTCGGGCGCCGCGATCGGTGGGAACGGAGAGCGGCCCGGACGGGATGGCACTTCCTGCGCCGAGCGGGGGGCGCGGGGCGGGATCTCCGTCACCCGGAGAGGCTGCTCCCTGGGGCTTCCCCCGTCTCTCCGTGTCGTGGCTGGCATAAAAGAGGGACGGGGGGCTGAGCCTAAGGACCACGCGACACACCTGGGAAGACTGATGACTGCCCATCCCGGCCCCTCGCCGGGCGCCGCCGCCGCCTCCGCCGGGAGCGCGCTCCGCTCGGGTCCGGGCCCCACGCCGCCTCCCCCACCGCCCCACCGGGCGAGGGCGCAACCCGGGCCGCCAGCACCGATCAGGGAGGCCGAGCCGGGGCCTCGGCCAGGGCTGGCCACCAACTCCCCTGGTACTCAGCAGGCCTCCACCGGACGCCCCTGGCCTCAGTTTCCCCACCTGAAAGCTGGGGGAAGGGCGAGTCGCTCTTCTTGGATTCAGCCCCCTGGGGCCAGGGACAGGGAAGGATGGGGGAAGGCATTCCAAGGACGAGACTCCGAGGGGCCTGGGGACTCCAGAAGTTGTCAGAGCCTCGGGCCTGGGCCTTTCTAGTGAACTTCCTCCTCAAGATAAGCAGCTGGCCAGGAAGGGCTTGCCAGACCACCGACACCCCTTTAAGGCCCTGTCTCCCCCAGGCCCACCTTTCCTGAGTTCCCGGCACAGACTTGTCACAAAGATCCCAGCATCCAGCAGACGCTCACAACTGGCTCCTAGAGCACCGTGTTGATGTTTTTTCTGGCCTTCCCTCCCTATGTGAGGGAGGCAGAAGGCTTATTCCTTCACAAGGAGGCACCGCCAGCACCCAGCAGGCCTGGTCCCTCAGCTCGGAGGCCAGGGAGGCAGGGACCCCACTCCAGAGGGTCCAACCTGAGCCAGGTTCAGACAGAACGGTAAAAGACCGAGAGTTCAGCCACTGACCCCCGTCTCCTGCTCATTTCATTTCAGTGCAGCAGAGGTGGGGAGCCCTGCTCCGCAGGGCTAATGGTCATAAAGGAAAGCCCCCCACCAAGTCCAGGAGTCAACTCTAAGCAGACAACAACCTGTGCTACCCCCAACAAACAGCTCTGCCAGCAAGCAGCCACCCCATTTTACCGATCAGGAAACAGGGCTCAGAGAGGGGAGGGCTTGCTGGAGGGCCCTGGACCCTGCTCCCGGGAAGCCTGTCCACCCAGAGGTGGGAAGCACCCCTCAGGTCTCTCCTGTTGCCTCCATTACTCACAGTCAGTGACCTGCCAGGAGTTTGTCTAAAATTAATAAGGATGTATTAAAGTTTAATTTTTAAAATCCAGCATGAATTATTGACATTGAATGTTTCAGTCCTTCTAAAAGGGAGAGCCAGCCAGGGGAATTCCTCACCAGGAAGGGGCTCCAGGAGAGGCCGTGAGCTGTCTTGGTAGCTGGGTGGGTTGGGGAGAAGGTGGGTAGGGCAGGTCTGGCACCTCAGCAGCCCCTGCCTTTCACCCAGTCATTCAAAATCCTGAAGCTGGGCTTGAATATCATCACGACTCCTCAGTCTGCCCTATCCAGGGTAAGCATTGCCTCTGCCCTTGAAGGCCGCCTCCTCCAGGCAGTCCTCCATGGAGACCCAGTGGCATTGATGGGCTGAGGTCCCCACACGCTCAGCCTGATCTCAACACCAGATGTGCATTCCCTGGGACAGAGCCTGGGTCTTCCTGGCTCTGGGCCCTGAGGGCTATCTAGCACCGCACCTGGGAGGCAGAGGGATCATGCCACAAGGCTCTGGATGCCTGTTTGGTGAGTGGTCACTGCTGTGTGGTCAGAGAGAGGGTGTACCCCAAGGCTGGTCTGCCAGGGGAGGGGTTTTGTCATGGTCTTGGTGATGGGCCAGAGCCACGAGTTCAAGTGTGGACACTGTCGTTCAATAACCACAGGAGGCAGGGGCATTTTGATGCCCTTTTTATGGATGAGCAAACTTAGACCTGATCATCAAATGGCTTGCTCAAAGTTCCAGGTGAGCAGAGGCCTGTGGAGCACAGGGATGAGTGGAGAAACAGATGAATGGAGAAGTCAGGTGTGCCTGGGTCTGGGTTGGGAACGGCCTGCCTGTGACAGGGGAGGGCAGGGGGTCCCCTGAGTATGAGGGGCCCTCTCAGAGTCCCCACCTCTGGCCTCCCCAGGGATCTGAAGGCTAGCAGGCGTCCAGCACCTCCTGTCCCAGGTAGGAGCCTGGTGGGTCCCTGGGGGTGCTCTCAGATAGAGAAGCCCTTCTCTACCCTGTATGCTGGACTTCCAGTTCACCTCTCTTCCCACAGTGCACCACTGATCCCGTGACTGTCTGCTCTCAACTTCTTCCTTGTCCCTGACCACAGACCAGGAGCGGGGTGCCCATGGCTTTTTCCACACAGCCCAGCCAGCAGCACTTGCTGCCTAACCCTCCAGGAGACGCCACTCACTGGCCCACCCTGACACCTCCCCAGCCTCGGCAGCCCACCTGCCACCTCATCTCAGCGTCTTTGCCATGCTGTCCCTGCACAGCCCTTGAGGGAGCCCCTGCCTCTAGCCCCCTGAGCACCCTGCTGCTCCTTCTCCTTCTCACGTGCCTGGGCGCACAAAGAGGGCGGCCTGGGTCAGAAGAGGCAGGTCAGCCAGCAGGTCCACCCACTGGGTCTCCCATGTAGCCTTCACCCAGTCACAGACTCTCGCCCCACTTCCTCCTCACAGCGACCCTACAGGTCACTCTCACTACCCCACTTTGCGGATGCAAACATGGGCTTTCACGAGGCAGCCTCCCCATTTCCATGCAGTAGTGTGGAAATTGGGGGCCAGGGCTCCTGTCAGCTTCCCACAGCTGCCACCCCTCCCAGGGTGCCTGGGCACAGTGACTGGTAAATAGTGGGTGCTCCCAAGTGGTGATGGAAGTGAGGTGACTCCCTGCCACCAGCCAGGCCCACATCTTCTACCTCTCGTTAAGTCAGCTGTGTCTCTGATCCCAAGCCCACCAAGCACATTGCTGACTCAGGGCTTTGCACAGGTTGTGCCATCTGCCCGGGATGCTTGGCTCCCGATCTCAGCAAGGCTGGCCCCTTCCACAGGCCCCAGACTCAGGGTGCTTTCCCTGAGCACCCCTGGACTGGGGACGGTACCCTTCAGGACAGGCCCCTCTGGGTGCCCACTGTGCCTCTGAATGCTCAGGCCTGGCATGGAGGGCTGAGGAGCAGGTAGTGGTGGCCCGAGGCACCCCTCCCAGGCAAACTCAGCAGCACCCACCCTGTAGCAGGTTCCTGCCTCAGTCACATCCTTCCCAGGTCCCCCACGCCCGCATCTGCCCAGCTGCACGGAGCTCTGCCCAGGAGCACTCACTGCACCCGTGGGCCAGCCCCACTCAGCCATCACCCTCCAGAGCATAAGTGCCCCCTCCAGACCATCAGGCCCTGCGCACTGCTGCCTCTTCCCTCTGCACCCTGTCCAAGGCCTGAAACTATTGAGAGAAGGCAAGTGAGGGTGAGTCGGGGAGGCGGTGCCAATAGCTTCACACCTGGACACAGGAGTCTGCCCCACCCCACCCATAGTGTGCCATGAGCCAGTCCACCCTGCCTCAAGCCCTGGGACTGGCCTCTAGGATCCCAACCCTAGCGCACAGCCCTTCGGAGCCCCTATACCAATGCTCAGCTACAGCTGCCTTGGTTTCCCCTCATCCTGTTTCTCCCACTTCAAGGGGAGGAACCAGCCAGAGAACCAAGGAGCCGGCCTGAGGCCCGGTGGGGGGCTAGGGAAATCCCTGGTCTGGCCACGACAGTTACCCCCTCTCAGTCTAACAGTGACAGGCCTCCTACAGGGCTGTGTGACCTTCGGCAAAGCTCTCACTCTCTCTGAGACTCCTCTATGATGTCGAGTCAAAGTCACTGCTGTCAAATTGATTCCAACTCAAAGTGACCCCATAGGGCAAAGGAGAACAGCCCTAAAGAGTTTCCAAGGAGTGCCTGGTAGATGGGAACTGCTGAACTTTTGGTTAGCAGACATAGCACTTAACCATTGTGCCACCAGGGTTCCATCTCTATGAAGGGAGGTGGAAAACCCAGCCCCGAGGGACACTGTGAGTCCCAATGAGGTGACTGTGTGTATGAGGGACCAGCCTGGGGAGGGGGCCAGTAAGGAGAGGCCATCAGCTCCAAAGACTGGCCCTTGAAGCTTGATCGTCTGGGGTAGATACCTTTCTCAGAAGTTGGTCTGCCTGCCTGCATTCACCGTACAAACACTGTGTGCCGGGCCTGACCAGGGGACTCTGCAGAGAGCAAACTAGATGCCTCCTGTCCTCAGGACTGCTATGCTAGGGGAGACGCTGCCTGAGACCAGCACCCTCCCTGTATCTCATGGGGGAGGGGATGTCAGCAGGGACCTCCAGGAGATCAGGGTCTGGGGTCAGGAGCACCCAGGGCCCTCAGAGGCCAGGTCTGGGGTATGCACCATCGTCGGAGTCTGGGTTCTACATGAGTGGGCATGGAGGACCTGGGGGCTGAGCAGAGGGGGCCCCTGGGCTAGTGTGTGAGGACGCCTGCTGGGTGACATTGGCCCAGGAGCCCTATGGGAAGCTGCTGGTGCAGGTGGGAGCAGTGGAGGCAGGAGAAGCACTCTGACTCCCAGCAGACTAGAGGGCTGCGCACGAAAGGAGATCCCCAAGGAAGACACTAGGGTTCTGGTCTGCACACCTGGCGGGGCTGCGTGTCCTCAACAAGGGGCCCAGTGGGTGCCGGCAGCTGGATGGGAGTGAGGAGGTCAGGGCTCAGACACCCTAGGAGACGTGGACCAGGACTGTGTGCATAGTCTGGAGGGCAGGGGAGGGCTCCGGCTGGAGGTGTGTTTCTGGGAGGTCAGCACCCGGAGCACTGCAGCTTCAGCGCTGCCTGAGATGGGAGCTTAGGCTAGGGAAGGCAGGACACCCCAGGCCCAAGAGGTGAGGCCAGCCCAGGGGACTGAGAGGAGCCACCGGCGAGGGGGAGAGAGCCAGGTGCACATGTGTGTGCATGTGTGGCGCCTGTGTGTGTGTGTGGCACGCATGTGTGCAGGGTGTATTGTGCAATGTGTGTATGTGTGCAACGTGTGTATGTGTGCATGCATATGTATGTGTGTGGTATATGCTGCATGTGGTGTGGTGTGTGGCGTGTGTTACATGTCTGTATATATGAGGTGTACGGTATATGTGTGTGAAATGTATCTATCTTTGGTATGTGTGTGCATGGATTTGTGTGTGGTGTAGTGTGTGTTTCATGTGCATGTAGATATGTGTGCATGGTATATATCTGTGTGGTGTGTGTATATGTACGTGTGTGGTATGTATGTGCATGTGGTGTGTGCCATGTACGCGTACATGTGTGTGTCCTGTTGTGTTATGTGTATGTATATTATGTGTGGTGTACGTGTAGCATGTGGTATGCATGTGTGCATGATGTGTACACCTATGGATGTGTTACATGTGTGGTGTGTGTGGTACACATGCATTCATAGCTTTGTGTTATGTGTCCTGTGTTGTGTATGGTGTATGTTGTGTGGGGTATGTGTGTATGTATATATTTGTGTTTAGAATGCATGTGTGTATAGTGTGTGGCATGTGTTATGTATATGTGTAATATATAAGTGTGTTTGTGTGTGCTGTGAGGTGATATGGGTGGCACATGTGCACACGGTAAGAATGTATGGTGGTGCGGTGCGTGCAGTATACATGTATATGTGGTGTGTGTGTGGAGTTGTGTGTGAGTATACGGGTGTGTAGTATGTGTGTGTCTTCACGTGTGTAGTGTGTGTGTGGTTATGTGTGGTGTATGCGTGTGTGCGCGCTCGCAGGGGGCTGTCTCTAGGAGGAGGCAGAAATTGGCCATGTCACAGTGTGTGTCACTGGTGAGACAAGGACAGACAGCTGGCAGACCTCCTGGCCCTGCTGGGCACACAGTAGGTTCTCCATCACTTTCTCTAGCTGAACAAAGGGAGCTTCCATGCTTTCCAGACCATGGGAGAAGGCAGGCACTTGCTGAAGCTCACCCAGGAAGTTGGGGACCCGAGCCCGGGCCCTGGCTTGGGGCTATGCCTAGGGAGGGCCAGCTGTGTCCTTCCCCTCTGGGCTTGCTGGGGCCCCGCTCCTGGCCCGAGGCCTGCCTGTAGTCCAGGCTCTGCAGCAGGCGTGGCCTCAGGCGGGCCTTGGTTTCCCCAGCTGTGCACAGCTGCAGGTGCAGGGGGCTTGAGCAGCAGCTGCAAAGTGGCCTCCCTGAGCTGCATCGGGCCCACTGCCGCGCTATTTGGCCTGCATAACGTTTCTCTCTTTCTTTTTTCTTTTTTTAAAACGTTTGAGCCAACATTTATAAATTGGGAGAATTTACATTTTAAAATCCATATTTTTGGCTTCTCTTGAAAATTTGGAAGATCTGGCAACTCCGGCCCACATTCCCACGTGGCAAAGTCAGGGAAGCTGGGAAGCAGCACCCCCCCAAGACATGTCGGCCCCCCACTGGGATTGGTACAGTCTTCACCTGTGCCTGCTGGACAGAGTGGGAGACTGAGGCCCAGACAAGGGAAGGGCTTGATTCAGGGTCCGTGGGCAGCACCAGGGACCTCGAAGCCTGGGATGGGGTCTTGCTGTAGCCCACAGGTGGCTTCAGAGCCCCCACCCTCCCATAACCTGGCCCTGTGCTTCCTACCCTCTTCCCTGACCCTTTCATTCTCAGGAAAGTGTTGGCTTGAGTCATTCACACTTTAGTAAGAGAGAGGCTCTGCCCTGGGGCTGCGGAAAGCTATACCTGGAGATCCTGGGGATGCCTTTTACAATGTCCTCTGAGTGACTGGGCCCAAGCTCCATATTCACTCTGAAAACCATTCTGGGGACTTGGCTTGTCCAGGCCAGAACAGCAGGAAGAACACAGTAAGTGCCCAGGAAGTGAAATGGGCTGCCATCAGACATCAGTACTGCATTGACTGAATTCCTGCTGTGTGCCAGGCACCTTCTCCCAGGATCTCATCCCCACTCCACAGATGAGCAAACTGAGGCCCAGAGATGGTAGGTGAGGTGCCAGGGTCAGCTGTCTGTAAGATGGGCAGGACCCTTGTCCCCGCCTCAGGCTTGGGGTATTTGGTGCCCAGCAGGGCTGAGAGCCTGACAGGTGTTCACCATGTGTCACAGCCCCAGGGTAAGGTGGGGATTGGGCAAGGTGGTCCCACTAAGCCCCACTGGCCTGGCATATGGAAGGAAGAGGGGGTCAGGCCTTGAGCCTGGGGTCCCCAGTGTCAGCCAATGCCACCTTCTCCCTCTATGAGTCAATGTCCAGGAAGGATGCCCCAGCTGGTCAGCCCAGGACATGATCCAACACTCCAGGGCCTCCTGCAGGGCCCCACAGACCCCTGAACCCCAATGTTGTCATGCATCCTCAGGAAGCACATATGAGGAGCCTGGGGATGGAATCCTTCAGAGCCATGGGTGGCATGGGGACTCTCTCAGGCATGGGATTCCCCAGAGAAAGGTGTGCAGAGCCCAGAGCTGCTGGGGAGTGGGGTCCCAAATCGCCCTGCAGAGGCTGCTGGGAGCGTTTCTCAAGAAAGACCAGAAAACTGTCATCATTACTGCCTCTCTTTTCACTGTCAGGGAAAGCAAAGTCCAGAGGGGGCGGCACAGCTGCCTAGGGTCAGACAGCAGGAAGCCAAGCACAGCCAGGCTGGCCCCAGCCGACCGACCTCCCAGGGCAAGGGCTGGTGGGATCCCAGTTAGCTGAAACTCCCTGCTGACTGGACTGTCTGGCTCTCCCCAGGAGGCAGGTCTCAGAGGCAGGCAGAGTTCAGGTGACTCCCTCTGTGCCTCAGTTTCCTCCTCTGTGACTAAGGAGCAAGTGGCGGCTCTGACCCCTGGGGCTGCCGCTGGTACCAAGGTTCTGTTCTCCAACAGGGCCTCTCCCAACAGGATGGCCGTTCTGTGAGGTACCTGGTCCACAGGCCACCAGCCTGGCACCGCTGCTCTGGAGCCCTCTGTGTGTAGGGGGAGGGTATTCAGGGGGACACAGATGGTCTGGGAACAGAAGTCCAGGGTCAAGTGCTGGGGTGCCAGCATGTCCTGAACAACACCTAGCTACCCTGACGTTCAACTTGACTGTCTGCTTGGTGGGCAGCTTAGCCGGCCTCACTGTAGGTTTGGTTCTCTGCCTCTGTCTGAGGCTAGGAGTGAGTGTGAGAGTGTGTGTGTGTGTGTGTGTGTGTGTGTGTGTGTGTGTGTGTGTGTGTGCATGCGCACGTGCATGTGTGTGTACAGTTTGGGGCGAAAGACTTGCACTTAGATGTGCAGACCTTAGTCCAAGCTCACACACAGTGTGACCCGGGCCAAGTGACAGCCAGCTTGTCAGAGCCTCAGTTTGCAACGTCACAAAATGGGATTAGTGATAAAGAACAATGGTGTCTGGACTGTGACACCTCATGTGGCATTGTCTGGGGCTCAAACACTTAAACGGATAGTAACCTGAAAAGCTGGTGGTAAGCCGCCAAGACGCTGCAGATGGGGCGGGTGTGATCACCGAGAGGGAGCCCTGGCAGTGCAGGGTTAAGCTCTGCTGCTAACCCCAAGGCTGACAGGTTCCAATCTACTTGCTACTCCAAGGGAGGAAGAGGCGGCAGCCTTCCGCCACAAGGATTTACAGCCTTGGAAACCCTACGGGGCTGTCACAGGGTCACTACGAGTAGGAACGAACTTCACGCAATGGGCTGGTTTATTGTCATTGTCATCATTATTGTTTACTTGTGTGCCCTCGGTCCAGAAAGACTCTGCCTGCCCCAAAGCCAAAATTTCACCTTAGAGATTCATTCTTTTGGCATTGAAGGGCTTCCAGCCCCATTATGCTGCAGTCATTATTGGAAGGGATGTCATGAGGGAAGGCTGAGGGGTTGGCCGGGGCCTGCGGGAAGGGCAGTGAAGAGGGGCAGGGATGGGGCAGGCAGGAAGGGGCCCCAGCTGCTGCGGAGACTCACCCGGCCTGCCAGCCTCCACGGACAGGGGGCCTGGCCTCCACGCTCGCCGCTGCCCACTTGGGGCCCGCTGGTCTGCGTGGCCAGGCCTGGCCCTGCGTCGTCTGCAGTCTCAGCTGCTGCCCCCGAGGACAGCCAAGGACTTGGAGTTGGGGCCTTCTCTGGGCTTGCAGTTCCTGGGAGAGGAGCCTGGGCCGAGCCTGGGCCCTGCTGCCCCGGGGAGGCCTCCAGGCTTCGGCCTCTAGGTCCCCAGAAGGACTCCAGGGTTACAGGATCCAGCACCCGCAAGGTGACTTCATCCAGGAACCTGGAGAAGGGCAGCCTGGCTTCCCGCCGGCGGCCCAGGCAGGCCAAGGTGCCTGTGGCAGCCCCGCCACCTGCACTCGGGAGCTCTGGCTTGCACAGCAGGCCTGGCGACGCCTGTGCATCCTCAGGCCTGGGCCGCGCTGCCCAGCGGGGGTGAGAAGACAGGCCCTCGGGGTTCCGCCCTGGATTAGGACTTGGGTTTCGGCTTCGGAGGCCATCTCTGGGTGCATTCTTCCTGGGGTCTTCTGTCCTAGGCTCCATGAGGGAGCTTTGGGGGGCATCTGGCCTGGGGCTGGCAGACTCAGGGCCCCATGCCTGAGAGCTGGCCCCAGACAGTGTCCTCCTAGTCAGTCCAATGCCATGCCCCACCAAGAGGGTCTCACTGACCCCATACCTCTCCTTCCACGGGAGCTGGCATCCCTGGGTCCTCTTGGGGTTGGGGTATCTGGCCTCATTGACCAGGGTGATCAGTTCAGTGCCTGCCTGCCCATCGATTCCAGAGAGCATGTGGCAGGTCCTCACTGCCTCCCACCCCCAGATCGATCCTCGTTACATGCGAGCTAGGCTTGGGGCTTAGAAAGCGCCAGTGAGCAGAAGGTCATGTTGTCCTGGGCACTGTGTCAGCCTTGGGGGATGGCCAGCATAGACTGAGCACTGCTGTGTGCGGGCCCTAGGCTGGCATCATGCTCCACTTATGGCATGTTTTCTGACAGGATGCAGGATACAGAGAGTTAACCAACACATAGGGGCATGATGACTACCCTGCTGGGGTCAGCACTGGGCCCAGAGGAGGAAGAAATAGAATTTCACCAAGCTGGTATAACAGCAGAGACCATTCTCCTACTGTTCTTTAGTGAAGAACCCTTATTTTAATCTGGGTGGCAAGATATCCAGCTAAATGATGGCGTTTCCCAGGCTCCTTCAAGTCTGGGGCAGGAGTCATGTGTGGCTTCTGGGAGGATGCCTTAAGAGGGGCAAGATGACTCACCTGTGCCCCTCTTTCTCCCCAACTTCTGTTCTTCTTATACAGAATATGGAAGTAATGGTTGGAGCTGTGGCAGCCACCTTGTGCCATGTGGCAAGCTTGTGGTAGAATCCATATGTAAAGGATGGAGGAGTGAAAAAAAAAAAGAAGCTGGGTCCTTGATGAGCACATTGTCCTCATCCTAGCCCTGGACCATCTGCCTCTGGACTTCTATAACTTGACAGCAAAATAAGCCTCTGTTTCATTTAAACTGCCATTATTTCCAGGTTCTGTTACTAGCAGCTGTGTGTGACAAGGTAGGAGATAGGAACTGCTAATGCTGCGAGGCCAGAGCCTTGGTCACATGGTCACCCATGGAACAGGTTAGATGGGAACTGAGGAGATGGGGGTGAAGGCAGAGAAGGACTAGAGCCAGGCCTGGACCCTCCCTCCTTCTTACAAAGGAAGACACACTTATCCTGGGAACCGAGGGGCCTAGCAGGGTGTTGTCCCGGGATACTGGTATCTGGGCACTAGAGCAGAAGGAAGGCTCACCCTGGCTGACCAGCTAGAGGCCACCACCACTGTCAACCTGCCCCCAGCCTCTGGTGCTGCTTAGAGCATTGCCTAGGACCTTCTGGGCACTGCCTGCTCATGGTCATGCCCGGGGACCCTGCCTGCTCAGCAGTGCCTATAGGGCTCACAGCAAGTACCTGAGGACCTCTGTCTTTCCGGGCTCAGCCCACACCGGATGTCTGCTGGACTCCATGAAGTCCATCCAGCTTACGCTTGTTTTTTTCACTCCTCCATCCTTTACATATGGATTCTACCACAAGCTTGCCACATGGCACGAGATGGCTGCCACAGCTCCAATCGTTACTTCTATGTTCTGCATAAGAATAACAGGAGCTGGGGAGCAAACTGGGCACAGGTGAGCTATCTGGCTCCCCTTAAGGAATTCTGCCAGAAGTCACATGTGACTCCTGCTCCAGGGACCTACAGCCACTGGGCACACCTCCCTCTCCTTTCTTCCAGCCTCCACCTTAACCACCAGTCCCTGGCCCTGGTGAGTCAGCCTCTTCCTATCCCCAGAGTCATCTGACTGGTCCCAGATGCCACCAAGTCTCACCTAGACACTTGGGATCACCGCTTCATGGGGCCCCTGAACTTCTGCTGGGCCAGTCCCATCCCAGCCTACACAAATGGCCAGTGTGATCTTTCAAAAGCTCAAACCAGACAATGTTACTCTTTCATACACCCTGCAAGGTCACTAACCACCCCCCCATGCTCCACCTGCACCACAAGGAGCTTCCTCGTCCTTAGCCTGACTGTCCTGAGTTCTGTCCAGCCTCAGGACCTTCTGCTTGCTGTTTGCTCCACAGCAGACACTCATTCCCTCTCTTCTTCCTTCTCATTCTGTAATTTCTGCATGACCTCCTAGGGTCCACCCCCTCAGTCCCCTCAGACTAGATCAGGTATCCATGCAACAGCCTCTTGTAACCCCCACCTTCTCCGTAACACAACCCCCAACTGCAACAAAAGTGTTTGCAGTCATTTGTTCATTATCTGTCCCCTCAGCTGTGCTGTAAGCCTCAGGGAAGTGCCTGCCTATGCACGGGGCCTGGCATGTAGAAGGTGCGCAGTAAGTAGTTCATGAATGAATGAACGAATGAATGAATGAATAAGTAAATGCACAGTAGGCCAGACTGCCAGCTCACAAGTGTCCCCAGCCCCGGAGCGGCTCTGCCCCAAGCAGGGAAGGCCAAGACGCTCCACCCCACAGCCCCTGACGGCCACCCTGCTACAGCACGACAGCTCCCTGCCCAGCAGCCATCCCACCTGTCCCATCACCAACAGGACTTGAAAGTCAGCATGCTCAAGTTCAAACCCCCTCTCCAACATCCCCACAACTGGGCAATAGGCAAGTCAGGTGCCCTCTTCAGCTGTCCACGGGACAGCACAGTGCTGGCCCCACGGCCATGGTGGGAATTAGTGTGAGGTACACGGCGCGTCTCATAGTGTCGGTGCCTGCTGGGACCTCAGAGGTCACCAGCTTTGGTCATTTCCGTTGTCTGTGTGATCCACCTTGAAGAAGTGTCCGGGGCCCGGCCAGCCAGTCCTCTGAGCCTTTCCCAGAGTCACCGGTGCACCAGACAAGTTCCCGTTGTCATAACAACCTACTGGCTCTCCACTGCTCAGTGGAGCCCGGAGGATGCTGTCGGCGGCTGGGCTCACAGCAACCTGGGCCTCCTGTCCTGATGGCCCAGCCCTCAGCACAGCAAGCCAGTGGTCATCTACCTCAGTCATAACCCTGGACCCTCTGCGTGCCAGTCTGTGTGGGGTGCACACACATTACTGCCGGCCCCTCAGCCTAGCCCTCTGCTGGGTACATAAAAATTACTGCCAGCCCTGCAACCTGGCCTTGGGCAGGGTGGGCACATGTTACCACCAACCCTGTACCCCAGCCCTGTGTGTGATGCACACACATCGCCACTTGCCCCATACCCCGGCCCTGTGTGCAGTACACACACATCGCCACTGGCCCCATGCCCCAGCCCTGTGCAGGTGACACACACTACTGATGGCCCTGAACTTTGGCCTTGTGTTGGGGACACACACACCACCACCAGCCCCAGACCCCGGCCTTGTGTGGGGGACACACACACTACCGCCCCGCACCCTGGCCTTGTGTGGGGTACACACACACTACTGCTGGCCCCGGCCCCCGGCCTTGAGCAGGGTCTATACATGTCACTGCCAGCCCTGCACCCTGGTCCTCTGGGGAGCAGATACACACTACCACTGGCCTCTCACCTCAGCCCTATGCGGGGGACACACACATTACCCCCTGTACCACACCCCATCCCTGTGTAGGGGACACACATGTTACTGCTGGACCTGCACCCCAGCCCTGTGAAGGGTACACACACATTATCACCAGTTCCTCACCCCAGCCTTGTGTGGGGTACACACGTTACCCCCTGGTCCCACACCCAGCCCTGTGCAGGGTACACACACATTACCACCGGTCCCACATCCTGGTCCTGTGTGGGGCAGACACACACTAGCACTGGCCTCTCACCCCAACCCCGTGCAGGGTACACACACATTACCACCAGCCCCATAACCCAGCCCTGTGTAGGGGACACACACTACTGATGGCCCTGAACCCTGGCCTTGTGCAGAGTTCACACACGCTACCACCAGCCCCGCATCCTGGCCTTGTGTAGGGGACACACATGCTACTACTGGCTCCTCATTCCTGCCCCGTGCAGGGTACACACACATAATCCCCCAGCCCTACACCCTCTGCAGGGGACATACATGTTACCACTGGCCTCTCAGCCTGGCCCTGTGATGTTGGGGCTGCCCAAAGGAAAGCAGAGGTGCAGTGACTTGTTCGAGGTCATAAGCCACAGCATGACAGACCCAGGATGTCCTCTTTTCCCCCGCTCCTCCACCATAGCTTGCCCCCCACCCTGCTCCCACAGGAAGAGCTGACCTCTGGAGGTTCACAGAGATGAGAAACACTACGGTCCCATTACCTCCAGGGGCCAGGACATGGAGGACATGCCCTAGGCACCCAAAGACCCTGTGGGCTGGACAGAGCGAGCTGGGCATCTGCAGAGAGTTCCACAAACGAGTTGCTTTTTAGCCGTCACCAAGTCTGTCCTGATTCACGGTGCCCCATCAATGATGGATTGGACCACTGTGACCCGCACGGCTCTCACTGGCTATTTGGAAGCAGATCGCCAGGCCTTTCTTCCTGATCTTAGTCCAGCAGCTCCTCTGAAACCTGTTCAGCATCCTAGCAACACACCAACCTCCACTAACAGATGGGTGGGGGCTGTGCCAGACAGCACTGGGCGGAGGCTGTGCCCAAGGGCACTGAGTAGGAATCAAGCCCTGGTTTCCCGCACAGAAGGTGAGGATTCCAGGACTGAGCCCCGCTGTGCCTCTTTACACACACCATCTCACTCGTGACATGGTGACCCTCTGAGGCTGGCGCTGCCACCTCCTTTCACAGGAGGAAACTGGGCTCTGAGGGCCACTGGCAGAGGCCAGTGTGCCAGGTGCATAGCTATCAGGGACAGCAGTGCGGCCCCTGCCTGGACCACCCTCTGTCCTTGCCAGCTTCCATACCTGCCCCCATTTAACAGACGCCAACACTGAGACCTGAGAATTCTCACATCTGCACTCTTCCTCACTCTGCCCTGCTGTCTCCACATTCCCCTCTGGCCTGAAGACCCCCTAGGGTGGCCTGGGTCTTTGTCTAAGTCCCCAGCCTCCCAGCATGCACTCAGTGTGGTCAGAATCAGACTCAGCTCCTGCAGTCTTTTCTAGCCCGCGGGACGCCTCCGCAGACCTTGTGTGAAGACAAGACCTCTGCTTCCTGGTTCTCAGACAGTGTCCTCCAGGGATGCACGTCACTTTGGGCTGGTTCTTCTTTTCCCCCTCTGACTGTTACTGATGTGGGTCGGCAGCATCAGGTTCATTGGGTGTCTCCCGTCTCCACAGCCCTGCCAGCCACCAGCTACGCTGTGTCTGAACTGGAGGGACTTAGGGGAATGTGAGCAAGATACCAGCATCCAGGGAGTCAAGGGAAGGAGGGTCCTGGGGATCCTGCACCCAACAAGTCAGCCTTCTCCATCCATCCCTGAAGCCAGTCACCTCTGAGCAAGTGCCCACTCATACCTCCGTCTTTCCAGCCATGCTTGCATCTGCCCGCTTGCTGACATGTGCTCATCCACGCACCCGTCTCTGACTCCTGTTTCCGTCCACCCGTCCATCTACCCTGCGATTCTCTCCTCTGCTGCACATAACCTCACACAGAGGCACACACATGACATGTGTGTGCACTGACCCACTCCTGCATGCCTTGGTCCATCTCTCCGGATCCATCCGGCCACCTAGCAGCACTCGCTGACACGGATCCAAGGATCGCCACCCAAGCACCCACCCACTGACCGTACCCATGCACACGTCCATGGTTCCAGGCCTGTATCCACCCACTCATTGACATACATTCTTCCACCCTTTCATCTAGTCCTCTGTCCATCTTGTCATATGCGTTCAGAAATCCATCCTCTGTCTATCAATCCACCACGGATCCATCCATTCCTGTACCCATGTCAATCCTCTTCATCCAGCCATCCATCCCTATCTACCTTGCTACTTGGACCCACCCATCTGTTCTTCCCTCTGTCTATCCTTCTGATGGTCCACCATCCATGCATCCATGCATCCATGTATCCATCCATCCATCCGTGCATCCATCCGTGCATCCATCCATGCATCCATGCATCCATCCATGCATCCATCCATGCATCCATCCATCCATCCATCCATGCATCCATCCATGCATCCATCCATCCATGCATCCATCCATCCATGCATCCATCCATCCATCCATCCATCCACCCACCCACCCACCCACCCATCACCCCTGCTATGTGCCTCCTTTCACTACACATCACCCATCTGTCCATCACCCATCCTTCCATCCCCCTTAGTCCACCCACGCTGCTTCTCTCCTCCCTTTCAGCATGTACCACCTGAACATGATGGGGCCCCCACGTTTGCCCTCTCCAGGAGAGTGGAAGCCTGACCCTGCTCCATCTCTGACTTGATTCAGGGCCTGCTGCTTGGACAGATGGCTACAGTTCTTTGGCCTGGCTCAGCATCGGGCAACAGGAGGGCACTGGCTGGCCTCCATCCAGGGAAGTCCCCAGAGGCTGCCACACCTCTCTCCAGACTCATGGTCTTCTGGAGCTTCAGTGACTGTTGGGTCCCCTTTGTGACAGCTGGGACAGCATTACCTAGCCCACCAGCACTCTCTAAATGCCTGCTCACTGGTTGAGGTCTACCTCCTTTCCTTGCAGGCTGCAAGCTCTTAGAGGGTGGGGGCTGGATCAGAGTCCCCAGTGAAGGGTGCTGAGAGGGTGTTTGGGCAGAGTAAGGCAGGTGAGTGCCGAGTTCACTCATGTGTCCACTCGCTCACTCATTCCTTCATCCTTGCAATTATCAGATCAGCAGAGCCAGCTGTGGGCAGCTTCTCCAGTCCCAGGTATAGTCTCAGGCTCCAGAAGTCACTCCACTGTAGCTGCGGAGGCTCCTGGCCTCTTCTGGCCAGTGGCAGCCAGAGCGGCAGGGTGGAAAGAGGCCACCCACCAGACATGGAGCCCCAGAGAGAGGCATGGCCTTGCTGAAGCCTTGCAGCCAGTCAGTAGCAGAGTAGGAACTGGAACCCAGGGCCCCAGATCACTCAGTGTCCATGCCCCTCCACCAGTCCAGTGACCAGCTCCGTAGCAAGAGTGGGGAGCCAGGAGAAGATCCAGGGGGTAATTCCAGGCCAACATGGTAGACTTGGGGTCACCTTTGGATTCAACCCTCGGGACTCTTCCTGCTGTCAGGGAAGGAGCCCCCTCTGCCTGCCATGGCCAAATCGTCGGCCTCTACTCTCGGGCAGGAGATGCCTCCTGCCGTCCTTGGGCCCCACCCTCTCTCCTCACCTCAGGGCCTTTGCATCTGCTGAACCTGGGCCACACCTACTACTGTCCCTGCCCAGCTCCTACTCAGTCCTTCAGTCTCCCTGTCTGAGATGCAGGAAATGACGTGTGGCCTGTCTCCAAGTAAGCCCTGGACTCCTGGGCTGCTGCCACCCCCTGCCATCATTCACTCATACCTTCACAGAGGCAGGGTATAGCTTCAAAGTGACACCCTTGGGACGATGAAGACGTGGCACAGGGTAGGCACTCAATGTCGTAGTATATGCTGTCAAGTCAGTCGTGATTCACGGTGACCCCATGTGTGCACAGTAGGTCTGCTCCCTAGGGTTTTCAAGGCTGCGACATTCCAGAAACAGATCACCTGGCCTGTCCTCCGAAGCACCTCTGGGTGGGTTTGAAATGCCAACCTCTTGGCAATCGCCTAACACTGTGCATCAACCAGTGACCCAGAGGTGCTCAGTACATACCAGTCGTGGGCCAGGCCCCATGCCTAGATCTCTGAGAGGGCATGGAAGACTATCTCCCAGACTGCTTCTGACTCACTTCCCCTCTCTGGACCTGGAAAATGAGTGTTGGGGGGAGTGACCATATGTCCGTCCCACCCACCCAGCCCGTGGAAGGCCCTTCAATATGGACCCTCGCCTCCACACGCAGTTTCCCAGGTGCAAACGGCTTCAGGTTTTGAAGCCAAGCAGAACGGGGCTCACAGGAATCTATAAATACAAGACAATAGCAGGAGCTGCCTGGGCGCAGCGCGGAGCGGCCCCCTCCCCCGGCCCGCTGCTGAGCAGCCGGGAGCAGGCTCATCCGCCAGCCCGCGTGTTTTTCCCTGCCGCCCTGATTACAGTGAGAGTCGGGAAAATTAAGGGTTTGCGGGACTCTGCCAGGGCCCTCGCTGCCGCCTCCCCGCCCTGCATGTCACAGATGCCAGGCAGGGCCGCCCCCAATGGCCACTTGCCCAGGCTGGGCAGTGCCACGGCTAAGCCTGGCGAGGACAGCACACGGCAGTTCAGAAGGGGTTTCTCCCACCGTCCTCCTTGCAGCCTGGCTTTGGGGACAGCCAGGACCCCCCCCGGCAGTGGGGGAGCCAGAGCCCAGAGACAGGAAAAGACCTGTCCACGTCTCCCAGTGACCTGGACCACCGGGTCTGGAAGGTGCCAGGTTCCCTGACAGCCTGCACCCCGTGGCCAAAGCCTTGACCTCTGGTCTGCAGGGCAGGCCGACCTTGGCGGTCCAGGGCCCACGCGTGCAGGTTCTGGCCATTTATCCATCTCCCCCTGGCTGGTGCTAGCTCAGGAACCTCCAAATGCTGCCCACGCCGTCCCTGCCCCAAGAGAACCACACTGGGGTGGGGGTGGGGTGGGGCACAGACTGGAAGGAAACACCTCTAAACCAAGCAGGAAGCGGAAACGCTCGGGCAGAAATTCCTTTCTAGCTAACTGGGACTCAGGAAGGGCTAATTTGTCAGCTGGGGAGCCCCTGCTTCCCCGTGCCTCGGTCTCCTCGCCAGTAAAGGGGAAGGCTGAGACTACCTGCCCGGCAGGTACTAAACGCGCTGCAGCGCGCCCTGGGCTCTTGCGCGCCCATGCGCCGCCGCTCACGCTCCATCAACCAGCCCTTGGTCCAGCCTCCTTCTGGCTCCTTGGCCTTTCCCCGGCCGTCTCCCGGGCTGGGCTGGCCCTGGCTGTGCCCCTGACGCAAGGCGAAGGGGGCCTGCCTGCACCCGGGCGCCTGCCCCGCGGGGAGCAGCGGGTCCCCATTCCCACGGCCTCGCCCTGCGCCCCCGTCCTGCCCTCCGCGGCAAGGACTTGCAGATGTGGGGCGACGACCCACCAATGAGACCTAGGCGCCCTGGCCGGGACGCGGGGGGCAGGGTAGCGGGGCACGCGAGTGTCCCCGCCCCACCCGAGAGTGTCCAGCTCCGGGGGATGCCCAGCGGAGTGTTCACGGCGGGGGCCCAGGCGCGCGGCCCCGGAGGGAGCGCCGCGGGGCCAGGACGGGTGCAGGAGTCGTTCCCCCCCACCCCCGCCCCGAGAGTGAGGGCGCTCGCACCCAGCGGCGCCGAGGAGCCCGCCCCGGGCGTGGGTGGTGCCGCCCCGCCCCGCCGGCTCGCAGGTACTCACCGCCCGGCGGAGCCGGCCCGGCCGCCGGCCGCCAGTCCACATGGCCCCGCACCGCTCGCCACCGCCGCCGCCGGCCCGCGCCTCCCCTCCGAAGCCGAGCGCGTGGAGCGGCGAGGCCGGGGCTCCCCACCCGCCCGGCTTCCCGCAGGGAGCGCCCGCCCCCCGCCCCCAGTCAGGCTCCCCGCCAGCCCCGGCCCCGCGCAGCCGCGGCTGATTCAGCTGCTCCCCGGCAGCGCCCAGGCGGGGCGCATGCTGGGGGCGCGGGCCGGGGGCTCTGGGGACCGCGCGCAGTGGTGCCAGCCAGGGGGAATGGCGGAGGGCAGGGAATGAATGAAGCCACGTGTGCATGAATGGTGGAGTGCGAGAATGAATGAATGCAGTGCGTGCGTGTGGGAGGACTGAATGAATGAATGAGGGAACGAATGCTTGACGGGAAGACGTGGAGAGAAAGTGTGAATGGTCATTTGAAGTGGGCAGGTCCTGAGCACGGACTCGCCCAATCCGTTCCTCCACCCCTTCTTTCAGTCCTTTAACTTAGGACCGGCTGCGTGCCAACCCGGAGCCCTGAGGGGTAGGGGGCGGGGAGGCAGTGATTAAGAGCTACACCTGTTAACCAACAGTTTGGCAGTTCAAATCCAGCAGCCACTCTTTGGAAACTACGGGCAATTTTACCCTGTCTTGTAGGGTCACTGTGAGTTGGAATTGACTCCTCAATGCGTTTGTGTACCAGCCTGGCCTTAGGGGCTGGGGACACAGAAATGAACTTATCCAAGTTCCAGTCCTCACAGAGTACACATTTTACAGATGGAAAAACTGAGGCCAGAAGGATGTGATGGCTGTCATCCAAGGCTTTGAGCATCTGACTCTCTCTCCTTGTCTGCCTGCCCCAGTGCCTGGTGGCCAGGCCCCAGACTAGTTGGCAGCCTCATGATGAGTGAGAGGGCCTCCTTCCCCACAACCCCTCAAGGGAGCTCTCAGAAAGTGAAAGTGGCCCCTAGAGTGTCAGAGATGCCCCAGGTTCTCCCCAGCTGGAAACCTGCCTTGTGGCCAGCCAAGCCCAGGCTAGCTCTACCCTGGGGGCCCAAGGCTGAAGAAGGAGGCTGGAGCCCTGTGAGGGCCCACCATCAGTGCCAGGGGCCTTCAGAGCCCTGCCAGCCGGGGGCAACTGGACCAGAGTCGCCATCCCAGCTTCCCCAGCATCAGGGTACACATGAACACGGGATGGGGGCAGGGGTGGCAGAAGCTTTGAGGGGTCCAGGTGGCAGGAAGAGAGGTCACAAAGCCACCTGCATGTTGTTCTCATCCTCTCCTGGACGCCACGGGCTCAGTTCACACAGGACAGCCTTTCCAACATGTGGCGCCCGGGAATGCCTTGTTTGCTGTTATGTTGTGAACGGCACCGTTTTCTGCTCTTATCCAGTCAGGGAGGGGGCAGATGCATCCAGATGTGGTGACGTGGCGATGTGTGACATGGTGAATGAGAAAAGGTGTTGACGGCAAGGGGAGGGAGAAAAGCAAGATGAAGGAGACACAGAAGAGCTGGCCACCAGCTGGGGCCCGTCAGTGTACCTCAGTGTCCCTCAGGCCCCAGCGATGCTGTTGCCAGCTGGCGCTGAATAGGCCCCATCACATGGCCACCCCGTGCACAACCAGTGAAGTGCTGTCTGACCCTGTGCCAGCCTCAGGATCAGTCACACTTCAGACCCTTCAGACGAGGATTGCCAGGCCTTTATTTCTGATCTATCTTAGTCTAGCAACTTCCTAAAACCTATTCAACATCCTAGCAACAACCCAGCCTCAACTGACAGACAGGTGGTGGCGATGCCTGAGATGTACTGCTGGGAATTGAACCAGGGTCTCCTGCGGAGAAGCCAAGGATCTACTGCGGAAGCCCTGCGGGCCTTCCAGGGATGGCCCCGGGTGACAGATAGAGACAAGAGTGTAGGGAGCTTTCCACGTCCTGGGGCGGAGAGGGCACCAAAGGACAGCCCTCTTTCGTGGGGCACAGTGGACCTTAGCTGGGACACAAAAAGAGCCACGATTCCTGGCCCTCCTCACATTCTCCCGCAGCCCCCCTTCCTCACATTCTCCACTATCCCCCTGGGGCTGGCAGTGTTAGGGTGGAGAAGAGGATTGTCAGGCCCGGGCTCCCAGAGGTGGCCTCTTTGTTCTGGGGACTTCAGTCTCTTGTCTTGAGGAAGGACAGGCACTGTGACCTCTTGTCTTGCACAGCAGCCCACGAGAGGCCGGGGCTGGGGCACTTGTGCACTCCGGCCTTCCAGCCTGAATGTCCTGGCCCTACCCCAGGCTGCAAGGGCGCTTCACAAACAGGGGAAGGAGGGACGGTGTGTACCTGCGGGGGCCTGCCCACGTTCCCTCCTCCTGGGCTGCGGACCTTCCCCAGAGACTGGTCCTGCTCTGATGGCACCGGCAGGTCCACCATCAGCCCTGGAGCTGGCTGCCAGCGCTGCAGATGGCTGGGCAGGAGGGGCGGGGCCGGCAGGGCGGGGGTGGCTCGGGCTGAGCGCAGGCAGCTCACAGACTGGGCTGAGCCCACCGTGGAGGCCCAGAGACCAAGCCCCGCACTGTGTCCCCTGCCTGCTCCTTCCTCCTGCCCCCACCCTCCGGGCCTACCGTTCTGCCACACTCTCCACCACTGTCACCTGTCTGCTCCCAGCTGTGTGTCCTGGAGCAGGGCATCCTTTGTCAGGCCAGTGGCGCCCACAGCTCACCACCCAGCTGACTGATGACAGCAAGGAGGGGAAAACAAAAGCACAGGCCATAAGGCTCCTTGATCCTCACAGTTACAGTGTGGAGACCAGGCAGCATTTTGTTCTGTTATACATCAGGCTGCTATGAGTCAGAACCGACTCGAAGGCACATCACAACAACAAGAAGTGTCCCAAGTATGTGAGATGTCGTTTTGCTGTCCTCGCTTCTAAGGAGCACTCTGGTTGCCCTTCTTCCAGAGTAGATTTGTTTGTTCTTTTGGCAGTCTGCGGTATATTCCGTCTTCTTAAGTGACACCACAATTCAAAGGCGGCGGTTCTTCTGTCTTCCTTGTTCATTTCTTGCATTTGCGTGCATATGGTGACATTGAAATCACAGTCGCTTGGTCAGGCGCATCTTAGTTTTCAAGGTGATCTGTTTGGTTTTTACTTTCAAGAGGTCTTTGGCAGCTGATTGGCTCAGTGCAGTGTGTCTTTTGATTTCTTGACGGTTGCTTCCATGGGTGTTGGTGGTGAGTCCCGGTGAAATGAAGTCCTGGGCAACCTCAGTCCTTTGTCTATAACCATGTTGCTTCCTGGTCCAGTTGTGAGGACTTTTGTTTTCTTGAGGTTGAGGTGCAATCCACACTGAAGTCCGTGGTCTTTGATCTTCATCAGTAAGTGCTTCAAGTCCTCTTCACTTTCAGCAAGCCAGGGGGTGTCATCTGTGTGTCTCAGTTATTAATAAGTTTCCCTCCAGTCTTGATATTCTGTTATTTTTCAGAGTCCAGCTTCACAGATTATTTGCTCACATACAGATTAAAGAGGTATGGTGAAAGGGTACAACCCCGACACATTCCTTTTCTTACTTTAAACCATGCACTGTCCCCTTGTTGTGTTTGAATGACTGCCTCTTGATCCGTATGCTGATTCCTTACGAGCACAATTTAGTGTTCTGAAATTGCCATTTTTTGAAATGGTATCTGTAATTCGTTAAGATCCACACAGATGAATGCTTTTGAATAGTCAACAAAACACAAACAGTCATCTTTCCTGTTTCCTGCTTTCAGCCAGGATCCATCTGACAGCAGCAGCGATATCTCTGCTTCCACATCCCCCTCAGAATCTGGCTTGAATGCTGGCAGTTCCCTGTTGATATGCAGCTGATTTTGAATGCTGTTCAGCAAAATTTTAGTTGCATGTGATGTTAATGATATTGTTTGATAATTTCTTCATTTGATTGGGTCATCTTTCTAGGGAATCAACATAAATATGAATCTCTTCCAGGTGGCTGGCCAGCTAACTGTCTTCTCAAGGTCTTGACCTAGGCTAATGAGCACTTTCCAGTGTTGCGTTTGTTTGTGGAAGCATCTCAGGTGGCATTCCATCAGTTCCTGGAGCCTTGGTTTTGACCACACCTTCAGTGTGGCTTCGCCTTCCCCTTCAGTGCCGTCAGCTCCTGGTCGTATGCTCCTCCTGAAATGCGTGTGTCAGCCAATTCTTTTTGGTATAATGACTGGGTCTATTCCAGTCATCTTCTTTTGATGCTTCCTGCATCCTTTAACATTTTCCTTGTAAGAATCCTTCACTATGGTAACTCGAGGCTTGATGTTTTTTCTTCACTTCATTCAGCTTGAGAAATGTGGAGCGTGTTCTCCTCTTTTGGTTGTCTCTCTCCAGCTCTTTGCACATGTCGCTACAATACTGAACTTTGTCTTCTCAAGCTGAGCTTTAAGTCTTCTGTTCTCTTTCTTCGTTGGGTCTTCCTATTGCTTCTGCTACTCGATGTTCAAGAGCAAGTTTCAGAGTCTCTTCTGACAGCTGTTTGGATCTTGTCTTTCCTGTCTTTTTAATGACCTGTTTTTCTTGTGTGATGTCCTTCCACAGCTCATCACCAAGTCGATTCCTGGGATGGTTTCTAAACTGAAGTGGGATAAACTCAAGGTTGTACTTTGGCTCTCGTGGACTTGTTCTAATTTTCAACAGTTTCAACTTGAAATTGCATATGAGCAATTAATGTCTGTTCTGCAATCACCCCCTGGCCTTGTTCGGACTGATGATATTGAGGTTTTTCAGCATCTCTTTCCACAGATGTAGTCGATCTGATTCCTGTGTATTCTGTTTGGTAAGGTCCATGTGTATAGCTGCTGTTTATGCTGGTGAAAAATGACTTTTGTAATGAAGAAGCTGACATCGGCACCCTGAATTGGGATTTCTAGTCTCCTCAACAGTGAGAGAAAAAACTTGTCTTTGTTAAAGATACCCGCTTGTGGGACTTCTGTTATACCAGTACCAGATGACTGAGACAACGTTCACTTGTGGTGTTTCTGTTACAGCAGCACTAGGTGACTGAGACACTATCCGTGTGAGTTGTTTCTGTTACAGCAGTACTAGATGATGGAGACACCATTCACTGTGGTATTTCTGTTATAGCAGCACTAGATGACTGAGGTGTCTGGTGACAGAAACACCACAAGTGGACGGTGTCTCAGTCACCTGTGATGGGGGGTGTCAGATAAGAGCCATGAGCACAGCCGTGAGAGGCCACCATCTATTTGAAAGAAGAGGACTCCGAGCCAGAAAATGGTGAAGTCAGGGGTGTCTTTGGGAGTCAGGAGGTGGTGGTCTGGGCCTGAGACCCCTGAGACCACATGTCCAAATGGCTGGCACAGTGGGGAGACATCAGGAGATCTCAGTTTTGTTCCTGGCTGCTCCAACCTGCTACTGACTTCAGAAGCCATCCTCCCTCTGGGGTCAGTATTCTCATCTGTAAAATGGGACCTGCCTGCTTACAAGGTTCAGACCATATCCACTGTGAGCTGGAGACAGAACAGGGAGCACAGTAGGCACTGGTCTTGGGGTCAAATACTGCGGGACCCTGGCTTTGAGGTACGTTCCCTCTAAACCAGGCATTCAGTTCCTTATAGAGGCTATGTAGATGGGGGCACCTGATGAATGGGAACTGGCACCCGCAGGGCAGTGCCCCGAGCATGAACAGCTGCCCTGGTTGAAAGCTGGCCCCTGATTCTCCCCACTCTGCTGGGCAGTTGCTGTTGGGTGCCATCAAATTGCTTCTAACTCATAGCGACCATGTGCCCAACAGAACAAAACACGGACTGGTCCTGTGCCATGCCTACAACGCTGGGCAGGAGGATTATTTCTGTGACTTCTCTGCGCTCTGTTGGTGGCTGTGCCCACGTGAGGTCCAGGAGCTAGCCAGCTCCTCAGATAGCAGCAGCCCCTGAGTGAGCCCCAAAGCCACGGGGCCAGCTGGGCGGCCAGTCCGTGGGACGGGTGGGTGAAGGTGGGGTGCTCTACCAAGGGGCCTCCAAGGCCTGAGCTTCCTTAGCTAGAGACTCGTTGTCTGCAGACTGGACCAACAGGAGCGTTAGCGGGCAAGGCGATGCAGGTGCGCCTGTGCCGAGGACACCGGGGCTGTGTGCTTAGCCTCAAGGTGGGTGTAGACTCGTGGCCGTGGGCGCCTAAGGCCCATGAACTCAAGGTGGCCCTCTAGGGTCAAAGGCACAAGTGACTGGGGTAGGCTGGGACATAGACTAGGTAACTGAGGCCCAGCAGTTAAGTGGTACAGCTGCTCATCCAAAAGTCGGCAGTTCAAATCCACCAGCTGCATCCTCTAGGGTTACAATGGGTTAGAATCAACTTGACAGCAAAGGATTTGGTTTTTTTTTTTTGAGGAAGTCCCTGGGACACAGGACTTAGGATTTTGAAATGGAACAGCCCCAGGCAAACCAGAAGGAGCTGGCTGTGGCAGCTCAGGATAAAGCAGCGCTTTCGGTGGGCCAAGGCAAACAGTTCTGCCTTACAGGGTACTGAGGGTTCCAGCACTGGAGGCAATCAAGCGAGAGCGGGAGCTCACCCCCAGATGTGTTTCTGGGCTGGGCTCATCCTAGAGGAATTTCTGGTCTGGGTTTTCCCCATAGGGACTTCTGGGCTGGGCTCACCCTGGAGGGATTTCTGGACTGGGCACTGAGGTCCGCATTTCCTGCCAGCACCTGAACGACTCAAAGGTCTCACCGGCTTTAGCAGTGGAACTGTCACTCCTGTGTCTGGCTTCCATCAGAGTTGAGCTCTTCCACATCTGGGGACAGGCCTCAGGGGAACTGCAGAGTCTCTGCCTCAGCCCCTGGTTGCCAGTTCTTCTATGGCCAAACAAGTACCCTTGGGGAGTCAGTCAGGTCTGTGTTCAGACCTCATCTGGGAGATGCAGCTTCCTGATTGGAGCCTCAGCTTGCCCATCTATAAGATGGGATCATAAGCCTCTTCTCTGTAAGACGCTACCACCCATCTGTCTGTTTGATGTCCTGTGTTCCCTCCCATATTACTGTGATGCTGGAAGCTGTTCTGTCAGTATTTTAAATACCAGAAAGGTCAGACTAAGGCAGACTAGGAAGAAGGTCCTGGCAACTGCTTCTGAAAAGCTGCCAGTGAAAACCTCAGGAATCTGCAGAACAGTGTCCAACTTGTTTGTATTGCACATGTCATCAGGTTACTAGAGGAGGACACTGTGGATGGTGTGGGAGTCCCCTGGGGCGATGAATTTGCACCATAGCCCCAGTGGTGGACTTGAATATGCTGTAAACCATGAGGGTGAAGGACCAGGTGAAGTCCCGTTCTGTTATACAAGGTCATTGTGGGTTGCAGTCAGCTATCTGTCTGTCTGTCAACCCATCGTCTATCTGGTCTATCCATCTAGCCATTCACTCATCCATCCATCCATCTACACACCCATCTACTCATCCCGTCCATCCGTCCATCCGTCCGTCCGTCCGTCCGTCCATCATTCATCCATCCATCTAGATGAGAAGATTGGAGATCTTCTCTGTGAAGGCCCTAGCATGGCTCCTGATGTACAAGAAGGCTGAATCAGTGGTGGTGTTGGGATTACAGGTACTCCTAGGCATTGAGTGTGGGAAGTAAGGACCTGGAAACAAACTGAGCAAATTCCAACGCCAGTCCTTGCTGCACAGGAGGGCAGAGGCTGGTCAATCCACCACTGCCCTTGGTACTCAGCAGTTCCAGGGACTGTCAAATCTGAGGTGGGTCTTGCGTGGGGTACCTGATGTCTCATCCCTCACAGAGCTTTGTCCTGTCAGCAGAGCCCAGTGTCAGCACAAAGACCGCATTTCCCAGCTGCCCTGGCAGTCAGGAGTGACCAGACGCGTGACTGCTAGTGAACAGCACAGAAGACACTATTAAAGGAACCTGCTGGTGGGTTAGTTGGTGGTGGTTTTTTACTGCTTCACTGAGGCATAATTGACATACAATAAATCACTTACATTTAATATGTAAAATGTGAATGTGATTAGTGTTGACATAGGTATGCATTCATGAAACTATCATCACAGCCAAGATAATGAACGTTTCCATCATCCACAAAGGTTTCCTTGTGCCGCTTTGTAATCTATGGAAGCAGCTGTCAAGAAATCAAAAGACACATTGTGTTGGGAAAATCTGCTGCAAAAAAACTTCTTCAAAATGTTGAAAACTAAAGATACCACCTTGAAGACTAAGGTGCGCCTGCCCTAAGCCGTGATATATTCGATCCCATCATGGGCATGTGAAAACTGGACAACAAACAAGGAAGACAAAAGAACTGATGTCTTTGAATTGTGGCATTGGAGAAGAATATTGAGTGTACCATGGACTGACAAAAGAACCAACAGGTCTGTCTTGAAAGAAATACAATGAGCGGGTTCCCAGAAAGCAAGGATGGTGAGACAACATCTTACGTACTTTGGAAATGTAATCGGGAGGGATCAATCACTGGAGAACAACATTATTGTTGGTAAAGTAGAGGGTCAGTGTAAAAGAGGAAGACTCTCAACAAGATGGATTGACACAGCGGCTGCAACAATGGGCTTAAGCATAAAAACGATTGTGGGCATGGCACAGGACTGAGCAGTGTTTTGTTCTGTTGTGCATTGGGTCATTATGAGTTGGAACCAACTCGACGGCACTTAACAACAACAACAACAACAACTTTGTCATCCATCCATCCTTCCACCCCCATCCGCAGGCAACCACTGATCTCCTTCCTGTCGTAATCAGTTTGCCTTTTCTAGAATTTTATGTAAATAGAATTATATAAGTATTGTTATTTTGATTGGTTTTTGTTAACTTCTTTCACTGAGCATAATGATTTTAAAATTCATCCATGTTTTTGTGTCTATCAGTATAGTTCAATAATTTTTATTGTTGAGTAATTAGCCGTGAAAACCTATGGATCACGATCTCATCCCCTAGCTAGATGACTCAGGGTAGGGTAGTGTTTCATTCTGTGGGTAAGTGTAGGGTTGCCATGAGCTGGTGGCCAACTCAATGGTGGGTAACAACAACAATAGTATTTCACTGTACAAACACACTGTAATTTATTCATCCACTCTCCTATTAATGGAAGTTTGGGTTATTTCCATTTTGGAAATAACCTTCTATCCTTCTATGAACATCTGTGTACAGTCTTTGTGCAGAGATATTACTTTAATTTCTCTTGGGTAAATACCTGTGAGTAAGTAGAATGAGTAGCTTGTATGGTAGATGTGTGTAAGTTGTTAAAAAACTGTCAGACTGGTTTTCAAAGTGCTTATCTCATTTTACATTCCCATCAGCAATGTATGAGAGTTCCAGTTGCTCCATATCCTCATCAGTACTTGGTGGGGTCATTGTTTTAATTTTAAGCTTTTATCCAATGGGCAGTATCTCACTGTGATTTTGATTCTCATTTCCCTAATGACTAATGATATTAATAATCTACATACTGAAGTGTCTGTTTAGATCTTTGGCCTATTTTTTAATTGGGTTCTTTGTCTTATTATCGAGTTATAAACTTCCTTTATATATCCTAAACTCAAGTTCTTTATCAGATATATGTTTTAAAAACATTCTTTATCATCCATAGCTTGTCTTTTGATTTTCTTGAAAATGTCTTTCAGGTCTTTAAAGCAAGCAATACGTGAAGCCCACTGCCGTAGAATACATTCTCGCTCACAGTGATCGTATAGGACAGAGGAGAACTGCCTTATAAGGTTTCCAAGGAGCAGCTGGTGGATTCAAGCTGTCAACGTTTTGATTAGTAGCTGAGATCTCAGACTGTGCCACCAGGATTTAATTAGTAAAGAATCTCTGCCTTGAGCACTGTGCTTTTTTAAAGAATTAGCTGTATGGAATCAAATTGACAAGGGCAGCTCGAAAGATTAGATAGAAACTTAGGGGCAGCAAGTTTATGTTAATGGGAGAGAAACAATTTGGAAAAGAAGGATGAGACTGATTGTACAACTTGAAGAATGTAATCGCTGTCACCAAATTGTACTCGTAGAAATTGTTAAATTGGCATGTTTTGCTGTATATTTTTTCAAGAAGTAGAATAAGCTACTAAAACAGAAAAGAGCATCTTTCAAAAAGAAAAGGGGTTGTATTTTGATAAAGTCCAATATATCTACCTGACTTATAAGAGAAAAATCTTTTTTTCTTATAAAATAAGAACAAAAATTATAAATTTTTTTCTTTGTTGTGTTAAGAAGTCTTTTTAAACACTGTGTTGCTTTGATGTAGAATTTCAATTGACCTTTTATTTGTCAGCCTTGCTAATCTCCCATGTTAGTTCCAGTAGGGTCTTAGTCGTCTAGTGCTGCTGTAGTAGAAGTACTGTGAGTGGATGGCTTTAGCAGAGTTTTTTCTCTCACAGTGTAGGAAGCTAGAATTTGGAATTCAGGGTGCCAACTCCAGGGGGAGGCTGTCTGTAGTGGCTCTGATAGGAAAGTCGTTGTCATCACTCTTCCCTTGGTCTGGCAGCTTCTTAGCGCAAGAACACTGGATCCCAAGGCCATGCACATTCCTGGCTTTTCTTGCTTGGTGGTAATGATGTCCCTATCTCTGGGCTCACTTCTCTCTCTTTTTATCTCTTGTGAGATAAAAAATGAAGCCAGTCACCCTCAAGGAAGTCACCCTTACATCAAATCAGAGACGTAGCTTGAGTCAGGATATTGCTTTCCATCCTAATCTTCTTTAACACAACCTAATCTTGCCTCTCTGACCACAGGCAGAGACTGGGATTCACAACATACAGGAACATCACATTGGATCACAATACAGAGGACACTCAGTACTGCAGATCGCAGCCTAGCCAAGCTGACACACATTTTGAGGGAACACAATTCAATCCATGACAAGTAGCTTTTTTATGAATTTCACAGACATTTCCACATATTTTTGTGTTGTTTGCTTGTAAGTAGTTTCACTTCTTCCTTGTATATATATGATTCTTTTTCCTGCGTTATTACGCTTGTTAGAGTTTTTTATTACAGCATTGGATAGAAGTGATAAGAGTGGGCATCCTTGCCTTCCTCCCTATCCAACATAGGCAAGCACTGCACTTTTCACTGTGAAGTGTAATTGACGGCTAAGCTGTTGTTTATCTTACATGCTCTCTGTCAAGTTAATGAAGTTCTTTTCCATTACTATTTACTGAGCGCTTATTAGAAATGCAAACTGAATTTTGTTGAATGTTTGCTCCTGCACCTAGTGAAGTGATCGTGTTCTTTCTTTCTTTCTCAGTCATTGAACGTGCTGAACGATATTGGTTGATTTCCAAATGCTAAAGCAGCCTGGTAATGCTGAGGTAAAATCCACTTGGACACGGTGTCATTCTTTTATATGTTGTTGGATTTCATTTGCAAATATTTTGATGAGAGTTTCTGTGCTTGTGTCCAAGAGGAATATTGGTTTTCACGCTTCGTGTCCTAATTTCTTTGTCTAGCTTTGGTATCAGAGTAAATGCTGGTCTCAGGAGTTGTAAAATTCCCTCGTCTTCTAATTTTTCAGAGATTTTCTGTAGACTTGATGTTATTTCTTCCTTCAGCGTTTGCTAGAATTTACCAGAAAAGCCATCTGGGATTGAAGTTTTCTTTGTGGGAGGTTTTTAACGACAACTATAATTTCTTTTATAAATGTAAGGCTATTCAGAAGATGCCTTTGAATTATGGTGTTGGCAAAGAATATTGAATATACCGTGGACTGCCAGAAGGACAAAAAAAAATCTGTCTTGGAAGAGGTACAGCCAGAAGGCTCCTTGGTAGCAAAGCCGGAGAGACTATGTCTCACTTACTTTGAACATATTGTCAGGAGGGATCAGTTCCTGAAGAAGGACATTATACTTTGTAAAGCAGAGGGTCGTTGAAGAAGAGGAAGACCCTTAATTAGAAAGGATTGGCCCAGTGGCTGCAACAGTGGGCTCAAGCATAGAAGCAATTTTAAGGACAGTAGAATTGGACAGTGATTTTTTTCTGTTGTACGTGGGGTCGCTATGAGCTAGAACGGACTTAATGGCACCCGTGATTGTTAGAGCACTGTGTCAGCTTGGCTGGGTCATGACTGTCGGTGGTTTGGCAGTCATGATGTAGTCTGGCAGTAGTCTAATGATGTAATCACTTCCGTGATGAGATCTAGTATAATGCCGTCGCATCCACGATGAGATCTGCTGTGAGCAGCTGAACAGTTGAAGGGGCGTTTCCTTCGGGGTGTGGCCTGCATCCAATAGAGATCGACTTCCCACTGAGATTCGAGAGCTTTCACTCACTGGCTCTGGATCCCACAGCTGGCTCCTGTTCACCTGACCTCTGGTTTTGGGGATTTGAGCTAACAGCTTACCTGCCAGTCGTGGGACTTATTGGCCTCAGAAACCTCTGAGCCAGAAGCCTGTTGTCTGACATGCTGACCCTGGCTCCAGCCCCTGCAGCTACGTGAGTCAGGAGGGACCTCCACGGACGTGGGACTTCCCAGGCTCTAAAAACATGGGAACCATTTCCTTGATATAAATCTCTCTGTGTGTAGAGAGAGAGATGCTTCACTGGCTCTATTTCTCTAGAGAACCCAGCCTAACACAGTGCAGTTGTTGTTGTTGTTGAGTTGGTTCTGACTCACAGCGACTCTGTGCGCATCAGAATGAAACATTGCCCAGTCTTGTGCCATGTCCACGATCATTTTTATGCTTAAGCCCATTGTTGCGGCCACTGTGTCAACCCAGCCTAACACGGTACCTAACAATTTCCTCTTCCAAGAGCTTCAGTAGTGTATATCTTTCTGTTATGGATTGAATTCTGTCTCCCCAAAGTGTATGCCAGCTTGGTTAGGCTGTGATTCTAGTACCGAGTGGCTGTCCACCATTTTGTCATCTGCTGTGATTTTCCTCTGTATTGTAAATCTGTGATGTTAACGAGGCAGGATTAGAGGCAGTTAGATTAAAGGGACAGGATGCAATGTACATGATTAGATTGCATCTTGAGGCAATTTCTTTTGAGATATGGAAGAGAGAAGCAAGCACAAATATGGGGTACTTCATGTTGTGAAGAATGGAGAACCAGGAGGAAGCACGTCTTTTGGACCCAGGATCCCTGCACTGAGAAGCTCCTAGGCCAGGGGAAGACTGATGACAAGGACTTTCCCCCAGAGCCAACAGAGAGACAGAAAGCCTACACTGGGAGCTGGGGTCCTGAATTCAGACTTATGGCTTCCTAGAATGAGAGAGAATGAAAATTCTCTTTGTTAAAGCCATCCTCTTGTGATATTTCTGTTATAGCAGCACTAGATAACTAAGAAATTTGGAAGATAGCTACCTGACCAGCTCCCTGGAGGCTATCCACATTTATGCCTCTTCCCAAGAAAGGTGATCCAACTGAATGTGGAAGTTATTGAACAATATCATTACTATCACACAAAAGTAAAATTTAGCTAAAGATCATTCAAAAGCAACTATAGCAGCGTGTTAACAGGGAACTGCTAGAAATTCAGGCTAGATTCAGAAGAGGATGTAGAACCAAAGATATCATTGCTGACGTCAGATGGATCTTGGCTGAAAGCAGGGAATACTAGAAAGATGTTTGCTTGCATTTTATTGACTATGCAAAAGCATTCAACTGTGTGGATCATAACAAATTATATATAACATTGTGGAAAATTGGGATTCCAGAACACTTAACTGTGCTCATGAGGAATCTGTATATGGATCAAGAAGCAGTTGTTGAAACAGAACAAGGGGACACAGCATGATTTAAAGTCAGGAAAGGTGTGTGTCAGGGTTGTATCCTTTCACCATACCTATTCAACCTGTACGCTGAGCAAATAATTTGAGAAGCTAGACTATATGAAGAAGAATGAGGTATCAGGATTGGAGGAAGACTTATTAACAATTTGTTTTATACAGATGACACAACCTTGATTGCTGAATGTGAAGAGGACTTAAAATACTTACTGATGAAGTTGAAAGACAACAGCCTTCTGTATGCATTATAACTCAACATCAAGAAAACAGAACTCCTCACAACTGGACCAGAAAGCAACCTCATGACAAACAGAGAAAAGGTCGAGGTTGTCAAGAATTTCATTCTGCTTGGTTCCACAATCAACACCCACGGAAGCAGCAGTCAAGAAATCAAAAGATGCATTACACTGGGAAAATCTGCCACAGAAGACTTCTATAAACATCTTTTGCTTTTCAACAAACACAAAGATATCACCTTGAAGACTGAGGCACACCTGACCCAAGCCATGATATTTTCAATTGCATCATATGTGTGTAAAAGCTAGACAATGAATAAGGAAAACAGAAGAAGAACTGACACCTTTGAATTGTGGTATTGGTGAAGAATAGTGAATGTACCATGGAATGCAAAAAACCAGAAGCCGAAAATAAAATCCAGATATATCTTGGAACAAGTATAACCGAAGTGCTCCCTGGAAGCACTGACGGCGAGGCTACATCTTACATACTTTGGGCAAATCGTCAGGAGGGATCAGTCCCCAGAGAGGGACACCATGCTTGGTGAAGTAGGGGGTCAGCAAGAAAGAGGAAGACCCTCTATGAGGTGGACTGACACAGTGGCTGCAACAATGGAATCAAGCATACCAACAGTTGCGGGCATGGTGCAAGACACGCAGTGTTTCGTTCTGCTCTATATTGGGTTGCTGTGAGCTGGAACCTACTTAACATCATCTAACAACAAATAACTAAGACATCTTCAAAGAATTCATCCAACAGACTTATGCATAGAAGAAAAGACAGCTTTGACAGCTGCAAGGGAGGGGAGGGAGTGAGGGTGGGGGGAGGGCTTAGGTTAGATAGTTGGTAGAAATTTGGTTGGGTGAAGTTGGTGACAGCACACATTAGAAACAAGAACAATATTAAGTGGACTTCAACATAACGTGAGTACTCCTCCCATCTTAACCCAATAATACAAGGACAGAGTAGCTGGGGCGGGTGTCAGGTGGCCATGCTCTTAGGCGAAATCAAGGCCAATTGGCACAACTAGCTTTTTGCTAAGAGGGCTCTCTGCACCCCACATTGGTGAGTGGCGTCTGGGATCTTAAAAGCTGCCAGGCTGCCATCTGAGGGTACAGCCAATGGTCCTAACTCAGCAGGAGCAGATGCTCACCGAGGACCAAAATGACAACCCAGAAGACAGAGACCCACATGAGTGGGTGCCTACATCGACTTGGAACTGGAAGAATCGGATGGTGCCCGGCCGCCACCATTGATAGCCATGATGGAGCTCACAAAGTTGAGTCTCACTGGCAACACAAGACTAAAAAGAGGTGCACCCTGAGATCTCCACTAAAAGACCACAAGTGATGATCCAGCAGCTCCAGGGTTCCCCTGGGAGCATGGCCCCTAGCCCTGATGCTACCCTTGCCCGTGGACCATAATGAAGGTCCACTCTTCAGACAGCAAGGGATTGGACTTGGCGACACAGAGTGACTATATATTGGGTGCACTTTATGGTTCTGCGCATCTACAGGATATCATCGTGCTGACCTCTGACTGGAGGAACGGGAGTGGGTGGAGTGGAGGAGAAAGGAGACTGTTGGGAGGATGAGACATGTATGGAGCAGAGAATAGTGTGCTGTTGCCGAGCGGGGAGAGCAGTGGGAGCTGCACATAGGTGAGCATGCAAATTTATATGGGAGTGTATGTTTTCACTCAGTCATAATTAAAAAAATACAAAATAAGAAAAGAATTCATCCAGTTCATCTAAGTTGCTGATTTTGTTGGCATTAAGTTGCTCAGCATGTTTTCTTATTCTTTTAACATCTGTAGGATAGGGAGTGACATCCCCTTTCTTATTCCTGATGGTGGTAATATGAGTCTTCTTTTTTTTTCCCCTGAATCAGTCTGGTTAGAGGCTTATCAATTCTACTGATTTCTCAGAAGAACCAGTTTTTTGTTCTATTAGCACTGCTATTGCTTTAACGCTTTCCATTTCACTGACTTGGTTGTTTTAAACATCTTTTTACAGGTTCACTTTAGGTTTAATTTCATCTTCTTTTACCTCATTTCTTAAGGTAAAAAACAAAACAAAACAACCAAACCTGTTGCCATGAAGTCAGTTCTGACTCATATGCTATAGAGTTTCAAAGGAGTGCCTGGTGGATTTGAACTGCCAACCTTTTGGTTAGCAGCCATAGCACTTAACCATTATACCAGCAGGGTTTCTTAAGGTGGAAATGGAGTCTATTAATTGGAGACCTTTCATTTTTTCTCACATAAACATTTAACACTGTAGCTTTCTCTCTACCCATTGTTTTAGCTGCATCCCATGCATTTTTATATATTGTGTTTTCATTGTATTAAACTCAAAATATTTTCTAATTCCCTAGGGTTGCCATGGCTTGGCTTGTAATTTCTTGCCTCATCTATGGATTATTTAGGGGTGAGTCATTTAGTGTCCAAGTGCTTGAGATTTTCCAGCTATTTTTTCTGTTATTGATTTCTAATTTATTTCCCTGTGGTCTGATGAGATCCTTTGCATGATTTTGGTCCTCTAAAATCTATCAAGACTTGTCCATCACCCCAAATATGTTTTATCTTAGTAAAAGCTTCCTGTGTCTTTGAGTAGAATGTGTATACTGCTGTTTGAGGACGGAGTGTTCTACAAATGGGTCTAATTTTACTGATATTGTTCAGATCTATATTCTTACTGATTATTAGTCTGTTTGTATCAATTATTGAGATAGTAGTGTTGAAATCTCCAACTGTAGCTGTGGATTTGTGTATTTTTCTTTGCAGTTCTATCAGTTCTTACAGCATGCATTTTGATGCTCTGTTGTCTGGTGCATAAACATTTTAGATTGTTATTGATTCTTGAGAAACTGATGTCTTTATCATAATGAAATGACTTCCTGGTAATAGTTTTTTTCTCCCTGAAATCTGCTTTGATATTAGTATAGCTTTCTTTTGCTAGCATCAATAGTGTGTAGTTTTTCTATATTTTTACTTTTAATGTATCTGTATCTTTATATTTATGGTGGATTTCTTATAGATACTATATAATTGGATATTAATTTTTATCCAGTCTGACAGCCTCTGCTTTTTAGTTTGTCAGTTTAGGCAGTTTACATTTAGTGTGATTATTAGCAAGCCTGGACTTAAATCTACTGTCTTGATATTTCCTTTCTTAGTTTCTTTTCCTCATGCTGACTTTTGGATTCAATATTTTTTATGATTCATTTTATTAGCTTATCAATCAGCTATACCTCTTTGATTCTATATTGTTATTGTTGTAGTTTTTTATTTGTATTTAGTGGTTGCTGTAGAGTTTATATTGTTAATAATCACACTCTGTCTTCAAATAATATGTTACTTCATGTATAATATAAGAACTTTATCAGCACACTTCCATTTTCTCATACATTTTACTTATATGTCTCAGTCTTACAACACATTGTCATTGTTTTTGCTTTAAATGGTTAATTATCTTTTAAAGACAGTTTAAAATCAAGGAAAGAGTATTTTGTATTTACCCACACAGTAGCCATTTCTGGTGCTCTTCACTCCTTTGTGTAGATATAAATTCCATCTGGTAGCATTTTCTCTCTGCTTAAAGGACTCCTTTCAAAATTTCTTTCTGTGCTGGTCTGGTGGTGATGAGTTTTTTCCATTTTTTTTAAATCTGAAAAAGTATTTTACTTCCATCTTTGAAAGACATTCACTGGATATTAAATTTTAGACTGAGAAATTCTTTTTATTCTTTCAATAGAGACATTTCTCCATTTTCTTTTGGCTTGCATTGCTTCTAATGAGAAGCCTCACATCAACCTTATTTTTGTTTCTCTGTATTAACATGTCATTGTTTTATGGGTTTTTAGTAATTTGTTTATGATGTGCCCTGGAGTAGTTATCTTCCTTTTTTCCTCCCTTGAAAGGCATTAGACTTTTTGGATCTGTGAGTTTATGGTTTTCATTAAACTTGGGAAAAGTTTGGTCACTAGTTCTTCACGTATTTTTTCTATCTCCCTTCTTTTTGTCCCTAGGATGCCAATTACATGTATGTTAGGTCATTTGATGTGCTACAGCTCATTGATCCTGTTTATTTTTTTAATAGTGATTTTTTTTCTCTCTGTGTTTCACTGTGGTTAATTTATACTGCCATGCCTTCAAGTTCATTGATCTTTTTGTCTGCAATGCCTGATGTATATTTAATCTCACATATCATATTTTAACTCTAGAAAATCAATTTAAAATATCTTTTATTTGTTTTCCGACTCGACGGCACTTGGCTTATTTGTTTTTTCCTCATGCTTCTGTTTCCTCTACCTTCTTGAAGATATGGGCATGACTTGAAGAGATCCATATTCATACCCATTCTGAAGAAAAGTGACCCAACAGAGTGCAAAAATTATTGAACAATATCATTAACAAGGAGCACTGCTGATACAGTGTTTAAGAGCTACAACTGATAACCCAAAAGTTGGCAGTTCAAATCCACCATCTGCTCCTTGGAAACTATGGTGGTTCTACTCTGTCATATAGGATCACTGAGAGTAAGACACAACTCAACGGCAACGGGTTTGTTTTTTATGATTAATATCACAGACAAACAAAAATTTTGCTGAAGATAATTAAAAAAGGCTGGAACTGTACATCAACAGGGAACTTCTAGAAATTCAAGCCAGATTTAGAAGAGGACATGAAATAGGGGACTGACACAGTGGATGCAGCAGTGGACTCAAAGATACCTACTTTTGTGAGGACAGCACAGGATCAGGCAAAGTTTTGTTCTTATGGTTGCTACCAGTTGGAGCTGACTTGATGGCTCCTAACAGCAGCATGAACACACAGCTGTTTTACCTCCCAATTTACTCACTGTGTCATCCAGTTGTTGCTGGACTTAGTTCTAGCGACTGACTTTTATTCTCTTTCTGTTCATGTCTAGTTATTTTTTATTAGATGCCAGGCATTGTGTGCGATTTTACTCTATTAGGAGCTGGAATTATTCATCTTCCTTTTAATATTTTTGGTTTCCTGTGGAGATGCAGTTAAGTTGCTTGGAAATTTTGATTCTTTCAAGCCTTTCTTTTAGTTTTTGTAAGTATCTCAGGTTAGTCTTTAGTCTGAGGCTGATGTGACCCTACTGAGGCAATGGAAACCCTGGTAGTGTAATGGTTAGGTGCTACGTCCAGTAACCAAAAGGTTGGCAGTTCAAACCCTGCATGTGATCCTTGGAAACTCTATGGGGCTGTTCTACTCTGACCTATAGGTTCACTATGAGTCAGAATTGACTCAACAGCAGTGGGGGGGTACTGAGGCGAAGTAAAATACTGAAGATTTTACTGAATGCCCGGGGGTGATGTGGTCTTTCTGCTCTGCCCAGGAGGAAGACGAGTGACTGTTATTTCTGAATAAGCCCAGGAGATTGTCCCGTGTCTTCCTTTCTGATTCCCTTTTTCAGTCTTCGTATTTTCCTCACACCCATGTACTGATTAATACTCAGCTAAATATTTGAGAAGAAGCCTCTGCACACCTCTAAAGCAGTTTCTTTCTGTGCAGATATCTTCTCTCTGCTGTTTGATGTCATGAATTATAGATACTGTCTTGATCACCTGGTGCAGCTGTAACAGAAATGCCATGGTGGATGGCTTTAACAAACAGATGTTTACTTTGTCACGGTCTAGTAGTCTAGAAGTCCAAATTCAGGGTGTCAACTCCAGGGCAAGATTTCCACTGTCATCTCTGGAGGAAGGTCTTTGTCATTAAATCATCCCCTAGACTAGAAGTTTTTCTGCAGAGGAACCTAGGATCTAAAGGACACACTCTATTCCTGGTGCTGCTTTCTTGATGGCTTGAGTTCCCCTTGTCTGTCCTCTGCTTCTCTGTTTTATATCTCAGAGGAGATCGACTTAAGACACAATCTAATCTTACAGATGTTATCAACCTAACTGCCACCTATGCCACCTCACTGACATCGTAAAGGTGGGATTTACAACACACAGAAAAATGATATCAGATGACTAGATGGTGAGAAATCATGTAGTACTGGGGATCAGGGTCTTGCAAAATTGGTGCACCCATTTGGGGGAACACAATTCAAACGATGACAGATGCCTTTGCTTCTCTGAATCCTAAATCCTGTGTCCCAACTCAGGGAGGTAGCCAACCATTGCGGGGTTTTCTCTCTCTGGAATGTAGCCTGGAAGGTCTTTCCAAGTGCACTTGTGGGGCTGGTGTCATTCATTTACCCCTCAGAGCTCACTCTCTTGGGCTGCCCTTTATTCAGTATCTGAAAACTCATGGTTTTCATTTGCGTATGTGTGCATATTTTAAGGCTGGGAATAGACCTGATCCATTGTGACCAGAAATGGAGGTCCTTGGCATGACTTCTCAAAACAGCAGACAGCTAGGCAAAGCCTCCTTCTGCCTTCCCTCATTGCTTTCTTCCTGTGTTCTGGAATGAAGACACGATGGTTGGATCTCTGGTAACTTTATTAGGGCCTCCAGGTGACTTGGAGGGTGTAAGCTACATGCTAAACGTGCTGGACACGATACTGGGTGAAAGATGCCTAGATCCTCGGCAAAGTCACAAAGGAGCCCCACTGGCCCTGGATGGCTTTCGTCTCAACTTCTACTTGAGAAAAGAAGTAAGTGCTGGATCCCTTGTTACTTTTTTCACTTTCTACTTTGCAGCCATACCTGACTTAATGTTTATACCTCCCCTTCCAATCCACCCCAAATTTCTCTCCCAAGTGTCCAGCTGAAGTGTGCCCAGAAGAGGCCAACCCACAGTGACAAAGCTGGTGGCTCCCCCCTCACCCTTGCAGCCCAGCCAGGGCACAGGGGGCAGAAGGCAGCTGCTTTTGTCCCCTTGCAACGAGGAACCCCCCCAGCCCTGTTTCACCCAGTTCCTTCTCTCCATGTTGTCACCTGCCTCTTGCTCCAGCTTCCTCCTTCCCTCCTGGTTGGCCCAGTCACTGCTCCTTCCATCTATCTGTACCCTTGACTTGACCCTGTGGTGCCTGGGACCACACAACCGTCTTGGGGCATAGAGAGAGCCGGGCTGACACTTGGGCTGAGAGAGCAGAAAGGTGGACAGGACCCTTGCTCTTGGCAAGGTCACTGAGATGCTGAAATAACTCCCCAGTTCTTCTGTGTTTAAATTAGGTGATCTACTTTTCTTACCGCTCAAAGGGCTGAGGCCAGTATGTCACACTCGTGCAGCAAAGGCCAGGGCCCCCAGCTGTGACCAAGGACAACAGTCACCACACGACTCCACCATCATGAGATGCAAAGAGCTCATGGAGATGAACCCCTGGGATCAGAGCTGGGCCTGCTCGGCCACTTGGAATTGCTGGCTTTCCCTCCCTGAAAGTGGGGTGATGGCAAGAGACATCGTTGTCCCAGATCGTCCCCGCCCACCCCAGGGCACACAGAGGACTTCAACATTATTTGCAATGTTTCTATATTTTGCATTAAAAAGAGCAGAGTTGGAACAATTGGGACAAAATGCTGCAGTTGTCATTTCTGTGTGGCGGGTGTGCAGCTGTGTGCTCTTTTGTTCTTTGTACTTTTCTGAAGTGGAATGAGATGAAAGGATGAAACTCCCTTCCTCTCATCCCCACGCCTGGCCTGCGCGCCTGCGGAGCCGTGCAGAGCGTCCCCCGCCCTGGTTTGAGGAAGCGTCGCCAGCTCTGCCCACGGTGGGGAGGCTGCCAGCCCAGCAGTGCCCGCCATGCTCCAGGCACCTGTCCTGGTCTATGGTGACAGCTTACTCTGCTCTCCAAAGCTGAGCGTTCTAGGCAGAAGGGCAGATGGTGGCTCTGCAGGCCACCCAGGCACCTTCCCGCATGTCCCCTGTCCTCATGCAGGTGGACACCAGGGCCAGGCTGCCTCTGCCAGCTCCCAGGTGGCTCCAGGGCAAAGACGTGGAAGGTCTGCTCTGAGCCGCGGGACGAGAATGGGAAGCCAGGTGAGGAGAGGTTTATGTCTCTGCTTCCATCCTGTGAGCAGCCTCACAGACCATAACTATGTGCGTGTGTGTGGGAGGAGGGTGACAGAGAGACTGGATGTACCTAGGGTCTCCCTTACTGTCTGGGGTCCAGAGGGTGCCCTCCATCAGGGCCCCAAAGAGCAGCTCTCGGTTCCCAGCAGGACCCTTGACTCTCTTCCCAGCAAATGCCTGGTTCTGAACAATGCCCTGAACCACCCTTGGTTCTGCTGGGTGCAAGGTCTGGACCCCAACCGAGCGCTGGGTAGGGGGCAAGGGCAGGTGGATCAGAGTGCGGTGGGTGCAGCTTCCAGGAGGAGAAGATGAACCTCTGAGAAGAAAAGCAGGTTTGTCCAGCCCTAGGTTGTTGTTAGGCGCTGTCGAGTTGGTTCTGACTCATACCGACCCCGTGAACAACAGAATGAAACACTGCCCAGTCTTGAACTATGTCCACAGTCGTTTTCATGCTTAAATCTATTGTTGCGGCCATTATGTCAATCCATCTCATCGAGGGTCTTCCTTTTTTTCACTGACCGCCCACTCTACCAAGCACGATGTCCTTCTCCGGGGACCGATCTTTCCTGACAACATCTTCAAAGTATGTAAGACACAGTCTCACCATCTTGGCTTCCAAGGAGCACTCTGGTTGTACTTCTTCCAGAACAGATCTGTTGGTTCTTTGGGCTGTCCATCGTGCATTCAACATACTTCTCCAACACCAAAATTCAAAGGCATCAATTCTTCTGTCGTCTTTGTTCATGGTCCAGCTTTTGCATGCACATCATGTGATTGAAAATACCATGGCTTGGGTCAGGCACATTTTAGTCTTCAAAGTGACATCCTTACTTTTGAGTACTTCAGAGAGGTCCCTTGCAGCAGATTTTCCCAAAGCAATGTGTCTTTCCATTTCCTGACTACTGCTTCCATGGGCTTTGACTGTGGAGTTGAGTAGTGTTCAAATCCCATCTGGCTCTGAATCTCCGAGTGACCTTGGATAAGTCATCCTGTCTCTTGGTCTCAGGATTTCCTTTATATAATGTGGATCTGAAATCGATGCCTCGGGGGGTCCATTGCCCACAAGGCTATCCCCGCTCGTGGAGATCCCATGTGTTACTGAGTGAAACTGCTCCATAGGGTTTTGTTGGCTGTAATCCTAACAGAAGCGTGTTGCCAGGCCCTCGTCTCACAGCATCACCGGATAGGTTCAAAGTGCCAGCCTTTGGGTTGGTGTTGTGGTTGCTCTCAGGTGCCTTCAGGTTAGTTCCAACTCATATCCACCCACGTACGACAGAACAGAACCTGCACGGCTGTGCCATCCTCACAGATGTTGTCACGCTTGGCCCCACAGTTGCAGCCGCTGTTGGGTCCATCTCCCTGAGGGTCTTCCTCTTTTTTTGTAACCCTCTCCTTTACCAGGCATGAGGTGCTTCTCCAGGGACTGATCCCTCCTGACAACATGTCTAAGGTATGTAAGGTGAAGTCAGGACATCTTTGCTTGTAAGTAGCATTCTAGTTGCACTTCTTGTCAGGCAGAATTGTTGGTTCTTTTGGCAGTCTAATATATTCCCTATTCTTTGCCAGTACCATAATTCTAAGGCATCATTTTTCTTCAGTCTTCCTCCGCTTTGTCCGGTTGTCCCATATGTATGAAGTGATGGAAAATATCATGGCTTGGATGTCAGGTGCACCTTAGTCATTAAGGTGACATCCTTGTTTTTTAACACTTTAAAGAGGTCTTTTGTACCAAGTTTGCTCAGTGCAATGCATCTTTTAATTTCCTGATTGCTACTTCCTTGGGTGTTGATTGTGGATCCAAATAAGACAAAATCCTTGACAACTTCAGTCTTTTCTCCATTTATCATGATGTTGCTAATTGGTCCAGTTGTGAGGACTTCTGTTTTCTTGACACTGAGGTGTAATCTATACTGAAGGCTGTGGTCTTTGGCCTTCATCGGGAAGAATTGCAAGTCCCCTTCACTTCCATCAAGCAGGGTTGTGTCACCAAGATGGCACAGACTGTTAATGAGTCTTCCTTCAATCCAGATACCCCGTTCTTCACAGAATCCAGATATTTGGATTATTTAATCATCATACAGATTGAATAAGTATTGTGAAAAGATACAACCCTGATGCACACCTTTCCTGACTTTAAACCATGAAGTGCCCCCTGTTCTGACCAAACAACTGCCTCTTGATCCACGTACAGATTCCGCATGGGCACAATTAAGTGTTCTGGAATTCCCATTCTCTGAGAAGTTATCCCTAATTTGTTAAATGATTCACACAGTTGAATGTCTTTGCATAGTCAGTAAATTACAAGTTAATATCTTTCTGGTACTCTCAGCTTTCAGCCCAGATCCATCTGACACCAGCAATGACATCCCTGACTCCATGTTCTCCTCTTGAATCCAGCTCGAATTTCTGGCAATTCCTTGTCGATGAGCTCATGCAATGGCATTTGAATGATCTTTGGCAAAATTTTACTTGCTTGTGGTGTTAATGATGTTTTTTGATAATTTTCACATTTGGTTGGATCACCTTTCTTGGGAATCGTCATAAATATGAATCTCTTCCAGGCAGTTGGCCAGGTAGCTGTCCTCTGAAGGTCTCAACATAGATGAGTGAGCACTTCCAGAGCAGCGTCTGTCTGCAGAAACACCTCCATTCCTATTCTGTCATTTCTTAGAGCCTTGTTTCTTGCCAATGCCTTCAGTGCACCTTGAACGTCTGCCTTCAGTGCCATTGGCTCCTGAATGTATGCTGCCGTCTGAAATGAGGGAACTTCAACCAGTTATTCTGGTGTGGTGACTCTGCGTATTCCGCCCATCTTCTTTTGATGCTTCTGGGATTGTTTATTATTTTCCCATAGAGTCCTTCGATGTTACAACTCAAGGCTTGAATTTTTTCCTTCAGTTTGTTTAGCTAGAGAAATGCCGAGCGTGTTCTTCCCTTTGGTTTTCTATCTCCGGCTCTTTGCATATGTTATTCTAAGACTTTGCCTTCTCAAGCTGTCCTTTGAAATCTTCAGTTGAACTCTTTATCATTTCTTCCTTTTGCTTTAGCTACTGAGTGTTCATTCAGAGTCTCTTCTTCATTTGTTTTGATTTTTCTTTCTTTCTGTCTTTTTAATGACTTCTTGCTTTCCTGGTGTATTATGTCTTTGATGTCCTTCCACAGCTCATCACCAAATCTACTCGTGATGGTTTCTAAATTGGAGTGGGATGTGCTTGAGGTCAGACTTTGGCTTTTGTGGACTTGTTCTGATGTTCTTCAGTTTCAATTTGCACCTGCACATGAGCGACTGATGGTCTGTTCTGCAGTTAGCCCCTGGCCTTGTTCTGACCGCTGATAGTGAGTTTTCCCTTTGTCTCTTTCCACAGATGTAGTCAGTTTGATTCCTGTGTACTTTTACAGTGAGGTTCACTTGTGTAGTTCCGTTTATGTTGTCGGAAGAAGACATTTGCTATGAAGAACTCATTGGTCTTGGATAATTCTGTCACGAAATCTCCAGCATCGTTTCTGTTATGGAGGCTACATTGTCCAACTACCAATTCCTCTTCTTTGTTTCCAACTTTTGCATTCCAATCACCAGAAACTATCAGTGCATCCTGATTGCATGTTCATCCAATTTCAGACTGCAGAAGCTGATAAGTCTTCTTCTTTTTTTTTTTTTATCTTCAGCCTTTGGTGATTGGTGAGTAAAGTTGAATGATGGTCATATTAACTGTGTTCCTTGCACTGCTGTGGTTACACGCCATCCAGCCTGTTCTGACTCATCGAGACCCCCTACACAACAGAACGAAACGCTGCCTGGTCCTGTGCCATGCCCACAATCTTTGTTATACTCGAGGTCCTTGTTGCAGCCACTGTTTCCGTCTGTCTTGTTGAGGGTCTTCCTTTTATCCAGTGACCCTCTGCTTTACCAAGCATGATGTCTTTCTCCAGGGATTGATCCCCCCTGACAACATGTTCGAAATGCATAAGACATTGCCTTGCCATTCTTGCTGCTAAGGAGCACTCAGGTTATAGGTGTATGGATATTATCCTATCACTGATAGCACTCCACTTCAGGACACATCTTGAAATATTTTTTTTATGATGAATGCAAAGCCATTCCTCTTCAAGTTGTCATCCCTGGCATGCTAGATTATATGGCTGTCCAATCCAAAATGACCAACGCTAGTCCGTTTTAGCTCGCTAATGCCTAGGATGTTGATGTCTACGCATTCCATTTCATTTTGATGCTTTTCAATTTTCCTAGATTCATGCTTCACATATTCCATGTTTATGACTCATTCTGAGTCATGCCACATCAACAAATGAAGGTCCCGAAAACTTGACTCCATCTATGTCATTAAGGTTGACTCTACTTCAAGGAGGCAGCACTTTCCCAGAGATATTTTGAGTGTTTGAGTGTCTTTCAACCTGAAAGGCTCATCTTCTGGCATCAGCAGTGTTTTGCTGCTATTCACAAGGTTTTCTCTGGCTGATCGCTTTCAGCAGGAGACTGCCAGGCTGTTCTTCCTAGTCTGTCTTCATCAGGACACTCAGCAGAAACCTGTCTACTCTCAGTGATCCTGCTGGTATTTGAACACTGGTGGCATAGCTTCCAGCATCACACCAAAACACAAGTCTCCACAGGAGGACAAACTGATGGACACACAACAGTTTGGGTTAGTAGTTGAGCAAAAGCCATTTCTACCACAATTGGTGCCACCCAGCAGCCATACGTGTAGCTCGGAGCTGGCCTCAACACCGCCTGCTTTCTTCCTTCATGTACAGGGTGGCTGTTGGCTCCCGACACCAGTGTTAAAGAGGTCTCACCCTCTAGCTCTGGGTGTTCACCTGATATCTGTCACCCAGGTTCTGTTTGGCCTCACCAGGGCCATGAGGGCACCCCGACTCAGAGCAGCCCCTTGTCTTGAGTGCTGGGCTGTGACCCCTTGTGTGTACTACCTGTGTCCTGAGCCACCACCCTAGCTCTAAAAAACCAACCAAACTCACTGCTGTTGAGTTGATTGCCACTCACTGTGACCCTATAGGACAGTAGTAGAAGTGCCCCATAGAGTTTCCGAGGAGCTCCTGGTAGAGTCAAACTGTTGACCTTTTGGGTAGCAGACGTAGCACTTAGCAGTACATCATCAGGATTTCCAGCGGTAGTGCAGGTTAAATGCTGAATGCACTGTCTATGTCTATTTTGCTACTATTGTTACTAAAAGGAAGAAAAAAATAATTATTTTCACACCTGTCATCCCTTCCAGTGTCTCTGGAGGTACACGTGTGTTAACAAAGTCGGAGATTTCAGAGCTCCAGCGAACTCAGCCTCCCAGCCTTCATCCTCTCGTGGTCCTCCCTCCTTCTCCCCCTACTCCTGCCCCGACTCCCTACTTCCCAGAGTCTTCTAGGCTTTGCAAATCTTTCCTGTGCACTGTTGCTGGAGTTTGTGGCACTTGTGAAATTATCGAGAAGAAGGGAGAAAGCCCTTGCATACGTCTTGTCACCACCTATCACCTGTCCCAGCTGCATGAGACCACGCCTGTTGGCAATGACCCCTACCCCCCGCCCTTGCCCTGTCTCTGTTTCTCTGATTCTGCCTTGTGGCCATTCCCTGTGCTTCCAGGATGATCCATAAGGCTTCCACTGGGGGAACTGAGGGTGACTTCGCTGCAGACTAAAAGAAGTTAAACAGTACTTGGCACGTTTTAATGGGAAGGAGCAGTCCGTGGAGAAGGACACTGCTTTAGTTGGCTAGTGCTGTTCTAACAGAAATACCATAGAGTGGATGGCTTTACACAGTCCGGTGGGCTACAAGTCCAAATTCAGGATGTCCACTCCAGGAGAAGGCTTTCCCCCTTGTCAGCTCTGGAGGAAATTCCAGTATAGCATCAGTCTTTGTCCAGGGGGTGGTCTTGGTGCAGGAAACTTAGGTCTGAAGGACGCACTCTTCTCCTGGTGCTGCTTGCTTGGTGGTGTGGGGTTCCCAATTCTCTGCCTGCTTCCCTTTCCTTCTGTATCTTGCAGGATGAAAGGATTAAGGGTGGAGCAAACCATACTCCAGGGCAACTCCCTTCACAGTGGAGCAGGGAGGTAATCCTATGAAGGGATTTACAGCGCCACCCTAATCCTTTAACACACAGCACAGGAAAATAACAAAATGGAAGACAATCACACAATATTGGGAATCATGACCAAACCACACGGCTACACATATTTTGGCAGGGGGAGACACAGTTCAATCTATGACAGACACCATGCTTGGTAGAGTAGCAGGTGAGAGAAGAAGAGCAGGCCCCTCAACCAGACGGACCGACACGTTGGCTGCAGTGCTGGGCTGAAGCCTGACAACACCGGCAGGGCTGACGCGGGTCTGGGCGGTGTTTGGTCCTGATGCACGTGTGGGTGCTGCGAGCTGGAACCGAGCAGATGGTGCCAAAGAACGACCGCAAACGAGTGCGCAGAGAAGACAGGAAGCAAGACAGATGCCAAGGCCAGCTGCGGCGTACAAGGAACCAGGAAGCAGAAACTGAAGAGAGAAGGACCTTCCTTTGGGGCCAGCAGGAAGAGAATGGCTTTCCTGGATAGAGCCAGTGCTCTAAGTTCAGACTTCTAGCCTCCCAAACTGTAAGAAAATAAATGTCTGTTTGTCAAAGCCACCCTCTTTGTGATATTTCTGTTGTGGCAACCCTAGGTGACTCGTCCTAGAGTGGGACTGGGGACAATGGAGGGAAGCCTCTCTTGGTCAGAGGGAGGAGAGGCAACTAATGAATGTCCACTGGAGTGCCTACCCTGGCAATCAGGGGACCACACGACAACACCCGGCTGTTTACCGAGGACCTGTTGGTGTAGTGATTAAGTGCTGGGGCTACTAACCAGGAGGTCAGCAGTTCAGATCCACCAGTTACTCCTTGGAAACTCTGTGGGGCAGTTCTCCTCCGTCCTGCAGGGTCACTGTGAGCTGGAAATCGACATGACAGCAGTGGGTTTTGTTTTGTGTAGGGCGTGAGGGCTCTCTGCTTGCTGCCCCTACACGTGCAATCTCATTTCATACTCACCGTGAACACTCAGATGGACCAAGTGCTGGACCTTGGCCACACACTGAAGAGGAGCGGAACTGGGGTTGTGCCCAGCATGGGCTTACGCTTTACAACAGAAGTCTTAGGGAGACTTGAACCCTAAAGCTAAGGTCCAGGTAAGTAGTTAGGTCCTCAGCTGTCTCTGGCTGGTGCCCTTGGCCACCTGGGGGCACAGCCACTTGGAGGTAGCTCCTGGGCCTCTGTCCCTTCCGTGTCTCAAGCACCAGCCTTGCTCTGCTAAGAGCAGGTTGGAAATGCTCAAGGTGACAGCCTAGAGCAAGCCGTCTCCAGTGAGTGGGTAAGCGCCTAGCTTCCGTCCCTGCAGTGGGACAATCTCAGGCCTGTGGTTAATTTTGTGTGTCAGCTTGGTGAGGCTATAGTTCCCAGCGGTTTGGTCAAGCGCCAGTCTAAAAACAAACAAAACCTCATGATTCTGACTACAGGGACCCTATATAGGACAGAAGAGAACTGCCCCATTGGGGCTCCCGGGAGCAGCTGGCGGATTCAAACTGCGGCAGTCTGGGCAGCAGCTCAGCTCTCAACCGCCGCATGCCCAGGGCCGTTAAGTAAAACAGGGTAACACAAAGTAGCGTAACCTCATGGAGCTTAGTCGCCTTTCACAATGTAATTCACCAGTCAGTTGAAAAAGGTGTTTCCATGGGGTGTGTTCTGTCTCCAGATTATAAATAGCCATTTGGGCAGAACTCTGTCCCTTCGTTCTGCACTATTTCTATCACCCATCCTGCAGATCTGGGGACACAAACATCCAGGAGGCTCCAGCCTGCTATCTGACCTAATGAATTTTGGACTTGCCAGACCCCTACAGTCACATAAGTTGACTGCTCAAAGTAAATCCACGTACCTGTCTGTCTGCCTGTCTGTCACTGCTTCTGTCTCTGTAGAGATCCCTAAGACAGTCCTCAACGGACCAAGCTCCAGGGGCACACAGGGGTTCCTACTTACTAGCTTCCCACCACGCTTCACTTTCTCTCTCTGTCACCTGCCTCTTACCATCACCTCTCAAATAAACCACTTGTCCCTGAATCTTTGTCTCAGGCTCGTGTTCAGGACCATGGATTGAATCATGTCCCACAAACTGTGTCTCAGCGTGGCCAGGCCAGGATTCCCAGTTTTGTGTGGTTACCCAGCAGTTTGTAATGTTAATGAGGCAGGACTCAATCTACAGCATTAGGTTGTATCTTGAGTCATTGTCCATTTTATAAAAGAGAGAAAGTAGCAGAGAGAAGGGGGACATCATTGCCACCTAGTGAGAAAAGCCAGGCTCATGTGTCCTTTGTACTTGAGGTCCCTGCACTGAGAAGCTCCTAGACCAGGGGAAGATTGATGGCAAGGACTATGTCCCCACACTGACACAGAGAGAAAGCCTTGCCCTAGAGCTGGCACCTTGAATTCAGACTTCTAGCTTCCTAGGCTGTGAAAGAATAAAATTCCGTTTGTTAAAGCCACCCGCTTGTGGTATATCGGCTACAGCAGCACTAGACGACTGAGATACCGAGACAGCAACAGTTGGGAGCTGAGGCCCTCCCAGCAACCTGGTACCATGTGCTGCCAGGCACATAGGGCCTGCATAGGGCCCAGGGAGGTCTCGAGAAAATAGGACCTGGATTCCAGATCCAGCTGATGGCATCAGTGCGTATCTGTTTCTGAAAGGGAGAGAGGGTGGGAGGAAAGCTTAGAAAGAGTGCCAGTGGACACCTTATATTCCCTATCTGATGCCTGAATTCATTCTACAGCCTCTCTTTTCTAGTCAGCCCACTCTGTTTGCATGCCCCTAGGGACGGGGAGCTCACTACCACCTTGGCAGCCAGCTATATCTAAAGATGTCTCTGACAGCTAGAATTCCACTGGCAGCTTCGTGTAGTGGGTTGAGTAAATATAACTAAACAAAGCAATTATTTTGCCTTCAAATCTCCAAGTACCTCTTCTTGGAGGCAAACAGCCAGAAGCACACAACGATGCGTGAACAGAGGCCTGTTTTGAGAGACGGTCTCTATCCTCCCCTTCAGCCAACTGTGACCTGCAAGGCCCAGTCCAGTCTACCACCTGCTTCTGTCCAGCCTGCCAATTAAGAATGATTTTTCAGTTTCTAAATGGTTTGGGGGGGGGGGGTGGAGGAGAAAAAAAAAGAAGATGACTAGTCCATGATGTGTGAACTGACATGGAATTTAAAATTCGGCATCTGTAGTGACCATATATTGGAAGCACTTTGTGGTTCTATACATCTATAGGATATCATCCTGCTGACCTCTGGCTGGAGGAAGGGGAGTGGATGGAGAGGAGGGGAAAAAGAGGCTTTTGGGAGGATGAGACATGTATGGAGCAGAGAGGAACAGTGTGCAGTCACCAGACAGGGAGAGCAGTGGAAGCTGCATATAGGTGGGCATGTAAATTTATACAGGAATGTACATTTTGACTCAGTCATGTTAAATAAAAATAAAAATTCGGCATCTGTGGCTTCTATGAGAACAGTGTCAAGTTTGAGTGGCCTACAGCCTGGGGCTGCGACACAGCAGAGCTGACTAGGGGGGACACAGCTGGCCGGAAGAGTCTAAAATATTTACTCTCCAGTCATCTGAAGAAAAAGTCTGCCTGTCTCTGCTCGAGGTTATCTTTATAACCTCAGAGGAAACTGAGGTGCAACAGGACTGGGTTGGGTGATGGCTAGTGTCACTTATGACAGGACAGCAGAGGTACTGGTACCCAGAGCTCTGGACCTCCCTGGCCTGGCGCTGGGGTCCTCTGAGAGGCAGCCCCTCTCCCGACCCTCGGCTTCTGTGTTGGGCTAGCCTGCCCTGCTGTGCTCAGACCGGGGCTGGAGCCCACGCAGTCAGACGTCTGTGGGGACCAGGATCGACGCTCCTTCCTGCGCAGCTGGTGAAGGCTCCGAAGTGGGTCAAGCCCCGGGAGGGGCAGTCCATTTTTAGCTTTTCATTAGGGCTTCATTCATTAATTTCTTCATTGAACATTTACTGAGCAGTTACTTGGGGACGGCCCACACCAGGGGGCTGAGGACACCAGGTGCGGGTGGTTCAGGCCACCAAGACTAGAAGCAAAGGCGAGGCCCGGCCAAGCGGCCAAGGGGCAAGCGGGTGAGGGATGAAAAAGCCCTCCAACCTTAGGGTACGGCCCGAGGTCGAGGGTGTCGGATGGAGGCAGAAGGACTGAGGCCCGACGGAGAAGCGCAGTGCGCAGGTGTGGGGGTGGGACAGGTGTGGCAGGTGAGGCTCCGATGAGCTGGGGCTGCAGGTAGGTAAGGTGGTCAGGGAGAGGAAGCTACTGGGTAAATGGGTGCGGTGGTCGTGGGAGACCAACAGCTTTCCTGAGGTGCCCAGAGGAAAGGGCCCAGAAGCAGCTCTGGGACGGGGTTGGGGGCTCAGTCGGCCTGAAGCTTAGAAAGCTTAGTCTGAGTCTCCACGTGGAACGGGTTCGGAAGCTGAGAGAGATCGGGATTTGGGAGCCAAGAGGGATCGGGAGTATGGGAGCCTAGATGGATCCAGCCTCAGGATGCCGGGGCCAGGTGGGGAGAGAGGATAACCTGATCCTCTGCCCGGGAGGGGCAGGAGCATCATTGTCTGTTGAGTTGCATGGTGCCCCCCCATCAGGTAGGGCCCTTGGGTCCAGCAGTCACCCTTCGGTGTGCCCTAGAAGCTGGGGCGGGGGGTGCATCACCAAACAGCCAGGGTCACGTGGACTCAGGCAACAGGCCTTCTGGCGTGGCACGTGGATTAGAAGATGGACCACCTGGGGCCTGGCCAGACGGCATCCGCCCATCGATTTTCTGGCTCAGAGCCCAGTCAGGACAGGGATGCAGAGGAAGAGCTTGGATGGAGGAGGGTGGAGGATGGAACAACTGAGGGGGAGAGGGCAGAGATGTAGGGGCATGGCCACAAATGGAGGGGCGTGGCCATAGATGGAGGCGGGACCAGCCACAAGGGTGTGGTCAGAGAGGGGCGTGGCCATCGACGGAGGGGCGAGGCCAGTGATGGAAGGGTGTGGCCAGTGCCTGGGGTATGGCCTCAGGGGGAGGGGTCACCCGGAGGAGGTGGGCGTTTTGAGCTGGGGTAACCCTCTCAGAATACACATTCCGGCCCCACCAACCCCCAGGTGCTCCTCCACAGGCTCCGAGGTGCCAGCAGGACTTCCCGCAACCCCCAGGCCTCCGTGTCCCACCAGCCGGTCTCAACCACACACAGTGTGGCCCCCACCTGCCCACGCTGCCCCCTCCCAGAGCTGAGCCGTCCTCTTCCGCCTTCTCCTCCGTGGGCGCCCAGGCGTAGCACTCCGTATGCACCAGTGGGAAGTCCCCTCTGTTTCCACTGCAGGGAAGAAGGTTGAGCTTTCATCGTTGCTAAGGACGTTTCAATGGGGGCAGAAGAAGGAAGAAAACGTGCGCGTTTGCGAGTCCTGCAGGCCCAGTATGTGCAGAGAGATGACTGCGGGGCTGGGGTGGTGCTCAGAGCAGTTCCTCTGGTCTCCCAGAAACCCTCTACTCACCAGTGTGCGGATCAGCATCATGGGTTTTGGGCACGTTCATCAGATCACAGGAGTGAGCGGTGGGGACACTAAATCAGGGAGGACCCCAAGAGGAAGGCTCGGCCCCAGGAAAGGGTTTCTCTCAAGCCATGGCCAAGCAACGGTTTCAGAGAAAATCTTGCGAAGTTTCTTAGGGAAGAGGCTAAAAGGTGGCCCCCTGCCCATCACCTGGACATTTGTATCCCATGAGCCAGCATCCACAGACAGGGGGTCTTCCACCCACCTATCTGAGTGTCCTGGGGATGAGGCGAAGGTGTACTGAGGTTGAGTCGTGGGTCTGGGGACACGTGGTGGTCAGGTCACCTGCAGTGTTTGGTCCACACCAGGATACTTTTGAGTGAAACACTGGGCAATAGGAGGAAACCGAGCTATCCGCAAACCCGGGAATGTGTGGTCCCCACCTGAACCCTTTGTTCCAGCTCAGGAAAGACAACCCTTCTGCAGGCTTGGTTCTGACCATCTCACACCCACAGGCACTACCAGATGCTGCCCACTGGCCACCGGACAGGGTACAAACCAGAGCCCGGCAGGCACAGCCCTGACCTCGCCTCGGCTGCCTTGGCCAGCCCTGCCTCTCACGACTGCTCCTTCTGGACCCTGCTCACCGTTCACTCATGAGTGCAGACACTCATTCAGCAGTGGTTTTCTGCACACCTACTGTGTATCTGTAGGTGTGAGGGACACAGAGTCCCAGTCCATGGTGCTTCCCAGAGCTTGTGTTTTAGTGAAGAAGACAAACAGTGAATCAGCGTACAGATCAACAACACCTCAGTGGCCACTACCTGCCACTGTATTTGGACATGGAGAGGGCAGACCCCTCTAGGGCTAGAGCCCTTTAATGAGAAAGGAGCTTCAAGACTTTGGTGGAACCACGATTAGCAGAACTTGAGCCAATACCAGTGCCCCGTGGGGAGGCTGGGCTTTCAAAAACCTGACTGTTTGGGGAAGAAACAACCATATCCACTGCTGAGTTGATTCTGACTTCCAGTGGCCTTGTAGGACAGAGCAGGGTTTCCAAGGCTGTCGTCTTTCTGAACGCAGCCTACTGCATCTTTCTCCTGTGGAGTGGCTGATGGGTTCCAACTGCTGACCTTTCGTTTATAGCCAGGCACTTGGGGAACCTTCTTAAAATAACGTTGTTGCAGAGCAAATCTGCTCTGTTAGAGAAGAGGAAGCACCTTTGCTGACCACATGCCCCAGACCCTGGATGACGAATGAGGCCTTCATTAGAAAGCCAAGCCCCCTTCTTTGAAGGAAGAACAGGTACAGAAACAGGTCTCTGGCCGTATATGGAGCGCAGCTCCAACCAGTGGACCCTGCTCCCAATTCCTTTGCATAGACTGTTCTTCTTCCGGGACTCTTGGGTTTCAGCTGGCATCTCTGCCCTTCTCAAACCGGGACCCCCTTACTCATCACGTATTCTGGGGAAGGTTGGTGACGGAGCTGAGGACCAGGCCCGGCGCTAAGCGTGTATCTCCCTTAAACCTCTCCAGAGCATCACTGGCAGCTCCAAACCCACAAAGCTCTGAACACGGCAGCCTGACCTGAATTGACACGAGACTATTTGTGGTCTTTATTGATCACACAGGGCCAATAACCACGCGGTTCGCTGTGGAGATACTGATGTCGGATTATGAGGCATGGCCCCAGGCCCCTCTAGTGGTGTTACGTAACGGAGGATATGTGTGGCGTGTGACCTTTCTGAAATCCTAAACGTGAAATCCTAAAAGACATCTGGCCCTGAGGTTTTCAGATCTGGGATTTGAGACCGTGGTCACCTTATTCTTACAGGGTGTTGAAGGCGACAGCGGAGCCAGACAGGGACACTGGTGTTTGCACCCTAATCTTGCATTTCTCAAGCCTTTCCTGCACCCTGATTCCAGCCCACCCCCAGGGTGCTCTGTCAAGTTGCTCAAAGGCCAGGCTATCAAAGGCCCCAGATCTCAGGGGCCTCCAGAAGGACACAGGGTTGCATTCCAGTCTTTCAGGGCAGCCAGCAGTTAGCGAGCAGTCTCTGTGTCAGGCACAGCCACCATTCGTGTGTCCTCTAATCCTCTCAGTCCAGGGGGTGGACAGCCAGGAGCCCACCTCTGCTTGCAGGTTGTCCGCAGGGAGGGAAGTGTGGTCTCTGGGTTTTGTTTGCAGCCCTTTCTGCCCCACCCTGGGGGGGACATGAGAGACACATTGAACCAGGTTATTTTGGATGCCACTTGGGATGCAGACACTTAGTGCTGGCCTGGCCACTGCCCTCAGGGTGCCCTTAGTACAATTAAGAAAATGCATGGCTATAGCAGGGAAACACTCAAGCCTGGGCACTGAGGGCCAGGACAGGGACCTGGATGGTGTGGTGGGGGGGGGGTGCCCTGTAGCCTCTCGATGTCCCTTGCTATCCCAGCCCCGTCAAGGGGGAGGGAGAATGGGAAGGCTGGCAGTGCACTGGTGCTCCCGCACCAGAAGCCTGCAGCGCCTCCTGGCTTCCTGGCCCCCCTTCAATTGCAGGGACCGGCTGGGGCTGGCTTTCTGCAAGTGCTAATTTTCAGCTCTTGCATTCATGTGGAACCTGGAAATTAATTAGCTCCGACATGAGCACCAGCCTGAGTGCACAAAAAGATCCTTGTTAGGAAAACTCTGCCCTTTGGCTGGCGGGCGACTGGTGACTTTGAGTTGGGATGGTGCAAAGGCCCAGCTCCAGAGAGTCTGAACTGCCCATGCCCTCCAGCTCTCTCCAACCCCCTTAGGATCTGGGTGTCTCCAAAGACAGCCTGCACCCAAGCTCTATGTCTCCACTGAATACTGGTCTCCCCCCACCCCAAGTATGATCTGGTGGGGATTTGGGAAACTAACAACAGGCTTTCTGGGGTTCTGGGTTGTACAGCAAGAAATCCCACAGTGAAGAGTGCTTTTGGGGCTAGGGGTCAGGGGAGGCTTACATAAGGTGATTCAGTGAATGACCTTTAGAGACTCAAAGCAGGCCAGAGGTAGCCCCAGCCAGGGGTAGAGGGACCAGCATTCCAGGCAGAAGTCACAGCCATTGCAAATTCCAAGTCAGAAGAGAGCTTGCCAGAAAGGCAGGGTGTCAGAAGCACAGAGAATGCCGGGAGCAGGGCCAGAGCTTGGGGGTGCAAGGACCAGGGCAGGGGTGCTTGGAAGGCCTACTGAGAGGTTTGGTTTTGCTTCTAGGAACACTGAGCTCTGAAGGGTTCTGGCAAGGGGTGACAGGCCGGGGTGTCTTCCAAAGGAACCTCTTCCTCCAACACTGTTTTAGTCATCTAGTGCTGCTAGAACAGAAGCACCCCAAGTGGACAGCTTTAACAGAGAAATTTATTTTCTGACGATTTAGTATCCTAGAAGTCCAAATTCAGGGCATCACCTCCAGGGCAAGACTTTCTCTGTCGGCTCTGCAGGAAGATCCTTGCTGTTACTCTTCCCCTGAACTAGAAGCTTCTCGGCATAGGATCCCAGGGTCCAAAGGGCACGCTCTGCTCCTGCTGCTGCTTTCTTGGGCTTGTGTGGTCCCTAGTCTCTGCTCACTTCCTTTTCATTTTATCTCTGGTGAGATAAAAGGTGGTGCTGGCCCCGCTCCAGGGAAATGTCCTTTGGGTCGGCGCAGGGAGGTGACCCTAGCAAGGGTATGATGTCCCACTCTAGTCTTCTTTAACATGAAATTACAGTCATGAAGTGGAAGCCAACCACACACTACCTGGCATTACGGCCCACCCAAGTGGGTGCATATTTGGAGGTGGGGAGGGACACAATTGATTCCGTTACAGTCACCCTCTCCAGAGAGGGAGGAATGTGCTCAAACCCCCCAGCCCCTTCCCCCATGAGGCGCACATCTGGCTCCGTTATCGTCTGTGCTGTGGGTAACTGCTAGGTGGGCTGGGCGGGTGGGAGCTTCCTCTTCTGATGAGCAGGCGAGCGGGTAATCACAGCTTCGTACTGTCCTCCCCCTCCAGCCCCTGGCCACTTCTCACTTGCTTTGCTCTGCAGAGCCCCGTGGAGACTCACAAAATCGCTCAGGGCCGCAGGACCCCCGAGTAGGCAGGGACTTTGGAGGCTGCTGGAGATGGGTCAGATGTCATGTGAGTCCTGTCAGTGACAACAACATTAATCATGATGAAGATGGTGGTGACGAAGAGCAGAGCTTCCAGAGCCTCAGCTATGCTCAGGCACAGGTAAATGAATCTCCTTACCCAATCTTCTACCTGATGAGACAGAGGTAGTTAAGTATCCAGTTTAGGGAAGAAATGGAGGCCCAGAGGGGTCAGTTAACTTGCCCAAGGTCAGACAGCTGGGCACCACAGCCTCTGTCTTTAACTGTTGTTACATGGCCCTTATGTACATTACATAATCACATACACATACATATACAAATGCATATGTATATATATTTACCAAAAAAAAAAAAAAAAAACTCCTACTGCTGTTGAGTTGATGTGGACTCATGACAACCCCACAGACAGGGTAGAACTATCCCACAGAGTTCCAAGGAGCACCTGGCGGATTTGAACTACCAGCCTTTTTGTTAGCAGCTGTAGCACTTAACCACTATGTCACCAGGGTTTCCCATATATATATGGTGTAGTGGTTAAGTATATATATATATATATATATACACACACACCCACACACCCACACACATATATACATATGTATTTACATATGTATATATGTATATACACACACGTCTCTGTGCATATATATATGTGTGTATATATATATGTAAACATGTTGCTGGCCCTGCTAACTAAAAAGTTGGCAGAGTTTGAATCTGTCAGGCACTACCTGAGAACTCTATGGAGCAGTTCTGCCCTCTCCTATAGGGTCACTGTGAGTCATAATCGACTTGACAGCAATTGGGTTGATTTTTGGTTGGTTGCCATTGCGTCAATTCTGACTCACAGTGACCCTATAGGACACAGTGGAACTGCCCTGCAGGGTTTCTAAGGAGTGCCTGATGGACTCAACCTGCCAGCCTTGCTGGTTAGCAGCCAAGCACTTAACCACTGCGCCACTGGGGAGCCTAGTATGCATGTGCGTGTGTGTGTGTGTGTGTGTGTGCATACATACACAATATTTTTATCCCCCAAATGCATGCCTTCTCTGCTTGTCTTCTGGCTGCTCCCTCCCTGTGAGGCACTTGCACAAACTGGTGGTGATGATGTCCCCCCCAGCGACTTGTGGAGGTGCACTGGCATGGCGGTGCCGAGTGGGTGCCTTGTGGACGGAGGGCATGGCCTGCAAACAAAGAAGGTGCACAATGTACATAAACACAGGCTGCAGGGAGTTCCTGGGCAGTACAAAAGGACCTAGTGATGGGCTACTAGCCAAAAAGTTGATGGCTTGAGTTCCCGTAGAGGTGCCTCGACGGAAAGACCTGGTGAACCGTTTCTGCAAATCAGCCATCAGTAGCCCTCTGGGGCACACATTGCGCTCGGGGTTGCCGTGCGTTGAAGGTGACCTCACAGTTACAGAAACACTATTACCCTGGCACTGAGAATGGAGGTAATTGATTCCCCAAAAGCAAGGGGTGAGGACGGAATGAGGCGCGTAGGTGAAACTCCAGCAGGAACTGGGCACACAGAGGTAGTTAACAGCTGGTTGCTAAGAATCCCAGCACTCTACCTGGCCAGGCTCTCCTTCCTCCAAGGAGCCTCCCTGGCCTCCTGTGCCCCTGCCACTGGACGGCACCAAATCCAAGGGGTGGGCAGTGCTTTCTGCCTGAAGGATTCTCATGTATTATAAACTCTGTCCTGATGCTGAACAGGAAAAACCGAACAAAACAGGCTGTGTGAGACAGACAGAAAAAGTTACCACCTGCCTTCCGGAGCTGGAGAGAGGTGGGCTGCGGCTCGATTGTCTGCTCTGAGGGGTCTTCTGAGCTCTCTGACCTGCCTGTATGGGGGGCTGTCAGCAGGAGCACGGCCAGGCAGGCGGGCTTCGGGGCAGGGGTATGATGGGCAGGGAACCTTGCAATTGTGGGTCCCGTGGTATTGCTTTTGGCCAGAGGCCTCAGTGGGTAGGCCAGAGCATGGTGGCCTGGGAGGGGACTGGAGTGAGGACCAGTGTCTCAGAGAGAAGATTATCCTTCTTCGGGGCTGACTTAACGAGAGGAGCTCTCAGTAGCTGTGTCTCTGCACTGACGCAGCAGCGTTGGCTCGGGGAGAAGCAGCTTTGCTGAGCAAGGAGGTGTGGCAGGAAACTGCAGAGTGAGATTCAATAGGAGGGGCACCAGGACGTCTGTCTGAGTCTCCCGGCGCCGGACAGAATGTGTACGTGGGAGCTGTCCGGAGCAGAAATTTGTTTTCTACCGGTTCTGGAGGCTACAAGTCCAACTTCAGGGCGCCAGCTCTCGGGGACGGCTGCCTGCCTCTTCAGGGACGCGGAGGCTGGCCTTGCCACTCGGGCAGCCCCGATGCTACCTGGTTCCTTGGCGATCTTCACGTGGCATCTGTCTTCCCCATGCCCCGCTGCTGTGTTTGCTTGTTTCTGTGTCTAACTAACCGAAACCCAATCCACAGGCATCAGGGTGGTTCCCACGCAGCGGTTCCAATTCACAGCCACCCTACAGGACAGGACAGGACTACCCCATGGGGTTCTCAAGGCTGTGAGTCTTCATGGAAGTCGCCTGCCATGTCATTTTCCCAGGGAGCTGCTGGTGGGTTCAGATCGCTGACCCTCTGATTCCCAGCTGGGCTCTCTAAGCACTGCCGCCAAACTCTTTCCTGTGTCTAGTCTGCTCTTCTTAATTCTCAGTAGTGATTAGTCTTAAGACCTGCTCTGCACTCATGTGACCTTATTAACATTACAAAGACAACCCTATTTCCAAATGAGAACACATCTGCGAGCATAGGTGTTGGGGTGCCAGCTCGTATTTTGAAGGAGCAAAATTGAATTCCTCACAGAGTCTGAAACAGGAAGGCTTTGAATGGCCTAGCTGCAAGCCGCCCTCTTCCACCCTCGTCCAGCAGACTAGAACTCTTAGCCGAAAGTCCTCCTTATCTCAGGACCAGGTTCCTGCTGACCCCTGGGTGGCAAGCTTCAGTCCCCTGCCAGCCCATGGAATGACTCTAACAAGCAAATCATGTCATCTCATGGGAACCAAGGGGCACCCCGCCCTCTTATTACTATGAAGGCTGCCCCCCCCACAGCCCCTGCTGTTCACTCTGCTCCCGAGTGCCACCCCCATGTGGCCCCACCTGTCGGGACATCTTCCTTCCCCTCGGCCATGAGGACAAGTGACTGCTATAGTGCTGTCAGTGTCCAGTATCCAGTGTCAGGCACCCTAGGTATCCATGGGGTAAAGAAGAGACAATCGGCACGGGAGGCTGCCCAGAGGACACGGGACCTGGGAGCTGCATGTGTGTGTGTGCTCGTGTGCACACATGTGCTCACATGTATGTGTGTGTGTGTGTGTGTGTGTGTGTGCACACATGTATGGGTGCAGCCCCACCCTCACCCTGTCAGGCCCATGCTGACTCCCAGGGAGGCTGTGCCTGTGGGTCCCCTCCTCCCCTGACTACCCACATCAGCACCAACAGACAGCCCTGGAGACCAGCTGAGACTCACCCCCCACCTCGAGGCCTGGATGGTGTGTAAGCTCCCAGGAAAAAGGGAACTCAAAATAGAAACTATTTTGAATTATTTAAAAGAAGAAAATGGAGGCATTTGCATCTTCTTTCATACCGCAGTTTGCGGCTGCCTTTCCTACATCGCTGTGGGTGTCCTCCTGGCAACAGCATCTCCTCCTGACCCAGGTGCTGTGTCTTCCATGAAACGTGCCGTGGCCCGGGACCCAGGCTGCTCTCGGTCCCAGTACCAGTTTTGTGAGGGCCATGTGCTTCTGTTCCTGTTCCACCTCCCCTGCCTGACACTGAACCCCACTGTCAGACTCAGCCCTGCATCCCAGCACTTCCTTACGAGAAACTCACTACGAACCCCAGGAAGCAGCCAAATTCAGTCACGTGCGGAGCGCAGGAAAGGCCCTGGTTTGCAGCCTTCCCCCCTCTGCTTGGGCTGCTCCCTCCACCTGGGACGCTGTTCTGAGTCCTGGCCTTTTCTAATTGAACCCACCTGTTACAGCTTGAATCGAATTGCCCCCAAAATAAAAGTTGGAGCCCTAAGCCCATACCCTATTTTAAGGTGTTTTCTTTTCTTGTGTGAATGAGCCCGTGTCGACTGGGGTGGGTGCTGTCAGACGCCTTTGAGGGGGTTCCGGTTCACGGCGACCCTGTGTGTGCAGCACACTGCCCGCTCCTGCCCGCCCTCAGAGCTGTTGCCCCTCCTGAGCCCGCTGTCGCGGCCGCTGTCGGTCCATCCTGCTGAAGGTCTTTCTCTTTCTTGCTGACCCCGACTTTACTGAGTGCAGTGTCCTCCAGGTGCTTGTCCCTCCTGATGACACGTCCCAAGTAGGCGAGATGAAATCTCACTATCCTTGTTTCTAAGGAGCATCCGGCTGTACTTTGTCTGGGACAGATTTATGAATTCGTCCAGCAGCTATGTGTTCAAGGTGCTTGGCCACCACCATGGGAGTGGGTCGGACGCTAACCCTAATCCCCTCTGAGCAAGGGCTTAAGCAGTGAAACCCGTGAGGGCCGGAACTCAACAGCTCTGCCTTGGTTTTCCAGGTCTCCCAAGTTTTCCACCTTTGACAGAGTGCAGTCTCACTACTTTTCTGTCCCTCATTTTAGTGGAAAACATTTGCATTTTCCTCCTCTGACAGGTTTCTGCCTTATACAAGCTCTGGCTTTCACAGGTTTTACTGTACAAACTGCAGAAAAGACTCAGGGGACACGAACAGGGACAGGTGACAACCATGAGGTGTCCACAGTATGCTGAGGACCTCTCAGGGCCATCAGCAGAAAGGGTTTCTCCCCCGGGGCCCAGGCTCTGGCCTGCTTGACGCTGCCCCCTTTGTGGTATTTGGTGATGGCAGCCCTGCTGGACTCAGATGCCATCTCCCAGGGTCAGCTCCGGCTATTGCTCCTCAAAGCTGACCTTCACTCAGGTGTAGAGAAGGGCCCCACTGTGACTCCCTGGCGACCTCACATATCCCCATGTAGCCCACCTAAACAGCGCATGACTCCAGCTGAGTGAAGCTCTGTGAACCTCTTGGGACCTGAGAGCAGGGGAAGGCCTCAGGGACTGCTCACACACTTACATACTAAGATGACCAGCGTGGGCGGGTTTCTCATCACCCCTTGGTGCCGATGGGGTCTGGAACCTCTTGGTTACAGCTGCAGACGCTAAAACTGCCTCACTGCCACAGGAAATAGACTCTTCATAAAGTTGGCCACCTGCCTGCAGGCAGCCACCTGGCCTTTTCTTATGGTTTGAATTGTGTCCCCCCAAAATATGTGTCAATTTGACTGGGCCACGGTTCCCAGAGTTGTGTGGTGGCCTACCACTCTGTTATCTGATGTGATTGTTTTAAGTGTTATAAGTCCTATCTCTAAGTTGTTAACAAGGCAAGATTAGAGGCAGTTATATTAATGAGGTAGGACTCAATCTGTAAGGTGAGGTTGTATCTTGAGTCAATCTCTTTTCAAATATAAAGGAGACAAGTGAGCAGAAAGACAGGGGACCTATTTCCATCATCAAGAAGAAGCAAGAGCATGTGTCCCTTGGACCGAAGACACCTGTGTTGAGGAGATCCTACACTAGAGGAAGACTGATGCCAAGGATCTTCCCCTAGAGCTGACAGAGAGGGAGAACTCCCCCTGCAGCTGGACTTCAAGCCTCCCAGACTGTGAGAGGACAAATCTGTCTTTGCTGAAGCCATCCGCTAGAGGTATTCCTGTTACAGCAGCACTAGATGACTAAGACAGCCTTCTTGTTCTGGCTTTGCCTTGAACGAAGGACATGGGGAGCTGGCCCCGCAGGCTACATTGGCTTCTGCAGTCTACGCAAGAAAGAAAACATCGGAATCCACAAGGGAGCTCCAGCTGGATTTCTTGGCCTACACCCATCCCACCTCTCTTTTGGGACCCCAGGATATTGCTTATGACTGCCCCTAAATTCATGACACTCCATATGCAAGGATCTCCCCAATGAAGACAAACCACAGAAAGACCCAGGCTGGGCCAGGGGTGGTGGTGAGAGTCTTATTAACAGCTGTTGATGAGCGCTGACAGAATGCAAGGTGCAAGCTGAGACCCTGCTGCAGTGCCCTGGGGCAGCACTGTGAGTAGTTCTGTTTTTTCTGATGCGACAACTTAGGCACAGAGAGGTTCAGAACTTGCTCTGGGTCACATAGCCAGGGTGTGAGTGGAGAAGATGGCGTTTAAGCTCAGGTGCTCTGAATCCACACTGTTGCTTGGCTCCTGGGTTCCTTGTTTATACCACTCCTCCCCCACCCCAGCCACATCCAAATTTCTCCTTGTTCCTGAATGCTTGACCCTGCAACTTATTTTTAAGTTTGCTTTGCGCTGGCCTCCAGATCTTCCCTAAGAAGAACACGAGAGGTTAGGATAAAAAAGTCTCTGGGTAGAGCCACCCCAGTGTACAGACCAAGAGCTGAGGCTGAGAGAGGCCAGGCAACTTTCCAGAGTCACACGGTAGGTGTGCAGAAAGTTGGATTCAAACTCCCAGGCCCACTGTGTCCTGCCTCGGGGGCAAGTGGAGCTCTGGCTGGTGGCCTGCTCCTGATCTGAGGCAGACGCGCAGAGAGGAGGGGGCTTGGCCGGCTGTCAGCATCTCAGAGCCTCAGAAGGTGTGCTAGAGACACCCTGTGCCCTCAGACAGTGGCATCACTCGGGTTTGGGTCACCCAGTGAGGTATCTCATAATGTCACTCCCCATGGACGCCCTCCCATACCAGTTCACACGGAATCCTGAGTGATGCACTTTGTATACAAGTGTCACCTGTAAATCACCATCCCTGTGTATCACTCATTCTTTCACCTTAATTACTGTTTCATTCTCAAAGTTACTGATACAGGTTCGTAAATGCAAATTACCGTGCTATTGTCGCTGAAACACCAGAAAACTTGACAAAATCAGCCACTATAAAGACACCAGCTACGAAAACAGCAGTGCATGCTAGTAGCACATGCAGAAGATAGTACATCACAGCGTGGTACAGCACATCAGAAGGTTCAAAAAGCAAACTGAATCTTGAGTTTTAGCCTGGGAGGTGTTTGGTATACATAAACTAGGCTCACAAAAAAAGGTTTTGGTTGTTACAAGTAATCATAGGGATATTTTTATAGAGAGTCAATTTTGGCATCACCTCTTCTGATGGCGTCTCCAAGTACGGTCTGGACCCAGCCCCCCAGCACCCCATAGTGATGCCTCTCCCTCAGAAGCGAGGCTTTACTAAGGCAGGAGGGGACAGTGGCAGGAGACTCACTTCTCCATCCTCTTACGGAAGAGCAGAAACTACAAGCTCCCACCAAGTACGTATCTGGTGAGCTAGGACAGACCCACCCTTCTAGGACAGACCCACTGACAAAGGCTAGGTTCCTGGGCAGTACAACCCCAGCAGAGATCCCATGACAGCCCCCTACCCTGCCTTCCACCAAGCCCACTGACCTGAACAGCCACTTCAGATTTGGACCCCAACCACAAGAGGCCCAAGTCCCTGGAGCCCACCCCTCTGTGGCCCCCTCACCCCACCCTGGGACCCTCCAAGAGTCTCCCCACAATGTCTGGAGTCATTTGCCAACAAGATGAGGCAGAAACAGGCCTGTGGTGGACAGTCTAGGGCTCAGTGTCTGGAAGGTCGTGTTGGGTTGTCTTAGGAAGGGTGCCCCAGAAGGAGAATCTGAACCCAAGATGCATGGGCAAGTAGTTTATTAAGGAGCTGTCTCCATGAGGAACTGTGAGGTGGGAATGCAGGGTGTGGAAGGAGAGGAGGCCAAGTCAGGGAAGAATTCAGGAAAGCCCTTCAGGGGACACCTGCAGCCTGGCTGCAGGGAGCCCTGGAATGTAGGGACACCTCTGGGCTTACCCTGCCCCAAGGCCGGGGGTGTCGTACATTCACACCTGCCAGTCATTGGTTGCCTGTATGTGTGCGTGTGTGTGTGCACAAGCACGTACATGCACGTTCAAGTACAGACGTGTGTGAATCCCCAGACACTCCTCTCTGTGCCCACAGGCAATACAACTCCATTAGCTGAGGATAGTCCTGAAGAGTCGCAAGTGGGGAACAGTGAAGCAGTAGTTACTGAAGCTGAGAGAGGTGATTGAGGCCAGCACTGCTGTCCAGGAGCCTTCCTTCAGCCATCAAGGGCCTGGTGATAGGCTGAGGGCCAAGGACAGGCCTGCCTGCAGGCACAGCCGAGAAGCCCTCCTGATGGAAGAATGGTGTCCTGAGCCATACCTTATCCTGACTTGTCACCTGTTGCCTCCCTAGTGACCCTCCAAATGGTGAGTATTGCCTGAGAGTTCTCTGTGGCCACTGAAATGAGTTGTTGAACCCAGCAGAGCAGCAAAGAGTGCCATGGGAGGGACAGCTGGGGTCAGAACTGATAAAAAGGTTGGAGGGAGGAGATGCATCTGACCTTTGCCCCCTAGCAGTTGGCTTTTGGCTCTTGATCTTGATTCTTCTGCCCCTCTTTGTGCAGGAAGAGGAGGTCAGATGCCTCTACCCTGCCATTTTTACAACATAAACTGTAAAACTCTGCTGAAAGAGATTAAGCCAAGCCAGCCAAGTGCCGTCAAGTCGGATCCAACTACAGTTCTACCCTGGCCCCTAGGGTCACCATGAAAGAGATTAAAGAAGACTTAAATAAATGGGAAGATGGTCCATGTTCACGGATTGGAAGACTGAGTATTGTTATGATGGCAGTTCTACCCAGAGCAATCTATAGGTTCAATTCAGTCTCGATAAAAATTCCAACAACCTTTTTAACAGAAATAGAAAAGCCAGTCCTCGGCTTTATATGAAACAGCTAAAGCAATGTTGAAAGAGAACAAAGTAGGAGGACTCATACTTTCTGATTTTTAAATATGTTATACAGGTATGATAATTGAAACAGTCTTGTAGGGCTGTAACGACAGGCACATAGACAAATGGAAGAGAATTAAGGGTCCAGAAATGAGCTCATACATCTAATGGTCAACTGATTTTTTATGAGGGTGCTAAGTTCATTCAGTGGGGAAAGAAGAGTCTTTTCAATAAATGGTGCTGAAAACTTGAATTTCCACAAGCAGAAAAGTGAAACAAGATCCATGCTTCACGCCGTATAGAAAAACAAACTTGAATGGCTGAAGGGCCTCAGTGTGCAAACGGAAGCCACACAATTCTTAGAAAGCAGGAGCCGTTAATGCCGTCAGGCTTGCCTTATAACAAGGGATCGTTTAAAATAATAACAAAAGCACAAACAGTAAAGGGCAAAATAAATAAATAGGATCCCATAGAAATTAAAAACTGTTGTTCTTTGGGAGATTGTACCAAAAAAGTGAAAAGCTACTGAGAGAACAGATGTTGTCAGAAGCTGTACGAGGACTGGCAATTAAGTTCGGGAACACGTCTTAGGAAGAAGGACTGTGTGCTGCATTGCTGAATGTCGCTTTGGTCACTTCTGAAGTGTTGTCCTTGGGAAACTATGCACTGACACCAGTGCCTAGTCTACCCTTTAAAGCAACTTTGGATCTTTTTCTGGAACAGCCATCAGAGCTGTTGTCGCATTATTGCTGATGTCCTGAAAGTCATTGAGACGTCTTCCTTTAAATATTTCCTTTCTCTTTTGGTAAAGAAAAATGTCATTGGAGGCCAGATCAAGTGAGTAGGGAGGGTGTTCCAGTACAGTTATTTGTTTACAGGCTAAAAACTCCCTCTCAGACAACTTACAGTTAAGTTTGCACACTTGGCCACTGTGCACAATAGCCATTCCAGAAAGAGTTCCAAAATTGCCTTGAAGGCTGGACTAGGTGCTGGTGTTGGTGCACAGCTTCTCAAGGGAAATGCTTTGAAGGTGACCACAGTGACATTCAGCAATGAGGTATGTAGCACTTAGAACAGTTAAGTTTCTGGACTTAATTGTCAGACCTCCTGTGTCTGAAAGAATATAATAACTAAAGTATATATAAACCTTTAACAACCTAACAACAGAAAGACAGATAACCCAATCACGAGATGAACAAAGGACGTGAGTGGATATTTCACCAAACAGTACATTCATATTGTCACCAAACACATGATAAGATGCCCAGTGCCATTAGCCATCACCCAAAACCAAACCCATTGCCATCGAGTCAGTGTTAACTCCTGGTGACCCTACAGCCATCAAAGAGACACCAATCACTACAGTGAAGTGCCATTTCACTCCAACGACAACGGAAACCCTGGCCGCACAGTGGTTGAGTGCTACGGCTGCTACACGAAAGGTCGGCAGTTCAAATCCACCAGGTGCTCCTTGGAAATGTGTGGAGCAGTTCTCCTCTGCCCTACAGGGTCACTAGGAGTCAGGGTTGACTCTGCAGCAATGGGTTTTGTTTTTACTTTGGGGGTTGGGATGGCTACGACCAAAGAAAAAAGAGAAAGATAACGAACCTTGGCAAGAGTGTGGGAAGGTTGAACCCTTACCCGGTGCTGCTTGTTGTTGCTGTTTTTTTCAGGTGCGGTCAAGTCGGTCCCGACTCACAGCGACCCTGTGTGAACAGATCAGAACACTGCCCGGTCCTGCGCCACGTCCACCATCCTTTTTATCCTTAAGCCCATCGTTGCTGCCACTGTGTCAGTCCATCTCATTGAGGGTCTTCCTCTTTTTCACTGACCCTCCACTCTACCAAGCATGATGTCCTTCTCCAGGGACTGATCCCTGGACAGCGAGTCCAAAGTATGTGAGATGCAGTCTTGCCACCTTTGTTTCTGAGGAGCACTCTGGTTGTACTTCATCCAGAACAGATCTGTTTGTTCTTCAGGCGGTCCTTAGTACATTCAGTATCCTTCTCAAACATCTATAGGTGGTAGGAACACAAAATGGTACAGCCATTGTGGAAAACAGCTCAGTGGCTCTTTAAAAAAAAAAAAAGTAAAAATAGAACTACCATGTAACCCAGCAATTTTATTCCCAGGGTGAGACCCCAAAGACTTGAAGGCAGAGACTCAAATAGAGACTTAGACACTGACATTCTGCATAGCGCTGTTCACTCACCAACAAGTGGACCAAACCTGAACACTCCCCAGCAAGCAAATGGGCAAATACTGTGTGGCAGAGACACCCCATGGAATACTACTCAGCCAGCAGCAGAAATGAGCCTTGATACATGCTACAGTATGACGGGGCGGCCAGATACTGTGCTGAGTCAAAGACGTCAATCATGAAGGGAAAAACAGCGTAGAATCTCTCCTATGCAAAGACAAGAAAAGGCAAAAACATAGAGACCAGAAATTTATTAGTGGTTACCAGGAGCAGAGGGGAGGGTGATGGGAGAAGACCGACTGTCATGGAAACCGCACATTGATGAAGGGTAAACTTGCACAGCCACTTACTGTAACTACTGTCAGTAAGTTGTACATCTGTGAAAAGTTCAGTGGGCAACAGACGTATTTTCAAACAATGACAGAAAAAGAAAATAAAATTGAGTAGTGGTTGAGGCTGCTTATGTACAACCCAAAAGCTCATGGGACGTGGTTTCTTGGTTTGGAAGTTTAGGGTCATGGTTTTATGGACGTCCCAGTTAATTGGCCTGATAGCACGTTGAGTGCCTCTATCTCATCTCCTAATTCACTACACAGTGCCTGGAGTCTTAAAAGCTTGCAAGCCAACATCTAAAGCACAACAATTGGTCTCTTATTCACCTGAGGCAACAGAGGAAGATGGATTCAGTAATAGAAAGAGGACTTAGAATGTGCTGCTAACTGCTCCATGGACAGCTGCCTCCTTCACTGTGAGACCTGAAGAACTGAATGAAGCCTGCTTAGCATCTGTGAATGTTTTGATGAAGATTCTATAGAAGAATCCTGATCAAAAAGGGGCAAAAATGCAGGACAGAATTCTAAAGTCTCGTGGATGCCAGACTTCCTGGAGCCATGAAGGTTGGAAGAACCTCTGAAACTATTGCACTGAGATAATCTTTAGGTCTTAAACCAAAAATATCTCTTGAAGTTTTCTCAAAACCAATTGATCATTCAGCTTGCCTAGTGAAAAACAATTGCCTTGAGGATTTTTTAATATATGAAATATATAAAATATATATAGATGGGGTCAAACTGACAGTGACAACCCAAAATACTAGATAAGGGAGTAGAGACAGTGAATTTATGTTCATGTTGCTGTCTTTAGGTGGCCTCCAGTTGGATCCAACTCCTAGCAACCCTGTCCACGTACAACAGCCTAAGGTGCTGTCCAGTCCTACTGCATCCCCACTACTGTCGTTAAGCTTGAGCCCACAGTTGCAGCCATTGCGTCAGTCCATCTCCTGGAGGGTCTTTCTCTTTGTCCCTGACTCTCTACTTGACCACGAGCCTGGTCCCTCCTGATAACATGTCCAAAGTAGGCTAGACAAAGTCCTCCTATCCACGCTTCTAAGGAGGCTTCTGGCTGTACTTCTGCCAAGACGAGTTTGTTCATTTTTCTGGCAGTCCATGGTAACTTCAATCTGTTTTGGCCAATGCCGTAATTCACATGCATTACTTCTTCTTAAGATTTCCCTTATTCACTGTCCAGCTTTTGCGTGGGTTACCCAGCTTTTGCATGCACATGACTTGATTGCAAACGCCATGGCTAAGGTATACCTTAGTCCTCAAAGTGACATCTCTACTTTTTAACACTTTAAAGAGGTCTTTAACAGCGGATTTGCCCAGTGCAAAATGTCATTTAATACCTGACTGCTACTTCCATGGACATTGATCGTGGATCCCAAGCAAAATGAAAGTCTTGACAGTTTCATTATTTTCTCTGTTTATCATGATGTTGCCTGTTGGTCCAGCTGTCAGGATTTTGTTTAATTTTTATTTAGGTACAATTGGTACTCAAGGCTGAAGTGTTTGTTCTTTATCAGTAAGTGCTTCAAATCTTCTTTGCTTTCACCAAGCAAAGTTGTGTCATCTGCCTAATGCAGGTTGTTTGTGAGTCTTCCTCCAGTCCCAGTGTCTGGTTCTTGTCATACAGCCCAGCTTCTGAGATTATTTACTCAACATCTTGATTGAACAAGTATAGTCAAAGGATACAACTCTGACATGCACCCTTCCTGGCTTTAAACCATATAGTATGCTCCTGCTCTGTTCAGAGGACTGCCTCCTGATTTATGCACAAGTCCTGCATGAGCGCAGTTAAGTATTCTGGAATTCCCATTCTTCACAATGTTACCTATAATTTGTTATGATTCACACAGCTGAGTGCCTTTTCGTTGCATAGTCAATAAAACACAGGTTAACATCTTTCCGGTTGTCTTAGGCTGCATTCTCTAGAGAAGCAAATCTTTAAAGCGTATAAATACGTATATATAGAGATTTATGTCAAGGAAACAGCTCATGTGATTGGAGAAGCTGGAACATCTCCAGTCTGTGGGTCAGGATAGAGCCCTCTGTCAATTCATGTAGCCCCAGGGCTGGCAAAGGCCAAGATCAGCAGGTTGGAGAGCAGGGCTCTGCTCCCAGGCTTTGAAGATGGACACATTCCAAGATGTGCAAATAATCTGATAGCTCAAGTCCCAGGAGCCAGAGGTCGGAGGAGCAGGTGGCAGCTGCAGGACCCAAAGTGAGCAAAAAACCCAGAAGGTCTGCTTATATTCAGAGGCAGGCCACACCCCCTCATCAACAGATTGACTACTCATAGCGGATGCAAACACGGGAGTGATCATACATAAACACCGAGAATCATGGCCAAGCCAAGTTGACACACTGTTTGACCATCACTCTGGTATTCTCTGCTTTTAGCCCAGATCCCTCTAACACTAGCAGTGATATCCCTCATCCCATCCCTCCTCTGAATCTAGCCTAGATTTCCCACACTTCCCTGTGGCACAGTGGTTAAGAGCTTGGCTGCCAACCAGAAGGTCAGAAGTTCAAAGCCACCAGCTGCTCCTGGGAAACCCCATGGGGCAGCTGTACTCTGTCCTATAGAGTCGTTAAGAGTTAGAATTGCCTGGTTGACAATGGGTGGAGTTTCTCTGTCGATGAACTGCTCCAACCATTTTTGAATTTTCTTCAGCACAGCTTAACTTGCATGTGATATTAATGATATTTTTCAATAATTTCCATATTCTGTTGGATCATCTTTAAAGGGAGCACAAACGTGGATCTCTTCCACTTGGTTGGCCAGATAGCTGCCTTCCAGATGTCTCAGCGTAGACCAGTGAGTGCTTCCAACGTTACATCTGTTGGCTGGAACGTCTCAGCTGGTGTTTGGTCAGTTCCTGGAACCTTGCTTTTGGCCTCTGCAGCTTGTACCTCTCCCTTCAGTGCCATCGGTTCTTGAACATCCACCACCTCCTGAAATGGGTGCATGTTGATCAGTTCTTTCGGGTACAGTGACTTTGTGTGTTCCTTCCATCTTCTTTTGATGCTTCCTGCATCACTCTATATTTTGCTCATAAAACCCTTCAGCACTGTAAGGGGAGGCATAATTTTCTTCTTCTATCATCCCAGTTTGAGAAAGACCAAGCGTGTTCTTCCGTTTTAGTTTTCTAACGTCAGGACTTCACACATTTCACTATTACACTTTGTCTTTTTGAGTCGCTCTTTGAAATCTGTCCAACTCTGACTTCCCTGTTGCTTCTGTTCCACTTTCAGAGGCTATTGGGGCATCATTTTAGTGTCTGTCTTCTTTCTTGTCTTTTAAATGACCTTTTGCTTTCCCCACGTGTGATGTTCTTGACATCATTCTACAACTGGTTTGTTCTGCAGTCATTAGTACTCAGTGAGTCAAACCTGTTGTTGAGATGGTCTCTAAATTCAGATGGGATGTACTCAAGGTCATACTTTGGCTCTGATGGACTTGCTTTCATTTTTCCAGCTTCAATGCAAACTTGCAAATACAGGGACTGCAGGTTAAGTTTGTGAACTCATCCTAGAAAAAGTGTTACATACCTCATTGCTGATTACTACTACAGTGACCTTTGAAGTACTCCCCTTGGGAGGCTATGCACCAATGTCAGTGCCTAGTCCACCCTTCAAAGCAATTTTGGAGCTCTTTTTCTGGAATGGCCATCAGAGTTGTCATTGCGTTACCCTTGATGTCCTGAGTGTCATCAAAATGTCTTCCTTTCAATATTTCCTTTATTTTCAGGTAAAGAAAAAAGTTATTGAGTAGAAAGGGTGTTCCAATATAGTTATTTGTTTACTGACTAAAAACTCCCTCGCAGATGAGTTAACTCTGCAATTAAGTTCGCCAACCTGCCACTGTACCTAGTGGCCATGCCAGCCACTATAGTAGAAACAGCCAACAGGAGACTAGTGATTATGTTCGTAGGGGAGGAACAGCTCAGAAAAGGAGGGTGAGAAGGGTTGCGCAACTTGAAGAATGTCATCAGCGTCACAAAGTGTGCCTGTAGAAACGAACTGGTGTATGTTTCGCTATGCATATTCTCAACAATTACAACATAAATAAATAAACAGAAGAGGGCAGTGGGGCAGTTCTGTTACCCGGAGTCACTAGGAGCTGGAATCCACTCAACAGCACCCAACAATAGTAACAGGGAACCAACCACAGTCCAGAAACCCCGGCAGCATAGTGGTTAAGTGCAACGGCTGTTAACTAAGAGATTGGCAGTTCGAATCCACCAGGTGCTCCTTGGAAAGCCTATAGGGGCGGTTCTACCCTGACTTACAGGGTTGCTGTGAATCAGCGTTGACTGCAACGCTGAGTTTGGTTTGGTTTTAGTAAGATTTTTGGGGGGTGAACTGTTACCTACTTGTCTACCAGTTGATACTGATAGCCTCGTGGAGCAGGCTACTGCTCTGACAGAAAAGGGGCTGCCCTGTGTTGGAATCAACTCGCGGGCAATCGTTATGTTTCAGGGAACTAACATATAACTCAATCAGCTTTGGGGACAAAAGCCACCTCTTTCCTTGACAGTTCTGTCGGAACAAAGGTCTGGGTTCCTCACAAGTCTCCTGATGCCTTCCCACCTCTGGGCACCCACCCCAGTGTGAGGGCTAAGCGCAGAAATCCCTCCGGGGACTGCCTGTCATTGGCCGTCTTGCCTGTAGGAGGCACCCTCCGTCCCCTTCCCCCAAGGCTGGGAGCTGTGTCTTCAAGTTAGCCACCACAACCAACGCTCCTCCGCCCGGATGATTCAGCGCGCCGAGTCTGGTGACCCTAAGAGGAACTCTAATGGCAAGCCCAGAACCCCGTGCTGAATACACCGATCTGTTCTGTAGTTACTGCTTGACGAAACTGATTCTTTCAGAGCAGTTTTAGATTTATAGAGAAATTTGCTGAAAGGACAGACAGCTGCTGTGTGTCCCCTCTCCCCGGGCAGTGTCCTTTGTCTCACATCCCTGTGGTTCATTTGTAACAGCTGATGAACAGAAATGGACACCCAGTGGTTAACTAGAAGGGGCCTGGGTATGCCCTGGTTGAGTACTGGCCCATGGACCCAGAGGTCACATGTCTCACTAAAGTTCAGGGGTTCGAACCCCCCAGCCTCACTGTGGGAGAAAGCTGTGGCAGTCTAGTCTGCTTCTGTAAAGATCCACAGTTTGGAAGTGCTACAGGGCAGTTTTACTCTATCCTGTAGGGTCGCTGTGAGTTGGAATTGACTCGACAGCAGTGGGCTTAGAGTTTTATTGCTATTATTATTATTAACTAAAGTCCATGGTTTACCTGCGGGCTCGCTCTTTGTGTAGCACAGTCCTGTGGGTTTTGACAAGTATATAACGTCATGCATCACCTTCAGTTTCACGGAGAAACTAAAGTCCCCTGGGCTCTGCAGGTGCGTCCTGTCCCCTCTCTGAACCCCAGGAAGCCACTTCCTTTTCATTGTCCCTGTAGGTCTGCCTTTTCCAGAACATCGAAGAGTTGGAATCAAGCATTATGTGGCTTTTTCAGACTGGCTTCCTTCACAGAGCTGCATGCATTTAAGGTTCTTCTGTTTCTTTTTGTGGAAATCCTGGTGGCATAGTGGTTAAGTGCCTACCAAGAGATCAGTAGTTCAAATCCACCAGGAGTTCCTTGGAAACCCTATGGGGCAACTCTACTCTGTCTTATAGGGTCTCTGTGAGTCGGAATTGACTCAACGGCAGTGGGTTGTCATTTGACGTTTTTCTGTGGTCTGGTAGCTCATTTCTTTTTTTAACAATGGACAGTACTCCACTGGATGGATGTACCACCGTTTGCTTATCCATCCAGCTATCAAAGGATGTCTTGGTTGCTTCTAATTTTCGTTGCTTAAGTGTACATCTGCCACAAACCTTTATGGGCAGGTATCTGTGTGGACATGTGTTTTCATCTCACTTGAGTAATTGGTTTGTTTTGATTTTTTTAATCTAGTAACAATCTATTTATTTGCTTTGCATTTACCAGTTAAGCATTCGCTCAAGGAATTTTCCAAAGAGAGAGCAAAGGTTTGCCTTGAATGTGAACGCGCATCTCTCCCTGAAGACTTGCACACTAGCTTACAGGTTTTCAGAGGCTGTTTTCCCAGTTTGTAACCATATTAATGTCAGCCCTCACTTCAGGGGATGGAAAGGCCAGCTGTCTTGATTTTCTAGGTCTTCCATAATGAAATACCACAAAGTGCGTGGCTTTAAAGACCAGACAGGTATTGCCTCACAGTTCTAGAGGCTACAAGCCCGAATCCGGGTCTCAAGCCGTGTCTCTTCACTCTGTGGGCCCTGTCCCAATTTTCAGTGTCTGCTGGTGATCCTTGGTGTCTCTCTTCCCCAGTATGTGTTTGCTTCTGTGTCTAACCTGCTTTTTTTAAAACTCAGAAGTGATTAGCTTTGGGACCCCCCCCACTGGCATGACCTCATTTATATCACAGAAGACAACCCCTATTTCCATATGCTGTTGTTGTTAGGTGCCATCGAGTCGGTTCTGACTCACAGAGACCCTATGAACAACAAAACGAGACACTTCCCGGTCTTGCACCATGTCCACAGTCATTTTTATGCTTAAGCCCATTGTTGCGGCCACTGTGTCAATCCATCTCGTTGAAGGCCTCCCTCTTTTTTGCTGACCCTCCACTCTACCAAGCATGATGTCCAGGGACTGATCTTTCCTGACATGTCCAAAGCGTGTAAGACACAGTCTTGCCATCTTTGCTTCCAAGGAGCGCTCTGGTTGTACTTCTTCCAGAACAGGTCTGTTGGTTCTTTTGGCGGTCCATGGTACATTTGACGTTGTTTTCCAACACCACAATTCAAAAGGCTTTCATTCTTCTTCTGTCTTCTTTGTTCATGGTCTAGCTTTCACATGCATATGATGCGATTGAAAACACCATTGCTTGGGTCAGGCATGTTTTAGCCTTCAAGGTGACGTTCTTACTTTTGAATACTTTGAAGAGGTCCCTTGCAGCAGATTTTCCCAGTGCAATATGTCTTTTGATTTCTGGACTGCTGCTTCCAAGGGCGTTGATTGTGCACCCAAGTAAAATGAAATGCTTGACAACCTCAATCCTTTCTCCATTTATGACAATGTTCCTTACTGGTCCAGTTGTGAGGATTTTTGTTCCCCATTTCCATATAGGGTCTCATTTCTAGGTATAGGGTCTAGGAGTCCAGCACACATCTTGGGAGGCACGATTCAGTTGAAAACTGTCACAGACCCCCCCCAACAACACTGCCACATGGATTTCCCTATCCTCATGTCACAGATGAAGAGATGGGTCCCCAGAGCTCAGAAGTGGGTCTCTTAAAGCCTCTCAGTGGGAACAGAGAGCCTCGGTTCCCAGCAAGGCTGAGGAGCCAGCGCCTCTGTTCTTGCTCTGTCCATCTGCTGCGTCCCACCCTCCTGCAGAGGGAGCTGCAGATAGCTGACTTCACAATGAGGGCATAAGATGCAGGGAGTTTAGAAAGTACAGTGGGGGTGTTCTGGATAAAACTTCAGCCAAGTTTACCTGGGGACAGTGCTCTGATCCTGCTCTCCTGCCAACGGCCGCTCCTCATTAGCAGGTCCCTGAAGCTGACTGCCACCAAATCAAAGGGTCTTTTGAAAAAGCCCACCTGGGCAGGCTGCTTCTGGCCTGGGGCTGGCAGCTTGGCAGCCAGGTGGTTGCGCTGAACCTGGGCAAAGGCTGCTCAGAGTCCAGGCTGGGCGGCCTGATCACAGCACCTGAGCCGGGAGGGTGAGCAACTGTGGACTCCGCCGTGATGCCTGGCCTTGGATGCTTGCAGCTGCAGAGAGAGCCAGAGTCTCCACCGGCCAGAGAACAACACGGCCTCCAGCAGCCTGCTCGGAAAAGGGGTGCTGGACCAGCTCAGGGCCAGGCCGTTCACCAGCTCTGCCAGGAGCCATGACCATGCTGGCCTCTGTCCTGAGTGCTCCAAAGTCTGCCAGCTGGGGTGCACTGCATCCAAAGAACACTTCATGTGGGGAGCAGGGGGAGGTCATAATGAGAAAACTCTAGCTTCATCTTTTATCCTGCAAATTGACAAACAAACCATCATTCCATTTTCATAGCCAAGCACCCTGCCAGCAGGCTGAACACCAGCGCTGGGCAGGAAGGGGTTTGTCACCTTCAGGTTTGTTCTGCCTGCCCATCTGAGAGATGGAGAGACTGAGGAGTGGCAAAAGAAAGAGCTGTCACCCAAACCCCGTGCTGTTTTGGTTTATAAGACACCAGAATGATGTCTTCTCACCTCCAGGCTGTGACTCCTGTTCTGAACTCTCAGGGTGACTGGGGTGAGCACTGTTGTGAGTGCCAGGCGGGCAGGCCAGCCCATCAGTGCCTCCCTGGGTGTGACCTGTGGGGAAAGGTGTCAGCTGCTTTCCAAGGCAGGTGTGCCAGCAGAGGCCAGGTGTGGGCCGGGCACCGTCCCTGATGGACCACCCGCTATGATGAGTCTTCCTCCCGGTACATCAGCAGACACCGGGGTGACTGTCGCTCCCCTGCCCCTGGGAGCCAGAACACCTCAAGCACTGCACGGAGGTGTTGGCAGTTAGCGTGCCGGGAGAGCCCCGTCCCGTGTCCCCATTGGTTGGGCTGTCATCGAGAAGCCTATCAGGTTATCCAGAGAGAGTCAGGCAGCACAGACAGTCCTTTATCTCAAAGAGTCAGCTCTGTTGTTCCACAGCACCTGAGTGACAGAGCCTATACTTTCCAGATCACAATTATGAAAGGCCACAATTGGCCTTTTGGCTTCTGAAAGTACAGTGATTCAGCCAGGGCTGTGCGGCAATCTTCAGTTAAACCATCTCCGTATCATCTGGCTCACGCCTCTTTGAGCCAGAAAGTGGAGGGGTTCCCTCCTGTCCCCATCCCTTGAGCTGGACTTTATCCTCCTCCTGAGTCTGGGAGGCCGACAGCCTTGGAGATGAGCGTGTCATTCCACAACAGGGAAATCGGTGCCCAGAGAGGGAAGGCGACCTGGCCAAAGCCAGCCCAGGAAGGGCCCAGGGCTGGCTCTCCAGTTCAGAGTTCCTCCCCAGGGCCAGGAGTTTCGGGACTCTGGCAACCAGAAAGACCGGCTAGGGGGTCAGTACTGCCATCCCTACCCTACAGAGCTTGCTTGAGGGACTTCTAGGACTCTTCTGAACCCAGAGAGAAGGGCAAAGAGAGTTGGTGACGGTCAGCTTGGCTAGACTTTAGTTCCCAGTGGTTTGGCCCTAAGCCAGTCCAATCGCTGTCGTTGAGTAGTTATGTGTAATTAGATCAGTTGGCCTTCGGTACAGGAGATAACCTTCTATAATGTAATATAATGCAATCGTATGCCATAACGCAATGTCATCACGTTCTGTAATGTAGTCTAACGTGATGTAGGAGTCCCCGGATGTGCCAACAGCCACTGTCCTCAGCTGTTGATGAGAAGATTGGTGGTCTGAGCCTACCCGGACGTGCCTTAGAAGAAAGCCCGGGACCTCTGCTCCTGAGAACTCAGCCTCTGGAAGCACTGTGCTGCACAGTGCTGTTCGGACACCCGTACGGTCACCGCGAGGCAGAGTCAGTGCAACAACAACTGGTTTGTTGTTGCTTGTCAGAGGCCGTCGTGTCGATTGCGACTCATAGGGACGCAGCGCACAACAGAACGAGCCGCTGCCCAGTCTTGCACCGCGCCCGCAGTCAGTTTTACGTTTCAGCCCTTTGTTGCGTCCCCTGTGTCAGTCCGTCTTGGTGAGGGCCTGTCTCTTCCTCGCTGACCCTCTACTTTACCAAGCACGATGTCCTTCTCCAGGGTAGATCTCTCCTGATAACACGGTGACAGTAGGTGAGAGGCAGTCTTGCCATCTTCGCCTCCAAGGAGCACTCTGGTTGTACTTCCAGAACAGATGGATCTGTTTTCAGCGGTCTTCTCCGACACAATTCAAAGGCATCGATTCTTCCATCTTCCTTATTCATTGTCCAGCTTTCACACGTATGTGATGTAATTGAAAATACTGTGGCTTGGATCAGGTACACCTTAGTCTTCAAGGTGACGTCTTTACTTTTCAACACTTTAAAGAGGTCCTTTGTAGCAGATTTTCCCTGTGCAATGCATCTTTTGATTTTTTTGACTGCTGCTTCCATGGGAGGTGATTGTGGGCCCCACAAAATGAAATCCTTGACAGCCTCAATCTTTTCTCCATTTATGACAATGTTGCTTACTGGTCCAGTCGTGAGGATTTTTGTTTGCTTGATGTTGAGGTGCAGTCCATACTGAGGGCTGTGGTCCTTGATCTTCACCCGTAAGTATTTCAAATCCTCTTCACTTTCAGAAGGAAGGCTGTGTCTTCTGTATAACAGCTTATTAATGAGTCTTCCTCTAACCTTGGTGCCTCATTCTTCTGAATCACACAGTCCATCTTCTTGAATTATTTGCTTGACATACAGACTGGACAGATACAGTGGACAGATACCACTTTTTGACTTTAAACCATGCTGTGTCCCCTTATTCTGCTCCAGTGACTGCTTCTTAATCTGTGTACAGATTCTTCATGAGCACAGTTAAGTGCTCTGGAATTCCTATTGTCTGTACTGTTAGCCGTAATTTGTTATGATCCACACAGTTGAATGCCTTTGAACCGTCAATAAAACACAGGTAAACATCTCTCTGGTAGTCTCTGCTTTCACCCAAGATCGGTGTGATGTTAGCAGTAATATCTCTGTTCCACATCCTTTTCTGAATCTAGCTTGAATTTCTGACAGTTCCCTGTCGATATATTGCTACAATCACTTTTGAACAATCTCGAGCAAAATTTTACTTGCATGTGAGATTCATAATATTGTTGGACAATTTCCACGTTCAACTCTTTCGCCTTTCTTAGGAACATGCGTAAATATGGATCGCTTCCATTTGTTTGACCAGGTAGCTTCCTCCCGATTTCTCGGCATAGACAAGTGAGCACTTTCAGCGCTGCATCCGTTTCCCGGAACGTCTCGCTAGATAGCGCATCAGTTCCTGGAGCCTTGTTTTCCACCAAGGCCTTCACCGCAGCGCCGACTTCTTCCCTCCGTGCCATTGGCCCCTGAGCAGCTGCTACTTCTTGAAGTGGGTGAAGGTCAACCAGTTCTTACTGGTACAATGACTCTGTGTGCTCCTCGCGTCTTCTCTGGGTGCCTCCTGAGTCCTTTAACACTTCCTTGGCACTGCGGGCAGCAAGATTCGCCGCTCCCTCCTCAGACTGATTTGCCTGGTCCTTATTTTGAGCTCTGTGCAGGACTGAATGAGTGACCGAACTAGTAACAGTAATGATAGTAGCTAACTCAGACGGCTTCTTTGTGGGCAGGCGCCGCAGGACCTGGGGGCTACCCTTGTCCCTGCTCCTTCTCACACAGCCACACGCAGTGCCACAGTCTTACCTGCTGGCCCTGAGTAACTCAGTGCAGCACTTCCCAGTGGAACTCTCTGCGGTGACGGGGATGAACTCTCTGTGTTCCAGCATGCAGCCTCCAGCAGTGTGTGACTGCTGAGCACTGGAAATGTGACTGAGGCCACCGAGGCACTGACTTGGACAGGATCCGGGTGAGCCATGAGAGGTTTCTCCTACTCTCCCGCAGCACCTGTATTTTTCTCCCTAGCTCTACCACACCTGGAGCCATGTTACTTATTAATTTGCTGCTTATTTATCTTACCAGCAGTGGCAGTCAACTTGATTCTGCCTCATGGTGACCCCATCTGTGTCAGAGTGGGAGTGTGCTCCATAGGGCTTTCAAGGGCTGACTTTTTGGACATAGACCTTCAGGCCTTTCTTCCCAGGCCCCTCAGGGTGGGCAGGGGCCTCCAGCTTTCAACCAGCAGCTTAACTGTCTGCACCTCTCAGGGAGTCCTCCCGGCTCTCAGCATAGTGTAGCTGAAGTATGGACCAGGGACCTCTTATTTCCGTGTCTCTCTCACAAGCCTCTGTGAGTGCAGGGATGATTCACCCTGTCCACATCTGTGCCCATGATGTCCGCAGGATGCTGGGCCCATGTTAGACTCTCAGACTTTGTTGGCAGAATGAATGAATGTTGGACAAATACCTAAACAGACAGAACGAGAATGTGGCTGAGATCACTGATGGAGATACCTGGGGGAAAGAATCTTCTCTGCTTCTTCATGGACTCCTGTTTGCCAAGCCAGGCAGCCCTCTGGAGCTGGGGTAGGTCTCCTGCGTGCAGAGGGCAGGCTGTGACTTGTGCAGGCAGTGACTCTAACTGTGCTTTCATCACTCTGTCTGGGGGCAGGCCCACGTGGGGAAGGGAGCACGACAGAACTGCCCTCAGCTCAGTGCTAAGTTGATTCCGAGTTGTCTTCAGAAACACGTTTCTCCAGTGAGGCCCCAGTGCATGCTATTCTTGCAATATGCTGTCTTCAGAACATGAGTCATGGCTCAGAGAGGAAGCAAACCACAGATCCTGCCATGGAAACTTCTGGCATCGGGGTGAGGTAAGAGAGCCAACCCTATTGCAAGGTGGTGCTTGGTTGCTCCAGGACCTGACATCCTCTCCTGCCCTGGAAGCCCCAGTGGACCTGCCAGGCCCAGCATGTAGGAAAAGCTCACCGCTTCCCAGAACCTTGGCAGCACACTTGCATGTCATGGCTCCATTTCCTTGTTTGTAAAATGGGCTTAATGATGATTATTCCCATAAGTAGCTAGAGGACCCCGTGGTGGAACAAGAACAGTAATAAGAACTGTGGTTGGCAATAATTGCAGAAGACTTACCAGATGGCAGGTACTATCGATCTGCTTCCTTACCCCTATTTTACAGATGAGAAAACTGAGGCAAGTGGTGTTAACTGACTGCCCAGGGTGCTGAGCTTTGCTTCCAGCCAGTGTGGCTCTGAAACTGTGTTCCAGGCCACCCCCTGCAGTGACCATGGCAGTGGGGGCACAGCAAAACTGCTAAGTATCAGCACATGGTCAGCAGGTGAGGCCACAACCCTGCCCCCCAGTGGCCACCATACTCGGTCTTCCCTGGCCCTCCTGGAGGTCACCAGAGCCTCAGCGCCCCTCCCCGCTGCTCCCTCCAGTTGCCCCCCCCGCCCCGTATCTCAGCCAGCAGTGCAGTTCCGACCAGGCCTCTGCTCGCTGGCCCTCTGGCCCTGTTAGGTGCTGTAGGCTTGGTACCTGCAGCTCCTGTTAGTTCCCGAGGGCCAGTGCTAACTCCTGGAGAGCTACGTGTGCAGAGCAGAATGATGCTCAAAGGGCATTTAAAGTTGTGAACTTTGAGAAGCAGATTGCCAGGCCTTTCTTCCAAAGGGCTTCTGGGTGGGCTCAGACCACCAGCCTTTGGGTTAGTGGTCAAGTGCTTAACCTCTTGTGTCATCCAGGAACTCCATCTTTGAGTCCATGATGTTTTCAGTTGCCCACAACATTTTAGTTTCTTTTAAAACCAAAAGGAAAAGGATGGATTTAATAACGAGCATGTAATAATGAACTCAGCTTGGATTATATTCTGCTTTCCTTGGACATCATTGTAAAATACAATATTTAATGCTTCTTGCGGAGGCAGAAGTACACCAGGGTGCCCAAGGCCCGCAATATCCCTTTGCTGCCTTGTGCCCAGCAGCGGCTGTCACCCTTGAAGGCAGAGAGGCCTCCCTGGGCCTCTTGCCGTCCAGCCTTCCTCTGTGGCCCCCAAACGTTGCTCCTTGCCCCCTGAACACATCGCTGTCCAGCTCTGTCCTACCCTCCTGTCAAGGCCAGCTCCCAAGTCACCTCCCTTGGAGCCCTTCTCTGACTGACGCCCACTGAGCTGCCCTCCCGCAGCCCCGCCCCCCGGGTCTCAGTCCCCTGCTGCCCTCAGCCCTCCCGGCCTCGCGCTGCCCTGGGCTCCTGCGCTATCTGCTGAAGTGCCAGTCACTCCTGCTGTGCCTGGGTCAGCGACTCCAGACTCCTCCTGTGTCCTTGTCACTGAGTCAGTAGCCTAGGCCTGGCCACCCTGTGGAGTAGATGGCCTCAGGGCACAGGCCAATAGCCCAGTCAGTGTAGACCAGAGGGCTAAGCACAGTGCGGGGCAAGACCTGGCTAGGAATGACCACCAATGGGAGCTGGTCAAGCAGGAGAGGGGTGGCGGTGGACAGAAGAGAGTTTCTGGCCCAGGGACCAGCATGTGCAAGGGCTGAGAGGCCAGTGCCTTGCAAGGTCAGAAAGAAGGATGCCAGGCCTGTGTGTGAGGACCAGGGTAGGGGCAGTGGAGACAGGGATCTCTGGGTGGGGCGGGAGGAGAAGCCTGGAGAAACTCAGGTCAGGACACCACTGTGACCCGGCATGGAGCTGAAAACCAGAACCCAAACAGGACTCAGCAATCTCTGTGAGAACAGAGGCCCCTCCCAAACCACCCCAGACCAGTGCAGACTGGGAAGGAGGGCAGAAAACCAATGCTAACCTCCGGGAGAATTAAAGCAAGCCGCACTACTGGCTCACCGTGTTCATAGATGGATGGAGGTTCAAGGCCACCACGTGAGGGGACTGGTGATGCAGACCCCAGAGGGCCCTGAGCCACGCACTGCCCGTCCTCCCAGCCACGTCTCCAGTTTCTCATTGGCATCCCCCTGCAGCCCTGGGTGCGTGTGGAGGGCACACGTGTCCAGTGGCCACTGTGTCAGCAGTCCCACATGAATATTTGATGGTGTTGAATTGCTTTCTTCTGAGAGGAAGAAAAAGAGGCCATTACACATGGGTAATAAGATGCGCTGGGCTGTTGACGAGCCCCAGCCTGTCCAAGACCTCAGGAGGTCAGCAAGATGTGAATAATTCATCCATCCACCTGCAATGATTTTCTGGCCTCGCATCCCTCGGCAAGCACTTGACTCGCCCCCGCCTGTCTGGCACAGCTCAGAGCTTGGTCACTTCCAGTCACAGCAACTCAGGTGTTGGAGGCACATGCTGCCCCGTGCTGGGTAGCTGAGGACTTGGGCCTCAGTCTCTCTAACTGCACAGTAGGAGGAGACCCCTGGGGGTGGGGCTTCTGAGATCCCTTGTGGGAAGACCCAGTACCAAACTCCCCCTAGTGGGGCATTTGGCCAATGAGAGTCTGTTCTAAGACGAGGTTTCTCTCATACCCCTTCCTCCTGCCAGCTACCCAGGCCCCCCAATACCCCAACGCTCATCATTTCATCCCTGAGGCTCTGAAGGTCCCCTAGAACCCACCCTGGCCTCCTACCTGCAACTTCATGTTCCCTTCAAGACATGGTGCCCCCCCAAAGCGGGATGGGTCTCCTCTTTCCTCTCAACTTGTGAGATACCAGAGCAAAGCTCCCCCATCAAACCTGAGACAACACGCTTAGTTCCTGTTGTCAGACAGAGAAGCTGAGGCATATAGGGGTGACAGTATGTTTGTCATCAGAGGGAATGCAAGGCCAGTGAGTAGCCCCATAGGAGCTGGAATGACTGGCCTGTCCTCTGCCCTCTGTCTCTGGCTTGGACAGGGACCCCCCTGCATGTGACCCTGGCAGGTGGGGTCCATACTTGTGTCCACTTTCCAGGTCAGGAGACTGAGAGCCGCTTAGAGGGGGAAGAGCAGCTGTTGCAGAAGGCAGAGCCTCTCGCCTTGGTGCTCACTCTGTCCTGCTCCACGGGAAGGGAGGGTAGGGACTGGGCTCCGAGCAAAGAGGCGGAGGTGTGTGACCCTGGAAGACCCTTCTCAGAGCAGGTTCAAGGGACCCCAGAGAAAAAGGGGCACCTCAGAACCAGACTTGTACTGTGGGGAACTCTCTGCCCGGCCCTGCACCCTTCCACCCCCAGGAGGGTACACAGAGGTAGGGCAGCGGAGGGCTGAGCCCCTTATGTGCTCTTTTGTCTTGATTCTTAGGGAAACGCAGCTGGGCTCATTTCCCCTCTAAGCCCTGAGGTATTACCTGCACCTCAGTTCTTTGGAAAAGCAACTATGGGAGCATTATTGATTATTTTGTATCCTAGAGGGGAAACAAAGTTGACTAATGTTTCCTGGTAAACTGTAAACAACTCAGAGTTTGATACTTTTGGTCTAATCCTGTGACTGGCTTATTTTATGCATCTTGCCGGGATTGGTTGGTTTACTACGGAAATTAAGTAATTTGGGGCTACCAAGGTGATTGGTCAGTTTGGGGTCCTGTTGCAAGGGCCAGGCCTTGAAATTGAGAAGGAGTTTGCTTCTATAAACCAACCCCACAGAGGTTTTCAGAGACAAGAAGAGAAAAGCAGAAAGAGTAGGTGAGGAACTTCCTGCAAAGTTACAGCCTAGGCCAAGGGCTGTAACACTGAAGATGGGGGGAGTCAGCAGAGGAGTCTGCCAGGGAGCAGAATCTGAGCAGCCTGCTGCCTGGCTATGAGCTGGGATGGTGAGCAGGAGAGAGGCCAGCAGTGGGGAGGTGGAAATAGAGGGGCCCGTACGGCTGGGAGGGGGTGTCACTGCCATGAAGCGGCCTGTCCTGAGGGGTTGAGAGGGGGACCTGCTTGTTGGCATCACAAGGAGAAGGCCCAGAGAGCCATCTTGGCTGGAAGCCACCCAAATTGAAAACTCCATCTTGCTTGTGAGTTGTTTCTTTCTCCCAAGTTGTCTGTTACCCACATTGCAGCCTGTTACTTTTTTACTATTACTGTAATTAAGTGAAAGTATACAATCCAAATCAATTTTTCATGCCCACCTGTCTGCAGCTCCATCTGCTCTCCTCACCCAGTGACAGCACGTTCCTCCTTTTCACCCTATACAGCTGATATCCTCTTAATGAGCACCTGTCCCCTTCTCTCCACCCTGTTCTGTCCCCTCTAGAAAGAAACCAGTGGGACAGCCTCCTATAAATGTATAAAACCATAAAATATACACACTGTACGGTCACACTGTGTCTCCCAGACCAGTCCATTCTTGTCTGAAGAGTTGACTTCTGTACTGGCTTCTGGTCAGGACCAGCAGCCTGTCTAGGGGCCATGTTCCCAGGCAACCCTCCAGGCAGCCTGTTACGTCCTTAATAAACCAGATGACTCAGTATTGTTTCTAATTCTGTCAGGCCATTGCATTAACCTATCAGACCCTGCAGAGAATAGAGCTTGCCATAGGGGGAACAGCTGGTATTGGAAATGGTGAAGAAGTCAGTCAGTCAACGTGTGTCTGATCTCCATCTCATGGGAACCAGCTTTGTGATGATCCTGATTCTCATCCCTAAGGAGTATGGACAAGTTCTGACAAGTTCTGTGTGACTCTGAGAAAAGTCACTCTACCTTCCTGGGCTTTGGTTTCATTATTTTGTGAAATGAGGGTAACAACACTTTGGGCCCTGTCTGTCTCCCAGGATTTTGTTTCTGCCACTCTGATGGGACACCTCTGAGTACCTTCTGCTGTGGAGCAGACAGCATCCGCTGCTCATCTTTAGTCCTCCCAGCCTCAGGGATGTGGTGGCATCAGGTGGGGAGGTGGGATTGGCTGAGTCTTGACCTGGAGCGTGGGGTGGGAGCCTGGAGGAGAGGGTGATGTGCTTTCCCACAGGAGCATCAGAGAAGATGTGGGAGGAGCCACTTTGAACATCCTGATTTCAGGAATAAAACATTCCCATGGCATAATAATGACAACAGACCCCTCACCCGCTGCCCGTGGGAAGGTAAAACAGTACAGCCACAGCAGAAAACAGTTCAGTGGTGATCATGGGTTGAATTGTGTTCCCCCCCGAATGCATGTGGCTGTTTGACTGGGCCATGATCCCTGGAACTGTGTGATGTTCCTTTACGCTGCAAGCCCTGCCCCTATGACGTTAATTAGGGAGGATGGGTGGCGTGCACTTGCATTGGTGGGACAGAAGTCCATGTGTGAGACTGCATTGTGTGTTGGCGTAATCTCTCGAGATACAAAGGAAAGAAGCTAGGAGGGATATTGAGGGACCTCCTGCCACCAAGCAGCAGTGCTGGGAGCTGAGTGCATCCTTTGGAAAGGACCGGGGTCCCTGTGCCTCAAAAGCTTCTAGTCGAGGGCAAGATTGATGACAAGGATGTTCCTCCAGAGCCACCAAAGAAAGCCTTCCCCTAGAGCTGACACCCTGAATTTGGACTTTTAGCCTATTGGACTGTGACAAAATGAATTTTCTCTTTTCACAGCCCTCCACTTGTGGTAATTCTGTTAAAGCAGCACTAGAGGACTAAGGCAGAGTTTCCTCACAAAGTTGCCTGCAGAGCCACCATGTGACCCATCAATCCTAGTCTCGGGTGTACACCCAGAGGAGAAGACAAGAAGGCAAACAGAAGCCTGTCCACTGTGTTTGTTGAAATGCTTTCCCCAACAGCCAAAAGGTGGAAACCACCGCAATATCCATCAGCAGATGGATAGACAAACAAAATGCGGTGCACACATACAAAGGAATTGCACTCAGCGACAGAGAGGAATCCAGTCTCGATGCAGGACACAGCAGAAACCCTGGTGGCATCGTGATTAAGTGCTATGTCTGCTAACTGAAAGGTCAGCGGTTCGAATCTGCTGGGTGCTCCTTGGAAACTCTAGGGGGCGGTTCTACTCATATTCAGAGGGTCACCATGAGTTGGAACTGACCTGACGGCAGTGGGTTTGATTTGGTTTGGTTTGGAGTTAGCGTGTCGCACCGTGGACTGACCTTTAACGTGTCATGCTGAGCAAATTAGCTCAGCTGCAAAAGGACAAATATTACATGACCTCGTTTATCTGCAATAAGAAAATATATGACAAGCAAAGCTTATTAGTGGTTACTAGGGGTGGGAGGGAGAGGAAAAAGGGACGTTTTTGCTAAGGGGGGCACTGAGTATATGGTCATGACGTTGGGATGATTTGCAGCAGGAGTGTGAGAATGGCTGTACAGGGAAAAGGTGATTAATGTCACTGTGTTGTACCCATAGAAGCGACTGAGACGCTGAGTGTTCAAGTATGTGCATTTTCACAAAGCAATAAAACGGTATAAGATAAAATTTAAAAAAGAGCAAAACTTACCTATTCCCCTCTCCAATCGCACTAGGAAACCAAACCAAACCTGCTGCCATTGAGTTGGTTCCAACTCACTGTGCCCCGTGATAGCGCCCAACAGAACTGCCCCGCAATGTTTCCGAGGAGCGGCTGTCAGATTTGAGCGGCTGACCTTTTGGTTAACAGCTGTAGCCCTTAACCACTGCACCACTGGGCCTCCGACTCCAGTACGGGTAACCTTGAATATCTTTGGTGCTCTTGAGGGGGCCCTGGTGGTGCAGTGTTTAAGCACTTGGCTGCTGAAGGAAACATTCTCTGTTCAAACCCACCAGCATCTCTGCAGAAGAGAGATGTGGCAGACCCCTTCCATAAAGATGACAGCCTCAGAAAGAGACCTAGGAGGCGGTACTACTGTGTCCTATAAGGTTACTATGTTGTGTCCTATAAGGGTCACTGAGTAAGAATTGACCTTATGACATTGGGTTTTATGCATGTCTTGATTAATGCTCTCTGGGATTCCTGCTGATTTGAAATTAAACCCTGACTGGCCTCCAAAGCCCCACATGGTCCGCCTCTTTTCACCTCTCCCCACCATTCCCTCCCCTCCTCTTCCGACAACTGCTAGTCTTTCTGTTGCACAAATATCCCAACTCCATTCCTACCCAAGGCCTTTGCGATGGCCATTTCTGTGCCTAAAAGGATTCTCTTCTCCTCCCTCCACTTCAGGCTCCAACTCTACTGCTCTAACACCCCATGAAGGTTACTTCCCTCCCCTGCCAAGCCACCCTTTGAGCTTTGTGTCACAGAATGTATTGCCAGCTGAGATATTCTCGAGTGTTGATTTCTTCGCGCACTTTGCCTGTCCCTAGGTTGTAGACTCAGGAGGACAGAAGACACACTTGCCTTGTCTGTGCCTGTACTTGAGATACAGTAGTTGGTGTGGGGTAACCTCTAAACGAGTATTTGCTGAAGCGGAAATAATTCTAAGCAGTACCCCAACTTCATGATGTGAGATTCCAATTAGGAGATAGAGAGCACACAGTAATTTAAACAAAGACATTTTAACATGAAGAATTATTCATTATTTCTCTCTCTCTATGTCTTACTTTGGATTCTCTACGGAGTACAGCCAGTGAGATATGTGTATGTGTGTAGATACATGGGCAGAAAGAGGGAGAGAGATTTACTTCAAGGAAACGGCTCATGCAGTGGTGAGGGTGCTGTTTTTAGGTGCTGTCGAGTTGGTTCCAGCTCCAGGCAACCCTGCGCACCACAGAACAAAAACCCTGCCCGGCCCTGCACCACACCCACAATCATTTTTATGCTTAAGCCCACCGTGGCAGCCGCTATGTCAGTCCGTATTGTTGGGGGTCTTCCTCTTTTTTTTGCTGATCCTCTACTTTACCAAGCATGATGCCCTTTTCCAAGGACTGATCCCTCCCCACAACATGTCCAAACTACATGAGATATAGGATCACCATCCTTGATGTTAAGCAGCCCTCTGGTTGTACTTCTTCCAGAACAGATCTGCTTGTTCTTTCGGCAGTCTGTGGTAAATTCAATATTCTCCAACACCGCAATTCAGAATCATCAATTCTTCTTCTGTGTCCCTTGTTCATTGTCCAGCTTTTGCATGCATACAATGCAATTGAAAATACCATGGCTTGGGTCAGGCACACTTTAGTCTTCAAGGTGACATCTTTTTTTAAGTTGTGGGCCCGGCAAGTCCCAAATCTGCAGGTCAAGTGTCAGGCTGGAAACCTCTGCAGGCCTACACCCCAAGATCTGCAGGTTTAGATAAGGTGAGTGCAGAGCCCAGAGAGAGACCAGGCTCTACCAGAACAGCCATTGATGAGGTTAGACAATGAAGGCCGTGAACTTCACTGTTCTAAGTGCTACGGACCTCAGTGCTGAATATCACTACAGTCACCTTCAAAGCACTCCCCGTGGGAAGCTGTGCACCAATGTCAGCACCTAGTCCACCTTCAAAGCAATTTCAGGACTCTTCCTGAATTGGCCAGTACACATGGTGACAAGGTGGCAAACTGCAAAGTTAATTGTACAGTTGTCTGTGAGAGATTCTTCAGCCAGTAAATAACTGTATTGGAACACTGTCCCTACTCACCTGATCTGGCCCATAATGACTGTTTTTCTTTACCCAAAGATAAAGGAAATACTGAAAGACATTTTGATGACATTCAGGACATCAAGGGTAATATGCAATGGCTCTGATGGCTATTCCAGAAAAGGAGCTTCAAAATAGCTTTGAAGGGTGGACTAGGAGCTGGCATCAGTGTGTAGCTTCTCCAGGGCAGTACCTCGAAGGTGGCCACAGTGATATTCGTCAATGAGGTATGTAGCACTTTTTCTGGGATGAGCTCCTGGACTTTACTGTCAAACCTGAGTAGTGTGGCAGTTAAATGCTATGGCTACTAACCAAAAGGTCAGAGTTCGAGTGTGTCAGGTGCTCCATGTAAACCTGACAGGGCAGTTCTACTCCATCCTATGGGGTTCCTATGAGTCAGAAGCAACTGGACATCGTTGGGTTTGGTTTTGGTTTGTTTATTCTGGAGGCCAGACTCCCAACAAAACTCCCTTTTCAACTGATTAGTGGGTCGTATCAGATTACATCATGGTCACGTTACTTTACATTACAGTTCAGCGTGTGCCAAACCTCTGAAAATAATGTCCTAGCCAATTTGACTCATAAAATTAGCCATCAAAGTACATCAAAGTATATTTTCATCACAATAAAATTAATTGTTTTTAAATAAAGGGTTATTAATTATAACAGAGGATTGGAGTAATGAAGGATCAGCCAGGAAGAAGTGAAGAAAACTCTAAAGACCATAAAAAAAAACCCCAAAATGAAACCCACCGCCATCAAGACATCAAGAAGATTCTGACTCACAGTGACCCCACAGAACAGAGGCAAACTGCCCAGTAGAGTTTCTAAGGCCTGCCTCATGGATTCCAGCTGCTGGCCTTTCGGTTAGCAGCTGTAGCTCGTGACTGCCACACTGCTAGGGCTTAGGAAGAGCAGATACAAAGAGCAGCCCCCTGCTCTCAGGGCTGAAATAGAGTCCCCTGGAAGAGCCCTGTCCCAGCCCCGAGCTCAGACCCAGACCTTGTCCTAAAGCACACAGATGTGGCTCCCTGAGTCCGGCCGCGATGCTGGGCCAGTGGACTTGCTGGAAATAGACTCTTCAGAAGCTAAGCAAAGATTTTTATGGCACAGTGTCTCTTTGGAGGCCTCTTTCTATGAAACTGTCCTGGAGGAGAGCCGAGGGAAGGTACTGACCACTGGAGAGGCTGAGTGTGCTGCAGGACTAGGCAGGACAGTCCTTTTCACCACACCATTTCTCCAAGGACTGCTACTGACAAAGTTTGACCTTGTACCAGCAGGCAAAAGAAAAACATTTAAATGACCCAGCCATATTTTCACAAATCAGGCAACAGAGGCCCCATTTGGAGCTGAGAGGCAGCAAACGGGACAGCAAGTGAGAGACAGTGAGGGGGAACCCGGTACAGCCCACCACCTCGGCCACTGACCCTGTGCAAGTACATTCCTATGCACGTTTGAACTCCTGGGCAGAAGTAAACCCGTTTGTCAGTTTGTTGTACTGCAGTGGTTGGCATGTTGCTATGACGGACGCTGGGAGCTATGCCAGCAGTGTTTCAGATACCAGCAGGATCACCTGTGGCAGACAATTTTCCATGGAGCTTCCAGACTGAGACAGACTAGGAAGAAAGGCCTGGCTACCAGTTAGCATCATAAACTAGCAAAACTCTCCTGAAGATAATTAAAAAGCTGCTGCAGGCATACACTGACAAGGAACTGCCAGAAGTTCAAGCTGAATTCAGAAGGGATGTCGAATTAAGGATATCACTGCTGATGTCAGATGACTCTTAGCAGAAAGCAGAGTATAGCAGAAAGATGTTTATCTGTGTTTTGTTGATAATGTGAAGGTACTCAGCTGTGTAGATCATAACAAGTTATGAATAACGCTGTTAAGAAGGGAATTCCAGAATATTTAATTGTGCTCATGCAGAATCTGTACGTAAATCAAGAGGCAGTTGTTTGAACAGAATGAGGGGATATTGTGTAGTCCCAAATTGGAAAAGCTGCCTGCAGAATTCTGTCCTTTCACCTTGCCTATCCCATCTGTATGCCACACAAATAATCTGAGAAGTCGAACTATATGAGGTCTGACAATTAAGTCCAAGAACTTAGTTGTTCTAATTGCTACATACTTCACTGCTGAATATCACTATGATCACCTTCCAAGTACTCAGCTGGGAAGCTATGCATTGATGCCACTGCCGAGTCTTCCCTTCGAAGCAATTTTCCATCTCTTTCTGGAACAACCATTATACACATGAGCAAGTTCATGAACTTAATTGCATAGTTGTCTGGGAGGAGGTCTTTAGCCAGTAAACCGATAACTGTACTGAAACACCCTCCTTAATCACCTACTCTGGCTCCCAGTGACTTTTTTCTTTTCTCAGAGAGAAAGGAAATATTGAAAGAAAGACATTTTGATGACATTCAGGACATCAGGGGTAATACGACGACAGCTCTGATAGTCATTCCAGAAAAAAAGAGTTCCAGAATTACCCTGAAGGGTGGACTAGGTTGGACTAGGTGCTGGCGTCAGTGCACAGCTTTCCAAGGGAAGTACTTTGAAGGTGATGCTCAGCAATGAGGGTGTGTCTCACTGTTTCTAGGATGAGTTCATGAACTTAATTGGCAGTCCTCATATGACGAAGAATGAAACATCAGGGTTGGAGGAAGATTCACTAACAATCTGTAATATGCAGATGACACAACCTTGCTTGCTGAAAGTGAAAAGGACTAGAAGCACTTACCGATGCAGGTCAAAGACTACAGCTTTCAGTATGGATTACACCTGAACATGAAGAAAATCAAAATTTACACAATCAGACCCATAAACATCACTATAAGTGGAGAAGAAATTGCAGCTGTCAATGATATCATTCCACTTGAATCAACAATCAATGTCCATGGAAGCAGCTGCCAAGAAATCAAGTGAGATACTGCACTGCGCACATCTGCTGCAAAAAAAACTAATTTGAAGTTTCAAAAAGCAAACATGTCACCTTGATGGCTATGGTGCTCTTGACCCAGCTATGGTCTTTTCAATCACTTTATACGCATGTAAATACTGGATAGTGAAACAGGAAGATGGATCTCAGTTCAGTCTTTGTACGTTGTTGCGATTTGACGATAAATTGCTGATGTACACACTCAATCTTATGGTTAAGTGGGCCAGAGTAACACTCAGTCCATGATGGAAAGCTCTGGCTGCACAATCACCTGATTTTCCATGATGTGGCATTTGGGCTTCTAAGGCTCAGTAGCAAGCCAGAAGCCATTTGCAGAAGTATAATCATTTGCAGAAGAAGACACAGATCTGCTCCAAAATTTGAGAGATCTGCACTGCGATGCATCTGCTGGTGATTTCCAGGAGCTCTATACAGCATCCCTATTGGCCAGAGATGTTTTGAATACCATTGAATCTGCACAGCTGTGAGGCCAATGAGGTAGAGCCGCTTGCACTGCAACTAATATTGCTGCAGAGCCTTCTCTTTTCCTGGTCTCTGCTCAGAACTGGCAGTATTATGGGTGACTCTGTAGCTAAGTGAAAGTGTCACACCCACATGTGGCAGAGGTTGCCTCCAAAATACAAAACGGTCTAGTAAGTGTTGTGCTTATTGTTTTTATGGAAAGTGGTAGCTTGCCTTTTGTCTCAGTAGGAACAGATCTACTTGCTCCAGACCACTGAACATCCAGAAACTTCGCTGAAGTAGTGGGCTCCTGATGACACAACCTTGCTTGCTGAAAGTGAAAAGGACTAGAAACACTTACTGATGCAGGTCAAAGACTACAGCTTTCTGGATGGATTATACCTGAACATGAAGGATATTAAAATCTGCACATTTACAGTTTTATGCTGGTTGGTTCTGATGAGCAAGAAGTAGCATATACTTCATTTGCCTTAGTAATTTACATATGTATTAATGTTAATGTGATGGACCAATGTGATGTTTTGTGGACGGTCAGGAAGACCAAGATCTCTGTGCACTGTATCATGGCAAAGAGTGGGAGAATTGATGCAACCCTGAGACAATACTGTGAAAGTATACTGTTGACCTTGCCAGGTAGAAGCAAACTGCTTCTGTTCACTCCTGAAGATCTGAATGAAGAAAAATGCACTAGCTAGGTCAATAGTTACATACCAAGTTCCATGAGTGAGCTATGCTGATTTGTTCCAATAGATACTACATCTGAGACAGCAGCTGCAACTGGAGTCACTACTTGATCAAGTTTATGATACTTAGAAAGAAGATCAATATTAACTGGACTTCAACATAACATGAATACTCTTCCAATCTTAACCCAATATTGCAAGGACAGAGTAGCAGGGGCAGGGGTCTGGGGACCAGACCATACTCTCAGGGGCCATAAAGGCAAATTGGCATAACTGGTGTATTGCTAAGAGAATCTTCTCCACCCATATTGGTGAGTGGCGTCTGGGGTCTTAAAAGCTGGCAAGCTGCCATCTGAGGTACACCAAATGATCCCAATTCAGCAGGAACAGATGATCACCAAGGACAAAACAACATGGGGAAAAAGAACCCAGAGGACAGAAAGACCCAAGTGAATGGGTGATTACATCAAAATGTGACCAGAAGAACCAGATGGTGCCCGGCCACCACCGCTGACAGCCGTGACAGGGCTCACAAAGTTGAGTCTCATTAGCAACAAGAGGTGTACTCCGAGAGCTCCACTAAAAGACGGCAATTGATGGTCTGAAGGCCTGGGGGTTCTCTGGGGAGCATGGCCCATAGACCTGATGCTGCTCCTGTCCATAAATCATTACTGAAGTCAATACCTCAGATAGGCATAGATTGGACTTGGTGACACAGAGTGGCCATATCATGTATGCACTTTATGGCTCTATCCGTCTATCGGATGTTGTCCTACCGGCTTCTCAGTAGGGGGGAGTGGAGAGGGTGGAGAAGAGGGGACAGGAGATTGTTAAGAGGATATGACATACATAGAACAGAAAAGAAGAGTGTGCTGTCACTGGGCAAGGAGAGTAGTGGAAGCTGCACATAGGTGGGCCTGTGAATCTAAACTGGATTGTACACTTTCACTCAATCACAAGAAAAATTTCTGATAGTTCACAATCATGATGCACAGGACAAATGGTTGATTTAAATGGGGAATGTGACACTTATCACTACCTTTGATATTTTTAAGTCATTTATGGTGGCATTAATCTCTGTATTTCACTGGGGATGAGGTATTGCTCGGGTTTACTCTCTTGAATTGGAGAGGAAGTTTCAGAGCTTCCAGTAGGTGCATCCTACCATAAAAGCTGTTACCCCATGGATAAAATCAGTGTAGGGAATCTGGCAGCTGATACCGAAGTCTATTCCAATCATGCATTCATGAAGTGGGTGTATAACTACGGTGTCAGTCCATGGACCAGCGGACTCCCTGTGAATCAGACCTTGGCTATGATTCCATCTGTCACCTGCTCATTGTAGGCCTCCAATCTGATAAATGGGTCCCAGTGACATTTTGGTCCCTGAGAATTAGCATTAATTCAGAGCCAGTGTCTGGTAATCCTAAAAGTTCTGCATGGTTTGACTCCATTGCACATTCACTCTATTAAATGGGCACAAGTACCTTTAGGACAGACTGAAGGAAGATTTATGATGTGTGTACTTGCCTCAGTGACCTCCCTGTCTACCAACTTGTTCTGTGACTGTGAATTGACTGAGATCTGGAAATTGGGTAAAAGGCTACCTACTTCTCCACTATGGCAACTGAAGTCAGGTTTATGGCTACCTGACTGAGAATGTTATGTTACGGGGGTCAAGAAGTACTCTTGCAGGCTTCTCATCTATTTAATTTCCATGAAAACAAGCAAGCAAACAAACAAAATAACCACTGCCATTGGGTTGATTCTGACTCACAGAGCTGTCTCATAGAGTTTCCAAGGAGCACATGGTAGATTCGAATGGTTGACTTTTTGGTTAGCAATCATAGCGCTTGACCACTACACCATCAGGGTTTCCGTTTAATTTCCGAAGACACCGTGATAAAGATCTCTGTAGACCAAAGCCATCTGACTGCCAGTACATCCCTGCCATCCACGTTGTCTCTAGAGGTTAAGTGATGCCACTCGGCCTCGGCTACTTCGAGATTCTGTCATTCACACTGAAATCAGGATGTCCCTCTCAATGTGACCATCCCTGTGGTCAGGCTTGGCCTAAAAAATAAAGAAGCCACAGAGATCTTCAAAGATGCAGGCATTCCACTGACTAAAGTATTTCTCAATTCCTTTGAAGATTCTTGTAAAACACAGCTAAGGATTGGGTGTGTACACTTCAGATAATAAATCCAGTCTGACATTCCTGTCTCCGAAGTCTTCCGGTTCCCTCCTCTGCATCACTCCTTGGAAGCTCTAGCATTCCAAACTCATTGGCTTTAGGCTATTCTAGAATCTAAGCGTCAGGCAACCAATCAATTAAGCATCAGAGTCACTTTCAGCTTGTGGTGGGTGGAGTTGGAGACGGCTGTGAAACCTCGTTGCTGCAGGCACTGTTTCCATAATGAATACAGCGTAATTTCCTTACATGTAACGCAATGCAACAACATCACCCCTTATGTGCCTGTCGGTTTGTAGTACTGTGGGGGCTTGTGTTTTGCTGTGATGCTGGAAGCTATGCCACCAGTATTCAGACAGCAGCAGGTTCTCCTACCGCTGATTGGTTTCTGCTGAGCTTCCAGACCAAGACACAGGAGGAAGAAGGACTCGGCAGTCTGCTTCTGAAAAGAATTAGCTGGCAAAAGCCTTAGGACTAGCAGCAGAACATGGTCTGATAAAATAGTGCTAGAAGACGGCCCCCCCAAGAAAAAGTTGACTCCTCCCAGTAGAGTTGACCTTAATGACACAGATGGAGTCAAGCTTTGGGACCTTTATCTAATGATGAGGCATGACTCAAAACGAGAAGAAACAGCTACAAACCTCCATTAGTAATCGGAACTTGGGATGCACAAAACCTGAATCTAGGAAAATTAGAAATCGTCAAAAATGAAATGGAACCATGAACATCAATATTCTCAGCCTTAATGAGCTGAGATGGGCTGGTATTGGCCACTCTAAATCAGGCAATCACATGGTCTACTATGTTGGGAATGACGAGGAGTGATGGAATTGCATTCATCATCAAAAAGAATGTTTAAAGATCTATGCTGAGGACAGTGCTGTCAGTGATTGGATAATATACAAGGAAGATCAGCTAATATGACTATTATTGAAACTTAACCACCAACCACTAGGGCCAAAGAGAGAGAAATTAAAGATTTTTACCCGCTTCTGCAGTCTGAAATTGATTGAACATGCAATCCGGATGCATCGATAATTACTGGTGATGGAAATGGAAAAGTTGGAAACAAAGAAGAAGGACCCACAGTTGGGAACTACAGCCTTGGTGATAGAAATCCTGCCATAGATTGCGTGAGAGGATTTTGCAAGAACAAGGACTTCTTCACTGCAAATACCCTTTTCAACAGCATAAACAGTAACTATACACATAAACTTTGCCAGATGGACTACACAGGAATCAAACTGACCACATCTGTGGAAAGAAACTATGGAAAAGCTCAATATCATAAGTCAGAACAAGGGCAGGGGCCAATCGCCGCCAAGGCCATCAACTATTCTTCTGAGAGTTCAAATTGAAACAGAAGAAAATTAGAACAAGACCACGAGAGCTAAAGTATGACCTTGAGTGCATCCCACCTGAGTTTAGAGAGCATCTCAGTAACAGATTTGACGTGTTGAACACTAATGACCAAAGACTAGCTGAGCTGCGGAATGACATCAAAGACATTGTACATGAGGAAAGCAAGAAGGCATTAAAAAGACAGGAAAGAAAGAAAAGACCGCATTGGATGTCAGAAGAGATGGAAACCTGCTCTTGAGTGTCCAGTAGCTAAAGCAAAAGGAAGAGACAATGAAGTAAATGAACAGAAGATTTCAAAGGGCAGCTCGAGAAGACAGAGTGTTACAAGGACACGTGCAAAGAGCTGGAGATAGGAAACCAACAGGGAAGAATATGCTCTTTTTCTCAAACTGAAAGACCTTAAGGAAAAAATTCAAGCCTCAAGTTGCAAGATGGAAGGATTCTACAAAGAAAATATTCAATGATGCAGGAAGCATCAAGAGAAAACGGAAGGAGCACACCGTGTTGTTATAGAAAAAATAATTGGTTGAATTTCAACCATTTCAAGAGGTGGCATACGATCAGGAACTGGGGTACTAAAGCAAGAAATCAAAGCTGCACTGAGAGCGTTGATGGAAAACAAGGCTCCAGAAACTGATGGAATATCAACTGAGATGTTTCAACAAGTGGACACAGCGCTGAAAGTGCTCACTCATCTATGCCAAGAAATTTGGAGGGCAGCTCTCTGGGAAACCAACTGGAAGTGGTCCATATTTATGACTATTTCCAAGAAAAGTGATCCAACCACATGTGGACATTATCCAACGGTATGATTAATATCACATGCAGGTAAAATTTTCCTCAAGATCATCCAAAAGTAGTGCGGCAGTATACTGACTGGGAACTGCCAGAAATCCAGACCAGGTTCCGAAGAGGATGTGATGTCGGATAGATCTTGGCTGAAAGTAGAGAACACCAGATTGATGTTCGTCTGTGTTTTACTGACTTACCAAAGGACATTCAACAGTGTGGATCTTAACAAATTGTGGATAGTATTGCAAAGAATGGGAATTCCAGAAAACTTAAGTGTTATGTTCTCGTGAGGAATCTCTACACGGATCAAGAGGCAACTGTTTGAACAGAACAAGGGGACACTGTGTGGTGTGCTTCAGGGTTGTGGCCTTTCACCATACTTATTCAGTTTGACTGTTCAACAGATAATCCAAGAAGCTGGACTCTTTGAAGAAGAATGGGGCATCAGGATTGGAAGAAGACTCATTAACAACCTGCATTATGTGAAAGACACAACCTTGCTTGCTGAAAGTGAAGAGGACCCGAATCACTTACTGATGAAGACTCAAGACCACAGCCTTCATTGTGGATTGCAGTTCAACATCAAGACAACAAAACCCTCATAACTGTACCGATAAGCAATGTCACGGTAAATGGGAAAAGGCTGAGTTTACCACGGATTTAATTTTTCTTGGATCCACAATCAACGTGCATGGAAGCGGCAGTTGACAAATCACAAGATGCATTACACTGGGAGATCTGCTGCAGAAGACCTCTTTTAAAGCGAGCGAAAGCAAAAATGTCACCGTGAGCACCAAGGTGTGCCTGACCCCAAAGCATGGTATTTTCAATTGTACCATATCATGTGAAAGCTGGACAGTGAAGCATTAAGACAGAAAAATTGACTCCTTTGAATAGTGGTGTTGGAGAATATTAAATACACAAAGGACCACAAAAAGAACAAACAGATCTGTCTTGGAAGTAGTACAATCAGAGTGTTCCTCAGAAGCAAGGATGGCAAAACTATGTTTCACATGTTTTAGACATGTTGCCATGAGGGATCAATCCTTGTAGAAGGACATCATGCTTGGTAGAGGGTCACTGAAAAAGAAGACCTTCAAGGAGATGGATTGTCACAGTGGCTGCAACAATGGGCTCAAGCATACCGATGACAGTGGGCACCGTGCAGGACCGGGCAGTGTGTCATGCTGTTGTACATCGGGTTGCTATGAGTTGGAACTGACTCAATGGCAGTTAACAACAACAAGATGCTGAACGGGCTTCAGTGGAGCTTCCCGACTAAGATGGACTCGGAAGAAAGGCCCGGAGGTTACTTCCCAAAACCTACCAGTGATGACTCAATGGGTCTCAGTGGTCCGATCCACAGTGATCACGGTGACGGTGCAGACAAGGCAGGGTTTCCTTTTGTTGTGTGCAGTGTCACCACAGTTTGGGGGGCCAGCTGGACAGCAGCTGGCACCAACAGCATGTGTGAGCCACTTGGAAGGAGATGCAGAGGACTTGGTGGGAAAGAGGCTGGGGGAGAAGCCAGCAGAAGAAGAGGGAACAAGGTGTTCTTAGGGTCTCCAGGGCCAGAGTCGTGAAGACAGTCTCTTCCCCTGAGGTGGGGCAGTCAGGGCCCGGGAACGAAGACAAGATAGGCAGCCACGTCTAGCCTGCAGAGCCCACATGCCACTGACCCTCCCTGCCCACCTCCCAGGCTTCAGCCATCTAGTAGTCACAAAGCATGGAGACAAGAGGGCTCCCTGTGGATGGGGAAACTGAGGCCCAGGAAGGGGAAGCAGCCCTCCTTAGTTCATGCAGTGACCATGCCTCCCCAAATGAGAATTTGAACCCAGTGCCTTCTGGCTGTAAAACACTGCCTCCTGGTGGCTGCCCCAGCTCCCAGCAGCCTGGGAGATTTAAAGAGAGTATCCCTGGGCATGCCCAGGTCTCCTCGTGAGTCCCACGTGTGACCCCATTCAATGTTGCCCTCTCCACCCTATAAGGTGTTTGCCGTCACCCTTTGTGGAGGGGCCAGACAAGGTTCAGAGAGGTGAAGAGACTTGCCCAGGGCCACACTCTGGCGAGGTTTGAGTTAACAGTGGGCAAAAAGGTACCCTCAACATAGAGGTCAGACTGGCCAGCACCCTTGGGTCAAAGACCTCCACCTACTCTGGACGCAGAAGCTGGATGTAGACAGGAGTGCAGAGGGCAAGCCCCTCCGAGTGATGCCAGTCCAGGCACTTGTAAATGATGGAGGCAGAGACAAGAAATGGGGTGCCTTCCCCCAAGCTGGGTGAGTTCCCTGCGGAGCTCTGGGTGTGTAGCAGAAGGGAGCCCTTCACAGAGACACAGAACATTCTAGAACAACCTTTGCCAGCCACACTGGTTGATGACAAGAGCAGGACTCTGTGGAGCTGGGCCCCTGGGGAACTGGCAGTGGGTGGCTAGGGGCAAAGGCCAGCAGCCCTGGGTAAGAGGGTGCCCCCGCAGCTCCACAGAGGATTAACCTTTCAGCAGATGCCTTTCAAGGTTCCCCTGAGAAGGGAGGGGGCAGGAAGGGAAGGCGTTGTTTTCATGCCTCTTGCTTCATTTGCATAAGGTGAAAAATGTTTCCATAGAAACAACTGGAGTCTGTAATTTTTGAATAACGATTGCTGCACAAAGCACAACCTGTCTTTTTCGAAGGGGAATTAAGACATTCTCGGCAGCATTTCCCACTACAACAAAAGGGAAAGTCACCCAAGGCTGAGAGAGCTGCCTGGGAGCAGAGGGTCTTCGGCAAGTCCGTGCTCTCTTCTGGCCTCAGTTTATCTGCTCGTGAAATGGGTGGATGAGGTACGATTAAGAGCTAGTGGACATCAGAAGCCTGGATGGGGGCGAGGACAAGGCCTGGTGTTAAATCCCAATCCCTGCCCCTACCTCACCCCGGAATTGGGACACTGAAGGCCTGAGCTGAATTTTAATAAGCTTTCCAGAAGGGCCCCGGGCCAGATGGCTGAGGGCCACCAAGCTGGAGAAGAAGGTCCAGGGGCCCTGCCCGCTCCCCAGTGTCCCCGGTGGCTGTGTTTTTGGGTGAGCTGCGGCCCACGGGGGCTGCGGCTGGATCACTGGAGCAAGAGCGCTGCGCCTGGGTGCCTCTGCCCCCTTGTGGCCCGAGGGCATGCAGCACCCACTCGCCCCAGGACACTGCTGCCACTAGGGCTCCACCAGGGGCTCCGAGCAGGAGGACGCCCGGGTCTGCAGTCAGGCAGTGCTGAGGGAGGGAGCCCTGCTTCACAGTATCCCACTGACTTGCCTCCCTTAGACCTCGGGGCAGTTGGCCCCCACAACTGGTCCCGTGGAGGGGTACTCAGGGGCGCCTGAGGAATGCAGATTTCCAGGCTACCCTGACGACGAGTCTGACTCAGGTGGTTAGGATGCGGAGGCAAAAGCGGGCAGGGCAGGAGCAAAGAGGGACTTGTCTACAGCCCCTGTGTTACAGATGGGGAAACTGAGGCCCCAAGAGGGAGACTGGCATCTTCAGTCCACCCCGACTTCCTGCCAGGAGGTCCCAAGGCTTCTGCCATCCTGAGACCTCTGCTGCCGCCACCTGGACCAGAGGGTGTTCTGGGGCGCAGATGACTGCAAGGGCATTGTACTTGTTGGAGTCCGGACTTCTGTGAGCGGAGACGCCTGGCGGAGCGGAGCAGGCGGAGTCCGGGGCAGTCGCAGGCTCAACCAGAGAGGCCAGCAGAAGGGACAGCCGAGCCTGAGCACGGAGGAACGCAAGTGCAACCCCATGCACCTCTGAGCCCCAATTAAAAATACTGATCCTGGTGGACCCTTGGGGGCAGAAATATTTGCCTCAGCTCAGCATTTCTGAAGTTGTCCCCACCCCACCCCCACTTCCTGGAGTCTTTTGGGTTGTCCCTGGCCTCTAAGTTCAGGCTGTGGATTGAGGGGGTGGGGGAGGAGGTGACGCTATTAAGTCGGAGGTTACAGCCTCAGAAGACCTAGACGGGGGCTGCTGGTGGTCTTGGACAGGAGTCGCTTCCAGGAGCGCAGGAAAGAGAGAGTGGAGACAGCTGGACCCTAGGCTGGTGGGGCACCCCCTTTGCAAGTTCAGGGGGTGGTCAGTCCATCCTTCTGCCCCGTCAGAGTAGAACCCATCAGCTGGATGGCCCCTGGACCCTCCTTCTACTGAGGTCATCTGTCAGCATGGGGCAGAATGAGGGAGGACAGGACCAGAATGAAGGTCGCCGCATCCAGCCCCCTGTGTCCTGCAGCAACATAGCCTTGAACCTGGTATGGCCTCTGCAAAACGGAGGGGTGGCCATGGGGATCACGGGGATGAGGGCACATGATGTGTCGTTAAGGAAGGACTCACAGGTAGACAAACCTAGGGAAAGTCACTTACCTCTCTACATGATCCTGGGAAGGTCACTTAGCTTCCCCAACCCTCAGTTTTCTCATCTGTAAAATGGATTTTAGTGAAGATGAAATGCAAGCATGTCTATGAGTAGCCAGTAACAGTAAATGGCCAGCAGCCAGTTCCAACCTGAGTTCCCTTGAGCATGGAAGCTGTGAAACAAGACAGGGGCTTCCCCCTTCCCTACCTGGAATCTTGAGACAGAGCTGCTGTCCAGGGGGTTGGAAATTCAGGTCCTATAGTCACTTTGAACACCCCGGTGGTGTAGTAGTTAAGTGCTAGGACTGCATTTTGAATCCACCAGGTGCTCCTTTGAAACTCTGTGGCACAGTTCTACCCTGTCCTATGGGGTCTCTGTGAATTGGAATCGACTCAAGGGCAATGGGTTTGGTTTGTTTTCTCTTTGGTTATGACAACCTGCGAACAGTAGGGGCAGAGGAGTGAGGTGGGACGGAGCGGAGCACTTGCCACCTGGTACAAGTCACAGGGTGTCTCCAGGCAAGGTAAAGAATGACAGTCCCAGGCACCGCAAATGCAAAAGGTGCCTGATGGACGAAGCTGGACGAGAGAGGGGTGGGGGTTTCTGTGGAACTCACAGACGCTATGGGAGTCTCTTCACCTTGTAAGTGGGGGGAAGGGATGCAGTGCGGAGATTTCTCCCGAGTGTGTGTTACCCTCCCTACCCCCCGGAGTAGAGGGCTGACTGCTCTTGGCAATGGGGCTTCTGGGCCAGCTAAGAACTGCTGAGGGGAAGCAGCAGCCTGAGCTCTCTTCCCTGGCGGGCGGCTGACACCCTTAGCCAGCTTGCTGGTGAATGAGCTCACCACACCCACAGAGGTTTTGTCGGGGTCACTTGGAAACCCTCATGGTCTGTCGTAATAGAAGGGACTTCTAAGGTGATGTAACTTATCCTTACAGGTGGGAAACTGAGGCACAGGCGGCCAAAGCCACACAGTGATGAAGCATACAGATATCATCAGCCCGATCCGCTTCTGTTGACATTGGAATGTATACAATTCGAGGCCCTTCTTTGAGAGAAAAAACGCACAAGCAGGCCAAGGGTGAATGTTGAAAACGAGACATCGTAACCAAGGACACGTTCGAAGAGTTTGAAAAGAGAGGCTGGAAGTTTGGGTTTCATTTGATTCTGGAGAAATCCATCCTCGGCTGTGCCTGGAACCAGGACCCAGACTCCTTGTCCAGGGCTCCTTCGGCCAAAAGGTCTCCCTCCAAGCCCTTGGCTTCCGGTAAGGCAGCATCTTTGCCCCTGGAATGAACAGAAGGCTCAAGAAGCATTTGGAGGTGGTGGCAGGGTTTTGCCTATGACTCCACTGTGCCTTCCCACTCAAAGAACAGGGATCTTGGTGGTTCTATCCTGGAGACTGGGTAGGAGGAACTGGGAGAAGAGGCAGCCTCTGAGTTCTGCGCGTATTTACATATTTCCTGGTTCACTGTCAAGAAAATTCCTTTCCTTGCCTGACTCCTTCAGGCTCAGCTCCCCCAGGCAGATAAAAGCTTAATGAGGTTTCATGACATGAAAGTCGGTCAGAAGGAATGGCCTTTGAAGAGTCTGCGGGGAAGAGAAAGGCGGATGGGGTGCAGGGAAGATGAAAGTGTCCGAAATTATTTCAGGACAAAGCCAGCTCTCACAAAGGCGAGAGGGAGAAAGGACCCAGGAAAGAGGTGCTCACCACTGCCCCCCCCCCCAGAAAAATGGAAACTACTCTAGGAAGCATTCTGGATGGTGTCCTTTGCGGTGGGGCAAACTGGAAGAAGGGAACAGTTGGGATTCCTGGCCAGAAAGATGGGAAGATGACTCCTGTTTGGGGTCAGAGAGGTGAGTGGTGGCATGTCAGGGGGTCTGACACCTGGTGGGTGACTCTGAGCCAGTTGCTGGAAAGGCCCCACTCTCAAGATCCCAGGTAGGTCCCAGGAACCCCAAGGCATCAGCTCAGGTGGACCCTGTGCCAGCAGTGGGCAAGGGAGCTGGGCAATGCCTCTGTCGTTGACTTTGGGATCTCTTTATTGGGGGGCAGAGGCTCCTTTATCGTGGTTATGTGGTAGGGGCAGCAAGAGGTGAGGTGGACAGCTGTGGTAACATTGTAGGCAAAATATCCCCGGTGGGTGTGGGAGGATGCAGGGTGCCCCCTGTCCTGGCTTCTAGGTCACTTATTCATTCAACAAACATGGATTCAGCTGTGTCTGAGGCTGAGCCAGGAAAGCTCCTGAAACAGAAGACACTGTCTTCATCCTAGTGAGCCCCCTCCAGTGGCATGGGTTGACATGTGACAGATGACTTTGGTCCAGGTGAGCGGCAGGGGCTTAGATAAGGCTGAGAGGGTCTGCTGTGGACTTGCTGGAGGTTGGAAGTGGGGTGACAAGGCTGAAGGCCTCTGGGGAGTCAGATCACACTGGGCTTTGCTCCTGGGTGGGGGTGGGGGGCTGTGGCTGGATTCCAGCTGGAGTGGCTCGGGAGGCTGACGGGGTTTGGGACGTGGTCAGGGGATCCAGCTCAGTTGGGGGCGTGGGTAGAGTGGTGGCTATAGATGAGGCTGGCAGGAGGCTGCCAGGCTGCGGACCGGAGAGGATGGGTGTGGAGAGGGCTCTGAGGGCTGTGGGGAGCTAGCGGGCAGGGGGAGGGGCTTCCTGGAGTGCCAGCCTCGCTCTGCCCCTTCTCTCATCTGCCTCATCCTTCGAGCTGTCAGTGGCTGCAGCAGAAGGCCCTTGTCCCCAGACAGCAGCCAGAGATGGGGGGCAGCTTCCTCCACCTCCTTTCTGTCCCCTCCAGGGGATCTGGACACCTCCAAGAGTCCTCCAGAGCCCAGCCCTGCCACTAGCCTCCGTAACCACACATGCCTGAGCTTGTGGGCCCTGAGCAGAGACCTCTGAGGGTGTGAGGAGAAGCAGCCTCGTCATCACCGTCTTGGGGTCTGTCTCAGCTGTGGACCCACCACAGCACAGGCCGACTGAGTGGGAAGGTCAGTGGAGTGGCTTGAGCCCACCCTGCCTCTGTCCAGCCTGAAGGGTTGAGGGCCGGGCCTGAGCAGTATGGGGGCTGGAGAGAGCTCCTCTCTTGGGGGCCTGTGGCAAAATTTCCCAACAGCTGCTCAGAGCCATATACCCACACAAGGACATCCTGCCTGTGGCAACCCTTAAGCCCCGAACCGTGGAGCGAGGCTTACAGACGGGGATGGTAGCCACTTGGCATATAGGGCTGGTTCTTAAGAATTCCCAGGGAGGTGGAAACACCCAGCTCAGCCCACACCTGCTCTCATGGCCCAAGTCACCCACAGCTGTCACTCAAGTCGCCCACTCCGAATCACCTAAAGAGCTTGCTCTGCCATTCCTGGAGCCAAAGGGGCACAAGACAAGTCCAAGGTGGGAGGGGGCCGTCTTTGGTAGTCGCCAGGTGCTCCTAGCAGCCCAGAGCTCTGTGGGCTGGTGGCAGTCACTTAGCTCCCATGGTTCCATGAGGTGATTGAGGACACAGTAGCACTTAAACTTTCACAAATGGACACTGGGCCCCCAGCGAGGGCGCCAAGGTAGGAAGGCCTGACCCCTCTCCAGAGAAAACAAGCACTGGGGTGGGGGACGGAGCATAGCCAGCAAGTCTGGGGCCCAGTACTCTGTGCCGGAAGCACCATATAAGGAGCCAGCTAGCTCCTCTGTCCCCTCCAAGCAGGAGGGCGGAAGTGAGCTCATCGCAGGCTGTGGACTGGTGTGAGGTGAGGAAAATCATTTCCAATCCCCTTTCCCTGGGGCCTGTGCTGGGTGCCTGATGTCCACTGCCAGGCAGGCCCATGCTACAGCTGGGGACAGCTGCCCTGCTGACCAGTCTCCCTCAGTCCCTGCCAAGCCTTGTTCTGACTGGGCCTCCCTCCATGGATCTACTTTACCAGAGAGCAGGCCCTGCAGGCCCACTGGTCAGCCCGCCGAAACGCAGGCCAAAACAGCACACAGTGGACTTTCCACATGGGGAGCCATCTTTCCACTAAAGTCAAACTGAAAATCTGGAATTCATCAGCCGTCGCTGGGGAAAGAGGCACAAGGTCACCTGGACTGAGGAGACCAGATGTGTGGGTGTCAGCCTGGGAATGAGGAGTTCACCTCTGGCTTCGGCCAAGCCATGAAATCCAGGCCTGGGAACTGCAGGGCCCCAGGGTTGCAGGGCGTCCAGGAGGTGAGGGAAGGAAGCCGGGAGGAGGACCTCTGCCTGAATCGCCTTCTGCAGGCCTTCCTTGCCACTCCTCAGCTTAACTCATCTCACTGTTGCCCAGGGGGTACCCGGAGCTGCTCTAGAGGTCCCTCAAAATCTAGCTTACATCTCAGGCTTCTGTAGCAGAACATACCAGCATAAAGGATCCCATCATTTAAAAAAAGCTGACAACTGGTTTGGAGAGTCCTGGGCCAGATGCCCACAAAACAGAGCACCCTTGAGCCCTGCCGCAGCCAGCCGTAAAATTGGAGCACGGGCAGCTGTACAGGGAGAAGACCAGCTATGTAAGGAATGGCTGGGTACCGGGTTAGCCCTAGCTTCCTGTCACCCCAAGCAGGGACTACCTCACAGACCAGGTTCCCCTGTAAACCCTGAACTCTGGCTGGGATCCTGAGAACTGTCAAAAACTGCAGTAGGGTGACCCTCTTTGCATTTCAGGGGGGTACTTTTCAGAGAGAAAGAAGGACAGGACAGTACAGAATAACCTGTAAATGACTATCTCTGTGCCTCAGTTTTCTCATCTGTAAAATGGGTATGATAACAGTACCTCCCTCATGGTGTGACAAAGATTCAGTGAGATAGCCCCTCAGTGGAGGACGGGAGCTGGCGTTCAGTAGCTGTTCAGTTAGTGGGAGTGCCTGTATTAAAATCAATAACAACATTCCCCAGAGCATAGCCCTCCTCAGCCTCCTACGGGAGTCACTTCCATGTGTTTGTCTTCAGGCAAAAATCGAGAACAACAGGCCCAGAGAGGGGAGGTGCCTTGGCTCAGGGCAGTGTAGACAAACCTGGTGGTATAGACTGAGCTAGTTCCCCAGATGCCACTGCCAGCCCCCTAGCCCATGGCTGTGTCTCACTCCAGAGCCACCTCTGTAGACCCTTCAAAAGAGGCAAGGTCGCAGTCCCTAGTCGCGGTGGGGAAGGAGAGCCGAGGCAGCTTTGATAAGTTGTCCCAGGGAACCAGCTCACCACAGCGGACCTGGGCCCGTGCTCTGCAAAGAGCTTTAAACGCAGCAAGCTCCTCGGGCTCTGCTCCTAATGCCCAGGGTGTTTGTGATTTCCTTCAGAAAAGGGCCTCATCAAAGAGAATGCCAGAATGATGCTTCCAGCTTAACAGCAGCGCTTCAGGAGAACGAATTAGGCACATCAGAGCTGACACGGGCACGCCGCGCTGGGCCGGCGGAAGCAGGCCTTTCCTTGCGACTATTTTTATCTTCTCCTGCCGTCTTTCATCTTGGGAGACACGCGTTTTGGAAAGTACGGGAAGCCCACTGTGACGAGCCCCAGTTGGCAGGATGTCAGACTTGAAGTGTCAGGCATCTCCGGGCTTCTGCTGAGAGTACAGGACGGAGAGGAGTAGAGGAACTGCTTGCTGGTGGCTGCAGGGGTGCCCATGAGGATGGGTGGGCCTTCTAGGGGCTCCTCCTGTCTTTTGTCTTGAGGGGCTCCCCAGGGGCCTGGGGGACTCGGAGCTCTATGGTTCTTTCCTTCTCCTGGTATCTGACAGTTATTCCTGGAGTCATACATGGGGCTCGTGATGGAGGGCCGTGGGTCTCTGTGGGGTGCCTGGAGCTGCCCACTTGGAGGAAGGAGGGGATCGGTGCCTGCGGAGCTGGGAGTGCAGTGAGGACCAGCCGGGTCCCAACTAACAGAGGCACAGCCTCTGCTCACACATTCACTTCAAAGTGTACTCTGGGGCTACGCTGCCCAGTGTGGCACCCACAAAATGTGCAAGGCTACAGAACACTCACTTGGAGTCCCGGACAGGCAACAGCGAAGCCTTTGACTGCTAACATAAAGGATGGCAGTTCAAACCCACCCAGCGACCCTGAGTGCGAAAGACCTGGCACGCTGCTTCTGGAACGAATGCGACGAAAACTAAAAGCCCTGCAGAGCAGCGGTTCTATTTTGTCTGCATTGTCACATGGGGTCTCTAGGGGTCCAAATCGACTTGACAGCACCTACAACAACAGACACCACGGTGGCATAGGGATTAAGAGCTATGTCTGCCAACCAGAATGTTGGCAGTAAGAATCCACCAGCCACCCCTTGGGAACTCTGTGGGGCAGTTCTACTCTGTCCTATAGGGGCACTGTGAGTTGGAATCAACCTGACAGCAATGGAATTATTTTATTTTAGTTAACAACAACAGAGCACTTAAAATGTTATTGATTGAAACTGAGACATGCCATAGATGTCAACTGTGGCCCTTAGGTGACACAGACAGTTAAAAGACTTGGCTACTAACTGAAGAGCTAGGGGTTCAAGTCCCCCCAGAGACCTGGTGACTTACTTCTGGAGAAACAGCCGTGAAAGCTGCAGAGCACAGTTCTACTCTGACACACGTGTGATTACCGTGAACTGGACAGTTCCACTCTGACACATGTGTGGTGACCGTGAACTAGAATCTCTCTGATGATAACTTTTTATATTTGGGGTACATGTGGAACTCTATGACACTGGATCTCACAGACTTGCTACAAAAAAAGTAACCCAAGTTTGACATTGATAGCATTTGAAATGATAATATTTTGGATATATTGGACTAAGTAAAAATATGTTGTTAAAATTAAGTTCACCTGGTTATTGTCCTTTTAAAATACACACAGACACACAAAAACCCAAACTCATTGCCATCAAGTCGATTCCAGCTGACAGCGACCTTGTAGGACGGAGGAGAGCTGCCCCACAGGGTTTCCAAGGAGGACTGGTTGGTTCGAGCACTTAACCACTGTGCTACCGGAGCCGTCAAAGATTTTAAATTACTGTATGTCCAATAGTGTTCCATCAGACTGTACTGATCTGGGAGGAAATCTATGAGATTAACCAGTGGCTATCCCTTGTTGGTAGGATTATAGAAGTCTCTTTCTCCATTCTTTTTCTCTATATTGTTGCATTTTCTAAGTTTCATAGAAACTTAAAAAAAAAAAAAAAACTAGCCACTCTTGCTTCATACTCAGGCAAGGTGCCCAAGGTCAAACCAAACCCATTGTTTTCCAATCAATTCCAACTCACAGACCCTGTAGGGCAGAGCAGAACTGCCCCATAAAGTTTCCAAGGTGTGCCTGGCAGATCTGAGCTGCTGACTTTGGGGTCAGCAGAGGTAGCTCCAATCACTAGCCACCAGGGCTTCCAGACACACCTACTACAATTTTTCATGTGTCTCAGGGAGAAGCACAGAGCTGTAACCCTGTTCCAGAAGAAAAGGAGAGGAGAGTAGGGGGGCCTTGAAGCCACCAGAGATTAGAGATTTGAGATTAGAGCTGGGGTTCAGGTTCAAGAGCTCAGGGCCCTGGCAGGCAGGAACCTAAATCAGGGGTTGTGGGATAGTTTGTCGCTGTGGCACAGGAAGTGACTCTGGCGATGGCTTGAGCCTTGGGGGGAGGCTTTCGGAGGTGCACAACAGGAAACGGCTCTCTTCCTGCTGTTGGCCGGCTGGGCCCGCCCAGCCCTCCCTCCTTGCAAGGACAGGAGGCCTCCCTGGAGTAGGGCCAAGGTCGGGAGGCCCCGGAGAGAAAGGGCCAGGCAACGGGATGTTAGAAATACAGTTAACACTTGCTTGACACTTTCGCATACAGTCTTGAGGCTACTCCACCTATTTCCCACATATTCGTTCATTTATTTCTCAGGCACAATCCTTCAAAACAGGACCTGTGATGACCCTTATTTCACAGAGGGGGAAACCGAGGCACCAAGCCCCGAATTCAGGCGCTTGTACTGGGACACAGCTAAGTCCTCGGTGCGGTGAACTTACCCTTTCTGACCACTGGGGGCACTGTTCACAACCGCCAGAACCAGCGCCGTCCAGAAAGCAGTCCGTGCCTTACATTCCAGAGTCAGAAGGAAAGATTGCAATTAATGCTGACATATTTTCTTTAACCCGATGTATCTCAAATACTACAGTTGCAACATGCAACCAACATAAGAGTGACCGATGAGCTATTTCACGCGGTTCCTGCCGTGCCGCGTCTTTGCAGTCCCGTATGGTGTTGCAACGTGCGTCCAGCACGTCTCGATTTGGGTGGGCTAGGTGCAGCGGAGGCACTCAGCGGTCCTCTGTGGCTGGTGGCTACGACGTGGCACGGGGAAGCCCAGAAGCCTAGGATCAAACAACTGTCCTGGTGGGGTGAGGAGTGGCACACTGGTCCAGTGCCTCAACCGTCTCTGACAGCTAAGGGGAGCTGGACAGAACCCTGGACAGACGCCTGGGTTCTGGAGGTCTGTGAGTACGGTGGAGCAGAGTATCGTGAGTGATTAGCAATGTCTGCCATGAACGCGGAAGCAGTGACTGGGAAACCTGCCACGGGATGCTGATCAGTAGTGAGCCAATCTCTGTATTGAACAGGGAGTTTGGAGTCCTGTGCATGGGTACTCGGAGCACATGGAGGGCCGTTTGGGGGCTCCCCGCCCTGTCCTCCCATGATTTTCTTGTCTGCACTGAGCCGGGCTCGCTCCATGTACAAAGACATAAAGGTACCAGGGTCTAGCGCTGTGTCACTCTAGACGCACCACTTGATGGAGTCCAGCCTCAGTTCTCATGTCTGAAAAATGGGCATAATGCTCCTTACTTGGAGTTCTTGTGCGCTGCAAATGGGTGCTAAATGGAAGGTTGGAGGTTCAAGTTCACCTAGAGGCACCTCGGAAGAAAGGCCTGGCAACCCACTGCCAAAAAAATCAGTCACTGAAAGCCCCATGGAGCACTGTTCTATTCTGACACACAGGGGTCACCATGTGATGGGATGGACTGGACAGCAGGCGGTAAACTGGTGGTCCCACACGGTGGACAGTGGTGAGGTATGCCGGTGGGGACAATACACGGTGGCTGTGGAGTAAGCAGGAACTCCTCACACTCCCCCGTCTCAATTCAGTGCCCCCTCCCCCATTCCACTCAGGACTCAGGCAAAGTCTATTTCTACCCCAAACACTCCTGGGCTGCAAGCAGCTCCTTATGGCCCTCTTGTCCAGGGCTGAAGCCTCCTGCGCCCCCACCCATAGCAACACCCCTGTCAGGCCTGTACGACAACCCAGTGCGGCCCCCTGGCAGGGACCCTCCACGTCTATCAGTTGGCCGACAGACGCAGACACTCTGCCAGCCCCAAGTTTTTAATTGCTCCCTCCCGGCCACTGCAAACAAGGACCTCTCTTCCCTGCCTCCCACAGGACACTGGCTTGCCTCCAGCAGAGCAGCGAGTGAGCGCACAGCGTCCCCGCGGCCTGCGCCAGTTAACACTTCTCCCAAGACACCCCGGTGCTCTTCTGGGGAGGCATGTGCATCCAGCAGCATCTGGCGGGGTGCGGACGGTAAATGGTGAACGCGCCAGCGAGGCAGAGGCTGCAATTAGGAGACAGCGAGATTTCTCTAAGTATGATGGGAAAGTAATTCTCCGGCCAACAGAGTTTAATCAAAATGTTTTATGCAAGACGTATCCCTGACCCTGACAAATCTCCCCCCTCTTGCTGGAAATTAAACAAATATATTGTCAGCGCGGATTCCAATGAGCACATAAACAGATGCGGGCCGCTGGAGTCACGGGGTTACGGGGTTTCGACGAACTGAGCAGAGCTAGAAACACGCTGGAAGCTTTGGCATTGTCCTTGGGGCTTTCAGCAGGCTCTGGCTGCACGCTGGGGGCGGGGGAGTGGAAAACAAGCCTGGAGCCTTTTCCGTGGCCCTTCCCTGCCCCCGGGAACAATGCCTCCCCCTCCTCCTTGGGGCCTGCGTCTGAGCTGTGGCCTGTGCTACAAGCATCTGTCTCCCCTGGCAGGCTAGCTCAATTCCACTCAACATCCCTGGCACAAAGGACAATGGCTGGCACACAGGGGTCCTTGAACAACTGTTTGTGGGTGGGGGGTAGGGAGTGGAGTGGAGGCACCGAGGACTTGCCTTCCAGGAGGGGACGGGGTTTAGCTCCTACCAGGTCTGGAGGCTGGGGAGCAGCAGCACAACCTTACCAGGCTTAAATTCACTAAGACTCAGTTTACCAACCAGGAAAGTGGGCACAAGGACAGGTAGTGTCTTCACTCCTTGTTGTGAGATTTAAACAAGGAGTAGATAGACATCCCTGGGGCATGGGAGGCATGAGGCAGTTTCCACATGGGAAGCTGACACCGGTATGAAGAGTGAGAGCAGTCTGGGAACAAGTTATGGCAGACAGAGGGAAGGCCGGAAAATGACTGAACAGTTCTATTCCAGCGGAGGGCTGCCACTGCGCTGGCCCTTGTGAAGGTACCCAGGCAGGCACAGTGACAGATACACAATGTTGCCGGGGTGGAAGTACTGGGCAGCCAGGGCTTGCCCTGGGGCCACCAGTTCCAAGGCTGATACTCTGCCTGCTCCATCTCCCCAGGTGTGCCAGGTGGTGTGGGGCTGTGCTCCTAATTAGGGCTGCCCGCTGGCCGTGACAGAATCATCTGGGAACTTGGAACAGTCTCCATCCCCAAGTCCCAACCTGGAAATCATGACCCAGGAGGGGCTGGAAGGAAATTACCAGTTGCTCAGAGCAGGCTGGTTATGATGCAGGGGTCCAAGGGCACGGAGCACTCACTGCACAGGGACCGTAGACGTTGTCTTGCCAACACTGCCCACACACCCCTCCCCAGAAGCCACACTTTCATGTACTTGTCCCCTCCTTTCTCTTGAAGTTGGTCCTGTTATCTCAACAGCCCTGGCTTTGGGGGTGAAGGGCAGTGGCCATCAAAGCAGGCACTGCAGTGTGATGGATGCTGAGGCCAGACAGCCTGGCGCCCTCCTTATGTTACTGGTGAAGGAGAAGAAGAGCTCAAGGCCAGAGTGGCCCCCATCAGCACTCTAGGCTTGGATGTGTGAGACAGAGCCCCTCCTCAGCTTAAGCCTCTCCTCTTCATGAAACGCAGGGGCGAATTTGAAGAACAAGTAAAAATGTGTCAACAGCAAGCAGATGGCCCCAATCTGGATCCAAGGGGCCTGAGGGGAGATATGTGAGGCCATCGGTGGCTGGTGGAAGGATGCCGAAGTGGCCCTCGGACCGCCTGAACCCACTTCGGGCATTTCAGAGAGAGATAGCCAGGGATTACTGTATCCCGGCCATTGTCTCCTCACTGTCCCCCCGGCTCCCTCATTGGCTCGTGGTCCCCGCTCTCCAGCAGCCTGCAGGGCAGTGACCACACCACGGACCTCAACAGCACAGTGCCTGTAAGGGGGGCAGGACTGAGGTCGCAGATGAGGAAAACGAGCTTCAGGGGCAGAGGGCCAAGTCAGGTCTGCAAGCGGCAGGGGAAGCAGCCTCTTACAGGCGGCATGGGATTTTACCCCCGGCTTCTAGTCGTGAACGCCACACTGTCCCTGCCACCTGTCGTGGCTCAGGTCCACTCGGACAGTTTCGATCTGTGTGGTGCATATCACGCATCCCTGGGAGGTCATGATTGAAAAATTCTTCTTTGAAGCCAAAAGCTTGACGCCTCTATTCTAGACCCAGCCTTGGGGAGACTGAGGCTGGGAGAGGGGGGAGCTTGGCTCCATGGGGCCATCAGCAGAAAGGGTGACCTTGGCCCTCCTCTGGTCTAGACTGGACAAGGATCACCAGCATGGTTGTTAACAGGGGTGTGGGTGCCCTGCCTGAAGTGTGCTTCTGCGTCACCGACCAGACCCTGGGGTGAATTCTCCAGCCCTTCCTCTGCCAACTCCAGAAGCGGTGGGCACAGGTGGAGGACCCGTGCAGGGGCAGGAAGCAGACCTGCACTCAGCGCCAGCAGTTTCGATGTTCTCGGCAGGAGGACAGGCGGATCAGTGGACCCCAGTGTCTGTCTCATCTCCTCCCAGACCCCGCCCTGCAGTGGTGCCAGGCAGCTGGCTTGTCTTCACAGGCCTCTAAACCTCAGAGTTGTGATAATAGCCATATTCCCTGGTGCTCCTGACCCCCCGCCTCTGGAGGAAGGGTCCCAAGCTCGGCTCGACACCCACTCCTGCCCACTTCTCTGCCTTGGAGAGGCCTCTGGCAGGAGGGTGCCCTCCTGGGCTACAAAGCTGATCAGCTGTTCCCAGAAGCCTGCAGCATCCACTGGACACCCAGGGTGCCAACTCCGACCGGGGCCCAAGTGGTCGGGGGGGCCAGTGGGGCTTCTCATCTGGTAGTTTCTGGTCTTCAGATTCTGGGGTGGGGGCTGGGGGGGTAAGCTAGGGTACCTTTCTGCCAGGAAGCCTTTGGCTCCTTTTAGGGTCCACCGCTGCAGCAGTGGGGGACCCACAGTGTCCTGTCCCTTTGGAAACACCCATACAGAGGGTCTACTGGCACAGCAGCGCCCCTCCCAGAAGATTCTGAGCAGGTGCTCCCCACCACAGGCTTGTGGGTAACTTGCACAAACATCAGTTCTTCCCTGTTCCCCTTTCTGTCCACTGGGAGGGCTCTGTAGGGGCAGCTTTCCACGCAGAGGTACCACAGGAAAGACGAGGTCCACGCCCTTCTGGCTCGAGGGGTCCCAAGAGCCCCCTCCTCTTGTGGGTGGGGGTGTGGTAGTCCAGAGAGCACAGGCTTCTCTGCGGGCCGGGCTGTGCTGGCAGTGCTTTGCTGTGGCCAGGCTGGAAAGCGGGGCCCTGGCTATTGATTGCTGCCCGTTGGCCGCAGCCTGCTTGTCATTCCATGCAGGCGTCCCCTTGCCGCCTGCCGGTTCCTGGAATTTCAGGCTGTCTCACAGACTCGCTGTGCGTCATGCCTGCACAGCCAGACTGCTGCCTCGGCCAGCTTGGCTTTAATGGCTTTTCTTTGCGGCAGTAGAGGCCTGTCGTCCAGTCTCACGTAGAAGAGCATCTTTCCAGCAGAACACCTGTGAGGCAGAGCAAAGTGCTTGGGGGGATGTCCCTTCTAGGGTCTTCCTTCATGCATGTACCCCCTTCCCCAGCCACAGCAATCATTTAACCCCCACCTGTTACCAGCCGGAGTCCCTGGTTGTTGCAATCGGCTGATAACTGAAACGCTGGAGGTTCGAGTCTACCCAGAGACACCTCAAAGAACGGCCTGACGGTCTACTTCCCCAAAGTCACACCAACGACAGCCAGACGGAACCCAGTTCAGCTTGGACACACCTTAGGTGGCCTGGAGTTGGAGCGATTCCACAACGACTGGCTTGGTGTTTTGGTTTAGTCACAATGTTGTTATTGTTATTGTTGTCCAGCTGGCCCCTGAGTTCTGATGACCCCATGTGCAGCAACAACAACAAAATATCATTGCGCGGTCCTGCGCCGTCCTCAGGATGTGCTGCAGATTGAGCTACTGTGACCCATAGGGTTTTCCTGGGCTGGTTTTGGGGAGCAGATCACCAGGCCTTTCTTCCTAGTCTGTCTTAGGCAGGAAGTTTCAAGCAACCTGGTCAGCGTCGTGACAACATGCAAGCCTCCACTGACAGACAGAGACAGGTGGTATGGCTGTGCATGAGATCTTTGGCCTAGAATTGAACCCTGGTCTCCCACACAGAAGGTGAGAATTTTACCATTGCCCCACGATGAGCTCGTTATACCTGTTAACCCGTGTTGCTGTCAAGCTGGTTCTGACCGATAGCGATACTATAGACAGAGTAGAACTGCCCCGCAGAGTTTCCAAGCAGCGCCTGATGGATTTAGACTGCTGACCTTTTGTTGAGCAGGCAGAGCACTTAACCACTGCACCACCAAGCTCTTTATAATGGGGTGGAACACTGACTTAGCCCAAGGGCCTGTGAAAGATGCTGGCTATTGTAACGGGACAGTTGCCCACCCAAGAGCTGGAATATGACTAACTCTCTTCCTGGGGAATAATGGTCAGCTTCTGACAGGACCCCTCTGGGAACCCATCCCTAATTTTGCTCTGAGGCTGCTTGAAAGCTGTCTGACCTCTGTAACTTCGCTCCAGACTCGGTTTCCTCATCTGGCAGGTTGGGGTCCCCTAAGCAGGCTGGCATTTGCCAGAAAACAGCCTGTGATTCTCTGGTCTCTGCCAAAAGAGCATCTTTCACGTTCTTCGAAGAGTCAAAAATCTCCAAGGCTTCCTGGCATCATCGGGTTGGCTGGAGTGAGGTCGGGTCCTGGGCGGTGCGCTGGGCCCAGGGTGGCCTGTGCACTTCACTGCCAGCCGGCACCCTCCCGGGGGAGGGGAGAACCAGGCTGGAGTTCAATTCCCCACGCGCCCGTGCTGCCAGCCAGAAGCAATTTGCTTTCATTACGAAGGCCGTGGAGGCCTGTGTTTGCAGAGGCCTCTGGTTCCTGGCTGCCTGTACTGCGGGGAAAATTTTCTTTAATTATTTTTTTATAGCCTAACTTTTGTGTGAGAGGGTTTGTTATTATCCCTGCCTCACTGGAGAGTCATAAGCCCTCGAGAAGAACCATAAATAACACTTTACTTAATATTCAAAGTACACGCGATGGGGTGATGGATGAGGGGGAGAGGTGGCCCCCCCATCGGCAGAGCTGGTCCCAGCTTTGCACTGAAAGGCAATTACTTTGAGCTCTTTGTAATCAGAACGACGTTCTACCTCGGCATTTCGTTGTTCTAACTTTCTCATTTAAAACCCAGATGGGTGACACTGCTTCCCATTTGTATCGTGTCAGGGGAGATTACCTGGGGAGCGTGGGGCGCCGGGAGACTCGGGCTGCAGTATTTTACCTGGGAATCCTCTTCTGAAGCATTGAGGTGCGACAGTGGCCAAGACAGGGCCATGATTTGATCCCTGGGTTCCACAGCTTTGGGGACAAGTGCCCGGCAGTGCCATTCATTTGTCATGAAGAACAGGAAAGCTGTAGCTTTTCTCTCTACTACTTCAGAACTGTGAGACTGCCCATCCTCAGGGCTAAGTCACAGCCTGGGATGTAGGCTGCGGGTGGGGGCACAAGGCCCTAGGCCCCTCTTTGGCCAGAGTGGGTGTGCTGTGTTACCTTCAGCCTGCTCCTCTCTGGGCAGCAGGCACCTCAACTGGAGAATGCAGGGGCTGCTGAGAAAATGAAACTCACATCGCTGTGTACTGAGTTGACACTCTGACCACCTACCATGTGCTGGGCTCTGGGTCAGGCCTTTCATGTACACTAGTGAGAGGATCCCCAGCCACCTGAGACGAGTTCATCAACACTCCACTCCTCAATATTTCCTGAGACCCTTCTGTGTACCGAGCATGCTTCTAGGCACCGAGCTCCAGTGAACACGGGAGGCCTTTTTCCCATTGTCCTGGAGTCTGTTTTGGGGTGACAGAGGCAGTGAAGGCATAAACTAACTTGAAGATTGTTCTAGAGAAGAAGGGGTGCTTTGAAGAAAGTCAAACAGGATGACAGGGCAGATGGTGACTGGAGAGAGGTGAGAGTGGTACTCATGGTGGCATCTCTGAGGAAGTGACACCCAAGCAGAGCCCTGGGAGACAAGCCGCTGTCCAGACACATGAAGACTGGAGCAAGCATTCCAGGTAGCAGGAACAGCACATGCAAAGGCCCTGAGGTAAGTGCACTGGAAGCCAGAGATCAGCTCTCTCAACTCCACATGACCCCTCTTCTGCTTGCAGTCTGGAGAGCTGAAGCAGCATTACCCAGAGGCCCTTGCAAGCTAAGGGGACCCATGCTGGTATACCTGCACAAGACCGGAGAGGGGAGGTGGCACCACCTCTAGGGTCTGTCTGGATCACTGAGCAGTCTCTGCCCTCTGGCTGGGTCCCACTGGCATGCCTGCCATGCTTTCTTGAGGCTTTTCCTTGCAGGGGGGCAGGCCAGAAGGTCCAGAGACCACCCCTTCCCCAGGAGTGCCCCACTGACCACCATCCAGGGTTTTTGACGGGATGAGCTGTTGGAGGAAGTTCTCTATGTCAACTCTGTGTCACTTCCCCCTTATTGGGGCCTCCTGGACGCATCCGACTCGACGGCACTTGGCTGGCTAGCTGGAAACACCTCCTAAACAAACTCCCTAGATGCGAATCACTGTCTCGGGATCTGCTTCTGGAAAGGCCTGTGCTGTGACACAGGGACTGAGAGTTCTCTTAGCTGTTTTATTTCTCGTCTTTGTTGGCTGTTATCGATGGCCCCAACTCTTAGTGAGCACAGGCACAACAGGACAAAATGTTACCTGGTCCGGCACCGTGTCCCTGATCAACTGGGGACCAGGCTATTGAAATCCATAGGGTTCTCACTGCCTGAGTTTTGGAAGAAGGTCACCAGGTCTTTCTTCCTAGTCTCTTAGTCTGGAAGCTCCACTGAAACCTGTTCACTCTCAAAGCAACACTAGAGCCTGCAATCACACATTGGTGGTAGCCGTGTGTGAGATGCATTGGCTGGGAACTGAACTCAGGTATCACACATAAAAGGCAAGAATGCTACTGCTGAGCCCTCAAAGCCCGTCTTGTGGAGTCCAGCTTGGTTTTCCTGAGATTCCGAAGCCTTCTAATGCCTCCGAGTGAGCGAGCCCCTTTCTGATTAGAGGTGGCTTTAGAGGCTGACATTTAAGAACCTTGACAGATATTTGAGGTGTCACGATTCTTAGCACTTCCTGTTTACAGGTGAGGAAGTGGAGGCCCGGGGCTGTGGGGACACACTGCGAGGCCCGTCCGCTGCGGGGCGGGCTTCACTGACTCAGAGCCGCGTCTCTGCCACCCGCCTTGGCCCATTTGCAGCCTGCGGTCCCTCACCCTTCGGTGAATGAGCTCTCCGAGAGAGCTGAAAAGGTTAATGGGGCTCTGCCGGCACCCGGCCAACTGCCAGGTAGCAGCCCGGGCAGGCAAATCATGTAGTTCATTAGGCAGTAGATAGATGGGGACGCGACATTATCTAGCCCCTCCATTCGGGAGCAGCGTGACGGCTCAGATCCACCAGCCTGCGCCTCGGTGCTGACGACGGCGTTTGGTGTTTGCTCAGGGTGCACAGATGGGGGGGGCGGGGGGGGAGCGCCCTTCTCCACGCCTGGCCCCAGGCTGGGGTCTGGGGCTCCGGCAGGAGGCAACGCACCCTTCCCAGGAGTGATTCCCACTGTCACCAACAGTGGCGGGTGGGGCTGCTGCTGCCTTCCCCCACCCTGCCTCCTAGAGCCTTGGGAGTGAAAAGTGGGGCAACTAAGAGTGATGGGGAGCGGGTAGAAAAAGCCTGAGGCTCCGAGGACCTCAGGACCTCTGAGGAGTTCAGAGGCCCCCAGGCAGGCCCACTTCCGGGCTTCTTGCTAAAGTGAGAGAAGACAGTCCTGTCTCTGTCAGCTGCTGCCAGTTGGGTTTGCTGTAACTTTCAGCCTGAGCTAGACTTTGGGCTGTCCAGTCCATTCTGACTCATAGCAACCCTAGAGGATGCAGTAGAACTGCCCCGTGGAGTTTCCAGGAAGCACCTGGCGGATTCAAACTGCCGACGTTTTGCTTAGCAGCTATAGCACTTAACCGTACCACCACCAGCTTCATCCCTAATGTATACACCAATGTACTAGATACAGAGGAAACCCAAACAAATTCCTAAAGCATAAACATGTTACAGGACGTCCTCGTGCGTGTCCTCATCACCCACAAGTGGTCAGTCCCTCTTCTGTGCCCTGACCTTGGCCACCCCTTGGTCAAGGCAGACAACCAGATGGCAGTCTACAGGTACTGTGACCTCCCAAGGCTGGGCCTGTGGCCCAGCTCAGCGACTGGTGCTGGGAGAGACTCAAACACTGTTGAATGACAGAGTGAAGGGCATAGAGGAAAGCTTCAAGGGTCTGGTGAGACGAACTTCAGGATCCCCTCCAGGCCTTTGGGCCCCTCGTTCTTCACTGAAGTTGGAGATATGTGGGCAAAACTGGGAATTCAGCAGACGGGGTGTCACTGGCTCATCTTTGTACTTAACTCCCCCCAATTCCCTCCCCCCAAACTTGTGCGTTTGCCAATTTCCCTGGTGTAAATACTCCCAGAATGGCCAATTTCAAGCTACCAACTATTTAACAAACAGCTCACAAAGTCTCTTGAAAAGTTAACCATCAGTTCCTGGAATTCAACAGGAGTCGGTTGCAGCATAGTTCTGCTGCTTCTGCCTGCCACGTCCCTTCTCCTCCCCTCCCCTCCCCTCCCCTCTCCTCCCTTCCCCTCTTTCCCGGCTCCCCCTCCCCTCTCTGACCTCCCCCTCTCCCCTCCTCCCCTCCCCTTTTTTCCTGCTCTCCTTCCTCTTCCCCTCCCCTCTCCCCCTCCTCTCCCTTCCTCTTCCTCCCTCCCTCCCTTTCTCCCTCCCCTCCTCTGGCTCTAGTTCACTCTTCAGTCTCCTAAAGACCCATATTGCCTTGCAGGCCTGGAAGCTGAGACCCTGGTGGCAGAAGGTGGCCCGGTGTGTGTGTGCTCTCAGGGAGTAAACATTAGATGGCCCTGTAACAGAAAATGTGACCACTGAGTGACTGTGCTTTGACAGAGGGTTACAGAGTCTAGGAGGGCCCTCCTTCAGCCTTGGGTGCAGGCAGCAGGATGCTGGAGGGGTGTCTCAGCTGGGACTCACAGGGAAGGGGGGTTAATCCAGCAGGGAGGGGTGCTCTGGGAGAAGGAACCACAGCAACGAGACTGGGAGGGGCGAGGCCAGGGGGTGAGCGGTGCAGACGTCGTGCGGGGCTTGGACCTGGTCCCGGGAGCAATGGGAAATATTTTTCAGTGGGGCATGATCATTTTGGCAGAGAGCAGGGAATTAGACTGAGATGCTGCTGGCAGCAGAGGAGGGATTGCTGGTGGGTTCAGGGTCCAAACAGGGTTTGCTGCAGCCTTCTGGGGACTGTCTGGGGTGGGACTGAGGAAGGTCATCGCAGGCGGAAGGTCCAGCCAGACTCCACGACAGATGCCAGGAAATAGGAAGAGGACACGCTGAACTTTGGGGAAAGAGCAATTTTGTTTGGTGCCTTCTCTTCCGGGTCCCTGGTCTAAGCTTGGCCCTATGCCCATCAGACAGTTTGAGACTAGTGGGGGTCCTGAAGTGAGGGGTGTACTGAGGATACCCCACAGCACTGGCAGAGGGGAACCTGGAGTCTCAGCTTGAGCCTGAGAGGCCTTTGAATTCCAGGGTGGAAAATGGGCTGGAAGTCCAGCAACCTGGAATCTGTGTCTAGGACTCTTCACCACAGTAGGGCTTGGAGATGTTTAGGGGAGGCTGCAGGATGAAGGGAGGACAGCTGGGGCTGTTGTCCTAGGCACGTGGACACAGTCACTTCCCAGGCCAGACAGGTACCCAGGATTAATAAGGCCACCACACGCTCCCGGCGTGCGCAGCTCAGCCAGCCCGGCTAAGCGACCCATCCATCAGCTGCTCTAATAGCTCTGCGGGCTGCTGCTCCCCCCGCGGGCGGGCAGGCGGCTCCGGGAGAGCACCCACTGAGGGGGACGCTGCCACCACTGTTAACCAGCGTCATTATGAAGTCTGGATGGAAAGAGATGCTTATCGTTAATGTTAAGTGAACAGAGCAGGGTCCCTGCCTGCATCTGCGTGTGCGTGTGCGTCTGTGTGTGCAGCCACCTGCCCAGCGTGGAACAGTCTGCCTGGAGATGGGCTGCGTCCCTTGCCCCTTGTGGGACGGGGGCAGGAAGGGGCCAAAGGGGAGGCTTTTTCACATCCACCACTGCAGTGAGCAGTATTGACTCATTACCCTTCTATGACACATTTCTCCTTATTTTTCTCATCAGTAAAGGAAGAAGTGCAACATCGGATAGGTGGGATCATTTCAAAGTACAAAGAAGAAAATTTAAATCTCCAGAAGGCCCCCTAGGCAGACAACCTTAGTGGATATTTTGCAACACAGTCTCCCTAGGTGTTTCTTGTGTGAAGATACATTTGCTTCTCCTTGTTGTTTTTACATAAAGCTCTGCTCTTCATCCCCCTTCCCCACTCCAACCCCAAGTAGCTCTAAGGAGGGCTAAGGTGAAAGACCCTTCCAAGTGTGGTTTTCTGTGGCCTAAAATGGCAAGGGAAGTCCTGGAAAGGCATTATTTGTGGGGGAACAGCATAAGCAAATGCCCTGTGGCAGAAACACAGATAAGGAGGGGCCAGGCAGACAGTGGTTCAGCTCTGGAGATGCTGTTTGCTCTTTTTCTCAGAGTGGGGACTTCGTGCCCTGTGCCCAGCTCCCTCTGCAGAGGAGAAAGGCTGCCTCCTCTCCCTGATCACTGCTCAGTCTTCCTGGACACTCTAGTGCTGCTTCCTCCAGGAAGCCTTCAGTGATTTATCTGACCCAGACGACTGGCCTCCTCCAGAGCTTCCCCTGCAGCACTCATCCCTTTGAGATGCTAAATTCATGTGACTTATTAATTCAACCCCTTTCCTCCACCAGACTGGAGGACCCAGAGCTGGGCTGTTTTGCTCACTATGGGTTCCAACATCAAGCACAGTGGTGGCTAGCACACAGCTGGTCATGCCAGCAACTGTGTTGAAGGAAGGTGCTCAGGGTCTCCATGACACATCAACCCACTTTTCACGTAGGAAGACTGAGGCCCCTTCATGCTGGGTCTGTGGACCAGTCCTGCAGGTCAGCTCTCCCCTTGGCTGACTGTTTTGTTGCAAAGTTCTGGGTATCAAGATGAAGTTTCTAGAGACTGTAGCTTTTCTCTCTTTCTTTCTTTCTTTTTTTTCTGGTGACCTTTCCATGTAATTAAAAGGCATCTATTCCAGGAGACGAGGCGGCCGGAAGCCGAGGCGCTGCTCTCTGTGTGCGTGCACGGAAATTTATTGTCTGGAACACACAATTCCTCTCGAGGCTCCTTCAGCCAAAACACACAGCCCTGAGGCCCTCCTCCTGCACACCCACCTTGTGTGCCATGCGCCCCCCTTCTCACCCATCCTCTGCTGGTCCTGCCAGTTGGGGTGACGCTGCTGTGTTTATTTATTTATATGGGAACTAGCTCTGATAAACAAACCCTGGTGGTGCAACCATTGAGTACTCAGTGGCTAACTGAAAGGATGGTAGTTCAAGTCCACCCAGCACGTCCGGGAGAGAATGTCCTGGTGACAGACTTCTGTAAAGATCCTTGCTGCCATCGAGGCAATTCTGGCTCAGACACCCCATGGACCACTGAGCCAAACACTGCCTGGTCCTGTGCCATCTTCCCAGTTGCTGCTCATGTGGAGACCACTGCAGCCACTGTGTCACTTCCTCTCAGCGAGGGTCTTACTCTTTTTTGATGACCCTCTTCTTTTCCAAGCATGATGCCCTTCCCCAGGGCCTCGTCCCTCCTGATGACATGTTGTTCAAAGGACGTGAGATGAGTGTTGACAGTCTCACTTCTAAGGAGCATCCGGCTGTACTTCTTCTAAGACAGACTTGTCCATTCTTCTGGACGCCCATGGTATGTTCAATATCCTTCACTAACACTATAATTCAAAGCATTCTTACAGTCTTCCTTATTCATTGTCCAGCTTTTGTATACACACGAGGGGACTGAAAACATCCTGGCTTGGGTTGGGCACATCTTAGTCCTCAAAGAGACATCTTTGCTTTTTAATACTCTGAAGCGGTCTTTTGTAGCAGATTGCCCAATGCAATTTGTCTCCTTTGGTTTCTTGCATGTCGCTTCCACGGGTGTTGACTGTGGATCCAAGTGAAATGAAATCCTTGACAACTTTGATCTTTTCTCCACCTATCATAATGTTGCTTATTGGTTGAGTTGTGAGGATTTTTGTTTTTTTACATCGAGGTGTAATTCAGACTGAAGGCTGTAGTCTTTGATCTTCATCCGTAAGTGCTTCAAGTCCTCTTCACTTTCAGCAAGTGAGGTCGCATCATATACATAAAACCCATTGTTGGCCACTCTTCTTCCAGTCCTGATGTCCTGTTTCTCTTCATGTAGTCCAGCTTCTTGGAGTATTTGCTTGACACACAGATTGAGTAAATCTACTAAAAGGTTACAGCCCTGAGCACATCTTTCCTGATTCCAAATCACACAGTATCCCTTGGTTCTGTTTGAATGACTGCCTCTGGGTCTTGGTCCTGGTTCCACATAAGTACAATTGTTTTGCAATATCCATTCTTCACACTGTCATCCATAATGTGTTATATCTGTTAAGATCTACACAGTCAAATGATTTTGCATTTGTCAATAAAACACAGGTAAACATCACTCTGGTATTCTCTGCTTTAGGCCAAGATCTACCAGAAATCAGCAATGATATCCCTCATTCTGTGTCCTCTTTTGAATTTACTTTGAATTTCTGGAAGTTCCCTGTCAGTGTACTGTTGAAAATATTTTTGAATTCTCTTAAGCAAAATTTTACACGCATGATACTACTGATATTGTTCAGTACTTTGCACATTCCATCGGGTCACTTGTCTTTGGCATGGGCATGAATACAGATCTCTTTCAGGTAGCTGTCTTCCAGACTTCTTGGCATAGACAAGTGAGCACTTCCAGAGCTGCACCTGTTTGTTGAAACATCTCAACTGATATTTCGTCAATTTCTGGAGCCCTGTTTTTTGTCAATACCTTCGGTGCATCTTTGACTTCCTAATTTTTCTTCAATATTTTCATTACAGAAGTTCTAAGAGTACTCTTCCCTTTTGGTTTTCTAACTCCAGGTCTTTGCCCATTTCATAATAATACTTGACTTTGTCTTCTCCAGCCACTCTTTGAAATCTTCTGTTCAGCTCATTTATTGAATTCCTTCCTTTTCCTTTAGCTACTCTACTTTCAGAGTCTCTTGTCACATCCATTTGGGTCTTTTCTTTCTTTCTTGCCTTGTAAAAACTTTTGCTTTCTTTGTGTCTGATGTCATTGGAGTCATTCCCCAACAATCTGGTCTTCAACCATTAGTATTCAGTGCCTTCAATCTATTCTTGAGAGATTCTCTGAATTAAGGTGGGATATACTCAGTGTCGTGCTTTGGCTCTCATAGACTTGTTTTGATTTTCTTCAGCTTCAACTTGAACTTGCGTACGTGCAATTGATGGTCTGTTCTGTGGTCAGCTGCTGTCCTTGTTCTGACTGATAACATTGAGCTTCTCCATCACGTCTTTCCACAGATGCAGTTGATTTATTTCTTATGTGTTCCATCTGGTGAGGTCTACGTGTAGAGTCGCTGTTTCTGTTGCTGCAAAAAGGTACTTGCAATGAATCTGGTTGCCTTGCAAAATCCTATCATGTGATCGCCAGCATCGTTTCTGTCACTGAGGCTGTATCTTCCAATTACCAATCCCCCTGGTTTCCAGCTTTTCTGTTCCAGGCACCAGTAATTATGATTGTATCTTGATTGCATATTTAATCAATTTCAGACTGCAGAAGTTGGTAAAAATCTTCCTGTGTTTCATCTTTGGCATCAGTGGGTTGGTACATAGATTTGGGTAATAGTCATGTTCACCGGTCTTCTTTGCAGGCATATGGCTATTATCCTATAACTGATAGGCTGTGTATGCTTCAGGATAGATCTCAAAATGTTCCTTTTCATCCTCTGCTTTACCAAGCATCATGCCCTTCTCTGGAAAGTGGTCCCTCTGACAGATGACATGTCCAAAGCATGTGAGATGAAGTCTCACCATCCTCACTTCTAAGGAATATTCTGATTGTACTTCTTGCAAAACAGATGTGTTCCTTCTTCTGGCAGTCCATGTAAAGACTATAGCCTACAAAGCCCTATGGAGAAATTCTACTCTGTCACATAAAGAAACTATGAAATAGCACCCAGTAGCACCCAATCATTTCAAGGGCACTGAGTCTGGTGACTCCCATGGGTATATGGCTTGCACAGCCTATCACCACATACCCCAGGGTGCCATGGGTAGGCAGGGGGCTTCTCCACTGTCCCATGGGGTGGCAGGTCTTTGGGTTTGTGGATTCCAGTATTGATCTGACACAGGCCCGGTGCCGGGGCCTAGAACCTGGGAGTACTCAGCACAGCCTGCTGGAGTTGGAATTGAAATCTCAAACCCATGTTCCTTCTTGACCTGCCCTTTGGGGACCCTCTCCCTCCCCTAGAACAGGACCCCTTGTACCATCACTTGTGTGTGAGCAGCCCAGCCCAGAGTCTCCACCAGGAGACTCGGGTTCGAATTTCAGTAGCTTCATTAATTTGCCATGTGCTGCAGGACAGATGTGGCCTCTTGGGACTTCACTTTGCTTCCCATAAAAGGGTGGGAACACAGCACTCTCACTCAACTCTGGATTTGAGGAACACTCTCACCCAACTCCAGAGCTCAGAGTCTCTAAAGTACTGGGACATTCATGTCACTTATCTGTGCCTTCCCGGAGTTGGCATCTGTGGGTCACTGCCCCCTTTGGCTCTGGACAGTGCTTCTGGGTTAACAGGCACCCTCCCGATGCTGGGCCCCAAGGTGGAGGGCTGGGTGGTCTGTGGCCTGAGCCCCAGCCCGGCCGAGTCTCCACCCCTTGGCTCAGGGCAGCTGCAGCTGCTGAGGATAATACAGGCCCTGGCGGGGGCCCAGGTCCCCTAAGCCATGGAGAATAATTGCAATTTAGCAAGTTCGTCAAATCTGCCCGAGGCAGGAGCCCAGGGCTGCATCTGTGGCAGGGAAGGCATCCCAGCCTTCCTGAAGATCTTGTCCACCTCAGCCTGCTGCTTCCCACAGGCCAGCCTGGATTAGGCAGCTGGGCGCGGGTGGAGACAGGGGACCAGGGGCCTCAGCCAGTGGAGCTCTCGGCCTCTCAGCCCAAGCGTCACTACATGGCCCCCATCCCATCCTGTGCTGTGGGTCATGGAGGTGGTGGCCGTGGCTGCACAAACTCAAAATCCAGGAAGGAGGACTGATGGAGGCGGCCGTTCTGATGGGATCCTGGGTGGCTATGTTGATGGGGAGGGGTCTCAGGCAACTCAGGAAGGGGGCAAGTGGAGCAAGGCTCACAGCTGAGACCTGTGTGAATGAAAGGGAGGCCAGTGGATCCCTGGTGGCCAGAGACAGGAATGCAGATGGTCAGGAGGAAGAAGGTTGCAGGCGTGCCCCTCAAGGAAGGAGGGTCTCTCTGAGGAGTGGGAGTGACTGCGGGTCTCAGGAGTCTGTTGAGCTGGGGCAGGGAAGGCAGGGAGAACCAGGAGGCCTCAGCAGGCCACCCTCCCCACCCTCTCAGCCAGGATGCCAGAGCCACTTCCACAGCCCAGAACTGAGTGGGCCCCTTCTCCAAGAAAGACGGTATAGGCCTCACGAACCCTGGCGTCTTTGGGCCGAAATGCTCCCTGAGGCCCCTCGGGGTGCAGCCCAGGCTGCCAGGGCATGCACAGAATCCCAGAGTGCCCCCAGCGACTTGATTACCTAGGGGCTGAGGGAACCAACTTCTCGCTGGGAGCCTGTTCATTAGCAGAACTGTTCCTGGGCCCAGTGCTTCTGGAGGCAGGAAGGGTGGCCCACGTGGGGTCTCTCTTCAAAGCTAAGTCTCAGGGCTTCTTTAACCTACTCCTTGCAAAATGTGCTTTAGTGCCCTCCTCTGAATGGGAGTCTGCTGTGAGTCTCCCCCCAGAACTAAGTGTTAGAGCCTCAGCGGTGGTCTGTAGCTAACTCTAACCTCCCCAGCAAAGAGCGCTGTGCTCCTGTTGATCGAACCTTTGGTGGCTGCGGTTTTACCGGGTGGACCCACCTGACCGTGGAGTGCTGCAGAGTCCTGTTGGTCACAGTGGTTCAAACAGGGGGAGGAACAACAGACCCCAGGAAGACTAAGGCACAGAGAAGCCAGGCCCTGCTGAAGTCACACAATGCATCGACAGCCAGGCGGAGAGGAGAACGCCCTGTCCACTCAGCCCTCTCTGCCTCCCTGAGACCTCTCGGCCACGACTCCTGGAGGCAGTGTGTGTGCAGGGAGGGGGTGGGGGCCCTGGCTGTGGGTGCTGCCAACTCTTCCAGAGAAGCAGCAGCACCAGAGACTTTGAGGCCAAGGTCCTGCCCAACTGACCTCGTCCAGCGAGGCCTGCAAACTCCAGGTGTTCCCAGAGACTTGCTGGGCCAGCACATTCCTTTCTGCTGAGGGAACTCCCCGGCCGGCCAGCGAGTGTGAGAGGGGCCGCTGCTCAGGGAGCTGGAGGGGAGTTGGGGGTGGAATCTGCTGGTGGGAAACAAGGGACAACTCCCTCTGTCAGAGGCTACTGTACCCTCACTGCGGTCGGGGGCCTTAATTAAGGAGGTAACTGTCAGGCCTCCTTTCCAGAACTGTCGGCAAGTCACTAAGGACCTGCTCACAGTCAGACCAGCCAGGTCTAAAGAGCCAGGTACTGGCAGGCCTGGGACTTGAACTTACATCTGAGAGATGTGATAAGGGCCACACTTTCTTCGGGTGGTGACCTTTGCTGCACTGCCACTGGCCTGAGATGCAGTTGGGAGACTCCAAAGGGCCTAGAGCCTGGTGGGATGCCCCGAGGTTTCAGGTGGGGGTTCCTGTCTCTGCTTCCAGCCGCCTCTGACCCAGGGCTCCCATCTTGCCCTGGCCTGGCCTCAGCCAGAAGCTCAGCGGGTATCCCTCAGGCAGGCCGCTGCCGCAGAGTGCTGGCCCGTGGCCCTCAGGTTTCCACCAACTAATAATTTTTACAAACCTCCAGCCTCATAAAAAAGTGCACAGTGGCCTTAACAAGCTTGGCTAAGGGCCGTGTGGGAAAGGGAAAGAGCTGAGCGGGCCGGCCAGCTTGGTCAGAGGCCACTTCCTGCCTCTACTGGGGACTGCCCCAAAGGCTGAGACCCGCACACGTCCCTCGGCCCTCTGGTGCAAGCCAGCCTCCGGACGTGATTCCGGGGCCCCTGCTGCTGCCTGCCGTGTGCCCCCCACACCCCGGGGCTCCCCTCGGCAGTGCTGCTCCCTCTTTCTGCCTGGAGTGCCTTTCCTGTCCCTCCATCAGGAGTATCAGGGACAATGGATATGTCCCTATCCAGGAGGGAATCCAAGGCTCTGGAGGAGTGTGAAGTGGTGCACACCGAGAGTGACATTATGGAGTGAGAAGGCCCTGCTGGGACCCCAGAGGAGCAGTGTGTGATCCCTATCTGATCTGATACTCTTGAAGAAAGGGGTGGAGGGGGGCATTTCAGATGTAGACAAGTGCCAGGGCAAAGGTGCCAAGCAGGGAAGGCATACCACCTGCCTAGGTGATGAGGAGGAAGCCAGCACGCGGGCTCTGGAAGGAGAGGGGATCTCCGGGCAGGGTTGGCTCTGACCCCGAGAGCCACAGAGGAGCTGGCAAAGGCGGCCGTTTTGAGCAAACGCATCCTTGGGGGTGGACTGGGGCCAGGAAGAGCTGGGATTCGGGGTCCAGACAGCGGCTGAGGGTAGCCAGGCAGGGTAGGGGGTGACTGGATGAAGAACTGGGTGGGTTGAGAAAGTGGGTGGGCCCTGGAGAGAGTTTTTTGAGGCAGCATTTTAAACACTAGAGGTTACTGGATCGCAGAGGAGACGGAGAAACAGTCGTGGAGGCCGGAGACCACCTTCCTCATTCACTTCCTGCCCCCAGGAGGAGGGCTCCTAACTTGGGGGCACGGCTTCCGGGTTGGCTTCCGACCCCCGAGCGCAGGGGCCCATCACTAGGGCGCGGGGCGTCTTGGTTAGCCTCTGTCCCCCATGAGGAGGGCTCGTAGCTTGGGGGCCGGTGCACGGGGTGGGTCTCTGAGACGCAGGTGGAGCCCGGGCGTCCGGGGGCACGGAGGCTCCGGGGGAGACCGCGCGCTGAGGCGGGGAGAGGGCCGTCTCGAGCGGGAGCCTGACCGATGGGCCACCGGCAGGCCAGCGGGCTCCGGCCCTGTACCGAGCGTGCGCTCCATCACGCTGAAACGCCAGAGGTCCGCAGAGTCATCCTTTACCTGCGGCTCCCTTGGCCGCTGTGCAGTCGGTAAGCCGGAGAGCCCGACGCACGGTCCCCCTCTTCCCTCAGGCTCCTGATGGGGGCTATCCAGCCGCAGGGCACCCACCAGCCTCAGTGTCCCCATCTCTGTTTACAGGGAGGACATGGGCGATGGGAAAGCGAACCTGAGGCGTGTCCACCCCGAATCCCAGTTGAAGGCTTTCACTGTCGGGCGGTGGACAGGAGAGGACCTAGAGGCTCACCTGCGCCAGGCCTTGAATTCAGAGGAGTCAGGGGCCATGACTCATCAAGGATCTGTCGTCAGCTGGCCCCCAAGAGAGGCTCATGGAATTGAGGGTGCAGCTGGGCTCACAGGGAGGGGACTGTGAGAGCCAGAATCCCCTCTGCCTCTCTCTGCAGGCCATCGTGCCTCTGTGCCTCGGTTTCTCCCCTGGAAACCTTCCTCAAGGGCCAGTTAAGGGTCCTGGGTGTGCTGCTGGCTTCATACAGGGCTTTTTACCATGTTTTGTGATCTGTCTAGTGCAGAGCCTCAGGAAGGCTGCACGGATAGCATCTTTCTGCCCCTCTCTGTCCAAGCTTGTTGCTAAGAGGCACCACTGTAGGGACAGGCCTTCCAGTAAAGCCTAGGTCCAGTCTCGGAGGGTCCCTCCCCAAGCTCTGGGCAGAGGCTGGCTCGCCCTGGCCTGGGGAAGAGACTGCAGAATACAGTGTCCTGGGGACGTGCCTCCAGCCGGAAGTCCACGTGATGTTCCCTGACAGCCGCCCACCCATCCAGGCTGCAGAAAAACACAATTATCTGATGTTCCAGCCTCTCGCAGCCCCCTCAGCCCTGGGACATCGCAGCCGCTTCGGAGACCTGACTCTTTCTGGTTGTCTGGCTGACACCAGCCTTTGGAAAACAAGCAGGTGGGGGGTGGAATTCATTTCCTGAAATTGAATGTCATGTCAAAAAATCACGTCAGGATTGCTTGCCAGAGGGGGAGGAGAGATGGCCACTTCTGCCTCCTGATGTTCGGTGGCAGTGCACCATTAAAATCTTTCATTTTCGGTTCATCTGTATGAAATACCCATCTCTGTAGCTCAAACCTGCTTGTATACAGCCTATTTTGTACGGTTCCATCTAAGGGAAGTAACTGACGATGGTGCTGGGGAAGGGGAGAAGCCTATTTTCTGGCGACACGGTGCTGCTGCGTCTCATGTTGCGTCGTTTTGCACCTAATGAATGAGCTGATGGTGTCATTTTGGTGACACAACCGCAGTGCTAGGAAGCTGCGATGAAATGATTGGGAAATGTGAAAATAATACACACAAAAACCTAGGAAAGGGTTGATGGTCTTTGTGGTTGTTAGGTGCTGCTAGGTTGGTTGCTCCGAATCCTAGCGACTCTGCACGACAGAAGCAAACCCTGTCTGGTCCTGTGCCAGCCTCCCAGTTGTTGCTCTGCTTGAGCCCAGGGTTGTGGTCACTGTGTCAGTCCCTCTAATACCCTTTAGTCAAGCATGTGGCCCTGGCAATCTGCTGCTAAGCAGAAAGGCATTTTCCTGAAGATGTGGAATGCCGTGTGAACAAGGCTGCAATATAGTGTGGTTTGAAATGAGAAAATGCCGTACTCGTTCACTAACATGTCGCTGGAGCTTAAAGGTGCCTGTTAAACAGTTGTGATTCATAGGGTTTTCACTGCCTGACTTTTGGATATAGATTGCCAGGCCTTTCTTCCTAGTCCGTCTTAGTTTGGAAATTCTGATGGAATGTGCCCACCACAGGTGACACTGCTCGTCTTTGAAATACTGAAATACAGATATGTCCAGCATCCCAGTAATGCACAGGTCACCACAGTACAACAGAGGGACAGATGGGAGAAAGTCATCGGATTTAGGGCTGGAAGATGAACCCCCAGTGTGGCAGACCCCGGAACTGGACCATGGCTGCAACCATGGACTTCAGCAGACCAGTGATCCTGAAGATGACACACAACTGAGCAACATTTTCTTCTGTTGCACGTGGCATCACCGTGAGTCAGCGCTGACTCAATAGCAGCAAGCCACCGTTGAACAGTACCTTTCAGAAAAGGATAATAATCCAGGGATAACTAAATTGACAAGGAGCAGAGGGGTGTGGAAGATTCGAGGTGCTTCTGTGGAGAAGAGGCCTCCGGGCAAATCCGGCCAGGCTCCTGCCCAAACCCCTGGGGTAAACACCATCCAGGCTGACCCTTCCCGAGAGATTTCCCTCCAGGGACTTTTGACTTCGGGTTAGTCCCTCTGCAGTCCACTCTGTCTCACTCTCCAAAGGGGCGATGAAGTGTGTGTGGGCCTAGAGCGTGTGCCTGGGCACGTGCACACGCTTTTAAACCTAATCAGCGAGACCGCAGGTGATCATGAGGAGAATGGCCCAGACAAGTTGGCTCGGAGAGGGCCGTGGCTGTGGAGGGCAGAGCGCAGGAACGAGGTGCTGGGTGGGACACGGAGCACGGCAGGCTCCTCGCCTTCTCTCAGAGTTGGCTTTAATGCTTCCTGCTCTTGTCCTTTTATTTTATTTTTTTTAAACTCAAGAAGAGAAAAAAATCATGCTCAGTTGCTGCTCAGACTGCAGAGTTGACTCCTGTCTTCCAGCTCTGCATTGAGGCCTTGGGCCCCTCTGGCCCTCCCAGGGCCCACTGCAGTCCTCTTCCAGGCCTCGCTGATGGGGTTACCGTGTGACATCTGGAAGCTGGAAGGTGGAGGGAGGAGTTAGGGGCCACACTGCGGGAAAGAGCTGGCCAGCCAAGGGACATGGAGGCTGCTCTGGGCACTGGGGTCCACCCCAGTGAACCACACCCTTGACCCCTGATGCTAAGGACACCTATCTTCTCCCACTGTTGTCCCCAGCTCCTTGAGAGGAGTAGGGCTGGGCACCCATTTTTGCAGCTACTTCCTTGTGGTTTGGGGTGTCAGGCACCCTCCTTTCTCTCTGGAGGCCTTGAACAAGGTATCCCCATGGGGCCCCAGGGTAAAGGAGGACTCAGGCACATTCCTCCCCCACCACGCTCCTCTTTTTGGCTTACCTCCTGGCTCTGACATGTGGGACCTTTTGATTCTAAGGGGGATGGATTAGCCACTAGGCAGAGATGACCTTCTCTGTGTAGGGAGGCTGCTAGCAAGTCAGGGAGGGTCAGGCAGGACAGCTCGCTCCCTTGGTCCTGTTGGGTCTCCAGGAGGCCCCATGGCCTGCAAAGGTGAAGCTGGAATCAGGCAGTGATGCACATGGCTGTGGGAGCCCGGATACCCACTACCAGATGGAAACTCAGACCAGGAAGGGGTGAGGCACTGGGGAGCGTTTGGAGGCAGCCACCCAGGGGGGTGAGGCCAAGATGGGTGTTGGTGCAGGGTCTGACAGTTTCCAACATACCTGTCTGCACTGTGAGAATGCAGTGAGGAGGGGGTTTCTTCCTCCTGGATGGGCACTAAGCTATCCATCCAAACCTCCTCTAACTGTGAGGCCCCTCACTTGCAGCCCACGGGATTAAAGGATTCAGCCCTCAGTCTAAGCCTTCTCCCCCAGACCCTGCCTTCCTCCAGCCTTGCCAACGGCTTCCCTTACCTGTCCTCTCCTCCAGGAAGACTTCCCTGATCACATTCCTCATCAAGCTTCTCGTCTACCCTTTCCCCCACTCACCTAAAGGTTGGGAGTTTAAGTCTACTCAGGTACCATGGAAGAAAGGCCTGACAATGGGCTTCCATAAAGATTGGAGCAAAGAAAACCATATGGAGGAGGCGTTCTACTCTGTGATTCAACGAGTCACCACGTGTGAGGGACAAGACCGAAGGGCAGTTAACAGGAAGCCCAGAGCAGAAGTTAAAGGCCTGAGAAGGAATGAATACTTGGGCTTCCAGGAGACATGTCTCTGCCAGGCTTGGGGTGCCAGGCTTGGGGTCCAGAAGCGGCAGCCCACCAGGGGTAGCACAGGCCTCCTCTAGTTTATTCTCATGCCCCCTCACCTTCCCTCAGAAAGCCACCACTGCGTCTCAGATGTCTGCAGCCGGTCCTGCTTCTCCTCGCCTCCCTCGGAGTGGCCTGATTTAGGGGCCGCCTGGCTCCAGCCTCAACCTTGGGGGAATTCATTGCTCCGTTGTGGTGGGAGCTGAGGCTGGCAGCAGGTGGGCAACCTGCAGAGCGAGCCCCCTGCCCTGGCCAGGCCCACCCACCTTGAGCCCCGAGGGTGTGCAGGGCAGGGCCGGCTTCCCCCTCCAGCTCCTGCATCAGTATTCTCCGCACGGTGCTCTTGTAGAGCAGTGACTCACACACTGGCTGACTAATTTGAAAGTAAGCTGTTTTTGCTGCAAGTAGGAAGGTTCAGTGAATCTTAAAAACTAAGCGATGGAGATTTGATTCCTTGTTCTAGACCTTTCTTTCTGCTGGGAAGGCGGTTCTGTCACAGCCCATTTGTGATAACAGAAATGTCTTTCCTGTGTCTGTGCTTCTGCAGCAGATGTGGCTGGGGAGCGGTGGGCGAATGGGGACTCAGAGGCTCAGCTTAGCCTTCCCAGCCCGGGCGACCCCTGCCTCTTGGTAAACATCCTCAAGGCGGTGGGGATGGCATCTTAAGGAGGATAGATTCCTCCAAGGGTGCCCCCACCCTACAGGTGTCCATTAGGTGATGTGGCCACTGAGGCCTAGGCTGCATGTCCTCAAAGCCATGGGTCTATCTGTCCCCCTGCTAGCGTGCGTACACAGGGGACCTGACCCTTGAGTCCTTGGCAGGGTTGGTGGGCTGCAGAGACGATTGCCTTTCCCCAGACATTGGGAACTTGCTCTATGACAGACAGTGTTGCTGCTGCATTTTACTGACAAGTCGCACAGAGGCACAGAGAGGTCAAACAATCTATCTAAGGACACACAGTTGTTATGTGCAGAAGTTGGAATTCAAATTCAGCCTGGCCATCGCTCTTCCCTACCCTGAGTGAGGACATGAGGACAAGACCACACAGGCTGGAGGGGAGACCTTTGTCCTTGTCTTGCAGGAAGGGGGGAGCCATGAGTGGTCTGAGACAGGGAGACAAGAAGCAGATCTGAATGCATGGAAGAAGGAGAAAGTCCCTCAAGCAGAGGGTGGCCAGAGCCAGGGGGTGGAAAAGAGAGGAGCATGGGATAGGTTTAAGATGTACCTTAGAGGCAGACCCTGCAGAATGCTTCCTGCATTCATTGTGGGGCGGGGAGCAGAGAGGCATAAAGTAACCCCTAAGGTTCTGGGATGCAACATACTTCCAGTCTCTGTCTCCCAGGTACCCTCCAACTGTACACACCCCATGGGCCCTCCTTCCCCCTCAGCCCTGGCTTCCTTTATCTTCGCAGAGCCTGTCCTCATACGACACACTGTATTGAGTCTTGTCCATCTGCAGTGCACACAGGGCTACTTTCCTGAGACAAAGCATTGACCCTCTCTGCCCAGGCTACTTCTCAGGGCAAGGCGTTTTTTCAGCTGGGGGAGACCAACACCTGCCCCCCTCCCTTGCTGCCTCTGTGGCCTTAGAAAGGGACATTGTAGAGGCAGGCAGGGACCCGAGCTTGACTGTCCACATTCCCCTTCATCAGCTGTGTGTCTCGGGGGAAGCTGTTTAAATACTCAGTGCCTCAGTTTCCCCGTTGTAAAAACTAGTTGCCATTCAGTTGATTCTGACTTTGGGGGACCCCATGGGCGTCAGAGTAGAGCTGCACTCCTTCAGGTTTTCAATGACAGATTTCTCAGAAGTCGATCACCAGGCATTTCCTCTGAGGTACTTCTTGGTTAGCAGTTGAGTGTGGCACCCTTTGTCACCACCCAGGGACTCCCTTCTTCTGCAAAGCGGAAGCCCTGATGGCATGTGTATCGGGGGGCTTTGCAGACACTGGCTTTTGCAGGGCTCACAGCAAGCTTTATCACCAAGGCTTGAGTGATGCTTGCATGGATGAGTACTTCTTGTGTATTAGGACAGGCACAGAAGGAGTGCTTGGCTGTGACATTTCTTCTTCCTGTCTGTGTGCCTTTGGGCCCCTAGTTCTGCTTCTCTGAGATGCATCTTCTTGGTCTGCAAAGTGATGATAACCCTGGTCCCCATTTCCCAGGGAAATTGGGAGGTCTTGGCAAGGCACTTGGCACGGGGCCTGGCACCTTCTAAGTACCCTGTTACTGCGTGCTGTGATGATTATGAAGTGGCAAGGCTGACTGGGCACCCAGCCCGGACGAGCTCCCCGCCCCCCACCCACCTCCTCCGCCACCACGTCCCCTCCCCTGGAAGCCATCTCTCTCTGACAGCAGAAGGATGGGCAGAAAATTGAAAAACTTCATCAAACTAGTGCCTTCGTCTCTCAGAGCCTTCTCCCTCCCTTGGCAGAAACACATGCCAGAGAGATAGCATCCTCACGGATAGGTTCCCCGAAGTCAACCCATTACAAGAGCAGACACGCTTGGTGATAAGAGAAACCCGTGAGTTCTTAATATCCTGCCTGGCATTCGAGAGGAATGAATGAGGCGCACAGGCGAGACAGCCTGGCTGCAGAGATTCTGCCGCGGCCCTTGGTCATCCATCAGCCCCTGTGTGAGGAGGTGTCTCTGGCCTCAGGTTTGGGAAATATGGTCGCCATAGGGATGGAGTCAAATGCATCCTCTCAAAAATAGATCTGCTTAAAATTCATTAACTTAGACAACTCCACCAGCAGAAGCAATCAATTCTTTGAACTCTGTAATCACGGCCCTCACGTACTCTCTTGCTTAGTGCCCGTTAAGCTAATAAAGGCTGTTTGGCTCTGAAGGGGGGGAAACACGTCTTGGAAGGGGCGACTCAAGAGGGCGTGAGGTGGGAAGTCAAGCCGTGATGCTTTGCAGCCAGCGAGCTGGGACCCAATTACTGGGGAACGTGTGTGTCTCTGGAGTAGGTCACTTATCACACCCACAGGGCCGGGGGCCAGCCAGTTCCTGCCAGGCGCCAGGCTGGGGCTGAGAGTTCGGGGAATTGAGGAGTGGTCCCTGCTCCCAGGCAGCCAGTTAAGGGAGGAGAGATGGGGACAAGTGTCAGGATCACTCTTGGTGATCTCATCTGCCCACAGCAGTAAATTCCACTTAGTGGCTGATGGGTCCAAAATTTACATCTGCAGGCTGGCCCTGGCCTTAAACTTCAGGCCCTGCTGGCTGGACTCCTGCCAAAGCGGCACCCTCGCTGGAGGCCAAACGATTGCTTGCGCTTGTTGCATCCAGGACGCAGACATCATCTTTCCTGGCCAACTGTCCCCCAGTAGCTGGTCTGTTTTAGATTCCTCCGGAAGTTTAGATCAGAGTTGAGGGGGCCTCTTTGCTTCCTTGCTCTCTCTCACATCTCACATTTAACCCTGTGGAGTATACCTACGCCAGCGTGCCAGATTCCAACCTCATCCTTGTGGCTGCTGTGGCCCAAGCCGCATGGACGGCCCCAGAAGGGCAGCAGTCTCTCCCTGCATCTGCCCTGGCTGTGTTTCCTGACACTGACCTGATAGCGGAGGCACGCTGTGCTCCTGTGAGCCACACAAGCCTGGGACAGGGTGCATGTAAGAAGGCAAGAGGGGTGTGTGACAAGGCCAGAGTAGATGGACTAGGAAGACACCACAGCCTGGACAGCACTCTGGGCACAGCTATGGCCATTCATGACTGGTATACTTTGCTTACCAAGCTCATCCAAGCCACACATAGGAAACTAGGCAAGAGCAGAGATGTCATGCAGACACAACTTTGCATCCTGGGTGGTCTTTGAGGACGGTCAGTTAAGTCTGTGATCTCATCCTGCCTGCATAAAGTACTATACACCTCACTGCTGAATATCCCTACGGTCACCTCTGAAGTACGCCCCTTGGAAAGCTATGTACTGACCCCAGCGCCTAGTTCACCCTTTGGAGCAACTTTGAAACTCTTTTTCTGGAATGGCCATCAGGACTGTCATCGTATTACCTTTGATGTCCTGAAGGTCATCCAAATGTCTTCCTTTCAATGTTTCCTTTATCTCTGGGTAAACAAAAAGTCACTCGGGGCCAGATGAGGTGAGCAGGGAGGGTGTACCAATACAGTTCTTTGTTTACTGGCTAAAAAACTTCCTCCCAGACGACTATACAATGAAGTTTGCAAACCTGCCACTGTGGGCAATGGCCATTCCAGAAAGTTCCAAAATTGCTTTGAAGGGCAGGTGAGGCACTGGAGTGGGTGCACCGTTTTCCAAGGGGTGTACTTTGAAGGTGACCACAGTGGTATCCAGCAGTGAGGTACTTAGAGCTCTTAGAGCAATCGGTTGTTCTAACTCGTAGTTGGGTAGCGGTGACAGTCACCAATGCTGAACTAGGGCTTACTCGGTGCCAGGCGCTGATTCAGGCATTTCTGCATTCACACACATTCCCAGACTCTCCCAGGAGCCGCTGAAGAAGGTGTTGCTATTACCCTTCTTTTACAGATGGGGAAATGAAGGCACAGGAAGATTTAAGTAATCTGGCCAAAGTCACACAGCTTGTGAGTGGCAGAGCAGGGGTTCAAGCCCTGCGAAAGGTGCCCCACACATGAAGGTTGAGCAGATAAATGCAGTGGGGTCGCCATCACAAGCCTCTGACTGGGGCCAGCTACACTAGGGGGTGGTTGGCTCTCTTCTTCCCACCTTGCTCCTTGGCCTCGTGAGGAGGGAAGAATGTGCCCATTCATTCATTTGTCAAACCCTAAATGAACACCCAGGCCCTAGAGACTCGTAGCGTTCTCAGACACTGCTCCTATCCTCGCTGAAGCTACCACCACGCCAGCAAGATGTATCCATGCAGTGTCACAGAAGTTAGGAGCCGTGTTCTGGGGCCTGGGGTAGGGGGAGAGGGCGGGCAAAGAGGCTGCAGCCCACCGAGCTGTGGGCAGGAGGGGTACTGGGATCTGCGTCCCTCTGTTCCTGCTGGCGCTCAGGGTACCCACCTTGGGGGGTGTCCATCTGAGGCCCCTACTCTCAGTTTTCCTCTGCTCCTCTTTCTCTCTCATTTCCAGTTTATCTGGCCATGCTGGGTATCCCTTCCAAAGCCCCCTCAAGGCCTCTGTGGGATGAAGCAAGGATAAGCAGTATCAGTGCCATCAGCAGGGGCAAGCGGGACCACCAGCTGTGCCTCCTTCCCAGCTCCGTGTGTCCAAGAGAGGACCAGGAAAGCTTGACAGCTTCACTGTTAGGAGACGTGATTCTTCGGGAGTGGCCAGGAGCCCTCAAGGGTGAGATTGTGCTCCACCCTTCCCTTCCCTGCTCTTTTCCCTGAGGTTTTCCTAAAGGAATGTAAAACGTGTGTGTGTGTGTGTGTGTGAGTGTGTGTGTGTGTCGGGGGAGGAGGTGCCTCTGAAATTTTCTCATGAGACCATTAAGCCTTGAGACACTGACCTCCGAGCCAGCCGTCTCTGTGAATCACTCCTTATCGTGAGGAGGAAAAGCCAGTCCATGCATCTTAGCCACGGGCTGCCCTTGGTACTGAAGCATTTCCCCTCACCCTCCCTGAAGGAAAACAGCCATCTGACCCTGAGTGAGGAAGTGGGGGGCTCCTTCTGCCCTACTAGTCTCACAGGGAACATCTGGACACCAGAGCAGCTTCCAAAGCCACCTCCCATTTCTTTGCGGATTTCTCTGAAAGGTGAGGGTCCCAAACACTGCCTGCCAGCAAAGCAGACCCCTCTGAGCTTGCTTCCCAACACACGGGGAGTGGGCGCACCCCTTGGGTAAGGTCACAGCTGCAGATGAAGTCAGCGGGGCAAGGCTGCGGTGCCGGCCGCCTCTTTTTGCGGCACCCTGTGGTCCACACTCCCTTGCAGAGCACACTCACCAAAAACCCCTCCCTTGGTTCGTTGCCGCTGGGTTGTTTCTGGTTCGTCACGACCCTATAGGACAGAACAAACTGCCGTATTGGGTTTCTAAGGAGTGCCCGGTGGATTTGAACTGCTGACCTTCTGGTGAGCAGCCGGGCTCCTAACCATTATGCCACCAGGGCTCCTTCAAACATCTCTCAAACCTTATCTTCCTAGATGTGAGGGGTAAACAGAGCCCCAAACAACATCCAAAGACCCCCAAATGACCCAAGTCACTAATACCCTGCCACCATCCGGGATAAAAGAACCTGGTTGGGATGTCTCACTTGAGCTGGTCAGTGAAGAGTTAGGTGCAATGGGTGAAGTGGGTAAGCAAGCTGAGGTGTGGCCACACCATGGAGTATTCTCCACCCTAATGAGACAGGATGTCCTGATGTGCGCCATGACTTGGAGGACTTGAAAACCCTGTCCTGAGTGAGAGAAGCCAGACACGAAAGGACAAACAGGAAACATCTAGAAGGGGCAAAGCCACAGAGCCAGAAGGAGCCCTGCTGGTGCAGCCGTTAAAGCACTCAGCTGCTGACAGATCGGGGGGCTGAACCCACCATCTGCTCTGAGGGAGAAAGCCGCAGCACCTGCTTCGGTACAGATCCTAGCCTTGGAAGCCTGCAGGGCAGTTCCGCTCTGTCCTGTGGGGTTGATGTCAGCCAGGATCTCAACGGCACCCAGCAACAACACAAAGACAGAAAGCAGATCAGTGGTGGCCAGGCGCTGATGAGGAAAACAGGGGTCGTGGGGTAAGGGGTATGAGGCTTTTTGCAGGGCGATGGAAATGTTTTGGAGCTAAAAAGAGGAGGTGTCTGTACAGCATTTGAATACACTAAATGCCACTGAATTCTTCACTTTAAAATGATTAATTGTATGTTATGTGAGTTTCACGTCAATAGAAAACAAAACAACAAAAAGGACAAAGAGGTGGAGTTCACGTGGGGCACCTGCTGCAGCGCTCCCTTCTCAGAACCATGCTGCCGGACTCCACGCTGGCTTGAAGTGGGGAAACTGAGGACACACCATCCATCCATCCATCCATCAGCCCACTCGCCCGTCTGCCCACCTGGCTACTGCCCATCCACCCACCCATCCACCCACCCACCCATCCACCCACCCATCCAACCACCCATCCATCCACCCAACCACCCATCCACCCACCCACCCGTCCAACCACCCATCCAACCACCCATCCATCCACCCAACCACCCATCTACCCACCCACCCATCTACCCACCCACCCATCCACCCACCCACCCACCCCCTTATCCATCCATCCATCCATCCAATCACCTACCAATCCACCCACCCACCCACCCCCTTATCCATCCATCCATCCATCCATCTTTCCATCCATCCATCCATCCACCCACCCACCCACCCGTCCCTCCCTCCCTCCCTTCCTTCCTTCCTCCCTCCCTCCCTCCCTCCCTCCCTCCCTCCATCCCTCCATCCCTCCATCCATCCATTCATCTTTCTATCCAATTAGCCAGCAAGGCACCCACCCATGCAATTATCCATCCATCCATCTGTCCATCTACCTAGTCAGACTGCCAGTCAGCCAGCCACCCACCTACCCATCCATCCGTCTACCCAGTCAGCCACCCACCCAGCAGGCCAGCAGTCTCTTGGGTCTGAACACCCCAGGTCACAGGTCTGACTGTTGCTGTGGCCTGGGCTTGCCCTCTGGGCCCCTCTTTGGCCCTGTTGGTTAGTCTGACAAGTTCACACCCACCCCAGTACTTAGAAAAGCCCCTCACAGGCTGTCTGTCAATCTTGAACCCTCAAGACCTGGCAAATTTTTTCTCCAGCTAATACTCTAAGAATTGAAGGGAAAGCCAGCTGTCACAGAATGTCACTGTTGACGGCCTTGGTGTTATTCTTCCTTTCACTCTGTTCCAGAAAGGCTTTAAAGTGGCTTACAAAGTGACACCCACACAGCAAGTTAACTTACAAAGAGAGTGGAAACTCGGACAAGAGAAACAAGGCATGATACGGCACAGGGGCCAGTGTGAAGCTGAGCAAGTGTGCAGACTCCACGGGCAGGCCCCAGGCAGGGCACTGAGCTTCCTAGCCGAGGGGAAGGGGGAGTCATGGAGATACAAGTCAAGCAAAGACTTGGGGACCATGTCTCAGAATAGGACAATGGTGTTCAGCCCTTGCACAGTTTCGTAAGGACAACTTGAGAAGGGACAGGAAGTCTTAGGCTGCTTTTTTTCTCCACTTGACCCAGTGATGACGGTCATGGCCTTGAAGTGCAGAACAATGCCGGTGGGTACGTGGACCTGTACGTCTCACGGAAATGCCCTGCCAGTAACTGCATCATCACGCCAAGGACCACACATCCATTCAGAAGAACGTGACGGAGCTTGACAAGGTCACCGGCAGGTTCCTTGGCCAGCTAAAGACCTGTACTGTCTACAGGGTCATTCACGGGACCGAGTCAGATGACTGCACTCTCCAAGGTCAAGGCCGACAACATTAGCTCAGAGGACTTCTGCTTGAGAGACTCATGGATACGGAGTGCTTGTCATAAATAAATAGCAAAACACCAAAAAGTATATGTGTGTAAATGTATATATGTGTAAGTCTCAGGCTGGAGTCTCTGTCTCTCCTGGTCTGGGGGCTGATGACAGAGGAGCAGTTTGGCTTACGGTCTCTTCTTTGGGAAGCTCTCCTCATCTCTCACTTGTTTCTGACAATCGTGGTGCCCCACCATACCCACAAGTGACCGTCTGGTGACCCAGGAGAGCCAGCTAGAGACCTTTGTAGGAATCTCAGGAGACAGGTGACTGTTGTACTTGGGCATTGCAAGCCACAGTGACCACATAAACAGGAGGGGCCTGTCCTACCTTGCATGACCTGATGGACGTGGCCATCTCTTGAAGATAGAATGAGGTCAATGTCCAGAGGAAAGCAGACTAGGTAGAAATCAAAGGTGAGAAGCCTCACAGCAACGCTGTCATCCCTGGGTTCAGCTATGCCTGACATCCTCCTCAGACTTTCCAGTTCAGTCAACCAGCCCAGTCTTCACAAAGTACTTAAAGTGAGTGTGCTGCGAGGGAAGGGATCCTTGCGTGGTGCAAGCAGTAGCTCCTTCGACTGTTAACTCAAGGGTTGAAGATTCAATTTCACCCAGAGGCGCCCTGAAAGAAAGGCCTCGGGATCTATGAGGTGTGACAAATAAGTTCATGAACTCATCCTAGAAAAAGTGCTACATGTCTCATTGCTGAATACAACTATAGTCCCCTTAGAAGCACTCCCCTTGGAAAGCTGTGCACAGAAACCAGTGTCCAGTTCACCCTTCAAAACAGTTTTGGAACTCTTTTCCTGTAATGGCCATCAAAGCTGTGATCGTATTACCCTTGATGTCCTGAGTGTCATCAAAATGTCTTTCTTTCAATGTTTTCTTTATCTTTGGGTAAACAAAAAATCATTGAGATCCAGATTAGGTGAGTGGGGAGAATGTTGCAATACAGTTGTTTACTAGCTTAAAATTCCCTCACAGATAACTGTAAGATTAAGTTTGCGTGTGTGCCACCTTGCTGTCACACGCAATGGCCATTCCAGAAAGAGTTCCGACGTTTCTTTGAAGGGTGGACTAGGCACTGGTGTTGGTGCACAGCTCCCGAGGGGAGGACTTCGAAGGTGACCATAGTGATACTCAGCAATGAAGCACACAGCACTTAGAGCGATTAAGTTCACGGGCTTAATTGCCGGACCCGGTACTTCCTAGACACCAGCCACCGGAAACCCTCTGGGCACAGTTCTGCTCTGACACACATGGGAACAACTCAACAGTAATTGGTTTACTGGCTGATGACAAAAAAGTTTGAGCTAACACACCGTTGAACACAAGCAGGCAGGGGCGTACTCTTAAGGAAACCACTGAATCTTGTTTCTCTCATTTGCGCTTTTGGTGGCCTTTGGGCTGTGTCAGATCCAGTTCTGCTTCTGACCCTGGGACCCGGCTCCCAGGTGGGCTCTTTCCACAGCTAGTGGGGCCACGGGAAGCCTGGGCTTTGCAGTCCTGGGTCAGGCAGTCAGCACTTGCAGAGTTCTCACTGTGGGCCCAGGCTGTGCGGATGTGCCTGGGGGCAGGAGGTCACAGTGAGGAACGAAACAGAGGGTCTTGACCTTGGAGTTCATGGTTTATTGGGCAAGTATCAACAGAGGCCCAAGAAGAACACACGCCCCTGCTCTCTCCCCCAGGGCAGGCCTCAGTGATGACTTAGAGCAGGAAGGAGAATTCTGCTCCTTGGAAAATGTTATTTCTTCACCAGGATGCAAAGAAGGAGGTAATCTAGACATTTCTGAAGTCTTGAATTTTTTTTTTCCAGTTGTCCTTGGTCCCTCCTCCAGGGCAGGCTTTCTCAGCCTTGGTCTAGTTAATGCGGGGTGCTGGCGAATTCTCTGTGGTGCGGCTGTCCTGTGCTGTGCAGTATGTTTAGCGGCACCCCTGGCCTCTGCTCACTGGTTGCTAACAGCATCCTCTCATTTGTGGCAACCCCCAAACAGCCCCAGACATTGTCAAGTGACCCCAGGGAGGGCAGTGGGACAAAAATCCCCCAGTTAAGAAACACAGTCCCAGAGACTTCCGCCTTCATGGTTCACAGACAGGCAGACACAGCAGAAAACGGAGATGAAAGAAGTTAATTTTCACTTTTAAGTTTCGCAATAGGCTCTGGAGTTTCACCAGCAGAGAGGGAGAGACAGCTAGGGGCAGGGGAGCGGAGTGGGGGTGCTGAGCAGGTCAGTGGAGCTCCTAGGCGACCAGGGCCTAGGACAAGAAGCCTGGTCACCTCTTTCTGAGAGTCAATGAAAACCCAGTGGATCATGGTGGTCCGGTCCACCTCCCCTCATCCAGATTGTGGGGGTGCATGGGGCTTCCGTAGTCGTGGGGGTGACTCAACAGCAGCCACCAACAGCAGCAAAGACACCGATCAAGGGTCAGGTGCCCTCCGTGGCTGCTAGCTGTGGCAGCCCCCTGGAAGTTACCGAGTCTTGTGGTCCAAGGCGGTCAGGGCAAGAACACTCAGCTGACCCCCTGGAGGCAGCTTGGCCGCCACCCAGGCCGGGCCTCAGGAGGCGTGACACGCAGAGAGACCTAGTAACACTTCTTGCTTGCCTGAGTTTGTGGCCTGAGATCCGTACTATGACACTGGGCCCCAAGTTCTCCACCACGGAGCATGACCATGGTATTTTTAGCCTGGAAATGTTTGCAGGGTAGGAATTCCCCAACACCTATAGGGACCATAGAAGAATTTCCACGTAGCAGCTGTGGGACACTCTCAGAACACTGTGAGTGCCTGTGCGTCCTCCAAGGTCAACACAGTCCGTGCGCCCACCCAGCTACGAACAAGGAAGGCAGCTGTGCGGGCAGATGGGTGGCCTCCACGCGCTACAGCCATCAGCTTGGAACAAGGCCTGCAGTTGTGGCCTGTCTATCTGTAGCTCTCTTCCTGGTGGTGGTCGGCAGGACCAGGTCACCGGGAGGCTGGACACAGGACTCCCATCTGCAAGTTTGGGGTCCTGTTGGCCTGCCAGGAATTCAGCGGTCCTGGGACAGCGGGTAGAGGCTTAGCTAACAGGTCATCACACGGATAGGGCCGGGCAGCCTCTTGGCGTTCCCCCTTGTCATGTGCAACTCAGTGGTGGTAAAGCGCTGCCCAGGAATGGACAAGGGGTGTGGACCTGAGAGGTTAAGGCCGCATCAAGGAGCAGCACTGAATCCAGCTCTCCCAGCTGAGCCCTGCTTCCTGACCTCTGCGGCCCTGCTCCAGGACATGGGGTTAGTTCGCTTTTTTCTGGGTTAATTTAGATCAGTGGCACCATCGTGCAAGGATGTGGGTTTCCAAACACCCACAAAGCTGGTGGTTGGTATCAGCTGTCAGTGTGTGCCCTCTGACCCGGGGTGATCCCACCTCCAGCAGAATTAATGTGTGCCATCCTCCCAGGAGGCCTGGGAGGGCAGTGGGACCTTAGGGCTGGGAGGGCAGAGTGTGGATCCTACCAGAGCCGGACTCTTAGGTAGGCGCCTGGAGGGGACCGCCCCTCCGCTCCCCCGTTGGGTGACCGAGGAGAGGGATGATGAGGTACTCACTCTCCACGTCCGCCGTGGGGTTCCCCTCAGTCTCTCCACCACACTGGCCTGCGTGGCCTGGAGCAAGTTCCCAAACCTCCCCAAGTCTGTTGCTCTTGAATAAAGGGCATTGCCCCTGGCAGACGGGGCAGAGTGACACCAGTCACTCACTGCCGTAGAGTCCAGTCTGACTCATAGCAACCCAACAGACAGAGTAGACCTGCCCCATAGCGTTTTCAAGGAGCGCGTGGTGGATTTGAACTGCAGACCTTTCGGTTAGCAGACGTAGCACTTACCGTACTATGTCCCCAGGGTTTCCAAACACCCACAAAGCTGGTGGTTGGTATCAGCTGTCAGTGTGTGCCCTCTGACTCGGGGTGACCCCACCTCCAGCAGAATGAATGTGTGCCATCCCCCTGTCGTGGACTTGTTCCAATATGTTGTTGGCCACCCACTATGTATTCTCAGTACCTTGCAGCCTAGGCTCACCGTCCGACACTGTACTGGACACAGCCTAGGGGGCTCAATGTCCAGTGCTGTATTGGACAATAGCCTGTTGTCAATGGCTGGCTAATTTTTGCAAATAGACTGCCAGGCCTTTCTTCCAAGTGTCTCTTGGTCAGACAGCTGTGCTGAAACTTGTTCATCGTAAGACAAAAGTGCACCTGCAATACATGTTTGCTGCTGCCACCATCAACGGCATGAGTCTGTTGTTGGGCTGACCGGTGATGGGGCAGGAAGACTTGCGGAAGTCTGTGTGTGGGCGATCAAGACAAGATGAAGGGCCTGCGTGGGAATCCTTCAAGAAGAGAGGATAAGGAGCCTGAGGTTGGGGACAAAAGCTATAGATGGGGACTCTGCATTCCACTGGATAGCTGAGGGACTGTGTTGATGCTCCTGTCCCATCTGGCTGCCCTTGGATGCCATTTGGCTGGCACTGAGTCATTGGTGCCCCAGAGCCAAAGGGAGAGGGGCACCGAGCATGTGCTCTACCTGGAGCCCAGGTGTGTGAAAGCCGGAGGGCAGGTGACAGTGGCCAGAGGCAGAGTCAGTCTGGATTCAGCTGAATAACCCTGCAGGCACTGGGCCCAGCGGGAAGCTGGCACCCCTGCAGTGGACAGAGGCTGCAGAGGGTGGGTCAGGCAGCACGGTGGAGAAGGTTGGTCTGGAAGGATTTCAGGGGCCTGTGCCAAAGCCCGTGGCAGGGCTCTCCTCACCGCAGTTTGTACCCATGTGGGGGGTCCAGTCTGTTTAAAGGAGCCAGGCTTGGGGCCCTGGAGCTCCCAAGAAGCATGTCAGCTTCCTCTTAGCCCCTGGCACTGGATCCCTACAAAGTGCCTGGCACCTACGCTAGGAGAGGAAAGGAGGCTTCCACAGTCCAGAGCTGACTGTGGAGTGGCTGCCTCAGCCTTCTGGAATTCCCAGGGGCATGTGGAGTGCAGACAGTACCAGAGGATGAACGAGAACTGCAGGGGTTCCTGCACACCGCATGGTCGTTTAGTACCACGTGCTTCTCTTGTCTACAGTCTGGAGACTAACAGAGATACCCTTTTGGCACAAGCTGGCCCCTTCTTCCTCCTGGCGAAGGGGGAGACCCCCTTCAGAAAGCTCCACGGCTGTCTGATGGTGGGATGGTGGTGGGCCTCCAGTGAACCGCGGGTGGCCTTGTTAGCAGTGAAGAGAAATAAACTCAACGTTTGCCGTATTAGAAGTGCTTGGAGCCAAAGCAAGGAAGAAGCTGAAACACAGCTGCAGGGGACTGAGGAAGGCCACCTTGAGAAGGTGAATTTGAGAAGGTGAGACCTCCGGGAAATGATGGAGACCAAGATGCCGGGGAGATGGAGCAACTTGCACAAAGAACCAAGGCAGGCAACAGTGGGGTCCTCGGGGCCCTGGGCTTGGGGGCTGAGACAGGCTGGCCTTTGTGGGTTCACTGGTCGGGGGTGGTGGCCGTGAAGACCGAAGGATGTGATGCCACTGTACTGTGGACGAAAGCCATGTGGCTTGCTGAAGGATGGGGTGTGGGTGTGAGGGCAGGCGAAAAGTCCAGGAGCCTTCGAGGTTTCTGAGTGATGGGGGTGTGGGGCTGTGTCATGGATTGAGTTGTGTGCTCCCCAAAAACGTATGTGTTGCTTTGACTCAGCTAGGAGTCCCAATAGGGTGTCGTTCCTCCTCTGTGTGTGGATCCTGCCTCTGCGACACTGATGGGGAGAATGGGCTGCGGTCGTGTTAGTGAGGCACGACTCAAGCTACAAGCCTGTGGGGTATAAGGGAGAGAGGTGAGCAGGGAGAGGGAACCTCACACCACCAAGAAGGCAGCACCAAAGTCCTTTGGACCCGAGGTTCCTGTGCTGAGATGCTCTGACTGGATCTGGGCTCAGCCCACTGGACTGTGATAACGTCTCTTGTTGAATGGACTTGTAACTACCAGGCTGTAATAATTTCTCTTATGGAATGGACTTGCAACTCATAAATGGATTTGTGGCTTACCTGACTGTGACAATAAAATTTCTCTTCACAAAGCCTTCCACTCATGGTAATTTCAGCTGGAGCAGCAGCAGGTGACTAAAACAGCGGGGGGAGCTCCCTTTGGGCACCATGAGGGCGAAAGAGGAGGTGGTGGGCACACAATGACTTCAGGAACCTGGGAGGAGCTGATCCCCGCTTCCCCAGCCTTGGTGGATCTTGGGGCTGGATCCTATGCCCCCACCGTGACAAAGCCTCCTGTCACTCCCCAACTGCACACATGCACACACACTTACACTTTCACACACACACTCACACACATGCGCACTAAATCACAAATACATCAATACTCAGGAGGGTTTTGGCGATTTTTTTTTGTTTCTCTTTCTACTTGTCCCTGTTTTCTAAAATAAGCCAACAATAAAAAATACTTCCTCCCTCCTTTTTTCAAAAGATCTCAGTAGTCTTCAAGAGACTTGCACTTTTGAGAAACCGTGAGGAATTAATCTGAAATATAAGAAAATGGTTAACCACAAGGCTGCCCACGACAGAGTTCCTCTAAACTCATCAGGAAAGAACAACCTGAAATCCTAGATGTCCCCACACTGGTTGAAAATCACCAACTAACTGTTAACAAAAACCACTCAGTGAGAATTGTGTAGCAACTTTGGATGGATTTTTATCAACGGTGGGCAACATGTACTAGGCAAATCAACAAGACAGAGGCTGCAGACCAAGTGGGCTCCCTGGTGTGCACAACAAAACAGGGACCCGGGACAGAAAAAAGACTAGAAGGAAGACTCTCCCTGCACAAATGTAAGCGCTGATGGTGCAGGCCGACTAGTGATGGTTTTCTTCCTTCTTGACTTTCAGCCTTTTTCAGCGTTTTCTTAAAGAGATTGTATTACTTTCAGAAAGAAAAATAACTCGTTATTTTTTTAAGTGTTCTACTCACTTGAAAAAGTCCTCTTGGAAGGCAAGTTTCCTAGCAGGGTGTCTTCAGTTCTCCCACCCAAAGGTTTCCTGGAGGCCAGGAGCCGAGGACTCTGACCCAGGCTCTGGGAGCACGAGGTTCTGCATCACAGTCGGGAATCAGGAAGAGTCTGCCCCGGGGAAGGCAAGGGCTTTACTCCTGCCCTGAGGGACAAACTGCGAGGACCCATCTGACACCCCCACCTGGACAGCGCCTGAGTGCCAGAGACACCACACACCCCCACCGGGACGTGGCATGGGCTGGTCAATGACGGAGTGGGTGATGCCTCTGGGGCAGGCCTGGGGCTTCTCCCTCAGGACCCTCACCTGGTCACCTGACTCCAGAGCTGCCCTCCGAGGTAACAGTGGGCGTCAGTTACCAGCCAAGGCCTCTGGATGGCTCCACCTGCCCTAGGCTAGGAGCCTGTCACCGCCCTGCCTGCCGCACAGCCCCTGCTGGCTGGACTGTCACTGTCCCCTGCCAGCCGCTGAGCGCTGGAGAGCTAGGGGGCTGCAGGGACCTCTTCTTCTTCTGATTCTAGGTGACGTGGGGGCAGAAAAGTCCTCAGGTCTCGTGTGTGTGGGGAACAGAGAGTTACGGTGAAGATAAGCTCACACGTGCACAGGGAAGGTCAAAGATCGGGGGCATATGTCACCCGGGAAGGCTGGGCAGGACAGGGGGGACATCCTGCAGACCTTGGGGTGAGGAGGAGGATCCAAGGCCAAAGTCAGGGCCCTGGGTGCAGCGTTTCTCTCTCCCTCCTCTGTCCTCTCTGTCCTTGTCCCTCACCGGAAGTAGCCTCTAGCCTCGGCCTCTTCCCTCTCCTGCCCTTCTGCCCACACGTCCGGTGCCCAGGGCAGCCCAGGCACTCCTCCTGGGTGCCCCTCCAGGAGGGTGGCCAGGCCTTGGCCATGGTGATGCAGGGAGCTGTGTGCCTGGGCTTTCCAGGGGATGAGGGGAGTTCTATCGAACAGGCCCTGTGGTCTAGATTTTGTCTCTCCCAGCTGTCCGAGCTTCCTGCTCGGAGAGGTGAGAACATTAGCATCCAGCTGAGCTTGCTGGGAATGGGTGTCAAGAGCGGTGACCAGACGGTGGTGGGCAGCCAGGGAGGGCTGGCGGGGAGGTCGGCTCTCGCAGGCCTGCAGTGCCTTCTACCCCGACAGCTGCCCGATGTCACCACCTGAGGGTGCAAAGACCTCACCTGGTCCTGGCCGGCCCCTAACAGGGAGGGGGTCCACAAGCCCTGGGTGGCAGCCTCCACTTCCTCCTTCCAGGCCAGCTCCCCTGGCTGCCAGGCCTGCTTAGTCAGCAGACCAAGACCAAGAGGGGTAGGCGAGGGGGCAGAAATCACCCCATTTATTGTCATTATCAATGCCTGGCAAATGGGCTGTGAAATTCTGTTTCCCAAATTTGTTATCAGCCACGCTTGGTCCTCGTGGCTTGCTCCTGATTGCTGTGACATGAGTTATGACATGCTTGTGGCTCCGTGGCTGGGAGAGTCCTAGCCTGGGCAGGATTGATCACTCTGGAGAGAGGCTTCAGCAGGCTTCATTAGGCTGGAAACGATAATGAATGTCTTCCCCTCACCTGTTGTTATTAATAACGGCTGACTTCTTATCTCGTGGCCACACGTACCTTTCTTTTAAGAAATATATGTGTATGTATATATACCAGGAAAAGGAGAGGTCAGCAAAAAAGAAGACCCTCACGAGATGAGGTACCCGGCGACCCCAACAGCGGGCTCAAACGTAACACATGTGAAGATGGACAGGGCTGGGCAGGGTTTGGTTCTGTTGCACATGGGGTCGCTGTGATCGGAACCGACCGGATGGCACCTAACAACATCAACAGCAACGGCAGAGGGAGAAACGGGGGCACTGCCGGGGAGGAGGGCACGGCCCCCTCCCCTCCGCCCCCTCCCCGCGGCCCCCTCCCCGCGGCCCCCTCCCCGCGGCCCCCTCCCCGCGGGCCCCTCCCCGCGGGCCCCTCCCCGCGGGCCCCTCCCCGCGGGCCCCTCCCCGCGGGCCCCTCCCCGCCGCCCCCTCCCCGCCGCCCCCTCCCCGCGGGCCCCTCCCCGAGGCCCCCTCCCCGCCGGCCCCTCCCCGCCGGCCCCCTCCCCGCCGCCCCCTCCCCGCGGGCCCCTCCCCGCGGGCCCCTCCCCGCGGGCCCCTCCCCGCCGCCCCCTCCCCGCGGGCCCCTCCCCGCGGCTCCCTCCCCGCGGCCCCCTCCCCGCGGGCCCCTCCTCTTCCTCCTCCTCTTCCTCCGGCGCCAGCCGGCCAGCAGGGGGCGCAGAGAGCCCCGCCAGGGCTGGGGTCTGGGCCATAGCGGGCGGTGTCTTGGCTTTCAGGGAGACCGTGGGGCCAGCGCAGGCTGGATGTACAGGGACAAGTATTCCAGAATCTTCCAGGCCTCACCAGCTTTGGGATCCCGCCACCCATGCCGCAACATTCTCCAGATGCAGACTTTCTCCAGCCCTCTCTCAGCCCCGTGGACGGGGAGTGGCTCCAGGGAGCTGAGGCTTAGGAGCTCTCTGCTCTGGTTGTGGGCTTCTGGCTCCCAGCCCCTCTCCGGGGCCCCCAGCCCCTGCCTTCTTTCTGTCCACCATGCTATGGCCTCATGTGTCTGCGCCCCCACGGCCACTCATGTGATCCTGTGTTCCCACCGTCTCAGAGCCCATCCAAGGCTCCCCGTTGACCTGGCCCAGTTGCCTGGCACCTGGGACCCTGCGCTGAGCAGCCCCTCAGGCCCTCAACCTCAGAGACAGCTGCTCCCCTCACTCTTCTGGGTCTCTGCTGGGCTCCCAAAATAGCCAGGCATGTCTGCACTTTGGCTCAAGCCTGTCCTGCTGCCGGGAAGGCCACCCCCTCCCCTGCATTTGGCAAACTCATCTGTGTCCTTCGAGGCCCATCCCCAAGGTTACCTCCACTCAGAAGCCTTCCAGCGGCTCTCAGGCTTTGCCTGGGTCTCCTCGGTGCTTCCTTGACTTGGCTGGGAGGAGAAGCCTCCCATTTGCTGCATCTGGGGGGCCAAAGTCTCTGTCTGTCCTCAGCAGACACTTAGGGACAGGCTCAAGATTGATGGCTATCAGTAGCATGCCCAGACTATCCTGTCTGTCCTCTGTATGTGCCCTTCTGCAAAACACTGACTTCCTTCCCACACTCCCAGCTCTGGGTCTGTGTGGTCTTCCAGTACCAGGGAGCTCACCCCTTCCACCCCTGGACAGCACTTTTATCCCACCTTCTAGACTGTGAGCCAGGGCAAAGTCTCTGAAATTTGGGCATTGTGTTCCCTGCCCTGCACTGATGCTGCGAGATCTTCCCTGTCCTTAGAGACCCCTGAAGAAGGATGCAGGCTGGTGTCCTCCAAGCTTCATTTCCCAGGCCGGAACCAGAGAAGGGGCTCATGTTCAAGCAGTGGCAGCATTGAGGAAGGGTCATCAGATGGGGGACCAAGAGAGGACAGCTTGGCTTAGGCATCAGCAATGGGAAGGGAAGGACAGGGCAGACGTGGAAGGGAGACGGTCTCCAGCCTGCTTCACTGGGCTGAGGTTGGGTTTGACAGGCACGGAGCATGGCCCATAGGATCTGAATAGGGAAACTGAGGCCAAAGCTGAGGCTGAGTGAGAGGCCTAGCATCTGAACAGCACTGTCTCCAGCCAACTGGTCTCCCCAAGTGGCTTGTCCACCAGCCCACTGGGCTCCTGGTGGGCCGTGCCCCTCCCTCACCCCTGTCCAGCCTCAGGGACAGTGTACAGGAACGTGGCAGCATCTGGGCTTCCCTTCACTTGTTCTGCGGTCACAGCCTTTAGGCTTGTTAGCCTCAGCGTCCAGCCCGGAATGGACCTATCTTGATTACACGGTGGGCCCTCCGATGCGGCTTGCTCTCCTTCCCGGCTCGCTCACTTGCCAGCACCCCCTTCTCTGGAGGAAGAGTCATCTGCAGATGTTTTACAAACTGAGGCCAGGGGACATAGGAATAAATGCCGTGATTCATGTCTGCAGACCCCTCTCTGCCAGCTTCTGTCTCTACAAGCCAGGGGGCCTTGGGAGGCAAGCAGATACAGGGACCGGAAGGGCAGCCAGTGGCTTTGTGGGAGAAGCAGCACTGTCACCCACGCAGGACTGAGCAGCAGAGGAAGGGGTCCCTGATGTGCCCCGGTGGCCTGATTCCTGAGGCAATGAGGGAGCTTCCCCCAGCCAGCAAGAGGTTGGATTGCCCTGAAGGTCAGCTGTCCTAGTGGCACACAGAGGACAATTAATGTGCATGGTGACAGTTGCTAGACTTCCCTCTAAACCTACCTCCTATGTCCTTGCTACAGCCCGTGAGAGGTGGGTACATAGACAGGGCCCTTAACCCCCTCTTTTGGGTCCTGTGAAGTTGAAAGCACCTGTTCAAGTCACCAGCCAGGCAGCAGTGAGCAGGCTGGGTACCAAACTGTTTGACTTCTGACTCTGCAGTGGGAGTTTGGTTTGGTGTGTGGTAGAGTAGGAAGAGGTGTTTTTAGGGTTTGAAGGTTCCTGAGGTCGCAGCTGGAAGGGGAGTGCCTTCTCTGATTCCTGTATATCCAGCCCTCCATCCTTTAGGGGAATCTATTGGATATTTATTGAGCACCTACTGTTTGTGTCTGTGAGATACTCTGCAGCTTACTGAGGGGCTCCCCCCCATCCTGGAGTAAAGGGGGGCTTCTGTCCCCAGGGAGCATCCAGCAGCACCACCCAGGACAGGGGACAGGGGGCAGGGGGCAGGAGGCAGGGAGAGCAGGCACGCAATGGAGATTGGGGATGTGATACGTAGATTGGAGAGGGTGGGAGTGAGCAGAAGGCGAGCCCATGTCCTGTGGGGAGCCGAGACGGGTGGGGACCTGCTAGTGTGGACGCGACGGGGCGGGGATGCTCATCCAGGATCCGACTGGGAGACGCAGTGGTCAGTAGGAGGGACAATGGCTCCGAGGTGAGAGACAGAGGCAGAGAGTGGGCCCAGGGCCTGTCAACATCCCCATGGTGACCACAGCAAAGGAGCGGAGCAGACGGAGAAAGTAAACTTACGGTGTCAGGGGCCGGGAGAGAGAAGGCAGAGCAAAGGAACATGTGGTGACCGCTGGTCCTGCAAGAGGACCAGAGGCCTGAGAAGTGAGAACTGCGAGCAGCTGTTGGGAGGTAACATCCCCCTGCCCTGCAGGTGCTGCCCACGGGAGGGCTGTGCACATCGGGAGGGCTTCCTGGAGAAGACAGTGTGAGATGAGGCCAGGGAGTAGGGAGGGCAAAACAGATGCCAGCTACGTGTGTGTGTGGCGGGGATGAGACTCCCTGTCACAGACCCCACGGATGCTGGCCCCCTAACTCGGTCTCCGGGCTCAGACCAACCGCACTCACAGTGCTAAGTGCACAAGTGCCCAGGGAGAGTGCCTCAGACCTACATAAATAAACAAATAAATAATCAAACAAACAACAATCAATCAACAAACAAATAAACAATCAAACCCATGACTGCTGACTTGGTTCCCACTCCTAGCAACCCCATAGGACAGATCAAAACCGCTGTGAATCTTTACGGAAGCAGACTGCCTGTCTTTCGCCTGCAGTGATTGCTGGGTTCAGTTAGTATCTGAGTTCCTTAACCACAGAGCCACCTGGCCTGTGGGCGCTAGATCCCTGACTTGATTGCGGGGCTTGGACCAGTCACACTGGCAACACCTACCCCACAGGTGGCCGGGGAGGGTCTCTCGGAAGGGTGTTTAATGATTAGTGTTCTCTCAATGACCGTACACTGCTCCCCGCACCTGGGAGGCGGCATGTTTTAAAAGCCAAATGAAGTTAGAGATACTGCTGCAAGCGCGCATGGGTGGCAGAGACACCCAGACCATGCCCTGGCAGTGTGCAAGAAGGCTGTGAGGATGCCACACCCCAGTGAACCCCTGCCCAGACCTGTCTACGCCTCGTGCTGGGCAGGCTGAGAGGCAGCCCCCTCCAGGGGCTTCCAGTCGACAGGGAGGAGGGTGTCCAGCCTTAGTGTGAAGTCTTCAAGTCATCGAAGATAGCAAGGTGTTTGGCAGGGCAGCCCAGCCTGGCACAAGGGGTCAGGGAAGCTTCCTGGAGAAAGTGGCACTCAGCACAAGGAACAGATTTAGGGAGATGAGAGGGAGTTCCCATCGAAGTCACAGCACGAGCAAAAGCAGGGCTGGGGAACACTTAGTGTGTCCTCGGTGGTACCCTGCTCACAAGAAGGAGAGGGAGAAAGGCTCCGGAGGCCAGGAGGCAGCTTTGGCCTTTATGCTGTAGACAATGGGGAGCCAGCGAAGATGCCAAAGGAGGGATCCTTGTGAACGAAGCCTCAGTGCCCTCCAAGGATGAGCCCTGAGGATCCAGTTTTTCAGGGTCTCCAAGAAGATTCTGGGAGGCCACAGACATGGGGGACCACAGGTGGAAGCTGCCAGCTTCCTCCAAGGGGAGGACTGCTCCAGCTCCCTTTCAACCGTTGCTGTCCAGTTGATGCTAACTCATGACACCCCCAGTTGTGCAGAGTAGAACTGCTCCACAGGTTTTCAAGGCTATAGTCTTTCTGAAGCTGATCACCGGATCTTTCTTCTAAGATTCCTCTGGCTGGATTTGAACTGTCAATCTTTGCTTTGCAGCTGAGTACTGACCCGTTGGCACCATCTAGAGATTCCCGACTCTCTTTAGGATATACCGAACAATGCATCCATGGCAGAAACTGAGCTGTCATTGGTATTAATGCCCCCCCCCCCCAAATTAGAGTCAAGAGGGAGGTCATGGTGTCTCTAGCTGAGTACAGGTACAACCTGTGGGTACAGCTCATAGGACTGGCACAGCCTCTTCTGTAGGAAGAGGGCCAAGTTTCCCATGGAGCATTTGGGAATGACAGCACCCCATTCAAGTAGTCATCCAACAAACACTGCCTGGGCCCTTACCTACGTGGCGGGGCTCAGAGAGGAGAAAGATGTGAGCTGTGGCATTGGGAGCCCCTAGCTTCGCTCCCATCCCATGGCACGAAATGCTCACTAGCATCTGAGGCAGAGTGTGACCAGTGCTGGATTCTGAGGCGCAAATAGAATCAGTATGAAATCACTTTGGAAATTAAAAGTGTAATTAGCCTGCATTCCTCTTGCAAGGACGGTGGCTTCCTGTACCCCACCAGGTGGCAGCTTCCTTTGGCTGTGGTGTACCAGGACCAAAGGGAAATCAGAGAGCACCCACTAAACCCCAGGAGATGCTGGCAGCCTCACCCGCATGGATGAAGGCAGTTCTGTTACGGCAACTGTTACACAAGTGGAGGAGCTGGTTCAAATCCCTATGTCCCAGGTGACCAGGAACCCATGGAAGACAGAGAGAACCTGTTCTCTTCATTTGGCTCATGAGTTATGCCCTCACCCAGCATCTGCAGCCCGTCAAGGCTGCAAAGACCCTCTGGTTTCTCCCATCTATAATGAAGACTCACACGCTGTCTCACACACACACACACACACACACACACACACACACACACACACACACACACACACACACACACACACACACACACACACTGTGCAACCCGAAGCCCTTTTCTAGCTGATTCCCCACCACCACGCTTTCACAGGGTTAGCACCTCAGAGTCCTCATTTCCATTCACCCCACAGGCCTCTGCAGCCTGGCTTCTGCTCCATCATGCCCCAGGGCACCCATTTAACTGGCCCCAATAGCTACTTTGGGGGCCCTGGTGGCTCTGTGGTCAAGGTTCAGATGCTAACAGAAAGATTAGTGATTGGGACCCAAGAGCCACCCCTTGTGAGAAAGGTTGGTCAGTCGGCTTCCACAGAGATGGACAGACAGCCTTGAAAACCCTATAGGGCAGTTCTGCTCTGTCCTACAGGGTCCTGATGAGGCGGAACCAACTCTAGGGGAAGAGGATTTCTCAGTCCTCATTTTGATCTTATCCCTGCAGAATTTGGGACCAATGCCCATAGCCTCGCTCTGTGTTCTCCCTGTTTTCACAGAGATGGGAGTTTTGAGAGTGTTCACGGGTGTCAAAGAAGAAGCCAGCGGGGGGATGTTGTCGTTGCCGGGTGCCTTTGGGTAGGTTGTCACCCACAGCGACCGTATGCACAACAGAACAAAACGCTGCCCGGTCCTGCACCCTGCCCACAATCACTTTTATGCTTAAGCCCATTGTTGGGGCCACTGAGTCAATCCATCTCCTTGAGGGTCTTCTTTTTCACTGGCCCTCCACTCTACAAAGCACGAAGACCTTCTCCAGGGACTCCCTCCTGACAGCATCTTTGCAAGGTGGGTGATAGGGGCTGGAAATTCAGGGCTGAGGGAGGACAGTGAAGCACCCAGCTGAGTTGAGAGCTTCCAGCCTCGGCCTCCCCAGTCGCTCCTGTCTTTCGGCAGCTTCTTCTGTTTTCTCTGTGAGTTCTTCTTTCCCACAGGGTTTTGTTAGCAGTCAAATCTCTCGATTCACCTTCTCCTTGGGTTGTGCTCCAAACACCAGGGTTTCCCAGCCCCAAGCTCTCCAGCCACCATCGTTGCATCTCAGACTCAGCACCCCGCACACCAGTCGCCTCCTTCTGCATGAGCTTGTTCCTCTGCCTGTGTCCTCCACCCTGGTTTGTGGCCCCTCCGTCCCCTCCAGGCATTTAGGAAGGAACATCTTGCAGGTGCCTCTTTTTCCCCAGGCCATGGGTACTCTGTGGTTGGGTGCCCTGGAGTGGATTCTAACTTGCAGTGGCCCCATGTGATGGGGTGCAATGGCCCCAAAGGGTTTTCTAGGCTGTGTTTTTTACAGAAAGCAGCCCTCGTGGTGCAGTGGTTAAGCACTCAGCAGCCAGTCGAAAGGTCCCTGGTTCAAACCTACCAGCCTCGCAGCAGGAGAAAAGACCTGGCAGTCTGCTTCCATGGATTCAGAGCCTTGCAAACACTACAGGGCAGTTGTAGTCTGCACTGTAGGGTTGCTATGAGTTGGAATGGACTCAGTGGCATACATTCGCAATCTTTATGGAAGCAGTTTGCCAGGTCTTTTTCCCACAGAGTCACTGGGTGGGTTTGAGCTGTGTGACCTTTTGGTTGGCAGTCAGCAGCTTGATGGCGGTGCTGCCGGGGCTCCTTGGTGTGTGCCAACTTCTGGTCCCCACTCCCCACGCATATGCCCCACCTGCTCTCAAACTTTATTGCTCAGAGCCACACCTTGACTCCACCAGGGACTGGCTTAGTTTAGCCCCAGGAAGCTACTTACAGCCACCGTAAGCCGAGAAAACCCGTTATTCTACTCAGTCCTAAAAAGACACAAAGCCCTGATAACATGCAACAAGCTGGGTGACCCCGACAACCTCACCCGGGTGAAAGACGGGAATCACAGAGGCTAAATACTGTATGATCTCATAGGAGCGAACAGCAGCAGCCAATGCACAGAGCAGCAGGTTCAGCGGTGTTGCCGGGGCAGCACAGAGGGACAGAACCGGTGGTGGCTGTCAGTTTATGGCAAAGGGAACTGGGCAATGGGTGATGGCTGTACAACATCAGAATAATGTCACTGACGCCACCGCACTGTACACCTGAAAAATGCTGGACTAGCAAATGTTGTATTACTGTTACGTATGTATTTACGACAATAAAAAGGGAAGAAAACCAGTTTGCACGGAATCAGCTCCACCTCACAGCAGCCCCCGGTGTGTAAAGAGTAGAACTTTTCTCCATCGTTTTTCAGTGGCTAAGAATTTGGAAATACATGGGCAGACCTTCCTTCCAAAGTGCGTTGGGGTGGGTTCAAACTGAAAGCCCAAGTATGTGAACCGTTTGTCCCATGAGGGATCCCAGCTCCACTGTATCAGTTTTCTATTGCTGCTGTAACAAATGGCCACAGGCCTCACAGTTCTAGCACTAACGTCTCCCTCTGCCTCTTGGCCATCAGCTGGAGTTGGCCCCCCAACTCCTTCTCAACCTTTCCACATCGCCAGGAAGCACAAGCAGAATTCTTTCACATTTGAAATCTCTCTGGCTCAAGCTAAAGTTCTCTGCTGTTAAGGACAACAGAGTGGGCTGAGTTCACCTGGAGGATCCCTAATAATGCCTTTATATTAAGGTCTGGGTGGTGCAAGCATTTAATAATGTGCTTGGCTGCTCACTGAAAATCTGGAGGTTGGAGTGCACCCAGAGGTGCCTTGGAAGAAAGGCCTGGTGACCTACTTCTGAGAAATCAGCCACTGAAAATCCTATGGAGCACAGTTCTCCTCTGACACAGATGAGGCAGTGCTGAGTCAGAGCTGACTGGATAGCCTGAGGCTGAACTTTGGGAACCCTGGTGGCAAAGTGGTTAAGTGCTGTGGCTGCATCTGGAATCCACCAGCAGCTCCTTGGAAACTCTATGGAGCAGTTCTACTCTGTCCTATAGGGTCCTTATGAGTCAAGATCGACTCGATGGTAGTGGGTTTGGTTTAACCTTAATTACGTCCGGAAAGTTCCTCTGGCCATGCAACATCACGTATTCACACCGCAACGATTGTCCTCAGCTTCCTCGTCTGCACAAGGGGGTGGCCGCCCTCAGAGGGCTGTAGATCGGTACTCCCCATGAGTGAGGCCACTGGCGTCTCCTCCATCTTCAGCAGGCACTCAGGGCAAGGGGCCGGTGGTGGTGGTGGACAGTGGGGCTGTCATCTAAGGTCCACTGTCAGGGAAAGACATAGGAAGCCCCAGACCCATCACTGTGGAGCAGGCCCCAGCTCAGGTGAGAACCCCAAGTCCAGGAAGATCAGAATCAGAAGGCCCTGGTGGTACAGATGGGGAAACCGAGGCCCAGAGAGGGGAAGCACTTTGCCCAAGACCCCGGAGGCCTGGTTGGCACCTTGCACCCACTCTGCCAGCAGTGCTTCTGTGGAATTTTCACTCTTGCAGACAGACTCCTTCTACCCTCCTTCCGGGTGTGTGTCTCAGCTCAGATGGTACTTAGGATGCCAGCTCCTACCCCGCGGGGGTCCTCCCATGCAAGGGCTACGTGGGTGTGACTCATACGGCACTCAGCAACCCTGGGCCGGCTAGGCCTGCCCAGGAGCGGTCTTTGAGGAGAAAAACAGCTCAGCAGCCAGACGGGCAGCCCACGGCTCACAAGCACCCTGACTCAGGCTCGGTTTATTGCCAACTTCAGTGGACCCCCAAGTGGGGCTGCCAGCTGTAACCTTATACCCCTAGCTCCCATTACTGAGTCGGCCCAGAGCTGAGTGCTGACCCCACTCTGAGCTGGCGTGAATCCCGGAGCAGAGAGGGTCGGGGAGGAAGCCTGGGCTTAAGCCAGAGACCCAGGTTCAAATCCTGGCTCTGTCCCTCAGGGCCTCCTCAGCCTGGGCTTTCCCAGCCAGGAGGAGGGAGCCTGCTGGCCTCTGGCTGTGCAGGTTCTTTTGTCTTTTTCCAAGGATTAGGGTATGGACATCTTAAGGGTGGATGTCTGGCTACCACATGCATTGTGCCTCCGTTTCCTTATCTGTACTGTGTGGCACTGGGTGATGGTCCCGCAACGTGATAGGCCCAGTATCAGGCTCACAGTGATGCTCAGTGATGTCAGTCCTCTCTGTGCTGGAGTCCTCCAGCCTGTTCCCACTGCAGGACATTGGCCCTGCCCTCTGCCATGGCCCTGTCCTCCTGAGTCCCACTTGCCTGGTCTGGTCAGCCAGCTCCGAGGCCCCTGCTTCCAGCTGGGTATGGCCTGGGGAGCCGTGTCAGCTTTGCCCCCGCAAGCCTGTGGCCTGAAGCCTCTGCAACAGAAGGCAGTGCTCCTGCTGAGAGGACCACACTTACCCCGGAACTCCCGGCCTAGGTGCGAGCTTGGCCTCAGGCCACCGCGCATCTTCCTCACACCCTGCCCACATCCCTGTAAATTGTCCCTGTATTAGACTCGCCTTGAATTAACCATCTTGACTGTACCATCTGTTTCCTGCTGGGACCCCAGCCGAGCCATACTGGGCCTCCTGTCTCACCATCATGGTCTCTTGTTAAGGCAAGCTGATGGGGATGTGGAGAACTGGTGACTGATCCCACGAGCTGCTATGGACCTATCAACCCCATTCTGGATGCTGGACGCTGCCTTGGGTGGCTGGGGTGGGGCAGTGAAGGGACAGCCTTGGTGGGGACAGATTTGAGTGCATCCCCCCTCTGCAAATACCTCCTCTCTGGCCAGCACCCTCAGCATCCTCATCCTAGAGGTGAGGGCACAAGGTGGCCAGTACTGGACCTCCAGCACTTGCTAAGAGCCCCAGCACTGCCCCATGAAGCCTCCTCTACTACCAAGAGGCTACCATCCTTGTTTTACAGAGGTGACAAAGTGGCCCAAGACCCTGACCCAGTTCCCCAATGCTATTGACAACGGCCCTCATGCCCTTTCCCTTCTCCTGTCTTGTGCAGAGGGCCAAGAAAGTTCTGAAAAAAACTGCAAATGCAGCTGCTCCCCTCCCCCAGCTTCTTTAGTTAGCAGGGAAAGATAAAATCCTGCCTGGGGTGAGAGCGTGCCTGCAGGGTCTCCCCCACCACACAGACGATCAATCGCACCCGTTGTTGTCTGTGGACAGCTAAGGCTGTGGCCCAGCTGGTCAGGTAAGGTAGGCAGAATTAAGTAAAATACGATCGGAAATAATTGGCCCGTCGGAGAGAAGCAGGAAAGACTGAAAAGAAATGAGGCTAAAGGCTGGAGGAGAGTCTTTGCAGGGAGGAGTGGTTCCCAGGCTTTAAAGAGTTTCCGGTCCCCAAGGCACATCGATTCCTGATCAGATGGCGTGATTCCATTCACAAATACTTTATGAGACCCTACTGTGCCTTAATTCTGGGCAGGAAAGACAGGATCCCCTTCCTTGCTTCCCTGCTTCCCTGCCTTCCTCACTCCCTCCCTTCCTCCCTCTCTGCCTCCCTCCCTCCCTCTCTCCCTCCCACCCTCCTTCCCTTCCTTCCTTCAAGGCTGCAAGCGGAAATTTGCCCCACACAGCAGACTGGGAGGCTGGGGTTGTGAGCCAGCCTAGGGGCTGCTGTGTCATGTCAGGAGGGGGAACCAGGGTGGACACCAGGGAGGGAATCCAAGAGCCATCTGGGAAGTACAATCTCAAGACTCTATGCCTAAGTGCACATAGAGTGGCCAGCCTCTCTGGGCATCAGCATCAAGTTCCCTGGGTTCCAGGGGAGGTCCCAAAATGGAAGAGGAGGAGGAACTCATAAGGGGAGCAGCACTGCTGTGCAGAGATCAAATTAAGACTCCCTGTAACAGGTGCAAGGAGCCTTGTGCTGCAGTGGTTAAAGCACTCAGTGGTAACTGCAGGGCTGGCTCTTGAAAGGCACCAGGCACTCTGCAGGAGAAAGATGTGGCAGTCTGCCTCCGTGAGGATTTACAGCCTTGGAAACCCTATGGGGCGGTCCTACTCTGTCCCGTGGGGTCACTATGAGTAGGAACTCACTCCACAGCAATGGGTTGGGTTTGGTAAAGGATCCAACCCAATTGTGGGTACCAAGGCATTCGTCTGTGTTGGAAGACCGGGGTCGGTGCAGGCCAGGTGTCTCCTGCCTCCATCCCCAGCTGGAGCTTGGCTGCAGGCAGCTAGGTAGGGCCTCTGGGAGGCACAGAGCGTCACCATAGGAACGGGATCACGAGCAGCAGCAAAGAGAACCACACGCTGGGGGAGGTGGGCAAGGGCCGGGGGCTGGGGACAGGGTGCTGGCTGCTGCCCTGGCCAAAGCAGCTGCTCCCCACATTCTTAGTGACAGAACTGGGGGACCCAGCAAGGGAGAAAAAGGTGGGGACACACTGCAGCCTTGGGTGCTCTCCCTTTGGGAAGCCTAATTTGTGGGGCAGTCACCCCAGAGAAGCCCAGAGATCGGAGGTGGGAGAGAACACGACGTGGAGAGGACTACACAACAGGCCGCTAGTTGCTAGGACACCAGACCCATCTGAGGGGCCCATGGTGACTCTCAGAGAACACTTTGTGTCTCATTCACTTATTCATTAATTCACTTAATCCACAAACTCCCCGTGGGCAGCACTGCAGGCCACTGCCGGCGCCAGAGTGTTGGACTGAGCAAGTCACTCTGGGCCTGCCGGGGTCAAACGCTAGCAAAAAATCAATTAACAGACGGGGAAAAAGCAGACGGGCACGGACTACGTGCTGGCCATGTAGGACCTTGTCCTCCCGCCTGTATCACGGAGACCCTGGGGGGTGGCAAGGGCTGGGAGCTGGCGGGACACGGCAGGCACATAGGGCAGAGGGAAGCCAGGGTGCAGGCCTCCTGCCTTCACCTGTCCCGTGGCCCTCTTTGGGGACAGACCCAATGTCTTCCCAGGAAGGAGATCCCCCACACCTTGGACATAGAAGCACCCCCAAACATTTCAAATATCATGGAGTGAAAAATACAGACACCTCCCTACAAACGAGAAAGTAAGTCTCCAGAGCAGAGCATCTGACAGCCCCGGAGAATGGTCGTGCCTTCTGCCGGCAACACAAGGCCGGCCACCACCCCGTCCTCCGTCACAGATGCTGTGTGGCAGTGGGCCGTGTTAGGCTTTGGCCACTGCCCCTGGAAACTTATGAGCTGAGAAAGCCATCTCGTCCCTGTCTGAAAGAGGGTCTCCTATATTCACCTGACACGGTGGTCCGGACTGCCTCAGAACGCAGGTGGGCAGTGCAGGGTTGGAGATACTGCCTGGTTTCTAAGACGTGGCTTCCCATTTGGATGTGACCTCTGCCTAAGCCAACCCAGGTGAGAGGGGACGGGATTCAGGTTTAGTAAACGGGGTACAGAGACAACAGAGGCTGTAGCAGAGGCAGGGCACTCCCGGGGGATTGATACCCAAGTGCCAAAGCTTGGCTGAGGCTCCCCCTCACTCTCTGCCGTGCAAACTCTGTCCCTGCGCTGCTGGACAGCCTGCATCTCATAGCTATCCTTCACACGCACGTGCACACACACACTCACACTCACAGTATTACATAGGCTCATACACATGCCTCCACATACCGACATGTATTCCCAGACTCTCACACAGGCACACACACACTCTCCTACACACTCATGCTGTCACATACAAGAGTGCATACTCACACGCACGCAGCCACACACTCATGCACTCTCACAACGCGGTCACATTTGTGCGTGTGCGTGCACACACACACACACACACCCACCCTCTTACTCCCTCTCTCTGGCCTGCAGTCTCAGTACCAGATTTCTCCCTGGCTGGAGAGCCCTCCTTACGTCTGGGCCACCCTGTAGAACTCCCGTGCACCTGCACAGTCTCAGGCAAAGATGCCCCTCCAAGAAGCTCTCCGTCCCCCTTGGGCTCAGCTCCGCTTCTGCTCATCACTGCCCCCCAAAGTCAGTCCTGCCTGTGTGTTAGGTCCTCCTTCACTAACTGTGATACGAGGGCCACTCCCTGGAACTGGGCATCGCACCCCCAGCCCCAGTAGAGCCCCCCACCCGCCCACAGTAGAAGCTCAGTCAATGCTGTGCAGATGAAAGACTGCATTTAAAGAGGGGAGCCTCCACTTTATGGAAAATTAACTTTTGGGAATTTCTGATGAATGAAGAATTACTGTACTTTTTGCCAAAGCCTGTGTTGACAGGCCAGGTGATGAAAAGACTCTTTTTTCCTCTGGCCCTACTTCCCACCCTCCCACGTGGGGTGCGTTTACGTACTAGGTGTGGGGGTGAGGCAGGAGCCGCAGGAACCCTTCCGGAGACCCCTAGCCTGCCCCACAAGCAGCATGACTCAGGGGTGCCCTTTAAGAGTGTAATTTGATTGATGACATGGACAATTAGACTTGGGAGCTTGACATCCGCATCTGTCTCAGTGCTGGGGACAGCAGCGAGAACAATTTATTTTTTAATTCCATCAACTATCAGTTCTGTTGAGGGGAGAGGTGTGACCCCAGAGAAGCCAACACTAAACACAGACCCAAACAAACGACACCCCTCCCTGCTCTCTGCCCACCTCCCCCCGCACTCTATTTTTCTTGTGTTTGTTGCTTGTGGGAGTTGGCTATGGGCCTGGGGAATTGTGTCTCATGTAGGCCTGTGGGAGCCTGGGGTCTACCTGGGGCTCTATGCACACCCCACCAGGCCCCTGCAGCCCTGGAGGGCCCAGGAAGGGCGGAGATGATTGTCATGCATCTCTACAGCCCACACACGGGGGGCCAGAGGCAGGGTGAAAGCAGCACACAGCCGTGTTCTCCCAGTTTGCTGCTGATGGCAAAGCCACTTCACACTAAAGAGCTTCTCAGTGATTGAACTTGAAACTGGTGTGTTCTGGAACCTAACTGTACTGCGTGAGGCTCTCCCCCCACCCCTGTCCTTTGCCCCGGGCCCCTCCCCTTGACAGACAAAAAGACAGTGACTCTCCAGGACGGGCTCTGGGCCTGGACAAATCATCCAGCAGCCGGCAGCTGCAGTGAGTCTGGGTTCACCCTACACCCCTCTGGCCCCTGAGCTGGTGAGCTCTTCCCCCAACGAGAAGGAGGGCCAGGAGCTGAACTCGTAGGGAGCAGGGCCTGGGGGTGCCCTGGTCCTCCCACTCTCATTCCACATTCACTGCTGAGACCACCCTGGTTGGGTGAGCAAACACGTGCATAGGTTTGAGTTCAAATTCTAGCTCTGTTACTCGTTAGCCACGACCTGCCCAGAACCCCAGGCCTTAGAGTTCCCCTCCAGGAAGTGGGCCCATGCAATCCTGACCCAGCCAGGCTGGGAGATGATATATTTAAGCTCCAGTCCCACAAAAACAAAATTAGAATCTAAATCAGAGAGGAAGCTGGGAGAGGCAGAAAAGGCAGCCCCCTATCCTTTAAGCCCCCTATAGGTGCTTACCTATAACCACCCCTTCCAGCCAGACCCTTTCTCAGCTGTCCCTGCGATGCTAAGGTGATATCCTCAGACTCTGAGTGCCACTGGTAATCTCTCTGCAAGGCTGGGGACTCGGCCTGGTATGCTGTCTGGGAGGGAGGCTGGGGAGCACAGGGAGGGAAGAGGAGCTGGGGAGAATCAAGGCACACTCAGCTGGCCTGGACATTGAGTCTCTGCTGGGCCTCCCGGCGGTCCATATCTGTAATGCCCTGCTAGGACTGGCTCAGATAGACAGCCCCGAGGACCAGGACTCAGTCTGGGCAGAAACACAGCCTTGGGATCTAGAAGTCTCAGGAGAAGGGTGTGGGCTGGGAAGCGAGCAGCATGTGGCTGTCTCCCCACCTCTCTGCCTCCCCCATCCACATATCCCCCACACTGAGTACCCAGGGCTGGCCTCTGAGGGCCCTCTGCTGTTCCCCTGCACAGTTCCTGCCTTTGTTCCCCGACTCCTGTGTGGCTGGGGTGAAGCCCTGCTAACCAGGTGCCCTCTGGGCAGGCAGGAAAGCCTGCCACCCGCCCCCCCCCCGGCCAGTTTCTCCTTTGAAGGCTCTGCTACCTGCTCGTCCACCAGGCCCCTCATGCGGTGAGCATGGAGCTGCGAGCACCAGCGGCCTGGAGCTGCCCGGCTTCCCGAGGAGAAGACGGGGCTAGCTGGCAGGGGCCATCCTGAGGCAGCCTCTGCCCTCCCTCCCCACCCCCAGGGCCTGCTTGCAAACAGCAGCCTGAGCCGAGTCCCCAGGGGCTAGGCTGGTATTTTCAGGCTTTCTGTCTGTGCAGCCCCGAAGCCTGTGACAGTCACCACCCTCCCTGCCATGCGTTCCCCAGCACCCCGTCTTGGTGTCTGCGTGCTAGAGAGAGATCTGCAGTCTCCTGAATCTACGCAGACGTTCCGGAGACCGGACAGAGGCCCCTGCGGGGGAAGGAGCACCCCCCAAGACCATGCAGAAGTGACGGCCAGCCTTACACAGCCGGTGGTTTTCCACCCAGAATAACCGAGTTCCCTTTGGGGGCAGGTGAGGGACAGGAGCCAGGATAGAAAGGCCAGTGAAGTGACCCTCTGCTGGAAACGGATGACGGGGTGGGAGAGCAGGTGCCCAGCACCACGAGAGTGCCCTTTCAGTGTAAGCCTGTGACATTTGAACACTGGCTCTGTCAGTGAGAATGACCCCCCCAAAACTGCAGGGGGCAGTTGGGGGGCACAGGTGGGGCCCCTCTTTGGACACACACAGTCCACAGCCTGTCCTGACGATGGTGGCAGGAGCTGGGGAGATACCACCCCCTCGCCCCCCACTCCCCAGCAACCTGGCCCGGGATCCCCACCCCTATAAGGCTCTGGCTGCCAATGCCACCCTCCTTGAGCTGCCCGCCCTGCTGTATGGGATAATTATGGAGACTGAGGTCAGAGATCCCAGACCTGTGAGGGGAAGGCGGCCAGGGAGGCCTGCCCGAACGGTGGGGCCTTGGGCAAAGGGCTGTCCACCTCAGCACTCAAGCCTCGGTACTTGAAAGACCCCAAGGCCATGACGGGGATGGCAGAAACACAGGCTTCCGCCCACCTGAGTCTCCTGCAGAGAACACGAGGGACTGGAACTTTCCACACAGGTGGTGGGAGGTGGTGGAGAGTCCTTTCCAGCCAACCACATGTGCAACCCCAGCCCCCTTCCCCTGGGCCTGTGGGTCTGGCTCTGGCCCTGGCCCTGGGCCTCACCACTCGCCCCCCTCTACCCCCTCCAAGATCTGAGGTATGACCTCAGTGTATCAGGGTCAAGTCAGCTGGCCTGAAAGAGAGGGTCCTCTCCCTACTCCACCCCAACATCTAGAAACAGGTAGGAAGCGGCAGGAAGGGCCCCCACCAGCCCAGGAGGGGAGACAACCCATGAACCAGCTAGGCCCCCACTCTTAACCCCTGAGATCTGGATGCAAATTAGTATGCAAATTATGCATACACAAATGACCCATCCAGAAGTATCCCCTCCTGGTATCCCTTGAGGTGGTCAGACTTGTTGAACCTCCTTCTCCTCAGCTTCCCACTCCCCTCTTCTTAGAGATTCTCCCTTATCTGGAGGGGGTGGAGGGAGACAGGCCACCGAGCTTGGGGCTGGGGGGTTTGGGGCTGCAGTTCCCCTGGGCTCCTGAGCAGGCCTTGTGTCTAGCAGAACTCCAAGCAGAGCTGGGGGCTGTGGGAGAGGGGTGCCTGTGGGGTTGGGGAGGCCGGGTCGGCATCCCGCACCCCACATCCCTTCTGTCTCTGGCTGGGGGTCTCTGCAGGTCTAGAACCCCAGCTGACTGCTCCTATCAACCTGTGAGTATGTGAGCATGTGTGAGCTAGCCCAGAGTGTCACTGTAGGCAGGGGTGGGAAGGATTGTCTAGAGGTGTGGGTGGGTGGGTGGGTGGGTGGGTGTGTCTGCACACGTGCGTGTGTGCATACGCTGGGGGAACTTGTTTGTTGGGTAACTGTCTTTGCATGTTTTTGTGTGTGACCAAGAGTTAATGATTTGTGACTTTTCAGCACTGAGTGTGTGTGCTTGTATCAGGCACGCAGTTCTGCACGTGTGTATAAGGGTCTCTGTGTTCTCCTCGGGCTTTTTTGTCTCCCCATGACAAAGGCCCTGGTTGCATATGTGACAGTGTTGTGTGTCTGTGTGCCTGTCTGTGTGACTAAATACGTGTAAGGGAGACTGCACACACACAAGTGTGTCTGTATGTTTCCATGAGCACGTGGATCAGAGTGTGTCCCATGTGTGCCTGTGTGTGTTCCAGGTCTCGGCTAAAAGATGCCGTGGTTTTGCCAGTGTGTGCCCCCTTGTTCCTGTGCCTGTGGCCTCCTGGCTGTCTCTGTAACGTGCACTGTACTGCAGTGTGTCCGTTGAAGTGTGTGTGTGCTGCAGTGTGTGTGTGCTGCAGTGTGTTTGTGTTGCTACAAGTGTGTATGTGTTTCTCTGAACCTTCATGGCCAGCAGGACGTGCGCACCAGGCGTTTTAGAAGTGTTTTTCTGGGTGCGCGTGTCTTTGTAAGCGTGTTTCACAACCTTATGGGGGTTGTGTTGGTGTGTGTGTGTGTGTGTATGTGTGTGAGTGTGTGCGTGTGTGTGTGTTGGGGGGTATCTGACTGCTGACATGTGTGCTGGGACCTTTGCAGTAAGTGTCCGGGTGTCTGTTTCTGTCTTCTAAGTGCGTACTGCGTCTTTCTGGGTTCCGCGAGGCCCTGCCATTGTCGCTTTCTGCGACCTGTCCTGCGTGTGTGTGCCGTGCGCTGTCCTGTGTGCGGAGTGTGGGTAACCGTGCGCAGGGTACCTGTGCCCGTGTGCCAAGTGTACACTGCGTGCGTGAGCGGCTTCCGGACACCGCAGCGGTGGGGGTGCCCGCGAGGGGAGGGGGTCGCCAGGACTGGCCGGCACCGCCCCGTTCGCGGGGGCGGGGGCGGGGGCGGGGGCGGGGGGGCGGTGGTAAGAAAAGGCGGCGCGGCGGCAGCGGCGGCACTCGGCGGCGGAGAGCGCAGCGCGCGGCCCGGTGCAGCCCTGGCTTTCCCCTCGCCGCGCGCCCGCGCCCCCTTCCGCGTCCACAACCAGAAGCCCAGCGCGGCGCCCGGAGCCGGACCCGCACCCGCACCGCTGCCGGGACCGCGCCCTCGACCGCCCCGCGATGACCGCGACCGCAGCCCTCCTGCGCGTCCTCTTGCTCCTGCTGGTCTTCGGCCACAGCACCCATGGTGAGCCCCCCGGCGGCCCGGCTCGCGCCCCCTCTGGGGAAGCCTGCGACGCCCTCCCCGGCCGCCGGCGCCCCACGCGCCCTGTCCCGTGCACCCCAACTCCAGCCCGTCCCACCTAACCCTAAGCCCCGCGCTGCGCCCGCCTCGCCCTCCAGCCACCGCCGCGTGCCAAGCCCGAATTGGGGTCCCGGGCGGGCAGGGAAAGTGTGGGACCCCGCAGCCCCTTCCCGCCCCGCAGAAGTGGCGCTCGGAGGGGTGTCAGTGCGCTGGCAGCAAAGATATGGAGAAATGAGGTGATGTGGGGAGTCCTTTGCAAAATTGCTTCTTCGAGGTGTAACTTTGGGGTGTCTTTGTGTGCTCGTCTGGAAACAGGTCTCTGGGGGCGGTGGGGGGGTGACTTTGCTGTCGTAGCCCCCAATTCCCAACCGACAGCCCAGCCTGAGCCCCTCCTGTGTGGTGGCGTTTCTCTAGGTGAGGGTCTGCGACACTTCTGTCTGCAGCGTCCATCTGTCTCTGACAGGGAGAGAGTTGCCCCCACCTCACGCACCCCCACCGCGCCTGTGGTTATTGGGGTGGAGGGCTTTCTGGAAAGCTGGAGAATGAGTTGTGTAAATGCATACCAAAGGTGCCTATCAAACGACGACAGAATCCCAGCTCGCTCTGTAAAAAACACTTGCGCAGCTTGATAATGCCAAGAGTCTGGGGTCAGGAAAATGGGAAGACTTGACGCAGGTGCCTCGTTGAACTGCCATAATAACCCTAAAAACACAGGCATGCGCGCGCGCGCGCACACACAAACAAACAAACAAACAAACAAGTCAGACGCCTCACCTGTGAGCCCTCCAGGTGAGCCGTCTGTGTTGTCCAAAGCTAAACGTCTCAAGAAATCAGACCACCCCCCCATGTTTGGTAGCTCACGAGGGTGCAGGTGAAAGCCCCAAGGGTCAAAAACCTTTCTTCTTCGCTGGCCCCCTCCTCCCTTTTCAGAGGACTTGAGGTTCTAGATTTTCTTTGGGGGACCAAAGGGGTCTGCCCTGTTCCTAAGAATGAGTGTCTGTGCTGTGGTCACCCCGTAACCAAAAAGGTGCTAAAGATTTTTTTTTTCCTGAGTACGTTGAGCTACAACCATCACAGACAGGAAGGTGCCTACTGTGTGTCAGGCAGCTGCTCTGCTGAAGGTCTCTGGTTTCCAGGAAGGATGCTGCGGGCTGTGTGGGAGGGTACCTGCTTTGTTGGGGTCGCAGGGGTGTTGTGGGGTGACCCATGTAACCTGTTTGTGCCTCAGGTGCTGTTAACTGCTTCCCGGCTTGCCACCCCGTACATGGATCTTGTGAGGATGAGAACACCTGCAGGTGACGACATGACCCCCCAGGAGGCAGGGGGCAGGGCAGAATCCTGGGGGGGGATCTCAGTGTTAGAAAAAAATGGGGTCTGGCCACTGGGCTGTGGCCCCTGCGAAGACTGGTGGGGAGGGCTGAGGAGAAGAGGGAGGGGGCGGGGGTAGCCACAGCTCGAGCCTGTGCAGAATGAGACCATTGCAGCCACTGCGGCAAAGTGCAGAAGTGACGCAGTTCTTGGGGACCCTATGGCTGCTCCCCACCAGGCTCTCTTTAAGTTTCTCATTCAGGTGACTGGGATCTGCCTCCAAGGACCCATGATCTGACACTGTGCTAAGACCCCAAGGGCCCTAGCTTCTCCAGAGACTCCGTCTGAGCCCACTTGACATGTCCCCACTTTTCCTTCCCGCAGGTGCCAGTCTGGCTGGCAGGGTCCCCTGTGTGACCGTTGCGTGCCCCTTCCTGGCTGCGTCAATGGGGTCTGCTCTGAGCCTTGGCAGTGCGTTTGCAATGAAGGCTGGGAGGGACATCTCTGCGACATAGGTGGGCACCACCTCTGCCCCCAGCTCCTCCTGGGCCCTCACCTGCCAACACCTTTGCCCCTCTATCTCAAACACCTCCTCCCAGCCAGATGGTGTCTCCTCTCCCCTCGGCCACAGTCTCACCTGGGGCCTGTGTTGTAATGATGTGGGGACATACTTTTGGAGCGCAGAGCCTCCTGCAAGGTAAACACTTTAGTCCAGTAACTGGTGTACCACCAGCACCTAGCATCCAGAGAGGACACTGGAAGTTGGGGGGTAGGAGGAGAGGGGGGCTGCAGATTGAAGCAAGAGTCACAAAGTAAACATACACACAAAGCTGAGACGGTGGGGACCCCAGCCCCGGCCACCTGTGCAGGTCACTGGTGCTCTGAGAGAAGGGCTTGGACTCCAGGACCTACAAGAGGCAGCTAACAGCAAACCAGCCAACCAGCTGACCAACCAACCAACCAACTGGTCCTTAGCTAAGTTGTGCAGAGCAGATATTCCCTCAGGACCTTGGGGTCACTTGGGGCCCAGCTGGAGAGGTGAGGGCCAGCGGGAGACTGCGTGGGAAGTGGTTGGATGGCGGCTGGGCGCTGCCTGTGGATTTCACTAACTGCGCCATCGTTTCCCCTGCTGCCGCCGCTGCTTCAGGTTATAGAAACGTTCACTAGGGCCCGTTCTTTTCGGCAAAGCCAGACTCAGAGCCCTCGAAAGTACCTCAGCTGCTGAGGAGTCTGCGGGGCCTCTGCCCACCCCCTTAACATTAGCAGAGCCCACCCAGAGACTCCCCAAGGGATGCCGACAGGCAGATGTCTAGGATGCAAGTGGGCACCCCAAGGTTAGGGGGCCTCCTCCCATTGATTTTCTCACTGGCAAGGAAATAGTGTTTTCAAATGTATCAGGCACTTGGGGTACAAGCAGGGAAATAGGCCCCGAGAAGGGAGAGGATGCACTCGGGGACCTAAGAAAGGGAAAGAAAAGCCAGGCAAAGCCCCGTCCCCAAAAGTGGATTAATTCTCCTTCGAGACTTCTTGTTGGGGCTGTGAGGGAACAGTAAGAGAACACGGGTCTCACCCTGCTGTTCAGAGCTGAGGCATTTGGCTTTCGAAAGTGAGCCCCCACCCCTGGAATTGTCCTCAGGGCCCTCAGTTGGTGCAGGGCTTCCACAGCTGACTCATGTTCTGGCCCACAGCCCTGCGCCCCTCACAGCCTCACCCCTGCAGCAGCAGCAGAGTCACACAGTGGGGCAGCATGAGGGGCTGAGCCCACAACCCACCCTCTGCTCTGGAGCCCCAGGACACCCGGCAGGAATTTTCCAGACAAAAGCAGCTCTCCTGGGGAAGGGAGGGGGACGAGGGACTCCTTGCATTGCCCCTTCTTTCAGGTTTAGGGTAGCTGGGAGGCCCGGGCTGCCAGAGGAAATGGCCTACAGATAAGGGGCTGCTCCCACCCCCAAGCCTTTCCTGGCCGAGGCTGCCCTGCGCCAGCAGAAACGCCGGGCTCTTGCCTGGCTGCATTAGATTGATTCCCCCACTTTTGGTTTGGGGGCTCAGGAGGGGAGAAGGAGAGTGATCCTCAGCCCAGTGGCCAGATGGGATGGAGAGAGGTGCAGTGGCCAGGCTGAGGGTGGCGGCCAGCTGTTTAGTTTAAATTTCCAGTGCCCAACGACAGGTACCTTGTGTGCCAGTGGCTTCAGTGGTGTCCCGTAATGAGGGGATAAATGCTTTTGGTGTCCCCTTGTACCAAGCTGGGCACAGCAGGAAAACCTGTGGGCACTGGCTGGTTCCACCACTTGGCTGACTGTTGGTGTTGGCCACAGCACAGGTCTCTGAAAGAGGGAAAGTCAGCACTAGGGGGGGTCTCAGCTCCAGGGACCCTCCCCACTCGACCACCTGTCTGGCTACTCTGGCAGGCTCAGCAGCTGGTCTTGTGGAAACCAAAGCTAGGAGCCACCACCCCCACTGCGCCCCGAGAGCACAGGCAAATGAGAATCTGTCCTTGACTAGTGGGCAGACTGAGGCATAGAGTGGGGAACAGCCAGCTGCCCCTCCCTGGCTATGCTAGGGGCTGGGGTCTCCACTGTCTGAGAGCTCCCACCACGTCCCCTTTGTTCAGCTCCACCAAGGAGAATAATGAAGTGCGTGTGACCGGAGGTGTAACAAGCCACTGGAAGTGTCCTAGTTGAGAACTCAAGAGGAGAAAGGAGATGTCATGGGGAGGGGAAGGGAGGCAGCGCTGGGCTAAATCAGGCCCCTGGATTCCCGATGGGGGTCTCCACACTGCTGTCCCCTGCTCACTGTGATGAGAAAGTGCAAGCAGCAGGTGCTTTTCCATGAGAGTTGATGCTCTGGCTCTCCAGATGGTGGACTTGGGGTGGCTTGTCTCCTGTCTGTCCCCTCAAGTATGAGAAGCTGAAGGTGGCCTTTTGTCTTGAGGGGAGGGGTGTTAGGTGATCTCAGCTGCTCTGGGGAGGGGCAGGAGGTCCACTGGAACCTGGTGTCCTGGGACCAGGGAGGACCAGCCGCCACAGCGTCCTGACTCTGTGACCGTAAGGAAGGAGTCCCCTTCAGCCCCCTGGGCCATTGCAGGGTTTGGGGGAGTCACCTCAGGCTCCAACTCAGACACCCGCCTGGTGACCATTACCAGTGGCCATAACAGAGCCACCTGGGTGACTCACGGCACCCCCTCCCCCACTCAAGCAGCCCTCCTGTCTGCCCCCCAGACCTCCTTGGCTTGGCTGGAGTTGGGAGTGACAGGGTTTTCTGTGCCCCCAGCTGTCCGCCCTTGCAACTCGAACCCCTGTGGCAACAACTCCACCTGCGTGGACCTGGAGAGCGGCGGCTATGAATGCTCTTGTGCCCCCGGGTACATGGGACCCCACTGCCAGGAGAAGAAGCCGGGGCCCTGCATGACCAATGGGTAAATATTCCCTCCTGCCCCTGATTGGTGAGTGCTGCTTTGTGTCCCCAAAGACCTTTTTCAGCCAAGCCCTGTGGGACCTGCTGCCTGACAAAAGATGAAGTAAGTGCTCCTGCAGGCAGCCCCCGGGAGGCTGCTCCAGATTAGGTACCTTCATGGGGACATGGGTCATTTCCATATTTCTTCAAAGGTTCCTGAAGGCAATTTCCCATTCCCTGATGTTCCAAGCCTTGGCGAGTGAATGTGGAAGCTGATGGGGTGGGGTTTTCTAAAGCTGCCGCACCAGTGGGGAGAGCACAACAGGGCTGTCTGTGAAACACCGCCCCCCTATTTCAGGGCAGTATACTCCACCGGGCAGCTAGGCAGCTGAGTCTTCTGTGACGTCAGGGGAAGGAGCCGCCAGGCTGAAGTGGGGAGAAGGGGTGAGGGCCAGCACCAGATAGGGGTGTGAATCTAAAGTCCAGGGGTCAGGGTCTCATTTCTCACTCCTCTCAATGGGGACAAGAGGGCAGAAGATAGAGGGCCACTGTCCTCTGTTCTCCTAGCCACCAGCTCTCCTTTCTACTCCAGCCTGTGCTGTTTTGGAGTGGAAGGTAAACCGATGCTGGGAGGCAGGGTCCCAATTGAAGAGTCCAGGAAGTCCAGTCCTGGGCCTTCAGCTGGGGGTGGGCTGAGGTACCTTCCTCTGCAGACAAAAGCTGAAACACACCCTCAGCTTCCCCAGGATCCCAGGGTGGCAAATAGGACCCAAGATCTGGGAAATCCAGGCTGACAGGAGTGATCGTGGGGCCTGGAGCTCAGCATTCTAGAGGGTCCAGAGGAGAGGGTCGGGTGGCAGGCTGCCATCCCTCCTTCTTAGCAGGAAGAGAGAAAACAGAAGAGACCTTTCCCTAGCTAGCATCTCCCTGGCACGGACATGAGCCTTTGGCCCTGGCATTCCTTCAGAGCCCAGCCCCGCAGCCAGGAGTTTGCTTGTGTTTACCACTCTTTTCTTTCTGGAGTTTTGGCATTTACCAGATGACAAAGGGCCCGCTCTTTTAGAAGCACTTACATGAAATGTTGTGTGTGTTCCGCTATGAGCAAACAGCCTCGGTCTGCAAGCTGCACACTTGCTCGCTGAATGGATCCGCTATTAAGGCCATCTCAGCTCACGCTGGCAGGGGTGGCCAGGGGTTCCTTTCATGGGAGATGTCCCAAGGGCTCCTGCACAATAGGCTGTGTGCCCACTCCATGGAAATAAAAACAAAGTCCGAATGTCGGGGGTCGTGCTGGTAGAGGTAACAGAGCCAGGCAGGGTGTAAGGGGGTGGGTGAGAGGTAGCACCCTTCTCCCAGCTCCCCTCAGCATCCAGGGAGGGATTTGCACCAGCTCTTGTTTTGTCGGTAATGTGGCCTCTCTCGGCCTCAGTTTCCCTGTTTGTCCAACGACTAATTGCCCAGCCTCTGGTTGGAGACACGACATCAGAGATGAAAGGCCTGGGGACATCTGGCGTGAGAGGTCAGGTGTTTGTGGTCAGCAACCTGTGGGGGGTATGTGCGGTGAGGTGCACTCCTGGCTTGGGGGTGCACCCCACCCTAGCTCAGCACCATGAGCCCTGTCTCCTGTCCTAGCCCAGCCTCCGAGGGCCCATCACCTGTCCTGTTGTGTTGCAGTTCTCCCTGCCAGCATGGTGGCAGCTGCGTGGACGAGGAGGGCCTGGCCTCCCATGCCTCCTGCCTGTGCCCCCCTGGCTTCTCAGGCAACTTCTGCGAGATCGCGTCCAACAGCTGCACCCCCAACCCTTGCGAGAACAAGGGCGTCTGCACCGACATCGGCGGTGACTTCCGCTGCCGCTGCCCTGCCGGCTTCATTGACAAGACCTGCAGCCGCGCGGTGACCAACTGCGCCAGCAACCCGTGCCAGAACGGGGCCACCTGTCTGCAGCATGCCCAGGTGAGCTACGAGTGTCTGTGCAAGCCCGAGTTCACTGGGCCCACCTGCGCTAAGAAGCGGGCGCCCGGGCCCCAGCAGGTCACCCGCCTGCCCAATGGCTACGGGCTCACCTACCGCCTGACCCCCGGGGTGCACGAGCTGCCGGTGGCGCAGCCCGAGCACCGCGTCCTGAAGGTGTCCATGAAGGAGCTCAACAAGAGCTCCCCCTTGCTCACCGAGGGCCAGGCCATCTGCTTCACCATCCTGGGCGTGCTCACCAGCCTCGTGGTGCTGGCCACCGTGGGCATCGTCTTCATCAACAAGTGCGAGACCTGGGTGTCCAACCTGCGCTACAACCACACGCTGCGCAAGAAGAAGAACCTCCTGCTGCACTACAACAGCGGGGAGGACCTGGCGGTCAACATCATCTTCCCCGAGAAGATCGACATGACCACCTTCAACCGGGAGGCCGGCGACGAGGAGATCTAAGCCGCTGCCCCGCGGCCGCCTCTGTATTCTCCTCGGGGCCTCGCAAAGCTCGCTGTATGCGGTCTGTCCTGATCTTGCTGGTGGCATTTGCTGTCTTTTGTGCTGAATCTGGTGAACGCTATGCTTACATATATTGTCTTTGTGCTGCTGTGTGACAAAGCGCAATGCCTGGCACACCCGCTTCCCCCCCTTAATGCATGATATCTAAATGAAATAAGAAATTCATCTTGAAACAATGACAAGATAATAAGCATGTTATTCTAAACATAAATTACAAAATATCAAAAAAGACCAAAAAAAAACAAGGCAACAGTACCGGGACTTGGTGCCGACGTCCCTCTCCGAGGGGCCTCGGCTGCAGAGTCCTTGTGAAACCGCTACGAGTGATGTACAACGACCAATCACTGTGACAAGGGCTAAAATCTTTTTCGTTCGTTAATTCTCACACGCCACATCCGACTCGCACTCACGTCAACAACGTTGCCAACACTGCGATGCTTAGATCTTTCTAGTCAGTGTGAGGTTTTACAAAGTGCAGCGGCTGCGTGTCAGGCAGAGAGAGCACCCCAGGTTGGTTGGCTGCTGGGGGGCCAGGGACCCCGGTCCCAGCCCTGCCACTAACTTGCTGTGAGATCCTTGGCAAGCTCCCATCCCTCCTGGGCCTGACCCCTTCTCGCCTCTCAAGGAGGGGCTTGAAGGCAAACCATCACTAAGATCCTCTCTCGCTTAAAAATTTGGAACGAACGATGGGAACCTGAGTGGTTCCCAATTCTTACAAAAATAGGACCCGATGAAGACAAGGTCTCATTCCAGGGTCTGGAAGGTTTTGGCCTGTCCTGGATACTGACTTGATGTGTTGGAATCAGTCCCGACTGCATTTCCCAATGAGGGTGGGCCTCGTTGCCTTCCGAGCTGGAGAAAGACAAGCAGTTGGCTCCATAGTGTCGCGATGTGTGATTTAGGGTTGCCAGGTAGGCAATCCCCACTCCCAGCACTCTCCCTGCCTCCTTTCCTGGTAGACCAGCAAGCCCCCCCAGACCTCAGTGCGCTTAGAACCTCAAGTGCCATGGGCTCAGCAGCAGCACAGCCGTCCCCAAGGCTTTCACAGGGTGTTAGTGGAAGTTGTCGCCTGTGGAGTGTGTCCCAGCTGTGTGTGGATGTGGTCCAAGAGTGAGCTATCCAGTCGTTAGTTTACGTTTGTGTTGCTGAGCTAATAACCCTCGGGTCCCTGAAGACCTTGCCAGCTTCCGAATTTGCCTTTTCTTTTTTTAAAGGAAAAAGAGCAGCTATCTATTTTTTTGCAAAGGATAGGGGACGGAGCTCTGTTTAGTTTTCCAGCTCCTGGGCTGGGCAGCTAAACAGCCCTTAGGTACCAGTTAGTAATATTTTGTTTTTTCAATTCTTGGGATAGGAAGCTATACAACTTAGCTTTATTGAGTATTGCCTGCCGCATATACCTTGCTCCATTCTGAGTCGTCATCGTGTCATCTCAGCCATGTGAATCACGGTCACTCACACACACAGAAATCACTGTCACCCACCCATCAGTCACCTGAGTCGCTGTCATAAATCAGCCATTGACTCCATTACTCCTCGGCCCCTGGACCCACTTGCTGCGAGTCCTGGCATCCTGATCCAAAGCCACACCCCACCCCATCTTCTCCCCTAAGCTCCCAGGCCCTATCGCTCCTTAGCTTGTGTCATTGTCCCTACTCAAGCCCTTCCCACCCACGTCACCATGTCCCTAATGGCACCCCAACTCCTGTCACCCTCACCGCCAAGACTCCCCTTCGCCTGATCTTTCCACTGACCCCTCCCCAGCCTCACCTCAGAGCCCCTTCCTGAGCCCTTCTCCATACCCTCCAGAGGTCACTCTTCACTCCCACTCTCTGTTCACGGTCACCGTCGCTGTCAGGCCCCCTCCTACCCCAAAGGTCCTGTCCCGTCACTCCCGGCCCCCCCTGCCCAGCCCCAGGCCCCACCCAGTCCAGCCCTGGCCCCTCCCCATCCTAGCCCCTCCCCATCCTGGCCCCTCCCAGTCCTAGCCCCCTCCCAGTCCCAGGCCCCTCCCCTCCCTCCCCCCGGCCCCACCCCTCCCAGCCCCAGGTCTCTCTGGACCGTGTCCCCAACTCCCTGGCTTTCCCCGCCTGAGCCTCTGAGAACCTCACCCCCCAAACCCAGTCCTTCTTCTCCCTGAATCACCATCTCATCTCACTTTGAATTTATTTTAAGAAATGAAAAATTTAAAAAGACAAAAAAAAAAGAACTGTTGGCACGTCGGGCGGGCGTCTGGCACCCCGCCTGGCCTCTCTCAGCGTAAGACCACCGGCCGAGTCTGTTAACCCTGGGTCCCCAATTTTCCCAGAGGCTAAATTCTCCTATTGGGCGAAATGACCAAATTCTCCATTCCTTTCCAGTCTCGGTGCTGTAGAGAAAAGCCAAGCCCCCTGACGACTGAACAACAGGTCCCTTGTCTACTCCCCCCACCCCCATAAGACAGCTGTTTTCAGCAGCCCATTCTCCATCACCACCCATCCCATGAGAAGCATTTCCCCGCACCTGCTGAGTGCAAGGCAGCGTGCAGGGAGCTGCGGGACATGCGGGCGAGAGGGCGGCACTCTGGGAGAGGAGCGGACACCCAGGTGTCCCCAGCATCCCAGCTGTGCAGGTCAAATGCCGTGGGAGTCAGTGTTCACATCTGAGCAGGCGCCTCCCTTAGAGCAGGGCCAAGTCACCTCCCCACGAGGCAAATCCTCTCTCAGCACCACCCAAATGAGGCCGCCCCTCCAAATTCAGCAGAGCCTACCCGCACGCACCCCAATGCCATCCGAGCAGCGTTACAGCCTCGCCGCGGTCTTCACGCCAAGCAGAAGCGGTCCATTCCACGTGACATGGGTCCACCATATTCTGCTGAGAGTGTCAGGACTCTGAATGCCCAGGCACACCTTGGTGTGTTTGGAAAAGCATGTAAGTTTACGTTTCTAGCGGGAAAGCTCAAAGACAGCTGTCCAAGACATGCTCATGAATTCGGCCCCCCCCCAAATTGAGAGAGGAGCAGGAGTGGTCTTTTGCAATTTGGTTAAATTATCTAAAAATGTCATTGGCGCTCTTTTTTGGCTTTCCCGCTCACACCAACAACCAGAAATGCAAAAAAAAAAAAAAAAACACTGTTTATTGAAAAATAAACAAATAAGGGCTATTATCTACGTGTCTGTCTCTGATTTCCTGGGCAATAGGCTAAACTTACCACCTTAGACCTGGAGGGAGGGGTCTTCCCTCCTACTTGTGGCTAGGAGCGCGGGGTGAAGGGGTGTAACCACTCAGGCCACTACATCCCCTTACACCAGACCACACTCTGGGGCTTAGGACATTGGAGGCTTCTGGCTCAGTGGCCCTGAAGGTCAATCTCCTCCCCACATCTTCTCTTCACGGGGCATAGGAGTGGCTGTTAATGGGGGGGAAGGCACAGTGATCTGGGGTGAAGGGTGGAGGGACAGAGCCCCTCACATGTGCACATGAGGCCAGCCCTTGCCAGCCACCATGTTCCAGTTCAGAGCTCCATGACTGTACTGGCATTAGGTCAGGGTGAGAGGACAGAAGGAGTTTTGGGTAACACTTACGCTGGGTGACAACCTTGTAAACACTTGGAAATGTCTGTGGGCCCTATTTAACTCCCTGACTTGACCTTGTACATGTCACGACGGACCCACCTCCAGCCTTGGAGTCTGGGGCCTGTTTGTTCAGCAAATCCACCCTTGAATTCCCATGAAACACCTGACAACCTGTGTCCATCTCCCAGGACAATGCACCCCAGTCCAGACCCTCAGCCCCACTGGCTCTGAAGGCAGCCAGCCCCTGGTGTCCTGCCCCCATGTCCTCCCGTGGCCTATCTTTCTTCTGTGGTCTTTCTGGAGTAAGGTCACCAACACTGTCCCCCCCACACCAAGCACCTCAGCTGGGACAGGTGTCCCTGACCTTCCCCTGTCTCCTTTACCCAGCGCAGTTTCCCAACACCAAGTCTACTCTTCCTACTCTCTCCCCACCTGGCCCTGCCCTTGACAGCCGCTGCTGGGCTAGGAGCCTTCCATTCTCCTATCTCTGCTGTTGTGGCTCTGCACCCCCACCCTGGTCCTCTCAGCTGGGGAGAAGACTTGTGAACACAGCACAACACAAGAAAACCAAAAAGCCCAAACCCACTGCTGTTGAGTCAATTCTGACTCATAGTGACCCTATAGGACAGAGTAAAACTGTCCCATAGAGTTTCCAAGAAGGGCCTGGTGGGTTCAAACTGATAACCTTCTGGTTAGCAGCCATAGCACTTAGCTACTACACCACCAGGGGTTCCAGAACACAAGAGAGGGAGATAAAATCTCCCAGGTGGAAACCATGATGAAAATGACAAGATAATACTGTGTTAATAAATCTTGAAATATGTAGAAAAGATATGAATTCTCAAGGACAATACTGACCACCAAAACTGCTCACTGTGGCCAGCAGGAATGGAGGAATAACCAGGGGGGACCCCACGGTAGACCCAGTGTCACCTGTCTTGGGGTCCCAGACCTGAGAGCAGGCTCTTTCAGGCTTAGAGAAAACAGGAGATAACCAGGCCAGAGAAGCTGCTTCAGAAGAGAGGGGATAGAGATCAGGATCAGCCCATTCACTCCTTACAGCTGTGAGAACCCCAACACCCAAACCTGACAGCATGAACGAAAGATAGGCAGACTACCGTCCTCGCTCCCAGGCACAAAAACCAAAATCAAATAAACAACTCGACTGGGTTGAATCCGATAGAATAACAGCAAATGAAAAGCATCCCAATATTTACATGTATTCACACATGCACTCAAACATGCACTCACACCTGCACCGTCACCAAGCATGTTCTGGGAAACCAAGCGGGACTGCACGCAAGTACACATGTAAAGACAGTAGCTGTTGGATACCCAGCAGAAGGACATAATGGGTCCTCTGCTAGCCAGGATGCATCCTGGGTCCTCTGTTAGTCAGGATGCAGTCAGACAGTTGAGCTGGGTGAAGAGACCATGCAGGAAGACCCAGCAAGGAGCAGGACCCTTACAGCTGCAGGGAAATCACTGCTGGAGGCTGGGCAGATGAGGTGAGGGTGCTACAGAAGTGGAGTCCAGACCTGGGAACTGTGAGGTGCATGGGAGATGGCTATGTTGCTCTGGTGCCTGGGAGTGGCGGTAGCAGGGGGCTCAGGGTGGAGAAGGCCTCCGAAGGAGGTGGAAAGTAGGAGAACCTCTTCCTCCTAACCCTAAGAATGGATCAGGGGCTGTAGGCCGAGTTCGAGGAGCAGGCCAAGGAGAAAGACTCAGAGAATAATTCCAATCAGAGAAAGAGACAGAGTAGGGACTCATGGACAGAAGGGTCCTGAAAGAAGCTTAGAAGAAGGGAGAAGACAGTGACGGGAACACAGTGAGTGTTCATGGGGCTGACTTTTGGTCAGAGCCCCATCCAGGATCTTATACACAGAGCAGACCACCGAGTGCTTAAGGCAGGAGCTCAGTCTGCAGATAGCCAGGGGACCCAGGCCTATCGTACATAAGCCATTTATCAGCTCAGGCCTGTAGCTTTCTTTTCTTTATGACTTTCTCACACTGCTGGAGGGGGGAGAACTTTTTACATTACCCATCCAACATCCCCATCCTCAATTCCTTAAACTCAGTCTCCTGCTCACAAAGTAAGCAGGGAGAAGCCCAGCCCCAAGTCACAGCGGCAGAGAAGCGAGAATCTGGGCTAACACAGAGCTGCCTGGCCGGGTTGAGAAGTACACTCAGCTGCAGGCACTGCTGCCTCATAACCATGGTGAATCTGCAAACTGAAGAGGTAGCTCAGGTTTAACCCAAAAATAAGACCAAAGAAAAATATGTAATATAGGTTCATAGGTTATTTAGAAGTCAGAAAGAAATAAAAAAAAATGCAATTTAATTTATTTAAAAATCAGCGTATATTTCTGATTTTTAGAAAAATATTAGCAAACTAGGAAAAAGTACATATCTCCTTAATGTCACAAAGAACTTGTATCTTAAACTGTTGTTGAAAAACCAAACCCACTGTTGTCAAGTTGATTCTGGCTCACAGCAACCCTGTAGTACAGGGTAAAACTGTCCCACATAGTCTCATGGAGCATCTGGTGGATTTGAACTGCTTTCCTTTTGGTTAGCAGCTGAGCTCTTAATCACTGTACCACCAGGGCTCTGTTAAGTATCATATCAACCATTAAAAACTAAAGGCTAGGGAGGCTGTGTGATACAGAGCAGGCTCAGAGAGAGAGAGGGGTGGCTTTACATTTGGTTTTGTCCCTTGGGCTACCTAGTACCTCCATGTCTACTTCCTCCTCTGCAACAGGCTAGATAAGGAGAAAAATCAGCATCGCTATTGTTTTGGAATTTGTAGCCAATGTAATAAGACAAGAAAACAAAACAAAACATAGAAGTACAACTACTAGAAAGGTACGTGGCTGAAAAAGCTAACATAAAAGTCAGTAATATAGCACATATACTCTGTATATACCAACATATGAAAACCCATTAAAACCAAATCCATGACTACTGAGTCTATTCTTGCTCATAGCAACCTGTGTGTTACAGTGTAGAAATGCTCACAGGATTTTCTTGGCTGTAATCCTTATAAAAGCAGGTCTGTGGTACCGCTAGGTTGTTTTGAACTGCCAGCTTTCAGGTTAAGAGCTGACTACAAATCATATGTGCTGTAGGGCCCTATAACAACCTGTTAAAGATATGATGATCTGAATTATAAAGACCCAATATCATAAAGACATCAGCTCTTCTCAAAATGAATTTGCAAGATTAATGCAATGAATTTGCACTATATCACTAGACAACATGACTATAAAATTTACCTGAAAAAATTAAGTGATGAGAATAACCCCAAAATAGTAATTAAGCAGTAAAAAGTGTGTGTCTCAAGTCTGAGACAGAGCAGACAGTAATGTTTTACTGAATAGGAGAACATATGAATGAATGCATGAATGGTAGCTTTAGAAGCAATCTAGATCCCCAGTCTCACCCACTTATTTACAAATATGGAAACTGAGACCAGAAAGATGACTAGCTTAAGGCAGTAGCTCCCGACTGGGGACAATTTTTGACCACCAAGTGGCATTTGGCAATGCCAGACATTTTGGTTGCCAAAATTGGACCACTGCTACTGGCATCTGGTGGGTAGAACTAGAGATGCTCCTAAACACACTACAAAACACAAGACAACTCCCATGACAAAGAATTAGTTGGTCTATAATGTCAGTGGTCCCCAGGTTGAAAAATAGCAGACTAATTGATAGGGCAGAGCTGGGGCTATTAAGGACACTAGCACACAGATACAGTCAGGTAACATGCTGAGTACTTTTAATGCATAATCTCTTGTAACGCACTCAGTAACCTGCAAGGAAGGTAATATTATTTGCCTGTGTTACCAACAAAATAAAGTAAAAATTGCTGTCCACTTGATTCTGATTAATAGTGATCCTACAGGACAGAGTTGCTACAAGTAGGAATCAACTTTTTTTTTTTTTAGGAAAGAGGAGTTTCCCATAGGGTTTCCAAGGAGCAGCTGGTGGATTTAAACTGAGAACCTTCCAGTTAGCAGCTGAATTCTTAACCACTGCACCACTACAGATAATGAAACTGAGGCTCAGAGAAGTAAGCAAAAAGAAAAAGGTGTGCCCAAAGTCACTGAGCTACAAAGTGGTAGAGATGCATCTATTATTCAGGGCTCCAGGTGTTCATGACCATTTTCTTTCCACTACCTGACTCTGCATCTTATTTTTTAAAGTCGCTTACCTCATCCCCAACCCCACCCTACCCCATCTTTGTTTTTTTTTTTTTGTTTTTTTGTTTACCATTAATAACTGCAATCATTGGGAGCTTCTGGAAGACCAGTGATCTTAGTCTCCGTAACTTCCTGCAGGACATCTGTCAGAGTACTGAGTAGAATGAGGTTTTGCCCTTGGTTATGTCAGAGTGGAATCTCTCTGTTTCCTTTCTGTTCACAGTCTACCCATTCAGTATGGAATAATTCTATTTCAAATTTCTCTCCACCCCACATGCACACTACCTAGTGGAAAGATGTCACTTTGCCAAGTTGTACATAAGGATGGAATCAAGATCCTCTGCCTGCCAAGTGCTGTAGAGTCGGATCCGACTCATGGTGACTACTGTAATCATTATAGGAATTCTCACAACACAGCCTGTTAAGATACTGCAATTCAAATTTCATTTTCATCTTATCTTACTTTTCAGGGGTTTCTGGACATTGGTTCCAGATTGACACCAATTCCTGGAGACCCAAAGCATCATTGTGGCCCCACAGAGTACAAACTTATGAAGCTCAGGTTTGTGCAGGTCTGTCTTATAATGGGCCTAGTTGGTCCCTGGATCTTCCCTGTGGTTATTTCCCCAATTCTGAAATGCATAGCTGGGAAAGACACATTCAACAACTGCCAGAATTCCCACATTGGTTCTCTGACCCGTGGATTGGAAGCTATTATGGTAGAGAAGGCCAAGTGGAAGTCACAGACTACCTCTACTTGTGGAAATATTTCACTGAATAATATTGTATTTTTGGAGGGATTGCAGAGATTAGCATCACCATCATGGATGTTAAAGATGGTGATTTCTACAACATGTCCGTTGAGATTACACATTTGGTCTGTAAAGAAGACAGATGTGTCTTCAAGAATGACAGTGGATTGCTGTAAATGTAACCAGATGGGGACTTCCATTGCACCTACTGTTCCAGATGTGATTTCATTGCTGGAGCAAACTAATATATGCACCTGTCATGCCGCTATGGATCTGGCAAATGCCTTTTTTTCCCCTACGCCTGTTGGTAAAGACCATCAGAATCAGATTGCTTTCAGTTGGTAACTCCAGCAATACGTTTTCACCGTCCCACCTCAAGATAGAAACCCTAATAATGCAGTGGTTAAGAGCTACAGCTACTGACCAAAAGATTCACAGTTCAAATCTACCACGCCCTCCTTGGAAACTCTGTGGAGCAGTTCTACTCTGTCCTATAGAGTTGCTATGAGTCAGAATACACAAAACAGATTTGGTGTCTTGGTTTGCCTTAGGGGCATATAATACCTTCAGCTCTGTGTCATACTCTACTCTCCAGGGATTTTTGCCTTTCCCTTACTCAGAACAGCATCCTGGTTTGTTACATTGATGATATTCTGCTAATTGGACCTGGTGAACAGGACACATTGGTAAGGTGCATCCACTCCAGAGCGCGAGAAATAAATCCCACCAAAATTCAGAGGCTTTCCACCTCGATGAACATTGTAAGAGTTCAGGATGCATATTGAAATATTCTTTCCAAGATAAAGGACAAGTTGCTCCATCTGGTACCTCCAATGACTATGAAAGAGGCACAACTACTAGTGAAACTCTTCAGATTTTGGAGGTAACACATACTTCATCTGAGCTTGCTGTTCTGACCCATTTACCAATTGACCTAAAAATCTGCCAGTTTTGAATGAGGTCCAGTACAAAAGAAGGCTCTGCAACAGATCCAGGCTACCATACAAACTGCTGCACAACCGCGATGTGCCATCTGGGAGATCTAATGGTATCTGAAGTATTACTTGCAGACAGCCATGCTGTTTGGAGTTTTTGGCAGATCTCTATTGCTAAATCCCGGTACAGATCCTTAGAATTTTGAGGTAAATTCCTGCCATTCTCTGTGGATGTCTTTTTTCGTTTATAGAAACATCTTTTGGCTTGCTACTAGATTTTATTAGAAACTGAACTTGGGACTACGGGCAACCAAATTACTCTATGATCTGAGCTGTCCGTCAAAGACTAGGTGTTGTCTTCTCCATGAAGCTTTAAAATTGGACATGCATAGCTGTACTTCATCAGATGGAACCAATATACACAGACTCAAGCTCAAGCAAGTCCTCAAGGCAAAAGCAAGTTGTATCAGGAGGAATCCCATGGCCTCTATTTCTGCTATATAACTTTCTATCTATCAGTCTCTATCTATGGCTTCATGGGGAGTTCCCTAGGTCCAGTTGACTTCGGGAAAATTTTTTTGATCCTGGTTTATAGATGGTTTTGCATGATATACAGGCATCACCCCAAAGTGGACATCTGCAACACTATAGTCCCACTCTGAGACAGTCCTGGAGAACAGACAGAAAGGGAAGTTCCCTTCCAGGGAGCATAATTTTCATTTTGTTCAGAAGGAGAGATGGCCAGAGACACAAGTCTACACCAATTTATGAGCTACTGTTAATGTGTCTGTTTGGTCAGGAATAGGAAGCAATATAATTGGAAAACTGGGGATAAGAAAGATGGAAGAAGAACTGCACGGATAGATATCTCAACATCAGCATGGAATATGTGGATAATTGTGTCCATGCAGATGTTCACCAAAGAATGAACTCAATTAAGGAAAATTTTATTAACCAGGTAAGTAGAATGAATTTTTCTGTGGGTGTCTTCCTTCTTAGTCACATGTTACCGCTCAATGGGCCCATGAACAAAGCAACCATGTTGTCAGAATTGGAGTTACACATAACGTCAGCAACCTGGACTTTCACTTTCACGTTCAACTACAGTCACTACTAAGTGTCAGTCTGCCAGAAAGAGAGAGCAACAATGATATGGCACCATTATGGCACCATTCCCCATGGTAATGATTCAGATACCTGTTGGCATATTGATTACATTGGACCACTTTCACCATGGAATAGAATAGATATTTGCTCTAGATGTAGATTCACCTTATCTGCACTCAATGCTTCTGCCAAAATGAACATCCATGAATTTTAAAAATTCTTTATCTACACCGTGGCATTTCCCACAGCATCACTTTTGATGAACAAATTCACTTCCTTGCAAATGAAGTGTACCAATGGGCCCATGCTTATGGAATTCACTGATCTAACCATGTTCCTCATCGTTATGAAGCAGGTGGCTTGGTAGAATGGTGGAACGATCTTGGAAGACTCAGTTGAAGCACCAGCTGGGGCTGAGCAATGTTCTTTAGGGCGAAATATATATACACCAATCAATGTTCAACATATGGTACTGTTTCTCTCATAGCCAAGATTCATGAATCCTGGAATAAAAGAATAGGAATGAGAGTGGCTGCTTTCATTATTATTCTCATTGATCCATTACTGAAATGTTTGTTTCTCATCCCCGTGACTTTAGACTCTGATAGTCTGGAGGTCTTAGCTCCAAAGGGAGGAGGAATGTTTACACTACTGACACACCAATGAGTCTTTTCATCTGGATGTTGAGACTGCCACCTGGCCATTTTGTACTCTTCATACTAATGAGTGAACAAGTAAAGAAGAGGTTACTGTACTGGCTAGATGACTGATTTCAACTATGAAAGAGGAAATTGGACTGCCACTACACACTAGGGATAAGGAAGAGTCTGTCCAGAATACAGCATCCCCTTGGGTGTTTCTTAGTACTTCTATGTCCTGTGATTAAAATAAATGAAAATCTCTAACAATCCAATTCAGATAAGACTACCAATGGCCTAAACCGTTCGTGAATGAATCTTGGGGCCACACTTCAAGGTAAAGAATGATGACTAGTTGAAATACTTACTTAAAGGTAAAGGGCATATGGACGGGTATTGAAAAAAGGTACTTAAAAACACCAGCAATGACTATTTGACAAGTTACAGAAAAGAGGACTGTAGTAATTACGAATATGTCTTCCTTGCTTTTTATATGAATATATTTGTATATTGTTATGAACTGAATTGTGTAACCCCCCAAAAGATATATTGAAATCTTAATTTCTGGTGCATGTGAATGTGACCTTGGTTGGAAACAAGATCTTTGAAGGTTCTATCAGTTAAGTCAAAATGAGGTCACGCTAGTGTAGGCAGATCCTAATCCAACCTGAGTAGTACCTTTACAAAAGAGATGAGAGTCAGAGAGACACTACAGCAAGATGCATCTGCAAGCCAAGGAATACCTGAGGCTACCACAATCTGAGAGAGACAAAATGGGATCCTTCTCTCGAGTCCTTGGAGAGAACATGGCCTTGCTGACACCCTGGCTCGGTATTAGTAGTCTGTGGAACTGTGAGACAAAAAAAATTTCTGTTCTCTTAAGCAACTCATTTTGTGGTACATTGCTATGGCTGATTTAGGAAACCAATCCAGATTTTGATAGCACCAGAAAATAGGTTTCTACTCTTTGCATACTCTGCACTCTCTGAATCTCTTCTTTCTTATAAAGGCACCACTCCCACCTGATCCTAATCCACCTACTGTAGCATGACCTTGTGTTAACTTGACTGGTCACATTTTCAAACAAGATATGTAAAGACCTGGAGATGGAAAACCCAATGAGAAGACTATGCTTGATATTTCATAAGCACAAAGAACTGAGGAAAAAAATTCAAGCCTTGAGGTGTAATACTGAAAGTTTGCACAGGGAAAATACGAAATGATTCAGGAAACATCAAAAGAAGATGGAAGGAAGATTCAGAGTCACTGTACCAAAAAGAATTGGTCAATACTGAATATACTGCAAACCGCCAGAAGAACAAACAAATCTGTCTTGGAGAAAATACAACCAGATTGCTCCTTAGAGGTAATGATGGAGGGACTATGTCTGATATACCTTGGACATGTTATCAGGAGGGAATCAATCTCTGGAGAAAAGTATCATGCCTGGTCAAGTGGAGGATCGGAGAAAAAGAGGAAGACCTGCAGCAAGATGGGTAAAGTAATAATGGCTTAAGCTTACAACAATTGTAAGGGTGGTATAGGACTGCATAGCATGTCATTTGGGTGCGCTAAGGTTACTATGTGCTGGGACCAACTCAATGGCACCTAACAACAACAACGTATGCCTGCAAAAGTTGGGCAATGAATAAGGAAGAGAGAAGAACTGACACTTTTGAATTATGGTGTTAGCAAAGGATATTCAATTTACCGTAAACTGCCAAAAGAACGAACAAATCTCTCTTGGAAGAAGGAGAGCCAGAATGCTCATTAGAAGTGAAGATGGTCTCACTCACTTCAAACATGTTGTCATGAAGAACCAGTCCCTGGAGAAGGACATCATGTTTGGTCAAGTAGAGGGTCAGCCATAGAGAGAAAAACCCTCAATGAGGTAGATAGACACAGCGGCTGCAACAGTGGATCAAATGTAAGAATCCTTGTCAGAATGGTGCAAGACTGCACAGTATTTTGTTATGTTCTACATGGGGTCCTGTGAATTGGAACAGACTCAATAGCAGCTAATAATAACAATTAACAGCATGCTGCTGTAACTAATACTTAAAAATGTGAAAATGGGTATAGAATTGACTAACGGCTAGAGGCCAGATTGAAACCTAAATTTCCTGCAAAGATCACAGGTAGAATTACAGACATCAAAGAAGTTTCTGGTTGGGACTCAGAAAGCAGTGAGGAGAGCTGTAGAGAGAGCCTCTAGTGTCACAAATAGAATGTTAATAGATACATGCATGATAAATGTACTTCTGGTGAGACCTTAAAAGAAAATAAAATGTTTGGGGACACTGGAAGAAAAGTCATCCTTTTTACAAAATGACAAAAACTTAAATAAATTATGCTCAAATGTTTTGTCAAAAATAAAACTTTTAAGTGATGAACCCAGACAATGGACAAGTAATTTATGTTCTCACAAACCAACTACTTTGTGATACTTTGTTATGTCTGGCCTATGAAACTAATACAGATATAGAATCATCATTGACACGGCAATGCTAAAGAGGTTAGGTGTACGACTTATGGATCCAGTAGACCGTCTTAGAAATGCTGCCAGCTTAGAATGAAGGTGACAAAGATTGGACAAAAATGAACTAAGGTTGTCAGGCCACTTGGGTTCTGCAAGCAGGAAACCAGCTGTGGGAGCTGCTTAGCTGTGAATACCTGTCGTTCTTCAAGAAAAGGAAAGGATAATTTCAAAAGTGGTTTAAAGACTCGACAAACTTGAAAATTAACAAAACAAAATATTGCTCTTCAGTCAATTCTGACTCACAACAGCCCTATAGGGCAGAGTAGAACTGCCCCATGGAGTTTCCAGAGAGTGCTTGGTGAACTTGAACAGCCAACCTTTTCGTTAGCAGCCATAGCACTTATAAAGCAATAGAAGTTATCTAGGCTAATTAACAGAAATAAGGGAGAAAAGAAAAAGAAACACAAAATGAACACACGAGGTCTGACAATTAAGCCCACAAATTTAATTGTTCTAAGTGCTGCATACCTCATTGCTGAATATCACTACAGTCACCTTTGAAGTACTCCCCTTGGGGAGGTGGGACCAAGATTGCAGACTAGGTACATGTCTCCTCCATTCCTTCTGAGAACTGAGGCCTAGAATAGAAAGTGAATGGAGCAGTGTGAATATTCTGGGAGCCCCAGGATCTGGCATAGGGTTGTGAGATTGGACTGGGTGACAAGAAAAGGCAAACTACCTCTGTTAGGGGTGACACAGTGGCACACTGAGTCCTGGTTCTGCTGATGCGTCATTTGAGAGGGCTATAGGTATGGACATCTTCTTCGTCATCTGGGAGGTGGGGACTGGGTTTGCAGAGCCTGTGAACCTGGCATGAGCTGGCTAATATGCTGAACTGCAGTGCATAAGTAAACAGTATATGCTGCAGCAGAGCGACTGTGCTTGCGACAGCAACATCTTGAGAACCTGGCTGCTAACCAAGGGTGCCAGTGCTCCTCCCCCTCTCTTCTTTGAGCTGTGTCATAGATTCTTTTGAGTCACCACAGGAAAGGCAATTCAGGTGGTACACCAGTTTGGTCAGCTGAGAGGTGGGGTCAGCCAAACCTGAGGTCTCAGCTGGAGCTAATTCTCATGGGGAACAACAGGACCTGTCTGGATAGTGCTTCTCCAGCAGCAAAACTGTTTTTAAGATGATCCCACCTAGGGATCACAGTGGAACCTTGGGTGACAGTGCCCTAACCCCTCCCTTCTTTGAGCCACTTCAGAGCATCTGGGAACGGCCTATGGGGCTCCATCATTGTCAGCAGGGAGGTGGGCCTGCCACCCCTGAGGGCATGGGTGCTTTTGGCAGATGCTGGACAGTGCCTCTCTCAGCAGTAAAGCAACTTTTAAAGTAAGACCAACTGGAGAACACAGCAGTGATTGGCAGCTGAGTGGGTTGGTGGCATTTCTACCACCCTTCACTGAGCCACATCATAGTGTTGGCTGGTGTCCCCCTAGAGACTCTGTAAGTAGGGTGCCATCTTTGACAGCCATGAGGCAGGGCATGCCAACCCTGAGGGCCTGGCTGCTTTCAGCAGTTGCTGGACAGCACACCCCTCGTCAGAAAAAGTTTTTAAGTTAAATACATCTAGAAAGTGCAGCAGTCCCAGGCAGCTGAATATGGTGGCATCCTTCTCTCCTCCCTTTCCAGAGCTACACCATAAGCTCAACTGATGTAAAGGCAGAGAGTTGCCACAAGTAACTCTCCATCTTTAGCAGACAGGATATGGGGCCTGCCACCCTAAGAGCCCAGCTGGGGCCAACCACAAGAGAATGTTGGTGACCAAATTGAGCAGTGCCCTTATTCCTCTCTTAGAGCTACACCACAGCTCCTACTGGTGTAACACTAGAGAAACTGAACAGCTTCTTGATAGCGTGAAGACAACAATCAATATCTGACCACTTAAGGAAGCAGTTCACTGTGGCTCTGGAAAACTCCCAAAATAAAGAATCAAAAAACTTCCCAGATGAAGAAGCCTTTCTGAAATTATCAGAGGTAGAATACAAAAGAATTATGTATAGACCCCTCCTAGAGATTAAACAGAATGCAGCAGAACAAAATGAAAAATTAAGCAAGCTATATGAACTGCTGGAACATCAACAATCTGAAATCCAGCAGATCAATAATAAAATTGCAACATTAGACAACTCAATGCAAAGCCAAAAGAGCAGCATTGAGGACTTGGAGGGCAGAATTAGCAAGCTTGAAGATAAAGCAATTGACACCAGCATCTATGAGGAGAAATCGGATAAAAGAAATAAGAAAAATGAAATACTCCCCTTGGAAAGCTATACACCAATGCCAGTGCCAGTACACCCTTCAAAGCAGTTTTACAGCTCTTTCTGGAATGGCCATTGCACATGGCAGCATGGTGGCAAGTTTGTGAACTTAACTGTATATCAGTCTGTGAGGGAGTTTTTACCCAGTAAATGAATAGCTGTATTAGAACACCCTCCCTACTCATCTGATCTGTCCCCTAATGACTTTTTTCTATACCTGAAGATAAAGGAAATATTGAAAGGAAGACATTTTGATGACATTCAGGACATCAAGGGTAACATGATGACAGCTCTGATGGCCATTCCAGAAAAAGAGTTCCAATGTTGCTTTGAAGGGTGGACTAGATGCTGGCATTGGTGCATAGCTTTCCAAGGGGAGTACTTCAAAGGTGACCACAGTGATATTCAGCAATGAAGTATGTAGCACTTTTTCTAGGATGAGTTTCTGAACTTAATTGTCAGACCTTGTAGCCTTAGAGATCTGCAGGACACCATCAAGTGAAAGCAGAAAAAAAGTTTGAAGGAATACTTACCTTGCAAATGTCTCAAATTTTATGAAAAACATCAATCTACACATACGATAACCTCAACAAACTCCAAGTAGGATCAACTCAAAGACATCTACACCTAGACACATCATAGTCAAAGACTATCACTGTGATACATGTCGTCAATGATAAAAAGAAAGTCCTAACAGCAGTGAGTTGAGTGAAATGATTCATGATGCATGAGGACCCACAATCAGATTAGAAAGTGACTTATTTTCAGAAAAATGGAGATCAAGTGGCAGTGGGATTACACACCAAAGTGCTGAAAGACAACAAAACAAAACAAAAACAAAATAGCCATTAACTAAAATTTTATATCAAAAAAACAATCCTTCAAAAATGAAAGCAAATAAAGACATTGCCAGGGTAAAAAGGTTTGAAAAATTCATTGTTTGTAAACCCGCCTTATAAAAAATATTAAAGGAAATCCTTCAAATGAAAACAAAATGGCACCAGGCAGTATTTTGAATCCACATGAAGAAAGAGTACCAATAAATGTCATTAAGTAGGTAAATATACAAGCATATTTAAACTCTTTTCTTAACTGATTTAACACAAAACTACATAAAGCAATAATCATACAACTACTGTTAGGCTTATCCATTGTTAGATCTAATTTATATGATACACACACAAAAAAAAAAAGGAAGAGAAGGAAGATATGTTATTTTCTATACACTACTGGAATTAAGTTAGTATTAATCCAAAATAGACTTTATAAAAGTTCGGATACAGTAATCTGCAGAGCAACTGCTAGAGAAATATTTTTAAATATGTAGTTTAGGAAGGAATTCAAATAGTACAACAGAAAATATCTATTTAACTTGTGTTAAATGGAATGTAGTAATGGAAGACTAGAGTGACAAAAAAACACATGAGATACAGAGGAAAAAATAGCAGTATGTCAGTTTTAAACCCAGCTGTATATACAATTACATTAAATGTAAACGAAATAAACACCCAGTAGTTAAACTGGGTGAAAAACAAAACAAAACAAGAAGAACACAAAGCAACACTCAACTCTATGCTGTCTATAAGAGAACTACTTAAGATTTAAAGACACAAAAAGATTGAAAGTAATAGTAGAAAAAGATACACGAAACAAACAATAACAAGATGAGGAATGGGGTGACTACTGTACTTTTACTCAAATAATGTGCACTTTCTGGATTTGTTTGCCAGTCATGGCCTCCCCCTATGGGGCAGCCTCACAGGTACCACCAGGCCAATCCTTTTCCGCGTGTTGCTGTGAAAAAATTGACACAGTATGCTTACAAAATACCCCATGGTGGAAGGTAAAGAGGCAAACACTGAAGGGACACACTATTTGTGTAAAAATATAGAGTGTTAATATCAAACAAAAAGAAATTCTATGACCAAAAAAAAAAAAAAACTTTACTAGAGACAAAGGAGCACATTTTGCAAGAATAAGTGTTGATTAATTCAGATGACCTAACGATCCTAAAGGTACATGTACACATAACAGAGTTTTAAAATACCCGAAATAAAAACTAATAGAAATGTAAAAAGAAGTAGAAAATTTACACTTCTAACAGAAAATTAAATGCTTCCTTTTAATAATTAATAGGACAAGTACACAGAAAGTCAGTAAGGATACAGAAGACCTGAACAGCACCATAAATTTATTTGATCTGACTGATATCTGTAGAATAGCCAACAACAGCCAAATATATATTCCTTTCAGGTTCTCCAGAATAGACCTCATGCTGGGCCATAAGACATGTCTAGACAAATCTCAAACAGCATGAAAAATATACTCTCCAATCACAGAAAATAAATTAGGAATTAACAACCAAAGGAAATTAAGCAAACCCAAAATACACTGAACTGAGTCCAAACAAAAACTTTTTTAAAAGTTAAGATGGATATTGTAATCCTCAGAGCAACTGTTAGGAAAATAATAGTTTAAAAAGGAATTCAAATAGTACAACAGAAAATATCTATTTAACTTGTGTTAAATAGAATGCAGTAATGGAAGATTGCTGTTGTTAGGTGCCATTGAGTCGGTTCTGATTCATAGCAACCCTGTGAACGACAGAACGAAACACTGCCTGGTCTTGGTCCATGTCCACAGTTGTTTTTATGCTTAAGCCCCTTGTTGCGGCTACTGTGTCAATCCATCTCACTGAGGGTCTTCCTCTTTTTCTCTGACCCTCCACTCTACCAAGTATGATGTCCTCCAGGGACTCGTCTTTCCTGACAACATGTCCAAAGTATGTAAGACACAGTGTTGCTATCTTTGCTTCCAAGGAGCACTCTGGTTGCACTTCTTCCAGAACAGATCTGTTGGTTCTTTGGGCGGTCCATGATACCTTCAACATTCTTCTTCAATATCACAGTTCAAAAGCATCAATTCTTCTTCTGTCACCTTTGCTCATAGTCCAGCTTTCACATGCATATGCTGCAATTGAAAATACCGTGGCTTGGATCAGGCTTTCTAGTCTTCAAGGTGATATCCTTTACTTTTGAATACCTTGAAGAAGTCCTTTGCAGCATGTTTTCCCAGTGCAATGTGTCTTTTGATTTCTTGACTGCTGCTTCCAAGGACGTTGATTGTGTATCCAAGTAAAATGAAATCCTTGACAACTTCAAACCTTTCTCCATTTATGACAATGTGGCTTACTGGTCCAGGTATCAGGATTTTTGTTTTGCTGATGTTAGGTGCAATCCATACTAAAGGTTGTGGTCCTTGATCTTTATCAGTAAATGCCTCAAATCTTCTTCATTTCCAGCAAGTAAAGTGGTGTAGCTGCATAATGCAAGTTGTTAATGAGTCATCCTCCAATCCTGATGCTTTGTTCTTCTTCATATAATCCAACTTCTCAGATTATTTGCTCAGCATACAGATTGAAAAGGTATGGTGAAAGGATACAGCCTTGAGGCACGCCTTTCCTGACTTTAAACAATGCAGTGTCCCCTTGTTCTGTTCTCACGACTGCCTCTTGATCCAAATACAGATTCCTTAAGAGCACAATTGGGTGTTCTGGAAAAAGGAAAATTAGAGAGATAAAACAACATATGAGATATATAAATAGCAATATGTCAGATTGAAACCCAGCTGTGTATACAATTACATTAAACATAAATGGAACAAACACCCAGTAGTTAGACTGGATGAAGAACAAAACAAAACAATAACAATAACAAAGCAAGACCCACCTCTTTGCTACTGGTAAGAGAACGTATCAATGTGTGCTGGACACAGCTTCGAAAAACCAAAGCTGGTGATATTAAGTAATTTCCAACTCACGGCAACTTAGGTCTCTCAGATCAGTGCCTCACTCTGTGAGGTTTGTAAGGCTGGGATGTTTCAGGACTGCTCGCTAGGCTCTTTTTCTGAGACACCACAAGACGCGAGAGTTCAAACCACCAATCTCTTAGTAGCGGAAGCAGAACTTAACAGGGAATTTATAGCTGTAAATGCCTAAGGTAGGAAGAAAAATCTAAACAATTCAAATAAATGATTTAAGCTTTCAGTTTAAGAATCTAGGAAAAGAAAACTAAATCTAAAGTAAACAAAAGGAAGAAATAATAAAGAGTAGAGTAGAAATCAAGAAAGTATAAAACAAACTGACAGCACAAAAATGAATGAAACTAGAAGTTTGTTCTTTGAAACAAATTGACAAAACTTTAGCTAATCTGATTGAGAAACAGAAAACACAGATCAACAAAATCAGAAATGAAAGTCATCAGGTCTGAACCAGATGAATGTAAGAGGATTGTAAGTGATTACTATAAACAACTTCATACGAACACATCATGTAATTTATAAAATGGGAATATACCTAAAAAGACACAAATCAGTAAAATTTACTCTTAAAGAAACAGAATATCTAAATATGCCTATAACAGGCAAAAGCATTTCTTAGGAATTAAGTTCTCCCACAAAGAAAAGCCCAAGCCCACACAACTTCTCTGAAAACTGTTATCAATATTCTGAAAACTCCTCAAGAAGACAGAAATAAAAGGAAAAATTTCCAACTCATTCTATGAGACCCGTATTGCTATGACGCCAGTGCCAAAGAGGGACATCACAAGAAAAAGGAAATTAGAGACTAACTGTTGGGAGATGTCACCAAGTTGATTCCAACTCACTGCAACTGTACACACAACAGAAGGACACCCTGCCCAGTCCCGGGCCACCTTCACGGTTTTTGCTATGCTTGAGCTCATGGTTGTAGCCGCTGTGTCAGTTCGTTTCATCGAGGATCTTTCTTGCCGACTCTCTGTTTCACCAAGTATCACGTCCTTTCTCCAGGGACAGATCCCTCCTGATAACATGCCCAAAGTATGTAAGACCAAGTGTGATGGTTAAGATTGTGTGTCAACTTGGCTAGACCATGATTCTCAGCGTTTTGGCAATTCTATGACGTTGCGGTCACCCCCAGAATGGAAATGCTCAGTGGTACCTGTGGGAACAGGCCTGTGATGGCTCACAGCTCCCTCAGCCTTCATCTCTCCACATTCGGCCACCACTTCCTTCCTGCTCACCATGCCAAGGTTTTTGGGTTCTTTTCTTCTCTCTGTTGTCTTCTGATGTCTATTTCTTAGGATCTGAGCTAGCAGCTTACCTGTCAGTTTTAGGATTTGTTGATGTTCACAGCCTGCAAGTAAGAGTCCTGTTCCCCGATCTGCCAGTGTTGGGTTAGCTAGCCCCTGCAGTTTGGTGATCAGCAGAAACTTTGCAGCCTTGCCTGGTGTCATGGGTTGAATTGTGTCCTCCCAAAATAGGCATAGCTATGTGACCATGATTCCCTGTATTCTACGATTGTCCTCCATTTTGTGATTTTGCTGTGCTGTATGTTAAAGGATTAGGATGAGGCTGTAAATCCCTTTATAAGATCAGCTCCTTGCTCCACTGTAAAGGGAGCTTCCCTGGAGTATGGCTTGCCCCTCCCTTAATCCTTTCATCCTACAAGAGATAAAAGGAAAGGGAAGCAGGCTGACAAATGGGAACCTCACACCACCAAGAAAGCAGCACCGGGAGAAGAGTGCGTCCTTCAGACCTGAGGTTCCCGCCCCAAGATGCTCCCTGGACAAAGACTGATGCAATACCGGACTTTCCTCCAGAGCCGACAAGGGGGAAATCCTTCGCCTGGAGTGGACACCCTGAATATGGGCTTGCAGCCTACTGGACTATGTAAGAATAAACTTTCCTTTATTAAAGCCACCCACTCCGGTATTTCTGTTAGAGCAGCACTAGCTGACTAAAACACCTGGTGTCCTGGAGTTTGTCAGCCTTCACAGCCTGCAAGCAAGGATCCTGTCCTCTGACCTGCTGACCTCGGGTTCAACAGCTTCTGTAGCTGAGTGAGGCTTGTATCCTAATCCAGGCCTTGAGATGTTTCAGCCTCTACAATTGCATGGTTTTTTTTTTTGTTGTTGTTTGTTTGTTTGTTTTGCCTTAGTATAAGTCTCTCTCTTTCTCTCTGTGTTAATTTGTTTCCTAGTTTTGCTTGTTTAGATACCCAGACTAAAACACCAAGTCTCACCATTCTCACTTCTAATGAGCATTCTGGTGGTACTTCTTCCAACACAGATTTGCTCATTCTTTTGTCAGCCCATGGGATATTCAATATTCTTGGCCAACACTACCATTCAAAGGCATTGATTATTCCATGCTCCACTTTTTGCATGTGTATGACGTGTTTTAAACCATCATGGCTTGGATCAGGTGCACTTTAGCCCTCAGGGTGAAATCTTTATTTTTCAACACTTGAAAGAGGCCTTTTGCAACAGACAGTAGTTAAGTTTTGTGGAATTCCCGCTCTCCACAACGTTATCCACAATATGTTACAATCCAAACATTTGAATGCCCTAGGGTAGTCAATAAAACACAGTAAACATCTCTCTGGTATTCTCTGCCTTCAACCAAGATCCATCTGACACCAGCAATAATATCTCTGGTTCCATGTGCTCTTCTGAATCCAGCCTGAAGTTCTGGCAGTTCCCCCTTGATATATTGCTGCAGCCTCTTGTGTGTGTGATGTTAATGATATTGTTCAATAACTTTTGTATTTGGCTGGCTGACCTTTCTTGCGAACAGGCATAAATATGAATCTCTCGCAGTTGGCTGGCCAGGTAGCTGTTTCCCAAAATTCTTGGCATACACGAATGGGCATTTCCGCTGCTGCACCCATTTGCTGAAATATCTCAGTTGATATTCCGTTAGTTCCTAGACCTTAGTTTTTTATCAACGCCTTCAGTGCAGTGTGGACTTCTGCTTTCAACACCATAGCTTCCTGGTCATGTGCGTCTCCTGCGGTGTCTGAACAGGGACAAATTCTTTTTGGTATAGTGACTGTGTATTCCTTCCATCGTCTTTTGATGCTTTCTGCACCTTTTAGCATTTTCTCTGTAAAATCTTTCAGTATTGTAACTCAAAGCTTGGACTTTTTTCTTCGGTTCTTTTAGCTTGAGAAAGTGTGTTCTTCCTTTTCGGTTTTCTAACCTCCAGATCTCTGTACATGTGATCAGCACGCTTTGTCTTTTCAAACCAGTCTTTGAAATCCTCTCTTCATCTCTCTTACTTCATCATTTTTCCTTTTATGTTAGCTACTTGATGTTCAAGAGCTAGTTTCAGAGTTTCTTCTAACACCCATTTTAGTCTTTCCTTTCTTGTCTTTTTAATGACCTCTGGCTTTCTTCACGTATGATATCCTTAACGTCATTCCAGAACTCATCTGATCTTCTGTACTGGTTTTCAACGTGTCAAATATATTCTTGCAATGGTTTCTAGATTAAAATGGGATAACTCAAGTTGTACTTTGGGTCTTATGGATTTGTTTTAATTTTCTTCAGCTTCAACTTGAACTTGTGTATGAGTAATTGATGGTCTGATCTGCTGTTGCCCCCTGGTCTTGTTTCAGCTGATGATATTGAGCTCCTCTATTGTCTCTTTCCACAGATGTAGTTGACTTGACAGCTATGTATTCCATCTGGTGAAATCCATGGATATAACTGCTGTTTATGTTGGTGAAAAAAGTTATTTGCAATGAAGAAGTTGCTGGTCTTACAAAATCCTATCATGTGATATCCAGTATCACCAAGGCCATGTTTTCTAAGTACCAATCCTTCTTTGTTCCCTATTCCAATCACCAGTAATTATCAGTGCATCCTGATTGCATAGGAGATCAATTTTGAACTGCAGAAATTGGTAAAAATCTTCAATGTCTTCATCTTTGGCCTCAGTGGTTGGTGTAAAATTTAAATAATAGTTCTATTAACTGCTCTTCCTTGCTGTTGTTAGGTGTTGTCCACTTGGTTCCAACTCATAGTGACTGTATGTACAACATGCCCGCAACCGTTGTTCTGATTGAGCCAGTTTCTGCAACTGCAACTGCTGTGTCAGTCCATCCAGTTGAGAGGCTTCATCTTTTTTGCTGACCCTGTACTTTACCAAGCATGACGTCCTTCTTCAGGGAGTGACCCCTCCTGATACCAAGTCCAAAATACGTAAGACAGGGTCTCGCCATCCTTGCTTCTGAGGAATATGCTGGCTGTACTTCATCTAAGAACCAGATCTGTTTGTTCTTTTGACAGTCTATGGTATATTGAATATTCTTCTCCAACACCACAGTCCAAAAGTATCAATTCTCCCTCTGTCTTCTTTATTCACTGTCTGACTTCCGCGTGCATATGATGTGACTGAGAATACTATGGCTTGGGTCAGGCACACCTTAGTCTTCAGGGTGACATCTTTGACTTTCAGCACTTTAAAGAGTTTTTTTTTTGCATCAGATTTGCCCAGTGCAATTTGTCTTTTGGTTTCCTGACTGCTGCTTCCATGGGTGTTGACTGTGAATCCAAATAAAATGAAATCCGTGACAACCTCAGTCTTTTCTCTGTTTGTTCTGATGGTGCTTACTGGTCCAGTTGTGAGGATTTTTGTTTTCTTGATGTTGAGGTAGAATCCACACTGAAGGCTGTGGTCTTTGGTTTTCATCAACAAGTGCATCAAGTCCTTTTCACTTTCAGCAAGCAAAGTTGTGTCATCACGTATCTTCCTTGTAGACATATAAATATTATCCTATCACTAACAGAGTTGTACTTCAGGATAGATCTTGAAATGTTCTTTTTGGCAGTGAATGTGATTCCATTCCTCTTCAAGCTGTCGTTCCTGGCATGTGATTGTCTGATTCAAAAATGACTATTACCAGTGCATTTCAGCTCACTAATGCCTGGGATATTGATCTTTTTGCTTTCCATTTCATTTTTTATAATTTCCAGTTTTCTTAGATTCATATGCTGTACTTTCCAGCTTCCAATTATTAATGTATGTCTGTAGCTGTGTCGTCTCATTTTGAGTCATGCCACATCAGCAGATGAAGTTCCTGAAAGGTTGGTTCCATCCAAGCTATTAAGATTGACTTCTCTGAAGAGGCAACTCTTCCTCAGCAGTGTTTTGAATGCCTACAGACCAGGATCCCTCATAAATATACACTCAGAAGTTTAGCAAGCTGAATTCAGTAGCATATTAAAAAATCCTTTCAGATGTAAAATTCATAACATGCTATTCATTACCATGTAGAATTTATCCCATCAAAGAAAGTTGGTTTAACATCTGCAAATCACTTAATATAATGGACCATATTAATATAATAAAGTGCAAAAAAAAAAAAAACACGATCTTCTCAATAAATGTGGAAAAAGTATTTGACAAGATTCAGCACTTATTCATGATGAAATTCTCAACAAACCCAGAACAGGGGGATATTTCCTCAGCCTAGTGAAGTGTATCTAAGAAAAAATCCAACAGCTAGCTTCGTACTTAATAATGAAAGACAGAATGTTTTTCCCCTAAGACTGAGAACAACAGAGATTTTTGCTCTTGCCACTTCTATTCAGTGTTACACGGAAGGTTCTAGAAAGTGAAATCAGTTAAGAGAAAGAAATAAAAAAACATTCGTTCAGGAGAAGAGGAGAAAAACTGTTTTTATTCTAGATGACGTAATCTTGTGTGTAGAAAATTCCAAGGAATCCACAAAAATTACATCTCATAAGTTCAAGGTCATAAGATACAAGATCAACACACAAAAATCAATGGAATTTATATGTACTAGCAATGAGCAACCTGAAAATGAAATTAAGAAAATAGTGACATGTAGTAGCATTGAAAAGAATAAAATACTTAGGAATAAATTTTATAAAAGAGATACAAGACTTATGTAGTGAAAAGTACCCAACATAGCAGAGAGAAATTTAAAAATATCTAAGTAAACACAGACACGTTAACTATTCACAGATTAGAAGACTCAATTTTGTCAAGTTAATAATTATCTCCAAGTAACCTATAGAGTCCACACAATCCCTGTCAAAACTTGAACAGGCTTCCTTTTTTTTTTTTTTTCACAGAAACTGAAAGCAATTCTTAAAATTTATATGGAGATACAAAGTCCCAGACTAGCTACCATCAACCCACTGCTGTCCAGTTTATGCCAACTCATAGCGATCCTATAGGACAGACTAGGACTGCCCCCAGGGAGTCTCCAGGGGGTGCCTGGTAGATCCGAGCTGCTGCCCTTTTGGTTAGCAGATGTAGCACCCAACCACTGCACCACCAGGTCTTCCAGAATAGCCAAGACCATTTTGAAAAGAACAAAGTGGGAGGAATTTCAATCTCCCAATTCCAACACTTACTATAAAGCTTCAGATCAAAACAGCGTCACACTGGCATGAGAACTGACATACAGGGGAACAGAGCCCAATTGTGAGGCCGATGGAAAGTTTTTACTTTTATGGTCAATCAGTTTTTGATGAAGGTGCCCAGGCTATCCAATGGGGAAACAATAAACTTTCCAACAACTGTGTCGGGACAACTGAATACCCACATGCTAAAAGATGCACTCAGACCCCCGCTTCATGTTATTGTTGTTGTCAGGTGCTGTGACTCATTTCTGACAGCAACCCTGTGAACAACAGCATGAGACCCTGCCTTGTCTTGCACTATGTCTGCAATTATTTTTATGCTTAAGTCCACTGTGGCGGCCACTGTGTTGACCCATCTCATCAGGGGTCTTCCTCTTTTTCAATGACCCTCCCCTCTGCCAAGTGTGATGTCCTTGTCCAAGGACTCACCTTTCCTGGCAACATGTCCAAGATACGTAAGACACAGTCTTGCCATCTTTGCTTCCAATACTTCTTCACATTAGACACAAAAATTAACTCACAATGTGCTATAGACCTAAATGTAAGAGTTACAGTTATAAAACTTTTAGAGAAAAGCATGAAAATTAAAACGAAGGCCCACAGCCATCGAGTCAGGATTGACTCATGCTAAACCCTACAGGTCAGAGTAGAACAGCCCCATAGAGTTCCAAGGAGTGCCTGATGGATTTGAACTGCCAACCTTCTGGTTAGCAGACATAGTGTTTAACCCACCATGTCACCAGGGTTTCCAGAGGAAAGCATGGCAGAAAATATTTATAACTTTAGATTAGGCAAATATGTCTTAGATTCAATACCAAAAGTATTCTCTATGAAAGAAAAAAATGGTGAATTGGACCTTGTCAACATTTAAAACTTTTGCTGTTCTCAAAAAGTACCATCAAGAAAATGAAAAGATAAGGCAAGATTAAGACAAAATATTCACAAATCACATATCTGATAAAGGACCCAAATTCAGAATATACAAAAAACTCAATAGAAAGACAAGCACCCAATTATCAAAATGGGCAAAAGATTTCAATAGACATTTTATGAAAAAAGATAAACAAATGACTAGCAAGTACTTGAAAAGATGCTCAACATTATTAGTCATTAGGGAAATGCACTTTTAAACCACCATGAGATACCACTTCACACACACTAGAATGGCTATGATTAAAAAGATAGACAACAAATGTCAGATAGGATGTGGAGAAGCAGGCTGCCTCTTACAAGGCTGGGTAGACTGTGAAATGGTGCTGAAAACCAAAACCGTATCTGTTGCTGTGGACTCAACTGCAACTACAGTTACTTAAGAAGTGATTTGGCGGTTTATTAAAAAGTTAAACATAAATTTACTGTAAGACTCAGCTATTCCACTCCTAAGTTTCTGCCCGAGGGAAATGGAAACATATATCCTTGCACAATTTGCGTGTGAACATTCCTGACAGTCTGCTTTCAAATAGCCGAAAAGTCAAACATCCACCAACTGGTGAATAGATAAACGAAAGGTGATGTATCTATACACATCATGCAGGTTGCTAAATGAGTCTGTCTCCAGTCCTGATGACATGTTCTTCTTCGTATAGCCAAGTTTTTTAGGTTATTTGCCCAGCATACAGATAGAATAAGTGTAGTGAAAGCATACAACCCTGACACATACCTTTCCGGACATTAAACCATGAGTGGCCACTTGTTCTGTTCAAAGAACTGCGTCTTGTTCTATGTATGCGTTCCACATGTGTGCAGTTAAGTGTTCTTGAATTCCCATTCTTTATCGTGTTAGCCATGATCTGTCATGATCCGTACCATGGAATGCTTTTGCATAGTCAATAAAATACAGGTAAACATCTTTCTGGCATTTTCTGTTTCCAGCCAAGGTTGTCTGACATCAACAATGATACCCTTCATTCCTCTTCCTCTTCTGAATCCAGCTTGAATTTCTGGCAGTTTCTTGTTGATGTGACCTGCAACCATTTTTAAATTATTTTCAGCAAAATTTTGCTTTCATCTGATATTAATGATAACCTAACCTAACCTAGCTTGCTACTGTTGAGTCGGGTCTGACTTATAACAACCCTAGAGGTCAGAGCAGATTGTTTCATAAATTCTAGATTTAGTTGGATCACCTTTCTTTGGAATGGGTAAAAAGATGGATTTATTCCAGCTGGTCAGCCAAGTAGCTGTCTTCTAAATGTCTTGGAGTGGACGAGTGAGTACCTCCACTGCCGCACCTGCTTGCTGAAACTTCTCTGCTGGTGTTCTGTCAGTTCCTGGCGTCTTGTTTTTCACGGTGCCTTCAGTGAAGCTTAGACTTTTCCTTCAACACCATCAGTTCTTGATCACGTGGTGCTTCCTGAAATGGGTGAACACTTACCATTTCTTTTTGGTACAGTAACTCTGTGTATTCCTTCCATCTTCTTTTGAAGATTTCTGCATCCTTCAATATTTTGCTCAAAGAATCCCTCACTATCGCAACTGAAGTCTTAATTTTTTCTCTTCAGTTCTTTCAGTTTGAGAAATGCTAAGTGTTGAGGAACCTCAGAATCATTACACTAATTAAAAGAAGCCAGACACAAAAAACTATATATTACTCCATTTATACATAATGCCCAGAAAAGGTAACCCTACAGGCAGAAAATAGATTGGTGGTTGTCGGGGGCTGAAGTTAGAGTGGAAGTTAACTTTAAACAGGCACAAAGGATCTTACTGAGATGATGGGAATGTTCTAGACTGGATGATGGTGATGGTTGCACAATTCAACAAATTTTTTGAAAACTGTGAATAGCACACTAAACAGGTGAGTTTAATGATTTTGTAAATTATACCTCAATGAAGCTGTTCAAAGAATGTTTAATGGGATTTCTTTCATGTCCCCTAATAGAAGCATTCCTCTTTGAGAAGCAGGACCTCCATAACTGCAGGGCCATAATTTCAAAGACTGGAGTTCACCAAGTGGTTCACTTGGAATGATTATGAACAGGGCCATTTCTATTTCTTCTCCTTGGTTCTGGAGCCACTTATTTCATCTGTTGGAGGTAGACCCCGATACAATGATGGCTGATGTAGGATACATGTGTCCTGAAGGGTAGCATGCAATTCTTGAAGGCTGTCATCTTCATTGGCATCTGAGCATCTCTTTCAATGGGCCATTCTGTCACGTATCACTTCAGCAGTGTTCCACTTCATCAGTGATGGAATCAACACATCCTATTATATGCTCACCCTTTGCTGTGTCATACCTCTTTTCCTGTGATTTTATATGGAATCTCATGTTGGTAGATCAAATACTATGCAACCTTCAGATGGTGGAACTGGCTGAGGCTCTGTGGACAGGAAAGCAAAAGCTATTACTGTATATATGTCAGTTCCAATTGAGAGGAATTACTGTTTGCCTGTCCCAAGGTGGGCGGATCCAGTGTATTCAGTTCGTCACCAAGTGGCTGGTTGGTCTCCTCAATGGATGTGCCATGTCAAGAGCTCAGCGTTGGTCTCCGCTGCTGGCAGGTTGGACATTAGGTAGTGGCCAAGGATGTATTAGCCTTAGTCAAGGGGAGGCCATGTTACTGAGCCCCTGGCTACTCCGATCATGTGCCCTGCCCTGACAGAGGGTGGGTGACAGCAGCTGGTTGAGTCACTTGGCTTACTAAGGTGTGTACAGCCTCTTCTGTCAGAGATGCTCTCGGGAGGATTTCTGTCTTAGTCATCCAATACTGCTGTAAAAGAAATAACATAAGTAGATGGCTTTAACAAAGAGAAAAGAGTTTTATCACCAAAAAAAAAGTAAGCTAGAAGTTCAAATTCAAGGTTCAACTCCAACTCTTAGTTGGTTTAGGAGAAAAGTCTTTGCTCTCAATCTTTCCTCCTGACTGACAGCCTCTGAGGTGCAGGCACCCCAGGCCCAGAGGAAGCACTCTGCTTCAGACACAATTTCTTTCCTAATGGTACAAGGTCCCCAACTCTCTTCTTGCTTCCTTTTCTTTGACGTCTCAGAAGATGTCCCCAAGGCAGTCTTATAGGTTGAGTCCTGTCTGGATAACACAACCACCACCTGCTCTCCCTCGTTAACTTTATAGAAGTAGAATTTACAACACGTAGAGCTTCATACAATACGAGGAACCATGGCCTACCCAAACTGCTACACACATTTTTGGGGGGACACAGTTGAATTTACGACAATATCTATGTAGCAAAAAGATCTTCCTAACTCATATCCTCTTCTACAATCTGCTCACGTCCCTCTTCTTCAGACTTTCTCAGCCTTGATGTTCTAAGTTTCCTTTGTCTAGGCCCTAAAAGCCAATCAAACCATTCATTTCCATTCAACAATCCATTCCAACTTTGGGCCACTATTTTTTCCACACATAAGGGATGCCCAGTGTACCACCTGAAGCTCTGTCTCCTGGGAAGATTTCCTCTACCATTCATTGACTGATGCAGTATAGTAGAAGTGATGTGATTGACTTCTGAGGCTAAGTCATTAAAATTCTATTAGCTCCCACTTTGCTCACCCAGTCTTGAGATACTTGTTTTGGAGTCCTTGGCCGCCACATGGGAAACCCAGCTACTCTGAAGGTACTGTGCTAGACAGACTATGTGGACAGACCATACAGGGACAGAGAGAGATTCTCAAGGGACACCAGCTGTCTAGGCTCCCAGTTGTTTGTCGTTCCAGCCTGGATGCCAGACATATCAGTGAGTGGACCTTTGCGTCCTTCCAGCTCCAGCCCTGACCTTAGTGCATCAGATCTGCCTCTGCTGAGAATTCAACCCCTTTCAGAACTCTGCAGTTCTTACAATTCCATCCTGGGCCGGATGATTAGGCTTCTCTGCCTTCCAGCTGCAGGAGCTGAGAGTCTCTGCACCTGATGCTGTAGAGAACCTCCGGCTGTCTTCATCACCCTCTAACTGGCAATTCACTAGCCTCGGCCTTTTACTGACTTTCTCCAGTGCTGCGACTGCCCCCAGCGGTGCCATCCAGTTTGATAGCCCTTATGATTGCTTTTCTGCTTGTTTTCTCAAATGCCTGTCGTGTTGCGCGGTCTGTGTATCCGCGTCCACTGGTGTACTGCTTCAATTCACCAGCGGTGAAAGTTGTAACAATTGTCCCTCTCTCCCTCATGCCAAGGGCTATCACTGGTCCCCTATGACCAGGGGAATAGTCCTCATTCCAGCCATCTGGTGGATGAGCCATCACCCAAATCCCGTTTCAGAAACCCACGGACCACTCCTGGCTCTCCACTTCGTATTTCAGGTTCCCTGGCATTCAGTCTTGGAGATGAAGACTTACACACAGGTGGTTTATTGGAGGAGAGTTCTTGGAACCAACCCACTGGAAGGGAAGCTGAGGAAGTGAGATCCAGTGGAAGCTGAGTGGAAGTGCAATCACAGAAGAGGTCTCAGTCGTTTCCGCAGGGACATCTAGAGCTAGGACAGTCCCCTGGAGTTTCGTGCACTGGGGAAAGGGTGCTGAGCCTTTGTGTCCTGGAACCAGCTGGTCATTAGGTATGAACTGCCCCTGGGAAGGGCATGTCAGCTTGGATGATGAGGGCCTTTTCTGGCTGAGGGCAACGCCCCGAGGGGGCTAGCTGGGATCTGCCAGCTAGCAATACTGTCAGCAGCTGATGAATGGGTGCTTTGGACCTGGGGTGGCGGTGGGTGAATCTGAGCAGTACACCCTGACAGCCATGAGATCAATGGCAAAGCTTTCTCTACAACATCTGATACCAAGTTCAAATGCAAAGTTCCAACTTTAGGATAAAAAAATCTAAGATACTTCCTGGAAATCCTAAAATAAACAGTCACAATCCCTCACTGTGTTTGTAATTGATTTCAGTGGGTGTTACGGCCCCTGTTCTAAAAGGCTGAGATTTGTAGCAGTAAAGGCGGTGGCCTCTTTTTGATGCTAGGAAAAGACAGGAATCCCAGAGATCCATGTTCAAGGGCACAAAGGCTGAAAAAGCAGGAGCATTCTTTCTAAAATTAACACTGTACATACTGAGTTTATTAAACTCTATATTCATTTATTTGTTTATCCCTGTGTGCTTGTCAGTACCTACTGTGTATCAGGCACTGTACCATTAATAGAAGGTATGCTTCTTGAGAGTTATTTTGACAATCCACTATCTTCCTTCAGGGGCTCCCTCAGTCTGGGTGGGGCTGCCAGCCTCAGACCCCTGTTCCTCTTTCACCCTAGAAATTCCCCATCCCTCCGAAAGGGTTCAACAGGCGAGCACATGTAGTGAGCTGAGGCCATCCCTGTCCTGCCTGTGAATTCATGTGTGCGAGCAAGGGGGAGAAAGCAGGCCTTTTGTACTGGAGTTGCTCACCTGGTCTACTCAAGTTTCCAAGGAAGCATCTGTCTTACAGGGAAAAAGGAGAAAACTCTAAGGGAAGCACAGAGGAAATGAGAGAGACAGAGACAGAAAGACAGAGTAAGGAAAAGGAAGAGGAGAAGGCAGGGTTTGAGCCTCTGGCTCTGTAAAGTGCTCTATTCTCCTTCTTTCTCAAGCTAGTTGTGGTTGTGTTCCTGTCACGGGCGGACACAGCATCCCTCAGTCCTATGGATGCAGCACATCTGGCTCCTTTTACAGATGAGGACACAGGCTTTAGGAGTTGAAGTAATATTGTTGAAATGTGATGGATGCGAAAATTGCACATAAACTGAAAAGTACAGCTTATATAAGACGTTGCATTGTTCCTGCTGGTGGATCGCTCATGGGGTCTGTGAGGCTGGGCACCTCACTTAAGATGCCTCCTGTGCCCTTGGCTACTTAGGAGCGTGGCATCGGTGGGCTTGTGGTTGTCCCTTCTCCAGAGTCCACAGGTCGGCACAGAGATGGCACAGAACTGGTGAGCAGCAAAATGCGTCTGAGTTCGATCCTGCCTTGGTGGGTCTGTGGTCTAGTGGTGACCACAAAACAGGCAGACGTGGGACAGGGGAGAGGACGCTGAGGGTGAGGGAGGTGGCGGGGAAGCCTGCGTCTGGTCCCGGCCATGGCTGATGATGCTGGTTCCATCCTGACCTCTTAGTAGTGGCTACCCCTGCATACCACCTGTGACCACCTGTGCCTCTGCCTGACATGTGGTTTGGCTGCTAGAGAGTGCTCAGCGTGAGTGTGGGGTAGGTCAAAAATTCTGTGGTGTTAAAACCCTAGGACAGCTCTTCCTTACCCTCTGGGTGAAATGATTCCGAGGTGTGTCCCACTCTGTCTCCTGGAGGTCTCCAATCAGCTTGAGCTCTGGTTGTCCCCGGTAGAGACTGCTCATCAAGTCTCCCTGGGTGGCACCTTCTCTGTCTGGCTCCCCACTCTCCAGAGTGCTTCTGGAATCACTTTCAAATAAACTGCTTGCACTGACATCCTTGTCAAGGCAGACAGCATGGACTTCTGAGTCCCCAAAGGCTTCTAACTATGACAATGTTTTCATTCGCTGAAACTCAACCCAAATGGCTTCAGTAGAAAGAAGGGAGACTGGTCATCTCGTGTGCTGAAGACCACAGCTGTGGTCACTCTTTCAGGTCTCTGCCCTTGTGGCTTCATTCTCAGGCAGAGCTGGCTCCATGGTTAGCCCCTCGGTGACCTGGGGCTTATGTCTTCCAGCTTTAAGTCCAGAAGAGATACCATGACTGCTTCCCAGAAGTTCTAACACAAAGCTAAACATCGATTATCCTTGGCTTGGCTTGGGTCCTGAGTCTGTCCTGGAACCTCTTGTCTTGGCCTGAGGGAGGGGCGTGCTCTCTGGCTGGTTGGGCAACAGAAGCCGAGGATGGAGATCTGACTCTCAGACCCTAAGAACCAAGGATGGAGGAGGACTGGTCTTGAAAAAGGAAAACTCAAGATTTGCTGGCTGGAGAAAGAGAAGTCAGCTGAGTAGGCAAAGCTAGTCATGTCCAGAATAGGTCCTTCCGGCCCGGGCACCCCTCTCTCCCTCCCCGGTTCCTTGAAGCAAACCCTGACCCAACTCCACTGAGCGCTAGAGAGCGGAGATGTGAAATATGCATAACAGAGCCGGAAGACCAAATTCCCATGGGGCAGACATGTGCTGGGCCAGGATAAACATGAGCTTGGGGGTGGCTCCCCCTCCCAGCCCAGCTCAGCTCTTTGAGTTACTAAATATATGTTCTCTGAGTTGAGCCTCAGTTTCCTCAACTGTCCAACAGGAAACATAAGCTGAGATCTCAGATAGTGCTTAATTCTGGACCCGGTGCACAGCTGAGGCTCAGGCTCTGCGTGTCCTCTTCCTTCTCGACTTCAAATGTTTTTGAAAAGAATCTCGGCAGAAACAAAGCCAGGTTTCCACATGAACTGCTGGTGAGTGAGGGGGCTGTGGGGACCCCGAGGTGGCAGCACCTCTCTTCTGGGACTTGCAAACGTGGCTTTCTGCTTGATGCACACGTCTCCAGCTCAAGCTGTGTCCGTCATGCTCCACGCCACGTCTTCCTGCTCTTGACAAGGCTGTTGGCACTGGTGCTAACGAACCCCCCGCTACGGGCTGGGGAGTGGGGGCCGCCCCAGCACTCTCCCAACCCCTCCAGCTTTGCTCGCTGCTGAAAAATCACGAGTGTGGTGATGCTCTTCCCCGTCAGAGGAAAATGAGACAGACAACCTTTAAATCTGAGCTGGTTAATGGGCTCAGGCAGTCTTGCTCAGACACCCTTGAGGAAAAGGGAAAAATTACTGAAATGTGAAATAATTTGAAGAAATTAGACCTAGTTTGTCCAAGATTAAGAAGAACACTTAATTAAGTGGCCCCATCTTTCTTGCTGGGGAAAAAAATCACTTCAGCCTTCAATTTTCTGAAGCATTTCTATAAAGACATATGTGCAAAGCCTTCCGGGGGTGTTGATTAGGTCGTTTCATTTTAATCACCCGCGGCCGGGCTCACCAGGAGACACTGGAGAGCTTTCCAGAAACTCTCCATCATCAGTTGGGTGAGCTCACCCAGACCCTTCTCAAGAAGTCCATCGGAGTTTGCAGCAGGGAGGAAATTTCCATTCCCCTCAAAGACTTTGCACACGCACAGGTGACCCCAAAGCTGGGCTCTCGGTTAGGGGGCTGGCCCCTCAGAGACCCCCTCTGAGGTTGCCTTGGCTCGGGCACAGTATGTGACTTGAGGGGGCCTGGGGATGTTCACAAAAGAGCAAGAAGAGAAGAGACAAGAGGCTCAGGAGAGGGCCTGGAACAGAAAGAGTGGAGGAACATTCCAGAAGCTCCCTCAGAGAGGAGCAGGAGGCAGTCAGAGCGGATGTGGGACTGGAAGTTATCTCCAGGGAGGTAGCATACTTGGTGGACATGAAATATGCGAGGAGGGGCGAGGTGACAAGCGGGAGCAGGAGGGGTCCTGGGAGAGGGGCCCAGCGAGATCCACAGCAGCGCCTTTGTGGCTGAGCAGCGGACGCGAGGGAGGAGCGCAGCCAGATAAGGGTGGAGGCCTCGTTGGGGCCGGTTCGGGCAGGTTTGTCCCACAGCCAGTGCTGGAGCTTTTGTTTTTCTGCTTAAGTTTTATTGTGTTTTAGGTGAAAGTTTACAGCTCCAGTTGGTTTCTCATTCACAGATTTATGCGTGTACTGTTTTGTGACATTGGTTGCAATCCCTGCTACACAGTAACAGTCTTTTTACCCCGAGATACCGTGTCCCTTTGTCCAGTTCTTCTGTCCCCTTCTGTCTTCTCATCCTTGTGTTTGGGCTTCCTCTACTTGACTGAAAGAAGAAGAGCCTTCTGTACCTGTGCGATTGTTTGTTCTGCGGGCCCGTATAATCTTTGGCTAAAAGGTGGGCTTTGGGGATGGCTTCAGTTCTGAGTCAGTAGGGTGTCCAGGAGCCATCGTCCCAGGGGTTCGTTCAGTCTGGCAGACCAGTAAGTCTGGTGTTTTTTTCTGAAACCGAATTTTGTTTTACATTTTTCGCCCATGCAGTCCAGGACCACCCTTCGTGATCCCTGTAGGAGCGGTGGGTATTGGTAGCCAGGCACCGTCTGGTTCTGGGCTGGTGCTGGATGAGGCTGGGGTTCGGTATTGGTAGCCAGGCACTGTCTAGTTCTTCTGGGCTCAGGATGATGGGGGCTGTGTTTCCCACGGCCCAGTAGTCTTCCAGACTGATGTTTTCCTTGTGTCTTTAGTTTTCTTCATTCTCCTTTGCTCTGCAGAGGATGGGACCAATAGATGTGTCTTAGAAGGCCACTCAAAAACTTTTTAGACCCAGATGCTGTTCACCAAAGAAGGACAAAGAACACTGTTTTTTGGTTTTTTGTTTTAATGAACTATGCAAACTGATGCAGCGGGACTTGAGATTCTATTCCTGAGGTCTGAAGCGGGGGACTGGACTGCTCTGCTGTGTGTTTGATGTGCTGGTGGAGCCTGGATGGCAGGTGGCGGGAGATGACAGGCAGGGTCCTCACCCAGGGCACAGAGGCACAGCTGGGCATGGCTGGGCAGGGCCGGGTGGGGCAGTAGGCAGACAGAGAGAGCGGAGCGGTATGGAATGGCCTCTTTTACATATTGTTTTTTATTTGTGTGCTTTAGGTGAAAGATTACAACTTGAGTCAGTTTCTCATACAAAAATTGATACATGCATTGTTTTGTGACCCTAGTGGCTCTCCTTGTGACGTGACTGCATCATCCTCCCTTCCACCCTGGATTTCCTGTGTCCCCTCAGCCAGATCCTGTCCCCTTCTGCCTTCTCATCCCGCCCCCAAAAGGAGTTGCCTGTTTAGTCTCGTGTATCTACTTATGCTTAGAAACAGTCTCTTGATGAGTGTTATTTTATGTTTTACAGTCCTGTCTAATCTCTGTCTGAAGGGTTGGCTTTGGGAATGGCTTTAGTTCTGGGTTAACAGAGAATCCGGGGAGCATGTCTTCTGGGTTCCTCCAGTCTAGGTGAAACTATCATGTCTGGTCTCTTGACTAGAATTTGAGTCCTGCACCCCACTTTCCTACTGCTCTTTTGGGGACTCACTGTTCTGTTCTGTGTCAGGACAGTCCTTGGGGTTGTAACCTGGGCATTTGTGAAGGCGGGGTCTACGTGAGTTTAAAGCTGGTATTTGGGATGTAGGATGAAAGGGGGGACAGAAAATTGTGTGTGTGTGTGTGCATGAGTGTGAGAGGGTATCTACATGGGTTTCTGAGTGTGTGTATGTGTGACAGTATGTGTATATGTGTCAACGTATTTGTGAGTGTGCATGTACAAATCTGTCTGTGTGTTTTTATTTGTGCGAGTGTGTACAAGTTTGAGAGAATGTATATGCAGTGAGAGTGCGTCAGGATGTGTGGGAGACAGAATGTGTGTGTGTATACTTGTGAGTATATATGTGTAGGTGTGAGAATGTGTGCCTGTGTATGTGTGTGTGAGTGTCATGTGTGTATCTATGTGTCAGTGTGTGTATATTCACACTTGTGTGTGTAGGAGTGAGAGTGTGTGTTTGTGTATGATGGTATGTGAGCGTGTGTGTACGTGTGTGTTTAAGAGTCTGCGTAAGTGTATGAGGGTATGTGTGGGCCTGTGTGTATGTGAGCGACAGTGTGTAGTCCTGTGAGGGTGAGTGTGTGTGTGTGTATGTGAGTGTATATTCATGTGAGGATGTGTGAATGTGTGCATATGTGTGTGGGAATGTGTCTGTATATTTGTATGTGCGTACACTTGTGTATGGGTCTCTGCGAGGGTATGTGTGTGACAGTGTGATTGTGTGTCTGCGTGACAGAGTGTGGAGTAGGGGCTGCATGTGAGGGTCTGCATGTGCGTCTGAGTGAGGAGGATGTCTGAGGGGATCCTGGCTGGTGGCGTGGGCAGGGCGGGTTCAGAGCTGGGGGAGGGCTAGCTCTGCATCAGGGAGGGAGGGACGTGGGAAGGTGCCTTCCTCCACACCCAGGGGGGCCACGGGGAAGGTACTGGTGGCCAGAAGCAGTGAAGGCTCTCCTCTCGGACACAGATCCAGGGAGCAGGTCAGAAGGGGGAGAGCAGACCAAGGCTGGCAACAGGTGGGGTGATGCCAGGGGTCCACAGAGGAATACGTGGTCATCAGCATCTCACACCAGGAAGAGTGAGGAAGCCGGTGGGTGGGAGGGTCAGGAGCCAGGAGGGGCATGAGGGGTCTCCAGGCAGGCAGCCCCCTCTCAAGTTACCCGTCTGTGTGAAGTGCCCTAGGATTCGCTCCCCCTCCCGTCCTGTCACTGGCCGGCCAGGGCCCAGATACAGCAAACTGCCAGTCTGCCCTGCGTAGCCATCTGGGCGCACTTAGGCCCTCAGCCTGGGGCCAGAAGGGCCCCTCCCAGAAGAGGGGCCCGGGGGTGTCTGCTGCTATGGGGCATCCCAACCAGGCCTCCACATGATGGCAGCATGCTTATGTCCAAACCGGCTGGGCTGGGGCCCAGCACTGCCCTCGTCTCTGGCCCTGCTCCCCACTTTCTGGGATGGCCGCAGCTCAGCAGTCCCGAGTGTTGTCTAGGAGACCTTCATATCCCTCCCCTGAACCCTGGGGTCCCCTGAGCCCATGAGGCCTTCCAGGACTCAGAACCTTCTACCAAACCATTCGCAGGGAGGGAGGGATGGCAGAAGTCACCAGAGACTGGGGGCCACTGGAGTCTTGCACAGGCTAGGGTCACCCTGTGCCTCCCAGAGTCTCTCCAGGCTTGTTGGCCTGATCTCCAAAGTGCTGGCTGAGGCTGCACAGGAACCAGGTAGTTCTCTGAGGGTTTGGGGACAGAAAAGTGTAGGAGTCACAGGAGAATGGGCCAGTCTGCCTATAGGACAAGAGAGTATCACCTGGGAAGCAGAGAGAACAGCAGTGCCATGTCCCCGGCCCCGTTCAGCCCCCCAACTCTGGGGGGTTGGGGGTGGTTATCTTACTGACCTACTCTTCTACCCGTCTCCTCCCCTCCCCTCTGCCCACCGACTTCAGTGTCTTCTGCGAATTTGCCAGGCAGCCCCGCACCCTTACCGCTTGGATTTCTCTGCCTCTGTGTGTTTTCTTTCAGGTCCAAAGTCCCTCCACAGCCTTTAAGACTCTGTCAAGGCACAGAGCCTCTGGAGCCTTGGCCAAGATGTCCTGCAGTACAGAGACCCGTGGGTCGCTAGCACAGAAGGCACTCCTGGCCAGGGGTGGTTTGGCCCTCAGGGGACATGTATGGATGCCTGGAGATCTTTGCAATTGTCACCAACGGGGCAGAGATGCTGCTGGCCTCTAGTGACGGATGGTGATAGCATGCACACAGGAACACCCAACGTAGAAAATGATTCAGCCCCAAGGCTCCACAGTGCCGAGACTGAGAAACCCCCTCCACAGATCCGGAGACTGAGGCTTACAGAGCCGTTTCAGAGGTTGTCCAGGGAGTGAGCAGTCTAGCGGCCCAGGGGTTTCTTGGTCCAGCAAACTTTCCTGGCCTGTTCCCAAGAACCAAAGGCACTTCTCCACGGGGCAGGAGCCAGGAAAGAGGCTTCTTCCCAACTTTCCCATCTCTTGAGCCCTGGGACCCCAGTTCTTTGCCTGTTATCTGCCGGGAGAATGAGATGTGAGGACACCTGGCTTCCAGCTCCTGTGCTGTGGTGAGCACCTGGCACAGCCTCTCTGGGCTCAGGTTTTCTATAAAAAGAAGTTCGGGGGTCAGGGCCTCACTGTTGGGCCCCTGCCAGCCCCAATGCCCAGCCTATAATTATAGATGTCAGCCCAGTGGAGGCCATTTGTCACCACCAGGCCCACTTGCTGCTGACATCAGCACCCAGTGGCCCTGAGAATGTGCTCTGTTGATCGGGGCCCCCCTCAGGAATGAGCCCGGTGAGCAGTCCTTGCCCTATTGATAGCTACCAGGCATCGACCCGAGGCCAGCGATGCTTCCATGACTGGGTCCCTTCTGGCCTAGAAGATGCCTTGCACACAGCACAGCTATTTTAGGGCACTGGCAGGCCCGGGGAAGAAGGGTGGGGGGCTCTTGGCTGATCTGGTTACAGCCATGTGTGGGGACAGCAAATGCCACTGTTTCTGGCCAATGGTGTCATGGGAGGCACCCCCCTCAGCTCCTGCCCTGGGGCCCCCTCCTGCAGCCCCACCCATAAGGGTGGAGAGATGAGGGAGCAGCTCCTGGTAGGAAAACTGTAAGCTCCTGGGAAGCTGTCAGCCGGAGCTGTAACCATCCTGCCCAGACAGACCCAACTCCCAAGCCACCTGGAAAGGACACCCTGAAGGGTGGTCCCCAGGGGAGAAGGAGGTGCCTGCCCTCTCCTTCGGCTGTTTCCAGGGTTGGGGGCGGGGGGTGGGTGCAGATACTTCCTGGCAGGGCCAGGCCTCGTTACTTTACTTCTTGGGTAAACCAGGGAAACTTCCACCTGCTGGGGAGCAATTTGCCAAGATGAAATGACCGAATGTTTGCCTTTAGCGTCCCAGTACTTCTTTCCCTAGGCATCTCCCAGGGCCCCAAGACACTGAGGGGGGTGTCACAGATGTCTGTCTATCCACTTCTGCCGCATTAGTCTTTGACTTGACTTTCCCCCACTGCATACTTGAATCTTCCCACTTTCTTCCCTTTTGAAGGAAACGGCTCCACATGAGCCCAACAAGAACCACTTAAGTCCAGGGGGGCATGAAGGGGTTGGGGGCCCCAGACAAGCAGGTCCTACTACTTTGGCTAGAGGAGGTCCCTGAGATGGCCTAGAGTAGGCTCACTTCTCTGTGTGGTGCAGGCAGGTAAGGGACAAGCAAGGGGTACACTCTTTGTGGCGGAGGGCCACCAGTGGGCAGACACGCAGTGGGTGGCAGAGCTGATCTGGATGCCTGATGTGCCTTCATGCCCTGAAGGATTTCAGTTTTCTGGAGGTCTGGGTAGGGCTGTCCAGGGGCCAGCCCCTTCCAGGTGCAGTGGCCAGCCACTTAGAGGTATAGTGACCAGCCCCTTAGAGGTTACAGTGGCCAGATAGCAGGACTAGGATCTGGTTCGGCTGTGCTGTTCAGATGGTGACCCAGGGGACGGAGAATTGGGGCCCCAAATACCTGAAGGCCAAAGTCTCTCAGTGTTTACAAGGCATTGCCCGACAGGACTGAGTTTCTGATTGTTGTCATGAAAACTTTGGAAATGGGGAGTGAAGATGGTGGCACCAGGTGGCAATGTGATACGTGTCACTGAATTGTAAGACATGTGGAGATGGCAAATATTTTGTTATGTGTATTTTGACTGCAACCAAAAAGAAGAAACCAGCATTAAAAGGGCCCACTTTGTGACACATACAACTACCGCACACACAGAATATTCCGAGGCTCCTTGTTTCAGTGGAGGCAGCCTGCCTGAGGTCCCCTGGTCCCAGTTCCCACTTGTGTGTGGTGGCTGTTTTTTCCTGCTGAAGGCCCACGCTCCCTCCCCAGCACACACCCACACCATTGCCTGTCAGGTGGCAGGGGCTTTGTCCCTGGGTAAGTGGCTCTGGTGGCCTTAACTCCTCTTCATGTGCCATGGTGTCTGTCTCACAGCCCAACAAAAGAGCGCCGATTGTCAATTTCTTCCTTACAACACGGGGTCCAGGAGTGGGGTCGCCCGGGCTTGGGAGTGCCAGTCCCCTCTCCCCTGGGGGACACTCTTGTGTGACTTGTCACTCAGCCTAGAGAGCTGAACCCTCTGTCAGGGCCACATATCCTACCGGGGCCTGTACTAAATTCACTGTTCCTTAAAGGCAAGAAACCACTGTGTCCCCACCTTGCTCCTGGGGCTCGAGGCTGTGTTCCCCTCTGTTTTGTTTTTGCCTCCAAAGATCCTCCAGGTCACCCCAGATGTGTCCACATGTGGGCAAAGCTGTGGGGAGAATACACGACTGGAGACCCTGAGGCTCCTTTACACCCTGGAGATGCAATCAAGTCGAGAAGCTGCCCAGCTGGGGATAGCGTTTCATCATGAAGACAGCGTCTCCTCGGCGTGAAAAGTGGAGCTTGGCCTCCCTTTCATCGACTTTAATTGTCTTCGTAGACGTCAGACCTGAAGCAAATCTGACGCTGAAACGGGAAAATTCCTCCGTGTTTTAATTTGCCATCTGATGGCAGCCAAAGGTGCCATGGGCCTGTTTTTCCCCTCCCCTCCCCCCAGAAGAAAGGCGTACACTGCTGTTCGTCTCTACACTGCGCCGCCTGGGTGGGTGGCCCCTGTGGTGGCGTGGCTCGACCCACGAAGAAACGGCCTGGCATTCTCCTCATGACTCTTCCCGAAGTAGCATCTCTCTTGGGCGTTATTGCCTTGTAAGGTAGGCAGCGGGCTGGACCCCAGGGCAGGCAACCAGATCCAGTGGGACGGGGACAGTCATAAATGGCTGCAGGGATTATCCAAGCTCGCGGAGAGTTTGGGAGTGGGGAGGAATGAGGAGAGCGGGCCAAAGCGGCGAGAGGTGTTGGTGTGTTTTTCTAATGCCAGAGCTATAATTAAGGGGTGAGAAGTTTCATCTTAACCTATAACCAAGGCTGTGCGAGCGATCATGCAATCCAATACCCCCAGCAGTCAGCCTCTGGGGCCTTGTGTGGCATAACTTGGAAGCTTATTCTGGATGTGGGCGCATTCATTACAGGGTGCCCGGCTCTGACAGTGTCAGGTGGCATGTGGCCGTCTCATGGTGCCCAGAGGGGCTCTCCATCTCTTTTGAGCCACCTGTTCCGTGACTACCTCACAAGACGTGGAGGGACTTTCCAGACAGCCCTAGAAGGATGTATGTTCTGGTGGGGGGGGGTGTCCTCTCTGAGGAGATGGTTTTTCAAGGGCGCAGGACTGGGGTGTGGAGGAAGTTTCTAGAAGAGGCTTGATTGGGGTAGAAGAAACGTATATGCAGTCGAGCCCAGGGTATGAGGGGAGGGGGCCCTCTTTGTCCCTTGCCACGGGCTTGAGACAGGGCCTTCACATGCAGCAAACTCTCAGACACCATGCATCCAGGACAAGGCTGCCTAGATGTTTTCATTTCTCTCAACCTCTGTGTACGTTGGAAATTTTTCATGATAAAAAAGTAAAAACAAACAAACAAAAAAAGTTGGCCCTGCCTTCCCTCAGCCTGCGGGAATGTTGGCTGCGTGTCTTGGGCCTGTCCACCTCAGCCCCACCCCTGGAAGCCCGGGAGCTGGGCCTTCCACCCCTGCCCTCCATCTGTGATGACCACATCCTCTGAGACAAATGATTCCTGGAGAATCCACACACACACACACACACACACACACAGACGCAGTTGTGGCCAAGCCATGTGGTCATGTTGTTGCCACAGGCGTTGGCCAAAGTCCTTTCTTAGAAAGCCGAGGGCCTGGAGTTCCCCTGATGCAAGGCGCAGCCCCACCCAACCCGGCAGCAGCCCGATTCACTTTCGGGCTGGTTCTTGGGGAAATGAGGTACCTTCTGGGGCGGCCGGGGCAGGAAGGGAACCGAGTGGGGGAAGCTGGCATTCACATGACCCTGTTATAGCCAACAGTTGGGAGCGTGGGAGCCAGGTTTGGACGCAGCGCACGTGGCCCAGGGTGCCCATGTTGCTGCTGGGACAGCAAAGGCATGAACTTGCAAAGTCTCGGCTTAATTCCTGGCGCTTTGAGTCCACCTCCTTCCTGAGGCTGGTGGTTACTGTGCTAATCAGCTAGGCCGCAGCAGCAATTAGACATGACCGAGCAGGAGGCCTGCCAGCCCAGCATCACCGAGGGCTGCCCAGCAGGCTCGCCGGCACCACGCTGTCCCAGATGGCCTGGAACCAGGCTGAGCAGTGGAACCTGCATGCAGGGGGGTGGTAGCGGGGGCAGACTTTCTCCCCTGTTTCCAACTGCAGGGGTCCCAGCCAACAAGTCCTGCTCATACCACATCCCAGAGGGAGGCAGTGAGGCTCAGCCACACACCAAATGGCCCATCCTCTGGATGGGAGACAGGGCCCCAGACCACCATCAGCTGCCCAGGGATGACATTTCAGTCTGATCCAGTTTGGCACCTTGGATCTCCCTTCCCCTTACTGTGGTCTCTGCCTCTTGCCCTGGACGTCAGGCTGTCCTTTGGCCTAGATCTGGTCTCTGGAATGGCCCCTCTGCCCTCAGCTGCAAGGCCAGTTGGCCCTCTAGTCACACCCCTCAAATGAAGCAGGTACCCAGCCCCCTGGTTTCCCAACCCGCCAGCCTGGGCTGCTCCAGGCTTCCCTTTGGGAGATGAAGACTTGGCTTAACAAGCCCCCACTATAGCAGGGGCATTTCCAGAGAGGATACATTTCATGTACAAGACCAGAGGAGCACTTTCCAGAACTTTCCAGACAGGTGGATCTGCCCTGGGCAGCTTCTCCTATCTCCATTCTCTTCCTTCTGCTTCACGTAAAGCTTCCAGGTCACCTCCTGGGAGACGCCTTTCTGCCTTGAGTCCCCTGAAGTCTTCCCAGCAGTGGAAGAGGGGATGATTTTGTTTGTTTGATTTTCTTTCTCTTCTCTCCCATTCTACTTTCTTCTTTTTATTAAAGTATAACAGAAGACACACAAGTATATATATAGTACAAGGCTGATGAATTTTCACAAAATGAACCCAGCCGTGTAACCAGCTCTAGATCCAGAGCCAGGAGACGCTGGGTACCTTGGAAGCCCTGCCCTTGTCACCTTTGACCTCCCTGGAGGGCGGCCACGCTTCTGACAGTGAACAGATTAAACCCGCCACGTAAAGCATATGATCTTTGTAGAAATAGCACTGTGGCCCGTGCACTGGTATCTCACTTCCTGTTTTTGGCACTACGTCACAGGCCCTGTTCGAGGTGTGCCTGGGCCAGGAGTGTTGACCAGCCTGCTCAGTGGACTCTGGTTGGTGATGCTGAGTGGTGGTGCTGGGGCCATTCTGGTCCATCTCTTCTGGTGGTCAGTGGCCACACTTCTGTGGAGCGGGTATGTCCTTCCCACGCCACAGGAATGCACTCAGATGTCCAACAAGGCAGCTCAGTCGCTGCCATGAGAGGGGCGTTCCCGGCTCTCCTCGGCCCCTTCTGCCTCCGCTCTAGACCCCGCCGTGGGCGCAGCACCTCCACAGAGCTTGCTTGGGGTGCAGCCTGCAACTGTAGCAACGACTGTTGCCACCACTGCTGTCATAGTGGGTGTTTACCCCACTTTACAAATGAGCAAACTGAGGCTCAGTCCTCCTGACCCCAAATATTTATCTCACTGTGTCTAACTCTGAACAAACACCTCATCCTAGATGAGTGAAAACTCAGGAACACATGACATAGCCAGCCCAGGGGGTGATGGAGAGAGCCTAGGCTAGTCCTGCGAAGTATCGACCCAGGATGGAGGAGAGCTCCCACAGCTGGTGGCCCCTCCTCACACCCGTGGGGAGAACTCCCGACGCCTTGTCTTCCTCCACAGGCCATTCCCATAGGAAATTTTCTTCCTGCTTTCCTGAAAATCCGCACCAACTGTTGCTGCAGCCAGAGCATCTCCACTAGCTACCCTAGTGAGGGTGCGGTGACCAGCTCCACGAGGCCAGGGCAGGGCTGCCTGTGACCTCCCAGAGGGGCAAGAGAATCCATGGAGGAGGGATCGGCCCCCGGGGGCTGTCAGAGAGCTGTGGATGGTTCCCTGTGAGGCCGTGGGAACTGTGGCTGAGGTCCTGCTAGTCCCCTCCTTGCTTGGGGCTCTCTCCAGAATTCAGCTTCCTCTGCTATCAAAGAAGACTTACAGGAAGGGGACCTGTGAGGCTTCTGGGCGTGACATTCGGTTTCGCCAGCTAGGCACTGGTGACTGTCGGTGTCACCAGGTTGTTCACACTTGGTGTGTGCATTTCCTGTCTGTCAATGACTCTCCAGAGAAGGCTGGCGGACAGCAGTGGGGGTACAGAGACCTGGAGTAGGCCGCTGGACGCTCGAGAGCTCCTCTCTGAGCTCTGGTGGACCACAGAAGTGCATCCCTAAGAGATCCGCAAGACCCCCTGAAATTGGCGACGGCTGGTTCTGCAAAAGCAGATTGCCAGGCCTTTCTTTTGAAGTACTTCTGGGAGGACCCCAACCTTTAACCCTTTGAAGGTCAGCCGAGAGTCTTAACCATTGGCATGACCCAAGACTCCCCATTTTCTGTTAGTACCTCCTCTCAGGAGGGGGCTTTCTCACCTTCTGGTTCTCGGGGCTTGTGGCTACCACCCTCCTCCCCAGCACCTCCGCTTGGCTCCAGCTCTTCCACTTGAGTGAGCACAGTTCTGCTTCCAGAAGCTTCCGGAGGATTCCCTCTGGCAAGTGGCAGGCCCATTAAACTCCAAAGAGACCCTTAATGAAGTACCTGTGACTTTTCTGGCATTCCTGGGGTCAGGACCGGGCTGACCGTGACATTAGAAATGACGCTCGGGGCATTTCCACATAAATGTGTGTGCAGCCTTGCTTGGGAGGCCAGAGGTGAGTTCATGCCACTGCATTTCCCTCTTTTCTAATGACCGTGGGAATGTGTGGCAACCATTAGTTATGGCAGGAGAGGGGATCACCACGTGTCTGGGGCTGGAATCTCTTCTGGGTAAAATGTGAGGCCCCCTTCTTCACTAAAGGGACCCCGAGAACGAGGGACCCACGCATTGGTTAGGGTCTGGCCAATGACTAGGGATACAACCCCTTAGATCCCAGCCCCCAATCTCAAAGCCACCCTCCCACATCCAGGCTACCACCCAGAGGACAGGGCCCTGGAGGGCCACTTCAGGAGGTACCAGGTGGCCATGGTTCTTTTTTGATCCCACCCCACCTTCCTACCTTAGGAAACTTAGCAGGATGGGAGTTCTGGGGAGCTGGGAGGACCACATAGAAGTTTGGGGGGGAAGGATAGAGTGAAAACCCTGGCATTCATTCCCTCCTTCATTAGTTCAATAAATCTTCACAGAGGGCTGTCTTGTTTCCAGGTGCTCCCAAGCTGTGGGGAACTGGGAACAAGTCAGAACTAGTTTCACCCTTGCTGGACCCCTGGAGAAGGAACAGAACAGACAGAGCTGGGTGTGGTGCGCCCTCATTTGGGTTTCAGGGAGCAACTGAAACAAAGGCAGAGACAGGGAGACTGATGCTGGTGCGAGGGTGCGCAGCAAGGAGGGAGGGAAGTGGGGCGCAAGCAGAGCCCATGAAGGGAAAGGTCATGCAGAATGGTGGGTGCTGGCTGTTCGGTGGAGAAGTTCATGGCCAAGTTCCCTTTCTGGAGGCCACCTTGGAGGTTGGGCTGGAGAGAGGTCCACAAGAGCAGAGGCCCCTGTGAGAGACAATGGGGCCTGAGCCCGCCTCGGAGAGAGGGGATGGGGAGACAGCCCGGGATGGGGGTCTTTCTCCGAGCAGGCCTGGGTTGCGGGCCTGGGTGGGTGGAGTGGGGAGGGTTGGAAATGGCCTGGGGTTGCAGCTGAGCGCCTGAGTGGTCGATAATGACACCATTATTCCAGATGCAGAGGGGGATAATGAGTTCAATTTGGCCGATTTAATCATTTCTCCCCTCCTGTATTCCACAAACATTTCTGGGTCTATTACGTGCAAAGGGCTGTCTGGACGCCTGGGAGACAGAGCTGGAAGCCAGATCCTGTCCTGCCCGGAGCCACCATGTAAACAGAGGTGATAACCCCAGAGATAAGAGCAGAGGCAGAGAAGGGGCCAGACCAGTCTCCAAGGCAAGCGAGAGGCCTGCTGGCGAGGCAGAGAGAAACGTACAGGCTGGCCAAGTGCAGATCTCAGCCCCAGAGCTCAGGGCCCAGCACGTAGAAAGCCGCGGACAGAGCTGGGAGAGAGGGAAGGAAGAGGGAGAGAGAAGGGCTGTGGAGGGAATGAGCAGGCTTGAGATCTTGGGGTCTTAAGAGCTGATGGGGTTAGACGTGACCAAGGATTTTAATAAGGAGCCGTAGACTGTTTAAGGGTGAATGTGGTCACCTGGCCTAGAGGCCTGCCCTGGGGTACCATTAGGGAGACGACATGAACGGGCTGCAGAAGAGGGTGCGCCGGGGCCACCGAGGACAAAGGCAGGAGAGTGGAAGGCAGGCGGTCTTGCCAGAAGCTCTCTGGGCTCTGTGGGGCCGAAGGGGTGTGCCAGGGACCAGAGAGTTTACCATCTGGCTGAAGGCGCCCTGTTACTTGTTCACAGACCCTCTCTGCACCTCTGAGGCTTGGGCCTAGTACTGGAGAGAGGATTCTGGAAGGACACCCTGCTCCAGCATCCCGATAGGGTGTGCCCACAGGCTCTTGTCTTCCCTCTATGGCCCCCGTTGGGCCAGAGCAGTGGGTGACACAGCCTAAGGGCCTGCGGGGGTCCTCCAAGTCCAGTTAGGGCTATGGTTTCTGGCCCAGAAGGAGAGGGTGGCTGAGCAGGGCCTTGGTGGGACTGAGGGGGGCTGAGGAGGTGACAGAACACCTTCCTGTGGGGTACACAAAGCCAGTACCAGTACCCACTGACTCAGAGGTCAGGTCCCTGAGTAGGCCTGGGTTGGAGCCCCATGACAGGGGTGGCCACCGCCTGCTCTGAAATGGGTTTGGGGGCGTGGAGGTGAGTGGGTTCCCTCTGGGCGGCCGAGGATTAGCTGATTCAGAGTAGATCAGGTGCACAGGGGCTTTGTTCAGACCTGCTTGCCTTTTGTCCCCCGATTGCAGAGCGCCCCGGCCGCGTGATGTCATCCCAGATGCATTAAGCTGGAACAGCCCGAAATTGAATAATTAATTACATTCAGCCTTCATCGCGGTGACTAATTGATCGGGGGCTGCCGGCAGACACCTGGATGGGATTAACCGCGTACAATGAGAACTACGGGCAGGTGGCATGGCCCCTTTAGACCCCAGCCCCACGTGTGACTTCGTTAAGGCTGACTTGATTTCTCTATTCTTGCTGGCTCTCCCAGGCAGGCTGGCCCTGCTGCGAGGGGCTGGGATGGGCTGGGATGAGAACACGTATGAGGGGCCCGGTGTCTGGGAAGATGCCAGGTCTCGGTCCCTGACTATGACTGTGTTCTCTTCCACACCTGGGTTCAAATCCCGCCTCCATGGAACATGAGTGCTACAGCTGTGGACAGATTTTTAATCCCACAGAGCCTCAGTTTCTCATCTGCTAAGCTGGGCGGTCAGAGAACCTCCTTGTAGGCTGTGGGGAGGGGCCCACGCTGCATTATTGCGTTCAGCCCCTGTGTGGCCCTGCCTGTCACTGTGATGTTGGTCCTCCCCAGAAGCACCCTTGCTCTGGCCTACCTTGCTTGGCTGTGGCTGGAGGCTCAACAGACTGGGCAGGTTGCATGCCGTGCAATTCAGACTACAGTGTGAATGGTGCAACGGGCAATTGTATGACTGTGAACACTGGCCCAGGGTCCCCACCCACGGGCTTCTTCCCTGTCTCCTCAGTGTCCTGGTCCTCCCAAATCCAGTAACGTCTCTCTCTATGCTACCTCAGCCTTACTTTGAGTCATGTCCCAGGGCAGAACTGCCACCCAGAAGTCCCAGATCCCAATACCCATACCTTCGGGTTGCCCTGCTGCCTCCCAGGATGTCTGCTGGGTGGCAAAGAGGGTGCTCTGTCTCCCAGGGCCTGCATTTGACTTCTACCACTCTCTTGGAAACACTGATAATGTAGCAGTTAAGTGCTATTCCTGCTAACAGAAAAGGAAGGCAGTTTCAATCCACCAGGTACTCCTTGGAAACCCCATGGGGCAGTTCTCCTCTGTCCTATAGGGTCTGCTATGTCAGAATTGATGGCAGTGGGGTTACTGTCTCAAGAAGGGTCCCCACTGCTCAGCTCGTTTCCCTCTAGACCCTCTTGGCTTGCTGCCTGCTCCCAGTTCCCTTAATCCCCACCCCCCTGGGTCTCAAAGCCCTGTGGTCCTTCTAGTGGGACATTCCTCAGTCCTTGTCACGCCTGCAGAGTTGGTAGCCCTGGACCCTGCAGCTTCCCTGCCACCGAGCAGCTGCGTCCTTCTGTCACTTCCAGGCAGCCGCCCACCTCTTCTCTCTGGCCCCACCCACCCCGCTCCCCTCAGCTGCTGCCGTGGCCTGGACACCCGTCCGTGGCCTTCTACTCTTGCTAGATGACCTGCCAGTACAGTTGACCGCACTGGCTTACTACATCTCTTCCTTGTTCTTTGTCGTAACCAAATTCTTTTCCCTCTGGAAAATGGGAGTGTCTGGGGTATATGGCTGGCAGTGTCTTTTCCCGTCCAAAATGGACCAGGCTGAAGAGAGCCACCAGGCTGCATGTGCGTGTGGGTGAGTGATCTTGGGAAACCAGACAGCAGAAATGTGGGTACAACTCGGGGGCAGCATGGCTGGGAGGAGGGTCCTGGGACACTCTGCTCAGAGTTCCTTGAAGGGGAATTCCAGGAACTCCTCAGCTACTTCTGGTGCCTGCCTTGGCGTCTGTGGCGCTCCTGGAAATCCAGCCTGCTCACATTTCCCTCCTCCTTGCCTTTGCTTCCAGAACATTCCACAGGCCCAGGGCCCCAGGAGTTTGGACTCATGCCTTTGCTGAGTCTGATACCAGAAGTGACACAGAATTCATCCCCTTTTCTGGGCCCCCAAGACTGGAATGCCTTCTGTTCTGGTGCCATATTGGTACCCCCAGGTCCCAGTCTCCCGTCTAGTCCCAGCGATTGCTGCAGTCTCCCCTCTCTGGCCCTCAGCACTGCCCACAGGACATGTCAGTTCACCTCCCCTTTGCTTTCTCGGCAAAAACCAGAGGTTCCTGGATGTGGATTTTTTTAAGCTGGAGGGAGGAGGAGACCAGAGAGTTTCTCCAACTAGGCGTCTTTTTCATGATCTAATGTCCCTGTGGATGGTTGCCTGAGAGTGCAGGAGGCAGAGGGGCCTCTTCTTGTGCCCAGACAATGGGGTCCATTCTCTCTCTCTTGGGGGACCTTCTCAGGCATCTGGCCCTGCAGTCTACCCGCTTCCAGAAAGAAGGAAGGGCTCGGCCAATCCAAACAGACTCCGTTGTCGCTGGACGCTGGCCTGCCAGCACCTGGCCCAGCAGGCAGATAGCGGCCCACCGAGCTCTGAGCCTATGCCCAGCATTGTGGGAGCCTGGGGGAGCCCCCAGCCAGTCCCCAGAGCCAGGCCACATGCTGGGGGAAGGCTTCTCAATGTGGTCGCTCAGAGGCTGGTGGTGTGGGGGTGGAGATGGGCGTGTGGCCAGAATCCACAGGGTAGACACGGCACATTCTCCCAGGCTGTGACTTTACTCACTGGTAAGTAATGTGTTTGAGATCTTTAGTCTTATATGACAGAAGTGGTGCTGGCTTGTTATAACATATTCAAGTTCAGAAGAATGTAGCTCCCCCAAAGTAACCCCTGCTCCCTGGTTGCTGTGGCTCCCTCCAAATGTTTTTTGACATATATAGTCATTTAACTAAATATGTGTGTACACGCACCTTTCTTTCTTTGAATAAGTGGGATCAGCCAGCATCCTCGTTCTTTGGCTCACTTTCACCATCACCAAGAGCTTGGGTCTCTGTCTGCCTGTGCACGCTGCTTGCCTTCACATCATCCATCAGCCAAGAGGAAACCAGTTTCCTTAAATGGATGTCACCATGGTCCATCCAGTCATTTCTCTAATGATGGACAAAGAGCTTGCTTCCATTTTTCATAATTACCAAGAACGCAGGGGAAAAAAACCTCTCTGAGCATCCATTTCAGCAGCACTCAGTGGAAGGGCATTCGGAATGTGGCTTCTAAAAAGGTCACACCAATCTGCACTGTTAATTATGGTGCGTGATTTTTCTAAAAATTACATTAAAACAAGAGAGGCTAGCGCCTGGCTGAGAGAGAAGAATCCACAGCCGTTGTAGAGAGTTGCTATCAGACTTAGAGGAGGTGATGGCCTGGACTCTTCCACTTTTGGCCACCATCCCATGTTCTCTGGGGGCTGGAGGCAGGTACCTGGTGTAGTGACTTCAGGTGGCAGTGGTCCCCATTTGTCTACGTCAGCTCAGCCCTCTGACTTCTCTTTTATCAATGCCCCAGACAGAGCTGGCTCCACAGTGTGGCTGACTGTGTTTCTCCGAGGACCCTTTTGAAGGTAAGGCAATAGATCTGAGGCTTTGGGAGGTGGGACCTCATCCTGCGAAGTCTCATTTCAAAAGACAGTGCTGCTGACCTTTCCCCCACGCATCTGACCCTCTGCAGCCTCCATTCTGATACCTCTCCTCTTGGGGAGGGACACCAGGAGGCTTCCACCAACTCTTTCCCTCTTTAGAAGCATCTGCTTTGCAGAAGCCAGGCTCAGTGAGGCAGACATGAGGATGGGGCTCCATTCCTCTAGTTGCCAAGCCTGCCCAGAGACCAGGGAAAGGGACGTATTTCCCCAGCCATGTGGAAGAGTGGTGTGGTAGTCTGCTCCTGAGCCTACCCAAGGCAATCCTCCTGGCCCCTCTGGCCACCTACAGAGTTCTCTCAAGCTAGAATCTTGGCTTGAAGCAAAGACTCACCCAGGCTTCTGCTCAGGGCTACCCCTGAGAGAACTCAACAAACCCATTGTTGTTGAGTCACTTCTGGCTTCTGGTGACCCCAACTCATGAGGATTTCCTGTGCATCAGAAAAGAATTGTGCTCCACAGGCTATGCTTTTTTTTATAATTTATTTTACTTGTTGGGCATACACACAGTAGAACATCCACAAATCCAATGATTTCTAAATGTACAGTTCAGTAACATTGCTGACATTCTTTGGAGCTGTTCTCACCCTTTTTTTCCAAGTTATTCCTCTTCCTTTAACATCAACTGACTGCCCTCTAAGTTCCCTATCTAATCTTTTGAGTTTCTGTTATAAATATGACCCTATATAGAGAGCTCTTAAAAGAGCACAGTCTCTAAGGCAAACATTCCTTCCTGGTTAAGCAAAACTTGTTTGGTTTAAAGAAGACTGCAAGGAATACTTGTGGCTTAAGATTTAAAAGTTATCTTGAGGCCACAGTCTCAGGGGTTAATCCAGCCTTAATGGCTCCAGAAAGTCTGGAGTCCATGAGAATTTGAAATTCTGTTCTACATTTCCCCTTTTTGATCTGGATTCTTCAACAGAATCTTGGATTAAAATGTTCAGTGAGAGTATACAGACACCATCCAGTCCTTCTGATCTCACGGCACAGGAAGCAGTTGTTCCCAGAGGCAGTTAGTCACACATTCCACGTCTTCCTCCTGTTCCTGACCGTCCGGCTTCCTCTCAATCCAGGCAGATACAGACCAGTCCTTGTAATGTGGATGACCGCTTGAGAGCTTTCGAGTTCCATGATCCTACAGCGCAAAGTAGGAGGTGGAGCAGAAGCAATGAACATGACATGAGGCTAAATTAGCTGGGATGTCCCATGAAATCATGACCCAAACCAAGAAACCAAGACCTGTAAAGTGTTTGGTTGTGTGTAAGAACCTCAACAACTGCTCTTTTTGGTTGTTGTTATAAATAGATACGTCACGGGACTTTTGCCAATTCAATTTTTTTACGGGTGTACAATTTATTGACATCAAATATATTAATCGGCTATGTAACGCTTACCCTTAATCAACACAATTTCTCCATCACTGTTAAAGCTCCTTTTCCCTGTCCCTTCCCCTCTGGTAACCACCAATAAACTTTGGTCTTCATACATTCACCTTTTCTTCTCTTTTGATAGAAACTCAACCACGGAGCCACCAGAGCGCCTCTTTTTGCATAAATGAGGCCACACAATATTAGGACTTTGGTGACTGACTGATTTCACTCAGCATAAAGTCTTCACCCTCTGTCTATATTATAGCATATATCAAGACTTCACCTCTGGTTTCTCCAAAGTGAGATAAATCTGAAACTGAAAACAGGGAACCAGAGATGTGCATCTGTAAACAACGACAACTTCAAAACAAAAAGGGGGACTAAATGATGTAGTTATAGAATTTCCATTTGGAGAGGAAGTCAAGCAATATTAAGACAGACTGTTTAAAACTTAGGAAGATAAAGGTGAATTACAGAGTAACCACACAAAAAAATCAATAAGCCTACTCACCACAATAAAGAGGAAGAAAATAAATAAACAAAAGATTCAGTAAACACAAAATCAGCAATAATGAAGGGTACAAAAAAGGAAATCAGTAAATAAAAAGAACTCAGCACAGAACACAAAGTGGAACAAAGAGACCGTTAAGATCACAAAAAAAGAGCCTAACGAGCGGGCAGCAGTATATTCATACCTACTGATAATTATACTGAAAGTAAGCAGCTTAACTGCACCAGTTGAGAGACAGAGAGTGGCAGACTGGATACAAAAAACATGACCAGTCAATAAGCTGCCTACCAGAGGCACATCTCAGAAATACAGATGTAAAAATATTAAACATCAACAGGCAGAAAAAAATTATGTCAAGCAAACAGCAATGAAAAAGAGCAAGAGTGGCAGTGCTAATCTCAGGCAAAATAGACTTTAAGATGAAATCCATCGTAAAAGACAAAGAAGGACATTACATAGTGATCTAGGGTTGCTATGGGTCGGACCCGACTTGATGGCAGTGGGTTTAAAGGAACAACTCGCTATGATGACATAGCCTCAAAAAGTATCTGTGTGCCCACTGGCAGGACTCCAAAGTACAGCAAACAAATTCTAGCAGTACTGAAAAGAGAAACGGACAGTTTCACAATAATAGTAGGAAACTTCAACACACCACTCTTGATAAAGAGTAGAATGTCTAGAAAGAAATGCAGTGAAGACCCAGAAGGTATAAAGGCTGCATTCAACCAACTTGACCTCATAGACATACACAACACTGTACACAACAACAACAGAGTACACATTCTTTTCCAACACACATGGGATATTCTCCAGAATAGACCACATCTCGGGCCGCAAAGCAACCCTCAGCAAAACCCAAAACACTGAGATAACACAAAGCACCTTCTCTGATCACAATGCCATAAAAGCAGAACTAATAACAGGAAAAGAAAGGAAAAAAAAAAAATCAAACACACAGAAACTGAATGATGTCTTGCTTAAAAATCTCTGAGTAATAAAGCAAAGACAGAGTAAAAAAATTCCTAGAATCAAGCAAGAATGAAAACACATCTCACCAAAACCTTTGGGACAAAGCAAAGGCAGTGCTCAGAATTTTTAGCAGCAGATGCATATATCAAAAAAGAAGAACAGGACAAAAATCAAAACATTAGAGAGACAACTGAAAAAAAAAAAGAAAGAGGACAGTAAAAGAACGCAAAAGACCCCACAAGAAAACTGTTGTATTAGCAAGATTCAGCAGAGCTGCAGGATACAAAATAAACATGCAAAAATCATTTGGGTTCCCACACACCAATGAAGAGAAGTCAGGAAAACAATACCATTTATAACAGTCCCTAAAAAATAAAAAACTTAGGAATACACTTAACCAGGGAGGTAAAAGAACTATACAAAGAAAACCACAGAATACTACTGCAAGAAACCAAGTGAGACCTGTTGTTGTTGCTGTAGTTGTGAGGAGCTGTCCAGCTGGTTCTGACGCACAGCGACTCTCTGTACAACAGAAGGCAACCCTGCCCAGTCCTGCACCACGCCCACAATCATTTTTACGCTTACGCCCACCACTGCAGCCAGTGCATCAATCCATCTGGTTGAGGGTCTTCCTCTTTCGCACTGAACCCCCGCTTTAACAAGCGTGATGTCTGCCGTTACATCATATCCCCCCCAAAATGTGTGTATTGATTTGACTTGGCTATGAGTCCCAATATGGCACAATTTCTCCCATGTGTTGTGAATCCTGCCTCTGTGATGCTGATGAGGGAAAATGGGCAGCCGTTGTGTTGGTGAGGCAGGACTCAAGTTACCAGCTGCAGAATATAAGGAAGATAGTGAGCGGAGTAAGTAGGAAGCCTCATACCACCAAGAAAGCAGCATAGAGAGCTGAGCACGTCCTTCAGCTTGAGGTTCCTGTGCTGAGGTGCTCTCATTGAATCTGGACTCAGCCCACTGGACTGATAATTTTGCTTATTGAAAGGACTTACAACTTGTGAATGGATTTGTGGCTTACCAGACATTGATAACAGAATTTCTCTTCCACTTGTGGTACTTTCTGTTAGAGCCGTACTAGGTGACTAAACCAATGTCTTTCTACAGGAACAGCACCTTCCTGATAACACGTCCAAAATATTTAAGATGAAATCTCATCTTATTCACTTCTAACGAACATTCTGGCCGTGTTTCTTCCAAAACAGATTTGTTTGTTCTTTTTGGCAGTCCACAGTATATTCAATATTTTTCAGCAACAGCACAACTCAAAGACTTTAATTGTTTAGTCTTTCTTGTTTACTGCCCAACTTTCAAATGCATATGTTGCTGTTGTTGTTAGGTGCAAGAAGAGTTGGTTTTGACTCATAGCGACTCTATGCACAACAGAACAAAACACTGCTGGGTCCTATGCCGTGCCTGCAATTGTTTTTATGCTTAAGCCCACTGTTGGAGCCATTGTGTCAATCCATCTTGTTGAGTGTCTTGCTCTATTTTGCTGATTCCCTAATTCACAAACCATGATGTCCTTTTCCAGGGATTGTTCCCTTCTGACAACATGTCCAAAGTATGTAAGACCCAATCTCACCATCTTTCCTTCCAAGGAGCACTCTAGTTATACTTCTTTCAGGACAGATCTATTTGTTCTCTTCCTGTCTACGGTATATTCAGTATTCTTCTCCAGCATCACTGCTCAAAGGCATCGGTTCTTCTTCTGTCTTCCTCACTCGCTGTCCAGCTTTCTCATGCATACGATGCAACTGAAAACACTACGGCTTGGGTCAGGTGCACCTTAGTCTTCAAGGTGACATCTTTACTCTCCATTTTCAAGAGGTCTTTTTCAGCAGATTTCCCTCAATGTAATGCTTCTTTTGATTTACTGACTCCTCCTTCCATAGGAGTTGATTGTGGAATCAAGTAAAATCCTTGACAATGTTTCTTTGATGATGTTTCTTTGACGATGTTTCATATTGGTCCAGTTGTGAGGATTTTTTTTCTCTTGATGTTGAGGTGCAATCTGTACTGAAGGTTGTGTTTCATCAGTAAGTGTTCTAAGTCCTGTTCAGTCCCAGTAAGCAATTTGTATCATTTTCATAACACTGATTGTTACTGAATCTTCCTCCAATCCTGACCCCTCATCTTCTTTGTATAGTTCAGCTATTTGCATTGCTGCTCAGCGTACACACTGAATGAAATGGAATGCATAAACATCAATAGCCTAGGCAATAGTGAGCTGAAACGGACTGGTATTAGCCATTTTGAATCAGACAATCGTATGGTCTACCACGCTGGCAATGAAAACTTGAAGATGAACAGTGTTATGTTCATCATCAAAAAGAACATTTCAAGACTTATCCTTAAGTGCAATGCTGTCAGAGATAGGATAATATCCATACACCTACAAGGAAGGCCAGTTAATATGACTATTATTCATATTTACACACCAACCACTAATGCCAAAGATGATGAAACTGAAGACTTTTACCAGCTTCTGCAGTCTGAAATTGATCAAACATGCATTGAAGATGCATTGATAATTACTGGTGACTGGAATGCAAAAATTGGAAACAAAGAAGAAAGATTAGTAGTTTGAAAATATGGCTTTGGTGATGGAAATAACGCTGGAGATCACATGATGGGATTTTGCAAGACTAATGACTTCTTCATTGAAAATACCTTTTTTAACCAACGCAAATGGTCACTGTTCACGTGGGCCTTGCCAGATAGAATACACAGGAACGAAATTGACTATATCAGAGGAAAAAGATGATGGAAAAGCTCCATATTAGCAGTCAGAACAAGAGCAGATGCTGACTGTGGTACAGATCATCAATTGCTCATATGCAAATTCAAATTGAAACTGAAGAAAATGAGAACAAGTCCACAAGAGCCAAAGTATGACATTGAGTATATCCCCTCTGAGTTTACAGACCACCTTAACAACAGATTTGATGTGTAGACCACTAATGACTGAAGACCAGATGAATTGTGGAATGACATCAAAGACATCGTCCATGAAGTGAGCAGTCAAGCCAAAGCCAGGTGCCGTCAAGTTGGATCCGACTCATGGCGACCCTGAAGTGAGCAGGAGGTCATTAAAAAGACAAGAAAGAAAGAAAAGACCAAATTGGGTGCCAGAAGAGGCTCTGAAACTTGTCCTCGAACTTTGAGCAGCTAAGGCGAAAGGAAAGAATGGTGAAGTAAAAGACCTAAACCAAAGATTTCAAATGGTAGCTCGAGAAGACAAAATAAAGTATTATAACGACATGTACAAAGAGCGGGAAATGGAAAACCAGATGGAAGAACATGATCTGCGTTTCTCAAGCTGAAAGAACAGAAAAAAAAGTTCAAGCTTTGAGTTGCAATAGTGAAGGATCCTATGGAGAAAATATTGAATGACTCAGGGAGTACCAAAACAAGATGGAAGGAACACGCAGAGTCATTATACCAGAAACAACTGGTGGATGTTCCACCATCTGAAGAGGTAGCATGTGATCAGGAACTGATGCTACTGAAGGAAGAAGTCAAAGCTGCACTGAAGGCATTGGCTAAAAAAAAAAAAAAAAAGCTCCAGGAATTGATGAAATATCAATTGAGATATTTCAACCAATACGTGCAGCGCTGGAAGTGCACACTCATCTATGCCAAGAAATTTGGAGGACAGCTCCCTGGCCAACTGATTGGAAGAGATCCATATTTACGCTCATAACAAAGAAAAGCGAAAAAGTGATCCAACCTAATGAGAAAATTACTGAACAATATTGTTAATATTACACACAAGTGAAATTTTGCTCAAGGTCATTCAAAAGTGACTGAAATAGTATATTGACTTGGAACTGCCAGAAAATCAAGCTGGATTCAGAAGACGGTGTGGTACCTGGGATATCATCGCTGATGTCAGGTGGATCTTGGCTGAAAGCAGAGAATACCAGAAAGGTGTTTAACAGTGTTTCATTGACAATGCAAGGGCATTTGACTGTGTGGATCATAATAAATTATGGATAACATTGTGGAGAATGGTGATTTCAGAACACTTCATTGTGCTATTAAGGAATCTGGATATGGATCAAGAGTCAGTGGTATGACTGGACCAAGGGGACACTGCATGGTTTAAAGTCAGGAAAGGTGTGTGTCGGGGTTGTATCCTTTCACCATATCATATTAATCTGTATGCTGAGCAAATAATCCAAGAAGATGGATCATACAAAGAAGAACAAGGCATCACGATTGGAGGGCAACTCATTAACAACCTGCATTACGCAGACCATACCACCTTACTTTCTGGAAGTGAAGAAGATTTGAAATACTTAGTGATGAAGATCAAGGATCACAGCCTTCAGTATGGACAGCGCCTCAACAACAAGACAACAAAAATCCTCACAACTGTACCAGTAAAGCAACACTGTTATAAATGGAGAAAGCATTGAATTTGTCAAGGATTTCATTCTACTTGGGTCTACAATCAGTGCCCATGAAAGCAGCAGTTAAAAAATCAAAAGATGCATTGCATTGGGAAAATCTGCTACAAGGGAACTTTTAAAAGTATCAAAAAGTAAAGGTGTCACCTTGAAGACTAAAGTGCACCCGACCCAAGCCATGACATTCTCAATCACGTTATATACATACAAAAGCTGGACAATGAACAAAGAAGACGGAAGAAGAACTGTTGCCTTTGAATTGTGGTGTTGGAGAAGAATGTTGGATGTACCATGAACTGCTAAAAGAACAAACATATCTGTTCTGGAAGAGGTACAACCAGAGTGCTCACTGGAAGCAAAGATGGCAAGGCTGCGTCTTACATGCTTTGGATGTGTCGCCAGGAATAATCAGTCCCTGGAGAAGGACATCATGCTTGGTAGTGTGGAGGGTCAGTGAAAAAGAGGAAGACCCTGGACGAGATGGACTGACACAGTGGTCACAACAATGGGCTTAATGGCATGAGACTACACAGTGTTTCATTCTGTTGTGCATAGGGCCGCTATGAGTTGGAACCAACTTGACAGCACCTACAACAACAACATACAGATTGAATAAATATAGTGAAAGGTTACAACCCTGACGTACACCTTTCCTGCCTTCAAACCATGCAGAATCATCTTGTTCTGTTTGAACAACTGCCTTTTATCCTATGTACAGGTCCCTCATGAGCACAAATAAGTGCTCTAGAATTCCCATTCTTTGCAATTGTATCCATAATTTATGATCCACACACAACTAAATCCCTTTGCATAGTCAATAAAACATAGGTAAACATCTTTAAAAGGTTGAGTCTATTTATTTATGAGTATGATATGTTTTTCTATTTATATAGGTCTTTTTTATAAAAATGGTGCTTGCAAAACTAGAAATCTATCTATAAAAAAATGAAGCAGGACCCATCCCTCACACCATACACAAAACTAACTCAAAATGGATCAAAGACCTAAACATAAAACCGATGTGAAACCAAAAGCTATAGTGATCATGGAAGAAGCATAGAGTCAGTGCTGCCAGCCAGCCAAGTGCTGTCGGTGCTAGAGGCCCTGAAATACAGCATAAACAGGATACAAACAGTAACTAACAATACACAAATACCAAAAGAAAAGTTAGATAACTGGGATCTTCTAAAAATTGAACACTTAGGCTCATCAAAAGACTTCACTAAAAGACTATAAAGATAATCTACAGATTGAGAAAATTTTGGGGGGGCAATGATATATTCAACAAATATCTAATCTCTAGAATCTGTAGGAAAATCCAACACTTCTACAACAAAAAGACAAGCAATCCAATTTTAAAAAAAGATGGGCAAAGAATATCAACAGATACTTCACCAAACAAATTATTCAGGTAGCTAACAGACACATGAGGAAATGCTCTTGATTACCAGCCATCAGAGAAAGCAAGTCAAAATTACAAGGAGATACCACCTCACCCTGACATTACTGGCACAGAGCAAACAAACAAACAAACAAACAAATAGAAAATAACAAGAGTTGGAGAGGCTGCATGGAGATTGAAACTCTCATGTACTGTTGGTGGGAACACAAATGGTATAACCATTTTTGAAAACAATATGGCACTTCCTTAAAATGCTAGAAAGAGAAATACCATACAATCCAGCAATCACACTTCCAGGAATATCTCCTAAAGGAATAAGCCATCATACAAATAGATACATGCATACCCATGTTTATTGCAACGTTATTCACAATAGCAAAAAAACAGGAAAAACTTAAGTGCCCACCAACAGATTGAATGGATAACAAGCTATGGTACATACATACTGTGGAATATTATGCAAAGGTGAAGGATAGTGATGAATCTATGAAACATCTCACTACATGGACGAATCTGGAGGGCATTGCACTCAGTGAAATAAGCGATTCGTAACAGGACAAATGCTACAAGGGATTGCTGTTATACAAACTTGTGAAAAATTTTACACACAAACTATCTTGGGTGCTTACGAGAGAGAGAAGGCATAGGTAAGGAGAAATACTAACTACACAGTAGGTAAGTGGTAACTCTGGTGACAGATACAACAGTGCACAATACTAGGGAAGTTGCAAACTTGACCAATTCAAAGTCATAGAAGTTTCATAGACACGTCCAATTCCCTTAGGGACCGAACTATTTAGCTGAGGCTGGGGTGCCTTGTCTCAGTGGATGTCTAGTTCAACTGGCGTTATATAGTTTGTATAGTTTGTAAAGAAAGTGTTCTACATCCTGCTTTGGTGAGTAGTGTCTGGGATCTTAAAAGCTTATAAGAAGCCACCCAAGACACTGCAGTCCCATGTCACTTGGAACAAGGGAGAATGAAGGAAATCAAAGACACAAGGGAGGGATTAGTACAAAGGGGTAGTGGGCTTCAATCACCACAGTCTCTACCAGACTGAGTCTAGCATCACTTGATGGTGCTCAGCTGCCACTCACTGCTCTGATATGGATCACAATAAAGGGTCCTAGCTAGAGTGGAAGATACGTGTAGACCAAAATTCAAACTCACAAAAAGAAACTAACAAGAAACAGACTTACTGATCAGACAGAGACTAGAGAAACCCTGACAAGCATGGCCCATGGACAATCTTTTAACTCACTACTGAAGTCACTGCTAAGGTTCACACTTCATCAAAGATTGCCAGCCATTAGACAGGCCTATAAAACCACTGGGAACCCTGGTGGCATAGCAGTTAATTGATACAGCTGCTAACCAGAAGGTTGGCAGTTCAGATCTGCCAAGAGCAGCTTGGAAACTCTGTGGGGCAGTCCTACTCTGTCCTATAGGGTCGCCATGAGTCAGCATCAACTTGACTGCACTGGGTTTGTTTTTTTTGTTTTATAAAACAAATAGTAATACATGTAGCCATGTATATGAGACTAAATGGGTACATCAGCCCAAGGACCAGGATAAGAAAGCACGAGGGGAAGGGACAACTGAAACAACAAAAAAGGGGAACCTGAGTGTCATGGATTGAATTGTGTCCCCACAAAAATGTGCCTGGCAATTTGGCTAGACCATGATTTCTGGTATTGTGTGATGTTCCTGTATGCTGTAAACCCTGCCTTTATGACGTTAATGTGGGAGGATGGGCTTCAGTTGTGTTTGTGGGGCAGGACTCAATACCTAAAACCCTACTGAGCTTTGAAGGAGTTTTTGAGGTTTCAAGGAAAGAGAAGCAAGCAGAGAACTGGGGACTTCATATCACCAGGAAAGCGGTGCCCAAAGCAGAGTACATCCTTTGAAAAGGACTTGGGTTTTTGTGCCTCAGAAGCTAGTACATAGGAAGGTTGCCAAGGACCTTCTTTCAGAGCCAACACAGAAACACTTCCCCTGGAGCTGATACCATACTTTTGGACTTGTAGACCACTGGGCAGTGATAAAATAGATTTCTGTTTTTAAAGCCATCTATTTGTGATATTTCTGTTACAGCAGTGCAGGATGGCTAAGACACCATGGTTGAGAAAGGCCAGACACTGATACACCACGGTATTGGCAGCCACTGTCACAAAACAATATGCGCATTAGTTATTTAGTGAGAAGCTGAAGTGCTATCACCCCTTCACCTAAAGCACACCAAAACGAAAACATGACCCATCGATGTTTTGCCTATAAGACATACACCTTAAACACAAAGATAAAAGTTGTTTAAAACTCAAAGGATTGAAAAAAATACACACTAGGCAAACAATATTCAGAAGAGAACAGGAGCAGCAATAATAATCTCTGACAAAATAGACTTTTAGTCAAAATTTATTGTAAGAGACAAAGGAGGACATTCTATAATGATTAAAGGGACAATCAATCAAGAGGACATAACCATAATAAATACTTGTACACCCAGTGACACAGCTCCAAAGTATATAAAACAAACTAACATAATTGAAAAGAGAAGTAGACAGTTCTACAATAATCCTTGGGGACTTCATCATATCACTTTGATGGTGGTCATAACAACTATAAAGAAACAACAAAGATACATAAGATCTAAATAGCACAAATGGGCAACCGGTCCTCATATACATATATAGAACACATAGCTCTACAGCAGTACAGTACACTTTCTTCTCCAATGTATATGGATCGTTCTCCAGAATCAAACATATTTTAGATGACAAAGCAAGTCTTGATAAATTCCAAAATAAAACACAGCATCTTCTCTGATCATAACACTATAAAACTAGAAATTAATAATAGAAAGAACAAGGAAAAAATGAAATATATAGAAACTAAGTAACACCTTATTTAAAAGCTACTAGGTAACAGAAAAAAATTAAACAGAAAATTAAAAAATTCTTAGAATCAAGAGTTTTCTGTACACCATATTGGTGATTGGCCTCTGGGATCTTAACTCTAGCAGGCTGCCATCTGAGATGCACCAAATGGTCCCAACCCATCTGGAACAGAGGATGGCTGTGAACATCAAAGACACGAGGGAAAATGAGCACCAAAGACAGAAGACTCGCGCAGATGGGAGAGTGCATCAGCATGAGACTAGAACAAGCTGGTGCCCCCCCACCTAAGGCAGCCCTAATAGGGACAAGATGTAGAGTCCCTGACATAGCATGAGAAAAAGAGGTGTGCAGTTCAAGAACTCTACTAAAAGACCAGAATTGATGGTCTGATAGCCTGGAGGGTCTCCTGGGAACATGGCCCCTAGACTTGCTGCTGACCCTGACCTCAAACTAGTACTGAGGTCAACTCTTCAGACGACAATGGACTGGACTCGGGGACACGCTGTGAGCATGTGCTGTGTCTACTTCATGGTTTCATACATGTATAGGAGGCTATCCTAGTGGCTTCTTTCTGGAGGGGAGAAGAGAGGGCAGAGAGGAGGGGACAAGTGTTTGTTAAGAGGATAATAGAAGTAAAGAGTGAAAAAGAGGAGTATGCTGTCACAGGGTGAGGAAAGCAGATGGAGTTGCAGATAGGTGGGCGTGCAAAATTGACTGGATTGTACACTTCAACTTAATCGTAATAAAAAAGAATTCTTAGAATCAAATGAGCATCAAAACATATCAAAACCTTTGGGACACAGTAAAACTAGTGATCAGAGTAGTTTTTATAGAAATAAATGCACATATCAGAAAAGTAGAAGGGGCCAACATCAATAGCTTAACCTTACAACTCAAAAAAATAGAAAAAGAGTGGCCGAGGGAGTCTGCAGTCACCAGAAGAAAGGAAGTAAAAATCAGAGCATAAATAAATAAAATACAAAAGAGAATTGACAAGACTAGAACTTGGCTCTTCAGAGGATCAATAAAATCCTGGCTGAACTGACAAAGGAAAAAACTGAAAACATGCAAATAATCAAGATGATAAATGAGATGGGTAACATCACAGCAGACCCAACTTAGATAAAAAGCTCATAACAGAATATTATAAAAAATTGTACTCTAACAAATTTGAAAACCTAGAACAAATGGACAAATTTTCAAAAATACTACTTATCCAATGTAACCCAGAGGCAGAAAAACTGAAGGACTCACAACAAAAGAAGAAATTGAAAATACCACTAAAAAACAAAAACGAAAACAAAAAACTCTCATCCTGACCCAGATAGCTTCGATGGAGATTTCTGCCAAACATTCAGAGAAGAGTTGTCACCGAGTCTAGTGAATCTATTCCAGAAAATAGAAGATGAACGAACACTCCTCAGTTCATTCTATAGACCCAACATAACTGTAATAATAAAGACAGAAAAAGATACACACAAAAAAGAAAATTACAGACTGATATCCTTCATGAATGATGCTGTTGAAATTCTGAACAAAATTCAAACACTGTATCGAGAAAGCAATACTTCACAATCAAGTGGGATTCATACTAGGAACACAAGGGTGATTCAACAATGGAAAATCTAATCAATGCAGTTCACCACATAAATAAATAAAACAAAGGAAAAGAATCACATGGTCATCTTAACTGATGCAGAAAAGGGATCTGATAAAATCCAACACTCTTTCTTGATAAAATAAAAATCTCTCAGTAAAAGAGGAATAGAAGAGAAATTCCTCAACATAACTAAGGGCATCATTATGAAAAAACAAACAACAACAATCCAACAGCCAATATTATTCTTAATGGAGAAAAACTGAAAGTATTCTCCTTGAGAATGCTTTATCACCACTTTCACTCAATATTGTACTGGAAGTTCTAGCCAGAGCAATAAGACAAGAGAGGGAAATAAAGGGCATCCAAACTGGTATGGAAGAGGTAAATCATTTCAAAGTTCAGATAATGTGATCCTATACAAAGGGAAACTCTAAGATTCCATGAGAAAGTCATGGGAACTAACAGAAGGGTTCAGCAAAGTGCCAGTGTGCAAGTTCAACTACAAAAATCAGTTGAATTTCACTACAGTAACAAGGAGAATTCCAAAAACAAAATTAAGAAAACAATATCATTTTCAATAGCCCCCCCAAAGAATAAAATACTTAGAATAAAAATGTGATTCTGCACATTTGAGATCTCTACAAAGAAAATTACAAAACGCTACTGCAAGAAACTGAAAGAGAACTATGTAAATAAAAAAGCACACCACACTCAGGGATTGAAAGGCTTACCACTGTCAAATGCCAATACTACGCAAAGCAATCCAAATTCAAATCTCCAACTTCACATGGAAAGAAACCTCAAACAGCTAAAGCATTATTGAAGAGGAACAAAGCCGAAGGCCTCACACTTTCTGATGTCAGAACTTATTATATAGCGCTGGTAGTCAAAACTACCTGACAGTAACACAATGACAGAAATATACACCAATGGAAAAGAATTGAGAACACAGGAGAAGATCTGTCTAGCTATGGACAGTTGATCTTTGACAATGCATTGAAGACCATTTAGTGAATGGTTCTGGCAAAAACTGGATATCCATGTTTAGGAAGATGAAAGAGTATCCATACCTCACATCATACGGGAAAACTAACTCAGAATAAATCAAAGACCTAAATGTTAAATCTAAAACTATAAAGTTCCTGGAAAATAACATAGGGATAAAGCCAGGGGTCCAAAATTATAAATAAACTATAAAACATAGTTAAAAATACAGAAATGACGGAAGATAAACTAGATGACAGGGACCTCCTAAAAATTACATACTTAGTGAATCAAAAACTTTACCAAACAGTGAAGAGAATTTACAGACTGGAAAAAAAAATCGACAGTGACTCATCTGATGAGAGTCTAATCTCTAAAACATGTGGAAAACATCAGAAACTCAAAAACAAACAGACTAGCCAGTAAAAAAAGGAGCAAAGGACGTGAACAGATGCTTCACCAAAGAAGACAGTCAGGCAATTAATATGTGAAGAGACACTCGCGATCGTTAGCCCGTAGGAAGATGCATATTAAAGCTACAACGAGAAACAATCCCATCCTTGCAAAAACGGCAGTTTTAAAACTAAAAACAGAAAATAAGTGCTGGCAAGGTTGTGGGGAGATTGGAACCACACTGCTGGTGGGATGTAAAATGGTACAACCACTTTGGAAAATGGTATGGTGCTTTCTCAAAAAGAAACTCCATACGATCCAGCAATTTCAGTCAGGTAGAACAATGACATGGATAGATATGTGCATACCCATGTTCACTGCTGTGTTATTCGCAGTAGCCAAAGGATGGAAATGACCTAAGTGCCTAGCAACAGATGAATGAATACACAAAAGGGGGGACATATGTGCAGTGGAATACTACATAATGATAGTCACATGGAGTCAATGAAACATCTTCTTTTTTTATTAAAAAAATGAAAATGTACATACTCTGTGCTTACAATATTGGGTTAAGAGAGGAGGAGTACACAAGTTGTGTTGAAGTCTCATTAATATTGATGTTCTTACTAATGTGAATTGTCACCAATTTCACCCTACCAAATTTCTAACAATTAACTAATCTAAACCTTTGCCCCTTGCCTTCCCGCCTTCCCACCTTCCCTACCCTTGTAGCCGTCAAAGAGTCTTTTCTATTATGTATGAGTATGGTTTTAAGTTTTTGTCCTAGGGGTCTCATATAATAATTGTCCTTCTGTCACTGACTGGTTTCACTCAATATAATGTCCTCCAGTTGAGACCAAACTGAGAGATGTTTCCTGCCTTCATCGTTGTTCTTTATTAGTGTGTAGTACTCCATGGAGTACACATACCAAAGTTTACCTATCCACTCTTCTGTTGTTGGGCATTTGGGTGGATTCCAACTTTTGCTATCATGGACTGTTCTGCAGTGAATATTTGTGTGCATGTAGCAGTTGCTGTGAATGGCCTTGATTTTGTAGGATATATTCCGAGCAGAGGAATTACTGGGTCAAATGGTATATCTATATTCATTATTTTAAGGTAAAGCCAGATTGCTTTCCAACGAGGTTGCACCATTCTGCAATCCCACCAACAGTGAAGGAGAGTTCCAATCTCTCCACAGCCTCTCCAACATTTATTGTTTTGCGTTTTTTGGATCATGGCCAATCTCATTGGGGTGAGGTGGTATCTCATTGTCGTGTTGATTTGAATTTCTTTAATAATTAATGATCGTGAACATGTCTGTATGTGTTTTTTGGCTGCCTGGATCTCCTCTTTAGAGAAGCGTCTGTCCATCTCCTTTGCCCATCACTTAATTGGATGATTTGTCTCTTTCTTATTGATATTTTGTAGAACCTTGTAGATTATGGAGATCAGGCATCGGTCTGACATAGAGTTGCCAAATATTTTTTCCCATTCTGTAGGTGGTCTTTTAATTCTTTTGAGGAAGTCTTTGGATGAGCAGAAGTGTTTGATTCTTATTAATTCCCATTTATCTATTTTCTCTTCTGATGAATGTGTGTTGTTTGTCAGATTTTGAAGTCTGTCTATATTGCATATTAAAACATCCATTGTTGACCCTATCTTATCTTGAATGAGCTTTATCGTTTTAGCTTTTATATTCAGGTCTTTTATCCAATTTGAGTTGATTTTTGTATAAGGTGTGAGATGTGGGTCTTGTTTCAATTTTTTGCGGATGGATATCCAATTATGCCAGCACCATTTGTTACACCCAGTAAGTAACATTATTTGTTGATTACCAGGGATTGGAGACGGAGGCAAGGAGAATCATGACCAGACAGCAGACCCATGTTAATTTTGGTGAAGGGAAAGGCAACACACAATGTACGGGACGCCAGCAGAGTGCCACCAAGGTACGTGAAGGTACTGAGAGCTACAGAAGAATAAAGGGCCCCTGTGGTGAATGCTATAATATATATAATTCTGCAACAATGTTATGATATTATTTACATAGATATGAATGCTTTGTAGATGTGAGGGGCTGTATGAGAGTATTTGCACACTCATGTAGATATACACAAAACAAACCTGTTGACTTCGAGTTCATTCTGACTCATAGCAACCACATAAGACAGAACAGAACTGTCCCCTAGAGTTTCCAAGGAGCAGCTGATGGATTCAACTTGCTAATCTTTCGGTTAGCAGCCAAATCCTTAACCACTGAACCACTAAGACTCTTAATTATAGGTATAATTTTGGGTATATGTATATATACATGTTTATGTTGCTACATATATATTCATATATATAATGGCTCACATAGGGGACAGAGTTATGGAAACTTCTCAGACATATCCAAACACCTCCTGGAACTGAGTCACTGAAGTCTAAAGACCTTAGTCTCAGGGGACACCTAAGTCAGTTGGCATAATAGAGCTCTGAAGGGTAATGTTCTACATTCTGACCAGCATCTAGGGCTTTAGAAGCTTTTGAGTGGCCGTCTAAGACGCAACTATTGGTCTCTTCTACGGAGCAAAGAAAAATGAAGGAAAGCCCAGGACTAACGGCCTATACAAACTAGAGCCTCCTCTAGCTTGAGACCAGAAGAACTAGACAGTTCCTGGCTGCTGCTAACGACTGCTCTGACCAGGAATACAATAGAAGGACGCAGTTAGAAAGGGGCAAAAATGTAGAACGAAACTCAAATTCATAAAAAAGACCAGATTTACTGGACTGAGAGAGGTTGGGAAAAATCCTGAAACTATGACCCTAAAACACCTTTTTAACCTGGAACTGAAGCCACTCCTGGAGGTCACCTGTCCATCAAATAATAAATTGTCCCATGAAATAAACAATGATACCTGTGAGAAATGTGCTTCTTAGAATAATCAACTACATGAGGCCAAACGGGCAACACTTGTCCAAAAGCAAAGACAAGAAGGCAAGGAAAGATGGGGAAGCTGGAGGGACAGATATAGGGAAGGCAGGGTGAAAATGGGGAGAGTGCTTACACATTGCGGGGACAGCAGCCAATGCCACAGAACAAACTGTGTACGAACTGTTGAATGGGAGACTAATTTTCTGTATAAACTTTCACAGAAACACAAACAAGAACAAGTTCATGGGTTTTTCTGGCCGAGTAGTATTTCACTGTGTGTACGTACCGGACGGTGGTCTTCCATTCATCTGTTGAAGGGCATTCAGGTCATTTCTGCTTCTAGCTGTGGAGAATGGAACTGCTGCCAACATGGGGGTACATGTCACTTATGGGGTCACAAGTCCCTTGGGTCTATCTAGTGATGAAACTGTTGGGTCACGTGGCAGATTCTGTAGGGTTTTCAATGGCTGATCAAAAGTAACTCTCCAGGCTGTCTTCCAAGGACCCTCTAGGTTCACCTAGAGGGTTAGCACCCAAGAGGGTCATTCAGATACGCTCTCTGCCAGTTCTGGGTGGTGCAAGAGGGCTGGGCCTGAGGCAGGGTGCACTATTGATCAGGAGCTGAGCACATGCGCCGCCCCCAACACAGCTCAAGAATTTCTTCCTCTGGGAAGTAGTCGCTTCCAGCTACCAGCACAAGTCCCTGGCATTGCCTGCCTCAGTTTCTTCATCTAGAGAGCAAAGCTGATGATGCCTTTCATTTACCCAAGGCCTGGGGCAAGGCCAGAGGACACCGAAGTAGACTTACCCAAAGCATGGGGCAAGGCCCATGGGCGTTAGAACATGAGACGGGCTCCTTTTCTAATCGCTTGTTGTTGGTATCCACCTTCTGGACTCCTTGGGAGGTGCCCAAGCTTAACATGTAGGCTGCTGGCCGAAACATCGGAGGTTCGAGTCTACCCAGAAGTATATTGGAAGAAAGGTCTGGAACTGACTTTTGAATCTCAGCAACTGAAAACCCTGAGGAACACAGCTCCACTCTGCCAACCGTGAGGCCACCATAAGTCAGAATCAACTCGACAAGCCACTAGTTTACCTACATGCTGGTCAGATTTGTCAGTTGCTCCTCTTCTGTCCTATAGGGTCACTGTAAGTTGATCCAAGGCTACCGGTTTGGTTGGCGGGGAGCCTGCAGTGAGGATAACTTTCTTCACAGCACACCTGGAGGGGCGCGGGATGTGGGAAACGGCAGGATGCTTCGCTGTCGCTATTGCCCTCACCAAACACAGGGTGCCAGGACCACATTCGCTGCAGACTGCCGGTACGCTGGGAGTCCTCTGTTAAGTGGTAAAGAAGAAAAGGTTCTGTACAACATTATGGGAAGGAGGGGTTCAAGTCCACCTCTGCACTTGAATGGCATTCACTGCCCTGGGCAAGCCCAGTCCGGCCCCGGCATCCAACTTTCTTCTGTATTTATTTAAAGCCTGCCTCATTCCGGAGAGAATTTAAGGCCTCGCCATGAATACTATCTTTGTGTGGGCTTCCAGCGCCAAAGGCAGGGAAACCTAAGCCAGGCACGTCTGGAGGCGCCAGAAGGATTCAGCCAATCACCCCAGGCTGCTGCGGGGTCCTCATTTCCAGCTGTCCTACAGAGGGGCCTCGCATCAGTGCTGGGCCTCTGCCGTCTCCTGACACTCCCCTCCTGGCCTGTCCCAAACCCCCTTCTGGGGCATTCCCAACCCCAAAAAGCACTTCTTGTCAGGTTCCTTTTACAGGAGAACAGAACACATAGGCGTGCTCTTTAAATCCCATAGAAAACCAGTGGCATCTTGGTGTCAGCATTCAAAGGTCACTCCTGGACCTGGTGAGGTGAGAGCAGGGGGCTGAGAGGAGGCCTGTTCCGGGCTCCGTGTAGGCCTGCTATCTCTTGGAAGGAGGCCCGGCCCCATGGCCGGGCAGCCTAGCGCAGCTCTGAACACATGACCATCTAGGCCTAAAACCAGTGACTCAAGTCCCTGCTCTCCTGAGCAGCATGGCCCCTGCCTGGTTTTAGGATATGACACTGCTGGATCTGGAACAGCTGTATGTCCTGACTAGGATCAATCCAAGTGACCCACCGTCTACCCTCCTGGCTGTGCTCTGGGGTCTGTAGGGCACTATTTGCAGCCCAAGGAGCATCCGGGGATGCTGAATTCAAGGACTTCTTTATCAGGGACCAGAGGTGCGCAACCAAGATGCACATGTCTCTTCAAAGAATTTCTTTTTCTTTTTCTTTTTCTTGGATTGGGGTAAAGCACACGCAGCAAAACAAACGCCGTCTCAGTCGTGTTGGTATGTACAGTTCTTTAAGTCAAGCACCCACGCTCACTAGTCTTTTCCAACTCATTCTATTGCCATTAACCATGAACTTCATGCCCTCCCCAAGCATTAATTCCCCTTTCTATTTCTTCACATTTAAAGGGAGATTTCAATGTCAAGGGTCTCATGGGGAAGATGAACCCAGATCCAGGAAGCCTTATGGCTGGGGATCTCAGCAGAAAGATGTCGGGTCCTGGATCAGGCTGCACCCAGGGAGGGCCCCCGCCTGTCACCCCTAAGTAGATAGAAGGGTTGTGAGGTCAGGAGGGGCTGGGTGGCCTTTCCTTCAAACCCTTGGCTGCTGCCAACACTGGAAATGCTCCTACTTCAAGATACTCTATTCTCGGAGAGAATTTTCCAGGCTCCAAAGATTTTCCGCGTGAAAAGCAAAGTTCCAGAAACGCTTGGGCCTGGAAGACATCCCCCTGCTCCTTTGGTGTCCGGCTTCTGGTGGGAGAGTTGAAAGGAGCCTGTGCCAGCTAGTTATTAATAAAACACCAATTACATGTGGGTTCAAGGCAGGGAGGCTGTCCTGAAACCAGACTCACAGCACGTCCACATGCCACCACGCCCACTCTGTCGGCCCCCCGCCCGCTTCTGCTAGTGGTTGGGGGACATTTGGGTGGTCCCCACCACCTGTTGAAAGTGCTTGCATGCCTGTAACCCAAGCAGGGCCTGAAAATAGCCCAGGACAGGGCAGACCATGTTGGTGCTGTCCTTGATCGCCAGCTAGCAAGGCGCCAGCTCCAGTGTAGGCTCTGAGAGGCGGACATTTCTGAACCTGAAAAAGAAAAACTCTGTTTTAGAGGGGGACAGACCTGAATTCAAGTCTTGTGGACACTTCCCTTCCCTTCCGGGCCAATGCGTCCTCTTCCGTGGAGTGTGGGTGGGAGGCCTTCCTTGTAGGGCTGTTGAAAGACCTGGAGACAGTTGACTTCAAGACAGCATGCACTGTCATTCATGGCCAAACATGGTCCCCAGACCCAGACCCCTGATCCTCAGTCCTCAGCTCCTCAGCCCAGCCTGGCAGCAAGGACAAATGAGGTCCTGCTAAGATGCTGCAGATGGACAGTAACTGCCCAAAGAGTCACAGCAGGGCACAGTTCACCTCAGCGGGCCCCCTAGACAGAGGATCAGCTATTTAGCTGACTCCTGTGGCCTAAAGGCCACCACTTTAAAGAAATCTTCCAGAACGATCCAGAGGTTACGAGCCGTAGGTGGAAGGTCACAGAATGTCCCCAGAGCTTGGGCTTCCAGCTGCCCTAAAGTTTTCCAGGGGAAGGGGGTCTCAGGTTAAGACTAGTCCTCCTTTCATCCGCCACCCGCCAGGGAATGGGAGAGGGGCTCGGGGTGGGTCAGGGAGCGCTGGTTGGCAGAAGGGACTCGCCTGTGGTCCTGGCCACGTGCTGAATGTGCCTGAATTCCTGACACCTAAAATAGCCCAGGACACAGATGCGGCGCCAGGAAGCTCTTGTTCAGCATCTCAGCAGCTGGTGGCTCCGGGGCTGAGAGCAAGGGACCGTTATTAGCAGCTCGTGTGGCCCTGGTAGGGGCACAGCCTGTGTCCTGGACTGAGACAGATCCTCAGTCACTGTGTGAACTTGAGCCAGCCAGCGCCAAGCTGCATGCCTCAGTTTCCTAAGCTGTAAAACCCCAATCCCTTAGTTTCTGTAAGAATCAGGCCCCAGGGGTGCATCGCGGTCTGCTTTCCGCAAAGGTCCCTCCCCGGCACCCTGATCCCAAGTCTGCAATGACAAACCGTGAGCTCTAGTAGGAAAGGCATGTCAGTTGGGTACACTTAAAACCTAACCAAGGACAGCAGCTTTAGGCAGGAAGAAAGGACAGGTTTGAGACAGCATGGGATAAATTTGGCAGAATGGACTTACTGGTGACATGGGGCGGGGGTGTTAAGGGAAGAATCAGTGATGTCAACGGGACTCGGGGAATCAGAAAGACGACAAATGAAGGAGCTCGTGAGAAAGGCTGAATGAAGGGCGGCGAGAAGGTAGACAAATGAGAAATCTGCATCACCACACACTTCAATAACTTGTCCCAAGCCCATGGTGGCAAGTAACTGAGTAGAGACACACGGTCAGGTCTCCTGTCTCTAAGCCACCCTGATCCCCCTGGGGGGGGTGGAATTAGCCCTTGCATTTCCACAAGGAAACCCCATGTCTCCTTGCGGAAAGGCGGGAGACAGGGGGCTCAGTGTAAATGTTCTGTTCTATTTTGGGGCCATTGCTGAGAGCACAAGAATCCAGGCCCACGGGGCCAGGGGCCCGGGCCACCTGTCGGAGCCTTCCTAGCTGAAGTGAGCGAACCAAGATTGGAATGAGTTAAAGTTCCTCCGCTCCTTCCAATTTTAGACCCACACTTCTCTAACTCCAGGGCACACAGATGAGATATACTTTTTTGGGCTTAACACGACTTCCTTAGGCTAGCCACCTGCCCCACCCCGAACCCAGCCAGCATCCCTACAATCCTTCTTTAATCACTTGAGACGCTATCAAGGACTTGTGACTTCATTTTGCTTAAAAAACCTGGAAGACACTGGAAAGTTAATTGATTTTTCTCACTGCAGACTCACTGAAACAGACCAGAAATTAGAGTGTGGGGTCCAAGATGACCCAGGATGTCACTCAGTTGGGAAGAGAACTCGGCAAGTAGAAATTTCTAGATCTCAAGGGCAACAAAGCAGAAGATTGTGGCTGGGGGACAGAAAGGAGTCATATGCCCTTCAGTTTGCTACCATCTGTCATCTGGGCAACTTTGGCCCTCTGGCTCCTAATCTGTATAATAGGACCAAGAACTCAACCTTACTGGCCTTCTTCTAGGGGATTAACTGGTCCTTTGGCAGCTCCACTGCTCTGGAGGTGTGGGGCCCATGATGGGCCCCGGGACACGTGAGGTCCGAGTATTCTCTGCTTGAGCCCTGGGCTAGCCCCTCTGTCCTGACATGGTCCTGCAAAGTCAAGGTAGGGAGTTTCAAGTCACTTTGGTTCAACAGGAAGAGAGGACTCTGAGAACAAATACGTTCCACTCTGCCCCTCTTCCAGAGCTTGTCCAAGTCTAACCAGAGAAAAAGAGTGACTAGCGTCAGCTTTCACTCTGTAATAGTCTACACATCTGTCCATCTCCCCACAAGTCCTCACTTGCACAGCTGCTGCCTTCGTGGTGTACAACTCAGAGCCACCTGAGTTGATGGTCACTGTTTTCCCAAAGCTCTCAGAGTTCTGTCACTTCTTCCATCTACTAGGTTATGAACATCATTGCTATTTGCTGCCTTCTTGACAGTTTTGCTGTGCTGGGGTCTGTGTGCTTGTGTGCCAACAAAATTCACCCCAGGTAACAGGCCTGAAAGCTTACTTGGTTTCCTGGAGAAGGTTGTTGCTGTTAGGTGCCTTCCAGTTCATTCCGACTGTTGATAGCCCCGTGTACAACAGAACCAAACACTGCCCAGTCCGCACACCCTTATGACCCTTGCTGTGTTTGAGCTCCTCACTGAAGCCACTGTGTCAGTCCATCTCATTGAGGGTTATTCTCTTTTTTGCTGACCTTCTACTTTACCAAACATGATGTCCTTCTTCAGAGACTGGTCTCTCCTGATAAAAAGTCCAAAGTATGTGAGATATAGTTTTGCCATCCTTGCTTCTAAGGAGAATTCTGGATGTACTATTTCCAAGACAGATTTGTTCACTTTTCTGGTAATCCCAGGGAAGGTGACAGGGTTTTTTCATAGTCAAAAAATAGGAGCCCCGTTGGCAGGGTTATCTCTGTTTTCGGGCAGAATGGAATAATGAAAGCCTTGGAGATACTGAGTAGGATGAGCACTGAGGCAATGAGAAGACTCCTCCAAAGTGCTGTTGCTGGACTTGCGCTTCTGATCAAGATGAGGTAAGGGGACCAGATTTACTTTCCCATATAAACCCTCCAGAAACCTTAGATGGAACATGTACATTGCTGTAGAGTTGATTCTGTCTCATAATGACCCTATGTGATAGAGTAGAGCTGCCCCACAGGGTTTCCAAGGACCACCTGGTGCATTTGAACTACTGACTTTTTGGTTAGCCACTGACCTCTACACTACTGCACCACCAGGACTCCAGAAAAAAAAAATACAGGAAATAAAATGCGTACAGGGACATCACTGAAAAACGACAGGCCAGTGAGATGAGTCCCACAGTCATCTCTTCTTGGAAGAGTTTCCAAGCTGCGGCACAGGGAGCGGAAGTCCAGGAACACTGGGCAGGCTTCCTGAGCTGGGGAAACAGAGTGAAGAGTCATCCAAGAAGACCAAGGCAGCTAGAGTTCTCAAGTACCAGAGAGCAGTGAGCTGCCCAGAGGGAAAACTCTAGAGATCTTCAGAAGACTCCCTCTCCCTCTTGAATATCCAGCAGATACTGATCAGCACTTGCAAACTACCTAAGGTCAGGGGAGGAATCGTCGGAAAAGGCTAGACATAACAGTGCCTGATGCTCACCTAGGGCTGGGAATAGTGCCTGCTTCCACCAACTGGACCGTAAAAGCTCATATTCACAGGACATTGGGTGCCAAAAGCCAAGTGTCGTCGAGTCGGATCCGACATTGGGTAGAGGTCTCCAAAAGACTATGCCCCTTATACAGTGTAAATGCTGCTTTGGACACACCTAACACACAACTTTAAAAAGATTCCCCCAAGCCAAACTGTGTCCAAGTAATTTCACTGCATCCTAGGACAGAGCTCAAGAAAGTGATCAAAATGCAAAAATACATAGCACCCTATAAAGGTGAAATTGATGATATCTGGCATTCATTCAGAATATATCAGGCACTGAAACAAGCAAGAAGAAAAGAGTAGAATGAATTAATTGAAACTGACTCAGAATTCACACATACATTAGATTAAGCAGGAAAAAAGCACTGAAATACTTATTGAAAGTGTATACCACATGCTAAAAAAGTTACATAGAAATATGGAAGATACATAAAAAGAACCAAATTGAACTTTTAACAGTGAAAATTACAAAGTGTGAAATGAAAACCATGTTGGTGAGAATACTGGCAGATTAAACACTGCAGAAGAAAAGATTAGTGAAGTGAAGATTTTGCAGAAGAAACTATCCAAGATGAACACATACAGGAAAAATATTTTTTCAAATTAAAATAGAAGTCTAATACAGAGGTGACTGAAGACCACAATGGAGAGGAAAGAGAGAAGGCAGAAAAAAATTGAAATAATGACCCCCAGTTTCAGATCTGATGAAAATTATAAACTCTCTGATCCAAGAAACCCAATGAACTGAGACACAAGAAAAATAAACTGATCTTATTGTAATCAAGTTGCTTAAAACCAATAGTAAAGAAAATAAACCTTCAATGCAACCAGGGGAAAAAAAGACATGTTAATTGTCAAGGGACAAAAATAACAGTAAACAGAGAAAGACAATGGAGTACCATCTTTAAAGGATTTAAAAAGCTGGAAAAAAAAAATCCCCACAGGCCTGCTCCTCAGGAACTGTTGAAGGAATTCTTCAGGCAGAAATCAAATAATATTAGACCGAAATATTGACTTGCTGAAGAAATCACTAAAAAAGATAACTATATGGGTGAATATTTGATTGTTGTTTTATTATTTAAATTTCTTTAAAGGATACTTAAATTTTTAAACAAATATAACAATGTGTTGTAAGGTTTATAATCCATGTAAAAGTAATACCTACAACAATAGCATAAAGGTTGGGAACTGGAGAATGAAACTTATGCTATATTAAGTTCTTATACTAACATGAAATAGTGTATTACTGGAAGAGAAGCTTGGATAAGTTAATCAGGCATATGCTGTGAACCCTGTAGCAATCTCTAAAATAACAACACTGGCTATAGTTAATAATCCTACAAAGGAGACAAGCTGCAATAACAAAAACAAAAGAAAAACAGCTTATCCCATGAATGCAGAAAAATGAAAAGGGGAAGAAAGAACTGGTGGGACCAACAGTAAGAAGACAAGCTTAGATCTAACTCAGTGAGCAGTGACATTTACATTGTAATGGTACAAACATCCCAGATGAAAGGCAAGCAAGATTTAAAGTTGTCTATAGGAAATGCACCTCAAAAATAAAGACACATATGGCTTGGCATAGATTAAAAGTAAAAGAATGGAAAAAATATATATCATGCTGACACTTACCAAAAGAAAGATGGAATGGCTATATTAATAATATTAGGCAAGTGAATTTCAGAGCAAAACCTATCAAGACTAAAAAAGCTAATTTTACAATAATAAAGGAGTAATTAATAAAGAGAACAAAACAATCCCAGAGCGTCAAAATACACAAAACAAATGGGTGGAACCACAAGGAGAAATAGACAAATCCATACTCACAGCCAGATATTTTAATGCCCTTTTTAGTAACTCATAGAACAAGTAGGCATAAAACTAGTAAGGATATAGTTGACTTGAGCAATGCTATCAATTAGCAACCACTTTGACAGAATTGACATTTATAGAATGCTCCACCCAACAGCAGAGTATACATTGCTTTCAAGTGTACCTACAACATTTATAAAGATAAGACCACAGTCCAGACCCTCCAAACAATCTCAGCAACTTTAAAGTGGTACAAGGCATACAAAGCATATTCTCTGATCACAGTGGAATTAAATTAGAAATCAATAACAGAAAGATATACATATTTTTGAATAGCTCATGAGTCAAAGAGGCATAAAAAGGCAAAGTAGAAGTATTTTGAACTGAATGAAAATACAACTGCAACATATCACAATGTGTGGGATGCCTCTGGAACTGTATTAAGGGAGGAATTTACAGCAGTAATGACTTTGGTAGAAAAGAACAAAGCTCAAATCAACGACCTGCTGGTTTTTGAATTAAGAAACTAGAAAAAGGACAGGAAATTTAATTGAATGTGAGCACAAGAAGAACTGAACTCAATGAACTATAGAACAGAAAACAAAAACACTGGTGTCAGGTCAATTCTGACTCACAGTGACCCTACAGGGCATAGTAGAATTGGCTCACAAGGTTTCCAAGGAGAGGCTGGTGGATTCAAACCGCTGACTCTTCGGTTAGCAGCTAAGCCCTTAACTACTGTGTCATCAGGGCTTCTATAATACAGAAAGATATAAAGAAAAGGCTGATTCTTTAAAAGATCAGAAAAACTGATAAGCATTTAGTCAGGCCTGATTAGAGGAGAAAAGAGAGAAGACAAAAATGGCCATTCTCAGGAATGACAGAAGTAGCACTCTACTCATCTAAAAATATTAGAAGGATAAAATAAAGGGGTATTACAAACAGCTACCTTTGCCAGTTCTACAGATTAGATATAACACGAAAAGATTTCTTAAAAGAAGCAAACTATGAAAGCTCACTCAAGAAGAAATGTTGTTGTTCTTAGGTGTTGTTGAGTCGGTTCTGACTCATAGTGACCCTATGAACAACAGAATGATACACTGCCCAGTCTTGTGCCATGTTCACAATCATTTTTGTGCTTAAGTCCTTTGTTGCAGCCACTGTGTCAGTACATCTCTTAGTGGGTCTTCCTCTTTTTCATTGACCCTCCACTCTACCAAACAGGGGCTCCTTCTCCAGGGACTGATCTTTCCAAAGTATGTAAGATGCAGTCTTGCCATCTTTGGAGCACTCTGGTTGTACTTCTTCTAGAACAGATGTGTTTGTTCTTTTGGTGGTCCATGGTACATTCAACATTCTCCTCCAATACCACAATTCGAAGGCAGCAGTCCTCCTTCCATCTGTCTTCTTTGTTTTGTCCAGCTTTCACATGCATATGACGTGACTGAAAATACCAAGGCTCAGGTCAGATGCTTTTTAGTCTTCAAGGTGACATCCTTACTTTTGAACACTTTAAAGAAGTCCTTTGCAGCAGATTTTCTGCCGCAAGAAGAAATAATCTAAAAAAATTCATGCCTATTAAATAAATGGAGTTTGTAATTAAAGACCTTCCCATGGACCCTCACATCTATGGGCAATTAATTTTGCACAAGGATGCTAAGGACAGTCAATGGAGAAAGAATGGTATCTTAAACAGTTGGTTCTGAGCCAACTGTATATTCTCATGTAAGACAATGAAGCTGACCCCTTACCTTACTCCATAAACAAAAATTAGCTGAAAATGGATCAAAGACTTAAACCTAGACCTAAATTTAAGAGCTAAAAGTAAGAAAACACGAGGGTAGCTCTCCATGACCGTGGATTTGGCAACAGATTGCTTACCATGATACCAAATCACTGTCAAAAAAGAAAAGCTTGATACATTGAACTTTACTGAAATTAAAAACATTTGTGCATCAAAGGACATTATCAAGAGTGAAACTACCACCCACAAAAGGAGAGAAAATATTTGCAAATAATATATCCACTAAAAATTTAATATCCAGAACATATAATGAACTCCTACAATTCAACAGCAACAATCCAATTTAAAAATAAGAGTAGGATTTGAATGGACATTTCTCCAGGTAAGACACACAGTCACTAAGCACATGAAAAGATGTTCAACATCATTAGTCATTGCCAAAGCGAAAGCCACTGCTGTTGATTCGATTCTGACTCACAGTGACCCTGCTGGTCAGCGTAGAACTACCCCATAGAGTTTCCAAGAAGTATCTGGGGAACCTGAACTGAAGACCTCTTGGTTAGCAGATGTAGCACATAACTATGGGACATGTAAATCAAAATCACAACAAAATACCATTTCTCACTGTTGTTGCTAGTGTTAGCTACTACTGGGTAGATTCTGATTTGTGGCAATTTCAAGCACAACAGAACAGAACTCTGGCAGGCCTAGTGTCATCCTCACAATCAGTAACAGATCAGATGGTTGCTGGTGGGAGTACAAAACGGTACTGCTGGCATACAGAACAGTTTGGCATCTCCTTAAAAAGCTAAATACAGAATTACCATTTGACCCAGCAATTCCACTCCTTAGATACATGCCCAGGAGATCTGAAGACACGGACTCAAAAAAATACTCGTAGGTGAATGTTCATAGCTGTATGACTCACTACAGTCAAGAGTTGCAATGATCTAAATGTCTATTGACAGATGGATAAACAAAATGTGGTAAATACATACACCATTACTCAGCCATGAAAAGAAATGATGTTCTGATAAATGCCACATCACGCATGAACCTTGAAACATTATGCTAAGTGAAACAAGCCAGACGCAAAAAACAGACATCAGATGTTGTATGATTCCCTTTATACATTTGTTGCCATTGCTGGGTGTCACTGAGTCAATTCTGACTCATGGTGACCCTTCAGGACAGAGCAGAGCTGCTTCATAGGGTTTCTTAGGCTGTAATCCTCATGGGAAGAGATCACTAGGTCTTTTCTCTTGCTGAACCTCAGGGTGGATTTGAAGAGCCAACCTTTCAGTGAGTAGACAAGCACCTAACCGTGGCACCACCAGTCTCCTTTATGAAATATCTAAAAAACTGATTGTCGTCAAGTTGACTCCAGCCCATAGCAATGCTATAGATCAGAGTAGAACTGCCCCATGAGGTTTCCAAGGAGCAGCAGGTGGATTCAAACTGCTGACCTTGTGGTTAGTAGCTGAGTTCTTAACCACCGTGCAAATTCATAGAGATAGGAAGTAGACAAGAGTTTACTAGGGGCTGGTTCAATGTTACGGTTGCTAGTCAACAGGTGGGCAACTCGAGTCTGCTAGGCACTCCTTGGAAACTTACAGCGCAGTTCTATTCTGTTTTATAGGGTCCCTATGAGTTGGAATCGACTTGATGGCAGTGGACTTGGCTTGGTTGGTGGGAAGGAAGATGAGTTGTTGCTAAAGGGATACATAGTTTCTGGTCAGAGCAACAAAAAATTTTGAAAACAGTGGTGATATTTGCTCAAGATTATGAGTGTAATTAAACCTCTGAATTGTACACTTAAAAGTGACTAAAGTGGAAAATTTGATGTCATATATATTTTTTACCACAAAAAACAAAATTTTACCCTAGATAAAATTCTGGGCACAGACTGCTGTACTGTTGAATTCTACCAAACATTTAAAGAAGAAATAATACCAATTCTAGCAAACTCTTGGAAATTTCAAGAGGAGGAAATATATTCTACATTATTGTCTCAGGTCAGCGTTCTTGATATGAAGACCAGACAAAGATATGACATGAAAAGATAATTACAGACCAGTATCTCTCATGAACATAGATGTGAAAGTTTTAGCAAGTTAAATCAAACAGTACATACATAAAAAATAAAAGTTTTCATGATGAAGTGGATTTATCCCATAAATACAAGGTTGGTTTATGATGTGAAAACTGACTGATGTAGTTCACCGTATTAACATACTAAAAAGAAAAAAATATATCATCACTTAATAGACACAGCAAAAGCATTCGATCAAACTCAACATCTATTCCTGATGAAAATTTCCACAAAACAGAATAGAACAGAACTTCTCCTTGTGATAAAGAGCAGCTTCAAGAAAACCCAAAATTAATATCATAATGGTGAAAGGCTGAATTCTTTCCCCCAAGAAGAGTAACAAGATAAGGAAGTCTGTTCTCATCACTTATATTCAACACTGTGCTGGAGGTTCTCACCAGGGATGCAACGGAAGAAAAAACAATAAAAAGCATCCCGACTGGAAAAGAAGAGATACAACTGTCTTTCTTTGCAGATAGCATGATCATATAAGCAGAAAATCTAATGAGACTGACAGCAAAGCTACTAGAACTAACAAACGTGAATCAAGCAAGGTTGCAGAATACAAGATAAATATAAGAAAATAAATTGCGTTTCTGTGTAACAGTAACAAGTTATCAGATGCTGAAATTAAAAATGCCACTACAATGACATCAAAACATTTGAAATACTTAGGAATAAATATGACAAAAGATATGAAAGATTTGTACAATAAAATCTACAAAACACTTCTGGGAGAAATAAAAGACGTAAAGAAATGGAAAGATATATTTTATTTAAAATTTGAAAGATTCAGTGTGGTTATAATGTCAGTTCTTCCCAAACTAATCTACAAAGTCAACACAACCCCAGCCAAAATCTCAGCAAAATTAGTAAAAACAAAAACTGATAAGTGCATTCTAAGCTCATTCTAAAATTCATGTAGAAATGTAAAGGACCTCGAGAAGCCATAGAGATTCTGAAAAAGAACAACAAAGTTGGTCTGCTAATGCCACTGATTTCAAGACTTGTGAAGTTACCATAATCAAAACTGTGGTGTTGGCAAGGAGAGAGACAAAATAGATCAATGGGACAGAATAAAGTTTCAGAAACAGACCCATACATATATGAATCCCTGATTTTTTGACAAAAAAGAAAAGAAAATTCGGTGAAGAAAGGATACTCTTTTAAACAAATAATGTTCAATAATTAGAACGCCATATGCAAAAAAGTTGGAATCGGAACCGTGCTATCACTAGATGCTATTAGAGTTTGTCCCAACTCACAGAGACCCTATATACAACAGAATGAAAAGTTTCCCAGCCATGCGCCATCCTCGTATCTGTTAGTATGTTCAAATCCATAGTTGCAGCTGCTGTATCAATTCATCTCATCAAGGTTCTTCCTCTTTTCTACTGACATTCTACCCAAGCGTGATGTCCTTCTCCAGGGACTGAACATTCCTGATAGCATGTCCAAGGCATGTGAAACAGTGTTACCATCTTTGCTTCCAACGAGCATTCTGGTTGCACTCTGTCTAAGACAGATTGATTTTGTTCTTCCAGCAATTCATGGTATATTCAATATTCTTCACCAACATCATAATTCAAAGGTATCGGTTCTTCTTCAGTCTTCCTTGTTCGTTGCCCAACTTTCACATGCATTATTAGGCAGGCAACTGAAAATATCAAGTCTTGGGTTAGACGCACCTTAGTCTTCAGGTTGACATCTTTGCTTTTCAACACTTTACAAACACGTCCGTGGCAGATTTGCCCAGTGCAATGTACCTTCTGATTTCTTGATTGTTGCTTCCATGGGTGTTGATTGTGGGACTCAAGTAAAATGAAACACTTGACAACTTTAATTTTTTTTCCATTTATCGTGATGTTACTTATTGGTCCAGTTGTGAGAGGTTTTTTTTTGTTGTTATTAATGTTGAAATGTAATAATCCATAGTGAAGGCTATGACCTTTGATAGTCATCAGATGCATAGGAGAAAACATTTGTGATCTTGCTTTTAATTTCTTAGTTAGGACACTATCAAACAATTTACCAAAAGAATTGATATATCTGGGTTCACTGAAATTACAGTTTTTAAAAGAATAAAGAGATAAGCCACACACTGGGAGACAATATTTGCTAGGTGTATATTTGAAAAAGATATGAAAACAAACAACTCAGTTTAAAAACTGGGAATGAGACTGAAGTAGACACTTTACAAAAGAAGATACGACTGTGGCAAGTGAACACACAAAAACAAGTTCAGTGTCACTATTTATCAGGAAAATGCTACTTAAAACCACAAGGAGATATCAGTACACACCTATTAAACCCAAAACCCACCGCTGTCGAGTCAGGTCTGACTCATAGTGACCCTAGAGGTCAGAGTAGAACTGCCCTATTAGAATGGGAAAATGAAAAGGACTGACCATCTCAAGCGTTGGTGAGGATATGGAGAAACTGGAACTTTGGAGATTGTTGAAAGGAGTGTAAGATGACACAACCACTCTGGAAAACAATCTGGCTGCTTCCTGAAAGCCAAACATCATCCACAGCTATTCCCGTCCTATGAGAAACAAGGCATACATTCATACAAAGATCTGCTCATGAATGCCATAGCAACTTTATTTGGGATAGCCAAAAACTAGGGAGAATTCAATTGTTTATCAACAGAAGAACACATCAGCTAGTTGCAGTATATCCATACAATGGGATGCTACTCAGCAATAAAAGGAATGAACCGTTGGTACAGGTCATGAGACAGATGAATCCCGTAACAACCACACTGAATGAAAGAACGCCTGTTGCCAACAAGTCAATTCCACCTCACAGGGACCCTGTAGGACAGAGTAGAATGAAAGAAGCCAGGCAAAAACAGAGTAGTTATTGTATGTTATCATTTTTATAAAATTCTACAACATTTTACAAAACTCTGTAAAATTTTATAAAAACCCCCCACTGCTCTTGAATGGAGTCCAACTCATGGTGACCCTAAAGGTCAGAGTAGAACGACCCGACAGAGTTTCCAAGAAGCACCTGGCAGATTTGAACTGCCGACCTTTTGGTTTAGCAGACATAGCACTTAACCCACTATGACACTATGGTTTCCATAAAATTTTATAAAACCTCCTTAAATTCAAACTAATCTCCAGATGCAGAAAGCAGAGAAGTGGTTGCCCAGGCCCGAGGGGAGTGGCAGGGCAGAAAGGAGTTGTGACCGAGGCAAACAAGCGGACTTCAGGAGGACGGTGGTTGTGTTCCCTATCTTGACTGTGGTGATTTTTTGTGGTTGCTTATGTAAGTTAAAGCTTATCCCTGGGTACTATTCAAACATCTGCCTTTTCCTGTATGCCAAGCACACCTCGATAAAGTTGTTTTAGAGAGAGTGCTGCAAAGTTTCTTTCTTTCAGACACCACTGGGGTGGAGTGAGTCTGGTCTCCAGGCTTTCAATGGGAAAGAAACTTCCTCATCGAGTTGACTTGGAAGTCTTCCATGCTCTCAGCAACTAACTACAGGGTGGGAATAAAAACTTCTGGAAACTTTTGTGTGCCTATGCTGCTTGGGAACACACAGATAGTGAAGTAAGGATGGAAGCAGGAGGTTCCCTGTGGCAATATCTCAACGGGACCCTCAAAACGAGGGAGAGAGGGCCAGGTGGGGGCTAGTGGAGCCTGCTGCGCAGTGGAGGAGCTCGACGTTTGCGTCTCTTCCTTCTGCATCACTCCAGATTTACTCTTCCCTGAGACACTTCTGACAGCTTCTTCTAGCATGTCTGCCCCTTACGAGGAGGGAGTGTCTCAATGGGAAGGCGAACTTTTGGAAAGTCCGGTGTCCCGTTTCCTGGATCTGCTGAAAAATGAGGAAGCAGAGTATTCTGTCAGCTCCAGAACCTCCCTCCTTTCGCCCCCAGGTCTGGACTGACAAAGCGCCAGTACTTCGTGCTGGAGTCTTCTGCTCTTGCAAGCTGCTATTTTCACTTTTTCCTCCAGCACTTCCCTGCTGTTGGACTTTCTTACAGGCAGGGTGAGTTACATCAGTAAGCTGCAAATTCAAATTACACAGCTATTATTCCGATGCGTGGCGGCGATGCCATGTGAGCCAGAGTAGAACGGGGATCCCGAGGGTTTTCAGTGGTTACTTTCCAGGAGCAGATAGCTAGGTCTTTTTTCCTGGGGTGCCTCTCGGTAGACTTAAGCCCCAGCTTCTTAGTTAGAAGCCCAGGACATTAACCATTGCATCATCTAGGGACTCCAACAGCAGTAAAGCCTAAAGGAAAGACAGTCCTTCCCATCTAGGGTTTGTGCCCAGCATATTGCCAGATGGAGTGCCTGGCCCCTGGGGGAGTGTCAGCACCGGATGGCTGCAGCCAGGCCGGTCAGAAGGAAGGTTCTTTACCACCGTTAGCCTGGGCCTACTGCTTGGCTGGTCTCCAAGCTCCAAGCTCTGTGGTTCTGGATCTATTCGTGGCTGCTCATCCAGGGCCTGGCCGCAGCTACTAGGGAGGCATCTTCCCGAATTCTGGCCTCCCTTTCCCTTCTGGCTCTAGTCACCCTCAGGCCTTCCTGAGCTGTTGCCTGGTCACCTAGACCACTGAGGTTTGAGTTTGGCAGCGGGATCCAGAGTGCCAGAAATCTTGCACGGGTTTCAGAAGACACCCCCCCCGAAAGTCTGCCCTCAGAACCGTAGTCTTCTGGGCTCCAGTGACGTGTCTGAGAGGCCCTTTGTGGTCAGGGGAGGCAGACCGCACTAGTCTGTGTTCCTCAGGCTTCCCCTCAGAGGCCTGAGAAAGCTGTAGGCCCTGCTCTGCATCTTTTCTCCGAGGGGTCCAGGATAAACGGCTCCCCGGCTCTCCGGGGCAGCTGGATGTTAGTGTTTCTGCATCATTTTGCCAGCTCCCCATTGCCTGCAGCCCCTGGGAGGGGCAGGAGTGTGGGACATCGGGTCTTGGGCTAGTCCAGGGTGGAGAGGAGACCAGGAAAGTGGTGGGTCTGGAGTGGAGGGATGGGAGAAGTGGGGCATGGAAGGCAGAGGAATGAAATCTCATTTCCCTCCGACTTTTCTAGCACCTAAGATTTGGCCATCTGCCTGGCAATCTGCTTCCGTAAAGATTATGGCCAAGAAAACCCCGTGGAACAGTTCTGCTCTCACACACGGGGTTGTGGTGAGTAAGACTCAAGAGAAGGACAACTTTGTTGAAGATCTGGCCGAGGAACCGGGGCTAGAGCTGGGAGTCAGATCCCGGACTTGGGTCTTTGCTTAGCAATGTAGTTTCAACTGAGCAGAGCAGTCTTTCCTCTCCTCTAGGGTTAAAAGGGAATCGGTAAATCTGCTCCACGGACTTTAGAGGCAAAAGCAGACCCCCTGGGAACCGTTCCGTCTAGTTTGAGCATAAGAGGACTCATCAAGACGCTATTCATCCCTTCCCTTTGTGTTTCAAGAGGGAAAAGATTGCAGGGAAGGTAAGCAGCAAACAGCTTGCATTCGGACAGAGTAGCTGTTCCCCGAGAGGCGCCGGTGCCTTCATTTCGGGGTCTGTCCTCTTCCCCCCACTCTTCTGCCTGCACTGCCATACCAGGGAAGGTAACTGTCTTGAGGGGAGGCAGAGGGGTGCCTTGCATCACCAGCACCCTCCCTGGCCCTTTGCTCAGGTCCGGAGGAGCTCCTGGGTCAGATCTGCGTTAGATCTGGAGGAGCGCCCTCAAACAAAGGGTCTCCTGGACAGACACGGAGCTCTGCGGAGAGGACACTACTCTCTTCAGGAGTGCCCTCCTGTCCCCCCTGGACCTTCAGGAAATATCAAAACCCAACAGAACCGAGGTTACCCCCAGGCTTTCAGGGGGGCGGGGAGCAAGGAGCTTAGAACGCAGTGAGAAACTGCGCCGCCACTTCAGTCACGCACTGCCGCGTTCTTGGGCTTTTGTTTTCCCTCTTGCTCTATTTTTTTTTTTTCAAACAAGAAACAAGAATTATTCCTGTAGATGTCTTAAAGGTTAAAATATTATGACAGTTCTCTGATTGGGCTGTTGGGAAAATTAAATGAGGCGAAGCTCTAGGGAACACCAGCTCAGCTTTCCGAAGCTTCCAACCTGCTGCTGCCTGGCTCCTCCGCTGCGGCCAGCCTCCAGGGGCTGTCAGTCCCCCCTCGCCTTGTCACTCACCAAACACTACCTACCCACGGCCTGCAGACAACAGATTCTGTTACTGGCTCTCCGGGGACACCCTGCTTCTCTTTCCATCTCTGAGGATGCTTCTTCCGTCTTTGAGTGAAACTGGTGGACATAAAGAACTTCAAAGATTTGGATTTTTTTTTTTTTTTTTTACCAGAATATTCCAAATCTCTGGGCCTGCCAGCCTCCCATACCCAGGCTCCCTTCTCCAACAAGGACTTGTGTTCCCTCCTCAAATTACTCCTTGGGCTGCTCCTCACTGCTGCCCTTGGCCTGTCTTCAAGCTCTATGGCAGGAGGTTGTGTGCTCCCAAAGTCACCTGCGGTAAGACTGGGGTCCTACCTTCACTCCTCCCACTGAGGAAACTTAGTGGCTTCCCGGCTCTGGTGTCTGTAACTGAGAGATCAAAAAGAACAACTTCAGGGACTGCAGTGAGGACTTAGTGAAACAAACGCGTGTAAAGACCCCTGAGAACACAGTCAGTGGAAGCAAAGGCGACAACCACCTTCCTAGAACCCTAAAGGACCCCCAGGGAAGCACTGGAGGACATTCCAGTGCCTTCTCCGGCCTCGGGGGGCAGCTTTAAGCCAGCCAAGTTTCTAGTCAGAGGAGTTGGCTGGCTCTTCTCCTAGCCCCGGGTGAGGGGTGGCGATGGCCCGCAGGGAAGCGGGTAGAGGAACCCTCCCACCAATGACAGTCTTAGGTCTGAGGGAGGCTCCTTTAAGAAGAAGTCATCTGAGCACCGGCAGGAACCAGACAAAAGAACACAGGAATTGCTCTACCCCAAAGCATAGGCTTGCTAATTTGTAAATAGCTTGACCTGAGGCTGGAAGAGGCGGAGAGATGGGCTGGGGGGCTGGAGATCTCTGCACCTCCTCCTCCTGTGCGTCCCTGAGGACTGGGTCACTGGGGTCTGGGGTCTCCTGGGGGGCTTGGCACCTGCAGGGCCCACCCCAAGACTGCCTGACCCCACTGGGGAGTTTCTCGAAGGCCATACTTACCCTTTGGGCAGATAGAAGGGGAGCTGGATTCTGTCCGGGCTGCCTTGAGGCACTGGAACGCAGTTGAATTGAAGACCTAGGTCTGCGGTTAGTGATTTCAAGTCGTGTGGGAGCCTGGTCGGGCTGAGGTTCGCCCTGTCGGAGTGCCGCGGTGCACTGGGGTACAGGCTGCGGCGTGTGCCGCGCTTGTCCCCGGCTCACCACTTTAGGTATGCCACAAGTTGTCCTGCCACCCTTCATGGTGCCACAGTCACCAGCCCCCCCATCACTGACTATGCTTTGGTTCCTGCAAGTTACTCACGGTCCTCTGGGTCCCTTGTGCTGTGACTCCCCACATGCGATCCGGACACCCTTCCCTCAGCTAGTCTACTGCTGGTAGCTGCTGTGCTTCAGCCCTTGGTAGGTGGTTGCGCAGGATTGCTGCAGCTTTTGTCTCAAGTTAAGGAGACATTCTGAAGAGCCTGAAGACCTATCCCCGGAAAGCCTGTGAAGAACTACGGGTGATGTGAGGTTCAGGGAAGGAGTAGGTTGGGCTTCTGCAAAACTGAAGAATAAAAGATCCACGTCTTTGGCCCTTTGTGTTGAACAGATGTTATGAACCACAGAAGCACTATACTTGTGAGAATGCGGAAGAGCCATACTTGAGGACCCCAAAATCTCGGAGATGCAAATTGGGACGTGGGGGGCTGCACTGCCTTGTCTCCGGGTCTGAGGAGATGGTAATGATTTAGCTAGAATGGCATACCTCGTATCATCCCTAAACCTGTAGGGTCTACAGGGAATACCCACTGTCACCCCTAAATGTGTGGTGCCTACACTTTGGGGTCCCTTGGGATTTGAGAGAGGGATGGATGTGTGTATCTGCCACTTGCAGGCTCAGTGGGTTTACCTCCATCCTAGAGCTTCCCCTTACGCTGCCTGGGGTGACTACTGCTTTAAGAAGATACCTGCCGTTTAGTTTTGGATTCCTGGGAGTCTCTAATCCCTGCTGCATTGCAAATGTCTACCCTCCCCAGCTGGATCTCCAGGGACAGAAAAAGCCCACCTCTCTTTTTTCTCCACCAGGGAACCCGCAGAATTGAGTTTTGGACTCTCTGATAAGGTTCAGCATCTACAGGGTCCCCTAAAAAATTTAGGGTGCTAAGGCCTGAGAACTGGCAGATAGGAAGTGAGGAGGGTTTTCATCCTCCGGGCCTTAAATCCAGGATTGCAAAGTTTGTAGAAGGAAAGAAGTGACTTGCCTACCGCAGTTTGCTGGTGGCCCACGGTTCGCCTGAGGCCCGCAGTCCGCCCATGGCCCACGGTCCGCCCGCGGCCCGTGGTTCACCCACGGCCAGGGTTCGGGCACTGTAATCCACTGCATACACCAAGTACTCTGAAAGTTGTCTGTTCTCCCTGCCTACCCCTGCCGGGTGGGGCTCTCAGCCCAGTCCTTACGACTTGCCAGAATTCATGGGGTTTCACAAATATTTGGTTCTTGGGGTAGCATGTCGCCCGGGGGTAACGGTCTCGGAAGAATCACTTTTGCGTACACAACCCCCAATTTCCTGGGTCTGCTCGGTCATTCTGCCTAGGGCAAGAATAGTAGCAACTGCGACGCCTTCCTTACGTGACCTTGGTGAATTTCCTCTTTCGAGCCTGTTGGGGAAGCTTGTTCCCGGCAGAAGAAGACTCCCAGGAGCCACTGAATTCCGTACTGTCTTGCAAATGTTCCCTGTTGGAAGCCCGAGCTACTGGAGCTAGCAAACAGCTTTCGAATCTGAGTTTGTCCTGAAAATGAAATCCAGCTTACTCTTCTCCACTTTTCAGCCCTGGGGTCCGAGGACTTGTGTTTGCTACCTGCAGCTTCACCCCCAAACTGCTAAGCACCCCTTAGACAAAGAGATCATAGCCTTGTGACACCCAGGCCCCGACCAGGCTGTCAATATGCCCTGGCCCTGTGAGCCTTGAGAAGTGACATCCGCTTTGGGCTGGGGTACGCCGGTGGACCGGGTCTGCGGTACCATAACCCCGCAGGGTGTCGCTGGATTCACCCTGAGTCCCTCAGTCTCCCATCCTTCTTTGCTGGTGGCAACTCTCTGCACACCAGTTCACTGAGATTCACTCTGTTTTTCCTGAACACATCATTCCACAGGTCTTGCGGGTCTAAAGTCATGGATTGTCACTACACACCCCTGTGCTTCGTAACACCACGGCAACAGCTACGTTGGCAACTTCATCTCCACTGAACGGCCGGGCTTCAGCTGCGCCAGCCTTGGTCTGCACCTCCCCCACTGAAAGCCAGCAATCAAGAGGAATTGAATCTCAATGGCCGGCTGAGCCTCCCGAAGGCTCGAGGTCTCCAGTGAATGGTAGGCCTCCCAGTGCAGGAAATCTTTGCCGGCGGGCCAGTGGATGGGGCGGTGGAGTTGGAGGAGGGAAAGAAGTGCTGCCTCTCTCCCTTGCCTGGCAGCCTCCAGCCCTCTGGGCTGTCTCAGCAGAGGTAGCCGGGGTCCTGTCACTGTATGGGGATGACATCAGGCTGGGCTTTACACTTTCACAGAGACTCCCGAGTTGTGTCATGTGCTGCAGCCTCAGCCCTACCTTCACCCCAACACGCACGTGTGCGCCACACACACACTCACACACACACACAGAGTCCCAGATACCCAATATACATAGATACAGACAGACACAGATACACACATACTTACACAAATACACACATGACAAAGAACCACGCATGTACATAGAGATACACGTACACTCACAGAGATACAGGGACTCATGCAGAGACACACTTACAGACTGAAACAGAGATATACACACATGCACAGGCATACACACATATCTACACAGATATGCACGCATACACAGATCCATAAATTGATACACATGTAAGCATCCAGACACATGAACAATACAGAGGCACATGGATACACATATATACACAGATAGAGATACACACACACTGATAAGCACATATCAACATACGCGGATGCACACACAGACACACAATGCACAGATACACACACACATACTGATATGCACCTATACCGGGACACACACATATACAAATGTACACACACAGAAATATACATACATGCACGCATGAAAAGATGTCTACGTCCACATGCATGTATACTCACACGCACACAACCGTAGTGACAAGCATATGCACATACCTATACATGCACACAGGTACATATACATGCTTATGATGAACACATACACAAATGCACACACACACTTGTCTGGAGCACTTCACCCCTAGGAGAAGAGGCAGGACCCCCAAGTCTCCTAGGCTCTGTGGTTTTTCCCTGAGGAGCCATTCTTGAGAACTTGTGGTCAAGCCCCGGGCAGACCCTGGGCAGACTGGAGACAGACTCTGGGCCCCGCTTTTGTAGAAGAAAGAAAACAAGGCTCAGAGAGTGGAGAGGTGGTCCAGAAGGAAGGCCGTGGTCACTGGGAGACCTCTGCTCTGTCCACCTGAACTGGGCCGGAGAGCTCCTTCTGCTCCGGGCTGTCCTGGCAGGAAGGTGCCCCCGTGCCTAGGGCTGCCCCTTTCTTTTTGACTTTTGACTAAAACATCTTTCGTCTTGCCAGGGATAAGTGAAGAAACTGCCCCAGGGGCTGGGGTAATCCACTCAGCTCCCCAGGCCCCACAGCTGGGGCTCCTTGACTCATACTTTGGCCACCAAAGATGGCCATACCCTAGGCTGCCCAGTCCAAGCAGGGCATTTGGGCCCCCAGCTGGGTGTATGGAAGCTTCAAGGGCAGGATTGGGGGTCAGAGTAACATCACAACACCACAGTAGGATCCCCCAAAGCAGTCATTTTAAGAGGAGTCCTGCCTGGTTTGAGGGGGCTGGAAAGACGTTGCAGGAAGACTCCAGCCCCTTCTTACGCCCCACGAGGCAGCCTGGAACCTGTCCCAGGCCCCATTTCTCAGCCTGGGGGCCGGGATAGCGCTGGCTCAACCGGGAAGTAAATGGGCGTGAACCCCCCAGGGGGAAGGAGGGACCCTGAGAGAGCTGCGGCTGGGTATTCCTTTAAGAAGGGGAAGCATTTTCCAGAGCTTGCAGGACTACAAGATAAACAGAATTCTAGACTTCCAAGCCAGCTCTGGCTAGCTAGTAAACAACCCAGTCAGCTGTGGGGGAGGGGCAGCTGGGGCCCTACCCGGCCCCCTCCTCTGGGAGCTGAGGGCCAGAACTGGGGCTCTGGGGTCTCCACTCTCCACGGAGGCCCAGGCACCTGCAGGGGCTGTCCACCCTGGGACACTGGAGCCTGTTGGCCCTTCTTGTCCTCCACACCTGTGCTGTGGGCACCCAGACAGGGCACTGTGGGATGTGCATCTGGGCTGCCAGTCGGTGGCTGTGATCTTGTAAGGAGGCCTCCAGAACCCCTCACGGCTAGGCTTCCCAGAATCCTGCTGGCGCTGCACACTAGGATCCCAGTTGCCGTGTCAGGCCCCACCACGGCATTTGATGGAGTGGGAATTGCTGCTGACCTTTCCTCCTGAGCGGGAAAGCTGGGACGGTAATGGTTAAGTGCCACAGCTGCTAACCAAAAGGCTGGCAGTTCCAATTGACCAGACGGTCTATGGCGACAGTTCTGCTCTACCGATAGGATCACCGAGAGTCAGAATTGACTCGGTGGCAGGAGGTTTGGGTTTGGTTTGCTCCCAAGGTGGGGAAACTCCAGTTCTAGCTCCTCTCAGATGTCAGAAATGCCCGGCCGCAGCCAGTCTGGGAGGGGCTGATGGGCCTTCCCACCTGGAGGGAACGAGAACCCCCCAGATGAGACAGTGGCCTCCAGATAATTCACCGACTTCCTTTGGGGTTCTCTATCACTGAATGACCAAGAACTGAGTTCAAAGCCCTGGACTTGGTGTGTGGCCTGCCCTCCCAGTGGGCAAGTGGAGCAGGAGAAAAGTGACTCCAAGGACAAAAGTGCTTTCTGTGAGACCTGTATCTCTCTATATGCTGGTGGGCTCAGCTGGGAGTGACCACTGAGACCAGCTTCAACTCTCCAAAGGGTCACTAGTACCTGGGCACCTGAAGCTTTCCTAGGACACTCTAGCTCAGTGCCTCCTTTTTTTAATCTGCAGCAAGGCCAGATGCATAGCTACCTTGCTTGTGCCTTTACCATCAGCCAGCAGCTGGTCCTGTTTGGCATCCACGCCGACCCCCATTGGCCTGCCTCTCATTTCCTAAACTTGAACATCACAGCTTAAATTATGTGCTTGATATACTCACGATTTAGTGCTTGGGATTCTGTCTTTCCTGTATCTTGTGTTAAGTGACGATATCCCAGGGGAGCTTGTTGGGATGCCTGGTGGGTCCCCTGGGCCCTGAGTCTGTGGTTGCCCATAGATCAGCCAGAGCTGTAGCCAGGGATCTTCAGGGGGGTGGGAGGTGGCATGACAGAGTTCCAAGAGGGAAGAGGAACCCAAGAGAAGAGCAGTCCCTCCAGTCTTCTTTCCCAGTGGGACTTCTGACAAGGGGCCAAGAGGACAGGGAAGGTGTTCGCCGTTGGTAGGTAGGCACTGTCCATGACGGAGCTCCAATCCCCTACCTTGAACCATTGGCTATTTAACCTGTGTGCCATGCCTGACTGTATGTGTGGTCCTGCCAAAGACACAGATGAGCCAGACTGCACAGGCTTCAACCCAGCTCTGCCTCGGTTTCCTCATCTGTAAAACTGGGTGACTCCAAGTACCTGGCTCTTGGTGACGGTGGCGTCAGCTGACTCTTGAGCATCACAGAGCATCCTGTCTGGCAAGCAGGAAGTGAATGGCAAGTGTGGTTTCCAGTCTGCAGTGAGACAGCATTGCACCCATCCCCGGTTCTCCGGCTTCTGCCACTGTCGTGCAGGGACAAGTTTCCAGTGTCAGTGGCAGACCGCGAAACACGTGCATTTAGAGATTGGGTCTGCACTGCCAGACTGTCACCCAGAAGAGTGGTGCCATTTAGACTGTAGACATAACATGAAGTTGATGTGAGAACCTGTCTTTGGCGGGGTGGTAAGGTACTGTTGTGGTCTCTTTTCTAATAGTTTGGGGTCCTTCAGTGGTGTAAATTGTCAATGCAGTTGGCTGCTAACCGAGAGGTTAGAGGTTGGAGTCCGCTCAAAGATACCGGAAAAGAAAGACCTGGCAATCTATTTGTCAAAATTCAGCCATTGAATACTCCGTGGAGCACAATTCTACTCTGACACAAACGGGTCACCGGGAGTGGGAACTGCAGTGGTACAGATATGGTATCTAACAGTTTAATAGAAGAATGTATTTCTTGAAAAACACGAAAACTCTGCAGGGGATGTTTTGATAGATCAAAACCAAGTTGTTCTCGTTTTGCTTGCTGCAGACCCTTGTGGGGTCACGCTGACCTCTGGGAGCCCTGTGTGCAGGGGGAGGAAGGTTGTGGGCAGTCATAGATCTAAACCGTGCAGGACAAGGGCCTCAAGGAAAGGTGGTTCTACGCACAGCCTTGCTAGAGCCCTGGAATCTTGGTGGGAGCGGGAGAGGCTAGGAGCTAGCGCTTTATTTAGAGGGAGCATGAGGTCAAGGGTGAAATCCTGGTCTAGGGGGCCTAGTGCTGCTTCTGCGCTCTGCTTGACAGACTTGCATTTGGGGGCTGTGGACGCTGACCTTGCATCTCAGGACCAAGCACGCAGGAGGCCTTTGGCGAATTGGCCATTTTGGCCTGACCCCGGGGGCTTCCCGAGCAGGGGGAGCGTCATTCACACAATGCTGTCTGCCTTAGGTTGCCCTCTCTGGGGCCCTAGATGCCGGCAGCACAGCTCCTGGCTTAGACGGACAGTAGGGCTGAGTGCGGAAGCTGTGAGGCTGCAGACAGAACCTCTTACACTTCTGGGGGAAGGGCCAGAGCAGGCCCTGCCCTTGGGGCAGCCTCCTGGGACCCCAAGTCAGGCTCTTCATTCTTGGGATATGTACCTCAAAAACCTGGAGCTTCAGGAGTGGCTGAGTGACTGGGAGCTACCTTTGGGGTTCCTGGGCTCCTCTAAAGCTGGGGTACCATCTTGTGGGTGCATGTGAGCCCCTGGCTGGGAACAGGATAGGAAGCTCCAAGTGACTGTGGGCCAGAGTTCAGAGGTGCAGCAAAAGGGTGCAGAGGGGGGACACTTGTCCCCACATACAAGTTCAAGATGAGGCCCAGAATGACACCCCCAGGTACCACAAAAGTGCAAGCGGTCTGACTAAGAGGGCCTGACAGGAAGTGAGCAGGAAGGGTGGCTGCTGTCACTGTCTCTTCATCTTGCAATTGGGAGGGGGGTGCACAGCTTAGAGATCATGCTGGGGTGCTCGTTGCCTTTGTTGTATTCCTGCCAGAATCACACTGGGAGCCCCACTTCACCTGCACGCAGCCCACCAGGTGAGACACCCCACAGGGTTGTGTGTCTGCAGGCCTTGGCACCTGCCATCTTGACCTTAGTCACCTGCGGCTGTTTGCTCTGAGCCTTTCTCACCGGTGAGCACAACTTCATGGGGACCACAGACCAAGGGAGCAGCCTCATAGCATGGAGATTGGAGCCCAGACCGAGGGGGCAGACGCACAGCGGGAGGATGCCTCCCCGAGGACCTCGCTGTCTCTTCCCCTGTGGGGCCTGCCTCTTCTCAGTCATGGCTGTCCTCAGGGTGAGTGTACAGCAGAGCTTCGGAGACCCTCCACTCAGGCTCCCGGGGGGTGAAGGAAGAATCTCCTTGTCCTCGGTGACCTGCCTTTCTCCCTCGGGAGGGCTGGGGGGAATGCTGTGGAAACCCATCCCGGAGGAGAGGGACTGAGAGTGGACTCTGAAGTTGCTTGGAGCAGTGTCCACTCTGGTGGACACTCATCTTCCTCTGTCTGCTGCCCCACCCTCATCTGGCTTCTCTCCCAGCCTGGGAGGAGAGGGAAACTCACCGAGCTCTTAGGAGGCTCCCGGGCACTTTCAGAGGAGGACCCTCAGCCCCAGGCTCTCTCAGGCGTCTCTGAGTGAGGGCCCGGCTTTGGGCCGCGGAAACCAGCCGGAAGTCTGGGCCTAGGTCCATGCTGGCTGCTGGGGGGGGGGGGTGTCTGAGGGGCCCTGTGTGAAACCCCACAGCGGGGGGCCAGGCTTTACACTGGAGCCTTTCAGGGCCAGCTCCAGCCAGGCCTCCAGATAGTTTTGCTTGGATGTCTGGGGCAGCCACGTGGCTATACCTTCAACGCCCTGCGACGTCTTTGCCCTGACTAAGCCAGAAAGTGACTTAGAGCAGAAAACAGGGCTTACTTCTGCCCCAGGGAGGCCCCAAAGTGTAAACAGTAAGAAGTTCTGGGCAGTGTACACAAGGCCAGACTGTCGGGAAAGGCCATGCATCCAAAATTCCTGAGACTCCCAGCTGGGCTGGTGGTGCCAGCTCTCTGTGGGCCTCCAGATGCCCACTCCTCTCCAGCTTCACATTAAATGATAGTGTGAGACTGCTTGGCTTGAGAGGGCAGGGGTCTCTTCCTGGCAGGCAGGCTGCGTACCTGAGAACAGGTAGGGGCGGGTAGGGCAGAGCGTGGTGCACAGTGGGCGGGTGGCCCTGAGCTCTAGAAGGCGAGGAGCATGTCCCACTGCCTGGCTTCTACTCTCCAGCCCCTAAAACAGTGCCAGCCATGGGTGCTGGTGGATGCTTCTAGAATCAAATGAACAGATTTATGAATAAAACAATCTGGAATATTCTTCACTTAATGTTGACAGACCTCAGGCTGAAGAAGCAAGACATTAGTGAGCATATCTGGGGGGCAGTCCATTTCGAAGGTGCTGGGCTTGGCTCTAGGCCCACTCAGACCCTGAAGCAGGAATGACTTGTAGATACCTCCTTGGCATCTGGCTCTGAGAGAAGACCCTGCCACCCAGGTGGGAGTTCCTAAAACATGGGGGCTTTTCCCCCTTTTAATGGTCCGTATTCAGGGTAAGCCTGTGTCATGAAAACTGATTTTCATTTTTTTGCAGGGAAGAAACTGGAGACTTGGTGGAGTGCCTGGGGGTGCCAGAGGCCCGACCCTGCCTGTTCCCACCAGTGACCCTCCGCCCCTTCGGATCGCAAAGGCGTCTCCAGGTTGTGGGCCTGTGGGACCCCCGGCGGCCTTTGAAAGGCATCTTTGTTTGCTTTTCTTTATCATCAAATGTGGAAGGGCAGCTCCGTTTACCTAAAGGCGGTGCCTACCCGCTCATCCGCTGGGCAAACACCTAAAGGGTATGTTGGAACTTTGCACCGGGCCAGCGTTTGCATAGCCTAGCCTGGAGACCTGGCAGACCGTGGTGAAGTACTGAGCTCCTGTGACGTGTGGCGTTCTGGAATGACCCACAGTGACCCTCCATCACCCCGTGCTACCCTGAGGATACAGTGACCCTAGCAGGAGCCAGAGGAGCTTTGGGGTCACCTGCGGTTGTAACATGGGTCTGCAAGGGATGAGCAGCTGTGACGCGTGTGGCGGAAGACTACACCACTCCGGGACCTCCTGGGGACTGCCTGGGAGGGACAGGTGTGGAGGACCCAGGGGCTTACACAGAGTTCAAGTCAGCTAGGTGTGCAACGATCCCTTGTACCAGACACTTGGCCAGACTTGGTGCTGTGTGGTTCCACGGACTGGCAGCATTGCCAGGCTTGCTCTCCCTGGGGCAGGGTGGACCCTCAGCACGTACTGGATACCTAGGCGCCGCTCTGAGGGCTTCACACTTGAGCAGATGCGGCCACATTGAGTCTGCTCAACAACCCTGGGAGGCAGGTACCATTATTATCCCCATTTCAGAGACTGGAAAATGGAGGCACAGAGACCTCACCCAAAGTCAAGCTGCTTGCAAATGTCAGTCTCAGAACTCAAACAGGGCAGTGTGACTTCAGAGCCTGTGTTCTCAGCAGTCTTTCCAAAAGTTTGGAGTAGTGGCAGAGGGCCCTGGTCCCACCCTGTAAGGCAGAGCAGCAGGGAAGAGGGGGAGGGGGCTGACAAGCCTTCTGGGAATGTTTTTATCTGGAGGATCTGTTTTCTACTGAGCTTGCAAATTGCAAGAGGAAGAGTCTGCACCAGGCTCTGCTCTGGCGACTGTGAAGGAGGGAGGGCTTGGGGCCAGGCCTGGGGTAGGGGGGCAGCTGGGTCCACAGAGCCCCAGAGGCTCCTCAAGAGAGGCCAGAAGTGGGAGGGAGGCTCTTTTCTCCCTGAAGGTCTGAGGACTGGCAGAGTCCACCCCCAAACCAAACCTCCTAGGTAGACCAGACAAGCTCCTGGGAGATTTTGGAGAGAGCAGGTTTCAACATTGCCAGAAGGACCTGAGAAGGGGAGGAAGTGGTCAAGGTCAAGCTCAGGACCACAGGGCCCAGAGGACACAGACTTTTGCTCAGTGACCTTTTACAGTGGATTCACTTATTTTTCCTTTTTAATGGTAAAAGAATTATGCTTCTTACAAAATCAATGCAAACCTCATAGAAGGAAAGATGATCTCTTCATCCACCCCCTTGTCATATAGCTGGGGACACAGTGAATATAGCTACTTTTTTTTTTCCTCCCACTTGACCTTCCAGACAGGAGCCTTTACGGGGCAACGGTTAAAGCGCTCTTGGCTGCTAACCAGACGCCTGGAGGTTTGAATCCGCCCAGTGGCTCTGCAGGAGAAAGACCTGACCACCTACCTCTGTAAAGATCAGTCTAGGAAACCCTGTACCAAACCCTGTACCAAAACCCAAACCCTCTGCCATCAAGTGAATACCAACTCATAGCTACCCTGGAGGACAGAGTAGAACTGCTCCTTAGAGTTTCCAGGAGTGCCTCACAGATTTGAACTGCTGACCTTTCAGTTAGCCGCCAGAGGCAGGTCTGTTCTGTTACCTAGAGTTGCTGTGAGTCAGAAACCACTCAATGGCACACAACAACAGTCTCCACCATTGGAGCATTTTATCCTCATTTTACCAACCCCACTGCTGTTGAGTCGATTCCAACTCATAGTGACCCTAGAGGACAGAGTGGAACTGCCCTAGAGAGTTTCCAAGGAGCACCTGGCAGATTTTGAACAGCTGACCTCCTGGTTAGCAGCCACAGCACTTAACCACTACAACACCAGGGTTTCCCCGCATTCTACAGGTAGTCAAAATGAAGTTCAGAGAGGTCAGCAATCAACCTAAAGCCATACCAGGAACAAAGCTCAGAGTCCAAACCTGCAATGCCCAGGCAAGACTGCTGGTCTACCCACCAGCAGGGAAATAAGCGCATCAGCAGTCTGCGTTCACAGCAGTGCAACGAGGGAGCTGTCATCCCCAAGATTTGTGTGTGTGTTGGCCCCCAACTCTAGGTACAAAATGGGCTCCCATCCTGGCATGCTAGCCGTCACCCATGCCACGTGTCAGCTCCAGGACGTGGGAGGCCCCAATCCCGTTTCACAGGTGAAGACATGCCCACCACTTTCTCCCAAGCTCTCCTGCCAGCCCACCTTCAGAGCTTCTCAGTGGTTCCCCCAGAACGAGTCCCGCGGGTCTGGGTGCTTGTGGCTTTTCAGTGAAAGCTTAGGGGCTGGCTGTTCTTATGTATATCTGACCCAGCAGTGACAAGGCCATCAGAAGGTTGGCATCAGTGATCGAGGAATGTGTGCCTTTTGGGTACTGCTTGAGCCTCTCCTTCGGTGAGGACCCTGGGCCCTGCGACTTTCCACTGGTTAGCTGGTGGCTGCTGGCTGAATGACACACAGTGCCACCAGGCTAGGCCTAGGGAGGTGTCTATGGGTTTCCAAATGAACCAGACCTTGAATGTGGAAGCTGCAAATGTGCCCAGAATTGGCCCTTTTTCCCCCCACATCAAGGAGGTAGGTCCTGCTTCAGCTCTGCTGGAATTTAGTACAAATGTCTTCTTTTGGACTAAAAAAAACTGTTTTTTTTTTTTTAACTGTCAGCAGTCCTTTAGGCTTTTTTTTTTTTTAAGCCAACTTTCCAGTCCTGTTCTACCTGGAATATATTTTCTCCCCTCCTGGTCCCTTCCCAGGCCTCCCTCTGCGGCTCCCCGACAGCAGGGCGAAGGCCACGCCCCCCAGCCGCTGGCTGTTGAATGGAGCAGTTCTTTGCTCCACCGAAGGAAATGTTTCCAGGGAGCTGTGCCAAGAAAACCCCTCGCTTGAATCCGGGCCTGGCCCACACCCAAAGCCTGGGGGTGGGGGTGGGGGGATGGGATGGGGGTGGGGTGGGGCCACGTGGCTGTCTTTTTCCAGTGTCAAGATGTGACTCTTGAAATGGGGGTGGTCTGTTCTACCAGGACCCCCATTCTTGTTCTTGTCCTGCTTTATCCCGCCATAAGGAGGCCTGCTGGTGTCCTGGTCAGAAGCTACAGCTATTAACCAAAAAGTTAGGAGTTGAATCCATCAACCACTCCTTGGAAACACTATGGGGTGGTCCTAGTCTGTCCTATAAGGGCTCTGTGAGTTGGACTCAACAGCAACGGGTTGGGTCTTTCCATAAATACATCTCTCCAGGATCCTCCTGCTGTAGAAACAAAACTTTTGAGGTTCACTTTTTTGCCCCTCTTACCAGAGTAGAGTTTGCTCTCTTTGGTGACAGGTTCAAGAGAACCCTTCTAGAAGTCTGGTATGGCTATGTGGCTTCTCCTAAGATCCCCTGCACCCACCTCCCCGGGACAAGTGCCTCTGTCCAGGAACTATGCTTTGGGTTAGGCAGAAGCGAAGTCTGAGTCTCTTAATTTTTATTCGTTTATTAGAAAAAGATTTTACATTTGAAGTCCCTTAGGAAGAGATCGATCTGGTTGGACTGTAGCACTTATTTATTTTTTTTAAAAAGCAAATTACAGAAATTATAGAATCTAGTAGAAAATATTCATAAAAGTAGAAAGTAGAGAAACCACCCAGAATCCCTTCACCCAAAACAATTAATGTTACCATTTTAAAGGCCAACCTTCTATCTCGCTCTTAATCGCACTAGGCATGAAAAGCATTCTGTAAGAGCAATGCCCATCCTTTCTCCCCCATAATACCAAGCCAGATGAAGAAAACGGTGATGGTTTCTTGTTGATCATTTCCTACGGGGTCACTACAGGCGGTGGTAATGGCTGGAAGCTAAGCAAACTGCAACACTGTCTGCACTGCCTGAAAGTCCAGCAGTCCGTGGGGAAGTCAAGTTTACGCCTGGCCTTTGGTATCTACGATTTGGCAAAATCCTCTATCTAAGTGTCGAGGCTGCATCTGTTGGGGCAAGACAGACGTTCAGAGTAGCACAAGCAGTTGTGGTGGCCCCTTCTCCAAACCCCAGAGTGCCGGCAGGGTGGGGGCCCCAGGCATCCAGCTGAGGTGCTGTGATTACTTAAATCACCAGACATGAACAGGGGGCCCCTCCTGAAAGTCCTTGACTGCCCAGCTAAAGGAGTCCGACTTGATTTTTAAGGCAACACAGAACTGAAGGACGGTTCGCACAGGGGAAACCTTGGTGTGGGTTCCTGCAGAGCCTACAATCCCAGGACCCTGGAAGATAAGATTGTTAGTTGTTTTTGCAGTCTTTGACTCTCTGATGCCCACTCTGCTCTGAGAGCATGAAAGCTGTAACCGGACACGCCTTGCTCTCCTACCCCACAGCAGGACCCGGGAGAACCCCATATGCTCCACTGTTTCTCTGGCTTTGGCTGAGGTGCTTGGGGGAACTGGGAGGGAACTGAGGGGCGGGTGAACTCAAGGGGTCCGAATGGTGGGAGGCTGTTGCTTGGCCTCTGGTTCCGGTGTGTGGCGCCATGCACGGGCTAGCTACAGCAAGCATGGGCTATCACGGCGGCCACCTTGGAGGGGGCAGCAGAGGAATTCAAAAGATCTCTGGGGAGCACTTCATGTTTCAGGACCACCTGGAAGACTGGGATAGCCTGCTCACAGAGGGCAGGCACCTGGGGTGTGATGTTTTCTAAAGGGCATCAGTTATGGCTTTTAGTATGCCTCTACTCATGCCCGGGTAGGGGAGATAGGAGGACCCTGTGTTCAGTTCCTGGCTGATTCTTAGGACGTTTGTACACTTGCCCACAAGTACGTACATGTGGGTAGTAGGCGGCTCACACGGCTTTTGAGGGTTTCTGAGTATGAATTAAAAAAAAAGAAGAAAAATGTGTGCTTTGAATTAGATCGACGTAAAAAAATAAATAAATAAATAAAAAAGCAAGCAAAGCCCTGTGTCTGGTACCTGGCGCTCTTCCAGGCCTCTTCAGAGGGTTGGGTTTCAGCATGCAGGGAGGAAAAGCCCTCCGTTTTTCAAACCTGGATTTCACTGTCTGTTTCTCCCTCCAGATACAAAACTGAGCCTCCCAACGTCCTCTCTGCGCAAGGACCGCGCACAGAGCCCTGCTCACTCACGTGGGGTGATGGTTCTGACCCAAACGCTGCCATTGGTTTGGTTGCTTCAAGCATTTCTTCCATTGCTTGGACCAATAAATATTTAAAAAGTTGGGTCCTCAGCTCCAGTAAAGCCAACGAAAACATTTAAACACATGGGTATCTTTCCTTATTGTGGTTAAACCGTGCTTAGTGAGATTAATTGACATCGTTCTTTTCTTTCTTTCTTTCTTTCTTTTTTTTTTTTTTATTACTTTTTTATCTTTCTTTCTTTTAGGAAGCCAGAAGGATAAACACGTTGCCATGGAGTTCTGTTTAAAATAAAATACAATGGAAAGAAAGGCAGCATGATGAAGTAGCCGCATGGGCTGCAGGATACACCTGATACTAATTACTGTCATGCCGAATGTTCTGGAAGATATTTGACTCGCCTGATGTATACATTCAGATCAAGCAAAGCAGGACTGGAAGGCTCCTTGGGGACCATCTTGTCCAACTCTTTCCTTTTCCAGATGAGGAAATCGGGGCCCAGAGAGGGGAAGGGCTTGGACCTCAGCCTCCCAGCGAGGAGGGAGCAGAGCTGGGATTCAAACCCCTGGCTCTGTTTGTAGGAAACGCCTCATTTCCAGGGTCTGTTACTTTGGCCTGTCTGTAAGGCCTTGAGACGAGGGGTGGGATTAACTGCCAAGTCTGAGGCCCCGGTTGGGTTTGGGAGGCAGCGAGCTGCAGGAAAAAGCAAGGAGTTAACTTTTTGCTGAGGCCCAATTTCCTCCTGCGCCAGGCCTTGAGAATGACGGCATTGGGCGTCTGAGGTTTCTCCTCCCAGGGCCTCCGAGGGGCCCCCACTCAAGGCCTGGGGCTCCTGCAGAGCATCAGCGAGCTCTCCCATCCTTTCAAGGCTGCACGGCTGACGCCAGGAGGCACCGTCTCTAGCAGCCTCCAGGGACCCCGAGTGCGTGACGACTGCTGCGCTCGGCTTCCACGCAAGCCTCCCACGCGCGGAGGGCGAGCCGGAGCCCCCGCATGACAATGCGCACCCTCGCCTCTGCCCCCGAGAGGCTAGCAACCCGGCCTGCCGGCGTCTGATTGGCCACGGAGGCCTGACGACAGGGGCTCCTCGGCGCTGATTGGTCTCGGCCAGCCCCGGCTGTTTCCTAGCTATTAATACTGAGGCTAATAAATGTTCTCCTGTTGACAGGGATGCTCGGAGCCATGATTTTTTGAGGCTTTCTTGACGTCTGTGGCGGTGCAGGCCCCTTGTGCACTGCACGTCCTGCTTCCGGGGCTGTAGTTTCTGGACTCCCGGCCCGTCTGCAGGCTGTGGGTTGGGGGTCCTCTTGCTCCTTCAGTTGTTTTGTGCGTTACGTTAGCACCCCAGGGGTCCCCCCAAACCCACTCTGTCTCGTCTCCCTGGGAACGAGACTGTCCGTATGTGAAAGACACCCCTGCCCAAGGTTCCATTTCTTCTGGGAGCCCTTGTTGGGGCAGTGGGCTTGGAAATAGCCCTTCTACTTAGAAATAAGCTTGTGGAGCCTCGGAAGGTCCCCTCTAGTTTGTAGGCACCTGGCCAGCGCTGGGCACTGGGGACTGTCTTGGAAGACGTGCCGGGAGCTGTTCTAACCTGATACCCCTGCGGGCTTCTTTACCTTTCCCCTTTGGGACTCATCGCTCATTCTCACCCTTTTTCTGTCACCAAGCACTCCATCCTTGCCCTCCCGGCTGCCACCCACCTGTCACCCTAAGATAGATCCTTAGTCCCTTTCAACAGCATGGTGACCTTTGCGAGAGGACATTTGATTGACGGCCCTGCCGGCTTTCTCCACTCAGTGCCAGGCAAAGCTGCTGGAGGGGCCACCTGTTAAGGATTAACTCTCATGTGCCAAGTCCCGGAGCACGAGGCCAGGCAGCAACATGTGTCTGTGCCTGTCTCCCCGGGACCATGGCGGGGGGGGGGGTGGTGGTGCTTATTCAAAGTGTGTGTGTGTGAAATCACCGCAGTTTTTGGGGGGTGCCCCTGGCATCTCCACACGGGACACAGGCTTCCCTCAGAAGTTCTTTCCCTGGACAAGACTCGGAGTCTAGCGTATTATCCCAACTCTGCTTAGGGGTGCCCCAGTGTTAACATAGGGAAAAGGACGCCCCCTCCCACGCCCAAAGCAGAGGACGTGGCAGTGCTCTGAGTGCATGGGTTGTGAGCGGCAGAACTGGAAACTTAAAACTAGGTTTTCTAACTTGGAGACGTTGCGCGGCAGGGTCTACCGCGTCGAAAACAACCAATCAGAAATGGATGGGTGGGCTAGAGGGGGTGACAGCAGCCCGCGTCCCTTTGGGAACTGGTTATCTAGCCGAGGATATTTTATATTCCAAGCAATATGCGGAAAGTCTCGTTTTCTTTCCCTGAGCCCACCTTCTCCGACAGATGCTCGGGACGTGGCCAGGTGTGTGATCTGCCGTTCCCCGCGCCCCAGAGTTACCTTCCGCCCGCCTAAGGAAAACTGTCCCTCGCCCACGGCTCCCAGCATATCATGGACACCAACCCGCCTGACTCTTAAGCAGGACTCATGTAGGGAAGCAGCGCCAGCGACCAGAGGGTGTTGGTCATGGCGGCGGTCAGCACTGCGGCAGAATTTTTTCCTGCCTTGTTTGCCGCAATCTGGGTGCGGCTAGAGCAATTTGTCATAGAATCTGGGGGGCTCATTTTTCCGGCCAATCACTTTTGGAGAAATGAGCGCATTGCAGCAGAATGCGCTGACGTCAGAGACCACCCCTTCTGCGCCTCGATAAAAACCCCACCCAGGCAGCCCCTGGCGCAGACGGCGGAGAGCTGGGATGGAGCGCGCCTTGGCCTCGCTGGCCGAGGCCTGCAGCTCCTCGAGCGCGCTGTGGCGCCCACGCGAGAACCCCTACTTGGTGAGTGGTTGGCCATCCTCGCCTGAAAGGATGTGCAAAAGGAAGACGACACCCCCTTCTGGGCTGGGCTGTGTCCTCCTGGCCACGCAGGAAAGACAGCCGCCAGGACCTATCTTCTCCTGAAGGCGGCCACCTCGCCTGGTCTCTTAGCACCGACAGTGAAATCCTGTTAGGAAGGGAAAGCTCAAGGCACACTTTCTGGGGGGAAATCAGGGCCCCTTCTGGTCTAGTCCTTGAGGTAGGCTGGGCGGGAGGACCTTAAATTAAGTGGAGTCCAAGAATCGGATTCAACCCCCGTTGGAGTCAAGTCGGCTGCAGGCGCTGGGGTCCAAAAGTCAGATTTTCTCTCTCGGAAGCCGCCGTTAGACAGTGTCCCGTTAATAGTGGAAGATATGGCGGCGGATGCATTCTCCCTTTCCTGGGAATTAGCGGGAAGAAAGTCAGACCGAAGAGTCGAGTGGGCACATTTCCCCCGCTAGTTTGAAGCCAGGTTCTTGGTGGACAGTGGGTGTGAGGGGTAGTGTTTCCGACCTGCGGGACTTGGAAGTCAGGATAGGGTTTAGTCCGGAGCGAATCCAGGCAAAATTTAGAGTGGATTTTCTAACCTATATCGCCTGGTTTTACCTTGACCCACTGCTGTAATAGTAGGGATACGGGGTGCCTAATTGCAAACTCAGTTGGTCCCCAGTAGTATCAGTCCAGGAGACCCACGAGAGAGTCAAAGATTGGGGGCATGGACAGAATAAAATTAGGGGGTGCTGTAGTGTAAAGAAGGCCGTGTCCTGGGTCCGGTAGTGACTAATCTAGACAGAAGAGAAAGGCAGAAAAGGGGGCATGTTGGGGAGGGGGTTGTGAGTCTTGGGAGCTGGGAACTGGGATGGCCGGGGTTGTTTTGAGTTTTGCGCCTGTTGGTCACTAGAAGTTTCTGACATGTTACAGCCATTTGATTTTTGGCAAAGTCGCCTTTTGCCGTTTCCTTTGTCCCTGTCGTGCCCCCCCCCACCGCCCCCTCCCCGCCCTAGGCCAGCGGATTTGGGGGGGGCGCGAGGGGTTTGCTACGTGGCAGGTTTCTGGAAGGTTTCTTTATTGGCCACTAGAGGGCGCCGGTGGCACTGCGGAATTTTGGGGGGCGGGGAGGGGAGGGAGGTGGCCTTTGTTCTCTTGCTGGAGGGGGTCCGCGCGCGGGATTTACTGTGGATTCTGTTTTCATTTTCCTGAAGGGGGAGATGTGTTAAGAACCCCAGGCTGGCTGGGGAGCAGCCTACGGGCTGTGCTGTGTGCAGAGATGCCGTGATCAGAACTGGTTTTGTGACTTGGGGTGTCGTGGCTCCAGAATAGTCAGTTTTGGTTTCTGGGGTCTTGGGAAGATATGACTCGTTGGGGCAGGATGAAGAGACCATAAAAAGGATAATTACGCGCTATGAAGGGAGTCTTGAAATTCTTGTGGGGGATGAAGAAGGGAGGTGAAACTCTGGGAGGGGTCAGCGACTGGAGGCGAAGGCGGAGAGGGCGGGTGGTCCAGAGGATTTGTGGCTGGCTGTGTGATACCGTATTTTATACCATGTGTCCCGAGACCTCAGAAATGAGTGAAACCAGTGTTCTGAGAACTGGGTCTTCTTATTTTTTAATTTAAGTTATAATTGGATATACTGAAGGTCTGAGCCAGGATGAAGGTTTTTAACTCCTTAAAAGTAGACTCAAACTCTGGAAGACCCCATGGCCGGTGTTGCCTTAATGTCTTCACGTCTTTCTGGTGCGGGTTGGCTCCCTCAGTTGGAGCGGGTGGAGGGGGGGGTGCAGAAGTCTACTTGAGCGTGGGGGTGGGGGCTGTGTGATGTCCACAAGGAGACTCTGGCCTATGATGGTGGTCGTGGGGTTTAGGGGAAATGGCATCACTGTGTGATGGATTGGAGTGGGCTGTGCCCTCTCCAAGCCTGAGACCTGTTGGGCTACCCCCTTATCTTTCGCCAGCTGTGGCTCTGGCAGCTGCGGGCCGGGGGGGGGGCAGTGCCCGCGAGCCGCAGGTGGCTGTGCTGTTGGATGCTAGGCGCGTGTCGCCTGCCCCCTAGCGGTGGTGACTGTAAGTGGCGCTTGCAGGAGGTTACCCCCTCCCAGCTGCTGTGAGTTGCGCATGCGCACTTGGCTAGCACTTGCGACCTGTCAATCAAGTTATCCTTACCCCCTCCCACTCATCTTCTTTCCCTCCCATTTCTCCTCCTCCTCCCCCTCTTTTCCCTCCCCTATCTCGCTCGTCTCTTCTCCCCTCCCTCTTCCCTCTGTGTCCCTTCCTCTCTGCCCCCTCCCTCTCTCTGTCTCCTCCCTCTCTCTTTGAAAGTCCTCCCTCCCTCTCCCTGAAAGTTCCCCCTCCCTGTCTCTGTGAAAGTCCCTCCTCCTTGTCTCTCCTCCACCCCCCTCCCTCTCCCTTGACTCCCCCTCCCTCCCTCTCGGACTCCTCCCTCCCTCTCGGACTCCTCCCTCCCTCTCGGACTCCCCCCTCCCTCTCGGACTCCCCCCTCCCTCTCTCAGGCTTTTCCCCCTTCCTTTCTGACTGCCCTCCTCCCTTCTCTTTGCTGTTCCTGTACTGGCTGTTAGAGGCCATCAACGTGCTTTCTAATCTGGGCCCCTCCGTGCCTTAGGGTCTCTTCCGGATGACATCGGTGCACCTCCTTATCTACAAGGACCACCTCTGGGATGGCAGCCTGCTGCTGAGGGGCTTGCTGCTCCCCTCCACCGTACGGACCCTCCACCCCACCTTGTGGTACTTTATACACAACATGGCGGGTGGACTCCCCAAACCCTCCACCTCCCTTGCACCCACCCCAAACCCTTTAGCAATTAAAAGATAGTTTTAAATTTTTACTGTTGTTAATTGTAGTTAATTATTTTAAATAGCAATTAATAACCTAGACTTGGCGTTTAAGGTCCTTTAACCTCTAATCAATTGCAGAAGGCGCTAGAAGCGTGGATGCCAGGATCCCACCAGCCAACGGAGCAGCCACGGGTGGACCCCCCCCTCCACCGCCAGGACCAGGATGACAAAGGATCAGGACCAGAGCTCACCCACCTGCTATATACTTCTGGGCTAAAGACTTAAACCAATGCCCTAGTGAGGGGGCATTGGTCCTTAACCCCTGACCTTTGCTGTGCCTTGATGCTTGGATGTCTTCCTGTCTTTGCTTGCTTTAACGTGCCAGCGAACTGGAGTGTTTCCCTGCCCAAGGGGGGTGGCAGTCTCTGCCAACTGACCCTGTTGTTGCCCTTATGATGTCTTGGATGAAAAGACCCCTTTGGGAACTTCTCAGGAGGGGGACCTGGGCCAATAGCTTGACCAGCATCTTGCTGGCAATTCCAGGGACCCGGTGGGCTTCTGGCATGAGCATGAGTTGTGACGTTATGAAACTGAACCTCCAAGGGCGAGCCTTACCCCTTTGAGTCCTCCCCTCCTTATCTGAGGGGGTTGGGGTGATAGGAGCGACCTCCCGGGGTTGTTGTGAGAATTAAATGACACAAAAACGCCCCAGGCAGGGCAGGCAGACAGCAAAGGCCGGGTAGAAAGGCTCACTTGTCTTATTTATTCTCCAACAGCCTTCCAGCCAGCCCCGTCCACACCTGGCACCAGGTAGGGGCTCCAGCGAGGTGGGTGTGGGACTGGCTTCAGTAGGTCCCCGAGTACTGCACGTGGTGTCTTCCAGAGCACTTTCTCAGGCAGCCTCACTACTAAGGAGGATGAATTCGGTATTGATTTGCTGTTTTAAAGTGGGGTGGGCGAGAGGACCCCACTCGTAGGGTGGCTTTCATGCACATTCACCATAAAGAAGCTGAAGCTGGAGCAACCTAAGTACTTTGTCATGTTGCTGGTAAGAGAAGGGGTCAGATTGGACCCTGGGTGGCACGGTAGTTGCCCCTCAGCCCCCTGCTGCCCCAGCCCTAAAAGTCACCCTGAGGGAGCTTTTATTTCAAGTCAAACGTTTGTGACAGGTGGAGGGCCTGTTTGAAATTCTAGCTGCCTAGGTGATCTTGGGGACCTGGGTGATGCCAATCCAGGTAGCATGTGCTGGCTTCACCTCTTAAGAGCGATGTGACCTTGTATAACTTGCTTAACTTCTCCAAGTTTCAGTTGCTTTAGTGGTCTAAATAGGAAATAAAAAAGAGAAAAGAGCCACAAACCAACCCAAACACACCCACTTTTATCGACCCCACAGGCAGCTTTTCAAGACCCAACCACATAACTGCTTCCAAAGTGCTTTGTAAATTAACTGTGGAAATTGCTAGATACATAACAGCCTGAGGCTGCCCTTCCTTGTCCTCGTGTCCGGCCGTGTCCCCCTTGCAGTCAAAATAACACGCAGCCACGAGGTGCTGTGTGCGTGTGTTTGTGTCCAATAAATCAACTCCAGAATAAATCAAAACAATTTAGCCTACATTTTCCGGCGTGCCGACAGTATGTGTGGCGCAGCCAGCTGGTTATGTGCCCCCAAGATGAAGAAAACAGTCGCTTGCAAGCTAATTGGGGTCCTCACTTGACCAGGACTTTTCTTTCGTCCCCTTTTAAGCCAACCAGTTTTGTCCAGACGAGACAAACAACTCAGGCCAGCTATAGAGGAGCTCGGTTGTTGGAGACAATGCTTCTCGGGCATCTGAAAGGGGCTGATTGGATTTATGTGGCAAATTAAGGTGGAAGGGTGACTTGGAAGGTGACAAATACAGTGGGCGGAGATCTGCTTTGAGTTAATCCAGGCTATTAGGAAAGGGCCCTTTTGTCTCTCCTAGCCTGGCAGGAGCTTTCACCACTGGTTTTGACATCCTTCGTGTTCAGGACAAACCATTTATGGCCCGTGAAGTTCCCAGCCCTGGCGAGAGAGTTGAGGGGGCTGTGAGACTGAGTGCTGCCCGTGAGTAAGCAGCGAGGACTCAGCCAGCACGGGTTGTCCCCGTGCGATGCGTGACACCCTTTGGCACCCATCTGTTCATTTGATCCTCACAACACCCTGTCCTGGCTCCGACCGGCCTGCCTCCACCCTGGGAAACTGAGGCCATCCAGGGCTCAACCTGTTGGGTCCCCAACATGTGTTTGTACCCCCTTTGCCTCTTAAAAGTTTTAGGAAAGAGGTGTCCCCTGCACCGTTCCCTCTTGTCTCTGACCTTCAGTGACTCCCTCTCAATTTCGGACTCTGCGCTTTCCCTCAGCTCAGCACAGGCTCGTGGGCCTGCCCGGGTTTGTCTGTCCATACCTTCTGGCCACTACCGTCTCTCTGTTTACCTTCACAGCCCAGCTTCTCGAAAGGCCTGTCTTCACTTGCTGCCTTCACTTCTTCACCTCCAATTTCCTCTTCAACCTACTGTTCTTGACCTCTGTCCTCCGCCTAAGGCACCTGAAGGTAATGTCTTTTCTATAGCTTAACCTCTCGACACATTGCTGGCGCATGGACACAGACACGTGACCTATTCCCCTTCTTTCCATGGCTTTTTAGTCGACACATAGTTTCCACTGGCTTCCTGGAGACACTGCTCCTGGCTGCCACAATCCTGGTTTCCCCCAGGGTCTCACGTACCCAGGTCTGCCAACCTCTGGAACCTGCAGCCTTCTTACCTTGCTGTCTGAGGCACTCTAGAGTCAGACTGACCTGGGTTCAAGTCCTGACTAAACTATCTTGCACTGAGGCCTTGGGGTAGGTGAACCTTTTTCTCAGTTGCAAAATGGGTTTACAACCTTCACCTGGCAGATCAGGTGGGCTGTCCTACAGGTAACTCTTGGCACTGCTTTGAAGGGCTTGGTAATATAAATGAAGTACTCACAGAAACTCAGAATTGGAGTCAAGGTAGATTTTATTGACCCTGAGTTCCTGTGAGGAAAACCAGCACACAGAGAGGGGTGAGAGGGCAAAATTGGGAAAGAAATAGGAAGTACTAATAAAAGTAACAAAAAGTATTAAAGGTCAAAAAAAAAAAAGGAAAGGGAGAATTACAAAAAATCTACCCCAAAAATGTCTCCAGCAAAAGATTTTCTCCCATGTCAGCTTAAGCTATAAGAAATTAAACAGGAAGAAAGCTTTAAATTGATTAAGCCCTAGGACAATTCCCAGGAAGCTTTCAAATTGAGAGTCCTGGGTTTTTTTGTTTTGTTTTGTTTTTTTGAGTTTTTAACGCTTTTTCCTCAACTGGTTTCTTTTTACCTCCTGCATCCTGGTGAACTCCACTCCCCCCTCTACACCCTCTCCTTGGTGATTAAATCCCCGAGGTACATGGAGTATTCAGTGGATGAATGGCCAAGAGAACAGAGCCTTTCCCCTCCCCCCAGCTGTGTTATTCTGTTTTGTCCCCCTGTCTGCCTCCTTTTTCCCTTAATGACCACAGGGCTAATCTTGAGCCCTGTTGAAGGAAGAGGCTGCAGACATTAATGAGGTAGCTGCTGGATTCCAATAATGGTCTCATAAGGAGCCTTCTTTGTGGTGGAGCAGTACACTGATTACTATAATGAGGTGATCTGGTGTCCCCCGGGCAGGGGCCACATGGCTTCTGAAGCCACACGGCTCATTTTGGGTCCAAGTTGATACGCCAGGTTGCTTCTCATTGAAGTCTTGACCTCAGTGGGTGTCCATGGTTTGCTGGGAGCCCCTCGGCAACTTGGGGAAGTGGGCGGCAGACGGGGCAGTGTCTTTGTTTGACCCCCCACAGGCAGTTCCATTTCACTGGGTTGTCCCACAGCTGGGGGACAGGAAATGCCCTTGCAACCTGTCCCCACCTCCGAAGATCCACCTTTCTCATTTCAGGACCTCCTGAGAACATTAGAAAAACATTCCTAAGATGAACAAGTGCTAGAACATGTGGACATGCCAGGTTCAGACAAGGACAGAGGTCGTAGCTCCTCATGGCCCCCTGCTGGGCTGCTAGGGAGGAGTTCACTTTAGAAGTATAACCCACAGCCCCCAGGGGGATAGACTGCCATGTAGAAAAAATTAGGGAAAAGGGTACCAGTGGTTCAGTGACAGAGAGCGGGCTTGGCTTGACATTGGGCCAGTGTGCACCTGACGTGTGTGTGTGGGGGGGGGGGGCCCGGCCATGATGCTGAACAGATTGAGTGGAGCTTCTAGACTGAAATAGACAGAAATGCCTAGTGGTCTACTCCGAAAGTCAGCCAGTGGGACTCTTAAGGATTGTGACGATCTGTAACCAATCAGGTGCGTGCCACAGGACCAAACCAAAAACCAAACCTGTTACCCAGTGGGTTCTGACCCATAGTGACCCTACAGGTCAGAGTAGTATGCCCCACAGTTGGCGAACTCAAACAGGTTAGCAAATCTGGCACTTAACCACTGGGCCACCCGGGTTTCCTGTACAGGACCAGGGAGCGTTTTGTTCCCCTGTGGGTGGGGTCACCAGCCTGAAACAACGTAGATGAGACTGAAACTCCAGAGAGGGCCAACGGTTTGCCAAGCTTGCCCAGCAAGCAGTTCCAGTGTCAATGGAGAGAAACTTCCCTTCAGAATCCAGGCTCAGTTTGTACCCGTGTGGTCATGACTTCCCGCTTTGTTTTTTACTCATTACCCATCTTAGCTCCCCTCACTTGACCCTGTCCCAATCTGGCCACTGAACGTCCTGGAACCCTGTAGTGATGCTAGAGCAGATATGCCCCCAACGTGAAACTTGAGGGCATTGGTCCTGACTTCTGAACATTTCTCATCCCAAGGCAGATCAGTTGAGATCACTCCAGGTTGAAATGGCCAGCCCTTGCAAGACCTGCCCCACAGGAGGACTGAAGGAGACAGGAAGTGGTTGGAAAAAGAAAAGTTGAAAACTTAGGGGCTTGCTTCCATTATCAGTTGGCCAAAGGGTCTCTTGACATCATGGGACCGAACTGATGTCCTTTTCTAGTTAGTGCCACTGACTGGCACAGCACCCTGAGGAAGAGGATGCAGAGTGATGTCCAGCTAGGTGGGTTGGGGTGAAAGCCACCCCTTGGGTGAAGTCTTTTTCAAATGGCCAAAATGCGGATACACGAGACTAGGGAACAGGGATGAGGGTCGTAGACCTCTGAGGAGCTACCGTCCCCTTATGGCATGACTGGAGAATAAAATAATCCAGATACTGTTTAAACTTAAGAGTAAAAATCCCCCAGACCTCCGTCATCAAACTATCAATAAAAACCAGTCCCCCAAGCCACCATTTGGACAGAAACCTCCATGGATATTTGAGATGAAAGCCAGGGTCGAAGCCCTCATCCCACCCACCCGATTCCTGGGTCTGGTTTTTGGACCTATTTGTGATTCTTCCACCACGCAAAGCTTTGGGACCTCCCCTCATCGGTGCTTGGGACGGGGTGGAACCCCTCTGGGGTGATTCCCACACCGAATGAAACTCCCAGATCCAGCCAGGCGTGAAGCCCAGTGTAGGACACCCACACCTGCCCAAGAGCACCAGGACAGGGACGAACGACCTGCTTGAGTGTAGGGTGGCCTTCAGAATCCTCCGGGGTGCATGTGCACCCCAGATGGACTCAGTTCTTAGGTGCTTTGTACGTGGGACCTCTGAACCCACTTCTCTAGCTGGTGGGGAGCTGAGCTTGCTATGCTGACCCCCACCCCCAGAGCCTACTGGCCTACAGGGGTTCCTCATGGGGTTCTGGAGGTTGGAGGGAAGGTGGGGAGGCGGCTTAAACCGGATGGGACCAGTGAGACCAGGAAGCGTTGCCCCCTTCTGTTCCTCAGCTGTCCTCACGCCCCTGTCCCAGCATCGTCTTTCCTCCCTACTTGCCCCTCCCTTGGCTCCTCTGCCTCCTCTCACCCTGTCTCCCCCGGCTCTCTGCTCTCCCCTTCTCCCTCTGACTCCTGTCTTTGGTATCTCTGCTCCTCTGCCCGTTCTCTTTCTATTCTCCCCTTTGCTCTTCTGTCTCCACCCCCCCACCACTTTCTAACCTGGCTGGGAGCCTCCTGGATGCCCTAGGCCGCCCCCACCCCACCACTGGGTGTCCCAACACCAGACCGGGCACAAAAAGGGGCTCAGCGAGTGTATGTGGGACGTATGTTTGGACGGGCGAGTCAATGAGAAGGCCCGGCCGCGATGTGGATAGCTGGGTGCCAGCAGTGTCAGGGCGGGAGGGGGCAGCGGGCCTTGTGTCAGTGACAGGCGTGGGCAGGGCAGGGCAGGGCAGGACAGGGGTCTGCTGGCCGTGCCCTCTGTTCACTCGCTGGTCCATCCCGTCGTCCAACAGTGGATCCTCCTTGAGCAAGCCCAAGGGCCGGACCCTGGCTGGGCACCGCCACGCTAGCGCGCCCCCGATGGCCTCTGATTCCCCTGGGAGGGCAGGGGGGGTTACTCCTGCTTGGCCTCAGAAGGCAGTCGAGAGGGGCCTGCATGAGAGTGGCCTGCATGACAAGGGCCTGCATGAGGAGCCTGCACGGTGGCCTGGCCCCTAGCCTTTGGCCAATTGATCACCAGGACCTTTGGTCCTAACCTGGAGGGCTCATACCTGGGCTCATACCTGCCCGTCTCCTGGGGTTTGGCCGCCCTCCCCTCACTAACCCCCAAGTTGATATGCTGGATGTCCCCTGGCCAAGTGCCAGGGTCAGGTAGGTAGGTGCTCAGACCGTGGCACCCCTGGGCTTTGGCCAAACAGGTCTCCCTCTTGACTTGGGTCCATGACCCGTACCTGCCCTCCTCCCTCTGGTTGACTCCCTCCTTCCCTGGGGCCTAAATCAGTGTTCTTTGCCCCCAGTGCTGGGGCCTGTGGCCAGTGCAAAGGACCAGTGGTTGGGAACCTCCAGGGAGCAGCCGTGGCTTCTCCTCTGCCTGGCTGTCTGCTGCACTGCCCCAGGGCTCCTCCCTGGTTCCTTACCTCCCAGGTGGCCAGGTGAAGTCCCCACCTGGCACTCTGCTTGCTGCAAGTCTGGCTGCAGCACCCAGCCTGACTGACCGCCCTTCCCTGGGCAGAGCTTCTCAGTCCTCTGTCAAGGGTCCCAATCCTGTGGTTGCCTCTCCCTACCTGCCGCCACACACCTCCCACCCGTCACCGAATCCAAGACCACTCCTCAGCCCTAGAAGCCACCATGCCCTCCCCGCCCTCCCCGCAGCGTGGCTGTGGGCACTTAGCCAAGTTTTCAGTTGCCCCCCAGTGCTCACAGCACAGAGCCAGGCTGACATCTTTATCTCCTGAAAGCCTGTCCTCCCACAGGCTTGGATGGCCAAGGTCCCAGTGCTGGTGGACTGCAGCCTGTCCTATCCCTCCAGACCCAGAGACCCTAGTGACTCCCCCAGGTGGCACTGCCTTTAGCCCACCCAGGATCCTATGCCTGCGCCTGCGCCTGCACCCGCGCCAGCACCCTCGGGGGTGGGGGCTGGGAGGAGGGCTGACTGTCTTCTCCAGGCTGGTTTTGACTTTAGAGGGTACTCACTTCTCTTACCCTTTCCTTGTCGCTGCGCATCTCACATTTTCTCCCCCTTGAACACCTATTGCAGGCGGGATTGTGGTCTGTCCTCTGTGTGTGTGTGTCTGTGTGGCCCTCCTGGGCATGTGCCTTCAGTGTTTCTAACTCTATGGCCTTCCCCAAGGTTGGCCTCATCTTGGGCACACTGCTGGGTCAGTGGAAGAAGAGGATGGAAGAAGGCAAAGAGCACCCGAAGTGCCACCACCGGGACTCACCTTTTTCTGATGGTCACCTGGCAGCTGACGCTGAGCCTAACAGCTCTCTTAACTCCTTCCTGTACTGGGGTGAGTGTCCTACTTGCGACACCGTGGTCACTGGGGCCAGTTCACGTCTACTCGTTATTCAGGAACATCAGAGGTGAATCTGGGTGGGGGGTCATTCTCTCCAGGGGGCCCTCTTCTACAGCAGCCCCAGAGGTCTGGGGGCCAGAAGCTGCCCGGAGCAGAGATCCTCCTCATGCCGTGGGGGTCCACCCTGGCCACCTGTGCATGCTGAGGGCCAGGACGGTAAGTGGCTTGGGCCAGGCACATAGAAACCAGTTGCTGAAAAGTCTGCCATGACTCCTGGTGTCACCGTGTGTGTGACAGTTGAACCATGCTCCTAGGGCTTCGATGGCCCTTCTTCTGAGGTACCTTTGGGGGTGGACTTGAACCTCCAGCTTTTGGTCCACAGCTGAGAGAGTCAGCAAGTTGCACTGCTCAGGACCTCCACACACAGTAGATCATCGATAAAGCGGTGCTGGACAGGTTAACGAAAGGAGTCCGTGGTGGGTCTGGCTGCCTGAGCCCACCTGGGGCCACCATGGGGCTCTGACGCTGGAGTGACATTCTTCCCTGCCAGCCTCGGCCACGTCACTCCCTGTGTAGAGTCTTGGTGTCCCGCACACCAGGCTTTGCTCTTGTCCTGTACTCAAACAGTGGGTTTTGAGCAAGTCCCTTGTTAGCCTCTTTTCTTTATCGCTGAAATTGAAATGAGATGGGGATTTGTTGGTTGGTTTGTTTGTTTAAAGAAAGTCGGTAATGGTTCAGAAGCAGCAAGGGGGGAGTTGTAGCCACCCAGTGCCATTGAGAACTGACTTTTGTGTTCTTGTGGCTCTCGGAGTCAAGACTCATGAGTGGGCCCTCCAAAGCTGCGGAGGTTGTCCTGGGGTGCCCCAAACCAAACTTTGCTTGATGACTGGAGGCCATAAGTGGGGGTACTCTGGAGATCCCCATGTGGGGCCATGGACAGTGTGTGCCAGCATTGAGGTGCGGGAACCGGGGCACCAGTAGCAGCTGACATCTTGACTGACGTCCCAGGGTGAGGAGCTGGGCTGGTGTTGGGGTGGCAGTGGGCTGCTTTAGGAGTTGGCTTCCAGGGCAGGTGAGTGAAGGAATGGGTGTAGGTGGCCTCTGCGTGGTCCAGGTGGGGATGAGGAACGCCTTCAGGGTGAGGGTAAAGCAGGCCAAATTCTGTAGATACCTGCAGGGTCTCTGGTGGGCCCCCATCTCCCCCTGGGGCCTCTGGCAGAGGGAGGCTGATGGGTGGGGCCACTGTTCTGAGCTAGACCCCCTCCCCCTGGTGTATCCACCCATGGACTCAGATGCCCCTCCAGCCTATGTGTACCACCTGCCATCTAGTGGGCCAAGGGGCCTGGTCCTCCTCGGAAGACCTCTGCCCTCCTCCCCACACTGAGGATGCTCGGCCATCAACAGAGCCTGCCAAGCCAGGTTGCCCACAGGCCACACTCATCCCTAGAATTGGAAAGGATGGGAGAATTTTAAACAAATCTGTCTTGCAGGCAGAGAGGGGCCGGGGGTTGCTGTCTTTGTGCTTTCATGCCCTCGGAAGAGCTGCAGGCTGGTGGGAGGTGGGAGTGTGTGCCCAGGGCCCCCTCCAGGGAGGACTCCGCCGGGAAGGCGCTATCCTGTGACATTTACTCCGCAGTTGGCATTTGCAGAGCCACCTGCAAACACAGTGATGCAGGGAGCGGCCACACGAGAGCTTTGCAAGCGCAGGATGCTTGCCTCCGGTAGGGCTCAGGGCTTCCGAGAAAGCATGACGCTGTGGGCTTGAGCCTCAGCTTTAACATCTTTCCTTGGGGACTCTCAGGGCTCGCTGAGGGTGGGCTCGTCCAGGGGCAAAGTGGAGGTGAAGGCAAGATTGACCGGCAGAGCAGCCCAGAAGACAGTTCAGCTCGTTCTCTGGGATTAATCCACTGCCCCTGCCTTGATTTAGACTCGGGACCACTGAGCAGGGTGGAGGATGTCAGAGGAGAACTGTGCTCCACAGAGTTTTCAGGGCCTAATTTGTAGGAAGTAAGTAGCCAGACCTGTCTTCGGAGGCACCCTTGGGTGGGTGGGAATCAGCAGCCTTTTGGTTAGGGTCTGAGCGCATGTGTGCCACCAGCGCCCCTCCCTGGCTAGCCCTAGCCTGTGACAGCCCCCTGGCGCCCCTCAGCAGTGCGGGCTGGAATGGCTTCTGGCAGGGTAATAGCTCATAAGATGCTGGTGAGTGGTCTCAGGCAAACACATTTTGGGTGATGAGGTGGAAAATACATAAAAATATGTCAGCTTCTCAATGAGAGAAGTGGAAACAACATTCAATCAGGCTCACAGAACACCATCCCAGGAGTGGGAAAAAAGCCATTAAGCGTGCAATGATCATTTTTCAGAGACACTCAGATCTTTAAAAGAAAATTTATTTTGTGGTTGGATATACACGGTGACATGGAGACCCGCAGTTTCTATAGGTACAGTTTAGTGGCGCTGATGACATTTTTTGAGTTGTGCATCCATTCTCACCCTCCTGTTCTGAGTTGTTCCCCCATAAACATCAACTCACTGCCCCCTAGTTCCTAGCTAATCTTTCAAATTGGTGTTGTTAGTTTGGTTCCATAGAGATGGTTCTTGAAAGAGCACAGTACTCGAAGCAGACTTTTTTCGTTTTGCTAGTTAAGCTAAACTGTTGTTTGGCTTTAAGAAGACTTTAGGGAGTATTTGTGCTTCAAGGGTTACGGATGATCTCAGGGCAATATTTTTAGGGGTCCATCCAGCATCTGTGGCTCCAGACAGTCTAGGTGCCTTGAGAGTTGGAAATTCTGTTCTGCATTTCCCCTCTTTGATCAGGATTCTGCTATAGACTCTTTGATCAGAATGGGAAAAACTCCAGTTTTGATAGGTTGGCCAGTCAGAGCAACAGACCCTGACCAGCCAGGCAGTGAGACTGAGAAGCCCCCTATCACCTCAGTGGGAGGGGGCATCTCGGGCCATTTGTCCTTGTGCTAAACTATTCCTTGGGGTCTTTCTTGAGTCAGTGTTCTTGGGTAGACAGAGATCTCAGAGAGGGAAAGGTGGTCTTCTCCCAGAGCTGAGGGCCCCTCCTTTCCCACCTCTCTCCCTGGGGAGGGGGGGTAAGGGGTGACGGGGTAAGTGCAGCTCAGCCCCTCTGTTGATGGGAAGGAGAGTAGTGCTCCTTTGACGCCTGTCTTCTCCCACCTGTAAGTTGCCTGATGGGACTGCTTGTGGCTTCCAGCGCCCCTGACCTCTTGCTTCCTGAGTGTGAGTCAACCCCTAACTGTGTTTTCAAACACATTTCTTCAAGTAATGTCAAAACCTGGCATGACTTCAGTAGAGCAGGCATGTGTTTCTCATTCATTCATTTACATGCAGTTACGTAAATGTGGTTTTTATGAGCAGTCTGACTTCCACAAAAAAAGAAAAATTCTGCCTGCCTTTTAGGAGCTTGCTGAGGAATTTTTCCTTGAAAAGAGGGAGACAGCTTTGCACAGAACAGGATGTGCATGGCAAGATGTTAAGGTCCCAAAGGGTTAAAGGCAGTGGAGGACCCAGAGAGGGGCCTTCTCAAGCTGAGATGGACGAGGTCTGGGTGCAGGGAGCATCTTTTTCTTTTCCGGAGACAGGGATTTAACAAGTTCTGGGTCCCAGGCTAATTGTTTTTCACCTCCAGATGTGATTTTGTTGTCTGAAGTCCTGTCCCCCATCCCAAAAGAGAGAAGAGGATGGGTAGCCTGGTTTCCCATGCCTAGATCGAGTACACAGAAAGTTCTAGAAGACAGTGATCACTTTCCAAACTAGGCCATCTCAAGCTTGGTTCCCATTTCGAAAGGGAGAAATATCTGGGGTAGGGAAAGCTGTCACTGGGGTGCCTGGTTCAGACAGGGTAGTGCTAAGCCCAGGTCATCAGTGGCTTTGTGAGGCTGGATAAAGGCCATTCAGCTTTACCCTTTGGGGAGATATGAGGGAAGGGGAGCTGCAGAGGCACCCCTCTACTTGGCATGGACAAGACCAATGTTCCAGAACCAGAAAGGTAGAGATGGGGGATACTTGGGGGGCTGGCACTGCACTGCTGGCTCACCCAGGAGTCCCCGTGGAGATCATCCTCTTCTTGCTGGGAGAGCCTGAGGCCCCATGGGCCCCCTCTTCAGCCCAGTGGACCACTGAGTCCCCTCCCAGGCCCTTCTGGGCACTGTCCCAGGACAGGGCAGCAGCATGGAGAAGGGCCCCAAGTCCAGTTAGCTCCAGCAAGTGTGGGTGGACCCCTTATTTGCCACCAGGCATCTGAGATATCTTTGGGATGCCCTGGCATCCTGGGACTTCTGGCATATTCTGGGTTTTAACCACTTGCTCCAGAGGCCAGGTCCTGTGGCCAGATTCTCACTTGGCAAACGTGGTTTTTGAGCTGGACCAGTTGCAACGAGGGGGTTTCCAGGCAAATCTGCACCTGCCTTCCTAGTCCCTTCACCTCCAAGTCTTTGGCCATCCGTGGGGACCTGCAAGGGTGGGGTGTGCAGAGTGGTGGAGAGCAGGTGCTGGGTCACTGAGGCTGGTATTGGCCCCAATTCAAGGGAGGATGTGTGGGAGAGAGAAATTAATTAGGGAGAAAGGATGGTGGAGGGTATAGGCATGACTCTCTTAATTGCTCTCCGGTTTCTTTGGGCTTAAAAACAATCCAGATGGACACTTGTTAACTCCCCTACCCTGAGAGTTGGGAGAAAGGAGGCCTGCCCGCCGCCACCTTTTGCCTGACTTCTTTTTGCACTGTGAATAGGGTCTTTGGCAGGGGCTTAAGGAGGAGACTCTTAGCCTGGGAGCTCCCAGGCCCGTTTGAGATGGAAACAAAGGCAGAGACAGAAAGGAATGTGGGGGAGCCCCCTACAGAGCACGGCCACCTGGGGATAATTGGGAGAGTTGAGTGCAGATGAGATTTCCCAGGTTCTGTGAATGTGCTCTTTCAATGGACGGTGGCTTTTCTTTGGATGAAAAGAAGCGAACCTCAATTACCTTCCCCTGAAATGGATGTGTGTGTTTGTTCCCTCCGGGGGCCGACATGGGGCCCCCTCGCCGTTGTGTGTTGGGAGTGCCGGGGCTCGTATACAATGACCTGCTTAACCAGCCACCCTGTTAGCGTGACCTGGGGATGGCCATGCCCTGGGCTTTCTTTGGGCCCATTTCTCCATGAGGAGAACTGGGGGGCTGCAAACAAAACTCTGGTCAAGCCGGGCCTGATGCCCAAGAAACGGCCACATAGATAGAATGGGGCCCCAAGACGGACTTCCAGGAGAGAAAGTCAGGGATGGAGGGATGCCAGTCAATGTGGCTCAAGGCTGACCGCGCATCTGGGCTGAGTATCTGGATGGCAGCCGGGCTGTGCCTTGTGGCTTTCCGGCTTTCTCCATACTGTCCTCTGGGTGGAGGCAGACTGAGCCCTTCCAGGTTAGGGAGGGTAAGGCGGGCCAGAAATCTCTGTGCTGGTGCTGGCGTTGGGGAGGTCAAGGAGGAGGTCAGAGATGGCGCAGGGGGCAGTCCTCAGCCAGGGGTCCCTTTGGGCTGAAGGAAAAGCTCTGAGCACTCCCAGGTCCCTAACTGTCCTGGGGCTGTGGCTACTCAGAGGAAACTGAGGTAGAGCTTGGCCCCAAGAAGGAGGAGTCCCAGGCCCCAGTCTTGGCCTGAGTCTTGCTTCATCCCTAGCAGCTGATGGTCTCAGTTTCTCTGCCTGTAGATGAGGGAGAAGCCTGTCCCATAGTTAGAAGACGTCCCACAGTTAGAAGACGTCCCATAGTTAGAAGAAGCAAAGGATGTCTGTGCTGCCAAGGCCAGCTGCCTGCACCAGAGGAGAGACCGTGGTCTCCTGGGGCCTGGAGGAGGGGCAACTTCTGTCCCTCAGGACTTGCTGTAGCCTTGCTGGGAGTCAGAGGGGAGAGTTCTCAGAGGGTCATCTGGGCACAGGGTGAGGTAGCAGGTCTGGGTGGCCTTCCTGTTCAGCCTTAGCCTGGAGTGTGACCTTGGCCACTGTCTCCAGCCCTTGAGAGCCTCAATTTTCCTCTCTGGACTGGAGGTAGCTGAGGGCTCTTGAATCAGTCCTGCCAGACTGTGTCCTCCCCTCCCAGCTACCTCAGTGGCCATCTGTGGCTGGTGTGTGGCTTGATGGGTCTCCACAGTGACCACTCTTCTCCCTATTCCAGACGTGAGGAACTCAGAGGCCAGAGAGGGTTGGCACCCTGCTTGGGGGTGTGTGGCGAGTGATGGCTGGCTAGAGATGTGAAGGCTGTGACCAGCAGGCATGAGCAGTAGGTCATGGTCATGGGTCACACCCTCATCTTCTGCTTTCTGGGGACACAGAGCCTAGTGTGGGCAGCAGCTCAGTGACTGAAGCCAGCCCCATGGGGCTGTGCAGGCCTTGGTGCAGGGACTGGTGCACTGTTCTGACCAGCGGGCCACAGGCCAGGGCCTGAACCAACTTTGTAGCTGCACAGTGGTTATGGCTCCTGTGGCTTCAGCTTCAGGAGGGTGTGGCCTGGCCTCACAACCCACCCCTTGTAATTCACCTGCTGCCCTGGGCCGCCTTCTGAAACCAACACCTTTCTGAAAAAGCAGTCCAGGTGGCAACTTCTAGGAGAGCGCGTGGTCACCTGGCTGCCCATGCACCGGTCAGCCGCCGGGCTGTGTACCTGCCAGCCCCCTCTTCGTGCTCCCGTGAGGTAATCAGTAACTCTCAGAGCCCCCAATGAGGCCCGTACCCAGCTATCACCGTGGTGGGCTGGCGCTTTTGTTTTGTGACCTTGGTTGCTACAGTACCTGTGAGCTGAAATGAGAAATCGAAAAATTTCCAGCTTCAATTAGACCAGCCGGCTGCCTTTCCCAGGGTTCCCTCTGCTGCTTTATCCATTAACGGTAAACATACCAAATAGGCCCTAATTCCCTCTAATTGCCCACTCCTGAAGCAAAGAGGTGAAATTCCAGGAAGAAGCATATGTAAACATCCCCCATAGCCCGCTCTGGAAAATTAGAGGGCTGGCGGGGGCTGGTGAGGGAGGAGGGGGGCACGGGTTTCAAAAGATGTCCCAATTACCTCTCCCATTTTCATAAATGGCCCCTAATGGCCAGGCCCCGGCCTTCACAAAAGTATGGGAAATTGGCTTTGCAAAGAGCTCCGGTTTAGAGGAGAAACCACGGGAGGGTGGTCTCGACTCAACAGGTGGGCAGAATGAGATCTTAGTCAGGGCTTATTATGGGTAAGTAGCATCTATAGGCTCTATTTCTAGAAGTACAACTTTGTAGTAAATAAAAATCATGTTTTTCCATCATCCTTGGTTATAAGCATTCATAAGTCATTTGCACCCAGCACCTGCCCCATGAACTGTGTCCTGTTTGAGCCTCCAGGAAAAGTAGCTTTTCCGGTATCAAGATGTGGGGCTGGTGTATTCTAGCCTGTTGTTTGGGGGTTGTGTCCTTCATGGTCACAAGCTTGGGTCACACGTGTCTGAGGCCTTGGTGGGTGGGTGTCAGGTGAGGGGCGTGGAGGTCACGCCTCTGGATTCTGTGAGGAAGCCTGGCTGGTGTCTCCACTTGGTAGCTCCCGCCTGCAGTCCGTGGTGGTGCTCCAGCACACACCCACCCAGATCTGGGGACACGGCTTTGGAACAAAGGTACTCCCTAGCCAGGGACACATGCTAGCAGGACAGACTGAGGTCTGCATTGATTGAGGGAGGTCAGCAGCTCTGAGAGCTTCTGGGGTCCCTGCAGAAGAAACAGGGAACACACTCAGATGCCCTGCATGGCTTCTCACTTCTCTGTCCCTGTGAGGGAGCAGAATAGAACAAAACCAGTGTAATCAAGTCCTGTTGGCCTTTCTCCCCACTGGTGGTGGCAATGCCTTGGATCCTCTCGGGGTCCAGTCTACAATCCCATTAGTACCTCAAGCCCAGGATAAAGATGAGGTGCCATCCCAGTCACTTAGAAAGAATGACCTCAGATGGTACCCAGATCATAATGGGGACCTGGCACCTTTGAGAACTAAGGCCTGCCCCTTAGTTCATTGCTTCTGAGAAGGCAGTGTTTGGGGGGTGCAGGACTAGGGAAGGAAAAAGGCATTTCCCGGGAGGATTTGGAAGCTTGAGGTGTGTGCCCAGCAGTTACAGGCTGGAAAGGAGGGGTCAAGGTAGTGGGGATGAACCTGGGCAGGTAGGGCCTGGGAGGAGCCTCTTCCTACCATGGGAGTCCCGGCAGCCAGGTGGTTGACCGGACAGCAGCCATTGGTAGGAGCAGCCTGCACCAGGCGTCTCCAAGGCTTGCAACGTCCTTGCACTTAACGCCCCTGTCGCCCCCAGACCCTCCCCATGCCCCGTCCTTCCCATCAGCTGCCTCTTTCCTGGCATGCTTCCTGGTCCCTCCACCGGCCTCCCTGACCCACGATCTCCCCCCCCCCATGGTCCCGGCTAGTGCTCAAGTAAACAATGCCCAGAGAGGAAGTCTGAAAGTCACCTCTGGTGACTTCCTGTCCTGCTCCAAGCCTTGGCCCCCATCACCAGCCTCAGGGTGCACCTCAGACCATCTCTGGCCACATCTATTTACCTCCACAAGAATTCACTTAAGGTGTTTGAAAAATCAACTCACCTTAGAAATGTTGACAGTAGATGTGAATACATCCAATCAGAGGCTTAAGGTGCCTGGTCATGGTTTCTGATGGCACCCGGTCATGATGTCTCCTGGTGCCCATCTAATTTGCCTGTGATTGTTAACGTAAAGACTCTGCCTTTGCACCTCTGCAGCTATCTTGCATATGTGGCCTGTGGGTGACCAGGGTGCCATGCTTCTAGGAAACTGTCCACTGAAGCCCTGTGACCTTAACATGGCCCACAGACCTGCCCCTCCCAGGTGCCACCGACTTTTCCAGTCTCTCCCAGGGTCAGTTACCCCAGTGCCCTACACCATAGCACCTTGTTGGCATCTCTCTGTGTGTGTGTGCCATTGTGGGCTAGTCTGGGACTTTGTGCAGGGCTGCCCTGCCACCTGGGGGTCTGGGCACCCTTTTGGTGTCCAGCTTAGTTCTCTCTTGTGCAGTCGCCTACACTTTTGGGTCTCACAACACAGTGCTTTGCTCTATGGGTAACGCTGCCCCCTTGGACTCGGGCTGTTGTATCAAGAGTTATGTCCCATGGCCCTGCGTCTGTACTCGGCCATTCCATGGGTGGGGATCTCAGGTGGGTGGGTGAACACGTGAACAGGTGAACTTGGAAAGAGGCACGCTTGGTCTCAGCAATTACCGACTTGTTGGGGGTGGGGTTGGGAACCCCTGCTTTGGGCCACCCTTTCCCTGTCACCCTTGTCTACCATTATCCTCTCCTCACCGAGCTGGGTGAGGATCTATGTCAGTGACCCAAAGCTCTCTTGTTCCAGCTGCGACCATCACCCTGGACTCTGGAGCCATGGGACAGGACCTCTGGAACTGTGGGACAGGACTTCTGGACCTTCAGCCGAGCACCCTACAGCTTGAAATTGTAAGTTGCTCGAGTGTGGGGGATCATGCCTATAGTCTCACTCTGAGGGTGAGGGGCGTCCACTGGGCCACACAGTGAGATGAGCTCATGGGAGGGATTGATGAGCGCTGGCCAGCAGGCCCCTCGTGGGGAGGCTGGGCCCAGACAGTCAAGCCCAGTCTAGCCTCCACCATGGGGGCTCACGTTGTTCGATGGGGCCCAAGGCTTCCTGGGCTGTCTCTGGAGCAGAGAATTCTATAGAGTGCTTCAAGTGCATCCCCAAAGAGCATTTCTTCTTTTTCACTCCTCTAAATGAATGGCCCTTTCATTACTGAGTCTCCCCTTGGCTCTTATGCCGCAGGGCAGACTAGGATGGAAGTGCCCTTGTGAGCTGGGGGGGCCTTCAAGGGCCGAGGAGAGAACGCAGGCCAAGGGACCAGCCTCTCACATGGGCTCCAAGCTCCAATGACCTCCACTCACCCCCTTGAAATGTCTGGAAAACATAATGGACAGATTTTCTGTCTTCAAAGTTTCCGGCTAAACCTCTTCAAGTTCTTCATTGTTTGGGACTGAGACACTCAGCAATGGAATGGGTAGCTCCTTTTGTATTTGCCTTGAAAGGCCAAAATATTTTTATATTGCTGTAGACAAAGCCATCTATTTAAACTCAACTCCATGTTCTTCATTTCCCACCGGGGAGAGCGTGTACAATGTGTGTGTTTTTGTGTATTCGAGGGTCTTGAAACAGGTTTCTCATGGGGATGGCCATTCACGAGGGGTCCAGGGGGTCAGAGTGGGAAGCGCCTGCCTTGCCAAGGGGCCTAGGGAATCTGGACTGTAGTCTCAGACCTGCTCCCGGACTGACCAGGACCTGAGCCGCGGGACGGTGTGGCCACGCTGACGTGGCTTTGCCTCGCTCTGCACCTGCCATTTGTATGTCTTTCTCGACTGAACTCTGCCTACCTCGGTGGCTAACTTTATAAGACCTCAGCTATTTGTCAATGTTCTGTTTTTCTGTTTGGGATGTGGTTTTACTGGTGTTTATTACACTGTCCAAGTCAGTGGATGGGTGAATGAATGAGTGAATGAAACTAGAAGGAATAAATAAGCCAACAGTCAAGGAAGTAAGCAAGCCAGGCAGAGGGGTTATCACGCAGACCCAGGATGAGAGTGTACGGTGAGCAGGAGACTACGATGAATCCAGAGTGGATGCACCAGGAGGTCCTTGAGTAGACTGTTAAGATACTGGTTCAATAAAGAGGTAGAAAATAAGAGAGGTCCACACACGAACCAACATCAGGCCGCTGGGGGCCAAGGCATAGGCGTAATCGTGAGATTTGCCAATAAAGGAATAACCTCCCCACCCCCCAAATATGAATGAGTGAGGCATGGTGAGCCATGAGTCAAGGACAAGGTGAGCTTTCAAGGGCCATCCAAGTGAAAAGATGCAAGAAAGGCATAATAAGTGGCTTAAAAAGGAGAAAGAAAACAGAAAGAAACCAACAAACAAGAAGTTAAAAGAAGAAAGACAAGAAGAAAGGTAGAGGATGAGTCAATCTGTAAGGTGGACCATGTAGGGTTGTTATAAGCCGAGCATTAGAGAGCATTCAAATATGTGCTCTTGGAAGGGGGCGCGGAGAGGGAACTAGCAAAGAGCCCCAAGAGGAAGGTCAGAAAGAAAGAGGCCCCAGTGAATCAAAGATGAGGTACACTTTAAACAAAGTTTAAATCTAGGCACCTGAAGTCTCCACCTAAATAAATCAATGCCGAAATAAAGGAAAGCAAGCCCCAACGAGCAAAAGGATGCGCGGATGGGTGGAGGAGTGACAGACGGAGATGTGGGGGCCCTGGTGAGAAGGCAGCAGGGGGGTGTATCTCATCACCCAGCCCTGAGAGCTGAGGTCTGTTAGAAGAAAGGATACACAAACAGAGAGCAGATATCCAAATAAAAATCAGGAAGTATGGAAGAGAAAATGTACACAGAAGTAATTAATGAGTGAGTTAAGTAAATACATAAGAGAGGCAATGTTAGCAGTATGGGTGAAAGCTATCACGAGTTAATGGTGTGGTCAATCCAATTCTAAAAGCCACCCTTCTGTCAATACAGTAAGAACTATCTTAATAAGAGAAAGAGATAAGGAAGCGTGCCCGAGTGAGTGGACGGAGCAGCTGTGGCCCTGCTGGCCCCCCGATGGGGCTGCTGGAGGGTTGTTACTGAGCCCAGCTGGGCACCTGAGTTCCATAAGGGAGTGAGAAAAGAGGGAACAAGTGAAAAATCAAGGGGAGAACGTGTAAGTGAGGCACCGTGTGACAAAGGAACTGTACGGGAGCTGTCGCAAGAGAGATGCCAACTCGCTGACACAGCGACTGATTCAGTGGGCACCGTGGGTGGACCCACCAGAGAGAGTGGGGCGGACAGACGCTGAGGGCTCTGTGCAGACCCTGCCTTCTCACTGGCCGTATTCAGAGCATCTCGTTCCATTAAGAGAGAAACAAAGGCCTAGTGAAAGAAGGCAGGCAGGCAGGCAGGCAGGCAGGCAGGAAGGAAAGGAGGGGAAGGAGTGGCTGAAGAGAGGTGAGCTACGTGGGCCAGGAGTGGGTGTCTGCAGGTGACATTCAGTTCGTCAGTCCACGTAACTGAGTTCCAGAGTAAATCATACAAAAGGAGGGAGAGCGTGAAAGAGAGAGTAAATGGGAAAAATGGAAGGAAATCTAGAACTAGGAGGGAAGGATGGCAGTATACTGACAGACAGACAGACAGGCAACCCAACACCCCTGTAAGAAAGAGCCACGCTGGGAGTAAGGAGAAGGCACCGTGAGCCAAGACCAGAGATGGATGGTTTATGTTAGCACTCCTGATGCAGGTGACCCACCGCCGGAAGAAGGACCAGTTCACAGGGAAACTCTGAAAGGGAGGCCAAGGCGAGTGCCCCGCAGCTGCACGTGAGGGTTATCCAGTTAGGTCCATCTGCGATCTAGAAATATGGCTATAAATGTAGTACATAAGTAGAAAGAAAGACAGATGAGCCCGTGCATGAATGATGATAGAAAACAGGGCCAGTGCCCCCTGGGAAGAGTGTTCTAGAGGGAGCTGGGGCCCCCGATCGCCAAAAGAAGGAGAGATAGTGAGAGAGTGAAAGTGCTGGAAAGAAAGAATGAAGATGGGGAAAAAAAAGTGAAAGAGGAAACAAAAGAGTAAAAATGATAATAAATCAGCTTGTCAAATAATAACCTTTTAAGATAGAATTGACTTAGCTCAGGTTTTCTTGATTTATTCATGTCTGTGGTCCTGAAGCTTATAAAGAATAATAATAAATAATAACACAAGTGAAAGACTCGAGTTTCATAGCAATACAAGAGATGGAAAAAATTAGAGAAGGAAAGATGTAGGAAAATAAATGACAGTAGTGATACAGAAGAAAGGGCACTCACGGATTAAGTACTTAATGATCATAATATGACTTTTTACTAAATATAATAAGTTGTAGAACTTGAAGTCTATCGATAAAAGAACAAGTATCTGAAAAGGAGAGGAATAAAGATGAATGGATGCAGAAATGACTATGAATGAATGAATAAATGAGAAATCAGAGTTTTAATACGTTCAGTTCTATACCTGCAGCTCCTACAAATAAAAGGATGCAAAAAAGAGAAAGAAAGAAAGGAGGAACTACAGAAAATTGTGACTAGATGTATCTAGGCATTCAACGTACACTGGCTAAATAAATACATAAAGCTGTGAGAGAGAAGGTCATGTTTGATCAAAAAAATGAGAGCCTATCGTGTGTCGAAAATAGGGTTAATCTGAAAATGGGCACCTGAGGTGGTTAAATCTTAAACCAAATCCCCAAGAGCAGGAGTTAGTGAACAAAAGCAAGCCACACTCCTACCACAGCTGAGGAGGCTTGGTAAGCCACAGATTACAGTTAATCCACTTGAGAGTGCCTGGGGTCCCTAAATAAAAGAATAAATATTGAAATAGAAGGGCAACAGAAAGAATGGCCAGATGCGTGAATAACTGAGTTTGAAGTGGAAATGTCCAGGACAGCCAGAGCTTGGGACATGGGATATTCATTTGTCCCATGCACTCTGGGCACGTGGGTTCTGCTTGAGTGCCAAGTTAAAGAAAGTCTCCAAAAGGGCGATGGGAGGGGAGGGGAGCGAACCCCTGCCACTGAATCGATTCTGGCTCATAATGACCCCTGTAGGACAGAGTGGAGCTGCCCTATAGTTTCCAAGGAGCGCCTGGCAGATTTGAACTGCCAACCTTTTGGTAAAGGAGAGGTAAAATGAAATGAATGAAAGAGAAAAGGGAAAAACCATGAAAAGGTAACCTAATTTGTGGGTGTATCTGTAAGACAGGGCTTGTTAGGGTCAGCAAGGAAGGTCATTGTTTATCCCAAAATTGATGAGATAGTCCAAACCAAAGCCCACATTCGCTGGGGGAGGGAAAGTAACAAAACAGGCACATATACACCGGCACGTAGGCACGCAGACATACACAAAAGAAGAAAGGAAAGGTAACAACCAAAGTGATAAATGAATATGTAAGAGAGGTTTCCTGAACGTGGATTATTGTTTTAACAGGTACTCTTTAGGTAGATAAATCTGGCCCGAAGACCAGGGTGCACCGTCCACTATTATCATCCACATACGTGCAGCCGAGGTCCCCAAATAAAAGACCCCAGACCTAAATGCAAAAGGTGGCCCGTACAGGGAAAGAAATACAGCCAACGCAAATACACAGACCAGGGATGTTTACTTTGACTAATACAGTTGCAGGTGCCAAGGAGACCAATAAATGAAAGAATACCCCAAAGGAGAAAGGAGGAATAAATGAGAGAGAGAGTGACTGACTGATGAGAAATCACGCCTTACAGACCAGGGAGGAGGGGATTTGCATGTGGGATTCTGGTACATAATTCTGTGTGTCTGAGTTTACAAGAATGAGAAAAGGCAAAGAGTGAAAAGAAAAGAGAAAGACAAAATTAAGAATGGAAGGAATGAGAAATAAAAATAATATATGAATAAATAATGAAGACTGTGAAGGGAAGTCTTTGTGAAGGGTTGTGGCACATTGAAAGCAGTGCTGTTGCAGTTTGTAGATTACATCACATCCAAGTGATGGATGAACTGGTGAGGGGAAGGAAGGGAGGAAGGAGGGAGGGAGGAGGGAAGAAGGGTCGGAGGGGGGAGGGAGGGAAGGAGGGGAGGCTTCCCATGCCCCGGCCCGCCAGTGAAGTGGTTCCCAGGGACAGAGGCTCTTGGTATGTCCTGTGCTTGTTAGATGCATTCGTCCTGGCAAGGAGGCACTGGTTCAGGAGGACCTGACCTTGGAGTGCCACTACCATGTCCTGGCTGTGTGGGCCATTTCACTTCATCTCTGTCATCCTCAGTCTCTCCATATGCAATCCTGGAATGGCATCGGCTCCTTGCTTGGACAGACGGTGGGGATACACGTTCTCATCCCTGTTGGCAATGTCCTATCTGAAGCTCTGGACAGGAGGGACGGGCTCAGGCCGGGTCCTGCAGAAGGTTGCATGAACATGGGTTGTTAAGCCAGGTGGGCATCTGAGCCCCTCCTTGGGCAAGGGTCACCTGTGAGCTCCCTGTGAGGGAGACTTTTCCCGCCAGGGGGCAGCAGAGGGCAAAGGAGTAGAAGGCACTGGGAAAAGTGGGGGCGCCCTGTGCTCCATCCTAGGGGTGGTGCCCAGTAGCATCCAGGGTCCATGCATAGGCAAGACAGGCCAGACAGTGGCCAAGAGAGTCCATGCAGGGTGACCTAATGAAGGGACCCAGTGGAGGCTCTAGGTACCAGGAGGCTGACAACCAGAAACCTTGTTCCTGCAACTTTCTGACATGTGTCCCACTGTCCATCAGCCCAGTACCTGATGGGTGGGTGCATCTCAGCCCCCTTTGCAGAAATGGTCTCGGGTCCTGGCCCCTGGACAAGGCATCCCCAAAGCCCGTTTCAAGGCCTCTCTGTCTTCCCGACTGTCTTATGGTGTATTCTGTACTTTGATGAAAAGGCGCCTTTGTACTGTGTTGAAGCTGTTTTTCCTTGTTTGACCCACCCTCCCGGGGGTCGTGGGGGCAGATCCAGAGAGTTGTTCATACTGACCCCAACCCCAGGGACTCAGTGGTCTGTCTGAGTCTCCTTCCCCTGTAAGTGGACAGGGTTTATATAGTTGTGTGTTGTGTACCTGTGTCTGTCTGTAACAGTGAGAACCAGATGCCCTTTCCACATCTGTACTCCTATTTGGCACATTAAAAAAAAAGATAAAAAGAAAGAAAAGCTGGACGCTTCCTGAGTACCCTGAGCAGGGAGGAGTGTGGCTTGGCGGGGACTCAGGATACGTGGAAGTGAGCACACAGGGGACCAGAGGAGTTGGGGTGGGGTAGTGGGTTTGCATTTTGTCTCATCAGCAGTTGGAGACTCAGGGACCTTTTGTAGGGGTGAGCATGTGAGGTCAGGCTTGGATGAGCCTCTGTGGAATGAATGGCTCATGGTCAGTGAGTTGGGAGGGGAATGGCCAGGCTCCTGCTCAGGTGGGACAGAGGCTCTAGTCCAGGACAGGTAACATTGAAGGTGGGGGCATGGGACTCAAAGTGATAGGCTTTGTAGACAGAGTGCAAGATGGGTGGGGGGAGAGCCCTAGGGGCGGGGAGCGGTTTCCTCTGCTCCTAGCCCATGCAGCTGAAGGGACAGCAGCAGCATGTCCAATGCTGGAGAATACAGAATCCAAGCCACGCCCTGTGCCTCCAGCACCACATGTCCAGGCCTCTGTGAGTAGGACCACTGGGTCCCCAACTGAGTGCTGGGGCCCCAGAGCTCTGCTCTCCTCTGGGTTTAGAACCTATAGGCTTTGGGCTTTCCTGGCCAGCCTGGGGCCCAGGGATAGTAATGTGGGGTCCATGCAGAGTCACTAACCAGTCCAGTGTCAACATGGGGATGACTGATGGAGCAGGTGGGGCTCAGGCCAAGATGAGACTGGGGGGTCTTTGCAAGGACAGGTGTTGTGGTTGTTGATAGGTTACTATGGCTCAGGGTAGAACAGAGAGAAAGAGGGTCACAACCGTGGGTCATATGGCAACAGTGGAGGAGAAGGGGACGGTTGGCGGGACAGAGGCAGACCCCCAAGAGGGCCTTCTGCCACCAGCCAGGGGGCCGTCCAGGATGACATTAGGCCAATGGGAGGGGCCCCAGGGCAGCCCTAGGAGGTGAGGGTATTTGGGTGCTGGTGTGTTGGGGTGTTTGGATCTGGACTGTTAGAGGCTGTGACTCCTGAAAGTGTCAGACGTGGGTCTTAGGGTCTTTAGACCCAGGTTAGTGTTCCTGATGGCTGATGAGGGGGTTGCCATTCTGTGTGTATCTCCTACCTGGTCTCTCTGTGCCCTCCCTACAAGGTCCACATGGAGTCCCCGTGCTCCTCCCTGACCAAGGTCCCTCTGGAATGTGCCCTTCTCTTGAATTTTTTAACAGCCAGGCCACATCTAGTCTCTTGAATCTGACATTCACAGGAGCCCCCCATTCAAATCTCCCCTTCTCCTGCTGACACCAGGAGATAGAGCTCTCCTGGAACCTCCCCCACGACTCCTAGCCTCCTCCTGTGGAAGTTTGGCCTCAGGGAGGGGTGGGCCTATGGCCCTGTGTGGCTGATGTCAGGCTGTGGAGAGCCCATGACTTAGAGCAGGAGGAAGCGCCCTACATGACTGTCACCCCAACATGTCACTCGTCTTTCTTTTTCCCCTTCACGTTCTTTCCTGTGAGTGGACTTTTTCATGAACATCCTTTTATGTTTGTTTGTTTTAAATTCTGAGCATCCTTTTTTTTTTTTTCTTTTTTAACCACTTCTGCTTACCACATCTACTTGCACATCTCATCTTAGCCAACTCATGGCTGCCAAGGGCAGTTGGCTTTGTTCTGTGGTCTTCATCACCTCTCCGGCTGCCTTTTGTCCCATTGAATGGCTAGGCCATCGTTCACAAAACCCTTCTGCTATTGTTTTGCATAAATCTTTTTATTTGGGGGCCTTAAAAATGATGCCACAGCTCATGGCTTAGCACACCCACTTTTTTTTTTCTCCTGCTTACAATTCTTTCCTTTTATCTGAAAACTATGATTGCTTCATGACATGCCAGTTTCTCCTGCTAGACTGTGAGCCCCTGCAGGGCCAGGAGCTTGCTGAGTTGATCTTTGTATTTCCAATGCTAGCAGACTGTAAATAAATGTTTGTTCGTTGAGGAGATGCAAGGAGAGATATGAAAGTGTGAGCGAGAGGAGAGTGGTTGGCTGATGGGTGAGAGGACGGAAGGATGAAGGAGAGAAAGCTGGGTGGAGGAATGAGTGGGCTGGTGAATGGGTGAATGAAATTCCTAGGAATAAACTTCTTAATTGCAAGGTCAGAGATCTTTGTGAGAATTATTGACTAATGTCAGAAGGCATCTAGCATTTTATAACATCTGGCAGTGTATTAGCATTTTATTAAGACAGACTTAGTTGACCTCTGTTAGAAATGGATTTCGGTCGTTTTAACTCCCCTTGCTTGGATTGTTAATGAGAGTTGAACATTTTCACACATGTTTGTTAATGAACTGTATTTCCTTTTCTGTGAACTGTTTGTCCATGTTCATGGGGTCCTAGCTTTGGGAAGGGACTGTTGGGGGACAGAACAAGCATCCTTGGGATGCAGTGAGCACCCTGTCTTTGGAGAAATCCAAGGGCAGGCCAGGCAGCCACTTAGCAAGAATATTTTTAGGGGGCTTTAGAAAGTTGGTGTATGATTGGCCAAGATGACCTTTTGGGTCTACTTGACTTTAGGGCTTTGCTTCTTGGGAAACAACGGGTGGGGACCAGGACACTTTCCATTTTGCAGCCCAGGACATTTCAAGTTGTGTACACTGGGTGTGCACGTGTGCACAGGATTTATAAATGCTCTTCTTGCACCCTCTGTGATCCTCTGTGGGACAGGAATCTCTCTTTGAACTCCCAAAGACCAGATGACCGTTCCTAGGACCTTATCTAGTTAATTGGCCAACTTCTCATTGACCAACTCCCTCAGTAGATCTTGAGGAAGCTGGCCCCCCTGGGCCACCTTTCCCCACCTCTAATGGCACACAGCAACAACAGTAAGAAAGGGATTTGGGAGAGATGACCTCCTGGCCCTTTGTTCTTCTAGTGTTGTGGGATCTGTGAGCCAGTGTCCCCAAAGCCCAGCCTCAGTAAATCACCTACATGGTGGTCTTTTGAGTCTATGTGATGACTGGAACCTTTGGGTCCTGATGAATCCTCCTTCAATTGGGCCAGTTAAGTTCAGTGATCCCCAGAGCAGAGCAGACCCCATGCGCCCCCCCAATTGGCCACCACTCAAAGCTCAGCCACAGTCTTTAGGGAGGGAACATAACACAGGGGGCCAGTTCCACAGAAGGCCTGTCCCTGCTTTCCAGGACACCCTCCTGTCTGGGCAGAGAGCGTCTTTGTCACCCCAGTCTCTCTACTATAGCACTGAGTCCTGTCTGCCTGAATCAGTTGCTCATCCGTGTGACCATCTCTGCATCGACGCTTGGGAAGCCCACGATTATTTTGACATGACTATGCCATTCCTCCATCCATGCATTTGACAAACATTTCTTGACCTGGTGCTTCTAGCCTCTCCCTTTTGGTGAAAGCAAACCTTTTTGTTCTGGGCGGGCTGTTCGGCGCCATGGGCTGCGCTCATGAAGCGAACACCCCCGTCTGTGGCTTCCTCCTCCAGAGTCACTGCGCTAAGCACGTCCCAGCTGGAAATCACCCTGCCACCATCACTCACACGCTCCTTCCTCTCCCATGATGCTCCCAGGCATCCCACACTGCAGCCATGCTCCAGGGTGAAGGTCCCAGGGTGGCTGGGGCTGGACCCTTTCATCCAGGAGTGGAGCCACCTTCCCCAGACCTCCCCTGCCTGGTGCCTGGTCCCGGCCATGAGCTTTGCCTTCTGCCTGACAGCTTCCTCCCTTGGACGGCAGTGGTTGCAACTCATCCGTTCCTTCCTGCAATCATTCATTCACTCACAGTCCACAAACATTGTTCAGAATTAGCTAGTGCTATGCTAGAGCTGGGTCTCAGAACCAGTGCCCCTTCTTGTTTGAGGAAGGAGAGCTCTGCCTGTTTGCATGGGGCCATTGCGGCGTGTCAGGGCCAGGTGAGATTCTCAGTGCAGCTCAGAGCTGCAGAGCCGAGTTGTCTTGAAAGTTTGATTGCCCTCTCCAACTTGGTTCCTTCCAAATCTTGGCTGTTCAGTAATCAGCAAACTGTTTTCCCCTGGGGCTCAGAAATCAGAGTCCGTTTCCTTAAGAGGCCACGATGAGAGCTGGGGACACTGGTGATGAGCGACTGATTTGGAAGGGCGCAGGCTCTCAAGTCATTAGAACACCCTCATCTTGCAGCTCAGGCCATCCTAGAGCCATTCCTGTCCCTTTTGAGTGTATTGAATGTTCAGCTCTATTTAAGGGAAACTGGGGAGATGATTGCTCATGTGGGCGCCGGCTCTGCAGGGAACTGTCTTGTTAGCAGACTCGGTGGCCCAGGCACGTGAACGCTGTGCACACCCTCGAGGTGGCCTGGGCAGCTGATGCTAGCTCGCTGTGGCCTCCATGGCTTGCAGTGTCCTTCCAGGGGCTCTAACAAGAAGTCAGAATTGCCCATCTTGGAGAGGAAGTATAGGGGCCAAAGCCAGGCCCCTTGACCTGGACAAACGTGTGTGCCTTGAACTCACTGTGAGAGCTTGCGTCTGTGGTTTGTTTTGGTCGGGGGGACCACACACCCACCTCGCAGGGCTGTTGTGAGGACGAATGTAACCACGATTTTAAACTGCTTTCTAAAGAGTGGTGTGCGTGCCCCAGGGGGGGTGGGAGGGGCAGTGGGCACCCAGGCCAGGAAGGACAGCCTGACCTAGGCAGCTAAGTAGGAAAGTCCTTTTCCTAAACCAGTCGGGGCGTATACTGCGGAGTGCTCAATGTGCACGCTATATTGGAATGACCTCAGAGTCATTTTGGAAGGGACGTTCATGCTCAGGGTCGGGGGGACCCTTTAGGAAACGCCCTTGGACACCCCTCCCGGGGTACGCATCCATGCTGTATTCTGTGATAGCTGGAAATGCTTGGTGTCACCTTGTGATTGTGGTGCAGTGCTTGACACTGTCTGGCCTGTGGGCGGCACTTAAAACATATGTCCCCCTATATGCCCCCCCCAAAACATTCGGTTCCAGCAGCAAAGGCGCTGCACATTCTCCCCCGCCACGTCCTCTCTCTCCTGACAACATCTAGGGATCAATTGCTGGCATCTTGGTGCCTAGCACAGTGCCTGGACAGTGGTAGGGGCTCACCTTCCCTTTTTATGGGATGACTGGATGGCTGGGTGGTTGGGTGTAGGGATGGATGGATGAGAATGGATGGACGACACAATTGTAAGAAGATGCAAGTGGTGACATTTATAACCTTTACTAAGAGATTGTATTTTGCTCACAATTAACCTGTTAGCAGTTGTTGTATTGTATTCTGTGGACTTGTGTATGACATGTGTGGTTGAAACACCAGAATTTTTGTTTGTGGTGTCCTGCCCTGCAGCTTGAGCTGCTTTGGGTCAGAAAGCGCATAGGCTTGTGGAACCCGGTGGGACCCCAGGGTCACTTTCTAAGTGCCCAGTGCTGGCCTGCCATTTCACCTCTCTGACCCTCAGTCTCCATTTCTTAGGCCACGGTAACATGAAGCCTACCTCACAGGGTTGTTGTGAGGGCCGAGGGCTGGGTACAGTGTATGGCGCAGCATCGCCATGGTTGGCTCAAATAGAGAGTGGGCTTATGTTGGAGGCTGTCTTGGGCACACTGGTGGTGCTTTTGCTGGTTTCAAATGAATAAAAATGTCACCTTTGAGTTTGTGCTAAGACTGTGTTTCCAGCAGTCAGTGGGATGCCTAGGATGCTGATGGGTGGAAGGTTCTGAGAGTTTTTAGTGAGATTGGTCCAGGATAAATATCTGTTTGATTGATGAGTGACGGTCTGCTTTTCCTCTGGGGCTGGTGCACTCCACACCTCTGCTGCTTCTCGCGCTCAGGTTGCAGCTAGCTGGTGCACTGGGCTTTGGGTTTGCTGTGTGTTGACATTAGGAGAGCCAGTCTGCTTTGAGGGGTCCCCAGACAGATGTGTGCCAGCTAAGGAGCAAGAATAGGGTGCCATGGAGGCAAGGTGAGGAAGGCTGCTATGGAGCATTTTTTGATGAACTACTGTGCCTCTTCCTGTCCTTTAGTAGGGATTTCCTTTTTTTTCCTCCTTTCAGCCTCCTGGGGGTTTTACATATAGTACTTCCTGCTGTAGCTTGTGCTGTGTCTGTGGGTGAGGGGTTTGAGCCCATTTTACAGATGAGTAAGTTGAGGATTAGGGACAGCTGGGTATCAGAGCCAGAATTGAAGGGTCTTGTGGAGAAACTAGTGCCCTTTTGAGCCCTGCTTGGCCTGCTCCTACCCATACTGCAGCAGGTATACTCTGGGTGGCCCCTACTGTGCACCCCAAGTCCTCTGAGCAGACAGCATAGGGTGACTAGGAGAGGTCAGGCTCAAAGCTCAGTTAGGTCCCAGGAACTTGACTGTGTGAGATAAAATACTGCCACTGCTCTGGCACAGTCTCAGGAGACGTTTCAGACTGCGGATATCATGTGAGTACTGAGCACTGACTGGCATTCAGGAGGCAGGGTTCTGCTCAGACACCCCAGATTCCCTCTGCAGAACCTCAACAAGGTCCCAGCAGTGGGAGTTTGGGCTGGGTGCTCTTCCTAGCTGGCCAGGGGGTGACACAGTCTTTCCTAACCAAGTGGTCAGCCTTGACTGGCCTTCATGGCCTAGCTGCTGTCACCTGGTACTTCTTGTGCTGCCTGGGCTTTGGCTGGGGTGTCTGGACTGCACTTCTGCCTCCTGCTGGAGCCCTGCACAGGTGCCTGGCTCTCCCACCCCATGGCCTTTGCCGAGGAGCTGTTGGAGTGTAGGCTGCAGGAGTTGCTCCATGTCCACCCTGAGCTCTTGAGAACATTCTGGAAGCAAAACAGCCTTCCTGGATCTTCTCAAGGGCCCTGCAGTAAGGACAAGCAGGGGCTTCCCCCTGGGTTGTGACTCTGTGCTCAGGTGACTTTTTCCCTGATAGGTCTCAAGGGCCCTCACAGGAAAGGGATGTTCTCAGATTGGGTGCCCCATGTGTTTATGCCCATGTCTCTTTGAAGGGGTCAGGGCTGGGGGTCAGGGCTGGAGGTCAGGGCTGGGTTTCTCGGTCCTAGGGACAGATGGAAAGGGGCAGTCTGTGAGGTCAAGGCTAAGGGTGAGCTGGCCCTGGGACGTGGGCCACTAGCCCCATCACAGCCTTGCTTTCTACACCAGTAGGGACCTAATAGATGCCCAGTGACAGGAAGGGAGGAATTTTAAATGGCTGGGAGGAGCCAAGATGACTGGCTGCCATGTGCATTGACTTTACACCTTTCTCTTTAAGGGAAACATGCATATCTCTGCAAAGACTCTTCAGGGGGGAACCTGGGGATCCCTGGAGATTTGTATCCAGAGCACAATTTCATCCAGGATGCATGGGCTTATTCGTGGTATAGCCCAGGTGACTGCTGATAAGGTAGCATTTGGCATTTCCCATCAGAGGGCCATCCTGGCTGTGGCTTTGCCTGCTCTGAGGCTGGCCATGGACCCCAGAAGACCTTTCTCTGGGGAAAGGGGAAGGTTCTGCACCTGAAAAGTCTTTGTTGCCCACTGTTGGTGATGATTCTCAGTGACTGGTGAAGTCTGGATGTGGCTTTGAGCAGGAGGCAAGCTGGGGCGGGGAGGTGGCCTTGGACCCTAAACCTTGGTTCCTTCCATTATACTCACCCACGGAGAGAATAGGCCCAGGGTAGTGAGCTTTGAGGGTCTTGTTGATTTGGGTTCTAGTCTTGGTGGTGCTGTTTGTCACACCAAAGCTCTCCTCCTACCTGTAAAAACGGGCGTAATGATTAAGCCCACACAGGGGACAGTGGTGAAAGGTAAAGGTGCTGGGCTCTGGGCTGCGGCCCAGTGATGCCCACTGGCACCCTCAGCTGGCACCTGAGCATCAAGGTCTGGGTTGGAGGCCACCCTAGCCCTGACTCACAGGGCAGCCCCGGGCACATTTGTGTACCTTTAACCCAGGGGCGGTCACACCTGCCTGGCATGCTTGTTATGGGGCTCAGTGAGATTCTTTCTGTGACAATACGTGCCTTGTGACCTTGTTCATATGTGTCCTTGCCCCTTACCCTCCTGGTGACCTGGGTGTCAAGAAAGCCCTGCGCTCACTAGACTCCTGGTTGTCCTTGTGAACACTGGCCAGGGTGGAGGGCATCGAGGGAAGCACCTAGCCAGCTCCAGGAGACAAGGGTGGGGGGTGGTGTCAGTTTCTTAAATTGAGAGAGAGTCAGGGGGCAGTGGGATGGGGGAGGCTGAGGAAAAGTGGGAGGCTTGGAATCCAGTTTTAGAAACTCTAGAAAAGGAGATACTTTGAGGACAAATTGGTCTAATTGGTAATGAGTTGTGGAGGAGAGCTGGAGGTCATGTTTGGAAAAGCCCCAAGTTCTAGAAAGTTCTAAGTTGATGAGGTGAGTTGAACCAGAGGTGACTAGGCAGCAGGAGGGGCACTGGGGCCAGAGCTGTGCTTCTGGAAGTCTTTGGGTCGGGGGGCTGGAGGTGGCTTTTGGGATGCCTGGTGTTGAGCGGAGTGAGCAAGGTAGACCGGGCAGGACTGGTGACTCGGTGCTTCCCTCTCCCCACAATGGCAGCTTAAGAGTGGGACAATCTCCCCTAAATGCCCTGGTCTCCTCAGTGCAGAGGCCTCTGCTTCCCTTCTCATCTTCCCCGGACCTACCTGTCTGCGTGTGAACCCTTATACACCTGTGAGGCCAGGAGCAGGTGGCCTCCGTCTGTGACTGTGTCTCTGTCAGCCTCCACAGCCATGGACAGGCTGGAGCTAAAGACTGTCGGCTGCAGAACTGGGGCCCCCCCTGCGAGGAGGGGCACCCCCTCACTGGTGTCTCCTCTACACGCACTCCTGACCGATGGACTGAGCTGACCTTAGGGTCAGATGGACGGGCAGCCTTGACCCCTTCCCCTCAGTTACCCTGAGACCTTGGGGGACCTGTTGACCCTCCAGGGTCTGAGTCTGTGTGTGACTCGGACACCTACCTCACAGGGTTGTTGTGAGGGACACTGTGAAGCAGCCGGAAGTGTCTGGCCCGGCCTGGCATGGTGTGCGCTCTCAATAAATGTGTTTCTTGCCTTAACAAAAGCAGTGATGGGTATGGCTACTACTGTGAGGAAAGTGAATGTTGGATGTCCTATCTCGTTGGTGTGTCCCTTACCTTGGGTGGTGGTTCGGGCCGTGGAATGTCAGTGGGTTGTGCGGGAAGGTGACAAGTGAAACCAGCCCAAACCCTAAAGAAGCTGCTTGGCCCTCACCCACTGGGCAAAGTGGAGCTGAGGAGGTTCTGAGGCTGGTCTCCTTCTTCTCCTGGACTGGAGAACTAGCTTCTTCTCAGAAAGCAGGAGGTGGAGGATGTCTAGCTTTGGAGGCCAAAAGGGGAAGCTTTTCCAGGGCTGTGCTCTCTCTCTGCCTCCTCCATACCCTCCAGGGCCTGCCAAGGGCTGGGCCCTGGCACTGGTCATGCTTGGCCTGGTGTGGAGTGGACAGTCTAGGGGTCTTGCCTGGCTGGGACACTGGGCCAACCCTCATTCAACTGCCTGTGTGTTGAGCACCAATTCTGTGTGGGGCCTGGGTGGGCCCAGAGGTGTTGCCTTGGTCCTGCCTGTGCCGAGCAGGTGGGGACCTCACAGCCACGTAATGGTGCTTTTGTCCATATGACCAGGCAGAGGAAAGTCAGACTGTTGGTAAGCAGCATCTGGCTGGGGCTCCTGGGGGCCGTGGGAGCAGGAGATGCCACGGAGTGGGGTCTAGATGGAGTCCTGAAGGCAATGTAGCTTGATTTGCTGGAGCAGAGGAGATGGCCACGCCTTCAGCAGGGAAGGGCTACTGTCGTCGCCAGCTCCTCCTCTTCGTCCTCCCTCCTTTTCTCTTTTCCTTCCTCCTCCTCCTCCTCCTTCTGACAAGGAGGTACCTCAGGAGAGCTGGAGGCCAGTCCAGCTGTGAGTGGGCTGGGCTCAGTGTAGCCCCCTTTGGTGAGAGGAAAGCAAGCCACACCCTTGAAAAATCATGGTGACAACTCAGCCAAGGAGCCCTGGACACAGCCCCCGAGTGAGACAAGACACAGTGACGGCCCTGGGTGTGGTCCAGGAGAAGCAAAATGAGGAGGAGACGACACTCGTGGTGAACTCCACCGAGAGGATCCAAGACTCCAGAGCCAAGAGGGAATTGAGAGCCCAAGAAGGTTCTGGCATGTGAGTTGCAGCTCTAGCCTCTGATGAAGCTCACGCAGCTGGAGTGTGGTTCTCCCTGATGTCCAGACTTGAGAGCTAAGTTACAGTGTCTGATGAAGCTGAAGTGTCCAGAATGAGGGTCTTTCATGTTCCAGAGCCCAAACCTCAACTCCAGTCTCTGATGAAGCTCAAGTGTCTAGATGAGTGTCCACTTGACGTTCCAGTCTCTGATGAAGTTCAGATCTCTCGCTTGGTGTTCTAGAGCTGAGACATCTGCTCTGGGCTCTACTGAACCTCAAGAGTTGAGAATCGGGGTTCCTTCTTTTTGTTTCAGAGCTGTGACTTTGGCTTTAGCCTCTGATGACACTCAAGTGTTCAAATGAGGTCAATCTCAATGTTCCAGAGCCAAAGCTTCAGCTGCAGCCTCTGATGATGTTCAAATGTCCAGCTGAGTGTCCTCCAATATTCAAAGTTAGAACTTGAGCTCCAGTCATTGTTGAAGCTTCAGAGTACAGAATAAGGGCTCCCCTCTTCATGTTCCAGATCCAGAACTTCAGCTTTATCATCTGGAATGACAGTCCCTTTGATTTTATAGAGCTGGGACTTTAAATCCAGCCTCTGACAAAGCTCAGATGTCCAGAATGAAGGTCCTTCCAAGTTCTAGAGCTTGAACATTAGCTCCACTCTCTGACAAAGCTCAGACATCCAGAATGAGGGTTCCCTTGGATGTTCCAGGGTCAAGACCTCAGCTTCAGCCTCTGACGAACCTCAGATATCCAGAATGAAGGTCCTTTCAAGTTCTGGAGCTGGGACATTAGCTCCAGTCTCTGACAAAGCTCAGACATCCAGAATGAGGGTTCTCCTGGATGTTCCAGAGTCAAGACCTCAGCTTCAGCCTCTGACAAAGCTCAGATGTCCAAAATGAAGGTCCTTTCAAGTTCTAGAGCTGGGACATTAGCTCCAGTCTCTGACAAAGCTCAGACATCCAGAATGAGGGTTCCCCTGGATGTTCCAGAGTCAAGACCTCAGCTTTAGCTTCTGTTGAATCTCAGCTGTCCAGAATGAGTGTTTCTCTGATGTTCTGGAGCAGGGACTTTAACTCCAGCCTCTGATGAAGCTCAGACATCCAACCTGAGGGTCCTTCATGATATTCCAGAGCCAGGACCTCAGTTGCAGCCTCTGACAAAGCTCCTATGTCCAGATGAGAGTCTCCTTGATGGTCTGGAGCCAGGACTTTTAACTCCAGCCTCTGATGAAGGTCAGTCAATGAATGAGGGTCTTTCTTGAAGTTCCAGAGCCAAGATCTCAGCTCCAGCCTCTGACACAGCTCAGATGTTTGCAATGAGGGTCCTTTTGATGTTCTAGAGCCCAGACTTTAACTTCAGCCTCTGGTAAAGCTCAGACATCCAGGATGAGGGTCCCCTTGATGTTCCAGAGTCAAGACCTCAGCTTCAGCCTCAAACACAGCTCAGATGTCCAGAATGAAGATCCTTTTGATATTCCAGAGCCAGGACTTTAGCATCTGGGTGAAGCTCAAACATCCAAAAAGAGGGTCGCCCTTGATGTTCCAGAGCCAAGACCTCAGCTCCAGCCTCTCACGAAATTGAGATGTCCAGAATGGGGTCCCTTTGATGTTTTAAAGCCAGGACTTTATCTCCAGCCTCTGTTGAAGCTCAGACATACAAAATGAGGGACCCCCTTGATGTTCCAGAGTGAAGACCTCAACACCAGCTTCTGGTGAAGCTCAAGTGTCCAGAATGAGGCCCTACTGGTGTTCCAGAATGTGGACTTTAGTTCTAGCCTCTGATGAACCTCAGTGGCCCAGAGTGAAGTCTTTTTGCTGTTCTAGAGCTGGGACTTTAGCTCTAGCCTCTGACGAAGCTCAGTTGTCCAGGATGACGGTCCCCTGATGTTCTAGAGCTGGGACTTCGGCTCCAGCTTCTGATGAAGCTCAGTTGTCCAGAACAAAGGTGCCCTTGATGTTCTAGAGGTGGGACTTTGGCTGCAGCATCTGATGAAGCTCAGCTGTCCAGAACGAAGGTCCCCTGATGTTCTAGAGTTGGGACTTTGGCTCTAGCCTCTGATAAAGCTCAGCTGTCCAGAATGAAGATGCCCTTGATGTTCTAGAGCGGGGACTTTGGCTCTAGCCTCTGATGAAGCTCACTTGTCCAGTACGAAGGTGCCCTTGATGTTCTAGAGCTGGGACTTGAGCTCTAGCCTCTGGTGAAGCTCAGCTGTCCAGAATGAAGGTCTTCTTGATGTTCTAGAGTTGAGACTTCATCTGCAGCCTCTGACGAAATAGAGCCATCCAGAATAAGAGTCCTCCTTGATGTTCTAGAGCCAAGACCTCAGTGCCAGCTTCTGAAAAAGCTCAGACATCCAGAATGAAGGCCTCTCTTGATATTCCAGAGCCAAGACTTTAACTAGTACTTCCAACAAGCCTTGATTATCCAGATTGAGGCCTCTCAGTGTTCTAGATAGGGGACTTCTGCTCCAGCCTTCTTGGAAGAACGTCCAGAATAAGGGTCCCCCTTGATATTCTAGACCTATAACTTCAGCTTCAACTTCTGATGAAGAAACTTAAGAGTGCAGAGTGAGAGTCTGCTTGATTTTCTAGAGCTGGGACTTCAGCATCATTCTCTAGCAAGGCTCAGGAATACAGAACACCAACCCACCTTGATGTTCTAGAGCCAGAGCTTTAGCACCAGCCTCTGATGAAGCTTGGGGTCTAGAACAAGGCCACCCTTGTTGTTCTAGAGTTGAGAAATCAGTTCCAGCTTCCAACAAAGCTCGAATATCCAGAATGAGCCTTTCCTTGGTGTTCCAAAGTCAGAACCTCAGCTGTAGCCTCCAGTGAAGCTGAAGTGTCCAAAATGAGGCTCCTTTGATGTTCCATAGCCAAGACTTTATTTAGCTCCAGCCTCTGACAACACTCAGCTGCCCAGAACCAGTGAGAAAGCATCTGGACCATGGACTTCCTTGGGCAGAACTGGTGTGACTGAGGTTGACTTGAGACTAGAATTGAAGAGGAGGCTCCGCTGTCTTCTATGCAACCTGCAGTGTTTATCCTTAGCAAACCCAGAGGTGACATTTGAACCCCGCCTGAAAGGTGGGTTCTAGTCTCGTATGGGAACAGCTGGTAAGTGGAAGAGCATTAAGAAGAGCACGGCCATAGGAAGAGGTCTGCCTGTGGGATGTGAAGTTATACCAACTTGCTGTTTTATGACTTTCAGTTGTGCTGGACTTGCGGCTGGCCCCAGACCAGTCTTGACCCCCAGGGCTGCCAAATTGGCTGGACCCTGGAATGTAACCCAAGCCTGTTTCAGAGGCTGAACTCTTCTCCAAGCAGGAGGTGCTAAATGCCCACTCACCATGCTGGTAAGGAGAGACTTCCTCCAGGCTGGTTGGATCTGGTTGCCTCCTTCCAGCGATGGAAGTTAATCAAGTTGCAACCAGAATGGAGCAGACAATTGCAATGAGTGTGGAGACCACAGGTAACAATGGAGTACGTGGACGTGGACATTCATTTTCCTGTTGCAGCTGTGTTTGACGTGGAAGCCCTCAACAGTATCTCAACAGTAGTCTTGTCTTCAGGAACTTGGCTGACACCAGACTGTCTGCTGAGCTTGAAAGAGATGACAGCGAAAGAAATGAGACCAAGAACATTGATTTGCTCTGAGACCACCAGAACATTATGGTTAGATGCTTTGCGTGGACAGATGGAGTTCAGCAGTGGACATTGTAGGCTCTAGGAGGTGGGAACGCTGAGGGTTGCTCTGGACCTGCTGACTCTGAATTCTCCAGATGGGGCAGTCTAAGAGCCCAGTATTGCCAGCTACACCTTTGGACGCAGCCATGATCATTGATCCCAGAGAATGACCTGTTCTATGCAGCTGGAGTCTGGATGAAAGAGAGCAGCTTGGAAGAATTTTTGAAAACATGTCCTTATGTCCTGAAGATGCCAACAGCATTTTGGTGATATTTCCTGGAAATTCATGAGACTTTGGAGCTGCGCCCACAAACATTTCTGAGTTTCTGGAGCTCAAGACCTGGGATGGAATGAATGGAATTTCCTGTCTTCGCGGATTGCCCTCCTCTGCCACCCTCGCTGGGCCAAGTTATTTTAGGAGAGTTCCAGGAATAGGCAATTATTCGAAGCGCTCACTGCTGCTTGCCTAGAAGTCCCCACTGCAAACTCTGAAGCCAAATGCAAAACGGGTGAGCTGGGCTTGTAAAGTCTGTGAAGAGAATGTGAAATCTGTTCCATGAAGTTGTCAGCTTTAGGAAGCTAGGCTTAAAAGCAGAGTTGTAGTCATGGAAGTAAGGGTAGAACGAGACTTCTAGATCATCAGGCAGAACCCCAATGGGAGATGAGTATATAGCTTCTCAGGAGGGTCAACCAGAGCTCCACAGATGATTCCAGAAGGATTACTGAGTCCTAGGACACTGGGAGGAAGGAAGTGAATTTGAGTCAGTCCTGTTGAGGTGGTCACAGTTTCGAAATGTCAAAAGCATGGCTAGCGGTCTCCCAGTCAGCTTGCCCATTTTACAGATGAGAACATAGAGGCTGGCTACTGGATATCTTTTAAGACCAGACCTCTATCTGGAGGCTGCACACTATTCCCTGGACCAGGATGCCCCCTATTTTCTTGAGATTTCCAGAAGCCCAGGAGGGCTAAGGAGCCCTTGTGCTCACTGATTCATAGGGCTAAAGTGTAGGAGGGAACAGCTGTGTGGGCTGCTGCCTCTTTGGGCAGGCTGACAGTGACAGCACCTGGCTTCCAGGACCCCTAGCAAATCGGTGACCCAGACTAAGGTGGGCCAAGATGCCTTGAACCATGTGGGAATCTGAGAGCCAGGTCCAGCCGCAGTTCTTCCTCTCAGGGCCTCAGCTTTCCTACTGCTGGCTGTGGCTTTCCTGCCGCGAGGACCATTGTCTGGTGTGGCATCATATTCCAGTGATGCTCCCTCAGCCTCCGAGGTCCTCAGGATGCAGGGCCAGGAGATGGGTCCCGGGTGACTAGCTGCAACGTGGGCAAGTCTGAGAATGACCACCAGTTGGCGAAATGGGCCTGAGCCAGACACGTGGGCGATTCCAGGGGAGAGAAAATCATAGCCTTCTTCCTTCTCAGGAGGGGGCGAAAGGTCCCAATTTCCTGAGCCCTTTCAGCTCAGCTCTTAGCAGAGCTGGGGATGGAGATGGCCTGGGCTGCAATTTTCCGCAATGATTGTAATTTTCCCCTCTTATCCTTTCTGGTGGCTGCCATTTCCAAGCTGGACGCCCGAATAGAGAGGGGTAGGCTGGCCTAAGAGTGCTCGGGCAAACGCCCCTCAGACAAGGCTGTGCTCATGTGCGCAGCACGGGGCTATGCATCTAATCACCCTCTCCCATACTTCCCAGAAGACACTTGGGCCTCCATCCACTGCTGCCCCCAAGCGCTGTGTCCAGAACATTTGAGTTGATTGAAATGATAATCTGACCCAGGAAACTTGGGCCTCTGGGGAAGCTGGGCTAGGTGGCAGCAAAAGCCATCCCCCATTCCGAGGCTATCTCCGTGGACAGGTGGGGTGGTGGAGGTAGGCAGCAGAGGACAGGATGGGTGACCCAGAGTTGGCCCAGCTCCACCCAAGTGTTGTGTAGTTACTGAGTAAAGGAGAGGGACCTCCCTCTCATTTATTAGGCTAAGTTTATATTTTTGGGTTCCCAGGCAGCCCCCAGTCCCCTACTATCTCCCTTGGGTGAACCCCTCCATCCCAACTTGCCCTGGTGGGTTGAGTCTTCAGTGTCAGCCAGCTTAGTTGAGCTCAACAGATCTTCCTGGTTCTCTTGGGCTGATGCTGTCAGCCCTGGGTGTTCCACTGGGGGCCCTGGGGTGACCTGTGGTTGGGTGGAGTGCAGCAAGGCAACTACATTTGCTAGACCAGGGGATCTGACCCCACAGGGTGACCTGGGCCATGCTAATTGCTGGGTTTGAGGGTGGGGGTGGGAGCTGGCTGGGTGTTGGAACCTTACCTCTATACCTGCACTTTACAAAGCACTTTATGTTTGCTTGGTGTTGGCTGGTGGTGGATGTTTGTGTGTGCAAGTGAATGTCAGTGGGTGGGGCTGTAGTTAGCACCCCAATTCCAGAACCTGCTCCAAAGAAACCAAGGTATTCTGGGGTACCCTGACATATCTATAGGGGCACGGGATTCTCCCTCCTGGGGTGACACGATGGTCCTCTCCTGGGATGCCATGACTGGAGGGAGGGACCCTGGGAACATGTCTTCAGAAGGTGGGGTACTCCTGGAGACTGAGCACTGTTAAGTGCCTTCTTCTCCATCACACGCTCCCCTTGTTGTCTTGGTCTTGGACAGAGATTTCTGGCCCCGTCTCTCCCCCATGCACCCTAGATCTGACCTTCTGGGGTCCCAGGTCATTGCCCAGACTGGAACCTGCCTCCTTTCACTTAGGATTGATCATGACCTTAAGGGGCTGTTCTTGAGATAACACCCAGACCTCCCCCCTCCTCTGCCCTGAGCTCCTCACACCTGTAAGCACCATGAAGACCTTCCCGGAATCCCTCTGTGTAGCCAGGGACCCTGGGACCCAGAGGGTTGTGCTCCACTTCTAGCTCAGCCCCTGGCCCCAGACAGGCGCCCACATAGCCCAAGGTAAGTTGGGGTGTGTGTTCTGTGTTCCAGCTCAGGGCGAGTTCCTAGCTAAGCTGTCCTGGCCTGGGGTGGGGGGAGGGTGTGTGCCAGTGTGTGCACGCATGTGTGTGTGTGTGTGTGTGTGTGTGTGTGTGTGTGTGTGTGTGTGTGTGTGTGTGCGACTGTGCATGTGTGTGTGTGCGCATGCCTGGGAATGTGATGTATATGCCAGTGTGAGATACAAGCATGTTCCAGTTTGTGTGATTGTGCATGTGTGCACGTGAGAGAGACATGGTGGAGAGTGACTGATGAGAGACAAATGCCCCGAATGTGGATCCCATGCCCCCCCTTTCTCCAGACCACTCTTACCCCCAACCTGGGCCACGTGCCCAGAAGACAGGTTCCCAGCTCCACCTGCATCCCTCCCAGCTCCAACCATCTGCTCAGCTGGTTTCTGCCTTCTGGGTTCTGGAGTAGAGTCCCCCATGTCCTTAACCTCTTGCCTAGGATTCTGTCCAGCCCCTCTACCCCAGACCCAAACCCAGGCCCAATCCCAGCCCCAGCCCCAGCCCCAGCCCCTGGCCCCCCAAGGCACCTCATGGTAGACAGTCAGCCACTTCCTGATGGAGGTGCAAGAATGGCACGGGTGGTGTGCCCAGCTGCCCCAGCTTCCTGGCCACTGTCTGCTGCACCTGCTCCCCTGTGACATCTGCTGGGGAACCTCAGGACCGGATGGGCATGCTAGCCCTCAGCCGCTGCACCACACCCACGAGCAAGCCTCGAACCCTGACAACACCTGTGCTTCATGAGACCCATCCGGCTTTCAGGTCAGTTTCTCCTGTGTCCCCAGTCTCTCTCTTATTTCACCTAGATGGCATATTTGTCCTAGATGCAGAATCCGGAGCTGAGAGGTTTGTCATCCTGGGGCATGATAACCTGCTTCCTTGAGTGGAAAAGTAGCAAAAATGCCATCACACTTACTGAAGAAACTCTGGCTGATTGTGTGTTACTAAGGCCGAGAGGGGATGTCTCCCACAAGTTTGACAAGCTAAACTTGCATTTTCTCAGGTTCTGATAAATCTTTTTTCCTCTATTTTTATCTCTATCTGCTTTTATCTGACCATCAGACCTATCTCTAGCTCTGTCTCTATTTTTCCATCCATCGACCCATCCACCCACCCACCCACCCACCCATCATCCATGCATCCATCCATCCGTCCGTCCATCCATCCGTTCTTCTGTCTAAATCACATGTACAGCGTATGATATGCCAGAGATTAAACTTGGTATGAAAAAGTGTTACTAATTTAAAAATGGGCCGGGGGAGGTGCATGCTATTTCTAAATTCCTGTCTGGGGTGTGCAGGTGAAAATGTCGGCCTAGCCCTTGTCCACGGTGTCCACTGCCCCTCTGCCAGGTTCTTGGGCTCAATGGTCATTGAGCCAGCTCTCACATGACTGATGTCCCCTTAATGCATTCGGGCAGGGGTGGGGTGGGGACTTCAGGTGAGTGCTGGACGGGATGTCTGCTGCAAAGGCACATACTGTAGGAAGACCCATTTACCTGAATCTTCAGTGTTGAAGGTATCCAGGCCCAGCCCATTTGGCCCTGGGTCCCTTTCTCTTGCCCCTCCAGTCTGGGGTTTCCATCTCATGCCCACCTATCTCTGTGAAGTCCATCATCAAGGTTCCCATCATCCCCGGCAGAGTCACTGTCACCTGCACCATTGTGTCCGGGGGCTGGCCTGTTCCATCACCATGGGCTCCGTCATCTTGGGCTCCTGTGATTTTTATGTGGTTATTGTCACCTGTAATCTCAATATCCAGGGGTTGGCCACGGGCTCCATCATCAGGGTTCCCATCACCTCCATCTGGTCACTGTCACCTGTGGTCACCATGTCCAGGGAGTGGTCCATCTGACACCATGGGCTCCATCATCTTGGGCTCCTACTGCCTGCAGCTGGTCACTGGCACCTGTGATTCCCACATCCAGGGACTAGCCCTAGCTTGTTCGTCACCATGGCCTCCATCGTCGTGGTTCCCATTACCCACATCTGGTCACCATCACCTGTGACTGCCATGTTCGGGGGCTGGCCTGCCCGTCACCACGGGCTCCATCATCTGGGGATTCCATTGCCTCCACCCGGTCTCTGTCACCTGCAACCACCGTGGCCAGGGACTGGCACTCCATCATCATGGGCTCCGTCATCTCAGGCTCCTCTCGGTCACCATTCCAGCCCAGCATTTCATCTTGTCACTCCGGACCTGGCCTCTCAGACGTGCCGCCCATCTCCGTCATCTGCCTCCCCTCCATCACCCCTTGGGTCTCACTCTGGCCTCCAGGGCCTTGTACACCCTAGGCTTTCATTCATTGTCTGCACATCCGGTGAAGGCCTACTGTGTGCCAGGCCCTTTGCCAGACATCAAGTAGGGGAGTGCAAGCCTTGGGAGACACACGTGCCACAGACGCAGTCAAGCCTGAGCCGGGACTGTGGGGCTGAGGGTGCGGAGAGGGGTTGGACTAACCGCCAGGAGGAGGGGCTGGGGGAGGCCCAGGGATGGGTTGCTGGGGCCTGGAGAGGGAGGACAGCCGTGTCCTCATTTTTCTCTGTGGGTGGCTCTCCTCAGTTGCTTGTGGGGTCCTCGTTTCTAGCCCCTGCCAGCCCAGGGACTTGAGCAAGGTGCTGTGGGGCGTGAAAGTGCCAAACACGTGCCCTCAAGCCAAGAAGGAAGGGGCATTGCAAGCTCAAGTATTGCACGATGTCCTCCTAAGAGGGAGAGTTGTGTGAAGGGTTTCGCTGCAGATACGAGGTCTGACAATGAAGTCTACGAACTTAATTGTTCTAAGTGCCACATACCTCATTGCTGAATGTCACTACAGTCACCTTGAAAGTACCCCCCTTGGGAAGCTATGCACTGATGCCAGCACCTAATCCACCCTTCAAAGCAATTTTGGAACTCTCTGGAATGGCCATTGTGCACAGTGGCATAGTGGCAAGTGTGTAAACTTAATTGTATAGTTGCCTGTGATGGAGGTTTTAGCCAGTGAACAAATCCCTGCAGGAGAACCACCTTCCCTGCTCACCTGATCTGGCCCCCAGTGACTTTTAATTTCCCCCAAGACAAAGGAAGCACTGAAGGGAAGTCAATTTTGATGACATTCAAGACATCCAGGGTAATATGATGACAGGTCTGATGGCCGTTCCAGAAAAAGAGTTCCAAAATTACTTTGAAGGGTAGACTAGGTGCTGTTGTCATTGTGTAGTTTCCCAAAGGGAACATTTCCAAGGTGACCATAGTGACAGTCCTAGCAATGAGTTTGCAAACTTAATTGTCAGTCCTCTTATTAAAAGTTGCACCCATCCCCCCAGCTAAGAAAAATCACACCCTGCTTCTCAACTGCAAGTGTTTGCTGCTCCGGGGAGACCAGAGGCATCTGGTGGGGAAAGAGTGCCAAATCGTGGGGCTCCCCTGGGAAAACCGGATTCTAGGAGCTTTGTGGCTTAAGGAGAGCTGACTGAGATCAACTCCCTTTAGCCAGGGTTGCCCAGAGGCTGGAGAGACTGGAGGAGAGCCGTGCTGGGGCCACAGCGAGTGGGGATCTTGGCCCGTTTCACTGCATCCTCAGGTTTAAGAGGAGATTTGGAAAGCCAGTGAAGGGGGGCTTGGGGCACCTTCATTTACCTCTACTTGTTGCTCAGCCCTTGAGTGCTTTCAAGGCAGAGAACACCCACAGGTGCATCTTGGAGGAGGGGGAGGGGGATGGGGCAAGGTGAGGGTGGAGCTCAGCCTGTGACAGATTTCCCTAGGTTCTGGGACAAAATTAAAAGTAACTCATACTTTATTCCTTTTTAAATTTCTCGGCTGTCCTTGCTACTCTGGGGCTGTTGAGTTGTGCTTGGTTCTGTAAAATGATCATGATTGTAACAGAGGATGCTTCTTGTTTTGTGTGTCAGTCTTTGACCTGCCTAGCCAAGTGCAGACTGCAGATATCCATGACAGGTGTCTACAGGCCCGGGATAGCTTGATCTGGGAGCTGGTGCTACCCATGAAGATTCTGGAGATCCCAGGGGAACAGTGCTAGTCTTGTCTTCAGAGACTGGAGTGGACCCAGCACTAGGGGGACATTGGTGATCTTTGTAAGGGGCTGCAGGTTTGCAGATTTGAAATTCTGCCTTGGGTGGGTTGACTCCTGTCACGTTCCAGACTGTTTGGTCACACACTTTTATTTGCTTTTGATTCAGAATTGGCATGGCGGGGGGAGGCACAGAGGGTCTATTGAGATGAAGTGGCCTTGGGTCTCCCATCTTCACCACCCTGTGTGACAGGTGCTACACATGGGAAAGTCCACCAGGATGAAGGGCCATTTGTAGGCTCCTGTGTTCCTCTGAACGCCTCTCCCAGACCCCTGCCCCTGTCCAGTTCTGCATGCAGCCTGAACACCACACTCTGGCGGCATCCTTCCATAGTCTCTGTCCGGGAATTTGTGTCACTAGGTCATTCATCCAAAAACCCTGGTGGTGTAGTGGTTAAATGGTACCCTTCCTAACCAAAAGGTTAGCAGTTTGAATCCACCAGGCACTCCTTGAAAATTCTATGGGGTGGTTCTACTCTACCCTGTAGGGTTGCTAGGAGTCAGAATCGATTCCACAGCAGCAGATTAAGCCATTTGTTCAGCAGATATTTTGGACCACACCGCGCTGGGCTCGTGGGCGCATGTGGTTGTGGCTTGATGGAGCTGGTTGTTGGGGAATGTAAGGTGTGGTGTGCAGGGCAGGGAAGCCAAGGAGGTGGCTGAGAAGAAATTTCGGGAACAAGGGAACACCTCGACGTTCCTGCTGGGCTCAGTTCATCCCTGCGGAGGTCCCAGTGGTGTCTACTGCTGCCCATTACGCTGCGCACAAGGCCGAGTTGGAAGAGCCGTGGATACAGGGGTGGTAGAAGGGGCGGGGCCGAGCCTCTGCTGTCCATTCAGGGCTCTCCCCTTACACCCCGCTATCCATGATTGGCTATCACTACGCACTGCAGGGATGTCTGTGTGCACGTCCCCTGGAAGAGCAGGCAGGCTAGAATAGAGCAAGGGCGTGCTGTCTGGGCTGGCTGCCCCTCACTGTCGCTGCTCTGACCACTAGCAGCAGGCATCCCATCTAGTGTACCGGGCGCTTGTCCTGAGCTTCTGGGAGGACGGGTGCGGCCCGTATTCAGTAGGTGGGGGGGCGGGGGTGGGGTAACAGCAGCCTCTACAGGAGGTGATGCGCAGTTACTGAGCTCCCGTGGGATTCCTTTCTTCTTCCCCTTCGGCCAATCACAGGCCCGGATCCTCCTCTGCACCCTGGCTGCCTGGAGCTGCTGGAGCTGCTGCCCTGCCCTGTCTGGCTTGCCCTAAGTTTTCTGTCTCTTCCATAGCTCTCTGAGTTCCTGGAGGGGGAGGGCCTAGGGTTGGGCCATCTCCAAGACCCTCCCCTTGGAGGGGCAAGGCTGTCTCCACCGTGGACATGCTCCTGGGCAGGGTGTGCCATCAACCTCTGACTCCCACACATGAGCAGCCTGGTGGCTAAGGCCAGCTCCTCCCAGAGGACTAAGCTTAGGACAGACAGTTTGGAGAGACGGTGCCCTCTGTCCAGGATTGGGAAGGGGTTTTGGACAGACCGGGTGGCCATAGGTGGAGGGCCTCCGTGAGGGACCTTACTCTCTACCCAGGGTGCTTCATGACCAGGAGGCCTCTCGGGTGGCCTTTTGCTGTCGACAGACACATCTCCCATCACCCTTCACCTTCCATACTTCCCTGACTGCAGTCCTGGCCTCTATTAACCAACAGTACCCAGTCACCCCTTTCTGCCCCTTGGGCCAGCACTGCCGTGTCAGATGCCTCAGGGTGCTAGATCAGGAACTCAGATTCCATGCTGCTGTGCTATGGGACAGTCAGTTGATCCCACTAACCAGCCCTGGCAGCCAGCTGGGGCACACATGGCAGGCAGGCAAAGCAAGAAGGGTAGCCATGACCGGAAGCTGGGAACCCTCAGCCTCAGATAGGACCATGGTGTCCCCTCTCCATCTTCCCTTCCCCTCCATTCCCTCTGCCTTCTTCTCACACCTTCTCACTGCCTCTCCTTTTTGACCTGTTGTCTTTCCTGGTATCCGGATGAACATGGTGGCCACGCGGAGTTGAGGTGGGCACACTTGGTGAGGGAGGGCTTGAGAAGAGGCAGGGACAGTGGGGTCTGTTGTGTGCTCTTGCTGCGTGGAGTGGGGCTAGGCAAGGTGTGTGATGCGAAGACAAGATCCCATCTGGATTGCGTCTGGCCAGGGTGGCCTTCATCCTGCTGGGATGCCCAGCCCACCGAGCTGCACCCAGGCTAGGCCATTTTGCCTGTACCTTTGATCTCTCTGCATGTCTGCAGATGCGGATGCGTCCTGCACCGCATCTCCCCTTGTTGGCTGCGCTGCCGTCCCAGTGAAGCTGGTGTATATAATTTGGTACCCAGCGCTCTCCTGTGCATTGGTCACTGAGGGAGGTCTCTTGTGTGGCCTCCTGTTCACCAGCACTGGGCCTCTCCCTTGCCTCTCCTCTCTGCTGCCGTCCCCTTTTATCCACTGCCCACACTCTTTGTCCTTTTGTCTCCCTTCCCTTTTCCCTTCCTCCCCTGCCTCACCCTTTCCTCCCCTTCCTCTGTCCTTCCTCCTCTTCTTCTTCCCCTCCCACCTCTTCCACTCCCTTTCCCTCCCTTCCTCCTCTCCTTCCTCTCCTTTTCCCTCTCCCTCTCTCCTTCCTCCCCTTTCTCCTTTGCGTTACCCCTGCCTCTTCCCTTCCCCCCCTGCCCTTCCCCTCCTCTCTTCTTCTCTGGCATCTTTCCTACTCTCCCCTTCCCCCACAGCTTCTGCCCTTCCTCCTCCAGGTCTTCCTGTCACACCGCTTCCTCCTCTACCTCCCCAGCTTCTCCCCTTACACCCCTTCCTACCCTGCCTCTCCCCTTCCTGCCCTGCCTCTCCCCTCCCTCCCCTGCCCCTCCCCTTTCCTTTGCCTGCCCTTTTCCTCTCTTGTCTCCCTACTCTTCCTCTTCCTCCTCCACCCCTCCCATGCCTCTCCCCTTCTTCCTTTCCTTCTCTCAGTCCTCCTTTATCTCCCCTCTTCTCCTGCCTCTCTCCTTCCCATCTTGCCTTTCTGCTGCCCCTCTCCTTCCTCCCCTCTCTCTCTCCCTCCTCTGCTGCCCCTCTCCTCCCTGACTTCTGCTGACCTTTTCTCAGCTTCTCCCCTTTCTCTCCCACCTCTCCCCTGCCTCTTTCTGTCTCTCATCTCTCCTCCCTCCTTTGGACCATCCCTGCTCTCCCCTTTGTCTTCTGCTTCTCTGATTTCTCTCCGGCTCTCACTTGTGTCCTCTGGCCCTTCTCTTCCGCCTCTGCCGGCTCTGCGCCTCTCCTGCCTCTCTTCTTCCTCCCCTTCCTCCCTTGCCTTGCCCCGACGCACCCCTGCCTCTCCTGCTTGCTGTGTCTCTCCCTGTCTCCTCTGGTGCATGCTTTAGTCCCCCTCCACCTTCCTCTCCCTCTCCAGCCCCTCCTCTGCCTCTCCCCACCTCGTCTGGTTGTCCCCTTCTTCCTCTGCCTCTCCCCTTCCTCTGTTGTGTCATCCCTGCTTCTCCCCTTCCTGCTCTACCTCTCCCCTTCTTCCCTTGGCCCTGCCCTTCCCTCTGGCTTCCTTAGCCCTCCCCTGCCTACTCACCCATCCTCTTGCTCTCCTGCCTCTCCCCTTCCTCCCTTGCATTGTCCTACTCTCCCCTTCCTCTCCTCCTCCACTCTGCCTCTTCCCCTCCACCCCTGCCCCTTCCTTACTTTGCCTTGCCTCTCCACTTTCTCTCCTGCCCTTCCCTGCTTTTCCCAGCCCTCCTCAGCCTCTCCTCTCTTTCCTCTTTTTCATCTCTCCTGCCCTTCTTTCTCTCCTTCATCACCTGCCTCTCTCTTTCCTCCTCTTCCTTCTCTCCTGCTTCTCTCAACTTCCTCTGAACTCCAAGGCGAGATGCTCGCTTTAAGGGGTAGACAGTGACTGGCACACAGTGGATGCATGGTTCTCCTCCCTCTGCTGGAGTTAGGGCTTCCTGGGGGCTGAGTGGCTAGGGTGGTGCCTGGGACTCTGCATGTTCAGTGCTGTCCTTGATGAGTCTGAGGTGGTCACAGGCCTTGCTTAACAAGCACTTTATAGAAAGTGGCCCATGCTTGGTGCTTCCCTGGCACTGTGGCTCCCCACTACTGAGAACTGGGCCTGTGGCCAAGGCCTCCGTACTTGTTTGGGTCTCTGTATCTTCTAGGCACCTTCTCTCTGCCTTTGGTCACTGCCGTGGGTGCTGTGTGGAAGTTCAGTGGAGGCGTTTCAGAACCCTGTCCTGTTTGCTCCGGAAGATCCGGAGCAGAGGTCAGGATGAAGGTTGTGCATGGGTCTAAGGTTGCCTTGGGGGCTTGGGGTGGGACCTGAGTGCCCCTGACCCAGCACACGGCCTAGGGGGAGGTGGGAGCCAGTGTGGGAGTGGGCTCTGCCTGCCTTTCTCTTTCTCACCTTTGGGAGCAGGCTGGGGGCTGCTCAGTGGGTAGGGAGGGGGCTTCAAGTGATTCATCAGAGCTAACACTGGGGTCTTTGTCAGGGACACCTGATCCTGTCCACGGCTCTTGGAGAGGGGACCTGATGGGTGAGTAGTTATGCTGCCTCAAGTGTGTGTGGCTGCGTGGTCAAGAAATGGCACGAGCCAAGCCTGAGACTGAGTTCCCGGCAGCCTGGGTGGCATGGACTGGGATTGCTGGAAGCCAGCAATCCAGAGGCGTTGAGCTTGGGTGGGACATAGCTGCTGACCCAAGGTTGGGGGTGGGGGCGGCTTAGTACGTTCGCATTTGGTTGTGGGTCCGGGCCACCATGGGCATCAGGCTTTTGGGGCTGGGCCCCCATGCCCACAACAGTGTCTGGAGCTCTATTCTGTTTTGTGTTGGCTGCGTTGTCATAACGCAGCACCTCACTTAATCTTAACCTCTTCCTTCTTTTCAGGAGATGCAAAGGTTTGTTCCATGTATTTTTGACTTTTTCTGGAATCGCAGAAGCATGATAATCTGATGGTTTAGTTCTGTGTAGGTAGTTCTCTAGGCCAGAGGGCTGCATCTCTCATTTGTATAATGGGGATAAAGCCCTCTCTATCTGCGTTGGGGCGGTGGGTAACCCAGTGACAAGGATGCTGCTCTCTTCTATGGTGGGGTGCGGAGACCATTGTGCAAGCCGCCCATGCCTACCTATGTTATTGACAGTGAGTGTGTGTGTTTATATGTGACTGTGTGCAGTCAGTGAGTGTATGTGTGTGAATACATGTGGTGTATATGTGTGAGTGAACGTGTGCGTGTGAATTGTTTGTAAGTGGGTGAGTGTGTTTGTGTGTCTGTGTGTGCGCACAACTTAGCGGGTGCCCTGACCTCACTGAAGGCAGGGCTGGTGGCGGAGTGAAACAGGCCTGTTTGCACCAGCTCCCCTGTGGGACCTCCTGTCTGCGCTTCCCCCTCCAGGGGGTCCTGGGCTGCAGGGGGCTGGTGACCCGTCCACCTTCACTCACCTTCCCTGGGCTGAGCAGGGGAAGGGTTTGCTCTCGAGGCCCAGCCCTGGGCCTCCTAGGCTTCTTCCTCATGGACATGGTATCCTCTCTCCATCCTGGGCACCTTTAAACAAGCTCACTTTAAGGAATTTGGGAACCCCAAGAAGAATGTCATTTGGTGACAGAAGGGGATTTTGAAAAGGAAGGTCCCTTTAAGATTATGTCTTGCCTTCTTTTGATTTCCCCTCCCATGGTCCCATTTGGTAGATGCGAAAACAGGCCCTAGGTAGACAGCTATGAGCTCAGGTCACCTCCACCTTGGGATTGGGTCTTCGGACTTCAGCTCAGTGTGCCTCAGGGGGACAGCTTGCTGTGCTGGGTAGTTGATGGTATGCTGACTGTCCTGCTGCTGGGTCCCTGGACTTGAAGTGCAAGACATGGCCAGGGATCTCTCAGGGCTGCAGTTGGAGCAGCATGCTGGGACGGCCAGATAGATAGACATGGTGACCTTGGGCCCCTGAGGCCACTGTGAAGTTGGTTGTTTGAGAGGACCTTTGCTGGGCTCATTGACCATAGCTGTGCTCAGGGCTGACTGAGTGACCCAGAGTGAGAGTACAGAAGCCACTGGGAAGGTCCTAAGTCCTGCTATGTCCCCAACTTGCTCCATGGCCACCAGCTGATGGCTTGCCCTCTCTGGGCCTTGGTTTGCCCTTGTTTATCATAAGTAAGATGAGAACTTCAGAGGCAGAGGCCTTTATTTGTGATCCCTTGGAATCTTCCAGTAGCCTTGATGGGTCTGAGTAACAGAGGGGGAAACTTAAGGCTTAGAGAGAGATGAGTGCAGCTGGGTAGAGGTGCGGCCATCAGGAACTTCACTGTTAGGTAGGACCATCCCCTGACCTTGAACCTCGGGATCCTGACCATGATCTCCAGGTGCTGCTGTCAGGGGTAGATTCCTTGCACAGACCCATGAGTGGGCATGTGGCCCATCACCCCTTTGGGATCCTGGAAGGCACAGGACATGAGGGCTGGGTAGCAGTGCACAGGGCCCTGACTATGACATGGAAACCAGGTTCATGCAGAGGTCAGGGTAGGGTAGGGAGGAGGGATCCAGCCTCCCTGCACCTGCAGAGCCGAGAAGTCTGGAGTCTGTGAGGGAAAGAGCTGGTTCAAGGCCATGCCAAGGAGCCATCCTGTCCCAGTTGGTTAGCCCCAGCCTTTGAGCCTAGACTTCTGGGGTGCCTGGTCAGGGCAGGTCCTGGTGCAGGGGCAGACCTGCCACATGGTGTGTAGGGCCGATGGGCACAGGCCTCTGTGTCGTCACCTCTCTACAGCCAAGGCCCAAGTGCCTGCTGGGAGGAAGGGTTGCCTCATTGCAAGGTGTGTCCCCTGTCCCTGGGGCAGGTGCCTCTCCCAGGGGAAGGGGGTGAGATCCAGGTCTTGGGTGGTGTGACTCTTCGTCCAGTGGGGGACATGCGTGTATGGTTGTGTGCTTGTGGATGCATGAGTGTGTGTGGCTTGGTGGGTATGGATGTGTATGTGGTTTGGTGGACATGTGTGTATGTGGCTAGGTAGGTATGGATGTGTGTGGTGTGGTGCATGTGTGGGTAGAGTTTGGTGTGTGTGTGTGTATGGTTTGGTGTGTAGCTTGGTGGGCGTGTGTGTGTGGTCTGGTATGTGTGGCTTGGTGGGAGTGTGTGTATGTGTATGTGTGGCTTGATGAGTGGGTTGGTGGGCGTGTATATGTATGTGTCATCTGGTGTGTGTGGCTTGGTGGGAGTATGAGTGTGTGTGTGTGTGTCTTGGTGTGTGGCTGTAAGATTGGGGGTGTGTGTGTGTGTGTGTGTGGTTTGATGAGTGGCTTGATGGGCATGTGTGTGTATGTGTGGTCTGGTGTGCTGGCTTGGTCGGAGTTTGTGTGTGTGTGTGAGAGAGAGAGAGACATAGTGAGCTGTGAGAGCAGTGCCCCTCCTTTTGCTCTCCTGGGGATCCCTCCCCAAGACACAGCTGTCCAAAGGTCCATGAGTCACATGTAGAGCAGTGTGACCCTCTGAAATGGGGGCTAGGGTGCAGGGACATTTGCTTGAGGCCAAGGCTGCATGGCACCCAGGTCTTCTGAGTTGGGACATAGACTCAGCTTGTGCACCCCTCCTTCCTCCAGTGAGAGGAAGGCTTGCCCAGGTGTAAGTGGGGTGTGGGTCTTTGGGCTTGCTCTTGGGGGCACTCTGGCTGGACAGCTCCCAGAGCTCCCTCTGTACCCCTCCCCCGTGCTCCTGGGGTGATTGGTACTGATGGCCAGCCCAGGGGTGAGGAGTGGGGAGCATTCCCAAGGCAGTGGGATCAACCAGGGGGTGACAGGTGGTTACTTCTGTGTAAGGCCTCCTGATTGTTTGCCAGTCCCTAGACCGGGACTCTTAGGTAACAGCCCAAGGCTGGCCTCTGAATGCCAAGCCCTTCCCACACTGCCTGGTCCACCTCACTCACCCCCTGCCTTCTCTACCCTCCTGCCCCAGCCTCACTCACCACCTGCCCCCACCTCACTTGTCCCCTAAGCTCTCTGTCCCACCTGCTCCCACCGCACTCAGCCCCTGCCTTCTTTGTCCCCCGTGCCCCCACTCCACTTGTCCCCTCTCCCCATATCACTTGTCCCCTGCTCTCTCTGTCCCTCCTGCCCCCACCTCACTTGCCCCCCGCCCTCTCTGTCCCTCCTGCCCCCACCTCACTTGTCCTCCACCCTGTCTGTCCCTCCTGTCCCCACCTCACTTGTCCCCCGCCCTCTCTGTCCCCCTGCCCCCACCTCACTTGTCCCCCGCTCTCTCTGTCCCCCTGCCCCCACCTCACTTGTCCCCCGCTCTCTCTGTCCCTCCTGCCCCCACCTCACTTGCCCCCTCGCCCTCTCTCTGTCCCTCCTTCCCCCACCTCACTTGCCCCCCGCCCTCTCTGTCCCTCCTGTCCCCACCTCACTTGCCCTGCCCTCTCTGTCCCTCCTGCCCCCACCTCACTTGCCCCCATCCTCTCTGTCCCTCCTGCCCCCACCTCACTTGCCCCCACCCTCTCTGTCCCACCTGCCCCCACCTCACTTGCCCCCGCCCTCTGTCCCTCCTGTCCCCACCTCACTTGTCCCCCGCCCTCTCTGTCCCTCCTGTCCCCACCTCACTTGCCCCCCGCCCTCTTTGTCCCTCCTGCCTCCACCTCACTTGCCCCCTGCCCTCTCTGTCCCTCCTGTCCCCACCCCACTTGTCCCCTGCCCTCTCTGTCCCTCCTGTCCCCACCCCACTTGTCCCCCACCCTCTCTGTCCCTCCTGTCCCCACCTCACTTGCCCCCTGCCTTCTCTGTCTCTCCTGCCCCCACCTCACTTGTCCCCCGCTCTCTCTGTCCCTCCTGCCCCCACCTGACTCACCCCTGCCTTCTCTGTCCCCTTGACACCACTCACTCACCCCTGCCTTCTCTGTCCCCCTGGCACCGCCTCACTCACCCCTGCCTTCTCTGTCCCCCTGGCACCGCCTCACTCACCCCTGCCTTCTCTGTCCCCCTGGCACCGCCTCACTCACCCCTGCCTTCTCTGTCCCCCTGGTACCCCTTACTTGCCTCCACCTTCTCTGTCCCCCCTGCCCACCACGACTCATGTCACTCACTCCCTTACCTCACCTACTTCCTGCCTGTCTATCCCTCACCCCACTTTTGGAGAACAAACCAGAAAGCCATATACTCTTTTGTTTTGCTTTATTTAAAGAGAGGATTTATAAGTGAAAAGGGGTGAGGACGCAGGGGAAGCAGAGAGGGTCTCCTCTTTATGGCGAGGAGCAGCAGTCTGGGCAGGGCCTCTCAGCTGCTCATCACAGTCCGCTGTGGCTCCAGGTTGTCACCAGAGTCTCTCGGAGCCCCTTCCCCTTTGTCTGGGGGTGTGGGCCGTGGGGCTGTCTGTGTTGGGAGGGAGAGAGCAAGTCCCCAAGGGCAGTCACCCTTCAGTGTCGTGTGGCTTCTGGGTCCCCATGTCAAAGGGGATGCCAAAGAGCGCAAGTCTGGTAAGTGGCAGTCATGTTGGTACATCGGGACAGTCCCGGAGTGTCCAGGTAAGAGCTCAGGCCCAACTCTCTCGTCTTTATGTCCAGAGCAGGGTCAGAGAGCTGAACCAGATGGTGGGAAGTGGCTTGCTTTGCGGGGTGGGCTTGGGTGGCGACAACATAGCACACCAGGAGACTCGGGAGGTGGGCGGGGGTGGGGGAGCCCAGGGGAGCAGGAACTGGGACTGCACCATGCCAGGAGCACCGGTGATGGAGGTAGAAGTCAGCGGAGCACCTGAGGTCAGTGTCCCAGGTTGACACAGTGGCCAACGCGTCTGGCCGCTGCTTGCTTGGCTGCTTGTGCTGTGCCTGCTTCTTCACCTGGCCTGGGGTCATGGTGTCCTTCTCTGCTCATCACTGCTTTCTCACCTCATTGATCACACTCCCAGTTGTGGGCCTGGGACCTGAAGAATTAAGACGGTGGGGTTGTGTAGCCTGAGACTGGCTGTGGGTCTCAGATGGGTCAAGGTCCATAGGTGTTGATGGTATTGCTGGTGGGTGATGAGTGTGCCCAACACAAGTAGGATCCCCCGAGGCCAGGAGCAGCAGGGAGGGAGCGCTGGGTCTGAGCTAAGCAAGCAGGGGCACGGGGAGGTGAGAGGAGACAGTGGGGGTGCTGGGGGCTGAGGGGGTGAGGCGGTGCCTCACCGGCAGCAGGTACTTCAGTCGAGGTCTGTGTCTACGTTGTTGTCGGGTAGTTCTTCCAGGCTTGCCTCTTCCTCGGGTGGGCTCGCCCGCACAGTGCTGCGGGGAGCGTGGGCTCTCCTCATCCTCAGAAAACGAATCAGAAACCTGGCCACCAGCCCGCCACTGAGCAGGGCTGGCCGCCCATTGGCCGCCCGAGTGTGGCGCAGGAGGGCGAGGACAGCAGGATGGGCCTGGCTGTGTCTTGGGATGGGAAGTGCCACGGCAGTGGCGGCCCTCAGCAGGGTTTCTTGCACAGCGCTCTCTTGATCGTCCTGCGGGGTGTCTTGCAGGCCGTCATGCAGGCCACCCTGACGGTAACGTTGCAGGTCGCCCTGCTGGGCTTCTCGCAAGACGACATTCTCATCGTTCGTGATGTGCAATTCCAGGTAGCGTTGCTGGCGTGGGACAGGGTAGCTTTCATCTCCAGGAGTGACTCTGACACCGAAGAACTCACACAGCATCAGCCAGAAGCGGGGGGTCAGCTGCAGGCTTCGGTAGGCCTGGGGGCGCAGAACACTGCGCTGCTGGTCTCCAGGGCCCAGGAACACCTCGGCCAGCTCTTGGGATGGTGGGGTGTTGGCAGCCACGAGGGGCGGCATTCGGATGAGGAGATCAGCTATGGTGGTGGCCATGCCACTGCTGGTGAGGAGGGACGAGTCCAAGAGGAGGCACATTGGGAGGCTAGGTTGGAGATAAGCCACCAGTGGGCCCGATTCCACGAGCTGCTGGATGCGGGGCCGCAGCTTGAGCAGTAGGAGGGTGGCGGCCAGGGCCAGGCTGCTCTGCCAGAGCAGGAGGCTTCGTAAGAAGTGCAGAACGACCGCCCTCACCTGGGCCGCGCTGTAGTGGATGAGGAAGATGTTGACTATTTGGTCAATTGACAGCAGAGCCAGTATCTCCTGCTGGACATTCTGCCCACTCTGCTGGCCCTCGTGTGGTGCGTCTCCGTTCTCCCCTTCTTGCCTGGATGCTGGTCCTTGGCCAGTTGGGTCTGCGGGGTTTGAAAACAGCAACAGGGGCTGAGCTTCCTGGCGGTGGCCCCTGTGCGGCAGCCGCACCCGTTGGCCATCGCGGGTCGGCCACTCCATGACGTCAAAGTTGAAGTGGGAGAAGAAGAAGACCCAATGCCCGGGGAGAAGTACGGTGAGCCTGTCATTATTCAGAGAGGCTAGATCCTCTGTGTTGAGAAGGATCATGATGGGCTCCTCGGTGTTCTCCAGGTAGCGGCACCACACCGTGAAGGCAGCCCGAATGGGGAGGACCCTCATCTCCAGTTGAGAGTAGTCGTCTTCGATAGGCGAGAGGTTGCGGGAGTAGAATGCGCAGTAGACCTTCTTCCCGGTCTGGTCGTCCACTTGGATGAGGGTGGCGTGTATGGATGTCTTGGTGACGCCAGTCTCCAAGTAGAAGGGGTTCTGGGGCTTTGGGTGGTGGAGACGGGGCGCCTTCCGGAAAGCCCTCTTCAGGCACTCGAAGGCCTCTTGCTCCTCTTCGCCCCAGTAGAAGGGCCGATCATAGAGCAGCTGCCGAAGGAGGGGCTCGATGATGCTGATGAAGCGCTCCACAAAGTGCCGGTAGGGGAAGATGAACTGTATCAGGTGCTGAAGGGCCTTCCTAGAGCCAGGGACGGGGTACCCTGTCACAGAGGTGACGATGCTCTTGTTCAGCTTCACCCCTTTGGGGCTGATGACGAAGCCCAGAAATTCGATAGTATTTCTGTGGAACTGGCTCCTGTCCAGGTAGCAGTAGATGTTGTGTCGCCGGAAGCGGACCAGGACTTGGCGAACATGGTGGGGGTGTTCCTCTTGACTCATTGAGTAGACCAGGACGTCCTGCCCGTAGGAGAGCACGAAGTAGCCTAGCATGCCCTGCAGGACGTAGTGAATCACGCTCTGAGGTATGACAGGGTCTGCAGAGATCTCAAAAGGCTTGTAACTGTTCATGTCCGGAAACTCCAGCCCAAATGCTGCTCTCCATACATCTTCCGTTTGGTGTATTTTCATGCTTTCCTCCATAATGGTCCCACGCAGCTCCAGTTTTGTGAACCATGTAGCTCCGTGTAACTGGTCAAACAGCTCTGGAATCATCTGTATGTAGTCCTGTCTGTTGGTCAGCATGTCTTGTGGGTCCCAGTATTCATCGTGCAGCCTGGCTCTGTCTTGCATCCCAGTACCCACAGGTTCCCACGACGCGCTGGAGGGGCACTCGTAAAAGACGTCGTGATCACTGTCTCCAGCCTGCTGAAGCTCAGAGGGCTCTGATTCAGAAAGATCATCGGATCCGTCTGAGCTTGGCTGGTCGGAAGTCTCATCATCGGCTTCTTTCGGGTTAAACACGTCGGCCAGGTCGGAGTACGGGGGCGGCAGTCCGGGGAGCAGGCTCAGGCCTTGTCTTTCCAGCGCAATGCATGGCGGGGGCGGGTGGAAGCAGTTCTGCAGGCAGTAGGGAGAGTGGAAGGTGCAGCGGCCTTTGACCCAGTCCACTTCGGGGGTGTGCTTTCGGAGCCATTTGACACCTAAGATCACGGAGAAGCTGGGTGAAGGAACGATGTCGAATTCGATGAACTCGTGGTGGTTCTGATGGATGCACACCAGGGGCTCAGTGCAGAGCCAGACAGGCTCGTCGCCGATCAGCGAGCCATCCACCGTGTGGATCTGCTGGGGGTACGGCTTCTCGTAGAGCTCGATGTAGTGCTCTTGGGCAAAGCGCTCATCCATGAAGTTGGAGCCTGCTCCAGAGTCGACTAGGGCCTGTACTGCCACACTGTGGTAGGGGCTGACTCGCACCATGAGCAGCAGGAAGATGTGGGCCCTCTCGATGGCAGGGTGGACCTCTGAGGGCAGCCAGCTGCTCACCATCCACCTCTCTGGAGCAGGTGAGTCGATCCAGGTCAGGTTGCGTGGACGGGCTTCTGGAGGCAGCCTGAGGAGCGCTCTTCTCTCAGCTAGCTTCTCTTCTATCTGCAGGATGAGCACAGTCAGGCTCTCCAGGCTCTCTGGCTGAGGAACCCGGAACAGATAGTGCCTGATATCCTCGTTGAGCCCTTGGCACAGGTGGGCCTGCAGGACTTCGTCCGGCCAGCCCAGGATGGGCACCAGGCTCTGGAACTCATTGATGTAGACCGAGGCGGGCCGACTCCCCTGCCTGATGTTGAACATGGCCTCTTCAGCCATGCGCACTGCCTGCCGGTACTCGAACACGTTGGACATGGCCGCCAGGAAGCCGGAGAGGTTATTTATCAGAGGGCTGTTGTCCTGCAGGAGAACCTTGGCCCACTCTAAGGCCAGACCGGAGAGGTGAGTGAGGATGTACCCGATGCGCAGCCGGTCGTTAGAGAAGATCAGTGGGTAGTTTTGCAAGATCAGTTGGCAGAGCACGATGAACTCGCGGTACTCTCTGCGGTCGCCGCTGAAGGATGTTGGGAGGGGCAGGTGGCCACTGTGAATCCCCTTCAGCAGGATCTCTTCTGCCACCCTTTGTTGTTCTCTGAGGTCTTGCATCTGGTAATACAGAGAGGTGATGGATCTCACCATGGCCGCCGACTCTTCCACAGAGACCTTTTCCAGATTTTGCCGCTCGGTCTCCTGATCCTCACTGGATTCAGACAGGTCAGTGTTGCTCTCTTGCTCATCCTGGGCTCCACTTGGGTTGACTGATGACTCTTCCATTCTACCAGATGCTTCATCGCTTGGACCCCCCGTCTCCTGGCGAGAACCATTGCATGACTCCTCCATGTCTTGGAGTAGGTCATTGGGTGGATCCTCTATTTCCTGATGTGGGCCACTGGATGGCTCCTCCATGTCTTGGAGTAGATCAATGGGCAGCTCTTCCATTTCCTGGAGTGAGCCACTGGGTGGCTCCCTTCTTTCCTGGGATGAGCCCCCCGCTGGCTCCCGCACTTCCTGCACTTGGCTGCCAGATGTCTCCACAGCGGTGTTGGATGAGCCCTCGGAGGACTCCATTTGTTTTGATGATGGATTCTTACGCTCCATCATCGTCTCAAATGAGTCTTCAGAGGGTTCTATCGTGTCTTCGGAAAGACGAGAACAGACTCTGAAGACGGGTAAGGTGGTGGTGTGTCCCGTCAGCGACAGGGACCACAGAGATCAGAACCTGGGGTGGGATGGGCAGGGTGGAAAGTAAAGGCAACGGTTTACGGTCACAACAAGGTCAGAGCCAAGTTCTCAAAAGTCAGAAGTCTCACTGATCAGAACAGAGAGAAACGGAGTCTGAACCAGCTTCCTCACCCGGCCACTTGAGAGAGACTAAAAATCTGTCAGCCCCTGACTGGACTCCAGGGTTCCCTCTGCCTGGTCTGTCTAGGGATGTGGGCAATTTACAGCCCATAAATTACGTGGTGTGACTGTCCTGGAGTGGCCACCACGGCAGGAAGGCTCCTGGCAGAATGTGCCCGGGGCTTCATTACATACTGCCCCATATGGCTGATGAACCCTTCTGCCCTTTCTGGCCAGCTGAAAGCCACAGAGGTCACATCTGAGTGCAACCCAAAGCCACCCTGGCAGCCCAGTGCTCTGGAGGAAGCCCAGTCTCTGTGACTGTGGAGGCAGGAATCTTCCCCCAGCGATGCCAACTCTCTAACACGTTCATGGAAGAGGATAAGATGCCACTTGGTCTCTCTCCTGCCAGTTGGGTCAGAGGCCCCAAATAGCTGTTATTTCCTGCACTGAGCTTCAAGCAGTAACTGGATGGGGAGATAGAGACCCAGGTGTAGGCTTTTTTATTTTTTGCTTTTTTCTGTAGACACTTAGAAAGCACCTACTGTGTGCCAGATACATCTCTGTTTATTACGTGAGTCTAACTTGGAATTTCTGCTTCTCTCTCTTCAATTCTTGGATTGACCTTCTAATGCCACGTTGCCTCCATCTCTGAACTGTTGGGGTGATCTTCAGATATCCTGCCCTCTGTTCAAATACTCTGCCACTACCCCGTGAACTCCACTCTCCCGAGCCGGGCCTCTCAGTCTGTGGGAATTTGGAAATGTCAGGTGGTTGGCCTCCATCTGACACTTGCCGCTGTATTTATATGCTCCCTCTGTCTTTTCTCCCTGAGCCCCCTTCTGTATGAGGTGGGTGTGCTCTCCCCACTCTTTGGTGAAGACCATTTTCTCTCTGTCACTGATGAGTCTGTGCCCCGACCCCCAGTCACATAGGGGTGCAGGGAGGAGAACAGGGTTGGCTTCTTGTGTTGGGGGAGGATGGTCATAAGATGTATTTGAAATGTGACTGTCAGGAAAGGACGGTACGCATTAAGTGATGGTGGGTCAGAGTGTGCCGAGACCTCAATTCGAGGAGAGGCCTGGGCTGGAGTTCTTTGTACAGTTCTTCTCTGCTGGGGCAAAGTGAAGGGAGCTCTGACTGTTGAATAGATGAGCTCCATTGTCACTGTCCTGTTTGAATTGAACACCTTTTGTCACCTCTCAGTTCTCGTCTTAGCCACCGATCTGATTTATAAAAAAACATGCATTCCTTTTTGTGAAACTCTTCCCTGGCTGAAATCCAGACTCTCCAGCCAGAAACACAATCCTGATCTGTTGTTTCTCAAAGTTAAACACACCCTTGTTAGTGTGACACTTAAATTTGATCATGATGAAAACCTTTGTCTGTTTATTTACTGTCTGCAGTATTAAATCTGAACATCTTGGCATAAAAGTATTTGACATGTAACTGACCTGAACCCATTCCCTGGTTACAATGGAAAGGCTTTAGTGTAATTCACCATTCTGATCATGTCATTCTGCAGTGTAATATTACATTTTTGCGTAGTATGGTGTGAAGATTAGGTAAAATCATCATCACTACCACAACATACGCATAGACCATTGCATACGTTACCACGTTTCCTTTTCACAAAAATCCTGAACGCTGTTACCATCATGCTGTCAGATCGCAAGTCTCCCAAGTCCTAACGTCTTCCTATGAAACACAAAATGTGCTTCAGCAACTTTTCTAATTAATACATTCATCTGTTAATGACAATCTCACCAAATTTCTCACCAAAAAATCCATTATTGGCTAAAATTCAGAACTGGTAACATGGTGATTTAAAAATTAGGTTCTCTCCTTAAAATAGAGTCAATACTTCCTAGCTTATTTACACGTTTGATTAGGGAACTCTGATTAATCTTTCAACTTTCCTGTCTTCCACCTGAAATCTAATTTATGTTTGACCTGTCATAAAAATCTAATCTGAAAACTCCTTTAACATGAAAGTCCAACTTTTAATGAGATAGGTAAAAGTTATCCAATAATGCCTGTATTTTACCCTTTCAAAAGTTTTCTTTCATTACTTATGAGTTCCAGAGACTTTGCATAAAAATTAAAAAAACAATTACCCTGTAATTTTCCTGCAGACTGATTGATAAAAATGAAAAATAAAACCCAACAACTCACTAGATCCCTCCTTAAACTCTTTATTCAACCCAAATTTCTTCATATGATAAAAAATTCAATCATGTTGTTACTTAAAAGATAGGTGAACTTAATCTTGTAACTCTTGCTTAAAGCCTTGTATTATCTGTCAATGACTTATGGGATAAGGTCCAAACTCCTTAGCATAAGTGCTATCTCGCTGCATCATTTTCTCTGCAGACTCATCTTTCACACAGAAATTTCACCCCGTCACATGTGTAAGATTCTCTTAATGGCTGGAATCTGGATTCTTTAGTGTGGAACAAGAATGGGATCCTGTCCATCCACAAAATAATATCCCAACTCGCTAGCTTGTTATGTACCTTCAATTGTAGAACTGCTCTGAGGAAGCCCTGCCCCACCTCCACACGGCCTGCAAGAAAAGATCCAACTCTTCCCCAGAAAGCACAGGGGTATTTGGGCCTGAAGGAACCCACAGATGCTTACGCTGTCTCCTTCATCAGGTCCAGATCTCTGAGCATAAAATAGATTTTACCATCTAATTCCTCTACTGACTAAACTCCTTAACTCCCTTTACTGGCTAAAATCCATACTATTCCTCCACGTGAGTGCTGGAACACGAGGCCTCGCCGTTGTTCACGAGGACCTGCTCCAGTGCCTTCAAGTCTCACATGTGATCACATCTCCTTGACACGCTGTGAAAATCTGGTCATATTATGTTCGTGATACCCCACTCTTTCAGCTGTGTAAAATGCATAAATTTGATGAAAAATTTCAGTTTCTTCACTGCCTGTACTATAAAGTCCCGACTGCTTAACATAAACCACAAACCGAACTATAAAAAACCCAGCATTATACCCTGCTACTCCTTGAAAGCCTTCGTTGGCTGAAATCCAGACTTGTTAGCATGATATAAAATTCATGATCATGGTAGCCCTTAAAATTCACACTTCTCAGCACACTATATAAAATTTGATCTTATACTTCTGCCTCGAAACCTTACAATGTCTCTTAACTGCATATGAATAAAAGTCCACATTCCGTAACATAAGATGTGAATTTTATTTTGTAATTTCTCTGCATTCTGTTGTATCAGACACATGCAAAAAAAAAAAAAAAAGGCAGCTCACCTTGTCCAACTCACCTTGTCCCTCCTTTGAAACTTTTTATGGGCTAAAATCAAAATCCTAGGCACGAGTAAAATTCTAATCATGTCAGAACTGAAAAATAAATTGCATACTTCTTTGCATATTTGCAATGTTGGTCATGTAACTCCTCTGATTAAAATCTTTCAACTTGGATGTCTTCAACATCAGTCAAATGTACTCAGTGTGCTCAGAAAATGTGACTCTGGCACCCTTGAATTATAAAATGTTTTAGCAGCGACTTAAGTTTGTGCCTCTACCCTTCTATTTATAATTTTTCAGTATTTTTTCAGTGCCTGTAATCTAAAGTCCAAAACTCTTAGCCTTCGGATACATTTTCCTGTGTTTTCTTTCTTTCCTTCCCATGGGCAAAAAAAATCTCATTACCACATTTCCCTAAAACCCGTCATAAAATGCCCAAACTCCTTTGCATGATTGTAGAAGCTTGATCGCGTTGCCCTCCAAATAAAGTCTTTTCAAACCCAAATCTGTTCACGAAACCCCAGTCAACATCTTTTAATCCATTTTCATTACTAACAACAACAAAAAAAACTTAACCTCTTAGCACGACACCCAGTTTTCATCGTGATACTCTTCCATACAACCTTCCAAATTTCCTGTCCACCGCATCAAATCCAAACGTTCCTCAGCATGGAATGAAAACTGGGTGGTGTGTTTTTTGTTTGGAAGACCTCTCCATTGCTTTCCATTGCTTATGGCATGAAGTCGTCTATGGCTTTGTGTGAAAGCCGGAATGTTAACTGTCCGCAGCTCCTGGCATGAGCTCCTTACCCCTCATCTCACTTGGCTCCACAAAGACTGAAAATCTTGCATCTCATCCCCAAACTCATCTTGACTGTGTTGCACTCAGGTCTTTTTATTTCTTAACTGAGCCCTTCTGCCTACCTAGAATTCATTAATTCACTCTGCGGAATGTCCTAATTGTTTTTCTTGCTCTTGTGCGCCAGACACCGTGTGGCACTCCCTCTCGCATGGAAGAGACAGAGACAGCCCTCCTACTCAGGATGCCCCCAGGAGGCACTAAGATCACGCCCACCTGCAGGAGGTGAGCACAGGGAACTTGGGGTCAGTGGCAGTGGGTTTCACCTATATCTGGTGACCATCTTCTCGGAGACTTGGCTGAGGTGTCATCCTCCTGGGTGGCTTGGGGCACTGTTGGGGCAGCCACTTCCCCAGGTACTTCGTTGGTGCCTCTGGCTTTTGACTGTCCCCACCCCACAGTCTTATGGGCTTCCTGGCTCACTGTCCCCTGCCTGCCCAGTGACCCAGCTGCCGGCACCCAACACAGGGCTTCCTTGGCCTCCCCTGAAGTCCTGTTTTCAGCCTACCTGGTGTGGCTTGGTGTCAATTTCTTGAGCCTCAGTCACCTTCTTTAAGAAATGTCTATCAGTCTGAAAATTCTCACCTTCCAAAATGGCAGATACTATTAGTGTATCTGGTTTGGGGTCCAAATTGCCCTTGGGGTCTTTGTGTTGGACCCCCAACACTCCAGAGGCAGCCAGCCAGCCTGACCACTGTGGTGTCTAGAGCCTTGGTCTGCCCAGCTATCTGCTCGCCTCAGAGGAAGTGGCCCATGGGTATCCGGGCTGCCACCCTGTGTCTGTGACGTGTAGGGCATGGAAGGGCTGGGGGCAGATCCCTCACTGAATACCTCTCTCCCCATCAGCCTGCCTCAACAATAAAGGAGGTCAGATTTTAAATACAGAGCTTAGAAGAGGAGATGTGAGGGTGTTTAGCAGCAGGGTTGAGCCTGGGTGGAGGGTGGGGGACAGAGGAATTAGAGGAGAGGGGAGGGCAGTCAGGGAGCCCCAAGGAGCCCAGGAGGAAGCTGAAGGCCAAGACGAAGCCTAGTTTCCCTGCGGGGCTGGCTACACAGTCCTTGCTCTCCACCAGGATGGTGTCAGGGCTACCTGGACTGTAGAGCCCTGCCCACTCAGCGTCCCTCTGGAACCACTTGAGCTGGAGGGCAGCTCCATGAGACTTTGGTTGGTCTGGGTGGAGTGACCTTGAGTGAAGCTTTCCTTTTGACCTCTCTTGCCTTGATCCTGCTGGGGGTCATGCTGCGTGGTGGACCCGGGCTGCCTAGTAGGCTGGGAGGGCCACAGGTGGTTGTGGATTTTTCCAGCTAGTGTCAGGGTCAAGATTTGACCTTGGCGGGCTATGGCTTGGGGTTTTTCTCTGCTTCTCCGGCATTGATAAGCCACTTTCTTCAGCTTTCTAGCAGGGAGGAGGATAGAGAGACCCTTGGGTGGCTTCCTAGGGATCTAGTGAGGCACTTGGGTTGGGTCTCTGGGGACCATGGAACCTGTAGGGTTCCAGTGGGCTGTTCACCAACCTGGAAGCAAGCTGTCTTCTGCTTGCCTGGAACGACTGATGTTGGGGTTACCTCTAGTGACTTGGGCCCCTGCCTTGTCCGCATACCCACGTGACTTGCTGCTAAGGATGGGAGACCTTCTCATCTTGCCCCAGAGAGGCCTGATCTCTCTTACTCCCTTTCCTTCTTCTGGTGGCCTGGACAGAGGTCCTGGCATGTGAGGCCCCAGAAGCCCTAGGATGTCTTGGTAGTGGAGGGTAACTCTTGTGAACTGGGGTCCTGACATTACATCATTTGAACAAAAGTACCCACAGCCAAGCATCGGTCAACAGCACAGCCTCTGTTTTTTTCTAGTGGTTATCTGGAATTTAGAAGCACCTGGCAAGGGGTCTGGGAGTGCGAGCTGTTCATGTTAGGTGGGCTTCCTACTCTTGCACGTGTCCTGTGGGCTCTCCAGGACCTGGAGTCCTGGAAGGATGGTGGTTCTTGACTTGGGAAGATGGGAGTGGGGCGCAAACAGGGAGCCCAGCTGTGGTGGGCTCGTGGTGGGCCTGGCCTGGTGGGAGGAGAGAGGGAGTGGAAGCTGAGGCTGCCCCACTGCCTTCCCTGGCGGAGTAGGCTGCAGAGAGCCTCGGGGAAACGGTCAAGTGCTGTGTACAAGGTTTGCTTGTTCTCATGGGCAAGGCCTTGCTGATGGTGATTCCTTGAGTACTCCTGATCACGATGCACACAGTGTTTCACTGAACTTTGCATTTCGCTTCTCCAGTGACCCCGTGGTGGGACAGCTTTTAGTTAGCATTGACAGTGGCATTGAACCCAGGAGCTGAACCTTCCCAGGTGTAAGCTCTCCAGTGGCTGATGCTTGTCAGGGATCGGGGTGCCCTCAGAGAGAGGAAGGTCACTGATGGGTCGTTAGAATTTCTCGATCTAAATGACATTTCCTAAGTACCTGCTCTGGGCCAGGCCTGGTCCTTGTCACTCAGCCCTCACTGCATTTGCTCATTAAGAGGGAGGGAGCAGCCCTACTCCACAGAGGGAAGCTGCGAGGTCAGCACTAGCCCTTTGCGGAGGAACCAGCAAAGGTAAGTGTTCAAGGCTAGCTTTGATGGACTAGGAGGGCAGAAGCAGGTGGGCAGCTGACATTTGGGGATGTGAGAGACCCTTGTTCCCAGGTGGTCGTGTGGCCAGCATGCAGCCTGGTTGGAAGCCCGCCCGGAGGCCCGGGGGCCCTCAGTGTCTCCATCTCCCCCAAGAGCTCTTTGCTATCATCCCCAACCCATTTTTGTTCATTAGGTTGCTGGCAGGGACAGGACAGCTGGCCCAGGACCTGCCAATTATAGTTGCTCAAGTGTTTGCTCTGAGGCATCAAGTCCCCTTCCGTGTCACCCAGTTCTCCTTGCAGACAAATTATACCTTCAATCTTTCTTTCTGGGCTGTGGCCCACACCTACTCGTTGCCCAGTTCCTCCTCCCACGAGATGCCCTGGGAGGGGGGGTCAGCATGGGACCCCCGCCCTGAGTCTTACCTTGGCTGCAAGCGGCCAACTGACCTCCTGCTGTCTGGACTTGGAACAGGCTTCTCTCTGAAAAGTCATGAATATTGTTTATTTCTCTGAAGAAGGGAGACTCTTGCCCACCTTGGTGGGTGGTCGTTTTTCCTGTCTTCCCCCACCAGCCTCAGGTGTCATGGCTGTGCCTGTGGTGTCCACCACAGCGGTCACGTGCACACAGCCTCTGAGCCTACACCTTCCACCTTCCTTTCTCTTGGGACCTCCTTTGCTCCATGGGCACTGCATTTGAGCCTTCAAACTCCTCGTGGGCCTAACTTCACTTTTCCCACCAGGACTGACCAAGGCCACATTGTTTCCTTGGCCTGGTAGCTAGCAGGTCAACCCAGTCAACACCTGCACCACTGTTCACGTCCTGGGCCTTGGGAGTTTGGGGACAGTGACCAGTGGGGCTCCTTAACCTAGTTATTGAACCCCCAACATCCTCAGCCTCAAATTGTCAACTTTCAAAATGGAGCCTTCCTATCAAGGGTTTGCAGTTGTCTCTGGAATCCTCTGGGCCCTAGTTGGTGTCCCTGTGTCTCTGTTTTTCTGGGGATACTTATAGACTCCCTCAGGAAGAGCCCTAGGAAGCTTGTGTCGTGCAGGCCAGTTAGGGGCTAGTGGCGGCTCTGTGTCTAGACGTGGTGTGGGGGAGGGCATGTGGGGCCACAGAGGGCGTGTGTGCTACACACACTGCTGGTAGTGCTTGTAGAGAGGTGGATTTTCCTAAGAATAACCTAGAGCATGTGTGTGTTTTATGGGACATATACATTGTGTGTGTGTGAGTACACATGTGACGTGTGTGTGCAGGTATGTGCAGTGTGTGTGGGTGTGATGTGCGCTGTATGCATGTGTGGTTTGTGTATGTGCTGTCTCTGCATGTCACATGTATGTGCATATGCTTGCACAGCACATATGTGAATAGGTGGTATGTACATTTGTGATATACGTGGTATATGTGCCTGCATGTGGTGTGTTGAGTGTATTGTGTAGTACCCACATGTATGTGTATGAATGTGTGCCCTGTGCATGTGAGGTGTGTGTTATATACATGGTACATGAATGTGCTATGTGCTGTGTATGTGTGCTGTGTGCATGTTTGATGTGTACTTGTGTGTAAATGATGTGTACATTTCTGGTATATGATGTGCGCACATGCATGTTTGTGTATGTGCAGTGTGTGGTGCACACATGTGGTATACTACGTATACACGTCTATGTGGTATGTCATGTTAGCATGTATGAGTGTGTGTTTCTGTTAGGGTGTATGTGTGTTTGTGTGTGGCGCATATATAATTATGTGAATATCTGTGTGCATGTGTACGCATGTGTGCACGTGTGTGTGTGTTTACATGCAGTGTACATGAACCTTAATTCTCCTGGGAAGTGACCCTGGCCATCCATGCAGTGCCCGTCCTGACTTCACTGATCACTAGGCCCCTGCCTTGTGGGTCTCTCTTTCCTTTCCCAGTGCCTGTGAGGACGCAGAGAGAGCAGGGGTCTTCCTGCACCTCCCAAAAACCTGGCTCTGGCCTGACTCTACCCTGACCACTGTAGACAGGGACAGCTGGCTTCGTCCTGCTGCTGGGTATAAACTGCCCTTTGCTACTTCTTGATCCTGAACTTCTGGGACACAGTAGGGCCAGTATCAGCTGAAGGGCTGAGGGAGGGGTCTAGGAGGCCATATGCCCCTCAGTAGGACGCCTGTGAGCAGTGTCTCTTCTCGCCTCCCAGGTGGCATGGAGCGTGATGCCGCTTTCTCCAGGGAAGAAAGCAGAGGCCTGTCCCAGGAGCACATCAAGAGGTCTGGGAAATGAGCTGATTCTTCCGTTTGTAAATTTATACATGAAACTCCGTGGAGTGGAACTAACTCAGGCTCTTTATGTTGCAGCTGAGGCTCGCTGCCCCTGGGGGGCAGTGAGCAGGGTCGGGCCCTGCCCTGAGGACTGCCGTCTGCCTGGAAGGGTGTGGGCCAGCCTCCCAGCCTCCCTCAGTGCCCTCCAGGTACATGCGCCCTTCTCTCTCACACCTGCCAAAGGGTGGGCTTCTGGGAGGCAGGATTGGCTCACCTACCACCTGTTGAGGGGAGGGGCCAGATAGCCTTATTTGGGAGGTGAAGGTCTAGAGAACCCTCCTGTAGGAACATAATTTAAAAATCCACATTAGTCCTCTTAGTTTTGCCTGTCTGTCATATGTCGTTAAGGGGTGAGGTGTTAAAATCCACTACCATGATGCAAAGGGTGATGTTCACACCCTGGGGATGGTAAGGTGGCTCAGGCTGAGAGAGGCTGGACCCCACTGGAGGGCTGTGTCACCCTGGACAAGTCACTGTAAATCGGCCCCTTTCTGTAGGACAGAGACAGCCATTCTGAGTTGCCTTAAATGAAACAAATGGTCAGATGCGTGGCACCTGGTAGGTACTCAGCAAACATAAAAAAGCCAAAAGCCAAGCCAGCCAAGTGCTGTCGAGTCAGATCCGACTCATGGCGACCCTAGGGACATACGTAAAAATAGTCCTTAATTTAGGCAGCTCTGTCCGCCAACTGGAAACCCTGTTGGCCTAGTGGTTAAGTGCTGTGTCTGCTAACCAGAAGGTTGGCAGTTTGAATCCACTAGGCCCTCCTTGCAAACCGTGGGGCAGTTCTACTCTGTCCTACACCATTGCCAGGAGTCAGAATGACTCGATGGCAAGAGGTTTGGGGTTTGGTCCCCCCAGTGTCCTGATGCAAAGCCCTTGTCATTTCTGTAGAACCCAGAGGAAAGATGGAGGGAGCAGGAGCGGCGAGGGCTGGCTTTGGCTTCCAGAAAGCCTTCTTTTGGGGCAGTAGAATGATTTTCACTGATGTAGGCTGGGCTCCCATGGGCCTCTAGAGGAACTCAGGTCCCCATGTTCAGTGACCTCACTTGTTAGATGGAGTCACGATACCTCAACACGGGACTCTGCATTTTATCTTTATTTGTTAAAAAAAAAAAAATCCGTGTTCACAAAACTATAACAGACTGCCTCCCCACATCCCCCAGATATGACCGTGCATGAAACCTGGTCCAAAATGGCAATCCCTGCAATCAGTGGCCGAGCCTTGCCCCTGGGAAGGATGGGGCGGGATCAGGCAGGGCGCCACAGAGCCTACACACACACTGCTTGTGTGCAGAGTCAACTGCTGAAAACGGGCCTTAAAGCTCAGAAGAGGGGAAGGGTAGCTGATGGGTCAGAGAAGATTCTGGAAGGGCCCTGCCTCCCTCTGCTCAATGAGAGGAGAGGAGTTTAACCAGCTAACCAATTGGATAATCTTGCAGGGGTGGGGGAATCCGACTGACATGGGTTCATGCTAGGCTTGGCTTGAGGGGTTTGTGGGTCGCTGCTGTCTCTGAGCATTGATGTTTTTAATCTGCCCTTGAGTAGGGTCGTGCTTGCTGGTCGCTCAGCCTGGCTGCCAAACCTGCCGGGGATCTGGTGGCCTGTGACTACTAAAGACGGCCCAGGACAGCTGGGTGTGAAGCTTAGGGTACAAGCAGGAGTTGGGCTGCTTTGAGGAGCAGGGGCTCATCAGGGTACAATGCATCACCCCGAGTGTGTGTCGGGGGGCAGTAGGGAGTGAGTGGGTAGGGGTCAGCAGGGAAGAGCTTGTTTAGAGTTCTGTGTAGAATCAGTGGGTAACAGCAGTTGGTGGCAGTGTCCACTTGGGGCAGGCATGGGCTGTCAGTACAGCAGGTACAGGTCTGTGCACACGTGACCCGCAGGGGTGATGCCCTCGGAGACCTGGGTCCCCAGCCTTTTCATTTTAGTTAGTTGATCCCTGAAAGCCGGGTTGCAGCGTTAGCTTTTGGGGCCTCTTATTGGCCAGAACGGAAAATGCCCCAGAACACCCCAAGCATTGCAGACCCCTTCGGGGGCTGGTGCAGGGCTTAGGCTGTTGGTGGGGAAACTGAAGCAGGCACACGCCTGCTGCTCTGATGGCACTGTCAGGCCACTGAGGAGGCTCTGGGCCCCAGCTTCAGAGTACATACAATTAAAAAAAAAAAAAGAGAGTGCTCTTTGGGAGATGACAAATTGCTCCCCACCCATCCCCCATGTCTGCGGAATTGCTCTGGGCATCTGTCCCATCCCTGATCTATCCCCTAAAGGGCTCTTTCTTTTGTTTTCATAAAAACAAAACATAACAAAACAAAAAAAGGAAAGGGAAAAAGAAAAACCAAAACCCACACACAGTGTTTAATTCTACAAGAGAAGCATCGATAAAATTACTAAAAATTACTAACAAGTGTTACTAAAAATGTTTATTACTCCTTACTGAAAAATCAAACACTGCCATTAAAGATAATGCCGTCGTTCATCTCCGCCCTCCTCCCCCCACCGTACCAACCCGGTCCAGACCCCTCTCCCAAATTAACCCCTGTTTCCAGTTCCAGATGTCTGCTTTCAGATATATTTCTTTGCATTTGCTTATGTCTATAAGTAAACCTCTAACATATATTATGTTGATTATTTTGTGCATAGACCACATACGAGCCGCAATTTCTCTGGCAGCAGCCTGTCTTCCTTCACTCAAGAATATGCTTGGAGAGAATAAAGATTGACAGCACCCTCTAGAACAGCAGCTTAGGATTCAGTAATACGTAGACGCCAGAGTGTTTTTTTTTTTTAATTACCGCCACACTCTGTGCAAAGCCCAGGTCCTTACCTCGGGGGTGGGGGCAGACAGGGGAGGCAGGTGCAAGCAATGGCTAAGGTCTGGACTTGGGCAGTGGGCTCTTAAGTGTTCGTTGCATTATTACGAATGAATATATGAATACGTAAAGTAGCAAACTAACAGGGTGTCCCTAGACCAATGATGAGAGAGTGTTTATGAACAAAGAATCGTGATTAATTCAGTTCTGCACCAAATACTGAGATCCATTGAAAGACAATAGGCTTCGTTGTTGCCTTCCTTTTAAGAGCCCTTTGATATTCCAGGGTATATATGCACTATTACCTATTGTTGCAGACGCCAGCTGTGAGCGCTGGGAAGGGAGCCTTGGTCAGTGCCCTCGTGGTCACACTGGGTCCTAGGTTCACGAGGCTCTTGATTATTTTAAGAAATAAATAAAAACGAACACATAAAAGACAAGTGGGCTTTGCACGGAGCAGGCGGTGAGGTTTTTCTGTAATACGGGCATTCCCTGGAAACAGTCTCAGTGACTCCCGTTTTCTGCTATTGCTGGAACAGCACCGCGCTGAGCGTTCCTCTAACGCAACCTGTAAACGCACTCTCACTTCTTCCTTGGCTGCCGCTTCTTAGAGGTAGAGTTGCAGGATTAAACGGTTTCAGGAGTTTATTTTAACTGAAGGATCTTTCTGAGATGCCCTTTGACCTTGTCATTCTCCTTGTTTCAATCCCCCAACTGACCTCCGAAAGTCCCTGGAACATTGTCCAAAGTAGCCTGAGCCCACCACGCAGGACCTGCATCATCTCCTTCCAAACTCTAGCTTCACGTATCGCCCCCACCCCACAAATCTCCTGCCTGGCACACCACAGCGACACAGGGCCACCTGCCCCTCTTAGTGTGCCCCTGAGCCTTCAAACCAAACTTGAAATTGCACTATGGTCTACTTGAAGTTAGAGATGCCCTTCCCTGGGCCCTCATGGCACCTCACACCAGAATCCATCAAAGCATCTGTCTCAGGAATCATGACATCCCTTTTCCTCTCGTGCAAGAGAACATTCCACATTTTTCTATAACAAATGAAATGGTCCAAATTTTAATCACCTTTTCCTTCCTCCATTCCCAGCCATCCTGGGTGGCCCTGACCACAGCTGGCCCTCGGTGTCACCGGGGCCTGACTTGCTCTGGCTGAAAACCACCTGTACTCTTCTCTGATGGACATAGCTTCAGAGAACCATGTCATCTGCGCCTGTGGCAAACGGGTAAGACCCCGGAGAGCTGAAAACATGCCAATACATGTTTGGGGAGGCTTAGACCAGCACCCCTTTCCAGCCCCCAGGCTTACATAACAAGTCCCCCAAATCTGTGGGGAATGCTGTACAGGGCGCCAGAATCCAGGGTCATGGGTCTCAGAGGTGGGGGACAGCGCCTTGGGGTCAGGAGTGGCAGTGACGGGTTGGCAGGGCACAGTTACGGTAGAAAATGGTCTACGGTGCCAACCTAAACCATCTGGGCTTGTGAAGGAGAATCCCCCAAGGCAGATCCTACTCCAGGTGGTGGTGACAGGATGGGACTGAGAGTTGGTGCTGCCTGCAGGACAGCGTCTCGTGCTTTTGGATAAAGAGACTGTGACGTCAAGCGAGACTGGGTCCTGATTAGGGTGGGGAAGGAGCAAGAGCCCTCGGCATGCTCCGAGGTTGGGTGTCCTCTCTTTTCACGGGGGAGGTGGGATTCCAAGAGGCTAGGTGGGAGGTCGGAGTGGCGGTCCCTGTGCACCAACCCAGCAGTACAGCAGGCGTGCTGTGTGCCCTCTGCAGCTCCCTAAATATTTCTGGGACTTACTTTCCTGATGTTAGAAAGGAGCAACTGAACAAACAAAAACAGAATCATAATCTCTCACAGACAGGGCTGTTGAGAAGCTCAGCGAGATAGGTAATGCAAAGTGAATCACCCGCACAGTAGCCAGCACAAAGTGCCTTGCACAAACCAGCTCCTCTCCTGTTGTGTCCAGTCCCCAAATGCCATTCCCCGCTCTAGGGGGCCGCCTGTTTTCCCCGTGGGGAGACCAAACAGCCTTCAACAAAAAGACCCTGATGCAGTAATAAACAGGGGACTTGATGCAATAATAAACAGGGGACTGCCGCCCTCTCGACATGACCCAGACACCCCAAAGAGACACTCTTGCCGTTTTCCCAGCTCCTGGGGCTGGTGGGGGGATTACGTCCACTAGCTTTAATTGGACTCTTCTGAAAAGTTTGGTGATGGTGTATTTTATTGTTTACAAATATGTACAATAAGCCAGATTGCTCTTGAGACAGGTTTTTTTAGGCTCCTATTTTATGGGTCCTGGCAGGGGCAGTTCGGAAGGCAAATGGTTGCAGCCCCTAGAGGTTAATAATTCCTGGAAAACTTCTGGCTAGACCTGATGGCTAAATTCTACAGAAAACGCTCCCCGGGCTGGGCCAGCCTAAACGAGCTTCTGTGTGTCAGGCGGACTTACCTAGGGGAGGGATGACTTGCGTGTTGCCTCTGACACAAAAGTGAACTTCCTTGGCCCTGAACATATGGGACCCTCTCTCCTGAGCTGTCCCCTTATTGACTGTGGCTGGAGACACTTCTTGCTCCAGTGGTATTTCTCTGCCGCCCTTTGTGGAGCTGGCTGTGGCTTTGTAGACGGGTAAGCAATTGAGCCCCGATGCCGGAAATCTATCTCCTGACTCCCAGGTGCCAGGCCATTTGCGCCTGGAGCGGGAGGGGCTGTTAGTGGGAGGGCGTTGCACCCCACCTCTACAGGAGCCCCTTGTGCCAGCCTGCAGGGCAGCGGCTGGGGGGGTGTTGTCCTACCACGTAGCCTCAGTCCCTGGTAAGGGATTTGGGATGGGGAGTTCCTAAACTCTTCTGGGCCCTTGTCTGTACCTCTGGTTACCCCCAGACCAGACATTTTTTATTCATAACATGTTCCACATCCCTCATGTCCCCCCAAAATGAGACACACATATAAATGTCACTTTATCAAATGTTTTCTACTGAGCTGTTTCAGATCAATCCTTTAATAGATTAAAACAACAGTAGCATTAACACACACACACACCCACCCCCGAAACCCCTGAGGCTCCCCAAAAGCAAACAGTTTTCCCGAGGCTCATGGCCCCTAAGTGGGGTTGATGGGGCAGTCTGTCTGTCTGTCTGCTGGGGAGACCGAGGCCAGCCTGTGTGTTCTCCCTGTGACACGATGCTGCCCCCCCACGGCGAGCCCACACAGCTGTCCTAACCCGGCGGCTGACAGTGATGCTGAGGGACTTGTTGAGAGCGGGATGGTTAGGCGCAGTGACCAGGGGCTCTGTCTTCCCTGTTACTTTGCCCACCCTGCGGTCTTCCCCCTCCCTGGGTCTGTGTTCTTGCCCCCGAAGGGTGGCCGGGACAGCTTCTGTCATTTCACGGATATAGCCCCTAAACTGGGCTGCTCTGTGTACAAGAGCACACACAACACCACAACACACCACACAGACACAGACACAGACACACACACATGCAAACACGCAAACACACACGCAGGCGCCTGCTTTAGGAACAAAGACAGGAAAACTCCTTTAGGAACTGCAGGATAGAACCTCTTCAAGTAGCGATTCCCTGGTAAAGGCCCTCACCCCGAAGTTCCTGGGAACAGAACCCCGTAAATGGGCCCCGAGGGCCAGCGAAGACTTCCGCACCATCTCAGACACCTGCACGCGGGGACCTGGGCTATCTGACAGACAAGGGGGCTTTTAGAATCCCTCACAGTGGAGCTGTGCCTCAGCCTCTAGAGAAGGGGCTTGGCTTTCCCTTGAGTGGCTGCGGCCACTTCCTTACACCCCCCAGATCAGCCCCCTGGCTGCACGAGGCTTTCTGCCTTAGAGAGGACAGTCTTTCCCGTCTTGGGAGTAAGGAAGGCACTTGGCCCTGGCTTTCGGGAGTTGGCTGCAGGACAGCCCCAGTCCCCCCGGTGGCCCGGAACTCACCCCCATGCTCTGCTTCTCTCTCCCTCACTGCCTCTTGGTGACAGACAGACGCTGCACTCACAGCCGGCTCGGTGCCTTTGCAGTCAGCCCGGGGACAAGGTGCGTGGGAAAGCCCACGCACCCTTGTTGACCCGCTGCTCCCCTCCTGGCCCACCAGGATCAGAGCTCTCCGAGGCCTAGCCCGCCCGGACAGGGAGCTGTGCGGTGCTCCTCGGCCTCTCTGCTCGGGTGCCTCCCGTGACAGGGAGCTCCCTCTCTCCCGAGAAGCCTGCTCAGGGCTCCCAGCACGCGGAGCGGCTGTGCCGAGCCTCCCCCTGCCTGGTGCGCCTGCCTCCCGGCTCGCGGCAGCCCTCGAGCCCTCTTCTGCCCTCACATCCTTGCAGCAGCGTGCTCAGTCTCAGCCCTCTCTTTTCTGCGCGGAAGAGTCAAGCCCCATCAACGGAGGGATCAGGTTTGGGGGCCGGTCTCGGCCCTCTGCACCTGTCCCCGGGCGCCTGGACGGAGTCCTTTGCCCTGCACTTCTGCAGACAGGCCAGGGGAGGGCGCGGTTTTTCCCTCCGGGTCCAGCTGCTCTAAGTGTGTCTGTGCAGCGGCTCTGAGCCCTCTCTTGGCTTTTTTAATGGCCCCTTTGCCAGTTGCCAGGGAGAATGCATTCTATGCAAAGCCCACTGCCTTTCTGCAGAAGCAGCTGGTGACCGGCCGGCCCTGGCTAGCCTGCAACAGGCACCTGGTAGGGTGGGGAGGGCTCCTGAGCTGTTCAGGGGACGGACCTGAGAGCCACCAGCAGGGGTTGGACTTCTTGCTCTCTAGCTACGGGACAACACTGAGCTCCTTTTACCTCCCTGGGTTTCTCCTCCGTGCAGTGGGGCTGAGTGGGGTTCCCCCTTCTCAGCTACCGGGAGGGCTGAGTTAGAAGTGGGATAAGATGAGCTGGGCACATAGCAGACATTGCATCAATATCTGTGGCATCATGATAGGACCCCCGGAGGGAGTTAGGGGTGGAAGGATGCTTGGAGGCTAGATGTAACAGGTGTTTGAGAGAGAAAACAGTCTAGCCTTTGCAAACTCTGCTCCCAGTGCAAACGCGCCCCTGCCCTCGCCCAGTTCCTTCTAATGGGATACAGTGCATAGAGCTCAAGCCCGTGAGGCAACCCCTGGCCCCTGGAGCTCACAGGACTTTCAGGAGGCACCAGGGATGGCACACTGAGCCATTTTATAACTGTTTGCATTGCCTGTGACAGTACTGGGGAGCCAGGATAGGGACCCAAACCACCTTTCCTTGCTCCTTTCTCCAAGGGCCAGCCCCCCACCCAGGGAGGGTTCTGGGGCGGAGGAACCCAGTGGAGTCCAGGTCTTCTGCAGACAGTAGTGTCCAACCATCCACTCATGCACTCCTCCAAACAGCCACATCACACCTACCTTCCCCGGCCCAGACTTGAGCTGGAGCTGAGGATGAAGAGACGCAGGTCTGTCTCCGGTCCTGAAGCTCTGTCTGTTGGGAGAAAGAGACAGGGAATAAGTCACCATCAATCAAAGCAGTCCCAGGGGAAGCAGGGCAGGTGAGATTTATGATTCCCTGCCCTGGGGCCAGGTCCTGAGCTGGGCTCTCTGCCTGGGATTCACCCTCACAGGAATGCTGGGCATGAGCCTAAGGATCCCCATTTGATGGATGGAGAAACTGAGGCTCCAGATGGTGAAGTACTGTGCTTACCGTCTCTCAGCTGCTGTGAGCTGGGGTAGGCTGGAAGCCTAGTGGCAGTGAGGCTGCCCACCACACCCTGCTGCTCCAGTCAGCTCAGAAGGGCTGTGCTGAGTGCTGGGGGGTGTGGGTGGCCAGGGGAAGGATTGATCAGTTATAAGCACCTCCCAGCGGTGCTTGAGATCCCAGCTCCTCTGTGGCCCAATCCGTTTGAAGGGCAGATTCAAAATTAGGTGGTAGCACCTATGGGCAGAGGCTTATGGAAATGGGATTAGTAACCTGACGTGGGGAGGGCTCTGCCTGCCTGCAAGCAGATTGCTGACGGGGCTGGAGGGGCTGGACTTGTTTGTGTGGGCAGTGAGAGAGAAGGAGTGCATCTTGGTGCCCCATTGGGCTTCCTGATCAGAGAACCAGCCTTGGAGGGCTGAGTGGGCATGTGGCTGAGAGGGAAAAGAGTGTACATGTCTTCAGGATGGACCCTCACCTCAGAGAGAATGCCTTAAGTAAGGACCCACTCCTTGGGGGCTCCCCGGCCCATGCCCTGACATGGTCAGGGACTCTGAGCCTTCCTGTACCTCAGTTTTCCCATCTGTGAGATGGGGGCAAGAACCCAACCTTGCTGCCTGAGAGACCCCTCTGGCTCAACCTCCCCTGAGTGCTGTTAGGATGGCCCATCACCTGTGGATGCTAGTAGCCAAGCACCTGTGTGTGCTGTCTCAGCACCTGTGTGCTGTCCCAGCAATGTCAAGGGGAGGGTCCTGGTCCCGAGAGGAGGGCTTAGAGGGGTGATGGGATGGGAGCAGTGCCCCCACCAGGAGAGGCAGCTGCCGGCTCTGCATCGCAGGAGTTGGGCCACTTCAGATTTGTGCCAACTCATGATGCAGAGGAAGCCTTTAGCCAGGAGCCAGGAGTCTGTGGCGCCCCCAAGTGCCACAAGGGGGCTGCCTGGGCTGCGTTTTGTCCCGGTAAAGTGAGGAGGGGGAGGCATCCCCAGGGACTGGAGCTTTCGAGGTGGTGTTTTTGAATGTCGGCAGGCGCTGGGCTCCCAGGGTGGCCAGCCCTGTCCTGCATGGTGGCCTGCCTGTCCTGGGGTGCCGCCGGCTGAGCGCCTCCCTCACGGGCTGCACTGCAGCAGACTGCCGCAGAGGGTCGGGGCATCGGGACAGGCTAGTCCCCACTGCTTTCCAAAGTGGGGGACGACATGGGGAGGGAGCTTGTCCTGGCGGAGCCTTGGGAGCTGGGCACCCCAGAGGCTGCCTGGGTGAAGGGCCCAGCACCGGCAGCTGCAGACAGGCAGGGATACAGGAGAAGCTCGGGAAGGAGGTGCGGTGGGTGAGGGGCGCGGGGACACAGGTGAGCGTCTGAGGCCGGTGTGGGTCAGCTTCAGAATGGCTTGACAGAAAAGAGGGGGGAGACAAGGGACAGGAAGGCAGGGGTAGTGACGGACAAAGCTTCCTTCCTCCTGGGCACTTATTTTTAGGGTAAAACCACCACTCTTGTCTGCTCCTCAAAGCAATAAATGACACAAACAGTAACACCAAAATAAATAAATAAAACAAAGAGAAGAGAAAGCAGTCAAAAGCCAGGAGCCAGGCAGCCACCTCCCTCTCTGCAAGGCTGAGCTGCTGCTGCCGGGGCTTTCCTGAGAACTTGTCTAATGGAAGGCAGTATTGTCCCAGTGCCTGAAGAGGCATAAAGTCCCAGGAAGGACTTGCCAGGTGGTTGGCTCTGCCTTGCCAAAGGAAAGTGCCCCAGGCCTCTTTACAGCCAGGCTGGAGGGTATGATGGGCCAGGAGGTGCTGGGAGGTACAGGAGGATCTTTGGGGGACAAGGGGACCTGCAAAGGAGCACAGAGTTGTGGGGGTGCTACAAGAGGACCTGTGGGGGAACCAAGAGGGCCTTAGGGGTGTGGGGAGCATCTGCGGCTCAGCACCCTGTGCTCCGTGTGCATTCCCCTCGATCCACCCATCCCAGCTTCTTGAGGACATCTCCCACCAGCTCTGGCCCAGCTGTGGTCCCTTGTCCACTGTGGGATGTTTGTCTTTTGTGATCCGGCCCCTCAAGACCCCAGAGATGTAGCTCTGTCTGGTCCTTTGGTGCCTCTCATGCTTCTCATTCCCCTTCCCAGACTCCTCACCTCCCGTACTTTATTTTCACTTAACTGACTTAAAGACTTTCTACTCTGAGAAATTTCAAAGAGCACAAAAGTAGAGAAAATCATAGACGTTGTTGCACACTGTGGTCTCTCAGACCCGAGGCCCGTCACCTTTTCGTCCCCCGATATTGGGCCTCTCCCCCCACTCCCACCAGGGTACTTTGGAGGCAAATCCCAGACTCCACACCCTTTTCTGTGAGTGTTCTCTGTGTGTATCTCTGAAACGTCAGGATTCTCTTTATTTTTAAAAATCAGAGCCGTACGCCATTATCACAGCTAAAAAATAAGCAGCCTTTCTTGAATGTTATCCTGTCTGTCCTCCGTGTCCCAGTACTCCAGACAGGCTCCTAAACCATTGTTACAGTTGCTTTGTTCAGATGGGCGGCCAAACTGTCGCCTGCACCTTCAGTGAGCACTAGGATTGCAGAAGGTAAGTGCTGTCCTGTAAGTGAGACCCCAGGCTTCACAAATCTCAGTCCGGGGCCCCAAACCAAAAGCCACTGCCATTGAGTTGATTCCGACCCATAGTGACCCTGTAGACAGAGTGCAACCACCTCAGAGAGTTTCCAAGGAGTGCCCGGCCAACTGAACCTCCGACCTCTTGTTTAGCAAACAGAACACTTCACCACTACGCCACCAGGGTTTCCCAGTTTGGGGTATTTGGGGCAAATTCTGCGTTTCTCCTGGGGTTACCGAAAGGCTTACAGAGAGTGCCTGTGCAGTCCCCATCCCAGAGTCTGTTGTCCACTAGATAGGCAAAACACAGCTGACAACTGCCCACGAAAGAAAGGCTCCTGGCCGTCCAGTTCCTTGAGTGATTAAGACGGTATGTGAACCTCTTCCCAACAGCAGGAGCACCAGCGGATGGGGTGAGGGACAGGGCGCCGGGTCTGTTAGAACCCACCCCAGCTTCCCTATTGTGGCCACCCAGGACCCTCAGAGAGCCTGTTTATTACTAGCTGACACCCAGTGCTGTGAGTCCCCTGGAGCCCACTGCCCCAAGCTGCACTGGCTGCCACCAAGCCCTAGATGCCAAAGGGGATGCACACAGCTAGAACATTGCAGACAGTTTTTGACAAAGCACTTCTCAGCATGTAGGGAACAGGGGGGTCTCCTCTCTGCTTACACCTGAAACAGGGGTGCTCCATGGCCATTCCCTCAGACCAGGCACTGGCACGTCCACTCTCTCCTTATATCCCCACCCGACCACCTCTGACAGAGGAGGGGGCTTTGAGAACTTGGTGGCTTGCCCGGGATCATTGAGGAAGCAGGGTGCCAACCCGGGTTTGTTGGGGTCCTCTGGGAAAGGGAGACATGGGAGGATATGCAGGTTTGGACAGATGGTTGGGTGCCTATCTGCCCGAATCCAGATGCAACAGTTGCTGCCTGGAGGAGGCGTCTGGGGAGATGGGGAGATGGCTGGGGAATGGGAGAGAAGCGCAGTCTCTCCCAGCACCAGCAGCTTACTTGATCAGGGCAGGGAGGTGTCCTCCGCGCAGAGCCTGCTGCTGAAGCTGCTGTCTGGCGCCTCACCTCCGAGGTTGACGAGTGGCTCAGGTGCCTCTGAGTGACAGATGAGCTGCACACCCAGGTGCCAAGTGCCAGCCGCTCGCCCGCAGCACTGAGGTTCTGCGAGCAGCCTTTATACCAGCCCCCCGGGTGACGAAGCCCTGAGCCTCAACCACGCCCCGTGGCTAGTCCCTGGGCGTAATCTTACAACCCAGATCAAAACTCATTGTGATGGAGTTGATTCCTACTCCTAGGGACCCCGGAGGACAGATGAGAGCTGCGTCACAGGGTCTCCAAGGCTATCACCTCTCTAGAAGCCGACTGCCACGTGTGTCTGCTGTGGAGCAGCTGGTGGGTTTGAACCGCTGACCTTTTGGTTGGCAGCCAAGTACTTGATCTGTTGTGCCACCAGAGCACGTTGGCATAATCACAGCCATCCTCTGTGGCAGCGGGCAGTGATTACCACCCTCAGTTATGAGGAAAAGACCTTGGGGCTTAGGAATGGCAGATGACTTGCCCCAAATGACTCAGGGCACCAGTGGAGAGCACAGGATTCGAACCCTAGACTGCTTTTCCCCCAGACTCTCCCCCTCTCTTCTTTCTGTCTCTCTGGCTGTCTGATCCGTGTCAGATTCGCCTCCTTGGTCCATGGGTGAGCTGACTGCTCTTCCACACGGCTTAGTTTACTTCTCAAATAATATCTGTTCTTGCGTGTTCTGTAGGATACATCTGATGGTCACGTGTACAAGGGCCACCTGTCAGTTGCATCCTATGGTCTACCGAATCAAGTCAGGTTAGATTTTTGAGGGCCGATTTCAGGCTGAATATAAGGAAAGTGGAGGCAGAGATGATCTGGGAGCCCGAAGGCAGGGCAAAGCAGCTGTGGCTAAGGAGGTAAAGCAGGTGTCCCCTTTTTGTTAAGCACTCAGTCAAAAGACTGGGGGTTCAAATCTACCCTGACAGCTTGGAAGGAAAGTCTGCTGACCCACTTGTGAAAAACCAGCAGTGCTACTCTGACACACATGCGCTCAACCATGAGTTGGAATTGACTCGGTGGCAAGTTCTATATGCATTTTTAAATTAGACTTTTCAACATCTGCCTCCCAGCTGTGCGTCTGCCTCATTCTATAAGTCACTGAGCTTCACCGAGGCTCACTTTCCTCATCTGTAGAATGGGAGTAGGGATGTCTTCACTCAATCATCACCTCCTCAGGGAAGCCTCCCCCCTCCCCCCAAGCCTCCTGTCCGCCTTCCTTTCTTCTCTGCCTTCACAGCGGCATCGCCCTCTCAGGTCCTACCTGTCTCCTTTATTTGGAGTGCTTTCTGTCCCCACCTCCACCCACAAGGCTGCCTGCTCTCAGAGGCTGAGGGCTGGGGTGGTTCTGCTCACCGCAGTGTCCCCAGCCCCTAAACCAGCACCTGGTATAAAGTGCATGCTCGACACATTTTGGGGGGGAATAAAGAAAGATGCTGAATGGTACTCACCCCAGAGGGTTGTCAGTGCCGGCAAAGCAAAGCAGTCGGCGTGGCTGCTGGCTTTGAGCACGCATTCCGTAAATATTGGCTAATTATGATTATTATGTCTAATTCGTGGGCCTGTTGTGAGGATCAGACGAGATAATGTATGCCAGGGCATGCTGGGAACACTGCTGCTTACAGGGGGTACAGCGTTAATGATCCCTGGCTGCTGAGCGGCAGCTCGCTCTTAAACTTGATGTTTTTCGTCTTCACATCATCCTGGAGGGCGGTGGTACTGGTGGGATTATTGCCGCTGGAGGCTCTGAGAGGGGAAAGGTCTTCCCCGAGGGATCGCAGTGTGACGAAGGGAGAGGCCGGAGCTGTCCCCAGGGGCCTGATTTCCAGACTGGTGATCTTTCCCTGACTTCTTTAGGAAAGCCCCCAATAGTGTGGTCATTTGCAAATATATTCAGGTATAGGTTCTGTTACACACACGAGGTGTTGGTGGTTTCATGGGAGAATTTTTGCCTTCTAAGAGGGAGACCTGTGTTGGATCCCCACCCAAGGCACCCCTTGCACAGCCACTACACACCCCTCAGTGGAGGCTTGTGTGTTGCTGGGATGCTCAGCAGGTTTCAATGATGCTTCTAGGCTTAGGGAGACTAAGAAGAACGTCCTGTCAATCTGCTGCTGAAAATCAGCCCGTGAGGACTCTATAGATCACAGCCATAGGTCTGGGCAGTGGTTCCCTGTTTTGCCTGGGCGTCCGTGAGTCAAGTGCCAACTGGATGGCCGCCAACAGCTGCAGCATCTCTCTCTCTCTCTCACACACACGCATGCATGCATGCACACGCACACGCACACACATATGCACACACAGTATAGAGAATTTTCAGATGGTTGAAGGCCAGCGTGGGAGGGGGAAGTTGAGTGGTGTGCTGGTTGTAACAGTTCTGTGCACACCAAGGGTCTCAAGGCAGAGACCCCCAAGAACAGCCTCATTTTCTGCAATGCCTTCAGTTTTCTGGAGTGGTCTCTTAGTTGATTTTGATTTTGGAGGGCTCTTAGGTGAGCTTTGGCACCGCATCGAAAAAAGAACACATCCCCACCGTTTCCTGCCCAAGTCCCCAGCTTCCCAAAAAACTCGACTTGGCCTGGGCAGGACATAATTTCTTTCTCTAATCAGATTGGGGGCTGTCTGCCCCCAGAGGTAGGCAGTACGGCAGGTGGCAAGGCACGTGTAGAGCGGAGGTCATTTCTGTGGTCACACTAGTGAGTGCTTGTTGGGGTGAACTGGACTGTCTGTCCAGCAGCTCAGGTGGAGTGTGGCCACAGAGACAACCAAGACTGTGGGTGGGGGACCCAGGGACAGGGATGACAGGGCTTCACCAGGCTGCCTATGGCATGAAAATAATAGCTAACTCTGCTCATGGGAGTCCTCGTAGGGAAGTGGTTACAAGTTTGGCTGCTAACCAAAAGATCAGCAGTGTGAATCCACCAAGTCCTCCTTGGAAACTCTATGGGGCAGTTCTTCTGTGTCCTATAAAACCACTATGAGTTGACATTGGCTCAAAGCAGTGTTTTTTTTTTTTTTTTTTTAATTTATTTTTTTGGTTTATTGGGAAACCCAGGTGGTATAGTGGCTAAGTGCTATGACTGCTAGCTAAAAGGTTGTCAGTTGAAGTCCACCAAGCATTCCTTGGAGACTCTATGGGACAGTTCTGCTGTGTCCTACAGGGTTACTATGAGTCAGAATTGACTCAACAGCCGCTGGTTTGGGTTTTTGTTTTTATTGGTGGACTATCGTATAAAAAAGAAAAAAATCCTGGTGGCATAGTGGTGGAATATAAAGGTGGCCAACCAACAGAGCAACAGTTCAAAGCCACTGAGGGTAACTTGGAAACTGTGGAGCAGTTCTGCTTTATCCTGTGGGTCGCTATGAGTTGGAATCAACTCAGCGGCAGTGGGTTTGGTTTGTGTATGACAAAGAAAAAGAAAAAGGAGGGCAAGGCTTTTCTATCCGTAGGCAAAGAAATGTCCGGGCAGATTATTTGTATTTTTGTTCTGGGTTAGGGCTGGCTTCTTGTGTGTTCATTGTGGTAAAAGAGGACTAACGCGATAAAAAACAAGCAGGAAACAAGGAGGAGATTATATCTGAATCAAGGGTGATTATTACCCGGACTTCCTGTGGAGTCCTGGTGTCAGCACTGCGTGTGGTGCAGCAGTTCAGACACTTGGCTGCCAACCCAAAGGGCAATGGTTGGAACCCACCAGCCGCTCTGTGAGAAAGATTCAACTGTCCACTGCTGTAAAGGTTTACAGCCTGGGAAGCCCTCGGGGGGCAGTTTTACTCTGTCCTTTAGGGTCACTATGAGTTAGAATTGACTCAAAGGCTAGGGGTTCCAGGTGAAAGAGCTGGGCTGGTCCATTCTGGAGTAAGAATCAGAGAGACAGATCTACCTAATAGTGATCATTCTTGTTTTTGGTTTGGGTGCTGAATCATAACGATGAAGATTAATAAATGAATCCCTGTCTAAAATGGGAGGTACGCTTGGGCCAGTGGTGAAACTGTCATGAATGAAAGGTTAGAATGAGTCCAGTGCTACTCGTCAGACAACCAGTAAAAAAGCAAGGCTGTTTCATCCCTTTAACTAGTTGTATGTGTTCCCTTGAGTGGAGGCCTTAGAGCCATCTAGTGAGACTCTATTGATGAAGAGCTTGGCTGTGATCTTGGCGGAAAATCAGCTAGGGGCCAACAGTGTAAGTAATGCATAGTGTTGTCATAGGTTGGGTGGTTGGCTGATGGGTGTTTGCTGCGGTATTAAATATGAGTGAACACATAAATACAATCCAAGATAACAAAGCCTAAACCATTGGCAAGATGGTGTGATGAACCCAGGGTGATTAATCAGATTGAGCAGAAGTGTTCCTGAATTAAAAAATGCAATTATGCTGGTTTCTGTGTTCGAAATGAGGGATTTAGACAGATACATGTCCCTGAACCTTTTGTTCTTGGGTTGGGTGGTATGTTCATGTGTATTTATTGATTTATTAAGAATAAATGGATGCATACATAAATAAATTCAAAGAGGACTGAACATGGACTAATGAAGACAATGTATTCTGATCTGAGAGTCTTGATGGGAACAGTTCTGCAGATTTGAGGGACATTAAAAAAAGCTGTGTTGTTTTATTCATTTTACAGCTTTTTACTACTAATTAAAGCATTATGGTTTATGCAAATATTTCTCTGTTGTTGAAGATTTGGCTGCTAATTCAATAAGAGAGGTACACATAGAAGCATAAATTATTGGTACTTTTCTGTTTGTTGGAAAGGATGGTTAATTCGTAAGTGTTCTTTTATAAGTGTTTTAAGATACTCTTTTATTGTAGTTTTGGTCAAAGTTGACACAGTGAATTGGGTTCCCATTTGACAGTTTCTGTACAGGTGGTTCAGCAACGTGAGGGACATTTTTAAGAAAGTATCAACATTCTCTTTATTTGTGGTCTGGTTGTTCCCTTTCTAGTACTTTAGTTTCCATGCTCCTGTATCTTCTCAGATTGGATTTAGAATGCCTATTCACCATTTGATCTCATATAGATTTAATAAATAAATAACGCTCTATTCTCATGGATAATATCCTTTATTTTGTGTGCCAATCTGTTATTTCACTGAATGGTGACCTCAGAGGGCAGTTTTGGCTCAAAGTTTGAAAAGTATGTCAGGGCAGTGGTCTCAGGAAGTCCTCTCATCTCAACTGGTCCAGTGATTCTGGGCATGTTTAAGAATGTGAGTTCTGTATTTTTCTCCCGTTGTCTCATGGTCCATCTAGAGTGGCCTGGACCAGAAAGGCTGGTAGGGATAGCTGGGCACTATCTAGTTCTCCTGGTCTCAGGATAGACGAGGTTGTGGCTTATGTAAGTCTTTTTTGATTTCTTATGTTTTTCATCTCTGTAGACTAGTTTAGTCTCTGAGACTTTGGCTTCGTTCTTTCTTTTTTTCTCCTATTGACTGAAGACAAATAGTTGTACCTTGAAAGCCTGCTTAGAAACCTTTAAGACCCTAGACACTACTAACCTCACTAGCACATAGAAACATAAATTTTGTGATGCTGATTGACCGAGTTGTCCCAGGAGGAGGAGGTCCTAAGTCTTCACGCCAGAAAACCAGGTGTTTGGCTATGTCTGTGAGGTATCTGTAACTGTGCCCTATATGAACACACACACACACACACACACACACACACACACACACACACACACACACGTATGTATATGTACCTATAGATATTTCTGTCTCTGCACACGTATACTCACCTATACCTATTTGTAAACATATGTGCCTTTACCCTTGTGTATGAGTCTATACAATTACTTTTTGCTTTGTGTTGGTATTGTTGCTAAATTCATATTCTTTAGCAGAAACATCCTTTTCTCTTGTGCTCTTATTGGTGGCACTGTTTGCTTTGGTCAAGCTGTGCTCCCCCCCCTCAATTTTGTGCTTCTTTTCTGTAACCAAAAATAACGTCTGTGCTCTAGAGTGAGTCTTCCTCTCCTCTACCCGTTGCTAGGAACTACCAGTGAACTTTTTTTGGTTGATGTGTCTATTCTGGTCTTCTTAAATAAAAGTGAGATCTTACGGTATTGATCCTGATGTGATGGACTTCTTCAGCATTATGTCCTCCATCGTATAGTATGTTTCATGGACTGTCTGAGTCACCTGGTACTGCTTTAACAGAAATACCACAGGTGGATGACTTTTAAAAAGAGAAATTCTATTTTGTCATAGTCCAGTAGGCTGGAAGTCCAAATTCAGGGTGTCAGCTCTAGGGTAAGGCTTTCTCTGCTGGCTCTGGAGGAAGGTGCTTGTCATCAATCTTACCTTGGACTGGGAGCTTCCGATGTGCAGAGACAGAGACACCAGATCCTTACCAAAGGACATGCTCAGCTTCCAACACTGTTTATTTCTGGGTGGTATGAGGTCCCTACCTCACTTTGCCAGCTTCCTTCTCTTTTATCTGAAGAAATTGCCTCAAGGTACAGTATAGCCTTATATACGTGGAGGTGGGACTTGCACCATGGAGGGACATCACACAACACTGGGAATCATGACCAAAGCAAATGGTTGCACACAGTTTTGGGGGGATGCAATGCAGTCCATGACACATGCTCATCATTATTTTTCATGGCTGTGTAGTATTCCATTGTATGTACACATGTCAGATTTTGCTTATCCATTTATCTGTCTAAGGTATTTAGGCTATTTCTATTCTTTTGCTGTTGTCAGTAATGCTGCAGTGATTATAAGTGTGCTGTTTGTGTCACTTCTGTGAGGCTTCTAGGGTATACACCTAGGAGTAAGGTTGCTGGGTCATAAGGTAATTCTGTTTGTAATTTTTGAGGAAGCTCCATACCATTCCCTATAGTAGTTTTACCACTTTACAGTTGCACCAGCTGTGGATAAGGATTCTAATTGCTACACACCCTCACATGTGTTGTTTTCTGTATTTTTATTTTTAAGTCAGTGCCATTTTAGCCAGGGTAAGGTGGTATCACATTGTAATTTTGATTTGCATCTCTCTAAGTGGCTAATGGAAATCTTGGTGGCATAGTGGTTAAGTGCTGTGGCTGCTAACCCAAAGACCAGCAGTTTGAATCCACCAGGCACTCCTTGGAAACTCTATGGGTCAGTTCTACTCTGTCCGATATGGTTGCTATGAGTCAGAATTGACTCCATGGTGGTGGGTTGGTTTTTTTTGTTTTTGTTTTGTTTTAAATGGCTAACAGAAACCCTGGTGGTATAGTGGTTAGGTGACTATGACTGCTAACCAAAAGTTTGGCAGTTAGCATCTGGCAGATGTTCCTTGGAAACTCTTTGGAGCAATTGTACTCTGACCTATAGGGCTATTATGAATCACAATGGACTTGATGGCTGTGGGTTTTAAATGTCTAATGATTGTGTGCGTCTTTTCATGTTTGTTGGCCTTTTGAATGTTCCCTTTGGTGAATTGTCTGTTCATGTCCTTTGCCTAATTTTTTTTTTTAATTGGGCCATATTTTTGAAGTTATCTCTCTATCTTAGAAATCAGACCATTACCAGAGTTGTCACTTCTAAAGATTTTTCACCAGCCTGTAGGTTGTCTTTTTAATCTTTTGATCAAGTCTTTTGATGGGTGTGTTTAGTTTTTATGAGACCCCTGTTATCTCTTCTGTGCTTTGCTATTCATGCTTTTACAGTTAAGTTTGTTCACTTTTTTTTGTTTTAAGAGTTAGGTACCATAGTTTTCTCCCTCTATATTTTTAGGTTTAATGGTCTTTGATCCATCTTGAGTTAGTTTTTGTGTAAGGTGTGAGATATGGATCCTGTTTCATTTTTCTTCAAGTGGCTATCCACTTTTATTTGCACTATTTATTAAAGAGACTCTTTCTCCCACATTGGATGGATTTTGATCCTTTGCAGTAAATCAGTTTTCAACAAATTGATGAATTTCTTTCTGGGTTTACAGTTTTTCCCATCAATCTATGTGTTTATCATTAAACCAGTATCAGGCTGTTTTGATTACAATGGATATATAGTATGCTTTGATGTCAGAGATGTCAGACCCTTTATTTTCTTCTTCTTCATCAATAGTGCTTTAGCTATTTGAGACCTCTTCCCTTTCCATATAAAGTTGGTCATTAGTTTTTGCATTTTAGTAAGCAAGTTGTTAACATTTGTTTCAGGGTTGCACTCTGTCTATGGATTGCATTAGGTAGTACTGACATTTTCACTATATGAAATCTTCCAATCCATAAGCATTGATTTTCTTTCAGTTTATATAGATCTCTTTTAGTTTCTTGCAATAGTGTTTTGTAATTTTCATCATTTAAGTCTTTTATGTCCCTAGTTAGGCCAGTTGCTAAGTATTTTATCATTTTGGGGGCTATTGTAACTGGTAATATTTTCTCAATTTCCTTTTCTGAATACTCTTTGTTAGTGTAAAGGAACCCAGCTGATTTTTGTGTGTTGCTCTCATACCCTACAATATTGCTAAATTCTTCTATTGGATACAGCAGTTTTCTTGTGGAATCTTTAGGATTTTGTATGTGTAGGAATTATGTTTACTTCTTTCTTTCCTATATGGGTGCCCTTTTCTTTCTTGTCCTGTTGCTCTGGCTAGGACTTTCAGAATAAGATTGAATAAGAGAGATAATAATGGTAACCCTTGTCTTTTTTCTGTTCTTAAGGGGAAGGCTGTCAGTCTTATTGAGAGTGAGGTTGACTGTTGGTTTTTTTTTATATATACCCTTAATTATATCAAGAAGTTTTCCTTTTATTCATGCTTTGCTGATAATTTTTGTTTTTTAAATCAGGAATGGGTGTTATATTTTATCAAATGCCTTTTCTGTACCAATTAAGAAGATCATGTAATTCTTTTCCTTTGATACATTTATGTGATAAATTACATTCATTGATTTTCTAATGTTGAACCACCTTTGCATTCCTGATAAACTTATGAATCCCACTTGATCATGGTATATGCTTCTTTTGATTCATGGTTGAATTCTGTTGGCTAGAATTTTGTTAAAATATTTTGCGTCTATGTTCATGAAGAACATTGGTTTATAATTTTCTTTTTTCATGCCAGTTTTGCCTGGTTTTGGTATCAGGGTAATGCTGGCCTCATAAAAGGAGTTATGGAATATTCCTTCCTCTTCTATGTGTTTGACCAATATGAGTAGAATTGGTGCAAACACTTCTCTGAATATTTGCTAAAATTCTGCAGTGAAACTATCTGATTCTGAGCTTTTACTTGTTGGAAATTTTTTTATGATATCTGTAATATCTTCTTTTGTTATGAATCTGTTTAGGTTTTTCTACCTCTGTGTTAGTTTAAGTAGATAGAGTGCCTCTAGAAATTTGTCCATTTCATCTAGGTTTTCAAATTTTTTGGAGTCATAATATTCTGCTGTGGTCCTCTATCTCATTTGAGTCTGTTGTAATGTCTCCTATTTCACTTCTTATTTTGGTTTATTGTTTCTTGTCAGTTTTTTCTTTTGTCAGTCAAACCAGTGGTTTGTCTATTTTACTGGACCTTCTTTATATCAGACATAAAGAACCAAGTCTTGTTTTGTTGATTCTGTTGTTTTACTGTTTTCATTTATTTCTTCTCTGATGTTTATTATAGTATTTCGTTTATTTTTTGGCTTCTTTCGTTCTTTATAATTTATTGATTCAACTTGTTGATTTAAGTTATTGGTTTTACATTTTTAAAATATGTAGGCATTCACTGCTATGAATTGCCCTCTGAGCTTTGCTTTGGCTATGTCCTAAAAGTTTTGATATATTGTGTTTTCATTTTCATTTGATCCTAAGTATTTTTTAATTTCACCTTTGATTCTTCTGTGACCCAGTAGTGTCCTGGTAGTATGTTATGTAGTTTCCATGTCATTATTATTATTTCCCTTGTTCTCTCTGTTGTCGATTTCTAACTTCATACCATTATAGTCAGAGGAGTTACTTTGCGTGATTGCAATGATGATATCTCATAATCCTGTAATTAAGGTTATTCCAATTCTGTACAGGCAAGATCTGTTTTAGAAATGTGTTGATCAGGAGCATATGTTGTTAGTTGCTATGAACCATTGACGCACTGCATCCTTATTTATAATGGAATGAAATGCTACTTTCTCCAACACTGTCTTTGTGATTGCTTTTATGTTTGAGTCCAGTGGTTTAGTACTTAAAAAAAGGTCAATCATTATATAACTGTATTCTATAAAAGAAAGGTCAGGTCATGAAATGGTGATGAGGATTAAAGGATTGCAGTTAATTTAATTCTGTGCTCTTGACCTCCACAAAAATAATCTGTCTGCATTATTTTTACCAGCTGTTTTGTATTTTCTTGTGTATGTGGGATATAGTTTATTTAAACATTCTTCCCTGAAGATCTAGGCTGTTAACTCTGAGCACAAAGCACAAATGATTGAAAGATGATGTCATTGTTCCACTTATTGAGTAAACTTGGATTTACAGTTGGTTGCTCATTAAAAATTCCTTTAAAAATGATCAAACCAAATAAAAGTTGGCCAAATGTGGACCTATGATTATAATCTTCATGAATCAAGGATTATGATTAATCTAATTTAGAGTCATTAGAAAAAGTTCCATACTATTGCCTAAAAGTAAGGAGCATATACCATTAATGTCCAAGTTTACTTGTTGCAATGATGAAAGTATAACTTTTTCTGTCAAATGTGGTGGCCACAAGTCACGTGTGACTACTGAGTGCTTGAAATGTGGCTAAGAAGCATGAGGGACTGACTTAAAATTTTATTTTTTATCCATTTAAAATTAAGTAGTTATATGTGGCTAGTAGTTATTCTACTAGATAGTTGGCTTGGGTGGTTGGTTCACAGGAGTTTGTCTCATATTAAATAAGAATATATAAATATGTAAATTAGCAAGTTGTGTGCTGTTGATGACTATGTAACATGAAACAAGGATCATGATTAATTCATTTCTGCACAATTGAGATTCACTGGGAATAGTCTTTGGTTTATTGAAAAGAAGACAATTAATTGATATTACCTTGAATGTGTCCCCATAGCTTATATGGACCCTTTTCTAATGATGAAGATCTATGTGTCTTGGTACAAAAAGATCAAAAAGTTATTGTCAGAGCTGTAGTTGATTGGTTAAGTGATGAATTCATAGGCAGTCATTATATTCAGAAATAAACTTTAGAAAATTAATAATAAGGTTGATAATATGACCAAGGTATGTGATTGATTCAAGTCAGAAAAGTTGTAGCCCATAAATAAGATTTCTTTTGTTACATTTACTGGTGAGGAACATATATACAGATGTAACGATTGTTAATATACATAAAACTCACCAAACCACATCCACTCCATAGAGAGCTAAATATGGATGAGTGTATAGTAATCAAATGTTTAGGTCAATCTATTTCATTATACAAAAGTGTTTGTATCTCCATTTATGGGTAAAAGAGTTTTTAAAAAAACCTGCATTGTCTCTCTCTGTCTGCCTTACAAAAATTGTTTTAAATATGTGTGGACACAGACACATTCTTCCCCCCAAAACTCACTGCTGTCAAGTTGACCCATAGTGACCCTATAGGATGGAGTAGAAATACTCCATAGCGTTTCCAAAGAGTGCCTGCCGACCTTTTGGTTAGCAGACATAGCATGTAACCACTATGCCACCAGGGTTCTCTCTCACACACACACATGCATGCACGCATGCACATACATACACACACTGTCTAATGTTGGTGCATTCATTGTGAGTTCATTGATTTTATTATAAAAAAATTAGTAAATAAATCATTCCAAAAAATAAGAGGAAGGAAAATGTCTGAGTTAGACCTGGCTGTGAAAATGTTGCATAACAAATAACCTACAATTGCAGTGACAAAATAATAATAACCACAGCAGTAACAGTGTCTGTTTCTCATGTGTGGGTGTGTGACAGTTGCAGCAGTTGTGCTGTATGTAGGCTCTGGGTGGAGTTCAGATCTTCCTCATTTGCATTCTCCTTTAGGGTCCCTACCTTTGTCTCTTCTTTTGTCTGAGAAAAACACATAGACTCAGACTACTCTGGATAATGTGCAGATTAACAGGAATATGTACTAACCATTTGAATTTTGGGTTGGTGGTGGTTTTACCTCTGTTGATTTTCTTAGGCAAATAAAAAGATGAATAAATTAATCTATGAATACTTAACTAAAATGAATAAATGGATGACTGATTGATGGACTGAATGCATGAATAAATAAATACAAGCAGAGCTGAAGAGAGCCACACAGGGACCATTGATAAAAATACTCCATGAAACTAAGATTGAGATTTAATTGAGTTTAGGGAGGATAAAGTCATTAAAATAGAGGATTTCATCTGTCATCTATAGAGGAGGGAACATTTAGACAGATGTTTGTTACAGTTATAATTTTTATTTTAAGTGGTCAGTGTTTAATCATTGAATTTATAACAATAAATGAATTACTTGATAGGTATGAATTGACTGAGTCAATGACTTATGGAATACTATTTCTGGGCCGATGGTGAGAAAAAAGGTGAAATACTACCCAATGCTGAGAATGTGGCACAAAGCAAGGGTTGTGATTAATGCAGTATTTCGCTACTAACATTGATTTTAAAAAGTTAAAATCATTTCACACCCATTTTCACACCTGCCTTCTCTTCTACAGATTGAATAAATTGTAGCTGATTAGCCATTCTGTACTGATGAAAGACTTGGCTGCTCCCAGGGCCCTGAATTGGTTCACACTGGTTCAGTCATGGCCAAAGAACCAAAGCCACATACACACACACAAAAAAAAAATATGGTTTGGGTGATCTGAAATGATAACCAGAATAGGAATAATTGTGAGTTGCAGTTCTGGGATAGAAGACTTTTAAGAGGTGTGGTGAGCCCTTTCGGAAGCTTACTGCATGAGATTGAATGATTGGCAGGACTGTGAAGAGTAACACACATTCAAAGCCATGTGGTTGGCTGCCAGCTTTGAATGGGGCACCACTGTTCATGACTGCTCAAAATTCTGCAAACAGGGGAGATTTGGTTGCTGTGCAACCCATATGCTGCCCTTGTTTTGTAAGAGATGGGTTAGGTTTCTAGGAGAACTTTGCAATTTTTCCCATTCTGTTTCACCTAACCTTTTTTGTGCCCCCCATGGGTTATGATTCTATTTATATGAAATTCAAAAAGCTGGCAACCCAGTACAGTGTCAAGAGTCAGAATAGGGTTATGCTTGAAAGGATATAGTACTCACCTCCAGTAGTGAACAAGTTGGGTCCAGTAGGAAAAAATGGAAGAGAGGACTTCACTCCTTTCATAGTTTTTTAGTGTTTCATTTTATTGTTCTTCTCTGTTGATTTACACATTCTACCATTGATAGAGCCTTATCTTTCTGACCTCTTGGGAGAGGAAAACACAAGAAAAGGTGGAGAGTATGGCCAGTGAAGTACAATGGAAGGCTTATGGGTGTTCTCTTCACGTAGTGAAAATCTGGACAAATATTAAAAACAGAAGACCAAGTCTGAGACAACGATGAGTCTGAAATTGCTTGCAGGGTGTTTGATTCTTAGGTACATCAGTGAGGTCCATTGTAGAAGAGATTGAATGCTTTAGCTTTGGGAGAAACTAGCCTAAATTAATAATGTTCACCCATCTTATTCTTGCTTTCTTGTGATTCATGGCTATTGATTATGTAATTATTAGTCAATCAAAAATGTACAAGTGAATAAAAAATTTTTCAAAACCTGGACCAATGATGAATACCCTGGGGTGTCTGAATTAAGGATTCTGATTAAACCCTGTAACTCTGAGGTCCTTTATCAAAACAAACAACCAATTACTTTGGTGAAACTTGAGTTTATAGTTGAAGTTGGGAATATAGGTATCTTTTTCTTGGGCTTTTTTAGATCTTAGGTGTGCATCCCATTGTTGTCAGTGTATGAAATGCAAGCATAAGAAATGTCTCAGTGAACACAGGCAAAGGGAGCTAGACATGCACTAATCATGAGATTATGAAAGGAGATGTAAATTATTATTTAAAATATTTCTGAGGAGCTGAGTTTAGTAAGTAAATAGCTTAAGGCTATTAGCGCATTGATAAGGTCCATATGGACAGTTGTATGTCAGAAACAGTGTTGTTTCTGAGTTGATGGGTGTTAATTTTATTAAGACAAAAAATTTATATAACAAATAATTGATTAGAGAGGTACCTAACTGAACAAGGACCAACCATGGAACAACGTTAAGAAGAGGTTATATGGCAGAGTTGTGATTAAAGTCAATCTTGGTCAATGAGTTTATTTTTAAAAATTATATCTATTTGCTCTAGGGTTGCTATGAGTCAGAGCTGACTTGACGGTGGTGGGTTTTTTGGTTGTTCTGTGGGTGTTGAGATCCTGGACAGATGTTAGTGTTATTCAGGGTTCTTGTCCAGGGTTTGTGGGTTCACTGATATTGATGGTATTAACATTAGTGAAGGAAGACACTCCTCTTGATTCTTGATTATTTAAAAGAAGGAAAACATGGACCAATGATGGTCATGTGCTATTAAAATCGACGGCACTTGGCTTTGGCTTCCTTATTAATGTCCACAGGAATAGAAAGGGGTTGGGACCCTGCTCACATTGGGTAAAGATTCTTGGGACCATTGCTTGTAACACTATTTTGGACTGCAATTTACTCATTTATTTGTCTATTATGTCAATATTTTAGAAAGTGAAAATTAGAACAGAATAGACAAATGCATAAAGTGGTGCCAAACATGGACCACTAGTGCGAGTGGGTTAAGAAGATCTAAATTTATGCAATTTTGATTAAATTGTACTTATCCAATTCACATTAAAGAAAAAGAGAGATCATCTCAACTCTCAGTTATGTGGGTAGGGCTTAATAGATAAGAAATTCTTTTAAAGAATTAATTCTTATTCTTCTACTATGGATTATATTTAACATATGTCATTATATAAGTTAAGATAATAATTAAAAAAGTCATTCCATAGAATGAGGGTCATCCTTGGGTCAATATTGGAAAGGAGATGAAAATAGAAGCTTCTGATGAAATAAGTGCAGCAGGACTGAGGCTCATTAAGGTATTTAAATCTACACTGCTTTCGTATTTTAACATCTGCCTTTTACTCCACAGTCTGTATACCACATCTGACCTCCTCATTATCCAGTGATGAAGATCTCCACAGTGACTGTGGGTGAGGAGCAAAGGGACTCATGTAAGTCAGAGGATGTATGTTCTTGGTGTGGAGGGGGTTATTCGTGTGATACCTGGAACTCTGTCAGTGGAATAAATGACTATGAACATAAAATCAAAGGACTGGTACCATGCACGGGCCAGTGCAGAAATTAGGATCAATCCATTTTTGTACAACCAACGTCCATTAAAAACAAGATCAGAGAGTGCTGTGTTTGTCTTCACAGTCACCTAGTCTTCTGTTTTGTTTTTGTACCTTAGTTAAGAACATTCTCTACCGATAAAGGTAGAGAATGGTCTAGGTTGTTAAATCACTGAGGCGGGAGCCCATAGAGGATGTAAAGTATTGTTGGTGTTTGGGATATGGGGCAGAACAGGAGGTTCCTGTTGTTCACTGTATCATCTTAAAAATACAAAGAAAGATGAGAGAGTAGCAGCGAGCAACATGGGATGAGCATGAAGGTTATTGATTACTCCATATGTGCAGTTAAGTCATGCATCTTGTTCTTGGCATTCGTGTTTCATGGATATTCCTTGTATTATATGTATTGATGGATAAATCCAGTAAAGAGGATGAGAATGAAGAAGAAAAACACTACCATGTCTAAACTGGGGATGTGTATCCTGGGGTGTCTGAATCAATGATTTTGATTAAACCTGTTAACTCTGGGGCCCATTACAAGGAGAGAGCTAATTACTGTCTCTGGGGTAAAGGGATTTGTGGCAGACAATAGGAATATCCAGGGTTTCGCTCTTGGACTTTAGTGTTTTTTGTGTATGGATTTTGTTTTTTATTATAATGAAGTAATGCATGAAGAAAGAAAGAAATGAGGGAATGAATGAAGGCAAGGAGAGCCATGCATCATGAAATTAAGAAACCAACGTGAATACTAATGGATTTCTGAAGCACTGTAGTAAAGTAAAATGGATCAAAGTTTGTGTCCCTTTCACCAGAGAGTGTGAATAGACGTGTACAAGATTAGATGCTGTCATTATGAATTGGTCGTTGATTGGTGATTGCTGACTTCATTAAAAAAAGACAACATGTTTGTACAGTTAAATAATTTTTAAAAAGAGCAATCATGAATTGCAAGTATTCTTGTGATGAGACTGTCACATGACAAGAGTTATGATTAATTTCATGTAATTTGTTATAGGCAGTAAACATGATCAAATGTTAAGGGTCCACTTAATTGTCTTATAATTATTAATAATGACACATTATACTCTGGCCCCTAGGGTCGCCATGAGTCGGATCTGACTCAACGGCACTTGGCTTTTTTTTGCTTTTGCTATATTTATATACTGTTATAAGTGAATGTATATATTCATATCTTAAAGTATGGCAGAGTGAATACTGATAAAGAGCCCTCTTATGAAATAAAAATAGTGATAACCCTGATTTACACAACTGATGTCTCTATTTTAAAACATCTAGGCCTTTTCCTACTTTGGATAACGTACACATAGACAGAGTTGCACATAATAGTATTTCAGTTCTGGGTTGCTGTCCATTTTAGTATTTTGTATTTTCTTTATGAAATGCACAACTGATAAAATTATTTTGTAAATAGTTAAATGAATGAATAAATGAAAACAAAGCAGATGCAAGCATGGGCCATTGTTCAGAATATTCAATAAGACAAGAATTTTAGTGTATCTAATCTGCAGAAGAAAGTTCCGTTAAAAATCATAATCTAAGCTTTACTTAAGTAAAGTGTATGGACAGATATTTTTAATAGTCATATCTCCTATTTGTGGATTGGGGTGGTAGATCCGATGGTGTTCCTTATATTGCTTAAAGTTAAAATTGAATAACCAAGAAAGTAAAAAGTAGTAACATTCTTGGGTCAATGAAACGAAGTAAGTTTTATGTCTTCATTTGGTCTTAGTTTGTATGTGGTCCCCCTTGTCTTCATTCAAGTCCCATGTACAATCTACTGTAGAACTGCATAACTAATAACCCTTAAAAATACCCAATTTTTTGTTTTTTCATTACTTTGAAAGCCTGCCTTTCATCTCAGATTTAACATACCACCACCAATTTAATGCACACCGAATGATGAAGATCTTGGTGGATATCTGTGTGTTTCAGAAGCATAAATATTGATATGAGTAACATTCAAAGCTTATGTTCTTGGTTATTTATTGATAAGTTTTCACTGAAATAATTCTAAAGTGATAGATAGCTACACTTGTCAAAGTAATAAATAGCTACATAGAATTACAAAATTAAAGAATACCAGACATCGCCAATGATAGGAATATACTATGAACACAAGATAACAATATTTTATTTTATTCTGTACAACTGATGATCCCTTAAAAAAGGGTGGAAGGTGTTTCACCCATTTTCAGAATTTCAGTTTTCTATTGGCTTCTATGGAAACCCTGGTGGCAAAGTGGTCAAGTGCTACATTCACTAGCCATGAAGTCGGCAGTTGGAATCTGCCAGGCGCTCCTTGGAAATGCTATAGAGCAGTTCTATTCTGTCCTGTAGAGTCGCTGTGAGTTGGAATCGACTTGATGACAGTGGTTTTTTGGTTATTGGCTTTTAAAGAAACCCCAGTGGTATAGTTGTTGAAGTGCTACGGCCAAAGGTTGGCAGTTTGAATCCATCAGGTGCTTCTTGTAAACTTTATGGTGCAATTGTGTTCTGTCCTATAGGGTCGTTATGAGTCAGTTGACTTGACAGCAGTCAGTTTGGTTTTGGCTTTCATTGCTTTTATGGAAACCCTGGTGGTGTAGTGGGTAAGTGATATGACTGCTAACCAAAAAGTCACAGTTCAAACCCACCAGATGCTCGTTGGAAACTCTTTGGGGCAGTTCTACTCTGCCTATAGGATCATTGTGAGTCAGTATCAACTTGACAGTAGTTTTTTTTTTTTGACTTTTATATTGTATCACAGACGATGTCAAAATTTCTCCCTTCAAAAGATGTCATTGAGAGGAAGCGCATTGGAAGATATTGTCAGTCATCTTGGTCTAGGGTGAAATAGTTGTTTCAGGATTGTTGACTGTCCCGTCTTTACACTATGAGCAGGTTAAAAGAAGGTTAAAAGGGGGCCCATATGGACCAGTGACGAGTTAGGAGTTGATATGATTGATTTACATGTGCCACAAGAGGGCCATTGCTGAAAGAGACCTAGAATTAAGCATGTGGGTAGGTGGTGTTAGTAATGTTCAAGGATCTTATTCTTGGGATTTTGTGGTTCATTTGTGTTGATTATATTATTATTGGGTTAGGGAATGAATCAATGAAGAAAGGGGTAAAGGACTGAAGACAAGCCCAAATCCTGGACCAATGATGACTTCTAGGGTGGGGGTAGGGTCTGAATCCACAGCTGTGATTAATCCCTGTCTGGAACTCTGAGGTCCACTGTAAAAAGAGACAAGGTAAAATCTTTGCCAGATGAACTCATGAGTGAATAAAGAAATGTGTAAATGAGACAGGGTTGGGTGGTGAGCATACATGGACCAATTACGAAATTACGTAATGAAACTGATTAATGCATATTTGAAACACTAATTTTCATAGATGAATATGTCAAAGTCCTTTCCGTAGGACAGTCTAGGCAGATGGACCTAAGAATCCATGTTTTTGCTCTACTGATCATTTGGTTTAATTAGAAAAGGGAGAAGAGGTTTACATAAATAAACAGTTGCTTAAATAATTACTTTATTTTTAAAAATAGTGTTTTGTTGTATATGTAGTGAAGGTTTACACAGCAAATTGGGCTCCCTTTTAACAGTTACTACACAAATTGTTTAGTTGTCTTAGTTTTATTTTTTACTACCTGGCAACATTCTCATTAATTCCATTCTGGATGTTTCCAGTATCTGGTGTCCCTGTCCCCTTTCCCTTTCATTTTGCTTTAATTGTTGACCATTTGGTCACATAGCCATATAAATGATTTTTTAAAGGTGTGTGGTACTCACTGGTAATATTCTTTATCCTGTGAGCCTGCTTGTTATTTAGGAAAAGATAACTGTGGGATAGTTTCAGTTGAAAGTTTATGGAATATCTCTCTCTGGGTGATAGTCTTGGGGTGTCCTCTAGTCTCAACTGCTCCAGTAGATTTGGATTTCTTAAGACTCTGAGCTCGATTCTGTCAGATTCCTTCTGTGCTGGTCATGATCAAAACAATCACTAGTGGTAGCAGGGCACCATCTAGTTCTTATGGTCTCAGGTAGATGTGTTCATGATTTGTGTAGACTATCCTGTTGACTACTTTTTTCTCTGAGTCTTTGCTTTCCTTCTTTCTCTTTTGCTCTGGGCAAGAAGCATCTGTTAATTCTATTATAGATGGCCACATGCACGCTTCTAAGACTCCGGACGCTACTCACCAAAAATGGGATGTAGAACATAAACTTTATGAACTATAGTATGGAAGATGTCTCAGCTGTCTCTTGAGACTATGATCCTAAGGTTTCAAACCCAGAAAAATCAATTCCATAAGGTATTTGGCTGTGTCTAAGAGTTTCTGTAACTGCACCTGGTATGTGCTTTATTATATGCATAAATATATATGTGTGCACATACTACATGTGTGTATACATACTTACCTGTGTATATATTCTCAGATACACATCTATATACATGTATGCATACCTGTGTACATATGTAACTACACGTATATTTTTTGTTGTTGCAAAGTGATGTACATCCTAGCTTTTACCAATGGTGCCCTTTTTTGGTGTGTGTACTTCTTTGCGAACATCACTTACCTTGCTCAAGTTGTGTGTATTTCACCCACATTTGTTGACAACGTCTCCATTCACCAAAAGTAACAATATCTACTATCTAGGGAATGAGTCTCCCTCCCCTACTCATGCTAGAGAACCACTAATGAATGTTGGTTTCTGTTTATATCCCTATTCTTGTTTTCTTACAAAAGTGAGATCATGCATGTTTGTTCTTTTGTGATAGACTTATTTTGCTATGCATAATGTCTTCAAGATGCATCCACACTGCAAGATGTTTTGAGAACTCATCAGTTTTCTCTATGATTGTCTAATATTTTACTGGAAGGCTGTAACTCTCCTTTAAGGCTGGTGTTGTCAGTTGGCTTTGCATATATGCCCTTAATTGTGATGAGAAATTTCACTTCTATGCCTTTTTTCTCAAATGTTTTTTCTTATGTCAATCAAGATGATCATGTAGTTATTTTCCTTTCCTTTATATGTGTAGTAAGTTACACTGATTGATTTGCTAATGTTAAATCACCCTTGCATTCCTGGTGTGAATTCCATTTGATCATAATTTATGGTTTTCTTACTGTGTTGAATTACGTTCTCTAGAATTTTTGCCTCTGTATTCATGAGGGATATTTGTCTATAGTTTTGTTTTTATTTTTGGTGGTGTCTTTATCGAGCTTTAGTTTCAGGATGATGCTGGCTTCATAGAAGGAGTTCATGAGTATTCCTTCTTCTTATAGCTGTTTGAAGAATTTGAGTAGAATTGGTGTAAACTCTTCTCTGAGTATCTGGTAAAATTTTGCAGCGATGCTATCTGGTCAGGGCTTTTATCTGCTGGGAGGTTTTGATGATAACTTTGATCTCTTGTTATGGGTTGGTTTAGATGTTCTACCTCTACTTGTGATAGGTAAGGTAGGTGGTGTGTTTCTATGAATTTATCCATTTCTTCTAGGTGTTCAAATTTTGTTGGATCCAGTATTTGATAATACTCTGTGGGAGTCTCCTTTATCTCCTTTGGGTCTGTTGTAATAGCTTCCAGTTGCCTTATTGAGAAAATAGCAAATATAGGCTAATATTGACAATGGCTTGTATGATCAGACTTAGGATTAATCCAACTCAGTTCACTGAGTCTGATTTTTAAAAAGTAAAAAAAAAAGGTTAGTCGGGTATGTCAGTGGACCAGGAGCATATAAATATTCAGTGTTCTTATTTATGTCTTGATGCTCACTGATACTGATATGACGGTGTAAGAGAGTGAGTAAGTACAGTCGCATCTAGATCAATTATTCAAATGAAGGCAGGGCCTGGACTAATGAGGAACGTATGTTATGAAGGAGAAATCATAGTTATTCTTGTTCTATGTAAGAGTTCTCCGAATACAGAAGCAGGGCTCTGGGTTCCTCCCTCTTTGTGTAAAGTGCTTCCAGAAATTTGTATGCAGCAATTATTTAGAAAAATGAGTAGGTTATTAATTTATTCCATGCATAATTATATACCTGAATAAATAAATGGATCACTAGACATATAAATTAGAAAAATTTTTGGATCATTGGTGAGAATATGCCATAAAACAAGGATTTATATTTATCTAATTTGGGACAAGTGAGGTCCATTAAAAGCAATCACCCAGCTGTTAAATTCACAAACAGGGAGTATGTAGGCATATAATTATGATAAATATGGTTTTTATCCTCATGTTGGCAATCATTATATTATTTGAAGACAAAAATTAAATAATAATACAATAAAAGTAAGTGCTTCTCTGGGGCAGCAATGAGACTGTAAGATGACCTAAGTTCATCATCGATCAAGTACAGCGATCATTAAAAAAGTGAAAAAAAAAGAAAGAAAGAAAAAATCTAACTGTTGGCCATTTCTTTCTTTTGCAAGTTTCTGTTTTACTTCACTAAATGAAAATGCTAGTCCTGATTTAACCATTATCTAGTGATAATGATCTTGGCACCTGACTCTGTGGGTAAGAAGAGAAAGATCAATGTAAGTAACAGTTTATGTTCTTGGTTTGGGAAGGCAGCTTATGGGTGTTGCCTGTATTGTTTAACAGTAATGATAGTAATAGTAATATTTAAAAGTGATAATAATATTGATGTATTCATTAATAAAACCACAGATCAGGAGTCATGGACCAATAACGGGAATGTACTCTGAATGTTGTTGTTAGGTGCCATCGAGTCGATTCTGACTCCCAGTGGCCCTATGAACAGCAGAAAGAAGCACTGCCTGGTCCTGCGCCGTGTCCACAGTCGTGTCTATGCTTTGGCCTGTTGTTGTGGCCACTGTCTCAGTCCTTCTCGTCGAGGGTCTCCCTCTATATGGCTGACCCTCTGCTTTACCAAGCATGATGCCCTTCTCCAGGGACTGAATGAATAAATAGCAAATTATTCTTTCAGTAATTAAATAAAAGAAAACTAGGAGTGAATCAATAAATACATAAATTAGGGGAAATTTTGGACCCTGGCTTTGTGGTCTACTCTCAGTGATGCACAAGTGTGGTCCATTAAAAAAGGTTAATGAGGCTGTGAGCCATGTGGTTAGGAAGCAGGTAGGTGGAGAGCTTTAACAGTTCCATGTATTGCTCGTGTGTCGGGTGGTGGGTTCAGCAGTATTCATTACATTATTAAAAATTAATCTGTAAATAAGTCAATACATAAAAAGCAACGTCATTCTTGGTTCAGTGATGAGAAATGTGATAGGAACTGAGATTTATGAGTAATCTAGCCCATCACAACTCACATCTATGACAAAACTTGAATCTGTGTTGTTCTATTCCTTGTCATATATGCATTTTGCTTCAAAGAATGAAAACAGTACGGCAGATTTAATTATTTAATAGTAATGATGTTGGTTTTTAACCACTGTGGGTGAGGCTTAGAGACTTGTAAATAACAATCAAAATCCATGTCCTTGTATTAGGTTTGCTCATCACTAAATTATGTCAGAGAAATAAATGACCTGACACACAAGTATAATCCAAGAATGCCTTGTAGGGACCAATGATGAAAGTGAACAACATTTATAATTAATCTGGTTCAGTAAAACTGTGGTCCATTAAACATGATGGGGGACTTTTAATCATTTTCAGGTTGTTTTTTTTTTTTAAATATTAATTAGTATTTTGCACCGCAGTTGATTTAAACATTCCTTCAATGATAAATATTCAAGCTATTAACTCCTTGAGGGTGTAGCATCTACAAAAAGGGAAGAAAGTGACAGTGTCCTCATTGTGAGGTGTTGTGGTTGCTCATGGATTGTGTTAGTAGTTACCTGTTGCTGTGTCACAGGTTACTTCACAACATAGGGGACTTAAACAACAGTTTGGGTTAAGAATCCTGGAGAATCTCACTGGGCACTTTGGGCTTGGGAGCCTGTCCTGAGGTTGTGATCAAGATGTCAGACGGGGGAAGAAGGGCAAGTGGGGGAGGGTTTAGATTAGATAGTTGCTAGAAATCTGGTTGAGTGAAATTGGTGACAGCACACAGTAGAAGCAAGAACAACATTAAGTGGACTTCAGCATAACTTGAATACTCTTTCCATCTTAATCCAGTATTGCAGGGATAGAGTAGCTGGGGTAAGGGGCAGGGAACCATGCTCTTAGGCAAAATTGAGGCCAATTGGCACAACTAGCATTTTGCCAAGAGGGCTCTCTGCACCCCACATTGGTGAGTGGCGTCTGGGGTCTTAAAAGCTGCCAAGCTGCCATCCCAAGGCACAGCAAATGATCCTAACTCAGCAGGAATAGATGCTCACCAAGGACCAATATGACATGGGGTAAAGACAACCCAGAAGATAGAGAGATGCACATGAGTGGGTGCCTACATCAACTTGGGACCAGAAGAACTGGATGGTGTCCAGCCACCACCAGTGATAGCCGCAATGGAGCTCACTAAGTTGAGTCTCACTGGCAACACAAGAATAAAAAGGGGTGCATCCTGAGATCTCCACTAAAAGACCACAGTTGATGGTCCAGTGGTTTTGGGGTTCCCCTGGGAGGGTTGCCATGAGTCGGATCCGACTCGACGGCACTTGGCTGGCTGGGAGTATGGTCCCTGGCCCTGATGCTGCCCTTGCCCATAAATCATAACGAAGGTCTACTCTTCAGACACGAATGGATTGGACTTGGTGATGCAGAGTGACCATATATTGGATGCACTTTATGGTTCCATGCATCTATAGGATATCATCCTGCTGACCTCAGGCTGGAGGAAGGAGAGTGGGTGGAGAAGAGGGGAAAGGAGACTGTTGGGGAGATGAGACATGTATGAAGCAGAGAGGAATAGTGTGCTGTCAGTGGACAGGGAGAGCAGTGGAAGCTGCATATAGGTGGGCATGTAAATTTGTATGGGAATGTACATTTTCACTCAGTCATATTAAATAAAAATTAAAAAAAAAAGATGTTAGGTGGAACATCAGTCATTCAAAGGCTTTCCTGGGGCTTGAGGACCTGGCTCACTGGCATGGCTGCAAAGTTGGTGCTGGTTGCTGGTAGGTGCGACAGTTCCTTCCCACACAGGTGTCTTCAGAACTACCTGAGTATTCTTACAACATGGTAACTATCTTCCTCTAGAGCAATTGATCCAAGAGAGAGGAGGGCAGAAACTTGAGTGTCTTCTATAACCTAGTCTCAGAAGTCACGCACTATCACTTTCATAGTATTCTACTGGTCACACAAGCCAGCTGTGATTTATATGTCAGAGGGGACAGCACAAAGCTGTGGATACCAACAGGCATGATTCGTTGGGAGCCATCTTGGAGGCTGGCCACCATGTGTGCCATGTTTAAAATATGGACAAATTAAAGACATGGGCAGAAGATGACTATGGGATTGAGATGAAGCATATATGGAAAGGGAGATCTAGTACAAAAAAGATGCAGTCTCTTACGTACATGGAAAATAAGCTTATAGAAAGATCTTACTAATATTCAGGGATCTTTCTTAGGTTTTCTAATTAATGTATATTGATTTCATTATTATCAATGAATCAGTGAAGGAATAAAAAAGATTCACAAATTGGGACCAATGATGACTATCCTGCAGTGTCTGAATAAATGATTTTGAAGACACCTCAGAACTTTGAGCTCTTTTATAGGAAGAAACCCAGTTAATGTCTGTGAGCTTACCACAGAAGCTAAGAATACAGAGAAATCTTTTCTTAGGCAGCTAAGGTTTATAGTTCTGGATTGTATTATTATTACTGATTCAATAAATTGACAAATAAATGTACAAATGAATAAAGACATGAGAGCCATTCATGGACAAATATATTGGTAATGATACACATACGGTATGAATCATTATCAATATATTTCTAAAGCACTCAGTGCCAGTAATTTCAATTGATTAAATCTGGTGTTGTCTTCAGTAAGGAGCATACAGAGATAAGTACCTAGACATCAGTGCTGTTGCTGTGTAGTGCTTGGGTTGTACTGGGTGCTTCTTGAAAACAGGTAAGTATGAGTTAGTTGGTTATGACCAAGAGTGATGAACTCATGAACAGCTATTGATACCGTTCACATTTCTAATCTAGTTTTTGTGTTCAGAAATATCGAGGATGATGACTGAATGAATAAATACATTTGTATCTCAGTGAACAAATACATTTGTACCTCAATCAGTTATTTTGGCACCACTGATGATTTGAGCTGGGTAATTCTTTGCCATGAGTGCTGTTGTGGACTCACTGTCTCCACTCATGAGATGCTGGTGGCAGCCCCCTTTTGTAAGGTGTGGCAACCAAAAATGTCTCTTGGCTTTGATAGATGTCCTCTGGGGGGCGACATTGCCCCTGGGTGAGAATAACTGAGTGTGAAATTTGTGTTACCAAAAACGTAACTGTTTAAGCTGTATTACCTTACTGATATTCAGATAAGAGGGAGAACCCGCAAAGACAAAATACTAGATTCTTCTGACTTCAGACCAGGTTCAGTGGTACAGTTGCATTGAATTGTATGGTTTTGGCATGTTCTTTTTTCCTCTGGAAAAATAGATGCTCAGATTTTTCCATGACTATGCATGTTAACAAATTAACAAATAAAGCTATGAATAAATAAATAAAACAGGGTATAACATGGATGATTAATGGAAGTGTGTCATAAACTTTTCAATTCACTTAATCCCACACCAGTAAGAGCTTTTATATAGAAAAAATATTCTCCATTCACACCAGGTGACTGGAGAGCAACGGTGACACTTTTAATGTTTTGTGCTGGATGGTATTGTTGCTGTTAATCAGTTCTGGCTCATGGTGTCCCCATGTGTGCAGGTAGAATTCCGTAGGGTTTCCAGGACTGTGACCTTTTAGAAGCGGATCACTGAGTGCCTGTAGGCAGACTTCAACTGCCAGACTTTAGCTAGTAGTCCAGTGCTTAGCTGTTTGTGTCACCCAGGGACTCCATTTTGGTGTTAGATGAGCCAGTAGATAATATTCTGGGCTGTTGTAAATCCGCAAAGTAAACTGTGACATGGGTCAGAGTTATTGCTAACCTAGTATAGGCTAGTTCAGTTAGAGGTGAATAGAAGATTTCAAAGAGTGACTCAAGAAGACAAAGCATTGTAATGACATGTCCAAAGACTTGGAGTTAGACAATTAAAAGGAAGAAATAAGCTAGGCATTTCTCAAGCTGAAAGAACAAACAAGAAACTCAAGCTTGAAGGATTCTATGGGCACACTATTGAGTTACACAGGAGGCATCAAAAGAAGTTGGAAAGAATATATAGCAGTCACTGTACTAAAAGGAATTGGCTGATAGTCAACCATTTCAGGAGACAGCATATGGTCAAAACCAGTGGTATTGAAGGAAGAAGTCCAACTTGCACTTATGGCATTAAAGGAAAACATGGCACCCAGAATCCAGGGACTACCAATTGAGATGTTTCAACCAATGGATGCAATGCCTGATGTGCACTCGTCTATGCTAAGAAACTTGGAGTACTGCTACCTGACCAACCAACTGGGAGAGATCCATATTTGTGGCCGTTCCAAAGGACGGTGAACCAAAAGAATTGTGGAAATTGTCAAACAATATGCTATATTTCTCTTTTTGAGGAGTAGCCAAACTGATTTCCACAGAAGCTGCTCTATTTAATTATATTCCCACCAACTAGCTGCCACTGAGTCAATTCTGACTCATAGTCACCCTATAGGACAGAGTAGAACTGCCCCATGGAGTTTCCAAGGAGCACCTGATGGATTCAAACTGCTGACTTTTTGGTTAGCAGCTGTAGCACTTAACCACTGCACCGCCATATTCCCACCAGCAATGGGTGGATGTTTTACTCGCCCCATCTCCTCACCAACACTGTTTCTTTTCTTTCTTTTTTTTAAGTAATAGACAACCCAGTGGGTATGAAGTGGTATTTCATTTGCATTTCCTTAATGACTAATGATATAGAACATCTTTAATGTTCTCACTGTTTCTTTATTTATCTTCTTTGGATAAATGTTTATTCAAGTTTGCTGGCCAGTTTTTGAGTGAGTTGTTTGTGTGTTTATTGTTGAATTATAGGAATTCTTTATATTCTGGGTATTAAACCATTATCAGACACACAATTTCCAAATACTTTCTGTAATTTTATAGGTTGTCTTTTCACTTTTTTGATAGTACCCTTGAATACATGCAAGTATTTTCATGAGATCCATTCTGTCTGATTCACTTTGTCATTCTTGCTTTTGGTGTTGTATCTAAAGAACCACTGCCACATACAGGTTTCTGAAGGTTTGCCCGTATGTTTTCTTCTAAGAATTTTATAGGTTTAGCCCTAATGCTTAGGTCATTGATGCATTTTGAGTTAACTTCTATATATGGTGTGCAGCAGAAGTGAAAAGAGACTTAAATAACTGGATAGATAGCATTCTGCATGTGAAGATCCAGCTATCTCAGCAACATTTGTTGAGATTCTTTCCCCATCAAGTGGAATTGGCACCCCTGTTAAAAATACATTGGTTATTTCTGGACTCTCAGTTCCATTCCAATCATCTATATGTCTCTGCTTATATTGGTATCACATTCTTTTATTTACTGTAGCTTTATAATACATTTTGAAACCTGGAAGTGTGAGTCTTCTTCGTCTTTTCCAAGGTTGTTTTGGTTATTTGTGGCTTTTTGCAATTCTGTATGAATGTGAAAACAACCTTGCTTTTTCTGCAAAGAAGGCTCTTGGAATTTTGGTAGGAATTACATTGAATTCGGTAGATTGACTTGGTTAGTAGTGACATCTTAACAATATTAAGTCTCCCAATCCATGAATATAGGATGTCGTTCTATTTATTTAAGTCTCCTTTAATTTCTTTGGGCAATGCTGTATAGTTTTGAGTGTGCAAGTCCTTCTTCACCTCCAAGGTTAAATTTATAACTGTATTTTATTCTTTTGGATGTTATTGTAAATGGAATTTCTTTCATAACTGGATTTCAGATCATCTATTGCTATAATAGAGAAACACAACTGATTTTTGTGTGTTGACCTTGTGCTCTGCAACTTTACTGAATTTATCTATTAGCTCTAGTAACTTTATGTAGAATCTTTGGGGTTTTCTACTTGTAGAATTATTCTATCACAAGAGATAGTTTTATTTTTTCCTTTTCGATATGAATACATTTTATTTATTTTTCTTGTGTAATTGCTTTAGCTAGCACCTCCACTACAAAGTTCAAAAGCAACAGAGAAAAGGGGAATCCTTTTCTTGCCCCTAATCTTAGTGGAAAGCTTTTGGTTTTTTCCACTGAGCATGATTGTAGCTACAGTGGATTTTCCACAAATGCTTTTTATCATGTTGAGGAATTGTCCATGTATTCCTAGTGAGCAGAGTGTTTTTAACATGAAAGGGGCTTGGATTTTGTCTAATGCATTTTCAGCATCAGTTGAGATGATTATGCGTTTTCTTCTTTTTTCTGTGGATGTGGTGTATCATACTGGCTGATTTTCTCATGCTGAGCCACCCTCGTGTTCCTGGGATAAATTCCACTTGGCCATGGTAACTAATTCTTTTAATATGCTGCTAGATTCAGTTTGCTAGTATCTTGTTGAAAATTCTTTATTACTTTCTAAAATATGATTTTCTTTACAGGAAGAACACCATGTTGATGATTAATCTCTAATCATGAAGACTTTATCAATAAGGAGCATAATGGCTGACGTAAGTAAACATTGATGTTGATATTCTGGGCTTGGATGAGTGTCACATATAGGAGCTTACTAAATTATCACAGTAAAATAAATGGTTAAATGATAATAAAATTAAAAAATGCTAATTATGGACCATACCAGGGATGCATCATGAACTACAATTTGTTATCCATCCAGCTCAGCACAACTGTGGGTCATTGCTAAAGAGATGGGGTCATTTCACACATCGTCAAAGCAGTTTAGTGTCCCATTGAGTGCTTGTACCACAATTGCTTCATACATTTCCTCAAGGACCATAGTCTAACTTGTTAGCTCTTTGAAGTGAGAGTACCTTGGAAGACAGGAGATGTCAGTTTGCTCATTTGCTGGCTAAGATGGTAGCTCAGTGGTTGTGGGTTAGACCAGTTTTAACATATAGACAAACTGAATGAAAGAGCAAGAAGTATAGACCAAGCATGAGTATGGAATTGACAGAAAGCAGTGACTCTGATTAACCCTGATGGGCAAAAACACAGGTTTGTTGTGAAAATGATCTCATTTATTTGCTGTCTGACAAAAGGGGTGATGCACAGATCTTGGTTACTTTTAATGATTTCATTCTTGCTCTTTTTGTGTCATTCAAAGTTATTGATTACATGACTATTCATGCCTAATGAGTGAGTCCATTATAAAGGAGGTATAGATGAACACAGAAGTGGAAAGCTGAGTCTGGATCGATGATGAATACTGGTGGAAGAGCCTGAATCAGCCTCATTGATTAAGTCCTCTGTGTAACTCTGAGGCCCGTTGCAAAGAGAACCAGCCTTTCTCTGTAGAAATTAACTGATAGCAGAAGTTCAGAAAAAGTCAATAAAGTTGTTTCCGGGCTTTCCTTGTTCATAGAGGCAGATTGTATTATTTCAAGTGAATCAGTTCAGTGTATGAATAAGTAAAGAAGTGTCTCGAGGGGTGAAAACAAGAAGGTCCACTCAGGGCTCTCATTAGTAGAGTTGCAATAAAACAACTATTAATTTTAATATAATTTGGCAGTAAAATGTACAAGTTGTTTCTATCTGAATAATTACAGGTATTTATATAAAGTATATAAATATGTATAGTTAAGAGTCAGTGTTATTTTGGATTTGTTATAGTTTGCTTTGTTTTTAGTTAAGGAGAGGGAAGGTGTTTGGATCAGTCAATAATTCATTAAATAGTTGTCTACTTTAAACAGGAACAAATATGGACTTAAGTGGATATTGGATACCCCACTGAGGCTCATGATTACTCTGATTCTATTCACTCTTCCAATTTAAAAACTAGTGCAAAGAGAGGAGCTAGTGTTGTTTCCAGTGGGTAAGGGCAACTCTTGGACAAGTGTTAACTTTGTTCAGGATTCTTGTCCAGTTTTTATTGGTTACACTGATTAGTACTTTATGGTACATAGATGAATGACAAATTCATAATTGCAGGAGAGAGAAATGTGTGAACCAACGCAAAGCATGTGTGATTGAATTAGAGAGTCCCTGGGTGGGGCAGGGGTCAGGACTGCCACTTGCTGGCTGAAAGATTGGCATCCACCCAGAGGCACTGTGAAAGAAAGGCCTGGCAAACTACTGCTAGAAATCTGCTATGGAAAACTCTGTTTCACAGGTCTGTTCTGAACATGGGATAGCCATGAGTTGGAACGACTTCTTTTTTGTTTTTCTTTTTTTTTTTTTGCCTTATGGAATGAAGATAATGACTCATTCTGTTTTATCCTACTGCTGTCCAGATAAACAAAAACAAATCCAAGCCTTCTCCTTGGTGGGTGAAACCCATAGAGATAGTGGCATGTGAAGAGTGTTTGAGGGCTGATAGATGTCAATAAATGTACGACTCTGTACCCCAAACCAAACTCCCTGCCTTTGGGTCAGTTCTGACTCATAGTGACCCTGCAGGACAGGGCAGAACTGCTCCATAGAGATTCCAAGGACCACCTGGTGGAGTCACACTGCCAGTCTTTTGGTTAGCAGATGCAGCACTTCGCCAGTACCGCACCAGGGTTTCCGTGAATACATCCGGTAGAGGGTAATTCTTGGACCAGAGTGAGAATACTTCGTGAAATAAGATTTTAGATTTATCTGATTCTGTCTGAGTAAGAGTGATTAAAAAGGACTCTTTTGCCTCTGTGTATAGGGGGATATGTATGCAGATATTTGTAATCATTATAGGTCTTATTCTTGTGTTAGGTAGTAAACACAGTAGTGTTTGTTATTTAAGACCAAGAATTCAATACTGGGTTAATTAAAAAATATCACATTCTTGGGTCAAAGTTTGTTGTTATCTAGTTCTGCCTGGCTAGCCTCTGTTTAAAAAAGTTTTAATCTGGTCTAAATATGCTTTTCCCTCCCCAGAATGAACACAGGACAGCTTATTTAATCATTTTCTAATAAAGAAACATTTTTATTGAGTCAGGAATGCCTAAGTCAGTCCTTTAGTTCATGTTCTTTCTTTAGACGGTTTGTTCGTGTTTGCTCAAGTGTTTCCAGATAATGCCAGGGACACGGAAAATAAATAAAATCTCCAAGTGTGGACCAATGATGGGTATGCATGATGAATCAAAAATTAGATTTAATTTACTTTGGCACAACTGAAGTGATTTTAAAAGAAAGTATAAGGAATTTCATTTGTTAGCAGAGTACTTTAATATTATTTTTAAAGCATTTATGTGGGTAGACAAAGTGGTTGGTGGATAGCCCTTTTATGGGACAGTCCATAGAATACAGAAGACATGCTGAGTGAGAGTTCAAGGGACAGAAGACAGTAGTGAAATCATCAGACCATATTTAAAATAGAGATAAATTAAATAAAAGAGGGCCACCTAGGGACCAGTGTTGAGAGTGGATTTCATGTGAAGCAGGAGCATCAGCTGTAATTTATAAGTGAAATTTCAAAAGTAAGGTATCTCTTAGCCCTAAAATGTACCCAAAACCAAACCTGTTGCTGCTGAGTCCATTTTAAACTCATATAGCAACCCTAGTGGTAGAGTAGAACTGCTCCACAGAGTTTCCAAGGAGCTCCTGGTGGATTCAAACGGCAGACTTTTTGGTTAGAAGTTATAGTACTTAATCGCCATGCCACCAGGTTTCCTCTCTAAGGTGCAAAAGACTAAAATTCAAGGATCTCATCTTTGGAATTTTCTGATTGTGTGATTTCATATGAATTGCCAAATTAATCAGTGTGAAAAGCAAAACCAAAAAACTATGGCCAGCATGGACCGTTGAGGAGTGTCCTGGGCTTTCTGAAGCAGGAATTGTCATTAAACCCGTGTGTAATGCTGAGGTCTCCTACAGAGAGACACCTGACTATTGTCTTTGTGGGAAATGAACCTGCCACTCCTTGTTCTTGAACTGCTGTGATGTTGGGTATGAATTGCATTATTATGATAGTGTCTGCCTGTGAATAAAGTAATACATCACTTAATAAAGAAGAAGAGGTGTATGCAAGCATATCTTTATTTTTAACTACCATACTTTTTGTGAAAGTTTACACAGAGTTTAGGTTTCCATTCAACAATTTCTACACAAGTTGTTCACTGACTTTGGTTATGTTCCTTACAACGCGTGAAGATTATCACTTTCTGTTCCACTTGTTACAGTTTCATTCATCTGGTTTCTCTGCCTCCTTCCAGTGTCATCTTTGTTTTAAAGTAATTGTTGACTGCTTGGTCTCTGTCCTGGATTGAATTGTGTCCCCCCAAAAATGTGTGTGTTGATTTGACTCGGCTATGAGTCCCAATATGGTGTGATTCCTTCCACGTGTCATGAATTCTGCCTCCATGATGTTGACGTGGGAGAGTGGGCAACAGTTGTGTTAGTGAGGCAGGACTCAAGCTACAAGCTTGTGGGATTTAAGGTAGAAAGTGAGCAGAGGAAGCCGGGAGCCTCATACCACCAGGAAAGCAGCACCGAGAACAGAGCACGTCCTTTGGACCCGAGGTTCCTGTGCTGAGATGCTCTCCTTGCATTTGGTCTGAGCCTCCTGGACTGTGATAAATTCTCTTATTGAATGGACTTACAATTTATAAGTGGATTTGCAGCTTACCAGACTGTGTCAGTGAAGTTTCTCTTTACGAAGCCTTCTACTCTTGGTATTTTCTGTTGGAGCAGTACCGGGTGACTAAGACCGTCTCATAGAGGTGATTTTTTTAAAGCAGCACAATATTTACAGGTCTTTATTTTTGTAACCCATTTAACTACAAGGTGTATTTTTGTAACTTGTTTAACTACAAGGTGTCCTCAAAGGTTCATTTTGGTTCAAGGTGTAAAAAGTATCTTAGGACAATGGTCTTTGGAGTTCTCCACTCTCAACCAGGCCAGTAGGTTATTTATTTGTTTGTTGAGAATTAGAGGTTCAGTTCCACAATTTTCTCCGATTTTAGCAGATTCCATCTACTGATGTGCTTGTTTTCAGGCATGCCATAAGACATGAATTTTTATTAAGGGAACTCCAAGATCCTTAGTCTATAAAAATTAATATGCAAGACTGTTACCTGTTTGACAAGAAGCATATGGTCATTTGTACTTAAGAGGCAACATTTTTATTCTGTATTGGAGTTGAATTGCTAAGTAATCATTTTATTAGGGGAAGGGAACATATTTGCATAAATACACTATTGATTGGCTAACCCTGTAGCTAATAGAAGAGACGAGTGTGCAGTAATAGTGATACTGTATATACAGCCACGTTTGGCCGGTGGAGGCTTGCTTGTTGCTTTGTTGCTGGGAGCTATGCCACTGGTATTCAGGTGCCAGCAGAGTCACCCATGGTAGACAAGTTTGAGTGGAGCTTCCAGACTAAGACAGACTAGGAAGAAGGACCCAGCAGTCTACTTCTGGAAAGAATTAGCCAGGCAAACCTTACGAATAGTTACGGAACATTGTCAGATATGGTGCCAGAAAAGGACCCTCCTGGGTTGGCAGGCACTCAGAAGATGACTGGAGAAGAGCTGCCTCCTCAAAACAGAATTGACCGTAATGACGTGAATGAAGTAAAGACTTCAGGATCTTCGTTCATTGATGTGGCGCAACTCAGGACACATCGAAACAAGATGGAAGGAATACACAGAGTCACATCAGAAAGAACTGATCGATGCTCAGCTATTTGAAGAGGTAACATATGATCTGGAACCTGTGGTAGTGAAGGAAGAAGTTGAAGCTGTATTGAAGGCATTGGCAAAAAACAAGGCTCCTAGGATTGATGGACTATCAGTTGAGATATTCCAGTCAACAGATACAGTGCTGAAAGTGCTCATTCATCTATGCCAAGATATTTAGAGGATAGCTACCTGGCCAACTGACTGAAGAGATCCATATTTATGCCTATACTAAAGAAGGGTGATCCAGCCAACTGGAGAAATTATTGAACAATATCATTAAATCACACACAAGTAAAATTTTGCTCAAGATCATTCAAAAGCAACGGCAACAGCAGACTGACAAGGAAGAGGCAGAAATACAAGCATTGTTCAGAAGAGGATGTGGAACCAGGGATATCACTGCCAGTATCAGACGGATCTTGGCTGAAAGCAGATAATACCAGAAAGATGTTTACCTGTGTTTTGTTGACTATGCAAAGACATTTGACTCTGTGGATCATAACAAATCATGGCTAACATTGGATAAAATGGGAATTCCAGAACACTTAATTGTGCTCTTAAGGAATCTATATGGATCAAGAGGTAGTTGTCTGAACAGAACAAGGGAACACCACATGGTTTAAAGTCAGGAAAGTTGTGCATCAGGTTGGTATCCTTTCACAGTACCTTTCAGTCTGTATGCTGAGCAAATAATCCAAGAAGCTGGATTATATGAAGAAGAATGAGGCATCAGGATTGGAGGATGACTCATTGACAACCTGTGTTATGCAGACAACACCACCTTATTTGCTGGAAGTGAAGAAGATTTGAAATACTGATGAAGATCAAGGACCACAGCTGTCGGTATGGATTGCACCTCAACATCAAGAAAACAAAAATCCTCACAACTGGACCAGTAAGCAACATCCTGTTAGGTGGAGAAAGGAATGAGATTGTCAAGGATTTCATTTTACTTGGTTCAGAATCAACACTTGTGGAAACAGCAGTCAAAAAATCAAAAAACTCATTGCATTGGGAAAATCTGCTGCAAAGGATCACTTTAAAGTATTGAAAAGTAAAGATGTCACTTGCAGACTAAATTCACCTGACATAAGCCATAGTTTTTTAATTCACATCATATGCATGCAAAAGCTAAACAGTAACGAAGAAGACAGAAGTTAAGAATTGATGCCTTTGAATTGTGGTGTTGGAGAAGAATGTTGAATGCACCATGGACCACCAAAAGAACAAAAAGGTCTGTTCTGGAAGAAGTACAACCAGAATGCTCCTTGGAAGCAAAGATGGCAAGACTGCATCTTAGATACTTTGGACATATTGTCAGGAAGGTCAGCCCCTGGAGAAGCACATCATGCTTGGTAGAGTGGAGAGTCAGTGAAAAAGAAGAAGACCTTCAATGAGATGGATTGATATAGTGGCTGCAACAATGGGCTTAAGGATAGAAATGATTGTGGATGTGGCGCGAGACTGGGCAGTGTTTCATCCTGTTGTGCGTAGTGTCGCCATGAGTCAGAACTGACTCTATGGCACTTAACAACAACAACATTACAACCACAGTTATGATTAGTGCAGTCTTTATAATGAATTTTACTTATGTAAATCAATATAAAAGGAGCCAGTGTGCTATTCTTTGGGGTGATGATGTTAGGATAAATGCAAATATTATTTGTGTCACTTATCCAGTGTCTGTGGGCTAAGAAATACTGAAGTGTAATTTTAAGTGGACAAATACATACCTTAATATCTGAATCAACTTTTTTAGAAGTCAGCAAATATCCAAAGTGAAGCATGCAACTAGTTGTAAAGATAATAGTGTTTTCTATGACTGATACACAGAGGAAGACAAAAGGTTCTAGGCCTTTATGGTGGTACCCTACTAACATTTGTGAGTAGTATTCATTTAGTTTGGTGTTTAAGTCTTTTGAATTTATTTAAGAAAAAGGAAGTGGTCATCTTCCAGGAGTTATTAAATGAATCAGTTTGTGAGCAAATCAGTAAATAGATTAAGTAGGATCAAGCTTGGACCTTTAGTGAGGTTGTGCCATGAGCGGAATCTCTAGATATCCAATTCAGAACAAATAAAGCCAGTGACAAAGGTAATCTTGGCTTCTTGGCCCTTACTTTATGGGTAGCAAGCAAGACAGATGTTTCTAGTAATTATTTTTCTTGTACTTGTTGCTAGATTCAGTGGTGCTTATTAAATTGTTTAAAACAAAACTGACATAGGTCAATAAATATAAAATAGTGCTCTGTGTTTCAGAATGTTGACAATAGGCATGAACCAAGGATTAGGGCTAATTGATTACTGCACAGCTGTAGTTTATTTCAAAAAGCCAAATGTAAGCTATTTGATTCTTTTTAAAATTTGCTTTTTCTTCCACAGAATGAATGCACCATAACTGATGTCAGGAGCATCTCCTAGTGAAGATCTCGCTTGCTCCCTCTAGGGGTGAGGAGGCCAGAGAGCAGGGTAAGGAACCAAGCTGGTGCTACTGCTGGTGGGGTGGAGTGGGGAGAGGTTTTAGATGAGGTTCATTGAATTACTGCACAGAGTTCAGTAGCCACCTTCGTAAGCAATCCAGTAACCAGTGAGGGAAATGTGCTAGAAACTAAAAATGATGATTCGTCCAGTTCTTCACCACTTAACCCCGTGAACCCATGAGGACAGAAAGATGGAAGCGTTTTAGACATTTTCACAATTTTTTGTCTTTTGTTTTTTCTTTACCACAGTGGGTCTAGATATTCCACCACTGATACAGTTCTAGACTGTTACCCCATTGAGGGGTTAATGTATAGATTTCTTCCATAAGAAAATAGTAAGTCTTGTTGTGGCCTGAAGTGCTAGTGGTGTAGTGGTGAAGAACTTGGCTGCTAATGAGAAGGTCAGCGGTTCAGATTCACCACCTGCTCCTCGGGAACACTGGTGGGGCAGTTCTGCTCTGGCCCAGAGGCTGCCTGTGGGTTGGCGGTGAGTCTGCTTTTTGGTTTTTGTCTTTGCCTCAGTTGTCATGTAGGACAGTATTGTCACGGTTGCTCATTATACCATCTTTAAAACTGGACAAGTTATGTGCAACTGGTCCCAGCATGGACCAGTTACTAATGCAGTGTTACTGTGATGCAGAGCCATGGATTACTTCCTGTGTGCAGCGCTGAGCTGCACTGGGCAACAAAATTGAGCCCTCTAGCTGTGTGGGAAGTGAGCTTCCACAGAGGTGGTCGCACCTTCAGGGTTCTTGTAGTTTTTTTCTTTTGTCCTAACTTGTGGGCACCGATTAGTTTATTATTAGGAGTCCAGTGAATCAATCCAGCATGGTATCAGGGAATAAAGACGACAACATGCCGTATGGGTCAGTGATGAGTGCGTGTGGGGCATCTGAATAAGATGCTTTGATTACACCCTGTCTACGACTCTGAGGTCCATTGCAGCAGGGACCTAGTGATGACATCCATGGGCATGTGCTTAGAATGTGCTTAGAAATGTCCAAGGGTCGTGTTCTTGGTCTTTTGTTGTTCACAAATGTGGATTGTATTATTATATGTAAATGAATGCATGAATAAGTAAGTAAAAATATAAATAAAAAATAAATAGGGTGATTTATCACCTAATTATGAGAGAAGCTAATAAATTAAGGATTATTATGAATAATCTTTGAGTTCAAATGAAAGAAAGAAAACAGGGCCACTGTCCCTCTGCGCAAGGAGCATGTAGGTCGATATACGTAAGCATCAGGGCTGTTGTTCCAGGTCGGCAGTGAGTTGCTGGTGGCTTGTTTTGTTTTCCAAAGGGACAGTATGTTTACATAACCAAATAATGTATTTAGTACAGCAATATTTAGTGTAAGCAGTGAGAACAACTAGTCTAGCCAGCCAAGCCAAGCCAAGTACCGTCGAGTTGGGTCCGACTCATGGCAACACTAGGCGACACTGGGGTCGCCATGAGTATAACCAGTAATGTCTAAATATAATAACTCACTTAACAAAATTGTCATGTTGTCGTTGGGTGCCATCATGCCGTCGAGTCCCTTCCAGCTCTTAGCAACCCTATGCGTAACCCTATGCTCTGTCCTGCCCTTCCTGCCCTGTCCTCACAACTGTTGCTGTGCGTGAGCCTGTTGTTGCTGCCACTGTGTCATTCCATCTGGGTGACAGTCTCCCTCTTTTGCACTGATCCTCTGCCTTACCGAGTATGAGTCCTTTTGGAGTTTATTTAAATGGAAAGAGCCCTGGGCTGTCCCCCCTTTAACTAAGGGTCATATAGTCCTTACTTTCTTGCCATACCTAGCTGTTGGCATTAAAACTACAACTAGTTACCACTAAAAATCTAGCATTCACATCAGCATTCAAATCTAGCATTTACATCATTTCAAGTGCTTGTGTGGCCAGCGGTTACTCTATTGGGCGGTGGCCATAGGGGACATCGGTGTTTTTACCGAAGTTTCATCACTGCAGGAAGTTGTAGCCAGCAATGTTTAGTTTGGGTAGCAGTTGGCTATACCACTTGGTATTTTCTTTATAAAGAAAGAGAGATGATAAAATTATCCTGAGGGTCATGTGAAGGTCCCTGGTGGTGCACCATTTAAGAGTTGAGCCAATAACCGAAATGTTGGTGATAGGAATCTGCCCAGCAGGTCTGTGGAAGAAATGTCCACTCCCACATGTGGGGAAGTGCTTCTCTGCCACGTGGCATCTCCATGACTTGGAACTGACTCAGTGGCATCCAGCAACAACACAGGGCATTAAGTCAATAAATACATGAATGAATAAATATACCAATTAAAGTACACTGTGGCCCTTTGGTTGGATTGTGTCCTGAAACAACGATTTAAATGCATCCTGTTCTGCAAAAGTTTTGTCCATTGAAGAATGGCCTGGCTTTTTGCTGTCTGGTGGAGTCTGCAGTCAGATGCCAGCAGTGCTTGTGTTTGGTCATCTCTCACTGGGTGACTGATGAAGGTGTTCATTGTGCTCTTTCACACTAGAAACTGAGTTAGTACATGAAGTGGAGGCGTGTTTCACAAACCTAGTGTTCATGGCCAGTCTAACAAAGCAGAACTAACTTCCTTTAAAATATTTAAACATATGGATGTATGGTATTCGTTCTTTCTAAAATGCTGCTTTTCCTTGCAGCACGAACTCATCACTGGATTTCATCTCCAGTGACAAGTGTCTCAGATGTTAACTTCTGTGGATGAGGAGCATAGATCCCCAATGTTAGTAATGATCTAAGTTTTTATTCTTGGTTCATATGCCTGTTCAGGTGTGCTTGTTGATGTCAAGTCAGTTAAGTCTTGTTAGTCGTGGTGGCTACCTGCTATCGAGTCTCCGTAAACATTGAGTGAAGGAATCTCACACCAGCTTTGTTCCTACTCGGCTGGGACCTTGTGCTTCGGGCAGCTTTAGATTATCAGCATTCTGTCCATGTGCATGTCTGTGAGTGACTGCTATAGCTTGGCAAGAATTGATTTGGGGATTACAGATATGTTTTAGTCCATAAGTAAATTTGCACAGACAGAAGCCTTGAGTAATGAGGATCAAGTCTATTTCAGTGGAAGAGAAGGCCATATACACATCAATAAAACCAAGAATGCCGAGAATGGGTCATCAGTTGGTAACTATGTTACCTGGACCAGGGAGTAGGGTTAACTCATTTTAGCACAACTGAAATCTATTTAAAAGAAAAAGGAAGGTACATAGTTCATTTTCAGAATTTGATATACCGTATTATGTTTAGGCCATAGTTAATTTAAATAGTCCTGTAATGCTTAGGGAAACTCTGGTGGTGTAGTAGCTAAGTGCTATGGCTGCAAACCAAGAGGTCAGCAGTTCAAATCCACCAGGTACTCCTTGAAAACTCTGTGGGGCAGTTCTTCTCTGACCTACAGGGTTCCTATGAGTCGGAACCAACTTGACAGCGCCTAACAACAACAACATATTGCTTAGAGATCCAGGCTATTTACTGTTTAAGGAAGCTCCCAGAAGATGGAAAGGATTGTGCGTATTCTAGTTGTCGGGTGTCATCGTGGTATTTGATTGTTCATAGTCCGATGTTTAAAATTGGATCAGTTAAATGGCAGCAGCCTAATCATGGGTTCCTGATGGCGCATTGGTTAAGAGCTACATCTGCTCACAAAAAGGTCAGCAGTTTGAATCTTCCAGCTGCTCCTCAGAAACCCTCTGGGGTAGTTTTGCTTTGTCCTATAGGTTGCTATAAGTCAAAATTGACTCCGTGGCAATTAGTTTGTTTTTGGGGTTCAACCCCATCACAGATGATTACTAGTAAGGGAGTTCTGTTGATGACTCCACGTGTGCAATGCTGAGATCTATCCTCATCTAGACACAGACATAGTCATGTCAAGGATCTCATTGTAGAGTTTGTGGTTCATGGAAAGGAAAGGTGTACCTAAATGAAGAGAAAGAGTGCCATCCCTGGACCGCTGGTGACATATGAGTGTGTCTAAATCAAGAACTTTGATTAAACCATATCTGCAACTCTGAGGTTCATTAAACAGGGGCCTGCTTTTTTCTTTCTGTGGAAATGAAATTATGGCAGAAGTTAAAAATATGCATGTATCTTGATTATGAGCACTCAGAGTTTATGGTTATAGCCTGAGTTTTTACAAGTGAATCAATGTACCAATAAAGAGGGGAAACTCTGACTAAGTGGATATAAAGCGGTGGTTATGGGCCAATTATGAAGATGTGTGATAAGGTATAGGTTGTTATTAATGCATTTTCGTAGCCTGAGTTCCAGTCAAATACATTAATAAAGGCTGTTATCTCTTTCTGGAAGGGGCTTGTAAACAGATGTCAGGCTCAATATTACTGTCTGAAGTTGGTGGTCGGTTGATGGTTGTTTTTACTCAGAGAAGGAAGATATTCATGTAAGTAAATAATTGGTTGTGTAATTAGAAAAAAGAACGCACATGATTTATGCTGAGGAGTGCCTTGTGAAGAGAGTTATTATTAACCCAACTCTGTTCATTGAGTTTTATTAAAAACAAGCAAAAAGGTCTAGTTTTTAATATCTCTTTGGTAACTGCAATAGCCCTATGGATGAAGACGTATCAACATTATTCAACATTCGTGTCCAGTGTTAATTACCAGATACTGAAGAACTGTCATATGTGACTGAATGAGTAAATTCTTGTTGAAATCAATTTTTAAAAGGAGAGAAAACCATGCTTTAATGAAAACGATGGGTGTGGAAGCAAGAATCGTGCCTGATTTTTGTCTACACTCCCGACTATCTCTTCCCAGTATAGGGTCATGCAGAGATGCTTGCATGCAAAGACTGTCTCCGTTCTTGCTTATTCATGAGTTTACCATTGTGTGTGCCATTGTGTGTGTGTATTTTCTTCTTAGTATACATGAATATATGATTATCCCATAAGTCATCCTATAAAACAATGTGTGATTAATAGATGAGTAAGTCAAACATGAACTGTTTGTAAGAATATGCCATGAATCATAGATTTAAATGCATCAGTTTCTTTGTAAGTTTGTTCATTAAAAACGTATTCAGGCTGTGGCCTGCGTAGGTAGTGGTCTATAGATGGGAATTTTTAATAGCCATGGTTCCTGTTTTGAGCACGGGATGTAAAGTTACTTATTACGTAATTTAAATTAGTAATTAAATAAGTCAGTAAGTATAAAGGTGCACTATTCTTGGATTAAGATGAATGTGGTAACTGCGTCAATTTTCTGATGAATCTCGCACCACGCAACTAATGTGCTTTACGTGAATCTAAGTGTAGTTTGTTTACTCTTTTGAAAATGGGTGTTTGACTCCACAGAATGAAGACCATGACCAGTTTAATAAATTGCTGCTGATTAAAATCTTGGCTATTATCTTTGAGAGTTATGAGCCTAAAAACAGAAGTAAGTAACTTTCAAAGTTCTCACTTTGGATAAATTTGTCATTAGCATTCCCTGGGTTATTTCAGTGAAGCCAGGCATAGACCAATCAGAATGTGTTGTTAGCCAAAGATTATAGTTAATACAGTTCAGCGTAATTATGGTTAAATGTAAGATGGGAAACATTTTGTTCATTTTTGAAGCTGATTAGTTATCCATTTAATTTTTACACTGCATTTTATTTAAATGTTTCTCCAGTAATAAAGTCTAGCAATGCACAGTCCGTTGTTGTCACTGCCAGCCACATTTGGCTATTTCTATTTAAATTAATTCATTTGAAGCAAATTTTAAAATTGGGTTCCTTGGTGGCACTAACCATCTTTCAGGCACTTAGTGGCAGTGTATGGCTAGTGGCAATCACTGGACAATGAAGTTTGCAAACATTTCTGTCATCACAGAAAGTTTTAATGGCCTAGCCCTCACGGGGGAGGACCATAGAGGAATACAGTTGGGAATGAAGTTCTTGGCTTTATGGATGCTTATTTTACTATCTTTATAATGTGGACAAACTAAATAAAGGAGAAATAAGCTTAGACTAGTGATGAATATGGGAAGGGTCTGAAGCAAGGATGTTGATTGATCAACTGACCAAAAGCAGCCAAATCTATAGCTGCAGAGTTGGTCCCAACTCATAGTGACCCAATAGAGTAGAACTGTCCCATTGAGTTTCCAGGGAGTGTTTGGCAGATTTGAACTGCCGACTCTTTGGTTAGCAGCCGTAGCACTAACTACTGTGCCACCAGGGTTCCCTGATCAACTGAGGGCCATCGCCAAAAGAGATTTAGTCCACCAACTCTGGGGGAAAAGTGCTGATAAACAGATCTTGACCATATTCAGTAATCTTCTTTTTAAAATATATCATTGATTATTGATTTTATTATTGTTAATGAATCAAGAAACAAAGATATAAATGAAGAAAAGGATTGCTTAGCCTGGACCAATGATGAGTACCCTGGGGTGTCTGAATCAAGGATTTTGATTAAACCCTATAACTCTGAGGTCTTATTTATTGTATTTGTGGAATATAAATATATTGTAAGAGTTAAAAAATATTGAAGACTTCTGTGGCTCTTGAGTTTGGATTGTACTATTTTTAATTAATCAGCTCATGACTAATTAAAGAAATGTTTACATGAATAAAGGCAAAGATGGGCTATCCCTAATCCGAATAGGAGATTGCGTTGTACAGTAAGAATCATCACTAATACATTTTTGAGGCACTGAGTTCCAGGAAAGTAATCAAAGCTGAGCATTTTAAGTAAGGAGTGTTTAGATGGATGGAAGGTTTTGTGCTGCTGTTCTGGGGTGATATTCTGTGTTGGTTTTTTGTTTTATTAAGAAGGTAAAACATTTCCTTAAGTTAATTATTGAGGGGGGATTTACATCTGTGTATCTCTGTTGAGACTATGTCATGTGATAGATTATCATTTATCTGGTGATCTTCACTAAGTTTTAATTAAAAAGAAAAAAAGAGAGAAGAAAATGACACCATCTTCTCCCTGTGCCTAGTGAGTATCTGGACATACATTCATATATCCAGTTTCTGTAGGTGCACAGATATTAGCAGTAGTGTTATGAATGTATACGACTATGAGGTCCAACAGTCAAGTCCACAAACTTAGTTGTACTAAGTGCTACACACCTCGTTGCTGAATACCACTACGGTCACCCTTGAAGTACTCCCCTTGGATAGCTATACACTGATGCCAGTGCCTAGTCCACTCTTAATGGAATTTTGGACTCTTTCTGGATGGCCATTGCTTGTTGTGGCATGCTGGCAAGTTGGCAAACTTCATGTATAGTTGTCTGTGATGGAGTTTTTAGCCAGTAAACAAAAAACTGTATTGGAACACCCTCCCTACTCACCTGATCTGGCCCCCAGTGACTTTTTTCTTTACCCAAAGATAAAGAAAATATTGAAAGGAAGACATTTTGATGACATTCAGGACATACGACAACAGCTCTGATGGCTGTTCCAGAAAAAAAGTTCCAAAATTCCGTTGAAGGGTGTACTAGGTGCTGGCAACAGTGCCTAGCTTCCCAAGGGAAGCACTTTGAAGGTGACTGTAATGATGTTCAGCAAAGAGGTATGGAGCACTTTTTCTAGGATGAGTTTACAGACTCAATTATCAGACCTCGTGAGCTAGGATTTCAATCAGTTATTTAAAAGAATGCAAAGCTTAGAGCGACAAACAGCTGTAGCTTGAAGCAAGGATGGTGATGAATCCTGGTCTACCAGCTGCTCTCCCGACAAAGAACACAAATCTAAGTTCTGACTGTGTTTTTTAATAATGGTATTTATATTTGATTCCCCTTTCTTTTTTGGTGCCCTCAATTTTGACAATTTCTTTAAAAATATAATAAGTAAATTACTCGTTGTGTAGCTACATACATACTTATATCCATAAAGTATCCACATACATAAATTAAAAACTTGATTGCTGTCTTGTCTGTTCTGATTCACAGTAACTCTGTAGGACAGATTAGAACTGCCTCATAGCGTTTCTGAGGAGCAGCTGGTGGATTCGAACTGCCAATCTTTTGATTAACAGCCAGACTCTTAACCACTGTGCCACCAGGGCTAGCCTAAAGTGACCACATACATATGTATATACATAAAAACATAAATAACTACATATGTACACACATGAATTACACCCATATAGCCAGCCATAAAGTAACTACACGCATGCATACGTTAAATACATATGTACACACAGGCACGAATGCATACAGATAAACATGAAGTATACACACATATACCCAAAGAGTAACCGTATATATATATGATATATAAAATTACTGCAAATACCTATAGATCCATAACATAACTACATATACACATATATCCATAAAGTAAGTACACGCACACAAAGTAACTCCATAATATATACGTGTATAAGGTAAGTGCATACACAGATACATAAACTACAGACATAAGCATGTAGAATAACCACATACATACAGTGTCTGTATACATACACAATACATAAAGTAATTACATACATACATACAGTAACTACATATACATGTGTGCAATGACTAGCTATATACATATACACATCAAATAGCCATACAGTTATGTATACATGCGTTGATAAAGTCAGAATACATATAGTAACTGCATACATGCAGATAGCAACTATATAATGTATACGTAAAATAACTACCCAATGCATACAGTACCAACATACATACATTGTGTATATGGTAACCACATATTTACATACACACACACATACACACATAAAGTAACTGCATACACACATTCCTAAGTTAACTACACCTCTACTTCATAAGGAGCCCTGAGGTGCAGTGATTACACGCTAGGCTTCTAGTAGCGGTTGGAAACCAATAGTTCGCTGCTCTGTGGGAGAAAGACGTGGCCATCTGCTTCTGTGACGATTTGCAGCCCTGGCAATCATACAGGTGAGTTCTATTCTGTTCTTTAGGGTCACTGGGAATTGGAATCACTAACACTTTTTTTTTTGTAACTACCAAACCCCAAAACCAAACCCATAAGTGACCCTATAGAACAGGGTAGAACTGCACCATAGTGTTTCCAGGGAGCACCTGGTGTACTTGAACTGTCAGTCTCTAGGTTAGCAGACATAGCCCTTAACCACTACACCACCGGGTTTCTTTGTAACTAGATACATACATATACACTTACATACAGGTAGGACAAGCATGGACAGTCGCTAAGAATGTGCTTGAATCTAAGATTCTGGTAAATTTTTTCCAAAGTAAGATTGATTTGGAAGAAAGCTCTAGTTCTCCCTGGGTCGGGGGTGTACACATGGATGTGCGTAGTAACAGTCATGGCTCTTCTTTTGTCTGGTATCAGTTTCAGAAATTTTTGTTTTAATACTTAAATTTGATCTTTCAGTCAATTTATCAATAGATATATCATCCAAGTTTTAAATATAAGATATAAAAGGCACAGAAGTTTGTTCCTCATTAATTACTGTTGACTTGAACTCATTTTTTTAAACAATGTATTTTATCTGTCTATCCACCTGCCTACGTATTGTTCCCTAGGCTTTGCGTTCCACAAATGTACCGTAGCTGATTCAGTCCCTCCATAATGAAGGACATCTTGGCTGTTATAGTTTTGAAGAAGGAGGATAGAACCGTATGTAAGTAATAGTCCAAGTAATTGTTTCTGATTTGATGATTTGTCGTGGGTATTAACTCTATTATTAAAAGGAATAAATGGCTTCAGAGGCAAATGAAGTGAATGAGAGTCACGTGTGAACTAATTTCGCACACCTGTGGACGATACAGAAGAAACAAGTGAGACGGTTAATTCGTTTCCACCGCTACTTAATTACTCCATTTGATTTTTGAGTCACAGTTGATCTAAACTTGCCTCTGAACCCCTGATGGCATCGTGGTCGAGAGCTCTGTCTGCCAACCAAAAGGTCAGCACTTTGAATCCACCAAGTGCTCCTTTGAAACTCTATGGGTCAGTTCTACTCTGTCCTGTAGGGTCATATGAATGGGAATCAAATTGAGGGCAGTGGGTTGGTTTGTCTGTTTTGTAGGGTGTCTGTGTATACTATAGTCATTTTGAGGAAAAATCACATTAGAAGTTGTAAGATATTGTCAGTGTTTTAAGTGCAGAATAGAGTGGTGGGCCCGTTGTTAGTTGTTGTCAGGTCTTTGAAATATGGACAAAGTACATGAAAGAGGATCAAGCATTGACCAGTGAACAGTATGGGACTGATCGGAAGCAAGGGTGCTGATTGATTCACCCACCTGTAAAGCCGAGTCTGCTACACAAAGGCATTATCTAATTCCTCCCTGAGAAATACCTGTGAACAGAGGATTTCAGAGACCAGACTCTGTTTTTCTGATTCACAACCATCGATTTTACTACTGGTGAATCAATGAAAGCATAAACAAACGTATAAATGAATGAAGAAAGCGTGGAACAGTGGTGGGTTTGCACTGGGTACGAATCAAGGGTTGTGATCAGTGAAGTCCTTTCTAAAAGAGAGTAGACTAACCCCCCTTAGATAAATGATAGGAATATTCTGGAATCCCATTTTGGAGGTGCTGTGATTCATAGAAAGTGGTTCTATTAAGTGAATCAACATTGTGTGGTGTTGATTTGATTCCACACCTAGAGACCCCATGGGACAGAGTAGACCTACCCCATAGGACTCTCTGGACTGTAATCTTTAAACAAGCAGGCTGCCAGTCTTTCTTTCATGAAGCAGCTGGTGGGTTTGAACTGCCAGCCTTTCGTCTAGTGGCCAAGTGCTTAACCACTGTGCTGCCGAAGATCACTCAGTGAATATATGTATATAAAGAAAAAGACAGAGGCAAATTATGAGACTAATGAAACAGGATTATTATTAATGCATATCTCTAGTAGTTGTCTATTGCTGTATAAAAAGTTACTGTACTCTTCCTGTGGGTCAAGGAGCTGGGCATTTCTCAGAGGGTGCTTTGACTCATGGTCTCACCAGAGTTGGCAATCAGAGTGCTGGCTGAGGCTGCAGTCAGCTCAAGACTACTGGGGAAGGAACTGTTTCCAGGCTCACTGAGTCGTTGGCAGGATGGAGTTCCGTGAGGGCTGTTAGCTGGAGGACACCCATAGTTTCTTAGCAGGTAGGCCTTTCGTTAAGGAATCTCACAACATGGCACCTGGCTTCCTCAGAGTGAGGAGAGGGCAAGCATGATGGATGGCAGTCACAGTCTTTTGCGGTCTGATCTTGGATGTCACATTCTGTCACTTTTGCCTCATCTTATTCTTTAAAAGAGGTCCAGCCCTACTCAAGCCACTGTGGTTGAGTTGATTCTGACTCATAGTGACCCTATGGATCAGGGTAGAACGGCCCCACCGAGTTTCCAAGGAGTTCCTGGTAGATTTGAACTGCTGACCTTTTGGTTAGCAGATGTAGCCCTTAACCACTGTGCCACCACGGTTTCTGCCTCTGCTCAAGGGAAGTGGGTATCACAAGTTTGTGTGCATCGGATCAGGCTTATCTGGAGGCAACGTAGAAGCTGTCTACCACAATATCGGAATCATCATTGTCTGGTATTGAGTCGGTTTTGATTCATGGTGACCCCATGGTGTGCAGAGTACAACTGCTCCTTAGGGTTTTCAGGGCTGTGACTTTCAGAAGCAGATTGCCAGGGCCTGTACTCTGAAGTCCCTCAGGGTGGATTTGATCTGTCAACCTTTTGGCTACTAGGTGAGAGCATAACCACTTACGCTACCTTTGTGGAAACATGGAGAACCACTGAGAAAAGTTCAAGGTTTCCATCTCTTTAGTTAAGAAACATAGCAGCAGGTGTGTGTTCTAATCAATATTCCTGTTCTAAGTCAGTTACTGATTGCTTTTGTAAGAAAAAAGAGAAAAAAATTACATAATTAAAGTACCAACCATTAACTAAATGAAAGAAAGGTGTGCTTAGACTAATGCTAAGTTGCTTTTGTGTGACATGATTTATATTAATGTAATACTGTTCACTAATTTCCTTAAATAATATTGAGAAATGAGGCATCTGGTGTGTTGTGGGACTCTGGACAGATGTTGCAACAGTCAGTAGTCTGGTTAACTTTGGGTACATACAGTGACATTGATTCAACTAATTTGGATGAAGGCATGAATATATTCAAACTCAACCAGTTACTTAAAAATGAGAAAAGCTTGTGTTATGAAACAAAGAATATGATTAATCTAATTCTGCCCAGCTGCTGTTTAATATGAAGAAAAAATGACCCTACCTGTGTTAGATAAAGTACACACAGGAAAAGCACCTCATAGTATTTCATTTCGGTATTTACTGGTGGGTTTAACGTCATTCTTTTATTCTTTTTTAAAGAAAAGTGAATAGATAATAAAATCGTCCACAGGTGACTCAGAATCAAGTGATCAGTCGGTAAGAGCAAGTCAAGCCCACTGACCCAGCCCCAAGTGAGAGCCATTCAAAAGGATCTAGACTAGGACTTCTGTGCTTTGGGAGCAGACAGAAAAATGTCTGTAGTAGTCATAGTTCTTTTGTGGGTAGTGGCTTGGTTTTGTTTTGTCTTTTAATGATTTAATAAGTTAATAAATTAAAAAGATATACCACTTGGAGGCCAAGGACAGAATGTGCCGTGAACCAAAGTTACATCACTAATTCTCATCAGACATTTTTATTTTAAAAAAATAAAAATAAAAAATAAATCTAGGTGATTTTAAAAAAATAAAAATAAAAAATAAATCTAGGTGATTTCTTTCCTTTTTAACAGATACTTTGGCCCACAGAGGATGAACACAAAGCAGTTGTTTTAGTTATTTCCTAATGGCGAGGATGTTGCCTCTTCTGTCTGTGAGTAGGTGAGGAACAAACTAGCTTAAGTAATACCCCAACCTCTTATTCTTTTTAGTTATAAGTGTATATCAAGGGAAAGATGAGTGCACGCATGAGTAACGTGCTCTGTGTGGGCAGATGGACGAAATGTGAGGGGAGCCAAATGTCAATGCAGAACTGAATGTAGTTTATAAAAATGGTGGAAGACATTTTATTTTTATAGCTGTTTAATTTGATGTTAGTACAGTAGCTAATTTAAAAATACCTGTACTGATAATGATCTTGGCATGTTAACTTCCTGAGGGAGGAGGACGTTGGAATATGGAAGATAATGGCAGTATTCTAGATGGTGAGTGAGATGTTGGGTTTAAAGTTGTTTACTATAATGGCTAAATCGTTAAAATGTAGACTGATTACATGAAAAAAGGGTTCCATAGACCAAAGATAAGGATGGGAGTGATATAAAACAATACTAATTCTTATTATTATCACTGAAGCCCAGTCACCAGAGTCTCTTCAAGCTGTGGGAAATGAGTCTACAGACAGAAATAGTAGTATTCATGGATTTTTAATTCTGTTATTAGATAGTGATTTTACTATTAGAAGTACATCAGTAAATAAATCAATACCCTAATGTATAGATGAAATAAAACCAGTTATGAGAATATTTAATGAAACAGCAATTACTATTAAACTATTTCTGAAGCATTGAAATCCATTTAAAATAAATGAAACCTATGACTTGCTTAGGTGAGGAGCACAGAGACTGATGAATGTAAGAAGTTGGTGGAGTGGTCTAGTTGCGGGTAAATTGGTGGTTAAAAAAAATCTGTTATGTAAATAAATAAAGGATTGACTCACTAAAGAGGACCAAACAGGGGAGGAACACGTGCTAAGGACCAAGGATAATGAATTTTCCCTTTCTGTGTCACTGAAGTTCTTATACAGAGAAATGATCTTTGGGTAAAGGGTTACATTTTAGTTGTATATTTCTGGTTGGTTTTCCTTGTTCATTTTATCTAGAAATGTGAATAGATAATTCAATAAATCCATGAAAAAGTGCATTCATAAATAACATAGATACAGACATACATAAATAAGAGCACCCATGAACCACTGGTGAGACTGGCCTCTGAAGCAAGCATTTAGATTAATTCTGTTTAAGTGCAGCCCATTTACAAGTAGATGGAAATTCTCTTTATGTGGGAGATCATATGGATAGCTGTTCATAAAAGACACTTCTTACTCTTGCCTGTAGTGATCGAGACAGTGGTACTTATCACTTAAAATTACATATAAGCTACTCATAGGACAGTTAGAAGCCAGTGATAAGACTCCCCACATACCAAAGATTGCAATTAGTCTAATTCACCTGGTACTCATTTTAAGAAAATGGAATTGTTTCTCCCTTTCTAGTATCTACTGTATGTGCCACAGAGTGAATACAAGAGGACCAATTTAATCATTTCCATTCATAAAGTTTTTACTTGTTACCTATGGAGGTATAGAGTGAATAGGCTGAAATTAGTAATAGCCTAAGTTCTTGATTTGGGTAGTTTGGTCATGGATGTTTATGGTATTATGTGAGAAAAATAAAAGCAAAGAAGCCCAAGCATAGACCATTGGTTAGATTGTTTTCATGCAAAGGGATATGATGAATCCAGTTTACCTTAACTAAAATTAAAGAAATTAGGAGTGATTTACTGATGTTCGTAGTTGGTTAATATTTCATTTTGTGTTTGCATTTTAGGTTATCTAAACTTTCCTTTATGGATACAGAACTAATTTTTAAACTCATTGAGGGAGAAGCAATTAGCAGATAGCAAATGTTGCCAACATTCTGTTTGTTGAGTCAGTTGGTGTGTTGATGGTTCTTCGAGTGTTTAAAAGATGGAAATTTTAAATAAAAGAGGACCAGTTCTGGTCTAGTAGAATCTGAGTCAAGGATGATGAATAGTAGGTTTCTGAAACTTGGAGGTCCAACATAGAGACATGTGTAGGCTGCACACGTTGCTGGGAACAGTAATGAATGATAGAGATATTCAGGGGGCTGGTGCTCCTTCTTCCATGACTGATGAACTTTAGTTAAAATATTAAAATCAGTGGAAGCATACATCAAAAGTATTTAAATCAATAAAATATAAATGGCGAAGTACATTCCAGGTCTAAATGCGTATGGCAAGGCAAGGAAGACTCTTTTTATGTATTGAAACCCCAACATTTCTTAAGAATTGCAACCATTCAGGGAGCAAGGAGGTTATCTTTTTGGCCAAAGATCATTTGGACAGTCAATTCAGAGTCAACACTATCATTCTTGGTGGTGACATGTTGGATGTTAGTATTAAGAGAAGAGGAATGCACCGTCATTCGGGGCCAGTCATCAGTAACTGCATGACTAATGAAGGCTGGAAAATAATAATCAACTGTAATAATGCTGCATTATTTGTATCCTCTGCTCTGCTCTGCAGCCCTCAGGATGGATCCCTGAGGCCAGCTGCAACCTCTGCAGGAATCATGTGCAGTACAGGGATGCCATGCATTAGGAGCAGGGGAACAAATGTAGGTAACAGTCAAAAATGATGTTAATGGGACTAGATTAGGTATTTTAGATTTATTAAAAATTATTAACTGGTGGAGTAATCAGTAATAATATGTCTACATGAATTAAAATAAGGGCTAACCCTGGACCAGTGATGACAGTGTGTGACGTCTGAGTCACGGACAATGAACAGTATGTGTCTGGAAGTCTGAGGTCCAACACAAAAAAGACCTGTTCTTTTTTATCTGTTGAAAATAATACTATGCATAGGTGTTAGGGATATTCGAGTGAACTTTGATTAAAATATTATTTTTAAAAAAATCAACAGATGTATCCATCGGAAATTAAATCTATAGGAATGGAAAGGGTGAAGCATCATCTGTCTCTAAAGGCATACATGGCAGAGCATGGAATATTTTTTCCATATATTAAAAGCCCAAAATTCTATAAGAAGGTTATCAAATAGGGGTGGGAGGTGGTTATCTCCTTAGCCAAAGATCATTTAGACAGCCCAGCTCAAAGTCCATGCTCTTACCCTTGGTAGTGACACATTGGACGTTGTTAGTATTATTAAGAGAAGAGGGTGACAATATTACCTAGGGTCACTCAACCCCTAGAAGCATGACAAATGAAAAGTGGAAAATCACAATCAACGGAAATAATGTCTCAATGTTTCTGTCCTTTGATCTACCTTATATACCCCAGGATGGACAACTCAAAGCTGATTTCAGTTACTGCCAGGATCATGTATGATACAATTGACTCCATGGGTTGGGACCGTTGGAATCTATGTGAGTAGCAGTCAGTGTTATTGTATGTCCCCTTAGGTATTTATTATTATTGTTACTTAGTTGAAGTAATAATAATTACTAAGTGTATCTGAAGGCAGAAAAGCGGGCTCAACACTAGACTGTTGTTGTCCATTGGTAGCGTCTGAATCACTGATGATGAATAGTACGTGTCTGGAACACTGAGGTCCAGCTCAAAGGGACATCTTATCTCTTGCTGTGGTACAAAATGGTTTTATAGGCAGAAAGTAACAGTTTTCTTGGACTTATTCTTCCCTTTGCATGACTATAACATTTTTGAAAACCAGTCATGAATTAAAAATGGAAATATGGAAAGCTGGGTAAAACAATAAACGTGTATGAGAAGGGCAGAAATACCGTTACTATTTATCAATGTCCCTGAAGCTCATTTAAGAAAAGTGTCATTCCAGGGGTTCTCTCTCTGGCTAAGGACCACATAGGCAGTATACCTCATGGTCATGTTCTTATTTTTGTGGCTGATGCCATGTTGTTCAAACACTTGAGGGGAGGGGACTAAAACACCCTCCCCAGTCAGTAATTGCCTAAGTGCATAAATAAGGAAAGTTGGAAGGATCCAGTCAATGTAGTTAAGGTGTCAAACCTTTTATCATTTTCTCTGCTTCAAACTCTCAGGACACTGATCCCTGAAATGATGGAACTTTCTACCAGAGTTTCTAATGCGATAGTCAGCCCAAGGTGTCAGGAGCACGGACACTGATGTGAGTAACAGTCAAAAATCCTGTCTTGGTCTCAGTGGCTTGTGTATCTTCTTATGTATTTTTTTTTCTCATGGGTATCAGTTAATTGATGAATTTGCCAATAATAATGTGTGGATCCAAATGAAGGACCAGTGATGACCACCGGTGGCGTCTGAGTCATGGACAATGAACAGTACTTGTCTGGAACTCTGAGGTCCAATACAGAGAAACCCCTCCAGTTGTTGGAAGTGCTAGTGAAGGCGGATGTTAGAGGATCTGGTGCTTCTCCTTTTATGACTAGTGAGTTTTGACTGGAACATTACAAAAATGAATGGAAGTATCCATCAGAAACTCAAATTCCTAAGAATGTGAAAAGTGGAGCATCATCCAACTCTATACATGTATGGCAAACTGAGGAATACTCTTAGCGTATATCAAAAGCCCAACATTTCTGAAGAATGACATAATTGAAAGATGAGAAATAGAGACTTCTTTGGCAAAGGATCATTTGGACAGTCAAACTCAAAGTCCATGATCTTATCTTTGGGAGTGGTGAGATGATGTTAGCATTCTAAAAAGAAGATTATCTAGGGTTGATCATCCCCCAGGAACATAAGGAATGAAAGGTGGAAAGTGTCATGATCAATGGAGATGATTTCTCAAGATTTGTATTCTGTGTTGTGCTTTGTACCCGTCAGGATGGATGTCTGGAATGATTTCCATTTCTGCCAAGTTCACCAGCAGTGTGATTGACTCCATGTCTTGGGAGTGTGGCAGTCAATGTGAGTGACAATCAGTAAGATCTTGTCTTAATGAATAACAGTGTATGTGAAGGAAGAAAGTCAAGACCAATGCTGGGCCAGTGATGAGCACTAGTGGCATCTGAGTCTTGAAAGATGAGTAGTATATATCTGGAACTCTGATGTCCAATACACAGGGATATCTCTTCCGTTCCATTGGTGGGAAATGGGCAAGTAGACAGGCATTAGCAATCTCCCTGGACTGGGAGCTTCCCTCTTCATGCCTAAAGACTGTTTATTATAATATTTCAAAAAATCAATGAACATTGCCATAGGAATTGTGAAACTAATAAAAACAGAAAAGTGGAAGCCTTGTCTAATGATAAACACATATGGCAAGGCTGGAAATACCCTTATTATTTATTGGAGCCATTGAAACTCATTTAAGAAAGATGTCATTCCAGGCATTCCTTCTCTAACCAGGGACTCTCTAGGTAGTCTGAATCATGATCAGTTTTCTTTCTTTGGTCCGTGGCTTATGCCGTGTTGTTCAAATCCTTAAGAGGACAAGAAGTAAATATCCAACTGAGTCAGTGATTGCCTAAATGCATGAATGACAAAAGTGTCATCTATCAATTGCTGTTATGGTGTCAATCTTTTTATCACTGTTGTGCTTCATACCCTGCAGGATGGCTGCCAGAGCGGTGACACAACTTTCCACTAGGGTGTTCAGCTCAAGTCTTGGCTCTGGGTGTTGCAGGCATGGACATCAATGTGAGTAACATTGGTAGATCCTGTCTTGGTGCAGGTGGTTTGTGTGTTCTCTGGTATTTTTTTCTCATGGGTGTCAGTTAATTGCTGAACTCACCAGTAAGAATGGAGGTGGACAAAGAAAAAGAAGGCCAATCCTGGACCAGTGATGACCACCAGTGGCATCTGAGTCACGGACAATGAGTAGTATTCGAAGTCTGAGGTCCAGTACAGAACGATGTGTAGTCACTCCCACTGCTGGGATTCTAGTGGAGACAGACGTTAAAGGTATTTAGAAATCTGGTGCCTCTCCTCTTATGACTAATGAGTTTTGATTGGGAAGATTATTAAACATCAGTGAAAGAATCTATCAAGAATATTTAAATCCATCAACATGTGAAGGGTGGAGCATTGCCCCACTCTGAATACCATTGTCAAAGGAAGGAATACTCTTTACGTGCATGGAAACTCTGATGTTCTTTAAGAAAAGTATCATTTTTGGGTGGGTGGTAAGTTGCCTCTTTGGCCAAGGATCCTTTGGACAGTCAGACTCAAAGTCTGTGGTCTTGTATTTGGTGGTAGCATGTGGAATGTTGTTAGTCTTCTTAAGAGAAAGTAAGCATCCCCCAGGATTCATCAACTCCTGAGGGAATGATAAATGAAAGGTGGAAAGTCTTGTGATCAATGAAGAGATTTCCTCAATATTTGTGTTCCCTGTTCTTACTTTTACCCCCGAGACGGACGCCCCAAGCTTATTTCAGTTTCTACCAGGGTCGTGTGTGGGATGAATGACTCCATGCATTAGAATCTTGGGAATCCATGTGACTAGCAGTCAAAGATCTTGTTTTAATGAAGGAAGAAAAACAAGGTGACTCCTAAACCCCTGGTTACCACTGTTAGTGTCGGAGTCATGGGTAAGGGGTAGTCTGTGTCTGGGATGCTGAGGTCCAACAGAAAGGGGCATCTCACCCCTTCTCTTGGTGGGAAATGGTCCTGTAGACACTTACTAGCAGTTTCCTTCAGGTAGTGCTTCTCTCTTTATGCTTAAAGACTATTGATTGTAACGTTTCCCAAATCAGTGAAAGAATGCACAAGAATCCTGCAATGGATACTAACAGAAAAGTGGAAGCCTTGTCTGATGATTAACACATACAGCAAGGCCAGAAATACTTTGCTTTACTGAAAGCTCTAAGTTCATCTAGGAAAGATGTCCATTCCTGAGGACTCCTTCCCTGGCCAAGAACCATATGGGCAGTATAGCTTATAGTCAGTGTTCTTTTCTTGGCTGATGGCCTGTGCTCTGTTGCTCAAATACTTAGGTAGAAGAAGTAAACATTCACCGCATTCAGTAATTTCCCGAATACATGAAGATGGAATGGTCTGATCAATGTAATTACGGTATCAAACCTTTTATCATCTTCTCTTTTCCATACCCTTCAGGACAGGTGCCAGTGTGGTGGTGGAACTTCCCATTAGAATAAACCGTGTGGACACTGATGTAAGTAACAGTCAAACACTCTTGCTGGTTGTGGATGGTTTGTATGGCCTCTTAGGTACAATTTTTTCATGTAAGTGTCAGTTAATTACTGAATTCACCAATAAGATTGTGTTAGGCAAGTGAAGGAAAAAGAGACTCAATCCTGGATCACTGATGACCACAGGTGGCATCTGAGTCATGGACAATGAGTAATAGTATGTGTCTGGAACTCTGAGGTCCTGTCCAGGGACATACACAGTTCACCTGCATTGTTGGAGTTCTAATGAAGACAGTTGTTAGAGGTATTCAAGGATCTGGTGCTTCTCCTTTAATGACTAAATAATTTTAATTAGGATATTATTAAAAAACAAGGCAATGCAAGTATCCATAGAAAAGATTTCAACTTACAAAAATGTGAAGAGCAAAGCTTTGCCAAACTCTAAATGAGCATGGCATGGCAAGGAATACTCTTTGCTTGTACTGAAAGTCTAATGTTACTTAAGAATGGTATTTTAGCTAAGTGTGATTTGGACAATCCAACTCAAAGCACTGTTATGTTGGATGTTGTTAGCATTATAGCATTCTTAAGGGAAGAAAAAGTCAACATTACCTGGGTTTGATCCTCATGTAAGAGCAAGGCAAGTGAAATGTGAGAAGTCAGTCAGCTGAGATCATGTGTTAACATTTGTACACTCTGCTCTGCCTTGTATCTGTCAGGATGGATGCTCTGGACTGATACTGATCTTTCCATGGTCAAGTACAGTACCATTGACTCCATGAGTAGGAATATGGGAGTCAATGTAACAAATATCGTGCTCTAGTGAGATGATGTACCCTGTTATGTATTTTCAAATTATTATTGTTTTATTGATAAAGTAGGCAACAGCAGTGGGTTTTTGTAAAGGAGAAAAAGCGGGGCCAGTCCTGGTCCGGCAATGACCCCTGGTGGCATAGAGTCATGGATAGTCACGTAAAGTCCTTTTTAGCAGCTTTGAAGTGCAACAGGAAGGGACATCTTCCCTTGCAGGAAATGATTCTGTACAGAGATGATGATATCGTTGGTCTTGTCCTTCTTTTATACTTAATTAATATTGCTTATAGTAAAATATAAATATGTATAGTAAGTCCTTAAGTAAATAAAAATGAAATTCTGAAACATTTTCCTATCTCTGGTGCATGTGGTAAACGAGAAACTTTTGTAATAGATACTGCAGCTGCTGGTCTTTTGTAATATTGTAATTTACGGGGTTATCTCTCTGGCTAAAGGCACAAAGATGGTATAATTCATAGGCAAAGGTCTTTTTTAGTCAGTGGCCTATTTGATGTATTTGGTAATCTCAAGGAAAAGAAATTAAACATTTAGCGTAATGAGTAATTTTTTAAGTGAATGGATAATGAAAGGAGGAGTGCTACCATCCTTGACTTTACCATGTTTTCTGCTTTGTACCCTTAAGGAGCATGACAATCAAGCGGACTGAATTTTCTGCCAAGTTTCGAGCTCTGCGATGGACTCTGTTTTAGGTTTATGGTAAGAGATATGAACGGTAGTGAAAGACTCTGATTTAGTGTTGGTGATTTGTGTATCCTCTAAGGTAAATTTTATCGTTAGAATCAGTTGACTCATGGGTAACGGCTTGTGCGTCGTGGCAGTATGTAGTAATATAATGCTGAGTCCCAGTAGAGTTCTCTACGCTCTTTTGTCTGTTACAAGCAGTGCTATAATAAGTTCAAGACCTTGTGTTGGTGTGTGTCTTTTGAATGCCTTCATTGTTGGTTAAATTAATTTATGAATGAATGAATGAAATAGGTCAGTCATTGCTGAGGTTTGAAAGTACTTTGAAACTTTTATTTAGGTGTGTCTTCTGGTGCACAAGTGAACTCCTCTGATGAAGATGGTTTAGGTAGCTGTTGACTCAACAGCAGTGGGTATATAATGGGTATATGTATGCAGGTTCCCTGGTGACACAATGGTGAAGCTGACAGCTGGTAACTGAGAGGTTGGTGATTTGAACCTACTAAAGTTGCTATGAGTCAGAATCAACTCAACAGCAGCTTTTTTTTTTAATTGGTGTGACCTATACTTAAAGCCACCATATAGGACATCATAGAACTATCCCATAGGATTCCCAAGAAGTAGATGGTGAATTTGAACTGCTAACCTCTTGGTTAGGTGAGCAGCAGGTTTTTGTTTTCAGTGTGCGAGGGAGAAAGACCTGGCGATCTGCTCCTATAGGGATTATAGCTAGAAAACCCCTGTGTGACAGTTCTACTTTGTCCTATGAAGTGGTCGTGAGTCAGAATTGACTTGGTGGTACCCAGCAACATGTATGACTATAGATCTTGAGACTGATGTATCTCATAATCAAATCTTGTTCTTATTTCAGGTGATGGATGCAAGGGTATTTTTTTAAAATTATGAAATTAAGAATTGAATTAATTCAATAAAATAGGATTCTTCTTTCTGGGTTAACTTGTAATGTATAACATAACTTAAAGTTTAGGATCAATCTAAACTCACTCACCTCACACCCATTAGTATATTAGCAAAAATCAAAATCTTGAAGATTTTATTCTTTTTTAAATTTTACCATCTGCTTCCCAGGAGAGGTGCTCACTGATGAAGATCTTGGCTTGTGCGTCTCTAGGTAAGTAGCTTATGAACCCATATAAATACTACGCAGAGTTCTTGTTCTTAGGTTGAGGATTTGTTCAGGTGTGTTGTATTATTTAAAATGCACAGTAATGGAGAGAAAAGATTTGAATGTGTTGTATACCAAAGACTAATACAATCAGTAAGTGCACTGTGGAATTCTATAACTTGTAATATTATTTGGAACATTTATTATTAATACATAAATAAATGGGGCATGTCATCTCTTGAGGTAAAAGCCAAATGGACAGAAGCATGCTAGCCAGCGTTACTGCTCCAGGTCAGCGGGGAGTTCCAGTTTGTTTCTTTTATTAAGTGAAATAGAAGTAACTAATTTTATGAACAAACTAATAGCCAAATAACTAAATTAAAGGAGGAAAGCTTAAACCAATTGAGAGAAGTTCTCTCTCTCTCTCTCTCTGTTTTGCAAACCTTTATGGCTGTCTGCATGTGTTAGGGAAACCCTGGTGGTCGCTGAGTGCTATGGCAGCTAACCAGAAGGTCAACCGTTCCACTCTGCCGGGCACTCCTTGGAAACTCTATGGGGAAGTTCTACGCTGTCCTGTAGGGTCTCTATAGGGTTCCTGTGAGTTGGAGTCAGCTCCGTGGCCATGGGGTATATGGGGTTTTGGTGTATGTTAGCAGCATAGCATTCAATGTGAGAAACAGTCAAGTTGTTTAGGATATTTGCTGTATTACAAAAAATATGGAATATCATCACAGAAGGACCAAGGACGTGATTCTGCTGTAAACCAAGGTTTATGATTATTCTGATCCAACAGAACGAAAGCCCTTGAGAGAAGTCTGAATGGTTAGCTCTGTGTGTAGGGAAAACAGAGTCAGATCTACTTGACCCTCATAGTTCCTTCTCTGAAGGCGAGTGGTGCACTCAGGTGTGTTCATGTATTAGGAAAATTGATAATGGAGTACATTAATTCATAAAATGTCTTTGGGTTGATTGTGTTTTATTTTTATTAGTTTATTAAAAATAATAACTAATTAAGCCAATAAAACAGAAATATGCTATGGTGCTAGTACAGTGGCAAAGCCACTGATGACTAATGGGCTTATGTTAGGGAAGAAGAATTGACTTAATTCACAGAGACCATTTTCCCACTTTGTTGAAGAAGTACAGAGAGAGACTGAAAGAAGAGTTCCTTTCTCTTGTAGTCGTTCTTTCTCATTGATCTTATTTTCCAGAATGAGTAACTGACGAAATTAATAAAAAAGGAAAATGTACATCTTTAAAGAAAGGTAACATGACCAAGAATATTCCAATGATACAATGTCATGAAACAAGAATTGTTATCCACCCAATTCTGCTTTTCTGACTTCTGTTTCATCAGTAAGACTGAATGTGACCTTTTTGTTAATGTGGGTGGAGACAGATGTTAACATGTACAGAGTTATGTTTTTGTATTTTGGTCAGTTTATAATGGTGCTGGGCTTATTATTATTTAGCAAATCAGTCTATCAAAAATGAAGTTAGAAATGGGCCAATTGTGGACCAGTGATGAAAATGATCTTTGAGGCATGTATAGTGATGATTCCAATTTTTCACTACTGTGCCTATTATGGAAGGCCTGGTGGTGTAGTGGTTACGTGCTATAGCTGCTAGCCAAAGATCAGCAGTTCAGATCCACCAGGTGCTCCTTGGAAACTCTGTGGGGCAGTCCTTCTCAGTCCTATAGGGTCGCTATGAGTCAGAATGAGTTTGAATTTTTTGATACTTATTATAATTTCTTAATTAAAATATTAAACAAAATAAAGTATGGAATAAAATAGTAATTTTTGCTTACCTTCTGTCAGTAGTAAATGGTGTGTAGAGTTATTCTGTATGTACTACTAAAATATTTTGGGCTTTTTTACATGCCACTTTACATGGATTGGAGATAGTGTTCAATAAATAGAAGGTATTTTTCTATTTTTTGGCACTTGGTATCTGACGGAGTGCTAAAATAACTGAAATTGAGGTGTTGATTTTGACTCAACAAATATCTATTGACCCTCATCTGTGCTAGGCCTTGTGTTAGGCATCATGTTCATAGAGGAATCAAATCTATTTCCAGCCATCAAGGAGCTCTTTGAAATCATATGGAAACCTTTCTATAAATATAGAAACTCAAAATAATAGGGCAAGTAGGTGGAATTTCCAGAAGCACAGGCTCTCAACTCAATTCAAAATTTCAGCTGATTTGTGGAAATGCTAATTTCCTAGGCAACAAGTTTCGTGAAGTTAGCATTCATGTTTATCTTACTCACTGCCTTTCCCTTTGTGCCTAGAACAATAGAGTGTGTGTAACATACATTCAGGGAATGCGTAATTGAATAAATGATGAATGAAAAAATACATGCAGCGGTGAGTTGTTGGATAAAAGCCTTTGAGTAAACAAAGCAATGAACAAATGAATATATAATTAGAATGTGGCCAAGCACACATGTGGGCGAATGAGTCCAGAATGAGTTAATGAATGACAGAATCAGCAGTACATGGGTAAATGCATGGTGAGTTGATGAATGAATAAGTGGATGGAGAAATAACAGTGTAAGTAAAGAAGTCAAAAAGTGAGTGAGTGAGTGACGAATGAGGCAGTCAGTGAGTGAAAGAATGAAAAAGTTAGTAGGTCAGTGAAAGAGTAGCCCACAAATGGATGAGTCAATGGACCCATGGATCCTGGACACCTGAGTGAGCATGTGGACTAACAGATCAAGACGGTTAATTAGTACTGAGGGAATAAGTGACTTAGCAAGTCAGTGTATGACATAGTCAATGAGGGAATCAGTCAGTTAGTGAACAAATGAATGAATATAAGTCAAGGAATGAAGGAAGGAAGGAGAAACTGAATAAATTAATGAATGAGTAAATAAATGGAGCAGACAATGAGTAAAGGACTAGGTAAACTGATGAATGAATGAATGGATATATATTGGAGTCAATGAATGAAGGTAAATAGATCAGTGAAGGAGTGAACTCAGGAGTGAATTAACTCCTTGATGAATGAATTAGTGACTAAGCAAGTGAGTCAAGGGTGAGTGAGTGGGTCAGTGAGCCGCATGCGAGGCAACACAAATGAGTCTGGATTGTTCTAAGGAATGGCAGCTGGAACTCGGTCTCACAGCACATTATAAACACCTCAACCAGGGCACCCACTTGATCACGGCATTTGTTTACATGTCATCACTAAATCAATGAGACTTTATGGCCAGGAACAAGGTCAGATTCTTCTCTGTATCTCCAGTGCCCTGCCATGCCTTGAGCCCGGTAGATACCAGTAAATTACTGCTGGATGAATGAACAAATAGCTAAAAATGCATATGCTTTTGTGGAACCCAGGGTAGCCCTTCTCAGAATGGCCTGGGAGTTGTTATATAGGGAAGTATGTTATGTGTCAGATGGTCTGTGGCATCCTCCCATGCAAGTCCAGATTCTCCCTTGAGTTCTGAGCTTTCTGTGTCTACTGCCAGATAGAGAGACAGAATACTGGCAGTTCTGACCACCCTGGACATTGGCCCATCCTTGGCCAACATTGGCTTGGCATGGTGGAATGGAAGCGCTGGGTCTTCCCGAAAACTGCCCTTGCCTCTGCCAAGACGGAAGATCAAAAATAACCCGGTCTTGTTTTTCTGCCTTCAGTGAGTGGGCTGGAGTATCTTTCGGTGATTGCTCCATTCCTAGCCTTTCCAAAGAGACCCAGCTCCTTCTTGTTCTGGTTCTGGGAGCTTGGGTCACCCACGAAGCACCTCTAGATTCTGAGCTGCAGCTGCTTTGTGTGTGACTTGAGGATCATAATACCAATCTGATTGGGTTGTGGAGAGAATTCGGCTTGTTTGACAAGAGCTTGTGACTGAGGCCCTTGAATGAGATACGTGTCCCTTACATAGTATGCCACCTTGCAAGGAGGGAATAGATGCCTCAAAAAAGTTATTTGTGGCTTCTCTCTGTCCTCACGCAAAGTAGCTGTAGCTGATGATTTTAATCATGTTTATTTTAAAGCTCCCAGGTGGACATGATACCTAAATTATCCCACTCCAGAAGCATATGAAATTCAGCAAAGTTCTGGGAAGAACACCAATTCAGATGGGACAGGCCACCCCAGACCACACACCGTTAAGGCATCATAACATTCTGTTCTACCAGGGACAGGAAAAGCTAGTTGGCTCCATGTGGGGTGACTACCAGAGATGTACCCCTCTCCTTGCCTGGTCCCTTCCTCCCTTGTTTCCTTCAACACATATGTGTTCAGTATCCACTGTATGTCTTACACTGTCTACTCCATTTCTGCTCTCGTCTTGCCTGGCTCGTGACCCTGGATTCCTTCTCCTGTTCCTAGGGCTTGGTCATGATGCTGGGTCATCTCTCCTGGAATACAGCCCTCTCCTTCATATGGATTTGATTTAAAGGCCAAACCTTTGGCCTTCATACTTCAGACTTCATCAAGCATGAAAGAACCTTCTGTCTCTTTAATTTTGACATCTGGGAACCTTACTGTGACTCTTCTAGCTTGGCTTTCTTTCATTCAGACAGGCTCTAGCCCCTCATAGAAGGAGTTCAGATCATGTTAGTCTTAAGTGGGACACCTCAATGTTGAGGCTAGACAGTGGGATTGGGGCTGATGGCTTTTGACTGGGAACTGAGATCTAAATACATTTGAAAAATGTATTTATATACAGGAGACAGGAGTTAGACTTTGACCCATTCCCCTAGAATTGCTTGGATGAATACGATATAGTCATAGCATTCACCAACTTCTAAATCATTTTCGTTTTCTGGTATTCTCTGCTGGTTACTCAGTCTTATGATGAGCCCAACACAAACATCACCCACCCCTCACACTGTCACAATGCCTTGCCTTTTCCCTCAGCTTTCCACATCTCCTTGTCCAAATTCACTCCTTGTTCCTCATTCATTCCTCACCTATACCTTTAACAGAACCCATAGGACATTAATTTTGAGTTGGCAGCTTTTGCCAAAGGGCTATGAACGTCTTCTTTCTGTGTTCTTATAGCCATGCAGAAGGTCAAGGCATCAGGACCTGTTTGGTGAATTAGTCATTTATTAGAGACATATCAGGCTCTTTCTATGTCCCAGGGCTGTGTGACAAATAGCAAGATGTATGACAGATAATTCCTCTGCCCCTGTGAAATGCCAAGTCTTAGGTGGGATTTTAAACCTGGACTCTTGGGTGGTCGTGACTCCCCTGTGATAAGCTCCCTCAGCCTCTGGGCTTTGCTTTATAGAGGGAATGATAAAAACGACAAGACTTAGTCACAGAGAGAGTTGCCCAAGGGCTTTGACTTCTTGGGATCAGGTCAGTGGGGGTGTTTTTGCCTCCACAAAGAAAGAAGAGCTAATTTTGTCCTGGAGTTTCTACAGTTACCACCAGATTATTTACCTGGGCAGTGGTGACCAATCACAGTAATTGCAGATCATCCAAGCCCCACATTTGTTTAAGAAGTCTGCTGAATGTCTATATTTGATCTGTCAAGCTTTGAAGTATTTCTCTTAGATATTTTACCAAATGACAAACTAAGAATAAGAATGGAATATGAATCAACTGCTTCCTCCACATTTAATTTGGAATTTCTTTACATAGCCGCCCAAAAACCTGTTCTGTCAGTACCATTGCTTATTGTTCTACGGCAAACATGGCCATTGTTTCGGCCGCCATTTTGGATAGCTCCCTCCCTCTTCTTGACTTTCAGTCGTCGTCAAATTTCCCACTCTACCCAATTAATTTTTCTCTCCATTGTGTCCATGTGTTCACTTTCATCATCACCACTGCCATCCAACAAGTATAAGCTTCTCTTCTGTTGGCTTCAGCCTCTGAATTGGTCTTTCTGTCCCTACCTCCAATCTGTTCTCACTGAAGTCTGTGGGAACTTTCTAGAATGCACCCTGGAGAGTCCTGATGCTCCCTGAAATCCTCTGTGGGCTGCTTTAAGACCCAGGATGAAGTCCAAGCTCTTTGGCTTCACATTGAAGGTTCTTCACGGATTGACCTTGAGCCACACCTGTCCCACATACTCCATTCTTCCTTGTGCTATATCCCACAAACCGTCTCAGAGTCTGTATTCATCTGTGTCTCTACATCTCAGGACAAATGATTCCTCTTGCTATCCTCTCTATTTGGCCCAGATGCCATTGACCTCATGACCCCCCTCACACTACTCAGTAGCTAATGTTGAGCTATGGAGTCACTCCATGCTCTAAACTGCTACATCACCATGAACTTGACTGAGTTGTTACGCTATCATGATCTTGGCCGCTCTTCAGAAGCCTCTCCTGGTGCTGGGTCATGATTTGTTTAGGTGTCTCCCTCGACCATCGGATCTCGAGCTCCTTACCTGTGTGTGTTCGGTCTTGGGCATCTCAGACATCTCAGTATCCAGTATGGAACCTGACACAGTAACCACTCAGTATAAATGCTGGCCAGATGAAGAAATGAGTGGATGAACAAAAGAATGATTGCAAGGCCATCTTGGGGGACAAATTACATCCCTGGCAGAGAACTGGGGTTCTTGGCATTGAGGACTAGTGCCTCCTCACTGTGGAAGCTGGGGGTCCTCTTCCAGCCAGTTTTTCCTAGCCCACCGCCTGTGACTCATTAAGAGATATGTAACCTTAATCCTTGAAATTGCCTGGGATGGAGCATGTTTTCAGTCAGTGGCATGAGCATGGGAATTTTATTCCTCTCTTAAACAAACCTCACTCCCCTAGGAAGTTTTGACAGGATGTGGGCAATTGGACTAGGGCTTGAAAGTGAACATTTTGCACAAAACTTGTTTCAAAATTTGAAACCCTGTGGCCACTGGCCAGAGCTGAGCCTGGCGCTTGGGGGTCACTGGGGCCACCTCTCAGAGAAGGCTAGGGAAGACTGAAAACAACCCTTTGGCCCTTACTGACGGTTTGTGAGACAGAATTCCGTGGTCTGGTTTTGCTTCTCTGATGAAACCTGAGTGAGCTCAGCCACCCGCCTTAGCTCTTCTTTCAAGCATTTGGCTGAAGCTTCAAAATCTCCTGAAGCCAGCGCAGGGGTTTGAGCTGGTCTTGGTATTGATGTGACAAGTGTTTGGACAGTGGGGTGGGTGAGATTGGAGCTCTGACACAGGCCTGGAGAAGGGGATGCTCAGGGCACAGTCCAGTGACTGTAGGGAAACCAGACAGGTCTAGCCCAGCTCAGGGGACTTCAGTGGCTGGAGTCTGTCTATCCTCAAGGACAGCAGGCACCAGGTGGTTGACATTGACATAGGCAGGCCAGTCCTCACTGTACATGTGGGCAGCCTTGTCCAGTTGGTGGTCGCCTGGACATGGGCTCCTGGGTCATATCCGTGGGCCCTTCCTCCAGCCCACCTTCCTCAGAGGTGGTGGTTGTCTGGCCTGGGTTTGGTGTTTGCATTGTGAAGAAGAGTGGGATACCTTTGTAGGGGCTAGGGTTGGTCAGAAAATGAGGGCCCCTAGGTGGCAGCAGGTCTCTGGGGTAAATTAGATGCAAAGAAAAAGGGTGAGCTAGAAACTGCTACACAGAGGTGCAGAAGAAGGGGAAGGCCCTCAGGGCTCATTCACTTAGCACTGCTTTGCAAGACACCCCTGCACCGGGGAGCAGCTAAGGCCAATGGGCAGGTTACACAGGGTCAGATGTGCCCCCAGGTTTGACCCACACGAAAGCCCGCCCCCCTGTGCTGGGGACCCTCTTACCAAGAGGGAAGCAGACTCAGATGAGGGCAGTAGTCTGGCTCTATCCCTGAAGGCCAGGGCATGGCCCACGCTCCTTCTGAGCCCAGTGCTCAGCCCTGGCGTGGGAGGGCCATTGGGGAGTTTGGACAGAGGTTAGTGGCACTGAGATGCCCATTGCTTTCTGCCCACAAGACTGTAAACCAAGCCCTTCACTGTGAGAGGTTTCCTCCCGCAAAACCTGCAGCACATGCTTCTGGTTTGCTCATCAGGACAAAAGACGCAACAAAATTTCTTGGCCCGGTGTTCCAATTTGGTGACCGTTTATGCAAGCACTGCAAAAGAGCATCCTGCTTCTGGCAGTCACCCACAAACTGCAGTTGTCAAAATATACCTTAACGTAAGAGCTGTCGTGTTCACAGCCACGGCTGGCCAGGCCCCGGACAAGTCTTTCCTTTCCTCTTGCGCAGACCCGGGTGCGGGGCCACCCTGGGCCTGCTGGTGCTCTCCCTACTTCCAAGCCTGCCCTGGGCTTCCTGCTTTTATAGAAACCTCCCAGTTTTGCTTCCTGTGAGTCTCAGTTGAGTCTCTGTGTGTACTTAATACCAGCTGATTTCTCTTACAGCTAGGAACGCCTGGCTGGGAGGAACCCTTGGGCCAAGACCAGTGTGGCTAACACCAGGCTCACCCGGTGAGGCAGCGAGCGTGTAGGAAGCCCAGTTCCTGAAGCCAGAATCCGGGCATCGCTGGGGGATTGTCAGTGACCTTGTGCTCAGAGCTTCGGACGTATGCTGGAGGGGGGTGCCGTTCCGACCGGGCTGTGCAGAACCTTGGTTCCGTGCAGGAGAGGTGCCCGGTGGATGTAAGTGACAGTTTCTATTCTAGCCTTGGGTGAGGGGTGGGTGTGTGGAGGGGCGCTCGGTCTAATGGTGGATGGTGTCATGGGGGAAAGCCTGACGTTGGTCCAATTCATGCATGTCTGAGGTTGCAGTCAGTCACAGGAGGAATGAGGACAGCAATTGCTCAGCTGTCTAAATCTGAGCGCCTTCACCCATGTGACCAAGTCCACACACCTCCTGTGTCTGTTACTGCTGTGAATGGGGCCACCCAGTCATACCTTCCCTGACATGTCCCCTTCTTCCACCCACAGCTAACCACCTGCCACTGCACACTGAGTGTCACCCCGATCCCTTCCTTGTCCACTGCTGTCCCCCTGGGGGCTCAGCATTCCTCTCTGGGCTAACATAACAGCGTCTTCACTGGTCTCCCAACCTCAGCTGCCCCCACTCAGTTCCATTCTCCACCTGTGGCTTCCAGAGCGATGCTTCAAAAACAGATCTGTGTATTGTCCCAGTCTCCTGCTTAAAACTGTTTGGGGTGTCAGAGTCTCACCTCCTTGGGACACCAAGCCTGCATCTTGTTGCCTCACTCTCTGCCCCTCCTGCCTCTTTCCCGTCTGCCTCTTGCTGCAGAGTCAGAGTTCCTTGTAGCACCCAAATTCACACTTGGTACTACCTCCATCTCTCTGGGAAGTTCTCCCTGACAGCCCTAGCCACGCCCTGTGTGTAACTCCCCGATTTACTCCTTAGGTGTCTGTTTTCCATTGAACCCCAAAGCCAAAACCAAACTCACCGCCATCAAGTTGATTTAGAGTCGTAGCAATCCTACAGGATAGAGTAGAACTGCCCCATAGAGTTTCCAAGGAGCACCTGGCGGATTTGAACTGCCCACCTTTTGGTTGGCAAACACAGCACTTGACCACTACTCTACCAGGGTGTCCATTGAACTCCAGCATTCTATAATTCTATAATTAGAGTCAGGTATTTGATAAAGTGAAAGAGTGAATATTTGGTTAAGTGAAAAGTAGCGGTAGTTTGAGCCCCCTCTTACTCTGAAGGAGAAAGACCTGCCAAGACCTAGAAAACCCTGTGGGGCAGTTCCATTGTGTCACATGGGGCCACTATGAGTGAAAAATCAACTTGATGGCACTTAGTGAGAACTAGGGTACTGCCATAGAATAGAATTCTAGAATGGAATCTGACTGATTCAGCCGAGTCCCCAGTGCTGGCCCTTCCCAAATGTACTCTCAGTGAAGGTTTGCATATCACGAGTGAGACACGTGCTCCCGCTGGCTGGGCTAGTCTTGTGACTCTCTCCCCTTGTCTTGGAAGGTCTTCCCGTGAGGAGCCCATGGAGGTGTGGCTGCATGAGAAGACGACTCAGATGGGCACAGACAGCACTTGTTTCCCTGGGTGAGCTCTGCTTTTCCTATTACACTCTAAGCAGCTCAGGTCCAGCTGTGACCAAGGGCCTCACTGTGGTCTAGAGAATGTAAAGATATATGCAATCAAAGGCAGGGCTTTTCCACAGGGCTGGAGCGAGGGTAGAAACCCCGGTGGCATAGTGGTTAACAGTACAGCTGCTAACCAAAAAGTTGACAGCGGGAATCCACCAGGCAGGCTCTCCTTGGAAACCCCGTGGAGGCAGCTCTGCTCTGCCCTGTAGGGTCGCTATAAGTTGGAATCCTCTCGACAGCAATGGATTTCTTTCTTTTTCCAAGCATGAGTGAAGGTCAAGGGCAGGCCAGAAGGCATGCACTTCCCGCTGGGAGTGCTTGTAATGCGCAGCCAGCCAGACAAGTGCCATGGCGGGGTAGAACTGACCCCCAGAGTATTCAAGGAGCTCCTGGTGGATTTGGACTGCGACCTTGTGGTTAGCAGTGGTAGCACGTAACCCAGAGGCTGGGTCATTTCTGGTGACTTCTCTGAGTGGAGGGCAGGTCTGGCCAGAGAAGTTGTTTTGTAAGTTGCCGAAGACTCAGCTAAAGAAAAGGCAGGCAGGTGAAGTGAAGTCACAGGAGCTCAACAGCTATTCCCTTCCTCCCTGATTCCACCCAAGTGATGGGGGCCATGTCTACTCTGCAGCATGCTAGATACCAGATTCCTGGTTGCTTGAGTTGGGGACTCACGGGTTACCGTCACACTTCTGTCCAGAATTCCTTGAAAATTAGGGAGATGATGGTATTTCATTAAATTCTGACAGTCATGCAGAATGCAATGAGCAGGAGACCTGAGTTTTACCCATAAAAGGTACTAATCTAGTAACTGAAATTTATGGGCTATAATAACTGAAAAATAAGAATCATAATTTTTTTCTCCTTAAAAAAGTAGCATACATTTATTACAAAGTCTTAGTACAATGCTGAAAAGAATTTCAGAATGGGAGTCACTCCCAGTTGCACTAGTCAGAGAGAGCTCCTGTCAGCATTTGGGTGACCAGCCTCTGATCTTTTGTTTTCGCCTGTAAGTTACAGTACTGTTGTATGTCATTCACACTCTATTTTTTCACCTATCAAACCTGATGTTTTTTTAAGCCATTGAATAACCTTGTTACCTTGTGATTTTTTGATGATCACATGGTATTTTAGCAGATAACTGCTGTGATTGATTTGATTGGTTTGGTCTTGTCTGATACTTAGGTAAATTTAGCAATTGGAGTTTGTAAATTGGGGTGAGCTTCCTTTGCATTCCATTCACAGGTGGCTCTGATTCACCTCCTGCAAGTTCATTCTAAAACTGGCAAGGCTGTGTCAGAAGACTTGGCCATTGTGGTTGAATTGCTGTTCTTAAACTTTGAACTAACTTGCATTGTCAGAATTTGTATTAAGAAGTGCCTTTTTGGGGGAGGACTAGCATGGTTTTTAACCCTGGCCAATCAATCTCACTGTTGTCCTTGGTAATTTTTTTCTGTGATAAGAACATTTCCCCCATGTCTTTTTTGGTTATTCGTTTCTGAATTGCCAGTTCAGGTCCCTTTGCATTTTTCATTTATTAATTTTGTTTTCATTTTTGTTAAAGTCACACATGTGCCTCGTTTTAAGAGTCTGATAGTTTCACAAGCTTGTTGCAGAAGCCTCTGTCCTCCAGCCCTCCCAACTCTATTCCGATTGTCTTTCTTCCAGAAGCAACACCGTCTAAATGCTTGACCCAAGCCAATTCTTGATATTTACATCCAGATTTCTTAGTTTAGGCATTATCTTGATCTGGAAGCATAAAAAATGAGGATTTTGCTGTCTTTCACATATATTTGTGTGCCTTATTCTCTCAATCTCTTTCATAGTTTTGGTTTGATATGTATTTAATGCTTACAGTATCATAACAATATAAACACTCTTGACTGTTGAGTGATAAAGCACTATAGTTCTTCCCTTTCACAACTTTTTGTTTTCTCTGGAATTAATAATTACCTTGTTTTTCCTTGTGTGTGGCTTTAGTTGTTGGTTACTTTTTAAATGAACTTGTCACAGATTTATCCCAAGCTTCTCAATAGATCAAAACACATTATTGTGGTTTTAATGCATTTTGTCTTTTGAAACCTTTTTTTGGAGGCTTCTTACCTATTCTGTGATGGATTAGTTGACCATTAGGCTTCTTGCCACCATGTTGGATTTTGAGTTTTCCTCATTCTCTTCCTGTGGATTCCCTTGATTCTCTGTCCTTAGCTGGATCACTGATTTTATAGATTGATAATTTTACTCTTTAATTAATTTATTTTTAACTTATTCCCTTGTTTTGCTATAGTGCATGCATCACCAATTTCCTCAGGAAGATTTTATAAGTTCAAATCTGAAAGGGAAATGGTCTGTCTCATCCTGACATTGGTATTTTAGCTGGGTATAAAATTCTAAGTTGGAAACTATTTTTGGTCACTATAGAAGTATAAATTACTGTTTTCTAGCCTCCAGTTTTGGTGAGCTGTCTCAAGCCTTTCTCATTCACATCACTTGCATGTGATTTTTTTTCTTTCTTTGTGGAAATTTATAGCATTTTCTCACTGTCTTCCAGTGTCCTAAAATTTCATGTGTGTGTTTCTTGGTGATGGTCTATGTTTGCCTATTTTGGCAAGCCGTTTTGAACTAGAAACTTGTGCCCTTCAGTTTTGGAATTTTTTTCTTGAATAATTTTCTTCCTCCTAGTTTTTCTTCCAAGAGCTTCTGTGAGGAAACCCTGGTGGCATAGTGGTTAAGTACTATGTCTGCTAACCAAAGGTTGGCAGTTCAAGTCCAGTAGATATTACTTGGAAATGCTATGGGGCAGTTCTACTCTGTCCTGTAGAGTTGCTATGAGTTGGAATCAACTTGATGGCAGGGGGTTTGGTTTTTTTGGTTTAGAGTTTCTGTTGGCCATGTATTGGACCTCCTTGACTCGTTCTCTACTATTCCTGTGTTTTCCTTCTCATTTTCCATTTCTTTGCTCTCTTTCTGAGAGATTTCCTTGTCTTTATCCCTTAACTTTATTTATTTCTGCTTTTATATGTGTAATTTTCAAGGTTATGTTTATCTTCTTCTAAATATTATTTTATGCTATGGATTCAATGGGTTCTTTTATATCCCTGAGAATATTAATGACCTTTTTGTGAAGTTTTATTCTTCATATAGAATCTCCTATTCCTTCAAGCTTTTGTCTTTTTTCCCATGTGTGCTTTCTTTTACTCTCTGGTGAGATAGATAGGTACATAAATAGATAATGAGACAGCTATAGATGAAGAGTCTTGATGGTGCAGTGGTTAAGTGCTCAGATGCTAACTAAAAGGCCTTTTGAACCCACCTGCTGCTCTGCAGAAGAAAAGACCTGGCAATCTGTTCCTTGAAGCATTATAACCTAGTGAATCCTGTGGGAGCAGTTCTAGTCTGTGATACCGGGTCACAATGAGTCAGAATTGACTTGATGGCACACAATAACAACATAGCTATACATATAAACACAAATATTAATGAGCTGTTTGGAAGCTGTCAGATTGTGTGGGGCGTTTGTGAACTGTAGATTTTAGTATAAAATGAGCTAGCTGGTTTTTCCATTGGGGAACTCCAGATGTTATCACTTTTAGGTCTTTTCTTTTGGACTGCTCAAATGTCCCAAAGAATCCTCTGCAGTGTCTGGTCTAGACGGTATGTTTCTGTCTGTCAATGCTCAGGGAGTTTGATGGAGGAAGACCATTGCCAGTTGCAGCTTCCAGGTTGCAAAATTCTGCGTTTTCCCTCTTTTTAGGTTAGGACTCTTGTCAACTGTGATTGCCATCTCTGCTTTAGATACCTATGCTCTGCTTTCTCCATATAATAAATACATTTTTGCAATTCTCTCAGGGTTGAGGAGGGCTCATCACAGTGAGTGAGGAATTTGGAATCTACCTGCTTTTTAAATAGAACTTGTACCACTTCATCTTATTTAGGCCCAGTTTTTCCTACCAAACCCAGAGATACCTTGTGCTGTCTATTCCTGAGACTTTTGTGGTTTCTGTGTATATGCTGGGCTTCATTTTAAGTCTTCCTCCCGCCAGTTCAGAATTCAGTTTTCACAGATCTTAATCTCTTTTTGTCACTGTGTATTTGTGCTCAGAATGAAACTTTCTCAACTCCCACTTAGTGCAGTTTCAAGAGAGAAGGCAGAAGAACACCTGCATTCAATTTATCTTTTAAATTAGAAGTCATTTGCCCATCTTTCTTTATTGATGTGCTTATCTTTTACTTATGTCATCTAAGACCTTTTCAATAAGGGTTGTGACTTTTTCTATCATATGTTATCATTTTTACCCCATTTCTTCATTAGTCATTCCATTTTGTTCATAGAACTTTTTATTTTTTTAAAATCATATTCTCAAATCTATGCCCAATTTTTCCGTATAATTTCTCCATTTACAAGTTTTCTTTTGTGCTAGAAAGACCTTTCCCACCCTGAGCTCATATTAATAGACATCTTATTTTTTTAGTTCTTTAATGATTTTATCTTTTATATTTAAATCTTTATCAGTTTAATCATTGTGAGAAATAACTTTTTGTCTGTGTTCCACATTCACCATATAGTAGGTGTTTTTATAGTTTGGATTTTTGTTCTGACTTTCTACTCTTCCATTCATTTGTCTATTTTTGTACCAGGATTACTTTGTTTTAATATATCACATTGTTATCATGTGTATTGTTATCCAGTCACAATAGTCTCTGTTCTGGTTTTTCAAGATTTTTTATGGTTAGCCTCACTGTAGAATGATATTGTGAAATTAAAAGAATTCTTTATTGATTTTTGTGGAGTTTTATTAAATTGTAAATTAAAGACAGTTGATTTTTTAGTCAGGCTTCACATACTGTTTTGCAGTTTTAAAGAGATATGTATAGTCAAACTGTTGAATTTGACACATTCACAATTTGTTATGAAGTTTTTTGGAAGGCATTAACTATTGCTTCTACTGTAAATTTTATCCTTTTCCTAATAATTTCAAATCAGTTATTTTTGGTATGCAGGAAAGTGATTATGTGTTTACTGTTGCTGGTTCTTATTGAATTCTCTTCTTTGTTCTACCATTTTTGTAGTTGGGTGTTTTGGAGTTTTTAACTAAAGAGTCATTCGTATCTATGCAAATTATGTCTTTTGATATACTTTGTCTCTTCTATTTCTCTTGTCGTATAGCATTGGCTAAATCTTCCAAAAACATTAAACTACTGATAATGGAAATCTTTGCCGTCTTTCTGGTTCACTGTTAAGTATAAGCAGTGATTTAGGCTAGTCATTTTTTATAATGCTAATGAAATATTTATTCCTAGTTCATGCATGACTTTCGAATCTGGAGTGGTTTAGAATTTTACGGAATGATTTTTTGACACATACAGAAATATGAATACTGTTTTTCTTTGTTGATCGATTGAGTCAATGAATAACAGTAATGATCATAATGTTTCATAAGTTTGAAACATTTTGCATCAGATTGTACCTGGTTATAGTGTATTGTTCTTTTAATATAGCGCATGATTTGATTTGCTAGAATTCAATTTTTCCAATCTACCTTTTCCAGGTTTGGGTATCTTAGTCAATGCTGGCTTTGTAAAATGCATTAGGGAACAGTCCATCTTTTTCTATGTTCTGTACCATATATACATCATTTGAATTTAATATATGAAAGTTTGAAAGAATTCACTTATATAACTTTTTTGGGCTAATTCTTTGACAATTTTTTCTATGTCTTCAGTAATTATTGGATTCTTTAAACTTTCTTGTCTTTAGAATGTTTGCTTCTTTTCCTAATGTAGCTTGGTGCTTAAATGTGTAGGCACTATATTCAGGCACTGGTGTTCAAATTCTTGCTCTGTCATTTCTCATGTAATATCAGGAAAACTATTTCTGCTCCCTAATTTTTACCTTCCTCATTTGTTATTAAATGGTTGTGATGACAACCTATAACTTAAGAGGGTCACTGTGAGAATTAAAGACATAGAATACCTTGCACTGTCTCTGGTGTGTAGTGAGTGTTCAGTAATTTTAAAACTATTACTAATTCTAGAAAATCTATTATTCTGAGATATAAAATTTATTAGCATAGGGTTGCAAATAGTATTTGTGTAAAAAAAATTATCTCTGATTATATTACCTTTGTCATTCTTGTTTGTATTTGTGGTTTATCTCTTTTGTTAGATAAGTTAGAGGAGTGTCTATTTTAGAAGCCCCTCCTTTCTCCCCCCACAAAGAATCAATTCTTGGAATGATTTATCAATTCAACTGTGTTGTGTGTTCAAATAAAGTATATCTGGCTCTATCTTTTTTGATTTCATCCTTCTGTTTTCCTCAAATTCATTTTGTGACTCTTTCCATGTATCCCTTATTGTTATTCTTCTTTAATGGTGAAAATATTTCACACTATGAATTTGCCTCTGGTTACAATTTTGGCTGCATTTCATAAGTTTTGCCATGTAGTGTTTCAATATTAAAAAATATTTGTGATTATACTTTTCTTCATCTTAGAACAAATGATCATCTGAATTGTGCAAAAGTAGAACTTGTTTTTTAAAAATTAACTTCTAATTGGTTTGGGTTGTGTATTGTTTATACTTTTTAATTTAATTGTTCTATCTCATTGTGGCTAGAGAATGTGGGCATACAAATTCTACTCTGGGAAATTTATTGATGCTTTCATTGTGTCTAATATGATAAATTTTGTAACTACTTCACGGACTTTTAAAAGTTGTACTATCTGTTCATGGGGCATAAATTTTGAAGTAAAGATACTTTGTTTACTTAGCTTCTCGATTGATTCTTCTGAATTTTCTTAGCAAAGAACCATGTACTCTATAAATAACCATAATTTATAACATTTATCTTGTTTTCTTTCATTACATTGGTTAGAACTTCTTGGGTAGTGTAGCCTAATATGACCACAGTAAGCATCTTTTCCTTATTTTGCATTTTCTAAGCGTGATATTGGCTCTATATTTGCTTATTTTGATGTTTCTAAGGCTGAGAAAATTCTGGAAACTGTTTCTGTTTTCCCCATTTTTGGATGCTACTTTATTCTTAATGTTTGTGAATATTCTATTGTTGTTTTGGATTGTGTCTTCCATCTCTGAGAGATGGTTTTTATTGACCTGTCTAAAGACTTTTGCTTTTAGATACTTGAACTTGTCAAAGCACCTCTGCCTTCTTTTCAAGTGTGTTTCTGAGTTAGGTATGATACTGTTTTTCCACAGAATTATTTCTGAAGCCAGTATTCAAGGCAAACTCTTTGAAAGTTGAACCAGAGACTTGCATCTAGTAAAAGATAGATACAGAGCTAAATATTCTGCATCTTATCTGTTTCCTAAGATTCTGTAAACATTCTTTAATTTTGTTCTTTTCAAACACTTAGTTGACTTCCTTAAATTCAATTACTGAAGCAAAAGGTTGGCCACCATGGGTATGCCTAATGATTTCCATCTTTGTCTTAATTTCTTAAGTACATTTGAGACTCATGCTTTTACAGAGGTATCAACAATTTGATTTTTCCATTTTCTCCTTATAAAAATTAAGAGTGAAATGTAATTAAATACTGGTTTCAAATGTAGCCAAACCTTTTATTCAAGCCAAATATTACCCAGAAGCCTAATACATAAAATGCATCGAATCAGATTTCCCCTGTTTGGATCTGGGTTTCTTAGTACCCTCTTCAAAGTGTTGTGGTGAACCTCAAGAGCCCCTCAGAGTAGCCCTTGAAAACCTCTGCAACCAAATTTTTAATAATTGCACAAACAAATTGAGCAAATTCCTGTATGTGTGAAACCGAGGGAGCCATTGATATAGACTTGCTTGCTGGACATCAGCTGCCATGTAAATTCCATGGTTTGGGGGATGTCAGTGCATGATTGTGTGGGTGGCCTGAATGTCCTGTCCGATGCATGAAAATTGAGGCCTTCCTGTGGATCTGTACCCATCCCCTTGATTTGATTTTTTTTTTTTTAAATTAAAGTCTGTTTCCAACAGATAACTTGTAGTCGGATTTGAGATTTGTGTACTGAATTGGAAATCTTTTGATTAAGAGAGTATACCCATTTACGTCTTTTCCCCTTAATTTTCTTGTTTGGCCTTGTATATGTACGTATGTATATATGTATCCTATGCTTGCTCTTTGTGTCTCTTTGCTTTTCTTGCTGGCATTTATTATGATATTCTTTAATTTTCTTCAGTGGTTTAGAATGGACACAGCCAGCTTATAAATCTGCTAGTGCTTACATTTAAGTTGTTGTTGTTTTTAAATGTTTGTATCTCTGTTTCTGTCCCTATGGTAACAAATGAAATTATATTCTCACAGTTTTGCTACATGTGAAATTATGAAGCTTAGGTATTTCCTTTGGTCCTCATGTCCACGTCCTCCTAAAGTGTAAGGTAATAGCTTTCATCACTGTCTCCTCTAATTACTCTTATCTGTGTGCTATATTCTTTGGGAGGGAAAAATTGCCTCTCTGCCATCCGTGACTCTGACCTCCTGTGTTCTAGCTGGAACTCCTTACTATTTCCAGACAAAGTAGCCCTAAGAACCTACCATGTCATACATTGTTATTATCACTTATCAAAGTGTGTATTGCGTGCCTACCTTTCCCCCATCTTGACTGTTCCTCTGTAGGACAAATGATAGAGAATGTGTATTTAACAGATGAATTAGAGGATATATGGGTGAACTGATGAGAGGTTGAGGAGCTGTAGAATCAGTGAATACATGAAAGGGGTTAATTACATGGATGAGCGAGTATACTGTGGACCTTTGAAAAGATGGGTGGGCAGAGGGACAAATGAAGGACATGAGCACTGCTTCCAGCCATTTAGAGCTTAGAGGGAGATACTCAGGCCCAAGCTGTTATCCATCTGTTGAGTGGTTGAGTGGAGAAGGTGGATATTTTCACCCTTCTAGAGATTCCAAGAGACTGATTAGGATATATGTGACTTTATCCAGGAGGACAGGGCTGTGTTTAGGATTCCCATATGCCATTCTGGCAGACCTATTCTTTAAATTCTCATTACACTGTGGCATGTGCTGGGTACTGGGGATACAAAGGAATCCTGGTGGCACAGTGGTAAAGAGTTCAGCTGCTACTTGAAATGTCAACAGTTCAATCCACCAGTCACTCCTTGAAAACTCTGTGCTGCAGGTCTCCTCTGTCCTGTAAGATTGCCATGAGTTAGACTTGACTTGATGGCAATGTATCAAGTCAATACAAAATGGAAGCAAGTGTGACTGCTTCCTGTTCCTGTAGGAGCTCCATTATCATAGGGAAACACCAGGAACTTAGTTCTAGCCATGGCATCAGAGAAAATAAAAGCCATTGAAATGAAATCCTTCACCACTAGCCTTCCCTCCATTGCTACTCTTTTCCTGATTGCCCAGTGGAGGAGGTGTCCTGCTTATAGGACACAGCCACCTGGGTGTGGGCTTCATTACTCTGCCCTTCTTAGGAATCTTGCACTAATTTCCTCAGCCTCTGTCTCTCCCTGGAAGCCTTCTTATTGGCCTTTACCATGCTGTATTCCCTTTAATCTAGGAAATGAAAAAAAAAAAAAAAAAAAAAAAAGGCTTAGGAAGCCACCTTCTCCCTCTAACTGCTGCCCTCTTGATGGGTTCTTCTTATCTCATTTTTTACTTGGCTTCTTATCTACTAAGATCACCAATGACTTCCACTTTGTTCAGTCTGATGGTCTTCCCATTATCATCCAAAAGGATCTTCTACCATCATTCTGAAACAACTGGATGACCTTGTTCGAGATCTTTTGTTGGCCATGGCGTGTTTTCACTCCTTTCAGTGCTGATGATCCTCAGGACTTGGTCTGGAAGGTCTTTTCTCCCTGCTTGACAGACTTTCCACAAGTGACATCAGATCTGCCCACAGTTCCAATGGCCATCTCTTTTACCAGCGACTTCCAAATCTGTGCGGCTCATCTGTCCCCTTGTCTGCAGACTTGTGCATCCAGTGACCAGTTCAGCATCTCCACTTGGATTTTGCACAGACATTTCAAACTCAGCTCATTCAAAACTAAATTCACACACTCATATCAACACTTGTTCCTTGTCTAGTATTCTCCACCTTGAAGCATGGTGTTTCTCTTCACCATCTTCCGTGTCAGACACTGGAAGGATTCTTGATGGCCTCTTATTGCTTATCTCTCACTGCCCACCTCTGGAACATTGTCAAAGCTCTCAGTTTCTTCCTCCTAAAAGTTCTCAAGTGAGTTCACTTGCCCACATCCTGCTCATCCAGGTGGTGTAATGGTTAAGTGTTATATCTGCTAATCAAAAGTCAGCAGTTCAACTTCACCAGACACTCCTTGGAAACTCTATGGGGTAGTTCTACTCTACCCTATAAAGTTGCTGTGAGTCAGAATTGACTTGATGGCAGTGGCTTTGAGTTTTTGACCTATCCAGGGTACCATTCTCTTTTCAGACTCCTACGTTATAGCCGTTCATTCTCTACTCTCTACTCTGTCTTTCCCCCAGAAATACTTTCTTCTGATATCAGTAAGAAGATTTCTTATAAAAATATCCCTATGTCCTTTATCAGCTAACAGTGGTTTCTGCTTTAGCCAAGCCAAATGCCATCGAGTTGTTTCTGCTTTACCTGATAGTAAAACCCCAAATCTTTAACTTGTGTCATAAAGTCCTAGGTGCTCTGGCTCTTGTCTCGCTCTTCAGCCTCCTTTCTAACACATTTATGACTCCCCACACTTAGTTCACCAGGATATTCTTTTAGTTGTTATGCTCTACTTACGGTGCTCCATGCTTCACCCGGTTCAGGCTCTATCTGTCTGGCCTATACTTCATTTATCTGGCTCAGGTTCTATCTATCGTGCACCTATCACTTTTTGCTCCACCTAACCTTTGCTTCATCTGGTCCATACTTTATCTGGTCCAAGCTCCGGTGCGTCTGTATGGTCCATGCTCTATCTATCTCCTCAGTGTTCCATCTGGTCCATGCTCCATTCCAGCCTCTGCTTCTGCCTTGCACTTCGCTCTTGTCCCCTCCTCTTGTCTTAGTCTCCTTGTTCTTTATCTCTTACTCTAAACACCACTTCATCCAAAAAACTTTCTTCGGTCAGAACTTCTTGTTAAATGTTCACTGCTCTTTCTTCACATTTGCCTTCTTTTAGTTTTTCCATCAATAGTTTGAAGTAATTCTTCGTGTGGGGTATCCCATGCTAGGCCAGACGCTGTAGGAGGGCAGGAACTGTGTTTATCATAGTTCTAGGATCATGTAGGTTTTGAATAAACATGACTTTATTGCCATGACTGCCTGCATGGAAAATCTGATTGTGCTGCAGGACAAGGCATCATCCTGTGGAGGGTCAAGGAAGACAAAGGTCTGACCTGGCTGAGGCTGTGTCAGGAAAGATGTTGTGGCTCAGTTAGTAGCTGCCTTTGGTTGGATTTGAAGAGATGCAAGTAGAGGTGAACCTAGATGTGGAGGAACAGTGTGACCAAAGACATGGAGGTGGGAAAACATGTGGATAGGGTATAGGGAGTAGAGGGTAATCTGTCTGTTTTGCATTATTTGACTCACAGTAAAGTAGAGGAAGATGATGGGAATAAAGGCTGAAGCCTTGAGTGTCATGCTGAGGAGTCTAGACTTCAATCACTAGATTGGGAATAGGGGATGACATGATCAACTCTGGGCTTTAGGTCTTTAGAAAACTGTCATCTTTTCTCAGAGGGCTGCCCTGGGAGCCTGCCCTTGCCCTTCCAAAGGAGGCTAACCAGTTTAATGACTTGAATGTCCCATTAATATAATGTAGTGATGCTGATACTAGGGTGATGCTGCTGCTAGGAGAGATAATAAAGAGAACATAAGAAGGACTGTTGGAGGAGGTGTCCATATTGAGAAGGAACTGGAGAAGCCCAGTGCATACTACACTCCACAGTTTGACTGTGCAAGAATGGTGTAGTGCATGATGGGGACTGTTATAGTTGGGGTAAGCTTGGGCAGGTTGCTACCTAGATGAGGGAACCCCCTTTTACATGATGGTCTCTGCCCTTAGAGCTTCCCATCCCGCCAGGCACAGTCAACCATTGCTTCTCATTTTGATCAAGAAATGGTTGACCATGCAGTGGCCAAAGCATGATCAACATTGTATGGTTTGCTTTTTCTCCATCTTTCTTAGTTGGCATGGCCTTCCTAGAGGAGATGCTTCATAGGGGTAAAGCCTTTCTCCCTCAGCACCATTCCCTACACTCAAGAAAGGGCTTGTTTATGTTCAACATGTGCCTGCTTCCTAATGCCCAATCAGGCCTCAGAAAACTTTCTGGAAGTGACGCCAACTTCAGGGACAAGGCCCTGGTTCTGGGGTCAGCACCACTTCATGGTTCCTGAAGAGATGGTAGACTATGGAACGTAGGCTTTATGATTTTTGACCTATGTAACATGGTCCACTAACTCTCAGTATCCAATCCATCCTCGGAGGGCGTGTCAGAGGTGTTGCCAACGTAAGGGAAGAGAACATTGGGTTTACCTTCTGCACTGCTCTGTGGTAATTCCTGCGGCCTATGTTTGATGTCTGCCTTGTACAACATGGCCTATCTCTTCTGGGTATTCATTGCATCCTTGGAGGGGTGAGGTTTCTGGAAGTGATGCAACCTGGAAGCAAAGACATCGATTCCATCCTCAGCAGTGATACTTGAAGATGTGGTTTGCTGTGTGGCATATGAACAAGGAAACATACATGTGGCATATGTGGCCAACCACTTCCCAGTATGACAGCCAGCTTTGGAAGGCTTTATGGAGCCAATATCACCCTTAATGGGGACCCAGCGGTCCAGCCTCCATCATAGTCTGTGGTATTGAAGAGATGCTTCCCTGTGTTGGAGTTCTCTGTATCTGTACTAATGGCTACCACTTGTCAATGCAAAACTCAGTCTCAGAGGAGTTTCTGGAGGCGGTGCTAAAGTTGAGGAAGTGACAATGGTTCCAACATTAGTGGGATGGCTGACCAAAATGACGTCTACTTTATTTATGAAGATGACATGGTGGTTACTGCTCAGAATTCAATCCCGTCTAAGAGGATCTCCTGAAAAATGCCCTTGACTTTGGGACAGATGGCCACTGGCCTTTCCTTGCAGTATAATTTCTTTTATGTCCAAGATGAGGGCTCCCTGATGGGCTGGACTTGGGCCTCCTGTGCCCTAGGTATATTTTACTCTGCCTGCTCAACATGTAACTGGGCAGGCGTCCCATTGGGTTGTTCACAGACAGTTTTGCATTTTGGATATTACTCCCCACCCCCCAGTCTCCCATGTAGTTGTGTTAAACTTATGCAATGCCTACCGCCCTATGCTCTCAGACCCGGCATGGTGCCTGGCGCATAGTAGGCACTTAGTTACCAGTAACGAAATCCATAACAATGTCCACTTCTGGTCAGAGGGACTTCAGCCATGGAAGGCTTCTGAAGGAGTTGCCAGCTTCGGGGATAAGCCACCAGTTCTACCATCAATGTTGACCCTAACACAGAAGAGAAAGACTCCTAGCCTGTGTGCTTGTCCGCATGATGCATGTGTTTTGCTCGATTCGCTCTCTGGTTCCACCCAGCTCTGGAGGGATTTCTGGACCTGTCCTCAGCCTTAGTCCTCGGCGTCCCTGTGTGGTACTTGGAGAGATAGTAGACCGTATAGCGTACGCTTTATCTGTGACGTATGTAACACGGTCCACTAACCCTCAGTATCAAATCCATCCTCGAGGTTCCTGGAAGCGCTGCTGTCTTTGGGGAGGTGCCATGGGGTCCAACACTGGGGCCTCTCTGTGACACTCGAAGAGATGGTTTTCTGTGTGGCATGTTTTCTTTTCTGCATGGTGTGAAATGACATAATGCTGCTGTTATATCAAGTTCTGCCTTGGGAAATCTCATCATCTTTGGGGCAGAGACCTTGATTCTTTCTGGGATCAGTGCTGCTCCAGGGCACTCAATGGCATGATTGATCACCCAACTCTTGTTTAGTAGACACCATGACCGGCTTCTTCTCAGCATCAAGCCCAGCCTTGAAGAGCTGCCTGGAGGCAACTTTCTGGATACGAGTCTTCTCACGCCCCTGCCTTTGTGCGGTACTTGAAGAAATGGTTTACCGTCCCACATACATTTTGGATATGTATGTGGGATGGTAAACCGCTTCTTGGTATCCAGCCCAGCCACCAAAACCATCCTGGAGAGAGCCCGAAGTTAGAGAAGAGACACTGGGGTCGGCACCCACACCACTCCAGTGGACTTGACAGAGTGGTAGACCGTCACATGTGTGCTTAATCTTTCATACTTGTGCCACAGGCTTCTCCTCATTGTCAGACACAGCCTCCAAGTACTTCCCAAAGACAGTGAAAACCTTCAGGAAGGCACCTTTCAGCCTTGGCACGTTTCCCTCCCCCCTTAGCTTTTGAAGAAACAGTGGTTAGTGCCACAGACATTTGTGACCAGGAGAGATTGCACATTCTGCCTCTTGTTAGTCTCAGAATCAACTCTCAGATGACTTCGGGACATCATGCCTGTTTAGGGCAGATGTAGGGGCATGAGATAGTGACACTCCAGGCACGCGAAGAAACATTGGTTGTTTCCATTGCTGATGCGTGTGCAGTCTATCATTTTTTCATATCGAGTCTAGCCATCTGGGAGGAAATGCCCCAACTCTGATCTCAGCACCAATCCCCAACAAACATCTGATTGATTACATCATATATGCTTACAGATAATGTGTGTCCCGTGGCCCACTTTGTCCCCGTCTCCAGTTTAGCCCTGAGAACTTCCTGAAGATGCTGCCAACCTCAGAGGTGGAACACTGGTTCTGGTGTCAGCACTGACCTCACGGTACCTGGAAAGGGTTCGACCACACTGCATGAATTTTATTTATGGCGTATGTAGCATGGTCTACTTCTCATCAGTAACAAATTCAGCCTTGAGGGCCTCTAGAGAGGTCACGCCAACCTCAGGACACGAGGCACCAGTTCTGGCACCACCAGTACTGCTTCGTGGCACTGTGGTAGAAGCTGACCGTGCTTCATATGGTTTACTCACAACGCATGTTCCATGGGCTACCTTTTTGTAACAGCGAGTGCACCTCGGGGGGGCTTCCTGTAGGCGGTACTAAATATCAGGCGTAGCACTGGTTCCGGCGTCATCTCCATTCTGGGTCTTGGAAAGGTTTCTCTGCTGCGTCCACTGCATCTGTACCCAACTTTGCATGGTGGCCTCTTCTCAATACTGCACCTAGCCTCAGAGGGCTTCCTGAAGGTGACGCTAACGAGAGGAAAGAGACGCCGGTTCTGACATCAACCCTCTCCACGGTACCTGAAAAGATGGTTGACCATAGAACATGCGCTGTCTCTGTGTCGTATGTAATATGGTCCACGTCTTCTCAATATCAAATTCAGTCGCAGAGGGCTTCCCAGAGGCAAAGCCAACATCGTGGGAGACATGCTGGCCTGGCTCCAGCGCATTCCACAGTACTTGGAGAGGTCACAGGCCATAAAGCCTACGCGTTGGGTCTGGCATTGCAGCATGGTCCACTAATTCTCGCCCCACTCAGCCTCAGGGGGCTTCCTGAAGACCATGCAAGCTTGCCAGCACAGCCTGTGTGGTAGACATTGTCCTGCACAGATACCGGACATTTGGCTACAGACCTTGTGCTTTGTTTATGACATTGGCCAGCCAATACTCAGCTCCCAATTCCAATCTTACAGGACCTCCTGGGGGTCTTAGCAGCATTGGACAGGGGTTGTGGACATTGCCACCTTTGCTTAATTTCTGATGACTATTACAAAGCCTTCTGGTGGTGATACCAAAGTAAGGGAAAAAAGGCGGCCTCTGCGTCTCTTCATGGTATTTGTAGACGCGGTTGACCATGGTGTGTACGCTTTATTCATTACGTAGGACACATGGTCTACTTCTTCTCAATATCACGTCTCGCCTTGGAAGACTTCCAGGAGGTGATGTCAGCTTTGAGGAAGAGCCACTGTTCTGGTGTCAGTACTGCTGCTGCTTGGTACTTGGAGAGAGGTGGTCCGTGGCGCGTTCGCTTTATTCATGGCGCACATTACACGGTCGACCTCTTTCCAGTATCTCATCCTGCCCTGCGAGCTTTCTCGGAGCTAAAGTCTACCGTGGGGGCGGGATGCTAGGTCTGGGCTCACTGCAACCCAGTGGAGTTTGTGATATGTGTGTCTTGTGTGTGACAATAACTCCTGTGTAGCCCTCTTCTCAGCAAAATCCTCTGGCTTGGCAGCTTCTATGGCAAGGGTACCTTGAGGACAAGAGAATGGTCTCAGCACGTATCTGGGTACATGAGATGGTTGACCAGAGAGCACACGCTTTATTTATGACGTTTGTGACCTGGTCCACTAACCCTCAGTATCTAATCCCTCCTTGGAGGACTTCCTGGAAGAAGTGCCATCTTTGGGGAAGGAGACAATAAATCAGGGACCAGTCACTCTCTGCTAGACTTGAAGAGAGAACATCAGTGATGTGCTTGCTCCACATGTTCCAAACGTGGTTGAGGGACCTATTTTCTGTAGCTTCTCTTTACTCGGAGGGCTTCTTAGACAAGGGACCAGCCAAGTTCAGGAAGGAGCATGCTGTCTGCACCACCCCAAAGTACTCAAGTGACAAGAGTGTATGTGCTTTAAGACACACGCCATTTGGCCCACCACACCTCAGGATCCAGTGAGTCCTTGGGATGGCTTTTGGTAGAGTCAGCCTTGGTTTGGGGTGTTTATCCCTCTCCATGGTAACTGAAGAAAAGCTTCCCTAGGGGGTTGTCATAAATATGGCAGCTGATGGGACTAGGCTCTCTATGGTCTCACCATCCTCTAGCCTTGAAGCCAACAGACAGGTGCCACTGGGGTTTGCTTCACTGGGGTACTTGGAAGGATGGTTGGCTGACAGCATGCACTAAACTACTGGCTAACACCATCGAATCAACTAACGCTCAGTGTCCAGTTCCATGTTTAACAGGACTTTCAGAACAGAGTATCAAGTTTGAGGAAGAATCAGTTGTGTTCTTGTCACTGTTAACCTGTGGTACCCGAAGAGAGGTTTTCTGGGTATCTGTTTCTTTATTGATGATGAAACACACCTGGTTAACCTCTTTTCCAGTATCAGATCCCACCTTGGAGGCCTTCTGGTCCAGATCTCAGCTTCAGGGAAGGGGTGTTGTGGGCATAAATAAATGGACATAAATAAATAGTTGACCACCAAGCCTGGTATTTTTTTTTTTAATGACTATCACTGATCTTACTAACCCCTCTTTGTCTTATCCATTCTTAGGAGTATTTCTCGAGGTGACGCCAACCTGGGAGGAGACAGCGATTCCTGTGACAGCCCTATGATGTGGGACATGCAGGTGAGTTATCAGTGATTGCACTTCTAACTCCTGATGAGTGGAGACAGCCTAAGCCCTGTTCAGTATACAGTCCTGCTTGGGAGAGTTGGCTGGGTTTGGCCGCCTTCAGTGGTGGGCTCAGTGTTGGTCCAGCCAAAGTAGGCAAATGACTTGTTGCACAGAAATCAACACTGTGTAGACAATGTATAGGTCCTAGACCACAGGTCTTCACCTTCCCATTTATTCTGAAATAATGTTTTGGAGGCTCTGACATCTTTCAGCAGAAAGACTGGTTCTGAGTCAAGAAGAAACTATGGAGTTCCTGAACTTGGCCAGAGATGGGCTCTTTATTTCCAACAAAATTTCTGTAGTTGATATATCTTAAAGCTGGAGCAATGCTTGATGGTGTGCCCACTTGGGGGAAGGAGCACTGTTATCAGCCCTGTCCCAGGAGAAGTGAGCAGGTAGCTGACAACAGGATGTATGTTTTACCAGTGATACACTTGACCCAGGGACCTGGTATTCAGTCCATCCTTAGGAGATGACACTGACATTAGAGAGGCTCTGTTTCTTTAGATGGTTCTTCTCTGTGGTATTCAACAGTAGACTTCCTTTGATGGATGTGTATAGATGGTAGATGAATGGATGGATGGATAGATTATTCTTGTTGACCATTCCTTGGTATCTGTTACCAGCTTAGAAGACTTCTAGGGCAAGACGGAAGTCTGCTCCATACAGGGTGAATGAGCAGACGTGTAGACACCCCTCAGTCTGTGGATTGTGCCTGGCACTAATGCTCTATACTTAATCCTTCTCAGGAGGACTTTGTTGAGGTGGCACCAACCTTCAGGGAAAGAGGCTTGCAAGCCAAGGCTGCCTGTAGGTTGTGGGTAGTATACTTGTTTTGATGGTGATAAGCCATGAATGCTTCTCAGCTCCAGGCTTTTCGTGGCATTTGGGGAAGAGATGTGTTCAGGTAGAGGGCACTGGGTTCTGGAGAAGGGTCAGGTCTTTCCACTTCAACCCGACTCTGCTTATTCGGAGCTGGAACAGATGAGGTGACAGGCTTGACTGGCACAGCCTTTTCTGTTGATGCCCAAACATTATTCCTTCCACCTGAAAATAGGCCCAAAAAGGAGAGAAGAGAGAAAGATGTGTATTATCTAGGGTAACGGGCTGCCAAGCTCATGTAGAACAGACACTTGAGAGGTTAAGCAGAGGCTGAAGATGGATTGTGCAGAATATGGGGTGGTGGCCTGACTTTTGGTCATTTCTCTCTGTCGTCTACTTTCGTGGCCAGTTCAGGGGGAGGGGAGGGGATGATTGTACAGGTCTGTAAGAGTAAACAAACTGGACTTTTCTTTCTGTTGAGTCTTCATCCTTGTCTTTCCAGCTGTATCAGAATTCACCTAACTCCAGACTGATGTGAAAGAGTCTTAAGGTCTTAAGATGTCAGTATGCCCCCACACCATGAAAAATTATGGTCAAAGGAGTTTTGCAAAAAAAATAAGGCAAAGCCAGCCCAGAGTTGGCATAAACATTTGGTCAGCTGGCTTGAGGAAAGGAAATTTATTTTTATTCCTTGATTATCCTGAATTCAGTGGAAGCCAGCTGAAGATATTGCTTGTTGCCACTGAGCCATAGTGACCCTATAGGACAGAGTAGAACTGGCCCATAGAGTTGTTGAGGCTGTGATTTTTATGGAAGCAGATTGTCAGCTCTTTCTCCTATGAAGTAGCTGGTGGGTTTCAACTACTGACCTTTTGGCTAGTAGCTGAAGGCTTCACTCTTACACCACCACAGCTTCCTGCGGCAGGGCGTTCCGCCGACCCACTGCTGTCAAGTTGCTTCTGATTTGTGGCAGCCCTGTAGGAGCGAGTAGAACTTCCCTGTTGGGTTTCCAACGTTGTAAATCTTCGTAGAAGCAGACTGCCGCATCTTTCCCCTGCGTAGTCACTGGGGCAGGGGGTGGGGGGGCTGGCGAGAGAGGTTCGAACTGCCAAATTTTTGGTTATCAGCCGAGCACTTTAACCAACTGCACCGCAGGGTTTCTTGTAGAAGGTGGTAAGTGATGTTCAGTGTGGAGGATGGGGCCTGGCCCAGCTCTGTGCTTTTCCAGGTTGTAGTGGACATTACATTGCTTAAACTAAGATGATAATGTACATCTGTTTTCAGAGTCACTACCCTCCTGGAAAGACTGTTTGGATTCACGGCCAAGTGGATCCACAGACCTTGCAACCTGCCTGTTGACCACAGGACACAAGTGATGCTCCACTCTCTTCTGATGCACAGACTTGGTGTGCAAATTGTGGAGGCCTGAATGACTTCCAGAAGCAGAACCAGGTTGCACCACTTGGAGAGCTCCAATACTTGGAGGAAAGCTGGACACAAAATTGTTCTCCATATTGGTGGAAAACATTTCATGAGTAAGTTATTTTTAGTATTAAGTCTTGACCAGTTTCCTGGCCCCATGCTGACCTCCAAAAACCCATTCCAGATCACTTGAACCAGAGTCTTACCTTCTCTGTGACTCTCGACATCTAATGTACCCAGTTCAACACAGACTCAAGAAGCCTTCCTGGAGATGACAGCAACATCGATGAAGTTCAGTGCTGTTGACTTGGCTTTTTGTTTGCTTTATTGATGAGTGCTCATCTCAGATACTTGAAGGAGAGGTTGTCCGTGTTGTCTTCTCTTTATTTATGATGAAACATGCACGGGAAACCTCTTTTTTAGTATCAAATCCCACTCTGGAGGCACTTCCTCTTTCTGATGCAGCCTTCAGGGAAGGGACGTTGTTCCTGGTTCTGCTGGGGACAAGCACTAGAAGGGCAGGCTGTGTGCTGTGTTTCGCGAAGTTGTATGACTCTGAGGGTTTGGATTTCTCAGAGGCGGGCAACTTGGAAGGGGAAGCCCAATTTGGGGAAGAACCCGTGTTTCTCCTGTGCTGGGAGCATGCTCCGTGTGGTTTCTGCCTATTTATGATGGATGATGGTGGGCGATGGCTTTTTGGTGCAAAGTTCTGCTTGAATGGTTTTCTGGACATGCCAGCAGCATCACAATAGGGCAGCAGTGCCAGTGATCCAGGGTAGCTGAGAGGATGGTAGACTGGTGACGTGCACTTCATTTATGATGTAGGTCACCTGTGTGACCATCCCTCGGCACCCAGTCCAGCTTGGTGCATATGGAAACTTTTGAGAAGATGAAGATATGAGGCCATTATGACTCTTCAGTATTTAAAAAGGAGCTGCCCTTGGTAGCACCATCTTTCTATATTTTTGAAATAAACATGAGCAGTCATCAGTGAAAAACTGTTCCAGTGTCAAATGCCACCCAGGAGGAGAGCTGTTAGCTTGACTACAGACAGAGTTGGGGAAGATGCCGTAATATCAGCACTCCAACAGGGGGAAGACACACCGCCCCCAGAACATATTGAATGCAGAATGTATGTCATGTGGTGCAGGGATCTGGCCTGTGCTTGAGAAGGCTAGGGTGTGGGGATGTGTGGCTGTGCTCATGACGGGAGCACTGTGGTTGAAATGCCAGCTCTCCTCTGGGGTGTTTGAAGGAAGGCTGCCTGATGAGCTGGCGATGTGTGGGATCAATGTAACACGGTCCATATGTTTGCAGTAGTCATTCCATCCACCCTGAAGATCTTGTGGACAGGAAGCCAGACCCCAGCAGGGCCACTGGTGTCACCCCACTCCCAATGAGTGAAAGGATGGGGGACTGGAGAGTTTCAGTGTGATGGTGATGCATCTCTTCTGGATCCATGCCTTTCAGAATCTGGTCCCTCTCCGGAGCCTGCTGCTTGGCTGATTACTTGGGGGAAGAGACTCTGATACCCAAAGAGGAGTGTCTTTTGTCACTTGACTTGTGAGGACTCAATATTAGCTGCTTTTCGGTGTCAGATCTTACCTAAGATGCATTGCAGGTGTGACATTGGCTTGTCGTTGTGAGTTCTTTCTCTGAGCCACATACCTCATTCAGCTTCTGGAGATAAAGAGACAGGGGTGACTTTAGGGGCATGGTTGGTGCTTCATCTGTCATCTTCCTCCTGGCTGGTGGTGTGTTTTTCTTACTGTGATGGCAGCGGCATAAGGAAGTGACTTGAAACACAGGGGTCTCTTTAGGCGGAAGCTCAGAATAACCCATTTTTACCCATACACCATTGTCCAAAGCGAGCCACCTGGCCGCACCCAGTGATGAGAGGTGGGGAGGGCCACAGGAGGAGGTCATGGCCATGCTCTTTGGAGCTCGGGCTGGTCTGTAGTGTCCACCCTGAGTCAGGCCCTCACTCTTCCGAGGAGGGGTAGCCCATGAGGCATTTCCTGGGGTCTTGATAAACATCACACTTCTCTTCCAGTACCCTCTTTATGAAGACTTCCTTGACCCCAGGCACCTTTGGGGGAAGGCCCCTTGCTCATTATACCTCCAGTGTGGGGACATAGATTACCACGCAGCTAAGGCATTACTTCAGCTCATCCTGTCCCTCCTCATTTTGTCCCAGGAGAACTTTCTGGAAGCAAAGCCAGTGTTTCTGTGCTGTAGTCACTCTGACCCTTGAGGAGACTTGTTAAATGATCAAGTGCACAAATTCCGCCCATAAGAACCTCCTGGATGGGCTGCTACTTGCAGGGAGGGGGCACAGCTGCCAGAGCCCCCTGAGGTAGGTGACCGGGAGTGCCTGCCCAGCAAGGCCGTGTGTCTGCTGTGTGTCACTTGGTGCACTAATACTGTCTGCTCCCCTCAGGAAGTCTGCCGGAAGGCACGCCAGCCGTGGGGAGATGCACTTCGATATGTGGTACTTAATGAGAAGTTGCCCGTGTTTTTTTCGCTGAATCTGTGACGAAACATTCGCGGTGCACTTCTTTTTCAGTATCCAATTTGGCCTCGAGGATGTCTTGGTTCGAATGCCGATTCCAAGGATGCCAGCTGGGTGGACTTTGGTCAAAATTGGCTGCCCTGCCTCCTAACCCCCTTCCTGAGTGTTGACTTGTTTCTTGCATGAATGTCCCCCTTGTCCTGTTCTACCCCCTGGCCCTAAGTTACAGTGAATTGCTTTAGCTCACTCCTTTTACTGCTGTGATTGGCTCAAAGATGAGCCCCTAACCCCATTAAGCCCATGAGATGCAAGCAGATGCTGCTGAGGCTTCTGGGAAAGGAAATCTGTCTCCCTCTTCTGTGGGGGCAGCTAGAACAGACACTTTCTGTTCCCTTTGATAGATACTGTGAGGCTGATAGCTTCCAAAGCATTTTAAAGACCAGGAGGAGAGTTCTTGGACTGTGGAGGGGGTAGCTTTTGGACCAAGTGGGGAGGTCAGTACCATGAAAGGTGTGTTGCAGAATTAGAGAGGTATGGGGCCTTGCGTGATATTGTTTGGTTCCCTGGATCAGATGCTTCCTGAAGCAGAGCTGTCTTTGTACTTTTCGGTTACAGAAACTAACAGTAATGCCCTTTATTGCTTAAGCCAGTTTGACTTGGGTTTTATTTTACTTGGGACACAAATATTCCAGATGATACTGTATCCTTGTCACTGTGACTGGAATAACCTGGACTTTCCAGTGATGTTTGTCTCCTGGTTCAGCGATCCTCAGTATCCTCCCCTGTTTAAGGTAGATCTTGGTGAAAGATGACTTTTTCTTGTGATGCTATTGTGTTTTCACCTTAAGAGTATTGTCCTACTGGTTTGATTATGAAGGACAAATAATGCACAGTTCACGTGTCCAACTCTCCATCCTTCACAGTGTGCTAGTCACTGGGAAGACCCATCGGGGTGGCTCCCTGTCTGACAAACTTGTAGGATGCCAGACTCCAGAGCATTTCACCTTCTGCATCTACCTGCCCGTCCTTAGGAGACCTTCTGACAAATGCGCTGTCTTTGAGGAAGATGTTGTCATTTCCTTGTCCCTGCTGTCCCTTGAGTTCTCTCTGATGGCTTTTCTGTGTATCTGACAAGGAACAGCAAACTGGACTGTTTTAGAACCAAGCTGCACCTCTGAGGAACCAAAAGGGAAGGGGACACTGGTGTCAGAGCCTCACAAGATACACCAGTGGAAGGGTCAACAGAGAGCAGACACATCCTCAGTTTCCTGCCTCTCCAGTGGAGAACTTGCTGGAACCACTGACTCACAGGGTACATTTTATGTCCCAGACAGGAGCGTCCCATTCTGTATGAAGCAGTTCTCTGTGAGCACTTGCAGGGCTGACAGTAAACCTGTAGGAAGCTGTCTGTCCTGATTACTGAACTCTGTCCCTGATGACTTCCTAGGATGCTGGAGAGGGAGGAGTCTGGGCTCGGTGAGCTTTGTGTGCAGTCCTTCTCTGTGCAGCAACAGCCTGGCCGTGGGGAGCTCCCGGACGTGCCTCCACTGCAGGGACGGAGGCTGCTCTGCACCATCCAAGGTGAGTGAACGCCCAGTTGCTCGCTTTGTAGCACCAGCCGAATGCGTGGTGTGGACCCAGTCCCACCACCACGCCCTCACCCTCAGTGACCCTTCACAGCCGGTAGACTGCAGGAGGTGCAGGCCTACAGATGTCCACCTGTCAGAGCGGATCTCTGGTACCTGAGAGGAAGTTGCCCATGTTCTTTTCGCTTTATACGTGACGAAACAAACATGGTGCACTTCTTTTTAGGTATCAAATCTCACCTTGAAGAGCAACCTGGCCCCGATGGGACTTTGGGGAAGGAACCTTGGTATCACTGCTTGTCTGGTTATGTACATAGAGGACTTGCTTGAGGGCAGACTTGACACTGACACTGTGTGTCAGCAAGTCCAGGAGCCTCAGTGCCCAGCCATCCTTAGTCCAAACTCAGACGGTTCCCACCTCTAGGAGTAAGCACAGTGGGCAAGACTCGGGCCGCATGTGAGCTCCTTAGCTGCAAGGGAGACTGGGGATACATGATTTCCAGACTTGGGTTATATGTAAGCTCCTTGTCTACAAGGGAAGCTAGGGATACATGATTTCAGTTCCTATAATGAAGAGTTCCCTCAACATTAGAAAAGAGTTCAGATGGAACAAACTAATAACAAAAAATTAAACTAGAAATTACAGTAGATACCGCTGACCAGATCACCTGCGGGATGTCAGTGGCTGCCTGGCCAAGGTGCATGTGTTTTATTCAGGACGTGCCACACGGGGGACTGCCATCCCACACATCTATAGAAGGGTTGGTTGGGGGTGGGGAAACAATGTGGCAGATGGCAGTAGTGGCTGTGTGTCTGGGAGAGGGGATTTTCTAAAGCGGTCATTTTATCAGGACTAACCCTACCAAGCCTAACTCTTTCCAGGTTTCCATCGTGCCGTGGAAGGATGTGCTTCCTGATGCCATCAACAGGGAAGGGATGTTGGTGTTGGCTGCAGATCAGGATGAGCAAATGTATGGTGGACCTTATCAAAGGGCAGCTCTCTGTCTCCAACCCTCCACCTTCAGATCATTCTTAGGGCATCTTCCTGGAGGAGATACCATTACCATGGCTCTGTGGAAGGTTCTGTTCTGTTTTCCCTGGTGAATTTGTGTTACTCTTGATGAATTGTCCTTGGCCAATCTCTTTTTTGTATCAAGTCCCAAAGATAGGCTGTTCAAGATGGGAGCTTTGGTGGCCTAAGTGGCCCTCTCAGGTAAGTGACTGGGTTTCTGACTAGATGGCATGCCTGTTGGATGTCTGGTTGCCTCCTCTACTAGCTCTCAGTATCTGTCTCCCTTAGGAGGATTCCCTGGAGCTCTGCCTGCTGGGAGAAGAGGCATGGTGTTTCTCTTGGATACGAGAAGAAAAGTCATCTGTGCTTCTTTGCTTGAGTCGTGATAAAAAAATATGGGTGCATTTCTATTTGAGTGTCATCTCCCATCACTGAAGTCTGATGTTAACTCTGGGAAGAGACATCAGTGGTGGCCTGCATGTGGCATTTGGATCTCAGTGGCCTCATCAAATGACCTTTGTAATGGTTGGCTCCTGCTCCACTCATCCTCTGAGTTTTGACGTTCCTTCGTAAATTTTTGTGGAAACAAAGATGTCTTTGAAGCAGCAGCAGCTTGTCTTAGTTATTTAGTGCTGCTGTGACAGAAATACCAGAAGTGGATGGCTTCACCAAACAGAAGTTTACTTTCTCACAGTTTAGGAGACTAGAAGTCTGAATTCAGGGTGCCAGCTCTTAAGAGAAAGCATTCTCTCTCTGTTAGCTCTGGGCACTTGTCATTGTGGGTGCAACTTCTGTTTCTTGGTTCCTTGAAGATCTCCATGGGGCTTGGCATCACTCTTTCTCCATCCCTCTCTGCTTACCTGTTTAATCTCTTTTATATCTCAAAAGAAATTGACTCAAGATACAGCTTACACTAATCCTGCCTCATTAACATAACAAAGACAACCCATTCACAAATGAGATTATAACCACAGGCTCAGAGGTTAGAATTTACAACATATATTTTAGGGGATGGGATATAATTAAGTGTATACCATTCCACCCTTTGTCCCCCCAAAAGTCATGTCCTTGCCATATGCAAAACCGATTCACTCCATCACATCATCCCCAAAGCCTTAAATAAATTCCAAGTCCAAAATCTCGTCTTCTGAATCATGTAAATCAAATAGGGTGAGGCCATAGGCAAATTCTGCCCTGGGACAAAATTCCTCTTCATTTGAGAACCTATGAAATCTGCAATACAAGTTACCTGCTTCCAAAGTACAGTGGTGGAACAGACACACATAGATATTTCCATTACAAATGGGAGAAACTGGATGGAAAGAAGGACTAACAGATACCAACAAGTCCAGAATTCAGCAGAACAAATTAGCTTTCAAAGCTTTAAGACTTTGGAGTTTGTTGACCATACCTTCTGTATTCTAATGGGAGGTCCCTTGGCCCTAGGCTTCAGCTCCACATTCCAAGCCTTCCTGGGATGGCAGCTTAGCTCTCTCAGCTTTGGGGAGCCCCCTTCTCCTACTCTGTGTGAGTGGTGACTCTACACCCTCTGCCCCTGCAAGCCCCTGCTCTTTTCACCCTTGGATGCAGTAGTCCCATCCCCTCAGCTTTGGGTGGTGGCCCCAACCCCTTGACATTCCTTAATGGCAGCCCCACACTCTGGAAATGAGTTGGCAAAGATCCAGCTCAGGGAAATCTGGCAGGCTGTGTTCCTACCCTTTAAGATCCAGGAGACTATAGCCCACCCTTTGAAACTGAGCAGGTCTTGCTTCCTGTGCTCCTTCCATTGGTACTGCTGATGTCTAAGCTAACCAGGGATGGTCCTTTTCTTTTCTTGGAGGACAAAAGATGTAGCTCCTTTGACCTGTTTCCTGCCTGTAGAATTTCAAGAGGTGGACAGCATTCTTTCCATTTGTTCTTGTGTCCCTTTCAGTCTAAGATGATGGGATTTCTACTGTGGTAGTTGGTTAGATCCACTGGTCACAGGTTTAATCTCTTTAACCAACGGTTATGTAGTCATGTCTTTGGTGAACATTCTAGGACAAGCCTCTCACATTTTCCTGTAAGCAGCAAGGAGAAACCAAGCTTTCCCTTTAAGCTATTGCTTAAAAGTGTCATCAGCTGGACAACCAAATTCATCATTTGCAAGTTCTGCCTTTCGTCAAAATTTGAACATGATTGAGAGAAGTATTTTTGCCGCTGCATAAAAAGCATTACTCTTCCTCCATTGTCCAATTACGTGATCATCATTTTCTTTTAAAGCCTGACCAGAAGGGCATTTAACATTCATATTTCTAGTAATGTTCTGTAAGACAATAGACACTTTCTCCATAACTTTCCTCACTTCCTTCTCAGGCCTCACCAGAACTGGTTTTGACATCCATAATGCCACCAACAGTCTCTTCACAGCAGTCTAGGTTTTTACTACTAGACAGCTTAAAACTCTTCCAGTCTCTACCCATTACACAATTTCAAAAGAGCTTCCACATTTTAGTTATCTGTTAGAGTAGCACCCCACTCTTGGTACCTTTTTCTGTTTAGTCACCTAGTGCTGCTATAACAGAAATACCACAAGCAGGTGGCCTTAGCCAAGTGCCTTCAAGTCGGATCCGACTCATGGCGACCCTAGGGGCCAGAATAGAACTGACCCCCAGAGTATTCAAGGAGTGCCTGGTGGATTTGAACTGCCGATCTGTGGTTAGCAGTGGTAGCACTTAACCCACTGCACCACCAGGGTTTCCCAAACTCAAGGTATGTCCTACAGTAATCCTTTCCTGTTAACATAACAAAGACAACCCATTCCAAATGGGATTATAACCACAGGCACACAATATGTATTTTGGGGGACACAGTTCAATCCATAGCATAGCATAGCATAGCTATTTTACCAGAGTTTGTTGACAGTCCATCAATAAAGACTATATATGACATGTCACACATTGCATCTTACTAATTCAAGACCCATTCTTCTAGATGGGGCACTGAGGTCAGCAAAGGCACAGCTTTGGGAGTACCTCTTCATGTTTTCTGAACTGCAAGTAGAGAACAGTTTATGTATTCTCTGCATGACATGTGCTACTGGGCCTGTGGACCTTCAGAATCTACTCTACCCAGAGGACTCCCAGAGGGGATTCTGGTTCTGAAGCACTCTATGGACTGTCAAGACCATCAACAGAATTTTATTTTCTGTTCATGATGCCTTTGTTTTATGCCTGAGGAAACCTGGAGAGTACACGTCTTGTTAAGTATTCAACCTCATCTTCCATCTTGGGAGCTTACAGATCATGCCACTGACATCAGGAAGGGTCAGTGCTACCCAGCCCACAACAGGTACATACAGGGAAGACCCAGAGGGAGCCTTAAGTCATTGGTGGTATCTGTCCCCTCTGCATTAACGCTCCTTTCTGTCGTCTTTCCAGGAGGATGCCCTGGTGCTGGGGGAGAGGCAGCCTCACAGAAGTTGGTCTGAGATGCTCAAAGGAGTCTTCCATGATGTGTTTGCATTGTTCATGGTAAATATTACGCAGTCGTAATATCAAATGCCTTCTTGAAGGCCTTGCTTTATGTGGTGCCAAGTTCAGGAGTGGATGTGGGTGTCAGCTCGTCTCCAGGACTGTGTGAACAGATGGTCAACCAGATGGCCAGCATTTTCTTTTATTTGTTTATTTTGAGAATGGAGAATTTATTGAATAGATTGACATATAATCCTGTTTCCTAAGGTAAAATCTATAAACATCAAAAGCTGTGTTCTACTACACCAACATCTTTTTAAAAAATTAATAAAGGAATGTGAACAGAAACATGTTCAACATGGTTTTCAGATTCGTAGGAGAATACCAAAATATGTAGTATCTGGTCCCTTAGTTTTCAAAGCTTGTATTCTAAATGAAGAGATAAGACACAGACAGCCAATGAAAAAATCTAAAAGATAAATACACAGTAATCACGAGGACTTTCGTGAATACATGACTTACATGAATCCATGAATCCAATGATTTGGAAGTGAAATAGATTTATTCTGAAAGGCAGACTACCTGTTGACTTGGGAAGTCCATGCTTTCCATCTGCACCTTCTTGGACGACACAGTGGATAGTTTGACATTACCATACCTGAAGAAGAGTTCTTCATTTTGTCACTATCTTTGTCATAGATCTTACCTGACTGCCTGCATTTCAATAAACATGCCTATCAAGCTGTGTCCCTCAAGACCATCCGACTTCTCTCATGGACATTCTTGCAAGCATTGCCCCTGGGCACAGGAATGATGTTCTGCCACACAGCGTATTTATTTATGACTTAGCCGATTTGGTCCCCTAACCTGTAGTGTCTTACTGGTTCTTCACAGGGCTTCTTGGAGGCAGTGCCAACCTTGGGGAAGCGACATGGCTCTTGAGTGGTATGTGAAAACCACTTTTTCATTGTGTACTTGCTGTGGTTGATACACATTGTGTTTAGGCGAGTGATGTTGAGGGACCAGTAGTGTGTTCTCCATAAGCTGTAACTACATGGAAGGGACTGTTGCTGTCTGCAGATGACAAATGTGAAGTGGTCCACGCACCCTCAACACCCATTCAGCTTTGGGAGGAAAGCCTACATCCGATCCTGGGAGAACTTGGTGGTTCTGCAGTACAAAGACTTTTTGGAAGCAACCACAGAAAAGGGATAGTGGTGTGGACAGCTTGTTGTGGATAGAATGGAGGGCCCCCCCACAGGGTGTATGCTTTACTTAGGAAGAACAGCATCTGTCCCACTTGTCCTTAGTACTAAATTTCTCTTTAGGTCATTTTCCTTGAAGTGATGGCACCCTTCCAGAATAGGGTCTGAGGATTCCTGGTGCCTTACAGGTGCTCTGGGCAGCGCACTTCCCTGAAGATTCACAGCACATATTTGGGTAAACATCCAAATCCAGTCTACTTGGAAGATGGTTGTGTTTTTGTTTTCTGGAAGCGATGCTAATATTTGGGAGTGAGTGGTGACCGTCATGGCTTACTGCTCCTCAGTTGTATTTGAAGTGGTATTTATTGTGATTTCTTTACCTGATGTACCCCTAACAGTGTATCACATCAACTTGTCAAATCCTGCCTCTTGGGACTTTCTGGACCCAAGTGTCACACTCCACAAAGGTCTTTGGTGTCTTCATCTCTCCAAGGTATGTGACAGGAGGCTTGGCTTATATGTGACCTCTGACTAGGAGGAGCTCATAGCGGTGATCCCAACTTTAGGAACTTAGCAGTTTTTCTCTTTCTTTCCATAATATTCTTGAAACTTAGAAGACGGGCATTCCGACTCTGCTTACTTTATTTCTGATGCGTTTCTTAGTACAGCTGCCTCGTCAGAAGCCAGCGATGCCTTAGGAATCCTCTTGGCTGTGAAACCACCATTAGGGAAGAGTCATGAGGGTTAGTCCCCAGCCAGGGCGAGGGACTGCAGATCACAGACCCCAGCTCTTGTGCCTATAAAAGAGGCTTGTCACGTGAACATCAAGAGACCAAGGGTCTAATGTCACAGTTCCTTCATGGGACTTAGGAAGTGTCTGATTGCCCTGTCTCACTTTGATTTCCGATGAGCTGTGTTCATGTTTGTGCTTTCCAAGGTTAGTCACTGTTGGGTGTTCAAAAGGTGGATATTCCTTCTATGTTTATGTGATTTATGACTAGCCATAGGGGAAAATCCACAGTTTTAATATCCCAAATTGCTTTTGAAACATTTCTGAACACAAAATTCTTCTCAGAGAAAAGAGAGGAAAGTTGACTCCCTCCAGAAGCAGTGACTAGAAGCTGGATCCCAGAACCTATGCTTTTGTTAGTGATGTTTCTTGTCAGGATCTGAGTCATCCCAAGGGCCCCTTGGTGGAGATTTTGTGGGCCACCACGGCTGCTTCTTTAAGAGGCTCAGCCAGAGTTTTTCTGTCCCATATTACCTTTATTTCTGATGGATCGTGCTTAGGTTCATTCTTTCCAGGACTAAATCCTTCTTTGGTATTTAAAAGGTGGATATTCCTTCTATGTTTATGTTATTTATGGTTAAACATAGAGGAAATTCCACATTTTCAGTATCAAATGCTGCTTGGAAACATTCCTGGACTGAAACCACCGCCAGGAAAGAGACAGTAGAGTTATCCCAGGGTAAGTGAAAAGATGGTGGACCCCAGAACATGTGCGTGGTTCATGCCATATGTCTGTGGATCACTCGTCTTGAGGAGACCCCTCTCGCCAAGCTGCCAACTTGGTGAAGTTGCTGCCGTCTGGGGTCATAGCTTCTCCATGACAGCTGAACAGTCATTTCTATCCTTTATGACTCTGATTTTTGATGTATTTGTAGATAGGATTGTGCTTGCTAGGATTAAACCTTTGGTATTTAAAAGGTAGATTTTCCGTCTATGATTACGTGTTTTATGGTTAATCATAGAGGAAAATCCACGTTTTCAGTATCAAATGCTGCTCTGGAAAGATTCCTGGCCTGAAATCACCAGCAGGGAAGTGAGGTAGGGTTAGGTCACTTCGAAGGAAGGGTACGGGCAAAGATGTGGACCGCAGGACATGTGTGTAATTTGGGCCACATGTCTGCTGCCCAGCACCTTCCAGAACCTGTTCTTACTGAGAAACTGACTTGGCAAAGAGGCTGTGGTGTGTGATCACAGTTGCCCCATGGGGCTGAACATAGCTGGTCCTCCCTGGTGCTTCCTTCTTGATGAGCTGGGCACAGATTTGTCTTTCCTACAGCTCCATTCTTCCTTGGTATTTAAAAGGTGGATTTTCCTCCTATGTTTACATGCTTCGTGGTTAATCATAGAGGAAAATCCATATTTTCAGTATCAAATGCTGCTTTGGAAGTGTTTCCAAGGGTAGGGCTAGCCCTCTTGCCCTTGCTCGCCCTGGGGAGGTGAAAAGATGGCAGACCACGTGTCATATCTTTATGACATATGCCTGTGGGTCACCAACCTCTGGGAGTCTTGTTGTTGAGAAGACACCTTGGTGAAGATACTGTTCATCGTGGGATCTTGTCTACGCTACACGACTTTCGTTTTTGATGAAGCAAACATAGATTCACGCTTTCCAGGATGGAACCCTTCTTTGGTATTTAAAAGGTAGATTCTCCTTCTATGAGTACATTATTTATGATTAATCATAGAGGAAAATCCACGTTTTCAGTATCAAATGCTGCTTTGGAAACGTCGCGGCTGCGAAGTCACCATCGGGGAAGAGATGGCATCCTTACCCCTCGTGGGTACCGGAATGGGACATGGACGTAGTGCTCTGTGCTTTGTACAAGATGTGCTATTTGTGTTACTCCCTCTTGGCGTTCAATGTGTTGTTACGGGACTGTGCTTTGGGCATTGCTTCATTGACCTAGATGAATTGTTCTTTGTGTTTACCGTGTGATATGTTTTGGGGAATCCCTGTTCCTCGTTAACCAGTCCCACCTGAGAGAATACCCGGTGGGGCTGTGTAGCAAATGCTGCTTTGGAAGTGTTTCCGAGGGTTGGGCTAGCGAGGTGGGGGGGCACAGGTGGGAGTACCGTGCAGAAAAACGGGTGTGTGATTCATCCACCTGTGCGTGCTTCACATGTAGCGTGTGTGACTTCTTTGCTAACTCTGCATATCCAATTTGTTTATTTTAGACTCACTCTTGGAGATGACACCAACTTTGTCACAGTGAGCATGGCTTTCCTGCCAGTGGTACCATTTGCCACTTGAAGAAAGTTTATGTTTTCTTTATTTCTAATGAATATACAAGGGCAAGCTCCCCCTGAGGGGCAAATCCTGCCTGGGAAGGTTTCTTGCAAACAATGCCAGCTTCAAGATCCACACAAGGACAGGAGGTTGGCCAGAGGGTAGGAACCTCTTTCTTGCTGTTTGTTCCCTGGTTGTCTGATCTTCCTGATCTCAGGTATCCTTCTGAGGACTTTCTGGAAGAAATGTTGCCTTTAGAGATAATTTGATGATTTACTTTCTAGAACTGCTCTTCTGTGTCAAAAGCAGCACCTTCCTTGATCGTCTTGGCCAATGAAATGGGACAGCATCCACCTGGGATTTCTTGGACCCGATGACAGCCTCTGAGAAGAGATTTCAGGGAGAGTTCCTCTCCAAGATACATCAGAAGTGTCAAAAGCAGAGACAACATCTAATTGAAATGTGAGTCCGCTGGTCCGCCTGGCCTCCATATATCCAACCCACCCTTGAAGTGACTTCCAGGCCTTACTGCTCATTAGAGGGAACTGGAGAGGTGTTGGTGCCAATCCACAGCAGAACAACGGGGATGGTCCAAGGTCATCCGGTGGCCCTGGTGGGCTCTTCTTTGCTAGATGTCTTCTTGCACCATTGCTTATCCTGGTGGACAGACCCTGAGACAGGTGACATTCCCTCCATTTAGTTGAAGAGGCTGCCCCTGAGGCTTTGCACTTCCTTTTGGTGGATCTTGCACAGGATGAGTGCTGATGGGTGACAAATTATACTTCAGATGGCTTTTGGGACAGAAGTCTAGGTTCCAGAGAAGGATCACTGGTTTTCCCACTGCCGCAGGATTTGTGAATGGGCGGGTGGGTGGTCCTGGAGTATGTTCAGTTATGCTTTTTTTTTCTTTTGTTCATGGCATCTATGACTGTGTCTTCTAGTCCCCAGCAGCCTGTGTGCCATTAGAAGGACCTCTTGGAGCCAGGGCTTTGCGTGGAGACATTGCTTCTCTTCCCAGTACAGTTCTGCAGTTCTTAGTGGGATGTCAACAGTGTTACATTCCCTCTATTCCAGGATTGTCCTGTCATTTGAGAATGAGTCCCATCTTGGAGAAAAGCCAGGAAGTAAGGCCAGCTTCAGGGTGGGGACATTGTGGGGTGCAGAGCCCGGCTCCAGGGCTGAGTGGGTGATACTGGTCACCAGCCCTCTTTCCCTTGGTCTCAGACCCTGCAGGAGGTGAAGACATGGTGTGGTCCTCGCTGGGGCTGCTCTTTGGTACTTGAAGAGAGGATACCCTTTGTATGTTCACTCTATTCATGATGAATATACATAGGGAGACTCTCATTTGCGTATCAAACTCTGTCTGGAAGGTGCTCTATATCCATCTCCATCTTCAGCAGAGAGAAGTTGATACCTGCCCCTCTCAGGTATGTGCTGGGCTCTTCTATCCTGGAACGTGGTGTTGAGCTCTGTGGCTGGTCCCTGGTCCTCCTTTCACCCTTGGTGCCTAGTTCTTCCTCTGGAAGACTCCCTGGAGGCTGTGTCCCATTGGTGGGAGGCAGAGAGGTCTTTTTGTGCGTGCCCTTGTCTGCACTGAGTTTTGTGGTCTTTTTTTTTTTTTTTTAAAGATCGTGCATGGAGCTGCCCTTTCTCAGTACCAAGTCAACCCCGAGAGGCTTTCAAGGTTCAATGTCAAGCTTAGGAGAGACACCTTGATGTCAGATCCTCTCACAAGTAATGCAAGACCGTGTGTTTTACTTCTGACAGTGGGGAGCCCACCTATGACCCTTGGAAGCCCATCAGCTTTTGGGAAGACACTGATGTTTAACCCTTACTGCTCCTCTCTGGACCTCAGACAGGTGTAGCCATGGTCCCTGAGATGAGTAGGGCTGGGCATTTCCACTTGGGATGTGGAATGCCAAAGCTGCCTGGAGAGTTCCCACATAGGTGACTGCTCTGGGAGGGGCTCGAGCAGCAGCCAGTCCTTCGCAGGTACGTGGACTCTGGAAGGGGAATCAGGGACCACAGGCTTCCTTCAGGAGCTTTGTCTCCTGCCTTTCTGACTGTCGTTTCTTCACCTTTAGGATGGTAGCCTGCAGACAGGAGCTGCTCCATCTTCCTGACTGTGCCCTGTGTCTGTGGAGGTGATGCTCGCCATGGGACCATTATTTCTCCCCCTGGCTACCGTGGGCATCTGGGCCCGTGCCAGCATCTGCAAGGGGAGCAAGCAGCAGCTCTTGCCTGTGGAAAGTGAATGTGACAGGCTATGCCAGCTGCTCACCTGTAGTCTTCAGTTTTCTGCTCCTTCCTCAGCTGCTCACCGTCTTCAGTTTTCTGCTCCTTCCTCAGGGAGCACTCCTTGGACCTGCTGACCTGGGCACAGGCTGTGAGGTATGCGGTGCTTTGGCGCCTTTCAGTATCACTTCTTTCCTTGGCCTGGTTTCTTGGACACGGTGCTAGCTTGGAGGAGGGCAGAAGAGAGAGAAGCTGCTGAGTGGAACGAGGTTGATGCAAACACCTCTGCACAAAATACATGGAAGGACAGTGGCCCTAAGGCCTTTGATTTATTTGTGATGTAAACCCATCTAGTCCCCTCCCCTTGGTGCCCACTGCATCACTGGGAGGACTTCCTGAAGGAGGTGGCCTTACTTGGGGAAGATAGTGATGCTGCCGTGAGTGTTGTTTTACAAGAAGCCAAACTCTGTGTGTACAAAGACCCATGGGGTTGACTTCCTTTTCAGGAACAAATCCGGATTTGAGGAGATACCTGGAAATGATGTTGATTCTGGGAAGGACCCTTGGCATCTGTCCTCAGGACTACCTGGGCTGGAGTTCTGAGACACCTGGCTGCTGATTCTCTCTGTTCCTTCCCTCCCTAGGATGCTTCCCCAGGGATGAGGCCAGTCACATGAACAACAGAGATGACCTGCCCAGTGCTACTGTTTGCTACTTAAAGTGAGGTTGCCCTTTGTATATTCGGTTTTTTGACATAGAATATACAAGGGCAAGCTCTCTGGGAGTATCAAACCTTATCTGGGAGGCTCCTTGGATGCAGTCCTCAGTTGACAATGGATGTGGTACGTGTATGCATGACTGTGTTTGTTTGCTTCTTGTGTGATGTGTCATTCATCGGCACTGTCTTACAGAGGTAACATCACTGCTGACTCTAGGGAAGCCCATGGCCTTGGGGACATCACCTGTTCAGGTGATGCATGGTTGGGTCAGAAGGTGCACGCTGTGCGTGTGGTCTGGGTCCCTGCTCCCGAAGCGGGCATTCCCTATCCATTGCAGGGTGGCCATGTTGGCTTTGGTGTGGGTGACACTTTCATCCTCCATGCTGTCATTTCTGTACTTGAGCTTGCACGTGATGCTGGGTGCACGTCTTTGACCTACTAACCCACAGCGTCTAATTCATCCTCAGGATCCCGCCTTGAAGAAACACAAAGTCCACCCAAGGCAGTGGCATTCTTTTCCGTGCTAATCTTTGGTACTTGAAGAGTGGTTATCCCTGTCCTGTTCGTTTTACTCATGTCGAATCGTACAGGGTCATCCACTTTTTCAGTATCAAGAACGCAGACTCTGGAGCCTGCTGTCCTGTGTCTGGATCCTGCCTCTGACACTTACTAACCGTGCAACCTTGGGCGAGGGTTTCATCATTCTGTGCCTGTTGTCTCGTGTGTCACGTGGGGATCATGGTAGTGTCTGTGTCATAGGGCTGAAGGAGGACATACTTGCCAACAGCTTAGAATAGCACCTGGGTGCTCAACACTTCATAAGTAGTAGTGATAACTCTGATGTGCTTTGTTGGTGGTGGCATTATTATTAAAAACTCTCCTTGAATCTTTGGAACAATGTCAAGACATGGCAACCAAGCCCTCACTCAGGTATGTGAATAGATCATGGAGCCCAGGCTTCATGATGGCTTCCAGAACCCGACACCGCGTGCAGTGAGGTTGGCAGAGCCATCCAGGACGTTTGCTCCATGTGAGGGGGATGTCCCTGGGTCCTTGACCTCAGTTGCTCTCTGCCCTGTGAATGACTCTTGGATATGGATGCAAACCAGAGGGGGGGTGGAATTCTGTGACAGTGTGCTTCCCTGCTGGTTAAAGAGAGGTTGTCCATGGTGCATGCAGTGCGTGTGTGTGTGTGTGTGTGTGTGTGTGTGTGTGTGTGTGTGTGTGCACGTGCGTGCGTGTGTATGTATGTGCATGACTGAGTTTCTGGAACTGCAGCAACCATCTAACCTGGCCATGCACACAGAGGTGTGGTTTTCTAGTCATGTTGCTGTTTCGTACTTGAGGAGAAATCATCCTTAGTGTGTTCCCTTCATTCATGACAATCATACAAGGACAGTTCCTTTCTGAGTGACAAATCCTGCCTCAGTGGACTTCCTGGACACTTTGGAGAGTTCCACAGAGAGAGGCATGGGCCCTGGGTGTTTGCTGAGATGGCATGCAGTTTGCTTGTGCTGGGGCACTCTCTGACCTGCAGGGCCTGGAGACAGGACCTGGTAAGGGGAGAGCAGACTTATGGTGTTGTCAATGGTCTGTGTGGGTGATGGGTTGCTTGTGTGAGTGACATGACGTTCATGGTTCCCCTCCTTTCATCCGATCCTGCTTTTTGGAGGCAGGTCCTGGATGTGCTGCCAACCTCAGGGACAGGCTCTTAGTCTCAGCCCCTGGCCCCCACTGGAGAGTATGACTGACCTCCAAGCATGTGCTTGACTCTTAATGTGTAAAGCTGACCTGCTAATCCTCACTGTCCGGACCACCCCAGAAGAACTTTCTGGAAGGGACACCAACTTTGGAGAAGACGCCGTGCTCTTCCTGAAGGCGCAGTTCTTTGGTACTCAAAGAATGGCTGTCCGTAGTATGGTCTCTATATTTAGGATGATTAATATCGGACAACCATTGTTTTAGTATCCAAATTGACTTCAGACAGTTTCTCAAGCTCAGTGCCAACTTCTTCTGCGAGGGGGCATCAGTGCCTGCCCCACCATGGAACATGACTTCACTAACAACTTATGATAACTGATGACTCCCAGAATGCAAGTCAGTAGTGGGATTTCCTTGAACAAATGCCCACTTTTGAATTGAGGTAGTATTTGGAAGGTCGGGGCCGTGCTGTTGCATTGGAAGGATGTTGACAGCTCTCTGCCTTTTCTCTTCTCATGATTAAATCTTAGCCGTGAGAAGTACCTTCAGGTATTTCCTGCACCACGGAAGAGATGCTGTCATTCAGTGTCTCCTGAGGCAGATAGAGGGTGGGTGGGGGCATCTAGAGTCTCCATTCTATTCCTTGGTGTCTGTTCTGAGTAGGGAAGACTTCCGGGAGGTGACACAAACATTACAACAGCATATTTTCTGTCACTAGTACTTTTTGGTGTTTCTGAGCAACTTCTCGACTGTTCTATTTTTTCTTGATGGATGTCACACAGTTGCATGCCTGCCTTTGGGCCCATCTTAGAAGGACTCTCAGATGCGATACCAACTTTAGGAATAAGATCTTGTGATCAGCAGTGCCTCTTGGGGCGGGTGGGGGGCATGTGAATGATTGTTGACTAGGTCAGCGTTTCTCAAACTTCAAAATGCTTCTAAGATTTTAATCACCTAGGGATCTTGTTAAAATGCAGATTCTGATTCATGGGCCTGAGATTCTGCATTTTTAGCAAGCTCCCAAGTGATGCTGATGCTGCTGGTCTGTGGACCACACTTTTGGCATGCGGGGACTGGAGACTGTGGGCTATCTTTGTCATGTGTGTCCCTTGGTTTGGTCCCCCACATTCCATGTGTCATCCATCATGAGAAAACTTCCTGCAATCAACGTGCTGCTCTTTGGTTTTCTGAAGAATGTTTACCTGTGATGGGCTTTTGTTCTTCACAGTATGTCGTGCACTGAATCTTCTCTGGAATCAAATTATGCCTCAAAGGGCTTCCCTGATACAAGACCGACTTCAGGGAGGGCCCACGGTGTCAGCCTACTCTAGGATTTGTAAGGGGCTGTAAGTGACGTCCTGCTTCACTGACTTAGGTCAGCTGAGACCATAACCCACTGTTTCCAGTCGGTCCTCAGGAGAGATGCCTGGACCTGAGGCCGTCTTGGTGGTGTGGATCCCGTTACTCTGTTGCACCACTGATCAGAGACACAGAGTGCATTACAGGTTTGCTTCTCTCTGACACAATCTGCTGGTTTCTTTTCCTTAAATCCCATCTCTCAGGAATCCCCGGAGGAGGCTTTCTCCCCCACTTAGGATCGAACCCTGCCTTAGAAGTCTTTGTGAACACAGTACCAGCTTCAAAGTTGGGACTTTGGTGTCAGGGCCAGGTTTCTGGGCCCCAGTACCAATGTACACAAATGGGTAACTAATCACAGCGCATGTGTTTTCTTTAAAGGATGCAAGTGCCTGGCCCCCTGAGCTGTGGAATTCCATGTGTCCTGAGAAGAATCTTTTCAGAAGTGAAGACAACTATGGGGAAGAGGCTGTGGTTTTCTTTTCGGAAACTACTTGGGGATATTTGAGGAGAGGTTATCCATGTTCTGTTTGCTTCTTTCATTGTGAGTAATACATGGATAACCTCTTTTTGAATATCAGACTTCGCCTCAAGGGCAGCCGCACGAGATGTGAGTGCATGTGTTTGGTGCGACGTGGAAGCCCACCCGCTCCTCAGCTTCACTTGGGTGGCTTCCTGGTGGCGAGGCAACCTGTGGGACCAGTCCGTGTTGCTTGGTGGTACCTGCCATGCAGCCGTGAAGTGGATGTCTCTTTCCGTGCTGGCCGACCTGGGTGTGAGGTGGCGAGGCAGCTGCAGGTCTGTGCTGGCTCCCTCACAGCGGGACAGGGAGCATCAGGTACAGGACGGTCAGCTCCCTGACGCTGAGCTTCTGGACCCAGGCCTCTCCAGGTTTCTTCCTGGAGTCCATGATAGCCCCACTGGAGAAGACAGAGCTTTCTACCTCACCGGGTTCCCTGTGGGGTGGTGACTTTGTTCATGGAGATTCGACTGAAGACGGTCTGCCTCCAAGGATCAAGTTCAGCCCAGGAGGTACCGTGGAGACAGAGCCAACCACCACCGTCCTCCCCAGGTATGTGACAGCAGGCCCATTTCTGCTTTACTTCCGTGTTTCTTACCTGGGTCACTAACTGAGGTGGCCCATTCCTCCGCAGATTCACTTCCATGAAGCTTCACCCGTGGAACCAGCCAGGTGTTCTGTCCTCTGTTGCTCGGGACCTGGAGAGACTGACTTTGGGCTTCATTCATGTTCTTCGTTGATGATAAATACTGCATGACCAATGTCCTTTTGCCAGTACAGTCCTGCCAGGAGGGCTGGCTGCCCTAGACACCCAGTTGGGGAATGAAATCGGGCTTCTGTATCCCCGCCCCTTGGAGATGGGAATGGGAGGCTGAGCCACAACCCGAGTCACTTTGATGACGGATGTCGCCTGGACCCTCGAACCTTTAGGCCCCATCTGTACGTGGGGTGCCATCATGGAGCTGCTGCAAATCCTCATTCTTCTCCATCTTAAAGAGAGGCTTCCCATGATGGCTCTGCTGTGCTTGTCGTGACCAGTGTGGCTGAGCCCATTTCTGCCATCAGTTCTGGTAGGGGTGCCTGCTGGGGGTGATGCCAGCTTCACAGTAAGAAAGTCATCAAGCTCTGCCTAAGGTATGTGGCTCAAGAGTTGACCCTGGGGAGGGCACTTAATTGATGATTGTGTCCCTGGGCCCACTGCCAGAACTGACTGCCCTCGGGAGAAACTCTAGGAGGCATGCAAGCTGTAGAACTGGGGAACCGATATTCTCACCAGTCTTGTGGTAGGAGGTGGGACAAGGCCCAGCAGGGAGTTCCTGCATTGCTTGCAACAGCTCTTTCACAGCTGACCTCCTCCTGGCATCATGGAAAATGGGTGGAGGTGGTCTTATCTTCTGGGAGAGGAGATATGTGTCAGCACGAGGCAAGGTACCTGGATAGGGGGGCCAGCCTACGTGCTAATGGGACCTAATGTCCTCTGGTCCACGTGCCTCAAATGCAAGTCACCTTTAGGGCACTGCTGGGGCCAGATGGACGAAGTGTTCAGTTCCACCTCATTTCACTCAAAGAGTATTTGGGCTTGAAGAGTGCTGTATTTATGACATTGATTACATGGCCCATCAATTCTGATGATCGCAGATGGCACTTCAAGACCTCCTAGAAGGGAGGCTGACTGAGAAAAATTTCTGCTGTGCCAGCACCAATGTGAAGCCCAGGAAGGACTGATGGACCAGAGGCCACAGGGCACAGTGCTCTGTAAATTCACAGGCTTTCTACATCCTTCATCCTTCAGTGTCTGGGCCACCTAGGGAGAGAACCAGGGCACTCTTACTTGGCTGTCTCTGAAGCAGTGTCGTCTGTGGTGGATTCACTCTGTGATGCTGGCTCTGTTAACCAGTGTAGTGGTTTCCTACCCATGGTGACTCCATCTGTGTCAGAGCAGAGCGAAGCTCCACAGCGGTTATGGTGGCTGAGTTTTCAGATCACTAGACCTTTCTTCCTAAGAGACTCTGGGTGAACTCAAACCCGCCACTTCTTGGTTAGCACCACCCAGAGACTCCTAATGTTAAATAGTAGGATGGGGTTACATTCTTTCTGGATAGAACTCCAGCTCCAGACAGATGACATCCAAATGCTTGAATGAATGACCCAAAGCAAAACCTGTGGCTTAATTATGATTAAGCCACATGGCCTCCCAAGCCATAGCATGGAGGCCTGGGTGCTCAGGGTAGAGGATGACTAATTACATCACAGCTACTGTTTTTCAGGATAAAGTCTCACCTGGGAGAAGCACCTGGACAGAACTCCAGCCTGAAGCCAGGGCGTTGGTCTGGAAGCTCTCCATGATAGGGAAATGGATGGTTGATCAGAGAACATACATTTTGCAAATGATGTATGTCAACTGATCCACAGTCCCTACCTATCCCGTGACTTCTCAGGATGGACTCAAGGAGACCACGCCAGCTTGGAAGGAGAGGTGGTGGTTTTCTTATGGGTGCTCCCTCTGGCACTTGAGGAGAAGTTCTCCTTGCCATGTTTGCTTTGTTTATGCTGAGTCAAACGAGGAAAGGTTTGTGTTTCTAAGTTTGATCTTGCCCGGGAAGCTTCCTGGGAAGAGTCCTGGCCTCTACCCCTCTCCAGAGGGTAGGAATGCATAGTTGGCCAGAGAGTGTGAACTTGACTTACCATAGGCAGCATCCGCTCCCCTAACCCTCAGTGCCCAGTTCATCCTTAGGGGGACCAGCTGGGGTGAGGCTGGCTCGGGAAGCTGTGACCGTCCACGCTAGCCTTCGGTACTTGAAGAGTGGTTATCCCTGCTGTGTTCGCTTTATTTATGACGAATCATACAGGGACATCCAGTTTTTCAGTATCAAATACTGCTTTGGAGGGCTTCCTGGACAGGGTCCCACCTTCATCTGGCTGCAAGACCTACCCAAGGTAAGTGCCTGGGTGGTCGCTCACTTGATTTCTGATGCCCATCACTTGCTCCACCCATGATCAAGGTCTAACCTAGGTATGAGCTAGTGGCTGCCTAAAAGGGCTGTGACCTTCTTGAAGGAACATTAGTTTTTGTACCAAGCCTTTGTACCTGGGAGGCTGGCATCTGAGAATCTCCCTCACACAGAGCATCCATTGCTTGTCTATAGTCCTGAGAATCACGTCATTTAATAAGATAAATCCCAGGAAACTGCGCCAATGTAAGGGCACGGTAGTGGTTTTCTTGACAGCACTCTTGTGTGATCCTTAGCCGCTGGGGATCCTTATGGTATTTGCTTCAGGAAGACTCTTTTTAAGTTAAATCTTGCTTTTTAAGTCAAATCTTGCTTGAGGAGGCATCCTGGAAAAAGTGCCATCCCTAGGGAGAGATGTTGGTGTCAGCATCTTTACCACATGTGTGGAGAGGTAGTGTAGTGGAATCAGTCCTTTATTTCTGATGGGTCTCCCTTGGTCTACTGCCTATCAAGGTCCAGACAGTGGTTGGCTCTTCCCATTGGGAGGGTGTGAAGATTCTCAGGAGAAACAGAACTAGTGACACAGAGGTAGGGAAAGAGAGAAAGAGACAGAGTGACAACGAAATGGAGAGATGGATGGATAGCTTTTAAAGAACTAGCTCATGCCTTTGTGGGGCTAGTTCAGAGCACGTGTAAAATCCATAGGTCAGGGTGACAGGCTGGAGAGCCTTGTAGGCTTCTGTTCCTAAATCTGTAGGTCATGCAATGGGAACAGTGAAGACTAATGGAGTTCTGTCAAAATTGCCATTTGTTATCTGGAGACAGAAGATTCCCTAGAGAAAACTCCTTTTTCTCAAAAGGCCTTCTACTGATTGGATCAGGCCCACCGGCATCGTGGAGGGTAATCAGCCAACTGATTTATTAATATATAACCACTTTATAACAGGGTCTCAACTAGAGATTAACCAATCAACTGACACTATAACCTAGCCAAAGTGACGTGTAAAAGTAACCATCACCAAAGGGGTGGCTTACTTTAGCCAACAATGCAGTAGGTTTCTCAGTAGGGCTATTGCTAAACTTGAAAGCTAGTTAACTCTGTGGTGTTTGCTTTATAACACATGTTACAGAATTTCTTTCTTTTCATTGTTGGATTCTTTTGTTATTTGCAGGACAACATGGTTCTTAAATTCACTGCCCAACAAGGAATGGTTCAATCATTTAATGAGTAACTATTCAGTACGTTGAGTACACAGTGTGTTCTGGATGATTCTAGGCCTTGACAGTTGCCTGTAAACTCAGGGTAGTGTAGCACACAAGATAATGTCTTTGCCTACAAAGCACAAGCTGCGTTGCACAATTGTGTCCACAGTAGCAAAGAAGGCAGGATAGGATGTCAGAGAGAAGCATAAGTGGGGTGGACACTGTGTTGGATATGGGGTCTACAGAGGCCTCTTTGAAGAGGGACATGGAACAGGGGCATGAGGAAAGAGGGAGTGGACTGTCGAGAGCTGTCAGGTAGGAACATCTCAGGTGGGCTGGCAGTAGGAAAGCCGTTAGCATCTTTGAGAAGCAGTGGGAAGGCCTGTGGACCAAGCTGTGGAAAGTCCCTGGAAGTGAGGTTGGAGAGGCTGGGATAGGACTCCAGAGTATTCTGAGGATAAGAGGCTACAGGAGAGTCCCAAGTTGGAGGTGGGGGCTGAAATCTTATTTACATTGAAGACATCACTGCCGCAAGGGTAGCAGCTGAAGGAGTGTTGGGCCAGGATGGGAGCAGCAAAGGCAGGTGAGATGTGGAGGTCGGAGATGTCTGGAGGCGGGGCCACGGGTCTGCTGTTGGATTGGCTGAGTCTAGCCAGGGGGAGGGGAGGGATGCCAGAAGGTGGGGCGAAAGGAAACAGAGGTTGTGAAGGTGCACTGGTTGCTGGAGGCAGGATTCTGGAGTGAGTCAGCAGGGAGCAGGGAGCCTCAGGAGAGGGTGCCACTGTTGGTGCGGCCAGGATCCACGCTTGGGCAGTGGCCCTAGTACTACAGGTGTAGAGTGGAGGCGAAGTAACAGGAAGGGGCAGAATCACTCAGCTGATGCTAGGAAGCTGGATGGAACATCAAAATGGGTGTCTTGCTCACCAAATAAGGAAAACAGAATGGGCAAAGAGGAAAGATGGAGCCCAGAGGCTGAGATCCTCAGGGTGGCTGTTAGCCGGGCCGTGGATCGTGTGTTCTAAGGATGCAGAGTGAATGAAGTGGAGTTACAACAGAAGGCAGCAAAGTGGCCTGAAGGTGGAGATGGGGAGCCAGGAAGTCCGCACCCACTGCGAGCCCATGGTGCAGGCAGCGGCTGGGAAGATAAACAGCCCTGCGTGGTAGTGACCTGTGCTCTCGGGCAGTGGCAGCCAAGCTGTCATCATGGTAGGAGGTGAAGAGTGCTGGAGAAGGAATGACAGGATGGGGATGCTGTTGGTGACAGGCCACATTTTGGATGTGCTAGGGAAGAGTTGGGGACGGGCAGGGAAAGGTGAGGATGGGTTCTCACGTTTAGCCATTTGAGGACAAAGATTTGGGTTCTGAGGATGTGAGCGTCCAGTGGTGGATTTTGGAAATGGGAATGTAAGGAACGACTGGCTGGAGGCCTCTGGGTAGGAAGTGTGTGTGCACCTCTTTTGATGGTGTCCTTCTTAGACTTGGTCTCCTGGGTGGTTCGGCAGGGTGAGATGGATGGTCAAAGCGGGGTGGGAGTGGCTGGGGGGTCTCCCGAGATTATGCGGAGCTCAGTAAGCTTCCTTGAGACCCTTCTGCAGGCAGAGCGGGGCCAGGCCCGGGCAGTGTCTGTGGGGGCAGCTGGTGCCTGGAGGACTCCTGTCAGGGTGGCGTGGAGGGGCCTTCTTCAGAACAGCCCCAGCTTGGTAAACGCCAGCAGTCCTGCGGGAACTGGGCTGGTATCATGGTGTGCTTGATCCATAACTGAGTCTGCTCTGTTGAGAAGCGCACAACCCACTTCAGAAACCCTTGGGTGTACATACACACTGAGGACCCCTGACCTCTGACGAGATCATGTGACTACGAAGCCCTTTCTCACTTCTCAACCTGCCCGTGAGGACTCAGGAACAGAAGGGCCACCTGAAGGAAGGAAGGCAGATGCTAGTGTCCCTCCAGGAGAGGTGAGTGAACAACCCACTGGACTCATGTGCTTTCTCAGGACATGGTCAGCCATCTTACTCACGTTCTGTGTCCAATTTGCCCACAGGCATGCAGCTGGAGGCAGGCCCCCTCTGGAGGTGCGGAAGAGGACCACTTGTGTGTCTGGTTTCTGCGTTTCTGTGGTACTTGAAGAGAAGTTGTTCGTGGTGGATTCGCTTTACTTATGACGAATCATTCACGGACAACACTTTTTTCAGTACCAAATGCTACCTCTCAGGCCTTCCTGGACAAAATGGCAGCTTCCGGGAAACAGTCTCTGTGTCGGCCATGAGGAGAAGGCACGTGAAGAATGGATGATTGGCCACAGACAGTGGGCTGGGTTCTTGCTGTAAGTCACCTGCCCTGCTAACCTGAGCATATAGCTCATCTCTAGGAGGCATCCCCGTGGGCCCTACTAATGCCGGGGAAGCAGCTGTGGTTCTGTCACCAGCGTCACCTTACCAGCCTTTGAATAGGGGCCTTCTGGACCTAGTTCCAACTTCTGGAAGAAATTCTGATGTCCGTGTGTGCCTGTGCCAGGATGCATGTCCGGTCTGCCAGAGGGCACATGCTCTGTTACCCCTTGGGCCCCTACTCACCAGCCTTGGCATCTAACCCACGCCACAAAGGCTTGGCCTAGAGTCTCCCAACAATGGGGACACTACTATGGACCACCATCTGGCATGGCTGTTCCAAAGACCTGGACCAGATGTGGTCTGGGTGTGTGGTTAACTTAAAAGGCCATGTGTCATCCCTGGTAGTCTCTTCATCACTTATCACAGCCTCTTTGAAGAGTTCCTTGAATTTGGTGTTACTTCCAGTGAGAGACCCAAAGCACATCAGCTCCTCCCCAGGGTGCGGAGCTCGTGCTTTGTTGATGAGACATGGCTTGTGGCCATCTGACGCCCAACATTCTGTCTCTCCACAGGGCGACCCCCGGAGGCGATGTGGCTTTGGACAGCTACCATGGTTCTCTGGTCATAGTTGCACAGGGGATCCCTGGGATCTGTCCACCTTGTGCCGGCTGTTGAATAGCACCCCTTCTTGCCCTGAGGAAGCAGCAGCCAGCACCCACTCAGAGTACGTGCACCTGTAAGCATGCACTCCGTGTGGATGTATGCCACTTGGCCTGCTACCCAACAGCATTCCCCCCGCCCCATTCCTAACAGGAGTCCCTCGCTTGAGATGCAGCCGTCTTTGCAGGAGAGGCAATGGATTCTCACCAGTGTTCATGTGTGGTACTTGAAGAGAGGCTGGCCGTGATGAATTCGATTCATCAAAGCGAGTCATACACGGCTCTCCTCTCTTTTAGTGTCAAATGCTGCCTCGGAGGGCGTCCTGACTCAGAACTCTCTCCAAGGTAGGTGCCTGGATGGCAGAGCCCACAGCAGGCACATTCCTGAGGGTGCTTGGTACTAATGCACTAACACAGTATCCTTGCTTACGCCAGTGCCTTTCTGGGACACTGCCAGCTTCAGCAACAGCTGGACAGGCTGTGGAGTTACCCTAACTTTACTACATATATATATATATATATACACACATGTATGTATGTGTGTGTATGTATACATATATATGTTATTAAGACTGAGACACATACAGTTAATTTCTTTTTTGTGTGTTACTATCAAATTTAATCTCAGAGGGGCATCTAGAAGCATCTTTCAATTAGTGCATTCCCTAGGAGTGAACAGGAGACCAAACAACTTGAAGTTACTAGACCTGTGTGACCCCTGATTTGCCAACTTGCAATTCATGCCCCTGGGAACTCCTTTGCAATGGTCCCAGCTTTACCTCAGAGGCATGACTAACCTCTTCTTGCAGATGTGTGATCTTTGAAGATCCGTTTGCTTAATCTATAACTACTCACATGCAACTCACTTCTTTGCATTGTTAAGCATCACCTGCGTGGCCGACCGGATACCGGAAACAGCATTTGTGTCAGTGCTCATCGCGGGTTCGTGAACCAGGGCCTGGCTGGACAGCATGGGCTTGACTTAGGGATTGAGCCACTCGGTCCACTCATCCTGGGGCCCAGTGCACCCTCAGGGCCCACTCAAGCTGCCAAGGTTGCACGGCAGAAGATGCAGGGATCCTGAACGTAGTGCCACCTCATGGTACTTGGAGGGAGGTTGTCCGTGGTGAGTTCGCATTACTTAATGATGCCCAATACACGGTCGACCTCTTTTCGGTATCACAACTCACCACAGCGTCTTTTAGGACCTGATGCTGGTTCTAGGGGTGCCACTCATGTGGGGTCCACCCTAGTCTACTTGAAGTATGGTTGGCTCAGAGCTAATGGCTGTGTTCCATGAGTGCCACCCTTCACTCAGCCTCTTGTGTGGCACATTTGGGGAGGAAACACACTGTCTAGGTTTAAGACCACTCAGTGATGGGGACCATCCATGATGCTTCTGATTTTTGCTTTTTAAAGAAAAATAACAGCTAGTTATCTTTTGATATTAAATCTTGCCCGGAAGACTTCATAGACCTGTTGACAAATTTCAGAGATGGAACACTGATTTTGGCATTTTTTCCCATACTCAGTGAGCAGCCATTCACCCCATCTGTTGACCTGAAAGCCACCTAATTGGAGGACAGAGAGTGGTGCTATTTTCAGTTCCTGTTTTTTCTTTTTAAAAAGAATAATTATTTTACCTTATTGCCATATTTATAAAGATGACATGTGCACATAATAAAAATTCAAGTGATATGGAAAAATGTTAGGGAAAATTACCCCCGTTCTCTGTGCAACCAGAGAGAACATGAAAGGCTTTAGAAATTGTGAACACCTGCCTGGGTGCATATGTGTCAACAGAAAGGTAGACAGACAGAGAGACAAGCACAAGGTCATCTGAACATAATCTTTTCATTAAAACTGTTAACTGTAATTTTACATAAAGACCAATTTAAAGGAGACCAAAATAACTGATGAATTTTGCTAGCTTTACCATAGAAAGTATTAACTCACAAAAGACCACCATAAAATTGGGAAACACCTGGTAGTGCGGTGGTTCAGAACTCACAGTAGTTAACTACTAACCAAAAGGTTGGCAGTTCAAATCCACTGGCTGCTCCTTGCAAACGCTATGGGTCAGTTCTACTCTGTCCGATAGGGTCACTGTGAGTCAGAATCAACTCGACAGCTGTGGGTTTGGTTTGGTTTTGTTTCATAAATTAAGACAAATGATAGAGTTGTACATTAAATGGGTTGGGTCTTTTTTTTTTAATTGTCTCAATTTCACTCGTAATTCTGAAAGATAAGGAAGTCAGTACTTTTAAACTTTGTCTCATCTTTTTTAAAGTTACGCATTTTAATTTTTCTGTTAGAAATATTTGCATCTTTTTCTATAACCAAAATTGTGACAAGTATGTGATCATAGTTCTGTATTTAAGTGGATTCATTGCTGACCACTAATCTGATAATTTTTTTTTTCCCCTCCTTAAACTACTATTTCTGTTTTCACAGGTTTTTAATTTTATCTCCTCTCTTGATGATGTGGCTTTTCTCTTTGTTTCTCTAAGAATGGTTAAGCGGTATTACCTGAGTCCTTTACACTTAAGAATATCTGTCTCTTGCCTTTATAGGAAGAGGACACCCTAGCTAGGTATAAATTTTTTCTCTCAGAGCTCTGTAGTTGCTTTACTGTCTTCTGCACTGAGTATTTCACCAGCTCTTTTGAAGTGGCTACTCCACTTAACTTGTAGTTAGCTGTACTACTTTCCACTTAACTCATAGTTAGCTGCACTGCCTTATCTAGTGAATTCTTCATGTATTTTGTTGGCTGGAAAGAATTTGAGTGGCACAGTCTGTGTGATCTGTCATCTCTGAGAATATTAGAGTGTTGCTCCCAAACCTTTTCTCCTCTGCCTATTTCTCCTCCTATTCTATTTGGTTTCTTTGATTTCGATTTCTTTTTGATCCTTTTAATCACTTGAAGGACGTTTAATATCTATTGTTTTCAGTCCTAAGTGTTGGTGTCTTTCTACTTGTCGATTCTACCAGCTCTCACAGTGGTGGTTTTCTTCATGTGCTTTTTAGTGCTTCATTGTGAGATTATTATCAGCAGGGACTGGGTATTTTTGATTCACTTTGTTCCCTGTGGGAGGAGAGTTGCAACAGTGTGGTTTTGCATTTGGTTCTGAATGGCACTCCGACAGTCTCACCACTGGGACCAGTTTTTCTACTAATTGGCTGAATTGGGAATTCCCATACCCCATATAAACCAAAACCCAAAAATGCAGCACTTGAATCTATTCTGACTCATAGCAACTCTAAGGACAGAGTAGAATTGACCCATAGAGTTTCCAAGGAGTGCCTGGTGGATTTGAACTACCAACTTTGATTAGCGGCTATAGCACTTAACCACTACACCATCGGGGTTTCTAGGCTCCATATAGTCAGATATAAACTTTTGTTACACATTTGGCATGGAGCTTTCATTTCTTACAGAACGTCTTCCCCTAGTGCCTAGGCAGAAATAAGCCCTCCTATCATTTTTCTGGCCAGCATAGAATTTTCTGGTTTTCCTTTCATTCCCTGGCCACAGCTCCCGTTCATGCTCAGAAATCATGACTTGAGACCTTAGAAGCCTCCAGGAATGTGGTTCCTTAGTGGCAGGTTGAGAGCTTGTTCTGAATTAAATTCTGTCTTCATTGGCATGCCAAAGTCTCCCTTCTTTTCAGTGAAGCTCAGCTGTACATTCGTTCACACATTGATTTTGGCTGTTGTTTTATCCAGCATTTTCCTCTGTGGAAGAATGGGTCTCCTGCTACTGCTTATTGCTGAGATTGAGTAATTGAACTGATCAATGGGTTAACCTGACGTGACATTCTTAGCTTCTAATTTCCTTCCCTCAGAACTTTGTAGACATTACTTCATTACTTCCCGGTGTTCAACGCTGCTATCAACAAATTCAGAAACCCTGGTGGCGTAGTGGTTAAGAGCTACAGCTGCTTAACCGGGTCAACAGTGCAAATCCACCAAGCCTTCCTTGAAAACTCTATTGGCCAGTTCTGTTCTGTCCTATAGGGTCACTATGAGTCAGAATTGAATCATTGGAAATAGGGGAATGAGGATAGACAAATTCGTGGACAGTCTACTTTTCCCTTGGATATCTGAATGATGGTCGTGGTGTTTTCTAAATGGATACCTTTGTTTAGTCTTGACTTGATAGTGGAAACTCTGGTGGCATAGTGCTCACGAGTTAGGCTGCTAACCAAAAGGTCTGCAGTTTGAATCTATCAGGTGCTTCTTGGACACCCAATATGGCAGTTCTACTCTGTCCTGTAGGGTCATTATGAGTCAGAATTGACATGATAGCAATTTTTTTTTTCTTTTTATCAGTGACTTTACCAGGATATGACTTGGGTACTATTGTTCTTTATATTTATGGACAAGTTTTTAAAATTATTTTTTTCTGGCAATTATACCTTCATGATTATTAGGTTTAGTTATCTCTTCATTTCAAAGACACTTTCTTCTCTTATGTCTATCAATATTTTTCTATTCTGTCTGTTGGTCTTTCATGTTGAATTGCCTGTTTTATTTCCTTGTGTACTGGAGGAAGCATCTGGGACCAGGCCCTGCTCTGCCACCTTTATCTGGAAGTCTCTGTCTTGTCATTTCTACTGTGCATCTGTCTTTTTACAATGAATCACAGCCAGATGCCCTCTTCCCAACATTACCCCCACCCTGCCAGGAGACCTCACTGCAGTGCCACCTTCTAGGATAGATCCGGGGCCGGCGTTGTTCACCAGGTATGTGAGTTTGTTGTTGGCAATGGCAGATTTACTTATTTTTATTGTGCACATAGTGGATCCCCAATCCTAAGTATTCTATTTATCCTTAGGAAGACTTCTCCACAGTTATGCTTACCTGTGAGAATGAAATGACAACACTCAGGTCGTGATTCTGAGGTTAGTACCACAGTATGGTGCAATGAAGTTTGCAATTAATACTTTTATTTATTTATTTGTTTATTTATTTATTATTATGACTGAGTGAAAATGTGCATTCCAATATAAATTTACGTGCCCACCTATATGTAGCTTCCACTGCTCTCCTTGCCCAGTGACCCCACACTATTCCTCTCTACTCAATGCTGTCTTTTATTTACAATCAGTATCCCCTGGGTAGTGCAAATGTTTTAACATGTTGAACTGCTGGCAGAAAAATTGATGGTTCGAGCCCACCCAGAGGTTTCTAAGAAGAAAGATCGGGAATTCCATTTCTAAAAACTCAGCCATTGAAAACTCCATGGAGCAGTCCTCCCCTGACACACATAGGGTCACCAGGAGTCAGAATCAGCTCAGTGGCAACCAGTGGTTGGTTTTTATCGTAACTTTCCGAAGGAATTGGGTTCGGGAGGGATTCCTGGACCCAGGGCCTGTTTAAGAAAAGGATCATTGACATAGGGTGCAAATATGAAATGAGAAAGCATTCTTGGCTATGAGCAAAGTAATGAGTTCTTATGCACCTGAACTCTCTTTACCAACAATCCCCCTGGGAATGCTTCTTGGATATGCTGCTGACCTCAGGAAAGGCGTTGATATCGGGGTTACAACCCAGCCTAGGGTGGAAAGGTTGAGCACGGAATGTATGCTTTATTCATGGCCTTCTTGTGGCCAACCCACTAACCCTCACTGTTCACTCTGTCCTTAGGGGGACTACCTGCAGGAGGGCCACTTTGGAGAAGAGACATTGACACCTTGTCAGAGCTAATCCATGGTACTTGAAGATAGGTTATCCGTGTTGCCTTCGCTTTATTTGTGACGAATCATACACGGTTCACCTATTTTTCAGTACCAAATCCCACCTTGGAGGGCTTCCTGGGGCAGAGCCCCACTTAAGGGCGGGACCTCGGTGTCATCTCCTCTCCAGGGTAAGCGAACGGACCGCTGACCACAGCTGACCACAGACCGTGTGCTTTCCTGATGCTGTGTGCCCCGGCCCACCAACCCTCATTATGGAACTGGTCCATGGCCATATTCCTGGACATGGTGCCAACTTGGAGAAGAAGTTAAGGCTCTTCTCAAGAGCCACCGTGTGGTACTTGAAGAGAGGTCTTCCATGATGCATTCATGTTATGTCTCAATGAATCATACATGTTTGACCTTTTTTTAAGTATCAAATTTAGCTGAAAACACCCTTGGGTGATGCCAACTGTAGGAACTAGATGTGTTACCCTACACACTTACATGGCTAGTTAACCTGAAATGGTTAACACTGCTTCCCATGGATGTCTCAACCACAGCCAGTCACCTGGGTGCCTCATCCAGCTCCAGGGTTGCTGCTTATCCATGATGCCAGTTTCCTTGGAGAAGTGACAGCGGTATTGTAGAGCCCATTATGTGTTTGACAGAAAGTTATTTGTGCTGCTCTCTATGTATAAAGAGTGCCCTGGAACTCTGTTTTTCTGTATCATGTCTCTCCCCAAGGGTCACCTTTCCTGGGAGTGATGTTGATTTCACTTAAGAGGCCTTGGGGCTTGTATCTCACGTCGAGAGTTGATCAGGTGTGGCTCAGACTACAGAGCGTGCGTTTTCCTGGAGATGTGTGCTGCTAGCATCCTGACTTCAGTATCCCTTTCATCCTAGGTCTCCTGTCTGGGATGTGTTGGAAGCAAGCACCATGGTCAGGTACTTGAATGGAGGTTGTCCATGGTGTGTTCATTTTATTTATGATGAGTATTACATGGCCAATCTCCTTTCAGTACTAAACTCTTCTGGAGAGAACTTCACAGAAGTTGCAGAGACCAGGAGTTTCCACAGCACTTACCTGGGGTAAAGAATGGGCCCTTCACCCCAAGAGATGTGTTTCCCATGTGCTGTATACCACTTGCACTCCATACCAGGCATTGCCAGGACGAAGTCATAGAGGTGACGCTGAGTTTTGCGGTAAGACCCTGGTTTTCTAGTCAAGGTTTCTGTCCCTTCCTTAAAGACTCATTTGTGAATATAACATGTTTGGTAAGCATCTTTTTAGGCATGAAATTGTCTTCTTGGAAATGGGTCACACATTAAGAAGACTTTGTGTCATCCCAACAGTTGGCCCAAATAGATGGCACACATACTTATTTCTGCTGTGTAGCTTTGTTAGTGCCTTCTCAGTATGCTAATCTTTGGGGGAAATCACTGGGCATCAAGGGCAACTCTGGGGAGCAGAGAGGTGATGGTGTCCTTGGCCATGAGAGTCCATGACATTTGAGCAGAGGTTTCCATGCATGCTTTGATTATCCTGGGTGTAAGGTAAGAACTACTAATAACATTTTTTTTTATTGGCCTTATTTTTGTACTGAGTGTTGTAACGTTAGGTGAGTTACTTAACCTTTACCCTTTCTGTGCCTCAGTTCCCTTCGTCTCCAAAATAGGGTTGGTAACAGTAGTTACCTCATGAGGTAGGAGCAGAAACTAGATACACATGCACTATGCTTACAACAGTATCTGGTGCATAGTGAAGTTGTATGACCATCGTGATTGATTAATGTTGTTAGAGACCTTTATTTATTGTCTGGGGACCCATCGGAATATGGACTCCCAGTGGGCAGAGTCTGTCTTTTGCCCGTCACTGCATCCCCAGGTGCATTAGGTGAGTGTTTGCTGAGTGAATGGACGGGTCAGTGGCAGTTCACCATCTCTTCTGTCTTTGAGGCCTCTTAGAAGGATCCGGGTGGCATAGTGGTTAAGTGCTGTTGCATTTGGTAACCAAAGAGTCAGTGGTTTGAATCCACCAGGCACTCTTGGAAACTCTGTGGAGCAGTTCTACTCTGTCCTATAGGGTTGCTATGATTTGGCATCTACTCAACAGCAGTGGATTTGGCTTTAATAGAAAGAAGAGTAAATGACGGGATGGTGGCTTGAGCCATGCACTCTACTCCTGCTTGCAGTGTAGGGACTGCCCTTGAAGAGCTGCCATCGGTGTCTAGGTCAGGGCCAGGAGTGACCAGAAAGTCCACAACATGTAAGGGATTTTATATGGCAGTTCTCATTGCCCTGCTGACTCCACCTCAGGACTGTTCTGGAGTTGATGTTCACTTTGGGAATTGGACTTCGGTGCTAGCATCCCTCTAGGGTAAGTGACCAGATGCTGACCCCAAGCATGGAACTAGTTTCTGATGCATGTGCTCCTTGTCCCCTACACCCAGACCCTGCAGAAAGAAGCCAGCTTGGGAGAGGGTTCACAGGGCCTTGAGAGCTGCCCATGGTACCATCCCCTGTCTCATAGTAAACTGCGTCCAAACCTGTTCTCCCATCCTGGAGACTCTTGGAGGTAGCATCTGCTTCTTGAAAGAGAGGTTGTGTCCGCACCAGTCTGGGGCAGCTGAGCAGAGAGTCTGCAGGTGAGGCCACCCTCGGTGAAGCAGTAGCTAGGTGGTGTCCTTGCCCCTGCTGTGTGTGATCCCCGAGCAGAAGCTGCTCTTGGTGAATTCACTTTATGTTGAATCACACAAAGGCAGCTTTTGTTTGAGTATCAAATACTACCTGGCATGGTTTCCAGGACTAAGTGACAAGCTCAGGGTCTATACCTGTCCTATAAACAAGCATGTGTGGCATAGACATGGATGTCTGCACCTCTCCGTGGGGTGAGAACACGAGGTTGATTCTTAGTGTGTAATTTGAGGTACGTGAGGGCGCCCATACCAAATCAGCTTCAGTTCTTACCTTGGACCCCTATTTCTACATCACCGTTTTGATCTCAAGAACATTCTGGCACCATCGTTGTTTTTCTCTGAAGAGTTTTGCCCTGTCATTAAATCAAGCACTGGCACTCCACCGTTTTACACTGCAGCCTCTCTTGCTGCCTTTCCCTCCCTTTTTTTGTCTCTGTTTTCCCCTTGTCTTCATTTCTTTCTGTCTGCTGCTCCTTCGCAAGATGCTGGTCTCAGTGAAGGACATCGAAGATGTGATAAAATATGAGCTCAAGAGACAGAAGGGCCTGTATGATCTGCAGACTACATCGGCATGAGACCGGAAAAACTGGATGATGCCCACCCACCGCCAGTGACTTCTCTGACAGGGACTGCATCATCGGGTTCCTGATGTAGGAGGACAAAAAGGGGTGTGCCGAACAGAACTCTATTAAATAAAGACAAGACTTGATGGTCCAACAGGCTGGATGGTCCTCTGAAGATGTGGTCCTCTGAAAACACTGTCCCCAGACTCTCTGTTAGCCCAGAACTGAAACCAGTCCTGAAGCCAACTCTTCAGACAAAGACTGGACTACACTGTAAGACATGAAATGATACAGGAGATGAGTGTGCTTATTGGCTTAAGTATATACGTGAGACTGACTGAGCAGCTCCTGTCCAAAGGCGAGATGAGAGGGTGGAGGGGGACAGGATGTGGCTGAACGGAGAGAGCAAGCACAGGATGGGAAGGCGGAGTGTGCTGTCACGAACAGCTAGAGTTGCGTAGTGGTATGTATGTGCAGTTTCGTATGGCAAATTGACTTGGATTGTAAACTTTCACTTAAAGCACAATAAAATATTTTTTTAAAAAAGTGTTCTCAGTTTTCTCATGGGCTATGCAATGAACAGAAGCTATCAGTATTTCATCCAATTTGTATTAAATAACTGGTACAAATAATCAACAGAAAATACAACTATAAACAGCTGAAATGGCACAGAATGAAATGTGTTCAGTTGACTACAGATTGGCAGAAGAATCTAGTTTTCCTGACAATGTTCCGTCTTCAGCATCTGACCTGGAGAAATAGAAGGTGACAGACATGACAGCCGCAAGAGGAAATTCAAAGTGGCAGCAGCTGTAAACAGCAGTACTGGCTGTGGACAGAAACACAGTGAGGAGTCAAATCTTCATTCACGTTTCTAAATGGAGAAGAATTGATCCTAATGAAAATAATTTCAGGAAAATAACAAGGGAAATAAAAGAAATGAAAACAGCTCAGCAACACAGTACAGAAAGCTAAATAGGGAATTGGATTAGCTTAATGGAATTTGCTCCAGAAAAGACTTTTTTTTTTTTTTATGAAAATCAATATTGGTACAATTCTCATAAAACTTGTTGAGTTCACATTTGGGGTGATGTTGGCAGGATCAAAAGAACCTAGGGTGCAAACACAGCAGTGTTCTGTATGTAGCTGATCTCTTTTTTTTGGTCCCAAATCTTTTCGGAGGGTTTCTTGGGCACTCATGATGTCTTCATAGGTGACACACTGGTAAAGGGTCCTTGCTGGGGATGCAGGTGTATGTGGTCACCAGGGCATGAGCCGTATTGGTGACGTGTCAGCTGGTCCTGGCTCTCTCAGCATCCCCTCCATCTCCATGTGACTGGCCTGGGCGAGGTGCTAATCTTAGAGGTAGAACAGACATTCCGAGGTCAGCAGGGGTCAGGACCTTGCTGTCACACTCCAAGTTGAGGCCTTCCTAGACTTTGGTGTTGGCACCTTGCAAGGTTCCATGCTGACCCCAGGACACACTCCTCATCAGTGTCGACTGCCACTTGGTCATGGAGGCTGAGTCTTGTCTGGGAGGCCATCCTAAAGTTGGTGCTACCATTTGGGAGCTGGGATTGCTTCTGGGGTCAAAACTATTGCTTAAGATGTAACAAGAGGTTGTTCTCTGCTGAGGGGCCTTACTGGTGTTCACCTTTGCATGGAGGATCTCTTTGCAGGCCAGTCCTTGCCTTGGAGGATTCCAGAAGCACTGCCACCATCTGAGGTGGTCAGCAGCTAGAGCCCTGTCTGGGGTAGGTGCGTGGGGGCAGGCCACACAATGTGCCCCGAATGTAGAGATGATGTATCTTATCCGGCCCTTCCTGTGAGCACTCCAAGAGGGAACGCCAGCTTTGGGAAATCCTTTGACAGCAGGTCAGTACCCATGGTACGTGAGGAGAGACTGTGTATGCTGTTTTCTTTCTGATGACAGGTACTTGTGGCTGACCTCACTCCCTGGCTGTGACAAGACTTGGAGGGCCTTCAGATCTCATGCCAATGTCAGGAAAAGGATTCTGCTGTCGGTCCCACTCCAAAGTTCTCAAAATGGGTGGTGGGCACAGAATCCGGACTCTGCTTGTGGCACATGTCACCAGGCCCGTGGACCTTCGCCAGCCAGTGCACAGTTCGGGGCGTGTTTCGGATGGGATACTAACTTTGGGGGGTGGTCTTGACACGGGAGTGGTTCTGTATATTTTTTAAGGGTGGGCGTCTCTGTATTTTTCCTTTATTTGGTACTAATTTTGTGGGGTGGTCTTGACATGGGAGCTGTTCTGTATTTTTTTGAAGGGAGGCCATCTCTGTATTTTTCCTTTGAGGGAATTTTGCTTGCTTAACTTATGAGGCTAATCATGTGGTCAATTCATTTTTAGCATTATATCACTCTGTGGAAGCTTCTTGGGTGGGGGCATGGGTGGGACTAGAGGCACGTGTGGGGGCGGCAGCAGGGAAGCTCGGGGAGGTGTCCCGCTGACTTCCTCCTAGAGGGAGCTTGTTGCTTCAGGTGGGCCCTGAGGCCCAGGGTGAAGAGCTGAGCACGAGCAGGGATCTGTCCTTGCCGACTCTCCTCCAGGGTCTGCCTCGCTTTGGGGTGGCTCCCCTGTGAGGATGGCTTGGCACGAAGAAATTTGCACAGTGTGTGTGGCCCTTGTATTAAGGACCCTGCTTGGTCACTCTCCTGTCCGTATCAGATCCACCTGGAACTCGTGCTCCGCTCGTGGGAAGGGGCTGTGGATCTGGCCAATGGCACAGTTAACTTCGGCAATAGTGGGTTTCTGGGAAGTGTAATGTTCAGATTCCCGACTTCAAGCTGACTGGGGGCCTCTGGAAGCACCGCACCGGAAGCTGAAGACAAGCATCGGCGCTTCTCTGTGGTACTCGGGGAGAGGTTACCCGAGCAACTTTGCATCTGGACGACGAATGTTGCTCGGTGAACCCCTTCTCGGTATCAAATTCCATCACGGAGGCCATCCTGAAGGCTGTGGCACTAGGGGAGGACGCCGCCGTCACACCGCTCTGGGGCGTGGGGATGGATGGTCGACCAGTTGGAAAGTAATTGTTTATAATGTACTTCACCTGGTCCACTAGCCGTCTGCGCCCACTGCAGCGTGCAGCCCGTGGCCCTGCCGCCCCGGGGAAGCCGGGTGCTTCTCAGCTCAGCGCCTTTCCTGGTACCTGAAGGGAGATCGACCGTGTTATATTCGCTTTCTTGACTCGAATAATACATGGTTGATCTTTTCTCAGTATCAAATCTCACCTGGCGGGGCTGTTGGAGATGCAGCCATTGTTGGGGTGGGGGTTGGGGCAGGGGCAGAGGTGGGGATGGGGTGGAGGTTAAGTTGGGGTGGGGGTCAGGGTGTGGGACAAGTACCGCTCCCTCGCCTGCCCCTGTGTCTTCTCACCTTTGGTGTCCTTCTGTTCTCAGGCCAGCCTTCCAGAGGGCCCTGCGGTACGGGCGCAGCGGCTGTGGTCTTGGGTTGGAGTCACGTTGGGTTCTTGAGGAGAGGCTGTCTGTGATGAGTTCGCTTTATCAATGACGAATATAACACAGATGGCCTGTTCTCAGTACCTCCTACCACTTGGGACATGTAGGGCACCTCGCTGACATGGGGGTCAGGCCCCAGGCTGGCCCCTCCCCAGGGTATGTGACTGCATGGCTCTGCTGTGCCTGTGCCACCCCTCCCCATGACCCCTGGCTTTGGATTCATCTTGGGGACTTCCTGATGGGTGCACCAACTTCAGAGAAGACTCTGGGGTTTGCTAAGAGATGGGCAGTGGCTGGTGGCTTTCCTGCCACTAAAGCCACGGAGGCCGAGAACTCTCTGGAGCCAGTTTTGGTTGGGATGGGTGCCTGGCCATCTCTGGGCTGCTCAGTAGAGGGCCGACCAGTTTCATGCCCTGCACCTGGGATGTGTGTCCTCAGCTGCCGTCGTTGCCATGCCAGCCCCCGAATGGGGAAAGCTCCCAGGACGAGGCTGCCGTTGTTGGGAGGAGCCGGGTCCTGCGTGCTGCGTGCTGCGTGTGGTGTTGAGGAGAGGTTGCCCGTGCGCGTTCGCATTTCTCATGATGCACAATACACGGTCGACCTCTCTTCAGCGTCAGCTCCCGCCTTGCATGCCGCCTGCGCTGGCCAGCGTCTGGGGTGGACCCCGTGCATGGCTGATGGCCGAGCATGCGCCTGACGTGGCCACCTGCCTCTTGGGTCCCTGTGGAGGCTGGGGTGCCGTCCCTGAGGAAGAAGTCTCCTCCCTGGACTCAGTGCTGCTTCGTGGTCCCTGGAACAGGTTGCCTGTGAGGTGTTCACTTTCTATATGATGAATATTATACAGTCAACCTCTTTCCGGTATCGAATCCCACCTGGGACAACTTCCGCACTGTGATGCCAACTCCAGGGGAGTGGAAGCCCATCCGGTGGTTGAATTGGGGGGCTTTGTGTAAGATCGGTTTCTCCTGCTCTGTGAATGTCTCGCCACCCTTGCCTCCACCCACCCCGGATTGCTTTTCCCGCAGTGTCCCTGGTCTCTTCCACAATACTTCAGCTGTTACCACTGCTGGACAGGGCTTGATCTTTACCGACTGGTCATTATTTCATATTTGTAACCCCCTCCCACCCTTCCCCTTGAGTTCTGGGTGGCACAAATGATTTAACACACTCGGCTGCTAACCAAATTCTGGAGAGATTTGGTTCTATGTAGAGGTGCCTCAGAAGTAAGTCCTGGCAGTCTGCTGCCCAAACACCAGCCACTGGAAACCCTATAGAGCGCAGTTCCACTCTGACACAGTTAGGGTTGCTCGGAGTTGGAATTAATTCTGTGGCACCTGGTCCCTGGTCACTCTTCCACCAGGCATGTTGGCAGACTGTGGTCAGTTTACCACATAGACCTTATTTTCTGCCAACCTGGAGGCTTCCTGACTTTTCTCCAGAAAGCAGCTGCCCACAATGGGTGGTGGGAAGGATCAGGGGCTGTTAGGAAGGTGCCTCTGAGAGCTAAGGTAGCTGCCATCCTTTAGTGATCTCTCGGGCTTCAGGAAGCACCTCACATGATCTGCAGCACACCCATGAACGTGAGCACGTCACTGTCCTGGCCATCTCTCCTCTGGGTGCCTTCCCCTTATGGGCTTCCAGGAGGGGGATAGCAGGTGCCCAGCATCGCAGAGACCAGGGTGGCCTTATAATGGAACTGCCATCCACCAGGCCACCCATGTCCTGCAGATTCCCCTCCTCCCTGCTCTCCAGCCCTCTGCCACACCCTTGCTGGGTAGGGAGCCACACTCTCTGGGCAAGGCCACTGTGCAGGTTTCCACAAGCACCCCCAGTGTCCCTTTGCTCTGTCTGGAAGACCTTCTGGGTGCCATCGGAACACCTCAATACTCTGCTTAGAGCCCCCCTGGGCCCCACTGTGCTCAGGCTCAGCTTCAAGTGTTGCTGAGCACCCTGAGACCCCTAGACTGGCCAGCATGCTCCCTGAGCCCCTCCGCCAGCCACAGAGTCCCAGGCAGCCCCTCAGTGGAGCCTGCCCCTCTGCTCCCATCCGAGGGGTGCTGGGTCCAGCCCATGCCCCGCCCACCCCCCTCTCAAAGCACATGGCACTATCTCTGGCTGGCCTCCAAGACTGACCCCTTTCTAGAGAAAGGTTCAGGGTTCCTGAAGGGATGGAATGTCCCTTTCTCAGCAAGGCTGCCCCTGGTCTCCTGACACAGCTGTCCAGCCCCTGCGTCCCCCTACTGCCCCTGCCTGTTGCTCTGTGACTGTTCTCAGCTGACTGCTTGTTACCATGATCCCATGTCACTGTTGACTTCTCTCTCCATCCTAGGCTGTAAGATTTCTCAGGTCAGGGATTTTTATTTATTTTTTTAAACCTTGGCCATAGTGAATCTCTAGTCCATAGTGGAATTTGTTGATTGACTAAGAGACCCCAGGAGTGAGGAGCGGGTCAGGCTAAGCCTCAGGAAAGCACAGGGTGCACGATGAAGCCGTTGAATGCATGCCCGGATATGGTAATGAACTTCCAGTAAGTGCTCACGTTTGTCCAAAGCTGCTTGATTTTACAGTATTTTTCTCCCCTATAGTTTGTCCTTTGAGAGCTGAGGCTCACAGCTGCAGGGACAGGTCTGTGCTCTTCCCTCCGCTTTCCGGAGGAGCCACTGAGGCCCTGAGAGAAGTAAGAAGGCCACCTGATTCCACCGCACAGACGCCCGTTCAGCATGGCCCGGTGTTCCAGCACACCCTGTTGCTCAGAGCTGGGACACTCTCGGGAGCTCTGTTGGCACCAGGCTGGATCGCTGGGTCACGGCTCATATTTTATGCATGGAACAGACTAAATGGGAACATTTGGAGATGAAAATTGCTACTAATGAGTTCGCACATCTTCAGAATATATTAAGCGTGCAGGGTGGGAGGGGGCCCCATTAGCCTCGTTCAGTGACTGCCGTGTAACCGTCCCCATACCACAGGGTGAAAGCATGGCCACCCAGTGAGGCTCCAGGCTGCCCTGGGGAAATGGGTGCACAACCCATCCCTGGAGACTTATGCACCAGACAAAATGTCAGCCAGGCCACCAGGCGTTCGGCAGGGTGCATGTTCCAAACTCATTTTAGACCCAGAGATGATGACCCCATGCTGCTTGGTGCAGAATCTCATTAAAAGCCAAATTATTGCTTAATCTATTGTTTGAGGAGAAAAGAAAATAAACAAAAGGCCTCTCTCATCTGACAATCCAAACGAAAATGTCCATCCCACATTGTGGCCAGGAGTGGAAGCTGCCCAGGACCCCCATGAGCCCCAGGGTCAGTGATGCGGGCTTGTTTCCAAGATGGCACGTGAGCTTGGCTGGTCCAGCGTGCGTGATGCGCCTCCCTGGGCAGAGTCTCCAGTCTCTCCCCATGACGCAGCCTGAAGATGATCCCAGCAGAGCTCTTTCTAAATGCTGGGAACTCTGAACAAACTGGGCCTTGGAAAGACATCTGCCCCTATCGCTTTAAAGGGAGATACAAAGAAGACTGACGACCGTGAACGAAAGCAGATTGCTATGTCTTTCTCCCAAGGAGCAGTTGGTGGGCTTGAACTGTTGACTCTTCAGTTGGCAGCCAGACACTAAAGCACTGTGCCATGAAGTCTCCCTTTAGTACAGAACCCCAAAATGTCCGGGCTAGGTAGGACCCCTCAGGTCATCCTCCTCTTTTCCCACCCCTCTGCTGATCCTCTTACAGATAACAAAACAGGTCCCTAGAGGGTAGGATTCTTTGCTGTATTTTATTTTTTTCCCTAAGGGCCATCTCAAACTTGACTCTTTAGAGCCAAGACACACTTCTGATGAATAAGCCATTTCCTTTTTCATAAAATTGAGGAGGCACAGTACCTGTAGGGTAGCAGAAACCCCAAGCCAACGCCAGTATCCCAATACCCAAGTTGGGGTGGGTGGGGGATGCTGCCTTAAGGCAGGGCTTCCAGAAGACAGGGTCCTGATGCAGCGCCCATTCCTAGTAGGTGTGTGACTGCACCCTTTGATCAAATCTGCGTACAGGCACCTGCACCAGGTAGGTGTTCAGCAGGTGTGGTGGTACTGAATCTGCTGTCTCTCTCTCACCAGGAGGAAGCTCAGATGAGGCACTTGAGGGCGTTTGTGGAATGTGTAAGTTAGAGAGCTCTTGGAGGGACTGAGATTGCTGGGACGTGAAGAAGGAGCTGGGAAGCTGGACATCAATCTTCACTAAGTGCTATCAGATGCTGCAGTCAAGGCTGCTGAAGAGGCCCTGTGGAGGCTACAGAGCCATTTCTCAAGACCAGGGACTGGCCACAGGATCACGGGGGAAGGTGTGTCACAGCCTCATTTATCATTTTCCCATTATGCTGCTGATGTGGGAAGGAGCGGGCGCATCTCCCACACATGCAGTCTTTCAGCTTGCCCATTGGCACCACCCACCCTGTAAGGAGCTTCTGGAGGCTGGGTGTTAGGAGTGAGGCTACTTCTGAGGAAGGGTAGCTTGGGTGGGTGAACTGGCAGCTGCAGGGGCCGAAGCCCTGGCACAGGTGGCAGGAGAGACCCATCATGACCATTTTCTGGGCAAGACCTTAGTGCTCTCCAGCTTGTGGATCCCATATAGGAACACTGTCTAGGTGTTGTCGGGATGCTGCTGGACATCTCAAAGCCCGCGCTGCCCCTGCTGTGGGCTGCTCACTTCCTGTACTTGGTGCTGTGGCTACCTTGTTCTTCCTGCGTGCCTTTGATCAGGCTGTAGCCTCTACCTGGCTGCTCTTCCCTTTGCAGCCTCTAAGGTCCTGTCCCAATGCTACCTCCTGCAAGAAGCTTTCCTTAATCAACATGTCCCATGCTACTCCACCACAGACCCTCCCATACAGTTAGATATTCATTAGTCTGATTCTTTGATAATGAGCCTGACCCAGGAGGTGCATCTTGGGTCTGGTGAGTACCAATGAAGGACCATGAGTTACCTCCCTTTGGGCAGTGGGATAGAGGTGGGGCTTTCCCAGGCTACACCCAATTGCCTAAGGAAGACAGTACCAAGCTGGGTACTGTGGTCTGAGCAGAGATCATGGCCTCCTTATGTAGTCTAGTGCCCCCTGTTGAGTGAATGGATGAAAGAGCCTCTTGACTCCTGCTGGAGCTCCTCCACACCACACATGGCATTCCTGGATGGGGAGAAGGGTGTGAACCCCAAAAGGCAGTGCCTCCGGGTGAGGAAGATGTGGCCAGGTGAGCCCCTGGATAGTAGGACAAAATGCCCTGTCTTCCGGGATCTCAGAGAGCAAAGGCCCAGGTTCTCTATGGGGTGAGATGTGCTAGAGAAGGTGCACAGAGTCTGGGGTAGTGGGAAACCTTCCAGAACCTTCCTTCCCACCATCTGTGATATCTTCATTTTCTCTAACACTCAAAAATAGATGTTTCTGTTGTGCTCTCTTGTTGGCAGGGGAGCGGCAGGGCCTGCCAAGGCCTGGGGAGCCGCCAGCCCCTGAGTTTTACTGTACAAACAGTTGGGGGGGTGTCTCTGTTAACTTGAAATCCCCTGATCAGTAAACATGCCAATTTAAAGTGCAATTAACTCAGGCCGGAAAAAATTCAGATTTGGACTGCTTTTCACAGTTGAGGTTGCTTTTCTTTTATTTATTTTTCTCTTTTCGGGTGTGGTGGTGTCTGTGGCAGGTTGGAGCCAGGAAAAAGAGATGGGGGGACTAGGTGGGGAGGGGGTGTAGTGGGAGGGGGCCAGGGAAGCAGCTGGAAGAAATAGAAGCAAAAGAGGAGGCTGACACTGGCGGTCAGGCCCTGGCGTGGGGGGAGGCAGAGGATGTCATTATCTACCCCTGTCCTGGGTACGGGGACGATGCCCATACCACAGATAGGGAGAAGGGGGTTGGTCTCAGACCACTCAGTGACTGAACAGTTGTGAGAAGCTGTTGAGAGACCCCAAGAAAATAGCCAGGCTTGTTCAGTGAATTCTGGTTCCTTGTACCTGACTCTCCTCCCTTGCTTCCTCAGGTCCCCACACCTGCGGGAGCCTGTTTTCTCTGAACCACCTGCTGAGCCAGGAGTGCCTCCCAGCATCCAGCCTCCTATCATTTCCTCCTCCAAACTCCAGTTCTGCTTTAAACAACTGCAAAATGCCCCCGTTCTCCGAGAAAACCAGCCCACCCTAAACCCCTCAACCCTCCGGATTCGTCTCCCCACCTCCTGGAGAAGACAGAGGGGCCTGAAGGTTCAGAAGCCCCCACACCACACTTTGAAGGACAGTGATTGAGCATGAGGGGGCACACCCCTCCGGGACAGCCATGGCTTTAGCTGTGAACCGAGGACTCTTTGTGGGGGATGGAAGGAACAGTGTGGGGACATCACGTGAAAGACAAGAACAAGTGCCATCAGATGCCTCTGTCCCAGCCTGACAGTGATGGGGACAAGACCCTGGGGAGGGGACTGTGGAGGTGTTTCTGCTCATCAAACAGTCCTGGTACTGTCAGACAGTCTGAACAATAAATGTGCATCATGAAAACCTAACTGTTGATCTGTGTACGTGTGTTCCCAGCCCACCGGAGGGTTGTTAAATGGGAAGTTTAATAGGAAGCGCTTTCCTGCCACCTGCCTTCTGGGGGGCTTTTCAGAATGTCATGGGCCTGGGTCCCACCACTGGGCAGGGGCATCCCGAGAAGTCAGGGCTCCCTCTCGGTCTCCCCTCCCCCCGTGGTAGCGCACATCCAGAGGGCTGCCTGATTGGGAGAAAACTCACTGACTCCCCGCAGCCCAGCCTGCCTCTCAGACCCAGCCCGGGGCTGCCTGTCCTGACGCGCGCCCCCGCCCCCGTCCCCACACCCCCACAGGGCAGAGGCCAGGCTGGGGCCCACGCAGCGCCACCAGCTCGGTCACGACGCAGCCGGCTGACTCACCCGGGCTGAGCAGGAGCCGCGTAAATTACGTAATTACCTGTGAAACCTGCCGCCCAGAGCCTAGACAGCGGGAAGGACACGCGCTGCCCGCCCGCTAGTGACTCACCATGCCATGTTCCCCAGAGCCACTCGCCCACGTTCAGAATCAAGGGAGGGGGAGGCATTGCCCCCAGCTTTGGAGCCGGCATCCTTGATGAAGAGTTTGGGTGGGGGTCAACCAACCTCCCTCCGAAGTCTCCCCACTACATTTTGGACTGCCTCCCTGTGAAGAGGAAACTGGGGCCCAGAGAGGCTGTTCATGGCCCGTCTGCGGCTCAGCAAGAAGAGATGATGTCACCCTTCAGGACCAGCGCTGCTGCAGCAGCCTCTAAACTCAGACCTCTCACCCTGGGCTTCTGTCTCCAGTGCTTTCTCTGGTGTCCCCTTTGTGTGGGCAAACTCCCCTTTTGAAAACAAACTTCAAGGCTTAAGGGGATCTTTCCAGTGTCAACACTAGTGGGAAGCCCTGGAAAAGCAGGATCTGGTGGGTACAGATGCAGTGCCTAAGGGCCTGGGTTCAAATCCTGACTTTGCCACCTACTGGCTCAGCTTCACAGCTCTGAGCCTCAGTTTCTTCATCTACAAAATGGACCCAGTACCCCTCACTTGCCAGACCATGAGGTCGAAATGAATTATGAATGTGTATACACTGCTCTGCACAATGCCTGAGTGAGTTTAGGGTATCATAAAACCAAAAACCTCAAAAGCCCCTCACTGTCCCCCTGAATCCATTCCAGAAGAGTCTGAAATCCCATACATCTGCAGCAGGGCCTCCCCTGGCCTGGGGGCTGCTCTGCCACTAGCTTCAGTGTCCAGGGGCTGTGTCCTTCTAATCTGTTCCCAGTCTCGATGCCTTGCCCCTAAATAGAACCCTGAGGAGCAATAAAAACATGCTACTCTTAATCTGGAAAGTTCTGTAGCTCGTGGCTTCCGTGGGCTCACTCACTGTCGCCAGCTGCTTTGCCTCTTGCGTGCTTCTGGGAGGCAGGTGATCAATGTTCAGACCCCAACATCCGGGTCCTGGCCAACGCCCTCAGGGGCACGTCACTCCCCCCGACCCTGACCTCAGTTCTAAGTTAGGGAGCAAGTGCTTCTGAGGGGCACCACTGGGTAGTGTCAGTCCTGGGGTCTGCTTGAGTTGTCTCCTGGAGGGGTGGGGGTATATCGGTGTGAATGAGGTGGTCCCCAAGGCACAGCCACCTTTCTACCCTACAAGCCAAGTGTCAACTCAACCCATAAGCCCACCCTTCACATACGTACCCTCACGGAAATCTGCTGAGAGCTGGCCTCCTGGGAAGAGCACAGGGTGGTCCCCTTCCTGCACAACCACAGTCCCCTCCTGTGTGCACCCACTCTGCCACCAGCCCAGACCAGAGATGGCCCTGGTGAAGAGCACAGGTCTGGATACAGTCTTGTCTGAGAGTCTGGCACCCCATGAGTCACCTGCTTGTGCTGGGACTCAGTTTTCTCATCTGTAAAATGGATGTAATGGGATTCCAGTATGTGTTGACCTGAGGGAGGGGTTCTTACTGCTCCTCGGGTCCTGGGCTGTGGAGGTAGAGTAAGAGGGGTGGCCTGCAGAATGCCTGGTGGGGAGGGTCTGGAAGTGGAGCTTCAAAGCAGGAGTCAAAGGTTGAGAGCTGGAGGAAAAGACCAGAACTCAGCACGGAGTCTAGCTACGGAGAGGAGGCAAACAAGTTAAAGAAAGAATGAAGGTGTGCTGGTCTCAGGTTCCTTAGATGCATCTTATACAAATGGGCTCAGGTCAGAGGGAGAACAGACCACCGTACTTGTGGGGAGGCTGTGTGCTCCCCTTCTTTCTTACAGGGTAAGAAGGGGTGGGCAGCATCAGGGAGGGGTCAGGGGTAGTTCTAGGGTGCAGAGGCCCTCTAGGTCCCCAGGAAGTGAGGTCCTCCATCCCGCTTCCCTTTGAAGTCTAGATAGGGCTCTCCTTGCTGTCCCCCGAGCTGTCATTTTCTGGGGCACTTCCACGAGCTCAGGAGGGGGTCCTAGCCCTGCACTTGGGGCCAGCCAGTGGAGCATAGCACCTAGAGATGGGGCACCTGACTGGTCTCCCAGAAGAACCCCAAAGCCACAGGGCTCCAAACGGCCCTGACCCACGTGCGCACAGACAGGGGGATTCCCCAAAGCAGCGTGCTATAACTGTCCCCATTTCTCGCTGAAGTCCTCCCCGGTCCTGAATCCTCCCAAGGCTGAGATGGCAGCAGAGGCAGGATCAGCCGGGGGACTCCCAGCCTTCCCAGGCTCCTGTCCACTTTGTGACCCACTGTTGCCGCTGAGTGATTCTGGCTCACGCAGGCATCACGCACGCTAAGTAGAACCGCTTTATTGGGTTTCCAGGCTGCGACGTTTGGGAAGCAGACCATCAGGCCTGTCTTGCGAAGTGCTTCTGGGTATGTTTCAGTTACCAGTCTTATGGCTAGTAGTCAAGGACTTAACTGTGTGTGCCACCCAGGCACCATGGTAGCATGTCACCGGACGTCATGGACCTCTAGTTCCTATCAGCGTTTCACTGGTTCCACTGCAGCTTAGCAAGGGATTGCAGACCTCGTCCCACCACGGCTCTGGACCAGGGCCCGCAGTGGAGGGCCCGACCAGACTAGTGGGGACCTCAGCAGCCTTGGCTCGGCTGGCTCAGAGGGTGCTGCTCTCAGAAACGGGAAGAAGGGCTGTGAGTCAGCACCCCACTAGGGTGAGGACTTCAGATGCTGGGGGCACGCGTGTTTATCGCGTACCTCTAACAGCACCCTGTCTGGTTTTCAGTTCAAGCCAGTGAAGACCCTGCAGATGGAGGTTCCCAAGTAAGGCAGGGGCAGGGTCCTCGGGAGTGGGAGAGGTTGACATAGGGCAGACCAGGACCCGCATGGCGGCCTCAGGGAGCACAGGTGCCAGGCAAGCTGAAGGCCTCCACCTGGACCACTACACCTCCTCCCTCCAGGGCCACATGACCCTCCCACTCACCTGGCCCCTATCTGCTCCCTTGGGGGTCTCTGGGAGGAGGGACGTTATAACCCAGGTGGGTGGGGTCAGGGCTGTGAGGGTGTGGGGGTCCTGGGGAGTGGTTCTAAGCAGTCCTGGAGGCGTGGGTCACTGGAACCAGGACGGATCATTGTAGGAGGAGAGAAACTGAAGGTGGGGGAGGCACAAGGAGGGAGGAGGCTGGAGGGAGAGGCCGGGGGTCCCGGAGCTCCTGCCCTGTAACCTCAGACTAAGACTCAGCCTTTGTTCTCTCTGCTTCACGAAGAAGAAAAGTTGGTACTTTTCGGGGAGGGGGTGGAATAAGAACAAAGCCCCCTCCCCTGGAGCCGAAGGAGGCTCAGCAGAATTATCCAGAATGAGGCGGCTGGTTACTAATGGGCCTGGGGAAATGGGATACATTTAGCCGTTGTTTTTCAGCTCAGAGCTATTGAATAAATGAAGTTCGTGCCGACCAAGTCTCTGACTCACAGCCTGCTCCCGTGGGCAGCAAGGGGCTGGGGGCGGGGGCGCTGCAGCCGGGAAAGGGCAAAGGGGGTGCTTGGAGGAGGGGGGCACAGAGCCAAACTTTCCAGGCCCTGGGGGGCCTGTGGGGGCTGCGGTGTGGGTGGGTGGGGCTGCGGTGTGCACAAGGGGGCTGCAGAGTGGGCCTTGCTTGGCACTGTGGGTGGGAGCAAGGGAAGGAGCAAGGGAGGTAGGATGCTCAGAGGCGGGGGAACTTGCCCATGCCTGGGTGCAGGGGGTCTGTAGGGGAGGTGAGGAGAGGGAGCAGCTTCAGATTTGACCTTAGCCTGCCCTGGAGCTGGCAGGGTGTGTGTGGCAGAGCTTGACCTTGTCCTTGTGGGGGCAGCTCTGAGGGACCATGTGTGCACTACCTCAGCTGTCATTAGGGGCTTGTCCCAGTGGGGGTGGGGCCACTACCGGTTACTTAGGGAGGGTAAAGAGAGTGCCTGACCTCGGCAGTCCCTCCTCCCCACAGAGGAAGGATGGTATTGGGGGCATGGAATCCCCAGATGTACCGGCAACTGCTGAACAGGTGGAGGGTCTGTGCTGGGAGAGTTCAGGCTGGCAGAGCCCCCGCTCAGCTCCAGGGTGGGTCCCCACAGGCTGGGGGACGGAGAAAACCAAGCCCTCTCCAATGCTCCAGTACTGTAGAGGGTGGAAGAGCCTGGAACATCAGCCCAGAACTGAGACAGCCAGGGACAGCAGAAGGTGACTGTCACATTTGCCATGGTGGGGGTGGAGGCAGAAGACCCCTCCAGAGACCCCCGTAGTTGAACCAGTCCGGCTTACTGGTCTTTGCATGGAGGAAGAATATACATGCTCTGGGGCCACTTCAGTAGGAGCGTTAGAAAGAGCCTATGATCAGATTTGGACCTTGATTAGGTAGCTTGAGGGAGGTCTAGGGACTGGCTACGAAGAGCCCTGTAGTACAGTGGTTAAGCACTCAGCTGTCAACCAAAAGATTGGCAGTTAAAATCCAGCAGACGTTCTACGGCAGAAAGATGTGGCAGTCTGATTCCATAAACATCACAGCCCAGGAAACCCTGCGGGGCAGCTCTGCTCTGTCCCGTAGGGTCGCCATGAGTCAAACGGACTCTGCAGCAGTGAGTTTGGTTTGGGGATTTGGCTCTAGGGACTCTGAATGGATTTGGGCTTTGATTGGGTGGTTTGGGGGAGGGTCTAGGGAAGCAGAGTTCTGCTCTAGATTGGATGCTTATTGGGGTCGTGTCTAGATGAGGAGGGGCCTCGATAAATCCTATCTCTAAGTAGGCCGACTAGGGTAAGGATGAAGCTGTGATTGGCTGAGGAGCGGCAGGCTCTCATGTCAGCTTGGGGGGCTGGCATTTTGCAGGTGGCACCGTGACCTTGTTTCAGTCTGTGCTCAGACATCCTGGGGAAGTGGATTGCTGCTTCTCATGCTGAGCTGCTCTTGGAATCACTAGCTCGGTGAGTAGGAGGTTCCCATGGCCCAGTTGTAAGCAAGGCCAGCTTCCGTGCCAAGGACCACGTTGACGTGGGACCTGACTGGATCCTTGTCACAGCTCTCGGGTAACCAAAAACCTAACCCGATGCCCTTGAGTCAGGTAGAACTCATAGTGACCCTACAGGACAGAGGAGAACTGCCCCACAGGGGTTTCCAAGGAGCAGCTGGTGGATTCGAACTGCCAACCTTTTGGTTAGCTGCTGAGCTCTTCATCACTGTATCAACAGGGCTCCAGCATCCTGGCGGATGTTATTTATTATCCATTCTTTACTGATGACCAAATGGAAATCAGAGAGGTTGAATAACTTTCCCCAGTCACAGAACTGCAAAGTGGCAATGCAGGATTTGAACTCAGTTCCCCTGGCTGCAGAGTCTGTGCTCGCTCTTGGGGATGCGGCTTCTCAGCCCGCCAAGAGGATGAGGTGACCTGGGGTGAGTCACGGTGGCCCTGGGGGTCCCCTGACTCAGCCCAGGCGCTGGGTTGCTAGGGAATGGGGAGCATGAATGTGTGACAGAGTACAAGCTAGGACTTGAGATGTAGGGACTGAATAATGACCCGCCAAGATGCCCATGACCTCCTCCCCAGAACTTGTGAATATGTCAATTACGTGGCCGAAAGGATTTTCCAGATGCGATTAAATTAAGGACTTTGAGATGAGGAGATTATCCCTGATTATCCGGATGGAGTGTTGTTAGAGGTAGGTAGGAGGCTCAAAGTCAGCGAAAGAAAGATGCCGGGACCAAGCCGAAATTTAAGGGGGGCAGAGACGGCGGCCAAGTATGGAGCCAAGAATGCAGGCGCCCTCTAGAGGCAGCAAAAGGCAAGGAGACAGATTCTTCCCTGGAGCCCACAGAAGGAACTCATCGCTAACTGATTTCAGCTCGGGGAGACCTATTACGTGCTACATCTGCTAATCAAAAGGTGGGCAGTTCGAATCCACCAAGCGTGGCGTGCAAACTCTATGGGGCAGTTCTACTCTGACCTACAAGGTCGTTTACAAATCGCAATTGACTTGGTGGCAGTGGTTTTTTTTTTTTTTTTTTTTGGTGGTGGCAGTGGGAAGCCTGGTACTGCAGTGGTTAAGGGCTGCCTCTGCCGACCGAGTTGGATCCGACTCGACGGCACTTGGCTGGCTTGGCTCTGCTGACAGGGTTTGGCTGTTCAAATCCACCAGGTGCCCCTTGGAAACTGTATGAGGCAGTTCTACTCTGTCCTATAGGGTCGTTTATGAATTGGAATTGACTCGATGGCAGTGGGTTTGGTATTCGGTAACCAAAGGGCTGACAGTTCGAATCCACCACCTGCTCCTTGGAAACCCTATGAGAAACCCTAATGTCTCTTACAAGGTTGCTAAGGGTTGGAATTGTTTTTTTTTTTTGTTTTTTGTTTTTTTTTTTTTTTTTGGTGGCACAATGGCTGGGAGCTCAGGTGCTTATCCAAGACTGGAAACTGAACTGTTTCCCTCCTTCTCATAGGGCTGGAGGTGACTTGACAGCCAAGGGTCGGGTTGGTTGGTTTGTTTGTTTTTTTGAGACCCACTTCGGACTTCTGACCCCCGGAACTGTGCAAGTGGGTGTTGTCTTAAGCCACCATGTTTGTGGTCATTTGGGACAGCATCGCGAGGGAGTGCCTACACCAGAGTTCAGATCCATGGAGCCACTCCGGGCTCCTCCTCCCCACTGAACCTCCCGTGTTGCCTGGCCCCAGACCGGGATGGGAAGGCCTTCCTGCCCTGTGGTCCCTACCACTCATAGCCATGACTGCTGGGCGGCTAGGGTTACAGGATGGGCAGTGCAAGTTGAAGCCCTGGGGTCACCCCTGAAGAAGTGAGATGACAGCAGCAGTGATGGACCTGGTCACTGACTCCCCCGGTGCCCCGCGCTGGGGGCTGTCCTCTCTGGTCTGCCCCTCCTCACCACTGTCCTGAGGGGTAGGCACTGCAGTCCAACCCCTGTCCAAAAGCTTCTCCCAACCACCGAGGGGGCACCCAGCAGGCATACCTCCTGCCTCATTGGAAAGTCCTGATACATGTTTGAGCTGTGTGCTTAAGCATGACTCTGTGTGCGGACTTCTGCTTGTGATTATATGTCCTCACCTGCAGATACAGGTGAAACTTCATGTCCCCTGAACTTCTATTGAAACCCTAGTCCCTGGGACCTTGTTTGGAAATAAGGTCTTTGCAGATGTCAGAGTTCACATGAGGTCACACCAGCGCAGGGTGGGCCCTAATCCAGTCTGAAAGGTGCCCTTATAAATGTGCAACACAGCCACTGACAGAGAAAAGATCACCATGTGGCAATGAATTATACTGCGGCTGCAAGCCAAGGTATGCCTGTGGCCACCTGAAGCTGGGAGCCAAAGATAGATCTCTTAGACAGAGACCCTGGAAAGAGCAGATCCCTGCTAACACCCGGGGATTGGATCCCCAGCTTCTAGAATGGGGAGACAATGCAGTTCTGTTCCCACGAGCTGCTCACTGTGTAGTGTTTTGTACTGCAGCCGGGAATTTGGGGGTCATGTGTGTCAGCACCACCTGGGCAGCGCTGCACCCTCTGCACTCTGCCGTCGGCTGAGCTTGTCCCTGCGTGGCTTCCATCCTCCAGGCCCTGACTCTAGGCACCAGAGGGCAGGCAGGGGAGAGGCAGGCCAACGGGACATAGCATGGGGGCAGTGGGAGGGAAGGAGAAAGGGAATGGGGCCCCAAGGAAAAAGGTCCAGGGGAGAGGCAGCCCAGATGATAGAGGCATTCTGGGACACAGAAGTGGAAACATGGCACTCAGCAGGGAGGAGAGGGACTGGGAAAGGGCTGAGCTGTGAGTTCACCCCACCTGGGGCTACAGGGCTTGGGTTTCATGGAGGTGGTGTGTGAGGCAGGACATGTAACCAAAGGGCAGGTGCTGCCCACAGACATCTGCAGGCTGAGGCTGGACCCCACAGCCAGTGAGACTGAGGCTGGACCCCACAGCCAGTGAGGCTGAGGCTGGACCCCACAGCCAGTGAGGGTACCTCATAGAGCAGGCACACCTCCTGACTTACTGGGAAGTCCTGATACATGCAGACTGAGGTCCAGAGGGATGGCCAGCCTCCTTCTGCCCAGGTGGGCCTCCCAGGCCATGAATGTCACACCTACAAGGCCCTGGCTGGATATGTCCTGGGCCCGGAAGTCCAGCCTGGGCCAGCCGTCAGCACTAAGTGGATGTGGACACTCCTGGCCTGGTGGGGCCAAAGCAGGAGCTGGGGAGTATTTCAGGGGACCTGAACAACTCCCCTACCCACAGACAAGACTGGGCTAAGAAGTCAGGCCGGCTGGGCTGCCAGGCATTCCTGGCTGGAAGAGTGGGCTCTGTGAGCCTGCAGGGCGTTGCAGGAAAGGGTGGGCTTTGGGAGCATCTGGGCTGTTGTGCCTGGACAGCAGAGAGGTTGCAGAAGGGGCTGAGGGTGGGGATCTTCCGGGAGTTACTGAAGGTTCTAGAACACTGTAACTGCCCTCTGCACACACTGGGACCCCAGTCTGGATGCTGGGGCATGGTGAGGCAGTGGAGACCAGGCAGAGATGGAGGCGGTTTGGTCCGAGCATAGGCAGAAGCTGATGACCTCCTGGGATGTCCAGATACATAAGGGAGGGAATCAGCTCAACCTGGGGGTGCAGGTATCTGGGGAGGAAGCCAGGATGCCTTGCAGGCTCCAGGCTCGGGGCTGCTGCTGAGGGCAGGAGTCAGAAGGAGGGGCAGGTAGGGGGAGAGTGTCCGCGGGCCTCTCATCAACCAGGGAAGTGCCAGGAGTCTTGAGGGCAGGACCCCCTTCCTGTGGCTTTGCGTCTTCAGACAGAGCCAGGGTCCTTAGGATTAGGCCCCTGGGCAGAGCTGGCAGCTGGCAGGGGATAGAGCGAAGGGTACGACCAGGTGGCACAAAGCTCCGCTGCAGGTGATATTGATATTCAGTGGGGCCCCAGGCAGCCACACAGACACCGAGTCCCGCTCCCAGGCCCAGCCCCAGTGGTGGGCAGCCCAGTCCTGGCCACTGTGCGCACTTGTTCAGAATTACAGCCTTGGGAGACTTGTTTGGCACCCGTCGCAAACCACGAGCAAATTGACAATGGTAAAACATCACATAAACATTGTTTCTTGCAAAATACTGGAAATAACCAAGGCAGCATTGCCCAACAGTGAAGCAAGGTCTGTTTACAGGGACGGAGCACGCGGCTCGCAGACGGCCTGTCCCGCCAGCCTGGGCCCTCACTCCCCCGTGACTGGATTCCTCAATAGCCACTTGGACCAGAGAAGGGAAACAGAGACCCAGAGACTGCGCTCTAGGGGACAAGAGCCTTTTTCCCTGCCTTTTGAACCAGCTGGAAGTTTCTACTGGTAGGAAGTGTTTATGGCCCAGAGTGGCCTGGGACTGGCAACCTCACCGCTGCTGGGGCCAGGGGCTGTTGTTGCCTTTTGGGTGGAAGCAAAGGGTGGAATCCGCCAGGTCAGCAGGACCAGCTCTGAGGATGGGCCCTGGGATTTTGTGGGCAGTGGCCCAGAGGCCTGGGCTTGGCAGGACAGGGCAAAGCCTGGAACCACCCACCTCGAGCTTTCCAGGTAGCTACAGAGAAGAGGGAGTATCTGAGTGGTGCACACCATTCAACACCAGAAGGGTGGTGGTTCGAACACATCCATGGGCTCTGCAGAAGAAAAGCCTGGGGGAAAGCTCGCAGCCTGGGAAATTCAGAGGAACGCAGTTTTACTCTGCCCATGTGGGGCCATCTCGAGTCAGAAGTGACTCGAAGGCACCCAGTGACAATAACACAGGAGAGCATCCCTTCATGGAGGCCCCTAGCATCCTCAGGTCCCCTTCGGTTCCCAAGGTGGAAATTTCTTCAGAAGGGAAGGCTCTTGCCTGGAGCCCTAAGACAGGTACGCCTCCTGTCCTGAGCCCCTGCCTCCCACTCACCCTAGCTCACCGTGCTCACACTGATTGAGGGGTGGCTGAATCTGGGGTCCAGCGGCCACTCTCTGCCATTCAAATCAGGTGCTGTGTGGTCACTGCAGCAAACATAGAAAACACACACGAGAGCGCCAGAGACACACTCAAACCTGGAGTCATTCTGACCTCCTCCCCGCCGCACACACGGTCGGCAGTGTCCCCAGCTAATGCGGGGTGTGCCTGCCCACTCCAGGGCCTGGCGCTGTCCTGCAGACCACCGGGCTGCCGCCAGCCCAGGGCGTTCTCAGATATCCTGTCGAGAGCCCAGCGCTTCGCTTGTGTTACCCAGCTCACATCCACCGTAGCGCTGTGGGTGGCTCTTATGATGCCTGTTATGACCTGTGACCTGCGTCTTACCCTGTGAACACATCTGCCGTCTCAGTGGGCAGCAAGTGGCAGAGCTTGAGCTTAACCCCTCACCCTGCTGCCTGCCCCTGCCAAGCCTCAGAGAACGCAACCCCAAATTCTGCCCGCCTGGCTCCTTCTGGGCGTCCTCCTCCCAGGCACCCCCGGGCTCACAACTTCCATCTGCTCTCCTGTTCCTGCTCCTCTTGCCACCCCTGAGTCATCACTGTCCTTCTCTTCACACACTTGTGGTGTCTCACTAACCACCCCCCCATCCTGCCAGCCCACCCTGGCTTGTCCAGAGTTCCCTGAGGGCTGCGCTCACCTGGGCAGGTACCTAGGCCTGCAGCCTCAGCCACACCTGGACCTCAGTGGAATTGCCGTCCACTGCCCTGTCCAGCTTGTTGGAGTAGTGTCCATGCTGGGTCCCAGGTCCTGAGGACATGAGATGGATTAGCCATGGGGGCCCTGCCCACTGGGGGCACACGCCTGAAGACCAGTCCTCAGAGGATAGCATTCCCCCAATGACGGTCCATTGCTGTGGTCTCACCTGCCAGCTTTGGTCCAGAGAGGGACTGTGGCGGATGATGGGGTGAGAAGACAGTGGCACTGGCTGGAGTCTAGCAGTTCTGATGGGCCAGGAGATACGTGGTCTGGGGTCTGCAGCTTCTGTGCTTTCTCTCTGCTCCACCCTCCCCAACACGTCCTTGCAGGGCCTTTGGGACTAAGTTATTGTCCCTTCAAGAGCAGTCATTCACAAATTAGCTATTAAGTAAATGAATGTTGCCAGTGTTTTAAAGCTGTCATGATGATGGTTTGGCTTTCTTTTCGGGGAATCTGGGCCTAGGCCTGTGCTAGCTGCCAGGGACCTGGAGACTAAAGGATTGTATCCAGAGGGGCTGCACCTCAGGGCCTCTTCCTCAGGTGGGCCTCCCTGGGGCGTCCTGCCCACCTGTCTCTCCACTCTACCTTTCCACCAGTCCCATATTACAGATGTGAAAACTGAGATCCAGACAGGCCTGACAGACAGTTTAATGAGGATGAGGCCCCTGGCTTTCCGGATCCAGAGTCCCAATCCCTTTTTTGCATGTCAAGGTCTCAGAGGCTACAGGGCCTGGTGAGGGGATGATGTTTGAACAGGGCCATGAGACGGGCTGCTGGGTAAGTTCACTGCAGGATGGGGAAGTCTGAGACCCAAGGTAACATGTCTGGCTGCTCCAGGGTGTGCAGACAGGCCACAGACTGTGTTAGAACCTTGGGCCACGGCCAGTGGTATGAATGACCTTGGCAGGGCTCCCCACTCCCAGCTCTGGAAGCCTTGCCACACCCCCACAGTGTCCTGGCCTCTGGCCCCATGTCCCTGCATAGCTTGGTTCGGTGGTTCAGTGACTCTTCCAGGAGTTCTGGTCTCCAGAGGGGCCTGCCAAGGGTCTAGGGCTATTTCCTCTTGGACAGGGGATAGTGGACTTTGAAAGAGGGCAGGGCTGGGCACTGAGTCCAGGACAGGGCTACCAAGGTTCTTGGCACAGCTCTGAGGACCCCCTCCATCCTGAAGTCAGATTCAGTTGGGACAGTTGTGGCAACGGGTGACTATCTTATGAGGCCCGGGGGACACTGGGCTGGGTCACATCCTGGGCTCCTGCCTAACCCTCCAGGAGACTCTGGACAAGCTTCCTCGTGTCTGCCTGCGCTGCTGCTTGTCTCTTGTACCTGCCCAGCCCCTTTGAAGGTCCCGCCTCCAGAGGGTGGTCATGCCTTGATGGGATTGACTGGGAAGGTGGACAGGAAATGCTCTAGTGAGATCTTCCCTGACATTAACTGTTGTGGCACCCGCCATCCGCGGTCAGGCCTGTCCTCTCTCTGGGGCAGAAAGCAGGTAGCTGGCTCCACTCTCGCCCATCCCAGGGACTGTTCTGTTATCCAGCTGCCTCGAGGCTCCTGATTTAGTCTGGGGCAAGGGAGTAAGTGGGAGATTTACAGGATATTCTCAGTGTCTGTGGGATGGAAGGCCGCTGGCTTGCCCTAGATGGGGCTTTTCACTGGCTCCCCGAGTGGGCCTTGAGAGGAGGTAGGCCCCACTCCCTGGGATCTGGGCTACCTGTGGAGAAAGCTGGGACATTACTCCCTACCTAGCAGGATTTCTGAGGACCAGAGTGGTAGGTGAGGTGTCCAAGCCCAGAAGCCAAGAAGTAGAGAGCCCCTGGAGCCCCTGACCTGGCTCTTTTGGCTGCCGCCAAAGGAACCAGGGACAGCATCTGGCTGCAGAGGGGAAACCCAAGCCCCTTAGCAGGGGTGTGATGGGGCCCTTTCTGACCCCTTCTCTGTAAGCAAGCCAGCACCTGCTGGGGGCCCAGATGCACCCACTGTATCCAGAGATGCTGCTCTGCTCCCTCCCCTCCACCCCATGGGTGAGGGGACAGGATGAAGAGGCCACTGAGTGAGTCCACTGCTCCTGTAGACACAGACCATGCTCTGACCCAAGCACCCCAAGTGTGACTGCATTCATTTGCAAATGGAACAGGATCCCCGAGAACATAGAGTCCAAAGGCCTTCAAACTATCATCCTCCACTGCTACAGAACCTGCTCTGAACCCACAGGCCCGGCTGCCTCCAAACCCTGTGCCTGAGAGAAAAGGGGCCAGCTCTGCTGTCTGCCCATGGATGGGTCGGCTGAACCGTCCCGGCTAGCGGACTGGTGACAGTCTCAGTAGAAACGGTGGTAAGTGGCCCTGGACAGGCAGACTGCCCTCCAGTTCAACCCTGTGCCCTGACCAGTGGGGGGGTGCTCTCTGTGTGCCCACCACCTGTCTTGGTCTTCAGAGGCTGCACGCTTGGCCTCCCTCCTTTATGGTGAGGAGGGGCCCGACTCTGAGATGCCAGCTTGGTTCCCCAAGGCCTCCGATGCCCACCCTTCAGTTTCCTCACTTGTTAAAAGGGGCCAGCCTTGTGACCTTGGCATTGCAGGGAGCAGGAACTGCAAGGCCCAGGTGCGTGCCTCAGGTGCTCCTGCCCCCCATGTAGGCCAGCCCAGCAGGACAGCCCCTTCCCGCGCCTGCTGATTTGGCTCCACCTGCAGGCCTGCGTGGCCCCCAGGGCATCCAAGCTTCTAGACCATAGGCTATTTGGGTTTGGATTCTTGGCTCAGTTTCCCTATTTCCTGCTCCTAGAGTTTGTTTCTGGAGTGGCCAGTTTCTCACCTTGGGCTCACACTTACCCAGATGATCTTCTTCGCTGAGAAAACAGAGAGGATCAGTTCCAGCCACTGGTGTGATGACCCAGAAGCTAATACACTTGAGCCTATGTCCCCTCCTCCCAAGTCCTCAGGCCTGGTGCTGATGGGGGGGATGGCGGTGCGGATTGGGAACGGGGCAGGTGGGAGAGGCTTTGTGCTGAGGGGCTGTGTGAGGGGGCAGGGTCCCCAGGGTGAACTGTTCCTCTGGACAGAGAGACTCCTGGAGGCACGGGGAGCTCTTTGGAGTGTATTGTTGCTCTTGTAGCTGAGAGGTCCTTCCCCTCTGCGTTCCTGAGCACCTCAGAGGAGTGAGGGAAGCCCGGGGTGCCAGGACCTTCCCATGTTGGGCATTCCACACACGTCACCTCACTCTGTCCTGCAAACAAGGTGAATAAACCCATTTTTTAGATTAAGAAACGGAGGCACAGAGCCACAAAGTGAGACTTCAGGTGCTGCCGTGAGTCTGAGACAAGGCTACACATCCCTTGATGGACTTTTGGTGGGACAGAGGTCCTGTGGTAAGAGCAAGGCTGGGATCACCCTCTTGTCACCTGAGGGTCCCACTGTGGTCATCACAAATGAGTGGCCCTGGGGAGGGCCAGTTCCTCAAAGGCTTGGAGGTAGAAACAGCTGGGATGGGGTCAGCCAGTTGAGGGACCCGCCCGAGGGTCAGGGTGGACTAGGGATCTGTGAGGGTTCAGGTGTGTAGATGGTGGACAGGAGGTGAACAGAGGACAAGAAAGCAGACCAGAGAGGGCTGTGCCCTGGGGACAGTCACAGAGACGGGGACAGAGACAGGGAGGCCCTGGAGGCAGAGAAGAGAGGAGCTTCTGGAAGGAAAGGCATGCTCACATGTCTGCAGGGCTCCGGTGGCAAGTAGGAGGCCTGAGGGGACCCTGCTGGGGCCCTGGAGGACACAGTGTCAGTAGATCACGGCGGTCACAGTCTGGAGCTGCAGACAGTGTGTGGAGGGGCACGTGCTCCCCCAGAGGCAAGGAGGAGGTGGGCTTGAGTCACGGGTGGGCTTTGGGGGTCATGAGTGGGGGGGGTCAGCCCCTAGAGTCCATTTCTCAGATGAAGACACTGAGGCTCATGGAGTCAGAGACCCTCCTGAGGCTGATTGCCTGTGGCCTCTGTTCCTGGGCCCAGGTCAGTAGTGTCTCCAGATGTCCAGCCTGGGGCTGCCCAGGGTCTCCAGACCCCTCCTCAGGAACGGTAGGTGCTGGCCAGACCTGGGGGTGGGAGAGGTAGAGAGAGATGTGCTGAGTGGAGATGGTTATGTTAGGTGGGGGACAAGAGATAAACGGTGAGACAGCGACCCCAGAAGCACAGATACTGCCAGGGCCCCTGAGGGGCAGAAACCCAAAGGAGGCAGAGGGCTGGCTGGTCCCATGCCCGGGTATCAGGTTCCTGCCCCACGGCGGTGGCGCCTAGACCTAGCTCCTCCAAGGAGCTCCCAGTGATGCTGCTCATGCCAGGAACCTCTTTGGGGACCACTGAGGGAGAGAGACAGAGAGGAAGGGGCACAGAGACAGTGAGAGAGAGACCGAGGGAGAGACGCAGTGAGGACAGTGAAAGAGAGAGACAAAAAGATGAGAAACACAGACAGGCAGAGACAGAGAGATGAAGAGAGACACTGAGGAAGAGACAGAGACAGTGAGAGACAGAGAAGGAGAGACACAGAGGTGGAGAGTGAGAAACAGACAGAGGTGGTGAGAGACAGAGATGCTAAGAGACATAGAGGGAGAGACAGCAAGAGACAGAGATGGAGAGAGACAGTGAGAGAGTGAGAGAGACATTAAGAGATACAGGGAGATGGAGGGAAAGAAGTGGAGATAGAGAGGGAGAGACAGTAAGACAAAGAAAGACGCAGAGACAGTGAGAGACAGAGAGACAGGAGACAGAGACAGAGAGGGAGGGAGGGAGAAATTAGATTAGCTTAGAACGGGGAGGAGAGACACAGAGACAGTAAGAGATTGAGAGATAAATAGGGAGGCAGAGATACACAGAGAGTCAGACAGAGATGGGCAGACATAAAGAGATAGAGGGGGTGGACAGAGAGACAGTGAGAGATTGAGAGAGCTAAGTAGGGAGACAGAGAGTCAGAGAGACAGAGACAGACAGACAGATGCCTACAGCCGTGGCTGGCTGACACCCTCCCTGGTGCTGCAGTGAAGCAGCAGAAAGTATTAGGGAGCAGGGGCTGCTGGAGGGACAGGCAGCGCCTGTATCGGGACTAGGGACACAAGTGAGAGCAGGCACCCTGCAAGTCACATGGGGGGCCTCTTCCCCCTTAATAGACACTGTGGGCTTACGTGCCTAGGCCAGCCGCAGCAGCCAGGGACCAGGGCAGGGCAGGAGAAGCAGGCAGCAACGTTTGGTGCCACCTGCTGTCCTCAGGCCAGTGCCTGGGTGGCCACGGACATGCTCTTGGCAGGCCCCACAAGGCCCCTTTGTGGCAGCCACTCGCTCTGCCTTCGTTAGTGGCGCAATCAGGCTGGGTGAGGGGGGTCGCCTCCCAGAGGGTCCTGTCCCTACAACAAGCTGCAAGCTCTGCCCTTCTCTGGCTGTGGGGGTGTCTGGGCCTCAGCCTGGGGCCTGCTTTCCCAGGCTTACCCCTTTGGCTTGGGCCCAGTGGGAGGGTAGCTCTGACCCCAGATCCCCTGGGGTGGGGGGCTTATGTCCCTTTCTGGCCTGGTGTCCCCCTCCTTGGCGCCTGTAATTGGCAGGACCACAAGGATGGTTTTGTTGACCCCTCAGAGAGGGCAGGCACACAGTGGTGGTCTGGCTCCTTTCATCTCCTGGGGCCCCAATTACCCCTTTCTCTGGCCCAGACCAAGAGGCTTTTAAATTGCAGAGCTCAAGGGGCCAGGGGTGGGGTGAGGGGCTAGGGGGGCCGAGAGGGCCAGGAGGCTGGGGGGCGGGGGGGTGGCCAGAGGGTGCTCTGAAAGGCTGCTCATGAAGGACTGAACCTTTGCTCCTGGAGACAGGAAGAAAGCAGCACTATTTGGGTTTAAAAATAGATGCCTTGTTGGAGTGATTCTGGTTCTGGTGTCAGTCTCCTGGGTCATGAGCTGCTGAGAAGCCTGAGGGCATCACTGTAAAGATGCCAGGGAGGTGGGCGGCCGGCGAAGATGGGCCCGCAGGACGCCTCCCTCCGGGCTGTCTCCTCATCTCTTCAGCCAGGGGTGCCTCTCCCTACCAGGAGCCGTGCTTGAACTCTCGGGAGCTGGCCCAGTGTCACTCCTCTGGGACTAGTTCTCTCACAGCCCCAGTTGGAGCTGGGGTGCTCTCCAGGGCTCCCTATCCCTGTGGGCCACTTGTCACACCGATGGCTGGCTACAACCCTCGCTGTTCTGGGCATCCCTGCAAGGTAAGGGCTGCTGTCCTTGAGTCCTGGCCCCGGCACAGAGCCTGCGCTCCAAGAATGAATGAAAGAATGAATGAATGAACTGGTCAAGGAAGGAAGGAGCCAGTAAAGGAATGAATGAGTGAACCAGTAAAGGGATGAATGAAGGAACCAGTAAAGGAACAAATGAGTGAACCGGTAAAAGAATGAATGAATGAATGAGTAAATGAATGAGTGCCTGGACCAGTAAAGGGAGGAAGGAATGATGAACAAATCGGTAAAGAAATGAATAGCTAACCCTAATAAATCCATCTCAGCCTCTGCCAGCCCCTTCCTCCTCTTCTCCCTACCGCTTGGCCCTCCCGCCGTCCTCCTTTCCTCTGGCCCCTCCTCCACCTCCCCAGTTTGGGCTCCACGGTTCCGCTCTTTCACCCCTCCCCCAGGACAAGGACACTCACTGTTCTAAACCCACTTTATTTTCTAGAGCAGTTGTAGGTTTATGGAACTTGTGCTGGAGGTTCCCAGTTCCCACAGGCTCCTCCGTCCCTCCGCCCCCAGCACAGTGTCCGCTGTGATGGACACCTTCACTCCTGTGGCCCATTTGTGACTACGGAGGCAGCAATCCTGAGGTTAGCCTTAGCAGGGACACCACAGGTCACGGGTGGCTTCCCTCTGCATGTTAGGCAGTCCAGTGGGTGTTGACAAGCGCATGATGTCATGTGTCTGCTGATGGGGTGTCCCGCAGAACAGCTTCACTCCAACCGGCCTGGCTCCACCTCCTTACCTCCAGCCTCCCCACCCCAGCTCCTGGCACCTGATCAACTCACTGTCCCTCGTACTCTCACCTTCCCCAGCATGTCACATGGTTGTAGTCACACAGTGTGCAGCATTTTCCGGCTGCCTCATGAGAACACCCTCCCACCACCCACGGAGGTGCTTTGCAGCTTGACAGGGTGTGGTTGTCCTCATGTGCGTGCTGGCTGGGTCCCGCCATAGCAGTGTGGCCTGTAGCCTCTCTGTCCCACAGTGCTCCTGGCAGGGAGGGCTGGCTGCAACCACGTGGGCTGGTCAGTGTTTCACTGACCCCCACTGTACCCTGAGCCACGTGAGGGGCTATGACTTGGAGGCCCCATCAGGAAGCCCAAGGCCTTTGCATGTAGAAAGAGGCAGCTCCCAGCTTGATTTGAGTGGTGAGTGTAGTGCTGGGGTTACGGCCGTTGTCAGGATCCAGAACTCTCTGGAAGGTGGTTGAAGATGCTCTGAGATGCGAGTCTCCTGCACCTCCTGGTCACTGCGTTTGCTTTTCCTGGGCCCTGCTGGTTGATTTTAAGATAGAAGAGACTTGCAGAACCATGGCACCAAGCTCACCTGCATGGGTGGGCGAAGGTTGGTAAGACGGAAGTCTGCGGGGAGCCGGGAGCTCTTCTGGCCCTGATCACTCCCCAACCTAGCAAAGGATCACTGTGGGGGTGCTCAGACACTGCAGCCCACCAGGGTCCAGGCCTAACACAGGGATAAAGCAAGTTTCAGAGGACCAGGAGGGGCGGGCCAGGAAGCAAGAAGGCCACCACAGGCAGAGCAGGTGATAGGGCAGTCAGATGTTCTGAGGGCCCAGGTGGGTGGGGCAGGGGGCTGCCTAGTTAGATCCCAAGAGCAGCCTCAGGTGTGTGCGTGTGTGTGCGTGCGTGCGTGTGTGTGTGTGCGTGTGACGGTGAGGGGAGGCTGTCCACAGCTCCCTGAACCCAGGTGTCGAGGCTGGTGGGGGGGGACCCCATACCCTGTGGGTGTGTGGAGGGCCTTCTTGTTGAAACCATGGCCAGGCCTCTGCAGGGGAAGGAAGAGGAAGGGAGACAGAGGCCCAGGGTCTAGGTGGCCCCGGTGTCCCCGGCCACCGTTGTGCCTCAATATCCCCTGTGGTTGGTGGAATAACAATTGAAAAAACACTTGCCATCACATTGACTCCAACTCCCGACGACCTCAGATGTTTCCGAGAACCGGGCTCCAAGGGGTTCTCATGGCAGCGACCTTCTGGAACCAGATTGCCAGGGCTTTCTTTCAAGGTGCCTCTGGGTGAGGGACAACCACTAGCCTTTCGTTTCGAGCATAGCGCTCAACGGTTTGCCTGGCTGTTGTTCCTGCCCTGCAGGGACCCAGCTTGTAGAGTGGCAGACCCCGAAGACACCGGCCTCCTAATTCCAGGAAATCTGTGATGGTGACTGACAATTAACCCACCCCAGACAAAGTGCTGTTCACCTCGTTCCTGAACATGACTGTCGTCACCTTGGAGTGCTCCCCGCGGGAAGCTATGCACTGATGCCAGCACCTAGTCCACCCTTCAAAGCCATTTTGGAACTCTTCCTTGAATGGCCATCAGAGTTGTCATTGCATTACTCTTGATGTCCTAAAGGCCGTCTAAATGTCTCCCCTTCAAGATCTCCTTTATCCTCAGGTCAAGAAAAAAGTCCTTGGGGCCAGAACAGGTGAGTGGGGAGAGTGTTCCAGTGCAACCATTTGTTTATTGGCTGAAAACTCCCTCACAGACAGCTAGACCATTAAGTTCGCCAACTCGCCGCTGTCCCACTGTGACTCCTCTTATAGGAACCAGAAGAAAGTCCACAGGCTCCACCCCGGCCACTGCACACTCCCCCGTCTCTGGGCTGCCAGGTACACTGCATGCACCCCCAAATGAAGGGTTTGGGGCTCTGACTTCCCATCTTCAACCCTAAACTCTCCCCTTGAGACAACAAGGCCATTTCTCTTCAGCGGAAAGGCACCGGGGAGTCGTCATCATCTCTGCCAGCTCTGGCTGCTCCCAGAAGTGGCTCTGTTTGGTGGGGCCTCAGGGGTGCTACTTGAATGGCTGAGTGACCACAGCACGGCCGGGACAGCCGCCTGTTCCCAAGGCCTGTTATTTAGGCCGTCAATCCAGAGGAAGGTAGTGACAGCCCTCTTGGGCCCCTTCAAGTTCAGACGATCTGTACCCTATGACTGTTACCCTAGAAGGCCGGCCTGTCCTGTGCAGGGGCCTCTGGGCTCTGGGGCCAGCACAGCATAAACCCCCAAATGAATGGGGTGCCTTCTGCTTGTGGAATCAGACAGACACTGGTATCGGCAATGGACCTTATCAGGAGGCACAAAGCCTGGCTACCAGCTTGTTTCTGGGTCTCCGGCCTCTAGCTGCTGGACTCCTGGGATTTCAAGAAGAATCCTCCAGAGAGGCCCAAGGAGAGAAACTCTCTCCAAAAATGAGGTTTGGGGAAGAGCTGCAAGTGGCAGTTTAGCAGGCATTTGGGAGCCAGAGGACCACTTTGGCTAGAAAATGTTTCCTGCTAGAACCTCCCACTAGAACCTGTCTCCAGGGAAGACATCTGCTCAGGGTGGGAGAGGCTTCAAGTTTGCTCAGAAAGACCTGACTTCAAGTCCTGCTCCCCCAGCGTTCCTGGCTCTCTTAGCCATCCCTGCAGAACCTCCTCTGCTCTTCTGCTAGTGCCTTCTAGTGAGTTCCTCCTGCCTTTAGAAGAAGTGCAAATCCAGTCCCCACCCACAGGCCTTGCAAGAGCTGGCCCTGGAGTGACTGCTCTTACCCCACAGCCACTGCTCCTTTCCTGTCCAGAAACAGAAATTATTCCAGCCTCAGGGCATTTGCACACGCCTTTCCTCCTGCCTAGAGCGCACCCTCACTTTCCTTTTGCGGTACTATATGACAGTCTCGTTTTATGATGTGTCCCCAAACCAGGAGGCTCCCTGAACCACTCGGGGTCGGGGGGAGGTTATAAAAAAACTGCGTGGTCTTGTGCACAGGACTTTCTTCCAAGTACAACCACTTCGTCTTCCCTGCGTTCCCCGGCCGCCACCTCCTTGCTAGAGCGTTGTCTGCTCAGGGCGAGAAAAGGCCCTATTAGTCTACCTGGGACCTGGCTGCGCTGAGGGCAGGAGCCCAACACGAAAGTGGGAAGGGTGGGCACAGAGGAGGAGCTGGTGAGTGAACTGAAATGGAGACAGAGCCCCTGGACTAGAGACTGCCACCAAGGCCAGGTACAACTTGATCTCAGTCTGCAGGCCAACTAAAGTCAGTTACAGAATTCACTACAATCAGGACCTGAGCTCTGGGGAGCAGAAGGTTTGAGTTATTCATCCCAAATGTTGGTTTTCTGGGTGAGGCAACCTCACTGGAGGAAAGGAGAAGGCTGGCATTTCTACTTTCGTCACTGTAAGCGTGACGTCACCTCATCCGAGAGCAGTGGGCGGCAGTGGGGGAAGGGGTCGTTGATGGCAACGTCCCCACCTTCCTGCCCTCCCAGGGGACTCCTTCGAAGCTGCTGGAGGCATCTGGAGTGTTCTCTCGTGATGGTGCACCTAGTCGGTGGGTGAGGTCTGTTGGAGGGATTTCTGAGTTCCTTCCTGCTGTGGATTCCTTCCTCCCAAAAGAAATGCTGAAGTCCTAACCCCTCTACCTGTGAGCATGACCTTGTCAGGAAATAAGGTCTCTGAAGATGCTATCAGTTAACAAGAGGTTGTGCTGGAGTAGGATGAGTCCTCCTCCCATCTGGGCAGTATCCTTTTACAAGAGAAGAGACATAAAACAGAGAGCCAGGGGAAGACAGACAGCCACGTGAAGAAACAGTTACAAACCAGGGAATGGCTGGGGAGACCGAAGCTGTGAGAGATGACAGTCTCCCCTAGAGACTCTGGAGGGAGCCTCCAGAGCTGGGGAACAATGCCATGTCATTGTTCAAAGCCACCCAGTCCACGGTACTTACTTCAGCAAGGCTAGGAAATATACCTGCTCCTCAGGCCACATACTTCATAGTTGTGGGTCTGAAATTGCCCGTCAGTGGGCAGGGATGAAGCTCTCCCTTCCGTCCTCCCTTTCTATCCCTCCATGCACCCCTCCCTCCCTCCTTCCTGCCCCCCCGCCAGCCCTTCCTCCCTCCGTCTTTCTCTCTCCCTTCCTCCCTCCTCCTCTCCCTTCTTCCTCTCATTCACCTACCCATTCTTCTGTCCATTTAGCCATCCTTCCTTCCTTCTTTCCCTCCACCCCTCCTTTCTTCCTTCCATCCACCCATCCTCTCTTCCATCTTCACAACCATTCATCCATCATCTATCACCCATCTCTCTTTCTAGTGCTCACAAACACATTCTTAGTCCTGGGCACTGGTAACCCAGAACTGAGTCAGATCCACTGCCTCCTGGAGGAGCACCCAGATTGCTCCAGGAGACCTCAGTTAGACACAGAATCGCAGAATAGAGACCAGAAACGGAGAAATCGAGGACATGGTATACTGGGGCCTGGGGGGTGGGGTGTCTCAAAGCCAGCCAGGGGTGAGGGTGTCCCAGAGGAGGGTTTACGGAGGAGATAAGCCCACTCCTTTCATGAATTGTCCAAGGGGCTAGAGAATCAGCACGTCCTCTATCTCCAGCCCACCCAGCATCCTTCCGCTCCGCTGAGCTGAGAGCTGCCCTTACCCTGCAATTTCATCCCAGCTCCCACAGCACCACAGGTTTCCCAGAGTTGAAGACAAAGATAAAAGCATCATAATAATCACAGCAAGATGAAAAATAGTAACACTCCCCAGCACCAGGAAAAAGAGACGCTGTCGCCTACATCTATAAATTGTAAAATGTATCTTCTTGTGCTGATCCCCTGTTCTCTATTTCATTTACAGTGGATTTTTAATAAAAAATGTTGATAAAAATCAAGGCAACATAATCAAAACAGAGAAGTTTGACATTTATAGATGTTGTTTATTACTTTAGTGTTTTTAAGTATTAAAAAAGCACAGAAAAATTAGTTCCTTATCAAATGTCAAATTTTCGTCAAGCTCTCGCCTACAAACTATTTCAACTTTGTTCTTCGGAACAAAGTTGAGTATCTCCGTGAGAACGTGGGGGAGAGAGTCCCCATAGACTTGCGGCGATGTTTTTCTCCACATCATCGCTTCACTAACAAAGAACCAAACTTGTCATGTTGTCTTTCTAATAAGCTTTGAGAAATACAGGCAGTCCCCAAGTTACAAGAGTCTGACTGATGAACAGCTTGTACTGAAGGAAGACTGTCACGGAGTCTACTGTATTAAAATTTTGAGTTAAATAAAATATTTCACAATAACAAAGCACATACTACATTGTGATGCTCATGAAAACATGTAGTTTGGCGGTGTTTATTCAGTGTTTTACATGCATAAAATACATACTATATACTAAGAGAAACATTTGACTACACTAAGAACCACACATACCTGTTCTGACTTAACCTACAAATTCAATTTAAAGACAGACCTAAGGACAGTTCTTGTTCATAACCCAGAAACTGCCTGTAGTTGACGTTTCTAGTTCTTCCCCGCCCGCCCCTCGGTTCCCTGCTATGCCTGTGACTGTTTCTGGATATCCCAGCAAGCGTCCCCGTTGCGACTGAGTTGATTCCAATTCATGATGATCCTATAGGACAAGGTAGAACTGCCCCATGGAATTTCTAAGGCTGTACCTTTTGCAATTTTCACCCATCTTTCTTCCAAAGAGCAGCTGGTGCAGAGCGGAACCACTGGCCTTTTGGTTATCAGCCCAGAGCTTAACCACTGCACCACCTGAGCTCCTGATAGTAGATGGAAATGGCCACGGTGGGAAGAGTCTCTGCTCTTGGCCCTGGAGGAGCTGTCCCCGCCCACGTGTACAGCCCCAGGAGTGTGCTGAGAAAGAGCACTGAGGAGGGCTCCAACAGTGAGCCTGGGAGGTGACAAGGTAGGTCCCAGTCATGAAGAGCTCAGTTGCCTGGAATGGTCGGTGTTATTGTTAGGTGTTCAGACTAGTGGCCACCTGGTGTGTAACATGGCCACCTGGTGTGTAACAGAATAAAGCCTTGCCTGGTCCTGCACCACCCTCACAATTATTGTCGCGTTTCAGCCCTTTGCTTCAGTCGCTGTGTCCATCTGTCTGGCTGCAGGTCTTCTTTATACTGACCCTCTCTTTACCAACTGTAATGTACCTCTCTGTCACTGCTCCCTCCTTAAAATGTGTCCAGAGTGACATGAAGTCTCTCCATCCTCACTTCTGGGGAGCATTCTAGCTGTACTGCTTCCAAGACAGATCTGTCTATTTTTCTGGTAGCCCATAGTATATCCAATATTCTTCACCCAAACTACAAACCTACTTAAACCAGCTGAAGCCAAAAGTGGGAATGCATTGGAAGGAGAACAGGATACCCAGAAGTCACACACGCAGTGAACACGGTGCCTCCGGGGACCTAGACCCGGCCGCTGAAGCAGGGAGGATGTGGGGCATGGTTGGGATGTGACAGTAGTCCCATCAGCACCTGCCATTTTTAAGCTCCCCTTGCTAGGGGTGAAAACCCGACACCTCAGAGGGGGTGCCTAAGGTCAGAAGGGCTGGCTCTGGTCCTTCTTCGGACTGCCCCTTGATCACCATGAATGTGTTCATCAGGGGAAGAGACTGAGGGGTTGGGGGAGGTGGGCTTCACACCCTTCTTGTACCAGGAAGTGCCTGTCCTGGGGCAGACCACTTTTTCTCCTGAGTGTTAGTTCTTTATTGTCTTGACTTGCTTTAGCCTTAGCTTTCTCTTCTGTAGAATGAGGAGAACAACCTCCAGCCAACAGGATATGAGCACAAGACACTCGGTCTCCCCGTGTCTAAGATCTCTTTCCATTTCGGGATACTTTGAATCCGCCACAGGGCCAAAGCCACAACACGAGTCTGTGGCCAGGTCAGATCTCAAGCCTAGGACCCTCTGCTTGAAGGGTTCCCTTCCCAGTGCTGGGTGCCTTAGGGTATGGGTTGAGGTTCAAGATACGGAGCTGGGGGCTCTGCCTTTCTTTCTCCACTCCACTTGTCCTCAACTCCATAGTCTCAAAAAGAAAATATCATTGAAAATTCCAGAACCTTCTGAAGGGGCTGGCATCCTTCCTTACAGCCAAATCTCTCCAAAATGCTCTGAGCTGAATAGCTGGAGGATGGAAAATTCGTGAGACATGGGTGCCAACAGACACAGGCATTCCAAATGAGCTGGAGAAAGAGGAGAGAGGGACGTGGCTTGTCTTGGAGAATTCTCTGTGCTAATGGCCACGGGGGAGATTTCTACCCCTGAAATTGTAGCAATGAGAAAAAGAAGGAAAGGAGAACCTGTAGACCCCAGAGCAGGAGGGAAACACCGAGCAAGGCAAATGCAGAATAAGTTAGCTCTCCCTCTGGAATACTAACTGCTATGGTGTGGCCCTGGCCAGGCTAGGGGCTCAGCAACAGGTCAGAGCAGTCAGCCCTGAGCATCCACCACCCAGCATGGCTCTTGGACGTCAGACACTGTTCCATGTACCGCAGCATAGACAAAGCCATGTATCATAGGATGAACAAACCATGCACTTGTCAGAGTCAAAGGAACCAGCAATCAGTTCTCTGACTTTGGGTTTAGCAAATACACCGTATCTGGGGACAGCTGAACACCAATTGTAAACACTGGTGACATAGTGATTAAGAGCTATGGCTGCTAACTCAAATGTCAGCAGTTCAAACCCAACAGGTGCTCTTCGGAAACTCTGTGGGGCGGTTCTACTGGTCACTATGAGTCAAAAGTGACTCAACAGCAGTGGGTTAGACACAAGTTATTTCACTGTGCCAATTTACATAGCAAAATTCTAACAAATTACAAAAAACAAGACCTGAAGGGTCTAGCAGTTCAATGTGGTCAAAGTTATTCCTATTTTCACGGCAGTTCAAGGAGGGTCTTCTTGGCTAGCAGATGGTCCCCTTCATGGGTGATTCGGGAACCCAGGGTCCTTCCTTGCTGTGACTGTGTCATGTGGGAGACATCAGGGCTGAATGGGTGGTGTATGCCCATCTCAGTGACTCTGGTCTGGGAGTCGCTATATCACTCCCATTGAAATCCTTAACTTCTTTTTTATTTATTGTAGTGAATATACATGTCACAAAACATTTGCCATTTCCCAGTTCTTCACACATGTGAGTCAGTGACATTCATTGTGTTCTCTGTGTTGTGCAGCTGCCACCATCATTCATTTCCAAATTTTCCCATCACCCTTAACCAAAAAAAAAAAAAAAAGGAATAAACCTTGGCCATTGAGTAACCTCCAACTTGTAACAACCCTATAGGATGGAGTAGAAACCCCATAGGGTTTCCAAGGAGCGCCTGATGGATTTGAACTGCCGACCTTTGGGTTAGCAGCCATAGCTCTTAACTACTATACCACCAGGGTTTCCAACAGAAGCTGAAAACCAAATCCATTGCCTTCAGGTTGATTCTGAATCATAGCAACACTACAGGACAGATTAAAATTGCCCCATTGAGTATTCAAGGCTTTATGGAAGAAGGCTGCCATTTCTTTCTCTAGAAGAGAAAGGCTGGTGGGTTTGAATCACGAAACTTTCAATTAGCTCAGCACTTAACCATGGGACAACCAGCACTCACAACAGAAATGCAGTGACCCCTAAAACCCAAAATGACTTCCCCTCATCCCTCCCTCTCATCTGCCCCTGGTAACCACCAATCACTTCTGGTTCTGTATAAACTTACCTATATCTAGAAACAGGTGCCAACATCCATTAATAATCAGGACACGGAATGTATGAGATACAAATGTAGGAGAATTGGAAACCATCACAAATGAGATGGAGCACATAAACATCGATATTCGAGGTGTTAGTGAGCTGAAATGGACTGGTATTGGCCATTTGCAATCAGACAGTCAGTCATATGGTCTACTACATCTGGAATGAAAACTTGAAGAGGAATGGTGTTGCATTCATCATCAAAAGGAACATTTTAAGATCTGTCCTAAAGTACAAGGGTGTCAGTGATAGGATAATATCCATATGCCCACATGGAAGACCCGTTAACGTGACTATTATTTGAATTTACCCACCAACCACTAAGCCAAAGATGACAAAATCAAAGATTTTTACCAGCTTCTGCACTTTGAAATTGATGGAATTTACACTCAGAATACACTGATGATTACTTGTGATTAGAACACAAAAGTTGGAAACAAAGAAAAAGGATCAGTAGCTGCAAAACAGCCTCTGTGATAAAAACAATGCTGGAGACCACGTGACAGAATTTTGCAAGACCAATGACTTCATTGCAAATACCCTTTTCCAACAACATAAACAACGATGTGCATGGACTTCACCAGACAGAATACACAGGAATCAAATTGACTTCATCTGTGGGAAGAGGTAATAGAAAAGCTCAATATCACGGGTCAGAATAAGACCAGGTGCTGACTGTGGCACAGACCATTAATTGCTCATCTGCAAGTTAAAACTGAAACTGAAGAAAACTAGAAGAAGTTCGTGAGAGCATTGTGTACTAATAACTGAAGACCAGATGAGTTGTGGAATGATATCAAAGACATCATCCGTGAAGAAAGTAAGATGTCATTAAAAAGACAGGAAGGAAAGAAAAGACCACATTGGCTGTCTGAAAAGGCTCTGAAACTTGCTTTTGACTGTTGAGTAGTTAAAGCAAAAGGAAGGAATAATGAAGTAAAAGAACTAAACAGAAGATTTTGAAGGCAGCTCAAGAAGACAAAGTAAAGTATTATAATGACATGTGCAAAGAGCTGGAAATAAAAAAAAAGCAGAAGGGAAGTACATGGTCTGCATCTCTCAGGCCGAAAGAACTGAAGAAAAATTCAACACTTGAGTTGCATTAGTGAAAGACTCAGTAAGGAAAATATTAAACAACTCATGAAGCATCAAAATAAGAGTGATTATACCAGAAAGAACTGGTGCATATTCATCCACTTGAAAAGGTAGCATGTGATAAAGAGTTGACGGGACCAAAAGAAGAAGTTAGAGCTGCACTGAAGGCATTGGTGAAGAACAAGCCTCCAGGAATTGATGGAATGTCAACTGAGATGTTTCAACAAATGGATGCAGCACCGTAAGATAGAAATTTGGAAGACCAACTGGAAGAGATACGTATTTATGCCTGAGAAAGGTGGTCCAACAGAACGTGGAAATTGTCACACAATATCATTAATATGGCATGGAAGCAAAATTTTGTTCAAAATCATTCAAAAGCAACTGCAATGGTATACTTAGAGAGAACTGCCAGAAAATCAAACCAGATTCAGCAGACGACATAGACCAGGGATATCATTGCTGACGTCAGATGGATCTTGGCTGAAAGCAGAGAATACCAGAAAGATGTTTACCTATGTTTTATTAACTATGTGAAGGCACTTGACTGTGTGGATCATAACAAATTATGGATAACATTGCAGAGAATGGGAATTCCAGAACACTTAATTCTGCTCATGAGGAATCTGTATACGAATCAAGAGGCAGTTGTGCAAAGAGATTAGGGGAACACTGCATGATTTGAAGTCAGGAAAGATGTGTGTCAAGATTGTATCTGTTCACCATACCTTTTTAATCTGTATATAAAGTAAATAATCTAAGAAGCTGCACTATGTGAAGAAGAATGAGGCGTCAGGATTGGAGGAAGACTCATTAACAACCTGTGTTATGCAGATGATACAACCTTGTTTGCTGAAAGAGAAGAGGACTTGAAAGACTTACTGAAGGAGATCAAAGACCACAGCCTTCAGCATGTATTGCACTGCAACAGAAAGAAAGAAATCCTCACAACTGGACCAGCAAGAAATGCCATTATAAATGGAGAAAGGATTGAGGTCATCAAGGGTTTCATTTTGCTTGGTTCTACAGTCAACACCCGTGGAAACAGCAGTCAAGAAATCAAAAGATGCATTGCACTGGGAAAATGTGCTGCAAAAGGCCTCTTTAAAGTGTTGAAAAGTAAAGGTGTCATCTTGGAGACTAAGGTGCACCTGCTCCAGCCATGGCATTTTCGGTCTGATCATATGCGTGTGAAGGCTGGACAATGAATAAGGAAGAGAAGAAGAATCGATATCTTCGAATTGTGGTGTTGAGGAAGAATATTGAATACACCATGGACTGCCAGAAGAACAAACAGCTCTGTCTTGGAAGAAGTATAACCAGAGTGTTCCTTGGAAACAAGGGTGGCAAGACTGCATCTTACATATGAGGACTGACGATTCAGTTCACGAACTCATCCCAGAAAAAGTGCCATACACCTCATTGCTGAATATCACTATGGTCACCTTCCAAGTATTCCACTTGGGAAGCAATACACTGATGCCAGAACCTAGTCTACTATTCAAAGCAATTTTGAAACTTTCTAGAATGGCCGTTGTGCATGATGGCAAGTTGGTGAGCTTAATTGTATAGTTGTCTGTGAGGGAGATTTTAGCCAGGAAAGAAATAACTGTATTGGATCACCCTCCCTACTCACCTGACCTTGCCTCCAGTGCCTTTTTTTTTTTTACCCAAAGATAAAGAAAATATTGAAAGGAGGACATTTGGATGACATTCAGGACATCAAGGGTAATATGATGACAGCTGTGATGGCCATTCCAGGAAACGAGTTCCAAAGAAAGACCCTCATAAGTGGATTGACACAGTGGCTGGAACAATGTGCTTAAACCTAACAAAGGTTGTTGACACGGCACAGGGCGGGGCAGCTTTTCCTTCTGTTGTACACAGCGTCACTATGAATCTACTTGACAGCACCTAACAACAATATTCTAGAGAGTTCATGTGAGTGAGATTAGATGTATTTGTCCTTTTGTGATTGGTGCTTTGCTCAGCATCACGTTTTCAGGGTTCATTCATGCAGCAACATGTATTTTCCTTGATGATGGAATAGTATTTGAGAACCCCTGGAAACGAGAGGGCTGTAGATGGCGAGGCTACCTGAGCAGCCATGTCTCAGTGACGATGTGTCCCTGCAGGTGGCAAAACCATTTCTGTGGCTGAAATAACCAGGCACCCATCTTGGCCATGAAAACTTCCTGGGAACCCTTTCAGATGGCTCACAGTGTTCCTAGCTTGGGGCTAATTAAAGCTTGGGGCTAATGTAGGCTGGACTGTGTCCTCCCAGAAGAAATATCCAAGTCCTAATCCCCAGGAACACTTGTCTTTATTTGAAAGTAGAGTCTTTGAAGATGTGGTCAGGTTAACATGAGGTCGTGACTGAGGAAACTAAAATACCAAATCCACTGCTGATGGGTTGATTTCAACTCATAGCAATCCTGTAGGACAGAGTAGGTCTGCCCTATAGTTTCCAACGGGCACATGGTGGATTTGAACTGTCTACCTTTTGGTTAGCAGCCATAGCTCTTAACTGCTATGCCACAAGGGTTTCTTACTGGAGTAGGGTGGGTCCTGAATCCAATGGCTGTGGGCTTATAAGGAGAGATTTGGAGGCTTAGGACACACACAGAGGGCAGACGACCTGAGTCCACGGGGCAGGGAAACTGAAATCTGAGAGAGCAGTGAGGATCCTTCTGCCACCACTGAGAGTTGAGTCAGAGATGCCCCCATCCATCTGGAACATTGTTTCCAGGACCCATCATGCCCACTTCCGGTTAGTGGCTGCCACCAGGGGTGGGTTCTGGTATGGAGTGTCAAGCTAGGAAGCTTGGAAAATCATGGCAGGCCAAGCAAAGACCGGGAAGGTGCTGTCTCTAAGCTGAGAAGACACTGCAGGGATGGCGCCTGATGTCCAGCAGCACACCTTCCTGCTGGGTATAGTTGGCGCTGGAGAGAGTTTCAGTTGCCAAGAGGTGCTAGGATGATTCTGTAACAGGTGCAGGTGAGAAAGGTGCTTAATTGGCTCTCCTGCACCCGTGGAAACCACAATGGCCCCTGTACACTGGGGTGCAAGAGACCCCACAGCCTAGGGTATAAGGGCTTCATGGGTTGGGGTATAAGGACCCATGGACTTGGGTACAGAAGACCGTGTGGGCTGGGTGAGGTATAGGAGAACCTGGGACCTGGGGTGCTGCCCAAGGTGGTTTCCAGTTCTGCCTACTTTGGGTACACTGCTGCCCAGGCCTCCTACCTGCTCCCAGGAGTGCACAGCCCACAAGCACCTTGTCCACCCGTGGTATAGAAGTGGAGAGGCTCCAGAGGGCCCTGTAGTTGGTGGCCCAGCAAGCCCATAAGTGTGGCCAGTCTTCTCCCTATGCGTCAGCCCCCATCCCCCACACTCATCTGCCCTGCAGGAAGGCCGCTCCTGGATCCCCACCACAGCCAGATACCCCAGGCAGGGGCCATGGACACTATGGCTCACAGGGATCTAGTTCAAAGCTGACAGACAGATTCTTCCCGTTGAATCTTCAGATTCAGTATCAATGAACTTGGCAGGAGGGCTGACTGGAAAAGTGACCCTAAAAAGATCTGTCCACCCTGAACCTGGATGCTTGAGCTTCTTTGGAAGAACAGTCTCTGCAGATGTAATGGAGTTACAGACCTGGAGATGTGGTCGTGCTGGATTTAGGGTGGACCCTGAAGGCGATGGCAAGCATTCTTGGTAAAGAGGAGAGACAGGAAGAAGGCACACAGACAGGAAGTTGTGTGAAGATGGAGACAGGGACTGCAGGGATGCAGCCACAAGCCGCGGGTATCAAGCAGCACCAGACCCAGGACAAGTGAAAGAAGGACCCTCCCCTAGAGACTTCCGAGGGTGCAGGGCCCTCCTAACATCTTGATTTTGGCCTTCTGTCTGCTAGAATCATGAGAGAACACATTTCTGTTGTGAGCCATTGGGTTGTAGTGCTTTGTGGTAAACTCAAACGGGTGGAGGAGACCCCAGATCCGACTCAGGCTTGGATAAGGACAAGCCATGTGACTCTGGGGAAGGTCTTGTCTCCTTATGGAAGATGGAGTGAGGGCATTTCCTTGTTCTCCTAGACTGTGAGTTGGGACTGTGTCTGAGCACGGGAAGCCAATTCTTGGGGAGATTTGAGGCCACATGGGTGACCTGGGAGGGGTGTTCTGTTCTTGGGAAGCATCCTTGGGCTTCCAGTAGCCACTTCCTCTGGGGCCTGGTACGGCGCCAGGTGATAGACAGCCTAGCCAGTGGTGGTTCCAGCCAGCAGAAGCCATGTTTATTGTCCACGCGCCCTTGATACAGTCCTGTGGTCGCCCAGCGCCGGTGTAGCGGGAAGAATGCAAGCAGACATGGCTCCTTGGTTTCCAGCTTGGCTGCCGGCCCCAAGATTTTTGCACCAAAAGCAGAGGCCACTGCAGGCTGCTCCCAGACCTGGCTCCCAGCCTGCTGATGGCTGCCTATGATTTGCAGAGATTGGCAGCTGCAAGCGGAGTCTGCATCTCAGGGCCCCTCACCTCATTTTGAGGGGCTGACCGTGGGCTGATATATTCCAAAGGGTTCCTTGAACATCAGGACCATGCTGTCTCAGGAACTGAGAGAATCAGGAGAGGGCCTTGTTTTGTCTGATAACTTCCCAGACAGAGAATCTGAGGCTCAGCAGGGACCTCGGCTTGCTGGCTTGCACTCGGCCACCGGCTGTGGCCAGAAGGCGTGAGTTCCTGGTCAGCCGGACTTGCAATCTGGCTGTGTCTGCTGCCCCAGGCTGGTCCCACACATGAGGACCTAAGATTCTCAGCCAGGGCCAGGGTTCCATCCTTGCTGCAGCCTCTGGGATGGGGAACTCACCACCCAGCAAGCCCACCTTATTCCTTCTTGGGGACTAAAGCCAGGTGACAGGATCTCCCCCGTGACCCCCTCCCCCATGCCCAGCCTAACAGAGTAGAGTGCTTTACTGTTTTCTGCATCCTGCCTCCCAACGAGACCCTGAGGACACTGGTCTCCTGCCCCTTGACCCAAATCAGCCAAATCCACAACCCCCCACCTCCGGAGCGGATCTTCCTCCTCTGGCTGCCGGGTGCGGGCCTCAGCAGACCCCTGGATGGGAGGAAGCTGGTATGAACGGTGGCCGTTACGGTAAGGGGTGCTCATGGACGGAGGTCACTCTCCAGCCGAGGGGACAGTAGCTGGGGAAACACTTTCCAGCCTTAAAGACTTGGTGGATTCCTGTTAGACTGTACATGTCCTGCCAGACGGCCACAGGAGCAGCCACCGTTGGGGCTTTCATAAGCGATCGTTCCAGGAACTTGGTCCAGGCTCCTGCAGCGCTCGCTGGGCAGTCTGACACACCCAGTGTCCACACGCAGGTAATGAGAGCTGACAGCGGGGGACCGCCTCGTCCAGGTGCTGCCGCCGCCCATGCAGAACCCGACTGCGCAAAACCCTCAGCAGCACAGACGCTGCGGGGCACAGCCTGGGCCAGCGAGTCACAGAAGTCACTGTCTGCACGCATAGCCACAAACACCAAACCACTCACAGTCACACACACTCACGTACTCACACACACAAGTCACACACGCATACACTCATATAAATTCATATGTACACCCACATACACACACACTCATCTAGACAATTCACACACACAACTCATACAAACTTGCTCACACAACTCACACATTCACACGCTTGCACAGACATACGATATGGATTTATAACACATACACTTGCTCACACACCGACACATGTATGCATTCACACATGTACACACACACACACTGTATAGTCAACCAAAAGTTGAACATCAAAAGACCCAAAATTGCTCAGCTTAGGAACATCTGTGTATGGATGGCTAATTCATTTACTTATTTCAGAGAAGGGTTTCAGGAAGGGTGTGCACGAGGTTACCTAAAATACAAGCCTAGCGACAAGCCCCGTGAAATCCCTGCTGATGCTTCTGTGGTCCTCTTTTCCTCGCCCCCTTCTCTTCTTGGAGTCCAGCTATAAGGACCCCCTTGCCGTTGCTGGGACATGGCTAGTCTTTCTGGGCATGAGCCTTCATGTTCCTGAGGCGGAGGTGGCTCTTCTCCTTGTTCAGCTCTCAGCTAGAAAGTTTACTCTTCCAAGAGGTCGCCCATGTCCACGCTTGCCCACCTCTTCCACCTACACTGGTGACTACCTCATGTGTGTATTTTGCTTTTATCCTGGAATTCATGCTATCCGAGTGGTCATGCTTATCTACTTGTTGACTTTCTAACGTCATTAGATTATAACCTCCCTGAGTACAGTCTGGCTTGCTCAGTGCTATGATCCTGGCACTTAGCCCTGTGCCTGGGATGATAGGATGCTCAGTGAAGGAATGAGTGAAGGAGTGAATCGATGAATGAATGGAGCCAAAACGTAATATAGTAAAAAGTAATGAGGAAGGTGAGGCAAGGGAAAGACACAGTCAGGGGCAGCAAATGGAGGCAGGCCTGAGGCTGAGTTCACAAAACACCTGTCCTGAAGTCCTGTTTACCGAGCTTCCTAGCAGCCAAGATGAAGCCAGAAGCCAGATCAGTCGTGCGAGTGAAATGGCAATGAGGTCACCAAACTGACAGGTCAAGAGGCTTATGGCTATCTCTGGTACTGAGATCAGATGGGTGTTTCCTCCAGTGTTCTCTCAAAAGGGCCACCATACGTGATGTCACAGCCACCTGCTCACTGACGTTTTCAGGACAAGCACAGGGGCTCTTTTAAGGTAGCTGAGTTTCAACACAACCTGATGGCTCATTTCAAAATATAACTGAGACAGAGTGGGGCAAAGGAAGCCACTCTGGTCCTGACGTACCCAGAAGGGACTCTGGAAGTCTAGGCGGAGAGGGGCATCGGAATGCCCTTCCCCATTCTGGGGAGAAGCCCTCGGAGTGGAGCATGGGTATGCTGGCAAGTTCTGGGCTGTTGTTTTCCTGAGTAGCACCCCACCTCCACTCAGGAGTGCACCTACGAGAGCCGCATACAGCACCCCCACCCCCACAGCGAGGGTGCCCACCTCTGGGAGGCCTGCTGCATACACCTCAGGACCCTGCAGGTAAGATCACGCGGTGGTGGGCCGAGCAGGAATCAGGGTCACCATGCTGCCCACTCAGCTCGGAGGACATCTAATCCCCCTCTAGAGGGGCCGCAGTGGGCGTGGTTGATATAAACTGCAAGCCCTTGGCAATGTTTGTGACCGATTTCCCCTCAAGGTGGTAAAAACGTCTCTCACGGTCTGCAAGGTCTTGGCCATGGCTGACATCTGCCTGCAGGAAACACACCAAGTGATCATGTTTATTGAGTCAAGTGAGAGCCCCCAAGGCTCTCCTAGTGGCCTGGTATGCTGCCTCCAGCCCCAGCCCCCCGCTGTCTTCCAGTGCCCCCAAAGTCTGAACGCACAGACCTGACAGCGTACAGCAAGGCAGCAGTGAGGGGGCGTTTGGAGAGAAAGAGGACCTCAGCAGAGCTACACGTCAAAAAAATCTCACCTAATGCAAATAGAGAAGGTCCCCGGGTTGGGAGACGGTTAGTGCCTGGCATCTGTTTTAGGCTGTGAGAGCTGCTGTAACAGAAACATCGCAGGCGGTGGCTTCTGAGAGCAGTCTTTGTTTTGTCCTCACTCTTTTCAAGATGCAGAGGCTGCTGCTAGCTGCCGTGGCACCAGTTCCAGCTCACACCTACCCCTGTGTGCAGACGAGAACCACACCATCAAGTTTTCAAGGTTGTGTGGCCTTTCGGAAGAAGGCCAGCAGGTCTGTTTTCCAAGGTGCCACCAATCTTTCAGTTTATAGCCAAGTACTAAACCATTTGTATCACTAAGGAATTCTTCCAGGAGCCTGGATGCCTAAACTCAAGGCACCAGTTCAGGGGGAAGAGGCTTGTGCCAGCTTCTGGGCCCCAGCATGCCTTGGTTACTTGGCAATCTTCACATAGCTTGTCTCCCGTCCTCCGGGTATGCTGGCCTCTGTGTCCAACCCGCTCTATATGTAACTTAGAAATGGTTAGGTTTTGGACAACTTTTATACTAATATGAGTTTCTCAACATGGCAAGGCAAATCCTATTTCCAAATGGGATGACATCTACAAGTGCTGGGATAGCATCTCAACACATAACTTGAGGGGGAGAGATACAACTCAAGTCGTAACAGCTACTAACCCCAAAGGTTGGTGGTTCGATTCCAGCCACAGCACCTCAGAAGTGGTGGTCCACTTCCAGAAGATTACAACCACAGAAAACCTGGCAGAGGGCAATTCTGGTCTGACACCTGAGGGGTCACCGCCAGCAGGAAGCAGCTCCATGGCTACAGATTTAATGTAAATAAAGTCATGCTGGTGACGTTGTCCAAGTCGATGGTAGGTTGTCATGTAGGAAGGTGTACCAGCGTGCACAAAAACCCCTCGTGTTAGAATAACATTTGAAACAGGAGATGTGTGTTAACTGATACTTTGAACCCACAGGATGAAAGTCAGGAGAAGTGAATAAGGCGGGCAGTAATTACAAGGGCAGCAGAGAGTACCAAAGATACTCACGCCTCTGTGAAAAGAGCCAGGAGGGAAATTGGCATCTGAAAGATAATGAAAGCCTTGGAGCCGATCAAAAGGTATAGAAAGTAGAAATTGACAAGGGGCCCCCAAATTGCTTATTGATGAAACCCTGGAATTATGTGATAGAAGAAATCAATTAAGTCCAAAGAGGTGAGTCCCCTGAGGAACAGAGAGGCTTGGAAATTAACAGAGGCAATTGGCAAGGGGTAGTGAGGAGAGGGCTAAAAATTAATTGACCAAAGGAAGGGTGAGAATAGAAGACTCGCTTAAAGGACTATGCCATTAAAAAAATAAGAAGTCAGGTGGGAGAGAGAGACTTGAAAATTGATTTTACTGGCTAGAGAGGCTTCCCCAAACCAGGGAATCTGGAACAACTTGCTGACAAAGTTCAAGAGCGAAGTTCATGGAAAGCAACAGCCTAGTGGGGAGCATCAGGTTGGCCCTCATCATTCACATGGGGAAACTGAGGCCCCGAGAGGGTCCAGTCCACGAATGTGGTCCTTCTCTGTAACCTTCCACCTCCTCTTGCACGAAGGGAAAGGGAAAAGCCCATCCCACTCTGAGAGCCCCTGATGGAACAATATCCTCCAAAGTTGTCACCTACGACTGTCAAAGTGCCCCCGACTCACGGTGCCCACATGGTTTTCAGTGGCTGATGTTTCAGAACGAGATCACCAGGCCTTTCTACTGAGGTACTTCTGGGCAGACTTGAATTTCCCAACCTGTCAGTTAGCAGCCAAGCACATTAGCCTTTTGCACCACCCGGGGACTGCTGTCCTCTAGTGTCAAGGCCACAGTTCATTCACTGGAACTCACAGTGTGTTCGGCCAATACTCAGGGGTAGAAGTGGTTGTATCTCTAAGCCACTCTGCCCCAGGTGCGGGATAAAACCCAGAGAACTCTGCGTTTCCCCGATCCCAAACCCTGTTGCTTCCCCAGTCTTCTGCAACAGAGGTGAAACACTCCCCCTGCTCCCCGCCATTCAGTCCCCAAATCCCAGCATTGGCCGTGATGCTACTTTTGTCCTTGCTGCCACGTCCCAGCTGCTACAGATTGAAGAGTTGAAGACTGGTCTCCGCTCTGGTGAGTGCAGCCTTGTTTGGGGAAACAGAGCTTTCCTTAGCACATGTCCAGTTAAGGAAGCCATGCTAGAAGAAGGGGAGTCTGCACCCTAAGCCTTCTGAGTCACGTTTTACAAAAAAAGGGTCACACACAGGGGAAAATGCCACATGAGGACCCACCCATCTGCAAGACACAAAAAGAAGAGCCCAGAACTCCCAGAGATGAGGCAGTGTCTTCCCCTGGAGTCATCAGAGGGAAGACACAGCCCTGCTGACACCCTGAATTCAGACTTCTAGCCTCAAAAACTGAGACAGGAAGTACCTGTTTTATAAGCCACCCACTTGGTGATACTTCCTTACAGCAGCCCTGGGAAACTCACACGCCAACCATTAACTAGCTGCTGCCACAGACTACAAGCACAGCTCACGGCTGGCCTAGTCACTCAGGGCTCTGTCTGGGTGCCACCTCCTCCACGAGGACTTCGTGGACTCCCCCATCTGGAGGAACCCCAGCCTTATTCTCCAGCCCTGGCCATGCCATGAGTATTCTACTTGGTTTCCCAGAGCACGAGTGTGATCTGAAACTTTCTGATTCAATCATTCGTTTATCGTTTGTCTCCTGTCCACTAGGATGGTGGTTCTGGGTGGCCAGGGACCTGGAACTGCTATTTCTTCTCCATGAGGCACCTCTTGTGAGAGATCCATGGTACTTTCTGGATGTACACGTGACAGCCTTAAAGCTAGAAGCCTACCCCGCAGCCCTGACCGGGAGCAGATGCCCAGTGCAGAGCTCTGCCGCGGCCCCCACCCCACCATGTACTCCTGAGCACTGGGCCAGGTCAATCCTGTTATGCTTAAGCCCCTCAAAGTGACCTTGTCTCTGGACCCAGTGTCCAGTGTAGGGTGGGCAACAGGGGAGTTTTGCTGAGTGGCTTGGATATTCTAGGCTTAGAGCAAGACTTCATGGTTTGAAGATTATATACAGCCTCCTCATTGTACAGACAGGAAACTGATGCCCACAGAAGGTGTGGTGTGGACTCCCCAGGACTTCAGGGCTGTGCTCAGCCAGCTCAGGCCAGGCCTTCCACTTAGCTTCCCGGAGGTGAGCCTTGGGCACAGCTGAGACTGGGGTGGCTGGCAGGCTAGAAGGTGTCCCTCCTCCTCCTCACCCACCTTCCTCTCTCACCAGGTGAGAATTGCATCTTCTCACCAGTAGGCTCAGCCCATTCTGTCCCTGCAGGGGCCGCTCTGCTAACGAGCTTCTGCAGGCTGTTAGCCACAGCCTGGCCCCTTGGGCTATGGCAAGAGGTCCCTGTGGCCACACCTGCAACCCCAGTGAGCAGGCATCCAGAACTTTCTGTCCTGGATTTGGGCACCTGCTGCCGAGTCAGGATGCCTTGTTTCCAGCTCTACCAGCTGGAACTGTCCACATGGAGGGCAGCACCCTCCCCTCCCCAACCTGGACCAGGCCAGGGGCTGAGTGGGGAGTCCGTGTGTCCACCAAGTGCCTGTTCTGGGTCCTGTGTTCCAGGGTCTGGTCTACATGGCCTGGGCCTTATGTGCAGGTCTGGGCTGCATTCTGTTTCCTTCCGATTTCTCTTGCTAAACCTAAAAGCCAGTACTAGAGAACCAAGTGGGACCAATTTCAGTGAAACCAGGGCTTGGGGTGGCCCCTAATCTCATCACAGATTTGCCAGGTAGCCCTGGGAAGGGTCCCTCGACCTCAGTCTTCCCACCTGGAGGATCCTGCCTCAGCCTTGGATGGTGTGTGTCCCCTAGCTGTGACTTGATAGATCAGCCTGCTCCGTGACATGGGCCCAGACAGCACCATCTGGGAAGAGGCAGCCCCTGGATGACAGCACGCTTATCAAGGAAGTGGCTAGAGGATGCCCAGCTGCCAGCACAGTGGACCAGAACAGGCACTTGAGTCAGAGGATGGCCCATGTCACCATTTTCTCTGGCCTCTCAACTATATGGGGACATACCTGGCCTGAGTTCCTCACAAGGTGTCATTGTGTCCCCCCAGAATACCTGTCAACTTGGCTAGGCTCTGATTCCCAATATTATAAGACTGTCTAACATTTCATCATCTGATACGATTTTCCAGTGTGTTGTAATTCCTGCCTCTAGGATGTTAACGAGGCAGGATTAAGGGTAGCTATGTTAATGAGGCAAAACTTAATCTACAAGACTAGGCTGTATTTTGAGTTAGTCTCTTTTGAGATACAAAAGTGAGAAGCCAGCAGAGAGACATGGAGACCTCATGCCACCGAGAAAGCAGTGCCAGGAGCAGAAGATGTCCTTTAGACCTGGCTTCTTGATCAGAGAAGCTCCTAGACCCAGGGAAGACTGATGACAAGGACCATCCTCCAGAGTCAACAGGAAAAGAAAGCCTTCTCCTGGAGCTGGCGCACTGAATTCGGATTTCTGGTCTCCCAGACTGTAAGAGAATAACCTTGCATTTGTTAAAACCGTCCACTTGCTCTGTTTCTGTTACAGCAGCACTAGATGGCGAAGAGAAGGGCACCCACCACCCACTCAGCATCACACTCTGAGGACTAAGGGCCTCCTGGCTGGGGCTGAGCCACTGGCCACCGGCCACCGGCCAGCCGCATCCTCAGAGTACTGGTGCCGCCACACATGACCAAGAACTCTGTGGAGCAGGCTAGACCAGTCAGCGTGGACTCACGGGTAAACGGACGTACAGGAGGGTGGAGATGGGGAGCAGGAAGCTCTGAGTGGGTCAGGCCATCCTACCCTATCCAGTGGGCCATCAGTGAGAGTGTCACCCTCCTGGGCACCCTTTGGCATTTATGAAACAAACCATTTCATTCTTCCTTGTTTAGTGAACACCATCTGAGGTAGATGCATTCCTGCATTTTCCTCTAAGGGGCAAAGAGAGCAATTCTCCCAGCTCTTAGCCCAGGTGAGGGTTGAGCCTGACCATCTTTCTGGGCATTAGCCCTGGACTGGCCTGGGTGACAGACTACAGGGACCCTTCCTGGAAGTCTCTGGAGCCTGTATTTGACCAGCTGGCTCCAGGGTGCCCTTGGGAGGTAAGCTCAGGACAAAGGGGTTGAGATTTCACTCCTAACCTTTTCAGCAGACTGTGCCACAACACCTGAACACACACACACACACACACACACACACACAAACACAAATCCAAACACAAAAACCCCACTGCCATAAAGCCAATTCTGACTCATAGCAACCCTATAGGAGAGAGCAGAACTACCGCATAGGGTTTCTAAGGAGTGCTTGGGAGATTTGAACTGCCACCCTTTTGTACAGCAGCTGTAGTTGTTAACCACCATGCCACCAGTCGTTCCCTACGTTGGCATTCCCAGGTCTCCAGCCTCGTGAGATAGCTCAGCTTCTAGGCTGCTCCAGCTGTTTCATTTCCCGAAGGACAGTTCACAGCAGGAAAGTAAGCTACCTCCCTTTCCTTGAGCAGTCACGGCAGTGTGCCACAAACCAGCGGGCCTACAATGTCACAACTCTGTTCTCCCAAGTTCTGAAGGTTGTCACTGTTGTTAGGTGCCATCGAGTGAATTCTGACTCACAGCAGCTCTGTGCACAGCAGAAGGAAACCCCGCCTGTCCTGCGTCTTCCTCACGATTGCATTTACACTGGAGCCACCGTCGTGGTCCGCTGCTGTGTCAACCCGTCTTGCTGAGGGCTTCCTCCTTTTTGCTGACTGTCTACTTTAACCAAGCGTGACAGCTTTCTCCAGGGACTCGTCCCTCCTGATAACGTGTCCAAAGCACATGAGAGGACATTCTGCTACCCTCCTTCCAAGGAGTATCCTGGCCCACCGCTTGTCTGTCACTTTGTTTTGCTGTGGTGGCCTGTGTGATGCCACGATGCTAGAGGCTATGCCACGGATCAGTGTTTCAGGTACCGGCAGGGTGGCGGACAGGCTTCAGTGGAGCCTCCAGACTAAGACAGACTGGGAAGAAGCAGCTGGCAATCTGCTGATGAAAAAATTGGCAGTAAAAACCTCACGGACAGCAGGGGAACGTTGTCCAAAGTTTCCAAAATAAAAAAACCAAACTACTTGCCAATGAGTCAATTCTCACTCAACAGGGTAGAACTGCCCCAATGGGTTTTCAAAGAGCTCCTGGTGGACTCAAATTGTTGAACTTTTGGTTAGCAGACACAGCACTTAACTGCTATACCACCAGGGTTTCCGTGTGAGAGTCAGAGGTCAGAAATCCAGGTGTGCACAGAGCCAGGCTCCTTGTGAAGGCTCTCGGGAGGAATCAGCTCCATGCCTCTCTCTTAGCTTCTGGTGTTGCTGGCAATCCTTAGCATGCTTTGGCTGGTAGCTGCATCAGTCCCATCTCTGTGTCCATCCTCATATGATCTCTCTCCTCTGAGTGTCTGTTTTCTCTTTTAGGACACTGGTCATTGAGCTTAGGGCTCACCCTATCCCAGCATCACCTTAACTAATTACACCTGCAAAGACCTTACTTTCAGTTAAGGTCATATTCTGAGATCCCGGGTGTATGTGAATATTTGGGATACACTATTGGAAACTGTGGTTGCCAAGTGGTTAGGTACTATAGCTGCTAACCAGAAGGCTGGCAGTTCAAATCCGTCAGGTGCTCTTTGGAAACTCTACAAGGCAGTTCTGCTCTGCATGCAGGGTTGCTATGTGTTGGAATTGACTGCAGGGTGTTTGGTTTTCTGGTTTTCTAATTCATTGTAAGAAGCCCTGGTGGGCAGTGATTAAGAACTTGGCTGCTAATCAAAAGGCTGGCAGTTCATATCCACTAGCTGCTCCTTGGAAACCCTGCTCTGTCCTACAAGGTCACTGGAAACCCTAGTGGCGTACAGGTTGCATGCTACATCTGTTAACCAAAAGGTCAGCAGTTCCAATCCTCCAGGAGCACCTTGGAAACTCTAGGGAGCAGTTCTACTGTCCTCTAGGGTCACTATGAGTCAGAATCAACTGGATGGCAGTAGGTTTATTTTTTGGTTTACAGGGTCATTGAGTCTGAATTGACTCGATGGCAACTGGTTGGTTTGTTTCTCTGTGTAGTTCTGGGTGGTTGAAATGGTTAACGCACTTAAATTTTAACCAAAATATTGGAGATCCAAGTCCACTGAGAGGCGACCTACTTCTAGAGCGCTCCCTCGAGAACTGTAGGCAGCACAGTTCTACTCTGACACACACGGTGTCGCCTCAGCATCAACTTGATGGCAACTGCTTTTGTTGTTCTGGTTCAACCCAGTACAGAAAGTCCCAAGCAAAAGGCTTGATTTATAGGTGGTCTGGGCAAACCTCCTCTTGGACACAGCCTGGTGCTGAGGGTGCTGGGGGCCAGGCAGCGCTCAGCTTCCGCCTAGAACTTGGGAGTTTCACACTTCGGCATGAGCTGCGTGTTTCCAGCTATTGTGTGAAGACCACAAAGGTGTGGAAGATGCCTACAGGTAGCCAGAGGAGACCTGGGGATCACCCCAAGGCCCTTCTTCTGGAGGCTGAGTCCCGGCATGGAGAGGCCAGCAGACTCCTCCCGCCTGTCCTGGCACATGGCACTGGATTGCAGGCATGAAGCAGTGGGACAGCTGGTGGGCAGCCACGGAGGCTGAAATCTGACAGACACTGCCGAGGATGGAGGCTGATAGGAAATGGTCCGGGAGGCATCAGACGAAAGGCAGGCCTCGCTGCTCTGCCTCTGTAGTTGCTGACTTTTTTTTTTTAAAGTCCAAACCACCTTGTGCGACCTCAGGTGCACCCTGGCGGTGCTGGTGGGCAGATACTCGCATTGCGCCCTTGGTATGGTGTGCCAGGGGCCCACGTGGGAGGCCGAGGAGAACTGCGGAGAGCCAAGCGGTGTGGGCTAGGTAAAAATAGATAGAAAAAAGAGAAAGTAATGGTTTACATGCTACAGAATGGAAACTAGACACCCAGACGGGGTGAAGGAAAGAACAAAGGTGAGTGGCTAGGGGAATGCGGAACAAAGAGGTCAAGCCAGGGGCAGACTCCCAGGCAAGCAGGGCAAACGGGGGCCTCTCGGTCACTTACCACCTGCGGCACCAGTTTCCCACAGGTGTCCCCACATCTTTGATGCTGCTTCTCCAACTACTCAGTGAGAAGGTTTGCCAAGATGACCTTGCAGAATCCTTGTGTCCTCAGAATCCATGCTCATCTGTTTCTCCACATGGTCCAGGCACAGCCACGGGCTACAGATCGAGAAAAGGACATGGAAACAGAGTGGGGGCGAAGGGCCCTGAATGCCGGTGTCACCACAGGCCAGGTCACCCGGGCCCTTGAAGGCCTGACAAGTGGGACCTTTGCCTCCTTTGTATGCTGAGTGTGTCCGAGCCTGGGGCCAGAGGAAGCTTTAGGATAGTGACTCTGCCTTTCTTTACAATTTTGATGTTTTATTCATCACAGCTGTGGAGTTGTTGTTGACTTGCGGCGGTCCCATGTGTTGGAGGAGATGGAGGAGAACTGCTTCTCAGGGTTTTCTTGGCTGTGATCTGCTCAGAAGCTGTTTGCAGGACATTCCTCTGAGATGCTGCTGGGCAGACTCAAACCACTGACCTTTAGGTCAGCAGTCTGGCACAGACCATTTCCCCTACCCGGTGATCTTCACAAATAGGTTTGTGTCAACTTGATTTGTTAATAAATTGCACCCAAATGTGACTTAACATGACTGAGTTTTTTGGCATCCCATTAAATATTGTGCCTAAGGCAAGCCCAGCCCTGGTGGTGGGAGCTGCAAATGATTCCACTCCACAGAGGAGGAAACAGAGGGTCAGAGAGGCCCCCTGACCACAAGACACCTTGGAAGCTGGTGGGAGGGCCGCTCATCCTGCTAGGGGTCCTGAGAAGATTCCCTAGAGGAGAAGGAATAAAAGTGACGGTGATGGCACCAGCGGGACTCACATGTGTGGCTTCCTCCTTGAACTGAGTCTTTTAGATGATTTGGTATCACCCTGGGGAAGAGGGGTAGAGGGCTGTCCTGGCAGAGGCCGCCCCCTGCATGCAAAGGTGTCTTGAGCTGAGGAGTGGGGAGCAGCCTGCCTGGAATGTTGGCTTGTGGGGCTCAGAGTTTAGGCTGTTCAGTAGGTCTTGGTTCCATCTCTCTCTTGGCTGGCCTGTGACTAAGAGACATGAAGTGCTTCAGTGCAACCTGAACCACACCGCCAAGGAAGTGTGGCTGACAGCGCAACAAGGAGCTGTCACCCCACTCTTGGTGGGCGTTGAGTTGGGGAACCCACCAGGGGAAGCTGCTTCTGTGCACTTGCGCTCAGGCCCCTCTGTGCCAGCAGCTCTGGGTGAGGCTGGCAGGACTTCCAGCCCCAGTCTGCAGGCGGCCTTCTTTTGAATGTATAGAATTTACATAAACTCTTGGCAAGTCCTAAATACTGAAATCCAAACAGGAGATTTGGACCACATGTTCTCAACTGAGATTTGGTAAGAGATTGGGGAGTGACTGGCATTGTGACCTTGCTTCCTCTGACCCTCTTGATGCTGTCCAGCTTTGGGGATGGTCCCACAGCATTGGGGATGGTCCCGCACCCCGCCTGGGCTCCCAATGCCTCCCCTGCTGGCAAGAATTTGGCAAGGTCAGGGAGACATTTGTGGGCAGCTAGTGGCGTGCATATATTCTGCTTTGGGGAGACAGAGCCGGGCTCCTGTCTCAGGGGTATTCACCGTGCCGAAAACATGTCCACTGTCCTGAGAGAACTGACGTCCCTAAGTGCATAGCCTCGTCCTTGAGGAACTCACAGGCCCGCTTCATGGCCTTGTCCAAAGAGCACTCAGTCCTAGATGCCTGCATTGTCCCTGAATGGGCTCAAGGTCCTGGAAACTTTGCTCTGCACTGGTGAAGAATGTGATACAAGCAGGCGATGCAATTGGCTGCTACAAAAAGTTTGGAGGTTCAAGACTACCCAGAGACTACTCAAAAGAAAGGCCTCGCGATCTACTTTCAAAAAACCAGTCATTGGAAACCCTTGTGGAGCTTAGTCCTACTCTGCCACGTGAGGTCACCATCAGTCATAATCAGCTGGCAGCAACTGGCTTTTGGATAAGATCATGTCATTGGTAAATAGGGCTAGTTGTACTTTTCTTTTCAAATCTGGGTTAATTTTCTCTCTTTTGTTTGCTTAATTGGCCTGACTAGAACCTGCATTACAAAGTGGAGTAGAAAGGATATGAGCAGATGTCTTTGACATGTCTCTGATTTTAGGGGAATAGCTTTCAGTCTGATGTGAGCGGTGGGATTTTCCTAGACACTCTGTTGGTTAAGAAATGTCTCTTCTATTCCAAGTTTGATAGTTTTGAGTTTTGTTAAATACTTTTTCAGCATTTATTGCTAAAACAATTCAGCATCAATAACGTTAGTTGATTTTTGAATATTAAGCCAACCCTGCTTTCTTGGGATAAATCTTACTTTGTCATAGTGTAACAATTCTTTTGATGCTTCCTGTGTCTTTTGGTTTTATATATATATATATATATATATATATTTAACATAACTGAGTAAAAATGTACATTCACATGTAAATTTACATGCCCCCCTATATGCAGCTTCCACTGCTCTCCCTGTCCGGTGACTGCACACTATTCCTCTCTGCTCCATACATGTCTCATCCTCCCAACAGCCTCCTTTCCCCTCCTCTCCGTCCACTTCCCTTCCTCCAGCCAGAGGTCAGCAAGATGATATCCTATAGATGTATAGAACCATAAAGTGCTTCCAACATATGGTTACTCTGCATTGCCAAGTCCATTCCATTCCTGTCCAAAGAGTAGACCTTTGTTATAATTTATGGGAACGGGCAGCATCAGGGCCGGGGGCCATGCTCTCAGAGGAACCCCAAAACTGCTGGACCATCAATTGAGGTCTTTTAGTGGAGATCTCATGATGCACCTCTTTTTATTCTTGTGTTGCCAGTGAGGCTCCTCTCTGTGAGCTCCGTCATGGCTATCACTGGTGGTGGCCGGGCACCATCCGGTTCTTCCGGTCCCAGGTCGATGTAGGCACCCACTCTTGTGGGTCTCTCTGTCTTCTCGGTTGTCTTTACCGCATGCCATTTTGGCCGTTGGTGAGCATCCGTTCCTGCTGAGTTGGGACCATTTGTTGTCTCCTCGGATGGCAGCTTGGCAGCTTTTAAGACCCCAGACGCCACTCACCAATGTGGGGTGCAGAGAGCTCTCTTAGCAAAACGCTAGTTGTGCCAATTGGCCTGGAATTCACCTAAGAGCATGGTCCCCCGCCCCCTGCCCCAGCTACTCTATCCTTGCAGTATTGAGTTAAGATGGAAGGAGTACTCAAGTTATGCTGAAGTCCACTTAATGTTGTTCTTGTTCCTAATGTGTGCTATCACTGCTTTCTCCCAGCTAGATTTCTAGTAACTACCTAAAATAAACCCTCCCCCCCTTACCCTTCTTCCCTCCCTCCCCTCCCTTGCAGCTGTCAAAGAGTCTTTTCTTCTATACACAAGTCTGTTTTTGAGATCTTATCGTAGAGGTCTCATACAGTATTTGTCCTTTTGTCGCTGACTACTCTCACTCAACATAATGTCTTCCAGTTGAAACCAGGTTAGGAGATGTTTCCTGGAATCATCGTTATTCTTTATCATTGCGTAGTGCTCCATTGAGTATATTTACCACAGTTTACCTATCCATTCTTCTATTGTTGGGCATCTAGGTTGATTCCATCTTTTTGCTATTGTGGACTGTGCCGCGATAAACATTCTGGTGCATGTGTCCGTTGGTGTGAAAGGCCTTGAATCTGTAGGATATATTCCAAGTAGTGGAATTACTGGGTCAAATGGTATATCAATATCCATTTTTTTAAGGAAGCGCCAGGTTGCCTTCCAAAGAGGCTGGACCATTTTGCAACCCCACCAACAGTGTAGGAGGGTTCCACTTTCTCCACAGCCTCTCCAGCATTTGTTGTTTTGTGTTTTCTGGATCATTGCCAATCTTGTTGGGGTGAGATGGTATCTCATTGTTGTCTTGATTTGAATTTCTTTAATAGCTAAAGATCATGAACATGTCCGCATGTGTTTTTTGGCTGCCTGGATCTCCTCTTTAGTGAAGTATCTGTCCATCTCCTTTGCCCATCGCTTAATTGGATGTTTTATCTTCTTCTTATTGATATTTTGTAGTATCTTATAGATTATGGAGATCAGGCATTGATCTGACATACAGTTGCCAAATATTTTTTCCCACTCTGTGGGTGTTCTTTTAATTCTATTAATAAAGTCTTTGGATGAGCAAAAGTGTTTGATTCTTAATAGTTCCCATTTATCTACTTTCTCTTCTGTTGATTGAGGTTTCTTTGGCAGATTTTGGAGTCTGTCCTCATTGTGTATTAAAACTTCCATTGTTGTTCCTACTTTTTCTTGGATGAGCTTTATTGTTTTAGGTTTGATATTTAGGTCTTTTATCCAGTTGGAGTTGGTTTTTGTATAAGGTGTAAGATATGGATCTTGATTCAGTTTATTGCAGGTGGATAACCAATTTTGCTAGCACCATTTGTTGAAGATGCCGTTTTTACCCCAGTTTAATGTCTTAGGGCCTTTGTCGAATATCAACTGTTCATAGGCAGATGGTGTCATCTCTGGGGTCTCAATTCTGTTCCATTGATCAGTCTGTCTGTTCTTGTACCAGTACCAGGCTGTTTTGACCACTGTGGCAGTGTAGTATGTTCTAAGGTCGGGTAATGAGAGGCCTCCCGGTGTGTTCTTCTTCTTTAGTAGTACCTTACTTATCCGGGCTTCTTCCCTTTCCAAACAAAATTGGTGATTTGTTTCTCCATCTCATTAAAAAATGATGCTGGAACTTGTATTGGGATTGCATTATATAAATAAATTGCTTTGGGTAAAATAGACATTTTCACAATGTTAACTCTTCCTATCCATGAGCAGGGTAGGTTTTTCCATTTATCTAAGTCTCTCTTAGTTTCTTGTAGTAAGGGCTTGTAGTTCTCTTTGTAAAGGTCTGTTGTTTCTCTGGTTAGATTAATTCCTAGGTACTTTATCTTCTTAGGGGCTATCACAAATGGTATAGATTTGATAATTTCCTCCTTAACAGTCTCGTTGTTGGTATAAAGGAATCCTACTGATTTACTTATGTTTATCTTGTATCCTGAGACTTTGCTGAACTCTTCTATCAGTCTGAGTAACTTACTTATAGATTCCTTGGGGTTCTCTGCATATACAATCATATCATCTGTGAACAGGGAGATTTTAACTTCCTCTTTGCCGATGCAGATGCCCTTTATTTGTTCATCTTGTCTAATTGCTCTGGCTAGAACTTCTAGCACAATGTTGAATAGGAGAGGTGACAGTGGGCATCCTTGTCTAGTTCCTGATCTCAGGGGAAAGTCTTTCAGTCTCTCTCCATTCAGGATGATGTGGGCAATTGGCTTTGTGTAAATGGCCCTTATTGTGTTGAGGAATTTGCCGTCTATGCCCATTTTGCTAAGAGTTTTTATCATGAATGGGTGTTGGACTTTATCAAATGCCTTTTCGCCATCAATGGACAAAATCAGGTGATCTTTGTCTTTTGTGTTATTTATGTGGTTAATCACATTAATTGTTTTCCTGATGTTGAATCAGCCTTGCATCCCTGGTATGAATCCCACTTGGTCATGATGGATTATTTTCTTGATATGTTGTTGTATTCTGTTGGCAAGAATTTTGTTGAAGATTTTTGCATCTAGGTTCATGAGTGATATTGGTCTGTAGTTCTCTGTCTTTGTTGGATCTTTCCCGGGCTTAGGTATCAGGGTTATGCTGGCTTCATAGAATGAGTTTGGGAGTACTTCATCCCTTTCTATACTGTGAAATAGTTTCAATAGTATTGGGGATAACTCTTCTCTAAATGCTTGGTAGAATTCTGCCGTGAAGCCATCTGGGCCCAGACTTTTTTGGGTTGGCAGTGTTTTGATGACCTTTTCAATCTCTTCCTTTGTGATGGGTTTATTAAGTTGTTCTGCTTCACGTTGTGATAATTTGGGTAGGTGGTATGAGTCAAGGAATTGGTCCATTTCCCCTAGGTTTGCAAATTTGTTAGAGTACGGTCTTTCATAGTATTCTGTTATGATGTTTTTGATTTCTGTTGCATCTGTGGTGACAACTCCCTTCTCATTTCTAATTTGGGTTATTTGTTTCCTTTCCTGCTTTTCTTTAGTAAGTTTAGCCAGTGGTTTATCAATTTTGTTGATCTTTTCAAAAAACCAGCTTTTGGTCTTTTCAATTTTTTCAGTTGTTTTTCTATTCTCTAATTCATTTAGCTCTGCTCTAATCTTTATGATCTCCTTTCTTCCGGTGCCCGAGGGGTTCCTCTGTTGTTCTCTTTCTACTTGTTCAAGCTGTAGAGTTAGTTCCTTGATTTGGTTTCTTTCTTCCTTCCCGATGTGTGCATTTATGGAGATAAACAGACCTCTGAGCACTGCTTTGGCTGTATCCCGTAGGTTCTGGTAGGAAGTGTTTTCGTTTTCATTGGAATCCATGAATTTCTTTAATTGATCCCTGATTTCCTCTATAACCCATGTTTTTTTGAGCAAGATGTTGTTCAGTTTCCAAGAGTTCCATGTTCTATCTCTGTTTTTTCTGCTGTTGATTTCAACTTTGATGGCCTTATGATCTGAGAAGATGCTTTGCAATAATTCCATGGTATGGATTTTGTTGAGCATTGCATTATGGCCTATCACGTGGTCAGTTCTGGAGAATGTTCCATGTGCACTGGAGAAGAAGGTGTAGTTGTCTGCTGATGGGTGGAAAGTTCTGTATATATCAATGAGGTTTAGTTGGTTAATTGTGTCAATGAGGTCTTCTGTGTCTTTACTGAGCTTTTTTCTAGATGATCTGTCTAGTAATGAGAGTGGAGTGTTAAAGTCTCCCACTATTATTGTGGAGTCATCTAACTCTCTTTTGAGCATAGTCAGTGTTTCTTCAACATATTTAGGTGCTCTGACATTAGGTGCATAAATGTTTAATATAGTTAAGTCTTGCTTGTGTACTGAACCTTGCAGCAGTAAATAGTGTCCATCTTTGTCCATGATGGTGGATTTGACATTAAAGTTGATTTTGTCTGAGATTAGAATTGCCACGTCTGCTGCTCTTCTTTGTTCATTGTTAGCTTGATATATATTCTTCCAACCTTTAATTTTCAGTTTGTTCCTGTCTTTAGGTCTCAAGTGAGTTTCTTATAGACAACATATGGATGGGTTGTGTCTTTTGATCCAAGATGACACTCGGTGTCTCTTTACTGGAGCATTCAGTCCATTCACATTCAATGTAATTATTGATAGATATGTGTTCACTGCTGCCATTTTGATATGTTTATTTATGTTGATGTTTTCTCTGTTGTTCTTATTAGTCTGTTCTGAGACACTCTTTTTTGTGAGTTGATTTTTCCCCCTTTTCAGAGCTGGTTTTATAGTTGTTGAGACTTGTGTGTTAGATTTCTTGAAATGGTATGATACATCTTTGTTGTGCTTTACAGGTGCCCCTATGAACCCCCTTAATAAACTATTTATAAACCCAATTTTAATTACTACCAGTCTGATCATCTTCCTCTCCATCTGGAAGGACTATAACGACTGTAGTACATCCCTCTTTTATTATGATGACACCATAGTTTTCATGATGATCACTGGATTGCTTCTTTCCAAATCAAAGCTGTGATTGACTTTGGAGCCTTCCCTAAATGAGTATTGAGTAGTGTGTCATTCTAAAATGTAAAGTTAGTGGTTTCGTTCTTCTAACCCAAAGCCAAGAACTTCTTTCAGTATTTCTTGTAGTTTGGGTTTGGTTTTTACAAAGTCTCTGAGTTTCTGTTTATCTGGAAATGTCTTAATTTCATTTTCATGTTTGAAAGACAGTTTTGCAGGATATATAATTCTTGGTTGGAAGTTCTTCTCCTTCAAGACTTTGAATGTGTCGTGCCACTGTCTCCGTGCCAGCATGGTTTCTGCTGAGAAATCTGACGAGAGCCTACAGGGTTTCCCCCTGAATGTTAGCTTTGCCTTGAGTCTTGCTGCCTTTAAGAGTTGCTGCTTATGTTTCATTTTGTTAAGCTTGATTATAATATGTCTTGGAGTCTTTCTTTTGAGATCTATATTGGGTGGCGTATGATATGCATCTGAGATGTCTATATTCTCTTCCTTCATGATTTCTGGGAAGTTTTCTTTCAGCAGCTCAGCAACAATACTCTCTGTGTTCTCAGATGTCTCACCCTGTTCAGGGACTCCAATTAATCGAAGGTTGTTCCTCTTAATAGAGTCCCACATGCTTCTTAATGTTTCTTCATTTTTCTTGTTTCTTTTTTCTGATTTCTGCTCATAGACACTGGCATCAGTAGCTCTGTCTTCCAAGTCAGAAATTCTTTTTTCAATTTGTTCCATTCTGTTTTCTTGGGTTTGCATGGAAGCTTCTATGTCTTTGATTTTCTTCTTGATCTGTTGGATTTCAGAGTACTGGTGTTCCATCAGATCGAACAACTTGCTTAATTTTTCATTTTGTTCTGCTGCATTTTGTATAAGGTCTAGAAGGGCCTTGTATATAATCAATTTGTATTCACTTCCTGATGCTTTCATAAAAGTTTCTTCATCTAGAAAACTCCTTGGTTGCTTCGTTTGGGAGCCTTCTGAAGCCATGAGTGATTGCTTGTATGCCACAATTGTCTGTTGCTTTTTGGGTCCCATGTGAGTATATAGAGGCTGGAAGAGGTACTGTGAGGATGGATTGCAAATGTTTCTCTAGGCTGTCTTCAAATGTAAAGCAAAAGGTATCTGACCAGTTCACAAGTCAGTTAGGTTTTCAGGTGTAGAGGACCCTCTTCCCATCTTGACAAAGTAAGCGCCACTGTATCCAACCCCAGATGATAACAAACTAGTTCAGAATACAGCACTGCTAGTGCCCTGGTGGCCTCTGCTGACAGGGCCTAGCCTTATCCAACACTGCGTCGAGTACTGGTTTTGTGATAGAAAAGCGCTCTCTTGTGGGCAGGGTCTGGCTCCCAAGCTAAGAATTAGGTCCAGCTACGGCCACCGTACCCAAGATGGCGTCCTCCACACAGGCAGCAGACAGGGGGGCTAAAGATGCCCAGAGGCAGCGATTCCTCTGTTTCTGTTGCAGGGCCCCCAATGTAGGCAGCACTATGCAAAATCACTACTTTTCTGACGGAGAAGTGCTGTCCCATTTGCAGGCACTGGCTCCCAGGCTAAGAACGAGGCCCCACTAAAATCTCGGTACCAACATGGCGTCCCGCACCCTGACCACGGAGTTCCGCACAAACCCCACGAGGCAGCTACAAAACGAAAGGCTCAAAGTGTCTAGATTAAAAGAGTCCCGAGCCTGGCTCTCAGAACATGGGAATTTCGCCTGCCTATCCCCCCAGCAGCGTGTCTGAGTCCAGCCGCCGGGCAAGGCCCAGCTCCACCCGCCAGCCGAGACCGAGGGAAAAAAAAAGTCAAAATGGTGCGTTTACCTTCCGTCCGTGAGAGCCGGGGCTAGCCAGGAGCGGGAGTCAGCGAGAGAGGAGGTTTTTCGCTGAATGATATAAAGTCCCAATTAACAGCCCTGTGCCTTGTCCTGAGGCTGATTAGGTGCTCAGAAGGCTCTGTTTGATTGTCAATTCAGGTCTTGGTTTCCAGAGGGATATAAAGAGACGTGTCCTTAGTCCGCCATCTTGATTCCACCCCTGCTTCCTGTGTCTTTTGTTATTTTCCCCATAAAATCTTTCAGTATTGCAAATCAAGGCTTGAATTTTTCTTCAGTTCTTTCAGTTTGTGAAATGTTGTGTTATTCCCTTTTGGTTCCCTGTCTCTAGGTCTTTGCACATGTAATAACAGTGCTTGATCTTCTTGAGCTGCTCTTTGAAATCTTCTGTTCAGCTCTTTTACATCATCTTTTCTTCCTTTTTAAAAGATATTTTATTTATTTATTGTGATTGAGTGAAAGTGTACTATCTAGTTTGAATTTGCATGCCCGTCTGTGTGCAGCTCCCGCTGCTCTCCTTGCCCAGTGACAGCACACTCCTCCTTTATATTCTATACCATCATTTCTTCCTTCTGCTTTAGCTCCTAGAAGCTACAGAGGAAGTTTCTGAGTCTCTTTTAACATTAATCTTGGTATTTTCTCTCTTGTCTTTGTAACGATATCTTACTTTCTTCGTGTATAATGTCCTTGATGTCCTTCCACAACTCGTTTGGTCTTTGGTCTTCAGTGTTTCATGTATTAAATTGATCTTCAGAATGATCTCTAACTTCAGGTAGCATGTACTCAAAGTCATTCTTTGGCTCTCATGGGACTTGCTCTCATTTTCTTCAGCTTCAACTTGAACTTGTGTATGAGCAGTTGATCATCTGTTCTGCAGTTGCCCCCGAGCCTTGTTCTGACTAATGATTGAACTTTTCCGTTACCTCTTTCCATAGATACAGTCGATTTGATTCGTGTGTATGCAGGTAAAAAGGGTATTTGCAATGAAGAAGTCATAGGTCTGAAAAATTCTGTCATGTGATGTCCAGCATCATTTCTATCACCAACTCCATACTTTCCCACTATTGATCCTTCTTCTGTGTTTCTGACTTTCTCATTCCAATCACCAGTAATTATCTTTATAGCCTGACTGCATGTTCCATTCATTCCAGACTGCTTAAGTTGGTAAAAATCTTTGCCCTTAGTGGTCAGTGCATAAATTCGAATGATAGTCATATTATTAACTGGCCTTTCTTACATGCGTATGGATATTATTCTATCACTGACAATGTTGCATTTCAGAATAGATCTTGAAACGTTCGTTTTGTAGATGAATGCATGTCATTCTGCTTCAAACTATCATGACAGATCATATAATTGTCTGATTCGAAATGAGCAATACCAACCCATTTCAGGTCACTAATGTCTAGGATATTGATGTTTATATGTTCTATTTTATTTTTTTATTATGATTAAACGAAAGTAGACAATCCGAGTGAATTTTGCATACCTGCTTCTCTACAACTCTCTCGGCTGTACCCACCCCATGACACCACACATCTCCTTTTCACTCTTCACTACTAGTATTCTCCCAATAAACTCCTTTCCACCCTCTCCTCTCCCTTCTAGAAAGAAACCAGTGGGACAGCCTTCTAGAAGTGTATAAAGCCATAAAGTGCACACACCACACGCTCATTCTGTGTCCCTGAGTCCAGTAGTAGTTTCAGGTCGGGGGCAGCAGCAATTCTAGGGACCACATTCCAGGGGAACCTCCAGGTTGGTTGTCAGACTATCAGTTCTGATCTTTTAGTAGAGTTCTTGATCTGTACATCTCTTTTTCTCGTGTTACATTAGTGACTTTACCTTGTGTCCCCTGTCAAGGCTGTTTTGATGGTAGCTGGGCACCGTCTGGTTCTTCTGGTCTTGTGTTTGTGTAGTCTCCCAATCATGTGGGTCCTTCTGTCTCCTGGGCTCTTTTTCCCTCCTCTCTGTGGTGTTCTCGTTTGTCATTTGTTCTGAGTGAATTGGGACAGGTTGGTGTACCTTAGATGACAGCTTCCTGGCTTTTAAGATCATAGATGCCACTCACCAATACGGGGTACAGAAGAATCTCTTAGCAAAAGGCTAGTTATACCAACTGATCTCGATGTCCCCTGAAAACACGGTCCCCAGACCCCGTCCTTGCTTCTTTTCCTTTGAAATTTAGAAAGTCCTTTAGTTTATGGTGTAGTCCATTTATGCTGCCCTGCCTTCTACTAAGTGCTGTCGTACCCTTCACCTAACCAAATTCCTATTGACTATCTAATCTATGACCAACCCACTTCCTCTCTCCCCATCCTTGTATCTGTCAAAGGGTCTTTTCTGTGCATTAAGAACTTTTTTAAGTCCTTATGATAGTGGCCTCATATAAGACTTGTCCTTTTGTAACTGACTGATTTCACTCAGCGTGATGTCTTTTAGTTAAAGCAGATTATGAGATGCTTCCTAAAATCATCAATGTTCTTTATCACTGCATAGTGTTGCATTGTGTATAGATACTGCAGTTTGTTTATCCGTTCATCTGCTGATGGGCCCCTAGGTTGATTCTATCTTTTTGCTGTTGTGGACCATGCTGTGAGAAACATTTGTGTGCATGTATCTGTTGGCTCGGCAGCCCTTACTTCTGTAGGATATATTCCAAGCAGTGGGATTAGTGGATCATATGGTATTTCTGTTTCTAGCTTTTTAACAAAGTGCCAAATTGCTTTTGAAAGAGACTGTACCATCTTGCATTCCTACCAGCAGTGCAGTAGAGTTCCAACCTCTCCACAGCCCCTCCAGCATTTGTTGTTTTGTGTTTTTTGGATTATTGCCAGCCTCACTGGGGTGAGATAATATCTCATGGTAGTTTTGATTTGGATTTCTGTGATAGCTAATGATCATGAGCATTTTCTCATGTGTCTTTTGGCTGCCTGAATGTCTTCTTCAGTGAAGTGTCTGTCCATGACCTTTACCCATTGTTTAATTGGGTTAGTAGTCTTTCCCTTGTTGACACTTCACAGTACCTTGTAGATTATGGAAATGAAATGTTGACCCAATATGTAGTTGCACAATATTTTTTCCCATTCTGCTGGCAATCTTTTTCTATTTCATTTTTGATGATTTCCAGTTTTCCTAGATTTATGCTTTCTACATTCCAGCTTCTGATTATTAAGGATTTTTATAGCTGTTTCTTCTCATTTTGAGTGGTGCCGAATCAGCATATGAAGATCTCAAAAGCTTGACGCCATCCATGTCGTTAAGGTAAACTCTATCGAGGAGGCAGCACTTCCCTGGCCCTCTTTCAACTTTCCTCCGATCTGAGGGTTTGTCCACTGGCACTATATCTGACAGTGCTCTGCTGCTCTTTGGAAGGTTTGCACAGGCTAATTCTTTTCAGAAGTAGACCATCCAATCTTTCTTCCTAGAATTTTACTGAAGATTCTTGAAAATTTGCTACAGCAGTATACTGACTGAGAACTGCCAGACGTGCAAGCCGGATTCAAAGGTGGAGCTGGAACCAGAAATATTGCTAATGTCAGATGGATCTTGGCTGAAAGCAGAGAATACAGAAAGATGTTTTTCTGTATTTTATTTACTATGTAAAGGCATTCAACTGTGTGGCTCATAAAAAATTGTGAATGATATTGTAAAGTGTGGGACAAAGCACTTGATTATGCTCATAAGGAAGTTCTACACACATCAAGAGACAGTTGTTTCAGCTGAACAAGGGGACACCGTATGGTTTAAAGTCACGGAAGCTGTGCTTTGAAGTTGTATCCTTTTACGGTACTTGTTCAGTCTGTGTGCTGAGCAAGCAATCCAAGAATCAGGACTGTACAAAGAAGAATAGGGCATCAGAATTGGAGGAAGTCTCCTTAACAACCTGAGTTATGTAGATGATACAACTTTGCTTGCTGGAAATAAAGAGGGCTTGAAGCAGCCACTGATTAATATCAAAGACAGCCTTCAGTGTGGATTGCACCTTAACAGGAGGAAAACAAAAATTCTCACAACTGGAGAAACAAGCAGCAACATGATAAATGGAGAAAGTAAAAATCGAAGCTGTCAAGGATTTCATTTTACTCAGATGCACAATCAACACCCGTGGAACCAACAGTCAAGAAGTTAAATGATGCATTGCATTTGGGCAAATCTGCAAAAGATCTCATCAAAGTGTTGGAAAGCAAAGACGTAACCTTGAAGACTAAGGTGCACCTGATCCAAGCAGTGGTGTTTTCAGTAGTCTCATGTGCATACAAAAGCTAGACTATAATTAAGGAAGGCTGAAGAAGACTTGACACCTCTGAATCATGATATTAGGGAATAATGCTAAATATACCATACACTGCCAGAAGGACAAACATATCTGTCTTACGGCACCTCACAACAACAACTTGAAAGAACCAACTTTTGGTTGCATTGATTTTCTTGTTTCCATTTTCTATGTCATTACTTTTTGCTCTAATTTTGTAAAAATGTTTTTAAGTGCTTTAAGTGAAAATGTACATAGCAAATTAGTTTTCCATTCAGTAATTCACATGGAAATTGTTCCATGACATTTGCTGTAATCCCAGCAATGTGTCAGCCTTCTTCTTATGTCTGTTGTCACTGACTGTAAGCACAAGTAAAATGAAATCCTTGACAGCCTCAATCTTTTCTCCATTTATCGCGATGTTGCTTATTGGTCCAGTTGTGAGGATTTTTGTTTTCTTGATGTTGAGGTGTAATCAATATTGAAGGCTGTGGTCATTGATCATCAGTAAGTGCTTCAAGTCCTCTTCACTTTCAGCAAGTAAGGTTGTAGAATCTGCATAATGCTGGTCGTTACTGAGTCTTCCTCCAGTCCTGATGCCGTATTCTTCTTCATATAGTCCAGCTTCTTGGATTTTTTGCTCATCATACAAATTGAGTAAGTATGCTGAAAGGATACAACCCTGATGCACACCTCTCCTGACTTTAAACTGCATGATATCTTCTTGTTCTATTTGGATGATTGCTTCTTGATCTAAGTACAGGTTCCTCATGAGTACAATTAAGTGTACTGAAATTGCCATTCTCTGCAATGTTATCTATAATTTGTTATGATCCACACAGTTGAATGCCTTTGTATAGTCAATAAAACACAGGTAAACATTTTTCTGATATTCTCTGCTTTCAGCCATAAATTCACCTGACGTCAACAGTGATATCCCTTGTTCCACATCCACATCCTCTTCTGAATATATAATGTGCTCTACTATGTATATGAATATACATGTAGGACGTACAAATGCGTATGTAGAAATTTCCACAACCATATCTTCATATGCATGCAGGTATACTTCTGTATGACCTCCTACCTTCCTAACACCTATTTAGCACACATTATCTACCCATGTCTAATCTTTCATATGTGCTTCCTGTCCTTGCATTGGGTTTATTTTACTCTTCTTTCAGTTTCATCAGGTGGAATGCTAGCTTACTGACCTGAACTCTTTTTTACTGTAGTCATTGAGAGCTGTAAAATCTGCTCTGAGTGACACTTTCCCTGCGTGCTATAATTTAGTTATGGCATTCTCATTTTCCTTCGTCTCTAAGTATTTTCCATCTGTAAGTATTTTCCAGCTTCCTTTGTGTTGTGGATTAAACCATGACCCTCCAAAAGGTATGTTCAAATCCTAACACCAGTACTTATGTATCTTACCTTGTTTGGCAATAGACTCTTAGAAGTTGTTGTTTTGGTTTCAACTGTGTCCCCCGGTAATGTTGCAGCAACTTGGCTGGGCCATGATCACTGGTATTGTGTGGTGTCCTGTGTGTTGTAATGATGGAGGATGTAATAATGTAATGAGGGAGGACGGTCAGCGGTTGTGTTGGTGGTATGGGACTCAATATCTAAGATCGTATTGTGCCTTGAGGCAGTCTTTTGAGATATGAAGGAAAGTGGAGCAAACAGAGGGGACCTCATGCTGTCAGGAAAGAAGCAAAGCCTGGAGCAGAGCACATATTTTTGACCTCAGGTGCCTATACCCAAGAAGCTCCCAGGCCAGGGGAAGATTGATGACAAGGACCTTCCTTCAGAGCCAACAGACTGGAGCTGATGCCTTGAATTTAGACTTTGGCCTGCTTTTCTGTGAGAAAATAAATTTCCCTTTAAAGCCATCCACTTGTGGTATTTCTGTTAGAGTAGTACCAGACGACTAAAACAGATGTTGTCAGTTAACATGAGGTCGTGCTAGAATAAGAGATGGCCTAGTCCTATCGTAAAACCAAGAAAACCAAACCCATTGTAGTTGAGTCAATTCTGACTTGTAGCAACCCTGTAGGACACAATAAAACTGCACCATAGAGTTTCCAAGGAGAATCTGGTAGATTTGAACTACTGGCCTTCTGGTTAGCAGCCACAGCTCTTCACCAGTATGATGCCAGGGTTTCCAACCCTATCGCAGTGAGTCCTTGTAAAAGAGGACAACAGACAGGGAGGAACAGACAGAGGAAGGACGCCACATGGTGCTGTGGCTGCAAAGCAAGGCTCTCCTGAGCTACTAGATGCTAGGACAGATGTGAAATCGATTCTCCCTCAAAGCCTCAGAAGGAACCAAGTGACTGGTCCCTTGATTTGATACTCCCAGCCTCCAGAACTGTAAGACAATAAATTTCTGTTCTTTAAAGTCATCCAGTTTGGGATGTTTAGTTCAGGCAGCCCTAGGAGACTAATATGCCTTGTGTTTTGTTCTCTGACCCATTGGCTATTTATTTGGAAGCATATTGTTTACTTCCATATATAAGTGAATTTCCCAAATTTCTTGCTGTTATTCACATGCTCTTCTTTCACTATGTGGAGTTGGAGTTGGATTACTGTCAAGTGTCCTCTCTTTTCAGCCTAAAGTGCTCACATTAGTATTTCTTATAGGTCAGTTTTGCTAGGTTTAAATCTCCTTTATTTTTATTCATCTGAGAAAGTCTTGATTTCTCTTTCATTTTTTTATTGTTAGATATAATTTTTTTTTCTTTCCGAGTTTCGAATATTCCACCTCACTAACTTTATTCCTTTCGAATTTTCTGAAATCTATTTCATTATCTCCCATACGGCCTATTCTGGAGAACGTTCCGTGTGCTGTTCAGACGACTGTCTCTCCTGTTGGTGGCTCGTGGACTATTCTGTAGATGTTAGTTAGGCCTAGTGGGTTCACAGTGCTGTTTAAGTCTTCCATCTCCTTGTTTTTTTCTGGTTGTTCCATCCCTTATTGAAGTATGTATTGAGGTATCCATCTATTATTGGTGAATTGTCTATTCCTACCTTCAGTTCTCGGAGTTTTACTTCATTGTATTGTGGGGCTTTTTTGTTAAGTGTGTATATTTTTATGATTGTTATATTTTCTTGCCGGATTGGCTTCTCTTTTACCATTATAAAATGTCATCTTTTTATCTAGTAATTTTTATCCTTAAGTCTACTTTGTCTGTTATTGACATAGCCACCTCAGCTCTCTTTTAGTTACCGTTGGCACGGTGTACCTTTTTTCCGTTCATTTACTTTGAACCCATTTGTGTCTTTACTTCTAAAATGTGTCTCCTGTAGAGTGGGTAAAGTTGCATCACATGTTTTTCCAGTCGTCTAACAGTTCCTGCTTTTTAATTGTAATACTCAATTAGTTCACATTTAGGGTGATTACTGTGAAGGTAGGATTTGCGCCTGGCATTTTACTGTTTGTTTTCTGTATGTCTTATGACTTTTTTGTGCCTCCGTCTACCAGTGGCTCTCAGGTGATGCAAATGACTTGCATCTGACTGCAACCTAAAGGCCGGCAGTCTGAACTCACCTAACAGTACCTTGGAGACCCTGGTGGCAGAGTGGTTAAGCGCTACTTCTGCTAACCAAAAGGTTGGTGGTTTGCATCCATCAGGCGCTCTTCAGGTTCTCCATGGAGCAGTTCTACGCTGTCCTATAAGGTCCCTATGCGTGGGAATCGACTCAGTGACAGCGGGTTTGATTTTGGTTTTGGTAACAGTACCTTGGACGAAAAGCCTGACAATCTGCCTTCATTAAAATCACAGCCAAGAAAATTCTACAGAGCGATTTCATTTATTCTGTTAACATACGGTGTCACCATGAGTCCGAATCGACCAGATAGCAAAGGTTCCCCCTCACCCCTGTGGTAATATAGAAAACCCTCGTGGTATAGTGGTTGAAAGCTACAGCTGCAAACCCAAAGGCTGGCAGTTCTAATCTACTGGGAACTCCTTGGAAACTGGCCATTTTAGTTAACATAATATGACAACTCTGGAAGTCAAGTTCATTACTGTTCGTTGTGTTGTGTTTTTATTTCTTTGTTTTTTTGTTTTGTGACCTTCTGAACTAATTCTGTGAAGTCTGCTTTTGAGTGTTGTTTGTTGTGTGTGGCCACTGAAACATCAGCTCGATTACTGTGGTCGTCAGTTGATGGTCAGACTGATGTTTCCGTAAGCACCTGGAATCAATCAGTCTCCCAGTCTCTAGCAAGTGACTTTGAGTACCTCTTGGGGCAGCCTTTCAATATGCGTTCAGACAGTTGATAAACTCTGCTTCAGCCTTCATTTCTGAATATGCAGAGCCTCAAGGTCTGCCATGGGGAGAGCTTAGGGCCTTCTCGGGTTTTTTCCCATGTGTGCACACAACCTCAGGTATACGAGGATGGACAATTAGGTTTGCGAACTTATCCTAGAAAATGTGCTACATACCTCTTGGCTAAATACCACTATGGTCACCTTCAAAGTACACCCCTTGGGAAGCCGTGCACCGATGCTAGTGCCTAGTCCACCCTTCACATCAATTTTGGAACTCTTTTTCTGGAATGGCCATCAGAGCTGTTGTTGGATGAGGTCTGACAATTAAGTTTGTAAACTCATCCTGGAAAAAGTGTTTTGAACTTAATTGTAAGACCTTGTCTAGTGACAGCTCTAATGGACATTCCAGAAAAAACTCCAAAATTGCTTTCAAGGGTGGACTAGGTGCTTGCATCAGTTCACAGCTTTGCAAGGGGAGTGCTTTGAAGGTGACCACAGTGATAGTCAGCAATGAGATATATAGCACTTTTTCTAGAATAGTTCATGAACTTAATAGTCAGACCCCATGTGCACGAGCTTCTGAATTCCCAGGTATATGCTGAAAGTTTTCAAAGTCCTTGTACATATCAGCTTTTCCTTTTAGTCTTTTTGGGTAGCCTGTTTTTTTTCTCAGCTGTCATTTACCACTTCTGGCTATTGTGATGTTAAAACTCTTGCCTATAAAACTTTCAGACATACCTCTGGGGAGATGCTTTTTTAGCTCTGGGTGAGCTCAGAGTCAAGTCAAATAATTGCAATATTTGGGAAGGATTCTCTGAAAGAGCTCCAATTCCATTCGTCTTCATCTGGCAGTGGAAACGCAGGCTGTTATTTTTTAAGACTACCACTCAGCAGAAGAGTGGGAGACTGAGCTACGGGAAGCGAAAAGGCCACAAAACGCACTGTTCTTACTGAGATGAGACATTTTTTCCGCCTTGAATAAATGCTCCTTGGGTTGCTGCAAACTTTTGGATAATTTCCAGAGTTATGAAATAGAAAGTTGATTCTGGCCATTTTTACCAGTTTTCTGTTGCTGTTGTAGAGAGTGAATGTTCAGAGGTCCTTACTCTGCCATTTTGCTGACCTCATTTTCTCATTAATTTTGATATGTTATGTTTCTACGCTCATTCAGTATGAAATATGTTTCAGTTTATCTTGTGATTTATTCTTTTACCCAGTGGTCATTTAGAAATGTGTTGTTTAATTTCCCAAACATTTGTGAAGTTTCTGAGCTTCCTTCTGGTGTTGATTTCCTGCTTAACTGCATTGTGATCTAAGAAAGTACTTAGCATAATTTCAATTACTTTGAATATTCTAAGAGTAGTTTTTATACAATCCATCTCTTTAAGGGTTTTACTTGCTTTTTGCTGATTTTCTGTTCTGTCATTGTGGTGTCCTTTTCTAGCAATTGGTCTTTCTTGAGGACATGTCCAAGTAAGGGAGCTGAAGTCTGGCCACGCTCACTTCTGAGAAGCACTATGGTTGTATTTCTTCTAAGATTAATTTGCTTGTTCTTCTGTTAGTCCACAGTACATTCAATATTCTTTGTCAATACCACAATTCAAATGCGTCAGTTCTTCTTTTGTTTTTTTTCGTTGTCCAGCTTTTGCATGCATGTGAGACAATTGAAAAGAACCATGGCCTGATTCAGGCCATCTTAATTATTGAAGTGACATCTTTGTGCTTTTAAAACTTTTAAGAGCTAATTTACAGTGGATTTGCCTAATGTAATATGTCATTTGAATGCTTAGTGTTGTTCAAATTTTCTCTGTCTGTGGAGTCACTGTCTAGTTGTTCTGGATGTTATTGAGAGTAGAGTATTAAAGTCTTCAACCATCTGATTCTCTCTACAGTTTGGTCAGTTTGTTTCATGTATTTTGGGAATCTAATTTTAGGTGCTGATATGTTATAATTGTATCTTCTTTCTGAACTTACCCTTTCATCACTAAAGAACAAAACAAAACACTCCCTTTGACTCTAGAAACTTTTTGACTTAAAGTATAATTTTATTCAGTGAGTGTAGATACCTCAGCTCTTTTTGTTTACCTTTTACTATCTTTTTACTTTCAATCTATTTGTGTGTTTGTATCTAAATTGTCTGTCTTGTAGATAATATACCACTGTATCCTGTCTCTTAAATTTAGCATAACAACTTCTGCCTTTTGATCAGAGTATTTAATCCTTTAATATTTAACATAATAAGTGGTATTATATTATTTACATCTGCCGTTTTGTTCTTCATTGTCCGTTACAGTTTTTCTGTACTGCTTCTTTCTTTTTCCACTACCCCCACCTTCTGTATTTAAATATATATTTTCTAGCTTAAGATTTAAGTCCTGTTTTTCTTTTTACTATATTTTTGAGTCATTTTATCAATGGTAGCTAAATAATTTTTTTGAGTTTAATGTTGATTTAATTCCAGTGTATATAGAATCTTTATTCCCATACAGCTCCATTTCCTCTTCGCTTCTTTGTGCTTTATCATATAAATTACAGCGTCAGACATCATACGCATTTTAACACATTCTATTACTTCATTTTGCAGTAATTGTTTTCTGCAGTAGTCTTTTAAGTCAATTAGAAGAAAAATGAGTTAAATATATATATATATATGCATGCCGTTTTACAAATACACACTTTTGCAAAATGCTGTTTATTTCTTTCCATGAATCTGATTTTCATTCTAATGTCTGTTCTTTTTCAGTCTAAATAACTTTTTTTAGTATTTCTCTTATAATAGATCCGTGCCTACACATTCTGTGTCTTTGCTTATGTAGAAATGTCTTTATTTCTAAGTTTTTTGAAGGAGAGCTTTGCTGTATATAAAGCCATTGGGTGATGGTCTACTTTCAACACTGAAAATGACATCCTATTTTTTCCAATGTTCTTAGCATTGATGAAAAGCCAACCATTGATTTTTTTTTCAATTTTTTTTTTTATTGTGCTTTAGGCTAAAGTTTGCAGCACAAATTAGTGTCTGCAGCTCCATCTACTCTCCTCACCCGGTGACAGCATATTCCTCCTTTTCACTCCATATTTGTAGCATTCTCTTAATGAGCACCTGTCCCCTCCCCTCCCCTCTCTTATCTCCTCTGTGGAAAGAAACGAGTAGGACAGCCTCCCGTAAATGTATAGAACCATGAAGTACACACACATGGCCACACTGTGTCCCCGAATGCAGAGCATTCTTGTCTGAAGAGTTGACCTCACTGCTGGTTTCCATACCAGGCCAGCAGGGAGTCTAGAGGCTGTGTTCCCAGAGGAACTTCCAGGCTGTTGGATCATTAATTCTGGTCTTTTAAAAGAATTCTTGAACTGCATATCTCTTTTTCTTCTATTGCCTCAGGGACTGTTGTGTCCCCCATCATGGCTGCCCTTGGTGGTGGGTAGGCACCATCGGGTTCTTCTTGTCTCATGTCGCAGTCTCTCATTCATATGGGTCCTTCTGTCTTCTGGGCTCTTTTTTCCTCTTGTCTTTGTTGTTTCTGTTCATCATCTGTTCCAGACGACTTGGGACAATTTGGTGTACCTCAGATGGCAGCTTGCTAGTTTTTAAAACCCCAGACACAACTCACTGATATGGGGTACAGAAGACTTGCTGAGAGTTTTTAACATAACATCAAATTCCTGTCTTCTGTTTTATTTACGTGGTTGATTACACTGATTGTTCTTCTAATGCCGAACCACCCCTGCATCCTTAGTATGAAGTGTACTTGGTCACGGCGGGTTCTTTTTTATTGATACGTCATTGAGTTCTATTGGCTAGAATTTTGTCGAGGATTTTAGCATCTAAATTCATGAAAGATGTTGGTCTCTAATTTTCCCCTTTCATGGTATTTTTACCTGGTTTTGGTATCAGGTTTATGCTGGCTTCAGAGATGAATTTAACAGTATTCTGTTCTTTTCTGTTTTTTTTTTTTTTTTTTTTTTGGTTCAAAGTGTTTAAACTTTTTGTGATGGTTTTACTCACTTGTTCTACCTCTGTCTGTGTTAGTTTCGGTAAGTATATTTCTAGAAATTTGTCCATTTCTCTAGGTTTTCAGATTTGCTAGAGTACAGTTTTTCATAGCATTCTATTATGATTTTTTTAAAATTTCAGTTGGGTCTGTTGTGACAGCACCCATCTGATTTCTTTTTCAGGTTATTTGCTTTCTCTCCTGATTTTCTGTTGTCTGTTTTGCCAGTGACCTATTGATTCTATTGATTTTTTCAAAGGACCAGGTTTTGGTCGTGTCAATTGTTTTTCTCTTCTCTAATTCATTTAGTTATGTTCTAATTTTCATTATTGCTTTCTTCTGGTATCTGAGGGCTTCTTGCTGCTCTCTCTGTGTACTCAAGTTGTAGGATTAATACTTTGATTTGGGTCCTTTCTTTTTTTTGGACGTGTGCATATTTTGAGATAAATTGGCCACTGTGTACTGCTGTCATAGTATCTCGGAGGTTCTGGTAGGATGTATTTTCATTCTTATTTGATTTTGTGAATTTCTTTATTCTGTCCTTTCTTTCTCCTGTAATCAATGATTCCATGAATTTTTTTTATTAAATAAAAAATGAAAGTGTACATACTTTGTGCTTACAATATTGGGTTAAGAGAGGAGGAGTACACAAGTTGTGTCGAAGTCCCATTAATATTGATCTTCTTACTAATGTGTATTGTCACCAATTTCACCCAACCAAATTTCTAACAACTATCTAATCTAAACACTAGCCCCTCACCCTTCCGCCCTCCCACCCTCCCCACCCTTATAGCCATCAAAGAGTCTTTTCTATTATGTATGAGTATGCTTTTAAGTTTTCATCATAGGGGTTTCATGTAATAATTGTCCTGTCGCTGACTAGCTTCGCTCAACATAATGTCCTCCAGTTGAGACCAAATTGAGAGATGTTTCCTGCTATCATCATTGTTCTTTATCAATGTATAGTACTCCATTGAGTATATATACCAAAGTTTACCCATTCATTCTTCTGTTGTTGGGCATTTGGGTTGATTCCAACTTTTTCCTATCATGGACTGTACCACAATAAACATTCGTGTAATGGCCTTGATTTTGTACGATATATTCCGAGCAGAGGAATTACTGGGTCAAATGGTATATCTATATCCATTATTTTAAGGTAACGCCAAATTGCTTTCCAAAGAGGTTGCACCATTCTGCAATCCCACCAACAGTGAAGGAGAGTTCCAATCTCTTCACAGCCTCTCCAACATTTATTGTATTGCATTTTTTGGATCATGGCCAATCTTGTTGGGTTGAGATGGTATCTCATTGTCGTTTTGATTTGAATTTCTTTAATAATTAATGATCATGATCATGTCTGCATGTGTTTTTTGGCTGTCCAGATCTTCTCTTTAGAGAAGTGTCTGCCCATCTCCTTTGCCCAACAGTTAATTGGATGATTTGTCTTTTTCTTATTGATATTTTGTAGAACCTTATAGATTATGGAGATCAGGCGTCAGTCTGACATAGAGTTGCCAATTTTTTTTTTTCCCATTCTGTAGGTGATCCTTTAATTCTTTTGATGAAGTCTTTGGATGAGCAGAAGTGTTTGATTCTTATTAACTCCCATTTATCTATTTTCTCTTCTGATGAATGTGTTTTGTTTGTCAGATTTTGAAGTCTGTCTATATTGCACATGAAAATGTCCACTGTTGACCCTATTTTATCTTGGATGAGCTTTATCATTTTAGCTTTTATATTCAGGTCTTTTATCCAATTTGAGCTGATTTTTGTATAAGGTGTGAGATATGGGTCTTGTTTCAGTTTTTTGCAGATGGATATCCAGTTATGCCAGCACCATTTGTTACAGAGACTGTTCTTACCCCAGTTCAAAATCTTAGGACCTTTGTCAAATATCAGCTGTTCATAGGAGGATGGTGACATCTCTGGGATCTCTGCTTTGTTCCATTGGTCTATATGTCTACTTTTGTACCAATACCAGGCTATTCTGATTACTGTGACAGTGTAACAGTTTTTAAAGTCAGGTAGTGAGAGGCCTCCCAGTATGTTCTTCTTTTTCAGTAATGCTTTATTTATTCGAGGTTTCTTCCCTTTCCAAATAAAGCTGATAATTTGTTTCTCTGTCTCATTAAAAAATGTCGCTGGAATTTGTATTGGGATTGCATTATATAAGCAGAGTGCTTTGGGCAAAGTAGACATTTTCACAATATTGAATCTTCCTATCCATGAGCAAGGCAGATTACTCCACTTACGTAAGTCTCTCCCAGTTCCTTGTAGCAAGGTCTTGTAGTTTTCTCTGTAAAGATCTCTTATGTCTCTAGTTAGATTTATTCCTAGGTATTTTATCTTCTTGGGAGCTACAGTAAATGGAATTGATTTGGTGATTTCTTCTTTGATAATTTCACTGTTGCTATAAAGGAATCCTATTGATTTAATTATGTTTATCTTGTGTCCCGATACTTTGCCAAATTCTTCTATTAGCTCTAATAGTTTACTTACGGATTCTCTGTATAAACAATCATATCATCTGCAAAGAGGGAAATCTTTACTTCTACACTGCCAATACGGATGCTTTTTATTTCTTTGTCTTGTCTAATTGCTCTGGTTAGAACTTCTAGCACAATGTTGAATAGAAGTGGTGAGAGTAGGCATCCTTGTCTAGTTCCCGTTCTCAAAGGGAATTCTTTCAGTCTTTCACCATTTAGGATGATGAAAGCAGTTGGCTTTGCATAGATGCTACTGATTATATTGAGGAATTTCCCTTGTATTACTATTTTTCTGAGAGTTTTAAGCATGAATGGATGTTGAACTTTGTCAAATCCTTTTCTGCATCAATTGACAAAATCAGGTGATTTTTATCTTTTGTGTTATTAATATGGTTGATTACATTAATTGTTTTTCTGATGTTGAACCAGCCTTGCATCTCTGGAATGAAACCAACTTGATCATGATGAATTATTTTTTTATATGCTGTTGAATTCTATTGGCTAGAATTTTGTTGAAGATTTTTGCATCTAGAGTCATGAGTGATGCCAGCCAAGTGCCGTCGATTCATGAGTTATGTTGATCTGTAATTTTCTTTTTTTGTGGGATCTTTCCCTGGTTTTGGTATCAGGGTTATGCTGGCTTTCCATGAATTTTTTTACTCCATATTTGATTTCATCTGTTACCCAATGGTTTTCAAGCAAGATGTTATTCGTTTTCCATGTATCTTATCTTTATTCTTACTCTTCCTACTATTGATTTCTACTCTGATGGTTGCCATGGATTGAACTATGTCCTTCCCCCACCAAATCTGTAGTGATTTGGGTAGGCCATAATTTCTGGTATTATGTGTGTTTCTCCATGTTGGAATTCCTGCCTCTGTGATATTAATAGGGGTGGATGGATGCTGTTGTGTTGGTAGGGTGGGGCTTAATTTGTGAAATTGTTTTGTGCCTTGAGGCAGTCTGTTGAGATATAAAAAGAAAGGGAGGCAAACTGAGATTTAGAGACCTTATACCATCAGAAAGAATGCAGTGCCTGGAGCCGAGTGCATTCTTTGGCAAAGACCAGGGTTCCTGCACATCAGAAGCTTCCAGGCCAGGGAAGATAGATGACAAGCAAAGCCTCCCCTGGAGCTGACACCCTGAATTTGGACTTTTAGCTTACTGGACTGTGACAAATAAAATTTCTCCTTTTAGAGCCATCCACTTGTGGTATGTCTGTTACAAGCAGCACCAGATAACTAAAACAACAGTCTTGTGATCAGAGAGGGTACTTTGTATTATCTTAATGTGCTAGATTTTGTTAAGGTTTGCTCTGTGGTCTAAGATGTGATCTATTCTGGAGAGCTTCCCAGGCAAGTTGAAAAACAATGTGTACTTTGCTGCTGTTGAGTGTTCTTTATATGTCTGTGAGGTCACACTGGTTCATTGTGGCCTTTAGATTTTCTGTATCTTTGTTGGGTTTCCTTCTAGATGTTCTGTTCCTTATCAAGGGTGGTGTGTAAATGTTTTCTACTATTATTGTAGAATTATCAATTTCTCTTTCCAGTGTTGTTAGAGTTTGTCTTATATATTTTGGAGCACTGTCATTGGGTGCATAGGTGTATATTGTCATTATATCTTTATAGAGGATTGTCCCTTTAATCAGTACACAGTGCCCTTCCTCATCTTTTATGGTGGATTTTGTTTTAAGGTCAGTCTTTTCTGTGATCGGTATTTCCACCCCTGCTCTTTCTGGTAGTTGTTTGTTTGATGCAGTTTTTTCTTCTATTTTTTGATTTTGAATAAATTTATGTTTTTGTTTCTAAGGTATGTCTCTTGTAGACAGTATACTGATGGGCCCTCTCCCCCATCCATTCTGTCACTCTCTGTCCCTTTATGGGTACAGATGTTTACATCCAGAAGGGGTAGGAGTAGTATACAAGTTTTGGTGGGTAGGAGGAAGGAAATGAGAGAAAGAGAAGAAACAGACAGAGAAAGAGAAGGAGAGAGAGAAAAAGAGAAAGAGAAAGAAACAAAGCAAACAAGCCAAAAAATCACAGCCTATTGAGAGAGAGATAGCACAAGGGGTAGCTGAGTGAAAGGAAGGAAAAGAAAGAGAGAGAAAGAGAGGCAACAACAATAAAAATTCCCCAAATAAATAAATAAATCAAAGATCAAATAAACAAAACTATAAATAAAACAAACAAACAAAACTATAAATAAAACAAACAAACAAAAATGGCACTGAAGGAGCTGGCTGATGTGGGTGAGGTAGATCATTGTGGCAATGAGACAGTGTCTCTTTGATTCAGCATTTGTGGCTTGTTCAGAAGCAGCAGAGGCTGCCGAGATGAGAAAGCATGTATCACTGGTTACTGGGTGCTCTAGCTCCTGTTGGGAGCTCTGTGGAGTTTTCTTTCTGTACTTCCTGGCCACAGTTCTTGGTGGGTGAGGCTCAAGATGATAAATCTGGGCAGCAGTGAGCTGGTATTTCTCCAACCAAGTGACCATGGCCTATTGCCAAGTGACAGAAGCCTTGTACAGGGAAAGGAAGAAGTATGGGGAGTGGGAAAGCATGTATCCTGGTTACCGGGTGCTCTGACTCCTGTTGAAAGCTCCATGAAGTTGTCTTCCAGTACCCCATGTCTGAGTTCTTTGGTGACTGTAGCCACAGGTGGCTAATGTGACCATGTTGGCTGGTATGAGACCTCTAGTCTGTAGCTCTCCTTGTTCTTTGTTCTCTCTAAGTTTTTTATTCCATTTGGTGTTTGATCGAGTTCTTTACTCCTTTATTTGGTTCTTAGGGTTCCAGGATTGATATTTGCATCTGTTTGACTTAGTTTTTCAGGTCTTTACTGCAGAGGGATCGCATAGTGATTTTGTCTATAGTGCAATGTTAGCTCCACCTTCCAGTTGTTATTTTCTGTTTTTTGTTTTCTGTTAGTACTACTAATGTTGGGGTGAAATGGTATCTAACTGTTCTTTTAATTTTCATTTCTCTATTGGCTAATGACTGTTATTTCCTCAGTTGTCATTAGCTTCCTGAATGTCCTCCTTGGTGAAGTGTCCACTATTGATCACATAGCTATTGATCTTATTGAGTATTCCTTGTACATTTTCAGTTGTTTTCTCCTGCTACTTTCAGTATGCTCTCTTTGTTTTGAATTGATCAGTTTGACCACACTGTATCTAAATGTCTCTCTCTTAGAGATTGTTGAATTTGTGGATGAATAATATACAGTGGAAAATATTATCATTTAACTTCACCTCAGTGTCATTCAACACATATTCACTCCCTCCTTTTACAACAGCTTTATGAACATATAATTAAAAAAAAAACAAAAAAAAAACCCAAACCCAGTGCCTTCGAGTCAGATCCAATTCATGGCGATTTATATACTATAAAATTTGCCTGTTTATAATTTAAAATTCGATGAATTTTAGTATATTCGCTGAGAAATGCAACCATCACCACAGTCAATTATAGAGCATTTTCATCGCCTGAAAAAGAGACTCTGCATCCTTTGGCTATCATCACCTGCTCCCTACTCGTTGCAGCTCCAAGAAGCCACTAATTTCCTTTCTTTGTCTATAGTTTTGCCTATTCTGAACATTTCATATAAGTGGACTCATGTAATATATGGCATTTTGTGATAACTTCTTTCATTGAGCATAATGTTTCTTTTTCCTTTGTATAGCCAAATAATATTTCACTGTATGAATAAACTGCATTTGGTTTATCATGAGTCAACAGACAGTTGGATGATTTTGACTTTTTGACTATCATGAATAATTTTGTTATAAATGTTTCTATACAAGCTTATGTATGAATATATGTTTTTGGTTCTCTAATGAATAGACACAGAAGTGGAATTGCTGTGTTGTATAGTATCTCCGTGTTTAAATTTTGAGAAATTATCAATCTCTTTTCCAAAGTGGCTTCACAATTTTATAGTACAACTAGCAGTGAATGAGGGTTTCAATGTATGTGGGCTGTCCTTTCACATTATTGACAGTGTTCTGCAAAGCACAGAAGTTAGTAATTTTGATGAAGTCCAATTTATCTAATTTTTTCTTCTATTATTCTTTCTTTTGGTATCATATGTAAGAACCCATTGCCAAATCCAAAATCCCAAGTCTATCCTTATGCTTTCTTCTAAGAGTTTTATGTCTTACATCTAGGTGTTTGATCCATTTCAAGTTAATTTCTGATATGAAAGGTTCAACTTCATAGCTCTGCATGTGGCTCTTCACTTGTCTCAGCATGCTTTGTTGAAAAGTTTTCTTTTTCCATTGAAAGTTTTCGGCAACCATTATTTCTGCACTCCTAATTCTATTTCTTTGGTATATATATATATATGCTCATGCCAGTACCACAATATTCTGATTACTGTCGCTTTTTAGTCAGTTTTGAAACCAAGAAATATTAGTCTTCCTACTTTTTTCTGCTTTTTCACAATTGTTTTATTCTAGATTGTAAGTCAATATGAATTTTAGAGTCAACATGTCATTTTCTGCAAAACATTCAGATGAGATTTTTACAGAGATGGTGCTGACTCTACAGAACAGGTTGGGCACTATTGCGAAGCAAGCTTGTTGTCCTCCAGTCCGTGAGCACGAGGGTCTCCCCTCTCCTGGCTTATTTAGGTCTTCTTCAATTTATGTCAACAACATTTTGCAGTCTTCAGAGCATACATTTTGTACTTTTATTAAACTTGTCCTTCAGTATGTAATTCTTGTTGATGCTATTTTAAAAGAAATTATTTTTCTTAATTTTATTTTTGAACTGCTCATTGCAAGTGTATATAAATTCAATTGTATTTTGTATGTTGATCTTGTATTCTGCAACCTTGTCAAACTCCTTTATAGAAAAACCACAAACCAAATCCATTGACATCAGGTTGATTCCAATTCCTAGTGATCCTGTAGGGCAGAGCAGACCCGCCTCGTGGCAGTTTCCAAGGCTATGATACTTACAGAAGCAGACTGTCATGTCTTCCTCTGGAACTCCTTTAGACTTTCTAATAATTTTTTAGAGTTTTCAAAATTTTCTATAAACAAGAGCATCTCATCTGTGAATAAACGTAGTGTTGCTTCTTGCTTTCTAGTCTGAGGGTCTTATTTCCTTTTCTTGCGAATTGCCCAGATAACCTCTAGTACAGTGTTGAAAAGAGGTGGCAGGAGTGAATATACTTATCTTGTTCTTGATATTAGTCTAAAATTTATTCAGTCTTCCTTTTTTTAAATCATTAAGTATGTTGTTAGCTGTGGGTTTTTCAGATTCCCTTTACCTGTTTGAGGACGTTCTCTTTGAGCTCCAGTTTGTTGAATGTTTTCATCATGCAATAGTATTGAAATTTGTCAAGTCCTTTTACTGTATGTATTGAAATGATCATGTGGCTTCTTTCATTCTACTGACGTGACATACCATATCAATTAATTTCCAGATGTCATACTAACCATGTAGTCCTGGGACAAATCTCGTGTTGTCGTGGTCTATAATTTGTTTGTAATGCTGCTCGATTTAGTTTACTAGTATTTTATTGAGAATTTTTGCATGCATATTCATAAGCAATATTAGCCTGCAATTTTCTTTCGATGTCTTTGTCTCAGTTTGGTATCAGAGTAATGTCAGCCTCGTAATTTGGGAAATGTTTTCTCCTATTCTGTCTTTTGGAGAGTTTGAGAATAATTGATGGTAATTCTCCTTTCAGTGTTTGATTTCCAGTTCTTCATTAGTGAGCTCAAAGTCTTTGTCAATACTTCCAGTGAATTTTTTCTTTTCAGAGGTTATACTTCTGAACTTGAAGTATCTGCTTATTTCTTTGTTGTTTATCCATCTCTTTGTGGATATTCATTATGTGATGAGGCATGGTTGTTATGCTTTCTTTAACACTCTAAACATATATTATTTAAGTTCTTTGAAAATATTTGTAAGAAATGATTTCAAGTCTTTGCCTTCTGCATATAAAATCTGGGTTTCCTTGGACATTTTTTCTGTTGACTGCTTTTCTTCTCTGTGGATCAGCTATATTCTCCTGCTTCTTGGCATGTGTCACACCAATTGTTGAAAACTGAGTGTTTTAAACGGCATACTGTAGCAGCTCTGTCATCTGCTCCCTCCACTTTCAGGGATCGTGGCTGTTGCTGAGTTTTTTGTTTCTGTTTTTCTGGTTCCAGCTTATTTCTTTAGTGACTTTCCCATGCTAACTCTGTGTTCCCTGCAGTGTGGGGCCACTGAACTCTGGAGTTTTTTCTTAATTGCCTGTTTACATTTTTTGACCTGGCTTGCAAGAGGGCACCCCTGTGTCGGTAGAGTTTAGCAGTCAGCCGGTGACCAGTCAGATTTCCTTAGATGCCTTGAGCAGTGAGTTTTCCACCCTTTGCCGACATGATCTATTCATAAAGGTGCATCTTCAAACATCAATTTGTTTTCATATTGGCCCTAGTTCTTACTTCCTACATGCACAGAGCCTCAAGTTTAGCCAGAGGTGAGTGATGAGGGCTTTTCCTTTTCCAAGTCCTTGTGCATGCATACACCCTAGAACCACCCTAGAACATATGTGCAGTCTTTCACATTGAAGTTTTTCAAAGTTCTCTATGGTTGTCTAGTTCTCCAGGTATTCCTTCTAAACATGCGCACATCTCTTATCTGCTCAAGGTGAAATCAAAGCCTTAGGCAGCTGTGATGGTTCCAGCAGATTGCTACTGTTTTCAGTAATGCTCTGGGCACAGGGCTTTTCTGCAGATTAGAGCTCAGAGTCAAACCAAATAGGAGTTACACCATAGGGGTAGAGATTTCCCAGAGTGCTTCTAATTTGGTCAAATTAATGACTCTTCTGAGTATGAAGCTTTTAACAGAACTCTGAAAGAGGTCAGTCTGTTGGATTTTCATGACAACTGCCTCACTTAGAGGGCGTGGGGGAAAGACTCAAGTTCAGAACACCACAGAGCCACTGTTGTTACCAAGATTCAGCAGTTTTCCTTGAATAGATGCTTTGCAGTTTGTTCTGGACTTGAAATTAACCTCCAGAATTCAAAATGATTGATTGTTGTTGTTCTACTAGTGTTTTCATTGCTTTTGTGAAAGTGGATTCATCCAGTTCCTTGCTGTGTCATGCTCAGCATAATGCTTTTGAGTTTTAGCACATTTTCTAAATGTACTTCTTTTTACAGTTGAGTATATTCCATCTTATGAAAGTTCTTGATTTTGTTTACACAGTCACTGGTTGGAAGGATGTTTGTCTTGTTTCCAATACTTACGACTATAACACTTTATAATTATTTTTCCAATATTTTTGATTATAAAGTCGTAACAAACCTTTACATAGAGGTTTTTGTATGAACATAAATTTTAATTTCCCCTAAATAAATGCCTAGAAGATCGCTAGGTTGTGTGGTAAATGACTTTTAAAGTATAAGAAATTTCTAAATACAAGTGGTTCTAACAGTTTACATTCCCATAAACAACATATAAGTGTTCCAGTTGCTCTGTATTCTCACTATAACCATGATGTTGCTGTTGTTAGGTGCTGTCAAGTTGGTTCCAACTCACAGTTACCCCTGTACAAAGAATAAATCATTGCCTGGTTCTGTGCCATGGACATCATTGTTCTTAGGCTTGAGCCCATTGTTTAAGCCACTGTGTCAATCATTGAAGATCTTTTCTTCAATGACCCTCTACCAAGAATAGCATCCTTCTCCAGGGACTGATCCCTCCTGGCAAAACAGCCAAAGTATATGGCATGTAGTCTTGCCATCCTCGCCTCTAAGGAGCACTGTTCTTTCCAGACAGATTTGTTAGTTTGTTTGGAAGCCCCATGGTATGTTCAATATTCATCTCCAACACAGCAATTCAAAGCCATCAGTCCTTCTTCAGTCTTCTTCATTCATCATCCAGCTTTCACACACATATGAGGCAATCGAAAACACCATGGCTTGGGTCGGGTGTGCTTTAGTCTTCAAGGTAGCATCTTTGCTTTCCAATACTTTAAAGAGGTCTGTTGCAGAAGATTTTCCCAATGCAATGTATCTTTTGATTTCTTGACTATTGCTTCTATGGGTGTTGATCGTAGATCCAAGTAAAGTGAAATTCTTGACAAATTCAATCTTTCCTCCATTTATTGTGATATTGCTTATTGATCTAGTTGTGAGAATTTTTGTTTTTTTGATGTTGAGATATAATTCATACTGAAGGTTGTGGTCTTGATCTTCATCAGTAAGTGTCTCAAGTCCTCTTCATTTTCGGCAAGCAAGGTTGTGAGGTTGTGTTATCAGCATGATACAGGTTGCTAACCAGCTTTTCTCCAAGCCTGATGTCATGTTCTTCTTCATATAGTTCAACTTTTCAGATTATTTGCTCAGCATACAGATAGAATAAGTATGGTGAGATGACACAACCCTGACACATCTGACTTTAAACCATGCAGCATCTTCTTTTCCTGTTTGAAAGACTGCCTCTTAATCTACATACAGGCTCCTCATGAACACAATTAAGCATTCTGGAACTCCCATTTTTTCCAATAATGACATCCATAATTTGTTATGATCCATAAAGTTGAATGCTTTTTCATAGTCAATAAGACCCAGGTAAGTATCTTTCTGGTAATCTCTGCCTTCAGTCAAAATCTATCTGAAATCAGCAGTTCCACGTACTTTTCTGGATCTGTCTTGAATTTGGGAAATTCCTGTCAATACGCTGCCGAGGTTACTTTTGAATAATTCAGCAAAATTTTACTTGTGCGTGATGTCAATAATATTCTCTAAAAACTTCTGTATTTGGTGGGATCATTTTTCTTGGAAACAGGCATAAATATAGATCTCCTCTAGTTGGTTGGCCGGGTAGCTGTCTTCCAATTTTTTGGCATTGACTAGTGAGCACTTCTAGGGCTGCACCTATTTGTTGAAACATCTCAGTTGGTATTTACCAACTCCTGGAGACTTGCTTTTCACCAGTGCCTTCAGTGCAGCTTGAACCTCTTCCTTCTGTTCCTGACCATAATTCTACCTCCTGAAATGCTTGAATGTCAACCAGTTCTTTTTGGTATAGTGGCTCTATGTATTCCTCCCATCTTCTTTTGATGAGTTCTTGCTTGTTTAGCTTTTTACCATCAATATGGTATTGTATGATTTCCCTTTGTAAAAATTTTCACCATTCTGATAAATATACAATGGCATCAAATTGTGGCTTTAACTTATACTTCCCTAATGCATAATGGAGTCCTGGTAGTGAAATTGTTAAGCATTTGGCTGGTAATAAAAAAGGTCATCAGTTCAAATCCAACAGATGCTCTTTGGAAATGCTGCTGGGCAGTTCTATCCCGTCTCATTGGGTTACTATGAGTCAGAATTGACTCAGTGGCAAAGATTTTGGTTTTTTAATGCCTAATGATGCTGACTACTTTTACAGTGGTTCTTTTTTTGTCAGCCACATATTTCCTTTAGTGAGATGTGTCTGTCCAAATATTTTGCCTGTTAAAAACTTTTTGAGTTTTGAGAGTTCTTAAAAAATACATTCAAGACACAAATTCTTTATCAGAAATGTGGTTAGCAAATATTTTTCTGTCTTGTTTTTTTAAAGAAAACACTCTAAACCACTCTGTCAAAGGGCAAAATGATTAATTTTAATGCGTTCAATGTATTAACTTTGTTATTTTATAAATTACATATTTAGTGTCTTTATATAAGAAATCTTTAACTCTAGGTTACAATGATTTCCTTCTATAAGTTTTACATTTAGGTCTTTTATCTCTTTTGAATTAATTTTTGTATGTGGTATGAAGAATGAGGCAAAGTTTATTGTTTGCACTTGGATGTCCAGTTGTTTCATCAACACTTCTCCATTGAATTGCATTATGTCTTTATCAAAAACTTTTGGTGATATTTGTAGGTTTATTTCCAGAATTTCTATTCTTTTCCTTCAAATTATGTGTCACTCCTTTCACTCTCCCTACATTATCCTGATCAACTGTAGTTTCGTACTAAGTCTTTGAATCAGGTAGTGTAAGTCCTCCAGCTTTTTTCTTTTCCAAAGCTGTTTGGGCTGTTCTATTTCTGCTGCCTTTCCAAGTAAATTCTACGCACCATAATGTCTTTTTATCCACGCACTGGTTGATAGGTACCTAGACTGTTTCCGTCTTTCTGGTATTGTTTGCTCCTCTGGGACACAGGGCTTCTCATTACTCTGCCCAGGTGAGGTGAGCAGTCATTCAGCTGCAGTACAGCCGGGCAGGTCCAGGGGAGAAGAAGAGTCGGGGATGGGCTGTTTCGGCAGGTACTGGGGCTACAGATTAGGTATGGGTGCTGTGTAGAGTGCAGTCCAGTGGTCTGTGCCTGTACCACTCGGAGATGCATTGCTTAACATGTGATACAGATAGGCAGGAGGGAAAGAGGAGGATGTGATGTGTGGAGGTGAGTGTGTGGGGGGAAAAAAGAGAAATAAGATAGAAATCAGGAGCAAAAAAAAAGAGAAAAAAGTGCTGAGGGAGGCTGACTTTGAAGTAGCACAGACTCAAGGCCACTGGCTTCCTAGCTGGGCAGCGTAGTGCAGCCCATGAAGAAGAGGCAGAGGTGGCATACATGGCTAGGTGGGCAGGAATAAAAAAAGAAGGATGGGAGAGGCAGAGATAAGAAACAGGAAGAAAGGAGAAAGACATACATGACCACGTGATGAGGAGAAAGGAAAGGAAGGAAAGGGGAGAGAGAGATGAGTGACTGAGAACAAAAAATGCCCCCAAGAAGTCTACTGACATGATGATGTTGACTGGGGAAAGGGCTTTCCAGCCAAAAAAGCAATGCACAGACTGCCGAGAAGGAGCAGAACTGGTACTTGCTTCAGCTGTGTGGGAGAAAGGAAAGGAAGGAACTTAGAGACCCGAAACTGCAAAAAGAAAAAAGTGCCCTGAGGTAGCCCACTGGCATGGTGTTGCAGACTGCCAAAGGGGCTCCCCAGCAAATTAGCACTGCACAGTCCATCAGGAAGGAGGGGAGAGGGCATGTGGCACCAGGTGTTCGGGAGAAAGGAAAGGAAGGAAGAAGGAGAGAGACAAGAGACTGTGAAGAGAAGAGGGCAGAGCTCTGAGGGAGACCAATAGCGCGGCTGCATAGACCGAGGAAAGTGCTTCCCAGCTAAGTAGTGCTGCACAGCCTGTCTAGAGAGAGCAGAGGTGGCGTTTGGTGCCAGGTGTCTGAGAGAAAGAGAAGGAAGGGATGCAGAGAGACAAGAGACTGAGACAGGGAAAAAAAGTCTTCTAGAGAACCCACCGGTGTGGTGGCAGGACTAGGGAAGGGCTCCCCAGCCAAATGGCATTCTACAGCCTTCTACAAGGGACAGTGACGGTACATGGCTCCGGAGGCTCAGGAGAAAGGGAAAGAAGGAGGTGTGAGAGAGAAAGAGACAGAAGAAACCAAGCAAACGACAGTATCAATAAAAACATGGCACTGAAGGAACTGACTGGTGTGGCAGGGTAAATCTAAGTGGTAAAGCTGGCAACTTCTTGGCTGATGAACCACAGGTTACTGGAGCATGACAGAGGTCACACGGAAGGAAGAAGGCTGGAAGGTGAGAAAGCATGTATCCCTGGTTACCAGATGCTCTTTCTTCTGCTGGGAGCTCCTTGAAGTTGCCTTCCTTACTCCCTGGCATAGTGGTCCAAGATGGCAAATCTGCACTGTGTTTGCTGAAAGGTGCCCTCCACTCCATAGCTTTTCACATTCTCTGTTCTCCTCAGTTCCTTACTCCATTCAGTGGTTGGCTGAGTTCTTTATCTTCTCATTTGATGCTTAGGGTTCCAGGACTGACGTTTGTTATCTGTTTTACTTAGAATTTTGGATATTTGCTATGGAGGGACTGCATGGAGCTTCTGTCTATAGCACTATGTTCTCCATATAAATTTTAAAATATACTTGCTATTTCTGGTAAAATACATTTTCTTCAAACTATAGATCCATTTGAAGAGGTTTGACAACAGTCTTATAACCAATGAACAGGATTCCACTTATTTAGGTCTTTTCTTTCATCAGTGTTGAGTAGTTTTTGCATACAGACAGTACCACATTCTGTTAGATTTATACCTAAGTATTTCATGATTTTGATGTTGTAGGTGATTATGATAGTTTTAAAATTATCAAATTCCATATTCTAATGTATAGGGATGCGATTGATTTTTTGTACATTGATATTGTGCAGTCTTGGTAAACTCACTTATTAGTTCTAAGACGTTTTTGGGGGGATAGGTTATTTTGGATTTTCTATGTAAAGAAACATGTTGTCAACAAATACGTGATTTTATTTATTTATGTTTTATTTCCAGTATGTATGACTTCTATGTGCTTTGATTGCCTTTTTGCACTGGTTAGGCATGGCAAAGCATGTTGACTGAGTATGGTTTGAGAGGTTATGCTTATTTTATTCCTCATTTTAAGGGAAAAACATCCCAAATTTTTCAGTTATATATGGTGTTAGTTTTCTATAGATACTTTTTATCAGCTGGAGGAAATTCCCCTCTATTCCTAGTTTGCTCAGATTTTCTAAAAAATCATGAATTAAAGTTAAATTTTGTCAAATACTTTCTTGCATCTGCTGAGGTAATCATGTACACTTCACTTTCAGTCTGCTGATACAGTAAATTATGTCTCGGAATCCCACTTGGAGAATCATTGTTATATGGTATCATTCTCTTTAGCTTGGAAACTTCCTTTAAAATTTATCAGACAATTTAGGCTTACTGGCAGTAAATTCTCCCAGCTTGTGTTTGAAAAAACAACAACATTCATATTATTTCACCTTCCTTTTGAAGGAGAGTTTTACTGGATATAGAATTCTAGGTTGACAATTTTCTCCTTTCACCACTTTAAAGCAATAACTTCTATTGTCTTATAACTTGCAGTTTTTCAGATGTGACATCTAAGAGTGTTGTTGTCAATTCCATTTTTAAATGTCTCCTTGGACACACTTAAGATTTTTTTCTTTGTGTTCGGTTTTCAGTAGTTAGACTAGAATGTCTCTTGAAGTGAGTTTCTTTGTGTTTACCATGGTTGAGGTTTGTGAGATTCCTGAAACTATTGTTATAGAGTTTCTATCATATTAGGAAAAAACAATTTTTTGTTGTTGTTGTTCCAAACTCTTTCTTGCTCTCTTCTTCTGATCCTCTAATAAAGATGTGTTAGAGTGCTTGAAATCATTTTACAAGTCATAAAGAATCATTCTATTTTTAAAACTTGGTTTTTTGACTTTCTGAGTTCAGTTTAGTGTCTTTGTTTTCTGTTGCTATGTCTTCTATTTCAGGTACCATTGTCTTTTCACATCAAATAACCTGATGTGTGTCCATCCAGTGAACTTTTCATTTCATTTGTTTCAGTTCCAGGATTTTCATTTTTTTTACTAGTTTTTTCTATTGAGATTGTATATTTGTACCCTCATTATGAATATATTTTCTTTAAATCCAAGACTACACTCACAATAACTGTTTCAGATACAGTCAGTTCTTATTATCGTGAATTCCATATTCAGTAATACATTGATTCATTAAAAATTCTCATTGTGTTTTGGGAGTCATTTGCAGATACTCTGCATATTCAGAGTGGTGAAAAATTTCCAGCTTGAGGCTATTTTTTTGGTATTCACTGGCTTGGTATTTGTGAGGACTACATTTATAGAACATCACGATCGCAAATTGTATTTTCTTGATGAATTCTATCATTTCTGTTATCTGTGGGGCTAGTTTCACTAAGGAGTTTTCTCATCTTTTCTTACTATTTATGGATTACATTGTTTTCTCTTCCTTTGCATGTCTTTTCATGCTTTGTTGTTTTTAGACTCCCAGCATTAGGATGCTATTTTGTTAATACGTCTGCATTTGTTGTCTCTATTACAGAAGTTTGACTTTTGCTCCATCATGTAGTTAATTTTCTTATGAACACACTTGTTCTTTTCAAAACTTGTTCATAGACTTGGTTACGGCCAATCTGGAGTAGGCTTTAGTCTTAGTTGTTTTAGGCTTACTTTTTAAGTGTGGCTTTTCTGGTCTCTCCACTCTAGCCGGTTGGAAGTCATCCAGCCCAGTGTGAGTTCTGGAAGCTGCTTGGCTTACAGCCCCCAACACTGTTCTTTGCTCAGCCTCATGGAGTCTTGCCCTGCAAGTGTACAGCTTTATTCAAAGACCTAACTAGACCCCTCTTCAGATTTCTAGAGCTCTTTCTGTGCACAAATTCCTTCTGTTTCCTACCTGGGACTAACAATTCCAGCTGTCTTCACAGCTCTGAAGCACAGTCTCAGCTACCTCAGCTCCACTAGCCCTTGGGGCTCAGTCTAGTCTGTTTTGCCTGCACCACAATTCAGAAAGTGACTCTGAGCACAAATCTTGGGCAGTTACAGGGTTAGCCTCGTTGTTTGCCTCCTTGCAGAGATCACAGTCCTGAACTACTTGTTCACCAATTCCAGACAACAGCTATTTTATAGATATCCAGTTTTGTAGTTGTTAGTGTTGGGAGGGCTAGTCCACACTGGTTCCCCCATCAAGGCTGGAACCAGATAGTCAGAATTGTTTTTTAAGCTGTCCTTACTTGCTGCTGTCTCAGACTCTGCTGGGAAGAAGTTGTATGGGAAGATAATTGGCCCTCCTGACCTTCATGTCTTCCTGGGTGAACTTGAACTGGCCATAGACCCTACACACCCACCCCCAGCTCCTCTCTCAGGGATTTCTCCCTGGCTTTCTCTAGGACATCTTACATAGGCTTTATTGGGCAGCAGTTGTAGAAGCTGTACTAAGAGTATCTCCTGGACCCATTCCCCTAACACATACAACAGACCAGGGCTGCGTGTCAGCTTTCTGAGTCTTTCTAGTGGCTCTGGGAGGTTGATGTCATTATTCCCATTTTATGGACACAGAAACTGGACATCTCAGACTCACCTGCCTAGTTTCTGTGACCAGATAACGTTAAGTGAGAATTTAGACCATGCTAAGCTCTAACACTGCACCTTGAGTATGTTGAGGATTATTTTAAAATTTGGAAAGCCAAATTAATGTATTTTGGCCAGAAAATGGCCCCCCTGTCTTGACCCTTCCCCCAAGTTTGTTCATTGATTTAGGAAAGGATCTCAAAGCATCCCAGAGGCACTTCTTCTTGGCTAACAGCATTACAGAACCCTGATGGCCCAGTGGGTAAGAGCTCAGTTGGTAATCAAAAGGTCAACATTTTGAACCCACCCAGTTCTCCTTGGAAACCCTATTGGGCAGTTCTACTCTGCTCTGTAGAGTTGCTATGAGTCAAATAGACTTCACAACAAAGAGTTTGGTTTGGTTTTGGTTTGAGGGCTTCATGGATACCTTTGCTGCTTATCCCCTTTAGCCTTTACCAGCGGTTATCAGTCAGCTGCCTAACCAGGAACCAGTCTTGGTCTTTTCATTCAGAACAGTCCTCTTTCTGCTATGTACCACTGACATTTTGAGAGCAATCAGGTGTCTTCTTTCTCTGGGAGCCTAAGTTCTGGCCTCCTGGCACATGCGCCAGTGCATCTACTCTTTCTCAACTCTTATCTTTGTTGTTGCTTTACCCTCCGCTGCGTGACCGAGCTTACCAGGACCAGGCTAAGAGAAGTCTTCCTGTGAGCTCCCGCTGCCCTGGGGAGTATTCTTTCTGAGGGTTTATCTTCCTCCACCTCTCTCTCTTCTTGGAAGTGATGTCCTGAGGAAAGGAACAGACCATCTGTCTCAGGACCAGTTCCCAGCCCAGGGCTGGACGCGGAGTGGGCAAGTGTTGATTTTCTGTCTGCGGGAAAGATGGATGGATGAGTGTGGTTCTTTGAAAACACAAAATACATTGAGGGCCTTCTGGACCTGACCTGTAGTGAACCGGCTGCCCTCTCCTCACCGTGCAGGAACCAGCTTTGTCCTTGGCTCATGGGCAACAGAGAGTCTGTGAGGGGCAGACCATCAAATCTAGGAAGTTGGCTCATCAGCATGGTTGCCTAGAACTCACCCAGGAAAAATATTTACTGAACTTCTCTGCACGAAGACTGCTCCCTTTGCCTCCCAGCAAGTGCAAAGACCCTCTTGGACTGGGCTAGTGCCACCCAGACTGAGCATGCCCTTCATCCAACCTTGGCATCACAACTTCCTGCCTCTCAGTGCTACAGGCTGTGGGTGGCTCTCAGACAGCTCCTGTGTCTACAATGGGCAGTACCCGCCGACACGGCCAGTGAGCACCTCCTATTTCCTTGAACAAATGGACAGCTGACAGGGAGCGGTGCAGCTCCAGACACAGCCTCCTCAGTGTCTCTGAGGACCAAGACATGAGCTAAACCAGAGTGCTCTGAACTTGCTAGGAGGGTCTTCTTGCCACATGGGCCAACCTCATTAGGTTTGTTTGTGTTGTTAGCTGCCGTCAAGTCACTCACGAGAGAATGAAACTTTGGCCACTCCTGTGCTGTCCCCATGATCAGCTGCAGACAAGATCAATGTGATAAACGGATTTTCAATGACTCATTTTCGGAAGTATATTGCCAGGCCTTTCTTCCTAGGTCCGTTTAGTCTGGGAGCTTCACAGAAACCTGCTCAGCATTGCAGCAACATGCAAGCCCCCACCGACAGATGGGTGGCAGCTGGACCTGAGGTGGGCTGGCTGGGAAAGGAACCTGCTTTCCTCCGTGAAAAGGGAGATTCCACCGCTGAATCCCCACAGCGCACTGGGGAGGTAATGCGGCTATGTGCTTGAGGGGAACCCAGCTTTACCATCTGGGGTGTGACTGCTGCGGCCTGTCCTGCCTTCACCTCATCCTGCTGCAGTTCTCTGCCTCAGCAGCTCCGTCTGCCTTTCCTCCTCCTCCAGGGACTTCACACCTCGGTGGAGGAGAAAACAACAAAAACCCCACTGCCGCTGAGTCAATTCCAACTCACAGTGACCCTAGAGGACAGAATAGAACTCCTCTATAGTTTCCAAGGAGTGCCTGGTGGATTTGAACCACCAACCTTTTGGCTAGCAGACAGCATTTAGGCACTATGCCACCAGGGTGGAGGAGAGGGATTCCACATTCTAAAGTGGGAGTGAGAACCAGGCCCCAGGAAACCCCAAGTACACAAAGCGCAGAATCTGGGAAACGTGCACTTGGCGAGGTGCCCAGTGTGGTGCGTGTGCTGGGCTGGTCGCAAGCACACAGCAAGGTTGCTCGTGCTCAGGGCTTCTGATCACTCCTGATGATCTGGGCTCCAAGGGCCTGCTCGGACCTCCTTAAAGGAAATGGGCTTCTTGGTAGATTGATGGTCGGGGAGTAAGCACTATGGAACACTAACAGCTATTGGAGCTCCCTGTTTTTCATCTCAGACCATGCCACGGACTCTGGATAGGCCAGAGAGCCTCCTTTAAGTCCTTGGCAAGGGCTTCGGATGGTGGAGAGGCCAGACGGAACTGGAGGGGGAGAGTGAGTCATGAGGAACCACAGTGGCCAGCAGCCAACTCTGTTCCCAACTGGGCCAGAGTGCCGGCTCTGCACTCGTGGGCCCTTACCTGGACCAGGGCCTTGGCTTGCTGCCCATACCACCCAGGCTGAGGGAGAAGAGACCCAGGCTCTTGCTACTCCTGTCCCAGTCAAGGTCCCTACCTCCATCACAGGACTGTGTCCCCTCACTCCCTCCTGTGGCTCCCCCCTGCTCAGCACCCCTCCAGCCACTTCTCCGCTTGTCTCCTTGTGTCCAGGGGCATAAATCAGCAGGGCCAGTAGAGGCTGAGCAGACACCTCTTGATGCAGCCCTGGGTCAAGGACACCCTTCCGTAACCCTTTCAAGCTGAGGGGTGCTATGGGACCTTGGGCAGCTGGGGGAGCATGATGGGCTTTCAAAGAACACGACGTAAATTACTGGGAGGCTGTGACACACGTGAGGGGTTGACGCTGGCCTCCACGAACATGTCTGGCATCTGTGCCAGCCCAAAAGAAAATCACTTTTTTTTTCTCAAAAGTCATTTGGAAAATGGAAACCTCCTCGGCGTGTTCTCTGCGCTCGGCACAGGCTGTGGGGCGCACGCTCAGTGTTTCAAAACTCGACAGCACAGTTATTTTCAACAGTCAGTGCCAGCGACAGCACGGGGCCAAGTCCTCTCGGCCTGGCATGACCTCACTTCTCAGGGCTCCCCGTCCAATGTCTGCTGAGAAAGGGAAAAGGCAGTGAGGGCTGGGCCTGGGGGCGGCCCCCCCCCCAGCAAAGAGACCCTGTGGTTGGCTGTGGAGGAGGCTTTGAGAGGCTTTGCCTGGGGAACTGGCTTTCAGAATGGGTAGGCACCCCCTCTGGGATACACAGAGCAATCCTAGGCCAGGCAATGGAGTGTGTAGGCATCCTTTGCAAATGTCACTTGATGAGGTGGGACTTTATCTCCAGGGGCTTGATACCTGAAAAGACCACCTGCCACGTTGCATGTTTCTTGAGATTACGGCTGGTAACATCAAGAGAGTTGACCAAGGGAACAGATGTCTGGGGCAAGTGGGGGCTTCAGTGACCTAGCTCAGGACTGGACCTTTCTCCTCTCTCTGACAACCTCATCATGGGCAGTGATGGGATGCTGTCATGGATTGAATTGTGTCCCCTCAAAAATATGTGTAGCCATGTAGCTGGGTCATGATTGCCTGTATTCTACAACTGTCCTCCATTTTGTGATTTTGTTGTGCTTTGTGTTAAAGGATTAGGATGGGACTGTAAATCCCTTCATAGGATCGCCTCCCTGCTCCACTGTAAGGGAATTTCCCTGGAGTATGCCTTGCCCCAATCTTAATCCTTTCATCCTGCAAGACATAAAAGGAAAGGGAAGCAGGCTGAGAATTGGAAACCTCACACCATCAAGAAAGCAGCACTGGCAGGAGAATGCATCCTTTAGACCTGAGATTCCTGTGCCAAGATGCTCCCTGAACAATGACTGATGCAATACTGGACTTTCCTCCATAGCCTACGGTGGGAAAGCCTTCCTCTGGAGTGGAACATCCTGAATTTGGACTTGTAGCCTACCGGACTGTGTAAGAATAACCCTTCCTTTGTTAAAGCCATCCACTCTGGGTTATTTCTAATAGAGCAGCACTAACTGACTAAAACAGATGCTCAGCCCCTCCCACCCCTTGACAGTCCATCTTATTGCACATGCTTGTGGCCACAGAAGAGGTCTCTCCTTAGGTTAAGCCAAAATTTACCCTTTTGAACTTCCCATAGAACAATCATGGGTTTTTTGTTTGCTTGCTTGTTTGTTTTTAAAGCTGAAAGGGGTCATGGATATTATCCGTTTAATTTTTCTTACTTCAAAGGTGGAGGCACAAAGGCCCAGAGAGGGCTTGTGACTTGCCTGCGGTCACCCACCAACTTGAGTAGTGGGCCATGGCAGAAGCCTCATCTCTGCACTGTGCTTCAGCCCCTAGAAGCCTATAGTTTGCTTCAATTGCACTAAGTACGTCCAGGGGATTAATGGTAGCCATAACTTGCAGGACAGCCCTGGTTGCACAGCGGTTAAAGCACTCAGTTGCTAACCAAAAGGTCAGTGGTTTGAACTCATTAGCTGCTCTTTGGGAGAAAGATACTGTAGTTCCCTTCAGGAAAGATTACTCTTAAGAGAAGCTTTGCTACTGTATAAAACCCACTGCTGTTGAGTTGGCTCCGACTCACAGAGACCCTAGAGATTAGGCTAGAACTGCCTCATAGAGTTTCCAAAGAGTGCCTGGTGGATTTGAACTGCCATTCCACTGTATACAAGTTTCTACAACTCTGATGATTTTGTAGAGTTCTTACAGAGCTGTTTCTACTGAGTTTTGAGTTGTTTACCTCAGAGACAACATGGTAAGTGTGGAACTACTCATTCCAGGAAGTCCTCTAATTTCTGCCTTTTGAGTGGTTTATTTAGTCTATTCACATTTAATGTTATTATTGATACAGTTGGATTTCCATTTTCCATTTTTCTTTTTGTTTCCTATATTTATTATACCTCTTTTGATCCTCTATTATTCCCCTTTTATTCTTTCCTGCTGTATTTTGCCTTAAGTCGATGCTTTCTCACATAGCATTTTAATTCTTTTGGTGTTTTTTTTTTTCTGTGTGTATTTTTAGTTATTTCCTTACTGATTGCTCTAATGCTAATCACATGCATTTTAAATCATCAGAACTTCTCTCCTTTTATACTAAGATAATCCAGTCATATGTAGAAATGTTACTTTATATATATCGATTGCTTCCCACATTGTTTGCTTTTTTATTATTGTACACAAAAATGCATGGTTATGCTTATTGCTTTATATAATTGCATTTATTTAAAAGAAACCAAGGAAAGCAAGTACCTATTTACAGTGTTTCTGTTATTAACCTTCCTATTTATCATTTCCCACCGCTTGTCTGTCAGTTTGTCCCACTGTGGTGGCTTGTGTGTGGCTGTGATGCTGGAAGTTATGCCACCAGTATTTCAAATATCAGCAGGGTCACCCATAGCGGATAGGTTTCAGTGGAGCTTCCAGACTAAGACAGACTAGGAAGAAGACCTGGCAGTCTGAAGCTAAAAAGGAGAGGCACTGAAAACTTCACAAACATCAGTAGAACATTGTCTGGTACAGTGCAGGAAGATGAGTCCCTCAGGTTGGCAAGCACTCAGAACGCCACAAGGGAAAAGCTGCCTTCTCCAAGTAGAGTCACCTTTTAGGATGTTCCTTTACCGATATGGCACAACTCAAAATGAGAAAAAACAACTACAAATATCCATTAAAGTCTGAACACAGAATTTATGAAGAAGTATGAATGTAGGAAAATTAGAAGTCATCAAAAATAAAATGGAATTCCTAAACAGCAATATACTAGCTACTAGTGAGCTGAAATTGACTGGTGTTGGCCATTTTGAATCAGACAGACATGTGGTCTGCTATGACTGGAATGACAAATTGAAGAGGAAAGGTATCGCGTTCATTTTCAAAAATAATGTTTCAAGATCTATTCTGAAGTACAACCCTGTCAATGATAGCCAGCCCAGTGCTGTCGAGTTGGATCCGACTCATTGATAGGATAAAGATAAGCCAATATGACTATTATTCAAACATACATACCCACCACTATGCCAAAAACAAAGAAAGTGAAGTTTTTTTTTTTCTTACCAACGTCTGCAGTCTAAAATAGCTAAAACATGCAATCGAGATGCATTTATAATTACTGGTAACTGGAATGCAAAAACTGGCAACAAAGAAGAAGGATCAGTTACTGGAAAATGTGGCCCTGGTGATAGAAATGCTACTGGAGACTGTAAGATAGAAGTTTGCAAGACCAACAGCTTACTCATGGAAAATATCTTTTTTCAACAACATAAATGGCTACTACACACATGTACATTGCCAGATGGAATACAGAGGAATCAGTGCATCTGTATCTGTGGAAACAGAAGATGGAAAAATCCAATATCATCAGTCAGAACAAGGCCAGGGGCTGACTGCAGGACAGACCATCAGTTGCTCTTAAGCAAGTTCAAGCTGAAGCTTAAGAAAATTAAACACTTCTATGACAGCCGAAGGGTAGCCTTGACTATAACCTGCTTGAATTCAGAGACCATCTCAGGAATAGATTTGATGTATTGAACACTAGTGATCAAAGAGTTGTAGGATGACATTGCAGACATCAATCACAGAGAAAGCAAAACATTATTAGAAAGACAGGAAATAAATAAAAGACCAAAATGGAAGTCAGAAGACATTCTGAAGCTTGTTCCCAAGCGTAGAGAACTAAAGTGGATGGAAGAAATGATGAAGTAAAAGAGCTCAACAGAAAATTTCAAAGAGCGGCTCAAGAAGACAAGGTCTTATAATGACGTGTGAAAAGACCTGAAGTTAGAAAATCAAAAGGGAAAAATATGTGTGGCATTTCTCAAGTCGAAAGAACTGAAGAAAAAATTCAAGCCTCTAGTTGCAATATTGAAAGAATCTATGGGAAAAATTCTGAAAGGTACAGGAAGCATCGAAAGAAGATGAAGGAATACATGGAGCCACTGCACCAAAAAGATTTGGTCAATGTTCAACCGCTTCAGGAGGCACCATATGATCAAGAACTGATGGTATTGAGGGAAGAAGTCCAATGGCACCGGAGGCCTTAGCAAACAACAAGCCTCCAGGAATCGACAGAGTATCACTGGGGCTATCTGAACACACAGGTGCAGTGCTGGAGGTTGTCAGTAGTCTTCACCAAGAAGTTTGGAAGACTTGGTCAATGGACTGGAAGAGATCAATAGTTATGCCCATTTCTAAGAAAGGTGATCCAACAGAATGGAGAAATCGTTGAACGATGATATTAATATAGCACAAGCAAGATTTTGCTAAAGATCATTCAAAAGCAGCTGCAGCAGTTCATCATTAAGGCAGTGCCAGAAATTCAGACCGAGATTCAGACGAGAACTTGGAATGAGGGATATCATTGCTGATATCAGATGGCTAAGACTGAAAGCAGAAAATACCAGAAAGATGTTGACCTGTGTTTTATTGACTACACAAAGCCGTTCAACCGTGTGGCTCACCAATTATGGATAACATTGTGAAGAACAGGAGTTCCAGAGTACCAAATTGTGCTCATTCTGTACATAGACCAAGAGACAGTTGTTCAAGCAGAACAAGGGGGATATTGCATAGTTTAAAATCAAGAAAGGTTTTGTGTCATCCTTTTTTTAATCTGCAAACTGAACAAAAAATCCAAGAAGCTGGACTATGTGAAGAAAGAATCTCAAGACTAGAGAAAGACTCATTAACACCCTCAATTATGCACATGACAAAATCTTGCTTGCTGGTTGTGGAAAGAGGACCTGAAGCGCTTGCTGATGCAAATCTAAGACCACAGCCTTCAGTATGGATTACACCTCAACATCAAGATTAAAGTTGCCAAAGATTTAATTTTTCTTGGATCCATAATCATCATCCATGGAAACTGCAGTCAAGATATCAACTGACGGATTGCACTGGGCAAATCTGCTGCAAAAGACTTTTTTTAAGGTGTTAAAAAGCAAAGATGTCACTTTGAGGACTAATGTGTGCCTGATCCAAACCATGATATTTTTAATCACCTCATATGCATCTGAAAGCTGGACAATGAATAGGGAAAACTGAAGAAGGGATGCATTTGAATTATGGTGTTGGCAGAGAATAGCGAATATAGCATGGTCTGCCAGAAGAATAAATAAATCTGTCTTGGAAGAAGTACAGTCAGAATGATCCTTTCAAGGGAGGATGGGAAGATTTTGACTTACACGCTTTGAACATGTTACTAGGAGAGACCAGTCCCTAAGGAAGGACCTCATGCTTTGTAAAGTAGAGGGTCAATGGAAACAAGGGCTGCAACCGTAGCCTCAAACATGGCAACAATTGTGAGGATGGTGTAGGACTGGGCAGTGTTTTGTTCTGTTGTACATGGATTATTATGTGTCGGAATAGACTTGATGGGACCTAACAAGAACAATAATATTAGTATGGATGGACCAGTTTGTTTATTCATTTACTTATTAAAGGATGTTTTGTTTGCTTACAGTTTTGGATGATTATGAACAAAACTGCTATAAAGCTTCGTACGCAGGTTTTCGTGTGGACATAAGTTTTACATCAGTTGAGTAAATACCTAGGAGCACTATTCCTGGATCATATTGTACAACTATGTTTAGCTTTGAAAGAAACTGCCAAACTGTCTTCCAGAATGGATGTCTCATTTTGTCTTCCCACCAGCAATGAATTACAGTCCCAACACATTGGAGCCCCACCTCCTTGCCAGCAATTGGTATCCTCAGCTTTTTTTTCTTCTTTTTCAGTCATTCTAAAATTGTAGTATCTCAATGTGTAGCAGTATCTCAATATTGTTTTAATTTGCAGTTCCCTAATGAGCAGTGATGTTGAGTATCTTTTCATATGCTTATTTTCCATTGGTCTATGTTATTTGATGAGGCATAGCTTCAGCTGTTTTTCCATTTTAAAAATTTAGGTTGCTTGTTTTTTTTATGATTGAGTTTTAAAAGTTCTTTGTACAATTGTGATACAATTTCTTTAACACCTGCATGTTTTGCAACTGTTTTCTCCTGGGCTGTGGCCTCTTTTTAAATTCTTTTCACAGTGTCCTTCACAAAGCAGAAGGCCTTGATTTCAAGAAATCTCAACTTGCTATTTTTCCTTCATAGATTGTGCTTTTGGTGTTAAATCGAAAAGCTTGCTACCAAACCCGGTGTTGCCTAGATTTTCTAAAAGCTTTATAGTTCTTCATTTTACATTTAAGTTTATGATACAGTTTGATTTCATTTTTGTCAGGTCTGTGACTATATTGGAAATCCTGCAGACGTAGTAGCTGAGTGCTATATCTGCTAACCGAAAGGTCAGCAGTTCAAGTCCACCACGATCTCCTTGGAAACTCTATGAGGCTGTTCTACTCTGACCTATAGGTCACTATGAGTCAGGATCAACTTGACAGCAGTGGGTTTGGTTTTGGTTTTTTGGTGCCTGTATTGTTTTTCTTTAAAAACATGAAAGTCCAATTGTTCCATCGCCATTGATTGAAACGTCTCTCCTTTCTCCAGTGAGTTGCCTTTGCTCCTGTAATCAAAAATTAGTTGACTGTATTTGTATTTGTCTATCTCTGTGGTTCTACCCTGTGCCATTGCACCTGTTTGTGTACTCTCCCTCTGGTACCCCAGCATCTTGGTAACTATAGCTTTGCAGTAATCAGGTATTGTGAATCTTCCAGCTTTGGTCTCCTCAGTCTTTTGCCTTTCTAAACTTTATAATCAGTTTGTCAATATTGGGATTGTGGCAAATCAATTAAGTTGAGAAGAACTGACAGCTTAACAATATTGAGGCTTCTGATCCGTAAATATGAAACATATCTATTTATTTAGATCTTATATGATTTCTCTTATCACAGTTTTCTAGTATTCCACATATAAAAAACAAACAAACAAACAAACAGAAAAACCTACTGCCATCAAGTCAAGGTCAACTTAGGTTTACATTCGAGTATTTCTTTTCTCTCTCTTTCTCTTTTTATTTTTTTGCTGCTAATGGGAATTGTTTTTTCATTTCAAAATAAAATTCTTCACAGCTATATATGTAACATAAATTGATTTTTTAATATTAATTTTGTATCATAAACTTTTGCCATACTCATTTATTAGTTATAGGTGACTCAGGTTTAGTTCTTCTTGATTTTTGGGATTTCTAAGTAGACAATCGTGAAATGTGTTAAAAAAGAGAGTTTTGTTTATTTATTTTTGTCAATCTGTACACCTTTGGTTTCTTTTTCTTGTCATATTGAGCTAGCTAGGATTTTTACTGCAGTGCTGAATAGGAGTAGTGATGGAGTCTGTGCTTATCTCCTCTCAGCCTTAAGGAGAAAGTATCATTTCTCTCTATTAAGTGTGATGTTAGTGTTTTTTATTTGTTCTTCATCAAGTTGGTTGCCATGAGTCGTATCTGACTCGATGGGACTTGGCTTTGGCTCATCAAGTTGTGCAAGTTCTCCTCTATCATGGATTGAATTGTGTCTTCCCGTCGTCCTAAATATGTGTTAGTTTGGCTGGGCCATGATTCCCAGTGTTGCATGATTTTCCCACATATTATAAATCCTGCCTTTATGAAGGTAATCAGGGAGTGTGTTAGTGAGGGAGAACTTGGATTGTGTTGAAGCAATCTCTTGAGATACAGAAGAAAGAAGTGAGCAGAGAGACAGGGGGACCTCATACCACCAAGAAAGAAGAGTAGAGTGTGTCCTTGAACTTGGAGTCCCTGTGCATGAGAAGTTCATGGTCCAGAGAAAGTTTGATGACAAGGATCTTCCTCCAGAACCAACAAAAAACGACTTCCCATGGAACTGGAGCCCTGAATTTGGACTTTTCACCTGCTTTTCTGTGAGAAAACAAATTTCCCTTTGTTAAAGCCATTCATTTGTGGTATTTCTGTTACAGCAGCACAAGATAACTAAGACATCCTCTTTTCACGGATTGCTGAGAGTTTTCTCACAAAGAGGTGTTGAATTTTGTAAAATGATTTTTGTTCGTCAACTGACTTGATCATATAACTTATTCATCTGTAGCTTGTTGATGTAGTGAATTACATTAATTGTTTTATCTACTTATTTGTTTTTTAAATCTTGAACCAGTTGTGCGTACCTGGAATAAATCACACTTTCTTATTGTGTACATCTCCAGCATTACTGGATTCATTTTGCTAATATTATGAGAACTTTTGTATTTATGATCATGCGAGAAACTTGCAGTTTTCCCTTCCTTGGTGATCATCCATTCCTGATGAGTTGGGATCCTTTGCTGTACCCTCAGATGGCAGCTTGGCAGCTTTTAAGGCCCCAGACGGCACTCACCAATGTGGGGTGCAGAAGGCTGTCTTAGCAAAATGTTAGTTGTGCCAACTGGCCTCGATTTCCCTTGAGAGCATGGTCCCCATCCCCCTACCCCAGCTTCTCTGTCCTTGCAATATTGGGTTAAGATGGGGAGAGTAATCATGTTATGTTGAAGTCCAGTTAATATTGATCTTTCTAATGTGTGCTGTCACAGATTTCACTCAACCAAATTTCTGTCAACTGTCTAATCGAAACCCTCCCCCCCCCTTTCTGCCCCCTTTGCAGCCATCTAAGAGTCTTTTCTTCTAAGCCTGAGTCTGTTTTTAAGTTCTTATCTTAGGGCTCTCATACAATATTGTCTTTTTGTCGCTGACTTCTTTCACTCAGCATATTGTCCAACTGAAAGCAGGTTATGAGATGTTTCCTAAAATCATCGTTGTTCTTTATCATTGCATAGTGCTCCACTGAGTATATATACCATAGTTTACCTATCCACTCCTCTGTTGTTGGGCATCTGGATTGATTCTACCTTTTTGCTATTGTGGACTGTGCTGTGATGAACAATTCATGTGCATGTATCAGTTGGTGTGAACGGCCTTGATTCTATAGGATATGTCATGGATAGAATTGTGTCCCCCCAAAAATATGTGTAGCCATGTGGCTGGGCCATGATTCCCAGTATCTTGTGACTGTCCTCCATTTTGTGGTTTTCCTAAGCTGTATGTTAAAGAATTAGGGTGGGGCTGTAAATCCCTTCATAAAATCACCTCCGCTCCACTGTAAAGGGAGTTTCCCTGGAGTATGGCTTGCTCAACCCTTAATCCTTTCATCCTACGAGAGATAAAAGGACAGAGAACTGGCAACCTCACATGCACTGGAGAAGAAGGTGTAGTTGTCTGCCAATGGATAGAAAATTCTGTATATGTTGATGAGGTCTAGTTGATTAATTGAGACAATAAGATCTTCTGTGTCTTCACTGAGCTTTTTTTGGAAATCTGTCCAGTATTGAGAGTGGAGTGTTGAAGTCTCCCACTATTATTGTGGAGTGATCTATCTCATTTTTGAGTGTAGTCAGTGTTTCTTTGACGTATTTAGGTGCTCTAATATTAGGTGCATAAATATTTAATATGGTTAAGTCCTGCTTGTGTATTGAAACTTTCGTCAGTAGTGTACATCCTTATCCACAATGGTGGATTTTCCATTAAAATCTATTTTATCTGAGATTAGAATTGCCACACTTGTTTTTCTTTGTTCATTGTTAGCTTGATATATATTTTCTTCCATCCTTTAACTTTCAGTTCATATCTTTAAGTCAAAGGTGAGTTTCTTGTAGGCAACACTTGGATGGGTCATGCCTTTTGATCCAAGATGTCACTCCATGTCTCTTCACTGGAGCATTCAGTCCATTCACATTCAATGTAATTATTGACACCAAGTGCTGTTGAGTCAGATCTGATTCATGTGTTTAGTGCTGTCATTGTGATATGTTTATTATTGCATTGATGTTTTCTCTGTTGTTCTTATTAATCTGTTCTGGGACTTTCTTCTTTGTGAGTTGACTTTTCACCTTTTTCAGGGTTGGTTTTGTGGTTGTTGAGACTCCTGTATCACACTTTTTGATTTCATATGTTGAATCTTTACTGTGCTTTACAGCTGCCCCTATGATCCTCCTTAATAAACTATGTATAAACCCAATTTTAATTACTACCAGTCTTATTAACTTCCTCTCCATCTGGAAGGATCATAATGACTGTAGTACATCCCTCTTTTTAGTATGATGACATCATAGTTTTCATGATATGCTCGCTGGATCATTTCTTTCACTACTACAGCTTGGATTGAGTTTGAGGCCTTCCCTAGCTGAGTAGGTTTCTGGATGATGTGTCCTATATTTGCTTCTAAAATATAAAGTTAGTGGTTTTGTTCTTCTAAGCCAAGAGATTCTTTCAGTATTTCTTGGAGCTTTGGTTTGGTTTTTACTAAGTACCTGAGTTTCTGTTTATCTGTGAATGTCCTAATTTCATTTTCATATTTGAAAGATAGTTTTGCAGGATATATCATTATTGGTTGGCTTTGAATTCAAGACTTTGAATGTGTCATGCCATGGTCTCCAGGCCAGCATTGTTTCTGCTGAGAAATCTGATGAAAGCCTACAGAGTTTCCCGCTGAATGTAAGCTTTGCTTTGAGTCTTGCTGCCTTTAAGAGTTTCTGCTTATGTTTCATTCAGTTAAGCTTGATTATAATGTGTCTTGGAGTCTTTCTTTTGAGATCTTTATTGAGTGGTGTTCAGCACACATCTTGGATATCTGTATTCTCTTCTTTCCTAATTTCTGGGAAGTTTTTTTGTCAGCAGCTCAGCAACAATACTCTCTGTGTTCTCAGGTGTCTCGCCCTGTTCAGAAACTCCAGTTAATCGTAGGCTGTCCCTCTTAATAGAGTCCCACATGCTTCTTCATTTTTCTTCTTTCTTTTTTCTGATTTCTCCTCATAGATGCTGGAGTCAGTAGCTCTGCCTTCTGAGTCAGACAGTCTATTTTCCGTTTGTTCCATTCAGTTTTCTTGGCTTTGAATCGAAGTTTGTATGTCTTAGATTTTGTTCTTGATCTGCTGGATTTCACAGTACTGATGTTCCATCATATCAGACAGCTTGCTTAATTTTTCATTTTGCTCTGCTGCATTTTGTATAAGGTCTAGGAGGGCTCTCTACACAATCCTTTTGTATTCACCTTCTGATAGTTTCAGAAAGGTTTCTACATCCAGGAAGTTCTTTAGTTGTTTCTTTTGGGGACCTTCTGAAGCCATGAGTGACCTCTTGGTTACGCTTTTATCCAGATTTTTTGGTTTCTGGACATCATGTGAGTTGATAGAGGCTGGAAGAGATGCTGTGAGGATGGACTGCAGTTGTTTCTCTAGGCCATCTTAAAATGAAAGGTAAAAGATATCTGACAACTTCCAAAGTCAGTCAGGTTTTAGGTGTACAGATCCCTCTTCCCACCTGGCAAAGTAAGCACCTCTATATCCAACTCCAAATGTTATAAACTAGTTCAAAATACAGAAAGGCTACTGCCCTGCTGGCCTCTGCTGTCGGGCCCAAGCAATAGGTGACACTGTGTAGAATACTGCTTTACTGCTGAAAAAGAGCTCTCATCTGGACAGGTGCTTCCTCCCAGCACAGGAATTTGGCCCAGCTGATGCCTCTGTGTTGGTATAACTGCCTCCCAGTGGAACAAGATGAGGTCCCACACAAGCTCTCCGCCTGCCCCAGAACAGACCAGTCAATGGCAGAGGCGAAAAGAGAGGCCGAAGGTGCTGAGATGCAGGGTTCAAAGCTAGGCTCTCAAAATATAGCAATCTCACCAGCTGATCCCACCAGCAGTGTGTTCGAGACCAGCCACCAGTCATGTCCCAACTCCACCTGCCAGCCAAGACAATGGAAAAAAAGTTAAAATGGTGAGGTACCCTGAGTCCACGAAAGCCAGCACTCACCAAGAGCAGGAGTCAACAAAAGAGGAAGCTTTCAGCTCAATGGTACTAAGTCCAAATTAACAGCCTGATGCTATGTCCCAGGGCTCATTAGGTGTCCAGAAGGCTCCATTTAATTATCAGTTCAGGTCTTGGTTTCCAGAGGGATTTAGGGAGATGTATGTTTATCCCGCCTTCTTGACTCTGCCCCTCTCAACAATTTCTACTTACACTTATCAGTGACATTGGTTACCTTTTTCAGGTTTTGCTAACACTCTCTCTATCCTTTTCCAAACTATTCTACCACAATTATCTAAAACCCACCCTCTGTCTTTGGCTGGATTCTCTAGAGAAGCAAAACTAGTAAAGGTTATAAATATCTGTAGAGAGATTTACATCAAGAAAATGGCTCATGTGGTTGTATAAGCTGGAACATCCCCATCCATAGGTCAACTGGAGGCTTTTCTTGATTCACATAGCTACAGGAGCCAGTGAACTCAGGGTTGGCACGCCAGACAAGTTGGCACATAACCTTTACAATCACCTCTCCCTCCAAGCTTTCTATCCAAACTTTTGAGGGCCATTGTTGCTTTGGTCTCACATAGACAATTATTTAAAATGGCATGATGCTCAAAGTAGATAAGTTAGGTTTTTTTTTTTTTGGTTCAAGGAAGCCTTCTGGAAATAGTCTGGCTTGAGGTTTAACAAACACTATCTCAGGACAATAGTTTCATGAAGTTATCCAGCCTCAATGGCTCTAGAAAGCCTGGGTTTCACTGATAATTTGAAATTCTTCTCTGCATTTTTCCCCCTTTTGATCAAGATTCTTTTTTCAAATCTTTGATCAAAACATTCAGCAAAGGTAGCCAGGTGCCATGCAGTTCTTCTAATCTCATGGCAAAGGAGGTAGTTGTTCGTGGAGGCAACCAGATATGTATTTAGTTTCCTATTCTGATTCCTGACACTACTTCTCTGTTGCTTCAGAAGAATGAAGACTAACTGTTGTACCTTGGATGTGATCACACAGATTTTTTTCTATTGTTTCCCTGTTTCAACTTAAGTGATTCCTGATTTTATTTCATTATTTCTTTTCTTGTGCTTGCACATGGCTTAGGTTGATACTTTCTTTCTCCAGTTTCTAAAATGTAGTTGACTGATTTGAGATCATTCTTCTTTTCTAATGTATGAATTCATATTGCTATAAATTTTCCTCTAATTACTACTTCTACTGCATCCCACAAATTATGATAATTTGTATTTTCAGTTTTCTTTACTTTTTACTGTTCCACAGTTTCTCTTGAAACTACTTATTTGCCCATGTGTGCTTTAGAAATGTGGTTTTTAGTCTCCAAATATTTGGATAATTTTCAGCTATTTTTTCTGATTCTCATTTCTAGTTTAACTCCATTGTGGTCTGAGAACAAAATTTGTATCTCTTGGGAGAATGATCTGGTTCTACATCTCCCATGCCTAAGCTGAGACCTTAGGCATACAACATTCTCTGATAAGGAGGCTGGGAATTGGCTCTTTCTGTCTCTCCCCCAGTCTCTTCTCCTTATCAGGGATGCCTTACTCCATCTCCTGGGCATGCAACAATTTTCTCTGACTCTTGTTTGTAGACGGGGAACTGGATTTCTAGGTCTGTGGCTCAGGAGGGGTATGAGTACAGGAAATTCTATGAACTGGCCATGAGGAGCAACTCCTTCATGGGCCGTGGGAGACTGGTGCCTTTGCCACTAGTGAAGAACATCATGGCCTGGTTCTTCTCTAGGTGAGCAAAGCATTATCCCATGTATAAGTAGACCATGAGTGTTTCCTTTGTTTGTGACCTCAAACCTTGCTAAAACAGTATGATTTCTTTTCTTTTGTATTTGTTAAAGCATAGATTTTGATTCTGTTCTTTTGACCTAATGGTTCCATGTGAGCTTAGGAAGAATGTGTAGTTTGCTGTTGTTGAATGCAACATTCTATAAATCTCAGTTAGATCAAGTTGTTTAATATTACTGAATAGTCAGCTATATCCTTACTAAATTTTTGCTTGCTTGATCTCTTAGTTACTGTAAAAGGTCCCTTAGGTCTATAGCTATAATAGTGGGTTTGTTTCTTTTTGTAGTTCCCTAATTTTTTTTCTCACATAATTTTGACACTTCATTAGGAGGTACATACACGTTATACCTTCTTGGAGAATTTTTCTTTTTATCATTTTGTGATGCTCATCATATTTGTTATAATTTTCCTTGTTCTGGAAACTACTTTGTCTAAAATTAATATAAATATGTCAGTTTTCTTTTTATTAAAGTTAGCATGACATAGCTTTCTGTATTCCTTTATTTTTAATCTATCCGAATCATTATATTTAAAGTGGATTTCTTGTAAACAACATTTAGGTTATTTTATTTTTATTCACTCTGACACTGTCTTAACTGGTATATTAAATATGAATAAACAAAGAAACAGAAACCTGTTACCATCTGATTCCAACTGATAAGTGATGCAGTAGGACAGAGTAGAACCACTCCTGTAGGGTTACTAAGAAGTGCCTGGTGGATTTGAGCTGCTGACCTTTTGGTAAGCAGCTGTAGCACTTAAACACTACACCACCAGGGCTTCCAATTATTTGTATAGTTGGCTTAATATCCTACGTGTTTGTAACCGTCTTGTATTCATTGTATATATTCTTTTTTCTTCACTTCTTTTTATAACTTCATTTTAATTTTTATTTTATGATTCAATTTTTCTGCTCAGATCACATCAGTTTTTCATTTTTAAAATTATTTTTAGTTGTTGCCCTAAAGTAGCAATATATATTCATAATTTATTTAACTCCGTCTTCAAATAACACTATACTCCTTGACATTGGTGTAAATAACTTTTAACACAGTATTTCTAATACCTTCCTTCTATTTCTTACAATATTGTTATTATTTATCTTGCTTATATATAATCACTGAATACAATGCTATTATTATTGTTTTAAATAATGATATCTTTTGAGTTAAATAACAATAAAGGGGGAAAAAAGGTTCATTTACCTTCATTTATCCCTTTTTCAACTATCTTCCTTTTTTATGTCAATCTGTATTTCTGAGCTAGACAGTTTTTTTCTTCCTGAAGAGCTTTGTTGACCACTTCTTGCAGGGCAGATCTGCCGGTAATAAGTTAGCTGTTTCTGCCTTGTCTGAGAAAGTCTGTTTTTTCCTTCACTTTGGAAGGACTATTTTAGTTGATATGTAATTCTAATGGGTGTTTTTTTTCTTTCAACATTTTAATATGTACCCTAGTCTGCACAGATTCTCATGAAAAGTCTTCTGTAATTATGATCCATTTTCCTCTCTACGTGAGTTCTACCATCCCCTCTGACTTCTTGCAAGATTGTCTCTGTTGATTTTCTGTAACTCAAATGAAACGCCCAGGTATACTTTTTATTTTTTTGGTATTTATTTTTCTTGTTGTTTTCTGAGCTTCCTGAATCTTTGGTTAGATAGCTCCCATTAATTTTGAGACATTATTGGACATTGTTACTTTAAATATATCTTCTGCTCCATTCCATTTTTCTTCTTTTTCTGGTATTCTGATTACATGTATGTTATTACACCTTTTGAAATAGTTTCATAGTTCTTTGATATTGTGTTCTGTTTTCATTTGTATTCTTTTTTTTTTTTGCATTTCAGTTTGGGAAGTTTCTATTGACATTTTCAAGCTCACTGATTCTTTACTGACCCATAGCCATTCTACTGATGAGCTCATTGAAGGCATTGTTCTCTTGTGTTTCTGATTTCTAACATTTTCTTTTGATTCTTAGAGTTTTGTCTCTTATTTACTATACCTATCTCTTCTAGCATTAGGTCCTCTTGTTCTATTACAGTCTCTAATGTATCATTGTGGTTATTTTAAATTCTGTGGTAATTTCAAAATCTCTATTGTATTCGAGTTTCTATTACTTTGTCTCCTCAAGCTGCACTTTTTTTTCTTCTTTTTTTACTATGACTGAGTGAAAATGTACATTCTTGTATAAATTTACATGCCCACCTATATGCAGCTTCCACTGCTCTCCCTGCCTGGTGACAGCACTCTATTCCTCTCTGCTCCATACATGTCTCATCCTCTGGCACTTTTATTTTCCTTTTAGTATGCTTTAAATTTTTTTTTTGTTAGAAGTGAGACATGATGCATCAGAGGTAAATGACTCAGTGTTAGATTGTATGTTACTCTAACTAGGAATTAGACAGTGCTTCCTGTTTGCTGTACTTGTAGGTGCCAAATGCTTCAGGTGACTCTGTTGTTTTGTGCCATTGAGTCAATTCTGACTCAAAATGACCCTATGAACAACAGAACAAAACACTGCCCAGTCATGCACTAGGCCCACAATCGTTTTATGCTTAAGCCCATTTTATTATTCATTGTCATGGATTGAATTGTAACCCCTCTCCCCACATGTATGTAGCCGTATGGCTGGGCCATGATTCCGAATATTTTGTGATTGTTCTCCATTTTGTGATCTTCATATGCTGTATGTTAAAGGGTGGAAACTCTGGTGGCGTAGTGGGTGAAGTGCTACATCTGCTAACTGAAAGGTTCTGCGGTTCAAATCCACCAAGCACTCCTTGGAAAGTCAATACGACAGTTCTATTCTGACCTCTAGGGTCCCTATGAGTTGGACACGACTTGGTGGCAGTGAGCTTGGTTTTTGCTTTGGTATGTTAAAGGATTAGGGTGGGACTGTAAATCACATCATAAGATCATCTCCCTGCTCCACTGTAAAGGCAGTTTTCCTATAGTATGGCTTACGCCACCCTTAATCCTTTCATCCTACAGGAGATAAAAGGAAAGGAAAGTAAGCAGAGATTTAGGAATCTCATACCACCAAGAAGGCAGTATCAAGAGTGGTGCATGTCCTTTGGAGCTGAGGTTCCTTTGCCAATATGCTCACCTTGAATTTGGACTCAACCTACTAGACTATGATAGCTTCTCTTACTGAATGGACTTATAACTCATGAACGGATTTGTGGCTTACTGGACTGTGACAATAAAGTGTCTCTTCATGAAACTATCTACTCATGGTATTTTCTGTTAGAGCAGCATCAGGTGACTAAAACATTCACTGTGTCAATCTGTCTTGTTGAGGGTCTTCCTCTTTTTCACTGACCCTTTGCTTTACCAAGCGTGAAGTCCTTCTCCAGGGATTGATAGCTTCTGACAGCATATCCAAGGTATGTAAGACACAGTCTTGCCATTTTTGCTTCCAAGCAGCACTCTGGTTGTATTTCTTCAAGAATAGGTATATTTATTATTTTGGCAGACTGTGATACATTCAATAGTCTTCCCAACATAATTCAAAGGCATCATTTCTACCTCTGTCTTTCTCATTCATTGTCCAGCTTTCACATGCGTATGATGTTGTTGAAAATATCATGGCTTGGGTGAGGTGCACCTTAGTGTTCAAGATGATATGTTTACTTTTCAATACTTTAAAGAACTCTTTTGCAGCAGAATTTCCCAGTGCAATTCCTCTTTTTATTTTTTGACTGTTGCTTCCATGGGTATTGATTGTGTAACTAAGTGAAATGAAATCCTTGACAACCTCAATCATTTCTCTGTTTTCTGTGAGATTGCTTACTGGTCCACTTGTGAGGATTTTTGTTTTCTTGATGTTAAGGTGCAATCCATACTGAAGGCTGTGGTCTTTGATCTTCATCAATAAGTGTTTTAAATCCTCTTCGCTTTCAGCAAGTATGGTTGTGTCATCTGCATAATGCAGGCTTTTAATGAGTCTTCCTCCAATCCTGATGCCTCATTTTTCTTCATATAGTCTACCCTCTCAGATTATTTGCTCAACATAGAGATTGAAAAGGTATGGTGAAGGGGTAAAACCCTGACACACACCTTTCCGGACTTTAAACAATACAGTGAGTTTAGAGATTATCTCAAGAACAGATTTGATGCATTGAACACTAATGACAGAAGACCAGATAAGTTGTGGAACTACATCAAAGACATCATCCACGAAGAAAGTAAGAGATCCCTAAAAAGGTAGGAATGAAAGAGAAGACCAAGAAACTAGATGTCCGAAGAGATTCTGAAATTTGGTCTTGAACCTTGAGTAGCCAAAGCAAAAGGAAGAAATGATGAAGTAAAAGAACTGAACATAAGATCTCGAACGTGGCTCAAGAAGACAAAGTGTTACAATGACATGTGCAAAAAGCTGAACATAAAGAACCAAAATGGAAGAACACACTCTGCATTTCTCAAGCTGAAAGAACTGAAGGAAAATTTCAAGCCTCCAATTACGATAGTGTAGGATTCCACAGGGAAAATATTAAATGACTCAAGAAGCATCGGAAGACGATGGAAGGAATACACAGAGTCATTATACCAGAAAGAACTGGTCCATGTTCAGCCATTTAAAGAGCTAGCGTGTGATCAGGAACTGATGGCACTAAAGGAAGAAGTCAAAGTTGTCTTGAAGGCACTGATGAAAAGCAAGGTTCAAGGAATTGCTAGAATTACCAACGGAGATGTTTCAGCAAATGGATGCAGCTTTGGAAATATGCACTCATCCATGCCTAGAAATTTGGAGGATAGCTACCTGGCCAACCAACTGGAAGAGATCTGCATTTATGCCCTTTCCCAAGAAAAAACCCAACCCAGTGCCATCGAGCCAAATGAATGTGGAAATTACCAAACAGTATCATTAATACCATGTGCAAGTAAAATTTTGCTAAAGATCATTCAAAGGCAACTGCAGCAGCATATTGACAGGAAACTGCCAGAATTTCAAACGAGATTCAGTAAAGGAGGTGGAACCGGGATTATCATTGCTGGTGTCCGATGGATCTTGGCTGAAAGCAAAGAATACCAGAAAGATGTTTACTAGCATTTCATTGACGGATGACTGTAGTTTCCTCGTTTTCATCCCCCTGGTTGTCTTTGGGCTTCTCTAAGAACTCTTCATTAAATACATTGCGTGTTTTATGGCCCCTTCAGCTGTACTTTATTGTTTTTACACTGAAGCTCTGTTGGTGTGGTGATAGGAGTTGGTGAGGGTACTCACATGGTAGTATTAGATTAACTCTGTCTTTTAGTGAACTAATGTGCCTGAGTTGTCCTTCAAAAGTGTTCCCGGTCTCCCTCTTCCCTCCCAGGTGAGAAAAGGTTTCCAGAAGGGCCCGCAGTCAGATCAGTGGTCCTCCTTCAAGTGGGATAAGGCCCTGGTACAGCCTTCTATTCAGAAGAGTAAGCCTTTGTTATGAAGAGTTTTCTAGGTTTATTTCAAAATTTCACCTCTCCTGGCCAGAATCTTGAGAGGACATTCCTTGACTGTTCACCATAAAAGACTTTTGAGCTGTCATGAGAATATAGGGTTGATCTTAAGACTATGGCTCTTGAGACATTCTACTTTCACTGTAGTTCACACATAGCCTTCAGAAACTCATCAGAATTATGATTCCAAAGGCTTATGCTCTAGGTAAGCAGGTGTTCACTGTGACTTTTTTTGTTCACTTATTTCTCCAGAATTTATGGTGACAGTTTTCTCTGTGATCTAAGTTCTCTAATGAATCTAAGAAAAGTCATCGAGTTTCAGTTTGTTCAGTATTTGTTTTTGCTTATTTTTTTTTTCTCATTGTGGTTATGGTAGTGGTAGCTTCCAAGTTCTTTACATTCAGAAGTGTCGTTGAAAGTTATGTCCCCACATTTTAAACAAAAAAATTTAGTATTTCCTCTACGTATCAAGTGTTCCTGTAGAATCCCACAAAGAAAATATTAAATGACACAAGAAGTATCAAAAGAAGATAGATGTTACCTCAACAGGGTTGGCACTAATCCAGAAAACACAAAACAATAAATTCTGGAAAGGCTGTGGAGAGATGGAAATTCTTCTGCACTGCTGGTAGGAATGTAAAATGGTACAACCTCTTTGGAAAGCAATCTGGCACTTTCTAAAAAAGCTACAAATAGAAATACCATATGATCCAGCAACCCCACTGCTTAGAATATATCCTACAGGAACAGTGCTGTCAAATGAATAGATAGATGCACATGAATGTTAATTACAGCACAGTCCATAATAGCAAAAAGATGGAATCAACCTAAGTGCCCATCAACAGATGAATGGATAAGCAAACTATGATACATACACACAAATGGAACACTATTCAGTGATAAAGAACAATGATGATTTTATAGACTAGCTCATAAACTGAAATCAACTGGGAGACATTACGCTGAGTGAAATCAGTCAGCTACAAAAGGGCTTAAGAAAGGACTTATGCAAAGAAGAAAATACTCTTTGATGGCTACAAGGGTGGGAAGGGAGGGAGAGGGTTAGATCACTGACAGGAATTTGGTTAGGTGAAGGGAGTCACAGCACACAGCAGAAAGCAGGTCAGCATAAATATGAGCTGTAACCATAAGCTAAAATGTTTTCTAAACTCACCCTGACATTTCAAAGAACAAAGTAGTAGGGACAGGGTCAGGGATCTGGGCACTGTGGTTCCAGGGGACATTGAGCCCATTTGGCGTAACTAGTCTTTCTAAAAGAGTCTTCTGCACCCCATATTGGTGAGTGGTGCGTGGGGTCTTAAAAGCCAGCAAGCTGCCATCTTAGGAACGTCAACTGGCCCCACTCTACCTGGAACAGATGACAATCAAGAACATCAAAGGCATGAGGAAAAATGAGCCCAGGAGACAGAAGGACCCATGTGACTGGGAGACTACATGAGCATGAGACCAGAAGAACCAGATGGTGCCTGGCCACCACCAAAGACAGACCCAATAGGGGATACAGTGTAGAGTCCCTGATGTAGCATAAGAAAAACAGGTGTGAAGATCAAGAACTCTATTAAAAGACCAGAGCTGATGGTCTGACAACCTGAAGGGTCCCCTGAGAACATGGCCCCTACACTTGCTTCTAGCCCAAAGCTGAAACAGTGCTGAAGCCAACACTTCAGACAAAGAATAGACTGGACTTGGGGACACAGAGTGGTGCATGTGGTGTGTGTGCTTTGTAGTTTAATATATACATGAGGCTGTCCTACTGGTTTCTTTTTAGAGGGGAGAGCAGAGGGTGCAGAGGAAGGACAAGTGTTGGTTGAGTGGATACTAGAAGTAAAGAGTAAAGATGAAGAGTGTGCTGTCACAGGATGAGGAGAGCAGATAGAATTGCAGAGAGATGGATACTTAGGGTTTTATGCTGAAAATTGACTTGGATTGCAAACTTTCACATAATCACATTTTTTTTTTTTTTAAGAAGAAGAAGGAAGGAGTCATTATACCAAAAAGAACTGGCTGACATTCAACTTTCAAGGGGTAGCGTATAATCAGGAACTGATGGTGCTGAAGGAAGAAGTCAAAGCTGCACTGAAGATATTGGTGAACACCAATGCTTCAGGATTTGGTGGAATATCAATTGAGATGTTTGAACAAATGGATGCAGCACCAAAAGTGCTCACTCGTTTGTGCCAGGAAATATGGAAGACAGCTATCTGGCCAAATGACTGACTTTGAATTTGAAAGAGATTCATGTTTGTTCCTATTTCCAAGGAAGGTGAGCCAATCAAATCCAGAAATTATTGAACAATATCATTAATATCACATGCAAATAAAATCTTGCTCAGTATCACTCCAAAACAACTGCAGCAGTATATTGACAGGAAACTGCAAGAAATTCAAGCTGACTTCAGAAGAGGATGTGGAACCAGGGATATTGTTGTCAGACGGATCTTGGCTAAAAACAGAGAATACCAAAAAGATATTTACCTGTTTTATTGACTACACAAAGGCCTTCAACTGTGTGGGTCATAACAAATTATGGATGACACTGAAGAGAATGGGCATTGCAGTACACTTAGTTGTGCTCATGACAAATCTGTACATGGACCAAGAGACAGTTATGCAAACAGAACAAGGGGATACTGTATGGTTTAAAGTCAGGAAATGTGTATGTTTCGGTTGTGTGCTTTCACCATACCTATTCAATCTCTATGCCGGGTAAATGATCTGAGAAGTTGCACTATATGAGAAAGAATGAGGTGGCCAGATTGAAGGGAGACTCATTGATCAGATGTGTTATGTAGAGGATGCAACCTTGCTTGCTGAAAGTGAAGAGGACTTGAAGCACTTGCTGATGAAGATCAAAGACCACAGCCTTCAGTATGGATTGCACTTCAATATCAAGAAAACAAAAATCCTCACAACTGGGCCAATAAGCAACATCATGATGAACAGAGAAAGGATTCATGTTGTCAAGGTTATTTTATTTGTTTCTATAATCAATGGCCAGTCAAGAAATCAAAAGATCCATTGCACTGAAGAAATCTGATGTAAGAGACCTCTTTAAAGTGTTGAAAAGTAACGATGTCACCTTGAAAACTAAGGTATGCCTGACCCAAGCCGTGATATGTTCAATCATGCCATATGCATGCAAAAGTTGGACAATGAATAAGGAAGATGGAAAAAGAATTGACACCTTTCAATTGTGGTGTTGAAGAAGAATGTTGACTGATCATACCACGGAGTGGCAAAGAACAAATGGATCTGTCCTGGAAAAAGTACAACTAGAGTGCCCCTTAAAAGCAAGGACGGGAAGACTGTATCTTATGTACTTTGGAGATACAGCCAGGAGGGATCAGTATGGGAAGGACATCTTGCTCAGTAAAGTAGAGTATCAACAAAAAAGAGGTGAACTCTTAACAAGATGAATGGACACAGTGACTGCAAAAGCGAGCTTAACCATAAAAAACAATTGTGGACATGGCTCGGGGCTAGCACTGTTTCATTCTGTTGTACATAGAGTTATTATGAATTGAAACTGAGTCGATGGCAATATCGGGTGTCCCATCCAATGTTACAACTTTTGTTTTAATCTTCAAACAGTTTTTTCTAATCATAAAGAGAATATTATATTTACCACCCTTTGTACTCATTGTGGTCATTCTTTTTCTTTTCTGAAACTCAAAGCCTTTTTCCACTATTATTTCATTTCTGTTTGGAAGGTGTTCTTAAACATCTTTTAGGGGAAATAAGAGCAGTTTTAAGGTAAACCAATACCAAATCCACCACTATTGGGTTGATTCCGATTTATAGTGACCCTACAGGACAGAGTAGGTCTGCTCCACAGACTTTCCAAGGAGTGTCCGACGTATTTGAACTGCTGACCTTTCTGTTAGCAGATATAGCACCATCAAGGTTTCCAATTTTAAGATTTTATATGTATGTATATAATCAGGTGTTAGCTTTCTTTCAGAACTTGAAAAACTTTGTGCCATTTTTACCAAGCTCCATGGTTTCTAACGAGAAATCAGTTGCCTGTCTAATTTTTTTTCTCTTCAGATCATAGGTCATTTTCTCTTTAGCTGCTTTCAGGATTTTTATTTTATTGTATTTTCCTCTTCTAACATCTTTTTATTAATAGAATCCCAGTTTACAGATGTTTTTACTATTTTTTTATTATGACTGAGTGAAAATGTGCATTCCCATATAAATTTGCATGCCAACCTATACCCAAGTGCTCTCCTTGCCCGGCGACAGCACACTATTCCTTTCTGCTCTGTGCATGTCTCATCCTCCCAACAGTCTCCTTTCCCCTCCTCTCCACCCACTCCCCTTCCTCCGGCCAGAGGTCAGCAGGATGATATCCTATAGATACATAGAACCATAAAGTGCACCCAATATATAGTCACTTTGCATTGCCAAGTCAAATCCATTGCTGTCCAAAGAGTGGACCTTCATTATGATCCATGGGCAAGGGCAGCATCAGTGCCAGGGGCCATGCTCCCAGGGGAACCCCAAAGCCAGTAGACCATCAGTTGCAATCTTTCAGTGGAGATCTCAGGGTGCACCTCTTTTTATTCTTGTGTTGCCAGTGAGACTCAACTTTGTGAGCTCCATTGTGGTTGTCACTGGTGGTGGCCGGGCACCATTTGGTTCTTCTGGTCCTAAGTCGATGTAGGCACCCACGCATGAGGGTCTCTTTGTCTTCTGGTTTGTCGTTTTGGTCCTCAGTGAGCTTCCGCTCCTGCTGAGTTGGGACCATTTGCTGTGCTCTCGGATGGCAGCTTGGCAGCTTTTAGGACCCCAGACACCACTCACCAATGTGGGGTGCAGAAGGCTGTCTTAGCAAAGTGCTAGTTGTGCCAATTAGCCTCAATTTCCCCTGAGAGCATAGTCCCTTGCCCCCTGCCCCAGCTAATCTGTCCTTGCATTATTGGGTTAAGATGAAAGGAGTACTCAAGTTATGTTGAAGTCCAGTTAATATTGTTCTTGTTTGTAATGTGTGTTGTCACCGATTTCACCCAACCTCGCCCTCCCTCCCTCCCCTCCCTTGCAGCCGTCAAAGAGTCTTGTCTTCTGTGCATCAGTCTGTTTTTGAGTTCTTGTTGTAGGGGTCTCATACAATATTTGTCCTTCTGTTGCTGACTACTTTCACTCAACATAATGTCTTCCAGTTGAAAACAGGTTATGAGATGTTTCCTGGAATCATCATTGTTCTTTATCATTGCATAGTGCTTCCTTGAGTACATATACCATAGTTTACCTATCCATTCCTCTGTTGTTGGGCATCTGGGTTGATTCCACCTTTTTGCTATCGTGGACTGTGCCACGATAAACATTCTTGTGCGTGTATCTGTTGGTGTGAATGGCCTTGATTCTGTAGGATATATTCCAAGTAGTGGCATTACTGGGTCAAAGGTATATCTACATCCATTTTCTTAAGGAAGTGCCAGATAGTTTTCCAAAGAGTCTGGACCATTTTCCAACCCCACCAACAGTGTAGGAGATTTCCATTTTCTCCACAGCCTTTTCAGCATTTGTTGTTTTGTGTTTTTTGGATCATGGCCAACCTTGTTGGGGTGAGATGGTATCTAACTGTCATTTTGATTTGAATTTCTTTAATAACTAAAGATTGTGAACATATCCGCATGTGTTTTTTGGTTGCCTGGATCTCCTCTTTAGAGAAGTGTCTGTCCATCTCCTTTGCCCATCGCTTAATTAGATGATTTATCTTCTGCTGCTTTCAGGATTTTTTAATGTGTCTTTTATTTTCCGAAGTTTGACTGTGCTACATATTGGGACAGATTTTTTTTTTTTTTTTTTTTAAATCCTGGTTGGGATTCACTCAGCTTCTTGGATCTTTGTAGCTATCTTCTTTGTCATATTTGAGAATATTTCAGCCATTATTTCCTTGAATATTTTTTCAGCCCAATCTTTTTTCCCTTATTCTGAGAGATTCTAGTGACATAATTGCTACAAATTTTTTGTAACCCCACAGGTCAGAAAGGATTTATTATTTTTAATATCTTTTAGTCTGCTTTCTCTCTGCTGTTGAGATTGTTGGATTTCAGTTAACTACCTTTGAGTTAACTGTTTATTTTCTCTGCTGTTTACAGTCTAATACTGAGCCCACCCAATGAGTTTTAATTTTGGTTAGTGTATTTTTCAGTTCAAAATTTTCTTTTGGAGTGTTTTTATACCTTCTCTCTCTTTCTTTTTTGCTGAGATTTTTTTTTAAAATTATACTTAAAATTGCTGCTAGAATATTTTTATGATTACTGTTTTATATTCCTTGTCAAATAATCCCAACACACGAACTATCTCTATGTTGACACCAATTGGTTATTGTTTTATGTAGTTGTGATTGTCCAGGTTCTTGGTATGACAAGTGATTTTTGTGTGTGTGTGTGTATGTCCTGGATATTTTATTATGTCATGAAACTATATCCTACTTAACCTTGGTTTTGCAAAATTTTATCGTGTGTTGTTCTCCAGTATTATTTCAGTCACAAAGGCCATATTCTGCAACTACTGATCCTTCTTCTTTCTTTCCAACTTTTACATTCCAATCACCAGTAATTGTCAATTCATCCTAATTGCATTTCAATCAATTTCATACTGCAGAAGCTAATAAAAATAATCAATTTCTTCATCTTTGGCCTTAGTTATTGGTGTGTAAATTTGAATAATAGTCATATTAACTGGCTTTCCTTGTAGTTGTATGGATATTATCCTATCACTGACAGCATTGTACTTCAGGACATATCAAGAAATATTCTTTTAGATAATGAATGCAACACCATTCCTCTTCAAATTTTCATTCCTGGCACAGTAGATCATATGATTATCTGATTCAAAATGGCCAATACCAGTCCATTTCAGCTCACTAATGCCTCAGATATTAATGTTTACATGTTCTATTTCATTTTTGACAATTACCAATTTTCTTAGGTTTGTTTTTTGTACATTCCACTTTCTGACTATTAATGGATGTTTGCATCTGTTTCTTCTCATTTTGAGTTGTGCCATATCAGCAAATGAAAGTCCCAAAGGCTTTACTCCATCCACGTCATTAAGGCTGACACTGCTTTTAGGAGACAGTTCTTCCTCAGTTGTCTTTTGAGTGCCTTCCCACCTGGGGAGCTCATTTTCCAGCACTGCATCTGACAATGTTCTGCTGCTATTCATAAGGTTTTCACTGGCTAATTCTTTTCAGAAGTAGACTGCCAGGTCTTGCTTCCTAGTCTGTCTTAGTCTGAGAAGCTCAGCTGAAACCTGTCTGGAAACGGTTCAGGTCTTCCTCAACTGGGATATGGGGAATGCTCCAGTCAACTCAGTCAATATTTATTGAACATCCACTGAATACTCTGTGTATTGATGTCTTCTTGTTGCTCACCTTGGTCATCTGGTTCTGCTCTAATAGAAAACACCACTAGCAGATAGCTATAACAAAAAGAAATTTAGTTCTTTACGGTAAAGTAGACTTAGATTCCAAATTTAGGGAGTCAGCTCCAGGCGAAGATTTTTCTCTCCATCAGCTCTGGAAGAAAGGTACTTGTCCCAAATCTTCCCCTGGTTGAGGAGTTTCTTGGGCACTGGGACCTGGAGTCCAAAGGATGTGCTCTGATCCCAGTACTGCTTTCTTGATGGTATGAGACCTCCCAACTCTCTGTTGCCTTCCGTTTGCTTTTTTCTCAGAAGAGATAGAAAATGGTGACAGTTACACTCCAGGGAAACTCCCTTTACTTTGAATTGGGGTTGCAACCTGGGTAAAGGTGTTACAATCCTGCCCTAATTCCAAAATGGAAGACAAGCACACAATGGTGGGAATCATGGCAGGGCCCTGTTGATACACACAGGGACGGGGGCGGATTTAATGCATATCACTGCTGTAAAAAATTGTTACAAACTTAGTGAGTTAAAACAACATGTATTTATTTTCTTACAGGTCTAGAAGTCAGAATACTAAAATAGTTCTCAGTGGACTAAAAGCCAAGGTGTTGGAGGCCTGGTTCCTTCTGGAGGCTCCGGGGAGCTCTGCTCTTTGCCCTTTTCATCTTCAAGAGGCCTCCCATGTTCTTTGGCTCTTGCCCCTTGTGTTAGATTGAACAATTACTCTCTCCCCAACCACCACCCAAATATAACCCATGTATAACTCTGGGACCCTGTGAATGATAGTTTATACGGAGAAATGAAGGTTCTTTGTGGGTGCAATTGAGTTAAAGATCCTGAGATGGGGAGATGCTCCTGGCTTTCCAGAAGGCCCCAAATACAATCACACAGACATTTATAAGAGAAAAGTAGACAGAGATTTGACACACAGATGAAGAAGAAATACTGGGATGAGTAGGGACTGACCTTGAGGATGGGTGCCACAAACCAAGAATGCTGATCCTAGTAAAAGCTAGAAGAGATAAAGACTGGGTTCTTCAGTAGAATCTCTGGAGAGTGCGTGCTCTGCTGACACCTTGATTTTAGAACCTTGGCCTCCATCACTGTGAGAGAATCATGTTATGTTGTTTTCAGCCACCTCGTTTGTGGGAATTTGTTTTGGTGGCTCTAGGGAACCGATATGCCTTTAACCTCCGTCCTCAAAGCCAGCAGCCTTAGACTGAGTCATTGTCATGCTGCCATCTCTGACATCTTCTGTCTCTTTCTTCTACTTCTAAGTACCCTAGTGTGGGAGAACTGTGTGAGTAGATGCAAGGGAGAGTATATGTGTGAGTCTATAAGTGTGTGTGGGTATGTGTGAGACTATATGTGTGAGTCTATGTGCATGTGTGTGGGAGTCTATGTGTGTGTGAGAGAATCTATGTGTGTGTGTGCGTGTGAGAGTGTGTATGGATATGTGCAAGAGTGGACATGTGTGAGAGTGAGCGTGTTCATTGTGTTTCTGATAGTAGCTAAGATTTGGATAGTATGGCTGCTATCCAAAAGGTTGGCAGTTTGAATCCACCAACTGCTCCTTGGAAACCCTGTAGGGCAGTTCTACTATGTCCTGTAGGGTAGATATGAGTCAGAATTGACTCCATTGCAAGAGTTTTTTGGGGGGGGGATTACTTTGTCCCATCAGGAAAATCCAGGACAACCTCCCAAGATGAAGGTTTTCTGATTAGCAGCCTTAATTCCTCCTGGCCATGGAAGTAACACGTCCACAGCCCGGTATTAGGGTGTGGACATCTTTGGGGCTGTTACCCTGCTGGCCACAGTCAGCTTCCTCTCAGCTCTGAGCAAAATGCGGCTCTTACACTCCCCTGAGCCAGGCCTACAGTTTAGGAGAGAGGTGCTAGCTAAGGCTAGCCGCACTGCCAGAAACCAGAGCGGATTGGGTCACTGCCCACTGCCGCATGTGGGTGTGAGGGAGTGTTCTGTAAGTGTACGTATGAATGTGCGAGGGTGTGAGTGTGAATGTGGGGGTTTATGTAAGTGTTTTGGGTGTGTAAGGGTATAAATATGTGTGCATGAGAGCATTGTGGGTAAGTGTGAGTGTGTGACTGTGTTAGAATGTGAGTGAGAGTGAGTGCATGTGAATACGTGTGTGTATATGAGAGTGGGAATGGGTGTGTGAGTGTGAGAATGTGTGTATACATGTGTAAGAGTGTGAGTGTGGCAGCACTGTGTGAGTAGATGCATATGAGAGTATATGTGTGAGTGTGTGTGAGTCTATGAGTCGGGGGAGTATGTGTGGGAATATGTGTGTGAGTACGGATCTGTGTGAGAGGCTACATGTCTGTGTGAGTGCATGGATGTGTGTGAGTGTATGTGAGCTTGCATGTGAATGATTGTGTGTGCATGCATGTGTGTGTGTGTGTGTGTGTGTGAGTGCATGTGTGCACTGTGTTCCTGGGAGTATCTGGCATGCAGCCACATTTCCAACCAGCCCTGACATACCTACAACTGAGGACCTTGCTGTCCCTGCCCTGCAGATTCCAAAGGCGGCTGGAACTCTTCCCTTTCTCTCTGTTCCCACCAGCTGCTGGCGGGTACAGGGTGTACCTTCTCCAAGCCCGTGCAGTTACCAAGTGAGATTACAAGCCTCCTATTGCTATAAAGTTTCACAAGGCAGAGTGTGCTTATAAAGAGGAACACTTCTCCCAGCAGGCATGTGCCTGGAACCCTGAGCCACCTGGCCAGGGCTGAGCTGCAGCCCCATCTCCGCAGACCTTGGGGTGTGAGTTCCAGGAATCCTGGCTCTGTGCCTCCCCCGTGCCCCACTGTTCAGCTCCTTTCTCAAGCCGGCCTCCACCCACCCACTCCCACACAGAGGCAAAGGGCAACACTTGCTCTCAACTTCACTTTTTCCAACATGTTGGTGAGCCATGCTGGGGCTGGAGGCCAGCACTGTCCCGGGCTGGGCCAGCAGAGTGGGCAGGCTTTTGAAAATGCATGTTTAAACTGCGGAGCACGTTGCCAGCCTCAGGAGCCCACCCCACAGGTGGAAGCCAGTGAGGAGCTGGCCAGCATGCCAGCAAGACCCCAGCCTGCTGAAGGGCTCCCAGAGCCGTGACTGGCTGGGGCACGGGTCTCACCACTTGAGGTCCACCAGCCACACCTTCCCACGTCGCTGCAGGCTCAGGAGCTCTGCACTCATCCCCGGACTGGGCTGGCATCTTCCAGGCGCTCCTACTTTTTTCCATAGGCTTTCTTCCAGGTCCTCCCACTGACAGCTCACTGCTGGCCTTTTCCTTTAAAGAAAGAGGAGAAACTACAGGGTTTTTTTCCCCGCTGAGACTAGAACTCAAGACTTGGGAAAGAGAAGACAGGCAGATGCAGAATATGGTCTCTTCTAGTGGCTGTCTGTCCTTTCCTCTGATTTTCAGCCACCACTTTCTCATCCACAGTCACCCACTGAGGTCTCAGAGGCAACACCCTTCTGGGCAGTGTTGTGTTTTAGTCATCTGGAGCTGCTATAATAGAAATACCAAAAGTGGACAACTTGAACAGACAGAAGTTTATTCTCTCACAACGTAGTAGATTAGAAGTTTGAATTCAGGGCATCAGCTTTAGGGGGAAGCTTTACATGTCTGTTGGCTCTGCGATAGAAGGTCCTTGTCATCTGTCTTCTCCTGGTCTAGGAGCTTCTCAGGGTAGGGACACCAGGCCTAAAGGATGCACTTTTCCCCAATTCTTCTCTCTCAGTGATAGGAGGTCCGTCTCTTCTCTGCTTGCTTCTCTTTTATATCCCCAAGAAGACTGACTCATGACACAATCTAATTTTGTGGCCTCATTAGCATCAAAGAGGTTAGGATTTGTAATGCATAGGATGACCACAACAGATCAGATCACCAAAGGATTGGCAACCACCCAATACTGGGAATTATGACCCAGCCAAATTGACGCATATTTTGAAGGGACAAATTTAATCCATAACAAACATCTGCACTGAGCGTCTGCTTCCTTATACCACACAGCAGGGTAACCTGGGCCCAAAGGATGAGTGATTTGTCCAAAGACTCAGGGCAGGCAAGACAGAAAGGGAAGCATGACCCTCCTTTAGAAAGTGAGTGGGATGCACGACTTGCTTCTAATCAGCAGATTATGACAATGGGGGGTCAACTTAGCAGATGTAATTAAGATCCAGTATCAGTTGGTTTTGAGCTAACAAGGAACAGTCTTATGCTGGGTGGTCCTGCTGTAATCAGATGAAAACCCTGAGATCCAAAGGTTTTCCTGCAGGCCTTTGAGAAGCAAGCTGCCATGAATTCCACAGCTGCAAGGAAATAAACTCCGTCAACAACCTTAGTGAGCTGGGAGGCCAGTTTTTCCACAGTTGAGCCTCCAGATGAGAATGCAGCCCAGCCAGCACCTTCACTGCAGTCTTGGGGACGCTGAGCAGAGGACCCAGCTCAGCCATGCTACATCTTCAATTCAGGGGACCTGAGAGACATAGATGGCTTGTTTTCCTTGACCACTGGATCTGAGGGTGTGTGTTAGATACCCCTGATACCCAAAGCAGGGGGAGGGGGCTAGCATCTTCTCCAGGAGCGCTGCTTGTACAGCCAGGTCACCCCCAGCCCTGGGTCCGGAACAAGGTCACCTCAGCATTGTCCGTTGTGAAATGGGGTATTGCTGTCTTTGTTCCTTGCTTCCAAGTTGATTCTAAGTCACCACAACTCCACATGTGTGCAGAGCAGGACCATTCCACAGGCTTTTCAAGGCTTTCACCTTACAGAAGCAGATTTCCAGGCCTGTCTGCTTGGACATCTCAGGGGCAAGGGTTTAACTCCTAATCTTTTGGCTCATAGATAAGTGCTTAACTATTTGTGCCACCTGAGGACTGCTTAAATGGGGTGTCTCAGCCTGATCCCCATGGATGCTGCGTGGCCTAACTTTATCCCAGCAGCTAGCACTCTTCCATGCTGAGATGCTGAGACCCCATCCACAAGCAATGGCTGGTGTTGTTGCAGGAGCTGGAGAAGAATCTCATGTGGCCTTTCCCCAAATGCCAGGTGCCCCCCTCTCCCCAGGTCCCTGAGTCATATAGTGGGTACTAAGGCTATAGATAGCCCTAAGAGCCCTGTATACCACACGGGGGGAGTTTCATGATAGTACTGGGTAACCTCTGCCAAGTCAACATCTGCCAAGTCCAATGCCATGCCAGGTCTCTGTGGCACATCAGGAGTCACTTCAACATCCAAGGCCCTCAGCCTCGTCTTCCTGCATGCTTCTGACCCACAATACCGCACAACACCTCAGAACTCAGCACACACTTACTGAGCACCTACTGTCTGCACTGGGGCACACTGAGCCATGGAGAACAAGACATGGAGAAATCCTATCCAGAGTCACAGGCCTCCTAGTGTCCAGAGCCTCACACACAGCAGACAGGCACAATGGCCAGGGGACAGCTCTGTGAGTGTGCTCCTAGGACCTTGGTTATTTCCCTGCTCAATAAGCGGGGAGTCATTCGGCTGCCAGTCTCTTCAAAGACTAAATATGCGTGTGGCCATGGGCTGGGTGCCTTGGAAGAAAGATCGGGCAGTCTACTTGCAAAACACCAGCTACTGCAGACCCTAAGAAACATAGTTGTAATCAGACACACATGGGTTTTCGATGAGTCAGAATTGGCTTGATGGTGACAGGTAACGGGCCTACGGAACAACCCGGACTCAGTGCAAACACCCAGCGCTCTCATGGCTCAGCAGGCTTGCTCTGGGCCTGTGCTCTGCGCTGGCTCCCGGATGTTCCGGGGCTACTGCAGCTCCTTGGCCCCCAGCGGCAGCTTGCTGGCAGAAGTAACCACGGCTTCCTGTTGGGTGTTTCCTGGGACCGACTTCCGAAGAAACCGCTTGCACTTACAAGATTGTGTCGGAGTCTGCTTCTGGGGGACCCAACTGAATACCGAAATGAGGAACCGGTCCTTGTCCTCAGGAAACTCTCTGCCCAGTGGAATTAATTGCATCATGATGGGATGCAGTGGGAACAGAGCTACTCAGGAAGCTCCAGGCTGCCTGCTGTGACCAGGGCCCCAGGGCCCTGAAGTCTCCAAGGAGGCTGCGAGCCAAGGCAGGACAGGGGAAAGTGTTCTTTCCTGAAAAACAGTCTGGGCTGCCAGGGAACTAATCAAAAGAAAAAATGACAACCATCCCAGGCAATCTTCGATCACTGATTGGGGTAAACACAGTGGGATTAAAAGAAACCACCAGAATTCCAGCTCATTAGAATGGAGACTTTATGAAGCTTGGCACATCATCTTGCTGGGCCCCTCCAGGCTCAGCCATCTGGTGGAAACTACAGCTCATTCAGAAAAGAGCATGGACGTCCTCTCTCTCCCAGGTCCATGGGTTACAAATCTGGCTGGAGAGGTGGGGGCCTCAGGACAGCAACCAGGGAGGGGCAGGGGCTAGCCCTGGCCAGTGGGTGGTAGCTCTTCTTCCAGGGATCCTTCCCTCACGTGCCAAACAGCTCAAGCTCCCGGTATCCAGCCTCCTCCGGGGTCCTGCTTCAGGGGTAGTCTCACATGCAGCCGTCTTTGTGTGTAGAAGGAACAGAAGCACTGTTTCTACAAAGACCCCAGAGCAGACATATCAGAACTGATCTTGGTTGCAGGTTTTCTTCCTCCTTTCCTTCCTTCCTTCCTTCCTTCCTTCCTTCCTTCCTTCCTTCCTTCCTTCCTTCCTTCCTTCCTTCCTTCCTTCCTTCCTTCCTTCCTTCCTTCCTTCCTTCCTTCCTTCCTTCCTTCCTTCCTTCCTTCCTTCCTTCCTTCCTTCCTTCCTTCCTTCCTTCCTTCCTTCCTTCCTTCCTTCCTTCCTTCCTTCCTTCCTTCCTTCCTTCCTTCCTTCCTTCCTTCCTTCCTTCCTTCCTTCCTTCCTTCCTTCCTTCCTTCCTTCCTTTCTTTCTCTCTTTCTCTCTCCCTCCCTCCATTCTTTCCTTCCTCCCTTTCTTCCCATTTTTTGATACAGCCTTTTAAAATGTAAAAACCATGTAGCTCATGGGCCATACATAAATAGGCCTTGAGCTGAGCTTGGCTCCTAGGGTGTAGTTTGTTGACACCGGTTTACAGGCAGACTGATACACATTTGGGCACTAATCCCGCCACTTCTCCCTCTCTTAGACTCCTATGCATCCTTCGCAGCTCAACTCAACTGCCCCCTTCTCTGTAAAGTCTTTGCTGGCTTCCCTCCTTCAAGTACCCACAATCTGGGAGCAACTCTGTATCCCAGCTGGGGCTCAGGGCTATGTTACCCACTCTTAATGACATTCACAATTCATTCTTTTATTCTAGAACTGTAGGGAGCACCTTTCAGAGTCAGGCACAGTTCTGGGCACCAGGGTTCACTCTCAAACTCGCAACTTCCCCAAGTGACCTGGCACAGGAGGGGCAGCACCGCTTAGCTAAGATGGGCTCTTGGTTGGGGCAGGTACAGGAGCCCCAGTGCCTAACCGTCCTACAGGACAGCAAGTATTCACTGCCACAGCTGAGGTACAAACCTTGAGACCCAGGAGGGACAGACTGCCAGGGGAAGAGGGAATGAGCCAGTTCCAGAAAAGACCAGAGAAGTGTGTCCGGAGGCAAAGGCCAGGTAGAACTCCGAAGTGGCGTGAGAGGAAGGGCATCCTGGAGGAAGGAACAGCAAAGGCAAAGTTCCCAAGGCAAAGTCCTCAAAGCTCAATGTAGGTGGTTTGAGGTGTCACTGTTAAGAATTAGTTACATTTCCCCAGAGTATGTACTGGAATACTAACCCCAAAGCTGAGGATACAATCCTGTTTGGGAATAGGATTTTCTTTGTTATGTTGCTGAGGCCATATCACTGTAGCGGTGTATTAAGCTGATCACTTTGGGGATATAAAAAGGGTAGATTAGGCACAGAAGCAAGGATGGGTGGGGGAAGCTAGATGCCACGCCACATGACAATCATCAAAAACCCAAGGGAAGATCAGAAGCTGAAAAGACGTAAGAACCTTTCCCCAGAACTTTCCTCTGGAGTTGACACCCCCCAAGTTCAGGTTCTGAAACTGGGAGAAATTCACCTTCCATTTGTTAGAGCCACACACTTGTGGTATTTCCATTACAACAGCACTAAGTAACCAAGACAGTCACAGAGTATCACACATCTCTGCAAGCACCGGGGTTTGTGTCACTGGGTCCCTGCATAGTCCTGGAGTGTGGGAGGAGCCCATGCACGTGGGTTGGGGCACTGAAACCTAAGGGAAGAAGTCTGGGCAGGAGCACTTCAGGTGGGTGGCCGAGTGACGCGGTTGTGGTGTTGGAGGCACAGAGGGGTTACCGAGGTGTCTTGGTTGTGTAGAGCTACTATAACAGGACTCCACAAGTGGAGACTGGCCTAGTCATCAAGTGCTGCTGTGGCAGAAATAGCACAAGTGGATGGTGTCTTAGTCATCAAGTGTTGCTGTAACAGAAATATTGCAAGTGGGTGACTTGTACGAAGAGAAGTTTATTCTCTCATAGGCCAGTAGGCTAGAAATCCAAATTCAAGGTGCTGGTCCCAGAGGAAGGCTTTTTCCCCTCTGTCAGCCCTGGAGGAAGGTCATTGTGATGTTTCAGGCTTCTTATGGTCTGGGAGCATCTCAGTGAAGGAGCCTCAGGTTCAAAGCGCACACTCCACTCCTGGCACTGCTTTCTTGGTATGAGGTCCCCAACTTTCTGCCTTCTCCCCTTTCCTTTTATCTCCTTTAGGTGTGGTGCTGGCCGCACCCCAGGGAAGCTCCCTTTACACTAGATCAAGGACGTGACCCTAGCAAGTCCGCTACAGTCCCTCCCAAATCCTCTTTAACATAATCCAATCTCGCCCTATTAACTGCAGGCAGAGAGAAGGAATTACAATGCTATATGAAAATTACAATCACTAAACAGAGGACAACCACACAGCACTGGCAATCATGGCCCAGCCAAATTACTGCCTGAATTTTCCGGGGGAATGTAATTCAACTCATGACAGTATTCCTTGAGGGCCACCGCTCAACAGCAGTGCTCTGGGCGGGAAAGGCTGAGTGGCAGGAAGGCTGGAGGATGACACAGAGGATAGAGAAAGAAGTGCGGAGTCTGGTGGAATGGATCAGTGGGAAGTGGGGGTGACCACTAGGACACAGGATGGGGAAAAGGGTTTGAAAGTCAGGCTGGACTGGATGAAGAAAGCAGGAGCCTCTCCCTCAAGGCTGGCTCCCGAGTACCATAGTCAGCACAGACAGTTGCTGATGAGGGCCTTGATGAATTCTCCTACAACAACAATATAGCCCGAATATCTGCAGATGGAACATATTCAAATTTGGCCAGACCTTCACTGCAGAAAGCTGAATGACAGACACTTTCTAAGCAAATTTCAGAAGTATGAAACCCCTCACTGTCGGGGTAACTAGCACTCACGGCAACCTCATGTGTCTCAGAGTAGAACTGTGCTCCGTGAAGCTTTCAGTGGGTGATTGTTTGGAAGTAGACTGCCAGGTCTTTCTTATGAGGTGCCTCGGGGATGGACTTGAACCACAAACCTTTGGGAATAGCAGCCGAGTGTGTTGACCATTTGCACTACCTACAGGCTCCATTCTAAGATGGAGCAGGGAAAAACAGAGAGGAAGAAACCCCACCCCCAGCCCCCACCCTGGAGCCATCCACCCACTTTTTTTCACAAGCCCAGTATCCCACCCCACTGGTGGCCTTGGTGTACGTTTTCTGCTGAGATGGACCCTTCTGTAGAAAGTGAGTCTTGTGGCCGTGCTGGGATGCTGATTTCACACTTGTGTCTCTAGGAGGCTGCGCTCACAGGCTTGGAACCTGCTGGTCACAGCCGCTTCAGGATGACCTGCAGCCTGCGTCCATCACGCCAGGCTGGGATGGAGACCACGCCTGCAGCCTTAATGTAAAGCATGTGTTTCCAGAGGCACCGCTGTGCAGGGCAAGTGCAACCCAGCCCAGCCCAGCTGCTGGCTTGTCGCTGCTCGGTCTCACACAAAATCACCCACTTCCATGGACACACAGGTGGTTCCAGCTTGAATCCTGCCAACCAGCAGGACCTGTGGCTCCAGATGGCTCAATGGGCTAGTGGCCCAGGGCTACCTCAAGCCCATCTTTGATGGACCCCTGAAGCCTCACCAGCTGCCTTGTTGCCTGCCCTTCATCAAGGACCTTTTTATGGTCAGCAAATGTGGGCCCCCAAAGACACCCAGATCCTCATCTCTGGACCCTGTGAAGGTGTCACCTCTCATGACAAAAGGGACTTGGCAGATGTGATTGAGTGAAGGAACCCAAGGGGGGAACATTAACTAGATTAGCCAGGTGGGCCCTAAAAGTACTAACAGAGGTGCTTAGAAGAGGGAGGTGGGGGGTCAGGGGAGAGATGGAAAGGGAGGGAGGGTCAGAGGGATGGGAAGTCATCAGCCAAGGAGTGCTGAAGCCCCTAGAAGATGGAAAAGGCAAGCAACGGATTGACCTCTGCAGCCTCAGCAGGGCACTGGTGACACCTTAATTTTAGCCCCACGAGACCGATGTGTAAAATAATATAAACTTGCCTGTTGTAACTTTGTGGTGATTTCTTACAGAGAGAAAAGGCATGTGCTGGCCCACTGCCACCTCCCAGCAGTGCCAGGCCTGCCCCCTGCCCCTGGGTCCCTGTGTCTGCCTGTGCTGTACCTCCGCTTGGCCCCCTTGCCTGCCCTCCGATGGGGTTCTACCTGGCTGGCTCTCGGATCACTCCCAGCAGCGTATCTCGGCAGGCGTGTGCTTGCTCATCCTTTCTACAGGTGCCCTGGGAAGCTGAGTGGCTTATGTTCTCCTTTCTTCTTTGTCCTCCCCTCCCAAATCTTGACAAGCCTGGTATCCAGCAGCGGGGGTGGGGAGGACTGCTGGATGGCTGGGATAGCCTTGCCAAAGATTGTGCCAGACACAAAATCCGGCCACCGGTGTGTGGGTGTCACTCCCTAGGTGCGCCTTTTCCACCAACAAGGTTCCACATGGGGACATATGGGTGGTGGGCCAGTCTCCCACCCGACCTCCAGCAGCCCAGTTTTGTGCCCCTTAGAGCATGGTGAGCTGCTGTGAAAGGGCAGTCTCCTTCCTGGGCTACAGGCTTGGAGTAGGGCCAGAGGACACAGGGCAGCCAGCCCTCTCTTCCCAGACTGGAGCCAGGCACAGTCTCTGCACCAGGCCTGCAGTGGAAGAGATGCCTAGCCACTTCTTGGCTTCTTTCAGGGCTGTGCTTGTGGGCAGGGGACACAGTGGCCACTAGATGGGAAGGAAAGGTAGTGGGTCTTGCCCTAGAAGCTGTAGCCAGGAGACTGAGGCTGACCGGGTAGCAGACTCTGACCCCAAAGATGGCGAAGATGAGATGGGACACTCGCCCCGGGCCCCTATGTCAGTCAGGCTGCTCCTGTGTGGCTCTAAATCCCCTAAAAGCTGGTGAGACGTCAAGGAACAGACACACGCACACGCCATCAAGGGGCCCTGCTGTGGGGTCCTGGCCTTGCTCCCGCGCTTAGGATGAAGTGAGTGGTGGTCGACTAGGGCAGGGGAACCAAGTCTGCAGGAACTCGGAAAGGAGACTTCAGACCCAGATAGGTGGGGTCTTGGCCAGGAGAGGCCTTCCATGGGGAGGGAATAGCATGAGCTGTGACGCCCTGCCTCGCGTCTACCCGCTCCATGCTGGGGTGGCTGGCCCCGGGTTCACGGGCCCTAGGGTCGGATTATATTGCAGGGGTTAACAAAGCCATTTGGTAAACCAGGGGTCACGTGTTCAGCCCTCAGTGAGGCCTCTTAGAGTATCTGGTCGGTCAAGCACTAGACTTGTTATCAAAAGGCTGGCAGTTCAAACCCACCCAGCATGCTTCAGAGGACACGTTTGGTGATCTGCTTCTGAAAGACCACCAGCTCGAGCACCCTACAGGGCAATTCTTCTCCGAACACAGGGGTTGTCAATTTGGCAGCAACTGTTTTCTAAGGTGCTTATAAGATGGGCAAAGAGGGAACAACAAGGTGTGTCCTGCTGAGACAGAAAAGGGCCTCATTCAAACATCGCCAGCTCCTTGGAAGAGGAGTGCCGTGTCGGAGGGTCGGTCCAACTTACAGTCCGGAATGTTCAGCCAAGTCTCCCTCCCTGAAACATCGCTGCCTGGGGCACCCACTCCATCACTCTGTTAGCGTGGGATGTTGTCAGGTACCAACGTTCGGGCCAATGTACCAGGCAACAGAAACACGACCTCTTGGTTCCCTTGTGTCATTTAAACGCCCCTGATGGAGAGACTGTTCATAGAGTCACTGCTATTTTTACTCCTCTCTTGTGAATTGCCTATTCAGACCCTTTGTGTGTTTTTCCAGGGAGAGTGGTTTCTAGTTAATTTGTAGGAGTCTTTTGTTTATGAAGGGCACTACCCTTCTGTTTATCAAGAACATCACAAATATTGTCTCCAGCCTGTCATTTGTCTTTTAGTTGTAGCTCACAGGAATCTAGCTGTTTTACCCAGTCACCTTTGGTTATCCTGTTTTCCTTGTTGCTTTCTGGGTTTTACTTCTTGGCTGGGAAGTTTTCCCCCAACCCCAGAGGTTACCATTTTCCTTTTGTACGAAATGGTGAGTCTCGGGCATCTGACTTCCTCAAACTTCACAACGGATGAAGAGAGAATTAAGACCTACAACCCAAGGTTGATTCCTAGAGGTGAAGATCACGTATATCTTCCCTCCCCAACCTTTTTACCAATTTTGACACTAGCTGTCCCTTCTATGGAAACCATGGTGGCCTATTGGTTAAGAGCTGGGGCTGCGTTACAACCAAAAGTCAACAGTTCAAATCCACCAAGTGCTCCTCGGAAACTCTGTGGAACAATTCCACTCTATCCCATAAGGTCTCTGTGAATTGGAATCAACTCAGTGGCACTGGGTTGGGGTTTTGGATCCCTTTCACAGAAATCTCTACTTCTCTGCTGGGTTCGATAACCGGTTATAATGGCCACACAGTACTCTCAGATCACGTAGAGTTGTGGAATACATCAGGGAAGTAAGAGCTTACCACTTAGGATGAGGATTGGCTCAGGATACAATACATCTGTCACGATAGCTGTTCGGTCATAGGCAAGCCCTTCCCTGGCCTTCAGCCTCCTGGCTCCTCAAGCATCTTGGGCCAGACTAGCCTCAGCTGTACTCACGCAAGTGTTACAGAGTTCTTTAGCTCCACCCTAAGTGTCCAGAAGCACCCCGCTCAGCCATGAAGCCTCCTGCCAGAAGACAGCGCTCTCACTCTGTGGGTTGGCTCCTGTGCCACTTTGTATCAGTCTCTTGGCACTGCTACTCCCATTCTCTGCTGCTGCTGCTTCTCTCCTTCTTGCACCCCCTCCAGTGTTACAGATAGCTCTGCCTCCTGGGTCTAGGATGTTTTCAGTTCCAAGACTTTGGGTCCAAAAGACACCTTACTCACATCTCTTCTTGGTGGTTGAGACACCCACCGTCTGCTCTGGGATTGGCTCTTTTTTAAGCCCACTGGATGGAAAAGCTAACCAGTCCCCTCATTAGTGTTTCATATTCCTTATTTGCATGGCTCCACCCACTACATTTAGTTATGCCCATGAGGAACCTGTACTTAGATCAAGAGACAGTTGTTTGAACAGAAAGAGGGGAGACTACATGGTTTAAAATCAGAAAACGTGTGCTCAGGGTTGTATATCTTCACCCTACTTACTCAGTCGGTATGCTGAGCCAACAGTCCAAGAAGCTGGGCTGTGTGAAGATTATAGCACCAGAATCGTAGGAAGATGCATTAACAGCCTACACTTTGCAGACAACATAATCTTGCTTGCTGAAAGTGAAGAGGACTTGAGGCACTTACTTATGAATATCAAAGACCAGCTTTCAGTCTTAACATAAAGAAAACAAAAATCTTCACAACTGGATCAATAAGCAACATAATGATAAACAGATAAAGCATTGAAATGGTTAAGAATTTCATTTTATTTTGGATTCACTATCAATACCCATGGAAGCAGCAGTCAAGAAATCAGGCAATACACTGTATTGGGCAAATCTGCTGCAAAAGATCTCTTTAAAGTGTTGAAAAGCAGAGATATCACTTAAGGACTAAAATGTGCCTCACCCAAGCCATGATGTTTTCAATCACTTTGTAAGCATGTGAAAGCTGGATGGTAAATAAGGAGGACTGGAAGAATTATTGATGTCTTTGAATTACAGTTTTGGCAAAGAATATTGAATATACCATGGACTGCCAGAAGAATGAATAAATCTATCTTGGAAGAAGTACAGTAAGAATGTTCTTTAGAAGCAAGGGTTAGCAAGAATTTGTCTCACATACTTTGGACATGTTATTAAAAAGGACTGGTCTCTGAAGAAGGACGTTATGCTTAGTAAAGCCAAGTCAACAGAGTAGTGAAAAACAGGAAGACCTTCAACTAGGGGGATTGACATAGTGGTTACACCATTGAGGCCAAGGATAACAATGACTGTGAGGATGGGACAAGACAGGGCAGGGTTTTTTCTGTTGTACACAGGCTCACTATGAGTTGGAACCGACTTGACAGCACCTAATAGCAAAAATAACCCCCAGAATGGTGTCACGTACCTTTCTTGCATTATTAGCAAGCTGTCCAATCCCCTTGATAGGTCACAATCATCTTGTTCGCATAGTCCCGTCCAATCTTTGTGAAAAATTACAGGATCACGATTAGAAAGGCCACACAAGAGATTCATTGCACAATACCGTCTGTTTCTAACACTAGTTGTTTGTGATTTGTAGCACCTTCAGTCTTTGTAAGAAGCCCCAGTGGCACAGTGGTTAAACCTTAGACTGCTAACCAGAAGAGTGGTAGATGGACCCCCTAAACACTCTATGGGAGAAAAGACCTGACCATCTCCTTCAGTAAATACTGTTGCTGTTAGGTGCTATTGAGCTGTTCTGACTCCTAATGACCCTGTGTACAACAGAAGGAGACACTGCCTGGCCCTGTGAATCCTCACATTTGCTGCTCTGGAGCCCGTTGTTGCAGCCGCTGTGTGAATATGTCTCATTGAGGGTCTTCCCCTTCTTTGATGACCCTCTGCTTTACCAAGTATGATGTCCTTCTCCAGGGACTGTTCCCTTCTGACAACATTACAGCTTTGGAAACCCTATGGGGCAGTTCTGCTCTGTCTTACAGGGTTATAATGAGTTGGAATCAACTCTACACCAGCAGGTTTGGTTTGCTATGGCTTAATCTTATTAGAAAAATACTTCGGTATGCTGTAACGAACTAACTTACATGATTTTTGCAAAGCAGGTAACTGCTGCTTCACTGTCATCCACTGTCACCCCTCCTTATCTATGAAAGTGTCATGGGTCTTCCTGGGAGCAACTGAAGGCTTCTCTTGGGGGTGTCTTCACCTGCCAGGTGCACAGGGAAGTCGACACAGGAAGATGGGACTCTGAGCTGTTCTCTGTCTTTCTTGTCACTCAAAAACAGTGTGTTGGAGAGAAGGTTTTTAGAAACCATCGCCAGAGCCACACAGACCTGGCTCACTGAGCACCTGAATGGGAACTGGAGCCGGACCCGTGTCACATGGAGTCTGAGTGCTCTCACCAGGCTGTGAGCAGTCCCAGTACATCCACCCCTCAGGGGGACAGCCAGACCTCTGGGCATGCAGACCAGTAGGGGCTGGGAGGTCCAGAGCCAGCTCAACATTGTCCTTCCTGGGGATCCTAGTCTTGTACAAGGTACAAGAAAACAAGTGGTCCCTGTAGGAGCTTTAGAGGGCATTTCAGCTGGGCTATATCTGGCAGGGTTGACAAGTTGATAAATGAGTTCTGGGGTCCCCTCAAGGACCTCAAAGAGACTGGAGAGGCTGCTGGGAGCTCTTCCTTAACCTTCCCCAAGGTTGAAAGAGATACTCTGGTTTTCTTCTCTTTCAAGATAAGAGACAAACAAGACATAAAGCCGGTAATCATAGGTGACTTGGTAGGCTCTTGAGGGACAAAGGCCTGGGATGGCTCTTGGCCTCATTCACTATTTCAGATCTACACACAGCCCTGCAAGGAGGTGGACGGGGAATTCATGATCCGCACTTACAGAGGAGGAATCAGGCCTCAGAGAGGCTCGGTAGCCAGCACAAGACTGTGCAGCCTGACTAGGGACCTAAACTCATCTAAGCAGGTTGCTGAGCAAGGGAATTGTAAAAAGAACCCCTGAAGACTTGGCACGCGGGCGTTGCCGGGGGAGTGTAAACCGCGAGCTGTTGGCTGACAGGAGGGAGGGTCGTTTCACCCAGAGGCTAGTGAGTGGAAAGACCTGGTGGTCTACTGTCCCAGAAACAGTCTTGAAAAACCCTGTGGAGCCCGGTTCTGCTGTGACACACGTGGGACACCAGGACTTGGAGTCAACACCATGACAACTGTTTTTTTTTGTCTCTGTTTTTATTTTTTAAATATTTTATTGTGCTTTAAAGTGAATGTTTGCAATCCAAGTCAATTTGCCATATAAACCCCCCCCCACACTTCTGTGCAACTCGAGCTGCTCTTCCCACACTGTGACAGCACATTCCTCCTCCCCACCTCTTACTTTCTGTATCCATTCAGCCAACTCCTGTCCCCCCTTCTCCTCCCTCCCATCTTGCCTCTAGAGAAGAGCCGCTCTGACAGCCTCATGTATACATTTAAGCCAAGAAGCACACACTTCACTCTGTCTTATCGTCCAGTCTAATCTTTGTCTGGAGAATTGACTTCTCTCTGTGACCTAGCAGAGAATCCAGGGGCCATGTCCTCAGGGCACTGTCCAAGTTGTGAGACCATTCAGTTTGGTATTTCAGTAGAGTTCTAGATCTGCACTCCCATTTTTCTTTCACTGCTTCAGGCACTGTATCTTGTGTTCCCTGTTAGGGTAGTCATTTGTGGTGGCCAGGCACCATCTAGTTCTTCTGGTCTCATGCTGTTGAAGACTCCTGATCATATGACTACTTCTGTTTCCTGGGCTCAAATGTTCTCCATGTCTTTGATGTCCTTTATTGTCTTCTGTTCCAGGTGATCGGGAGCAAACTGATGTTCCTCAAATGGCAGCTTGCTAGCTTTTAAGACATAGATATCACTCACAGAAATAGGATGCAGAAGTTTTCTTAAAAAAAAAAAAAACTTAGTTATGCCAATAGACCCGGATGTCTTCTGAAACAGTGGTTTCCAGAGCCCTGTCCCTGCTACTCTGACCTTCAGATTGTTGGGTCATATATAGGAAAACTTGTAGTTTTGGGTTTTGTCCAGCAGTGTTACTCTCCGTTCTATTGCATGCTGTCACTTCCTTCACTTAAACCAAATCATACTTGCTCTCTAATCTATGGATACCCACCTCCCTCCCACCCCTCTCTTGTAATCATCAAAGACTGTTTTCTTCTATGCTTAAAGCTTTTCTTAAGTCCTTATAATCGTGGTCTCACACAATATTTGTCCTTTTGTGACTCACTAATTTCCCAAGATCATTGCTGTTCTTTATCATTGCATAATGTTCCATTGTATGAATACTCCATTGTTTGTTTATCCATTCATCTATTGATGGGCACCTAGGCTGATTCCATCTTTTTGCTGTTGTGGACAGTGCTGCAACAAACGTTGGCGTGCATATATTTATTCACATGACAGCCCTTATTTCTCTAGAATGTATTCTAACAGTGAGATTGCTGGATCATACAATATATTTATATTTCTAGCTCTTTAAGAAAGAGCCAAATCAATTTCCAAAGTGGTGATACCATTTTACATTCCTACCAACAGTATAGAAGAGTTTCAGTATCTTCACAAGGTCTTCAACATTTACTGTTTTGTGTTTTTTGGATTAATGCCAGCCTGGTTGGGTGAGATGATATGTCATCACAGTTTTGATTTCTCTGATGGCTAATGATCACAAGCATTTCCTCACGTGTCTTTAAACTGCCTGGATGCAGGTTTTTGGCGAAGTGTCTGTTCATACACTTTGACCATTTTTTAATTGGGTTATTTGTCTTTTTCTTGTTTAGATTTTGCAATACCTTACAGATTATGGAGATTAGACATCCATCAGATCTGTAGTTGCCAGTTTTTTTTTTTTTATTTATTCCACTGAGTATACCTACCATACTTTGTTTATCCATTCATCTGTTGATGGGCATCAGGGAGCATTCCTTCTTTTTGCTGTAGTGGGCTGCGCTGCAATAAACATTCATGCGCAGGTATCTGGCCATGTGACAGCCTTTGTTTCTGCAGGATACATTCTGAGAAGTGGGACTACTGGATCAGATGGTATACCTATTTCCAGATTTTTTAAGGAAGCGCTAAATTGCTTTCCAAAGAGATTGTACCATTTTGCAAACCCTGAGTTATGGTCCTTGTTTCAGTGTTTTGCAGATGGACATCCTGTTTTGCCAACACCATTTGTTGAAGGACTGTTTTATCCCCATAGGTGGATGCTGTTATCTCCTGATTCTCTATTGTGTTTCATTGTTCTATGCATCTGTTCTTGTACCAGTACCAGGCTGTTTTGACTATCATGACAGTATAATACGTTCTAAAGTCAAGTAATGGGAGGCCTTTTACTTTGTTCTTCTTCTTCACTAATGCTTTGTTTATCCAGGGCTTCTTTCTTTCCATATGAAGTGGGTGATTTGTTTCTCCTTCTCATTAAAAAATGACATTGGAATTTGTGTTGGGATTGCACTGTATCTGTAGATTTCTTTGAGTAGAATGGACATTTTCATAATGTTAAGTCTTCCCTTTCATGAGCAAAGTAGATTTCTCCACTTATGTAGGTCTCTTTTGGCTTCTTGCAGTAGAGTCTTGTAATTTTCTTTGTGTAGGTCTTTTACATCTATGATTATATTTATTCCCAAGTATTTTATCTTCTTGGGGTGCTATCTTAAATGGTAATGATGTGGTGATTTCCTCTTTGTTATATAAAGGAATTCCACTGATTTATGTATGCTTATTTTATGTCCTGGTATTTGTTTAATTCTTCTATTAGATCGAGGAGTTTTTTGTAGATTCTTTAGGATTTCCTGCTTATAAGATCATATCATCTACAAATAGAAATAGTTTTGCTTCTTTCTTACCAGTGTGAGTGCCATTTACTTCTTTATCTTGCCTGCTTGCTCTGACTAGAACCTCCAGCGGACTGTTGAGTAAAAGTGTGACAGTGGCCATCCTTGTCTGATTCCTGTTTTCAAGAGTAATGCTTTCAAACTCTTTCCATTTGGGATAATGTTGGCTGTTGACTTTGCATAGATGCTCCTTATTATGCTGAGGAATTTCCCTTCTATTCCTATTCAGCTGAGTTTTTCACACGAAAGGGTGTTGGACTTTGTCAAATGCCTTTTCTGTACCAAGTGGTAAAATCCAGTGATTCTTATCTTTTTATTTATGTGGTTGACTACGTTAATTGTTTTTCTAATGTTGAACCATCCCTGCAACCTTGGTATGACTCCTACTTGGTCATGGTGAATAATTTTTTTGATATTTTATTGAATTGCGTTGGCTAGAACTTTGCTGAAGAGCTTTGCTTCTGAGTTCTTGAGGGATAATGGTCTGTGATTTTCCTTTTCTGTGCTGTCTTTACCCAGTTTTTGTATCTGGGTTATGCTGGCTTCATGGAATGAATTTAGTAGAGTTATGACTTTTTCTATGCTGTGAAATACCTTTGGTAATAACACTGTTAACTCGTCTCTGAAAGTTTGCTAGAATTCTCCTGCGAAGCCAGCTGGACCAGAACTTTTTTTGGTTTGTAGTTTTTAAATTATGTTTTCCATCTTGTCTGTTGTGATGGGTTTACTAAGTTCTACTTCTGTTTGTGTCAGTTTTGGTAACTAGTGTGTGTCTAGGGAAATTAGTTTCCTCTAGGTTTTCAAATTTATTAGAGTACAATTTTTCATAGTTTTCTGTTATGATTCTTTAATTTCAGCTGTATATGTGTTGTGATGTTATTCATCTCATTTGTTAGTCAAGTTATTTGTTTCTCCTATTTTTCTTTTGTCAGTTTGGCCAGTGGCTTCATATTTTGTTGATCTTTTTAAAAAAATCGGCTTTTGGTTTTGTTAACTCTTTCAGTTGTTTTTCTATTCTCTAATTCATTTGGTTATTCTCTAATTTTTTATTATCTGTTTTCTCTTAGTGCTTGAGGTGTTCTTTTGTTCTTCTCTATTTCTTTGAGTTATAGGTTACTTCTTTGATTTTCAGCCTAACTTGACTTCTGAGCACTGCTTTTGCTATCTGTGTTCCATGAGTTCTTGTAGGATGTGTTTTATTCTCATTTGATTTTGTGAATTTCTTTATTCTGTCTTTGATTTCTTCTATAACCCAGACTTTTTTTTTTTCAAGTGAATTTATTTAATTGCTATTGAAGCTTTTTTTGTGTAATTCAGTGAAAGTGTACAATCTGGTTTAAATTCACATGTCCACATATGTGCAGCTCCTACTTCTCTCCTTGCATGGTGAAAGCACACTCCTCCTTTCTGTTCTATACAAGTCATATCCTCTTAACAATCTCTTGTCCCCTCCTCTCCACTCTCTCCACTCCCCTCTAGTAGGAGGCCAGTAGGATGATATCCTACAGATGCACAGAACCATAAAGAACATACACAATATGGTCAGAACCCAGAAGTTTTTGAGCAAGGTATTGTTCAGTTTCCATGTGTTTGAATTTTTACACTTGTTTTTTTTCTGCTATAGATTTAACTTCTATAGCTTTATGGTCTGAGAAGATGCTTTGCAATATTTCAGTGCTTTGGATTTTTTTAAGACTTGCTTTATGGTCTAACGTAGTCTATTCTGGAAAAAGTTCCATGTGCATTGGAAAAGAAGGTATACCTGTCTGTTGTTGAGTGGAGAGTTCTGTAGACATCTACGAGGTTGAGTTGATTGATTGTGGCATTTAGATCTTTCTTAACCTTTCTGAGCTTCTTTCTGGATGTTCTGTCCATCACTGAAAGTGATGTGTTGAAGTCTCTTACTATTATTGTGGAGCAGTCTGTCTCACTTTTCAAAGCTGTTAGCATTCATCTGATGTATTTAGAAGCTCTCTTGTTGGGTACATAAATATTTAATACAGTTGTGTCCTCCTGATGTATTTACCCTTTAAGCAATGTGTAGTGACCTTCCTTGTCCACTACGGTGGATTCTACTTTAAAGTCTGTTTTATCTGAAATTAATATCACCACTCCTGCTATTCTGGGCTGGCTTGGTCTGCTATTTTTGCATGTTGTTAGCTTGCAATATATTTTTCCATTCTTTGAGTTTCAGTATGTTCATATCTTTAAGTCTAAGGTGGGTTTCTTGCAAGCAGCATGTACACAGATCGTGTTTGTTTGTTTGTTTTTATCATTTCTGCAACTTTTTGTCTCTTTATTGATGCATTTAACCCATTTACATTCAATGCAATTACTGATATGTATACATTTAATGCTGTCATTTTGATGTTTTTTTGTGTATAATTGTTGACAGTTCCTTTTTTCCACTTAGTTTTCTGAGCTTAATTGCTTTTCTTTATGGATTTTCATTTTACCCTTTTCATTGTTGGTTTTATATCTGTTGAGACTTATTGATTTTGTTTCTTGTTTTGATGTGTAGGATTGCTAATTTCCTTTGCAGTTACCCCAATATTTCCTCTTAATGATCTTTAAATTCTTTATATTGCCTTGACTTCTTCTTCATCTGAAAGATCTTTGAATACATTAATTTGTTCCTCTTTTTTGTAAAATGTTATCATTTACACACTGAGATGTCTGTTTCCCTGAATGCTCTGTCCTGCATTGTATCCTTGAGCATATATCTTATGTCATTGATTTTCCAATCCAAAAACTTCCTTCAATGTTTCTTTTAATTTTGGTTTGTTGTTTGCAAATTCTCTAAACTTATGTTTGTCTGGGAATGTCCTAGTTTGGCCACTGTATTTGAGAGACAATTTTGCAGGATATACAATTCTTTGTTGGCAGTTTTTTTTTTCAAGATTTTCTATACATCATCCCTTGCCTTCTCTCCAAGCTGAGTAATCTGAGCTCAGACTTAATGATTCTCCTTTGTACATTATCTTTTTCAGTCAGTTTTTACATTATCTTATCTTTAATTTTGTTAAGTTTGATGATAATATGTCTTGGTGTCTTTCTTTGGGGATCTACCATTAATGGAGTTCGATAAGCATCTTGGATAGATATCTTCTTGTCTTCCATGACGTCAGGGAAGTTTTCTGTCAACCAGTCTTCAACAATTCACTCTATATTTTCTGTTATCCCTTGCTGTTCTGATACTCCAATCATTCATAAATTATTTCTCTTGACAGAGTCTCTTGTTACTCTTATTGATTCTTTGCTTTTTAAATGCTTTTATAAGATTTTTCTTACATATACTGGAGTCAGTTGATTTATCTCCAATCTCAGTAATTCTGCATCCATTGTCTAGATCCTGTTTAGCTCACTGTCTATTGAATTGTCTAATTCTGTAATTTTATTGTTAATCTGATGAATTTCAGATTGTTGCTCAAGAGTTTTTTGCAGCTTGTCTAAGTTTTCATTACATTCTGCTGCACTTTGCCTTATCTCCTTTGTGAGTCCTTGAAGTGCTCTATATATCCCTTTTTGTGTACTGTCTCTGTTAGCAGCAGGAAGGCTTCATCTGGAAAATGTTTTGATTCTTTGTTTTAGTAGTTTTTGAGAGCCATAGTGATCTGCTTCTTTAAATGATTAGAAATTGATTGTTGTTTCCTAACCATCATAAAGTTGTAATTTGTTTGTTTTTTGTGTTCCAACGTGTGTGTGTGCGCGCGTGCATGTGCGTGCATGTGTGTGTATTTTTGACTACCTACTCAGACAGTTAAAAATACACACACATGCACACACGTGCACACGTGCACACACACACGTTGAAACACAAAAACCAAACAAATTACAACTTTATGATGGTTAGGAAACAACAATCAATTTCTAATCATTTAAAGAAGCAGATCACTATGGCTTTCAGTCTGAGTAGGTAGTCTAGTTGTTTGAGCTAGGTTGATTTTTAAAAATCTTAATAATTTGGATCCGACTCGATGGCACTTGGCTGGCTTGGCAATAATTCTGATGTCCTGTCACTGGATAGTTGGAGCTGTCAGTGCACTGAGAAAGTTAGGAGGAGTTATGGGCTCAAGGGAGCTGGCAGAATTTCTTTCTTCCCCTCTCTTTATTTCCCTCCCCAAGTTCAGGAGAATAACTTAGGGCACAAGTATACGGTATCCTTCTTCCAGTACAAGTAGTGGATTGGAGTTTTGTGCCTGATGCAGAAAAGAGAAGGCATAAGGAAGCATTGGAGAAAGAGAGAGAAATCAGCACATTGGAAGGGTTTGAATACATGAGAGTTTTCAGCCACTTAGCTTATGATGCTCATGTGAAAGCCCTCTGTGGTTCTGTAGGTGCAGCTGTCTGACGCTCAGGTTCCCTGCTGAGAAAGGTGTGCTCTGCTTGGCCCATCATCACTCTGTTCAGCTGCTTCACTGCTGTGCCATAGCTCTGCTTGGCCATCAGAAGTGAGCCTATCTATGGAGCAGATTTGATTCTGGCCAAGGTAGTTACTTCTAGTCCTCTCCTCCCTGTCACCCAGTCTGATCTCTTGTCTTTCTGCCAGATATTCAGGAACCCTAGAATGTCCTACCTAGTCTGTTCCCTTGTTTTTCTGGTTCTTTGTTGTTAGACGGATCAGAGAAAACATGTAGCTATTCTGCCATTTTATGCCCAACTCCACAACTGGTTTTTTAGAATCTAGAACTTTAACTGCCCTTTCTTCTCTCTGCCTCCCTGTTCTCTGTATCCTCTTCTTTTCTCTCTCAGGAGGCTCTTTGGCATCACGAGGACCCACAGCCATGACGTTGAGCCAATAGGAAAAGCCAAAATAGGGCACGAAAGGGGTCCTTTGCTACTGGGGAGAGGTCCAGTCTTTCTCAGATTCATTCCACATACATCTCCAGTGACCCCTCTGTGGCAATTCCTTGGCCAGGGGCTTCCAGGAAGGACATGCCTCATATCCGAGTGGCTTACTATCGAACAAGAGATTTGAGTGGCTGGGGTGGGAGATGTTTCCATTCCCTCAGGTTGCTGTTGGCTGAAGTCTGTCTTAACCCCCTAATGATGCAGTAACACAGATAGTGTAAGTGGGTGGCTTAGTGAACAGAAATTGACTTTCTCACAGTTCTGGAGACTAAACATCCAGATCACAATCTTTGCCACATGGATTCCTTCCTTGTCAGTAGCCCCAGGGGTTCCTTGGTTCTTTGATGCCCCTTCTTCATTCCTTGGCTTGTAGATGACGTGGAATCTGCTGTGCTGCCTCACTGTGTCTCTCTGGGTCTGTTCTGTTCTTTTTGTAACCCAAAAGTAATTAGGTTTAGGGTTGACCCTACCCTGGTGTGACCCCATTAATATTACAGAAGAGAAGCTTATTCCTAAACAGTGTCACATCTTTAGGTACCAGGGCTAGGAATTCACCACATGGGAGGGAAGGGGCACAATTCAATCCCTAATGAAGACATGTGCAGAGGCTCCCTGAAGGAGGGGGCCCTCATCTGGTTATTGCAATTGAAGGATTGAAAACACATGGAAGGAGATCATCTCATGGGGCCTGCCTGGGGCTTGTTCTCTTTCCCCCAAAGTGGGACATGTGCAGAGGTGGAAGTGGTAGCTAAAGTGTTAAAGCATGTTGGATACAAGCAAGTACCCACCATGCTGTATGAATTCATGTATAAAAAATACAAATATAAGCACCCAAAACAGTGTATACTGTTACGAATCAGCCCCGGGGTGGGGGAGGGGAGGAGCTCTGACTGGAAGCGAGGTATGTTTGGGAGCTTCAGAGTGCAGCCAGGTTCTGTGTCCTGATCTGGCTGAAAGACAATTTGAAATTGCACCCCTATGATCTGGGCACTTTTCTGGTCATGTCATTACACCCCAATAAAAAGTTAAAGTTTGCTGAAACTTTGCTCCAGGGAAGCAGAGAGTTGAATGTTATTCCAGACACGGTAGGCAGCCCCAGAAGCCTGCTGAGCCCAGCAGGTCGTGACTGGAGCTGGGTTTGTGGATGATGAATCTGGTGATGCGGTGAGGTAGATGAGGTGAGCAGAGAGGGGGCCGGCTGGTAGCTGCTCAGAGCTGTTGTTGTGATGCAGGTGAGAGGTAATTCAAACCACCCCAAGAAGGGGACGCCGTGCACCAGCTGTCTGGATTTTCATTAACATCAGAGAGAGAAATGAACCAATTTTGAAGTCTTGCTCCGTGACTTCTCTGTAGCTGTGTAGTTAGAGGCTGTGTGGCTGAAGGCCAGCAGCAATCCGATTAATTCCCCTGCACAAAAGCTCTAATCTAACACATCACAGCAAATTCATGTTTTTCCATGAAAAACAATCCCTCAGCCCCCTCATCGGCTGCCAGGCCTTAATGAGATCCCTTCACCACCCAGGATATGGAACTGTACCTTTGTTCCTCTCAGGACAGTGTTCTGGAGATGGCTACTTTAGCAGTGAAGCCACTTGGGGATATTTGCACTGATGAGTAGAGGCTGCTGTGACATTAGCAGCCACTGAATTCTAAATGACCTCAGCTTAACTGAAAGCTGGCCCAACTTCCTGGAACAGGAATGTCGGGGGGGTTGCTGAGAGCAGGGCTGGGCATAAAATAGGGGGAAAAAACCCTTGGTCTGGACCCAGGAGTCCAGGGGTCTAGTCCCTATTTTGTCACTATTTCACTCAGAAACCTCGGGCATGTCCTGTTCTAACTCCAGCCTCCATCTCTTCAGAATCAGATGTGACAGGTAACATCTTGAGAAGGCCTGTCGCCCATGAGATCAGGTCTCCTGGGTATTAGTCCTTGTTGTTAAAGACCGTTAAATGGTAGTATGCTGGTCCACCTAATTCTAGAGGGAGAAAAACAAAAAAACCAAACCTGTTGCCCTCTAGGTCATTCTAACTCATAGCAACTCTAGAGGACAGAGTAGAACTGCCCACAGAGTTTCCAAGAAGTTCCTGGTGGATTTGACTATCAACCTTCCAGTTAGCAGCTGAACTGTAAACCACTATACTACTGGGGTTTCCTCGCCTGAAGGGAGAAGAGGTGGGAAAACATCCCAGGACTTGGAAGCCGTCAGGGGACACTTACTGTGACACAGGAACTGCTCTTGCGTCCGTGGTCCGACAACATGAAGGAGTAGAGACGTTTGAGGTTGCAGCCTAACTGAAAAGAGGCTTTGTACCAAAGAAAGTGGTGTTAACACCACCTGCCACCGGGCTAGGGTCGCCAACTCATCCCGTTCTGTCTGGGACTTTACTAGAGTTAGCACAAGAAGTTGCATGTTCCAGGAAACTCCTTGGTCCCAGGCCAGTTGGAAGGTCTGGTCACCCTACTTACAGCTCCTGATAAACAGTCAGCACTCAGAATGAAGTAAGGACAACTGCAGGAGCAACGCCTGAAAACTGTGTGCAAAATGGGGCGTGCGAGGGCGGCCCAGGGCCCGGAGCAGAGACGAGCCTCTTCACTACCCTGGCCTCAGCTTCTCTCTCACCCAGTCCTCAGAAACGAGGGACTTGAGGTTTCACTTAGAACCCAGTGAAAGCTGGCATGGACTGTGTTCTGTAGACGGGCTAATATTGAGATGCCTGCTTTGGTAGGTCAGATAGACAGATACCCATTCTGGGGTGTGAACTCCACAAAAGAAAACAACATGCGTGAACAGACAAAACCAGCTGCCCTTGAGTCAATCTGGACTCATGATGACCCCGTGTGTGTCAAAGCACTGTGCTCCATAGGGTTTTTGATGGCTGATTTTTCAGAAGTAGATCACCAGGCCTTTCTTCCTAGGTACTCTGGATGAACTCAGACCTCCAACCTTTTGGTTAACAGTCAAGCAGGTGAGTGAGTCTCACCACCCAGGGACTGCAGTGGGCTGCATTGCTCTCAGCAAATCCTCTTCTCTCCAGAGAGCCCTGTGTTACCACCACGCCTCCAGGTGGAGTCACAGAGTACCTGCCTGGCCCTTGTGGCCCCACCTGACTTCACAGCCAGACTTCAGAAGCCAGAGAGGCCAAACCAGGTGAGGAGCCTCCTCCAGAACCTTGGCTTAGCGAGGCCTAATTCCAAGTGGGCATGTGCCAGTGATGGCCTTGCCAGCTGGGGCCACAGGCCTGGCACCCACCCAGGGCTCCCCACGCACCAGCTACCTCTGCTTCCAACATTGAGCTGGGCCTGTGTCGGCTGGCCACCAAGACAGGTCACAGTCCTTGGACCTGCAAAATCACTTTCTAGGTAGTTTAGCAGCCGTTTAGCTGGGCCATAATTTCTGGGGCTGGAAGTCTCACCGCTGCTAACGAGGTGTCACTGGGGTGGTGTCCAACGGACAGGCCTAGACTCCTGACGGGCAGACCTCTCAACCCCCAAACAGATTACACACTGCGTGATGCAAATCCAACCTGGACGCTGCCTGTCAAGCGCCCAGAAGGTAGAGGAGATCGTCCATGGGAAATACAGCAGCAGGCAGTGACCTGCAAAGTCAGGAGCCAGACAATGAAAGTGTTTTGTCACTGAGAAACTATGTTGATGCTTATTAGAACAACATTTTTCGGTTTCATGTCAAATAAACACATTGGGTTCAATGTTGCTACAAGCACTACATTTACAGAGAGGCAAGGAAGGTATGAAAGTGTGGTTGCGAGTTGGCACACATGAAAAATTACAGTGGGATTAGCTTCTTGCGCTGCAAATTGGAAAATTCAGAGCTGTGTGGCACCACTGCGGAGGCCCAAACTTCTAAATGAAATTTATTATTTCTGTAAAATCTGGAAACAACATCTTCAGGGATAACAAACGCAGAGAAAACATGGTTTCAGCCTTGAGATTTGCTTTCCTCGCAGGCGGTTTTCATTAAAAAGGGCTTTATAAAAATGATAAAAATGTTACGGTTTGCTAAATTAAGTCTGAAACAGCTCTATTGAATAAGCTAGTACATTTTAATCATTTTTTGAAAAGCCTGACATGTTGAAGAGACTCTCAGGCTTGGGCACTGTTAAAAATATATGTATTACTGACTCCTCTTAGGTTGTGAAATGCATCTCTTGACTCGAACGTGGCCTCCCATGACCCATTGCTGTCGATTGCAGCTCATACCGACCCTGCAGGACAAGGTAGAACTGCCTTATGGAGTTTCTAAGAAGCATGTGGGGGATTTGAACTAGTAAACTTTTTGATTTGTAGCAGCTGGTGCCAAGTGAATATGTGTCTGAGAAGTAGTGCTCCAACCTCCAGAGCTGTGTGGTTGTGACAGAGGAAAGATGACAGTGGTTTTACTGTAATGATTGTCCCTGGGGAACCAAAGGAGAGGTGGGTGGCCCCAATTTCAGCCTGTTACCCCAAGAATGTAACATGCTCAGGAATATGGGTGCGATAGCAGGAATGCGAAGGGAGGAGGCCAGAGGAGCCAACCATAGCAGGAAGGTTAATGGGAAACTCTCCTTGGAAATCCTTTTCCCAAAGGGCAATGGAGAAGGCCTTCTGAAGGGTCCTTGGATGTGGTTTCAGTTTAGAGGAAGAAATTAAATTCAAGAGGGAGTTGTGGGGTTTCTAAGTGTGTTGGCCTCAGACTACAGAAATCCATGTTGCAACACCTTCTAGCACCAAGGTTTGGATGGGTGGGAAGGAAAGGGGAAGGGGACCAGAGAGAGGGAAGCAGGAAAGGTGGGTGGGAGGGAGGACGGGAGAGCGGGCTAATGGCTGGCTGGTTGAATGAGTGGATGAGAGTATAGATGGACGGATGGATTGGTGGGTGGGTGGGTGCGTGGGTGGATGAGAGGATGAATGGGTGGAGAGACGGAGGGAAAAAGTAAGGAAGGCGGGAGGGAGGTAATGGCTGGCTGGCTGACTGGCTGAATGGATGAGAGGATGGACGGAGGGTAGGAGGGAGCGAGGGAGGGAGAATCATTTTGAGTTCTGATTACCTGCCATGATGGAAGGGCATGTTCTCACATGGACTGTGCACCTGACATGTATCTAACTCTGAGTTCAGTATTGCATTGCTCAATTCTTATCACAATCATGAGTTTTAGGTGAAAATACAAAAGCTGAGAGTAATTATATGATTTCAGCAGCATGACACAACCAGTGACAGGTTGAGCTGGGGACATGGTAGCTTTCTGCAAAACCTTCCCCATACCTGTGATTATTTTTGTTGTTAAGTATAATGCTTTTAGTTGGTGGAAAGTTGTATAACTCAGCTTTCCTGATGTGTTCACAGTCATGGTGTTCAGGCCAAGGGCTAGGAAGCATGAGAGACACAAGATTTCAGACGAGAAGTCAGGTATAAGAGCACTGGAGGAAAAAAGTTCTGCAGCATGTTGTTTTGGGAGAAAGGAGAGCCTACATAGCAATTGAGGTATCAGGAAGTGGTGCTGGGTACCAGCAGAAGGCCCCAAGTAGGGGTGACATCCTGCACATAGTGGCCAGATGAGGAAGGTGGATACCAGTTCCCCAAAATAGAATGCTTTGTCTTTGACTTTCACCAGCACTGCTAGACAGGAAAGCGTTCAGCCACACAATGTCCCCCAGGAAGTAGTGGGGTGCCTTGGGGGTAGCACAGGGTGGAAGCTGGAAGGCCTGTATCTGAGACCTGACCCCATCCTCTCGTCAGGGAGCCACTTGACTTATGTGGGCTTCAGTTGCCTGCTCCCTAAGAGAAATTTCTGGTGTCTGTACCCTGGAGCCACCATGAAGATGGGACCAGAGAGTAGACATGGTGTGTGACTGTAGTGCTGCAAGGGGCCTGTTTTGTACATGGGACAAGGGACCTTTCCAAGCCCTTGAGCCTGCCCGTTGGGTCCACTGACCTCTATAAGCACCTGACCTTGAAAATAGCCACGATTCTGAATCCATTCTTCTCCTCGGGTTCCACCTCTGAGGCTCTACAAACGGATCTGCGAGATAGTGGCAGTGTCCACGGCAAAAAGCAGATCAACTCCAGCTTTGACAAGTATTCAAAATAAATAGACTCTGGAACAGTGTCAGCCAGAGACCCTGACCCAGTGTCACCACCTGGGCCTTAGTGGGCTTCGTGGCAAAAAGTAGAAAGGATTGCTGTCCTCTTAGAGTAGTCCCTTTGTGGCAAAACTGCCATGTGGTGAGGTCACCATGTTTTCTGTTTTTAAGTGATCTTATTAAAGATGACTTAACGGCAAAGTGAAACTGTCCCCAAGCAACTGAGTGGGATGTGGCTCAGTCGCCAAGAGCAGGGTGGCCTGTGGGTAGGCGGCTTCTCCGGGGAAGTTCGCCTCTGGTGTGGGGGCACAGCAGGTCACTTGGAAATGGGGATCAGCCTAGGGGAGCAGGAACATTCCTTTCAGCACTGACTCTTCATCTTCTCGGATTCTCATGGATTGAGTTGTGTGCCCCCCAAAATGTGTGTAGTAACTTGCCTGGGCCAGGATTCTCTGTATTCTGTGATTGCCCTCCATTTGGTGATTTTCTGATGCTGTAAATCCTGATCTCTGCCTGAGGTGAACAGAGTGGATTGTGTCAGAGAGGGTTGGGGTCTAACCGTAAATCCCTTCATTAAATCACCTCTGCTCCACTGTGAAGAGAGCTTCCCTGGTGTATGGCTTGTACCACCCTTTATCCTTTCATTCTACAAGAGATAAAAGGAAAGGGAAGCAAGCAAAGAATTGGGAACCTTGTACTATCAAGCAAGCAGCACCAGGAGAAAAGCACGTCCTTCAGACCTGAGGTTCCTGTGCCAGGATGCTCCCCAAAGACTGATGTAACACAAGGACTTTCCTCCAGAGCTGACAAGGGAGAAAGCCTTCCCCTGGAATGGACGCTCTGAACTCAGATTTGTAGCTGACACAGACTGTGGAGAACAAACTTTCCTTTGTTAAAGGCCATCCACTTTGGTGTTTGTGTTAGAGCAGCACTAGCTGGCTAAAACACAGATGTCAGACCATTTCTGTCACCACAGTTTATCAACATGTAAATTTTGCTCTAGTCCACACAGCTTGAGCATTGTGAAGTCCAAGACTCCAGACACGTGCACACGATTAGCTGAATGAGATTTCCCTCCCAGCTCGGACTGTGGGACACTTAACTTCTGTCTTACCTCCAGTGCAGGGTGGGGAGGGTGGGCCCGGAACCTGAACTGTGTCTAGGCTCCATGTTGTATCACTGGGCGCAGCCATGGGTCTACAGTTCCTCTCTGCAATTTCATTGATAGGTCTATGTCGCCATCTTGTTTCCATAGATACCCAAGAAACTCCGTAACTTAAATGTCTCACTGAAAGCCAGAGACCATCATTGATCACTTGTCCACTAGCTACCAGTTTAGCCAACTGGGTTGGTTCTTGCATTTATTCTGGGTCCCAGGACAGCTATTTTCTAGCCCAGATATTCTCAGATCGTCCGCTGTAAAGTGTCTTCTGGGCTTTGGTTGCAAACTACCAGGGAGCTTCTCCACATGGAACCTGTATGTGGATTTGTAGAACTCCAATTTGGAAACCAACCTTGGTTTGTGCAGTTTTAAGATACCAGCCCCATCCCCAGGAACTTCCGTGATCTGCTCTGTAGAGTGTGAGACCGAGTGAAAAGATGCACAACTCCTGCCCAGATGTTGACTTACTCCTGTGGGGCTAAGAGAGGGCTCCACAGATGATCACTAAGGACCAAAACAACATGGGGGAAAGAGAATCCAGAAGGCAGAGAGACCCATGTGAGTGGGCGACTGCATCGACATGTGACCGGAGAAACCATATGGCACCTTGTCACCGCCAGTGATAGCCGTGATGGGGCTCACAAAGTTGAGTCTCACTGGCAACACGAGAATAAAAAGGGGTGTACCCTGAGAATTCCACTAAAAGACTGCAGTTGATGGTCCAGGGTCCTCGGGGTTTCCCTGAGAGCATGGCCCCTTGTCCTGATGTTGCCCCTGTCCATAAATCATTACTGAGGTCAACTCTTTGGATGGGAATGGAGTGGACTTGGGGACACAGAGTAACCGTATCTTGTGTGCACTTTATGGTTCTATGTGTCTATAGGGTGTCATCCTGCTAGCCTCTTACTGGAAGGAGTAGAGAGGAGGGCACAGGAGATTGTGAGGAGGATATGACCGTAGAACGGATAGAAGGAGCGTGTTGTCACCAGGCAGGGAGAGCAGTGGGAGCGGCACATAGGCGGGCATGCAAATTTGTGTTGGATTGTACACTTCCATTTGATCACAATAAATTAAAAAAAAAAAAAAAGAGTCTCCAGGGGTTGAGAGAAGGGAGCAGCCATTTCTTGCAGACAGAAAGGAAGCAAAGATGGTTTGGAACCATCATTTGAAGGAGATGGTCTTTGAGTTAGCTCTTTAGAGGTTGGAAGATAATTTTTTGTAGCTCTGTATTTGCCTGGTGTGATCATGAAGATTGTGTGTGACGATTCTCAGTGGTTTGTCAACTATGATGATGTGATCATTTCCATGATGAGACTGTAGGTAATGTGATTAACTCCTTGATGGGATCTGTTCTGTACTCAAAGCTAATCAACTGATAAGGAGTTTCCTTGAAAGTGGGGTCTGCATCCTCAGAAGAAAACTTTCTGGCAAGGCTTTGGGGGTTTTGCTCATTCTGGATCCTGTGGCTGACTCCTGTTCTTCTAATCTCTGATTCTTGAGACTTGAGCTAGCAGCTTAACTGTCATCTTGCTTGCTGATCTTGGGACTTATCTGTCTTCACAAACTGTAGACAAGAGCTCTGCTCTCTGACCTGCTGATCTGCAGTTCACCAGCCCTGTGGCTTTCATGAATCAGGAGGAGCCTCCAACCTGACCCATGGAGTTGAGACTTCGCAGCTTCTACAGCCTCATAAGCCATTTTCTTGTTATAAATCTCTCTATATATGTATTTATATACTTTACCGGTTTTGCTTCTCTAGGTACCCCAACCTAAGACACCTGACAACCACATCATCTAGCTGGCCACATGCTCACTGAGCTAGGGGGCAGTGGTCAAATGTGTGTCTCAGCTCACTTGCTCCTGAGGCAGAGGAGCTGTTGTAAAGTACACAATGTCTGATAAGCTCCAGCGTTCTCTGAGTCTTTTCCTCAAAAAGTAGGCCCCAGAGGCTCAGTCAGACAAACCAGTCCCAGGAGCCTGGCACTCCACTTCACTCAGATGTCATTCAAAAGCTGCCTGTACTGTCTGCTGTGTGTTGTTACAAATCACTTCACTTTCTACTGCCGCCAGCATCTCAGTGTCCGGGTTTGGTGAACCGGCAATGACGAGAAGTAGGGTGTCTTCTTCCTCTGCAGAGCATGTTCCCCTGGAGCCAGCCACATCCCCCAAGCACAGGCATGTGAGTCTAAAGGCTGTCACATGAAGGCAGCCAAGGAGTGAGAGAGTGCTTGTCCCTCTGGCAGACAACACTGACTGACCTGTGCCAGACTGAGCTGGCCAATGGTACCTGGGGTCCTGGGTAAGACAGGTCTCATCAAAAACCTGGGGGCCATGGAGAACTAGGGGCAATGCTGACCACCCTAGTTGAAGTTGATTCCTGAAGCCAAGGCCTCGGGCTTGACCGGGCCTGCCTGCTCCAAGCCCAGTTCCTCTAGCAGGCCCCTGTCTCATGTGGTTGAGTCAGTTCTGATTCACAGTGACCCGATGCCCAACGGAACAAAACACTGCCTGGTCCTGTGCCGTGCCCGTGAGCACTGATATACTTGAGCCCGCTGTTTTGGTGTAGCCACGTGTCAGTCCATCCTGTTGAGGGTCTTCCTGATTTTCACTGACCCTCTACTTTACCAGGCATGGTGTCCTTCTCCAGGGACTGATCCCTCCTGACAACACATCCAAAGTATGTAAGATGCAGACTCTCCATCTTTGCTACTAGGAGCACTGTGGTTTACCTTCTTCCAGGACAAACCTGTTTGTTCTTTTGGTGGTCCATGGTACATTCAGTATTCTCCTCCGACACCACAATCTAAAGGTGTCAGCTCTCGTCTTCCTTATTCACTGTGCAGCTGTCATAGCAATCGTGTGATTGAAAACATCACGGCCGGGGTCAGGCATACCTTAGTCTTCGAGCTGGAGTGGTGGGCTTCAGCAAATCTGACTCTACTTTGGAAAGTCCGGTTCACCCGGGTTGCTCCAGCTGTGTGTACTTCTTCAGTTCCCGGGCCAGCAAAACATGAAAAATCAGCTCTGCTCATGGCCTGAGCCCTAAGGAGCTTGTTGCCTTGCTGACCTAGCACTTGCCAGAGTTCCTGGCTGGGGGCTGGTGACATGAGCTCACTCACTGTGAGGGGCTGCCATCATGAGTGCCCTCTCTCAGTACCTAGCCACTCTCCTGCAGCCCATCCCCTCAGGCAAGGAACAATCATATCTGCCTGACAGGGAGGGTCAGAGAGTCCATCAGTGGGTCAGACAGGCACCCAGCACCCTGAGACGGGGCAGGCCCAGCAGAGTAAAGCCCAGAGGGTACCCAACCCCTCATCCCTCACCCCTAGCTGGCTTTGTAGGTGGGTATTTGTGCTTAGGGACCAGGTCGTCTTGAAAAGGTGAGCTCCCCCAAACTTTATGTTGGAGTCTCTGGCTGGTGTACATGGTCAAGGTTGATAATTGAAAGGTTGCAAGTTCACATTCATGCAAAGACAGCTGAGAAGAAAGTCCTGCTCAACTATCGCTGACAAACCGGCCATTAGAAATTCTCTGAGCACAGTTTACTCTACACACAAAGTCGCTAGAAGTTGGGATCAATTCTGCCACAACTGGCTGATCAGATGTTTTAGAGCACCCGCAGGTTTACGGAAAAGTACCGGAAGTTCCCATGTGCCCCCAACTTTCTCCCATTAATTAACATCTCGTTTTCCCATGATGCATTTGTTCCAGCTGATGGACAACACTGCTGCACCCATGTTAACTCAAGTCCACCATGTGTCTGAGGGCTTGCTCTGTGTGCTGCATAGTCCTGCGGGTTTTTACAGATGCATGAGATACGTGTCCTTTGTGACAGTGTCATGCAGTATTATTCTTCAGCTCTAACAATGTCCTGTGTGAACCCCAGGACCTGTCTTGTCTGAGTCTACCCAGAGCTGCAGTGTCACTCCAAGCTGTGCACTAAAACTCAGAACTGCCCGAAATTTACCCTCTGTCCTGGCCTGAATGCTCTTGGGATGAGAAGCTCACTCCTGGCCCAGCCAGCTCCCACTGGAAGAACTTCCAGAGGTGAGGTGAAGACGGGTCCACCTGGGCCCTGACAATGTGCCCTGTGGTCTGGTACCCTTCTGGGGTCCTCTCTGGATGCCTGGGCACAGGCCTTGGGGATCATCAGCCTGCAGAAGCTTGGGTTCGCAGAGAACAAGAGAAGACACAGGACCCTGGAAAGGACTCTCAAGAAGAATTTTGTTCACCCCTAAACTCAAAGTCACAGGAGCAAAGATGAGATCCTGCTAGCTCTTCCAGAGTGGAGGGCCCGTCTCCCTTCCCCAGGAGACTGTAGTGCTGGGGAAAAGCTCTCCCATGGGGATGATCAGACAGCTATGTCAGAGGGTGGCCGGGTATTTGGCACTGGGCACAATGCTGAGCGCAGAGGAGGGATGCTCTAATTCTAGAACTCTCTGCCTCTCTGTCCCTGAGAGCTCTGCAGACCAGACGCCTCTGTGGACCTCACCCACCTGGAGTCTCCCTCTCCCCAGTAGATATCTCAGTCCTTTAGCTCATCTCCATGTGGAAGCCTGGTCACCTTCTCTGGAGAAGTACCTGTGAGCAGGGTCCCCAGTGGTGGTCCCAGTGTCACTGTCCATTGGGGGCCTTTTGGCTCTCCTGCTCCACCCCCCACCCCGCTGCCTCAGACCATTGCCCCGTTTGGCCCCACCGTTCTGCCACCACCCTCCTCGCTTCTCCCAACGCCACTCTCTGGTTTGGGCGTTGGAATGTCTGACATGTTTTCCCAACATTTGCTTCTCATTTCAAAGTGTAAACCTGGCAAGCAGCTCGCGGATGCAGGCAGAGACAGGGTGTTTTTCTCCTACTTATGTTCCCCTAGTGAGCTGCCTCCTCTTTACCGGGCAAGTGTCTCCACGCTGGATCTTGGGTGGTGGTTCTTGACAAATGGGCTAAGGCTTTCCAAAGAAGCCAGGCCTAAAGGTCCCTGGCACTGTTCAGTTCCCATTGACTTTTCCAGAGAGATTTTTGTGCAAAGTATGTTTCTGGGGCTCACCAATTCCTCTGGTTCCAGCTGACGGGCCATTCACAAGTCACCACATTTATCATGGCAGCAGGGCCCCAGCCTGCTGTCCCTTGAGCTTGTTTACTGGCTGCAGCCCCCTCGGCAGTGGCTGTCTGCTCTGCCGCTGGCCCCTGGTAGGATGTGCGGCTGACAGCACTGTGCACCTCACCGTGGCCACCTTTCCACAAGTGCTCAGTGTAGACATGACCTTGGGACTGCAGGCTGGGCACCCCATCCTGAGAAAGACCTAGTTTGGGGCAAAATAGGCCAAAAAGTGAGAGGAGAAGAGAGACTGAGTCAAGGTTCAAATCCTAGCCCCACTGAATGCACCTTGTGAATTCCCAGGCTGCTTAACCTCACTGAGTCTCAGTGGTATCATCTGTACAATGGACAAAATGATGGCATCCACTTTGTAAAATTGCCAGTTGCCATCTGAGTCATCTCTGACTCCTTGGGACCTCACATGTGTCAGAGCAGGACTGTGCTCCGCAGGATTTTCAATAGCTGGTTTGCCAGGAGGTAGATGGCTAGGCCTTTCTTTTGAAGCACCTCTAGGTGGACTTGAACTTCCAGCCTTTTGGTTAGCAAACAAGCCAGAGACTCACATGAAATTACAGTGAGGGTCGAGTCAGCAGTGGCTGGGTGTTATGAATTGAATTCTGTCCCCCAAACATGTGTCAACTAGGCTAGTCCGTGAGTCCAGTACTGTAAGACTGTCCCTCACTTTGTGATTGGATGTGATTTTCCTATGTGTTTTAAATCTCACCTCTATGATGTCAGTGAGGTAGGATGAGAGACAGTTACATTAATGAGACAAGACTCAATCTGCAAGATTAGTTGTACCCTAAGTCAATCTCCTTTGAGATATAAAGATGGAAGTGAGTAGGGAGACAGAGAGACCTCCCACCGCAAAGAAAACAGAGCCAGCAACAGAGCATGGCCTTTGGACCTGATGCCCCTGTGCTCAGAACCTCCTGGACCAAGACAAGGGCCTTCTCCCGGAACTAGCAGAGCGACTCTTCCCCTGGAGCTGGTATCCTGAATTCAGACTTCTAGCCCTCTGAACTGTGAGGGAATAAATTTCTCCTTGTGAAAGGCATCCATCCACTGTGGTATTTCTCATATAGCAGCGCTAGATGGCTGAGACACGGGGTATGAGGGGACTTACACAGGGAATTTGTAGCTGTTGCTGTAATAGTTGTTGTTTTCCTACTTTTTATGCTATTCCAGCTAAGCAGAGCTTTCCACTTCCCTAATGTCTACTGATCGAGGCTGTCGTGCCCTGACTGTCGGCTGGGTGCGCAAGCGTGTGTTTCTGGGGTGGTTAGTAACTCCCGCGCACAGACGACGTAAATGTAAACTCACTGCAGCGTCTCCCCAAGGACAGACTCTTCTACTCCCTCTCCGAGGACCCTGTGGCTTCTCCTGGGGGGCCTAGGCCAGAGGCATACAGCCTGCCCAGCCCTTATCAGGTGATTCTCCTCCCCATCCCCCCTGCAGGCTTGGCCTTCCCTCCCAGTTCCAAGAACCTGGGCCTAAAGCAGTCCCCCACCCTGGCTTACTTCACTCATTTCAAAGAGAGGGAAACTGAGGCTGCGTGTGGCTGTCCCAGAGCAACAGCAAAAGGGCCCAATCTGATGTGAGGTGCCTCAAGTAAAAAGTGCCCCGGCGGCTGGCTTCTGGAAGAGCTGTGTTCTTTGTCCTTGCCTGCTGTCCTAGTCCTCTACTGCTGCGGTAACAGAAATGCCACAAGGGGATGGCTTTAACAAAGTGAAATTTATTTTCTCACAGACAAGCAGGTGCAAAGCCCAAAACCTGGGCATCAGCTCCAGCAGAAGTCTTTCCCTGTTGGTTCTGGAAGAGGGTGCTTCTGGTCAGTCTTCTCCCAGACCGGGCGCTTCTGAGGTACAACAACCTCGAATCAAAGGACTCACTCTCCTCCTAGCACTTCTTTCTCGATGCCATGAGGTCCCCAGCTCTCGGCTTGTTCCCCTGTCCTTTATAGCTCAAAAGGTTGCCTCAGGACACCACATGGTTCTGCACGCTGAGTCCTGGCCTTGAACTGCACCGTCGTCCCTTACCAGCATGACAGAGGCAGGATTACAATTTATAAGAACATCACACAGCTCTGGGAATCACGGCCCAGCCAAATGGCTGCTCACACTTCTAGGGGGACACAATTCAGTCCATGACACCCTCCAGTTCAGTCTCCAATTCAGACTCTGCATGACCCTTGTGGTGTGGTGGGGGCTGACTGCAGGCCAGGAGGGCTGGGACTGGGCAGGGGCTGGCACGTCCGCCACACGCTACGTCCTAGCCCAGCATGCGGCACTGCTGTCACGTGGCCTGACCCAAACTCTCCAACACTGTGTGACCTCGCTAGACTCTGAGCAGCACCACCAACCTAGACACAGGGCACGCTTGTGCCTTCTACCCTTGGGTGTCTGCCCAGACAATCTCCCCCAGCTGGCCAGCTCTGAGCAGCCCTCCGCCTTCCTGAGACATCACTGGAGAGGCATGTGGCTGCTGATGACGGGCAGTCCTGGGGTCTAAGCTCACCTTCCCTGCACTTGGCTCATCATCTGGGTCACTCCTATGGGTGCTTTTCTGATCCTCTCAGTGCAACCCTGAACTCCCAGGGAGCGAGGTTTCAGCTGGGGCTGACACCAGGCCACAGGCGCTGCCAGGCTCCTGGCTTCTTATTACCATGGCAGCCCCCCTGGGTGTGGTCTTCCAGTCTATGAGCTCTGAGAGGTGAGGCACTCAGGCTGAAGTCACTCAGTGCATGGCAGGGCTGGAAGTCAGCTCAGGTCCTGGGCGTTTCTGCTTTCCCCCAGCCCTCCCACGTCATCCCTCCGCAGCAGGGCTAAGAAGGCTCTGCAGCTCGTGGTGTGACCCTGGCACCCACTGCTTCTCCCAGCCCCAGTCTCAAGACATTGGAATGAGGCTTCCAGCAGAAATCTTCCAGGCTTCTGGGGGGGAGCGGTGGGGAGGATGACAGGGGGCTGCTAGTCTGGTGACCTGTGATGCAGGCCGCTGTCTTCGTTACTTCCCTATTCTGCCTTCTCATTAGGCAGCAGCAGGCGGTGGGCGGTGTGCCCACCCGGCTCTGCCCGCTGACGAGAAGGCCTGGCACTGTAATTGCCTGGCGAGCCTCAGACCGGCTCATTAGAGGTAATGAAATCCGGGAGCCACGGCCCTGGAGGGTGGCTGAGTCCCGCAAGGGACATAGACAGGCCGGAATTCTTCAGAAATAAGGAGTACATGGACCCTGCACGGCAGGAGTAGGTGCTGCATCCATTGGCCAGAAGTGTGACCTCCAGGACGTAGGGTACATCTCTGATGAGGGGTCCTGTTCCTGTGCTGTCACCCAAAGCTGCACTGACTTCCCTGAGAGGAGAAGGCTCGCTCCTGCCCCACCTGTGGTGGGCTCCAGTCACCCTTCTCCATCCCCCGCACCCACTGCGCCTTTTAGACCCAATGGCAGCACCCTCTGGACAGGCCCAAGTTCCCTGCTGAACGTTCCAGTGAGTGGGGATGCTGGGCTCTCAGGAGTCTCTCAGGAGCCTCTCGGACACCACAATTCCCTCCTGCCTGTTGCCTTTGCCAAGGTCGTCTTGCCATTTAGATCAGTCTGGTGGAAGAGGCTCCACCACCTATGATGCCACTCATAGCGACCCTATAGGACAGAGTAGACCTGCCCCATAAGATTTCCAAGGGGCTGCTGATGGATTTGAACCAAGAACAGAGCTCTTAACCACTGTGTCACCAGGACAGAGCTAACCAAACACCTTGACCAAGAGGTGGACATTTTTTCATCGCTTTGTAGCAAGAATTTCAGTAAAATAATCACAATGTAAAACATACCATTTTAACCACTTTGAAGTCTGCCATCCAGTGGCATTAAATATACTCATGACGATAGGTAACCATCACCACTCCTAGTCCTAGAAATTGTCTGTCTTCCTGGATGCAAGTCCTGTGCCCATTGGGCAGTAACTGCCATACCCATAACCCCCGACTCCAAGCAACTGGTGTTCTGCTTTCTGTCTCTACAGACTGATCTATTGTGGACATTTCATACAAATGGAGTCACACAATATTTGTCCTTTTGTGTCTAGCTTCTTTCCCTTGGGCTAATTATTTCTGGGTACATCCATGTGGTGGCATGAATCAGAACTTCATTCCTTTTTATGATTGAGTAATATTCCATCATACGAATATGCCACCTTTTGTTTATCTGTTCATCCATTGGTGCAGACTTGGGTTGTTTTCACTTTTTTTCCTTGTACCTACGAACAATGCTGTTTTGAATTTTTGTATACAAGTGTTTTTGTAAATGTGTTCGTTCACTTCACTTAGGTTTGGATTGGATTTGCTGAGTCTCAACACCACATTGAACTTTTTAAGATACTACTAAAATGGTTTTCAGAGTGCCTATGCCATTTTACAACGCCATCAGAAAAATCTGAGGTTCCAATTTCTGTAAGATGCTGTCATCTGCATAATGCAGGTTGTTAACGAATCATCCTCTCCTGATGCCTCATTCTTCTTCGTATAATCCAGCTTCTCAGATTATTTCCTTGGCATACAGATTTAAAAGGTATAGTGAAAGGATACAACACTCGTGCATGCCTTTCCTGACTTGAAACCACGCAGTATCCCCTTGTTCTGTTCACACAACTGCCTCTTGATCCAATACAGAGATTCCTTAAGAGCACAATTAAGTGTTCTGCAATTGCCATTTTCTACAATGTTAGCCATAATTTACTACGATCCACACAGTCGAATACTTTCGCATAGTCAATGAAACACAAGTAAACGTCTTGCTGGTATTTTTTGTTTTCAGCCAAGATCCATCTGTCATCAGCAATGATATCCCTGGTTTCACGTCCTCTTCTGAACCTGACTTGAATTTCTGGCAGTTCTTTGTCAATATATTGTTGTAGTTGCTTTTGAATGATCTTGAGAAGAATTTTACTTGTGTGTGATGTCAACGATATCATTCAGTAATTTCCACATTCAGCTGGATCACCTTTCTTTGGAATGGGCATAGATGTGGATCTCTTCCAGTCAGTTGGCCAGGTCGCTGTCCTCCAAATGTCTTGGCACAGACGGGTGAGTACTTTCAGCACTGCATCTATTTGTTGACATGTTTCAGTTGACATTCCGTCAATTCCAGGAGCCTTGTTTCTCACCTAGGCCTTCAGTGCAGCTTCGACTTCTTCCTTCAGTACCGTTGGTTCCTGATCATACGCTACCTCTTCAAGTGGCTAAACATCGACCAGTTCTTGCTGGTATAATGACTCTGTGTATTCCTTCCATCTTCTTTGGATGCTCTCTAAATCATTTAATAGTTTCTCTGTAGAGTCCTTCGCTATTGTAACTCGAGGCTTGAATTTTTCCTTCATTCTTTCAGCTTGGGAAATGCAGAATGTATTATTCCCTTCTGCTTTTCCATTTCCAGTCTTTACACATGTCCTTATAATACTTTCTTTTGTCTTCTCGAGCTACTCTCTGAAATCTTCTGTTTAGGTCTTTTACTTTGCCGTTCCATCAGGTAGCACTGTTGGGTAGGGAGGGTAACACCATCAGGCAAGGCAACAGCATCAGCTAAGACAGGTAGCAGCATTAGGTAAGGAGGGCAACAGCATCAATTAAGGAGAGAGTGAGCAGCCCCCACTTGTTTATCAGTGAGGCTTGCCTGTTACTGTGATGCAGGAAGCTATGCCACTGGTATTTAGGTACCAGCAGGGTCACCAATGGTAGAAGAGTTTCAGCTGAGCTTCCAGTCTAAGACAGACTAGGAAGAAGGACCTGGCAGTCTACTTCTCAAAGGAATTAGCCAGGGGAAACCTTATGAATAGCAGCTGAACATTGTCAAATATAGTGCCAGAAAGTGAGCCCCACAGGATGGAAGGCACTTGGAAGATGACCAAGGAAGAGGCTGCCTCCTCAAAGTAGAGTCAACCTTAATGATGTAGATGGAGTAAGGCCTCCAGGATCTTCATTTGCTGATGTGGCACGACTCAAAACGGGAAGAAACAGCTGCAAACATCTACTAATAACCAGGACATGGAGTGTATGAAGTATGAATCTGGGAAAACTGGAAATTGTCAAAAATGAAATGGAATGCATAAACATTGACATCCTAGGCATTAGTGAGCTGATATGGACCAGTTTGGGCCATTTTGAATTTGAAAATCATGTGGTCTACTATGCTGGAAACAAAAACTTGAAGGGGAATGGTGTTGCATTCATCATCAAAAAGAACATTTCAAGATCTGTCCTGAAGTACAATGCTGTCAGTGATAGGATAATATTCATACAAGGAAGGCCAGTTAACATGACTATTATTCAAATTTATGCACCAACCACTAAGGCCAAAGGTAAGGAGGTGGAAGATTTTTACCAGCTTCTGCAGTCTGAAATTGATCGAACATGCAATCAGGATGTATTGATAATTACTGGTGATTGGAATGCAAAAGTTGGAAGCAAAGAAGAAGGATCGGTAGTTGGAAAATATGACCTTGGTGATAGAAATAATGCTGGAGATAGAGTGATAGAATTTTGCAAGACTGACAACTTTTTTATTGCAACCTTTTTTATTTTAGCTAACACTAACTGCAACTGTACACATGGACCTCACCAAATGGAATACACAAGAACCAAATTGATTACATCTGCGGGAAAAGATGATGGAAAAGCTCCATATCAACAGTCAGAGCAAGACCAGGTGCTGACTGTTTCACAGATCATCAATTGCTCATATGCAAATTCAAATTGAAACTGAAGAAAATTAGAACAAATGGACTAGAGCCAAAGTATGATCTTGAGTAGTATATCCCTCCTGAGGTTAAAGACCATCTCAAGAACAGATTTGATGTGTTCATCACTAATGACCGAAGACTAGATGAATTGTGAAATGACATCAAAGACATCATCCATGAAGAGAGCAAGAGGTCATTAAAAAAACAGGAAAGAAAGAAAAGATGAAATTGGATGTTAGAAGAGACTCTGAAACTTGCTCTTGAATGTCAAACAGCTAAAGCAAAAGGAAAGAATGGCGAAGTGGGTGTAGGATGGTCTTTCATTGTGACAGACGTTATCTTTTTATTTTTCATGCATTTATTAGCCATCTGCTTGTCTTTGTTGGAGAATTATCTATTTTGATATTGTGCTCATTTAAAAAGAAATAGTATTTTATTGTATTTTCAATGAAGGTTTACATAGTAGTTTAGGTTCCCATTCAACAGTTTCTAAACAAATTGTTTGGTGACATTGGTTACTTTCTTCACAATACAGGAAACATTCTCACTGTTCAGCTGTAAGAATTCTTTATATATGTTGGATACTAGACCCCTATCAGATAAATGGAGTTCATGGCTTGTTCAAATGCTCATACAATTGTCTGCTAATTAAAAGGTTGAAGGTTTGAGTTCACCCTTGGACACCTTGGAAGAAAGGCATGGCAGTCTAAGTTTAAAAAAACAGCCATTGAAAACCCTGTGAAGTACAGTTTCACTGTAACACATGTGGGGTTGCTATGAGTCACAGTCAACTCAATGGTATATATATATTTTTAATCAGACACATGATTTGTAAATACTTTCTCCTATTTTTTTCAGTTTCTCAATAGTATCCTTTGAAGCACAGACTTTTATTTTTACAAAATCTAATTTATGTATTTTTTTATTTTCCTACTTGTGCTTTAGGTGTCATATGTAAAAAACTATTGCCTAGTCCAAGGACATGAAGATTTTACATCTCTATTTTATTCAAAGATTCTATAATTTTAGCACTTAGGTCTTTAGATCTTGTTGCATTTTAGGTTAATTTTTGTTTGTGGTGTGAGCAGCCCAACTTTATTCTTTTGCATGCAGCATCATTTGTTGAAAATACTATCCCCCAGTGAACTGTCCTGGCACCTTTGTTGAAACCAATGGATCCAAAATGTAAAAGTTGATTTCTGAACATTTCATTTCTGTTCTGTTGATCTACCTTTCTATCATTATGCCATTAACATACTCTGGATTGCTAACAGCTTTGGTAGCAAGTTTTGAAACTGAGAAATGTGAATTCTCTGACTTCGTTTTTCTTTTGCAAGATTGTTTTGGCAACACTGGGAATTTACATCTCCATATGGATTTCAGGATCAGCTGGTAAATTTCTGTAAAAAGTCATCTGGGATTTTCACTGAGATTGCATGGGATCTACAGATCAGTTTTCGAGAGTGCTGCCATTTTGACAATAGTTAGTCTTCTGATTCATGAATACAGGATGTTCTTACCTGATTTTGGTATCAGGATAATAAATTCACTTGCCTCAGAGGAAGAGTAGAGAGTGTTTCGTTGTCTTCTGCTTTTTTTGATGAGTTTGAGAAGGATTGATGAATATTCTTCTAAAATTGTTGGTATAATTCCCTAGTGAAGCCATCAGGCCTTGGCTTTTCTTTGCAGACAGTTTTATGTCCCTTTCTCTCCTCTCCTTCTGGCATTCCCATTATCCATATGTTGTACTTAATGGTGTCCCATAAGCCTCCCACAAGGCTCTGTTCATTTTTCTTACTTCTTTCTGTTGCTCATACTGGGTAGTCTCAATTGACCTATCTTCAATTCATTAGTTATTTCTTCTGCCTGCTCTAATCTGTTGTTATTATACTTTTTCAACTCCAGAATTTTTATTTGTTGTTTGTTTATTTCTAACAATTTCTGTATCTTTACTGATATTATCATTCTCATACTTTTCTTTAGTTCTTTAGACATGATTTCTTTTCTTTTTCTTTTTTAACATGTGTCATGGATTGAATTATGTCTCCCCAAAAATATGTGTATCTCTTTGGCTAGGCCATGATTCGCAGTATTATATAATTGTTCACCATTTTGTCATTCGATGGGATTTTCCCAAGCATTGTAAATTCTGTCATTATGATTTCACAAGATGGATTAGTGGGAGTTATATTGAAAGGTTTACAAGATTGTGTAGAGTCTTCAGTCAATCTCCTTTGAGATATAAAAGAGAGAGAGATATGAGCAGAGACACACAAGGACCTCATACCACCAAGACAGCAGTGCTGGGAGCAGAGCGCATCCTTTGGACCTGAGGTTCCTGCACTGAGATGCTCCCAAACTGAGGGAAGATTGATGATGAGGATCTTCCAGAGCCAACGGAGAGAGAAAAGCCTCACATGGAGTTGGCACCCTAAATTTGGACTCATAGCTTACCAGACTGAGAGAATAAACTTCTGTTTGTTAAAGCCATCCACCCCTGGTATTTCTGCTTTAGCAACACTAGATAACTAAGACAACATGCTTATAATAACTGACTTCTCTGGGACAATTTCTATTGATTCCTTTAGTATTTTTGTTGAGTTTTTTTTTTTTTGCATGCTGTAATTTTTTCTGTTGAAAAGTAGACATTCTATGTGATATAGTGTGGTAACTTAATCAGATTCTTCCCTTCCCATGGTTTGTTTTGTTGTTTACTTCTGTAGTGACTTTTGTGATCTAATCCTATAAAATCCATGCTGTTATTGTTGTTAGGTGCCATCGAATCAGTTGCATCTCATAGCGACCCGGTGCACAACATAATGAAACTCCGCCCAGTCTTGTGCCCTGTCTACAGTCATTTTTATGCTTAACCACATTGTTGCGGCTACTGTGGCAATCCATCTCTTCAAGGGTCTTCTTTTTGCTGACAGTCTGCTCTACCAAGCACAATGTCCTTCTCCAGGGACTGATCCTTCCTGACAACATGCCAAAGTATGTAAAATGCAGTCTTGCCATCTTTGCTTCCAAGGAGCGCTCTGGTTGTACTTCTTCCAGAACAGATCTGTTTGTTGTTTTGGTGATCCATGGTACATTCAGCATTCTTTCCCAACACCATAATTCAAAAACATCAATTCTTCGTCTGCTTCTTTGTTAATTGTCCAGCTTTTGAATGCATATTATGTGACTGAAAATACCATGGCTTGGGTCAGGTGTACCTTAGTTTTCAAGGTGACATCTTTACTTTACAATACTTCAATACAAAGAGGTCCTTTGCAGCAGTTTTTCCCAATGCAATGTGTCTTTTGATTTCTTGAGTGCTGTTTCCACGGGCATTGATTGTGGACTCAAGTAAAATGAAATCCTTGACAACCTCAATCCTTTCTCCATTTATGGGAATGTTGCTTACTTGTCCAGTTGTGAGGATTTTTGTTTTTTTAATGTTGAGGTGCAATCTATACTGAAGATTGTGGTCCTTGATCTTTATCAGTGTTTCAAATCTTCTTCACTTCCAGCGAGTAAGATGGTGTCATCTGTGTAATGCAAGTTGTTAATGAGTTGTCCTCCAATCCGGATATCTTGTTCTTCTTCATATTACCCCGCTTCTTGTATTATGTGCTTGGCACACAGATTAAAAACCTATGGTGAAAGGATGCAATCCTGACACACACCTTCCCTGACTTTAAACTATGCAGCATGCCCTCATTTGTTTCACACAACTGCCTCTTGATCCATGTGCAGATTCCTTAAGAATACAATTAAGTGTTCTGGAATGCCTGTTCTCCACAAGGTTAGCCATAATTTGTTATGATCCACACAGTTGAATGCTTTTACATAGTCAATGACACACAAGTAAGCATCTTTCTGGTATTCTTTGCTTTCAACCAAGATCGGTTTGACATCAGTAGTGATATCCCTGATTCCATATCCTCTCTGAATCTAGTTTGCGTTTATGGCAGTTTCTTGTCAATATACTGTTACAGTACCTTTTGAATGATCTTGAGCTGAATTTTACTTGCATGTGATATTAACAGTATTGTTCGGTAATTTCCACGCTTGGTTGGATCACCTTTCTTTGGAGTGGGCACAAATACGGATCTCTTCACATCAGCTGTCCTCCAAATTCCTTGGCATAGATGAGTGAGCGCTTCCAGAGCTGCATCTGTTTGTTGAAATATTTCAATTGATATTCCATTGGTTCCCGGAGCCTTGTTTTTTGCCAATGCCTTCAATGCAGTTTTGGCTTCTTCCTTAAGTACCATGGGTTCCTGCTCATGTGCTACCTCTTCAAATGGCTAAACATTGGCCAGTTCTTGCTGGTATAATGACTCTGTGTATTCCTTCCATCTTCTTTTAATGCTCCCTAAGTCATGTAATAGTTCCCCTGCAGAATCCTTCACTATTGCAGCTTGAGGCTTGAATTTTTTCTTGAGTTCTTTCAGCTTGAGACATGCAAAACATGTTCTTCCCTTCCAGTTTTCCATTTCTGCCTCTTTGCACAATCATTACAATATTTTGTCTTCTCAAGATTCTCTTTGAAACCTTCTGTTTAGGTCTTTTATTTAGCCATTCCTTCCTTTTTCCTTAGCTGCTTGACATTCAAGAGCAAGTTTCAGAGTCTCTTCTGACATCCAGTTTAGTCTTTTCTTTCTTTCCTGTCTTTTTAATGACCTCTTGCTCTCTTCACAGGTAATGTCTTTGATGTCATTCCACAATTTGTATGGTCTTTGGTCTTTAGCAATTAACACATCAAATCTGTTCTTTAGATAGTCTTTAAACTCAGGAGTGATATACTCAAGGTCATACTTCGGCTTTCGTGGACTTGTTCTAATTTTCTTCAGTTTCAAATCTGTATTCCAATGACAAATTCTTTGCCATTTACCACCACTAAGTCTTTACTCAGTTAGCTTTGTGATTAGTTAGTGATTAGGCAGTGATCTTCATAAGTGTTGGACGCTAATAAATAGCCCAGCATTTGTTGAGAGGCTGTGTGTGTGTATGTATCTGTCTGTCTGTATATTGTAGAATACCTTTAATAGTCAGCCAGTTGATAACATGGCCTAAACCTTCACTTCCGCCTTGTATAGAACCTCAAGGTCAGCTGAGGTGAGAGCTTAGTCCTTCTCAGGTCTTTCCTGAGTTTATGAATATCTCTGGGCATGTACACAGCCCTACATATATGCAGGGTCTTCTTGATCCCAGGAATGTATTAGAGGATTTAATGATTTGTGATGAACTACAAACCTAAAAGTTGGCAGTTCCAACCCATCAGCAGTACTGAGGAAGACAGGCCTGGTGATGTGCTTCTCTGTAGACTACAGCCAAGAAAACTCTTTGAAACATTTTACTCCGTAACACATGGAGTCTCCATGAGTCAGAATAGGCTCTATAGCAGCTAATAAAAGCTACCTGAATGCCTAGGGTTGTCATGAGTGGGATCTGACTCGGTGGCACTTGGCTTTGGCTTGGCTGAATGTCTAATTTTCCAGCTCTTCCTTTTAAGTTTTTTGTGACATAGTGGTTAAGAGTTTGGCTGCTAATCAAAAGGTCTACACCAGACCCTCTTTAAAAACTCTGTGGTGTGGGACAATTATACCCTGTCCTATAGTGTCACTATGAGTTGGAATCCACTCCACAACAATGGTTTTTTTTATTGTTCTCTCCAGATGTTATCCACTGCCTCAGGCAGCAACGAATTTAAACAGTTACAGCTAAATATTTTTGACAAGTGCCCCAGGGAAAAGACTTTCACATGGAATGCTCTAAGTCAAGTCAAACAGAGATGGCCTTGCAAGTGGGATCTTTCAGTGAGCCACTAGAAAGGTGAAATGATGACAATTCTCTACTAATAAGTTGACAGGAAGGAGCTCCAACTTGCTTTCTTTTTCCATTAGCTGCCAGGTTGCAAATTTTCACTATGACTAGAAACCCTGGTGGTGTGGTAGTTAAGTGCTACAGCTGCTAAGCAGAAGGTTGGCTGTTCAAATCCTCCAGGTGCTCCTTGGAAACTCTATAGGGGAGTTCTATTCTGTCTATAAGGTCACTATGAGTTGGAATCAACTCAATGACAGTGGATATGGTTTGGTTTTGATAAATTGCTGGTTTGCAGGACTAGGAAAGAGCTAGAGAGAGAGAGATGACAGCAGGGTAAGTGAACACGCTTGCTGGTTTTGTCAAGTTTCAGCCCTCTCTCTTGGAAGAAATGCTGTCAGCATTTCTGCTACCTTTGGTCAGTTCCCGGAGTTCTGAAAAAGCCGATTCTGACCGTTTCCTTCCAGTTTTCTTGACGCTGTTGTGGAGGAGACAGTCCTCACAGACCCTTGCTCTGTCGTTTGCTCTAGCAGCGCCCTGCTTGCCTCCACAGGAGTCCCTTCCTGTGTCCTGAGGAAGAGGCCTGAGGGAAGCCTGAGGCAAAAGGCTGCTACATGGCCTTGGGCAACTGTCGGAGCGCCATCTCCCAGCCTGGCTTTCCATACTTTAGAGAGCGATGTTCACACGGCTGATCTCAGAGGGTCTTCTTGTCTCTGTGTTTTGCCTGGAGGCATCTGGAAATCAGAGGGTGACTCTTTTTGTTCTCAGTACCCCTGGTAGCAGCAGCTTTCAACTTTCTTTTCCACAGCTCATTGAGAAAGCATGACCCAGCAGGTGCACCCACGCAGACACATCTAGTCACATGTGCTACATGGGGCAGATGTGCCATCAAACAATAGCTTATTGCTGCAGAGATGCACTCTGAGTTTTTATTCTGTTTTATTTCTTTTATAAAGATGTTGATCATGATCCACCAAAATGGCTCCCTGACCTTAGCCCCAAAGAGACTTCGTTCAGGCGCTGGGTGTCCCGAGCTGATGAGAGAATGCACACCCCACAGGAAAGCAAGTGGACACAGATGGACCTGAACTCACACTGTGGCCATAAAGGTTCCGTCTGTGACAGGGTTTCACAATGGTGTGGTGGCAGCACCTGACCTCGTCTTTTAACTTCACAAGGTCAAGGAGCAAGAATCATTACCAACCTCCACCCCCTAAAGCTGAGTCCCGTGAAGAGGTCAGACACGCCTCTTCTTTTCAATCTTTTGACTGATTGTGACACCACCTGTCCCTCCCAAGGCACTCGCTACTTCCCTGCTGGGTTGGATGATTTGTTGCAATGGCCACAAGGAACTCACAGACAATGCTCATAGCCATGGGGTTTGTTAGGGAAGTGACAGCTTCCGATTCATCAACAGGCATGACTCAGGACACAGCTCTTCCATCAAGACAGGCTCTTCTCAGCCTTACCTACAGTTAGGTGTCTCTCTGGCCCTCAACCCCTTGGCATCTTGGCCTAGCCTGTGTCCTGCTTGGGCAATGGTTTCAAAGCTCTTTGGTTCTACCAATAAATGTTTGGAGGCACCCAGCTCTGCTATGGTTCCCGGTGTTTCTCTGCAGCTGCTTCTTACCACCTTACAGTGTCTTGGGTGTTTACAATTCTCTCTTCCTACCTCCTGGATCTAGAAAGTTCTCAGTGCAGGAATCCTGGGTTCAAAGAATGCACTCCACTCCTAGCTCTTCCTTCCTGGTGGTAGCAAGGTCCCTTTTTTCTGCCTCTGAGATGACTTATGTTACATCTAGTCAAATGGTAAATCTGATCAATTCCTTCTTCAGGGTTCCATATACCTTATTTGTGTAGTTCCACCCCTGCAAGGGTACAATGTGCCATGTGCTTTATTTGTGCTATGAGTAATCTTTCCAGTCTCCTTAGTGGGCCACAGCATCTTATTTGCTAATCCCACTCAATATTTTGTTGTCTTTGAATTGTGGTGTTGGTGAAGAATATTGAATACACCATGGACTGTCAAAAGCATGAGTAAATTTGTTTTGGAAGACCTACCACCAGAATGTTCCTTAGAAGCAAGGATGGTGAGACTGTAGCTCACTTACTTTGGACATGTCATGAGGAAAGGTCAGTCCCTGGAGAAGGACACCATTCTTGGTGAAGTGGAAGGTCAGTGAAAAGGAGGAAGACTCTCAGTGAGATGGACTGTCATGGCGGCTCCAACAACAGGCTCACGCGTAGCATCGACTATGAGTATGACACAAGACCAGGCAGTCTGTGTTCTGTTACGCGTAAGGGTCTCTGAAAGTTCGAATCAACTCAGTGGTGCCTAACAACAACAAGACAATTTTTTGGTGGGAGTTACAAGATCATGGTTAGAAAGATGATATAAAAGCAATCCACCTTACCACAGAGAATATCATTAAAAACAAGGAGTTGTTTTGAAAAGGTATTGTTCTTTGGGGGCCAAACAGAGTAAAAGCTTGGAGTGTAAGGAGATAAGCTCCACTAGCACCCCTGGGAGCTGGGAGCTGGGAGGGCAGAGAAATGGACTCTTTGCAAAGGGCTCTTTTGGGGAAGGGGTAGACCTAAGGTGCAAGCTGCGTGTCCTGCCTTCCTCCAATCAGTCGTAAGTATATAGACATTCCCATCATATCTCAGCCTGAGTCACTGAAGAATTCTTCCACACATTCAGCAAAGCCCTCACGATGCAGTAGCCAGTGGAAGACACGTGGAGAAGACGACTTCTCATTCCTCCAAGATTGTCCATGTGGGAACCATTCTTTTACGTTTTATCTTACACTCACATGCACCTTTGTGTATTGAAAGGTCCACTTCGGCACAGATGATTTGCAGTCAGCCAGCAACCCAAGGAAACCCTGGTGGAGTAGCGGTTAAGAGCTACAACTGCTAACCAAAAGGTCAGCAGTTCCGATCCACCAGGTCCTCCTCAGAAACCCTATGTGGCAGTTCTACTCTGTCCTATAACGTCGCTACAAGTCAAGGGATTTGGTTTGGTTTTTACCTGCCTAAAGGTTAGCAACTTGAACCCACTCAGAAACATTACAGAAGAAAGGCCTAATAATCTGCTTCTCTAGAGATTACAGCCAAGGAAACGGTCTGGAGCAGTCCCACTCTGTAATACACGAGGTCCCCATGAGTTGCAATTGAACAATGGCAACAGGTTTCATTTTACAGCTTTGGTTTGTACGTTACATAGACAGCTGGGAGGTGGAGTAAAGAGCAGGGGCAGATGTTGTTGACGCCATTGCCATTTGCCAGGGGCAAAGACTTGGTGAGGGATGACACAGCTTGGAAATGTCAAGCTCATCTCTCAAAATACTAACTCTTCACACTCAGTACTACTTCGGTCCCCCTGAGAGATAGTACACATATTCATATTAACAAAGGCAACCATAGCTGCTGTTATTAGTGAGCAGTATATGCCATGCAACAAAATAAATACAGGCATTACTTCACCGAGCCTTCACAACCCTGTGAAGTGAGGTGTATAACATTCATACTGCAGATGTGGAACCAGGGGCACAGAGCTAAAGCGTCTTGACCAAAGCTGCCATTTTTGTTTCCAGAGCAGCGCTGAGGGAAGAGCTTCTAGGTGACTAGGAGAGCAGGGCTTCCAGGAATGAAGGAAGGGCGTCCCGGAAGGAAGCAGGAAGCAGGACAAACACAGCTCCGGCACTCACACACACCTCACACTACACCACACACTCACACACACGCTCATGCACCTATATATGCACTGCAAACATTCCCACATGCAAACACGTATGCACTCATAACACACTCACATACAAACACAGCCCAGTTACATACATACACAGACACATTTATACAACCATATGCCCAGAAACATACATATTCACACATAGACCCATACATACACTTACCTCACATACACAGCATACGTGCACACACATTTACACACTGCATATAGTCATACACACTATACACTTCCATACTGACACACACTCATGTATATATCATTTACTCAATCATACACCACACAGATGCACACACAGTTCACATGCTTATCCTCACATATCCCACACACACCACACATGTGACCCACACATACGCAAACCATACACATGTGCACACCACACTTAATGATGGGCAGACATAAATTCAAACTCACTAAACCACATATCATACTCCCAAAGACAAGCGCACACACATACCTTGCCACCCCCAAGCCCCTGCACACACATGTTCCATCACGGAGGCCCCATGGAATGACTTATGAGCATACACAGTCTTTAGGCCTTTGGATACTGTTTCTGGATGAATACCATTCCCAGTGGAATCCAGACCCTACCCTAGAGAAAGATGTATTTGTTTTCCTTTCTAGATTTCTAGACAGAGCGTGTTGATTTTTAACGTGTCACAAGTAATTTACTGAAGAGATCTTGTTGAAAGTACAGTGAAAGAGAAGGCAAGCCTTTAGGCTTCGTATTGTTGGAAACTGATGGCCCCTCAGCTACGTGTGGCTTGTCCCCTGTGATGAAGTCCCCAGACCAGGGTTCCAGCAATTCTGTAGTTAAGATGGGGAGGGGTCTTCTGGGAAACCCTGACCCCCACATCTCTGAGCAAAGCTGAGAAGTCAGTGATGGTGCTCAAGCCCAAGAATGTCATTTAAAAACTCTGGTGGCACAGTGGTTAAGTGCTGTAGCTGCTAACCGAAAGATCACAGTTCAAATCTACCTGGTACTCTCTAGGAACTTTATGGGGCAGTTCTACTCTGATCTATAGGGTCACTGTGAGTCAGTATAGACTTGATGGCAGTGGGTTTGGTTTTGGTTTTTGAGGTCCCTCACTGATCTCAGATCAATATCACTTGGATTGAAAACACAATCCAAGAAGCAGCTAAGAAAATCCGTAATAAAATGCTTGTTTCAGCTTCTTAAGTCTGAGGGATGATGACATCACTTCTTCAAAAAATTTTTCATTGACAATAGCAGAATCGAGTAGAAGTTTCCATGATCTCCATGGGGATTCAGCATTCCAAAGGAAGAACTAAGTCTGTGAGATAGCCGCTGCTCACAGTCACAACCCGGCTCCATTGCACACAAGCTGGGAGGCTCAGCTCATCCAACAACATGTGGAAGGAAGATGCTACACCTACCTGGTGGCATCATCCTCTAACTAAAGGGCAGCAGGTCCAGCAGCTGTGCGTGAGACAAGAGACAGAGCAAGTCAGAACATCAACAAGGCCACGTCACAGAATGCAGTAGGAGTAGAGGGGGACGCTGGGCCAGTCAGCCGGGCCAGTCAGCTGATCATTGCCAGCCCCAGATGTCCACACAGAGGAGACAGTGGAGGCAGAATGGAAGAGGACCTGCTCTGAGGAAAGACTGTGTTTAATCCTTCAACAGAGTGTAACTGCGAGGAAGAGAATATACTCCCCGCTTGGGGCCTAAGGAAACTGCAGCTCAGTTAAATGAACAGAAGTGGAAGATGGTTAAGCTTTGTTGTTGAATAAAGGGGAGAAAGGCAGCCACCTCCCTGCTCGCCCCGCCTTCCGTTGGCCCCTTAAGATAACAACAGGCGGGATAAGAGGCTGCCTTAGTCTCCTCGTGCCTGCTGCAACACAAACACCGCAGGGGAACGGCTTCAAAGAACATCTTTCTTTCCTCAAAGTTCTGGAAGCTAAAGTCCAGACTGGGGTCTCCATCCTGTCAAGTCTTTCCTTGGGGGTAGCACCAGGAGTTCCTTGGTTCTGGCAATTGTCACTTCTGTGGCATCTGTCTTCCTCAGTGTATGCTGATTTCAGTGTCTAATTCGCTTTTTGTATAACTGAGAAGCATTAGCTGTAGGAGCCATCCTACGCTGAGCGGCCTCGTTGACACGAGGAAAGCCCGGTCACCAAAGAGGATCGCAATTGTGTGTATAAACCAAAAAAAAAGACAAGCACATGAAAAACAAATCTCTTGCCATTGATTCAGACACATAGCAACCCCAAAGGGCAGAACAGACCTGCCCCACAGAGTGTCCAAAGAGTACCTGCTAGACTGAAACTGCTGACTCTTTTGGTTTGAACTGTTTTTGACAAGTAATCCACTCTCCTTTTTACCTTGTTCCACTGTGCAGATACCAAGCTTTTGATCTGGCCCCTTTTAAGATTTTCTCTTTATCCCTGGTTTGAAGCCATTTGATGATGTGCTTTGGTGTGGTTTCCTTTGTGTTGTCTGGGCTTGGGGCTTGTTAACCTTATCAAACCTGTAGGTTTACAGTTTCCATAAAATGTGTATATTTTTTCAAATATTTTTCTGTGCCCCACTCTCCCCAGCCCCCACCCTGTTTTATGGACTCACCGACATTAGCTTGCTGGAAGTTACCATATAGCTCACTGATGCTCTGGTCATGGTTTTCAGTCTTTTTCTCTCTATTAGAAGGAAACTCATTAACAATCGACGTTACATAGGTGACATAATATTGCTTGCTGAAAGTGAAGAGGACTCAAATCACTTACTGATGAAGATCAAAGACCAAGCCTTTTTGTATAGAATACACCTCAACTTTTAAAAATAAATAATAGATGCATAGAACCATAAAGTGCATCCAATATAGTCACTGTACATTGCCAAGTCCAATCCATTCGTGTCCAAAGAGTGGACCTTCGTTATGATATATGGGCAAGGGCAGCATCAGGGCCAGGGACCATGCTCCTGGGGGAACCCTGAAGCTGCTAGACCATCAATTGTGGTCTTTTGGTGGAGATCTCAGGGTGCACTCCTTTTTATTCTTGTGTTGCTGGTGAGACTCAACTTAGTGAGTTCTATCACGGCTATCACTGGTGGTGGCTGGGCACCGTTTGGTTCTTTGGGCATTCACAGCAAAATAAATAAATAAAATTTCTCACAACTGGACAAGTAAGTAGCGACAAACAGAGAAAAGAATGAAGTTGTCAAGAATTTCTTTTCACCTGAATTCACAATCAACACCCATGGAAGCAGCAGTCAAGAAATCAACAAACACATTGCATAGGGAAAAACTGCTGCAAAAGACCTCTTCAAAGTGTTGAAAAGCAAAGACGTCACCTAAAAGACTAAAATGTTCTTCATCTAAGCCGTGGTGATGTTTTCAATTTCATCACATACATGGAAAAGCTGGATGATGAATAAGGAAGCCTGAAGAGTTGATGCCTTTGAATTACTGTGTTGGAGAAGAATATTGGATGTACCATGGACCACCAAAAGAACAAACAGATCTATTCTGGAAGGAGTACAACCAGACTGCTTCTTGGAAGCAAGGATGGTGAGACTGCATCTTAGATACCTTGGACATGCTGTCGGGAGGGCTCAGTCCCTGGAGAAGGACATCGTGCTTGGTAGGGTGCAGGGTCAGTGAGAAAGAGGAAGACCCTCAGTGAGACGGGTTGACACAGTGGCTGCAATGGTGGGCTCAAACACAGCAGCAACTGTGGCGATGGCACAGGACCAGGTGGGGTCTCCTTCTGTGGCACGTGGGGTCACTGTGAGTCAGAACCAATACGAAGGCACCTAACAACAACAACATCTCATTTGGGATATATGTTATTGGTATTTCTTCAGCTTAATTAATCTTTCTTTCCACAATATTTGATCATCTGTTACTCTCATCCAGTGGGCTTTTAATCTCAGATATTGTGTTTTTCAATCACTTGACGTTTGCTTCAAGTCTTCATATATAAATATAATTTATGTATCTTTCATGCCCCTTCTTAGCACACTGTATCTTTCCTTTAACCTTTTCAACAGAGAATAGAGTTATAATGGCTGTATTTATGTCATGTCTACAAATTCTGTCATCTCTATTTCTGGATCAGTTTGGGTTGATTATATTTTCTGTTCATTATGGGTTCTATTTACCTGTTTTTTCGAATGCCTGGGTAGTTTTTACTGAAAATTCTTCCTCGTTAGGTCCTGGAAATGTTTATATTCCTATAAATAGTCTTGAGCTATGTTCTCAGACATAGTTAAGAGGCTTGAAAGCAGTTTAATTTTTTTCAAGACTTGGTTTTGTACTTCACTAGGTAGGTCCACAATGTCACTTAGTCTGGAGATAAGTGTGCCCCACAACAAGGCAGTAGGGGTCTGAGCAGTCCAATGGTTAGGCACCATTGTCTGCTAACCTAAAGACAGTGATTCAGACCACCCAGCAACTCCGCTGGAGGAAGACTCGGCAGTCTACTTCCCTGAAGATCACAACTGAGAAAACTATGGGCAGTTCTATGGTGTCACATGGTGTCATTATAGGTGTCACATGGTGTCATTATAAGTCCAAATGGACTCCATGGCAGCTGACAGCAGGGAAAAGGAAGACAGTGCTCTCGTGAGTAGCCTACCCAACCTCCTGTGAGTTAGGGGGTTTCCTGTCCGGCTGGTGGGAACAGGGATGGACCCAGCCCTGGGGAAGCAAGTGTGCTCTGTCCTCTAACTCTTTCAAGGCTTCTTCCTAGCCTTGGGTGTCTGCTCACTGTTATGGATTGAATTGTGTCCCCCCAAAAATATGTGTAGCCATGTGGCTGGGCCATGATTGTTCTCCATTTTGTGGTTTTCCTGTGCTGTTTGTTAAAGCATTACGGTGGGGCTGTAAATCCCTTAAAAGGTCACCTCCCTGCTCCACTGTAAAGGGAGTTTCCCAGGAGTATGGCTTGGCCCACCCTTAATCCTTTCATCCTGCAAGAGATAAAAGGAAAGGGAAGCAACCACAGAATCGGGAACCTCACACCATCAAGAAAGCAGCACTGGGTCCTACAGACCTGAGGTTCCTGTGCCAAGAAGCTCCCTGGACAAAGACTGATGCAGTACCGGCCTTCCTCCAGACCAACAAGGGGGAAAGCCTTCCCCTGGAGCAGACATCCTGAATTTGGACTTGTAGCCTACCAAACTGTGTAAGAATAAACTTACCTTTCTCAGAGCCATCCACTCTGCGGTGTTTCTGTTAGAGCAACCCTAGCTGACTAAAACACTCACATACGCGCTGACTGGTGCTCCCCTTAGCACTTGTGGAGACAGTCTGCACGTCCCCTGAGCTGCCTGCATGTGCTTCTGTCTCCCGTCTGAGTTCCACTCTGGGAGTCCAGCTACTGACCCTGCTCACACTCCCAGTTCATCTTCTCACTTCACAAAGACCGCCGGGCTCCACCTCAGTGTCCCTCCCTGTGCTGTGGCCTGCCAACCTTCTCCAGACAGGAAAGTGGAGCAGCCGCAGGTGTCCCACTTCTCGGGAATTACTGTCGTGAGACCCCTGAAAGCCTATGTTTTAAGAGCCACTGGTGCATAGGTTTTGTCCGCTTGTTTAGTTCCTTCCAGGAGGGTGAGTCTCTTCTCTTTGCCTTCACCTTGACCAGAGGTAAAAGGTCACCAGACATGTACGGAATGTCAGATTACACTATGTGCCAAACATGAGCAAGTGCCAGGCAGTCTTCTACGTATTTGGGTTGCAGAGGAGAACAAAATTAATGTCTCAGCGCTCAGGGGCAGAGAACAAGGACACCAGATAGTCTGAACCAGAAAATTTAAGTCATTATAAATAAAAAAGAAGATACATGTAAGACAGCAGTGCATTCTGTATAGTATGTTGGAAGGTGGTAAAAGCTATGGGAAGCAGACAAAATAGGGCTGGCTAAGGGACTGGGGTGCTTAAATAGGGCAGCCAGGTGGGCGAACTGAAGAGAGGAGGTTTCTGCTTCCACCAGCTTCCCTGCCCCAACCCAAACCCGAGCATGCTGAAGTTTTTAGAACCACTAAGAACAGAGCCCTGGTGACAACATGGTTCAGAGCCCAACAGCTAGCCCACAGGTTGGTGGTTTGAATTCACCAGCCTCTCTTTGGGACCCCGTGGGACTGTTCTCTTTTGTTCTGCAGGGTCTGTATGAGTTGGAATGGACTTGATGGTGACCAGTTTGGTTTTTTGTTGATTGGTTTATTTAAGAACTCAGAACAACTTCCCTCCAGACACCAAGCCTTGATTCCTGAGCCCATCCCACAGCTTCAGAAGAGCTGCATGCTGACCCCTAGGCCGGGTGGGGCACCAGAAGGAAAAAGTGGTGAGTCGGGCTGCTTGGGTGGCAGGCGGGCCCCTAGTGCCATCCGGGGGGTGACTGATTGGTTATACATGCTCTCTGAGTTTAGAAATGTTTATTCTACAAGATCCAGGAATCAAAGGCAACATGAGAATGCCTCTCTCCTGGTGAGTGTCTGGCCCCATCAGGCTGTTCTGCCATCTAGATGGAGGGTCAGGCCTGCCAGAGTCTGTGTTTTCCAGAAACTCACAGTTTCCATAGCTGATCTCATGAGAAGGCCTGTGCCCCAGATAACTGGTGCTTTCCACCCGGAAATGACCTTCTCCCTGCGGTGGCACTGTGTCGGGGTGTCCTCTCAGTTACTGCCCAGGCCTGCACCACAGAAGCGAAGGGCCTTGCTTCTGGGTGTTCTGGTCCCAGTCCACCTTCCCTGCTACCCTAGGCACCTAAGGGGCGGTGACTCCAATTCCTGTCAGCTCAGAGCAACCCACACAGCCACGTGGACATGCCCCGCCCACACTCACTGGCCTCCTTCAGGTCAGTGGCTTCACGTCAGTGGCCTCCAGACACCTCCCCAGCCCTGTGTTCTACAGGGCATGGCCCAACACCCCGTTTTGTCCTCAGGCCTGTGACCCGCCCTGAGCTGGGCCTCTTAGGTCTGGAAATGACATACATGACAGGCCTAGGCCCCTGGACTGGACGACTCAGAAGGCTGGTCCTTCTCGGGGCCCCTAGGCCATGGAGGCAGAGAAATTCACAAAGATGGTTTCAACCCCAACATCTTGAGATGTCTTCCAGCTTTCCCACTCTCTCATCACCACGGAAACTTAGCATTACAAGAGGCTGGGAGAATCACAGGACTAGAGGCCAGGGCACCATGAAGCAAAGGACCTCCAACAAGAATCTGGCTAGGCTGTTCATAATTTGGGTATTTGGGCCCTACACCTTGTATTTCTTCTAAATGTTTCAGCTTTGTAGTTGCTCAAGAAAAGTTCCCTAAAATTTGTATAGAACTCTCTTAAAACTTTTACAAAGCACTAGTCTCCTCTTTTACCCCAACCCGCAAATCCTGAAAGAGGCAAAAACTAAATGCCGGTCACTTAAACTCAGGAGGTAAGAGGGGTCCTTAAAGGCACACCCAGATCCCAGGGGTGGTCACCGTCTCTTGTGTCCAGCTGCTCCCAGCTCTGAGGCCTGTCCACTGGTCTGGCCTCTCTGGCGTCACCCCAAGCCCTCCAGTGCTGGAGTATCGGGAGCCATGGGTGAGCCCCCAGGCCCCGACATACAGGAAGCTTGTAGGGCTGAAAAAGCCCGCGCGCGCCAAGTTTGAAAAAGCCCGCGCCCGCGAAATTCAAAAGGCCCGTGCGCGCGAAAAACTTCCTGCCTGATGTCACTGCCTTAGTCATATGTATATCCAATCCCCAGCCGACAACTACCTCACTCCAAATGTCACTACATCCCTACGTCACTTGATCCCTCCCTCTATTCCCGCTGCTATATATATACCTCATTATAACAATAAAACCTTGAGGCTTGATCAGAATTTTGTCTTGCCTCCATTTCTCCGCGTCTCTTGCTCCACTTTCACAGGCTCCCCCTCGTCCCTTCGTTGATTTGTCCCGCGGGCCGGGGCACTGGAGAGTTGCCCCCAGCTCTACTTCTCCAAGCACTACCTCTTGGACCCTCCTGGGCAGTTTCTGGGGCTTAGGGGGGGCAGGCCCTCCCCTCCCAGGCTGTGCTCTTCACTTCAATGGCTTTATCTAAGCAGATCAACCAACGAGTGTGAAGAAGAGGATTGTATTTTGCCCTCCCTGCAGGAAATCACAGATACTCTGCTCCAGGGAAAAAACCAGGACACCAAGATGCTTCAGAAGCCCAGGTTTGCCCCATTGAGGGTGCACCTCCCAACCAGCGAGCTCCTCACTCTGCAGGTGACTCTCTTACACACACACTCGGGTTTGGCTTTCCTGCCAGGATGCCTCGGCAGAGCCAGACAGCGGAGAGGCTGTAGTGTTTGACAATCACAGGCTGTGTGTACCTCCCAGTCCCACTCCTTATAGTGCAGCCTGTAGGGACACCCTCACTGCCATACACCCTACCTCTCCCCTGCCTCAGTTTCCTTATTTGCAGAATTGCTCATAAGGCAATTGTGTGTGGTCAAAATAAAGTGTGTAGAAGGTCTCATTGGTTTGTGATGGGAATATGATGTATTAACATGGGAATGTCTCCCAGCACCCCCTGCCTCCATGCCATCACCCCGTGGGACAAAGAGACTACTGACCCGGCTGGCTTTCTTTGCCCTTTCCTTTTCCCCCCAAGGAGAACTGCTACTTGGCAGCTGGGTTTGGGGCTTTTTTATGATGCAGATTTGGGATAGAGGGTACAAAGAGAGAGGTGTCCAGAGGGAGCTAGAAGGGGGCAGGATTCCTACTGGCTGGGCAAGTTCCAGGGCACCCCTTTGTGGTAGAGAAATACCGAGAATGGACAGAGCAGGAAGGAGATAAAAAAGGAGCCAGAGAGGCCAAGTCCAGCTACATAATGAAGAGCCAGGAAAGGGGGGGCCACCCAGAAGAGGGAGCCAGTGTGACGAGGCAAGGAGGGCTTTCTGCAAGGATTACTCTAGGGGACGGGCCGCAGAGCAGCTGAAAGAGCAGAAAAAGTGGGATAAGGGACAGAAGGGTTTTAGAAGTATTGCTGGGTCGTGAGATGCAGCTCCTAAAATTTTGCCTTCAGAAGATGCTGGTGAAGATGAAGATGTACACTTAGTCTACCATGAAGGGTATACTTAGATTACTCAGCCGCCACCTGCCTGTTTTTGTGTTTGCTCATCAAGCATGCAACAGGTCCCAAATAAGAGGTGGTGGCTACTAATCAAAAACCAGTTGTCATCATGTCGATTCTAACGCTTGACATCTCCATGTGTTTCAGAGTAGAACTGTGTTCCGTGGGGGTTTGTTTTCTTATTGTAGCACAAGTATGTGCAGCAAAACATTGGCCAATTCAACTGTTTCTACATGTGCAGTTCAATAACACTGATCACACTCTTCGTATCTTACAGTCCTCGTTGCTCCACACCTTTCACCTTTCGGAGGTAGCTTGGCACACCTTTCATCCGAGGCCCTTCTGGGTGGATTCAAACCACCAGCCCTTTAATAAACAGCCAAGAGTTTAAACACTTTCCCCTCCACGGGACTCATTGTAGTATAGGGAGTGGTGGCTACAGAGACATGGAATACGCATGCTCAGAGAGAGGTGGGAAGCCAGAGACACGGCCACACAGTGTGTGATGGGTGTCGCATCAGGGCAAGCATGGGGGCTCAGGGAGAGGTGGCTGCAAAGTCGCAGAGGCAAGAGAAGGCACTGCAGAAGAGGTGCCTAGCTGAGTGGTGAAGAGCCAGGGCCTGTCGCTCTCTGGCAAAAGAGAGAGGAGGGAGTGTGTAGGCATTCTTGACTGTGGGAACAGCATGTACAAAGGCCCAGGGGAGGGAAGATGTATGGCCAGTCTGTAAAGCCTCCACTATGGCTAAGCTCTGGGTTCAACGTACTCTGCGGTGAGAGATGAAAGCTTATGTTCTACCTGAAGCCAAAGGGGTCCACAAAGGGCTTTAAGCACAAGGAGGAGGAGATGGTAAGGTTTTGAGTAAGAGGAGCTGCAACAAGGTGTGAAGATCCCACATAGCTGCACGAAGGCGAGGTTGCAGTCCTGAGATGCCTTCCTCTCCATCAGACACAAGGATGTGTGTGTTCTTCAGGTTTGGGGCCTCAGAACAAGAGGAGGGACACGGAGCAAGGGTCCCTCTTCCACACAATATCTTTCTTTACCTCTTCCCTCCGTGTTGCAAAGCAACAGAGTATTTCCAAGGCAGTCAGTAGGCTGCTGGTAGCTGAGCAAGTACCACGGCTGCAGAAACAGCTGGAGAGAAATCAGTAAGTTCTTTCTACTGCATAATGTAGACAAATCAGAGCAGATGCAACAGGAGTCCTTGGTGTCAGAGACATGGACCTGTACCGGCAAGCCCAGGCGCATGTGTCCCTTCCAGCTGCTGCCAGACAAATTGAGACGTGCAGGACTCTGGCCAGGATCTCCCGAGCTGCTGGCTGCCTCCCTTCTAGGGTCAGATTTACCAAGGCCCCCTCACATCACCACTGGGATTCTTTCTTTCTTTCTTTCCTTTCTATTGCGATTAAGTAAAAGTGTACAATCCCAGTTAATTTTGCATGCCTGCCTACCTGCAGCTCCTTAGGTCTCCATGCCCAGTGACAGCACATCCCTCTTTTTCATTCTCTAGTTGTCATATCCTCCCAACAATCTCCTGTCCCCTCCTCTCTACCCTCTTCTCTCCCATCTAGGAAAAGACCAGCAGGACAGCCTCCTATAAATGCATAGAACATGAAGTACACATACCATATGGTCACATTGTGTCCCTGAGTCCAGTTCATTTCTGTCCAAAGAGTTGTCCTCAATAGTGTTTTCTGGGCAGGGGCAGCAGTAGGTCTAGGAGTCGTGCTCCCGGGGATCCCCCAGGCCATCAGACCATTGACTGTGCCTTTTTAGTAGAGTTCTTGAGCTGCACTGCTCTTTTTCTCATGTTGCCACAGGTAGCTACTGGAGTTATTTCTGATGACTTCCAGCAAAGCATTTTCCTGCCTCAGTGACTTTGCTTCTGGGGTCTTCTCCTTGCATGGTCCCTCCAGGCTCTCCAGGGCCAGGTCTTGCATCTCCCTTCATGCCTCCATGTACCTCAGATGCTCTCCCCAGCACCCACTCGGGAAGAATTACCTGGCCTCCCATGGGTTGTCTTAGCCTTTGGCCAGCGGTGAGCTCCAGTGGACAGCACATAAAAAAACTTGAGGTCAGAGGCTCCCCTTGTCCACTATCAGTGTAGAGGGGCCACATGCTTCCCCAGAACAAAGGAACTGTTAGGGCTGAATAAGACAGTGCTCACAGCTGGCACCTGTCCAGGGCACTGTGGACAGGGCTGGGCTGGCACTGTTTAGTATGATGATCTGTTGTCACAATCCTCCTGGAGCCACTGTGGACTGTCTGTCTCTCCAGGAGGACAAGAAAAGGTCCATTGTCTTGTATTTCAGGTTGAATCATGTCTCTGAAAAACACATGTTGAAGTTCTTCCCCCATCTCTATGAACTTGACCTCGTGTGGGGACGTGGGGTCTTTGACATTATCATCAATGGAGTCCTGGATGGTACAAATGCTTAGCATACTCCCTGCTACCTGAAAAACTTTCAGAGACCTGAAAGTCTGAGTCCATCCAGAGGCACCTCTGACGGAAGGCCTGGAGCTCCGCTTCTGAAACAGAGGGCACTGAGAGCCCCACGGAGCCCAGCTCTGCTCTGGCATTCACTGAGGTTGCCATGAGTCAGAGTCAGTTTAGTGGCAACTTGAAAGAAAAAGTCCCTTTTGTGTCTCACAAAAGGGGAGAGTCACACGCAGTGAGATGGCGGGGAGCACACATGAGGATTCGTGTACAAGCCAAGGAACGCCAAGCAGCGTCCCAGGCTGGGAGAGTGTGGCCCCGCCAGGGTGCTCAGTGTGTATCACCAGCCTCCATCACAGTGAGACGACGCACTTCTGCTCTTGCAAGTGATCCACTCTGTGGCATTTTTACTGCAGCCCCAGGACCCTGAGACACCCTCTTTTCCAGCTCTTCCAGGACCTGGGGACATCAGAAGGGACTTCTTTATGGCCATGGGACCATAGTGTCCCTCTGCCACCCTCTAGGCACCAGGATAGAATTCTGTCCCCTCAAAAATGTATGCAACAATTTGGCTAGGCCGTGATTCCTGGTACTGTGTAACATTTGTGGGTGCTGTAGACCCTGTCTGCGTGATGTTAAGGAGGGTGGGTGGGCAGTGGCTGTATTGTGGGGCAGGATGCAGGGTGTCAGACTGTATTTCCAGAGGGACCCCCTACACCTGCCACCAACTGTTCCCAGGCTTAGAATGGTAGACTCCTCTCAGCCTTGCTGGCTTAGGGATCAGCAGGGCATGTGCGATCCCTTCTCGGCTCCCCATGATCAAGGGGCCTGTTTTTTAGGAAACAGCATCTTGGCGTTGCTGGCTGAGTATGTTCTGGGCCACACCTGGAGCCCTGATTCCTGGAACCAGTCTTCCAGGGAGCGTGGGAGCGGTGTGTGAAAACTGGGGGTAGGAAGCTCAGACAGACCTTCACGTCCATTAGGTGCCTGTCAGGTAGGCCAGGCCAAGAGGCCTCAGGGCACGGAGCCAGTCAGCGAAGCTGGCCGTCCTTGGTTACGGCCACTGTCCCCTTCTCCCTGTGTCCTTGAAGCTCAGACACTGACACCCACACACCTGACCTGTCAGCCTTGCCCCCCTCCCCGGCTCCTGGGTGCTGCAGGGTGCTCCTGGAGGAGGCCCACGTCCAATGTTCTCAGGTCCATTTTCCAAGTGCCTCTTTCTGGCCATCCTTGGCTTCCCCATCATCTTGGTCACGTAGTGCTGCTATGACAGAAATGCCACAAGTGGTGGCCTTTAACAAAGGGAAATTTATTATCTGATAGAAAAAGTAGGCTAAGAGTCCAAATTTAGGATGTCAGCTCCAGAGGAAGGCTTTCTCTATTGCCTCTGGAGGAAGGTCCTTGTCATCAGTCTTCCCCTGGACTGGGAGCTTCTGAGGCGCAGAGACTTCGGGGTCCTAAGGACATGCTCTGCTCTTTGACTTCCTGGTATTATGGGGTCCCAACCTCTGCTTCCTTCCCTTTCCTTTCTATCCCAAGAGATTCCCTCAAGGCACAATACAGTCATGTCCACTGAGTCCTGCCCCACCAACACAATTGCCACCATCCTCCCTCATTAGCATCGGAGACGCAGGGTTTGTAGCACATAGGAACATCACTTAGTACCTGGAATCACGGTCTAGACAATTGCTACACACATTTTAGGGGGCGAGAATTCTATTCATGACACCCATTTAGAGGAGGAACAATGTCCCAAGAAATGACCACAGGATCCATGCCTGGTCCCTGCCAACAGCCACAGGAGTTCTGACGGCAGCCGGAGCTCCCAGGCAGGGAGGCTTCCTGGGGGTCATGAAGCTGGAGCTGGCCCTGAGGGACAGATGGAGATGTGCCCGGGGCGGGAGTTGAAGTGTTTTAGGAGAAGAGACCCACTGTGCATTGAAATGTCTCCCCCAAAAAATGTGTGTAGCCATTTGGCTGGGCCGTGATTCCCGATATTTTATGATTGTCCACCATTCCTGTGCTGTATGTTAGGGCTCGTCTCCTCCCTGCTCCACTGTAAAGGGAGTGTCCCTGGAGTGTAGCTTGCCCCACCCTTTATTCTTTCACCCTACGAGAGATAAAAGGAAAGAGAAGCAAGCAGGGACTTGGGAACCTCATACCATCAAGAAAGCAGCACCGGGAGAAGAGCGCGTCCTTCAGACCTGAGGTTCCTGCACCAAGACACTCCTCGACCAAAGACTGGACTCTTCTCCAGAGCCGACAAAGGGAAAGCCTTACCCTGGAGCGAACACCCTGAATTCAGACCTGTAGTCTGCTGGACTGTGTAAGAATAAACTTTTCCTCATTAAAGCTGTTTATTTTCTGGTGTTTCTGTTAGAACAGCGCTAGCTGATAAAACAAGACCGTACGCAGGGGGAAGGTGGGAGGGCAAGGGGCTGGTGCTGGGACACTGACGACTGGGGACTGGAGGTCACAGGACCCTACCAGGGAGCACTAGCACACCCTCATTGTGAGAGTCACGGGGATCACTAGAGATGCTGGGGGAGAATGACGCTGTTGGCCAGCCTGAGGGCTGGGGAGGAGGAGAGAGGGCAGGTGGGTAGGCAGTGGACCAGAGAGGAGGTTTCCATGGAGTCTCCGGGGATGATGGACTGAAGCATCTGCCCTGAAGAAAGTAGGGTCTGGAGAACAGCATCCCCGGAGGGCAGGAGGCCCAAGATGCCTCCACAGCACTCGAGGCGAGCCATAAGAGGTTGTCTTTAGCCTGAGCCCCAGAGCTCCAGGCCCACCTGTGGTCCCAGGCTCTGAGGGGTGCAAGGAACGAAAGGAACCCAGGGAACCTATGAGAGGCTGAGCTGCCACCCTGGTCTGTGTTCAGTGGGCATAGCCCCTTTACACAGAGGACAGTGAATGTCCCTCTCTCCAAGCCGGTCCGTGGTGCGCTGAGTGGACAGGTTACGGGGAAGGATTCCAGCCCCTACATACTTGCTTGCTTCAGAGACCAGATGAGGCCTCAAAGTATACACTCCATGTGGTAGACTTGGCCGAGGGATACAGCATTGAACCCACAGGCCAGTGCCACAGGGATGCCCTTCCGTCTTGCTTGGGCATACTTTCTAGTAACCAAATATCCCAGAAGGGTGGGGAGAAAGTCTGGTCAGGCACAAATAGGCACACCTGAGGGTCCACATGGACACAAGGGCGCTCGCAGGAAGACATGCATGCCCACACGACATCTAGACACACAGACACAGACACGGAGACTCACAAATGCACGTAAACATACAGGAACACAGACACATGTGAATAAGCAGACACACAGACATGCAGACCCACAAACACATAGACATGCAGGCACATGGACAGACACAGACACGGAGATCTCTCCACCGCTAGTGCAGACAACACACCCTTACATACAGGCGTACACAGGTGAACAGACAGTTGTGGCGAAAGACACTCAGGCGCATGGCTGCCTGCTGCTTCTAGACAGTCGCCCTGACCCTGTGACAACAGTGTGGGCGGCTGTGTGTCAGAAAAGGGGGGGTGGCACGTGGAAGAGGGTAAGAAAGGGGGAAGACTCCTCACCTTTCCGATTTGCAAGCCAGCACCCCAGGATGCTTTCTGAGTACCTACAGTGGGGAACCAGGAAAGGAAAAGAGGCGAGAGAGGAGGAGGCAGAAGAGGAGGAGGAGGATGGTGAGGAGAAGGGAGAGGAGGAGAGAGGAGGAAGAGGAGGAAGATGGTGTGGAGGAGGCGGAGGAGGAGGAGGAAGAAGAGGGAGAGGAAGAGGGAGGAGGAAGACATGAAAGAGGAAGAGGAAGAAGCAGAAGCAGGAATAAACAACAGCAGAAGACCCACGAAGGCCTGATGCTCTTGCTTCTAGACAGTGGTTCGGGAAAGTCACATGTAAGGAGCATCCACACGTGTACTGTGAAATGGGAGTGCGAAAGCAATCTGGGTGGGGGAAGGAGCAAAGGGAAGGGCCGAGAGGAGGAAATCAAGGGAGACAGAGGTCAGAAGAGGCAGCTGTGGCCTGATATCTGTCACCACCTCCTGGGACTCTCCTCCGGGGATAGCCGTAGGTGGTGCCAATCACTCAGGGATCCTTTCTTCACATGGCCCCAGCGGGGATATGGAGATGTAAGGTGGTGTCACAGGCCAGACCAAGGCACGTATCCTCCAGGACGGTGTTTGAGCAGAGGGGAGCATAATGCTGGATTCAGGAAAAACTTCTCAGATGCCAGATCAAGGAGCACAGACTTTCAAGAGAGATGAGAGTCTAGGAAGCCAGTGCACGGTGGTGGGTAGAGGGAAGGAGACGAGTAGGATGGAGCCGCATGAAGCGTGTTGTGCAGAAATGTAGCAAAAACACCTCCCACTGCTGACAGCAGTGTTCTTCAAACCTGAGAGCCCAGGAGCTCTGAGAATGCAGCTGAAAAGCCACAGGGGCCTGCGAAGCCTGGTCAGAGAAACACAGAGAGTAAAGTCATGTTTTAATAAAATCTCTCTCAAAAAGGAATTCACTTGCATCAAAAAAAGTTTTGGCCATCTGAATCTACCAGGCTCTCCTTGGGCACTCTATGGGGCAGTTCTGCTCTGTCCTATAGGGTCACTGTGGGTCAGAACTGACATAACAGCAATGCATTGGGCTTTCGATTTGCGCCACTCTACTTGCTTCCGGCCCCAGCACCACCAGCTGCTGGGAGTGTCCCACAAACACCCCAGCAGGTCACCTCGTGGCCTTGATGCACAGAGTCTACTTTGGAATGTTTATTCCTTCACTTGCCAGTTTAATGAACATTATCATCATTCCTACAGACTTTGGACATGTTGTCAGGAAGGATCGGTCCACGGAGAAGAACACCATGCTTGGTAGAGCAGAAGGTGAGCAAAAAAGAGGAAGACCCTTGATGAGGTGGATTGACACAGTGGCCACAACAGTGGGCTTAAACACAAAAAAGATTGTGGACATGGCGCAAAATTGGGCAGCATTTCATTCAGCTGAAAGAAACACAGTGTCGCTATCAATCGGAACCAACTTGACGGCACCCAACAACATCATTCAAGCCCTTCCCTGCCCACCCCCGCCTCTTACCCAGAGGGCATTAGTGAGAGTGGCCAGACAGCTCTGGGCCACTTCTCCGCCTTCCTCGTCCACTCCTGTTTTGTTGTCTGCATCGCTCTTCTGTGTAATGGATTGGCACTTGTTTCTCCCCTAGACTGGGAGCTTACTGCAGCCTGTGTCTTCCACCACCTGCTCAGTCCTTAGTGCATGCAGAAGAGGACCAAGCTGGGGTTCAAGCCCTGGTGTCGCCACTGTCACCTCCTTTTACCTGTGTCCACGTATCTGCAAACTGGGATAGAGATGTGGTCATTGGGGTTGCTTGGTGATTACGGCAGGATTGTGCCCAGGAAGGGTCCAATGTAGACAGGGGAAACTGGAGAAGGTGGATGACACGATCATGTGCCAAAGCCACCCATGACCTCTGCTGAGGCTAAGCCAACTGGCCTGGGCTTTCACCCCAGGTCCAACATTAAGACCCCTGTCCATACTGGCAGCATGATCAGCTGGCACGGCCCTGCTACCCAGAGGAGAGCCGTCTTCCTGGTGAAAGCTGGAGCCGAGTTAGGCAGGGCTCACCGCTGACTAGGACATACTAAGACCTGACTTGCTTTGCTGCTTTCAGCAACCCAAGGATCCAGAGCTGCAGCCTGAGTGGTACATACCGAGATGACCACCAAGTCGAGGGAGCACAGGCCAGAGAGTGGGCAGCTCTCCTTGTCTGGTCTGTGTCCCATGCCTCTCTGAGATGCAGTGCCCTCATCTTCAAAGTGAGCTAATCGGACCACCTGCTCAGTGCCCACAGGAGTCCATGGGACCCTGTAAGCAAACCTCCTCTCCAGGGCTTGGCACACAGTAGGTGCTCCATAAAGGCTGTAGCATCCTATGGTATCTAGCTAGGTTTCCAGACATGGGGTTGCCCAAAGTTTGCTTTCCCCTGACAGGCACTATGGTTTGGAAACATGCCCTCTGCTTTCATCAAGGGCTGTTACAAAGAACAGCTCCATGAGACACATCGCTGCATTTGCTGTCCAGATGCTGTCAGGGACATTGTCCATTTTTCAACTCAGGACCACCTAGATGGAGCCTCTGGGGAAAAGCATCCTTCTGAGTCGAGGCCAGAAAAAAGCTTTGCCTTTTCTGGAGCACTAAGTGTATGTGCCTGGATACCTCTTCACTCAGCCAGTGGGACAATTGTCTTTCCCATACACCTTGCTCAAGGTCTCACATATTCCTCGTGAGCCTGATGGGAAAGGAGCTGAGAAGCCCTCTCTTAAAGGACAGTGAGGGTCCTCTTTCCCTTTTCACTTTGGCTACCAGGAACCCCTGAGCCAAATTCACGTTGTCACACAAAGCTATCACAAAGGACTTTCAGCTGGCATATTTGTGTTCTGTCATTCTTGTTGTTCAATTCCTGTTCTTGTTTATATTTTCTCTGGCCTGGGGGTTTCTGAGTGTGTATCTCACTCATTTTTGCTAGTCCTTGCACATGGGCTGAGGAAGTCTTTCAGGAATAAGGCAGAGCTTGAGTCAATGCTTACATGTGTCGGGCATGAAACAGGCCTAACTGCCACCCTCAGAGCCCCACACAACCCACTGGTGTCAGCAGAAGACCCCAAAAGTCCTTGGAGGTTCTCCTCCCTGAGGTGTTGTGGGTTCAGAACCTGTCTTCAGTGCCAGGGTCACTGGGAAGCAACAGCATCCTAAAGAGTGTGCACGGGGCCACCCTCAAGGGGAATGCCATGGATTCATGCAACTGTAGAGCCCAAAGGGACATCTTGCCCTGGTTCTTCCTTTTAGGTGACACTGAGGCTCAGAGACAGTGGGTGACAGGACCCAGGTCATGTGACATGATCATAGTCCATCCAGCTAGAAGGTGGCTCTTGCTGCTTCGACCCAAACAGGACACATAGCAGCCATATTCCAGCCCAGGCTTCCCAGCAAGCCCTCTGCCTCTTGAGTGGAAGATTCCACACAAACATGGGATGGATTTATTTTTATTGACCCAGTGTCAGCTACCTTGGCTGAAGGGCTTGGGACCAGGATCAGAACTGAAGACAGCAGGATGCTTTGACCCACCAAATCTTTCAGCAGTGTGGAGTACACCACTCCACAGCCAGCCCACCATGCTCACCACAGAGCTGCTAAGCACCACTGCCAGGGCCACCGGGAGTGAAAACCCACTGTCCACAGTGAGGCACAGCTCTGTTTTTGAGGAGAGGAAAGAAGCCTCCAGACAACGCTTGCTGGAGTCCCCAGACCTCATTCCTCCCGTGTTTTAGGCAGTAAGGAAACTCTGGTGTGCAGCCAGCATGCCAGCATGTACATACACACACAGGTATACTTACCCCTGCACATGTGTTCACATGCACAAACGTGTGCCCAAACAAATGTGTACAAATACTCATGCACACTCACACACAGGAGTACACAGTCTCACACACACATGTGCAAACACACTCAGTACATATACCCAAATACACACCTATGCACACAAGTGCATGTACTATCACTTGCACACATATGTGCATACTCACACACCATGTGCACACACTCGTACACATACATTTGGGATGCAAATGCACTCATCCATATATGCGCCCGTGTGACTACACATAGGTGTATCTACATACACTCACATTGTACAGATCTTCTCACATGCACACATGTGCACACAATGTGCCGAGACACATGCTCATAAGCACATGCCTGTACACTCTCCTGTGCGTGCACATGAGAAAGTACACACACACGCACACTGCTCCGTGCACACACTCACATGTGTCACATGCACAAGTGTGCATAAACAGACACGCAGAGCGTGAGAACACTACTGCTGTGCCCTGAGGTGGCACTAGTGATCGACACAGCGGCGCTCCTGAGCGCGGCCTCCCTTGGCTCTGGGTGCTGTTCTAAGCTGTGGAAGGCACTTTCTGAGCCCCAGTAGCCAGACTTGGGTCAAAGCTGCTGCTCCTTGCAGTCCAGAAGCGTTGGCAGCTGGAGAGCAAAGCTTGCAAAGCCCAAGAGGACAGTGGTGTTTTTCAGAGCTGTGACAAAACGAGACAGCTTCCTCCAGACCCTCTTCAGGGGATCCCAAACTCCCAGAGCCCAAACAGACACTCCTTTCCCCAACAGCTCCTGCCCTAGAGGAGGGTACTGGGTGGTGTTTCCTGGCAGAAGATCCCAGACCTTCCCACTAGCCCATCCTGCCCCTTCTGTGGCAAGCCACGGGGCTGCTACCTCTCTGAACCCACCCAGAGAAGGACTGAACCTGGTAACAAAGAAGATGGCCAAGGAGCAGAGTTAGATGGAGGCTGGGACACTGACACCATGACATCAACAGCAGAGCACAGGGTGGCATCTTGAGAGCAAATGCTAGTGTTGGTTATTTACTGAACACTCATGATCTTTGGGGATGGCAGTTTGGGGGAGTCTCTTAGATAGATAGTACGGGGGTTCCCTGGGGTCTTGGCTCCCCTTTCCTGAGGCATTCTATTAAAAAGGGCCCCCACATTCCAATATCTCCCCTGTGTTTTGTGGTTCATTTAGGAGGAGGTGGGAAATATATTCCACTGTACAGAAGAGGCGACGCTGAGGCCACACAGCCAAGAGTCAGACCAGCTGACTCCCCCTGCCCTCTCCGCCAAGTCTTCCAAGGAGGGCCGTCAAGGTACACTGGGTCTGGGCAGCCTGCGCCTAACCGTCTGCCTGCTCCAGCAGTCCTGAGCTAGCTAGGGCTCCTGGTTTCTCCTGTCTGTATCACGTCACTGGGAGCCATGGCTTCCTTCTGTGAAAATAAGCCAGCGCGGTCCATGGAACTTGGTTAAGTGGGCACAAGAGTGAGTCGGTGAAATGTAGCCCCATGGCCCAGAGCTGATGCCCCCTCCACTGAGGCCCCCATGCTCGCCTCCTTGGAATCAGCGAACTTGGATGGCCTTCTCCCAAACTGTCCAGTGGGAAACCCAACAGGAAAGCTCTGGCGAGCTGAGAGCTCTGACTCCACTGAGATCAGAGGGTCATCTTCAGGGTGCGGGGGGCTTCTCCCAGGACCTCAGCCTCTCAGCAGCCGTGCCATGTGCTCACTGTACTTTGTTGTTATTGGTAGGTACTGCTGAGTGAGTTCAGACTCATAGTGACCTGTTTACAACAGAACCCTTGGACCTGTGCTATGCCCGCAATCGTTGTCATGCTTGAGTCTGCAGGCCAGACTGAAGGCCTGTCTTCCTCTTCTCCACTGACCCTTTACTTTACCAAGCACGACTTCCTTCTCTAGGACTGATCCCTCCTGACAACACATCCAGACTATGTAAGACACAGTTTTGCCATCCTTGCTTCTAAGGGGCTCTCTGATGGGACTTCTTCCAGGGCAGGTCTGTTCATTCAACTCTTAGGCTTCAGGAAATGCTTGTTCGCAGGAGAGGACGATCTGGAGCCGAGGGTGTAGGTACACTTCAGTGCTGAGGGAACCAGAAGAAAACGAGGTGGTACGGCAGCCGCACCACTGTGCATGGTAAAACAGCGTTGGCAAAAATGTGCAAGAGTGTCCACGAAATGAGGTGACATGTGGCTGCCACAGTGGGCTCAAACAGGACCTGCAACGTTTTGTTGTACATAAGGCCTCAGGAATCGGAGGTTATGCAGTGACAGCTAGCAGCAGAATCTCCAAGGGAAAGGCCTGGGGGTGTCTGTCCCCACCTCCATCTAGCAGGGTGAATTGTCTAAGTCCCTGAGGATGGTGAGGCCCTTCCTACTTTAACATCCAGACAGATGTGAAAAGAAGGTGCTGCTGACTCGTCTGCGATCCTGGGAAGGGCTCCAGGGGGAGGAAGGAGAAAGAGAGCAAACATGTGGAAAGGGACAGGTGATGGCGTCAGAGAAGAAAGCACCTCTTCACTCGTGCTCGCCAGCACTGGCCAGGTAGGGAGGGCCTTCTCAGTTCCCATTTAGGTAAGCAGACCTAATACAAACGAGGACAGTGAGGTCCAGGATGGTCGGGGTGGGTCCATGGACAGCAGTCGTCAGGGCAGCCTCATGGAGAGTTAGGGTGCTCTCTGCTGGGTAGGGGGCCCAGCTGTGAGAAGACCAGGTGCCCAGGGCCAAGGAAGACCTGCCCCTTTAGTCTCACGTAGCTTCTTGAGACAAAGAGCACATTCTTCACCAGTATCATTCTATGTCTTATTCATCTGAAGAGCTGGACTTCAGGACTGGTTTTAGTTCTGAGCTAAGAGTCTAAGGGACATCTCTTCCAGGGACCCCCCAGTCTGTCAGCCTATCAAATCTGGTCTTTTTACTAGAGTTTGAGTTTTGCACCCTACTTTTCTCCCACTCCTTCAGTGACTCTATGTTGTGTACCCTGTCAGAGCAGTCATTGGTGGCAGTTGGGCACCGTCTACTTCTTCTGGTCTCATACTGATGTAGCTTCTGATTTCCATGGGCCCTTCTGTCTCCTGGGCTCAGATTCCCCTCACGTCTTAGATGTTCTACATCTTCCTTTGTGGGTTGGGACCGGTTGATGTTTCTTAGATGGCCGCTTGTTCTCTTTTAAGACTCCAGATGCCACCAACTAAAGTGGGATGCAGAACACTTTCTTAATGAACTTTGTTATGTAGTTGACCTAGATGTTCCCTGAAACCATGGTGCCCAGATCGCTGCCCCTACTACTCTGTGCCTCAGAGTGATAGTAATCAGGAAACTTTTTAGCGTATGGTTTAGTCTAGTTGTGCTGACTTATACTGCTTAATGATGTCCTTCCTTCATCTAAAATAATACTTCTGACAGGCAGTTTGACTCTCCCTTAAGCAAAAGGTCTGCACCAAGAGGGAGAAAACAAACCACAAATCCAATTCCTGAATTCTTCAGAGGGCATCTTGTTCCTCCACAACCCACCTGGGCCTGTCTGTGAGTGTGTGTGTGTACACAATATGGTTGCACATGTGTGTGAATGTGTCCATCTGTGAGTCATGTATGCATGTGAATGTGTGTACATGGGTTAGCATATGAGTATGCACATGAGTGTGTACGTACATGTCATGTACACGTACATGTTAGTGTGTGTTCATATACAAGAACACGCATGTTTGTGTGAGTGTGCTTATATGTACATGCTGGATGTACGAGTGCGTGCAAGTGTGGGTTGTATGGGTACGTAAGCATATGCATATCTGTACATGTGCATGAGTGGTATGTGAGGATACCTGTGTGTGATTGTTTAGGGCAGGAGTGTGAGGGCATATACTAGGGAAATGTCCAGTTCCCAGGCACAGCCTGGGCCCCCAACTCTCTTGGGTAGGAGAGCTGGAGCTTGCAGTTGCTTGAACCAACCAGGGAGCAACCCTCACCAGCCAAGTCTTTGTTTCAGGCTGCAGCCGCCAGGCTGGGAACCTTCTGGTGGATTCCTGCCAGGTCTCCTGGTTCGCACTGCCCCCCAGTGGCCATCTTTGGTGCCCAAGGGCCTGGGGCTGAACTGGACAGAGAGCTGGCCAACAAGACCCCAGAGTGGCCAAGGCCATGGTACCAGTCTAGGTGGGAGCCTCTGTCCTGCAGCCCACTGGAGAAAAATGGCCAAGTTTTCAATCAAGACCTCTAGCCACCCCAAGATGGTGGCCTCCCCAATCCCGGTAGGCAACCACAGCCAGCCGTTGGCTTCCTCCACTGTTGAGGACCTCAGAGTGGTGGCCCACCCATCACACACACACAGACATTTTGGTCCTTGCTCACTCATTGGAGACTCTGCCAGGCCATGCCCCATCCCAGGTCCTGCTGGCACTATGTCTGGTCAGCAGGGATTATACTCCTCTCAACTCTGGTGTGTGGAGAGCTCAGGGCCTCAAGGTCTGATCAGCATGAGCTGAGTGTCCCTTGGAGTCTCCCCGAGGGGAAAATGTTAAGGCTGCTATGGGCATTCTGTTGGGCATTCAGGCCCCCAATTGCAGAGGCAAGGGACACTGGAGATCCAGCCCATTCAAGTCTTTCCCATGTGTAGAAGGAACAATAAAGGGTAGTATCCTTACCCAAGCCAGTGGGGAGCCCCAGCCCTGAGAAGGGGGGCCAGGCCCTCATCTCCAGCTCAGCATGTATTCAACAGAAGCTGTTTCAGGAAGACGGTAAGCCTGGACACGGAAGTGCTGGGAACAAACGCAGGGCATCCGGTCTCAGTAGGGTCAGCATCCTGGGTGCACAACAGGAGGGGCTTCTGCCCCAGGGAAGGGCAGAGAGGGGTGAAGCTCAACTAACCTCATGGGACTGCATGTCAGAGAGTTCGTTATGGTGGGAGAGAGGGAGATGGTGACGGTGAAGGGGCCCGGCGACGGGAGACTGGGGCCAGCACCTGCCTGTGAAGGGTGAGAGAACCAGTGCCTGGGCTGTTGTCAGTGCCTGCCATCATGGTTCTCTTGTGCTGCACTCTGTAAAGATACACAAACAAGTGTGTGTGACTGTGTGCCAGTAAAACTTTATTTACAAAGGCAGGGAACAGGCAGTGGTTTCCTAAGCTCCAAGCTACACAAGAGTTGATTGGAAGGGAGCCAAAGAGGAAATTTCAGAGCAGATTTCTGGAACCCAGCACATGGCTGGCTGTGGTACAGATCCTTGAGAGTGGACAGAGCCACGTCCCTGTTTCCAAGGTCCCTTTGCCGTCGCAGAGTGAGGTTTCCAAGTGTTTGGAGGAGGTGTGAGTGTAGGTTCAGGGATACCTGTGCTGACTGGAGGGCGTGGTGGGCAGGGATTGGCTCGAACATCACCTCTCTGGAAAGCCAATTGCTCCCCTGAGGGTCCACGTCCTGGGCACAGACCTGCAGTGACCACCATTGTCCCACCCCACAGCAGTTACCTGCATAACTGTTGCCTCATCCAACGAATATCAGCCCCTTAAGGACAGGGATTTTTTGACAGCCCTTTGTGCCAGGAGCAGGAAGGGTGTGGAGAGGGATGGAGCCTGTGTTGTGACTCGCTGGCCGTGGAAGGCCTGTCCCCGTCAAGCCTGTGGTGCTCAGCCCCTTTGCACAAGGTGGCACCGGCTGGCAGCTGCTGAGCCCAGCTGCCAGTTTTCTTAGAAGGAGAGTAGCTAAGAGGTGCAGTTGCAGAAATGATGGGTATCATTTTACCCTTGGGCAGAAGGAGCAGAAAGTAGGCCCCCAGGGTAAGGCTTTGATCTCAGGCAAAAACAGATAGATCGGACTCTGTTAAGGAAAAAGAGGGGACAGTCATCTGTGTCATCTGGGTGCCCGGGTTACAGGGGAAAAGAACAGCAGGCACACCTGGGCATAGGGACAAAAAACTCAACCCACTGCCACTGAGTCAATTTCGACTCACAGGGACCCTATATGACAGAGTAGAACTGCCCCACAGAGTTTCCAAACAGCGCCTGGTAGATTTGAACTGCCAACCTTCTGGGTAACAGCTGTAGCTTTAACCACTATGTCACCAGGGTTTCCATGGTGACGAAGGTGCCAGGAAAACAAGGACAGAGGCTTGATGTTTCTGGGTGTGGGCTTAGCAAGCCGGCATGGAACTTAGCACCCACATCTTGGCAAACAGATAGGAGTAATCAGTACTGCAGGTGGTAGGCGCTCACAGCATGGGTGTTAAGTGTTGGGACCGTGAGAAGCCCTGACACTATGGGGGGGGTGGGCGGGGCACACTGTGGGTGAGTAAGTATTGAGACCAGCTCTGGTGCGGAAAAGAGTCATCTGTCCTGTCACCAACCATGGCCCTTGCAGGGCAGAGAATTCTGACAGACACAGAGGAACGTGGTCATCTCTTGCCATCGAGGAAGGAGAAGAGATACACATGAATGGCAGTTGAATTTCTAGATTGGAACGATGTCCCTCAAGGCCACTGGGGCCTACTCATGGACAACAAAGGAATTCTCTCCTTCTGCCTCCCTCCACCCACTGTTTAATTTTTCTAAGTCTGCTTCTAAAACTTTTACACGAACCAGTCCCATTCTAGACTTTCTTCTAGGACCAAGATCCTAAAGGGAGAAGATGGTGCCTATTTTAACTCCCTAAAGCAAACAAAAAGGAGAAAGAAAAGCTAGCATTCACTGCTCTCAGTGCATTCTGACCCACAGCGACCCTGTAGGATAGTGTAGAATTGTCCCATGTAACTTGCAAGGCTACAAATCTTTACGGAAGCAAATTGCCACATCCTTCTCTCATGGAGGCGCTAGAGGGCTCAAACTACTGACCTTCCAGTTAGCAGCTGAGCACTTTAACCAGAGTCACCAGGGCTCTTTCTTAGTTGCATAGCGCTACTGTAACAGAAATACCATAAACGGCTGGCATTAAAGAATGGAAATTTATTCTCCCACCATTTAGGAGGCTATTGCTGTTAGGTGCTGTCAAGTCAGTTCCAGCTTATAGTGACCCTGTGCACCTTAGAACAAAATACTGCCTGGACCTGCACCATTCTTGTAATTGTTGTTATGCTTGAACCCGTTTTGCAGCTACTGCGCCAATCTATCTTGCTGGAGGTCTTCCTGTTTTTTGCTGACCCTCCACTTTATCAAGTATGATGTACTTCTCTTGAACTGGTCCCCGTGATGACATGTCCAAAGCTCAGGAGATGAAGTTTTGCCCTTCTTGCTTCTAGAAGCATTCTAGCTTCAATGCTTTCCAGACACATTTGTTCATACTTTTAGCAGTCCTTGGTATACTCAGTATTCTTCACCGTCATCATAATTCAAAGGCATCAATTCTCCAGTCTTCCTTATTCATCATCCAGCCATCACACGCATACGAGGTGATTGAAAACACCACGACTTGGGTCAGGTGCACCTTAGCCTTCCAGATGACATCTTTATTTTTCAATCCTTTAAAGAAGACTTTTGCAGCCAATTTGTCCAATGCAACGCATCTTTTGATTTCTTGACTCCTGCTTCCTTGAGTGTTGATTGTGGATCCAAGTAAAACGAAATCTTTGACAACTTCAATTTTTTCTACTTTTATCATGATACTGCTTACTGGAATAAATGTGGAATATTACTCAGCCATAAAAAGTAACAGAGCACTACAATGTAGATGAACCTGAAAACACCAACCCCCGTGTAGTGGTTAAGATTGTGTGTCAAATTTTACCCGAAGGAATTTATATGCACAAAACAATCCCAATCCAAATACCAACAATATTCTTTAAGGAAATAGAAAAACTAATCATTAACTTTATATGGAAAGCGAAGAAGCCCCAGGTATGTAAAGCACTATCGAGGAAGAATGAATTAGGAGGACTCATACTACCTGATCTCAGAACCTACTATACAGCTACAGTAGTCGAAACAGCCTGGTACTGGTACAATGACAGATATATTGACCAATGGCACAGAATTGAGAATTGAGACATAAATCCATCCACCTACAGTCACCTGATCTTAGAAGAGGACCCAAAGTCCATCAAATGGGGAAAGGACAGTCCCTTTAACAAATGGTGCTAGCAAAATTGGAGGTCCATCTGTAAAAAACTGAAACACGACCTGTACCTCACACCATGTGCAAAAATTAATTCAAAATGGATCAAAGAACTAAATATAAAGCCCCACACTACAAAGATCATAGAAGGAAAAATAAGATCAGTGCTAGAGGTTCTAATACATAGCATTGACAGGATATAAACCATAACTAACAACAAACTAACTCTAGAAGGCAAGCTAGGTAACTGGGATTTTTTTAAAGATCAACAAATTTAACTCATCAAAAGACTTCACCAAAAAGTAAAAAGAGAACCTACAGAGCAGGAACAAAAATTTTGGCTATTACAAATCTGACAAAGGTCTAATCTTTAAAATGTACCAGAAAGCTCAACACCCCTACAACAAAAAGACAGATAACCTAGTTAAAAAATGGGCAAAGGAAATAAACAGATACTTCACAAAAACAGACACTGAAGCGATTAACAGACACATGAGGAAATGTCCACGTCAATAGCCATTAAAAACATGTAAATCACAACCACAGGTAGAAATCATCTTACCTTAACATTATAGGAACAAATTGAAAAAACAAATGAACAAAACAGAAAATAACAGATGTTGGAGAGGCTGCTGCGAGACTGGAACTCTTATGCACTGCCGGTAGGAATGGAAAATGGTCCAACCATTTTAGGAACTGATAAGGTGCTTTCTTGGAAATCTAGAAATATAAATACCATATGATCTAGTAATCTTAGTGCTAAGAATATAGCCTAGAAAAAAAGAATCATCACATGAATAGACATTTGCATACTCACATTCACTGTAGCATCATTCACTGGAGTAAAAAGATGGAAACAACCTAGGTATCTATCAGCAGACAAACGGATAGATACGATGGGGTGCATGCACACAACGGAGTACCACGCAACAATAAAGAACAGTGAGGAATCTTCCAAACGTCTCACAATATGAATGAGTCTGTTGGGCATCATGTGGAGTGAAATAAGTCAATCGTAAAGGGACAAATATTGTATAAGATCATACTATAGAAATTCCTTAAAAGGTTTACATACAGAAAAGAAAGAATCTTTGATGTTTCCCGGGGAGAAGAGGGCGGGGTGGAAAAGCACTAAATAGAGAACAGATAGGCGGTGGCTTTGGTGAAGGGTGAGACAGTACACACTGCTGGGGAAGCCAGCATGACTTGTACAGAAGAAGATCATAGCAATTCCATAGGGACATCCAAATTCCCTGAGGGACTAAATGACTGGCCTGAGGCCTGTGGGGACCATGGTCTCCGGGAACATCTAGCTCAACTGTTGTAACATAGTTTACAAAGAAAATGTTCTCCATTCTACTTTTGTGAGTAGATTCTGGGGTCTTAAAAGCATGTGAGCAGCCATCTAAGATACTCCACTGTCTCACCTTGTCTGGAGCAAAGAAGAAGGAATAAAACTAAAAACACAAGGGACCTATTAGTCCAAGGGACTAATGGACCACAGCTATCACAGCCTCTACCAGACTGGATTCTGTACAACTTGGTGGTGCCCAGCTACCACCACTGAGTCTGACAGGGAACATAATAGAGGGTCCTGGACAGAGGTGGAGAAAAACACAGAACAAATCTCTAATTCACAAAAAAAGACCAGATTTTCTGGCCTGACAGACACTGGAGAAACCTTGAAGCGTGGTCCTGATACACCCTTTTAGCTCAATAATGAAGTCATTCTTGAGGTGTACCCGTCACCCAAAGATTGGACAGGCCCATAAAACAAAAGGAGACTAAAGGGGCGTAATAGCCCAGGGACAAAGACGAAAGGGCAGGAGGGGACAGGAAGGCTGGTAATATGGAATCCAAAGTAGAGAAAGGGGACTGTTGACATGTCAGGGGGTTGTTAACTAATGTCATGAAACAATATGTGTACTATTTGTTCAGTAAGAAACTAGTTTGTTTATCTAAAGTACAATTAAAAAAAAAAAGAATTGTGTGACAGCTTAGCTGGGCCATGATTCTCAGTGTTTCAGCAGTCACATTAAGTTGCAACCATGTCCTTGCTGAGATTTGTTATGTGATCATCCCCATGATGAGATCTGATGTGAGTAGCCAGTCAGTTGAAAGGGATTTTCCTTGGGTGTGTGGCCTGGATCAAAGATGAGTGGACATTCTGGTGGGACAAGGGTGCTTTTTCTTCATTCAGGATGCTGCAGTTGGTTCCTGTTCATCTGACCTCTGGCTCTTAGAAAGTGAACGAACTGCTTACCTGAGCTCCTGCCTGATGATCTTGCGATTCATTCATATTTGCAGCCTGTGAACAGGAGCCCTGCTCTCCCACCTAGGTTCACTAGCCCCCGCAGCTATGCGATTCAGGAGAAGCCTCTCTCCTGGCGCACAAACTTCAGACATTCCAGCCTCTACAACCTCACGTGGCATTTCCTGGATAAAAATCTCTGTCTCTACATATACATATATATACATGTATATATATATATATACACACACGCACACACACACATACATACATATGCTCCACTGGTACTGCTTCTCTAGAAAATTCAGCCTAAGACACCCTGTGAAAGAAGCCAAACAAAAACTGCGTATTGTATAATTCCACTTATGTGAAATATTCAGACTAGAGAAATTGGTCAAAACAGAAAATAGACTAGTGGTTACCTACAGTGGGGGTACAGTAGGAGGTATGGAAAATGACTGCTTAACGAGTGTGGGGTTTCTATTTGAGATAATGAAAGCGTTCTAGAATTAGGTGGCGGTAACGGTTGCACAACATTATGAATGTACTTAATGTCACTGAACTGTGTGCTACTAAGTGACTAAAATGGCAATTTTTTTGTACTTGATCACTATTTTGTTAAAATAGTGTTTGAGGGAACATGTGCTTCTTGTTTAAGGCATTTGGTTAGTGTCTTGATTATCTAGTGCTGTGATAATAGAAATATAACAGGTAGATGATTTTAACAAAGAGATATTTATTCTCCCACAGTCCAGTGGGCTGCAAGTCCAAATTCAGGGTGTCAGCCAACAGAAGGCTCTCTTTCTCTGCTGGCTGTAGAGGAGGGTCCCTGTAACGTATCAGTCTTTCTTTGGTCTGGAAGCATCTCAGTGTACGAACTTCAGGTCCCAAGATGAGCTCTGCCTCCAGCTTGCACTCCTGGTGCCGCGAGGTTCACGTGTGTCTCTGCTCGCTTCTCTCTTTTATATCTCAGCTGGCTTAAGACACTATCCAATCTTGCAGACCTCATCAATATAATAGCTAATAAATGATAATGATGGGGTTTACAAAACACAGGAAAATGACATCAAATGACAAAAATAGCAGACCATCATACAGTACTGGCGGTCACAGCCTAGCCAAGCTGACACACATTTTGGGGACACCAAATTCCATCCATAGCAGTTAGTTCTGCCTGCATTGCAAAGCGGGGCTCAGTGGAGGGCCTCTCTGGACTGTGAGTAGACCCAGGCATTGCACAGAGCAGGTTTAGGTCTGCTGCATAAAGCCAAGCATGACCAGCCCTCTCTGAGTCTCCTTCTCTCATGTGGAAGACTGAGAGAAGCGTCTTTATCTCGGAGGATGGATGATGGTAAAGTCTGTGGGCAGGCCATCCATCTACCCTTACTTCGCATAAGCTCTCATGTCCCAAGATCATCTTAGGAGTGTGCTGACCATGCTTGCCTTACTGCCTCCTCTAGCCTGTCCATTTGTACATGGCTTGATTATTCACACTTTTTTTTTAACTCTTTAAATTTGGCCCCTATGGGAATGTATCTTACAAGAGACGTTGGTTCCTAAGAAGAATGAAGAGTTAGAAGGGGAGTACGAAACATGCAATGGACGTGTTGTTGTGATTGTGGCTGGATGCTGCTGAGTCCACTGCAACTCATGGCAATTCCATGTGTGCAGAGTAGAACTTCTCCATGGGCTTTTCAAGGCTGTGTCCTCACAGGATCAGATTGCCAGGCCTTCTTTTCAGAGGTACCTCATTGTGGATTCAAACCACCAACCTTTCATTGGGCAGTTGAGTGGATTCCTACCACGCCTGTGAGGAGGAGGATTCTGAGGGGCAGAGAAAGAGGAAGAACAGGGTCTCTGAGCCAATATGTGTCTTTCTAGCCATGGAGAAATCAGGGAGAAGAATTTGAGAAGAATTCCATCAACACAAAACATGAGGTGACTTTGTTCCCCTTTAGGCTCAAGCCCCAGAGATGTTATTAAGACATCATTCAGACATTGTGTATTTCACAATTGCTCCAGCACTGGGAAGAACTGGGCACAAACACTGCCAGCATAATTGTCAACCAATTTAAACACTTGTCCAGAAGACAGACCAAAACGTTAAAAAGAAGAAACAGAATTTGTGACCAGTGGGAAAAAGAGCTCTCAACCCACACTACTGGAGCTGAAGGCCTCAAGGAGCTGGATGCTCCTTCTCCAGCTCCGGTTCACACTCTGAGAGGGCAGGGCAGTCTTCAGCCTGTGACCACTGGACAGACGTCCCCTGAGCCTCCCCAGCGAGCTCACCCATGTCAACCCACCGCTCTAAACAAAGTCCGTGTTTCCAGTTAATGTTAAGATGGTGGGATCACTTGGGTACACAGAAGCAGATTACCCAGCAGGTGGCTTCAGGCTAAAGATAAATTGTGTCCTCATGTAACTTGGGAGAGTGGGATGTGGAGAGCTTCTAGTGTGCACAGCAAGATTGTCAAGTTACTTCTTTTTGCTGTAAAAGTCAGGCTGTGACTCCTGGCTGGTGAAGCCCAGAAGGAAGTGCTGTCTGCAAGAGCTGTCCCTGCTCCAGCAACAGGGGTGGAGGGCCCGACCTAAGCAGACTGGTTCCACACTCCCCCTCAAAGTGCCACAAGTCCCTGCCTGCCCCTTGCCTGCTTGCCTGAGGCACACACAACCTAAGCAAAGCAGAACAGAGGGTATTCCCCATCTGCCCAGGGGTCAGAGGTTATGTCTGTCCCTGGCACTGTCCCTGGGGATCCACCCCTTCCTCCACACCTGTTTTACCCTCCAGACTCACCTGGCAGGTCCTACTCTTGAAAGAACCTGCTCTCTATATGTTTTCCCCACCTGCCTATGTCTCTGCTGTGCTTGGCCCTTGTCTATCTAGGCATCTGTCCTCTCCCTTGCTTTGTTGTTGGTTTTAAAAATAATTACAGATGGACAAGAAGTTGCAGAAATAATACTGAGAGATCTCGTGTGCCCTTTACCCAGTTTCTCCCTGTGGTCCCTTATGAAGATCAGGAAACTGACCGGAGTGTGTGGTGGTTAGACATTCAGCTGCTAACCCAAAAGTTGGCCATTCCAAGCCAGCAGCCTCTCTTTGGGAGGAAGATCCGGCAGTCCACTTTTGCGAAGATTTATGTAGTTTGAAACACATGGGCTGTTTCTACTGGACAGCAATGGGCATAATCCACAGATAAAGTGATGGTGGTTTCGTGGTATAATTCTTGCTTTCAATAAAGGAGACCCAGTTCTGTCCCCAGCCAAAGCCTCTTACGGACAGTTGTCACCAGTCTGTCAGTGGTGGCTTGTATGTTGCTGTGATGCTGAATGGGTTTCAACAGAGCTTCCAGACTGAGACACACCTTTCCCGACTTTAAACCACGCAGTATCCCCTTGTTCTGTTTAAATGTCTGGCTCCCGATCTACAGAAAGATTCCTCATCGGTACAATGAAGTATTCTAGAACTCTCATTCTTAGCATATGAGCCATAGTTTGTTATGACCCACACAGTCAGACACCTTTGTATACTCAGTAATACAGAGGTAAACATCCTTCTGGCTTCTAGCCACCATCCATTTGACATCAGCTGTGATATCCTTTGTTCCACATTCTCTGCTGAATCCACCCATTCCTTGTGGATGTAATGCTGCAAACACTTTTGAGTGACATGCAGCAAAATTTTACTTGTTGCATGTAATATTATAAAGGATATTGTTCAATAACTTCCAGTTGGAAGTTGGACTTCCTTTCTTCGGAATAGGCATAAATATGAATTTCTTTCATTTGACTGGCCAGGTACTGTCTTCCAAATTTCTTGGTATGGTAGAGTGAGCACTTCCAGCCCTGCATCCATTTTTAAAACTTCTCTATTGATATTCCATCAATTCTCAGAGCCTTGTTTTTTCACCAGTATCTTCAGTGCAGCCTGGATTTCTTCCTTCAGTACCATCAATTCTTTCTTGTACGTCTCCTGAATTGTTCGAATGTTGACCAAGTCTTTTTGGTACAAAATCTGTGTGTATTACTTCTCTCTCTCTCTCTTTAATGTTCCTTGTGTCGTTCAATATTTTGCTCACAGAATCCTTTGCTGCTGTGTGACTCAAGACTTGAATTTTTCCTTTAGTTCTTTCAGCTTGAGAAATGCTGAGAATGTTCTTTGGGCTTTTATAGCCCCAAATCTTTGCACACGTCGTCAAAATACTTTACTTTGTTTTCTGCAGCTGCCCTTTGAAATCTTCTGTTCAACTCTTTTATTCCACTATTTCTTCCTTTCAGTTTAGCTACTCTACACTCAAGAGAAAGTTTCAGTCTTTTCTGACACCCATTTTGGTGCCCTTTCTTTTTTGTCTTTCTAATGATCTCTTGCTTTCTTCACTCATGACGTCCTTGAGGTCTTTCTACAATCCTCTGATCTTTGGTCATTGGTGTTCAATGTGTCAAATCCATTTCTGAGATGGTCTCTAAAATCAGGTGAAATTTTCTCAAGATTGTACTTTGGATTTTGTGAATTATTGTAATTTTCTTCACCTTCAGCTTGAACTTGCATATGAGTAACTGACACTCGGTCTGTTCTGCAGCCAACCCTTGTCCCTGTTCCAGTTGATATGGAGCTTTTCCACTGTCTCTTTCCATAGATGTGGTCTATTTGATTCCTACGTGTTCCACTGGTGAGGGTCATGCATATAGTTGCCATTTAAGTTGTTTAAAAAGGTATTTTCAATGAAGAAGTCTTGGGTCTTGCAAAATTCTGTCATGTGATGGTTTCTGTCCTCAAGGCCATATTTTCCAACTATGAGGCCTTCTTCTTTGTTTTCAGCTTCCTAATTCCAGTCACCAGTAACTACCAACACATCCTGATTGCATGTATGATCAGTGTCAGACTGCAGAAGTTGGTAAAAATCTTCAATTTCTTCACCCTCGTCCTTAGGGATTGGTGTGTAATTTTGAACAATAATTCTATTAACTAGTCTTCCTTGCAGATGTATGGATATTATCCTATCACTGACAGCACTAAACTTCAGGAAAGATCTTGAAATACTCTTTTTAATGACAAAACGTCATTCCTCTTCAGATTGTAGTTCACTGCATACCCATCAATTTCTGCTCACTGATGCCCAGGATTTCAGTGTCTATGCACCCCATTTCATTTATGACAGTTTCCAATTCTTCCTGATTTATTCTTTGGACATTCCACCTTCAGATTATTGATGGACATTTGCAGCTGTTTCTTCTTATTTTAAATCATGTCTCATCAGCAAATAAATTTCCTGAAAGCTTGACACCATCCACGTCATTAAGGTTGACTCAACATCAAGGAGGCAGCTCTTCCCGAGTCATCTTCCAACCTGAGGGGCTCATCTTTCTGCACTACATCAGACAGTGTTCCAATGCTATTCATAAGGCTTTCCCTGGCTAATTTTTTTCAGAAGTAGGCTGTCAGAGCCTTCTTCCTAGTGTGTCTTAGTTTGGAAACTCCACTGAAAGCTGTCTGCCATGGGTGATCCAACTGGCATTTGAATACCAGTGTCATAGCTTCCATGTCACAGCAACACAAAGGCCATCACGGTATGACAGACACGTGGGGTGCATGTGTATACTTCTACACAATTTTAACACAATGTGGATTTGTGTGAGCATCCCTACAACCAAGATAGGGTTGTTTCATAACCAGGAGGGTCTCTTTTGCTCCCCCTTATAGTCGCACTCCTTTCCCCCTCTGCACATCCCTAACCTCTGGCAACCGTAATCTGTTCATCATCTCTGTCACTTTAGGAATGTTACATGTGATATTTTGAGATCGGCTCTTTTCGCTCAGCATAATGCTCTTGATATCCAACCCAAGTGGTTGCCTATACCAAGAGTTTATTTCTTTGTACCGTCTACTAGTAGTCCACGGTATGGAGATACCACAGTGTACATAACCTTTCATCCACTGAGATACATTTGGGTTGTTTCCATTTGGGGGCTATTGCAGATAAAACATCTACGAGTACTTGTGTATCTGTTTTTGTTTGAATGTAAGTTTCCATCTCCCTGGGATAAATCCCCAGGAGTACAGTGTGCTGTAAGTATACCTTTAATTTTTTTTAAAAACTATTGAACTTCTCCAGATTGATGATATAATTTTTTCATTACTACCAGTAATGTAAGAGAAATCCAGTTTCTCCACATTCTTGCTAATAGCTGGTTTGATTGTCTTTTTTGTTTTTGAGACATTCTGATCAAGTTATTTTGTAGAACATCCTTCAATTTTGAGCCACTTGATGTTTTTCTCATGGCTGCCAGTGTTTTGACTGGGGTAAGAATGTGTACATAACAAAAAAACTGTTCCGTTTCAACTTTTCTTACATTTACATTTCAGTAATGCTGATTATGTTTATCATGTCATGCGGTCACCATCATTATCTGTTTCCAAGTTTTTCTATCACCTTTAACAGAAACTCTGTGACCCCTAAGCCATGACTGCATGCTTCCTGTCCCTCCTGCTCCTGGTAACCACGAAGTTTTGATCTCTACATATTTGCTTAGAAACCCTGGTGGCGTAGTTATTAAGCGCTATGCACCAAAAGGTCAGTGGTTCGAAACTTCCAGGTTCTCCTTGGAAACTCCATTGAGCAGTTCTACTCTGTTCTATAGAGTTTCTGTGAGTTAGAATCCATTCAGCAGCACTGGTTTGGTTTGGGGTTTATATATTTATTAAGTCTAGATATTTCAATAAGTGGCATAATATAATATTTGTTCTTTTACAACTCATTTATTTCACTTATCATAGTGTTCTCAATGTTCACCTATGTTGTTGTTGTATCAAGCCTTCATTTCTCTTTATGGCTACATCTTGTTATGGATTGACTCATATCCCCCCAAAATGTACACCAATTTGTCTAGGCCATGATTACTAGTATTGTGTGACTGTTCATCGTTTCACATTCTAATAGGATTTTTCTGTATACTGTGAATCCTACCTCTATGATATGAATGAGACAGGATTAGCAGCAGTTACATTAATGAGGCAGGATTCAATCTATTAGATTAGGTTGTGTCTTTGCTGTATGTCTCTATAAAAGAGAGAAGTGAACAGAGAACCAGGGGGATTTCAATACCAGCAAGGAAGAAGAACTGAAGGCACTTGTGTTCTTTGGACCTGGGGTCCCTAAACTAAGAATCTCCTGGACCAGGAGAAGTTTGATGACAAGGACCTCCCCCCAGAGCTAACAGAGAAAGAAAGACTTCCCTTGGACCTCTTACCTCCTACCTAGACTGTGAGAAAATATATTTCTCTTCATTAAAGCCAGCCATTTGCAGTATATCTGTTATAGCAACACTAAGCACCTAAGACATACGTATGTACCACATTTTATTTATTCAGTCATTTGCTGATGGACATTCAGATTGTGCCCACTGTTGCCTATTGTGAATAGCGCTGCAATAAACATTGCTCTACTAGTTTCTGTTTCTGTTCCAGCTTTCAGTTATTTTGGGTATACACCTAGAAGTGAGTTGCTAGGTTATATGGTAGTTTGGTAGTTCTATGTTTAACATTTTTAGAAGCCATATAATTCTTTTTCACAGTGGTTGTATCATTTTTATTCCCTCCAACAGTGAACGAGGCTTCCAGTTTCCGCACGTCCCCATCAATACTTGCTGTTTTTCTTTTTTAATCCCAGCAATCCTACTAGGTGTAATACTAGGTAGTATTACTAGGTATTTCTTTGTGATTTTGACTCAAAGGCACCTAACAACAACAACAACACAAATTATTGAGAAAGAAGAAAATATAAGAGAAGCTCTTTGAGACTTAGGTCTACGTGAAGAGTTTTTGGTTCTTGGACATGAAACCAAAAGCACAATCCATAAAGGAAAATAAAAAATAAATAAATTAGACTTCATAAAATTAAAATAACAGAACAAAACACTTTTACACTGAGGAAGATCTCAGTGACAAGGTGAATAAACACACCACTGAGTATGAGGGAGTGCCTGTAAATCACACCTGTGATGAAGGCTTGTGTCTAGAATGTATAAAGAAATCTCAAAACTTAATTGTGAAAAGAAATCCAATCAGAAAATGGGCACAATACACCAAAGACATTGACCCAAAGAGGATATGTACATGACAAATAAGCACATTAAAAGATGCTCAGCAGTCATTAGCTATTACAGAAATGTAATTAAAAATCATGATGAGGTATCAGTACATACCCAATGCAACTGCATTAAACTTCCAACAGTCTTCTTCACAGAAATGCAAAAGCTTCTCCTCAAATATATATGGAACTTCAAAGGTTCTTGAAGAGTCAAATCTTGTAAAAGAACAAAGCAAGAGGACTCATACTTCCCAGTCTCAAACAGTATGATAAAACTGTAGTAATCATCCTGGTAATGGTACAGCGATAGGTGTGAAGAATGATGGGCTAGAAGTGTGAGTCCAGAGATACGTCTATGGTCAATTGATTTTTGACTTACGTTACAGAGTAGAATTGCTCCATAAGTGTTTCTTGGCTGTAATCTTTATAGAAGTAGATTGCCAGAATTTTCTTCCTCAGCATCACTGGGTTAGTTCCCACCACCGACCTTTAGTTTAGTATTTGGATACAAGTTGTTTGTACCATCTAAAGACTTTTATTGGTCGTTACTGCGGTTATTAGGTGCCTGTGAGTCAAAACTCTTTACTCATCCTCCTTGTCACCTTTCAAGTAGTGACTACCATCTGTTTCAGGGGAAACAAGCTGAGTCCTTGTCTCCGTTGCCCCACCAGTCACTACCTCATGGCTTGCCTCCACCAACTCCATTACTGAAGATACTCATCTACCTTAACGTTCTCTTCCCCTAATCACCACTCCTGTTTCTCCTGGCTCACCTTAAGACAGGACAGTGCTTACAGCACCTTAGCACTGCCATCTGTAACCTCCCCACCCCCAGGGAACTTTTCCAGTCTTCACTGAGACTGCCATTATAGGTGCTTGTCCTGTACCCCATGAGGCCCTGCATGCCCTTCTTCTGAGCCTGTACCTTCAGATTCCCACTCTACTAGCATAACTTCCTGTCTTTCTCTCAGCTTTTCCCAAAGCTCCAAACCTTCAACTCCACAGGACTTCATTAGCTAAGCTCTCATGCTCCTCTAGCTCCCATGGCCTTTTGTCTTTACTTCTTCCTAGAAATTCAGCTGTCACCATATAAGGGTCACTTGAGTGACTGTACCTCAGACCGAGACAGCTCCTCTGAACTCCAGATCCATATTCTAACTCCTTGGTGGGCACTTCACAGGCCTCTCAAAGTCATGTGTTTTCACTTTAACTCATCATCTCCCTCCATGTTTTCGTGTTCACCTAACCCCCTCGTCTTCCTGGGTCCCTTGATGTCACTGACCTGCTGCCCAAAATGGACACCACCCTTGCTTCTCTCATCTGCTGTCCTCTGAACATCTAATCCAGAACCAGATTGTTTCTGCTACCCTCTATTTTGTTTCTGTTAGCTGCCATTTGGTCAGCCTGTGACTCATGGGTACTGACCCCAGACACAATGGAACAAAATGCTGCCTGGTCCTGTGCCGTCCCATGGTCAGTTGCAGATAGGACCACTGTCATCCACTGACTAATTTTCAAAGTAGATCATAAGGACTTTTTTACTCATATGTCTCAGTCTGAAACTCTGCTGACAGCTGTTAAGCTTCGTAGCAACACACAAGACTCCACTGACAGATGGTGGCTGCACATGCGACGCATTGGCTGAGAATGGAATCTGGGTCTCCCACGTGGGTGGCAAGAATGCTACCACTGAGCCGCCACCACCGCCTCCCTCCTGTAAGTGCCCTTTGACTCCTCTACCACTAGTTGTCTCTTCTGCTCCCCTGTAACCACGGCCTCTTACCCGCACTTCGGTTTGAACACCTCCCGTCTTGCCCCCCTCTAGTCCATTCTACAGCCAGCAACAAACACCTGACAACATAGCCGGTGAGGAAACTCTTCCCCACGATAAAGCCCAGACCCCTCTCCCTGCCGCACAATGCCTGTTCTCCATCCACCTTCTCGTTCCTCATCTTAAGCCTGGAGATGAATCACCTTTCCCATCTTTGAGCACGTTATGCATCTTTTCTTTCTGGGTTGTATCATATTCTCATTGTCTGCTTAGAACTCAGATCATAGGTTTGTGCTTAGACATCCTCTTCTTGGAAAGCTTCTCCTGATCCTGTTGGTCACTTACAGTCCCTGTTTTGCCCCAGGAGACCTTGTGTTCTCATCACAGCACGTCTCACTATGCTCAGTAATTGCTGTTTACTGACTGTCTCCTAAACTAGACTCTAGGGTACATGAGGGCAGGTCCCTTCCCTTCTGGGCTGTACTTTCCCCGTCTGTCAGTGAAGGGTTTGAACTCCATGGTGTCAAAGGACTGCATTGTCTTCAAGGCCAGATCTGAGGGTCATTTCACTTTGTGTCCTCACGTGTCTCCTGGAACACAGCACAGAGAAGGGGGCAGGGAATGTTTGTGGCATGAAAGAGAGGACGGATGGAAGTGTGGATGGATGAAAGGATGGATGGATGCATGGGTGGGCAGAAGGAAGGGAGGAAGAAAGAAAGGAAGGAAAGAATGGTGAATGGAAGGACAGATGGACAGATAAACTGATTAAATTGGATAGATAAATAAATGTGTAGATAGATGAATGGCTAGCTGGCTGGCTGGCTGGATAGATGAATGGGTGGGTGGACTGATAGGTAGACCGATGAAATAGATAAATGAATGGGTGGGTGGGTAGGTGGACAGAAGGATGGAAGAATGGAAAGGGAAACTCAAGTACAAATGGGAGGATGAGGGTAACACAAGGCAGACTCATTAAAAACAAAATCCAGCTCAAGACCTAATGTAAGCCCTGGAGTCATAGGGGGGAAACCAGCAAGATGAGATCCACAGCACTCACTGTCATGGGAAGCAGACCCCAGACAGGGTGGGCAGGGGCTTCTCTGGACCTGGAGAAATGAGTCCTCAGTGGTTTCTTCTGACAGGCAATCTCTGTGTCCCATTAGCCCCCAGGCTGTGAGCTTTTCAGGCAAGTGTGGAGATGGTTCACCTTGTGTTCCCAGCGCCAGCTTAGACCCTGCCCATGGAGATGCACAGGAAGGGCATGAAGGAAGACTGCCCACCTGTCCAGAATGCTGATGAAGAGCAGCAGAATTGGGGTCTCATCGCTAGAGGGAGAAGGGCTGGTCCTCCCAGACTAGCGTGTGCCATGTACAGATGCCCAGAGAGGCCAGGCTGGTGCTGTATGCTGCAGGACTTGATGCTGATGCTGCTGTGGTGTATTTGGTGCCCAGCAGAAAGATCTGAAAAGCAGAAGCCTCGCCAGAAGGCCCCCGTGACCTCACTCTGCATGCTGTAGGTACTGTATCTTTCTCCAGGTTTGATATAAAGTCGCTGTCTTTGCCTCCTCTCCAGGTTCCCCTCTCAGGACTGTTTCTACTCTAATGCTTGCCAGAAGCAGCTATGGAGCTGGCATACCCAGGGTGCCAGGGGCAGAGAAGGCTCAGGGATAAGCAGTAAGACCCGTACCTGGAGGGGAGGCATAGATACTGCCTGACCATGACCTCTGCTGCGGGCTATGCAAAAGACAATATCTTTTGCATCTCAGACCATGTTGTCTCGCACGGGCCTGGCAGGGTCACTGGTCTCTGCGGCTTGGCCGTGATGAGTATGCACCAGTTTTCGCATTTGGGATCTGCCTTGGTCTGAAGGCAGAGAGGATGAGGCTGCAGCTAGGAGCCACCCGCTGTTCATTTCAACTCTGGTCAATAGGGAGGAGGCCACTGTGGACACTACACTGAGTTCCCAGGGCCCAGAGCCAGGCACCAGACAGGGGTTCACCAGAAAGCAGGCTCCATAGCAATCTGGGTCCTACCTTTGAAAAGGGACCAGTGGACATGGCCAAGCCCTCTGCCACTCCAGCAGATAAAGAAAAGGTTGTTAGAGTCTTAGCAGATCCCCGCCTCTTTTCTGCTCTGTGACCAGGCCCTTGAAGGACAGGGCCACTCATGTGACTTGCAGGTCCTGGAAGTGGCACTGCCTGAAAATGTGGGTGCCCTAATAAGAATTTCAAGATGGCAGCAGCAGAGCACTAAACCAAGCCAAGTCCTCTGGATGGCAGGGTCCTATCTGAGGTCCCAGGTTCTCATATTCTGGAAGCCCACAAGCTAGCGGCCCTGCTGTAAATTTGCAGCTGACTCCAACTTACAAAAGTGCGGGGTTGTCAATCCACACTGCCCAAGCATTCGCCCTGTGTTACAGGATGCTGTGCCGACTGCCAAAGGTGGTCTTCACTGAGCAGCAGATCACAGAGCTTCTTGTGTGGTCTACAGCCCAGAAAAAATGCCCCATGGTTCTGAGCCTCAGCTCCTCACCTGTGAAGAAACTGCCTGGACACTTCATCTGGGTGGTGCAAACGGTTAACTTGCTTGACGTTACCCAGAAGGCTGGAAGTTCAAGTCTTTCCAGAGGTGCCTCTGAAGAAAGTCCTGGACCTGTTTCTGAAAAATTAGCTGCTAAAAACCCTAGGGAGCACAGTTCTGCTCCGATATGGATGGGCTGGTCACCATGAGTCCCCAGGGATATCAAAAAATCAAAACCAAACCTGTTGCTGTTGAACTGATTCTGACTCGTAGTGATCCTATAGGGCTAGAACTGTCCCATAAGCTTTCCAAGGAGTGACTGGTGGATTTGAACTGTCAACCTTTGGTGAGCAGCAGAACTCTTAAAGACTGCGCCACTGGGGGACATAAGTGCCGAATCCTTCTACAGTTTCAGTTTCTCACCCCCCCCCCCCTGATCCTAGGAGGTCTCTGAGGACAAATAACTCCTCTGGCGTGAGCGCGGAGTGCTGTTCCACTGACTGACCAGATTAATTTGATGGGAATTCTATAGGGTCACTATGAGTCAGAATTGACTCAATGGCACAGGATTTGGTTTTGGTTTTTACGGAGCCCACAGACAGCCCGGGTGGTACACCAGTTAAACACTCTGATGCTAACTGGAAAGTCGGTGCTTCTAACCCACCAGCCACGAGAGAAGGATGTGGCAGTCTGCTTCGGTAAAGATCACAGCCTCGGACACTCTGCGGGGCAGCTCTACTGTGCCCTACAGGGCCACTGGGAGTTGGACTCCACTTGATGGCACCTAACAATGGTATGGGGCCCACAGGAGTCCCCAGGTGATACAAACAGTTAACAGACTCAGCTGTTAACCAAAAGTTTGGAGGTTTGAACCCACCCAGAGGTACCTCAGGAGAAAGGCCTAGCAATCTACTTCCAAACAATCAGTTACTGAAAAACCCTGAGGAGCATGGTTCTGATCTGACACACTATAATCACCAAGAGTAGACTTGATGACCATGGGTCTCACTGGTGGACGTGCCAGGGCCTGCAATGGTCCTTGGAATTGTCCTAGTTCCCTTCTGGAGGTGGGCCTGGGGATGGTCTCAGGGAGCCCACCCCACCCTCGCCTTGGAACCATGTTAACACTGTCCTCCCCGCCCCTCCGGCCCTAACACAGTAATCTGTTTTACTTTCCTTGCGTGGTGTTTTAACAAGGATCCCACATAATTGGATCAAACATGGCTGTTACCCTGGAGGCTACCAATAAATTTCTTTGGCAAATAAAATTGACTGAACATTAACATAAGAAGTCTTAAATTAACAGGATGTAATTTTATGAGTATCTTGAAAATGAGGCAAAGATGAATGTCAGCCCAGGGTGAGTCAGCCCTTTCAAGCGCCTTTCATTATATTATATAATGGTGCTAATTTTTTTCAAATGTAAGCAGTATGTTTTCTTCCTAAACATGGTGTTCTTTGTTCTACCATTTGGAAAAATAAATTCCCTTTACAACCCTGCTTTCCTCAACCACAAAACCAGGCGGAGGAGGCAAGACCAGAGGTGGCCAGCTCCCCAGTCTAGAAGGCCTCAAGCCACCCCAGAGAGGTGCTGTCTCCCCATAGACGTGGCTCCGTTCTCACAGTGGGTCACAGGGGCAGCAGGGAAGCTTCTGGAGTGGATCCAGCCATTGTGACTCAAGGTGCTGGCCTCTGTGTTGGACAACAGAAGGGCCTGCCTTGGGGATACAAGCTACAGATGGGTCCCTGTCCCAGGGCACAGAGGCAGGCACCAGGGTGTGACTATCCAACACTGGCTAGGCACCTTTAATACGCCATGCCATGAGCACGTGCTGGGTGTGGATAGGCATACCTGGTACTACCCCCGGAGAGCTCACAGTCTTATCAAGGAGACACAAATCACCTGGGCAACCAAGTGGTGATGGTGTCATGCAGGACACAATGAGAACACGCAGAAAAGAGACCCCAGCCCACTCAAGGTCAGGTAGGGATGCAAAGGGGATTCTGGGAGGAGCCTCCAAGACTGAGCAATGTTAGCTGGGTGATGGAAGGTATTATAGCTCGAGGGGAAGCAGGTCTTTAAAGAGTCTACTGTACAGAGCTGTGAGAAAGAGCTTCAAGGATGGGGTACAGAGTCTACCCACAGTTCTTCCTCTAAGCTGGAGAGACAAATGATGAGGGGGAAAGAGTTGTTATGAACTGAATTTTGTCTCTCAAAAAATGTATAGACCAGTTTGGGTGAGCCCTGATTCCAGGCATTGGATGATGTTGCTACATATTGTAAATCCTGCGTCTGTGATATCAGTGAGGAAAGAGGAGCTGCAATTGTGTTTGTGAGGCCGAGCTCAATCGGTAGGAGTGCATGTGTCTTGAGGCAATCACTTGGGCTATAAAGGAAACGGAAGCAAGCAGAGAATGGGGACCTTATGCTACCAAGAAGCAGTCCTAGGGAGCAGAGCATATCCTTCGGACCTAGGATGCCTGCACCCCAGAAGCTCCTAGTCCAGGGGAAGATTGACAGCAAGGACCTTCCTCCAGAGCCGAGATAAGAAAGCCTTCCCCTGGAGCTGATACTCTGATCTTGGACACTTAGCCTACTTTTCTGTGGGAAAATCAGTTTCTCTTCATTGGTGTCATCCACTTGTGGTATTTCTGTTATAGCAGCTCTAGATGACTAAGACACTGACATAACTCCAATCTGGCTTCACCTTGACTGCTCCTTAGTCCCTGGATCAGGCAGACCAAGCCTGATGAGTAAGACATCAGCAGAACCAGACAGAGGCTGCTGAGGTGTCTGGGCTCACTGAGCAACACTCGCAGGGAAGAGCAAGCTGGAGGGCTCTGGCTCACTTCTCAAATTCCCTGTTGATGTGGATTGAATTGTTTTCCTCCGAACATACACGGAAGCCCTGACTCCTGTATCTGTCCATTTGGAAATCGAGTTTTTCTCGTTTATGTTGCTGAGTTCATACCAGAGTAGGGTGAGTCCTAAACCTAGTCCCTTCTGAGTTCTAAAATGAGCTGCACAGGTATGGGGACACACAAGAGGTAAGATGTTATTTTAAGACACATACATGGCAGATGTATCCACAAACCCAGCAACACCAAGGATTGCTGACAGCTAACACAACCAGTAAGCTCCTTAGAAGTGAGACTAGTCTTGCTTATTTTGGAAAGACCAATCCCTAAAAAAAGACATAGAGTCTACTAAAGCAAAAAGACACCAGTGGTTAACATTGTGTGTCAACAGGGCCAGGATTCTCAGTGTTTATCTGCTGTGAGCAGCCAATCAGCTGAAAGGGATTTTCCTTGAGTGAGTAGCTTACATCTGAATATAAGTGGATATTCTGGCTTTTGCCCTCTTAGAATCCTGCAGCTGTCTCCTGCTCATCTGACTCTTGGTTCTTGGGACTTGAGCTAGTAGCTTACCCGCCAGTCTTGGGTTTTGTTGATCTTCACAGCCTGTGAGCAAGAGTCCTGTTCTCTGACCTGTTGATCCTGGGTTCACCAGCCCCTGTGGACGTGAATCAGGAGAAATCTCTATCCTGATCCACGGATAGGGATGTTTCCACCTCTACAATTGCATGAGCTATTTCCTTGATATAAACCTCTTTGTATATATATGTAAATACTTTGCCTGTTTAGCTTCTCTAGAGAACACAGCCTAAGACCCCTTCCATGTGGTGGATTGACAGAGCAGCTGCAACAACAAACTTGAGCACACCGATGATCATGAAGACCTCTCAGGACCAGACATGTCTCATTCTGTAGAAGAAGGGCATAGTGGGTCCACATGGCTCCCCAAACCAAATCTCAAACCAGTTGTCATTGAGTCAATTCTGATTGATGGCGACCTCGTGTGTGTCAGAGCTGAACTGTGTCCCACAAGCTTTACAGTGGCTGATTTTTGTAAAAGTAGCTTGCCAGGCCTTTCTTCCAAGGTACCTCCATGTAGACTCAAACCTTCAACAACCTTTTGCTTAGCAGCAGAGCATGTTCACCGTTTACACCACCACTCTGCAAGGTTCCTACCACTTCGAAGCATCTCTGCACCAGGCCTAGTAGTAAATTCTTGCCCATCTGTGAGGTGTGTCTGCATCTATCAGCCAAGGGTGGGAATTCTTGGAAAAACTGCATACATCCTGCAAAGGTCTGGGAGGACATATACTGCACTGGAAGAGGGCAGAGGTGGATCAAATGTTGACCTTCTGCTCTGAGTAAAGGGCCCTGTTATGGACTGAATGGTGTTCCCCGCAAAATCTGTAGCAATTTAGCTAGGCCATGACTCCTACTGTTGTGTGATGTCCTCAATATTGTAAATCCTGCCTCTGTGATGATATAAGGGTGGGTGGGCAGCAGTCGTGTTGGTGGCGCAGGACTCGGTGTGTAAGATTTTTCTGTGTCTTGAGGCAATCTCTTGAGATACAAAGGAAGAAAGCTAGCAGAGAGGCTGGGGGACCTCCTACCACCAAGAAGCAGTGCCCGGAGCTGAGCACGTCTTTTTCTTAGAAAGGACTGGGGTCCCTGTGCCTTAGAAGCTTCCAGTCCAGGGGAAGATTGATGACGAGGACCTTCCTCCAGTGACCACAGAGAAAGCCTTCCCATGGAACTGATACCCTGAATTTGGACTTCTGGAATACTGCACTGTGGTGAAACAAAATTTCTTTCTTTAAAGCCACCTACTTGTGGTGTCTCTGTTAAAGCAGCACTAGCTGACTAGAACCAGCTGATAAGACAGTGCCCCTACATCTTCCTTCTGCTGAAAGTCCCCCTAATGCGAGGGTGTCAGTCCAGATAATGGCAGCTCTCCTGGTGCCGAGGGGTGGCAGGGCAGGAGCCTGGGCCCAGGGGCTGGCCCCCCACTGGCTTGTGTCATGCTATGGGGCTGAGCAGTCTTCCCCTAGCCTTCCTGCCTCAGTGTTCCCTCTGGCACAGGCCAGGAGGGGTTGAGGTGCAGGGTTCCAGAGGACTCTCTCTGCTTTAACCACCACGGAGCACTGAGCCCTGTGCTTGCTCCTGCCCCTGAGGGTACTGCCCAGCCTCTCTCCACAATGTGCCCGTTTTGTCCAGAAGTCCTGGTGTCCTGTGAAGGGCAGTGGGCAGAGCACCAGACCCGTCCCCCATCCCCAAAGAGCTCAGGAGCCCAAGAGGGGAGAACACTTGGCCAGAACTAACCTCGATTGTCCAGGATGTCTCCAGCTGTGACTCCCTGTCATGCCTCTATTTAGCAGGTACTGACAGGAAGGGGGTCCTAGGGCTGTCATAACATAGGACCACTTGGTGAGTGGCTCCTGACACAGGAATGGATTCTCTGGTGGTTCTGCAGAAAACCAAAATCAAGACGTCAGCAGGGCTATGCTCTCCTAGGGCACTACGGCAAGAGTCTTTCTTTCTTCTTCCAGTTTCTGGTGGCCCCAGACTTTCATCGGCTGGTGGCAGCATCACTCTGGTCTTGGCCTCTGTCTTTATGTGGATGTCTCCTCTCTGCTTCTGTGTCTCTTCACCTTGTTTATGAAGACAGCAGTCATATTCGATGAAGACTCCCATACCTGGCGGTTCACTGATCAACAGCTTGGTTGTTATTTTAGTCAGCTAGTACTGCTCTAACAGAAATATCATCAAGCGGATGGCCTTAACAAAGGGAAGTTTATCCCTACGCAGTCTGATAGGCTACAAGTCCAAATCCAGGATGTCCTCTCCAGGGAAGGCTTTCCCGCTTGTTGGCTCTTGGGGAAAAGGCTTTGTGTTGCATCAACTTTTGTTCAGGGAGCACCTTGGTGCAGGAACCTCAGGTCTGAGGGATGCGCTCTTCTCCCGGTGCTGCTTGCTTGATGGTGTGAGCTTCCCAATTCTCTGCTTGCTGCTCTTTCCTTTTATCTCCTGTAAGATGAAAGCATAAAGGATGATGTTAGCCACAGTCCAGGGAAACTCTGTTAGCAAGGGTGTGGTGGTCCCACCCTAATCCTCTTTCAACATAATCATCGTATCTATTAGCCACAGGCAGAGATTAGGATTTACAGTATCAGAAAATCACAAAATGGAGGGCAATCACAGAATACAGGGAATCATGACCCAGCCAAATTACCGCACATATTTTGGGGGGAATACAACTCAATCCGTGACAGCTGCTGACCAAGAGGTTGGCAGTTGGAATCCACCAGGCTCTTCTTGGAAACTCTATGGGGCGGTTCCTCTCTGTCCAGTACAGTCACTATGTGCCAGCATCAAATTGATGGCAATGAGTTTTGTTTTGTTTTACTCCGGGAAACCTTGTTTGCATAATGGTTAAGTACTACAGCTTCTAACCAAAAGGCCAGCAGTTCAAATCTACCGGGTACTCCTTGGAAACTCTGTGGTGCAGCTCCATCCTTTCCTGTAGGGCCTCCACGAGTTGAAATTGACTTGAAGGCAGCTAACTGTATTTATAAAGATTCTATTTCCAAACAAGGTCACTGTCACAGGTACAGGGTGAGGACTTAATCATGTCTCTGGAGGGACATTCATCAAACCACAATACCTTCCAGTGCTCAGGAACCCCTGTGATGAAGACACACTGTCCACATGCCATGGTCTTGCAGTGCCAGGTGAGGTGCCCAGTGTGAACGGATAAACACGGCTGTGGACCCCTGGTGTACTCAACCCTGAATCTGCCCCCTGAGCTCCTGCTTGCTCTTGGGCCTCGAGGGCAACATCCCCCCAAGTACAGTAATAAGAAAAAACATGCCTTCTGAGAGTGCAGCATAAAATGAGAATAAAGGGCAGGACTGCATGCCCCTTGGGGTACAGTGGGCTCCCTAGACTGAAAAAAAATCACATGTTCAGTTGGAGTAAAGACAGACCCATGGTTAAAGAGCTTTGCAGGTAGCAGCTGGGGACTAGGGGAGGCAGTGTCACAGCCTAGCACTGCCCCAAAAAATCTGACTGATGGATTCCCAGGGCTCTAAACCAGAAGGAAGGAGCCTGGCAGCACAACGATTAAGTGCTTGCTTGCTTGTTTGTTAACCAGTTAGTTGGTGGTTCCAACCTAACCAGCCGCTCCACGGTAGCAAAAACCTGGCAATCAACTTCTATAAATATTTGCAGCCTAGGAAACACTATGGGAGAGTTCTGCTTTGTGCTATGGAGGGTTACGACTCAGGGCCTACAACTGACCTGAAGGGGAAGCCAGTGTAGAGGTGGGTATGGCAGTCTCTGCTCTTCCCATCATGCTTGCAGGCTATGGACTGCCCTTCACCTGCCTCTGCTGAATGCCGGCACAGGTCACCTCGACTGCCTCACCACCTTTGCTCTGATTGCCCGCCAACTTGATGCTTGATCACAACTTACCTTCCCATGATGCCTGGCTGCATAAAGAATGCCTCAGTCATGCCAACACTGGCATCCGGTTACATGGCAGGTTGTGCTTGTCACGGGACGTTCCCACCTTGGTACCTTGTTCTGTGAGCTTGGCTGTGCAGCCCACTTCCAAGTCTCCCGAGAAAATGTGAGATGCTTTGGCTTGAATGTTGTTGTTATTGGGGGCCACAAAGTTGATTCCAATTCGTAGTGACCCCACGTAACAGAAAAACTTCCCCGCAGGGTTTTCTTGGCTGTGGTCTCTGTGGGTCTTTGCCCTATGGAGCCATGCAGCAGGTTTGAACCACCAAGCTTTTAGTTGGCATCTGAGTGTTCAACTGTGGATTGAATGGTGCCCCAAATCAAAAACAAAAAAATACGTTGAAAATATCCTTGGTGCCCATGAACTTATATTATATAGAAATAGGGTCTTTGAAGATATTTTCAGCTAAGTTCACATGAGGTCATGTCATCCTGGAATGAAGTATGTTCTAAACCTAGATGAATGCGGTCCTTATAACAGAAAAGACACAGACACAAAGGAAAGACAACCATGTGAAGACAGAATCAAAGATGGGACTGAGCCTGCTGCTCCAAGCCCAGAAGTGCTTGGGCCACCGGAGGCTAGAGGAGGTGAGGTTGGCTCTTCCTCTAGAGTCCTTGGAAAGCTCATGGCCCTGCTACCATTCTGATTTAGTACTCGCAGCCTCTGGAACTGTGAGACAACACATTCCTGTTCTTATAAGCCACCCACTGGGTGGTATTTGGTTATGGCAAGAGGCAACTCACCAGCCTCCATCTCACTGTGAGCCAAAGAAGCCATTCCTGATTAATTTCCCTCCAGGCTCACACCATCCATTCCTGTGCCCTTTCCTTTGGGCCTTCTCAGCTGTGACAACACAGCAGCCAAGGGACGGGGCAGAAGTGGCATGGTCTGTGCTTGTGCAGGGCAGCACAGAAACTCTGGCTCTGACACACAGCCTGTCCACTGGCTAGTGGCCTGCAGAGATGGGACAGTTGCCTCCAGAAGAAAGAAGCTTCCTATGGTTGTCAACCTGCTGTTAGCAAACTGGCAGCTACTTGCAGACATTTAGAAGTTGTGGGTAGGGGTTGGAGTAGGTGAAAGATGATTCCAAAAAGTATGTAGGGATTGGTTGGAGTGTGTGGGACTGTTGGAGCATGCTTGACAGAGGGGAAAGTTATGTCTACAGAACTTGAAAACAGAGTGGAACTGGAATTCTAAAATTTCAGAACATCTTCTCCCATTCCTTTGGTCTGTGTGGGCTGGAGGTTATGCACGAACCAGCTGGACAAGGATGACCAAGCCTGGCTGACTAATAAGGGGAGCTTTCATCAGGACATGGCAAGTGGTAACAAGAATACACTTTATATCAAGAGCATTCATCTGCCTTGAAATCAGACAGCTACTTATCTTGATGGTGCTGGATTTCCAGGAAAATTAAATAATTGCAGGTCATTTGGGAGGATCTGAGTCATCACCTCATCATCCCACCCTTGATGCCCTTGATCAGTTTCTCAGCCCTCTGGTGTAATGGAGTCTGTCTCATTGCAAACAGTCAGAAGTCCCTTGTTCCTGTCTAACCAGGCTGGAACCTCAACAGCCACCTACTTAGAGCCATTGGAAGCTATCACAGTTCTACAATGTCTGGTAAGAAGTCTTTCTGAGTGTCCACTGACAACTCACTCTAGCAGAGCACAAGACAGCATGAAAGTTTATCAAAATCTTTCTCAAGGCCCCAGCCATGATCAAGTCTCTGAAAAGAGGGTAATTGGGTTCAGGACCCATAGACATAGGACCTGTATTGGTCAGATTAGGTAATACAGTCAGGTGATAAAGGCTAGAAGGTGCAGTCCACCTGAGGAACTTCCAAAGACAGTTCTGGCAACCTACTTCTGAAAGTCAGCCATTAAAAACTCTATTGTGGTGGTTAAGATTGTGTGTCAACTTGGCTGGGCCATGATTCTCAGTGTTAATATATGATCACACCTATGATGGAATCTACTGTAAGTAGCTAATCAGTTAAATGGATTTTCTTTGGAGGTGTGGGCTTCATCTAAATATAAACAAACATTCTGACTTTTCGCTTGCTTTGGATGCTGTGGCTGCCTCTGAGCTCTGGTTCTTGGGACTTGAGCAATCAAGTTACCTGTTGATCTTGGGCTTGTCAGCCCCTGCAGCTATATGAATCAGGAGAATCCTGTTGTCTTGCCTGCCAGTCTTGGGGCTTATTGATATTCATAGCCTGTGAGCAAGAGCCCTGTTTTCTGACCTGCTGATCTTGGGTTTACCAGCCCTGCAGCTATGTGAATAAGAAGCTTCTATCCTAATAATCCACAGGTTTCAGTCGTTCCAGCATCTATTATCACATGAGTCATTTCTTTGATACAAATCTCTCTATGTAGTTATATCTTGTTTTGCTTCTCTAGAGAACCGAACTTAAGACACCTATGGAGCACAATTCTACTCTAACACACCATGAGTCAGAATTGACTCAATGACAAATGATTTTTCATGCTTTAGAAACAACACAGACACACAACAATTTCTCATGCAGTCAGCATGTCCACCCTTGGGGGCCTCGGTATCTCCATGTTGCCTTTGTTTCAGAACCCAAGTGGTCGTCATAGTCTCCATGTGAGTGCTGCAGGCCCTAAGGTCATGGAAAACATCCAGTAGCTTATAAAGTTCCGCATACTGCACCCACTTTCCTCACCAATCCCCTAAATGTTGCTTCCTAGAAGGACTCACTAGAGGGATAGGAGCCCACATTAAAGAATGTTCAAGAAGAAATGGACCAGTCTCAGCACACTGAAGTCCCTATTATTTTCTGTTTTAATTTTTTTATGGTTTTCATTAATGGAAGCATGCTGAGTCATAGAGTGTCTTTAAATTTTCATTGGTAATATGGATTTTTGAGAAATGTTATTTGAGAATACATGAGTACCACAAATCTTAGATGGTTCTCAGGCACCAAGATTGGTGGGTTCCTTCCATCCCACAGGAAACCCTGTGGCATAGTGTTTGAGTGCTACAGCTACTAACCAGAAGGTCAACAGTTTGAATCCATCAGGTGCTTCTGGATCCCTGATAAGGCAGTTCTACTCTGTCTTATAGGGTCACTATGAGTGAGAATTGACTTGATGGTAATTTATTTATTTATTTATTTAGGTCTATCCCTCCAGCCATGAAAGGCAGGGTTTGTTGCAACACACACGCAACTGAAACTCAACAGAGCTCCCTATCACAAGGAAACCCCGAATGCTTACAAGGCTCTAGTAGCTGTACAAAAAGCCAAAAGAAACTATTTTTTTTCCTTTTTTACCCAATCATGTTTCCTGAATGTACAACCTCACATGTAAACTTATCATTCCGGCTAGTTTGCTTCAAAGAACATTTCTTTCACGTTTCACTACTCCATAAGTCCCCGCTAGAAGATAGAAAACAGTTTTAGAAGGAAAAGAAGAGTCCAAAACCTGGGAGCTGGAAAAGTTGAGTGGGATACTGTGTGTCCTACCAGTCATGTAGTGGTTAGGGAGTCAGAAATGGCTTTCTGGAAGAGATTCCAAGACCACTGTAGCTAGGAGTATCCATAGAAACCATATGGCTCAGCTTTCACATGTCACAGTCACCACCACCACTTCTTATATGTGATGGATTGAACTGTGTCCCCAGAAGATACGTTTGAGCCCTAGTACTTGTGCCTGCTCTGGGGTTTTTCTTTGCAGATGTTATCAGCTATCAGTTAATTAGGTCATTCCAGAGCAGGATGAGTCCTAATCCTGTCTTTTCTCAGTTGTGCCTTATAAAAGGAAAAAAGATACAGATACAGTGACATACAGGGGTGTGGCAAGACACCATATGAGGATTCGTCTACAAGCCAAGAAATGCCTGGGGCTACCAGGAACTGGAAGAGACAAGGAAGTATCTTCCCCTGGAATCTACAGAGAGTGCACAGCCCTGCTGGACACCCTGAATTCAGACTTCCAATCTCCAGAACTCTTGAGACAACAAGTGTCTGTTCATTAAAGCCACCTGCTCTTTGATTTTTATTATGGTAGCCCCAGGAAACTAAAATAATATATTTTTAAAATTTACATCTTAGGTTTCAGACAGCTGAGTTAATTTTACTCCTTTCTTCGTGACATGTGATTATCAGCTGTCTGTCTGATCTATTTTGTTACTAATTTTTACCTTTTGTTCCCATTTCTCACCCCATTTCTCCTTTGCCCCCAAAGACACTCACTAGAATATGTTTTATGTATGGTTTTGACTACATATCGTACCCATTTAACTTTGAAAAACATGAAACTTGTGTTTTTGGTATTGTGTTAAATGAGAGTATAATTTGTTGTGCTATTGAGCTCCTGTTTCTTACTTTTTTCATTCAACAATATGCCTTGAAAATCTGTCCATGTTGCTTGTTGCTGTATATACTTACAGCTCAGTGCTTTTGATAATTTCACAGAATTCTGTGTTGTTGCTGTTGTCAGTTGCTGTCAAGTTGGCTCCAACTCATGGTGACTTCATATGTAACAGAACAAAACACTGCCCAGGCCTGTGCCATCTCCTTAATCTTAGATATGGGTGAACCTATTGTTGAGTCTATTGTGCGGGTCCATCTGATGGAAGTTTTCCTCATTTTCATTGACTCTCTACTCCACCAAACGTGACATCCTTTTCTAGAAATTAGTCTTTCCTGACGACATGTCCAAAGCTGAGTCTCAATATACTTTCTTCTAATGAGTATTCTCGTTGGGATTTCCCGTGCACATTAGGCAAGTGAAAAGGCCATTGTTTGGGTCAGACACACCAAATTCTGTGTTAGGCACCCTCATTTTACTTATTCATTCACTGGCAAGGGCATGTAGGTTGTCTGTGACAAACATCTCTTTAAGCGTTCCGTAGTCCAAGGACCTGTGGGTCCCCCACCCATGCCGAGGTGTGTATTAAAGAAAGAGACTGTTGAGTCACAACCCACATACATGTAATTTGTTATGTACTTCTAGATGGTTCTTCAGAATGACCACCCTGGCCTTGTACTCTCAGCATTGGGGCATTTAAACAAGTTGCTGTGGAGTCATCTCCAACTCACAGCACCCCCATGTGTGTCAAAATAGAGCTGTGCTCCCTGTGGTTTTCAATGGCTGACTTTCAGAAATAGATCACCAGGCTTTTCTTCCAAGATACTCTGAGTGGACTGGAACCTGCAACCTTTTGGTTAGCAGTCAAGTGTGTCAATTTTTATACCTCCCAGGGGATCTATCAGGGCATTAGGATCCTGTTTCCTTACATCTCTGCCAATATTTGTATTATCCCTTTCATTTTCTTGTACAATTTGTATCTTAATATCAGTGTTTGCATTTTTTCCAGTTGCTAGTAAAATTCGGTCTCTCTTCACATGTTTATTATCTTTTCTTGTTTTCCCTTCTTTGAATTGCCTATTCATATCCTTTGCCTACTGTTTTCTGTTGAGTTACCTGTCTTTTTCTTACTGAATGTAAGAATCCCTCGTATGCTCTAGGTAAGAATCCTTTATAAATATCATAATCCAGTATGTCACCCATCTGTTAACACTAAATCTATTTTCCAGTCACTGAGACCATTAATTCTGATGTCAAATCCATCACCTTTTCATCTTATGGGTTGGGTTTTGTAAAGGACCTTATTAAGTAGTCCTCCTAAAACCAAGGCCACAAGAGTATTCTGCACATTTAAAAAATTAGTTTTGTAATAATACTTCCCAGATATAGTATTTTAATCTATTTAGATTCACTACACATATGACTCGACAGCACTTGACTGGCACACATATGACATAGGTTGTTAGGTGTAATTGTTAATTTTATGTGTCAACTTGGCTAGACTGTTGTGCCCAGTTGTTTGGTAAAACACTAGTATAGCTGCCATTGCAAAGTAATTATCTTTGATTAAATAAGTTGGTGTTGAGTAGAACAGATTACCTTCCACAATATGGGCAGGACTCAATCAGTTGAAAGCATTACTCTTAATGCTTTCAATCGCAGGTTCTGTCTCAAGGCTATAAATGAACATTTTGGCCACAACACTCTTACTCTTCCCTCTTCTTCTTCCTTAATCCATGGATTTGGGGATGAAAGCCAGCTTGTTGCCTAACTTGCCAGCAGAAGTTTCCAGCCTGCCCTGACTTACAAATTTGGGACTTTACAAAATTGGCCCACCACAACTGTGTGAGCCAATCCCTGGAAGTAAGTCTCTCTTCATGTACGTGTATGTGTATAAATTTATCCTTTCTCCTCTGCTTTTTGATTCCACCTCCATCATACGCTACGCCCCTTATGTAAACAGCATGGTTGTAATCCCTGTTCTGTTTTTATTACTATGGCATAGCAGACAGAAGTCTTTGGTGACCTCCAGATTCCTGGTGCATGAAGTTTGTATAATCTCCACCCATCTTGACCGTGAGTAGCATCTGTGTCTTAGGATGAGATTTCACACTTGTAATTAGATTACTAATCAGTTGACTTTGAGTTAGTTTAAAAAAATTGAGAAAGAAAGATTATCCAGGTGGCCAGACCTAATCAGAAGGGCCCTGGATCCTTCATGAAAAAGAGATTTAGAGTATGAGAGGCTGCATGATGCAAGGTAGGCTCTCTATTGACGGTTTGAAGATGGAGGTCCACTTGGCAAGGGATGTAGGTGACTGCAAGGAGCTGAATATGGGCTCCAGACAGATGCTCAACAAGGAAATGAGGTCCTCAGCCCTGAAATGCAAGGAAGTGCATTTGGCCAAAGGTACAAACGATGTTGCCAAGCCAAGCCAAGTGTCGTCGAGTCAGAAGTAGTTTATTCCCCAGAGCCTCCAGAACTGAAATGGCATGACTGATCCTCCTTACTGAGATCCTGAGCAAAAAATACAGCCTTCAGATCTCTGACCTAGAGAGTTCATGAAATAATACAACATTATTTTATATTTATAATATTATATATTATTACCTGTAATATTATTTATAATAATTATATTTAGTCTTCAATTTTGTGGTAACTTGTTATATAGCAATAACAAGCTAATCTAACAGCTTGGTAGTATGCCTCCATACCTGGTGAGACAAGTCCACCTAATCTCCAACTCTAAGCTCTTCTAAGCTCTAAGAGCTTCTTTTTCAAAATAGATTTAGCATTGACCTTGTGACTTATGTAGATGTCAAAATGAGTTGGTCAAGTCAATAAAAAAACAGACAAAAAGACAGCTGATATTCTTAACAAAAACTGTACGGGATTTGTAGATTAATGGGGGAAACTGGGCATTTCTATGCTTTTAATTAGTCACAAACATGGTGTATCTTTCTATTTATTTTTTTTCTCTGAGTCCTTTAAATATTTTCAACTGAATCTCTCCTACGTTGATTTATGTCTTCTTTAGTGTCCTTTACGCTTTTTAAATTTTATTTTTTTTCCTTCCATAAAGGCTTTCTGCATATATTTCTGGCTTAGTTTCTAGATACATTCTGGTTTGTGTTCCTTTGGCGAATGTATCTCTTTTTCTATTATATGTCTAATTGGCTAATGCTGGTGTAGAAGAAAGCCGCTAATTTTACTAAGCAGATCTTGAATTCAGCAATCTTGCTAAACTCTGTTTTCAGTTTCACTCAATTTTCTGTTCATTCTCTTGGGTTTCTAGGCAGATGATACGCAATCTGGAAATAATGACTGTTGTGTCGCTTCCCTCTTCTCTTCCCATCCTTTCATTTTCTCATCCGGTGACATTAGCCAGAGTCTCTTGCATCAGGCTGAACAGCAGTGGTGTTTCCATCTGTCACGTTCCCAGCATTAAAGGAAAGGAATCTAACGCTTATCTACAGAGCATTAGGTTTCCTGTAGACTTTTTGTATGCAAAGAATTTATCACAAGGATATTCATTTCTGTTCAGAACTTCCCGAGAATTGTTTAAAACCACAGATGTCGAACTTTATCAGATATGTTGCTGTGTCTATTGAGAATCAATTTGCTCCTTTACTCTAGTGACATTGTAAACAACATTGTCTTAGTTACCTAGCAGTGCCACGACACAAACGTCACAAGCAGATTGTTTCAAGAACAAACTCACTTTCTCATAGTTCAGGAGGGCAAAAGTCCAAACTCAGGACGTGGCTCCAGAGGAGAGACCTTCTCTGCCCAGGCCAGCAACCACCAGCAATTCTTGTAGATGCATCTGTCAGTGTCATCTGTCTTGCTCTTCTCCCTGTGTGTGTCTCTGTGTCTATTGTACACTTGTCGTTAAGTCAAAAGTGATTAAACTGAGAAAGAGCCTTAGTGGGGTATGACCTAGTTAACATAATAAAGAAAACCCTCTTTCCAGCAAGATCACATTCTTAGGGATAAAGAAGGACGCGACTATGTCCTTTGGGGGACACAATTCAATCCGTAAGAAGCATTAACAGAATTTCTGATGTTGCACTCTTCTTGCACACCTAGAATGAACTCCATGAAATTATTTTTCAAAACACACTACAGGGTTAATTATGTAAGTTGTCTGAGAATTATTTTTAGGGGAATGTCTTTGATTGCCATGTCAATTTCCATAGAATTCTCTTTTATTATGTTATTCCAGTCTTCTCTATCTTAGCTTTATTTTTGGCTGCTTCACATGTCAATCCATCGTTTCCACCAGAGAGATTTCTCATTAGTCATAATTGTTGATTTATCTAGTTTTTGCACTTTCCTTGTTGGTAGCTTTACCTATTTCATTACTGCCTTTATAGGAGAACGTCTGTTCACGATTATTCTATCTTTTTCCCACACTACTCATTTCATTGAGGCATAATTTACATATAATTAAATGCACAGATTAGAAGGGTACAGTCTGATGAGTTTTGACAAATGTGTACATCAGTGTAACCAACTCCTGAATCAAGGTATAGAACACATTTTTGTCACCCCAGATAATTTGCATATGCTCATTCCAGCTGCTGTTCTGACTCTGTCACCATATTGTCTGATTGCCTGTCTCAGGACTTCATGTAAATGGAATCATTTAGTATGTGCCCTTGTGTGTTTATTTGTGTATCATAATGTTTTGTCTATTCAGCCATATCTTTGCATGTGTTAGTCACTCACTCCTTTTCATTACGGAGTAGTTTATATTGTATGAATATACCATGACATTGTTAACGATTCTCCTGTTGATGGCTGGTTGAGTTATATCCAGTTCTTAATGATTATGAATAAAACTACTATGAATAATCATATACAAGTATTTTTGTGGTTTTATATTTTTATTTCTTTTGGGGAAGTAACTGAAAGTGGAATTGCTTGACCACTGGTAAGTGTATGTTTGCTCTTATAAGAAATTGCCATTTTCCAAGGTGATTGTAGAATTTGACACATTTATGGCAATTTACAAGAATTCCAATTGTTCCACACCTTGTCAACACTTAGTACTGTTACTTTTTAATTTTTAATCATTTTATGGGTGTCAAATTTTCTTGTTTTGGTATCCAGTTTTGTCTCCCTGATGATTAATAATTTTCAAGTATTTATCAGTCATTTGTATATTTTTGTGTGTGAAGTGTCCATGCAAATATATTACTCATTCTCTACGTTGTTGTTGTTAGGTGCTGTCAATTCAGTTCAGATTCACGGTGACTCTGTGTACAATAGAATGAAATGAGGCCCAGTCCCATCAGTGCTGTGCCATCCGCGTGCCATTTATGTGCTTGAGCCCATTGTTTTAGCCACTATGTTAATACATCTCATTAAGGGTCATCCTCTTTTTCACAGACTCTCTACCTTACTCAGCATGATGTCTTTCTCTAGAGGCTGGTCCCTCCTGATAACATGTCCAAAGTATGTGAGATGACATCTCACCAGCTTCACCTTGAAGTGATACTCTTGCTGCATTTTTTATAAGACCGACTTGCTCATTTTTCTGGAAGTCCGTGAGTATACTCTGCATTCTTTGTTAACACCATAATTCAAAGACATCAACTTTTCTTTGGTATTCCTTGTATATTGTCCAGCTTTCATAAGCACATACAGTGACTGAAAATATCGTGGCTTGGGTCGGGAGTACCATTAGTCCTCTAAGTGACACCCTCATTTTTAGCACCTTAGAGAAGTCTTTTGCAGCAAATTTGCCTCTAAGATTTTTATGTTGCTGTTAGGTGCCCTCTAGTTGGTTTCAGCTTATAGCAATCCTATGTACAATAGAATAAAATTCTGCCTAATCCTGTACTATGCACACAATTGTTGTTATTTCTGAGTCCCTCTTTACAGCTGCTGTGTCAATCCATCTCATCAAGGGCCTTCCTCTTCTTCAGTAACTCCCTACTTTGCCAAGCATAATGTCTTTCTCCAGGGACTGGCCTCTCCTGGTGACATATCCCAACTATATGAGACTAAGTCTAACTGTCCACACTTCCAAGGAGCTCTCTGTCTGTATTTCTTCCCAGACAGACTTGTTCAGCTTTCTGGCCATTCATTTATTAGAAAAATTCAATGCTATTTCCAGCACCATAATTCAAATGTGTCAAATTTGCATTCATATTCCTTATTCACTCTCCACCTTTCTCATGCATAGGAGGCAATTGAAAACATCACGCCTTGGGTCGGGTGCACCTTAGTCCTCAGAATGACATCTTTGCTTGTTAACACTTCCGACTTGATGGCACTTGGCTTTTGGCTTGCCCAATGCAATACATCATTTGACTTCTTCTCTGTTGTTTTTACCAGTGTTGATTGTGGATCCAAGTAAAATGAAATTCCTGTCAGTCTTTTCTTCACTTATTATGATACTGCTTACCGATCCAGAAAATCTGTTTTCTTTATGTTGAGATATAATGCATAATGAAGGCTGAAGTCTTTGATCTTCAACTGTAATTGCCTCAAGTCTTTTTCACTTTCAGCAAGCAAAGTTGTATCATCTGCATAACACAGGTTGTTAATGAGTCTTCCACTAATCCTGACGACACAGTTCTTCATATAGTCCAACTTCTTGAATTATTTGTTCAACATACAGACTGAAAAAAATACAGTTAAAGAATGCAGGCCTGATGCACACTTCTTTTCCAGATATTTTCCCCTTTTTTGGCCAGGTAGCTATCTTTCAAATTTCTTAGGATAGAAGAGTAAACACATCCTGTATTGCATCCACTTGTTGAAACCTCTCAGGTGGCATTCTGTCAATTCCTGGAGCCTTATTTTTCACAATGCCTTCAGTGAGGCTTGGTCTACTTCCTTTCGATACCTCAGTTCCTGATTATACACCACCTCCTGAAATGGTTGAACCAATTTTTTTTGGTACAGTGAATTCCTTCCATCTACTTTTGATGTTGCCTGCATCACTCAGTATTTTACCCACCACAACAAGAAAATGTTGCCCATAGAATCCTTCAAAAATTGCAACTCAAAGCTTGAAGTTTTCCTTCAGTTCATTCAGCTTGACAGATAGTGAGCCTATTCTGTTTTGGTTTTCTAACTCCAGGTCTTTTCACATTCCCTTGTAATATGGTTTTTATAGGTCTATCTTCTTATTTGTAGAAGCTCTGTACATGTTCTGGTCATTTATATTGCTTTTCATTTGGATATTACAAATAAAGCTGTTGTGAACATTTGTGTATTCATATTTGTATTGACATATGATTTCTCATATATAAACATGTCAGATTGGAATGGCTGGAACATGACAATTGTGTGTCTTACTTTTTAAGAAACTGTCAAAGTACTTTTCAGTGTGATTGTACTGTTTGACATTCCTACCAGCAATGTATTAGAGTTCCAGTTGCTCTATATCCTTGGTAGCACTTGATGTGGTCAGTGATTTTAATGTAGCTGTTCTAGTGTGTATGCAGTACTAGCTCATTATGGTTTAATTTGTACTTAACTAATGATTACTTATGCTGAGGGTCTTTTCATGAGCTTGTCTGCCATCTATATAACTTCTTTGGTTAAGTGTTTGTTCAAATATTTTGCCCATTGTCTTAGTGATCTAATGCTGCTGTAACAGGAAAGCAGACGGATAGCTTTAACAAGCAGAGATTTATTTTCTTGCAGTTAGGAAGTAAGAGGCCTGAATTCAAGGCACAGTCTCTAAGGGAAAGTTTTCTCTGTTGGCTGTAGAGGAAGTTCTATGCCTTTTTCCAGCTTTGGTTCCTTGGTTTCTTAGAAATCTTCTCATGGTGTAACACCTATCTTCTCCCATCTGTGCTTGCTTTCTTCTCCTATGTCCAATCAGCTCTTCTGTATCACAAAGTGATTGATTTATGACACATCCTGCACTGATATGGAATCATTAATATCACAAATAGGATTAAATCCACAGGATAGGGGTTACAGTGTATATTTTGAGAGGATACAATTCAATCTATAGTACTTATTTTTGAAGCTGGATTGTTTGTTTTCTTTTTATTAGTTCTGAAAGTTCTTTAAAGATTCTAAATACAAGTTCTTTGGCAAATATGTGCCTCACAGATATTTTCTCCCAGACTGCAGCTCGCCTTGTTAATCACCTGTCTTTTAAAGAGTTTTTAATTTTGATAAAGTAAAATTTCTCATATTTTATGGATCACGTTTTTAGTGATACATCTAAAAAATCTTTACCTAAGCCAAAGCCACAGAGATTTTCTTCTGAAAGATTTGTAGTTTCAGGTTTTACTTTTAGGTTTAGAATCCGTTTTGAGTTCATTTTTACATATGCAGCAAGCTAAGAGTTGAAGCTCAGTTTATTAACATGGGTATACAATAGATAGATAGTTGGCCAGAGCAGCCATTCTCCCATTAAATTGCCTTTTCACTTTGTCAAAAACCAACATTCCATGTTTCTGTAGATCTAATTTGATGGCAATGTTTTTCTTTTTTGTTTTTTTTACTCTGCTTCATTTATATACTTGGCTGTCTGGAAACCAATATCACACTGTAGCTTTTAATAAGTTTTGAAGTCAAGTACATTTAACCTTCCAATTTATTGTTCTTTTTCAATGTCGTTTTAACCCTGGTGGAGTAGTGGTTAAGTGCTATGGCTTCTAACCAAAAGGTCCTGAGTTCAAATTCACCAGTTGCTCTTTGGAAACTCTATGAGGCAGTTCTACTTTGTCGTATAGGGTCTCTATGAGTCAAAATCCGCTCTATGGCAGTGGGGTTTTTTTGTTATGGTTTTTCTTTTTCTTTTTTCTTTCTTCCTTTCTTTTCTTTTCTTTTTTTTTTTTTGGTTATTTTAGATCCTCTACATTTCCATTCAAATTTTAGAAACAGTTTTTTAAATTTCTAACACGACCAACAAAAATCTGTTGAGATTTTAGTTGGGAGTTCACTAACTATCCAGATCCATTTGTTGTTGTTATTGTTAGGAGCCATCAAGTCCATTTCAGCTCACGGCAACCTTGTGTGACAGGGTAGAACGGTGCCACAGGGTTTTCTAGGATGCATTCTTAACAGGAGCAAATCACTGAGTCTTTCTCCCAAGGAGCCACTGGATGGGTTTGAACCACCAGCTTTTCAGTTAACAGTCAAGCACTTCATGGTTGCACCACCAGGGCTCTTTAATGTTTTTAATAGCATTTAGCTTTTCAGTCCACAGATGAGGCAACTAGTCCCCTTCAGGGACTCCAGTTACACACATATTAGACTCCTTGAATGCTACAGCACTTTAGGGTTCACATTTATTTCATTTTCTCTGTGTTTTACAGTTCAAGTAGTTCTAATGATTATCTGCAAGTCAACTCTTTTTTTCTTCTGTAATGTCTAATATACCCTTAATCTCATCCAGTATTTTTCTTCATAAATATTATAGTTTTCATCTCAAGATATTCCGTTTTTAAAAAAATATTCTTAATTTTTTTAACACTTGGGGTAAATTTATCACAACTACTTGAATGTCCATATCCACTAACTCTAACATCTGTGATGCTTGTAGGTTGATTTTTCTTTATTATGATGATTAAGTGGAAGTATACAATTCAAATCAATTTTGCATGCCTGCCTATCTGCAACTCCATCTGCTCTCCTGACCCTGTGACAACACACTCCTCCTTTTCACTCTTTACTTATAGTATCCTGTTAACAAACACTTGTCCTCTCCTCCCCACCCTCTCCTCTCCCACCTAAAAAGAAACTGGCAGGACAACCTCCTATAAATGTATAAAACCATGAAGTACACACATCATATGGTCACACTATGTCCCTGTGTCCAGTGCATTCTTGTCTGAACAGTCGACCTCAGGGCTGGTTTCAGGTCTGGGCCAGCAGTAAGTCTAGGGGCCATGTGTCCAGGGGACCCTCCAGGCTGTTGGACCAACAATTCTGATCTCTTAGTAGAGTTTTTTGTTTGTTTGTTTTTTATGGTTGAATGAAGATGTGCATTCTCATATAAATTTGCATGCCACCCTACATGCAGTTCCCACTGCTCTCCTTGCCTGGTGACAGCACACTCTTCCTCTCTGTTCCATACACATCTTACCCTCCTAACAACCTCCTATCCCCTCCTGTCCACCCACTCCCCCGTCTCCAGTAGGAGGTCAGCAGGACAACATCTTATAGATGCATAGAACCATAAAGTGCAGACATGATATGTTCACTCTGTGTCGCCAAGTCCAATTCATTCCTGCCCAAAGAGTTGACCTCCATTATGATTCATGGACAGGGGCAGCATCAGAGCCAGGGGTCATGCCCCCAGGGCAACTCCTAGGCCCCTGGATCATCATTTGCAGTCTTTTAGTGGAGATTTCAGGGTGTACCCCTTTTTATTCTTGTGTTGCCAGTGAGACTCAATTGTGTGAGCTCTATCACGGCTATCACTGGTGGTGGCTGGGCACCATCCAGTTCTTCCAGTCACAAGTCAATGTAGTCACCCACTCACATGGGTCTCTCTGTCTCCTACGTTCTCTTTCTCTTGTGTTGTTTTGGTCATTGGTGATCATCCACTCCTGCTGAGTTGGGATCATTTGCTGTACCCTCAGATGGCAGCTTGGCAGCTTTTAAGACCCCAAATGCCACTCACCAATGTGGGTGCAGAAGGCTGTCTTAGCAAAATGCTAGTTGTGCCAATTGGTCTTGATTTGCCCTGAGAGCCCTCAGCTACTCTGTTCTTGCAATATTGGGTGAAGACGAAGGGAGTAATCATGTTATGTTGAAGTCCAGTTAATGTTGATCTTCTTTCTAATGTGCACTGTCGCAGATTTCACCCAACCAGATTTCTATCAACTATCTAATCTAAACCCTCCCTCCCTACCCTTGCAGCTGTCAAAGAGTCTTTTCTTCTATGCATGAGTCTGTTTTCAAGTTCTTATCATAGGGGTCTCATACAGTATCTGTCCTTTTGTCACTGACTACTTTCAGTCAGCATAATGTCTTCCAACTGAAACCGAGTTGTGAGATGTTTCCTAAAATCATCATTGTGCTTTGTCATTGCATAGTGCTCCATTGAGTATATATACCATAGTTTATCTATCCATTCCTCTGTTGTTGGGCATCTGGGTGGATTCCATATTTTTGCTGTCATGGACTGTGCTGTGATAAACATTTGTGTGCATGTATCAGTCGGTGTGAATGGCCTTGATTCTGTAGGATATATTCCGAGCAGTGGAATTCCTGGGTCAAATGGTACACCTGTATCCAGCTTTTTAAGGAAGCTCAAATGGCTTTCCAGAGAGGTTGCACCATTTTGCAATCCCACCAACAGTGTAGGAGAGTTCCAGTTTCTCCACAGCCTCTCCAGCGTTTGTTGTTTTGCTTTTATTGGATCGTGGCCAACCTTGTTGGGGTCAGATGGTATCTCATTGTAGTTTTGATTTGAATTTCTTTAATAGCTAATGATCATGAACATGTCCACATGTGTTTTTTTGGCTGCCTGGATCTCCTCTTTAGAGCAGTGTCTGTCCGTCTCCTTTGTCCATTGCTTAATTATTTATCTTTTTCTTATTGCTATTTTGTGGTATCTTATGGATTATGGAGATCAGGCATCTGCCTGACATATAGTTGCCAAATACTTTTTACTGTTCTGTAGATGGCCTTTTAATTCTGTTAATAAAGTCTTTGGACGAGCAAAAGGGTTTTATTCTTAGCAGTTCCCATTTATTTTCTGTTGTTTGTGGTTTGTTTGACAGATTTTGAAGTCTGTGTTGTTTATTAAAACTTCCATTGTTGTTCCTACTTTTTCTTGGATGAGCTTTATTGAGTCTTTTTTCCAATTTGAGTTTGTTTTTGTATAATCTTAGTAGAGTTCTTGAACTGCACACCTCTTTTTATCTTGCTACATCAGGGACTCAACACTGTGTCGCTCATCAGGACTGCCTTGGTGGTGATCAGGCACCATCTGGTTCTGGTTTCATGCTGATGCAGCATGATTCATATGGGTCTTTCTGTCTCCTGGGCTCATTTTCCCTTGTGTCTTTCATATTCTTGGTCATCATCTGTTCCAGATGGGTTGGGATCATTTAGTATTCCTCAGATGGCAGCTTGCTATATTTTAAGATTTGAAATGCCACTCACCATTATGGGATGCAGAAGACTTTCTGTGAAAAAGAATAAAACCAGTTGACCTCAGTGTCCCCTGAAAACAGGGTCCCAAGACCCCTGCCTCTGCTACTCTATCCTTTGAAATATTGGGTTCAGTTTAGAAAACCTTTCAGTTTATGGTGTAGTCCAGTTATGCTGATCAGCCCCCCACTATGTGCTGTCACTTCCTTCACCTAACCGAATTCCTATCAACTGTCTAATCTAAGAACAACCCTCTCCCTCCCTTGTAGTTATCAAAGAGTCTTTTCTTCTGTAAATGAGTCCATTTTTAAGTCCTTAAAGCAGAAGTTTCATACAATGCTTGTCCTTTTGCAGCTGACTGATTTCACTCAGCATAATGTCTTCTAGGTGAAAGTTATGAGATGCTTCCTAAATTCCTCATTGTTCTTTATCATTGCATAGTGGTCCATTGTGTATATGTATGATAGTTTGCTTATCCATTCATCTGTTGATTCCATCTTTTTCCTTTTGTGGACAGTGCTGCAATAAATAGCCATGTGCATGTATCTGACTGCCTTTATTTCCATAGGATATATTCCAAGCAGTGGGATTGCTGGATCATATATCTATTTCTAGCTTTTTAAGAAAGTGACAAACTGCATTTCAAAGAAGTTTTGCATTCTCACCAGCAGTGGAGAAGAGTTCCGATCTCTCCATAGCTTCTCCAGCATTTGTTGTTTTGTGTTTTTTGGATTATTGCCAGCTTTGTTGGGGTGAGATAGTATCTCAGTTTAGTTTTGATTTGGATTTCTTTAATAGTTAATGATTGTGAGCATTTCCTCATAGGTCTTTTGGCTGCCTGGATGTCTTCTCTGGTGAAGTCTCTGTCCATCTCCTTTGGCCATCATTTAATTGGGTTAGTTACCTTTTTCTTATTGTTATCTTGCAGTACCTTGTAGATTATGGAAATCAGACGTCAATCCGATACATAGTTGCCAAATATTTTTTCCCATTCTGTAGGGAGTCTTTTAACTCTCCTGATAAAGTCTTCAGATGAGCATAAGTGTTTAATTTTTAGTAGTTCCATTCATCTATTTTCTCTTCTGTTGTTTGTGCATTGTTGGTCAGATTTTATAGACTGTCTAAGCCATGTGTTAGAACTTCCCTTGTTGTCTCTGTTTTTTCTTGTGTGATTTTTATCGTTTTAGTTTGATATTTAGGTCTTTGATCTATTGTGACTTAATTTTTGTGTAAGATGTGCAATATGGGTCTCGTTTCAGGTTTCTTTTTTCTGCAGATGAATATCCAATTTTGCCAACACCATTTGTTAAAGAGACTATTCTAACTCTAGTTTACAATCTTAGGGGCTTTGTTGACTATCAACTATTCTTAGGAAGATGGTGATACGCCTAGGTTCTCTATTCTGTTCCATTGGTTTATATGTCTCTTTTTGTACCAGTACCAGGCTGTTTTTACTAGGCAGTGTAGTAGGTTCTAAGGTAAGGTAATGTGAGACCTTCCACTGTGTTGCTCTTCTTCAGTAGTGCTTTACTTATCTGGGGTTTCTTTCCTTTCCAAACAAAGTTAGTGATTTGTTTCTTCATCTCATTAAAAAGTGACACTGGAATTTTTATTGTGATTGTATTATATATGTACATCACTTTGGGTAGAATGCACATTTTCACAGTGTTAAGTCTTTCTATCCATGAACAAGATAGATTTCTCCACTTATGTGAGTCTCTTTTGGTTTCTTGCAGTAGGCTCTTGTAATTTTCTCTGTATAGGTCTCTTACTTGTCTGAATAGATTTAATCCTGGGTATTTTATCTTCTTGGGGGCTATAGTAAATAGTATTGATTTGGTGATTTCCTCTTTAATGATCTCTTTGTTGGTGTAAAGGAATCCTACTGATTTACTTATGTTTATGTTATATCCTGATACTTTGCTGCACTCTTCTATTACTTCCAGCAGTTTATTTATGGATTCTTTAGGGTTCTCTGTGTATACAATCATATCATCTGCATATAAGGATATTTTTACTTCTTCTTTACCGCTGTGGATGCCCTTTATTCCTTTGTCTTGTCTGATTGTTGTGGCTAGAACCTCTAGTACAACGTTGAATAGAAGTGGTGACAATGGGTATCCTTGTCACCCTTTCTAGTTCCCTTTCTCAAGGGAGATTTTTTTCAGTCTCTCTCCATTCAGGATAATGTTGGTGGTTGGCTCTGCTTAGGTGCCCCTTATTACACTGAGGAATTTCCCTTCTATTCCTAATTTTCTGACTTTTTAATATAAATGAGTACTGGACTCTGTTAAATGCCTTTTCTACATCAGTTGACAAAATCAGGTGATTCTTATACTTTGTGTTATGTATGTGGTGGATCACATTAATTGTTTCCCTGCTGTTGAACCAGCCCTGCATCCCTGGTGTGAATCCAACTTTGTGATGATGAATTATTATTATTATTTTTGATATGTTGTTAAATTCTATTGGCTAGGATTTTGTTGAAGATTTTTGCATCTAGGTTCATGAGTGACATTGGTCTGTAGTTTTCTATTTCTATGGGATCTTTGCCTGGCTTTGGTATCAGAATTAAGATGGCTTCACAGAATGAATTTGGGAATATTCTGTCCTTTTCTATGTTGTGAAATAGTTTCAGTGGTATTGGAATTAAGTCCTTTCTAAAAGTTCGGTAGAATTCTCCAGAAAAGCTGTCTGAGCTAGGACCCTTTTTGGTTGGGAGTTTTTGATTATTTGCTCAGTCTCTTCTTATGATGGGTTTATTAAGTTATTTTACTTCTCCTTGTGATAATTTTGGTAGGTGATGTCGATCTAGACATTTGTCCATTTCCTCTAGGTTTTCAAATCTGTTACAGCATAATTTTTTTGTAGTATTCCATTATGATACTTTTTAATTTCAGTTGACTCTGTTGTGACATCTCCCATCTCATTTTTTATTCAGGTCATTTGTTTCCTCTTGTGTTTTTTGTTTGCAAGTTTAGCCAATGGTTTATCAACTTTGTTGATACAAAACAAACAAACAGATTTTGGTTTTGTTAATTCTTTCAATTGTTTTTCTATGCTCTAATTTGTTTAGCTCTGGTCTAATTTTTATTATCTGTTTTCTTCTGGTGCCCAAGGGGTTCTTTGTTGTTCTTTTGTTTTTCTCTTTCTACCTGTTTAAGTTGTAGGGTTAATTCTTTGGTTTGGGCCCTTTCTTCATTCCGGATGTGTGCATTTATAGAGATAAATTGACCTCTGAGCTCTGCTTTTGCTGTCTCCTGTAGGTTCTGGTAGGATGTGTTCTCATTATCACTTGATTCCATCGACCTGTTTATTGCCTCTTTGATTTCTTCTATAATCCATGACATTTTGAACAAGGTGTAGATGAATTTCCATGTGTCTGAATTTTCTACCCATGTTTTTTCTGCTCTTGATTTCAATTTTTATGGCTTTATGGTCTGAGAAGATGCTTTGCAATAGTTCAGTGGCTTGGATTTTGTTGAGATTTGCTTTATCGCCTAATACGTGGTCTATTCTGGAGAATGCTCCATGTGCACTGGAAAAGAAGGTGTATTTATTTGTTGTTGGTTAAAAGGTTCTGTATGTGTCAATGAGGTTTTGTTGGTTGATTGTTGCAATAAGATCTTCTGTATCTTTACTGAACTTTTTTTTTTTTTGGAAGATCTGTCCATTACTGAAAACGGAGTATTGAAGTCTCCTGCTATGATTGTGGAGTGATGTATCTTATTTTTCAGTGTTGTCAGTGTTTGTTCAATGTATTTAGATGCTGAGGTATTGGGTGCATAAATATTTAATATTGTTATATCCTCCTTATGTACTGAACCTTTAACCAGTAATGACCATTGTTGTCCACGATAGAGGGTTTTACTTTAAAATCGATCTTTTTCTGAGATGACTTGTGCCACTCCTACTCTTCCTTGCATGTTGTTAGTTTGGTACATATTTTGCCATTCTTTGATTTTCAGATTGTTCATATCTTTGAGCCTAAGGTGTGTTTCTTGTAAGCAGTGTGTAGATGGATCATGTTTTTGATCCAACCTGTTACCCTCTGTCTGTTTATTGGACCATTCAGTCCATTTACATTCAGTGTAATTATTGATAGATACGTATTCAGTGCTGTCGTTTTGGTGCCTTTATTTTTGTGTTGTTGACATTTTCTTTGTTCCACTTAATATTCTATTCTGGGTCATCTTCTTTATGGGTTTGCTTTTCATCCTTTTCTATTTGGTTTTGTGTCTTTTGAGACTCCTGTGTTATGTTTCTTGTTTTGATATGTAGTATTGTTAATTTGCTTTGCAGCTACTCCTTTGTTCCTTCTTAATGTCCTAAGTTTAAACCTATCTTTAACTTCTCTGTATCTTTTTAACTTCATCAGCATCTGAAAGGACTACAAATACTGTAGTACATCCCTCTTTATAGTGTGGTGATGTCATAGTATACATGTTATAATCTGTGTTTCCCTAACTGTAATATTTTAGCTTTGATTTAGCTTTGTGATTTCCCTAATTGAATAGGATTCTGGATGCTGTGTCTTGTATCCTTGAGTATACATCTGATGTTATTGATTTTCTAATGGAAGAATTTTTTGAGTATTTCTTGTAATTTTGGTTTGGTTTTTACAATGTCTCCAAGCTTCTGCTTATCTGAGAATGTCTTAACTTGACTGTCATATTTGAGAGACAATTTTGCAGGATATATAATTCTTGGTTGGAAATTTTTCTCCTTCAGGGCTTAGTATGTGTCATCCCACATCTTCTTGCCAACACTGTTTCTGCTGAGAAGTCAGAGGACAGCCTACAGAGCTTCCCCTCGTGTGTTAGTTTTGATTTAAGCCTAGCTGCCTTTAAGAGCATCTCCCTATGTTTCATTTTATTCAGCTTGATTATAATATGTCTTCATGTCTTTCTTTTGGGGTCTACCTTTTGAGGAGTTCAATGAGCATCTTGAATACCTGTTCTCTTCTTTCGTGATGTCAGGAAAGTTTTCTGTCAGCAACTCTGCAACAATTCTTCCCGTGTTTCCTGCTATCCTTCCCTGTTCAGCAACTCCACTTACTCATAGATTGTTCCTCTTGATAGAGTCCCGCATGCTTATTACTGTTTCTTCATTTTTCTTGATTCTTTTATCTGATTTCTCTTCATAAATGCTGGTGTCTTTTGCTTCATCTTCAGTATTCCTAATTCTGCATTCCATTTCCTCAATCCTGCTCTTTTGGCTTTGCATTGAATTACCTAACACTGTAATTTTATTATTAATCTGCTCAACTTCAGATTGTCAATATTCTAGCAGTTCATATAGCTTGCTTAATTTTTCATTTTGTTCTGCTGCACTTTGTTTAATCTCTAAAAGGGTTCTATACATAATTGTTTTGTATTCTACTTCTGATAATTTCAGGAAATCTTTTTCATCTGGGAAGTTTTTTTGATTCTTCATTTTGGGAGTTTTCCAGAGCCATGGTAGTCTGTTTCTTTAAATGATTAGGCACTGCTTATTGTCTTCACACCATCAAAAAGCTTTTTAGCTTCTCCATTGTTACATCAACAGAAGCTACGGCATAGGTTTAAGAAGGGAATGAGTAACAGCACTACTAGACTTGACTGCCAGTTGCTGCTGCATTCTTCAAGCTCAACTGACTTAAGTACAGCTTCTCTGGTGAGAGAGATGCTGTCCAGCCCTGTGATGGTGATTGACTTGGCAGCTGAAACCAGTTGGGCCCTCAGGGGTGGCAGATCCCACATCCTGCCTGACAAAGATGGCAATCTACTTGTGCTGACTCTCTGGGGTCACACTACCTGACACTATGGTGTAGCTCAGAGAAGAGAAGAGAAAATAGTGCCACCACCCTCAGCCACCAGCCACTTCTTCATTCTCCAGAGGTACTTATCTTTAAAATTGTTCTTCTCTTGAGACAGATGCTGTCCAATAGCAGCCAGTAGCAGTTGGGTGTCCTCAGGGGTGGCAGGCCTCACCTCCTGGCTGACAAAGATGGTGCCCCACTTAAGGAGTCTTTCAGGACTCATCAGCAGATGCTATGGTGTGGCTCAGTGAAGAAAGGGAGCAATGGCACTGCCACACTCAACAGCCAGTCATCGTAGCATTCTCTAGAAGTGATTTTCTTGAGAACTGCTTTTTTGCTGAGACAGGTACCGTGCAGCAGCAGCTGGTCCCAGGCTGGCCCTCAGGGGTGGCAGTCTGTACTTCCTAGCTAACAAAGATGGTGACCTACTTGTGGAGTCTCTCAGATGTTGCATTCACAGACACCATAATGTGGCTCAAAGAAAGGAAGGGTAAGTGTGCTGTCACACCTGGCCACCAGTTGCCAGTATGTTCTCTAGGAACAATTATCTTGAAAACAGCTTTTCTGTTGAGAGAGGTTGTCCAGTCAAGCACTGTTGCTCAGCATGGCAGTGAGCCTCAGCCAGGCCCTCAGGTGTGGCTAACTCCACCTCTCAGCTGACTAAGATGATGTCCTGCCTGAGCCACCTCTTCTGCACTGAGCCAGTAGAATCTATGGTGAAGTTCAGAGAAGAGATGGGGGAAGAGCACTGGTTCCCTTGGCTGCCAGCCACTGCTGGGTTGTCTAGATGTAACTGTCATAAGTATAGCCTGTCTCTTGTGAAAGATACTGCCTACTTAGGTGCTGCAGCTCAGCATGGCAGGTGGCCCTGCCGGGCTCTCAGGCTCAGCAGTCCCAGTCTCAGCCTCCTGGTTAATAAAGATGGTGTATGTACCTGTAAGCTTCTCAGCTGCTGCAGCAGCAAAAGCAGAATTCTCTGTGCTGCTGTGTCACCACTGACAAAGGCAGTTTTTCCCTTATTGTCACCCGCTCTGCTTCATTCTGTTGTTTTTCTAGGCCTTATAGTTCTCAGAGGGAATTGAGGAGACATGTGACTAGTCCACCATCCTGGCCTCCACCTCATTTTTGCTGATTATACTTCTCATTCTAGAACTTTCCCAGCTTCTTCACATCCCTACAGTTCTTTTACTGTGAATTTTGTCTCGTTGAATGCTGAATGCTTTTGCATTCCAATGAATATTCTTGAACTTTGTTCTGTAATGCACATAAGTTGTTTGGAAACAGCCTGATTTTTTTAATTTTGTTTTTAATGTTCATTAGGTAGGACAAAGGGCTGTGTTTAATCTACAGCTGGACCTATTAGTAGTTGTTAGGTGTCATTGAGTTGTTTCCAACTCGTAGAGACCATATATGCAACAGAACAAAATACTGCCTGGTCCTGCATTATGTATGAACAATCACTGTTAATGTTTAAGCCCCCTGTTGCCACCACTGTATCAATCTACCTCATTGAAGGTCTTCTTCTTTTTGCTGATGCTCTACTTTACCATGAGTCAGATCTGACTCAATGGCACTTGGCTGGCTGGTTACTTTACCAAGCATTATGTCATTCTCTGGGGATTGATCCATCTTGACAACATGTCCAAAGCACGTAAGATGTAGTTTCGCCATCCTTGCTTCTAAGGGGTACTCTGCTGTACTTCTTCCAAGACAGAGCTGTTCTTTTGGCAGTCCACAGTACAGTCAATATTCTTCTCTAACATCACAAATAAAAGGTGGGCTTGGAAAATGTGGTGTGTAGGGCATAAAATTTAAGAAGGTCTTTGTTCTTAGAGTCATGCAAACATAGATTGTTCCATGGTTGTTTTACTTACCTCACCCTAGTCCTAATTCTGACTAATCAATTTCTATCAGATCTGTTCCAACTCGTGGTGACACCACGTATAGGACTATCAGTGGCTACAGTCTTATTGCCAGGTCTTTCTTCCACAACACCATTGTAAGGATTTGATCACCCCTCTTTAGTGAGTAGCCGAGTGCAAACCATTTACACCGTTACTCCCCTCTACTGAAACAAGATCCTTCCAAGCACTTTAGTCAATTCTCTGTGAAATAAGAGGTTTTCAAGTCTAGTTGTTAGAACAGGATGTTGCAACATTGTAATTGTGTAAATGTTGTTATTGTTGTTAGGTACCATCAAATTGGTTCTGACTCATAGAAAGCCTATGTACCACAGAACAAAACACGGTCCTGTTCTGCACCATTATCACAATCGTTGTTATGTTTGAACCCGTTGTCAAAGCCACTGTGCCAATCCATCTCAATGAGAGTTATATTGGTCATCTAGTGCTACTGTAACAGAAATATCACAAATGGATGGCTTTAACAAAGAGAAATTTATTTTCTTACAGTCTAGTAGGCTAGAAGTCCAAATTCAGGACATCAGATCTAGGGGAAGGCTTTCTGTTAGCTCTCTGGACCAAGGTCCTTGTTATTAATCTTAATCTAAGAGTTTCCCCTCACTGGAATCCCAAGTCCAAAGGACATGCTCTGCTCCTAGTGCTGCTTGGTAATACAAGGTCTCCTGGTCTTTCTGCTCACTTTTTTATACTTCAACAGAGAATGGTTTAAGATGCCACCTAATCTTGCAGATCTCTTTGATACAATTGCAACTAATCCATCTCATTACATCATAGTAAAAGTATTTATGATGCATAAAGAAATTGTATCAGATGACAAAACGGTAGACAATTATGCAATACTGGAAATCATGACCTAGTTGATGGATAGTTTGGGGGACACAATTCAACCCATGACAAGTGACTCCCACTCACTGACCTTCTACTTTCCCAAGCATGATGTCCTTCCCAAGAACTGATTCCTCTTGATAACATGTCTAAAGTGTGTGATACATATCCTTGTTTTCTTTAATTGTGAAAGTTTACAATCCAAGTCAATTTTTCCATATAAAACTCAGAGTACCCACATCTCTGCAGCTCTATCTGCTCTCCTCATCCTGTGACAGTGTGTTCTGCTTTTTCACTTTTTATTTCCAGTATCCATCCAACCAACACTGTCATCTCCTCTCCACCCTCTCTTCTCTCTGCTAAAAAGAAACCAGTAGGACAGCCTGATATATATATTATACCTTAGAATACACATATCACGGGTGTCACTTTGTGTCCCCAAGTCCAGTCCATTCGTTGTCTAACATGTTGGCTTCAGTACTGATTTCAGCTCTGGGCTAGCAGCAAGTCTAGAAGCCATAGACTCAAGGGACTCTCCAGGTTGTGGGACCATCAGTTCTGGTCTTTTAGTAGAGCTCTTGATCTGCAAACCTCTTTTTCTTGTGCTACATTGGAAATGCTATGCTGTGCTCCCCTATCAGGGCTGTCTTGATATCCTTGTTTTTAAAGGGCATTCTGATTGTACTTTTTCAAGCTAGAACTGCTTGTTCTTCTAGCAGTTCAAGGTATATTCAGTATTCTTTGCCCACACCACAACTCAAAGGTATCAATTTTTCTTCTGTCTTCCTTATTCATCGTCTAGCTTTTGCGTGCCTGTGAGGCAACTGAAAACACTGTGGCTTGAGTAAAGTTCACCTTAGTCTTCAAGGTAACATCTTTGCTTTTTAACATTTTAAAGAGGTATTTTACAGCAGACCTCTCCATTGCAACACATCATTTGATTTCTTGACTGCTGCTTCTATGGGTGTTGATTGTAGATCTAAGTAAAATGAAATCTTTAATAATGTCAATGTTTTCTCCAATTATCATGACTTTGTCTATTGTTCCAGTTGTGAGGATTTTTGTCTACTTTATATTGAAGTGTAATCAATGCTAAAGGCTGTGGTCTTTGATCTTTACCAGTAAGTGTTTCCAGTCTGCTTCACTTCCAGCAAGCAAAATTGTGTCATCTGTATTATGTAGGTTGTTAATGAGTCTTCCTCCAACCCTGATGAGCTGATAAATTGAGCTTTTCCATCATCTCCTTCCACACATGTAGTCAGTTTGATTCTTGTGTGTTCTATCTGGTGAGGTCTACTGGTATAGTCACCATTTATGTTGGTGAAAAACTGTATTTGCAATGAAGGAATGTTGATCTTGTGAAATTCTATCATGTGACCTTCAGTATCATTTCTATCACCAAGGCTGTATTTTCCAACTACATATTCTTTCCAGTTTCCAATTTTGGTGTTCCTATCACCAGTAATTATCAATGCATCTTGACTGCATGTTCAATCAATTTCAGACTGCAAAAGTTGCTTAAAAAATTCTTCAGTTTAGTCATACTAACTGGTCTTCCTTGTAGGCATATGGATATTATGCTATCACTGAGAGCATTGTCCTTCAGGATGGATCTTGAAAGTCTGGCAGTGAATGCAAGGCCATTCCTCTTCAAATTGTCATTCCCAGCATAGTAGGCCATATGACTGTTTCAAAAAGGCCAATACCAGCCCATTTTAGCTCACTAATGCCTAGGATATTGATCATTAGTGGGGTTTATTATGGTTTTTTGGTGTTCCATTTCATTTTTTACTATTTCCAATTCTTCTAGTTTCATACTCCAAACATTCCACATTCTAATACTTAATGGAGTTTGCAGCTCATTTTGAGTCATGCCACATCAGCAAATGAAGGTCTCAAAAGCTTGACACCATCCATGTCAGTAAGGTTGACTCAACTTTGAAGGGACAATTCTTTCCTAGTCATCTTTTAAGTGCCTTCCAACTGGAAGGGCTCATCTTCTGGCACTATATCAAACAATATGCCATCTTTATTTATAAGGTTTTCACTGGCTAATTCGTTTCAGAATCAGGTCCTTTTTCCTGGTCTGTCTTAGTCTGGAACCTCAGCTGAAACCAGTCTGTCATTAGTGACCCTGTTGATATTTGAATACTAGGGGCGTAGCTTCCATACCCCACAATATGACAACCTGATGGACACATGTGAATACCTGATACTGATATAGCTATGCCTTTCAAGGAGTTTGTTCTTGATTTTGGTAGTTTCCTCAAGCGTACAGTGACTGATACTGAGATGGATATTTGAGGGGAATTTTCTATAGACCTCTAGGGTTCTCTCTGTGTGCTGTTGTCTCCCCTGTGATAATCTTTCCTGCAAACTCAAGCTGCCCTAGTCTCCCTGGGCCATCTTCCCAAGATTTTCAAGTCAGGGAGTCTGTCTCTTAGTTGGCTCCCACATAGCACACTAGAGACTGAAAATTTTCAGATCCTCTTTCATTTATAAGTACATTCTCAAGTTTTATATTTTTAAATTTGTTCCTAATAAGTTAATGTTTTGTGTTATTTTAAATTCTATGATATTTAAATGTAATTTTCCAGTTGTATGGTGCTATTGTATAGTGTAGCGTTGTGTGAACTGGCCCTGGATCCCACAGCCTAGCTAACTTGATTTGTTACTTCTAGTAGGATTTTTTCTCTAGAATTCTCACAATTTTTATGCAATTACAAAATCTGAGAATAAGTATGTTTTTATCTTCCTTTCTAATCCTTATGCCTCTTATTTATTATTCTTGCTTTACTGCAATGGCTAAGATCTCAAGAACACTGTGGAATAGATGTTGTGTGAGTGAAAGCCCTTGCCTTATTTCTAATCTTAGAAGAAAGTTCAGGTGTTTAACCACTAAGTGTGATACTAGCTATGCAGTTTTTGCGAATTCTCTTTATCAATGGGAGGAAGTTTCCTTCCATTACTAGCTCACTGAGTTTGGATTTTAATCATAGATAGAACCAAATATTGTCAAATGTTTTTTCTGGGTCTCCTGAATTGACCGTATAATTTTTCTCCTAAATTCGTTAATGTGGTAAGTTACATTGATTTTTTTTTTGGCCCAAATGTTAAAATAAGTTCTCATTTCTTGATCATTATGTAGGACCACTGTTATATGCCATTGGATTTAATCTGTTGAGATTTTGTTGAGAAATTTTGCATCTATGTTCCTGAGGGACATTAGGTCAAAATTTTGTTCATTTGTTTCTTTTTTTTTTCCTAAAACACCTTTCAGGTTTTGATATCAGATTTATGCTGGCCTAACATGAGTCGGATCTGACATGACAGCACTTAGCTTGGCTAACATGAGTTGGGAAACGTACATTTCTAAATTCTGAAAAAGTTTGTGTAACATTGGTGTTATTTCTGTTCCAAATATTTGATAAAAATCAGTGATAAAGCCTGGGTCCTGGAGTCATCTTTGGTTTTGTTGTTAGGTGCTGGGAAGCTGGCACCAACTTACAGTGACCTTATGTATACAGAACTAAACACTGTCTTCTGTGCCATCCTCAGAATCATTACTATGTTTGAGCTATTTTTTTTTTTTTTTTGCAGCCGCTGGTCAATCAGTCTCATTGAAGATCTTCTTTTTCATTAACCCTCTACTTTATTAAGCATGATGTCTTTCTCCAGGAATTGATCCCTCCTGATAACATGTAAGAGAGGTGAAATCTTGCCATTCTTGTTTCTATGGAACATTCCAGCTATACTGCTTCCAAGACTGATTTGTTCGTTCTTCTGGCAGTCCATACTCTTTGCCAACATCACAATTCAATGTGCCAATTCTTCTTCAGACTTCCTTTATATTGCTCAACTTCCACATGTATCTGAGACATTTAAATATACCATGGTTTCAATCAGATGCACCTTAGTCATCATGGAGTTTTGTTTATGAGTTTTAAATCATAAATTCAAGTTTTATAGTAGATAGATACAGATATTTAAATTTCCTATTTCTTCTTATCTTAGTTCTGTTAAGTTTTCAAGAGAATTTTTCATTTCTTATACACTGTTGAATTTATTTGCATAGATTTGCTCATAATATCTCCTTATTATCCAAACAGTAGTGCTGTTGACGATTTATTCTTCCTCTGTTTTTTAATAAGCCTTGCTAGGTTTTTATCCATTACACTAATATTTTTAAAGAGCCAACTTTTGAGTTTGTTGACTTTATGTATTACTTGACCATTTTTTTATTTGTTTGATTTCTATGCTTATCTTTACTATTTCTTCCTTCTTCCTACTTTGGATTTAATTTGTTCTTCTTTATCTAAGTTCTTAAGGTAGAAGATAAGATCACTGATTTCAAATTTTTATTCTATTAATACAAATATTTAAAACTATAATTTTTCTCTAAAATTGGTTTAGTAGGATCCCACACATCTTTCAAAATAAACTTTAATTTTAGAATAATTTTAGATTGATAGAAAATTGCAAGCATACAGCATCCTCCTATATACTTCACACCTAGTTTCCTCTATTGTCAACATCTTAGCATGATTGATTTGTTACAACTAATGAATAAGGTATAACAACAGTTGTGAGGGTGCCACAGGAACAGGTAATATTCTGTGCCATTCTACAAAGGGCTGCTAAACATCAGCATCTAACAAAAATAAAATATCACTATATTACTATTAACCAAAATCCATACTTAATTCAGATTTCCTTGTTAATACCCCTTGTCTCTCCAAATCTCCGATCCAGAATACCAGACTGCCCTTAAGTCATTTTGTCTTCTTAGGATTCTCTAAGCTGTGTCAGTTTCTCAGACTTTCTTTGTTTTTAATGACCTTGACATTTTTGAGGATACCCTGGTGGTGTAGTGATAAGAGCTACAGCTGCTAACCAAAAGATCCGTAGTTCAAATCCACCTTGGAAACCAAATTAGACAGTACTATACTGTCTTACAAGGTTGCTGTGAGTCAAAACCAACTTGACAGCAATGGATTTTTTTCTTTTTTCTTTTTTATGGTTTCAAGAATAACTGTTCAGGTGCTGTATAAAATGTCTATCAATTGGGATTTGTCTGATGTTTTTCTCATCAGTGGCACTCACACATTTTTGAGATTCTGTATTTTTATTCTCACCAGATTTGAAAGTTTTGCTAACTTCTCTTGTCACTTTCTTCCTGTGAACTGATTATTTAGAAGTGTACTTCTTAATTTCCTTGCATTTGAGGATTTGTAGTTATCTTTTGGGTATTGATTTCTAGTTTAATTCCATTGTGGTCAGAGAACATACACTTCATTAATTATTCCTTTTGAAATATCCTAATATACGCTTTGTGATACAGCTTCTGTTCTATTTTGGTAAAATCTCATGGACCCTTGAGAAGAATGTTATTCTGCAATGTATTGGATGTAGTGATCTGTAAGTGTAAATTACATCCATGTGGTCGTGAGTGTTGTTGAAATGTTCTGTATCTTACAGAGCTCTGGTCCACTTGTTCTTTCAATTCCTAAAAAGAAATGTTACAATCTCTTAAAATAACTGTGGAGAATTTATTCCCTTCTTTAGTTCATCGATTTTTGCTTCATGGGTTTTGAAGTTCTGTTGTAAGTGCATATGCACTTACGATTACTATGTCTTCTTAATGAACTGGCACCTCTAATATTAAATGTACCTCTTTATTTCTGGTAGGATCTATTTACATTCAATGCAACTACTGATTAAATTTGCTGTCTTGCTTCTTATTTTCTATTTGTCCCTTTTGTTCCTTCATGCTTCCTTTCCTTCCTTAACCAAGTATGTTTTAGAAATCCATTTGTTATGGACTGAATTGTGCCCCCTCCCCCTAAATCTGTGCTGTAACTCTATCTTTTGTACCTGTGAGTGTGATCAGGTTTGGGAGTAGGGATTTTCTTTCATTGTGTTAATGAGGCCGTATCAGTGTAGAAGAGATACGAAACCTAATGACTTCTGAGCTAGAAAAGACCAGAGTAGACACAGAGACAAACACCGGGAAAAACAGATGCCAAGGAACAAAAGGGCCCCCTGTAAACAGCAGGAACGAAATGAGAGACTCGCAGAAGAAACCAACAGGGCAGAGACCCTGATTTGAACTTTCAGTCTCCAAAACTGTGAGAATAACTTCTGTCCTTTAATGTTGTTCTTGTTGTTAGGTGTCACTGAGGCAGTTCTGACTCATAGCAACCCTGTGTACAACAGAACGAAACACTAGACAGTCTTAACGCTGTGCACACAATCACTGCTATACTTGAGCTCGTTGTCAATCCAACTCCTTGTGGGTCCTCCTCTTTTTCACTGACCCTCTATCAAGCATGATGTCCTTCTCTAAGAATTGATCCCTCCTGACAACGTGTCCAAAGTATGCGAGACATAATCTCACCATTCTTCCTTCTAAGGAGAACTCTAGCTGTACTTCTTCCAGGATAGATCTATTCACTCTTTTGGCAGTCCATGCTATCTTCAATATTCTTCTCCAGCACTACAATTCAAAGGCATCAATTCTTCTGTCTTCCTTATTTATTATCGAGCTTTTGCATGCACTGGATGTGACTGAAAATATGATTCCTTGAGTTTAGTCTCACCTCAGTCTTCAAGGTAACATCTTTGCTTTTCAACACACTGTTCTACTGTTATTCATAAGGTTTTCACTGGCTAATTCTTTTCAGAAGCAGACTGCCTAGCGTTTCTTCCTAGTCTGTCTTAGTCTGGAATCTCAGCTGAAACCTGTCCACCATGGGCGACCCTGCTGGTATCTGACGACCCGCAGCAAAGCTTCCACCATCACAACATCAGGCAAGCCCCCATAGTACAACAAACTGCTTCTTTAATACCGCCTATTTGTGGCACTTCTTTTATAGCATCACTGCCAAAGCCAAGTGCCGTCGAGTTGGATCCGAATCACGGCTAGATAAGAAAAATATTACTCCAGCTCCATTTTTTTTTGTATTCACTTATGTGTTTTTGGATCCGACTCGACAGCATTTGGCTGGCTGGCTTCTTATAGTATTCTTTTAGTGGCCACTTAAAGGATTAAAGAAATTCACCCTGAGATCCTCCCATTTTACCTTGTATTAATATTCTACCACATATGTTTCTATTTAATCCTCTGTAATTCATTGTGTTGTTGTTATGTGTATTCCATTTCTACATGTTATAAATGGCATAATTTATTGCTAGAAATACTACTTAAAGAATCATTGTCTTAAAGAAAGCAATACAAAACAGTCTATTCATTTACTATGTACTTATGGGTTTTTTTGTTTTCTTTTGTTTTTGGATGCTATTATTTCCTCCCCGTGTATCTGCATTCCTTTATCTTGAAGAATTTTCTTTAGTGTTCTTATGGTGAAGTTACTTATAGCAAGTAACTCATCTTTCATTCAATGGAAATGTTTTTTATTTTATCTTCAATTTTTTGAGGATATACCATGTCGAGAGCTTGGTTTTTTTCTTCGAGTGCTTAAAAGATCATTCTCTTTTGTAGTCTGGCTTCCCTTGTTTCTTTTAAAGAGTCAAGTGTAATTGTATTATTATTTCCTGTGTTTAATTTTTTTCTCTTTCTTTTTCTTTGAGCTGCAGCAGTTTGAAACTCAAAGACAAAGAGTAGACTGGTGCCCCAGGCTACTGTGCCTAGATGTGGTTTTCTTTGTACTCTGTGACAGTTTCTCTGAGAATCTGGGATCTGTGGCTAGATTTTTTTTTTTTTAAAAAAGGAAATCTAGAGAACTTTTGGCCACTATTTTCTTCATTTTTTTCAGTTTGTTATTTCCTTCTGAAATTAGGAATGTATATATATTAGACTGTTTGAGAGTGCCTCACAGATCACTGAGCATCTGTTCATTGTTTTTGACTAGTTCTTTTCTTTTTATGCTGTAGTTTGGATAATAAAGAAATATCCCACACACATGGATTGGCTTCCCTAAATCGATTTTCAGTTTAACACAATTCCTATCACAATCCAAGCATAAATTTTGGAAGAATTCATAAAACTGATCCTAAAATTCATATAGAATGGAAATGATCAAAAATAGTCAAAACAATTTCAAAAAACAAGAACATAGTTGGAGCGATTTTGAGTATTACCTGGTTTCAAAGTTTGGTATAAAGCTGTGATAGTCAAGATGCTAGTAAACTATTGGTACAAAAATGAATATCCAGATCAATACAGTCCAGAAATTAACCCACATATTTATGACCAATTTGTTCACTGAGAAAATTATCAAGATAATTCAATATAAAAAAGATAATCTTCCCAACAAATGGTTAAGAGCTAAATTCATAAACATTTTAGAAGAAAATATATGAGAAAACACTTTGCTATGTGAGGTAATTTCTTACACAAGCTGTCCAAAGCCACAATGCATAAAATTTAAAAATTGATACAAATAGAATTTTGTCAAAATTAAAAATGTTTGCTTTCCCACAGACACCACTAAGAAAATGAAGAGACAGGCAAAGACTTGGAGAAAGTAGGTATGAATCATATATCTGATAAAGAAACTGTACCCACATTACACAACAAGGTTTATAACTCAATTTGGTTGTTGTTGGTAGGTGCTGTTGAGTCAGTTCTGGCTTACACTGACCCTATGTACAACAGAACAAAACATTACCTGGTTCCACACCAGGCACACAATCATTGTTACGCTTGAGTCTGTTGTTTCAGTCACTGTGTCAGTTCATGTGGTTGAGGGTCTTCCTTTTTTTTTTTTTTTTTGCTATTCCTCTGACTTGCCAAACATAATGTCCTTCCCTTTTTGGCACAGTAAACTGTGAATAGCTTCCATCTTCTTTCAAGGCTTCCTGGATCATTCAACATTTTTCCTGTAGGATTCTTTAATACTACAACTCAAAGCTTGAATTTTTTCCTCAGTTCCTTTAGCTTGAGAAATTCAGAGTGTGTTCTACTTTTTTGTTTTTTTAACTCCAGATCTTTGTATATTTCATTATAATACATCAAATCATAAAGATGTAAATGAGATAGTCACTTTGAAGAATAATCTGCATTTCTTTGAAACTTACACCTACTGTATGATTCATCTATTCAAAGCCTAGACCATGAGAAAAGAAAGCATATGTGCATAAAAGACTTGTGACACAATGAAAAAATTCCACTCCTCAGTACCTACCAAGAAAAATTAAAATATGTGAAAAGATATGCATATAGAAGTTCATAGCAGCATTATTCATAATAGCCAAAAAGTGGACATATGACAAATGACAACAGGTGATAAGCTGGTGAGCAAAATGTTTTATACTCATAAAATGGAATTCTACTCTTCAATTAAAGGAGCGATCTATAGACACAGGACACATGGACAATCCCCCAAAACATGCTGTTCCTTTCCTTGCACAATGGAAAAAAAGGCATCTTTCTAGTCTCCCCCCTCAGTCTCTCATTTATTGGCTGAGACAAGTCACCAATAAAACTATTGTTGTCACCTGGCAACAAAACTATAAAAATTGTAGAAGAAAATACAAGAGAAAAATCTTAGTAATTTTTGAGTAGGTCAAGATGCTTTAAATAGAACACAAAAATCGTAAACTATCAAATAAAAAGTGATAAATTGGGTTGTCATGGACTGAATCGTGAACCCCCAAAGATACAAGTAACAATTTGTTAAGGCGAGGATTCCCTGTATTCTGTTACTCTCCACTTTGTGCTTTTCTTATGTTGTGAATCCAAATCTCTGCCTGTGGTTAGTAGAGTCAGCAGAGGATTAGGGTGGCACTGTAACACCCTCCCTGGGGTCACCTCTCAGCTCCAGTGTGAAGGGAGCTTCCCTGGAGTGTGGCTTGTACTTCCGTTTATCTTTTCATCCTATGAGAGAGATAAGCAAAGGGAAGCAAGCAGAGAGTTGGGAAACTCCTATCATCAAGAAAGCAGCACTGTGAGTACAGTGAGTCCTTCAGATCTGACATGCCTGTGCCAAGATGCTCCCTGACCAAAGATAATTGTGACACAAGGAGCTTCCTGCAGGGCTGACAAAGAGGGAAAGCTTTCCTTGGAGTATTCACCTTGAATTTGGACATGAAGCCTAATGAGCTGTGTAAGAATAAACTTTTCTTTCTTAAAGCCATGCACTATTTCTTTTAGAGCAGTACCAGATGACTGAAACATGGGCTTTATTAAATTTTAAAACCATGTTCTCTTCAAAAGTATTGTTGGTAAAATGAAAAGGGAAATCAAACTGAGAGAAAATATTTGCAAAACATTTATCTGATAACAGAATATATCAACACTTATAAATCAATATTAAACAAACAATTCTGTTAAAAACGGACAAAACATCTGACTAGATACTTTGCAAAAGAAGTTATAAAGTGGCTAAGAAGTATTTGAAAAAATACTGAATATCATTAGTAATTGTTGTTGTTCTTAGGCGCCATCAAGTCAGTTCTTACTCATAGTGAACCTATGAACAGCAAGACAAAACACTGTGCGTTCTTGTGCCATGCCCACAATTGTTGTTATACTTAAGCCTACCATTACAGTTACTGTGTCAACCCCTCTCCTGGAAGGTCTTCCTCTTTTTTGCTAACCCTTTGCTTTACCAGACATGATGTCCTTCTCCAAGGACTGATCCCTCTTGACAACATGTCCAAAGTGTGTCAAACTCGGTCTCGCCATCTTTGCTTGCAAGGAACACTCTGGTTGTACTTCTTCCAGAACAGATCTGTTTGTTCTTCTGACAATATATTGTACATTCAGTATTCTTTCCAACACCACAATTCAAAGGCGTCAATTCATTTTCTGTCTTGCTTATTCATTGTCCAGCTTTTGCATGTATATGGCAAGACTGAAAATATCACGGCGTGGGTCAGGGCACACCTCAGTCTCCAAGGTGACACTTTCACTTTTCAACACTTGAAACACGTTCTTTGCAGCAGATTTTCCCAAGGCAATGAGCCTTTTGCTTTCTTGACTGCTACTTCCATGGGCACTCATTGTGAAAACAAGTATAATGAAATCCTTGACAGTTTCAATCCTTTCTTGATTTACCATGATGTTTACTGCTCCAGTTGTGAGGGTTTTTGTTTGCTTGATGTGGAGTTGCAATCCATGCTGAAGGCTGTGGTCTTTGACCTTCCGCAGTGTTTCAAATCCTCTTCACTTCCGCAAGCAAGGTTGTGTCACCTGCCTAACGCAGGTTGTTAATGAGTCCGCCTCTCATCCTGATGCGTCTTTCTTCTTCATACAGTCCAGTTTCTTGGACTATCTGCTCAGCATACAGATTTAAAAGACGTAAAGAAAGGATATAACCTGGACATTCACCTTTCCTGACTTTAAACCGTGCAAAGTCCACTTACTCCATTCAGAAGACTGCCTCTTGATCCATACGTAGATTTCTCATCAGCGTAATTAATTGTTGTGGAATCCCGTTCTCCACAGAGTTATCTATAATTTGTCATGATCCACACAGTCAAACGCCTTTGCATAGTCAATAGAACGTAGGTGAACTTCTCTCGGGTATTCTCGGTTTTCAGCCAAGATCCATCATTACTAATTCGAAAAGACAAATAAGAACCACAGTGGGCTACCACTACACACACTTCTTGTTATTAGCTTCCATTGAATCGGTTCTGACTCGCAATGACCCTATGTAAATTACAACAGAGGAGAACACTGTCTGGCACTCTGTTATGCCCACAACATTGTTATGCTTGAGTCTATTGTTGCAGTCATTGTATGAATCCATCTCACTCAAGGTCTTTCCCTTTTTCACTGACCCTCTACTTGATTAAGTATGATGTCTTTCTTCAGGTACTGATCCCTCTTGAAACATGTCCAAATTATATGAGATATACTGGGCATTCTTGCTTCTAAGGGGCATTCTGGTTGTACTTCTACCAAGATACACACACTAGAATGGCTAAAATGAAACAGATTGACAATACTAAGTGCTGACAAGGATGTAGAAACAACTGAAGTGCTCATACATTGCTAGTAAAAATGCAACGTTATACAGGCACTTTGCTTTTAAATTTAAACACACACCATATGACTCTTATGCTCGAATCTTAGTATTTACCCCACAGAGGCAAACAAACACTCACACAAAATTTTATGCATGAATTTTCATAGCAGCTTTATTCATAATTGATTAAAAAAATAGAAATCCCCCAAGTTTGTTAATAGATTTTTCACAAGTGTAATATATGCGTACAATAGACATCATTCTGCAATAAAAAGGAACGTATTATCAATGCATGCAATAATAAGGACAAATCTCAAAAACACTCTAAGTGAAAGAATTAGTACAGAATGCACTATGTACTTCATAACTGCAGTTATATGAAATGTTAGGGAGTCAGAATGGTAGTGATCAAAAGCAGGTGAGTGGTCACCAGGGGCCCACGGATCAGGGAAGAGAACTGACTGCAAATGGGCAGGAGAAATGTATTGGGAGCAGTGAAACAGCCTTGTGTCGTGATTGTGATGGTGCTCACATTTCTATAGATTTTTTAAAAATCATGCAATTGAACTCTGCAGTTGGGAACTTTATTGTATATAAATTACACTTGGAGAAAACAGACGGGAACTGCAGTTTCTACTTTGTGTCTCCTCTCTGTGTAGCTCATGGACTGAAGTGCCCTCACTAGGAAAGTTGGTTCAATTCAAAAATCCACCAGGCACAGTCTCTTCCTCTCCTTTTAGGGCTACATCCTCTCCGTTCCCTTCTTGCTTTTGGTTGCATAGCAACACCATCAAACAGTTGATTTTTATGTAGTCCAGAGCTCGTCATTGTTATCCACAGGGAGTTAGTCTATTCTGCGATATCTTCTTAAATCTACTGTGCTTTCTTCTTTTCTTTTCTTTTTTTGCTACCATATAGTATCTCTTTTTTGACTCTCATGATATTTTCAACCTTGGTATCTGTTTTGGAAGATCTTAAAAATTGTTATAATGGATTTTGATTCTTATATGCTTGGAATATATATCTTTCTCTCTTTATTTTCAACCTCAGGCAGCCTTTTAAACATGTATCTCTTAGAAATAACATCTGTAGCTTAAAATTTAGTATGAAAGTCCCTTTCTTTTGATTGATTTAACCAATTTACAGTCACTGTAATTGCTGTTATAATGAGACTCATTTCATCTGTTTTATTCAATGTTTTCTGTTTAATTCTTGTTTCCTCCCCCCACCCGCCTGCTTTTCCTACCTTCCATTAGAAAGATGGAATTGCTTGCAGCTAGTTGAAAGTAACACATTTAATTTAATAACCTTAATGGTGGTTATGCCCAACTTACTACTCTGCAGTTTTAAACCTGGTTTCTATCAGCAGCCCAGCTCCACAGCTCTTCCAGAAATCACATTGGATTTTTGTAGGTTTATTTTTCAGTTTCTTGCTTCTTCTTTTTTCCCTTCTGGTTACTATCAAGCAGATTTCAACTACTGGTGGTCCTATGGATGTCCGAGCAGAACTATGCTCCATTGGGTTTTTCAGTGAGTAGCTTTTCAAAAGTGGATTACTAGACCTTTCTCCCTAAGTGCCTCTGGGTGGACTCAAACCTCCAACCTTTAGCTTAGCAACTGGGCATGGTTACCATTTTCATCACTGTTTTAGTCGTCTAATACTGCTGTAACAGCAATGCCACAAGTGGACAGCTTTAGAAACAGAAATTTATTCTTACACAGTCCAGATACTTATTCTTACACAATTCAGGGTGCCAGCTCCAGAGGAAAACACTCATTCTCTCTGTCAGCTCTGGAGGAAGGTCCTCATGTTCCATCTGTCTTTCTTTGGTCTGACAGCATCTCAGTGGGGGAAGCTTGGGTCTGGAGGATGCACTCTGCCCACAGTGCTGCCTCCTTGGTGGTATAAAGTCCCTACTCTCTGCTGGCTTCCCTTTCCTTTTATCTCTTGTGGGATAAAAGGTGGTGCAAGCTGTGCTCCAGGAGACCTCTCCTTACAGTGCAGCAGGGAGGTGACCTCAGGAAGCGTGTTGCCGTCCCATCTGAATCCTCTTTAACATATCCCAGTCGATTAACCACAGGCAGAGATTCAGATTTACAGCATAAGACAGTCACAAAATAATACTGGGAGTCACGGTCCAGACGAACTGTTACACACAGTTGCGAGGGGACACACTTCAATCCATGACAACCACCGAGCGACCTCTCTTTCTGGTAAACACATTCTCTTTTATTCTCACGTTTAACACCTGCTAAATTTCAGTGGTTTCTGCTTGGGCTTGCGTTTTCCCCACACTGTAGGGATGAACCTCCTTCAGTCCCCAGAGACCCCTTACAGGCCTTGCCTCTGGGGCAGCCCTAAGGTTTGATTCTGGGTTGGGAGCCAGATGTCCGTGATGATTACCATCTTGTCAGGAACCAGTGGTCAACAACCCTCCCCTAGCCCCTTGAACTTCATTTCTCCAGAATAAGTGTTGAAGTCCTAACCCTTGGACCTGTTAATTGGAACTGTTTGGAAATAGGGTGCTTCCTTTACCATATTAATGAGGTCATAGAGGAGCAGTTATAAAAAAAAGCAGATAAGACCCTACTGCAAGAAACATCTATAAGCCAAGGGACCAAGGGAAACCTGAGATTACTGCCAAGGAAGGAACTGACAAGGTCAAGATCCTGATTTGGACATTTAGCCTCCATAACAGTGAGAAAATAAACCTCTGTTCTTTAAAGCCCTCCACTTGGAAACCAACAGAGACTCACATTGTTGCCCAGCTCAGGGCTGTCTTCTGGGCACACACGCGGGAGTAAGCCTTTCTGCAGTGCAGGTGGGCACATCACACCCATGAAAAAAACAAACTCATTGCATTCCAGTCAATTCCAACCCACAGCAATCTCAGAGGATAGAGTACAGCTGCCCCTGCAGCATTTCTAAGGAGCGGTCAGTGGATTCGAACTGCTGACCTTACCTGAGCCTGAGCTCTCACCATTGCACCCATCAGCAGGGCTCCAGCACATCATGACAGACAGTAGTGACGGACTGTGGAGAACTGTCATAGAGTTAAAGGCAGGTCCCCCTAGCCAGGGAGTTGTGGTCACTCAGCTGCATCTTAAAAGTTGAGAAGGAGGGAGCCAGGGAAAGAAGGGGTGTCCCAGGCAGAAAGCTCAGCCTACAAAAGGCATGGGGACCAGGAGCAGGTGGCACGGGGATGGCTACTGTGGGGTATGTGTGTATGTGTGTGTGAAGAGCCAGTCTGGGGTGAGGGAAGCTGCGCCTGTGCAGGCAGAGGAGGCAGATGGCAAAGGGGGTGTTACCTGGGGCTTCGGGACTATTATTGATTGAATGGTGTCCCCCCACATATGTGGTGGGATCCTAAGCTCTGTAGCTGTGGATGTGGTCCCACCTAGAAATTTAGTTGTCTTTGCTGTGTTAATGGGGTCATGCCAGTGTAGACTGTGTGCTGGGCCTAATCATTTTTGAATTTTAACAGTAGCAGATCAGATGCAAAAGCATCCACAAATGAGGGGGAGAGGGACGAGGAAGACAGATGGCATAGGAAGATGGAAAAGGAAGCTGGGAGCACCGGGGTTACAGAAACTGAAGGAGATCAGGGTCATGTCCCAGAGCCAGCACACAGAGTCTTCCCCTGGAGCTGGCAGCCTGAATTTGGACTCCTAGCTTCTTTACCCACGAACAACTAATTCTTGATCTTTATAGCCACTCACTTGTGGGATTGCTGTCGCAGCAGCACTAGGTGACGAAGACAGGGACTCACAATGCACTTGTGTTCAGAGGACTGTTTGTGAAGGTGCAACCTTGCAGCCGGGTGGGTGCAGAGGCCGCCAGGGGAGGCCGCCTTGTTGAGCTGGGGGTGGCCGAGCCGCGCCACTCAGGCCTCTGGCCCTCATTTGGGCCCCTGCTGCTACCCCACTGCCTCCAGGCCACAAACACCAGTAGCTCTCCCTCGGGGTGAAATGTCAGTGCCCACAGGGATGCCGGGCACTGGTCACCCCATTGCTGGGCCGGGGTGTGGCACGGCGGTAGTGGGCGGGAGAGGACATGTCGTGTTCTGGGATGGAATTTGCTCTGGTGTGGAAGTCAGAGAGAAGAATGCTGTTGTGGCCATGGTTCAAAACAACAAGGGAAGTGAAAATGGAGAAGGAAGCGTGGCACCAGAAGGAACCGGCTATAAAAATACTATCTCTCTGCCCAGCTGATTAAAGGAGGCTTCAGGGATGGGAAGCCTCCCACGAGTAAACAAACACACGGCCTCCTACCCACGTAACAGGATAAGATGGAAAACACTTCAAATGATGAAACCTTATTTAAAAGGCGCAAGTCAAAGCAAATAAATTGACTTAGTATGTTATGAAACCATTACAACAATACCCGCTGTCCTGCCCCACCCTCCCCTAACTCTAACGAGAGGTCTTCTTTTTGACTCTGGCTCTGGAGTTTTGGCAAAATTTAAGACGGCCTCAGAGGACAGGGTGTGCCTGTGGCCGGCCGACGGCTCTACAGTGCAAGTGGTCTCCATCAGCGCCCACGTCTGGCCAGCTTCGCCAGCATCCTTTCTTGCCCCCAAGCGCAGGCTCAGGACTGGTTCTCTCCACCCTGTGGCCCAGGTTTGCCTGGAGTCTTGCCCAGTGAAAGTGGGCTGAATGCGATTCACCAGGCAAGGGGGGTAGGAGGGCAGTGCGCCATCCCTTCCCTGGACCCCTCACTGGGGGCACCCACCTCTGAAGGCCTGCTTTCCTGAGCTCTGGTCTCTGACTAATATCTGTTGGACCTGCCTCCTTTCCAGAAAACTGCTTCAGCCTCAGCCTCTAATCCCCATTTGCAGCCTTTCCTGACCATCTAGGAGATATCTCTTCTGTTCTGTTGGGGTTGGGGTGCCCTAGTGCTCCCCTGTCCATCTCTACGGCTCCTTCTCAGCCTTCCACAATTGGTGTGGATGCCACCACCTGTGGGAAGCTGTGGGCGACAGGACAGTGGCCCCCAAATACCCACATCCTAACCCAGAACCAGGGGCACATACTACTTACATAGGAGAGGAGAATGAAGGTACAGACGGGGTGTAGGGCACTAAGCAGCTAACCTTAATTAGGAAAGGGACCCTGGTTTCTAGGCGGGCCTGGTGTGGAAACAGCAGAAACAGGCAGGAGATGAGACAGAAGCTGGACTTGACACTCCAACAAGGGCTCTAATGACGGCAGTTGGGGCCACAAGCCAAGGGACGGCAGCAACCTCTAGGAAATGGATTCTCTCCTTCAGTCTTCAAGAGAAATGCAACCCGGTTGACACCTCGATTTTCGGCCAGTGAGACCTGTGTCAGACACACCTGCCTCCAAAACAGTGAGGAAACCAGAACGCGCTGTCTTAAGCACTACTCAGAACAACTCCATGCCACTGAGTAGATTCCACCTCACAGTGACCCTGCAGGGCAGAGCAGAACTGCCCCATAGGGTTTCCAAGGAGCGCCTAATGGATTTGAACCATTGGCCTTTCAGTTAGCAACCGAGCTGTTAACCACTGCACCACCAGACCTCCTGGAAGCACTAAGCATGTGGTCATTTGTTCCAGTCACATGGGGAATTCGTGCAAAGTTGCTGTTGTTTGTTGCTACTGAGTCGCCTTGGGCTCATGACGATCCAGGCACAACATGATGAAACACTGCTCAGTCCCGCACCATCCTCGTCACCAGCTGCAGATCGGGCAGTCATGATCCTCAGGGTTTTCAGTGGCTGGTGTTTCCAAGGTGATCACCAGGCCTTACTTCCCAGTCCTTCTTATCCTTGAAGCTCTGTTGAAATCTGTTCCACTTCCTAGCAGCACAGAAGCCTCCCCAGAGAGACCAGAGGCAGCCATGTCTGAGGTGCATAGGCTGAGAATTGAACTCGGGTCTCTAGTAGGCACTCCCCTTGTGGTTTGGAACGCAGGTCTCCTGCAGGTGCACCCCTTGTGGTCCCACAGAGTCTTGAATGGGGATATGGTAGGACAGGTTTCTGGGTGCCACTTTTTTGACCTGGGACATCATGGAGTGTCTGGAAGAACAAGCCGTTTAAACACCCTACTCTTAAAGCCTTCCCCACTGGAGAGCAGTTCCAACCTTTGTCCTTGCCTTCCATCCTTCTGCCCTTGACCCCCACCCTCCACCCCAGGGACTGCAATAAACAGCAAAAGGCACTGCTTTCCCTTGAAATCTCAAGTTGAGTTTGAAGACAGGGACCACAAAGCACAAAGAGTTGAGGTAACCAGCAAGCCCTGAAGTAGGGAACCCGTGTGGGCTGGGGCTGTGGGCTGGGCAAGGTCTGTGGCTGCTGCCTGCATGACTTGGTGGCCAGAGGATCCTCATGAAGCCCACACCACCCAGTCACAATTTCTGTCTCTCTGTTGGGTCCTTGTGCTCTTCCTCCGAGAGTTCCCAGTGCTGGTGCCCAGACCCACAGTGGATGAATGAACAAAAGGGAACTGACAAACAACAAAAAGCGGAGATCATTTGCAAAGACACTGTTCTGCGTCCTAGCATGAGATTTCCATCCTGAAGGACAGCCTCAGCCCCTGGGTCTCTGTTCTCTCAGAACGCTCTCTTGCTCTTACTGGTGCTGGCAGATTTAGAGACCCTTTCTACAGCTGCTCACCAAAAGGTTGGCAGTTCTAATCCCCTAGGTGCTCCTTGGAAACTCTACGGGCAGTTCTACTCTGTCCTGTAGGGTTGCTATGAGTTGGAATCAACTTAACGGCAGTGGGTTTTTGTTTGGTCTCTGTCTTCGGTTGGCCTTAAACTCAGCCTTGCCCCTCGCCCCTGACCCTGACCTCAGCTCCTCTTCTCCTGAAGCATCTGGGCAGCTCTGTGCAGAAGAGCCTGCTGTGGGGGCCATCCCCACATGAGCTGGCCAGGAACAGACTGTTTTTACCCTGCCTGTCCCTGCCCCCAGCCCCAAGATAGGGCTAGAGGAGGGTTGCTAATGCAGATACGTGAGGCGAGGAGCACTTGAAACGCAGGAAGGCTCTTAGCAATGTGCTTAGGACTTGTAGCAACTGCGACGCTATTATACTTGCATTATCTGTCCTCATTTCCTTTCTGCTTTCCCCCCGCTTGTTTTTTGCTCTATTAATGAAAAGAGCGTGTGCCTGTTCTTGCTGAATTAATGGGAAGAGCATGTGGCCTGCGCTTACTTCTCTCAAGGCACTCATGACAGGAGGACAAAATGCTGGAAACAGGGCTGTCTGCTCAGAGCCGAGCTGGCGCGTGGAGGAGACACAGCGCCCCCGTGAGTTGGGGCTGGGGACAGCGAGCAGAATAGGGGCCTGTGGAACTGCCCTGACCACCGGGCCCAGCTGGCGGTGCCCCTCCCCGTAGCAGGCTCTGCTTGCAGAGGGTGGAGGTGGAAGGCTCCTTTATTGCAGGAATCGCCAGGCTTCCTGTCATTTCTTAGATGGCTCCACCCCACTGTCTTTCCGAGCTGACCTCCTTTGGGTCTAAGGCCAGGAGGGGGAGAAGAACAACCTCCTGAATTGAGCAGCAGAATCTCCCTAAAGGTTTCACTGCTTGGCAACCCAACCGAAGGCCAAACGAAACCCAGTGCAATTTGAGTCAATTCTGACTCACAGAGACCCTACAGGGCAGAGTAGGGCTGCCCCATACAGTTTCCAAGGAGAGCCTGGTGGATTCAAACTGCTGATCTTCCGGTTATCAGACATAACACTTAACCAGTACACCACTAGGGTTTTACTGCTTGTGAGCCCAGTCCTGGTTAATTGTTTTGGAAGAATGGGATGTGTCTGTTCCCAGCCCCCTTCCAGGCCACTTCTGTCCACTGAGGCACCAGTAGCAGCTTTTAAGCTGACAGCCTCCCTGTAGCAGGAAGGAACGTCAGTGACTACCCAGCACCGATGTCCAGACCAGGTCCAGATTCACACATACTGAGGGTACTCTTGGTCCCCTGGTTGCCTTCCCATCTCCCTAGTCAAGTCAAGCTGGACTGCCACCTCCAGATCCAAGCAGAGGCCTAAACATTGGACAGTGGCTTCACACCCTCCCCTTCAGAGTGATCTAGCCCCTGACGAGGATGGATCGTCCAAGGCCTCCCAGGTCGGGCAGGCTGACAGAGTTGGGGAAAGACAAACATTCCTCCCAAGGAACAAAGGAACTTTCTGGCACCAGGAACTCTCACTCACATAGCAACCCCTGGACGGGATGCTTACTCCACAGAGGGGAGGGACCAACAGAGATGGTCCAAGTAGCCTTTGAATGTTGCCAGAATTGCTTCAGCCACAAGTTCTCCTGGGTACCAACTTCTTCAGGTCCACGAAGAAGGCAGAAGAGCCACAGCCAACCTCGAGCCAGAGGAAACCCAGAACCCACACTGGGTCTTGTTGTTAACTTGCTTGTATGATTCCCAGGCCAAGCATGTCAGCCTGCTTCCGTTGATATAGGAAGTCCGACGATGAAGTCCACGAACTTAATTGTTCTAAGTGCCATACACCTCTTTGCTAAATATCAGTACAGCCGCCTTCAAAGTACTCCACTTGGGAAGCTATGCACCACTGCCAGACCCTAGTACACCCTTCAAAGCTATTTTGGAACTCTTTTTCTGGAATGATTATCAGCGTTGTCATAGTATTACTCTTGATGTCCTGAATGTCATCAAAACATCTTCCTTTCAATATTCCCTTTATCTTCAGATGAAGAAAAAAGTTACTGGGGCCCAGATCAGGTGCGCAGGGAGGGTGTTCGAATACGGTTGTTTGTTTACTGGCTAAGAACTCCCTCACAGACAACTATACGATAAAGTTCATGAACTTGCTACTGTGCCACTGTGTGCAATGGCTATTTCAGAAAGAGTTCCAAAATTGCTTTGAAGGGTGGACTAGGTGCTGGCGTCAGTGTCGAGCTTCCCAAGGAGAGCACTTTGAAGGTGGACTGTAGTGATATTCAGCAACGAGCTATGCAGCACTTGGAACAGTTAAGTTTGCGGATTTAATTGTCAGACTTTGTAAAGTGACAGAAACGCCGGTTGTAAACAGGGCCTCCCTTTGCTTCCCCAGTTAGGTGAAGTTCATCCATTGAGTCGCAGGGAGGAAAGATAACCTTGACCACAGCAGTATTATTTTCACCAAACCCCACTTGGTAACCAGGGGATGGAGCATGCTTGTATTTTTCTGTCCAGCACAGCAGTCACAATACATTCAGCTTAACAAACGAAAGAGATTGCATTTTCTTGGAACCTTCAGGAAATGAATGGCTCATTTTTCCTGGCCGACTGAAGCGAGGGTACCAAATTACCTTACACTGATTAAAGACAAGCGCTCCTGCCTCCAGGCCAAGAGCAAAAAGGAAGGCCATTAGCAAAAGGAGGTGTGGTGAAAGTGATGTAAACAAATTGGATCTGCTTTTCTACTTAAATGCTATTTCCAGATGCCACAAAGTGGAGTGGGAGGGACCTGAGACCGCAGAGTGGAATTAGGAGGCCTTCAGATGCTCGCATATGGAGATCAAAAGTGGTAGTCATTTGCTGAGGACCTACTGTGGACTCCACCCTTTCCAGGCATCGTTTCACTTAATTTCCTCTTCTAGAAAATGCCCTGCTGTGTCGGGGGTTATTGGCATTGTTTTGCAGCTCCAGAAAAAGTCTTTGAGAGACCTAGCAGGTTGCCTCCCAACAAGCAGAGGTGAACAGAGAATGAGGGCTTGGGTCAGCCTTGGGGTGGGCTGTGTAAGTGCTGTGCCCGGCAGAGCTCAGCATGACCACGGTGTGAGCCCTGTGCCCTGTGTCTGCAGAGCTAGGGGCAGATTCGAGGGGCAAGGGGGTCCAAGGGGATTACTAGCCACTCGTTTCCTTCTCATCCACTGGCCAACACACACACGTACACTGGCACAGAGTGTGCTGGGCATAAGAATAATAACAACCACACACACTCACAGGTATCCACACACACAGAAAATGCACACAGGTGCCGATGTGCACACATGCACACAACACGCAAACATACATGTGCGCTCGTATGCATACATGCACACACGTATGGACATACACACAGCTGGAAATAGGAGTAAAACCACACACGGACACACATGCACATTCTTGCATGCACATGTAAGCACACATGTACATACACACATCACGAGTAATAATAACCACTTGCATACACACACTTACACATGTATATGCACATGTGCACACACATATACACATGCAGAAGTGAGCACCCATGCACAGAGCTGGAGGTAGCGTGGATATTGATAACTTCCTCCAAGCCTGAGAAGATAGTTCTGGAAGAGCAGGCAGTACTCATAGAAAGAAGACCAGGCTTGGGAGCTCAGAGGCCGGCTTCTAAGTTGCTCACCACACTGCAACGCGGAATAAATCACTTGGCCACCTCCCATCACCCCCGCTCCCCCAACACACAGCACGAGAAGCTGCCCCGCATACTCCCGAGACCTCTTCCAGTTTTATATTCTGTGATCCTATTAATACTGAGCGTTGATTTTAAATGCTAAATGGAATACACGAGGGCTATTTCTCGAGATTTAAAGTATCTCTCTCTTAATTGAAACTCATTCTCCAGACTGCATATTAAAAGCCTCAGGCTAATTTTTCCAGCTGATGGACCCTGACAAAGTGGCGCATTGAGGCTGTGTTAAGCTCTCCCACAAGCTGTCTGTTGCTTCCCCCCTCAGTGGGCCCTCCTCAATAGAGAAATGCCTCTTTGCTTGCTTCTGTGACATGACAGCCTAGCGTCCCAAGTCACTTAAATCGCAGAACGCATTTCGCCTCTCTCTCTCTCTCTCTCTCCTCTTTTGCTATTCAGTGCTTGGCCTGCTAATGGCCACAATTAGTGTGACGAGCATTTAACAAGGCTTGCTGTACGCTGAGCAGAATACGGTCCTTCCCTCTAGAGAAGGGAAATTGAATCCCACTGCATGGCAAAGTGAAGTAGAGAATGTCTTTTTCCAAACCTAGATGTCTGGTGGAGAGGCTACTGGGCGTCGCAAGGAAAAATAGGGACAAAACGGATAGCAGTCTTGGCTGCACCGCGGGATGGAGGTGAACATTGTCATTGGCTTGCACCTGTAGAAAATGCTGGAGAATGTTTCGTCGTGTATGTATACGCATACTCCAAGCATACACCCAATAGGATGGTCAGAGAACTGTGGGATTGGTGATGACATCAGGAATAACTGTTAGTTTTTCAGTTGTGATAATGATATTAAGGGTATTTTTTTAAAACACCCTTATCCTTTATAGAAGCATGATGAAGTGTTTACTGATAAAATGATGCATAGTCTGGGATTTGCTTCAAAAGAACTCAAGTGATAGTGGGAGGTGATAGAGAGGAAACAAAAATTAACATAAGTTGGTAATTGTTGAAACTCACTGATGGGCACACAAGCCTCATTATCTTCTTGCTACTTTTGTATAGATTTGGAAATTCCCATAATAAAAATTAAAAACAAAAGCCAGCCAAGCCTTTTTAAAAAAGAAGAGAAAGAAGACAGAGAAGCAGGGCAGAAGATTTCAGTCTGTGTTCAGCCATGCGCAGCTCTCACCTCTGAAGGGAAATCTGAAAAATGTTCCAACCTGAGTTTTCAGTAGTTTTTGTAAGTGAAACACAAAGTTTTATGACACAGTATTTCCCATGGCTTTATGGAACACATGTCTACATCTTCTGTTGCGTTCTTTCCCATTAAGTAGATCCGGTTCAGGAATCAGTAGCGATCTCCACTCAGAAATTTTACCCCCCCTTGTTATGGATTGAACTGCGTACCACAAAAAGTTAATGCAGAAGTCCTAACATCTGTACCTTCCAATGTGACCTTGTTTGGAGATATGTACTTTCCAGGCGGATGTGACAGTTAATAAGGTCATGCAGGAACAGCAGTGGTTACTACTGCTGTTAGTGCTACCGAGTGGTCTCCAGTGCATAGCAACCCTAGTGTGCAACAGAACAAAACTTTGCCTGATCCTGGGCCACCCTCCTAAGAGTGGGTATGTTTAAGCCCATTGTCGCAGTCACTGGGTCAATTGATCTCACTGGGGGTCTCTTTTTTTGTTGACCATCTGTTTTACCAAGCATAATGCTGTTTTCTAGGGACTGGTCCCTTCTGGTGACATGTTCAAAGCCCATGAGCTGACACGTCACCATCCTCTCTTCAAGGGAGTTTCTAGCTGTACTTCTTCCAAGATAGGTTTGTTCATTCTGGCATTCCACAGTATGTTCAATATTTTTCATCGGCACTATTATTCAAACATGCCAATTCTTCTTCAGTCTTCCTTCTGCATTGTCCAGCTTTTGAATGCGTATGAGGTAACTGAAAAGGCCAAAACATGACACGGTGTCAGGTACACTTTTGTTCTCAAACTGACATATTTGTTTTCAACACTTTAAAGAGGTCTTTTGCAGCTGATGTGCCCAGTGCAGTGTGTCATTTGATTTCTTGACTGTTGCTTCCATGGGTGTTGATTGTTGATCCAAGTAAAAAGAAATCCTTGACAATTTTAAAATTTTCTCCATTTATCATGATGTTGCTTCCCAGTCCAGCTGTGACAATCTTTGCTTTCTTGATGTTGAGGTATAATCCATACTAACGGCTGTGGTCTTTGATCTTCACAGTAAATACTTCAAATCCTCTTCACTTTCAGCAAACAAGGTTGCATCATCTGCATAATGCTCAATGTTAATGAGTCTTTCTCCAATCCTGATGTCCCATTCTTCTTCATTTAACTTAACTTCTCAGATTATTTGTTCAGCGTACAGATTGAGTATGGTGAGAGGATACAATCCCGATACACACTTTTTCTGACTGTTTGAATGACCGTCCCTTGTTCGATGTACAACTTCTTCATGGGCACAATTAAGTGTTTTGCAATTCCCATTCTTTGCAATTTTATCCGTAATTTGTTGTGAGTCATTCAGTTGAATACCTTTGCACAGTCAATAAAGCACAGGTAAACACCTTTCCAGTATTTTCTGCTTTCAACCAAGACACATCTGATGTCGGCAATGCTGTACCTTGTTCCACAGCCTCTTATGTATAGCATTAGCTGAAAATCTTGGCATGAGAAAGTTGTGTGGAAAAGTGGTCCCAAAGGAGCTCACTGATGAACAAAAGCAAAGGCGAGTCGAAGTTTGCCAAGACCTTTTGGAGATGCAAGACAATGTTTTGGGGCATGTTACCATTGGTAATGAAACATAGGTGTACCATTAGGACCCTGAAACAAAGTGTCAAAGTGCCAAAGTGTACAATGGAAGTTAGTCAATTACCTGTGAACAAACAAGTTCTCTCAGGCCAAATCAAGAGTCCAAACAATGTTGCTAAACTTCTTCGATATCAGAGGGGTTGTTCATTATGAATTATACCTACTGGACAAACAGCTCACCAAGTTTACTATTTGGAAGTGCTGAAAATGCTGTAAGAAATAGTTAGATGAAAACAACCTGAAGTTTTCAACAACTCATGGCTCTTGCATCACGACAATGAACCAACTCACACAGCACTGCCTGTGAGGGAGTTTTTAGCCAGTACGCAAATGACTGCATTGGAACACCCTTCCTACTCACCTAATCTGGCCCCCAATGACTTCTTTCTTTACCCTAAGATAAAGAAAATATTGAAAGGAAGACATTTGTATTACATGCAGGACATCAAGGGTAACATGACAACAGCCCTGATGGCCATCCAGAAAAATAGTTTCAAAATTGCTTTGTAGGGTGGACTAGGTAACATGCATTGGTGCATAGCTTCCCAAGAGGATTAGTCTGAAGGTGACTGTGGTGGTACTCAGCAATGTGGTATACAGAACTTTTTCTAGAACAAGTTTGCCAACGTAATTGTTGGACCTTGTATTGTTTGATAGTCTCTGCATTCTGTTGGACTACCTTTCTTTCGAACTGGCACAAATATTAATCTTCTGCAGTTTGTTGGCCAAATGACAATCTTCTAAATTTCTTGGCATAGAAGAGTGAGAGTTTTCAGCATTGCATCCACTTGTTGAAACATTTGGGTTGATATTCCACAAATTCCTGAAGCTTTGTTTTTCTTTCATGCTTTCAGCACAGCTTGAATTTTTTCCTTCAGTATCATGAGTTTTTGATCATATGCCACCTCCTGAAATGGTTGAATGTTGGCCTATTCTGTTTGGTACTGTGACTCTTTCCATCCTTTTTTGATGCATCCTAAACCATTCAGTGGTTTGCCAGTAGAATCCTTGAATATTACAACTTGAGGCTTGAATTCTTTTCTTCAGTCCCTTCAATGTGAGAAATGCTGAGTGTGTTCTTCCCTTTTGGTTTTCTGATATCAGGTCTTTGTACATTTTATTACAGTACTTTGTCTTCTTAAGCTCGCCTTTGAAACCTTCTGTCTAGCTCTTTTACTTCATCATTTCTTGCATTCCTTTTAACTACCCTACACTTAAGAGAAAATTCAAGGGTGCCTTCGGACATCTGTTTTTGATCTTTTCTTTCTGTTCTGTCCTGTTAACTATCTTTTGTTTTCTTCAATATGAAGTCCTTGTCTTTGATATCGTCTGATAACTCCTCTGATCTTCAGTCACTAGTGCTCCATGGATCAGATCTATTCTTGAGATGGTCTTTAAGTTCAGAAGTTGTATTTTGGCTATTAGTGACTTGTTTTAATTTTCTTCAGCTTTAACTTGAACTTGTATATGAACAATTAATCGGCTTCTCCACAGTCAGCCCCTGACATTGTTCTGACTGACAATAGTGAGACTTTTCCATTGTCTCTCTCCACATATGTAGTCAATTTGATTCCTATGTGTTCCATCTAGTGAAGGCCACATCTATAGTTGTTGGTGGTGCTATTTTAAAATGTATTTCCAACGAATAAGTTGTCGGTCTTGTAGGATTTGTCATGCAATCACCAGCACCACTTGTATCATTAAGTCCATGTATTACAACGACTGATCTTTCTTCATTCCTAACTTTCATATTGTAGTCATCAGTAATTATGCATGCATTCTGCTTGCACATTTGATTAATTTCAGATTTCACAAGTTCACAAAAATCTTCAATTTCCTCATCCTTCGGATTACTGGTTATGCACAAATTTGAATAACACATGTGTTAGGTGGTTTTCCTTGCAGGTTTGTGGCTGTTATCACTGACAGTACTGGACTTCAGGATGACCTTGAAAAGTTCTTTCTGACAGCGAATGCAATGTTGTTCCTTTTCAATTTGTCATTGCCAGTATTTTAGACTATATGGATGTCTGATTCTAAATGGCCAATACTAGTCCACTTCAGCTCAATCGTGCCTAGGCTATTGAACATAAAGCATTCCATTTTGGTTTTGATGATTTCCAGTTTTCCTTGTTTTATACTTCATGTTGTCCATGTTCTAATGACTGATGGATGTTTGCAGCTGTTAACATCTCATTTTAGGTTACGGCATATCAGCAAATGCAAGCCTCAAAAGCTCTACTCCATCCATATCGTTAAGGCAACTCTACCTTGAAGAAGTAAATTTTCACCAGTCATATTTTGAGCACCTTCTAACCTGAGTGGCTCATCTACCAGTACTACATCTGACAATATGCTGCTGTTATTCATAAAGTTTCAACCAGCTAATTTCTTCTGAGAAGTCGACTACCATGTCAATCTTTCTAGGCTGTCTTAGTCTGGTATCTCAGCTGGATTCTGTCCACCATAAGTGACCCTGCTGTATTTGAGTTACTGGTGGCACAGCTTCCAGCAGCATAGCTACAAGCAAGCTGTCACAGTATGACAGACTGAGAGATGACCGGTGGTAACGGAGAAGATTGGTCTTAAGCTCCTCTGTTTAGGGTCTTGCTACAGAGAAGAATAGACACAGAAAGCCATCGTACAAAGATGTACCTGCAAGCCAGGGAACTACAAAAAACACCCAAGCTCCTAGAAACTGGAAGAAACAACAGCAGGTGAAGAGTAAACACAGCCCTTTACTGCTCTAATTTCAGACTTCTCATTCCCAGAAGACTGAGTGAATAAAATTCTGTTATTTAAAAACATCTACTTTGTGGTATTTTGTTAGAGCAGGACCAGGACACGATGATGCCCATGATTTCACAGTTGGGGAGACTGAAGTACAGAGAGAGCCACGGGCTACAGGGTGGGGAGGTAAATATCCTGACTCCCATCTAGAGGACTTGTGACTTACACTAAACTTTTACATGTAACCAAGATTGGTTTGTCTGGCCCTCTCTTCCATAGGAAACTAGGTGTCTTAGTTTTCTAGTGCTGCTTTAACAGAAATACCACAAGTGGATGGCTTAAACAAAGAGAAATTTATTTTGTCACAGTCCAGTATTCTACAAGTCCAAATTCAGGATGCCACCTCCAGGGGAAGGCTGTCTTTCCTGGCTCTGGAGGAATGTCCGTGTCGTCAATCTCCGCCTGGAATGGGAGTTTCTGTGGCATAGGCATCCTGTGTCCTCTGCAAAGGGTGTGCTCAGCTCCCAGCACGGCTTCTTGGTGGTAGGCGATCCCTAGCTCTCTCTGCTAGCTTCTGTCTTTTATATCTCAAGAGATTGCCTCAAGGGATAATACAGTCTTAGCACTACTGGGTCCTGCCCCACTGACGGGACTGCCATCCATCCCACTTCATTAACATCACACAGGAACATCACAAATACCGACAATTGTGGCCTAGCCAAATGGCTGTAAGTATTTTTGAGGGGACAAAATTCAATTTATAACATTAAGAGGATATGTAACAATGAGTGCGGCCACCATCTAAAGTGGATGGGTGTTAATACTTTGTCCGTTTTGCTTGACTCTTTTTATAAAAGAAATCAAATATTCAGGATACAGCTGCCTTCTCACCCTGCCCCCTCCAGCAATCTTCTCCCCACAGGTAACCATACTACTGAATTTGGTATGGATTTTTCCACTCCTCTGTTTTCACGTTTATACCTACAGGAAGAGGTATTCGTGAATAATTGACACCACTGTTTGAAGTGTGTTTTTAAACATCTTCATAAATGACATTGCACAGCAAATTTGCTCCTCCACTCAGTGTTGTTTCTGAGATGCAGCCACATGGATGTGTGCGTGCGTGTGTGTGTGTGTGTGTGTGTGTGTGTGTGTGTGTTTTGGTTGTTTTCAATTTCTTTTCTTATTACAAACAATGCTGCAATTATGCATACATATCTCTAGGTAATAGATCTACAAGTGGAACTGCTGAGTCTTTGAAAACATGCATTTTCAATTTCAAGTTTGCTTTGGGTATGGTCAAATTGCTTTCCAAAGTGTTGAATTAATTTTTACTCCTACCAGCAAGTGTGTGTGTGTGAATTCCTGCTTCCTTTATCTTCCCTCACTCTTGACAGTGTCAGTCTTCAAAGATGTTGCCAAGCTGATTAGTGTGCAATGTTCTCTCATTTGTTTTAAATCACATTTATCTGATTATTAGGAAAGTGAAACATCTCTTCAAATGTGCATTAATAATTTTCATTTTCTTCTCCAGTGAACTGTTTACTTCTGTCCTAAGAGCATCACTCTATTGCAGAGTTTGACAAACTGCAGCCCATGGGCCAATTCAGCCTGTGGATTGTTTTGGTATTGCTCATGAGCTCAGAATGTTTTTTTTACATTTAGAAAGGTCATTAAAAAAAGAAAAAATACATGACAGGGACTATATGTGTTTGTGAAGCCTAAAACGTTGGCTTATCTGGTCCTGACTGAAAAATTTGGGGGTGGTGAAAACAGTTCATCTCTGGGCTACAGACCAAAAGGTTGGTAGCTTGAATCCACTCAGAGATACTTTCAGTAGAAAAGCCTGTGATTTGTTTCAGAAAGGCCACAGCTATTGAAACCCTGAGGAGCATAGCTCTTTGAAAGGTACAAGGTCACTATGAGTTAAAGCTGACAGCAACTCGTTAGCTTTTTTGGTTTTCTTTACAGAAAAAATGTACTAATTCTTGTTCTACTGGATGATTTTGTCTTTTTTGTTGCTAGAAGGAGGAGCCTTGGTGGCAGCATGGCTAAGCGTGAGGCTGATGAGTGAAAACTCAGTGCTCCCACCCCACCAGCTGCTCTGCAGGAGAAAGATGCGGTGGTCTGCTCCCGTAAGGTTTACAGACTTGGCAACTCTAAGGGAATGTTCTACTCTGTCCTATAGAGTTGATACGAGTTGGAATAGACTCAAAGGTAGTCAGTATTTTTAAGTGATGTACATTCTGGACAGTAATAACATCTAAACTAGCTGCTTCCTCCTCCTCTCCCTCATCAGCTACCGCATTTTCCAACTCTCCGTGCTGGAGTGTGCCAAGCTTCTCCTGTGCCAGGGCCATGGTCTAGTACATGTTTTGCTAGAATCAAAGTGTTTCTTCAACATCCTGTGGAGTTTCAATTTCATCCAGAATGTGTCATCTCATTTCTCTGTGCTCTCAACTTCTCTAAATAAAGTCAATTTAATTCTCTTTACCTTGTGGATTGTATGCTGCCGAATTTTGCTTCTGGCTGTGATAGAATGATTGCTACTGAGCTTGCTCTCTTGTAATAAGCAACCTGAAAACTAGACACCAGGTACATTACATAGCGGATTTTAGACTGGGGGAAGCAGTCACAGGATTATAATCTCTGAGAGAGGGACAACACGCAGGGCAAGCACAGTGGCACTGGCTTTCTGCCTGGAGGTACTTGCTGGACCCCAACTTGAGAAAGGGGAACCCAAGCGTGGTATGGTGGTATCAGCTCCAGGATGACACAATTCAATGCTTGACTACTAACCAAAAGACTGGTGGTTCAAATCTCCCCAGAAATGCCTCAGAAGTCAGGTCTAGAGATATACCTCCAAAGGGTCACAGCTTTGGAAACCCAGGTGGTGCACAATTCTACCACTTTGACACAAGTGGGGTCACCATGAGTCAAAAATAATTTGAAAGCAACTGGCTTTGCTATTTGTCACTGAGATAAAGAAATAGAGTTTTGAGTATGGGGAGACGGAGGTATCTGGTTTCTGTAGACCAGAGTACCGGAGATGAGGGAGCTACAAAGAGAAAGTTCACTGGACACTGACCAAACAGGGTGAAACTCTGAGAGGCAAGGTCAAGAACAACTATAGGGAAACTGGAAGTTGAACACCTCCCAGAACTTAATCAGGACTGATTTAAACTTGTGTTCCAACTAGCCAGAGCTAAGAGACCTCCAGGAAGTCCCAGGACCTTCAGGAGACCCCAAAACAATCATGCCTAAGTACGAAGGCTAAACTCACCCCAGAAAAAGCATTTCTTAAACACGCCTTCACAAAGCTTAAAAACAAATTTCAAAAGGAACAAGCTGATCCTTAAGCAGCTTAATTGCCTGATAAAACACACTTCATAATTCTCTGAAAAATAACAAACTCCAGACACTCAATAGTGTAGCACACGAAAGTTGCAGCATCAGATAAAAACCTACTAGACATACCAAGAATCAGGGAAATGTTGCTAGTTGCTGACAAGTTGGCTCCCACTCATGACAATTTTATACATAACAGAACAAAGTGTTGCCTGGCCCAGCACCATCGTCACCATCGTTAGTGTGCTCCAGGCCGTTGTCAGTTAGAATAACGTGAATTCTGAGCACTTCCCAACTGGAGGGCTCATCTTCCCACACTAGATTGAGCTAAGTTCTACTGTTATCCATAAAATTTCCACCAACAGCCTGATTTTCAGAAGCATGTTGTTGGGCTTTTCTTCCCAGCCTGTCTTAGTCTGGAAGCTCTGCTGAAAGCTGTCCACTATGGGTGACTCTGCTGATATTTGAAACATCGGTGTCATAGTCGGCAGCATCATAGCAACTTTCAAGCCACCGCAGTACAATACACTGACAGGTGAGTGCTTCTATATACCGTAAACTGGAGAAAAATCCATCAGGTGAAACAGCCACAGACATGACAGAGATCAAGGAAATAGTGAACAAACACTTTATAAAATAGTCTTTATAAATTTAAGCATGGATTGAAAGGAAGCATGAACACAATGAGGAAAGAAATGCAAACTACAGAAATGAACTAGATGCAACTTACAGAGATGAAAATGATCTGAAATTAAAAATTCACTGAGCAGAATTGACAGCAGATTAAATACTAGAGAAGTCACCAGTGGTCTTGAGAGGGCATAGCAGCAAACATTAAAACAGTGTGAAACATAGAAACAATAAGGGGTAAAAGCAAATCAAGAAATTCTTCGTGACCAGTGAGAAAATATAAAGCAATCAGATATACACATATTGGAGACCAGAAAGAAGAAATTCCTGTCTAACCTTTCAAGTTGCACTTGTCCGTTTGATTCTTTATGGATAGTGACTATATATTTTTTTTTTTAAAGTTTCAGTTGAGGCTCAAGGCAAACATTCTTTACTAGTTACGCTACATTATTGTTTGGTTTTGGGAAGACTTCAGGGATATTTTGGTTGAAGGTTTAAAGATTATCTCAGAACAATAGTTTCAGGGTTTTACAGTCTTTATAGCTCCAGAAACTCTGGATTCCAGGAGAGTTTGAGATTCTGTTCTGCATTTTCTCCTTTTTCATTAGTTTTCTTCTCTAAAATGTCACTGGTGTGTGTTCTCTTATGGATATTCTCAATAACAACAAAAATAAAGTAAATTATTTTTTAGAAAATCAAGCTGATATACTGACTTTTTCAGATAAATCAGAGATTTAAAAACATTGTCAGCAGTAAACTACAGGAAATGATCAAGGAATTTCTTCAAGCTGGAAAAAAGTGATACAAGGTAGAAATTCTCATCTAAACAAAGGAATGGAGAACAATGAAAATAAGTATAAATATGAACAAACATAAAAGTTTGTTTTCTCATTTTTTACTTTCCTTAAAAGATAATTGAATATTTAAAGAACATGGCTCCTGGACTTGCTGCTATCCCATAGCTGAGACCAGTACTGAAGGCAACACTTAAAACAAAGATTGGACTGGAACTAAGGGACACAGAGTGATACAGGTGGTGTGTGTGCTTTATGGTTTTATATACATGAGGCTTTCCAACTGGCCTATTTTGGGGAGTAGAGAAGAGGTTAGACAGGAAGGCACAGGTGTTGGTTGGGTGGATACTGGAAGGAAACAGTAGAGGGGATGAATGTACTGTCACAGGGTGAAGAAAACAGATAGAATTGCACAGAGGTGGGTGCTCAGAGTTTCGTATGGCAAATTGACTTGGATTGTAAACTTTCACTTAATCACGGCAAAAATTAAGGAAAAAAAAGGTCAATCCAAGTGAATGCAGAAAAAGAGAGAAGAGGAACAAAGGTGGTCTAGGGAGAGAAAACAAACCGCAAAATTATAGAATTAAATTTTAGATGTAAAAGGTCTAAATGTGCCAATTCAAAGCAAAGATTGTCCAACTAGATAAAGAAACCAAAACTGGGGACTTCCAGGTTCAGCTCTAACATGTAAAAAGCTTAGAAGTTGTCACTCACACCTTTATGACAAGAAAAAAGCTGAACAAAGTGGAAATCGGTGAACTTTCTTGGAACCATCTGAGAATTGAGGTCACAGGTCAAAATATCACCCCAAAATCTAGAAAGAGGGGTGAGTGCAGAGCTCAAGTTGCCAGGAGCAGAGGCTGCTGGAGCTGTAAACTGGTTGAAACACTTAAATGGTAATTTTGACAAATTACTGGAAGCTCATATGGACCAGCATAAAGTAAGACGCTGCTGGAGTCACAGCAGTAGAGGTCTCCCACACTTGCATGGCCTTTGTCTCTAGGAATCTCATGAGATTGTCACGAGAACACGTACTCAAAAAATCACCAAGGTTATAGAAGACTTCAAACATATAAACACTATCAATCAACTCAACCTTTTTTGACATTTATAGGACATTTCCCAACAATAGGAGACTACTCATTCTTTTCAAGTACACATGGAACATTCATGAGGACAGATTAGCTAAGCCATAAAACTAGCCTCAATAAATTTTTAAAAACTAAAATCAAATCAGTAACAAAAAAGTCTCTAGAAAACTCCCAAATACTTGGAAATTAAATAAATCATTTCTAAATTATGAATGAGGTCCAAGAAGAAATCACAATATATTTTGAATTAATAACAAAAACATAAAATATTAAAATTAGAGGGAAAATACAGCTTTAAAAGTTTATATTAATGAAGACACATTTAAAACCAATGACCTAGGCTTCCGCTTCAAGAAGCTAGAAAACAGAGATGAAATTAAACCCGAAATTAAGTCAGTAAGAGTACAAATCAGTGAAAATGAAACTAGAAAAGCAATAGAGGAAGATCAGTGAAACCAAGAGTTCATTCATATCAAACATCAAAATTTGACAAACATTTATCTAGAGAGACCACATTCAAAAAAAATAAATTGGGTGAAACACAAATTACTAATATTGGAAGTGAAAAGGGGGATATTACTATAAATCATACAGACGGTGAAATTACAGTAAGGTAACATGACCAAAACTTTGTCAATAACGTTGAGAACTTAGACAAAATAAACAAATACCATGAAAGACACAAATCATCAAAACTGAATCAAGAAGAGAAACCATGAATGTCCCTGTTCCTAATAAAGAAATTTAGTTTTTAGTTCGGAACTTTCCACAAGAAAATTCTAGGCCTAGACAGCTTTCCTGATGAATTTTATCAAGTGAGAGGAAATAACATACAGACTCTTAGACAAATTTTCTCAGAAAACATAAAATATTTACCAAGTCATTTTATACGGCCAAATTCCAATGCCAAGTCCAGATAAAGGCTTTAAGAGAAAACTGTAGACCAATATTCTTCATAAGCATAGATACAAAAACTCTTAACAAAACCAACAAATTTAAATCAGCAATAGATAAGGAGAGTGATACGGTCGTGAAGAAGTAGAGTTTATTCCCCAAATGTAAGACTGGTGTAACATTTGAAAGTAATTGATAAAGTTCACTATGCTAACAGAATAAAAGAGGCTCATAAGAATATATCTATAAATGTAGAGAGTTTTTGACAAAAGTCAACAGCCATTCACGATAAAAACTCTCAGCAAGCTAGAAGTATAAGAGAACTTCATTTTGCTTGGCAGAATAATACCACCCCACCTAAAGATGTTCTAATCCCTAGAACCTGTGAATATGTTACTTTATATGGCAAAAGGGACCCTGCAGGTGTGATTCAGTTTAAAGACCTTATGTTGAATTATCCAGGAAAAAACCCAATCTAATCACACAAGTCCTTAAAAGTGGAAGAGAAAGGTAGAAGAAGTGGGTCAGGGAAACAAAACAGGAGAAAGAGGAGAAATTACAAGTATGAGTGGGACTCAACCCATTGTTACTGGCTTTGCCTTAGACGGCAGAGGCCTATGAGCCAAAGAATGTGGGTGGCCTCTAGAGGTAGAAGTGGTTCTATGCTGACAGCCAGCAAAGAAATGGGGACTTCAGTCTTATAACTGCAAGAAATTGAATTCCGCTCACAACCTGAAAAGGCAAGGAAACGGATTCTCCCTAGAGCCTCCAAAAAAAGAACAGAACTTGTCCACACCTTGAATTTAGCCATGTGAGACTGTGCCATATTTCCAACCTACAGATATGTAAGATAATAAAATTTGTTGTTTTAAGCCACTAAAGTTTGTGGTCATTTTTACATCAGCAATAGAAACTAATACAATCTTCTACATGATAAAGAATAATTACGAAAAGCTCTACAGATTAACATTATACTTGTGGATGCCTGAACACTTTTGTCGTAAGACTGGGAACAAAACCAGGATGCCCACTTTCGTCAGTTCTATTCAACACTGGGCTAGAGCTCCCAGCCATTGTGAAAAGGCAATAAAAGATAAAAGGCACACAATTTGAAAAGGAAAACAATAAAACTGTTTTTATTTATATTTAATATGATGATGTTTGTAGAAAACCTAAGGAATCCAGAACCAAAATTACTTGAACTAATAAGTGATTTCCGCCAGGTCACAGGGTGAAAAGCCAATTTACAAACAGCATTGTTTCTTTCTATGTACTAGTCACGAACATTGGGATGAGACAATTAAAAGAAAAGTAATTTCATTTGCAGTCACATCCATAAATATTAAATACTTAGGGATAAATTTAACAAACATATGTAAGAACTTTACACTGTGGATTAAAAAATAAAACATTACAAAGAATGATTAAAGATACCTAAATAAGTGGAAAGCTATACTGTATTCACAGGTTGGAAGATTCAATATTGTTAAAATGGTACTTCTCCCCAAATTGATCTAGAGACTTGTCATAGGCCCTGTCAAAATCTCAATGGTCTCTCTAAATTTAGAAATGGATAAGATGATTCTAAAATTTACATAGAAACACAGAGCCAAAGCCAAGTGCCATTGAGTCGGAGCCGACTCATGATAGAAACACAAGGGACCTGAAATAGCCAAAACAATTTTGAAAAAGAACAAAGTTGGAGGATCTATGATATCTGACTTCAAGGACTACTGGAAAACTACAGTAATGAGGCAGTGTGCCATTGGTGAAAGAATAGGTAGATAGGTAATTGGAACAGAACACAATCCAAAGTAAATGGATATGTGTCTAATTAAGTGATTTTTGACTAAGGCACCAAGGTAATTCAATTGATGAAAGAACAGTCTTTTCAACCAGCGGGCAGAACAAAAAGCCAAACCAGTTGCCAATGATCTTATTATGACTTAGGGTGACCCCATGTGTTTCCGAGTAGCACTATGCTCCATAGGATTTTCAATGGCTGTGATCTTTCAAAAACAGATCACTGAGGCTTTTTTCCAAGATATATCTGAGTAGACCCAAACTGCTAACCTGTCAGTTAGCAGCAATTGCCTCAACTGTTTATACTACCCAGGGACTGAAAACTACCGGAAATCCACAAGGGAAAAAAATTTATTTTGACCTTCATCTCACACCATACACAAAATTAATTCTAAGTGGATCTAGAAAAAGTTGGGAAAAAAATATTTTGTAAGCCAATATTTCTTAGACAGCAAAACAAAAAGCATGGACCATTAAAAAAGATTAAACTTATTAAATGTTAAATAATTTAAATAAATTAAAATTTATTAAAATTAAATACTTCTGTTCTTGAAAAGATACTCTGAAGACAATGAAAAGGCACATTTAAGACAGTGAGAAAATATTCACAACACATATTCTTGATGAAGGACTTTTATCTAAAAACCATCAAGAAATATTAAAACTGAGGAGATAGTCTAATTTTCTAAATGGGTAATGATTTTAACAGACTCTTGACAAAAGAAAATACCAATGGCCTGCTCCGATGCTGAAAGATGAACCCTTCAGGTTGAAAGGGTACTTACTATATGACTAGGGAAGAGCTGCCTCCTTAAAGTACAGGTAACCGTAAGGATGTGGCTGGAGCAAAGCTTTCAGGACCTTCATGAGCTGATGCATCATGCCTCAAAATGAGAAGAAGCAGCTGAAAACATCCATTACTAATTGGGACGCAGAATGCACAAAGTATAAATCTAGGACAATTGGAAGTAATAAAAATGAAATAAAATGCATAAAGATAGCCTATGTACAGGAGAGCTGAAGTGGACTAGTGTTGGCTGTTTAGAATCAGATAGTCTAAGGTCTACTATGCTGGGAATGAAAAATTGAAGAGGAATGCTTTCACATTCATTGTCAAAAAGATTATTTCAAGGTATGTCCTGAGGTGTAACCCTGTCAGTGATAGGATAATGCCTATGTGCCTACAAGGAAGACCAGTTAATACAAAATGTTATCTAAATTTACCTACTGTCATGGTTGGAATTGTGTCCCCCCCAAAATGTGTACAGCCACGTGGCTGGGATATGGTTCCCAGTATCTTGGGACTGTCCTCCATTGTGTGGTTTTGCTAACCTGTATGTTAAAGGATTAGGGTGGGGCTGTGAATTCCTGCTGTGAGGGGAGTTTCCCTGGAGTATGGCTTGCCCCACCCTTAATGCTTTTAGCTTGCAAGGAATAAAAGGAAAAAGAAACAAAGGACAATTTGAGAACCTCGCTACCGTCAAGCAAGCAGCACTGGGAGCAGAGCGCGTCGTTCAGACTAGAGGTTCTTCCGTGAGGACGCTCGCTGGACAAAGACTGATACAATACCGGACTTTCCTCCAGAGCCGACAAGAGGAAAGTCTTTCCCCGGAGCGGACACCCTGAATATGGACTTGCAACCTACCGGACTGTGTAAGAACAAATCTTTCTTTGTTAAAGCCATCTACTCTGTGATATTTCTGTTAGAGCAGCCTAGCTGACTAAAACACCTACCAACTATTAATGCCAAAGATGAGAAAACTGAAGACTTTTACCACTTCTACAGTCCGAAATTGATCAAATGTGTAATCAAGATGAGGTGATAATTATTGGTGATTGGAATGCCAAAATTAGAGAGGAAGAAGGATCTGTGGTTAGAAAATACAGCACCGATGATAGAAATGACACTGAAATTGCAAGACAGAATTTTGCAAGACCAACAACTTCTTCATTCCTAATGCTGTTTTTTCCAACATCATAAAAGGCAACTAACTATACATGCAATCTGACAGTTACATTCACGAACTCATTGTAGAAAAACTGCTATGTACCTTGTTGCTCAATATCACTGCAGTCACCTTGGAAGTACTCCCTTTGGGAAGTTATGCATCAATGCCAGCACCTAGTCCATCCTTCAAAGCAATTTTGGAGTTCTTTTTCTGGAATGGCCATCAGAGCTGTTGTTGTATTACTGTTGATGTCCTGTATGTCATCAAATGTCTTCCTTTCAATATGTCCTTTATCTTTGGGTAAAGAAAAAAGTCACTGGGGACCGGATCAGGTGAGCAGGGAGGGTGTTCCAATACAGTTATTTGTTAAGTGTCTAAAAACACAACTATACAATTAAGTTCGTGACCTTGCCAACATGCCACGTGAACAATGGCCATTTCAGAAAAAGTTCTCAAATTGCTTTGTAGGGTGGACTAGGTGCTGGTGTCAGTGCATAGCTCCCCAAGGGGAATACTTTGAAGGTGACTGTAGTTATATTCAGCAATGAGGTATGTAGCACTTAGAACAATTAAGTTCACAGACTTAGTTGTTGGAATTCGTACACGCATCTCACTGGATGGAAAACACAGAAATCAAATCAACTGCATCTATGGAAAGACACTATGAAAAACCTCTACATTACCATTCAGAACAAGGGGCTGACTGTGGAACAGACCATCAATTACTCATATGCAAGCTCGAATTAAAGCTGAAGAAAATTATACTTCTTCGTCTTTCTTGCTTCTTTTTTCTGATTTCTCCTCATAGATGCTGGAATCAGTGGCTCTGTCTTCCAAGTCAGAAAGTCTATTTTCCATTTGTTACATTCTGTTTTCTTGGCTTTTGAATTGAAATTTCTATCTCTTTGATTTTGTTCTTGATCTGTTGGATTTCAGAGTACTGATGTTCAATCAGGTTGAACAGCTTGCTTAATTTTTCATTTTGCTCTGCTGCATTTTGTGTAAAGTCTAGGAGGGCTCTAAATATAATCCTTTTGTATTCACCTCTGATAGTTTAGAAAGGTTTCTACATCTGGGAGGTTCTTTGGTTAATTCTTTTGAGGGCCTTCTGAAGCCATGGGTAATTTCTTCATTACACTTTTGTCAAGAGATTTTTGCTTTGAGGGCATCATGTGAGTCAATAGATGCTGGGAGAGCTGCTGTGAGGATGGACCGCAGTTGTTTCTCTAGGCCATCTTAAAATGGAAGGTAAGAGGTATCTGAGAACTTCCAAAGTCAGTCAGGTTTTCAGGTGTATAAGTCCCTCTTCCAAGCTGGCAAAGTAAGTACCTCAATATCTAACCCCAGATGTTATAAACTAGTTTAAAATACAGAAAGGCTACTGCCCTGTTGTCCTCTGCTGCTGGGCCTCAATCATAGGCGATACTGTGTAGAATACTGCTTTTCTGCTAGAAAAACTCTCTCCTCCAGGCAGGTGCTGCCTCTCAGCCTAGGAATTGGGTCCAGCTGAGGCCTCTGTATGGGTATAACCACCTCCCAGTGGAACAAGATGGCATCCTGAACAAGCTCTCCACCTGCCACAGGAACAGGCCACTCAATGGTGGAGGCAGAAGGAGAGGCCAAAGGTGCCGAGATGCACAGAGTCCAAAGCTGGGCTCTCAAAGTGTGGCAATTTTGCTCACCAGTCCCGCCAGCAGTGCTCCCAAGACCAGCTATCAGTCAAGTCCCAGCTCTTCCCACTGGCCAAGACAGAGAAAAAGAAGTTAAAATGCCAAGTTACCCTCAATCTGTGAAAGCCAGCACTCATCAAGAGGGGTTCAGTAAAAAAGAGGAAGTTTTCCATTCAGTGGTATGAAGTCCAAATTAATAGCCCTATGCCATGTCCTAGGGCTCACTAGGTGTCCAGAAGGCTCCATTTAGTTATCGGTTCAAGTCTTGGTTTCCAGAGGGACTTAGGGAGACTTGTGTTTAGTCCGCTATCTTGACTCTGCCCTGCTAAAGCTGAAGAAAATTAAGACAATTTAATGAGAGTCCAAGTACAACCCTGAGTGTATTCCACTGGAATCTGGAGACCATTTCAAACATAGATTTGTCACGCTGAACACTAATGACTGAAGACGAGATGGGCTGTGGGGTAACATCATATATGAAGATAGCAAAAGGTCATTAAAAAACAGGAAAGAAAGAAAAGACCAATAAGGCTGTAAAAAGAGACTGTGAAACTTGCTCTCGAATGTAGAGTAGCTAAAATGAATGGAAGAAATGTTGTAAATGAATTGAACAGAGAGATTTTAAAGGGTGGGTCAAGAAGACAAAGTAAACTATCACGATGAAATGTGCAAAGACCGAGAATTCAGCATTTCTCAAGTAGAAAGAAACAAAGAAAAATGTCAAGCCTCAAGCTGCAATTTTGAAGGATTCTATAAGGAAAATATTGAGCAATGCAGGAAATATCAAAAGAAGATGGAATGAATGACTACACAGAGTCAATGCACAAGAAAAATTGGTCAATGTCTAACCATTTCAGGAGGTAGCATAGGATAAAGAACCAGCAGTATTAAAGGAAGAAGTTTAAGTTGCACAGAAGGCATTGACAAAACACAAATACAGAGCTAAACTCACTACCATTGATTCAGTTCTGACTCATAGCAACCCTGTAGGTCAGAGCAAAACTGTACTATAGAGTTTCCAAGGAGCATGTGGTGGATGTGAACTGTCAACCTTTTGGTTAGCAGATGAAGCACTTAACCACTATGCCACCAGGGTTTCCAAAAGAAAACAAAGTTCCTGCAGTTGGTGGCATATTGACTGAGATGCTTCAACAAATATGTGCAGCACTGGAGATGCTCACTTATCTATACCAAGAAATATGGAAGACAGTTATCTAGCAAACTGACTGGAAGAGATCCATATTTGTTCCCATTCCAAAGAAAGGTGACCCAAAGAGATGGAGAAATTATCGAACAGTATCATTAATATCACAAGTAAGCAAAATTATCTAAAGATAACAAAAACAGTCACAGTAAGCACATCAACAGAAATTGCCAGAAATTTATTCTGGATTCAGAAAAAGATGTGTAGTGATACATATCACTGTTGTTGTTACATGCTGTTGAAGTTGGTTCTAACCCATAGTGACCATATCCACAACAGAAAGAAATACTGCCCAGTCTTAAGCCATGCTCACAATAGTTTTTATGCTTGAGCCCATTGTTGTTGCCATTGTGTCAGTCCATCTTATTGAGGGGCTTCCTCTTTTTCACTGACCCTCCACTCTACTAAGCAGGATGTCTTTCTGCAGGGATTGATCCCTCCTGACAGCATGTCTAAAGTATGTAAGACACAGTCACTGTCTTTGCTTCGAAGGAGTGTTCTGGTTGTATGTCTTCCAGAACAGATCTACTTGTTCTTCTGGCAGTCCATGGTACATTCAGTATTCTTCAACACTTTAATTCAAAGACTTCAGTTCTTCTTCTGTCTCCCTAATTCACTGTGCAGCTTTCACAGGCATATGATGTGATTGAAATACCATGGCTTGAGTCAGGTGCACCTTAGTCTTCAAGGTGACATGTTTATGTTTCAATACTTTAAAGAGTCTTTTGCAAAAGACTTTCCCAATGTAATGAATGCATCTTTTGATTTCTTAACTGCTGCTTTCATGGGCATTGATTGTGAAACCAAGTAAAATGAAATCCTTGACAACCTCAATCCTTTTTCCATTTATCATGATGTTGCTTACTGGTCCAGTGGTGGGGATTTTTGTTTTCTTGATGTTGAGGTACAATTCATACTGAAGGCTGTGGTCTTGGATCTTCATCAGTAAGTTTTTCAAACCCTCTTCTCTTCCAGCAAGCAAATTTATATCATCTGTATAACACAGGTTAACGAGTCTTCCTCCAATCTTGATGCCTCATTCTTCTTCATATAATCCAACTTCTTGTATTATTTGCTTAGCATACAGATCAAAACAGTGTGGTGAAAAGACGCAACCCTGGTGCACACATTTCCTGATACATCATTAGTAACATCAAATGGATCTTGGCTGAAAACTGAGAATTTCAGGAAGATATTTATCTGTGTTTCATTGACTTTGCAAAGGCATTCCACTAGGTAGATCATAACAAATTATAGATAACATTTCACAGTATGGGAATTTCAGAAGACTTAATTGTCGCTCATATGGAACCTGTACCTAGACCAAGAAGAAGTCATTCAAACACAACAAGGGTGAACTGCATGGTTTGAACTCAGACAAGCATATTCAAACTATAATTTGAGTTAATCCAAAAAACAGGACCATACGAAGATGATCACAGCATCAGGATTAAAGGAAGACTCATTAACATTGTGTCATACGCAGGTGATGAAACCTTGCTTGTTGAAAATGCAGATGATTGGAAGCACTTACTGATGAATATCAAAGACTACAGCGTTCAGTATGGATTACACCTCAACATAAAGAAAACAAAACTCCTCACAACTCAACCAGGGAACAACATTAAGACAAATGGAGAAAAGTTGTAAAAGATTTCATTTTGCTTGGATCCACAATCAACAACCATGGAAGCAGCAGCTGAGAAATCAGACAATACATTGTGCTGGGCAAATATGATGCAAAAGACCTCCTTTAAGTATTAAAGAGCAAAGATGCCACTCTGAGTACTGTGGCACACCTGACTTAAGCCATGGTACTTTTAATTGCCTCACGTACATAGGGTTAAGTGCTACAGCTGCTAACCAAAAGGTCAGCAGTTCAAATCCACCAGGAGCTCCTTGGAAACTCTATAGGGCAGTTCTACAATGTCCTAAAGGTTCGCTATGAGTTGGAATTGACTTGATGGCAATGGACTTGGTTTTATACACATGTGAAAGCTGGACAATGAATAAGGAATACCAAAGAAAAATGGACATTTTGAACTGCGGTGCTGGTGAAGAATATTAGATTACCATGGACTTCCAGAAGAATGAACAAATCTTCCTTGAAAGATGTACAGCCCCACTGCTCCTACTTCATCTTGTAGGACATATGGTCAGAAGGGACTCGTTCCTACAGAAGGATACAGAGCTTGATAAGTTAGAGGGTCAGCGGGGAAAGAAAAAGAGGAAGAACCTCAAGTAGATGCATTGACACGTCAGGTTCAACATGGACTCAAACATAGCAAATATTGTGAAGATGATGCAAGACTTTATTCTTTTGTACTCAGGATGGCCATGGGTCAAAACTGACTCAATAGTGCCTAACAACAATAAGCATATGACAAGTTACTCAACATTATGGTTCATAATGGAAATGCTAGGGAAAAATTCCAAAGAGATATCATTAGTAACAGCAAGTGTTGGTGAGGATGTGGAAGAATAGAACTATCACATAATGCTGGTTGAAATATATAATGGTGCAACCATTTTAGAAAAGTCTGATAATTTCTTAATTCTTAATATTTAAATATATGCTTCTCCTATGACTCTAAATTTCACTTACCTTTACCCAAAAGGAATTTAAAAAAATGTAAACAAAATTATCCTGTATATGAATGTTCAAAGTGTATTCATAATAGCTCCAAACTGGAGTCACTACAAATGTTCATTAACAGGTGAAAACCTCTTGCCATCAAGTTTTCATGATTCTTGGTGACCCTAGGTGGAAGCAGATCACCAGACACTTCTTCAGTGTCACCAGTGGGGAGGTTTGAACCACTGAACTTTAGGTTAGTGGTCAAGTGTAGAATCCATTTGCGTCACCCAGGTTTCCATAGACAGGTGAATGGAAAACCAAATCATAGCATATCCATGCAATGGAATACTTCTCAGTGATTATAAGGAACAAAAAAAAACCTGACACACAGATGTTTTGTAACATCTGTTACAAAAACCTGTAACAGATACAAATAAAAACTATCATGCTAAGAGATATAAACCAGACACCAAAGAGTACATAACATGATTCCATTGCTTCACAGACAGGAGCTCAGTGGCTGCCTATGTCCAGGGATGAAGAAAGAGACAGAATACAACAGAGTACAAGACAACTTCTGGGGTCAAATGTTTGTGGAGGAGGTTATAGTGTAACCTTGATTGTGATGGAGGTTACAAGTATATATGAGGTCTGTCAATTAAGTTTGCAAACTTGCCACCATGTACTTACATTGTAGCACTGTACAAACAACTTGGTAAGGTTTTATAGCCGTGATATATCAGTGTCTCACAGCTGTGTTCATGTCCATGTGTGGCGGTGTCTTGCTGAGTGGCATTAATTGTTGTTGCATGTTTTTGTGTACTGTCACAAAAATGTTGGAGCTTGAATCAGAGCAACCAATAAACTTTAAATTTCTTGTTAAACTTTGCAAGAGTGGAAGTGAAATCAAGGGCATGTTAGTCCGAGTTTATGGAGATAATACCATGAAGAAAATGGTAGTGTACAAGTGGATTAAACATTTTTCAAAGGGAAGAGAAATCATTGCTGATGAAGAGAGGTCAGGGTGGCCAGTAATGAGCAAAACTGATGAAAACATTGCAAAAATTCATCGAACTGTGCATCAAAATCATCAGCTGACCGTGAGAAGCATAGCAGACCAAGCAAACATTGATAGAGAAATAGGAAAATGCTAACTGAAAATCTTGGCACGAGAAAGGTGTGTGTGAAAATGGTCCTCAAGAAGCTCACTGATGAACAAAAGCAAAGGAGAGCTGAAGTTTGCCAAGACCTTTTGGAAAGGCAAGACTATGTTTTGGGCAGTATTATCACTGGTGATGAAACAAAGCATCTAAGTGCACAGTGAAAGTTAGACAATTCTCCATGACCAAAAACTTGGTGTCAGTCCAAATCAACAGTCAAGATAGTATTGCTAACATTTTGGATATCAGAGGGATTGTTCATTATTACTTTGTACCAGCTGGACAAACAGCCAGCCAAATTTACTATTTGGAAGTGCTGAAAATGTTGTGTGAGAAAGTTAGACAAAAACGACCTGAACTTTTTGCCAGCAACTCATGGCTCTTGCATCATGACAATGCACCAGTTCACAAGTACTGTCCGTGAGGGGATTTTTAGCCAGTAAACAAATAACTGTATTGGAACACCCTACCAACTCACCTGATCCAGCCCTCAATGGCCTTTTTCTTTTTTAACCCAAATAGGAAATATTGAAAGGAAGACATTTTGATGACACTAAGTACATCAAGGGTAAAATAACAGCTTTGATAGCCACTCCAGAAAAAGAGTTCCAAAACTGCTTTGAAGGGTGGACGAGGCACTGACATTGGTGCATGGCTTTCCAAGGGGAGTACTTCAAAGGTGACTGTAGTGATATTGAGCAATGAGGTACGTAGCACTTTTTCTAGAATGAGTTTGCAAACTTTATTGTCAGACCTTGTACATTGTCAAACTCATACAATTATTACTCAATAAAGTTAATTTAATTTTTTTAAATTCCTGCAATAAGAGATATTTTATCTTTGGAAAGGATGGGGTGTCTCCAAAGTGAGCAAATAAATTATGACCTTATTGTTTATGTTTACAATCATAAAGATGCTTGCAACTATACTCTTCACTATGGAATAACCACAATAAAGGTTAACAAGGAAAGTGGCCAAATAGTATAGAAGTTAAATATATAATCTTCAAATAGATCATAAAGTGTAATTATCATAAGATAAATGCCTGGTTGACTTCTGGTCAACATGGCACCACAGACAGAATTACCATGACATCCCTCCACAACACAGATCTGAAAAACTATGTAAAACAGGGACAAACATCAATCTTGGAACCCCAAGTATCAAATGAAGAGGTAAGGAACTCAGTCAAACACTGAATAGAATAAGAAAGTGACAAAAGAATAGTAAGAAGAGATAAGAGCGGAATCCTCTTATCAGCTAACAGCACAGATTCACCATCTTGGACTGCTATCACAGATCTGCAGACAGGGAGCTCAGAAAACAAGATTTTCAGAATTCCTGGTGGGAGACAAAGCACCAGTAACCAGGAAGACTGATTTTCCCACTCCTCATTCTCTCCTTATTGCAATACCTCTGAAACTTCCTGGCTAACTGCAATGGCTTTGCAGCAGAGAAGTACAGCATCTAAGCTGCTTTGATTCTCCCTGCCTATGATGGAGATGTCAAAAGCAGCTTCAGGAAGCTCCTAGCAGCACCTAGATCCCCTAGTTACTAGTGATACAAGCTTTTTAACCTTTGGCCTTCTTCCCACCCCTTTGGCCTTCTCTATTTTCCGCTAGCCACAGTCTCTCCAACAGGAGAAAACTCCTTCAGCTCCAGTCATTTGGATTCACCCTACCCACCCTGGCCAGCTCCCTGAGTGTCATTTTTCTGCAGCTGGTGCTGCTCTTTTTTATTTCTTTTGGTTCCTTCTACACCTCCCACACCCTCCCTTCCTGGCTGCATGTGCCATCTTATCTCTTCTTGAAAAGCTTTGAAACACTGTTCAACTGGGGAACCATGCCCCAGTCCATCACACTATGCTGGTGGGAATCTCTGGGGTTTTTTCTCGCTTTGTTCTGTTTCGTCTGTTTGTATGCTTGTCTGTTTGTTTTCACGGCTTTAGAGCCCATTTTAAGTGTGCTGTACTATATGGCTTAGTAGTCATTTCCCCAGTCTGAGTAGCATTATTAGTGGAATCCTGGGGGAATTTCTTTTTTTTTTCTTTCCGTCTTTCTTCATTTTTCAGTTCTTGTTATCTGCAGTTATCTTCTCTTCCTGCCTCATGAATACCTGATGTTATGTGGCATCTATACTCCTTCTAGGCAGGCTATATTTTGCAGCATGGTAGATACTCCCTCAGTCTTTGCAGCTAGTGGGGAGCCTCTGGGGGGCTTTCTTTTAGTTTCAGTGCCACAAACAACACATCCCAACCCCTTACTTCAGCTGGGTCTGACCTGTTGCACCATAGCTGAGTGACTGGCTCTGTCAGTTGGACAAAGAGGTGAAAATTATTGTGACCAAGGAAGAGCAAATAAAGATGCACAACCCACCTGCTTTGACAAATCAAAGTACAACCAGCAAATGAAGAAAGTAACTACTGAATGCACCAGAGTCAGCAGACAATATCAAAACTTATAAAACAAACAAACAAAAGAAGACAGGATGGTTTCAGTAAGTACCCAAAATAAAACCCCAGATGACTTACCTGCAGAAGAAAAGGCACTAGAACTACTCAACAGGGAATTCAAACCTGCAATATTCAGAGCTATCCAAGAATTGAAGCAAAAAAGCAGACAAAAATGAGGGAAAAAATAGATATAATCATGGAAAGGGCAGACAAATTCATGGAATAAGTCATGAAAAGAATATAGGAACAAAATGCCAAAATAAATTCGCAACTGAAAATCATACAGAAACAACAATTAGAAACCCAAGAGACAAACAACAAGATTTCAGAAATGGACAGTGTCATAGAAGGGCTGAAGAGCAGATTTGAAACAATGGAAGACAGGATCAACAAAATGAAGACAAACGCTTGGATACAACTATATTTGAAGAAAAATCAGAAAAAAGAATGAAGAAATTCTGAGAATTATGTAGGTACTTTTAAAAGAAAAAAAATGTAAGTCATCAGAGCTCCAGAATGGAGAAAGAAAACAGAAAATACAGCAAAGATCTTTGAAGAACTGCTGACAGAAAACTTCCCTAATGTCACAAAAGATGAAAAACTAACCACTCAAGAAGCTCAATGAATCTCCTAAAAGAAAATCACCAAAGACATATCATAATCACACTTGCTAAAACTGAAGACAGAAAAATTCTGAAAGCAACTGAAGAAGTACAAAAAGTTAAACACAGAAGAGTAACAGTAAGGCTAAGACCTGATTATTCTGCAGAAGCCATGAGGACAAGAAGGCAACAGGATGATACATACAAGGTCTGACAATTAAGTCCACAAACTTAATTGTTCTAAGGCTACGTACCTCATTGCTGAATATTACTATGGCCACCTTCAAATTACTCCCCTTGGGAAACTACGCACTGATGTCAGCACCTAGTCCATCCTTCAAAGCAATTTTGGAACTCTTTCTGAAATGGCCACTGCGCATGGTGGCAAGTACACAACCTTAATAGGGTAGTTGTCTGTGAGGGAGTTTTTAGCCAGTAAACAAATAACTGTATTGGAACACCCTCCCTACTCATCCGATCTGGCCCTCAGGGACTTTTTTCTTTACCTGAAAATAAAGGAAATATTGAAAAGAAAAGATTTTGATGAGATTCAGGACATCAAGGGTAACATGATGACAGCTTTGATGGTCATTCTAGAAAAAAGAGTTCTAAAATTGCTTTGAAGTTTGTACTAGGCACTAGGATCAGTGCATAGCTTTCCGGGGGGAATACTGCAAAGGTGACCATAATGATATTCAGAAATGAGGTATGTAGCACTTTTCCTAGGGTGAGTTTACAAACTTAATTGTCAGACCTTGTATATATAACCTTGAAAGAAAAAAAAATTGCCAACCCCAGAATGATGTATCCTGCCAAACTCTTGCTCAGATAAGATGGAGAAATGGGGACATTTCCAGATAAACAGAAATTAAGGGAATATGTGAAAAACAAATCAAAATTACAAGAATTATTAAAGGCAGTCCTTGGATATGACAGGAAACCCTGGTGGTGTAGCAGTTAAGTGTTATGGCTGTTATAATCATAAGGTCACCAGTTCGAATCTGCCAGGTATTCATTGGAAACCCTATGGGACAGTTCTTCTTGTCTATAGAGTTGTTACAAGTCAGAATCAGCTCGATGGTAGTTGGTTTGTTTTGTTTTTGGTTGATATGAAAACAAACGACATCAGACCACAGCCTCAATCTAGGACACAAGAGTATACTAGCTGAGTATCAGTCTAGGACTATCCAAAACCAAAAGGATTATAGCAGGGGACCAGCGATGTTAGTCTGTAAATTATAACAAGGTCAGATTAATAGAAGAGGAAATAAACAGTGTAGGTATGGAACTTTCTAATGGAGTGGAAGGTATAGTGATACAAAATAATAGTAGATAAGGTTCAATTTCAAGGTAATCACAAAGAAAGTTAAACCTATTCATCAAAATAAAGCAGAAAATCATAAAGTCTCAATAAAAACAAAATCCACAAAAACAATAGAAATGAAAAAGAAATCCACCAGTAAAAGGAATTCAGCACAGCACAGCAAGGAGAACAAAGAAAATGTCAACACAGCAGAAAATTACTACAAAATGACAGCAATAATCTCACACTTACAAATAATTACAGTGAAGATAAGTGGCCTAAATGCACCCATGAAAAGACAGAGATTGACAGAATGGATTTAAAAAACAGGATCCATCAATATGCTGCCTACAAAAGATACACCTGAGAAACAAAGAAAAATTTATTAAAAATCAAAGAATGGAAAAATTTATCAAGCAAATAGCTGCCAAAAAAGAGCAGCAGTTGGTAACACTGATCGCAGATAAAACAGACCCTAAAACAAAATACAAAGCATAACCAACAACACACAAACTCCAGAAGACAAGTGAAATAATTGGGATCTTCTAAAATCAAGCACTTATGTTAATCAAAAGAATTTACCAAAAGAGTAAAAAGAAAACCTACAGACTGGGGCAAAAATGGCTATTGCAAATCAGACAGAAGTCTAACCTCTAAAATCTAAGAGAAAATCTAACACCTCCACAACAAAAAGGCAAATAATCCAATTTAAAAATCGAGCACAGGAAATGCACAGAAATTTCACCAAAGATGACATTCCTGACATATGAGAAAATGCTCACCATCACGAGCAATTAGAGAAATGCAAGTCAAAACCACAGTGAAATACCATCTCACCCCAGTATTACTGTCACAAATAGAAAAAAAAAAAAAACAGAAAATAACAAATGTTGGAAAGGCTGCAGGGAGACTGGAACTCTTACATAGAGCTGGTGGGAATGCAAAATGATATAACTGGTTTGGAAAACCACACGGCACTTCCTTAGAAAGCTAGAAATAGACATTCATACGATCCAGCAATCCCACTCCAAGGAATATATCCTAAAGAAGAGCCATTGCGTGAACAGAGGTATGTGTATCCGTGTTCATTGCAGCACTGTATAACAGCAAGAAGCTGGAAACAACCTAGATGCTCATCAATAGATGAATGGATGAACAAACTGCAGTACATGCACACTATGGAGTGTTATGCAACAATAAAGAATAAGGATGAATCTGCGAAACATCTCATGACACGGGGGGGAACTGGAAGGCATTATATTGAGTGAAATGAGTCAATCACGAAAGGGAGAATGTTGTATGAGACTACTACAGTGAAAACTAGTGAAAAGGTTTACACACAAACAGAAACCATCTTTGATGGTTATAAGAAAGGGGAGCTGTGGGGATGGAAAAACTCTAGACAGCAGGTAAGTGTTAACTCTGATGAAGGGTAAGACAGTACACAACAGTGGGGAAGCCAGCACAGCTTGTAGAAGTCAGGGTCGTGGAGGCTCCATAGACACGTTCAAACTCTCTGAGGGACCAGATTGCTGGACTAAGACTTGTGGGGACCATGTCTCAGGGGACGTCTAGCTCTGACAGAACACAGTTTGTCAAGAAAATGGTCTGTATTCTACTTTTGTGACCTGTGTCTGGAGTCTTAAAAAGCCTGTGAGCAGCCATCTAGAATATTCCACTGGCATCCCTCGGGGGGGCAAAGAAAAATGATAAAAACTAAAGATACAAGGGAACAACTAGCCTAAATGACCAGTGAACCACAGCTACAAGGGCCTCCACTAGACTGAGTCCAGTACGACTAGACAGTGCCCAGCTACCACTACTGATGGCTCTGATAATGGCCACATCAGAGTCCAGAGTTGGAAAAAAAAGTAGAACATAATTGTAACGCAACAAGAGATACCAGACTTGCCGTCCTGATTGGGAGGGGAGAAACCCTGAGAATGAGGCCCCCGAACACCCTTAATCTCAGCAGTGAAGTCATTCCCAAGGATCACCCTTCAGCCAAAGACTGAACAGACCCATAAAACAAAGCGAGACTAGGCAAGAGCTAGAATACAAGAGGGGACAAGACAGTTGGTAACAGGGGACCAAAACTGAGAAGGGAGAGTGTTGTCAAGCGGCAGGGTTGTTAACCAGTGTCATAAAACAGTATGTGTGTGTTAAAAACTGTCTAATGAGAAATTGGTTTGTTCCATAAACCTTCATCTAAAGTACAATAAAATAAATTTTTAAAACGATCAATGCCTTTGTGGCTTAAAAAATGAGAACATAGACTATTATTGGAATTTGAGTCCATGGTCAGTTTACACTGTTGTTAATTAGCATCAATCGCATCAGTAAATTTGAAAATCTAATTCCCAACCTCACCTCGTTACCGCTCAGATGTTGTAGCCTTAGGCAAAGAAGTCAATTTTTACTCAAAATAACTTTAGACTTTCAGTTCTGAAGAACACAATGCTGTTTTTAAGGATGAAGATAAAATTGGCAACTTCCATAATATAGTAACTGTAGACTTTATTCATGACGATTGTTATGGATTGGATTTTGTTCCCCCCAAAATGTATGTCAACTTGACTAGTCCATGATTTACAGTATTATGTGTTTGTCCACCGTTTTGCCCTCTGATGTGATTTTCCTATTGTAAATTCTAGATCTATGTAAATGAGGCAGGATTAAAGGCAGTTATATTAGTTTCGCAAGACTCAATCTACACAATTAGGTTGAATCTTGAGTCAATCTCTTTTGAGAAATAAAAGACAGAAGCAAGCAGAGAAACACGGGAATCTCCTACCATCAAGAATGAAGAACCAGGGTGAAGTGGGTCTTTGGATGGGGGTCCCTGTGCTGAGAACCTTCTAGATCAGGGGAAGATTGATAACAGGGCTGTCCTCCCTTGTTGACAGATACAGAAAGCTTTCCCTCCAGAGTTGACACCCTGAATTTGGATTTTTAGCCTCCCAGATTGTGAGACAATGAATTTCTATTTGTTATTGCCACCTACATGTGGTATTTCTGTTATAGCTCCACCAGATAAACAAAAATACAGGAGTTAAGGGAAATACATCAATTAAATAGGCCAGAAGCTCTGCTAGTGGCAAATTCTCTTGGTTTTCCTTAATCTAAGAATGTCATTCGTTAAGTGTGTCTTCACTGGGCATAGAATTATGTGTTGCCGGTGCTTCTCTTTTAGCAATTAAAAAATACAGTTCCATTGCCTCTGATGACCATGATTTCTGTGGGAGTAATCTGCAGTGGTGTTTGTCATAAATATGTTCAGTGTCAATAAATGATGTTGTTATATGTCACTGAGTCATTTTCAACCCATAGTGATCCCATCTGATGGAGTAGAACTGCCCCATATGATTTTCTAAGTTGTAATCTTCACAGGCAATTGTCAAATCTTTCTCCCATGAAGCATCTGGGTGGGTTCAAAACATCAACTTTTCAGTTGGCAGCAATGAATTTGACCATTGAGGCACCAGGGTTATGTTGTTGTTGTGAGGTGCTATCAAGTTGATTCCAACTCATAGCAACCCTACGTACAACCGAGTGAAATGCTGCCCAGTCTAGTGTCATGTCTGCAATCATTTTTATGCTTACACCCATCAGTGTAGCCAGTGTGTGACTTCATCTCATTGAGGGTCTTTCTTTTTTGCTGACCCTCCACTCTAACAAGCATGATGTAGTTTTCCAGGGACTGATCCTTCCCAACAACATGTCCAAGGTATGTGAGATGCATCTCGCCATCCTTACTTCCAAGGAGCACTCTGGTTATACTTCTTCCAGAACAGATCTGTTTGTTCTTCAGGAAGTCCATCGTACTTCCAATATTCTTCTCTAATGCCACAATTCAAAGGCATCAATTCTGTCTCCCTTATACATTGTCCAGCTTTCACATGCATATGACAAGATTGAAAATACTCTGGCTTGAGTCAGGCATACCTTAGACTTCAAGGTGACATCTTGACTTTCCAGTACTTTAAAGAGGTCCTTTACAGCAGATTTTCCCAATGCAGTGCACGTTTTGATTTCTAGACTGCTGTTTCCGTGGGCACTGATTGTGAAACCAAGTAAAATGAAATCCTTGACAATCTCAATCCTTTCTCCATTTATCGTGATGTTGCTTACTGGTCCAGTTGTGAGGATTTTTGTTTTCTTGGTGTTGAGGTGCAAAGCATACTGAAGGCTGTGGTCTTGAATCTTCGTAAATATTACAGATCCTCTACTAGGGTTATAGTGCCTATTATTATCTTCAGAGACTCGAAGCTTGCCATGTCTGTACCCTTCACTCCCCAACTAATTAACACAGAAGCATTCAAAACAGAGCTTGGAGATTATACAAGTCACTAACCTATGGAAATAAATGAGGAATGAAAATATTATCCATAAGCCCCACCAAAAATCTGCATTTGTTGTTGTACCAAATGTATAGGAAAATGCCAAGACTGTTTCACATATTCTTCGGTGCACGCGCGCACGCACACATGCACACACACACACACACACACACACATCCAAATAGTAACTAATTAATGTATCAGTTTTCTGAAAGAGGACTTCTTCCATTTCTTGTATAACTTCAGCAGGCAGATGGGAGGGTAAGTCTGTTCAGGGAACTCACAGTACCTAATATTTTGAACAGATGAGTTCCCACACTTGTCTAGAAAAGTGATATTACAGATTCCCCTGGGGCAGGGCCTCAGTGCTGCACGACTCAAGGGGTGTGTTCACACTGTGGCTTCACATAAATGGTGCCAACAGAGTCTACTGCCTGATCAACAGCACTCAGTGGTCTTGTCCCATGTCTCCAGTCTGCTCTTCTCTTTCCCATTTTTACCAGTTAGCACGTTTTGATGTTAACCCAAGGGCTGGAAGTTTGAATTTGCCCTGACATACCTCAGAAGAAGGGCCTGGATAACTACCTCTGAAAAAAAGCGCACAATAAAATATTAAAGCAAGGAGCGGGGAGATGAAGAAAGTCTGGGAAATCTAGCTCCCAGGCTTCTGTCCCTGCAACACAGGGAAGTTCTCAGAAGGGCAGGTACAGAATGAGGACCAGCACAGTATCTGTCACGCCTGTTGAGATGATAATATTGTTTTTTGTTGTTAACATACTGAATTACATTAGTACATTTCCTAATGTTGAATTATCTTTTAATTTCAAGGATAAATGTGGTCTTCTATTACAATGTTGTATTTTCATTGGAGTTGACATGTTTTGTACTACATTTGTTAGTGGAGTGGTCTTTTTTTTTTTTTAATTCATCTTGCCTGGATTTGGTATCATTGAACGCATTGGAAATCATTTTTTTTTCCTATCCTCTGGAATAATTTACAGAAGTATAGTACAGTCATCTTTTTTTTTTAAATTTTTATTTAACATAACTGAGTGAAAATACACATTCACATATAAATTTACATGCCCACCTATATGCAGCTTCCACTGCTCTCCCTGTCCGGTGACTGCACACTATTCCTCTCTGCTCCATACATGTCTCATCCTCCCAACAGCCTCCTTTCCCCTCCTCTCCATCTACTCCCTTTCCTCCAGCCAGAAGTCAGCAAGATGATATCCTATAGATGTATAGAACCATAAAGTGCTTCCAATATATGGTCACTCTGCATTGTCAAGTCCAATCCATTCCTGTCCAAAGAGTGGACCTTTGTTATAATTTATGGGAAAGGGCAGCATCAGGGCCGGGGGCCATGCTCTCAGAGGAACCCCCAAACCGCTGGACCATCAATTGAGGTCTTTTAGTGGAGATCTCATGATGCACCCCTTTTCATTCTTGTGTTGCCAGTGAGACTCCTCTCTGTGAGCTCCATCGTGGCTATTGCTGGTGGTGGCCGGGCACCATCTGGTTCTTCCGGTCCCAAGTCGATGTAGGCACCCACTCTTGTGGGTCCATCCTCTTTTCCTTAAAAATTTAGAACATAACTGCTAAATGGTCTGTGTTACTGATTACCTCTTCTGTTTCTTCTATGGTTCATCTTCTCTTTAGATTTCTTTCTCTTGTAAAGTCCACTTTAGTTAATTCATTCTCAATTTTTTCTAAATAGTTTTTAACTTTAGCTTTAATTTCCTTTGTTGACCAGAGTTATTTAGAAAATTGTTCTTTAATTCGAAAGTGGATCGATTCTCTTTTAATGTGGCAGAAACATTATTTATCACTGCTGGCTGCAAATCTCTACCTTTTCTTTGCTTCAGGAATCTGCATTCTGTTCAGAGTGGCTGTGTGCCCAACTCTAAAACATGAATCGTGGTCTGTCTAAAACAATCCCAGATCTCCTGTTCCCATTCCCAGATACCCACTTTCCCAACCTTCCTTGTGACCAGGGTAGCTGTGTGACCCCTTCTGGCCCCTTCCTGCTTTGGCTAGGAGAATGCGATACCTGAATTTATAGTATAGCCTACAAAGTAAGTCAGACAATGGGCTGTGTCTGGGTTCAGCTTTTGGATCCACCAATTACCAGCTATATAACTCTGGGCAAGTTCTTGAATCATTCTATGCCTGCCGAATGAGCTACTGAACAGAGCATGGAAAACTCAGATGCAGAAAGCATATTAAAGAAACAATAGACAATGTCCTTACTTAGGTACTCTGAATGCATTCTCTCTGACATAGCTTGCTATATTTTTCATCAGTTCAAAAAATGTTGCCAGCACTATTCTGTGCTTTGGGGCTGAAGCAGGGAAGAACAACAAAACTGCCCTTCGGAGCTCATTTTTTTTTATATGACTTTCTAATTGTATTCAGAGACTGTAGCCTGGTGTCTCAGAGATCTAGAGCTGCTGTAACAGCAACACCGCAAGCGACGGCTTCAACAAAGAGAAGTTACATTTCCTCACAGCAAAGAAGTCTAAGAGTCTAAATTCAGCGTGTCAGCTCCAGGAGAAGGCTTTCTCTGTTGGTCCTGGAGGAAGGTCCTTGTCATCAATCTTCCCCTGACCTGGGAGCTTCTGAAGTGCCAGGACACCAGGTCCTTTTCAAAGGACACGCTGTGCTCCCAGGACTACTTCTTGGTGGCATGAGACCCCCGCTCTCTTCTTGCTTCCCTTTCCTTTATGTTGGACGAGCGATTGCCTCAAGGCACAATACAGTCTTAAGCACTGAGTTTTTCCTCACGAAGACAACTGCCACCTGTCTTGTCTCATTGACATTACAGAGGCAAGATTTACAACATATAGGAAACATCACACAATGCCAGGAGTCCCAAGTTGCCATACACATTTTTAGGGTGAACACAACTCAATCCATGACGTCTAAAGAACTGCACTTTGGGAGATCTACTGAAATTTTGCTCCTAACGCAACTTTCATCAATATTCCATGGGTGTTTGACAACAATACATAATACACCTGGTATATAAACTGTGAGGTTTAGGTTGAGCTTCAGTTTTTGCACATAGATTTCTGGTTACTCAAACAGATTAATCTTTCTCCACTGAGCGTTCCTGCACCTTTGTCAAAAATTAAATGGCCATCTTTCTGGACTCTGTATTGCATTCCATTGATCAATGCATTGGTCCTTTTGTTGACTCTGTGTTGTCTTAGTTACTGTAGAATTGTAGTAAGTCTTAGTATCAAGTAGTGTGATTCCTTCAACTTTGTCCTTTTTCAAAATTGTTTTAACTATTCTGACTATTTAACTATCCTTAGTTTTCCTGTATGGAGTAACGGATCCTGCGAGGGTCCAAAAATTAAGCTCACAAACGTAATTGTTCTCAGTGCTGCATATCTCATTGCTGAATATCACTAAGGTCACCTTTTCATCTTGAGAAGCTATGCACTGATGCCAGCACCTAGCTGACTCTTCAAAGCAACTTTGGAACTGTTTCTAGAATAGTCATTGTGTACAGTGGTACAGTGGCAAGTTTGCCAACTTAGTTGTATAGCTGTCGGTGAGGGCGTTTCCAGTCAATAAACAAATAACTGTATTGGAACACCCTACCTACTCACCTGATCTGGTTCCCAGTGACTTTTTTCTTGATCCAAAGACGAGGGAAATATTGAAGAGATTTTGATGACATTCAGGACATCATGGGTAATAGGATGATAGCTCCGATGGCCATTCCAGAAAAAGAGTTCCAAAATTGCTTTGAAGGGTAGACTAGGTGGTGGTGTCAGTACATAATTTCCCAAGGAGAGTACTTTGAAGCTGACCATAGTAATATTCAGCAATGAAATATGTAGCACTTTTTCTAGGATGAGTCCTCAAACTTAATTGTCAGTCCTCATATTATCCATATCTATAAAAACTTAGCTGTGGTTTTTAATTGAAATTCTATTAAATCTACTGAATAATTTGGAGAGAATTGGCATGTTTATAATGTTGAGTCTTTCAATCCACGAACACAGCGTATTTCACCATTTATTTAGGTTTTCTTTGATCTCTTTCATTAGAGTATTTTGGTTTTTATCACAGTGTATACATGTAGTGTTAAATTTATCTGTACTTTAATAGTAGGCTTGCTGTGGATTAAATCGTGACCTCCTAAAATACATGTTATAAACCCTAGCCCCTATAGCTGTGGTTAAACAAAAGGAAAACCCTCAGTGAGATGACTGGCACCACAGCTACAGCAATGGGCTGAAACATAACAGTGGCTGTGAGGATGGGGCAGGACCACACTGGGTGTCCTTCTGTTGTACATGTGGTCACTGTGAGTTGGAACTGATTCAGCAACTCAAAAACAGTGTAGTTGCAGTTCTAATACCATTTGGTAATGATTTTTCTTTGTTACGTTAATGAGGCGGTATTAGTATAGGATGATCCTAGGTCAATCTCTTTTGAAATAAAAAGAGCAAAGCTGAAGGAAGACAGATGCCACAACAAGAAGAGATCATCGAGTAACTAAGGTAAAAGGACCTTCCCGTAGAGCCCAAGCATTCCCCTAGAGTCAGCACCCGGAATTTGGACTTCTAGACTCCTAAGCTGTGAGAAAATCAATTTCTGTTGGTTAATACCGCCCACTGGTAGTATTTCTATTGTAACAGCATTAGATGACTAAGACAAGGCTTAACAAATGAAATGGCTGTATAAATTCCTGATTTAGACTTTTAAATAACAAGCTTTTCAAACTTTTGTAGCGAGAAACACTGTTCCTATAAGACAGGTGATGAAAATGTTAGAATCATTTTGACAAGCATTCAGGAATTTACAACAGTTGAAATGATAGTTAGATATTCTAATAGCTTTTCCTTTTTTTCATTGACTAATACCATGTTGAAGTTTCTTTGGAAAGTGAATAAGTCTAGATTCCAACTAAACAGTTTTACCTCCTATGTTATGAATTACTGATGACGCTCTAATTCTTCCAGTGTGCATGCCGTGTTAGACTCCTCTCTGCAGCCCACTCAAATGCCATCAAAAGGCCAAACCTGTTGCGGTCCAGTTGCCTCTGATGCATGGTGACCCAATGTGTGTCAGAGCACAACTGTGCTCCCCAGAATTTTCAAGGTTCTGACCTTTCAGAATCAAACCATCAGGCCTTTCTTCTAAGGCACACCTCTCGTTGGATTCCTGCTGACCTTTCAGTGAGTGATTGAGCAATTAACTGCTAGCAGCACCCAGGGGCTCCTCATCAAAAGGCAGAAACACCTGATACTCTTTAAGACCACAGTTAGGAACTGTAGCCTGCAGCCGTGCACACCTCAACTTAAGTTACGTTCTGGTTCCCTGGGTCATAGTCTGCTGGTCATTGATGGCTGAGGTCACCCTCTTCAGGCAGAAAGAGCTCTCCTAACCTCATAAACTACAAGGTCAACCAAGTATTGGACATTTGTTCCTCAAGCCATCCCGCAGGGACTATAGTCTTCATATCAGATTCACTCCACTTGCAAGGCCCAGTGATCATTCTTTAAAGGAGCACTGTCCAGAAGCAACAGAATCTGAGCCACAAAGACAAGCCACTTATGTGATTTGACATTCTAGGAGCATAGTGGTTAAGTGCTATGGATGCTAACCAAAAGGTTGGTAGTTCAAATCCACCAGGTACTCCTTGGAAACTCCACTGGGCAGTTCTATGCTGATCAATAGCGTTGCTATGTGTTGGAATCGACTCAGTGACAGCAGATTTGGTTTGTGGTTTTGAGGAGCCATATTTAACAAAAGGAAAAGAGACTGATGACATAAATGTTGACGATGTATTTATTGCTAAATTCAAAGGTACTCAAAATATCATGTCAAATGTACTTGATATGAACCAATAAATGAATTGCTTTATCTGGCGTGTATTACACATACACAGCACATCTCAAGGTGAATGATCAATTTCATCAGGAACACTAGACCTGTATCAGGATGTCGTAAAATATACAGCTGAAGGAGTCAATTCACATGACCAAGTTTTTCCAAACATATTTTAAAATTTTCTGATCTCTGAAATTAATTTGGATTTAGATTAAGTAGAATTCAACCAAATGGAGAATTCATTTGTACCAGTCTTATTTTAAGGGCTCTATAGCCACATGTCAGTAAACGAGCATGTCAGGAAAGATCAGTTCCTGGAAAAGGGCATCATGCTTGGTAGAGCGGAGGGTCAGCACAAAAGAGGAAGACCCTCGATGAGATGAGTTGACGCAGTGGCCGCAATAGTGGACTTAAGCAGGAAGACAATTGTGGACACTATGCGAAACCGGGCAGTGTTTCATTCTGTCATCCATAGGCTCACTACGAATCAGAAGCAACTAGATGGCACGTAACAACAACACAACATAGCCACACGTGGCTAGTGGCTACCACTGGACAGAATGAGACCAGGAGGGGAGGAAAGTGGAGGCAAAAGAAAGGGAAAGGAGGGGAGGGGAGGGGAAATGGAGGGGAAAGGAGAAGAGAGAAAAAGAGGAAAGGGGGCAGGCAGGGTGGGGAGGGGAGGGGAGAAAATTCTCAAGAGGAAGAAGACAGGAGGCTGGAAGAGAGAAGGAGGAGGGAAAAGGCAAGGCAAATAAGCTAAAACGCATAAAACGAAAATCTGAAGTGCTGCCAAAGACGTTGCATGACCACAGTGCTTATTTGCTGCAGGTGGGAGTGTAAGTCGGTGCACGCTGTCTGGTTGTTCCTGTTTTTACACCGCACGTAAGCCTTCTGACTCGGCAATTCGTTCCTAAGTATACACTCAAGCAGCTATTCTCACATACATGCACCAAAAAGCAGAAAGTAGAATGTCCCAGGCAGCACTATTTGTCATAGCCCCAAACTAGAAACTGCCCAAATGCTCATCCTGGATAGAAGAGAAAAACAGTGTGCATTCTTACAATACAACCCTGAGAACGGAAAACCTAAGGTCACAGGTAGGAGTATGACTTAATCTCACAAATTTGAGCATAAATGTTGAACAAAAAAGAAGCCAGTCTTAAGACAGACACACTGAATAACTCCATTTCTATGAAGGAAGCCCTGGTTGCACAGTGGTTAAGTGTTATGGCTGCTAATTGAAAAGTCAACAGTTCAAATCCACTAGATAGATGATTCTTGGAAACTCTGTGGGGGCAGTTCTACTCTGTCCTGCATGGCTGTGATGAGTCAAAATCTTCTTGATGGCAACAGTTTTGGTTTTTCTGTTTTCTTTTTTTTTTTTTAATTACAAAAACAGGCAAAATTAACCTGTATTGTGGAAAGTCAGGCTAGTGGTTAACGTGGTGTCGGGGGTGCTCTGCAGGGAGGAGGAAATTTCTGAAGTCATGTAATGTCTTGCTTCCTGATCTGGCTGCTTGTTACACAGATGTGGTTGTCTGAAAGCTCGCCAACTTGTACACTTACAGGCACTTGGCTAGTAGGTATATTATACTTCAAATAAAAGTTGGGAAAAGAGAAAGACAGGGCTCTTCTGGACATATACGACTCAACTCCTCCTTCATAAGAATGACAGCTGCCCTAGTTTTGTGACTGCAGGTACACCCCACCTGCCTGTTCCATAACCATCATTTGCTGTCACTCCCCTACATGTCTCAGAGGATGAGAAAGACACTAAGCAATGAACTTCAGGACAGAGAAGGCCTTTCAGGAACTTATACCAAAAGAGGTCCCTCATCCCCACCCACATGGTGCAGTGATGATTCAGTGGTAGATTTCTCAGCATCCATGTGAGAGGCCTGGATTTGATTTCCAGCCAAGGCATCTCATGCCCAGCCATCACCCGTGTGTCACTGGAGGCTGGTGTGTTGCCAGGATGTGGATCAGGTTTCAGTGGAGCTTCCAGACTAAGGTGGACCAAGAAGAAAGGCCTGGTGACACGCTTCTAAAAATCATCCAGTGAAAATCCTGTGGCTCACAGCAGTCCACTTTCAACAGGTCACGGAGATGGCAAAGGTCTGGGCAGCCTTTCATTCCATTGTGCGTGGGCCCACCAGGAGTTGAGGTGATTCGACTGCAGCCAACAACCTCCACTCCGTTCCCTCTCTCCAAATCAACAGAGGGCAAAGTAATTCAAGTCTCGTATGCGACAATCCCATGAATTCTGCATGAAATCCTGTGCCGTTTCCTGCTGAAAGCAATCTCACCAAGGGAGGGTCTGGACCACGGGGTACAGCTGTCTCTGAAGGCAGTCATCTTGCCCACACAGCTAAGGCAGTGCACGGCACAGACAGGTAGCGGACACCAGGGAGTGGCTGTCAGGGCACCAGCTAAGAAGTGCTTAAAGCACGTGCCTGTCTGCGGTACTGACATCTCCCACAATTTCTGGAACTTTACTGAGCCACTGCAAACTCCTACTGGGAGCAGAAAGTCGTCTTTCTTCTTTAGGAGAATGAAAGCTGCTCCGTCTCACAGGGTGCTCCACAAGGATTAATGCTTTCAAAGACATAGAAATAACCTGTGTCCAGGAGCTGTTTTCGCTCCTCTCTCTCTCTCTCTCTCTCTGTGTGTGTGTGTGTCTCTCTCTCTTCTAGCTTCTAGGGCTAGAGTGGGAACACTAGAAACTCAGGCTCTATCCTTCAATATTATTAGCAGGTGGTAGAGAAAGAAACATCTCTCACTTGCAGGGAAGAAGATTGATTTTGCCCCTAAACACACACACACACACACACACACACACACACAGCATGTCATGGAAAGTAGATGAAGCCTGTGGATGTAGTGGGCTTAAACAATCAAGAATTAGAAAACTGTACAAAATCACTTTGATCCAATTTCTCTTAAAAGTAATACCACAAGTATGTTATTTCTGAATCATTGTGCTAAGTAGCAGTATTTCTTGTTTTAGGTAGGTGCTATTAAGTTAGTTCCAAGTCACAGTGACCCTATGTGCAACAGAACAAAACACTGCCCAGTCCTGTACCATGTGCACAATCATTTTTATGCTTAAGCCCATTGCTGTGGTTGCTGTGACAACCCATCTTGTTGAGGGTCTTCCTGTCTCTTGCTGACCTTCTACTTGACCAAGCAGTAGTACTTAGTTGTTTTAATACCGGTTCCTACTTTTGCTATGAAAGAAAACACCTCACACACCTGTTAGATACACCACAGAAACAACATAGATCCAAGACAAGAGATGAAAGACAAGGGGTCAGTCACTTCTGATGCCACATGGCATCTTGCCTTGTCTGTACTGGGCAGTTCTGTTGACTTGAAAGAGGCTTAAGTATCCAAATTGCCTAATAAAGTAGTCTGTAGGAGACGTCCTAGCATCCCAGATACATCATAAATCATCTAAGAGCAAGATGCCACCCTCATCCCCAGGGTGAAGGCTCAGGGGCACACCCTGCATGCACAGGCCAGCTAGCTGCAGGGTTGGCATTTAGTTACGGAAGGAGCTATTACCCACAAGACAGACCAGGCTTAAGTGGGGGTCCAGAGGCCACCCAAATCAGACCTCTTTAGGAGACACATCTACTCAGTAGAATCTCCTGTATTATCTACTAAAGCCAGAAGCAACCTCAGGTATCATGTTACAAGGGGTGGGTAGAAGTGAGGATCAGACAGGGCAGGTGATTTGTCCAAGGCTTCCTAACAAGGTTAAAAAGAACAAAGACAGAATCCAACTCCCAACCTAAGAGGTCACCCAAAACTCAGACCACGCTAGCTGTTGTCCAAGTCAATTCCAATTCACAGTGATCTTACAGGACAGAGTAGAACTGCCCCACAGAGGTTCCAAGGAACATCAGGTGGTTTTGAACTGCCAACTTTTTGGTTAGCAGCCGTAGCTCTTAACCACTACAACACCAGGAGATCATCAAGGGGGACCAAAAGAGGGCTTTAGAACTGTTTGTTTTCAGAGCAGTGGCCCAGAGGGTTAACCCACAAGTCTGATCCTTTACTGAGACAGGAGCTGTTTGCCTCCCTGTGTAGATAAGGCAGCTCTGAGATAGGAGCTGTTTGCCTTCAAGAGTAGATAAGGTGATTCCATGATAGGAAGGGATTTGCAGTGATCTCGCCTGGTTCAGTGACCAGCTGCAGACTTTAGCCTCTAATTCCTAAGCCCAGGCTCTTTCCATCTCCTTCCACTGCTATGTAAATTCTTCCCTTGGAAAACAAACTTTCCAGCCCCTGTCTGAACTTAAAGTCCATCTTCAAAAAACTCTCTATGTGATCCCGACTTTTCTGGGTTCACCATGCTCATCAGCTTACCTTAAGAACAAAGTCAGCTGGTCTAGACCTCTGCTGACCTTCACGGCTGATGAGCCAGCTCAGGGAAGACCTTCCCCACCTCTCCACTCCCCAGAGGTTCCAAAGCTCCCCAAGTATCCAGAGTCCAAGGGCAGCTCTTGTTGACTTGGTTCCAATAAGAGGTATGTGTCCTAAAAAAGGCCTGAATACGACTCGACGGCACTTGGCTTGGCTATCAAAAATACATACATTTTGAAGGGACCAAAGAGCAAGGTTAAACTGACATCCCTCCAAGGCTCTCCACCCTCTCTACAGATTCACTGATCAGAGATTGCAGACCCTGAGAACATGAGCACTTGAGAAACCTCAGCCCAGCAAGTGTAGGTTGTGAGAATCCTGAGAAGAGGCAGAACCATATGAGATGCAGCACTGTGTCTGCTCCTGCCACCATCTGGACAGAGGACAAACCTGCCTCTTGGTCACCCTGCCATTAAGAAGAGTTAAGAGGATAAGCCTGCCCATCCCACCCTCCAAGACTTCTTATCAACCAGTTCAAGTTCAGGAAGACAGAAAATGTGATGTTCCAACTCTAGTGACAGTCGAGAATGTTGAATATACCATGAACTTCCAGAAGAGCAAACAAATCAGTCTTAGGAGAAACACAACCATAATGCTCCATAGAAGCAAGCAGACTTTGTCTCACATACTTTGGGCATGTTACCAGGACAGACAAGTCCTTGGTGAAGGACACTGTACTTGGTAAAGTGCAGGGTCAGTGAGAAAGAGGAAGCCCCTCAGTGAGGTGAACTGAGACGGTGCTGAACAGTGGGCTCCAACAGAGCAGTGACTATGATGAGGGCTTCAGACTAGACTATGTTCTATTCTGTGATTCGTCAGATCATCCTGAGTCCCAGCAGACTTGGTGGCACCCGATGATGGTAACAAAGCTCAGGAAGACTCAGAGGAATCGCCATGATGGGTTTGACCCCGGACATAAATCCAGGGCTCAGCTCTGCCTCTTCAAGTCCTTGGACACATGTCACGATGCTGTCACCCCGAACCTGGGTTCCTCCATCAGCAAAATGGGGCTGGTAATTTCTGTCTCACAGGCTCACCATAGTGAGATGTGGAGGCAGCTGCTCTGTGCACTGTGTGTGCGAGGTTTGATGTGTGCTCGGAAGAGTTCAGATGGTGTGGCCGACTCTACCAGGCTTCCCACCCTGGCTCTCGCAGGCTGGCAGAGCGCACCTCTCCCAACAGGTGTGAACATCTTTTTCCCTCCTTCCTGCCCTCACCTGTGCTGTCCAGTAAAGCGCTAAGAAGCAAGTAAAGGATTGAAGTACCATAAATCAAAAGACCCCACGGACTGTTCTTTCCTGCCTTTCCAGAGCTCACATTTTCCTTTAACACCTTTCTTGTTTCTTGTTTTCTTTTTTTATTTTGATTGAGTGAAAGTGTACAATCTAATATAAATTTGCATGCCTGCCTATGTGCAGCTCCCACTGCTCTCCCTGCCCAGTGACAGCACACTCCCCCATCCTTTAGATGTCACATGCAGCTCACAATCTCCTGTCCTCTCCTCTCCAGCCCTCAGTCCCTTCCCTTAAGGCAGTGGGGGCCTTTGAACAAAGAAGCAGTCAGTAAGAGTTACCGGTGAAGATCAAGTGTATCTATTCCAAGGTGAGGGATCTCCTGTATCCGTAAGGCTTCGAGAAACAACTGACAGCTTTGTTAAGCTCTGCCTTGCAGTCAGGCTGCCCAAGATACACACCAAGCTGGGGCTGTATGCCCCTTCCATCTAATCCACACCCCAATCTGTTTCCTGCCTCCCAGCTCAGGACGCTGTGGCTGAGAAAGGTCGCATGTCCCACCTGCCACCCAGGGACTGGGGAAGGTGAGATGGGTGTCTGATCTAGGAGAGCCCTGAGGGCCTTCTCCTCCTGCTGACTTTTGGCAGAAAAGAGAAAGGGGGCCTCCCAAGATAGGAAGCAACTGGGAAAGCAATTTGGGAAAGACCCTCAGTGAGCAAGAGGTTTCTAATTACTCCCACTCATCTGTGTTTATTTGCCACAAAGCTTGCTGGGGCCACATTGGTAGAGCAAAGGAACCTCAAAAGCTGAAGGGTGCCCCAAGAAGTGCAAACTGGAATGACTGAGGCTAGTCAATTCAAACTTCATAGTACTGCCTGTGATGAGGACTTCTGGGAATAAATAATACTGGGCTGTTGGGTGGATCCTGGAGGAGGCGCCTTAGTGGTTCATGTCAGCTTTAGGCACAAGAAGGAGACTGAGGTCCAAAAGGGAAGCTTCATCACACTACCCAACACACATGCCACTCAGCAACAAGACTTGATACAGACAGGTTGACCTGCAGCCTGTGAAACAAAATTAAGATTGTCAAACCTCACAGGGAGGTAAGAAGGGTAGACTCCCCAGTGTGGGTACAGACACAGTCTCAGCTGTGGGAAAGAAGGTGGCCGGCTTTAAATGAACAGCGATTGTGAAATCTTTCTGCTGTTTGTATGGATTTTGACAGGGCAGAGGGGAGCTAATACTCATATTTAGCACTAGATATCCTGGCTGGCATCCAGATTTGTATTACAAATAGTGTTTCATTGCTTTGAACTCTAAAGTGTCAAGAAGATACTTCTTTTTGAATAAAGCAGAATCTCCAACTGGTGTTGCCGGGTGGCATCCAGTTGATTCTGAACTGTAGCAATCCTATAGGGCAGACGAGAACTGCTCCCATAGGGTTTCTGAGGCTGTGATCTTCTCAGGAGCAGATCACCAGGTCTTTATCCCGCAGGGCAGGCGATGGGCACCTTTCAGCCAGCACCCGTGCACTACACCACTGTGTCACCAGAGCTCTGCCCAAACGCTGCAGGATGCGTGGGTTATATTTTTCCAGAACATCAAAGGGGGTGCAGTATAGACTGAGAAGGAGGGACACTCTAGTCAGTTGACGTCACCATGGACAAATGTACCCATGCTCCTTGTTGTTGCAGGGTGCCATGGAGTGGCTCCGATTTATGGGCACCCCACCACAGCAGGGCTTGCAGCTGCTTCACAATCTGCAAATCGTCAGTATCCTTGAAGTCATAGTCGCAGCCAGCATGTGTTTGGAGTGCCTTCCAATTTAGGGGGCTCATATGTATCTGACTGTGTTCTCCTGTGATCCACAGGGTTTTCATTGGCTAATTTTCAGAAGCAGATCACCAGGCCTTTATCTCTAGTCTTAATTTGGAAGTGGCAACAGCCTGGAACATGCAACAGCAAGGATAACTCAGAACCAGCAGCGTTTTATTCTGTTGTCTAGAGGGTGGTCATGAGTTGGTGTCCTCCTGATAGCTGCTATCTACCTATCTCTCCAAAGGCTGTTCTGATATCACATCTTCCACCCCCAGACTTGGGGAGTTGCAGTTCAGCTCTCAGGAACTGTTGGTGGGATGTCTCACACCTCTGCTTCCTTAACAGCAGCAGAGAGGTCAGATGAGGGCCCCAGGTCTGCCCACAGGCGAGGCCTCTGCAGACAGGCCTGCACCTCTGCTGGGCGCTCTGGGCTGGGCAGGCCTGCAGCAAGCAGCTAGCCTTCTTTCCTTCTCTTTTAAAACCAACAGCCGTCTCCAGATTTGCTTTTGGCAAATATTGCTTAGCTGCTGTTTTCCCCAAAGTCTCTGCAGAGAGAGTTAGATAATGAACTGGCATGCTCTTTTGAAATGTTTACTGTGTTTCTTAAAGGAAGGGACATGCTGGTTCCTAAACTAATTTGGGGTTGTTAGATCTTTTCTACTCTTTTTGGAGATCTCTGAAGTAAACACATGGGCTTAAGTATAATTAAACTGTATTCAAGAGTCAAATAAACAACCAAGGGCTTTCTGAAAAATCAGCCATGGCAGATCTGTCCATAGATATTGATATTTTTTTCTTCCCAATTCCCTCAACAGAAAGAAAAAAAAAGATAAGGAGCAAGATATGCGCCATAGCACACCCTCAAAAACTGGGGGATGAGAAACTGAATGTTCAAATTCAAGGAGACGAAAGCCATGACCAGACAGTGTGGATCCAGGTATTCATGAAGCCTCCCAAATGTAGGCTGATTTTTGGTGATAAAGCTTTCATCTGAAAATTCTCTGAGCCTAAACCTGGCATATTTCATAGTCTTCGTTTTAAAAAAACTTAAAACTCAGGACTTCTCATTGAGTGCGATTTCTGTGAGACCTGTAATAAATGTAACCACATTAAGCCCCAAATTCCTACTTTCAAAACGAAGATTCAGGGTTAGGACGACATTTATGTATAAAGTTCACTTGGTATTTCAGCTGCATTTCTTTTTTCCCTCAAGGAGTTTGAAGGCATTTATAGACGTTCTGATTAGTGCTTGTGAGATCTCAGTGGGGTGGCAAGTTCTATTAGCTCGGTTTTACAGTTGGGAATAGAAAATCTCAGAGGAGCCAAGTGGTTTGGCCAAAGCCAGATGGTGTGCCACTGGTGATGCTTTGGGAAGAAAACAGGTCCTCCCAGCACCTCTCCCAGCAACAGTTCTGCGTTGAATGGGCTCGTAGGATGCTTTTAGAAAATGTTAGATAATGTCGAGGTCATTGTGGGAAATCTCATCTGTAATGTCAGCTCTCTCAGAAGTGTCCCCTGGGTAGGAAGTGCAGATACAGAGCTATCACACCCATTGATCCCAAGCACAGACCTCCCCCAACCCCGCCCATGTTCCTGCATTGCTCCCACCTTCTGAAAGTGGAGTCCAGAAAGCAGAGCTGGGGCACTCTGAGCAAATCATGCCAGGAAGAGCAGACATGACAACCCAGAGAGCCATTTCCCCAAGTCTCTCTCTTCTTGGGAACCCTCAGAGACTTGCAGAGCTGAGATGTGACAGCTCCCTCTGTGCCCGCGGTCCACACAGCGAGTGGGAAAGGAAAAACCAGAAGAAAGGCGTGGGACTGCTGTGTGGGCAGATGGCATAGCAGGGACAGATGCCAGGGATGGAAAGACACCCCTAGACTCCTCGTTGGTTGCCATGGCCTCTTTGTGGGAAGGACCTCCAAGCTGCAGAGACCAGCAGGACAGGCAACAGGACAAAGTGCCAGGCTGCAGCTGAGGCTGCTGTTCTCAGTGGCCTGGTCCCCCTGGCCTCAGGTCTCCAAGCCAATGTAGTTACAGCCCTTCAGAGGACATTACTCGGCTTACCCCAGAATAGCACCTGAAGAGTTGCGGGGACATGGTGGCCAAGGAGGCGTCTCTGGGTGGTGCAGACAGTTAATGTGCTCAGCTTCTAGCTGAAAGATTGGAGGCTCAAGTCCACCCAGAGAAGTCTCAGAAGAAAAGCCTGGTGATCTACTTTCAAAATGTACATTGAAAACCTGTGAAGCCCTGTCTCCCTCGGACACACATGGTTGACATGAATCAGGATTGAGTCAACAGCAACTGTTTTTTGGTTTGTTTGTTTTTAGTTTGGAGTGGCCAGAGAAAGACATTTAAATGGTGTCATCATGAGGCCCATCCATTGTGAGCCTGAGCATGCCAAAAAGCCACACCCCACACACCCAACCTTTCCTCCAGATACAGCCATACCGACCACACCTTGAGCCTTCCCGCCTAAACAGATGCTTACATGTCAGGCCATCTGCCAAGAGCCCCCACCCCACATTCTATACGTCTCACTTCTGGCAAATGGCGTTCAAACTATAATGCCACAGGGAGACCTTCCTTCCGCAAGCCACGTTAGGGTCACACCTCTGCTTCCCACATTCCCAGCACTCCTACCTTTTCTATGATCACAGTTGACAATTTATACCAGGCTACTGTGCTGACTTGTTTAGGCCTTGAGCATCTCCACTACCCACGCAAAAGAGGTTGGGCCTCCTCCCATTCACAGCTGCCCTCCTGGGTTGACATAGCATCTACTTCAGTCAGGGTCTTGCAGGAGAAACAGAACCAGGGGGCAATGACAGAGAGAGATGATAGGTAAGTAGTAGATCGATAGATACAAACACATGCATACATATACATAAAACACATATAAACATACTTATGCATATGTATGCATACATATAAATAAACATACATGTGCATACAGAATACACATGTACATATATCTTATATAATATGCACACTTGTATACACACACACACACAAGAGGTCTGACAAGTCTGTGAACTCATCCTAGAAAAAGTGCTCCATACCTCATTGCTGAATACCACTACAGTCACCTTTGAAGTCCTCCCCTTGGGAAGCTATGCACTGATGCCAGTACCTAGTCCACCCTTCGAAGCAATTTTGGAACTCTTTTTCTGGAATGGTCTTCAAAGCTGTCTTCCTATTACCCTTGATGTCTTGAATGTCGTCAAAATGTCTTCCTTTCAATATTTCTTTTATCTTAGGGTAAACAAAAAAGTCATCAGGGGGCCAGATCAGGTGAGTAGGGAGGGTGTTCCAATATAGTTATTTGTTTACTGGCTAAAAACTTCCTCACAGACAGTGCCATGTGAGGTCATGCATTATCATGATGCAAGAGCCATGAGTTGTTGGCAAAAAGCTCAGGTCATTTCCATCTAACTTTTCCACACCGCCCTTTCAGCCCTTCCAAATAGTAAACTTGGTTAGCTTTTGTCTAGTTGGTATGAATTCACAATGAACAGTCCCTTTAATATCAAAAATGTTTGGCAACATTGTTTTGCCTCTTGATTTGGACCAACAAAACTTCTTTGGTCAGAGAGAATTGACTGACTTCTGTTGTGCACTTTGGTTTGTTTTAGCATCATGTTGGTACACTCATGTTTCATCATCAGTGATAATACACCCCCAAACATCATCTTGCCTCTCCAAAAAGTCTTGGCAAACTTTGACTCTCCTCTGCTTTTGTTCATCAGTGAGCTCTTTCAGGACCATTTTTGGACACACTTTGCTTGCATCAAAATTTTCAGTTAAGACTTTCCTCTTTCTCTATTGATGTTTACTCAGTCTGCTATGGTTCTCTCACAGTCTGCCAGTGATTTTGACACACAATTTGATGAATTTTTGGAATGCTTTTGTCAGTTCTGCTAGTTACTGGGTGCTCTGACCTCTCTTCATCAGTGACACTTTCTCTCCCCTCAGAAAAATGTTTAATCCATTTGTATGCTACTATTTTCTTCAAGACATTATCCCCACAAACTTGGACTAACATGTCCCTGATTTCACTTCCACTCTTGCCAAATTTAACAAGAAATTTATTTAACATTGCACTAGAAGTTCTGGCCAGAGCAATCAGACAAGACAAAGAAATAAAGGGCATCCACTTCAGCAAATAAGTAAAAATCTCCTTATTTGCAGATGATATGATTGTATGTGCATAGGATCCTAAAGAATACATAAACAAACTATTTGAACTAGTAAAAGAGTTTAGCAAAGTATCAAGATACAAGATAAACATAAGTAAAATCAGTAGTATTCCTTTATACTAACAAAGAGATCATCAAAGAAATCACTAAATCAATACCATTTACTATAGGCTTCAAGAAGACAGAATACCTAGGAATAAATCTAACTACAAAAAAAGGAAACTTATAGAAAGAGAACTACAAGACTTTACTGCAAGAAACCAAGAGAAATGTACATAAGCAGAGAAATTACCCTGATCATGGATAAGAAGACGTAACATTGTGGAAATTCTGTTTTACCCAAAGCTGTCTGCATATACAAGGCAATCCCAACACAAATTCCAGTGACATTTTTTTAACGAGATGGGGAAAAAAATCACCAACTTTGTTTGGAAAGGGAAAAAACCCCAGATAAGCAAAGCACTATTGAAAAAGAGGAATACAGTGAGAGGCCTCATACTACCTGGCCTTAGGACCTACTGCACTGCCACAGTAGTTAAAACATCCTGGTACTGGTACAAAAAGAGACAGGTAGACCAATGGAACAGAACTGAGACTCTAGGGATGCCACCATCCTCTTATGAACAGCTGATATTTAACAAAGGCCCTAAGATTGAAACTGGTGTAAAAACAGTCTCTTTAAAAAACGGTGCTGGCAAAATTGGATATCCATCTGCAAAAAACTGAAACAAGATCCATATCTCACACCTTACTCAAAAACTAACTCAGATTAGATCAAAGACCTAAATATCAAACCTAAAACAATAACGATCATGCAAGAAAAAAATTGGGTCAACAATGGAAGCTTTAATGTGCAGCTTAGACAGACTTCCAAATCTGACAAAGCATGATCAACAGAATTAGAAGATAGATAAATGAGAACTACTAAGAATCGAATACTTTTGCTCATCCAAAGACTTTATCAAAGAATTAAAAGACCACCTACACAGTGGGAAAAAACATTTGGCAGCTACATGTCAGACCAACGTATGATCTCCATAATCTACAAGGTACTGCAAAATATCAGCAAGGAAAAGGTAAATAACCCAATTAAGCGAAGGACAAAGGAGATGGACAGACACGTCACCAAAGACAACATCCAGACAGCCAAAAGACACACAAGGAAATCTGCAAGATCATTAGCTATTAAAGAAATTGAAATCAAAACTACAATGAGATACCATCTCACCCCAACAAGGTTGGCCATGATCCAAAAGTTACAAAACAACAAATGCTAGAGAAGCTGTGGAGAGATTGGAACTCTCCTACACTGCTAATGAGTGTGCAAAATGGTACAACCTTTTTGGAAAGCAGTCTGGCGCTTCCTTAAATAGCTGGAAATAGATATATCATTTGCTCCAGTAATCCCACTGCTCAGAATATATCCTACAGAATCAAGGGCAGGCACATAAACAGATACGTGCACACCAATGTTTATTGCAGCACAGTCCACAACAGCTAAATGATGGAATCAACCCAGACCCCTAACAACAGATAAATGGATAAACAATCTATAGTATGTATGCTCAATGGAACACTATGCAATGATAAAGAACAATGATGTCCTAACCTGGCTTCAACTGGAAGACATTATGCTGAGTGAAATCAGTCAGTGGCACAGGACAAATATTGTATGATACCCCTAGTATAAGGACCTAAAAACAGACTCATGTACAGAAGAAAAGACTTTTTGATGGCTTCAAAGGAGAGGAGAGAGGGAGAGGACTGGTCATAGATTAGATGATAAAAATGTGGTTTGCTGAAAGCAGTGACAGCACACAGTAGAAAGTAGATCAACTTAACTGGACTTCAATATAAACTGAAAACTCTTCCAATCTTAATACTGCAAGGAGAGAGTAGCAGGCATGGGGGTCTGGGGACTATGCTCTCAGGGGACACCAAGGCCAATTGGCATAATTAGCCTATTGCTAAGAGAGTCTTCTGCACCCCATATTGGTGAGTGACATCTGGAGTCTTAAAAGGCAGCAAGCTACCATCTGAGGTACACCAAATAATCCCAACTCGTCCAGAACAGACAATCATCAAGAACAACAAAGACACAAAGGGAAAAGAGCCCAGGAGACAGAAGGACCCATGTAAACAGGTGACTGTATCAACATGTGGCCAGAAGAACCAGATGGTGCCTAGCTACCACCTGAAACAGCCGTGATAGGGCACACAATATTGAGTCCCAGGGGCAACACAAGGAAAAGAGGGGTGCACCTCAAGAACTCCATTAAAAGACCACAATTGAAGGTCCAGCGGTCTGTCAGTTGCCCTGGAAGCATGGTCCCTAGACCTGCTGTTGCCCCTGACCAGAAAACATTACTGAGGTCAACTCTTTGGACAAGAATGGACTGGACCCCACAGTGTGTGTACTCTATGGTTCTTCACATCTATAGGATGCTGTCCTACTGGCCTCTTACTGGAGGGGAGAGGAGAGGGTGGAGAGGAGGGGATAAGAGATTGTTAAGAGGATACGACATATACAGAACAAAAAGGAAAAGTGTGCTGTCACCAGGCAAGGAGAGCAGAAGGAGCTACAGACAGCCAGGCGTACAAATTTAATTTGGATTGTATATTTTCACTTAATCACAATTTTTAAAAAAAGAAATTTAATGGTTGTTCATTGCTCTAATTCAAGCTACAATGTTCTTGTGATGACACACAAAAGTGTGCAACAACAGTAATGAACTCCACTCAGCAAGACACTGCCACACATTGACATGAACACAGATGTCAGACACTGATATACAAAGGTTGTGAAACCTTACTAAGTTGTTTGTACAAAGCTGCCAAGGTAATTGTCAGACCTCGTATATATAATACACATTCACATACTCATATACGTTCATATATACACATATGTGGCATAATGGCTAAGTTCTAGGTCTCCTAACCAGAAAGTCAGCAGTTCAAATCCAGCAAGTGCTCTGTGGAAGCTCTATGGAGCAGTTCTAGGGTTGCTATGAGTCAGAATCAACTCACTGGCAGTGGATCTTTTTTTTGTTCTTTGGTTATGCACACATGGAGCCCTCCTGGCCCATGGTTAAGAGTTACACTGCTAACATAAATACTGGTAGTCTGACTCTACCAACCACTCTTTGGAAACCCTATGAGGCAGTTCTACTCCGTTCTGTAGGGTTGCTGAGCCAGAATAGACTCATGGCACCAAGTTTGCTTTTTTTGAACATATACATATACGTATGTGTATGTCTTTACACACACACATAAACATATGTTTATTGTTGTTGGGAGCCATTGAGCCTATGGACTCAAGATGACACTGTGTGTCAGAGCACAGGTGCCCCATAGGCTGTTCTTGTCTGTAATCTTCATGGGAACAGATCATCAGTCTTTTCTCTCAGAGCGGCTGGGTAGGTTTGAACTGCCAACATTTTGGTTAGCAGCCAAGCTAACATTTAACATTGCTCCACCAGGGCTCTCTCTCTAAATTTGTGTGTGTGTGTGCATATGTGTGTGCCTCTATGTGTGTATGTGTGTGTGTGTATGTGTGTGCGTGTGTGTGTCATTTTAAGGAACTGGCTTTTGTATGCGGGGTTAGAGCTTCTCTGGTCAGGAGCTAAGGCTGCAGTCTACAGGAAGAAGCTCTTCTTTCTTAATGTAACCTCAGTTTTGCTCTTAAGATCTTTCAACTGATCAGATGAGCACCACCCAAATCATCAAAGATGATCTCCTTTATTTAAAATTAACTGACTATAGGTGTTAGAACCACATCTACAAAATAGGTTCAGGTCAACACTTAGATTAGTGTTCCATTGAAAAACCGGGTTCTATAGCCCGGTCCAAATGACACATAAAACCAGTCATCAGAGTGTCTTACACATATGAGGGGGGTCAATCGCCAACTAGTAAAATTTAATAAACCAACAAAATAAATAGCTCATCAGTTTGTTCCAAAGAAATAGCCGCACAAATAGGAAATGATTTGGCAGACAGACTAGAGTGGGGAGGAAATGGACTTGATGGTGCCCATACATGAAAATATTCTACATATGTTGAGTGGAGACATCAGGCAGTCCTTTGCATCCTTCTGTTTGTGGCCTGGATTTTCCATTTCTTGACCTCAGTCTTCTGACTCTCAGATTGCCCCTTTTTCCACCACACCATATCCCACCCACACCTGCCACCCAAGAAGAGCAGAGAGGGGAAAGAATAGGTAGACACTCAGCCTGTGGTCACTCCCTGACTTCTTCCCTCTTAGCATTGCCCTTTGAAATCCCTGTAAAGTCTCTTTAGGAAGAATCCCTTCTGGGCTGGGAAATAGTGGCTTCATTTATATTTTTCAATACTCAAATTTCTTTTTCATGGTCAACTTTTTCCATGGAATTTTGTAGGTTTTTCTCAAGAGGAATCAATTAGGTTTATTGAATTTTAGCCATGCCTTAAAATACACACGAGGTTCAAATGAGTATAGTCTTCATGACTGTGTGTTATAAAATTAAAATTGGTTCTTCAATTATGAACAAAGACTCCATCAACATGAGTATCTTTGTTTTATGTCTTTTTTTTTTTCCAAACTGAATTACACATTTCCCACTGGGAACTTCATGAAAATATCAAGAAAAGCAAGGGTGTTAACTATTCTTTACAGCTCTGCAGTTGCTTCTTCAAATGTCCAGGGGCCTTTTTCAAAACCAAAGAAATTCTCCAAGGATGAAATTTCCCAGAGATTCGTCATTTCTGGTTATCACAACCAATCTTCATGGTGGTAAAAAATAATTCCAGGAGAAGCTCAGCAATAACTAAAAGGAGTTTTAAGAAATAAAAAGAAGGAGAGGAAGAGAAAGACAAAGAAGAAGGGAAGTTGCAGAAGGTGGAGAGGAAAGAAAGGACAGACACGGAGATCAGAAATGAAATGGACTGTCTTGGAGCTCCTTCAGCCCGGTGCACAGGGTTGCTGGCCTGGAGCTTAAAGATGTCAGTAAGTGGAGCATTAGCTGGTACCATTTGTCACAGAACTCCTCCTAATTACGTAAAGTGTCTTGAAACTTTGAAACCAGTGGGAGCAGGGGACCAAATTTGAAATCAATATTCTCATATCTTTTTCAGTTTCCTTACTGAACTTGAGAAACCTTACAAAAGTCCACAAGCCTACGTCTCTATGTATAGTACATTGCCTGATTTATTCCACGTGATCAGTTTATGAAATTTTAAGATTTAGTTCATTTAGATAATAGTGACATACTTGTAACTCACATCTAGCTCAAGTGTTTTTAATTTCTATGACAAATAGCACATCACACTTTGCCAGCTACCCAGAGGCAGACACAAATCTGAGAACAGAAGCAGCCATCAGCATGACAGCAGAGAACACATGGACGTCTTCTGTTTTCTTGACTTTGCATATTCTAGTGTCAAGTGGATACAGAGTTGTGGTTTTCACAGAGGAAGCCAATGAGAGAAAAGACAAAAGGAAACCCAGGACTCGGCGAACACATTTTTAGCAAGAGGGAACTTAATCTCACCCTCTGCGTTTGCTGAGCTACCAACAAGAGCAATTTACGCTTCTTGCAAAATTCAGTTTATCACCTTCACAGATTCTGGAAATGGAAGGTCTGCCCAGATTGAGACAAAATCCTCTCCGCACTTTACACGACAGTCTATTTTCATATAATCTGTGAGTTTCCAAACATGGAAAGGTTTCCAACACTTGGAGCAGAAAATGAGGAGACTCTAAGGTGCACAACAAAGCAGGTTCTGCTGACCAAGGTGCACCATCCTGGCACAAGAAGAAGATGGTTATCAGAGTCATCCTGTCCTCTGCCTTCAACTCATCTACACTTTACCAACTTGATTTTGTATTTTTCATGTTGTCATGGGTCGCCTAGAGTCTCCTCTCCTTAGATTGCCTTCCAATCTGCTACAGTAAATCTAATCTTCCGAACATATGTCTCACCATGTTGGTTTCTACTTAAAATCCTCCAGCTGAGCCCTGGTGATAAGACGGTTAAACACTCAGCTGCTAATTGAAAGGTGGTTAGCTTGAATCCGACCAGCAGTTTCATCAGAGAAAGACCTGGTGATCCGCCTCCGTACAGATTTTAACCAAGAAAACCAAAGGGGGCAGTTCTGCTCTGTCACACGGGGTGGCCAGGAGTTGGAGTCAACTCAATAGCACCAACAACAACATAACTGCCCAAACAAAAATCTAATTCTTGATTCTCACGCTGAAGGCTCTGTGAATTTGGGGTTTTGGAGGCCTTTCCAGCCTCATCTGTTACCCCTTCCTCACCTACTTTCTTTGCTCTAGCCACAACCACACATGGTCCCCTTACCCACCGTTTAAACTGCTCTGCCCCCTAACCAAACAACACTTACAGAGCCCTTACAGTTTTTCAGGCACTGTGTTGGACACCAGATACAGATATGGCCCACAGGAGCTCGCAGTTAGGGAAATTAAAAGCCATGTTGTGGAGTACTGAACTCAGCTCCAAGTGCCTTGACTGTGAGACAGCAGTCTGGTCACTATTTGCCTGCCCTGCTTGCCAAGAGGCAGCTGTATTGTGCTTGCAGAGAAAAGTTTAAAAATTGCAAGCACAAAATTTCTGCTTCTGATCATGATATAGACACAGGGACTATATTTATACTCCTGGACTAAAAAAATTTTTTAAAAGACAAAACAACAGCTTTCAGACATGAGACAACAGGCAGCCCAAGACAGTGATAGTTGGCAGAAGGGAAATAAATAGACAAACCCTATAATCACCCAGTTTCCAGAACACATTGCAGGTAGGGGCAATCCAAAGAGAACCTGGTGTTCTCTATTAAATGAGAAGGCACTGGTGAGATTTAAGAGGGCCAAGAGAGCAGAAATTTGCAGAGCAGAGTACTGGAAAGTAGAGAACCACAGGAAAAAATTGGGTTTCCTGGAGACGGAGCTCCAGATATCTACAGAGAGTTCTCCTGGAGACATCAACTGGGTGAGTTCTTGTAGCACATGCATGTGAGGAAACTCCTTGGTACTAGGAGAGACCACCAGAAAGGAACAGGCTCAACAATTCTTGAAGCTCACATAGGTCAGGTAGAGTTTGTGTTCCCATCACTCAAAGTGGACAAGTTTGCAATGAGGCATTAGGTAGAATTTTCAGAAGTACACAGACTCAACAGTAAGGCTGGTGGCAGTATGGCTGAGCACTAGTATGCTAATGAAAAAGGTCCATGGGTGGAAAGAACTGAGGGTTCTTCCCGTAAGGACTTCCTTACAGGAAGATCTCTTCCTGCAAGGACTACAGCCTTGGAAACCCTGTAGGGCAGTTCTACTCTGCCTGTGAGATCACTACGATCTGGTGACTTGATGGCACACAGTAAATCAACATCAAATGTTATTTCTGTCTAAACAAAAAATCTTAAAAGAAAGCCTCAAAAAAGAAAATAATAGGTTCTAAGAACAAAACTCAGGAATACGTAAATAAATATAAAAATATTCAGCACTCAACATGACAAATTGTAAATTCTAAAGTTCAAAAAAAAGTGATCAAGAATGCAAAATAATAAGAAAATATGATCCATAACTAAGAAAAAACACACATCAGCAGAAACAGAAATGACACAGGTAGAAGAATTAGTAGGGAAAGATGCTGAAGCAGTTATAGCAATCTTCAGTTTGTTCAGAGTTGAAGAGAATGTCTAAGAGAGATGTGAATATAAGATATGAATTAAACCAATAGAGATTTAAAAACAAGTATCTTGAATTAAGACCAGGTTATATACTATAAAACATAAGTTTAGCACACTTCAAGATGTAAGAGCAAAAACTGTCAAAATAAAGCAGACAGAGTAAAAAGACGGGGAGAAAAGTTGAACAGCGCATTAATGATTACTGGGACAAATTCAAACAGCCTAATATATATGTAACTAGAAATCAAGAAGGAAAGACAGATGGAGACAAAAACATTTGAATAAATGATAATTACTTCCAATTTGATGAAAACTGTAAATCCATGGATGCAAATTACGGCTAACATTGCTAAGAACAGAAACCCCAGAACACTTAATTGTGCTGATGGCAAACCTTGACTTAGACCAAGAGGCAATCATTTCAACAAAACAAGGGGATACGGTGTGGTTTAAAGTCAAGAAAGTGCACATCAGGGTTGCCACCTTTCACCACACTTATTTGATCTATATTCTGAGAAAGTAAAGAATTACATGTAAAAGAATACAGCATCAGGATTAGAATAAGACTCATAAACAACCTGTTATATACAGATGACCCAACCTCACTTGCTGAAAATGAGGAGGACTTGAAGCACTTACTGAAGAAGATGAAAGGCTAGAAGCTGCAGTATGGACTGCACATCCAACATGAAGAAACCAAAAATCCTACACGCAACACTGTGATAAACAGAGAAGATATTGGAGTCATCAAGAGTTTCATTTTATTTGGATTCACAATCAACACCCATGGAAACAGCAATAGATAAATCAGAAGACCCATTGTGCTGGGCAAATCTGATGCAAAGGATCTCTTTAAAGTGTTAAAAACTAAAAATGACACTTTGAGGACTAGGGTGTGCCTGACACAAGCCATGATGTTTTCAATTGCCTAGTATTCTTGTGAAAGCTGGATAACGAATAAGAAAGGTTGAAGAAGAATTGATGCCTCTGAATTTCTGTATTGGCAAAGGATACAAAATAGATCATGGACTGCCAAAAGAACAAACAACTCTGTCTTGGAAGAAATATATCCAGGACGCTCGTTAGAAACAAGGATGATAAGATTTCATCTCACATACTTTGGATACGTTATCAGGAAAGATCAGTCCCCGGAGAGGGACACATCACACTTGGTAAAGTAGAAGGTCAGTGCAAAGAGGAATACCCTCACTGAGATGCATTGACAACAGTAGCTGCAACAATAGCCTCAAACAGAATAAGGATTATGGGATAGCACAGGGCCAGGCAGTGTTTTTTTTCTATTGTATGATGAGTCATTATGAGTTGGAACTGACTCAACGGCACCTAACAACAACAACATGGACACTCAATCAGCCTAAGCACAAGAAACATGAAGGAAAGTATATTAAGGCAAACTGTAATAAAATTTCCCAAAACCAGTGATAAAGAGAAAATTTTCAAATCAGCCAGAAGAAAGAAAGAGACACATTATGTATGAAGTGACAAAACGATAGCCAACTTCTGATCAGAAGCATTGTATGTCAAAAGACAGTGGAATGACATCTTTAAAGTACTGGGGAGGAAAAAAAGTAACTGTCAAGCTAAAGCTACTTATCTGGCAGAAATATCTTTCAAAATGTGAGGGTAAAAATGATGACTTTCAGACATATGAAAGCTGAAGAAATTCATCACTATCAGACCTTCACTGCAAGAAATAATAAATAAGTTCTTAGACAAATAATAAAATTATACCAGATAAATACTTGAATCCACCTAGAAGAATGGTAGATATGCTGGTAAATATAAAACATTTTCTCTTGTTTTTGAGATATCCTTAAAAGGTAATTGACTATTTCAAACAAACAACAGAATTTCGTGTGTGTTATTTAGAACTTACAGAGAGATAGAAGATATGGCACCAGTGGCACAAAGGCCAGAAAGGAGGACATGAAAGTACAACACTGTCCGAGAGTTATACAGTACTGTATGGGAAGTGATATACTATTGCTTGAAAGTAGGCTGTGATAAGATAAATATGTATATTATAAACCCTACAGTAACCTCTACTAAAAATACAAGGTGTAGTGAATAAATCAAGAGAGGATATCAACTAAAGCCTAAAAATTACTCATTTTATACAAAGGAAGTCAGAAGAAAGAGAGCAAAGAACAAATGGGACAAACAGAAGACTAACAGCAAGATGGACTATTTAAATCCAATTGTACCAATAATTCTTATAAATGTAAATGGTGTAAACACCTCAAATAAAAGGCAGAGATTATCAGACTACTTTTGAAAAAGCAAGAACTATATGCCAAGTGCCAAGTGCTATATGCTGTCTCAAATAAACCCGTTTTATTCAATAGAAGTAAATTAAGAGTATAAGGGACAGAAAAAGGATACAATATGCTGTCAGTAATCAGAAGAAACCTGGAGTTATATCTATATCAGAGATTTCAGAACAGAGAATATAAATAAAAACATAGAAGACCATTTCAAATAATAAAGGTCTCAATTCATCAAGAAGACAACAATCCTAAGTGTTCATGCCTCTAAAAGCAGGACTTCAAGGTACCTGAAACAAAAACTGATAGGACTGAAACTACACAAGAGAAAAAGCCAGTAAAAAACAATTGCATTTCTATGTACTAACAATGAACAATCAGAAAGTGAAATTTAGCAAACAAAATAATTTAACTTGAGTGAAAAAATACATAATACGTGGAGTTAAATTTGACAAAAGATGTGTAAACAACTCAAAAAGCTGCAAAACAGTGCTTAGGGAAATGAAGACCCCCCACACACGGAGAGACGAAATGTGTTCATGAAGTAGAAAACCCCGGATCACTAAGGTGTTAATTATTCTCCAAACTCATGTACAGATTCAGTGGAATTCAAAGTAAAATTTCAGCAGGGTTGTTTTGTTTCGGTAGAAATTAAGAAAAGATTGAAAAATTTACATGAAAATGCAAGACACCCACAACAGCTCTCCACTCATCAGTCCGAAAACCACTCTGAAAAAGAAGAACAAAAGTGGAGGATGTAAACTCCTTGATTTCAAGATTTATTGCGAATCTACAGAAATCAAGACAGTATAGATTTTGTCTAAACACAGACATAGATCAGTGCAGTAGAATAAAGAGGCCAGTAATAAACCCACACGTACATGATCAATATATTTTCAACAAAAGTTCCAAGGTATGTCAGGAAGAACAGAGTAATCTTTTCAATATATGGTGCTGGAAAAACTGTATGACCATATGCTAAATAAATAAATAAACTTTGACACTCCGTATCATTTAAAATATTAGTTCAAAATGCATCACAGCTGTAAATGTAAGGCAAAAAACTATAAAACTTCTAAAAGAAAATATAAGAGAAAATCTTAGTGCTCTTGTCCTTGGCAAACATTGCTTAAATACCATAAGAGTGTAAAATATAAAAGAAAAAAATCAATAAATTGGACTATATCCAAATAAAACCCTTTTTCTTTTCAAAAGAGTGTTACAGAAATTAAAAGCCAAGCTACAAACCACGAGAAAATATCTAGACACTGCATGTCTAAAAATAGACTTGTATCTAGAATATGTAAAGAAATCAATGATAATAGTAAGACAATCTAGTAAAAAGTGAGCAAAAAGTCTGGTTATACGCTTTACCAAAGAAAATATACACACGGAAAATAAATGCATGCAAAGATATTCAACATCATTACTTATTAGGGAAATACAAATTAAAACCATAATGAGATACTACTACATAGCTACTATTGTTGTTGGTGTTAGGTTCTGTCAAGTCAGTTCCAACTCATAGTGACCCTATACACAGCAGAACCAAACACTGTCTGGTCTTGTACCAGGTCCACAATGATTTTTATGCTTAAGCGCATTGTTGCAGCCACTGTTGTCAATCCATCTCATAGAGGATCTTCCTGTTTTTTGCTGAGCCTCCACTCTATCAAGCATGAGGTTCTTCTCCAGGGACTGGTCCCTCCTGACAACATGTCCAAAGTGTGTAAGATCCGGTTTTGCCATCTTTGCTTCCAGGGTGCACCCTGGATGTATTTCTTCCAAAGCAGATCTGTTTGTCTTTTGGCAGTCCGTGGTACTTTCAGTATTCTTCTCCAACACCACAATTCAAAGGCATCAATTCCTCTAGAATGGAAAAATTAAAAAGGCTGATAACATCATGTGTTGGTAAAACTGTGGAGCACCTGGAACTCTTAAATACAATTCATGTGATTATAAAATGAAGAAGCCCCTTTGGAAAACAGCTTGGCAATTTCTTTAACAGTCAAACACGTTGTCAGGAGGTCATATGTAATCAGGAACTGATGGTGATGAAGGAAGAAGTCTAAACTGCACTGAAAGTAGATTTCAAGTGGTGACTTTAGAAGACAAAATAAAGTATTAGAATGACATGTGCAAAGAACTGGAGATACAAAACCTAAGGCAAGAACAGATTTGGCATTCTCAAGATGAAAGAACTGAAGTAAAAATTAAAGCCTCAGATTGCAATAGTGAAAGAGTCTATGGAGAAAATATCAAGAGATGTGGGAAGCATCAAAAGAAGATGGAAGCAATATACAGAGTCGTTATACTGAAAAGAATTATTCAGCATTGAACCATTTTAAGAGGTGGCATACGATCAGGAACGAATGATACTAAAGAAGGAGCCCAAGCTGCACTAAAGGCGTTGGTGAAAAACAAGGCTCTGGGAATTGAGAGAATTATCAACTGTGATGTTTCAACAAATGGATGCGGCGCTGGAAGTGTTCACGCATTTATTGCAAGAATTTGGAAGACAGCTACCCAATCAACCAATTGGGAGGAGATCCATATTTATGACTATTCCCCAAAAAGGTGATGCAACAAAACATGGAAATTACCAAACAATATCATTAATACTGCATGCTAACAAAATTTTGCTGAAGATCGTTTGAAAGTGGCTGCAGCAGTACACCAACAGGGAACTGCCAGAAATTCAAGTTGGATTTAAAACAGGACATGGGGTCAAGAATATCACTGCTGATGTCAGATGGAATTCAGGCTAAAAGCAGAAAGGACCAGGAAGGTATCTACCTGTGTTTTGCTGACTATTCTAATGCACTTGACTGTGTGGATCATAACAGATTATACATAGTATTGAGGAGAATGGGAGTTCTGGAACTCTCAGTTGTGTTCATGAGGACATGGATCAAGAGGCGGTCAAACATGGTGGTGGTGGTAGGTGCTGTCGAGTCTGATCCAATTCATAGTGATGCTATGCACAACACTGTCTAGTCCGGCACCATGCCCACAATAGTTTTTATGCATAAGCCCACTGTTGCAGCCACTGTGTCAACTCACTTGTTGCAGGTCTTCCTCTTTTTGGCTGATCCTCTATTAAGCATGAGGTCCTTCTCCAGGGACTGATCCCTCCTGACAACATGTCCAAGGTATGTAACATGCAGTCTCATCCTCTGCTTCAAAGGGGCACCCCGATTGTACTTCTAGAACAGATCTCTTTGTTCTTCTGGCAGTCCATGGTATATTCGATATTGTTCCTCAACATCACAATTCAAAGACATCCGTTCTTCTACAGTCTTCTTTTTTCACTGTCCAGCTTTCACATGCATATTATGTATTTGAAAACATCCTGGCTTGGGTCAGGTGCACCCTAGTCTTCCTACAGACTAGCTCCTTGTGTTGTATGCCCAGCATACAGATTGAAAAAGTATAGTGAAAGGATACAACTCTGATGCACACCTTTCCTTTCCTTTTCAACAATTTAAAGAGGTCCTTTGCAGCACATTTTCCTGATGCAATGTATCCTTTGATTTCTTGACTGCTGCTTCCATGGGCATTGATTGTGAAATCAAGTTAAATGAAATGCTCGACAACCTTGATCCAATCTTCATTTATCATGGTGTTGCTTACTGGTCCATATGTGAGGTTGTTTTTATTTTCCACCCCTTGATGTTGAAGTGCAATCCAGACTGGAGGCTGTGGTCTTTGATCTTCATCAGTTTTTCAGATCCTCTTCACTTCCAGCAAACAAGATTGTGTCCTCTGCATAACACAGGTTGTTAATAAGTCTTCCTCCAATCCTAATGCCTCATTCTTCTTCACATAGACTAGCTTCCTGGATTTTCTGCCTGGCCTACAGATTGAAAAGTATGGTGAAGGGATACAACTCTGATGCAGACTTTTCCTGACTTTAAATCATGCAGTGTCTCCTTGTTCTGTTCACAAGACTACCTCTTGATCCATGTACAGATTCCTTAAAAGTACAATTAAGTGTTCTGGAATTCCCATTCTTCGCAATGTTATCCATATTTTCTTATGATTCACAGAGTCAAACCCCTTTGCACATTCAATGAAATGTAGGTAAACATCTTTCTGGTATTCTGTGCGATTGGTGATGATATCCATGGTTCCATATCCTCTTCTGAATCTGACTTGAATTTCTGGCAGGTCCCTGTCACTGTACTGTTGCAGTCACTTTTGAATGATCTTGAGCAAAATTTTACTTGTGTGTAATTTCCATGTTCAGTTGGATCATCTCTCTCAGGAACAGGCATAAGTATGGATCTCTTCCAGCTGGTTGGCCAGGTGACTATCCTCCAGATATCTTCTCATAGATGAGTTAGCACTTCCAGCACTGTATCCGTTTGTTGAAACATTTCGACTGATATACCATCACTTCCTGGAGACTTGTTTTTCATCAGTGTCTTCAGTGCAGCATTGACTTCTTCCTTTAGTACCATTGGTTCCTGATAGTACGCTACCTTTTCAAATAGCTGAACATCTATCAGTTCTTTCTGGTGTAATGATTCTGTATTCCTCCAATCTTCTTTTGATGCTGCCTGAGTCATTTAATATTTTCCCTGTAGAATCCTTCACTATTGCAACTTGAGGCTTGAATTTTTTTCAGTTCTTTCAGCTTGAGAAATGTAGAAGATGTTCTTCCCTTTTGGTTTTCTATTCCCAGATCTTTGCACATCTCATTATAACACTTTATTTTGTCTTCTTGAGATGCCCTTTGAAATCTCCTGTTCAATTCTTTTACTTCATCATTTCTTCCTTTTGCTTTACCTACTCAACATCCAAGAGCAAATTTCAGAGTCTCTTCTGACATCCAATTTGATCTTTTCTTTCTTTCCTGTCTTTTTAATGCTTTCTTCATGGATAATGTCTTTGCTTTCATTCCACAATTCACGTGATCTTTGGTCATTAGTTGGATTATATCCCTGTTATGTATTATATGCCCACTAAATCTGTTCTTCAGATGCTCTCTAAAGTCAGGAGGGATATACTTCAAGGTCATACTTTGGCGCTCATGGACTTGTTTGAATTTTCTTCAGTTTCATTTTGAACTTGCGTATTAGCAGTTGATGGTCTGTACCACAGTCAGCACCTGGTCTTATTCTGACTGTTGATATGGCACTTTTCCATCATCTTTTTCCACAGACGTAGTCAATTTGAGTCTTGTGTATTTCAGCTGGTGAGGTCCATGTGTGCAGTCATCATCCATGTTGGTGAAAAAAAGGTATTTGCAGTAAAGAAGTTGTTGGTCTTGCAAAATTCTATCACATAACCTCTGGCATCATTTCTGTCACTAAGGCTGTATTTTCCAACCGCCGGTCCTTCTTCTTGGTTTCCAACTTTTGCATTCCAATCACCAGTAATTATCAAGGCATATTGAGTGTGTGTTTGATCAATTCCAGACTGAAAAATCTGGTAAAAATCTTCAGTTTCTTTATCTCCAGGCCTCTCTTTTGTGGCTTCTCTGGGTAGATTCAAATGCCAGCACTTTGATTAGTAGCTGAGCACTTGACTCCTACACCACCCATGGCCTCAAACACCTAGAAAAAAGCCCCTTGCCAGTGGGTCAATTCCCGCTCATAGTGACTCTATAGGACAAAGTAGAACTGTCCCACAGAGTTTCCAAGGACAGCATAGTGGATTCGAACTGCTGACCTTTCAGTTAGCAGCCATAGCACTTAACCATGACACCTCCAGAATGTTGTCAAACAGCCAGCCACTCATTTTTCAGCTCAGCCAACTCACACTAATTTGAAGAAACTCAAAATTAAGCTCTTCCAGGGCATCTTCCTTGGACCCTGAGGCTGAGTCCAAGAGGCCAGCCTGCCCTCTAACCATCACTCTCCACTGGCCTGGTCTAGGCCTCTTCACCTGTGGGTTAGGTAGTCTTGGAGCCTCAGTCCACTGCACAGCACCACAGCAGTAGGAATAGGTTTCACACAATGGTGGGAACATGGCTTCTTTCTGAAGGGCACAGAAACAGATGAAATTCTAAGCCTAAGAGCCAACAAACATTACCTACATTTGTTCTTCCTGCCACTCCTTCTTTAGGAAAGCAGCCAGTCTCCAAATTAGCCTGATGTATCTTCTTCCTTAGACCTTGGGAGTGCTTTTGACTGCAAGACACAGCCATGAGAATGATTCCCAAAAGCCATCTCCCTGGCCAAGCTCACTGGGGCTACAAGTGGTTGATGCTGGTCAAGGGCATGGTAGCATGCTTTCTGGGCCTCAGCTGAGAATTGGCCTTCTCAGGTTGCTCATGGTCACCACTGGCCTTTCCAGGACCCACAGGAATAGGCCAAGCCAGCATCAGCACTCATATGAGCAAGACAATTTGCGAGGCAGAGCCTCGGAAGTCATACACAATTGGAATGATCCCTTGTTTGTTCCCCAAATTGCCAAAAAGGAGAGATAAAAGTCCATGTCATAGGCTCAAGCATCTGACCTGAACCGAGCTGACTCCAGCAGCCTCTCCCTCTCTGGACAGGGCCCTGCTATGGGTTCCAGAAGGACTGAGTGCAATTCCACCTGACCCTGTCCCCAACAATAATAATTCATTCCTAACTGAGCATTCCCTTCTCTCACCCACTCCCATCAGTCCCCAGAGCAACCACTTGCCAAAGCATTCCTTACAGGAATTCCGCTCACTCCACCTGCCAGTGCCCTTCCCCTGTGGTGCAGAGAACGTGGGCTTCCTGGGACTGGCTAGTTCCTGACATAATGCCTCTGGGGACTCCATGCTCTGCTTCTGTAGGCAGCTGTTGCATCAATGCTACAGTCTCTCTGACTGGGAAAAGAAAAAAGGAAGTAGGGGCCTCCACATTACTCCAAATGCATCTGTCTTAATCATCTTGTGCTCTGATAACAGGAATACCACAAGTGAATGGCTTCAACAAAGAGCAATTAATTTCTTCACAGTGTAGTAGGCTACAAGTCCAAATTCAGGACATTAGCTCCAGGGGAAGGCTTTCTGTCTCTGTCAACTCTGGAAGAAAGTCCTTGTGGTGTGCTAATCTTTCCTTGGCCTGGGAGCACCTCAACATAGGAACCTCAGGTCTAATGTACACACTCTGCTCCTGAGTGAAGACACAGAAGTAAGAAACCGAGGCATATGTGCTTGGAAGGTGAGGTGACAAGGTGGGCATGGAGGAGGGCTGTGAGTATAAAATACTCAGCACAGAGCCTGTCTGGAGCAGGGACTGAAAAGCATTACTTGGTGCTTTATTTATTGACTAGGGTTTCAGTTAATGGTGTGTGGTCTACGGTTAAGTATATGGTCACAGCAAGTCACTCTTTTTATTCCTGTAAAGATCTAGTCACTTCATGGTGTTTATTTACTTTTTAAAAATAATCCATTTGATACACTAGAGCAGTTTTAGGTTTGCAAAGTTTTTGCAGAAAGTAGTGTTCCCTCTTGTCCCTCTCCCGTTTACTTATTAATATCTTGCATTCATGGCTTCCTTTGTTACAACTCACTAAACAAAACTGACACACAACCATTAACTGAAGTTCATAGATTACTGTCCCCCAGTGTCTGTCATTTTGTCATACTGTAGGGCTTTATGTGTTGCTGTGATGCTGAAAATTATGCCACCAGTATTCAGATACCACTGGAGTCACCCATGGGGGTCAGGTTTCAGCTAAGCTTCCAGACTAAGACAAGAGAAGGAAGAAGAAACCTGTAGTATACTTCTAAAAAGAATTAGCCAGTGAAAACCTTAGGATAGCAGTAGAGCATTGTTTATTGTCTCATACAGTGCCAGAAGATGAGCCCCTCAGGTTGGAAGGCACTCAAAAGGTGACTGGGAAGGAACTGCCTTGTCAAAGAGTCAACCTTAATGATATGGATGGAATCAAGCTTTCAGGACTTTCATTTGTTAATGTGGCGTGACTCAAAATGAGAACAGCTGCAAATATCCATTACTAATCAGGACACAGAATATGTAAAGTGTGAATCTGGAAAGTTGGAAATTGTCAAAAACAAAATGGAATGGATAAAGACCAATATTCTACCCAGCAGTGAACTGAAATGGCCATTATGAATGGGCCAATCATATAGTCTACTGAAAAGTATCTTGAAAAGGCATGGCATTACATCCATCATCAAAAATAAAAAGAATTTCAAGATCTTGAAGTATAATATTGTCAGTGATAGGATAATATCCATATGCCTACAAAGGAGACCAGTTAATAAGACTATTATTCAAATTCATGCACCAACAACTAAGGCCATTGATGAGAGACTGGAAGATTTTTACCAGCTTCTGCAATCTGCAATTGATTGTACATGCAATCAGGATGCAGTGATAATTACTGGCGATTGGAGTGAAAGTATTGGAAACAAAGAAGAAGAATCAGTAGTCAGAAAATATGGCCTTAGTAAAAAAATTATAGCAGAGATCGTGTGATAGAACTTTGCGAGACTAACACTTCTTCACTGGAAACCACTTTTGACCTAACATAAACATCAGCTACACACAGGGACCTGGTCAGATGGAATACACAGGAACCAAACTGACTACGTATATGGAAAAAGACAACAGATAAGCTCAATATCACCAGTCAGAACAAGGCCAGAAGCTGACTGCAAAACAGACCATTAATTGCTCATATGCAAGTTTAGCCAAAGTACAACCTTGAGTATATACCACCTGAATTTAAAGACCATCATAAGAATAGATCAGATGCATTGACACTAATGACCAAGCACAAGACAAGTCAGAAAATGACATCAAAGACATAGTTCATGAAGAAAGCAAGAGGTCAGTAAAAAGACAGGAAAAAAGAGAAGGCCACAGTGGATGTCAGAAGAGACTCTGAAACTTACTCTTGAACATCAAGCAGGTAAAGCGAAAGGAAGAAATGATGAAGTAAAAGAACTTAACAGAGGATGTCAAAGGGCAGATCAAGAAGACAAAGTATTACAACACATGTGCAGAAAGCTGGAGATAGAAAACCAGAAAGGAAGAACATGCTCTGCATTTCTCAAGCTGAGAGAACTGAAGAAAAAATTCAAGCCTCAAGTTGCAATAGTGAAGGATTCTACAGGGAAAACAACACAGGAAGTACCTGCAGATGGAAGAAATACACAGAGCCATCAGACCAAAAATAATTGATTGACATTTAACCATTTCAGTAACTAGCGTATGATCAAGAACCAGTAATACTGAAGGAAGATATTAAAGTTGCAATGAAGGCATCGGCAAAAAATAAGCCTCCAGGAATTGGCAGCATATCAACTGGGAAGTTTCAATAAATAGATGCAGCACTGGAAGCGTTCACTGTTCTACACCAAGAAATTTGGAAGACCGCTACCTGGCCAACTAGGTAGATGACATCTATAGTTATGCCTACTCCCAAGAAAGGCGATCCGATCAAATGCAGAAATTATCTGAAAATATCATTAATATCACATGCAAGTAAAATTTGCTCACGATCATTCAAAAGTGACAGCTGCAGTATACTAATCAGGGAACTGCCAGAAATTCAAGCCAGATTCAGACGAGGATGTAGAACCAGAGATATCATTGCTAATGTCAGATGGATCTTGGCTGAAAGCAGAGACTATCATGTAGATCATAACAAATTATAGATAACGTAACAAATTATGGATAACATCGCAGAGAACAGGAATTCTGGAACACTTAATTGTGTCCATGAGGAATCTGTATGTGGATCAAGAGTCAGTCATTCAAACAGATTAAGTGGACACCACACGGTTTAAAGTCAGGACGGGTGTGCATCAAGGTTGTATCCTTTGGCTATACTTATTCAGTCTGTATGTGGAGCAAATAATCCAAGAATCTGAACTATATGAAGAAGAAAGGGGCATCAGGATTGAAGGAAGACTCATTAACAACCTGCATTATGCACGTAGTAAAATCTTGCTTGCTGAAAGTGAAGACGACTTGAAACATTGATGAAGATCAAAGACCACAGACTTCAGTCTGGATTATGTCTCAGTATGAGAATACAAAGATTTTCACAACTGAGACAATAAGCAACATTATGATAAACAGAATAAAGATTGAAGTTGTCAAGGAATTCGTTTTGCTTGGATCCGCAATCAACACCCATGAAAGCAGCAGTCAGAAAATCAAAAGATGCATTGTATTGGACAAATCTGCTGCAAAAGACTTCTTTAAAGTGCTGAAAAGCAAAGATGTCACTTTGAAGAATAACATACACCTGACCTGTATTCATATTTCTCACATTCATGAGAAAGCTGGACATTGAATAAAGAAGATCAAAAGTTAATTGATGCCTTCGGATTGTGGTGTTGGTGGAGAATATGGACTATACCATGGACTGCTAAAAGAATGAACAAATTTATCTTAGAAGAAGCACAACCAGAGTGCTCCTTAAAAGCGTAGATGGTATGACTACATTTTATATGCTTTGGACACATTGTCAGGAAGGATCAATCCTGGAGAAGACATCATGCTTGGTAAAGCACAGGGTCAGCTAAAAAGAGGAAGACATTCAATGACATGGATTGACGCAGTCACTGCAACAATGGGCTCAAGCAAAACAGCAGTTGTGAACATGGTGCAGGACTGGGCAGTTTTGCTCAGTAGTACATTGGGCCACTATGAGTCAGAACTGACTCGATGCCTCTTAACAGCAACAGTATAGTTTTCAGTAAGGCTTATACTTTGTGTTGTGCAGTCCTATGGGTTTTGACAAATGGTTAATGTCATTTGTCCACCACCACAGCTTCATCCAGAATAGTTTCACTGCCCTAAAAATGCTGTGTGCCCCACTAAATCATCTCCTCTCCCCTTGCTCCCCCTGCAAGTGCTGATCTTTTTACTGTCTGTATAATATTGCCTGTCTGGAAAGTCATATACTTATAAAGATCACCAAGAACAAAGGATGTCACCCTAGTATGACAGCCAGAAGACATAAGAAAGGGATTTAAATTCTGCAGACTCCACACACTAAAATTAGTAGAAAGAGAATGTAGATGTATGATACGTCTAAAGGGAGAGGAAAAAAAGGACTCCTAAAGGAAAGATCCTACAAGGAATGACTGTCTGGATCTGGAAATTTGCCAGAAAGAAATGAAAATTATAATTTTGAAATAAATAATTCAATGAATGGACCAAACAGCAAATTAGACACCTATTACCCCAAATGTGACCAAGCCTTTGGATGGCTAACCAAAAAGTTGGAAGTTCAAATACACCAGTCACTCGTTAGTAATCTTATAGGGTAGCTGTAGTCTGTCCTTTAGGGTCACTTTGAGTCAGAATCAACTCTACAACAATGGAATGGGCTACCCAAATGACTATTTCGCACCCCCTTTCTCCTCCAATCCCCAACACCTCCACTCCCATCCTTACTCTCAGTTGATATGCTGCCTCTTACTTCATCGAGAAACGGCAGCAATCGGAAGATAACTTCCACAAGCTTCTATCTTCACATCTACTTAGGTGCCAGTACCTGTGCCCACACACTCAACATTCCTTCTTATAGTTCATCATGGACGTCTCATGCTCCAACCTGAAGACAGTTCCACCAGTGTCCCGGAATCCATCTCCTCTCGTTCCCTTGAGTGTATTTCTCCAGTCATTCTCTTCTCTACGGCAGTATTCACTTTCTTTCTCTACTGGAACATTTCCATCAACTTACAGACTTGTTTTGTTATGCTTTAACCCCAAAGCTAAATGGACTCAATGCTCAGAACTATTTTCTTTGGTTCCTTGGTTAGCCAATGTTCTTCCAGTAGTTTGTTCAAGAAAGGTTCAAATAAACTCTGTTTCTCAAGTTCTTCATGTTCAACAATGTCTACTCTCTTTATATTTAAATGATGATTTGGTTAGTTATAAAATTACTTTCTTGGGTGTACTACAGGTATTGCTCCTCTCTCTTCTAGCTGTAGTGAAGACTAAAGCCAGATTAGTGTTTTTCCCCGTATACATGACCTGGTCTCATTCCCTTTGTATCTTTGGAATTTAGCAACTTTAGTCAGAAGTGTCTTTGTACTGATCATCACAAACATTCTCCTTGGGATGCAGTATTCCATTTTAATGTGTAGATTCACCTCCTTTTTACTTCTAGAACCATTTTAATTATCATTGTAATTTTTTTCTTTCATAACCTTACTCCTCTTTTGGGATACCTTCCAGCTGCCTTCCAATATGCTGATCCTGTTAAATGTCATGTTTATTTCCATTTTGTTTTGCTCACTCTCTTCTCAGTCCTGTCCTCTGTATATTTTGGTATCTTTTCAGCACTGTCTACTCTTCCTTAAGCTACTTTCAGTATATCCCATATTTCTGCAAGTGATGTTATTTTTCTCTTCCACTTTTTCCTGAGTTCTACAAGTTCGTGTTGCGTTCCCTTTTCTCTTACCAAGTCTTTCTGAAGATCCACCTCCGCATTAAGTTTCTGTTCTGTAGAGGTAATTATTTTATGATATTTTTTAAATTCATGGAAATACATTTGCTCATAAATTTAATCTGTGCCATAATAATATTTTTTGATAAAAAAGTAAACAGAGACTGAAAACAAGTATGTATATCAAGTATTTCAAAGAAACTTAACCAGTCCCACCTTTAATGGCTACACAATGGTAAACAAACTGGTACGGCACCCCACAGGGCACTACCTGGAACTTTATTCTACAGCTTCTGTTACCACATATCGGTCCCTAAGACTCTCTGTTTCTCAGTATACTGTGAATCTCTGTATCTTTGCAGAAAGCTTCAGTGATGTTTTGTGGCACAGAACAAGAGTTTAGGGACCCTTTTCAACCCATTTCTTCCTGCTTTACTGCTTAGAACTCACTCACTTTTATACTGATTGCTTGTGCATCCTTCAGCCAAATGATCTGCCTGGGTTGTTGATATGGCAGTGGAGCCCTTGTCTGGCTGGCATGGGTCCATTCCAGCTGTCAGAGGCTCAGATAAGAAACCTCATTGCTAAGGAACTAAGGAAAGCATCATGACCATCTCGTGAATGAGCTCATTCTTCTCTCTGCTTTGGATGCTAAGAACTCACCTATGGGTTCCCAGTTGACCTCTGGTGGCTGTAAAGATCAGGTGGCAGCCAGGTCTGTGCACCAGCTCCTCTTCCGGCCTCATGACATCACACACCTGCTGCTCCACACCTGAGTTTCTGTGTCTCCTCATGCTTGCATTTGGTAAACCAGTCTCTATCCTTTGGGAGCTCAGATGATAGATGAATAAATCAGCAGTAGCAAACTTAGAGTGAAGGGTCCAGAGAAGCCATTTCATGGGGCTGGAAGACAGAACATAGTTCTAAAACCATGGGATACAAAACAGTGACAACAAGTTGTTGGTATTCACTCAATATTAAGTACTTTGGGGTGACCATGAGCATGTGACCATGAGTGCGTGACCACGAGTGTGTGACCATGAACTTTGAGTTGCTTTTCGACATTCCATGAGCACTGAGGACAAATCTGCACACAGCACTTTGCCCAAGGTACCCAAGGCCCCAAAAGCCTTATTCTCACCTGTTCATCATAGGGAAAGCAGCCGTGATACAAGACCAGCAGAAGGCCTGAAGAGCTAGGAAACTGGGTGTACATCCCAGCTTCTGCGACATCAGTCAGAGCATGTTTTTTCTAAGCTTTAGCTACTCACTGTAGTTGCTAACATCCTTCTCAGTTAGAGATACGGAGCATATTATCCACAAAAGCATCAAGCAACAAGTCAAGAGTACAGAGACCTATAAATACCTGCAGGCACTGGTGAACGGCGCCCGCTAAAGTCATCTTATTTTCCTAACATAGCACATCAGACACGCCTATTGTCAGTCAGAAACACCTACAGGGCTGTTTGGATATCAGCAATTTTTTATTTTTTTAACGTACCTATGTCAAAATGGAAATCCTGGTAGTATAATGATTAAGCGTTAAATGATTGCTAACCAGGTCTGCAGTTCAAATTTGCCATGTGCTCCTTGGAAACTTTTTTAAAATGACTCTCCTTTTTCTGGAAACCCTGGTGGTGTAGTGGATTAAGTGCTACATCTGCTAATCAGAAAGTCAGCAGTTCAAATCTACCAGGTGCTCCTTGACAATTCTATGAGGCAGTTCTACTCTGTTTTACAGGGTCACTACGAGTCGGACCCAACTTGACAGCAGTGGTTTTGGTGGGGAGGGGTCCTTTTTCCAAGTGATGTTCACAGCAGATCTCCCAGACACTTCATCTGTTGCATAACAGCAAAAGCTGACCTCTACCTTACGTGTTTCTCCATTTCTTTCATCTTCCAAGTCCATTTTCTGCATTTTTTTCACTCTTATTGGCAACTGTTTTGTTGTGTTTTTCGTTTGTTTGTTTGTTCGAGTCCTCTGAATTCTGGTGAGTGCATATAACTTTTTTTAATCAGAAAAAATATAATAAAGATAGGAAACAAGCAAATGTGCTTCTGGACGTAGTTAGTAGACTATTACAAATTCAGTGGCCTCCAGTGTCCATCAGCTGTGGAGAAGGACAGCTCCACAGCTAGAATGAATCACTCTGAACTGGAACCTTGATCTACAATTGACATTAGTGTGACTTCGGTCAAATATTTAATCTCTGTTCCTCAGTTCTTCTCCTGAGTCCCCCTAGTCCCTACATCTATAAAATCCAGGTAAGAAAAATACCTAACTCAGCAGGTGACTACGAGGAGCAAGTAAGACAGAACAGGTAAAGCACTTAGAGTGGTGCCGCACCCTCTAGTGATTATTATGGTGTTGTAGGTATTGTTAGCTGCCATGGAGTCAAGGTTCTGTTGTGTGACCACGCACACAACAGAACCACATGTCAACCAAGATTCCAGGGCAGGGAAATGCGCTCTACTTTTGGAGAGAGACTCCGCTTCCTGGAGTCCATGGGTGATATAAACAGTTAAGGCACTCAGCTCCTAACTGAAAGGTTGGAGGTGGGAATCCACCAAAAGGTGCCTTGGAAGAAAGGCCTGGTGACCTACTTCCCCAAAGACCAGACACTAGAAACCACGTGTAGTGCAGTTCTATCCTGGCAAACATGGGATCATCAAGAGTAGAACCAACATGAAGGCAACTGGCTTTCTCCCAAGAAATTGTGGCTATTAGCTCTCTGTCCCTGCCATTCTGAAATGAACCGTCAGTTCAGTAAAGCAATTTAAAAGCTGTTGTTGTTGTTACTGTTGTCAGCTGCCATGGAGCTGTCCTGGATTCGTGGCAGCCGCACGCACAACAGGATCAGAACTTGGTGATCCACAGTTTTTGTGGCAGATTTTTGTAAGTTGTTGCCATGCCATTCTTCCTGGTCTTAGTCTGGAAGGTCCATTGAAACCAGCTCAGTGTCACAGCAACACGCAGGCTGACAGGTGAGTGGTGGCTGTGCTTCAGGTGTGTTGGCCGGACACTAAACTCGGGGCTTCCACATGGAAGGTCAAATTTCTACCACAAGAATCAACAAAAGCTAAACAAAGACCCTGAAGGCCTGAATGCTGAAGTTTATTTCCCAGGTGGTGTCTAAGCCCCACTTCGTGGCTGTACTCCACCGTATTTCTCAACCTTAAGGTGGTCTCAACAGTGGAGCGAGGCTCTGAAATAAAGCTGGGGGTCTGCTTTGCATGTCCCTGAGCAAAGTAGTGTAGCTGAAGACACAATGGCTTGCATCCCAGTCTTATCAAAATGCCCTAAACCAAAAGAGCAGCATTAAGAGGACCATACCAAAATACCTTCCTTGGTTTTTCCTACATCTCCAGATCTCTTTTTATTTCAGAACTAAATAGGCTTCCCACCAACTTTTTCTCCCTGGCTCCAGTTGCCTTTTCTTCCTGGCTCCCCTGTCAGTAGCTAACAAAACCTCTGGACATTCAGTGGGACAGGAGATGGCACCCCATTCAGATGAAAGAAATACTGTAGTGCGCTGCATTTATGAAGCAGCATTCCGGTGTGGAGAGGTACGTCAGGGCTGCATTGTGAAGATCCCGTGACAGCAGAGGAAGGTGACTGGCCTTCAGGCTAGAGGGATGGGGCCACCAAAGACTGCAGAGATGGAGCAGCCCAAGAGTCCTGGAATCGAACTGCCAAAGATTCCTGTGACGGGGATACTGGAGATCCTGCCACAGGGCCATCAAACATCTTGTGGGATGGGGCCACCAAAGATCCTGAGAGAGAGCCACTGAAGACCGTGTGTGAGTGACACTGTCAAGGTTGAGTTCAGGAAAAAGATGCAGGCAGTACAGACAGACAAACGGCACCCCTAGAGAGCAGAGCCCGGATCGGCCACTAGGAGGCTGCTGAAAGCGAACAGTGACAGGACATCAAAGAGATGGGACTGACCTTGTTTGGCATCTGTTCAAATAAGGAGGAGAGAGAAGTGTTACCAACCAGAGGCCTCAGGTGACCAGGCAGGCACCGGTCCTGCGTGTATAAACAGGAGGAGGAGAGGTCTGGAAAAGATGGACAGACTCTCCTGAGAGACAGAAACAAATGTTGGGTACAATTTGCTGAAAGACGTAAAACACCCAGTGTAGAGGACGCTGCCACCCTGGGGTGCTGGTTGGGGGGCTAGCTAGGGAGCCCGGGCCCTCAGCGGGGTACAGGAAGGGTGGTTAGAGCTCAGCCCTATTTGTCATCTCGCCAGAGCCCAGCTCTGTCGCCTGCTGTGATGGCAGCGTCCAAAACCCAACTCTCAATATTGAGCAATAACGTTTTCCCTTCCCGGGAAGCGAAAACCTGTCCAAGAAACAGGCCCAGATTCTGCCTCCCTCTCTCCGGCTCTTGGAGTCCGCCAAGACTGGCGCAGCTGTATCACTCACAGCAGATTTTACAAGGCTGTCCCTCTGCCAGGACCCTTTTAGAAGTAAAAATAGCTGGAAGAAACCTGCTCTGCCTGGATCACAAAAACATCTTACCACGTCTCCAGGCCTTGAGCACTGTCGTGTCATCCTGTATACTAAAACCCTTCTTGGGGACACACACCCACGCAGCCTTGGTGGCAGGTCTGAGGACCCACTTTGTATACGCATACGCTCGGCGGGCGTGGGGCACTGGCTATTCAGTGATAGAGTACGTGCCTTCTACCCTGGAGACATGGATTCGATTCCTGGCCAATGCACCTCATAAGCGTCTTGGAGTCTTGTGTGTTGCTAGGATCCTGAACAAGTTTTGGTAGAACTTGTAGGTTAAAACGGACTAGGAAGAAAGGCCTAGTGATCTGTTCCCAGACATCAGGCGGTGAGAACCATACAGGTCACGACGGTCCAATCAATAACCCATTGTGAGAACGGTGCAGTGCTGAGAAGCATTTTGTTCCATTGTGTGGGGGGCACCTGTGTGTCAGGGGCCAATGTGATGACAGCTTACAACAACAAATTCAGAGCATTTAAAAAAAAATTGAGTGCGTACATATATTTTATTAAAACAAGTCTAGGTGAGGAAACAGAAGTACGGAGGGGTGAACTTCTTTGCCCAAAGATACAGAGCTAATAAAGGGTACAGCCTGGGTTTGAACCCAATCAGTTTGGCTCCGGAGCCTGGGCTTTCGGCCATCCTGTTGTCCTAGAATAGAGAAAAATCAAAAAGAAAGAAAAAAGAAAATTGGCACAGAGAAACTTGGAGATGGGTAGGTCGAATAGAAGACACAGAAACTGGAAATCTCTGCAATAGGAAACATGAAGGATTATCCCACACCACCCCCAGGGACGTTCCATTCCTGAGAGCGACTTTCACCGTAAGAGTCTCGTCAACACTCTCCCTGCACTCTTCTCGGCTGGACATCCAGTATGGCCCTCCTCTACGGGCTTCTACCCCTTCTTGAAAACCCCGATGTCTTAGACAAGCTGGGCTTACAGTGAATGATGGCAAGGGTGAGGGGGTGGTCTCTGGGCTGCGGCGTAAGGTGGTAGAGTGATGGCTGAGACAGAAAACTGTCTCGGTCTGGCTGAAAAGTAAAATTCCTACAGGGATTTGCAATTTATACTAAACCTTTGCCACTGACAAAGCCCTTTGAAGTTGACAAAGCACTTCACAGTTTACAAAATAAGTTTCATTGAAAGAAGCATCCTTCACTTTAGAAAGTGCGTTTCTGTACATGAAGTGTGCTTATAATATGCAGAGCACTTGGCAATTGCCAGGTTCTTTACAGTTTACAAAGCATCACTATTCAACAAGCATTTTGTAGTCTTCAGGAGCATATGACTCTTGACCACACACTTTGAAATGGACAAAGAACTTTATTATTTAGAATATATTGCTGGTTTATGACAGATGTAAACTCCCCATGGTGTATTCTCATAAGGATGGGCTGCAGACCATATTTTTGAGAAACTGTCATCTATTTTACAGGGAAAGAATTTAATTAAGGCCCAGAGTAGGGAAGTGACTTACCAAAGACCACAGAGCAAATTAGTGCACAGGATCTGATACCAAGCCCAGCCACAACTTAGTTTAAAGAGGGAGAGAGAAAGAGAGAGAGGAAGAGAGGATGGAAAAGGAGAAAGAGGGAGAAAGGGAAAAAGAGGAAAAAAGGAAGGAGAAGAGAGTTTACCAGAGAACAAAAGGGAAAAACTTGGTCTTACGTATTGAGTAAATTTCCAGCCATTCGTCAAGAGCAGCCACCACCCGTCTGTCCGTGGAGGCTTGCATGCTGTTGTGTTGCAGAATAGATGTCAGTTGAGGTTCCAGAACTAGGGAGAAGAGCTTGGTGGTTTACTTCCAAAAAAAAAAATCAGTCAGTGAAAACCCTGTGAGCCTCAGTGACTGAATCACATCACGCATGGGCTGTGCTCAGCAACCGTCCGCACTGTTACCCCAGGTGGAGCTCTGTCGTGACTGAAGCGGGGACATCATACAAGGCTTCCTCGTATAGAAAGCAATGGCGTGACTGCTCTGCCTTCATTGAGAAGCTGCAACAACCCGACAGTCTCTTAGAGTTAGTAAGAACCCCACCCCGAAAACACACCCACTCTGCAGTTCTCTTCATGGGTCCCTTGGTTGAGTCTATTGTCGCAGACATTCACTGATGATCTCAGGGCAAAATTTTTAAAGGGCCCCTAGGGTCACCATGAGTGGGATCTGACTCAACAGCACTTGGCTTGGCTAGTGGGGACTAGCTGGGGCTGTTAAAGAATGCTTAATCGTACAGGAAGCACTTTCAATGAAAAAGAAATGCTTTTGAGTCTTAATAACATCCTGCTAGGCACACCATGCCTGGCTATTCCATTCTGAGCATAAGAAACTGTCCCAGTTTTAAGGACTAAACCCCCAAAGCAAACCCACTGCCACTGAGTAGATGCCAACTCATAGCGACCCTAGAGGACAGAATAGAACTGTTCCCAAAGAGTTTCCAAGGAGTGCCTGGTGGATTCAAACTGCCAACCTTTTGGTTAGCAGCCATAGCACTTAACCACTAGTCCTGGTAATATGCTTTCAGGTCAATCACAAAAAAACCACTAATATTTTTTAGCTAGTGATGCATCTGAGAGGTCATTTGAGGCTAAGACCAGAAGGATTAAAAGTTTTGATTCCTTCCTAAGTCCCTTAGTTGTAAAGGACCAAAGAAGCTGTAAAACAAAGATTTATTCAGCTCCAGCCGGACAGCTCAATGGCGCAGCCCTGTTAGAAATGGGAAAAAGAAACATCTGGCCAGAAAAGCACACTTGTTTACAAAAAAAAAAAAGAAAGAAAGAAAGAAAGAAAGGTTTAAGAGTCTTCTCCAGCTTTACCAAGTTCTTGGACTAAAATTAGGCTGAAAATTAAAAACAATGTAGAATTTTGAGAGTACAGCAGCAATGTAGGCAAGAGAAAGAACATCTTGTTTCTTCTTTATCCAGCTGCCTCTGACCGAGGTCCCCTCCCCACACCCTGGGGGGGGGCCTGCCCTGCTAGGTAGACCTCTCAGGGCTGCACAGCTGGACACTCAGCTCACAGGTGGTGGACACTGCTTGCACTCAAGGCCAGTCCCTCTCAGGAAGAGGGTGTTTGCTGCAGAGGACACTCAGAGAAGGGTGATGGCTGTGTTTTCTGAACCGAACGGGAAACCTGCTCTCTCCAGAGCTCCGTGCAAACAGTCTTGGTGGTGCTGGCACTTAGATATTGACCAAGTACTCCAGACTGGGTGATGGGTGCATTTTTAGAGGCGTGGGCAATGACTGTTTGCTTTGGATGGAAGCATGAGCTGGCAACAGGGGCCTTGGCTGAGCTGGGAAACTCAACTTGGTTTCCCAGTCCTGCCATTGACTCACCCAAGGCCGCCCAGGCCAAGTTCTGTTCCCTGGAGTTGGCCCCCGCCAACCCTCAACCCAGATGTGCACCGTCCCGGGTGGACGAGAATCACAGAGCTCCCCCCACCCCCAGCCCGTGCCTTCCGCTCACCCTGCCATGCTAATGGGATTAAGGGGTTAAGGTTGGGAAATGCTTTGAACTTTTTGGCTCACAAAGTTGTCCCTAGCACAGTAATGAGTAAATCTTACCAAAGAGGTGGATTAAGGTCAGCAGTTGCTTCGAGGCCTGGGGGTGTCATTGGCTCACTCCTGGGCCCCAGGAGTGAATGGGGGAAATCATGGCATCTACAGTCCCCTCTCTGTGTGAGGTGAACAATGGTGAGAGCAGATGTTCCCAAGTCCCCGGGCTGTGCATGTTAGTCACCCAGACTCCTACTTTCTGAAACAGTAGTCATCCTGGAAAAGCTCGGTAGTGGACAGACACACACTTGCACTTTCCCCATGAAATTAAAGCTAGAGAAGACACTCAGGAAGCTATATGCCTCTCAGAAAGGAGCACGGCAAGAATTGTGCTCACTAAATTTGGACATAGCACCAGGGGAGACCAATTGTTTGGTAAGGTAGAAGACCCATAAGAACGAGGGGAACCTTGAACGGGATGAGTTCACACAACCACCACCACCACAGTTTCAAACACACCAACAATCACAGAGATGGCCCAGTGCCAGGCAACTTTTCCTTCTGTTCTACCTACAGTTACTATTACTCACAACTGACTGAACATCAACTAACAACAACCCCAAAGCAGACAAGAGCTAACCACTGGCACTGTCACTGTGTTGACAGTGATGCCACCACTTGTGAGAGTTAGAAATAGCACTTAGAATAGTGGTGTCTTTGTTTCCTTGGTCCGCCATAGCAAAACATCACGAAGTGGGTGGCTATAGATAACAGAAATTTAATTTTTTCTATTTCTAGTGGCTGGAGGAAACCCTGGTTGCATAGTGGATAAGTGCTATGTCTGCTAACCAAAATGTCCGCTGTCCAAATTTACCAGGTGCTGGTTGGAATCTCTATAGGGCAGTTCTACTCTGACCTCTAGGGTCACTATGAGTCAGAATAGACTAGATAGCAGTGGGTTTGGTTTGGTTTGGGTTTAGAGGTTAGGAATCCAAATTCAGGGCATTGCCAGAGCTCTGCTCTCTCTGTCATGGCTCTAGGGGAAGACCCTTCCTTCTCTCTCTCTGTTCTGGCAAGTCCAGGCATTTCTTGGTGTTCCTTGGCTTGTGGGCAAATCCCTGCACGCTGTCTTCCTCTTGTGTGTGATTCTGTTTCCGTGTCAGTCTTTCTCTTTCATAACGCACATTTAGAAGGGACTATGATTAGAGCCTACCCTCCTGTGGTATGATTTCACCAATCACATCTGCAAAGGAAAAAGTTTGTCTCCAAACAAGGCCATGGTCACAGACACGGGGGTTAGGACTTCACCATATCTTCCTGGGGAAGACACAATCCAGCCCATAACAGGGTCAGATAAGGATGACAGTTGACCAGAAATCTAGCGACTTGTAAAGTGGCCCCACCACTGTCTTCAAATCTCTTACACATTTTGAGGGATCAAAATCTGAGTGTTCCCACAGCTTACCTGAAAGGTGACATTCCTAGAAACCTTGGACCATGGGATGCCAAGTTGAGAAGACCCTTAACTTAGCTGAGTTCTTAGGTCGCTTCTTCCAAGACTTCCTCTTCCTTTGTTCACTGTTGCTAAGTGGCAATGAGCTGCCTCTGACTCATTGGCTAACTTTTGGAAGTACATCCCCAGACTTTTTTTCTAGTCACTCTTAGCTTGGAAGCTCTGCTGAAACCTGTCAACCACGGGTGACACTGTCAGATTTGAAATACCAGTGGCATAGCTTCCAGTATCGCAGCAATACGGAAACCACCACAACATGACAATCTCTTGCCGTCTCTGGTTTATCTCACCCTCCACATGACCCTGCCAGCACTGGGGAGTGAACCTTAGTTCAGCGCTGTTCCCCAGTTTCCCACTGAGATGACCGCAAATCCTCTAGTCTCTCCATCCTCAAACTTCCCTCTGTGCCAAATCTGGAATGGTCTTTCTCCAATGCCTTTTAAGCAGCCCCTAGCCTTGCTGCCTGACCCAGGGCCGTGAATACAGGACATGGTCAGTTTAGACTAAACGAAGGTATCTTTTGAAGGAATCAGATCATTTTCTCTTCTTCAAACCCAATGGCTGGGAAGGTGTAACGGTGCAGCCACTGTGGGAAAGAGTTGGGTGGTTCAATTAAACACAGAATTACCATACTATTCAGCAATTGCAGTCCTAGGTATATACTCAAAAGAATTGACAACAGGGACTCAAACAGATACTTGTCACCAGTGGTCACAGCAGCACTATCTACAGTAGCCAAAAGGCAGATGAATGCACAAACCCAATGTGGTACATGCATACAAGGGAGTATTAAACAGTCATCAAAAGGGTGAAGTACTGACTCATGCTATGACATGGATGAACCTTGAAAACATACTGAGCAAAATAGGCCAGGCACAAAAAAACAAACATCATAAGATCCCCAGTATAGGAAGCATCCAGAATACACAAATGTTGAGACAGAAAGATTGGTGCTTACCAAGGACCAAGAGTTACTGCTTAAAAAAAAAAAAAATCTAAATCTATCTACCACTACCTGTATCAAAAAAATTAAACAAAGAGGCAGTTCTGGCCATTGTGGCAAGAGACATATTGCAGATGTAGAAAGGTACCTATGTAAAGAGGAAGTGTAGAGAAGTTTGGATGAGATGCTAAATTAGCTTGCCGAGCTGCCCTTTCAAAGGGATCTAACAGCGTCACCCTGTTTTTCGAGTTTCTGGTCTCCACTGGTGTTTGGGGGTAGACTGAGGTATAATGGTGCAGCCACTGTGGGAAAGAGTTGGGTGGTTCCAAAAAAAGTTAAACACAGAATTACTGGTGGTGAGAACTAGGGTGATGGTGTATTTCAGTAGTAAACTACACCGGTTGTCAAGTGAATCAGTGCTGTCTCATGGTGACCACATGAGTGTCAAGAGTAGAGTCATGCTCCCCGGGGTTTTCAATGACTGTTGCTTCAGAAGGTGACCACCAGGCCTTTCTTTCAAAGTGCCTCTAGGTAGACTTGAACTTCCACCCTTGTGGTTGGCAGTGAGCACATTCACTGTCGGCTACCCCTCCCTGGGGATGGGCTTTACAGTGAGTTCTGTGACCCAGCACACATGGCCCTAACCACTCCCCACCCCAGGCCCTGTTTCAGTGCCACCCCAAACAGCCACCATTTCTCAGAAAGCTGACCACACTTGTCCTCCAAGCTCCTTCTGCTTTAAGGCCCATCATGGCATCTACCTGTCACTGTGCCATCAGGTCCCAAGAGCCCTTCCTCTGTGGCTCCTTTGCTCACCTCCCTGCAAGAATCCCCTCCCTCACCACCCCACCAGGGTGCGTCTCACTGACCTTGGCCAGGTCCCTTCCCACCCTTCACTGTGCTGGACTCAGGTCCCTTCCTGGCCCCAACCTCCGAGAGTCCAAGAGGCCACTTCTGCAAGCCTCAAGCTACTATCATTTCACACACTTGGTATCTCCCTCTCAGCACACTTCTCAGAAACGGGCAGCAATAGGACTTGGGGAAAGGGCAGTGTACCCAGAACTCTGAGGGACCATCTTCCTCCTTCCGGGGCACTGTGCCTTCTGGCTAAGGCCCAGTCCAGCTCATCATCCTCTTACGGATACCACTTTGGCTGCTTCTGGGACAGCAGGAAGCTTTTCCTTTGAAATTTCTTTGTTTATGTGATGAAAGCCCAGCATTCTCTGGTTATCTGGGGGTGGTTTCCATCTTTCCATTGAGTTGCAGCTCTAAAACACAAAGGCCAGACAGAGCGCCAGCATGGACCACGCGCGGCCGAATCATTTGGCCCTGGACCACCTCATTTGCTGGACCTGGGGTTCCAAAGTCCACTCCTAATGGTACAGCATTTGGGGAAGTTGCAGAAAGTGAGTCTATCCAGCTCCTACCTCCCCAGGGTCCCGGGAAGGGCTTAGCCTAACCCCACCAGCTCCAAAGAGCAGGGCCCAGGGATCGCCTCGTCGGAGCCTGTGTTTCCTCACATTCCTTCCAAGTGCCTTTGCTGTGCCACAGTGGAAGGGGAGAAAGCCATAAATCATCCGCCCCACCATCTCTATGAAAATATTAAAAGGCTCAAAATAGGTGCGGTTTCACCCACCCAGCAGATGCTGCAGTGTCTCGAGCAGACCTCGTAAAGCCCTGTATCAATGGGATTACCGTGACGGCTCCATCCTCCATAAATCAGGCAGCCTTGCCTTCCCGGCTGGGTACTTCTCGCTCTGGCTCACCCGAGGGTGGGTGTTGGACTAGAGGAGGATCTCGTCTAAGGCGGAGGCTTAACCTGGCCTGACCCTTCACAGGCCCGCACTCAGCATCCCACACACCACGCAGTCACCGATTGCACAACTGCATTTGATGTTACCACGGAACACCCTGTCCAGCAGAGCCCAGCCCCTCGGGACACAGCAGAAAAATAGCAAGGAGGATGGGATCCTGTACACTGCACAGGGCTGATCCAACTGTGGTCGTGGCACCTCACCTGTCCCTAGGCCATCCTGGGCAAATGGTGTGGCCATGCTAGGCCCCAGGTGCTCCCTTGGGAAACTGAGAATGACCTGTGCTGTGGGGTTCGGGTTCGTGGGCCCTGAACCCTACCCTGGGCCATGTCAGACCATGTCAGGGGCTGTGGCTGGTGGGGCAGAAGGAGAAGGAAACAGGGTAGGGTGGGGATTTATGCTAGATTCCCACTTAATCGGGATAAGCTGCCTGGAGAAAATGGTCTGTTATAATCTCTCCTTTCATGTCCGGCCAGGAATACTGCTGCTCCACACAGAAGGCTGCATCTGGGCACCTAAGCCATCTCAGGAGAGCCCAGGGGTCAGCTGTCCCCGGATGACTCTGGCCACGGCTGGGGAAAAGCTTTGCCAGGAGGAATGGTAAAAGTGGAATAAACAAGATTTCCTGCAAAAACAGGCCTGGAGTTGCAAGAGGCTGCAGGAACTGTACCTCCTCCCTGGAGTGTCCTGGGGCTGTCGAAACACAGTGCCACACACCAGGAGCCTTAAACAACAGACACCTATTGTCTCAGTCCTGGAGGCTGGCAGTCTGAGGTCAGAGCGGCAGTTGTGTTCCTGCCTTCTGGAGGCTCAGAGGAGGAAGCTCTGCTCAGTGCCTCTTCCTTGGCTTCTAGGGTGGCGAGCAAGCCTTGGTGCTCCTTGGCTTGCAGGCACATCAGTCCACTCTCTGTGTCATCACGTGGTCCTCTTTCCCATGTGCCCCTGTGTCTAGATGGCAAAAGATCCTCTTCTTCTAAGGACATCAGCCATATTGGATTTAAGGGTAACTGGAGCCCTAGAGGAAACCTGTTTGCATAGTGGTTAGGAGCTATGGCTGCTAATCAGAAGATAGGCAGTTCAAATCTGGCAGTTCTACTCTGTCTATAAGGTTGCTGTGAGTTGGAATAGACTCAACAGCAGTGGGTTTGGGTTTGGGAGCCCTAGGGGAAACTCTGGAGGTATAGTGGTTTAGTGCTCCTGCTGCTAACCAGAAGGTCAACAGTCTGAACCTGTCAGGCACTCCTTGGAAATGCTATGGAACAGTTCTACTCTGTCCTGTAGGGTTGCTGTGAATTGGAATTGACTGGACAGCACGAGCTTGTTTTTTAGTTTTGAAGCCTTAGTGGCTCACTGATCAAGAGCTTAGCTACTAACTAAAAGTCAGCAGTGCAAATCCACCAGGATTCTTAGAAATCCGATGGGGCAGTTCTATTCTGAACTGTAGGGCAGCTATGAGCTGGAATCTACTAGACAACAGGTTTGCTGTGGTGTTTTTCTTTTTTCCTGCTCCGTTATAGCTTCATTGTCACTTTTTTCTATCTGCAAAGACCTGGCTTCCACACAAGATCACAACCACAGATGCTTGTGTGAAGGCTTCAAAATTTAGTGGAGTAGGAGGCACAATTCAACCTGTGACACAGAGTCTAAAGCCACCAAGAAGGAAGCCTGGGCTTTAGGGTGGCAGCACATTCTTTGCAGGCTGTAGGGACAGCATTTGAGTCACAGAAAACCAGAAGGACAGAGTTACTGAAGGGTCCAGGCACACATATCAGCATAGCAACAAGTTTCTTTTCTAAGACAAGCATTTCCCCCAAGAGCCTCATGCATGTGATAGCCAATGTACGTGCGTATCACCACAGCTAATGACAGTGTACAAGGGAGAGGATGTGTAGGGTCAGAACGGCCCGAGTTTGCAACTGATTTACTGTTGTTAGGTGCTATGAAGCAGGTTCAGACTCATATTGACCCTGTGGGCTACAGAGCAAAGCACTGCCCAGTCCTTTGCCATCCTTTATTAATTGTTATTATTAATTGTTGTTATGCTTGAGCCCGTTGTGGCAGCCGCTGTGTTAGCCCATCTCATTGAGGGCCTTTCTCTTTCCCACTGACCCTCTACTTTATCAAGAGTGACGTCTTTCTCCAGGGATTGGTCCCTCCTGATAAGACATCCAACATATGTGGAGCATAGTTTTGCCGTCCTTGCTTCTAAGGAGCATTCTGGCTGTACTTCTCCCAAGACAGATTTATTCCTTCTTTGGGAGGTCCATGGTGCATTCAATATTCTTCACCAACACCACAGTTCAAAGGCACCGATTCTTTCTTGGTTTTCCTTATTCATTATTCAACTTCACATGCATATGAGACTATTGAAAACATCATAGTTTAGGTCAGGTGCACCTTAGTCTTCAAGGTGACGTCTTTACTTTTCAATAATTTAAAGAGTTTTTTTGCGGCAGATTTGCCGAATACAATGCATCTTTTATTCCTAGACCACTGCTTCCATTGATGTTGATTGCAGACTCAAGTAAGATGAAATCTGTAACAATTTCAATATTTTTTTCATTTATGATGAAGTTGCTTATTGGTCCAGTTAAGGGAATTTTTGTTTTCTTGATGTTGATGTGTAATCCACACTGATCTTAATCGGTAAGTGCCTCAAATTGGGCTCACTTTCAGCAAGCAAGGTGGGATTATCTACATAACGCAGGCTGTTAACGAGTCTTCCCCCACTTCTGATGCCCCATCCTTCTTCATATAGTCCGGTTTAGTAGCATCAAGTTGCAAGTTAGTAGTTTTGTGAGATTAGGCAATTGATTATCTTCCTCACTTTACATACAGGAATGACGCCTACAGTGGAAAGCTGGTAAATCAAGAGTGGACATAAGAACACAGAAAAATATAATTTTATGTGTGTATTTTAGTCCATGATGCATGTCACCTGTGCAGAAGTCACATGAACATATTTTAAGCTTTGCAAGTAACAAGATGACGAGCGAAAAGAGGAGGAGAAGGAGGGTTGTATGAGTGAGGTAGGCCCAAGTCTCGTCTTTTATGGCGTATGTCGGGGAGCAGTGGTTCAGGGAGAGAATTCTCATGTTCTGGGTGAGTGACTGGAGTTCAGCTCCCAGGCAATGAGCCTTGTGCACAGCCACTGCACTCTGTCATGGAGGCTTGTGTGAGGCTAGGAAGCCGAACAGGTTTAGGTAGCTCTTCTTGACTAAGATACACTAGAAAGAAAGGCCTGGTGATCTACTTCTGAAAACCAGCCAGTGAAAACACTACGGATCGCAGTGGTCCCACCCTCAACCAGTCACAGGGGTGGTGCAGGATGAGGCAGTGTTTCATTTTCTTGAGCACCGGTCACCCCCACACGTCAAGGGCCGACTTGACAGCAGCCAGCACCACTAATGTATGTAGGCTGGTGGGGAGTTAGCAGATGAGCTTAAACAGATCAGCCACCTTGAGGGTGTCTACTGAATCAGTGTGATGGGAGATCGGAAGAGCTGAGAACAGTGCGAGTGGAGCTGAGGCTAGGCGAGGCGGGAGAGGGGACATCAGCTGTCCTTCTCATCCCTTTCTGTAATCTCTGCGCATTTGATAATCGTGTCTATTCCTCCCTTTTCACAAGAAAAGGCCTGGAAATTTGCTCCTGTAATGATCTGGGCTGAGGCAACCGCACAGGGTCTGCTCTGTGAGGTCACCACGAACCACAATCGACTGGACAGCACCCAACAACAGTAGAATACATTACAGTAAGTTAAGACAGCTGTGACTCAGTCATCTGGGAGGCTAGTGAAATTTTTCTGGGATAAAAACCTATCATTTTCATGGGAAACTGAGTCACCTTCCGGCACTCTGTGCCTTCACTTCCTGAATTTAACCCGGTGGGTGTTTCTGTTTCCATCCGGGCTCCCTCCTGGGTTTGCCAGCCTCTGGTGAGCCCAGAACATGGCTCTCCACCCTCGCTTGTGCCACGACGCACCGTGACACCAGCTCTCTTTGCCTCTGCTTTCCTTCTTGGCTGACTGCTCTTCAGCCTCGCAGACACAGCTTAGACCAAAAGAGAAGTGCAGGCCGGAATAAGACAGCAAGCGCAGCCCTCTCTCACAAGGGGCTTACTCTCAAGCAGAGAAGACAGTCAAGCCCATGAGAGCTGGGTACCAAACACTGACAAGGAGGCGGACCAACAGCAACACTCATTCAGTGATGGTGGGAACATGAAACGGAGCAGCCCCAGGGAAGGCAGTCTGGCAGTTTCTTACAAAACTAAATGCAGGCCGACCATGTGACCCAGCAATCACACCCTGAAGTATTCACCCAAAGGAAGAAAAACTGTGTGTCCACACAAATACCTGCAGGCTCATGTTGACAGCAGCTTTACCTAGAAGTGTCAAAAGCTGGAGGCAACCCAGATGCCCTTCAACAGGTGAAAGGATAAACTATGATACATCCATACAACGGAGTATAATTCACTGATTACAAGACAGGAGCTTTCAAGCTGCAGAAAGTGCTCACTGCTGAATGAGAGAAGCCCTTCTGAAAGAGCTACATTCTGTAGGTAACTATGTGACCTTCTGGAAGAGCCAATAGTACAGGGGCTAGAAAAGATCAGCGGTGGAACGGCAGGCATGTCTAGGCAGTGGAGACCACTCTGCCTGTTTCTGTAATGGTAAACATGTGACTCACGTTTGTCAAAACCCATAGGTCTGTGGGACACAGGAAGGGAACCCTCAGGTAAACCTTGAACTTTAGTTAATAACAACGCGTCAGTGTTGTTTCGTCCACTGTCACAAATGGGGCGACACCGTGCAGGGGCCAGAAGGTAGACAAGAATTTCGCCCCATCTGTGAAGAAGCAGCCCTGGGAAACTGTGGTTAAGCGCTCAGGTGCTGCCCAGAAAGTCGGTGGTCTGAAATCACAGGAGAAAGATGTGACCGTTTACTCCTGTCTTAGTCATTTGGTGTTGCTGTAAATGGAAGAACTCAACTGGGTAGCTTTAACAAAAAGTTTATTCTCACACAGTGCCGTAGGCTGAAATCCAAATTCAGGCTGTTAGCTCCAGGGAAACTCGCTCCCTCTCCGCTGGCCCCGGGGGAAGGTCCTCGGTTCACATCAGTCTTTCTGTGATCTGGAAGTGTCCTGGCACAGGAACCTCAGTTCTGAAGGATGCGCTCTGCTCTGGGTCCTTCTTTCTTGATGGTATGAGATCCCGAACTCTGCTGATATTCTCATCCTTTTATCTCTTGTAGCACAAAAGGTGGTGCAAACCACACTCCAGGGAAAACTCCCTTAGTGATGTGTGACAGGCCCATCCTAATCCTCTTTATTAACCATAGGCAGAGATCAGAGTTCACAGTATAGCAAAATCACAAAACAGAGGGCAACCACACAATTCTGAGAATCATGACCCGGTCAAATTACTGCACACGTTTTTTGCTTTTTTTTTTTTTTTCAGGGAAACAATGCAATCCATGACAACTTTCATAAAGACGGACAGCCTTGGAAGCCCTATGGGCCAGTTCTACTCTATCCTATAGTGTCATTGTGAGTCAGAATCAACTCAACAACAGTGGATACTTGCAGCTTAATTTCTCTGTAAGGCTAACGCTGCTCTAAAAAATAAAGTGTGTCACTACAGAAAGCAAGTCCGATAGTCTTTTAAACAAGTGGTGCTGGAACAATTTAGGGTACATTAAAAAGTAACAATAAGGGTGGTTGGGGACGGGGCGGGAAGGGAGTTGTGGAAATGCAGACCAGAGGGTGGGCAGGCAGAGGGTGCAGGGACAGCTCTTGCAGCAAGGAGGCTGGGAGGCACTGCTGCAGCAAAAGCGGACGTTGTTGGGGGAGAAGAGGGGCAAAGAAGACTCAAGCACAGCCTCGTTCCCCGTGTGCGCGGAAGATCACCCACTCAGTCCGGCTCCACCTGTGTTTCCCAGGTCTCCTTAAAGCCTTTTGGTGGCACCAAGAGTTTGTACCTCACTACCAGCTGGAACCCACCCAACAGCCCACAGAAGAAGGAACTGGCAATCTGCTTTCATATAGATTACAGCCAGGAAAACTCTATGGAGTTCAGTTCTTCTCTGTCACATATGGGTCACCATGAGCCAGAACTGACCGGACAGCCACTGGTTTGTTTTGTCTTGGGTCTCTCCCTTCCCCAACACTTTCCTGGGCACATAAGGCACATGATGCTTACTGTTCAACTTAGCATGGAGACTGCCAGAGTGGACTGATATTGCATGTCAGCCTGGGAGGCTCAAGCATGGCATTCCTGGGGGGCATGTCAGGTTGGTGTTCGCTAAGGGTCATGGGTAAGTCTGAAGCCCAGTGGTATGCTCTGTCCTGGTCACCACCTGTAATTGGGTGGATTCTTAAATAGTGCCCAGAAACAGCCTTTTCCCACACCAATCGCTATTACCCACTTCAACATCCAGAAGCTGCTGGGTGGCCACCTGTTGGTTCTTCCTCTAGCAATGACTTTGAATTCTTCAGTCTAAACCTAGGCATGCAGATGCAATACTAGGTGCTAGAGTAGACAGGACAGCCTGTGTCCACAGGAGCTCCTGGGTAGTGACAAGCAGGACCCAGGGCTCCTAGGGAAGCATGCGCGTAACAAACAGGAGCACGAATGAGATCTTATCCAAGCAGGACTTCCAAGTGGAGGTGGCTTCTGAGCACGTCCCACCATCCCCACTGCCATCGAGTCAATTCTGCCTCAAAGCAACCCTGCAGACAGAATAGAACTGTTCCACAGAGTTTCCAAGGAGTGCCTGGCAGATTCTGAGCATGTAGGATGTTCTTTTAGTAGGAGACGTCCCTTTCCTGTACCCCTTGCACTATTGGTGTGCAAACACACAGAACATAAAATCAGAACACCAACAGGGTGCTGGGGATCAACCAATCCAACCTCCTTCCTCCACCATCAGGCCCAGAACGCTCAGGTGATGTGGCCCCAGAACCACACAGATGAGGCTGAGAACCACAGACATACTTTCATATGTGAACTACTGCTCCCAGCATTGTGAACATGTGTTCACATATGAGCTACATATATGAACACACGTTCATATTTGAACTACTGCTTTCAGCACCACAGACACATGAGAACTTGTATTCCCAGAGGTTGTCTCCTCCCCATTTCCTAACAACTCCAGGAGGTGCATATGAGGACCTTCACTCTCAGATAAGAAAACAAAGGCTCTCTGGTGCTGAAGGAGCTCACAGGTGTGACAACTAAGTGTTCACTCGGCTGAGTGATGGTGCCTGGCTGCCTGGTCAAATACCAGTCTATGTATTGCTCTGAAGATACTTCCACATGACTAGCATTTAAAACTGTTGACCTTGACCTTAAGTAAAAGCTGTAGCTCATCCAGTCATGTATCTGTGTCTATACATATATATGGAGACCCTGGTGGCACAGTAGATAACTGCTATGGGTGCTACCCAGAAGTTGGTAGTCTGAATCCACCAGATGCTCCTTGGAAGCTCTATGAAGCAGTTCTACTCAGTTCTATAGGGTCACTATGAGCCGGAATTGACTTACAGGCAGTGGATTTGGGGATACATGTGTCACTGCCCCCAAGTCACTCCGACTCATGATGAGCCCAGGCACACTTGGTCCTGCCCCATCCTTGTGGTAGATGGTGGACAGAACCATTGTGATCCACAGAGTTCTGATTGGCTCGTTTTGTGAAGTAGGTAGTCGGACCTCTCTCTCTAGTCCGTCTTAGTCTGGAAGTTCTGCTAACACCTGTTTAGCCTCAGAGCAACATGTGAGCCTCCCTGATGGAAGGGGATGATTGTGCATAAAGTTTATTGGCCAGAAATCAAACCTAGGTCTCCTGCACGCAAGGTAAGAATTCTCCCACTAAACCACCACTGCCTCAAGTAGAAATAACAGAAAGAGATACAGAGAGGGAGCTTATTGCTCTCAAGGGGTCCATTTCTCTGCAGTGTCTTAGGATAGCAGGGTGCACTGCTCCTGAGCCCCAGAGCTGGGATTGGGACCCACTTGGTTCTGGCTACCACCCTGGCCCTGATGCTGGCCCCGTACTTTGCTCATCAGTGCCCATGGGCTATTTCTTTCTCAAATCAGAAATATTTTTGCCCACAATGACAGCACTGCCCCTACCTTCACAGTGGGTGTTGCCTGAGAGCATTTGCTGGACAACCAGCTGATCTAAGAACCCAGAGCCACCCAAGAAGGTTCAGAAACAGGTCGGCAAAGACTCCCTGGGCAGTCCTCCATGTCCCAGGCCAGTGACCTCCATCAAGCATCACATTCTAGTGTCAGGCTGTCCCTGGGCTCTTGTTCAGTTGTTGCATTTTTTTCTTTCCAGCCCCTCGTGATTGATTAAACTCTTCTCATTTTTTCTTATGCAAAAGACCAACAACTCAAAGAAAACCCGAAGTGTGATCTGTGGATTTTTTTCTAAGCACATGAGGAGCTGACAAGGCAAGTGGGGAGCCAGGCCCGGCTGCCAGTGGTGGGCAGTCGTGCGGCCAGCTGGACTCTGCCTTCACTCTGCCACTTAGATCTGTGTGACCTTGCAGGTGTCCCTTCATGGTTTGGAATCTGTTTCCTCATGTATAAAATAGAAATGACAATACCTGCCTCCCAGAATAGGTGGGACTGGTAAGAAGCAAGGGGCATATGGTAGGCCCACAAAAAGCAATTTCAACACTATCTAGTGGATTCCAACTCACAGCAACCCAGCAGGACAGAGTAAAACTGCCTCACAGGATTTTGCAGCAGAGGTTAGTAGATTTGAACTGCCAATCTTATGGTTAGCAACCAAATGATTAACTATCACCATGCCAGTAGCAAATTCCTCTACTGACCGATGACGGTGAGATCAGCGAGCCTCCCCAAGTGCAGTACCCCCGCCTCAGTGAAGAATCCACAGGAGAATCTTCCCCACTCACTGGGTCTCCATTCAAACCTCTGCGACAAGCCCTGGGTTTGCGGTTTCTCTCTTGGCATTTCCCAGAAACAGTCACCTTCTCCAAAGTCCCAGGGTCACAGCAACAAAAACAAGAGCCACCTGGGCTCAAGGACACAGCCCAGGTCTGTACTCACAACTCTCCCTGGTCCTCTGACTACCCTTAGGGCATGCATTTTTATCCCTGATTTACAAATAAGTAAATGGAGCCTCAAAGAAGTTAAGAGTCCAAAGCCACAAAATCAGTTACTCCCTGAAGCCCTGCTGGGTCGGGGAACGCTCTGTGTGACGGCTGAGGGTGGCTGCATGGAAAGATGTCAGCTTTGGCACAGAAGGATCTTGTTAAATGCTCATTAACCTGACGTTGACGCCAGCTCCAACCCAGGCACCTCATCCTTAGCACACCATCATTCAGACTGGCCTGTGACAAGCACATGTATACGTCCCCAAATGACTCTCAGAGAGGCCAGCACCCAGGGAAAAGGGCAGAATCTAATAAATTTTCTCCTTGGAGCACAGTTTTGGAGAAAATCATTCCATCTTGTGTGTACACAAAAAGAGATTCAGAAAATGTGTTTCCAGTTAGCTAAAAGTAGGGAGAAAAACTTGAATGTTTTTGTTTGTTTGTTTGTTTTTGATGTTTGAGGAGTTACCCATAACCAAAAGGAGACTTGTTTACAAGATAGTTAAGTGTTTGAGTCCTATGCAAATGATCAGCAGTTTGAATTCATGGACTGCTCCTTGGAAACGCTATACAGCAGCTCTACTCTGTCCTATAAAGTCCTTATGAGTCAGAATTGACTTGACAGCAATGAGTTTGGTTTTGGTGTTTTTATAAATGAGAGGGAAAAGTGCACATCCACAAACATCAGCCACTTACACTTATTGAGTCACTGGAGCTGAAAGGTTAGAGACGGTGTGAATGGGATGTTCCAGAGACATCGGCCCTCTGAGCAACGTGGATAGAAAAATCAACTTACTCCTCACCTTCTCATCCTTCTCCACCAGCCTTAAAATGTCCATGTCCATGTGGCCAGGTATTCAGCCACAAAATTACTGAAGCCTTCCGGCGTGTCTGGTGAGCATGAAAACCAAGTCCAGTGCAATAATTCCCTCTTACCTCAAACAGCGAAAACGGGTGTCAAAGAAAAGCAAGGGGTTCAGGCTTGGCACTAAGACGTCTGATTCCTAACCCTACCCCAGCCCCGGAAAACTTCACTGATGATGCATATTAGTGCCAACAATTCTCACAAAACTACTGCCGTGGGTGGCCTGCTGCAGGGAACACAGTCTGAGCAGCCCTGGAAAAAAATGGACAGAAGGATGTGTCCTCACACAACGTAGAGGGGACTCAGCAGAGGGAAAGGGAGTTGACAGTTTCTAGGGCATAGAGTGCCATATGTAGCACTTGAAAATTTGCTAAAAAAAATTCCACTTGGGTCATGTTGTTGTTATTAGATGCCGTCCAGCCAGATCCAACTCGCAGTGGCCCTGTGTATAGCAGAACGAAACATCGCTTGTCCTGTACCATCCTCGCCATCATTAGGTATAAATACATCTTCGCAGCCGCTGCGTCAATCCAACTCCTTGAGGGTCTTCCTCTTTTTCATTGATCCTCTGCTTTACCAAACATGATAACCTCCTCTAGGGACTCGTCCCTCCCAATAACATATCCCAAGTACATGAGATGAAGCCTTGCCATCCTCCTTTCTAAGGAGCATTTTGGCCTTACTTCTCCCCTGACGGATTTGTTAACTGTTTTGGCAGTAATTCATGGTATATTTTCAACATTCTTTGCCAATGCCATAATTCAAATTCATCAATTTTTGTTCTTCATTATTCATTGTCCAGCTTTTACACATATATGAGGTGATTGAAAACATCATGGCTTGGGTCAGGGCACCTTAGACTTTCAAGTGACATCTTTGCTTTTCAACATTTTAAAGAGGTCTTCTGCAGCAAATTGGAAACAACTGGTGGAATAGCAGTTAAATGCTGTAGCTGCTAACCAAAAGGATGGCCATTTAACTCTACAGGTGCTCCTTGGAAACTCTGTGGGTCTGTTCTACTCTGTCCTATAGGGTCCCTATGAGTCAGAATTGACTCAGTGGCAACTGGTTTTGCAGAAGATTGCCAAGCCAAGTGCCATTGAGTCGGATCCGACTCCTTAGCACAGTGAAATGTTCGTTTGACTCTTGACCACTGCTTCAATGAGCATTGATTGTGGATCCAGGAAAAATGAATTCTTTGACAACCTCAATCTTTTCTCTGTTTATCATACTGTTGTTTACAAGTCCAGTTGTGAGGATTTTTGTCCACATTCTCAGATTCTTTGCTCATCATATGTATGCATGGTGAAAGGATACAATCCTGTTGCACACTTTTCTGACTTTAAACTACACAGTGCTTCCTTGTTCTGTTTGAATGACTTGTCACTTGGGCTAAGTAGGAGTTCCTCATGAACACAGTTAAGTGTTCTGAGATTCCCATTTTTCCCAGTGTTATCCATAATTTGCTATTATTCACCCAGTGAAATGCCTTTTCATAGTCACAGTCTAGATCCTTCTGACATGAAAAAGGATATCCTTCATTCCACATCCTCTTTTCAATCTGGCCTGAATTTCTGGCAGTTCTCTGTCAATATATTACTGCAAGCATTTTTGTGTTATCTTGTGCAAGATTTTACTTGTGTATATTAATGATACTGTTCAATAATTTCTGCATTCGGTTCTATCACTTTTCTTTGGAATCAGGATATATATGGGTCTCTTTTAGCTGTTTGTCTGGGTAGCTGTCTTCCAAATTTCTTAGTGCAGACAAGCAAGCACTTCCGGCATTGAATCTGTTTGTTGAAACATCTCAGTTGATATTCCGTCAGTTTCTTGTTTTTTAACAGTGCCCTGGGACATACTTATACTAAAAAGTTATTTGTTGTTTATCTGAAGTTTAACTGTCACTGGACATCCTGTGTTTCATCTGTCAACCTTGTCAGGGCACTGTACTGAGTAAGTAGGAATCTGGTGGCCTCGGGATGGGAATGGGACCCTCAGCCAGGTCCAGTGGGCTCTGGGCCAAAGTAAACACTGGAGCTTCTTAGCAATAGTTGTACTCTGCCTCATCAGAGATGCTCCATACCCTTTGCTACATCTTACTCTCCTCTAATAATATATTGCTTGTTAAACTGCTGTCAAGTCAGCCTCCAACTAATGATCACCAAGTACACGACAGAATTGCACCGTTGTGATCCATAGAGTTTTCACCAGTGGATTTTCAGAAGTAGATCACTATGCCTTTCTTCTTAATCTGTGTTAGTCTTGAAGCTCCATTGAAATATGGTTGGCATCACAGCAACACAAGCTTCCACTGAGCAGTGGCTGCCCATGAGGCATGAAAGGAATTATTGGGGTCTCCCACATGGAGGATGAGGCACTTAAGCTACAGGAAATCTGACTGAAAGCAATACCCAGTCCTCTAACTAGATACTGAGAAGAAAAAGATATATTAGCCCCACATGAGATGGGAAAGTCTATAGCAGAATGCATCATATAAATAGAAGAACTTGACGACACCACCACATATGGGAATGACAAAACTTAGCATGGAAACTAGTGCAAATATGACCGGACAGAAGAGACAGAGATTGTAAGAAGAGGGGTGATAAATTACAGTCAGGAAGAGATCAGATCCTGCTGAAAATCAAATTGATAACATAGAATTAAGGTTTCACGTAAACACAGAAAATGCTGAAGGAAAAAAAAAATCAGAGAGATTAAGACAATTAACGACAGAATAGTGGATGTGGCAGAGAGAAAGGATACTCAAATAGAAGGAAAACAAATGTCCCAGGCAACCCAATAAAGGGAACAGAAGAAAATACAAAAGATATTATACAGGAAATCTTTCCTGAAATGAAGAGAAAAAATAAAAGCAACAATTGAAATATTATGCATTCACCAGGAAAACTTGATACAAAATGTCTGTAAGATAAACCTTGTGTGTCACTAAACTTCAAATAATTAAAGAATTAATTATTTAAGCATACAATAAAAAAAAAAGCGAATTACCTAGAAGGGGGAAATTTCATTAACCTCAGACTTCATGGAATCCTTCAGTGATAGAACACAATATAGTAACATCTAAGACAATTTGGACCTAGTCAAGTTGTCCTTACACGTTACACTCTACTGAGTTTAGTAGAGTTGGTAAACTCTACTGAAATAGATTAAAGAATATCGAAAACAAACAGACAAACCAAATCCTTCGCTGTCACTTAAATTCCAATTCATAATGAGGCAAATAGAAAGATATGCCATGTTCATGGATAGAAGCACTCATCTCTTAAGAGTGCCATTTTCTCCCCAAAGGAAGTTTACAATTCCAAACAAAACTTCAGCTGGGGTCTTTCATGAGCGTTGGCAAGCTGAATCTAAAATGTATACGGAGAAGCAAAGGGTCAAGAATAGTTGAGGTACTCATAAAGAAGAGTCAGTTATGAACTTTTCCTAATGTGAAGAGTTATTCATAAGTTAGAGTAGGCAAGGTAGTATGCTACTGGTGCAGAGACAGACCAAATAAACAATGGAACAGAATAAAGGATTTAGAAATAGATCCACACATATATGGTAATTTAATACATAATAGAGTTTGCTCTCAAGGACACTAAGGAGAAAAAGAATTATTTTTAAGAGGCATTGGTCCAAGCAGCTATTCAAATGTGATAGAATTGAATTGGATCCTTACCTCAAACCATAATTCCAAATAGAGTAAAAATTTACATGTGTAAAAAACCAATTTAGGAAAAAAAACATAAGAAAATATCTTCCCGATCTTGAGGTAAGGAAAGAGTTCTTAAATACAACAAAATGTTAGACATAAAATAAATTTTAACTTAATTCAGTCAATAAACTATGTTCATTGAAAAGCACCATACAAATACTGTAAAGTAGCCTCACAACAGAATATGATGTTTCAAACATGTATAAATGACAAAGTATCCAGAATACCACCCTTTTAAATCAATACACAAAAAAACAAAAATCCAATTAGAAATGAGAAGACATAAATAAGAGTACTAAAGACATAAATCAAGAGTACTAATGAATTTATGAAAAGGTGCTCAATCTCAGTCATCATGAAAATAAATACAATTTAAGACCATAGATAGGCTATCATCTTATATTTAGTTAGCAAAAATTAAGAAGTATGACCACACCAAGTGCTGGAGAGAATAGAGATAAACACAAACTCATATGTTGCTAGTGGGAGTATGAATTTTTACAAATACTTTGAAAACATTTTGGCATTAGTTCATAAAGTTGAACTTTCACATAGCTTATGACCCAGTAATACCACTCCGAGATATAAGCACAAGAGAAACTCCTGGACACCACAAAACACATGCAAGAATCTTCTATCAGTAGTGTTTATAACAGCAGAAAGCTGAAAACTCAAGCATCTTTCACAGTAGAATAGTATACAGCAGTGAAGATAAATTACAGCTACATGCACCAGGATAACACAAATAGAGGTCAAAAGCAAGTGAAGTTAAACAATATAGTGGCATTAGTTTCTTTCAAGTCAACTCCTACTCATAGCAACCTTATGTATAACAAATGAAATGTCACCTAGACCTGGATCATCTTCACACTTCCTTCATTCCTTGGGCTGGGAATCACAGCCCAGTTAAACTGACACACACACTTTTCAGGGGACACGATTCAATCCATGACAGCTGGTACACTCAAGTCCATTGTTGTGGTTGTTGTGCCAATCTATCTCATTGAAGGTTTCCTTCATTTTTACTTACCCTCTACTTTACCAAACATGATGGCATTTTCTAGCATTGGTCTTTCCTGATGACATTATCCAAAGTATGTGAGCAGAAGTCTCATCATCCTCATTTCTAAGGAAACTTCTGCTTATATTTCTTTGAAGACTGATTTGTTTGTTCTCTGGCAGTTCATGGTAATGGTATATTCACTATTCTTCACCAACACTACGATTTGAACACATCAATTCTTTTGCCTTCCTTTTCATCATTTTAACTGTCACACATACGTAAGGTGACTGAAAAGACCATGCTTTGAGTCAAGCACACCTTGTGAGTGACAAAACTTTTTTTAAAGTATAGGTAGAAGAAACTGATGTAGGGTAGTAGTTATCACTAGGAGAGTCAGGGAGATGGGGAAGGGAAAGATCACAAAGGGAGATAAAAGTTACCGGTAACTTTCTAGTTCATGGGCTGTGTATTATTTTCCTTTACAACCTAAGTATATGCTATATACAATCTTTCTGTATGAGTCATGTTTTGTAAAAGATAAAGAAAAAAATTAGCAAAAAGAAACTGTAGCACAGACAAGTCAAATGTTCCAGGTCACAAAGATGGTAAGAGGTGAAGTTGGCATGCTGAAGGCCAGAGGACTCACTCTTCCCACCTGCCCTATACCCTCCTTTCTCTACCATTGCCTTGAAGTACTATGAGCACTTGAGTGGAGAAAGTGTCATGGAGTGACAAGATGGAATTATACAAATTTCAAATATTTTCCATTTGAATAGTAATAGGCCAATGTATTAGAAGTGAAAGAAGAAAAGAGACAAGGACAATAAAAATAATTGTGCCTGAAGCAACCAGAAAGTATTGACGAATCTCCAATCCTGGAATTTCCCACAAGCAACACCAGATGAAAAGAACAAACTTGGATGCCATCTAGCCCTTTAATTTTGTAAAAAAAAAAAAAACTTTCTTTTTCTTAATATTTAGTCGTACACATGAAAAATCTTTTCAGAACACTGTATCAATAGTGAGTATCAATAGCTATAAACATGAGTGTATATGTCAACCAGAGCAGACCAACTAACATCAAGTTACTTCTGACTTCAGGCAACCCCATGTGTATCATTAAAAAAAAACAACAAAACAGTGCTGTCAAGTCGATTCTGACTCATAATGACCCTATACGCATATCAGAGTGGAACTTAATATTAAAGGACTCAGGAAGCATCGAAAGAAAATGGAAGAAGTACACAGAGTTACTGTACCAAAAAGAATTGGTCAATGTTAAGACACTTGAGAAAGTACCGTAAGAAGAAGTCCAAGCTAAACTGAAGGCATTGACAAAAAACAAGGCTCCAGGAATTGATGGAATTCCAACTGAGATGTTTCAAAACATGGGTGCAGTACTTCAAGTGCTCACGCATCTGTGGTTTAAGGTCAGGAAAGTTTGCAACCTTTCACTATATGCATTCAATCTGTATGCTGAGCAAATAATCTGAGAAGTTGGACTATATGAACAAGAACAGGGCATCAAGACAGGAGGAAGACTCATTAACAAACTGTGATAGGCAGATGATGCAACCTTGTTTGCTGAAAATGAAGAGGGCTTAAAGCACTTACTGATCAAAGAGCACAGCCTTCAGTATGGATTACACTGGACTAGGAAGCAATATGATGATAAATGAAGAAAAGACTGAAGTTATCAGGAATTTCATTGTACTTGGATCTATAATCAACATCCATGAAAGCGACAGTCGAGAAATGAAAATACACATTGCACTGGGCAAATCTGCAGCAATAGACCCCTTTAAAGTATTGAAAGACCATCTCAAGAACAGATTCGATGTGGTGACCACTAATGACCAAAGACCAGATGAATTTTGCAGTGACATCAAAGACATCATCTGTGAAGAGAACAGGAATTATTAAAAAGATGGGAAAGAAAGGAAAGACCAAGTTGGATGTCAGAAGGGACTTTGAAACTTACTGTTGAATGTCGAGCAGCTGAAACAAAAGGAAGGAATGGGGAACTACAAGACCTAAAAAGAGGATTTCAAAGGGCAGCTCAAGAAGACAAAATAAACTATTATAATGAGATGGGCAAAGAGCTGGAGATGGAAAACCAGAAGGGAAGAACATGTTCTGCATTTCTCAAACTGAAAGAACTGAAGAAAAAATTCAAACCTTGAGTTGCAATAGTGAAGGCTTCTACAGGGAAAATGTTAAATGACTCAGGGAGCATCAAAAGGAGATGGAAGGAACACACAGAGTCATTATACCAGAAAGGACTGATGAACGGTCAGCCATTTGAAGAGGCAGCGTATGATCAGGAACCTATGGCACCAAAGGAAGAAGGCGAAGCTGCATTGAAGGCATTGGTAGAAAACAAGTCTCCAGGAAATGATGGAATATCAATTGAGATATTTCAACAAACACATGCAGCACTGGAAGTGCTCACTGGTCCACACCAAGAAATTTGTAGGAGAGCTACCTGGCCAACCAACTGAAAGAGATCCTATTTATGCCCATTCCAAAGAAAGATGATCCAACCAAATGTGGAAATTACTGAACAATATTATTAATATTACATGCAAGTAAAATTTTGCTCAAGATTATTCATTTTTAATGACGCACCTGGCATTGTCGCTGCCAAGGATGTTGATTATAGATCCAAGTACAACGAAATTCCTGACAACTTCAGTCTTTTCTCCATTTATCATCATATTGCTTACTAGTCCAGTGTGATCCGTACCGAAGGCTGTGGTCTTTGATCTTGATCAGTAAGTGCTTCAAGTCCTCTTCATTTTCAGCAAGCAAACTGTGTATCACAGTTTGTTAATGAGTCTTCCTCCAATTCAATATTCTGAATGCAATTAGTATATTGCGTGATCTGTATAGTATAAGTCAGTCAATATACTGACTACAACAGTAAATTGACATGGAACTGCCAGAAATTCAAGCTAGATTCAGAAGAGGACTTGCAACCAGAGATATCACTGCTGATGTCAGATGGATACTGGCTGAAAGCAGACAATACCAGAAAGATGTTTTCCGGTGTTTTATTGATGATGCAAAAGCATTCAACTATGTGGATGATAACAAATTATGAAAAACTTTGCAGACAACAGGAATTTCGGAATACTTAATTGTGCTCATGTGAAATCTGTATACAGATCAAGAGGCAGTCGTGTGAACAGAACAAGGGGACACTGCATGGTTTAAAGTAAGGAAAGGTGTGCGTCAGGGTTGTGTCCTTTCACTATACCTTTTCAATCTGTATTCTGAGCAAATAATCCAAGAAGCTGGTCTGTATGAAGAAGAACGAGGCATCAGGATTGGAGGAAGTCTCATTAACAACCTGAATTTTGGAGATGACACAACCTTACTTGCTGGAAGTGAAGAGTATTTGAAACATTTACTGCTGAAAATCTAAGACTACAGTCTTCAGTATGGATTGCACCTCAACATCAAGAAAACAAAAGCCCTCACAACTAGACCAGTAAGCAACATCATGATAAACAGAGAAGCATTAAGGTTGTCAAGGATTTCGTTTCACTTGGTTTCACAATGAACACCCATGGAAGCAGTAGTCAAGAAATGAAAAGATGCATTGCATTGAGAAAATCAGCTGCAAAAGACTTCTTTAAAGTACTGAAAAGTAAAGATGTCATCTCGAAGACTAAGGTGCACCTCACTCAAGCCATGGTGTTTTTCAATCACATGATATGCATGTGAAAGCTGGACAATGAACAAGGAAGACAGAAGAAGAACTGATGCCTTTGAATTGTGGTGTTTGAGAAGAATGTTGAAGGTACCATGGACTACCAAAAGAACACACAGATCTGTTCTGCAAGATGTACATCCAGAGCTCTACTTGGGAGCAAAGATGGTAAGATTTCACCTTACATATTTTGGACATGTTGTCATGAGGGATCAGTTCCTGGAGAAGGACATCATGCTTGGTAAAGCAGAGTCAGCCAAAAGAGGAAGAACTCAATAAGACGGATTGACAAACTAGCTGCAATTACGGGCTAAGCATAAAAATGATTATGGGCATGGTGCGGGACCAGACATCGTATTTTGTTCTGTTGCACATAGTGTCTATATGAGTCAGAACTGAGTGTACAGCACGTAACAACACTAGTTTGTGGTGCTTTGTTATAGAAGCCCAGGAAACCAATGCAAGGTTTCCAAATAATTTTTAATTACTTGAAGATGACTGCTCTGCCCCCTCATTTAAAAATGGCATGTTTATTTCTTCTTTCTTAGCTTACTAGTATGACCACATCAGCTATATCCTATACTTCAACTAGGGCTGCAACAAGTTTGTTAAGAGTCTTTACAACCTTCACTGTTTCAAAGGAGCTTCCAGACCATAAAAGACCACTGACAGAAGACAATCCCCTCAAGTTGGAAGGTACAAAAAATATAACTAGAAGAAAGGTGCCTCCTGAAAATAGAGTAAATCCTAAGGACAGGGTTGGAGTAAAGCTTTCAGGGCTTGCACTTGATGATGTGGCACAACTCACAATAAGAAGAAACAGCTACAAGCATCAATTAATAATCGGACATGGAATACACAAAGAATGAATCTAGAGAAATTGGAAGTCATCAAACAATGACATGGACCAGATAAAGATCAACATCTTAGGCAATAGTAAGCTGAAATGAACAAGTGTTCATTTTGAAATAGGCAATCATATGGTCTACTATGGAGCCTGGTGACGCAATAGTTAAGTGTTTGACAGCTAATCAAAAGATAAACTATTAAAATCTACAAACTGCTTCTTGGAAACTCTATAGTGCAGTTCTATTTGTCCCATAGAGTTGGAATGACTTAATAGCAACCAGGAACAGAATGGTATACTATGCCACATTTAAGATGAATGGCATCACATTCGTAGTCAAAAAGAATGTTTCAAGGTCAATCCTGAGATACAATCCACATACCTACAAGGAAGACCAGTTAATTACTACTGTTTTCAAGTTTACATATCAACTATTGATGCCAAAGATGAGGCAATTGAAGTTTTACCAACTTTAGCAGATTGATACTGATCAAATATGTGCTCAAGATGCATTGATAATCAGTGGTTACAGGAAGCGAAAGTTGGAAACAAAAGATGAAGGATCAGTAGTTGGAACATACAACCTTGTTGATAGTAACAATGACACATACCTCATTATAGAATTTTGGCCATTTGGCTATTGGTGACTTCGAAGTCGTAAATCCTTCTCACTATGTAGTTTGAGCTGTAACTAGGTATGTGAGCCTAGGAATCTGTTTACTTTTCTTGTATGGATTTAGCTCAGGTGTCCAGATTGTCAGTCACCAAACGCATGGTGCAGGAGCTCCCCTACAGTTCTAGATGGACAGAGGTGATTGGTGTAGGCACAGGTATTTGGCTGCACCTGCTGAGAAAGGCAGCAGTCTGACAGCTGGCCCTGGATATCTATGAGGAAGGTGTGTCCCCTTATGTCTGATTCTAGGAGAAGAAACTGTTTCTGCCCTGAATCTGGTTGAAGAGAGCCCATATATGTATATATTTTTTCCCTCCTCCTGTTTGTTAAAGTCTTCCTTCTCTGAATCTAGGAGAATGGCTCAGGGTGCACATCAGCAATTCTACTTCCAACTCAGGTAATAGTGTCAGACTCCAGAGGTGAGCGCAGTGCAGAGAAAGGAGGAAGAAGCACTGGGAAAAGGGAGAAAGGTTTATCTCAAAGGAGAGTTTTAAAACCATGCACTGTAGGTTAGATGGAAGTCAATTAGCTTTTGGCTATTGAGTGCTCCTTTTCACTGGTTCTGGTGGTACAAGTGGACTGCCAAATGCTTGGTCTGTTTTGCTGAGAAGGACATCCTCCAAATGCCACTGACTCATTCACCACGCTGGCTGCAGCCAATTCTAGGAGGTCAGGTCCGGCCAGTCTTAGGTACTTCTGGAGCTATTCTCCCTTCCCTGTGGCTCAGTCCAATTTCTCAACGTTCACTTTGATGTTCAGGGATCCTAGAAGTCATATATAATTGACTCATTTGTTCTTTGGGGTCTTTGTTGTTAGAGGGATCAGAGGAAGCATCTGACTGCTTTGCCATTTGAGTCTGTCTCCTAAAGCTGAAGAACATTAGAAGAAGTATAAAAAAGCCAAAGCACAAACTTGAGTATATCCCACCTGAATTTAGAGGCCATCTCAAGATTAGATTTGATGCATTGAATACTAATGACTGAAGACCAAACAAGTTGTTGAATGACATCAAGGACATCATACATGAAGAAAGCAAGAGGTCATTTAAGAAGAAGGAAAGAAAGAAAAACACTAAAATGGATGTCAGAGACATTTTGAAAGTTGCTCTTCAGTGTAGAATAGCTAAAGCAAAAGGTAGAAATGATGAAATACAAGAGCTGAACAGAAGATTTCAAAGGGCTGCTTCAGAAAAGTGTTATAATGACAAGCACAAAGACTGGGAAAAACAAAATGGAAGAATATTCTTAGCATTTCTCAAGCTGAAAGAACTGAAGAAAAAAATTGAGCCTCAAGTTGTAATTTTGAAGAATTTTGTGGGCAAAATATTGGACGATGCTGGAAGAAGCATCAAGGGAAGATGGTGACATACAGTCACCATACCAAAAAGAACTGGTTGACCTTGAACCATATCAAGAGGTAGCATGTGATCAGGGATGGATGGTATTGAAGGAAGAAGTGTTAACTGCACTGAAAGCATTGGTGGAAACCAGGCTCCAGCAGTTGATGGAAACCAATGGAGACATCTCAACAAAAGAACACAGGCAGCACTGGAAGTCCTCACTCCTTTATGTCAAAAAATTTGGAAGACAGCTACTTGGCCAACTAACTGAAAGAGATCCATATTTGTGCCCTTTCCAAAGAAAGGTGATCCAGAGGAACATGGAAATCATAGAACAATATCACTAGTGACACATGTAAGTCAAATTTTTCTAAAGATAATTCAAAAACACTTGTAGGAGTAAATGTCAGAAATTCAAGCCAGATTCATAAGGTGACGTGGAACAATGGATAACATTGCTGATGTCAGACGGATCTTTGCTAAGGCCAGAAAGAGGTTCACCTGTGTTTTATTGACTATGAAAAGGCATTAGACAGTGTGAATCAAAATAAATTATGGTTAACATTGGGAAGAACAGAAATTCTAGGACACATTTTAATTGTGCTCATGTGAAATCTGTACATAGACCAAGAGGCAGTCATTTGAAAAGTATAACGAAATACACTGAATAGTTTAAAATCAGAAAAGGTGTAGCTCAAGGATGAATCTTTCACCATACTTACTCATTCTCTGTCATGGATTGAATTATGTACCCCCAAAATGTGTGTAGCAATTTGGCTGGGCCATCACTCCCAGTATCATGTGATAGTCCTCCACTTTGTGATTTTCCTATGCTGTAAATCCTAACCTCTGCCTATAGCTAATAGGCTGGATTATGTTAAAGAGGATTAGGGTGGAACTGTAACAGCCTTCCTAAGGTCACCTCCTTGCTCCAGTGTAAAGGAGTTTTCCTGGAGTGTGGCTTACACCACTTTTCATCCTTTTATCTTACAAGAGATAAAAGAAAAGGGAAGCAAGCAGAGAGCTAGGGACCTCATACCATCAACTAAGGAGCACTGATAGCAAAATGTGTCATTTGGAGGTTCTTATGCCAAGATGCTGTTAGGCCAGACAAAGAGTAATGCAACACAAGGACGTTTCTCCTGAGCCAAAAGAGAAAGTGTGTGTTTCCCTGGAGCCTGCAACCTGAATTCAGACTTCCAACTTACCAGACTGTGTGTGAATAAACTTTTCTTTGTTAAAGCCATCCGCTTATGGTATTTCTGCTAGAGCATTATCAGATGCATAAGACAGAATTTGGTAGTAAGAGAGTGTGATGCTGTTCTAACAGATACCTAAAATGTGGAACTTTGAATGGATAGAAACTATGAATGGATAGAAGACATAGAACTAACTGAGGAGGAAAGTTCACCTAAGAAGGGGTAGATCGTCAGAAACAAGCAGCAGAAGACCAACAGCAGCAGCACTCCCACCCTAATCTTCTTTTAACATAATCATCTGATCTGTTAGCCACAGGCAGGGAGTAGGATTTATAGCATCAGAAAATCACAAAAAGGAGGGCAGTCACAAAATGCAGGGAATCCTGTCCCAGCCAAATTTCTACACATATCTTTTGAGGGGAGTCAATTCAATCTGTGATGTTATTGTTTGATACATTTATCTTACACATATATCTTAAACTCCAAAATACTGTTATTTTCTTATTTTATTTTATTTTTTGCTTGAACAGCCAGCTGTATTTTAAAAAGGCTGAAATAATAAGAAAATATTGCAGGTGTTTACCCATGTACTTACCACTTCTGGTGTTCTTCAATCTTTTCTGTAGTTCCATGTTTCCATCTAGAATTACTTTCCTTCTGCCTGAAAGATTTCCTTTAACATATCCTGTAGTGTTAGCCCTCTGATGATTAATTCTTTGGGATTTTGTGTGTCTGAAACCAATTTGATTTCCCCTTCATATCTGAAGCATGTTTTCTCTGAATATAGAATGATACTCTGCTTTTTTCTTTCAGTACTTTAAAAATGTTACTCCATCGTCTTCTCATTTGCATTGTTTCCAGTGAGAAATTTGCTGTCATCATTATCCTTGTTCTTGCATATATAATGTCTACTTTCTCTGCCTACTTTTAGTATCTTCTCTTTTTTAGTGCTTTGATCTATTCTATAATGATGTGCCTAAGTGTAATTTTCATTTTATTTCTTGTCCTTGGTGTTCACAGAGCATCTTGGATCTATAAGTAGATTGTTTTTGCAAAATTTGCATCATTTTTTTCTAATATTTTGTCCTGTTTCTCCTCCCTTCATGACTTCCAGTTATACACATATATTAGATCACTTGGGTTAAGAGGTATGGCTGCTAACCAAAAGGCTAGCAGTTCAAATTTACCAGGCACTCCTTGAAACTCTATGAGGCAGCTCTACTCTGTCCTATAGGGTTGCTGTGAGATGGAATCAGTTTGAAGGCAATGGGTTTTGTTTTTGTTTTTGTTTTTTGGTTATTAGATTACTCTGTATGAAAAACACAAGAATCAAATCAACTACATCTGTGGAAAGAGATGATGGAAAAGTTCAATTATCATCTGTCAGAACAAGGTCAGGGCTGACTGTGGAATAGACCATCAACTGTTCACATTTAAGTTCAAGAAAAGTAAACCAAGAGCCCAGATATCCTCTTGAGTATATCCTACCTCAATTTGGAGACCATCTCAAGAATGCATTTGGCACACTGAGCACTAATGATTGAAGACCAGACAAATTGCAGAAGGACATCAAAGACATATACATGGAAAAAAACTAAAGGTCATTAAAAGGACAGGAAAGAAAGATAAAACCAAAATGGATACCAGAAGGGAATCTTAAAGTTCCTATAGAAACTAGAGCAGTTAAAGGAAAGGAAGAAATAATGAAATAAAAGAGCTGAAGAGAAGACTTCAAGGGGCAGATTGAGAAGACAAGGTATTATGATTACGTCTGCAAAGATCTGAAATTAGAAAACTAAAATGGAATAACATTCCTCACATTTTTCAAGCTGAAACAACTGAACAAAATTCAAGGTTCAAGTTGTCATTTTGGAGGATTCTACGGGCAAAAGATTGATGGATACAGGAAGAACCAAAACAAGATAGAAGGAACACAGCCATTGAACCAAAAAGAACTGGTTGACCTTCAACCATTTCAGGAGGTCACATGTGATGAAGAACCAAAGGTAATGAAGGAAGAAGTCTTAGCTGCCCTGAAGGCATTCACAAAACACAAGGTTCCAGGAACTGAACGAATATCAATTGAAAGTTTTGGACAAACAGATACAGTACTGGAGATATTCACTCACCAAGCCAAGATGTTTAGAAGACAGCTATCTGATCAACAGACAGGAAGAAATCTGTATTTGTGTCCATTCCAAAGAAAGGGAACGCAGTAGAATGCAGAAATTATCAAACGGTACCACTAATATCACACATAAGTAAAGCTTCCTGAAGGTAATTCAAAAATTGTTGCAGTCACTCATTAATAGGAAACTGCCAGAAATTCAAGCCTGATTCACAAGAGGACATGAAGTGAGGGATATCATTGTTGGTGCCATAATGGATCTTGGCTGAAGGCAGAGAACACCAGAAAGATAATTACATGTGTTTTATTGACTATACAAAGGTATTCAACTGTTTGGATTGTAACAAATTCATGTATGACATTGAAAAGTGAGAATCCAGAACAGTTAAATTGTGCTCATGTGGAATCTGTATGCTTTTTAACTAAACAATTAACCAACGAAGAGGCAGTCATTAGAATAGAACAAGGAAAGCCAAAGCCAAGTGCCGTCAAGTCAGATCCAACTCATGGCGAAGGAGATACTTTATGATTTAAAATGAAGATGTATGTGCAACAGGTTTGTATCCTTTCACCATACTTGTTCACTCTGTATGCTGAGCAAATAATCTGAGATGCTGGATTACGTAAAGAAGAATGTGACTTCAGGACTGGGGAAAGAATGATTAAAAACCTGCAATGTGCAAATGACACAAAATTGCCTCCTGACAGCCAAGAAGACTTGAAGCAGTAACTGATGAAAATCAAACCACTGCCTTCTGTATGGATTAGACTTCAACATAAAGAAAACCAAAGTCTTCACAACTGAACTAATAAGTAATATGATGATAAACGGAGAAAACATCGAAGTTGTCCAGGATTTCATTTTATTTGGATACACAGTCAACTCCACGGAAATGACAGTTAGGAAATTAAGCTACGTGTAGCACTTAGCTAATCTGCTGCAAAATACTTTAAAGTGTTGAAAAACAAAGATGAAACTTTAAGGAATAAGCTATATGTAACCCAAACCACGATATTTTCCATCATCTTCTTGTTGTTGCTGTCAGGTACCATCGAATCCGTTCTGGCTCATAGTGACCCTATGAAAAACAGAACAGAATACTGCCTGGTCTTATGCCATGTCCACAATTGTTCTTATGCTTAAGCCCATTGTTGCAGCCACTATGTCAATCCATCTCATCAAGGGGCTTCCTGTTTTTCACTGACACTCCACTCTATCAAGCATGATGCCCTTCTTCAGGGACTGATCTTTCCTGTCAACATGTCCAAAGTATGTGAGAAGCAGTCTTGCCATCTTTGCTTCCAAGGAACACTCAGGTTCTACTTCTTCCAGAACAGATCTGTTTGTTCTTTTGGTGGCCCTTGGTACATTCATCATTCTTCTCCAATACCACAATTCAAAGGCATCAATTCTTCTTCTGTCTTCTTTGTTCACGGTCCAGCTTTCGCATGCACGTGATGCGACTGAAAATATCATGGCTTGGGTGAGGTGCATTTTAGTCTTTAAGGTGACATCCTAACTTTTGAATACTTTGAAGAGCTCCTTTGCAGCAGATTTTCCCTTTGAATTATGGTGTTGGCAAAAAAAAAAGTACTGAATATACTATGGACTTCCAGAAGGAAACCCTCGTGGTGTAGTAGTTAAGTGCTACAGCTGGTAACCAAAAGGTTGACAGTTCAAATCCACCAGGCGCTCCTTGGAAACTCTATGAAGTAGTTCAACTGTATCCTATAGAGTCACTATGAGTCAGAATCAACTTGACAGCAGCGGGTTTGGTTCTGATTTTTTTTTCCAGAAGAAGGAGCAAATCTGTCTTGGAAGAATTACAGCCAGAGTGCTCCTTAGAAGAAAAGATGATGAGATTTCATCTCACTTACTTGGGATGTGTTATCAAAATGGACTAGTCCCTTGGTAAAGTAGATGGTCAGCAAAACAGAAGCAGCCCCAATAAGATGAAGGACGTGGTGGTGGCAACGATGAGTTCAAACGTAACAACCATTGTGAATGAAGACGGTGCAGAACTGGAAGTGTTTCTCTCTGTTGTACACAGGCTCACTGTGAGTCAGAACTATCTGTGTAGCACCTGACAATGACAATAACAAAGTTTTCTCATAAATTACTAGTGATTTTCTCTTTTTCCCAGTGATTGTTTTCTCTGCATGTTCCATTCTGGTTGCTATGTGATTTCTGTTGCTATGTCTTCAAGTTCTCTAATCTTTTTACTGAAATGTCCAATCCCCTGTTAATTTAATCTAATGTATTTTTTCACCTCATGTGTTATAGTTTTCATCCCTAAAAATTCAGTGTGGGTCATTTTTATATTAAGAGTTTGGCTACTAACAGAAAGTCTGAATCCACAAATCAGTCCTTGGAAACCCTATGGGGCAGTTCTACTCTGTCCTATAGGATCCCTATGAGTCAGAATGGACTTTATGGCAATAGGTTATAGGGGATTTCTATATTGATACTTTTTAAATTTACTGAACACGGATATAGTCATCTTTTTTAATGTCCTTGTCTGTAAAATTTAACATCTTTGTCAGTTCTGAGTCACTTTTGATTGATGGGTAGATGGATTATTCTCCCTACGATGAATCATTTTTACTTCTTCTTTGCATGACTGGTAATCTTTGATTGGATACCAGACATTGTGAATTTTACCATGTTGAGTGCTGGATTTTTTTTGCTATAAATATTCCTGGGCTTTCTTGGCATAACTTGAAGATGACATTAGGTTACTTGGAAACAGTTGACTCTTTCAGGACTTGTTTTTATGATTTATTAGGTGGGTCTGGAACAGTCCTCAGTCTAATTATTCACCACTACTGAGGCAAGGCCTTCCTGAGATTTTTACCCAATGCCCCACGAGTTATGAGTTTTTCCATCCTGACTGGCAGGAATAGGCACTATCCCTGGCCCTGAATGAGTACCTCTTGGATAGTTCCCCACCCCCCAACTTCATGAATTTTTTTCACATGCCTGTGCTGATCATCCCTCTGTGAAAAACTTGGAAGTCACCCTTGGCAATTTTCTGGAGTTCTCTATGTAATCATCTCCTCTCTGGTACTCTTCCTTGCATACAGTAGCCCCCTTGGTCCGACACTCTCAGTTTCTTGTCTTCAACTCAGCAAATCCTTCAGAATACTTCGGGTTCTCCTTCCCTGTGCACAGCCTGGACACTTTATCCAAGCAGTAAGTATGCTGGACAGCCCTGGAGCTCACTTGATGGTTTCCCATTTCTCGAGAATCTCTGTACTTTCTTGCCTGATGTCCAGTCCCATGGAAGTCTGCTTTGTTTGTTTACCTGTTCGTTTTGTTTTTGTTTCTTTGTCCTGTATATTTCAGACACAGGAAAAACCCAGTCTGTGGGGCTTCATCTTATGCAGAACCAGAAATCTCAAGAAAAACACTTTTATCCACTTTAGGAATTAAGAAAGCCTCGATGGCACAATAGTTAAATGTTAAATAGTTAAATAGTTAAATGTACCAGGTGCTCCTTGGAAATTCTATCAGGCAGTTCTATTCTGCCCTATAAGTTCACCATGGGTCAACAGGTTTGGGTTGGGTTTGGAGTTAAAGCTATAATGTACATACAACCAAGTGAGCCCATTTTAAGTCTCCAGATAAGTTTGCTCAATTTTAACGGAATATTTTTTTTTGGTCTCCATACTACTGAGTTTTAACAGTTCTTTATTTTTAAAAACTTCTTTATATATTCTAGATATTGGCTTTTTTCATGTATGTATAATGAATATTTTCTCCCATTCTTTGTCTTCTTTTCGTTTTCTTGGCAACACATTCTAAAGAGCGGGTTTATGATTTTGATGAATTCCAAATTAATTTTTGTCTTAAATTTATGGTCTACGTATTTATGTTCTAGGAAATCTTTGCTTGCTCAATGATCACAAGATTTTTTCCAATACTTTCCTCCAGAAATTTTATTTTTCACTTTTTATGTATGGGTACTTGTTATTGGAATAATGAATATATCACAGACTACCATAATAATAAAGGAATCTGTAATAGATTGAATTGCTTGCCACCCTCCACCAAAAGTGCATTGCAATTTGGCTAGGCCATGATTTCTGGTATTGTGTGATCTTCCCATATGTTGCAAATCCTGCCTCCATGGTGTTTATGAGGGAGGATGGGTGGCGGTTGTGCTGGTGGGACAGGCTTCAATGTTTAAAATTTTATCCTGCACTGAAGCAAGCATTCTCTTGTAATGTAAAGGAAAGTGGAACAAGTGAAGAGTTGGAGACCTTATACCATCAGGAAACAAGCAGTGACAGGAGTAGAGCATATTCTTTGGACTGGGGTCCCTGCACCTTAGTACCTCCTAATCCAGGGGAAGATTGAAGGTAAGAACCTTCCTCCAGAGCCAACAGAGGAAGCCTTGCCCTAAAGCTGATGCCATAATTTGGATTTGTAACCTACTAGACTCTGACAGAATAAAACTTCTCTTTTTAAAGCCATCCACTTGCAGTATTTCTGTTACAGCAGCGTTAGATGACTAAGACAGCATCTTTCTTAGAAGAAACGCAAACAGAATATTCTTTAGAAGAGAGGACGGTGAGACTTTGATTTACTTTGGACACATCATCAGAAAAGATAGATTGCTAGAAAAAGACTTCATGTTTGCTAGAGCAGAGGGTAGATAAAAGTAAGAGAATCCTTTAATTAGATGGATTGGCACAACAGTCACAGCAGCAGGATCAGATGCACCGCCGTCATGAAAACAGTGTGGGATCAGACAACCTTTCGTTCTGCTATACATAAGATCACTGTGAGTCAAAGCTGACTTGTTAGCAGCTAGCAACAACTACTGCAGCCAGGGTAACGCTCTGTCTGTGGAATAAGGCAAGAGTTGAGTTTCGTATTTTTTCCTATGGGTCTCCAGTTGTTTCAGCACCGTTTATTGAAAAATGTTTCCTTTCTCTACTACACTGTGGAATCTTTATCAAAACTCAGTTGACCACATAAATGTCTGCTCCTTTCTTGAACTATCCTGTTCTATTGATCTCTATGTCTATCTTTATGCCAATACTGCACTATCTTGACTCCTGTATCTTCTTAGTAAGTCCTGATATCAAGAAGTTTAAGTTTTCCAATGCTACTATTCTTTTTCAAAATTTCTTTGGCTATTATACATCCTTTGCATCTTATAAAAGATTTGCAACCAGTTTATTAACTTATATCCAAAACAAGCACGCTTGGGTTTGTCCGTGATTGCTCTGAATCTACAAATCAATTTGATGATAATGGGCATCTTAAGATTAATGAGCCTTCCAAGCCACAAACTTCATACCTATCTTCATTTATTTGTCATTGTTTCACTGCTGTTCATAAAGTTTTCACTGGCTAACTCTTTTCAGAAGTAGACTACCAGGTCCTTCTTCCTAGTCTTAGTTTGGAAGTTCAGATGAAACTTGTCCAGCAAGCATGACACTGCTGGTATTTGAATACTGGTGGCAGATATACTGCTGGAAAATGAACCCCCCAGGTTGGAAGACAGTCAGAAGATGATTGAGGAAGAGTGGAATAGATCTTAATGATTTTGATGGAGTAGAGCTTTCAGGATCTTCGTTTGCTCACGTGGCATGACTCAAAATGAGAAGAAGCAGCTGCAAACATCCATTAATAACACAGAACGTATGAAGAATGAATCTAGGAGAACTGGGAATTACCAAAAATGAAATGAAACACATAAACATTGATATACAGTGCTGTCAGTGATAGGATAATATCTACACACCTATAAGGGAGACCAGCTGATGTGACTATTATTCAAATTTACACACCCATCACTAAATCCAAAGATAAAGAAATCAAAGATTTTTACCAGCTTCAGCAGTCTGAAATTTATCACATATGCAATCAAGATGTATTGATAACTACTGGTGATTAGAATGCAAACTAAGAAGAACTGAGAGCTGGAAAATGCACCCTTGGTAACAGAAATGTTGCCAGACATTACATGATAGAATTTTGCAAGAGCAATGACTTCTTCATTGCAAATATCTTTTTTCACTAACAAAAACAGCTACTATACACAGAGACCTCACCAGGAGGAACACATAGGAAAAAGACAATGGAAAAGCTCAATATCATCTGTCTGAACAGGGTGAGATGCTGCCTTTAGCACACAGTATTAACTGCTCCTATTCAGATTCATATTCAAATACAAATTCAAGGAAATTAGAACAAGTCCACAAGAGCCAACATATGACCTACAGCATATCCATCTGGAGTTTAGAGACCATCTCAAGAACAGATCTGATGCATTGAACATTAATGACCGAAGACTAGAGGGAGGAGTTATGGAATGGCATCAGAGATATCACCCCCGAAGAAAGCAAGAGGTCATTAAAAACACAGGAAAGAAATGACCGAATTGGATGTCAGAAGAGACTCTGAAACTTGCTCTTGAATGTCGAAAAGCTAAACCAGAAGGAAAAAAGGATGAAGTAAGAGAATTGAATGGGAGATGTCAAAGGGCAGTTCAAGAAGACAAAATAAAGTATTATAATGACATGTGCAAAGAGCTGGATAGAAAACCAAAAGGGGAAAACACAATCTGCATTTCTCAAGCTGAAATAATTGAGGAAAATTGTTTCTAATAGTGAAGGATTCTATAGGGGAAATAGTAAACGACTGAGAAAACATCAGAAGAAGATAGAATGAATACAACACAGTCATTATACTAGAAAGAACTGGCTGACATTCAACCATTTCAAGATGTGGCATATGATCAGTAGCCAATGGTACTGAAGGAAGAAGTTGAAGCTACACTGAAGATTTTTGCAAAAAACAAGGCTTTAAGAATTGATAGAGTATCAACTGAGATGTTTCAACAAACAGATGCAGCACCGGGAGTGCTCACCTATTTATACTAAGAAATTTGGAAGACAGCTACCTAAGCAACTGACTGGAAGAGTTCAGCATTGTGCCTTTTCCCAAGAAAGGTGATCCAACAGAATGCAGAAATTATCAAACAATATCACTGATACCACATGCAAGTAAAACCATGCTCAAGACCACTCAAGAGTGACTGCAACAGTACACTGACCGGGACCTGCCAGAAATTCAAGCCAGATTCAGAACACGATGTGGAATCAGGAACATCATTGCTAATGTCACAAGGATCTCAGTGGAAAGCAGAAAATACCAGAAAGATGTTTGTGTGTCTTTCATTGACTATGCACAGACATTTGACTGTGTGGATCATAGCAAAGTGTGGATAACCTTGTGGAGAATGGGAATTCCAGAACACTTAATTCTGCTGATGAAGAATCTGTACATGGATCAAGAGGCAATCCTGTGAACAGAGCAAGGGGACACTGCATGGTTTAAAGTCAGGAAGAGTGTGTTTCAGGGTTGTGTTCTTTCCACACCTCTTTAATCTGTATGCCAAGCAAATTATCTGAGAAGTTGCACTATGTGAAAAAGCATCAGGATCGGAGGAAGTCTCATAAACAACCTGTGTTATGCAGATGACATAACTCTGCATGCTCAAAGTAAAGAGGATTCGAAACACTGATGAAGATCAAAGACCACAGCCCTCAGTATGAGTTGCACCTCAACATCCAAAAAACAAAAATCCTCACAGCTGGACCAGCACGCAACAGCATGATAAATAGAGAAAGAATTGAGGTCATGAAGGATTTCATTTTACCTAGTTCTACGATTAATGCCACTGAAGCAGCAGTCAAGAAATCAAAAGACGCATTCGTTGCATAGGGAAAGTGTGCTGCGAAAAACTCTTTAAAGCAGTAAAAAGTAAAGGTATCACCTTAAAGACTAATGTGCACCTAACCCAAGCCATGGCATTTTCAGTCACATCGTACGCATGTGAAAGCTGGGCGGTGAATAAGGAAGGCAGGAGAAAAACTGACACCTTTGAATCATGGCACTAGATAAGAATATTGAGTGTACCATGGACTGCCAAAAGAAGAAACAGGTCTGTTCTGGAAGAAGTACAATCCAGAGTGCTCTTTGGAAGCAAGGATGGCCAGACTGAGTCTTACATACACTGTGGACATGCTGTTAGAAAAGATCAGTCCCTGGAGAAGGACCTCACATTTTGTAAAGTAGCCAGCCAAGCCAAGTGCCATCGAGTTGGATCTGACTCATGTAAAGTAGAGGGTCAACAAAGAGGAAGAAGAGATGGACTGACACAATAGCTGTCACAGTGGGCTTAAGCATAAAAACAATCATGGGTGTGGTGCAAGACCAAGAGGTATTTCATTCTGTTGTTCATAGGGTTGCCATAAGTTGGAACCGACTCAGTGGCACCTAACAATGGCAATTTGTAGTTTTTAGCTATAGTTGAGTGGGCCCCAAGCTCATGGCAAGCTCATACACAACAGAATGAAATGATATCCAGTTCTGCACCATCTCCGTGATCCCTCGCAGATTAGACTTCTATGATTCATAGGCTTTTCACTGGCTGATTTTCACGAGTAGAGTGTCAGGCCTTTCTGCCTTGTCCGTCTTAGCCTACAAGCTCTGCTGAAATGTGTTCAGCGCCTTAACAACACACATGGCTCCACAGACGGGCAGGTGATCACTGCATATGAGGTGCATTCACCAGGAATCAAGCCCAAGTCTCCAGGATGGGAGGTGAGAATGCTACCACTGACCTGCAGCTACTTTCTCCTTTACTTGTTTGTTGTCGTTAGGTCTTGTTGAGTTGGTACGTCTCATAACAACTCTGTGCCATCGTCACAGCCGTTGCTAGGTCGGAGCCCATTGCTGTAGCTGCTGTGTCAGTCCGTCTCATTGAGGGTCTTTCTCTTTTTCCCTGACTCTCTATTTTATCAAGCATTTTGTCCTCCAGAGAACGCTCTTTCTGATTGCGTATCCAGGTAAGTAAGATGAGGTCTTGCCACCCTCACTTCTAGCACGCGTTCTGGTTTCGCTTCTTCCAAGACAGAATTTTTCATTGTTTAGGCAGCCCATGGCATCCTTAGTATTCTTCACCGATACCATAACTGCAGCACATCAATTCTTCTTCAGTCTGCGTATTTTTAGGTTTTTATTTGCAGTTTTAAAGGTACATACAGGTCTTTGAATATTTTGTTGAATTTAACTGTAATCATATCAAGCTTTCTTATACCACTATAAGTTAGTGACTAGTATGTAGAAATACATTAAATATCCTAAAACCCTGCAAAACTCATTTATTTGTTCTAGTAGTAACTTTTTCTTTTCCTTGTGGTGAAAAAAAAAGTATTTAGAATTAGCTGTCTGGACTCAGTTTAGATGATTCCAATTTTGTTGGCCACATCCAGAGCCTTATAGTCAGGAGCTAGACGAACATATGCTTTCTTCTCTCCATCAGGTCTGAGCAAGGTGTTGACCTTGGCCACATCAATGTCATGTAGCTTCTTCACAGCCTGTTTGATCTGGCCCTTGTTGGCCTTGACGTCCACAGTGAACCCAAGAGTGTTGTCACCTTCTGTCTTCTTCATGGCTGACTCAGTGGTCTGAGGGAACCCAATGATAGCGTAGTGGTCCAGCTCGTTTCTCCTGGGGGTGCTCTTCCGAGGATATTTGGGCTGCCTTTGCCTTCTTAGTGCCTTGGGCCGCTGGAAGGTGGGTGAAGTACGTATCTTCTTTTTTTTTCTGACTGTGGACACCTCTCGGCACTGCCTTCTTGGCCTTAAATGCCTTGGCTTTGGCTTCAGTTTTGGGAGGAGCAGGCACTTCCTTCTTCGCTTTCAGTGCTGTCTTCACGAAAAAACTCTAGTGACTTCCTAAAACTGGTTCCTTCGTATTTTCTTCTCACACAATTATTCGCCTATGAATGAAGATGGTTTTATTCCATCTTTTTCAATCTGTATGCCTGTCCTTTCTTTTCACTGCTCTTGTTGCACTGGCTATGACATCCAGCTTGAAAAGATGTCACCTTGAAGACTATAGTGTGCCTGACACATGCTATTTTCAATTGCATCATATACATGCGATAGCTGGGCAGTGAACAAGACAGAAAAAGAATCGATGCCTTTGAATTGTAGAGTTGGAGAAGAATGTTGAATGAACCATGGACTGCCACAAGAACAAACAAACCAGTCACAGGAGAAGTCCAGCCAGAACACTCACTGGAAGCTAGCATGGCAGGACTTCATCCCACTCATTGGACTGGTGATCAGGAGGAACTAATCCCTGCAGAAGAGCATATGGTTTGGAGGGGGTCAGTGAAGAAGAGGCAGGTCCTTCATGGAATGGATTGAAACAGTGGCTACAACAGTGAACTCAAACACTGCTGTGATTGTGAGGATGGCACAGGACCAGGCAGCGTTTTGTTCTGCTGTGTACGGGGTTGCTATGAGACAGAGTCAACTGGATGGCACGTAACAGTGACAATGACGACATCCAGTAAAATGCCGAATAGAAGTTGTGAGAGTCTACATCTTTGCCTTGTTCTTCATTTTAGAGGAAAGCACTCAGTCTCTTAACAAGAAGTATGAAGTTAGTTGTAGGTTTCTCAGAAATACTCTATCAGATTGGGAACATTCACTCCTAATCCTCTGTTATTAAAAGGTTTTCTCTTGAAAGGATATTGAATTTTGTCAAATGTTTTTCTGGCACTACTAAGATGATCACATGACTTTTTTATTCTCTGAATATAGTAAATTACACTAACTTTTTAAAATGTTAGACCAAGCTTACATTCTTGACATGATCACACTTGATCACAGTGTGCTATGCTTTTAATATACTGCTAGACTTTATTTTATAATATTTTGTCATGGATTTTTATCCCTAAGATTGTAAGGGATATTGATCTAAAAGGTTCCTTTTTTATATAACGTTAACTAGGTTTGCTATTGGGAATCATTAATCTCATCTGTCATGGATTGAATTATGTCTCCCCAAAATACCTTGACAACTTGGCTGGATCATGATTCCCAGTACTGTGTGGTTGTCCTTCTTTTTATGATAGTAATTAGTGTGACACTGTAACACTTTTATCAAGATTACATTCCTGATCTAATATAAAGTGAGCGTCCCTGAACTGTGACCTGTAGCACCTTTTATTTTACAAGCATTAGAAGGTAAGAAAAGCAATCAGTGAATTGGGGACCTCATGCCACCAATAAAGCAGAGTGCTTGGAACAGAGTGCATCCCTCGGACCTGTAATTCCTAGGCTGAGATGCTCCCAGATTTAGGGAAGACGGATTACAAAGAGCTTCCTCCATAGCCAGCAGAGACAGAAAGCCTTGCCCTGGAGCCAGCATCCTGAATTTGGAGTTTCAGCCTACTGGACTGCAAAAGGATCAATTTCTCTTTCTTAGAGTCATCCACTTGTGCTATTTCTGTTATAACAACACTAGATGACCAAAACATCATCCTTCTCTAGTTTTATCAGAGAAAGTTTGTATAGGCTTGATATTGAATAGTCCTTACATATTTGCTACAATTCACCTGTAAGCCAGGTAACTTGGAGGTTTCTTGTGATAAAGTTTTGAACATGTACTTAAGTTTCAGTAATAGATACAGAGCTAATGTGTTGTTTTAGTTCTTCTTAAATCAGTTTTGATCATTGTCATGAATTGAATTGTGTCCCGCCAAAAATGTGTAGCTATGTGGCTGGGCCACAATTCCCAGCATTTTGTGGTTTTCCTGTGCTGTATGTTAAAGGATTAGGGTGTGACTCTGAATCTCTTCATAAGCTCACCTCCCTGATCCACAGTAAAGGGAGTTTCCCTGGAGTGTGGCTTGCCCCACCCTTAATCCTTTCAGCCTAGAAGAGATAAAAGGAAAGGGAAGCAGGCAGAGAATTGGGAACCTCACACCGTCAAGAAAGCAACACCAGGAAAAGAGCGTATCCTTCAAACCTGAGGTTCCTGCACCAAGATGTTCCCTGGACAAAGACTGATGCAATACCAGACTTCCCTCCAGAGCCAACAAGGGGGAAAGCCTTCCCCTGGAGTGGACATCCTGAATTTGGACTTGTAGCCTACCGGACTGTGTAAGAATAAACCTTCCTCTGTTAAAGCCATCCACTTTGTAGTATTTCTGTTAGAGCAGCACTAGCTGACTAAAGCAATCATCTATGCATTTTAAGACATTTTTCTACTTTATTTAGCTTGTAGTGGTTTAAAGTTGTTCATTGCATTCTCTCATTATCTTTTTAATGTCTGTGGGATTTACCCTGATTTGCCTTTTTCACTCTAACCTTAGTAATTTGTGCCTTCTTCTTTATCCATTCAGCTAAATTTTCTCTATTGTAATGATCTTTTCAAAGAACTGGTTTTTGCTTATACTGATTTTCTCTATTTCTTTCTATACCAATTACATTTATTTCTGCTTTCACCCTTGTTATTTTCTTCCTTCTAATTATATTCTTCGCAATGTTATCTGTAATTTACTATAATTCACATAGTCAAAAATTTTTATGTAGCCCATAAAACACAGATAAATACGTTCCTGGTATTCTCTGCTTTCAGCCAGGATCTGTCTGATATTGGCAATTCATTGTTCTCTTCTGAATCCAGCTTGAATTTCTGGCAATTCTCTGTCAATTGTTTTTGAATGATCTTCAGCAAAATTTTACTTGTATGTGATATTACTAATATTGTTCAGTAATTTGCACTTTGTAGCGGATCACCATTTTTTACAATGGGCACAGATATGCATCTCTTCCAGTCAGGTGGCCAAGGAGCAGTCTTCACATTTTCTTGGCGTAGACGAGTGAGCACTTCCAGTGCTGCATCCATTAGTTGAAATATCTCAGTTGGTATTCTGTCAATTCCTAAAGTTTTGTTTTCTCTGGTGCCTTCAGAGAAGCTTGGACCTCTTCCTTAGTACCATCAGTTCTTTATTACATGCTACCTCCTGAAATGCTTGAATGTCTACCAATTATTTTTGGTGCAATGCCTCTGTATTTTTTCTGTCTTCTTATGATGCTTCCTGCGTCCTTCAATATTTTCCTTGCAGAATCCTTCGAAATTGCAACTCAAGGTTTGAATTTTTTCTTCAGTTCTTTCAGTTTGAGAAACGCAGATCATGTTTTTCCATTTTGGTTATCTAATTCCTGATCTTCGCATGTGTCGTATTTTACTTTGTCTTCTTGAGCCTCCCTTTGAAATCTTCAGTTCTTTTGCTTCATCATTTTTCCCATTCAATTTAGCTACTCAACATTCAAGAGCAAGTTTCAGAACGTCTTTTGACATTCATTTGGTCTTTTCTTTCCTGTCTTTTTAGTGACCCCTTACTTTCTTTGTACATGGTATCCTTGATATCATTCTACAGTTCGTCTGGTCTTTAATCATCAGGGTTCATCGCAACAAAGTTTTCCTTGGCATGGTCTCTAAATTCAGGTTTAGGGTTGCTACAATTCAGAATCAACTCAACAGCAATGGATTTGGTTTAGCTTTATATTCAAGGTCATACTTCGGCTCTCACGGGCTTCTAGTTTTCCTCAACTTCAACCTGCATATGAGCAATTTATATGTTCTGCCATTGGCCCCTGACCTGGTTCTAACCATTGATATTGAGCTTTTCCATGGCCTCTTTCTACAGATATTGATTTGATTTCTGTGTATTCCATCTGGCAAGGTTCACATGTATAGTCACCTTTTATGTTGTTGAAAAAAGGTGTTTGTAATGAAGAAGTCATTGGTCTTACAAAATTCTGTTATGCAATTTACAGCATCATTTTTATCACTAAGGCTGTATTTTCCCACTGTGAAACCTTCTTTTGTCCAACTTTCTTATTCCAATCACCAGCAATTGTCAGTGCATCCTGATCATGTGTTTGCTGAATTTCAGACTGCAGAAGTTGATAAAAATCCTCATTTTCTTCATTTTTGACTTAGTGGTTGGTCTGTAAATTTTAATAATACTTAAATTAATTGGTCTTCCTTAGGTGTATGGGTATTATTCTATCACTGAGAGACTTATACTTTAGGGTATATCTTGAAATGTTCTTTTTGACAATGAATGTAGCATCTTTCCTCTTCAATTTTTTGCTCTTGACACAATAGATCATATGACTAGCCAATTCAAAATGGCCAACACCCAAACCACTTTGGCTCACCAATGCCTAGGATATCAATGTTCATGTGTTCCATTTCATTTTTGACAATTCCCAATTTTCCTAGATTCATAATAAATACATAATATTATACCACTTGGCATATCATTTGAGATCCTTAGAAAACTGTACTTTTATTTCTCAACCCCTTGTCCCTTGTGCGTTTGTCATCAAAATATTTCCTTCTACATGTGCTGCAAACCCCATGATTTATTGTGGTTTCTTTGTTTTAAACAATTATCTCTAAAGATACTTGAAAACAAGAAAAAATGTGATTTATATATTCTCACGTACTTACCATTTCCATAATTTATTTCTTTGTGAGAATCCAAGTTTCCATCTGGTATCAATTTCCTTCCGAGTGAAAAGCTGCTTTTAACATTTCTTGTAGTCAAGCTTAGAGGCATAGTGGTTAAGTGCAACACCTACTAGCCAAAAGGTTGGCAGTTCAGATCCTCCAGGTGGGTGCTCCTTGGAAACTCTATGGGGCAGTTCTACTGTGTCCTGTAGGGCCACTCAGAATCGACCCAACAGCAATGGATTTGGTTTGTTTTGGTTTATAATCAAGTCTATTGGCAAAAACGTTCCAACAGGTTTTGTTTGCATGAAAAAGTATGTATTTCAACTTAATTTTTGGAAGGCGTTTCTGTTGGGTTTATAATCCTCGGTAGACAGGTTTTTTTTGGTTTTTTTGTTGTTTGCTTTTTGTTTTTTTTTTCCCCCTCTCAGCACCTTCAAAATGTATTTACACTGTCTCTGGCTTACATAGTTTCTGAGAAGAAATGTGCAGTAATTACTATCATTGTTCCTTTTTATGTAAGACGCCTTATTCTTTAGGTGCTTTTAAGATGTTTTCTTTACACTGGTTTTCAGCAATTTGATTATGATGTGGTTAAATGTCATTTTCTTTTTGTTTATCCTGAATAGGTTTTGTAAAGATTCTTGGATCTATGGAATTTATTTTCATTAAAGCTGGATTTGTTTACTTGCTTGCTCTGCCACTGTTGCCTTAAATATTGCTATATTCCTTCCCCCTCTCTTTCCGAAACTTTAAGTACATATGTGACAGACTGGTTAGTATTTTCCCACAGGTCATTGATTCTCCATTCATTTTCTTTCCATCTTTAATTTTCTCAGTGCGCTTTGGTGGTTCTGCTGCTCTGCATTCTAGTGTACCGGCTTCCTGGTTATATTGCCGTTGTACGGTAGCATCTGATCTGTTGGTTTTGTCCAGTCAAATTTATTTCAGATATCGTATTTCCCATCTCTAAAAGTTTCATTTAGTTCTCTTTTTTTAAAATATATCTTCCCCTTTCCTGTCATACTCATGTTTTCTTTTGCATGCATCCTTAATCACATTGCCCATATTTATTACAACTATTGTGATATCATTTTGTGCTAACGTTATCTTCGCTGTCATTTCTAGGTCTCTTTCTATTGACTGATTTTCTCTTATTTATTAGTCATATTCTCTAGCTTCTTGGCATGTCTAGTAGCTTTTGATTAGATGGTTTTATGCTTCTATGTGCTAGATTCTCTTAAACTCCTGTAACAGGTAGCAGACAGATAAATAACTTGCAAATCATTTTGATCCTTTTGATCTTATTTTAAAGTTGGTTTGAGGTAGATTTAGATACACTTTCTTCAAGGGCTAAAGGAATCCCACTACTATGGCAAGACTCTGGTTTTCTATTGAAAGAATGGCCTACACATTCAATAAGTTTTCTCTTCTCTGGCTGAAGAGCTCTTTTTTATTATTGTATTATTTTGTTGTTATTGTTTTCAAGAATATACGTAGCAACCAACTCAAGAGTTTCTGCATGTATAATTCAATGACATCAAGTTGTGCAACCGTTCTCATCCTCCATTTTAACATAAATTCAATGCCCCTAAGTCTCATAAATTTTTGAGCTTCTGTTGTCAATTCAATCCCACATAGATAGCTCTTAAAAGAATACCACGCTCAAAGCAGACATTCTTTGCTAGTTTAGCTAAATTATCACTTGATTTCTAGATTTCAGGGGATATTTTTGGTTCAAAGTTTAAGAATTATCTCAGAACAATAGTTGCAGGGGTTCATCCAGCCTCCATGGCTCCAGAAAGTCTGGAGTCCATGAGAATTTGAATAACTGGTGGGATCTTGAATGATTCCTGACCCTTTGTAAGATCTGGGAATTGTTCAGCTTACAACTCCCTAGTAATTTTCTTCTCCTTGGAAGCTGCTATTGGCTTGGCTCATAGAATTTAGCCTTATGCAAGCACAGACTAGTAGGTGGCCAAGGACATGAGGAACTCCTACACTATTTCTGGATTTGTGTGTGTGTGTGTGTGTGTAACTTTCCACCCTTGGCGCTCTACCTCCTCACGAATTCTATCCACCTCCCTCAGCTCCATTCTCTATCTCTTCAACCTGACAGGAGCACCAGATTTTGTTTATATTTTCCTTCTTTGAACCATAAGCAAAAGTTGCCTCCAGGAAAAAGGCTAAGGTGATCATTTGGCTCTATACGTTTATTCCACTCCTCTGAGAGATTACAGTTCTACACTTATTGATGATGTCCAGTATGAAAACAGTCATTTCACATATTTTATCTAACTTTCTGTTTGTTTAGGGTGGTAGGGTAAGTTCAGACATGTTATTACCTCAAGGTCACAAGCAAAAGACTGATGCTAAAATCCTCAGGGAAATACAAGACGTGAATTAGCCTTCAGGAAAAAAACTGGGAGATGGTGTCATTAGTCAGAAGTTGGATTTCTTGTTAGTTGCTTAAAACTACATCAGAAGCTACAGGGACACAATATGTGATATTTTTATATAGTTATACAAGGTAAATAAGCATGTGGCATTTCACAATTTCATCTCTCTTTTAATTCTGAAAACAATGCTGTGAGCTTTTTGTGGAGTAAGTTCAATATGATGCTCCAGAGTATAGGGAGACTATATCTGAGTCCCAGGCCCATCTCCCACCAGTTGTGTAACTCTCCGTCTAGATTTTTCTTCTACTCACCACACGTTGTCCTTTTTCTCTCCTTTCTTCCCTTCTCTTGAACAAATTTTGTGCTTTTTGTTATCCTATTTCTCCCCTTTGTTTCTTATTTATACATTCCTATTACTCTTTCAACAGTAGCTATAAAAATTAAAGTCTAGTAGGAATTAATCCTGAGCAGCACAAGGACCTTAAAACACTTGGATTTAATTTACTCTATGTATTTTTAATTTCTTAAGACATTATTGTTTCATATAGGCAATATTCATTTAGCCATGTGTTTACCTTCTCGGTCGCTTTTTATTCCTTCCTGCATCTTTGTGCTTCTGTTGGAGATTATTTTTCATTCACCTGAAAAATATCCTTTAGTAATTCTTTTGCTGGTAACTGTCTTTTGCTTTTGTTTGCTTGAAAATGTCTGCACCTTTCTTTTGAAAAGATAGTTTTGCTGATATACTATTGAGGCTGGAAGATTTTTTTCCCTAACATTTTGAAAATAACATCCTGTTGTTTACTAGTTTCCATTGTTTCTGCCAGTAAGTCACTGATAAACCTTATTGCTGCTTCTTTGGAGAGAACATTCCTCACGTTTCTAATTTATTCCAGGTCTCTGCCTGCAGCATTGCTCGTCAGCAGTTTTACTATGAGGTATCTCAATGGTATCTTCTTCGCATATGTACTTTGGTACAGTTGATAGCAGTTCTTGAATCGATGAATGGAAGCCTTTCATTGGTTTTTGATGTTTGCAGCCATTCTATTGTTTTTTTCAAATATTGTTTTTCCTCATTCTTTCCCTCTTCTCCTCAAACTACAATCACACAAATACCAGGCATTTCCCGCTATTTCCCAAATGTCTCTTTTTAGTGTTTTCATCTTCTTTTTTTCTCTCCATCCTATAGCAGGGCTATTTTCATCCTACTTGCTTAACCTCTCTGCACTCTAGCTTCTTCATGTCTAAATAGAGATAATAATAAGACTTAGCTCATAGAGTTTCTGTGCAGATTCAATGTGTCACTATATGCTAATCACTTAGCCCAGTGCATAAATATTATTATTGTTATTACTATGCATATTAAAGAAACACAGATGCTCAAGTTCAGACAGGTCAGGTAACTTGACCAAACCACACAGATGGAAATCTTCCACCTAAAAGAAGAGACCAGCTGGCCTTTGTAAACTCGACCAGCTATGGTTGGATTGCACGATGGTTAATGTTACGTGTCAATTTGGGTAGGCCATGATTCCCACTATCGTGTAAATATCTGACATTTTGTGATCTGATGAAATTATCCTCCTTTTTATGTGCTGTAAATCTTAAACCTCTGTATGTCAATGAGGCAGGATTAGTACAGATTGTATCTGAAGTCTCACCCTTACTAGAGGACATGATTCAAGGCATATCCTCACTCAAATCAAGCCCTTGCTCCAGTCACAGCCTTATTCATGTATCTGACGTAAGTGGAGTTTCTCTGAGGATGTGGCCTGCACCCAACATATGTGAATGCTCTACAAAAGCTCCTTCTCACTCTGAATCCTGTATCCAGTTCATCATCATCTGACCTCTCGTTCTTGGGATGTGACATAAGCCGAGTAGCCTGCCATCTGACCTGCCAGTTCTGGGATGTGATATTACCCACAGACTTGCAAGCCAGCAGCCAGACATCTGACCTGATGATTCTGGGATTTGGCAGCTTCCACAGCCCCATAGGCTAGAAGCTTGCCATCTGATCTGCTGATTTGGGGTTCATCAACCCCTGCAACCACATGAGTGAGCGGAAGACTCTAGCCTGATGCCTGCCCTACATAGATTTGGGACTTGTCAGCCTCCACAACCATGTGAGCCATTTCCTAGAGATAAATGCATACATATGATTCACTGTTTTTGCTTCTCTTGACAGAACAGCTTAAAATAGTTGGAGAAGAGAGGAATGGCACACCTAGAAGAATATGAGAAAGCAATTTGATGGGCATGGTCTGATCCTTTGGAGACAACTGAAAGATAAAGATGTTTCTACAGGGTAGTGAAAACTACCACCGATTTTGATTAGAATGTCAGGTCAGCTTTTCTAACAAGATCCAACATGGTCTTGCTAGGTATTCCCAATCATCTCTGACTCAAAGACTTTATGTAAAAAGAAACGAAACACTGCCCACTGCACCATTCTCATGATCATTAGTTATTGTGCACAAGCCAGTTGTTGCAGCCACTATGTCAATCCATCTTGTTGAGAGTCTTCCTCTTCTTTGCTGACCTTCCACTTTATCAGGCATGACGTCTTTCTCCAGAGACTTATTCCTTCTGATAACAGGTTCCTCATCAGTGCAATTAACTAGAATTTTTTATGTTATCCATAGTTTGTTATGATCCACACAGTTGAATGCCTTTGTATATTCAATAAAACACAGACAAACATCCTTCTGGTACTCTGTGCTTTCAACCAGGATTCAGCTGACATCAACAATAATATCCCTAGTTCCATATACTTTTCAGGATTCAGCTTGAATTTCTGGCAGATCCCCATCAACGTACTGCTGCAGCTGCTTTTGGGTGATCTTCAGAAAAATTTTACTTGAGTGTGATACTAATGATATTATGCAATAATTTCTGAATTCAGTAGGATCACCTTTTGGGAATGGGCATAAATATGGATCTCTTCCTGTCTGTTGTCCAGGCATCTGTCTTCCAAATTTCTTGGCACAGATGAATGAGTACTTCCAGTGCTGCATCCATTTGTTGAAACATCTCAATTGGTATTCCATCAGTTCCTGGAATCTTGTTTTTTTCCTAATGCCTTTAGTACAGCTTAGACTTCTTCCTTCAGTACTATTGACTCTTAATCATATGTTACCTGATAAAACGATTAAATATCAACCAATTCTTTTTGGTACACTGACTCTTGTATTCCTTCCATCTTCTTTTGATGCTTCCTGCAACATTAAGTACTTTTTCCATATAATCTTTTTCACTATTGCAACTTGATGTTTGAATTTTTTATTCATTTCTAATAGCTTGAGATTATGGCTAACATTGCGTAAAATGGGAATTCCAGAACACTTAATTGTGCTCTTAAGGAATCTGTGTATGGATCAAGAGGCAGTTATACGAACAGAACAAGGGGAAACTACATGGCTTAAAGTCAGGAAAGGTGTGCGTCAGGGTTGTATCCTTCCACCATACTTTTTCAATCTGTATGCCAAGCAAATAACCCAATAATCTGGACTGTATGAAGAAGAATAAGGCAGCAGGATTGGAGGACGACTTGTTAACAACCTGCATTATGCAGACAACACCCACCACCTTACTTATTGAAAGTGAGGAAGATTTGAAACACTAACTGATAAAGATCAAGGACCATATCCTTCAGTATGGATTGTACCTCAACATCAAGAATAAAACCCTGTCCCATTCTGTACCATCCACACAATCATTGATACATTTGAGTCCCTTATTGCAGCCACTGTGTCAGTCTATCTCACTGAGGGTCTTCCTCTTTTTCCTGACCTTCTGCTTTACCAAGTATGATGTCCATCTCCAGGGACTGATCCCTCCTGATAATGTGTTCAATGTATGTGAGACAAAGCAACATTATTAGCAACATTATCATAAATGGAGAAAGTATTAAGGTTGTCAAGGATTTCATTTTACTTGGGTCCACAATCAGCACCCATGGAAGCAGCAGTCAAGAAACAAAAAGACATGTTATATGGGGAGAATCTGCTGCAATGGATCTCTTAAAAGTACTGAAAAGTAAAGATGTCACCTTTAAGACTAAAGTGCACCTGACCCAAATCAAGGTATTCTCAATCACACCATATGCATGCAAAAGCTGGACAATGAACAAGGACGACAAGACTAAGAAGAACGGTTGCCTTTGAATTGTGGTGTTGGAGAAGAATGTTGAACGTACCGTGGACCGCTAAAAGAAGAAACAGATCTGTTCTGGAAGAAATACAACCAGAGTCCTCCTTAGAAGCAAAAATGACAAGACTGCATCTTACATACTTTGGACATGTTGTCAGGAAGGATCAGTCCCCGGAAAAGGACATCATGCTTGGTAGAGTGAAGGGTCAGCAAAAAGGAGGAAGACCCTGAGCGAGATGGATTAACACAGTGGCTGCAAAGATGGGCTTAAGCATAAAAAAAGATTGTAGACACAGTACAAGACTGGGCAGTGTTCTGTTCTGTTGTTCATAGGGTTACTGTGAGTCAGAACCAACTTGACAGCAGCCAACAACAATCAGCTAGAGAAATGATGGGAATGCTCTTCCCTTTTGATTTTCTAACTCCAGCTCTTTGCATATGTCATTATAATACTTTGTCTTCTCGAGCCATAGTTTGAAATCTGTTCAGCTCTTTTATTGCATCATTTCTTCCTCTCACTTTATCTAGTTGACATTCAAGAACAATTTTCAGAATTTCTTAAGACATTTGTTTTGGTCTTTTCTCTCTTTCCTGTCTTTTTAATAACTTCTTGCTTTCTTCATGTTATAAGGTCCTTGATGTCATCCCATAGCTTGTCTGGTCTTTGTTCATTAATGTTCAACGTGTCAGATCTATTACTGAGAAGGTCCCTAAATCAAGGTGCAATATACTCAAGGTCATACTTTGGCTTTCGTGGACTTGTTTTAATTTTCTTCTGGTCAGCCTGAACTCACATGTAAGCTACTATTCTACAATGGGCCCTTGGCCTTCTGCTCACTGATGGTATTGATGATAAGTCTCAGTATAACAGTGGCTTGAACAGGATAGAAGATTATTTGCCTGTCATCTAAAAATGTAAGTTATAAGTAACTCAGATGTCCCCCAAACATGAATTTAAATGGTAATCAAACATTTGCACCAGGGACAAAGAGTATATCTCCTCTGAGAACCTAATCAGAGGCTGAGCTAAATACATGTGGAGCTTAGTACTCCCTGGTCACCTCAGTTAATACCACAGGAATCTCTGCCAAGCATCCAAACCCTCTTTTCTCCTTTCAGCAGTCCATTCTAGGTGCTTCCAGGGAGTTCTGTCTAATATGTGTCTCAAAACATGTCACCTCTGTACTTATAAAACAAGATGATAGTAGTGGGGAAAAAAAGGCAAGCAGGCAGGCAGTTGGCCCTCTCTGCCTACTAGATAAAGTCCCAACTCATACGCAGCATAAAAGGTCCACAACAATCAAGCCCCAACTAATCTGTTCAGTGCATCTGCTTCCATGCCCTCGTAACTGAACACAGATGAGTCTTGATTTTCTAAATAAACCACGTGTTCTTACTGCCATGGTTTTGCTGAGGCTCCCTTTGACTTTTCTGTTTTCTGCTCCTCCCTTGAGAATGAGCTGACCCCAGGCCTCCAGGATGGAACATGAAGAATCAGCACCATCTCAAGCCCAGCCCTCACTACAACAATTCATGAATATTGGCTTACCATCTGTCTGTGACAAGAGGCACATCTGTTCAATCTTTGCAGATCCAGCATCCAGCCTGGAATATAGTAGGTGGTGAATAAATATGGGAGGAAAAGAAGAAAAAGGGTAAACAAAATACCATTCACTATGCGGGGCTGCCAAGAAAACTTATTGGAAGATAAGAGAGTGGACATTTGTAATTACATCTAGTGCATAACTCAAAGACCGTCTGAAAAAATGGAAACTTCACATCACCTTATCTTTTATCGTGCCCCAAGTTCATCTGATTTTAATTGGATCCTGCTGAAATTGACCAAATATGCATTCAAGATGCGTTGATAATGACAGTTTGCAGGAATAAAAAAGTTGGAAGCAAAGAAGGATAGATAGTTGGAAAATACGGCCTTGGTGATAGGAACAATGCTGGAGAGCACGTGACAAAATTTTGCAAAACCGTTGATGTAGCAGTTGAAGGCAGTCTTTTCAACAAAAAGGATGACTCTACAAGTGGACCTTTCTGGATGGAATACAAAGGAAAAAAATCTACTTCGCCTGTGGAAGGAGACAACGGGGAAGCTCAATATTATCAGTAGAACCAGGTCATGGCTGGCTGAAGAACAGACTATCAATTGCTTGTCTGCAAGTTTAAATTATAGATGAAGAAAATTAATGCAAGTGCATAAGAGCTGAAGAACAATCTTAAGTATATCCTGCCTGAATAGATTTGACGCATTGAACTCTAATAACGGACAGTCAAATGAGCTGTGGGGTAACATCAAGGACACCATACATGATGAAAATAAAATGTCATTAAAAAGACAGGAAAGTAAGAAAAGACCAAAATAAATGTCACAAGAGAAACTGAAACTTATTCTTGATCATAGAAGACCTAAAGAGAATGAACAAAATATGAAGTCAGAGCTGAAGAGAATATTTCAAAGAGTGACTCAAGAAGACAAAGTGAAGTATTAGAATGAAATGTGCAAAGACTTGAAGCAGAAAATCAAAATGGGAGAACATGCTGCATCCTTCTTAAATGGAAACAACTGAAGAAAAACTTCCAATCTCAAGTGGCAGTGACAAAAGATTCCACATGCAAAATAGAGAATGATGCAGGAAGCATCCAAAGACAGAAAGAATACATAGTCAGTGCACCTAAAACAACTGGTTGACATTCAACCATTTCAGGAGGTAGCGTACGGTGAAGCACTGATAGTGCTAAAGGAAGAAGTCCCAGCTGCACTGAAGACTTTGGCGAAAAACGAGGGTCTGGAAATTAACAGAAGAGCAATATGATGTTTCACCAAACAGATACTAATCTGGAACTGCTCATTCATCTATTGGAATACAGCTACCTGGCCAAGCTACTCGAAGAGAGCCGTATCTATTCCTATTCCAAAGAAAGGTGATCCAACAGAACGTGGAATTTAAGGACTGATATCATTAACATCATGTGCAAGTACAATTTTGCTGAAGATAATCCAAAAACTATTGCAGCAATGCATTTATAGGGAACTACTAGAAATTCAAGCCATATTTAGAAAAGGATGTGGAATGCGGGGTATCACTGATGATGTCAGATGGATCTTGGCTGAGTAAAGAATGCCAGAAAGATGTTTGCCTGCATTTTATTGACCATGCTACAGCATTTGCTTTTATGAATCATAACAAATCATGCGTAACATTGTGAAGAACGGAACTCCAGAACACTGAATTGTGCTCATAAGGAATCTGTATGTGAATCAAGAGGTAGTCATTTGAACAGAACACGGGGACACTGCATGGTTTAAAGTCAGGACAGGTGGGCATCAGGGTTGTACCCTTTCACCACACCTTTTCAATCTGTATGCCAAGCAAATAATCTGAGAAGCTGGGACTCTATGAAGAAGAACGAGACATCAGGATTGGAGAAAGACTTATCAACAACCTGCATTATGCAGATGACACAGCGATGCTTGCTGGAAGTGAAAAGGACTTGAAACACTTACTGATGAAGGTCAAAGACAACAGTCTTCAGTAAAGATTACACTCAAGATAAAGAAAACAAAACTCCTCACAAATGGATCAACAAGCAACATTATGATAAACAGAAAAATATTGATGTTGTCTATGACGTCATTTTGCTTGCTCCACAATCAATGCCCATTGGATTAGCAATCAAGAAATCAAATGACATATTGCATTGGACAAATATGCTGCAAAAGACCTCTTTAATGTGTTTTTTTAAAAAAAGAAAGAAAGCTAAGATGTCATTTTGAGGATGAACGTGTGCATACCCCAAGCCATGGTATTTTTAATTGCCTCAAATGCATGCAAAAGCTGGACAATAAGGAAAACTGGAGAAATGATGTATCTGAATTATAGTGTCACCAAAAAATGTTGAAGGTACCATGGCCTTCCAGAAGAAGGAACAAACCTTTCTTAGCAGTACAGTAGGAAAGTTCCTTAGCAGGGAGGATGGTGAGATGTTACCTTATGTGCTTTGGACATGGTATCAGAAGGGACCAGTCCCTGGAGAAGGACATAACGCTAGGTAAAGTAGAGGGCTCATGAAAAAGAGGAAGACCCTCAACAATATAGACTGACATAGTGGCTGCATAACAGAACGGACTAGATGGCACCTGTCCCAATCATCTACTGCTGTTATGACAGAAATAGCACAAATGGATGGCTTTAACAAAGAAAATTCTATTCTTTCACAGTTCGTGGGGCTAGAAGTCTGAATTCAAGGTGCCAGCTCCAGGAGAAGTCTTTCTTTTACTTTTTCGCTGTAGGGGAGAGTTCTTGTCCTCGATCTTGCCCTGGTCTAGGAGCATCTCAACACAGAAACCCTGGGCCCAAAGGATGCCCTCTGCTCCTGGCTCTGCTTTCTCAGTGGTGGGAAGTTCCTTGTCTCTCTGCTCCCTTCCCTCTTTTATGTCTCCAAAGAGATTGACTCAAGATGCAACCTCATTTCATAAATTTGAGTCCTGTCTCATTAACAAAATTGTCTCTAATTCTGCCTTCTTATATCACAGAGGTGGGCTTTAAAGCACAGGAATGTCACATCAGATGAAAACATGGTAGAGAATCACACAATCATGGCTAGCCATGCTGACACATTTTGAAGGGACACAATTCAATTCATAACAGCACCTGACAGCAACCAAATGGATTGAACTGTGTCTCTCCAAATAGATTGAGGTTCTCACCTCTAGTTAAGTTAACGTGAGGTTGCCTCAGAGTAGGTTGGGTCCTTATGACATCTGATTGGTTCCTTATAAAAGAGGAAAAGTTATCTAGAAACAGGGAGGCACAGAAAGAACAGCCGTATGATGACAGGTACAAATACAGGCAGAAGCCAAGGAGTGAAAAGGGTTGGGGGCACCATGCAATGCTAAGACAGAGTCATGGAACGTTCTCCCTCAGAGCCTCAGAAGGAATAATGGCCGACACTTCAATTCTGGACTCTCAGCCTCTGTAAGTGTAAAACAATAAATTTCTTACCTTTAAAGCCATCTACTTTTGTCACATTTTGCTGTGGCATTTTGTTGTGGCGACCCTGTAAAACCAATATAGGTCCCGTGAAACACAAGACCAGTTTCACAAAGGCAGCCCGCCTTCATTCCCCGCAGTGTCAGCTCTCGCTGTCCACCGCCTGTGTAGGAACCCTCAGCCCATACCGTGTCAGAAATGGCTGTTCTCAGCAACTTGAAATGAATCCAAGAGCAAAATGAGCAACTGCCGGCAACTAGAAACCAAGCTCCAAGTCAAGACATGGCAGTAAGTAAGCAGATCCAAAGGGGAAAAAAATTATATAATACATGGAAATCAGTCCAAGAAAACAGGCTGTGGTCTATGCTCCAAGATCCTAAGTTCAGAACAAGCCTGGGAATTCATAAATTTGTCCACAGCCGGAGTTAAAATTTAGCTAAAATGTAAACCAGTATTTGTAAGGGGCTTAAGTTGTCACTTCAAAGAAACACGCCTAATAAAAATCATTTTCATTACCTATTTTATTTCATCTTACTTGTTTAAGGGTCTGCTCTTATCTCTAAATAACAAAAACACAAAATAATTTTTTAAAATGCTGCTGAGATAAGAATGATAAAATTATCCTGTTCTAAGGGAGCCAAAGCCTTTCCTGAAGGTCTCTGGATCAGCCGAGGCAGGAGGAAGAAGAGTATTCCAAAAAGCGTGCAATCAATTAGACTTGAAGGCCTGTCTGATGGCAGGAAATAGGGAAAATTTTCTAAATGAGAGACTCCACAAACACAGAGCTCCTGAACTGGAAGAAAATTTGGAAAGAAACTCATCCCAGTTTCTCATCTTAAAATCAAAGGATTCAGAGGTGGTCAGGTGCCTTATACATGGGCAATCTCAGACATGGTATCAATAAAATCTGAACTACTCATCACTCTCGAAGCTCCCTGGGAATCTGCTGAACTGAACTGTCCCCTCTCCCAGCATTTTCTTCAGAAAACAGGAGACTCAGCAAATCTCACTTGGCCAAGGCATGGCATAGGAAAACTGGCAACAGTGCCACCCTGCTCACAGGACAAAATTTCCTCAGAGGATACAGCCAAAGCCCTTGATCCACTGAGGACGATGTTATAAGTGGAAGGAAGACTGTTGCCTGCCTTCTTTCTCTGGTGTGGTTTCACTAGACATTTGTATTGTTTTAACATGTTTTTTGAGTGTGTCTAAGAGAGAAGACTTACATAACCTTTTGGACTACTTCCCAAAGGAAAGAAGAAATCTTAAATGTCAACTTGCAGTTAAGAAACAGCAGACACGTCTTGAACAGCACTGATCATCACAGGTTAGATCTCAGGATGAAGAAGGCCACATGGCCAGTTGGTTACTTATTATAAAATTTAAAAATAGTTGCCATTGACTCAGGCTCAACTCAGGGTGCACCGATGTGTGCGAGAGCACAACGGTGCCTCATGGGGTTTTCAATGGCTGGTGTTTTGGAAGCATAATGCCAGGTCTTTCTTCCAAGGCATCTCTGGGTGGATGCCAACCTCTAGTCTTTCAATTAGCAGCAGAGCAAATGAACTGTTTCTGTCACCCAGAGACTCAGGTTAATCATTAAAACAGGTGCTCATGTCCAGAGTAAACTGTGTGGCCATCCTTTGAGAATCAGTCTTCCACCTTTGTGATGTCAAGAAAATCCACTGATTACTATGAAAAAGTATGAACAAAATCAGGATTTTTTCATAAGCTTGTTCAACAAAGTCACAGCTTATACTGGGACTCTCTAGACTGTGTCTACAACTTTTTGTGAGCCTTAAAGTATTTCAAAAAAAAAGAAAATATTGATTATATTATCCCCATTTTTCAAATACAGAAGTCAGCTATCTTTCAGACAGTATATCAGCTCAGTAAGTCAACATAACAATGAACCCCAATCCCAGGGATTTACAGTCATACAGGCTTGTTTTCCTCGATGCTGCACAGCCATCATGAGTGGGTGGGGGGCTCTGATCCATACTGGTATCACTCACCCACCAGGGGACTGACAGGATGGACACAGAAGCCCCATCTGGGGCACCACATGTCCCTATGGCCAAGGGAAAACACAACCAGTGTTGCACTGGGTCTTCACATTGCCACTGAAATGACTATGTCACATCAGTTGTGTGTCACTGGTCACAATACATCTAATAGCCATACCTAACTGAGAAATGTCATCCTACTTTGTGCTGAGACAGTCTTATGGGTTAAATTGTGTCCTCCAAAAATATGTGTTGGAAACTCTAAATCCGTGTGCCTGTGGATGTAATCTGATCTGAGAGAGGGACTTTCTTTGACACATTAAGAAAACAAACGAGTGTAGGATATGTCTTAAGCCAATTGCCTTTGAGATATAAGAAAGAGCAGATTAGGCAAAGAGAAAAAAATAGAGAAGAGGAAGGCAAAATCCCATCAAGATTGCCAAGGAACTGTGGAAGAGAAGCTGAAAAGAGACAAGGAACTTCTTCCAGAGCTGACAGAGAAAGTCCTCCCTTAAAACAGGCATCCTGAATTCAAATTTCTAGCCTCCTAAACCATGAGAAAATTGATTTTTGTTTGTTAAAGCCACCCACATTTGTTATTTCTATCACAACAACACTAGATGACTTAAACAGATAGAGAGCCAGGAATGTGTGGTGGGTAGCACCAAGGGCCACCACCACATTAGACCCTCATACGCATTGAGCATCATATTAAATACTATGTGTTTGACAGCTAGGGATGGGACCCACATGTATTTGACTGCACTTTCCACTCCACCACATGAACTTCATAGTTACATTATTATTTTCAACCCCCCCAAAGTTAAAATATGATAAACTTCAGTCTCTCTTTTAAAAGTTAAAAAATAGAGGTATAAAACCAAAAACAAACCAGCTGTCAGCAAGTTGATTCTGACTCATGGTGACCCAATGCATGTCCAAGTAGAACTGTGTTTCATAGGATTTTCAATGGCTGGCTTTTTAGAAGTAGTTGCCAGGCCTTTCTCCTGAGGTGCCTCTGGGTAGATTTAACTGTTGGTGCCACCCTGGGACTCAGATAGAGGTTCAGAGTCTACGTGCTTCTTAACCTATGGTTTTGATTAACGTCTACTGAATCATCCCAAAGAAAGGTTGCCAGGTAATATACACATCACTCAGTTAAATTTGCATTTCATGTAAACAAAGAATTATTTTTAATATAGGTCATGCCCAAGTAGTGTGTGGGACCTACTTAGATTAAAAATTGATTCTTTGTTTACCTAAAATTCTAATTTAACTGGGCATCCTGGTCTGTGTGTGGTTTTGTTGTTTTTTGGTTGGTTGGTTAGTTTTGGCTTGCTTTCTTTTTTAGCTACATCTGCGAACACAATACATAAAAGGGGAAGTACTAAAAAATGAAAATCACTGAAAAATATGTAAAACCCAAGGAATGTTAATACCTCATGTGTGATAGACGAGTTCCCAGATTATTCTGCAGCAAGCCATCAGTAGTGCTGAAAAATAAAGATGTCACCTTGAAAATTAAGGTGCATCAGACCCAACCCATGGAATTTTCAGTCACATCACGTGCATGTGAAAGCTGGACAATGAACAACAAAGACAGAAGAATTGATGCCTTTGAATAGTGGTGCTGGAGAAGAATACTGAATGTACCATTGACCACCAAATGAACAAACAGGTCTGTTCTGGAAGAAGTACAACTAGAGTGCTCCTTGGAAGCAAAGATGGTGAGATTGCACCTTATACACTTCAGGTATGTTGTCAGGAGGGATAAGTCCCTAGAAAAGGACATCATGCTTGGTAGAGTAGACGTTCAGTGAAAAAGAGAGAGAACTCAGTAAGACGGATTGACGCAGTGGGTGCACCAAAGGGCTTAAGCATAAAAAAGCTTGAGTACAGGGTACAGAACTGGGCAGTGTTTCATTCTGTTGTTCATAGTCATTATGAGTCAGAACTGACTCAATGGCACCAAACAACAGGACATAAGTGCCTGCACAATTGTTGGGTCCCCACAGCTGCTTGCTTACCATGTGCCCTCAGAGACTGCTTGTCTATTGCACCTACTGGACTGACTTTCACATTAAGCTCCAGTTTTAATAAATACTCTCGTTCTGTATCATTTGGCCTTTCACAGTCTTAAGGCTAGAGCCTAGCTTGATTTGGTTCTGTATTTTCCAACAGCCAGCACATTATCTGGTACAAAGAAGACCTTGACAAATGTTTATGCAACAGAAATAGACCAGGAGAAAGAAAACGAGTGAGGGAGAGAGGGAAGAAAGAAGAAAGAAGAAGAGAAAGCAGCATTTGAGAGAAGGAAGAAAACCCAACAGTGAATGCTTTCAGTATCAGTGGAGGAATGACAGCTCCTCCTGTTTTCCTCAGACTCTAGATGATAGCATGGGACCATATTTTGATTGCACATCTCCAAAAACTTCCCCTGTGTGCCTACTAGGGCCTAGTGCCCTTTACACTGACATTCTTAATAAATACTAATTGCATTGAACATCTTCCTTCTCTCAGAGCTTTATTAGCCCTTATAGCACCATAACACTCTGTGAGAGTCAGTAAATAATGTCCCTTTTGGATGCACATAATGCCCGCATTTAGGTCTAATGAGCAGACAATACCTTCATGTCAGTTAGAAAACAGTTCCCCCTTATCCTTGGGTGGAAACAATGAACCAGCAGAGTATGTGCTGGCAGGATGGGGGCTTCAGCCACTACTTGCTTTTCAGCCAGGCATGCATGTGAAGGAAACAGTCTTCCCGTATGACTATACTATACATCCCTGGCATCTCCTCAATTTGGTCTCCTGTTTCTGGTGGACTTTCACCCCTTGTAAAAAATCCTTTCTGTCCGTGTTTCCCACGCTCACTAAAGAGACTCAGAGAAGAGAGAGAGTAAAATACACACACACACACACCCCATAATCGTTGAGTGTGAATTCTAAGGTAACAATTCCACTGGAGTGGTGTCTACGTGGAACTAATCCAGTTAAATATTTTCCAGATGGAGCTAATGAAGTATACATTCTCTGCACTTCATTTTCACTTTCTTACTGTCTTCTTGGTGGTTTTGATGTTGCTGAAAAAATGATTTAATGAAATAAGAAAGGCATTAGAGGGTTGAGTATAATGAAATGGGGAGGCTCACACCGAAGGTTGACACCGACTCTTTAGCTAATTCAGTTGTGCCTAATTATCCTGTTGCTCTGCAAGCCAGCCTCTCCCCCAGCCACCACCCGCTTCACCAAGACGTCTTATAATTGCAGAGCAGGCAGAGAGGCGATAACTTCAAGATAAGATGAGTAATCTTCCCCACACGAAGTTTTCTCCTATGTCCCCGAATGCCTCCAAGTGAGAGAAAGAGGAAACTTCAGAATTCAGCTTCTGCATTAAGTTTTGGAAGGAATCTGTGAGTGCATTTCATATCACCTATCCCCATAAGTAACCAGTGGGCACTCATTGACTGTGAACTTAGAATAGACAGTTTGTTTCAGAAGAATCACCAGTGCCTGGGCAGAAACAAATTGAATTATCTTGGAATTATGAACTTCAAAACTTAGACAGAAAATAAAAGACACCGAGACCCAGATCAATCAGCCTTGAGCAACTTCCAGTTTGGAGGATACAGTTTGATTCCTTGATGTCTCTAGCTAGTCCCCAATTTTACAAATTTGCCTCTGTGCTTCTGCTTTGCCCTGTAATTAAAATTTTTCAAACACCCACGTCCTCTGAAACTTTGAAACAAGACCCCAAAGTCAAGTTTGCAACAAAAGTGGGGCTTCTTGGGTTTGCCTTCACTATACCTTAGTTTGGTAAAATGTGATTTGGGGCCTTAGCAAAGAAAATTGTCTTCAGAACTTGAATTGTCCTTGATGAAATATTTTTCCCCCCAATATATGTTCCTGTGAAGTATTTTTAAGCAGCTGGGGGACTCAGCCAGCTCAGCACTGCATTTAAGCACACACCTAGGTGTTCACCACACACTTCTAGGTCCAGAAAATGACCTGGCCCTTCAGCTTTGTGAGAATATTGGAAACTGCTAACTGAGCAAGTTAGGGAAGAGTTAAGGGCTTTTTGTTGCAGGCAGTGGTGAATGATTCCATAGGAGGTACCAGAGAAAGAGAAGACATGAAAGGTGGCCAACCACAGGAGAGTCAACAGCAGATTTGGGAAAGACAAATCAGGCTGTGGTGTGACATTGTGAGCTACAACCAACACGTATGTATCTTCTCTTTCTGACATCACTTCTCTCTGACTCATGACAACCCCATGTATAACGGAAGTACTGATGGCACAGCTTCAAGCCTCGTAGACACAAGCCACTGTGGTATGACAAACCGACAGACGGGTAGTTGCTGTTCTGTTATGTCAGGTGCTGTTGAGTTGGCTCCAACTCATAGCAACCCTACATACAACAGAACAAAGCACTGCCCAGTCTTGTGCTGTGTCCATAATTGTTTTTATGCTTAAGCCCATCATTGCAGTCGCTGTGTCAATCCATCTCATTGAAGGTCTTTCTCTTTTTCGCTGACCCTCCACTCTACCAAGCATGATGTCTTTCTCCAGAGAGTGGCCCCTCTTGACAACATGTCCAAAGCGTGTAAGATACATTCTCACCATCCTTGCTTCCAAGGAGCTCTCTGGTTGTACTTCTTCCAGAGCAGATCTGTTTGTTCTTTTGGCGGTCCATGGTACATTCAACATTCTTCTCCAAAACCACAGTTCAAAGGCAACCGTTCTTCTCCTGTCTTCCTTATTCATTGTCCAGCTTTCACATGCCTATGATGCAATTGAAAGTACCATGGCTTGGGTTAGGTGCACATAAGCCTTCAAGGTGACATCTTAATTTTTCAATACTTTAAAGAGGTCCTTGTCAGCAGATTTTCCCAATGCAATGTGTCTTTTGATTTCTTGGCTGCTGCTACCATGGACAGTAGACTTCACTAAATACCCTGAGTTGATTCAGAGTTTTCTGTCATCATATGGAAGAGGGGATAAGAATAGAGTTAAGTTATAGAAAAATGAAGATAGCGTCTCTCTGCAAGCTAACGTAAAGCTTGACATATCATACCTCCTACAGCTGATGCAACACAGGGGTCAAAGCAGGGCACACAAGCCAGATGCCCAGGTTTGAATTCTGGCTCTGCCTCTTAAATGCTGTGCAATATTCGCAAGCTACTTAAACCCCTCTGTGTCTCAGTTTCCCCATATAGAAGATAGTGATAATAATGACAACTACTTCGGAAGACTGTTGTGAGAATTAAGTGAGTAAGTACATGCAAAGTGCTGGAAACTGTCTACCATCTTCCTGTCAGAGTGTCATTCTGTGGTGGCTTGCATGTTGCTATGATGTTAGAAGCCACCAGTATTTCAGGTGCCAGTAGGATCACCCATGATGGGCAAATTTCAAGGTATCTTCCAGACTGAAAGAGAAGGGCTGATCTATGTCCGGGTGGTCTACCTTTAAAAATTAGTCAGTGAAAACCTTACAGACCACAACAGAGTGCTGTCCAATGCAGTGCCAGAAAGCAGGCCACCTAGGTTGGAAGGCCCTCAAATATAGTGACTGCCACAATGGACTTCTGCAGAGCAGCGGTAGTGAAGAGCAAGTGGGACCGGGAAGCACTTCTTTCTGTTGTGCTGGGGGTTGCCATGAGTCAGAGATGATGGGACAGCAACATACAACAGCAAGATGAAACCTAATGGTGGTGTGCAGAAAATACTCATTTGTAGTCCAGCAAGGGTCGTCATGAGTCGGATCCGACTCGACAGCACTTGGCTTGGCAGTCTGGCATAAATACAGCAGCTTCAGGTCCAATCCCACTCTTTAGGATAGTTGCAGTTCTTTTGTTGACCTGTAACAGGGGGTGATTAACGATTAACCAGTTCAGAATCCTTTCAGCTAGGCACACGTACCCTTAACAGCAGGGGTATCAGAGAATAACTATTGCTCACTGACAGCTATTGGGACCTTTCTGTGTGTGCAGTGCCTTACATTTATTGTTCCCACGTCATAGAAGAGGAAATCGAGGTACAAAGAAGTTAAGCGAGCTGCATATACAGCCAGAGAGCGACAGAGCGAAGATTCAGGCCCCCACAGACTGTGCAGGCCCACCCTCTCACAATCATTGTGTTATTCTGGTTGTAAATGGTTAAGCCCTGGACTACTGACCAGGATTGCTGGTTTGAATCCACCCAGAGGTACTTTGGAAGACAGACCTAGAAATCTGCTTCTGAAAGGTCAAAGCCCTGACAACCCTGTAGAGCACGTCTGCTCTGCACACATGGTGTCACCGGGAATCAAAATCATTAACAACTGGGTTGTGTTTTAGTCTCCTTGTTCTAAGAAGACACTGGGAAACAGGAGTCACAGTCATTTAACTAAGGAAAGGATATCTGAAGGGCTTTGGTACCAGGTAAAGTTCACAACAAGAGTAGTGATTTGCTAAAATAAGAGAAAGTTTCCATCGATTCTGACTCCTAATGACCCCACATGTATCAAAGTAGAACAGCGCTCCATAGGGTTTTCAATGTCTGGTTTTTCAGAAGCACAGCACAGGGCTCTTTTTCCATGGCACCTCTGGACAGACTAGAACCACTAGAGTTTTAGTTCGCATCTGAGCTCATTAACCTTTCCAACACCCAGGGGTTCCAAAAATGGTTTAGCCACATATATTCCAAAAGTTTTTGTACAGAAACCCCACGTATATTTTAAATGTTTTCACGCAGCACACAGAACAATAGTCTATGGGTCTGTGAACTCTAAGATGCCCTGGGGTCCAATCTTCTCACCCTGTGAACAACAAATCAAACGAAGCCCAGAGGGAGAAGGGGCTGGAATTTCCTAGGGTCACACTTCAGCTGGTGCTGGAGCTGTCAGAACCTGGCACCCAAGACAGGAGAGCAGAGCACCCAGGACAAGTGAGCAGAGTGCCCAGGACAGGTGAGCAGAGTACCCAGGACAGGTGAGTAGCACACCCAGGATGGGTGAGCAGGGTGCACAGGACAGCTCTGAGCAGAAGTCCAGTGTCTCAGCCAGAGAAGAGGGACTGCGGTAGGAATGAGAAGGACCTGGACTGGCAAGTGACCACCTTGTCTCTCTGCGAGGCACAGGAAGGACACAGAGCACCACCGCTCTGCACTGAGGGACTCTGAGGGGGCGCCTGAAGCCTGGGCTCTGCAGCGCTGTCTTCCCAACATACTGTATTTAAACTCTCAAGTGTTTTAGCCGATCTGCAGAAAATACACGATTTTCCCAGGGAGCGAAAGCTGGCTCTCCTTCCCTAGCAGAAGGCCCACCCTGCCGGCTCCGTTGGCTCCGCGGGAAATGCAGGCTAGCTTCCTGCAGCCTCCGGTTCCTCCACCAGAGCTGGAATTTACATAATCACCAGCGAATAAAACGCTCAGCGCAGCCTCTTTCATAACGGGCATATTGTTACTATTATTATTCTTAAGGCAAATTAGCTTCTGATTATAGAGATTAGTCAAAACCATGGTTCTGTTGATTGTGAGGTGGTTCTGGGCTTTTTTTTTTTTAACGAGAAGAGCTGTTGTTTTAATGTTAGAGAATTACATAAAATGGCACTCGGAGGGAAATGAAGTTTCTGAAAGTTGTTTAATTATCAGTTTTCTCTGAAGAGTTTCAGATTCCAGCCTTTCAGTCGTCAGCTGAGTCAAATGTTTTACCCCAGACTTTTCTTGTATTTTTGTTGTAGATCAACCTCTTCCTCTTAACAATACATACAAATGTTTAAGGTGGGTCTAAGTGTGTGTGTGTGAATATGTAAGTGTCAGTGTGTGTAAGGGTGTCAGCATGTGTGAATGAGTTTGTGAGTGTATGCATATTTGAGTGTGTGTATATATGCGAATACGTAACTGTGAGAGTGTCAGTGTGTGAGCACATGGATGAATACGTGAGTGTGAGTGTGTACAAATATCCGCGCGTACAAGGACATGTGTACGTGAGTGTCAACAGAGGAGTGAATAGAGTATTTGTGTGTGTAAGGGTATGTGTGTGAGTGAATAGATGTGAGGGCATATGTGTGAATGTGTAAACAAATATTTGAGTGTGTGAAGGTGTGAGCATGTGTTTGGGTGTGAGTGAATATGTGTAAGTGTATGAGTGAGTGAATGTGGGGTGTGTGAGCACATGAACACGTGTGTGAATGACTGAATATGTATGAGGGTATGAGTGTGTAACATGTGAGTGAACGTGTGTGTAAGGTGTAAATGTATAAGGATACGAATGGGTGAGTGCATGCGTGCATGTGTGTGTGTGTGTGTGTAAGCACACACATATGTGTGTGTACTGGCTTTTCCTCCGTCCTTCGGGTAATACATGCCTTTGCAGAATATCTGAGCACACCTCCTTTTAACTAAAGATTTGAGTTCTTCCCCTGGGGTTTGGATGGGTGTGAGAGCCAGGAGGAGCTGTCTCTTCACTTGGCAGATGAAGAAAGTGGAACTCAGGACCATTAAGAGCCTTGTGCAAGACCTCATGTCAGTGACAAAGTCCAGAGCTCACAGAGGGCCCTGGCTCTTCCTGGCAGCACACATTTGCAGAGGTACACGCGGAGTCCCTTTCTCAGAGGGTGGCAGATGCATGGACAAACTGGTGATCCTCAATTGGGGGCAATTTTGTCTTTTGTCCCCCAGGGAACATCGGACAAAGTCTGGTGATGTTTCTGGTTGTCATAAATAGGGGAGAGCTAGGTGTGTCACCGAAGACATTGCTGAGCACCCTGCCGTGCATAGAGCAGCCCCACAGCTGAGAGTGATCTCCCCCAAAATGAATCGCGCAGAGGTTGAGAAATGCTGCTCTAAGCTGATCAGAAATCTCGTGGGAATTTTCGAATACCTAGATACAACACGAAGTTGGAGGGCAGTGTTTTGATCTCATCTAATCCTGGAAAGCCCGTTGCCAGATGAGTCCACAGAGGAACTTGGTTCAGACCTGTTTGGCTTCTCACAGTACCCCAAAGTCATGATGTCTTTCAGATAGAATTAAACTGGAACAGCACGAAGCCATTATAATCAATTATATCTGTCTGGATTTAGGAAGATCTTCCCCAGAACTCAGACATACAAACTTTCAGGGAGGCAGATAAAATAGCCAATGTCATCTCACGCCATCACTCCACATGCTGGCCTGGACCTCAGCTCACAGGTCAGCGAGAGTTTGATGGAATATTTTAGGGTCTCTCTCAGGCATCCCAGATATGCTAACTGATAATTATTAAAATACAACAATTTTTCTACGAGGTAATATTTCATGAGGCCATTTCATAACTGTAGGCAGTGTATGTTATAGTAAATTACTTGTTCTTCATCTAGCATGTTGGAGCCAAAGCATCGATAATAATTTGCCCCAATCAGCAAAGAAAGAAACAATTTAGCATCTCTTTCAACAGGAGGTTGGCATACTTCTCTGCAAAGAGTCAGAGAGTAAATATTTTGGACTCTGAGGGTCATGTGGCCTGCGTCGCAACTACTGAGGTCCAAGCTACTAGGGCACCCAGGCTGTCACAGGCCAGATGTAAATGAAGGGGATTGACTGAGTGCCGTTAAAGGGCAGTGGGTCGGATTGGGCCCAAGCATTGCAGCCTGTCTGCTCCTGTCTTACAACATACACTTCCTGAAAGTCATCCACTTGGGCAAGAAAGCAGAGGGGAGAGTTCATAGCAAGCCAGGGTGAACTGTTGGCAATTGTTCTTAACCATCTGACGTAAGGCGGCCTGTGCACAGCTTAGAACCAGATCAACGGGGACAAAGAGGCAGGCTGGAAAGGGTTTGGAAGGTTACCGGGAAAGCTGGAGGGAAGGAGGCGCTGCCCCCGAGGGAGTCAGTGGTTCGGCACCATCACTCTCATTTCTCAGTTAGGTTTCCCTTTCAGTTTGGTGCACTGCTTTTAATTGAGACGCTGTCCTTCCGTCCCAGGGCCCAAACACAAGGGGAGGCTCCACTGGCCCTAGAGGGCCCAGGATGCCTATGAGACTACCTGACAATGGCCTTGTGCAGTTGTGTGACTGGAGTATAGTGCCCTGAAGATACACCTCAGGCACGGCAGCATGAGGTGGGGTGGCAACCTAGGGGACACTGCGCGCAACAGGACACATGGCTGGTAGCTGGGAAACAAGTGTTATGAATTTACTAAGAGCCTGTAAAACAAAACAAAACAATTGTCTTGAGTTAGCACTGACTCTTGACTACCCCGTATGTATCAGAGGAGAACTGTGCTCTATAGAGTTTTCAATGTTTTTGTTTTGCTTTGTTTTTTATTTCCAGAAGTATACTGCCAGTTTTTTCTTCCAAGTCGCTTCCAGTTACCAGCCTCCTGATTGGCAGCGCAGTGCGTTAACCATTTGCCCCTCCCAGGGACTTCCCTGTGCCTCATACTAACTGCTTTACACATAACAGGGCATTTCATTTTCACAAGAACTCTGAGAAGCCGAGTGGTTGGCCAGAGACAAAGGCCAGGACCCTGGAAGGGGGCCATATAGCTTCCAACTCTTTCTTGGAGCTAGGTTGGCAGTCTCCTTCATCCATATACCCATCCTCACATCTCATGAGTTTAGCCCTAAAGAACTCCCAGAACACTCTGGCCCCCCAGCACCCCAGCCCCTGCCTTGTCTCCTTTCCCTTGAAGGTACTCTTCCTTCCGAGCCCCTGTCCTGTCTCTTCCAAGCCACCCTACACCTGCTGCCTCAGCCATCTCAAAGTCCTCCCTATTCCAAACTTCCAGAGATCCCCACAGCCAGCAAAAGAACACCTCAGTGCCACTGAGTGGGTCCCTAGACCCTTCCCCAGCCATCCTAGCCTACTTCTTCTGGACCTTCACTCCCCACCCCACCCCCACTTCCTTATGTGGACCATTCTCGTTTTCCTGGAAATTCACACTCTCTTCCACCTGCCTGCCTTTGCAGCTGACTCTTTTCTCCTCCTGGAGAAACCCCTTCTGGCAGAGCATCAGACACGCCTCCCGGGGAAGGCCTTCTCTGACCATCGCTCTGTGGCGCGCTGGGCCCCCCTTCACCTCTGGGCACTGAGAAGGCATCCTCCTGTGCTTCCTGGCTTAGTCTGGACAAAAGCAAATCCTGCAAGTACTTCATTGAGGATGTAACCCAAGATGCTGAGAGGGAGAGCAGAAGTGAGGCAGGGGCAAGAAGAGAGACAAGGAGGGACTCATCACTGAACAATCACCCACTTTAGCTCCCCTCTTGCTGGCCAGGGTCCCTCTAGGGACATGAACTCCAAAAAGAGCTGGCGGGTGGATGCCCCAGGAAGCCACCACTGTGCCCAGCAGCTCTCCACTAACGCTGCAGGGACCTCTGGGTGAACCAGAAGGATACAGGCCAGGAGCCAGCAGCATCTCCATTACCGCAGAGGCTCCAGGGATCCAGGTGGGTGTGTTACTCATCGTCTGTGGCTCTGCCTCTCCAACTCGAGGATGAGTTCCTGCAGTTTAAGGCCAGTTTATCTCCATGACCCCAGCCCCAGAGCCCAGGCCTGGTACACTGCAGATGCCGAGACAGCGTAATGTGTGGCCAGTGTGTAACTCCATTCAAATGAGACAGAGACTCGCTGGGAGAAGGCAGCTAGAGGGGACACTGAGAAGGCCAGATCCTTTTTGGTGGGAGAAGAACACAGTGGCAAGGCAGAATGAGGAGAGTCCACCGAGGACCAGCCTCACACCCTTCCCTGCTGGCCTCTGAGTCTCTCCTGTCCAACTTCTGCCAGGTCCATTAGCCCATTGCCACCCACCCTCTTGTTGGCTGATCTCTAAAGGGACTCGTGCCTTACCTAGCAACAGTTGCTACTGAGAGCAAAACTTCACTGGTATTCCACGAGCCAAGCAGAGCTCTCTGACTACCACTCCCAGATAATTATTTAAAGGAAAGACAGATTTGCTTCCTGGCCAGCCTGGGAGGGCATCTGCCTTTTCCAAACTGCAGTGGCAACGCCTTCAATGACTATCATGACACAGCACTGAGCCCCAGACGCTGATGGTAGCGTGGAGAGAAGGAGGGAACCCCTAACTCGCCACTGTGCAATGGGCCCTCTCATCAGATCCCTCCTGCTCCCGGTTCCCACTCAGCTGGGTCAGTGTGTGCCTGTAAATTCCTCCCAAAAGGGAAATCATAACAGCATCAGCGGCCCCAGAAATGACAAACAACTCAACTATGGAAAGGCAGCTGCCAAGTATTCAACAGCGCTCAGATTGCACCAGAGGGGGGAAAAAATCAGATAAGAAAAATAAACCAAGTTGTGTGCATATTTCCTAAAATATGTATCCCATTTTGTGGTTCCTTCCAGTCTTTGGTGTAATGAATATATCCATTTGTTAGGGGTCACAAAGCAGCAGTCCCCTGAAGGTGCTGTCTGGGTTGGTGAGCCGTGCTGCTCAACCCTCTGCCTTCTCTAGAGCTTGGAGCAGCATGAGAGGTTCAGGACAGGGAGCCACCAACACGTATTCTCCCACTGGCCTGCTGGTTAACTGACTATGGCTAAGGCCAACTCATGACCTGTGTCTTCCTTTCCCTGTTCCATCTAATCAAGTTGGTGATGCTTATTTGCAAAGTGCTTTGTTATCCTGTCTGAGACAAGCAACAGATTCACAGTAGCTTTTGCACAGAGTGACAAAGTTACGGTCACCTCCCCCTTTGCTGACCTGGGTGAGCTCTACAGGTAAACAGCAAGGGAATCAGAAGATGGGTTGGCTACGCAATCCTAGCCCAGTCAAGAGCAGTGGCATGGACATGGTACAGTACACAGAGGTGCTCAACAACAAGCAGCCAGCCAGGGCCTCGGGGCCTCTGCCAGCCTCAGGGACCACTATGGGCATGGCCTTGACAGCCACAGCCATAAACACTGACAAGGCAAGAAAAGAATACAGTGAGAAGCCAGCTTGCCTTTGCTTCTCAGACCTACAGAAGACTGTAATGGCGTATTTCTCAATCCACAGAACTGAGAGGCCAGAATCTTTCACTGCTCAGTCAGTACAGAGAAACGGGCATCTACTGAGGGCCAGGGCCTGTGACCAAAGCCTGGCCGTTGTCCTCAAGATGCTCACCCACGAATGACTTAGCCCAACAGTGATGAAAGAGAGGGGTCACGGGTTGTGTGTCCAGAGAGATGACAGCCCCAGAGAAGAGAGTCTGAATCCAACCAGCAATCATCACCAAGAGCAACAGGGCCTTACTAAAGAAGAAAGCAACTTCTGTTAATCAAATCTTGATGTTTCCTACAGTTTATGCTTTGCAGTAGAAAAGAAACTTGATGCTTAGAAACTGATCTGCTATGGCTGGTTGTGGTTGGTCACCGACTGTCCAATCAGATTCTAAGTACAGGGACCTTACATACAATATAGGATGAAACACAGCCCAGCCTTGCACGACCATCACAGTTTTAGACACGTCTGAGCCCATCGTTGAGGTTACTTGCCAATCCATCTATGATGTCCTTTTTCTAGAGTTGATCTTCCCTGATGAGGTGTCCAAAGTCTCACCATCCTTATTTCTAAGGAGATTTTCAGTGGTAGTTGTAGTCCAGGAAATTTTTATTGGCTAATTTTCAGAAATAGATTGCTAAGTCTTTCTTCCTCATCTGTCCTGGTCTGGATGCTCTGATGAAACCTTTCCACCCTGTGTGACCCTGCTGGTGTTTGAAATACTAGTGGCAAAGCTTCCAGCATCACAGCAACATGGAAGCCACTACAAAATGACAGAGTGACAGATGTCTACTATGGCACGTATCCTAATGTTTCCTTACAGGCCATTCTCCAGACCAATGCCCTGCTTTTATCTGACTGTTCACCATCAGAAGCCCCCAAACGACACCCCTGTGTCTTGTCTCCTAGTGCTGCTGTACCATAAATACTGCAAATGTCCACTTTAGAGAGCAGAAATGCATTGTCTCCATTCTGGAGGCTAAAAGACCAAATCAGGATCTGGGCTGTTTGATTTCCTTCCTTGTTAGCAATCCTGGGCATTCCTCACTCAGTTCCTCCTCAGTGCTTGGCTTCTAGATGATTCTCAAGTGGCATCCGTCTTTCCTCTGTGGCCACCCGTGTCTCTTCTGCTCTTCTGCTCTTCTGCTCTTCTGCTCTTCTGATAACTCAGATAACTCTTGATAACCTCATAAATCAGGTTTAGGACACACCCTACCTACACTTATTGTGGCCTCATTAGTGCAACAAAGAAACCCATCCACAGATATGCAGTTGCATCCTGTTGAGCACATTCCAACTCACAGTGACGCCATGTGTCAGAGGAGAACTGCCCCAAAGGGTTTCCTGGGCTGCAATTTTTACAGAAGCAGATTGCCAGGTCTTTTCCCCACAGAGCTGCTGTTGAGTTCAAACCAATGAGCTTTCTCTTAGCAGCTGAGCACTTTAACCACTGCACCTCCAGGGCTCCTTTGCACAGATCTAGTAGGATTCCAACCCGTATTTGGAGTGCAAGCAATTCAGTCTATAGCTTGTGCTACTCTGTAGCTTGCACTACAGAGCACAAGCATCGCTCACCCTTTCCTCATCAAAAGGACAAGAAAAAAACCCAAATCTGAATCTCTCCAATGAAGAAATGGGAAAAAGCTCCTGGTCTGGCAAACTGCCAAAGAGCAGGAGTGGAGCCGGCCTGGCTCCAGTTCCTTCTGGCTGCCAGAGGTGGGTCATCTGTTCAGTGGCAGAGCAAACATTTTCATGGAGCAATGTGGTTTAACCCCTCCTGAGAGGTGAGGAGATGGAAATGTAAGGGTCCAGGGAGCGGACAACAAGGTCAGAGTGACTCTTGCTGGAGTTCTTCCACTTTCAATCGTATGCAGGAAGGGGATCCACTTCTTCAGCGTCTTCTTATTAATTCTGCTTTCTGGACTCCTTGAGGTCTAATTGTTTCCCTAAGCCTCTTAAAGGAAGCACTGCTGTCTTTGAGACCCTCTTACATTTCAATCCACTTAACTCTCTGTCTGGGGCCTACTTCTTAAAAGGGCCATCTGCTCCCTAGGGAACCAACGTCCTTGTAGAAAGTTGAAGGGAGCTGGGGAGCTCATGTAAGACTTCTGCCTTATTGTTTGGGGCAGATGGCTTGTGGAAATGTATTCTGTGGGTCTCTTTCTTCTTTGTCAGGCTGGCTGCCTCCAGGACTACTGTTGGGCCATCTCAAATAGCATTTTCAGAATCGGCACGAGATACTTTGGATTACCTGAGCAGAGGCCATCTGGAGTGATGGCTAGTTCACTAGTAGTAACAATGACATTGCTGTCATTGCTAGCTGCCATCAAGTCAGCCCTGGCCCGTGCTGAACTCCTGCCTGGCAAAATGAACTGCTACCTCCTCCTGTACCAGCTGCCTGATTGATTGCAGGTCAGGCTGTTATGATCCATAGCATTTTTATAGACGGATTTGCAGAACTAGATCACCAGATCTTTCTGCCTAGTCTGTCTTAGCTTGGAAAATCCACTGAAATCTACTCAGCATCCTAGCAACACGCCAGCCTTCACTGACAGACAGGCAGTACCTGCACTTGCGTCACAGGCTGGGGATGGAATCTGCGTCTCCTCCAAGGAAGACAAGAATTCTACCACTGAACCACCACTGCCCCACGCCAATGATGTTGTTGCTAGAGGTCACGGAGTCAGTTTCAACTCATAATGACGCCGCGTGACAGAAGAGACATCCCCCCCCCCATAGGGTTTTCTAGGATGTGATTTTCAGATTACTAGACACCAAAACTGCTGCAGTTAAGTCCAATTCATAGTGACCCTCAGAACCACAATCGGCCTGGAAGCAGCTGTCAAGAAATCAAACGATGCATTGCATTGGGCAATCTGCTGCAAAAGACCTTTTCAAAGTGTTGAAAAACAAAGATGTCGCTTAGACTAACTTACACCTGACCCAAACAATGGTGTTTCATTCACTTCATCTGCACACAAAAGTCTGACAATGAATTAAGGAAAATCAAAGAAGAAACAATGCTTTTAAACCACAGCACTGGAGAGGCATAGTGACTACACCAAGGACTACCAGGAGAAGGAACAAGTTTGTCTTGGAAAACATAAAGCCAAAATGCTCCTTGAAAGCAAGGATGGTGAGACTACATTGTACATACTATGGACATGTCATCAGGAGGGACTAGTCCATGGAGAAGGACATCATGCTAAGTAGACGGTCATCAACAAAGAGGAAGATCCTCAACAAGGTAGAGTGACTCAGTGACTGCAACAGTGGGCTCAAACATGGCAAGGATTGTGAGCACGGCACAGGACCAGGAAATGTTTTGATCTGTTGTACACAAGTCTGCTGTGAGTCAGAACCTACTCTCCGGCCCCTAGCAGCAACAATGGCAATAACAACGGAAGAAAGCCAGGGAACATCTGAGAGGAGGCACACAGCCCATGGGGTGACATCGCCCTCCTCCCAACATACAGGGCATCACAGTCTTCACCGGGTACCAGCCCACAAGCGCAGAAACCAGTCCTGCACACACATCTAGGGGACTGCTTATTTGCAATAACGTCATCTGGTGAGCCTTTGAGGATTGAATTCTGTGGCACTTACAGAAGAATAAATTGTTGACTTTCTTTGAATGCTGCCTCAAGATTGCAGAACTCTGCTGAATACAAGTTAGATTACAGGGGAAGCTTTTTAAGGAAGGCTACTTTTAAGGAACCTTGGTGGTGCAGCGGTTAAGCATGCTTGGCTCCTAACCCAGAGGTTGGCAATTTGAACCCACCAGCTACCCTGTGGGACAAGGAGGTGACAGTCTGCTCCCTTAAAGGTTACAGCCTTGGAAACCCTATAGAACAGTGCCACTCATCTAGGGATGCTATGCGTCAGAATCGACTTGACAACAATGGGTTAAACTGAGACAGAAAGGCTCGGATTCTTCTTCAAGTGGAAAGGGAGCTTTGTATTTAAAAAACTGTCTAAATGTTGTTATTGAGGCTTTTTAAAGACTTGCAGGGTTTTAAAGAAAATTAGTCTGCAATTCAGTACAAATGATTATGTTTATCCTGGGAGAATGACCAATCTCTGCGTCACAGTCCTCTGCATCACTCGGGCCAGGATCAAGAGGAGAGTCACAAATAAGCAGCCTCCGAAAATAGCTTTTGCTAATGGTAAGGTGCTGGCAGGGAGGGCGTTCTGAATTTTGATGACAACCTCAGAGGAAAAGTCACCATTTTATAAAAGCACTTCCTTCCTGTCATTTCTAAAATAAAACATTACAACTACATCAAAACTTACTATCCCCAATCTACACAATCAATTAGAAATGGAAGAAACTTGAGTACTTGATCTCCTCAACAGGAAGCTAGAAGTTAGAGTATAAGAGAAACGGGGGTGTTATTTGTAGCAGGTATTTCCAAGTTGGAGAGCAGGGACTACTGTACCAAATGGGTATATTTCGGCCTGTACAACCGTGAGCTATCATGTCCTTTAAGCAATCCGATTCTCAGGTTTTAAATGACTTCGTACTTTCAAATTGTTGCCAAGGTTACATTACAAAAAACAAAACAGATATTTGAATAAAATAATGATCTGAAAGCCAGACTCCAAGTTCTGGTTGCTTCAAGGCGTCAGGAAACCCAGGTTATGTAGTGGTTTGGTGCTATGGCTGCTAATCAAAAGGTCGGCAGTTCGAATCCACCAGCACTCCTTGGGAACTCTATGGGGTAGTTCTAGTCTGTCCTATAGGGTCACTATGAGTCAGAATCAGCTCGACTACAATGGGTTTGGTTATCTTGGTTGCAGAGTATCAAGTCTCAGAAGGCACACGTGGCAAGATGGCAGACGGCTCTTTTGTAATTTACAAGATGCTGAGAAATCTACCCTTCCAGAAGCTTGCAGCAGGAGGAGGCCAGATCACGTTTTCCTTCTAAAAGGTCTCAGTGGGAACAACCTACCTCTTGTACCGCTTTCTGTCTGTGAACACCTGTGAGCAACATGGACCAGCCTACTGAGCCTTCTCTACACCATGAGGCATCCTCGTGTTTCAGAACACACTAAAGGGGCCCACAGACACCAACGGTGGTGCTTGCATGCACAGATCTCTCTGCAGCTTAATGGCACACATACTGGGAGTGAAGAATTTGGGGGGCAGTGGTATTTAAGACATTAAAAATATCTTTTGAAAAACATTCTTAACAAGAGTCACAGAATTTCAATCCCCCTCAAATATCTGTCTACCTGGAACCTCCGAATATGACCTCATTTGGCAATGGGATCTTCGGAGGAGTTGTTAGTTAGTGTGAATTCACAGTGGAATGCCATGGTCTGTAAGTTCCATGACTGGTAATCTTATAAGATGAGAAGAGACACAAGGACACACAGGAGGATACCAAGAAACGACAGAGAGAGACCAACAATAGAAGCAGCAACAGCGAGGATCACCGGCAGCATCAGAAGCTAGGAAGAGTCATGGCATTGGCTCTGCCCTGGCTCCTTCTGAGAGAGCATGGTCCAGCCAACACCTTGATTTGGGCTGCTGGCCTCCAGAATAATTTTCTATTGTTTTAAGCTACCTGGTTTGGGGCACTTTATTAACACACAGCATACAAATGCTACTGAAAACATGTATTGATGTGACTTCTCTATCTTCTTATAGTTTGGCCCATAAACGGAAGAATATGTTAGGATCAAAGTCATCTGCATCTGTTGCAGGTGGAGCAATCTTGGCTACACAGAATTCCCCAAGAACTTTTAAAAATATCATTGCCCAAGTTCAATCAAAATCCCTGCAGGTGAGACCCAAACCCCAGTATTAATGCTCCCTAGGCAATTCCATAGGAGGCCTGGTAGTACAGTGGTTAAGCGCTCTACTGCTAACAGACAGGTCAGAGGTTTGAAGCCACCAGCCGATCTGTTGGAGAAAGATGTGACAGTCTATCCACAAAGATTATAGCTTTGGAAATGTTATGGTGAAGTTCTACTCTGTCCCGTAGGGTCACTATGGGTCGGAATCGACCCATTGGCAACGGGCTTAGTTTCACTGGACACTTCCAACTTCAGCTAATGCTGAGAGACCCACTGATGTTCTTGAACACAGCTGTATGGTTTTCCAACAAAACCACAAGCTTCAGAGCCAGGCAAGTCTTGGCTTCATTTCTGTCTTTGTTACCTACTAGTTGTGTCTTTGAGCGAATCACTTATTTTGTCCCATGAAGACTAATCTCTGCAAGTATCTGGCTCAGAGTAGTCATCTAATACTAAATGTCACTTTGGTTTTAGTCTCTTGGCATATACAGAGGCAATTTGGCAGGGGTGGTAAGGATTCTGGAGTCAGGCTGTTGGCGATCACATCCTGATGTGATAAGTCGTTGTTATTAGTTGCCATCGAGTTGGCCCCAACATGTTGTGACCTGTGAACAGCAGAACAAAATACTACCCAGTCCTGTGCCATCTCCATGATTTACTGCAGACTCTGAAAGTTGTTCTTGAACATAGACTAGCTGAAGAGGATGGAAGAAATGATGAAGTAAAAGAGCTAAAAAGGATATATCAAAGAATGGCTTGAGAAGACAAAGTAAAGTATTATAATGGCATGTGCAAAGACCTGGAGTTAGAAAACCAAAAGGGAAGAACACATTCAGCATTTCTCAAGCTGAAAAAAACTGACTAAAAAATTCAAGACCTGAATTGCAATAGCGAAGGATTCAGTGTGCAAAATACTGAATAACTTAGGAAGCCTCAGTGAAAGATGGAAGGAATACAGAGAGTGACTGTACCAAAGAGAATTGGTCCCTGTTCAGTCATATCAGAAGGTAGCATATGACCCATAACCAATGATACTGAAGAAAGAATTTGAAGCTGCACTGAGAACACTAGCAAAAAACAAGGCTCAAGGAATTGACAGAATACCAATTGAAATGTTTTAATGAACAGATGAAGCACTGGAAGTTTGCATCTATGTCAATAAATTTGGAAGACAGCTACCTGGCCAACTGACTGGAAGATGTTCAGATTTATGCCTATCACAAAGAAAGGCAATTCAACTGAATGAAGAAATTGTAGAACAACATCATTAATATAACAAGCAAGTAAAAGACGGAACCTCATTCAATGTGATTGCAGCAGTACACCGACAGGAAATCACCAGGAACTCAAGCCAGATTCAGAAAACAATATGGAACAAGGGATACCACTGATGATGTTAGATGAATCCTGGCTGACAGGAGAGAATAAATATCAGGAAGATGTTTACCTATGTTTTATTGACTATGAAAAGTCATGAGACTGTGTAAATCATAAAAAATATGAATAACACTGAGAAAAGTAAGAATTCCAGTACATTTAATTGTACTCATGAGGAAATGTACATAGATCAAGAGGCTGTCATTCAAACAGAGCAAGGGAAAACTGCATGGCTTAAAGGCAGGAAAAGTGTGTGTCAAGGTTGTATCCTTTCACCATACCTATTCAATCTGTGCTGAGCAAATAATACAAGATGTCGGACTGTATCGAGAAGTACAGGACATCAAGATTGGTAGAAGACTCATTAACAACCTGCATTATGCAGATGACACAACCTTGCTTGCTGAAAGTGAAGAAGACTTGAAGCAATACTGATGAACATTAAAGGCAACGGGCTTCAGTATAGATTACAACTCAACATGAAGAAAACAAAAATCCTCACAACTCAACCAATAAGCAACATCATGATAAATGGTGAAAAGATTGAAGTTGTCAAGGATTTCATTTTACTGAGATCCACAATCAACATCTATGGAAGCAGCACTCAAGAAATCAAGCTACTCATTGGAGCTGGAAGTGTGCTCCTATCTACCTCTTTGAAGTGTCAGAAAGCAAAGATGTCACTAATGACTAAGATGCACCTGACCCAAGCCGTGATATCTCAACTGCCTCATATGCATGCAAAAGCTTAATAATGGGTAAGGAAGACCGAAGAATTGATGTCTTTGGCAAAGAACATTAAGTATGCCATGGACTGCCTGAATAACAAACAAATAAGTCTTGGAAGAAATCCAACCAGAATGTTCCCTAGAGGCAAGCATGGCAAGACTTTGTCTCACATACATTGAACACATTATCAGGAGGGATCAGTCCCTGGAGATGGACATCATACTTGGTAAAGCAGAAGGTCGGGAAAAAGAGGAAGACCCTCAATGAGATAGACTGACACAGTGGCTGCAATAAAGGACTCAAATGTAACAATGATTGTGAGGATGGTACAGAATGGGACAGGGTTTTATTCTGTTTCATGCAGGGTTTGCTATGAGTCAGAACCAACCCCATGACACCTGACAATAGCAAAAATGTACCTAGTAACAAATCGTCCAAAACATGAACCAAAAGTTGACATAATTGGAGAGAAATAGTCAATTTCACTGTCATCATTGGAAACTTTAACACTCCCCAATCAAATATTAATAAAACAGTGAAACAAATAAATCAGTAAAGAAATACACAATCTGAACTATACTGTCAGCTTCATTGACCTAGTATTTATAGAATACTGCAAAGCAAACAAGCTAGACATATTATTTTTTAAAAATACACAGGTACATTTATTGAGACATAAAATGTCTCACTAAATTTAAAAAGGTTGAAATCATACAAAGTACGTTCTCTGACAACAGAATAAAATTAGAAATCAGTAACCATAAAGTATCTAGAAAATCTCAATTAATTAAATTTAATTAATTTAAATTAATTTAAAAACTAATTTAATTAAAAATTAAACAACACACTTCTAATTAAGGCATGGTCAAAAAACGAACTACAAGGAAAATTACAAAGTATGAACTGATTGATGATGAAAAGACATTACCAGAATTTGTAGGATTCACTTATAGCAGTGCTTATATGGAAATTTATAGCTTTAAATTCCTATGTTAGAAAAGAAGAAAGGTTTAAAATCAAATATGTGAGGTTTCAACATAAGTCACTAGGAAAATAGGAACAAAGGAAACCCAAGTAGTAGGTAGAAAGAAGGAAATAAGAAATATAAGAGCACAAATCAATGAAATAGAAAGTAAAATAAAGCACAGAAAAAAAATTAACATATCCCAAAGATTTTTCTTTGAAAAAATAAATATAAGTGACACAACTCTAGCTATCTGATCAAGGAAATAAAGAAATAAAGCACAAAATATAAATATCAAGACTATGACAGGGGAAGGAATTAAAGTCAGATTCACAGAAGGAGGCATAACATTGCTGATGTCAGATAGATCTTGGCTAAAACCAGAGAATACCACAAAGATGCTTATCTATGTTTCAGTGACTATAAAAAGGTATTTGGCTGCATGGATCATGCCAAATTATGGATAACATTGTGAAAAACTGAAAAACTTAAGACATCTTGAAAACTAAGATGTGCCTGACTCAAGCCATGATGTTTTGAAACCCCTCATACGTGTGTGAAGGCTGGGCAATAAATAAGGAAGACAGACGAAGAACTGATGCCTTTGAGCTGTGGTGCCGGTGAAGAATACTGAGTACACCACGGACTGCCAGAAAAATAAATAAATCTGTCATGAGAGAAGTAAAACCAGAATGCTCCTTAGAAGCAAGGATGGCAAGCTTATGTCTCATATAGCTTGAACATGTCATCAGCAGGGACCAAGCCCTGGAGAAAAGTATCGTTCTTGGTAAAGTGGAGGGTCAGTGAAAAGAAGATGAACTGACACAGTCAGTTGACAAAGAAATGAATTGACTCAGTGGCTTTGACAATGGGTTCAAGCACAGTGACTGTTGTGATGATGGCGCAGCACCAGGCAGTACTTTGTTCTGTTGTACACAGGGTCACTGTGAGTCCGAACCTACTCAGTGGCACCCAACTACAACAATCAGACAGTGGGAACCATTACAGATCCCAAGTATAGTATCAACCGTAACAAACTCCTTCTGAAAATACAGAGGCGGAAACACTTCCCAACTTATTTTATAGGGCTACCAAAACTCTAATACCAATATTCCTCATGAACATAGATGCAAAATTCTTAACAAAATATTGGTAAATTGAATCCAGTAGTGTAGGAAAAAGGGTAGTACTTCATGATCAAATGGGTGCTATCCCAGAATTCAAGGTTAACATGTAAAAATCAATGTAATTCACAATGTGAACAATCTAAAGGAGATAACACATATAATCATTTCAACAAATGCAGAAAAAGCATTTGACAAAATTCAACAGTCATTCACGGAAAAAAGAAATAAAACTAGAAATAACATCATACCTACAGGTAACATCATACTTAACAATGGAAGACAGGAGTTTTCCCCATTAACACTGGAAACAAAGTGAAGATATCCATTCTCAGCATTCTTAATTAACATTGCATTAAAATTAGTACAATAAGCCAAGAAAAACAAGTAAAATTCAACCAGATTGGAAAGGAAGAACTAAAATTATCTGTATTTTCAGATGACACTAAAAAAAAGTCTAAATGAATTTAAAAAAGCCTATCAGAACTAATAAGTGAATTTAGCAAGATTGAAAGATAGAAGGTTAATGTACAAAAGTCAATTGTGTTTTTATATACTGGAGACAATTCATAAATAAACTGTAAAAGGAATTTCATTCACAATACCATCAAAAACCACAAAATAGGGAAACATTTAATAAAATGTATACAAGAACTGTATACTGAAAAATACAGAATATCTTGAAAGAAAGAAGACATGAGTAAATGGAAAAACACACCACACCGTGGTACAGGTAAGAAGGCTCGCCACCAATAAGACGTCAGCTCAATCCCATTTATAAGGTTAGCACTTTTTTTGTAGAAATTGTCAAGATAATTTGAAAATTCACATGGAAATGCAAAGGACCTAGAACTGCACTGTACATTGTGGTAGTTGCTAACCGTATATGACTGCTTAAATTTATGGTTATATTAGTTAAAATTTTAAAAATCCTCTTTCTCAGTCAGACTAACCACAGGTTGTGGGCACAATAGTCATGTGTAGCTAGTGGCTACCTTTTTAAAAAGTACAGGTATGTAACAATTTTTCATGGCAGAAAGTTCTGTTGTAGAGCTCTGACTTCAAATACTCCAAGTAACCTAAAAAGAAGAAAATATTAGGACTTACACTACCTGACTTCAAAGTTTCCTGTAAATCTACAGCAATCCAGAAATTGTTATACTGGGATGAGCATGGATAAAGTCAATAAACAGTATAAACCATAAAAAGCCACTGCTATTGAGTTGATTCCAACTCACAGTAACCCTACAGGACTGTGTAGAGCTGCCCCACAGAATTTCCAAGGAGTGCCTGGAGGATTTGAACTGCCAACTTCTTGGTAAGCGACCATAGCACTTAACCACTACACCACCAGGGTTTCCAAAATAGAGATCCCCCAAATAGATCCACACTTATGTATGTGTGCATGTGATTTTAAACATAGGCACCAACACAATCCAATGGAAAAGAAAGTGTTCTAGAAAAATAAACCTCAATCCCTAACTCACACCATACCCCAAAACTATTTTGAAATTGATGATATATCTAAACAGAAAGCTAAAACAACAAGTCTTTTAGAGAAAAACACAGTCTATTATGTTCATGACTTAAAGATAGGCAAAGATTTTTAACAAGGGATGCCCTATAAAAATCATGAAAGAAAATACTGATAAATTAGACTTCATCAAAATTAAAAGTTTCTGCTTGTCAAAATACATCATAAGGAAAATTAATATACAAACCACAGCCTGGGAGAAAATGTTAGTTAAAAAAATTGACAAAAAACTGGCATCCAGGATGTATACATTTATATGAACTATTACAACTCAATAAAATCAAAGTACAAATAATAAAAAAAAAGAGGTGGAGAACAAAAATTTTACAAAAAAAAAAAACTTCCCCAAAGAGATATGCAAATAGACAATTAGTACAAGGCAAAAAGTACTCAACATTATTAGCCAGTCAGGCCAAGTTCCGTCGAGTCACTCAACATTATCAGAAATCAAGAAAACGCAGAATAAAAACCACAATAATATACCACTACATATCCATTAGAATGGCTCAAATAAAAAGAGCGAAAACACCAAATACTAGCCTAGATAAAGTGCCACTGCTCTGCTCATATATATTGTTGGTAAGAATGCAAAATGGTACAGACACTTTGGAAAAATACCTAGAGGTATCTTATCAGACTGAACGTATACTTGTCCTGTTGTTAGGTGCCTTCAAGTCGGTGTGGACTCACGGTGACCTTATGTACAACAGAACAAAACACTACCCAGTCCTTCACTATCCTCACAGTCATTTTTATGCTTAAACCCATTGTCGCAGTTGTTAGGCCAATCCATCAAGCTGAGAGTCTTCTTTTTTTTGCTGATTCTCTATTTTAGCAAGCATGATGTCCTTCTTCAGGAACTAGTCTCTCCTGATATATCTCCAAAGTATGTGAGATGTAGTGACACGATCCTTTCTTCTAAGGAGCATTCTGGTTGTACCTCTTCTAAGACAGATGTGTTTGTTCTTTCTGTAATCCATAGTGTATTCAATATTTTCTGCCAGCATCACAATTCAAAGGTATCAATTCTCCTTAGGTCTTCCTTATTTTTCATGCAGATTTTACATGCACAAGAAGTGTTTCAAAATATCTTGACTTGCCTCAGGTGGACTTTAGTCTTCAAGGTGGTATTTTTGCTTTTCAACACTTTAAAGAAGTCTCTTGTAGCAGATTTGCCCAATGCAATGAGTAGCATGATTTCTTGATTGCGGCTTCCATGGGTGTTGATTGTAGATCTAAGTAAAATAAAATTCTTGACAATGTCTATCTTTTCTCCATTTATCATGATGTTGCTTAGTGGTCCATTTGTGAAGATTTTTGTTCTCTTGATGTTGAGGTGTAACCCATATTAAAGGTTGTGGTCTTTGATCCTCATCAGTATTACTTCAAGTTCTCTTCACTTTCAGCAAGCAAGGTTGTGTCATCTGTGTAACACAGGTTGTTAATGAGTCTTTCTCCAATCCTGTTTTTCATCATATAGTCAAGATTCTCAGGTTATTTGCTCAACATACAGATTGTATGGTAAAAGATACAACCCTGACACCCATCTTTCCTGACTTTTACCTACCCAGGATCCCCTTGCTCTGTTTGAATGACTGCCTCTTAATCTGTGTACAATTTCCTTGTGAGCAAAATTAAGTGTTCTGGAATTCCCATTCTTCATGTTATTCGTAATTTGTTATGATGCACACAGTTGAAAGCCTTTTCATAGTCAATAAAACACAGGCAACCATCTCTCTCACATTCTGTGCTTTCAGCCAGGAACCATCTGACATCAACAATAGTATCTGCTTCCACATCCTTGTCTGAATCCAGTTCCCTGTCAGTGTGCTGCTGCAGCTGCTACTGAATGATCTTTAGCAAAATTTCCTGATGATATGTTACCTCCTGAGATGACTGAGTTCTCCTTTGTATAATGACTCTGTGTATTCCTTCCGTCTCTTTTTGGTGTTTCCCTTCCTTGTCAAGTATTTCCCCCATGGAATCCTTCAATACTGCCACTCAAGGCTTGAATTTTTTATGCAGTTCTTAAAGCTTGAGAAATGCCAAGTGTGTTTTTCACTTTTGGTTGTCCATCTCCTCCTCTTTGTAAATGTCACAAACACGTAACCTATGTCTTAGCAATTCCACAGGAAGGTATTCATTCATTCACAAGGGATGAATTCATATATTTATTCACAGAAAGACTTGTGCCAAAAGGTTCATTGCAAGTTTATTCACAATGGCCTAAAACTGAAAATTTAGTTCATGTATTCATTGATAGAAAAAGTGAGTAAGTATGATACATTCATACAGCGGAATATGTCATGGATTGACCTGTATCACCCCAAAAATGTGTGTGGTCATTTGGCTGGGGCACGATTCCCAATATTTTATGATTGTCCTCCATTTTGTGATTTTCCTATGCTGTATGTTGAAGAGGATTAAAGTAGGACTGTAAATCCCTTCAGAAGATCACCTCCCTGCTCCTCTGTAAAGGCAGCTTCCCTGGAGTATGGCTTGCACCACCCTTTATCCTTTCATTGTACAAGAGGTCAAAGGGAAGCAAGTCGAGCATTGGGAATCTCACACTATCAAGAAAGCAGCACTGTCAGAAGAGCACATCCTTCAGACCTGAGGTTCCTGGGCCGAGATGCTGCCTGAACAATGACTGATGCGACACAAGGAACTTCCTTCAGAGCCAACAGTGAGTGAAGCTTTTGCCTGAAGTAGACATCCTGAATTTGGACTTGTAACTTATCAGACTGTGTAGGAATAAACTTTCCTTTGCCGGGGCCATCCATTTATGGTATTTCTGTTAGAATACCACTAGATGACTAAGACGGAGTACTATTCAGCATCAAGAAGAACCAACTACTGATTCACATCTTTCCAGTCACTTGCTATGCCTGCAAAAGCTGGACAATGACAAAGGAAGACTGAAGAAGAACTGAGGCATTCAAGTCACAGTGCTGGCAAAGAACAGTGAACAGTCTGTAGATTGCCAGGAGAAGAAATCAGTCAGTCTTAGAGCAGAACCAGAATGTTCCTTAGAAGCAAGGATGGGACATTTGTTTACTTTGGATACACCACTAAGAAAGACCAAATGGTAGGAAGAACCATCATGCTTGGTAAAGGGTCTGCAAAAACAAGAAAAACACTCAATGAGATGGATTAACACAGTAGCCAACACAATAGACACAAACACCAGAAACCATGAAGATGGCACAAGACTGAGCCAGGTTTCATTCTGCCATACAGAAGGCCATTAGGAGCCGGGGACGACTCGGTGGTAACTGACAGCAAGGACAACCGATACACTCAACAACGTCAACGCGGATCAAAAATGGAACGCCGAGCGAAAAGGAGCCAGACCAAAAATCCAGCATATGCTGTGTGATTCTGTTTGTATGAAATTTTATAATAGGCAAAATTAATCAAAGTGTGTAAGTAACAGAAGTCTTTTCTGCCCCCTGGGGATTTGAGGGTGGAACTGACTGGGAAGAAGCCTGAGGAAACTTTTCATGTGTTGACAATGTTCCACACCTGGGGAGAAGTTTGGGTGGCAGAGTATGCATTTGACAAAACTTGGTGTGATCATTTTCTATTGTTCATAACAAATTACCATAAATTGAGAAGCTTAGAACAGCCTACATTTATGATCTCATACTTTCTGTGAGTCAGGGGTCAAGCGTGAGGTAGCTGAGTCCTCTGCTAAGAGTCTCACAGGCAGCAATCAAGGTGTCAGCCAGGCTACCTTCTTGTTTGGAGATTCAACTGAGAAAGAAATCAGTTTCAAGTTCGTTCACACTGTTGTCAGAACTCAGAATAATGAGACTGACTTCCTATCACCTTCCCTAAGTGCTACTGGTTATAAGCAAGACACAGGGTATCATACAGAATGTGAATACCAGGAAGCAGGCATCGTGGGAGGCCATCTGAGTGTATATCCATCATACTCAGGAAATGTGCGATTAAAATGTGGGCATTTTGCATCAAAAATACTAACAAATTCAATTCTAAATATGCTAGCTTAAGTGTTTAGGGAGCACCCTGAATTCGACTCAATGCAAAGGCAGCAAACAGCAACACTGAAGTGCATCAAATAAAATGGGTTCATGTAGGGTTAGAAGGAAGGATAGGTGGACAAATACATGATAAAGAAGGATAAGACTACTTGCCTTCAAGTCAGTCCTGACTCACGGCAACCCCAGATGTGTCAGAGTAGAACTGTGTTCCACAGGGTCTCAAATTGTTGGTTTTTCAGAAGTAGATTGTCAGACCTTTCTATCAACCTTCCTCCAGGTGGGCTTGAACCTCCAACCTTTTGGTAGCAGCCAAGCACATTCATCTTGTTCACCCACCACCTTGGAGTCCTCACAAAGCAAGCACAGTAAAATATTAATTGCAGAATCTAGATACATGAAGAGGGAAGGAAAATGCAAAGTCATTATAACAAAAGGAACTGATTAACTTTCAACCTTTTCAAGAGGTAGCACACGCTCAGGAACCAATGATACTGAAGAAAGAAATCAAAGCTGCATTGAAAGCATTGTTGAAAAAAGGCTCCTGGAATTGATGGAATATCGATAGAGATGTTTAAACAAATGGATGCAGAATCAGAAGTGCTTACCTATCCATACTTAGAAATTTGGATGACAGCCACCTCATCAGTAGACCGGAAGAGATCCATACTTCAGCTTGTTCCCAAGAAAGATGACCCAACCAAATGTGGAAAACATCAAACAATATCATTAATATTATACATCAGTAAAAATATTCCTGAGGATCACTCAAATAGAGAACTTTCAGAAATTCAAGCCAGATTCAGAAAAGAGTGTGGAACCAGGGATATCATTACTGATGTCAGATGGATCTTGGCTGAAAGCAGAGAATACCAAAAAGATGTTTATGTGTGTTTTATTGACTATGCAAAGGCATTCTACAGTGTGAATCATTAACAAATTATGGATAACATACACAAAATATAAGTGAACAATACAACACAGTGTATAACTACATACAGAAATTATTAACAATTCAATCTAGCATTTATTCTTTAGTTGGTTACCAAAGCAAACATCAGAAGCGAAAAAGAAAGATACTGCTCCTCCCTTGAAATACTAAGTTGACTAGATAACCATTTGTTCAACTAGATAACCATTTGCTCAACTATATCCAACCCAGAAAAGTCAAGGAATTTTGTATACAGTCAAGAGTTGTAAAGAATTTATTGGCACTTAACTGATAGGATAAATGGCATATAATTAAAGGGTACAATTTGATAACTTTTGATGAACATATACATTTGTGAAATCATCACCACAATCAAGATAATAAAAATATTCTTTAATCCCCCAATTTTCTTGGGCTGCTTATTATGTCTCCTTCCCATACTCTTTTCTGCCACCATCCTCAGTAACCGGTGATTCGCTATAGATTACTGGTAATCCTCTATTCACTGTGATGTTTTGTTTTGACTACTCTGGTAGTTCTGATGTGAGGCCAATACCCTTGTGGTGGTTAGGATTATGTCAAGTTGGCTACTCCATATTTGGCTGCTGTATTAAGTGGCAGGGCGGGGTTTGTGGTGGCTCCCTGCCCCTCAACTCTCATCTCCCGACCTTCACTACTACTGCTGGTCTGCTCACGTAGCCAGGAGCTCCTGCTCTCTTCTTCCGGCGTCTGGTCCCGGGACTTGAACTAGCAGCTGTTGGACTCGTCAGTCCTTATAGTCAGCACTTGAGAGTCCTGCTCCCTGACCTGCCAATCCTGGGTTTGCCAGCCTGTGTCACTTTGTCTCACCACCAGCTTGGTATCCACTGACCTACACAACCGGTGATCTAGAACTCTGGTCTCTGACCTGCTGACTTTGGGTTCCTCAGCTTCCACGGACACGTGAGGCTTGTGCCAGAACTTGGGACATTCAGCTTCTGTGATTATGTGAGCTGTTGCCTATATCTGTAACTATCTATCTATCTACCTATATTATAAATCTTTCCTTGTACCTACACGTGTTACTGGTTTTGCTTCCCTAGAAAAGCCAGGCTAAGACAGCCCTCCTTTTTTTCAGTTTTCCCTAATGCTGTCTTTAATTATCAGCATCCCTATAAATCCTATCTTTATTAGTTTTGGAGGGTTGAAAACATTACACATAAACTTACAGGTATATTTTAATATATACGTACATACCCACAAAAACACACAAATCATTAAAAAAAGACAATCATTAAGTGCAGTTCTTCATAACTCAAATTTGTCATAAGTCAGGGCCACTTGTTCCTGTTTTCTTTAACTTCATAAGAGTGAGCCCACACACCAGGCGCTCTGTTAGTGTTCTTTCACTCAGCACAATTATTCTGAAATTCATTCATGTTGTAGTTTGTGTCAGTAGTCTGTTTCTTTTTCCTGCTCAATAATATTTCATTATAAGGACACACTACAGTTGGTTTATTCATTCACCAGGGAAATAGGCACTTGGGTTGTTTCCAAGTATTGGCTATTACAAATAAAATTATTGTCCATTTTCATGCAGAAGTCTTTGCATGGACTTATGATGTCATTTCCCTTGAGTAAATACCCAGAAGTAGAATGACTGTCAACTGTTTCCCAAAGTGGTTTATTCATTTTACAATCCCATTCACAGTATAAGAGAGTTCCAAAGGCTCCACATCCTCATCAACACTTGGTATGGTCAGTTTTGTTTACTTAGCCAGTCTAATGGGAGTGTAGTAACATCTCATTATGGTTTTCCTGATGACTATTGATGTCGAACACTTTTTTCATGACCATACTTGCCACCTGGATACTTTTTTGGTAAAGAATCTGTTCAAATTGTTAGTCTTACTTTTCATCAGATTAAATGTTTTCCTGTATGCATTAAAATATACCCACAAGTTTATGTGTAATATTTTCAACCCTCCAAAACTAATAAAGATTGTACTTATAAGGATACTGATAAATATTTCTTTATGTATTCTTTTTTTTTTAATATGACTGAGTGAAAATGTACATTCCCGTATAAATTTACATGCCCACCTATATGATAAAACTCTTCTATCAGATGCCTGATTAGCACATAGTTTCTCCCAGTCTTCTCATGCTCCTGGGATATCTTCTTAAGAGAAGTTTCTAATTTTCATGAGGTTCTGTTTGTCAGCTTGTTCTTTTATAGATCATGTTTTTAGTTTGTATCTAAGAAATCTTTGCCTAATCCAAGGTCACAGGGGCTTTGAATTTTATGTTTAGGTTTAGAATTCATTTGGTATTTTATTTTGTTTGTGTATGCTGGGGCCACAGTCCTACCCACCTCATTAACATTGTAAGGTAAGATTTACAACAAATAGGAAAATCCTATCAGATGAAAAAAATGGTGGGTAATCACACAATACAGGGAATCATGGATTAGCTAAATGTACAGATATTTTGGGGAACACAATTCAACCCATAATACTGTACACTGCATGACAACACCATTATTGATATCACCTCTTTCACTTCTGATACTAGTGGTTTGTTTCTTTCTCTTTTTCTCTCAAGTCTGGATAAAAGTTTGTTCTACTTTGCTGATCTAATCAAGTAATCCAGGTTCTTGTTTCATTGATTTTTGATATTATCTTTCTCGATTGTTAATCACCACTGTTATGTCATTGATTTATACTCTGATCTTTTTTTGTTTCCTTTCTTCTACTGACTTTAGATTTAATTTGCTCTTCTTTCTCAAGTTTCTTCAGGTTTAAACTGAGGTCACTGATTGACTATCTACCTCCTTTTCTAATGAAGGAGTTTAATGCAATAAATTCCCCCAAGCAGTCCCTTAGCAGCACCCCACAAACACTTATGTAGTACTTTCATTTTCATTGCATTCAAAACACTAAGTTCCTGTTCAATTTCTCCTTAGACCCCTGGGTTATTTACAAGTGTGTTATTTAGTTTTCAAATAGTGCAGCTTTCCAGCTATCTTTCTGTTATTGATTCAAGTTTAATTTCATTGTGGTAAGAGAACATTCTTTGTATGACTTCAAAACTCATTAACTTATTGAGACTTGTTTAATAGCCTAGAACATGGTATCTCAGTGAATGCGTAGTACCCAAAGGGAAACAATGCACATTCTCAAATTGCTGGGAGGAGTGTTCTGTAAGTGCTAATTAGGTCAAGTTGGTGAATAGTGTTATTTGAGTCCTCTATAATCTTACTGATTCCCTGTCTACTTGTTTTATCAATTATTGAGGCAGAGGTATTGAAACCCGTAACTGTAACTGTGTATTTCTCTATTTCTTCTTTCAGGTGTGTCAGGTTTTACTTCACTTGTTAGAATGCCCTCTTGCTAAACTGACTTTTTGTCAATATGAAATGATCTTCCTAATCTCTGGTAATATTCTTTACCCTGAAATCTACTTTGTCTGATATCAATATTCCAACACCAGTTTTCTTCTGATTAGTATTGGCAAAATACATCTTTTTCCACCTCTGTATTTGTTTTCACATCTAAGGTGCATTTTTGCTTGTTTTTGTTTCTTGGGATTTTTCCTAGGGGAGCAGGCAGCTTTTATTCGTAATCTAATATACATGGCATAGAGGATCACTGTGAGTCAAAGCTACCTTGGTGGCAGTGGGTTTGGGGTTTTTGGGGAACATACATGGCTACCGGTTTAGGGTGATATAGTTTTTAGAAGAGCGCCTAAAACCAAACCCACTGCCGTCAAGTCGATTCCAAAAGGTCAGAGCAGAACTGCTGCATGGAGTTTCCACGGAGCACCTGGTGGACTCAAACTGCCAACTTTTGGTTAGTAGCCACAACAATTAACCACTGTACCACCAGGGTTTCCTATTTGATAGTCTGTTATATAACCATAGCACTACTACTATTAGGAAATCAGGACCTGTAGAAAAGGACATGTAACCCAGTGCCACTAAATCTGAGTCACTGAAAGAAACTGATTCTAAGCTCTGGATGAATTAACTTTTCCTCAGCTGCTTGAATCGCTTGTGATCGGGTCAGGATTTAATTTGTTCAGATCTGGATGATGACGTTCTTATACAGCTTTTGAAGGATTGCTTCTTTCGAAGTTTCTATTTTTCTTTTTTTACAAGATTTTTTGTTGTGCTTTAGATGAAGTTTTAAAGATCAAATTAGTTTCTCATCAAACAATCAGTACCCATATTGTTCTGTGACATTGGCTGCCGACCCCATAATACGTTGAGTTCCCTATTTCCAGCTTTCCTGTCCCTTCTTGCTTTCTTGTCCTTATCCCAAGGTTGATGTGCCCCTTCAGTATTGTTTTGTTTTATAAGTCTGTCTAACCTTTGGCTGAAAGGTGAATCTCAGGAGTGAGTTCAGTACTGACCGAGATAAAAAGGAATCCAGGGGTCATACTGTCAGAAATTTTCTGGTCTCTGTCAGGCCAGGAAATCTGGTGTGTGTCTGTGTGTCTGTGCATCTGTCTGTGTATATTAGAATTCCATTCTACATTTTTCTCCAGCTCTCTCTAGGACCCCGCAATACGATCCCTGTCAGAGTAGTCAGTGGTGGTGGCTAGACTCTGGCTGAGGCTCTGGTAGTGGTAGACCATTAGTTCTGTAGGCTAATCTTTCCCTCATGTCTTTAGTTTTCTTCATTCTCCTTTGCTCCTGAAATGGTGGGACCCATGAAGTATCCTAGACGGTTGCTTGCAAGCTTTAAACACCTCAGCCACTACTGACCAAAGTAGAATGTAGAACATCTTCTTTATAAACTAAGTAATGCCATTTGAGCTAGATGTTCCCCAAGACCATGGCCCCCAGCCCTTAACCCATTAATTTGGTGCCTCAGGAAGTTTGGATGTGTCTAGGAAGCTTCCAAAACCTTGTCTTGGTCAAGTTGTGCTGGCTTTGCCAGTACTGCCTACTGGCCTACCCTCGACCAGGGTTACTACTGATCCATTGTCTATATAACGATTTTCCCTTTCCATGTAACCATCATAAATGGTTTTTTTCTGTGTGTAAACCTTTTCACGAATTTTTACAGCAGTGGTCTCATACAATATTTGTCCTTTTGTGAGGGACTTACTTTACTTAGCATACTTCTCTTAGATTTTCCAATGTTGTGAGCTGATTCACAGGTTCATCTGTTCTTTATCATTGTGTAATATTCCATTATGTGTATGTACCATAGTTCGTTTATCCATTAATCTGTTGATGGGCACTTAGGTTGTTTCTACCTTTATGTTATTGTTCATAACGCTCCAATAAACACAGGTGTGCGTGTATTGATTCATGTGGTGGCTCTTCTCTAGGGTATAGTCCTAGGAATGGGATTGCTGTATTGTATAGTATTTTTATTTCAAACTTTTTAAGAAAGCTTCATATCAGTTTCCAAAGTGATTGTACCATTTTGAATCCCCACCAGCCCTGAATGGACCTTTCTGCTTATAGCTAATCTGACAACCTCTACATTTTCACTGTCTACTCATTCCATCTATTCTTTGCTCTCTTTTTCTTCTTCTTCTACCTTCATTTTAGGTTAATTGAATGTTTTTATAGTTTCATTCATTTCCTTTGTTAGCTAACAAGCTTTATGTTTTTGTTTTGTTATTTTGATTGTGGATATGGAATTTATAGTATACATTCTTAAATTACTATTATCTATCTTCGGTGATAGAATATTACTGTTTTAGTCAGCTGGTACTGCTCTAACAGAAATATCACGGAATGGATGGCCTTAACAAAGGAAAATTTATTCTTACATAGCCAGGTAGGCTACAGTCCGAATTCAGGGTGTCTGCTCCAGGGGAAGGCTTTCCCTCTGTCGGCTCTGGAAGAAAGTTCTTGTGTTGTACCATTTTTTGGTTGGGGAGCATCTTGGTACAAAAAACTCGGGTCTGAAGGATATGTCTTCTCCCGGTGCTGCTATCTTGATAGATGAGGTTTCCAATTCTCTGCTAGCTTCCCTTTCCTTTAATCTCTTGTCAGATAAAAGGATAAATGGTGGTGCAAGCTATACCCCAGGGAAACTCCCTTTACAGTGGAGCAGGGAGGTGATCTCATGATGGCATTTACATTCCCACCCTAATCCTCTAACATATAGCATACGAAAATCACAAAGTGGAAGACAATCATAAATTACTGGGAATCATGGCCCAGCCACATGACTATGCACATTTGGTGGAGGTCACAGTTCAATCCATGACAGTCACTTTACATTTAGGATAAGAATCTTACAGTAGTATACCCTCATTTTTCATCTCTTGACTTCTGTGTTGTTGTCAAGCATTTTAGTTTTGCATCTATTATAAACCTCATATTGCAGGGTTTTTTTTAAATGGTCAACTTGTCTTTCAAAGAGGTATAAACAATACAACAGTTTCTTTAATATTTACCCACAGTTACTATCTCTTGTGCTATTTATTCCCTTGTGTAGACTTATATTTCTATACATTGGTCAATTTCCTTATCCCTGAAAGATTTCCTATAACATTTCTTTTAATGCAATTTGGTGGTTAATCTTTTCAGGTTTTGTATATCTGAAAAGAGACTTATTTCACATTCATTTTTGAAAGACATTTCACTGGGAATAGAATTCTGGGTTGAGTCTTCTCCTTTCAGTACTTCAGTGACAGTGTTCCACTACTCTCTCACTTGCATTGCTTCTGATAAGAAGTATGTTGTCACTCTTATCTCTGATAATCATTGTGGAGATGTCTTTTTTCCTTTTGCTGTTATTAAGATTTTCATTAGTTTTTTCTTTCTTTTTTTAAAAAAGCAAATAGATTCTGATGTGTTGTGTTGCACTTTCCTCATATTTCCTGTGCTAGAGTTCATTTAACTTCTTGGACCCATGAATTCACAGTTATCATCAAATTTGAAAAAAAAAAAATTAGACATGATTTGTTTGAATATTCTTCTATGCTCTATTCCTTTTTTCAAGGTCTCCCATTACACATCTGTGAGGCCACTTGTAGTTGTCTCATGAGTCACTAATAATCTGTTGGGCTTTTTGTTTTCATTTTCCTTCCTCTTCTTTCAATTTTCTTTTCCCTGTGTATTTTATTTGTGGTGGTTCCTACTGTTATGTCCTCAAGTCCCCCAATAATTTCTTCTGCAAATGTCCAAATTCCTGTCATCTCCATCTAGTGTATTCTTCATCTCACTTATTATAGTTCTATCTCTAGAAGTTTTAATTAGGTTCTTTAAAAAACTTCTATGTCTATACTAGAACCCCTGGTGTTGTAATGGTTAAGTACTACATCTGCTAACCAAAATGTCGACAATTCAAATCTGTCAGGTGCCAACCACTGTCAAAAATAACATTTCAAGACCTTTCCTGAAGTACAATGCTGCCAGTGATAGGCTAAAATCCATACATCTACAAGGAAGACCAGTTAATGCAACTATTGTTCAAATTTACCCACAAAATACTAAGGCCAAAGATGAAGAAACTGAAGACTTTTACCAACTTCTACAGTTTGAAACTGATCAAACATGCGATCAGAACACATTGATATTACTGGCAATTGAAATAAAAATTTGGAAACAAAGAAGGATTGGTAGTTAGCAAATACAGCTTTGGTGATAGAAACAAGCTGGAGATCTCTGACAGAATTTTACAAGACCAATGACTTCTTCATTGCAAAAACCTTTCAACAACATAAATGTCAGTTACAAACACAGACTTTGGGAGAAGGAAAACACAGGAATCAAATCAACTGCATCTGTGGAGATGATGGAAAAACTCAATGTCATCAGCCAGAACAAGGCCAGGGGTCAACTGCATAACAGGCCATCAATTGATCATGTGTAAATTCAAGCTGAAGTTTAAGAAAATTAGAATAAGTGCAAAAGAGTCGAAGTGTGACCTTAAGTATATGTCACCTGAATTTAGAGACCATATCAACAACAGATTTAACGCATGAACACCAACGATGGAAAACCACATGAGTTGTGGAATCAAAAGGACATCAAACATGAGGAAAGTCAGAGGTCATTTAAAAAGATAAGGAAAGAAAAGACCAAATGGATGTCAGAAGCCACTCTGAAAGTTACTTTTACATGTAGGGTAGCTGAAGGAAAAAGAAGAAATGACTAGGTAAAAGAGTTCAACCAAATCACTGCCACTGAGTAGGGCCTGACTCACAGCGACCCTATAGGTCAGAGCAGAAATTCCCCATAGAGTTTCCAAGGAGTGCCTGGTGGATTTGAACTGCTGACCTTTTGGTTATTAGACATAACAATTAATCCACTATTCCACCACCAGGAGCAAACGGCAGCTCAAGAAGACAAATTAAAGTATAATAAAACATGCAAAATTAAAAGGATATGCAGAAGTTAAAGTCTGGTTTAAACTTACAGTGTTATTAGGTTGTTGTTGTTAGGTGCCGTGGAGTCAGTTCTGACTCATAGCAATACTATGAACAACAGAACGAAACACTGCCCACTCTTGAGCCATGTCCACAATTGTTTTTACGCTTCAGCCCATTGTTGCGGCGACTGTGTGGATCTATCTCATTGAGGGTCTTCCTCTTTTTCGCCGACTCCACTCTACCAAACATGGTGTCCTTCTCCAGAGACTGATCCTTCCTGACAACATGTCCAAAGCATGTAAGATGCAGTCTTGCCATCTTTGCTTCCAAGGAACACTCCAGTTATACTTCTTCCAGAACAGATGAAACACAAGCAAACATCTTGCTAGTATTCTTTGCTTTCAGCTAAGATCTGTCTGACATCAGCGACGATATCCCTGGTTCCATGTCCACTTCTGAACCCAGCTTGAATTTCAGGCAGTTCCTTGTCAATATATTGTTGTAGTTGCTTTTGAATGATCTTGAGAAGAATTTTACTTGAGTGTGATATCAATGATAATGTTCAATAATTTCCACATTTGGTTGGATCTCCTTTCTTTGGATTGGGCATAAATATGGATCTCTTCCAGTCAATTGGCCAAGTAACTGTCCTCCAAATGTCTTGGCATTGATGAGTAAATACTTTTAGGGCTGTATCTGTTTGTTGAAATATCTCAATTGATATTTCATCAATACCAGGAGCCTTGTTTTTTGCCAATACCTTCAATGCAGCTTCAATTTCTTCCTTCAGTCCCATTGGTTCCTGATCATATGATACCTCTTCAAAAGGCTGAACATCGACTAGTTCTAGAATCTCTCGCTACTGCAACTCAAGGTTTGAATTTTTTTTTCAGTTCTTTCAACTTGGTGAATGTAGAACGTGTTCTTCCCTTCTGGTTTTCCATTTCCAGCTCTCTGCACAAGTCATTTTATAACTTTCTTTTGTCTTCTTGAGTTGCTCTCTGAAATCGTCTGCTTAGGTCTTTTACTTCACCATCCCTTCCTTTTGCTTTAGCTGCTCATCATTCAAGAGCAAGTTTCAGAGTCTCCTCTGACTTCCAATTTGGTCTTTTCTTTCTTTTCTGTCTTTTTAATAACCTTTTGCTCTCTTTATGGATGACGTATTTGATGTCATTCCACGATGCATCTAGTCTTTGGTCATTAATGATCAACACAACAAATCTGTTCTTGAAATGGTCTTTAAATTCAGGCCTTAGTGGTTGATGTGTAAATCTGAATAATAGTTGTGTTAACTGGCCTTCCTTGTAGGTGTATGGATAGTATCCTGTCACTGACAACATTGTACTTCAGGACAGATCTTGAAATGTTCTTTTTGATGATGAATGCAACACTATTCCTCTTCAAGTTTTCATTCCCAGCATAATACACCATATGATTGTCAGATTGAAAATGGCCAAAATTGGTCCATTTCAGCTCACTGATGCCTAGGATGTCAATGTTTATGCATTCCATTTCATTTTTTACAATTTCCAGTTTTCCTAGTTTATACTTTGTACATTCCATGTTCCAATTATTAGTGGATGTTTGTAGCTGTTTCTTCTCGTTTTGAGTCATGCCACATCAGCGACTGAAGATCCCAGAGACCTTACTCCATCCACACCATTAAGATCGACTCTACTTTGAGGAGGCAGCTCTTATCTAGTTGTCTTCCAAGTGCCTTCCAACCTGGGGGGCTTAGTCTCTGGCATCATATCTGACAGTGTTCGGCTGCTATTCATAAGGTTTTCCCTGGTTAATTTCTTTCATAAGTAGATTGTCAGGTCCTTCTTTCTAGTCTGCCTTAGTCTAGAAGCTCAGCTGAAACTTATGTACCACGGTTGACCCTGATGGTATCTAAATGTCGGTGGTGTAGCTTCCTGCATCACAGCAATAAGCAAGCCTCCACTGACAGACAAATGGGGTCTGCTCACTCCATTTTTACCTAATGGTGTTACACTGCTTACCTGATGGTGTTACCCTCCTTACCTGATGATATTACCCTGCTTACCTGCTTACCTGATGCTGTTACCCTCCTTCCTGATGCTGTTATCTCCCTTACCTGATACTGTGGTGTTACCCTCCTCACCTGATGGTGTTACCCTCCTTGCCTGATGCTGTTACACTCCTTACCTGATAATAAAATAGAAAGGGGACTCAAAGGCGTAGCCACAAAGCAAAATAACAATGCGACATATCAAAATAAGAAACATAATACAGAAGTCTCAACAAATGCAAAACCAACACTGAAAAAGATGAAAAGTCAACCCATAAAGAAGAATGATAGAGAACAGAATATTACGAGCAACATAGAAAACATCAACACCACAAAAATAAATGCAGCAAAATGACAGCACTAAACACACACCTGTCAATAATTACACTGAATGTAAACAGAATGAACGCTCTAATAAAGAGACAGTGAGGGACATCCTGGATCAAAAGACATGACACATCTATATTTTGCTTACAAGAAACAGACCTTAGACTCAAAGATAAGAACAAACTGAAAATTAAAAAATGAAAAAATACATACCAAGCCAACAGCAGACAAAGGAGAGCAGGAGAGACTACTAATCTCAAATAAAATAGACTTTAATGTAAAATCCACCATCGTGGACAAGGATGGTCACTATTTATTGCTGAAAGTTTCATTAAATAAGCAGTACGTAAAAATATTAAATATTTATGCACACGATACTAGAGCATGTAAATATATCGAACAAACTGACTACATTGAAAAATGAGATCGATTACTTCCCCACTCCACTTTCAGTAATGGACAGGTCATTCAGGAAAAAAGCTCAGGAAAGATACAGAAGATCTTGTGACAATCAACCAACTAGAACTCATCAACATACACAGAACTTTTTACCCATCAGCAGATAAATAGACCTTCTTCTCCACTGCACATGAAACGTTTTCCAGAATAGACGATGTGTTAAGAAATAAAGCAAGTCTCAACAAAATCCAAACCAGTGAACTATTGCAAAGCATCTTCTCAGGCCATAAATCCATAAAAGTTGTAATCAATAGCAGAAAAAAACATAGGTAAAAATTTGAACTGATGGAAATTGAACAACATCTTGCTCAAAAAGCCACGTGTTATACAATAAATCAAGGATGAAATACAGAAATTTATGGAATCAAATGAGAATGAAAACATCCTACCAGGACCTATGGAGTACAGCAAAAGCAGTGCTCAGAGATTGATTTATCTCTATAAATGCACACATCTGGAATGAGGAAAGGGCCCAAACCAAAGAATTAATTCTACAGCTTGAACAAGTAGAAAGAACAACAGAGGAACCCCTCAGGCACCAGAAGAAAACAAGTAATAAACGTTAGAACAGAAGTAAATGAATTAGAGAATAGAAGAACAATTGAAAAAAATTAACAAAACCAAAAGCTGGTTTTTGAAAAGATAAACAAAACTAATAAACCACTGGCTAAAGTTACAAAAGAAAAACAGGAGAGGAAACAAATAACTTGAATAAGAAATGACACAAGAGATGTCACAGCGGATCTAGCTGAAATCAAAAGTATCATAACAGAATACTATGAAGGACTATACTCTAACAGATTTGAAAGCCTAGAGCAAATGGGCAAATTTCTAGATTCATATCACCTGCAAAAATTATCACAAGAAGAAGAAGAACAACTTAATAAACCCATCACAAAGAAACAGCTTGAAAAAATAATCAAAAAGTACCACTAAATGAAGTCTTGGCTCAGTTAGTTTCACCAGATAATTCTACCAAACTGTTAGAAAGGGGTTAACTCCAATACTGCTGAGACTATTTCACACTATAGCAAGGGATGGAATACTCATAAATTCATTCTATGAAGCCAGCGTTACCCTGATACCAAAGCAGGGAAAGATCCCATGAGAAAAGAAAATTACAGACCAGTATCACTCATGAACCTAGATGCAAGAGTCTTCCACAAAATTCTAGCCAATAGAGTTCAACAACATATCAAAAAATAATAACAACTGATCATGACCAAGTTGGATTCATATTAGGGATGCAAAGCTGGTTCAATATCAGAAAAACAGTTAATGTGATCAGCCACATAAATAGCACAAAGGATAAGAACTACCTAGTTTTGTCAACTGATGCAGAAAAAGCATTTGACAAAGTCCAACACTCATTCCTGCCAAAAACTCTCAGCAAAATAGGAATAGAGGGGATATTCCTCAGCACAATAAGGGGCATCTACACAAAGCCAACAAAATATGAAGAGATGGGAAATTCCCAAGGCAGTAGGGTGGATCTATGCAAGGCCAACAACCTACAGCATCCTGAATGGAGAGAGACTGAAAGAATTCCCCTTGAGAATGGGAACTAGACAAGGACATCCACTCTCACCACTTTTATTCAGCATTGTAGTAGAGGTTCTAGCCAGAGAAATTAGACAAGACAAAGAAGCAAATCGCATTCACATTGGCAAAGAAGTAAAAATCTCCCTATTTGCAGATGATCTGATTGTGTATGCAGAAAATCCTAAAGAATCCATAAGTAAACTCCTGGAATTCAGCAAAGTATCAGAATATGAGATAAACATAAATAAATCAGTAGGGTTCCTTTATACCAGCAAAGACATCATCAAAGAAAAAAATCACCAAATCAATACCATTTACTACAGCCACCAAGAAGGTAAAATAGCTAGGAATAAATCTAACTAGAGAAAGAAGAGACCTATATAGGGAGAACTACAAGATTTTACTGCAAGAAACCAAAAGAGAGACTTACATAGATGGAGAAACCTACCTTGCCCACGGATAGGAAGATGTAACATTGTGAAAATGTCTGTCTTTACCCAAAGCAGTCTGCATATGCAATGCAATCCCAATACAAACTCCAGTGTCGTTTTTAAATGAGAGATAGAAACAAATCACCAACTTTGTTTGGAAAGGGAAGAAACCCTGGATAAGTAAAGCATTACTGAAGAAGAGGAACACAGTGGGAGGGCTCACACTACCCAACTTTAGAATTTATTACACTGCCACAGTAGTCTAAACAGCCTGGTACTGGTACAAAAAGAGACATATAGAACAATGGAGCAGAATTGAGACCCCAGAGATGCCACCATCCTCTTATGAACAGTTGATATTTGACAAAGGCCCTAAGATTGAAACTGGTGTAAAAACAATCTCTTTAACAAATGGTGCTGGCAAAATTGGATATCCATCTGCAAAAAACTGAAACAAGACCCATGTCTCACACCTTACACAAAAACTAACTCAAAATCAATCAAAGACCTAAATATCAAACCTAAAATGATAAAGATCGTGCAAGAAAAAATAGGGTAACAATGGAAGTTCTAATACACAGTTTAGACAGACTTCAAAAACTGGCAAGGCACAGTCAACAGAAGAGAAAACAGAGAAATGAGAACTAAGAATCAAACACTTTTGCTCATTGAAAGACTTTATCAAAAGAGTTAAAAGACGGCCCACAGAATGGGAAAAAGTATTTGGCAACTACATGTCTAACTGACATCTGATCTCCGTAATCTACAAAGTACTTCACAATATCTACAAAAAGGTAAATAACCCAATTAAGCAATGGGCAAAGGAGAGGGACAGGCATTTCTCTAAAGAGGAGATCCAGGCAGCCAAAAGACACATGACAAAATGCTCACAATTATTAGCTATCAGAGAAATCCAAATCCAAACTACAATGAAATACCATCTCACCCCAACAAGGTTGGCTATAATCCAAAAAACACAAAACAACAAATGCTGGAGAGGCTGTTGAGAGATTGGAACTCTCCTACAATGCTGGTGGGTTTGAAAAATGGTACAATCTCTTTGGAAAGCAGCTTGGTGTTTCCCTAAAAAGCTGGAAATAGATATTTGACCCAGTGACCCCACTGTTTAGAATATATCTTACAGAAACAAAGGCTGTCACATGAACAGATACGTGCACACAAATGTTATTGCAGCACAGGCCACAATAGCAAAAAGATGGAATCAACCCTGATGCCCGTCAACAGACGAATGAATAAACAAACTATGGTACATATACTTAATGGAACATGATGCAGTGATAAAGAACAATGAGGATTTTACGAAGCATCTCATAAGCTAGTTTCAACTAGAAGACATTATGCTGACTGAAATCAGTCAGTGGCAAAAGAACAAATATCATATGAGACCCCTACCATAAGGACTTAAAAATAGACTTATGTACAGAAGAAAAGACTCTTCTACAGCTACAAGGGTGGGAAAGGAGGGAGAGGGTTGGTCACAGATTAGATAGTTGATGGAAATTTGGTTGGGTGAAAGCAGTGACAGCACACGGTAGAAAGCAGCTCAACTTAACTGGACTTCACCATAAACTGAAAACTCTTCAAATCTCAACCCAATATTGTAAAGGGCAGAGTAGCAGTGGCAGGGGCTGGGGACCATGCTCTCAGACCAATTGGCATAACTAGCCTATTGCTAAGACAGTCTCCTGCACCCATATGGGTGAGTCGTGTCTGTGGTCTTAAAAGCTAGCAAGTTGCCATTTGAGGCACACAATTCATCCAAAAGAGATGATGATGACCAAGAACAAAGACACGAGGTTAAAAGAACTCAGGAGACAGAAGGATCCATGTGAATGGGACCAGAAGAACTAGAAAAAAAGACATCCATGATGGGGCATACAATGTTGAGTCCCTATGGCAACATCAGAAAAAAAGGGATACTGCTCAAGAACTCTATTGAAAGACCACAACTCATGGTGCCATGGCTTGGGGGATGCAGTGGGAACATAGTCTCTAGACCTGCTGCTACCCCTGTCCAGTACACACTACTGAGGTCAACTCTTCGGACAAAAATGGACTGTACTCGGGGACATAATGTGACTGTATGGTGTGTGTACTTATGCATTTATAGGATGCTGTCCTGCCAGTCTCTTTCTAGATGGGAGAGAAGAGGGTAGAGAGGAGGGGACAGGAGATCATTAAGAGGATACAAGTATAGAATGAAAAGGAGAAGTGTGCTCTCACTGGGCAAGGAAAGCAGAAGGAGTTGCAGATAGGCGGGCATGCAAAATTAATTTAGATTGTGTATTTTCACTTAATCACAGTTTTAAAAATAAAAGTAACCACTACCGAAAAACAAAAAATGCAATGACCTGGAGATAGGAAAAGAAAGGGAAGAATGTGTTCAGCTTCTTTCAAGGTATAAGAACCGAAGGAAAAACTCAAGCCTCAAGTTGCAGTTACAAAGGTATCTACAGGGAAAATATTAAACAACAACCCCAAAACCCATTGCTGTCAAGTTGGGTCCGACTCATGGCGACCCTAGAGGTCAGAGCAGAACTGCCCCTTAGAGTTTCCAAGGAGCGCCTGGTGGATTTGAACTGCCGACATTTTGGTTAGCAGAGTTAGCACTTAACCTACTATGCCACTAGGGTTTCCATTAAACAATATAGGAAACATTAAAAGAAAATTGAAAGAATATGCAGAATCACTGTATCAAAAAGAATTGGCCAGTGCTCAGTCATCTCAGGAGGTAACATATGATCATGAACTGATGGTACTAAAGGAAAAAGTCCAAGCAGTGCTAAAGGTATTGGTAAAGAACAAGGCTCCAAGAATTGACTGAATACCAGTTGAGATGTTTCAACAAATTGATGCAGTGCTGGAAATACTCAGTCTTCTATGGCAATAAATTTGGAAGATGGCTACCTGACCAGCCACTGGAAAAAAATTCATATTTGTAGCTATTCCAAAGGAAGGAGATCCCACAGAATGCAGAAATTATCGAACAGTACCATTAATGTCACACACAAGTAAAATTTTGTTGAGGATCATTGAAAAACTGCTGCAGCAGCACATGGACAGGGAACTCTCAGAAATTGAAGCCAGATTCAGAAGAGGACATGGAACAAGGGATATTATTGCCGATGTCAGATGGATTCTGACTAAAAGTACAAAATATGAGAGAGCTGTCTGCCTGTGTTTTACTGACTATGCAAAAGCTTTAAACTGTGTGCATCATAACAAATTACAAACAATGTTGTAAAGAATGAGAATTCCAGAATACTTAATTGTGCTCACAAGGAAACTGTACATAGGCCAAGAGGTAGTCATCCAAAGTGAGAGGACACTGTGTGTCTTAAGAGCAGGAAAATTACGTGTCAGAGTTGTATTCTTTCACCAGATTTATTCAGTCTGTACATTGAGTAAGTAATCTGAGAAGCTGGACCATATGAAGAATACTGAGGCATCAGGATTGCAGGAAGACCCATTAACAAACTGTGATATGCAGATGATACGGTCTTGCTTGCTAAAAGCGAAGAGAATTTGAATCAAAGGCCACAGTTTTCAGCAGGGATTGCACATCAGAGTAAAACAATAATCCCCACAACTCAACCAATAAGCAACATTATGACAAATGGAGGAAAGATCAAAATTGTCAAGGATTTCATTTTGCTTGAATCAACAATCAATACCACAGAAGAAGCAGTCAAGAAATCAGACATTGCATTACATCAGGCAAATATGCTGCAAATAACCTCTTTAAAGTATTAAAAAGTAAAGATGTCTTGGCGATACAGTGACCATATATTGGATGCACTTTATGGTTCTATGCATCTATAGGATATCATCCTGCTGACCTCTGGCTGGAGTAAGGGGAGTGGGTGGAGAGGAGGGGAAAAGAGACTGTTGGGAGGATGAGACATGTATGGAGCAGAGAGGAATAGTGTGCTGCCACCAGGCAGGGAGAGCAATGGAAACTGCATACAGGTGGGCATGTAAATTTACATGGGAGTGTACATCTTCACTCAGTCATAATAAAAGAAAAAAACAAAGTAAAGATGTCACTTTGAGAACTAAAGTGCACCTGACCCAAGCCATGGTGTTTTCTACTCATATGCATATGAAAGCTGGATGAGGAATAAGGAAGACTGAAAAAGAATTTATGCCTTTGAATTAAGGTTTTGGTGAAGAATATTCAATGTACCATGGGCTACCAAAACAAATCTATCTTGGAAGAGGCATAGCCTATAGCCAGGATGCTCCTTATAAGCAAGAATGGCAAGACTATGTCTCACATACTTTGGCCATGTTATCAAGAGGGACCAGTTCCTAGAGAGGCACATCTTGTTTGGTAAAGCAGTGGATCAGCGAAAAAGAGGAAGACCCTCATCGAGACTGACTGATGCGGCAGCTGCAACGATGAGGTTAAGCACAGAATGATTAACAGGGTGGTGCAGGACCAGGTGGTATTTCATTCTGTTGTACCCAAGCTCACTGCTAGTCAGAACTGACTCAACAGGACCCCAGCAATACAAGGTTTTAGACATTGTACAAAGCAGACAGTTCTCATGAAGATAAGAATTGTCCCGCGTTTGTACTACTTTCAAATATCCCACCAGGCATCTGTATAGAGGGAAAAAAGAATGTTTACAATTACATAGCTGTATCAAAATGCCCTGGCAAGAAAGGTCGGGTGATCTGCTTCTAAAAACTTAGCCATTGAAAACCACCTTGAGCATAAATCTACTCTGACACAAACGAAGTCTCCATACGGTCAGAATCAACTCAGTGGCAGCTGGTTTATTTTTGGCTTTTTATGTAGAATATATCTCTGTTGTATGTATAAACACAAAGATTTTTTGTTACAGTTTTAATATAAAATGAATTTTCTAGAAATATGACTTCTATGTAAATACAAAAAAAGAAAAACCATCGAGTTGATTCCAACTCATAGTGACCCTATAGGACAGGGTAAAACTGCCCCGTAGAGTTTTTAAGGAGAACTTGGTGAAGTCGAACTGCTGGCCTTTTGGTTAGCAGCCATAGCACTTAAACAATACACCACCAGGGTTTCCTCTGTGTAAATAGAAGAAAAATATTGTTGTGTGTTTATATGAGTTCAACCAAGGATTGATCACCAGAAAAATCTCATCACTGATAGCAGCACCGCTCATGGTATTTGATTCACTATCAGTGTAGTGGTCTGTACTTGCAGCAGGTAAGTTCATGGTGCTTCTAGGTACATTTAACTGTTCCATTATGAATCCAAGTATATTTGTGCTCTGACATTCACATGATTTCATTATAAATTGGTTTCCTATTGTTCCCCTTTGTATTACAGGTAGGTTCAACATTTTTCCTTAGTTATATGCAAGGTAGATTACAAAACTAGTAATTTTCAAAGGAAAATAAAGAAGAAGAGTATCAGTTCTCTATTAATGCATTAATAACTACCATGAAATTTACAGACTTCAAGTAATAATCATTTATCTGTTCTCAATTCTATAAACTGGCAGTCTGGACAGGGCTCAGCTGGGATGGCTCATCACTGCTCCACAGGGTGCTGGCAAAATGCACTTTGCCTTTGTGATTAGCTGGCAGATCAGTCTGACATTGGCCGGTACTGCTTGACCACATCTTATCTGGCAGTTGGTTAGGGCTGTTGGGTGGGGCACCTAGGCCTCCTTCCTTCCTGTGGCCTCTCTATGAGGCTAAATCAAGCTTCCTTACACTGTGGTTAAATTCTAAGAGGGAGAAGGTAGATGCCGAAAAGGCTTTTGAGCAAGGCCTTGGCTCTGAAGTCATACAGTATCACTTTCACCACAAGCTGTTGGTCAAGCTTTATCACAAGACAGCTTAGATTCAAAACAGACACCGCTTCTTCATGACAGAAGCGGCAAAATCACATAGTGAAGGGGTGTGTACACCAGATGGGAGGAATTCATGGCCATGTTTTGCAACTTACCACAGAGTATTACAAAATATTTGTCTTAAAAAGGGCTATCAGATCTGATGGGCTTGAGAACCACTGACACAAACAGTGTTTTCCACAATTCACTGCTCAGCTGTCCCAAAGGACACACATCCTCAGTTCCTCATGGAACTGTAAGTAAGAAAGAATCCTCTATGTACCCAAAAGAGTTTCACCTCCAGATTTATGGCAACAGGCTGGCCTCCAACCGACTAAGAGACAGGATCACATCTGTCTCCCACACAGAAAACTTTCTTCATTGATTTCTTTTCAAGTGGTCAATATGAAACAAGGTGAACTGAGAAGATTTTTTGGTTTGTTTGTTTGTTTTCCTAAAAAATAGACAAATCAGAGGCAAACCAGGACACTGATAGCCTATCCTGAATATTCACATGAAGAGTCTTAAGTATTAACTGGCTGGAAAATTAACTGGATAGTTGACACACTAGGAGATAGATGCCACACTGCTATTTTACTTGGTGCTATACAGATTTGACCTGACATTCAATTGGTGGTGTTCTCCACATCCTTTCCTCTGCTCCCTGATGCTCACATCAGAAGCAGTGAGGGACTGGCATCCAAAAGGCCCCAAAGCCTGCTCCCTGAGTACAGTACATTGCCCAAGTAGAGAGACCAACCCATTTGGAAGGGGAAGGTTCCGGACAGTATGTGCTGTCCTCTGAGCATCTGTAGAACTTTGAACTCCTCACAGAAGACAAGCTGTTCAGATCCAGATCCTCCTAGCCTGGCTTTGATTTTCCTAACAGTTTTTCCCCAAGGACCATGGTTTACAGTATGCACAGCAAGTCTGAATACAAGCCACAGTGAAACCAAAAGACATGTTTATGTACTCAGAGGGCCTCCAAGTCACTGTGCTTTCAGTTACAGCCAGAGTCAGAGAAGCAGGCCATGTATATACTCAGGTATTACTTCTTCATAGAGAAGAGTCCTCCAGTTACCATAATGTCAACAGTCACTACTGTCCACATTCCCTTTTCAGTGCAAATTGTTCCTGGAGCGCTGCTTCCTGCAACAGGCCCTAGAGAGGCAAAAATACTCCAGTCGCATCAAACCTGCAAAACATTTAACAATGGTCAAGGTCATAATCCATAGTAACCTCAGCATTCTTGGCAAAACCCACTGATCAAGGAAGATGCCAACCAAACAGAGGCCTGGAGAAAGCCCTGCTTGACACTGTGGGAATACACCAGGAGACAGCCATCCTACATGGGCTGAACTGAGGTACAACCTCGTCCAAGAAATAAGTCTGGAATCCTATTGGGCAAACCAACAGCAAAGCTGCTTCCTTGCTGGATGTCACATAAAACATATCATTGTGTGATGTTCATGCCACATATGCACCCTTCAAAGTTGAAAGTGGTGGCAGATGTAATCGCTGCAATCGGAAGTCCTCCCAAACAGCAAATCCCAGGCCCTGGGCCTTCCACTGGATTACCTTAGGGGTGGAAACTCTGCTGGTGCAGCCATTAAGGACTTCGGTGGCTAACCAAAAGGTTGATGGTTCAAATCCACTAAGTGCTCCTTGGAAACTCTATGGGGCAGTTCTACTCCATTCTGTAGGGTTGCTTTCCATCAGAATTGACTCGATAGCAATAGTTTTGGTTGGTTGGTTGGTTGGTTGGTTGGTTGGTTGGTTGGTTGGTTGGTTGGTTGGTTGGTTGGTTGGTTGGTTGGTTGGTTGGTTGGTTGGTTGGTTGGTTGGTTGGTTGGTTGGTTGGTTGGTTGGTTGGTTGGTTGGTTGGTTGGTTGGTTGGTTGGTTGGTTGGTTGGTTGGTTGGTTGGTTGGTTGGTTGGTTGGTTGGTTGGTTGGTTGGTTGGTTGGTTGGTTGGTTGGTTGGTTGGTTGGTTGGTTGGTTGGTTGGTTGGTTGGTTGGTTGGTTGGTTGGTTGGTTGGTTGGTTGGTTGGTTGGTTGGTTGGTTGGTTGGTTGGTTGGTTGGTTGGTTGGTTGGTTGGTTGGTTGGTTGGTTGGTTGGTTGGTTGGTTGGTTGGTTGGTTGGTTGGTTGGTTGGTTGGTTGGTTGGTTGGTTGGTTGGTTGGTTGGTTGGTTGGTTGGTTGGTTGGTTGGTTGGTTGGTTGGTTGGTTGGTTGGTTGGTTGGTTGGTTGGTTGGTTGGTTGGTTGGTTGGTTGGTTGGTTGGTTGGTTGGTTGGTTGGTTAGGCTTTGCTTTATCCTCCCAAGAGAGTTAGAATTTTTCCTTTCCCTTTGTGCTATTTTCATTATTTACATATTTCCTAAGCTTAAAAATATGTATTTACATAGGGTTACAAAAAGGAATTTCTGGAAATTACAGTACCCCTTCATGTCAATTTGTTGTTGTTTTTGTCTCATTCCTGATTTTATGTTTTTCTGGTTCTTTGTTATTCATGGATTTGAATTTCTGGAAAATAGTGTGTTTGATGCAGCTTCCCTCAAAGACTTACTATTCCATCTGTTCTTTCATTCAATTATTTATTTCTTCAGTGTATGTATTTTAAGCCCCCACTGTGTACACAGCACAATATAGGACACTGGAAGTTGGGAACATTTTTATGAAAGATGAGCCATGAGCCTCATTGGTGGCCACCCAGATCCCATTATCAGGGCAGTGTCCCCTTCCCCCAGCCGCAGTGAGTGTTGACTGCTCCTGACCTCTCCTTCTCCAGAGAGGTTCCTCTTTTTATCACACAGGAGTCAACTCAACTGAGAGCTTACATCCCTCCCCAGAGGTACTTCAATGACTGACCAGTGCTGGGGTGCCAAAGCCCATTCCCTAACTTCAGGGTGAGACCAGTTCAGTGATGCAATTCATACTCCAGAGCTCCCTGGGACCTGGCTGATACTGGGCTGCAGCAGGATCACCTCCTTCCTCAGCTCCTTCCCCACCCATCTCTGCTGACTCTGCCTTCCTTCTCCTGTTAGCACTCCCTCAACAAGGATAATTCCTGTCTAAGACAATACAACTTGGTCAGCTAAGAACTGACCCTCTTCACAGCCTAAAACAGCAAGACTGACCAGCAAGGTGTCTTGGGTTCCAACAATTCTTGCTTGATAGAGGAACTTCATGAGGCTCTCAAAAATGCCTCTGCAGCACTTACTGATGAAGACTGAAGACCACATCCTGCAGTATGGATTACACCTCAACAAAAAGAGGACAAAAATCTTCACAACTGGACCAAGAAGCGGCATCATGATAAACAGAGAAAAGATTGAAGCGGTCTTGGGTTTCATTTTAATCAGATCCACAACCAACACTCACAGAAGCAACCATCAAGAAATCAGATTATACATTGCATTGGGAAAATCTGCTGTGGAAGACCCCTTTAAAGTGTCAAAAAGCAAAGATGTCATCTTCAGGACTAAGTAAAGCTGACCCAGGCCGCAGTGTTTTCAATCACCTCATATGCATGTGATGGGTAGATGATAAACGAGGAAGACTGAAGATGAAAAGAGCCCTTTGAATTATGGTGTTGGTGAAGCATACTGAATATACCATCAACAGTCAGAAGAATCAACAAATCTATCTTGGAAAAAGTACAGTCAGAATACTCAATAAAAGTGAGAATGGCCAGATTTTGTCTTATGTACTTGGAATGTTATGACACGAAGAACATCATGTTTGGTTAAGTGAAGGGTCAGAGAAAAAGAGTAGGACTCTCAAGGAGAATAATTGACACAATGGCTGGAAGAACGGGATCAAGCCCAGCAACAAGTGTGAGGATGGAACAAGGCTGGCCAGTGTTTCACTCTGTTGTAGACAGGGTCACTGTGAGTCGTAACTGACTTGACAACACCAAACAAGAAGTGCTTATTGCAGGAGCCCTCATGGTGAAATGGTTAAATGCTTGGCTGGTGATCAAAAGCTCGGTGGTTTGAACCCATCCAGCAGCTCCACCCTAGGAAAGGCCTGATGACTTGCTACCATAAAGATCACTGCCTAGGAAACCCTAAGGGGCACATCTGTTCTGTCACGCTGGGTCACTAGAAGCTGATGCTGACTCAATGGCACCTAACAACACAACAACAAGTACTTAGCATCAAGTTTCCTGTTAAGTTCCTCTTAATGCATTTGGGGTGGCAGTAAGTAAATTAGAACAGTAGAAAGCACTGAGCTCCAAAGAAATAGGAGTGTTTGAGGGTGTAGCAGCTCTTGCATATTAAAAACTGTGTAACTAGAGTGGGACGTTACAGACAAGCAAGGGGAGGGGATAGGAACGAGCCACGCGGTAGCAAAGTAAAGTTGGAGACATCAGTGTGAACTCACGGTTAGCTTAATATAGATACAGATGGTTCCACAGAGAAATATTTATAGACACGGATTGTATACACATATTCTTAAACACACATGTATTTCCTTGATCTGTCAGCTAAGAGAACTGAAAAGCAAGCAGATACCCTAGATCCTGGTTTCTAATACCATTCTCCAGCAAAAGGAATCAGGGTTCTTGCAGAAATGACCTGACTCAAGGACAGATACAGAAAACATAGGAGACGAACTTGGAGCATCTGACAGAACCAGACAGTAAGGAAATACCAAGATAAACCCACAAAAAATCATGGGCGTATGCCAAAGGGATACAGGAGCCAATTAATAAGTGCCCAATGGCCAAAAGGAACAACAAAACAAAGAATGTCAATTTGGACTATAACCCAGAGTGTAAAATAAATACTTATGAGTCCATATAGATGTAAGTAAATGATCAAATAAATAGCAAAACAGGTGAGAAAAGGCAAATCTTCCATGGGGAAGAATTCCAGATAATTTATGTAGATAGTCCACCCTTAAGGAGGTGGCATGTGATTCCCCACTCAATCCACTTCTTCACTGTAGGCTGTGTGTGATGACTTCTTTCCAAAGATCTAGAATAGAAAGGAAGAGCAGAGCAACTTCACAGTGGAAAACTTAACAAACACAACCTCTGCCAGATGGTTAAGTTCAATATCAAAAATGAAAACTCGTGTTAATACCATGTACCCTTGATACAATGTGATGAGACAGAAATGACTTCACCCCTGTGATCTTGCTCCTAAGACCCATAATTCCAATCTAAACATAAGAATACTAGCAGACAAGCACAGTAGCAGGGTATCGTTTAAAATACTTGAGCAGGACTCCACAAAACTGTCAAGGTCATCAAAAACTACAAGTAAAGGCTGACAAACTGTCACAGCCAAGCTGAATGTAAAGAGACATGATAATTAAATGTAATATGGCATCTTGTTTGGGTTCTTAGGTTCAAAAAACAACATTCATAGAAAACTAAAGGAATAGGAATAAAGTATGGACTTCGGTTAATAATGACTTATCAATACTGGTGCATTAACTGTGGTCAATATTACACAACGGAAAGATGGCACTACTAACGGATGTGGATGTGCAGTGTGGGAGAACTCTCTGGACTGTTTTCACAATTTTTCTGCAAATCTTAGCCTATTCTAAAAAGAAAAGTTTATTTTAAAAAAATGTCAGAGATGTTGAAAAGAAATATGAATGCAAGGGAAAATGTAAAGTTTTCAAAGTTAGAAATAGGTTTCAAGTTAGAAATAGGTTTCAAAGTTAGAAATAGATTTGAAAAAAGTTTTGAAAAAAATAGGTGCATGTGCACCTATTTGTCAAAAATTACACTATGAATAAGTTTAAACGTATAGATGGTGGAAATTTCAAATAATTCCAACATGTGCACGAGGAATAGAATTTCTTCTTGTTGTTGTTTCAAAAAAATGGATGGAATGCAAGGGTAAAAAACGCAGGAGTTCAATGGCACAGAGGATCTGAGAAAAAGGATTGGACGTCCCATCCCTGCTCCCCATAGCCATTGTAAGGGAAGACAGACAGGTCAGTGGCTCTTGAAGGCCTACAAAAATAAGTATAAGGTTGGAGGAGAAGCAAGAATTCCAGTGTTGCTGTTAGGACACCCTATGAGAGCGGAGTGTTGACAAATTCATGATTAAGCGTAGCTTAGGGTTACTGAGACAGTGAAAACAAGGAAAAGCTGAGAACAAGCCTATGAGAAGTAGTCTTTGAGTTACTTACAGACCACCATACCAGCAGAGGTCAGCAGTGCTAGAAAGAATCAGAGAAAGCCAGAGATGGAGTGACACCACAAGGACAGGACCACTGGCATCTGGGGAGGCTTGGTCTCCTCAACCTGAAGAACTTGAACACTGGAGGAGCATCCATGTGACCCCAAATCTAGAGTCTCTGAGGAAGGCCTAAGGACACCACGGAAGCTCTTACCAAGCTGCATGACTGCACTTCGTATTTCTTCTGAAAGTGTGAGACACACAAGATCTTAACCCATGAAACTTAACACATCAGAGGACTGGGAGACTGTGTGGCCACCTATAAACATGCCTGAATTTCAAGGCACTAGAAATGAACCAAAAGGTCAGAAGCTGGAATCCACCAGGCACTCCTTGGAAACTCTATGGAGTAGTTCTACCCTGTTCTACAGGGTCGTTATGGGTCAGAATCGACTTGACGGCACTGAGTTTGCTTTTGGTTTTTGAAAAGGAACATTTTAAAAGTTATTAGGGTGATCCTATCCTGCTAAACGTTTAGTCACTAAACAAATCAAATCCATTGCTGACCTTTTGGTTAACAACCGAGTAACCATTGCACCACCAAGCCTCCCAAAGTTAACTTAGAATGCTGTCATTTTTAAGCCATATATATTCTACCTGGAAAGAAGAAGTTACCATCAAAGCCATCAAATCCCTGACCTCATTTCACGGTTGACTCCACCTCTTGAACACCCACCACATCTGTAGATCTTTCTGTGCTCAAGGTCGGTTCTCAAGCCATAGCGCTACAGACATTTGGAGCTGGAGAAGTCTGTTTTGTGGGGGTGAGGGAAGCTGTCCTGTGTGTTGCACATTTTAGCAGCATCACTAGCCTCTACCCACTAGGTGCATGTAGTACAACTGCCTCCACTCCCCTTCCCTTGTAACCAAACAACAGCATCTTCAGACACTGACAAATTTCCCCAGTGGGCAAGAAGGTGAAAAATCATCCCCAGTTGAGGTCAAAGGTCTGCAAACTATGTTCATGGGGCTTCAACTCCCTGCCTGTTTTTGTAAATAAAGTTTTGCTGAAACACAGCCCTGCCTAAGTATTTATACATTGCCTATGGCCATGGTCTTCTCAATCACCACCTATCTACATAAAAGCGGGACAATGAAAAAGGAAGACAGAAGAAGAATTGATGCATTTGCACTACAGTGTTGGTGAAGAATACTGAATATCCATGAAATGCCAGAAATCATTCTTAAAAGAAAGGAAGTCAGAATGCTCCTTAGAAATAAGGATGGCGAGACTTCATCCTGCTCAGCTTGAGCATGTCATCAGTAAAAAAAAAATGACATTGTGTTTGGTAAAGTAGACAGAGCATCAGTAAAAATAAAGGAAACCCACAACGGGAGAGATTGACACAATAGCCACAACAATACACTCACACAGACCGATGATCCTGAAGACGGTGTAGAACTGGGCAATATTCTGTTACACAAAAGGGCACCACTGGTAGACTCAAGCTTTCTGTCACCACCATTGTGTATTTTTGAGTCCTTTCCAACCTCGGGAGCTCGTTTGCCAACAACATGCTAACAATATTTGTCATGGATTGAATTGTGTCCCCCACAAAAAAATGTGTAGCAATTTGGCTAGGTCATGATTCCAGGTGTTGTGTGATGTTTCTGTATGTTGTAAATCCTGCCTCCATGATGTTAACAAGGGACGATGGGCAACAGTTGTGTTGGTGGGGCAGGACTCAATATGTAAATATATTATGCCTTGAAGCAATCTCTTGAAATATAAAGGAAATAAGTTAGCAGAGAGATTTGGGAGACCCCATACCACCTAGAAAGAAGCAGTGTCACACCAGGACCAGAGAGTGTCCTTTGGACCCAGAGTCCCTGCACCTCAGAAGCTCCCTGTCCAAGGGAAGACTGACAAGAACCTTCCTCCAGAGCCAACAGAGAAGGCCTTCCCCTGGAGCTGATGCCCTAAATTTGGACTTTTAGCCTGCTTTTCTGTGAGAAAATAAATCTATCTTTGTTAGAGCCATCCACTTGGGGTATTTCTGTTATAGCAGAATTAGATGACTAAGACTCAGTATTCTGCTGTGATCCATAGCACTTGCACTGCGTGATTCTTAGAAGTAGATCATCTGGCCTGCCTTCCTCGTCTGTCTTCATCTGGAAGCTTTGCTGGAACCTATCCACTATGGGTGGACCCTGCTGGTGTTTGGAATCCGTGGGAGCCTTTTATGTAAGCCATGAAAGTCTGACAGACAGATAGACGGATAGTGGGAGCACTTACAAGCACTTTAATCATTAGTGTCTGCTGAATATTTCCTACAGCAGGGACTTCCCAATTTTTTTTATCTCAACAAGAGATCACTTTACACAGTAATCCAGTGTACACACACCTCTGTGTACATACGTATGTGTGTATATGTGTACACATCTGAGACATCTACTCCATGATGTAATAGTTACCTTTGCTGCTAATATTTTCTATTTCATTTCTTAAATATTGTTCATGGCTCACCAAATTTACTAACCCACTAGTGTACTGTGAACCACAGTTTGAAAAACAGTGCCCTGCACCTCCCAGCAAAGTGCTTCACATGTAACAACAGGAGTGAATACTTGCTGACTGAACAAGCAATCGACCAGGCACAGGGACACCAGCCAACAGCCAGGAAGGGCCTTGCTCTCTGGCTCTCCGTCTTTGGATCTTTCCAATTGGTTAGACTCAATGGCAGATTACATAATTGGCTTTCAAAAACCCTCAAAGTAGCTCTGTAGACGGAGAAAATGAGCCAGGTACCCTTGTTAGTGTTTACTCAAGTCCGCAGGCTCCCAAGCAAATCTCATAATTTTAGAAATATTCATACTAATTGCCAGCTTTGAGTGAGACTGCAGAATAGCTCCAAGTATCACCTCCAAAAGGCAACTGCCAAGAAAGGCTGCTAATGAATAAGAGAGGAATGTGTGAATGAAATCAGAACATGTTTTTAAATTTAAAAATTGAAAACAGGAAACACGGTCAGCACTGAAGAGTCTGTGCCCAGTGGGCTTGGATGTGGTAACACCCCGTGATGGCTGCCTCCCAGCCCACTCACCTGGTGGACCACCACACTAGTGGCCAGGCTGCATCAAGCTCTTTGCACTGTCTTGTTGACAAACCTAAAGCCCACGAATCTGCAAGACTGCCATTCCTTGATCCCTTGACCCCAAAGACTTCATTTCACATATTATCAACCAATGTTCCCAACTACCACCCTGCTGCCATTCTGTCCTACTGTGACATCTTGCAGAAACCCTGGTGATGTCATGGTTACCTGCTATAGCTGCTAACCAGAAGATCATCAGTTCAAATCCACCAGGCACTCTTTGGAAACTCTAAGGAGCAGTTCCACTCTGTCTAAAGGGTCTCTATGTGTCAGAATCAACTCGACAGCACTGGGTTTGGTTTTTGTTTCATTTGTGGCATCTTCCATGCTGCTGTGATGCTAGAAGCCACGCCATCAGTATTTCAAATCGTAGCAGGGTCGCCCACGGTAGACAGGTTTCAGTAAAGCTTCCAGACATAGATAGACTAGGAAGAAAGGTAATCTACTTCTGGAAATCAGCTGATGAAAATCCTATGGATCACAGCAGAACACTGTCTGATATATTGTTGGAAGATGACTCCCCAAGGTTGGAAGGCAATAGTAGCCACAGCAGTGGACCAGAGCATGCCGATGATCATGAAGATGGCACAGAACTAGACTTTGTTAAGTTTTGTCATCACCATGAGCCAGGGCCAACTTGATGACAACCAGCAACAACAACATTGACAAAATGAAGCAACCTTGACTTTCACTCAGAGTCCAGGTGGCAAAGTCATTCAGAGCTCAGCCGCTGTCTTAAGGTGGGTTCTCTAGAGAAGCAAAAGCAGTAAAGCAAATGTGTGTGTGGGGGGGTGTGATTTATGTGTATATATACACACACAGACACATATATGTACACATATACGTATATATATATGTAAATCTATACATAGACATAGTGAGAGAGAGATTTATATCAAGGAAGTAGCTCACACACTTGCAGAGGCTGAAATGTACCAAATCCCTGGGTCAGGATAGAGGCTCTTCCCTGATTCATGTAGCTGCACATGCTGGTGAACCCAAGACTGGCGGGTCAGAATGCAGGGCTCTTGCTTACAGGCTGCAAGATCAACAAATCCCAGGATTAGAAGGAAAGCTACTAGCTCAAGTCCCCAGAACCAAATGTCGGATGAACACGGGCCAGCTGCAGGAACCCAAAAGAGCAAAAATCCCAAGTCTTGCCAGACTGCCCACTTATATTTGATGCAGACCATACCCCCAAGGAAACTAGCTTTCAACTGACTGCCTCCTCACAGCAGAGCCTACCAAGGGGACAATCACATATTGAATTTCAACAGGGATGTGATCATGTTATATGACTGCTAAAACACTGAGAATCATAACCCAGCCAAGAGAACACAAAGCCTCAACTATCACGTCTGCTAACAAGCAGCCTTGTTAACATCCACCAAGCACTCCTTGGAAACCCTATAGGGTGGTTCTGCTCTGTCCTATAGGGTAGCTGTGAGTTGGAATTGATTCTACAGCAACAAGTTTCGACAGCAACGAGTTTCAACCTTGATTTGTCTATAGCTACCATTTACTCCAGTGGCCAAGAAGACAAGATTCAAACAAAAACAAAGTAAATTCACTATGTTTCACTCAGTATGAATTACACGTCAACATAAAGAAAACAAAAACCCTCACAGTTGGACCAATAAGCAATATCGTGATAAATGGGTAAGTTCTAAAGGATTTGACTTAACTTGGATTCACAATCAACACTCTAGAAACCAGTATTCAAGAAATCAAAAAGCACATTGCACTAGGCAGGTTTGCCTAGTGCAGATCTTTAAAGTGTTGAACAGCAAAGATGTCACCTTGAAGATTAATACCATTATGTTTTCAATGGCCTCATACACAGATAAAAGCTAGACAATGAGTAAAGAAGACCAAAGTATCGGTGAAGAGTGTCGAATATACCACGGACTGCCTGAAGAACAAATAAATCTGTCTTGGAAGAAGAGTGACCAGATTCCTCCTTAGAAGCAAAGACAGTGAGACTACATCTCTTACTTCGGACTTGTTATCAGGAGGGACCAGTGCCCGGAGAAGGACATCGTGCTTGGTGGAGTGGAGAGTCAGAGAAAAAGAGGAAGGCCCTCAATGAAATGGATTGACACAATGGCAATAACAGTGGCTCGAGCATGGCAATGATTGTGAAAATGGTGCAGGACCAAGCAGTGTTTCATTCTGTGGTACATATGCTCACCATGAGTCAGAACTGACTCAACAGCATCTAACAACAGCTACCACCACCACTATTTACTGCAGGGAGCCTGTGAACTTGAATGGGGGCGGGGAAGTCATCTTTGTTTTCAAGACTCTCCAACAGGCGTTTAGGACATTTCCTCCAATTACGAACTGAGGCAGCGCACCTTGGGAGTATTAGCAGTACCCATGACTGTCACCAATAGAAATTGCAAATATTTTCTTATTGCACTAAGGTTGTTGCAGGTAGCTCAAAATATCACCCAGACTCATCACTATTTCCAGATTTTGGCAGTTGTTGATTTACTGAGAAATCTTGTTATTTAAAGTGTTAATAAGGAAGCACATATATTAGTACATCACACATTCAATTTTGAGAACGTGGTAAATTTATCTCAGTGTAACATCCCTCCTTAGAAATCCCATGTATTTTATTTTACACATCTGAAAACATTAGTCTGAGAAAAGTATCACAGTTTTCCCTAGACCACCAAATGGGTCCATGGCACAAAAGAGAACTCCTTCTACCAAACTGTCTGCAAATATTAACTATTTTCACCCTTTTTCTCATTTTGACCACTTTATTTTTTAAGAGAAAATTTACAGTCCAAGTCAATTTGCATACGAAAACTTGTGTGCACACACACAGTGCTAAGTAACTCTAGGTGTTCTCCCCACCCTGTGACACACACTCCCCCTTTCCACCCTGTATTTCCTGTATCCATTCAACCAATTCGTGTCCCCCTCCACTCTCTCATCTCACTTCTCAACAGGAGCTGCCTCGTTAGCCTCATGTATCTACTTAAACCAAGAAGCACACTCTTCACCAATACCACTTTACATCTTATAATCTAGTCCGATCTTTTTCTTAAGAGTTGGCTTCAGGACTTATTTCAGCTCTAGGCTAAAAGAGAATACAATAGCCATATCATCCAGGAACCTCCAATCTGTCAGACTATCAAGTCTGATCTTTTTAATACAGTTCTAGTTCTGCATGTCCATTTTCCTCCTACTGTATCGGAACTCTATGTTATATTCCCTGTCTGGGCAGTCATTTGTGGTGACCGGGCACCACCTAGTTCTTCTCGTCTCATGCTGATGTAAGCTCTGCATTATATGGCCCTTTTTGTCCCCTGGGCTCATATTTTCCCTGTGTCTTTGATGTCTTTCATTCTCCTCTGCCCCAGGTGGGTTGGGACCAATTGATGCTATTTTGAAGGCTCCTTGCCAGCTTTTAAGACCCCAGATACCACTCATCAAAGCCAGCTGCTTTATTTTTTAACTTTTAAAAATGTATATTTGCTGTCTCAAATTATAAAAGAATTCAAGTTGTACTAACAAGGACATATTATATAAAGGTAGAAATCCTCACCTCCTCCATCCCTGCACAAGACCCTTGTGGATATGAAGACGACAAAGGACTGCTGGCTATTCTCAAGGCCCATATAGTCCATCCTGAGCTAGCTACAAAAGTCACAACAAGCTTTGTGATGCCACAGGCCTGAATAAAAGGCTCTGAGGCCAGCGCTACAAAGAGAGGAGGATGTCAGGAGAATACGTGCTGGTGGGTGGCATTCCATGGTGGGCCAAAGCAATAGCATTTCCCATCAGATGTTAGCAGGTACGCCATGAAAAAAGGGCTCCAGGGTCACAGGGAATAAGAAAACGCTTGGTTTAAACAAAGGCAAAGCACATTCTTTGACCACAGTAAGCGCACTCTGAATCTCAAAATCAGGAGAAACAATATTGCAAGATTTCTGAAACTGATTTGGCCATGACACCCATTCCCTCCCAAGACAGTATCTTGTATTCCCCGGAACATGGCTTGGGAATTGCTGAAACAGGGTAATCTAAGTTCGGTCTGGACCTCAGCAATTCAAAACATGTAACCAATAGTCGCTGCGTCTTTAGTTTTCTTCTCCTTAGGTTAGTAACGAGATACCAGATTGTTCCGTCTTGCCAGAAATCTTTATTTACTTACATTAAGAAAGAAAAGCATCACCACCAAGGTTTCACTCTTTTTTATTTTTTAATACTAATATACTTCAGACTCAGCTTTTACCTTGCTAGAGGGAGAACTTAATTACTTGCAGGTTTTTCTAGAAGAGCCTTCAGTCCAACCCCACCACAGTTTACACTACAGCCCACATTATGGAATTCCACTAGCATGTGGCTTTGCAGCGTCTTTCTCTAGTGTGGTAACATGGGGCTTTAAACAATACACACAGAGAAGATTGGCAAATTGCAGCCAGTAGTGACTGGAGGGGTCCGGAAACCGTCCTCTCCACTGTGAAAACTGTGGAGTACATGGCAACCCCCCCCCCCACGAAAGATGCCAGGAGTTCCGCTTTCCCATCAGCAGCTCAAACAAACAATGAGTGGGTGCCTTTGGAAATCAGCGGCCAGAAGGTCAACCGTCTTTACAAAACTTGGTGGTGGCCAGGAGTGAGCTAGGCAAAGCAGAGGAAACTAAAGAACCCCACAGAGTCTCACCGTTAACAGCAAACTTGAGGAAATGGAACAGTTCTTTTCAAAGGTGCTCTTTAAATAATCTGGCAACAAATTTCAGTTTTTTCTTCATCTTGAAATGATCTGGCAGAGACTAGAAAAGAAAGGTGTCTCTCTGTAACCTTTCCACACACAAAAACAGCGTTACCTGAAGCCTACCACCTACACCAAAGTAGTGTTCTTTGCAATGGCGTGTGTACCTCCAAAATGACAGTGACCCCAAGGATGAAAGCCATGCTGTTGGCAATATGCTCAGAGTGGATGTCATCCCAGGTCTCCCACCTCTTCCCTACTTCCTCCTTAACAGTGAGACAGGGAAAAGACTCGAGCTCTGTGACTCCTCAGTCTCTAACCAGAGCCCCAAGGTAGCAGGACCACCCCTTCATAAACGGATGCTAACCACACTCGTCTCACCTGGAGGAGCCTCCAAACTGATGCTTCTAAAGAACAATAGAAACAACCTCCACAGTAAAAACACATTTATGGATGACTCATCAGCTAGAATGCTGCAAATGACTCGTCTGCTAAACCTTCAGTACCTTGAGATCCAAATGACTCTAATTTTTCTTCCCCCAAAATTAAGTGGAATGTTATAATTTCAAGCAATGCAAGAGCAATTTCTCTCTTCATTGGATATCAAGCTCAAGATGTTACAGGGGAAAAAAAAATAGCTTTGACTGCTGATATGAAAATTTTAAAAGAGAGACAAGTGTGAGCAAACAAAACCTGTCACATCAAATACTGTGGCAAAAGAAAAATCTAGAAAAATGCCAGAAATGTTCACGTCTAAATAAAGTCATTTATTTGTAATTTTAACCCCTTCACTCTCAGAGTTACTCCCACACAAAGCTAGTTAATTTGACACAGGTGGGATTTGTTGACAAGAGCTTGTTTATTCCTGTAATAATTATTTTATTATCTTATGTTTTTCTTTAGTTCTCCAGTGTCTCAGTGCAAAGAGAGTGACATCAGTGTGTCTTCAGTCCTCACTCCTCTTTTAGGCATTATTTTTTCAGAAAATCCAATCGTATCTAATTTTCACCACATTAAACCAAGAAGCCACTGCCTGTCAGTCTGCCCTCCCATGGTGGTTTGCATGGTGCTGATGCTGGAAGCCATGCCACTGATATTTCAAATACCAGCTGGGCCCGCCATGCTGGATAGGCCTCACTGGAGCTTCTAGACTAATACAGACTTATAAGAAATGCCTGGTGATCTACTTCAGAAAACCAGCTAATAAAAACCTTATAGATCTTAACAGAATGTTGTCTGATAGTGTGGTGCAATGAAGAGTTCTTACCTGGCCTTTCTGGTCACGGTCCAGGTGAGACTATGCAAATAAGGGGCTTGTGGCCCACCCAAGGGATTGGACAGCTTGCTAACAATACAAATAAGGTACATGGAATCCCTGCGGGGGGTAAGGCGATTCAAATAAGGTATACAGAACCCTAATGAGGGGATTGGTTCTGTCATCCTTCTAGACTTAAAAAAGAGCCAGTCCAGAGCAGATGGGAGCCTCACTACCACCAAGAAGAAGGGGTGGAAGCAAAATGCATCCTTTGGACATGGGGTGTCTGCACTAAGAACCTCCCAGACCCAGGTGACAAGAGCTGTAACACCAGAGACGGCACAAGACAGAGGGAAGAGCTGTCAGAGAAACAGCAGCAGCAGAACCAGGAGACCAGTGCAAGACGGCATCGTAGGCTTTCAGTCCACACACCAATGCAGCTACGGTGGGTGCACTTACCCACAGGCAAGACAGACTGAGTGCCTTTGGACCTATGCTTGCTGGTAGAGTGCGGTATACCAGGGGACTTAACTGGTGGAGCTAAAAAGCTTTGCAACACTTGCCTGAGCAGGGAGGAGGCTGGGCTGAGGGTCTCGGGGGCCAACGGGGAGAAGGCCAGAGGGGCAGAGGGCCAGAGAGAGACCTGTCTGCAGGCACAGCTCAGAAGAAAACGATCTGATAAAAGAGCTGTACTCTGAGCCATTCCTGATCCTGAACCGTAACCCATCACTTCTCCAATAAACCTCATAACTGTGAATATGTTTGTGAGTTCGATGTGGTCATTGCAATGAGTTATCGAACCCAAAAGAAAAGCAGAGTGTGCTGTAAGAGAGATGGCTGGTGCAAGAACTGGTAAAACAATGGGAAGGAGGCGGTATGCAGACCTCTACCTCATAGAAATGAGCCTTGAGACACTGACCTTGCTTCTCCTTCCCCCTTTTGAAGTTAGAGGATGTCAGACACCTCCCACCATACTACTTTACAGATCTAGAGCTGGTGGATGAGTCTCCTAGGCTGCAAGACACTCAAAATACAGAACAGATGCCACAATGAACTTGAGAAGATCAACTGTCACGAAGATAGCACCAGACCTGGCAAGGTGTCATTCTGCTGTCATGGAATTGCCATGAGTTACCAATTCAATGGTGACTAACAACGAAAGAAGAAAATGCTACTGTGAGCTCCAAAGGGCAGTGGCTACCCATCATTTATGAGTTTCTAGAATGTGGCAGGTCCTTGATAAAACATGGCAGAAGTTGCATCTTGCATTTAGTGCCCTAGGAAGCTAGTAAGCAGTTCAAAGACAGGACTTCCGCAGGGTAGAGTTCCGTGAAGACAGACTGGACAAGTGGAAAATACACAGGTAGTGTAGCTCTGAGGCTGATCTCAGGTCCTCCTTAATCAAGTTCAGAATTAAGGTTACATACTTTTATGAAAATTCAGTGAAGCAATGTTGGTTAAACAGCATTACTAATGAATGCCTACAGATGCAGAAGGACGTGGTTCTAATCAGATTAGAATGAGCGAGCATCCACAATGAGTCAAGAGGTACAGTGGACCTAAAGCGAGGAATGAGTAAGTCGAGGTCTCTCTCAAGAATCTGCCCTCCGTGATTGCCCATTCACTCCTCCAATAAGGTTCTTGGGCATTGGTTCCTGGGGCCCCCCAGCCCCCAACTGACAGAATTCAGAGAGCTTTCCAGGCCCTTATTTTTGAGGCCTCAGCAGCCACTCACATTGCAGGCCATTCCCCTCCTCACTCTGCCTTGGTGGCCAGCTCACCAGGGACCTGTTTCTTCCCCACATCCTCTGAAGCTAGGGTCACCCAGACCTCTTCTCTTGGCCCCCCGCACCTCAAAATGCACTGTCACACAGGTGGAACTCAGAGCAGGGACCCCAGAAAGGCATCCTGGCTTCCAGCTCCTAGCTCACCCTGCCCCCTGGCACCAGTTCTGCCCACACTGCATCCTCTGAATCTCCTGTGTCATGGTTTCTCTCCACCTCTCCCCCTCTGGCCAAAGCCCTGGGAGTCTCTGGTTTAACCCTGTCATACAGCCTCCAGAGATGCTAGGTGCTAGGTCAGTGCCCACAGCTGACATCTGTCCTGGCCCCACACCTCAGCACTCACCCCCTGTCCTCCAAGCCCCGTAATCATAGTCTCCATCCCTTCTGCAGCCTACCCCACTCCAGGGCAGCTCCTCAAGCCCTCCAACTGCCTGACCTTTGCCTTTCATGGCTCTGCTTCTCACTCTGCACCCCGGGCTCACATCCATTCCTCACGCTCAGGAAGCCCGTGACCCCTACCCTACAATGGCACCCACTCCACCTCTGTGTCTTCTTGTCCACATGACACACTGCTGACCTTTCTAACTCCTGAGTGGTAAGCTCCTTGTGGCCAGGAATGACACTGGTTGGCTTTGGAAACCCAGGACACTCAGCTCAGGCTGGTTCAGGAATGCTTAACTGAACCTGTTGTTGTAGAATTGACTCAGGACCACCCCACATATGTCAGAGGAGAACTGTGCTCCATAGAGTTTTCAGTGGCTGAGTTTCTGGAAGTGGATTGCCATTTCTTCTGAAATGCCTCTTGGTGGACATGAACCTCCAGCCTGCAGCCCAGTGCCTTCACCATGTGCCCCAGCTCAGCGCTTCCAACCAAAGACCACCCAGCACCAAACACGTTGACTTCACATCCATTCTGACTCCTGGAGGGCACTCTACGACAGAGTAGAACTATGCCATAGATTTTCAAGGCTGTGATCTTTCAGTAAACAGACTACCACATCTTTTTCCCACAAAAGGGCTGGTGGATTCCAATCTCTAATCTTTCAGTTAGCGGCCAAGTGCCTAACCATTAGACAACCAGGGCTCCTTCAACCAAAGTCAGCTCTTCTGAATTTTCAAACAATTTTGCTAGCTTTTGGAGCACTGCTGACACAGTAATTAAGTGCTTGGCTGCTAACTTAAAAGCCAGCAGTTCAAATCCACCAGCCACTTCCTAGAAAGCCTATGAGGCAGTTCTATTCTGTCCTACAGGGTCACTATGAGTTAGAATCAACTCAAGAGCAATGGGCTTATATTAGCTTTCAAGAGACAGTCTGTTTAAATAAACGGCTATGATTTTCAATGTTGTGCACAGACAGTATGGTCCTGTCAAAGCTTCTGTGTAGAAGGACAAGATGCGTGGATCCACCCATCTGACAGTCTCTCCGCACCCAAGGGCTTCAAGCAGACCTTTACACTCCTGTCATCCTCCTGGGCTTTATCTGGGATGTTTTGGGTTGTTCCTCACCTGGTGTGGGTGTTCCATCACTGGGAGAAGAATCCTGGGTGGCTGGTGGTGAGGACTTCCTTGCAGGACTACATTCTAACAGACCTCCAAGCTCTTCCATTCACTGTCACAGAGAACCGGAGGAACCAAAAAGTGCTTCTTCTGGCTCTGGGGACCTCCTCTGTGCAGGGGCGTAGAGTCCCAAGGTGCACAGAGGCCAGCAGCGGCAAGTTTGCAGAGTGTCCTGGCCCAGACGCTGGATGCAGCTTCTGTGCGTGGGCAAACAGAAGATACACACACCCCCAAGGCTCAAATTTGTGGTAGTTTGTGTTACCACACAACTTGCATTTGGAAGAGGTATTTTAATTCCTTATGAGTTGGGAATAATTATGTAATTCTGCCACCTTCTTAAAAACTAAGTTATTTCAAATTGACTTCTGTAGTCTGGGCTGACATCCTTAAGGAAACTGTTTTTTTTTTTTTTTTTTCGTTTTGAGTTTTAAGCAAGCTTGTGACAAACAAATTCTTCAGTCCAGCTACAACTCTTCCTGATGGGGAACCATCAAGTATAAAAAAGAAAACAATGAGCCTTCCTTCAAAAAAACTGATGGTCAAAAATTCTCTCTGAAGTATAAATGCTGCCTGAACAGCTCATCAATGACCACACGTCCAATTTGCTTTGTCTGGGATAGCTCTTAAGGAGCTCTGGTGCTCAGTGGTCAAGCACTCAACTGTTAATTGAATGGTTGGTGATTTGAATCCCCCCAGTGGCTCCAAGGAAGCCCTCGTGGCATGCCAGTTAAATGCTAGGACTGTTAACCAAAAGGCTGGCAGTTCAAATCTGCCAGGTGCTCCTTGGAAACCTGATGGGACCATTCTGCTCTGATCTACAGTGTTGCTGTCAGTCAGAACTGGTTCAGTGGTGGTGGGTTAGTTAGTGGCTCCAAGGAAGAAACCCTGTTGATCGGCTCCTGTAATGTTTACAGCCTAGAAAACCCTAAGGGGAAGCTCTTCTCTGTCACGTGGGGTCACAAAGTTGATTCAACAACCCCAATAACACTACAGTCCTTGTCACTAGAAAACATTGCCCCCGAGTTGGTTCTGATTCCTGGTGACCCATGTGTCATGGGGTAGAACCAAGCTCCATAGGGCTTTCAAGGCTGTAATCATTTGTGAAGCAGACCACCAGGCGTTTCTTTTGTGGTCCTGCTGGTGGGTTCCAACCACCAATCTTCCAATTTGTGCCACCAGGGACCTAGCAGTCTTCAGAGCCACTGTATTTCCTAAGGAAACTCTGGTGGCGTACTCAGTAAGTGCTACGTCTGCTAACCAAAAGGGTTAGCTGTTCGTATCTGCCAGGAGCTCTTTGGAAACTCTATGGAGCAGTTCTACTCTGATCCTATAGGGTCCCTATGAGTCAGAATTGACTTGATGGCTGTGGGTTTGTTTTTTGGTTTGGGGTTGCTTTTTTTTTTTTTTTTTTTGGTATTTTTTAAACATTTTATCTCACTCTTAAACTAGCCATGTGTCATGGATTGAATGTGTTCCCTAAAAAAGCTCTAACACTTTGGCTGTACCATAATTCATGGTGTTGTGTGATGTTCCCCCATACTGGAATTCCTGCTTCTGTGATGTTAATGAGGGTGGATAGGCAACGGTTGTGTTGGTAGAGCAAGATTCAATGTGTATGTTTGTTTTGTGCCTTGAGGCAGTCTCTTGAGCTATAAAGGAAAAAATCTGGCAGAGAGATTTGGGAACCTCACACCATCAAGAAAGCAGCACTTGGAGAAGAGCATGTCCTTCAGACTTGAGGTTCATGCTCCAAGATGCCCCCTGAACAATGACTGATGCAACACAAAGACTTTCCTCTAGAGTCAACAAGGAGGAAAGCCTTCCCCTGGAGAGTACATCCTGAACTTTGACTTGTAGCCTACCAGACTGTGCAAGAATAAACTTTCCATTGTTAAAGCCATTCACTGGTGGTATTTCTGTTAGAGCAGTACCAGAGAACTAAAACACCATGTGTTTTTTGAAATTCTCCTTTGGGAAATCTTCCTTATCCTTTTTGAGTTGTTTAAAAACCTAGAGAAGTGTTCAAAAAGATTGCATCACCAGATATCAACAAGAAACTTTCAACATCTCACAGATAATTTTAAAATTATTGCCTAAAAGGTGCTTCTTTACTAGATGCCTTCCATTCTAGATTCATCTATGTCTATCACTAAGTTCCTTGATCATCAACTATCTCTTAACACTGAGAACACCCTAGACCCTGGTCTGAGCACCAGGCCAAAGTAAACCAGAGAGACAGGATCCTGGGCCCCCGGGAGGTCTTGTGGAGCCAGCTCTTCACAACACTCATAATAGGAGATGACTGTTTCATTTAAATACAGATAAGAGACTGTCACTAGTGAGGATATGCTTATTTTCCCCCTAGGGATAAGATTGTTTTCTCATATGTATTTCATATCCCTAGCTGGAGGCATATCAAAAGAATCTGAATATCACCATCTGGAAGTTGTGCCACGGGCCCCAGTGGGCAGGATTAGAGCTGGATTTCTCGTCTTCTTTTAAAGTGTATTTCTTCTGCTTTGAAATGAGCACAAACACTTCTGACTCCCTGATAAGATGGATCTTGAGACCAAGAGTCACTCTTGCTTTGCCTTCATCCTCCATCCTCTTCTTCCTCAGGTTCTGGGGGGTCTCTGAATATCAAGGAGGCAGTTGGCAGAGGAGATGAGAGGATTCCTTCAAGGGTATCTGAGAGTCTGTGATTTCACTTAACCCATAAATTCAATTCCCTGAAATTTGGTACCTGCTACTCCTTAAATGATTTCTTGATCTGTCTTGGACCCAGGATACACAATGAAGCCCTAAAGAATGAGTCCAGTTTCTACAGGTTACAGTCAACCAATCAATAATTTTTTAAGCATTACTACCTTTACCAGTATCTTCAAAGTTAATGTTTGACTTGTAATTTTTAAAACTACTGTTATTCTTAAGAAACATTATTATTTGAAAACGATTACTTTGTGTGCTTCCGTTATATAACTTTCACTTGAACACACCCACTTATTTTAAAATGGAACACAGCCATTTCATCACTTGCAAATTGATAACACTCCTCAAGTCTGTTAGGGGTTGAATTGTGTCCCCCAGAAAGATATGTTGAGTCCTCAACTCTTCACCCACGCACCTGTGGATGTGGAAATCAGGGGTTTTCTTTTGTGATGATGATGAGGTCATGCTGAAGTGGGATGAGTCCTAAAGCTGACCCTTTCTGACTAGTTTCTTACGAGAAATGAAAATGGACATAGATAGACAGACAGACAGACACACACACAGGGAAGAGACCACAAGAGGAGCTGTGAGCAAGTTGAGGAAGGCCAAGGAATAACTGGAGCTACTAACAGGGTGGGATCCTCCCCTGGAGCCAAATCCCCTCCCGTCAAGCTAAGGCCTAGTATCTCAAGCTGAGGCCCCTCCTCTCAAGCTGAGAACCCTCCCTTCAAGTGGATGCCCTGATTTGAACTTCCAGCCTCCCAAACTGTAAGCCACCACATTTCTGTTCCTGAAAGCCACCCATTTGTGCTGTTTTTGTTTTAGCAGCCCTAGGTAGCTAAGACAATGTCCATAGATAATGTTTTCTTTTTCTCTTGACAGGTTCTTTCTCCACCAGACAGCCTGTGAGCTCCTGGAAGAAGACGCTCCCTTTGAGACTCTGGAACCTGGAACAGAAGAGATGCCTAATAAACACTGAATGATTTTTACAATTAGAGTTGGATTCTTAACTCTACCCTATCAGCTACAAGTGAACAGTTGGCATTGGATGTAGGGCCCATGTTTATAATGTAGCATTAACTCTCTCTTAGATTTTCACAGGACATATTCAATTTGGAAGCATCCTCCAATTATCCTGCAGTCATTTTGTTCACACTGGGTGAACATTTCTAAATCCCACTGCTCTAGCAGCCTGCCAATTTCAGAAGTGTATTTCAAGTAGAAGTTCAAAACACTGGCTATTGTGAAATCTTCCCAAGAATCCCAATGTGCATTCACTTATATTTTTGTGATCTGGTTTGTAATATATGAAGCAGCACAGTGTCATGAAAACTTCAGACTCCCCATGAGCATCTTGAACACAGAGAAGCAGAGTCACACAGTGAGCACGCAAGCTCTTGAAGCCTGTCGTCTGCTTTGAATCTCACTCAGGCCAGGATGAAGCTCTCACCTAGCTCCACTTTGCTCATCGATCAGATGGGGATAATAACAGCACCCACCTCACCACACTGCCATCGGGAGTACATGAGTCAACACCAGCAACGCCTCTCGGTACTACCACAGGGCCCACACGCAATTACCACTAGCTTCTCTTATTAAATCTCTTTTTCTTCAGGATGAAGGGATCAGAGAGATTTGTAGAACTGTACAAGAGTTTATCATAACGCTGTCTTTGGGGGTGGAAAGCAAGCAGTTTTAGTACATTTTATAATAATGTATTATTACATAGTCCTGACTCAGAACTCTGAAGTCTCTGGGTGGTGCACTCAACTACTAATCTGAAGGTTGACATGTCAGACCTGCTCAGAGGTGCCACCTCAGAAAGGCTTGGCAATCTGCTTCCATGAAGGTTACAGCCAAGAAAAACCTTATGGAGCAGTTCTCCTCTGCCACACCTGGGGTCGTTGTAAGGCAGAATCAACTCAGCAGCAACAAGTTTGGTTTGTATTTACTCAAGATGCTAACAACAAAGTTGTCTGTTAATAAACCAGACTCATGTTTGGACTCTGTCTACATACCCAAGCCAGTTTTCAGTATTAACGGAGTTAAATCAAACAGCTGATAATTAGCAATGGTGTATGCAAATTGGTTTACCTTAGTGAGCCCAATCCTAAATATATTTTACCATGTTGCTTGGAATAAATCCAGAAAGGTTTCTAGTGAACGCATCTGAACCTTGAAAGTCAATGAATGCTTATTCTATTCTAGTCTGTGCAAAATGTTTTAATACTGGACCTATTCAGTGGTCAACAAACAGACTTCCTCAGCATTCCCAATATGGTATAGCTCAGTTATCCAGAATGAACTGTGTAGGGAACTTCCCAGGAATTTTTTTTTTTCCCTAGCTGAATAGGAGAAATTGGAAGAGCTTCCATGCAGGAAATGATTCTAGGGTAAGTCGTTTGCATCTTTGTCCCTAACGCATCTTTGTCCCTAACGCATCTACAGGGTGGAAACATTCCTCAGTGAAAAATAGCATCCTCAGCCAAACAACCTGCATCAGGCAGGACTGGATAAAATATATTGGCTCCTGCCACCACTGACATATTTTAAACACTCAAGAGTTTTGTTTTGTTTTCCCCACCTGTACCTGTATCAGAGCAAACTGCTTCTGAAAACCATCACTTCCTCACCAGCTGTGACATTATGTAGTTCTTCCAAGAGGCACCTTCAGAGATTTTGCTTGAAGCCCAGGGAGTTGGTGGTGGCAACTGATCTGTGAGGCTCTGGAAGGTTCCAAGGCTTGTCCAAGGCTAGTGGTTGAGCCATACTTCCCCGAGGCTGTCTGTGCCCTTCCGCATCTGTAGGAGGCTCAGCCTGGCACCGGAACACGACTTGTAAACCCTTGCTGTCATTTTTACCAGGAGGAAATGGAAAGAAGTCTTGCTCCTTCCCCACAGCCCTCAAGGGGAACAATCTCTGATCCCCGCACCTGAGCCGTGCACCCCATCACAAGCTACACTGGCTCAGGAGGCCCAGGTTCACCACAGGCTGGGTTTCTGTTCTAATGGCGTTGTGTATGGTCCACTTGTTGGAGTGAAGGAGGGGGAGGCTTGTTCTCAAGCTAATGCTAGCCATGGGGACCCTCCTCAGCTCTGGAGGAGGCATGGGGTTATTGGATAGCTGGCAAAGGTACAAAATGACCAGATACAGATATAAACCACAAACCAAACCAGTTGCTGTTGAGCCATTTCCGACTCATAGTGACCCCATAGGTCAGAGCAGAACTGCCTGATAGAGTTTCCAAGGAGCACCTGGTGTATTTGAACTGTGACCTTTTGATTGGCAGACATAGCACTTAACCGCCATGCCACCAGGGTTTCCATTGTCAGTTTGGCATACCGTTGGGGCTTGAGTGTTGCTGGAAGCTATGCCACCGGTATTCAGATACCAGCATGATCACCCATGATGGACTGGTTTCAGCCGAGCTTCCAGATTAAGACAGACTAGGAAGAAGGACCGGCACTTGACTGCTGAAAAGAATTGGCCAGGGAAAACCTTATGAATAGCAGCAGAACACTGTCAGATACAGTACCAGAAAATGAGCCTCCCAGGTTGGAAGGCACTCAGAATAAGTGTAGAAATGATTGTGGGCGTGGCACAGGACCAGGCAGGGTTTCATTCTGCTGTTTAATAGAGTTGCTGTGCGTCAGAGCTGACTCAGTGGCATCTAACGACAACAAGCGAAGCTGTGTTCTCACTGAGTGTCTTTCTCCTGAAAGTTCCAGCAATGGTCTGTATCTAAGTTCTCCACAGTGTCCAAGAGTAGAAAACAGTAGATACTTTCATATAAAGAAGGTGCTGCTTCATAGCCCTCCTGATACGTAGCCAAGCCAAGCCAAGTGCCGTCGAGTCAGATCCAAATACATAGAGAATTATATAAAAAATATATAGTGAGGCACTGGTGATTCGATGACCAAATTTTTGCAGGAAACCTGGGTACAATACCTGACCAACATCCCTCAAGCACAGCCACCACAGCCATATGTTGCTGTGATGCAGAATAGATTTCAAGAAAGCTTCTAGACTCAGAGTAGGAAGAATGTCCTGACAATCCACCTGCAAAAGTCAGCCAGTGAATACTGTACGGGTCACCGTGGTCCAATCTGCACCTCACCATGGGGATGGCACAGGACCTGGCAGCTTTTTGTTGCATTGTGCATGGTTGCCATGAGTCGGAAGCCAACTTGAAGGCAGTTAACAACAAAAACATAAAAATACATGCAAAATAAATACTAATGATCCAGAAACATAATATACAAGGTCTGCCATTAAGTTTGCAAACTCACCCTAGAAAAAGTGCTACATACCTCATTGTTGAATATTACTGTGGTCACCTTTGAAGTACTCCCCTCGGGAAGCTATGCACCAATGCCAGCACCTAGTCTGTCCTTCAAAGCAATTTTGGAACTCTGAAATGGCCATCAGAGATGTCATCATATTCCCTTGGTGTCCTGAAGGTCATCAACATGTCTTTCTTTCAGCATTTATTTTATCTTTGGGTAAAGAAAGAAGTCATTGGGGGCAAGATCAGGTGAGCAGGGAGGGTGTGTCAATACAGTTACTTGTTTACTGTCTAAAAACTCCCTCACAGCGCCATGTGAGAAGCTACTTTGTCATGATGCTAGCACCATGAGTTGTTGGCGAAAAGTTCAGGTCTTTTCCATCTGACTTTTTCATGCAGCCTTTTCAGCACTTCCAGATAGTATACTTGGTTAACTCTTTGTCCAGTTGATAGAAATTCATAGTGAACCATCTCTCTGATATCAAAAAAAGTGAGCAACATCCTTTTGACTTGGTTTGGGCTGACAGAACTTTTTTGGTCATGAAGAATTGGCTGACTTCTATCATGCACTGTGTTTCAGAGTGATACTGGTACACCCATATTCCATCACCAGTGATAACACAGCCCAAAACATCATCTTGCCTCTCCAAAAGGTCTTGGGAAACTGACTCTCCTTTGGTTTTGTTCATCAATGAGCTCCTTTGGGATCATTTTTGCACACACCTTTCTCTGCCAAGATTTTCAGTTAAGATTTTCCTGTTTCTCTATTGATGTTTACTTGGTCTGCTATGCTTCTCATAGTCAGCCTATGACTTTGAGCACAATTTGATTAATTTTTGCAATGTTTTTGTCCATTACACTCTTTACTAGCCACTCTGACCTCTCTTCATCAGTGTCACTTTCTCTCCCCTCAGAAAAACATTTAATCCGTTTATACACCGCCATTTTCTTCATGACATTATCCCCTTAAACTTGGAGTAACACATAACTGATTTCATTTCCCCTCTTGCCAAGGTTAAAAAGAAAGTTAGTGTTTGTTCATTGCTCTAATTCAAGCTCTGACATTCTCGCCAAGGCATGCAAAAACATGCAACAATGATAAAGAACTCCACCCAGGAAGACACTGCCACACATCGACACAAACACAACTGTGAGACATTGATATACCACAGTTATGAAACCTTACCGAGTTGTTTGTACAGTGTTGCCAATGTGAGCACAGGGTGGCAAGTTCATAAACTTGTCAGGCCTTGTAGTTAATTGCAAGTCAGTTTCAACTAGGCAATGACTTTCTACCCTTCATGGATTTCATCGTTGTTTATTTGAGGTTTATCACTGACTGATAACAGTCCAAAGTTCTATGGAGGTGGATATAAGGTAACTGCTACTTTCTTGAGGAAGCCCTGGAGGCTCAGTGTGTCCTGAGTATCATGGTGGGGTGGTGTAGATGAGCTTCTTGTATCATCATATACTTCTTTTCGTGATGATAAGTCCATCACTGGAAGCTTCCTTATCAGAAATAGAGGAACAAAGGATTAGAAATGTTTCTTAGGGGAAATGAAACAGTTAAACTTTTCACATTCTTTTAAAAAGGTAGATCTCTTTTTCCATAAACAAGAAAAAACTAATGGCTACCCATTCCATATAGGCATCCTGGTTTGTTTCCAGAAAGAAACAAGAACTTAAAGTGAGCCAAATAGCACTTACAATTTTGAAGGAAGTCAGTGGTATTACTTATGCCTTACTGTTTTTAATAAGCTGTAAAAACAAATCTATCTTTTAAAGAATTTTTTTTCTCCTATAGATTGAATGACAACACCTTCACTTAAAACCAGTGAGGTAAGCATTTCTCCTTTTTCTTTTCTGGAGCAAATGTGGGATAATTTTAAAAACAAAAGTCTGATTTCTCAGACATCATGACTGATAACTTAGATATTTGTTTTTAAGCAAGATGAACTTCACACACGATGAATACTGATTTGAAGCCTGGCTCACTGAGGAGATTTAAATTGTCCCTTCCCACAACTTGATCTGAGAAGCCTGACAATGGTGACAATCACGGGACTATTTTATTGGATAAAACTATTCTGTCTGCAATTTATTCTGACAAGCTCCACAATTTTTCAGTGCAATTAAATCCTAAGAATTTGCCCAGAAAAAAATAAAATCTACCACATTTTTAAAAAATTAAGAGAAGGAGAAAAAAATAGGTGACTTGAACAACTACTAACCAATTGCTCTTTTTTAAAAAAACAGTTTTTTGATGAGTCCTGAGATCTATTTCATTGTGTAGAGAGAACACTCTTGCAGTCTGAGAAGGAGGCACAGATGAGACAGTCAACTACATGCTTTAGCCACAGCTGGCATCAACATCTTCAAAGGGATGGCTTTTCCACATTCTAGGAAAAAATGCTCAAGTTTGTGTAATGGAACAAAACATGGCCATCCCCACAACAAGTGGTGTGTTCAAGTCCATTCCTGGAGTTATTGTGTCAATTCATTTCATGAAGATTTCTCTCTTTTTTGCTGACCCTCTGCTTTATCATTCATGATGTTTTTCTTCAGTGACTGGTCCTTCTTGATGACCTGTCAAAACTACTGAAGTCTCACCATCCTTGGTTCTATAGAAGCATACTGGTTATACTTTTTTCTACTGGTTTGGTCATCCTGTGGCAGTCCCCAGTGTTCTCCACCAATGCCATGTTTCAAATGAATCAATTCTTCTCCCGTCTTCTTTTTTCATTGTCCAGCTTTAGCATGCATATGGGGTGAATGAAAATATCATGGCTTGGGTCAGGTGCACCTTAGCCTTCAAAGTCATATTTGCTTATTAAGGCTTTAAAGGGATCCTTTGCTGCAGATTTGCCTAATGCAATACTGTTTCAGTCAGCTAATGCTAGTCTAACAGAATTACCACAAGTGGATGGCTTTAGCAAAGAACAGTTTCTTCTTACACAGTCCAGTAGGTTACAAGTCCAAATTCAGGATGTCCACTCCAAGGGAAGGGCTTTCTTTCCACAAGCTCTACAGGAAAGTCCTTGTGTTGCATCAGTCTTTGGTCACAGAGCATCTTCGGTCAGGGGAACATCAGGTCTGATGGACACACTCAACTCTCAGTGCTGCCTGTCTGGTGGTATGAGGTTTCCAACTCTCTGTTTGATCCCTTTCCTTCTATCTCCTATAGGATAAAAGGTGGTGCAAGCCACATTCCAGGGAAACGTCCTTTATACTGGAGCTGGGAGGTGACTTTATAGTCCCACCCTAATCCTCTCTAACATAATCCTATCTGTTAGCTACAGGCAGAGATTAGGATTTGCAGCATAGGAAAATCACAAAATGGAAAGCAGTCTCAGAATACAGGAAATCATGGTCCAGCCAAATTACTGCACATATTTTTGGAGAGACACAGTTCAACCCATGACAAACACATTGTTTGATTTCCTGACCATTGCCTCCCTGGACACTGACTGTTGAACCAAGTAGAATGAAATCCTTCACAACTTCCATTTCTTCTACATTTATTAGGATTTTGTTTCTCATAATGTGTTTTATCTGACATCATTGACCCACAACAGGTGGGAGTATTGTGCATCCTAGTGTCATTGCGTAGTCCCTCCATGCCAATAATCACAAAAATGGAACCCAAAGACTTTAGTCAGGCAAGCTAGAGAGAACGTGTAGCTGTCTGATTAGACACAAGACCAATGAGAAAGGAACTCTTTCTTTGGAAAGGGCTATGCAATAAATCCATAAACATAAGTGACCAAGACACTTACCTTTCATGAAATTCATGCTTCATTTCAGATCTGCATCTGGATAGGTTCACTGCAGTCCAGGAAGGGACCTGTGTCCCTGCTAAGTCTGGTGCTTGTCGCAGTCCTCTACTACTGCTATAACAGAATTATCACAGGTGGATCGCTTTAACAAACAGAAGTGGATTCTCTCATAGTCTATTAGCCTGGGAGTACAAATTCAGGATGCCAGTTCCAATGGAAGCTTTCTCTTTGTGTCACCTTTGGGTGAAGGTCCCTGCCATTGATCATTTCTGGTCAGGGAGCTTCTAATAGCAGAAATCCCAGGCTCAGAGAATACGTTGGGCTCCCAGCACTATGGTGTGAGATCCCTGTGTCTCTCTGCTTGCTTGTCTTTTTTGTATCTCAAAAGAGATTGCCTCAAGATACAATCCAATCCTGTATATTGAGTCCTGCATGTTACCATGACTGGTCCCATCTCATGAACATCACAGGGATGGAATTTACAACACATGGGAAAAAAATCACATCAGATAACAAAATGGTGGAAAATCACAAAATCCTGGGAATCATGACCTAGCCAAATTGACACATGTATTTTGGGGGCACAATTGAATCCATGACAGTATGCCATACTTGAAATCTTCATTCAACAGCAAGCTAATCTAACACTAACACAAATACTTGGGTTTGGGAAACATTTTACATAAAGCACAAACATCTTCAATGGCTACCTTCACTCATCATAATTCTTGTTGTTTTCATAAGGCATATTTTTAGTGGTCTTGGAAATAATTGGTTGTTCCCTACGTATGTGTCACACTGTCTTCATGGAGACAGGGCCTTGCACTCATTAAAAACAAAGAAGTTTTTGAAGGTAGCATCTTCTATGCTTGAAAAGGTGAGAGGGCGGATGAGGATCTTTTGGGGCATATTTGTCTAGAGCAATGCTGCTTCAGTCAGCTGGTACTGTTCTAATAGAAATGCTACAGCGGATGGCCTTAGCAAAGAAAAGTTTGTTCTCACAGAGTCCAGTAGGTTACAAGTTTGCATTCAGGGTGTCTGCTCCAGGGTAGGGCTTTCCTTCTGTTGGCTCTGGACAAAAGCCTTTGTGTCATCAGTCTTTGGTCAGGGAGCATCTTGGGGCAGGAGCCTCAGGTCTGATAGACACACTCAACTCCTGGTGCTGTTTTCTTGACAGTAGGAGGTTCCCAACTCTGCTTGAGATAGCTCTTAAGACAAGCAGAGGTGGAAGACCCACTGAAAAGCAACTTTCTGGACTGTGCTTTGGAGCTGCCAAAGGTGGCAGGACAGCCTGTCAAAAGAGGTAGAAGGTCTGGCATTCTGTCTCATCTGTCACCCACAGTCCAGCATCCGTGATTCCATGTGTGTTCCTAAGCACAAATAGAAGGAAAAGCCTCACCACACAAAGACTTGAAACCCCTGCTGGTGAACTTCAGTCACTGTCTGTCCAGCAATATATGACTCACAACCAGAGGCAGACACCACCATGCCACCTCATGCTATCCCAATGAGGATTTATTGTCCCTCTAGGACACTTGAATTCAACAGAAATACTCTACTATAACAGTAAGTATCTCCTCCTTTGTATCCCCCTAGACTTCTGTCACTGAAACATACTCAAGCAACTTTGTCCATCTCCTCTTAGTGGGCACTGAGCTTGTTGAGAGCAGGGACTGCATCGCATAACACCTAACCTTTCACAAGGTGCCTGGAGATGCTTACTGAAGGATCTTTTCCTTCTGCATTGATAAAACAATGAGTGTTAAGAAGTCACCTGTATCACGTTGTTGTTGTTGTTGTTGTTGCTGCTGTTGTTGCTGTTGAATGTCTTCTCCCTGTAACTGTGAGAACATAAGTGTAGAAACCATGTTCGTCCTATTCACCATTACGCCCCAGTGTCTAGACCACGGCTCTGCACTTATTAGATGCTCAGTTGATTTTTACTGAATAAATGCAATAAAGATAATACTGATGCAGAGACTCTTCACACAAGCCAAAAGCATCAATAAACCCAAACTTTCAAAGACCAGTGTATGTAGAACATGGATGAATATGTCCACTAGTGCTTCTCTTACTGAGCTTGCAAGTTGCAATACAGCCCAATAGAGGCAGAGAGAAGCCACATGGAAAGAAACCCCCCTCATCTACTTCTCCTAAGGAAGCTGGGATCAGGAGCTATGACCTCAGTAAGGAAAAGTGGACCCCGTGAGCCTTCAGTCCCTCCCTTTTCAGGTAGTTTGTTCCTTTTTCTTGGGTGACCCTCTACAGAGCATCACTCCATGCCATCCCTTCCCCTTTGCCAACATACCCTGAGAGACTCAGTTCAGGTGCCACTTCTCTAAGGAAGTGCTCCTAGAAGCCTACCCACTGAACCCCCTGACAGGTCCATGTAATTGTGTGCCGTTTTAACCAGCACTCTGTCACCTTCCATGGGTATGAATTAGGAGAGCACAGAGACGGCTTCTTCTTTATGTTGACATCACCACCACAAGGGAGGACCGAACTACCTCATGCAGTACCTGAGTTGTTGTAACATGTGAATTGTCCCACCTACTAAGCTACTTCTTTTTTTTTTCTGCCTGCCTGTGCTTTCACCTACTTCATATACATATGTATATAACCCACTGCCATCAAGTCAAGTTGATTCCAACTCATAGCAAGTCTACAGGACAGGGTAGAACTGCCCCCACAGTTTCTGAAGAGCACCTGGTAGATTTGGACTGCTGACCATTTAGCTAGCAGCCATAGCACTTAGACACTAAACCACCAGGACAGATTTTTACATAGATGGATAGATTTGGGGGACTCGTTTCTTCCCCTTCAAAAACACAAAAACCAAACCCAGGGCTGTTGAGTTGAGTTTGACTCATAGCAACCCTGTAGAGCAAAGTAGATCTGCTCCATAAAGTTTCCAAGGAGCACCTAGTGGATTTGAACTGCCACATTGGGTTAGCAGACATAGCCCTTAACCACTATACCTTCAGAGTTTCCTTCTTCCATTTAACAATATTCTTCACTTAGCAATGTGCATTTCCAGTTCCTCCTTGTCTTTTCATGGCTTAACAGCTCTTTTTTTCTTTTTTTAATTGCTGAGTAATACTCCACTGTATATCTGTAATGCAACACAGTTTGTTTACTGATTCATCTATAAAAGGACTTTTTGGTGCTTCCAATTTGGGGCAATTACAAAAGAACTTCTATAAACACTTTCTTGATTTTTAACCATGCAAAATTAAGTTGATGCTTTATCTGTAAAAAGCAGTCTACAAAGCCTTGTGATCTTCACGTGAAGGGTTGCAAACATGAAAAATATTAAGAGGAACCTGAGATGAAAATATTGCTGCGAGGCAGGCATGGTCTCTGGTGTAGCAGTGGAAGTTCACCTGCTGAGGTTTCAAGCCTTTGTGGAGTGAGGTGTCTCTCTTCCATCTGAGCTTAGGACACATATGGAATCACAGATGTTGAACTGTGCAAGTGGGATCAGGCAGAATGGCAGGCTTCCACCTCCTTTCCAAGGGCCATCCTGCCACTTTTGACAGCTCCAAAGCACAAACCACAATGATGTGTTTCAGAGAGTTTTCTCCTCCTCAGGATTTCCTATTGCTTCCCCCTCCACCCTCCCACCTTCTTAAGTATGGAAGATGCTGCCTTTAAACTCTCCCTTTTTTATGATTATAAGCTACTCTATAAAGCTCCTCCATGAAGCCAGCTTCTTTGGAATGCACACTGAGAGAATATTAAGCTTTTTAAGACCCCTAAAAATGCGTGTTATGAAAACAAGGCTGTTTTGTTTGGAGCACTAGATGAATTCCTGAGTTCTGCTGTTGTTAGATGCCATTGAATCAACTCTGAGTCATAGTTACTGTTATGGATTGAATTGTGTCCCCCCAATTTTTGTGTCAACTTAGTTAAGCCAGGATTCCAAGTAGTGTGCAGTCATCCTTCCTTTTGTGATCTGATGTAATTATTCTCCCATTTGTGATATATTGTAAAAGTTAACCTCTGCCCATGAATGGGTTAAATTTGTTATATTAGCAAGGCAGGATTAGGTAACATTAATGAGGATTAGGAGGTTTGTTAGGTTAATGAGGCAGCCTGAAGATGTATCTTAGGTAAATCTCTTTTGAAATATAAGACATTAAATAAGAAAACCAAAGAGTACTGTTGGGGAGGGTGAAATCAAGATGATGGTCTAAACGCACGTCTTCTAAATCCCTCTGGAATCCAAGACCTGAACTGATAACTAAATGGAGCCTTCTGGACACCTAGCGAGCCCTAGGACATGGCATAGGGCTGTTAATTTGGACTTCCTACCACTGAACAGAAAACTTCCTCTCTTTCACTGTTTGATGAGTGCTGGCTTTCATGGATCAAGGATAACTCACCATTATAACTCTTTTTCCCCTATCTTGGCCAGTGGACAGAGCTGTGACTTTGCTGGCAGCTGGTCTTGAGAGCCCAGCTTTGGACTCCATGCATCTCAGCACCTTCGGCCTCTCTTTCCACCTCCACCATTGAGTGGCCTGTGCTGTGGTGGGCAGGGACCTTGTGCTTTTATTCCATTGGGAAGTGGATTACCCATACAGAAGCCTCAGCGGGACCTATTTCCTAGGCTGAGAGGCAGCAGCTGTCCAGAAGAGAGTGGTTTTCTGGCAGAAAAGTAGTATTCTACACAGTGTCACCTGTAGCTGGGGCCTGACAGCAGAGGTCAGCAGGGCAGTAGCCTTTCTGTATTCTGAACTAGTTTATAACATCTGGGGTTGGATATAGAGGTGCTTGCTTTGCCAGCTGGGAAGAGGAACTTATACACCTGAAAACCTGACTGACTTTGGAAGTTCTCAGATACATTTTATCTTTCATTTTAAGACAGCCAGAGAATAACCATGGTCCATCCTCACAGCATCTCTCCCAGCCTTTATTGACCCACATAATGCCCCAAAAGCAAAAAACTCTGGAGAAAAGCATAACCAAGAAATCACTCATGGCTTCAGAAGGCTCCCAAAAGAATGAACCAAAGAACTTCCCAGATGTAGAAACCTTTCTTAAACTATCAGAAGCCAAGCCAGGCTCAGAAGGTGAATACAAAAGGATTATATAGAGAGCCCTCCTAGACCTTATACAAAATGCAACAGAACAAAATGGAAAATTAAGCAAGCTCTTCAGTCTGATGAAACACCGGTACTCTAAAATCCAACAGATCAAAAACAAAATCAAAGAGATAGATACTTCAATTCAAAGCCAAGAAAACAGAATGGAACAAATGAAAAATAGACTTTCTGACTTGGAAGACAGAGCTACTGACTCCGGCATCTATGAGGAGAAATCAGAAAAAAGAAACAAGAAAAATGAAGAAGCATGTGGGAACAATCTACTATTAACTGGAGTTCCTGAACAGGGTGAGACACCTAAGAACACAGAGAGTATTGTTGCTGCACTGCTGACAGAAAACTTCCCAGAAATTATGAAAGAAGAGGGTATAGATATCCAAGATGCATATCAAATGCCACTCAATATAGATCTCAAAGAAAGACTCCAAGACATATTATAATCAAGCTTAACAAAATGAAACATAAGCAGAAACTCTTAAAGACAGCAAGACTCAAAGCAAAGCTAACATTCAGAGGGAAACCCTGTAGGCCTTCATCAGATTTCTCAGCAGAAACAGTGCTGACACGGAGACAGTGACATGACACATTCAAAGCCTTGAAGGAGAAAAACTTCCAACCAAGAATGATATCTCCTGCAAAACTACCTTTCAAATACGAAAATGAAATTAAGACATTGGCAGATAAACAGAAGCTCAGAGACTTTGTAAAAACCAAGACCACAAGAAATACTCTTGACTTAGAAGAACAAAACCACTAACTTTGTATTTTAGAAGCAAATACAGGAGACATCACCCAGAAACCTACTCAGTTAGGGATGGCTCCAAACTCAATCAAAGCTATAATAGGGAAAGAAATGATCCAGTGATCATATCATGAAAACTATGATGTCATCATATTAAAAACAGGGATGTACTACAGTCGTTATAGTCCTTCCAGATGGAGAGGAAGTTAATAAGACTGATAGTAATTAAAACTGGGTTTATACATAGTTTATTAAGAGGGATTATAGGGGCAGCTGTAAAGCACAGTACAAATGCAACATATCAAATCAGGAAATGTAATACAGGAGCTCCAACAACAAAACCAACCCTGAAAAAGGTGAAAAATCAACTCACAAAGAAGAACGCCCCAGAACAGATTAATAAGAACAACAGAGAAAACATCAACACAAAAATAAACATATCACAATGACAGTACTAAACACATATCTGTCAATAATTAAACTGAATGTAAATGGACTGAATGCCCCAGTAAAGAGAAGTCAAGTGACATCTTGGATCAAAAGACACAACCCATCCACATGTTGCCTACAAGAAACTCACCTCAGACTTAAAGATATTAGCAAACTGAAAATTAAAGGATAGAAGAATATATATCAAGCTAACAATACACAAAGAAGAGCAGGTGTGGCAATTCTAATCGCAGATAAAGTTGGAAACATCTCATAACCTGGCTTCAATTTGGGGACATTATGCTGCACAATAGTGGTCAGCAACAAAAGGACAAGTATTGTATGAAACCCCTACAATAAGAGCTTAAAAACAGACTCATCCATAGAAGAAAAGACTCTTTGACTGCTGCAAGCATGGTGAGGTGAGGGGGGAGGATTTAGATTAGATAGTTGATAGAAATTTGGTTGGGTGAAATCTATGACAGCACACATTAAAAAGAAGATCAATATTAACTGGACTTCAACATAATATGATTACTCCTCCCATCTTAACTCAATATTGCAAGGACTGAGCAGCTGGGGCAGGGGGCCAGGGACATTGTTCTCAGGGGAAATCAAGGCTAATTAGCACAACTAGCATTTTGCTAAGAGAGCTTTCTGTATCCCACACTGGTGAGTGGTGTCTGGGGTCTTAAAAGCTGCCAAACTACCATCTGAGGGTACAGCAAATGGTCCCAATTCAACAGGAACAGATGACCACCAAGGACAAAAATGACATGGGAGAAAGAGAACCCAGAAGACAGAGAGACCCACGTGAGTGGGTGACAATATCGACTTGTGACCGAAAGAACCCAATGGTGTCCAGCGACCACCAGTGATGGCCATGATGGAGCTCACAAAGTTGAGTCTCCCTGGCAACACAAGAATAAAAAGGAGTACACTCTGAGATCTCCACTAAAAGACTGCAACTGATGATCCGGGGGCCTTGGGGTTCCCCTGGGAGCATGGTCCCTGGTCCTGATGCTGCCCTTGTCCATAAATCATAATGGAGGTCAACTCTTCAGACAGGAATGAATTGGACTTGCTGACACAGAGTGATAATATCATGTGTAAACTTTATGATTCTATGCGTCTATAAGATGTCACCCTGCTGACCTCTTACTGGAGATGCGGGAGTGGGTGGAGAGAAGGGGATAGGAGATTGCTGGGAGGATAAGACATGTGTGGAGCAGAGACGAAGAGTGTGCTGTCACCGGGCAGGGAGAGCAGTGGGAGCTACATATAGGTGGACATGCAAATTTACATGGGCATGTACATTTTCACTCAATCGTAAAAAAAAAAGTAGTGTTGGGAAAAGATAGATGCTAAACCACATGAAGATCATCCAGGAACATTACATCAAAAGAGAAAAGGACCTCCTCCAGAGCTGGCAGAGAGAGAAAGCTTTCCACTATGGCTGGCACCCTGAAGTTGAACTTCCAGGCTTCTGAACTATGAGAAGATAAATTTCGGTTAAAGTCACACACTTGGGATACTTCTGTTATGGCAGTACTATACAACTAAGACATAATTTGGTACCAGGAGTGGGGTACTGCTGTAACATGTACCTACAATTTGGATTTTAAGATGCCTAATAGTAAAAGCCTGGAAATCTTAGTGGCATGGTGGTTAACTACTACATCTGTGAACCTAAATGCCGACAGTTCAAATCCACCAGGCACTCCTTGGAAACTCTATGGAGCAGTTCTACTCTGTCTGTAGGGTTGCTATGAGTCAGAATTGGCTCGATGGCAATGGGCTTGGTTTTGATATGATAGTAAAAGCCTATATTGCCTCTAAGAGATTGTCGGTGGAATTGTGGATCTCAAAGTCAATTCTGGTGAGGGCTCGGAAGGAAGTTAGGAGAGCTCTAGAGAAAATTTCCATGAGTTTAGAGAATACATACGAGATTTGAATATTGTCTGCAAACTTAATTGTTCTAAGTGCTACAATTGCTCCAAGTACCTCATTGCTAATATCACTACGGTCACCTTTGAAGTACTTCCCTTGGGGAGGTATACACTGACCCCAGCACCTAGTCCACCCTTCAAAGCAATTTTGACAGTCTTTCTGGAATGCCCAATGTGCATGGTGACACTGTGGCAAGTTTGCAAATTTAATAGTATAGTTGCCTGTGATTGAGTTGTTAGCCAGTAAACAAATAACTGTTTTGGAACACCCTCACTTCTCACTTATCTGGCTCCCAATGACTTTTTTCTTCTGGAGATAAAGGAAACGATGAAAGAAAGACATTCTGATGACATTGAGGACATCAAGGGTAATAAGACAACAGCTCTGATGGCCATTCCAGAAAAAAGAGTTCCAAGATTGCTTTGAAGTGTGAGCTAAGCACTGGCATCTGTGCGTGGTTTCCAAGGGGTGTATTTCAAAGGTGACCATAGTGATATTCAGCAATGAGGTGTGTAGTACCTTTTCTAGGATGAGTTCACAAACTCAATTGGCAGTCCTCATATAGCATGAGCAACAGAATATTGCCTGAAATGTTGACATGAAATGGGCTTCTAGGAAGGCTTTCAAATAAAATGGTGAACATGTGATTGAACAGTGTAGGAAGAGTGATGCTTTTCTTCTTGTTTGGGGGGTTTTTTCTTTGCAGTGGGAGAGAACTTGTCTGAATTATGGTCAAACATTTAATGAAAGATAGAACCAGCAAGTGACAAAACTAGATATTTGTAAGCAAGATCATAGAAGCCACCCAGTTTCTCCTTGCCACTTACAGCAAAATGTGAGAGAAAAGAGATGGATTTAAAAATGAACTGTGTGAAACGAATATGCAACTTAAAGATTTGGAAAATTCTGTTGTACAAACTAAGAGCAAGTTTTCTAAAACTCTCATTAAGGATCTGGCTACACAAACTTTTGTTAAAGAGCTCAAGCCTCTGAAAGATGGATCTAACCAACTATCACAGCAGAAAATGCATCCGTTTACACTTAAGGAGACAGAAAAAGCATGAAAGGAAAGAACACTGTCTGCCTGTTAGAATTCTACAGGCAGGAAAACAGTCCAAAGAAGCTACATCTGTCGTCCTCCAAGAAAAGAGCCATCCTTGCAGTAGCTTGAAGATCAACAAAACTGTTGAAAGGAGTGCAGGAAGCAGGACTTTCTCCATGTCAGAGGGTAAGGACACAGTCTCCTGGGGATCTCAAGTGGTAAGGCCACAGTCTTCTGGGTTTCAAAGAGCTGGATCTTCGTGGTTCCAGAGTACAGGGCTGCTGTGAACAGTGTGCTGGGGGATGGGACCAGTGCCCAAATCTGAGGGGGTGCACTGTGTCTCCGTGGGGCAAGATAATGGGGCCTGCTGGGGCCAAGGAGGTGGGGTAGCCACTCAGATGGACCAGGAGAATGGGGTTGCCCAAAGCCAGTGGAGCAGATTCAAGGTCCCAGTGGGCCTGGAAGGCAGAGATGAAGCCTGGCGTGGAAGAACCTCTGTTTAGAACTCAGAGAACACGACCAATATCCAGAGTCTCAAGGATAGGGCCATTGCCTAGACAGTCTCAGAAAACAGAAGATAATTTTAAAATTTTGAGACTTGAGAACTAATGTAAATTGTTCTGCTGAGTTTTATACTTGGTTCCTGTTAGCCTTCTTGCCCTCAGATTTCCCCCATTTGTAATGGAAAGGTCTACCTTATGCCTGTTCCACTCACTGCACTTTGGAAACAGATAACTTATAACCTAGATCTCATAAGTTCACGGGTGAAGAGGAGTTTTGCCCAAGGATGGAATATACCTGAAATCACACCTGTAATTTAGATGATTGAGAAACTGAGATTTTGCACTTGTAGTTGATTTAAGACTTTTTATGTCATGGAATGAATGTCTCATATGTGGTAAGGACAAAAATTTTGAGATGCCAAAGAGGAGAATGTTATGGATTGAAGTTATGTCCCCCCAAAATACGTGTCAACTTGCCTTGGCCATAATTTCCAGCACTGTGTAATTGACCAGTGTTTTGTGACCTGATGTAATTATTCTTCACTTTGTGATGCATTGTGAGTCCTAACCTCTGTCTGTGGTTATAATCTCATTTGTAAATGGGCTGTGTTTGTTATATTAACGAGGCAGGGTTAGGTTATGTTAATGAGGATTGGGTTATGTTTATTGTGTTAATGAAGGATCCTGGTAGCACAGTGTTTCAAGCATTTGACAGTTCAAACTCACCAGCATTTCCAAAGGAGAAAGATCTGGCAGTTAGTTTCCATAAAGATTTACAGTCTTGGAAACTCTGAGGTCACCATCAATTGGAATTGACTCCAGAGCAGCGGGTTTACCATGTTAATGAGACAGAATTAGAGTGTATTTTGAGTCCATCTCTTCCAACACGTGAAAGAGACTAAACAAGCAACGTAACGAGTAGAGATGAGGGAGCTGGGATGTAATGATGAGAGATGCCACACCACATGAAGACCGCAAAGTAGCAGAAGCTCAGAAATGACAAGGACCTTCCACCAGCGCCAACACGGAAAGCCATCTTCTAGAGATGGCACCTTGTACTCAGGTTTCTAGCCTCCTAAACCGTAAGAGAATAAATTTCTGTTTATTAAAACCATCCATTTGTTGTATTTCTCTTCTTTTCTTTTTCCTAGACGAAAAGAGACAAGGAAGGGGTGACACAGTGATTATTTTTTGTATGTGAATGAGAGCTTAGCCCGCCAAAATGGTTTTTAGAAGTAAAAGGTTTGTTGAAATCTCCCTCAGTATGCAGCTGGTTTGGGAGTTGCCGGCTATACTGATACATTTAGAAGGGGCTGTCATGAAGATTTTAATTGCTTGTAGATGTGGATTGCAGAAAGAAAAAAAAAGCATTCCCTTCATACTGAACTTTCTGTGCAAAATTTTACAAGTAGGTTGTGTATTTCATTCAAGTCTCTTGAATGTTGCTTTTTCTTCCTGGAGTGAACTTTCTTTCTCAGCCTGATGACATCTTAATCACTCATGAGTCCTTGGCCTTTTGCGAAATCTCTGCCAGAAATAAACAGTTTCTCTGTTCTCTCTGCCCCCTTGGCACTTGCTCTTGCAACTACACACGGGGCTTCCGTATCTGCCTTTCCTGGGAATTTCTTTCTGTTTATTTTTTTCCCTGTAATGATTTGTGTTTACCATAAAAAAATATATTTTATTGTATTTTAGATGAAGGTTTACGGAACAAATTAGTTTCTCATTGAAGAGTTAGTACACATATTGTTTTATGATATCAGCAAACCATCGCACAATGGCCAACAACACTCTCCCTTCTCAGCCTTGGGTTCCCTCTTCCCAGCTTTCTTGCGCATTCCTGCCTTTCAGTCCTTTCCCCTGGGCTGGTGTGTCCCTTAAGTCTCGTTGTTTCATGGGCCTGTCTTCACTACTGAACTGAAAGGGTGTCCAGGGGCCGTACTGTTAGTGTTTCTCCAGTCTCTGTCAGGCTAGCAAGTCCGGTTTTTCCTTTTGGAGTTAGAGTTTTGGTCTACTTTTTCTTCCACCTCTGTCTGGAACCCTCAGTTGTGACCCCTGGCAGAGAGGTCAGCAGTGTTAAGTAGGCACCACCTGGTGCACCGGACTCAGTCTGCTGCAGGCCGTCGTAGATGTGGGCTACTAGTCTGTGGGACTAATTTTTTTCCTGTACCTTTAGTTTTCGTCATCATTCCTTTCTCTCGAAGGATAAGACAAATTGAGTTTCCTAGATGGCTGCTCACAGGCTTTTAAGACCCCAAATGCTACTCACCAAAGTAGAATGTAAAACATTTTCTTTATAAACTACTACTCTACAACTCTTAGGTTATGCCAGCTGAGCTAAGTGTTCCCCAAGACCATGGATCTCACAGCCCTCAGTCCAGCAATTTAGTCCCTCAAGGAGTTTGGCTGTGTCTATGGAACTTCTATGACCTTGCACTGAACGAGTTGCGCTGGTTTCCCCAGCGTTGTGTGCTCTCTTGCCCTTTGCCGAAGTTACCACTTACCTATTGTCTACTTAGCATTTCCTCCATCCTCCCTCCACCCCTCCCTGCTAACCATCAAAGAGTATTTCTTTTCATGTGTAAATCTTTGCTGTAGTGGTCTCATACAGTAGTTGTCCTTTTGTGATTGACTTATTTCACTCAGCACAATGCCCTCCAGTTCCTCCTTCACAGATTTATCACTACTCCATAGAGTGCATGTACCGAGGTTGGTTTATCTGTTCATCTACTGACGGACATCTAGGTTGTTTCCAACTTCCTGCTAGTATAAATAGTGCTGCAGAGAACATGGAAGCACGTGTATGCATTCATGTGATAACTGACTTCTTAGGCTATATTCCTAGGAGTGCGATTGCTGGGTCCTACATTTTTTCTAGTTTTCTAAGGAAGCACCACATTGGTGCTTGTACCATTAGTGATTGTACCATTTTGCATTCCCATTAGAGTTCCAATCTCCCCAGCATTTGTTATTTGCTGTACTGATGATTTCTGTCAGCAATGTCAGGGTGAAAGGGTATCTCATTGTGGTTTTGATTTCCGTTTCCCTAGTTTCTGGAAATCTTGAGCATTTCTTTGTGTGTCTGTTGGCCATTCAAATGTCTTCTTTGGTGAGGTGTCTGTTCATTCATGTTGCCCATTTTTTCACTGAATTTTTTGACTTTTGTTGTAGAAGTATTGGAATTCCTGTAGATTTTAGAGATTAGGGCTTTGTCCGATTGTAACAGGCAATTTTTTCCCTCTAGTCTGTAGGTTCTCTTTATATGTTTTTGGTGAAGGTCTTCTGATGAGCATAACTTTTAAGATGCCAATTACCTAGCTTTTCTTCTGGAGCTTTTGGGTTGTTGGTTATAATTTGTATCCTGTTAATGCCATGTATTAAGGTTTCTAGCATTAATCCTGTTTATTTCTTCTGTAGACTTTATAGTTTGGAGCTTTATAGGTATCTCTTTGATCCATCTTGAATTAGTTTTGTATATGGTGTGAGATATGGGTCATCCTTCATTTTTTTGCCGATGGACATTGTCATGGATTGAATTGTGTCCCCCAAAATAAGTGTAGCCATGTGACAGTGATTCCCTGTTTTCCATTGTTGTCCTACATTTTGTGATTTTGCTGTGCTGTGTGTTGAAGGATTAGGGTGGGACTGCAAGTCGCTTTATAAGATCACCTCTCTGTTCCACTGTAAAGGGAGTTTCCCTGGAATATGGCTTGTCCCACCCTTAATCCGTTTGTCCTAGAAAAGATAAAAGGAAAGGGAACCTCACAACATCAAGCAAGCAGCACCAGGAGAAGAGTATGTCCCTCAGACCTGAGGTTCCTGCACCAAGATGCTCCCTGGGCAAAGACTGATGCAATACCAGATTTTCCTCCAAAGCCAACAACGGGGAAAGGCTTACCCTGGAGCGGACATCCTGAATTAGGACTTGTAGCCTACTGGACTGTGTAAGAATAAACTTTCCTTTGTTAAAGCCATCCACTCTGTGATATTTCTGTTACAGCAGCAATAGCTGACTAAAACAGACATCCAGGTTTGCCAACATCGTTTGTTAAAAAGACTATCTTTTCTACATCTAATAGACTTTCAGCCATTGTCAAAAATCAGGTAACCACAGAGGGACAGATTTACATCTGGGTTCTCACTTCTGTTCCATTGGTCAATGTATTTGTCATTATACCACACTTGTGGTGCTTCTGTTTTACAGCAGCTAATTAACTAAGACAGTGACCTTGTGTATAACAGAGTGAAGTAGTGTCCAGTCCTATAATATCTTCACAGTTATTGGTATGTTTGAACTTGTTATTACAGACTCCGTGTCAATCCATTCCATTGAGCATCTCATTCTTTGTCGCTGACCTTCTACAAAGTGTGATGATTCCTAAATAGCAGAGTGCAAACTGAATGCTGGCTCATGAATCCTTTTTCTCTGGGACATCCACTTACATTTCAGAATTGTATTCCCAGAGGTCAAGTAATGTGCGTCCAGTGCAACAGAAAATCTAATGAAGAATGGTTACATGTATTTAATATGGTCTCATGGGCCCTAATGAAAAATGTAATCAAATTCACAAACAACTCTTGACCTTTGTAATGAAATAAAAATCTCTCTGATGTTGAAAATGCACACCACATTCTTATTTAAATCAGAATGCAACTATTTTTGGATTAAGTGTTTCTGTATGTTGAAAGAGCTAATCTTTATTAGGGCTTAATAAAGGTCTGAGTCTCACTGAGTCAGAATGGGTTGGGATCTTAGAGGTTATATAATTCAACCTTCTGCCCCATGCTCGTGGCGACCCTAGGGGCCAGGGTAGAACTGACTCCCAAAGTATTCAAGGGTCGCCATGAGTTGGATCTGACTGGACAGTACTTGGCTTGGCTTGGCTGCCCCATGCTGGATTCCTGACCACAGGTTGTGGTCTAACCTCCAACATCTTAAGTATCTCTTAATACTTGAGGTTCAGGTGGCCACATGCAGTTTATTTGGGTTCTAAAAGTCAGAGGCGAGAGGAGGCCCTTGTAGTTTTCTTAAGCACAGAAGTTTTCCTAGAAGTGAAAGGGGTGAGACTTGGCCCTCGGAAGTCAGTGCTGCCCGTAGAGTGGTATCCAGCCCATGCACAGTGTGGTATCCAGCCCACCCACATGGTGTCCAGTCTGTCCACCATCCCTTATCCAGAGGAAGACATGTGGAAATTAGTGCTGAATGGTTTGCACATTCACTTTTCTTTTTATTGTGGTTAAAACATACATGTCGATGTGACAGTGTCTACATGTACAGTTCAGTGACATTGATACATTCTTCAAGTTGTGCAACCATTATTGCTCTCCTTTTACAAACCATTCTACCACTATTAACATAAATTCAGCACCTCCTGAGCAAAACATCCTGCTTTTTCCTCCTTTCTACCGCTGGCAACCACTAATAATCTTTGGTTTCTATGTATTTGCTTGCTTCATGCGAGACCATACAGTATACATCCTATTGCAACTGCCTTATTTCATGCAATGTGATGTTTTCAGAGTTCATCACACTGCGACATCTTATCAGGGGCTTCATTTCTCTTTAAGGCTAAGTAGTGTTCCATTGTGTGTATGCATCCCATTTTGCTTATCCATTCATCTGTTGACAAAGAGTGCACTCTTAATACTCTGCAGCATGGCCTTCAGCCTATAATTTTGAGGTCTTATCTGAAAACGCATTAACATTCTTTAAACAAGTAAGAGTTAAACACCAGAGTTACAATTAAAACTGACCAATGGGAAAGATCTTGAAGGCCCCACAAACCAGGGCTTTTCTTTTTCGTTTTTAAGGAAAAGAGGAAAGAATTCAATAATTCAGCCCATAATCCCTGAGTCACAATTCCAAAAATTCAAAGAAAACTCTGCAACCAAAAGTTGTTTCATGAATTCAGCATGTTGACATCTTGTGAGGTCTTTAACTTCCCACATCTCCCACCTATGGTGAATATTCATTCCTAGGTCCCCTAGAAAAGTATCTAAGCCTTTGATAACAGAATACTCTACAGTGTATTTCTTCTCTTAAAAGAAAAACAAAAACAACTAAATTTTGTAACACATCCAGCCGTAAAGACTTTGTGAATCTGTATTATGAACTTCTGATGTAAGCAGGGGCTGACATCTAATTAAGATAACGAAGCACCTAAACTACAGGGAATAAGGAGGATGATTTGGGATTAACACTGAAAACTTGGCCCTGATCCAAGGCTGTCATTAACAAATACCCAAACCAACCTCAACCGCTTACACACTAGGTCTTTGGCTCAAGCCCCAGTGTTAATTTTGTGCTGAATCATAAATCGGAGGTACGTATTTGTGTTGTTTTCTTTCTCTTCCCTCCCCCTCAAAAAAAAGTACACCTAGTGAATCATTTTGACCTGAACTCAATCCTGTGTATTTCCTTAAATGATTGATTGGAGCAAAATTGAACCGTCTACAAAACTCACGAGAAGTGAATCTTTGTTGCATTTAGATTCAGCCTCTAATGGAAGACAAGTAATGAGAATAAGGTTCAACGATTTCACGGGTGGAAACAGCTTAAACCACCCATCCATTTTGTAAAATGTTCCCTCTGGGAGAAAGAGAGGAAGATTTTCAAGTTTTTTAAATAGCTCAAAAATCATGCCATGTGTACGCCTCTACCAGGCAGAACTCCAAAGTCAGCTCTGTTTTGTGTATCATGTACCTGCTTTTTCTTCTGATGATCATGCTGTGGTTGCACACACAAGCTGACAGCCTGGTAGTCCAAAAGGAAACTCATTTTCTTGGTTAAAGTTGAAGACCCCAGTAATGGAGCACCAATACTCCGAGCTTTTAAAAGTTCACGGTGAGACCCAAATGCATCTTCAAATGCTAGCACTTGTACTTTGGTTAATGTGATTAAATGGTGAGAAATGATACCTTGATTATAGTTGGAAGGTTGACAATTTTCACTAAAATTCTAAATGCCAAATTCGCCTCCTTCAAATTCTTGAGAGAGTTATTTGCATCATTTTCACTTCTTCCTGTATCACAGCAGTTGCAAATGTCTTTGTTCCTGGGAGTGTTTTAAGGGTTGCTTTGTTAGTGTCATTTTTATCTTGTTACTTGAATCACGCACTTATTCAGATGGGGAGAATTCATCATCCTCTTCCGAGCGAACCCTGGCGTGGGTTTTCCAGCATGATTCAACATGAGCCACAATTCCCTGACAAGAGGGGACATCCTCAAGCCTTTCAGGTAGACAGTGATGTTATCAAAATGGTACTTCTTTAAAACTACCCAGGATCAGCCAGAGGGTAGGGTAATTTCAAGAAAACAGAGGGTTTTCTGCAAGCCACCTACTAGAGGCATCTTTTTCACCAGCTTCCACCAAGACATTACAGCCCTTTAGGAACATTTGATGGCTTCTGCAGAATGTGCTCCTTTTTGTAGGCAAATCAAGAATATCCAAAGCAGACTGAACTGTTTTGATTTCTGGATTTGCTTGTGTTTATTTTTCCTCCACTTTGTATGGAAGTCCAACTGAGTCACACTCATTTTTTTAAACAACTGAAGACTGCATTTAATTTAAACTGTTTTTTGTTGACTGAAAAAGTCCAGCGACAGGTCCTATAATTTCAGTGAAGACGTACGGCCGGTTCACTTGAACTTTGCAGGCAGCGTTGTTTTCTCCCTTCACCTCATTAAAATGTGATCTGGTTTATAAATCAGCCTCCCACTGACTGACAGATGACCTACTTACTGTATGCTGGGGACTGATAGCCCCACAAAGCGCATAAAAGGATACCGGGTCTGAAGACGCTTCTGCCTCAGCCAAAAACATACCCCAAGCCACACTACACTCTAAGAAAGAAGCACAGGGCAGTGCACTCCAGAATACAAGTGGCTTCCAATGTTCTCCCCTCTCTCCCCCATGAATGTGAACTGCTGGAGACAGACGGTTTCAAGGGTCAAGTCAACGTTCATCTCAGTGACAGCAAAGCTGGGAGCTGGATCAGAAAGCTGCACTCTGGACAGGTGGTAAGAAGACCAGAAGATGTCTCAGATGGGAAAATATCTCAGGAAAAGCCTAGTAGCAGGAAAAAGAAAGCCTTGGTAGGAGTGATGAAGAATTCAGTAGGACTGAGAAAACAGGGGTGGAAGGTGACTGGGATCAGATTAGGGGGTTTCAAAGTGGCTGTCCTGCATTGGGCAGGCTGAGAGTACCTTGGTGTGTCCACGCAAAGAAAATGGGAGGAACAGTGGATTGGCTCAGGGTGTGACACTGACCTTCTATAGACGACCAGAGGCTAAGGGGCTGACCGTGGCAGAACAGGATCAAAAAGGACAAAAAAAAAAGAAGAAGAGCAAAGAAAGCACATTTGAGAACACTTTCCAGATAACTGATGACTATATACCAAGCACTCTAAAGTTACACATCCCAGTTCCTATACCTGCTTTCAAATTACTCCCTTACAGACACAGCAGGCAGCTAGTTGCCCCCATCAGCAATGCTCATTCATTGACCTCTAAATAATTCCTTAATTACAAGCCCATGCCCCCTTCTCCTCTCCTAAAATGAGTCCAGAATCTTCCACTCCACAACACGAACAACTGTGATCACGAACCAGGAACAAAATCCTAATTATTTTAAACCTGGCACTCTGCTTTGACCACCTAGTACCTATTTTTTAAAATAACTGTATTTCTTTAAAACACCTGCCTGCTTTATATGCTGACTTCTAAAGGAAGAGATTCGTTTTTATTGGCAAGAACAGAAGCTGTGCTTTAAAATAGCAAAAGCAAAGCTATGCTCTTTACAAGAGTTATCTGTTCCATTAGATAATACACAGGAATATTCAGCAGGACCCACAAATCAAAAAAGGGTTACCCCAGTTTTCCCATATAAAAGCCGGCAGTCGGATAACCTCACCTCTTTGGAATTAGGCTGCTGGTTAGTGCTGCTGGCTGTCCTTATTAGACAAGTGCCACCAGGCCAGGCCAGGCCAGGGTGACTATTTCCATTAGAATTGGCTGTCCTTCCTCCCTCGCCTTCTCCTCCACCTCCCCCTTCGTCCCAGTCCAGTTATACAATGAGTTATAATTTGGCACTAAAATTCAATTAAGCTGAAACTGTGGTCATACGTGTTTTTTTCCCAGCAAAAGCATCATTTCTTGGACCCATTTGTCAAATGTTAGCTGATCGATTTTGCAGCCCTGGGAGGGAAAAGTTTGTTTCAATCAAGTTCACGTTTTTAGAAACAGGTGAATTTCTTTTCTTTCTTTTTTTTTTTTTTTAACTCAAATAAACAGTCGTGATAGGGTGTCACTGTCTAAGAGTGTCTGAAGTTTTCATGGTACTCGTCAAACCCAGATCTCCTACACTCTGTAGACATTAATTAATTTTCACTCCGGCCTACAAACCATTTTACCAATGGAAATTCCAGTGAGAAAGGAAGGAATGAGGGGTTCAAGACCGCGCTGCTGTGACTCAGCTGCGGAACTAGGAATTGAAACCCCCGGGTTCACAGAGAGCCAGCGAAAGTCTGTCGAAGTATTGAGCACCCCTATTGAAGACTGTGGGAGTTTTGGCCGCTTAATGGGATTGCGTTGGGTCCTTCAGAATCTCCTTTTAAAGACTCCAGGGCACCGACCAAGCTGCAATAAAGGAGCCTCTCTAATTGCTCTCTGACTTTCTATGAAACTTTCTAAGCTATACTGACATCCTCGAATACAACTATGGAATTAAAGACTGGAGAAAGGCGAGACAAAGTGGGTGTGCAGAGAGAAAGCGGTTCTCAGAGCGGGGTGTGTTTGGTGGGAGGTAACTGGGGGAGGGGAGCCTGGCGGGTGTGAAGTCTGTGCCGCGGGGCAAAGAAAAATATGAGTGTTCCCTTTTGTGTGCGGACAAACAGCTGAGCGCGGGAGGTCGGGGCCGGGGTCACGCGGCTCCGCGCTGCAGCTGCCGCCGTGGGGCGGGGGTCCTCGGCGGCCACCGCGAGTCGCGGCCGGCGGCAGCATCAACATTCTGGCGGCGCGGGCGGCTGCTGTCCTCGTACGACCCCAGCCTGGCCCCGAGCGCGCCCCGGACTGACCCTTGGATCGCTGGCCCAGGGCGACCCAGCAAGGTAAGCATCGTGGGGTGCTGTGGCTATAACCTGGCCCAGGAGCTCTGCCGACGTCTGAGAGAGGGCAGGACGCCCTCGACAGGGAGCCCCAGCCTGCAGGCCAACCCGGAGGCTGAAGCGGCCTCAGGCACCGCCTGCCAGCGTGGTCCCTGTTCCTGGCACGCCTGGCCCCGACGTCGAACTCCAAACCCGGGAGCTGGGCCCCAGGGGCGGCAAGGTGCCCCATCCCGGCCTGGCCTGGTCCAGGCGCCGCTTGGGCCTGGCTCCAGGTATCTCTCCCTGGAGCCTGGAGGCCTAGGGACAGGTGGCCTGCCCAGGCCTCTAGGACAGCAGGTCACTCTGTTCCAAGCCACTGGGCTGGCAGCCGCCTTGCCGGGGCCCCAGGCCTCCGCACTCCTTCCTGCCGCCCCTGGAGTGCACCCGGCGTCCTCCCAATGAGCATGACCCGGGAAGTCCCAGGCATTGGCCGATCTGGGCTCGGGTGGCTGGCCGGACCTCAGGTGCTGCCCGAGCGCCCCGCACACTGAGAGCAAAGGCACGGTAACGCCGAAGAAAAGGGGCACAGAGACGGCAGCGTCGCCGAGGCCCAGGCGCCGCGCCCTCCCGCGCTGCCGCGCGGGCCTTCAAAGGCCGGGATGGGGGCCCACCGAGGGCATGAAAGACCTTTATCCTCGAGTGACACGGCCAGCCTTCCTCTGGCCTCCCCCTCTCAGGGCCTTAATTGGGGCCGGCTGCTAAAGTGATTAAAGCACTGTTAAAGGCTCCTCGGCTTAGCGGGTGGGAGGAGGCCGAGACCTCTGCCCCCTCCCCGGGTCACACCAGGCCTTGTGGTCAGGGGGTCGGTGACAGTGCCAGTTCCAAGCTGGCCTGGCCAGGCGCCTGCCGATTGTGCACCCTCAGGCCAGGAGGCCGCGGGCTTCTGGGACTTTATGTAAGCCGGTGGGCTTCGGGCCCGGCCGGATTTGGGGATTCTTTTCGCACAGTTTCCAATTTCTGGCCTTTGGAGCAGTGCCCTAGGCCCTCAAGGTCCTCCCATCCGGTGCCCGGCGCTGGCGGGGCCCAGCGCGGTGGCAGGCCCAGTGTGCGGGATGTTGGAGTCCGGCTGACTCGGAGTAGGGCAGGTTGGGGTCTCCATGCCGAGGACAGTGACTCACTGACAGTCATACCCACATGGGTGCTGCGACCGGGCAAAGCCTGCCGCCCGGCAGAGCCCCCAAAGGTCTCCAGGACGGCTGGTCTCCCAGGTCGCCGGCGAAGTGGGTGGTCCTGCCGCCTGCCCTCCAAGAGGGCTCTGCACTGTGGCCTGCGCGGGAGTCTGCGCCGCGCCGCTACCCGCAGGGCCCGCTTCCAAGGTCGCCAGCGGGCTCCTAGCGCAGAGGTTTCCCTATTTGGGACCGGACTCTGGGGACCCTTCCTTAAGCCTGCCGAACCTAGTAGCGGGTGTGCGACCCTAGGGTCAGTGTGGGAAAGGCTGGACCAGCGCCCAGAGACTGAAGTCGGAGCCTGGAATCCCGGGCCCACCGGGCGCCCGGCTCCCTCTGCAGCCCTGTCCCCGTTTGCCCGGGCCGTGCGCTCTCAGGGCAGGGTCCCTGAGGCCAGTTGAGCGGCTACAAGTGCTTGGCAGAGTCCCCGAGTGCCAGTAGCTCGGCCCAGCTGGGCCCCCAAGCCTCTCAAGTCGAAAATCTGGAAGCAGTTAGGAGGGGAAGCTGAAGAAAGCCTCAGGGAAGCCGGGCGGAGGGTGAGCACAGGTCGTTCCATCGGTGGCCCCGGCGCGCTCGGCGGGCGGCGGCGGCGGCGGCTGCAGACCGCGCGGGCCGGGCGGCGGCCCCAGGACGCGCTCCTTCCTCCTGACCCCCGGGAGGGGCTCCGGCGACCTCCGCCTGCTCGGCAGAAGGCGAGTGCTGGCCGGCGGGCCGCGCGACCGGGTGCTGGCCGTCGGCGGCGCCCCGGCGGCCTCTGCGCTGCACCCCACGCCGCAACGGCGAACCTCAGGGTCAGGCAGCCACGCATTTTAAGCACCTCAAGAGCCTTAAAAATTTCTGTTAACTAAGGAGAAGTGCTCCGCGAGATTTTGCGGAGCTGTTGTTTCCTTTTTTCCAATGTTCTCTGAGGTAGTGTCAGATGGAATAGCTCCTAAGATACGAAATGAGTGACATTTTCATTTAAGCAGAGCAAAAGCAGAAGGTGTTTTCTTAATAATATTTTTGTAAAAATGTACCGAAGATCTCAAATGAGTCGTTTACAAGATTTATAATATTTTACATTTAAAATACATTTCGGACATTTTTTCAACAGCAACAGCAGAATTTTTTTTAAGCCAAAGCTGGAAACGAGGAAAAACATGGAGAGAAAAAACTTGCCTCTCCCCTGCCTTTTTTGCTTTTCCCCCCTAATATTGTTCAAGAAAAATAATATAATTTCACATTACAGTAGCACATAAATATAATTAATCTCTTCTTAGGTGGGTCTGACAGAGCTGGCTACTGTCCTATGCCGAGAAAATTCTAAGACTCCAGTCAGTTTGCTTTCCTTCCTCTGCTCAGAGATAAACAGCTCCAATTTGTGTTTTTCTGTTTGTGTGTGTGTTTGTTTGTTTTTAATCCCCTTACTGAACACAGATAAAATTAGAAAGATTTCCTATTTGAGATTAAAAGTGACACAAAAGAAGTCCTCATGTTTTTTCTGTTATTTTTTTTACCCAGGAATACCTGTTTTTGTTTTTTATAAAGCAATAACGTTTAACTAACATGTAACAGAGTGACCTTCCATTTGTTTAAATGACAACTGACCTCGCGTCATTCACCCTACTTGTCATAAAATTAAAAAAAAAAAAGAAATTAGTTTTTAAACTTATCTTCCCTTTGTTCCAATATGACTTCCCAGAGATCTGATGTCCGTGTGTGAAAAGCCTCAAGGAGGAAAATGATTTGTGTTTTCCTGGTAAATAATTTTCTCAGGTTCGAAAATAAAAATATGGCAGCTACTGCTTTTTAGAAATCACCTTTATACTGAATGTGAAAGAAGAAAATAGATTTTTATTGACACTTGGAAAAGCCAGTCTCTTGGAAACCCAGAAGGTGGGTACAGGCGAAGCTGGTCTCATTATATTAGGCAGAAGCATGACTCGTTGAGAGGGTTATTGGAACACCAGCCTCCAAGCGGTTCTTTATCTCCACACCGGTAGTCTGCAGCAGCCCCTTTCAATTATGGCTCCCATGATGATGGAATGAAAGGGTTATACAGCTGGAGGGTGGGGGCCCAGGCCCCTTGGTGGACCGCACACCAAACCTGACACAGGGGAAGCTCTACCCTGTCACCTTCTGTTTGTATTTAGGTCTTCCTTCAGGACCAAATGAATGATGCCTTCTCTGCTTTATCCATCCCCTCCATGTGCCTCTCCCCAGCACTGGTGGGGAGTCATAGGTCATTTTTCACAAACAAATTAGAAAGTGTGACCAAGAGGTGGAACCAAATGAGGGGCCTGAGGCTTTTCTGAAACTCCCTGTCACATGAAGGGTCGGTAAATGAGTCCCCTCGTTAGCCTGCAGAAGTGGGCAGTGGGACAGCCAGCCTTGGTCCCTGCTGGCCGTGGCTGATTGAGCTTATGTGTGTATTTGTGCGAGTGTTCAGAGCTTTTTGGCTTTGTTGTTGTTTGTTCTGGTTTTCAGAGGGGGGTACAGCTTGAGCCCCACTGAGGATGTGGGGTGGCCAGCCAGCACCACAAGCAGATCGGCCTGAGGGGCAGGAGGTAATGCCTGCCATGGTGGAGGGCCCGTCTGCTCACGTAGTGTGTTACTTCACAGAGTCTGGTGTTGCCTAGAACTGCCCGACCCAAAGGCCTCTTCCTGGCTCCCTAGCTTCCCTAGAAAAGGTGGACCCATACATTCACCCCAGCTTTAAATCAGCCCACTTACAGGTTGAGCATCCAGAATGCTTCAGAGGTGTTTCAGAGCCCAGGCAGTGACTGCTGGACTTACAGACCTTCAATCTAGGTACAACAAGGAATGTCGGGAAAAGGCTTAGCAATCTGCTTCCAGAAATCAGCCTGTGAAAATCCTCACATAGAGGTTTGACAATTAAGTTTGTGAACTCATCCTAGAAAAAGAGCTACACATCTCACTGCTGAATATCACTACGGTCACCTTTGAAGTACTCCCCGTAGGAGGGTATGCACTGACCCCAGTGCCTAGTCCACCCTTCAAAGAAGATTCTGGTATTCTTCCTGGAATGTCCGTTGTTCATGGTTTCATGGTGGCAAGTTTACAAACTTACTTGTCTAGTTGTCTGTGAGGGAGATTTTAGCAAGTGAACAAATAACTGTGTTGGAATACCCTCCCTGCTCACCCAATCTGGCCCCTAATGTCTTTTTTCTTTACCTGAAGATAAAGAAAATATCAAAAGGAAGACATTTGGTTGACATTCAGGACATCAAGGGTAATACAATGACAGCTCTGATGACCGTTTCAGAAAAAGATTTCCAAAATTGCTTTGAAGAGTAGACTAGGTACCAGCAAGGGTGTGAGCATCCAGGAAAGGGACTAGGTAGAGACCACCCTTCTAAGAGACCAAGGCTGCATCAGAATATGTGTGTGCTGGGGTTTGTGCCCCGCTTCGGGGTCCCGCAGTGTAATGCCAGTCTGTCTGTGGTTGGAGCATGTCCGTCTACACAAAGCCAGACAAACAGAAACTGGAACCAGCCCCACACTGCGGATTGAAAACGCCAGTCACGAAATCCTGCCCCTGACTGCCCACTGCCCCCAGGACTGGTTCAGACTCCTTCCTGGCAGACAGGAACGGTGCTAGTCTGGTTCTGGCTCTCTCAATCTGGGGTGGCCTTTCTTGACCCCTACTGTCCTGTCACCCTGACAACCCTCACACACCCCCCCCAGACACTTTCTCCAATAACCAACATTGGCCCAAGGACAGGAGAAGCCCCCAAACAAATGCTGTCTCTATCTGCCCCTCCACTGAGAATGCACAGGTCTCAGGGCTCCCAGAACAGCCGGCCTAGTGGACCAGTGCAGTGGGCTTGCTGTGGGGCCTTGGGAGCCCCCAGGCCCCGCCACCATCCACCCATGAGTGAGAAACAGGACAGACTGATGAGGAAGGGACAGCACGGCCTATCAGGACCTGGCACCAGGGTCCCGGGACATTTGTTCAGCCCCTCTGAGCTGCAGCTGAACGTGGACACCCCACATTCTCGGACCCCACACAGAGGGGTGGCATGCCAGAAGGGGCACAGCGCGGAAGTCCTCAGGCATATCCTGGCTCCTGTCCTGAGCCGGCACTGGCTTTCTTGTTCAGAGGACAAAGGCCTGGAGGACCCCACAGGCCCAAGAAAGGCTTCAAGCAATGGATTTCAAATCTTTTACCCGTGGCTGGAGTAAGAAACACGTTGTGCAGCACAGCTCAGCCCCGCGCACATGTACTGGCCGTAGATTAAATACGTAATAGATTAAATAGGTAATTAACTGTTCACTTATGTAAGTGAAAACAGAATTTTCACAAAAGGATGCTTAGCTTACTCTCTGTCATAAGCTGATATTTGTGATCCTTTTTTTGTTTTTTCCCTGAATGATGGCTGTGAACCACAGAAACAATCCCATGGTCCTAGTAGTTCACAAGGCAGTCTGAAGACCACTGCTTTCAGAGAGCCAAGGGAGAATGGGCACCTACATTCCCATCCTGGTTTTTTTCCTCTTCTCCCTGCCCCAGTGCCAGCCATGATCAGATTCTAGCCTCCACTCACTACCACTCTGACAGGGAGAAGTTATCTTCTTTCTTTGGGCCTCAGCTTCTTCACCTGTAAAATGGTCATCATGGTGCCTCTCCCAGGGTTCTGGTGAGCTGCGATGAACCCATGCATGAAATGGGCTTGACTCAAAGTCCTTGGGTCCCCGGCAGTACAAGCATCTGGCATTTTTGTCCCTGTACTGTACTCTGCATCTGTGGTCCTGGGCACTTGCTGTCCCACTACTCTCCTCCTGCCCCTTCAGCTCAGCTCCAGGCTTCCCTTTGGGATGCCTCCTTCCAGTTCCCATTGCAAATTCTGGGGCTTGCAGACCGGGAGGTCCAGCTCAGCCTCCACGGAACCAGATTAAGAAATGCTGTACTGTGAATACAACACTGAGTTCCTGAGACAGCAGGAGAAAAATGGGGTGCTGAACTAGAACCCTATTACATAGACCAAACCTTATGTTGGACAGAATGGAGGTCCCCAGAAGACATGGCCTCTAGACTCTCTGATAGCCCAAAAGTGAATCCATTCCTAAAGCCAACTCTTCAGACAGAAGTTGGACTAGACTATAAGACATAAAAGGATACTGGCAAAGAGTGTGCTCCTTGGCCTAAGTAGACATGAGGCTAACTGGACAGCTCCTGTCCAGAGCTGAGAGGAGAGGACAGAGGGGGAGAGATGCTAATTGGAAAGACATAGGAAATACAGGGTGGAAAGGAGGAGTGTACTGTCACAGTGTGGGAGAGCAGCTAGGGTTACATAGCAGTGTGTGTGTGAGTTTCTGTATAAAAAATTGACTTGGATTATAAACTTTCACTTAAAACACAATAAGATATTTTTTAAAAATAAAAAAAAGAAAGAAATGCTGCCCTGAGACACCTAGGGTACCTGAGGCTCAGAGTGTCCCCGGGTCTTAGGGACAGCACTCACGGTTGAGGGCAGCCTTGCGGAGCCCCATGCACTGAGCTGCACAACAGCGTGGGGGTACAGGGTGGTTGTCTCCCTGCCCCCCATCTGGCACATGAATTATTCGAGACCCGTACATGTGCCACCACACGACTCTCCCATACTTAGTAAGTGGCAGAGCTGGGCTCCTGCCCTCTCCCCTAGCTTTCAAAGACCTTTGTTCTTAGCCTGCTAAGAGGCCGTGGCACAGCCCAGGTTCCAGGCACAAGGTCCTCCATTTGAGTCTGGCCGAGGGAAACTTCCCGAGAGCCCCCTCCTAGAAACCTTCACAGGAGCTTGCTCTTCTCCAGGGGGAGAGCCTTGCTTCTTCAGGAATGGGCATCTCTTGTTTCCAAAAAGGCCACAGCAACAGGGTGAAGGACTCTGGCAAACTGCGTTCACCTTCTCAGCCATGGGAAAGCTGAGTTCCTTTCCTTTTATGGCGGGTTCATGGCCCGCACGAGCTCAGGACCAGTCTCAGGACCACGAGTCACCATCACAGTCCTCTCCTCCTGCTGCCCCAAATCTAACTCTGTTCCTGCATGGCCACTCCTGCATTTGACATGCCTGTGGCTGCATGCACGTGCGCGCGCACACGCGCACGCACACGCACACGCTGCGCGTCTGTAACAGTGTACCTTTCAACTTCTAGGTGTTCTGAGCCTTCGAGTTAACTCCAGCTCACAGTGACCCTATGGGACAAAGCAGAACTGCACCATAGAGTTTCCCAGGCAGCAGATCACCAGGTCTTTTCTCCCACAGAACAGCCGGTAGATTGGAACTAATGACTTTGGGTTAGTAGCCGCAAGCCTAGCTGTTGCTACACCAGGGCCCCTTCATTCCGCTAAATGAGCTGCATTTGCCCTGTAACAAGCTTCCATTTCTCTGCAGATTGCACCTGCTCTCTTTAACCATTCTGTTGTTTGTTGCTAGGTGCTGTTGAGTCACTTCTGACTCATAGCAACCCCTTGTGTAGCAACACAATGAAACACTGCCCACAATCATTTCTATGCTTGAGCCCATTGTTGCAACCACCTGTCAACCCGTCTTATTGAGGGTCTTACTCTTTTTCAATAATTCTGTACTTTACCAAGCATGCTGTCCTTCTCCAGAGACTGATCCCTCTTGACAACATATCCAAAGTGTGTGAGATGCAGTCTCACCATCCTTGCTTCTCAGAAGCACTCTGGCTGTACTTCTTCCAAGACAGATCTGTTTGTTCTTTAGGCAGTCCATGGTATGTTCAATATTCTTCCCCAACACCACAATTCAACAGCATCAATTCTTCTTCTGTCTTCCTTATTCACTGTCCAGCTTGCACATGCATATAATGCTTGGATCAGGCATACCTTAGTCTTCCAGGTAACATCTTTGCTTTTCAACACTCTAAAGAGGTCTTTCGCAAAAGATTTGCCCAGTGTAGTGTGTCTTTTGATTTCTCGGCTGTTTCTTGCATAGATGTTGATTGTAGATCCAAGTAAAATAAAATTCTTGACCACCACAATCTTTTCCCTGTTTATCACGATGTCACTTATCAGTCCAGTTGTGAGGACTTTTGTTTTCTTCATGTCAAGGTGTAATCCATGCTGAGGACTGTGGTCTTTGACCCTTACTAGTACTTCAAGTCCTCTTCACTTCCGGCAAGTAAGGTTGTGTCATCTGCGTAACGCAAGTTGTTAATGAGTCTTTCTCCGATTGTCCCACGCTTCTTCATATAATCCAGCTTCAGAGACTGGGAATTCCAGAACACTTAACTGTGCTCATTAGGAACCTACACATAGATCAAGAGGCAGTCCTGGGAACAGAACAAGGGGACCAGACATGGTTTAAAGTCAGGAAAGGTATGTGTCAGGGTTGTATCATTTCATTCAGTCTTGGAACATTCTAGCCTTCCTGTTGAAAACCCTGGTGCATAGTGGGTAAGAGCTATTGATGCTAACCAAAAGGTCAGTAGTTTGAATCCACTGGGTGCACCTTGGAAACTGTGCGGCCGTTCTACTCTGTTCTCTATCATTACTATGAGTCGGAAACAAATACAGGTTTTTTTGTTTGTTTGTGTCTTGATGCCAGCATCAAAATGAGGATCTGGTTTGCTCAGCACTCCTGGATCTACTGATACAGTTTTTTGAGACATGGAATGTTCTTTCAGCCATCAGTGAAAGGTCTTCAGCCCAGTAGTCTGAGAGGACTCTGCAGGCATCAGTGCTAGTCCAGACCCCGCTGGGCAGGTGCCCCATCTGGATGTGAGGCACGCCGGCTCAGGGTCACAGCACTGCCCCCACCTTCTGCTGACTCTGCTGAGGAGAGCTGTGGCCAGGCCCTCCAGGCGAGCTGTCCCCATCCACATGAAGACCATCAGCATGTAAACAACCACACACACTCAGGGGGTGACAGGACAGTGCTGGGGGTGCACCAGGGTTCACTTCGTCTAGGACCCAGTAGTTTGGGATCAGGTGGCCAAAGAAGGGGACTCTGAGGTGGAAGGTGCCAGTGAAGCTCAGGAGAATGTTCTAGAAAGAGGCACCTGCAAGTACAAATGCCCCAGCTGGTGAGAATCAGGAAGAAGGCTGGGGTGGTAGGGGCAGAGAAGAGGAATAGTAGGGGTTCTAGCCCCTCCAGCCATGGATATCCCACTTGATCTACCCCAGGGCCACAGTTGCCACAGGCCTCCCCAGCACCTTCCTTGCCTGCTCTAGTCTTCAGGACTGCGGCAAGTCAGTGTTGCTCAAGGAACTGGTACCATCAAGAACCTTGAACACAGGCCACGCTGCTCTGAGAGCCCTGACTGGCTGCAAACCCCAACCCTGCTCCAGGAGTACCCTGTTTCTTGAGGAATGAGGGTTCACACTTGTTCCACTTTTGCCTCTGACTTGTAGTTCCTGGTTATCTGAGTATTTCTGAGCATTTTGAAGTTGCTCGTGAATCACTCAGCTGTTTCCGCCTGACACTTCACCTCTTCCTGGGATCATGCAGGTCTGGGCAGGGAACTAGGATGTCCCCAACGGTGGCCCCAAGTGGACCTCACTGCCCACCTGGAATTGAATGGAAGCACCCACAGGGTGGGAGAGTGAGGGGCGAGGGTTTAGATTAGATAGTTGTTAGAAATTTGGTTAGGTGAAATTGGTGACAATGCACATTAGTGAGAAGATCAATATTAATGGGACTTCAACACAACTTGTGTACTCCTCCTATCTTAACCCAATATTGTAAGCACAAAGTATGTATACTTTCATTTCTTTATTTAGTAAAAAAAAATTTAAAAAAAACAAAGTGCAAAGATCACACATTCACTCCCCACAAACCACACACACATGCATATGTGCACACATGCATGCACAATGGCACACACAAGAGCACACATTTACACACACAGGCATGTACATGTGTACACACAAGCACATGTACACACACATACACAGGTACACACACTTGTTGTCTGGGTAGAAACCTGTGTCCACCCCAGGGAGTGACTACCTGACCCATACTCTTCCCTCCAAGCTGTCCCAGTGCTAGTGTGATACCCTTGCTGCTACCACCTACCCGGGGGCTGAGTAGTGACCCTTCTAAGCTCTGACTGGCTCACAAATAGTACCATGAATGGAGTTCTGGCCTCTGTGATGGGTGACCAGGTCTACAGGTCACCTCCAGCATCCTGACTACTACCTGCCCACTTACTTTGTTTGGACAGGGCTGCCACCGGGCTATCCTCCATCTTTCATTCCAGCAAAACCCTGGATCCCAAATGAAGGTCAAAACGAGAGATCAGGAACTCTGCTTGCCACCAGGCCCCAGGCATCAGGGAGATGGAGCTCTCAGGGGGACAGGTAGGTGCAGGGGGGTAGCTGGGGGTCAGTGAAGCTGTGGCATCTGCAATGACCCGCTGCCTTAACTTTCTGCCTGCATTCTGCTCTGCAGGCACCTCGTCCCCTGCTTTCTTCTCACTGTCTGTTTGCCTGGACTGCTGGACTTTCGAGTTGTTTTGTTTGTTTTATTTTCTTTCTCTTCCTGATGACTCTTGCCCAGACACTGCCCTTCACCCCACCCTCAGCTGCAATTTTATGAGGTTTTCCTCAAGTATCATCATTCGCAGTGCCCTGATAACAACGTCAGCAACCTGCCCTCCACTGATACACAGAGAGACCCCACAGCAAAGAGTGCCTTATGGGAGTGCTCATGTGAAGCTGGGACCTGTGAGTAGCAGCTGGGCTGGCTGGAACAAGAGGCTTGCAGGCTACCCTAGACCCATGGCGCCCCCAGACTCAAGTTCAGGCCACACCTAACTAGGAGTCAAAGTTGCCGACTAACGGAAGGGGGAAATGCCCAGAGAACATCTAGTCTGAGCTTTCATTTTAAGAGGAGGCCATGACAGCCCAGAAAGGGAAAGGACCCACCTGAGATCACACAGCAAACACTGACTCCGAGTTCTGGTGTATCAGCTGCAAACTGGGGGAGTCACTCTCTGTACTGCCTGGTGGGGTTGCAGTGAAATCTAGAATGGTGTCATTTACAAGCAGATTGGAGCCCAACAGCATTGCTGGGGGTTCCCTGATTCCTGAGAAGACTGAGCTTCCATTTAGGGTGATGCAAAAATTTGGAGACCGATAATGGTGATTGTTGAATTCCATGATAAGCGTGATTAACATCACTGAGCTGTATGTGTAAAAATGGCTAAAATGGCAAATATTTTGTTCTGTGTATGTGTATGCATATGTGCACACATACACACATATGTAATGTATTGTGGTAAGTGTATAAATATCACAATAAAAAAGTGAAAATCTAAAACTAAAAGTAAACAGAGCCCTTTTGATAGGTGCTGGTTTCTGTGGGTAGTGGACGCCAATAGTTCTGGGTCCTGTCTCCCAGCCAGTTCCTTCCTCCACCTTGTGGTCAGTGCAGTTTGGGTGTAGCTTAAAAAGCAGGGTTCTTGGTGGAACAGGTGAGGCAAGGCAAGAAGGGAGTACTGCTCTTTATGTTTAGCGTACCCTCCACTGCTGACATCTGGGATCTCAAAATCCAGGTTCCAGCCTACTGGAGCCCCAGAGCAGGACTCCTCCTGGCCCATAGCAGCATCAGGAGACTATTGCTGGAGAGACAGCCCTGGTATCCTTGGAGACAGCATTTCAGAGGACGACTGGTCCTTCCTTGCTCTGGCCTATGTAGGCATATAGCCAGGTGTTTGCACAAAAGCGTGTTCCCCATCACATGAAGGATCTGGAATTGGACAAACCCAGGTCATCTTAGTCACCTCCTGTTGTACAGATGAGGAAACCAAGGCCTGGGGTGGGGGTCTGGGAGATAACCAGAGTAGAGTTGGGTAACGGGTCACACCAGGCACCACCGTCTCCCATGGAAACCAGTCCTTGTTCAAAGCCTGCAGTAGCCTTTCTCTGCCGGCTGCCGAGGTACCTGTGGTCACCAATGGCAACGTCCCTTTCAGCAGCCAGGCGGGCTGCAGAGCAGCGGACACAAGGTCAAGTGCCCACTGAAGCTAGGGGTGGAATGTGGTAACTGAGGGGTCATGTGGGTGCCAGGCTTTCAGGGAACATTTCTGTCACCAGGTTGTCTTTGAGTATGTCCTAGACTTAAAAATAGTCCCTCGAGCATTTTTCTACTGGTAAGCAAGCAGCTATGGTGCAGAAATAATTGGCTTGCTCTCATCTTCTTCCAGCTGCAATTCAAGGCAGCAGAATGGCCATGGATGGGGCCCTAGAGACACAAATAGGGTGCCAGCTGTACCCTGCGTGACCCCTAAAACAAGGTGGAGCGCCTCCGCCTCGTTTACCCACCTCTAAAGTGAGGACTTGGGCTACAGTTGTTCAGAGTTCTTCGTTCTGACACTTCAGCACCATTGGAAATATGGCTGGCCCCCTAAACAAGTGCCAAGGTCCCCAGTACTGTGGACCTCTTTCCCAGAGGTGCTGGGTTTTTTCTTCAACAGTATTTCTAGAGACAGTATTTTCTCTCTTGGAGCTGAGTTTTGTAAATAGCATGTATTATGTTTTCTTTTCAACACAGAAGAGCATGATGAAGGCATAAAAGGTTCGTTATTTGTATCCAGGTAACCCCGTTGATATTTTCTAAAATGAAGTAGTGCGTGTGATAAGAAATGCAAAGGACACAGAAAGGAATAAAATGAAAAGAAAAATTGTTCCCTCATCCTCTTTCCCAGGGCTGCTCAAGTTATCATCACAGGGTAGCAGAAAGGTCAGCTTCAAAGCCAAGCCCAACAATGAGCCACCTCGTGAGGGTAATAGCCTAAATCCCCACTTTTTATGCCTCTCTTCAATCTGACACCAGCTGCAACATACAGGGGTGCTGAGGGCACCCAGAGCTAAGTCAGAGCTCATAAGTTCAAAGGACACAGTCCCTCAGCCTGCCAAATAGGCAGATGCCAGTCCAGAAAGCTCAGGACACTCCTGGGTGCTTTCAGTTTTGACCTACTGCCTCCTCCTCCTCATTCAGATTCAGTAAGTCACTGGAACAACACAGAACTCACAGATAGTGCTATACTTACTTCATTACAGCAAAAGGATGAACAGTGAGTTCTGGGAGAGTCCCCAAGGTGGAGCTCCCACACCCAAAGGGTGTGCTACCCTCCCACATGCACCAAAGTCTGTCACTGTCACGACTGAATTATGCTCCCCCAAAAGTCTGTGTAGCGATTTAGCTGGGCCGTGATTTCTGGTACTGTGTTCTGTTCCTCTGTTTTGTAAATCCTACCTCTATGATGTCAATGAGAGAGCATGAGTGGCAGTTGTGTCAGTGAGGCATGACTCAGTGTGTAAGATTGTTTTGTGCCTTGAGGCAGTCTCTTGAGCCACAAAGGAAAGAAGCTAGCAGAGAGATTTGGGGACCTCTGACCACCCAGAAGCTGTGCTGGAAGCTGAGGGTGTCCTTGGGAAAGGACAGGGATCCCTGTGCCTCAGAAGCTGTCAGTCAAGGGGAAGATTGATTTCAAGGACCTTCCTCCAGAGCGAGCAAAAGAAACTTCCCCTGGAGCTGACACCCTATTGGACTTTTAGCCAACCGGAGTGTGACAAAATAGTTCCCCTTTTTAAATCCATCCACTTGTGGTATCTCTGTTCGAGCAGCACAAACAGAATATGACAATCACCAATCAGGAAGGTCCTGGAGTCTCCTGTCCAGAGCCTTGACTGGGGCCTTACTGCAGAGTCATGGTTGACTGAATCATACTCCTCTCCCTGAGGTCAATAGCTACTAGGCTACTGGATGATACTTACGGTCTAGTCAGCCCCCAAATCCTTAGGTGCTGTTTTGATAACAAAGGTACCTCAGTTACTCAGCAGATTCCAGAGGTTTAGAATTACCTCTCAAGAAACAAGAGTAAAGACCACTCAGTCTGGGTAGAGTTAAATTGTTCACCCAACACACCTGCATCCCTTGGGCGGGTTCATAACCTACCTGCACCTTAGTTTCTTCATTTGCTAATATTTCAGGGCACTACATAAGGATTCAGTGACTTCATAAGAGTAAAGGGCTTTAGGAAATCTTGATACACAGTAACAAGGCCTTACCGTGTTCAGTACCAGTGTAAACAGTTACTGCTATTCTTCTAGAAACACTATTATGTTGTCAGGTGCCACCCAGTAAGCTCCCTGTGTAGAACAGAACAAAACCCTGTGTGGTCCTGTGTCATCCTCCCAACTGTTATTCTTGACCCCCTTGTGCAGCCACCGTACCGGTCCATCTTGTTGAAGGTCTTCCTCTTTGCCAGGCATGATGTCCTTCTCTAGGGACTGATCCCTCTTGATAACATGTCCAAAGGACGTGAGATCAAGTCTTGCCATCCTTGCTTCTAAGGAGCATTCTGGTTGTACTTGTTCCAAGATAGATCTTTCTTTTGGTAGTCCGTGGTATATTTGATACTCTTCAAAGGAGTCAATTCTTCTTCAGTCTCTATATGACATGATTGAAAACACCGCAGCTTGGGTCACGTGCAAGCTGTGACATTTTGGCTCCTTAAAACTTTAAAGAGGTCTTCTGTAGCACATTTGCCCAACACAATGCATCATTTGGTTCCTAGACTGCTGCTTCCATGGATGTTGGTTGTAGAGTCTTGTAAAGCGAAATCCTTGACAACTTCAATCTTTTCTCCATGCATCATGATCCATTTATCTAGAAACAAACATCACCATATATTTCTTTCATCTTATCTCTGGAAAGCATCCTGTTTTCCTTGTTCAACAGACATCTTGCTTTCATCCCCTTGGTTCTTTTAGAGGCCCCTCACTATGCGCATGGATGGCACGAGCTGCTGGGTGTCTGGGGCAACCTCTGGACCCTCACTTTCCTACTCTCTGCTATTACAAACTGTGATGCCGAGACGCTAGGACACCAGAAAGGTAGATTCCTTGGAACACAGATTCTAGCCCAAACTGTGCATGTATTGACTCACAGGAGAGTCCATTTCCCTGCCCAATAGTTGGGTAATATAAGTTGCTTCATTTCACAGTTTTCATTGCCTCTGACCTCTAGAATCGAAGTGCCAGGGTGTATCCCTAGGACCTGATTATGCCAGGGAGACCCTGGGAGACAGTGTGGGAACTGCAAGGGGCAGCAGAGATGTGGAGTGGAGAGGTGGACTCTGGGTTGATGGTGAGACCCTTGGTAAGGGCGGTAGGCGGCCACCCACCTCGGGGCTCCCTGGAAGGGAATTCGGGAAATGCTTTCTGATGCCTGCTCCTGGCACCCAGCTCATCTGGCTGCCCTACATCCATCTTTCAGCATACTTTATAGACTGATGTCCTGCTTTGGGACCAGCAAAGGTGGCAGGGTCATGGGCAACTGGCTTTGTCTAGGGCTTCCCTGAACTGATCCTCTGTGTTTGGGGACAGCCTAGATGTCACCACGGAGCCCTGGGAGAAGACAGAGGATTGGACATGTCCATGTAATCTGCCCATTGAGTAGCTGACTCGGGAGACAGTTGAATGCCATTCAGAACCAAGGCCGGCAGGTCCGCACCCCAGGGACCACTCCACAGTGATGCAGCTCTGCCTTCACACATTCACTGGCTTAGACGAAGTTCTGAAGATAAGCTTCAAAATCAGTCTCAGTGGTGAAAAAGATCACAGCATCCTCACGTGGTAGGCGGGGTGCATTCCCCTTGAATTCTGCCCATTGGCTGAACTACCCCCACCGCATGTCTGTCCATCACCACCACGGGGCCTGCCAGCGACTCCTAAGTTTGTCTTGTGTGCAGCTTTGTGCATGCTGTTCCTGACACCTGCCCTGCCCACACCCGTCCTTCAGCAGAGGCTTGCCGGCCTGGGCTGGCCTGGCCCCTCCCTCACAGGGTCCCCTGGCTCATGTGACACCATTTTCCGTTTCCTTGCTCACCCCACCCCATCCCAGTATCCAGATTATGAGCTCCGAGAGGTCAAAGATCATGGCCTTTCCTCATTGAGGACTCCTTCTGTCTAAGCAGTTCTTGGTACCTGGAGACAGTCGTGAAGTCAGGGATGCAGGAAGAAGCACAGCAATCACTGCAGGTTGGATGCCATCAAGTCCCTTCCAGCTACAGTGACCTCATGTGGGACAGAGACCTGCCCCAGAGGGTTTCCTAGGCTGCACTCTGGGAGCAGAGAGCCAGATGGAGGTTGTCCAGAGACCAGATTTTGGATCTGGGTTTGGCCGCAAACACTGGGATCTTGAGGATAGATATTCTTTCCCCTCCCTGTGCCTCAGTTTCCCCATCTAGAAAGGAGGATACTGCTGTGATAGGCTTTGAAGGCCCTTGCTGATTCTGTCATTTGTAGGTTTTAATATTGCAGAGCAGGATGGTGGGGGGACCCATGGGGCATCACAACCCCATCTGTGTGTACACATGACAGAGACGGGGCAGCCTCTGTGTGGGATTCCATGTGCAGACTGCCCTCTGAACCGCTCCCCACGGCACCCTACCACCAGGACAGTTCCCAAGCTCCACAGACAACAGGAGGGCAACAGAGGACACACTCGCCCTGACCATCCAGCCCTGTCAAAGAGTAAAAATTCCATTTGTAAACAAGATCAAATTATTTGATTGTGAAACCGAGGTCCATGGAATTTAAAATAATCTAATATGAAACAATGTCATTTGAAATGCTGGCCAGCCAAGGACCTGGGGCCGTGGTAGGGGTGGGTGGACAGGGGATGCTGTATCCTCCCAGGCCCAGACACGTGGAAACCCAGCCTCAGGGAATACAAACACATCGTTTGTTCAGCAGCGTGGTTCCGAGGCAATGGCTAGCCAGGGCTCCTGCCCTCCTGGGTGGACAGTCCAGATGGGCAGAGAAGACAGCGAAGGACCATGCCAGGAGGTAGGAGTAGAGCTGGGGGCGCAGACTGAAAACCAAAGGGGAGCCCAGGTAGAGCCAAGGGGAGTGTGCCAGGGGCCAATGCGGTGTCAGGCTCCTGGGGACCTGGGTCATTTCAGCAAGAAGCCAGGGGTCTGGTACCGTAAAGAAAGAAGATAGTGAGACGTTCAGAGGAGGAGTCAGCAAAGGAGAGATGTCAAAACCAGGGCCAATTGTTTCCAGTCCCAACTGCCTGTGGGACCTTGGCAAGCAAGTCATTCATCAGTTTGCTCATCTGCAGAACGGGTATAATAACAATCTCTACACCCAGCACTGGTTAGAAACAGTTCATGTGAAGTCTTCCTGGAAGCTGATGCCCCTGACGGTGAGCAGAGACACTGCAGATGGAGGATACATGGTGCTCAGTGACACTGCAGATGCCTCTGGGGACAAGGCCGTGGGCAGATGCCCCTACCCGGCCCTGCAGGTGCCCAGTGCCCCTTCAGCACTTTAGAGGATGTGTGCTCAGCTGGCCCACCATCCCAGCTCTGTCTTCTCCGATAGGGGATGGAGAAGTTTCCTCCAGCCAGACAGGTCTGAGAGAGCCCTTGGGCTGCTGCTTTCAAGGGGACGGGAGGCCAGTGCCCTCTGCTCCCATGAGTGCCTCAACGTAAACACGCCTGGGAATATCTTGGCCCTTTAGGAGCAACGAAAACAAAGGCAGGGCGATCAGACAAAGACCATGCGGATGCTAACTTTCATGTCACTTCCAGAAACCACATATTCATCAAGCCACCTGCAGGCTCGCCAGCTCAGTGGGGAGGCGCAGGCACGCTGCATTTAGAAAACTCATGCTGGCCTTACAGGTGCAGGGAGTGGCCCGTTGCATTTTTCGTCCCTGCCTTGAACTCAACACCTGCCTCCTGCTCTCCTCGGGGACTGCCCTGGAAGTACAGAGGCGTAAGTGCCAGTACGAGGTTCTAACGTACCTACAGGCACCTTGGAAGAAAAACCTGTTATCAATTTCATAAAGATCACAGTCTTGAAAGCCTGTGGAGCAGTTTTATTCTGCCCACACAGGGTTGCCACGAGTTGGAATCAACTCAGTAGCAACTGGTTTGCTTTTATTTGGGGTCTGGAGGTTTGGGTAGCACTGGTGCCTTGTGGCTTGAAACCACTTGGGAGGCAACAGGGTGAGCAAGAGTCTTATAGCTGCAGCTGCAACCTTGGGCACATCCCCTGGCCTCCCCACACAAAGTGGGGTTTCCTCACTAAAGACTGGCAGCCCTGGGACTCAAACCAGGGTCCTTGGGTCCCAAGCTGTCTTCCTAATAGCCCTGAACTCCACCACTGAGGGCAGACAGGACTTGACTGCAACCCAGGCAGGGCTCAGGAAGGAGTGTCTGTCAAGCCGAGCTCCACAGCCCCCTGCAGGTGGGCAAACTACCTGTGTGCCTGGGGAAGGCCCGGGCCTCTCCTCCGCTTGCAGCCAGTAGCCGTAGCTGGTGGTGGTGTTGAGAATCATTATTTTTATTCTTCGCATAGCTCTGCCAGGTTACATGGTTAAGGCCAGCACTTGGGAGTGATTTCCTCTTCGGTTTCGCAATTGAAACATGGACTAGCACATGTTGCATTTTGAAAGGCTCTCCTGGTAAAACTCTAAGCTGGATTATAAACACATACAAGTGTCCGTGTTCCTGGGTGCATCATTCCCAGAGGCTGGTTTGTAATCCCAGATCCCAAGAGGCTGTGGCATCCTGTTAAAATGGGGACGAGGCCCTGGTCCTGTGAGCTGCCCTTGGAAAGCAGCATCACAGCACCAGCCCTTGCATTCATCTGTCTGTCCCTTCTTCCCTCATTGCGTCAATGACAGAATTTCTTCATGCTCTACTTCGGGACTCTGATTTGGAGGAATCACTAGGTGTCCCAGAGCTCCCAGGACACTGAGGAGTCCCCTTTGAATGTATACGCTTTGTGAGATCCAAGGGACAATGTGAGATGCAACTACTCCCTATGCAAGCACCCACAGACCTGCTGGAACCCCTGCCACGTGCTGGGCGTACATCGCCTCGTTCCGGCACCACTAGATACTGGATATTTCCAGTGCCACAACTGAGACCTTAAAGGACTTGTCCAAGGACAGCCATCTACTTAGAGACGGAGCAGCACTTCGTTCCAGACCCCATACTCCCCGCTCCCCTGGATGCTGATGTGTGACACCCACATGTACCCCCACCCCCCAAACAACCCTGGTGGCTAGGTCTCCTGTTGCGCATATTCCTCCCGGTCTCCCAGTGACAGCTGACTGCACAGGGGCAGGTACCACCAGGACAGCCCATTCATGGTTGGGACTGGTAGGTGCTATGCAATCAGTGCTAACACAAGGCTACTCCAGGCATCACAGAACCAAACATGGCTTGGTCCTGTGTCTTCTCTGTGAAACTGAGATGTTTGCACCGTTGTGGCTGGTGTGTCAGTCATGGAGTGGTTTCCCTTGTTTTCTCTGACCTTCTGCCAAATAGGCCTTTTCCAGCAACTGGTCATTCCTGGTGACGTGTCCGTAGTAAGCAAGGCAAAGAAGCACCAGCATCTCACCTCTAAGGAGCGTTCTAGCCATATTTCTTCTAAGACTGATTTTTTTGTTCTTCTGGTGGTCCAAAGTACATTCAGTATTCTACACCATCCCCAACGTGTCTGTCAGTTTGTCATACAGTGGGGGCTTGAGTGAAGTGCTGAAAGCTATGCCACCCATATTCAATTCACATTCCAGCAGGAACACCCCTGGCAGACAGGTTTCAGCTGAGCTTCTAGACTAAGACAAACAAGGGAGAAGGACCCAGCAGTCTACTTCGGAAAAGAATTAACCAGCAAAAACTGTGTAAATAGCAGCAGAACATTGTCTGATATAGAGTTGGAAGATGAGCTCCCCAGGTTGGAAGGCACTCAGAAGAGCTGCCTCCTCAAAGAGGAGTCGACCTTAATGACACGGACGGAGTCAAGCTTTGGGGACCTTCATTTGCCGATGTGGCACGACTCCAAGTGAGAAAGAACAGCTGCAGACATCTGTGAATAATCAGGTGCTTGCTGAAAGTGACGAGGATTTGAAACACTTACCGATGAATATCAAAGATCACAGTTTTCAGTAAGCATTACCCCTCAACATCAAAACAAAAATTCCCACAACTGGACCAGTATGCAACATTGTGATAAACAGAGAAAAGACTGAAGTTGTCAAAGATTTCATTTGGTTCTACAATCAATATCCATGGAAACAGCAGTCAAAAAATTAAAAGAAGCCTTGCATTGGGAAAATCTGCTGTAAAAGGCCTCTTTAACGTGTTGAAAAGCAAGATGTCACTTTGAAGACTAAGGTGCACCTGACCCAAGCCATGGTGTTTTCAGTCACATCACATGTATGTAAAAGCTGGACAATGAGTGAGGAGGATGACGATCTGTCCTGGAAGAAGTAGAGTCAGAGTGCTCCTTGGAAACAAAGATGGACAGCTTGTCAGGAAGGATCCATCCCTGGAGGACATCATGCTTCGTACAGTGGGGCATCAGTGAAGAAGAAGATGACCCTAAGTGAGAGGATTGACAACACAGCTACAACCACAGCCTGAAGCATAAAAATGATTGTGGGCATGGCACAGGATCCAGCAGTGTTTTGTTCTGTTGTGCACAGGGTCGGCGGGGTGGGAACCCATTTGGTGGCACCTAACAACAGCAGCATGCCAGCACCAGTGTGAAGGTATCAATTCTTTAGTCTTCCTTCTTTGGGGCCCATCTTTCAGATTCATATGAGGCCACTGAAAATGCCACAGCGTGAGTCAGGCACACCCTAGTCCTCAAAGGGTCATCTCTAGGCTGGACAACTGGCTCTGTCTTTGAGCATCTGCACTAAGACATGAAAAAGACGGGACAGTTGGCAGTCAGCAGGCCCCAGGGGCCCCGCGCACACCGGAGCTGCAAGGGCATGTTGGGGAGAACATGGGAAGGACACAGGTGAAGAGGAGAGAGGAGAAAAGCACAGACGGTGCGAGGGTGGCCAGCGAGAGAAGCCCGTGCAACGGCAGGCCTCTGCAGCTCCACTCAGCACTTCATCCTGCAAGTGCCGGCCACAGGCGCCCTGTCTGGGCCTATCTGCCCTGCCCCCCACTCCATCACACATGCATTTATGGCCTTCACAGCACTTATCCGTCGGTGGCTGCCCAGTTCCTGAAGTCACAGGTACCTGCTCTTGTTAATGTCTGTACCCCACACGTCTTGTGGCCAGTTGGGCTGGCTCCCGGCCTCACCGCCAGTGCCTAGCCCAGTCCAGGGCAGAAGGGATGGAGTCATGGTTTTGTGGCGTTTACACATGCCTGAGGGACTAAGGGAGCTGCCAGCTGCCCAGACCCAAGGTTGCATTGGCTCCCAGCCTGAGCTTGTACCTACTAAGCAGATGTTAGGCAGAGTGGGACAGCCAGCTCCATCAGAGTCACCTTGGGCCACAAGGGGCGAGGAGGTGTCAATGCTACTCTCGATGAATTTATGATACAATAAATTCCTGAGCGACTATTGATTTTTCTTCAAAGTCCAAGCCTGTCTGTCTGGGCTTCCTCTCAGCCCCGGCCCTAGAGGCACCGTGAGCCCTGAGAAGCTCAAACCATCGAGGTCCAAGGCTCCTCCCCCACAGGTTCCAGAGCCCAGGCTCTCCCCACAGATACTCCGGCAGCGGGAACACGGCAGCCCCATGGGGTGGCAGCATGAGGACACTGGGTACATGCACATACAGAGCCTTGAGGAGGCACTTGGCAGGGAAACGTCCACAGCTCATGAGGAAAGGATCATAGCTGCGTTTGGGGAGCATTCTGTGAACTCCTTCTCTGTTCTGAGAGGCTCTGTGATGAGCAAACAGGACCTCCCTCAATGCGTGCACCTTCAGGGTGCAGAGTGTGCCTGACACCCAAGGATGACCCCAGTGGGGTATGATAAGGGCAAAAAAAGCATGTCCAGGGCACCTGGGGGAAGGCTCAGCTCTAGAGGACTCAGCGAAGGCACCCAGACAGGGATGCCTCTTGGGATTTTCATCCGACGTCTGTTAGTTTGCAGCCCATGCGCCCTAATGGAATTACTCAGCTCTCGGCAATAACGAGTTTGTCTAGGTCGTGGAGGGAAATGCTTTTAAAGTTATTCTTTATTCTTTTTTTTATTATAGCAGTGGCTTACAATGCTTGAAATGACATCTTCCTTAATTCAATTACCAACTGAGTGAGCTAAATGCATTTGCTGGAGATAATTAAGAATCTTTATAAATACAAAACAATTATCCCATCAAAATACATGGCTCGACGTTTTTACACGAGTTAGCTTTTCCATCAGACTCCCCTTATTTTTTTTTTTAAAAGCAACCCAAAAGCACTCAGCTCTGGCCTGCACTGACCTCACAGTGGAGTGGCGAGGTCCTGGCACTAGGTACCCTCACTTTGCTCCTCTGGGGAGAGATGTCACCATGAAAATGACTGTCCACGTCTGTCGCTCCTCTGCTGACTGCCAGCTGCACTTCTCACTCACCCCTCGCAGCCTAGCCTTGGTTCTGAGCAGAAATCAGTCCACACTGGGACACAGAGAAGACTGGGGAGACCTGGTGACTAAGCTCAATACGGTCGCTGGATCCCAGATGGAAAGCTAGTGACATTAGTCTGTGACGTGGGACCCAAAGTCTGGGGCTTGGCTGCTAACAATAGGCCACGTCAATTCTTGGTTTTAGACAACACACATGATAATGTATGATGTTCTGGGCTCAATCAGAGCACCAACCGTGAAGACGGGTGCAGGCCAGGGCGGCATTCTATTGTGTTACACATACAAGCTCTGCAAGTCCAAACGGACTCAGTGACAGCTAATGACAAGACACAGGACAGGAGGGCAGCCCTAATTCAGCAGCAGAATTCTCACCTTCCATGTGGAGATCCAGGTCCCATTCCTGGCCACCACACCTCGGGCACAGTCGCTGCTTCTCTCTCAGTGGAGGCACAGGGACTGCTGTGACACCGACGTGATTTCAGCAGGGTTTCCAGACTAAGATGAACTGGGAAGAAAGGCCTAGTGGTCCGCTTCCAAAAACCAGCAGTGAAGACCCTATGGATGATGACAGGCCAACTGACAGCTGATCCTGGGGGCGGTGCAGAGTTTCTTTCTGTTGTAAACAGGGTCGTTGGGAGTAGGCAGTCCGTGGGACAGCAACTGGGTCACAGAGTCTGTGATGTTAACAAGGGGGGAGGCCGTGAGGAGTGAAGAGGAGCTCTTTGTTCTGAATTTGCAACTGTCCTATGAATCTGAAGCTATTCCTAGATAAAAAAAAAAATTGTTTAAAAAAAAAAGTGACTGGCCATAGTAAGAGGGGGCAGTGGCTTGAGGAGCAGGGGGATCATGAGCTGCTGTTAAGGGCAACGGGAAAATTTGGAAATGGATCACGATGAAAGTCATTAACATCACTGCAAATTGTGTACGTAAAAGCTGTTGTGAGGCAAACAGCTTGTTAGGGGTATAAAACCTAGCTGCAGTGGAGTCCATTCTGACGCACAGTGACGGCGGAGAACAGAGCAGTAGAACTGCCCCATCTCGTTCCCCAGGAGCAGCTAGTGGATTCGAATTACTGGTCTTTTGGTTTGCAGCTGAGCTCTTGACCACTGTGCCACCAGGGCTGCGTGTTCTACGCACCCACACACACCCATACCCACATGCACACACAGACACACACGCGTGTGCTGCAATTAAAAAATAATCAAAGCAAACACACAAAAACAGCGGGAGAGACTGGGGAAGGGGCACGGAAGAACTTTCTGTGCTATCTTTGCAACTTTTAAAATCTGAGCCGTTACAAAATAGCTTACTTTTTATTTAAAAACAAGTTAAAAGTGGTAGACACATGTGTGTGTGTGTGTGTGTGTGTGTGTGTATGTGTGAGAGAGAGAGAGAGAGAGAGAGAGATGGGGGGAGCAGAGAGCCAGAATATTGCTGATCTCTATTCTAAGTCTTAAACACAATTTTACTTTCAAACATATGCACAAGACTTGATGTAAAAATACTAAAATTGATCATAAATCTTTTACACGCATTAAAACGCTGTGACTAGGTGGCTGAAGGAGGAGCAGAATCTCGCTTTGTTCTGGGAGGTCCTTGTCTTTAGAAAGGCCACCCCGGCCCCATCCTGTCCTCCTCCAGCCTCAGCCCCACCACCCCGTTCCTCCTCAGTCATCTGCAGTGCTGGCTGGACATCACCCACGCGCGTTTCCAGTGGTAACACTAATTCCAGTTGAACCAGACAGACGTTCTGCCTGTACAGGCGTGCTTGTCCTTAGAGAAACCTGGAGGTGGGTAGCAGCATCTCCTCACTGCCCACAGGGAAGTGAGGCGGAGAGAGCCTGCAAGTCACCCAAGGTCACCAGCTGAGTACAGCAAGCCTGACTGCGGCAGCGCTGGCCTTGGGCAGAACTATGCTCTGTGTACACCTGCCCTGCACCCTCCCGCCCAGCGACCCTACCCCCAGCATCCTGAGGACGTTTCTAGACTGAGTCTCTGAACTCCTGCCCGAGGCGGGCTCACAACAGGGCAGAAACAGCACTGACCCACAGGGTGCTGTGTATAAGACACAGATGGTGCCTTAAGTAGCATGTCGGGGCCAGGTCAGGGGGCTACCCTCCAGGTGCCTTATTTGATAGACTCCTGGATGGTGCAAATGGTTAAGCACTTGATTGCGAGCCAAAAGAGGTGCCTTGGAAGAAAGACGTGGCAATTTGCTTCCGAAAGGTCCCAGCTGGCAAACACTACCAGGCAATTCTGCTCTGTGACACTAGGGCTGCTGTGAGTTGCAGTGAACTCAACAGTGACTAAGAACACTACCATCACTTCATATGACAGTGCCTTTCCTGCAGCAGGGCTTCAGGTGATCCAGCTACTGTCCCATGGGCTACCTACTCACAATGACCCTGTTTGCAACAGAAGAAAACTCTGTACCATTCCCAGGATCAGTTTCAAATTGGTCTGTCGTGATCCATAGGGTCTTCACTGCTGGTTTTTGGAGTTCTACCACTGCCCTGCAGTCACACAGTATCCTTCACAGGCCTTAGAGGGACCTATCGTTGACTTCCTGACAGCATGGGCTGGGGAACAGACCAGTTCTGTTAGAAACCCAGCTCAGTGTGTTAGTTATCTGGTACTACTGTAACAGAACACCACAAGTGGATAGCTTTAAAAGGAAAAATGTTTATTCTTACAGAGATCAGTAGGCTACAAGTCCAAATTTAGGGTGTCCTTTCCAGGGGAAGGCTTTCCCTCTTTGTTGGCCCTGGAGGAAGGTCCTTGTGTCGTATCAGTCTTTGGTCAGGGAGCATCATAGCACAGGAACCTCAGGTCTGAAGGACACAGTCCACTCCCTGGGCTGCTTTCTTGATGGTGTGAGGTTCCCAACTCTCTCCTTGCTTCCCTTTTCCTTTATCTCTCATAGGATGAAAGGATAAAAGGTGGTACAAGCCACACTCTGAGGGAACTCCATTACAATGGAGAAGGGAAGGGACCTTAGACAGTCCCACCCTAATCTTCTTTAACATACAGCATAGGAAAATCACAAAATAGAGGACAATCATAAAATACTGGGAATCATGGCCCAGCCAAATGGCTACACACATTTTTGAGGGAAACAGTTCAATCCACGACACACAGTGACTTTCACACCTCTCCCTCTATAGTGAAATTACTACTACAAATGTTTTCCCAAATGGGTAACACCTGCCCCAAAGCAAAGATGAAAAGGGACAGGAAAACTGGACAAACGGACACAGAGAACCTGGGACGGAAAGGGAAAGAGGGAGAAGGCTGACGTATTAAGGGATGGCAACCAATGTCACAAAATAATCTGTGTATAGATTTTTGACAGAGAAGCTAATTTGTGTGATAAATTTTCACCTAAAACAGAATAAAGTTTTTTTTAGTTGTTTTCCATAAAAAGTTGAATACATCAACATTTTTTCCTGTGTTAGCACAGTTTACTAGCTGTCCACAGGCCCCTCGAAGTATCCTGGGCCCTAAAACACTGCTCTGTGTCCCTAATGGAAAAGCCGTTCTTGGAGTCCACACTCACCAACTAAGCGACCCGAGGCAAGTTGCTTAACCACTTCATCTTCCATCCTTCATCGGAAAAACAGGGGCAAAGATGTCCCCTCTACAAGGCTTTCAAGAGGATTGCTTAAGCTAATGGGTGTAAGAGCACTCGTTTCAGCCCAGCCACCCGGAGAAGATCAATAAACCCAGCCACTCTTGTGAACCCTTCCTACCATCAGAACAGGCAGCTCTGGGGAGACTCAACTTGAGTCTGCAAATAAAACTTCTTAATTTCCTTCTTGTAAGCTTTCATCTGTTCTGCTTTCTACTTACCTGAAACTCAAAGTACTTCAAGAGAGTCTGGGGCCCTTCAACACCGAAGAACTCTGCCCTTCTATCCATGACTGCCTAAGGACCACTCAGTGGATTTCCCATTGAACTGTGCCTCGGTGGGCCTTTCTGGATCATCTAATCCCGCCTCCGGGCCACTGGCTCAAGTTCCTTCCTTGCATCAATGGCAGGAAGGATGTTTATGAAGGAAAGAGGATTGGACTGAAGTCCAGGCTGAAGGCAGAATGTCTGTTTGCTTTCTTTCTCACCACTGGGCTGCTGGCAGACCAGGCCTGGGGGAGCAAACTCAACAGGCCTGCAGCTGCCAGAGATTCCGGGCGTGGGGGGCTGGAAAACGGACAAAGACTCTGGCGTCTCCTTGTTAGGACTCAGCTTCTACCTTGGGCCCTCTCTGAGTCTTATTTTGCTAATGAGCTCAGACAGGCTTGTAATTTTTAGGTAACTTCAGTTGCTAAGATGGGAGCAGAGACTCCTCATGCCTGGGTTTTCCCACACATCCTGCCCGTTTGCTCAGCTGGGGGCGTATGGAATTAGGCAAGAGCAGGTAGAGGGGACCCAGGTCAAGTCCAAGCTGTTGCAAGAAACTGACTCACACTTACCCACAGGATGATTGGCTATCTCATTCCTCTAGTGGGCTAGTGATTGATGCATCCTTCCAGCAAACACTTACTGAGCAGCTAACATGGCACTCATATTGCTAGGCTTTTCCACAGCCAAGGTCCTCTGTGCCCTCCCATACACCCCAACCCCAGAAGCTGACAAACTGCATTGTCCCTCAAACCCAGGTGGAGGTTGCCTCCACTGGGAAGGCGGCCCCAGGGCCCCCTGCCAGACCACACACCCTCCTCTCCCAAGGAAGGTACATGACGCAGCAAAAAGTCCGTGGGCTGTGGAGTCCAGCCTGGCTGGAAAGCAGGGCTCCGGCACATTCCAGACTCGTGGCCTTGGGCAAGTTCCTGAAACCTGTTTCCTCATTGACCATTGATTTTAGGTACCATCCAGTGGGCCGTGATTCACAGCAACCCTCTCCCTCTGCGAAGTACACTACCCCATGTACAACGGAAGGAAGAATTGCCCGGTTCCACGCCGTTTTCACCAGCATCGCAGTCACTGTGTGTTGTAAGTGTATTCCAACTTAGAGGACTCGTCTTCCGACAGGGTTTTCACTAGCTAATTTTCAGAAGTAGACCAGCAGGCCTTTCTTCCTGGTCTCTCATTGTCCAGAAGTTCCTCTGGAGTCTTTCCACTGTGAGTGACCCCACCCATGTTTCAAATACCAGTGGTGTAGCTTTCAGTAGCATGCCACAGTCCAATACGCATCTAACCCATGTTCCAGAAAACAGTAGAAAGAACTAGGCTGAGGCAGGGATATTTGAAGGTGTAAAGTCTAAGCATTTCCCAGAACTGGTAATTATGGTGTATCCTTAGATTCCAGAAGCCTGGAGAATCTGTACCAGAAGCCTAGGGAGTCTGTAGCAGAAGCATACAGAGTCTATAGTAGGATAAACAAAAATGAATCCAGACAAGGACAGACCATGGTGGAGCTGTAAACCAAGAATATCAAACTCATTGCTGTAAAGTCAGTTTTGACTCCTAGCAACCCCACAGGGCAGAGTAGAACTGCCCCATAGGGTTTCCAAGCCTCAACTGGTGGATTCAACCCCTTTGCCTTTTGGTTAGCCACCATGACACTTAACCACTGTGCCACCAGGGTTCCCAGTGAAGCTGCAGGATAACAAAAACAAAGGATAAGCAGCTATTTATTCATTCATTGATTTATAAAAGAAATATTACTGTGCATCCTCCCAGGTGCCAGGCATTCTGTATCCACACTTGGGATACATCAATGAAAAACTCAATTTTTTCTCATTCTTGCAGGAGAGACAATGAACATAGCAAGTGAATTTCACAACATTTTGGAAAGTGATAAGTACAGTGGAAAAGGGAAGAAGGTAAGGGGCATGGGTGCAATGGGTGCATGCTGGTGCGGTATTTAATAAAATGTCAGGAGGGCCCTCGATGGCAGGGCAAAAAAGTGAGCAAAGACTTGGAGGGAGGGAGAACTCAAGAAAAATGAGGGAAGCATATTACAGGCAGAGGAATAGCTACACTGTATTGCCCACTTGTAAAGTTCAAATCTCGAATCAAAGGATATACAGTAATTATCAAATCTTTTGTTCAATTTTTAAATTGACTTGTCTCACTGGGTCATAAGATTTTCTTATCTTTCAGGATGTATCCACTGTCAGTTCAGGTACTGAAATATTTTCTCCCACTCTGTTGCTTGTCTTTTTATTTTCTGAACAGATCTCTCTGAAACGTAGACATTTGTTCACTTCTATGGCATCCATTCTTTATGAATTTTTACTTTTATGTTTACTTTTTTGTGTGTTCTATTAAGAAACTTTTGAGTACCCTTGACCAGAAATAGTTCCTCTATATTTCCTAGAAGTTTTACAGTGATATCTTACATATGTTTAGATCTGCAATTCATGTTATTTTTTTGTATATGGTGTGAGGTAAGGGTTAATATACATGTATATATGCATACACATATAAGCTAAATGCAATGCTGTCTAGTCAATTACAACTCATAACAACGCTATAGAACAGAGTAGAACTGCCCCATGGAGTTTTCAAGAAGTGCCTGGTAGATTCATACTGCCGACCTTTTGGTTAGCAGCCATAGCATTTGACCACTATGCCACCAGGGTTTCCATACATGCATATGTATATATCTGCATATAGACATAGATATACTTATATATACACACACATACACACATACATAAACACTTTCTCCTCACTAGAAGCCCCTGGTGGCACCATGATTAACAACTAACCTGCTAACCAAAAGCTCAGCAGTTCAAAACTACAGGCTGACCCTCAGAAACCCCATGGGGCAGTTCTACTCTCCTTATGTGGTCACTGTGACAATCCACTTGGTGGCAATGGGTTTTTCTCTTCACTTATTGACTATTTTTTTATCCAAAATACTGCATTTAAGACAATGTTTTTTTAAAAAAGGATCTATTCTCTATTTCTCATTAACAACATCCCCCTGGCAGTAGAGAATACCAAAGAGTGAATAAAACTGGTTGTGAAGGTTAACGGTATGTGTCAGCTTGGCTGGGTCGTGATTCTCAGTAGTTTGGTGGTTATATAATGACATAATTTGGCAGTTATAGGAATTCTGGTGGCATAGCGGTTAACATCTATGGCTGCTAACCAGAGTTGTTAGTTCAAATTCACCAGATACTCTTTGTAAACCCTATGGAATAGTTCTACTCTGTCCTATAGGGTAGCTATGAATCAGAATTGACTCAATAGCAACAGGTTTTGGTTTGGTTTGGCAACTGTGTAAAAATATAATTTGGCAGTTATATAACTATGCAATTTGGAGTTTATGTAATAATGTAGTCACCCTCCATTTTTGTGCTCTGATGTGCTATTCTCCATTTTCACGTAACAATCTGGTTTTTGGAACATAACCATGTCAGTAAATGAGGACAGGGTGTGTGCATGTGTCTGTGTATGTGTGTGTATTTACATAAACAGAGAGAGAGCCCCGGTTGTGCAGCAGTTACGTGTTTGGCTGCTAACTGAAAGGCTGGCTTATAGTGACCCTATAGGCAGAGTAGAACTGTCCAGTAGAACTTCCAAGGAGAAAGACAGGGCAATCTACTCTCATAAAGATTAAAGCCTTGGAAACCCTATTGGGTTGAGTTGGAATTGGGTTGATTTTACAGCAATGGATTGCTTTTATGTATACATTAAGGTCTGACAATTAAGTTCACCAACTTGCCACCTTGCGTTAACATTGGCAGTACTGTCAAACAACTCAGTAAGGTTTCATAACCTAGGTATATCAATGTCTCACAGCTGTGTTCATGTTGATGTGTGGTGGTGTCTTGCTGAGTAGCATTCATTGTTGTTGTTGTGTGTTTTTGTGTGCTGTCACAAAAATGTCGGAGCTAGAGTTAGAGCAGGGAACAAACAAACTTTCTTGTTAAATTTCACAAGAAAAAAAAAACCGACTGCTGTTGAGTTGATTCTGGTTCATAGTGACCCTAGAGGCAGAGTAGAACTGTCCAGTAGAACTTCCAAGGAGTACCTGGCAAGTTTGAACTGCTGACTTTTTGATTAGTAGCTGTAGTACTTAACCATTACACCACCAGAGTTGAAGTGAAGAGGTTGGCAAGAGTGGAAGTGAAATCAGGGACATGTTAGTCCAAGAGTATGAGAATAATGCCATGAAGAAAATGGCAGTGTACACATGGATTAAACATTTTTCTGAGAGGAGAGAAAGCATCACCACTGACAAAAGTTCAGAGCAGCCAGTAATAAGCAGAACTGAGGAAAACACTGCAAAAATTCATTGAATTGTTCATCAAAATCACCAGCTGACTGAGAAGCATAGCAGACCAAGTAAATGTTGATATAGAAACAGTTAGAAAAATCTTAACTGAAAATCCTGATATGAGGAAAGTGTGGTAAAAAATGGTCCTGAAAAAGGAGCTCACCAATGAACAAAAGCAAAGGCGAGTCAAAGTTTGCCAAGACCTCTTAGAGAAGTAATAGGATGTTTGGGGCCATGTTATAACTGGTGATGAAACATGAGTATGAGTATACCAATACAACCCCGAAACAAAACATCAAAGTGCACAACAGAAGTCAGCCAATTCGCCACAACCAGAAAAGTTCTGCCAATCCAAAGCAAGAGTCAAAACCATGCTGCTAACTTTTTTGATATCAGAAGGATTGGTCATTATGAATTTGTACCAGCTGAACAGTTAACTCACTACTTGCAAGTGCCAAAAAGGCTGCATGAAAAGATCAGATGAAAACGATTTGAACTTTTGGCCAGAAACTCATGGCTCTCACATCACAACAAGGTACCAGTTCATGAAGCATTGTGAGGGAGTTTTTAGTCAGTAAACAAATAACCGTATTGGAACACCCTCCCTATTTGGCCTGATTTGGCCCCCAATGACTTTTTTCATTGCCTGAAAATAAGGAAAATGTTAAAGGACAACATTTTGATCACATTTAGGACACCAAGGGCAATACAATGACAGCTCTGATGGCCATTCCAGAAAAGGAATTCCAAAATTGCTTTGAAGTGTGGAGTAGGCACCAGTGTTAGTGTATAGCTTCCCAAGGGGAGCGCTTCAAAGGTGGCAGTGATATTTAGCTATGATGTGTGTAGCACTTTTTCTAGGAGGAGTTCACAAACTTAATTGTCAGAATCATATTTCTAAGTTCTCTATTGTGTTCTTTCAATATGGATGTCCATCTTTACGTTAGTACCACACTCTCTTGATTACCGTGCAAGCATATCTTGTTTTATTGTGCTTGACTTCGTTGTGTTTCTCAGACACTGCATTTTTCACACACTGAAGGTTTGTGGCAACCCCACACTGAGTAAGTCTATCAATACCATTTTTCCAACAGCTCACAGTCACTTCATGTCTCTCTGGTACGTTTTGGTAAATCTCACAATATTTCAAATTTTTTCATTATTGTGATATCTGTTATGTTAGTATGTGATTAGTGATTTTTGACATTACTGTTGTAATTGTTTGGGGGTGTCACAAAACTGAACCCACATAAGACAGTGAACTTAATTGATAACTGTTGTGTGGTCTGATTGCTCCACCAATCAGCTGTTCCCCCATCTCTCTCCCTCTCTTCAGGCCTCCTTATTCCCTGAGATGCAACAATGTTGAAATTAGTCCAGTGAATAATCCTACAGTGGCCCCCACATGCTCAAGTAAAAGGAATAGTCACACATCTCTCAATTTAAATAAAAAGCTGGAAATGATTAAGCTCAGTGAGGAAGGCATGTCGAAAACTGAAATAAGCTGAAAATCGGGCCTCTTGCAGCAAGCAGTTAGCCAAGCTATAAATGCAAAGAAAAAGTTCTTGAAGGAAATTAAAAAGGTTACTCAGTTAACACACAAATAATGAGAAAATGAACAGCCTTATTGCTGATAGGGAGAAAGTTCTACTGATCTGAAGAGATCAAACCAGCCACAAAATTTCCTTAAGCCATAGCCCAAGCCAGAGCAAGGCTTTAATTTCCCTCAATTCTCTGAAGGCTGAGAGAGGTGAGGAAGCTGCAGAAGAGAAGCATGAAGCTAGCAGAGGTAGGTTTCAGAAAAGCAGCCATGTCCACAACACACAAGTGCAAGGTGAAGCAGCAAGTGCTGATGCAGAAGCTACAGCGAGTCACACAGAAGATCAAGCTAACTGACGAAGGTAGCTACACTGAACAACACATTTTTAGTGTAGATGAAACAGCCTTACACTGGAACAGGATGTCATCTAGGACTTTCACAGCTAGAAAGCAGACATCATTGCTGGCTTCAAAGCTTCAAAGGACAGGCTGACTCTCTTATTAGGGCTATTGCAGCTAGTGACTTTAATTTGAAGCGAGTGCTCTTTTACCATTCTGAAAATCCTGGAGTCCTTAAGAAATATGCTAAATCTACTCTGCCTGTGCTTTATAACTGCAGCAGCAAAGCTTGAATGACAGCACATCTGTTTACAACATGGTTTGCTGGATATTTTTAAGCCCGCTCTTGAGGTCTACTGCTCAGACAAAAAATCCATTTCAAAATATTACTGCTCATCAACAATGCGTCTGGAAATCCAAGAGCTCTGATGGAAATGTACAAGGAGATTAATGTGGTTTTCACACTTGCAAGCACAGCATCCATTCTGGATCTCAAAGATCAAAGACTGATCTTAACTTTCAAGTCTTAATAGTTAAGAAATACATTTCATAAAGCTATAGCTGCCATAGATAGTGATTCCTTTGATGAATCTGGACAAAGTACATTGAAAACCTTCTAGAAAGGATTTACCATTTTAGATGCCACTAAGAACATTCATAATTCATGGGAGGAGGTCAGAACATCAACACTGAAGGAGTATGGAAGACGTTGATTCAAACTGTCACAGATGACTTTGAGAGGTTCAAGACTTCAGTGGAGGAATGTAACTGCAGATGCAGTGGAAACAGCACGACAACTAAAATTAGTAGTGGAGCCTGAAGATGTGACTGATTTGCAGCAGTCTCATGATAAAACTCTAAAGAAAGAGGAGTTGCTTCCTATAAATAAGCAAAGAAAGTAGTTTCTTGAGATGGAGTCTGCTCCCAGTGAAGGTGCTGTGAATATTGTTGAAATGACAATGAAGGATTTAGAATATTACATAATTGACTCCAATACTGCAGGAAGGTCTACTGTGGATAAAATGTTATCAAAGAGCACTGAATGCTGCAGAGAGATCTTTCACGAAGTAGATTAGTGTGACAAACTGCAGAGTCTCATTTTAAGAAATTGCTACAGCCACCCCAGCCTTCAGCAACCACCACCCTGACCAATCAGCAGCCATCAGTATGAGAGCTCCACCGGCCACAAGATGACAACACCCTGAAGGTTCAGATGATGATTAGCACTTTTTACCAATAAAGCATTATTAATTAAAGTATGTATTTTTTTTTTTTAGACGTAATGCTGAACAAATAATTTGAGAAACTGGACTATATAAAAAAGAACTGGGCATCAGGATTGGAGAAGACTCCTCAACAGCCTACTTTATACAGATGATACAATCTTGCTGATAGTGAAGAGGACTTGAAGTACTTACTGAGGAAGGTCAAAGACTACAGCCTTCGCTGTGGGTTACACTTCAACATAAAGAAAACAAAAATCTTCACGACTAGACCAATAAGCAACATCATGATAAACGGAGAAAATACTGAAGTTGTCAAGGATTTCATTTTACTTGGATCCACAACTAATGCCCATGGAAGCAGTAGTCAAAAAATCAAACAATGTATTGCATTGGGCACATCTACTGCAAAAGATCTCTTTAAAATATTTAAAAAAAGATCCCACTTGGAGGACTAAGCCTGACCCAAGTCATGGTATTTTCAATCAACTTACATGCATGTGAAAGCTAAACAACGAATAAGGAAGTCCAAAGCAGAGGTGACACATTTGAATTATGTTGTTGGCAAAGAATATTGAATGCACCATGGACTGCCAAAAGAATGAATAAATCTGTCTTAGAAGAAGTACGGACAGAATGCTCCTTAGAAGCAAAGATGGCAAGACTGTACCTCACTTATTTCGGACATGTTATGAGGAGAGACAGATCCCTGGAGAAGAACATCATAGCCGGTCCTAGTAGAGCATCAGTGAAACAAAGACCCTCAACAAGATGAACTGACACATTGGCTACAACAATGGGCACAAGCATATCAGTGATTGTGAGGATGAGTCAGGACTGGACAGTGTTTCCTTCTGTTGTACATGTGGTCACCATGAGTCAGAACTGACTCTACAGCTCCTAACAACGAGAACATAGTGTAAACATAACTTTTATTTACACAGGAAACCAGAAAATGTGTGTGCCTCTCTTGCTGTGGTCTGGAAGCAAACCCACCATATCTCTGAGTTATGCCTGTACTTTATAGGAGGTCTTAAAATTGAATAATATAAATCTTCTCACTGTTTTGTCTTGTTGTTTTCCAAACTGCTTTGGCTACTCTAGGTCTCTTGTATTTCTGCATAAACCTTAGAATCAGCTTCTGAATTTGTACAAAAAGACATATATAACTGTAATTGGAATTGCATTGTCTCCCTAGTTCCTAGTGGGCAGAACTGGCAACTAACAATGTTGAGTTTTAGAATCTATGAACATGGTATACCTCTTCATTTTTTTGTGCCATCATCTGTAACGGCTTTCAGTAACATTTTGTAGTTTTCAATGTACAGATTCTTCACATATTTTTAGAAATTTTATTGCTAAGTATTTTATATATTTTGTAAGGTTTTTTTTTACCACTATATCATGCAATCTTATTTCAGATGTAATAGCAGTGTTAAAATTGTCATGTTTCATTCTTAACCATATCCAGTAAACTTAGCCATTTAAATATTTTTTAAAGTTATTCCTTCCAAAGAACTGAGGGAGCTTTACTTTTCACCACCACACACCATGGTTTCTCAATAGTTTTGGTTTTTGGAGGACTTTCAACTGGTGAGTAAACTGTTTTGGGATGTTTCAGAACTTCTTTCTCCAGATGAAAAATAATCTGAACAAATTATATTTTGCATGGATTTCTCTGCAGATTCTTTTCTTTAAAGTCTAAATGCAGTAACACACAGTATAATTTTTACCTGTATACCCCACAGTAAAATAAAAATCTGTCCTGAAAAATATAATGGGCATATTCCATGATTTTTTTTACAGTTAAATAAAATTATTGCTTTACTTCAAGCAAGATAATTTTTATAACATATCAAATAAACTACTCAACATGGGATAGTATTTCAACGCTTACTGGCTCATCAGCATATGAACTACGGTACAGCTCCTTCCTGCTTCATATCCTCCTCCTCCTCCCAAATAAATAGATGGAACCTCTAAATGTAAGTTTTATGCAGGACAATTAACCCTTTACAAATATTCACAAGTTAGCTTAAGTCATCAACTAGTGTGGAAAAAGAAATTCTAGACTGATGGGGAACCTATATATGCAATTGAAGACTTAGTATTCTTTTTTCCTCCATAAATAAACATGAACGTAATTGTCATGAGGCAGTTATTCCATTCTCAATAACCACATTTAGGGATACATTCATAGACTCATTAGACAATCCAGGTGAAATGGTCATAGAAGTAAATCTCTTTCAGAAGACTCATTTATGTTTTTTACCTGAAAGTTTAGGAAAAAATTAAATTCTTCAAACTAATTGTACTTTCTGTAACTCAAGCACTCTTAGCAAGAGCTTGCAGAGATTTAGCCACAAAGGTTAAAGGTACTTAATGCTAAATCTTTCTCCTAAGATTTGGACGGCTTAAGAAACCAGGACTCACAAAAGTAGCGTGATCTTTCTGCATTTTTACTATCATATGAATAGACCCCTGTATACTCCTTCATTGGCTATCTTTCTTTTCTGTGTTATCCTTGGCACTCAATGAGACTGTTGAAGTCTATTGTATTTTTACATTCTCAAATAAGAATTTAGAATTACAAAATGTGCATGAACATTTTGCAAAATCTTTTTGTCGTTTAGCATGCAGGAAGACATGAGACTTTTATACCAGAATTCTATATAAGAGGATAAATATTATACATCAATCTTCCTTTTAAAGTCAAATGACAGAAAATTTAAGCCCTGCACTCTGTTTTACAATCCAAGGAGAACATTTGTTGGGCTATCAGTATTGGCAATGTAAAAAATTTTAACTATTAGAAACTGGACTCTGAGATTTGTAGATGTCTCCTATGCTACAACAAATTGTCAACCTGTCAAAGCCATTTCCTGTATATGAGAAAATAATCTGGCATAAACTCTTCTGGTCAGTAGAGCGGGTCACCGTGACATTTGCGTTAACACTTCTAGACTTCTACTTTTCCCAGAATAGAAGCATTATGTTTGACAATCCCACCCTTCTCCAAATCCTTAAACTTAGCGTTGCAGGCACAGAGTTTAAGGAAATCTGGGACGTTCTCCAACAGATAAGCAATAGCACAGCTATGTTATTTTCAAAAATACTGTCTAGATACCCGTTCCTATATCACCAGACACTTAGTGGCCACAGACTTAGCAACCTGTACTGGTTGACATTTAATACATTCTTTTTGCCACAAATCCATCAAAGTTCCCTTTGGGGGAGCTTTTTAATACATTCAGGGGAAAAAAATTTTTAAAAAACCTGGCCTATGAAATATCAACTTCACTTTTTAAGTTGACAAATTATTGTCGGGTTTACTGAAGAAAGGAGACCAGAGAAAAAAGTAAATCACAACAAACTCTTTACATCAGTTAAAGGCCTTATCTCTAGCTGGGACAGTGGGAAAAAAATTTTATTTTACCAGCCCACATTCTAAAACTTAATACCACTGATAACAATCTGTAGCAGGAAAATGAACCTGCTAACAACCAGCCTACTAATTAACAAAATACAGTGTAACTCAAATACTGAGACAAAACTATATAACACTATCAACCAAACTGCCCCAACCATGCTCAACTACCAACACAAAGAAAGGGAATAATTGTTTAGTAAGTTTGATACTCCCTACAAGGACAGCAATTGTCCAACTCAGGAGACAGTGGTCAGGAGGACGAAAGGTGGCATGAAAGCAGTGCCTAGGGATTGTTGTGACTGTCATCAAGTCAGTTCTGACTCAGAGGAGTGACCCTGTGTGCACCAGGAACAGACACTGCCGATTCCCCAGCTATACTTGCAATTGTTATCATGTTTGAGCCCATTTTGCACCCACTGTGTCGGTCTACCTCCTTGAATATCTTTCTTTTCCTCTTTGACCCTCTGCTTAACCAAGCATGATGTCCTTCACCAGTCTTGCCAGTCTTCCAAGCTTGATGTGCTTCTTCACTAACTGATCTCTCTCCATAATGTGCCCAAAGTATGTGAGACAAAGTCTCACCCTCCTTTCACTAGGGAGCATTCTGACTAGTTCATTCTTTTGGCAGTCCAGGACACATTTAACAGTCTTTGCAAACACCGTAATTCAAATGTGGCGATTCTTTTTTGGGTCTTCCTTATTTATTGCCCAGTTTTCCCCTGCACATGAGGGGATTAAAAATTCAACGGCTGGGATCAGACACCCCTTAGTCCTCCAGGTGAGATCTTCACTTTTTAATACTTCGAAGAAATCTTTTGCAGCAGATTTGCCCAGTGCAATACATTGTTTGATTTCTTCATTGCGGCTTCCATAGGCACTGATTGTGGATCTAAGTAAAATGAAATCCTTGACAATTTCAATATTTTATTCATTTGTCATGACAAAACAGGTCACAGTGACATTTGCATTAACACTTCTAGACTTCTACTTTTCCCAGAATAGAAGCATTATGTTTAACAATCCCACCCTTCTCCAAATCCTTAAACTCGGCAATGTAGGCACAAAGTTTAAGCAAATCTGGGACGTTCTCCAACAGATAAGCAATAGCACAGCTATGTTATTTTCAAAAATACTGTCTAGATATTCATTCCTATATTATCAGACACTTAGTGGCCACAGGCTTAGCAGCCTTCACTAGCCGACATTAAATGCATTCTTTGTGCCACAAGTCCATCAAAGTTTTCTTCTGGGAACTTTTTAGTATGTTCAAGAGAAAACATCTACTTCAGGTTTGCTTAAAGATATTGGCCCACGGAACATCAATTCCACATTTAAAGTTAGATCAACTATTGTTGGGTTAGCTGAATAAAGGGGACCAGATCTAGAGGTAAATCACAACAAACTCTGTAGGTCAGTTAGAGGCCTTATCTCTAGCTGGGATATGAAAAAAAAATCTCACCAGCCCACACTCTAAAACTTAATACCGCTTGTAACAATCAATAGCAGGAAAAATGAACCTGCAAACAGCCATCACACTCATTAGCAAAACACATTTTGTCAGTTTGTCATACTGTAAGAATTTATGTGTTCCTGTGATGCTAGACCTTATGCCATTAGCATTTCAAAGACCAGCAGGGTTATCTAGGATGGACACATTTCAGCAGAGCCTCTAGACTAAGACAGACTAGGAAAAAGGACCCACCATGCACTTCTAAACAAATTAGCCAGTGAAAAAACTCTATGAATATCAGTGGAACATTGTCTGAGATAGCACTGGAAGATAATTCCCTCAGGCTGGAGGGCATTCAAAATAAAACTGGGGAAGAGTTGACTCCTCAAAGTAGAGTCAACCTTAATGATGTGAATGGAGTCAAGGTTTCAGGAGTTTTATTTGCTGCTGTGGCTTGACTCAAAATGGGAAGAAATAGCTGCAAACATCCATTAAGAACAGAAATGTGAAATGTACAAAGTAGAAATCTAGGAAAATTACAAGTTGTCAAAAATGAAAAGCTTGAAGATAGATATCTTAGGCACTGGTGAGCTAAAATGGAGTATTGGCCATTTCGAGCCAGATGATCATATGGTCTACTACGCTAGGAATGACAGATTGAAGAGGACGAGTATCACATTCATTATCACAAAGAACGTTTCAAGGTCTATGCTGAAGTCCAAATCTGTCAGTGACAGGATAATGCCTATACTTGAACAAGAGAGATCAGTTAATAAGACTATTACCCCAATTTAAGCATCAACCACTAAGACCAGACATAAAGAAACAGAAGATTTTAGACTCCTGCAGTCTAAAGCTGATCAAAAATGTAGTCAAGATGCATTGACAATCACTGGCAATGGAATTTGAATGTTGGTAATAAAAAAGGATTAATAGTTGGAAAATATGGCCTTGGTGACAGAAACAATGACGGAGATCACGTGCTAGAATTTTGCAAGACCAATGACCTATTCACTGGAAATGCATTTTTTAACAACATAAACAAATACCCAGGGATAAATTACTACGTCTGTGGAAAAAGAGGATAGAAAAGCTCAACATCAGTAGCCAGAACAAGGCAAGGCACCAACTTCAGAAGACAATCGACTGCTTATACACAAGTTCAAGTTGAAGCTGAAGAAAATTAAAACAAGTGCATGAGAGTCAAACCGTATATTTGACTATATCCCACCTGAATTGAAAGACCATTGCAAGAAATGACTCACTGAACACTAATGACTAAGACCAGATGATTGTGGGATGACATCAAGGACATCCTACATGAAGAAAGCAAAAAGTCATTAAGAAGACAGCAAAGAAAGAAAAGACAAAAGTCAGTGTCACAACAGACTCTGAAACTTGCCCTTGAGTGTTATAGTAGCTAGCATGAATGGAAAAAATGATGACACAAAAGAGATGAACAGAAGATTTCAAAGGACGCCTCAAGAAGACAAAGTATTATAATGAAATATGCAAAGACATGGAGATAGAAAACCGAAAAAGAGCATGCCGACTGTTCCTCAAGCTGAAAGAACTGAAGAAAAAAATTAACCTCTAACTGCAGTGTTGAAGGATTTTATGGGCCAAGTGGAGCCTTGGTAGGGCAGCAGTTAAGAGGTTAGCTGCTTACCGAAAAGGTCAGCAATTCAAACCCACCTGCTGTTCCTTGGAAACACTATGAGGCATTTCTACTATGTCCTATAGGATTGCTATGAGTCAAAATCAACTGTACAGAAACAGATTTGGTTTTGATTTTATGGGCAAAATATTGAACAATGTAGGCAGCATCAAAAGAAGATAGAAAGAACACATAAATTCACTATACCAAAAAAAAATGGATCAGTGTTCAGCCATTTCAGGAGGTAGAATACGACCGAGAAACCGTGATACCGCAGGAGGAATTCCAAGCTGCACTGAAGGCGGGGCGTGAAACAAGGCTGTGGAATGGACAGAACATCACTTGTGACATTTCAACAAAGGGATACAAGGCTGGAAGCACTCATTTATCTAAGCAACAACATCTCATCTGAAAGACAGCTGCCTGGCCAACTGACTGGAAAAGATCTACATGTGTGCCCATTACAAAGAAAGAAGGTCCAACGGAATGCAGAAATTATTAAACAATATCATTCATATCACACACAAGTAAAATTTAGCTGAATATAATTCAAAAGCAGTTGCAGTAGTACATCAACAGTGAAATGTCAGAAATTCAAGCCGGATTCAGAAAAGAACTTGGAACCAGAGATACCACTGCTGATGTCAGAAGGATCTTGGCTGAAAGCAGAGAATACCAGAAAGATGTTTGTTGTTGTTACATGCCATTGAGTCGGTTATGATTCATAGCAACCCTATGAGCAATAGAACAAAACTACCCAGTCCTGTGCCATGCCCACAGTCGTTTTTATTTTTAAGCCCCTCATTGCAGCCACTGTGTCAGTCCACCTTGTTGAGAGTCATCCTCTTTTTTCACTGACCCTCCACTCTATCAAGCATGATGTCCTTCTCCAGGGACCAATCCCTCCTAACAGGTCCAAAGTATCTGAGATGCAGTGTACTATCTTTGCTTCCAAGGAGCACTCTGGTTGTACTTCCTAAACAGATCTGTTTGTTCCTCTGGCAGTCCGTGGTACATTCAATGTTTTTCTTCAGCACCACAACTTAAAGGCATCAATTCCTCTTGTCTTCCTTATTATCCAGTGTCCAGCTTTTGCACGCATATAATGCGATTGAAAATACCATGGGTTATCCAGGGGCTTCAGGGTTCCCCTGGGAGTGTGGTCTCTAGCCCTGATGCTGCCCCTGTCCATAAATCATAATGAAGATCAACTCTTTGGGCAGCAATAGATTGGACTTGGCAACACAGAGTGACCATATCATGTGTACACTTTATGGTTCTATGCATCTATAGGATGTCATCCTGCTGACCTCTTACTGGAGGAAGGGGAGTGGGTGGAGAGGAGGGGATAGGAGATTGTTGGGAGGATAAGACATGTATGGAGAAGAGAGGAAGAGTGTGCTGTCACCAGACAGGGAGAGAATTGGAAGCTGCATATAGGTGGCATGCAAATTTATATGGGAATGTACATTTTCATTCAATCATAAGAAAAAAAAAACTGTTATAGAGATGGTCTCTAAACTCAGGTGGGATATACTGAAGGTTGTACTTCGACTCTTGTGGACTTGTTCTAGTTTTCTTTAGTTTCACTTTGAACTTGCTTATAGCAATTGATTGTGCCACAGGCAGCACCTTGTCTTGTTCTGACTGCTGATACGGAGCTTTTCTGTGACCTCATTCCACTGATGTAGTCAAGTTACTTCCTGTGTATTCTGTCTAGTGAGGCCCACATGTATAGTTGCTGTTTATGTTGCTGAAAAGGGGCGTTTGCAATGAATAAGTCATCAGTATCGCAAAATTCTATCATGGAATCTCTGGTGCCGTTTCTGTCACCAAGGCCGTATTTTCCAGCTACTGATATTTCTTCCTTGTTTCCAACCTTGCATTCCAATCACCAGGAATTATCAGTGCACCCTGATTGTACATGCAGTTAATTTCAGACTGCAGAAGCTGGTAAAATTTTTCATTTTCTTCATCTTTGGCTTTAGCGGTTGGTACATAAATTTGAGTAACCGTTCTATTATCTGGCTTTCCTTTTGGTATATGGCTATTATCCTGTCACTGCACAGCACTGTACATCAGGACAGATCTTGAAATGTTCTTTCTTACTATGAACGCAACACCATTCCTCTTCAAGTTTTCATTCCTAGTATAGTAGATCACGTGACTGACTCAAAACAGACATGACCAGTCCACTTTAGCTCACTAATGTGCAGGATACCTATGTTTATGTGTTCCATTTCCGTTTTGATGATTTTCAATTTTCGTAGATTTATACTTCATGCATTTCAGGTTCCTCTCCTTTTAAGTCAGGCCACATCAGCAAATGAAGGTTCCAAAGGCTTTATGCCACCCATGTCATTAAGGTCAACTCTACTTTGAAGAGACAGCTCTTTCCTAGTCATTCCAGCACCATATTGGACAATATTCTGCTGCTATTTGTAAGGTCTTCACTCGCTGATTCTTTTCAGAAGTAGACTGATGGGTCTTTCTTCCTAGTGTCTCTTTGTCTGGAAGTTCATCTGAAATCTATCTGCCACAGTGACTCTGCTGGTATTTGAACACAGGTGGCATAGCTTTCAACTTCACAGCAACACGCAAGCCCCTGTAGTACAATAAACTGAAAGACAAGTGCAGAAAAAGATACTTACCTGTGGGTTCTTGACTACACAAAGAAATTCAATTATGTAGACCGTAACAAATTATGGATATCATTGTGAAAAATGAGAATTCCAAAACAGTTGCTTGTGCTCCTTTGGAATCTGTACATAAACTAAGAGGCAGTCACTTGAACAGAAAAAGAGGTGCTTTAAAATCAAGAAAAGTGTGCATCAGGGTTGATTCTTTTCATCATACTCATTCAATCTGTATGCTAACCAAATAATCTGAAGAACTGGACAACACTCAGAAGAATGCAGCAACAGGATCGGAGGAAGATTCATTAACAACTTGTGTCATGCAGTGACACAGTCTTGCTTAGGGAAAGCAAAGAGGATTGAAAGCACTTACTGATGAAAATCAAAGACTTCAGGGTGGATTGTACTTCAATATAAAGGCAATAAAAAGCCTCACAACTGGACCAAGAAGCAACATCAAGATAAAAGGAGAAAATCTTGAAGTTCTCAAGGATTGTATTTTGTCTAGGGATTGTGACTGGTGGTGGTGGTAGGTAGGTGCTGTCCAATCAGCTCCAACTCATAGCGATCCTGTGTACAACAGAACAAAGCAGTGCCCAGCACAGCACACCTTCACCATCACTGCTGCGTTTGATCCCATCACTGCAGCTGTTGTGTCAATACATCCTGTTGATGGCCTTCCCCTTTCTTGCCGACTTTCTACTTCACCAAGCCCATTGTCCTTCTCCAGAGGTCCCTTCTGGTATAACAAGTCTAAGGTACATAAGACAAAGTCTTGAAATCTTTACTCCCCAGGAGCATTCAGGCTGTACTTATTCAAAGACAGATTCGCTCTTTTTTTTTTTTGGCAGTCACGGGACATTCCATATTCTTTGTTAACACCACAATTCAAATGCACCAATTTTTGGTTTTTCTTACCCATTGTCCAGCTTTCATAGGTACGAGGAGACTGGATCAGGCACAGCTTAGTCCTCAAGGTAACATCTTTGCTTTTTAAACCTTTAAAGAGGTCTTTTGAGTAAATTTGCCCAATGCAGTGCACTCATTTATTGACTGCTGCCTTCATAGACACCGATTATGGAGTCAAGTTAAATGAAATCCTTGACAACCTCGGTGTTTTCCCCACGTATCATGATGTTGCACATTGGTCGAGTTGTGAAGCTTTTTGTTTCCTTTATATTGAAGTGTAATCCACACTGAAGTCTTTGATCTTTATCAATAAGTACTTCAAATCCTTTTCATGTTCAGCAAGCAAGATTGTGGCATCTGCATAACACAGATTGTTAATGAGTCTTCCTCTAATCCTGATGCCCTGTTCTTCTTCATGTAGTCCAGTTTTTAAGATTATTTGCTCAGCAGACAGGTTGAATGAGCATAGCGAAAGGTACAACCTGATGCACACTTTTCCTGATTTTAAATCACCCAGTATCTCTTTGTTCTGTTCAAGTGACTGCCTCTTGGTCTGTGTACAGATTCCGTAGTAGTGTAATTAAGTGTTGTGGAATTCCCGTTTTTCACAATGTTGTCCACAATTCGTTATGATCCACATGGTTGAATGCCTTTGCATCATCAACAAAATACAGGTAAACATCTTTTTGATAGTCTATGCTTTCAGCCAAGATCCATCTGACATCAGCAATGATATCCCCTGTTCCAAGTCCTCTTCTGAATCTAGGTTGAATTTCTGACAGTTCCCTGCTGATACACTACTGAACTGTTTTTGAACTACCTTCAGCTAAATTTTACTTGTATGTGATATTAATGATATTGTTTAATAACTTTGGCATTCTGTTGGACCATCTTTCCTAGGAATGGACACAAATATGGATCTCTTCCAGTCAGTTGACAAGGTAACTGCCTTCCAAATCCAGGCATAGATGAATGAGCACTTTCAGTGTTGTATCAGTTTACTGAAACATTTCAACTGGTGTCTTGTCAATTCTCAGAGCCTCGTCTTTAACTAATGTCTTCAGTGTAGCTTGGACTTCTTCCTTCAGTACCATTGGTGCCTGATCACATGCTATCTCCTGAAATGGTTGAACATCAACCAATTCTTTTTAGAACACTGACTCTGTATATTCTTTACATGTTCCCTGGAAGCTTCCTGCATCACCCAACGTTTTGCCATGTGTAGACAAAATTGCAATTTGAGGCTTGAATTTCTCTCCGCTTCTCAACCTGAGAAACGTTGAACGTGGTCCTCCCTTGTGGTTTTTTATCTCCCGGTCACTACACATTTCATGACAATACTTTGTCTTCTCAAGCTGCGTTTTGAAATCTTCTGGTCAGCTCTTTAACGTCATCATTTCTTCTGTTCGGTTTATCTACTCTACATTCAAGAGCAAGATTCAGACTCTCTTGTGACACTCATTTTTGTCTTTTCTTACTTTCCTGTCTCTTTAATGACCTCTTTCTTCATGTCTGATGCCCTTGATGTCACCCCACAACTCGTTAGGTCTTTGATCACCAGTGTTCAATGTGTCAAATCTATGCTTGAGATGGTTTCTGAACTCTAAGAATGAGTTTACTACAGATAGTCTTTAGGAACACAAAGTACCACAAAGGCTTTAACCTCATCTTTGAATTACAGAGCAAGATATTACCTCTGCTTCTTTTTGTCTTTCAAAATTTACAATATGTTATAAGCTCTGCCCTTCAAGATAAAAGCAGGACGTTAAAGAAATCAGCTTAAAAAATTGAATAATTTAGCACTCAAAATTTGGGGACTGTGTATCTTAAATATAAACTAAATAGATCTATACCTTTTTCTTTCTTCAATTACACCATCTGGCAAAATGAAGAAACAAATATTATATGAGGGAAGATTCTTAGAGTCTATGCAAGTATTCTATGTCTTCTTAAGCTCTTTCCCCCTAGTTATAGCATCTTTTGGTGTGTCTAGCAATTATGGTTGTAAAATTCCAGTGGTGACTTCTCTAGTCCCTTCATTCCTTCTACATTTATCAATTGAAATTCTTCTGTAAGGTGATGTTGCTCCTTTTCTCCCATTTATTTATTTATTCCATTTTTTATCATTGTGGACTAATGGATATTTACTTTACTTTGGATTTTACAATCCAGTACTGAAGGAGCCTTGGTGATTCAATAGTTAAAGCACTCAACTGCTAACCAAAAATTCAGCAGTTCAAACCCACCAGATGCTCCTGGGGAGAAGGATGTAGCAAGCTGCTTCCGTAAGGATTACAGCCTTGGGAACCCTATGGGGCAGTTCCCCTCTACCTTCCTATGGAGTCACTGTAAGTTAGAGCTGACTCCAAGGCAGAAGTTTAGTCCAGTACTGTCCCTATTTATTTTGTTACTGAAGTTGTTCCAGTTTTGACTGTGGTACCACTTTATGGTGGCCCTGTGCCCTCTCAGTATGCCCCTATTCTTTTAGCTTTTGACTCTGTGATTCCTTTGTAACACAGTATTGCTTTCTGTTCCAGTTTGTTAACCATTCTTTGCTTTTATATTGGTATATAATTGAGTATGGTATATTTAAAGGAAGATTCTCGATGGGAGCGAATGACCCAGTGAGAATAACAAGGGGCTCAAGAGTAACCAAGACTTGTGAGGACGGCATAGGAACGGACAGTGTTTCGTTCTGTCTTGCCTAGGGTTATTGTGAGTTGGTACCTAACCTAACACATTCAAAGTGCATCACTTACAAACCACAAAAACAATTCATTGGGAATTGTTTTTTAATCTAGTCTGACAATCTCTGATTTTTATTGGAATAGTTAGTCACTTACACTCAACACATTTATCAGCATCACTGAGTTTAAGTCTGCCATCTTTCTAGCTGTTTTCTATTTTTTCCATCTATTATTTGCTCCTTTTTCCTTTCTTCTTTGGGATGAACTCAGTAATTTTTAGGATTCTATCTTACCTGATAGTATCTAATAAGCTACATCTCCTTGTTCTAATTTTTAAGGGTTGTGCACAAGATTTTACACATTGAGCTTACCACAGGCTACCTTCAATGATAATACATGTCTTCATAGATGCTGTGAGACTTCTACAACAGTGTATGTCCACTTCATTTGTCCCATCCTTTATGCTATTATTGTCATTTAGATTTTACATCTCAGTATTTTATAAACCCCCAAATACTTCGTTTACTATGAACAGTCAGCTAGCTTCCAAGGAAGACAAAAGGTGACAACAAAGCATTTTATGAAATGAGTGTATCAGAATACTACAAATTATTTCCTACAAAACATCAATTTATGTTCCGTATATGTTTGTTTTTTACACTTAATATACAAGGCACAACCAGGTGAATCAAGTGTGGCACAGAGAACAGAGCTATCAACTGGGTGGGTGAGTGTCATTGGTCAAAAAGAATGAAGACTGAGAAGGCACCATTGGATCCAGCAACACAGAGGTGATTGGTAGACTCACAGAGGCGAAGCCTGTTGGGGTGGAGAGAGTGGAAGAATGGAGAGAGACTATTCTTGTTAACAGATTTTGCTGCAACCAAAATCCAGTTACTAATGATTTTAACTCAGGGTGCACTCATGTGTCAGAGTAGAATAGTGCTCCATGGTATTCTCAGTGTCTGATTTTTGGGAAGTAAACTGTCAGGTTCTTTCTCCTGAGGTGTCTCTTGGTAAACTCGAATCACCAACTTTTCAGTTACCAGCTTAAAATGTTGACCGTCTGCACCACCCAGGGGCTCCTTTATTGGGAGGGGAAAAACCCTCATTACCATCAAGTCAATTCCAATGCATAGTGACCCTATAAGACAGAGTAGAACTGCCTCATAGGGTTTGCAAAGACTGGCTGTTGGATTCAAACCACCAACCTTTTGGTTAGCAGGTGAGCTCTTAACCACTGTGCCACCAGGACTCTAAAGGGGAGAAAAATTGGACTTGGTAGTGGAAGGTAATTAAGAAACAGGAAAGCAGACTCTCTGGGTGCCCAGGCACTGTCCCTCTGCCTTCCATCATATCACAGTGGGCTGCTGACCTCTGGAATCTGCCTTGCTGGGCCAAGTGCCTTTTACATAGCAGAGAAGACCTCTCTGCAATACACCACATTGACACCAGGTCAGTAACATGTCATGACTCCAAGGCAAGGACAACAAAATCTCCACCTTTGGTACTTCCCCAGACTCTGCCCGATGCTTCTCCCTTTGGCTGATTTTACTCCACATTCTTCCCCAGTAACAAACCACAACCATGAGTATAAAATCTTTCAGTGAGTTCTGTGAGCCATTCAAACAAGTCACTGAACTTGAACGTGGTTGGTGGACCCAGAACTTGCAATTGGTGTCACGAGTCTGACAGGTGATCTTAGTTTTCTAGTGCTGCTGTAATGAATACCACAAATGGGTGACTTTAAAGAACAGGAATTTTCTCACAGTCCAGGAAGCTAGAAGCATGAAATCAGAACACTGGCTCTATGAGAAAATCCTGTCTTTCCCAGTTTCTGTATCCCCATCATTGCTTGGTTCCTTGACCTGTAGCTTCAGCAGACTTGCCAACATGAGATAGCATCTGTCTTCCCTCTGCATGTCTCCTGCTCTTATGTCCAATCTGCCTCTTTTATAACTCAGAAGTGATTAAGTGTAGGACCCACCCTACACTGTATGCTCTCATTACCATCACAAAGAAAACCCTATTCTCAGTTGGGATTATATCTACAGGTTTAGGGCTAGGATTGAAACATGTATTTGAGGGGACACAATTCAATCCATGATATGGTCTCTCATGGGAACAATGTCATCTCACTGTACTTACAGCTGGCTAAAACTTCTTGCTCTAACCTGTCCTATAGGGTTGCTATGAGTTGGAATCAAAGGCAGTGGGTTTGGTTTTAGAAATCCTGGTAGTATAGTGATTAAGAGCTACCATTACTAACCAAAAGGTCAGCAATTCAAATCTACTAGGCACTCCTTGCAAACTCTGAGGGCAGTTATGGTCTGTCCTATAGAGCTGCTATGAGTCAGAATCCACTTGATGGCAATGGGTACAGCAACAGTTTCATTTCACTGTACAGTTGGCTAAAATTCTTTGCCCCAACCTATAATACACCCTTCTATGAGGCATTCATTTCTCCACTTCCTTACAGTGTCCTGTACCTCCCAAATAAACTGCAGGCACTAAATCCTTGTACCAGGATCTGATCCTGGGGAAGCCAGCCGTAGATACACAGTAGATCTGAATGCTGATGGGAGCAACCCTACATTGAGTATAGGAGAGGGAGAAACATTCTCTGGTGGGGTGGCACTGGAGAGGTGACAAGGGAGGGATAGTAACAGGTCACAGGAGAGAGGCACAGGCAGGTGGGCGGGTGGTGAAGTCTGTGGGAAATCCCTTCTGGTTGATCCCATTTTCTCGGAAGTAGGAAGCAACATCATCTGCTAAGAGTGAGGATGGAGGAGGAAGGCGGTACCGGGGGAGAGGAGATGTGTGTTCGGGAAAAGGGGTAGTGATGGGCCACAGACAAGTACATTCATTCAAGGCCACAGAAGGATAGCTTCAACACCCAGGGAGAAAACAATAGCCAATCTAAACATGGAACTGGTGAAAGGATCATTCAAGGACGAGGGTGAAATAAAGCTATTTTCAGACAAACAAAAAAGGAGAAACTTAGCTACCAACAACTGTCACAAAAGGGTTTTCAACCGGGTTGCACCTCAGAGAGACTGATCCAAAGGGAAGGTTTGAGAGCAAGACAGACCCACTGTGCTAAAGAAATAGAACAAGGAGTTCCCAGACAAAGAGCAGTAAGGGGGTTCTGGGGACACCTGGACTTCCTGGCATCAGGACACATGGTCTGCAATTAACTGGAAGGGATTAGAACAGCATATTTGTATTTTATCATTCTAATCATCACTGCTTCTTAAACCAGTGAGTCAGCTGAACAAAGAGGGCAGGTGGCCATGTTCTGAAGATAATACTGGTGGACGTGTGTTCTTTGCCTACCTTGTGTGTCCTGTGCAGTCGGTTGTGGTGATTACAGTCAAGTTGGGCACAGGGGTTGGGTCTTGGTAACCCACGCACAACAGAATAAAATACTGCTCAGTTCTGCACTGTGTTCACTGTCACTGACACATCTGAGTCCACTGTTGTATCCACTGTGTATTTTGAGTGCCTTCCAACCTAAGGGCCTCATCTGTCAGCACTATGTTGGGCAATATTCTGTTGTGCCTCATAGGATTTCATTGGCTGATTTTCAGAAGCAGACTAGGTCTTTCTTCCCAGTCCTAGTCCGGAAACTCCCCTGAAACCTGTTCATCATGGGTGCTGCTGCTGGTATTTGAAATATCAGTGGTACAACTTCTACCATAGCAACACACAAGCCACTACAGTGTAACAAATTGGGAGGTCATGGCTCCTGAAGGGGACTCGGGTGAACCATCCCTCGCCCGACTGGCAGCTGTGAAAGAACAAAGGGCTGGAGTCTGGCCAGGTGGGGCATTGGACGCCCCTCCCCAACACCGTGGCTACACAAATACGCACATGGCCAGTTAGGGCCACGAGGACTTTGAACGGGGCTGCGGGGGGAGACGCCCTCTCTCTTTGCTTCTGGGCTCCCATCTGGGAGGATGCATATCTGGAAGCAGGGGTGACAGTCACCCTATGCAGCTGGAGTGAGAAGCCAAGTCAGTAGAAGGCGAGAGTCCTCATCCACAGGTGTCATCAGAGTTTTGGCCCACAGGGCCTCAAAAAGGACTGTCACCAAGGCATTCTTCCTTGGCACGCTGTCATGGATCGAATTGTGTCCCCCTAAAATGTATGTAAGCAACTTGGCTAGGCTGTGATTCCCAGTATTGGGTGATATTCCTGTATGTTGTAAATCTTGCCTTGGTGATGTTAATGGGGAAGGATGGGCTGTGGTGGTGGTACTGAAAACCCAAACCAAACCCAGACCCACTGCCGTTGAGTCGGGTCCAACTCATAGTGACCCTAGAGGTCAGAGTAAAACTCACCCATAGAGCTTCCAAGAAGCACCCGGCGGATTTAACTTCTTAACTTTTGGTCAGCAGAAGTAGCACTTAACCCACTACACCACCAGGGTTTCCAGAAAGAACTTAAACCCAAGATTGTATTGTACCTTGAGGCAATCTTTTGGGACAGAAAGGAAAGGGAAGCAAGCAGAGAGCTGGGGATCTCGTGCCATCAGGAAAGAGCAGTGCCTAGAACAGACTGCATCCTTGGAACCCAGGGTACCTATGCCTCAGAGGCTCCAGTCCATGAGAAGACTGACGACAAGGACATTCCTCCAGGGCCAACAGACAAAGCCTTCTTCTGGAGCTGATGCCCTGAATTTGTACTTTTAGATGACGTGTCTGCGAGGAAATAAATTTCTCTGTGTTAAAGACATCCTCTTGTGGCATTTCTGTTATGGCAGCGTCGGATAACTAACACACACACACACGACTGCTGCTTGTCCCAAATACAGGAGGATTTTCTGTCACTTCGAACAGAGCACCCTGATACATTTAGTCCCTCCAGAGCAGGACTCTGCCATGACCATTCACACGATGCCACACGCCCAGGGAGAGGGTACAAATCAACTGTTTGATCAAATCAGTGAGACTATTAAAGCCTTCCAGGTAGATGCAGCCACCTCACTAACGGGAACCCCATCTTGCTGATGCAACAGTTAAGATCTCAGCTGCTGACACTTTGGTGGTTCAAACCCACCAGAAAACCCCAAGGGAGAGAAGACCCAGAGACCTGCTCCTGGAAACCCTATGGCGAAGGCCAGCTCTGTCACATGGAGTCACACTCAACAACAACAACAACCTGAGAGGGAGACAGAGAGCCCCATTCTCAGCATGCTCCCACACAGTAGCACAGACGCGACCTTGTCACAAAAGCACTGAGCAGCAGGGATGTGAATGAGAAGTCAGAGGAAGAGAGATCTCCCGACCTAAGCGCACACAGCATCCGATCTCTCCTGGTTTTCTCCCAGGAAGAAGAAATGAACCACTGGGACCCCCAGTGTCCATGTCTGCTTCCATGGCACTGATAGATGACCATCACAGTGGACACAGACCACCACCATACGTGTGATCAGGAAATTGCGTGGCACTTCTGCCAGGCCTCTGGGACACAAGTCGTCTGGCTTTGAGAGTAAGGCTCACTGGCGTATTACCAATGACCCTCACAACTGTAGCTTCTAAAAACACTCTTCAGGACCCCAAGTCTACTAGCCAAAACAGCTCTTGGTGAAGGCTTGGTATTAATGGCACCCAAGTATGGAGTTGGATCCGACTCAACGGCACCTGGCCTGGCACGTATGGGTTGGACTGTGAAGCATCTGGGCAGTTTCCCCAGGTTCTTGTGGAATGAGGAAACCCCCCTGGGCATTGCTGTGGAGATGGGCCACCACCCACTGCTCTGAGTACAGGAGAGGGCAGGAGTGCTTTGGAAAAGAGGTGCAGGTGGAACTCAGAGCACAGGCCTCCAAGCATCTAGACCATCTGCCCTGGATGCCAGGGACAGACACAGGCCCAGAAAAGGCCAGCAGGCTCAGGACAGGTCAGCTTGTCTCTGGGATTGCCCTGTCCTCAGGAGCCAAGTCAGCTTGGCTTGAATCCCCACAGTCCATGGAGAGGCAGAACCTCTCAGAGTTCTCCTGGGCTTTGAATCTTTGTCCTTGGCCCCACAATCACAGCTGACCCTACCCAGCACTCCACCTGCTTGCCAGCCAGGCCCTTACCCCTATAGGAGGCCGCCTTCCCCTCCAAGGGGCTTATCTGGGTGTTTTCCTCTCTGAGGGGACCACAGCCAGGGCCAGGCTGATGCAAGCCAAGAACTCACCCTGGCACCAAAACCTTAGTGATGAAGACAATTCACGTGGTAATACAATATTTTTTAAAAATCAAAGTGAATACAAAAAGAAATCCATGGTGAGCCCATTAGAAACCCATTGCCATCGAGTCGATTCCAACTCCTAGAGACCCTACAGGACAGAGGAGAGCTGCCCCATAGGGTTTCTCAGGCTGGAGAAGCAGATTCCCACACAGCAGCTGCTGGGTTCAAACCAGCGACCTTCCAGTTAGAAGCTGAGCACTGAACCACTGCTCCTTCTAGGATAGGCAGAAGATTACAATTTTAAATGAAAACAGGAGTAACAGTACTAGGCCAACCCCTATTGGAGCCTGAGACAAGAAGACACATCAATCATTTAAAACTGTCATCTTCCATCCATTCTGGATTTTTTTTTTTTTTTTTTTTTTTGCAATTATTTCGAGTTTTAAACACTGCGGCATGAAAACATGGTTTGTCTGGGTGGCTGAGTTTGGGGGCGCCCGTTAAATGCCTCCCTCTTCTACCCTAGTTCTGGTCCTGAGTGATTTCATTGCCAGCTGCAGAAATAACAAGGTCCCCAGAGCTCCTGAGAAGAGCAAAAGAAAGCAGCAGTTGTTGTGGGGTAGCCTCTGACTCATGACGGCCCCGTGTACATCATAGGACTGTGCTCCATGGTGTGTTCAGTGGCTGGATTTGGGGGCAGTTGATCACCAGCCCTTTCTTCTGAGGCATCTCTGGGTGGACGCAAACCTCCAGTCTTCAGTCATCAGCTGGCCTGCTAACTAGAACGTCCCTGGGCAGCACAGACCTCAGTTACCCTGGCACTCCGGCAGAGGGGCACGCCCACCGCTCTTCTCAGTGGCTGGGTGAAGCCCAACTCCTCTCTCACTCTGAATCCCCATGACCGTCGTCTTGCAAAACAAAACCCAAAACTGCCCTCGGTCCTGCTGCCAGGGTCATCTGGCAGAACAAGAGTAGATGACAGGTCTTGCCTCTTCTTTTGCTCTTTGAGACCCATACGCCAAAGTCACCGTGTACCTGGCGCTGTTTCATCTGGTCAGAAGCCACTGTTTGTAAAAAAGCAAAGATAAATATTTTCCACCTTAACTTGAGTAGGAGAACATAAACAGAAGAGATCTCGTTTGGTTTTTAAAGCAATTGTGTTTTGTTCCCCAAAACACATTCTCTGGCCATTCTATGGTCCAGCCTGGATGGAGAAAATGCCCATAACCACAAGGGACTGACTCATAGTCATGGGCCCTTCAAGGACGGCACCTCTTACCTTAGGATGCTCCAAGCTATGGGGGCAAAAGTCTTCTATAGCAGCCCCTTGCGTCTTTCAACTACCAGTGCACAGTGGCTGCGGTGGCCCATGTGCACTGGCTAATGTCTCCAAAGGCTGTGCTCAGGTGCCCAGAGGGTCCTGGGCACATAGCCCCTGGCAGAGCTGGAGCCGTTGGAGGCTTCTGCTGTGGGTTCCATGCCCTCCTCCATACTTGTCAGCTTGTACATGCACCCAACAGCAAAAATGGCTGGATTTCAGCTGACAGCCCCCCAGGCTCCCAGCCTCAACTAATGGATGCAAATAGGGGACTCCTGGCTCTCCCTCTTGGGAGATGCTGACCCTCCTACAAAAGGAGACTGGGTGTTGAGGGTTGGCGGCAGGACCCCAATGTCTCTGTGCAGACCTAAGCGGGTATGAGAGATGCTTCTGTGGCTGACGTGAGGCTGAGGCCAGCCCAAGTGCCCGTCGTTTGCAGTATCGGGGCGTCCTTTCCCACAGGGCCCCACTTCCCGCTTGTTCTCCATGGAGGTCGTGCCGCCCAGGGTCTCCCAAGTTCCTCAGTCATCTAATAAAGGTTTTGTGCTGTGATTACCAGCCCGTCGTTAGCAGGGGCAGCTTTGTCTCCTCGAATGGGCAAGTGTCTTTCACTTTTCTCTTTTGACACTGATTATTTGGCCTAACGCGGAGACCAATTAAACTAATTAATCCTCAGGAGCTTTGCCAGCGGAGCGCCCAGATCTTCCTTCCCAGATCGCTAGGGGGAAGTAATATGGCCCTTGCGCCCTTGGGGGTCCCCACGTGAGACCCCTACCTTTTCGCTGAGCTGCCCCTTGGCTGTCCAGAGACGCTGAACACCAGGGCACTGGCTCCTCTTTCCTTCGGAGACACATGTGCGAGCCTTCACTTCAGCCATGTCCACCCGCAACCATGGTGACATCAGCCTCTCCTCAAGTTCCAGCCTCACCTGGAACGCGAGCTAGGCAGCCCTCCAAGAGAGAACGTTCCTAGTTCCATGAACAATCCGCACTGTCTCTGGGCGGGGAGGGTGTAGCAAACCTCAAATTCCTTTGTGGGGGGACTTGAAACTCCCAGCTCTGGCAGGGAGGAAGACAATCATTGCTGAGCAGAGAGTACTGGGGGGGGGGGGCTTCAAAGACCCCTGGGGTCTTCAAGCCGAGATACCTGTCTTGCAAGCAGTTCGGTCCTGTTAGCAGGTTCCCTTGTCAAGTGTCTTTTCTCCACGGACAACGACAGACTTTCTCTGGCTCCAAGAGGGAGGAGCCGCTGTCCACACTGTTAATACCATTCTGCTAATACTCAGAATGTTTCTCTCGTCCCTGCAGAATGTGACAGGAACGACAGGGCTTTCCCCGCACGCGGGCACACGGGCTTCGCAGAGGCGCAGGAACCCTTCCGAGGGCCCCGCCCCACCCGCCTCCGCTCGTGGGCACGTCTCCGCGAACACCGCGCCACAAACGGGCTGTTTTGAGTGTTCCCTCCACGGCCACGCTCATCTTTTTTCAGCACGCATGTTGGCGGGTCTATGTGGGAAGAGTCCTGGCAGATGTGCCTAGGTCAGCTTTCAGAGGGCTTGTACCTCTGACCCAAGAAAAATCGGAGGGAGCTGGATGAGGCCTTGCAACAGCCTATAAAAAGTATTTTCCAATAAAAAGTTTCGTTTCTTGCCTTTGGTTTCCTGTTGCTGCTTGGAGCTGCAGGAGTGCACAAGGGCCCCAGGTTTGTCCCCAGGCCTCCCACACACGGGAGATGCTGGCGCTGACAAGCCCCGGGCTTCCAGAGAACCTTGCACAATACTGTGGTCACAGCACTGAGGACATAGAAGCCTTCTGGACACCAGCCACTGTCCTGCCCTGAGGTACCTCCACGGCCTGGCCTCCTAACTGATGTTGGCTCTTCTTTCCCAGAAACTCTCAAGGGCTCCATAGCTTTCAAAGTTAGGTTGCACCCTGCCCAGTGGGGTGGTTAGGGGCCCTCTGGCGTGCCCAGCCTTCCAGCCAGCCTTGCCCTGCCATGCCTCTCTGTGTGCTCTGTGCCGGTCTCAGCAACCGAGCCAAGAGCCTGCACCCACCACCACCCCAGCCTCTGCCCCCCAGTGCCCCTCACACCCTCTGGTGCTGATAAGCAGAAATCCTACTCAGTTGGCACACTGACGGCACTCACACAGGGGCAGGCAAGCCAGTAGGCAAAGTACACATGCACTTAAAATAAACGAGTTACATGTGGGCTTACAATCAACGAGGTGCACATGGGTTTAAGATAAACGAGGTACATGGGCCTACAATCCAGGAGGTACACATAGGTTTACAATCCAGGAGGTACACATGGGTTTACAATCCAGGAGGTACACATAGGTTTACAATCCGGGAGGTACACATGGGCTTACAATCCAGGAGGTACACATAGGTTTACAATCCAGGAGGTACACATGGGCTTACAATCCAGGAGGTACACATGGGCTTACAATCCAGGAGGTACACATGGGCTTACAATCCAGGAGGTACACATAGGTTTACATTCAATGAGATACACGTGGGCTTACAATAAGCGAGATACATGTGGGCTTAGAGTAAGCAAGGCACATGCACAGACTACATTGTGTTTACTTACTAATGTGTAGAGAACAATTCACATCAGTTTTTCATCAAAGATGTGGTGAAAAACAGGTGAAACTGTACAGCAGAGACAGGTGAGTAAGCCCGGGCATACCTTGTTTGTTGGTCCCTGGGCTCAGGTGTGCACTCGCTGTGGCCGCTGTACCCAATGACCACCGACGTGGCAGCCGAAAGTGGCCTGCGTTTATTATCTCACGGCACTGGAGCTCAGAAGTCCAACACGGGCCTCACGCAGCTGAAGCTGAGGTGTGGGCAGGATTGTTCTTTCTGCAGGCTCCAGGACAAATCTGTTCTTCGCCTTTTCCACCTTCTAGAGGCTTCCCAAAGTCTTTGCCTGGTGGCCCCCTCCATCTTTAAAGTGTGTCATCAGAACCTCGGTTACTGTTGTCATACTTCCTTGTCCAGACCCTGAGTCAATTCCCCTCAAGCTGTGTGGCCTTGAATCAAAGCAGTGCATTTAGTCTCAAAATATCCACACCCACAAGCACACACATGCATGCAAGCAACTTCCTTTACTGAGCTTTCTGTCCCCACCACTACCATCCAGCAGGTGCTACCGGTACCTGAGTAGATGGCAGTGTGCATGGCTAGGTCCCACCTTGAAAGAAAGGGCCAGAGGTGTGTTTTCTAGTCTCTCCTCCCTATCTTACCCCGGCTGCAGTGCAGATGGGACGGGGGAGCTGAGAAGCCCTCTCAGCCCACGTAACGCCACTTCTTGATGGAGGACAGCAGAACCACGAGAGCAGGGGAATCTGGGCTCCTGGGGTCCTGGTGTTGTCCTATCAATCCTGACCTTCTTGTATTTGGTCTGTTACATGAGAAAAAAAATGTCTATCAAGTTTAGGTCAGTAGTTTGCAGATCTTTGCTCTAGCAGCCAAGCCCAAGCCTGCATCCTATTACAGATTTGGGCACACAGAAGAAGGGAGTGCCCAGCAAAACTCAGTGGTGTGGGCTACACAGTCCAGGAAACAGAATTTGAGGAAAGAAAAGCTAATGACCCTTGTTGTCCTGTGAAAACCCTCCCATTAAAACATTCAGTGCTGACTGCCTTTACTGAATGTTTGGATCAAAAATTCTATAAAAGAACCCTGATGAAAAGATGGAAAATGTGGAACAGCATTTCACATCTACATGGAATCCAGATTTTCTGGAGCCACAGAGGCTGTATGAAGCCCTGAAATGATTGCCCTGAGATAATCTTTAAATGAACCAGAAACATCCCCCTGAAGTCTTCTTAAAACTGAGCAATAGCTTAGCTCCACTACTTTGGAGTGTCTGCCTTGAGCACTGTGCTATTTTATGAACAGTCTGTGAGGTAGTAAATGGACAAGACCAACTCGAAAGATTAGACAAGAGTCCTAGAGGTGGTGAGTTTATGTTAGTGGAGGAAGAAACATTCAGAAAAAGAGGATGAGAATGGTTGCACAACTTGGAGAAAGTAATCGTTGTCACAAAATAGTGTGTGTAGAAATTGTTCATCTGCTGAATATCCTGCTGTACACATTCTCCACGATAACAAAAAAATAAATAAATCATTTTCAAAAAATAATCCATTCCCTGCAATGCTTTGGGAGGCAAACCATATGCTAGCAGTGCCTGAGACTGTAGAGGAACTGATTTGAAAAACTGAGACTGTAGGTGTGTGTCAGCTGCTGGCTTCTACCCTTGGGAAGCAGCACAGGAGAGTTACAGCAGCGGCTTTGGGATTCAAGTCTTGGCAAAAGAGGGTAGCCCAACCTTTTTCATCAAGATCGGTTGCCTTCATGTCAGAGGATAACTGGACTCTGCAGGGTTTTCTGTTTCCTTTTTAAAAAGTGTGGCTTAGGTAAAAGTTTATAGAGCAAATTAGTTTCTTATTAAACAGGTCCTGCACAGATTGTTTTGACACTGATTGCCAGCCCCCAGCATGCCAATACTCTCCCCTTCTCCACCTCAGGTTGCACATTCCCACTCCTCAGGTTTTCCTGTCCCTTCCTGTCGCCTCGCCCCTGGGCTGGCATGCCGATTGAATCTCATATACACAGCCAAGCTACCGGTACTCTTTGTATTATAAGCCTGTCTAACCTTTGGCTAAAAGGCGAACTTCAGGAGTGACTTCAGTACTGGGTTAAAAGGGTGTCCAGAGGTCATACTCTCAGGCTGTCTCCAGTCTGTCGGACTAGTATTGTCTTGTTTTGTGAGTCTGAGCTTGGCTCTACAGTTTTTTCCTACCATGTCTGGCACCATCTGTTGTGATCCCTGTCAGAGCAGCTGGTGGTGGAAGTCAAGCACCATCCAGTTGTGCTGGACTCAGTCAGGTGGCGGCTGCGGGAGTTGTAGTCCGTTAGTTCTTTGGGTTAATCTTTTTTCCTTGTGTCTTTGACTTTCTTCGTTCTCCTTTGCTCCAAACATGGGGAGACCAGTGGAAGTACGTTAGACGGCTGCTCACAAGTTTTTAAGACCCCAGACGCTACTCTCTGAAGTAGGATATAGAACATTTTCTTTACAAACTATGTTATGTTAATGGAGCTAAATGTCCCGCAAGACCGTGGCCCCTACAGATCTTGGCCCGGTAGCTGAGTCCCTCGGGGAATCTGAATGTGTCTGTGAAGCTTTTCTGACCTTGCCTTGGTCAAGCTGTGCTGACTTTCCCAGTACTGCGTGCCGTCTGACCTTTCACCACAGTTACCAACCATCTATTGTCTACATAGTGTGTTTTCCTCCCCATGCTTCTCCTTTCTACTAACCATCAAAATTGTTCTTTTCTATGTGTAAATCTTTTCATATACAGTGTATATCCTTTTGTGTTAGACTTATTTCACTCTGCATGATGCCCTCCAGGTTCACTCCTGTTGCGAGACACTTTGCAGATTCATGATCATTCTCTACCGTTGTATAGTATTCCATTGTGTGTACATATCACAGTTTGTTTATACATTTCTGTTGATGGACACCAGGGGTTGTTTCCATCTTTTTGCTATTATGAGTAATGCTGCAGTGAACATGGATGTGCCTGTGTCTATTCATCTGTCAGCTCTTGTTTCTCTAGGATGTATTCCTGCGAGTGATATTGCTGGACTGTACCATATTTCTACTTCCACCTTTTTAAGGGCACACCACATCATTTTCCAAAACGACTGCAGTGTTTTGCATTCCCACTAGAGATGCATACAAGTTCCAGTCTCCCTAGAGTCTCTCAGACATTTGTCATTTTCTGTTTTTATTTTGTTTTGTTATTATTACTGCCAACAACGTTGGAGTAAGACAGCATCTTACTGTAGTTCTGCTTTATATCTCTCTAATGTCTAATGGCTAGTAGTCATGCAGTGGTTAGGGACTTAGCTGCTAACCAAAAGATCAACAGTTTGAATTCACTATCTGCTCCTGGGAAATTAGATGAGACATTTCTACTTTGTCCTACAGAATCGCTAAGAGGTGGGATTGATTTGAAAACGTCTAGTGATTGCAAGCACTTCCTCACATGTCTGTTAACCATCTCTTCTTTGGTGAAATGTCTTTCATATCCTTTGCCCATTTTTTAATTGGATTATTTGTCTTTTTGTTATACAGGTATTCTGCTTTTCTATTGATTTTAGAGATTAGAGATCTGTCAGATATGTTATAGCTAAAAAAAATTTTCTTAGTCTGTAGGCTCCGTTTTTACTCTTTGGGTGAAGTCTTTTGATGAGCATAGGTGTATACCTTTTAGAAGACACCAGTTGTCTAAATTATCTCCTTGTGCCTGTATATTATTAGTTTGGGTTTGTATTCTATTTATGCTGTATATTAGAGCAACTAGTATTGACCTTTTTTCTTCCATGATCTTTATAGTTTTTGGTTTTATACTTAGGCGTTTGATTCATTTTTAGCTAGCTTTTGTGTATGGTGTGAGATATGGGTCCTATCTGAGTTTTTTACACTTGAACCTGCTGTTTGCCAGCACCATTTCTTCTGAGATTTTCTTTTCCCCATTTAGTGGATTTGGGGCCTTTGTTAAACACCAGGTGACCATAAGTGGATGAATTTATATCTAGATTTTGATTCCGTTCCATTGTTCATTGTGCCTGTTGTTGTACCAGGCTATTTTGACTGCTGTCATGGATTGAACTGTATCCCCACAAAATATATGTAGAGCAATTTGTCTAGGCCATGATTCCAGGTATTGTGGGATGTTTCTTTACATTGTAAATCCTGCCTCTGTGATATTAATGAAGGATGATGGATGGCAGTTGTGTTGGTGGGACAGGACTCAGTCTGTAAGAGTACTTTGTGCCATGAGGCAGTATCTTGGGATATAAAAGAAAAGGAAGCAACAGGGAGTGTCAGGAGCAGGGCACTTCCTTTGGAATGGACCAAAGTCCCTACACATCAGAAGCTTCCAGTCTGGGGGAAGATTGACAACAAAGACTTCCCTCCAGAGCCAACAGAGAAATCCTTCCTCTAGATCTGACATCGTGAATTTGGACTTTTAGCCTACTGAACTGTGACAGAATGCAATTTTTCTTTTGAGAGTCATCCACTTTGCATTTCTATTAAAGCAGCACTAGATAACTAAGACAGAATTTGGTACCAAGAGAGTGAGGTGCTGCTCTAATACATACCTAAAATGTGGAAGCAGTTTTGAAACCATGAATAGACAGAAGACACAGAAGGAACCCAGGAGAACTGAAGAAGGCACAAATAGTGAGAAGTAACAGTGAACCAGCAACACAGAACCAGGTGCTAACCCATGGAGTGAAAGAGTTTAGACCCTGCACACAGGAGTCCTCCTGGTGGAATGGAGTGCCTCTGGGCACTTACCCTGGTGGAGCTACAGATCTTTGGAAGATGCCCGAGCAGGGCATATGTGGGCTTGAGGCCCAGGCCACAAAGCCACAGGAAGCTTTAGCTGAAGAGACAAGAGGCTGAACTGCCTCAATCTCAAAAGGTATGACTATAACCTCAGTAGCTTCTAAGGACGGATCCACGGTCTCTGGTGTTCCTAAAGGTGGAGTGCCACTCAGCTGGGCTAGGAAAATGGTGCAACTAAAGCCAAGGGGTCAGAGCTGCTGTTCCAGTGGGCCTGGAAAGCAGAACTATAGCTGAGGGTCAAGGAGTCTCCATTAAGAATCTGGAGAATTTGGCCAATATGTAGAGTCTGGAGGGCAGGACTACTGTGTAAAATCTCTAAGTCAGATTTTATAGAGAGTAAAATCTCTATTTTCGAAGTTTTGGGGGATAATGTGTTCTGCTGACCTGCTTGTTCCCTGTTTTGCCTTCTTTCCCTGCAACTGTTACCCCTGTAATGGAAATGTCTAGCTTGTGCCTGCCTGTTCTGCCATTGTATTTTGGACACACATAATTTGTGTTTTAGATTTCACAGTTGAAGAGGAATTTCTGGATTTTCAACTGGGACAGGTGAATGTGTTTTACGTGGTGCAAGGATGTGATTTTGCAGAACAAAGGGTAGAATATGATGAATTGAATTGTGTTCTCCAAAAAGTGGGTAGCAACTCAGCTAGGCCATGCATGACTCCTGATATTGTGTGCTGTTTCTCCATATCGTAAATCCTACCTCTATGATGTTAATGAAGGAGGATGGGCAGCAGCTGCGTTGGTGGGGCAGGACTCAATGTGTAAGACTGTATTTAGCTTGAGGCATTCTCTAGAGATATGATGGAAAGAAGCTAACAGAGAGAGTTGGAGACCTCATACCATAAGGAAAGAAGCAGTTCTGGGAGAAAAGTTCATCCTTTGGAATGGACTCAGGACCCCTGTGCATCAGAGTCTCCCAGTCCCGGGAAAGATTGACACCGAGGACCTTCCTCTAGAGCCAACAGAGAAAGCCTTCCTTTTGAGCTGACACACCAAATTTGGACTTTTAGCTTACTGGACTGTGACAAAATAAAATTTTTCCTTTCAAAGTCATTCACTTGTACCATTTCTGTTATAGCAGCTCTAGATGACTGAAATAACTACCATAAGTATACAATAGGTTCTGAAGTCAGGTAGCGTGAGTCTACCTACTTTGTTCTTCTTCAGTAATGCTTTTCTTATCTGGGGCTTCTTCCCTTTCCATATAAAGCTAATGATCAGTTTTTCCATCTTATTGAAAAATGTTACTGGTATTTGAATCAGGATCTTCTTGTGTACATAGATGGTTTGAGGTAGCACTGACATTATCACAGTGTTGAGTCTGTCTGTCCATCAGCATGGTGTTTTTCCATTTGTGTAGCTCATTTCCGGTTTCTTGAAGTAATGTTTTGTAGTTTTCTTTGTGTAGGTCTTTTACTCCTCTGGTTAGATTTATTTCTAAATATTTTATTTTTTTAGGTGGATATTATAAATGATATTGCTCTCCTGGTTTCCTTTTCCTAATTCTCTTTATTGGTGTATAGGAATTCAACTGATTTTTGTGCACTTATGTTACATTCTGCTGCTGTGATGAAGCTATTAATTACAGTAGTTTGCTTGCAGAGTCTTTAGGGTTTTCTATGTGTAGCACCGTATCATCCTCAAATAGAAATAGTTTCATTTCTTCCTTACCAATTTGGATGCCCTTAATTTCTTTTTCTTGCTTTAGTATTCTAGCTAGGACTTTCTAGCACAATATTAAATAGGAGTGGTGATAAAGGACAACCTTGTCTTGTTCTCATTCTCAGGAGAAATGGTTTCAGCCTCTCTCTGTTGAGAATGATGTTGGCTGTTAGTTTTGTATATGTGCCTTTTGTTGGGTTGAGGAATTCCCTTTTATTCCTATTTTATTAAGAGTTTTCATCAGGAATGGGTGTTGGACCTTATCAAATACCTTTTCTGCATCAGATATGGTCATGTGATTCTTTTCTTTTTATTTGTGTAGTGGATTATATTAATTTTCTAATGTTGAACCATCCTTGCATACCTTGTATGAATCTCACTTAGTCATGATATTTTTTTTCATGTGATGTTGATTCTATTGGCTAGAATTTTGTAGAAAATTTTTGCATCTGTATTCATGAGAGATACTAATCTGTGATTTTCTTTTTTGTGTGGTGTCTTTACCTGGTTTGTGTATCAGGATTATACTTGTTTCAGAGGATGAATTCAGCAGTATCCCTTTCTTTTCTATGTTCTGAAATAGTTTAAGTAGTATTGGTGTAAGATCTTCTCTGAATGTTTGGTAGAATTCTCCAGTGAAGCTATCTAGGCCAAGATTTGCTGTTGTTGAGGTTTTTAAATTACCTTTTCAATCTCTTCTCCTGTTAAGGATCATTTCAGACTTTCTGCTTCATTATGTGTTAGTTTAGGTAGTTAGCACTGGGGTTATAGCGTTTGCAGTGGCTACATTTTTGGAAGCAGCTTGCCAAGCCTTTCTTCTGAGGCACCTCTGGGCAGACTCAAACCTCCAACCTTTCAGTGAGTAGCCAAGCACGTTAACCATTTGCACCACCCAGGCACTCCCATTGTTTTCAGGCACTTCCAATTCAGAGTTATCAGGCAGACAAAGGGAGCCAACCCTGGGGTCAGGATCTTGTGATGAGGCTGCCTGCCCACCCAAGCCTGTTATTCCACAGAACTTGGGAGGCAGTAGCCATTAAATGAGTGACAAGAAGATAGGCCAAGAACAGAAGGCTATAAATGGGAGACTAGACTTTTTAAACACAGAAGTCGCAGCCTGGATAAACCTTTAGGTGAAGTTGCAAACAACATGAAAGTAAACAGATGCAAGTAGAACAGAAACCTACAGAGCCTTAGGAGGAATCATATTTCCCGATAAACCACAAGTCTGACTTTTGAAGCAAGTCCTGAACACTCCAGACTTGCTCTAGCCAGAAAAATTATCACGGTCAAACAGTCCCCAGGAAGGGTACACTCTCCAATGCCCACCTCAGATGTAGGCATATGGAGGACAGGAAACAGATAGCAACAACCAGAGGACAAAGGAAGAGTAATGGAGGATGTGGACAAGGTGCTCATCCAGTGAGCAGAGCTAGAGTCAGCCCAACGGGCTGAGGGAGAGTGTCCAGTGCCTGCCCAGCATGGCTTAATCTCCCCAGCCAGCCAGCAGCTGCTGTGTGGTCCGTTCTCCTTTTTGCCAAATGCATGTTTCTATAGCAACTGTAGTGCTCCTACTATACCATTGCATGTTAAAAGGGTTGCAGATCTCTTGTCTTTGGTTTAGAGTTTCTAGGTGGTCTGTTCTTGAGGGCCCAGACCTGGCCTTGATGGACAGGACTACACATCATCCACAGAGCCTAGAAGTATTGGCAGGCAGAGCCTTGGTGTTGTTTCCCTTGGAAAGGAGTCACGTTTGTTCAGAGTTTAGGAAGGTCTACTTGGACAGCAGGTGGCCCAAAGGGTGGACTGTGGCATAGATTGTTAAGTTGTCCTTTTAATGCTCCTTTTTAAAAACTTCTTCTTTCTTTAACAGAAACCTTGGTGGCATAGTGGTTAAGTGCTGCAGCTGCTAACCAGAAGTTTAGCAGTTCAAATCCACCAGGTGCTCCTTGGAAATTCCATGGGGCAGTTCTATTCTGTCCTATAGGGTCACTGTGAGTCAGAATTGACTATGGATTTGGTTTGATTTGGGGTTTCTTTCTCTAATAATAATAGCAAAAAAAAAAAAAAAAAAAGTTGCCCCTTTGATTCCAACTCACGGAGACCCTACATGTGTCAGAGTAGAACTCAATTCCATTGGGTTCCCAATGTCAGTGATCTTTTGAAAGTCACCAGATCTTCCTTCTGAACCTTCTCTGGCTTCATTTAAACCACCAAGCTTTTGATTAAAAATAGGCTCTTAACCAATAACCAATAGTAGGCTCTTGCACCACCCAGGGATGACTCTTCAAATTTAAATTTTAGCTAAGCATAGAGCTATCCACCTGAGACTATCTCTCCAGCCTTTCTTACAGCTAGATGTGGTCACATATGTAACTATACTCTGGTCAGTGGGGTATGAGGAGAAATGACACACATAGCTTCCTAAAGCAAGGAACACACACTCCTCTCTCATTTCTCCTCTTCCTGCTGTCTGAGTTGTCGGTCTGATGGCAGGCATGATCTTCTTGAATGACCAGGTAGAGAAAACACAAAGGCTGCAGAGGTCTGATAGGAGCCAGTGTCTCAGACGCCAGGGAGCTTCTGCATTCAACAGTGCATGGAGTATGTTGAAAGAAAGAAAAGCATTTGTCCTAATGTTATTATCCGCTGCTCCTTTGGCGTCTTTGTGACTGCTGCCCACCCTGTCATTCAGCTAAGACAGCCGTGGGACAGAGTCTACCATGTAAATGAGGGGGGAATGGAGGAAGTCTTCTGTGTTGCCTGTTTTTTGTTGTTCTTTCTAATAAGGAGTAAACTGGAGTGGGATTTGCAAACCACCCCTCATGGTTACCTCTGTGAAGAGAAGCCCTCATCAACGGTCTCCATAGCAATGCAGGAAAGCCCTTGGTAGACATTAGAACATACTTACACATGTGAGAAAAGATGGTTTTTACAGCTTAGTTCCCATCCCCCTCTCCCTTCAGCTGTCACCTGCAGTTAAGCAGGTGATCTGCTTTTTTTTCAGGAAACAACAGACAAACTGGTTGCCTACCAGATAAAGTATTTACCTGTATCTTGATTTTGTCATTTGTGAAACAGAGATGCTGTGCTTGCAAAGCAATTAGCCCAAACTTGGTATTTAGCCAGCTCCAGGTGACGATCACCTCTAGCTTTACAACCATGGGCTCAAGGTCCTGCAACCCAAATCAAAAAGCCCCTCCAGGAGCAGTGGGGAAAGCTGCCTGAGATGGGGGCCCCAGAACCAAAGCAGCTGTGGTGGGGATAGGAGGTAGTCGTTTGTTAGATGAGACAACAGAAGTTCAGTAGTAGAGTCCTTGCCTTCCACAAGTGACAACTGAGGTCAACTGCTGGCCAGAGCACCTGTGCGCAGCCATCACCCAGACTAAGACAGACTAGGAGGAAAGGCTTGGCCATCTACTTCCAAGAAGCAGCCTGCGAGAACTCCATGGATCACTACATTCTGTTCCACAGCCAACAAGAGCGCGGTGCAGGGTGGACTGCACTTCACTCTGTTGTGCCTGAGGCTGCTGCGAGTCAGGGAATCACCTCAATAGCAGTTTAACAATACCGACAAGTGAGATGCCTGTAGGTTTCACCCGGGTCACTGTGCCCCAAGGCTGGAGTCCCCAGGGTAGAGCTGGGTGTCTCAGGCCTCGTGAAGTGGTGGGGAGGGGAGCATGTAGATATTGGGGTGGGAAGAGGTAAAGTCTGTGGCTGAGTCCTCAGGAGCTATAGCTTTGGGGAGTGCAGGGGAAGCCAGAAAGGTGACAAGCGGAGGGGCAGAGGTGAAGGATGAGTGCTTTCTAGTCAGGGAGGGGAGCCGTTTAGTCCCCCCGTGCCAGCTGACACTCAGAGATGCCTTCATCAATGTCCCTAGCACCGCACTCCAAGGGCCATGGTCTCTGGAAGAGCAAGGACTAAAAGTCATCTCTATCTCCTCGAGGGTCTCTGTCCCTCCAGCAACCTCCACCTCAGTCTCCCTGCCACCAAGCATGACAAGTGGTTTGTACCGTCCTGTGCTTAAAGCCCTTCAGTGGACCTGTACCACACAGTAGGTGCTTACTAATGGCAGACGAGAGCCTGGCACACAGTAGGTGCCTAGTGCACATCTGATGGATGAACATGGTAAGTGCACAATAAGTATTTGGTGAACAGGGACTTGACACACAGTAGGTGATCATACATTGGCCAGATCAGCCCTTGGGGCCCATCCTCTGAACGGGTCCAGGAACTCCCAAGCCTGACCCACTGTGTGCTCCACTCGGATACCTGGCCCCCGGCTGCTGCTTGGCCACCTCTGCCAGAATCGGGTGTCCTTAGGAAACCCCAAGAAGCGGGTGTCACAGAAATGGGAGGCAGTGTTCCCTCCTGTCTTCACATCGGGCTAAGACTCAAAACAAAACTGTCAGATTTCAGAACATTTCACAGCAGCAAAAATAACTGCACTTGGGGAAAAAAACATGCAGATACTTCTCGAAGGCAGCTAGTCACTTCAACAATTTGCCAAGAGCTTCTAGAATTGACAGGTTCAGTTTGCCACGCACCAACTGTGCCTGCCACCGCTGGGTCCATCTCCTGAGGCCCTGAGATCACAATGGGCCAAGTCTCAGTACAGTAGAGGCCAAGAGGGGGGTCCACAGACCCCTTTCTGTGGCCCTACCCAGAATTCAGTAGGCCATGGGAGACAACACCATGACAACTGAGGCGGATACGGCAAGGAGAAAATTTGCATTCGATAAACACCAAGTTATGTTCTAACACAACCCAATCAGGTACCATGAAGTTAATGCCAGCTCATGGCAGCCCTATATGTGTCAGAGTAAAACTGTGATCCACAGGGTTTTCAGTGACTGATTTTTTTGTGAACAGACTGCCAAGGCTCTCTTCCAAGTGCTTCTTGGTGGATTCAAACTTTCAACCTCTGGGTTAACAGCCGAGCACATTGGCCATTTCACCACCCAGGAAAGCCAATCATGTTCCAGGCATGTGCTGTCTATCATCTCAACTTGACCCTTGTGGCCACCTCCCAAAGAAGACACCGCCATCTTCTGGATGGGCACTGAGGTTTGAAGAGGTGACTCTGTGGGGGTACAAGGCACCCTTTTGTAGGGAGGAATTCTAGATGCATTCCCAATATTTTCTCCTTTTCTTCTTTAGCAATAAAAGCATTAGCAGGGCACACACCCACCTGCCTCGTCAATTTCCCAGATCTCTTTGCAGCTAGGGCTGCACACATGGAAACAAGGGCTATTACGTGTGACAAAGTTGGGCCAGTGGCTGTGAGTTGAAAGTTGGTGTCCACCCTCTTGGTTGTACCCTCCCTCCCTGCTCTGCCTTTCCATTGGGGTGGCAGGAGCTTGGGCAGCCATCTTGGACCAAGACAAGGAAGCCACCCTGAAAACAGCAGAGCCACAATACAGACGGGGCCTGGGTTTCTGGCACAAGGCACTACCTGGGAAACAGCCAACCCGTCAGTCTCTGCAACTGAGGCTGGTTGTTGCAGCTACTTTGAAATAGGGGCCCTACCAAAGGAGTCTAGTGGGCTCTGCTGAGAGGTCTGGATTCTACCCCAGGAGGATGGAAAGCTAGCAGAGAGGAGGACCTTAAACAAGGTGGTATTTGAATTGGATGTGTAACCTTCAAAGGTTCTTAGTTGAAACAGTTGGCTCTCAATTAATAACCTGTAGGATTGCTGTTAGTCAGAACGGGCTCAACAGCGGTGGGTTTGGAATAACTCTGGTGGTATAGTGTTTAAGAGCTATAGTGGCCAACCAAAAGATCAGCAGTTCAAATCCACCAGGCACTCCTTAGAGACTCAATGGAGCAGTTCTACTCAGTCCTATAGGGCCACTATCAGTTAGAATCAACAGCAGTGGGTTTGGGTTTTTTTGTATACATATAGCAAAGGCTGGCAATACGAACCCATCCAGTGACACTGCTGGAGAAAGACCCAATAGCCTGTTTGTACAAAGATTACAGCTTAGACAGCCCTGGGGGGCCGTTCTGTTCTGCACACTGGGTCACCATGACTCAAAATCAACTTGACAGTGAAGGGTTTGGTTTTCCGGTTTTGTCTGGCTGTTAGATCCGAGTGGGTGGAAGTGGGGCAGCTGGTCTCTGCAGTGTGAGAGACAAGGGTGTTTGGGGAATGGCAGGCGAGGGAGAGAAGTGGAGAGATTTGGGAGACATTCCAGAGGGTGACATGCAGATACAGAGAGGGAGGGGGGAAGACCTGAGGGGTGAGCCCCAGGACTTTGTCTGAGCAGGTGGGACAGTACCAGTACCCTGTACATGGGCAACCAGCTTGATGGACAGGCCCAAAGCTCTAGTCAGGTACGTTGAAGCTGAGATGGCTATGAGGGCCTTAGGGCAAGCAAGCAGGGAACAGTTGGATACATGGGCCTGGATTTCAGAAGATGACCTAGAGACATAACTGTGACAATTAGACATTTGTTTGTTGTTGCCATTGTTAGCTGCCTCAGAGTTGAGCTCCAAATCATGGCACCCCCTGAGTACAGTGGTCCACAGGGTTTTCAGCAGCTGGTTTTCAGAAGTGGATCTCACCAGGCCTTTCTTCCTCATCCACCTTGGTCTTGCTGCTATGCTGAGACCTGGTCAGCATCCTATTGACACACCAAGGGAGGAACTGAGGTAAGCCAACGGAGAGCACTGAGTGGGGTATAAAGAAAATCCAGGCAGAACTCCAAGAAGCATCCATTATTTAGAGGCTGATAGAAGGGGGGGGTCTTCAGAGCAGCCAGAGGGACGTAACCAGAAAGGAGACAGAAGCCACCCGAGCACAGGGTCTGTGAGTCCTGGGAGTGGGCAGTTACCACTAAGCAGACAGATCACAGGGGGCCGTTGGATCTCCTTCCAGAATAGCCACTGGTCCCTGAGGACCAAACTGCTGGGCTGAGGCTGCAGGGACCATGGTCTCAAGGAACACCTGTCCGCTGGCAGCTCGGGCACAGGGAAGCAGAGATCACACTGCAGAGGGATGAGGAGAGGAGAGGTGCGAGCTGGACGGTCATTTGCATTTCATTCTTTAGAGAAGCTTTGCCTGAATAGAATAGGAATGTCGGGAGGGGACCAAGGAAAAGGGCTTTAGAGACGGTAAGTTCTAGAACATGTGGGATGCTGATGGAGCCCTGGGCACCAAAACAACCAAACCACACCCAGTGCTGTTGAGTCAATTCTGACTCACAGCAACCCTACAAGACAAAGTAGAACTGCCCCATAGAATTTCAAAGGGGCACCTGGCAGATTCTAAATGCTGATTTTTGGTTAGCAGACATAGCACTAACCATTACACCACCAGAGTCTCCTAGGAAGGAAAGGCTGGTGGGGCAGCTTTGTGCAGGGCTCCTTTACAGTCTAAGTCTCTTACTGTTTTGCCAGCCTCCAACCCAGACCTCCATCATGGATTGAATTACGTCCTCCCCAAAAATGTGTGTAGTCTCTTGGCTAGGCCATGATTCACAGGATGGTGTAATGTTCTTTGTACGCTGTAAACTCTGTCTCCGATGTCAGGATGGGCAGCAGTCACATTGGTGGGGCAGGCCTCAAGATGTGAAGACTGTAGTGTGCCTTGAAGCAATTTCTTGTAGTACAAAAGAGAGGGCAGCAAGTAGAAAGTTCAGGGCCTCATGCCACCAAGATGTAGGGCCAGGAGCAAGCAGCGAGCATCCTCTGGAAAGGACCTGAGGTCCCTGCACCTCAGAAACTTCCAGTCCAGAGGAAGATTAACAAGGACCTTCTTCCAGAGCCAACAGAGAAAGCTTTCCCCTGGAACTGATGCCCTGAATTAGAATTTGTAGCCTACTGGACTGTGACAGAATAAAAATTCGCGTTTTAAAGCCATCCACTCATGGTATTTCTGGTAGAGCAGTACCAGGCAACTAAGACAAGCTCTTGTCACTTAATACTTCCCTTTGATTCGGTGTTGTGTTTTAGACCGTAGTTTTCCTGTAGGCAATTGTATCAGGTATGATTTCCCACATTTTCCTTCACACACATGGAAACAAGGGCCTGGTTATATGGAAGACATGACCTTGGACCTTCTCATACCACCTAGTTTCACAAAGCCCTCCAGACTTGCCAAACTCAGGAGAGAGGAAAGGTCGTGAGCACAGTTCCTGGAGCCAGGTGGCCCGAGTGGTGGCCTCCTGGCTTCCCGTGTAACCAGCCCTATTTAAGCTGAGTGCCGGGCACCACACCTGTAAAAAGCAGACAATGCTTGTCAACCTCCAGAGTAGAACCCTTGGACGGTACAGTCAAGTACTTGGCTGCTAAGTGAGAGACTGAAGGTTCAAGTCCACCCAGAGGCCCCTCGGAAGAAAGGCCTGGTGATCTACTTCCAAAAAATCAGCCACTGAAGACCCTATGGAGCACAGCTCTACACATGAGGTCACCATGAGTTGAACTTGACTCACTAGCAATTGGTCTACCTCCAGAGTGTGTGGGAGGATGGAGGGAGACAGTCCGCAGAGAGCCATGCGCCAAGCCGGAGCCCACTGGCATTCTAAGCACTGTCTGGGGGAAGTTCACTAACATGTAATCATCACTATTCATTAAAACATGGGTGGGCCACCATCCCATGGGACCTCCCTGTGAATGGCTTGCCAGATGCCTGTGCCCAGCCTGCCCTGGGCTGGTCAGGCCTGGCCTGGGAAAGGCTGTCATACATGCCAGCCAGTTTCTGGAACATACCGCAAACTGCCAAATCAGAATCTCTCATTCTAAACATGAGCAGAGGAAGATTCCAGGTGCGTGCCCAGTTCCCTCCTGGTGAGATCCCAGTTTCTTGGAGTATCTACCAGGGGAAAACGCTCTAGGCAGGCAGATGGGCCAGGTCTGGGGGCACAGTGCCCAGGAGAGAGAGGGTCGGCCTCTCTAAGTCTCCCAGGTTCTACCTGCAAGTGACAGGTGACGGAATGGGTGGCCATTCCAGCAGGCCAGGAGGGTGGGCCCTGCACCAGGAGCCTAGTGTGTGTCACAGCTGAGACACGCTTCCCTGCGGCCTCTTATCTCCTTCTGATCCGTTTCTAACTTTGCTTCTCTGCAAGCGGTCGGGGTGGGAGGTGTGCCAAGAAACTGGTCTTCTGAAGCTGATTCCTTAGCTGTCTCCTCTTACGAGGGAAACTGAGACAGACCATGTCACGTGACACAATTTTAGAGTCTGCCGGACAGACAAGGGGCTCAGTGGATATGGCCAGCGGGTGGCTGCCCTGCTGCCCCAGGCCAGGAAAGCAGTTCTCTGGCGTCTCCTCCACCTAGGGGACACCTTACTGTCATGCCAGAGGGGAACACTGCAGGCCTCATTTCTCTGTCACCTCTGCAAAGCGGCCAACTCGTTGCCCAGAGCTGGGTAGTCTGGCGGTATGGTGGCAGTCCTGGCACAGCAAAAGCCAGCTGAGTTTGAAGTCAGAGGGCAGAGCCAGGCTGGACTGGGCAGTCAGTACCCTTCTGCACAGGCTGAGACCTTGGCACAGGGCAGTCAGTCTGTGACCACAGGGGGGACACGCTGTCACCTCTGACTCTGAGGTCACTCAGCAGCAGGACCCCAGCCAAGGTCACAGGACCTACTGGGCCAGCACTGGTACACAAAGACCACCAGAGAGTAACGGCTGGGTCATTTGCCTGGACGCTCATCTACCCAGGGCAGCGCCGCCCACCCCTTTGCCCTTGGGCCTCTCCAGGCCCCTGGGGCCAAGGTAAGCCCCAGCCAGCCCTGCTCAAATTCCAAACTCCAGAGTCCAAAGAGCAGACTTGACCCTGCACCTATAAAAATGTGTTTAAAAGAACATTCTCCATTCTCACTGGCCCTCTGCCTGCTTCCACTTTGGGGTTCTGGACAGAGTTTTAGAAGTGAACTTCTCACCAATTACCAAGAGCAAAACAACTCCCAGAGGCTGGAACTGGTGCCAGGCAGCGCGCAGGGGCAAACACTCTCTCAGAGTTTCTGCTCAGCTCTGGAATTTTCAGAAGAGGCCCATCTGGCTGGCATTGGCCTTGTCCACCAGGGACCGGGTCCCTTCTACCCCAAGGCCAGCCTGCTCCCAGCCCAGTCGTCTCTCAACTGGATCAGAAAATGCCTGCCACTGGCAATAACCAACAACACCACCCAGCCCCCAGTGGGCACATGGGGCCAGGGAGGCCAGGGAGGTACCTGACAGCCATCCCTCTGTGGCTGCTGTGGACTCTACTCCTGCATCCCCCTGGGTCCCCGCTGAGTCCTAACTGAGCGCCTTCCTTCTTTACCACCAGTGCAGATCCTCGGGGAACAGGACCTCATGTCAGCACCCACAAGGACACACAGTCTTGTATGGTAGACATGGACGTGGAGTGGCCAAGGGTGCCAGGGCAGAGAAAGACTCCAGAAATCATCTTTCTCAGCCCCTCTTCACTCTATTGCCAATCAGCTCACAGGAAAGCAGGAGGAGGAAGGCCTTGTAGACAAGCTGTGCGTGTATTCGTGGCCAGCACTTTGGGCCTTGGCTGCATCCCAGGAGGATCCCTTGAGCAGGACCTTTCTACAGCTGATTGGAAAATCCCACAGAGTAGGTGAGGATCATGCCAGCTGCTGGGAAAAAGTCTTTTCAGAGATTAAATACAGCTATCCTTGCTTCCCTCTCCTGCCCTTAGTCCTCGTCTCAGCAATACAGCTGGCTGGAGGCAGGGGAATCCAGGGCAGACCGTGGCCTCATGGGCCCCAGCCTCCCTCATGGAGCTTCCAGCCATAGCTGGAGTCAGTCCTGCAAACAGACAGGGACAGTCCTGCGGCACACGTGCTCTGGGAGTCTCTGGGAGGGTGGTCAGAGACGGCTTCCTGGAGGAGGTGGCTCCTGAGGCATGAGGAGGAGCTAACCAGAAAACAAACAGGAGAAGGGCATCACGGGGGTGGGAGAGATGTGCAAAGGCCCCATTATGGGAATAGATGTGTCTCTCAGGGGGAGAACAAGAGCATGTGGGTCCTGAAGGAGACTGCTGAAATGTTCCAGGCAAGCAGGGCACAAGGGCCAGCCCAGGATGCATGTCTTTGCTGCACTCGAGAGCTGGGCTTTATCTGGAAAGCAGTAGGGAGCTACAGAACGCTTTAAGCATTTGGCTGACATGGCCCAGGTTTATGTCTTGGGAAGTTCGCTCTGGCAGCTACCCAGGGTAGAGCAAGCCTGGGGGTGGGAGACAGGATGGATAAGACTTGGTGGCTGATCAGACAGATGGCTGAGGGAGGAGATGGGATGCAGGGTGATGCCCAGAGGGAGGAGGAGGGGCCGTCTGTGAGCAAGAAGATGGAGGAGGCGCAGCCCAGCCCTGGAGCTGGGAGTCCTCATGGGCATGGTGGAAGGGTCCAGGGCCCACAGGGGCCAAACCACTTCCCACTGGACCCAAGCCCTCACGTGGGCCAGGGTATGCATGGGCTAGACTAGAGGGTGTCCTGGCACCTTTATTTACCCTGTGCTGCTGTAACAGGAATACCACAAGGGGGCGGCTTTAAAGAACAGAAATGCATTTTCTCACATTTCCAAAGGCTGGAAGTCCAGACTCAGAGAGCACCTCTAGGGACAGATCCTTCTTTGTCTATTTTGGCTTCTAGCTTCTGATAAGCCTATGAGTTGCTGTCTGGTAGAGTCATCTGCCTCATCCTCAGACAGCATCTGTCTTCCCTGCATGTGTGCTTTTGTTTCTATTCTGCTCTTTATTATAAGTCAGAAGTGAGCAGGTTTAGGACCCACCCTACATGGGTATGACCCCAACTGACTGCCTGATTGCCTTACATTAGATTGTGTTATGGAAGGAGATTACATCATATTACATTACATTGACAGGTATATAATGATCAAGGTTCTAACACGGAGTTCAGTGGTACACAATTCAGTCCATAACGTCTGGCTAACCTGTTTCCCAGTTCAGAGGGTCAGGTGACCTCGCCTCTAGCTGACCACCAACCAGGTCAGTTACCCTTGGTGGGAGGGGAGATCTCCCCCAGAGCAGGATAGCAGAAACAGGCTGACTTTCATCAAACCATTTCCCTCTGCCTTTAGAGTTCAGAGCAGCCTTGTGGCTGAACGCTCACCAAGGTAACGTGAGAATTCCCCCACTTTCAGGCCTGGCCATACACAAACCACACTTCTTCATGTTCTCCCTCTCTCTTGCCTGCTGGGCCGATGGGAAAGATCCAGTGGAGGCCCTGAGGCCCTAGAGGGTTGCTATGGGTTGAACTGTGTACCCCCCTCACCCCGACAGAAAGAAAAAGATGTATGGAAGTTGCAACCCCAGCACCTGTTAATGTAATTTTATTTGAAAATAGTCTTTGAAAATATTATCAGTCAAGTTCACATGAGGTCACACTGGAGCAGGGTGGGCCCTAATGCCTCCTGAGTGGAATCCTTACAAAAGAGAAGAGAAACAGAGGGAAGATGGCCATGGAAAGATGGAGACAGACATTGGAGTGACCAGGCCAAGCAAAGGGACACTAAGGAAGCCTGCTGCCACCAGAAGCAAGGAGACAGGATGGAGTTGATTCTCCCTCACAGCCCTAGCAGAAAGTCACAAGACCAGCACCCTGATTTCAGACTTCTGGCTTCCAGAACTACGGGAGAATAAAATTCAGTTGTTCAAACCACCCGGTTTGTGGCACATTGTTACAACAGTCCCTGGAAATGAATGATGCTACGGTAGGACCGTGGTGGACAGGAGGCCATAATCTGGACTCAGCGTCCCGTTAGAATTTCCTCCCCAGCCTCTGGAAGTGCTGCAGATGACAGCTCTTAGGGCTGCCACACCAAGATCACACCCCTCCCTGGAGCCTCCCTACCCAATGCTACTAAACACGAAGTTACAAAAGACCAATCCCTTGACCCCAACTGGGACAATTCTGAAAAGCCATCTCAGCTATCAAGCTCCCCAAGGGATTACTAACGGTCTTATGTGAGGCCCTGGAACCAACCCTCTTCTGCCCAGCTGCCTCCTGTTCTTCCCTTCTGCAGGTGTGAATCCCAAATGCACATCCCACACACCCACTTACCACTCAAAGACTGTGTCCTGGAAATCAGCCAGGGACATATAGGTAAACAGCCCCTAAATGGGTTTAGGAGATGGATCCCCCACACACACAGCAGGCTACAAAAACCCCATCCCTGGTGGAGTCAGGAGCCCTGCCAAGAGGAGATACTGCATTTGTTGTAACTGTCACTAGGAGGGTGGCCTTCAGGTGAAGGGCAGTACAGAGCGGGTGAGATGTACCAAGTATTTGGGAGTATGAAGAACCCAGTAGCCACGTGGCTGGTGGAATTGGATGGCTGCTGAAAACCCAGTTGATGCCCTGGAAGAAGATAATGCCAGGCCCAGCGATTCACCAGGAAGTAGAAGCTATGAATGGGGAAACCATGAGACCTCCTCAGTAGGCTATAAACCCCATGACTTACTGTCATGAGTAGCCAAGCTCCAAAGGGTACACTCCCAACTGAAGCAGGTCGGCTACACTAAGGTCAAGGTCACAGTGGTAAATATTAAGACTGTCACATGGGCTATAGGACCCCTGGTGGCACAATGTTTAAGAGCTATGGTGAGCAACCAAAACGTCAGCAGTTCAAATCTACCAGCTGCTCCTTGGAAACCTATAGAACAGTTCTACTCTGTCCCATGGGGTCGCTGTAAGACAGAATCCACTCAACGGCAACAGGTACAGGTCACATGGGATGGTAACACCTGAATGGACGCACCCTGAAATCTCCAGAAATCTCTGAACTCTCAGAGCCTGTAAAAGTGGTCCTCTTGTCTCTATTAAGATCAAGCACTCCCAACTCCTTGAAGCTACTGCAGAAGGTCCCTTGCTACCAGATAGCATGTACCCCACCCCCCCTCCTTAGAGTCCGTCTCAACGTGCCTCCTGGCACTAGGTTGTTATCGAGGGCTAAGTGACCACCTGAGTCATCCAGAGTTGTGCTTGGCCTGAAAGAAAGAAGAGGTGACTCTATCACTAAGGAGCTGGGACATAGCCAGCCCAGAACTGGATTCGGAAGGTTCTAGGCCAAGGAGGGGAACATCACGTGGGGTCAGTTAGAGTTCACCAATCTGAGAGCACTTTCCTGGAGAATAGAATGTCACACTCTGGCTCGGTGATGGGAGCTGGTGTACCTACACTTAAGAGTTGGCACCTAGAAGCACAAGGGAAGGAGATGACTGCCCTCAGGGAGACAGAGAGGACAGAATTGCTATGGAAAACAGTGCAAGGACAGTTCAGAGACATGGAAACCCTAGGGTGGGTCTCACAAAGAAGGTCAAGAAATTCACCAGATGACCATTTCGCAGGAGGACCCGGAGGATGCAACAAGGCAAACAGCAGCAGCAGTACTAAGAAGGCCAAGGGTGGCTGCCCTCTGCAAGCCAGGACTGATGGTTTCAAAACTGGAGCAACAGGATCCTGAAACAATAGAAATGAGATGAGGGGGTCTAACCGTCAGAGGCCAGATGGACACAATTACCATAATGAAGTCTGAGGGGCAGCCAGGACGCTATGGAAATGGTTAGTGTGGTTAATAGAACACAGCATTCTCACGGGGAGAGGTGAGTGAGTAGCCAGTGAGGGCACGGTACAGTCTGCGCAATAAAACCGAATCAAGAGGGGACGGTCAGGATGCTGAGGGCGGGTGCTCCAATGAAGAGTCACGATACCACACCCAGTTTCCAGTCGCAAGCCAGTTTTCAGACCAGGAGTCCATTGACTAAAGGATTAGTTGAGACCAATCACCAGAAGGAAGGATCAAACACCACAGGGCACCTGGTGGTAACACCTCAGTTCTTCTCCCCAATGAAAGGAAGGCTATTTATTTAAACACCTCTTTTACCCAAACATTTTGAAGACTGTTGGTGACAGGGTTGAAGTGAGCACCAACAGTGGACTCTGAAAGACACTGTTAGAGGAAGGCATACAGAAAGAGGTGAGAAATGGAGCCCTGACCCAAGCAAGGCTTCGTTCCTGGAATATGTGGACTTATCTGGTAGCTGTTTCCCTAGTTTTTGAAATAAACCTATTTTGTAATTGGCAAAACCTTCACTTTGACCTGTCTTCTTCCATCTGGGCCAAGATAATAAACCAAAACCAGTATCACATCCTGGGAGAATAACGCAAACAGAAGCCATCCTCTAAGAGCTAAAGGATTCAAAAGTGGTGATCCCAATGACAGCTCCATTGAATTTGCCAGTCTCACCCCAGAAAAATCTGAGCCGTCTTGCATGATGGCTGTGGACTACCACAAACTCAACAAAGTCACGGCCCCAAGTCATAGCTGTTGAGTCAGATGTAGTGTCAGTGTTAGCGCAGATTAGCACAGCCCTCAGTACATGCTACCAGACCATCACGTTCTTCTCCATCCCATCAGAACAGAGGATCCAAGACCATTTGCATTAACTTGTGGTGGCACAAGCATGCATTCACATGGTGGCTAAGAAGTGCCTGACCCTGGCCCTGATCTTCCCAGTCATCCCATAAGCATGGGAGACAGAAGAAAGATGCACTCACATTGTAGGATTGGTGAAGTATGTCTAATACACTATGGACTGCCAGAAGAACAAACAAATCAGCCTTCAGAGAAATACAACCAGACTGCTCTTCAGAAGAGAGGCTGGCAAGACTTTGGCTTGTTTCCTTCAGACACACCATCAGTAAGAAACAATTGCTGGAAAAGCACCTCACAGTTGGTAAAGTCAAGAGAGATGGTCAATAAAAACAAGAACTGACACAATAACCACAACAATTAAATCAAACACATGAATGATTGTGAAGAGACACAGACTGGGCAGTGTTTTGTTCTGTGATCCACAAGGTTGCCATGAGTCAGATCTGGCTCAGTGTCAACCACCTAGCAGCAACAGCATAAGTTAGTTGCACCAGGGCTGTATTCTCTCTCTCATCTCTGTCATGTCATAGTCTGAGTATACCTGGACTGGTGGGCCATTCCACAAAACATGACCTTGGTCCACTACTATATGACACCTTCCTAACCAAACTCAACAAACATTTTGGAAGCCCTATCTCCAGAGTGTGAGAGAGTAAAAACCGTAAGATCCACAGGTTTGTTGCATCGGTGAAAACATTAGGGATCAGTGTAGTTGGGGATGCCACCCCACCGCTTCCAATGCAATGAACAAGTTATTACGGCTTTCATCTCTACCTGCACCCCCACCACGATGAAGGAAACACAATTCCTGGGAGTCCTCTTCAAGTTCTGGAGGTGACATGTGTCACACCCAACAATACTGCACTGACCCATACACCAGGTGACCCAAAAGGACATTACATTTTAGTGGGGCCCATATCAGAAAAGGAAACCCTGGTGGCATACTGGTTAAGTGCTACATCTGCTAACCAAGAGGTCAGCAGTTCAAATCTGCCAGGTGATCCTTGGAAACTCTATGGAGCAGTTCTACTCTGTCACATACGGTTGCTATGAGTCAGAACTGACTCGATGGCAGTGGGTTTCTTTATATCAGGAAAGGATTCTACAGCAGGACCATGCTACAGCATGAGCAGCCCTGCCCCTTGGACCACATGATCTGGCAGATGTAAGAACCAGTCACATTGAGTGGTGGAAAAAAGATGCCATGCAGGTTAATTACAAATTTTAATAGTGGAATAACAAAATAGACACATAGACTTCTGGAGCAAGTCCATGATATCTTTAGTGGAGAAGTACATCTCTTACAACAAACAGTACCTAGTACATCATTGGACCGTGTGAGAGAAGGGTGTCTAACTTTGGGACATCGAGTAAGCAGTAGCCAGAAGTTCACATCATAAACTGAGTTCTGTCAGACCTACCAGTATGTAAGATCCATGAGAAAATCCATGAGAAAATCCAAGGGATACCTTGTAAGATTGAACACAAGTAGCCTTCCATGCACCTCTCCCGGAGCTCACATCTGTAGCCTCATGAGATCCTTACGATCAGCTGATGGAGAACGAAAAAATCTAAACCTGGCTCATGATAGTCTGTGAATACAAACTGAAAATGAACAGTGGCTATTTCAAACCACTTGGGTGTGGCCTTGAAAGACAGAGGAGAGTGAGAATCTTAGAAATGGGCAAGTTGTTGGGCAGTCATCTATTTCACAGGCAAAGGTTAGAGTAGACACGGACTCATGGGCAATGGTGAATGGTTTGGCCAGGTGGAAAGAGAAAGGTTAGATGATTCAAAACAAGGAGGCAAGTACACATACCGGAGTGCTTTTCATATTGCGTGTTAACACCCACCGGAGACCACCAGCTCCAGGAGAGCCTCTGAAAACCTAGATAGATTGAATGACCTGGACCTTTGATGTCAACCTCTCTCACTGGCAATCTCAGTGCTGAGTAACAGCCATGTGAATGCAGGAGCCATGGTGGCCTAGTTGATGGGGGCCAAACAGCATGGATTCTCGGATACCACAGCTGATCTAGCTGACCTACTATTGCTGAATGTCCAAACTGCTAGCAACAGGGACCAAGACTGAGTCCCCCATGGTACCCTCCCTGGAGGCAATCAGTCAGCCTCTTGGAGGACAGTTAGACTTCACCTAACCTAGAAGTTCCATAGCAATAGATACATTTCTATGAGTGTGGTATTTGTCTCCACTAACACTACTGTCCAAGATCTTATAGGACATTCAGTTCACCGACATGGGATCTCACATAATATACCACATCGGACCAAGGACCTACTTTATAGCAAAGAAGCGTATAGAGTGGGTCTATGATCATGGGACCCACTCTTCACATCATAGGGTACACCACCCAGAAGCTTCTGGCCTGGTAGAGTGATGGGATGGCTTCTTTAAGCCACAATTGAAGCACCACTTCTAAGAAGTACAAAGACAGGGTGCTATACTCAGGATGGACTGCACTCTCTCAATCAATGATTTTTATATGATTTTTCATTCTTAGTAGGTGCAATATACAGATCCAAGAATCAAAGGACAGAAACAGCGACCAATTTAGGGCATTTGTACTTCCTGTGACCATAGTGGAAACCCTGGTAGGGTGGCACTGGGGTTAAGTGCTAAGTGGTTAAGTGTTAAGTCTGCTAACCAAAATGTTGGCAGCTCAAATCCAGCAGACACTACTTGGAAACTATGGGGCAGTTCTACACTGTCTTATAGGGTTGCTATGAGTTGCAATCAACCCAACATCAGAGGGTTTGGATTTGGTTATGTTCATAACTCAGTGCCCTCTTTAGAAAGCCTGTTCCCAAGGGGGAATGATTCCAAGAGGAGACACATCTTCCCCCACACAACACGGTGAACTTCTCTTCTTTCTCCTTGGAGGTGCCAGACACATGGTCCCCAACCAGGGACCTGGTTCAAGCTCACCCCAGCACCCAGTCCACCAACAGAAGAACAGTGTGCAGGTCCCCAAGGGTAGGGGTCATGGTACAACCACCTCTGTGTCCTTGGCATCCAGAACACAGCCAAGCACTCAGGAGATGTGTGTGGAAGAACCCAAAGGCCTTCAGTTTCCCCATCTGTAAGCAGGAACCTCAAGAAGCAGGACCTCTCAGGTCCTTTGTGGCAACACACCCACTGTCCATAGCCCACCAGCCATTCCTGAGGCAGAGCCTCCTGCTCCAGGGCCCAGTGAAATGCCTGTAGATTTGGGGAGACATTTGTATGGGAGAGTGGGGCAAGAAAAGGTCTTGACCAGGGGCCCCTGGAAACCAAGGCTCCTTGCTCCCTCAGTGCCCCTCACCAGAAATCCCCCTCCCTTCCCTGACTCAGAGAGGCCCCACAGTCACCCTCACGCCGGCTCTTGATGCCCCCGCCCCACCCCAGCCTCTGGTGCTGGGTTTTCTTCCCCTGACTCACCAAGGCACAGAGTGAGCTGCCAGCGCTGGGGAGCCTGGCAGCTCCGTGGCCTGTTTCTGAGGAGCATGCTGCATAAACACTCTCACCACTAATGAGGGCTTCTGAAGAGGCTTGCTCCCCTGGGACCCCAGCTTCCTGCCCTTGAGCCACCATGTGGGAACAGGAACATTCTGGAGGCAGTCTCATCAGCAGGCAGTTGGAGTCAGCGGGTGAGCAGGTCAGGAAGCCAGGGTAGGCAAGGAGGAGGGCACACTGGGACCTGGGAGCCCATGAGCCCACTCCTCACACCAGAGCAAATTGGCACCTAACACCTGCTGTCTGCCCAGCTGGTGGGGTACAGGTGCGACAGGTGGCTGTGAAGCCCAAGTCCCAGAGCCAGAGAAGGAATGAGCCAGGACTGGGACTGCTCCCTGCTCCTAGGGTTATCAGGGTGGCGGGGTAAGTGTTTACAGGAAGGACCCAGGGTGAAAGCAGGGCCTTTCCACGCACTCCTAGCTCTGCCAGCCAGGGGGGACTGGTTGGAGGAGGCCAGGTCACAAGAGTCTGAAGCACTGACGGCTGTGTGCATACACGTGCAAGTACATGTGTGTGCACACATATGCATGTATGCACATGTATGCCTGTGTGCATGTATGCATGCATTGTATATGTGTATGTTGCATGTTTGCGCCATGCATGTTTCATGTGTATGAGTACATGTGTGTCTGTGTGTCCATATACTGCATGTATGCAAATGTGTTGTTTCCATGCATTAGTACGTGTCTGCATGTGTCACATGTATTGTATGCGTGCACAGTGATGTGTGTGTTGTGTTGTGTGTGTATCGCATGTGTGTTGTGTATTGTACACATACGTTATGTATGTAGTGCATGTGTGTGTTACATTGTGTACACATTTGTGTTGTGTTGTGTGCTGTGCATGCATTGCATTGTGCATGTGTTGTGTGTTTGGTCTCTGTGTATGTGTGCATCTGTAGTATGTTTTGTGTGTGTACACGTGTTACATGCGTACATGTGTGCACTGTACACATTTATCTGTGAGAGCACTGATAAGATGCCCCAGACCTAGGGCTCATGCTTAGGTCATTCTTCAGAACCTGGCTGGGGCATCAGAACCCCTTCCAGGAAACAGCCTGGACCCAGGACCTAGGAATGCAGCAGAGGCTGCCCATCCCAGCTGTGTTCACAGTTTTGAAGCTGCTAAGGAAGGCTCCCAGTGCTGGGCTCTGTCCTCCACCTTGAGGACCCCACCCAGCCCATGGTGCTGGAGTCCCAGCTCTGCCCTTACTGAGTCTGTTTCTCATTCCCAAATGGGTCTCAAAACCCCTCATTGCAGAGTCTTCCCCACTCAGATGGACTAAAGTATTGATGAGGACCAGCGGGCCTGCCTGCCACCCCTCCATTGGCCTGACCATTCTGGTCTCTTAGGATGGACTACGATGGTCAAGATCTTCTCCCAAACAGCACCCTCAGGCCAAGAAGAGGGATCAGATGGTCCTGTGAAGACAGGCACAGGGCAAGTCTGGGCCTTATCACAGGGAAGGGGCAACTATTCGATCAAAGAGACAGCCTTCCTGATAGGTAGTAAGCTCCCCATCCCAGGAGATGTGAGCAACAGCAGCTGATTTTGGATTCCGACTCAGAATTTAGAGTGGAAAGGGACTTTGGCATCTCCTAATGCAAGACAGGATGATGTATGACAAGCCAGCACCAGGACCTGAGGTCCATTTCAGCTTGGTAGCACCTCCGAGATGACACTTGGCTCTCTAAGCTATGTAGAACCCTGACTTCTGGGGGCAGCCTGGAGGGGATACTGTGCCCTGGGATAGTCAAGCAAGCTTCAAAAGGGGGCACTCAACACCAGGTGCCCCAGGTCATCTCCCGACACACCTGGTCCAGGCCGCAGAGTTAACTAAGGGCTCCCCTGGGCCTCCTTCAGTCCCTGTCCCCACTTGGGAGCTACCTTGGTTCTCAGCCGGCATCTGGCCTTTCTCTGTCCAAATGTTGCTTCTTTTGTGAAATGATGTAGAGGGTAGCTGTTTTTTTGTTTTTGTTTTTAATGTTCTTAACTTGGCAAAACACACAGTTGGCACCCTGTGACAGGAACGAGTTGATTTTTGACGCTGTAATTGTTTGCAAAACCCACAGGATGGGGACTCTATGTGAGTCATCTCGTTTCATTCTGGTGAAGTCTCCACAGGACAAAGGTCACCATGCCCTTTTTGCAGAGCCACAAAGCTGGCCAGAGGGGAAATGACTTGTCCAAGGTCTCATGCATGGAAGCAGCAGACAGGGGGCTTGTCTGGCAACTGGTGCTGCTCTCTGATTCCCCACCAAGCTCATGACTCTCCCGACTCCACATTGCTGAGATCAGTCACCTCCATCCTTGAAAGGAGACCACCCAGCCAGGGGGTTGCTGGAGGTGGGACAAAGGGCCATCCCAGCACTGGCCACTGATGTGGGTCAGCCTCCCCCTAGTGCGTGCCTCCTGCCTGAGGCCCCCTTGCAGCCTCTCCCTGGGACAATCCTAATGAGAGCCCCCTACCCCCACAGCCCAGCTCCTCCCTCCTCCCTTGCAAGCTGAGCTGCCAAGGACACCCAGAACAAGCAGTACCTAACTCACCCCTCTTGACCCTGCCAAGACCCTCAGGCCTCCTCTCCAGGACCGGGGCTCCGGCCCAAAGTCAAGGGGGCTAGGTCCAGGCTTGCAAGCCAAGGAAATCCTGAGCCAACCCGCCCGAACCCCCAACAGCCCTACTGTCCTGAAACGGCCCAGAGTGAAGGGCCTAACTGCAGTTACTCAATGAGGATGAAGACACGTTGTTTGAGGTGGCCACAGGCCAAGGGCTCCAACTGCAGCCTTGCCTCGCCTGGGAGACATCTGGGAATGGGGGGCGGTGCTGGGCAAATCTCATCACCCACAGGCATATCCTCAGTTCTGCTGCTCTGCCGGGTGAGCCCTTCCTGGCCACGCAGTCCCTCACCCCACCAACTCCAGTAAGCACCAACTCCTTCCCTGGGCACCCCAGCCCTCACAAGCAGTCCCAGCATCCCCTCCTGCTGGCTTTCCCAGCTGCCTCAAGCATCCTGACATCCCAGCACATTCTGCCCTTCCCTTGTGTCTGGAGTGCTTGCCTCTCCTGCCCTCACTCAGCTGGAGCTGTCAACTGACACCCAGGTCCCCAACCTCACCCAGGCAGCACCACCACCTCCCTGATGCCCTTCTGGTGCCCCCACTGGAAGGTCTCATTATGTGCTTTTTTCACAATCTCAGTTTTTTCATCTGTGAAGTGGGCACACCAAGAGTAGCTAGCTCAAACTATTGATGTCAATCACAGTAACACTCTTATTAGATGCTCAGTAAACACCAAATGCATTACTATTGTTATTAATATTCTTCTTCCAGCATTTCCTCCTCTTCTGCCACCCCTCAAATGCTAGTTTTCCCTGGAGATCTATGCTGACATGTTGGACTCACCCTCCCCACTCTCCCTGAACAATCTCACTCACTCCTCCCGTCTTAGCCGCCATCCACATTGCTCTGCAGGTTACACTCTCCTGAACTCTAGTAAGGTACACATAGCTGCATCTGGGCGCATCCACCTGGATAGCCCTCTGGAGCGTCAGGGCCGACATCTCCAGAACTGACACTTCCCCGATCTCTTCCTGTCCCAACAAACTCTGCTGATTGGGAACTGGGGAGTTGTCTCCAATACCACTCCCACTCTGTTTAGGAAAGTTTGGCAGCAAATAACAGGAAGCACAATTAACAATGTCTTAAACAATCAGAAGTTTATTCCTCTGGCTTGTGAAGGAGTCTGCAGGTAAGCAGCCGCTGCATTTTTTTGACAGCCCCAGGCCAGCACCTTATGATTTCTGTTGACCTTTCTCTCACTGGAATAAGATGGCTTATTTGCAACTGTAGAGCAAACTATCAACTACCAATGTCAAAGTCTCAAACAATGTTCTAAGGAAGGAAGTGAGAAGAGATAGGGGAAGTACCTTCTTCTTCATGCACTTGCTCTTATCTGGGTCGATGAAACCTTTCCCAGAAGCCTCCTGTTCCCTTAATCTCATTGCCCAGAAGTAGTTGATGTGGCCAATCCTAGCTACAAGGGAGTCTGGGAAAGCAGTTTCCCATCACAGTGAATGGCACAACCACCTACCCAGCCTCCTTTGTCAAACCTGGACCCCTCCTACTCATCCCAACATCCAGCTGGCCAGCATGCCGTGCCTCCTCTCTCACATCTGTATCTCTCATGCAGCTACCCCTCCCATCCACCACCTTCTCCTTATCTTTCATCTCAACCTTGGAACTGTTTTTAACTCCATGGCCTTCACTTTGAACAAGCATCCGCATCCCTTCTGGTGCACTGGACGAACAAAGTGATATTTTAAAGCTTCCAATCTTCCATTGGCTGCTGAATTCTCCAGGAAAGCTCAAGCTCCTTCATCAGCCTCCAAGCCTCCAGATCTGACACCTTATTGTCTTTCCATACTTAGCTCCCACTGCTTGCCAATAACTCCCAAACTTAGGACGGGTTCCCACAGAAGAGGACTGCAGACAGAGAGTCAAGGGCAGTGATTTTATTGGGATAATATCCCAGGACTCACGAGATGGAGAGCAAAGAAGTCAGCAGAGCACAGAAGGAACAGGGGTGCTGCCAACACATCACCACGCGGGAAACTAGCGCTTACTCTCAGAAGAACTCTGCAAGCCAGTGCACAGTTTCCCTTGAGTACTCTCTGTGGGTCAAAGGCGCTGAGTAGCCACCTGCTCCCAGCAGTCAGTGTCTGAAGGCTACTCTAGGGCTGGGATAGGGCTTAATTCTCTGGCACTTGTAGACTTCTGGCAGATGTCAGTGGTTTCAGTGGTTGGCAGTCGACTGGCCTAGACCACAGTGGTTAGGTGTCGGCCGTCACTGGATCACAGTAAAAACATTATAAAGAATTACAATGGCTTCTCTGGACCAAGAGCCAAAAAAAAAGTCATAAGTCTATTTACAAGAGAAAAGAACGTAAGGTAACTTAATGAAGTTTTCCTTTTAGTCATGAATTTGCAGTGCCAAGACAGAAGAAGGACCTGACAATCCACTTCTAAAAGACATTGGACAATGAAAGTCTCCTGAATAATAGTGAAACATTGTCTAATTTAGTGCAAGAAGATGAGCCCCTCAGGTTGGAATGTATTCCAAACATCACTGGGAAAAAGATGCCTCCTCAAAGTAATCAACCCTAATGACATGGATGGAGTAGAGCTTTCAAGATCTTCATTTGCTGATATGGCATGACTCAAAAAGAGACGAAACAGCTGCAAATATCCTTTATTAACTGGGAAGTGAAATTTATGAAGTATGAATCCAGGAAAATTGAAAATCATCAAAAACAAAATGGAACACATAAACATCAATATCCTAGGAATTAAGTGAGCTGAAATTGACTGGTATTGGCCATTTTTAATCCGACAACAATATGATCTATCATACCAGGAATAACAAATTGAGTAAGTAGAATGTTGTATTCATCATCTCGAAGCACATTTTAAGATCTATCCTTAGTCCAATTTATACAGCAACCACCAAGGACAAAGATGAAGAAATTAAAGATTTTTGCCAACTTCTACAGTCCGAAACTGATCAAACATCCAATCAGATGTATTGATAATTACTGGTAATTGGCATGTCAAAGTTGAAAACAAAGAAGAAGGACTGGTAGCCGGAAATTTTGACCTTAGTGATAGAAATGATGCTGAGATCATCTGATAGAATTTTGCAAGACCAGTGACTTATTTATTGGAAATACCTTTTTGACAATATGACTGCACACCTGGACCTCACCAAATTGAATTTGTGGAGTGAGACAATGGAGAACCTAAATATTATCAGTCCAAACAAGGCCAGAGGCCAACTGCAAAGCAAACTATCAATTTGTCATACACAAGTTCAAGGTGAAGCTGAAGAAAATTAAAACAAGTCCACAACCTTGAGTATATCCCACCTGAATTTAGAACCCATCTCAAGAACAGATTTGACACATTAAACACACTAATGACCAAAGATCAGATGAGGTGTGGAATGACATCAAGGACATCACATATGAAGCAAGCTAAAGGTCTTTAAAGAGAAAAGAAAGAAAGAAAGAAAACGAGTGTCACAAGAGTCTAAAAGTTGCTCTTGAATCCAGGGTAGCTAAAGCAGGAGGAAGAAAAGAAGTCAAAGAGCTGAACAGAAGATTTCAAAGGGTGGCTTGTTAGGACCCAAATGTGCAAAGACCTGGAGTTAGAAAACCAAAAGAGAAGTGGGAACTTGGCGTTTCTGAAGTTGGAATACCTGAAGAAAAACTTCAAGCCTCAACTTGCAGTACTGAAGGTGGAAACTCTAGTGGTATAGTAGTTAAGCGCTACAGCTGCTAACCAAAATGTTGTCAATTAAGTCCACTAGGCACTCCTTGGAAACTCTACAAGACAGTTCTATTCTGTCCTGCAGGGTTGCTGTGAGTTGGAATCAACTCAGTGATAACAGGCTTGGTTTGGTTTTAAGGACAAAATACTGAGTAATGCAAGAAGCATCAAAAGAAGATGGAAAGAATATACAGAGACACTACACCAAAAGAATTGGTCAACGTTCAGTCATTTCAAGAGGTAGCATAAGATCTAGAACTGATGGTACTGAAGGTAGAAGTTCAAGCTACACTGAAGGCATTGGAGAGAAGCAAGGCTCTAGGAATTCATGGAGTATTAGCAGAGGTGTGTCAACAAACTGTTGCAGCACTGGAAGTGCTCACTCATCTATGTCAAGAAATTTGGAAGACAGCTACCTGGCCAATCGAATGGAAGAGATCCACATTTGTGCCTATTCCAAAGAAAAGTGATCCAACTGAATGTGGAAATTATTAAACCATACCACTAATATCACATACATGTAAAAATTTGCTGTAGAAAATTCAAAAGTGGTTGCAGCAGTACATCAACAGACAACTGCCAGAAATTCAAGCTGAATTCAGAAGAGGATGTAGAACCTGGGATACCACTGTTGATGTCAGATGGATCCTAGCTACAAGCAGAGAATACCATAAAGTTGTTTGCCTATGTTTTACTGATTATGCAAAGACATTTAATTATGTAGATCATAACAAATTACGGATAAAATTGCAAAGAATGAGAATTCCAGAACACTTAGTAGTGCTTGTAAACAACCTCTACACAGACCAAGAGGCAGTTGTTCAAACAGAACAAGGGAATACTTCATGGTTTAAAATCAGGAACGGTGTGCATCAACCTTGTGTCTTCTCATCATATCTTCTATGAACAAGTAATCAGGGAAGCTAGACTGTACGAAGAATGGGGCTTCAGGTTTGGCAGAAGACTCATTCACCTGTGAAATGCAGATGACATAACCTTGCTTGCTGAAAGTCAGAGGACTTGAAGCACTTACTTGTGAAGATCAAAGACCACAGTCTTCAGTGTAGATTGCACCTCAGCATCAAGAAAACAAAAATCTTCACAACTGGACCAATAAGCAACATCATCACAAACAGATAATAATTGAAGTTGTTAAGGATTTCATTTTACTTCTAGCCACAATCAACAGTCATGGTAACAGCAGTCAAGAAGTCAAACAACTTATTGCAGTGGGCAGATATGCTGCAAAAGACCTCTTTAAAGTGTTAAAATAAATAAATAAATGAAATGAAAAAAACAGCAAATATACTGCTTTGAGGACAAAGGTGCACCTAACCCAAGCCATGGTGTTTTCAGTTGCCTCGTGTGTTTGTGGCAGCTGGAAAATGAATACCGAAGACCAAAGAAGAACTGATGACTTTGAATTGTGGTGTTGTCGAAGAATCCTGAATATACCATAGATTGCCAGAAGAACCAAAAAAAAGTCTGTTTTAGAAGAATTACAACCATGACGCTCCTTAGAAGCAAGGGTGGGTAGACTTAGTTTCACATACTTCAGACACATAGTCGGGAGGAATCAGACCCTGGAAAAGGACAGCAGGCTTGGTAAGACAGAGGGTCCGCAGAAAAGACCCTCAACAAAGTGAGCCAGCACGGTGGCTGCAACAACGGGCTCCAGCGCCACGCGGGTGGTGAGGAGGGCAGTACCTCGGTCCGCGGTACCTCCTGCTGCTGTGGATCGGAACGGACTCAACAGCACCTAGCAACAACAACAACAGCATCTTACTACTGGGAGTTACTACCAGGACCTGGCAGTGTTTCACTCTGTTGTACATGTAATCGGCAGGAGTTGGAACCTACTGGGCTGTATCTAAAATTCTAGCAGCAGTACTGACCTACAGGAGACAGCACCCGTCAGTCAGTCAAGATTAGCTTTCATTAGCATTCACTAATTAACCTTCCCCAAACAGGAAGAAAATTGAATGTGATTAACCAATCAAACCGCAGAAAAGACTTACCCATCCAAGCTTGAAGAGGGCCTTCTCTCAAGATACCACTTGTTAACTCTCATTGACTTGTTAATCAAATGTTTTCCTTTGGACAACAGTCTGCCCTCCTCCTGACCTGCCCTATGCACCCCACTTCTTTCAGTGGTTCCCGTCTGCTGTTTTCTGATCGTGGGCTGCCCTTGGGGAACCCCTTTCCCATAACACAACCCTACCCACCTGGAGACCAGCCCAGCCCAGCCCTGCCTCGCAAGCTCTCTGGGACAAAGAAGTCACTAGTCTCCCAAGTAGAACCCCATTCCTGCCCCATCAGGCCGAGCCCTGACTTGGACCCTGGATCGGTCCTTAACACCAACACTGTAGCCTGGGTCCTTGTCCGGGTCCCTGGAAGGTGATGCTACTGGGGAGAGGGGAAAGTCAGAAAACACTTTCCCCCGAGGTTTTGGCCCAGCAGGGAGAAGGTGGGGCTGGAGCTTCACCCACCCCGCTGCTGCTGGGGGTCAAGGTGAGAGTGGGAGCTTCAACCAGGGAGGAGAGGACAGACAGATGGACCATTAACACTGGGTATGAGGAGGTCAACCTTAACATGGAAAGAGGCCTGAGTTCAATCAGTGCATCTACCATGTGGAGGTGGTATGGTCTTGCCCAAACCCCTCCTCTCTGGGCCTCAGTCTCCTCTTTAGGGGCATGGGTATAAAACACACCTAGATTATTGGCTGTCTGCAAGGAAGTCCTCATCTATAGAGGCAGAGATGGCCCTTCCTGGGTCTTAGGGAGGCTCAATAGAGAGAGGCCACTTCAGCCTTCCCTCTTCAAGTTCCATCCACCTGAACTGGCTCATTCCCACCCCTAATGTGCCAGCACAAATCCACTCAGCATGGCCTGCCTCCCTTCTCAATGAGAATGCCTATCCAACCTGCAAAGCCCAGTCCAAGTGTCCTCTCTACCAAACCCCAGTCAGAGCCACTTCCTGCCCTTTTCCCCTCTGTACAAGCATCTGTGTCCCCGATGGCTGTCCCCACCAGACTGGCAGCTCCTGTAGCAGATCTGCCCGTTATGCCCTGCTTCCCACGCAGAGCCAGGCACTGAGCAGGGCTCCTTTGAGTAACGGGGTGAGGTGTGCATGTTCTCCCCTGGCCTGGCACCCCAAAGCCATAGAGACCTCACAGTGGGTGGATGGCATCCCTTAGGGCCTTGCCCATCCAGGAAGTCCTCCTCAACACCACCCCCAGGCAAGTAACACCCAGGACAAGGCAGCACCCAGGCCCTGGGAGTTCTTTGGCTTCATAGGTATCTTCTGAACTCCTGTTGGGTCCTCCTGTTGTCTTCCTTGAGTTCCTCAAATCTCATGGTGATGTGGAATCAGAGAGACGGGAAGACTCTTAGAGATCACCAGAAGACAAGAAGATCGAGAAAACCAGGGTTGGTGGGAGATGGCAGAGTGAGGTCTCCCGCCTCCCAGTCCCAGGACCTTCCTCCTGCCCCCTTTCCGCCTGACGACCTCGCTGAGCAGAGTTGGCCTCTCCCTGAGCTGTGTGAAGGACCCTGAAACTTGGGAGAGGAGCCTCTAAGCCCTGCCTCCTCACTGGGCCTCAGTTTCCTCTTCATGAAGCTGAAGAAGCCCCAGGCGGCAAGGCTGGTCAGTGGTTGCACCTCTTTATGAAGCAGCCTTCAGGGGGCTAATGTGAAACCCACAGCTTTTGCAGTGTATCCTCAAGAAGAGTGAATGGGAAAGGACAGGTGTGGCTGAGAAGACACTTGTCCCTCTCCCCCCGCACCCCCCCAGCTGCCCACACCACAGGAGGCTCTGAGCGACTGTGGGTGATGGGCAGCAGGTGGGCCGGCCCAGGACAACCATGCACTAGAAGCAGAGAAAGACAGTAGGAGCCACTGCCAGTCCCTCCACCGTCCAGGCTCCTTCCCACTGTGTATCCCCAGGTCCACAGACTGGCAGAGAAGACAGCTCAGAACTGCAGAGCTCACAAAACCAAGCCACACAGGGTCCCACCCACCACAGGCCAAGGCCACCAGCACTGTGGGCATAACTAATTGCATCCCAGGACACCATCACTGCTAGCACCTAGGCCCACTTCATGAATGTGGACAGCAGCCAGGCAAGGACTCAGCTGAGAAAGCCTTGGGCATCAAGGTGGTCGGTGACCGGGCCCAGAGTGGGCCACTGTGTCTTGATGACTTCCGATGTCCTAACCTCCAAGTGTTGATTTAATGTTCTGTTTACTCGGAGGGTTAGAACAGAGGCTAATGGCTCAGTGGCTCCCTGGCCTCCCCAGGTGTCACACCTAAAACTCCAGGCAGGGAATGGCTCGGAAGAAGCCAAGGGCTCCTGGCACAGACGTGAGGCCTTTTATAGCACCTGGAATTCAAGACTGACTAGGCTTGCACACAGTAGGTCTCAGGAAAAAAATGGGGCTGAAGGACGTGACCTAGCCACAAGAAGCAGCCTGGCCAGTGACCCGCAGGAGCTGCCCACAAGGTCTCCAGCCTCCAACCCACAGGACCCCTCACCCAGACCCAGTGGGTTTAGCGTGGAGCCAACGCTCTGCATCACAAGAGGTTTGGGTGCCAATTGGAACCCTAACTCTCACTCCATCAGACCCAGGCGGGCCAGGAGCCCCATGACAAGTTGACAGGGTGCTCCCCAAGTAGAAGCTAGCTCCAGGCTCAGCAACCTCAGCCAACAGGACCTGCCGTAGAACAGCCCAAGACAGCACAGCCTTCGTGGCCTCCTCTGAAGCTGCATCTAGCCCTGGCCAAGCGGAGGATGTGATTTGTAAACACATCAAGTTCAGTCTGTATTTCAACCAGCAAAGTTGGTGGCATTGTTGACACAAAGGAAACCTATTCTGACGTTGTCTGCGCAGGAGACAGCCCACTACTAGGGGTCCATTCCCTACTCCTTATTCAGGAAGTCTCCACACAGCACCGCTGTGGGCAGACAGGGGGCGACTGCGAGCCAGGACACTTGGAAGAGGGAGGGAGGGGCTAGGAGTGGGGATAGCAGGGCAGGCCGGGACAGTGCCTCCTCAGAAGGACATCTGGGAGGTGACCTTGGCTCTCAGCCCTGCTGGCCCTACAATGACAACACAGAAGCAATGAGTGGGTCCCATGGGGATAAATATGGACTTGGGGCAAGGGGAACCCCAACAAAGGGCTAAAATGGGGGATCCCCATCTCCAAATGGTGCTCAGAGCCTGTAATAGATGCTCAAGGTATGTTTTTCTGAGCCAGCACCGGGAGCAGGGGCCTCAAAGGGACTGGACAATGAGGCCCCAGGGTCTTACAGCACGGAGACCAGGACCCGAGAGGCCCTAAGGTGGCAGGCTGAGCCCTGCGAGCGGGTGAGCCCAGGCTGCTGCTGGGCCTGGAAGCACTTGGGTAGCTGGGGCGGGCGGGTGGGGATGCTGTTTGTGAGTAGAAGAGGAGCAGTCTGAGCCAGCTAGTTCAAAGTTAGCGTCCCTTTTTCCAGAGTGGTTGTTTAGAAGGGGAAAAACATTGTTCAAATCACAGCCGAGAAAACCGGCAATTGCCAAGAAACGGGGGTCGGCGGCCAAGAGGGATTGCGAAATGTACCCGGGACACCACGGGGCCAAGCACCATGCAACCGCAGCTCGGCCGCCAGCACCCAGACCTGCAACCGAGAGTCCTGTCCCTGCTCCCGGGGCCAGAAAAGACCCAGTCATGGTGGCCATGGGGTTTCACAGTGCACACAGGTCTTCCCCGGCCTGGGAGCCCTTGGAGGGGACAGAAGAGGTCCTTGTGTCAGGAGGCACGGTGAGGGGAAGTCTGAAGGGGAGGGCCAACTGCGAGGATGTAGGTAGCTCTGCAACTCGATGTTGAAGCCTGTGGTCCAGAGCTGCGGGCAGGGTGCCTCCAGGAACTGGTAGGGGGCAAGGGCACCCAACGGTGAGCTACAGGGGGCCAGAAGGCCAGTCTCTGCATTGCTGTGTTCAGGCCCCTGAGACACAGTCCACTGTTCTCTGCACCTGCATCCTGCCCACCACCTGCCGGCCACAGCCTGCCCACTGCCCCGGCCAGACCAAATGAGGAGTCACTTCTCAGGCCCAGCAATCCCCAAAGTCTCTAGCCAGGTCAGCCCTGCCTCTGATGCCCCAACAGGCTCTGCGGGGCCTGGCTGGGATGGTGGGGTTCAAGCAGCCATCACCCTCTTTTGCGGCCCTCGTACTGCAGGTGGGTCTGGGAGAGTTCCAGGAACAGCAAAGAGGGTGAAGCCTCTTTTACTCTCGTTGACACTGTTTAACAGAACTTACTCATGTGTTTCAGTACACATTTGGCCGATGATTGTTTAACAAAAATGTGTTCCCAGCTGAGGACTCAAGCTCTAGGGGGCCAGATGTCTGTTGCTCACCTGCATGTCTCGGCGCTAAGCCTGCCACAAAGCAACTTGATCTTTGGACTCCACCAGCCCATTTCACAGATGAGACTCGGAGAGCTGAAATGGCTCACCCAAAGTCACAGGTAGTTGGACCAAACAGGAACCCAGGCTCCTGCGCCCAGCACTGTGCTCCTCTCTCACGCCTGCCCTGCAGGGTGCCTCACTCGGACAGCCAGCCCCAGAGCACTCTCCTTCCCGGGCCAGCCCCTCCCGCCGACAGGAAGGCCAGCCTGGGCTGAGGAAAGAGCTCGCCTGGGCTCAAGTCCTGTCCTGGTGTTGACCCAGTCCTGTCCCTGCTCTGCTCTTGGCCTGGGGCCACATGTCCATCACCATCAGTGGTTTCAGTCTGTCATCTACAGTCTTCCCCACAGCACACCTGTCCCCACAGCACACCTGCCCCTCAGCACACCTGTCCACACAGCACACTAGCCCCTCGGCGCCCGCTGACTCGCACTGTGCATTGGAATCTTCCTTAACACAATGCACAAGGCAACCAATCGGTAAAAAATGGAGAAATAAGACGGCAGTTCAACTCCTCCAGGTGCCCCTTGGAAACCCTGTGGGCAGTTCTGCTCTGTCCTACAGGGTTGCCATCTGTCGGCATTGACTCGAAAGCAGGGGGTTTTTGGTTTGGAGCCCTGGCAGTGCAGTGGTTAAGAGCTCAGCTGCTAACCAAAATGTCGGCAGTTCAAATCCCCCAGCCACTCCTTGGAACTCCCATGGGGCCGTTCCACTCGGTCCGGTAGGGTTGCTGTGAGGCAGAACTGACTTGACAGTGTGAGATCTTTCACCCTTCTTGGTCTAGGGCCGAGCTGGGCCGGAGGGGTCCATTTCTGCTCTCACGGACCAACTGCGGCCTGTCTGCGAGGAGTCGGTGTGAACGCAGCTCCCTGACCAGCGCTGGCAGAGAAGCCCCCAGCTGCAGTGTGTCTGTGACTGTCCTCCGCCAAATTCCATCCCCCTCCAGGCCCCAGGCCAGGGCCAGGCTCTTGGCAGGGCTGCAAGGAGTTGCTGGGTGGCAGTCCCTGATGTCACACCAACTCCTCCTTAAGTCTAAGTTCAGAAGTAGCATCACTAGGATTGTGTCATCTGCTGCAACAACTCATGATGTCACTTCCCCAAGGACTCCCTCCTACACCAGGCACCAGGTCACGCAGACTCCTTAGCAGCACTGTTTGCCTGGTTATGCGTTAATCATAGTTCCTGTATACCACTATGTCTGTTTCTCCTTTCATTATTATTTCATTCTCCAAAAAAAAAGGTACTGATGTAGGTTCATGAATACTGATTGCCACAATATTGCAGCTAAAACCAAAAAATTTGACAAGATCAATGACAGTAAAAGCACGGGCAGCAACACAAACAGCACCATGTGCTAGCGGACAGAACCATGTGATCCAAAGCTTCACTGTAATTGGGTGACAGTGACAGCTCCCACCAGAGCACATTAGAAGGTTCAATAAGAAAATCAACGTAGAGTTTTACCCTTGTAGGTACAGGGATGAAACCCCGGTAGTTCAGGGGTTAAGAGCTTGGAATGTTATCCAGAAGGTTGACGGTTCAAATCCCCCAGCCGCTCCTTGGAAACTCCACAGGGCAGCTCTTCTCTGAACTATAGGGTCTCTCTGAAGCAGGATCAACTAGACAGCACACAGCAACAGGTATACTGAAACAGGTAAGCTGGGCTTGTGAAAAATGTTTTTGTTGTTACAGCTAACTAGAAGAATGTTTTTATAAAAAAACAACAAATTTCTGCTGAAACACCGCACAAAAATTTTGTAGACGATTATTTTGGCATCACTCCTTCTGACAGCGTCACTGAGTATTTTGACTTCCCTGTACCCCACTAGAGACACCATTGCAACTCAGGTCTCCTCTCCTCCAGGAAGCCCACCTTGATCTTCCCTCCATGTGAGTTAGGGCCCCTGCAATAATGCCATCCTTCATTCATTCACTCCGAGTCACCAACAAATGCCTTGGGTGTGTCTATCTGTAGAGCAGCTGCCAGTGACCCTGACTCCCAACTCATAGCCCAGGACAGCGGGCCAGAGCTCTGGTTCATCTAATGAGCATGAGTCCTTCCTATATGCAGTCATCTATCAGCCTCCTGGCCGCTAGGGACATGCGGGGACAGCACAGACACCACCCCTGCCTCCCTGCCACTGTTATGAGGAGAGACATTTAAAGACAAGCACACATCTAAGAAAATGACATTGGCTAAGACAGCATTTAAGAAGGGGTCCTGGGGATCACCCCGAGGGCCCCGAGAGACCACTGTGTGGGTGGAGCCCTGAGGTGCTTTCAGGGGAGGTCGTCCAGACAAAGGTGAGTGGTTCTGCCTCCTTCTCACTGATTTTCCTGGCCACACTTTGAAGGGGCAGAACCAGAGGCCAGAGAGGGGAGACGGCCAGCTCAAGGGCCTCCAGCCAGGAAGAGGTGCAGGCACTGGGCCCGTGCCCAACATCCCTCTCTGATCAGATCCCACACTCTCTCTGAAGACGACAGCAGCTGGCCTCAAGCCAGGAGCTTCGGGTTCACCTTCCGACGACCAGGAGGCCAGAAGTCCTCTTGCAGTCAGCTGGTGACTCTATGGGTGCCGTAGTGCTAAGCTGCCTGAGCCTGCTGGCAGGACTAACCTCAGTGTGGGTGACTTCAGCTCAGCCTGGGCAAAGAGTAGGGCACAACCCTTTGAACCACACCTCCTGTGCAGGGACACCGAAGTCCCTTGGGGCCCTGTCCCCCCACTTCAGGTTCACACTCCTCTCCTGGCAGGCGCAGCAGTGAGCGGGCCTGACAGCTCCCCCCGCCCACCCCCCTGCCAAATTGTACTTAATTATAATGATAAATGATGGCAGGCGTCCACGACCACATTGCAGAACATGACAAACACTGCACATGGCAGAGCCAACAAGCTCCCCACCCACCCACGGGCTGGGAGGGGGTTATCTAAGGCCATGTCGCTCCACAGGGGGCCTGCCCAGGTGGGGTGAGAGTGGCCAGTCCAGAGAGGGTGCTGCCAGGTGGACCCTGTGGTCACCAAGGACCAGGACAAAGCCCTCACCTGTCCCCCAGTGTCCCTCAGAATTACCTGCTCCTGTAGCAGAGCAGGCTACTTAGCAGGAACCCAACAAGGCACCACCACCAGGCAGGAGCCAGGAGAGCGCTGGCTCACCTCTCTGGGAGGTATCTGCAACCAGGACTCCTCCCACACCCAAACACCCACTGGAGGATTCTGCAGGGGCCTGGGGGTAAGTCTAGCAGAGCGTCAGGCAGGGTAGCTAGGAGAGCCCCCAGGGACCGTGTGCCAGAATCCCCTCTCCCCTACCCCACTTGACAGTGTTCCAGGTCCGGGACACTTAGAGACGCTGGTCTGTGTTCGGCACCTGAGAGTGAGGAGGGCAGGGCCTGCCCCCTGCTCCATGATGGTGTGGCTGGACCACAGGACTGAGTCCCCAGTGACGGCCCCAGCCCATGGAGGAGCACTGCAGAACCACAGAGAAGTGCACTGATGGAAGCCTCCTAGAAGCATCACGTCAGCAGGAAAGCTGGGGAGAGGGAGGGTGTCTCGCCCAGGGAACACAAGCTGGAGACCTCAGGGTCAGAAAAAGCCGTGGGAGTGGGGATCCTTGCAAGGGACGGGCCCAAGGCCTCTAGGCTGTGATGGCGCTCTGGGCAGACCAGGCTGCTAGATGAGTGGCAGAGACCATGGTGTGGCAGGGAACCAGCCCAGATGGTGGTGGAGGAACGGGTATGGAGAACAATCAGCTCAGGAAGAATTCAAGAGGTACGACCACTGGGTGATAAAGAGACATGGATCCAGGGGAGAAAGAGGGCACGTGGACACCCAAAGGTGCCCAGTGGCTGCATCCCATCAGCGGGCCGCCACAGGGAAAGCTGGCCAGCAGGGCATCTGTCCAGGCAGGCTCCCTGTGCGCCCCCCAGCATAGCATCAGGGACAGCTGGGCTGAGGAACCGACTGGGCCAGCCTCGAGCTGTCAACAGTCAGCCACCTCCAACAGCTATTGAGACTTAAGTGCGAGGGAGATGGAGGCAGCCCAGGTGAGGCGACAGGACGCCATGCACTGCCCAGCCAGATCCAGGCTGGCCCAGCCCGCGGGGCACGCGGTGATGATGGAACACCTGGCCAGGCCACCTCAAAGCCCGTGATGGGGGGAAAAAAGCAGAAGGCAGGACCCCTGTCACCCAGAGAAGAGAGGGCTTCAGGATCATGGCGTGAGAGACAGCGCTGAGTGTCACTTATCACCTGAGAGGCCAGAGAAAGTACTTTGGGTTGTGGGACATGAGGACCACATTGTGGTGCCCTGTTGGATTGCAGGGAAGGGGGCCATGTGATCAGTGAACCACTGAACCGTGAGATGAAGGATCCCACCCCTCAGAGGACCGCTGGATCGTAAGGCATGGGTGCCACGTTGGGTGGTCCCACTGACTGCAGGGCTGGGGTCACATCATTAGAGGCCCGCAGGATCACAGCACATAGAGGAAAAGAAGTGGCCAGTCCCAGGGCCTAGACCTTGCAGGACCTGGGCTCGCCTCTCAGACCCCAACCCCTGTGGGCAGTTCTGCTTGGGGCCAGGAGTCCGTGGGGGCCCCTCTAGCTCTGCCCCAAGGAAAGGGCAGGGCCAGGCGTGTCTGGGGGCTGGGAAGTAGGGCCACGTCTAGGGGCTGCATCTGCGGGGAGGGGTGTGGAAGTGCAATCTGTGTGGTTAATTATGACCGCAGGGGTGACAGGCACCCACAGGGAGGAGGTGACTGGAGGTGTCTGCAGGCACTGTGGGCGGACAGGCTGTGTGGGGCTGTCTGCAGGGGGTGCTGAGGGGCTGCAGTGGGCCTGGGGTGGAGGGCAATGTGGGGTGCGTTGGCGGGCGCACGTGAGCCCATGTGTGGGAGGAGGGGAGGCTGTGGGCGGCGGGAGCTAATTAGCTGGAGCCTGGTCTCCCTGCAGAGCCTGGACGAGAGCCCGTGTCTGGCAGCCGCCTCTCCGCCTGCACCAGCCCCCACCTCATCTTACTGTGGCTCCCCCATCTGCCCCAGAACACCCCCCCCAGCTGCCCACCGCGTCGGCCAGGCAGCCCTGCCCCAGCCCTCCCGCTACCCTCCACCAGGGCCGGGGTGGGGGTGGTGAGCACACAAGGTAATAGGACAGAGGTTTCTGGTTTACCTCTAGGCTCCCCTGCACTGGCTCCCTTGGGGCCCAGGAGGACCTCCTAGTCCCCTCCCTAAAGGTACATGAAAGTAGTCCAAAGTCCAGCAGCAGGAACAGGAATGATTTTTCCAGCCGGGCCCTATCTCACCTGTAGGGGACTCTGGCGAATAATCCTTTGGGACATCTCAGATCCCTGGCTAGCTGGGTTAGCCTGGGGCAGCAGGGTTAGCCTCTGGCAGATGGGTTGGCCTGGGGCAGCTGGGCCAGTCTGGGGTGGCCGGGCCAGTCTGGGGTAGCCAGTCTAGCCTGGGGAAATTGGACTACTGCCCTGAGGATGACCCCTTCTGATCTTCCCCTGCATTTCTGTAGGTCCTCCTTCCCATCAGCCCCAGAGTCCAGCCCCATGTCTGAGCTCCCAAGACTACCTACCTAACTCATGCAAATAGGGACAGCAAGGGGAAGACAGGCAGAAGGAACTAAGTAAGGCCAGCCAGGTGACAACTGAATGCCCACCGAGCCTTGGGAACTGGAGGCGCCTGCTCCACAGGCTGCAGGGGGTAAGGGATGGGCTTATGCCACCCTGTCCTTGTTCCTTGTCCTGGAACAGGAGCCATGGCCTCTGGATAGGCCTAGAGAGGTCATTCTGGGACCTGGGGAGGGCCATATGCTGTTTACATCTCTCTACTTCTTTCCATTCCGTTTTACTTCATTAATATCAATTCAATAATTGTGCAGTGCAAGAAGCTGAGATGCCATCTCCAGACATCTGTCCATCCTTCTGTCCACCCATTCATCGTCATACTTCCATCTGTCCATCCATCCCTATATACCTAAGTCCATCTATTGATTGATGCATCCAGGCAGCCAATGAATACCCATCAATTCACCTGGCTGCACCTAGTTATCCATTCTTCTATCTACCCACCCAATCACCCATCCACCTGTTCATCTGTCCAAGTTCCTGTCCATCTATCCGTATACCATTCTGGCCACTTATCAGTCTAACAAGCCAGTCAACCGTGGTCTCATCGAGCCATTTGTCAGTTCATCCAGTTATCCTTGGATTTATCCACCCGTCAACTGGCTGCCCACCATCCCCTACAGCTCACTCATCCGTCAATCCAGCAGCCTGCCAATCCAGCCAGCCACCATAAGATAAATGCACCCATCCAAGCATCCTCAACTATGCTGTGTCCAGTCACCTACCTACTTACCCGTGCACCCACCCACTCACCCATAATTAAAGTCAAGCAGTCTTGTCCCTTCATGCTTGAGGAAGGTCAAAGCCCACTTCATTTCCCAGCCTCTCCATTTCCTGCTATCTCTAGAATATCTTCTTTTTCTGTGCACCAGGACCTGCTCACTGTGCCTTGAGGCTGTTTCAAGGCTTCAGCCATGAGGGTCAGGATGAGAAGGACAGAGACAGAACCTGAGAACAATGAGGGCCCACTGTCACTTCCCAAACAGGCACAGAGCCAGAACTTGATCCTGCCTCTGGCCCTGGCCACCATGGCCACTTCCATGAACGAGATCCTGGCAATGAGCATGAAACCATAGACCCTCAAAAGACCCTCCCCCCACTTTCTGCCATGCCAAGGTTCCCATTGTAATAATAGTTATAATGCCGACAGTAATAATCACTGTCACATATATGGCACATATTCAGCACCAAGCCCCATTCTAAGCAATCTACAGATATCCACTCATTTAACCATTACCTTTGAGGCCAGTGGCACCACTGTACCCATTTCCCAGTTGAGGCACAGAGAGATCAAGAGATAATCATAGAAGCTAAGGGCCATTAGGCCCCACCTGTGTGCCAGGCTGCACTGTGTTTGATATGCATTAATTATGCAAACCTCACTGAAGTGGAAACCCCCTATTGTTATCCTCATTTCAGCTACTAATCAAAAGGTTGGTGATTAAAGTCCACCCAAAAGCACCCTGGAAGAAAGGTCTGGTGATCTACCTCCAAAAAATCATTGGAAACCCTATGGAGCATGGTCCTACTTTGACACCCACCTGGGTCACCATGAGTCGGAGTCGACAGCAACTGGTTTAGAACACAGTCCTGATGACACCTCAGTTCACAGAGCTGGAAAGCGAAAATGCTAGGATTTGAACACAGCTTTCTGGCTCCAAGGCACATACTCTCAGCCACCAAGGTTTCTGCTGTTGCTCTGGCTCTGGCTCTGGCTCTTGCTGCTGCAGCTGCAGTATGCCAAGAAATGGTAACAAGGCAGACCTGCCACTGGGCTCCTATAGCCCGTGGTTCTGCAGGGGACAGAGTGGGAAGGTCAGAGGCAGGACCAGGGAAGGGGAAGGGGCTGGACACCTGACAGGGGAAGCAGGGAAGGAGGACTAAGAGGGAGGAGGGTAGGTGGATGCCCCTGGGCTTCTAGAAGAAGACCACTGTCAGCAGCGGTGTGGGGACATGGTCAGGTGATGGAGCAGCAGCCTGAGAGAGGGTGGGGGCCCTGGTGAGCATTCCCTTAGATCTCAAGGACCTTCAGAATGTACTCGGTGAACAGGTCTCAGATTGGTGACAAACACGGGTGAGAAGCATGAGGCAGGAGTTTGTGTTTTTGACACGCGTGCCAGGACCGGGAACTGGTGGTGCCAGGCTCAGAACAAGCCCTACCTGAGGTGCTCAACCAGCCTGGGCACCCTGGCCACATTCAGATGGCACCCTGTGCACACTGCTGACCTCCTGGGCCTGGCTTCCCTGGGGCAGTCTGCATGTTTAAGGAGGAATTTTGTGCTGTTACACAGCCGTGCCTGCTCTTTCACTATAGAAAGCTTGGGAAACGAAATAGACTGTGCAGAAGTCACACTCCTTTGCTGATGAAGGCTTAGTGAAGGGCCGAGAGGATGGCCAGCCTGACAGCTCCCCCTACTCACCCAGGTAAGGGTGTCTGGGAACCGACGTGCAATCGGTGGCCTCCAGACAAACCTCTGGTTTTCATTCACGCTCTCGTTTCCTGCCTGGAGTTTATCAAGCTCCTGTTATATGCTGGGATGTCTCTCAGTGGGCAAACAGTTTATGTGATGAGCTGTTAACCAGAAGGCTGTAAGGTGAGTCCACCCAGAAGCACCTCAGAGAAAGGCTTGGAGATTTACTTTCGAAAAGGTCACTCCACTTACGGGGTCATCTTAAGTGGCTGTTGACTCTTTGGCAGTTGGAAAAAGGAAAGAAAAAAAAGGGTAAGGGCCAGACCATGGTACCCTGGAGTACTCCTTGAACGGGAGACGTGGGAGAGAGAAGGGTCTTGAAGTGGGCTGTGTGGTGGCCTCCGAGACATCAGACCCTGATCCCTGGAACCCGTGCACACCAGCTTTGATGACAAAGTCTTTGCAGATGGGACAAAGCTAAGAATCTTGAGGGGAGGAGATGACCTCTGACTCTACAAGTTAAGTCCTACGTGCACCTGTCAAAGCCCTTACACAAGAAGGAGGCAAAGGGAGTTTTGATACATAGAGAAGATGTGGAAATGGAAAGCAGAGACTGGAAAGATGCGGCCACAAGCAAAAGAATGCCAGGGCATGCCAGCCCACCAGAAGCCAGAAGAGGCAAGGAATGGATTTGTCCCCAGAGCCTTCAGAGGGAGCGTGGCCCTGTTGACACCTTAATATAAGCCCAGGAAACCTGATCCTGAACTTCTGGGCTTCGGAATTGTAAGAGAACACGTTTCCATTGCTTTAAGCCACCAATCTGGGTGCTTTGTTCATCTGCTTCATCTTTGTCGTGGGTGCAATGAGGGCCATGGAAGGTTCTTGAGCAAGGAAGCATCAGGGTCAGATTGCAGGCGAGAACAAAGCAGAACCAGAGAGGAGGCTGTTGGTGAAATCCAGCCCCCAGCGGGGCCCGGGAAGGGGGCTGGGGGAATTCAGTGTAGGAAGTAGAATGAGCAGGTCTAGAAACAGTCCCGCTGTGGGGTGAAGGAGAGGGTGAGTCAAGTGGTGCCCGGGGTCCTAGGGCAGGAGCAGGGCAGACAGAAGGGACTCGAGGGTCTGTGTCGGGGGCGGTGGCCTGGGGCAGCACGGCGTTCACCAGCTCTGGCCCACAGTAGCCATGGTGCTGAGATGGCTAAGAGAGGGCAGAGCTGCCCTGACTGCCCGTTGGGTGTGGCAGCCGGGGTGAGACCCACAGAACGGAGCAAAGCAACCCCCGCTTCCCCAAGGTGTGCAAGCCCTGGCCAAGGTGCTCCGGCCTCAAACTCCTGGTTCTTTGAGGACCCTTCTTAACCACCGGCCTGGGGAGGAGTACGAAAAATATTTATTTCACAGAAGGAAACGGAAAGCCTTGCCTCACCTCCACTTTATTAAGCTAATTTTCTCTTCTAAATGGGGCATAATCAAATTCAGCCCCATAGCCTCATTTCCAGGCAACTTTATTCATTGTTATTTTTATTCCAAGAATTCCTTGGCATTTTCCGGGAGCCACCGAAGGGTTTAATAGCTGCCTGAGTAACAACATGCCCCGTCTGGAGCAGAACCGAGGAGCAGAGACTCATCGCCAGAGGCTTGGCCTCAGGGGCCATGTGAGGTCAACCGGAAGCTGGCTGGGAAGGGACAAGGGTTCTCTCTTCAGGACCAGAGCCTCCAAGGCCCTCTGGGCTGATTGGGACAAATCTTCTATGATGCTGAGGGTGTGTGGTCCTCAGACTAGGGCTTTACTGCCTCCAAGCCTTCCACCTGTCCTGGAGACTGGGCACCAGGGAACTGGGGGTCTGGCTCTGTTGGTCTGGGCCTCCACTAGGATGAGACTCAGGCTCCTTTGGCTTTCGAGATTGTCCCAGCATTCAGTAAGGAAGATCCACCTTGCTGACACCTTTTCAGGACCAACGCAATGGCCAAACCACAGAACACCTTGAGTCCAGGGACACCTCCACAAGTTAGGCAAGATCCCAGAGCTCCCTGTGTCCCCTTCATCCAGTGTGGGGACCCATGAAGTGGCAGCAGAGGTCAGGAAGTAATGGACAGCTGCAGAGGCTGCAGAGGGCAGAGAGGAGGCGGTTGCTAGGGGACATGGTAGGCCCCAGGCTGGGCCAGGGCATAGTAGACAGAGAGACTGCAGGGACACAGCATGCAAAGGGGTGCTCTTGCAGACTGAGGGGCCAGTTGGCTGCAGACTGTTTAGACATGGAGGAGATGTCAGGCACATTTGAGGCCAGAAGTGGGTGGGCAGGAACTGGGTGTTAAGGGCGTTGGTCCCAGGGGAAGAAGATGATTTGGTGGAAACTTGAAGTGTCCTAGTGGGGACAGACATTCAGGATGCTGGAGTTGGGGGAGAGCTGAGACAGAAGATTAGTGTTCCCTCCAGTGAAGCATCCTTGGCCACTCTGAGCTTGGTGCCACGCCCCCCCCCAACTCACTCACCTCCCATGGTCCTGGAAAGGGCCACCCCGGGCCCCACAACTATTTTTAGCTTTTCTGGATTCCTATGTTGACGCCACCCATGACCATGCCGCCTGCCTGACTTTGTAGGGTCTGTGGGCATCGGAGGAGGCCTGGCAGGCCTGGTTCTCATTCAGTCTGCTTAAATCATTAAATGACTCTTTTGTAAGAGGAACTTGATGTTCAGGAAATCTTTTGATGCTTTGCAAAAGGCTTTTTAATAAGTGTTTTTAATCCTTTTCTCTTAAAAACAGGAAGTTGTCCTTGGTGAAGCGTAAACCCCGGCAAGTACAAGTTTAGCTGGCGAGGCTGAAGCCACAGGCTCCACTGACTACTGGACCTGCCCAGCCCGGGGAGCCGCCCACCACAAGGAGCACACGCCATACCCACAGGCCCATAGCCCTTTCCCAGGGGTCCTCCTTCACGGAGTGGCCCCACCACTGACCAAGCCAGAGACCCAGGCCTCTGCCTCAACAAGCCCCATCTCTCTGCTCCAGAGACTCTCTCTGGCTGCTCGCTGCCCTGAAATGGTGCTCCAGACTCTGGCCTGCCTCAGCGGGGGCCCTCCAGGACTGGGGGGACTCCTCGCTCTTTCCTCCTCTCAGTCTCAGCTCCCGTGACACCAGACTGCCTGTGGTTCTCTGAACGCACCCTGCCCTCGCACACGCTGTTCTCTGTGCTGTTCCACTCAGCAAACTCCTACTTGACCTTCAGTGCCCCTTCCCTATCATGTCTTCCAGGGCTCCTGTGACGTCCTAGGTGCTCTTCCCCTGTGACCCAGTGGGTGCCCGCTTCAAGCTTCTGTGATGCTAGAAGCACACATGTTATTGCAAAGGTGTCATCACCCCTCCAGACCAAAAGATCCTCAAAGACTATGTCCTCGTAGCTCCGCCTCCACGACTAGCACACAGCCAGCAGAGCCCCCAGACACTGGAGGGGCTGTCCTCAGGCTTGAGACTCTGGCTGTGACTCCAGCCAAGGACCGGGGCCTCCCTGGCAGAATGGCAGGGGCCGGCACCTACCCAGCCAGCCAGCGTGGCCTAGCCTTGCCCACTTCCCTTCCTCAGTCTGCCGATGCTAAAGCTACTGGCTCAACTATTGAATCTCAGCAGGAAACAAGTTTGCCCAAGTCACCTGGCCTCCACTCCATCTGTGCCCACGCAACACCCAGGCCCAGAGGCCAGGAGCTCTTGGAAGTGAGCCCTTTCCCCAGAGCAAAGAGGCTGGATGATGCTGGGCCCGGCCATCAGCCAGGGCTGGCAGCGAGGCACCGTGGGCCCACTTCACCTCAGCAGACAGAGGAACTCCTGAAAGAGCCAGCCCAGGGAGTGGACGCTGGCCCAGGGGTGAGCTTTGATCCACTCCACCTCCGAGAGATGGAGCACTAGACCACTGCTGATCAGTGCACTCCTGTCTTAAACTGGATTGTGTCCCCCCAAAAACGTGGGTCGCCATTTAGCTGGTCCATGATTCCTGGGATTGTGTGATGTTCCTATATGCTGTAAACTGCCTCTGTGATGTTATTGGGGGACGAAAGATGACAGTTTTGTAGTGGGCCAGGACTCAGTATATGAGATTGTATTGTGCTTTGAAGCAATCTCTTCAGACACAAAAGAAAGAAGCGAGTAGAGAGACTTGGGGACCTCGTACCATCAGGAAAGAAGCGGCACCAGGAGCTGAGGGCATCCTTTGCAAAGGACCTTGGGTCCTGCACCTCAGAAGCTTCCAGTCCTGAAGAATACTGACATCTTCCTCCAGAGCCAACAGAGAAAGCCTTCCCCTGCAGCTGACACCCGGAATTTGGGCTTGTAGCCTACTGGACTGTGACAAACTAAAATTTCTCTTTTGAAAGCCATCTGTTCTTGGCATTCATTCCATCAGGAGGGACAGGGGCCTTCACCATGGGCTCAGCAGGTGGAGAGAGGTCTAGAGGTGTACTAGGGACAGACTTGCCCCCCTAAAGCCCCCAGCCGCAGGCAGACATGGCTAGATACCAGCTCTCGCTATGTAGAGCTCAGTGTCTTGTTCCCAGGGCCCAGCACAGGGCCCGGAGCCCAGTAGACACTCAGGGAAGGTTTGGTGAATGATTAAGTACTCCAGTAGAGCCCCCTAAGGGCTGTGGGGGCCCAAGAGTACCTAGAAGAAGGGAGGGGAGGAGTCATCCTGGAGGTAGAGACCCTGGGCACTCCTAGCATGTAGATCTGCCTAGGCCAAGGCTAAGGCAGGAGGTTGGAGACAAAGTGAAAGAACTGAGACTCCACCAGAGGCCTCAGAGAGAGCCTGAGTGATTGGCAGAATTGCAGCAGGGTCAGACCTGCCACATGAGGCACAGACTAGTGCTAATGTCAGTACCGTTGGGGTTTGACAGGTTTGATGTGACCGCTATTGAGAAGTGCCTTCATGTCAGCTCCAACTCACAGCAACCTGATGTATAACACAACAAAGCCTTGTCCAGTCCTGTGCCAAAATATTCAGGTCAACCCCAAACAGCAGGGCTGAAATGAGTGAAAACTGACCTGTTGCTTCAAGGTACGGGCTGCAGAAGGTGCTCTACTTACTGTAGAAGACTGGTGACAGCTCCTATCTCTGCTCTGACCTCCCCAGGGTGAAGTCACCCTGTCAGCCAGGAGAAAGGACAAAACAGGGCTGGAGGACTTATCTCATCCTCTACAGGCCACCCCAGAGTTGTCACTTGTGCACATTCCCAGGCCAGATGTAGTCACTTGGACATACTTCACCACAAAGGCCGAGGGGGTGGGGAGCAGGCACCAGTGTGAAGTCCTGCTGCTGTAGAAGAAGCGACAGCAGCTTCTGGGACAGCCAGTACCTTCTCCAGTACTGGGTGGGAAGCAGCTAGTACCCTCCACTCTGGTTACAGCCATGTGGTGGGGAGGTGGTGGCCAGGGCAAAGGGACAAGGGCCTCCTGGAAGGCAGATGAGAAGCAGCTGGGGTTAGAGGGCTCCTCGAAGGTGACAGCCCCATAGAAGTACCGTGCCTGTGGCTTTGGGGTGAAAGGAGGGAGACGAGTTTGCCCTGAGGCAGCCTTTCAGGTGACTTTGCAGATGTGGGTGGTGATTGGACCAAGAGATTAGAAGAGGTGAGTGAGGGTGGAGAGAGAAGAGGGTGCAGTCTGAGCACCCTGGAGGCTCTGAGGAAGGGGGTCTCAGAGTGGGAAGAAACAGAGAAAGGAGGGAAGGGGCTACGATTGGCAGAAGAACTCAAGATGGGGCCAACCTCCTGAAGACAGCCTGGAGGAGGAGGAAGGGAGGAGGGTGCCAATGCAGAGGCAATGTGCAGAACCCCTCACACACACCTGAGGTGTTGGGTGGAGGGAGGGGGCTTCCTTTTTCAGGTATGTCCCTTATGGTGCCTCCTTGGGAGACCCTCAGCCTGCACAGGCAGCTGGGCAGGACACTGAGGCCCAGAGGCGGGCTGCAGTGGCGGGAGGCCTCTGAGCCAAGCCCAAGTCCACAGCCAAGGGCCCCCAGGGGCACCTGGTGGGAGGAGCACCACACCTACCCTTTCTCTCCGCCCATGGGGGCTCAACTTAGCTCCAGCAGAAACTGTACAAACGACTTTATACGCACAGTCTCCTGACCCTGCCACAACCTAGCCCACAAAGGAGGAAAAAGAGGCCCCAAGAGTGAAGGAGGGGGCCCTGCCACTTGGCTGGGTGGAGCGGACCTTCAGCCTGGGAGCAGCAGGACAGATCACGTGGAGCCAGGGGTCCGGGAGGTGCAGGCTCACCCATGCTGGCCACACAGCGGATCACCCGGCCCTGAGTCCCCACGGGCCTCCACCTGTGCTGGGTGGCTTGCCCCTCACAATCAGGAGGACCCAGTGGTCCAGAAGAAGGGATCCAGAGCTCTTAGATCTGCAGATTCGTGAAGGGTTCATCTGGGGACCGAGAGCTGATCTCCAGAAGAACCACCTTCTCCCGCCTCCTGCTCCCCTCCTTCCTGCCAGCAGCTCCCCGCGTCCTGGCTGACAGCCACCGCTGCCCGTGCGGCAGTTCCTGGAAAGGCTGCACTGGGAGCTATTGCCCCAGCTGGGTTGCGAGAAGCTCACAGAGGTCCGCAGGCAGTCGTGGGCCCCAGCGATCACTGCTGCTTCCAGGAGCACTGCACAGCATTTGAAGGACAAGTGGTCAATCCCTTATAATCCTCCCCCATTGTCCTGGAGAGAGGTAGGAGGAGGCAAGTGCTGGAAAAGATGCTTCCTGGCCCCCAATCAAGGTTGGGCTCCCACAGCCCACAGCCAGGCAGCCTAGAAGGACCAGGGTGGGACAAGGGGAGAGGCAGCCTTATCCTGGAGGGGTGAACCTCCTGGAACAGGCAGCAGTGGGACTGCAAGGTTCCGGAACCCTCTGCAAGTAGTTGCCATGGAACCAATGCTCTGGTTGCCCTGAGTCACTGCGGGACAGGAGCCAGGATGACCGTTCCCATGGGCTCCATAAGGTGGCCTTCAACGATCCCATCATAATAGTCAAATCCTGTGTAACCGCATGCCCTTGATCCAATGTCCCATTTATGACAGGTGCTGGCCTGTCATTCCTGTGATTAAATTACCAGATTGTGACTTCCATCCACTGTCTTTAGCTGGTAGGTTTGATGAAGCAAGCTGCCTTGCAGAAGGGACCCACATGGCAGAGACAAAGGGTGACCTTCAGCCATGAGCCCAACAGCCTGAGAGGAAAGAAATCTGACAACCACCTCCTGCAAGATCCAGAAGTCCGTCTCTCACAGCGAGCCTGGAGCTGACCCCAGCCCCAGCTGACGCACTGCACGTGGTCTGTGTTGTTGCTAGGTGCTGCTGAGGTGCTAGGTGCTAGGTCCATCTTACAGAGATCCCGCACACAATACAAGGAAACACCACACGCTCCTGTACCATCCTCACAATGGCTATGTTTGACCCGATTTGTTGCTGCCACTGCGTCAGACCATCTCAGTGAAGGTCTTCCCCTTTTTGCTGACCCTCCACTTCACCAAGCATGATGTTCTTCTCCAGGGACTGGTCCTTCCTCATAACATGTCCAAAGTTTGTGAGACATAGTCTTGCCATTCCTGCTTCTGAGGAACAGTCTTGTTGCACTTACTCCACTACAGATCGGTTTGTTCTTTTGCCAGTCCACAACATAGTCAATATCCTTCACCAGCACCCCAATTCAAAGATGTCAGTTCTGTCTTTCTTACTCACCACCTAGCCTCCACATGCATACGACACAACTGAAAACACCACGGCCTGGATCAGGCGCACCTTGGTCTTCAAGGAGACGTCTTTGTTTTTTCAGCACTTTGAAGAGGTCCTTTTCAGTAGATTGGCCCAGTGCAGCGCATCTTTCGATGTCTTGACTGCTGCTTCCATGGGCGTTGATTGAGGATCCAAGAAATGGTCTGTGACCTCAGTCTTTTCCCTGTTTATCATGGTGTCGCTTCTCGGTCCAGTTGCGAGGATTTCTGCTGTCTTGATGTTGAGATGCAACTCGTGCTGAAGGCTGTAGTCTTTGATCTTTATCAGCAAGTACTTCAAGCACTCTTCACCTTCAGCAAACAAGGCTGTGTCATCCGCCTAAGGCAAGCTGTCAATGAGTCTTCCTCCAACCCTGATGCCTCGTTTCTTCGTATCGGTCAACTTCTCAGATTATTTGCTCAACGTACAGATTGAAAAGGTACAGTGAAAGGCTACAACCCTGACACACCTTGAGTTTAAATTATGCAGTGTCCCCTCATTCTATTAGAACGTCTCTTGATCAAAGTTGACATTCTTCATGATCACAACTAAGTGTTTCAGAATTCCCGTTTTCCGTAATGTCACCCGTATTTGTTATGATCCACACAGTTGAGGCTCACTGTATAGTCAACAAAACACGGGTAAACATCTGTCTGGCATTTTTTGCTTTCAGCCAGGACTCATCCGACATCAGCGATAATATTCCTGGTTCCACATCCTCTTCTAAGTCTGGCTTGAATTTCGGGTATTTCCCTGTCAGTATACCGCTACAGTCACTTTTGAATGCTCTTCAGTAAAATTTTGCTTACATATGATGTTAATGATATTGTTCAATAATTGGTGCATTTGGTTGAATCACCTTTCTTGGGAATAAACATAAATATGGATCGCTTCCAGTCAGCTGGCCAGGTCGCTGTCCTCCAGATTTCCTGGCACTTCTAGCACTGCAGCTGTTGGCTGAAACATCTCAACTGCAATTCCCTCGGGTCCTGGAGCCTTGTTTTTCACTAGTGCCTTCAGTGCAGTTTGAACTTCTTCCTTCAGTACCACGGGTTCCTGATCATATGCTACCTCCTGAAATGGCTGAACACTGACCAATTTTGGTCACTAAGTTTGGGAGTCATTTGTTACACAGCAGTACATTGTTAAGCCAAGTGGCATCAGGTGAAAGAATGGACTCCTAGCTCTGTGACCCCCAGGCTGCTGCATGGCCCAAGCGAGCTCCCAGAGAATCGAAGAGCAATGTTCTCAGCTAGGAATGGGAGTGGCAGAGCTCACCTCCGCAAGGGAACCACGAAGGACAGACCGCTGCATGCTGGCCAAGCCCCCAGCACACCTTGGGGCTGGCACTTCCCCGGCTCCTCCACAAAGCCCCCATGACCACCACTGGACCCACCTTCCAGAGGGGCCTGTGTCTCCACCCCAGGTGTTTTTCTCTGCTGACTCTTCAGTCACCCTGAGGCTGCAGAAGAAAAGCCTCTGACTTCCATTCTTGCTGACGAATCCTGGGCACCCCCAACATCCAGGACAGGCTCGGGAGAAGGAGACAGTCCTTGCCCAGGTACACCTCACACCCCCAGCCCCCTTCTCTGGCTCAGGGCCCTGGGGCTGAGGCAGGCCTGGTTGCACACTAGGTCTCTCCAGCAAGGGAAAGGCTCAAGGGCTCATGCGCACTGTTCTTCCTCCCCATCCCCAGCACAGGTGCACCGGCAGCCACTCCAGCCTTGGCGGGCTTCGGGGCAACGGGTCTTCCCAAGGGAGGGGGATGGTGGATCCAGGCTTTCCATGGGAGGGATTAGCTCTGCAGAAGGTGGCAGGGGTTCTCCCACCTGATGGGAACTAAGTAGCATCAAGGGCCGTGACTAGTGAGGGCTTGGTGGCTGGGGGCTGGGGGCAGTGGCAGGAAGGCAGGATGGGCATGAGTTCAGAGTGGGGGTAAAAGGAGTGAGGCCAGAGATACGAACTACACACAGACCCAGGAGAACCTCAAAGCCACAGGTGCTCAGGGAGGATGCGTCACAACCTCAAAACACAGGACAGACTGACCAGGGCGGGTCTGGTGGCTGGGACTCCATGGAATGGACCATCACTTCCCAACAATCTCTTCTCCCAAAAGTATACTCTCAGGAGACACTTGGCTGCCTGGCAGGCCACTGACCCTGCTTCTCACATGACACCCCTGTCAGAGTCCAGTCATCCCAGCCAGGAAGCACACTTTCCCTAAAGGAGGTCACCACATGATTTTGAAGAGAATCCAGAAGAATGTTTTTTCTACTTCAGTAGCTATTTATGTGCATGGAAACCCTGGTGACTTAGTGGGTTAAGTCCTACATCTGCTAATCAAAAGGTCGGCAGTTCAAATCCACCAGGTGCTCCTTGGAAACTTTATGGGACAATTCTACGCTGACCTCTAGGGTTGCTATAAGTCGGACCCAACTCAGCAGCAGTGGGTTTGGGTTTATTTATGTTCTTCTTTTTGATTGATTATTAATGATTAAATAGTTACTCAATTACAGTTAATTACAGATAACCAGCTTATCAAGCCCAGGATTTTAGGTCTTTTTAGAACTTTAAGTATAAAAAGAGGATTGATTTAAGTAAGTTCATTAAATATATAATAGAACTAATGATACAAGGGCTCAACATAAGTCATGTTGTGGGTGTCACTGACCTGTATTTCCTGAACAAGAAATAAGCTCCTCCCGTGTCTGACCCACTGCTTTGGATCTTGGCATGGAAGCATGGCAGTCACTCTGAGTCCTCACTCACACAACAACCTGTTTAAGGGAAGGTGTTAAAGGCAGAAGGAATGTGCAAAGGCCCTGTGGCAGGAACAAGCTCAATTCTCATCTCAGGGCCCTTGGGGCCCTCAGGGCCTTTGCACTTGCCACAGCCCAGGCTGAAGTACAGTGAGTGGGACACCTCAGAGCACAGGACTGCAAATGAACAGAGCTGGACAGAGGACCCAGAACCTACCACCTGGCCTGCCTCTGCCTGTGGCAACACATCAAAGCAGTTCTTCCACTCTGGGAAAGTCTCTTCCCAGTCTGGGAAGCTCACCTCCGCCAGACAAACCAGTGTTATCTGTGGGTCCTCAGCATCCACCTGGCAAAAGAGAAAAGTGACGGATGTTGCTGAAGGAGGGTCTCTGGGAACCTGTGGCCCTGCATTCAGGCACCCGGTGGGCAGAGGGGGCACAGTCAGGCACAGCCCTCCTGGAGAGGACCCCAGAGTCTTGCAGGTGAGAAGGGCAGAAAAGGAGGAGGTCAGGCAGCAGGCCGAAGGTGGGGCTGGGGCAACAAGCTCTGCCCCTGTAGCCCCAAAGGGAGGAGCTGCCAGCCCCTGCTGGGGTTTCCTGGGATAGCAGCATCTGGGCCTTGTGCAGCTGCCAGGGCCTTTGCCATCTGCCGCTCAGCTCAGGGCGAACTCCACAGCCCAGAGTGAACAGAACAGCCCTGCCCACCAGCTGGCCCCTGGGCCCCGGTTCCCTTCAGAGGACTCCACTGTGCCACCAGGCAGGGCCTGGTCACACCATGCTGGTGGATGCCACTGCACTTCCTGTCACTAATGGATTCAAGTCCAGACTGAGGAGGGGGCTTCCGGGGCCTGCTTAGGCTACCGCACCAGACCCCCACTCTCGTCTCAGGACCCTAGGGTATGAAAGGCCTGGCTTGCTTCCAGGAGCTCACAGTATTGGGGGTGGAGTCATATGCCCCAAAGCATACGGCAATGCAGGTGCAAGTGGACAGTGGGCTGCAGAGCAGCGACCCTACTTTAGGAGGCATTGAAGGGGGAGTCTGAGTTTTATTGAGGAAGTGGGGAAGGGCCAGTATGGAAAGGGCTAAGGATCCTGGGAGATGTGACATGTGACGGGGAAAGGTGGTCCACACCCAGGAGTCCTGGGAGCCAGGGGTGCGCAAGCTGCCCAGGTGTAGAAGGTGGGGACAACTAACCAGCTGGAAGCATCTTTACCAGCCCTGGGCTCCTCCAAGGGCAGCCCAAGTTCCCAGCTAGGCGGACACACCTGTCCCCGCCCCCAGGCAGAGGGCGACCCTGCCTCAACCCGCCCCCTGTGGAGATCCACCCTATGGCTGGCCAGCCCTTAAGTCCGGTCATAAGTTTCCTCAAGCTTTCGGCTTAGCCAGAGATCTGAGCCACGCACACAGTGTTCTCCACAGCTACTGGGCTGGACCGTTGCTAAGTGATATGGTTTTTTAAAACACACCCAGAGTGAAAACGTCACCCAGCAGTTGGTGTAGACTTTAGTGAGGACTTTCAAGCACCTTTCAGCTCCTCTGCTGAGTCCCACAGCGTCTCTAGATCTTAGATAGCACAATCCGCATCCATCCACGTTGACCTGTCCCCGTCAGCCCATTCTCCACCCCCCAACCGCCTACATTCCACCCTACCCCCACACCCCCCAGCCCACTCAACACCTCTCACTGGATGCATTGTGGTTTTTTATTCAGTTCAATGAGCATTTATTTGCTGAGCTCTCGCCGTGGTCCAGGTAACGGCTGAGGGGCTAGGGAGAACCCCCATGAGGAAGTGTCCAGAGCAACAGCACCCTGAACCCCTTCTCCCTCTGACCCAATGGCTACAGCAGCCTCCCTGCTGGTCTCCCAGCCTCCAGCTGGCACAGGGTGTTTCTCAAACCCACATCTAATGGTGCCCTTCCTGTTCAACATCTGCAATGGTTGTCCATCCCTCAGATGAAAATCACAGCCCTGTGATGGGTAGACTAATGTCCTGTCCCAAAGACAACCACATCCTAACATCTGGATCCTGTGACTGTGTCTCCTAACATGGTCATAGGGACTTCGCGGGTGTGGCTAAGTTAAAAAAAAAAAAACAACTGTGTTGGAGAGATCACCCTGGAATGCCCAGGTGGGCCCATCAAGCCAGATGGAGACAGACGGCTGCCATCACATCGACCCAACTTATGGTGACCCCGTGTACAACAGAACCAAAGGCTGCCCAGCGCTGTGTCACCCTCGTACTTGCCAGCAGCTGGGAGTCTATCTCTGGCACTCTTGGGGTAATCCATCTCACTGATGCTCTCCCACACCCTTGTTGGCCCTCTGTTTCACCAAAGATGACATCCTCCTCCAGAGACTGTTCCCTCCTGATGACGTGTTCCAAGCAAGCCAGTCAAGCAATGTTCTGTTGTGACCCATAAACATCTTCCTCATCTACTGCTGCTCGAACGGAAATGCCACAAGTGGACGGCTTTAACAAAGAGATTCATTTCCTCACGGTAAAGTACGCTGAGAGTCCAAATTCAGCAAGTCATCTCCAGAGGAAGTCTTTTTCTGTTGACTCTGGAAGAAGGTCCTTGTCATCAATCTTCCCCTGGACTGAGAGCTTCTGAGGCACAGACAGGGATACAGGGATCCCAGGTCCAAAGGATGTACTCTGCTCCCTGCTCTGCTTTCTTGGTGTCATGAAGTCCCCAACTCTCTTTTGCTTCCTTTTCCTTTATACCCCAGAGACTGCCTCAGGGTACAGTGCAAATCTATACATTAAATCCTGCCCCACCAACACAATTGCCATCCATCCTCCCTCATTAACATCATAGAGGTGGGACTTACAAACTAGGGAACATCACACAAAACTGAGAAACATGGCACAGCTCAACTAAGGCACACATTTTGGGGGGGACACAATTCAATCCGCAACAACAAGGGTTTCGATGGTTAATTTTCAGCCGTGGATCTCCAGGCCTTTCTTCCTAGTCTGTTCTAGTCTAAACGATCTGCTGGAACCTGTCCACCACGGCTGACCCTGCTAGTGTATGAAGTACAAACAGTACTGGCAGAGCTCTCAGCATCACAGCAACACCCAAGCCAACACAGCGGGACCCACGGATGGAAAGGTGGTGAGCAAACCAGAAAGTCCTCTAAGTGTGGAAGCCAGAGGCACAAGAGAAGGGGTCCGAGTAACGTGCTGCGAGGAAGGTACCGCTTGTGCCCAGCCAGGGCACAAGCCAAGGAACCAAGGCAGCCTTGAGAAGCTGAAACAAGGAGGCAAGGGCAAGAGTCCCATTTGACCGTCTCCAGAAGAAACATAGCCCATCTTGAACTTCTGACCTCTGGGACTGAAAGGTGCAGTGTTATTTTAAGCCACTAAGTTCGTGGCCATTTGGCACAACAAGCCTGGGGAACTCCTATAAGCTGCTAAGCAGGGTCGCCAAGTTCCTTCCTGATCCTCCTCCCAGCCTTGGAGGGGCCTCTATCCTTTCCCAGATCCCCTCTGCCTCTCATAACCCTCCTTCCCCAGGGCCCGAACAGAAACTTTTCTCCTGCATAGCCCTCCTCCTTGCGCCTTCTTCTCCCTGAAGCCTTCTGGATCCTTCAGGATTCTCTAGCTGCAACTTCTGACTGCCTTGAGCCAATGAGGAATTTATAGGAAGGTAAAGAGCTAGTCCAAATGGGCCAGAGGTTTCTAGAAGCCCTGAAGTCCCAGAAATAAAGGGGCTGTTCCCATCTACCTGGCTGTAAACTTACCCCTGCTTTTGCTGGCATAGCTTCAGGACTACCTCCTCCAGGCAGCCTTCCCTAACTGCTTGGTTGGAGTTAACAGGGCAGGGCTCAGGTCAGAGGGAAAGAGGACAAATGGATCTGAAGGGGGGAGGCCTTATCCAAAGAGGTCACGTCAGGACTGCTTATGAGGCAGCTAGGGTTCAAGGGGTGCGTGGGCAACCCAGAGACTTCCTTCAGGGGCCCATAATTCTGCAATGTTAAAAACAACTTCTGGAAAGGAAATTCCCCTTTCTCCTCTGCAGCCATTTCCAGAGATTGCGAGATCATTAATTTGAGTGCAAAAGATGTCCTTGTGGAAAAATATTCATTGTTACAGCTGAATGTTTTCATTTGGGCTCATTAAATTCACCAGCCTTCCAGGGAAAGGAGGGGTAAAGAGCCAGGAGACAGGAGGAAGAGGCTGCCCCCCTGAGCAGGAAGGTGAAAGGGGAGATGGTACCACCAGAAAAGTCAGGCACAGTGCAGGACCTGGCAGGCACTGAGGACCCGATCACCAAGCCCTTGGTCTATGCCATCTCATCACAGCCTCCAACAGATGACGTGCCTGCCTCAAACCAAAAAAACAAAACTGTTGACGCTGAGTCACTTCCAGCTCATAACAACAACCCTATAAGACAGAGAAGAACTGTCCCATAGGGTTGCCAAGGCTGTAATGTTTCCAGGAGCAGACTGTCACACCTTTCTGCCCCAGAGTGTCTCGTGTGTTTTTTTAACCACACTTAACCAATGTGTCCTTGCTGGCACTCCTTTGTCACCTTCCTACAGTCCCCCAGTTAAGAAGACGAAGCAGAGACAGCAGTCCACCCCACATTAGCCTGTCTCCAAAGAACATGCCTCTTCCAGAGCCCTACAGACCCACGTGTGTGAAAAGCCCTCTCTGAGTCACAGCTCGCTGACCTCTGGATATTAATCAATGAGCGAGTCAGCACACAGTTGACTAACTTCTGTATCTGCAACCGTACTAATGAGGATACATTCCGGCTGCCGTGACAAATGCCAAAATAACAGTGGCTTAAACAAGACTGTTGGTGTCTTTGTTGTTGGGCACCGTCAAATCGGTTCTGACTCACAGTGACCCTGTGCACCACAGAACAAAACACCGCTCAGCCCTGCGCCGTGCTCACAATCGTGGCTGTGTTTCAGTCCATTTCACAGCCACTACGTCAGTGCGTCTGCTTGAAAGACTTCCTCGTTTTCACTGACCCTCTACTTAACAAGCATGGTGTCTTTCTCCAGGGACAGATCCCTCCTGATTACAAGTCCTAAGTACATGATATGAAGTCTCTCTATCCTTGTTTATAAGGAGCATACAAGCTGTACTTCTTGCAAGACGTATTTGTTCATTCTTCTGGTACTCCAAGATAGAAATGACTTTGTGGTTGTCGTTGTTGTCCACTTGCTTGTTGTTGTTGTTGCTGCCCTCTCACTTAACAGTTCAGGTGAATGAGACAGCAGCAACCCACACTCCTTCACGTTGTTCTGTGATCCTCAACCCTCAACTTCCATCTCATAGTCAACATGGCTGCTCCAGCACCTGCCATCACATCTGCCATCCACCAGGAGGAACAGGAGGAAGGAACGGGGTACTTTTTTCTTCCTTCTAAAGGCAAGACTCAGAAGTTTCACAGGTCCTGTCTTCCTTGTCATTGGCAAGAATTTGGTCAAATGGTTACTTGCATCTGCCAGAGAAGTTGAGTGCATAGACGGGTAGCAAATGGTCATCTTGGTCAGAGTTCCTTTCACTCTAGGAAAGAGAGGGGACATTGAGCACAGCTGACAATTGCTGCCACTAGCACATACTCTCTATCTGTCTGCTAGGACCATGGAGAGCCAAGGCCATGGGTAAAATCTACCTGCATGTTCAATGTGGGTGACTGAATAAGGACTCTGAGGAGATCCCGTGTCGTGTAACATATGAAGGGGTCTTGAAGGACAGCTATAGCTGGGGAGACAGGCAGAGAGAAGTTCCAGAAGGAGACAATGTTGGGATTAATGGACTGAGCATGTGTAGAGATGTGTGAAGAGGGTGAACTTGGCACAGAGACGTGGGTTCAAGTCCTGACACTGAGTCAGGACAGGAAAGCACTCAGCCTTTCTGAGCTTTGGTTTGCTCCCCTGTTCAAAGCTCTGTAAAAAGGGCCCTACAGTCTGTAGAGGGGCTTCTAGGATGTTTCTGCAGCAGCAATGTTGGGTAAATATTGGGCAGGGTGGAAGATGGACCTGCAAGTGGAAGCAGAGGCCCAACCTGGAGTCTGCTGATGTTATTCAGAAACTGTGGGCAGTTCCACAGCCAGGCACTGCCTGGGTAGACAGGGACTTTTACAAGAAGAATCTGGAAGAATGAAAAGGGAAAGATGAGATCAGAGGTGTGGAAACCCAAGAAGAAGCAGCCACAAAGTCCCCAGCGAGAGGCAACAGGCATGGACTGGGTCAAAGTCAGGACTTTCAATCCCAACAGGACAGTTGGGGAGGACTGCCTGGAGGAGGCAGTCCTGAAGTTACACAGACAAAAGCAGGGACCATTTAGAGCCAGCTGGGTGGGGTAACAAGGAAGAGCTTGCCCTAGAGGGGACCAGCAGCAGAAACTGACAAGCCTAAGCCAGGCCCTGCTCAGGGACAGACAAGCAACTCATCCCTTTCGAGCTTTGCCCCGAGCAGGCGCTGTCCCTGGTGCTAACCATCCCAGTGACTTCACTAGATGAAGATTCTTGTCTCGAATTTGCAGTTGAAACTGGAGCTCAGAGAGGGTTGGTCACCTCTTTGAAGGCACACAGCAAGGATCTCCACCTGGCAATAGAACTCAGGGAGTCCACCGCAGCATGACCCCTCCAGGGGCTTGGGGTGTCTTTCAGAAACACTTTGAGGCTTTCATCCTGACTGCTGCAAGTTACCCACTGGATAGAAGATCAAACTGAGGCTCAGAAAGGGAAGTTGCTGGCCTGGGTCCCAAAGCCAGCCGGTGGCTGGTGACTAAGCAGGATTTGAGCCCGCTGTCCCTGACTCCCATCCCAGCTCTCCCAAGCAATGGCTGGAGCCTCTCGCCCCACCCCCTTCCGGAGCCCCTCCCCCTCCCTGCGCCCCTGCCGTTTTTGCAGGCTGTCCTTAGACAAGGGAACACGCTCAGAGTCTCTGTCTCCCTGGGAGAAATCCATTTTCAGAATCTGGAGGTGTTGAAATGTGTTCTTTTTTCCTCTCCAAAGGGGCCTTCTTGAGGACAGGGGTGCCCGAGAATCCCCCCCCCAGACCACCTCCAGCTGGGTCTCTAGCGGATGGCTACATTCAAGCAGGGCACCCAGCCCAGTGTCTTGGGAGCTGATGACATTCCAGTTCAACGCGAACTACCCCTTTCAGTCTGCCGACTGCCAGTCCCTGACCTCAAAGGACCCCGTGTGCCTCCCCACCTGGCTCCTTGCAGCGGCGTAGACACGGGTGGCTCCCAGGAGCCAGCGGCCACTGGGCCACCGGGGAGATGCCCCCAGGCTGACTCCACGCTGTCTTCTCCAGACTATCCCCCCACCCCCCCACCGCCCCCAGGGACAACTGGGTCCCTGGGCAGATGGTCTCTGTCACAGGCCTCCGTGTGAGCATCTTCTAACCCCCTAGGGGGGCAGGGTCCTGGCAAGAACTGGAGGTTAGGCACGAAGGGGGTACTTGTGAGTGTGGAAAGGAGAGGGAGGGGGCAAGGAGAGGAGAGGAGGAGGGAGAGGTGAAAGGAGAAGGGAGGAAATGTGGAAGGAAGGAAGGGGTGGGGAGGGGAGGAAGAAGAAGGGGGTGCGTGTAGGGAAAAGAGATGTGAGAAAGGAGCGGAAGGGAGGGAGAGGGGAGAGGGGACTGGGAGAAAGGGGAGAGGTTGGACAGAGGAGAACAGGTACAGGGTGTGGGGAGAAAGGAAATGAAAAAGAAAGGTGGCCACATGGAGGGAGGAAAGAGGAGGAGAGGGAGAGAAGAGGAAGAGGATGATGGAGGTGGGCTGGCTTCTCTGCAGACCCTCCTCCTCTTCCTCCTGGCACCTCACTTTGTACCAGTCCAAGCACCCCCCACCCTAGTCTCTTGGGCAAACACCAGCTGCTTTTCCTGACCACAGCTTCATGGGGCTGGATCCACCTTCACAGGATTCCACCCATTCTTCTCAGGGTGTCTGCTGCAAGACCTCCACCTGTCAACAGCCCACACCCAAGTGAGGGCTCCTGGGGTCCTGGGATCTTGAGGCACAGTTCCCAGACCTCCCAGAGCCTGCACCCCTCCTCAGGAAGGTACCACCTCCCTGGAGCTCAAGGCTGCAAGGTCAGTCTGCTCAGCCGTCAGGTCTCCAGCCCCAAACAGGAGTTCCTGCATTCATTTTAAACATTCAGAGACAGGAAGCAGGCAGTACAAAAAAAATAGGAGACCCCCCTGCTCAACTGATTGAGATGGGGCTCTGGAGACATGCCCATGGGCCTATGCCTAGCCTTTGGAGGTGCAGAGGCCCACCTGCCCGGAGGTGGCACTGTGGATGCTGGGGGCAATAACCTTCCTGCCTCTTGAGTCACTGTTGCTGGGTGACCATCTGGCTCCCAGAACACTCGTATAGACCTTCAGAGTCTCCCTAAAATCACACAGTCCTATGTTTCTTGAGAACCTCTCACACCCTTGGGATAAGCCATAAACCTTAGATACTAAAGCAAAAGCATTCCCTGAAGTCTTCTTCAAACCAAACAATTTAGCCTAGCTAGTGAAAACTATCTGCCTTGAGCATTATGGTCTCTTATGACCTATCTCTGTGGGAACAAACAGACAGCAACAGCCCAACAGATTAGACAGGAACCGTACAGGGCAGCCAGTTTATGTTCATGGGGGAGGAACGATTTGCAAAAAGGGGGTGAGAATGATTGCAGCACTCAAAGAATGTCTTCAGTGTCACTGAATTGTACATGGAGAAGTGGTTGAATTGGTGTGTGTTCTGCTGTGTATATTCTCAACAACAACAAAAGATAAATTAATGATAAAAAGAAAAACTTCCCACGCTTCCTGCCTCCTGCCAGGTCTCTGTGAGAAAGTCCCAAGCCACACAGAGATGCTAGGTTTTCTCTTGAAGGCAGCAGAAACCACTGCAGAGCTGGATGGACCAGGGCAGTGGCAGTGCTTTGGATGTGGGGAGCCAGCGAGGCTGTGCCCGAGGTCTGGGTCTGAGCCTACGAGCCCAGAGTCACACACGGGTTATGCAGCACGGCCACAGGAGGATGTCCGCATCCAGGGTGCTCCGTGGGGGCCTGACTTGCATGGGGGCCTGAGTCATTCTGCTCATCCGGAACAAGGCCTGGATTGGGGACACGGTATCTCAATGGCCAGCCAAGTTACTGTCCTACAGGTCACCAAACTGCCCATAAGAAGCCAGACTCCTGCCATCTGGGATTTGTTACTCAGCCACCAGCATGGTCCTTTGCCCTGCTGTCCACAGGGTATGGAATAAGGATCATCTTTGCACATGTTTATGACAACAAGCAGTCAGAGGTAACGGTCACCAGTCAGTTCTGGCGTATGAGCCCCCAGCTGGTGTTCCAGTCCTTGTCTCAGCGTAGGGGTAGGGGACCCCGAGTAGCCTCCCGTACCTTTAGCCCCTCCAGGACAGGGACTCAGTGTGCACAGAAAGAATGAATGGATGAATGAATGAACGCGCCCTTTACACCACCTCGGGCAGATTTCCGGCACACACCGCCACCACCCCAGCACCTCTGTCCACAGGGGTACAGTGAGGCCAGTGACCCTTGGTCACTGGGTGAAAACATGGCACACTCAGGTCATCACTGGCTCATAGTAGGGGCTCAAATAGGTCTGGAGCACCCACACCCCTCCCCGGCCAACAAGCAAAGTGTCCACACAGCCCAAATTTGGCTCATGGGAAAAATATCCCACTGCTACCCTGAGAAACTTCTTGTTTCCTGGGACTGAGCCGCAGAACTATAAAACAAGCGCCTTTTCCAGGTGGACCCCGCCCCTTCCAGGAACCACCCCAGGCAAGAAAAGGCGTCAAGGCTAAATGGCCTGGTTCATGGTCTCCTGCCCCCCACTCTTCTACCCAAGAAATTACCCAGCAGGCCAGCTCACAGTGCATCTGTGAGCTCCTTAGATAGCAGACTGGGAATCCCTCCCTCCCCCACTGACCCTTGCATCCTTTCAGCCCCCACCCTACTGAGGAGACATCCTGCAGCAGCAGCTCCCAGGAAAGGGAGAGGGTGTCAAAGGCAAGGACCAGACTGCCCCCCACACACTAACCACTCTTCTCACTCCATCTTTCTGTCTCTCTCTGTTTCTCTCTCTGTTTCTCTCTCCATCTCTCGCCCATCTCTCTCTCCCCCCATCTGTCTCTCTTGTCTCTCCGCATCTCTCTGTCTCTCTCCTGTTCCATCTGTCTCTCTTACCTCTGCTCTCTGTCTCTCTCTGAGAGTCCCTGAGCACACAGCAGGACTGGAAGAATGTGTACAAATCACTATCCCCATCCTCGTTGCAGAGTTGAGGTAGCAAGACCTGGAGTTGTGGGGATGTGCGGAGCCCACCAGCTGGGCAGCAATGAGCAGGAAGGTGGGTCTAGTGCCCCTGTGAACTCATTCCATTGCCATCCTGTGACAGTCTGACCACAGGACACACAGGCCTTTCAGGAAGGGCCATCACCTCCCTCCCTGTCTCCCAAGTGCCTTCCGTACCATAATGGAGTCCCCTGTCCTCGGGTATGGCTATGACCACTGAAGACCAAGACCGCAGCACCTGGTCCTGCTCAGCTAAACTCACAGCATGTCAAAGGTTGATGGGCCTTCACATGGAAAGGTTTGTCCTTCCCGGGGCAGCTCAGCAGGTTGGCACCTGTACCTTGGCACAGCCAAGGACCTGGCAGTCATTCTTTGAGAAGTGCTGGCACTAACAACTGCTCAGGAGCTCTGGTCCCAATGTCAAAGGGCTTGAACTTGTCACTTGTAGTGGAGACTGTCACAGCTGCGGGCCCACAGCAGCAGGCCTCAGCCATGCCAGTGCGGGTCTCACCTGCTTGTCCACTGGGGGCTGCGGCCTCACCCCTCCGGCTTGTCTCAGCCATCTGCCCCCAACAGCACGAAGTTCCAGAACCAAAGCAAACCAAGCCCATTACCCTCAAGGCAAATCCAGCTCCTAGTGATCCCTGAGGACACAGCAGACCTGCCCCATAGGGTTCCCAAGGAGTGACAGGTGGATTTACCGACCTTTTCATTAGAAGCTGTAGGTCCTAGCACTACCAGGGCCTGGACGCAGACACCAAACAATCCCACTGCTGTAGAGTCAATGCTGACTCATAGTGACCCTATAAGACAGAGTAGAACTGCTCCATAGTTTCCAAGGAGCACCTGGTGGATTTGAACTGCTGGCCTTTTGGTTAGCAGACGTAGCGCTGAACCACCATGCCACTGGTTTCCAGCAATACCTCTGTTATTCCCACGATACTGAGGTTTCTACCTCTGTCCTCACAAGTCCTCCTAGACCAGCCCTGGGCACCCCCCCAAAGCCCACAGGCCCCAAACTCAGTCTGTCTGCCAAGAATTCCACAAGCTCCTCCACAACTCTGCCGTCTTCCCCCAAAACTTTCTTTCCTTCACCGAGGTGGCCCCATCTGCCACAGAACACCCTGACCCTGTTGTGGCGGTTGCTGCCTCAGCTGCCACCAAGTCAGCCCCAACACATGGCAACCCCACGCACAACCACCAAATGCTGCCGAGTCCCACTTCATTGCTATGATCAGATGGGAACCAGACCACCGGGCTCCATCGAGTTTCTGCCGGCTGCTTTTCAGAAGTAGACTACCAAGTCTTTCTTCCTGGAGTCAGGAGGTACCTGGGCTCCAAGAGGCTTCACGGAGATGAGCTTCCAGATGGAAAAGCTGTCTTAGCCTAGAAGCCTGGTGGAGACCAGATCAGTGCCATAGCCACACACCATCCTCTGCTGACAGATGGGTAATGGCTTCATTTGAGGTGTGCTGGCTGGAAATCAAACCCTGGTCTCCCACGTGGAAGGCAAGAATGCTCCCACTGAACCGTCTACTGTCCTTGTATCCTGGCGAGACATCTCCTGTTGAGTACTGGAGTCTGACATTAGCCATGAGCCCTGAGCACATCACTTCACCTCTCCAAGCCTCAGTTTTATCATCTGTAAAATGGGAATAATAGTCTCTACCCCACAGTTTCTGTTATGATGATTAAAAAGATAGAATGATATGGTGTGTGCATAAACAACACTCAAGAAAGAACAGTTGTTATTACTGTCATCTTTGTAGTTAGTGTGACGGACATCCGCATCTGCCAGAGCCTGTCACTTCCCCACTCCTATTGCAGACTGATCCATTCACTTCATGTAGGCTGGGATCCACTCCTCCCAGGGATGGCACAAGATTCATCTCAGACCACACAGAGCGGACCCCCAACTCTCACCAGATTTGGGAAATATCCTCTGCTGTCTGAGTCCACCATGCGTCATTTGTCACACTGGGCTGTTTATACGTTGCCATGACCCTGGAAGTTACACCACTGACATTTCAAATCCCAGCAGAGTCACCCATGGTAGACAGGTTTCAGAGGAGTTCCCAGACTCAGACAGACTAGGAAGAAACACCTAGCCATCTAGTACTTCTGAAAATTAACCAGTGACTAGCCTGGGGATTAAAACAGAACACTGTCCACCTCACGTGTTCTAGACCTATCCTCAGGAGGGATGGATCATTAGAGGACATTGTGTCTGGTGAATTAGAGGGCCAATGAGGGCCTTTGGGGGATCAGGAGAGGCTTAAGTTCCTGGAAGGTCAAGATCAGGGTTTTCCAGGCTGGTCCCAAGGGCAGGGTTCCAAAGCTAGCTCCCAGTGGTCCATGAGTGAGTGTGAGTTGGGGACTAGGTGTCTGGCCACACTCTCCCCCACAAACTCAGCCCTGGAAGGTGGACACGAATGTATTTCACAGATGATGAGACTGAGGCCCCGAGGTGTCTAGGCGGTTGCCTGAGGTTACACAGCTTGGAGGCGGGGGAAGGTACACGAACTGAGGCTCTGGACACAGCCTGTCCGGCCCTTCTCCTCCCCACCTGCTCCAGAAGATCCAAGGAAGAGTTCGGCGCTCCATCATCAGTGAGAACTGGGATGCGGAGATTTAGTCATCTGTCCCCAAGAGGTGGAGATTGAAGGAAAGGATACACAGGCGCCCCCTGTGCCCACGACCAACCCCAGACCTGGCCCTTCCAGCCTCTGTGACAGGTCCCTGCTTCCTCTTCGGACACACCCAAACACCCTGAGGCTCTGGCCAGGTCAAGGGACTCCTTATGAACATGAACCCCACCTGACTCATTTCATGGGACCAGGACTTACACATGTACACATTCACACATGAACATATACATACAGACATATGTACATCTCAGGTGTGCCCTACATAAAAGGTGAACATAACACATTCAAGGCATTAGAGCTTTTCTCAGTTTAGGAAGCTGAGTCTCAGGGAAGCAAGGGGATGAGGTGCCTGTCTGCTGGCTGAGGTGGAAAGGAGAAGTGGACCGAAAGGTGCCCTCTGGCCAGCCTGGGAGCTCAAAGTGGGGCTGGCTATATCCCAGCATCCCAGCACCTGGCTCCACCCTGGGCAGGACAGGGCTCCCATGGACAGGGCAGGTACAGGGTCTCCGGCAGGTGCTCAGCCCGTCCACAGAGGTTCTGGTGGAGACCAGGGAGTGGTGGGGCTCCACTCTGCACTCACACCTGCAACAAGTCTGAGGCGCAGCCCAGCTTACGGGTGGGGATGTCCCCAAAAGTAGAGCCCCTGAGCTGTGGCAGGCAAAAAGGGAGGCCAACAATGATGCTTTGAGCGAGTGGGGGAGTAGAGGAGGGCCTCACCTCACCACACTAGAACCATCTAGAACCTTCTGCAATTTTGGAATGACAGCACAGAAAGGCACAGTAAAGCATACACCCAGTCACCTACCAGAGCAAGTGAGACTTGAAAGGGGAACACAATGTGCCAGAGGTCACACAGCAAGTGCCCACAGCCTCGTCTCCCAGTCCTTCACCTCTGCTGGGCTGGGAGCCCCAGGCCTCCTCCAGCCCCAGAGGCTGCCCGAACACCCCTGCTCTGTCCAGGCCCCAAGGCCTCAACACTCTCTCTTGGCCAATTTGCCCAGCCACCCAGGAGGCCCACCATCTCCTGAATCCTCCCCTCTCACTCCCAGCAGGGGGCTAGTGGGGGCCTGTCATGTGAAGGCCAATGGCCCCTGTTACACTCAGCCACTTCCAATCCTGCATGGCCCCACTGAGCTTGTCAGGAAAAGTGGGAGTTGATAAACAAAGAAGGAATCATTCTTTAAACAAACCAGAAGTGGAGACACTCATGGGACAGCTGGGTTATGTGTGAGACAGCCCATTGGTCCAAGAAGTAAAGCAAATGCCCGGTGGTCAGGGCACAGGTGCACTGATAGATGTCACACCCAAAAGGGGACTTCCCTGCTACCTGTACCTGCTCACAGCCGCAGTCCAGGACAACCTGGCTGGGTCCAGCAGCTGACACACCCACTTTGCTGGCTATTGCAGGTAAAGGTAGATTTCATGGCAGTCTCCTGGAGCCAGGAGTTTCTGTAAGTCCACTGAACACTCACCCACTGATTTCACAGGGGTTTATTGGATGCAGGGGACTCCAGCCTGGCCAGCCCAGGACAGGCAGGTCTGGGAGGAGGCCGCCGACTGCCGATGCTGCAGCGATGACGGAGGGCACAGAGGGCAAAGCGGGAAGGGAGGGCAGGCGGGGCGGGGGGCAGGCTCGGCTCCCCGTCCAGGGTGCAGAAGCTGGCACAGAGGCTGTCTTCAGCTGGCTGTGGGCCCAGCAGAGAAGGGGTGAGCCTCACCCCAGGAGGGAGAAGACCACAGGCGGCAGCATACCCCACTCTGAGGCTCAGAGGCAGGTAAGTAGAGGGAGTCCCCAGGACAGCATTGGCATAATGGTAGTGAGAGGAAAAAGTTCAGTGGCTGAGGCCCCAGCTGTAGATCACGAGGCAGAGGAGCAAGGGCAGTCCTGTACCACTCATGCTTCTCTTAGCCCCTGCCCCAGGTGTGCCCAGATGGACCATCTTCCCAGATGCCTCAGGAGACTTCCTGCACGGTGTCACACCCATGCTCCAATGAAGCCTCAGTGGCCACCAGCTTGGGTACTGGGAGACAGAGTTGTCCCTGTCCATCCTCAGCTACCCACACAGCCCCACACAGGGGAAATGAGGGCAGTGGTTAGAACCAGGACAATGGCCCTGTGAGGATGATCCCCCATGACAATGACTCTGGGAGCAGAGAAGCCACTAAAGCCAGCTCTTACCTAGCTGTGTCCAGCCTCAGCCACCTATCCCTCCCAAGCCTGTCTCCAATGTGCTCCTGGACACCAAGTGTACCCAGTTCCACTGCCCATCCTTTTCTTTTCCCAGCTGCCCTCTGCTGGAGCCAACAGGCAAGAAGGGGGCCTAACCAGGCCAGCTGGGAACAGCACTACCCCAGCTCTGGTCCTCAGAGAAGAGCCCACCAGGCCCACTGGGGCCCAGGCTGCTGGATAGAGCCTGACATGTCCCCAAGTCCCAGGGTCTTGGAATCAGGCTAGGATTCTTACCCCTTGATCCTTGGGATGGGGTAGGACAGCCTGAGGAGGACCCAGGGCTGAGGGAAACTGGGGTGCAGCCCTAGGGAGGAGGAAAGAAGGGAATGCCCTGGAAGACAGGGTTTAGAGAAAGTGGGGGTGAGTATGGAGCCAGAGTCACCAAGCCCAGCCCACGTCCCAAGGAGCAGTACTGTCTGGACCTCTGGTCTGTCCTCACCTGTTCAAGAGGCTCCTGAAGTTGGCTGGACCCACACATCCTGCACAATGTTCACGTGTCCTGAGGCGTGGAGTGTAATTGGCCAGCCCACTGAGCACCAGTGGGGCTGCCCCAAGCAACTTAAGAGACCAAGGACAAATACCATCTTCTCGAGTGTTCTTGTAGCCAGTGGGGGTGGGTAGGGTCCTCCTGGATGGGGCCAGGCCACAGAGGGGATCCTCCCAACACACACACCACCACCTCATCCCAGGCAGCAAGGAAAGGCTTTCCCAGCCTCACATGGCTCTTCTTACTTCCTGAGACTGAAAGTTGGGACAAAGTGGGAACGGGAGGAGAGGGGGAAGGTTGAGGTACCCCATGGGCCTGTGCCCGCTCTCACGGGCAGGTGGGGGTACGAGCCCTAGGCAGGCACGTCCCAGAAATCAAGGAATCAGGGCTTGAGAGTTTGTCCAATGGAAGTTAGAACTAGCTCTCCAAGCAGCCTCTTGCTTCTATCCAGGAGAGTGTGGCAGCCCCAGGCTCCCCCAAACCTACTCTGATAGACTCGGTAGAAGCCATTTCTCTCCACTTCTCTCTCCCCCCACCCCCAAGGTGGAAATAAGGGCCAAACAAGACGAGGGAATGACCCACTAACTCAGAAGAGCCCTGGGGGGAGGGGTTGAAGACCGGCAAGAACAAATGGAGTCTCCTCCCCCGCCAGGTTTGGTTCACGGAGAATCCTTAGCCCACCTAAAAGATCCCTATCTGAGGCAGTAAGAGGCGGTTTGGGGGTCTCTGAGAAAGAGCAGGGACCAGGTTGGCTTCTGCAAGGGTGAAAGGGTCCTGGGCTGTGCAGTCCTCGGTGCCCCTGTCCCCAGCGGTAGCTCGGCTGAGAGAAAGAAAAGAGGGGCCCCATCCACGCACCCCCGCCCTCGCACACAAGCAGGGATTTACCTGCGAGAGCTGCAAATGCAGAAAAGACGTCCCGGCACAGAGCGTGCAGCCAGGGTTGCGAACACCAGAGGGGGACCGCCGCCAGAGGCGAGGCGTTTACCGCGCGCTTGCTGGGTCCTGCCTGCCGGGCGCCGGATCCGGGCTGCTGGCCCTGCGGCCGATTTCTCCGGACGCGCTCCCTCGCCGCCCGGAGCACTTGCGCTCTCGCCACCAGGTCCAGCCGGCTCCTGCCAGGGCCTCGGGTGTGACCTCCGTCCCGGGAAGAAGTTAGGCGGCTGGGCAAGCGGCGCACGGGACGAAGAAGGAGGCAGCAGCGGCAGCGGCAGCGGCTGCAGCCTCGGGTTGATCCCCGCTGCCCCTGACAGGTCCCCGCGACCCCAGGGCTACCGGGGTGATTCGGCTCCCTAGACGTGGGGCGGACAGTCGCCGCTGGACTCAGGCCTGCCCCTGGGGCCACAGGGGCCAAGGAGCAGTAGGGCTTGCCCCGAGTTTGGGACCTCAGGTTCAGGCGCTTCTTCGTCCGCGCTGCGCCTGAGCTCAGGTCGCGGGCACTGAGTCCCGCGCTGCCAAGAACCAGGAGGTCTCGGACGCGGCTGCAGGACCAGCCGGAGCCCTGCGGAGTTGGGGACTTCCTCCCGCCCCCTGAGAAGCTTCTGCCCACATTCACAGTTGAAAGTACGCACCGGGAGCGTCCAGGCTCCTCCACGGAGAGTCGGGCCGCCGCGCTCCGGGTCCGCGAAGGTGGCTCCGCTCGGGCGCTCCAGTCTCGACGTTCCCGGGGAGGAGAGCAACGTCCGGGGACGCACGGGACGGGTGCGCCCAGCGGCCGGGGCTGCGCTGGGCGAGGCCGGAGGCTGGAGGGGAGTGCTCGGCGTTCAGGCAACAGCTACCCCTAGTGGGAGAGCCGCTGGGCCGCCACCACCCCGCGCCCCTGCCCCGCGCCCGCCACCAGCGCCCGGGACTCTCCAGGCCGGCGGGGCACCCACCAGGAGGGCGTTCTCTCTCGGGTCCCGGCCCGGCGCGCGCCGGCTAGTGGGCCCTGCCCTGCCACCTCTCAGCCTGGCCGCGGCTACTGTTGACCCCGGAGAGGCGACACTGGGCAGACACCGACAGGACGGGGCGGGCGCGGCCAGGACCGCGGGCGCAGACAGCGTGTAGGGCGCGAAGCGCGGTGTGCGTGGCGTGGTTGTGCGGGGGGCGGCCGTGTGAGATCGCGCGTGTGAGCACGCGCGGGAGGCGGCGAGCGGGCCGAGCGCGGGCTCCGGAGGCGGGCTGTGCCCGCGGGCGAGCAAGCAGGCGGCGGGGACTCAAAGTTGCCTCCGCGAGGGCCCCGCATCCTCTGCGTGCGGGAGCCAGGGACACCGAAGCGGCGCTCGGTCCCCGGGCTACTGCGGCACCTGGGCAGCGGCCCCCGCACAAGCGGCGGCGGTGGCGTGGGCAGAGTGGGCGGCGGCACGCGGGAAGCAAACCGAAGCTCCGGCGCTGCAGCTGGGGAGGCGCTCAGGTGTGCGGTGAGAAGGGCGCGTGCCGGGAGACCGCTCCAGGGAGGCGCGCAGCGCTAGCTTCCGGACCTCCCGGCAGACGCCTGGCCCTGGCCTTGCTGTTGTCCCCACGGCCTCCACGCCCCGGCCCCCGCCCCTGAAGGCGCCGCGCACGCGGACCCTCCCCGGCCGGCCCCTCGCGCCCCGCCCGCCCAGCTCCAGAGCTTCGAGCATTGGCCGCGCTGCTGGGTGCTCCCTCCGGGCTCAAGTTGCAGGGGGCGGGCCCGGCCAGAGGTGGAGTCTCCCGCCAATTGACGCTTCTGCTATAAATCGAGCTCCCGAACGGCCGAAGCCCAGATGCCGTTCCGGGACACCCCGCGGTTGTTGGCCGGTGAAGGCGGGGTTCAGGGGGCTCAGGGGGTCCAGGGGGCTCAGGGGGCCGCGACCACCATGCTCCACTCCCTGTTGCTTCACTCATTGAGGCTGTGCGCCCAGACCGCCTCGTGCCTCGTGCTCTTCCCGCGCTTCCTCGGCACTGCCTTCATGCTCTGGCTTCTTGACTTTCTGTGCATACGCAAGCATTTCTTGCGCCGCCGCCGCCGGGGTCAGCCTGAGCCTGAGGTGGAGCTCAACAGCGACGGCGAAGAGGTGCCCCCCGACGACCCCCCCATCTGCGTGTCCGATGACAACCGCCTCTGCACCCTGGCGTCACTCAAGGCAGTGTGGCATGGCCAGAAGTTGGATTTCTTCAAGCAGGCGCATGAGGGTGGCCCCGCCCCCAACTCCGAGGTGGTCTTGCCGGATGGCTTCCGGAGGCAGCGCATCCTAGACTTTGCTCGTGGAAACCGCCCACTGGTGCTCAATTTCGGCAGTTGCACCTGACCCCCGTTCATGGCGCGCATGAGCGCCTTCCAGCGTCTGGTCACCAGGTACCAGAGCGATGTGGACTTCCTCATCATCTACATCGAAGAAGCACACCCCTCCGACGGCTGGGTCACCACAGACTCCCCCTATAGCATCCCACAGCACCGAAGCCTAGAAGACCGCGTCAGCGCCGCGCGGGTACTGCAGCAGGGAGCGCCGGGGTGCGCGCTGGTTCTCGACACCATGGCCAACTCCAGCAGCTCGGCCTATGGCGCCTACTTTGAGCGTCTCTATGTCATTCAGAATGGCACAGTTATGTACCAGGGTGGCCGTGGGCCTGATGGTTACCAGGTAGCAGAGTTGCGTACCTGGCTGGAGCACTACGACGACCAGCTACACAGTGCTCAGCCTCGTCGCGTGTAAATACCCAAGGACGGTTGACTGAGTTTGGCAGGCTGCACCTTCGTGCCTTCGAGGCCCACGTGCCAGCTTCCCAAACACAGTCAAGCTTAGCGAGGCCCCAGGGGCACGCCTATGCTGAAACAGGCGCCAGAGGCTGAGTTGGCATCGTCAGTCAAGCCACCCACAGCCTCTTCTTGGCGGGGGGAGGGTGGGGGGGGAATTCTGCTTCTAGACCTGTCTCTGTCTTTACCTGCCAGACTCGCTGTAATTCCACTTCTGAGAGAGAGTGATGCGTCATTCACCCTTGCCTGTGTGCACCAGGACTTGTCCCCACAGAGACCTCTGCCGCGCTTTCTCGTACCCCTTCGCTAGAGAAGAGTTGGAGACCCTTCAGTCCGAAGCTGTGGCCCTGTGCCTCTCCAGCGCAAAAAGAACTTGGAGCCCGCGCGCCCTGAGCGCAGCTGAGCTCCAGTAAAGCGCGGAGCGCGCACTAGTTGCCTGGTACCCACACCTGTGGCACGCGAGAAGGGGGTGTTCTGCTGCTTCTGTGTCTTGTCTGAGTTGGGGAAGGGTAAGGGACAAGGGTAGGGATGGGCAGGGTCGTTTTCCCCTCTGGTTTGGGGGCGCTGGAGCCCCACTGCTGATGACGAGCTGTCTCTAACTGGTCTTGACCACGAGCTGGTTCCGAAACGCAGAAACTCGCAGCAGCACCGAAACTGAGAGGGGAAAAGTGCTTTGGGTTTCCGAGAGAAAATCATCTCCAAGGGGGCCGCAGAGAGAGAGGTGGCCTGCTTCAGGACAAGAGAGTCTAAATGTCCTGGGAGGCACTGGCAAGTTTCCCAGCGCCCCAGAACGAGAGAGGAGGGTAGGACTCCTGGGTAGTGGACTTGAGTGGTAGGAATCCGGGACAAGGAAGATGGATAGAGCCTGGGGACCCTGAGTGAGGGGCCTCCTGGGCAGAGCTGCCCACTGTGGGACCAGAAGGTGAGGGCTCCTGGTTTGAAGCGCATTTGGTGAGTGTTTTACTGGAAATGCTCCCTGTAAATAAACTTCTAAGCTACAATAATAAAGGTTTAAGTAAACTGCTTTCTGGTTGCCTTCGGTCTCCTGATTTTTCTCTTCCCTCTGAGCAATGGCAGGAATTAAACACAAATCTCTGCCGCGCGTCCCCATAGTGACCCCGGTAGAGGAAAGGAAGGAGCTTTGCTAGCAGGGGTGAAGGAGAAGAAACGAAGGGTAGAGGTCTCCGTTGTGCCCCCGTGCGTGAGCACGCAGGCACATACCCGGCAGGGGAAGAGCGGAGTCCTGCGGGAGAGGTTCTGGGGAGAGGGGAGGGAGAAAAAAGAAGGAGGGAAAGAGGAAGAGAAGGGAGCGGGAGGAGAGGGTCCTCCAGCTCACCGCGCGCGCGCACTGCGGTAACCCGCCCGGCGCTGTGAGTCTAACTTCCCTCGGCAGGGGCGACCAGGGCGACGGACGCCGGAATGGGGGTGGGGGGCTCTGCACCCAGTAGCTGCGCCGGCGTACCTAGCTGCCCCCTGCCCCGATCCTGCACCTACGAAACCGTCTCTACTCCACCCCCACCAAAGGTCTGCTGGAGGCGCACACGGTGACTGGAGGGAGGGGCCAGGAAGGTGGGCCGAGGAGTGCAGCAGGTGGCGGAGACTGGAGGGCGCAGAGGCGCCCGCCTCCATTGGTGCCCCTCCCCCAGCCTCCCCTCCGCCCCTCCTCCGCGTCTCCAGGCTCAAGCCCCGCCTCTCCACCGCCCCCAGCAGCCCGAGGCTGGGAGACCGAGCAAGAGGTTGGAGGGATTGGGGGCTATCTTCCAGCCTAGGCAGTTGGGGGCGAGGGGAAAGTTAGGCGCGGACTACCCCCCTGCAGCATGGGCAAGAGTCCCTGTGACAACTGGGTCTTCATCTCCACCCTGGCCCCTTGGGTGAGAGTCAATCTCTCCTGGAGAGCGAGATTCTCGCGGCCTCGCCCACCGTCTGCTAGTGACACCTGGAACAGAAAAGTAGCGGGAAGCTCCTGACTCCGCGGATCCCAGAGAGGGCCCGCGAGCACGGCGCAGCCTTTGCAGGCTCCTTGGTCTGCCCCGGGAAACAGGGACTATCCCAGGGGAGGGGGGAGGAAGGGTGTCGGTGCCCCCGGTGTCAACAGGAGAGCAAAGGGGCTCCGCATAGGGGAAGGGAGCTACGGCAGGGGGGCAGGGGTTCCGGCTCAGCCAGAGCTTCCAGCTCTTACCAGCCCCCTGCTGCTGCTGCTGCTGCTGCTGCTATCAAACTTTTGGAACTGACATCCAGAGCTTGGGGGTTGGGTTTGTTGATTGCTTATCTTGTTTTTGCTTTTTGCTTTAAAAGCACTTAAACTGAAAATAACTCTTAATAACTTTTAACGTGGGGGTGGGGGAGATGGCCCAGATTATCTTTCTGCAGCTCCTCCATCCCATCCGCGCTTCTTCTTTTCCCAAAACCCGGCTCGGCGATGGCAGGCTCGAGCTACTGAGCTCCAGAGCTCGCGATCTCCCCGGCTCCCAGCGCGCACTAGCCCAGAGAGGGTCCAGTGGGAAAAGCCTGCCGCGGCCTGGCATTAGCCGCCTACTGCCTGTCTTGAGCTGGAGCCCTGGGCCCCTGGGGCTTTCCGGCCTGATGCTCCGAGCGCGCGCAGTGGCCCCTGGACCTGTGGCTTCTGGACTGAGCTTAAGCGCTCACTGGTCTGGCTGCGGCTCCCAGAGGCGTTGAGTAGCCTATTCCTGTTTTCTCATCCCTCCCTCGCTCCCTTCCTATCCTTCATCTTTCTGTTTCTTTCTCCTTTTCGCTGCTTTCCTATTTCTTTCTTTCTTTCCCTCTCTTTTCCTCTTTGCATCGCTCATTTTCTTAGGAAATTAATGCGCACTCATTCCCAAAAGCACAGGAAGGTCTTGCGAAGAAAATACGTTAACACCAAGGCCAGGTAGTCTCCGGTGTGGCCACTTTCAAACTCCCTACCGCACCTGCACTGAGTATGTAAAAAACAAGAGCCTGCTACCAACTTACGGCTCTGTCTGCACCTTCCTGCCACTGCACCCCTGTTCCCATACACAACCTCCTCCCGCTCACCCCCTTTTCACGCACCACTCTTTCCGTGTCCGTAAGGAGTCTGAAATGGCCCTACACCAAGTCGTGGCATGAATAATCATAATTCAGTTTACCAGGCTGTAGGAACTGCGGGTGTCAGGGATCCTTCCTGGAGCGGCCTGGGCACACAGCCGGGAACCCCTTTACTCTGCTAGTACTCTTCTCAAAGTGGAATTAGGAGGTCAAAACACACGCCCATTTTTAAAGGTGTATTGATTCTGATTGTTAAACTTCTGCTGGGTGCACCACTACTGGTTTCCTTTCTATTATGAGTGTTTTGAAGCAAAAAATAGGAAGCTATACATAAAACCATCCTCAGTATGAGAAGTTAAATACAGAAGAGCCTAGGGCAGAAAGCTCCAGCCTCGCTTAGGACAGCTTCCTAGCTGCTGGTCCAGATGCAGCACTAGGTCATAAAATTAACTTATCAGGCCAGGTGGAGCATTTTTGAAGAACTGAAATAGAATAAAATCCAATTAAAATACCAGCATACATTTCACCTAGAGGAGCTGTAAACCCAAAAACAATGGAAACCCTGGCGGCGTAGTGGTTAAATATTCTGTCTGCTAACCAGAAGGTTGGTAGTTCAGATCCACCAGGCACTCCTTGGAAACTCTGTGGAACAATCTGACTGTACCATATACAGTCACTAGGAATCTATTCGACAGCCATAGGTTTCTTTGGTTTTGTTTGAGTTCTCTGCAACTCACAGAAAGTACGTAAGTTTCAGAGTAGAACTGTCCCATGGTGTCTTCTTGGCCGTAATCTCAGCAAAAGCAGATAACCAGGCCTTTCTCCCAAGTTGCTGCTGGGTGGGTTTGAACTACAACACCTAAGTTTGTAGAAGAGCAGGAACCGTGGGCACCACCAAGGGACCCTCAGTGTGGATCAGCTGGCTGATCCCTCCTGAGGGATCGGAAATATTTGGGAACTGAAAGTCACCACCCGAGTGTCCCCACTTCTCCCCTCTTCCTGGAGAAAACTCTGTTAACTGTTGAGTGGGTTTCCTTTCAGATTCTAGTTCCCGTATTGGCAAACATACAGGAGCCCTTTCACATACGCATTTCCCATGAGAGAGGTCATGCTGCACACATACACTTTTTCACATGCTGTTCCCTGTCCCAGCACACTGTTCCCATCAGTCTGCCTAGTCTGAGTCGATCTGCACCACATGCTGACTTCTGTCAGGTACTGGCTGATGTCTTTCTCACCCCACCCCACCCCAGGAGGAACTCATCTCTGCCCCCAGGCAATGCTCAGATGTTCCTGGAAGAGCTGGCTAATGCTGTCATTATCCTCAGTGTCCCTGTCACCACCATCAGTGTGATTTTTGAGGGCCACTGTGCCCTGGAAACCCTAGTGGCATAGTGCTTAAGAATTCAGCTGCTAATGAAAAGGTCAGCAGTTCAAATCCACCAGGCATTTCTTGGAAACCCTATGCGGCAGTTCTAGTCTATTCCATACAGTTGCTGTGAGTAGGAATCAACTCAACAGCAATGGGTTTGGATTTTTTGATTTAGTGGGCATTGGAATTCCAGAGTGGTACAAACAGTCAACACAGCTGAAGACCAAAATGTTGGAGGGTCAAGTCCACCCACAAATGCCTCAGAAGAAAAGCCTGAACACCTACTTCCCAAAATCAGCCCGTGTAGGTCCTGTGAAGAATAGCTCCACTCTGACATACATGGAGTCGCCATGAATTGGAATTGACTTCATGGTAACTGGAACTTGGGCGCATCACAAGGAGGAAGCCGCTCCGCATTGAGCAGGAAGGGGAGGGGCATTACGAGAGACCACGGAGAAGGTCTGAGTTCACTCCTGTTGTGGACTGAACTGCGTGTGTCACACACTCACACAAACGGACACACATTGAAGTCCTGACCCGCAGACCTGTAAATATGACCCTATTTGGAAATCAAGTTTTTCTTTCACTACCATGCAGAGGTCATACCAGAGAAGGGTGGGTGTCCTCAACCTAGTAACTTGTGAATTACACAAGCAGCAGAACAGATGCTGAGGCTCTCACAAGGGGGAGAGGGAGGCAGACGACTTGTGCAGACGTGTCTGCAAGCCAAAGAGGCCAAGAACCGCTGGCAGCTATGAAAGCCGAAGGGCACAGCGGTGGTTTGGTGGCAGAATTTTCATCTTCCACGTGAAAGTCCAAGTTCGATTCCCGGCCATTGCCCTTCCTACAAATCCACCACCCGTCTGTCAGCAGAGGCTTCAGTGTAGCTCTGGTGTGAACAGGGTTCAGGGGAACTTCCAGACTAAGACACACTAAGAAGAAAGGTCTGGCAATCTTCTTCCAAAAATCAGCCAGTGAAAATCGTATGGATCGCAGTGGTCTGATCTGCAACTGGTCGCAGGGGTGTCACAGGGCCGGGCAGTGCTTTGTTCCACTCATAATGAATGAGGCTGACCCAGCATAGATAACAACAAACTAGAAGCAGAAACGCATAGGAGGAACCTACCCCTAGAGCCAAGCCCTGAATTCTGACATCTAGACTCCCAAACTACGAGAGTGGCTTATGTTCTTTGAAGCCCTCGCTTGTGGCGTTTCTATGACAGCAGTTCTAGGAGATGGAGACAGGGTCTATGAGCCTCCGCAGGGAAGACCTGGTAGGAAGGTCATCCTGGGCCGAGGGTCTAGCCAGTTCAAAGCCCTGGAGGCCTGAAAGTGTGAGATGTCACTGGCATTGCTGGGGGCAGGATGGTGGCAAGGAGAAGCAAGAGGAGAAAGAGGAGGAGGGGAGGAGAGAGCCTTGAGCACTAGTCCAGGACTTCTGTACCTTCTGGGGTGTGGGATTTGGACAGAAAAATGAAGTGATGGGAAGGGGGCCATGTGAGGTGTATCGAGGGTAGGCAGAGTGGCTCCAGTGCTGTTTCGGGATTCAAGCCGGTATCTCCACCTTTTGGCCCCATAATTCCTCCTCCAAGAATGACCCTAAAGGAGATAAACTAGTAGAGAGGGCTAGGTGGGTGTCAGGAAATGCATAACCACTGTGCATAACACCCAAAACTCCATCTGCCTGGAACAAATGTGAGAGAATAGATTTCCCAGAAACACAGCCAATGAAAATCTCAGGCAGCCCTAGGAAACCAGAGTATCACTGGACTGTCTGCACATGGAAAAGTAACACGTGCAGAGTGTCTGCTCTGGGGCCAGTGCTGTGCTGGGATCCCTCTGTTCAGTCCTCACAATGCTCTTCTTAATTGACTATGACCTATAAACCCATTTTGCTGGTGAAGAAACTGAGGCTCAACATGTGTAGAGTGAGCTGGCCAAGGTCACAGACTAGAAAGCTGCACTGAGCACAGGTTTCTGTGCCCCAGGGTCTAGGAGTTTAACACCGGTCACAAAGCCTCCCTTTCAAGGCAACAAACGAAGAATCAGGGAATTTGAGATTCTCCAAAGAGGAAGGACTCTTCACTCTGGAGTTAACATGAAATCCAGCTGGGTAGGATGGGAATCCAAATGGAGGCCTTGGGTACCCAGGCACTTCTTTAAAATCTGCAGACACACACACACACAGAGAAACACACACACACACAGACACACATGAATTCTAGAAAAATCTACCCAGAGGTATTAGCAGTAGTTGTCTTCACGTGGGTGGAATGATGAATGTTTTCTTACTTTCTTCTTACTGCTTCTCTGTACCTTGTGATTTTTCTGTAGTGAGCATGTATTGCTCTTATGACAGAAAAATAAAATGAAAAACAGCAAAAACAGTGGCTGTGGCATGGCGTGTAGAAGTCTGGAGGAAGGGAGGCCTGGAACACAGATTCTGAATGGAAATGGTGAGTCCTGGGCTAGGCCTGGGAACCAGAGGGGGCCTGCCAGGCCATGCTGATAAGAGAAGACTTTGGGAGGGAAGACTTTGGGAGGGAGAACACTGGATAGGGCTGCTGCCTAAAATGCAAGACACCCAGCTGAGTTTGCATCTCAAATAAACAACTAATTTTTTTAGCATAAGTATGTCCCGAATCTTGCATGAGATATACTTCAAAAATTATATTAGTTGTTTATCTGAAATCCAAATTCTACTGGACATCCAGGGGTGTTTGGTTTTCTAAATGCAGCAACCCCAAGTCTAGAGACAAGGACTGGAGCCTAAATGAAATCTCTTTGAGACCCTGGCAGGAGCAGGGCTCAGAGCTCAAAGGAATGTGAGTGGAAAAGATAAAAAGCCACAGTCTCAAAGATACTCGGCTTATCTTCCAGAGACAGCTGGGCCCCTGTGGCCAGACAGAGGCCCCAGACTCTCCTCAGAGACTACACCTGGTGACCTGGACCCAAGAAAAGAATGACCATCAGTCAGTGCAGCTGGCCACATAGTTTGCAGGGCCAAGCGCAAAATGAATAAATGGGACTGTGCTTCCTGGAGAAAGAAGTCCTGGAGAAAGAGACATGGGGAAGAAAACACAAAAGGAAACCTAAGAAATGGTGTCAAAAGCACATTGATAATGCAGCTGGAAAGACATCTTCCATCTACTAAAAAACAGGGAAGGACTAGTCATGAAAGACATGAAACTAAAAAGGGCGAGAACCGGTTAACGCTGTTACAGACTAATGGAGACGAAACAGAATGAGTGATCCCCCACAGAAGCCTCCTTTTTTTTTTTAATTGTAAAGGTGCTGGGACAACAGTGGAAATTTGAATATGGACTGTATATTAGACAGGATAACTTTATCAGTGATACATTTTCTGAGAATAGTAATGGCACTGTGGCCATATGAGAGACTATGAACAGAACAAGCGGGCGTGGCATGATTTCAAGTCAGGAAAGGTGCGTATCAGGGTTGTATCTTTTCACCAGATCTATTCAATCTGTATGCTGAGCAAATGATCTGAGAAGCTGGACTGTATGAAGAATGGGCATCACAACTAGAGGAAGACTCAAAAACTACCTGGTCCCCTTCCCATCACTACCTGCACTTTGCTAGCTGAAAGTGAAGAGGACTTGAAGAACTTAACTGATGAAGATCGAAGACCATACCCTTCAGTATGGGTCACACCTCAATATAAAACATGAATTGTACAACTAGACCATTAAACAACACTGTGATTAATGAAGAAATGATTGAAATTATCAAAGATTTCATTCTACTTGGATCCACAGTCAACACCCCTGAAAGCAGCAGTCAAGAAATCAGACAACTCAGGGATTTGGTAAAATCTGCTACTAAAAATCTCTTTAAACTGCTGAAAAGCAAAGATGCCACCTTGAAGACCAAGGTGCACCTGACCTGAGCCATGATGTTTTCAGTCACCTTCTATACATGTGAAAACTGGACAGTGAATCAGAGGAAGACAAAATAATTAATACCTTTGAATTGCGGTGTTGGTGAAGAATATTGAATATCCCGTGGATTGCCAAAGAGTGAACACATTTGTCTTGGGAGAAGTACAACCAGGGTGCTCCTTAGAAACAAAGGTGGCCAGACTTCATCTCGCCTACTTTGAACATGTCATTAGTAGAGATCAGTCCCTAGAAATGGAAATCATGCTTGGTAAGACAGAGGGTCAGTGAAAAAGAAGAAGACCCACAACAAAATGGATTGCCACAGTGGTTGCAACAACGGGCTCGAGTATAACACTGATTGTGAGAATCGTACAAGACCAAGCAGTGCTGTGGCCTGTTGTACACAAGTCGCTATGAGTCAGACGAACTCAACAGCACCTAACAACAACATCTTATTATTAGCAGGTAGGCATACAAGTGTTTAGGAACAAGTCAAATGATATGCTAAAGCTCTTGGGTGCCGCAAACTGTTAACACGCCTGGCTGCTAACCAGAAGGTTTGGAAGTCTGATGCCGCAGAAGAAAGGCCTGTTAGCCATGAATCAGAACTGGCTAGATCACAACTGGTTTTAAAGCGATAGGATGTCTGCAACTTACTCTTAACTGGATCAGGGGGAAATGTAACACAAAGAAAAGGAAACCAAAAAACAACCCATTGCTGTGTCCCTTCTTTCTCATGGTGACTGTATAGAATAAGGCAGAACTGCCCCAGGGTTTACAAGAAGTTAGTGGCCTTTTGGTTAGCAAACCAGCTCTTAACCCCTGCACTACCAGGGCTCCCTAAAGGAAAAGAGATCAAGTAGACGTGGTAAAATATTGGTAACTGTTGAATCTTGATTAAGAATATATAGGTATTTATGGTAGTATTCTTGCAATTTCTAGCTTGGAAGTTTTTCCAAATAAAAAATGTTTCAAAAATATTTTTTACGTATGGGGTCACTCTTTGAAACAGAAGGGGAAGAGTCACATTAGTAGTACTAAAACAAGAAGTTTTTTCCTTTCTCCTCTGGTCTGTCCACTTTTCCTAACATTTATTTGCTATCTGACATCATTGTAAGTAAAGGAAAACTCAAGTTTTAAATTACAAGCAGTAGTTTGACTATTCATCTGTCCAGTTTTAACTGCAAGTATGAAGACATTTAACTCATATATGGAATCAATGAAATTACACAACTTGTGTTTCAGAGCTAATATGAGCGCAGGTTATTTCCTTACCTACAGCAGAAAAATGCTACATGAACCTAACTCAGCTGTTTTCATTTCAGTCTGTAGTGCCCACTTCACCACGCTCCCTACCTTTACTTACTGATGCCAGAAAGATGGACAATGATGGCCACCCTCTCTTTCCCTGTCTTTCTTTGTCCTGGAGGAGGTGGAGCTGGAGCTGCGCATAGAGGAGGGTTAGGGGGTGCGGGTGGGAAAAGCTTCCAGGGCAGAAGAAACAGTGTGATCAGAAGCTAGCCAACAAGACACTTCCTGTTAAGTGTGTGTAGGGTCTATAGTCAGTGAGGTTGGTGTAAGGGCGGGCAGATGAGGCTCAGAGCTGCAAAGGCAAGTAGGGAAGGGCAGCTGGGGTAGGTCCTTTATGGAGTTGGTGCTTTACATAGAAGGTGCTGTGGGTGAGCCCAGGGTGGGGGGACAAGCCCCAGCTTAGGGCCATTGTTGGTGGTCACCACCATTGCCTCCTCCCCACCCTCTGGGAGCACTGAACACAATCACACCACCCTGGGCAGAACTTGGGGCTTCAGAGCACAGCTCTGAGAACAGCATAGGGCTCTTGGTGACTAACACACAATGTTGTTAATCATTGTCAAGTCAGTCCCGACCTTGTGGCGACCCCCTGCACAATGGAATGAAATGCTGCCCAGACCTGAGCCTTCACTATCGTCAGCTGTGATTGGACCATTGTGACCCATAGTTTTCACCGGTTGATTTTTGGAAGTTGATCACCTGGCCTTTCTTCCTGGTCTCATAGTCTGGAAGGTGTGCTGAAACCTGCCCAGCATCACAGCAACACCTGAGCCTCCACCAACAGAGGGTGCTGACCTCACATGAGGTGCTGTAACAGAAATACCAGCAACGGATGGCTTAAACAGAGAAATCTATTTTCTAGCGGAAAAGCAGGCTGAAAGTCCACATTCAGGGCATCAGCTCCAGGAGGAGACTTTCTCTGTTGGCTCTGGAAGAAGGTCCTTGTCATCAGTCTTACCCTGGACCGGGAGCTTCTGAAGCCCAGGGACCCCAGGTATAGAGGGAGTGCTCTGCTCCTGCTGCTGCTTCTTTCCTGACGGTATGAGGTCCCCAACTCTGCTTGCTTCTCTTTCCTTTATTTCCCAAGGCATTGCCTCAAGGCACCATATAATCGTACAAATTGAGTCCTGCCTCACCAACACAACTGCCACCCCTTCTCCCTCATTTAACATCATAGAGGCAAAATTTACAACTTACAGGAATATCATACAATACTGGGAATCATGACCTAGGCAAACTGCTACATATATGTTTCAGAGGGCAAAATTCAATCTGTGATAAGGTGCATTGACGGGGAATCCAGCCTGAGTCTCCCACGTGGTAAGCAAGAATTACACCTCTGAATCGCCACTGACTCACATATATAACTCAAAGATAAAGCTAGGAAGAAGTCTCTCTAAGTTTACTTGTTGTTGTTAGCTGCTGTCGAGTCGGTTCCACCTCACAGAGACCCTGTGTACCACAGAGTGAAACACTACCTGGTCCTGGGCCATGTCAGCAACCCTGGTTAAGCTTGAGTCTTTTGTTGCAGCCACTGTATCAGTTCATCTCATTGAGAGTCTTCCTCTTTTTCACCAACCTTCTACTTTACCAAGCATGATGTTCTCTAAAGATTGAACCCTCCTGATGACATGACCAAAGTATGTAAGACGAAGCTTCACCACCCTTGCTTCTGAGGAGCACTCGGCTTGTACTTCTTCCAGGATAGATCTGTTCGTTATTTGTGAACTGTCCATGGTATATTCAATATTCTTCTCTAATACCACAAGCCAAAGGCATCAATTTTTCTTGTCTTGCTTATTAATTGTACAGCTTTCACATGCATATGATGCAGTTTACAATACCATGACTTTGGTTAGGCACACCTTAGGCTTGAAGGTGGCATCTTTGCTTTTCAACACTTTAAAGACATCTTTTGTAGCACATCATCCCAACGTAATGTGCCTTTTGATTTCACGACTGCTGCTTCCATGGGTGTTCATTGTAGATTAAAGTAAAATGAAATCTTCAACAACCACAGTCTTTTCCCATTTATCATGATGTTTTTTATTGGCACAGTTGTAAAGATTTTTGTCTTCTTGATGTTGAAGTGTAATCCATACACTTGATGTTCATCAGTAAGGGCTTCAAGTCCTCTTCACTTTCAACAAGTGAGGTTGTGTTGTAACACGTTGTTAATGAGTCTTTCTCCAGTCCTGATACCCTGTTCTTTGTATAGTCCAGCTTCTCAGGTCGTTTTCTCAGCATACAAATTGAAAAAGTATGGCAAAAGGATACAACCCTGACACCCACCTTTCCTGAGTTTAAACTATGCAATGTCCCCTTGTTCTGATCAAACAACTGCCTCTTGATCTTCTTGATCCATGTACAGATTCTTTACGAGCACAATGAAGTGCTGTGGAATTCCCATTCTGTGAAATGTTATCTGAAATTTGTTATGATCCACACAATCAAATGCCTTTGCTTAGTCAATAAAACACAAGTAAACGTCTTCCGGTTTTCTCTGCTTTCAATCAAGATCCATCTGACATCAACAACGGTATTCCTGTTCTATGTCCTCTTCTGTCTCTGGCCTGAATTTGTAGCAGTTCCCTGTCCACATGCTGCCACAGTCACTTTCCAATCATTTTTAGCAAAGTTTTACCTGCATGCGATAGTAGCGATATTGTCTGTCAATTTCTGCATTCAGTTGGATCACCTTTCTTGGGAACAGGCATAAACATGAATCTCTTCCAGTCAGTTGGCCCAGTAGTAGTCCTCCAAGTTTACTGGCATAGCAAGTGAGCACTTCCAGTACTGCTTCTGTTTGTTGAAACATTTCAGTTGATATTCCATCAACTCCTGAAGGCCTGTTTTTCACCAATGCCTTCAGTGTAGCTTCAACTTCTTCTTTCAGTATGCTACCTCTTGAAACGGTTGAATGTAGACCAATTATTTTTGGTATGATGACTCTGTGTATTCCTTTTATCTTCTTTTTGATGCTTCTTACATAGTTTAATATTTTCCCAGCAGAATTATTCAGTATTGCAACTCAAAGTTTGAATTTTTTCTTCAGTTCTTTCAGACTGAGAAATGCAGAGCATGTTCTTTCCTTTGGTTTTCTATCTCAAGATCTTTGTATATGTCCCTGTAATACTTTACTTTGTCTTCTCCAGCCACCATTCGAAATCTGTTCAGTTCTTTTACTTTGTCATTTCTCAAGATTCAAGTGCAAGTTTCAAAATCTCTTCTGATTATCGAATTTGGTCTTTTCTTTCTTCCCTGTCTTTTTAATGACCTCTTGCTTTTTTTATAGATGATGTCTTGGATGTCATTCTGCAACTCGTCTAGTCTTTGGTCATTGGTATTCAAAGCGTCAAATCTGTTCTTGAGATGGTCTCTAAATGCAGATGGGGTATACTCAAGGTCATACGTTGACTCTTATAGACTTGCTCTAATTTTCTTCAGTTTCAATTTGTATTTGCATATGAACAGCTGATGGTCTGTGCCATAATTGCCACCTGGCCTTGTTGTGAGTTGAGTTTTCCATCATCTTGTTCCACAGATGTAGTCAATTTGATTTCTGTGTATTCCAGCTGATGAGATCCATGTGTATAGTCACCATTCAGTTTGGCGATAAAATGTATTTGCAATGAACAAGTTACTGGTCTTACGAAATTCTATCATGTGATCTCCGCTAAGTCTATATTATCCGACAACTGATCCTTCTTCATTGTTACCGATTTTGGCTTTCCAGTCATGAGCAATTATCAATGCCTCTTGATTGCATATTTGGTCAATTTCAAACTGCAGAAGCTGGTAAAAATCTTCAATTTCTTCATCTTTGGCTTTAGTAGTTGATGTATAAATTTGAATAATAGTCATATTAACTGGCTTTCCTTGTAGGGGTATGGATATTAACTCATCACTGACCACATTGTGCTTTAGGATAGACATGAAAGTGTTCTTTTTGACACCATTCTTCTTCACGCTGTCATTCCCAGCATAGTAGACCATATGATTTTTCAATTCAAAATGGCCAATGCTGGGCCATTTCAGCTGGTTAATGCCTAGGATATTGATGTTTGTGTGTTCTATTTCATTTTTTATAATCTCCACATTCCAAGTATTCCATGTTCCAGTTACTAATGGATATTTGCAGCTGCTTCTTCTCATTTTGCGTAATTTCTCATCAGCAGATGAAGGTCCTAAAAGCTTAGCTCCATTGATTCATTAAGGTCAACTCGACTTTGAGGAGGTTGCTCCTCCCCAGTCATCATCTGAGTGACTTCCAGCCTGGGAGACTATCTTCTGGCACTGTATCAGACAACGTTCTCCTGCTATTGATAAGGTTTTTGCTGACTAATTCTTCTCAGAAGCAGACTGCTGGATCCTTCTTCCTAGTTTGTCTTAGTCTGGAAACTCAGCTGAAACCTGTCCACCCACCATCAGTGACCCTGCTGGCATCTGAAAACCAGTGGCATAGCTTCCAGCGTTACAGCAACATGCAAGCCCTCGCAGTACAACAAACTGACAGGTGGTGATGTATGTGTGTAGGTGTGCACATATACAAGTAGCTGTATGTGGAAACCCTGGTGTTTTCTTGGTTTTAAGAACAGTGATAGGCACAGCATGGGGGACAAAGTGGAAAAGAAACTGCAACCCTAGAACAATTGCCAACATATCAAAGCACACTCTGAATGTATTGGTTTTAAGAGCTACGGCTGCTAACCAAAAGGTTGGCAGTTCATGTACGCTACGAGCGCCTTGAGTCAGCTCTACCATGTTCTATAGCATCACTGTAAGTTGCAATCAACTAGATGGCAAAGAGTCGGGTTTTTTTAATATGTATATGTGGAGCCCTGCTGAGGCAATGGTTAAGAGCTCAGTTGCTAACCAACAGTAGTTTGAATCCACCAGCCACTCTTATGGGGCAGTTCTACCCTGTCCTATGGGGCCACTATGAGTTGGAATCAACTCAGTGGCAGTGGGTTTTTTTATGTATGTTTATATTCTTGTGTGTGCATACATGTATGCTGATATATACAATAAAGCACAAAGGATACACAATCACGGTTTTTCTTAGACATAAGCAAACACCTTAAGGAATTGATTGTCACTGTCTTATAAATAGAGCATAACAGACATAGGGACACGTGTGGGATGCAGGAGGATCTACCTACAAGCAAAGAAATGCCAAGGATCTCCAGCAGACACCAGAACCTGGGGGAGAAGCTGCAGGAGCGCTCGATAGAGCTAAGACTGATCTGGACATCTATCCTCCAACACTGTAAGAAAATAAATGTCCGTTCTTTCCAGCCACCCACTTGTGGTATATTTGCTTATACCTGCCCTAGGTAAGGAAGATAAGCAGTAATCACAGAAATACTAATAGCCCTGCACCTCAGTGGTTAAGCTAACCTAAGTTTGGCAGTTTGAACCCACCAGCTTCTCCACAGTGGTTCAAGACCTGAAGAACTGCTTCCATAACGATTACAGCCAGAAAAACCCTATGGGGCAGTTCTACTCTGTATCACGGGCTCACTATGAGCTGGAACCAAATCAACAGCACACAACAGCAACAATCAGGGAAATAAAAGTTAAAACAGTGGTGGCAGCTATTCCACATTAAATTGAAAAAATGTGAGACTTCAAATGTGAAGAACCAGGGGTGGGAGGACAGGAGACTTGCCACAGGGAATAATTTGGCAGAATTCCAGGAATCTGAACATGTGCACACCCATAATTCCGAAAAGCTACTTGTGGCTCTAGAGCCTGGCATGTCTTCAGTGTGTCCCCAGTAGCCACCTGGTGTAGGCCCTCCCCATGTCGGATCTGAGGGGGCCTGAGTCTCATTTTAACCCTTGGAAGTGACTGGGACTTCAGAAGGCCAGATAGCACTTGCTTTTGTGCTTTTGGGTGCTTAGAGCTATCATGTAAGAGGCCAGCTACCCTGCTAGAGAGACCCACAGTGAAGGAGGGCATCCTACCTTCCCTATACCCCAGCTAAGTCTCTAGAGGACAGCAGCTCTGGCTGCATGACAGATGATGTAGGATCAGCAGAAGAACCTCCTAGCAGAGCCCATTCAACCCACAGGGTCAATAGAAATAATGAAAGGGTTGTCTTAAGCTGCTAGGTTCTGGGAGTTTATCATGCCAAACTGAAGAATCAAAACACCTAGATAGGGACACTGTCTCTCCCATAGGATCACACACTTGAGCACAAAGGGGATTTTTGAACCACTTCTCTGAAAACCTGGGTGGAGGGCATCCTCATTGCCCCAATCTCTTTCACATGTGGAGAAAAACAGCTTTATTTACCCAAAGAAAATTCTGGTGGCACAGTATTTAAGTGCTATAGCTGGTAACCAAAAGGTCAGCTGTTTGAAGTCATCAAGAGCTCCTTGGAAACTCTATGGGCAATTCTTTTCTGTCCTGTAGGGTCACTATGGGTTGGAATTGTCCCAACCACAATGGGTTTGGTTTGGTTTTTTGGCTTACTTACCCAAATTTCAAAAGCTTCAGTGGCCCAAGACTCCGTCTGGGTGGTGGGCAGTATGAGGAAAGCAGTGACAGGCACAGCATGAGGGACAAAGTGGAAACGAATCTGCAACCCTAGAACAATTCCCAACACATCAAAGAACACTCTGAATGAAAAGTGCAAGGGTTTCCGGTCTCCACAACCCTTTGTTCTCTCCTTTGGGAAATGGGGCAGCCAGCCTGCCTCATGGCGTAAAGGACCAAAGGAGCTACCCATTATCTGAAAAGCAGAAATCCTTCTGCGGAGGCCTTAAGAGACAAAACATGGGACTCACACTGCCGGGCACTGGCAGAGGCAGGATTTGAATTCAGTGATGTGGAACCAAGCTCCTTCCATTGGCAGGAAAGGAGGCATCCCCACATACTCAAGGCTGCTGCTGCCACAATCTAACAGCCCCTTCACTAGTGAGGTACACACTCGTGCATACATACCTCCACTCAGGCACACACATCCATGCACATGCACTCACACAGACATTCCTCCACACTCACTTCCACTTGTGCATGAACACACTTGTGCACACAATCATATACATACAATCCAGTCAAGTATACTCACCAACACGCTCATGCACACACACTCACATACACACATTCATGCACATACACATGCATTCACACGTATACCTCCATGCACACACTTTCACACACACACACATATACCTTCATGCACACACCTCTGCGTGCACAGCTTCATGCGCGCATGCACCCACAGTTCGGGAAGCAGCAGAGCTCCTAAAAGAAAATAATAAGCAGATATTTTTAAAGTAAGAGGGATAGCAGGCGGAACAGCCGCTTCAGGGACCCTATCACACCAGCAGCTCGGTGTGCTGCAAGCTAATTGGAGTGCAGATGAAATTCTCCACAATTCACTGCTTGCAAGAGTAGCTGTCACAGGGCGATTTTCCGTATCTCTCTCAGGAAGGGATAAAAGGTTGTTGTTGTCGTTTTCTATTTTTTTCCCCCACACCAACTTTGTTCCCATGGCTATAATTTGTCTTCCAGGGGAAATGTGCTTCCTATCACTGAGCAGAAATGCCTGCAGCTTCTGAGGGTCCTCTAGCTGTATTTGCTGCAAGAAGAGGAGAGTTGGGTAAAGGGACAGCTACAAAGCACATGGTCACAGGAGTAGCAGTGGACAGTCTCACATGAGAAGGTCCCACGTGTGGCTCTGCAGCATTTTTCAGTCCAGTTGCACTAGCTTCCTTGTGAGGCCTTGGGGTCAGCCTCCTTCTGCTCGTAGTTCCCGAACCCTGCTCTCCACCTACCCAGGCCAAGTGTCAGTTGCTCGCTGAGACCAGTTGGAAAAGCCCACGAGGGAAACCCCTGTGGATGGGACATGAGGAGGGATGCATGCAGCCAGCACATTCTCATCTGTATCCAGGTGGCCCCGGCAGAATGGCTCCACCCTACAGGACAGCCAGGGAATGCTTCTCAGAGATGTAGGTAGAGTAGGGAGGGCAAGAAATAGGGCTGCACTGTAGGGGTATATTTTTGGTGGAACAGGAGATGAGGGTGCATGTCTGAGTTGTTCAGAGCCCAGAAGTTATGGATCACTCCAAATCTATGCTCTCCCACTCAGAGCTGTGTTACCTTGGACAAGTTACTTAACCTCTCTGAGCTTCAGTTTCTTCTGAGAGATAGGGTTGGAGACAGCTCCTACAGCAGAGGTGGTTGTGGGTGATGGATGAGAGGAAGGCAGGTGACAGTACTAACATGTGGCAAGTGCTGGACAAAGGTTGCCCACTTTCGGGTGGGAGCTGGACTTGACCTCTGCAGTGAGGCTGTCTGGGCAAGTTTCCAACAAACACTATTAGAAAGCTCATTCTGAAGTTGGGGAATGCAGGCGGAGGGGTGGTGGGAGTCTGCTGTAGGTGTCCAGGCATCCTCACTGAGGCCCATGTGCCCAGCCCCTTCTGGGAAGTCTAAGAGAAAGCAAGTTGAGGACAGCCAGGACTCCAGGAAAACTGTGATGGTCAAGGCTGTATGTCAGCTTGGCTGGGCCATGAGTCTCAGGTGTCAGTCACTCATATGATGTCATGATCACTTCCATGGTGATTTTTGATGTAATGTGATCACCTTTGTGATGAGGTCTACTGTAGCCAATCAGCTGAAAGGGAATTTTGTTGAGCATGTGGCCTGCATCCATTATGTGTGGATTTCTGATGAAGCTGGCTTTTTTTTTTTTTTTTTTTTTTTTTTTAGTATTTTATTGTGCTTTAAGAGAAAGTTTACAATTCAATTTGTCTTATGAAAACTTACACACACAATGCTGTGTTACTCTAGTGGCTGTCATGGTGACAGCACATTCCTCCCTTCCACTCTGTATTTCTCATGTTCATACAATTTGTTGATGCCCCCCTTTACCCTCCCATCTCACTTCCGGACAGAAGCTGCCTGGTTAGCCTCATGTATCTACTCAACCAAAGAAGCACAGTCTTCACCAGTATCATTTTATGTTTTGTCATCCGATCCAATCTTTGACGAGTTGGCTTCAGGAATGGTTTGGGTTCTGGGATAACAGAATTCAGGGACCACATGTCCCAGGGACATTCCAGTCTGTCAGACCATCCACTCTAGTCTTTTTAATAGGGTTTGAGTTCTGTACCCATTTGTTTCTCACTTTATCAGGAACTCTTTGCCATATTCCTTGTCAGGGCAGTCATTGGTAGTGGCTGGGCACCATGTAGTTCTTTTGGTCTCATGCTGATGTAGTCTCTGGATTATGTGGCTCTTTCTGTTTCTTGGGCTCTCATTTCCTTATGTCTTTGGTGTCCTTCATTCTTCTCTTCCCCTAGTGGATTGGGAGCAACTGACACTTCTTATGTGGCCGCTTGCTAGCTTTTAAGACCCAGATAAAAATTGGCTGGTTTTTGCTCTGCTTTGGATCCTGCACCCAGCTCCGACCTACAGTTCTTGAGACCTGGTCTAGCAGCCTGACATGTGATCTGTGGATCTTAGGTTCCTTAGCCCCTGCAGCTGTGTGAATCAGCAATAGCCCCTATCCTGACCCGCATAATCTATTTCCTTGATGTAAATATATTTATATACTTTACTGATTTTTGCCTCTCTAGAGAACCCAACCTAAGATGTTTGGAACTGAGATTGGTTCTAGAGAAACAAAACTGTCAGGACAAATTTTCTAATCTAATTCTGAGGTCTGGTTAGTCTTAAAGATGTTGATGACTCTGCTTCTGGTAGTAAAGAGGGCACTGCTAATTCATGGCATGAGATGGCAATAGAAATACACAAAATATTGCCACCAATAGATCGTACTGGTGAAAGGCAAAGCTTTGGGTGACTGCATGTGTGAAATATTTCTATGGTTTTGTCATAAGAACTATGGGGAAGCTGGTTCATTTGTCCTGGACAAACTGGTGAGAGAAAGATGAGCTTAGGGCTTCAGAGTCAAAGCTCAAGTGATGCATAAATGACCTCAAATTTTCCACTTGTGCTTTGAAAGAAAACCTTATTTCTTGTAACAGAGCTGATATCACTGAAAATCAAACCCAGATTCTTATCATTAGAGTGACTGAATTACGCCTCCAACTCAATCTCCAACCTTGAGAGGTGCCTGAAGTTAAAGTGAGGGTACTGATTAGGAAGAAAATGGATTCAGAAACTTGGGATGGGGGCATATGGCAGATATTCAGGAAGCTGGAGACCCTGAGCCCTGAAATTCTGTTGAATCACTCTTGCCAATGGAACTAGCTCTCTCTCTCACATCTGAAAAGACTACTGCACGCTGGTCTTCTAAACCACCTTCCCCAGAGCAATCTCATTAGCTGCACTCCCATCTAACGAGATACCAGTTGTATCTAAAGAGTGTTGGTCTGAGTCATTGCCTGGGGCATTTCCTGAGGCAGATGCTTTACATGATAATGCTAAATGTTCTTAAAACATTTTCCCACAAAGTGTTTTATTTTCTAGATGTATAGCTAGACTTAAGTCCTAGCAAGCCCAAAATTGTGGAGCACAAAGTGTGATGCAGGAGGAGGTACACTACACTTTTAAAGAACTGTTCAATTTTTCCAATATGTTCAAACAGAAACCCAGAAAATATACCTGGGAATGGCTACTAAGGCTATGGGATAATGGTGCAAGATACATACAGATGAATCAGTCTGAGTTTATTAATAAAGGCTCACTAAGCACAGGTTCTATATTCAGTGCTTCAGCTCTAGAAGTTAGGAAAGGATCAGTTTACTTGGTTGGGTTGCTGACACATGGATCACATGGTGGCCTGCACTAATTCAAGTTGAAGTACCAGAACTGCCTTGGTACACTGTAAAGAAAGATAACTAAAGGCTTAGAGAAACTGGCACATTACAGTGGACTTATCAGCTTAGATCCATCGAGCCACACATGAAATGCCCAAAAAGGCACACCTTTTACCACAGCTGTGAGGAACAAATTTGTGAAGGGCGCCCCAACATCTCTAAGACGGCTATGATTGCTATTTTGTGTAAATTGGATTTAACAGTGGGAACTGCCTTAACCAAATTAAGACACCTAACTACAATGGGGCTGATTGGACCCAGCAGTAACAGGGGCCAATTGGCCACATTCAGTCAACAAAGACAAAGTGGGTGTGGTTACCACAATGAACAGTGGAGTCAAAGCAGTAATCAGAATAGTCCGAATTGTATATACCTATGGTATTGACCCGACTCAATAGCACTTGGCTGGCTTGGCGTGGTATTGACTAGTCATGATATCCTCATGAATGAAATAAAAATGAACTGTACTAAATACTTACCTTATCTGTACAAGTGGATGAACTCTAGGTCAAGTGAACAGCAAGGCTCCCCTTGAGGAATGACTTTCAACACACTGCCAAAAACCTATGCTGCTAATCTTTCAGTCTTCTCCAAAAGGATCTATGGCCTTTTACGAGAATAACTGTTCACTGGGGAAAAGGAAATAGTCAGATTTTAGGGGATTACTGGTTAGCACTTTGAAATGACACTAATTCCAGGGGACCTGAAACATCACTGTGGTCCAGTAGCCAGAGTGGGGGTATATGAAAGTCAGATTATTAATGGAATTTTAGCTTATGTCCATTTTGCAGTAGGTCCAGTGGATCCCTGATTCCATCCTGTAGTGATTTCCCTAGTTCCAGGATGCATAATTGGAATAGATATACTCAGCAACTGGCAGAACCTCCACACTGGATCCCTAACAAATGAAGTAAAGGCTGTTATAGAAGGAAAATTCAGGTGGAAGCCATTACCTAGTAAAATACACCTACTTAGGAAAATAGTAAACCAAAAGCAATACCACTTTCCTGTCAGGACTGCAGAGATTACTGCCACTATCAAGGGCTTGAAGGTGCAGGGGTAGTGATTCCCGCCATATCACTATTTAACTCTCCTAACTGGCCTTTGCAAAAAACAGAAGGATCTCGGAGAATAAATGTGGACTGTCAAAAACTTAGCCAGGTGATGTGACTTCATTTGCAGCTGCTGTTTCTAGATGCAGCTTCATTGTTTAAGCAAAATAGTGTATCTCCTGCAATCTTGTATCCAGCTATGGATCTAACTAAAGTCTTTTTCTCCATACCTGTTTTGAAGCACCACCAGAAACAATTTGCCTTCAGCTGACAAGGCCAGCAATATACCTTCAGTTGCCTACCTCAGAATTACATTAATTCTTCAGCCTTAGGGCATAATGTAGTCCACAGAGACCTTGATCAACTTTCCCTTTCACAAGACATCACACTGGTCCATTATACTGATGACATTTGCTGACTGGATCTAGTACAGAAGAAGTGTCAATGACTCTGACTTACTGTCTAAACATTTGCCTCCTAGAAGGCAGGAAATTAATCCTACAAAAATTCAGGTGCCTTTCACCTCAGTGAAATTTCTAAAGGTCCAGTGGTATGGGGCATTTAGAGATATTCCTTCTAAAGTAAAAGATAACTTATTGCATCTGGCCCCTTTCACAACTAAAATGTGGCACAAGGCCTAGTGGGCCTCTTTGGATTTGGGGAGCAACATATTACTCATTTGAGTGTGCTGTTCTGGCCTGTTTATCAAGTGACTTGAAAAGCTGCTAGATTTGAGTAAGGCCTAGAACAAGAGAAGGCATTGCCACAGATTCAGGCTTACCGTGTGTCTTAGTCATCTAAGAAGTGGATGGCTTTAACAAAGAGAAATTTGTTCTTACATGGTCCAGTAAACAACCAGGCCAAATTCAGGGTGTCAGCTCCCAAGGAAGGCTTTCCTTCTCTGTGTGTGCTGAAAGAAAGCCCTTGTGTTACACCATTCTTTCTTTGGTCTGAGAACGTCTTATCACAAGAACCACAGACCTGAAGGACACACTCTTCTCTTGGGGCTGCTTTCTTGATGATATGAAGTCCCCAACTCTCTGCTTGCTTCCCTTTCCTTTTATCTCTGGTAGGATAACAAGATAAAAGGTGGTGCAAGCCACAGTCCAGGGAAACTCCCTTTACAATCGAGCAGGCAGGTGACCTTAGGAAGGGTATTACAGTCCCACCCTAACCGTCTTTAACATGATCTGATCTACTAAGCCTAGGCAGAGAGTAGGATTTATAGCACAGGAAAATCACAAAATGAAAGGCAATCAAAATACTGGGAATCACCGACCAGTCAAATTGCTACACACATTTTTTGGAGAACACAGTTCAATCCATGACACTGTGCAAGTAACTCTGCCCTTTGGCCACATTATTCAGGTGACCAAATGGTGCTTGAAGTATCAGTGGCAGATAGAGATGCTGTTTGGAGTCTGGCAGGCTCCTATTGGTGAATCACAGCACAGAGTCTTAGGATTTTGGAGCACAGCCCTGCCATCCTCCCCAGATAACTATTCTCTCCTTCTGTGAATCAATTTTTGGCTTGTTACTGGGCCTTAAGTAGAGACTGAATGCTTAATTAACAATGGAACACCTAATCACCATGAGGCCTGAGCTGTACATCATGAACTAGGTGTTGTCTGACCCCACAGAGTCATAAAGTTAAACATGAACAACAGCATCCACCATTAAATGGAAGTGATATAAGATCAAGCCCAAACAGACTTGAAGGCACAAGTTGTATGACCAAGCGACCCAAATGCCCATGGTCTCCACTTCCATCACATTACCTTCCCTGTCCCAGTCTGCATCTGTGGCCTCATTGGAAGTTCCTTATGATCATTTGACTGAGGGAGGTTCTGCACAATCTGCAGGCACCGCTCAAAAGTAGACAGCGGCAGCACTATAACCCCTTTCTGGGAACTCCCTGAAGAACAGTGGTGAAGGGAAATCCTTCCAATGGGCAGAACTTTAAGCAGTGTACCTGGTTATTTACTTTGATTGAAGGAGAAATGTCCAGATGTATGATTGTATCCTGATTCATAGGCTGTGGCCAATAGTTTGGGTGCATGGTCAGAGTCTTGGAAGGAATGTGATTGGAAGACTGGAGACGGGAAAGTATGGGAAAGAGTATGTGGATAGATCTCTCTGAACTGGCTAAAGAAGTGAAAATGTTTGTTTCCCATGTGAATGCTCACCAAAGTATGATCGCCACAGATGAGGATTTTAATAATCAAGTGGATAGGATGACATATTCTGCTGAAACCAGCCATTCTTTTTTCCCAGCCGCTCCCATCATTGCTCTTTGGGCTCATGAACAAAGTGGCCATGTTGGCAGGACTCATTTATGCATGGGCTCAGCAACATGGACTCCAAGGCTGACTTAGCTATAGCCGCTGCTGAGTGACCAATTTGCCAGCAGCAGACCAAACACTGAGTCCTTGACATGGCACCATCCCTCAAGGTGATAAGGCAGCAACCTGGTAGCAAGTTCATTATACTGGTCCACTTCCATCATAGAAAGAGCAGCATTTCATTCTTACTGGAATAGACTCTTACATTGGATATGGATTTTCCTTCTCCACATGCAATGCTTCTGCTGAGACTACCATCAGAGGACTGACAGAATGCCTTATCCACTATCATGTTGTCCTACAAAGGATCACCTTGGATCAAGGGACTCACTTCACAACAAAGTAGATGCATCAGTGGGCTCATGCTCATGAATTCACTGGTCTTACCGTGTTTCCTATCATCCTGAAGCAGTTGATTTGATAGAATGATGGAATGGCCTTCTAAAGACACAATAATGGTGCCAGCTAGAGGGCAACACCTTGCAGGACTGGGCAAAGTTCTCCAGGAGGCTATAAATGCCCTAAAACACATCCAATATGTGGCGCTGTTTCTCCCATAGCCAGCATTCACACGTCCAAGAATCAAGGGGTAGAAGTGGGAGCGGCACCACTCACTATCACCCCTAGTGACCCACCTTCAAGATTTTTACTTCCTGTCACCATGACCTTATGCTCTAAGTTCCAAATGGAGGAATGCTGGAAGCTAAGAATGCCACCTGGCCACCTTGGGCTCTTTATGCCTGTGGATCAACAAGAATGGAGCTGCCCTATTGGCTGGTGTGACTGATCCTGGTTACCAAGAGGAAATCAAATTGATATTACATCATGGCAGTAAAGAAGAGTATGTCCGGAATGCAGAAGATCCCTTAGGATGTCTCTTAGTACTACCATGCCCTGTGATAAAATCAATGGAAAACTACAGCAACTCAATTCTGACACGACAACTAATGACAGTTTGGATTACCATCACCAGGCAGAGAACCGTGACCAGCACAGGTGTTTGCTGTGGGCAAAAGGCATACAGGACGGGTGGTGGAAGAAGTTAGTCCTAAATACCCATTATGATCACATGACTAGTTGCAGAATCAAAGACTGTAACTGTTATGAGTATTTCCGCTTTGTATGTGTGCACCAAATATTTTTGTTTTCTTCATTTGTAAAATGTAAGATGCATACAGGATTAGTGCATTTTCAGTTGTATGTGTATTCATTTTATTGTGTTATGTGCAAGTATGACTTCATAATTGTATTTATTCAGAGACTATGTATGGGTTAAGGAGATGCGCAATTGTCTTTATTCAGCAATTATGTATGGATTGAGGAGATGTGCACAGATGCCAAGGTGACAAATGGTGGGCTGTCATGGTTAAAGTTGTGTGTCTAGTTTGCTGAGCTATGATTCTCCAGGGTTTATCAGTCATATGATGTTGTGATTACGTCCATGTTGAGATTTGATATAAATGTGATCACCTCCACGATGGTATCTGCTGTGAGTAGTCAGTCAGTTGAAAGAAAGTGTGATGGTTAAGACTGTGTGTCAACTTGGCTGGGCCACGATTCTCCGTGTTTTAGCAGTTGTATAGTGTTGTGATCGCTTCCCTGTTGAATTTCAGTATGTGATCACCCTCATGAGGGAATCTGCTCCAAGTGGCCAATCAGCTGAAGGAGAATTTCTGTGTGTATATGGCCTGCATCAAATATGGGTGCACATTCTGGCAAGGCTCAGGGGCTTTTTGTTTATGCTGGACCTTGTAGCTACCTCCTGTTCATCTGACTTTCAGTTCTTGATACTAGAGCCAACAACATACCTGCAGTCTTGTCTGTCATTCTCAGGATTCACTGATCTTTGAAGTCAATGAATGAGAGCCCTGCTTTCTGCCCTGCCAATCTTGGGTTCACTGGCCCCCGAGGCTATGTCAATCAGGAGCCCTTCTATGCTGACCCATGGACTCAAGACATTCCAGTTTCCACATCCTTGTGAGCCATTTCCTTGATACATATTTTTTTTCTTGATATGTGTGAAGGTTTCACAACTAAGTCTGCAAACTTAATCATTCTAAGTGCTACATACCACACTGCTGAACATCACCATGGTCACCTTCAAATTGCTCACCTTGGGAAGTCAGGCACTGATGCCAGTGCCTTGTCCACTCTTAAAAGCAATTTCAGAACTCTTTCTGGAATGGCCATTTGGCATGGTGGCACAGTGGCAAGTTCACAAACTTAATTGTATAAAGTTGTCTGTGATGGAGATTTTAGCCAGTGAACAGATAACTATGTTGAAACACCCTCCCTACTTACTTGATCTGCTCTCCAGTGACATTTTTCTTTACCTGAAGATAAAGGAAATACTGAAAGGAAGACATTTTGATGACATTCGGGACATCAAGGGTAATACAATTACAACTCTGATGGCCATTCCAGAAAGAGTTCCAAAATTGCTTTGAAGGATGGACTAGGCTCTAGCATCAGTGCACAACTTCAAAAGTGACTATAGTGATATTCATCAGTGAGGCACGTAGCACTTTTTCTAGGATGAGTTCATGAACGTACCTGTCAGAATTTGTGTGTGTGTGTGTGTGTGTGTGTGTGTGTGTGTGTGTGTGTGTGTGTGTGTGTGTTCTCTAGAGAACCCAGCCTAAGACAGTAACCATGGGGGAAGAGCAAATTTACAGGGTCTGGGAGGGGAAGTCTCCACAACCCAAGGTGAAGAATCAGCCAGAGGCCCTGGACTAACCCTTCTCAACTAGGGATGATCTGGACCTCACGGAATTAGGAGTGCTTGGAGCCCAGGTCAAAGGATTGCATAAAAAGAGAGCTGCCACTCCCATCTTTTAACTTGGGGTAGTCTGCAGATGTATCCTTATCCTCTGTTTTGTCATCAGTCTTCCCTGATCAAGGAGTTTCTCAGCACAATAACTCTAGGTCCAAAGGACACCCTGTTCTCCTGGCTCTTGTTTCTTGGTGGGATGAGGGTCCCCATGTCTCTCTGCTCACTTCTGTCTTTTACATCACAAGAGACTGACTTGAGACATAGCTTAATTGTGTAGATGGAGTGCTGCCTCATTAGCGTAACTTCTACTAATTTCATATCATCACCATTAGAGGTAGAATTTACAACACATGATGAAAATCACATCAGATGATAAAATGATGGGTAGTCATACAGTCATACAATACTGGGAATCACTGACTAGCCAAGATGACACACATTTGGGGAAACAATTCAACTCATGATAAGATACAAAGAGCTCAGACCCTCCAACAGAGTTTCTGTTTAATGCATTGCAGACACAACTGAGAAAGCATTGTGTTCCCAGGGCTTCTGAGGTTTCATAGTTACACACACAGCACCCATATGCAGGTGCATCTTCTTACTGCCACATCGAGAAACATATACCCACGCAGACACAACCAGTGACAACACACAAGCAGATGTGCACACAGTCAGTAGACTCACAGAGATACTCAGGCACAGACACACATGTACACACACACCCACTCACATACACACATACATACATGCACACACACATGCACTTGTACAGGCACACACACATACACAAGAGTGCCACTCATGCACTCACTTGTGCACACTCATGCAGACACATGCACACACACACACATACATACACACTTCCCCAGGCAACTATTATTCCAAGCCTGAGACTCCCACGTGCAATTTGCTCCAAAGATGAGCAAGCCAGAAGTGTCCCATGCAACCAGAGAAGGCAGGTTGCCTACAGATGCCCACGTGGTGTAGTGTACTGTACAGTCCAGGGGAACTGTGCAGCTAGAACACATCCCCTACAGCTGTGCAATGCAGAACCCTGGGGGTCCCAGAGCCACACTTCCTAAATCATACCTACAGAAATCCAACTTATTCCAGTATTCTGGCTGGAGTTTTTTCTCTGCTTCATCCCCATGTCTAACTATCTTTTTCCCACACTGGACCTCGCAAACAACTTCCTGATTCTGCACATCCCGGAGCTTACTCCTGAGAAGGACTTGCCCTGGGATTGGCAGCTTGGGCCCAGATGGGTAGCAGGCACTGGCCCCTAGCCCCTTCCCTCTTTCTCACCTCTGCTCTTCTGTCCTCTCTCCAGCCTGGGTCACATGAATTTCTGGAACCAATCACCTGCCTGGGTTACTTGACTCTCCAGAAACCATCACCTGTCAGCAAGTTAGGATGAGGACATAGAATGGGCTCAAAACTTGTCATTCCAGGCACTTCAGAAAGAAAATTACTACTACCCGATCCCAGTAATCTGTCACCTGCAGGAGACATTTGAAGGACTAATGTGCCCCTTGATCCAAGTCATGATATTTTCAACCACCTCATATGCAGGCAAAAGCTGGACTGAATAAGAATTGCCACATTTGAATTACAGCATTGGCAAAAAAAAATTTGAATGTACCATGGACTGCCAAAAGAACGAACAAATCTGTCTTGGAAGAAATACAACCAGAATGTTCCTTAGAAGGGAGGATGGAGAGACTTTGTTTCCTGTACTTTGAACATGTTATCAGGAAGGATTAGTCCTTGAAAAAGGACATCAGACTTGGTAAAGTGGAGGTCAGCGAAAAAGACCCTCAGTGACATGGACTGACACAGTAGTCACAACAACAGGCTCAGACGTAGGAAGAATTGTGAGGAGGGCACAAGACTGGGCAGTGTTTTGTGCCACTGTATGTAGGATTGCTGTGAGTCGGCACAGACTCCGTGGTACCTAACGACAACACTAGACATTTTCGGTGAACCTTAGGAAATAGATGTATTTCTCATTTTGTCCAACATTCCTTCCCCTTCTTTTATTGCTGTTGCTGCTGTCCACAGAGTCTATTCTGCCTCATCGCAACCCTTTATGACAGATTAGAACTGCCACCATAGGGTTTCCTTAGGCTGGAGTCTTTATGAGTGCAGATTGCCAAGTCTTTTCTTCTGCAATGCTGCTGATGGGTTTGAACTGCCAACTTTTCAGTTAACAATCAAGGGCTTAAACATGGTGTCCCAAGAGTTTCTTCTTCCAATAACGAACTCTTTTTGCCTGGAATAAATGCATTCAGTGTGGCTCATGGGACAGGTCATAGCCAGTCCCTGGACATGGGACACAACCCGGCTGGCCTTTTTATACTTTCTGGAGATTTGCTGGTGGATGCTAGAAGGTCCCTTCTCTCTATCTGTGACCATGAACAGATAATACAAGCAAAAATACAACCTCAAAGTCTTCTTGTCTTCTGTGCGCAAAGCCAAGACAAACAACAGAGCAGGGCAATGGAAAGAGAGAAACTGAGTCCCAGTGGCACGGCTGGAACTCCTGAATTCAGCTGTACCTATAGCCAGGTCTGCACATGGACTTCCCAGCTTTGGAAGCCACTTTTTGCTTAAGTGAGCCTGAGTTGTATTTCTGCCATTTGCAGTGAAAGAGCCAGCCTGATGTATTATAGCCCTGGTTACTCAGTCAATAAACATTTCTAAGACGGAAGGATGAGAAAGACCTACTTTTCCCAGGCAAGCAATTGTGTCCTCTTTCCGCTTTCAAAGGAAAAGCTAACAGGCTTGACACCAGCTCTGCATCAACGTTATTCTCAATGCTCTTCATACGTTTTCTCATTTCTTTGTAAGAACATGCAGCTGGACAGCCCCCAGCCCACGTGAGCTCATAGCTTAGCTGGTAGCGGGCACACACATAAACCAGAAGCCCAGCAGTCTCACTCACCCTAAGCAATGGTCATGGTATCCCTGGAGGCCTGGGGTGAGGGAAGGTGGCCAGGGTGGTTGGCCAGGAGGCGGCCGTGGACTCAACAAGGCAGACACCCAAGACAAGCTGACAGAAAGCAGAAGCAGAAATTGAAGTTAATAATAAAGAGAAAGTCAAGTTGCCAAAAATGCATGACAGTGTTGCAGATTCTGCATGATCTTGGCCTTGTATGCATTTCTGCCCATGTGTGCAGCACGCGTACGTGGAGGAAAAATATGTGAAAACACAGTAAAATCTTCACTGCAGTTACCTCTGCTGGATGGAATTGCAGATAATTTTTATTTTCTTTTTTATACTTCTCTGCACTTCCCAAATTTTCTATGATAAAGCAAGTTATTTAAAGCGGGGACAGGGGACGGCAGTAGTAGCACAGGACCAGTGGGCTGGGACCATCATGTGCAACTAGAAATGCTCTCAGGTCACCTCTTCTTCCAGCCCCGAGTCCACACAGCCTCAGCTCTCCTGCCACTGGGGCCCTGACAGTGGATGACCACAGGACCCGCCTCACCTTCCTCCCAGCTCTCTCTACAGGCCCCCTCCCAAGAGTTCTCCAGGGAAAGTCCTTTAGCATAATGTATGAGGACTGCCAGCTGAGTTCACAAACTAATCCTAAAAAAAGTACTCCATACCTCATCGCTGAATATCGCTATAGTCACCTGCGAAGTACTCCCTCTGGGAAGCTATGCACAAACGTCAGAGCCTAGTGCACCCTTCAAAGCAGTTTTGGAACTCTTTTTCTGAAATGGCCATCAGAGCTGTCAGCGTATTACCCTTAATGTCCTGAACACCATCCAAATGTCTTCCTGTCAATATTTCCTTTTTCTTCTGGTAAAGAAAAAAGTCATTGGGGCCAGTTCAGGTGAGTAGGAAGGGTTCTCCAGTACAGTTGTTTACTGGCTAAAAACTCCCTCACAGACAACTATACAATCAAGCTTGCAAACTTGCCACTGTGCACAATCCCCATTCCAGAAAAAGAGTTCCAAAAGTGCTTTGAAGGGTGGACTAGGTGCTGTCATCAGTGCACGGCTCCCTAAGGAGAGTACTTACAAGGTGACTACAGTGATATTCAGCAGTGAGGTGTGGAGCATCTAGAGCACTGAAGTTCACGTACTTAATTGTCTGACCTCATATGTCAACCAAGGTGTCCACAGGTGATGCAAACAGCGAACATAATCGGCTACTAACCAAAACATTAGATGTTCAAAGCCACTCAGAAGTAACTTGGAAGAAAGGCCTGGTGATCCACTTCTGAAAAGTCAGCCACTGGAAACCCTACAGAGCACACTTCACTCTGACACATGTGGGGAAGCCATGAACCAGAATCACCTCAATGCAACTGTTAGGTCAATCCAGAGCACAGGGCAGTTAGCCCTGTGGATAACCCTGGACGTTGCAGGAACAAGCCAGAGTTCACAAGCTTTGCTTGCTTTTAGGCGCATGACCCACAGGCTCAAGTGGCCCACAAGCAAGGGAAGTATGTGAACTCTGTCTTCCTTCCTCATCCCTCACTCCAGTCTACGGGCCACTTCTCAAATAAATTCCTGCACCCACACTCTGTCTAGAGCTCTGCTTTGGGAAACCCTGCTTGACATCTGCCATCTGTCCTCTGTGAGCATCCCATCCCTTCTCTGCCCCCATGTCCACCCTCAGGGTCTGGAGGAACCTGTGCAGGTTTCACTTCTTCATCTGCAGTCCCCCACAGATGAGTTTGCAGAGATAGGACAACATCACCTGCCTGAATAGCTTTTAATCGATTTGGAGTAAAAGGGTCCTGAGGAAGTGTGTATGTGTGTGTGTGTGTGTGTGTGTGTGTGTGTGTGTGTGCGCGCGCACGCGCGCACATACCAGTGTGTGTGTTTAAAAAAGTGATGTGCATGCACAAGTGTGTGAAATCATGAAAGCATGAGTGTAGGAGCAGATACATACATATGCATGAGTGCAGGTGCGGTTGCGTGTGCATGTGTGTGTGACTGCACAAATGTGTACGCACGTGTGAGTGCACGAGAGCACCTGTGTGTGAGTGTATAAGTGACACATACATGCATGAGTGTGTTGTGTGCACGTGTGTATGAGTGTGGGAATGCATTAACGTGTGTCTGAGTACATGTGCAAGAGTGTATGCTTGAGTCTGTGTGCATAACTGTGTGCATAGTGCCTGTCTTGCATCCTACAAACGGTTCTGCCCCTTCCTGCGCCCGGCTGAGGGACAGAGGAATGAGGCCTGGGCCTGGCCCTCGAGCAGCTCCAGCTTGGGAAAGAGCTGCAGTTGTCATTACCCACTGTTAGGTGGGTGCAGCCCAGGGTGACGTGCTAGCCCACGGAGGGATGAACTAGTTATGCCTAAGAAAACTATATGGGCTGATCCACAAGGACAAGTGAGCCAGAACAGCACCCCAGTGAGGGAGGGAGGGGCACAATGGGCTGCCCCCGCCCCATTCTAGAACTCCTGGCATGGGGCTAGAGGCTGTAAACCTGGGCCAAAGCAGGGGCTTAAATATCGTGAAGACCCTGGACGTTTTCTTATAAACAACAGGAGTGTAAACAGGCCTGGCAGGCGCTGAGGCAGCTGGCAGGGGCAGCAGCATATTCCAAGGGCTCTGGTGGGAATTATCCCCAAGGACTGTGCGGCTCGGTAATGTGGCTCCTGTGGGTCAGAGATACGGCGTCTTCCACGAAGGCTAATAGGATAAACGCTCTTGTGGCTGAAACTGCTCTGTATGCTGGGCACCCGTCCTCTGCCGACGCCAAAGGTCTCGGAGGCTGGCGTGTGTGCTCCAGGGATACATAAATATCCTCTGTCACCGTCCAGTGAGCAACCGAGAAAGCACGCAGACATTGACGGCGCTCTGTCGCGTGTGCTGGTTGCTTAGATTCAGATGAACGCGCTGCAGCTCCCAGGGGTAGCGGATGGAATTTGGAGGCAGAAAGACTGGCTGGGTTTTAGCTCCAGCACTTGCCAGCTTCGTGGCCAGGGGCAAGCCACGTCGTTTCTGAATCAGCAGCTGGGTTAGAATTCCTGCTCCCTTCCCTCTTCGCGGATGCGTAACCTCAGGTCACCTCACCCGCCTCCCACCCCGGCCTCGTTTTTTTCTCCATGAAATGGACATAGTATTCCCAACAATGGACTATCTAGGCGCAGGTGTGTTATAACCGAAAGACCGGCTGTTCAAGGGCAGAGGCACTTAAGAAGAAGTCCTGGCCCTCTACTTCTGAAAGATCAGCCATCAAGAACCCCAGGCATCACAGCTCTACCTTGACACAACTCAGATCCAACTCCTCTGCATCCAGTTTTCAGTCCTAGTAAAAATTTCAGTCTTTAGAGACTGGAAGATGAGAGAAAGTAACCCTTGCTCCCAGAAGCCAAACTGATGCTCTATCCCACTGTTATATCGGCGTCTCAGCCCCTGCCCCCGCCCCCGCAGACCGAGCTCAGCACTCCTCCCCCACCCTGGTATCCATGGGTTCATGGATACTTGCCTTTCTCTGTCTCTTTAACCTGGATTGCAGAGGGCTGAGTTCATCCAGCACCTCTTCCAGGCCACATGGTCATGCCCAGCGGGTGCAAGGCCCCTCACGGGTTGCGATGCTCGGTCTTCCCCTCCACCGCTGGCTCCCCCCTACACACACCCACACACACAGCGCACACCCCTGCAGTGTGTTAGCCGAGCACACAGGCTGAAGGAGGGTGCTGTTGGAGGGTACCTGCAGGTGCAGACTGCCTCCCTTGGTTTCTTCTGTGTGCAGTTTGAATTTCCCTAAACAGCACTGTGAAGTGGGTGGCCTGATTTTTCTTACTTTCCCACTCCGTTGGCTGTCTTTCAGATCCATCTCTGTTGGGTTCTGCTGGCTGCTCAGTTTTGGGGGGCATGGCCACCACCTCTTACCCACTCCCTCCCCCAAAGAGGGACACCCAGGTGCCACTTCATCATGCCTCTGAGGACTTCCTCTAGGCCCACAGGGCTAACATCTGCATTGGAAAAGACTAGAGAGGACTTCACAGTGGCTCCTACCTGCCCATCTCATCACCCCAAAGCCGCTGACCCAGCACTTGGACCATCTCCCTCAAGGCAAAGGCTGAAGCACCAACTTGCCTGTGTGACCACGTTTCCCCTGTGAACACCTGTTGCCTCACCTGCAGAGGGGAGCTAACAGCTCTGACATCGTCTCTCTACCAGGAATTGTTCTCGCACGTTCCTGCATTTGCTCATTTGTAAGAGCATCACGGCTTTACCGGGCCCCTCTTGAAAGGCAGGATGTAGGGGCTCAAAGGAGCGTTTGGCTTGCCCAAGGCCACATGCTGGCTTGTAGGCCATCTCAGGAAGGGACTGAATAACTAGGCAGGCGAAGAGTGGTCCACAAAGCCCCTGGGAGCCAAGCCCTCTTGCTTTTGCTTCAGGATGAAATAGTGGTCCCCAGAGGTTCTCTGGGTCCCTAAACACACAGTAGGCATTCAGGTTCCCCCAGGTCCCCACAGGTAGTGCCCACAGCCCAGGCAGCACGCACAGGATGGTCGTTTTATTGTCTGAGTGCTTGCTGGTGGGAGGTTGGGAAGGCGAGCGGCAGGAGGGAAAGCTCTAACGTGCGTCATAGGTCAGGCGTTTGAGCCTTATGAAGGACGCATGAGACAGAAGGCTAATGGGACCTGGCAGCTGTTGCTAAGCACCACTGATGCTCTCGAGAAAGGTAATGAGCAGCCAAGGTGCGTCAACAGGCAATTGAAAGCTAGGTGTGAACCTCTCCTCTCTCGAAATGGCAAGATAGAGAAAGCCCAGGTCCAAGCCTGAAACCCAATAGCCTGATTGCTAAGCTTTGAAGAACGCTGAAAGCCCTATCAAGACAGGTCTGTTAAGCCCAAGCTAAATGAATTCAGGGGCCCTGGCAGGTAGAGTGGAGGCCTGGGGGCCGAGCCCCTCAAAATTTTGATTCCGCACATCTCTCTGAACCCTCAGAGCCTGAAGGTGGCCCACATCTCCTAGTAAGAGCCCAAAACCGGCCACCTCAGGGAGACAATATAGACAGCACCCTTTTCAAGGTAACACGTGGCTTCCAAGGATCTGCTGCATCTCCTCTCCTGGACACAAAGTCTGTGACTAGGGTAGGGCCATAGCTTAACTCAGCTGGGAACAAGCTGGGCCCAGTGAGGGAAGAAAAATAAGTATACCCCCAAGGAGCTGCAGGACAAATGGCGGAAGGCGGGGAAGCAGGCATGGCACTCACACTGACTCAGAAACGCTGTCCGTCTCCCCAGATACCTTATACAATACTCAGGCCGGAACCCAGGAGGTGGCTCCCAGGAGCCTTGAACAAAGGATGCACAACAGATGCCCACATTTGTCGAAGCTGAGATGCCAGGGATTGAAAGGCTACAGGAAGTGGGCGTACAGGAAGTGGGCGTGCAGGAGTGAGCGTGCTGGGTGAGGACAGAAGACATGTCGGATAACTGTGTTCCAGGAAGGCCCAGAGGCCACCTCATATACCAAGATCCCGTGGACTATCCTGGCAAGAGGGACAACATCATCACTGGGAAGTTCAGTGGTGACTCTCTGCTGGAAGCCCGGGCTGGTGGCAGAGAAAGCTGTTACAGACCATCTTAGTTATGTAGTGCTACTGTAACAGAAACACCACTAGTGGATGGCTTCAACAAAGAGAAATGTGTTCTATACAGTTTAGGCAGCTAGAAGTCCAAGTTCAAGGTGCCAGCTCTAGGGGAAGGCTTTGTTTCTGTCTCAGCTCTGGAAGAAGGTCTTTGTCATCAATGTTCCTCTAGTCTAGGAGATGCTCAGCATCCTTTGGACATAGGTCCAAAGGATGTGGATGCTCTTGGCTCTTCTTAACTTGTTGGTAATAAGGTCCCCGTCATTCTGCTTGCTTCCCTCTTTTCTATCTCAAAAGAAATTGTTTCAAAATCTAATCTTGTAGATTGATTTCTGCCTCATTAACATAATTGCCACTGATCCTGCCTCATTAACATAATTGCCGCTAATCCTGCCTGATTAACACCATGTTGTTGTTAGGTGCCATCTAGTTGGTTCCCACTCATAGCAACTGTACACAACAGAAAAACACTGCCTGGTCCTGCACTACCCTCATAACTGGAACGCTTGAGCATATTGTTGAAGGCATTGTATCAGTGCATCTTGTTGAGGGTCTTGCTCTTTTTTGCTGACCCTCACTATTGGCTCACTATATCAAGCACAATGTCCTTCTCTGGGGACAGATCCCTCCTGATAACATGCCCAAAGTATGTGTGACAAAGCCTTTGTTCTAAGGAGCATTCTGCCTATACTCCTTTCAAGCTAGATTTGTTCATTCTTTGGGCAGTCCATGGCATATTCAATATTTTTCACCAATATCATAATTCAAAAGCATCAATTTTTCTCCAGTTTTTCTTATTCATTGTCCAGCTTTCACAAGTAACTGAAAACACCGTGCCTTGGGTCAGGCAAACCTTAGTCTTCAAGGTGACATGGTTTCTTTTCTTTCGCAGCAAATTTGCCTGATGCAATACATCTTCTGATTTCTTTCTTATTTTCTTTTTTTTTAATTGTGTGTTAGGTAAAAGTTTACAGCTTAAGTTAATTTCACACACGAAAATTTACTTCTTGGCTGAATATTGATATGTACTTGCGATTAGTTGCAATCCCTCAAATGTGACCACCCACCCGCCCTTTCCACCTCAGGATTCTTGTGTCTGCTTAGCCCGTTCCTGACCCTTCCTGCCTTCTCAGCCTTCCTTTAGACAAGAGCCAACCATTTGGTCTTGTGTATCTGCTTAAACTAAGATGCACACTTTTATGAATATTACTTTGTTTATAGACCAGTCTAATCTTTGTCTAAAAATGGGCTTCATTATGCTTTTATTTCTGAGTTGACAAAACATCCAGAGTGCATAGCTTCAGGGGTTCCTCCAATCCCAGTCAGACCATCAAGTCTGGTCTTTTTATGTTAATTTGTAAATTCTGTTGCACAGTTTTCACCCCCTCTGTCAGGGGCTGTCTGTTGCGTTACCTGTGCGGGCGGTCATTGATGGTAGCTGGACACCATCTAGTTGCTCTGGTCTCCGGCTGATAGACCCTCTGGTTCATGTGGTCGTTTTGTCTCTCTGGCTAGTATTTTCCTTGTGTCGTTGGTGTTCTTCGTCCTCCTGTGCTGTAAGTGAGTTGGAACCAATTGATGCATTTTAGACAGCTTCCTGCAAGCTTTTAAGACCCAGATGTCACTCACCTAAGCAGGATGCAGAACATTTTCTTAATCAACTTTGTTATGCCAGTTGACCTAGATGCCCCCTGAAACAGTGGTCCCCATACTCCTCAAAGTGTTTAGGTGTTTTCGTGAAACTTCTTAGTTAGTCCAGTTGTGCTGACCCTCCTTGTATGTGTGTTGTCCTTCCCCTCACTTAAGATGATTCTTGTCACCTATCTAGTTAGTGAATTCCCCTCTCCTTCCCTGCTCAGCTCATAACCATCAAAGAATGTTTTCTTCTGTGTTTAAATCTTTTCTTGAGTTCTTATAATAGTGGTATCACACAATATTTTCCTTTATGACTAATTTCACACAGCATAATGCCCTTCAGATTCATCTGTGTTGTGAGATATTTCACAGATTCATCATTGTTCTTTATCATTGTATAATACTCCATTGTGGGTAGGCACCATAATTTGCTTTTCCATTTGTCTGTTGATGTGCATTAAAGTTGTTCCCATCTTTTTTGCTATTGTGAACAGTACTGCAATAAACGTGGATGTACACATATCTATTTGCGTGACAGCTCTTATTTCTCTAGGATTAGGACTGCTGGATTCTATGGAAAGTCTGTTTCTAGCTTTTTAAGGAAGTGCCAAATCGATTTCCAAAGTGACTGTACCATGTTACTTTTCCACCAGAGTATAGCAGAGTTCCAGTCTCTCTACAACCCCTCTGACATTTATTATTTTGTGATTTTTGGATTAGTACCAGACCTGTTGAGGTGAGATGGCATCTCATGGTAACTTTCATTTGCATTTTTGTAATGGCTAATGACTGTGAGCATTTCCTCATGTATCTGTTAGTGTCTTGGATGTCTTCTTTGGTGAAAATCCTGTTCATATACTTTGCCCATTTTTTAATTGGAGTATTTGTCTTCTAGTTGTTCAGGTTTTACAGTACCTTACTGATTTTAGAGACTAGACCCTTAAAGAATACGGTGTAGCCAAAATTTTTTCCCAGGCTATAGGTTCTCTTTTTACTCTTTTGCTGAAGTCTTTTCATGAGCATATAAGTGTTTTTGAATTTCAGGAGCTCCCAGTTATCTAGTTTTTCATCTGGTATTTGTGCATTTTTAGTTACAACTTGCATTCTGTTTATACTATGTATTAGGGTTCCTAGCATTGTCTCTATTTTTTCCTCCATGATCTTTATCATTTTAGATTTTATATTTAGGTCTCTGATTCAGTTTCAGTTAGTTTGCATACATGGTATGAGGTATGGATCTTGTTTCATTTTTTGCAAATGGATATCCAGTTATGCAGGTGCCGTTTGTTAAAGAAATTGTCTTTTCCTTCATTTGGACCTTTGTCAAATATCAGCTACTCATATATTTGGATGACTATATATTTGGATTCTCAGTTCCATCCCAATAACCTATAATTCAGTTTTTGTACCAGCATCAGGCTGTTTTGACTATCATGGTGGTATAATAGCTTCTAAAATCAGATAATGTGAGGTCTGTCACTTTGTTCATCTTTTTCAGTAAAGCTTTATTTATCCTGTGCTTCTTCCCTTTCCATATGAAGCTGGTAATTTATTTCTCCAGCTCATTTAAAAAAAAAATACAGTTGGAATTTGATTCAGGATCTCCTTATATCTGTAGATCACTTTGGCTAGAATAGATATTTTCGTACAGTGGAGTCTTCCTATCCATGAGCAAGGTGTGTTTTTTAACTTTAGTAGGTCTCATTTGGTTTCTTGCAGTAGTGTCTCATAGATTTTTTGTTTTTGTTTTTGTTTTTGTTGTGCATAGGTCTTTTATGTCTCTGGTTAGATTATTGCAAAGTATTTTATCTTCTTGGGGCTATTGTAAATGGTATTGATTTGGTGATTTTTCTCTTGGATGTTCTTTTCATTGGTGTAGAGGAATCTAACTGATTTTTGTATGTTTACCTTGTGTTCAGATACTTTGCTGAAATCTTCTATTCGTTTCTGCAGTTTTCTTGTGAATTCTTTGGGGTTTTCTCTAAGATCACGCTATCTGTGAATAGAAACACTTTGACTTCTTCCTTACCAACTTCGAGGCACTTAAGTTCTTTGTCTTGCCTTATTGTTCTGGCCAGGACATCCAGCATGATGTTAAAAAAGAGTGGTGATAAAGGGCATTCTTGTCTGGTTATTGTCCTTAAAGGGAATGCTCTCAGACTCTCTCTGTTTACCATGATATTGGCTGTTGACTTGGTAAAATGCTGTTTATTATGTTGAGGAATTTTCCTCATAATCCTATTTTGTTGAAAGTTTTTATTGCGAGTAGGTGTTGAACTTTGTCAAATGCCTTTTCTTCATCAGTTGGTAAGACTATGTGATTCTTATCTTTTGTTTCACTTATGTAATAAAGTATGTTGATTGCTTTTTTAATGCTGAAACATTCATGCATGTTGTTGGTGTTCAGTGCCACCGAGTTAACTCCAACTCGTGATGACCCTATGTACAAAAGAATGAAACAATCCTGCTCAATCCTGCACCATCCTTACAATCTTTGCTATGTTTGAGACCACTGTTGCAGCCACTGTATTAATCTATCTTGTTGACGGTCTTCTTCTTTTGCACTGACCCTCTGTTTCTCCAAGTATGGTGTCCTTCTTCATGGATTGATCCCTCCTGACAATATGTCCAAAGTACATGACATGTAGTCTTACCAGTGTTGCTTCCTAAAAACATTCTAATGCCACTTCTTCTAAGACATAGTTGCTCATTCTTTAAGCAGTCCAGTTATACCCAATATTCTTCTCCAACACCACAATTCAAAGGCATCAATTCTTCTTTGGCCTTTCTTACTGATTGTCTGCACATATGAGGCAATTGAAAACACCATGGCTCAGGTAAAATGCACTGTCATGGACTGTGTGTCCACCTAAAAAATGTGTTTAGCAATTTGGCTAGGCCATGATTCCCAGTATTGTGCCATGTTCCTATATGTTGTAAATTCTGCCTCTATGATGCTAATAATGGATCATGGGCAGCAATTGTGTTGGTGGGGCACAACTGAATGTATATGTAAGATTGTATTATGCCTTGAGGCAATCTCATGATATATAAATGGAAACAAGCAGAGAACTGGAGACCTCATACCATCAGAAAGCAGTGCTAAGAGCAGAATGTGGGCTTTGAAAAGGACCCAGGATATCTGAAACTCAGAAGCTCCCAGTCATGGGGAAGACTGTTGCCAAAGACCTTCCTCCAGAGCCAGCAGGGAGACTGACTCTAGAGACAACATCTTGAATTTTGACTTGAGGTCTACTAGACTATGACAGAATAAAATATCTCCTTTTAAAGCACACCCACTTACGGCATTTCTGTTAGAGCAGTACTAGATGACTAAGACACACACACATTAGTCTTCAAGGTGATATCTTTACTTTTTAACACTTTAAAGAGATTTCTTTTGCAGCATATTTGCCCAATGCAGTGCATCTTTTAATTTCTTGACTGCTACTTCTGTGAGTATTGATTATGAAGTCAAGTAAAATGAAATCCTTCACAACCTCAATCTTTTCTCTGTGTATCATGATATTGCTTATTGGTCTAGCTGTGAGGATTTTTGTTTTGTTGATGTTGAGGTATGATCCATGTTGAAGTGTGTGGTCTTTGATCTTAATGAGTAGGTGCTTCAAGTCCTCTTCACTTTCAGCAAGCAAGGTTGTGTTATCTACATATCCCAGTGCACAGCATTGTCTCTGTTAATGAGTCTCCCCAACCCCAATGCTCCAATCATCTTGTGGTCCAAGTTCTTGAATTATTTGCTCAGCATGCAGATTGAATAAGTATAGTAAAAAGATATAATCCTGACACACACCTTTCCTGATTTTAAACCCTGAAGTATTCCCGTGTTCTGTTTAAATGATTCCCTCTTGATCTATGTACAAGATCCTCAAGAGCACAATTAAGTGTACTGAATTCCCATCCTTTGCAATGTTATCTATCATTTTTTAGGATCCACACAGTTAAATGCCTTTGCATAGTCAATAAAAAACAGGCTAACATTTTTCTAGTATTCTCTTCTTTCAAACAGGATCCATTTGACCTCAGCAGTGATATCCCTGGTCCACATACTCTTCTGAATTCAGCTTGAATTTCTGACAATTCCCTGTCAGTGTACTTCTGCAGTCACTTTTGAATTACACTTCCATTGTTAGGTCCCATCAGGTTGTTTCTGATTCATAGCAACCCTATGCAGAACAGAACAAAACACTGCCCAGTCTGTGCCATGTCCACATTGGTTTTTATGCTTAAGCCCAGTGTTACAACCACTGAGTCAATCCATCTCATCAAGGGTCTTCCTCTTTATCACTGACCCTCCACTCTACCAAGCATGATGTTCTTCTCTAGGGACTGATCCCTCCTGACAACATGTCCAAAGTATATAAGACACAGTCTCACCATCTTTGCTTCCAAGGAGCACTCTGGTTGTGCTTCTTCCAGAACAGATCTGTTGGTTCTTTTGGCAGTCTGTGGTACATTCAGTGTTCTTCTCCACCACCACAATTCAAGGACATCAATCTTCCTCTGTCATCTTTATTCATTGTCCAGCTTTTGCATGCATATGACATGATTGAAAATACCATGGCTTGGGTCAGGTGCACCTTAGTCTTCAAGGTGGCATCTTTACTTTTCAAAACTTTAAAGAAGTCCTTTGCAGCAGACTTTCCCATTGCAATGGGTCTTTTGATTTCCTGACTGCTGCTTTCACGAGTGTTGATTGTGGACCCAAGTAAAATGAAATCTTTAACAACCTCAATCCTTTCTCCATTTATCACAATGTTGCTTACTGGTCCAGTTGTGAAGATTTTTGTTTTCTTGATTTTGAGGTTCAATCTATACTGGTGGCCTTTGATCTTCATCAGTAAGTGTTTCAAATCCTCTTCACTTCCAGCAAGCGAAGTTGTGTCATCTGCATAATGCAGGTTGTTAATGGGTTATTCTCCAATCTTCCAATCCTGATTCCTTGTTCTTCTTCATACAGTCCAGCTTCTTGAATCATCTGCTCAGCATACAGATTGAAAAGGTATGGTGAAAGGATAAAATCCTAATGCATACTTTTCCTGACTTCAAACCATGCAGTGTTCCCTCATCCTGTTTACACAACTGCCTCTTGATCCATGTACAAATTCCTCATAAATACAATTAAGTATTCTGGAATTCACATTCTCTGCCATGTTAGCCATAATTTGTTATGATCCACACAGTTCAATGCCTTTGCCTAGTCGATGAAACACAAGTAAGCATCTTTATGATATTCTCTGCGCTCAGCCAAGATCCATCTGACATCAACAATGATATCCCTGGTTCCATGTCCTCTCCTGAATCCAGCTTGAATTTCTGGCAGTTCCTTGTCAATATACTGCTACAGTCACTTTTGAATGACCTTGAACAAAATTTTACTTGTGTGTGACATTAACGATATTGTCAGGTAATTTCTGCATTCACTTGAATCACCTTTCTTGGGGATAGGCATAAATATGGATCCCTTCCAGTCAGTTGGCCAGGTAGCTGTCCTCCAAATTTCTTGGCGTACACAAGAGAGCATTTCCAGAATTGCATCCATTTATTGAAATACTTCAATTGAGGTGCCATTAGTTCCTGGAGCATTGTTTTCTGCTGATCCCTTCAGTGCAACTTCAACTTCTTCCTTCAGTGCTGTGCGTTCCTGATCTTATGGTGCCTCTTCAAATGGCTGAACATCAACCAGTTCTTTCTGGTATATTGACTCTGTGTATCCTTTCTCCTTGTGATGCTTTCTCCTTGTGATACTCATCAAAATTTTACTTGCATATGATATTAATGATGTTCAACAATTTATGCATTCATTTGGGTCATCTTTCTTTGGAATAAGCATAAATATCTCTTCATTAACATTACAGATAACTCATGGGAAAATCAGATCAGATAACAAAATTGTGGATAATCACACAATACTGGGAATCTTGGCTTAGCCAAATTGAGACAAGTCTTTGGAGGAACATAATTCAATCCATAACATTCCACCCTTTGGCTCCTGAAAATTCATATCTTGCCATATATTAAACACATTCACTTTTTTACATCATTGCAGAAATCTAAAATCATTTCCAGGTCCAATTCTAAAAATTTCTCTTCATCTGTGAAATCTAGAATATAAATTATGCAATTCCAAAGTATACTTGTAGAACAGGCACAAATTAGACATTTCCATTATCAACAGGAGAAACCGGAAGGAAAGAAGAAATAACAGGCAACAAGCAAGTCAGCAAACCACGTTATATTAGCTCTCAATGCTTGAAAATAATCCTCTGTTCTCTGAGACCATTTAGACAATGGTCTTGCCCTGAAGACTCTGGGTGTTGGTCACACTCAGGATTCTTGTGGGAAGGACCCTCAGCCCTGGACTTCAGTTTCACCTTCCAGAACTACTGGAATGGCAATTCTACTCCCTTGCATTTGGACAACCCCATTCTTCTCATCCATTGGAGTGGCAACCCTAACCCCTGGGGCCCAGCAGGCCCTTTTCTTCTGCCCCTAAAGAAGAGCACTCTCAGCTTTGGGCTTTGAATCCAGCCTCATCCCACTGATACTCATGAATGGCAGACACACACTCCGAAACTGAGGTGGTAAAGATCTAACTGTTTGAAACTAGGAGGCTGTGACCTCTTGCTTTGAGACACCAGAGGCCATGACTCCACCCATTGAAATCTCAGAGAATGTAGCCAGACCCTTTGAGACTGAGGTAATTCTGCTTCCTGTGTCCCTTGTCTCTTTAATTTCTGCTTCCTGGTTGCTGGGCCTCTCAGTACCTCAACCCTCCCCATTCATTTCTGCCCTGTAGGAGCAAATGTTCCAAAGTGCTTTAGTTCCATCAATAAGTGCCCAGAGAATCTTTCTGACACTCCACTCAAAAACCTCCTGTACAAAGGCACTCAGCAATCTTGCTCCATGGGCCAGGTCCAGCAGTGTCTCACTCTGGTCTCCTGGTTCTGCTGCTGCTTCTTACTGTAAGCACTGTCTCCAGTGCAACAGCTCCCCTCATTTCCCTCTTAGCCCTCACCAGGATTGTTTTTGATGTCCATAATTCCACCAAGAGAACCTAGGCTTTTACTCTTGGCACTTTAAAACGCTTCTAGCCTTTGCCCAACCACAGTTTCAAAACTGCTTCCACATTTTAGATATCTGTTGGAGCAGTACTCCACTCTTCTAATACTAAATTCTGTCTTAATTATCTAGTGCTGTTGTTCATCTAGTGCTACTTTAATAGAAATATAAGTGGTTGACATTAAAAGAAATTTTATTTGTTACTGTCTAATAAGCTGAAAATTCGAATTCAGGATAACAGCTCCAGGTGAAGGCTTTCTCTGCTGGCCCTGGAGGAAGGTCCTTGTTGTCAATCTTTCCTTGGACTTGAAATTTCTGAGGTTCAGGGACCCCAATCCTTGCCAAATGATGCACTCAGCTCCCAGAACTTTATTTCTTGATGGTATAAGGTCCTAAAATCTCAGTTTACTTCCCTTTCTTTATATCCCAATAGGCTTCCCCAAGCCACAATACAATGTCACACACTTGAGTTCTGACCCACCAACTCAACTTCAGCTCATCCATCATCATTGACATGATAGAGGCAGAAATTCCAACATAGAGGAATATCATACAATGCCAGGAATACTGGCCTAACTAAATTGCTACACCGATTTTTTAGGGGAACACAATTCAATCCATGACAGCTGCTATAACAGAAATATCACAAATGGATGACTTTAACAAACAGAAATTTATTCTTTCACAGACTAGGAGACTAGAAGTCCAAATTCAGGGCTTTGGCTCCACGGGAAGGCTTTGGCTCTCTGTCAGCTCTGGAGGAAGGTTCTTGTCATCAATCTTCCCCTAATTTAGGAGCTTCTCAGTGCAGAGACCCTGGATTCAAAGGATATACATGCTCTTTGCTCTTCTTGTTTGGTGGTAATGAGATCCCCGTCTCTCTTCTCATTCCTTTCTTTTATATCTCAAAACAGATTGATTCAAGGTGTCACCTAATCTTGTAGACTGAGTCCTGTCTCATTAATATAACTTCTTCTAATCCTGCCTTATTAATATCATAGAGGTAGGGTTTACAACACATATGAAAATCATGGCAGAAGACAAAAATAGTGAACAGTTGCACTATGTTAGAAAATATTGACCAAGCAAAGTGGACACATATTTTTGAGAGGGCATAATGTAGACACACAATACAGATGACGGCTAAAAGTCCAAATGCTCCAGCCCCAAGAGAAGTCTTTTTCTATTGGCTCTGTAGGAAGATCCTTATTGTCAATCTTCCCTTAGCTGGAGAGCTTCTGAGGCTCTGGCACCCTTGGTCCAAAGGATACACTTTGCCGCCAGCACTGCTTCTTTCCTGAAAATATAGGGTCACCAATTCTCTGCCCTAGCTCCTCTTTCCTTTATATCCCAAGACATTGCCTTAGGGCACAATAGGTAAACTGAGTCCTGCCTCATCAACCCAACCACTGCCCGTTCTCCCTCATCAACATGGTAGAGGCAGGATTCACAACACATAGGAACATCACACAATACCAGGAATCATGGCCTAACCAAATCACTACACACATTTCAAGGGGATGCAGTTCAATCCATGACAGACCACAACTACCACAGCCCTCACTAGACTAAGTCCAGTACTCATAGATGGTGCCAGGCTACCGCCACTGACTACTCTAACAGAGATCACAATAGAGGGTCCTGGACAAACCTGGAGAAAAATGTAGAGCAAAGTTCTAACTCACAAAAATGATCAGACTTACTGGCCGGACAGAAACAGGGGAACCTCACGAATATGGCCCTTTCACATCCTTTTAGCTCAGTAAAGAAATCACACTTGAGGCTGACCCTTTAGTCAAAGATTTTAAAAGGCCCATAAAATAAAACAAGACTAAAGGGGTGCGCTCGGCCAGGAGCAAGGACTAGAGGGCAGGAGGGGACAGGAAAGCTGGTAATGGGGAGCCCAAGCTGAAGAAAGGAGAGTATTGATATATCATGAGTTGTTAAACCTATGTCATAAAATAATATGTGTGCTAATTGTTGAATGAGAAACTAGTTGGTTCAGTAAACCTTCATGTAAAGTACAATAAAAAATGATGATAAAGTTTTAAAAACAGGCTGCCACTCGTATAAGCACACATCAGTACTCCTTTCTTTAGCTTGGATTCTCCATTACCAGCTTTCCTGTCCCCTCCTGCATTTTAGTCCTTGCCTCCGGGCGAGCATGCCCCTTTAGTCTTGTTTTGTTTTATGGGCTTATTTTAATCTTTGACTGGAAGGTCAACCTCCGAAGTGACTTCTTTACTGTATAAAGGACAGATACTTGGACCAGTGGAACAAAATTGAGAACCCAGATGTTAAATCCACTCACCTGCAGTACACATCTTTAGACAAGGGTTCAATGTCCATCAGATGGAGAAAAGGTAGTCTTTTTAACAAATGGCAGAGGCAAAACTGGATGTCCATCTGCAAAAAAATAAAAACAGATGCAGACCTCACACTATGCACAAAAACTAATTCAAAATGGATCAAAACCCTGAATATAAAACCCAAAACTATAAAGACAGTAGAAGAGAAAATAGGATCGCTGCTAGAGGCTCTACAACAGAGTGTTAGTGGAACATAAACCAAAACTAGCAACACACAAATTCCAGATGTTAAGCTGAATAATTGGAATCTTGTAAAAATTAAAACTACATGCTCATCGAAAGACTTCACTAAGAAAAGATAACCTACACACTGGGGGAAAAAATGACTGTTACAAATCCAACAAAGCTTTAATATCTAAAATATACTGGAAAATCCAACATTTCTACAACAAAGAGACAAATGACATCGTTGTTATGTGCCATCAAGTTGGTTCTGACTCATAGCAGCCACATGCACAGTGAAACAGAACAGAACCCAATCCTGTGCCATGCCCACAATTATTCTGCTGAGGCCATCGTTGCATTCACTGTATCAGTCTATTTTGTTGAGGTTATTCCTCTTTTTCACGGACCCTGTACTTTACCAAGCATGATGTCCTTCTCCACAGACTGATCCCTCCTGACAACGTGTCCAGAGTATGTAAGACCCAGTCTCACCATTCTTGCTTCCAAGGAGCACTCTGGTTGTACTTCTTCTAGGACAGATCTGTTTGTTCTTTTGGCAGTCCAAGGTACATTCAGTAATCTCCAACACCACAATTCAAAGGCATTAATCCTTCCGTCTTTCTTATTCATTATCCAGCTTTTGTATGCATGTGATGTGATTGAAAATACCACAGCTTGGGTCAGGTACACCTTAGTCTTCAAGGTGTCATCTTTGCTTTTCAACACTTTCAAGAGGTCTTTTGCAAAAGGTTTTCACAATGCAATGTATCTTTTGATTTCTTGATTGCTGCTTCCATGAATGTTGATTGTGGAACCAAGTAACATGAAATCCCTGACAACCTCAGTCTTTTCTCTGTTTATCATGATGCTGCTTATAGATTCAGTTGTGAGGATTTTTGGTCTTCTTGATGTTGAGGTGTAATCCACATTGAAGGCTGTGGTCTTTGATCTTCATCAGTATTTCTTGTACTCTTCACTTTTAGCAAGCAAGATTGTGTCATCTGCATAACACAGGTTGTTAATGAGTCCTCCACCAACACTGATAGCCCCTTCTTCTTCACTTAGTGCTTGCCGAAGTATTTGCTCGGCATACAGAATTGGTGCAATGAAAGGATGTGATCCTGACATACACCTTAAATGAGTTAAATCATTAAGTATCCTCTTGTTCTGTTTGAATGACAGCATCTTGATCTGTGCATAAATTCCTTACGAGAACAATTAACTGTCCTGGAATCCCCGTTCACTGCAATGTTATCCATAACTTGTTATGATCCACACAGTCAAATACCATCTCATAGTCAATAAAACACAGATAAACATCTTTCTGATATGCTCTGCATTCAGCCAAAATCTAATATCTTCAGTAATATTTCCGGTTCCACGTCCTCTTCTGAATCTGGCCTGAATTTCTGGCAGTTCCTGTTGAAATACTACTGCAGCTGTTTTTGAATGATCATTAGCAAAATTTTATTTGTGTGTGATATGAATGATATTGTTTGATAATTTCCATATTGAACTGGATCACCTTTCTTGGAAATAGGCATAAATACAGACCTCTTTCAGTCAGTTGGCCAGGTAGCTGTCTTCACAATTTCTTGGCATAGACTAGTGAGCACTTCAACACTGCATCCACTTGTTGAAACATCTCAGTTGACATTCCATTAGTTCCCGGAGCTTTGTTTTTCGTCAGTGCCTTCAACGTAACTTTGAATTTTTCCTTCAGTACTGTTGGTTCCTGATCGTATGTTACCTCTCGAAATGGTTGAATGTTAACCAATTCTTTTTGTTATCATAACTCTGTATTCCTTCCACCTTCTTTAACATTTTCCCTGTAGAATTCTTCACTATGGCAAACTTGAGCCTTGAATTTTTCAGTTTTTTCAGCTTGAGAAATGCTAATCACATTCTTCCCTTTTTGTTTTCTGTCTACAGCTCTTTGCATATGTCCTTATGCTTTAATTTGTCTTTTTGAGCCACCTTTTGAAGTCTTCCTTTCGGCTTTTTTTTTTCTTTTTTTTTCTTTAACATGACTGAGTGAAAATGTACATTCACGTATAAATTTACATGCCCACCTATATGCAGCTTCCACTGCTCTCCCTGTCCCTTTTCGGCTTTTTTGACTTCATCATTCCTTCTTCTTGCTTTAGTTACTTGCCATTCAAGAGCAAGTTTCAGAGTTGCTTCTGACATTCAATTTGGTCTTTTCTTTCTTCTCTATCTTTTTATGACCTCTTGCTTTCTTTGTGTATGACATCTTTGATGTCATTCCACAGCTTATATGGTCTTCGGTCATTAGTGTTCAGTGTGTTAACTCTGTTCTTGAGATGCTTGGTAAACTCACGTAGGATATATACAAGGTCGTGTTTTGGCTCTCATGGACTTGTTCTAATTTTCTTCAGTTTCAATTTAAACTTGCATATGAGCAGTTGATGGTCTGTGCTGCAGTCAGCAGCTGGCCTTGTTCTGACTGATGATGTTGAGCTTTTCCATCATTTCCTTCCACAGATGTAGTAGGTTTTATTCTGTGAGGTCCACGTGTTCAGTTGCTGTTTATGTTGGTGAAAAAATGGTATTCACAATGAGGAAGTCTTTGGTTTCACAAAATTCTATTGTGCAATCTCTGGCATCATTTCTATTACCTAGGCCATATTTTCCAACTACTGAACCTTCTTCATTTCCAACATTAGCATTCCGATCACCAGTAATTATCAATGCATCCTGACTGCATATTCAGTCAACTCCAGACCTTCATTTTCTTTGTCGTTGGCCGTAGAAGTTGGTGTGTAAATTTAGATAATAGCTGGATTAACTGCTGTACCTTGTAGATGTATGGATATTATCCTATTACTGATAGTGTTGTGCTTCAGGATAAACCTTGAAATATTCTTTTTGACTATGAATGCAACACCATTCCTCTTTGAGTTGTCATTCTCGGCATAATAGACCATATGATTATCTAATTCAAAATGGCCAATACCACTCCATTTCAGTTCATTCACTAATGTCTAGGAAATTGATGTTTGTGCCTTCCATTTCATTTTTGACAATTTCTAGTTGTCCTAGATTCATACTTCATACATTCCACATTTTGGTTGTTAATGGATGTTAGCAGCTGCTGCTTCTCTTTTGGAATAGCACTGAATCAGCAAATGAAGGTCCTGAAAGCTTGATTCCACCCACACCGTTAAAACTGACTCTACTTTGAGGAGGCAGCTCTTCCCCAGTTGTCTTTTGAGTGCCTTTCAACTTGAGGGACTCATTTTCTGGCACTGTCTCTGTCAATGTTCTCTGCTAAGGTTTTCATTGGATAATTCTTTTCAGGAGTAGACCACTGGGGCCTTCTTCCTTGTCTATCTTAGTCTGGAATCTCAATGAAAACCTGTCTGCCATGGGTGACCCAGCTGGTATATGAATACTGGTGGATAGCTTCCAGTATCACAACAGCATGCAAGCCTCCACAGCATGACAGACTGACAGACACAGGGAAGAAAAGACAAATAATTCAATTTAAAAACATAATCTAATTAAAAAGACAAGTAATCCAAGTAAAACATGGGTAAAGGAAATGAACAGACATTTCACCAAAGAAGATGTTCAAGCAACGAGCAGATACACAACAAAATGCTTGCAATTACTAGACATTAGAGAAATGCAAATCAAAACCACAATGAGACACCAACTAACCCAGGTATTACTGGCAACAATTAAAAACACAGAAAATAACGAGTGCTAGATAGGCTGCAAGGAGACTGGAACACTTACACACCACTATTGGGGATGCAAAATGGCACAACCATTTAGGAATACATATGGCACTTTTAGAAAGTTACAAAAAGAAAGACTATCTAATTTAGCAATCCCACTCCTAGGAACAAATCCTAGAGAAATAGAAGCGATACACAACTAGACATATACACACCTGTGTTTGGTGTAACATTGTTGACAATAGCAAAAAGAAGGAAATAACCTAGATGCCCATTAACAGAGGAATGGATGAACAAACTATAGTACATACACACAATGACTTACTACACAATGATTTAAAAAAGAAAATGACGAAGTTATGAAGCATATCACAACATGGATGAATCTGGAAGGGATTACACTGAGTGAAAATAAGTCAAGTTAGTTATCAATGTGTTGTGGTACTGGCCAGAGTGCAGTCTATGCTGGCTCACTGCCCCCTCAGCCTTTGTCTCTCTGCCTTCTGCCACGTGCTTCCTGTCTGCTCACCTTGCCAAGGTTTTGATTTGTGGATCCAGCAACTGCCATGCTCATTTTCTGATGACTGGTTCTTGGGACTGCAGCTAGCAGCTCTTAGAATTCATCAACGTCAGAGCCTACAAGTAAGAATCCTGTTCCCTGACCAGCCCATCCTAGGTTTGCCAGCCCCTGCAGCTACATGAATGAAAAGAAACCTTGCAGTCTAGTCTGCCATCCTGGGATTCGCTGACCTTCACAGCCTGTGAACATGAACCTTGCTCTCTGACCTGCTAACCTTCAGTTCGCCAGCTTCTGTAACTGTGTGAGGCTTGTATTCTGATCCAGGACTTGGATCTGATCCGAGACTTTTCAGCCTTTACAACTGCGTGAGCTGTTTCATTTATATAAATCTCTTTCTATAGATATATTTATGTGCTTTACAGGTTTTGCTTCTCTAGAGAACCCAGTCTAAGACAAATGGTTACAACAGAAGAAAAGAGTGAGGATGGAAAAGCTCTAAATAGACGATAGGTATTTGGTAAAGGGTAAGAGAGTACACAGTACTGGGGAAGCCAGCACAGTGATTTCAAGGTGAAGTTACAGAAGCTCCATAGACACATTCAAACTCCCTGAGGACTGAATTACTGGGCTGAGGCCTGTGGGAACCATGGTCTCAGGAGACATCTACTTCAACTAGCATAACACGGTTTTTGAAGAAAATGTTCTATGTTTCGCTTTGGTGAGTAATGCCTGGGAACTTAAAAGTTTGTGAGCAGCCATCCAAGATATCACATTGGTCTTACCCCATCTGGAGCAAGGCAGAATGAAGAAAACCAAAGGCATAAAGGAAAGATTAGTCCAAAGGATTAATAGACCATAACTGCTACAGGCTGCACCAAACTGAGTCCAATACAGCCAAATGGTGCTGGGCTACCACCACTGACTGCTCTGACAAGGATCATGATACGGGGCCCTCAACAGAGTTGGGGAAAACATAGAACAAAATTCTTACAAAAAAGACCAGACTTACTGTCCTGGCAGAGACTGGAGATACTCCAAGAGTATGGCCCCTTGAACATCCTTTTAGCCCAGTACTGAAGTCACTTCTGACAGTCACTCTTCAGCCCAAGATTAGAGAGGCTTATAAAACAAAACAAGACTAAAGGGGCACACTAGCCAAGGGGCAAGGACTAGAAGGCCAGAAGAGACAGGAAAGCTGGAGACTGGGAATCCAAGGTCAAGAAAAGAGAGTATTAAACTGTTGTGGGTTTGGTAACCAATGGTACAAAGCAATGTGTGTGCTAATTGTTTAATTAGAAGCTAATATGTTCTGTAAACCTTCATCTGAAGTACAATAAAAATATATATATAATAGAAACTTTAAAAAATGAGGGAAAAATTAAGAGAGTTCATTACCACTTGACCTGCCCTACAAGAAATATTAAAGGGAGTCCTTCAATTTGAAAAGAAAGGACATAGTGACTCAACACTGTATGAAGATATAAAGGTTTCCTATAAAGGTAATTTTATAGGCAAATACAAAAGCTAGGATTATTGTGTGTTTGTAACTCATTGTGTCCCATGTAATTTAAAATTGAAAAGACAAATGCATTTTAGCAATTACAGTTTGTTATCTGACACATAGTGTATAAAAATGTAACTTGTGACAACAATAGTATAAAGGGAGGAATAAATATAGTATAGGAGCAGAGTTTTTATGCGTTATTGAAGTTAAGTCAGTATTAAAGCAGGATGTTACAAAATTAGAATATTAAATATAATCTCCATGGTGACTGCAAAAAAAAGAACATATATATGTGTACATACACACACAAGAAAGAAACAAGAAGAGAACTAAGTTGTTCATTACAAAAAAAAATCAAATAAACAAAAGAAGGCCATATTGGAGGAAATAAGGCACCAAAAAAAGTATAAAATGCACAGAAAACTAATAGGAAAATGACAGAAATATGTCACTCCTTATCAGTAATTAATTTTAATGTGTAAGAACTAAGCTCTCCAATCAAAAGATAGGAGTTAGAAAAATGATTTTTTTCCCTTAGGAAAAAATATGCTACTAAATGATGTTTAAAAGAAACTTACTTTATATCTAAAGACGGAAATAGATTGAAACTGAAAGTATAGGGAAAATAATCCTCCATAAAAATAGTAAGCCAAAGAGAGTTGTGGTGGCCTCATAATATCAGAGAATTAACTTTAAGTCAAAAAAGGTTACAAAAGACAATGGACATTATGTAATGGTTAAAAGTTCAAACCATCAAGAAGATATATCAATTATAAATCTATACGTACCTAACATCAGAGCCTCAATATATTTGAAGCAAACTCTAGCAGAAACAAAGGGAGAAATAGACAGTTCTGCAATAATAGGTAGAGACTTCAATATCTCACTTTTAATATTGCATAGAACATCTAGAAAGAGGATGAATACAGAAAGAAAAAAACAAATAAATATCAGTCAATTTAAAAAAGGCTGAAATACTGCACAGTATCTTATCCAACTGTAATGAAATGAAACTAGAAATCAATAACAGAGAACAAAAGGAAAAGCATGCTGTCACATGGACGTGGTAGAGCAGCTAAAATAGAATAGAGGTGAAAGTTCTGGGTGTTGTATGGCAACATGATGATATAGGCCATTGAATTATTCTTAATTCACAATAAGAAAAAGCCAATAACAGAAAATGGAAAATTTACAAACATGTCAAAACGAAACATCACACTATTAAACAACAAATGGGTCAGAGATGAAATAACAAGAGAAATGAGAAAATCCTAAGAAATAAATGAAAATATAGCATATCAAAACTAGTGAGAACTGGATGCACTTCACGATTCTATGCGTCTATAGGATGTCATCCTGCTGACCTCTGGCTGGAAGAAGGGGAGTGGGTGGAGAGGAGGGGAAAGGAGACTGTTGCGAGGATGAAACACGTATGGAGCAGAGAGGAATAGTGTGCTGTCACCGGACAGGGAGAGCAGTGGAAGCTACATACAGGTGGACATGTAAATTTATATGGGAATGTACATTCTCACTCAGTCATAATAAAAAATAAAATAAAATAAAAAGCAATGTTAAAAAAAAAACTAGTGAGATGCAGCAAAAGCAGGACTCAGAGGAAAATTTATATCTGTAAATGTCTACATTAAAAAGAAGATCTCAAGTTGATAACCTGCCTTTACAATGTAAAGAATAAGAAAAATAAGAGCAGACTAAGCCCAAACCTAGCAGAATGAAGAAAATAATAAAGATCTAAATCAAAATAAATGAAACAGAGAACAGAAAAAGCAATAGAATCGGTAATACCAAAAACTGGTTCTTTGACAAGATCAATAAAATTAAGAAATTGTAGCTAGACTGACAAAGAGAAGGTACAAATAACCAAAATCAGAAAATAATGTGGTGACATTATTTTGAGTCATACAGAAATAAAAAGGGTTATAAGACAATACTATGAACAAGTATGTACTGATACATTAGGTAATCTACATGAAATTGACAAACTCGTAGAAATATACAAGTTGCATAAATTGATTCAACAAGAGATAGATGATCTCAACAGACTTAGCAAAACTGGAGAAGCTGAATCAGTAATAAAAAATCTACCAACAAAGAAAAAGTCCAACATAACTTTGCTGGTGAATTCTACCAAATATTTAAAGAATTAATTAATACTAATTCTTCTCAAACTCTATCAAAAACTAGAAGAGAAAGGAACATTCCCAAGCTCATTCTAGGAGGCCAGCAATACCCTAATGCCAAAACCAAGCAAAAATAGAAAAGAAAATTATAGACCAAAATGCCTCATAAGCCCAGGTATAAAAATGCTCAAAAATATTAGCAAGTGGAATCCAACTATATATAAAAATAATTATAAACCACAAGCAAGTTAAAATTGATTCAAGGTGCCAAAGTCACATATAGACACCATGCAAAAAGAAAATTGCAGGCCAATATCCTTTGTGAATATAAGTGCAAAAATTCTCAATCAACAACACCTAGCAAACTAAATCCAACACATCATTAAAAGGAGTATATACCACCATCAGGTGCCATTGTTCTCAGGAGTGCAGGCATGGCTCAGCATGAGAAAACTGATTGCTATAATACACCTCATTAATTAAAAGAAAAAAATGACCTTCTCAATAAAGGTAGAAAATGCATTGGACAAAATCCAAAATCCTTTCATGATTTAAAAAATAAACACTCATCAAAGAAGTAACAAAAGAGAAATTCCTTAACACGAGAAAAGTCATTTATTGAAACTATTCCCCCCACCCTTTTTTTTTATTATGACTGAGTGAAAATGTACATTTCCATATAAATTTACATGTCCACCTACATGCAGTTTCCACTTCTCTCCCTGCCTGGTGAGAGCACACTATTCCTCTCTGCTCCATACATGTCTCATCCTCCCAACAGTCTCCTTTCCCCTCCTCTCCACCCACTTCCCTTCCTCCAGCCAGAGGTCAGCAGGATGATATCCTATAGATGCATAGAACCATAAAGTGCATCCAATATATGGTCACTCTGCATCACCAAGTCCAAACAATTTTTTTAAAGCTAATGTTATATTCTATGGTGAAAATTCCCCCTTAGCTAAAAAGCAGAAACCTTGGTGGCTTAGCAGTTAATTATTACATCTGATAAGCAAAAGGTCAACAGTTTGAATCCACCAGATGTGCCTTGGAAACTCTATGGAGCACTTCTACTCTGTCCTATAGGGTCGCTGAGTCAGAATTGACTTGACGGCAGTGTGTTTCGTTTTTTTGTTTAAGGTAAGAAGCAAGACAAGGATGCACACTTTTGTCACTGTTGCTCTGTATTGTACCAAAAATTCTAGCCAAAACAATTAGACAAAGAAAGAATGGAGGCATTCAAATTGGTGAAGAAGTAAACTATATTTGCAGACAACATGGTTCTTTGTATAGCAAATCAAAGATTCCACAAGAAAGATATTAGAGCTTTAAAAAAAATGAATTCAACAAAAACCAGTTGTGTTTCTATAAACCAGCAATACACAATGTGAAAAGAGAGTTAAAAAACAATTGCATTTACAATAACATCTAAAAAGCCTATGTATAATTTAAACAAGGAGTTTGTCTTAGTAATCTAGTACTACTCTAACAGAAATATCTCAAATGGATGGTTTTAACAAAGACAAATTTATTCTCTGACAGTGCAGGAGGCTAAACCAAAAAAAACAAACCCATTGCCTTTGAGTCAATTCCAAATCATAGCAATCCTAAGACACAGTTAGAACCACCCCGCAGAGTTTATAAGGAGCACCTGATGGATTTGAACTTCTGACCATCTGGTTAGCAACTGAACTCTTAACCACTACACCACCAGGGATTCCTAAGTTCATGGTGACAGCTACAAAAGAAGGCTTCCTCTCTGTGTGTCAGCTTGGGGAAAATCTTTGTCATCTTCAACCTTCCCTAGTTGAGGAGCTTCTCAGTGCAGGCACTTCAGGTTCAAAGAACATGCTATTCTCCCAGCTCTGGCTGCTTCATGGTATGAGGTCCCCTTATCTCTCTGTTTGAGTCTCTCTTTTGTATCTCAAAAGAGACTGACTTAAGACACAGTCTAATCATGTAAATTGAGACCTTGGGATGGATAAGATTGTGTGTCAGCTTGGATGGACCATGATTCTCATTATTTATGTGTGATCACTCCATAATGGGATCTGCTGTGAGTAGCCAAACAGTTGAAACAGTTTCTTTGGGTGTGCAGCCTACATCAGAATATGAGTGAACATTCTGGCGTTTGCCCTTACTGGTTACTGCAGCTGGCTCCAGTTCATGAGACTTCTAGCTCTTGAGCCTTGAGCAAGCAGCTTACCCACTGATCTTGGGATTCATCGATCTTCACAGCCTGTGAGCAAGACTCTTGCTCTCTGACCTGCCAATCTTGGGTCTGCCAGCCCCTGCAGCTACATGAATCAAGACAAGCTTCTATCCTGATCCATGGACCTGAGACACTCCAATATAGACAGATAGACAGACAGACAGATAGATAGTAGATTGATAGATGGATGGATGGGAGGGTGGAGGGGTGGGGGGTAGGGAGTGGATATAGATATTTAATATATATATATATGTATATATACTTTACTGGTTTTGCTTTCTAGAGAACCCAGCCTAAGACAATCTCATCTCATCAACATCATAGAGGTAGGATCTATAGCACATAGGAAAATTACATCAGGTGACAAAATGGTGGACAATCACACAATACTGGGACTCATAGCCTAGTCAAATTTATACAAATTTTAGGAAGACAGAATTCAATCCATAATATTCCACTTCTTGACCTGCCCAAAATTCATGTCCTTACCACATGTAAAACACCTCATTATATTACAGCAAAAGTCTTAATTCAATTTGAAGTCCAAAATCTTATCTTTTACAAAATTCCTCTTCATGTGTGAAATCCAGAATACATGTTACCTGTTCTCAAAATACAGTGGTGGAATAGGCACAAGGTAGACATTTCCATCACAAATAGGAGAAATCGAAAGGAAAGAAGGGATACCAGGCACAAGCAAGTCAGCAGAACATATTACAATATCTCTCAAGCTTTGAAAATAATCCTTTCTGTGAGACCTTTCAGGCAATAGTCCTGCCCTGCAGACTCAAGTGTTGGCCACATTCTTGGGATTCTGGGTGGAGGTCCCTGAGGACTGGGCTTTAGATTTGCCTTCCAGGCCCACAAGAGGGAAAATTCTGTGACCTTCACTTTGGGGACACGATTTCCCTTCGAGACTGAGGCAGCTTTGCTTCCTGTGTTCCTTGTCTCTTCAGCTTTTCAGTAATCAAGACAGGTTGGCACTGGTGAAAGAATAGACGAACACAAAAATGGATCAAAATAGAAAGCCTGGAAAGAGGCCCACACAAACACAGTCAACTGATCTTTGATGAAGGAGCAAAGACCATTCAAAAGAGAATGGGTCATCTTTTCACCAACTGGTGCTGAAACAACTGAATGGCTATATGAAAAAAAAAGAATCTAGATACAACCTTACATTTCTCACCAAATAATAGCTAAAACTGGGTCACGGACCTCAACATAAAATTCAAAGCTATGAAACTAGGAGAAAATATGATGACCTCAAGTTTGGTGAAGTGTTTTCATTTATTTATTGAGTTTTTCATTGTGTTTTAAGTGCAAGTTGACACTTCAAGTTCAGTTTCTCATACAAAAACTTACACATGCTTTGTTGTATGACCTAGCTGCTCTCCTTGCACTGTGACAGCACACTCTTCCCCTCCACCTTATATTTCCCATGTAAATTCAACCACCTCCTGTCTTCCTCTGTCTTCTTATCTGTCCTCTGTACAGGAGCTGCCCAGTTAGTTTCCTGTACCTACCTAAGCCAAGAAACACACTCTTTGCCCATATCATTTTGTTTCTTATGTATCAATTCAATCTTTAAGGAGTTGCCTTTCAGAATAGTTTCAGTTCTGAGCTAACAGTCCAGAGGCCATGTCTTCCAGAGATTCAAGTCTGTCAGAGAATCAGCTCTTGCATTTTCCAGCAGTTTGAGTTCTGAACCCAACATTTCCACTCCATCAAGGACTCCTTGTTGAGTTCCCTGTAAGGGCAGTACTTGGTGGTAGCCAGGTATCATCTAGTTCTTCTAGTCTCATGCTGATGTAGTCTTTGGTTTATGTGGCCCTTCCTATCTATAGGGCTCCTAATTTTCTTGTGTCTTTGACTCTCTTCATTCTCCTTTGCTCCAGGTATGTTGAGCCCAACTGGTGCTTCTCAGATGATCACTTTCCAGCTTATAAGAGCCAGATACCACTCACCAAAGTGAGATGCAGAACATTCTCTTAATAAACATTGTTATGCCAGTTGACCTAGATGTCCCCTGAAACCATGGTCCCGAGACCTCTGCCCCTACAACTCTATTCCTCAAAGTGTTTAGTTGTATTTAGAAAACTTCTTAACTTTTGGTTTAGTCCACTTGTGCTGACTTCTCTTCTACTCTGTGTTGTCCGTCCCTTCTCCTGAAAGAATTTTTGTCTATTATCTAATCAGTGAATACCCCTCTCACTCACTCCCACCTCATAACCATGAAAAAAGATTTTCTTTTGTGTTTAAACCTTTTCTTGAGTCCTTATAATAGTGCTCCCATTCCAACTCAATGACAGTGGGTTGGGCATATAATATTTGTCATTTTGCAGCTGAGAATTTCTCTCAGTATGCCTTTCAAATTCCTCCATGTCATGTTTCCCAAATTCATCATTATTCTTTACCATTGTGTGAATATACCGTAGTTTGTCCATTTACCTGTTGATGGGCACCAAAATTGATTCTGTCATTTTGCCATTGTGGAGAGTGCTGTGATAAACATTGGTTATTGGTTGGCATGTATCTATCTGTGTGACAGCTGTAACTTTTCTAGGACGTTTACCAAGAAGTGAGATTGCTAGATGATATGGTATTACTATTTCTAGTTTTTAAGAAAGTGCCAATCGATTTCCAAAGTGACTGTACCATTTTACATTCCCACCAGCAGTGTAGAAGTGTTCTAGTCTCTCCACAGCCTCTCTAACATTTATTATTTTGTTTTATGGGTTAATGCCAGCATTGTTGGGGTGAGATATATCTCACTGTAATTTTGATTTGCATTTCCCTAATGGCTAATGATCATGATTATTTTCCTCACGTATGTATTAGGCACCCAAATGTCTTCTTTGGTGAAGTGCTTGTTCATACCCTTTGCCTGTTTTTTAAACTAGGTTATTTGTCTTTTCGTTATTGTGGTTTTGCAGTATTGTGTCGATTTTAGAGATTAGACACTGAGGGAATCTGGGTAGTCAAAAATTTTTCCTAGTCTGTAGGTTGTATTTTTACTCTTTTGGTGAAGTCTGTGGATGAGTAGTAAGTGTTTGATTTTAGGAGTTTCCAGGCCATCTATTTTCTCTTCTGGTGTTTGTACATTGCTAGTAGTGTTTTGTATTCTGTTTATGCCATGAATTAGGGCTCCAGCATTGCTCTTATTGTTTCTTCTATGGTCTTTATCATTTTAAATTTGATATTTAGTTCTTTGATCCATTTTGAGTTAGTTTTAGTGCATAGTGAGAGATACGGATCTTGTTCTATTTTTTGCAGATGAATATTCATTTATGAAAGAGACTATCTTTTCCTCAATTTGTAGGCTTTGGGCCTTTGTCAAACATAAGGGGCTCATAGTTGGATGATTTTGTATCTGTATTCTCCATTCTGTTCCATTGGTCTATGTATCTGCTTTTGTACAAGCACTAAGCTATTTTGACAACTGTGGTAGTGTAATAGGTCCTAAAGTCAGGTAGTATGAGGCCTCCCACTTATTCTTCTCCAGCAGTGCCTTACTTATCAGGAGCTTATTCTCTTTCCATGTAAAGTTGGTGGTTTGTTTCTTCATATCATTATAAAAAATGACATTGGATTTGTATTAGGATTGCACTGTAACCATAGACAGCTTTGGGTTGTTCTTGTTGTTAAGTGCCACTGAATCAGTCCTGACTCATAGTGACCCCATGTATAACAATGAAACACTACCTAGTATCCCACCATGCCCACAATCATTTTTATACTTACCCTTCTTATTGCAGCCACTGTGTCAATCCATCTTGTGGAGGGTTTTCTCTTTTTCACCAACCTTTTAATTTACCAAGAACAATGTCCTTCTTCAGGGATTGATCCCTGCTGACAACAAAGACGTAGTTTTGCCATCCTTCCTTCCAAGGAGCACTCTGGTTGTACTTCTTCCAGAACAAATCTTTTTGTTCTTTTGGCAGTCCATGGTATGTGCAATATTCTTCTTGAACATCACAATTCAAAACATCACAAATTCTGTCCTCATTACTCATATTCCAGTTTTTGCATGTATATGATTCAATTGAAAACTACCGTGGCTTGGATCAAGCACACTTTAGTCTTCAAGGAGACGTCTTTGCTTTTCAACACTTTAAAAGGCATTTTGCAGAAGATTTTCTCCATGCAATGCATCTTCTGATTTCTTGACTGCTGCTTCCATGAATGTTGATTGTGGATCCAAGCAAAATGAAATCCTTGACAACCTCAGTCTTTTCTCCATTTATCATGATGTTGCTTACTGGTCCAACTGTGAGAATTTTCTCTTGCTGCTGAAATGCAATCAATACTGAAGGCTGTGGTCTTGGATCTCTATCAGTATTTCAAATCCTCTTCACTTTCAACAAGCAAGGTGGTGTCATCTGTGTAACACAGGTTGTTAATGAGTCCATCTTTAATCCTGATGTCTTGTTGTTCTTCATATAGTCCAGCATCTTGGATTATTTAATCAGCATACAATTGAAAAGGTATGGTGAAAGGATTACAGCCCTCACACACACCTTTCCTGACTTTAAATCAGGCAGTGTCCCCTTATTCTGTTTGAATGACTGCCTCTTAATCCATGTACAGATTCCTCATGAGCACAATTAAGTGTTCTGTAATTCCCATTCTCCACAATGTAATCCATAGCTTGTTGTGATTCACACAGTCAAATGCCTTTCTATAGTTGATAAGACACAGGTAAACATCTTTCTGGTATTCTCTGCTCTCAGCCAAGATTCATCTGACATCAGCAATGATATCCCTGGTTTCACATCCTCTACTGAATCTGACTTGAGTTTCTTGCAGTCCCTTGTCAATATATTGCTGCAGTCGCTTTTGAATGATCTTTAGCAAAATTTTACTTGCATCTGTTTTTGTTTGTTTCTTTTTTCTTTTTTTAAAGATTCTTTAGGGTTTTCTTTGCAAAAGATTATGTTATCTGCAAGTAGAGATACTTTTACTTCTTTCTTACCAACTTGGACGTCCTGTGTTTCTTTTTTTCTTTTTTCTGTTCCTTTTTTTTTTTTTTTTTTTGTCTGATTGCTCTGGCTAAGACCTCCAGCACAATGTTCAACAAAAGGGGTGACAAAGGGCATCCTTGTCTGGCTTCCAATCTCAGGAGGAATGCTTTCAGATTGTCTACATTTAGGATGATACTGGCTATTGGCTTTGTATAAATACTCTTTCTTACATTGAGGAGTTTCCTTTGTAATCTTGTTTTGCTGAGAGTTTTTATCATAAATGGGTGTTGGACTTTGTCAAATGCCTTTTCTGCATCAAGTAATTCCATCAAGCAGTTCTTATCTTCTGCTTTATTGATGTAGTTGATTACATTGATTGTTTTTCTTATGTTGAACCATCCCTGCATACCTGGTATGAATCCCACTTGGTCATGGTAAATTATTTTTCTGACATGTTGTTGAATTCTATTGGCTAGATTTTTGTTGAAGATTTTTGCATCTAAGTTAATGAAAGATAACCCAGTGCAAAGAGATATTGGTCTGTAATTTTCCTTTTTTGTGGTATCTTTACTTGTAGTAGTTTAGAAACCCTGGTGCTGTAGTAGTTAAGTGCTTTGGTTGCTAACTAAAAGGTTAGCAGTTTGAATTCTGGCACTTCTTGAAAATTCAGTGGGGTAGTTTTACTCTGTCCCTTAGGGTCACTGTAAATCAGAATCAACTCAATAGTAATGGGTTTGGGCTTTTTCAGTTTTTACTTGGTTTTCGGACCAGGGTTATGCTGGCTTCGTAGAATGAGTCTGGGGGTATTACATCCTTTTCTATGCTTTGAAATACCTTTGTAAGAGTGGTGTTAACTCTTCTTTTAAAATTTGGTAGAATTCCCAGTGAAGCTGCCAGGACCACAGCTTTGCAGGGAGGGGTGGTTGTCTTTCTAATTACCTTTCCAATTTGTTCTTTTGTTATGCATTTATTTATTTGTTCTACTTCTGTTCGTATTAGTTTAGGTAGGTAGTATGTTTCCAGACATTTTTCCGTTTCCTCTAGGTTTTCAAATTTGTGAGAGTGCAATTTTTCATAATATTCTATTATGATTGTTTTGAATTTCAGTTGGGTCTGTTGTAGTGCTGCACATCTCATTTCTTATTCAGATTATTTCCTTCCTCTACTATTTGTCTTTCATCAGATTGGCCACTGGTTTATCAATTTTGTTGATCTTTTCAAAGAACCAGCTTTTGGTCCTCATTATGGATTGAATTATGTCCTTCACCCTAAAATGTGTGCAGCCTTTCGGCTACATTGTGATTTCTGGTATTGTGTAATGGTCCTGTATGCTGTAAACCCTGGCTCCGTGATGTTAATAAGGGAGGATGTTAATAAGGGAAAGAAAGGAGGGATGTGGGAGACCAGAAGAACTGGGAGGATGAGTGCCAGTGGTGTTGGTGAGGCAGGACTCGGTAGGTAAGACTGTATTGTGCCTTGAAGCAATCTCTTGGGATATAAAGGAAAAGAAAGGAAAGCAAGCAGATAGTGAGGGGCCTCATACCACCAAGATACAGTACCAAGAACCGAGCATGTCCTTTGGAAAGGATGTGGGGTCCCTGTGCATCAGAAGCTCCCAGTCTAGGGGAAGACCAACAACAAGGACTTTCCTCCAGAGCCAACACAGAAAGCCTTTCCCTGGAACTAATGCTCTGAATTTGTACTTTTAGCCTACTGGACTCTGACAGAATAAAATTTCTCTTTTTAAAGCCATTCACTTGTATTTCTGTTAAAGCAATGCTAAATAACTAAGTCTTGTTAACTCTTCCAACCATTTTTCTTACTTGGCTAATTCATTTAGTTCTGTTTTCATTGTTACTATTTAGTTTCTTCTGCCGCCCAAGGGGTTCTTTTGCTGCTCTCTTTCTACTTGTTCAAATTGGGTTTTTGTTTGTGCCCTTTCTTGTTTTTGGATGTGTGCATTTATTGAAATAAATTGGCCTCTGAGTACTGCTTTTGCTGTGCCCCAAAAGTTCTGGTGGGATGTGTTTTTGTTCCATTTGATTCTGTGAATTTCTTTACTTAATCCTTGATTTCGTCTATAACCCAGTAACTTTTTGAATAAGATGTTGTTCAGTTTCCATGTGTTTGAATTTTTTTTCCTGGCTTTTTATATTACTGATTTCTACTTTTATGGCTTTATGTTCTGAAAAGACGCTTTGTAATACTTTGATGATTTGGCTTTTTTAAAGCTTCCTTTATGGCCTAATATGTGGTCTATTCTGGAGAATGTTACATGTGCACTGGAAAAGAAAGTATACTTGGCTGCTGTTGAGTGAAGTGTTCTGTATATGTCTATGAGGTCGAGTTCGTTGACATTGGCATCTAAATTTTCCACATCTTTATTGGTCTTTCAGGATATTCTGTCCTTCACCAAAAGTGGTGTGTTGAATTCTCCTACTATTATTGTGGAGCTGTCTATTTCTATTTTCAATGCTATTAGTATTTTTTTCACATATTTAGAAGCCCTACCATTGGCTGCAGAAATCCTAGTGGCATAGTGGTTAAGTGCTACATCTGCTAACCAAAAGGTTGGCAGTTCAGACCTGCCAACTGCTCCTTGGAAACACTGTGGGGAAGTTCTACTCCTTCCTATAGGGTTGCTATGAGTTGGAAATGACTCAACAGCAGTGGGAAACAGGAATCATCGGGTGCATAAATATTTAATATGGTTATGCCCTCCTGGTATTGATCTTTTAATCATTATATAGGGTCCTTCCTTATCCATTGTGATGAATTTTACTTTCAAGTGTATTTTATCAGAAATTAATATTGCCACTCCTGGTCTTTTTAAAATGTTGTTTGCTTGATATATTTTTTCCCATCCTTTGAGTTTTAGTTTCTTCTTGTCTTTAAGTCTAAGATGTGTCTCTTGTAGTCAACAGAGAAATCATGTTTTTATCCATCCTGCTGCTCTGTCTTTATTGGTGCATTTAATCCATTTACATTCAGCATAATTATTGACAGGTATGAATTTAGTGCTCTGATTTTGAAACTTTTTTTGTGCATTGTTAACAGTTTCTTTATTCCACTTAATTTTCAATGCTAAGTCATTCTTCTTTTTTTTTAATTTTTTTCATTGTTGGTTTTACATTTGCTGAGACTTCATGTTTTGGTTGTTTTTTATTTTGATGTCTAGAAATGTCAGTTTCCTTTGTGGTTTCTTTAATATTTACCCCTACTTTTCTAAATCTAAACCAATCTTTTATTTCTTTGTATCACCTTGAGATGTCCTCCATGTGAAAGATCTACAACTACATTTTTTTCAGTCCCTTTTTTTGTTATAGTGTCATCTTTTACCTATTGACATCTCTCCCCGTTTTCACTGTTTTAGCTTTGATTTATTTTTGTGGTTTCTCCATCTGGGTTAATATCTATTTGCTCTGTCTTGTGTTCTAATTTTGGCTTATTACCTGTTGTTACTGATTTTCTAATAGAAGGACTCCCTTTAGTTTTTCTTGTAATTTTATTTTGGTGTTTGTAAATTCCCTAAATTACTGTTTATGTGGAAATATCCTAACTTCACCATCATATTTGAGAGACAGTTTGGTGGATATATAATTCTTGGCTGGCAGTTTTTTTCTTCAAGGCTTCATAGATGTCATCTTGTTGCCTTCTTGCCAGCATGGTTTCTGCTGCCTAGTCTGAGCTTAGTCTCATTGATTCTCCTCTTTAGACTATTTTTCATTTATCCCTAGCTACCTTCAATATTATCTCCTTAGCTTTAGTTTTGCCACGTTTCATTATAATATGTCTTGATGTCTTTCATTTGGGATTTACTTTGTGTGGAGTTCAATGAGTATGTTGGGTAGACAACCTCTCATCTTTTATGATATCAAAGAAGTTTTCTGTCAACAAATCTTCAACAATCTTCCCGTATTTTCTGTTATCCTCTCCTATTTTGGTAACCCAATCACTCATAGAGTATTCCTCTTGATAGAGTCCCATACAATTCTTAGTGTCTCTTCATTTTTTAAAGTTATTTTATCTGATTTCTCTTCAAATGTGTTGGCATCAGTCTTCAGTCTCCCTGATTCTGACTTCCATTTGTCAGTTCTGCTTGTTAGACTTTCTATTGAACTGTCTAATTCTGTAATTTTATTATTAATCTTCTGTGTGCTGTCTCTGTATGGTTTTTTGCAGCCTGTTCAATTTGTCATCCTGCTGTGCTGCATTTTGCCTACTCTCCTTCCTGATCTCTTGAAAAGTTCTAAATGTTAACTTTTTGTATTCTACCACCACTAATTTCATGAGATTCTCTACACTTGGAAAATTTCTTGATTCTTTTTTTTGGCAGGAGCTTTGCAAAGTTTTTTGTGGGGAGCTTTCTCCTCTGCCTCTTTTTGTGACTTGATATTGACTGTCATCTCTGAGCCATCAGCAAGTTGTTGTATTTATTTATTTTGTGTTTGCTTACTATGTTCTAGCTTCTTGTTTGTTTTGTTATTTTGTTTTGTAATGGTCAGATAGGCTGCTCTTGTGAGCTATGTTGATTATCGGTACCTTTGAGGCTCTTAAATCTCGTTACCAGGGGATCAGAACTGTTATGAGGCATGAGAGCCCAGGAATCCATTTACTTTTCTTGTATATGTTCAGCTCAGGTGTCCTGGTAGCCAGTCACCAAGTGTGCAGTGCAGGCTCTCCCCTACAGTCCTAGGTGGGCAGGGATAATTGATGTTGGCACAGGTATCTGGCTGCACATGCTAGTAAAGGCAGGAGGCTGACAGCTGTCCATGAGTGCCTGTGAGGAAAGCACATTCCTGGTTTTTAAAGCACAAAGGCAGATAGGTTTTTCTGTAGGACTATGGGCGCTGGATGCTGCATGCAGAGGTGAGAGGCGTTCAAGGCTGGGCACCTTATGCCTGAGCCTAGACAAAAGAACTGTTTCTGCTGTGCATTTCTGGCTTCAGGGAGTCATTCTTCTAAGTCTGGAAGAATGATTCAGGGCACCCATAAGGGGTCCCACTTCCTGCACAGGGGATTCATCAGTCTCTGGAGCCAGGCACAGTGCAGAGGAAGGGGAAGAGCTAGCAAAAGAGAGAGAAGTTTGTCCCAAAGGAAAGTTTCAGGTCCATACATGGTAGGTTAGATGTAGGCTATTTAGCTTTTGCTGATGAAATACTGTTTCCACTGATTCTGGAGATGTAAGTTGGATCTCTGGCAGCCAATCTCTCCTCCTGTGTAAGATGTTTTCCAAACACCTCTGCTACTCTTATCATGTTTGCTGCCACTTATCTGCCTGTGGGTTGCTGATTCCTGCTACATCAGGTCTGGCCAGTCCTAGGTACTTCTGGGCCTTCTCTCCCCTCACTGTCACTTGATCCAGTTTCTCAAATTTCCTTTTGACACACAGACTCCTAAAATGTCATATATAATCAATGTATTTGTTCTCAGGGGTCTTTGCTGTTAGATGAATCACAGGAAGCTTCTGACTACTGTGTCATCTTAGCCCCACCTCCTGAAATACAACAAAACACAATCCATGAGAGAAAAAAATTGATTGAACTGTATTAAAATGAAGAATTCCTGCCCTGCGAATGGGACTGTTAAGAAGATAAAAAGACAGGATGCAGACTGATAAAAGACTGGTGTCGTTAATTTTGTTAGGTACCCTTGAGTCAGTTCCAACTCATAGTAACTCCATGCACAACAGAATAAAACTCCACTCCATCCTGTAGCACACCCACAATCATTTTTATGATTAATCCCACTGTTGCAGCAACTGTGTCAGTCCATCTCCTTGAAGATCTTCCTAATTTTCATTGACCACCTGCTTTACCAAGCATGATGTCCTTCTTCAGGGTCTGATCCCTCCTGACAACATGTCCAAAGCGTATAAGATGCAGTCTGGCTATCCTTGCTTCCAAGGAGCACTCTGCTTGTACTTCTTGCAAGACAGGCCTGTTTATTCTTTTGGAAATCCATGGTATGTTCAATGTTCTTCTCCAACACCACAATTCGAAGGCATCAATTCTTCTTTTGTCTTCCTTATTCATTATCCAGCTTTCATGTTCATACGGTGCAACTGAAAATATCATGGTTTGGGTCAGGAGCACTTTAGTCTTCAAAGATGACATCTTTGCTTTTCAACCCTTTAAAGGGGTCATTTACAGCAGATTTTCCCAATGCAATGTATCTTTTGATTTCTTGACTGCTGCTTCCATGGGCATTGACTGTGGGACCAAGTAAAATGAAATCCTTGACAACCTCAATCCTTTCTCCATTTATCATGGTGCTGCTTACTAGTCCATTTGTGAGGATTTTTGATTTAATGATGTTGAGGTCCAACCTATAGTAAAGGCTGTGGTCTTTGATCTTTATCAGTAAATGTTTCAACTCCTCTTCACTTTCAGCAAGCAAGGCTGTGTCATCTGCATACTGCAGGTTGTTAATAAATCTTCCTCCAATCCTGATGCCATGTTCTTATTCATACAGTCCAGCTTCTTGGGTTATTTGCTCAGCATGCATATTGAAATGGTATTATGGTGAAAGGATACAATCCTGACTCACACCTTTCCTGAATTTAAGCAACTCAGTGTCCTCTTGTTCTCTTTGAAAAACTGCCTCTCGATCAGTCAGTTTGTCCTGCTGTGGGGCCTTGTGTGTTGCTGTGATGCTGGAAGCTATGCCACCAGTATTCAGATCCTAGCAGGGTCACTCACAGAAAACACGTTTCAGCTACACTTCAAGACTAAGACTAGGAAGGACCCGGAAGTCTACTTCTGAAAAGAATTAGCCAGTGACTTCTCAAAAAGGACTGGTATTCAAAGTGAGAAAAGAATTCTTAAAACTCAACAATAAAATAAATAAGTGAGCAAAAGGTGTGAGCAGACACTTTATGAAAATAAATTAAAAAACAAGATTAAGAATGGCAAATAGAAATAGGAATGGTAAATACCCATAGGAAAGAAACAGTCAAAATCATCTGTAATTAGAGAACTGCAAGTTAAAACAACGAGTTTTCACTATCAAAATAGTCACAACAGTTAGAATGGCTTAAGTCCAAAAACTGACAGCATCAGGTGCTGACAAGGATGTGGAGCAACAAGAACTCTCATTCATTGCTGGTGGGAATGTAACATGGTGCAGCCACTTTGGAAGACAGTCTGGTAGTTTCTTACAAAGCTAAATATAGTCTTGCCATACAAATTAGCAATCATGCTTCTAGATATTAACCCAACTAATTTGAAAACTTACGTACACACAAAAACACATATGAAAATTATTACTGTAGCTTTTTTCATCCTTACTAAAAGCTAGAAGCAATCAACACATGCAGGCTGAGAAGTCAGACACAGCCCTCAGGTTCTCCTGGGATGAACATTAGCTAGGTGAAGGCATGAAGTGTGAAAAAACACTGTACGGGGATGGTCAACGAGCTGTGGGGCTCCAAGGAGGGCCTGAAGCAGTCAGGGGTCACCTCCAGGAGGAGGTGGCAAGTAAACTCTAGTTTACTGCATGTCAGTATTTACAAACCACCACCACCTGCCAGGCACTGAACTCTGCCCTCCCAGTGCATTATCTCCTTTGTGCCTCACTATACCCTGAGAATGGTTATTATCCCCATTTTACAGAGAAGGAAACTGAAGCTTAGATGACTGAAGCTTACAAGGGGAAGCACCCTTCCCAGTTATACAGCTGGTAGACTCAGAGCCAGGTAGAGGAGGGGCTAGAGGGAGACCCAAGTGGATGGACAGTAGAAATTTATGTCTTGGGGGCAGAAATCTTACCTGTTTGCCCGTCAGGAACTCCAGACAGCTTGATGCAGCCAAAGCATAAGGTCAAAAGGCCATAAGCCTTGGGGACATGGATCTTGGGATCTAAAGTGGGCACTGAGGACAATAGGAACTATAGATGGTGCTAGGCAGGAAAGGACCCAGTTCACTGCATGGTTTCAAAAGATGGTTCTGTGTCAAGAAGGCAATATCCAGAAAAGAGATACAGTGGGCGTGGGGGACAAGGTTGGGACATTACAGGTCCAGGGTGGGGGTCTGTAGCCCAGGGGTCACTCTTGACCCTCAGAAAAGCAAGGAGTGAGGAAACTTTGTCTGTTTGTGGGTCTGGGAAAAGTTTCACTTTTCTGTCCCTAGGCCAGCACTATCCCCAAAATCCAGACTCACCTGGACACCTGCCTGCTGAACACCTCAGTGGACAGTATTACTCAGAACATCACCTACCCTCGCCCTTGCTGCCCCACAGCACCCTTCCAATCTCAGCTATGGTTCCTCCTTCCTTCCGGAGCTCTAACCCAAACGTTGGAGTCACCCCTGACTTTTGTCCCTCACCCCACCCTCAGACGGGTTTGTCCACGTGTGTCTCAGTCATCTGGTACCACTCTAACAGAAATATCACAAGTGGATGTCTTTAAAAAGGGAGACTTTATTTGACACAGTCCAGTAAGCTAAAAGTCTAAATTCAGGGTGTTAGCTCCAAGGGAAGGCTTTCTCTGCCAGCACTGGAGGAAGATCCTTGTCATCGGTCTTCCCCTGGACTGGAAGCTTCTAAGGCACAGGGGCCCCAGTCCTTTCCAAAAGATGCACAGAGCTCCCGGCACTGCTTTCTTTCTTGATGGCGTGAGGTCCCCAAAATTCAGCTTGTCTCCCTTTCTTTGAGGCCACCTCAAGGCACAAAACAAACTTACATACTGAATCCTGCCCTACCACCATGGCTGCCACCCATCCTTTCTTATTAACGTTGCAGAGGCAGGAATTCCGACGTGGAGGAAGAACATGCACTATCAGGAACCATGACCCAGCCAAAGCGCTACACAGGTTTTGGGGGAACACAATTCAATCAATGACAACATCCGTAATGTATCCCCGATCCAGCTACACTGCACCTCCATGGCACCTCCAATCAGAGCCACCACCTCTTACTGGCCCCTGCTCTGCCCACCCCCACAGCCTGTTCTTGACTGCAGCCAGAAATGTCCGAGAATTCCAAGTTCAGTCACACCACCGCTCTCCTCAAAACCTGCCAGGGGTGTCCCTACTCACTCTGTAATCCTTACTGGGCCACAGGCATTACCTAGACCCACCTCTCCACCTCCAAGACCACACTCCCCGCCACTTGCCATCCACTCGCCCTCTCCTCCACAGCTGAACAACCCCGGCCTCGGGACCTTTGCACTTGCTGTTCCTTGCCTAGAATCTTCACTCCCGATATAATCGACTTGTCCTTAACTATCTGTTCTGCTTAAGCTCCTGGCCCTGTGTGGATTAGACAACAGGGAGTCTGGCACTGACCTCTTGTGCCTGTCATCACACTCAGGAGACCACGAAGAATAACCACCACCCAGATGGCAGCACAGCAGCTGTGCCCCCTTCATCCCTTGCCCTGTTTCTTCACCCTCACTGTCCTGAGCAGCCCAGCCTCCCAGCTAGCAGGTGAACCAGGCCTTGTCTCCTCTGCATTTCTGAACGATCAGCAGGGTGAGAGACATGTGGAGACTCAGCCAAGACCACAGAGAGGATCAGTGTCAACCCAGTCCGTCCTCCTTGGAAAGCCTTCCCTGACTCTCATCCACACGAACTTTGGTTCCCCTGTTATATGCTCCTAAACAACTCTAAGCTTCACCTTGCAGATGAGTCGTTACAACTGTGGTCATTGTTATTTTGAAGTCAGCCTTCCCTGCAGGAACGGGAGCTCTGGGAAGGCAGAGCCAACTGATGCAGGCTAACCGGCTGCTCCTGGACCCCAGGCAGAGCTAGACCTCAGTAAAGATTGAATGGATAATCGAGTGGGTGGATGGATGGATAGGTGGGATGGTGAATGAACGGATTGATGAAGGGATCAGTGGGTGGGCAGATGAGGAGGTGTGTCAGTGGAGGGGTGGTTAAGTAGGCGAGTGGGTCGATGGATAGATACATGAAGGTATGAATAGGTGAATGGAAAGGTGAACGTGTCAGTGGAAGGATGGGTGGGTGGACGGGTGGACGGGTGGACGGGTGGGCCGGTGGGCCGGTGGGCCGGTGGGCCGGTGGGCCGGTGGGCCGGTGGGCCGGTGGGCCGGTGGGCCGGTGGGCCGGTGGGCCGGTGGGCCGGTGGGCCGGTGGGCCGGTGGGCCGGTGGGCCGGTGGGCCGGTGGGCCGGTGGGCCGGTGGGCCGGTGGGCCGGTGGGCCGGTGGGCCGGTGGGCCGGTGGGCCGGTGGGCCGGTGGGCCGGTGGGCCGGTGGGCCGGTGGGCCGGTGGGCCGGTGGGCCGGTGGGCCGGTGGGCCGGTGGGCCGGTGGGCCGGTGGGCCGGTGGGCCGGTGGGCCGGTGGGCCGGTGGGCCGGTGGGCCGGTGGGCCGGTGGGCCGGTGGGCCGGTGGGCCGGTGGGCCGGTGGGCCGGTGGGCCGGTGGGCCGGTGGGCCGGTGGGCCGGTGGGCCGGTGGGCCGGTGGGCCGGTGGGCCGGTGGGCCGGTGGGCCGGTGGGCCGGTGGGCCGGTGGGCCGGTGGGCCGGTGGGCCGGTGGGCCGGTGGGCCGGTGGGCCGGTGGGCCGGTGGGCCGGTGGGCCGGTGGGCCGGTGGGCCGGTGGGCCGGTGGGCCGGTGGGCCGGTGGGCCGGTGGGCCGGTGGGCCGGTGGGCCGGTGGGCCGGTGGGCCGGTGGGCCGGTGGGCCGGTGGGCCGGTGGGCCGGTGGGCCGGTGGGCCGGTGGGCCGGTGGGCCGGTGGGCCGGTGGGTGGATCGGTGGATCGGTGGATCGGTGGATGGGTGGGTAGGTGGGTAGGTGGGTGAGTGGATGGGTTCAGGCATGCCTGTGTGGATGCATAGACACATGGATAAATGATGGGTTCACGGTGGCTGGATGAATGGGTGTGCCAATAAAGGGGTGGTTAAGAAGGTGGATGATGAATGGAAGGGTGAACAGGTGGACGGGTGGGTAGGTTCATGGGTGGATGGATGATTGGTAAGCACTCTCCCTCCAAAGCTTCACTGAACTTAACCCAGCATGTGAAATACAAAAGGGCTTGATAAGTGGTCCCTGAGATCTAAAAGATCTAAAAGAGGCTCTAAATCTTCTGAGCCAGGGCACTTACCCCCAGTGGACCTTGGTCTTCCTATCCATGAAGATAGGGAGAACACCCCAGCCAGCCTTTGTCTCAAGATTACCAAGACGAGCCTATAAAAGGTGAGCTACAGCACTACCTTGAAAACAGTAAGTGATGTGAAAGAGCCTGTCAGAAGGTAGTGGCTTCCCTGAGAAGAGTGCAAAAGTCATGTGAGACAGGCTTGGCCAGGCCTGCTCTGGGCATGTGCATAGGTGTGCCTGGGTGTGCCCTGGCTGGCAGGTGCTGGCAAGGAAGTCAGCAGTCTGCAAGGCAGCTACGCACCTTGACCCATTGATTCCACTTCTAGGAACAGACTCTAGGGATGTAATCTAGGATTCCCATAGAGACTTACACAGAGGGGTGGCTGTGGTGGTGCTGATAGCAAGTAGGGGAGGCTTGGTGACAGGAAGGTAGAGTATTTCACGGGACTGGAATATTACATGACAGTTCAGGAACAGGTTTTGGCAGAACGACTGGGTGATGTGGGGAGATACTTGAGATACAACCTTAGTGCAAAAAATCAACATAGGAAACTTCATATGGCTTAAGAGATCATACCTGTTGGAGGGAAGGGTAAGTCCCTTTTTGTGTATCCGTATGGAAAAATCCTAGATGGACACACGTATGTACTTCAAAATGCCTGGTTATCTCTGAGGGGGAGTCACATGTTTTTTTCCCTTACCTACAATTTTCCGTATTCTCCGCATTGCATCCTGGGATGCAGGCTAGAAGGGCAGCCCCAGGTGGGCCTCTGTCTCTTCCCTTCTTCTCTGGGGACTGAGCAAGAAGGGCGAGGGAAGCTGAGGTCAGAGGAACAGAGGACAGAAGTGCCTCCCTCTCTGGCCCCTTTAAATGGTGCCTCACTCTTTCAAACTTCAGGGTGCCCAAACCCCAAGCTCTCACTTCACACCTCTTGAAAATAGGATTATTTCAAATGGTCTTTCTGGCTTGACACCTCGCTTCTCGTATGCTTGCTCACTCTCTGGTTTTCTTCTTCTCCTCTCTGTACTTTTGTAACCTTCTACACACGTACAATGAGCAAGAACAAGTGTGCCCATCATGAGGAGAAGCTGGGCCGTACAGAAGCCAGCCAGGGGTGGTGGCGGGCTCTGCACTCATCCAGACCCCCACTCACCCAGGGCCTGCTCCAGCCTGCACTGGAGTTGAAGCCAGAACCTGCACTGGAAGCCAGCAGAGAGAGAGAAGTGGGCTCCGCTCTGCTCCTTCCCAGCTGAAGGTCGCTGGAGTTAGTTCCTTCTCCTAGACTCAATTTTCTCATCTGTGAAAGTGGTGTGATTATACCCTGGGCACTCAGGGGAGCCCTGGGAGCTCAGTGGATGACAGCTTAGTGGCTAACCCAAAGGTTTGCAGTTTGAATCCACCAGCCGCTCCTTGGAAATCCTATGGGGCACTTCTAGTCTTTCCTACAGTGTCACAATGAGTCAGAATTGACTCAACAGCAGCGGGTTTGTTTTGGCTTTGGAGGCACTCAGGGGACATTGGTGGAAGGAAGGAATGAACTGATGGATGGATGATTGGGGGGAGGTGTGAACTCACAAAAGTGCCCGTGGATGGCCAGCAGAACAAACAAGTTTGTCCTAGGAGAAGGACAGCCAGAGTGCTCCTTGGAAGTGAGGATGACCAGACTTTGCCTGAAATACTTTGGACCTTTCAGGAAGGACTGTCCCTAGAGAAGGACATTATGCTTGGTAAAAGAGAAGGTTGGCAAAAAAGAGGAAGACCCTCACGGAGATGGACGGACATAGTGGCTGCAGCAATGAGCTCAAACATGCAACCACCGCGAGGATGGCCAGGACAGGGCAGTGTTCCATCCCATGGCACACAGGTCGCTGTGCGTCGGTCAGAACCAACTCGAAGACACCTGACGACAGCATCCCAGGCGTGGCTGTGGAAGCCTATCACACCGCCGTTGCCACTGAGGAAATTCTGCCCAGAGAGAGAAGGAAGAGGGAAGGGAGGCATTTGGTTCTGTGAATGTGTGATGCCAGGTGGCTCAGCAGGGACACCTCTTGGGTCTGGGAGCCAGGGAGTGGCGTTCCGAAATGCTTATGGCTGTAGGAGCTGGGTGGGCAGCTGGTTCCCAGCCCACCCCATCAGAACACATCCACACAGGAGTCTCTGTAATTAATGCTCCCCTGTTTGAGCTTAGGAGAATACATAAAGACATATAATTGCTTTTGTATTTTGGACACTCGTTAGGAGAATAATAAATGTTATTATTTATTAATATGGCAATGAATCATGCCGTTTTTAAAATTAAACATTCAGCCACTAACAAATTAAATGTAAATGATGAGCCCGGAGTGGAGGGAGAGGGCTCCCCGGGGAAGGGCTGCGGCAGCTCTCTCTGCAGAAAGGAGCCGTGTGGCCCTTTAACGAGGCACCGAGGCTCGAGGCTGAACGGGTGAACCGAGGACACCTGCCTTCTCGCGGGGACAGCCTGCCCCCTGCCGGCCACACGGGGCATCCCGGCGGGCAGGCAGGAAAGTGGGGTTTTTCCACCTGGTTTTTGTTTTGTTTTGTTTTTTTCTTGGAGCTGTGGTGGCTGCACTGATGGGGCCTTCGGCTGCTGACCAAAAAAGGTTACCGGTTTGAATCCACCAGCTGCTGCTTGGAAATCCTGTGGAGCAGTTCTGTTCTGTCTTGTGGGTTGTTTTGAGTTGGAATGACTTGAGGGCAATAGGTTTGAGTTTCTTTGTTTGGTTATTCAATAAGCAGTTAAGATGATCTGCGGAGCGAGGTCCCTGGCTTAGCAGGCAGCCACCTGCATTGCATCTGAATTCCATGACATAAATTCACCAGGAGTGGGTGTTTAGCCTGGAAAAGCATGCCACCCACCTCCAAGGGAAAAATTCAGATCCTGCCTGTCCAACCTGTCCTGTGTGTCAGAGTCTGACAGGTTGTTGCTGTGATAATACTAATCCCAAGACCCAGCAGCGCCCCGCCCCCACCTCAAAAAATCCACTGCTGTTGAGTCTGGTCTAACTCATAGCAACCCTAAAGGTCAGAGTAGAACTGCCCCATAGAGTTTCCAAGAAGCACCTGGCAGATTTGAACTGCCGACCTTTTGGTTAGCGGACGAAACACTTAACCCGCTAGCCACCAGCAGCCCCCAAAGGGAGGTGCTCTTACCCCGTCTCATACCGCAGAAAGGGACGCTCCGAGGGGGGAAGGGAGTAGCAGCCCCACACAGCCAGCGTCTGCTGGGGCTGGAATTCCAGCCGAGATGCTCCTGGCACCGAGCTGTTCCTTCTTATCAGGCTGTGTGGCCCTGATAGCACAGGGCCCCCAGCTGGCTCCCCAGAGCCTCTGGGAGGCAGACATATATGGCGCTAATAGGGTTAATATTTCCTGAGAGGGACTCAACCATGCTAACCCTCAAGAAGATGGCACAGGCCTCCGTAGCATTTTGTCCTTATCCATGCAGGCACAGCGAGCTGGAGCCCGCTCCAAGGCAGCTGACAGCATTCCCTGGGGGCCAGCTCTGTAGGAATCGAGCTCAAAGCTGAACCTGGTTCCCTCAAATGTCAGAAAACAAACAAACAACAACAAAAAAAAACCTGTTGCTATCAAATCAACTCCAACTCACGAAGACCCTATAGGGCAGGATAGAACCACCCTGTAGCATTTCCAAGGCTGTAATCTTTCTGGAGACACCCTGGTAGTGTAGTAAAGTGGTACTGCTGCTAGCCGAAAGGTCAGCAGTTCAGATACACCAGGTGCTCCTTGGAAACTCTACGGGGCAGCTCTACTCTGTCCTACAGGGACGCTATGAGCCAGAATTGACTCGACAACAATGGGTCTGGGTTCCTCTCTCCGGGAGCAGACCGCCACATCTGTCTCCCATGGAGCAGCTGGTGGCTTCTAATGCCCACCTTTTAGTTCGCAGCTGAGCAATTCAACGTTGCGCCCCCAGGGTTCCTTTCCCTCGAGGGAAAGAGGGACAATTGTCTATGCCCATTCTACAGATGAGCAGACTGAGGCATCGGGAGGAAGCAGGGCACTAGTTGGATGTAGGGCTTGCCACATACTGAGCTTGTGTGGCCAAACCAGTTTCTTCTTGTTCCCAGGAAGAGAAGGACCCTGTGTGTGTGCCCATTTCTATGGGGGGCAAAGTAACAACAGCTTCAGGGTGGATGGCTGCGTCTTTGACTCACACCTGCGTTAAATCAAGAAAAAGACTCCTGACTGATGCAGCCAATTCAGGACATGAGGTTGTGTCCAATTACTCCTGTCAACAACACCCACATAGGCGTTCGGCTGTTAGCACAGTTTCCTTAGGACAGATTTCTTAGAGCAGAACCACTCAAATCAAAGGCTGGCTCTAGTTTAGATTTTGGATGCATGTTGCTAAACGACTTTTTAATAAGTGTGTCCCAGGAAGTCTCTGGGGAGCACTTCGAAGAGGGGAGCTCCTGACTTCTGCCAACCCCGGCAGGCAGCATTCAAGAGGCCACCGTGACAGCTGCTGCCAATGCCCTTTCACTCCCAGGTTGGCATGCTGGGAAACGCAGCCTGTCTGTGATCAACTTCTGGGATATTCATCCCTTGAACCAGCCCCACCTGTGGCCATTCCCACAGGGGTGGACAGTGGACAGCGGCAGCCCCCACCCTACTCCCTGTGTATCCTAGCCCAGTACCGTCCCTTGCCCTGAGCACAGCCCCCGGGGTTCACTATCAGGATTCAGTGCCAACTTAGGTGGCTGCCTCCATCCCAACAGCCTTTCTGCCTGATCCCCATCCCACTCAGACCCCTTCCGGTCACTACTCAAGGCAATGTCCACTTGTATGGAGCTTTCGCTATGCCTCAGGCAGGGTCTCAGGATATATGTCATATCTGTAATGAGATGGTCATATCTCCTGCCAGCATCATGCTGTGATGGCAGTGCCCACAGGCTGTCCACTGAGGTCTCCGTGTCCACCCAGGCCAGGGCTGGCAACGCCAAACTGTCAGGAAGTGTGTGTGAGCACCAATGAATGAATCTATAAGCAGACAGAGGAAGGCTACAGTTGGGTATGATGGCTTTGCTCCCCCACCAGGGTGGGTGCTCACTGAGGGCAGGTGGGCTGGTTCACTGTGCGTTCATCTCCTGTGCTCCCACCCACAGCTGCACCCCTACCAGGAGTCAGGCTGGGACGCAGAAGCTCCCATGTGCCCAGAGTAACCAGGGCTCCTCCCTGGCCTCCACTTCCCTATCAGAATGATAAGGGGAGCAGCAAGATGTCCCTCTTGGTCACACAAACACAATTTGAGGATGTGGGGAAGCCAGGAAGGCATTACACATCTTCCCATATCCTACTGCCACCCTCCCAGGTCCCCAGCTTGCCTCAGTCCCCTCTTGCCCCCATGTCTGCTTTGCAGAAGGGGAACAGGTCCTCTGCCCCATGGCCCACGCGCCCCAACCACAAATGGACCAGACTTCACTGGGCCTCCTGAGCCCAGGCTCACACCCACCACGGAGTGGACAGAGCACTCTGTCTTCTTACCATTATCTCTCAGGGATGCTCAGACGCCACCTAATTTGTTTCAATCTCGCCCCCTCCCTTATTGATCAATGCTTTCACTGAGTGTGGTGTTAAATGACTCGTTCCCATAGCAACCATCAGATACACTCTGAATCTGATGTATCTGTTTCCTGAGTGAGATGGTGTCCTGAGAACTCAGAGGGAACAAATCTCTCTTCATATCCGTGGCTGCTTGCAGCAAGGCACAGGATATTGTTCAGAACAAGTCATTTTTTAAGACAATATTAAAAAGAGAACTTAACCAGGTTTTTTCCAACAGATATAAAGTTGTTTCCCCAGGTACATCACTCTTAAGAAATATGAAATCAGATTTTAGAAAAAGATCTTCAACCAGGTAATTTTTCTTCAGAGACTCTCCGTCTTTGGGAAATCAGTTGAAATGTGGCAATGATACCCTCCACCAAGATTCCAGCTACATCATCTATAAAGCGAAACACTGAAAGGCAACTGAAAGATCAACAGCAGAAGATGCAGATAAGCTGAGGTTTGTACACCTGCTAGGATACTGTATAGACATTTAAAACGCTGCCTAGAAAACAGAGACATGCATGTAAAATTATGTGAAGTGAATGGAACCAGATAAAAAGTTGAGACTGCAGTGTAATTATAATAAATCTAAAACAGACCCGAATGATTTGGGGAGAAATATTCAGAGAACTACACACACCGGAGGGTGATGGTCACTCTTTCTAGGTTCATTTCTACCCTTTTTTCACGTGTTCAGCAGAGACGCATCAGTCACCTGACACAGGTGGGACAAACTGCAGCAGTTGCACCTAATTCCTGTATTTTCCAAAGTGCGTGTAATTAGTGTATGTTGCTTTTTAACAGAAAATATACTATTATTTTAAAGTCAGTGCATTAGGGTTTGCCAGAACATTCAAACCAATAGGGCATATGTGTCTCTCTCCCTCTACGTACCCAGTTATCTAGCTATTTATTGTTAGAGGCCATCGAGTTGGTACCAACTCACAGCCACCTTATGAACGACGGAATAAGACACGCCTGGCCCCGCACCATGCCCGCAGTCATTTTTGTGCTCAAGCCCTTGTTGCAGCCACTGTATCAACCCATCTTGTTGAAGGTCTTCCTCTTTTGTGTAGATAGAGATAGACATTGCCTTGTATGTGGCTGTGGTTAGCTGCCACCCAGCAGGACCCAAACTCACGGTGAGCCTGTGTGTCACAGAGCAGGACCGCTTCACAGCGTTTTCCTGGCTGGCTGCATCAGTGGGTTCAAACATAGCAACGATTGCAAGGATGGCACCGGACCGGGCAGTGTTTCCCACGCTCAGACGGAGCGTCACTATGAGCTGGAACTGACTTGAAAGCACCTAACAACAGTCTTTACAGAAGCAGATCACCAGGGCTTTCTTCTGAGGAGCTGCTCAGTGGATTCAGAATGCCAGCAGTTCAGTTAGCAGCTGATAGAAAACCCTCTCTTTATCTGTCTGTCTCCCTCCTTCTGTCCCTCCCTTCCTCATTCTCTCTCTCTCCATTGCCATCCAGTTGATTCTGACTCATAGCGACCCTATAGAACAGAGCTGAACCTCCCCATAGAGTTTCCAAGGACCAGCTGGTGGATTTGAACTGTTGACCTTTTGGAACCAGAGCTACATATAGAAACATAGAGTATTACCTCTCATTTAAAAAGCTGACCAGTTGTATCTATGGAGAGAGAGAAATGGGGAGAGATTAGTTTTTAGGAATTGGATCAGGTGATAGCAGAGGCTGGCAAATCCAAAATTCCAAGGGAAAACAAGCTACAGCTGAAAACTGCAGCCAGCTGTCTGTGCTGGTACACAGTTTCTTCTTTTCAAATCCTCAGGTTTTGCTCTTAACACCTTCGACTGATGGAGTGTGGCCCACCCACATTTTGGAAGGGAGACTGCTTTTGTCGTTGTCATTGTTGGGTGCCACTGAGTTGATGGATACTCAGAGAAACCCTACAGGATGGAGAAGAACTGTGCCACACCATCTCCAAGCTGATCATCTTTATGAAAGCAGACTGCCACACCTTTCTCCCGCGGACCCACGGATGGATGCAAACCACTGGTCTTCCCGTTAGCAGCTTAGTGCTCAAATGCTGTGCCACAGGGCTCCTTGGCATCTCTTCTACTTAGAGCCAATTGCTTGTAAATGTGAATCACATCCACCAAATACCTACCCAGCAACACCTAGACTAGCGCCATAGCCTAGCTACGTGGACACACGAAGTTCATCAGGATGCTAACCTCCCCTCTCAGACCGATATTCTGCTAGACATGGATGGTCATGGATTGAATGGTGTACTCCCAAAAATATGTGTATCAATTTAGCTAGGCCATGATTCCTGGTATTGTGTGATGTTCCTCTACGGTGTAAACCCCTCTGTGAAGTTAATAAGGCAGGATGGGCAGCAGTTGTGTGGGTGGGGCAGGACTCATTGTGTAAGACTGTATGGTGCTTCATGGCCATCTCTTGAGACATAAAAGAAAAAGAAAAGAAGCTAGCAGAGAGATTTGGGGGCCTCATACACCAAGAAGCCATTCCTGGAGCAGAGTACATTCTTTGGGAAGGTCCCTGTGCCTCAGAAGCTCCTTGACAACAAGGACCTTCCTCCAGAGCCAACAGCTTCCCCTGGAGCTGATGCCTGGAATTTGGCCTTGTAGCCTACTGGACTCTGACAGAATACAATTTCTCTTTTCAAAGCCATCCACTGTGATATTTCTGTTACAGCAGAACTAGATGACTAAGACAAGAGGAAAGGGTATGCAAACACAGGTCCTGCTTAGAAACAAACCATCAACGTCCCAGGTGTAGAGAGTCTTCACCCAATCCTTTCGCCCATGGTCACTCAGCCCTCAGTCATCTGCACACACACCTGCACAGGGTTATTCTCTAAGCTTGTTTCAGTGTCTCATTAAACAGGAGGCTGAGGGAAACCTTGGGTTCTGGGGTTGCCTAACCTTCCCTTGAACCTAGTCTTTACCTCTAACTCACCATGAGACTTTGGATATGTCCCTTTACCTCTGAGCCTCAGTCTTCTCAGCTGTATCATGGGTCGGCAGGAAGAGCTTAATTGGCCAAGTCTTTGTTTGAGTAGGAGGCAACATAGGATATCTGACAATTAAGTAATGAGCTTAATTGTTCTAAGCGCTACATTCCTCGTTGCTGAATATCGCTATGGTCACCTTCAAAGTACCCCCATTTGGAAGCTATGTACCGATGCCAGCGCCTAGTCCACCTTCAAAGCAATTTTGAAACTCTTTCTGGAATGGCCGTTGTGCAAAGCGGTTAATGTGGCAAGTCCATGAACTTAATTGTCTAGTTGTCTGTGAGGGAGTTTTTAGCCAGTAAACAAATAATTGTACTGGAACACTCTCCCTGCTCACCTGATGTGATGTTTTCCTTTACCTGAAGATAAAGGAAATGTAAGAAAGACATTTTGATCACATTCAGGACATCAACGGTAATACAATGACAGCTCTGATGGTCATTCTGGAAATCAAAACTGCTCAGAAGGGCAGACTAGGTGCTGGCATAGGTGCCTAGCTTCCCAAGGGGAGTACTTCAAAGGTGACCGTAGTGATATTCAGCTATGACATAGGTAGCACTTTTTCTAGGATGAGTTCGTGAGCTTAATGGGCAGTCCTCATATGTAAAGTGCATGGCACTTGGTAGGTTCTCCGGAGGCTGGCTGCCACCACAAGAAGCCCTGCTCCCTCACCTGAGGTCCCTGCTGTGTTCCCCCAAAGATGGAGCCTCCAACTAAGCAACTGCTTAGTGAACACTGACGTTCAGTTCTCTGAAGGGGCCTGGGCCTCAGTGGCTGCCCCACACAAGAAAATATTGTTCCTCCCTCAGGAGGAAAGGACAGAGATCACTAGTGGGAGGGCCCCCCACAGTGGCCCCAACGCTGAAGCCCTTGGATCTCCTTCGGGGATGGGGAGCTGCTGGAAGACTCTAAACGACTCCCATTCCAACCCCACCTCACCTCTGTGCTGCTGGACATGTCCCTGCACCCGTCAGGAGTCAGTTTCCTCATTTGGACCTGGGAACGATGACGCCTCTCTCTGAGGCTGCCCACCTGCAGATTACACGGGGTTATGTGTGAGTCAGGCTTCCACACACGTGCTCTGGGCTGTTTCTTGGTTTGGGTGTGTTATTTGCTTCCTGGGGTGGAAGCAGCAGTTGACTCTGGCACCAAGTCACAAACCAGCTCCTGGTGGCAGCCCCTTCTCTTTCCTATGGACAACACGGAAGTCCGAAAGGCCTCTTTACCACCAAGTTCTCAACCCCAAAGCGACTAGTCTTCCCTGCGAGGGGCAGCGAGATTTGCCTACAACATGTACAGAATTTACTTTTTGAAAAAAAAACAGCAAATACCCTGGCCAGGATTTTTCTGGAGTCTCTGGGAGTATAAACAGATAATACACCTGGCTCTTCACCAAGAGGCTGGAGGTTCAAGTCGACCAAGAGACCCTCAGAAGAAGGTCCTGGCAACATGCTTGCAATGACATGGCCATTGGAAATCCTACAGAGAACACAAGGGGCCACCAGGAGTTAGAATCGACTCAACAGCAACTGGTTTGATTTTGGTTTGGTCGTTGGCTTTTTCCGAGTCCAGGGTGCCGTATCACAGCAGACGTGCTCTGATTCCCGAGCCTGTTCCTTCTCCTGCCATCCTGGATGAGCCCTTCATCATCCCTGAGGCCCCTGGGGCCACCACTGCAAGGCCCCAAGACATCACACCAGACAACAGAACCGCCTTCACAGGAAGTCGGTTCACCTGCCCCAGGTATTTTAAAACATGTAAAATAAAATAAACCCATGGTCATCGAGGCTATTCTGAGTCACCATGATTCCATGAATAGAACTGCTCCATGGTATTTTCTGAGCTGTCATCTTTACAGAAGCAGATAGCCAGCTCTTTCTTCTGCAGCGCCACTAGATGGGCTTGAAGTGCCCACCTCTAGGTCAGTAAAGCCCAAACCCACCGCCATCAAGTTGATTCTGACTCACAGCGACCCTATAGGTCAGAGTAGAACTGCCCCACAGAGTCTCTAAGAAGCACCCGGTAGATCTGAACTGCTGATCTCTTGGTTAGCAGACATAGAACTTAGCTACTATGCCACCAGGGTCTCTTTTAGGTCAGTAGCCAGGTTCAAATCATTTGTGCCACCCAGGGACCTGACAACTTACAAAAACTCCTTAAAACCCATATCAAAGCCTCTCCCCAGTGGGAATTAATTATTTTCTTAATAGTCATAATTCAGAAGCTGCAGGGATTTTCCAGACTTAAGAAGAACAAAAAGAAAAAAAAAATACCGATCATCTCTGTTTTTCTGACGGGACAAGTATAATTCCGGCTGGATTCCAGGTTCAGACAAGAGAAGCAGGACAGCAAGAGGACCTGACTTGGGTGGAAACTCGCTGCCCTCCAGGAAGGGACTCCACGAAGGGGCTGATTCAGCAGGGTGGTTGTGAATCCCCGAGGTGAACGGGGCAAGGACAGGCAGAAAGGAGGTCCTCCCAGGTGCATTCTGGTCATATGTTCCAGGCCTATTTCCACATCATTGCACGCCAAAGAGCCACCCAGGGCCAGGGGCCGGGGGTGGACCTGACTGTGCACTGGGAGGAAGGGTGCTTGGCTGCCACCCCACAGTAGATGAGTGTCACAGGAGGGCAGGTGTGTGCCTTGGCTCACCCTCCTAGAAGGTGAGCTGCACAATCATCCAAAGACTAATAGCCTTGCCTGCCCTGTGGGGCTCAGCAACACCACCTCCAGGAAACAAGCATTCTGCTGTCAGTGTACGGTCCTGCCCCCAAGTGTCTAATCTAACCTTTCGGGGTGTTGCTGGCAACTGAATCTCAGAGATAAAACTGGAAAGAGCGCAGTGCTCAAGGCAGACACACCATGTAACAAAGCTGAATTCTGGTTCCAAGTGGACTTCCGGGGAAAGTTTTGGTTTCAGGTTTAAGATTTAAAGAGTGTCTTAGACCAAGAGTTTTGGGTGTTCATCCAACCTCAGTGACTCCAGAAAGCCTAGATTCCATCAATAATTTGAAATTCTGTTCTGTTTCCTCTTGTTCCCTTTTAATCTGGATTCTCCTACAAAATCTAAGACCAAGGTGTCAGTTACAGTAGCCGGGCACCATCCAGTTCTTCTGGTCTCAGGCACAAGAGGCACATGTTCCTGGTGGTGGCATCTCTTCCTTTGATTCTGGACCCTCCTTCCTCCGCTATTCCAGGTGAGTGGAGACCTGCCTTTGTAGCCTGGATGGCCGCTCACAAGCTTTTAAGATCTCAAGCACTATGCAATGAATGAACTAGGAGATACAACTGACCCACAGAAAAACAGTATCAGCTCAGTTGACCAAAAAATAACATGAGGAATTTAAGAAGGGAAATAAGACACGAACAGGGAGTTTTCATCTAGCACGTTTATGGCTACCATTTTTTGAACTGGTCATTTGGAAAGTGCCTACGGTTCGCACGGGGGCCAAGCTGTGCACCCTGCCCTTCAGCTACCTCTGAGCTGGGAGTAAAGTTACCATCCTAGGGGATGAGATGAAAAGGCAGTCTTGCCAAGTTGCTGACTCATTCTCTGCACAGTGTTTCCCGTGGCCTTACTCCCTCAAGGAATACAGGCAGGGACTGGCTGGGCCTGTTCACCTCTCAGCGTGGGCAAGACAGTGTCTGGGGCAGGGCGGGTGCTCATTAAGGATCCCCAGAAGGGATGAATCTGGACACATGAGAAAAACAGCGATCAAGAGCAGGAGCTGGAAGAAAATGGCCCACGGTGTCTCCATCACTCCTCAGAGGACCACGGGTCACTTCGTGTTCTCCCCAACAGGCTTCAGCATTTCCCAAATTTTCCACAGTGACCCCACATCTCTCTTCGAATCAGAAAACATGATTTTCCAAACACTGTTTTTGGATATCTGTTAAATACCAGCTGTGAACAGGGCACCTTGGGCTCGGGCCCGGTCCCCAGTCTCAGAGGGAGTCCAGCCTGGCTCTGCCGTGGCCAGGTGAGGTGAGGATGGACGGCTGTGGGGTTCCCCAGGCAGTGCAGGTGATGAGGTGTTTAGCCCATCCTGGAGGCTTCAGTCAGCGTCTACAAGGCCACTTCACTGGTGCCCTGGGAGGGAGGAGCCAGACGCTCGGGCGTTCTCCGTGTGTTCACCAGTGCGCCCTGCACACTGCTGGAAGGACCTGGGAGCTGGCCTGTGCCTGCACGGTGTAAGCCTTCTCTTTACTGATGACTCACACATGTGTTGTCATTGTGATGCACACGTGTGTGTCTTATATATACATACACAACAGACCCAATCACTGTCACCTGGTGGGTGCGCAGTACGGAATGTAGCAGTTACAGGTGTGGACTCTGGATCCATCCATCAGGATGCAAGCAGTCAGCTCTGCTGCTGGGACATCTGGGGGCCTGAAGGCCGCCTTCCAACCCTCCTTTTCTTTCAAACAGACACCTTTCTCTCGCCAGAGACACCTCCAGAAGAGACAGTGGACATTGAATCTCAAGGGCTTGTCTGGTGCTGGTGCAATGAGCCCTCAGTACTCACTAGCAGTGATCATTCTCAGGAAAGTTCTACAAGATAGTGAAGAGACCTGAACTCAGCACTGGCCATCACTTCCCTGGAGCTGCGCCCCCGCTCTCCTCCAGAGCATGAACTGCTTTACATTTCACCCTGGCCAGGTGCAAAGAAGTCGAAGACAAAAGTATGTCCCACAAAAGTGCTTCTGACAGGCTCTGGGATCATTGTGACAAGTTAATGAATTTGGCTGTGGCCACCCAAGGCACATGTCTGGGCCATGTGACTGTCTGTCTGCCACGCTGACCTTTTAAGGTGAGCGTTTAACGCTCACAGTCTGATCCAGTACTCGGAAGATGAAACCTGTCTCACCGGAGAATGATCGTTCACTCCCCCTCCCGCCCCCGCTCCCAAACACTCCAGCTCCTGGCTGAGTCATAAGAAAACTTTCCAAACTGTTTGGCTCAGTCACCAGCCCCTGCTGTGAGAACGGAGCTGCTTCCTGACATACGTGCTGGTGAATGCCCACCACCCACCCACCTTGACCCTCTCCAGGCCTCCTCTCCACGCAGAGCTCTTCATTAATCTCTTAATAGCCCTTTTCCCATGCACCTCCTGCAACTGGTCCCTGACAGCACCTCAGATGAGGTGTCTTTGGTAACAAGGAACAGAAAACACCCTGATTCGAGCTAAAACAAGAAGAACATACGTTATTGCCCTACCCCCAGGTCGTACAAACAGTGTACTCAGGGGCTAACTGGAAGGTTGAAGGCTCTAGTCCGCCCGGGGGCCCCTCAGAAAAAAGCCCTGGTGACCTACTAGCGAGAATGCAGCCACTGACAACCCAATAGAGCACAGTTCTACCGCAACACATGTGTTGTTAAGTGCTATCGAGTCGATTCTAACTCATAATGACCCTATACACAGCAGAATAAAACACTAGCTGGTCCCGGGCTGTCCTCCTGACAGTATTATGCTGGAGCCTATTTTTTTAGCCCTTGTGTCTGTTGGTTTCATTGAGTCTTCCTGTTTTCCACTGCCTGCTTTACCAAGCATGATGTCTTTTTCCAGGGTCTGGTCCAAAGCATGTGAGGGGAAGTCTCACTATCCTTGCTTATGAGGAGCATTCTGGCTGTACTTCTTCCAAGACAGATACGTATGTTCCTCTGAAACTCCATGGTATAGTCAATATTTTTTGCCACCACCATAATTCGTGACACATGGGGTCACCATGAACTGGAGTCTCTTCTACGGCAACCAGAGGCAGCAGTGTTGTTCCACATAACAGGATATCCAAAGGTAGAATAAGCTTCAGAGTGAACTGCGTCAGAAGCTCAGTGAGGTCCCCAAGGACCCAGATTCTTTCATCTCTCTCTGTTGCACCATCCTCAGCATCTGGCTTTCGCTGCAAACTGGAAACATCTCCGTTGTGGCAGCTGAACGTGACACTTCCTCCCAGATTTCCTTCTCTTTGGGACATGTAGGCTAGACAGCTGTTGCATAACCTTCCTGAATTCAGTCATTATTATTTTGACACCTAGGATTATATTTGTTGCCCCCTCTTCAGAGAGCACTCCCTAGAGGTCACACACCATGGCACAATCCCTGACCTTCCCATCTGTTAACCATCAAGTCAGATCATGACTTCAAGCACTAACTCCTCATCAGTGAAGTTCTTTGCTGTGCAAGGGTGTGTGAAGTATCCAGCTTGTCATCTGCTCTTAGTTTTCACAGTTTTTAATTCTTTCATTTCGGTTGCCAACAAGTATAACTGTGCTGTGACTTTTCCAACACAAATCACCAGACCTTTCTTCACAGTTACCTCTGAGTTGAGCTGAACCATCACCCTTTCAGTTAGCAAGAACTTAACCACTTGCACCACAAAAAATAAAATAAAATTGCTTTCAAGTTGATTCTGACTCGGAGCCACTCACCCAGGGACTCCCAGTGCCACCACAGAAGGGCTATATGATGGTTTTATTTATCTCGATTGTCCTGGCGACTGCTCAATATCAAGGTTGCTAAAGAAAACACTTGATTTTGTTGAAGTCCCTGATTGCTATTTCTTGCTGGCTTAGTTTATTTGAAAAACTGATGTTAGCAATTAGTGAAAGTCTGATTTCTAATGAAATTTCATAATGAACTATGATTTGGTTTTACAAATTTAAAAAATAATGCTTATGTCTTTAGAAATAATAACTGGACATACTTTAAGTAAATCAGTTCATTAATGGGGACATTTACAGTGCCAGGAAATCCCTCTTCAAAATGTCTTTTATTCTATGTGTGTGAAGGCAATAGTCACATTTTCTGAGAGTTTCTAGAAAATTAATTCCTGAATTAAATGCAAATCAGTATTTTAATATATCCCATATTGTTTTCCCTGTGTTTAATTTTATTTATCTTTTTTTAATAATGCAGACAACATAAAAAAATATATTAAATCCTTGAAAATCTGATTTCCAGAAGCTATGCAGACTTGGGTCTCCTCAAATGGCCGTGTCTGTAGATAGGTGTACTTTCACAGATGTTTATACTTCCCTCCATAATTGACAACTTCTTAATTAATGCTGGGAAGTCATTACAGTCGCAAGGCAAGCAGTGACACCCCACCAAAAGTTTATGTCGTTAATTAGGCAACAGAACAAGGACTGTCGCACGTTGGGATTCACGTGCCCTGACAATTAGCCACCGCACCCCCAGCTTTGAAGTCTCATTTGGATGAAAGAGATATCCACCCAGCCAAGCCGACCGTGCCAGCACCCCACCACACAACGTCAGCTCCGTGCAGAAGAAAAAAGACAGGACCTTTTACAAGCCTGCGCAAGCACAACTTAAAAAACAAAGTTTGTTTCTGAGATCGATTGCCCCTCTATCCGAGGGCGCTCGGGAAGCTGGTTACAAGGTCGAGCGGTTCAGACCGACAGCCAGAATGACTCACATAATTGCAGAGCCGCTCACTGTAACAGCCGGATTGGACGTCGTCAACACAGTGTCTGAGACTAATGAAGCAAACAGTGCTAAAGGTCACATTTTCAAATAGTATTATTAGGAAACGAATTGACAGCATGTCAGGTGGCCAAGACAACACCGATCCAGGGGTTTGTTAAGGAAAAAAAAAAAGTATTCGTCGCAGATTGATGAATCTCTATATTAAATAAGGCACTGCTAATTGGGCTCAGTTAATAGCGCTAATTAGAATTGCTACAGGAAGGAGGTTGGGGAGGATACTGTTTGCTCTTTAAAGTAGTTCCAAAACGGGACTGGGAGTGAAACACTGCAAGTGGCAAACAATCCTTTGAAACACCTAAGTCACTGTTTTGCGCAGGTGAGGCTGCGACGAGGAGGGCTGACAGCTCTGTGCGTAAGAGTGGGGTCTAAAAAAGAAACTCCTAGATTCAAGTAATACCTGGTATTACCCACAGCCTCTTATATCAAATAAAAAGTTTGCTGGCAGAGCTGATTGCCACATCAAATGATGTGATCAAACGGATGAAGCTAATAAAATCCAGGCTATGACAGTAGCGTCTGTTGCAACTTTATATGAAAAAATGGCATCCGACTACCGGGCTTGTCTGTCACATTCTGAAGTGGCTGCCCAAAGAACACAATTTGTCAAGAGTTTAAGAGCTAAAAGAAGAAATGGAGGGGGAGGGGGATGAAAGAGTTGTAGATTCTAATGATTCCCGGTTAGCAGATTTCACAGCTTCAAGAAACGGTGTACTTAACTTGACATTTTTTGAGCACCTGAATGAACTTAATTGGAAATTGCAAGAATGATCAAGCCAAGCTGTCCTTCAAGTATCAAGGCTCGCAAAAAACAGTTTCAGCTGTTAAAGAACTCAGGAAATGTTACCGCTCACAAGCCCTTCCTTCAGTATCTACTAGAGGGCCTGTGGTCAGGAGCATTCAGTATGTTAATTGCAGATCTAGGACTAGCATAAAGCTAAGACTCAGAATAGAAGGCTAAGATGTAGATGTCATGTGTCTGACAAAATAGAAATAATGCAACTGATAATCAGATTTTCACATAACTAGGTGGGTGTCACCAGTCCATTAATGCTAACCATCAAATAGCATTAGTTCACACCACCTGAAACTGCCAATACCTGATGGGTTTTGACCTACAAAAACATCATTTCTGTATGATTCACACTAATGAAACATCATACAAGAGACTGGAATAACAACAGCCACTCAAACTAGAACACACGCTTTCCTAATGTGCAAAAAAAACAAAAGCAAAAAAGAACAAACCTTTCAAACAAAGAAAACAGACCATATGGAGAAAGAAACTCAATAATATAATGTAATATATAAGATAAATATTGCAATCATATGGCAGAGTGGACTCCAGTCCATCACTCATAGAGATGAATGTGAGTAGGCTCAATTCACCAATAAGAGAAAAAGATTTTAAAAAACTGACTCACAAAGCAAGACCAAACTTGAAACAGTGCGATTTAAAAAGACTGAGAATCTAGGGACAGGCAAATGGAAACCTGGTTATCAAATAAGGAAGAATTCAGGCCCCAAAGCTTTAACGAGGACAAGATGTCACGTTACTGGGCCAGTGAAGATTTAACAGTTGTCACTATAGGGTCACTGTAAGTAGAAATCTACTCAAAGCAATGGGTTTGGTTTTTTGGTTTATGTAACAAATAGTACAGCAACTGCCTTTCTAAAGCAAAAATTACAGGAAATGTTGGAAGAAATAGACTACTGTTAGAAAACTATAACAATTCTTCTTGATCCAGTGAACAAATAAAACAAAGGTTATAGAATAGCTGAACAATATAGTCAATAAGGTACATCTTAGAGTTACATATGAAATTTATACCACCGGAGTAAAGAATATACCTTCTTCTCAGATATAGATAGGTTACACATCAAAACACACACACACACAAACACACTGTCTCAAAATATTTTGATAATGCAAAAATGATACAAATAACTTTTATTAATATATTAAATATTAATAATATTTTAATAAATAATAATGTTTTACAATAAAAAATAATAAATATTGTTTATATTAATATACTAAAACTACAGACTAAAACCAAGTTCAAAAAATGAATATTCTACCTGGAAATTTAAAATCTCTCCCAAATAACTCTCAGGTGAAACACAAAGCACAAACTAGAATGACAGGTTTTCTTTAATAATAAGGATAACTGTACAGATGAATATCTCTGGGTTACTTTTAAGACACTTACCAGAGGGGGGAAAAAATCATTACTTCAAACGCTTATATCAGTAAACACAAAGGAATCAAAATAAGTGAATTAAATTATCTTTAAAAAAATACAAAATAAAAAACAAAGTAAACCAAGAGAATGCACAATAAGGAAATAATAAAGATAAAAGCAGAAATCAGCCAGGCAGGAAATTGGAAATCCATATAACTAATGAATAAACCAAAAATTGACCCTTTGAAAAAAGTAATAAAATGGACAAGCCATTACTTACTCAAGAATAAAAGAGGTAACACAAGCATAGAAAATATGAAGTGTTAAGAAGGTAATATGCATTGAAAAAGAGGAATTTTTAATAACAATAATAATGCTTGGAACAACTCTATGTAACAGAGATTAAATAGAGAATTTTCTAGGAAAGCACAATTTCTCAAAATTGATCCAATCAGAGACAGAAAATTTAAGCAACCTAATTTCCACAAGGAAACCCTAGAGACATAGTGGTTAAGTGCTACGGCTGCTAACATAAAGGTCAGTTGCTCAAATCTGCCAGGCACTCCTTGGAAACTATGAAGCAATTCTACCATGTTCTATAGGGTTGCTATGAGTCTAAATCAACTTGATGACAGTAGGTTTGGTTTTTTTGTTTTTAATTTCCACAAAATTATAAGTATCTGTAAAGATAAACTGAAAAAAACTAAAATAGAATCCAATGCAATTGGTTAGCCATAAGGTTAGAAAAAATGCTCAGCCTCACTAAGGAAAAGGAAATGAGACTTCTCTGAAAACACTTTCTTCTATTATTTTGGCTTTCTTATCACATTAATACTCTATATATTCCTACAATAAACTTAAATCAACAAGTTTATGATGCTTATATACTGATGCTCAGCTAGAGGGAGGAGTCTGTTATATCATAGAACAGATGAAAACCTCAGGATATTTGAAACCAGAGACTGAAACTAACTAGACTTGCAACCCAAACCTGACCACCTGCTAACCCTACCTGCCTGTCATGAATTAAACTCTGTCTCCCAAAATGTGTCAACTTGGCTAGATGCCATGATTCTCCGTATTGTATAGTTGCTCTCTGTTTTGGGACATGTTATAAGTCCTAGTCTTGCCTGTGATTATAGTCAGTCCCATTTCTGAATGGGTTGTATTTGTGGTGTTAATGAGACAGGATTAGGGTGTGTTTTGAGTCAATCTCTTCTGAGATATAAAAGATACTAAACAAGCAAGCCAGAGAGCAGAGATAAGGGAAGAGAAATGCCAGGCCACATCAAGACTGTCCAGGAGCAGAAGCCCAAAGTGACAAAGACCTTTCTACCAGCCATCACAGAGACAGAAAGCCTTCCCCTGGAGCTGGCACCCTGAATTTGAACTTCTAGCCTCCTAGACTGTGAAAGAACAAATTTCTGTTTTTAAAAGCCGTTGACCTGTGGTAATTCTGCTGTGGCAGCACTATGCAACTAGATAAAACACTACCTAACAGGGCATAGGATGTGCTTTCTGTAGGGGAAAACAGTATTTACCCCAGTCTCTACCACTGTGGGTTTTTTTTAAAGAAAATGCCCAGCATAAAATCAAGAAGGAAGAATACGTGACCCATAATCACAACGAAAACTGTCAAAGGACACAGACCTACAGATGACCCAGATGACGTGTTTAGAAGTTGAGAACTTTAAAACACCTAATTAAAAACAAACAAACAAACAAAAAACACTGCACTGAGTTGGATCCAACTCACAGCAACCCTAGAGGACAGAGTAGAACTGTCCTTCATAGATACGAGAAAATCACATTAGAGGAACAGACAAACAAAACAGATTAAACGATGAAGAATTTCAACAGATAACTATAATCTCTAGAAAAGAGTGAGATGGACAGTTTAGAACTAAACAATTCATTACCTGAAATTAGTAATCCAAGAAACAAGTTTAAAGTAGACACAGCAGGAGAAAGAATTGGTAAACTTAAAGACAGGTCAACAAAAAGTGCCCAAAGTGTAGCACAAAAACTAAAACATGAAGAAGACAAAAAAAGAACACAGTTTTACAAGGTACATGAAACAACTTCATATGGCCTAGTATCCTTGTAATTTTGTCCCTGGAGTAGAGACAAGAATGGTAAAGAAGTAAATCTGAAAATACAATGCCAAGAGTTCTTGAAAATTGATGGAAGGCATCAACCCAAAGTTTCAAGAAGCTGATAGAATTTTAAGCAGGATGAATACAAATGAAAGCACATCATAGTCAAACTACCAAAAAGAAAATAAGATTAAATCTGCTGGGGGAGGACATGTGATGTTTATAGGCTCAATCATAAGACGCACAGCAGATTTGTCATCAGAAAAAATGGAAGCTGGTAACTAACAGAATAAAATCTTCAAAGAGCTGATAACAAGAAAAACAGCAAACTTCGAATTCTATATCCAGGAAAAATATCCTTCAAAAGTAAAGGTGAGAATCCTGGTTTCAGGCCAAGATGGAGTAGATACACTTCTCCCTAGTCCTTAGGCTAAGTGGAGCTAAAAAATAAAACGTAAAACCTCCACATTACACATACAAGGTCTAACAATTAAGTCCATGTACTTAATTGTTCTAAGTGTTCCACGCCTCACTGCTGAATATCACTACAATACCCTTCAAAGGATCCCCCTTGGGAAGCCAGGCACTGGCCCAGCACTTAGTCCACCGTTGGAAGCATTCGGAACTCTTTCTGTAACGGCCATTGTGCACAGTGGCACGGTGTCAAGTTAGCAAACTTAATTGTGTGGTTGCCTATGGGGGAGCTTTTAGCCAGTAAACAGGTAACTCCACTGGAACACCCCACCTACCCACCCCATCTGGCCCCCAGTGACTTTTTTCTTTACCCCAAGATAAAGGAAATATTGAAAGGAAGACATTTTGATGACAGTCAGGACATCAAAGGTAATACGATGAGAGCTCTGATGGCCATTCCTGAAAAAAAGTTCCAAAATTGGTTTGAAGGGTGGACTAGGTGCTGGCATGAGTGCATAGCTTCCCAAGGGGAGTCCTTTGAAGGTGACTGTAGTGATGATATTCAGCAATGAGGTGTGGAGCACTTTTTGCGGGATGAGTTTGTAAACTTAATTGTCAGTCCTAGTAAAACGAATATCGGAAGACTGTGGAAGGTAGAAAGAAGACAGGGAAGGTAGGGATCTCAGGACTTGAGGAATGTCATGCCAGTGAGTTTCCTGCTTTTGTTTGTTTCTTTTTGTTTTGTCTTATATCCTACAGACTGAAGGAGCCCTTGCAGCACAGCAATTAAGAATTCAACTGCTAACTGAAAAGTTGGTGGTTTGAACCCACTTAACAGCTCATTAGAAGACCTGACTGTCTGATTCCATAAAGATCAGCCCAGGAGACCCACTGGACCAGTGGGTTTGAAAATCCACTATGTGGTACCTATGGGTGATGGAGAAGCTGGAAAACTGGAAAAACCAATGCAAATAGCCAAAAGGAACTCCGAGAAAAGTCTATGCTGTTTAACCAAAGGATCATGTAAGCAGCAACTTAGCAAGAACATTTTTTGTTCACATGCAACCCTCTTTTCCCAGACAAACACTGCCTTCACCCGCATTAGCAAAGGCTGAGTGGGAAGCCTTGACTTTCACTCTTACGTGGCTGCAATGAGGTGTCGCTTTCCACTCAGGTTGGTATCAGAGAAGACTCACGGAAAATCCAGGACTTCCACCCCTGCCCAGTGACAGATAACAAGACTCCCCACCCACAGTGTCAGTGGAGCCACGTTAGAATCTGGAACTTCCACCTCACCCAGCCATAAGAAGGCACCCTTTTATCTCTCTACTGGGACAGTGTCTGAGAAAGCCTAGCAGAGATTCAGTACTTTCACCATTTCTCCGTGGTAACCAGACCAGCCCCGACCCACACCCAGTGGTATCAGTGGGGATGACACGGGAAGCAAAAACGCTCACTTTATCAAGCATTAATGAGGAGCCCAGGGCGGTGACCATCTACTTCTTCCAGTCTCAGGCTGATGGAGTTTCTGGCTTACGTGGCCCTTTCTGTCTGTTGGGCTCCTGTGTCCCTTAGGCCTTTGTTGTTCTTCGTTTCATTTGCCCTGAGTGGACTGGGACATCTTACATACCCACTTGCTAGCTTTTAAGACCCTAGATGCTGCTAACCAAAGTAGGATTCACAGTATTTTCTTAATGAACCTTGTTATGCCAGTTAACCTAGATGTCCCCTGAAACCATGGTCCCCAGACTCCTGTCCCTGCCACTCTGTCCCTTGAAGTGTTTGGCTGTATTCAGAAAACTTCTTAGCTTTTGGTTCAGCCCAGTCGTGCTGATTTCCCCTGTATCATTTGTTGTCTTTCCCCTGAGCACAGACTGAGTGGGAAACCTGGATGTTCGCACCAACCTAGCATTATCCAGGTGATATCTCCCTTTCATGCACTAATGTGGTGTCAGAGGAGTCTACTAAAACAGAAGATTTTAATAAGATCCAAAGTCTCATTGAAGCTGTCTAGATAAAACCAAAAAATTCCTAAGATTTGGCTCCTTCATTTGGCGGTTTTAGCATCATGGTTTCAAGGGACATCTCAGTTAATTGACCTAATAGCATATTCAGGGCTTCTGTTCTACTCCTCGTTTGAAGTATTAAAAGCTGGCAAGCAGCCATCCAAGGCACGACAGTTGGTTTCTGTTTGCCTGGAGCAACAGAAGAGTAGTCAGGAATATGAAGAGGATATGGAACACCAGGCTAATTGCCTCCATGAAAAACTGCCTCTTTCTCCATGAGACCTGAAGAACTGTGTGAGGCCTGACTATCATTAGTGAACATTTTGATCAAAGAGTCTATAGAAGAATTCTGATCAAAGGAGTAAAAAACAGAACAGAATTCAAAATTCTCATGTACTCCAGACTTTTCCAGAGCCATGAAGTTTGTATCAACCTCTGAAACTATTTCCCTCAGACAATCTTTAAAACCTAAAAACCAAAAGGACAAATATCATATAAGACCACTGCTATAGCCAAACTAAGTGCCGTCGAGTCGGATCCGACTCATGGCAACTCTATGGGCCAGGGTAGAACTGGCCCCGAGAGTATTCGGGACTTAAAAATAGACTTATGGACTGGAAGAACCAGATGGTGCCCAGCCACCACGAGTGATAGCCATGACGGAGCTCACAGAGAGGAGCCTCACTGGCAACACAAGAATAAAAAGAGGTGCATCATGAGATCTCCACTAAAAGACCTCAATTGATGGTCCAGCGGTTTTGGGGTTCCTCTGAGAGCATGGCCCCCGGCCCTGATGCTGCCCGTTCCCATAAATTATAACAAAGGTCCACTCTTTGGACAGGAATGGATTGGACTTGGCAATGCAGAGTAATCATATATTGGAAGCACTTTATGGTTCTATACATCTACAGGATATCATCTTGCTGACCTCTGGCTGGAGGAAGGGGAGTGGACGGAGAGGAGAGGAAAGGAGACTGTTGGGAGGATGAGACATGTATGGAGCAGAGAGGAATAGTGTGCAGTCACCGGACAGGGAGAGCAGTGGAAGCTGCATATAGGGGGGCATGTAAATTTACACGTGAATGTACATTTTCACTCAGTTATGTTAAATAAAAATAAAAAACAATAGACTTATGTACAGAGGAAAAGGCTCTTTGATGGCTACAAGGGTGGGGAGGTGACAGGGTTGGTCACAGATTAGACAGTCAGTAGAAATTTGGTTGGGTGAAAGCAGTGACAGCACACAGTAGAGAGGAGATCAACTTCACTGGATTTCACCATAAACTAAAGGTTTTTGAAACTCAGTCTAGTATGTCAAAGGATAAAGTAGTAGGGACAGGGATCTGGGGTCTATGTTTTCAGGGGACATCAAGGCTAATTGGCATAACTAGTCTATTGCTGAGTCTTCTGCACCCCGTATTCATAAGTGATGTCTGCAGTCTTAAAAGCTAGCAAGCTGTCATCTAATACACCAAAGAATCCCAAATCATCTGGGACAGATTATGACCAAGAACAACAAAGATAACAGGAAAACAGAGCCCAGGATACAGAAGGACCCATATGAGTGACAGAATGTATCAACATGAGACCAGAAGAACCAGATGGTGCCCAGCCACCACTAAAGACAGCTGTGACGGAGGACACAATGTAGAGTCCCTGTGGCAACACGAGAAAAGGAGGTGTGCAGCCCAACAACTCCACTAGAAGACCAGAAGTGATGGTCTGACAGCAATGGAGGATCCCCTGGAAACATAGACTTGGCCCCTAGACTTGCTGCTGCCCCTGACCAGAAACAAGTACTGAGAGGTAAACTCTTCAGACAGGTATGGACTGGAGTCGGGGACACAGTGTGACCATATGGTGTGTGTACTTTATGGTTCTATGCATTTATAGGAAGTTGTCCTGCTAGTGTCTTTCTAGATGGGAGAGATGAGGGTGGAGAGGAGGGGACAGGTGCTTGTTAAGAGGATACTGGAAACATAGAGTGACAAGGAAGAGCATGCTGTGAACAGGTGGGGAGAACAGAAGCAGCTGCAGATAGGTGGGAATGAACAACTGATTTTCATTGTATACTTTCACTTAATCACAATAAAAAGAAGAAGATGAAGAAGAAAACCTAAAAACCAAAAATGTCCTCTAAAGTCCTCTTAAATTTGAATAATAGTTTAGCTTAACTAAAAAATGTCTGCCTTGAACACTGTGCTCTTTTAAGATCTATGTGGAATCAAAGTAACAAGACCAACTTGAAAGATTAGATAGGAAAATTAGGGTGCCATGAATTTATGTTAACAGGGAAGAAACAACTCAGAAAATTTAAGGCAAGAATTGTTGCACAACTTACAGAATGTAATCCGTGTCACTGAATTGTACATGTAGAAATGGTTGAGTTGATGTGTATTTTGCTGCATGTATCCTGAACAATAAATCATTAAATACTTTTTAAAAACATGCAGTCTCATAACATAGTACTCAAAATGTCTAAGATACAATGGAAATTCACATATGATATCAATAACCAAGAATAACTCAAGTGGAATGAGAAAAATCAATAGGTGCCAACAGAGATGACACAAATGTCAGAATTATCTAACAGATTTTAAAGTATCTCATCTGAATGAGAAAAGCGAAGATGTCACCCTGAGGACTAAGATACGTCTGACTCAAGCCATGGTGTTATCAACTGCTTTGTGTGAAAGCTGAACAATGAATAGGGAAGACTGAAAAAGAACTGATGCCTTTGAATTGTGGTGCTGGCAGTTGCCGAGAGAAGGAAGAGATCAGTCTGGGAAGAAGTACAACCAGAATACTCCCTAGAAGCAACGATGGCCAGACTACACCTTACATACTTCGGACATGTAATCAGGAAGGACCAGCCCTTAGAGAAGGACATCATTCCTAGTAAAGCAGAGAGTCAGCAAAAAAAGAGTAAGATCCTTGATGAGACAGATTGACACAGTGGCTGCAACAATGCTGCTCAAACACAGAAGCAATAGCGAGGATGGCGCAGGACTGGGTAGGATTTTCTTCTGTTGCACAGTGGGTTGTTACGTGTCAGAATAAACTTGATGGCACCTAACAACAACATCATAATGAGCAATTACAAACTTGCTTGAAACAATTGAAAACATAGGCAGTCTCAATAAAACAAAAAAAAAATAGAAAATACAAAGAAAAAACAAATGGAAATATTATGCTAAAAAATTCAATAATTGAAATTAAAGTCTCGATGGATAAGCTCACCAGCAGAACCGAGAGGATAAAGGAAGCATCCAGGAACTCGGAGCTAAAACAACAGGAATCACCAAGTCTGAACAGAGAGAAAAGAGAGCAAAAAACACAAAACTTGTCTGTCGTCTGAGTTCTAAAAGCAGAGGAGAAAGAAGCTGAAAAGTACTCAAGGAAATAATGGCTGAAACTTTCTCAAATTTGGCAAAAAACAAACCTTCAGAATCTGCTCCTGGCACTGCTTCCTTGGTAGTATGAGGTCCTCGGCTGCCTGCCTGCTTCCCTTTCCTTTCCCCTCTTGTAAGATAAAAGGTAGTGCTGGCTGCACTCCTTACAATGGATCAGGGATGGGACCTGAGCAAGGATGTTACGTCCTACCCTAATCTTCTTTAACCACAGACAAAGATTATGAATCTCTGAAGCAATCCAGAATGCATGGCTTGGGTCAAACACACCTTAGTCCTCAAGGTGACATCTTTGCTTTTGTGACACATAGGAAAATCACAAAATGGAAGACAATCACACAATACAGGGAATCACAACCTAACCATGTTTTGAGCAGAACACAGTTCAATCCATGGCACCTTCTAAGGTGAGACACAAAACAAAGGTAATTTGTCACCAGCAGCTCTACCCTAAAAGATTGGCTAGAAGTTCTTGAAACTAAAAAAAAAATGATAAAAGAAAGAACTTCTGCGCAACAGGAAGAAAGAGGGAGCAGTGATCGAGGTTTCCTATCTTAAAAAACTAAAAGAGAAGACCAAATTAAACCCAAAAAGTAAGAAAGGAAATTCCAAAAATAAGAGCAGAAAGTTTTAAAAATACAAAATAAACAGAATAAAGAAAATTTACAGAGCCAACTAAGTTGATTCTTCAGAAAGACTAAGAATTTTAAAAATCTTAGCAAGACTGATTTGAAAAAGAGATATTAAAAAAAGGAAAAAGAAAACCACAAATAATGAATTAAAGAAATGAAAAGAGACATTGCTATAGACACGGAAACCCTGGTAGTGCAGTGGTTAAGTACTACGTCTACTAACTAAAAGGTCAGAAGTTCAAATCTACCAGGCACTTCTTAGAAACTCCATGGAGTAGTTCTCCTCTATCCTACAGGGTCTCTGTGAGATGCTATAGACTTGACATCAGTGGATTTAGTTTGGTTTAGAGATTCTGCACCTATTAAAATAAATAATAAGAAAGTCTTAGGAACAAGTTTATGCAAATAAATTTGACAATTTATATGAAATGGATAAAATTATACAAATTGATGTGCACAATTTACCAAAAATGGCCTAAGAGGAAATACAAAATTCTAGTAGTCCTAGCTGAGGCCAGTGTTATCTTTACCAATATCCATTACAAGATGGAAAATTAGAGGTCAATATCTCCTATAAATAATAGATGAAAAAATCCTTTAAAAAAGTATTAGTAATTCAAGCCAATTTTAAATATTTTTTAAAAGATAACATCAAGACCCAAATGGGATTTATTCCAGGAATGCAAAGTTGATTTAATATTTAAAAATCAGATAGTGTAATGTAATTCACCATATTAACAGAATAAAGTAGAAAACCATGTGATCATCTCAACAGAAACAGAAAAGGATTTAATTGAATCAAATACTTCATAACTTTATTAAAAAATACTCTCAATAAATGAGAAACAGAAGGTAATTTCCTCAATCTGATAAAGGGAGTCTACAAAAAACCTATAGCTAACATCATACTTAAATATAAAATACTGAATGCTTTTTCCTGAATGTTGGAGACAAGATCCGAATATCTACTACTGTCACTTCTATTAATTCTGGAAAAGCCACAACAATGGGCCCCCATCAGAGCCAATCGCTTATGATAAGTTGAAATAGGGCACACTAAAGTTATACATGTGGCCCCAAATTCAAATCTATCTACCAAGTGCTTCTAGGCAGAAGATCAAGAAGGAGCTAGAAGACTTGAGCAATACTGTAAACCAGCTGGTGGTGCAGTAGTTAAGAGCTCATGTGATAACCTAAAAGGCATTAGTGAACATTCACAAGTAGCTCTTGGAAACCCTATGAGATGGTTCTACTGTGTCCTACAGGGTCTCCATGGATCAGAACCAACTCAGTGGCACCTAACAACAGCAACATAAGCCAACTAGACTCATTTGGCCGTTGTAGAATACGCAATCCACCAACAACAGAACATCATTTTCTTCTTAAATGCCCGTGGAATACTCTCAAAGGTAAACCATATGCTAGGCTGTAAAAAAATGTTCAATAAATTTACAGTAATTGAAGTAGTATAAAGCATGTTCACTAACCACAATGGACTGAAATTAGAAATCAATAACAGAAAGAAATTCAGGAAACTCGAAAATATGTAGAAATTAAAAACACACTCCTGAAAAGCCAGTAGGACAAAGAAGAAATCACAAGAGAAGTTAGAAAATGTTTTGAGATGAAAATGAAGACATAACAAAGCCAAATTTACAGGATGCAGCTCTATCGGCACTTTCAGGAAAATTTATAACTGTAAATCTAGGTCTAAAAATAAGCTTGATAACAAATAAGCAAATAAGAAGCATGTTCCTTTTTTTTCTTTCTTTTTGGCCAGTCATGCCTCCTACCCAAAGTTTTGTCGTAAGTGCACTATGCCAATTTTTTTAATCGTTGCTGTAAAAAATACATTTGCGTAGCACCATTATGAAAATATCTCATGAGGAAGCATGCTGTTGGCAAGCAAATAATGCTGTTTTTGTTGCTGTTAGATATTACCATTTTGGTTCCAATTTATGTCAACCCCGTGTACAACAGAACAAAACACTGCTCAGTCCTGCACCATCCGCAGAATCACTTTATTTCTGAGCCCATTGTTGCAGCCACTGTGTTAATCCATCTCATCAAGGGTCTTCCTCTCTTCCACTGACCCTCTGCTTTACCAAGCATGATGTCCTTCTCCAGGAGCTGGAGTCTCTAGATAACACATTCAAAGTACATGAGGCAAAGTCTCACCATATGGGTTCCAAGGAACACTTGAGCTATACTTCTTCTAAAAAAAAGTTTTAGCCATCAAGTAGATTCCAGTTCATAGAGACTCTATAGCACAGAGTAGAACTGCCCCATGGAGCTTCCAAGGACTGTCTGGTGGATTTGAACTGCTGACCTTTAGGTATCAGTCATAGCACTTAACTACAACACCACCAGGGCAATCCTTACTTCCTCTAAGGCAGAAATATTCATTCTCCTGGAACTTCATGGTATATTCAATATTCTTTGCCTATACCATAATTGAAAAGCATCAATTCTTTTTTTAATGTATTTTATTGAGCTTTAAGTGAAAGTTTACAATCCAAATCAATTTGCTGACATCAATTATTTCATCTTCCTTATTCACTGTCCAACTTTTGCATCCATACGAGACAACTGAAATATCATGACCTGAACCATGCACACCTTAGTCCTCAAAGTTACGTCTTTGGTCTTTTGTTTGTTTGTTTGTTTTTTAATACTTTAAAGCAGTCTTTTGAACTGGATTTGCCAATGCAGTACGTTGGTTCATTTCCTGACTGCTGTTTCTATGGGCATTAATTACAGATCTAAAGAAAATGAAATCCTTGACAACTCTATTTATCACATTCATACTTGTTGTTTTCTCCAGGCAATATCATGATAAATGGAGGAAAACCACAAATGTAGAACATGGGTTATTCACATAAAAATATAGTAACCTAACTTTCCACCAAAGACACTGAAATAAGAAAAGCAATTTAAACTTAAAGCAAGCAAGAGAAAGAAAATAATGAGATTAGAGCAGGAATTAATGAAATGGAAAATAGAAAAACAATAGAGAAAATCAAATGTTTGTCTGAAAAAAATCAATGAATTGACAGATCTTTAGCTAGACTGACCATAAAAGAGGAAGACTCAAATTATAGAAATCAGAAATGAAAGAGAAGTATTAATACCAGTCTAGAGCTCCAGTTACTAACCAAAAAGTCATCAGTTCAAAGCCACCCGCTGCTCCTTGGAAACCATATGGGGGCAGTTCTACTCTGCCCCACAGAGTCATTGTGAGTTGGAATTGTTTCAATGGCAACAGGTTAAGTCTGGTTTTTTAATGAATGAGAGCCATGACAATTCTTTGTCAATACACTAGACAACTTATATAAAACAATAAAATTTCTAAAAAGAAAAAATTACCAAAACTGACTTCAGAAGAAATTTAAAATCTTATTTGGCCTATAACAAGTAAGAAGATTGAATTAGTAATCAAAAACTAGTCACAAAGAAAAGCTCAGGCCCAAAGGACTTCATTGGGGAATTCTACCTAACATTTTAAAACAGTTAATACCAATTCTTCACAAATTCTTCCAGAAAAAAAGAAGAGGAACAAATAGGTTCCAACTTATTCTGAGGTCCACGTTATTCTGATACCAAAACTGGACAAAGACAACACAAGAAAATAAAACTACAAACTAATATCTCTTATGATTACTTATGTAAAAATCCTCAGCTATCAGACCACATATGTCAACATGTTAAAAAAAATGACTCTACACCATAAGAAAGTGAAATTTATCTCAAGAATTTAAGGTTGGTTCAACATGCAGAAATCAGCTAATGCAATACGTCATATCAATAGAATAAACAACAAAAGCGTGTTGATTCATTGTTGTCTTCTGACCCGTCCTTTCTACAGTAATTTATGTCTTCTACAATTTATCTCAGCAGTGTTTTTAGGGTACAGATCTTTCATATATTTTTCAGTGTTGTAAATGGTAATTTTTTGTTTCAATTTTCAATTGTTTATTAACAGCATATAGAAACACAGTTGGTTTTGTGTATTGATTTTAGGTCCTGCAACACTGCTAAATCCACCTATTAATTGTTTTTAGCTTCTTTATAAATTCCATAAGATATTCTACAAAGACATTATGTCACCTGCAAATAGTCATACTCCTTCCTTTCCAGTCCGAGTGCTTTTATTTCTTTCTCTCTCCTTATGGCACTGGTTAGAAGTTCCAGTAAAATCTTTAAGAGCTGCAGTAAGAGTGGACAAACTTGTCTTGCTCCTGATCTTAGAGGGAAGGTATTTGTTTTTCACTATTAGTTGTAATATTAATTGTTGGATTTTGTAGATCTCCTTATCAGGTTGATGTAGTTTCCATTTCTGGTTTGCTGAGCATTTCTACCAGAAATGGATTTCGTCAAAGGCTTTGTCTGTATCTATTGAGATAATCACATGGTTATTAACAGTTTGTTAATATGGTAAGTGACATTAATTGATCTTTTAATGTTAAGCCAACCTTGGATTCCTGGGATAGACACCACTTGATCATGTTACATGCTTGATATATGTTTTGGGATTCTACTTGCTAAATGTTCAGAAACATTCTGTATTCACAGGGATATTGGTTTATACTTTTCTGGCAATGTCATTGTCTGATTTTGAGTCAAAGAAATGTTGGTCTCATAAAATGAGCTGGTATATATTCCCTTCTTGTCAAATTTCTGGAGAAGTGTTTGTAGAATTAATACTACTGCTTTCTTAAATGTTTGGCAGAATTCACCAGTATAGTCTTCTGGGTCTGACATTTTCTTGTGCAAAGATTTTTCACCGTAATTCCAATTTATGTAATAGACATAGGATAATTCAGATTATACATGTCTGCCTGAGTGAGTTTCTGTCAAGTATTTGTCCATTTCAACTAAGTTATCAAATATATTAGCAGAAATTTGTTTATACTATTTTTTATTATCTTTTTATTGTCTGTACAATCTGTAGTGATGTCAGCTCTCTCATTCTTGATATAAGTAATTTATGTCTTTACTCTTTTTTTTCTCAATTTGTATAGACAGTAAACAACGTTTTTGGTCTTCTCAAAAAAACAGCTGTTAGTTTCACTGATTTTTCTCTATTGTTTTATGTTTTCCATTTCAGTGATATCCTCTCTGATATTTATCTCCTTTCTTCTTAATTTGTGTTTAATTTACTCTTGTTTTCCTAAGTTAATGTGGGAGTTAAGGTTCTTAATTTTTCCTTTACAAACAATAAAAACAAAAATATATTGTATTAAAAAATACTCAATTATTTTTAAAAGATTATGCATTTTAAATCTTACATTAGTTACCATTCTGGAGGCTTTTTATTCCCCTGGTACTGTTTTCCTGCTGTTAGACAATTCCCTTAACATTTTCTGAAGTTCAGATATGCTGGTGATAAATTGTTTCATCTTTTGTTTCTCAGAAGAAGTTTTATTTCACTTTACTTTTTGAAAGATAATTTCACTAGGTACAGAATTATGCTAGGTTGACAGTTTCTGTTATTATAACACTCTCAAGACATTGCTCCTCAGTCTTTTTGCATTGATTGTTTCTGATGAGTAATTTGCTGTCATCCTTGTATGTATTCCTCTGTAACAAGTCTTTCTTTCTTCTGACTGCTTTTAAGATTTTCTTTTTATCCCCAAAAACCCACATGAATGGGTGACTACCTCAACATGTGACCAGAAGAACCAGATGGTGCACGGCCACCACCAGTGACAGCCGTGATGGGGCTCACAAAGCTGAGTCCCAGTTACAACTGGAGAATAAAAAAAGGTGCACCCTGAGAACTCCACTAAAAAACCACAGCTGATGGTCCAAAGGCCTGGGGGGTTCCCCTTGGAGCATGACCCCTAGACCTGATGCTGCCCCTGTTCATAAATCATTACTAAGTCATCTCCTCAGACAGGAATGTATTGGACTCGGAGACACAGAGAGACCACACCATGTGTGGACTTTATGGTTCTGTGCATCTATAGGATGTCGTCCTACTGGCCTATTAGTAAAGGGGAGTGGAGAGGGTGGAGAAGAGGGGACAGGAGATTGTTAAGAGGATAAGACATGTATAAAACAGAAAGGAAAAGTGTGCTGTAACCAGGCAAGGAGAGCAGTAGGAGCTGCACATAGGCATGCATGCAAATTTAAACCAGATTGTACACTTTCACTCAATCACAATAAATAAAAAACTAAAAGATTTTCTTTTTATCCCCAATTTTGATAAATTTAATTATGATGCTTTGGGGTAATTTTCCTCTGCTTGCAGTTGAGTTTCTTGGGGATGTGAGTTTATAGCTTTCATCAAATTTGGAAAAAAAAAATAGCTAATATTTGTTCAAATACATTTTCTCTCCTTCCCTTTAGGGACTTTATGGTTCTATGCATCTATAGGATGTCATCCCACTCAGTTACTCACACATTCTAAAATCCACTGCTGTTGAGTTAATTCCAACTTGTGGTGACCCTATAGAACAGAGTAGAACTGCCCCATAGGGTTTCCACTGCTGTAGGTCCTCATGGAAGCAAACTGACACATCTTTCTCCCACAGAGAGGCTAGGGGGTTTGAACCGCCAGCATTTTGGTTAGCAGCTGAACACTTTAACTGCTGTACCACCAGGGGTCCCTAAAATTGTCCAAAGTTCATGGATGCTCTCTTCCTTTTATTTTACTCTCTTTTCTGTCTACATTTCATTTTAGATTATTTCTATTGCTATGTCTTGAAGTCCTCTAATTTTTTCTTCTACAATATTCATACTTTTGTTAGTCCCATCCAGTGTATTTTTCAACTCACACATTGTTTGTTTCATACATAGACATTTGATTTGGGTAATTTTTTTTTTAAATATCTTCTGTGATTCTATTTAACATTTTGAAGCTAGAGAATGCGGTTATTATAACTGTTATAATATCCTTCTCTGCTAATTCTAATATGTGTGTCCCTTCTGGACTGCTTTGAATTGATTGATTTCTTTCCTCGTCTTGCACTGTATTATTCTGCTTCTTTGCATGCCTGGTAGTTTTTGCTTGGATGACAAGCAAAATCTTACATAGTTGAATAGCTGGATACTATTGTATTTCTAAAAATGTTCTTGAGCTTTATTCCAGGACGCTGTTAAGGTTCTTGAGAAAAGGCCTTCTGTTTAAGATTTGTTAGATAAAATTAGAGCAATATTCAATATAGCACTAATTCTTTCTCACTACTGAGGAAAAATATTCTGTGTATTCTGATCAATGTCCCATGAATCTACGAGACTTTCCAGTATGCCTGATTGGAGCAGGCACTGTTGCCAGAACTGCATGAGAACTGACTAGTATTCGCTAACCCTTTTGAGTAGTTCCTTCACCAGCCTCAGTTAGTTTCCTTATCTGCATATACTGATCAGTACTGAGCTGAATACTCAAGAAGAGCCTTCCTGAAATCTCTGGAGTTATCTTTCTATGCATCTCTAGCCTCTCAGATGCTCTGTCCTGCAAACACTAGCCGCTTCATCCTCCTCGACTCTCAGCTACATCTTCTCAACTAGGTGAGTCCTCTGGTCTCCACCTAAACCCTGCACCTGTGCCGTGGCATGGACATCCTCCCAAGGCAATGAGCAAAGGAAACAATAGGGTTGACCTCATTATATTTCCCGCATTTCAGGGATCATTACCCTTAGTTACTTGATGTGCTGGGTCTTAAAAACCATTGTTTTATACATTTTGCCCATTTTTTCATTGATTAGCATAGTAGGATACACGGTCCAACAATGAAGTCTGTGAACTTAATTGTTCTAAGTGCTACACACCTCACTGCTGAATATCACTACAGTACCCTCCGAAGTACTCCCCCGGGAAGCTATGCACTGATACCAATACCTAGTCCCCCTTTCAAAGCAATTTTGAAACTCTTTGTGGAATGGCCATTGTGCTCCGTGGCAAGTTCACAAACTTCATTGTACAGTAAACAAATAATTGCATTGGAACACCCTCCCTAGTCACCTAATCTGGCCTCCAGTGACTTTTTTTCTTTAGCTGAAGATAAAGGAAATATTGAAAAGAAGACATTTGATGACATTCAGGATGTCAAGGGTAATACAACAACAGCTCTGACGGCCACTCCAGAAAACGAGTGCCAAAATTGCTTGGAAGGGTGGACTGAGTGCTGGCATCAGTGCATAGCTTCCCAAAGGGAGGACTTCAAAGGTGACCATAGTGATATTCAGCGACCAGGTAGGTAGCACTTGTCTAGGATGAGTTTGTGAACGTAACTGTCAGATCTTGTAGATCTAGTCCTTGCTCTTCCATGGTTTAGAAGAAGCAGAACTTTCCAGCCATTCGTAGATGATGTAACCACTGGCATAACTGAGTCATACTATACTGGTGATTACCGACGTTGTGTTGTTGCTGCTGCTGCTGTTGTTGTTGCTGTTGTTGTTAGGTGAAGTCAAGTCAGTTTTGACTCATGGAAACTTTAGGTACAGTAGAATGAGACACTACCTGGTCCTGTACCGTTCTCACAGCCCTTGCTGTGTGTGAGTCCTTGTGCCTATCCATCTCCTTGAGGGCCTTCCTGTCTAGCACTGCCCCTCTGCTTATCAAGCAGGGTGCTCAAGTTGTCAGAGATTTCACTTTACTTGGATTCGCAATCAACACCCACAGAAGCAGCACTTAAAAAATCAAATGACAATTCCATTGGGAAAATCTGCTGCAAAAGACCTTTTTAAAGTGTTTTTGACAAAAAGCAAAAATGTCACTTTCGGGACTAAAGTGTGCCTCACCCAAGCCGTGATATTTTCAATCGGCTCATATGCATGGGAAAACTGTACAAGTACTGACATATTTGTGTTTAATAATTTCTTTATCTTTCCCACTTCATCTCTTATTCCTTTTCTCTCTTGTACTAGCTATTTTTGGGTTAATTATTTTTCATTATTGCTTTTTCTGTGTGTTTTTTTCTTCTTTATAAGCTTGGAATTTAGACAGTGTTTTATTATTCTTTTCGTAGTTCCTCTAGAGAACATTATGTGCTTCTTAGACTTATCAAAGTCTAATGGGAAATGACATTTTTATGAACAATGCAAAGTCTTAGAACGCTTTAACTTCGTTTATCCTCCCACAAACTACAGGCCAGCGGGGCCATGTGTTTTCATCTTCTATGTGTTTTTAACCCAACAAGGTGGTGTTGTTATTCAATGCTATCAATATTCCTCTGGATTTACTCCTCTGTGTACTATTTTTGTTGCTTTTTACATCTTCCTGCATTTGTAACCTTCCACCTGCACTCATTTTCCTGTTGCCTGAAGCAATACTCTTCACTCTTTTCTTTAGCGTGACTCTGCTCATGGCAAAATCTGTTTTTCTCCTGAGCCTAAAAGGATATTTTCTTTGAACAGAAAAACCCGGTTTAGCAGCTGTTTTTCTTTCAGCAATTGAAAGGAATCATTCTGCGCCTCTGACTTCCTCTATCTCTGTTGAAAATCAGTAATAAAGATTTAGCATCACCCCAAAGCAAGAGTGAAAGCAATAGGAGTCCAGGGTACACAGAAGTTAGGTCACTGAGACCCCGTTTCTCAGAGTGGGGGTCATCAGGCTTAGTGTAAGGGAAAACACAAAATCCCAGCCCTTTCGGGGAGATAGAAAACCCATTGCCCTAGAGAGGATTCCAACCCATAGCAACCCTATAAGGCAAAACTAAACTTCCCCATAGAGTTTCCAAGGAGAGCCCGATCGATTCGAACTGCTGAGCCTTCGGTTAGCAGCCGTGGCACTTAAACTGCTGCGCCACCAGAGTTTCCTTGGGGGGGATGGGGAAGTAAAATCCTTCTTTGAATCATCTGGCGTCTCTAGACTCGGATTAAGGCGATCATAGAGTTCTGGCGCCCCCTGGTGGCTGGTAGACGCAAGCTCCGATCATACCTGGAGGAAGACCCTCCCAGGTCTGGCACTTCTATACTGTGGCAAACACAAGGTCTACCCCAGAATCAAATATAAGAAAAGATAAAAAGTGTGGAAAAACAAGAGAAAACAGTAACAGGCCCACAGGGCACTTAGGTAATGAAACGACTAAAGATCGTCATACACATCTCAAAACAACTATGCATTCCTTAAGGAAATAAAAGGCAAAATTGAGAATTTTGGCAGACATATGAAAATTATTAGAAAATAATGAAAATAAAAAATAATTGCATCATATGCCTCTCAAGTTCCACTGCAGACCTGTTCACAAGCTTTTGGCCATTTGTTTGGCTTTAACTATCTTGGCAGTAACAGGTTCTGGCTGACTCCAGGTAACCCCAAAGCTGCTGGGCATTCACATCTATGCAACCCAGCAGTGTGGAGGATGGATGCTCTCGGACATACCTTGGATTAGCAGGGTTCGGGCACCGCGGTCGTCCTGAAGGCGGCATACTGACACATGGCCATTTTATAGCCTCTTGGAAGAGGTAATATGAGGAAAGGCCATCAGCCACACTTGTCTTCTGCCCTATCTTTCTGTCATTCGCCGTCTCACCCATTTTCTCCTCACTCTTAATCTCCTGGACTTCAGTCTCTAACAGTCACACTAGGCCTTTGCCTCACCGTCTGTTTTCCAGGAAATGTGGGTGAAAGTAAAAAAACGAAGGTCACATAATTCAATAATAATAAAATAACTGACATCACGAACTCATCTGGTTTACCGATACTAATCGCTCAAGGGGACCCCACGTGTACAGAGTAAAATTATGCCCCATGAGGTTACCAAACACTGATTTTGTTTAGAAATTGATCACACGTCTTCTGGGGAAACCCCGGCTGGCTCCAACCACCATCCCCTCGGTTAGCAGCGAGCACGTTAACCACTTGCACCCCCAGGAACTCCTCCACTCGATAGGCAGGCGTAACAGTAAGTGAGACCGAGCTAACGATGGGTTAGAAGAGAATATCCAGAACAAAGGCCAGTGAGACACAAGGATGGTATCTTAGATTTATCCGAAACCCTGTTGCTGTGGACTCAATTCCAACTCACTGCAATCCTATAGGACAGTGTGGAGCTGCCCCATAGAGTTTCCAAGGAGCACCTGGTGGATTTGAGCTGTGGTGGTTAGCAGCCCTAGCACTTAACCACTATGCCACCAGGGTTTCCACCCTAGACATAGAGTGCTGCTGTGACAGAAATGACACAAGTGGATGTATTTAACAGAGACATTTCTCCTAAGTCCAAATGCAGGGTGTCAGCTCCAGAGCAAGGCTTTCTCTCTCTACAGGATCTGGAGGGAAGTCCTTGTTACCAATCTTCCCCTGAGCTGGAAGCTTCTGAGGTTCAGGGATCCTCGTCCTTTCCAAAAGATGTGCTCAGCTCTCAACCCTGCATTTTTTCATGATGGTATGGGGTCCTTGTGTTTCTCTGCTCACTTTTTTATATCTCAAAAGAGTTTGATTTAGACCACAACCTAATCTTGTAGATTGAGTGCTTTCTCATTAACATAACTGCTGCTAACCCCACCTCATTAACATCATAGATGTAGAATTTACAACACACAGAAAAATCACATCAGATAACAACATGGTATATAAATACACCATACTGCGTGTCGTGGATTGAATTGTGTTCCCTAAAAAATCAGTGGCAGTTTGGCTGGGCCATAATACCTGGTATTGTGTGATGTTCCTCCATGTTGGAATTCCTGCCTCAGTGGTATTCATGAGGGTGGGTGGGTAGCAGTTCTGTTGGTAGAGCAAGATTCTATGTGTAAGTTTGTTTTGTGCCTTGAGGGAGTCTCTTGAGGTATAAACAAGAGGAGCTAGCAGAGATATCTGGGAACCTCAAACCAAGAAAAAATGCAGGGCTGAGAGCTGAGCACCCCCTTTGGAAAGGATCAGGGTCCCTGAACCTCAGCAGCTTCCAGTCCAGGGAAAGTTTGGTGACAAGAACCTCCTCTAGTGCTGGCAGAGAAAGCCTTTCACTATAGCTGACACCCTGAATTTAGACTTCTAGCTTACTGGACTGTGACAAATAAAATTTCTCTTTTTAAATCTACCCACTTGTGGAATTTCTGTTAGAGGGGCACTAGCTGACTAAAACACAAGGAATCATGGACTAGCCAAGTTGATACACACTGTTTTGGGGAGACACAATTTGACAAGACAGGGATAAAACAGAGATGCTAAGAGTAATAGAAGACAGAATAAACAAATCTGGCATAAATGTAGATCTTTTTATACATATAAAGAAAATGCATATATAAGGGGACAGAAGAGGAGGCAGAGTCAGGATGGCATACTAAACACATGTCTCCTTAAATCCCTCTGGAAACCAAGACCTGAATTGACAATTAAATGGAGACTTCTGGACAACTAGTGAGCCCTAGGACACGCCACAGGGCTGTTAATTTGGACTTCATACCACTGAACAGAAAACCGCCTCTCTTTTACTGTCCCCCACTCTTGGAGAGTGCTGGCTTTCATGGACTGAAGGTAATTCATGGTTTTAACTTTTTTTTTTCTCTGTCTTAGCTGGCAGGTGGAGCTGGGGCTTGACTAGCAGCTAATCTCAGACGCACATCTGGTGGAATTGGCAGGCGAAATTGTCACATTTTGAGAGCCCAGCTTTGGACTCTGTGCATCTTTGGACTTTGGCCTCTCTTTCCATCTCTGCCATTGAGTAGTCTGCACCAAGGCAGGCAGAGAGCTTGTGCAGGATGTCACTTTGTTCCACAGGGAGGCAGATACAGCCTCAGCTGAATCTAATTCCTAGGCTTGGAGGCAGTTCCTTCCCGGAGGACAGCACTTTTCCTTAAGAAAAGCAGTATTTTATGCAGTGCCTCCTATGGCTGGGGCCTGACAGCAGAGGCCAGCAGGACAGTAGTCTTTCTGTATTTTGAACTAGTTTATAACATCAGGGGTTGGACACAGAGGTTCTTACTTTGCCGGCTGGGAAGAGGGACCTGTACACCTGAAAAATTTGACTGACTTTGGAAGTTGTGAGATACCTTTTACCTTTCATTTTAAGAAGACCTAGAGAAATAACTGCAGTCCATACTCACAGCATCTCTCCCAGCTTTTATTGATTCACATGATGCCCCCAAAGCAACAAACTCCAGAGAAAACCATAACTAAGAAATCACCCATGGCTTCAGAAGGCCCCCAAAAGAAACAACCAACAAACTCCCCTGATGAAGAAACCTTTCTGAAACTATCAGACGGTGAATACAAAAGTATCATATCAAGAGCCCTCCTACACCTTGTACAAAATGCAGCAGAGCAAAATGAAAAATTAAGCAAGCTCTTTGGTCTGATGAAATACCAGTACTCTAAAATCCAACAGATCAAGAACAAAATCAAAGACATTGAAACTTCAATTCAAAGCCAAGAAAACAGAACGGAACAAATGGAAAAGAGACTTTCTGACTTGGAAGACAGAGCTACTGACTCCACCATCTATGAGGAGAAATCAGAAAAAATAAACAAGAAAAATAAAGAAGCATTAAGAAACATGTGGGACTCTATTAAGAGGAACAATCTACAATTAGTTGGAGTTCCAGAACAGGGCAAGACACCTGAGAACGCAGAGAGTATTACTGCTGAGCTGCTTACAGAAAACTTCCAGAAATTAGGAAAGAAGAGAATATAGATATCCAAGATGCGTATTGAATGCCACTCAATATAGATCTCAAAAGAAAGACTCTAAGACATATTATAATCAAGCTTGACAAGATGAAACATAAGCAGAAACTCTTAATGCTGGCAAGACTCAAAGCAAAGCTAATATTCAGAGGGAAACCCTGTAGGCTTTCGTTGGATTTCTCAGCAGAAAGAATGCTGGCACAGAGATAGTGGCATGACATATTCAAAGCCTTGCAGGAGAACTTCTGACCAAGAATTATATATCCTGCAAAACTATCTTTAAAATATGAAAAATGAAATTAAGACATTCACAGATAAGCAGAAACTCAGAGACTTTGTAAAAACCAAACCAAAGCTCAAGAAATACTGAAAGAATCTCTTGGTTTAGAAGAACAAAACCACTAACTTTATATTTTAGAAGAAAATTCAGGACACATCACCCAGAATCCTACTCAGTTAGGGAAGGCTCCAAAGTCAATCAAAGCTATAATAGTTGTCATGGATTGACTTGTGTCTCCCCCGAAATAGGTGTAGCCATATGGCTGGGCCATAATTCCCGGTATCTTGTGACTGTCCTCCATTTTGTGGTTTTCCTATGCTGTATATTAGAAGGATTAGGGTGAGACTGTAAATCCCTTTATAAGATCACCTCCCTGTTCCACTGTAAAGGGAGTTTCCCTGGAGTATGGCTTGCCTCACCCTTAATCCTTTCATCCTGCAAGAGATGAAAAGAAAGGGAAGCAAGCTGAGCTTTGGGAACCTCACACCACCAAGCAAGCAGCACCAGGAGAAGAGCAAGTCCTTCAGACCTGAGGTTCCTGTGCCAAGATGCTCCCTAGACAAAGACTGATGCAATAGCAGAGTTTCCTCCAGAGCTGACAAGGGGGAAAGCCTTCCCCTGGAGTGGACACCCTGGATACGGATTTGTAGCCTACCAGACTCTGTAAGAATAAACCTTCCTTTGTTAAAGCCATCCACTCTGTGTTATTTCTGTTAGAGCAGCCTTAGCTGACTAAAACAATAGTGATAGAAATGATCCATCATGAAAACTATGATGTCATCATATTGGAAAGAAGGATGTACTACAGTCACTATAGTCCTTCCAGATGGAGAGGAAGTTGATAAGACTGGTAGTAATTAAAATTGGGTTTATACCTAGTTTATTAAGGGGGATTATAGGGGCAGCCATGAAGCACAATAAAGATGCAACATATCAGATCAAGAAACATAATATAGGGGTCTCAACAACCACAAAACCAACCCTGAAAAAGGTGAAAAATCAACTCACAAAGAGGAAAGTCAGAACAGATTAATAAGAACAACAGAGAAAACATCAACACAAAAATAAACATAGCACAATGACAGCACTAAACACATACCTATCAATAATTACATTGAATGTGAGTGGACTGAACACTCCAGTAAAAAGACATCAAGTGACATCTTGGATCAAAAGACACGACCCATCCATATATTGCCTACAAGAAACTCACCTTAGACTTAAAGATAGGAACAAACTGAAAATTAAAGGATGGCAGAATATTGTCAAGCTAACAATACACAAACAAGAGCAGGTGTGGCAATTCTAATCTCAGATAAAATAAATTTTAATGTAAAATCCACCATTGTGGACAAGGATGGACACAATTTATTGCTGAAAAGCTCAATACACAGCAGGACTTAACAATATTAAATATTTATTCACCTAACATTAGAGCACCTAAATATGTTGAAGAAACACTGACTACATTCAAAAACAAGATAGATCACTCCACAATGATAGTGGGAGACTTCAACACTCCACTCTCAGTATTGGACACATTGTCTAGAAAAAAGCTCAGTAAAGACACAGAAGACCTTATTGCCACAGTTAACCAGCTAGACCTCATCAACATACACAGAACTCTCTATCCATCAACAGACAACTACACCTTCTTCTCCAGTGCACATGGAACATTCTCCAGAATATGTGTTAGGACATAAAGCACTTCCCAACAAAATCTGTACCACTGAATTAATGCAAAGCATCTTCTCAGATCATAAAGCCATAAAAGTCAAAATCAGTAGCAGAAACAACATAGATAGAAAGTGGAACTCATGGAAACTGAACAATATCTTGTTCAAAAAACCATGGGTGATAAAAGAAATCAAGTATGAAATAAAGAAATTTATGGATTCCAATGAGAATGAAAACACTTCCTACCAGAACCTATGAGATACAGCCAAAGTAGTGCTCAGATCCACGAATGCAGACATCTGGAAGGAAGAAAGAAATCAAATCAAAGAACTAACTCTATAGCTTGAACAAGTAGAGAGAGAACAGAGGAACCTCTCGGACACCAGAAGAAAATAGATAATAAAGATTAGAGCAGAACTAAACGAATAAGAGAATAGAAGAATTCAAAAAACTGAAAAGACCAAAAGCTGGTTTTTTGAAAAGATCAACAAGACTGACAAATCATTGGCTAAACTTACTAAACAAAAACAGGAAAGGAAACAAATAAACCAAATGAGAAATGAGAGGGGAGTTGTCATAACAGATCCAACAGAAATCAAAAATATCATAACAGAATACTATGAAAGTCTGTGTTCTAACAAATTTGAAAACTTACAGGAAATAGACAAATTCCTTGATTTGTATCACCTACCAGAATTACCACAAGATGAAGCCGAATAACTTAATAAACCCATCACAAAGGAAGAGATTGAAAAAGTCATCAAAAACTACAAGCCAAAAAAAGCCCGAGCCCAGATGGCTTCATCACAGAATTTTACCAAGCTTTTAGAAAAGAGTTGTCTTCAATATTACTGAGACTATTTCACAATATAGAAACGGATGGAATACTCCCAACTTCATTCTGTGAAGCCAGCATAACTGTGCTACCAAAGCCAGGAAAAGACTCAACAAAAAAGGAGAACTAGAGACTGATTGTCACTCATGAATCTAGATGCAAAACTCTTCAACAAAATTCTTGCCAACTGAATACAACAACATATCAAAAAACATAACCCGTTATGACCAAGGTGGACTCATACCAGGGATGCAAGGCTGGTTCAACATCAGAAAAACAATTAGCATAATCAACCACATAAATAACACAAAAGACAAGAATCACCTGATTTTGTCTACTGATGCAGAAAAGGCATTTGATAAAGGCCAACACTCATTCATGCTAAACACTCTCAGCAAAATAGGAATAGATGGCAAATTCCTCAATGCAATAAGGGCATTTATACAAAGCCAACTACCTATGTCATCCTGAATGGAGAGAGACTGAAACAAATTCCCTTGAAAAAGGGAACTAGACAACGATGCCCACTCTCACCTCTCCTATTCAACATTGTGCTAGAAGTTCTAGCCAGAACCATTAGACAAGAGCAAGAAATAAAGGGCATCTGCATCAGCAAAGAAGAAGTCAAAATCTCCCTAGTTGCAGATGATATGACTGCATATGCAGAGAATCCTAAAGAATCCATAAAAAAACTACTCAAACTGATAGAAGAGTTCAGCAAAGTCTCAGGATACAAGATAAACATATGTAAATCAGTAGGATTCCTTTATATCAACAATGAGATTATTAATGAAGAAATCATCAAATCAACACCATTTGCTGTAGCCCCTTAGAAGATAAAGTATCTAGGAATAAATCTAACCAGAGAAATAACAGACTTTTACAAAGAGAACTACAAACCATTACTGCAAGAAACTAAGACAGACTTACATAAATGGAGAAACCTACTCTGCTCATAGATAGGAAAACATAATATTGTGAAAATGTCTATTTTACCCAAAGTAATCTACTTACGTAACACAATCTCAATACAAATACCAGTGACATTTTTTAATGAAATGGAGAAAGAAATCACCAACCTTGTTTGGAAAGGGAAGAAGCCCCAGATAAGTAAAGCACTACTGAAGAAGAAGAATACACTGAGAGGTCTCTCACTACATGATTTTAGAAACTATTACACTGCCACAGTAGTCAAAACAGCCTGGTACTAGTACAAAACGAGACAGATAGATCAATGAAACAGAATTGAGACCCCAGAGATGATATCATCCTCCTATGAATAGCTGATATTTGACAAAGACCCCAAAACATTAAGTTGGGGTAAAAACAATCTCTTCAACAAATGGTGCAGGCAAAATTGGATATCCATTTGCAATAATTTGAAACAAGACCTATATCTTACACCTTATACAAAAATCAACTCAAATTGAATAAAAGGCCTAAATATGAAACCTAAAACAATAAAGCTCATCCAAGAAAATGTACGAACAACAATGGAAGCTTAGATGGACTTCAAAATCTGTCAAACAAATCACAAACAACAGAAGAGAAAATAGATAAATGGGAGCTACTAAGAATCAAATACTTTTGCCCATCCAAACACTTTATTAGTAGAATTAAAAGGCCACCTACAGAATGGGAAAAAATACTTGGCAACTCTATGTCAAACCTACACCTGATCTTCATAATCTATAAGGTACTACAAAATAGCAATAAAAAAAAGATAAATCATCCAATTGAACAATGAACAAAGGAGATGGACAGACACTTCTCTAAAGAGGAGATCCAGGCAGCCAAAAAACACATGCGGACAAGCTCATGATCACTAGCTATTAAAGAAATTCAAATCAAACTAACAGTGAGATACCATCTCACCCCAACAAGGTTGGCCATGATCCAAAAAACACAAAACAACAAATTCTGGAGAGGCTATACAGAAACTGGAACTCTCCTACACTGCTGGTGGGATTGCAAAATGGTGTAACTTCTTTGGAAAGCAATCTGGTGCTTCCTTAAAAGCTGGATCTAGATATACCATTTGACCCAGTAACTCCACTGCTCAGAATACATCCTGCAGAATCAAGGCCATTCACACCAACTGATACATGCATATGAATGTCCATTGCAGCACAGTACACAATAGCAAAAAGATGGAATCAACCCAGATGCCCAACAATGGAGGAATGGATAGGCAAACTATGGCATATATACTCAGTGGAACACTATGCAATGATAAAGAACAATGGTGATTTTAGGAAACATCTTATAACCCAGTTTCAATTGAAGGACATTATGCTGAGTGAAAGCAGTCAATGACAAAAGGACAAATACTGTATGAGACCCCTACAATAAGAACTTAAAAACAGACTCATGTATAGAAGAAAAGACTCTTTGATGGCTGCAAGGGTGGAGAGAGAGGGAGGGCAAGAGGGGGAGGGTTTAGATTAGACAGTTGATAAAAATTTAGTTGGGTAAAATCTGTAACAGTACACATTAGAAAGAATATCAGTATTAACTAGGCTTCAGCATAACATGATTACTCCTCCCGTCTTAACCCACTATGGAAAGGACAGAGTAGCTGGGGTGCGGGGCTAGGGATCATGCTCTCAGGGGAAATTGAGGCCAAACTGGCACAACTAGTGTTTTGCTAAGAGAGCCTTCTGCACCCCACATTGGTGAGTGGCATCTGGGGTCTTAAAAACTGCCAAGCTGCCATCCGAGGGTTCAGCAAATGGTCCCGACTCAGCAGGAACAGATGATCGTGAAGGGCCAAAATGACATGGGGCAAAGAGAAACCAGAAGACAGACAGACCCATGGGAGTGGGTAAATATATAAGCTTGTGACTGGATGAACCAGGTAGTGCCTGGCCACTGCCAGCGATAGCCATGATGGGACTCACAAAGTTGAGTCTCACTGGCAACACAAGAATAAAAAGAGGTACACCCTGAGATCTCCACTAAAAGACCACAGTTGAAGGTCTAGGGGCCTCAGGGCTCCCCTGGGAGCGTGGCCCCTGGCCCTGATGCTGCCCTGTCCATAAATCATAATGGAGGTCAACTCTTCAGACAGGAATGGATTGGACTTGGTGACACAGAGTGACCATGTCATGTGTGCACTTTATGGTTCTATGCATCCATAGGATGTCATCCTGCTGACCTCTTACTGGAGGCAGGGGAGTGGGTGGAGAGGATGGGATAGGAGATTGTTGGGAGGATAAGACATGTATTGAGCTGAGAGGAAGAGTGTGGTGTCACTGGGCAGGGAGAGCAGTTGGAGCTGCATATAGGTGGGCACACAAATTTATATGGGAATGTACATTTTGACTCATTCGTAATAAAAAAAGAGGACAGAAGAATAATTAAACAATGCATATTAATGAGGCCAAACAATAATTAAACAATGCAAAGTAATGGGAAAGAACAATAAATGAAGAGATCATGCCCAAGGATTTACTCAAACTGATGATAGAGATCAATCACAGGTTTCAGGTTTTCAAACCCGAAGCAGGAAAAGTCCAAAGAAATGCACACCTAGAAACAGCCCAGGAAAACTTCAGAAAACTAAAAAGAGAGAGAAAATACCAAAAAGTCAGACTCTGTTATAAAATCTATATGGGATCAAATTGGCAAAAGCAACTAGAAAGATTAGATAGGAACCTTAGGCAGCAGTGAGTTTATGCTGATGGCAATGGAACAACTCAGAAAAAGAACATGAGAGTGGTTACACAATTCGAAAAATGCAATCAGTATCACTGAATTCTACATACAGAAATTGTTGAATTAATGCATGTCCTGCATTAATTCAACAAAAACAAAATAAAATATGTTTTAAAAAACTTAAACTAAGATGATGACATATTATTCTCAAAGTAAGTTTGGCCCAGCTTTTTGGTACCTGCCACACAGAATTAGTGATTTCCTCCACAGGAAAAAGCAACCCAAATCTGGAGTTAGCAAATGATCAAGAACCAATGGTACTGAAGGACCAAGTCCAAGCTGTACTAAAGGCACTGGCAAAGACAAGTGTCATGGGTTGAATTGTGTCCCCCCAAAAACGTGTGGTTTCGCTAAACTGTATGTGAAAGAATTAGGGTGGGGCTGTAAATTCCTGCATAGGATTACTTCCCTGCTCTGCTGTAAAGGGAGTTTCCCCGGAGTATGGCTTGCCCCACCCTTAATTCTTTCAGCCTGCAAGAGATAAAAGGAAAGAGAAGCAAGGAGAATTGGGAACCTCGCACCATCCAGACATCTGCACCGGGAGAAGAGCATGTCCTTCAGACCTGAGGTTCCTGCACCAAGATGCTCCCTGGACAAAGACTGATGCAATATTGGACTTTCCTCCAGAGCTGACAAGGGGAAAGCCTTCCCCTGGAGCAGACACCCTGAATATGGACTTGCAACCTACCACACTGTGTAAGAATAAACCTTCCTTTGTTAAAGCCATCCACTCTGTGGTTTTTCTGTTAGAGCAGTCCTAGCTGACTAAAACAGCAAGACTCCAGGAATTGATAGAACACTGACTGAGATGTTTCAACAAATGTATGCAGTGCTGGAAGTATCCATTCATCTGTGCCAAGAAATCTGGAAAACAACTATCTAGGCAATCAACTGGATGTAACCCACATGTGTGCTAACTCTAAAAGAAAGTGAATCAGTGGAATGTGAAAATTATCAACCAATGTAATTAATATCACATGCAAGTAAAATGTTGCCGAAGGTATTTAAACAATGATTGCAGCAGTACGTCTATACAGGGAATCACCAGAAATTCAGGCCATATTCAGAAGAGATTATGAAACAAGGGATATCACTGCTGATGTCAGATAGATCTTGGCTGAAAGCAAGGAATACCAGAAAGATGTTTACCTGTGTTTCACTGACTATGCAAGACATTCAACTGCATGAATCATAATGAATAACACTGCAAAGAATAAGACTTTCAGAACACTTAGTTGTACTCGTGCACAACCTGTACGTAGACCAAGTCCTTGGAACAGAACAAGGGGTACTGCATGGCTTAAAATCAGAAAAGGTGTGTGACAGAGCTGCATCCTCTTACTATAGTTATTCAATCTTTATGCTGAGCATATAATCTAAGAAGGTGGACCATATGAAGAATGTGACATCAGGACTGGAGGAAGACTGAGTAACAACTTGTAATATGTAAATGGAACAACCTTGCTTACAAAAGTGAAGAAGACTTGAAGACCTACCAATGACAATCAAAGACTACATTAATCAGTATGGATTACACCTCAACATAAAGAAAACAAAAATCCTCACAGTTGAGTAAGTGGTATCATGATAAATAGGGAAAATATTGAAGTTGTCAAGAATTTCATTTTACTTGGATCCACAATCAACACTTATGGAAGCAGCACTCAAGAATTCAAACGATGTATTGCACTGGAGAACTCTGCTGCAAAAGATTTCTTTAAAGTACTAAAAAGCAAAGATGTCACTGTGAGGACTAAGCTGCACTCTGTATTAGGCCAGATTCTCTAGAGAAGCAAAACCAAGCTTCAGGATCTGCAATCAATTGAATTTTGTTACCAGAAAAAATGTGTGTAGTAATCTGGTTAGGCCAAGATTCCCAGTATTGTGTGATGTTCCTGTATGTTGTAAATCCTACTTCTGTGATGTTAATGAGGGAGGATGGGCAGTGGTTGTGTTAGTGAGGCAGCACTCAGTCTACAGGATTGTATTGTGCCTTGAGGCAGTCTCTTGGGATATAAAGGAAAGGGAAGCAAGCAGAGATTTGGGGACCTCATACCACCAAGAAGCAGCACTGGGAGCAGAAAATGTCCTTTGCAAAGGACCTGGGGTCCCTGTGCCTCAGAACTTCCCAGTCCAGGGGAAGATTGACAACAAGGACCTTTCTCCAGAGCCAGCAGAGAAAGACCTCCCCTGGAGCTGATGCCCTGAATTTGGATTTGTTGCCTACTGGACTATGAAAGAATAAAATTTCTCTTTTAAAAGCCATTCACTTGTGGTATTTTTGTTATTGAAGCACTAGGTGACTAAGATCGTATCCCATTTCTTCCTAATCAATGTTGTTGTTGTTGTTAGGTGCTGTCAAGTCAGTTCCAACTCATAGCAGCTCTATGAACAACAGAACAAAACACTGCCCAGTCTTGTGCCATGTCCACAGTTATTTTGATTCTTAAGCCTATTGCTGTGGCCACTGTGTCGATCCATCTCATCAAGGGTCTTTCTCTTTTTCACTGACCCTCCACTCTACCAAGTACGATGTCCTTCTCCAGGGACTGACCTTTTCTGATAACACGTCCAAAGTATGTAAGATGCAGTCTTGCTATCTTTGGTTCCAAGGAGCACTCTGGTTGTACTTCTTCCAGAACAGATCTGTTGGTTCTTTTAACAATCCATCGTATACTCAACATTGTTCTCCAACACCACAATTCAAAGGCATCAATTCTTCTTTTGTCTTCTTTGTTCATGGTCCAGCTCTCACATCAGTATGATGTGATTGAAAATATCATGGCTTGGGTCAGGCGTGTTTTAGTCTTCAAGATGACATCCTTACTTTTGAATACTTTGAAGAGGTCCTTTGCAATAGATTTTCCTAGTGCAATGCGTCTTTTGATTTCTTCACTGTTGCTTCCAAGGGCATTGATCGTGGACCCAAGTAAAATGAAATCCTTGACAACCTCAATCCTTTCTGCATTTATGACAATGTTGCTTACTGGTCCAGTTATTAGGATTTTTGTTTTCCTGATGCTGAGGTGCAATCCATACTGAAGGCTGTGGTCCTTGATCTTCATCAGTAAACACCTCAAATCTTCTTCATTTCCAGCAAGTAAGGTGGTGCTGTCTGCATAATGCAGGTTGTTAATGAACTCTCCTCCAATTCTGATGCATTGTTCTTCTTTGTATAATCTACCTTCTCAGATTATTTGCTTGGCATACAGATTAAAAAGCTATCGTGAAAGGATACAACCCTCAAGCAAATCTTTCCTGACTTTAAACCATGCAGTGTCCCCTTGTTCTGTTCGTATGACTGCCTCTTGATCCATATACAGATTCCTTAAGAGCACAATTAGGTGTTCTGGAATTCCCATTCACCACAACTTTAGCCACAGTTTAGTATGATCCACGCAGTCGAATGCTTTTGCTTAGTCAGTGACACACAAGTAAACATCTTGCTGGTATTCTTTGCTTTCAGCCAAGATCCATCTGACATCAGCAATGATATCCCTGATTTCACATCCTCTTCTGAACCCAGCTTGAATTTCTGGCAGTTCCTTGTCAATATATTGTTGTAGTTGCTTTTGAATGATTTTGAGCAGAATTTTACTTGTGTGTGATATCAATGATGTTATTTGGTAATTTCCACATTCGGTTGAATCACCTTTCTTTGGAGTGAGCCTAAATATAGATCTCTTCCAGTCAGTTAGCCAGGAAGCTGTCCTCCAAATTTCTTGGCATAGATGAGTGAGTACTTCCAGCACTGCATCTGTTTGTTGAAATATCTCAATTGATATTCCATCAGTTCCAGGAACCTTGTTTTTCACCAGTGCCTTCAATGCAGCTTCCTAATCAATGCTGTCACTTTAATCTCAGACAACAGTTGAGGTTAGGAATTCATTTAGCATTGTAATTCAGCTACTCTTTTAATAAGGCTTTCAGTTTGGTTTTCAGAAGTATCAGCTCTGTTACTACAGGAAATAAGACTTTGCTTCAAGGCACAAGTGGAAACTTTGAGGTAATTTATGCGGTGTTTTGAATCTAAGCCCTGAGCTCACCTCTATCTTTCACCACTTAGTCTAACAAAATTGGGACCGACCAACCTGTTTCCTTATACTTCCAATTACAACAAAACTGTAGAAAGGTATGAAACATGCATTCACTCAATACCTGATCTGTAGTGGTAATACTTTGTGTATTTCTATTGCCACCTCACAACATGGATTAATAATGTCCTCTTTACTACAGAAAGCAGAGTCATCAACATCTTTAAGATTAACTGACTTCAGAACCAGTTTAGAAAACTCACCCCTTCAATTGGGTCTCTGTAGAACCAGTCCCAGCACCAAATGTCTTAGACTGGGTTCTCTAGAGAAGCACAATCAGTAAAGCATATAAATATATAGAGAGATTTACGTCATGGAAAAGGCCCATATAGTGTAGGGGTTGAAACGTCCCAAGGCCATAGATCAGGTTGGAGGCTTGTCCTGGTTTATATAGGCACAAAGGCTGCTGAACTCAAGATCAGCAGGTCAGACAGTGGTTCTGGCTAACAGGTTGAAAGACAAACAAATCCCAAGATCAGCAGGCAAGACAGTAGGTCAGCTGCTAGCTCAAGTCCCAAGAACCAAAGGTCAGATGAACAGGAGCCAGATGCAGGTGAGCAAAAGCCCGTGAGCCTTACCAGAAAGTTCATGTGTACTGGATGCAGGCCACACCCACAAAGAAGCTTCCTTTCAACTGTTTACTCACAGCAAATCTCATCATGGCAGTGATTGCACTATATGGAATATCATCATGGAGGTGATCATATTATTACATGACTGCCAAACTACACTATAACTGCCAGACCAATAAGAATCATAGCCCAGCCAGGTGGATACACAACCTTAACCATTATATGCACCTGGCCTAAACCATTATGTTTCCAGTTACCTCATATGGATGCAAAAGGTGGACAATAAATAAGGAAGACTGAATTGATGCCCCTGAAACATGGCGTTGGCAAAGAATATTGAATATACTGTGGACTGACAGAAGACTCAAAAAAATCTACCTTGGAAGAAGTGCAGCCAGAATGCTCCTTAAAAGCAAAGATGACATGATTTGGCTCACATACTTTGGACATGTTATCAGGAGACACCAGTCCCTTAAGTAGGACATCATGCTTGAGAAAAGAGAAAGTCATCAAAAAAGAACTCACTCAACTAAACGGACTGACACAGTGGTTGCAACAATGGACTCCAAAGATCGCAATTATGAGGATGGTGCACGGTTGGACAGAGGAGGTCTAATCTCACAGTTCCAGCACAGCTCCTAAGTTCCATTCAGGGCTCTGACAGGGAAGCTATGGGGCCCCTGGAAAGGGATCGCTGAATGGACACACTTGTAAAAGGTGAGTCCTCAGATCACTCTGAATCCTCTGGATCTGCAAAAATGACCTGCATACTGGGTGTCATGGATTGAATTGTGTCCCCCTCAAAATATGTGTAGGATGTGGCTGGACCATGATTCCCAATATTTTATGATTGTCCTCCATCTTGTGATTTTCCTGTACTGTATGTTAAAGGATTAGGGTGGGATTGTAAATCCCTCATAAGATTACCTCTCTGCTCCACTGCAAAGGCAGTTTCCCTGGAGTATGGCTTACACCACCCTTAATCCTTTCATCCTACAAGAGATAAAAGGAAAGAGAAGCAAGCAGAGAATTGGGAACCTCATACCATCAAGAAAGCAGCACCGGGAGAAGAGCGCATCCTTCAGACCTGAAGTTCCTGTGCCAAGATATTCCCTGGACAAAGACTAATGCAATACTGGACTTTCCTCCAGAACCGACAAAGGGACAGACTTCCCTTGGAGCAGATATCCTAAATTTGGACTTGTAGCCTACCGGACTATGTAAGAATAAACTTTCCTTTGTTAAAGCCATCCACTCTGTGGTTTTTCTGTTAGGGCAGCACTAGCTGACTAAACACCTGTGATTCCCAGTATTGTGTGATTGGCCACCATGTTGTCATCTGATGTGATTTTCCTGTGTGTTGTAAATTGTTACAGTGGTATCAATGAGGTTGGATTAACAGCAGTTAACAAGGCAGAACTCAATCTACAAGATTAACTTGTGTCTTAAGTCAACCTCTTTGGGCTGTAAAAGAAAAATGAGCAGAGAGACATGGGGACCTCACACCACTAAGAAAAAAGAGCCAGGAAAATAGCAGTATGTGGGGGGGCTCAGGGTCCCAGCACTGAAAAAGTCCTTGACCAGGGAAGGTGGATGACAACATTCCCCCAGAGCCAACAGAGAGAGAAAGCCAACCCCTGAAGCTAACAGTCTGAATTCAGACTTCTATCCTCCTAGACTATGAGAAAACATCTCTTTCTTAAGGTCAACCACTAGTATTTCTGTAATAGCAACACTACCTGACAAAGACAGAATTTGGTACCACAAGAGTGGGGTGCTACTCTAACAGATACCTAAAATGTGGAAACAGTTTTGAAACTGAAAGAGTAGAGGCTGGAAGAGTTTTAGGTTGCTTTCAAGAAATTGTTGATGAAACTCTGGACATCAAAAACAGTTCTGATGAGGATTCAAGAAAATGAGAACTATAACACTGGAGACAACACAGATGGCAAGACACGTCAGAGAAACGGCGGCAGCAGGACCAGGAGACCAGAGCCAGACAGCACTGGAGCTGACTCATAGAGTGAGACAGCCGAGTACCTTTACACAGGAGACTTCCTGACTGGAGTGGAGTCCCTTCAGAATTTATTGGTATAGCTTAAGAACTTCAGAATGCTTGCCCCAGCAGGACAGGTGTAGACAGTGAGGTCAAAGGGTCAAAAGGCCAAGGAACCAGAAAACAGAAGCGGAAGAGATAAAGAACACGGGAAGCAGCACTGCTTCAGTCTCAAAGGCTAGGGCCACTGAGGGAACTCTGTCCCTGGAATTTAGGGAGGTCATTGAGGGAACTCTGTCCCTGGAATTCATGGAGGTCAGCTTATCCAGTGATCAGACCTCACCGTTAGCTGAAAACAGCCTGGTATGTATGCCCCAAAGGCACCTAACTACAGAACCCTAAATAACTTTTGTATCAAGTTACCCCTCACTTCAGCACCAGAACTTTAAGACTATAAAAACCATCCCTACCAGCTACTAGTGGGGCTGAACCACATCTCGGTTCAGATCCTACTTTCTTTCTCTCCAAATAAATTTTTCTGGACTCTAGAGCTGGTGTCTCTGCCCCTGTTTCATTCTATTCCCAACACTTTGGTGCCCAAACCTGCGACAGGTGGGAACTAGACAACCCGCTCCAGGGTCCTCCCCAACAGCACATTGACAGACCTCTAAACCAGTGAGTCGGAAGACGAGACTTCCCTCACCGGGAAGCCCTGCTGTCTCTCTTGTCTCTACGAAGCCCAGTCGTGGGCTGAGGTTCCCCTCGGGGCATGGAATACTGGTTCCTTGCCGACACCACATCTCATCTTCACTCTCTGGGGACACCCAGGCAGCAAGGTGGGCCTACCAGAACCCTGTCCTCAGTGAGATGCAGGGGTGCTCACCTCTCCCTGGTAGGACTAAACCTCCCCCTCTCTATTCCTTCTACTCACTCTTTACGCTGTGGGAACTAGTTGATCTAAGCCCCTAAAGACACTCCTAAAACGTCTTGGCAACTTAGGACTCTGGGACCAAACACAGTCTAAACAACTGATTTTCCTTTAACACTCTCTGTGATTTTAGACAACATCATTACCCACAATGGCAGGTGGTCCAAGGTCTCTTATATCCAAGCCTTCTTTTTCCTTCACAATCCCCCTTCTCTCTGCCAATCCTGCACCACTTTCCAAATCCTCCTCCTTAATGAAAAACCTCAGTCTTCTAAGCCACCACTTTCTGAAATTGATTTCAATCCTTCTGACCATGCCTCTCCCCCTCCCGTGCTCCCCTTCCATCTTCAGCCCTGGGAGACTCTCCTCCTCTTCTGGAATTCTGCTCTCTCCTTCTACGCTAACCTCTGCCTTCATGCATTTCATGACCTACCACCCACTTGAGGTCCTCCTCTGACCCCTTTACTGACCCCCTCTCACCTCCACACAACTAGATCTAGGGGACTACCCTGTGAACCCATTTTACCTCTCCAAGAGGTAGCAGTAGCTGAAGGCATGCATCATCTGGGTACATGTTTCCTTCAATCTGGCCGACCTGTCCCAAATTAAAAAGAGGCTCCGGTCCTTTTCATCTGACCCGTCTCGTCTTCACAAAGAATTTTGGTATCTAACCCAGTCTTACAACTCCATGTGGCAGGACCTTCACCGGGTCCACAGCCATGGCCTTTGCTGATTCACTTCATACCCAAGACCCTAACCACCACCACCCTGGGCCAATGGTGGTGCCCTCCGCAGACAGTAAGTGGAACTACTAATCTAACTCATCTGACCCCCCACTTTGGTCCACTTGGCTCCTAAAGGGAATGGAAAAGGCAGCACAGAGAGCAGTGAACTATGACAAAATAAATCTCACAAAAGGTAGATGAAAAACCTGCTGCCTTCCTAAATAGACTCATGGAAACTCTAATCAAATACACTAATCTAGATCTCACTTCTGAGGCTGGACAACTCTACTTGAATACTCACTTCATTTCTCAATCCACCTCAGACATCCACAAAAAGCTCCAGACTTGAGGATGGTTCACAGACTCCCCCAAAAGATTTTTTAAAACTGTCCTTTAGGGTCTTTAATAACTAAGAATTGCAGGCTGCCCAGGAAAAAAACAGGCAAAATACCAAATGGTGGACTCAGCCCTCCAAGAACAAAGTGGGACCACTTGGCAACCTCCAAGAAACCCCTCCATAGCTCCTTATGGCCTCCAGGTTCTTGCTTCAAATGTGGGAAGGAAGACCACTAGGCCTACTCCTGGCCAAACCCTCAAACTCCACCCAAACTATGCCCAGCTTGTGGTATCCAAGGCCACTGGAAGGATGAGTGTCCTCGGACTGCTGGGTCCAGGGCCACCCCTTCAGAAACCGTGGCTGAAACAGGGTTCATCTTGCCAGATCTCCTCGGGCTGGCCACCAAGGACTGAGGAGGCCCAGGCTCTAAGTCCCTATAAACACCTCACTGACGGAGCCCCAGGTTAGTCTTCAGGTTGCCAGCAAGCAGACCTCTTTTTCACTAGATACTGGGGCCACTTAGTTTGGTATTGCCTGAATTTTCAGGGAAGCTTCTCCTCTCCTCCATTTCTATTGTTGGTGTAGATGGAATCCTATCAAGCCCACTTACCCCCACCCCACTTAATCTGCCAATTAGATCACTAAACTTTTTCCCACACCTTTCTGGTAATTCCCAAACACCCACCCCTTATTAAACAGAGACCTTCTTAGCAAGCTCCAGACAACCTTCATGCCGTATCCATCCAACTCAGATGAACACATTCAGCTCCTGATACTTCTACTTCTGCCCCTGTTTCAGTCATCTGGTACTGTCCTAACAGAAATACCATAAAGTGGATGGCTTTAACAAAGGAGAAATTATTCTTACACAGTCCAATAGGCTACAAGTCCAAATACAGGATGTCTGCTCCAGGGGAAGGCTTTCTTCACTGTTGGCTCTGGAGGAAAGTCCTTGTGTTGCATCAGTCTCTGTTCAGGGAGCACCCTGGCACAGGAACGTCAGGTCCGAAGGATGCACTCTGCGCCTGGTGCTGCCTCCTTGATGGTGTGCTGTTCCCAATTATCTGCTTGCTTTCCTTTCCTTTTATTTCATGTTGGATGAAATGAGAAATGGTGAAAAAGGGTGGTGGTGCAAGCCATACTCCAGGGAAACTCCCTTTACAGTAGATCAGGGAGGTGATCTTAAGAAGGAATTTTCAGTCCCACCCTAATCCTCTCTAACGTAATCCACTCTGTCAACCACAGGCCGAGATTAGGATTTACAGCATCAGAGAGGCACAACACAGAGGGCAGTCACACAACACAGGGAATCCTGGCCCAGCCAAATAACTACATGTACTTTGGGGGGGGACACAACTCAGTCCATGACAATTCTCCTCTAACCTTAGAGGGACTCCTAACCCACAAGACAAGCCCACATCTAAAATTCTCCAGTAGGTACATCCCCAACTCTGGGACATCCCCACTCCCTTCATAGCCTTCCACACCCTCTCCGGGAACATTCTACAACCTAATCTTAAACTTACTTCCACCCCACCCATCAGAAAATCCCGAAACTTACTTTCTGTTGTCTGGGACTGGTATTTACAGGGGGAATTTGTTGTTTCTAGTAGGAAATCTCACAGTAGTTAGATACAGAACCCCTACCTCCTTACAATCACCTGCCTCTTCATAGCCAGCTTGCTTTCTATCAAGGCCTCCACACATACCCCCCCACCCCACTTAACATCCTTAACCTAACTTATTTCCTCCTGAACCACACCACTAAACATCAGAGATGTTGGATCTCTTTGTTGTACTTAAACCTCACTTCTGGCCCCTAGGGAGACACAGAGCCAGACCACTGTCCAAAGATAAAGGGTCTGCCTTTCTTGACAGAGCAGACACTCTCATAGGAAGTTACCCAACCACTTGGCAGTCAAGCCACACTACTGTTCCAAACCTTCCTGGCGGCATACTCCCTCCCCCATACCTCCAGCTAAATCTCAGGATCGGCAGCCCTAGGCTTAATTCCTAAAGCAAGCTCCCTTCTGCATGCAATGAATAGATAAAGGCCTAAACCTAGGATACCTAGATCCCAGACTCTGCAACACTACCAACAAAATATCTCCCATCTATCCCACAAGACCCAAAGTCAAAGGGTGGACTATTCCTTTTCCCCCACAGCCAATGACATGCTTGTTCAATCAGCACATTTCTCAGGGCCATCCTCTGGAAGGTTCATTGTCCCGAGCCAGAGCCTCTTTTCCTGGATTAATACCATCTCCTGCTCCCAACAATCTTCCAAAATAAGCCCCCTTGTAGGGTAAGCCCTTTCCAACACCTTTCAACTTGGCGCAGCGAACCGTCCATCAGACAGGGGTCATATGATTTCCTCCACCTTTGCTCTCTACATGTCAGCATATGTCTCCTAGAAGACTGTCTCTTCTTTTGCAGGAGCCAGGCACATTCCTGCCTATCCACAAAGTGGACAGGAACACGTACTCTGATTTACGTATCCCCAGACATTGAAATCACCCCCACCCCAACCAATCCTTGCCTATACCTATACCTCGGTCAGGCCAAAAAGAGTTCCCATTCTTATACTTCTGTTTGTGGCCCTGGGAGTTGTGGCAGGTATTGGTAGCAGAATAGGAGGATGTTTTATTCATCTAAGTGCTGCTCTAACAGAAATACCACCAAGAGGATGGCTTTAGCAAGGAAAAACGTTTATTCTTACACAGTCCAGAAGGTTACAAGTCCGCATTCAGAATGTCCACTCCAGGGGAAGTCTTTTTTTCTGTGATCTCTGGAGGAAATTTCTTGTGTTGCCTCAGTCTTCAGTCAGTGAACATTTTGGCACAGGAACCTCAGGTCTGAAGGATGAGCTTTACTCCAGTGCTGCTTTCTTGACGGTATGAGTTTCCCAGCTGTCGCTTGCTTCCCGTTTCTTTTATCTCTTGTGGGATGAAAGGATAAAAGGTAGTACAAGTCACACTCCAGGGAAACTCCCTTTACGGTAGAGCAGGGCAGTTACCTGATGAACGGATTTATAGTCCAACTCTATTCCCTTTAACATCCAGCATAAGAAAATCACAGAACTGGGGACAATCACAAAATACTGGTAATCACAACCCAGCTAAATATCTATACATATTTTTAGGGGACACAAATTCAATCCACGACAGAGGGTTAAGCACTTTGCTCTGTTATTTCCACCTCCTCTCACAAGACCTACAACAAACCATGGAGGACATATCCGAAGGACTGGTAAGAGTACAAGACCAAATAAATTCTCTAGCTGTTGTCACCCTATAGAACAGACTTTCCCTAGATCTGTTGACCACAGAAAAGGGAGGTACTTGTCTTTTTCTAGATGAAGCATGCTGTTTCCATGTTAATCAATCAGGCCTGGTCCAAGATGCAGCTAAAAAACTTTCAGAGAGAGAGGCCAATTTATGAAGACAGCAAAGAGGCAACAGCGATACCTGGCTAAATTCACAAAAATGGCCTCCCTGGTCCCTTCCATTTATAACACCTCTTATCTTACTCATTTTAGGGCTCTGTCTTGGCCCAGTCCTGTTCAGAGTCATAACACAACGGATTCAGCAGTCAGTCTTCAGGATTTCCCACCAAGTAAACCAGATTTTGCTTCCCTGGGAGACTCAACAAGATCAATACCAAAACCTCCCTGAAAATAATCGATGAACCTCCCTTCTTGCTGATGATCAAGACATGAGTACGGGAGCTCAGAGGGCCCCCCAACTCTCCACATACCCTATGACAAATCAACAATGTTTATCTGCAGGAAACAACTAGAAAGAATAACAACACCTCTCTGTCCTTTAATCAAAGGGGAGAGTTGAGGGAACTCTGTCTCTGGAAGTCAGGGGACGTCACTGAGGGAACCCTGTCCTTGGAATTCAGGGAGGTCATCTTATCCAATGATCAGATCTCACCATTAGCTGAAAACAGCCTGGTAAGTATGCTCCCAAAGGCATCTAACCATAGAACCACAAATAATTTTTGCATCAAGTCACCCCTCACTTCTTCATCAGAACTTTGAAACTATAAAAACCAGCCCTACCTGCTGGCGGGGCTGAACCACATCTCGGTTCAGAGCCTACTTTCATTATCTTCAAATAAACTTCACTGGACTCTGGGACTGGTGTGTCTCTGCCCATTTCATGCCATTCTATTCCCAACCCCCACGACCTCTGGGGACTCAAAGGGTAGAGTTGTCACTTAGGTGGACTAGGAGAATGGGGCCACCTAAATTCGAGGGAACAGAGTTGCCATTTCAATGAGCCTGCGAGGTGAAGCTGAAGCCCAGGACCAAGAAGCCTCCACTCAGAATCTGGTGAGTATGAAAAACAACCAGAGTTTAGAGGGCAGGACCATTGTCTAAAAGGTCTCAGAGAACAGAGAATTGTTTCCAAGCCTTGAAAGCTAATGTAATGTGTTCTCCTGACTTGCTTGATGCCTGCTATCCCTTCTTTCCTTTCAATTTCTTCCACTTGTAATGGAAATACCGGCTTGGAGCTGTTCCATCACTGCATTTTGGAAGGAAATCACCTGTATTCTTGATTTCACAGATGAAGAGAAATTATTTGGGGTTTGGACTTGGAGTTGATTTAAGACTTTTGCTATGATACGATGGAGTGGAGATTGTCATGGACTGAATTGTGTCCCCCCAAAAATTAGTATAGCCATTCCGCTAGGCTGTGATCCCTGGTTTTGTGTGATGTTCCTATATGTTGTAAGCTGTCTGTATGATGTTAATGAGGGGCGATGAGTAGCAGTTATATTGGCAGGGCGGGACTCAATGGGTAACATTGCATTGTACCTTGGGGCAACTTCTTTGGATGTAAAAGAAAGGGAAGCAAGCAGAGGGCTGGCGACTGCATACCACCGAGAAGCAGTGCCAGGAGCAGAGTGTATCCTTTGGAAAGGACTCAGGGTCCTTGCACCTCAGAAGCTCCCAAACCAGAGGAAGATTGCTAACAAGCACCTTCCTCCAGAGTCAGTGGAGAAAGTCTTCCCCTGAAGCCGATATCTTGAATTGGGACTCTTAATCTACCTTACCATGCCAGCCAGCCAAGTGCCATGAGGTAATAAATTTATCTTTGTTAAAGCCATCCATTTGTGATATTTTTGTTAAAGTAGCAATAGATGACTAAGATACATGTGTTTTACGCATAGCAAGGAGGTGAATTTTGGAGGATCAAAGGTGGAATGTCAAGGACTGAGCTGTGCCCCTCCAAAAATATGTGTCAACTTGGCTAGGCTATGGTTCCCAGTATTGTGTGGTTGTCCACTATTTTGTCATCTGATGTGATTTTTCTATGTGTTATAAATCCTGCCTCTATGATGTTAGCAAGGCAGGATTAGAGGCAGATATGTTAATAAAGCAGGACTCAATCTACAGGATAAGGTTGTGTCCTAATTCAATCTCTTTTGGAATATGAAAGAGAGAAACAAACAAAGATGTGGGGTGGCACGGAACCTCATACCACCAGACCTAAGAGCCAGGAGAATAGTGCGTCCTTTAGACCCTGGGTCCCAGTGCTGAGGAGCTCCTCGACTGGGGAAGGCAAATGACAAGGACCTCCCACATAAGCTCTCAGCTTAAGACAATGTCTTCCCCTGGAGCTGGCACCCTGAATTCAGACTTCTACCCTCCTAGACTGTGAGAGAATAACTTTTCCTTTGTTAATTCCATCCACTTGTGGCATTTCTGTTATAGCAGCACTAGATGACAAAGACATCAAGTTAGAGGGTCACAGCCTCAAGAAAGGGCTCTGCAAGGTCTTTAGGCAAGAAGAGGCTATGACCCAGGTAGCAAGTCAACACTGGTCCAAATGAAACCAGTTGATCTTTACCATGTAGGTGAAGCTAGAGTGACAAGTCAATTTCTTTCTAAACTGGTCTATAGATTTGACACAACCCCATTCAAAATCCCAGCAGAATTTATTTTAGATAATGAGAAGCTGATTCTAAAATTTAGAGAGGCAAAAGAATCAGAACAAGCACAACAATCTCAGGGATTGAAAAGACACTACCCAGTGTTAAGACTTACCCTAAAGCAGTAGTAACAAAGACAGTGTGATATTGACAAAAGAAGAGACACAGAGAGCTGTATAACAGAAGAGTACAGAAATAAAACCACACAAAGAAGGGCAGTTTATTAGTTGATTTCTGACAAATGAGCACAGGCAATTCAAACCACTGTCGGCATGGCACGGGATAGGGGAGTGTTCCCTTCTGTTGTGTGTAGGGTCACTATGGATTAGAATCGACTCACCGGCATCTAACAACAATTCCGTGGAGAAAGGATTGTGTTTTCAACAAATGCTGGCAAACAATTGAACATCCATATTTAACAAAATGAACCTCTAGCTATTCATACTTCATACAAGAATTACTCAAAATTGATTTTAGACTTTTAGTAGATCTTTGTGACCACAAGTGAGGCAGAGATCAAGTGCAGTGGAGATGTGGAGCACCAAGAACCATCACCTCACCTGAGGATATGTAAAATTGTGCAAGCTCCCTGGAGATTGGTAATTTCTTATAAGGCGACACTTACTAAATGACCCAGAAATCCTAGTGTGTATTCACTCAAGATAAATGAAAATGTTCACCCACAATGTTCACAAAAACCTGTTCCACAATTTTTAAATCGGTATTATTCTTGATCACCAAACACTGAAAACAATTCAAAGGTCCTTTAACAGGTAAATGAATAAACAAAATGTTGTACATACACACAACAGAATACTACTCAGCAATTTTTTTCAAAAAATGCCTGTCCTAGCAATAGACAAGTGGCCACCTCACACATAGTCTCCCCTTGCGTGGCTTAAACAGCTGCCAGGACACTACGGACGTGGGCACATTTGTTGAAAGCCTACTACACACTGTGGACCCATTTCCAGTGAAGAACAAAATCCAGAGGCCCCATTCTCCATGAGCTGTCAGGGAGAGCTGGGAGGCTGGCCCTCTAGATCTTCTCCACCTGGTATGTTACTGGTGTTGTGACAAATCACCTTTTTAAAGGAAGTTGGGGTGGTGGGTGGTGGCTGCAGTCAGGTCCCTCCAGTCAACTCCAGCTCAGGGGACCTTACGTACAACAGAACAAATTGCTACCCATCCTGTGCCAGCTTCACGATGGTTGACTTATCTATGGAGCCACAGAGCTTCGAACACTTACCCCAAAGAGCAGAGGCAAGTGTGGTGCCCAAGGGGCCAAGGGGCCAAGAAACCAGGAAGTAGAAGCTCAAGAGACAAACAACACACGAAGCCTAGTTGCCTCAGTCTCAAAAGGCATGATCACGGTCGCTAGGGCTCAAAGTGGGAAGCCTTGGCCTCTGCCATTTCTAAATATGGAGTTACCACTCAGATGGACTAGGAAAATGGTGTGCCTGAAGCTAAGGAAGCGGAATTGCCATCCCAAGAGCCCTGGAAGGCAAAGATGAAGCCCAGGGCCAAAGAACCTCCACTCTGAATCCAGAGAGTGTGGCCATACCTGGAGTCTGGAGGGCATGGCTATTGTGCGAATCCTCAGAGAACAGAGAATTATTTTTAATCTTTGAGGGCTGATATAATGTGATTTGCTGACTTTTTTGGTGCCTATTATGCCTTGTGCATCTCTAGTTTCTCCCATTTATAATGGAAATGTCTAGCTTGTACCTTCCTGTTGTACCATTGTAGCTTTGGAATTGTATTCTGGATTTCACAGTGAGAAATACTTTTTGGATTTCGGACATGGAGTTAAGACTTTTGCTATGATATTATGGAGTGAATATGTTTGACATGTGACAGGGACATGAATTTTGAGAGCGAAAGGATGGAAAGTTACTGATTAAATTGTGTCCCCCAAAATATATTTGGAGTTGGCCAGATCATTGTGCCACCCTAAAAATGTGTGTAGCAGTTTGGCAAGGCAGTAATTCCTTGTATTTTGTGATTTTCCTATATGTCATAAACCCTGCCTCTGTGGTGTTAATGGGGGGGGTGGGCTATGGTTGAGTTAGTGAGGCAGAACTCAATCAACTAGATTGTATAGTGTCATGAGGAAATCTCTTGGGATATAAAGGAAAGGGAAGCAAGCAGAGCATGAGGAACTTCGTGCCATGAAGCACAGCACACCCTTTGGACTCCAAAGTCCCAGCACCTCAGAAGCACCCAGTCCAGGAGACTGAAAACAAGAAACTTCCTCCAGAGTCATTAGAAAAAGACTTCCCCTGGACCTGATGCCCTAAATTTGGACTTGTAGTCTATTGGACTATGACAGAATAAAATTTCTCTTTTTAAAAGCCATCCACTTGTGATATTTCTGTTAAAGCAGCCCTACATCACCAAGACAGTCTTGATTCCCAGTATTATATGATTGCCTATCATCTTGTCATCTGACATTATTTCCCTGTGTGTTGTAAATTCTATCACTAGGATGTTAATGAAATGGATTTGTGGCAGTTACACTGATGATGACATTTGCAACAATAGGTAGTGTCTTAAGCCAGTCTCTTCAGATATAGAAGACAGAAGCAAGCAGAGAGACATAGGAACCTCATACCACAAAGAAAGAAGCACTGGGAAAACAGTGTGTCCCTTGGACCTGGAGTTTCTGTGCTAAGAAACTTCTAATACAGGAAGAAGATCGAAGACAAGGACCTTCCTTCAGAGTCGACAGAGAAAGCCTTCCCCTAGAGCTGGTGCCCCGAGTTTGTGCTTCTAGTCTACTAGACTGTGAGAGAATAAGCTTCTGTTTGTTGAAGCCATTCACTTGCAATGTTTTCCTGTTATAACAGCACTAGATGACCAATACAGTATCTTTGAGTCCATTGTGGCTATTGTGTTGATCTGTCTCACTGAGGGTCTCCCACATTTTCTCGGACTTGACCTAACATGATGGACTTCCCTAGCTGTTGTTGTTTCCCGATGATGTGGTTAAAGTAAGCTAGTTAAAGTCTCACGGCTAAGAAATATTCTAGTTGTATTTCTTCTAGGACTGATTTGTTTAATCTTCTGGCAGTCCACTGTATGTACATTCAGTACACTCTGCCAGCATGACATCCAAATACATCAGTTCTTCCGTGTTCCTCTTCCATTGCCCAGCTTTCACATACGTAGGAAGCAGTTGAAAACACTGTCCTTGCTTTTCAACACTTGGAAGAAGTCTTTTATAGTGGATTTGCCCAGTGCAATATGATCTTTGATTTTTTGACTGCTGCTTCCATGGAGTTTGATTGTGAGTCCAACTAAAATGAAAACTTTGACAACTTCAATCTTTTCTCCACTTATCATGATGTTCCTTACTGGTCTGGTTGTGAGGATTTTTGTTGCCCTGATGTTGAGGTGTATTCACACTAATGGCCATGCTCTTTGATCTTCATAAGCAAGTGCTTCAGGTTGTCTTCACCGTCAGCCAGCAAGGCTGTGTCATCTGTGTATCACAAGTAGCAGTGGGTGACATCGTCTATTTTCTCTCTGCTTCTGGGGACACCCAGACATAACTGGGGCTAAACAAACACCTACAACAAACCAACCACCCCTCCTCCAGGTATTTACCCAAGAAAAACTCAGTGAGTCAGATGCAGACTTCTATACAGATGTGCACATCAGCATTATTGGGAACCTCCATCAACATGCACTTGGATAGACAAAGACCAGAGTAACCACATATACATACACTTTGTTTGCTTTAGGGATACCATCCTATTGATTCCAACTCATAATGACCCTATTTATGACACAGCAGAACAGCCCCATAGAGTTTCCAAGGCTATACATCTTTACAGAAGAAAGCTGCTTCAATTTTCACCCAAGGGGTTACTGGTAGTTTCAAAATACCAACCCTGACCTTTTGGTCAGCAGCCAAGTAGTTAACTACTATGTTACCATGGCTCCTTTTATTTTACTTAATATTTTTAATTAATAGATATGTCACTAGCATAGTCGCCACCCATCTATCAGTTTGTTGTACTGTGGCAGCTTGTACACTGCTGTGATGCTGGAAGCTATACCACCAGTGTGTCTCATACCAGCAGTGTCACCCATGGTGAATGGGTTTCAGTGCAGCATTCAGACGGAGGCAGACAAAGAAGGCCCTGGAAATCCAATTCTGAAAAAATTAGCCAGTGACAACCTTGTGAATAGTAGCAGGACATTGTCTGGTATAATGCCGGAGGATGAGTCTTTCCAGGTGGAAGGCACTCAAATTAGAACTGCAGAAGAACTGCCTCCTCCATTAGAGTTGAACTTTAATGACATGAATGGAATAAAGTGTTCAGAATCTTCACCTACTGAAGTGGCACAACTCAAAATGAGAAGGGACAGCTGCAAATATCCATTAGTGTTGGAACACAGAATGTACAAAGGACGAATTCAGGAACAGTGCAAATTATGAAAAATGAAATGGAACACGTAGAGATCTGTATCCTAGGCACTAATGAGCTGAAATGGGCTGATACTATTCTGAATCACATAGCATACTGTCTACTACACCAGAATGACAAATTGAAGAAGAATAGTGCTGTATTCATCATCAAAAATAACATTTCAAGCCTAATCCATAAGAACATTGCTATTAGTGATTGGATAATCTCTGTACATCTACAAGGAAAACCAGTTAATACAACTATTATTCAAATTTATATCCTAGTCACCATGGTCAAGGATGAAGAAACTGAAGATTTTTACTAATTTCTGCAGCCTGAAATTGATCAAACCTGCAATAAAGATTGCATTGATAACTGCTGCTAACTGAAATGCAAAGGTTGGAAACAAACAAGAAGAATCTGTAGTTGGAAAAATATGACCTTGGTGACAGAAATGACTCTGGAGATCACAATTCTGCAAGACTAATGGCTTCTTCATTGCAAATACCTATCTTTACCAGCTTGAACAGCAACTGTACAAAGGACCTCAACAGATAGAATACACAGGAATCACACTGACTACTTCTGTGGAAAGCAGTGATGGAGATGGTGAATATCATCAGTCAGAATAAAGATAGAGAACGACAGTAAGTAGAGCCTCCACTTCTCATATGCAAGTTCAAGGTGAACCTGAAGAAAATTAAAGCAAGTCTACAAGAACCAAAATACAACCTGGAGTATATCCACTGGGACTTAGAGACTACCTCAAGAATAAACTTGACTTTTGAACACTAATGACCAAAGACCAGAGAAGCTGTGGAAGGGCATCATACACGAAGACAGCAAAGGGCTTTTAAAAAGACAGGTGAGAAAGAAAAGACCAAAGCAGATGTCAGAAGAGACTCTGAAACTCGTTCTTGAACTTTAAGTAGCCTAAAGCAAGCTGAAGAAATGACGACATAAAAAAGGTAAGTGGAAAATTTCAAAGGGCAGCTTGAGAAGGCAAAGTAAAATATTATAATAAAATTTGCAAAGACCTGGGTATAGAAAACCAAAAGGGAAGAATGTGATCGATATTTCTCAAGCTGAAAGAACTGAAAAAAAAAAAAATTTGAAGCCTCAAGTTACAACATGTAAGGATTCTGAGAGCAAAACATCGAATGACGCAAGAAGCATCAAAAGAAGATGGAAGAAATACACAGAATCATTGTGCCGAAATGAATCAGTCTATGTTCAACCATTTAAGAGGGTAGCATGTGATCAAGAACCAAAAATACAAAAGGGAGAAGCCCAAGCTGCACTGAAGGCATTGGTGAAAAACAAGGCTTCAGGAATTGACAGAATAGCAATTGAGATCTTACAACAAATGGATGCAATGCTCTGGAAGTACTCACCCGTCTGTGTCAAGACATTTGGAAGACATCTGGAACAGATCCCTATTTGCACCCATTTCAAAGAAAAGTGATCCAAGAGAATGCAGAAATTATCAAACAATATCATACACAAATAAATTTGGCTAAAAATCATTCAAAAGCTGTTGCAACAGTACGTTAACAGGGAACTGTCAGAAGTTCAAGCCAGATTCAGAAGAGGATGTGGAACCAGGTACATCATTGCTGACGTCAACTGGATCTTGGCTGAAGGCAGAGAATATGTTTATTGGCTTTTTACTGACTATGCACACACATTCAAGCATGTGGATCATCACAAATTATGGATGACATTGAAAAGAATGGGACTCCCAAAATACCTAATTGTGCTCATGAGCAATCTATACATGGATCAACAGCTAGTCATGAGGACAGAACAAGGAGACAGTACATGGTTTAAAATCAAGGAAGGTGTGCGTCAACATTGTATCTTTCACCAGACTTTTTCAGTCTGCATATGGAGCATATAATACAAGAAGCTGGACTGTAAGCAGAAGAATGAGGCATCAGGGTCGGAGGAAGACTCATTAACAACCTGCAGTATACAGATGACACAGCCTTGCTGCTTGAAATTGAAGAGAACTTAAAGCACTTACTGATGAAGATCAGAGACCACAGCCTTTGGTGTGGATACACCTCCACATCAAGAAAACAAAAACCCTCACAACTGGACGAATAAGCAACATCATGATAAATGGAGAAAAGACTGAAGTTGCCAAGGATTTCATTTTACTTGGATCCACAATCAACAGCCATGGAAGCAGCAGTCAAGAAATGAAAAGCACGTTACGATGAGAAAATCTGCTGCAAAAGATCTCTTTAAAGTGTTGAAAAACAGAGATGTCACCTTGAAAACTAAGGTGCGCCTGATCCAAGCCACGGTATTTTCAATCGCATCTCATGCATGCAAAAGCTGGATAATGAATAAGGAAGACAGAAGAACTGACACCTTTGAATTGTGGCGTTGGAGAAGAATATGGGCTGCCAAAAGAATGAACAGACTTATCTAGGAAGAAGCAACAATGGCGAGACTGAGTCATACAGACTTTGGACACGTACACTTTGCTCTAGGAACAAGAAGGCCAGCTGGTCAGAAAAGATCAGATGCAGAGTCAGAGTGATGAGAGGTATTGGGCCACGTGGGCAGGGAGGCTCAGAAATCCCGACAACAGCAGTGATGAGAAGAGAGTGATTTATTTGGGATCCCCCCCCAACCTGGCTGCCAGCAGACCATGGACACAAGAGCCCAAGCACAGGGAGGAAAGGTGGGACATTCTGGTGATTGTTGTCAGGAATCCGGGGGTCCCAAGAGTTTCACCTAGCATCAACCCACCCACCCATGCCACCTCCTCAGCACCCCCAGCCAGCCCCTCTCCACCCAGGTCCGTGGTCCACGTTCCACACCACACACCGCTGTTGACTCCATGCTTGATAAGGTTGTGTGGCTCTGTTGCTAAGAAGTCTCTCTGGTGACCTGGAAAATAAAAGATGTTTGGGGGCGGGAGCTAGAGGACAAGGTCTCACAGCCTGTGGATTTGACTATTCTGGGTCTGATTTTTCCTCCATAAAACAGAGGCAACAATCCCGGCAGTAAGTTGTTCCAACCTCTAGGGTCAGTCGCAAGGACTTAAGGAAACACGTTGACTGAGGACAAGAACACGCTGTTACTGATTTTACTGACATTGAGAGGCAGAGTGGTGAGAATGGAACAGAAACCCATCCTTCTCCTGATCTCCAGTCTGCAGAACGCCTGGGCTGCGAGACCTGCACCATGCCACCCAGAGGGACAACACCCTGGGGCTGGAGCTGGCTCCAGGCTGCTGTCTCTTACACCGGGCCTCCTCTCTGACACCCTGTGTCCTGGTGCTCCCCATAGTATCCCAGCACCCAGCAAGTGCCTGGCACACAGTAGGGCTGTGGCCAAGAGGGTGGAGGGAAGTTTCTGTAGGGAGTGAGAAGGATAGCCCAGAACCACAGGGACAGAGTAAACAGTCCATCAGAGTAAACGTACCAGCCTGAAGACACTGGACGCCAGAGAGCTGAGGCTGGGTCTGCCCCCCGCCCCCCGCGCCCTGCTCACAGCGGAGCCCCTAGTCTCGCAGGGCCCTGGATCGCTGCAGACCTCTCCCGCAGTCACAGACGTTGTCATTAGGGGGAAAAAAAAAAAAAGACTGTTGTCATCAAGTCATTTGTGACTCATAGTGATCCTATAGGACAACGCGGAACAGCCTCACAGGTTTCCAAGGAGCGGCTTGTGGATTCGAGCTGCCGACCTTCTGGCTAGTAGCTGAGCTCTTAGCCAGGGCTCCCGAGGGTAGAGCTAATTCTGAAGAGTCCTGTACAGGTGCGAGTGAGGAGGCCTCGATTCTGAGGAGGCTGCTTCTGCACGGCCAAGGGACTGAAATACGGGCGGGGAGGTGAGGCGGGGAGAGGGGTAGCACAGGACACCCCCTGTGGAGTCAGGTAGGAAAATCACAACCAGAAAATGACCCAAGTGGACACAGCTAAGATGTAATGGCAGATTTTAGCCACCAGGTGGCGAGCCAACCTCATCTTTGCTTTTTGTTGCTCCTGGCGGTGGGGTCAGTTCTGGTCCCCCGGCGACCCTGTGTAGGTGGAGTAGCTCTGTCCGTAGGGTTTTCAAAGCTGCGACTTTTCGGAAGCACATCACCAGACATTTTTTCCAGTGCGCCTCTTGAGTGGCTCAAAAGTACCAACATTGCAGCTAGTAGCCTAGTGGTTAATTGTTTACACCCCCCCCCCAAAAACAAACCCACTGCCGTCAAGTCCAACTCTTAGCGACCCTAGAGGTCAGGGGAGAACTGCCCCATCCGTTTCCAAGGAGCGCCTGGTGGATTTGAACGGCCAACCTTTTGGTTAGCAAATGTAGCACTTAACCCACTACACCACCAGGGTTTCCTCTGCACCCCGCGAGGGCTTCCATTTTCCTTCCTCTGGAATTCAAATCCCGGGGTACCTACACTGCAGGAGCCCTGAAGGTGCTGTGATAAAGCCCCACTGCTAACATAACCTTCAAAGGTTCGAACTAACCAGTGACTGCCAGGGAAAGAGGTGGTCGTTGGCTTCCACGTAGATCACAGCTTTGGAAACCTTATGGGGTCGTGCTACCCTGTTCTACAGGGTCGCCGGGAATCAGAATCGACTTTTTGTTCGCTTGCTTGCTCCCTAGCTCGCTCACTCGCTTGCTTGTTTGCAGGGCAGCAGAAGGCTTACCCTTCCTTCCTGAGATCGGTGTCTGCCAGGCGCTGCTCCCCAGACTTGTCTCCTGTTAAATCATTTCTCGCTCAGAACCACTGTGGTGTTGTTAGGTGCCGGCAGGGCGATTCCCACTCCAAACAGCCCGATGTACAGCAGAACGAAACACTGCCCGGTCCTGCTCTGTCCTGACATTCTGTCCTGTGTTTGAACCCGTTATTGCAGCCACTGTGTCAACCAATCTCATTAAGCACCTTCCTGTTTTCCACTGACCCTCTGTTTTACCAAGGATGGTGTCCTTCTCCAGGGCCTGTCACTCCCAGTACCGCACCCAAAGTGAGTGAGAAACCTCCCCACCCTTGGTTCCAAGGAGCACTCTGGCTGTGCGCGTAAGGTGGAATTGTTGGCTCTCCCGGCAGCTGGTGGTTGGTCTGATCTTCTTTGCCAGCCCTAGAATCCCAGCGCATCCACGCTGTCTTCCAGCTTTCATGTGCTTGTGAGGTGATAAAAAACATCCTGGCTTGGGTCAGATGTACCTTACTCCTCAGAGTGACATCTTTGCTTTTCAACACTTTAAAGAGATCTTTTGCAAGCGATTTGCTCAAGGCATTACGTCCTTTGATTTCTCTTTCTTTTTAATTTCAAAAAAAACGATTTTTATTTATTCTACTCTAGGGTTATTATGGGTCAGAATCAACTTCATGGCAACGTGTTTGGTTTCAGAACAGTTTTAGGAGGAGGTTTACAGAATGAACTGGTTTCTCATAAAACAGTACATTGTTCTGTGACAGTGGTTGCATGCCATGACTTGTCAACATTCTCCCCTTCTTCACCTTGGGTTCCATATTACCAGCTTTACTGTCTCCTCCTGACTCCTAGTCCTTGTCTCTGGGCTGCTGTGTCCCTTTAGTCTTGTTTTGTCTTCTGGGCCTGTCTAATCTTTGGCTGAGCAGTGAGCCTCAGGAGTGACTTCACTACCGAGCTATAAGGGTGTCCGGGGACCACACTCGCAGGGTTTCTCCAGCTTAGGTCAGATTTTCCCCTCATCTCCTTAGCTAAGAATTGTATTCTCCATTTTTCTCCAGCTTTGTCTGGGACCCTCAATTGAGATCCCTGTCAAAGCAGTCAGTCCCGGTAGCCAGGCACCATCTAGTTGTGCTGAATTCAGTCTGGTGGAGGCGGTGGTAGTCATGGTCCATGAGTCCTTTGCACTAATTTTTTCTTTGTGTCTTTGGTTTCGTTTGTTCTCCCTTGCTCTAGATGGGGTGAGACCAGCAGACAGATGGCTGCTCGTAAGCTTTTAAGACCTCAGACACAACTCATCAAAGCAGCATGTAGGACATTCAAGCTAGATGTTCCCTGAGATTATGGTCCTCACTGCACCTCAACCTAGTAATTCTATCTCTCGCAGAGTCTGGACGCGTCTATGAAGCGTCCATGACCTTGCCTTCTACAAGCTGTGCTAGCTTCCCCAGAATCATGTACCGTCTTACTCTTCCACAAAGTTACTACTTATCTATTGTCTAGTTAGGGTTTTTCTTTGTCTTCCCTCCCTTCTGTTGTAACCACCAGAGGTCATTTCTTTCAGTGTGTAAACTTTTTCACGAGTTCTTACAATCACTGTTTCATACAATACATACCCTTTTGTGATTGACTTGTTTCACTCAGCATAATACCCTCCTGTTCCTGGTGGCATGGTGGCTCAGTGCTACGCCTGCTTATCAGAAGGTTGGCAGTTTGAATCTACCAGGTGCTCCTTGGGAATTCTATGAGGCAGTTCTACTCTGTCTGATGGGTCACTATGAGCATTGGGTTTGTTTTTGGTTTCCTCCGTTCTGTGAGACGCTTCACATACTCTTCATTGTTCTTCATTATTGCATAATATTTCATTATGCATATATACCATAGTTTGTTTATCCATTCATCAGTAGATGGCACCTAGGTTCTTTCTGTCTTTTCGCTCTTGTGAGCAATGCTGCAGTGAACATACGTGTGCATTTATGTAATTCATGTGATGGCTCTTATTTCTCTAGGATATATTTCTAGGAATGGGATTGCTGAATTATACAGTATTTCTATCTCTAGCTTTCTAAGGAAGCACCACATTGTCTTCCACAATGGTTGTATCATTTTGCGTTCCCACCAGCAGTGCATACAAGTTTCCATCTCCCCACAACCTGCAGCCTCTCCAACATTTATTTCCTGTTATTCTGATTCATGCTAGCAATGCTGGGGGTGAGATGATGTCTCGTAGTTTTGATTTGCATTCTCTAATGGCTAGTGATGGTGAGCGTTTCCTCATGTATCTCCTGGCCACTTGAACGTCTTCTTGGGTGAAGTGTCTGTTCATATCCTTTGCCAATTATTATTATTTGTACTTTACACGAGGTTTACAGAACAAACTAGTCTTTAAACAGTTAGTACACATAGCGTTTTATGACATAAGTTAACAACCCCATGACATGTCAACACTCTCTCCTTTCAACCTTGGATTCCCTATTACTGGCTTTCCTGTCCCCTCCTGCCTTCAAGTCCTTGCATCTGATCTTTGCCCATTTTTTAATTGGATCATTTGTCTTTTTGTTGTAGTAGTGTTGGATTTTCCTACAGAAATTAGACCTTTGTCAGATTTTTACTAGCCAAAATTTTTTTCACCCCATGGGTTCTCTTTTCATTCTTTCGGTCAAGTCTTCTGAAGATCCCAGTTGCCTAGCTTATCGCCTGTTGTTTGTGTATTATTAGTTATGGTTTGCATCCTGTTAATGTCATGTACTAGGACCTCCAGTGTTGACCCTATTTTTTTCTATGATGTCTACTGTTTGTGGTTTTATACCGTTCTTTGATCCATTTTGAATTAGTTTTTGTGCATGGCATGAAGTATGTGTCCTATTTCATTTTTTACAGATGAAGATCCAGTTGTGTCAGTGCCATTTGTTAAAAAGATCATATTTTCCCCATTTGAAGGACTTGGGGCCTTTGTTGAAAATCAGATGACCGTAAGTTGGGTTGATTTATATCTGAGTCCTCAACTCTGTTCCACTGGCCAATGTATCTGTCGTTGTACCATTCCAGGCTCTTTTGACTACCGTAGCTGTATAGCAGTTTCTGAGGTCAGGTAGTTTGAGTTCCCCTAGTTCATTCTTCTTTTTCTACAGTGCTTTACTTATTTGGGGCCTCTTCCCTTATAAAGCTAATGATTAGCTTTTCTATCTCCTTAAAGAATGCTGTTGGTATCTGGATCTAGATTGTATTGTGTTTATAGATTGCTTGGAGTAAAACTGACATTTTCATAATGTTGAGTCTACCTATCCATGAGCATAGTATGTTTTTCCATTTATGTAAATCTCTTGGTTTCTTACAGTAGTGTTTTGTAGTTTTCTTTGAGTAGGTCTTTCACAACCCTGGTTAGATTTATTCCCAAATATTTTTTTAAGGGTTATTACAAGTGGTGTTTACGGGGTCACCATAGGGTTGCTATGAGTCAGAATTGATTCAGGTTACAAGTGTATTGTTTTTCTAATGTATTTTTCTTTTTCTATTTACTGATGTATAGGAATCCAACTGATTTTTGTACATTTACATTGTATTCTGCTAAATTGCTGTAGTTCCAAACTCTTATGGAGTCATTTGAGTCTTTTTCTACATATAATATCATTCACCAAAAGGGACAGTTTTACTTTTTGTTACCAGTGTGGGTGCCCTTTATTCTTATTCCTTTTTCTTGCCTTATTGCTCCAGCTAGGACTTTCAGCATAATGTTAAATAGGAGTGGCGATAAAGGGTATCTTTGCCTCGTTCCTGTTCTCAGGGGAATGTTTTCAGCCTCTCTCCATGAAGAATGATGTTAGCTGCTGGTTTTGTATAATGCTCTTTAATATGTTAAGGAATTTCCCTTCACCTAGTTTATTGGGAGTTTGTTCCTGTTCTAAGGGGAATGTTTTCAGCCTCTCTCCATGAAAAATGATGTTAGCTACTGGTTTTGTGTAAATGTTCTTTAATACATTAAGGAATTTCTCTTCACCTAGCTTATTGGGAGTTTTTATCAGAAATAGGTGTTGGTCTTTGTTGAGTGACTTTTCTGGCATCAGTCGATACAATCACGTGATTCTTTTCTTTCATTTATGTGATGGATTATGTTGATTGATTTTCTAATGTTGAGCCATCCTTGCATAACTGGTATGAATTCCATTTGGTCCTGGTGTGTTATTTTCTTAATATGCTACCACATTCTATTGATTAAAATTTTGTTGAAAATTTTTGTATTTCTATTCATGAGAGATATTTGTCTGTAATTTGTGTGTGTGTGTGTGATGTCTTTGTTTGGTTTGGGCATCAAGCTTACACTGGCCTCACAGAGTGAATTCAGAAGCACCATTTCTAGTTCTGTGCTCTGAAATAGTTTGAGTAGCTCAATTGTTAAGCTCTTCTCTGAAAGTTCGGTAGCATGGTAGAATTCTCCAGTGAAACCATGTGGGCCAGAGCTTTTTGTTGTTGTTGTTGTTAGGAGTGTTTTTATTACTACTATTACCTTTTCAATCTCTTCTCTTGTTATGGATCTGTTCAGATTTTCAACTTCAGTTTGTGTTAATTTGAGTAGTAGTGTGTTTCTAGGAATGTATCCATTTCCTCTAGGTGTTTAATATTTTTGGAGTATAGTTTTTCATAGTACTGTGTTATGATTCTTTTTATTTCAGTTGGGTCTGTTGTAATGTCCTCCTCTCCTCCCCCTCCCCACTCCCTGCCATTTCATTTCTTATTTTGGTTATCTGTGTCACTTCCTGTTTTTCTTTTGTCAGTTTGGCCATTGGATTGTTGATTTTGTTGATCCTTTCAAAGAACCAACTTTTGGCTTTGGTCATTGCTTCTATTGCTCTTCTATTCTCCATTTCATTTTGTTCCAGCTCTGATCTTTACTCTTTCCTTTCTTCAAGTGGCTATGGGCTTCTTTTGCTATTCTCTTTCTTTTGCATTGTGTAGTTAGTGTTTTAATTTTGTCCCTTCTTTCATTTTTTGATGTCTGCATTTATTGCTATAAATTGACCTCTGACCACTGCCTTGGCTGTGTCGCAAAGGTTTTGGTATGAAGTGTTTTCATCCTCATCTGATTCTAGGAATATTTTGATTCCATCTTTGACTTTTTCTATTGCCCAGTGGTTTTTAAGCAGAGTGTTATTTCATTTCCAAACATTTGATTTTTTCCCCCTAGTTCTTCCTGTTATTAATTTCTATTTTGATGATATTGTGATCAGAGAAGAAACTTTGTATTATCTCAGTATTTTGGATTTTGTTGACAGTTGTTTTATGGTTTAAGGTGTGATCTATTCTGGAGAACACTCCATGTGTGTTAAAAACAAATGTACTTTGCTGCTTTGCGGTGGAGTGTTCTATACATGTCACTGAGGTCAAGTTGATCGATTGTGGTCTTTGTATCTTTGTTGAGTTTCTTTCTAGGTGTTCTGTCCTTTACTGGGAATGAGTTACTGAAGTCTCCCACTATTATTGTGGAACCATCTAATTCTCTTTCAGTCCTGTTAGAGTTACTTTTATGTATTTTGGAGCCCTATCATTGGGTGCATAAACTTTTTTTTATGGTTATGTCTTCATGATAGATTCTGCCTCCAATCATTATATAATGCTCCTTTTTGGCTTCTTTGGTAGATTCTGTCTTAAAGTCTATTCTATCTGAGATTAGTGTTACCACTCTTGCTCTTTTTAGTTAGCTGTTTGCTTGATACATTTTTCCATTTTTTATTTTTAATACATTCGTTAAATCTGCCCTTTGTACACAGCTTATTGATCAGCCCTGCTCTTTTTTCATCCATCTGTAGCTCTCTATTTATGGATGTAGTTAAGCCACTTACATTCAGTGTGATTATTGACAGGTGTGCGTTTATTGCTGTCATTTTGTTGCACTTTTAGTGGTGCTGACAATTTTCTTTGCTCCTCTTACTCTTCTGTGCTGAATTCCTTTGATTTGTGGGTTTGGTGTTGCACTTTTTTTATTATTATTTCTTTCATGTTTGTAAATTTTGTGCTTACTTAGACTTTATGTTTTTCTTCTTTATTTTGATGAGTAGATTTGTTAACTTTCTTTTTAGTTAGCTTGAAATTTACCCCATCTTGCTAAGTTTAAGACAGACTTTTATTATTTAATAATGCCTTGATTTCTTCCCCATTTGGAAGTTATATACCTATATCATTTATTCCCTCTTTCATTGTTCTGATGCTGTTGTGATTCATAGATTGATGTCTCTGGTTCCCTATTATAAAGTTTTTCATGTTATTTGCTTGAGAGTTCACTATCTAGGTTGTTATCTGCCTGATGTTGTCTTATGTGCTAGATTCATTTGTTATCTGATGTCATTTGTTCTATAACCAAAAGATTTTCTTCAATAATTCTTTTAAATTTAGTTTGGTTTTTACATTCCTCCTTAATTTGAGTTTATCTGAAAATACCCTAATTTTTCCACAATGTTTGAGTGAGAGTTTTGCAGAATATATTATTCTTGATTGGCAATTTGGGTGTGTGTGTGTGTGTGCATGTGTGTGTGTGTTTTCTTTCAGCCTTTCTATATATCACCCCATTGTCTTCTTGCCTGCATGGTTTCTGCTGAATAACCAGAGCTTAGTCTTATTGTTTCCCATTTATATGTGAGTTTTTCTCAAGCTGTTCTCAGAATTCTTTGTCTTTGGTTTTAGCAGGCATGATTATGATACATCTTAGTGTTTGGGGGGAAGGGAGGATTCAGTAAGATTTTTGACTAGTCAGTGTCATGGGTTGAATTGTGTCCCCAAAATATCTGTCACCTTGGCTAGGTCATAATTTCCAGTATTGAATGATTATATACCATCTTGTCATCTGATGTGATTTCCCTGTGTGTTGTAGATCTTGTCACTATGACATAATGAGACTGATTAGCAGCAGTTACAGCAATGAAGGAAACCACAGTGGCATAGTGGTTAAGTGTGACAACCATCAATCAGAAGGGTGGCAGTTCAAATCCACCAGGCACTCCTTGGAAATTCTATGGGGCAGTTCTGCTCTGTCTACAGGGTTGCTATGAGTTGGGATTGAATTGATGGTAGTGGGTTTTGGGGTATGCTGATGAGATCTACAAGGTTAGATGGTGTCTTAAGCCAGTCTCTTTTGAGATATGAAAGACAGAAGCAAACAAGGCACCTCATACTACCAAGAAAGCAGTTCCAGAAGTACTGGTAGGAGGGCCTTTGGGCCTCAGATTCCTGTTCAGAGAAGCTTCTAGGCCAAGGGAAGATTAATGACATGAACTTTCCTCCAAAATCAACAGAGAAAGCTTCCTCTGGAGCCAACGCCATGAATTTGGACTTGCAGCATACTAGACTGTGAGATAATAACTTTATTTTTGTTAAAGTCCTCCACTGTGGTATTTTTGTTATAGCAGCATTAAATGACCAAGACAGTCAGCTTTTCATCTTTTTTGATATTAGGGGAGTTTTCTGTCAGCAAATTGTCAACAATCCTCTTCATGTTTTCTGTTTTCTACCCCTGTTCTGGAAAACCAATCACACACAAATTTTTTGCTTCTGATTATATCCCACATCATTCTCAAAGTTTCTTCTTTTTTGTCTTTTTTTACTTTGATTATTCCTCTAGGTGGTATAAATGGATGTCTCCAATTTCACTGAAACTGTCTTCCATTGTTCCATGTTGGCTCCTAAAACATTCTTTTGCTCTGTCCATTTCTGAAAGCTTCCTTATCTTTTGTATTTCTAATTGCTGTTTTTTGTGATTTCTAGTTCCTTATTTATTTTGAGGGCTTTTGTTGTTGTTGTTGTTCTTGTACTATTTTCCTGATTTCTTTCATTGTTTTGTCTGTCTTTTCCATTATTTTGTCTATTTTTTCCTTATTTTTGTCTGCATTTCCCTTCATCTGTTGGAGAACACTGAATATTAGAATTCTGAATTCCCTCTCAAGTAATTCCAATGCCTTTTCTTCTAGCAGAAGGTTATCTGGTGTTTTATATTGTGGTTGCTTTTTGAAGCCATCTTTTCCCGTTTTTTCAAATATGCTTTGGTATTATCTTGTGTCCAAAACATTCAAGAATTATTTTCTTCATTTATTGGTTGTAGATCTGATCACTTTGTTCTGCCTCGTTTTATTTGGATATGTCTGGGCAGGTAGGCTGGGTGTATTCTGTTGCTTGTTTGCATGTGGGCACAATACTTCTCACCAACTCATCCAAGGATACATGGATGGTCACTCAGCTATGATGCAGTAGGCTGGGTCCAGTGAGGGTGGAGGGGCAGGCATGGATAGTTTGCACCACAAACTGAGAATGACAGGGTGGGCTTGGAGGCCATTGTAAGGCTGGGTCCATGGGATCACAATGTAATGAGATGGATTAGCAGTAGTTACAATGGTGGCATAGCGGTGGCACTCTAGGGCATGGTACTTGGCTCACAGTGCAGTTAGGTGAGAGGGGAAGGAGAAGATGTGATGTGCAGAACTAACTGGGTATGTGAAAGAAGAGATGGAAACAAAGCCAAAAACAAGCAAAAACTAAAGCAGAAAAATAAACAGGAAAAATAAATAAAATGGAAGTGTGGTAAAATTCAGTGAATGGAGGCAGGGCATACCTGGTGGGTCATGTGCTGGTGGCTTTCTAGCCAAGCAGCATGGCTCAGTCTGTCACGAAGCTGTGTGGGTGGTGCACGGGATTAGATGGGCAACAGAAAGGAAAGAAGAGAGAGAGAAGAAACCACCAATCAAATAAAAAATAATAACAGTAAATACACATATATATGGTGGTGGGAACGCTGACTATTGGGGTGGCATAGAATTAAGGTGGTAACAAGCTGATGCCTCTCTCACTGTGTGTAAATGCATGGCCCATCAAGAAGGGGTGGAAGCAGTGCAGGGCCTAGGTGAGAATGAGAAAGGGAAAGTTAAAGAAAAATAAAACATATGGCCCTGAGGTTGGTGACCTGTGGTGGCAGCACAGACTCAAGGAGACCATGTTTTAGAGGCTTTCCAGCACAGCAATAAAGAGCAGCCCACCAAGAAGTTTGGGGTAGTACATAGAGCTGGGCAGGTGGGAGAAAGGAGCAGAAGGGAGAAAGAGAGAAGAAACTATATCAGAATAAATAAATAAGATGGTGCTGAGGGAGCCAGTTAGTGACACTGACTCCTCAACTGACCTGTATAGCACAGACTCTCCAGCAGGGACAGGATCAGTGCACAGGTCTGGGTGAGAAGGAGAAAAGAAAGGAAAGAGGCAGAAGAAGCAGGAAAAAAAAGAACACAGAAAAAGAACAAACCAATAATTCACAACCTGTCAAGAACGGGAGGGGATGACACAGAGGTCTAGGTAGGTGGGAGAAAAGAAAGGAGTGAGAGAGAGAAGTAACAGAAAGGCCCCAAAAACGGTACTGAAAAATGAACAAAAAAGAAAGAAAAGAACAAAGTAAAATAAACCAAAAATCATAGCCCAAGAAGGGGAGGGGATGCCACACAGGGCTAGCTGGGCAGGAGAAAGAAAAGGAAGAAAGGGAGAGAGAGAAGCAATAACAACAGAAGCCTTCCCCCTTCCACCCCCCATCCTCCACCCCCGTCCCAAAAAAGAGTATCAGACTATGGCCTGCTGGAAATTGGTGGAGGCCTTGCACAGGGAAGAAGGGATCAGGAGTGGGAAAGGTGCTCTGATTCCTGTTGGGAGCTCTAAGTTGCCGTGTAATACTCCTTGTCTGAGTTCTTTTGTATCTGTAGCCCAAGATGGCAAATCCAGGCACACTAGCTGGCATGAAACTGTACAACACTCTGTAGCTCTCCCTCTTCTCTGTTCTGTGTCAGTTTCTTATTGGTGCTTGACAGAATTCTTTATTCCTTCATTTAGTACTTAGGGTTCCAGGACTGACACCTGTATCTGTTTTACTTAGTTTTGCAAAATGCAGAGAGACTGCATCGTGCTTCTGTTTATAGCACTATGGTAGCTCCATCTCTGCCCTTTGATTTCTTCTCTGCTGCTTCCCCAGGCATCGATTGTAGATCCAAGTACAATGAAATCCTTGACAACTCTGCTTATCACGATGCTGCTTATTGGCCCAGTTATGGAGATTTGTTTTCTTTATGTGGAGCTGTAACCTGTACCAAAGGCTGCAGTCTGACTTTCATCAGTAAGTGTTACAATTTTTTTTCATTGTCTGCAAGCAAGGTTGTGCCACCTGCACATCACAGGTTATTAATGAGTCTTTCTCCATTCCAGATTCCCTGCTCTTCTTCATAGAGTCCAGTTTCTTGAGTTATTTGCTAATTATATAGATTGAATAAATACAGTGAAAGAACACAACCCTGACACACATCTTTTCTGACCTTAAACCGCAAAGTATCCCCGTATTTTCTTTGAAAGTCTGTCTCATGGTCTACATACAGGTTCTGCATGAGCACAATGAAGCATTCTGGAATTCCCATTCTTCCCAGTGTTATCAATAATTTGCTACGACCCACACAGTCAAATGGCTTTGCATAGTCAATAGAACACAGGTAAATATCTCTCTAGTAGTCTCTGCTTTCAGCCAAGATCCATCTGACACCAGCAATGATATCCCTGGTTCCACATCCTCTTCTGAATCCAGCTTGAATTTCTGGCAGTTCCCTGTTGATGTACTGCTGCAACAACCTGTTTTCATTACCTTCAGCAAAACTTTACTTGCATGTGATATTAATGATATCATTGGATAATTTCTGCATTCTGTTGGTTCACCTTTCTTTGGAATGGAAACATATATGGATCTCTTCCAGCCGATTGACCAGCAGGATCTCCATAAATACTTAAAGGCAGAGAAAGAGGAAGGTAACCTCACTCGGGCAGCTGCAAAGACCAGCAAGTAGTTCTGAGGAGCTGGCGTGGAGCATGGCAAATGCTGAGGAGGGTGAGGCTTTGCCGGCAAAGGGACATCATGTTGACTCTGGTGGGAGCTGGGGTTTTACCCCTGTTTTTGTCATTTAGTGTTGCTTTAACAGAAATACCACAAGGTGGATGGCTTTAGCAAAGAAAAGCTTATTCTTACACAGCCCATTTGGTAACAAGTCCAAATTCAGGGTGTCCACTCCAGGGAAGGCTTTCCATCTGTTGGCTTTGGAGGAAACTCTTTGTGTTGCATCAGTCTTTGGTCAGGGAGCGTCTTGGTGCAGGAACCTCAGATCTAAAGGATGTACTCTTCTCCCGGTGCTTTCTTGATGGTATGAAGTTCCCAATTCTCTGCTTGCTTCTCTTTCCTTTTATCTCTTGTAGGTTGAAAGGATAAAAAGTAGTATAAGCCAGGCTCCAGGGAAACTCCCTTTACAGTGTATCAGGGAGGTGATCTTATGAAGGCATTTAGAGTTCCACCCTAATCCTTTCTAATATAATCCACTCTGTTAACCACAGGCAGAGATTAGGATTTACAGCATCAGAAAAATCACAAAATAGAGGGTAATTACAGGATACAGAGAATCCTGGCCCAGCCAAATTACTACACATATTTTTGAGGGGACACAACTCAATCCACGACAACTCTATAGTAGTAGTATGCTGCAGTCAGCTCATCTCAGCTCCTGAAAGCTGACTGTTAAAATTTTAGGAATTTTTCATGAAGGTTATTGAGCACAGTCATTGTTAAATATTAAGTTACATGCTTACAACTAAATTTTATTTTAAAAGATCGTGGCTTAGGCTGGATTCTCTAGAGAAGCAAAACCAGATCGCATAAAATATAGAGAAATGGGTCACCCGGTTGTGGAGGCTAGAACATGCCAAGTCCACGTGTCAGGATAGAGGTTTCTCCTGAGTCATGTCACCACAGGGGTTGGAAGACCCAAGGTTGGTAGGTTAGAGAGCAGAGCTCTTGCTCACAGGCTGTGAAGATCCATAAGTCCCAAGATTTACAAGCAAGATGGCAGGTAAGCTCCAAGCTCAAGGCTCAAGAACTAGATGTCAGATGAACAGGAGCCAGCTGCAGGATCCAGAGCCAGCAAAAAGTCCCTGAATCTGGCCAGACCATCCACTTACATTCAATGCAGGCCACACGTCCCAGGAAATTCCCTTTCAATCAACTGGCTACTCAGAGCAGATCCCATCACAGAAGTGATCACATCATATGGTCACGAAACCTCTGACAATCATGGCCCAGCCAAGCTGACACACAACCTTAACTATCAGATAATAAATAATAGAAATTCCCTTATTATTTTATTACAGTTACTACTACCTCTTGGACAATGAACAAAGGAGACAGAAGAATTGATGCCTTTGAATTGTGGTGTTGAAGAAGACTGTTGAATATAGCATGGACCACCAGAAGAAGAAGCAGATCTGTTTGGAAGAAGTACAATCAGAGTGCTCCTTGGAAGCAAAGACGGCAAGACTGTGTCTTACATAGTTTGGACATGTTGTCAGGAAAGATCAGTTCCTGGAGAAGGACATCATGCCTGGTAGAGTGGAGGGTCAGCAAAAAAGAGGAAAACCCTTGATGAGATGGATTGACACAGTGACTGCAACAATAGGCTAAGCATAAAAACAATTGTGGACATGGCACAAGACCAGGCAGTGTTTCATTCTGTTGTGCATGGGGTCGCTATGAGTAGGAACCAAGTCGATGGCACCTAACAACAACTACTACTATCTAAGTTCTTAAGGTTTTTTCCCCTCAATCACTGGGTAGTGCAGTTAACACACTTGGCTGCTAACTGAAGTGTTCGAAGGTTCAAGTCCACCCAGAGGCATCTGAAATGAAGAGCCTGGTGATGTACTTCTGAAATATCAGCCTGAAAATCCCATTGAGCACAGTTCTGCTCTGACAAACACACAGTTACAGGGAGTGAAAACTGACTCAATAGCAGCAGATTTTTTTTGTCTTTATCTGTATGGTGGGAATCCTAGGTAACAGTGAGCTACTAGGTCTCTCTTCCCAACTCCATCTTCATGCCTAAAGAAGGGTAGGATGACATCAGCCCTGGTGGATGCATTTAGACCATGAGCATTGGCAAACACTATAAACCGGAGCTTTTCATCCAATGAGTCAGTTAAACACTTACCAGCACACGCCTGCCTATAGAGGAACAACATAGTCATAGCTCTATTTTCAAAAGATCTTGAGGGCAGGGAAACAGGAGAAAGCTTCAAGCAAGGCACTGGAATGATCAAGGCTTGATGCTACTTAGCAACATGGATCAAAATGTTTGAAACTCGAAGCACCTTACAAGGAGCCCCAGCTGACATCCTGATACAGAGACAAAGTCTTTCCCAATCCAGTCATCTCAGAGAGACTAGCCAGCCACTCCACTGAGAAGCTCCCATGCAGAACAGTCTCAAATGACATGTGTAGACCCTCTGCCCTCACAAGGATGGAGTGTAACTCCTCACTTCCTCAGTGTGGGTTGTACACGGCAACTGATTCCAAAAAATCAGCCACTGAAAATCCTGTGGAGCACAGTTGTCCTCAGACATACATGGGGTGGCAGTGAGTGAGAATCAACTCAAGGGCAGCCAGTTTTTTGTTTTTTTAATCGTTATGGGAATCCTGTGTAACAGTGAGCTACTATGTGAGCACAGCATGGAAGAGGGAGAAAGCATAACTCGACTTGCTCGGGAGAAACCTGTCAAACACTACCTCAGCCAAATAATCAACGTCAACATCACTGGGGAGAAGTCATACTGCAGGCACAAGCCCTTGAACTGATGTGACGAGAACCACACCTCAGTTCTGTGGCCATCCTCCCAAAACCCAAATCCCCAGTCAAGTCGTGATAATATCAAAGAGACCTCAACAGAGGATGCTGGGCAGAGTGCCTGACCAGGATTTCTCAGGATGGCCCTGGTCATCAGCACCAGGGGAAGTCTGGGATGCTGTCAGAGCCCAGCAGAGCCAACAGAGGCACAGCAATGCACGTGATGTTGTAGACAGGACCTAGGAACCAAAAACAGACATAAGCGAAAAACAGAATGTGAATAAAGCTAGTAATGATACAGCCATAACAAAAACCAAACCCACAGTCATCGAGTCGATTCTGATTCATAGCGACCCTAGAGGTCAGCACAGAACTGTCCCACAGTTTCCAAGGAATGCCTGGCAGGTCTGAACTGCTGACCTTTCGGTTAGCAGAAGTACCACTTAACCACTACACCACCTGAGTTTCCGATGTATAGTGGTTCATTGAGACAAGTGAACCTGCTGCTATGGACTGAACTGTGTCCTCTCCCACCAAGTATTTTTTTTCTGCCTTTATTTTTTTATTATGATTGAATGAAAATGTACATTCCCATATAAATTTGCATGCTCACCTATGTGCAGCTTCCACTGCTCTACCTGCACGGTGAAAGCACACTCTTCCTCTCTGCTCCATACATGTCCTATCCTTCCAACAGTCTCCTATCTTCTCCCCTCCACCGACACCCCTTCCTCCTTTATGAGGTCAGCAGGACAACATCCTATAGATGCCTAGAACCATAAAGTGCCCACAAAATATGGTCACTCTGAGTCGCCAAGTCCAATCCATTACTGTCCACAGAGTTAACCTTCATTATGATTTATGGACAGGGCAGCATCAGGGCCAGGGGCCATGCTCCCAGGGGAACCCTAAAGCCCGTGGACCATCAACTGTGGTCTTTTAGTGGAGATCTCAGGGTGCATCCCTATTTATTCTTGTGTTGGCAGTTAGACTCAACTTTGTGAGCTCCCTCATGGCTGTCACTGGTGGTGGCCAGGCACCATCTGGTTCTTCTGGTCACAAGTCGATGTAGACCCCCACTCACGGTCCCACCAAGTGTTTGTTAGGATTCCAGTCCCAATATCGCTGGTACAACAGTAAACCTTGACAGCTCACCTGAAGGTTGGTAGTTCAAGTCCACCCAACACCTCCACAAGAAAAAGACCTGACAATCTGCTTCCATGAAAATTACAGTCTAAAGAGTCCCAATAGGGCAGTTCTACTGTGTCACAGAAGGTCACTATGAGTCAAAAATAGACTCCATGGCAGCCCACAGCAACATACCGGCGGATGGAATCTCACTGGGGAGTGGGGTTTTCTTTGTCACCTTAACTGAATCGTATCAGTGTAGGGTGTGTCCTAAACCTAATCACTTTGGGATTATAAAGAGATTAGATTAGGCACAGAAGCAAACACAAAGTGAGAGTGGGTGCCACTTGAGGATCACCAAAGAACCCAATATGCAAGGAAGCCCAATATGCCCAATGCAAGAGAATCAACAAGCCCGAGGCCCTGATTTGGACTTTCAGCCTCCGGAACTGTAAGAAAACACGTCTCTGTTCTTTAAAGCCCCTCACCTGTGCTATAGCAGCACTGGGTAACTATGGCAAATCAGTTCCTGTTATTGCATGCTGCTGAGGCAATTCTGACTCATAGCTACCCTGTCTGACAGAGGAGAACTGCCCCACAGGGTTTCCCAGGCTGCAGTGTATATGGGAGCAGATGGCCAGTTCGTTCTCCTATGGAGCAGTTGGTGGCTTTGAACCACCAACCTTTCGGTTAACAACTAGGTGCTTTAACCACTGTACCACCAGGGTTTCTGTAAGATGTCGCAGTCAGATGTTAGTAATACTGGAACCTGGGTATGGGGTATGTGGAAATTCCTTGTACTGCCTGTGCAATAAGTCTGTAAATCTAAAGCAGTCCTAAAATAAGAAGACTACTCAAAGGATTTATTTTAAAAGTTTAATGAAAAATAAAATGGAGACCAATCAAGTCTCTGAAGAAATGTTAAGAAGTATGTGTCCTCCCGGGTGGCATAGCAGTTAAGTGCTGCGTCTGCTAATAAAAGGTGGGTAGTTTACATCTGCCAGGTGCTCCTAAGAAACTCGATGGGGCTTTTCTACTCTGTCCTATGGGGTTACTGTGAGTTGGAATAAACTCACCAGCAAACCAGTTGTGGTTTTCTTTTTGGTTCTACAGGCTTACTCCTCACACCAAAACATCCTGGACAAACGTAAGATAAGTGAAAATGTAAAAGCACTAGAAGGAAAACATTTGTATACTCTTAAAATAAAGACATAATTTTTAAACCACAAACCCACACAAGATAGCTCTGACTACATAAAATGTAAGATTCTGTATGGCCCACAAGGGAAAAATAACATAAATTCTACTATTGCTAGCAAGAGTCCCTAGTGGCGAACACAAGTTAGTACGTAACTACCAGCCCAAAGGTTGGTTGTTCGAATTCACCCAGAGGCACCGTGGAAGACAGGCCTGGTGATCTGCTTCCAGAGGGTAACAGCCTTGAAACCCTACGGAGCAATTCCACTCTATACCCACGGGGTTGCCACACGTACAAACAGAATCAACAGCAACTAACCACAGAAACAGCAAACAACTGTGTGACATTCACTGCATTCCAGGCACAGTCATGAGCACTTTATTAACTCATTTAATCCCTGCAACAAAGCCTAGGATGTGGGAATAATATTACCCCTAATTACAGATGAACAGAGACTCCAGTGGGTTACAGATCACACTTGATGTTAAACAGGAAGTGACAGAGAAAGGGTTGAAACCAGTGTGGCCCCAGTTTGCTCTGAACCACAAAAGAGGCAGACACCCACAGACAGAAAAACACATGAGAATATTGAAACCTATGCAAAATTTAAAGATCTGTATCTTTTTTGCCGGTAAAGTACATATGTACCCTCACCAATGAGAAAACAGCAAACACCTTAATAGAAAAACAAGCAAAGGAAGTAATTCACAAAAGCAATTAATTCACAAAGGAAGTAGTTCAGTCAATGCTGCAAAACAAAGTTCAACATCATTAAAAATCGAATGACTGCAAATCAAACGAGGCACCTTCCCTGTATCAAAAAACAGACTAAGATTCAAAAGACTTGGCTGCAGTGTGTGAGCACACGGTGAGCACTAGAGGTTGGGTTCTCTGGGAGGGCAACTCTGGCATGGAGCTGAGTGAGCTTGAGGGTGTTCTTCAGGGAGTCCCCTCGGAAAGTGAGAGGAGGGAAGCAGGAAAGGGCCGAGGGAGAAGGTCAGCTGTTGGACACAGACCTCATGAGAGCCTTGGCAATTGATCCCACAGGCAGCACCAGAGCTAGGGTGGCCCAAAGAGTTGCCCCGAGCTGGTCCAAGTTGGCAGGTCTTTCTGCCCATGTTGCTTGGCCAGTGAATGACAGTGCCCTGGAAGGGGTCATGATCTCAGGCAAGATGGCTCTTTGCAGCTGAGCAACCCCTGAAGGGGATGACGGTTGAAGTCACTCCCCACACCCTGCATGACAAGTCCACCCTGGAAGGGATATCTGGTGTCTCATCCCAGTGAAAATACATTGTTGTTAGGTGTCTCTGAGTCAGTTTCAACTCATTACGACCCTGTGTACAGCAGAACAAAACAGTCCCTGGTCCTGTGCCACCCTCACAGTCACTGTCCTGCTTAAGTCTACTGTTGCAGCCACTGTGTCATTTCATTTAGTTGAAGGTCTTCCACATGAGGCAGCTGAAAATACCAAGCTTGGGTTACCTGCATCTTAGTTCTCAGGTGACAACTTTGCTTTTTAACAGTTTAGAGAGGTCTTTACAGCAAATTTCCACATTAAAAGTCATTTAAGTAGATCATCAAGGAAGAGACAATTTATAGGATGGGAGAAATGTTTGGGAAACATATATCTGATACCCAAAATATATAAAGAACTACAACTCAACAACAAAAAGCAAAACAACTCAACCAAAAAATAGGCAAAGGAATTGAACAGATATTTCACCAAATTAGATGAACAAATGGCTCACAGACACATGAAAAAGCCCTCAGTGTCATTAGTTATTACAAACTCATTGCCATGGAGTCAATTCCAACTCATAGCGACCCTATAGGACAGAGTAAACCCACTCAATAAAGTTTCCAAAAAGCATCTGGTAGACTTGAATTAGCAACCTTTTGGTTAGCAGGCAGACTCTTTAAACACTGCCCCACCAGGGCTCCTCATTAGTTATTAAAAAGAAAAAAAATGTCATTGAGTAGCTTCCTACTCATAGAGACCCTATAAAACAGAGTAAAATTGCTCCACGTTTCCTAAGAGCAGCTGGTAGACTCTAACTGCTGACCTTTCAGTTAGCAGCCAAACAATTAACTATCAAGGCCCCATTAGTCATTTAGGGAAATTCAAACCCAAACCACAAGGAGATACCAATTATCAGATGCCAATTATCAGAAAATAACAAGTGTGGGCAAGAGTGTGGAGAAATTGGCACCCTCATCCACTGTTAGTGCAGCTGCTATGGAAAACAGTTTGGCAGTTCCTCAAAAAACTAAACATAGAATTACTATATGACCCAGCAATTCCAATAAAGAAAACTGAAAAAGAGTCAACATTTTTGCATTGCGGTGTTGGCAAAGAATATTGAATATACCACTGACTGCCAAAAGAACAAATCTATCTTAGAAGAACAACCAGGATGCTCCTTAGAAGCAAAGATGGCGAGACTACATCTCACCTACTTCGGACCTGTTCCAGGAGAAATCAGTGCCCGGAGAAGGCACATCATGCTTGGTCAGTGAACAAAGGAAGACCCTCTAGAAGGTGGACTGACACAGTAGCTGCAACGATGGGCTCAAGTGTAATAATTGTGCACATGGCGCAGGACCAGGCCGTGTTGTATCCTGTTGTAAATAGAGTTCCTATGAATCGGAACTGACTCAACAGCACATAGCAACAAACACAAGTGACAAAGTCATATTGATTCTCCTGGAATGCAGATTTTTGTGTTCACAGGATCGGGGTGATTCACCTAGCCCATCTGCCCCCAGATGTCCTTTTAAACCTTGAAAGAACTGATCCCCAGAGTTACCTTCAGGTCATACAGTAGCCTAGTAAGCAGCTTAGGGATGCCCACTTGACCCGCATTGCCTTCTTTTGGAGAACCATCTGTGTGCACCAGCTTCGAGAAGCAGGAACTCAAGGGCCTGACCAAAGGCTGTGTCTTAGGATGTGTAATGTGCCCTTGGTGATTTTGCTTCTGTAACAGATGGACCCTGAATTCCTGCCCTGTGCTTTGAAGCTAGTTTCTGACAAATTAACATAACGATCTCCTACAGTAATCTGAGTTCACTGCCCCATCGTCAGCGTGCCATCCAGATTTGTTCAGGTTCATGCTGCCCAATTTGAATCCTATCTACGTAACAATAAATATATCCTGTTGCACTAATTTTTGGTGTTTCCCTGTGTATTTAAGTACTTGACTAGGTATATATCCAAAAGACTGAAACCAGGGACTCAAACAGATGCTTGCACACCAATGCTCATTGCAGCATGATTCACAAGGGCCAAAAGGTAGAACCAACCCAGTGTCCACCAACACATGAATAAACAAAATGTGATAAATGCATACAGTGGATTATTACTCAGCCACAAAGAGAAATGAAATCTTGATACACACTCCATGTGGACGAGCTTTGAAAACCTATTGAGATAAATCAGACACACAAAAACAAATGCTGTTGAGTCCACTTACATGATATACAAGGTGAGGCAATTATGTCCACAAACTTAATTGTTCTAAGTGCTTCATACCTCATTGCTGAATACTGATCTCTACAGTCACCTTTGAAGTATTTTCCTTGGGAAGCTATACCCCAATGCCAGCTCCTAGTCTACCAAAATTGATAGTTCAAGGCAATTTTAGAACACTTTCTGGAATGGCCATTGTGCACGGTGGCTCAGTGGCAAGTTCACAAACTTAATTGTGTAGTTGTCTGTGAGGGGGTTTTTAGTCAGTAAACAAATAATCGTATTGGAAAACTCTCCCTGCTTACCTGATCTGTCCCCCAGTGACTTTTTTCTTTACCTGAAAATAAAGAAAATTTTGAAAGGAAGACATTTTGATGACACTTAGGACATTAAAGGTAAATACAATGATAGCTTTTTTTTTTTTAATTATTATCGAGTGAAAATGTACATTCCCATATAAATTTACGTGCCCAACTATATGTAGCTTCCACTGCTCTCCCTGTCTGGTGACAGCACACTGTTCCTCTCTGCTCCATACGTGTCTCATCCTCCCAACAGTCTCGTTTCCCCTCCTCTCCACCCACTCTCCTTCCTCCAGCCAGAGGTCAGCAGGATAATATCCTATAGATGCATAGAACCATAAAGTGCATCTAATATATAGTCACTCTGCATTGCCAAGTCCAATCCATTCCTGTCCAAAGAGTGGACCTTCGTTATGATTTATGGGCAAGGGCAGCATCAGGGCCAGGGGCCATGCTCCCAGGGGAACCTCGAAACCACTGGACCATCAATTGAGGTCTTTTAGTGGAGATCTCAGGGTGCACCTCTTTTTATTCTTGTGTTGCCAGTGAGACTCAACTTAGTGAGCTCCATCACAGCTGTCTCTGGTGGTGGCCAGGCACTATCCAGTTCTTCCAGTCCCAAGTCAATGTAGGCACCCTCTCATGTGGGTCTCTCCATCTTCTGGGTTATCTTTACCCAATGTCATTTTGGTCCTCGGTGAGCATCCATTCTTGCTGAGTTGGAACCATTTGCTGTGCCCTCGGATGGCAGCTTGGCAGCTTTTTAGACCCCAGACGCCACTCACCAATGTAGGGTGCAGAGAGCCCTCTTAGCAAAAGTGCTAGTTGTGCTTACAATGACAGCTTTGATGGCCTTTCCAGAAATAAGAGTTCCATAACTTCTTTGAAGGGTGAACTGGGTGCTGGCATGGGTGCATGGCTTCCTAAGGAGAGTACTTCAGAGGCAGTGATATTCAGCAGTGAGGTATGTAGCACTTTTTCTGGGATAAGTCCACAAACTTAATTGACAGTCCCTATATTTAGAGTAGGCAAATATGAAGAGACCAAAGCTTCTTAGTAGTCTTCAGGAGCTTGGGGGAAAGGGGAGATGGAGAATTAATGTTAAATAAGTAATGTGTTTCTGCTCAATGTGATGGAAACAATTAAACTAGATCATCGTAATCGTTGTACAACATGGTAAATAAGGACCTCTGTCCCTGAAATTGAGGGAGGTCATCTTATCCATTGATCAGACCTTGCCATTAGCTGAAAACAGCCTGGTAAGCACGTACCACAGGGATGACCGAAAACAGCCTGGTATGCCCCACCTGGTGTAAACGTAAAACCATAGATGACTTTTCCATCAGTCACCCCTCACTTCTTCATTGGAACTTTATAGGGCCAGAGGCACACCAGTACAAGAGACCCAGGGTCCAAAGGATGCAATCTTCTCCCAGTGTAGCTTCTTGGTACTAATGAGGTCAGCTCTCTGGTTGCTTCCTTTTTCCTTTATATCCAAAGTGCTGCCTCAAGGAACAATGTAATCCTATCCATTGAGTCCTGCCCCACCAACACAACTGCTGCCCTCTCTCATTAACATCACAGAGGCAGGGTTTACAACATAGAGGAACATCACAGGATACCAGGCATCTGGGCCTAGCCAAACAACTATACACATTTTGGGGAGACCCAGACAACCCCACTGTCACCCCCTTATCCTTCTCTGGGCTGGCCAACAAAACGGCCATAGGCCACTTGAAACATGTCTGGTTCAAAGTGAGATGCACTGTTAGGGTCAGAAACACGGTTTTCGAAGACTTAGTATGGGAAAAAAAGTAAAATATCCCACTAATAATTTGTTAATATTGATTGTGAGCCAAAATTATAGGATATATTGAATTAAACAAAATATAAGGCTTCAATGAATTCTGCCTGTTTCTTTTCACTTGTTGAATGTGGTTGCTAGCACGGCCAGCTACTGTTGAGTTCATTCTGGCTTATGGACTCCACATGTGCAGAGCAGAGCTCTGCGCCACTGGGTTTGCAAGGTCACCATGTTTCTTCTGAGACATTTCTGGGTGGGTTTGAACTACCAACCTATCAGTTAGCAGCAACTGGTTAGCTTAACCATCTGTGCTACCCACCAGCTTCTGATATGGCTCCTATTGGCTTGTGCTATATTTCTATTGAACACACTTCTAGACTTTGTCATTACCCAAACCAAACTCCTAGCCACTTCCTGTCATCTTCCCAACTCATTGCCACTAGCAAGCCCATATCAACAGCCCTCCAGCCCACCAGGACCTCCAATCCACCTTTTAACTGCCTCTCATCTGCTCATGGAAACGCTGGTGGTATAGTGGTTAAGTATTAAGGTTTATTTACCAAAAGATTGGCAGTTCAGATCTACCAGGTACTCCTTGGAAACTCTATGGGGAAGTTCTACTCTGTCCTACAGGGTCACTGTGAGTCAGAATTGACGCGATGGCAGTGAGCTTGGTTTTTCGGTTGTCACCTGTTCATGTCCTGCCTTCGCTTCTCCCTAGCTTGGATCCATCACTGCCGTCCTAGCCTTGCAGCCCCAGCCCGTCTCTCCCTCAGCTCATCATTGTTGTTGTTGAGGGCACAGGGACTCTAGGTGACTCTACTCTAGAGTAGAACCCCGCCCCCATAGAGATTCCCAGGCTGTGATTTTTATGGCAGCAGACCACCAAGTCTACGTCTTCTGCAGAGCTGCTGGTGGGTTGGAGGCACCAACCTTTCAGTTAGCAGCCGAGGTCTTAGCCATCATGCCACCAGGCCTCCTTTGAGTAACCATACTCCGCTAGAAAACCCTAAACCTTGGTAGCTACATTGTGGGGCCAGCACCTGCTAAGTTCAACAAGGCTGAAGGAAGACACAATAACAGGTGACCGTTCTCACCTTCATTCTTCAGCGTCGTATTCAAGTGCTCCCTGAGTGCAGAGCGGCAGTGCCACCACATTCCTGCTCCTTTCACCCCCAAAACCTCAACACTGACTCCCCTATTTGAATTCCCTGTTTCCCGCTTCTCTGAGAAATGGAAGCTATCAGAGGAGAATACTGATGCCTCATCACCTGTCACGTGCAGCCCTCCCTGTTCTGGCCTGCGCCCGCTGTGCCCAAGGCTGACCCCTACTTGGGCACTAGCTTCTCCACTTGTCAGCTCCTCGGCCCTCCCATCATCAAATCTCTCTCTGTGGGATCATTCCCATTGTCTCCCATGTAAGGGGAACAAAAATCAAAACTCTTGATCCCTCCCTCCCTGCCTATTCTACTTTTACAGCAAGACACTGAAAGCTTCCATTCTTGCTGTCTCTAGTTCTTCCCCTCCCATCTTCTACTGAATCCATTTGTTTGATAAAGAATTTGGCCTTGCCCAAAGAGAGGTCTGCTTTTTTTGCCTCTGGCTTCTGGGAAGTGACCTAGTCATACACCGGCACTTGTTGCTGTCACGGCAACACCTTGTGTGTCAGAGTAGAGCTGGGCTCCATGCGATTTTCAGGGGCTGATTTTTCAGTAGATCAGCAGGTTTTTCTTCCAGGCACCTCTGGGTGGGTACAAACCTTCAACCTTCTGGTTTGTAGCCAAGCGAATTAACTGTTTGTACAACCCAGGGATTCCTAGCAGCAGAGGACTGTGGATAGGGAGACTCCAATCCACGTCATACCTGGTAAGAATGTCATCATTTAAGGTGGGGACTGGCCACATCCCATAAGGCATGGGTTGCTCCAGAGTAACCAACCATGGGATTTAGGGTACAGGGCTATGTGTCACATGGTATCAGCTGACCCAGAGGCCACATTCAGCTCTGTAGGCAATTAACCCATCATGCCTATGTAAAGAAGCTTCAGTGAAAACTCTGAACTGAAGCTCAGGCAAAGCTTCTCCAGGCTGTCAGCTCCAGGAGGTTGATCACACATTGGGCTGGTGGGGAGGGGAGGGATAAGTCCTGACTCCACAGGGAGGAGACAAAGGAAGCTCTAGATTCGGACCCCTCCCAGGCTCTGCCTGGTGAATCTCTACCTTTGGCTGATTGTAACCTGTGTCCGTTCCCTGTATTAAACTGTAACTGTGCATACAATGTCCTGGTGGCAGAGTGGTTAAGAGCTCAGCTGCTAACTAAATGTTTGTGGTTTGAATCCACCAAAAATTCTTTGGAAGCCCTACAGGGTCCATTCTACTCTGTTTTACACGGTCACTATGAGTCAGAATTGACTCGATGGCAGTGGGTTTGGTTTTTTGGTTTATGATGACTTTCAGTGAGTTCTATGAGTCCTTCACCTGATGTATCAAGCCTGAGGGTAGTTTAGGGAAGCCCCCAAACTTGCAGCTGGTGTCAGAAGTGAAAGCGGTCTTGGGGACTGTGCTCTCTAACTCTGTGGCGTGGCTAACTTGGAGTACCACTGCAAGCAGGCTCTTCCCTCCTTCCTCTCCTTCAAAACCCTCCAGCAGCTCCTCTGTTTTACTTGGGATAGAGTTACAGGTCCTTACAACAGCCCTCAAGACCCTGCATGATCTGGCTTCTCAGCCCCAGTGCCCCTCGGTGGCCACCATTCCATGGAGCAGGCCAGGATAACGATTTTGCAGGGGCTGTCAAGAGAATATATGCGGACCAGAAGACGCCTTCTCTGTGGTTACCAAAAGGACATAGAAATCCTGCATTCCATAGCCCATATGCCCAGACAGTCTCAGAGGGTAGGGCAGGCTGAAATCACATTGACTGAGAATTTAAGCCTGAAGTGCATCAGTTTCTAAAGGAACTGTTTAAATTACTGTGTTAGACTAAGGTTACCAGAATTGGCTGTTTCATTGTTGTTTGTTACCCAGCAGATGGTACCTCTCCAAAAAGATCAGATTGAGAAGAAAAATAAAGAAGTTCTATTTTCTTTGCACAGCTGATATACTGTGAGTGATTTCGTGACCCTGTTCCATGCACACAAATTCAAAGAACACAGGATGGCAGGAAGTGAATCAAAATATCATCAGTGGTTATGACTGAGTGATGGTTGTGTTGTTATTGCCTGATTTTTCTTTACAATGAATGTGAACTAATTTTATCCTTGAAAAATATGAACAGTATTTTCAATTTTAAAACAAAATGAAACCTTTGCTTTCAAACAAGATGGAGAACTAGGGGCAGATTTACCCCCTGTCTAAAATTTCCAAAATGAACAAGACCAAATATATGAAACAAGAGTTTTTAAGACACCAGATACCTGGCAAAAATCACAATGACTCCTGAGTAGCTGGAAACAAATGACATGAGTTCCACATCCACCTCAGCTTATTTCTTTGGGAGAGTTTCCAGGCTATGGCCTAGAAAGGGGTACCCAGGTAGAATCTGACAGTCTCCTCGATTTGAAACAGAGCTGAGAGTCTAGGGAGACAAGGCATCTAGAATTCTCTGGAAAGAGTGTGAGAGGAGAGAGCATCAGAGAGAAAACTCTGGAGACCTGCAGCATCCCCCTTGGGTATCCAGCCCAGGGCTAACCCACATAGGCCTATGAGGATCCTACCCAAGGTGAGAAAGAGCCAAATGAAACAATCGGAAGGAACAGTGCCTGGCACTCACACAGAGCTGGGAATAGTGGCTATTGTATTAGCCAGACTGTAAAAATTCAAAACTGATCATCACAAGGCCTAGGGAAAAAGTGCTCAGAAAGGCCTTGCTTCAGCAGCAGTATTAATTTGTCCTAGGCCACTGTTGTTCTTGGTTACCATTGAGTTGATTCCGACTCATGGCGACCTTACACAGAGCAAAACATTGCCCATGGTTATACATTTATAAAAGGCTGTCCTACTGGTTTCTTTCTAGAGGGGCAAGGAGAGGGAGGAGAGGAGGGGACAGGTGCTCATTGGAGGACACTAGAAGAATGAAAAGGAGGAGAGTGCTGTCACAGGGTGAGGTGAGCAGATAGGGTTATAGAGAGGCAAAATTGACCTGGACTGTATAACTTAACCATAATAAAAAAAAATTAAAAATAAATGTTGTCCAGTCCTGTACTATCTTCTTGGTCATTGGTAGGTTTGAATCCACTGTTGTAGTTATTGCACTAAACTGTCTCATGCAAGGTTTCTCTCATTTTCACAGACCCTCTATGCTTTATCAAGCATAATGTCCTTTCCTAGTAATTAGTCTTTCCTGATGACGCGCCCAAAGCAAGAGAGCCGAAGTCTCGCCATCATCATTTCTAAAGAGCATTCTTTCACGTTTTCTAAATTACTGTACAACCACTTAAAAAATCATAAAATACCAAAAAGGATTAATCAGTTTCTAATTTAATTGCATCCATGAACAAAGTTCAAGAATATTTGTAGGAATGCAAAAATATCCAGTACTTAACAAAACAAAACTCACAGCATAGAGCATCCTGTCAAAGTTTTCTGGGCATGCAAAGAAGCAGGAAAGCATAAAGAGGGGAATAATCATTTAAAACCAACTTGGAACTGAGACACAAGTTAGAATTTGCAGGAAAGATCATTAAAACAGTTATTAAAATTGTATTCCATGTGTTTGTTCAAAAAGTTATGTAGAGACATGAAAGATGTAAAATTAAAGACTGAAATCAAATTTTTAGAGGTGAAAATTACAATGTGAGTGTCATAGACTGAATTATGTCCCCCCAAAATATGTATAGAAATTTGACTGGGTTGTGATTACCGGTATGATGAGATTGCCCTCCATTTTGTGATTTTCCTCTGCTGTATGTGATAGAGGATTAGAATGTGACTGTAAATCCCTTCCTAATGTCACCTGCCTGCTCCACTGCAAAGGGAGTTTCCCTAGAGTGTGGCTTGCACCACCTTTTATCCTCCATAAGATAAAAGGAAAGGGAAGCAATCAGAGAGTTGGGAACCTCATACCATGAAGAAAGCAGCACCAGGAGTAGAGTGTGTCCTTTAGACCTGAGATTTCTGCACCGAGATGCTCCCTGACCAAAGACTGATGCAACATAAGGATCTCCTCCAGAGCTGACAGAGGAAAAGCCCTTCCCCTGGAGCAGACACCCTGAATTTGGACTTGTAGCATACTGGACTATGTAAGAATAAACTTGTCTGTGATAAGCCATCTGCTTGAGGAATTTTTGTTATAGAAGTACTGGGTGACTAAAACAGAATTTGGTACTGAGAGAGTAGGGTGCTGCTCTAACGGATAGACAAAAGGTGGAAGCAGTTTTGAAACTGTGAATGGATCGAAAACTCAGAAGGAACCAAGGAGAAATGCTAACATTGAAGAAGGTGCAGATGCTGAGAAACAGAGGCCCAGTAGAGGCTGCAGAACTGGACTAGTGTGAGATAGTGCTAGAGCTGACCCACAGAGTAAGAGTTGAGTTTCTGGGCACAGAGCTGTCCTGGCAGAGTAGTGTGTCTTCAGACACTTGAATTGGTAGACCTACAGAGCTTTGGAACACTTGCCCCAGCAGGGCAGATGCGGGCCTGAGGCCTGTGCCATGGGGCCACAGGGAGAGGAAGATGAAGAGACAATGAGCATGAAAGCTGAGCTGCCTCAGTCTCAAAAGGTATGGCCATGATTTCTAGGATTTGAAAGGGCAGAGTCATGGCCTCTGACGTTTCTAACTGTGGAGTTGCCACTCATGTAGAATTGGAAAACTGTGCACCTGACACCAAAGAGCAACAGTTGCTGTCCCAGTGGGCCTGGAAGGCAGAGCTGTAGTACAGAGAAGAGGGGCTTCCACTCAAAATCTGGAGATTGTGGCTGATACCTGGAGTCTGGAGGGCAGGTCCACTGTGTAAAATGTCTCAGAGGGTGGAGAAGTATTTTCAAAGCTTCAAGGGCTACTATAACGTCATTGTGCTCTGTTAAATTGCTTGTTGCTCATGAAATGCCTTCTTTCCCTGTAATTTCTCCCAATCATAATGGAAATGTCTAACCTGCCTGTTCTGTCACTGTATTTTGGAAGCAGATAACTTTTGTTCTAGATTTCACAGTTAGAGAACAATTTCTGGATTTTGTACTTGGACTTTAATTAAGACTTTTACTATGATGAGGCAAATACGTTATATGTGTTGCAAAGATGTGATTCTTTACAGAACAAAGGGTGAGATGTCACAGGTTAAACTGTGTTCCCTAAAAAAACCTGTAGCCATTCGACTGGTTCACAATTGCTGGTATTGTGTGACGTTCCTTTATGTTAGAATTCCTGCCTCTTTGATGTCAATGAGGCAGATAGGTACTGCTGTGTTGCTGGGTCAGGGTTTAATGTAGGAAACTATTTGGTGCTTTGAGGTGGTGTCTTGAGACATAAAGAGAGGCAAGCTGAGACTTAGAGGGCCTCATACCACCAAAAAGCAGTGCCAAGAGCTGAGCACGTCCTTTGGAAAGGACCAGGGTACGTGTGCCTCAGAATCTTCCGGTCCAGGAGAAGACCGACAACAGGGGCCTTCCTCCAGTGCCAGCGGAGAAAGCTTTCTCCTGGAACTGACACCCTGAATTGGACTTTCAACTTACCAAGCTGTGACAAAATAAAATTTCTCTTTTTAAAGCCATCTGTCTGTGGTATCTCTCTATAAGCAGCACAAGATCACTAACACAGTGTGACAGAAAAAGAATGTAGGATGAAAGAAATAGCAACTTAGACAATGAAGAAGGAAAAATTAGTGAACTTGAAGACACAGCAATAGAAATCATCCAAAATCAAATGCATAGAGAGAAAACCATTTTTGTTAAAGATTTCTTCTGTTTTTCACTGTTGCAGAAAATATATGAGGAAAAATATACATCAATTCAAAAATTCCTACATGTACAATTCAGATTTTTAGTAAGAACACTAGTAAGCAATGGGATCACTTTAAGTAGCCTAGTAGATAATTAAAGTCCCTGAAAGATAGGAGACAGTAGAATTGTTCAGAAGAACGATCTCAAATTAATAATCTCAGCACCCAGTTTAAGAAACTAGAAAAAGCTTTGTTGCTGTTGTTAGGTGCTAACTAGTCAGTTCAGACTCGTAGTGACCCATGCACTACAGAGCAAAACACTGCCCAGTCCTGTGCCATCCTGACAATCATTGCTATGCTTGAGCCCATCATTTCAGACACTGTGTCAGTTCATTCCATCGCGGGTCTTCCACTTTTGCCACTAACCCTCTACTTTAGAAAGCATGATGTCCTTCCTCAGGAACTGGTCCCTCCTGGCAACCTGTCCAAAGTAACTGTATGAGAGCTGAAGTCCAGGCTTGAGTCTATTCCACTGGAGTTTAGAGGCCATTGAGAGAACAGATTTGATGCATTGAAAACTAGTGACCAAAGACCAGACAAGCTGTGGGGTGACATGAAATTCAGCCTAGAAGAAAATAATGATGACCGAAATGGAAATCAAGCCAAGCCAAGCCAAGTGCCATCAGTGAAATAGAAAACAGAAAAACAATAAGAAAAAAAAATCAGTGAAATCAAAAGCTGGTCCTTTGAGAAAATCAAAATGGATAAATCTTTCGCAGTACCGATAAGGAAATAAAGAGAACAGACACAAATTAATTGCCAATGTCAGGAATGAGAGAAGGAAATCACCACAGATTCTGCAAATCATAGTAAGAATACTAGGAAATGTTGTGAACCACTTTATGCCCCCAAATTAGAGAATTCAGACCAATAAATTCATTGAAGGACACAAACTAGCAAAGTTCTCTCAAGAAGAAATAGATAACTTGAATAGCCCTATATTGATTAAAGAAAATGAACTTGTAGTTAAAAACTTTCCCATATCCCAAAGAAAACTGCAGGCAGTTTATTGGTTGAATTCTACCAAACATTTAAGGAATAAATAATATCTACTCCACAGGAGCTCTTCCGAAAAGTTGAAATGAAAAGCCTATTTCAAAACATTCTATAATGACAGCAATACCTTGATCTCAAAACTAGACAAAAACCTCAAGAAGAAAAGGAGTAACAGAGCAAAGAAGGGAGGAAAGAAAGAACTACAAGACTGGTATCTGTCATGCACACAGACACAAAAACAAAAGTGTATGGTGAAGACTGTACTTCTTGGCTCAAGTAGATAGCCAAGTGCCGTCGAGTCAGATCCGACACATGGCGACCCTAGGGGCCAGGGTAGAACTGACCCCCAGAGTAAGGCTAATTGGGCAGCTCCTGTCTAGAGGTTAAATGAGAGGGCAGAGGGGGACAGGAGCTGGTCGAATGGACATGGGAAATACAGGATGGAGAGGAGAAGTGTGCTGTCACAGGGTAGGGAGAGCAGCCACAGTTCCACAATGTGTGTGGGGGTGGGGGGGTTGTATAACAAAATGACTTGGATTATAAACTATCCCTTGAAGTACAATAACTTTTTTAATGTAAGGTAATTCTCTGAATTATTGATACATGCTATGTATCATTTTGAGGATTATCCATGCTATGACATGGTGCTGAGTGAAGGGAGGCAGACATAACAAGAGCACCTCTGGCATGATTCCACTTTCATAAAGTTCTAGGAAATTTCCTGTAGTATCTAGTAGCACAAGCCCATCAGTGTTTCCCTGCGGAGGAGGATGGAGAGAGGCCAGAGGGAGGACTCCAGAGGGACACTTTGGGCGCTGCTGAATCTGTTCATTATCAGCACGACAGTGTAACCAAGGCCAAACCCAAACCCACACCCACGGCCATCAAGTCGATTCCAACTCATAGCGATTCTGTGGGACAGAGTAGAACTGCTCTATAGTGTTGCCCAGGGGCACCTTTCGGTTAGCAGCCATAGCACTTAACCACTATGCCACCGAGGTTTCCCACTGTAGTACACATGTCAAAGCATAACGAACAGTGCACTTTAAATATGTGCAGAGTAGCCAACTGTATCTTAATAAAGCTGTTTTTCAAAAGCATGAAGGCAAACACTCGTCCACAAGGGAGATGTGCCTGTCCTCCCCATTGGCTGTGCTCTGGTAGGGCTACCACAGAGCCTCAGAGCCCGCCCTGCCCCGGAAAAGCTCTGGGGTCCCACAGACAGGGCACCTGGGCAAGCAGCAACTTTGTTCAAAAGGCCAGAGTGACATCTGCCTGAATGGACAGAGCCTGGGGCTGCCACAGGTGAACACGGCTGCATCCTGTTCACTCCGCCCCTGGAGCTTCTGGGGACATCCCACGCCATTCCTCCCAAATCCCTCTTTTTCCAGGTGCACGAATCTGGTTGCTATCTTAGTCTCCTGGTGCCACTGTAACAGAAATACCACAAGTGGGCGGCTTCAAAGAACAGACAGCTATTTCCTCATCACTCAGGAGGGTAGAAATCTCAATTCAGGGCTCAAGACGAGAGGAAGGCTCTCTCTGTGTCGCTCTGGGGGAAGGTCCTTGTCTCTTGGTTTCTTTAGTTCCTGTGTCCCTCAGTTCCTGGGTGATCTTGACATGACAGCTGTCCCCTCCTTTGCCCAGGCCCTACCTTTGCCCTTGCTTCCCCATCTAATCCTCCCTTTTTCTAACACAGCAACAATTATTAGGACACAGCCTACACTGATAAAAAGCTTCATTAACATAACAAAGGAAGCCCTATTCCCAGTTGGGATTACAGCCACAGATACAGGGGTGAGGATTCCAACACAGAGCTTGGGAGATACACTTCCATCCACTGTGGATGTAATTCTTGCTGCTTTGAGCGATGGCTTAGATGGAGTTCTCAGTGTTGCATATGCCCCATGGTTGGGGGAGAGGAGGTTAAAGTTGCAGGGGTTCTGGTCTCACTTGCTAACAGAACAAAAGCAATTTCACAAGCTCCCCCAAGAGAGTCTGAGAAATGTTATCAATCCTCTTGCTTAGTGCCAAACCAGGGATGACAGTTTAGTGTTGCCAGGTGGAAGGAAGGAGGCTCTGTTTTCCTTAAACCTTCCCTCCGTGCTGGTTTAGGTCAGAGCCTGAAGAGGGCAATGCTTGACCACAAAAAGAAGAAATGCTTTCATGGCAGCACAAGTCACGGGCCAAGTCAGTGGGAGGGGGCTGTGTCACACAACTAGCCAAGCCATTCAGGGACCTGGACAGTCAGAGCTGCTGCCCGTTTCCAGTTCCAGAAAGAGGAGAAGGTGGTTTGCCAATAGCAGAAGCACCAGGGTTTCTCTGCTTTGCTCACCCCAGCACTTTCTGAGGGTGGGAGTGGGGAAGGAGAGCCTGGGATGCGACCCCTTGGCCCTCCCAGGAAAGCAAAGGGTGAGCAGCCTTGCCGGAAGGCAGAGGCATCACGGAGTAGAAATCCTGGCCAAGACCCCAGGGCTGTGACTCCAAGGCACAGAGGAGCCTCTTGGAGGAGAGTACGCCTCCGCTGTGTGTCCCCAAAGACCTGTCACCTGCGAACATGACACACCACCGAGTGCTCTCAGCACCTGAATGCTTTTGTCATCATAAAGAAGGATGCACCAGGTCACAGGAAGACCTGGGACTCTGCATCAGACAGAGTCAGGCATCAGACAGAAGCCAGTTCAGATTCCAGCCACTTATGGCCCATGCCCCAGGAAGTTGAACAAGCCTATAGCAAGGCCCTCGTGGACATGGGCCAGTCCCAAAGCCGAGATCTCATTTTGTGTTCATAACTGTGTATTCTTTTCCTTCAAGAGGTCCTCTGAATTTAAAAATCTTCAGGCCCCACAAGCCTGAATCTGCCCCTAAGAGGTGCCCAGAAATGGGACACAAAGAACTCTCCTTTCTGTCAGCACGGCAACAGCACTCACCATGGGGGCTTAGCGGTAGTATTCTCACCTCCGTGAAGGAGACTCGGGCTCCGTTCACAGCCAGCGCCCCTCCTGCATGGCCACCACCTGTTTGTCAGCGGAGCCTTGTGTGTTGTATGGTGCCCACTGCAGTGATGCTGAAGAGGCTGGAGCAGAGCTTCCCGACTGAGACACACTAGGAAGAAAAGCCCGGCAATGGACTTTTGAAAATCAGTCCAGCGGAAACCCTCTGGATCGCGAAGGTGCAATCTGTAACCCATGCCAGGATGGAGCAGGACTGGACAGTGATTCACTCCTTTGTGCTCAGGGTCACCGTAAGTTTGGCAGCCAACTAGACATCAGCTAATGACAGCAACAAAAGGATTGTTCCAGGGATTAACAAGATTGTGAACCATGTGCCACACCCAGAAGGCACACGAGTCTGGATGCCCAGGGTCTGTACTAGAGCAGTACCGCATCACCCTTGGTCAAGAGGGTCTACACACCCTTGGTATTGCTCTCTGTAACTCAGAGACCTGAAGATAAAATCACATTACCCGACTATCTCTGCCAGTCCATTTTAGCAGCTTCTAGAAACAAAGCATTTCAATATTTAGACATGGAGTTTCCTGATTGGTGTGGAAATCAAAATAATAAAAACTCAGTCTGCAAAGAGAAGAATAGAAATCAGCAGATTTATTATTTCACAGATTGCTCTTCTCAGATAAACAAGCCTAATAATATCCGTTTAAACAGCGAGCACAACGCTATCTGTGGGTCCTGGGCTCCCACCGTGTTCCATGGCACTGCTCACCCACCCGTCTCAGGCAGCCTCAATGACAGCTAAGGGAGGCAGAGGCAGTTCTGCATCTCGCATGCTAGCCTGTGTGTACACGTTGAAGCACATCAGGCTGGAACAACTGGACAAAAGCCACGGCACTCACTTGGGTGACCTGCATTTGATGGGCACCATTTACATACGATCCCCGTTATTCACTGCTGCAGAATGAACTAGGGGTCTGATGGACACTTGCCTTCCCTGGGGGGTACCCTGGTTCAAACCCTGGCCTATGGACCTCATGCGCAGCCCCCACGGTCTGTCAGGAAAGGCTACTGCATTGCAACGACACTACACAACTTTCAGATGAACTTCCAGACTGTGGTGGAGTATGAAGAAAGAGCTGGTGATCCATTTCCAAAAATCAGCCAATAAAAACCCTGTGGCTCACCAACAGTCCAATCACAAACCACCACGGGGTGGTGCAGAGCCAGGTATTTCACTCTACTGAGCGTGAGGCTGCCGTAGGTAGGGGGCCAAGTCCTCGTTGTTGCATTTTCATCCCTCTGAGTTCTGAGGGTCACTGGCGTGGCAGGCAGTTCTCACTCGGGGTCTGTCATGCAGCCACCCCAGTGGCTAAGGCTGGGGTCCCTTCAAAGTCTTCTGTACTCACATAGCTGCAATTGATGCTGGTTGTCAGCTACAAGCTCAGCTGAGGCAGTGGCGAGAATGCCCGGTGCCTGGCCTTTTGTGGGGACTGGGCTCCCCGCTAGCATGACAGCTGGGTTCTGAGACTGTTAGATTCTGGGAGGAAGCCAGGTGGAAGCTGTATCTCCTTTATGACCTAGTCTCAGCAGTCATATAGCATTATTCCCGCCGTAGTCACCAGCCCACCCAGGTTCACGGTATAGAAACTTTGGTGTCACCTTTTAATGGGAGGGCTGTTGTTGTCACGTTGCAAAAAGAACACATGGGATAGAGACTTCATTGCAGTCATCTTGGAAAGTGCAGTCAGCCACACAGACCTCCCAAGTGACAACATTAGATCATTGTGCCGTCCTTAAGTCTAGTCTTCAAGGGATCAGCTTAGGTGACCCTTTGTGAGTCTCGCTGTCATCAGGGCCTACACTGCTAGCATGCATTTCTTTGAATAATAACAATGATGATCCATAATCCTGACTCTTCCTTATTTGGATTAATCTCCACAATTTTCCAGTAAGAATAGCTTTGCCATATTTCAAGGTGGGTTCACCCCCCCAAGTCAGTCTTGTAGCTCCTCGACAGGGAAAAATTTCCCTGCAGGAGAAGGTTCTTCCCCAGACATGCAGGTTAAGTTTCTGCACATCTGTCTTTATGCAACAAAAAGAGACCACGGTTCTGTCACCGGGCAGGGAGAGCAGTGGGAGCTGAATATAGGTGGGCATGCCAATTTATATGGGAATGTACATTTTCATTCAATCATAATTAAAAAAAATAAAGATTGCGGACATGGCACAAAAAAAAAAAATAAAAGAGAGACCATGGTTAAGAAGATGGAGCAACCCTGGGTCTTCAACTATTTAAGAGTCGAATCAGCAGGTGTGCGCACTTCCAGAGGAGAGGAAGCCCACAACACGCACATGCTCCTAGGCCAGTCTGCATCTGGGCCTCCCAAGACAGGGCCTCAAAAGCTGCCTGTGCCATGGGTCCTGCACAGGGTGACCCAAAGCGAGGGCGAGTGTCCTAGAACCCAGCACTGGGTTACAGGTCAAGGTCACTTATGCCTAGTGGAAATTCAGATCTTTGCAGTCTGGTTTTTCCAATCCTTGAGCAGGGGACAGAGTTCCTGCCCCTTGGCACCAACCTGGGCAGGCTCTAAGCCAGGCCTGGGCAAGTGCCACTGATCCAAATAGGCCAGGAGCAATTGCTGAGCACCTTCAGTGAGCCAGGGATAAGGCTCACAGGGTCTAGATGACCAGCTTTTACCAGCTCCTTTGTTTGCTTCCTTCAACCAGTTGGGGTTAAAAAAAAAGAAGAAGTCGTCATTAAATTAACTCCAACTCATGATAACCCCACGTGTGTCGGAGGACAATTGTCCTCTATGGAGTTTTCAATGGTTAATTTTTCCAAAGATCACCAGGCCTTTCTTCTGAGGCATCTGTGGGTGGCAGCCCACCTTCAACCTTTCTGTTAGCAGCTGAGCGACTTGACTCTTAGCACTGTCCAGGGACTCCCTTTTGACCTGAGTCGTCTTCTCCCAGCCACACCATAAGAAATTGGAAAGTGGAGTCCTGCTCAGACTAGGGCAGTTACCATGTCTCCCAGCTCATTATGAAGTGTGTGTGATAGTTGTGGTTGTTAGCTGTCATCAAGTGTGATTCCTGGTGAACCCGTGTACAACAGAATGACATACTATGTGGTCCTGTACCATCGTCATGGTCATTGGTATGCTCAAGTCCATTGTCACGTACACTGTGTTCTCTAGTTGCCTTCCAACCTAGAGGAAATGCTGGTGGCATAGTGGTTAAGTGCTACGTCTGCTAACCAAACAGGCCAGCGGTTCAAATACGCCAGGTGCTCCTTGGAAACTCTATGGGGCAGTTCTACTGTGTCTGGAGTGTCACTTAGAGTCAGAATCAACTTGACAGCAGTGGTTTTGGTTGGTTTCCAACCTAGGAGTCTGACCTTCCAGCACTATATCAGATGGACACCATCCTATTATGATTCAGAATTTTCACTGGCTGACTTTTGAACATATTCTTTTGGGCTGTGCTTCCTAATCTGTCCTGGACTGGAAGCTCAGCTGAAATCTGTCTACCAAGAGTGATCCTGTTGCATTTTGAAATCCCAGTGGCATAGCTTTGAGTATCACAGCAACACACAAACCACCCCAGTATAACTGTCGTGGTTTGAATTGTGTCTCCAAAAAGATGTGTGAAGCAGTCTGGCTAGACCATGATTCCCAGTATTGTGTGATGTTCCTGTATGTTGTAAACCTTGCCGCTGTGATATTAATGTGGGAGCCTGAGCAGTGGTTGTGTTAATGAGACAGGACTCAGTGTGTAAGGTTGTATTGTGTCTTGAGGCAATCTCTTGAGATATAATGGAAAGGGAAGCAACCAGAGAGTTGGGGACATTACACCATAAAAAAAGAAGCAGTGCTGGAAGCAGAGCATGTCCTTTGGAAGCGATCCAGGGTCCCTGCACCTCAGGAGCTCCCAATCCAGGGAAAGACCGATGACAAGGACCTTCTTCCAGAGCTAACAGAGGAAGCTTTTCCCTTGGAGCTGATGCCCTGAATCTGGACTTGTAGCCTACTGGCCTGTGACAGAATAAAATTTCTCTTTTTAAGGTCATCAACATGTGCTGTTTCTGTTAGAGCAGTACCAGATGACTAAAACAACAATAAAGAGACAGAAGGTAGTGATGAAGCATATATTGTTGGTAGGTACCACTGAGTCAGTCCCCAGCTCATGACAACCCCATGCACAATGGAACATAACATCACCAAGTCCTACAGCATCCCCATGATCCATCTCAAACCAGACTGTTGTGATCCACACGGTTTTCACTAACTGATTTTTGGAAGTAGAGTGCCAGGCCTTTCTTCCTAGTCTGTCTCAGGCAGTTCCCTTGTCCGCATCATAGCAACATTCCAGCTTCCACTGACAAGCGGGTGGTAGCTGTCCCTTAAGTGCTATGACCCAGATTCAAACTCAGGTCTCTTGCATGGAAGGCAAGAATTTTACTACTGAAGCACCAATGCCCCCAATTAAGCACACGGTAGGTACTGAATAACTGCCTACAGATTTGTTTTAATATGAATCTGTCATGGCTGCACACTATTCAACGAGCAAGTGTGTATGTGGGCGTGCTGCATATTTTATAGCCTTCAGTAACACCCAGAAAAATGAATCCTAGTTTAGGTCCAAAGTTTCCTTGTTTCTTTCACACCATGGCAGGACTGCCTTGTTCTGTGGGGCATACAATATCAGGTCCCCAGAGTGACAGCATCTCACCTGCCTTCCTGGCCTAACCCCACCTTGCATACATGAAGTTCTTGGCTTTGGAAAGCATTTGGAGGTGATGTCACACTGACTGGGTGAAGCAAGCTACAGCTAAAATTCACCATGCAGGATCTCAATCTTTCTAGTAACACTAGTGATCATTCTACAATGGCCTTTTGAGATTTCTGTTGGAGTCTTCAAACACAAAAATTGAAGAAAAACAACATATCTGGAATGAAAGCAGCCCCTGCAGGGTGTGGACACTCCATGGCTCGGGGCAGGAGCATTTCCAGCATCGTGAGAATAAGAATGCCAAGTGCATAAATTATGACGCCGTCTTTTCCCTGCAAACGGTGAATAATTATAGATGCCAAGTGTGTCTCTGTGGCAATCTGCTGGGCATATGGCCCCTTTGTGCCTTTATGTCACTTTTCTCTGCTCTTCTGGGGTCCAGAGACACCACGGTGAATTAGCACCTGGTCACAGCATCCTGACCTGTGAGCAACATACAAGTGCACATGTTCAAGCTTGAGGAAAGCACGCTTTGGGGCTTTGTTCAAAACTCATCTACTGAATGCCTAAGACATGCCAAGTCCCATGGGGATACGGTAAGGGCCCTTTGCACAAGTTTTGTGCAACCTAACACTCATTTATTGAGTAACTACTATATGCCAAGCACTGTACTAACCTGCAGATGAGGAGGGTAACCAAGAGAAATACAGCATGATTTCTCTCTCCAGGGATTATAGAGTCATGGAGGTGAGATTCCCAAAGAATAACATACGTCCTGTTTCACTCATAAAAATCCAGGGGGGTGGGATTGACATCAAGTCAATTTGGACTCACAGCAACTCTATGGGACAGAGCGGAGCTGCCCCGTGGTGTTTCCAGGGCTGTAATTTCACATGTTTGGATATGTTATCAGGAAGGACCAGACCCTGGAGAAGGACATCATACTTGTTAAAACAGAGAGTCAGTGAAAAAAAGGAAGCCCCTCAGTGAGACGGATTGACACAGCGGCTCCGACGGGCTCACACCTAGCAAGGATGGTTAGGATGGCACAGGACTGGGCAGGGTTTCATTCTGTTGTGCACAGGGTCACTAGGAGTCAGAACCTATTCCACGACACCTAACAGCAACGACAGTCTTTACAGAAGCAGAATGCCACATCTTTCTCCCACAGAGAGGCTGGTGGGTTTGATGGACCAAGCAGTTTAATAATCTAGGAAGGCAGCATAATTAATATTCTATTTTACAGATGCATCAACTGTGGCATGGGGAGGCTCAGTCACTCCCCTGTAGTTGGATTAGGAGGTGGGGAGGTGGGTGTGAGCCCAGCCCGGTTTCTGCACACGGAGCTAGAATGGTAACTCCATCCGTAAAGAGAAAAGCAATCTGTTCCACTTCCACACCAGCTGAATGAATTCACTCAAAAGTCAGATCCCAATTCAATTCCACCTCATAAATTAAAGGGCACAGTTCTGCAGGCTGCCAAATTTGCCCAAGACTTCAGGTGCCAGCTGCAAGCTGGGGGTGCCAAGGGCCCCCTCCCTTCTGATCTATTGGTTCCCACTAGTCTCTCAGGTTTGATAATTTGCTAGAATGACTCAGAGACTTTAGGGAACTGATATACTTCTGATTACAGCTTCATTCTAGCAAAAAGGATACAAATGAAGAGACGCATACGGCATGGTTTAGAGGGTTCCCAACAGGGAGCTTCCATGTCCCAAAGAAGGAATATGGTCCCCTCGCGCATGCATTAATGTCTTTATCAAACAAGAAGTCCATGGAGCTTCCATGTTTGGAGCCTTTCTTGCGACTCTGTGACAACAGGCATGATTGATTGAACTCAAGTGTAAATCTAATCTAAAAATTTTCCTGAGATCACTACAAGCTGTAATTTGAATGGAGAAAGTATCCCAAGCCAATTTTATCTCTAGTCAGTCTTGAACCACTCAAATGGTGTCCCAGATTCCTTTACCCTCCCCCTCCACCCAATCTACACTCACACATATCCATCCCCCATGCATCCACCACAATGAGCCTTTTATAGCCTAAATGATGTTACTACACTTCCCAACTTAAAACCATCTGGCAGCTTTCATCACACTCAAAGTAAAAGCCAGAGTCTTCACCGGGATCCACAAGGTCATTATGAGCTGGCCCTGCCCACCTTTCTCAGGTCCATTGTGCTCCATTGTGCTCCTGTCAACTTGGCCTTTCCATCCCACAAACGCTACATCAGTATCATATATGCCTCAGGGCCTTTACATCGCCTGGTGCTTAGAATGGAATGCTCTTTCCCAATAGCTTACTCCTTCCTCAGGTCTTAATTCAAAGTCTACCTCCTTGGAGAAGACATTCCCAATCATCCTAGCTAAAGTAGCCACCACGCTCCTACTTTATAGAGTGTAAGCTGGCACTAATCATAAATGTTCTGTGTTAACGGTCCATTAATTTCCCCAGGTTGCTTTAACAAAGTGCCACCAAGTATGTGGCTTAAGACAGCTGAAATGTATTCTCACAGCTTTGGATGCTAAAGTCTGAAATCAAGGTGTTGGCAGAGCTGTGCTCTCTCTGTGCGCTCTAAGGGACAACTCTTTCAGATTTTAGTGGTTGTCAGTAATGCTGGGAGTTGCTTGGCTTGTGGATGCATCGCTCAGATTTCTCCCCCGATCTTCATATGCCTTCTCCCTAAGTGTTTGTTCTTCTAAGAACACCAGTCATGTTGGATTAGCATTAAGTCTAATCCAGTATGACCTCATCTTAATTTGATGAGTCTGCAGACCCAATTTCCAAATTAGGTCACACTCACAGGTACCAGAGATTAGGACTTCAACATATCTTTTGTGGGGGATACAATTCAACTTACAACAGAGGGAACCGTTCTCTCTGTGCTGTCCAGTGCGGTACCCAACAGCATTTGTCTTGGAAAGAGCACCGACAGAATGCCTCTTAGAAGAGACGATGGCTAGACTTTGTATTGCGTACTTTGGCCATATTATCAGGAGGGACCAGTTTCTGGGGAAGGACATCATGCTTGGTAAAGCAGAGGATCAGTGAAAAGAAGGAAGACTCTCTATGAGATGGACTGACACAGTGGCTGCCACAACGGGCTCGAGCATAACGATCCTGAGGGTCGCGCAGGACCAGGCAGTGTTCTGTTCTGTTGTACAGAGTAACCACTGGAACCAGCCTGACAGCACCTGACAACAAAACTGGAAGACAGACAGTAGACTAAAGTGTTGTATCAATCTATGTGTCTGTGTTGTGCTCATGTAAGAGAACATTCCTACTCTCAGGACATACATACTGAAGGTTTTAGGAGGAAAGGGTTATAAATATGCAATTATGTGTATGCGTATACATATAATGGAAACCCTGATAGCGTAGTGATTAGGTGCTATGGCTGCTAACCAAAAGGTTCATAGTTTGAATCCACCAGGCACTCCTAGGAAACTCTATGGGGCAGTTCTATTCTGTCCTGTAGGGTCACTATGAGTCAGAATTGACTCAACGGCAGTGGGCTTGGTTTGGTTATGGTTATATATACTACAGATACATATATGAAGGTTTTTTGTTTATTGCACGTGTGTGCATGTGTGTGTGGACTGATTAGATAGATAGGTAGCTACCTGCTTTTGAATCATCTCCAAACTCATAGACAAGCAATAAAACAAATGAGATAAAATGTTAACAGGTAATTCTAAGAATATACAGTGTTCTTTATACTAGTTTTATTTTTACAACTCTTTGTGCTTTAGAAAGGATTTCCAAATAAAAATTTGCAGAGGAAAAATGGAGACATTTACAGAATGGTTTTGATGGTTTAAACTATAATTTGCTTTTAGATGTTTGTTATGGATTGAAGTGTGTTCCCCCCAAAAGAATATGTTGCAGTCCTCACCTCCAGCACCCGTGAACATGACCTTGTTAGAAAACAGGGCCTTTGTGGGTGTTATCAGCTAACGCAGTGTCACACTGGAACAGATGGGTGCTATGATCTTGTCTGGTGTTGCTAAAAACGGAGAAGAGACACAGAGAGACACGTGGAAGGAAGACGGCCACGCTGCAAGCCAAGGGAACATCTGGGGGCACCAGATGCTGAGACAGTCAAGGAAGGCTCTTTCCCGGGAGCCTCGGGAGACAGCATGGTGCTGCCAGTGCCCTGAATTCCACCCCCCGGGCTCCAGAGCTGTGAGATGTTTCTGTTTAAGGCTGTCTGTCTACTCTGTGGTACTTTCTTATGGCACTCTGAGAGTCCAGTACAACATCTGTATCCTGTTTTCAGAGTACACACACTGACACACACACCACTGATTAAATGGCAGCTGATTCTGCTTGTATCGTGATGATGCTCTTTGAGCACCTACTACCCACGTGCCAGGCATTTTCATAGATCATTTAAGCTCCCAGCAATCTGGAGGGGTGGCTGGGATGGTTTCCATTCTGCATGTAAACAGGATGCCCCAGATTTAGGATAAGCCATGTCACGCCACCCATCACTGGACCCTGTGGTCCTCCAGTTCCCGGGTGGGCAAGGCCAAAGGGAGGTACCATGGTGAGAAAGGGAGGAGGAAAGAGAGGTATTTCTCCCTCATCCCCCAAGCTCCTTCCTGCACACTGGGGTTCCCCTAGTGGCTCTGTCCAGTGGACCTTCTCCCCAAACTCCTGCACTCACCTCCAACCCCCAGCCCTATTAGACCTACAGGTAGGGACAGCTCCCACAGCCATTGTCCTTATGTGCTTTCCTCTTCCTCACCAGGTCACTGGACCCTTAAACCTTCTGTACAAACTTTTCATTAATTTACTGCCACTTTGGAAACTTGGTGGCGTAGTGAGTTAAGCGCTACATATGTTAACCAAAAGGTTGGCAGTTCAAATCCACCAGGTGCTCCTTGGAAACTCTACAGGGCCATTCTATTCTGATCTCTAGGGTCACTATGAGTTGGACCCACCTTGATGGTAGTGGGGTTTTTTTTCAACCCTTTGGAATGCGCCATCCCTTTCCTGCCTGTTAAAGCCAATCACCCTAATCTTTGGACAATGACTTAGTTATTTTGTGTTGCTGTAACAGAATTATCACAAGTGAGTGGCTTTCATAAACAGAAATTTATTTTCTTACATGTTAAGAAGCTCAAAGTCCCGGTATGGGGTGCTGGTTCTAGGGGAACCCTTTCTCTCTCTGTTGGTTCTGGAGGAAGGCCTTGTCTCTTCAGAGCTTCTGTTTCAGGGTGATCCTCATGGGGCTTGGCATCACTCTTCCTTGTTGTTTTTTTTTTCTTTTCTTCTTCCTCATTTTTGCTCCCTAGTTTGCTTATTTAATCTCTTTTCTACCTCAAAAAAGATTAACTCAAGACACACCTTATACTGATCCATCTTCATTAACGTAACAAAGATCACCTGTTCCCTCAACAGATTCCAACCACAGGCACAGACAGGCAGGATTCTGGGGGAACACAGTTCAATCCATGACAAAACTGAAGTCCAGCTCTTGTCCACATGGCTGCTCTTCTCTCTCAGCAGGCCTTCTGAGTATTCCTTCCACAGACGTCCTCCTTCCTCTGAAACTTCCTAATCCTCGGGCCCTAATGCTCTTACATGTTCTCCCTCTACCTCAGGCCAGGTTATTTCTGTCCTGTCTTCCTGAGCTCCCCTTCTTAGGCTTAGGGATTTGGGGGCAAAAAGAAAGGGATTGTATTTCATCCTCTGCACACAAAAATGGGATTATATTTTGTGTTGTTTTTCACTTTCCTTCAATACTTGGATCTGAAATCCTATGAAAACATATGTGGCTTAGCAGTTTCCAGAATTTTCCACAGATTTGTCACCTTGTTGCTGTGTTGGGAGGGCTTTATGCCCAGACGGTGGCATTTGCTGAAGCTCTTTAGAGGCCAGAAAGAGTCTTTGCTTGGTCTGACAAAGCTCTGGGCTTTTAAAAAACCAAATCCACTGCCAAAACATGGTGACCCTATTCACGTGTACACAGTAGAAATGAACTCCATAAAGTTCTCTTGATTTTTTAGAGGTGCTTCTGGGTGGGCTGAACCGCCAGCCTTAGATTAGTGGTCAAGTGGAAGCTGTTCGCACCACCCAGGGACTTGGCCACGAGGGAGTAACTTGTGGGTTTTTCTTTCAAGTCCTCAGAACTGAATGACGCTTCATATAAATTCATCCTCCACTCGCTGGCAACTAAACTTACCAAATACTTGCTATGTGCCAGGCATCGGGATCCACACTCTTTTTATGTAGAGAATTAATTTAGACCCACCACTCGCTCCTCCTCCTCAACTCTGCAGGCCAGTTTGTGGAGAAGGGAGTCGAAGGCGTGAATAAACAGACACACATTCACTAGGTGACGCAGGTTTCACAACAGTGCTGTGGAAATGAAGTGAAGAACAGCAGGGGAGTCAATGAGTTGAACTTCTAGGGTGGGGAAGGCCTTAGGGATGGCCCTGGGGGCTGTTACTGTCCAGTCCAGGCTTGCAGGGAGCTCCTGGCCAGGACAGGAGTGCAGGGGAGGCTGGGAGCCTTGGTGTGGCTCTTGACATGGGCAGAGAGGTGGCTGGTAAACCAGTCGCCATCACGGCAACTCTGACTCATGTGACCCCCTGTGTTCTGCGGGTTTCCAATGACTGACTTTTCTTAAGTAGATAACCAGGACTCTCTCCCAAGGCACCTCTAAGTGGATTTGAACTTTCAACCTTTCAGTTAGCACCCAAGAGCACAAACTGTTTGTGCCAGTTAGGATTCACCATAAATGACAGTCATCGAGAAACCCAGGAAACACGTTAAGATATGATCACTGTGCCTGGGGAGCCCAGCCTAACATCCAAGTACTCCAGATGGCCTCACTGTCCAGTGAGCCTGGCTGGACAGGGAGGACATGGAGAAATCAAAGTCCATCAGCTGGTGTCCAGAGAGCCAGAGAAGGAGCAGAGCTGCAGTGTGAGGGCTACTTTGTCCTCCTGTCTTTGTAGGTAAGAGAGCCAGAGGGACTTCTGAGGATGACTGCAGGAGAGGGCATGGCTCCTGGTTTGCATCTTCTCCCTGTCTTGCTGTGGTTTTGTACACCAGCAGCATGTCACTGGCACTAGAAGGTGTGACAGGCAGCAGGACTCAGCAGTTTGCGGCCCTGAGGCTTTTCTGACCCTCCAGAGAGTCCTAAGGGGCTTAAATGAAGCAGTCCACTTATCAAGAAGCTGGACATAAAAAACCACGTCCCCGTTCAGAAAGACTATCACAAAGAAGTATCCCAGTAGGGTTGGAATCTGAAGAAAATGACTTTTGAGCCTTTATGAATCATGGGTCTTCCCCGAAAATGCCACTCTCAGGCACACATGAACACACTCACACACACAAACACGTCTGTGTAATGCTGCTAACATGAGAGGGCTGGTGTCTGAGTTCATGAACTGGTACCCAGCGAGGAATGGGATGCTCTGTGTGCTGGGAGGAGGGACATGCTGCAGCAAGGGCTGCGTGCCTCCTCTCAGATGTCCTCCACTCTCTTTTGTTGTTGGTGTCAGCAGTCATTGAGTCAGCCCTCAGCTAACTGCAACCCCATGCTCAACGGAATGGAACACTGCCTAGTCCTGAGCTGGTCCCACAATTGGTCGCAGATGGAACTGTTGTGATCCGTAGGGTTTTCAGTGGCTGATTTTTTTAAGTAGATCACCTGGTCTGTCTTAGTCTGGAAGCTCTGCTGAAACCTGCCCACCATGGGTAAGCCTACTTCCAGTGTCACAGCAATGCACAAGCCACCACTAACAGACAGGGTAGCTGCGCAGGAGGTACACTGACCAGCAAACCATGTCTCTCATGTGGAAGACGACAACTCTGCCACTAAACCACAAGAGGACTCTTAGCAGGGCATAAACCAAGCATAACCAAGCTCATTGCCACTGAGTAGGCTCTGCATCACGGCAACACTACAGGACAGTGTAGAACTGCTCCTAGAGGGTTTCCAAGGCTGGAATCTGCACAGAAGCAGACTGTCACCTCTTTCTCTGGTGCAGCAATTGGTCGGTTAGAACTGGTGACCTTCTGGCCAGCAGCCGAGCACCCACCCACTGTGCCACAGCTCCTTTAGTAAAGCACAGCAGAATCTTAATCTGGATCCTGGGTTTCTTCTGTCTCATCTTCACCCATAGCAAAAATACTCCTGCACTGTGCCCTGTCATGCTTCCTGGCCCGCCCACCCCTACTCTGCGCCCTGCAGGCTTGTCTCATGTCACATCTGGTCATCGGTTTCCTTGGAGCACGCAAATTTCTTGAGGAGAAGGATAGGGTCTTGAGTGTGGTGGGATCCCACGTAACATGCTACACACATGTCGGCATCCCACCAACAACTGCTGAACGAATAAATGATGTGCAAGCACTAGATTGAGCGCTAAGTCAATGTTGTTGGAGGCAGAGACTTGCCTTGGAAAAGCTCCTCAGATACCATAGAATCCCGTGGCCAGACATCAGTCACTTTATGTCTGCTCCCTAGAAGGGAGGATGGCAAGAATTCATCTCCCATAGTTCGGACATGTTGTCAGGAAGGACCAGTGCCTGGAGGACATCATGCTTGGTAAAGTGCAGGCTCATCGAAAAAGAGGAAAACCCGCAACGTGATGGGCTCAACAAGCAGCTCAAGCATTACAAAGACGGTGAGGATGGCACAGGACTGGAACTAACGCTTTGCACTGCTCAGAGCCTGTTTTAGTCAGCTAGGGCTGCTCTAACAGAAATACCACAGAGTGGATGGCTTTAACAAAGAAAGATTTATTCTTACACAGTCCGGTAGGTTGCAAGTCCATATTCAGGGTGTCCGCTCCAGGGAAAGACTTTCCCCTTGTCGGCTCGGAGGAAAGTCCGGTATTGCATCAGTCATTGTCCAGGGAGTGTCCTAACGCAAGAACCTCTGGTCTGAACGACGCGCTCTGCTCCCGGTGCTGCTTGCTTGATGGTAGCGAGGTTCTCAAATTGTCCTTGGTTCTTTTTCCTTTTATTCCTTGCAAGCTAAAAGCATTAAGGGTGGGGCAAGCCATACTCCAGGGAAACTTCCCCCATAGCAGGAATTCACAGCCCCACCCTAATCCTTTAACATACAGGTTAGCAAAACCACACAATGGAGGACAGTCCCAAGATACTGGGAACCATATCCCAGCCACGTGGCTGCACACATTTTTGGGGGGACACAATTCAAACCATGACAGAGCCAAACGGACTAAACACATTAAACTTACAGCACACGTTTTATTTTATAAAACTGTACTGTTACTAATTAGGGGGCATTGCTCTAACCCCCATCTTTTTAACTATTTGTTTTATCCTACTTACAAAGCTTAAAACACTTTCTTTTGCCAAATAGCCACTTACGGCTGTCCTGCTCTGCACACTTCCCTTAGAGTGTGCCAGGACATTCAGATGCCTGTAGACAGGAACTTACTTTCAGGGTTTCCCACAACACCCCTCCACCCCCATCCACTCCTGTCTTTTGACTTTTCCATTGCACAGCAGCATAGAGAATAACCCAAAATGCTCTGCCTTGCAACTTTCAAGCGCAAAATCTGAGGGCCAGGAGAACGCAACAGTTTCTAACGCTGTTAGGTTCGGACATAGCCGCATACCAATCACTTATGCTGTCACCCATGAGATTCTTGCACCTGGAGCCTCATCACCTGATGCACTGCTGTGGTCACTGATAGTGGCCCGTTTGGGCACTAGCTGGAACACATAAGCAGTGTATTTTAAACGTTGAGCTTTTCCCTTTGGAAAACTTATCTCCCAGAGCTATTTAAAGAGATGACAAAAACCAAGTGACTCTTGGTCATGTTGCAGAACCTTCCTTTGTGGTTACTAACCAAGTCAAATATAAAAAGTAAAATAAAATAAAATCCCATCCGCAGAGCTGACAGGCCGGGTCCACCAGGCCACAGGCCACAGTCCTTGCCCGAGCCCGGGGGCGGGGACGGGGCTGAGCTCAGGAGGGGCGTGGCTGAGTTTGACAGAGGCGGGGCCGAGTCCGGGAGGGGCGGAGCTGGCAGGCCAGCGAAACTGACGCTCCCACTGGCCAGTGCCTACTCAGTCGCCCCGGTGCGCCGGCGCGTAGGCGAGTCCAGCTTGGCTAGAGGCCAGGAGGCTGCTATTCGCGCTGGGCTGCCTCCTGCAGACTGCCAAAGCTGTTCCCTCACATTTTCAGTTTTGACTTTTCTACGCCTCACCTCCTGCTCTCTTCGTCCAGCCCCTCCACAGCGGCGACGGCCCAGTCTCTACAGTCACAGCTACATGCTCCCTCCTCAGCACCCCCAGCCCAGGATGGCTTGTCACCTTCAGATCCCGGCCCTTATAGTCGCGGTCGCCCAAAAAGTCTGCGGCCAACCCGAGACAGCACGCGGCAGAGGCGGGGCAGAGAAGAGGCGGAGAGGAGAGGGGAAAAGCGTTAGAGGCACGTGGGATGTCTCGACCAATAGCAGCAAGGCGTTCAGGGGAGGGGCGGGGCCAGACGCGGGGCGTGGCGACTGTGCGCGGCGGAGGGCAGGACTGGGGGCGGAGTAAAGGCGGGGCCGGCGGCCGGAGGAGGGACCGACTGGGGCGGGGGAGGGGCGGGGCCCGCGGGCGGGGGAGGGGCGGAGAGACACCGCCACCGCCGCCCGCCGCCGCCGCCGCCGCCGCCGCCGCCGGGGCTGCCGCAGCCTGTGGGAGCCTGAAAAAGGGGAAGTGCGAGCAAGCGGACAACTCCATCTCCTGGCGGCGGTGGCGGCGGCGGTGGCTGCTGCCGGGGGGGGGCGCGACGGCCGAGGCGGGGGCGCTGGTGCTGCGGGGGGCCGGCGGCGGGGCGGCGGCGGCCCGCTCCAGCCATGCCGAATAAAAACAAGAAGGAGAAAGTGAGTCAGGGCCGAGCCCGGCGGGCCGGGGGCGGGGAATTGCCCAGAGGAGCAGCGGCGTGGCCCGGCCCTCACGGCCCCGTGCCCGCCTCCCAGGGGCGTCAGGCCGGGCGGGCATCCTCCTCAGGGCCGCGGGGCGGGGGCCAGGCGGGACCTGCCGATCTGCCGGGGCGACGGGGGCGTGAGGGCAGGTGCAGCCATGGGGGTAGGCTAGCTTCGCTTGCCGCCGGGCGTGGGGCTCCGCGGCCGGGGCTGCGGCCGCCCGGGAGGACGTCCTGGACCTGTGCAGGGACGCCGAATGGCTCCTGCTGAAAGCTTATTCAGAATTGCTTGCTCCTGCGAGGGACCTCCAGAGCTCATGGCACTATTATTATCCCGGGTGGCGCCGGGCGATGCCGTGTCTTGTGTGCTGCGTTTGCTGTTTTGGATAGGGGGTGATGTGTGTGCTTCAGGTGGAGCTTTGTGCGTTTTTAGGATCACCCCGGAAGCCCCCGCTGACAGCGCTTAGGGAGGGGAGGAAGGAATGGATGGGATGTCAGTCTTTCAGAATGCCCTGAGAGCATGTATAAAATTGGGTTTATCTGTTTCTGCTTGAAGTTCTCAAGCCCATGTGCAGATAAAACGAAGAGGATCTGAACTGAGAGGGTACTGGGGTATATCACATCTCAACTGTTGTACATATGTTCTGCATGTAGTGTAACAATCTAATAGTAAATTTCCTGGTGTTGTTGATTAAAACTAACAGAAGCTCTAGTTAAATTCCTTAAGTCGGTTTAAGAACTGCTTTTGGTTTATCTGATGTTTAGCAATCTAAAAAGTTGAGAAGCCTAATTGATTTTGTTTGATATTTCTCAGGAATCACCTAAAGCAGGGAAAAGTGGGAAAAGTTCAAAAGAAGGACAAGACTCCGATCAAGAGGTAACTGTCCTTAAGATTCACTTTCTGCTTTTCATGAGTGCTTCTTCCCTTAGGCTAGGCAAAATAGAGGGTGATAAAACCCAAGGTCTTCTAAAAGGTTTCCCTGTAGAGTTTTTTCATATCCTGCTGTTTTAGTTATTTATGATTCTGCTCTGAAAAAATACTAATAATGAAAATTTTGCATATCTACAGGGCTGATATTTTTTCAGTTAATTCGCCACCCCTCACATGGAGCGAGCCCTCAGTCTTGAGGGCCTGCTCTGGCTGCAGCTCCTTTCAGCTTTGGGTCGCTCCTTTCTGCTTCCTTTCCAAGCTGCCAGATCCTCCCTTCCGCAGCTGATTCTCTTTCTCCCATCACTTAGATTTTCTTTCGTGTCCTGGGATGCTTCCTTAGCCTCTTTCTGCAGTGTTAGTGTTTGTTTCGTTTCCCTCATGTTGGTGTTCTGTACAGCCTTCTTTCTCATCCTCTGTGATGGCCAGCTCTGGGTTTGCTCCTTGACTTTGGGTTCACTTGAGGAACAGCTGCAGTGCTCAGTGAGGGTGGCGTCTCCCTGGTGCGCTGGGGTCTTTCTCCCAACACACTTGTGCTTTGAGATGGTTTCCACAGTCATCCCTGTCCTTTGCCTTTTTTTCCTCAAGACTGGTCACCGTGAAATAGGGGAGCAAGGGCTTCGGTCCCAGGTCTCCATGGAGAGCTAACTGGACCTTTGGAAGTGGTAGTAGCAGACAACAGTGGCATCTGGAGGAGAGAGGGCGTGGACTGCACTGACACTGTCAGAGATGGTGACATCAAAATGAGTGTCTATAAAAATATCTCTGTGTTTAGGTATAACAACAAAAAGAATTTCCGTAAGCTCAGCTTACGTATATCAATCTGTTAGAAGACTGAAATGCCATGCGAATTTACCTTTTCAACTTTCTGAGGTGCTCTGGTCAGAGCTGTTATTACCCAGTTACAGTGGTGCTTTGCTCATGAGGTTTCATCTGCACACACTACCAGCACCCACTGTTTGCATAGTTGGCTTTGTCAAATTTTCTGGTGTTTGGGCTACAGTACTGTGGCAGTGGTCCTTGGAGGCAAGGGTGATGAGACTGTGTCCCATGTACTGTGAACATGGTTTCAGGAGGGATCAAGTCCTGGAGAAGGGCATCATGCTTGGTAAAGCAGAGGGTCACCGAAAGGCAGAAGACCCTCAACAGGATAAGTGGACACAGTGGCTGCAATGAGGGGCTCAGGCATAACGCTTGTAAGAACGGTGCAGGACTGGGCAGCGTTTTGTCCTGTTGTACACAGGGACGCTGTGAGTTGGAACCGACTCAGCACCTAGCAGTAGCAACAGTATTGGAGCCCTGGTGGCACAGAGCTCAAGTGTTTGGCTGCTAACCTGAAAGTCAGCGGTTCAGATCCAGCCATCACTCTCACCGGCTAGGGTCACAGTCACTGTGGGTGTGTCCTTGATTCCTGTCTTAGTGGAAAGAGGATGGTTACAAAGGTGGATAATGGGAGATTTGAGCCAAGAGTCAGAGTCAACTTGACAGTAGTGGTTTTGTTGCTGTCATCATCGTTAATTAATGGTTTCTTTGAGAGTGAAGTAGTAATGAAAGGAAAACGAGTGATATATAGGAATTACGGTTAATGAATTATATTAGTGCAAAAATATTACTAAGAAGCTCTATATCATCTGGTGCGGGAGACGGTCCGTGGGGGGACGATTGACACCGTGAGTCACTGTGCTGAGTAACACTAACCCTAGTGACACCACTTGCAGAGAAGCTGCTTAATTTAAGGGTTGTGGCTCTCTGATGCTGAGGCATCAGGGGCTGGTCTTAGCAGGACTGACCCCCTCCTGTCAGCCGAATTAGAGGGATTGTCTTTGGGAAGTAGTTAACTGGCAGTATTCTGCAGCTGCCTGGGTTAGCCTTCCCTAGCATTTGCTGTATTCTGAGTCTCCTGCCGGCAGGGCCGACGCAGAAATCCAGAAGCTTCCTGGAGTATCAGCAGGGACTGCTAGCCACGGTGCTTCCCTGCCCTCTTTATTGCAGACAGGCCAGTTTTACTGTGGCTTTCTTCCTGTGACTTGCTTGCTTACTTCGCTGTCACCCTTTTGACTAAATTGCTTCAGATGAAACTTAGAGGGCAGCAGGAGTGTGTGCTTTGGGTTTGTTTGTTTGTTTTTTTTTAGATGACTCTTCATTATGGCTGCTAAGACCTGCTAATGCTCCCTAAGCCTTTCCTGCTGACATACCTTCTCCTCCCACCGGCTAGGGCCACAGTCGCCGTGTGTGCTGCCTGGATTCCTGTCTTAATGGGAAGAAGATGGTTATAAAGGTGGATAATGTGAGGTCTGAGCTGAGGAAAAGCCATCATTCATTCATGACAGCCCCTAGAACACTGTTAGATACAGGTTTGAAGGCAGGACCGTAGCATGTCAGTTGTGTGAGACTCTCAGGTGTGGCCTGCAGTGTCTGAGTGTGATACTCCGCTTGTCTCTGTGTTTTTTCTAGTGCTGTTTAGGAACTGGAGGCACAGGAGGCACAGAGCTTGAAATAACCACTGAAAAACGCTGAAACATTGTGTCCTTGACTCCTTCTTCTGGATCCCAGAGGCAATGTGGCTTGTTAATTTTAAGCATGACATTTGGCAGACCCTGTGTGAGTTGTTTTGCAGGGGTACACACCGGGGCTCTGGAGTTCCTCTGACCGCTGAACAGGCCCCCTTGCTCCCACTGTCTTCCCTCTTAGTCTTCATCTTGCTGCTTCACGTCTCGTTCCACCCACTGACCAAGTATGATTGACTCACAGGTGAATCGAACCATTATTGCACCCGCCCTGCTGTCTCTAGGGGTTGCTCTTAGTTTGAATATTCTCACCTGAACAGTAGAGGCAGGTCTGCTAGACCGACGCTGCTCTCCACCCGTGCCAGTACCGCATGGCCTTCCCAGTCAGGAGTTCTCGGCTTCTCCTGGAGCTCACCTCCGTTCCAGCCTCACCGAGCTGCCCAGGGCAGAGGACCAGAAGGGTTGGGAAATAATCCTGACAGAAAAAAAACGTTTAAACAACACAGCCCGACGGTTGACTGCACACACGACGTCAAGTGTGCGGGAGGTTCTTAGGATGAGCCCCTGCCTGGCAGAACCAGCAGCAGTTGGCTGACATGGACAGAAGACATCTTTGGTGAGAAACCGAGGGACGTTTGGTGACCTGGGCTTTTTTTTTTCTTTTTGTAATGAAGAGGAAGTCTTGGCGTAAAGGATAGAGTGAAAAGAGACAAAACAACCTGTTGACATTCAGTTGATTCCATCTTATAGCAGCACTGTAAAACCAAAAGCAAACCAAATCCGGGGCTGTCGAGTTGATTCCAACTCATAGCAGCCCCATGGGACGGAGTAGAGTTGTTCCATAGAGTTTCCAAGGAGCGCTGTCGGATTCAAACTGCAGACCTTTTGGTTAGCAGACATAGCACTTAACCACTGTGCCACCAGGGTTTACAGCAACGCTCTAGGACGGAGGAAAAATGACCGTGGGCGTGGCCCAGGCCACGTTGGGTCCTGCTGTATGGAAGGTTGCTATGGGTCAGAACTGACCTGATGGCACCTCGCAGCCACCATGGCCGCAGGACAGAGTAGAACTATCCCACAGAGTTTTCAAGGCTGTAAATCTTTCCTGTAGCTGACTGCCGTGTCTTTCTTCCATGGAGCAGCCATTAGGTTTGACCTTCTCAGGTAGTGGACAAGCATTTTAGCATCATGCCACCACGACTGCTTTAGAGGGGTAGAGCAGAAAGTGTTTCATCCCAGGGATGAGAAGATAAAAAATGCTGACTCCTGCTTTGTCGTAAATGGTGTCACCACAGGCAAGCCCCTTAACTTACATGGCCCTGTTCACTCATCTCTGAAATGATTTGAAGAGTTCAAGATTTCGCCATTTTTAACTATGTGGGATAGATCAGGCATGATGGCTTTTGGGAAAAAAATTCCCCACAGAACATATGGCAGGATATATCATTCCGTGTAACAAGACAACTGGGGAAGGTTATAACTGCTGACGGGTAGCTTTGCCTAATTCCGGAAGTTTCTGCCCCTCAAATGAAGTATGTTGGTACATTTTCCTCTTCTTCTCTTCTTCAAATAGAATGTTTAAATTTGACTTGTTTGTTTACTCAGGTTATGTCCTGAAAGTAAATTTTCTGCCTAGTACTTGGTGGTTGATTTCACAGCGTACCTTTAAGGAATGAGGCCACAGATGGGTTCATGGGCACCTTGACGTCAGAAAATTTTGTGGCAGTTGACAGAGGGAGCTAGCTCGCCAGCAGCTGTTCTCAGGGTAACATTCAAATCTGGGGAAGTGTAACTGAGCACATTTTGTGAATGTTTGGATGGCTCCAAGTTTCCTGGAGTCGGTTCTGTAGATTCAGACCGTAGGATCGTGACTTTCTGTTTTTTTCATTTGTACAGTTTCTGAAGTTGTCTTTAAAGAACTTCTAATGCTTTTTGTAAAGTGATTTGTCTTTAGCACGTTAAAGGTTGGTTGAGGCTTGTTCTCTGGTCCTGTGTTTTGCATATCCTGCTTCTGGCCCTTAGGGTTGCCAGGAGTCGGATCCGACTGGACGGCTCTTGGCTTCGCTGGCTGTGGCGTAGTTTTGTTTGCAAGTCTGTACAGCAACTCTGACATGATAGTTATTGCTAAAGAGAAGACTCAACAGTCATGTCTCCAACTTGTTAGCTTATTTGGATACCTTCTGCCTCTATTAATGGAAACCCTAGTGGTGTAGTGGTTAAGAGCTAGGGCTGCTAATCAGAACAGTTGGCAGTTCGGATCTACAGGCACTCCTTAGAAGCTCCATGGGGCATAGTTTCCTTGAGCCGGAGTTGACTGGATAGCAGTGGAGCTGTTTTTCACCTTTAATAACGGAAACCCTAGTGGCATAGAGGTTAAGTGCTATGGCTGCTAACCAAAAGGTTGGCAGTTAGAGTGCACCAGGTACTCGCTGGAAACCCTATGGGGCAGCTCTGCTCTGCTCTACAAGGACTGACACTTAAGTTCATGAACTCATCCTAGAAAAAGTGCTGCATACCTCATTGCTGGATTTCACTACAGTTACCGTCAGAGTGCTTACTCCCCTTGGGAAGCTGTGCACCTAACCCAGTGCGCAGTCCACTCTTCAAAGCAATTTTGGAACTCTTTTTCTAGGATGGCCATCAGAGCTGTTGTTGTACTACCTTTGATGTTCTGGATGTCATCCAGATGTCTTCCTTTCAATATTTCCTTTATTTTCGGGTAAGGAAAAAAGTCCTTTGGGGCCAGATAAGGTGAGTAGGGAGGGTGTTGTGATACACTTATTTGTTTACCGGCTAAAAAGTCTCTCACAGACAGCTGTACAAGTTAGGTCACAAACCTGCTACTGTGCCACCTTGCACAAAGGCCATTCCAGAAAGAGTTTCAAAATTGCTTTGAAGGGTGGACTAGGCGCTGGTGTTGGTGCATAGTTTCCCAAAGGGGGTACTTCTAAGGTGACCATAGTGATCTTCAGCAACAAGGTATGTAGCACTTAAAACAATTAAGTTCACAAATTTAATTGTGAGACCTTATATAGGGTCGCTATGATTACAGAATGAGCTTGACAGCAACAGAGTTGGGTTTTGGTTACCTTTAATAGTGACTTCTTTCCATTTCTCATTTATAGCCTTATGTTCCACTGACACTACCCCTTGGTGTTTTTTTTTCTGTTTCTTTTTTTAAAAATTATGATTATGTGAAAGTATACAACCCAAATTGGTTTTGCATGCCCATCAGAAGCGTCTGCTTCTGATCTCCCCACCCAGTGACAGCACACTCCTCCTTTCCATTCCATACTTCTAGTGTCCCCTGAACAAGCATTTGTCCCCTCCTCTCTACCCTCTTCTCTCCCAGTAGGATTACTTCCTGTAAATGCATAGAACCATAAAGTATGCACACCATACAGTCACACTGTGTCCCTGAGTCCAGTTCATTCTTGTCTGAAGAGATGACCTCATGACTGGTTTCCAGTCAGGGACGGTGGCAGGTCCAAGGGCCATGTTCCCAGGGGAATGCCCAGGCTGTCAGACTATCAGCTCAGGTCTTCTAGAAGAGTTGTTGGGCCGCACCCCTCTTTTTCTTGTATTGGCTCAGGGACTGTACGTTGTGTCCACTGTCGTGGCTGTCTTTGGTGGTAGCCAGGCACCATCTGGTTCTTCCAGTCTCGTGTTGATACAGTCTCCCATTCATGTGGTTCCGTCTGTCTCCTGGGCTCTTTTTCCCTTGTGTCTTTGATGTTCTCGGTGATCATCTGTTCACCCCTTGGTGTTTTAGAGAGACAGCCTTGTCCAGGGGCATAGAGCTGCTAAGTAGTAGTGTCATCCTTTTAGAAATTAAAACTGATATTTTGGAAATATTTATTAATTTATCAAATAATAGCAATAATGTGTCCATTACATAAATAAGATTTTTATGAAAAATATTTCATTCCCTGCCCAAATTTTTCACTTTTAATTCCTTGTCTCTGCAGCTGATGTTTTAACCTGAATAAGTAGAGGGTCAGCAAAAAAGAGGAAGACCCTCAAAGAGGTGAATTGACACAGTGGGCATCCCCATGGCTGTGGGCATGGTGCAGGACTGGGCCATGTTTCCTTCTGTTGTGCACGGGGTCGCTATGAGTAGGAGCTGACTCGACACCACCCAACAACAACAAAAAACTGGAGGAGGACAGTGACACTCGTTGTGTTAGTGTGTGCGTTGATCTTGGGCCAGAGCTGTGATGATCGCTCCTCAGAGGCAAGCCCATGGCCCGTCCACCCTAAAGGATGAAAGGCCACTGTCTAAGAAGCCCTGGTGGCATAGTAGTTAAGTGCTATGGCTGCTTACCAAAAGGTCGGCAGTTTGAGTCCACCAGGCGCTCCTTGGAAGTTCTGTGGGGCACTTCTACTCCGTCCTGCAGGGTTGCTGTGAGTCGTCATGAATTCGAGAGCAGTGAGTTGAGTTTGATTTGGGTTTTGGTTTTCAGAAGCCCTGGTTGCAGGTTGGAATCCATGCGGTAGCGCCGTGGAAGTAGGACCTGGTGATCTGCTTCTCAAAAGATTGCAGTCTAGAAGACCCTGTGGAGCAGTTCTTCTCTGTCACATGGGGTCACTGTGAGTCTAAATGGACTGTACCTAACAACAGTGACAACACAGACTGAATTCTGAGTTATGGCTTTCATCTGGGGTCTCTCAGGCTACATTTCCCGTTGTTCCTGACCCTTTTTTCCCCATGCAGCCGTAAACTGGGCTGCAGTGAGACCTCAGAGAGGACCAGAAGTAGTACTTGAAATGTATTTTTGGAAATAATATGTAATGGTCATGTAGGAAGTGAGATTTCCTGCTTTTAATTGCCATGTCTTTGTTCACTGGCCGCATTATCTGCTTGGAGCCCAGGTACCTTGGAAGGACAGAGGCTCTCCAGAGTCTAATGGGCTGCCTGCCGCTGGGAGGGCTGGGAGGCGCAGCTGGGAGCTGCTCTCAGCTTCGGGGCCGCGGCGGGCTCTCCCTCTCTGGCTCCCACTCCTGTGCTGCCTTACAAGCTGGGCGGTTGGAAGGCTCAGCAGAGTGCCTCTTCACTGAGAACCACTGCCCTAGACCTGGGTTTCTCAACCACAGCGCTGTGGGATTTGGGGCCAGACAGCTCTCTGTGGGGGCAGCCTGTCCTGTGCTTTGTCGTCCATTCAGCAGCCTCCCTGGCCTCCACCTGCCGGATGCTCTCAGCAGCCCGGGCATTGCAGCATCACCCCAGCCGAGAGCCGCTTCTCTAGAAAGACTCCTGCACAGAGGGTGCGCTTTGGCTTGCCAAGCCTGCCACCTGCTCTCCTGAGTGCGTGTGCCCGTCGTATAGAACAGCAGTCTTCACGCTTCCTACTGGCTGAGCCCCTTCAAAACAGGCGGACCAACGAACCTGTTGCCGTTGAGTCCAGCTCGTGGCAGCCCACGTGTCAGATGTATGTGGAGTACAACTGCTCCATGGGATTTTCTTGACCATCGTCTTTACAGAAGCAGGTATCCAGACCTTTCTTCTGCAGCGCTGCTGGGTGGATTTGAACACAGCCAGTCTTTAGGCTAATAGTTGAACTCAAACCACTTGCATCACCCAGGGACCTGAATAGCTTATACTTATGTGAGTTGTATCTATCAATATTTTTAATCTTAAAATAAAGCAGAAGATTTAAAAAATGTATTATTTCATCTAATAATGATAATAACATCTGTTACATAAGTGGAAACCCTGGAGTTAAATGCTACAGCTGCTAACCCAAAGGTCAGCTGTTCAGATCCACCAGGCACACCCTGAAAGCTCTAGGAGGCAGTTCTACTCTGTCCTGTAGGGTTGCTATGAGCTGGTAGCAATTTGACAGCTGTGAGTTTGGTTGGGGTTATTTTATTATTATCTTTGATAATCCTGGTGGCATAGGGGTTAAGAGCTGCAGCTGCTAATCAAAAGGTCGGCTGTTTGAATCTACCACATGCTCCTTGGAAGCTCTGTGGGGCAGTTCTACTCTGTCTGTGGGAGTCAGAATCAGTGCACTGGCAGCCAGTTTGAGTACTACATAAATCACGTGTTTATATGAAAAATAATTTTTATACACTCACTGAGGAGAGTGACGGTGCTTTACATTCCTGCAAATCTGTAATGTCTGGCTTTGCAGAAGACAACTGAATTCTCATGGCCGTCTCTGCCTTTAGTCCCTTTCGCTTTCACAAGGCCTGTGTAAACAAACCTCCCCAGAGTGATTACCTGAAAGGCAGACAATGTGTTAGTGTTCTGTCAACAGTTTGGACCTTGTGGCAGCCTGGGGGAGGGGCCCTGGATGACACTCAGAGAACTGCTGGCTTTAGAATGCTCTTCCCATCCTAATGTCTGTCAAAATCCTTTCATCTTTGGAGCTCCAACTCAAGTTCGTTTATCCTGAACCGTAAAGGAAGCTTTTTTTCTCAGCATCTCCGACCTTGTTTTTCTGTCTGCTAAGTGTGTGCAGCAGTTAGCTGCTGTACCAGTTACTCCCCCTCTGGCCCACCTTAGACTTCCTGTGTTTAGGTGCCCGGCCTCTCTAACTAGATCGTTCAGTCTTTGAGAGGGCGGTTCATTGTTGTTCTTCTTTGTACTTCCATGGATAGCAAGGCCTAGAGTTGGGAAGTAATTTGGTTAGTGGATTTTAAAACTATGTAGGATGGAAACCTTGATGGCCTAGTGGGTTAAGTGCTACATCTGCTAACCCAAAAGGTCAGCAGTTCAGATCCTCCAGGTGCTGCTTGGAAACTCAATGGGGCCGTTCTGCTTTGACCTATAGGGTCACTGTGAGTCAGACCGAACTCAACAGCAGTGGGTTTGGGTTTAGGAAGGAGAGCTTCAAATCAGTTGGGTTTCAGCAACATTTCTGATGCTGTAAATAAGAATGAAAAAGTTATTTTTGTTAAGAGGCTTGTTTTAGTCTTTTGATCCTCTAAGGGAATCTGGGTAGGCCCTGGGTGACGGACTGGTTAAGCACTCAACTACTAACCAAAGGGTGGATGGTTGAAACACACCCAGAGGTACCTCAGAAGAAAGGCCTGGTGGTTCTGCTTCAGAAAGACCCTAGCCTTGAAGACCCAAGGGCACACTTCTCCTCTGCACATATGGGTATTTTATTTTGAAGGGAATTTCAATAGAGAATTTTTTTATTCTGTATAATTTGTCTTAAATAAATAGCATGCTATTGAAGTGGAGCCCTCAGGGTGCACTTATTAGAGCTTGGCTGGTAACCAAAGGGTTGGCAGTTCAAATCGGCTAGCTGTTCCTTGGAAACCCAATTGGAGAGTTCTGCTGTCCTCTGGGGTCACTATGAGTCAGAATCTACAACAGTACGGTTTTTTAGTTTATATTAAAGTCAGTTATATGGAATTTAATTCTTTTTCTAATGTCCATAAAAGCTTTTAGAAGAATATTTTGGTTTTGTTTTTAATTTACTTTTACATAATACCAGAGTTCAGTGGTAGAAAGTGTAGTTTCATAAGATCTTATTTTAACTAAACCAAACCACTGCCTTTGAGTCATTCTGACTCATAGCGACCCTAAAGGACGGAGTAGAACAGGTCCATAGGGTTTCAGGGAGTACCTGGTAGATTTGAACTGCCAACCTTTTGGTTAGCAGACATAGCTCTTAAGCATTACACCATCAAGGTTTCCATTTTAACTAAAGCATCTCAGAATAGGATTTCTGTTTGAGTGTGAGGCTACCGGGTAATCTTTGGTGCTTTAGATTTCTTAATTTGAGTTATTTGGAGAATACTTGTCAGATATAATTTACATGTGTATGTATATTGTGTATACACACAGACAAACACGTGTTAACTTTTGAACATTTCTTGTTACGGTGTAAGCACTATGTTGAGCACTGGGGACATTAAAAAGGGTAAAGTAGTCCTTACCTGTTAAGAGGAAACCCTGGGGGTGCAGTGGTTAAGAGCTGTGGCTGCCAACCAGAAAGTCAGCAGTTTGAATCCATCAGTGGATTCTTTGAAATTCTGGGGGGCATTTTTACTGGTGGTACAGTGGTTAAGGGCTATGGCTGCTAACCAAAAAGTCAGCAGTTTGAATCCACCAGTGCTCCTTTGAAACTCTGTGGGGCATTTCTACTCTGTCCTATAGGGTTACGATGAGTCGGAATGGACTCAGTGGCAGCATGTTTTGTGTTTTTTAACCTGTTAAGAACTTAAGTGTTGGCTGTTTGTGTTATTTTGGGAGGTACAGCATGCTATTTCTGGACGTTAGGAAGACTTGGAAGTAACCTAGCTTAGCTGTCCTACCTTGGAGCCACTAGGGGATTGGATAAGACAGAGCACATCTCCTGTAACGAGGCAGCTGAAACTTGGGATAAGGAAATCAGATGCTTAACATGCCTAAGCAAACAAGGACAGCCATTAAATCACAGCATTCCAGAAAGTGTGTGTGGGGTCTCAAGTAGGTGTCACGGGTGAAGCCTGTAGCTTAGGTCAGTCCACATTCATCTCTCTCTTCAATTAAGGCTCCGTTACGCAGCATGTAGTTCTAGGAACCGTCCAGCAAGTGAATTCTGTGACATAACCTAGGATTTTCCAGTTCCTGCAAGAAGTACAGAGTTCAGGTACTAATGCCAGCTCTAGTCACCGCTGCTGAGTGAACACAAACCTTTCAGCCTGATGTGTAATGGTGCAGAGGTGAGTCATTCTGCCATAGGTGTGAACTGGGATGATCTTTCCTAAATCACAGAGAAGATTCATTGAGAGATCATTATAAAAACTCTCCAATGTGTTCTCATATATTGGATACTCTCCATGGTACGATTACGCCCAAGCTAGAACAACAGTAAATTTCTCTGTCTCACATTCTCCCTATCAGCATGTTGGGTTGGACGTCCCAGTGACTTGCTTGCGAGACAGGGTTGAGAGCAGCTCCCACCTTGAGGTGGGGCCTCCCACATCGAGACAGAATTGTCAACCTAGTCTTTACCACCTGGGGGAGTGAGAGAACAAGGCTAGAAATTAAACTTTAAAAACAAAACCAAACAAAACCTGTTGCCATGGAGTGAAATTCATTCCAACTCTGACCGTAGGACAAAGTGGAACTGCCCCATGGTGTTTACAAGGAGTGCCTTTTGGATTTGAACTGCGGATCTTTAGGTTAGCAGTCACAGCACTTAACCACTACGCCACCAGACCCCCCGAAACCCCACTGCCGTCAAGTTGGTTTTGACTCCTAGCGACCCTATAGACACAGTAGGCTGTTGTGTCGGTCTGTCTCATGGAAGGTCTCCTTTGTTGTCACTGAGCCTCTACTAACCGTGATGTCCTTTTCCAGTGCTTGCTCTTTCCTGATGACGTATGCAAAGTGATCTAGTCTCACCATCCTAGTTTCTGAGAAGTGTTTCATCGTATTTCTTTTAAGACTGATTAGTTCGTCCACAGTATAGTTTAGGATGCTTTGCCAACACCACAATTGGAATGTAGCAGTTCCTCTGTTTTCCGTTGTCCTTGTCCAACTTTTGCATGCATATGAGGTGACTGAAAAAGACCGTGGCTTGGGTCAGGTGCGTCTTAGTCTTCAAAGTGACATCTTTGCTCTAAAGATGTTTGCGCTGAGCTCATGTTAACTGTTAGCCACATATGGCTGTTTACATTTAAGTTAATGAAAATTAAGTAAAATTAAAGCACAGTTCCTCATTCACACTAGCCACCTTTCAGGTGCTCAGTAACCACGTGAGGCCTGTGGCTCCTGTGCGGCACAGAGCTAGAGATCATTACTAGCTTAACAGAAAAATCAACTGGACAGAGCTTCGGTAGACCCCAGCAGCACATTCCAAAATCATTCTAATGTGCACACTTTTAACTTGGACTTTTACTAGCTGTCACTCTTTTTACATGTGAAAATATCAAACAAGATTAAAGAAAAAGAGGAAATATAAATTGACAAAAGAGAATGAGGTTGGTAAAATCAGGATAAAAAGGTGGGAGAGACAAAAAGGGAGCACAGTGGTGGGACAGAACAGAAGCCCTAGCTACTGTCTGGTCCATATCCAGCCTGTGTTCTAGAAATTTCTACATGTGATATATAGGCTATGGAAACTCCATTTCCAAAGGAACGTGACCTGAAGAAACCAGCAGCGCGAGAGAAACAACAGTTCATATACAGAATGCAGTGAAAATCTCTAGCCCGTGTAATTAGAGCCCCCGAAGAAGAGGAGAGACAGACTTGGACGGAAATAATGTGGATTAGGTAATGGTCCAGAATTTTCCAAAACTGATGAAAGACATCAAGTTACAGTTCCAGAAAGCTCTGCACACCCCAATCAAGATAAATATAAATGCACAGAAATAAACTACCCCTAGGCATGTGATAGAAAAGCCACTGGAAATTAATGGCAGAGAGAACAGCCAGAGGAAAGCATACCTGGCACCTAGTTAGCTGTTCAGAAGTTCAATAAAATAAGCTGTCCTGGCCATGCAGCAATTAAGTGCTTAGAATCCACGCAGTCTCCAGGAAGGACCTGGTGATCTGCTTCTGTGAAGACTGAAGCCTAGGAGATGCTATGGGGCAGTCCTGCTTTGCCATGTGGGTGGCTATAAATTAAAAACTGATTTAATGACCTGTTACAACAACAAAAAACCAAACCCCTTGCTATCAAGTCAGTTCCAGCTCGTTGTGTCTCTATAGGACAGAGTGGAACTGAGTGGAACTGCCCTGGAGCATTTCTAAGGAGCAGCTAGTGGACTCAAAGAGCTGGCCTTTTGATTAATAGTCTCTTAACTGCGGTGCCACCAGGGCTGCATAGCTGGTGACAGCACCACAGCATGGTATCTCTTAACCTCTGGACTTAATAGGTGGCTTAGCTGACCTTTCCTCTCCTCCCTTCCCAGGAGAGTTACATGACTGGTTTGTAGTTCCTCTGTCAGCTTCTTGGAAACCCTGTTGGCATAGTGGTTAAGAGCTACAGCTGCAACCAAAAGATCAGCAGTTCAAATTCCCCAGGTGCTCCCTGGAAACTTGGTGGGGCAGTTCTACTATGTCCTACCAGGTTGCTGTCAGTTGGAATGGACTAAGTATTATCGTTGCAAATTAACTTATTTTTCATCAGCTATGGAAATCACTCTCCACTTTGTAATGTGAAGATGTGTGTACTCCTGACTTTGCCCGCAGTCCTCTGCCTCCTTCCACCTCTCTGCTTTCATTATCTACTCTTGCATTGCCTGGGCTGGTAGCATTTCATTATATTCTGTGACCATAATTAAGTCTCTTGTGTTGCATATTTATGAAAGCTGAGAATCAATGCATAGCTGTTGGCTGTGTGGTAAATCTGTAGTGATTACGTTCCTTTCTGTTATTCTGGAGTTTCTAATTGCCTTTTTTTTCCTTGTACTGTCTGACTTTATTAGACCAGCGATTTCCACACTTTGTGTTGTTTTCTGTTCTGTTAAGGCCTTCTCCCCGGGACAGCTCCTTCCTGGAGTGGCCCCCCTCCGACTCTAACCTGAAACGATTGTTCTCTGTAACAGCTATTGTTCTGGGACTTGCTTTCACGGCCTTCCTGGGTTGCCGTCACTCTTTCGTGCATGCTGCCTCTTCCTCTTTCTTGATTGACTCCTTGTTCTGCTGGGCTTTGTGTGTCACAGTTAGCTTCCCAGAAAGGGCACATGAGAGATAAATCTTCCAAGTCTTTGCAGATCTGGAGATGGCTTCCTTCCGCAGTCCGCCCTCACCTGTGATCCATAATTGGGAAGCAGAACCCTGGCAGTATGTTGCTTGCCTGTCTCCCAGCCTCCATGTGGCTTAGGAGGAAGTTTGATACCAGTTCCTTTGCAGGTGACCTGTTTTTCTGTCTGAAATTTCTGATGATGATCTCAAGTTTAACAAGGACATGTCTAAATGTGAGTCTTCCTTCATTGTGCCCAGCACACAGGTGGGCCCTTTGAACTTGAAACCTTTGTCTTCTAGCTCGAGGATTTTCTCTTTGATTTTCTTTGATAATCTTTTCTGCTGTGTTTTTCCTGCCTTTTTTTTTTTATCTTTTGGAATTTCTTAGGACTTATACTCGACGGCACTTGGCTGGCTTGGCTATGCAATGAATCTGTAGACTGTGTCTATATGTCTCTTATCTTTTCTCTTGTGTATTTTGGTTTGATCTTTTTTTCTATGAGTTTCCTTGATTTTAACTTTCAACTCTTCCACTGAAGTTTTTATCTCAGCAGACACTTTTTACTGTTCAACAGCTCTTTCTTGTTTTCTGTTCTGCCTCCACCCCACATCTCCCACCCCGCCACCTTCAGAGCAACCTGGCTAATTTAATGGATTCAGTATCTTGTCAAATCCTTAGGATGATAACTAGAGTTTTTTGAGTTCCTTTCTGCTCAACTGAACGCATTGTTCTATCGCGCCTTGTTATTTCCCTCCTTTGATCTTGGACATGCTCTGTCACATGGCAGACATCCCTCCTGTTCACACATGCATCACAGTCACCAAGTAAGTTGCTGTAAGCACCTGCTGTGTGCTGAGCACCTCGACAGACCTGGGGGTCAACACGGCAGAGCAGAGCCCTGCATGTGTGGACCTAATACTTACTGAAGACTGTAGTACAGCTTGCCACCTTGGCAGTGAAGGTCCCGAAAGCTTGACTTCATCTACATCTTTAAAGTTGCCTCTGCTTTGAGGAGGCAGTTCTTCCCCAGTCCTGTTTTGAGAGCCTTCCAGCCTGAGGGGCTTAATCTTCCCACCCTGTATCAGATAACGTTCTGCTGCTACTCATAAGGTTTTCCCTGGCCAGTATTTTCGTGAGCAGACCACTGGATCCTTCTTCCTAGTCCACCTTAGTCTGAAACGCACTGAAACTTGTCCATGAGGGGCGGCCCCGCTGGTATTTGAAATATGCACGGCATAGCTCCTGCATCACAGCGCCACACAAGCCACTACAGTCCAACAAACTGATAGACTCAAGATGAGAAAAAGAGCTGCAGACATCCACTAATAACCGAAATGTGGAAGATGCAAAGACTGAATCTAGGAAAATGGAAAATCATCAGAAATGAAGTGAAATGCATAAAGATTTATATTCTAGGTATTAGTGAGTGGAAATGGGCTGGTCTTGGCCCTTTGGAATCACAGACACACATGGGCTACTGTGCTGGAAATGGCAAACTGATGGGGAGTGGCCTCCTCGCATTCATTGTCAGAACATTGAAAAATCAATTATGAACAGAGCTGTTAGTGACTGGATAACATCCATACACTCAGTGGAAGATAAACTAATGCAACTGTTATTGAAATTTACACACCAACTACTAGGACCAAAAATGAAGAAATTGGAGATTTTACCAACTTCTGCGTTCTGAAATTGATCAAGATGCATTGATAATCGCTGCTGATTTGAAAGCAGAAGTTGGCAATGAAGAAGGATCAGTAGTTGTAAAGTATAGCCTTGTGATACAAACGGTGCTGGAGATCACATGATGGAATTTTGCATGACCAACAGCTTATTCGCAGCATGCTTCTTTTCAACAACATAAACCACAGCTACACATGTTGACCGTGCCCGATGAGAGTACACAGGAATCAAATTGACTGCATCTATGGAAAGACAATTGAAAAGCTCAGTAGCATCAGTCAGAACAAAGCCTGAGGCCATCAGTGAAGCAGACCATCAGTTTCTCAGATGCCACTTCAAACTGAAGTTGAAAAGAATTGAAACAAGTCCACAAGACAAGTATAGAATGAAAAGGAGGAGTGTGCTGTCATGGGGCAAGGAGAGCAGAAGGAGCTGCAGACAGGCAGGCGTGCAAAGTTAATTTCGGTTGTATACTTAATCGCAATAAAAAAAAATTTTAAAGCCTACAAGAGCCAAAATAGGACCTTGAGTATATTCTGCCTGAACCTGGAGGCCGTCTCAGAACAGATGTGACCCATGAGACACGAGCACTAATGACCAAAGACCAGACAGGTTCTGGGATGACGTCAAGGACATCTTGCGTGAAGAAAGCAAGAGGTCATTAAAAAGACAGGAAAGAATCAAAAGACCAAAATGACCGTCAGAAGAGACTCTGAAACTTGCTCTTAATTGTAAAGTAGCTAAAGCGAATGGAAGAAATGATGAATTAAAAGCTGAATAGAAGATTTTAAAGGATGACTTGAGAAGACCAAGTATAGTATAACAACATATGCAAAGACCTGGAAAGAGCACACTTAGCACTCCTCAAGCTGAAAGAACTGAAGAAAAAATCCAAGCCTCTAGTTGCAATTTTGAAGAATTTTATGGACAAAATGTTGAGCAACACAGGAAACATCAAAAGAAGATAAAAGGAGTACACAGACTCACTTAGCAAAAAGAAGTGCTCAGTGTACAGCCATTTAAGAACGTAGCATATGATCAAGAACGTATGGTTTTGAAGGAAGATTCCTAGCTGCACTGAAGGCACTGGTGAGAAACAAGGCTTCAGGAGTTGACAGATACCAGTTGAGATGTTTCAACAAACAGATGCTTTGTTGGAAGGGCTTGCTTGTGTATGCCAAAAAAGTATGGAAGACAGCTACCTGGCCAACCTTCTGGAAGAGAGCCATGTATGGACCCATTCCAAAGAAAGGTAATCCAGTAGAATGTGGAAATTATCAAACAACCTCATTAATATCACACACTGGTAAAATTTTGCTGAAGATCATTCGAAAACAGTTGCAGCGGTACCTCAACAGGGAAGTACCAGAAGTTTGAGCTGAATTCAGAAGAGGATGTGGGAATGAGGGATGTTGTGGCGATGTCAGATGGCTCCTGGCTGAAAGCAGAGAATACTGGAAAGGTGTTTACATGGGTTTTATTGACTGTGCAGAGGTATTTGGCTGTGTGGATCATAACAAATGATGAGTAGCACTGTGGAGAATACGAATTCCAGAATGCTTAGTTGGGCTCATGGAAGCCTGTGATACTCCAGGAAGCAGTCAGTTGAACACAGCAAGGGGATACTTCATGGTTTAAGCTTAAGAAAAGTGTGTGTCAGGGTTATATCCTTTCACCATATTTATTCATTCTATATGCTGAGCAAGTAATCTGAGCAGTTGGACTACTTGAAGAAGAACAAGGCATTAGGATTGGAGGATGACTCGTTAACAACCTGCCTTATGCAGATGATACACCCATGCTTATGGAAAGTGAAGAGGAGTTCAAGCACTTAGTGATGAAGGTCAAAGACCACAGCCTTCAGTATGGATTACACCTTAGCGTAAAACACAGATCCTCACAACTGGACCAATAAATGACATCATGATAAAGAGAGAAAGGTTAAAGTTACTAAGGATTTCACTTCACTTAAATCTACAGTCAACACCCGTGGGAGCAGAAATAAAAAGACACATTGCACTGGGCACATTTGCTGCAAAAGACCTCTTTCAAGTGTTGAAAATCAAAAAGGTCAGCTTGAAGATTAAGGTGCACTTACCTCAAGCCATGGCATTTTCAGTCACATCATATACATTGGAAAGCTGGACAATGAATAAGAAAGATCAGAAAAGAATTAATGCCTTTGAATTAATGGTGTTGACAGAAAACATTGAAAGTACCATGGACAGACAGAAGAATGGACAAGTCTGCATTAGAACAAGTACAGCCAGAGTGCTCCTTGGAAGCAAGGATGGTGACAGCTCATCTCATATACTTTGGACAGGTTGCCAGGAGCAACCATTCCCTGGAGATGGGCATCATGCTTGGTAAAGTAGAAGGTCAGTGAAAGAGAAGAAGCCCTTGCACAAGACAGATGGATACAGTGGCTGCCATGATGGTCTCAAGCATGGCAATAATTTGTGAGGACGGCACTGGACAGGGCAGGGTTTCGTTCTGTTGTACATAGGCTCACTGTGAATTGCAACCAAGTCAACGGCACATAGCAATTTTTTGTCTTTGATGCTCCTTTCAGACTTCTCATTGATGATATATAGAAACCAAACTGATTTTTATTTGTTGACCTGGTATCCTACAGCTTTGCTAGCTGTGGGAGTTATCTTGTGGACTCCCTGGGATTTTCTGTTGTTGTTGTTAGGTGCTGTTGACTTGGTTCTGACTCGTAGCAACTCTGTGTACAACAGAACACTGCCCTGTCCTTCAGTGTCCTCACAGTCACTGCTATGTTGGAGACCATTGCTGCAACCACTGTCTTAATCCATCTCATTGAAGGTCTTCCTTTTTTTCTCTGACACTCTATTAAGCATGAGGTCCTTCTCCAGGAACTGGTCGCTCCTGATAGCATGTCCAAAGTACGTGAGACAAAGTTTTGCCATCATGCCTTCTAAGGAGAATTCTGGCTGTAATTCTTCCAAGATAGATTTATTCATTTTTCTGGCAGTCCATGATATGTTAACTGCTGTTTGCCAACACCGTAATTCAAAAGTATCAGTACTTCTTCAGTCTCCCTTATTCATTGTCCAGCTTTCACATGCATGTGAGGCAATTGAAAACACCATGGCATGGGTCAGATGTACCTTAGTTCTCAAAGTGACCTCTTTACTTTTACCCCTTTAAAGAAGTCTTTTGCAGCCGATCTGCCCAGTGTAATACATTATTTGATTTCCTGACTATTGCTTCCATTAGCATCGATTGTGCAATCAAGTAACATCATCAGTCTTTTCTCCATGTATCGTTACCCTGCACCTTGGCTGGCTCTAGAAGTTATCTTGTGGACTCTGGGATTTTCGATACATAGTATTGTATCATCCACAATTAGAGATAATTTTACTTCTCCTTTCCCAACATGGAGACCTTTTATTTCTTTTTCTTTCCTTATTGCCCTAGCTAGGAACTTCTAACACAATATTGAATAGAAGTGGTAGGAGTATGCACCCTTGTCCTGTTTCCAATTTCAAGGGAAAGCTCTTGGTCTTCCTCCATTAAAGAATAATGTTGGCCTTTGGCTTTTTATATATGTTCTGAGTAATACTGAGAAATTTCCCTGCTGTTGCAGTCTTCTTTAGGGTTTTTATTAAGAAAGCGTGTTGGATTTTCTGAAAGGCTTTTTTTGCATTCACAGAGATTATCATGTGGATCTTTTCCTTTGTTCAGTCAATGTGGTATATTCCATTGATCGATTTTTCTCGTGTTAAACCATGCCTGAATTCTTAGAATAAATCCCGTTTGGTCATGCTGCATGACTCTTTTACTACATTGCTGGATTCGGCTTGCTAGTATTTTGCATCTGTATTCATAAGACATCTTAACTGGTAGTTTCTTTTTTCTTTTTTCTTTTTTTTTTGTGGTGTGTTTGGTTTGAGTATGAATTCATGTTTGCTTAACAGAATGGATTAGAGAGTAGTCCTTCCTTCTCTATCTTTTGTTAGAGTTTAAACAGTATTGGTGTCAATCCTTATGTAAATGTTCAGTAGAGTTCCCCAGCAAAGCCATCTGGCCCATGACTTTGTTTTGGTCAGGAAGTGTTTGATTACTGATTCAGTCAGTTCCCTTGTGATGGGTCTGTTGAGACTTCCCTCTGGAGTCAGTTGGGTTAAATTGTGGGCTTCTAAGAGTTTTCCCGTTTCATTTAGGTTATCCAGTTTGTTACTGTAGTTCTTCTTAGTACTCTGTTGTAGTTCTCTTTTCTATTGTGTATTCGGTTTATATACATAGGAGGTGAGGAAATAGTACCACACTGACACATGCACACACACACGCTTTCCTTTCCTCACGTAGGTATCGTATTTGATTTATAAATCTTAGTATGTGATAGCATTCTTTAGTGAAGACTCTTTTTAAACAAAACCTGAAAAATGTAACAGTAATTCTGTACTATCCGTGCATATTCAATAAGTGCTCACTTCCCCTCTCCCGATTTTTGTTCAGTTTGTTTGCATCTAGATCTAAATGAGGTGCCCACAGAACAGTTGGTTATTATGCGTCCTTAATTTCCCTTGATCTTGTAGGTTCTTTCTCTTTCTTTTTGCAGTTTACTTGTTAAAGAATTCAGCTGTTCATGTCCATTTGATTCTGAACCAGTGGTAATTTTGCCCCCTGGAGACATTGGAGGGTGTCTGGAGACATTTCTGGTTATGGGTAGAGGTCAGGGATGCAGACAAATATCCTATACTGTAGGAGATGGCCCCACCACCAAGGGTTGTATGGTCTCACCTGTCCATAGCAGCAAGGCTGAGAAGCCTTAACGTCTTTTCCCTGTGTCTGTATTTTGCAGACTTCATTACTGTGGGTTGCTACCATGTTCCTCTCGCTTGTATTTTTTTTCAACTGATAGTTACATCTCAAGGCTCTCCCAGATTCAGATTGTGCTTGGTTTTGGAGACAGAAATACCTCTTAAACAGTGCATCATACATAGTATCTGGAACAGAGGTGATGTTAGTTTGATGTCTCCCTGAAAAAATTTCAGAAGAGAAGAAATTTGAAAAATGTCGGGGAATAGAATGCTGGAATGGAGGATATGAGGGTGGAGTGGTTGAGGCAGATGATGTCATCAACATACGATCCCAGTCCAAGGTGGGGTTCACGTTTAGGCCCCACCACTCACTGCCTGATCCTAAGTGAACCACTTCACTCTGTGAGCTCTAGGTCCTCCGTTGCCTGTAAGGGAATGATAGCAAAGCCTTGTGGGAAGACTCAGGGGGCTACAGGCAAATGATGGATTAGCTATTCACAAGTGTCTTGTGCCAATGTGCCCCACTGAAGGCAAGGGCCACGTCGGTGTCCCTCCTGGTGCACAGCAGAGTGGGAACTCAGCAGATCTCTTTGGGAGGGCAGGAGGTTGTCTAGGCAGGTTGTTGCTGTGCTGTTGTTCGTTGCTGTTCAGTCGACTCCAGCTCGTGGTGACTCCGCATGCGCAGAGTAGACGTGTGCTCTGTGGGTTTTCAAGGCTGTGACCGGTTGGAAGCAGATTGCCACACCTCTCTTCTGAGAGCCTCTGGGAGGGTTTGACCCACTGGGGCAGCATCCTTTTCGGGTCACCAGTGTTTGATACTGAGGAGACATTCATCTCTTCTCTGTTTTCCCAGGCACCTTGCTCCTCCATCTGCGTAAACGTCACTCCTTCCGCCCCAAAAGGAGTGATTCTTAGAAGATGACCTCATGCTGTCTCCCACACACACGTGCACGCAGGCACGCACACACACCACAAGAAGCCACCAGGTAATTTACCACAGTTGAAGCCCCAGATTAGCGCATTGACTGTGTCTCTCTCCTTTACTGCTGCTGTTTGTTCTGAGTGCAGAGAGCAGACTGCGACCCCGGCCACTTGTCCGGTTTTTCTCTCAGCCCTGTCTGCCTTTCTGGCCTCCATCCTGTCAGCAGTCAAATGAAAGCCTGTCCATCCTGAGGACATACGCTCTCCTCCAGCCTTGCCTCCTCCTCCAGCGCCCCAGTCTCTTCCTCCCCAGGGCGTTTCTCAGGCTGTGGGCGCCCTTGCCTGCTTGCCTGCACTTCCCCTCCAGCTCTTCTTCAGCGCCAGTCACCACCTGGTGGTCCCCGACTCCACGAAGCTCTGCCCTTGGCGCCCTGACTCCACCTCCCTCGTCTGGGAGACCCGTCTTCTTGGTGACGCGTTGACAAAGACCCTCTCGATTTGCTTCGGCGATGCCGCATCCTGACTGCCTTCCGCCTTCGCGCGCTGCGCCCCGCGGCCCGTCTGTTCTTTTCTGCCCGCTGCCCTCTTCCCACTGCCGGGTGGTCTCACTCATCGCCAAGGCTTCAGTAACTGTCAGGTGCCAGAAAAGTAAAAATGAAACTACACCCACTGCTCTTGAGTTGATTCCAACTCACAGTGACCATGTAAGACAGAGTAGGACTGCCCCACAGTGCCAAGGAGCATCTGCTGGATTCAAACTGCTAACCCTTTAGTTAGCAGGCCTAGCTCATAACCACTATTTCACCAGGTCAGTACCAGCAGCCTCCGTGTCTCTAGTACAGCTGTCCTTCCACTGCAACAGCAGGCATTTCTGCGTGTATGCTATGTGACAGACAGGCAGTGCTCCAGGCAGGGCGAGGCCACTGTCTCATGGGCAGAGTAGGAGAGAGATAGTAATCAAGAGGTCAAATGAGCTAGTGTTTGTCACTTGTCAATTAGTATAATAAAGACAGTAAAATGGAATTGTTTATGGAAGAAGTGGAGAAAGGAGGTCGTTTTGTATGTCCTAGAGTGGCCGCCTCGGTGCCTGAGATGCCACACACTCTAAGTGGAACTTCCTTTGCCTCCCTTTTCCTTGCCCGTCTTAGTGGGGTGCCCAGCCATCCCCACAGCTGCAAGAGCCAGAAGGCTGGGCCTTGTCCTTAATTGTCTTTGCCCTCACCCCACATACCCAGTCTGTCATCCACATTCCTGATTTTATCCTCAGCTGTTTCAGACTCTGACCAATATTCAAATTGACCTACCACTGCCCTGATCCTAGCCAATGTTTTTATCTTGTGTCCCAAAAAACAGCCATGTGCCACTGAGTTGACGCCAGCTCATGGCAATGCCATGAGTTGGAGGAGAACTGTGTTCCATGGGCTTGGGTTTTGTCTTTAATTATTCTGTTGTTGAGAATATACACAGCAAATCATACAGCAGTGTGGCAGTTTCTACACGTACAGTGCTGTGACAGTGATGACGTTATGCGAGGTGTGCAGCCATGGTCACTCTCCTTCTCTAAGTTGTTCCTCCCCGACCAGCATAAACTCACCGCCACCTCTGGTTCCTATGTAATCTTTCCAGGTGCTGTTGTCAGCTAGGCCTCATGTAATACTTAAAAAGAGCACAATGCTCACAGCATACCTTCTTTTACTCATTAAGTAAATGATTGTTTTTCAGATAACCTCAAGGTATATCTTTAGCTTACAGTTTAAAGATGAACCCCAGACAATAGTTTCAGCAATTCATGTAGCCTCCATGGCTTCAGAAAGTCTGGAGTCCATGAGAATATGAAGTTCAGTTCTGCATTTTCCCCCTTTTGATTAGAATTCTTCTGTGGAATCTTTGATTAAAATGTTGGTTCATGGTAGCTGGGTACCATCCAGTTCTTCTGGTCTCATGGAAAAGGAGACGGTAGTTGATGGGCTTTGTATAGTTTTCAGTGGCTGATTTTTTGGAAGTAGATTGCCATGTCTTTCTTCCAGGGAACCTCCAGCCTTTTAGCAGCCAAGTGCATTAACCATTGCTCCACCCAGGGATTCCCATCTTTTTTCTAGAAAAGCTTTGTTGACTCCTTTGCTTTTGTTCTCATCCTCCTGCAGTCTGGTGCACTCCAGAACCCAAGTCATCCTTTGAAAAGGACACTCTGTCAGTGTCATTGCTCTGATTAAACCTTTTTGCTTGGCTTCCTGTTGCCTTTGAGATTGTCCAGAATTCTGAACCCATGCCAGCCAGCTCCAGCTGCGGCTCTGGTGGGTGCCTACAGCTCCTCAAGTGTTCTCAGTGTGTTTTTTCCTTGCTTTGCTCTGTAGGCTCTTCTGAGCTCTGAAGCACACAGTGGCATCTGCCTGTAATCTGCTTCTCCCTCGCCTCCCCTGCCCACACACGCTGTTGACTCCTTCAGGCCTTACCACCGTTCCTGCTCAGACAGAGGCCTCTGTCATTGCTTATGCCACACTGTGTTCCCTCCCACAGAACTGAAGACAGGGCTGTCCAAGGCACACAGGCGCCGCCAACCTTGAGCTGATGATCCCAGACGGGGAGGACTCCAGGCTTACAGACACACAGATAGATGACTGTGAAGTCACACTGTGACAGGGTTATAGAAGGAAGCCATGGGCTGTGAGGCCAGTGGCAGCAAGAACTGACTCAGGGAGCTCAGTGATGGCTTCATCAGAAGAGCAAGAACCAGCCCAGGATCTGAACAAAGAAAGGTTAGGCACCAGGTGTGGCGGCCGAGGTCAGTGGCTGACACAGGAGGCCAGGCCCAGGTGAGAGGAGTCGGGGAAGGCCCAGAGTGTGGACTGGGGCCTGAGAGGAACTTTGTAGCCAAAGTGCTTAGTGCTGTACAGACTGGTTATTAAGCTAAAGGGTTACTAGTATATGAAAACTGGGAAATGAATGACCTATGTTAGCATGGGGCCATGGGGCCAGCATTGACCTGTATCAGCATGGGGCAGTGGCACCAGCATCGACCTGTGTTAGCATGGGGTGATAAGGTCAGCGTTGATATGTGTTAGCGTGGGGCAGTGGGGCCAACATTAACCTCTATCAGCATTAGGCAGTGGCACCAACGTTGACCTGTGTTCACATGGGGTGATAGGGTCAGCATTGATATGTATTAGCATGGGGCATTCGGGCCAGTGTTGACCTGTATCAGCATTAGGCAGTGGGGCCAGCATTGACCTATGTTAGTGTGGGGCAGTGGGGCCAGCGTTGACCTGTATTGGCATGGGGCAGTGGGGCCAGTGTTGACCTGTATTGGCATGGGGCAGTGGGGCCAGTGTTGACCTGCATTGGCATGGGGCAGTGGGGCCGTGGGGCCGTGGGGCCAGTATTGACCTGTATTGGCATGGGGCAGTGGGGCCAGCATTGACCTGCATTAGCATGGGGCAGTGAGACCAGCATTGACCTGTTAGTGTGGGGCAGTGGGACCAGTGTTGACTTGTGTTCACGTGGAGTGATGAGACCAGAGCTGACCTGTGTAGGCTGTGGCGATAGGACCAGTACTGACCTGTACTAGCATGAGTAATGGAACCGGTGTTGACATGTATTAGCATGGGCAGTGTGACCAGCATTGACCTGTTTTAGCTTGGGATGAAAGGGCCAGTACTGACTTGTGTTAGCTTGGGACAATGGGACCAACACTGACCTGTGGCACTGCATGTGGCAGTGAAGCCAACACTGACCTGTATTGTTGTGTTGTTAGGTGCCGTCTAGTTGATTCCAACTCATGGCGACCCTGTGCACAACAGAACGAAACACTACCTGGTCTTGCGCCGTGCCCACGATAGTTTTTATGCTGAAGCCTGCCATTGCAGCCACTGTGTCAATCCATCTCATTGAGGCTCGTCCTGTTTTTCAGTGACCCTCCACTCTACCAACCATGATGTCCTTCTCCACAGGCTGATGCTTCCTGACAACATGAACAAAGCATGTAAGATGCAGTCTTTCCGTCTTTGATTCCAAGGAGCACTCTGGTTATATTTCTTCCAGAACAGATCTGTTGGTTCTTTTGGCAGGCCATAGTATATTCAGTATTCTCCAACACCGCAATTCAAAGGCATTAGTTCTTCTCTGTCTTCCTTGTTCATTGTCCAGCTTTCACATGCATATGATATGACTGAAAATATGATGGCTTGGATCAGGTGCACTTTAGTCTTCAAGGTGACCTCTTTACTTTTCAAGACTTTAAAGAGGTCCTTTGCAGCATATTTTCCCAGTGCAATGCATCTTTTGATTTCTTGACTGCTGTTTCCATGGGGTAGACCCAAGTAAAACCAAATCCTTGACAGCCTCAATCCTTTCTCCATTTATGATGATGTTGCTCCGTTTGTGAGGATTTTTGTTTGACCTGTGTTAGCATGGGGCAGTGGGGCTAGCGTTAACCTGTGTTCACACGGGGCAGTAAAACCAGCATTGGCTGGTGTCGGCATGGGCTGATGGGACCAGGGTTGACATGTGTTAGTGTGGGCTGATGGGACCAGTGTTGACGTGGGTTAGTGTGGGCTGATGGGAGACCAGTGTTGACGTGTTAGTTTGGGGCAATGGGACCGGTGTTAATATGTGTTAGCATGGCGCAGTGGGACCATCACTGACTTGTGTTAGCGTGGGGTGTTGGGACAGCCAGTGACATGTGTTAGTATTGGTGAAGGAACCAGCATTGACCTGTGTTAGCATGTGTCATGGATTGAATTGTGTCACCCCAAAAATATGTGTAGCCATGTGCCTGGGCCATGATTCCCAATATTTTATGATTTTCCTCCATTTTGTGATTTTCCTATGCTGCATGTTAGCAGATAAGGGTGGGACTGTAAATCCCTTCATAGGATCACCTCCCTGCTCCACTGTGAAGGGAATTTCTGTGGAGTATGGCTTATACCACCCTTAATCCTTTCATCTTACAAGGGATAAAAGGAAAGGGAAGCAAGCAGAGAATTGGCAAGCTCACGCCATCAAGAAAGCAGCACCAGGAGAGGAGTGTGTCCTTCAGACCTGACATTCCTGTGCCAAAGAGTGGTACTGGACAAAGACTGATGTAACACAAGGACTTTCCTCCAGAGCCGACAAAGGGGGGGTCCTCCCCGGAGCAGACATCCTAAATTTGGGCTTGTAGACGACCAGACTGTAAGAATAAACTTTCCTTTATAAAAGCCATCCACTTTCTGTTATTTCTGGTAGAGCAGCGCTAGCTGACTAAACCAGCATGGGAGGAAGGGCCTAGCATTGCGGTGTTAGTGTGGAACAGAGGACCATACTCTGTCTTTTAGAAATTCACTCTGCCTGCTCTGAGGAGGATTCTCTGAGTGCGACAGGAGTGAGAGGGGCTGTGGCTTGAAGTCAGCAGGTCTGAGGGATGACATTTTCTTAGACATAAGAAATGACCTCAGCCTGTTTCCCTATAATAGTCTGTGAACAGCAGTGGATTCAGTTCTGTTTTATGAGTTCACCCAATCACCAGATCCCACTGCCATTAGCTTTGTTATGTAAGATACCCCATTGAGGTTCCCACTGGGGTGGGAGGCAGCCGTGCAGCTGTTCATCTGTGGACCCAGTTGTTTTATCAAGGTCCTCGTGTAGTATTTGATTTCAACATTATAGATAAAGCAAAAGAAGATAACTGGAATCTGCTAGAACAGAATATGTGTATAACTTAAGATTTAAAACAGGTACGGCTGCTGGGAGCAGCTATTTGTGGCTATTGAGTAAATGCAGGTTTCCTTCCTCTTCAGAAGCAGAGCTGTTCCTGTGAACCCTTCATAAACTGAAATGACATGAAACAAAGATGTAGTTACCACTCATTTTCATGGGAAAAATTTTGTGGTGTCCCCAGGCCCCCAAAATAACCTACCAAATCATACCAAATAACACAAGACCCCTTAGCACTCACTGTGTGAAATTTTTTGGACACCGTAGCACACATCTTACTAACGGATGTACAGAATAAATTGAGATAAAGACAGGTGCTCACACACACAGCTCAGCACCACAGAGGCTTGGTGCTGAGATGCTGAGTGTTATTTCTGGGAAGGAGCTGGACGACACCCCTCTCACTCTTTTGGGGTGCATGCTGCAACTTGAATGGCTCACTGCATATCAGATGCTGAGGACTGTTTCCACTTCTCATCTTTTTTCATTTTAAAAGCAAAAATCCACTTCCAGTTTCACCTGCTTAACAAACAGGGGGTTAAGATACATCTTTCATAAAAGTGAAGCAGTGTAAAGTGAACCTTTCAGAAAGTGGGGGACAGCTGTACTAGGGTTTTCTGGCAGTACCCAGAGAAAGCTGAGCAGAAGAGTTTGGAGGATTTGGGGGACGCCATGGGTGAGATGAGTTTAGGATGGGATTTAAGGAAGAAGGACCCTGCCTTCATCGTCAGGTGAAAGCATGGCAAACGTGAGGGCTAAAACCCAAGAAAGAAGATTTCCAGAAAGAGGCCACAGACTGGGAGGAGAGAGGACTGCTGACTGACACCTCCCCAGCCTGCCCGCTGCCCCAAGTTCAGAATGCAGGTGACTGTTCTGGATAGGCTGTCATCTTGGAAAACCACTTCCAAGTACTCGTATGTACTTTGTGATAAAACAGAACAACTCTTATTTCTCAGTAAAAATTTCATTTAAGGGTGTCTTCATTAACTAGCGCTGCTGTAAGAGAAACAGCACAAGCGGGTGGCTTCAACAAGCAGAAATCCATTCTCACAGTCTGGGAGGCTAGAAGCCTACACATGGGGTACCAGCTGCAGAGGAAGGCCCCTTCTCCCATGAGCCCTGGGGGCATCTCCTGCTATCAATCTTTCCCTGGTCTAAGAGCTTCTTAGTGCAGGGATGCTGGGCCCAAAGGATGCACTCCACTCCCAATGCCTCTTTCCTGGTGCCTTGAGGTCCTTGTCCTCTCTGCCTGCTTCTCACTTCCATATCTCAAGAGACCAACTCAAAACACAGTGGAGTCATGCAGATTGTGTCCCATGTCACCAAGGTAATTGCCTCTAATCCTGCCACATTAACATCATAAAGGTCAGGATTTACAACACATAGGATAAATACCTCAGATCACCAATCGGAGGACACCCATACCACACCAGAAATCATGACCTAGCCAAGCAGACACATGTTTTGGGGGGCACAATTCAATCCATGACGAAGGGTGAGAGCAAATTAGACTGAGGATAGTGTTGGTGTTTTTACTTTCCTTGACTTAGTGGGTCTGTGTTTCCAGGATGGAGTGTGATAACTGGTTTAACAGAGCGTATATGAAGGCAGATTGGAGGGGCTGGGGCAGTGCATGAGTCACGTGAAGAATGTCCCATGGGTCCAAGTGCCACAGTTTCATGCCTGCTGGAGCTATCCCCAGACCTCTTACCCAGGGGGATCAGGGCTCCTCTCAGCTCCTTGGGGGTCTGTTTACAGATCATCCTGTTAAAACTGTGTGGGTGACAGGAGACCCTCTGCTGCTGCTGCTGCTGCCGCTGCCGCCGCTGCTGCATGAATCATCATGAGCATGTCTGCTTGAGCGTTACAGATGGCACCTCCCCTCGCTGTGCCAGCCAGCCAGCTGTTTCTTGCAAGCCCCCTGGGGCAGCTCTGTCCTGTAGGGTCACTATGAGCAGGAACCGACTGAATGCAATGGGTAGAGGGAAAGTGCCTCTTTCATCTTGTTATAGTGATGAAAATATATACAGTAAAACCTGTGAAAGCCAGAAGCTGTGTAATGTGGGTACTTGTCACAGAAGGAAAACTCAAATATTTCACCCTAAAACAGTCAATAGAAAAGTGGTAAGACTGCACCTGGTCAAAGGCAAAAATTTGTTGAGACCAGGAAAAACAAGGCAGCTGCATCAAATTTGTTCTTTTGCGTCTGACTTATTTTATTCTGCGTCATGTTTTCAAGGTTTACTCAGGTAATGACATGTAACAAGACTTTCATTTCTCTGTATAGCTAGGAGTAGTCCATTGTATGGATATACAGTGAAACCCATGAGAGCTGGAACTGGACTGGACAACCTTGTTTTTCTGGGTCTCATAAGCTTTCCACCTTTTAATGGGATGCGGTTTTACCACTTTCCTGTTGCTTGTTTTAGCGGCAAATACCTGCGTTCTCCTCTGAAAGGTTTTCACCTTACACAGGTTCCAACTTCCGCCAGGTTATTCTGTACTGCATTTTGTGTAGCCCTTCATCTGCTGATGGTTCCTTAACTTGTGTCCACCTTTCGACTGTGATGAATAGTGCTGCCGTGCACACGGGTGTGCGAGTGTGTTTGTGTTCCTGCTTTCAGTATGTACCCAAGAGTAGAAATTCTGGGTCTTAACAGTAATTCTACTATTATAGGAAACCCTGCTGGTGTAGTAGTTAAAGAGTTCAGCTACTAAACAAAAGCTCAGCAGTTCAGATCCACCAGGCACTCCTTGGAAACCCTCTGGGACAGTTCTGCTTCCACAAGGGTCACCATGAGTCAGAATCTACTTGACAGCGATGGGTTCAAGTGTTTTTTTCTTTTTCTTCTTAATAGAAATTCTGAAGAGCCTTGGTGGCACAGTGGTTAAAGTGCTTGGTTGCTAAGCAGAGGGTCAGTGGTTCAAACCTACCAGCTATTCTTTGGTAGAAAAATATGGCAGTCTACTTCCATAGAGATTTACAGCTTTGAAAACCCTATGGGGGCAGTTCTACTTTCCACGTGGAGTTGCTGTGAGTCAGAATCAAGTCAAGGGCAGTGAGTTTGGTGTGATTTGGGGAATGGTAATTCTGTATTTAACTTGTGAAGGAAGCACCAAACTGGAAGTATACCGTGTTGCAGTCCCACCAGTAACGGATGAGGATTCCAATTCCTCGACAGCCTGACCAACATTAATTGTTTTCCATTTTTCTGATAAAACTGGCCTCGTGGGTGAAGTAGTGTCTCACTGTGCTTTTGGTTTGCGTTTCCCTGGTAACAGTGACGTTGAGCATTTCTTTAAGTACTGATGGGTCATGTGTATATCTTCTTTAGAAGAATGTCTACCCACATCCCTTACCCTTGAGTTGCTTGTCTTTGTGCTATTTACCTGTAGGAATTCTTTATGTATTGGGAGTATTATGATTCCCAAAATTTTCTTCTATTCTGTAATTTGTCTCTTTTTGATAAAATCTTCTGATAAATGAAAGTTTTGAATTTTGAAGAGGTCCACTTTATCTGTTTTATTTCTGTTACTTATGCTTTACTGTCGTATCTAGGAGTCTCTTGTCAAAAACTAGATCCTAAAGTATTACCTCTGTGCTTTGTTCTATCAGTTTTATGTTTGTAGTTTTTACCTGTAGGTCTCTGTTCATGTTCACACAAGGTCTGACAATTAAGTTTGTGAACTCATCCCAGAAAAACTGCTACATACCTCATTGCTAAATATCACTGCAGTCACCTTTGAAGTACTCCCCTTGGGAAGCTATGCACCAATGCCAGCACCTAGTCTGCCCTTCAATTTCGGAACTCTTTTTCTGGAATGGCCATCAGAGCTGTCATTGTATTACTCTTGATGTCCTGGATGTCATCCACATGTCTTCCTTTCAATACTTCCTTTATCTACAGGTCAAGAAAAAAGTCACTGGGGGCCAGATCAGGTGAGTAGGGAGGGTGCTCCAATACAGTGATTTGTTTACTGGCTAAAAACTCCCTCACAGACAACTAGACACTTAAGTTCACAAACTCACCACTGTGCTCAGTAACCATTCCAGAAAGAGTTCAAAAATTGCTGTGTTGAAGGGTGGACTAAGCACTGTTGTCAGTGTATCGCTTCCCAAGGGGAGTACTTTGAAGGTGATCATAGTGATATTCAGCAATGAAGTATGTAGCACTTAGAACAATTAAGTTCATGGACTTGTCAGACCTTGTGTACGGTGTGAGGTATGGATTCAGCTTCATTCCTTTTCATGTGAAGATCCAGTTGTCTTAGTACCATGTACTGAAGGTGCTATTCAAAGGAAAAGTGCTTTCACACAACACTTACTGATCTGGGGGCCCTGAGTGGTTAGCTCACAGTAAAAACATAGCATTTTTGAGGTACTCAACTGTATTAGTCTCCTATGCTGCTGTACGTATTACCTGAAACCTAGTGGCTTAAAGCAATATGAACTTAGTATCTTAAGAGTTCTAGAGGTCAGAAACCTCAAACAGGCTTCACTGCATCGAAATCAAGGTGTTTCCAAGGCCACACACTCTCCGGAGACTCTAGGGGAGAATTCATGTCCTTGCCCATTCTGGCTTCTGGAGGCCTCCTGTGTTCTTGGTTCCTGGCCCCTTCTTTGTTCAGAGCCAGCAGAGAAGCGCTTTCACATCTGTCTCTCGTTCTGTCTTCTTATTGCCCTCTCCTGTCTGACCTTCGTGTCACCCTCTTATAAGGACCCCTGTGATTATACTGGGCCTACCATGAAAATTTAGAGTAACCTCCCCCTCTCAAGTTCCTTAAGTTAATCAGCAAAGTCCCTTTTGCCAAGTTAGGTTACACATTCCCATTTCCCAAGGATTAGGATGTGGACGTCTTTGGGAATCACGGCTAAGCCAGTCATAGCAGCCCATTGTTGCTAATTGCTTTGGCTCATGGTGGTGCCGTGTGTCATAGAGTAGAACTGCACTCCATAGGGTTTTCTTGACTGTGACCTTTATGGAAGTAGGTCACCAGGCCTATCTGGTAAATAATTGGAAGTCAGAAATTTGAAGGATGACATAGAAAATTGGGTGTATCTGTGACTCTCTCAAAGTCTGGTGTTGCCAATGATGCGCTAGTCTCTAGAAGAAATTATGTATTTCCCAGTGGCATGGGAGGAGACTATCCCAGAGTAGAATTTGTATCCATTTTTTTCTGTATTTTAATTGTTTTTATTTTGGAAACAGGTTTCCAGCAGGAAAAACAGCCTCGTTGCTATCCCATCTGCAACATCTAATAAAATAAAAGTCCCCACCCCTCCACCCCCAGTGAAGAAAGAGAAACGACAGAACTCCATAAGGTTAAGTATCAGCAATAATAGAGAACTTCAGAAACTTCCATCTTTAAAAGGTAACTTTCATTCTTTGTCTTTTCAAAGTTAAATTTTGGCTTTGGGGGTGATGATGTTTTGATAGTCTGCTAGCATTTCTTACATGTTTTCTGTGTTAATATCTTGTTTGCATATTTATTATCTTTTTTTAGTGAGTTTGTTTAGATCAAATGCCATCAATTGTTTTACTTAACTAGCCATTAAATTCCAGAGCTGTTTAAGATAAAAATCAAATCCACTAATATACCATGGGTAGAACGCACTAAAGGAAATACAGAAGAAAGTCTTAAAATCTTTTCATGTTAATTGTAATTAAAGCTCATCAACTTTTAAAAAAATAGTTCTTTTTTATCTGTCTTCAAACTTGAGCGATGCAGAAGGGAGTTATTACTGATAGAATAATTGTAAGATTTCTAATGGGACCTCTTCATTTTCCTGCTGTCGGAGAAACAAGGACAGGAACTAGAGTGCTTTCTGGGCGTGCTCCCTTGTGGGTCACTGGATACGGCCTCCAGCTGGCAGCCTCTTTGGAGATTAGTCAGGAAGATTGCCCTGTACTTTACTTGGGCACAGTCATCCTTTTCCAGGTGAGGGTGTGTGGGCCCTGAAAGTCTTCCTTTGGGAGATTTTTTTGTGAGACACTTAAAATTTTATCAAGGAAACTAGGGTAAGGACCCTAAAGTGAACATGAATCTCTAAGAATCTTTCTATTTACTAAAATACAAGACTGGTACATTCAATAAAGAAAATATCAAACATTTTTCATACCTTAAATTCATAAGCGTTTTCATCGAGTATGAACTCATGGGAGCCAGAAGGTTGTCTTCTTTAGAGCTGTGTTCCCATTGCCTTCCACACTGTTGGGCATATGCAGGAGGGCGAGTCAGATGTGCAGGAGGGAGGGGTAGAGGGAAAGTAGAAGACGGAGGATGGAGGGGTGCGTGGGTGGATGGACAGAGTTCTTGCCCCTCTCTGCTTAAAACCCACGCTCTCCTCTCACTCTTTTACAGCGCTTGTGTTTGGCATATATTTGGTTTAGCTTTGTGAAATAATATGCAGACTGAGTCATTTCTTTGTTGTTATTAAGTAAAAGTATACATTCCCAGTCCATTTTGCATGCCCACCTATCTGCTGCTCCGCTGCTCTGCTCACCCAGTGACAGCACCTACCTCGTTTTCACTCCGTATTTCTAGCATCTTCTTAATGAGCACCTGTTCCCTCCTCTCGACCCTCTCCAGTCCCATGTAGAAAGAAACCGGTAAGACAGCCTCCTACAAATGTAGAGAACCATAAAGTATACACACCATGTGGCCACACTGTGTCCCTGAGTCCAGTCCATTCTTGTCAGAAAAATTGACCTCGGTTCTGGTTTCTGGTCAGGGCCCGCAGCAGATCTAGGGGCCGTGTTCCCAGGGGACCCTCCAGGCTATCTGACCATCAGTTGTGATCTTTTAGTAGAGTTCTTGAGCTGCACACCTGTTCTTGTGTTGACTCAGGAACTCTTGTGTACTCCCCATCACGGCTGCCTTGGTGGTGGCTGGTCACCATCTGGTTCTTTTGGCCTGATGTTGATAGTCTCCCATTCATGTGGGTCCTGCTGTCTCTGGGGCTCTTTCTGCCTCATGCCTTTGTTGTTCTTGTTCATCATCTATTCCAGATGAATTGGGACCATTTGATGTACCTTAGATGGCAGCTTGCTAGCTTTTAAGATGCCAGATGCCACTCACCAATATGAGGTGCTGAAGACTCTCTTAGCAAAAGACTAGTTATGCCAGTTGGCCTCAAGTTCCCCTGGAAACATGGTTCCTAGACCTGTTTCCCTGCTATTCTATCCTTTGAAATATTGCAGTGAGTTTAGAAAACCTTTCACTTTGTGGTGTAGTCCAGTTATGTTGATCTGCTCTGTACGGCATGCTGTCACTGCCTTCACCTAACCAAATTCCTAACTACTGTGTAATCTATGACCATTTGTCTTCCTCCTTCCCCACCCTTGTGGCCACAAGAGAATATTTTCTTCTGTACATAAGTCTGTTTTTCAATCCTTACAGCAGGGGTCTCATACAATACTTATCCTTTTGCCACTGACTGATTTTACTCAGCATAATGTCTTCCAGTTGAACCTAGGTTATGAGATGCTACCTAAAATCATCATTGTTCTTCGTTATTGCGTAGTGTTCTCTTGTGTATATGTACCATGGTTTGTTCATCCATTCATCTCTTGATGGACACCTACGTTGATTCCATCTTTTTGCAACAATATACATTTGTGTGTATGTATCTGTTCATGTGACTGCCTTAATTTCTGTAGTATATATTACAAGCAGTTGGATTGCTGGATCATATGGTATTATTGCTATTTCTAGCTTTTTAAGGAAGTGCCAAATTGCTTTTCAGAGAGATTGTACCATTTTGTAATTCCCACCAGCAGTGTAGGAGAGCTCAGATTTCTCCACAGGCTCTCCAGCATTTGTTGTTTTGTGTTTTTTGGATTATTGCCAACCTTTTGGGGGTGAGATGGTATATCATTGTAGTTTTGATTTGGATTTCTCTAATAGCTAATGGTCGTGAGCGTTTCCTCATGTGTCTTTTGGCTGCCTGGATGTCTTCTTTGGTGAAGGGTCTGTCCATCTCCTTTGTCCATTGTTTAACTGGGTTGTTTACATTTTTCTTGTTGACATTTCGCAGTACCTTGTAGATGATGGAAATCAGTCATCAGTCTAACATGTAGTTGCCAGGTATTTTTTTTCCCATTCTGTAGGCAGTCTTTTAACTCTCTTGATAAAGTCTTTGGATGAACATTAAGTGTATAATTCCTAGTAGTCCCCACTTATGAATCATTTATTTTCTGAATCTTCCCTCTCCTAAATAGTCCATGCTTTTCTGATGTTCTCCATTCATTCAATAAATACTTACTGAGCACCTCCTGAAACAGGCCCTGTTCTGGGTACCGGAGACACAGCATTAAGCAAACCAAATGCCTGTCCCTGTGGAAGTAACATCCTGATGGTGACAGACAGTCATTAAAGAGCAAATGAATATAAATGCACGTGACTCCTGCTTGCAGTACCCTCAGAAGCTGCAGTCAAGATAATACGGATGGAAAAGATTTGACATAACTGTATTGAACATTTATTTTCCTTACTTCCAGAGCCTAATCACAGCTGGAGCTTTGCACCTGCCTTGGTAGCTGCGTGGAGGGTCTGTGCCTCCTTCCTCTTTCGTGTGCACTGCAAAGCAAGTGAAAGTGGGGGGGGGGTCCAAGTGTACTTCCCGTCTTCCATCATCTCTCTCAAGGAGTTACTGCACAGACTTGTTCCAGACTACCTTTTCTGTCTCTGCTTGCTGTTCTCAACCTCCAGGTTCCTCTTTTCCTCATTAGAATGACATGCAGTTGACTTACACTGACACATAAATTTTCACTCTTCCCCAGAAGGATAAATTATGTGTGATAAATTCACATAGCCAGGAAAATTTTAGGGCAGATAGTGTGGGGACACGTTATTGTTTTTCTGCGTGAGGAACATTGATTACAGGCAGAGACCATAGTGGGTAAGCTCCTGTCCACACTTACCTGCTGTTGAAGCCTCGGTCCCCTGCTAGTCTTGTTGGCTACTTCTTGCTTACCTGTTATAAAATGTTAGTGTTTCTGTATGTGCACTCAAATAATTCTGTCCAGATCAGAAATAGTGGGGATTGACTGAAATTACATTAAAGTTTATCATAATAAATGGTGAAGAAGTTGAAGTTTAGATCAACAGTCAGTGCACATGGAGGCAGCTATCAAGAAATCAGACAGTGCTTTAGGTATACGTGCTGCAGAATCTGTCTTTAAGGTGTTGTCTGGGTTTAAACCAGTAACATGAAATAGGCCTCCAGAAATGGAGGCGGCTGAGAGACAGAAGAAAGACAAGGCAATGCCGAGCTGGCAGTAAAGGAGTTTATTAGGGAGACTTACACACAAGGCGCGTTCTAGGCAGCCGCAGGACCAAGCAGATCTCCATACTCTGTGGTGGGAGTGTAGGGGTTTCATAGTGGTGGTGGACGCTAGTGGCCATCAGCCAGGGGCTGACATAAGGATGACTCAGCAAATTGTAGTCAACTAGCAAGCCACATGAGGGCACTCATGTTCAGCCTGGCAAAGCCTGTTTCCCCTTCAGTCCACCCCTGGAGGCTAGCTCCTTCAACCTGGCACATAACCCTTCTTGTGCCATGGTTCCCACCAGGAACACGTACAAAAGTGGGGTTGGGTAGGAACTGTGTGGTGTCTGGGGCATGTGCAAGAGACAGAGAAAGTTCATGTGTGCCCCAAACAGGGAAAGGCTTCCCTGATAAGGAGAAGGAGCCGGGAGAGAGAAGGCCCTTACTCATGCAGCCTGGATGGGAGGCATAGAGGCAGACCATTTCCCCAAAAGCATAGATATCACTTTGATGATGAAAGTGCACCTCACCCAAGCCGTGATATTTTCAGTCACCTCATAGGCATAAAAAAACTGGACAATGAAAAAGGGACAATGAACAGATGACCCATTTGAATTGTGGTGTTGGTGAGGAATATTGAATAACATACCATGGACTTCCAGAAGAACAAACAAATCTGTCTCAGAGAAAGTACAGCCAGGATGGTCCTTAGAATCAGGGGTGGCTTTGGACACATCATCAGGAAAGACCACCACTGAAAAAGAACATCGTGTTTGGTCAAGTAGAGGGTCAGTGAGAAAGAGGCAGACCCTTAAGGAGATGGCAACAATTGTGAGGCTGGTGCAGGACCGGGCAGCAGTGTTGTTTTGTTATGCATGTGCCCATGGAGGCAGCAGTCAAGAAATCAAAAGACGAATTGCACTGGGAAAATCTGCTGCAAAGCACTTCTTTAAAGTGCTAAAGAGGAAAGATGTCACCTTGAAGGCTAAGATGTGCCTGACCCAGGCCGTGGTATTCTCAGTCACATTATATGCTAAAGCTGGACAGTGAATAAGGAAGACAGAAGAATTGACCCCTTTAAATTGTGGTGCTAGAGAAGAATATTGAAGGCACGACTGCCAAGAGAACTGCCAGACTGGTTCTGGAAGAAGCACAACCAGAGAGCTCCATGGAAGCAGAGATGGTGGGACTGCACCTTACATACTGTGGACATGTTGTTAGGAAGGACCAGTCCCTGGAGAAGAACATCATGCTTGGTAAAGTAGAGGGCCAGCAAGAAAGAGGCGGACCCTCAACAAGATGGATTGACCCAGTGGCTGCAGTGATGGGCTTAAGCATGAAGAGCACTGTGGGCACGGCGCAGGACCAGGCAGGGTTTTGTGCTGTTGTGCATAGGGTCGCTATGAGCCAGAACTGACTCGACGGCACTTCACAACAAAAACAACAACAACAAAGTGACTCTGCGTCAGAGCCAGCTCAGCGCCACGGAACAACAAGCACACATTAGAGTTACGTTAGCCTGGAGAAGATCAGCACCTTTGTGACACTATTGTCCCATCCAGGAAGATGATATGCCCCCGCCATTTTCCAGGTATTATTTTATGATTGCTTTTAAGATTTTGTAATTTTCTTCTAAGACCTTAACTTTCAATGACATTTATTCCTAAGTGCTCTTTGGTTTTCATCATTCTTGTGACTCAGTATACCTTTTTCCATTGCTGTTTCTAATTGGTTCTTCCTGCTTTAGAGAAAAACTGTTGTGTTTTTAAATATTTTCTTGTGTCTCATCATCTTACCAAATTGTCTTCTTAATCTTAGTAATTTTTCTAAAATTAGCATCTGCCTATATAGTCCTGTCATTTATAATTGCTTTCACCTCACTTTAGATATTTTCACCTACGTAAACTAGTTAATTGTATCACGCCAGGAGTGAGGACCGATGAGAACACAGATAAGAGAGGTGCCGGCAGGCGTCCCTGTTCTTCTTCCATTTTAGCAAATGGTCTCTGTATTTCCTTGTTTGACGTAAAGTTAGCTCTTTGTTTCTGGTGAATCATCTTTACCAGGTAGACGATGTTTTGTGGTCCAGAAGGCATGACCGTCCTGCAGTGGTAGTTCTCTCCTGCTGAGTTTTATCAAATACCACAGGACACTTCTCTTTAAGATTTTGCTGTAATAGCTGCTGTGTTGATAGGTTTTCTAGATTTGAACTGTTCTGCATCACTGGGCAAGACGTCACTTTGGTTGCCATGTGTTACTGTGTTTTAGTTCTCGTTTGCTTCGGAACCATTGCTTCCATGTTTACTACATGAAGCTGGTCTGTAGCTTTCTGCTTTTTTGGACTACTACGTTCCATCAAATCTAAGATGCAGCTGGTTCCCAACTTTTGACGGGGTTCCGTTCTGATGACTCCATCATAAATTGTTTCAGATGTAAATTAAATACCTCTTTTTAAAATTTTTATTATCTCCAGTTATCAATATCTTTACAAATCCTAACATGGAACATCTGTGAGTGAATGTCTGAGGATTATAACACTAGCAAATTATGTGCTGTGACACTGTATGCAATACCTATTGCGAATGGTAAGGTATTCCAAAAACAAACTAACAAATAGATGGTGTGAAGCGCAGTTTGTCGTGGTCGCATGTGTCATAAGCCAGGGAGTGCATGTACTTCAGTACTGGTGCCTAGCAATCTTTCCAGAAGGTATTTTTTATAAAACCCTGTCACTCTGGATCTGACTGGCAGTGATTGTAAGAGGCATTTTGATTTCAGAGATATTAAAGTGTGGAATAACGTAGGAGCCTTTGGAATCCATCAAAGGGAGTTGAAAGATGACCTTAGAAGTCAGTCAGACTGGTGCCTGTCTTAATGATCAATCTGTAGATGCCTTCCAGACTGGGCCAACTCAGACTGGGTCATGGGCTCTCTTGTACATAATACTCTTTAATGAATCTTATAGTCTCTTCTACATCTATAGTTTTGTCTCCTTTCTAATTTTGAATATGTGTATTTTAACTTTCCCTTTATTTCCATTGTGACAAGGTTTTTGAAAACGTGTCTTATTGGACTTTTCTAACGACCAACTTTGAGTTCATTTATTCTCTCTGCTAGTATTTTGTTTTCAATATCATTTATTTCGAGTTCTATCTTTAATTATTTAGCCTATTTTTGGATACTTCTTTTGGTTTATTTTATTCTTTCCTTATTTATTGTGTTGAATTCTGAGTTCATCTGTTTTTAGCATTTGCTTTCAAGAACGTAAAGTCAGATATTCCTCTAAGTACAACTTCAGCTCTAGCCGTAGTTTTGTTTCTTCTCTGTGTTTTTTAACTTTTTGATTGATGGGGGGCAGGGCGGAGTTTGATTTGTTTTTTTAAAAATATTATTGAGGTTTGGGAACCCTGGTGGTGCAGTGGTTAAAGCACTTGGCTGCTAACCAGAATGTGAGCTGTTAGAACCCACCAGCCATTCCACAGGAGCAAGATGTGGCAATCTGCTTCCATACAGACTGCATCCTTGGAAACCAGATAAGGCAGGTCTGCTCTGTCCTCTAAGGTCGTTATGAATTGGAATCAAGTTGATGGCAATGGGTTTTTTTGTCTTGTTTTGTTTTTTTTATTGAGGTTTAATCTGTGTACAATAAAATTGGTGCATTTCAAGTGAAAATGTTAGTGTATCAGTTGAGATGTTTCAACAAACAGATGCACTATGCCAAGAAATTTGGAGGACAGCTACCTGGGCAACTGACTGGAAAACATCCACATTTATGCCTATTTCCAAGAAAAGTGGTCCAAGTGAATGTGTAAATTATCAAAAAATATCATTAATATTACACAAAAGTAAAATTTGCCAAAGATCATTCAAAAGCAGATGCAGCAGCATATTGACAGAGAACTGCCAGCAAATCAGACGGGATTTGGAAGAGGACATGGAACCAGGGACAGCATTGCTGATGTCAGATAGATCTTGGGTGAAAGCAGAGGATACCGGAAGGATGTGTACTTGTATTTTATTGACTGTGCAAAGACATTCCACCATGTGGTGGATCATAACAAATTATGCATAACATTGTGGAGAAAGGAAATTCCCCAGTACTTAATTGTCCTCCTGAAGAATCTGTATATGGATCAAGAGGCAGTCGTGGGAAGAGAACAAGGGAACACAGCATGGTTTAAAGTCAGGAAAGGTGTGTGTCAGGGTTGTATCCTGTCACCAGACCTATTCAGTCTGTGTGCCAAGCAAATAATCCTAGAATCTGGGCTATGTGAAGAAGAGTGGGGCATCAGGATTGGAGGAAGACTCATTGACAACCTGCATTATGCAGATGACACGACCTTACTTGGTGAAAGTGAAGAGAACTTCAAATACTTACTGATGCAGATCAGCGACCACAGCCTTCAGTATGCGTTACGCCTCAACATCAAGAACGCAAACTGGACCAGTAAGCAACGTCATGATACATGGAGAAGGGATTGAGGTTGCCAAGGGTTTCATTTTACTTGGTTCCACAGTTAATGCCCAGGGAAGCGGCAGTCAAGAAATCAAAAGACGCGTTTCACTGGGCAAACTGCTGCAAAAGACCTCTTGAAAGTGATGGAAAGCACAGATGTCAGTTTGAGGACTGAGATGCCCCTGACCCAAGCTATGGAGGGTGTTTTTAGTCTCATCATGCACATGTGAAAGCTGGACATTGAATAAGAAAGACAAAAGAATTAGCACCTTTGAATTGTGGAGCTGGAGAAGAATATTGAATATGCCACGGACTGCCAAAAGAACGAGCAGATCTGTCTTGCCAGAAGTACAACCAGTGTGTTCCTTAGAAGCAAGGATGGCAAGACTGTGTCTTGCGTACTTTGAACATTTTGTTAGGGGCGTTCAGCTCATGGAGGACATAATGCTTGGTAGAAAGGAGGATCATTGAAAAAGAGAAATCCCTCAACAAGATAGACTGACACATCAGCTACAACAACGGGCTTAAGTGTAACAGTGAATGTGAGCCTGGCGCAGGACTGGGCAGGGTTACCTCCTGTTGTGCGTGCGGCCACTGCGCACTGAAAACGACCCAGCAGCACCTAACAACACCAGCGTGTGTAGTGTTGTGCAGCCACCACCACAGTCTGGGTTTAGAGTGTTGCCCTCGTCCCCAGAAGTTCCCTTGTGTCTGTCTGCCATCAGTTCACACTCCTATACCCAGTACCAAGCTCCGTCATCTGCTGTCCATCAATTTGCCCTTTCTGGATATCCATATAAATGTTGTTATACAGTGTATAATCTTACATTTGGCTTTTCTCATTAGGTGTAATGCTTTTGAGTTTCATCCATGTTATAGCATGTATCAGTAGTTTGTTTCTTTTTAGTACTGAACAGTATTCTCTTGTATGGACCGACCATCTCTCAGTATTCTCTTATATGGATGCAGAGCATCTCAGCATCCTCTTGTATGGACAGACCACATCTCAGCATCCTCTTGTGTGGACGGATCGCATCTCAACATCCTCCTGTGTGGATGGACCATGTCTCAGCATCCTCCTGTGTGGGTGGACCACATCTCAGCATCCCCCTGTGTGGGTGGACCACATCTCAGCATCCCCCTGTGTGGGTGGACCGCATCTCAGCATCCTCTTGTGTGGATGGACAGCGTCTGTTGTATCCTTTCACCAGTTTATGGACATTTGGATTCTTTCCAGTTTTCAACTACTATGAATAATGCCACCACAAACATCTACATACAAGTATTTTTGTAGATACAGATTTTGTTTCTCTCAGATAGATACCTAAGAGTGAAATTGCTCATTTTGTGATAAGTTTGTTTAACTTTTTAAGAAAGTGCAAAACTGCTTTCCAGGATGGCTGTATCATCTTACATTTCCATCAGCAATGTATGAGGCTTCCAGTTTGTCTGAGCACATTTTTAATTTGCGTTTTCTTAGTGAGTAGTGTCTATTCCTGTGTTTATTAGCTACATATATGTCTTTTTTAATGAAATGCCTAGTCATATCATTTGCCTGTTTTCAAACTAGGTTGTTTTGTCATCTTACTGAATTGTACTGGTTCTTCATATATTCTGAGTATGAGTACTTTATCACATACCTGATGTACATATATTTTCCCCCAGTCTGACATGTGTTTTTATTCTCTTAATAGTATGTTTTAAAGTACCAATATTTTTAATTTTAATGAAGTCCAGTTTTTCCTTTATGAATCTTCTTTTTGGCATGGTATCTAACAACTCTTTGCCTAACCCAAGGTCATGAAGATTTTTCCTGTGTTTTGTCCTAGAAGTTTTCTAGTTTTAATTCTTATATTTAGTTCTGTGATCCACTTGGGCGGGAGTTTTGTGTGTAATGTGAGGTTGGCGTCTGAGTTCATCTTTGGCTGTGACTGTTTAGCTATCTTGGCACCATTTGTTGCACAGAGTACCTTTTCCCCCCGTGGGTGGTCTTAGCACTTTGTCCAAAATAAGTAGACCAAGAATGTAAGAATTTCTTTACGGACCCTCAGTTCTCTTCTGAAGGAGCCTGGATGGCGCAAGTGATTTGCAATTGCCTGCTGACCCAAAGGCTGACAGTTCAAATCCACCCAGCAGCTCTGCAGAAGAAAGGCCTGGTGAACTGTGCCTGTAAAGATCACAGCCATGGAAATCCTATGGACTGGTTCTACTGTATGCCACATGGTGTTGCTGTGAGTCAGAGGCGGGCTCGACAGTAGCTGACACCAGCATTTCTCTTGCGCTGGTCTGTTGTGCCTGTCTTAGTGTCAGGACCACTCAGTCAGTCTCCTTGGGGTACCACATTGTTCTAATTGGCATCTCCTTGATGAGGTCCATTGTCTTTTCAAATGTTTCTTGGCCATTTTTCATTGGACTGTCTGACGTTTTTAATTTCTTGGGATTGTTCTTTATTTGTCCTGGCTATGAACTCTTTGGTGTTTACATTTGTTGTTGTTAGATGCCATCAGGTTGGTTCTGACTCATAGCAACCCTGCACATAACAGAACAAAGCATTACCTGGTCCTGCACCATGCCCACAACCGTTTTTATGCTTAGGTCCATTTTTGCAGCCACTGTGTCAGTCCATCTTCTTGAGGATCTTCCTCTTTTTCGCTGATCTTCCACTCTGCCAAGCATAATATCCTTTTCCAGGGGTTGACCCTTTCTGACAACATGTGTCCAAAATACGTGAAACACAGTCTCGCCATCCTTGCTTCCAAGGAGCACTCTGGTTGTGTTTCTTCCGGAATAGATCTATTTGTTCTGACGTTCCATGGTACGTTCAGTATTCTTCTCCAGTACCACAATTCAAAGGCATGAATTCTTCTTCTGTCTTCCTTATTCTCTGTCCAGCTTTCACATGCATACAATATGATTGAAAATACCATTGCTTGAGTCAGGCACAGCTTAGTCTTCAAGGTGACATTTTTGCTTTTCAATACTTCAAAGAGGTCCTTTGCTGCCGATTTTCCCATTGCAATGGGTCTTTCGATTTCTAGACTGCTACTTCCACAGGCATTGATTGTGGACGCAAGTAAAATGAAATCCTTGACAACCTCTCCTTTCTCCATTTATCATGATATTGCTTACTGGTCCGGTTGTGAACATTTTTGTTCTCTTGATGTTCAGGTGCGATCCATACTGAAGGCTGTGGTCTTTGATCTTCAGCAGTAACTGTTTCAAACCCTCCTCACTTCCAGCAAGCAAAGTTGTGTCATCGGCATAGCGCAGGTTGTTAGTGAGCCTTTCTCCCGTCCTGGTGCCTCATTCTTCTTCATATACTCCAGTTTCTCAGGTTATTGGCTCAACATACAGATTGAAAAGGTATGGTGAAAGGATACAACCCTGAAACACAGCTTTCCTTACTTTATACCATGCAGTGTCCACTTGTTCTGTTTGCACGACTGCTTCTTGATCTCTATACAGATTCCTCATTAGCAGAATTAAGTGTTCTAAATTACCCTTGTCTTCAATGTTACCCATAATTTGTTATGATCCACACAGTTGAATGCCTTTTCATAGCCAACGAAACACTGGTAAACATCTTTCTGGTATTCTCTGCTTTCATCCAGGATTCATCTGACATCAGCAGTGATATCCTTGGTTCCACATCCTCTTTTGAATCTGACTTGAATTTATGACAGTTTCCTATCAGTATACTGTTGCAGTTTGTCAAACTATGGGGGCTTATGTGTTGCTTGCATGTTGCATTCGTGTTTACATGTATATTCAAATACCTTTTTCCACTACAATTTGTGGTTTGCGTTTTAGTCATTTTGATGGATATTTAGTAGTATCTCATTGTGGTTTTAATTTCTAGTTCATTGAAAACAAAGTTCAGCATCATATATTTGTTGGCTATTTGGATATATTCCTTTTTAAAATGCCAGTTTAACTCTTTAGAGCCATTGTTTACTATTGTGTTGTTACCTCTTTTTAAAATCCGAATTGTAGGAATTTGGTATAAGCCCTTTGTAGATACATGAAGTACAAATTTTGTCTTCTCTGTGTCTTGAGTTTTTACTCTCGAAGATATAAATTCTTCAAGAGTACTTTTTATGTCCTATTTGATAAATCATTGCCTTCCACAGGTAATGGAGATGTTGGCCTACTTTTTTATTAAAACTCCTGTACCATCCATGTAGGATTGATTTTTGTGTCTGCTGTGATGTGAAGGGTCAAGATGCAGTTGTCCCAAATGGCTATCCGTTTGTCACAGCACACTTGACCGTCTGGTGCCTATTGCAGGGTCATCTTTGTCATACATCAAGTGACTGTAAACATGGGACCGTGTCTCTAGACGCAGTTTTCTTGATTGCTTTGTCTGACCTGGCATCATTTCAACACTGTAAGGTGCTAACGAGACTGGTGTCTGGTAATGTAAGTTCCTCAGCTTTTTTTCATAATTGCTTGACTCTTCATTTCTCATGGCGACGTGAGAAATGGGTTGCCATGAGTCGGATCCGACTCGACGGCACTTGGCTTGGCTTCATTTCTCATAAATTTTAGTCAGCCATTTCCCTGAGAAGCTCTGATTTATTTTCCTGTTGTTGGGTGCTGTCCGTTTGGTTCCAACTCATAGTGACCCTGTGAACAACAGAACGAAGCACTGCCCGGTCTTGCATCAGGTCCACAGTGGTTTTTATGTTTAAGCCCATTGCTGTGGTCCCCGTGTCAATCCATCTCATTGATGGTCTTCCTCTTTTTTGCTGATCCTCCACTTGACCAAGCATTATGTCCTTCTCTAGGGACTGATCCTTCCTGACAACATGCCCAAAGTGGGTAAGACGCAGTCTTGCCATCTTTGTTTCCAAGGAGCGGTCTGGTTGTACTTCTTCCAGAACAGATCTGTTGGTTCTTTTGTCTGTCCATGGTACATTCAGTATTCTTCTCTAACATCACAATTCAGAGGCATCGGTTCTTTTTCTTAATTCACTGTCCATCTTTGACATGCATATGAAAATTCCATGGCTTCAGTTGGGCACACCTCAGTCTTCAAGGTGACAGGTTACTTTTCAACACTAAAGAACTTTTCTTTTCCTGGGACATGATATTTTAAGACCGCAGTCTGGTTACTAGAATGATCATTGCTATTGGAATGGCCATTGTTTGCAGGCTTTTCTAATGAACCAAACTAGAAAATATATTTTTCCAGGATGTAGCTCACTAGGAGTTCACACGGATACTTTCAAGTCAAATTCAGGATTATTTTAACGGACATCTGGTTGTTTCTGTCTTGCATCTATTGTGAATCGTGCTGCTATGAACACTGGCATACACGTGTTTGTTGGCATTCCTGTTTTCAATTCTTTTGGGTATATACACCCAGGAGTGGCAGTGCTGGGTCACGTGGTGATTCTCCATTAACCCTCCAGGACCTGCCAGGGCATTTTCCATAGTAGCCACACCAGCTCGTGTTCTTACCTGCTGTGGATGCAGGTTCCAGCTCTTCTGCATCCTTGCCAGCATTTGATCTTTCATGATAAAAGCTTTCCTGGTGGATGTGAGATAGTATCGCATTGTGGCTTCCCTCATGGAACCTTAGCTCTACATGTCGGTATATATTTAATGCTCACTACCAGTTTTTACGCCAACATTGCTCCAGTTATTTTGGTCTTCTGAAGCTTGCTCTCTAGATTCCTACTTCAGACTTGAAAGACTGTCTGCATACAAGATCCCGGACTCTTGTTTGCTTTTCATGAGTATCTGATGAATGCTACTCCTTTTTCTTTTTAAGAAAGCTTTGCTCTCAAGGTCTGATGTCGGTCCAGTGCTCTCTCCCTTAAATGCACTTGATCTTTGTATTTACAGGGATGCGGAAATGATTTTTTGGCTTTTAAGTCTCGTAATTGCAGAATGTCCCTTTGGGGGTTTATTCTCTACGTACATGCTGTGCTCTTTCAACATGTAATAACCAGATCTGTTTGGTTTTTGTTTTGCTTCTCAGTAAAGTTTTTTTCCTTTTAATTATTGTTCTTAGAATTTGTTCTGTTTCCTAGTTTCACTTTTCTTCTTTGAGGGCTCTTACATGAATATTACATATTTTTTGCCGGTTTTTATATTTGTTGTTCTTCCTTGCCATCTTTCTTGTCCTTTCTTTTTTCTCCCTTTCATCTTCTATTCCTGTAAAGCATTTTATATTTGTTTATTTGTTCTTTTTTTAATTTTTTTTATTATGATTGAAAATGTACAATCCTATATAAATTTGTATGCCCACCTATGTGCAGCTCCCCCTGCCCTACCTGCCTGGTGACAGCACACTCCTCCTGTCTGTTCTATACATGTCATATCCTCCTAACAATCTACTATCCCCTTCTCTCCACCCTCTCCCCCGCTTCCAGTGAGAGATCAGCAGCATGACATCCTGTAGATGCATGAAACCATAAAGTGTACCCATGATATGGTCACTCGGTGTCACCAAGTCCAATCCATTCCTGTCTGAAGAGTTGACTTCCTTTATGATTTATTGACAGGGGCAGCATCAGGGCCAGTGACCATGCTTCCAGGCTAACCCTGAGGCCCCTGGACCATCAGCTGTGGTCCTTCAGTGGAGATCTCAGGGTGCACCCCTTTTTATTCTCATGTTGCCAGTGAGACTCAACTTTGTGAGCCCCGTCACAGCTATCACTGGTAGTGGCTGGCCACCATCCAGTCCTCTAGTCACATGTTGATGTAGTCACCCACTCATGTGGATCTCTCTGTTTTCTGGATTCTCTTTCTCCCATGTCATTTTGGTCCTTGGTGATCATCCGTTCCTGCTGAGTTGGGACCATTTGGTGTACCTCAGATGTCAGCTTGGCAGCTTTTAAGACCCCAGATGCCACTCACCAATGTGGGGTGCAGAAGACTCTCTTAGCAAAATGTTAGTTGTGCCAGTTGGCCTTGATGTCCCCTGAGAGCATGATCCCCAGACCCCTACCCCAGGTACTCTGTCCTTTCAATATTGGATTAAGGTGGGAGGAGTAATCATGCTATATTGAAGTACAGTTAAAATTGATCTTCTTTCTAATTTGTGCTGTCACTGATTTCACCCAACCAAATTTCTATCAACTGTCTAATCTATAACCCATCCTCGTCCTCCCTCCCTCCCCACCCTTGCAGCTGTCAGGGAGTCTTTTCTTCTATGCATGAGTCTGTTTTTAAGTTCTTGTTGTAAGCATCTCATACAATATTTGTCTTTTTGCCACTGACTACTTTCACTCAATATAATGTCCTCCAATTGAATCCAGATTATGAGATGCTTCCTAATGTTTGTTCTTTTTTAATATTTTTATTGTAATTAAGTGAAAGTATACATCCAAATCAATTTTGCGTGCCCGCCTATCTACAGTTCCCCTGCTCTCCTTGTCCCATGACAGCACGCTCCTGTTTTTCTTTCTATACTTGTCGTATCCTCTTAACAATCTCCTGTCTCCTCTTCTCCACCCTCTTCTCTCCCATCTAGAAAGAGACAAGGAGGACAGCCTTCTATAAATGCATAGAACCATAAAGTACACCCACCATATGGTCACATTGTGTCCCCACATCTAGTCCATTTTTGTTTGAAGCGTTGACCTCAGTAGTGTTCTCTGGACAGGGGCAGCAGCAGGTCTAGGGGCCGTGCTCCTAGGGGACCCCTGGGCCGTCGGACCATCAATTTTGGCCTTTTAGTAGAGTTCTTGAGCAGCACCCCTCTTTTCCTCATGTTGCCACAGGGACTGAACATTGTGTGCACTATCACAGCTGTCTTTGATGGTAGCCAGGCACCATCTGGTTCTTCTGGTCCCATGTTGATACAGTCTCCCATTTACATGGGTCCTTCTGTCTCCTGGGCTCTTTTTACCTCGTGTTGTTGGTGTTCTCAGTGATCATCTGTTCCAGCTGAGTTGGGAGCATTGGGTGTACCTCAGACGGCAGCTTGTTAGCTTTTAACACCCTAGAAGCCACTCAACCAATATGAGGTACAGAAAACTCTCTTAGCAGTAGGCTAATTATGCCAGTTGACCTTGATGTCCTCCAAGATGTTTATTTACTCCTATATTCATTCTAGTTAGTCTTCATTTTAGAAATTTTTTTTTACATTTAATTCTCTACAGACGTGTTACCTTTTTCTGAACTAGTACCTTTTTCTAAGATGTTTCTGAGGTGAAGTCACTTCACATGTATCAACCCCTTAATGTGTTTGTACTAATGTTACCTGTTAATTGTAATTCCCTTTTCTTTAATCACTATCTCATTCTCAAAACAGTTATTGATACCATGCCACAGTATTGTAACTAAAACACCAAAAATACTGACAAAATCAGTGAGTGTAAAAACCCCCAGCAGCGATGAAAGCATCCTGTGCCTGTACTGCGTGCAGGCAGAACCACGTGATCTGAAGCATCACTGTAATTGGCTAACAATGACAGCTAACCTTCCAGAGCACATTGGAAGGTTCTTTACAGAGTTGTTACCTTTTTCTGAGTTGTTTTTGATTTTTAAGGTTCATTTAGTCCCTTTGCACATATCAATATCCCTTATCGTCTGCTGGCTTATCCCGAATATTAGATTCTAGTTTTGAATGTCATTGGTGAGTGTGTTTCTGGCAGATGTTTATTGTCTGCAGAGATGTTACTCTCTTCCTTATCTCTTTTTCTCTTACACTGTCTCTGTATGGGGTTTGACTCTGACCCCTTTGTGTTGCTCATGTGTATGCAAATTAGAGAAGAGGGACTTGGGTCTTTAGAGCTCCATCTTTTGGTATTTTTAATGAAATTTTCCAAAAAGGCGGCAGCATACCTTCCAAGCTGCTGACTGAGTTCTTCTCTGGCTTCTATATGAACCTTCTTCTCTATTTCCTGTCCTCTTCACATTGGATTCTGTTCTGTCAGCCCTTTCAGTTGGCCTAGTTCTGGAAGGGAACTGAGGCCACTGAGTTTTGAGAGTTCATGGAGCTCAGACCTACTCCAGCCTCTTCAGACTTCACTGTAGACTTCTTGACTCCTATCGGAGGGAACAGACTCCTTCCATTCGTAACTGCTCTTCTCGGCTGGGCTCCCCAAGCCTCCTGAGTGAGAAGCTGTTGGAGCTCTCGGGACCACTGCGGTCCTCTTGCTTCTCACTGCCTTCTTTTCCCTCACCAACACTGATGTCATTGCGTGTCTTGTCACTGTGAGCAGTCTATCCCCCGTACTTACTTTCTGGTCTTTGTGGGAATTCATATTTACTGAGGTTTGTGGAAGTGTTATCCATGGACTTTTTTGGTTTTGCCATTTGGGTTGTCCTGATTTTATGCAGGGAATTGCACCGAGTGAAAAACCATGTTCCTGCTGCCATCTTCTCAGAGTCTCCTCAACGTTGTGAACTTGAATTCAAACCTTTTCTCAGTGCTACCTAACATTATTATTTTAGTCTGTTAGTGATCGTTTGGATTTACCCACTTCCTTACAACTTTATTCTTTGTTCCTTCTTATATCTCAGGCCTTCCCTCTGCCATCGTTTTCCTGCCATTTAAATACATCCTTTAGAATTCGCTTTGCTGCAATACTGTTGTTGTTGTTATTGGGTGCCATTGAGTTGGCTTGGACTCATCCTGACCACATCCACAGCAAAATAAAATGTTGCCCATTCTGTGCCGTTGTAATAGTTGTTGATGTGTTGGGGACCATTGCTGTAGCCCCTGTGTCCATCCAGGTTGTTAATGCTCTTCCTCTTTTTGGCTGACTTTCTGCTTTGCCAAGTGTCCTCCATAGATTGTTCCCTCCTGATAACATGTCCAAGGTCTATGAGACAGAATCTCACATCTCACTTCTAAGGTGCTTTCTGGCTGCACTCCTTCCAAGACAGATTTGTAAGGACAGTCCATGGAATATTCAGTGTTCTTCCCCAGTACCGTAATTCACATGCATCAGTTCTTCCGTATTCCGTATTCATTGTCTAGCTTTCGCATGTATATGAGGCAATTGAAAATACTGTGGCTTCCAAGGGTCAGGTACACCTTAGTCCTCACAGTGATACCTCTGCATTTTAACACTTTAAAGAGGTCTTTTACAGAAGATTTGTCCAATGCAATATGCTGTGTGATGTCTTGGTTGCTGCTTCCATGAGTGTTGATTGTAAAGCTGAGAAAATGAAATCCTTCTACATTTATCATGGTGTTGCTTTTTGGTCCAGTTGTGAGGATTTTTGTTTCCTTTATGTTGAGATCATTATGTAGGAATCAATAAAATTGGAATTCATCAGAAATGAAATGGAACACATAAAGACTGATATTCTAGGCATCAGGGAGCTGAAATGTATTGATACAGGCCATTTTGAGTCAGATAATAATATGGTCTGCTATGCTGGGAATGGCAAATTAAAGAGGAATGACATCGTGTTTATTGTCAAAAAGAACATCTTGAGATCTATTTTGAAGTACAACACTGTCAGCAATAGGATAATATCCATACACCTACAAGGAAGACCAATCAATACAATAGTTATTAAAATTTGTGCATGAACCAGTAATGCCAAAGGTGAAGAAATTTAAGCTCTTTACAAACTTCTGCAATCTGAAATTGATCAGACAAGCATTGAAGTTGCATCAGTAGTGACTGATGATAAAAACTCAGAAGTTGGAAATCAAAAAAGATCGGTAGATAGAAGAGATGTCCTTGGTAACAGAAAGGACACCAGAGATAACATTATAGAATTTTGCAAGACCAATGACTTATACACTGCAAATACTTTTTTCAGCAACATAAGAGGTAACCCTACATGTACACCTCACAAGATGGAATACACAGGAAGCAACTGCCTATGTCTCTGAAAAAACATAATGAAGAATCTCAGTATCATCAACCAGAACAAGACCATGAGAACACACCAGCAATATTTCACATGCAAGTGGAAGCTGAAGCTGAAGAAAATTAAACTAAGTCTACAAGAGCAAAAGTTAAACCTTGAGTACATCCCATCTGAATTTAGAGACCATTTGCTCAAGAATAGATTTGATGCATTTAAGTACTTATGACCAAAGACGAGACAAGTTGTGGGGTGAGATGAAGGACGTCAAACGTGAAGAAAGCCAAGGGTCATTAAAAAGAAGGGAAAGACAGAAAAGATCCAAATGGATGTTAGAAGACACCCTGAAACTTGCCCTTAAACCTAGAGCAGCTGAAGGAAAGAGAAGAAGTAAAAGAGGTCAACAGAAGATTTCACAGCGTGCCTTGAGAAGATTGTAAAGTATAATAAGGAAATGTGCAAAGACCTGAAGTTAGAAAACCAAAAGGATAGAATATGCATGGCCTTCTCAAATTTAAAAAACTAAAGAAAAAACTCAAGCTTTGAGTTACAATATTGAAGGATTCTTTGGGCAAAATATTGAACAACATAGGAAACAGGAAAAGAAGATAGCAAGAATACACAGGGTCACTGTACCAGACATACATCCGTTTCAGGAGGCAGCATGTGTGTCTAACAATATCATTAATACCACGTGCAAATAAAATTTTGCTGAATTCAAGCAGTACATCAACAAAGAATTGCCATAAATTCAAGCCTGATTCAGGAGAGGGCATGGAATGAGGGATATTGTTCCTGATATCAGATGTATCTTGGCTGAGAGCAGAGAATACCAGAAGAATGTTTACCTGTGTTTTATTAACTATACAAGGGTATTTGACTGTGTGGACCATAACAAATTATGGATAACATTGCAGAGAATGGGAATTTGTGAACATTTAATTTTACTCATGAGGAACCTGTATGTACGTAGACCCAGAAGCAGTCATTTGGACAGAACAAGGGGTGGTTTAAAGTCAGGAAAGATGTACACGTGGGTTGTATCCTTTCACTATACTTATTCAGTTTGTATGCTGCACGAATAACCCGAGAAACTGGACTATTAGAAGAGGAACTTGGCATCAGCATTGGAGGAAGATTCGTTAACTACCTATGTTATGCCGATGATAGAAACTTGCTTGCTGAAACCAAAGACGACTTGGAGCACTTAATGAAGATCAAATACCACAGCCTGCATAATGGATTACACCTCAACATGAAACAAAATTCTTCACAACTGGACCAGTAAACAGCAGCATGATAAACAGAGAAAAGATGAAAGTTGCCAGGGATTTCATTTTACTTGGATCTGCAATCAATACCCATGGAAGCAGCTGTCAAGTATTGCACTGGGCAAATCTGCTGCTAAAGACCTCTTCAAAGTGTTGAAAAGCAAAGATATCACTTTGAGGACTAAGGTATACCTGATCCAAGCCATGGTATTTTCATTTGCCCCATATGCATGCAAAAACTGAACAAGGAATAAGGAGGACCAAAGAAGAATTGACACCTTTGAATTGTGGTGTTGACAAAGAATACTGAATATAGCACGGACTTCTGGAAGAACAAAGAAGCCTGTCTTCAGAGAAGTACAACCAGAGTGTTCCTTGTATGCAAGGACAGTGAGACTCGAATCTTACGTACTTTGGACATGTTACCAAGAAGGACCAGTCGTAGAAGGGCATCATGCTAGGTAAAATAGAGGATCTGTGAAAGAGTAGAAAACTCTCAACATGATGGGTGAATCGAAACAGTGGCCTCCACAGTAGACTCAAGCATAGCAACAGCTACGAGGATGGCACAGGACTGGGTGGTGTCCACGGGGTTCCTGTGAGTTGGAATCAACTCTACAGAGCCCAGCAATAACCAGTATTGAGATATTCTGGAGCCAAAGTCTCCACTTGTGTGTTAAAAAGTAATAACAAAAAGCCTTATTTTTCCCCATGCTTTAAAGATAGTTTTCCTGACTACCAAATTCTGGATTAAGGATTTTTTTCCTTCAGTATGATGAAGATATTTGTCCCACTGTCTTTTCAGCTGTCATTCATGTTGAGAGATTAGTCACTCTTCACATGTACTGTATATGTGTGTGTATTTTCTGGACACTTTTCAGAGTTGTGTCTGTCATACTGATTTTTCAGTAGTTGCACTGCTAGGTGTCGCCAGGTGTGAGCTTCTTTATCCTTTTAGGGATCCATTTAGTATCTAGAATCTAGGGATTATCATGTTTCATCACTTGTGGAAAATTCTCAGCTGTTACCTTTCAGTTATTTCTACTTACATCTCTTTTAAAGAAAAGACTCCAATCAAAACATGTATTGGACTTTTCCATTTTCTGTCTTTTTTTTAATTCTCATCTATAATTTTCAACCTTTATGTAATTTACCATGCTTAATTCTGGATCAGCATCTCAGGCTGTCTTTGGGAAAAGCCCATTTGTTTTGTTTTGGCTATAATTTTTAATTCATCATAGATTACTTTCATAAAATATAATAAAAGTAAATTCCCACAAAATGTAAACTGAAATATTTTCATTATAGTCCATAGGTGTAAAATTACCGTTAGATCATCATCAATGTTTCTAAGTGCTTAAAAGTTATCTTCAATTTCTTACCTTGCAGAGAACCTCTAGCTTTGTCTAACACGTTAAACCCATATATGGAGCTTTTAACTTCAGATATTATATTTTTCCACTTCTAAAGGTTCTGTTTGGTTCTTTTTTTAATCTGTAGCATGTCTTTAATATTTTCCTGTTCTCTTTAGATACTGTCAAATTGTCACTCGAAACATAGCAAGCACATCAGTATTATCTGTGTCAGATAATGCCAGTATGTGAAATTGTTGTCAGATTTTGCTCATGATGTCTTAATTCCTTGTGTACTCGATTATTTTTTATTATTACTATCTTTGTGATTCAAATAAATACATGGAGTAGTTTGGAACCTAGAGTGAAGGTCCTTCTTTCAACAGTGTTTTTGCTTCTCCCAGCCACTTGGGGGCACTGTCCACCTCGGAGCCCCTTAAACCACAAGTTGTCCTATATGGTACCCCACCTGTCCCTGGTATTCTCTGCCAGTGGGAACCTTTATTTTGGTGGGAGACATAAGAGGTGATGCTGTGTAACTCAGGAGTAAGTGTCATGGTTGTGGGGCACAGCGTCTGGTTGACTTCAGAAGTGGTGCTCCATTCTTCTTGGTTGTTGTAAAGATACACAAGTTCTGACAGTTAAGTTTGAGAAGTCATCCTAGAAAAAATGCTGCATACCTCACTGGAAAATATCGCTATGGTCACCTTCGAAATCTTCCCTTTGGGAAGCTATACACCAACACCAGTACCCAGTCCACCCTTCAAAACAGTCTTGGAACTCTTTTTCTGGAATGGCCATCAGAGCTGTCATCATATTACCCTTGATGCTCTGAATGTCATCAAAATGTCTTCCTTTCAATATTTACTTTATCTTTGGGTAAAGAAAAAAGTCATTGGGGGCCAGATCAGGTGAGTAGGGAGGGTGTTCCAATACAGTTATTTATTTACTGGCTAAAAACTGGCTAAAAACTCACAGACAACTTTAGAGTTCAGTTCATGAACTTGCTACTGTGCCACCATGCACAGTGGCTACACAGCTTCCCAAGGGATGTACTTTGCAGGTTACCATAGTGATATTAAGCAATGTGCTATATAGAACTTAGAACAATTAAGTTCACAGACTATTTTCAGACCACATACGTGGCAATTTGGGTGATACAAATAGTTAAGCATCCAACTACTAGGTAAAAGGTTAGTGGGTTGAACCTGGTGGTATAGTGGTTAGGAGCTACTATCGCTAACCAGAAAGGTCGGCAGCTCAGATCCCTCAGGCACTCCTTGGAAACTCTATGGGGCAGTTCTGCTCTGTCCTCTGTTGTCTCTGTGAGTCAGAATCAACTCAGTGGCAATGAGTTTGTTGTTTTTTCTTTCTTAGAGATGCTTTAGAAGACACGCCTGGCAATTGCTTCTGAAAGGTCACAGCCTTGAAAACCCTATGGAACAGTTTTACTCTGACCCTCTTGGGTTACCACGAGTCAAAGTCAACTCAACGACACTACCAACAGCAAAGACATGCATAGCACACTTGCCAGTTTGGGGTTTGTTTCTGATGTACAGTTTAGTGGTGTCAGTTGCATTAATCGTGTGGTGCAGTCAGCCATCACCAGCGATCATTTCCCGTCGCCAAGAACAGAGACTCTACTTCTGAGCAAGGACTCCCTCATTGCTTTTTGCTTCCACCCCTGGTAACCGCTAGTGACTTTGGCCTCTGTATCTTTACCTGTTTTATATAACTGAGATCATATAGTATTTATCCTTTTATAATTTCTTTTGTAAAATAAGTACAGCCAGAATGCTCCTTACAAGGGAGGGTGGTGAGACTTTGTCACACATATTTTGGACATGTTATCAGGAGGCGCCAATCCCTGGAGAAGGACATCATGCTGGGTAAAGTCAAGGCTCAGCCAGAGAGAGAGAGTCGAGATGGGCTGGGACAGTGGCCGCCACAGCCGGCTCCGACACAGCAGTGGCCGTGAGGACAGCGCAGGTCTGGGCAGGATTTCACCGTGCTGTCCACACGATCGCTATAAACAGGAACCTGCTTGGTGACACCTTGCAACACGGTTGACTTACTTCCCTCAGTGTAATGTTCCCAGGGTTCACCCGTGTCGCAGCATGCTTCAGGACTTCACTGTGAGCTGTAATCAACTTTTGTGGCGGTGGGTTTGGTTTTCCATTTCTGACTCCACCTCGCAGCCACCCTGTGTTTGAGAGCAGAGCTACACACCAAAGGGCTCTCGATGACTGTTGTTGTTTTTTTTTCAAATTGTGCTCTAGATGAAAGCTCACAGAACAAGTTAGTTTCTTCTTAAACAACTAACACACACATTAAGTGACATTGGTTGCCAACCTCATGGTGGTATCAGCACTCTCCTCTTCTCCACTTCGGGGTCCTCATCATTTGTCCAGCTTTCCTGGTCCCCTCCTGCCTTCTTGTCTGTGCCCCTGGACTGGTGTGCCCATTCGGTCACATACACACGGTTCAGCTGTTTGTTTTACGGGCTTGTCTAATCTTTGGCTAAAGGGCGAACTTCAGGAGTGACTTCAGTACTGCGTTAAAAGGATGTCCAGGGGCCATGCTCTCAGGTTTTCTCTAGTCTCTGCCAAACCAGTAAGTCTGGTCTTTTTTATGAGTGAGAATTTTTTTCTGCATTTTTCTCCAGGTCTCTTTGGGCCAGCCTATTGTGATCCATGTCAAAGCAGTTTGGTGGTAGCCAGGCACCATCTAGCTGTACTGGACTCAGTCTGGTGGCGGCTGTGGTAGTCGTGGCCCATCTGTCCTTCGGACTCATCTTACCCCGTTATCTGTAGTTTTCTTCATTCTTCCTCAGTCCATATGGGCTGGGACCAGTGGAGTGTCTTAGATGGTCCCTCACAAACTTTTAAGACCTTAGGTGCTAGTCACCAAAGTAGCCTGTAGAACATTTTCATTATGCACTGTGTTATGGTAGTTGAGCTAGATGTTCCCTGGGTCTGTTTTTGTGTATTGCATCAAAACTTTATTTCTCTTTATGGCTAATGAGATCCCATTGCATGTAGGTACCACATCTTGTCCATTCATTCATCTGTTGATGGACATTTGAGTTATTTTCCCGTGTTAGCTGTTCTGAATGGTGTAGCCATGAACATACTGGTCCATGGTGCTAAATTATCCCACAGTGTTAGGGTGCTGACGGAGTGGATGGATCACTCCACTGTACAATTACGTGTTTCCCTTTGGAACTCAAAAGTGCTGGTGAAACTCTGCAAGGTATTTTGGCATCCTGCACTTGTCTGCTCCCCGTCGACCATATGCTGATGTTTTAAACATTGCTTGATGATCCTTGCCTGAGTCACTAATTTCATTCAAGATTTCATTTAAGCTGGCATTCTTGTGACAGCAGAGTTTTGGTTTTTTTTAACCAACTGGAGACAAATTTGGCTATCCTGAAACCCTAGTGGCATAGTGGTTAAGTGCTATGGCTGCTAACCATAAGGTCAGCAGTTCAAATCCACCAGGTGCTCCTTGGAGACTCTGTAGGGCAGCCCTACTCCGTAGGGTTGCTATGAGTCAGAATCAACTCAACGCCAATGGATGTGGTTTTTGGAAACATAGCTAGCTCCTAACTAGAAAGGCAGAACAAGCTTACTTGTTTAGTTACCAGTATTCCTCAGACTGTGAAAATTAAATGTTTTTTAGCTTGTCCTTTTTTATGTGTATTGTTTTATATATGGATTATATATATATTATTTATTTTGTTGTGATTGTTGTGAATATGCCTAGCAAAACATACACCAGTTCAGAGTATCTACATATACTAGTGTTACTGATTACATTCAAGTTGTAGTCACTTTCACCTTTCTCTCTCATTAATATAAATTCACTGCCCTCTAAAATTTCTATCTAATCTTTAGAGTTGCTTTTGTCAGTTAATTTCCTACAGAGTGTTCTTTTTTTAAAAGAGCATAATACTCAAAACCAAAAAAAAAAAACCCACTGCTATCAAGTCGATTCCAACTCATAGCAACCTTATAGGACAGAATAGAAGTGCCCCATAGAGTTTCCAAGGAGCACCTGGCATGTTTGAACTGCCAACGTCATGGTCAGAAGACGTAGCCGTTAACCACTATGCTACCAGGGTTTCCGTAATGCTCAGGGCGGGCCAGTTTTACTGCTTAAGCTGTTGTTTGCTTTTAAGATAACTTTAGAGAATATTTTTGGTTTAAGGTTTAATAATCATCTCCGAACAATACTTTGAAGGGTTCAGCCAACCTTCACGGCTCCAGGAAGTCTGGAGTCCCTAGGAATGTGAAATTCTGCTCTGTGTTTTCTGCTTTTTGATCAGGATTCTTCTAAGGAGTCTTTGATCAAAGTGTTCAGTGAAGGTAGCAGGGCACCATCCAGTTCTTCTGCTGTCACGGCAGAGGACGTAATGGTTGAAGGAGAAAGTCAGCCCGCATTCCATGTCCTCCTCCGGCCCCAAGGCTTCCTTCTTCCTCTTTGGTTCCAAGTGAAATGAGACCAGTTGCTGTGCACTGGATGGCCACTTCCATGCTCTTTTTTAAATATCATTATGGAATGGTGTATTTTCATTGATACCGTCTGTTGATGTGCTGTTGTTACTGTTCAGGTGCATGATTTTAACCACTGGCTGCTCCCTCAGGCTAGCTCCTGTGTGGTTTTCAACGTGGCCTCATTTTTGTCTGATTCCTCGGTTTGGGCACAGCAAGAGTCCTGCAGGTTCATCCTGGACCTGCCCTGCCCTAGGCTTGGAAGCAGCCATTTTTCCAGGAGCCTGCCTCGTTTCAGCGGGGAGGGATTTTAGAGACCCATTCCAGGCACCAGGGATGCCCGTTACTGCTACTGTTGGAACTGAGGAGCGAGAATATAAATGACATGTTTCTAAATCATGCATTCATATTGCATATTGGTTTAAGGTTTAATAATCATCTCCGAACAATACTTTGAAGGGTTCAGCCAACCTTCACGGCTCCAGGAAGTCTGGAGTCCCTGGTATTTTGACTTAGTTTCTTGGATTTTCATAATTTTTTATCTTACCTTGAAAATATTTCTAACAGTATTGACATAATAATTGCTGCGTTATATTAAAACAATTGGCAATCACACACTGATGATATTATGAACAGTTGGAATTTTGACTTGACTTAACCTGTTGTAGGAAAAAATCTGTTAGTGTTTTTATTGAGATCACATTAACTTTTTTTTTTAAATAACTGAGAGAGGATTGGCACTTTCTGTTGTTTGAGTTCTCTTATCTAGGAGTGTGCCGTGTCTTTCTCTTGGTTCCGGTCCACTTTGGTGTCTTTTGGGGATGTTTTTCAGTTTCCCTCCTAGGGGGTTTGCACAGGTATTTTATCACTGTATCTTGGAAGAAGTACAACCAGAATGCATCTCAGAAGCAAGGATGGTGAGGCCATGTCTCACCTACTGAGGACATGTTATCAGGAAGGACCAGTCCCTGGAGAAGAATATCGTGCTTTATAAAAAAAAAGGGTCAGCAAAAAAGAGGAACACCCTCAACACGGTGAACTGACCCAGAAGCTGCACCAGTGGGGTCAAACATGGTGACGACTGTGAGGCTGGCGCGGGACCAGGCGGTTGTTGTGTTCCACTGTGCACTGGGCCATTCTTTGGGACTCACGATGGCTTGATGGTCCCTCACAGCGGTTTAGCATTGCGGGTGTCCTAAGTGGGTTTTCTCTTCCATTGTGACTTCTAAACAGTTGTTAATTCTTTATATGAATGGTACTGGTTTCTGTGTGTTGATTTCATGTCCTACTGCCTTAGTGATGCTCTTTATTGCTTTGCACTGATTTTTCAGTTGATTCTGTTCGACGTCCAGGTGTCCAGTCAGATCATCTGTGCAGAGTTTCACCTCTGAGCTTGCGATTCTTACACCTCTCACTTCTCTCTCTTGACTTGGCTGATAATTCCCATACAAGGTTCGGTTGCCGTGGGGAGTGGTCAGACCTGTCTTGCTGCTGACTTCAGTGGGCAGAAGAGGCATGATTTTTAACCCCTGTGGCAGCTCGCTGTCTAGCTCTCTCAGTGGTGCTGGAATATAAGTCTCTTCTGTTGCTCACATCTTTGAGCCTTTCCTTAAGCTGGGTTCCATGGAGAGGAGGAACTGGATCAGAATGAGAGTTTCCAAAAGCTATAGCTATCATCCGGGCCATTGCCAGAGAGGGCCACCCTGTGTCCTGCCACTCCACTGACACACTTGTCGTCCCGTGCCCTGCCAATATTGCAGGCACTCTAGTCAGCTGTTAATAGCGTTAATCATGTTTTTATTTCTTTAGAAGTGAAGTTGGATGTAGTAGTTCAAGCCCTGTTCATTGAAACTTTTTCTTCCCTGAAAATTAGTCCCTTAGTTTAAAGTTGTGGGTTTGGAAGGTAGAAAGAAGGGTTGAATGTTAAATGAAGAAGCCTTTAGTGACTTACCCCGGGAGTACATTAATCATGGCCTTTGTTTCTTGAGGCCATTTTCCCTTGCTTCAGAAAAGAAAAGCTCAGGAGAAGTCAGTTATAGAGGTTTTAATGATCAGTTAACTCAAGACCCTGGGGGCAAAAGTTTATAGTTGCTGAGAGTTTGGCCTGTTGTGAAAGAATTTGCTATGTTATTGTTAAGAGGATTTACTTACGTTTTTTAAAACCTGACTTTTGAAAGGCAGTTAGATATTTCATATTTCTTCTCTCTCCTTTCATGGCGACCCTGGGGGCCATCCGACTCGATGGCACTTGGCTTGGCTGGCTCTCTCTCCTTTGGTGAAAATACAGAACCTCCACCTCATTCAAAGCAGTTTATTTTCTGAGACAATTGCAAGCTTTGTCATAAAAGTAGATGATTTTTCCTGCTTACAAGTGAATTCTGCGTGCACATCAAGGAACTCTGGCCCCTTCCCACAGTTTGTGAGGAAGTTTCCAGAGCACCTCTTAACTCTGGTTGGTTCAGAAAGAGCCAGACACAGCAGCCCTGGCTTCTCAAGTCCCGCCGTGTTTGTGTCACCTGCTGTGATTCTGTTTCTTCCCTGGTTTGCCCGGTGTGCAGGGCACAGCACCAGGTGAGGCAGGTGACAGGCGGGTCTCAGTGAAATCCAGCAAATACTTACCCATCATCTGTCCTCTTCTAACCATGGGGAGGCGGTCTGAACAAGGCCCAGAAGTGGCCCTCAGAAAGCCAGTGGACCCTCTGAAGGTGGTTTTCTAGCCCTGGACCTCTCTCGACTCCGTTCTTTGAGCAGCTGGGCCACTTAGGTGCCCCTGCCACTCTTGTTAGTGAGTGAGAGCTAATTTCACTCTAGCCTGCCAGTGCCAGCTGCAGACAGGGCTGCCAGCCCTACCCCTTTTGGGGACTCTTCTGTGCCCTGGGGCCACAGACTGGCTGTCAGTCCAGGGCTCAGTGCTGGGCACTGCGTGTGCTGCTCTTGGCATCCTCTCAGAAGCAGCTCTGGCTTGGGCTTGGCTGCAGCCTGCGCGCCCATGCTCAGGCCCGTGCTCGGGGTGCAGCTCCGGCCTTCCCCAGACCTCAGCTAGCTCTCTCGCAGCCCTTCAGTTTACACGCACGTGTGCACGTGGGCACACACTGGCCACTCCTGCTGTGTCCTCATCCCAACACAGCCTTTCAGTGTACACACACATGTGCATGTGTGCACATTCTGGCCTCTTCATCCTCTCTGACGTCTCACCTTCTGTTTACCAACACGTACACACGCAAACACATGAATGTGCACAGGCACACATACCCTGGCTGCTTCTTGGGCGCATTGCCGTCCCCTGTAACGTAGCACCTTAAGCACGTGCGCACACACTGGTCACTGCTCAGGTGTTTCCACCTTCATAGCACAGCACTTGAAGTGTACACACGGGTGCCCCCCCATGCTCACACACTCACACCCCCGCTCACGCGTGCATGGGGCGGCCTCTTTCTCTCTGTGGTCAGTGCCACCAGCCTGAGGCCTGGGTCTAGACACAGCCGCTTCCACCGCCACGGAGACAGTGGCCTTGTCTTCCCCTCTCCAGCCTTGCTGTCCTCAGGTTCGTCTCCCAGCATGCTGGCAGAGTGACTGCTCTGAAGTACTCAGACCGCGTCACTCTGTGTGGGAGTGCCATCCAGCTGCCTCCAGAAAGGCCTCCAGCCCTGCTGCGCCTGTCCTGTCACTGCTGCTGGACTGTCCCTGCCTTGTTCTGTGTCACTTGGCTGGCTTCTTGGCATCTTCTGAGACTCCCTGGGGGTCACCTGCACACTGGGTTGGGTTGGGTTCCCCTCACTGGGGTTGCGGAGCGCTCATCACGCGTGCTGAGTATCTCCAGGGCGGGCGCTGTGTGTGTCCCTATTCTGGCATCTCCGTGGGTCGGAAACACACAACTGCTGAAAATCTGAAGCGTCTCGCCCCACGCCATCCTATCCTGGTTCCCTCAGTTTTCACAGGGGGTCGTTGTGGTGTCACCTCTCCTGAAGTCACTGAAACATGGTCCAGTTTACCACAATCCACTGCACAGCTCAGGACAAGTCCCTTAACCTCACTGAAGCTCCTTTTTCAGTTTTCTGAGGTGAGGATTTATTTCTTATCTGTGGTCTACCTGAGGGTCATCAAGGGTGCTGGCAAATGGAATAGAAGCATTTCCACAAGGCACTTAGATACACCATATATACTCGGTGTTGGTAGGTTCATTTGTGAGTGGATGCTTTGTCCTTAAAGGTTTTTGGCCTGGCGGAGGGAGGATGGGAGGGAACGCAGGCCTCCCCCTGAGTGCTTGGGGCTGAGCGTACTTCCTCGACTCCACTTACCTGCCATGGGCCTTCCTGTGGACAAGCTCACCCGGCCCCTGTCATTCCTCACAGCACCACTCCTGTCAGCAGGCAGCAGGCCCTGTCCCTTTGTCCTTGCCGTTGGCAAGCAGAGGACTCCCTGGCAACCTTTGAACACAACTGAACCTTACGTGGCTTTGATCTGTGTAAGGAAAAGTTCTATTTTAAACTGTAAGTCAGGCCGGGTTTTTAGGTTACATGCATGGCCCAGGCTTTTGTAGTTTCCAGTTTAAAGGAAAACGGGGACCGCCAAACACGATTTAGGTGCCTTTCAGCTGTGATGTCACAGTTCTCCAGGTTCAGAGACCTTTCTTACCATTGCTGCAAAATTTCCCTCAAACATGAGCATATAAAAGTTGCCTCCACAATTGCTCAGGGAGATCAAAAGTAAAACTGTGAGCTGAATGTGGAAACGAAAGTCTGAGGATGGGACCCAAAAATACACCCTAGAAATCCAATCAGTAGAGTATGTTTACTTGCACCTCGTCCTTAAATAAAGAAAACAAGGTGAGATAGGAGCTAAAGCAAGAAGAATTACTGCAGTTCAGACCTTAACTTTTGTGTAGTGCAAAGATTATTGGGTTTCTGCTGTGTGGTGGGCGAATGCGTCTGAGAGCTGTGGGTCTGTTTCCCCGTCTCTGTTCCGGAGGGTGTCATGGGCTGAGCCCAGGAGGGAGCTTCTCCTCACCATTAGCTCAGGCTGTTATCAGGAAGGGAAAACAGTGGAGAAGGCCAGAGGAGCCAACCGGAACCATTGTCCTGGGGAAGTGGGTCTTGAGGGCAAGGATAAAGACACAAGGTTGAGGGCGACGCCTGGAGCAGTGGGGGCTGGGTCACAGGTTGTGGTCGGAGGGCTCCCACTCACGCAGTGAGCTCACTCGGGACCTGGAAAGGGGCCGTGTGTCCGGTGAGTTGGAAGGGTTACTCTGCTCTGTGGAGGAGGTTCCAAGAGTGGTAGAGTACACACAAAGATGAAAAGTTCGGCTCGCTCAGAATTGGGTGTTCTTACTGGATTCATTCACTCCGTCAGTTTCATCAGGCACGTGCTGTGTACCTGGCCTTGTCTAGGGAGTGGACCCTTGACTAGAACAGGGAGGGCTGGGAAGACTTCCGAGGGGCAAGCCTTGGGGAAGACCCTGTCAGTGGCTCTGCTCTGCCAGATCCTGACTCAGCTCTGCTTACAGGACAGAGGTCGGCATACGTGCCTCACAGATGACTTCGTACTTGGCTGCAAGGACCCCAGTGGGGAGCAAGCTAAATCCTCTGTTTCTGCCCTTGTAACCTTACGTAGTAGCACAGGGAGAACCACACACACATGCGTCTGCTGTCATTGCCTGGACCCCAATGAGGAAGGTCAGAGGAGAGCCATTTTCAGACTTGCTGGGCCTTCCCTGGCTCCGTGGGCTGTGCCAGACTTCTCATAGCTTCTCTTGGGCCCTCAAGCCCACCACACTCCCTACACGTGGGACTCCCGGTGCCCCGCCCCCCCCACTGCATCCTGTAGATGGAGATCAGTTTCTCTTGCCGCTTTTCCAGGGGACCCTCGGTAGCAGCTCCATGTCATCTTCGTGGCGTTTGAGACACTGCACTGTCTGCCTCTCACCAGGTAGCAGCAAGCCCCAGGATGCTGGGGAGTGTCAGCCTTCCTCCCGCTGAGTCCAGGCTCCACATCCTGAGCCTGGCGCCTGATGGCCCTGTAGGTGCTCAACCAGTGGTTGCTGAAAGGAGGAGGCAGGAGGGAGCCGGCCGGGTGGAGGGGAGGGAGCGTAGGCTGTGGAAAGCCAGGGTGTTCCGCCAGCAGAAAAGGTTCAGTGCAGCCAGGCAGGGGTGGGCAGGAGAGCTCAGGGAAGACCTGGAGACCCCGCAGAGGACGGGCTGAGCGGGGCCTCGGAAGCAGGGATTAAGGTTTAAACTTGAGAACTGTGCAGTTTGGAAGTTCTCAGTAGGGAAGTCTCTAAAGTTTTAAGAAGCAAAGGGGTCACTTTGATGACTGAGGTGCATGTGGTCCACACCATGGTCATTTCAGCCCCCTTGTGTGTATGGGAAAGCTGACAGGTAAGAAAGATGACAAGGAAAGACAGAAGTGATGCATTCACACTGTGCTGTTGGGGAAAAGCCTTAGATGTACTGTAGCCTGCAAGAAGAAACAAATCGGTCACAGAAGAAATACAACCAGAATGTGCCCTAGATGGGAACAAAGACTTTCTTCCACTTGCTGACTTCAGGCACATCAGCAAGAAGGACCACTTGCCAGAAGAGGATGTCACATTTTGTGAAGCAGAGGATCACTGGAAAGGGGGACTCATCCACAAGATGGACCAACACAGTGCCACCAACGGTGGGCTCAAACATTCCGACAGTCGGGAGGGAGGCACAGCAGCCAGCAGGGCTCTGTTCCCTTATATATAAGATCTCCGTGAGTCAGAGCTTACGTGACGATGGCGGCAACAGCGAAGAGGAGGAAACAGCTTTACAGTGAAGGCTTCTTCGGGTGGAAGCACGGGACTGGACTGGACTCCACCAGGACAGGCTGGTGGGGGGCCACGGGGTGGGGGGTCCAAAGGTGGCCGGAGACAGGTGGAAAAGGTGGAATCAGCCATACAGGAGCATCATCAGCTGGGGTGCGGACCAGAGGGAAGGGAGCAGTTTCCCCCCTTTGCTTTGGGTGACCAAGTAGAGGGGTCCGCAACACATGTAGCGGGCCTGGGTTCAAGTCCCTACAGGATCACTTGTGTACTGTGTGACCCTGGACAGAGCATGCCCTTCAGTCCCTTGGTTTTTGGGTCGCTGAGACAGGGCAGTCCTCATTCTATAAAGCACCCTGGAGGGTCTTGTGGAGAGAGAGGGTCGCTGAGACAGGGTAGCCCTCATTCTGTAAAGGTCCCTTGAGGTCTTTGTGGGTAGGGTCTTTGAGACAAGGCAGCCCTTATCAATAAAGGCCCCTGGAGGACCTTGTGGGGAGGATCACTGAGACAGCAGCCCTCATTCTATAAAGCCCCCTGGAGGGCCTCATGGAGAGGGTCACTGAGATGGGACAACCCTTGTTCTATAAAGCCCCCTGGAGGGTCTCGTGAGTAGGGTCGCTGAGACGGCAGCCCTCCTTCTGTAAGGCCACCTCCTCAGGGTCTGACATGCCAGCTCTCACAGATGCTTCCTGATGGAATCTGGGGCTGACAAAGGACAGCATGGCTTCTTGTTGGCCTTGAGAAGAACTTGGGGTGGGTGTCTCTCTGCCCTAGCAGCTCTTATAAAACAGACCAAAGTTTCCTAATAGTGTTAAGATTACCAAATTAGAGTCACAGAAAAGTAACCCTTATCGAACCACAGTTTTCTAATTATAGACGTGCCTTTCTAAACTGCTTTTCTCTTACAAAATCGTAAAACAATATGGCCACAAGGACCTAGCTGCGGGGGAGGGCTATAAAACACATCATGTGTTTGCTAACAGTTAAAAATCATACATGTTGGAGTTGGGTAGCTAATTCCGAAACTTTGTTTTCTTCTTTTTGTGGTTCAACATGTCATCTGTGATGGCATTCACAAGTAAAGTATGACTTGGCAAACATCCCACACTACAGGCGTGACTGTAGTGCACAGGGCCCTGGTCAGCTAGGCTCAGCTCCTTGGGCCCATGAGGCCCTGTGTGGAGACCTCTACCCCACTGATGGCCAATCACGTTTTTAGAGCAGTCAGCGTTGCTGTGTCCTGTGGTTTACCTGCAGTGGCTGAGGCTCTACTTAGTGGCATCAGCTTCAGTCCAGTGCCACTCTCAGCTAAGCTCCCTGAGTCTCAGCTGAACAGGGACAACATCTCCACTCAGCAGGGACAGTGTGCTGCAGAGGTGGCAGCTGCCCATCTCAGCAACCTGGTGATGTCTTTCTGTAAATATTACAGCCGAGAAAACCTCATGGGCAGTCCTGCTCTGTCACATGCTGTCCCTAAGAGTTGGAAGTCAACTCAGACGACACCTAACAGCCACCAACCCAGAAAGTGAGACTACTCATGGTCACGAAGAGTAAGTGACAGGCACGGGGACTCACCCCTGCCCTCCAGACTCCAAGGTGGCTCTTGTCCCATAGGCGTGGAGCTGCCCTCTCGCTGGTCCTCCCCAACAGGTAATGAACACATGTCCCCATGCACGTGAATGGCATGGCTGCACCTTGAGCTTCACCTCTAAATGCTTTTGTCCTCAGTGATCAAAGTCTTCTGGAGACTACTTGAAATCTGACCACTGAGATGAGCTTGTGGACTCCATGAGGAAGGGCAACAGGACAGTAGGAATAGAGGCTGACCAGAGCTGACCCTTTGAAATGGGGTAACAGCCACTGCTTTGTGGGTTGAGTTCGTCCTGCCTGACACAGCTGACTTCTGTTTGTTTCCATGTTGACACACCTCCTTTCACTCACCCCGCACAGGTCTTTGGAATCAGGCGATCTCTGTTCTCAGCCTGTGCCTGTGCCTACAAGGCAGCGTTCAATCAAGTCTCACCACTTAGACATATGTCTTTTTCTAAAAAAAGTCATTGGTTGTTACAGCTAATTTGTGTGAGAGCAACATGTTATTGCAAAATAGAGAAAAGCTACAGAAAGAAAAACACCCATAGCCACACCACCTAATGATAACAACTCTTGATAGTTTGGGAGGTTTTTTCCCCCATGAGTCAGGGCATTTAGTATTCTTTTGTACAATTGTGATCATCCTATTTTGGAAATATTATGCACTACATTTTCCACTTAGGTTTCCATTTTATGAATTGTCAGTATCTTTGATGGGTGCGTAGTTGTCTGCTGAGTGTATGAAGTACTTCCTTTGATAGTGGGCAGTCACTGATGTTGTGGAATCATAAATAAAAATGCAATTCTTATTTGTAGCTACTACATTTCTAGAATAGATTCCAAAGTTACTTAGAGAAAGAATCTTGATCCATGTTGCCAAATTATCCTCTGGAAGGATAAGAGTAATTTTAGTCTTGTTGACAGGGTTTGTGTTACCATTACCAGTATTATCATTCCGTAGAAGTGATTGTTGGTCTTACGTTGCTGCATTGTTAGGTGTCACCACGTGGGTCTGGACTCACAGCGACCACACCCTGCACAACAAAACGAAACACTGCCCGGCCCTTCACCATGTTCACGGTCGTCGTTGTGACTGAGCCCACTGTCGCAGCCCCTCTGTCCGTCCGTCTCGTTGAGGGTCTTCCTCTTTTTCACTGACTTTCCACAAAGCATGGAACCCTTCTCCAGGGACGATCCTTCCTGATAACATGTCACAAATTAGGTGAGAACAAAGTCTCACCGTCCTTGCATCTAAAGAGCATTCTGGCTGCACTTCCTCCCAGACAGGTGTGTCTGTTCTTTTGGCAGTCCGTAGGTGAGAAAAGTTGTTTTCCTACACTCACTAACCAGTCACAATTGGGAATGGTTTCTTTTCATTTACACTAAAGTTTTAGTGTTTTTTTCTAATCAATTATAGTAAAGTTACTTGCGTCTTATAACAGAAACTCTGGTGGTGTAGTGGTTAAGTGCTATGGCTGCTAAGCAGAAGGTCAGCAGTTCAAACCTGACAGGAAACTCTGTGGGGCAGTTCTGCTCTGCCCCGAGGGTTGCGGTGAGTCAGAGAGGGTTTTGTTTTTTTTTAATTTATAACATTTATATTTCGTTTGGCTTGTTTTTTATGTGATCAGTATCACTTAAAGATTTTATCTAGTGTTTGGGGTTTCTTTTCTTTTGGGGGTATCGTTTACTCTTCTGGTGGCAGAATGTTTAAAGTGCTCAGCTGTTCATCAGAAGGCCAGCCACCCCACAGGACCAAGATGTGGCTATCCGTGTCCACACAGGTCGACAGCCTCGGGAACCCTTCAGGGCAGTTCCGCTCTGCCGTGGAGCATTTCTGGGAGTCGGGACCAACCTCACAGCAGTGGGTGGGTTATCCTTGTCGCTAAGAACCTCGTGGCTGGCGTTGTCACGTACGCCCCACTCCAGCACAGGAACTGGAGCCTCGCTGGGGCCTAGTGAAGAACGTGGCTGCCCGCTGTGACCACGTGCTGTGTGTACTTCATGGTTCTGTGCATACGCAGGAGGGGGTCCTACTGGTCTCTTTCTAGTCTCTTTCCCCCACAGAGCGTGTTCTGCTCCCACACACAACACACGTGGGGTTGCTGTGAGTCAGAACAAACTCAGCAACTGAGAGAAGAGGGTGGAGAGGAGGGAACAGGAGATTGTTGGGAGGATACGACAAGTATAGAATGAAGAGCAGTGTGCTGTCACCAGACAAGGAGAGCAGAAGTAGCTGCAGGTAGGCAGGCATGCAAAATTGGTTTGGATTATATAATTTCACTTAATCTCTCTCTCTCTCGCTCGCTCTCTCTCTCTCTCTCTCTCTCTCACACACACACACACACACACATAAAAGAACGTGGCTGCTAACCAAAACTAGGGCAGTTCGGCTCCACCAGCCACTCCATGCAAACCGTGTGGGCAGTTCGCTCTATCCTATAGAGTCGCTTTGATTTGAAATCAATTAGATGGCAACAGTTTGTTTTGTTTTTGTTTTTTTGTAGCACAAGAGTTAACATTTACTTTGCCATAGGGATTGGAAAATGATTTTGTTGTTAATTTATTTTTTCATTATGGTTTAAGTGAAAGTTTACAATTTGAGTCAGTTTGTCACTCAAAAACTTACCACACACTGTGCCGTGTGGCCCTATCTGCTGTCCCCACCTTGTGGCATTACCCTCCTCCTTTCTACCCTGTATTTCCCATGTACATTCAGCCGTCTCCTGCACCCCTCTACCCTCGCATCTTGCCGCTGGACAGCTGCCCAGCTGGCCTCATGGATCTGTTTAGCCCAAGAAGCGCACTGTTCACCAGTATCATCGTATGTCTGATAGTCCAGTCCACCTCTTTGAAGAGTTGCCTTCAGGAATGGTTTCAGTTCTGGGCTAAAAGAGAGTTTGGGGGCTGTGTCTTTCAGGGACCTTCCAGTCTATCAGACCTCCAATGATTTGTTTTTTATTTAGTTTTTTAACACATCTAGGATTTTATTTTGGTGTGAGATGAAGACTCAGGATGGCACAAAAGTTAAGCACTTGGCTGCTACCCACAAGTCTGGCAGGTCAAGTCCACCCAGAGGCTCTAGAATCTCTCCTAAAAGCTCACAGCCACTGAAAACCCCCACAGAGCGTGTTCTGCTCCCACACACAACACACGTGGGGCTGCTGTGAGTCAGAACAAACTCAGCAACTGACTTTGAGGTTTTTTGGTGTAAGAGAAAGACTTAAATTGACTTTTGCCAGCATAAAGTTAACAGTTGTCTAAATAACTAGTTTGTCCCAGTCCTGTTGATTTCGGATCACTCCGTTACACACTGTTACGTTCTTGTAAGTATCTGACCATTTTCGGGCTGTCATCTGTTCCATTGTGCCCATATCACACTGTCGTTAATTAACATAGCTTTTAGTCGGTGGGACTCCCCTTTCTCAGCAGAGGCGCCTTAGCTCGTCTTGCAAGCCCTGGTGGCTCAGTGGTTACGAGCTATGACTGCTGACCAAGAGGCAGCGTCTGTTCACCAGGCACTCCTTGAAAACCGGATGAGGCAGTTCCACTGTGTCAGCAGCAACAAGGCTGGTGTTTTTTCGGCTTCTCTTGCTTTTTATTTTTCAACGTGAACCTTAGAATTGTTTTGTCAATACCCAGAAAAATAGAGAGAGCCACTGGAGTATTTGTTGGACTGGCTTTCAACCTGTAAATCAATTTGGGAGAAAACTGATGTCAGCGTATTTGCAGTATTTACACTTTTCACATCAGAGATACACTTTGTCTTTATCCAGGTCTCTCTCTTTCTTCATTTGTTTTTTTTTTTCTGTTTATCTTTCTCTGTTTTAGAATACATTTTATAGATGATGTCCTGATCACAGCCTTAGACTTCTTTTTAAAGAACTGCTTTATATACCTAGGATTTCCAAAGAACATAGGAAAATTACAAATAAAGTTGAGATCCTTTGATCCAAGATCATTAAGAAAAATACATCAAAAAAAATTCTCCCTTTTTTCTCTGACTTCTCATCAGTATATTTTAAGTCAAACTTCTAGGAGTTTTCTCCTTATTTCTGTATTCTGGCTCATCAGCACAATCTCAGAGTAGGCAAATTTCCACATTTCACGTTAAGTATTAAGTTAGTTGAGGGCAAATCTCTTATTTTTTAAAAGTGTATCCACTTGAAGCATCGGCCTCATGGAATCCTCACCAAGTCACCAGAATACCTTACTCCTTGACCACATTTATGGAAACCCTGGTGGCACAGTGATTAAGTGCCACATTTGCCAACCAGAAGGTCAACAGTTTGAATCTACTAAGTGCTCCTTGGAAACTCCATGGGGCAGTTCTCCCCTGTCCTATAGCATCACCGTGAGTCAGAATCGACTCGATGGCAGTAGCAGCCACATTTACAGACTGAGTTTATCTCGCCGACTCACCTTGGCTGGTGTGGCAGTCGCAGGTAGGACCAACCTTTTCTTGAAAGCTGGGGGTCATCAGTGAAGGCCCCTTGGCAAGTGGTAGAGTCAGAATCCACATTCCAATTTTTCTGGCTTTACAGCACTTCCTCTCCTGCAGCCACCTCTGCTATGGAGAGGTCAGGCTGGTGACCGTGCCGGGAGTGTACTCGGGTGTCACAAGTGGTCCACCTGGCCCTCATTCCCGGCTGCCTTTGTCAATAATCTCCTGGCCAGATGAGGATTCCAGCAACCCTGGAGAGCGGGGGAGGGGCTTGGCTTGTTTCTTGGGTTTTTTTCTAATGGCTGTTCATACACAGGGCCTAGTGGCCCAGTGGTTAACTGGTTGTCTGCTCACCGGAAGGCCAGCGGTTCAGATCCACCAGCAGCAAATAGGAAACCTGTGTGGCCTTTCTACTCTGTCCTATAGGTTACTGTGAGTCGGCATCAACAGGTAGGGTTTGGGGTTTTTATTTGTACACACAAGGAGCCCTAGTGGCGCAAACACTAAGCTCTCGGCTGCTGACCGAAAGATCAGCAGTTGAGCCTCCCTTGACTGCTCAGTAGGAGAAAGGAGGAGACTTGCTCCCATGACAGTGATAGTGGAGGAGGCAGTTTCACTTTTCCCACGGGGTCGGCGGTGAGTCCGGGCTCCCTGGCACCTAACAGCCACCACTGACATACTCGGCACAAGTGCCGTTCCTGTGGCAAAACCGAAACCGAAACAAAACCCAAGCTGCTTAGCGCCAAGTCCCTTCCAACTGTCATGACCCTGTAGGACACAGGAAGCCATGGTGATGTGTGAAGTGCTACAGCTGCTAGCTAAGAGGTCAGCGGTTCAGATCCATAAGGCACTCCTTGGAAACTCCGTGAAGCGTTTCTGCTCCATCCTGTAGGGTCACTGTTGGAATTGACTCGACGGCAAAGGGTTCAGTTTTTTCGTTTATAGGACAGAGAACAGCCCCTTACAGTTTCCAGTGAGCGCCTGGTAGATTTGAACTGCAACCTCTTGATTGACAGCCGTCACCCTTAACCACTTCACCACGAGGGCTGAGAGAGGCCTTACTTAGACAGGTGTGGGAGCGTGCACCCTGAAGGGGTCACAGCACTAGGTCATTGAGGTGTGTGGAGTGTGCTACTCTCTGTCAGGTGTTTCTTACTGTTATTAATTATGTTTCAGAACTGAAGGGTCATGTTCTTGTTCACATATGGGGTGAATGAGAAGTCATAAACAAAGGCGGCTTGCTTCCTGGTTTCCATGAAGAAGTAAAAGCTTTTCAACTCAGCACAGCAGAGAGATTTTTCTTCTAGTTTATCTGTTTTCATTTAGAGCTTTCGATAATGTTTCTTTTTGTAGGAGATGGGCTTATTGTTTCTTAAACTTCAATAAACCCATTGCCATTGACTTGGTTCTGGCTCATAGTGGCCCCTACAGGACAGAGGAGAACTGCCCCACAGGGTTTCCAAGGAGCAGCTGGTAGATTTGAACTAGACCTTTTGGCTGGCACCAAATCCCCTAACCACTTCCCCACCAGGGATCCTTAAACTTCATGGAGAGGGGAAAAGAAAAACCCATTGCCATCAAGTCTATTCTGACTCATAGTGACCCCGTAGGTCAGAGGAGAGCTGACCCATAGAGCTTCCAGGGAGCACCTTGTAGATTCGAGCTCCAGACCTTTTGGTTGGCAGCAGTAGCGCTTACCACTGTGCCACCAAGGTTTCCCTTAAACCTCATAGACTACCTCATAGGATACTAAAGTTAAGAGATGATGTTTCTTTCCTTGGAAGAGCTTTTATGTGAACCTTTTTTGATGATAGGAAATTAAGATCTGAATAACAGCTTTTAATGATAACCCCATAAAAATAAGTGAAATGAATTTTTTAAAATGTAACATTTAAACAAAATACCTAACATTTGAAGTATCTAATATGTTGACGTCTTTATGATAAGTATATATATATATATATATATATATATATTTATACCACATTTCATTTTACACTCTTTTAAATTTCCAAGCCAGGGGGTGGCGGGCTACTTATCATACTGCTCTTGAGTCGATTCTGACTGATAGCTGCCCTATAGGGCAGAGTAGAACTGACCGGAAGAGTTTCCAAGAAGCGCCTGGTGGATTTGAACTGCTGACCTTTTAGTTAGCAGCCGTAACACTTAATGTAACACTTAACCACTACACCACCAGTACTTCTACCAGGTGGTACACGTAACTTAATCTCTAGTACCTTCTTGAATTGTTTAAAACTTGATTTGTTCAAGAAAAAAAATTAGAGGTCTTAAGAAAGAGTATTTTGGGATTATAAACTCATAACTTGGTAGTAGGAGAGGTGAACGAAAGTCTAAATAATTGGAATTGTAAAGTATTTGAATGCCGTTTATGTTAAAAAAAAATGGGGCTGCTGAAATGCTGAATAGGATGCATGTGTGACAGTAATTAGAAATAGGAAATAGAAGGCAGCCAGGAGGGTATAAAAAGCCACTGAACTTGAGGTTCCAGAAATGCTCAAATCTCAAGTTCACGGACACAGTCACACACACACTTTATTTTCTCCAGAAGGTGGGGTGGGAGATGGCTGCTTTCTTGCAGAGCCCAGTATTTCCAGTCTGGCTGGTGAGGTGGCTCCAGTCCTGCCCCAAGGGAGGGGGTCTCTGCCTAAAAGTTGCAGAGCCTCGGAGCCTGCAGCGCAGAGCCGGGCCGCTGGGCGCTCGCTGACAGCGCGCAGAGCGCCCTCTCCGTTGGCAGTCCTCAGTGTCATTTGAAGTTGCAGCTGCCGGCCAATCGGCGCGGCCCGTGCCGCTGACATCACTCCCGGCCAGTTCCCTCCAGCTGCAGAGAGCTCCAGTTTGCCTTTTTTTTTTAAACTAAAATGGAGGCTGGTTTCTTGCCTTAAGGAGCACTGCCCCGCCTGCTGGAGTCTAGATGTTGACATGTAACAAGGCTGGCAGCAGGATGGTGGTGGACGCGGCCAACTCCAACGGGCCCTTCCAGCCCGTGGCCCTGCTACACATCCGAGGTAAGTTCTCGTGGCCCCGGCACTGGAGCCTCCCTGGCTGGTTAATAAATGGCTATTGTGCCGCCGAGAAGAAAAGCAGGAAGTCCTGGCTCGCGGGACCGTCTCGTCCTGCTGCAGACCCAGGCGGTGCGGTTGGGTGTGTCGGCGCAGGCTGGCGTTTTACAAACTCCTGGCCGAATTTGAGAAGGGAGCATGGCCTTGCAGGCATCGTTCAAAGCTGGTTTTTCTGCTTTTGCCTCGCTCCCATCCCCCTTTCAGAGCTGTGCTGATGTCAGAGGATGTGAAGTCACGGGCTGGGGAAGGCATTGGGTGGGGTACAGAGAGGCGGGCGCAGAGTGCCTGCTATAGGGATGTGGCTGAAGATGGCACAGGTTTCCCCGCACACCTCTCGGAATTCCAGGGAATGGACCCAGCTGATGAGAAAAGAGCTCCCTTGCAGAAGGTGGCTTTCATTCTGGCCGTGGAGCCTAACAGGGAAACGTGCCTGTGTTTGGAGAGACGGAAACCGCCGTGGGTCTTCGTCTCAGCAGTGTTGGTGCTCTTTCTGAGCATTAGGGGATATTCGACTTTGAAGTAGGCTCTTGCGCTGCCACTTGACTTCAGAATTTAAAATGGCAACAGGTTTTCAGTGTGTGCAAAGATGGCTTAAATAATGTCAGTTTACCTCATTTGTGTTCAAAATGTGGGCTGAAGACACATTTAATATAGCAGTTAACAGACACTGGACTTAATGGACATAGGCTGTCAAGGCAGTAGTAGTATACTTGTTTTTAGTTGATGTTTTAAATTTTTGTTCTCTCAGTATTTGGTTCATAATTGGGTGAAATGGAAGATGGATGTTAAGCCTCATCAGATCCCTTTAAAATGTATACCCTCCCACCAGGCCCTAACAAAGCCATTTCAGCTGTCAGATTTGTCCTGCAAGACCCCATGTGTTGAGGAAGAGTGGGGAAAAGGTTTCTGGTTGACTAATAGCCCGTATGACTAAAATGTCAGACAAGCTTCTTCAGACCCTGGGGTGTACCCCAGAAGGTGCACAGCACAGGAACACCCAATCTGCCAGAATAAAGCAGGCACTGTTGGCGCTGCACACCCTCCATGAAGCTGGTGGAGTCTGCGGCCTGTGGGCAGGCTGGGCTGTGAGCTGGTGCGCCCTGAAAAGGGCAGGTGTCAACGACAGGTGGCATCGAGGTGTTTTGGGGACAGGAATCAAAGGGGGAGAAGAAAATGTCATTGCATTTGGGTTTGAGTCGGCCTAAACACTGAGTAACAAGCTAGCAGTGAGAGAATTGTATTTAGTTAAGATGTATACTTGTATACTTTTAAGGTATCTTCTTACAAACAAAAAAAGAAAAAGAAAAAAGCCCAAGCCCATTGCCATCAAGTTGATTGTGACTCAGAGAAACCCTATAGGACAGGGTAGAAGTGCCCCGTAGGGCTTCCGAGGGGCAACTGGAGACGCCAGCTGCTGGCCTGTGGTTAGCAGCTGTAGCACTTAACCCCTTCGTCGCCAGGCTTTCCATCTTTGCAACTCAGCAGCAGTGGGTTTGGTTTGAGTTTGGGTATAAGCAGTATAGAAGGGGGAGGGTGTGTGAGTCTTCTCCTTTTGTACTGTATTAGTCATTTTTTAAACTATGACTGTATTCTGAAGTAGAATCGTTTGGTTTTATGTCTTAAACCGCACTGATTTGGTTTGGTTTGGTTTTTTATTTTGGATCCTGAAACCTAATTATGGGCAGTTTGGATTCTTCTGTTGGTCGGGTGATGGCTGGCTGGCTGTGAATAATCATGGAGGGAAAAGAGAATGAAGAGGACTCACCTGAAAGAGAGCTGGGATTTTCAGAGTGGACTACCATTTAGGGGCCTAAGACTAACGTCTTCTCAAACTTTGTTTTATTTATTATACTTGTATGTAGAGTCGGTGTGCAGTTACTGAGTGACAAGTGCCCAAGAATCATTAAGAATGACTAAGATGCAGCCCCACCCCAGAGTGTTTCTGGTTTGGTGGGAGAGCCTCACTCTGGAAGCCTGGAACCAGAAAGATACAGGAGAGAACAGGAACTGACCTGATGTCCCCGGGCAAGAGAGGGCCGGGGCTGCTGAAATTTGCTCAACACCCCCCATGAGGGCACCTATGGGCACTGTGTCGGGGAAGAGGAGTCCCGCACACAGGTGAAATAACTCACCTAGACGTGGTAGTGCCGGAATCCAAACCCAAACTTCTGCTTTGTTTGGGATCTGTTCTAAAAATTCATTTAAAATAGAAATGTCCGCTGTCTGTAGACAAGTATGCTGCAGGATTGTAATGGTATGTCAACGCGTCCAGCCAGCGTCTCTGTTTGAGCGGCCTCCTTTTATGACAGCTGTGCTTTCAGGCCTCATCTCGTCACTGGTTTCACAGATGTTTATCAGGTCCACCTCTCGCGCCAGGCAGTGTCCTGTCTCAGCTCTACACAGAGCAGCAGCTTGGCTTTCCAAATGTGCAGCCTTCTGGAAGAGGCAGCCAAGGAAACATAGGAGGCTCATTGGTGGAGTAGTGGTTCAAGTGCTCGGCTGCTGAGAAGTGGCAGTTCAGAGCCACTAGCCACTCCACATGACAAAGATGGGGCAGTCTGCTGTGTCAAGATTACAGCCTTGGAGACTGGGGCAGCTCTGCCCTGTCCTGTAGGATGGTGATGGGTCAGAGTGCACCTCACTGCAGTGCGTTTGGTTTTTTTGAGGGGGAGGTTCAGTGGGAGGCAACTGAGTAAACAAATAGATGACTGTGATAATTAGGCTAATTAGTATTCCCAGGTAGTATTCCCAATCCTAATGGTGATTTTCTGCTAAGTAATCTGGAGTCAGAAGTAAATAAAACCAAAAAAACCAATCCCACTGCCACTGAGTTGATTCTGACTCGTAGCGACCCTATGGGCAGGACAGATTAAAACTACCCCATGGAGTTTCCAACAAGGTAAGTATGAAGGGTTCAAACCCCCAAAACCCACTGCCATCGAGTCGATTCTGACTGTTAGTGACCTATAAGGACAGAATAGAACTGCTCCATAGAGTTTCCAAGGAGCGCCTGGCAGATTTGAACTGTCAACCTTTTGGTTAGGACATAGTAATTAACCACTGTACCACCAGGGTTTCCATGGTGGGTTAGCATACCCTAAAAAGTTGTAGGGCCACATATCTGGAAGTGGATTTTAGCGTGTCTGTCTGTGAAAGGAGAGCCAGTCACCTGGAAGCCCCAGCTGCACAGCTAAGTGCCAGACCCCTGGGTTCTGTGTGCCTGTGCTGCCCGAGACAGCTGTCGGTACAGTGGGTGCTCTTGGTGCGTAGCCACTGAAAGCAGCTGGTACCACTGAGGAGTGGCAGTTTTCATTTTGCTTTGTTTTAATTACTTTAAATAGACACGTGTGGCTAGTGGCCGCCGTATTGGACAGTGCCATTCTAGACCAGGGTTGGCAAAACTTTTCTGTAAGCAGTCAGATAGTAAATATTTTAGGCTTTGTGGGCAAAGACAGCAGCAGACAACACGTAAAGATGAGACATGACTCTTTCGATGAAGTTTTATGTACAGAGACAGAAGACAGACCCTAGTTGGCCAACTCCTGCTGTAGACCATTCTCTGAGTGCCTGATTACCTGTTAAGAATTACTGAAATCTGCCCAGGTAGGCCTTCAGCTAGTGCATCCCTCCTTGAGTATGAGCCTTGGTCTGCCGTGAAGTGTGGGTATGACTGAGAGCCGGGGCCTCCGTGCCCAGAGCTCCCCCTGACTTGAGGAGGCAGGTTGAAGGCCGTAAGAGCCTTGCCAGAAGATGTTCATGGCAGAAGGGAAGACAGCGAGCAGTCTGGATTCTTTCCCAGCTGGCTCTTACCCTGGGCCTCAGCAAAGATGGTAATTGCTTTTCTTAAGCTTCCCCCTGTTGATGAGTCTTTCTTTCAAAGACAGAAAAGTAGCTGTGGCCTGGTGGGGTGAGACAGCAAGTTGTTGGCTTGATGTAAATCCATTTTTCTTAGGTAGTGGAGGTCAAACTATGGGAACACATGTTTGCTCACAAAGACTTCTTATGTTGCCGACTTGTTGGAAGCCTTCACCTTCCCAGGAACATTTAGAGAAAACCACACGGGAGGCAGGTGTCGGGGTCATGCCCCGTGGCTTTGTTTGTGCTCCACTGAATCTGCTCACCTTGGACGGTATTGATGATGATAACAGTTGCCCACTATGCAAGGGGATTACTAAATTTAGAACACTCCAGAAAACAGTGAAGACGGGTACCAGGTGTCCTCCTCACTGCCAAAAGTTGGAAGGAAAAATCTTTTCAGTAGTGACCAAAAATAATAGACCCCCGAGTGGATCAAAGCAGGCTCTACTTCACACACCTCCAGATGCAGTGTTACTGTCACTCTCCGTGAAGTGACCTTGTAGAAAAAGAACCTTCAGCCTCCACCGTGGTGACCCCATACAGCAGTTGTTTGCTTTGCGTTCCTGCGGCGTGGGCAAGGTAACCAGAGGAACACACAGCTCTCGGGGGAGGAGGTGTGTTTGTGTCTCTGAGGCCTTTTGTTAATTAGCCTTCCCTTGAAGGGGGTGTAATCTCTGCTCTCTGCCTGGGAGGTTTCTGTCACGACGGCTGCTTTGCAGCCGAAGCTGAACACTTAGAATGTTTTCATTAAAGTGTTTTAATTGTGCAGAGAACTGAGAGGAAAAATCAAGAAGTTATTACTCAAGAAAAAGGGGTGCGTCCCTTTTTTCTTGGTGAGAGTGCACACAGTAAAACAGTTTCCCATTCAGTGAGTTCTACACACATTGGTCAGTGACACTGGTGACATTCTTTTTTTTCCTGCTGTTGCACAGGGTTTATTTTTACAGAGATAGAATAACTGAAACAACAGCACCGATGTGCAGGGCCTGACGTGCTCAGCGCCCAGCCCGTGTTTCCTGGCAGCTGGGCGTCTCTTCTTGTTGTAAGGGTGCCTACCTCCCTTTTTTGTATTTTGGGTGAAAGTTGATTATGCAGATTAATTTCTCATTCAAAGATTTATACACAGACTGTGACATCGGTGGCCATCCTCATGATGTGGCAGTGCTCTCCCTCTTTCCCTTCACATCCCAGCTTCCCCGTGTCTGTTCATCCAAGTTTCCTGCCCCTCCCTGCCTTTCAGTCTCTGCCTTTGGACAGGTGTCACCCATTTGGTCTTGGCTATTTAATTGAACAAACAAGCACATCCCTCACATATGTTACCATTTCTTTTGTAACAACAACAGTAAAACTCAAACCCATTGCAGTAGGGACTTGTAGCAACCCTGTAGGGCAGAGTAGAAGCACCCCATAGGGTTCCCAAAGAGCATCTGTGGATTTGAACTGCTGACCTTTTGGTTAGCAGCTGAGTGCTTAATGAGTATGTCACCAGAGTCATAGGCTGTCGGATGTTGGCTAGAAGGTGGATTTCACGAGTCAACTTCAGTTCTGAGTTAACAGGGTGTCCCCGGGCCACAGCCTTAGGAGTTCCTTGGGTGTCTGTCTGGATGTGTGTTTTTCAGCCAAGGAAATGGATGAGAGAGTTAAAGAGAAAGCAACTTTAGGGCCATCTACTTCTGGTCCCATTTGTCACATGTAATTGCAGGGTTTGTGTGGGTCTTCATCCCCCAGCCCTTCACAGCGTGCTTTCTGTAAACAGCGGCTCCTTTTTGCCTGTCCCAGCCCTCCTGCCCGTGGGTGAGAGGCAGAGGTGGCCCTCCTCCGGAGGCTGCTCACCCAGGCGATCTGATCCCAGCCCCTTGTCCTGCACATTCCTTTGCCCGCTGTGGATGCCGCGGTGGTGGCAGTCCTCAGGCCGGGCTGAGGCTGCGCCGCCCCGAGTCTCTTCTCTCACTCCTGCAGCACTGTGAGGCATCATGTCCTGGTGTTTTCTGGAAGAAGAAGGGGACCCTTTACCTGGGATCACAGAGCTGATAAGAAGCAAAGCAAAAACACAGGTTCCAGTCAGCCAGGCAGCAGAGCCTGTATCCCAGTTTGGGTGTTGGGCGCTGGCTGGAAAGCCATCATTGCTGTTTCCTGTTGAGTGTAAGAGGTTTGCGTGTGAACAGTCCACAACTCACCTGGGCACAAGCGGGGGCCTGTAAGAGCTCGGCGTGCTGACCTCCGTGGTGGCTGGGGGGGCATCTGCCGATCTTCTTCTTTGCCTTCAGTTTCTCTGCCACACATGCCATGTGGTGGTTGTTTCCAGAAGTTTCTGTCTCCTCCAAAAACCCTAAGCATCCAGAGGACAGTCGTGTTTAATGTGGTATCTTCTCTTTTGGCATGGGCGAGCTCCCTGGAGTGTGAGCGCAGGTCCGTGTGACGAGGACTCGAAAGCAGGCTCTGAGCAGCCATACAGGTAGCAGCGTCCGGTGGATCTCTCGGCCAGTTCCTTCACCAGTCGGATCCTTCTTGCCAGACGCACAGAATGACTGCGCTGAACACAGGGAACCCTCCACTCTGTGGACCTTTCCCCATCAGATTGGAAACACCACTCCATGGACCTGGAGAACCTTAAAGAATGCAGCAAACCAGCTGTGTCACCAGCACTGTTGCTCGAGGTAGCCGGCGGCCAGCTCGTGAGAGCTGCGTGCACGGCAGCAGCCAACTGCTGGGGGCCGCAGGCTTCTCGCCGGCTGGTGGCTGGAGGCTGACCGCCAGGCCTTTCTGCTGGTCCGCTGTCGTCTGGAAGCTGTGCAGAAGCCTGCTGAGCCTGTGGGCCTCTGCCGCCGGAGCTTAGTGGCTGCTCGAGAGGTCCGCTGACAGGAATCAAACTTGGGTCTGAAAACAAGAATTCCCCCCAGAAACCACCACTGCCCCCATAAGGTACTTGAAGATAAAAATGTCTCTTTTGAGTCTTGCCAAGCCCAGAGATAAAGTGCGTCAGCCAACTCCTACAGCAAGTAGCCATTTGATTTTGTTTTAGATCCTGGAATTACTCAAATCAAAAACCTTTCTAGTTTTTAAAAGAGCTGTAACAGTCAAATAGAGTATCAGTGATACTGGGATAATTGCTAGTTTTCGTAGGTGCGATTATGTAGGGGACGGTCCTTGCTCTCAGAGAGTGCAGCCTGCAGTGAGAAGGGCTGAAGTGTCGCAGCCTCTGCCGCTGCCCTCAGGCTAGAGAAGAGGATGCCTGAAAGGCAGAGACGCTGCCACTCGAATCCATGACAATTGGGTGTTGAGTCTCAGTGGCTCTGCGGATACTCACTTCCATGTAAATTGAAACTTTCAATTTGGAGAGAATTATCTTTAAAATGTCCTGGTTTAGAAAGAATGTACACAAGGAAATGCCATAATTTGGGAATTGTTTCCTCAGTAACAAGAAATGGACTTTTGTGTTCAAGTTTTGGCTTTTCCCATCTTTTCCGTTTATTACAGGGTTGGCAGATGAACGGCTGTCAGTGGAATAATAAGGTGCTAGACTGGGCCATCCAGGACGGGTGCCAGTGGGACCCTGCAGCCGGCACCCTGGCTCCTGGTGGTACTGAGCTCAGCACTGACCCCCTCACAGCTGGAAGAGGGGTGCTCTGCTGACCAGCTCAGCACACAACGGCATTGGCTGCACAGACTGGCTTTTGGCCACTCCATCTCACAAGGCAGTTTTTTGGGGGTGTATGCCTTTTTTGATGTTAATTGCCATTTTTATTGGTGTTGTAAAGTGAAGTAGCCTTTCATGCTCACTCTAAGGTAAATCCAAGGTTGGTGCCCTGAACTTGAGAGGCAGAGTGCTCAGTGGCTATAGGTAGGACTCTGGGGTCCCTGCCTTACCACTGGCAAGCTGGCCGTCTCAGGCAGCCACTCATTCTTTATGCCTGGAAGTGGAATTTCAAATGGGAATTAAGTGGGAATATTACAGCCCATCTCTTTGTGTATTATGAGGGTTAAATGAGCAAATACATAGAAAGTGCTTTAAGTGGTACCTGGAGTGTCATGGGACTCAGAGAGTAGTGGTCACAGTGGTGGTCAGGCCTTTCTAGGTCATACACAATACTTCAGAGCCCAGCGTCTTCCCCACAATTGCTTTATTTTTCCAAGATATATTGTTCCTGTGAGTTCATCTTGAAGCTCCTATCTCTATGTGTCTCTTCACCTTTCTATCATCTACCCATCTAGGTCTGTCTGTCTAGCTGTTAGCATATTCCACCACCACCACCCGGCCCACGTACCAGGTGTTTTCATCTCTGGCAGTTAGCTTGGCATTTCACCACCTGGAGAAGGTTAGCTGCATCAGCAGTCCTCAAGTTTGTCCTGTGTGCTGTGTGTAGACTGTGTATGACATCACCTAATGAGATGATCCCAGGCACACTCTACAAGGTGAAATCACTGATTCCTACTCTGTTCCCCTCCAGTTGTACTGTAAAAGAAGAGATTTTAACTCTTTTGGAGCAGAGAGTTTTAGCATAAAATTCATGAGGGTATTTATTTTTAGAAATTAGACGTACTGTCTATACCGTCCATGTTTAGTCCCAAAAAGGTACTTCCCATGATGTGGCCCACTAGTTATTCTTAAATGCAAATGTTGCTTTCTGATGCGTTTATGACTTGACTCAGGTTCAGTGTCTCAATGTCAAATCCTATTACAGTAAACTCTGAATTCCTTCTCTCTGCTAGAATTTTCAAACTTAGTATTTGAATTAAGTGGGATCTCAACAGTAGCTTTATGTCTTAATGTTTTAAATTTTAATACTGTGGTATTTTCAACAGAACTTGCCCTATTAACACCGTTTGTTTAGAGTTTTTGCTCTCTTGTCATGGATGTGTGTGAACTTACTCTAACACATCTGGACTGTTGTCCGCTGGTTGTATCACTCATGTACAATGTGTCTGACTACAGTATTTTAACTTTAGAGTTCGCTCCAGGGAACACATGAGGGTTGTCGTACACTGCTGAGCCTTTATCCTTGGGAGGCTTCATAGGGGTTTGTGATTTTCCACGTGTGTGTTTGTGTTTGTAGACAACTGCTATAGATCTGTGATTGGGAGTGTTTTTTTGCTAAGCTTTTCAAGAGGTGTCATGTGTTTCCCATGTTGTCAGAACTGTGCATCTGGAGAGGTGCTCTCAGCGTTGGCATAACCCAGCTTTGACAGGGTGCGGTCTGCAGACTCCTGGGTTGAGGAACTACTTACATGGGGTCGTCGAAAGTATCTTCCTAAGAATTCCAAGACACTGTTGCATCTTTCACTGTGTTGACATTTGTCCTGGTGGGTCAGAGTGAGTGGTGGTTGAAATGGTGTCTTTCACAGAGCAAGGCAGTGACGTCCTGCTAGGGGCCACTGTGGGCTGCGCCACGTGCCGTAACCAGGCAGAACAGTGCTCACGTGACCTAAGACTGTCTTCGGTGAGGCATGACACTGTTCTACTAAGCCAGACTCTTGCATCATGTCTTTCTAATATACAGTGTACTGCAGTGCCACGCCGAACAGTGTTGTGTGACCCAAGAGTGTCCTTGGTGAGGCATGAAGCTGTTACCACACCCCCGTTCTTGGTAACATACAGTGTGGCATAGTGCTGTGTTCTGCACGCCAGGGCGCCATGGTCTCTAACACACAGTGCAGCCTAGCGCTGCGTTCTGCACGCCGGAGCCCCATGGTCTCCAACACACAGTGCCTTGTAGTGCTGCATTCTGCACCCCAGGGCTCCGTGATCTGTAACACACAGTCAGGGGTAGCGCAGCGTTCTGCATGCCGGAGTGCTGTGGTTTATAACACACAGTGCCTTGTAGTGCTGTGTTCTGCACACCAGGATGCTGTGGTTTCTAAAACACCATGCAACGTAGCGCTGCATTCTGCACGCCGGAGTACCATGGACTGTAACACACACTGCAGCTTAGTGCTTCGTTCTGCACGCCGGAGCCCCGTAGTCTCTAACACACAGTGCCTTGTAGTGCTGTGTTCTGCACGCGTGAGCGCCGTGATCTCTAACACCATGCAGCCTAGTGCGCTATGTTCTGCATGCCAGAGCACCGTGGTCTCTAACACACAGTGCCGTGTAGTGCTGTGTTCTGCACACCTGAGCGCCATGATCTGTAACACACAATGCCTTGTAGTGCTGTGTTCCGCAGGCCTGAGCACCGTGGTCTCTAACACCATGCAGCCTAGCGCTGTGTTCTGCATGCCAGAGCGCTGTGATCTCTAACACACAGTGCCTTGTAGTGCTGTGTTCTGCACACCTACACAATGCAATGTAGTGCTGCGTTCTGCATGCCAGAGCGCCATCGCAGTCTTATGGAGAAGTGCCTTTGAGTTGCAAGCTGGACTAGCCACTGTTTCCAGAAACATTATTTTCTCTTGAGAGAAAGATGACAAATTGTAGTTGTTAAGCTCTGGCAAGTTTATTTTTTTAAGGGACAAGGAAAACAACTGTCACAGTATTTGATGCCCATAGTAAAATTGGGGTTTTCACACAGAATTTTGGCAAACTTGTGTTTGCCAGCATGAGTGTCAGCTTCCAGTGCTGAAGACTCCACCAATGAGACAGGTGGTGGTGTTAAGGGGAGGGAATTTTAAATACTTGCAATGAGTCAGTTTTGGGAGATCTGCATAACTCAGCAACCCGGTGTGTTCCAGATGATCAATAAATGGTGTTAGAGAGTCACAGGAGGGCCAGAAGTACTGTTCAAAGTGCAAGAGACCTCGCTGGCTTTTAATGTAACTGAAAGGTTTATTGAGAAAGTTTCATATTCCACACTGCAACTTAATCTTCACGAAACTGTCACTTGTTGGATCTTGGTGTAGACTCACCAGTTTTGAAAAATGCACTGCCCTTTTCCAGCCAACGGCCTCCATGTAGCCCTGGGTTTTTCCCATAAACTTCAACCAGAACAACACTTCACAACAAAACTGAATACAGACGCAGATACAAGAATCTACCTGTCTTCTCCTAGGTCAGGTATTTAAGACATTCGCAAAACTAGAAAAGTGCCACTCTTCTTGCTCTTTTTTTTTTTTTTTAAATTTGGAAAATAAAGCTATTTTCATAAAGATGTTATTTAATGTGAAATTTGCCTGTTATTTTAAATGAGTAAGTAAATTCTTTTAAAATTCTTTAATACGATCAACATCGGTTGATAGAACTCACGTCGTCAACAGCTCTTCAGAGTCATCAGTACTCTGAGAGCCTGGCGGGGTCCTGAGACCAAGAAGAAAAGAAAACCGTTGGCCTAGGACATCACCTTAGCACTTGCAGCTGTGGGCCTGGCCACGCTCTCCACCAAGCCTGGCTTCTCCATTGCTGCAGTTGTCCCCCAGTCACCCCCCATGTTTTGAAAAAAAACAAAAAGAAGTTCCCCAAGCCAAGTAGTCAGCTGGTACCATAGAAGGACCACAGTGACCAGCTGCTACCCTGTGCCCAGTTGCCCATAACCCACCAGGTGGGCAGCATAGGAGACCCCAGGACTGTGAGCCACCCACCCAGCCTGTTACCTTCTGTTTCCCCTCCTCCATTCTTTCTGCCAACTCCACATTAATTCATTCAGGATAAACAAGTTTATAAAGCACTCCTATTTATTGAACTAGGGTTTATTTTTTGCTATTTCATTTTAAAATGAGGTGGCTGGTAGCCTCGTTGTTCAGAAGTCACATTTTGAAGCTGAGAGTTGCACTGGCTTGTCCGTCATGTAGGTCCAGGGCCTTTGCAACAGAAGCCCCCGTCCTTACCGGCCTCTTCCCGATTGTCCAGCCATCTCCCGTCTCACTCTGCTGGTTTGGACTCTTCGTTTCCCCTCAGCGTAGTCCTCTTTGTGGAAAAACTCAAACATGAAGGGATGAAAAAAGAAAGTGGCCCTCTCCCTACCTTCATCCTCCCGTAAGACAGCCACATATGCCTGCAGATGTTTCTGTGTGTTCAGGCACATCTGGATTTGACTCCTCAACCCTAATTCTGTTGTTAATTAGGAAAGTGATATAGTGGTATATGCTCACCGGGGAAAGCCCTGGTCATCCTGTGCCATCAGTCGTCATTGCTCCAGTCCCCTGTAGAGAAGGAGGGTACAGCACTGACAGTGGGTGGCTCTCCTCCGGGGCTCCGCCCTGTGCTGGGTCTCTCTGGGTGGTCTCTCCAACTTCTGTGCTCTGTGCACTGTGCACAGGAAGGCCAGCCCCACTGCTGCGTATCAGGCTGTGCAGCCTGGCCCCTAGATGGAGGGTGGTTTGTTTATTAGGCATGTGTTTCAGCATTCAGGCCATCCCATTGTGGGGGTTTTGTATTGTTTTTGTGGTGGCTTTACCTTGAGATTACCTCCGTGTGTGTACACACTTTAAAAAAATAATAAAATAGGGAGAGATCGGTTCCTGGAGAAGGACAGTGTGTGTGGTAGAATGGAGGGTCTGCAAAAAAGAAGACCCTCGATGAGGTAGATTGATGCAGTGGCTGCAACAATGGGCTGTAGCATGAGCACGACTGTGGGCGCGGCGCAGGACCGGGCAGGGTTTCCCTCTGTTGTGCACAGGGCCGCTGGGAGTCGGAACCAACTCAGCGGCACCTAAAAATTGCAGTAAAATGTATATAACAACACTGCCGTTTAACCATTCTTAAGTGTATGGTACAGTGGCATCAGGTTACCCTCACCATGTTCGCAGAACGTTTTCATGGCCCCAGACAGAAACTCAGTGCCGTTGAGTAGTCCTTCCCTTTCTACCGCAGCCCCTGATAACTACCAGAACACCTTCTGCCTCTGTGCGTCTGCCTGTTCTAGGTATGTCGTGGAAGTGGTGTGATACAGTATGTCTTGATGGGTAGGGCTTGTTTCGTTCAGTGTGATGTTTCTGGACTTCACCCGCGTGGTGGCATTTATCAGAATTTCATTCTTCCGTAGAAGAGTCCATCGTGCCCATGCACCATGGTCGGTTGACCCATTCGTCTCTTGGTAGGCGTTTGGGTTGTTGCCCCCTGTGGGCTGCTGTGCACAGTACAGCGCTGCACACTGACCTAACAGGCCTCTATTGGAGTCCCAGCTTTCAGGTCTTAGGGGTGTACACCAAGGAGTGAGACTGTGGGTCAGATGGTAATTCTGCATTTAATTGTCAGAGGAACTGACAGTTTTCTGTAGCAGCTGCCCCATCTTACTGTCTAACTGGTAACATATTTATGATTTAAAGCTAATAGTGTGAACCAGGGGAGTTTGGGGAAATAAGGTTGAAATACTGTTTTGATCTTTTACTTTACATATTCCTGAATACAGGTAACACTAACCTTGTAGCCGATCTTTTTAAAAACTTGGTGCTAGCTTCACTTAATCTGTGATAAAACCTTTTAATTTTAGGGTCTAAAATACTTAGGTTTTCCAAATTGTTCTTTAAAACCCATTTTGAGTTAATTGTTGAATGCGTGAATACAACTACCTTAAAAAAAATTTTTTTTAACAGCAAATAAGACTAAAATTCTCTCTGACCTTATCCGCAAAATGAGTCCCGTAGAGTTCTCCCTCATGACGCGGGATGCCCGGATTTGGTTCTCAGCCCACCCGCCGCGTGCACAGCCACCTCCTGTCCGTCACTGGACGCTTGTGTGATGCTGTGATGCCAGACAGTTTTCAGCGGTGCTTCTAGACCAGGGCTTCAAACTGGTTCACACCAGCTCAGTCCTGGCCAGCCAACCAAAAGCAGAATAGACCCGAGTTTTTAAGATTGGAGTTAGCCAGACCCATAATTAGAATAGGAAAAAATCACAGGTCAGGGCCCTGGAATGGGAGACTCAGAAGAGGCATAGAGAGCCCTTTGAGAAACCTCGTGTCTGAGATTGGGTCTTTGCCACAACAGAGGAATAATACATTTGAAGGAGCTTAGAAGCAGGTACTGCTGTTTCCAGTTCTGCACAAAATCACACAGCAGCAGGCAGGAGATTTGGTTGCTGTGCAACCACATGCTGCCCTTGTTTTCGAAAAGGGATGTTAAGTTTCTAGCAGAGCTTTGACTCATGATTTGTCCCGTTCCGTTGTGGTCCTAGTTCACCCAGATTTTTAGAATTCAAGTCTTCTCCTGTGTTGCTTCCTTGGCCATAGTTGAACCAGAAGGAACCAGTTTGAAGCCTTGTTCCAAAGGAAGACAAACTAGGAAGAAAGGCCTGGTGATCTGCCCCCTGAAAACTAGCCAGTGAAAGCCTTGTGGATCACAGTGGTCCCATTCATAACCAGTTGTGGGGATGGTGCAGGAGTGGGCAGCGTTTTGTTTTGTTTCATTGTGCGTGTTGCCACCATCGTCTGGCAGCCAACGCGACAGCTCACACTGCCCCTACCCTGCATCTCAGAGGGACTGTTGTTGGGGGTTCTCTGTGTGTCATTGCAGACCTTTTCCACATGTATACATGTGTGTATGTTCACATTACGTAAATACTCAAGTAGTCACAAGAGGTATGTAGAATTGTTGCCTCATTTCTTAATTAAAAAATTTTCACTTAAAAGCAGTTTCAGAAGCCAAATATATTACAGGGTTTTAGTGTCTTGATAAACCCATTGCCATCCAGTCAGTTTTGACTTATAACAGCCCTATAGGACCAAGTAGAACTATCCCTGTAGGGTTCCCAAGAAGTAACTTATGGATTGAGCTTACCTTCCTTTTTGGTGAGCAGCTGTAGCTCTTGATGGCTCTGCCACCAGGGCTCCGACAGTTTGCAGTTGAGTGTGGTCGCACCGCGCCCCCTGCCTTGCACTGTGTGTGCACTTGCTGCGTAAGTTTTCAGCGAGGTCTTCCGTTCCTGTTACTGTGTTCAAAACTTTGCTTTAGTGTGTTCTAAAGGATGCAGGCCTCTGGAAGGAGAGGCACGCATCTGCCACAGGCCAGAGGCTGTCCCAAGGACTGTCACAGGAGTGTGAGAAAGGGGCTTTGGACTCCTTTTAGAAGCATTAGAGCTGGAGGTCACTGTGGCTACTCGCCTTAACCAAGTGTTGATTGACCAGGCCACAAGGAAGCTGCTCTGTGTGCTTCGGACCTCCTGTGGTCTCTGCTGCACCGAGCTGCTGGTCACATGGGGTTTAGCACCTCAGTGCCCTACTCCTGGTCCTGAGGAGGTGTCTTGCTTTAGTGAGAATGGCTGACCCTTCGGGCCTACATTTCAACATATCTTGCTAGATATTTAAAATTGAGATCTGGTTAATTTAGCAGCCACCCACACAGGCACCAGTTGCACCAGAACCAGGTGTTCCCAGGCCCAGGTTTAAGCCTGGCACTTCTGGGGTCCTTGAGTAAGTCACCACACCCTCCCTGCACATTGGATTCCATTATTTATTTTCAAGGGAATTTGAAGAAAGGAGCTTAGATTCCAATCTGATATCCCTGGGGACAGAAAGCCTGTAATGAGAATGAATGCATTTCCCCTTTACTTTCTCTCTGGTTACAGATAAATGCTCTACCGGCAAAATTTGCATCAGTGCCCAACAAGTTGTTTGTTGTTGAGACTCGAATATACCCGGATTTTTTTTTTTTAAATAATAGCCATAAATGACAGTATCTTGAAGTATTTTCATTCATCCTAAATGAAAGTCTACCGTACATTTATACTTTTTGCCAAAGTTGATGTTTTGATACCCTGGAATGTTTTATTCACCTTCCTGCTCCTCCTTCCTCCCCCATAAGAACGTCTTTCTTTTTTTTAATCGCATTTATTTTCCAGATGAGGTAGACAGACATTGAAACTGGTGTCTTCCAAGGCACACCACACTTCTTTAGGCTGACTTTTCTTACTGAAAAAGTGCAGTAGCAGTGGATACAAATCCTGAATTGGGGGTGGAGAGGAGGGGACAGGTGCTTGTTAAGAGAATACTAGAAATATAAAGTGAAAAGGGAGGAGTGTGCTGTTATGGGGTGGCAAGAGCAGAAGGAGCTGCAGATAGCTGGGTGAGCTAAACTAATCAAAATAAAAAAAGTACTGGCTTTTTTTTTTTACTTCTAGATTTTATGCATTATTTAAATGTTAACTTTCAAAATATCTTGAATTTTTGCATTTAATTTTTACATGAGTTGAAATTATCATTAGTGAACAGAGATTGTCTTAGCTACATAGATGGAAAAATATATCTTGTGCTGTGTGTGTGCACGTGTATATGCGCATGCACGCTCGTGTGCTCGTGTATTAAGCCAGCTATCAACTTAATGAAAACTAGACCAGTATTAGAGTCTTGTTATTTTACACACCTTGTACTGTATGGGCATGAACATTCACGTAGTTGAGCTGTTGTCTCTTTATTAAAAAAAAAGAGAGACAGCCTCTAAGGGGCATGTGACTTAAACTTGGAGACCCCAAAATAATTTTCAGCACTAGAGTTCACACTTAAATGTTCAAAGAAATAAAGGGAAGTGTAAGCAGCAAGTTCAGCGAGTAGTTCTTTGGCAAGAAACGGAGACTACCGTCAGCCTGTCAGTAGCCTTAGCTGTGGCATCCATAGTAACTAAAAACTGCAACCCCGTAAATATTGATGCCAGTGAGGAGCGCAGTAGAAGCTTACAGGCATGCAGCTCTGGATCTAATGGAATTCAAGCAGCCGCCAACAGCCTGGTTTCTCACCTGTCACCTGAGACACCAAGCACACTCTCGCCATGTACTTCATCCGTGTTTCTCAAAACTGTAGTCTTAAGAAGAATTATTTTAGGAGACTGGTTTACTCGGAGCAGTTCCGTAGGTGGTCCCTAGCATGATAGGTGCCGAGATGAGTACCGATGGAGTGTCGCTGTTTGTCGTTAGCCCCCAGGAACCTTTTTAATCTTCAAAGCTCCTTGCAAGTGTTAATTAGTCCTCCTCTTTCCCAGGAGGTTGCTAACAGGTATCATTAGTCCCCGTTTTACAGTGTGGATACTGAAGCAGAGAGGTCCCAGAAGAGTGGGTGGCAGGCCGAGGGGTGCTCGGCTTCTCGGGCTCTCCTCTCCGAGCAAGGCCAGGCCCTCCTACAGGTTCCTCTATCGCAGAGATCTCACCCTGCTCTGAGTTTTTTCACATAGAGTACTGTGCAGCTGAAACCAGGTTAGTTGATCTTATGGTGTCATCTAGAAAAACAAGAGATGCAGATTCTGGGTCACGAAGGTAAGTCTGCACGGGGGCAGGGGGGTGGGAGTGTGGGTGTGGGTGTAGGTGTGGGTGAGGCTCACACAGCTAAACCTGCAGTTGTCTTGCCAGCGAGCCACGCAGTCTTGGCCTTTAGTGTAGCCAGAAGGCTCCTGTTGAGGAAACAAGGACTGTGTCAGCTGTTTGCCACCTGACCTGGGGGGTCCTGCCAGAGCGTGAGAGGTCTGGGTTACAGCTGCATCTTAAGCATCGCCGACGGGACTGTGTGGTGAACACACTCCTGCTGGTGGCTGGTGCTTCTCCTCGTGTCTCTCAGTACTTAGTCCAGAGTGAGCTTTTCCCTCTGTTGGTGGTGGTTGTGCGTGGACCTCTTGGGAGCGGGGCTGAGGGGGCAGTCCTGGTCTGATGAGGACTTGGGGGTGCTGTAGGCGTTTGCCCAAGGGGACACAGAGATGAAGCAGAAACAGTTTTGATAATAGATAGATGATCTTGACACTGTAGGAAAAAACAACTCTGAACTCATGTTCCTGGTTTAAAGAAAGCTCTACACGTGTTTGCTTCCGCATTCTCTTCTTGTGGACACTGTGTGGGGACTGTTTTTGATCTAAGGACCAGCAGTGTGTCCTTTGTTGTGCCAAGTAAAGTGATAAGTGAAACAAGAAATTTTAGTTAGCTCTGTTCATCTCAAAAGGTAGGAAAAGTGTAGGAATCTACCTAACACGGAAAGGAGAACAAAATTTAGTTTTGACTTTCTAACTTATAGCTGCCTAAAACTTTTAATTCATCCATCAGACAGGTATTTACCAACCACCCGCTTCGTGGGGGATGCTGTGCTGTCTCCGTCAGGCGGTAGGTGCTGTGGGTGCTCTGGGGGCCGGTGCGGAAGGGTGCTCAGGAGGACAGAGCCAGCCCTGGGGGGCAGAGCGGATGCTCCATCAGCCCTTTGGTGAACCCGAAATGCAGTCAGGCTTGGGGGTCACTCAGCATTGTGGGGGAGCACAATGGGGCAGTGACAGTGTAGTGATGGAAACTGTGCGCTAGCAAAGGAAGTGTTCGAGATAGCCCAGCACAGGGCGTGACTGCAGCTGCCCTTGTTGTTATACAGAAATGACTAAACAGGGTCCCTTTGGCAGGGGATAGGAGAGCCCTAGCGGTGCGTGTGTGCCTGTTTGTATGTGTGTGTGGCTGAACTCTGGGAGTGTGTTACCTGTTGGAAGAATGAAAAGGCAGTGTGACGTTGAAAGCAGGGTCGGGGTGTGCACCGAGGACTGAGTTTCGTCCTCTGCATCAGCTATCTCTGTCTTCAGCGTTACACTGTACTTTCAGGTAGCTAACTGGCTGGGACGCAGTCCTCAGGGCCAAGATCACAGATTTGGGCTTGATGTTGGCAGAAGTCCACCCTACTAGTCCTTCTGTACAACACGCACTCCCAGCTTTGTCCTGCTGTGCAGAGATGGCACGCCTCCTCCCAGGGCGACAGAGCAGAGGAGGCAGGGAGCGGACGGGGCTGGCCAGTTGGCGCCCCCCGCCGAACCCGGCTGCACTCAAGTCAGCTGTTTCTCCTCTAGCTGATCTTCCGGTTTTGTGTCTTGAGTTAGTTAAATGCCAGTTTTGCTGTGTTTCAGACATTGTTACTGTGTGATTAGCACTTCTCACTTCCGGTGTGAATGCTCAGACTGTCAAAACCAGGTCTGCCAAAAAGCAGAACACGGTGTCAGCGTGAGCAGGGAGGGCTATCAGAAAATTCTGGGGCAGCAGGGGAAATTTTAGGAGGATGTAGAGGAAGGTAGTGGCAGAAGAGGGGAGCTCTCTGCAGAGGAAGAAAGAGCAGAGGGGGAAGTGGGAAGATAGGAAGGGGAAGAGTGCGACAGGAAGCTGACCCAAGGTTGGCGAAAGTTCTGAGCAGGTTGGTGTAGTCCGTCGAAGGTGGCCATCGTGACCTGGTCACAGCAGACTGGATCAACTCTAGACGCCAGTCCCTCGTCACATACCTGCTTGGCAAACTACCTCGTCCATCCTGTATGTTGTCTTTGACTTTGCCGATGATATCCTTTGCAGCACAGAGTTTTTAATTGGATGTTTTTATCTATTTTTTTTCTTTCCTTGCTTATGCTTTTGGTGCCATATCTAAGAAACCATTGCCTAATCCAAGGTTACGAAGATTCACTCCTAAGTTTTTCTTTTAAAAGTTCTTCTTGTTTGTCTGTTTGGTTTGGTTTGGTTTTTATTGTTAGCTCTTTTGTTTAGATCTCTGATCCGTTCGAGTGACTGGTGTAAGGAAGGAATCTAGCTTCTTCCTTTTGTATGTGGACAGGCAGTTGTCCCAGCACCAAAGACTGTCCCCTCCTCCGTTCAGTGTTGAGGCCTTCCTTGTCAGAAGTCAGCTGACTGTGTGGTAGGTTTCCCTCAGAACTCTCAGTTCCACTGTGATTACTGTGACTTATGTCTGTGACAGCCCCCTTTGCTGATTACTTAGCTTTGTAGTCAATTTTCATATCAGTATGTGAGAACCCACCAACTTTATTCTTCTTTTTCAGAATCGTTTTGGCTATTCTGGATTCCTTGTGTTTCCGTCTGAATTTTAGGGTAGACCTGTCAGCCCGTTGCTCCTCGCCTCTCTCCCAGTTCTTGATCTTTTCTGGGCTGAGATGAGGTAGATCTAGGACTGTGCTGCCTCAACTTTGTGAGGGGACCTCCCCGGCTCTGAGAAGAGAACCCACTCCCTAGAACTAGAGCTGGAGACGCAGTCTGCAGTGGGCTGCTGGAGCCCCTAAGTTTCTTAAGTTTCTGAAGTCTCATGTTTTACCATAAAAAGACCACTTGAATTTTGTGTACTCTTTCATAATTTTATAGTTTAATGTGAAAATGTCCAGTGCTGCTCAACTGCGTGTAATGCTGGTGCTGCGAGCAGCAGTGTCCAGTTTATCCTGTGGATGTATGCACTCTGAGAACACACGCCCCCCTCAAAAATCCAAGCTGGGGAGAAGCCTGCCTGTTAGTGTGTGCGTTCTAATTGCTGTGTCTTCAAACACCTGCTTTAAACGTCTCTAACCCACGGACTTGCTGGAGCAAAGGTGAATTTGCATCTGGCTTCTGCCTGCACTGAGGGAGGTGGTGTGACCTGACTGACGGCATTTAATTTCTTTCTTGATTGTTTCTCCGGATAGGTTGGGATCTTACCCACCTTGATCATCGAAAAGGTTTAACTCTTCTTACAGGATGAAATCCATGTCATTCTCTTAAGTTACCTTTCTTGGAGAAGGGAAGCTGACTCAGATTCACGGCCCCTGAGCAAACATTGCAAGTTTTCCAGTTGAAGTGCACTGAGGGCAAGGGTCACTGTGCCTTGGCAGGCACCTGTGCTGCTCGGTCATAAGGTCTTAGCTGTCCGAGACAAAATTAAGGTGGCCGAGTGTGGGGTCTTCCTAGAACTGAATTGACTCCATATACAGAACTACCCCTTATTCTGAGATGATCCTTTTGGGTATTAAAATGTCTTTTCTTTTATGATTTTTTAAAAATATTCTTACTGATTGATTAGGGTGCGTCCTCAAGGTTTTTGGGAAGTGTGGCTGGTCTGAGATCCTTAACTCCAGCGCATCAAAAAGTCCCAGAGTTTTCCCTAATTTGCATCTGTTTCATCTTGTGATATTTCTGATGACTTAGATAACTTAAAGCCTAGTTTGTCCAATGATGGAATTAGAGATAAGAGGCCAATATTGTATTCAGGTGGCGTAGATTCAGGTGGCTCCTACGGACACACAAACACACCCATACGTATGAGGACTGCCAATTAAGTTCACGAACTCATCCTAGAAAAAGTGTAACCTACATACCTCATTGCTGGGTATGACTGTGGTCACCTTCAAAGTCCTCCCCTTGGGAAGCTGTGCACTGATGCCAGCACCTAGTCCACCCCTCAAAGCAATTTTGGAAGTTTTTTTCTAGAATGGCCATCAGAACTGTCATCAGATCTCCCTTGGTGTCCTGAATGTCACCAAAATGTCTTTCTTTCAATATTTCCTTTATCTTTGGGTAAAGAAAAAAGTCACTGGGGGCCAGATCAGGTGAGTAGGGAGGGTATTCCCATGCAGTTATTTGTTTACTGACTAAAAACTCCCTCGCAGACAATTATACAATTAAGTTGGCAAACTTGCCACCATGTGCAGTGGCCATTCCAGACAGAGTCCCCGAATTGCTTTGAAGGTAGACTAAGTGCTGACATTGTCGTGTAGCTTCCCAAGGGGAGCACTTCAAAGGTGACCATAGTGACCTTCAGCAATGAGGTATGTAGCACGCCACCTTAGGTGTCAGACTCCATGTACATACATGCACACATATATTATTAATTTGTGTCTCTAAGTAAATCCATTAGAAACTGACTAGACAACCTGTCTGCTTTAGGGTGACAGAAAAGCTTGTTTTAACACTCCATCAAGACTCAGAAATACTCTTGATTCTCACTTAACAAGCAATATACATTTCTAACCTTTTTAGAACTTTTCACACTGGGAAGTTGAAGTTTTGAAATGACAGGAAATTTGGTAAAATAACTCTAGTTGACCCGGCCTTGCTGCTTGGGTGAGACACTGGCTGTCAGACCCTGAAGGCTGTCACTTTAAACCTTAAAATGAAAGCAAAAGATTTGCCTCACTCTGCTAGTCACCCCGCCCCCTAGAAAGAGTCTCATATGATTACTTTTTAATTGTAGTAAATACATATGTAGCATACATTTGCCATGTCAACATCTTCACGTGTACATGTGAGAGACATGAACCCATGTTCACTGAGTTCGGCCATCACCTTGACTGTGCCCAGGTTTTCCGTCTCCCAGGTAGTTTTTCAGGGAGGAAGAAGGCCTGTGTGTTCCAGGTATGTTGTGTTAACCCTTCCTCATGCTTTTGCAGCTTTCTCAGCACTGCACACCTGCGGGACAAAACCCAGATCCTGGGACTGGTGGCTTAGGGCCGCCCCCTTGACCTGGGTTCTGGGACAGCCCCAGACCTTCCTGCTGTTCGGGTGGCTTAGGTTTCCTGTGGTAATTGAGCTTGTTGCCCATAAACCAAAGTTGAGGTACTGACTATGCTTTGCTTTTTTAACTTTGGTAATACATACATAACCAAACACTGGCCAGTCCAACCATTTTGGCACGTATAATTCCATGACTTGGATGACATTATTCATGTGGCACCGCCATTATCGCAGTCCTTTTCTGAATTATTCCACCACTTTTAACAAAAGCTTGGTGCCCCCTAAGCAGTGACTCTCCTTGTGTCTTCCCTCCTACGTCGCTATGAGTCAGACACGACTGGACGGCTGTGGGTTTGGTTTTGGTTTTTCTACGCATTGTAACTACTAGATAATCTCTGGTTTCTATATATTTGCCTATTTTATATATGTGAGATCAAACCGTATTTGTCCCTTTGTGATGGACGGGTCTCACTCAGCGTGACATTTTCAAGGTTCTTCCATGTTGCAGCGTGTTTTAGAACCTCATTTCTCGTGGTGGCTGAGTCATCTTCCATTGTATGTGTGTATCGCATCGTGTGTACCCATTCTTCCGTTGATGGACGTGTGGGTTGTTTCCCCATTCTGGCTCTTGTGAGAAGAGCTGCAGTGCACATTGGTGTACAGCTTTCTGTTTGCATTCCTGTCTTTGCTTATTTGGGGTACATGCCTGGGATTGGGATTGTTGCGTGCTGGTTATGTGTTCACTTTTCTGAGGAACTGCTGAATTCTTCTACGAGGCTGTACTAGATTACATCTTCCCCAGCAACAGATGAGGCTTCCAGCTTCTCTCCATCCTTGCCGACCTGTTGTTTATTTATTGTTGCCATAGGGTATGAGGTGGTATCTGACTGTGGTTTTTGTTTGCATCCCCCAAATGACTAGTAGTTAAAAATCAACTCAGTGGCACCCAGTAACCACAACAGTGGCTGGTGACACTGAGCATCTTGTCAGGTGCTTGCCGACCATCGTGTATTCTTTTTAATGAAATACTCAGTACTTCGGGGTTGTTTTTATCTTTCTGTTGTTAAGTTGTGATTGGCTGTACTTAGAACATTGAAATGCCTTGTCGTGCTCCATAACACAGACTTTGCCAAGATTTATCTCTGTGAATTTTGTAACTGTGTTGTGTTTTGTAAAACTTGCTTATTTTTCTGTGCGTGAATTCTAGTCACCAGGGAGCAGCCGGCCCTCAGCATCCCGAGCCCTCAGCACCCTAAGCCCACAGGAAGGGAAATGCAGACACACAGCCCATGTGGGATCCTTTGGGGCTTCCTCCTGATGGCTGGGTGATTCCTTTGTGTTGTATTTTCTTCTCAAGTGAGCAGCACACTCCTAACTCTGGCTGTGTTTTCTGTTGCTGGGTCTTTTGGTTTGGTTTTGTTTTTTTCAGTTTTGAAAATGCCGCATCTCAAAACAAAGCACTGCCCCGAGCATCCATAGTGGCCAAGAGGGGAGCATTTCAAGCGCGGTTTCTCCTTATTCTTCTCTTAACAAAGCTGAGCGCTTGGTGTCCTTGCCTGGTAAGAGCTAGAAAAGAAATTAGGACATCAGTGGAACTGTCTAAATCTCAGACTTGACGAAATACAAGCTGTGTAAAGAAAACATTTGACTTATTGAGGCCTGTAGTGAAGGTGAGGAGCCCTGATGTTGCAGTGGTTAAAGTGCTCAGCTACTAGCTGAAAGGTCAGTGGTTTGAAGTCCCTGCCACTCCAAGGGGAGAAATCCTGATGATCTGCTTCTGTAAAAATGACAGCCGAGGACTCACCAGCACACAGCAACAACCACATAGTTAGAGCCAAGGGGCCCGCTTAGATAGCTGTGTGACTCAAGAGAAAGCTGAAATATAATTTCTAAAAACGCAGTATTGTTCTCACTCTTCATGACTCACGATGTTACAGTCTGGCAGAGAATTTCCAGATTCATGAATTCAGGCTTCTGTTATCTACTCATAGTCTACACCGTGTACAGTTTTCTTTCAGTGAAATCTTCAGCTATCACAAGTAGAATTTCATGAGGTTTGTGAACTATCCACCCTGCTACCTCCAGACACGACACGGACTACCACTTAGCCAACCAAGGAGGCCTCTGGCTCGGAACTGTGAACAGATTCTGAGTGGTGGCCTGGAAATTTCTGACCTGCTTCAGCCCTGCTTTGCGGCTCTCTGCGGCGAGAGTTTGCAGTGAGAGTTAGCCGAAGCCAGCGTGAATCCGAGCAGCAGAGACGCCGTCTCTCCAGCTGGGGCCACTGAGATGCTGGACTGTAAGGAGAGTGGCCATGGGCAGGGTGGCCATGGTGTGGTCCATGCCTGCCAGGAGAACTGCTGCAGCCTTTCTTGTTTGCTGCACATTGTGCACGCGCGCACACACAGCCACCCACACCCACACCCACACCCACACCAAAATTGTCACTCCTGGCAATGGTGCTTAGTTGAAACTAATATAGATGTGTTGTCTGTTGAAAGGAATGTGTGGTTTCTATTAAATTGGGTCAGATCATAGCAGTCATATAAGACACATACTCCTAAAGGTGTCTGCAGAGCGTTCAGTAAAACAAGGAACAAAGGGTGGACGAGGCACTGGACCTTCAGGAGTCTGGAGTCTAAGATCCTTTGGAAGAGAACAGAAATCACTGTTAATTGTGGGGACAGTGATGAAGAGGTTGGGAAGTGTTACTGCCAAGTATCCTGGACCCTCAGCTGAGCGTTCCGGAGTTAGGAATGGAAGGAGGGCCTGGCAGAGGAGTGGCAGGGGGCTGGTCGTGTGGGCCACGGACACTGCAGCCTTATCATAAAGGCAAACATTTCCAAGCATTCCTTTGTCCGGTACCTGGGATGTGCTGGGTTCGAGTACATAGCACAGTCGTTGTGCTAATAACAGCAGTGCAGTGAGGTCCTTGCGGACGGAGAGGGCTACAGCAGGGCCCGGAAGCTATTGCTGAGAGGTGCCCTCCAGCCTGTGCCAGCTCGCGGGGACCCTGGGGACAACAGAAGGAGCGCTGCCCCGCCCCGCACCGTCCTCAGCGTCACCCGTTGTCGCAGCCGCCGTGTCAGTCCATCGGATTGAGGGTCTTCCTCTTGCTCTCTGCTCTTGTTGGGTACCATCAAGTCTGTTCCAACTCACACCTGCACCGTGTGCCGCAGAACAAAACCGCTGGGTCCCGTGCCCGCTGTGCCACTGTGGTGGGCACACTGTAGCCCATCGTTGCAGCAGCTGTGTCCGTCCACCTTATCGAGGGGCTTCCTCTTTGTCGCTGGACCCTCCACTCTCCCAAGCCTGATGTCCTTCTCCAGGGACCGGTCCCGCCTGACAACACGTACAAAGTGTGTAAGATGGGGTCTCACCATCCTTGTTTCTAAGGAGCACCCTGGCTGTTCTTCTTCCCGAACAGATCTCTTGCTGGCAGTCCGTGATGACATTCAGTATTCTCCCACACCACAATTCAAGGGTGGCAGCTCTTCCGTGTTCCTTATTCATTGTCTAGCGTTCTCATGCATATGATGCAACTGAAAATACCACGGCTTGGGTGGGTACACCTTAACCCTCAAAGTGACGTCTTTGCGTTTCAGCGCTTCACAGAGGTCTTCTGCAGCCCTGCAGAAGGGAGTCCTTGGACTCCTGACTGCTGCTCCTAGGAGTGTTGTGAGCCCAAGGACGGTGAAACCCTCATCCATTGAATTTTTCCCCATTTATCTTGTAGCCGCTTATGGTCCAGTTGTAAGGATTTTTGTTTTCTTAATGTTGAGGTGTGTTTTCGTCAGCTAGGGCTGCCCTAACAGAAATAGCACAGAGTGGATGGCTTTAACAAAGGAAGGCTTATTCTTACACAGTCTCGTAGGCTACAAGTCCATATTCAGGGTGTCCGCTCCAGGGGAAGGCTTTCCCCTTTGTCACCTGTGGAGGAAAGTCCAGTATTGCATCAGTCTTTGTCCAGGGAGCATCCTGGCGCAGGAACCTCAGGTGTGAAGGGCGTGCTCTTCTCCCAGTGCTGCTTTCTTGATGGTACGAGGTTTCCAATTCTCAGCCTGCTTCCCTTTCCTGTTATCTCTTACAGGATGAAAGGATTAAGGGTGGGGCAAGCCATACTCCAGGGAAACTCCCTTTACAGTGGAACAGGGAGGTGATCCTATGAAGGGATTTCCAGTCCCACACTAATCTTTTAACATACAGCATAGGAAAACCACAAAATGGAAGACAGTCACAAGACACTGGGAATCATGACCCAGCCACATGGCTACATATATTTGGGGGGGGACACAATTCAATCCATGACAAGGTGTAATCCATCCTGAAGGCTGTGGTGTTTGATCTTCATCAGTAAGTGCTTCAAGTCCTCTTCACTTCTCAGCCCAGTGGACAGAGCACACAGCTCCCTCAGCCTGGGTGGGAGAAGTGATCAGGGAGGGAAGTGAATTGGTTTGTTTTATTTCTGTTCACTTGTTTTACCACAAGTGAAATATCCTTCTTTGATATGTTGATGTCTATGATGTTTTAATATAGAAAACGTGCTTGCATGTATATAAAACATTATAGTCTTTAGCTCCTTCCAAAAAAAGAATTTGATATGGCTTAAAATATTAGAACATATGTAGCACTTTATTAAAGGAAAAAAAATTTCGGAACAGCTAGTTTGGAAACTCATTTAAATTTTGAGTTGGGTTATTCAGCACAGCTTGATCAATGTTTTGATGTTATTTGTGGATTGATTATTAATGGACCATCTTTTCAAGCTTCTATTTGCGATGCTGAAACCACTGCAGGTGCTGAAAGAAAAAAACTCATCTCCCTGCTTGACTGTAAGGTGGGCCATGCCACCTTATTGTGACACATTCCTGAAATAAGTCTGTTACTTACACTGATTAAACTGAGTTCTCGTCATCTGAGGACAGTCTTGTTACAGCAGCAAGATTATGATACAGATCTGAGCCAAAGGTACCAGTAGATAGTCTGCAACCCATGAGGAGATGCTAACATGTGCCCATAAGTAATGTTTCATTTCATAAAATGAAAGACTGGCAGAGGATCAGCAAAAGCTGACCAGTGTCTGTCTGTCTCTCTTCTTGGTGAGAAGAAGCAGAGCAGGACTGTAGGAATAAAAGGGTTTGCTTTGCCTCCCTCAGAATAGTGTTTGGAGATCCCGAGGCCTGCACTTGGTTAAGTAGTGATTGACGCCATAGGTCTACAGCTGGGACAGAATAGAAGATTCCTTGTTTCGCCCTTTTCTCTGTGACCGTGGGACAGCCTGGGATCTCTGGGTGTGGTCAGCAGCACCACTGGTGGTACAAGAGATGACTTTAAATGATTCAGGGTTGGATACAATTTTATTTTAATAATTACATATCAATGGACATAAAACTATGTAATTAGCACATCAAACCTGTGATTTGTCCCAGGTTATTATTGCTTAGGACAGAGTGGGTCCCTTGAAAGAAAACTACCCAGCAAATCAAAGCACCGACATCGCAGATGGGGCAGGCCATGAGTGACTGCAGGCCACGAGTGACTGCAGGCCACGAGTGACTACAGCTTGGGGAACCCTGGTGGGGCCTTCAGGTGACGTCGTTCCAGAGGACTCTTCTGAAGAACCTGTCAGTCTGTTCCTGTATTTGGGAGCAGCAGGCTCACTCGCGGGCAGGGACTCTGTTGAAGGAACAGTAGAGAACACCCCAGCAGGGTCCCTGCAGAGCTGTACCTCACAGCTGAGGACTTGACTTGGGGGCCCCCGTGGGGGCTGACTCCTGCCGGGTTCACTTGCATGGCCTGCTCCGGCTTGTCCGCTTCCTCAGCCTGCCAGCCGCTGCTGGTGTGGCCCTTCCGACCACACCGTAGCGTGTAATTTCCCTGCCTGTCTTTTGTTGTTGGTAGGTGCGTGGAGTCAGTTCCAAGTCACAGTGACCCCGTGTCCAGCAGAACGAGACGGAGGCCAGTCCTGCGCCGTGCTCGGTCATTGCTTCCAGAGCCCATTCTTGCAGCTGTGTGTCACTGAGGGTCTTTCTCTATTTTGCTGACCCTCTGCTTTACCAAGCAGGAAGTCCTTCTCCAGGAACTGGTCCCGCCTGACAGTGTGGCCAAAGTATGTGAGACAAAGTCTCTCCATCCTTGCTTCTAAGAAGCCTTCTGGCTGTACTTCTTCCAGGACAGATTGGTTCCTTTCTTCTGGCAGTCTGTGGTACATTCGGTATTCTGCACCACACTGTGATTCAAACATGTCAGCTCTTCTTTGGTCTTCTGTATTGATTGCCCAGCTTTCACACGCATAGGAGGCAGTTGAAAATACCAGTGTTTGGGTCGGGTGCACCTTCGTCCACAAAGTGACACTGTTGCTTTTTAATACATTACGGATCTGTAAAGACATCCTTGGCGTGGGGGAGGGGATGAAGACCAGGAGAGCGTTTCCCTGCGGGTCTGGCGTCGTGTGCGCGCATCTCTGCGTGAGGTTCTGCGGCAGCTTGAGTTATTTTCCTTTTACAGTGAGCACGCTTTACTTTTCTGAAAACAAAAATTCTTCAAGTGTCTCAGACACGTTAGTACTTCATACACTGGTGACTGAGTGCCAGATTCCAAGTTCGTTTAAAGACCAGTGATCGGTACAGGCAGTCCTCAAGATGAGTTCTGGTCTTAACTCTGTCTTTAAGTCGGATTGATATGTAGATCAGAACAGTTAGGTTCACATCTAATATGAGTTAGTCCAATGTCTGTCTTCATGTATAATACATAGTGTATCTTTCTATGCATAAAAATGTTAAACACTTCCAGATACACTAAAGCATCTTTTAACATAATAATAATAATGTTGTGGTGCACATCACAAAATAGTGCCCATTAATTCATTACAAACCATTGTGTGTACCCCAAACTTGTAATATAGCAAGCTTTCTGGGGTTGGCTCATAACTTCAGGTTGCACGTAAGTCGGATATTTGTCGCCCATAGACTGCCTGTAATACACAGGGGAAGATTTCATTCTTAGGTTCGTTGGGGTTCGGTATGTTCCTCTCCATGTGACCCACTTTGTAAGTCATTCTCCTGAATTGAAAACAACACACAGTGTTCTCTACCCTCTTTGTGTTTGAAGACCCTCCCGCCTATTCAGCTTTCACCTTTTCTGGGATACACTGCTTGCTCTGTCATCCTTGAGGGCTCTCATTGTCTCTAAGCTCCAGAGAGAAACGTTTTTCAAATGTGAAAACTTGAAGCCCAGAAAATTTAAGCAGCTGGTCACAACTGGTCAGTAAACAGCAGTGTCCCCCACCTCCCTCATCCTCATGCTACTTTCCAGGTTTTATTTATCTCCTTAACCATTTGATCTTCCAGCAGCCCTCCCTGCAAAAAAAAAAAAAAAAGAAAAAGTTTCACTGTAATCCTTTATAAACCTATCCAATTTTAAGGATTTTTTTTTTTTTTTCTTTTCAAATTTAGTTAGGCTCCAAATTGGTAATACTGAGACGTTCATGAACTCATCAAAGAGATTGGCCCCTACGTGACGTGGCAGGCACATCTGGAATAATTGGATTTGGGGCTCATTCAGCCTCTTGGCAGCCTGAACCTGAAGACCCACTGTTGCATTGCCCTGTTCTGAGCACTGGGACAGCAGAGCACTGTTACTGTGGTCTGTTGGCCGGGACATAACCAGTAATCATGTTACACAGAACAGACGCTGTCAGATGGAGATTCCGCCTCTTGTTAGCACAAAGGCAGGGACTGAATGCAGCCCATTAGTGGCCTGCCCGGAAAGGCCTGGAGAGCATGGACAACGTTGCTTCCATTCCAGACAGCTCTGAAAGGCAGGAACATAAATGAGACTGAGTCACATAGCTAATGATGAACAGAAACCAGCTGACATTTATTAAGGGCATACTGTATTTCAAGCATTACTGTGAGCACATCACAGTTATTTGTTCACCACAATCTCATTAAAAAACCAAAGCCCAAACCCTTTGCCATCAGGTGAGTTCTCAATCATAGCAGTCGTACAGGTAAGAGTAGAACTGCCCCAAAGAGTTGCCCAGGAGTGCCTGGTGGATTAGGTGTAATTAATCCCATTTTCTAGTTGAGAAAGCTGAGACCCAAAGAGATGAAAGTATTTTTCCAGGGTCGCTAGGGTAGTAAAAGGAGAAGCTGGGATTTCAACACAGGTATTCTAGTCTCCCACCCAGGTTCCTAGCCCTTGTGTTCTACTGCCTGTGATATTTGGGACTTGATAATATTGGCTAGGTGTAGGCTGCCCTCAGAGTGCCATGAGCATAACTGATCTATAAAAGCCTGAGAGTACGACCATCGAGGATGCTTGTGTTGGTCCCATCCTGACAGGAGCAAAGGAGAATGAAGAAAACCAAAGACCAAAGCAAAAGGGTAGCCTGTACCAGCCTGTGCCCAGAACAGATGGTGCCCAGCCACCACCACCAGCCCCTCTGACAGGGATCAAAATAGAGGGTTCCAGACAGACAGAGAGAAAAATGGAGAACAACATTCAGATTCCCTTCCCTGGCTCCCACGTTAAAAAAAAGATCAGACTTACTAGTATGACGGAGACTGGAGAAACTCCCAAGACTATGTCCCCTGCCTGCTAATTAGAACTGAAGCCATCTTTCAGCCAAGACTTAAACAAGCCTGTAAAGCAAACAGCTTCTTACTTGATTCAAGTAGGAGACCAAAGGGACCACATGTGCCGCAAAGCAAAGACAAAAAGCAGGAAGGGACAGAAAAACTGGACTGATGGACACGGGGAACCAGGGTGCAAAGGGGAAGAGTGCTGACACAGGGACTGCAGTCCATCTTCGGATCAGTTCTTGAGTGCGAAACTGATTCGCCCCGTAAACTTGCACCTAAACCACAGTTCTTTTAAAAAGCCCAGGAGTAAGCCTTGGACTGTAGCAGAGGAGCCTTAGGAAATCTCCAGAGGGAAAAGCAGAAGTCGGTGGGCTAGATGCAGAGGTGTTCCCAGCTGGCACCACCTCGGACCACCAGATCCATCTCCCCGTGTAGGTGGCTTGAGGAGCTCAAGGCTGGAGAAGGTGTGGTGGCTGCGCTGCGGTCACCACGAGGGCTGGGTGGCCGGGCCCGACCCCACCCTGGGCCCCTGGAGACTGGACTCCCTGTGAGGGCCTGATGCTGAGTGCTGTTGCAGGAGGTGGGGGTAAGAGGCAGGTGCTGTCCGCAGTTAGAGGGGTGCTATCTAAGTGATCGGATCCCCCCCCTGTTCAAGTCTGAGGCTCCTGGGGAGAGGGGAGCAGTGTCCTGCTAACGGGGGAGGCTGGGAGACCTTGAGGCCAAGCGGACAGGCAGATGGAGCCCAGGCTCCCGAGGGCAGCGGAGGAGGAGGCTGGTCTCACAGGACGCTGAGATGGGTCTGCTCAAGCTGAGCCTCTAAGAAGCGGCACTGACGTTGGACCGCACACCCTCCTCAGAGACGCAGGCTCAGGGGCAGCTCTGGGGTCTCTCGCAGCCCACCTGCTGTGAGTGGCTCAGGCGGCCCAGGACAGCCCTGGTCCCACCGGGTGTCCACCGTGCACAGCCCCGTGACGTCGAGAAAATGGAGTTCAGTGAGAGCGTGTGCGTATACAGTGGTGAGCACGACGCCAGTTTCCTGTGCAGCTGAGATCAGAGGAGCAGAGTGGGGTCAGCTGATGTCTTTCAGCACGCATCTGAGTTCTAGAGTTTTCTGTTTTATCTAACAATAAAAATATCAAATATTTGACAGATTTTTCTTCTGAGGAAGCACGCACCTTTTGGTCTGCCCCATGCCTGATCTGTGTTGTGCTTTGTGACTGGGAAGCCTAGTGTAACCGTCCCTGCTTGAAGTACAGACAGTGCACAAAGCCCAGGCTGGCACTATGTGCGCACAGTCACCCTCATCAGTCCCATAGTTACAGAGACACAAAGGCCAGGCCGCCCGTGGCTCGGAGGCGCTCACTCCTCTTGGTGAAGGGTCTGCCTTGGCACCGTTGATAGGCTGCTGCCCTGGAGCCTCGGACACAAATGGGCTCAGCCGAGAGCCTGGGTTTGGGCCCCGCCTGTGTTTGCACCTGTCAGGGACCCACCAGATAGGCTGTCTCGGAGCCGTGACCTGTGACAGGTGTCGGGGAGTGATATCTCCAGGAGCAGTGTGTGACTGTACTTACCCTGTCACCTTGCCGGAGAGGGCTGACGTCTGATGAAGCACTGGGTATGGGCGTGAGAGCCTGGCCCCGCGGTCTGACCTGATTGGTTTTTTTCGTAAAATTACCCCATTTCACATGTCTGGGTCCAGCTCTTTGCTCAGGCGAGCTGTGGTGCCCTTGAGAACAGTGCTGCAGCTCTCATTCTCACCTGGCACCGTGGATACCTGCCCAGCCTCGGTCCCCCACCCGGGCCCCACAGGGGGCAGCCTTGGAGTTCTATCACCTGGCACGATGTGCACAAGCCTGACACACCTTGGTCCCTCAGCTTTGCATGGGGCGCGATCGAGGTTCCATCACCTGGTGCTGTGTTCCTGGGCCTGCCACACCTCACCCCTCAGCCACACACAGGGCGCAATCGAGGTTCTGTCACCTGGCGCAGTGTACAGAGCCTCCAGTGGCCTCCTCCCTCATCCTCACACAAAACATGACGTAGGTCCTCCATCTTTTTGCAGGAGCAACCTTAAAGTTTTTCAGGGTTTCAGTGTCGCATAGTTACCGTTTTAGTTCCTCTCTTTGTAGTTTATGTCTCACCCGAGACAGCAGGATGGCCCTAAGGAGCCTAGGTGCTGTGTACATGCTCCATGAGTTGTTCTGCGGAGAGAAGGAGTGTGCGCTCACTGGGCAGGGAGAGCAATGGGAGCTGCACGTGCGCAGGCAGGCAAACTGAGACGGAATTGTATGTTTTCACTCAATCATAATAAAAAAAAAAGTTGTTCTAGCCCTGTGATACGGTGACTTCCTCTCCACAGTGGTACCTGCTGCCTAGCCAGGGTCACTCCGTTTCACAGGGACGGTCATGTGTGCAGCCCTGTCTGGCTTCTCTCAGGGAAAGTAGGCTTCAGACAGCACAGGCACAGACGTCATCGCCCAGAAGCACTGCAGTTTTGTTGGTGTTGATCATTAGGTGACATTCATCGGGTGTCTGCTTGGTGCCAGGCGCTGTCAAGGGCTAGGGGTACCTCATGGTGGCAGGGGGGTGGCTGAGGTAGAAGGTGCTGTGCCCCTCCTCACCTCCATGACCCTCTCCAAAAGGCACATCGCTGGTGTGTAGTGACAAAGCCATGTTCAGCATCAGTGACAGTCAGCAGGTCCCCAGGGAACACCTCTCCAAGCCCACCGCTCCGTGAGGCAGGACGAGCTGTTACCGATCTCTGTTGACTGGCGTCTTCCATGTCCCTGATGTCTCCGCGTGGCCATGGTCCTCCTGCTCGGCCCTCAAGGCGGGCTGGATGGCTTCCGCCGCTGCCTCTCCCTCTGCCCGTCCTGGCTGGATGTCAGCTGTGGAGAGGTCCGTCATCGGGGAGCTCAGTCCAGAAAGGAGCTGTCACAGCGATTTGAGATACACAAAAAGGGAGTCGAGGGTATAAAATAAAACAGAAGAAAAAGTATACTGTTCTCTGTGTGTATGGCGTGTATGTATGTGTGGCGGTGGTTGAGTTCTTAATTTTTATCTGTTTACCTTTAAAAGGAGACACACAGGTAGAAACGTGGTGAGGACAGCCACCAGGGCACCTTGTCTGCAGTCCGGTGCCCCATGCCTGCCCAGCTGGCCCTTCTCCTCAGGGTTGGGGTTTGCTGCTCACTCTCAGAGGTCCAGGGAGAGAAACCCCAGGCCACTTGCCTGCCTCCCTGAGCTGTGGCCTGGGCCCTCGGGCGCTGTCTGGGAAGGCTCTCACCAGGCTGAGACTTGTCCCCATGTGTGATTGTCCATCTCGGCCTGCCTTCTCAAACATCTGCGCTGTTGTACCTGCTAGTAGAACTGACTGAGAGTGCCACCAGAATCTTCCTTTGTCCTTTTTATTTGTCAAATAACATAAAAGCTGTGTCTTTTCCTGAAATGGACCTGACCTTGGACCTGCCCATGTGCTGTAGATAAATGGGTTACTTTGTTGCTGGAGCTTCCAACCACCAGGTCCAGTCACCTTGTGTTTCTGATGTCACCAAATGTGCTGGTCCACAGGAAAAGGAGGTGACCAGGACTACACTCAGTGGTGGGGAGCGTGTTTGTGTACATGACTGCTGGCCGCCGCTAACTTGTTCCCACAGGTGTTGTAATTCCAGAGAGTCCCAAGCAGGGAACGTGGACTGTGTCAGATAGCGCTGTTTTTTATTTATGCCTTTATTCCTAGGTGTTTGACTTCCTGTGAGTTTTCCTCTTAGAAATGCCAGGTCTTCCAGTTCAGCTAGCATCTGCTAAAATCCTCCTGTCTGTCATCTCATTCCAGAAGTGAAGTTCACTTGTCTGTGTGTCCACATGAAACGTCATCACTAGAGGAGCCTGAGCCATAGAATAACCTTGTGATTTCACAGACTTCTTCTGGTAAAGTCTAGTCTAGCAGCAGAGCCCTGGTGGCTCAGTGGTTAGGAGCTCAGCTGCTGGCCAAGAGGTTGGCAGTTCAACTCCACCAGCCGCTCCTTGGGTCACTGTGAGGTCGCTGTGAGTCGGAATCAATGCAGAGGGTTTGTTTTGGGTTTTCTCAGTCTAGAAATGAGTTTGTTTCTCCCACATGATTTCCTTCTTTAAAACATCTGCTCACCTGAATTCATTGAAGAGCTTTTCTGAGGAAACTAGTCTCCTCAGGGCTGAAAGACATGAATGAAGTTGGCTTTATCCACTGCTTTTGGAGAGCACCACCTTGAAATGAAAGCATCTGCCTTATACAGTTACAGAGGACCACGGGATGATTTCACAAGAAGGGGACGCTGATAGTTGAGGGTCTGTGGTGGGAAGCTGGTGGGGAAGGATCACGCCTTTCTTCATCAGCAGATAAAGATAGCCTAAACAGTCGGGGGGGGAGGGTAGCAGAAGAGGAGAATTCCAGGTTTAGGTAGGGGTCATTCAGGTTTGGGGGCCCCTTGGCTGTGGAGTTCAGAGTTCTCACCCTCAGCTAACTTCCATCCCAAACTTGGCCCTAAAGCTCACAGGTCTTTTTCTGAACAGAAGGTGTAAACGTACTGAATGTGTATAACAAGGCTACCCAAACAGAATTGGGTTTTTTTTTTTAAGTATTTATTATAAAAGTATCAGAATTGGCATTAGAAGAGGGTGCATTCATAGTGGATTTTAAGCTACAGGTTGTTTCTGTCAAAACCTGGCTTAAGATGAAAGTGTCTGTGTGGGAACTGCTAGGCAGTTGTCTGTTACTACAAAGAAAATCTGTCATAGTCAAGTTGATTTTGATGCCTAATGACCCATAGGGCAGAGTAGAACCCCCCTCCCCCGTCCCGCATAGATTCCCAAGGAGCAACTGGGGGATTTGAACTGCCACCCTTTTGGTTAGCAGCCAAGCTCCTAACCACTGTATCACCAGGACCCCTGTGTCACTAAAACTATATCCAGATCAGTTTAGCCAGCAACCCTGTGATGTTGCCAGCCGAAGCCACAGCCGTTGCTGTCGAGCCAATTTTGACTCACAGTGACCCTATAGTAGGTCAGACTAGAACTACTCCATTGAATTTCCAAGGGCCGCCTGGTAGATTCAGAGTGCCAACCTTCTGGTTAGCAGACATAGCCCTTGACCACTGTGCCGCCAGGGCTTCCTTGATGTTGTCGAGAGCTGGAATTTTACCCAGGAGGAACGGGAGGTTTCACTACACTAAGGATAGGAGGGACAGCTGGTTTCTTCTCGGCAGTTCTCCCGGAGTGCCACCAGAGGTGAGGCAGATGGCCTTCTGAATGAATGAGCACGCGTTAAGGCAGCGTGCTGCCTGCTTCCTGTTAGCACACGGTTACTACAGCTCCTTTCTTTGGTGGTACGGGCAGAACATGAAATAGAGGGGGAGAACTGGCCATATTGGAATGATACACCCGTCTAGAAACCTCAGCAAGCCAAGCCCAAGCCTGGTGCCATCAAGTCAATGCTAATTGATACTGATCCTATAGGACAGAGTGGAACTGCCCCATAGAGTTTCCAGGGAGCGCCTGACATATTCGATCTGCCTTTTGGTTAGCAGTTGTAGCACGTAACCACTGCACCACCGGGGTTTCCAGAAACCATAGCAGAAACACAGTGTTCGACGGTGAAGTTGAACTCCAGTATCTCATCAGATCTAAGATGCTGCTGATCATAGGTAAAACTGTTTTTTAGGGATTACCAAGAAAGAAGGGAAAAAACCACTGCCTACTGAAAGTCACAACTGGATTTCAGGGGGTGGAAATATGCAATCAGTGTATATTTGAACGAATGAAACAGGGTACTTGCCTTGTAAAAAAGATTTATTGTCATCTTGAAAATCATCAGCCAGTTCAGAGAGCATCGGAGAGGATTAACTCAGTTCTGAAGTTGTGCAAGTCAGCATTCAAATGGCTGGCTAGGACGATACCAGGTTCGTGGTCCAGACCGCCCCAGAAGCTCCGCGGAAAACGAGCCTGGCCCTCAGTTCCCAAAAGGTCACAGCCAGTGACAATGCTGTGGAGTGCAGTCCCACCATGAGCCACATACTTGACCATGAGTCAGAAGCAAGGGTCAGCTTAGAAGGCGGCCACATCATTTCAGATGCAGAGGACATGTTTCCTTCAGTCACGTTTGTTTATAATGTTTTCAAGTTATAGACCTTTGAAGACTTGTGTGAGAGGTAATAGTCACCAAACCCACTGAGGTCCCAGACCATCTCTCTGGAGACCGGGGCTTCAGTGTCACACCGTCCTGTGACAGCGCGGAGAAGCGGTGTGTGGACAGCGTGCAGCTCAGACCCTGCTCCTGGGAACGGAGCTCCGCCATCTCATCCCAGTCTGACGTCGCTTATGAAGAGAGCCTTCTTGTTCCTGAATCAGGCGGTATCACTCATCTGCTTGAAATCGCCTGTGATTCAGATCTGTGTCCCCACACTGCTTTTCAGAATACCTCTGACTCAGACTCTAGAGCTTTGAAATACCTCTAAAGAGGCGATTACATATTCTGATACATACGTAATTGTTTTGATATAAATATGTATTATATCCTAGCATCTGTCAGTTAAGTTACCTGAGTTTATTTTCCTCAGACTGATTGGTCCAGCCAGCTACTACTTGGGGTCCCACTGGGTGCTGGTCCCGCCTTAAGTGCTGAGGATACAGTGGTGCACAAGTTCCTCATCTCAAGATTCCTGATGATCTAGTATGGTTTAATACAAGACATGTAAAAACGTAACCACTGTCACCCCTCGTTTGAGGTGGCTTGTTGAAGAAAAGGAGTCCTTTGTGGGATGATGGTTGAGTGGCCAGCTGCTAACTGAAAGGGTGATATTTCCAGCAGACTGGCCACTCGAGGGAGAGAGATGTGGCAGCAAGCTTCTGCAAAGACTGTCACTTAGGAAACCCTGTGGGGCACAGTTACCCTGTCGTACAGGATCGCCGCGGTTGGAATCCACTAGACGTCCGTGGGTTTGGCTTACACCTGCAATTTAGTAATTCAGCCCTAGCCTGTGACATCGATTTGTCGTGCCTGTTGGTCCGTCTGTCACTGAGGCACGTACGTTTGCTGGCCTCATTGGTGAAGTGGGCTGGGACATTCCTAGCTACCTAGGAGTCATTTCAAAAAGCCTCAGTGTTCATTACTGCCTCGTGGTGGTCCCCTAGCATCTTGGGTCACATGTGCCTGGCAGAAAAAATGTCAAACCTGCACCTCCAAAGTGTGTCAGTTTGCGTATTACATATTAGTAAATCTTAATTTCTTTTTTCAAGAAGAAAATGAAGTAGAAGTTGTACTGGTCCCAGTGTTTCGTAACCCTGGGGTCTGCACCCCACTGTTCCTTAGTGCTGGAAGCATCAGGATTTGTACAACTAGAAATTAAGAGACAGGGTACTGCCATCCTGCTTCCCACCTCGTCTGTGTGAAGTATGTCCATTAATCATGTCCTAGTAACAAGCCCTAGGAAACGTTCTAAAAAGAAGACTGCCTGTTTGCCTCTACCTACTCCCTGTTGTTGCAGATTCCAGGGGTCAGTGTCTCATCTCGCTGTCTGCCCCCTGTAGGTTTCAGCCAAACGCAGTGCTGTCAACGTGATGCCTACTCACGGTGACCCTACAGGACAGAGCAGAACATTTCCAAGGACCAGCTGGTGGACTTGAACTGCCAACCTTCGAGTTAGCAGCTACCGCACTTAACCACTGTGCCACCAGGGTTTGGGTTTAGATGCAGCCATATATCCATTCCTGGGTGTCATTATGCGTTTGTTTTGGAATAGTTGGGAACTGTCAAGTTTACAACAAGAAATTAGTGGAAGTATTGGGGGCGTCTGGGGTGGGGAGCTGAAAAGATCTAGACAGGCACAAGGTGTATGTTATAACAATGTTACAGCTCTTAACAAAGCAATCTCAGAACTCAGTGCTCTTCAACCACAACTGTGATTACTTCCCTTTAGCTTTTTCTCGCTCTTCAATCAGCAGTTTCAGAAACTGTAGCATTGTGTTGACATCTGAAAGTTCTTGTGTGACATCTTGGACAGGTGTCCTCTTTACACAGTTTTTTGGGTTAAGGAACCCTGTCCTAGGGGCTCTGCTGGAGACTCCACAGCTGCAGTTGAGTGGGGATTTGGTCCTTTTCCTGTTGGTAACAAAATTGCTGTCTGTTCTAAAACAAGTGGTTTACATCCTGAGTCTTTGTAACAGTTTTAAGGCAGCTACAGTTGTTACCATGAGCAGAATTCAAAATCCACCATCACTTTTTTTTATTTGGCTTCTCTACCTGTGAGTCACATCGGTGTCAGGTGATCTTGACCACCAAAGACGGAAGCGCGGTCAGTCCACCAACAGGGCTCGCCCTGGGCTGCTGGCACGTTTGGTTCACACACGTGTGAATGATAAGAGTCACCCCGAGCACAAGTGGCAAGAGCTGCTTTTTCAAGAGGAGCAATGCTAACTCCAAGTTTTTTATTAAGACTTGACTTCTATGATAACAAGAAGAATACATTTATACTGTTAAAAAAAAATCTGAATACACAGATGTATATTTCCATTCCCCAGTGACATGGCCCTGTGCACACACCAGGAAGGTCTGTTGTCTGTCTGTCTGTCTATCTCTCTGTTTGTTTGTTTGTTTTAATACACCAAAATGCCAAGAAGCTGAATTCATTTGCATTCACAGAAGATAGAGATATTTCATAAGACTTAATATGCAATATTTTTACCTTTTATACTCAATTTGATGGTGAGACTATAGGTTTTTTTTTTTTAAATAGTGAAATTGTAAAAACAGCCAAACGAGATTTAAAAAAAGAAAAACAGAACTCATGAGGTTATAATCACAGGCCTATTTATAGGAAGGAAGTAAATGAAAATAGTGCAATAACACCTCAGCTGTCTGCGACCCTGGAGGAAGTGACGTAATTGTCAGATAGCTGAGATTTTCTTGCCTCTTAGAAACATCTGAGATCGAAATTTTACAAGAAGGATTTGACTTTGCTGTGTAGCATAACTGGTTTATTTTTGTGTTTTGATGGCAGTTTGGTCTCTATTCCAGATGTCATCAGTTTTATTGTGTTTAAAAAGTGAATGTTTTCAGGACATTTTGCAGTCTGGACAACTCAGTTGGCTCCGAGACCCTGAGTGGTCCTGAAGGCCTCTGAGTCACCTTGTCTGGGAGTGTGTTGCTGTGCTCACGAGTGCTGCCGTGGCCTGGGTCAAGTGTGTGGCTTCTTTGTCTCTCCTCGTCCCTGAGGGGCATGCGGAAAGACTGCTGACGTAGTGGTGAGTGCTACGGCTGCTCACCAAAAGGTCGGCAGTTCAGATCCGCCAGGCACTCCTTGGAAACTCTGTGGGGCAGTTCTGCTCTGTGCTGTAGGGTCACTATGAGTGGAACTCACCTCGACAACAGTAGGTTTGTTTTTTTGTTTGTTTGTTTGCTTGTTTGTTTTAATGGACATGGGAACAGCACCTCCCTGATACTCGTGGTGTAGAGGATCAGTGAGGGGCTGTTCTGAAAAGACAGAAGTGGCCCCCGTGAGTCCATCGGCAGAGAGGAGAGTCAGGGGGCTCCAAGGGCTACATGTGGGCTACGTAGCTGTCAGCAGTGCTCCCAGGACACGAGAATGCCAAGCAGAGAATTGAATGCCACGTAAGATCCTGCCTCAGGATCCCAGCACGCTCAGATGGGAACCAACAGCAGGTTGAGTTAAGTACTGATCAGAGACAGACAGAGGTCCTTCAGAAAAATGAAATGACACCTTGAATTGTACACAGCAGTTTGCATGTTAAGAGACCTGACACTGGGATGGTGTCACCAAGGCCTCTCTGCACTGGGAATCCAACACGGGTTCTCGTGGTTTCCCGAGTGTCCTGTAGGGAGGGTGTTCCATCACTCTTTCTGCACGCCTCTTACCGCTTCGTGCTGTGTAGGAAGCCGTGAAACCATGGTTCCCTGTGAAACAGGAAAGTGCATGGAGCGAGCTCTGAGTGCCTGCTCTCTGCAAGACTCAGTGTCAGGCTTTATGGGGTTTACTGGGGACCATCGAGTTGTTTTCAAATCACGATGAACTTATGTGATAGAGTAGAGCCCCCTACAATAAGGTTTTCTAGGCTATAATCTTGACAGCGCCTGCTAACCAAAAAGTTAGAAGTTCGAATCCACCAGGCACTCCTTGAAACTCTGTGGAGCAGTTCTGCTCTGTCCTCTACGGTCACTATCAGTCAGAATCAACTTGACAACAGTCAGTTTGGTTTTAAAAAATAGAAAAATTTTTATGGCAGATGGTCAGGTCTTTCTGCCTCAGAACCACTGGGTGGGTGCACACTGCAAGCACCTAACCACTGCACCACCAGGGCTCCTGATGACGGGGGACAGAGAATTAGAAGTATGAGCAGCACGCCTGCCCTCCAGCATCTTGTGGAGAAGTAGGAATGCTTACAAAGATAATCCGTGACAGGCTCGGTGATGCATCTGAAGAAGCAATAGCGGGAAGGTGACAACTGGGCACACATGGGAACGGGGAAGAATCGGAGCATGATTCTGAGACCCCAAGAAGCCGGGCCTGTGGGGTTCTCCCTGGGCGGAGCTTGGTGCCAGCCTTGGCAGCGGGGGCTCAGTAGTTTGGGCCTCAGAACCTCTTTCCACTACTAACAGTTACTTAGGACCCCAAAGGGCTTTGGTTTATGTGGGCTAAAGCTGTCATTACGGACCATCTTTGAAGTTAAACCAGAGAAAAAAATTTGTTTTTTCATTCAAAATAATGTTGTGTTGACGTAACAGATACATGTTAGCAGAACGTTTAATGAAAATAGACATGTTTTCCAAAACAAAAACAAGTTTAGGGAGACGAGTGGCTTTGTTTTGCATTTTTGCAAATCTTGGGAGTGTCTGTCCTCATTGGTGCTAGCCGGCTGTGGCTTTCCGCCTGTGCCTTCAGTCCGTGGTCCTGTTCTGCTGTCAAGGTTCAGGAAGACACGTGGCCTCTTCAGTTACTTGTGGATGCCTCCTCTCCATTTCTTCAAGGAGTCTGCAGGGTGGCTTCTGAAACTGTCCCTGAGCAGTCATAACGTACCCTGTTATGTTAAATTGTTGGGGAGGGTGCGTCTTGCACCTCAAAAGGCTCTTTTGCCCATATGTGATTCTGTAGCATCATTTATTGATCATTTGAAAATCTTCCAAGTGTCGATGCATTTCGTGTGTATAGTTCTCAGTTCCACACCGCACATTGCCACCACTGCAGCCAGAAGTGCACGAGCACCCGGGTGCCCATTCATGCCACAGGACACTACAAAGTCACACCTGGAGAGCTTGCAATCCAGCTTCATCACTTCTCTGCCTTACAGTGACCCGCTAGCCCTGTGTCCCCATCGGGTTCTTGTAAAGATTAGGTGAAACAATATGCAGTAGAAGGTATAAAGCACTTAGTAGGATTACCTGGCTCAGGTAAGCACTCACTGAATGATTGCTGTCAGCTGCTGTTGAGTCAAGACCTGACTCAGCCATCGTACACAAAACACTGCCCAGCCCTGCGTCACCCCCACCATCAGCTGCAGGCCACACTGCCGTGATCCTTAGGGCCTTCATGGCAGATTTGCAGAAGCAAGTTGCCAGGACTGTCTTCCTAGTCTGAATCAAGAAGCTCTGCTGAAACCTGTTCAGCATCCCAACAGCACATACGTTCCCACTGGCAGCTGAGTGGTAGCTGTGCAGAGGTGCGTCAGCCAGGAATCGAACCCAGGTCTCCTGTGTGGAGAGAATACCACGCTGGGACCAGCTGCCCTCAACATTGAGCAATAGTTGTTATCGTTATGACTTGGGTTGTTACTGTACTGTTGCTACCGTGAGCATCCTCGCTCATCCTGCATGCCGTGAGGAATGGGACGGGCTTTGTGGAGCACTCTGGTGGTCACTGGGGCTTTGCAAGTAGTTTCTTATGGCAAGCTGCGGAGTGATGCCACTGCTGGATGTCTGTCAGCCAGAGCAGGAGGCCACTGTGCCTTCCCCCCGTGAGGTCAGAGCCTCCTTCCTCTTGGGTCTTTTCATGCCCACGCTGTGCCCACACTGTGCAGTTACTGCTCTGCGCCCGTTTCATGCACCCTCCTGCAGCCTGGCACCTTTGCGCCTGCCTCAGGCTGTGGCCCAGCGCATGGCTGCAGGGTGACTGGTGCTCGGGCGGTATGGCTCCACTTAGAGGGAATTGTTTGGAACAGTGCTTTCCTCAGTGGCTTCAAAGAATTAAAAAACATAAGTGGTGTTATATGAGGTTTGGCAGTTAAGATTGCAAACTCATCCCAGAAAAAGTGCTGCGTGCCTCAATGCTGAATATCACTACAGTCACTTTTGAAGTACTCCTCTTGGAAAGCTATGCCCCAATGCCAGTACCTAGTCCACTCTTCAAAGCAATTTTGGAACTCTTTTTGGAATGGCCATCAGAGCTGTCATTATATTACCCATAATGTCCTGAATGTCATCAAAATGTCTTCCTTTCAATATTTCCTTTATCTCCGGGTAAAGAAAAAAGTCACTGGGGGCCAGATCAAGTGAGTAGCATGGGTGTTGCAATACAGTTATTTGTTTACTGGCTAAAAACTCCCTCACAGACAAGGAGACAGTTCAGTTTGTGAACTTGCCACCATGCCACTGTGTACAATGGCCATTCCAGAAAGAGTTACAAAATTGCTTTGAAGGGTGGGCTAGGCATTGGCCTCGGTGCACAGCTTCCCAAGGGGGGCACTTGGAAGACGACCACAGTGATTTTCAGCAATGAGGTGTGTAACACTTAGAACAATTAAGTTCGCAAACTTAATTGTCAGACCACATAGTAAGTGCACCGTTTGAGCCATGACTAGTGTTCTCTTCTTTCTCTTTTCTTTAAGGAGCATTTAACCTCTTCGCCCTACCTCATCTCCATTTTTTTTCCTTGAATCTATTCAGAATAAAAATAGTAAGGAACTTGAGTGTTTTACAGTAACCCTGGGTTAAACATCTTCACAATCAATATCTTTTGCTTTGTGCTTTTCAGATGTTCCTCCTGCTGACCAAGAGAAGCTTTTTATCCAGAAGTTACGTCAGTGTTGTGTCCTCTTTGACTTTGTTTCCGATCCACTCAGTGACCTGAAGTGGAAGGAAGTCAAGCGAGCCGCTCTCAGTGAGATGGTGGAATATATCACGCACAATCGGAATGTGATCACAGAGCCCATTTACCCGGAAGTAGTGCACATGGTGAGTGATTGCAGGCCAGCGTGCTGTCTCAGCCCTGAGCCGCAAATAGGACTCTGCTCGTCTGAGGATAGGCTTAGGTATTTGTGCCCAACACAGCACTACCCAGAAAGAAACCTCCTGTTCCAGAATCTGTATTTGCGCCTTGCAGAATGGCAGTCTTCTTTGTAAAGTGCCCTGGGCCCTACTGATAGCAATAGCGAGCCTTTATCAGGTACCTTCTAGGAGTGTACATATTCTGTTGACTAAGTCATTTAATCCTCCCAACTGCCCTGGGGGGTAGAAGTGTTAGAACTTTTCTGTATCTCCATTATCGTATCCTCTTTCAATTTCTGTTTAAATTTTTTTAGCATGCCCGTAAATAGTTTAAAAGTAAAAAGGTGTGCGTACAGGTGTAGGGAGATTCTAATGATGGACCAAAGTAAAAATAGCGATAGGACTGTGTGGGAATTTGGCAGTCCACCCCAGTTGGCTGGGATTGTCTCCATTCCTGTGCTGGTATCAGACAGTCTGCCCTGATTGGCTGTGGTGGGCTCCATCCCTCTGTGCTTGTATCAGACAGTCTGCCCTGATTGGCTGAGATGGTTTCCACCCCTCTTTGCTGCTATCAGGCAGTCTGCCCTGATTGGCTGTGCTGGTCTCCACCCCTCTGTGCTGGTATCAGACAGTCCACCCTGATTGGCTGAGGTGGCCCTCCATCATACTGAGTTTATCATTTCTTTTGTCCCGCCGCTAAATGTCTTTCTGGACATGTCACATTGCAGCATCTGTCTGCAGGTCAGTTGTAGCTACTTCTACTGTGCTTCATGGTGACCTTTGTCAGTGCCACCTGGGAGAGTTTCATGAGATACACTTAGTAAATCTCATTATTTGACTGAGAACTCATTTCAGTTTCCTGTGTTTGAATTGTTATTTTATCCATCTTTAAAAGTAGTGCTCCCCAGTTATTAGTCATTGTTGCTTAATACACAATGTTAAATCCCACTTGTCAGTGAACTCTTTTTCTGTACCTGACCTGAGAACTGCATTTAGTCAAAGCTATGTATTATATTTGTGTTTCTATTATACGTAATATGTCTATTATGTAAATATAAAATGAGGTAGACACATTACCAGCCTTCAGTGTACAAATAACAGAACTGTACTAGGTGAAAGCAAAGATGTTACCTTGAAGACTAAGATGATCCTGACCCAGGCAAACTAGAGTGTTTTCAGTCACCTCATATGCATGTGAAAGCTGAACAGTGAGTGAAGAAGATCAAAGAAGAATTGATGCATTTAAATTATGACATTGGCAAAGAATATTGAATATAGTTGGAAATAGCACGGACTGCCAGAAGAATGAACAAATCTGTTTCTTAGAAGACAGGGTGGCAGGACTGTGTCTCACATACTTTAGACATGTTATCAGGAAGGTCCAGTACCCGGAGGAGGACATCATGCTTGGTAGAAGGTCACCACAAAATAGGAAGACCCTCACTGAGATGGATTAGCAGAGGGGCCTCAACGGTGGGCTCAAACATAGCAATGACTGCGGAGATGGTTCAGGACAGGGTGGGGTTCCATTCTTTTGCGCCTGGGCTCACTGTGAGTCAGCTTGAGTAATATAATTAATTTTTTATTTTATTTGTCACTTTGTTTTATGAGGAGAGAGCATTGCAGAAAGACATAAAAGAGGAGCGGGAGATGGGTTTGGGTGTGGGGGTGTGTCTAGGAGGTGTTTGGCAGGAGTGTGTGACTCTCAGAAGTAGAGAGCAGGTACACAATTCCAGCAAGCGGTGGCATTCCCTCCCAGGCAGCACCTGGGTCAACGTGGCAGATGGGTCTCACTGTCACTGTTTCTGTTCTCGTGAGCAGCTGGCTGCCCAGAGCGCCCTGGGGGGCCTGCTCACCAGGTGGGGGCACCGAGCCGTTGTGCCTGAGGTGTTGCCTGCTGTTTTGTTTGTGTCTCCACGGAGTGTGCTGTGTCTCACTTTGGTCACAGTGTTTCGTAGACGTTATTTATCAAGCTGACGAGGCTCCTCTGGTACTCCTGGTTTGCTGGGAGCGGTCACTGTGTTTTTAACGCTGCTGAGTCCCACTTGATGTGAAGAATCCCGAAGCCCTGTGGCTGCTGTCGTCTGCGGACCGTGTCACCCATTAGAGGCCAGACGGCTGTGTGTTTTTAAACACCTTTACTGAGATGTAATTCATACACATACAATTCACCCATTTAAAATGTTCAATGCCGTGCTTTTGGATACAGCCACAGGTCTGGGCAGCCATCACCACGTCTCAGTGTAGAGTATTTTCCTCTGGAAGGCAACTCCATACCCGTTAGTCCCTCCCCTTCTTCCTCCACCACCCAGCCTGAGACAGCTGCTAACCGACTTTCCGTGGATTGGCCTGTTCTGGACGTTTGCTGTACGTAGAGAATCATACCATCTCCAGTCTTTTGTGGTGGCCTCTTTCAGTTAACATAATGTGTTCAGGGCTCATCCATGTCATAGCACGTATCACAGTTCCATTCCTTTTTGTAAAAAAGAATAAAACTCATTGCCGTTGAGTCAATTCTGACTCATGGTAACCCTACAGGGCACAGTGAAACTGCCCTATAGGGCTTCCAGAGAGCAGCTGGTAGGTTTTCCTGTTTATGGTTGAATAATAATTCCACTGTATGGATAAACCACGTTGTGTTTACCCGATTTTCATTCAGTGGACATATGGATTATTTCTGCTTTTTGGCCAGTATCAAAATGCTGCTATGAACATTTGTGGACAGATTTCTTTGTGGACCTGAGTTCTCATTTCTCTCAATTATGTGCAGACAAGTGGGATTGCTGGGTCACATGGTAAGCTTACGTTCGAGGAACTGCCAGGCTGTTTTCCAAAGTGAGCACACCATTTTACATTCCCACCAACAGTGTATGCAGAGTCCAGTTTCTCCACATCCTCACCAACACTTGTTATGTATCTCCCTGGTGAGTAATGATGTTGGCGTCTTTCCATTGTTTAACAAGCATCATAGAATGTAATCCTAGAATGAGCCTTACGCTATTTAGCCAGGTCCTTCTATTTTCCAGATGAAAAAACTGAGGTTCAGAGAGAGGAGGGTGAAAAAGGACCGATATCCAGGATGTAAACTTGATTATCTTTTAATTCGGTCATATTTTAAATACAGCCAACCATCTGCATTTTTGAATTAAATTATCCAGTTAATCTGTTCTTCAGGCATGGGCATTTTTCTTATAGGCAGACGCAGATAGCAAAACTAGGTAACACTATAGCTTTTAAGAAACTCAGAGTCAAAATGCTTTGTTGACGTTTTTAAAGTGTAAACATTTGAGTGGAACCCTTTGAAAATATGAAACACGACACATATATTAATTTTCGCATGTGATTTCAGAGGATACAACCCCTCAGAGCCTGCAGTGAACCCCAACTTAAGGACTTGAGAGCGTCTTTCCTTACTTTTGAAATCAGTAATTTACATCTAAAACAGCAGATCAGCTGTCCCTGGGGTCCCTGAGACCTTATTGGAGGATCTGTGAGGTCCAAACTATTCATAACGATCCTGAGACTGTTGGGCTTTGTCACTGTGCTGATGTTTATACCAATGGAGGTGACAGCAGGCAGGGCAGCCTCAGCACACGTCATGGCTGCAGCAGCAAGTGTACTTACGTACCACCACCAGCTCCGAAGAAAGTCGTTTCACTTCCTGATCTAGATAAAACAAAACGAGTGACGTTCATGTGTTGTGATCCCCACACGCAGGTCCTTCTGTTGTTGGGGACAGTGCAATGTGACGTTCTCATAGAGCTTGTGTGGTAGGGTTGGGAGATGATGCAGCCTGTCTTCTGGACAGTCTTTGTTTGAATGACTGACAGGCAGACTGGCTGTCTGCACTTAGCATTTTTTTCAAAAACATGAACACAGTGACACTGCCACTTCAAGGAAAATAGCTCACAACATGTATTGTCAATGCTAAACTATGAACTCTCAAGCGAAATTTTTAATTTTTGGAAGCTTAGGTGAGCTTCGGCTTCCAGTGCTAAAGATGCGCTCAATGAAGTTGGCAGTGATGTTCATGAGTAGGCTCCTTCATACATGTAATGAAATGTAACTCAGTGAACCAGCATTCTCTGGGTGACAATAAATGACACTGTGAAAACATGCATGGCCAAAAGAGCTGTTCAAAGTGTAAGAGACCCCACTGGGTTTTAATGAAATAGAATACAAGCAGCCCATTCACACAGGTTCAGATGTCACGTAGTAACCAACCCATAATAAACCAGCACTTGTGGAGTTTGGGTGTAGAAACAATGAAGTCTGCAATTATCTGAAAGGGACACTAAAATAGCCCTGCCCCCTTTATAACTAAGTAACTGTATGAGATCAGATTTTTCCTATATTTCAACCGAGACAGCATATCACAATAGATTAAATGCAGAAGCAGATCGAACAGTCAGTTGTTTTCTGTTAAGGCAGACTTTACGAAGATTTGCAAAAATGTAAAACGGTGTCACTCTTCTCACTGAACTTGTCTTTGTTTGCAAAGTGTTGTTATTTTTCGTAAACCTATGTTATTTATAATAGGTCTTTTTTTCTTAGTGATTTAAATGTTTCTCCAACTTAATTTCCAATACCCAAACCCAAACCAAACCCACTGCTGTTGAGTCAATTCTGATTCATAGCGACCCCATAGGGCAGAGTAGAACTGCCCCTTAGAGTTTCCAAGGAATGCCTGGTGGATTCGAACTGCCGCACTTTTGGTTAGCACCCATAGTGCTTATCCACTATGCCACCAGGGTTTCTAGTTTCTAAGACAGTCAATGTTATGAGGTGTAACTTTCACAAGCAAAAGCTCTTTAACATCCTCAGCAATTTTGGGGAGTATGACATAGCCGTGAAACGGAAGTGTGACTCTGCGTCACCAGGGAGCGTCTCAGAAGTGGGACTTCCAACTTGTTCTGTCTGATTCAAACACCTGAGAGCCTGCCTTCCAACAAGTTCCCAGGCAACAGGAGTGCCGCGGGTTAGGGACCAATTCTGAGAACCATTGGTAGAGCCAGAACCAAAACCCATTGCTGTAGAGTCCATTCTGACTCAACGACCCTATAGGGCAGGGTGGAACTGCCCCATCGGTTTCCAGGGAGCACCCAGTGGATTTGAAACACCAGTGTTCTGTGAGCAGTGTAACCCTTCACCACTGTGCAGCCAGGGCTGCCCCAGTAGATCAGGGAGTCTCAGAAGGTATTCTGCAGGAGAACCACCTGGGGATCTTGTTAACATGTGGATTCTGATTCAGTGTATCTGGGGTAAGAATGTGACTTCCCAGCAGCAGCTGGGACCAGATGGAAGCCCTGGTTAGAAATGTGGATGTCCCAGGCCTATTGGATGACAGTTCCTGAAGACAGGTCCCCACAGTGCTCTCTTGCATGCTTTTTGGGTCATTCATCCTCCAGGATGCCAGAAGTTTGAGAATAACTGTTTTAATTAACCTCCCAGCCTTGCCGCCTCTCAGTGACACCCTCATAAAATGCCTTGTGGCAGCTCTTTCTAAGGCTGTTTGTATGCTGAAGTCCTCAGCATTTTGAGTTAGGTCTTCCAGTAAGTGCTCATTTGATTTGGAGCTTTCAGCATAGACATTGGCACTGACACTAGTTCTTAGTAGTCAGAGACGAATCAAACCAGAAAAAGAATTGGTTAGACCAACAACTGAATGGCTTAAAGCTGTGTCACCTGTAAATGGACCCCTTTACCCACTGCCCTCAGTCTGATGCCAGCTCATAGTGATACAGTAGGACGAGGCACAAGTGCCCCATAGAGTTTCCAAGGAGCACCTGGCAGACTTGAACTGCGACCTTTTGGTTAGCAGACATAGCACGTAACCACTGCATCACCAGCATTTCCAATGGACCTCTTTAGGATTACCCAAACCTGTGCTGGTTAGTACAGGGCCGACAGACAGCCTGGTGCACTCATTGACTTATCAGTGAGTGTTATTGCCCGTCAGCTAGCTCTTGGAGTCACAGCAGTGGATAAGATGTGGCCTCTGCCCTAGAGAGCATGCCACCTGTCTGGTGCAATAATACCAAGGTCAGAAAGTGCAATGCCGAGGTCAGCAGAACGACAGGAGACTACGTGCACAGGGACCTCACCTGCTGTCCGCATTAAAGGCAACAGGCCTAGATGGGTAAGCAAAATCCAGGCCAAAGCCCAGAGGGCAGCGTTCCCCAGCAAAGGGTGCAGCCCCTCCGAAGCCCAGAGATCAGAGGGTAGGCAGGTGTTGGGGTTTGACCAGAGCTCACTCAGCGTTGCTGGTGATATGTTGGGTGAGGCAGTGAGACCCAGGTTCATGGCTGCAGCACATGACAAGGTGATTCAGGGAGAGAGTGGGCTCATGTCAGAAAGTCAGGGTTTGAGTTTCTGGTATTCCGAGTCCTTAGGTTATAAATGCCAGAAACCCAGTCCAGCATGGCTCATGTCAGAAGGAAGGTTGTTTAAGGGCAGACTCGGGGTGAGCTCATAGACCTCAGCCCCAGACTCGAAGGCTCAGGCCTGGGCTCCAGTCCCTGTGGCTCCCCCCGGCCCACCCCACCCCCGCCGTGCACCAGCCTCAGCCTGTCCACTTCTCTGTGCAATAGCGGCTTCCAGCCAGGAGGAGTGCAGGTGCCTGTGTCTGCCTGTCCTCGCACCTGCGGCTGCAGCTGGGGAGGCGTGGTACCGTGACTTTGACCAAGCCTGGGTCGGACACCCACCAGATCCAGGAGATGTGTGCAAAGGGAGGTACAGGGCAGAGCACTCATATTACATTAGGTGAGTGACTACAGTTCATCCGTTAAACAGGTGTAACAGTAACCAACCTTACAGAGCAGTTAGGGCTAAAGGGGACCCCTGTATTGCGCCCAGCCCCACCCACACCTTGAAGGTCACATTCAGGCATGCACATGCCTCCTTCTGATGTCCTCAGATCCTGACCAGCAATGAACAAGCCCCCAGGGTCTGTCAGAGAGTGACCACGTGGTCACCCAGATGCACTCTCCTTCAGAGTAGTAGGTCTTGGCCCAGACCTCGGATACTGAGAGATCACTTAACTTTCCTGTTTCCGTATTTCGATGGTCATCATGTATTGAACTACTTCATGAGAGGAGGTTCGATTAATTTGAATAGTATTTGAGGATTAAAAGTACAGGGTCTGAAGTGGGATTTAAGCTCTATAGTGTCCTGAGTTCAGTGGAGGCAGATCAGAGCTACGGAGAGAAAGCCAATTGTGAAATCCTATGCACAGTCCCGTTACACAACCCTGCAGCATCATTCGCACCACAGATTGGTTTATTGATTCTGTTTTATAAATAGATTATTGTAAGTCCTAGAGGAACACAGGACAAGTTGTTACGTCACTATCTTTGAAGGGCGTCAGTATCTAGGTTTTCCTCCCTGTAGATTTTTTTGTAATTTTTAAAGTTTTAAATATGTTCATATACCACGTTTGACATCATCAAAAATGAGTAGAGATAAGTTTTTCTGTTTAAAAACAGCCCGGCTGTGTGTCCAGTAATGGTGATACTGTTACTGTCGGGACCTGCATTAGGTCTCCAGGAGAAACAAGTTCTTCAGGTTACTGGAACTCGATCCATGCGGTTTGTGTCTGGCGAATGTGGGCTCTGAAGTTTTCCTTTTCGCTTTAGGTTAAAGTCAGCATTTTCTCTTAAGGGCATCGGAGTTTTCCTTGTATTTATTGGTCAAGACCCCTGATAGCCCAGAGAATTGTCTTAGGCTTCACCTGAGAACTGATGTTGGACACGCTGCTCCTCTATTTTTGTATCTGGTATTTATAGTGTGTTCTGGAAAGTATTGCTTGTTTGCAAGGGTGAAGGCAGTTTTAAAATGGGAGAGGAAAGAATGTTTTTAATTAAGCCAACTGAGTAGTAAATGAACCAACAAAACTTCAAATCATTTACCAGTCTATTTCAAGTGACACTGTGTATGTCACACCCTCCGCTTTCTGCTGAGCTGTTGTCATTTTGTCAGCATTAGGATAACCTGCACTAAAAATGGGCTCACGTTCATGATCAGCTAAAGGCGACTTAAAATAGACATTTTGAGACCCAGAGAATGATTTTTCTACTTGGAATATCCATGGACCTTTTTTTTTTTGCACGCAATTTCTTTTTATTATTCTTATTTTGAAAGGATTTTCCTTTGATTTGTTTGATATTTTTAATTTATAAAAGAAATGCAGCATGCTTATTATAACTGTGAAACAAAAACAAACCTTGAACAACAACAACAAAAAAAACCCTCCAGCTCATTGCCTTAGAATCAATCCTGACTCTGACCCTGAATCCGACTCTGACCCTCTAGGACAGAAAGTAGAGCTGCCCCAGAAACTCTCTGTGTGAGCAGAGCGTCACCTTCTCCCACCACACAGCCACAGGCTCAGCCTGCCCACCTGTCAGTGCGGAGCCGTGTCAGTGGGCAGCCAGCGCTTACCCGCTTCGCCACCTCCAGTTCTGCCTCCACCTGTGCCACCTCCCACCAAAGTTAACAGACTGCCACCATGGGTCCCAAACTGTACCCAGGCTTCCCTGGGGTGATAGCATACTCAGCAGAGACGTGGCGGGACACTGAACTTCCAGGGGAAGAGAGCAGCATCTGTCGGATACCACGTGGACCAGCTTCATCACTCGGTCACACGGTAACCCTCCCACTGGAAAGACCTGTGAAGCTGGGTTTTTAGTGGGCGCTGTGATCTGACTTCTAGAATCTCTGTGAGTCGCACCCGACTCGATGCCGGTGGGTAGGTGATGAAACGGGGCAGTTCTCCTCTGTCCTGTAGGGTCACTATGAGTTGGAATTGGTTCAACAGCAACAGGTTTATGGTGACAAAGTGAGTAAAGTAATGACACTTTCCTTGCTTCGACTTGCAGGAGCACCTGTAAGGACCCCGCAGGGCCTGTCAGCTCTGTCTGTGCACCCTCTCTGAGCCGGGGCTCTGTCCTGCGAACTGCGAGCCCCTCTGTCTGCAGGGCCCACCCCCTCTATCTGCAGGATGACACCCTGTCTTTCTCCCTTTCCTGCAGCCTGGAAGTTCTCCCAGGCCACAAGCTGGGCCTTGAAGCACACCCCTTGCTCACTCCGTGTCTCAGGGATCACTGTCCTGTCTGCTTAAGGCCAAGTGTCTTGAAACCCATAATTTCATGCTTTTTTCTCCGTTTTTTAGTTGTTTCAGGCAGTAGGGTAAATCCACCCCTGTTTCTTCAGCCTGGCCAGATGTGCAAGTCTCTGTAATAGACTTTCAATGAATACTTTCCTAAGACATCCCACACAGGCGATCCAGCAATGGTTATTTAAAAAAAAAAAAAAAAAATCCTCATCAAAGGTTTGGGTAACTTTATACATATAAATAGGTAGATATACACATAGATAAATACAATAGATATACACATAGATAGTGGTTAGGGGGCATGCCATGAGACTGGTTTGGTGTTGTATATGGCTGGGAAGTGCTAAGCCCCCAAGTCTGAAACTTCACTTCTCAGTTTATCACGAGGGATGCAGTATCTATACTTGTGCTATTCCAAAGCATGTCTAAACTTTCTCATAATTTACAGCAAAAAAAGGAAAACTCAGAATATGTGATTAAGCAAATTGTGTGGAATGTTACTGTGAAAATCTGGGTGGTGGCTGTATAGTTCTTCACTATAAAATTCCCCTTTTTTGCATTTGAAAAGTTTCATAATAAAATATTGGGCAATTCATCATTCAGACTCTATATAAAACTAACCTTTGGCCCAGAGTAAATAACTTGAGAAAGTTCCAAGCCCAGTGTTATCTTCAAATAGCACTAAACGGAATTGAATTGTAATTATAAATTGTCACCCATCGTGTATAAATAAATTTTCTGTTCTTAAAATAAATTTATAATTGTAGATGATTGGTACATTTTCATGCTTATCTGAGCCAAGGTGGTGTCACACTTTTGTGCTGAGCTGCTCCCAGTGACCCTGTGCCCGACACAACCAAACCCCGCCCCGTGCTGCCCCACCCTCACCGTCAGTGTCCTGCCTGAGCCCACTGTTGGAGCCACTGGGTCAAGCTGTCTCCCTGAGGGGCTTCCTCTTTTTCATTGACCCTCGGCTTTTCCCAGCCTGATGTGCTGCTCCAGGGACTGGTGTCTCCTAATAACACGTCCAGAGGGCGTAAGATGAAGTCTCACCACCTTTGCTTCTAAGAAACATCTGGCTGTACTTCTTTCCAGACAGATGTCTTCATTCAATGTTTGCCAAAACCTAATTCAAAGACATCAGTTCTTCCTCTGTCCTCCTCGCTCATTGTCCAGCTTTTACAGGCATGTGAGGTGACCGAAAACACCAGGGCTTGAGTCAGGCGCACTTTACTTCTTAAAGTAACGTCTTTTTAACTCTATCTTTAAGAGAATCCTCTCGCAGTGGACTTGCCAAGCGCAGTGCGTCTCTTCCTTTCAACTGCTGCTTCTGTGGGCGTTGACTGTGGATCCAAGTACTGGGAAATCCTTGGCCTCTTCAGTCTTTTCTCCATTTACCATGATGTTGCTCACCGGTCCAGTTGTGAGGATTTTTGTTTCCTTTATGTTGTGGTGTAATCCATACTGAAGGCTGTGATCTTTGATCTTCATCAGTGTTTCAAATCCTCTTCAGTTTGAGCAAACAAGGTTGTGTTATCTGCATAACACAGGTTGTTAATGAGCCTTCCTCCAATCCTGCTGCCCCATTCTTCATACAGTCCTTCATACAGTCCGTTCTTGGGATGATTCACTCAGTGTCAAGATTGAGTAAGTATTGGGAAAGGATACACACCTTTCCTGACTTTAAACCATACATTTAGTTGTGTGAAATAGTCATAAGATTAAAATATTCAGTCTGAAAAATTGAGACTGAATTTCCCTTGTTAAGCATTCTCCAAACAGCCAAACCAAACCCAGCGCCATCCAGTGGATTCCAACTTGTACTGACCCTATAGGTCAGAGTAGAACAGCTCCATAGAGTTTCCAAGGAGCACCTGGTAGATCCGAACTGCCAACCTTTTGGTTAGCAGATGTACCTCTTAACCACTACGCCACCAGGGTTTCCATTCTACAAAAACTCGTTTTTATTTCTGTGATACTCCTGTTATTTAAGAACATGTTTAAGTATAAAAATAGCAAACTGTTCAAAATAAGAATTCAACTTCCTTTTGAATATAGTTCTTAAATACCACATTCTGGCATCTCTTTGGAGATACGCATTCTTTAAAAGCAGTTCTTGGCTCTAGAGGGAACATAAGAGAGAAGGTCTGTGTCTGCCCACCTCCCAAGGTCAAAGTCGTGGTACTCAGTGAAGCCGGGCCTCAGATGGGTTCCAGGATATGGCATCGGAGGCTGACCCTGAGCAAAGGGTTTCCTGGCCACAAGCTGTGCTGAAGAACATGTCTGCTGAGCTGGGGGCCACTTCGGACAGGAGTTGGGGAGGTCTTCTCTGAGAAGCTAGACCACAGCTGAGATCCAAAAACACAGTCAGAGAGTTTTTACAGTCTTCAGTAATTGCTTGGTGCTGTAGATAGTCAGGTAGGTGACTGGTATGTGCTTTTCCCCACAGAGATGTTTCCTCTCAGTGGTGGGGACCTATTAGGAGCTCGGTGACCAGGGGTGGGTCTTACCTTCTCTGCTCTGAGAACAGGTGTAATCTGACTTTACAAGTGAGGAGAGGACTGTTTTCCCGAACTTCTGGTGTTCCACATGACTTTTAAGTTCATTGAGTTTGTCAGAATATCTCATTTGAGTTACATTCATGCTTATGTAAGGTTTATAGATTTACATATTGTGGGAAGTGTACACCTTTGTACTACACGGTGATTCCCTCAGAGGAGACTGGAGATTCCGTCGTTGTCTGGCAGTTCTTGATTGCCCTTCCATCACATTTTCGTGCTTTTCTTATCAGGGCCTTGTCACTCGATGATTGATTCCTCAGCATGTCATGGTTTCTGTGGCTTTGTACGTGGGGTCTCCCTGTCTGTTTTTCCAGGCACTTAGTGGCATAGTGGTTAAGTGCTATCTATGTCTGCCAAGGTCAGCAGTTCAAATCTGCCAGATGCTCCTTGGAAACCCTATGGGGGCGGTTCTGCACTGTAGGGTCACTAATGAGTCAAAATTGACTCGAAAGCAGTGGGTTGTTGTTTTTTTTTTCCTTATCATTGGTAGAGAGATTGTTGCAGTTAGTTTTTGTAGCTCTTGTTTTAGCAGTGGTGGCTTCTCTGTTACCCTTGTGTTTTCCAGGTAGATTGTCATACTATTTGCAAAAAATGACGATTTTGTATTTTTAAAAATGTTCCTGGGACCCGCCCCTCAACCCCCACTGTACATTTTAGCAGCGTGACTTTGAGAACGCACGTGCAGTCTCCGCTTCTGAGGAGGAGTGGGCTTCGTTGCCGTCGCAGTCACCCAAGGATCCCACGGGGACAACTGGTGCAGCCAACCTGCCTGTGGGGCTTTGAACAGAGAGCTGTGAGCAGTCGAATCCTTCCTACCTTGCTGCGTTCAGGTTCACTTTTCAGAGTGTATCTCTTCATGTCTTAACACCTTCGTATGCTGTTCAGGACAGCAGTTCTGTCGCCGTGGGGTCATTTTACTGCTCCGTCCCACTAGGAAGACCGAAGTAGAGCTGATGCCTTTGAACTGTGGTGCTGGGGAAGAATGTTGACTGTACGGTGGACTGCCAGAGGAATGGACAAGTCTGTCTTGGAAGAAACACGGCCAAAATGCTCCTTAGAAGCAAGGATGGCGGGACTGCGTCTCATGTACTGTGGACGTGTTGTCAGAAAGGACCAGTCCCTGGAGAGAGACGTCATGCTTGAAAAAGCGAAGGGTCAACGAAAAAGAGGAAGCCCCTCAAGGAGAGGGACTGAGACAGTCACCGCAGCAGTGGGCTCAGGTGTGAGAACAAGTGGAAGGGCGGCCCAGGACCGGGCAGGGTTTGGTTCTGTTGTACCCAGGATTACTGTGAGTTGGACTCACCATGACAGCACCTAGCAGTGGCATCGTCCACTAGTGACAAGTGTCACAGGACTGGGAAGGCGGCATGCAGTAGGGGTGATAATTGTTAGTTACCCTTAAGTCAGCTGGGACTTGTGACAACCTCCTGTACAACAGGGAAGGCTTATGGTGTGACCGAGTTGCTTTTTGAGCTGTTTGGTTTACATCTAGTTTAGTCAGTGCTCCAGAGAAGAGCGTCTCAGGGCTGGTTTGGGTGCCGAGAGCGGGGGTGTCAGGGCAGCAAAAGGCAGGGCTTTGTGAACCTCTCCCCACACCTGGGCACAAGGTGTGCAGCCGTTGTTCTGAGGGGTGAGAGAAGTGAAGCAGTTCAGATCCACCAGGCGCTCCTTAGAAGCCCTACTGGGTGGTTCTTCCCTGCTATTTAGGGTCAGAATCAACTCAACATCAGTGGGACAACTCCGCACAATAAGAGGTTCCCTCCATTCTGCTGGTGAGAAAACCAAGGCCAGGCAGGTGTCGCAGCCTCTGAGACCATGGCACTCTCTCCCTACTGTGCCATGAGCCGCTGTGGGTGTCCCACGCCCCGCCATGTGCACTGGAGCCCATGAATTTCAGTGGAGAGATGACAGCGAGTCTGTACAGTACACAGGAAACCTGACGTTGACAGCAGTACACACAGCATCCTCTGCTGTCCGTGGCATGATGTCAGCAGGACATCTGTAGTTTCCTCAGACTATACCACATGCACACGGGGACCTCCAGGCCCACTACACTGTGGCCCTGTGACCTCTGCACTGTGACACCAAGACCGCAGGTTTGCACACAGCACTCTCAACTCGCTTGACCCTGAAGCTTTTGTGTGAAGAAATATTTTCTAGACAAGAACGACTTGAGGCATCATACTCTTTGCCTTCTGTTTTTTTTTTTTCAAACATTAGCTTTTAGGATATCAGACCTCGAGATGAGCGCTAAATCAGTGCAGTGCCTCATGGTAGAAAGGGGCAATAGAGGTCATGGGCTTAGTGTTCTCTGTTTCCATGAGACAACATCCTGTCAGTTAGAGCTGGTTGGTGACAAAGCTCCCCAGGTCAGGGATACTGAGAGGGGGATTTGTGCTCCGGGAGCAGGTTGGTCAGCCTCTTGGCTTTGGTGACTTTGGGAGGTGGTGAGGTGGGCCTGTAGCTGGATGAACTGGGTGGATGCTGTGCAGTGGAGCTTGGACCTGAAACCACAGTCAGTACTCAGCCTAGCAGTAGACTGTAACCAGCTCATTAAGAAGCCCCAGTTGAACTGGGGTACATTTATTTATCTCTTCAATAGCTGCCGTCAACCATGATCTCATGTGTCATCTTTTTTTCATTCCTAAATATATGCCAGGCAAATTACTTAACCTTCTCATTGTCTTTGATAGAAATCCAGTCCAGTTTCAGGCTCTCACCTCAGTGCTCTCAGAGTCTGTCCTGCTCACCTTCCCAGGCAGTATGGTTGTGTTTGCCTCGGGCATCCCCTGGGTCTTGTGAGATTGTCATTAGGGAGTCGGGGTTCATCGTCCATGTTTGTGCTTTGGTGACTGGTGGGACACCCCTTCACAAGTCAACCAGAGCTCATTCTGTAACTGGCATGTGGTGACTGTGCATCCACTGATCATATTTAAACTTGGGACAAAAAAGGAATTGGTCATGAATTAATAATATAGGAAAACAACTTTTTGTATTTAATCCCTAATATATCAGTGTGTCTTTGGCTTGAATTTGAGATCTAACTTCTCATATTAACTGTATGGGCATTAAAATGTACCTTTGCTCCCGAGAGTCCTCAAATCTGTGTAGGAAACGTCTGTCATGGTTGTGAAGTTGGAAATAAAAGGAGGCTGGGGGAGGGAGGGTGGGGAGGGCAGCATAAGGCAGAGAGAGGAAGACATAGCGAGTCGTGGGGAGGAATCACACCGACTCCAGGAGAATGTCTTATTCCTGCCTTGTTTTCTTGTAAGTGCACCTGGGCTCCTTCACCTTCCAGTACCTGAGCCTGTATCCAGGCTTTCAAACCGTGTCTTCACTCCTTTCTGAGACACAGTCCTGTTTATCAGAATTCCAGGCAGTGAAGGCCGAGTGATACAAGTCTCACCTGCCATGTGGGGAGACCCAGGTTTGATTCCCGTCCAGTACATTTTGTGCCCGCCAATGCCCGTCTGTCTGTGGAGGTTTCTGTGTTGCTGCAATACTGAACAGGGCTTCAGCAGTTTCTAGACTAAGGGTAGGAAGACAGGCCTGGTGGTCTTCCACAATTCAGTGAGAGAAAATGCAGTGGCTCACAATATCCCCATCCTGTTGTACAGGCGCTGGCTCAGAGCCAGCTAACAACAACATGGGAACTCAGAGCTGCCCCGTCCTGACCACTGCTGTCCCTCCTCACAGCCACTCATGTGGGACATCACCATCCATGTCAGCCAAGTCACCCCATGTGGCATCTGTTGTATTCTCACCTTAAGTGCTGGGAGATCTCAGCTGTTCCCGTCACAATCTCACCATTTTCTTACTAGCACCTCGGACACTTTCCTGCTTTTGGAAGTATTGAATATAAATGAAGTCCCCAGTGGTCATCATTGCCCCTTCCACATGTTTGGTGTGGCCACCTGTGAAAGTAGACAGAGGGACATGGGTGGCTCTGCCCACCGCAGTTCTGATCCAAGGTTGCACTCGGGGCCCACCCCACATCTGCACCTTGACAGCAAGGATGGGTCAGACGACTACATGGCACAGCCATCACTAGAGCCACTTGAGACCTTTGCAGTGTCCCCTGTGCCTGTGTCAAATGCCCTGACTGTAACTGTGGAATATCTGGGTTTTAGTTCGCAGTCAACATGTTCCGAACGTTACCGCCTTCTTCTAACCCCACGGGAGCAGAGTTTGACCCCGAGGAAGACGAGCCAACGCTAGAAGCAGCCTGGCCTCATCTGCAGGTACACACGGGGGCAGGTGGGCTCCAAGGGCTTCTCTACAGCAGACGTGGGGGTCCTCGGGCCTCCCTTGAGGCCTCTGGTCTCTAGTGGCCATAGGCCTTGCAAACCTATAAATGCAAGAGTTTGGGCAGAAGAGCAGATTTAATGGACTTCATTTGTATGTTTGAACGCCGTACAAACTTCCAAGATGTAGAATTGTCACGCTTCAAATAGAAGCCACCATTTCACTGTTAACTGTTGAGTTCAGGCCCAGAGGACTTCTGTGGGATTTTCTCGGAGTTCTCCATGCTTCGGTTTAATGGATGCCCACGGTGCTCACCAGTCACCGTGGGCCAGCTGATGCCTTTAGGGACATGTATTTCAGGCCACCCAGAGAGGGGAAGGCTAACTGGTCAGGATATCTAACTGAAGTGGGGGTAGGTGGCGTGAGCAAGTGTGTCAGCCTGCTCAGTGGGGGACTGCGTCAGCCCCAAGAGGGAGGTGGAGAGGTAAGGAGATGGGTGGGGCTGAGATGGTGGGCCCAGCAAGGGACATTTCCACCCCCAGTGTTTTGGCGGTACTGTATAAAGCATGTCAGGTGCACAAAAATATCTGTCCCTGCCCAGCAGGCAAGGGAGAGACTGGTCTCACTCAAGGTGATTGGGGGGCAGCATCTGCATCCTGCCAGCCATCCTACCCAGCAGTCCCAGCTTCCTCTTGAGGTGGCTCTGCACCACGTGCTACAAGACACTCTAAGGTGCCGGGCTGCAAGTCCCACACTGAGTCAGGTCACAGCCCTGCTTCTGGTCGCTGTATGCAAGCAGTCTTCCAGAGGTGCAGTTTAGTGCTGGTGATATCAGCCATGGAAATAATTTTGTGTAAATGCCATGGTCTGTGATTCTTAGCTGAGTAAAATAAATAGCTAGTGTTATCAATTGTAATTAAGCCATGTAATTTAGCATTAATTCTGTAGATTTGTGGCTTTTTTTTTGAAAGCTAATGTTTCCAGGTACGTCAAGATTCTATTCATGGAGGATTTTAATTTGCATTTAATAAAATACCATGTTATTTAACACATTGTGTTTTTTCTTTTCCTTCCAGCTTGTTTATGAATTTTTCTTAAGATTTTTAGAGTCTCCAGATTTCCAGCCTAATATAGCGAAGAAATATATTGACCAGAAGTTTGTATTACAGGTAAAGTACAAATAAACTGGCACTCTGAAGCCCTGACCAAAGGGTAAACTGAGTCACTAAGTGTCTTTTTCTTCTTGAAGCTTTTAGAGCTCTTTGACAGTGAAGATCCTCGAGAGAGAGATTTTCTCAAAACTACCCTTCACAGAATCTATGGAAAATTCTTAGGCTTAAGAGCTTACATCAGAAAGCAGATAAATAATATATTTTATAGGTAAGTCTACATGTGGGTAGCGTTGATCTTTTCACATGGTGATGTTCATTGTAACATTGTGATACGATAGGGTCGCTGCAAGTCAGAATCTCCTGAAAGCAGTGGGTGTAACCCCCCCATCTCCTCATTTTCTTTGACTCCAGTTAAGGGCCAGTAATGTGGTCTTGAAAACCTTGGCGCCTTAGTGGTCAAGAGTTCAGCTCTTCACCAAGAGGTCAGCAGTTCGAATCAACGATGCACTCCTTGGAAACCCTGTGGGAGTGTTCTACTCTGTCCTTTAGGGTCAAAATGAAACTGCATCAATTCAGCAGCAATGAGCTTGGCTCTTGTGGGTGTTTTGTGTTTTCTTAGGAGCCCTGATGATGCAGTGATTAAGTGTTTGGCTGCTAACCAGAAGGTTGGCAGCTGGCATCCACCAGCCACTCCGAGAGACAAAGAGGTAGCATCTGCTTCCATACAGGTTGCAGCCTTGGAAACGCTATGGGGCCATTCTGCTCTGTCCTGTGCAGACACTGTGAGTTGTAATCATCTCGGCAGAAATAGAAACAGGTCGATGCTTTCTTGAGCAGCCTCAGTGTCATGTATGGTGGACTCTGGTTGGCACCTACTTCTCAGTGGGATTGGGGACGGCCTGCCTCCCTCCCTCCCCCTGTGCCCTCTCCTCTGCCTGCTGAGAAGACCCTCCTCCCTCCACCCACTCCTCCTGGATTCTACCCCAGAGCTGTTGTTCTACCCTGGCTCCCCACCTGTGCCTGGCTCCCCACCCGTGCCCAGCTCCTCACCTCACATCCTTCCCTTGCTCGATTTTCTACTGAAATGGCCACTGACCCTGAGTGTGGTTCTCTTCAAAGTGTGTAGAATTGAGTCTGTCCAAAACCAGCTTTTTCCTTCTGCCTGGGCCGTCCTGCATTCCTCCCCCTCACATGCCAGTGATGGATGGAAGGGGTGAGCAGTAATGTGATAAACTGTTAGGAAAACTCAGATCCCAGGACACACAGTAAACACTAGAGACTGGAAGAGCCCACAGGGGCACGGGGGTGCCCACCCCCTGGTCAGGAGGCGAGGGCGAGGCCGTGTGTCCAGCATCCTCCTGGAACTGCACTGTCTGCCATCCCTTCTCCACCTCCTAAGCCTCAGGAGTCCTCACTTCTTCAAGAAGCTTCCTGGGCTCGGGGGGTGGGATCGCGTCCCCCTACTGGCTGTTTTGTCATCATGGCCCCAGAGCCAGCGTGGCGCCCAGCTAAACCAGTGTCGTGGAATGAAGCCAGGTGTGCCCACCCTGCATGTCCTGGGAGGCCCCTACACACCAGCAGTATGTACCACATGCTCCCGCCAGCTCCAGTCTCCCCAGAGCCAAGGAGAGGCAGGCCTGACAATGACATGACAGCGTGACAGTGCACCCTGTAAAACCAGCAGGTTCCACATAGTCTAGCTTCAGCACACTCCTTACAGCTCTTCTACCCACATGTGGTGACAGTGAGGTCATCCCTGTCCTTACCTGGCTGCTGTGACCAGGCCAAGGGAATGAATGGGAGAATGAGACAGATGGACAGACACGCCAGGACCTCCAGCCCCCTGGGCTTGCTAACGCAGTCCTTCTCGCTTACTGCTGGCCTAGGGAGTAGCGTTGGTGGCCGCCCGGCACGTCTGGCTTCCGCCTCCTCCCACCCCCGAGTTACAGGTGTGGAATTCCTTTCCCTTCGCATCATGCTGGTGTCACCACTTGGTGTCAGGGCCCTGTCATTAGTGTGTGGCTTTCCTGTGAATTCAGTCCAAGCCCCCACATTCATTTACATCATGGAGTTCAGCACCGGCACACCCAGGACCAGCAGCCTCACTGTGACCAGAGGGTGACGTCATGCTCTGAAATGCTGTCTTCCTATTTTGGTTCTTGGTGCTGCACTTCCTTTTTAGCAAGACTGTTACTTGGCTGAGGTATTTATCTATCAAAACATAATCCAAAACATAATGTGTGTTGATTAAACATCATCCAGCAGGTATGATTGAATTTCCAGTCTTTAGGCCTGAACTTAAATCGCTGTCTGATGTTGGAGCCCTAGGGGCACAGTGTTTAAGAGCCAAGTCACTCACCAAAAGGTCAGCAGTTGGAGCCCACCAGCTGCTCCTGGGAAACCCTATGGGGCAGCCCTACTTTCTCTTAGAGGGGCAACTGTAGGTCGAAATGGACCCAGCAGCAACTGGTTTGATTTTCTTTGGACATATAAGTTTTGCTCAGATCACAGGTTCATAAGTCTGTTGAAAATCTGCTATAGAAGAAGTAGGAAGTGCCCCATATCTTAAAGAACCTTAAGTTAATGACTAAAACATGTGAAGAAATTATTATTCAAAAGGTGTTCATAATTTACTGTGCCCTGCAGCTCTCTAAGGAGAAACAGCAAGCTCAGAGAGAAGAGGTATATTTTTTTTTAATAATCTTTTCTATAATTCTCTCTCCTGACATATGCAGCCAGAAGTAAGCATATCGCTTATGCCCCATTATTTGTTTGGATCTCCACTCTTCTACACTCCCTGCACTGTTTTCATATGCAGGAAAAATAGGGGAAAGCTTTTGAGAGATGTCCTCAGTCCATCCACTTCTGTGTAATGCAGCTGTATCTTTTAAGAAAAAGAATATTTCAGAAATGTTTGGTTCAACCTATTTAAAATGTTATTCTCAAGTTCTTGTTTATTCATGTTATTTCTCAATTCTAATCAGGTTTTTTTAATGTACTTCAAATAACTCCTGCTGCCCGTTTTGGCAGTTTAGGCAACTAACCTGAAAGTTAGTTGAGCAAGGCAGAGTAATGTTTCAGGTATCCTGAGCTGCATAAACAAGCCGCCTCACAACTCAAGTAGCTTTAAAAGAGCAGCAGTTTATCATTTCTCACAATTCTGCAGTCAAGATTGGGCTCAGCTGGGAAGCTCATCTGCTCTGTGTGGTGTTCACCAGGCCTAGGATGTCCACAGTGGCTCCTCTACTTGTGTCTCTGCCTCAGCTGGGACTGCTTGGTGCTGCATGACACTGTGTCTCCACGCGGCCTGCCTGTCTGACTAGCCTGAGTTTCCTCATGGGTGCCTCCGGGTAGTCCAGCTTCAGATATGCACAGCTGGCTTCCTGGAGGGAGACTAGAAGTTGCCAGTCCTTTTCAAGGCTTGCCTTAAATTGGTACAGTCACCCACTTTGGCCAGAGCATTTTGTGAGGAGAGCCCAAATTCAGAGAGGGGGAAGTCAGTTCCCCTCATGATGTGGCACAGAGAGGAAGAGGACTAATGGCTTTTGTCTCTGGGGACTGATTGCCACAGACAGGTTCCAGCTCAACTTTTAAACTCGCCTTATTCCTGTTTGCTGAAAGGAAGAGACACACTTGCTGCGCTGGGTGCACATTCATGGCTTCCCACCTACCAGGTGCCCTCCTCTTTTCTCTGCCTCCCTCTGGGAAAGTGAGGAGAAGAACTACACTTATTTTCTTTTTTGTCCTTACTTCAAATCAGACTGAAATAATTAGAAATTAATGGTTTATCAGTAATATTTATAGTTACAAGTCACCCTGATGTAAGCATTAAAGCTGGTGGAGATGTATCAAATGCAACTCTGTGAGCTCTGAGTTAGATGTGAACAGAACCTTCAACTTAAGTTGAACAGTTGCTCTATATACAGTTACCTCTTATACATTTTTTGTTCCTTATCCTTTTTATTACCTAAATAATGTTTTATCATATGAATATTGCTGTTATATGCCCTGGAATCCATTTCTGACTCATAGCAACCCTATAGGACAGAGTAGAACTGCCCCAGAGCATTTCCAAAGTTGTAATCTTTATGGAGTAGGCTGATCCTTCTTTGTCCAGGTAACAGCTAGTGGGTTTGAATTGCCAACCTTCTGTTTGTAACCAAGCACTCAACCCTTACACCACAAGGGCTGCTTATAACTTTATACATTTATATAATTTTAAATATTTTAGATAAAGTAGTGAAGCAGAAGGGAGCCTGCAGGTGGAATGTGTAAGTTGCAGTGTTTCTAAGCCTAGACCATGGAGGACAGGACTTGCAGTCAGCCACGGCTCCCGAGCTCTCAGCACCTGAACTGTCCAGAGAAGGAAGGGAGGGGCGTATCTGAAACTGAAAAGTCATCACGCAGCATTAGTGGCACCATCGTCCTTCTTGTCACTCAGTCACTCCCCTGCCTCGTTCTCACAGAGCCCTTATTAGCTTTTCCATCGTCGTGTTTCACTGCTCGGTCACTCTGACCCCCCGGGGTCACTGGGCCTCAATCATAATTTAAGTCACATGCATACCTCTCAGCTGGTCTGTCCTTGGCCCACCCTTCCCACCCCAGGGCCTGCTTTCAGTGCCGTGTCACTGACCCATGCTCTAGCGAGACAACTTCTTTCCCCGTTGCCTCATTTTTTAAAAAATCAGTCAAAGCCCTTCCTGAGGTCCTCTCCAGCTGTTCCGTGAGCATTGGTCCTTTAGGAATGCAGGAAACTTAGGCCATTTCTCAGGGGTGCTGCCCACTCGATGTAGGTTTGGCCTGTGCTTTAAGGTCACTCGTGCACCATTTGTCTCAGACAAGGACAGTGAAATTCCAGTCAACATTTTTTAATCATTGTGCAATTTTTTTTTTTTTTTTGCTGATTGCTGTTGCTCAAGTAGCAGTTACCACCTGACAGCAGGATGCGTCCCCTACACTTCTCTGAAGTTCCTTTCTACCAAATGCTAAACTTTCTGCACATGCTCACTTAGACCAGCCCCAGGCGGCAAGGATGTGGGTGTGAGCAGATCCTGTGCTTCTGTGGGAATCCTTCCAGGGAGAGACCCTTTCCTGCTATGCGCCCTGTTCCTTCATTGTCCCAGCTCATTCAGCAGATGTGGATAAGCATGAAACAGGTGCCAGGCTCAGCCCTAACCCTGGAAGTGCAGTGACAATTAGTCTTGTCCCTGTCTTCACAGTGCCCCTAACTAGAGGGAGCTCAGCTGATACAGCCCAGCAAGAGTGGTCCCGGAGCTATTGTAGACAGTGAATACCACAGGGAGAGACCCTCATACCGTGAACACAGCGGGCAGTGGCATGGGTCAAGGCTGCACCAGCTTGAGGTTGAGGAAGGTGGCCCTTTGTGCAGTGGGAGGGCACTTGGGTATCAGTGGGATGGGGGACAGGAGAGGTAGACTGGCAGTGGCCTAAAGGGGATGATAAAGGGTGGCTTGCGAGAAAGCAATGCCTACCCCCTGTCTGGTCCTGTGCACAGCATTAGATTTTTCCAAATTGAGTGCAGTACTGCCTCACACCGAAATGCTGCCCGAAGCGAGATGTGTTAGTGGGTGGGCAGGGATAGGCAGGTGGCCCTCTGTGTGACAGAGCAAATGGAGCCAGCTGTTGCCTGTAGAATCCAGGTGGAGACTTGGGTACACTGTAAAATTCTTTCAACTTTTCTGTGTGTTTGAAAATTTCAAAATGTTGGAGAAAATATTGAGCCAGAGAAATACTCTGCCCTCGAGGTACTTGCAAGCCCCGGAGCCCTGGAGGTTTCTCTGTGGCCAGGGTTCTGGGAGTTTCTTTGGTTCTGACAGGCTGGTGGGTGACAGTGAACAGCAGCACCCAGTGGTATTGTGTCTACATAGAGGTGTGCTAATTACATCTTCTTGTTTTGATTGTGCTTATCATTTTTTCTCCTGAAAACACTGTTTTGTTATTCAGAAAACTTTGATTTTTCCAGCTGTTTATTTCCATGCCTAAATCTAATTGACAAACTGCTTTCTCTAGGTTTATTTATGAAACAGAGCATCACAATGGCATAGCAGAATTACTGGAAATATTGGGAAGGTGAGTCCATGTTATTGGTGGTGGATGACATCCAGGTGGGATTTATACCAGAAGGTTCCAGTTCATGTAATTCAACCCCATGCCTCCCCCTAAAATTCAGACCATTCTCTAGAAGATTTAAATAAGCTGTTACAGACTGGAAGGAGTCAGTCAGCTCAGGATTAGGACCCACAGCAAGAGACAAATCTGTGCAGTCTTCCTAGTTTGTGTAAATTCTGCTTCATATACCTCAGTCTCATTACTGTGGAAACACTACTTTAATTATTTCCTCAAGAGCAGTGTTAAAAATAGTAACATAAGCAGGTTTATGCTAGAAGGCTGTAAGAGGAATAAATCACTATTGTGTATTTTGGGCGTTGTGTCAATGCTAATATGTCAGGGTGCATTGGTTTTATATATATTCTTTTGTATGCCTATAGAATAACATTTCACAGTTTTCATCAACTTCATCCAAGTCAAGTTCTTGCTTGCTATCATTTTTAAAAATTGAGTGGTCCACTTACACAGAAGTGGGAACCTAATCTCTGTGGACTCTCACTAAAAACACAATCGAGTATTACTTTAAAAAAAAAACCTCAGTGACCGATAGTCTCTGAATTAGACTTCCTAACCAAGAAACCGTGGTAGTGTAGTGATTAAGTGCTACATCTGCTAACCCAAAGGTCAGCAGCTCAAATCTACCAGGCACTCTGTGGAAACTATGGGACAATTCTCTGACCTCCAGGGTCACTATGCATCAGAATTGACTCAATAGCAACCAGTGTTCTGGAGGTCCTCAAGGGTTCCATAGCCAAATAAATTGGGAAATGACTCTGTCCTATGCTTTTCTTGGGGTGTCAGTGTGGGTTTCCAGGTAAAGGCCCCAAGAAACCTTACGCCAAGGATACCTGGGCATTTTTGTTTAGCCTAGAGTCTCCCAGAATTGATGAAACACAGAAATCTTTCCTCTGGAAGCACTATTACTATCTGGGGCCTCTGGGATCCTACCCAGTCGCTCTGAAGAAAACTACCTTTGCTGTGTATTGGGGTTTGAAGCCCCTTGCTCCTGATGGAGAGTTCTACTCTGATCAGGCAGCATCAGCCCATTCTCCCTGGGTACCTCGTACAGGCGCCATGGTGAGCAGTGGAGGACGTGCCTGTAGAAACAGCCCAACCATCTTCCTGAGTAATGGGCCGAGTACTTACTGCCCTTTGCCTCAGCCTCCTCGTCTGTACAATGGGAAGAATAGGCCCATGTACCTTGTAGGGTGCACTGATGACCAGGACCACTGAGGTGCTGGGCGCAGCTTCTCCACAGCCTGCAGGGCGTCTGAGCTGCACCCACAGCTGTGGTTTGTTTTTTCTGTGTTCTTCAACAACACATGTTTTGTCTTGGGCTTTCACCTCTGTGCGTGAGTGAATACATCGTCCTGAGAAGACACTTAAAAAGAACTCCTTGAGTAGCACCCCTGAGCTCAGAGCTGAGTGAGTAACAGGACAGAGGAGAAACGGCTTTGACTGTTTCTGAAACTCTCAGTGTAACTGTCGCTGTTTGAGACAGAAGCTTCTGTTCAGAGGCTGGAAGTGGCCCCCCCATAAGTGCAAGAGAAAAGCTATCTTTTTTTAATTCCGAAGTTTGTGAGTATTAAAACTGCATAAATTCTCTTCTTCACAGTATAATTAATGGATTTGCCTTACCACTGAAAGAAGAGCACAAGATTTTCTTATTGAAGGTGTTATTACCTTTGCACAAAGTGAAGTCTCTGAGCGTCTACCATCCACAGGTAACGGGGACCCGGATGGTGTCACCTAGCTGAGGCCACTCGTCCACACTCACGTTTTCATTAGAATGTTGTTAACTGCAAGATCCCGGGTCCCATCCCTGGAACTAGGAGTGGTGTCTTTTTCATACCACGTGACTGGTTTAGGTAACAAGGTTCTGGTGGTAATTTAAGGAATGAAGAAGGTAAAGAGATTCCTTTTAAGAAATTCAGAAGAATCTCTCCCTGGAATATAGAATTATAAAATGGATGTCAGTCATGGAGAAGGTTGTGACTGGTGGAGAAAGCAGTCAGGGTAGAATTCTCGGAGGAAGGCGCCTTGCAGTGTGATGTAAAATCGAGTGCTTTAAAGCACAAAGCTTCTGTTTGCGTGGCTCGTGACAAACAGCCCACCAAATAGTTTTTTAAGAAATTTTGAAGTGGCTATGAGCGTTTAAAACTTTGTGGAAATGCAATGACAATTATAGTTTAAAAAATGTCCAACAAGTAGTTACTGACTGGTTAACTGGCTGTGTGCACTGTATTTTTTGAAAATAACATGCCCCCGTAGGTAACACACATAGCACAGTTAAAAAAATAACACAAGGGGATTGAGCCCTTGGCCAGAAGCATATAACGTGTTATTTGTGTTAGTATACAGCAGATAGGCAGTTTGGTTTTTCTTTCACTTCTGGTCTTATCTATGGGCAGAACTTAAACTGTGCTGGTTATAGCATGCTGCTGACTTGGGGTGACCTCTGCCCCCACCCCCCTAGCGGCAGCATTGTGCTGCTTTCACTGATCACAAGGCTTGGCACCAGGTGGCCCACCCCCCGTAAGTAAATGCCACACTTTGGAACTCTGAGGCATGGGGACAGTTACAGGAAGTGTAGTTATTAGTGGACTCAAATAGCGTCAGCTTCACAGCGAATGCTTTCTCCAATTGCTGTGACCTGGGACTGTCTGTCTAGCCGGGTCACTGTCCTTTTAATTGATGGCAGAGATGAACAGTTCAGAGATGTAAGAGGGAGCCAGATTTTAATGTGGTTTTTCCCACCTGTTAAATTACTTGTTCGTGACAGCCTCCAGGGGGCTTGCAAGGAAAAGCTTCTCCCTCTTCACCCACCTACCCACACCACACCGGGGCCAACTTGTTGGTGCCGCTCTAAAAGACCAATCTCTGGTTTGTTTAGCTCTCCGATCTACCATCCGCAGTTCATGAGGGAAGAGTTGTCTGTTGAGCGCTGGACTCCCGAGGCTCCCCGGCTCTCTGAGAGCTCCTCCCGGACGCAAGGCAGGCAGGAGGTGGGGGCACGCCTGGAGTCGACTCAGCTCACCCGGCCTCAGTGGTCCCCCAGGCTGGGTGTCATCACAGCAAAGTGTCTAGCAGCGACACCAGGGGAACCAGAGCGGCATGTCGGTGTTAGATCAAAGGGCTAACCCCTCTTCCTTCTCTCTAGCTGGCCTACTGTGTCGTACAGTTTCTGGAAAAGGACAGCACCCTCACTGAACCGGTAAGTGTCCCTTCTCCCTACGGTCAACTCCTGATGTGGAGGGCGTGGTGCCTTGTACAGCGTGCATTTACTAATACAGACACAGCAGTGTCTACTTACCCTGCATTCACACGGCTTTTTCATTTTAACATCTGTTACGGAGCTGATAAACAGACTAAGTTCAACCTGTTAAAGGTTTCATAATCTTAATGAAAAGTTTCTATACTAAATGGAAACCCTGGTGATGTAGTGGTTAAGAGCTATGGCTGCTAATGAGAGGTCGGGAAGTTTGAACCCACCAGGTGCTCCTGGGAAATTCCATGGGACAGTTCTGCTCTGTCCTCTAGGGTCACCATGAGTCGGAATCAACTTGATGGCAGCATGTTTTGTTTGGGGTTTTATACAAATAAAATAGTATAAAATAAATAAAACAAAATTCTTCTAAAAATAGGAAGGGAAATTAAGAGAGGTGAACTCAGCTCCAGTCTGATTCAGCAGGTCTCCCCACCACGTGGGTCTGGATCTCACGAAGTTGAACTCGACACTCTAAAAAGGGCACTTTATCTCTTGCTCACAGAGCCGTGAAATTTTCATAATGAATGCATATGTTTGACAGCAAAGGAAACATAAACCAATTTCAAAAACCAGAAGCAGTGCCGGTCACTTTTCGTAATCCCAGTGCAATGACGGAAACCCTGGTGGCATATGGGCTAAGTGCTGTCTGTTAACCGAAAGGTCAGCAGTTCGAATCCACCAGACACTCCTTGGAAACTCCATGGAGCAGTTCTCTGTCCTCTAGGGTCACTAAGTCGGTCCTGACTCCCACAGCAGTGGATTTGTTCTTGTAATGCAGTGAAATCACACATTAAGGGCAAAAATGTAAACAAGAAGCCTGACTCTTAAAGTTTTGAACTGTGCCTTAAACAACTCCTGTGTCAAGGAGAAAACCAAAATTGAAATTCATAAATTGTGCTGCGCAGTGTGGTCCACACGTGGCTGTGGAACTGTAGAAACGTGGCTTGTCTGAAAGGGGGTGCTGGGAGTGTAAACTCCATGCCAATTTCAAAGACTACTCATTGCTGCACCGTGAATTCTGACTCAGTGACCAGAAGGACGGAGGAAAGCTGCCCCACAGCCTTCCCAAGGCTGCCGTCTTTACAGAAGCAGACTGTCACAGCTTTCTCTCGAGTAGGGACTAGTGGTTTCAAGACACCAACCCTTTGCTTAGCAGCCAAACAGGGGCTCCCTTCAGGGACTCAGTATGAAAAAAAGTAAACTTTCTCAATAATTTTCAATTGCACAAATATTAAAATGATAATATTTTGGATATATTGGGTTAAATAAATTTTGTTATTACAATGAATGTCACCTGATTTAATCTGGCTGCTATAAAATTTAAAACACTATCAGATTATTTAAAAGAAAAAAAAATCCTTATGTTGCAATGCTCGTTTTATGTGATAAGATTCCCATCACACCTGATTGCACGTTGCTGCTTCATCTCAGCTCACTGGAGGGGCTGCAGCCCCTGACTCCACGTGCACTGTGGTACTTGGCCTTCAGCTTGGCCTGACAACAGACAGAACCGACTTCGATCTGAGACACAGCAGTGAGTTTACAGTGTCTGTCTTGCTACAAGTTGTTACCATCTTGAAAATCCTCTCCAAGTGAAGAGCGTAACTGTATTATGATCATTATATTGTACTGAAATGTTAGGTTGCCACCAGGTAGTCTTAGATTTTCTTAGTGTTTTGTCTTTATTAAAAATAAAAAGGCGATTGTAGCCTAGTGAGCCAAGTCAGAGGCGTCGGATACCAGTTTAGAAGCTGAGATACTCTCTCAGCAGCTGCTGTTAGAACAGTGACTGCACCTCAGGCATGTTTTGGGGACACAGGACAGGTTTCAGCAAAGCTTCTGGACCAGGACAGACTACAGAGAAAGGCCTGGAGACCCGCTTCCAACAGTCCCCAGTGAAAACCCAGCAGGTCCCCCTGGTCCACCCACAGCCAGCTGTGGGCACGGCGCAGCACCAGGCAGTGCTTCATGCCACCGTGCTTGGGGTCACCGTGGTGCATGGAACCGGCTGGATGGCAGCCAGCATCAGTAGCCTGAAAGGAGAAAAGTGACCTCTGTCCTGTCTGCCCTTTGGCAGTCTGTTAGTTTTCCACTGAGATTGTAATGTTTACACTGAAAATATGTGAGAGATTATTAATACTGAATGTATGAGTTCTCTGGCCTCTGACTCGTGCTTTTATGAAGCTTTTATGTTTTGTGTGTAGACACTCGACTGCCCCTACCATCGGGTCACCCACAGAATTCCCGTGACGTCAGGAAGAACACTTGGTCACACCCCCAGAAGCTGGCTCTCCCTCCTGAGCCATTGTAGAGCCCACCCCACCGTCCCCCATCCCTGCACTCACCCCAGTGGGGTCTGCAGGTACCTCTGCTTTATCCCCTCTGGGACCCTGGAGGCCCACACGCAGTTAGGGCAAATGTCACAGACTTTAGTGCCAAGCGTAGCCAAGGCACTCGATGCAGTTTGGAATGAGGCATGTGATTTTCATCCTCCTTGACCAAACTGAAGACATGGTTAAAAACCAGACCCAGTGCCATGAAGTGGGTGCTGACGGGTTTCCCAGGAATGTCTGGTCGGTCCCAACTGCCGACCTGCTGGGTAGCAGCCAGGCTGTTACATATTGTACCACCAGGGCTCAGGACGTGGTTAGGTAGGGGATAAAAATCCTTGTATATTTGGATGGCATTGCTAATAAAGAAGCCCCTTAGAAATATTTTTTTTGTAATGTATTTTGTTCGGTGATGGTACATCATTCCTTTGTCTGTGTTTGAGGGGCCTCTCCAAAGCAGTAGCTGGAAATTTTTATTTGGAGAGGTAATAATGTAAAGAAACTCTACAATACTTTCTTCCTTCTTCCCACATCTACTTTAAAAAGAAAAGGAAAAAAAGAGATGGAAGGAGAGAGAAAAATATACACAGCTTTGTTTTATGATTTTTTTCCTGACACTGTGTCTCTTGTTGCCTTTTGTTGTTGTGAGGCACCATGTGTGATTTTTTTTTTGCTATGCTTATCTCTCCTGTTGCCTTTTGTCGAGGTGAGTAGGTGCCATCGAGTCGGTTCCGACCCATGGGGACCGCGTGTCTGACAGAACCAGACCCTGCCTGGTCCCGCGCTGTGTCCATAGTCGCTGTGCTGGAGCCCTTTAGTGGTTCAGAGCCTTTACCGACCACTGTGCCACGCTCACCAAACTCGACGTCTCTGTTCGGTCCCCAGCAGCTGGCAGAGTCCAGTTCTGCATCCCCCTCCTGTGTGACACTTAGTGGATGATTCTGCCAGGTTTTTCCTTTCACCACAAAGGACCAGGAAAGCCGATAGAAGTCTGTAAGTGTTGTTACTTGGCACTACTGTGATAAGTGGTGAGGTTAATAGAGCTCCAGCAGCAGCGATGGCTAGGTGGAGAGGCGGGGTGCTGCCCTCGCTGGACGCTGCTGCCCGACACACCGGCTACAAGTCTGTGGCTTGGCAGCAGCCCGGAGAAGCATCGAAGCCCGCAGACCCAGATTCCCACCTCACGGACGTGTCCTCTCTCAGTTTCCTACAGCTCAGTAATAGGATGGACCACCTTTGCTGTCTCCAGCCCTGGTGGTGTAGTGATTAATCACTCCTCTGCTAACCGGAGTCGGCAGTTCAAACCTCCCTACCAGGATTCCACAGCAGATGGCAGCTCAGGAAACCCTGTGGGGCAGTTCTCCTTTGTCACATGGGGTCACTGTGAGTCAGCATCGACTCAGCAGCACCCAGCAACACCAGCAATCTTTGTGACACAAAGCAGATATAGTTTTCGGTATGTTAAAAGCTTTCAAACCCTAAAAACGAAACCACTACTGTGGAGTTGATTCCAACTCATAGTGACCCTAGAGACAGAGAACTGTCCCATAGAATTTCCAAGCAGCACCTGGCTAACTTGAACTGCTGACCTTTTGGTTAGTAGACACAGCACTTAAGCACTATGCCACAGGGTTTAGCCTCAGTGAAAAAAAAGTGATCTTGTCATCACAAAGCACTGAGTGAGACCTGGTCAGTGGGAGATTAGCGGGTGACCCTGGGGAGGTGGGCGTTGGTCAGCTGTGCCAAAGGGTGCTCTCGGTGTGCTCGTGGACTCCTAAGCCATCATGGGTCTGAGCTGTGGGGGTGTTCAAAGTGTGATCTCTAACAGGTTAAAAGTCTGTAACCTGTGGTTAGTGTCTTCCTTTTGCAAATTGTGCACAGCCCTCGAAGGCCTTCTTATACACTCGGCGCCAATGCACAGTGGCACAGGCAGAGCAAGCGCTCACCCGGCCCCATTCTTCCCCTACACTCCTCAGGCTCATTAAGTTCACTCTGCCACCCAGCAGGGATTCTCCCTGGCACGCCAGGTGAGAGAGGGCTACAAGCTTCGGAGAGCCTGGCCCTGCGCCCCAGAATCCAGGTCGGGGCCTCAGCCATCTCCGGGGCCTGGCAGTCCTCTGAGTGCCCAAGGACAGCACAGCGTCTTGAATGGCACCCCGAAGCAAACAGCCATTGTTCGCTGAGATTAGCATTCCCTGAGCACACACACTCTTCTGCAGATTTCTCTTGCATTAGAAAGCCACGGAAATCGTTGGGTATTGATCGTAGGTCGTCCCAAATAGCCTAAAATGCAAGTTCAGCGTGAGTCGGATTCCGCAAACAATACCTTTTCAGGGAAATTGAATGTCTAAATCAGTTGGGTTCTGTAATTCCCAAGCTTAGCATATTTTTCCCAAGAAAATTCCTTCAGACAAATGAAAAATGGGGCAGAGCGATCTGCCATACATGTGGTACGTAGCAGGGACTGTGACCAGTGTTTATTAGGTAATTGTGAGCTCGAAGTAGGAGGGACCTCTTGTGGGACATATTTTTAAACTGTTGAAGTCGTAAATTAAAATCATTAAAGTCACTTACAGATTCTTGTGCTGGGCTTCAACACTAACAGCGCTTTCTTTGTTATCATTTTTGAGCCTTTTGTCAAGTATAATAAGTACACTGAAAGGTTATCCAGTATTCTGAGCACCAAAAGCATCAAAGCATGCTGTTCTAAGGGGATGTCTGTACGTGCAGGCCGCCTCTGCTAACCACGGCCTGGGGAGCCAGCCCCCAAGCTGCCAGGCAGTGCGTCTATGTGACCAGTGAGCTGGGGACAGCCAGCAGGTGGGGAGCCCCTGCCACTGTGAGAAGGCCCAGCGCCGGAGCCGTGTCCCTGCAGTCCCGGCAGCGGCACAGGAGATGGGACATTGGTTCTGGGATCTCGCTGTGTTCAGCTAGATGCTACTTTACAGTATTAGACTGCAGCTGTACCATTACGTGTGTGAGTATGTATTTCTGTGTATAAGGATTTCACTCTACTTTGACCTACAATCAACAGTCGAGAAGCAGCAGTCAGGATACCAAACATACTGCATTCAGGGCCAACCTGCTGCAAAAAAACCTCCCTCAACTGCCCAGAAGCAAAAATGTCACTGTGAGGACTAAGGTGAACCATGATATCGTCGGTCTCCTCCAATGCATGCGAAAGCTGGACAAAGGATGAAGAATGGAGGCCTTCAGACTACGGTGTTGGCAAAGAATCTTGCCCCTACCCTGGACCGCCAGGAGGCGGCATGAAGCCACCGTGACAGAAGCACAGACTGCTAGAATGCTCCTTGGCAGCAAGGGTGGCTAAGACTTTGTCTCACTATACTTGGGACACATCAGGAGGGATCAGTCCTGGAGAAGGACGTCAACCTTGTTAAAGTAGAGCATCAGCCAAGAAAAGGAAGGCCTTCAATGAGATGTACTTATACAGTGACTGTGAGACTGGCCTCAGATGTAACAACGATTGTCACACAGGCGCGAGGACCAGGCAGTGTTTCTCTTGTACGCAGGGTCACTGTGAGTCTGAAGTGAGTCACCAGGACCTAACACAGGTGCACATACATATATTTATACACTTGCTAAAATGCCTTCGTTGAATCACTGAACTGCTTTAAACTTCTGATAGTCATACTCTAAAAGCAGTATTAGAAATCCATCACCCTGCAATCAAATCCTACATTCTGGTCAGCAGTCCTGTATTGGTGTGGTGATGGGAAATTTGGAAATGACAAGAATATACGTAGATGGAGAAGTTGCCCAGCAGAAACACCATGTCAGCTGTCTGCCTTGGACAACGATCCAAATTCGCAAAAACCTCAGTTTCCTCATCCAGAAACTAGGAGTGAGTGCACTTGACAGGAAGCCGGCCACAACCAACCGCTGAGCGGAGACAGTCCTGTGATCTCACACCCCGCCCCTGTGCAGCCTGCTGGGTGTGTTTCCCTTCACCCTCACAGAGAGCCCTGGAGGCAGGGCTCATCCGGGGCTCCCAGGGGCCAAGTTAGTAGCCCCAGGTCACCTGGAGGGCAGGGCGGGCCAGCACCACACCGCATCCCACACCTGTGTGTGGGAGTTGGTGACATCAGCTTCCTTCCAGTGTTTTAGTATATTTTTATGTATTTCGGCATAGTTGGAAATACTGCGTGTACACACGCACACACACGTATGTGTGCATTCACGTACATGTGTGTGTGGCCAGCTGATTTGAGAAGGAAGTAGACTGTGCTTGTTTTGTCTATGTCCCAGCCATTCCAAAACTGACCATTTGCACACTAAAATGCACACGGGGACACAATGCTGTGTTCTCTTCACTGGTTCTCCTCCCTCCAGACCCTCCTAACCACTTGTTTGTTTTGTGGTGCTATTTTTTTCTGTTTCGAGGGAATTGATTCTTACTAAGATTGAAATGGTGGGTCATCAGAGAGAACGGGTCATGGGAATCCAAATTTTAGTTCTAAAGTATACTGAATTAGACCTATATCTGTAATTATGGAAAAAAAAAATACCTTGAGCTGGTTTACTAAAGCATTGTGCTTCTGCAAAGAGAAAGCACCCTCTAGTTTGGCTGCTGTGTAGCAGGGATGTGTCAAGGCAGACTTCACTCACAGACATTTGCTGTCAGGAGGCTCTTCACAGTGTCTTTTGTCGTAGGTGGTGATGGCTCTTCTCAAGTACTGGCCAAAGACCCACAGTCCAAAAGAGGTCATGTTCCTCAACGAGCTGGAGGAAATCTTAGACGTGATCGAGCCCTCGGAGTTTGTGAAGATCATGGAGCCTCTCTTCCGGCAGTTAGCCAAGTGTGTGTCCAGCCCACACTTCCAGGTACGGGGGGCTCAGGGCGAGTCGCCAGCTGGCCTCGCAGGGCTCGCTGCGGACACGCTGGGCTTTGGTGTTGAGCGCGGCGGGTTCCGCTTCTCCTGGAATTTAATGCACTCTCTGAAGTCACTTTCTCTTCACTGTAGGCTGTTTGGGGGTGAAATCCAGAGTGTTTTCAGTTTGCAGACATAACCCTGGTTTTGTGAGTCCATGTAACTCGTTGCCCTGTCTGCAGGTATAGTAATGAGGCTGTCACCTAGCTGCCTGCATCTCAGCGTGACCCCAACCGTCAGTGTCCTGTCTTTCAGGTGGCAGAGCGGGCGCTGTATTACTGGAATAATGAGTATATCATGAGCTTAATCAGTGACAACGCAGCCAAGATCCTGCCCATCATGTTTCCGTCCTTGTACCGCAACTCAAAGACCCATTGGAACAAGTAAGAGAGGCCTGTCACCCAGTGACGCTCAACACTACAGGGAGCATGCTGATATTGCAGTTGGAATCTAGGTGTTAAGTGTCAGTTATATGAAAAGGTTTGAACTCTTTATGGCCTTGTACTTAGATAAGAGCGTAGGTTGGATCTGCGGCCTTGAGCGCCTGTTCCAAGTGGGATGGCTTCTGGCTGCAGGATGTTAACCTGTCACGGCCTGAGGCTCCGTGAAGGGGAAAGTGGAGCCTACCGCGCTGTCCTGGCCTGAAACAGCAGAAACCAGGGGTCACAGGTGACAGGCTGAGGAAACCTGTGACGTGCAAGACCCTGAAAATAGCCTGTTTGTGGCAGAGTAGCAGAGGGAGAAAGACCCTGCCCTGAGTCTGAATGTGGCGTTTTGCCTCTAGGACGATCCACGGCCTCATCTACAACGCTCTGAAGCTCTTCATGGAGATGAACCAAAAACTGTTTGACGACTGCACGCAGCAGTTCAAAGCCGAGAAGCTGAAGTAAGTCGCTGCTTTGCAAAGTTACTGTCTGAAGGGTTTGGGGGGGTTTGTTTCTGCTTAATCTAGAATAAGCCTCTGTTGTAGTTTTGCCCTAAACAGTTCTTCAGTTTAAAGCAAAAGTAGCCCTCTCATACTTGGAAAACATGTTAAAACTCGGTTGTGATGACTTATTTTCAAAGAACACGTGTCCCAGTTAGCAACTGTCCTCCTCACACTGCAGGCTGTTAGTCAGGAAGGCACACTGGCGGGCAAGGACTGAGCATTCGAACCGCTGCTGTCCTCAGGGCACACCAGAGGGCCGCGGCTCTGTGGTCACTTCTCCTGTTCACGAGGCAGAAATTTGGATTCTGCCCTGTGGGCCTTTGGTCGGGGAGCCGCAGCCTTCTTGGCACAGCTTTGCTTATGAGGTGGAACAACCTTTGTAAGTATGGGGAGCCTCTAGAGTTCAGGCTGTGGCCTTTGAAAAGCCAGCCCTGCTCCCCTGCCCTCCAGGACCTCAGAGCCCTACAGGCCCAGGTGACACAGAGGCGTATCCCCAGGGTAAGCTGGTTACCGTGCAACCCGTTCAGTCTGCAGAGTGTGGGCCATGCCGGTCACCATGCGACCCATTTGTGTCTGCAAAGTATGGGCCGTGCTGCTTACCCATGCAACCCACTCAGATCTGCGTGGTCAGCTGTGGGCTGGTTGCACAGTGGTAAGCACCTGACTGCCAACAGAAAGATCAGAAAGGTTGACAATTCAAACCCACCAACTACCCTGTGGGAGAAAGATGCGGTGGTCTGCTCCCATGAAGGGTACAGCCATGGAAGCCCTATGGGGCAGTGGGACCCTATCCTGTAGGGTCATGGGGAAGCAATCTGTAGGGTTGCTATGAGTTGGAAATGACTCAACAGCACATAATACCCGTGTGTGTGTGTATGTATGTGTACACACAAGGAACTCTGGTTGTGCAGTGGTTAAGAGCTTGGCTTGGCTACTAGTAGAAAGGTCAGTGGTTGGACCCCATCAGTTGCTCCATGGTGGAAAAGACCTGGCCATCTGCTTCCGTAAAGATCACAGCCTAGGAAACCCTGCAGGGACTGTCCTCCATCACATAGGGTTGCAGAGCTGGCACTGACTGGACAGCACACACGACAGTCACATGTATTTATATATAAAAAACTATCATATTCCTGCCAACCTGCATGCCTGGACTCACTGTTTCAGGTTTCCTATGGCACAAAAGTAAATAAAACGAACAAAAATGGTCTCTTCTTCCTTTGCCCCTTGTCCACTGTGTATTCTCTGTGACTACATAAGTTCCTCAGCAGATTTGTAGGAGATCATTGAAGAAACAACCCAACACGGGGATGGATGGAGACATCGGATTTACTTGTCTAAATATTGTTAAGAATTTAAATTCCTAGACATGTTAAAATTTTAGCCTATTAACTTTTTAACTCTTTCCCTCTAAATCTTTGTTGCCCTCTTACTTCCGTTTTGGGTCGCCATTGTGACCACCGAGGCAAAGTCTGTGTGTGGCCAAGACCAGCCAGTATCTGAGGAGAGCTAGACTATGGGGGGGGGGGGGGCGTTGGGCACGTCGGTGTTTTTTCCTTTTCCTGTTTTTCTTGCACATGATTCATCTCTGTTAATACAAATGACATTTTGCTGTTTTTCAGAGAGAAGCTAAAAATGAAAGAGCGAGAAGAAGCATGGGTTAAAATAGAAAATCTAGCCAAAGCAAATCCCCAGGTACTGAAAAAGAGACTAACATGAGAATGTGCAGGGGGGGACTGGAATGTTCTTATAACACAGGAGTGTGGGCTTCATCATGGGAGGGAAGGGACGTCAGCGTCGCTAACATTGTGTACAAAATGATCTGCAATAAAAAGGACTTTTCAACTTTGTAACCCTCCTCTCGTACACGCACTTATTTTGCCCCACTCAGAGTTTTTACCACAGAGCCGACCTTTTTCCCCCATGTTTTTGAGATAAGATAGGGATCGTCTTGTGCAGAGATACTGGGGTAGAAGGCAAACCAGGGGATCACCTCTATCCAAGGCCCCAATTGTCACCTGCTTTCTCTCGCAAATGTCAAAGATGCTATCAGTTTGCACAGTTCTGCCTTTCTTTTGCATATCAAACTTATTCTGAAGGGAAGAAAATGCGATTTGAAGTTGAGTGGGTGTGAGGTGGAGATCCTGTGGTGGATTTTCTGTGGGCTTGGCTCCGTCTTTGTTGTTGTGAGAAATGACCTGAGTTCTGCCACAGGAGGGGGCAACTGGTGCTCTGTCGCTGGCCAGGCCCGGAGGTCCTGTGGAGCTGCCGGCGGTGCTGCCGGCGGTGACAGCCGCTTCCTGAGCCGCGGTCGGCCTGGGGCTGCGTGCTTGGGGCTGCTGTCTGGACTGTGGCCTCTGGTCTCTGTCCTCTGTGGGAACAGAGAGGCTGTGGAGTGGCATCACAGCCCACATCTCTTGTATTTCTTCATGTTCTGTGTGCCTCTACCATTATAACAAGGTCACTTTAGTGAAACTCACTTGTCTGCGTCTTTGCCCCGTGAGGGAATCACAGGCTTTCCTCAGCTTACTGGCAAAGCAAATGTTTTACCCTCTGTGGAGAACTGCTGAGGTCACTTTCAAACCCTGAGAGTTTCAATCAGGCCAACTAGATTGTAAGTTATATTTATTGTGATGAGGGATGTGTGTAAAAAGTCATCCTCTAAGCTGGTATGTAGCTTTCTCAGTCTCTCCAGAATTTAAGGGAAAATGATACGTGATGTTAAAAATCTTTATTTTACCTCTGTAATAGCTTGTTAATGTGTACTCCCTCTGAAATCAAGAGACACCCCGCAGGGGGAATCAAATGGCACTCTTCATTTTCTGTCCTCGACCCCTCCCGAAACAAGTAACCACTGTTCCTCCAGCAGTACTGCTCCAAGCCGTCGGGCGGCAATGCCACTGGAAGACACCTGTCTGTAACCAGGTGGTGTGTGGCTGAGGGACAGTGCGCTAGGTGGTCCCCTTAGAGAACAGAACCTGTGTTGGAAATGAGGCAAAAGCTCTGATGTTGTTCTGAAACAGTGAGGCCACAGGTCTGGGATGAGACTCGGGGGTCTGGGCCAGCTGGCGTTGCCAGGTGTCTCGGGCAGGGCCACACAGGTGGGCAGCCCAGACGGGAGTGCCAGGATCAGCCGGCCACATGTCAGAACCAACACTGCAAAAAGCATACAAAACATTGCATTTGTTTTACCCAGAATGTAGAGAGAACCCAATGAAAACTTTGCATACAGACTTCCAGAACCAGGGTGGTGGTGCTAACAGGTGTGGCCCACCTTCCCTGCCATGGGAGTGTGACCTCTGAAATACACATACAGGAGAATGTATATGTCACGTCTCCTTCCTTTTTCTGAACTTGTGTTTTCTTCAGTTACGTTTGTTCATTCCTGTTGGTTGCTCTCTTGAAAACATCTGTGAGTTGCATAAATGCATGGTCTCGACCTGCCCTCACGTCTTTGCGTGGAGCGGGTGGGAACATGGGTGGCTCTCTGGTCCTTGCATCCTCCCGACCTCGTCTCTGTGTGGAACCTGTCTGTCACTTACCCTTGCAACTCCCGTCTGCATGTCCCGCTGCCCAGCACAACACTGCTCACGTGGAAAATACTTCATGGCTCACTCTTCCAGAGCTGGTTAGGGCCTCAGGCCGGCTGCTTATTTTCCTGAGAGAAAAAGGTTCTAGACTCTCCTCACTGCTTACCACTTACTTTTTTAAAAAAAGTAAAACCTTTTGTAGGCAATGTAATTTGTTTCTTATTTCTGTAAAGAAAGTAGCTGGATTTCTTGAAGCTTAGTTTTCTGTTTTCTGTCTCATATCTGCCTTTTTGAGAACTGGTTTAATAGCTTTACTTCTTAAGCTGAATTCCCAGTAGCTCACTCCATGTTCCCTGACACATATCTAGAAGTTTCTCTGATGCTTACCTTCATTTTTTTACAAGCAAAATGTTTTGTCTGTCGAAAGATAAGTATTATCTGTGGGTCTCGTCCCAAAATGTGTACAGAGGTCAGGAAGCCACAGCAACCACGTGGCAGGACTAGAGCAGCCTTCCAGAAGCTCTCCCAGCAGCTGAGGGAAGGGGTCCTGGGAGGGTCCCCCACGGGGCATATGTGAGAATGTGGTGCAGGCAGAGCCGGGTCAGGACCTGGGTCCACTGGGTGTGGAGAGGTGGAGGCAGCACCGCAGAGCTGGCCCCACGATCAGCAGTGGATGTCAGACTCTGCTTTGAGAGATGGGACAGCCGAGTACCTGTGAGCAGGGAGGTGTAGAAGCCATGGGTCAACTGGAGTGGATGAGAGTGTGGGTCAGAAAGAACCCCCAGGGTGGTGTGGAAGGCAGGGACTGTTGGTGAGGGTGGGGGTGGGGGGCGTGAGAAGAGAGGAGGGGGCCAGGTTTCTGGGATGACAGTCCCAGTGCATCACACCACAGGGAGGACAGCAAGAGAGGAGCTAAAGATGCCCTAGCAAGTAAGGGGTTCCTGGTGACCCTGTGCCAGAGATTTCCTGCACGAGGGGCATGCTGGGACCAGACTGAGAATGAGAAGGTGGGGCAGAAGCAGGGGAGCTGAGGATGAGGGCATGACATGGGGTAGTACCTGTCACAGCGGTCACCCAGCTGTCGTCTTCCCATTGTCCTCCCCTTCACAGAAAAAGGCGATGCTAAGTGGTAGGTAGCAGCAGTCAAGCTGTTGGTCACATCTCCCTGTCACAGCAGCCTCTGGCATGGTAGTGTCCCCATCTGCCAGTCACAGGCACCTGGCTCACTCCAGAGCAGCACCCACGTGTGCCAGAGCCCAGCTCACAGCGTGCCCGTGTGGGCCACCATGTCCCCAGTAGAACCAGTCCAGGGCTCAGGGTAAACGTGTTCAGATGGGGTGCAGTGGGTCTGGTAGAAAGTGAAGACACTGAGCGTGTGGATCACAGGGGTCACCAGTCATGGCTTTCAGTGAGTTAGGAAAAGAAAGAAAATGAGGTAAAGGCTGAGAGAAGGGGATCAGAAAGAGAGTGGGGACCAGGCACACCACCACCATGCAGCAGTTACAGCAGCAGGTGCCGTAGGAGTGAGGGGAGGAGCCACCACACAACAGGTTGTGCCCAAGAGGGGCTTAGGGCTGCAGGTTTCTGTGGCGAGACGTTACCATGAGCATCCCCAGATCGTGCTGAGATCTCATCTCAGTTGTGAAGTCCAAACGTCAGAGACCACAAAGCAGGAGGTAGGCTGGACCAGCCACCAGAGACTGCAGGCCCTGGAGTTTGGGGGAGGAGGTTACATCAGACCGAGAGCTGGAAGCATCGTGGTGGGCCAGGTATCCTTGTGGGCCAAGCCCGCCGGGCCCTCCCACCCAGGCTGTCCACGCGCAGAGAAGCCACAGCCTGTCGAGATCACAGGGCACCTGGTGCTGAGGCGGTAGGCGAGTTTATCTGGCAGTGAGTGGGTGTCAGGGGAGGGTACCCGTGGGAAACTGTGTCCTTGCCTGGTGAGAGGAGAGCCCTGGGGCTCAGCCTGAGCACTGGCAGGACAGTGACAGCTGACTTTGCATTCCAGTATGCAGTGTATAGACAAGCCAGCACCCAGAACATCCCGGTGGCAGTGGAGACAGACGGCCCTTTATTGGAAGATGTACAGATGCTGAGAAAGCCAGGGAGCTCAGACGCTCACCAGGTAAAAGCACAGAGCTGAGCTGAGATGTGTGCTTTGTAGCTTTGCTTAAGACACGTGACGTGATATGACGTGACCTACGTCACTGCCTTCTGTGGAAGCTAAAATTAAAAATTCCATTTTGGTACCCTGATAGGAAACTTGATCCATAGGTCTTCCTTAGTGATCCAGTTGGTAGGAACTGTTTCTAAGGGCCAAGTACATGCCCAAGATTTGTCTCTTCTTTTCCTCTGATAGTAATAATCCCAGCTCTGACATCTTTAAATGTTCACTTGAGCCAAATCAGAAGCTTTGCAGTGATAATAGCTTGCCATGCCTTGTTCTCTGCGCATCTCTGCTCGGGCCCAGAGACAGCCCCCTTCGTTCTCTGTGGAGGTCACTGCTCGGCCTCCTCAGCCCCAGGACCTCCCCATGAGCATCTGTCAGGGACAGATCTGACAGGGGCCCTGACAGATGCTCCTGGGGAGGTCCAGGGCTCTCTCAGGCCCCCTCCCATGGTGTGCGAGCTCTGGGAGCTTTCATTTCCATTGCCGGGGATCTGTCTAGATCTCCCCTGGTCCTCTAGGAACCGCCTGGGACTCTGCTGAATCAGGAGTCACTACGGCTCCAGGCTTCAGGCGAGGTTGGGGCTCTCGGAGGCTACATGGGCTTAAGGGGCTTTCAAACACGGCCCTCCTTGGAGCACGCTCCCCTATCCTGAACCCACGGAAGCGTGTCCTCCGGAGTGGCATTAGGGGCAGCAGCCTTTCCACCTTTGAAACTTCATGCCTTTGACCCCCCTGACAATTGCCGCAGACCTGCAGTCCTGACACCATGAGATTTAGAAGGACCCCACTGTCTCAGTGACACTGAGTGTTCCGGGTTCACCGATGCTTGTGGCCTCTATAGCTCAGTGAAGCAGAGACGGTGTCTTTCATCTGTTCTATCCCTAATTCAAGAAAATCGTGTTCCGCACTTGCACAGACAAGATCGGCATTACAGAGAGTAGCGTCCAGAGGGCCGAGGCCTGTGCTGCAGCCACAAGCCCCAGGCAGCCACAGAGCACTCACCACCCAGCTACTAGGCCACAGCACACACCGGATCCCAGGACCTGAACAAACAAGTGCAAAAATGGTCTTTCCCAATTTCTTAGCTATCGATTCTATTCAGAAATGATAACGTTTGGAATAGAAGGTGGTAAAGGGAATACAGTGAAGCCTGCGAGAGCCGGTACTCGGTGGGCCTGCCTTGTTGTCCCAGGTCTCACTGGTTTTGCACCTCTGACAGGTGCAGGCTCATCACTCTTCCATCACTGGTTTGGTGGAAAATATTTGAGTCTTCCTTCTCTGGCAGGTTTCCACCTTCCGCAGCCTCTGACTTTTGCAGATTTTACTGTATATTATTAAAATTAATTTCAGCCATTTCTCTTTACTCTTTCAACATGGCCACTAGACAGTTTTGAATTAGGCACAAGGGTGTCACCGTGTTCCAGTGGACGGTGCTGGTCACCACCCTCTTCTAATGGGGCTGTGGGAGGAGCACCCGAGGCCGGGCCCCTGAGGGCCCCTGCTTACCTGCCTGGACCGGCCCAGCCTGGCCTCACGTCAGGCTGCAAGTAAAAATAGGTGACTGGGTGCTGCTCCCAGCTCTTCAGAGTTTGGAGATATGAAAACCCACGGGAAAAGCTCAACGTATTTCCAGGGAACATATATCACTTTTATTTTTCTTTTAACATAAAATCCTGGTAGTCTAGTGCTTAAGTGCCACATCTGCTCACCAAAAGGCCAGCAATTCAAATCCTCTAGGTGCTCCTTGGAAACTTGATGAGGCCATTCTACTCTGTCCTGTAGGGTCACTATGAGTCAGAATCGACTCAGCGGCAGTGGGTTTGGGTTTTTGGTTTTTGTTTTTGTTTTCTTTTGGTTGTACTTGATTGCCATAGTTTTTTCACAGTATTTTTAGTAGCAATGGATGGATTTAATCAAAAATAAGAAAATTATTTTATCATTATTCCGTTTGTTGAAGTTGTTAATTGTCCTCCCTCTGGGGCCACCATGAGTCGGATCCGACTCGATGGCACTTGGCTTGGCTTGGCTGGATAATTTTTTTTTTTTTTTAATTTGGAAAAGAATTTAAGGTCATGTTTTTTATAACTACTTCAACTTCACTGCTCAAACTAAAGTGTATTCAAAACATAAGGACAGGCCGAGTGACCTGTGGATGCCTGGGAGGGAATCAGATCCGTCCCACTGCGTGTCAGCTAACAGCCTGCCTACCCTGCCCTGGCTGCATAAGGATTTCACAGTTTCTAAGTCACTTAGGCCACACAAGTAGAAAAGGACGTTGAGTTATGAGCAAACTCTTATTAGGTCCTGAGGGTTGGAGAATTTTGTTGTTTGGTACATCCTCTGACTTAGAGCAGAAGTAAAAACTAAGCAAAGAACAAACTGTGCCCAAAGCATAGCAGGTGTGTCAGTTACAGATACAGGTACAATGCAGGTCTCCCTCTAGGATTTCAAGAACTGGGTCAAACTCAAGACAGCAAACCTAGATAGCACTCTGGTGTTGAGGAGAATGGCTGTTGAAGGTGGTCTCGTATTTGTACTCTGAACAATGCCGGGCAAGCTTCCCACCACCCTTGCTCACCAGGCTTTGCTGTGCGTGTCACAGGAAGGTACCACCCCCTGCCATCCTCTGCTGTCTTAGTTGTAGGTGGCAGATTTGCAGAGGAACATTTTGGGGGGAGTTCCAGTAGCGTGTTTGTTTGCTTATTTTCATATTCCTGAAATTCAGTTCTGTAAGCAGAATTTTCTTTATAACTGACGTTCTTGCAGAAAGTCCTCCTCTGCCCTCACCTCAGATCTCTGTGATTGTGTTTGCGGGTTGGAAGACTCGATGCCCGTGAGATGCCAGTTCTCCCCACATGTTAACCAGCATATCTAACAACCTCGGGTGGATTTCCAGAAGCCTCTTTGCCCTTGGAAATTGACCACCTGATTTTAAAATTCAGATAGAAACAGCAGAGGACCTGGAACAGCCAGAACAACCCTGAAAAAGAACAAAGCTACAGACTACATTATCTGATGCCAGGACTTCCTGTAGATTTCCCCCCAGTCTCAGCCTCTCTAGATGCAGATATCTGTAAAGGGCTCTCTCCATAGTGTAATATTTGATATGCTAGATTCTTCTTAATTTGCCAACATTTGGAGACCAAAGTGGCCTAAGTTACAGTGAAATAAAAGTCCCCAGCTTTTCGGTTTTCAGATTTAGTAATTTAGAATACTTCCAATGCTCTTTTATTTTTACCTTCAGCAAATTTTATTTTCAAGTTTCCTACAAATGACTTAAGCAAGGGTTCAGGGCAAGTGAGAGGTAAGTGATGGTGCTGCAGGAGGAGGGGGACGGTGACTGAGACCCTAGGGCCCCTGCAGCATGGTGGGCTGGGGGCTTGTGGAGAAATGCAACTGTGCAGCTCCCCAGTAATAGAACCATCATTTGGATTTCTTTTGAGAAACTTCTGTAACCCTGTACAGAACATGCAAAGCAAACTTACAAAGTTCGTGTAAAGAGCATTTCTGTCAGAAACATTAAAAATGTTTACAATTCTCGTTTTTAACAGTTGGTCGAGAGAAAAGCAGTGTCAACCATGCAAGTCAGGAAGGTGTAGACAGACGAAAGGTGGGAAGCAAAGGTATTCATTCCGAAATACATAGAGTGCATTTAAGCCTTTTTCTTCAGGAGGAGCATGGACAGTCATGTCACGTACATGAAGTATTTTCCTTGTTTGCCATGTCATGCCCGCTTATGATGGTCAAGATGAAAACGTAGAATTGGTTCAAAATTAAGACATTGTCGTTGAGTCTGCCCTAAATTAAGTCGTAAAGTTTGAATTGGCTCCCTAGAAGGGGCAGTCCGGGAGCCCAGCTGCCTCCCAGCCCCCGCTGCTCCCTCACCTCATTGACTTTCAGCCTTTGACCTCTGTCCGTCTGCTGCTGCAAACGGAGCTCTGTGGAGATGTCCCCACGTCCTGCTGTGTCCTTTTTTCTGTGTCTTCCATCCTCCCGGCATGTTTGTTGTCCCTCCTCACCCCACGTCACTCATCAAGGGTGCTGGTCTGCACAAGGTCTCCTTCCTCCCTGGCTCCAGGGTCTGGTTGTTCCCTCATGTGGGTGAAACCCTGCTCTGCTTCCATTGTGACTCCAAATGCCTCTGAGGCCCGCTGTCTTCTCTGGACCTCTACTGCAGAAGCCTTGGGCCATGTTTGCCTCCTAAGTTTGCACTGAAGAGTCCCAGCTCCAAGGTTTTGACAGTTGCCTTTTTTTCTTTTGAAATGATGATTTCTTCTCATTGGAATGCCAGTTTCAGGAGAAATTCAATATTTCAGGCATGTACAGGTCTTGGTTTTGTTTTGCTTTACGGACTAGTATAGAACAGAAATAAAAACTCAGGTAGAATTTTCCCCCGGAGATCCCATGGGCTAAAGCAGACGTGCCGTCTAAACCTAGCCGCTCTCCCAGGGGCTGGCACTGTGGACAGGGCTGTCCCTGGGGACTCCTGACCTCACTCACTCTCCTGTGTGGGTGGCTGTCCCAGAGCCCTCTCTCACTGGCTTCCAGGGACAACAGTCAGAAGTTTGTGGTGAATGAATTCCAACATCCAGTAGCACTGCCGAAGAGAATGCTAACACAGTGTCATGGCACAGTCCCTTGTAAACCTTGGCATCACTGCAGACACTCTGCAAAGAACCTGGCCGAGAAGTAGTTAGCCCTGCCAAAAGAACGTCCACTTTGTATTTCTGACTTCTCCAGTCCCTTACACTTTTTATGAAAACAGCAAGATATACCTTACGTGCCACATCAAGGTAAGGTTCATGGAACAGTGAGAAGTTGTTCCAGTTTTGTTGTGTTTGTCATCAAAGCACTGCTGTTGACAAGATGGCCCTGCAAACACAGGCCTGCAGGGTCACTGGGGGTCAGAATCCACTGGAAAGCAGTAGGTTTGCGGCCTTTTGGTCTGTGACTCAAACAGTTAAGCACTCGCCTGCTAGCCAACTGATGGGAGGTTTGGGTCCACCCAGAGGCACCTAGTAAGGAAGGCCTGGCACTCGGCTTTCCAAAGACGAGCCACAGGAACCCTGTGGAGGGAGCACAGTTCTGCTGGGACGACCTAGGGTCACCCTGAGTTGGAGGCCACTGGATGGCACCCGGGTGTCTTGTTGTTTCTGTTGTTGTTGTTGTTTGTAACAATGATTTGCTTTAATTATTATTCATGGTGGAAAGCCTAGTGGCACAGTGGGTAAGTGCTATATCTGCTAACCAAAAGGTCAGCAGTTCAGATCCTCCAAGCACTCCTTGGAAACTGTGGAGCAGTGCTATTCTGTCCTATAGGGTCACTATGAGTCGGAATTGACTCAGCGACAGCAGGTTTTGTTTTTTAATTATTCATGGAAATGTTTTAGGAGGTACCTGTTGCTTCCTTTGCAGAACACAGTTATCTAAATCGTCTTGTGAAAATGGATCCATTTAGTTTTGTTTTATGTAGAACAAAAAGTTCCTAAACTTCTGGATAAGCAGGACCTGTAGAGGGGAGCCTTCTTATTTTTACCCCTCGTATTAGGAGACTTTATGTAAATAACTCAATACAGCCTTTCTTAAGGCCTTTTATTATTATAGGTATCCTTTTTCAAATTTGACACGATTTTTAGATGTTTTATTGGCTTTAAAATCATCTCTCTCTTTTACCTCCAAAAGGAGACTGAGTTTCTGAAATGTTTCTGTAGTAGAGAGAGTCGTAAAGTGTGTGGTGATGTCTTACAAAATAAGCAGACACAGCGTCCTATTTAAAATGGGAGATTCTTAGGAAACAGACGGACTGACTATTCTGTACAGAGCCCACGTTTTGGAAGACAAAAATGCCTATGTTTTACGCACAGTTCTTCAGAGTCCTTCAGTGATCTTGAAACAAGATACGGCTGGTTCATTTCATTCACAGAATCTCGCCTCCAATTCATGGGATCCCCACCTGACTCACAGTTATCCCCCAAATCCTAGTTCTTATAAGCGAACTGGCTCTACAGACAGCCCCGCTTCTAGCCAACCCCGTTGCGTTTCTGGTTTCAGGCGCAGAAGGACCTGAAGAAGGACCGCGCCCTGGTGCGTCGCAAGTCGGAGCTGCCTCACGACCCCTACACCAAGAGAGCCCTGGATGCCCACTGCAGAGCCGACGAGCTGCTGGCCCAGGGCGGCCACTAGCCCCACAGGGATGGGCGTGGGGGTGGGGTGCCGGTCCTCTCTGGGTTCTGTAGAAAATGCATACTCCTTGTGCCATACAAATCAGTTACCCTCAAAGTCTGCGCTTTCTCGCCCGTCTGTAGGCAGTAAGGCACCGCGCAACGCCGAGAGCAGGCAGGAGTCCCGACAGTGGTGGCTGCTGGGGCGACCTGTGCGGAGCGGGGTGGGGCGCAGAGCCACGAGTGAGGACGTCCCACGCGGTCTGAGTAGGCAGGCATCCTGGTCAGCACCTTGTGCTGTCCCTTCCACAAGGGTGGCTCTGGGATGCCGCCCAGGGGTTTCCAATCAAAGGAATGCTTTACCGAGTATCACCTGTTTTTTAAGACTTTTTCAACCTTGACGTGGTTTCCACATAGTTGTTACACAGCCAGCTGTTGCATTTTTTGGTTTTTTCTTTTCTTTTTCTTTCTTTTTTTTTTTTTAACTTATTGAGGTGGTTCTCTGCTTTCGGGTTCTAACACAACTTCCTGGGAAAAGGTGGCACCCCCAGCCCCTGTTATTTTCCTAGAGTAGTTCCTGGCCTGTATTCATGACATGTGTGCCATGTCAGACTTCTTCACGTAACTAAAGCCATATTTCCTACTCCGTGGTCCAGCACCAGGATTCTCTGTCTGCCTTGACTGGAATTGGAATTTTACAATTATGTGTTCGTGTTTTCATTTGCAGAATTCTTTTTTTTTCTTCCCCCTTTCCCGAATGATGCTCCCCTTTAACAAGGCTCTCTGAATTCACGAACTTAGCCTCTAAGGACTCCACATTTCAGAGAGAGAGCATTAGGTGAGATCGTTTCGAGCTAACCAGCTCTTGGCCGAGTGCACACTGCAACTGCCTTTGGACGTGAGGGAGCAGAGACGGCGCCATGAGCACTGGCGTGGCGCCAAGGTCCTGTGTCGGCGTGGTCTGGTTCTCGGAGCTCCCAGGAGACAGCAGTGAGGACGACTTTGAGTCTTTGTTCTGTGGAAAGCACACACATTCTAAACACCTCATCAGTAAATCCCGCTATCTCCGTTTTCACCCGTCTTCAGATGCTGCTATGTAGCTCACAGACTCCTTGCATGTGCTCAGCTTTTTGTTCTAGGTGGCGTGGCACGAGGAGAAAAACCATTCACCTTAGCGCTTGGTCTGTGCTTCCTTTCTCAGGGTGGCCAGTGTTTTGACTTTATTCTGCTTGAAAGCTGTTTGAGGCGTGTACTGCTATTCTAAACAAGTGATTCTAGTTTCTTTGTCTCTGGCATAAGATTATATAGCTTCATGTTAGATGTCCGGATGCCTAAAAGGTAACACGTGGCTTCTGCTAAGATCCGTCTTTAGTGTTGGTCTCCTGTATCCATTCAAAACATCGTGAGACACCGGCACCGGTCCTGTGCTGCTCCGGTGCCTGCTGTCCTGTGGTTTCATTTGAGTCCACCAACATCCTTTATTTCCTTGTGTCTTGGAGGGAAATCATTTTGGGGGAGGGGGTTGACTGTGCTAAGAGGAAGAGCAAGTTCTAAAATAGAAGATTGTCCCGGTGTCAAGGGGGGAAGTCCACTTTGTGAAAAGAAGCATTTCCTGAGAAACTTGACAAGTATCTCTCCATTTTACCATGACGAAATCTATAATTTAAAAAAAAAAAAAAGTTTAGATGCCTTCTCCTTTTGAGGGAAAAAGGGTGCTTTTTATTGTCTAAAGCAGCGTCTTCTGTATTTTGATACATCATTGTTTGAGCTCCCGTCTTTAGCTGACAGATTCTTAACTGCCCTTGATTTTGGATGTTTGGTATGTTTGTGAGAGAGGTTTCTGGGAGGGGAAAAAAAGTCCCTTTTTACCCTGGGTAAAAAGCAAGATACCAATGTTTGACTGACTGTGTAAAGCTCAGCGTATAAGAACATCTGTGTCTCGATTTTATTTCTGCCCTTTACAGAAGATAAACATTCACCAAAAGAAAGAAATCAATAAAACTTTTAAGAAAAATGAATTTACTTTGATGAGAGTATGACTTAATATCTTGGCCTATTGACGTTTGCCTAGGGAGTACTCGGATTTCCTGTGCTGATTATTTGACTTCTGAGATGTAGATACACTGCTTATCACACCAAACAGATTTCAAAAGTAAAACATTGAGAATGACGTTGTCAATTTGGTGAGTGTTTTTCTTCATGAAGTTCTGCATTTGGCAAATCCACGTTTTCCGGAAGTGTATCTGTCCATCAGCAATGCCACTATTCCGAGTGTCTTTTTAGTGTGGCTTTAGTATGGCTTCCTTTTAATATTGTACATACATTGTATCTTTGTTTTATGGTAATAATTAATAAAAATGTAGACTTCATATTTTGTACAAAATGTCCTATGTACAGAATTAAAAAAAAAAAAAACTTCGTAGAAACAGCAAAAGTAGGTAAGTGGCACAATTATTTTTCTTTAGAAAATATCTGTAACTTGATGCTTTAGTGAAATGTTAAGTACCTACATATTTTTTAACATTTTGTAATTCAGAACTTTTTGTTTTGACATTGTTTATGAAGAAAAACTTCATACACTTGCCATTTAAAATGCTCTTTTATCTAATTTTAAAAATTCTAAAAATGGTGTATTATATGGACTAAATAAAGAACATGTGGATTTTATTACTCATCATGAAGCTAAATTCAGCCCTGGCGCTGGGCAGGCTGGTTCTGACCATGATCAGATTACAGGTTAGGGGACAGGCCGGCACCCTGGGGAATGCCGTCAGAGGAGGAGTGGGCCAGGAGCCCCCGGTCTCCCCATGCTTGGGTACCCACCGAGCTGCAAGCTGGCAGCTGGAGCTTCCCGCAGTGCCCACACGCTGACTTCTTTAATGGGAAATTTTACCGTTTCCAGACCACCTCTTTCGCTGGGGATAGGTGAATGGGAATCAGAATGCAGTTGATAAGAAATGCTGTTATTTGAGCCCTAGTTGTGATCTTGAGGAAAATCCACAAAGAGAAATGAAAGCTTGAAAAGTTGAGTCAAATCACTGAGAATGTGCACTGGGGGTCCTCGGTAACCCACCTTCTCTCCAGTGGAGAGATGTGCTGCTCGGTGACGCTGGCTCTAAAGAGCACATGAAAACACGAGCCTGTCGTGGTCGTGACAGAACTCACCTGTCCTTGGTCGGATCTGATCGGCATTGGAGCAGATACAGGTCAAGTGAGCTCTTCAGGGCAGTTGGGGAAAGAGAGGCGAGCCGGGATCCTTGGTCTTCAGTCTTCGTGTCTCTTGCATGGGCTCCCTGACTCCCTCCTTAGTTGCAGAAACACAGGCGAAGCTGTTTCTCAGAGCTGGGGTGGCTTGGAGGGTGCACAGGGGTCTGATTAACTGTTGGGTGTGTTAAAGAACCACGTGCACCCACGGCCATCCAGGAGCAAGTGTCCAGGAAACCTGTCTCCCAAGGACTGCCCTTGGATCAGAAGCCTCCCCTCTTTTCTCATCTAGGAATTGTGGAGAGCTGGGATGCTCGGTGGACTTTCACTGTCATGAGATTTCTGGGAGCTCCTATCTGCACATGCACAACAGCCACTGCACTGGAGGTCCAGCTTCAGGGTGCTTGTTTCATTATAGCAAGAAACCTGAAAGCTCCTTCCAGGAATCTGTATCGTTGTCACAGTAGTGACAGTTGTGTCCTGTGCCACTGAGAGCTCAGACCCCCCTGTGTGCATGCCACCAGTGTCACAGATGAAGAGCTGAGGCCCACGAGGGTCTTTCATTCACCCAGGTGCAGCAGTAGTTGGGGGGCCTGAGGCCAAGCCCTCCCACGCTGTGTTGTCTTAGTGGTTCTGCGGCCCAAGCAGGGGCTCTTCTGTGCTGTGCTAGCTGTAGAGACCCCCAGACAGACAGTGGATAGACAACGTGCACAGGAGGTGAGGTCCACATGCCGGTTCTGCAGCACTGCTGGGCTGTAGAGACACCCCAGGTGGACAGAGGACAGAGGACCATGCCAGCAGGGCAAGAGCCTGAAGTCTGCTTTCCCCATTGTGTTAACACTGCATACACTCTGCAGCTTACAAGGATGGGGACCAGAGTCCAAGCTCCTCACTATCACGCTGCTTTGCAGAAACCCCTGGACAAGGTCGACGACCACCTGGACACAGGTGAATTCTTTGACATCACAGTTGAATTTTAGACCAAGAAACCCCCAAGAAGTCAGCTAGCCCAGTGACTTTCCAACAGACTTCAGGAGTTGGTTGTTTCAATATACATTTAAATGTAGTAATTTTTTATACACCGAATTTCAACACTTTGGAGAACGTCTAACCTCGTGCAGCTGTAACAGAAATACCGTAATTGGAGGGCTTCCACAGACAGAAGTTGATTCAGAGTCTGTAGACTAGGAGTCCACATTCAGAGCATCAGCTCCAGGGAAAGGCTTTCTCTGTGTCCCCTCTGGAAGAAGGTCCTTCTCATCAGTCTTCCCCTGGTCTGGGAGCCTTTCAGCACAGGGACCCTGAGTCCAAAGGACGCCCTCTGCTCATGACATGGTTTTCTTGGTGGTAAGAAGCAAGCAGCTTGCTTCCCTCTTTTATGTATCAGAAGAGACTGACTTAAAATACAATCTAATCTTGCAGATTGAGTCCAGCCACCTTAACATGACTGCCCCTAATTCTGCCTCATTAACATTACAAAGGTAGGATTTACAGCACATGGGAAAATCACATCAGATAACAAAACTATGGATAGCCTCACGATACTAGGAATCATGGCCTTGCCAAGGGGACACACATACGGGGGCACATAATCCATGACAAAGACCATCAACATGTGAGCTGCTTTTCTCATTGATAATAAATGTTACTAGTGTGAACCTGTAAAGCAAGTATCAGTAAAAGCCCAGCTTTTATTTGTTTTATACATTTGGCTTTATATAAGATTTCATGTAATAGGAAAGTGAATTCTACTATCAGAAATTTAAAAACCACTAAGCTTAAGTTAGTGGTCCCTGGGTGGCACAAGCGGTTTAGCACCCAACAGCTACTGAAAGGTTTGCAGTTTGAACCCACTCAGAGGCACCTAGGAAGAAAGGCCTGGTAATCTGCTTTCAGAAGGTCACTCATGATGTCCCATGAGTCATGATTTGGTTTTGTTTTTGAGGTTAATGTAACTATTTTTAGCTAAAGAAATAGCTCCTAAAAGTGAAGAAACTTGCCCAAACTAGACCATAGCTCAGTGTCTTCCCCCACCTATCTACCCACCCGGGCAGGCTCGCTCTCTCTCCAAGGTCTCTCTGCTTTTTCACAAGAGTATCATGTAAATTAACTTCCTTAGAACTTTGTGCAGGAGGAGGAGGCAAAACACTTGGTAATTCTTTTTCTATATACAGTCCTAGTTTTTTCTAATCATATCTAGTCCTGCGTAAAGTTAGCTTAGTTAACAACTATTTAGAAATGTACAGTTAAATAAACATTAGGGAGGAAGCCTCTCAGATTATAGAATGGTGCGCCACAGACAGGTTTCTAGGCTTCTGTTTCTGAACTGTCTTTTGCATGCCTGCATGAAGCAGACGGCACCTTCACTGTCCGTCCAACACCACCCGTAGGGACAGCAGAGCAGCTGTGGGAAAGCCAGCCACTCACTAGCCCTGGAGGCCAGGCTGGGCTTCTGGGGCTCAAAAACTCCCCAGAATTATCTTCTTCAGTCCCAGAGGACTCATTCTCTCTCTCTCTCTCTCTCTCTCTCACACACACACACACACACACACTCACGCACTCACTCACACACAGAGTCAATTTATGGATGAAGGAGCAAGTTAAGGCAGAGCCTAGCACTTGAGTGTAACACTGAGAAGTCAGACACTTCCCTCTTCAGTGGGGTCGCTTCATTAGTCTTCATTTGTAGCTCAGAAATTCATCTAGTAGAATCTGCTTCAAGCTAACTGGATATTTAAGCGCACCTCCCAGCCACAATCACCTAAGGGACTTGGGGCCCAGGGACCTCCTAGCCCGAACAAAACAGGTGACATGGGCCCCAGGAACCCCCCAGCCTTCACCATGCCGGTAACATGGGGCACAGGCACATCTTAACCATGACTGCAGGTGACTTGGGACCCAGGCCCAGACTCCTCCTGGAGCCCTGCTGCAGACTTTTCTCTGGGAGCTCAGAGCCGCCTCAACCTCAGCCCCCACTCTTCCCACATGGATGAGGAGAGCCTGTGAAACCTGTCCCCCACACATTCCATACGCGTGGGTCTTAGATGCTTGTCGGAAATGGGCTCCAGAGTGGGCACTCTGCCTCGTTGTTAGTGACCAAAGCAGGCCGCCACCTGCTGAACAGAGGAATCTTCACAGTGACAGGCGTGTTGCAGGCTGAACCATGGGTTCCTGTGTGCTTTGTCACCAAAAACCAAAACCAAACCCACTGCCATTGAGTCGGGTCCAACTCTCAGTCACCCTAGAGGTCAGAATAGAACTGCCCCATAGAGTTTCCAAGGAGTGCCTGGCAGATTTGAACTGCCAACCTTTTGGTGAACAGACATAGCACTTAACCCACTATGCCACCAGGATTCCCTAGTACTTTGTCACAGACCCCACAAAATGCAGGCTGACCCACCAGCCAGTGCTGGTGTAAAACCAAAGGCAAAGAGTAAGAACATAGAGGATTCGTTTCACCATTATCAGCATGTAACAGGCCTGTGATGGAAGGTGTCCCTAGGAAACTGGAACAGAAAGACCTGCCACCTAGAATGGACCAGTGAGTCAAGCCTGCTGCCTAGGGTGGACCAGTGAGTAGAGCTTCGGCCTCAAGAGCAGGGCCCTAGGGAAGAGGGTGATACACAGACCGCATGGCAGGTGAAGCCCCCACTGCCTGACACCTGAAGGACCCGGTGAGAGGACTGTTTGAGTCAGCTAGGGCTGCTCTAACAGAAATATCACAGAGTGGATGGCTTTAGCAAAGGAACGTTTATTCTTGTATAGTCTGGTAGGCTGCAAGTCCATATTCAGGGTGTCAAAAGGCTTTCCCCCTGGTCGGCTCTGGAGGAAAGTCCAGTGTTGCATCAGTCTGTCCAGGGAGTATCTTAGCACAGGAACCTCAGGTCTGAAGGATGCGCTCTTCTCCCAGTGCTGCTTGCTTGATGGTTCGAGGCTCCCAGTTCTCAGCCTGCTTCTCTTTCCTTTTATCTCTTGCAGGATGGAAGGATTAAGGGTGGGGCAAGCCATACTCCAGGGAAATTCCCTTTACAGTGGAGCAGGGTGGTGATCTTATAAAGGGATTTGCAGTCCCACCCTAATCCTTTAACATACAGCATAGGAAAACCAGAAAATGCAGCACAGTCACAAGATACTGGGAATCATGGCCATGTGTAGCCACATGCCTACACATATTTTTGGGGGGACACAACTCAATCCATGATAAGGACTGTCATCACCAGGAGGGCACCCAGAGTGAGGGGCAGAGCAGGTGTCTGGCAGTCTACACGGCTTGTCAGCAGACTTCTAGGACTCCAAGCTCTTTCCACTGCATCAGACCGTGGTAGGACGGCCACTGTGACAGCAGTGTCTGTCAACGACCAGAGAATTAACTCAAGCAGGTAACAACTCAGTACCTTTCAACAGCTGACAATATGCAAAATGTTTTCAGCTGCCATCCAGGTGGCCCCAGCTCTGTTATTCTTCCCTCCAACCTCATCTAAATGCAGAGAACCTACTCTCTATGTCACTGGCATCCGGCAGGTTCTGTTGGCGGAGGACATGCCAGGAAGAACAGTGGAAAACAACATCTGTAGGTAACTGAAGAGTCTTCCTACTTCTCAGTCCGGGGGCTCCAGAGCCAGGCAAGGGCGCTGAGTGTGGAAGTTTAGGCCAGAGCAACTTGGACTGGCTTTCTGTTCAGCATGCATTCATTCACAAAACAACCTAACGAACCATGGGTCCCTGCCCGATCAAAGAAGGATGAATCCTCAGTTTCTAACTCAGGTGGTGGCTGGTGGCCTGTACTGCTGTTACGTATGTTGCATTCCATTCATTTGTTTTGTCTGGAGATGGGTATCCCCTCCTCAGGCACCTCAACACATTATGGAATGGACCGAAATGACAAGGGACTTAGATGTCCCATGAGACTGTCGGAAACCCTGGTGGGTTAGGATGTCTGAGGAGGAGGCAGAAGGATGATGTCCCTGACAGATGGTCATTTTCACCAGGCAAAGAAGACGCTTCGAGCCAAGAAAGGGAAGCAAGGGTGAAGGAAGCGAGAGCCAGCCTGGGCTGGGTGGGACATCTGCGTCTGCACCCTGGCCTGGCTGTCTCGGCGGGATGAGTGTGGCGGTCCAGCAGGGAGGGCTGTGGGCAGCAGAGCTGAGCAGGGGCAGGACAAGTCAGGGAGGTAGTCATATTTTTCATCCTTCTCATTTCTGTTATTATGGTAAAATATATGTAACACAAAATTTGCCGTTTTAATCATTTTTGAATTTACTTAATTTTTAATATTCTTAATGGCAGTGAAATATACTTGAACGTCAGGGAACGTGGCTCAGAAATTCATCTAACAGAATCTGCTTCAAGTTAATTGGCTATTTAAGAGCACTTCCCAGCCACAATCAGGCACCCAGGCACCTCCTCACCTCAACCAAACAGGTGACACGGGCCCCAGGTACCCCCCAGCCTTACCATGCCAGTAACATGGGGCCCAGGCACACCTTAACCATGAATGCAAGTGACTCAGGACCCAGGCCCAATATATATTAATATATATTTCACTGCCACTAAGTATATTCGCAAGGTTATGTAACTGTCACTACTACCCATTTCCAGGTCTTTTTGTCACCCCAAACGGAAACAAGAAATCCACATTTCCCCTGCCCGCAGCCAGGGAACCTCTAACCCACTTTCTGCCTCTCTGCATTTCCCTAGTCCGGATGTTTCCTGTAAGTGGGACCATAAAATACTGGTGCTTTGGCGTCTGGCTACTTTCCCTCAGCATCGTGTTGTCAAGCTTCGCGTTGCAGTATGCAGCAGAACCGCAGTTCTCTGTGTGGCTGACTGTGGCCTGGATGGTACCCACTGTGTTTATCCATTTGTCTGCTGATGGACACTGGGTGGCTTCCATATTTTGGCTGTTGTGGATAGTCCATGATGAAGAGAACTTTGTGGTCCTGTGGTTTTTTAAGCATGCTGTGGCCATTTCCATAAAAATATTTCTCATGTACCAACTATGTGCCAGACACTGACTCCTGGAGCATTCTGTCTGGTGGGGAAGACAGCAGCAAGGAAATAAACATCAGAAGACGCACAGCCAGAACACTCCCCGGAAGTGAGAATGGTGGGACTTCGTCTCACATGCTTTGGACGCGTGATATCAAGAGGGACCAGTCCCTGGAGGAGGACAGCATGCTTAGTAAAGTAGAGGGTCAGCGAAAAAGGGGAAGACCCTCCCCGAGGTCGACTGACACAGCAAGGATTGTGAGGACAGCGCAAGCTGGGTACCTTGTCACTCCATGACACACGGCATTGCCGTGACTCAGCACTGACAGGAGGCTGTCTAACGACACCACCACCAGAAGAGCCTTCGTGAGAGGTCTGTGTGGAAGGACCAGGGTGGCCCACTGAGGACAGGACATTTGAGAGGAGACCTGAGTGCTGACAAAGAGCTCAGCTTGTGAAAATCACAGGGAGGGTGGTCCAGGCGGGGGGTGCAGCTTACGCAGCAAAGGTGAGAAGGGCAGGGCAAGGCCAGGAAGGGAGAAAGAGCCGGATGCTCAGAGCTTTGAGGATTTATTCTGAGATGGCTCTGCTGCAGGGAAATAAGAACCAGCCCTTTGGAGGGAGCAGGGAGACAGTCCTCAGGACCTGGGGTGCGGAAGTGGGTGTAGCTGGAGAGAGACCTCACAGCTACTGTGAGGTCCCCTGGAGCAGGGCCCCCCCAAATCCCATCCCAGTGGTATCCTATGAGACATGTGAAGGTATGCTCACAAGCCAAGGAGTGTCGGGGGCTACTGGGCACAGGGAGTGACCAGAAAGGATGTCACTGAGCCTTCCCAGAGAACGCAGTTCAGCTGACACCTGGAATGTGAACGCCCAGCTTCCAGAACGGGGAGCAGTAAAGGTTTGTTCTCATGAGCTGCCCAGTTTGTACTGTTTTGTTACAGCAGCTCCAGAAAACCCATACCCAGAGATACAGAAAGGTCCGTGAGCCTCCTCGAGCCGTATAACAAAGGGGCAATTCAGAGCAACCAAACAGCTGCAAAGCAGTGATAAAGAGAAGGATGGGCGACACGAAGGCGTGACCAGCACACAGGGACCCAGACCCGACCACTCAACCCACGGCTGTGGAGTCGATTCCAATTCATGGTGACCCCCTGTGGGCCACTGGGCAGGGCCTGGATGGGTTCTCAGGAGGTAGGAAGGTTTGTGCCGCACTCAGTCAGAACTGACCCAGCATCAAGGGGGTTTGGATTGGGTTTTACTGACCTAGATGCTGGCGGTTCAGACCCATTTAGCTCATGGAAAAAAGGGCTGGGAATCTGTCCCCATAGAGACAGCAGCCCAGAAAACCCGTCGGGGCGGTGCTGCTCTCTGCAGGTGGGGTCTCCACGAGTCATTAAAAGCAGCACGTCAACAGCTGAGATGCAAACAGCAAGCTAGGGAGTCTTGTTCCGGCACGCTGGGAGACTCAGACAGCAGGACACAGGGGCCCTCAGAGGTCCTGTCTTCCCAGCGAGTGAGGACACCCTCCTGAGCCCATAGTCGGGAATAGAACCACTGTGAATCCCTCCAGCCAGACATCAATATGGAGGGCCCAGAACAGCTACAATCCACTTGTCCCCTTCCCCCAAGAGTGAGGTGGGAGCTCTTTAAACCTACTCCTTTGTGGGAGACTGCAGTGGCACCCCAGAATTCATGGGAGGCAGCTAACATATCTGACCAACAGGGGCTCTGTGGGAGCACAACCCCCAAGCTGTGAGGAGACATCAAGGGAATCACCATGACGCTCAGCGGCGCCTTGACAGCCACAGCCACTGCCCCAAGTGCCAGGACACACGCATGTCCGCTGGGCAGTGCTCCCTCTGAAAGTCGACTCTGGGGAGAGACGCTTCTGGAAGCCAGGCAGACTGGGCTTCCCACTCCAGCTCCATCACCACCTCACGGCCCTTGCCTGCAGAACAAGGACAATGATTCCCACTTCTCAGACGTTTGGGAAGGAGGCCGGTGGTGCAGTGGTTAAGAGCTTTGCTGCTTGCTATCCAGAAGCTCTGTTGTTCAAATCAAGTCGCTCTGTGGAAACCCTATGGGGCATTTCTGCTGCGTCCTATAGGGGCGCTGTGAGTCAGAACCAACTCAATGGCACCTGACAACAGCAGGCATTTGGGAAGGAGCACCGGTGGTACAGTGGTTAAGCCCTCAGCTGTGAACCACGAGGTCAGCACTATGAATCCTACCAGCAGCTCCGCAGGAGAAAACTCATTGCTCTCGAGTCTGTTCTGACCCATGGTGACCCTATAGAATAGAACAGATTAGAACCACCCCACAGGGTTGCCAAGAAGCAACCAGTGAATTCAAACTGCCAACCTTTTGGTTAGCAGCCAAACACTTAACCACTGTGGTATTAGGGTTTCTCCTTCAGGGAAAAGAGCCAGAACTCTGCTCCCATAAAAATTACAGCCCCAAAGTCTCTGTGGGGTGGTTCTGCTCTGGCAAATAGGGCTGCTGTGAGTTGGAATGGACTCCACCACACCCAACAACAGTCACCTGGGAGGATTAAGAAAATGATCATTCAACCAGGCAGAAGCAGCTCTGCAGATGGCTGCTCTGTTGTCATTGTCCCCAGTTCACACTGAGAAACCAGAGGGACATGCCCACCGACCCCGAGCCGCCCCCGTCGGGGACGAGCTGGTCATCACTCACCCAGGAGAGAAATTCACACTGCAGCAGGTGATGTGGGAGAAACAGCAGTCGAGTGACTGCCGTGGGTTTGCAGATTTGTACAGGGCTTTGGAAGGGCACCAAACCCTGGTGGCTTGGTGGCAGTGTTGCCTCTGCTAACGGTAAAGGTCAGCAGTCTGAATCCGGCACGTGCTCCTAGGAAACTTTGTCAGGCTGTCCCACTCTGTCCCGTAGGGTCGCTACGAGTCGGAATCGACTTGACAGCTGTGGGTTTGGTTTTGGAAAGGGAAACGGGCAATGCAAAAATGATCACTATTTTAGAACATTTTAAATGTATCTTTTGGGCTTACAATCCTCCTTTTAGAAACCTGTCAGCAACACTTAACAAGAGAAAGAGGGCTATAAGCTCGAAACTGTTGATTAGATCCATGTTCTCCATATTGAAAACTGGGCTAAAGCCATGGATAAATGGTTAAATGAGGTAAATACATAAAACGGTAGCACTGGTAGCACATTAGAGTTTGGTTGCTAACCAAGAGATCGGCAGTTCAAATCCACCAGCTATTCATGGGGCAGTTCTACTCTGTCCTATAGGTTCAGTATGACTCCAAATCAACGTGATGGCAATGCATGTATGAAAGTGAATGATATATAACTTTTAAAAAAGAAAATGCTATGTAAAAAGCGCTCTGAATCATAGTAAGTGCATTAGCTATTATTAAGAAAATGTTTATCTGTTGAAAAAATAATGCCTGAGCATACACATATCTAAAAATTCATTGACCTGGAGATTTAAGATGAGTGTCTTATACAGCTTTAATGATGCTACACTTCATTTAAAAAATAGAGGATGTGTTAAAACTGAGTGGGCTCACATGGAAAGTTATCCAAGACATGTTCCAGAAGAAGTAACCAGATTATAAATCAAATCATCTGCATACACAAATACACGTTGTTGTTAGGTGCTGATGAGCTGGTTCCCTCTCATAGCCATGCAGCATACAGCAGAATGAACCACGGCCTGGTCTTGTGCTACTGTCACAATCGTTGCTGTGTTTGAGCCTATTGTTGCAGCCACTGTGTCAGTCCACCTTGTGGAGGGTCTCCCTCCTTTCCTCTGACCCTCTGATGTCCTTCGGCAAGGACTGGTCCCTCCTGACAGCATGTGCAAAATACGTGGGGTAAGTCCTGCCATTGTCACTTCTGAGGGGCGTTCTGGCTGTACCTCTTCTGATGTTTCCTTGTGGGCTGTGTTCCCCCACTAAAAAGTACGCTCCAGGAGTCAGTACCTGTGCTTCTTCCCAGACTTGTTTGTTCCTCTGGCGGTCCACAATGTAGGCACGATGCTCCCCCCAACCGTGACTCAAATATGTCAGTTGTTCTCCAGTCTTCCTTATTCATTGCCCACGTTTGCATGTATATGAGGTAATGGAAAACACCATGGCTTGGGTCTGGCACACTTTAGTCCCCAGGGTGACTTCTTTGATTTTTAACACTTTAAAGGTGTCTTTTGCAGCACATTTGCCCAATATAATATGTTGTGTTTTGTTTTTTGACTGCTGCTTCCTTACGTGTTGATTGTGGAACCAATTAAAACAAAATATTTGACACCTTCCGTGTTTCTCTGTTTATCATGTTGCCTATTGGTCCAGCTGTGAGTACTTTTGTTTTCCTGCTGTTGAGGTGTAATCCATGCTGTAGGCTGTGGCCGTCAACAGTAAGTGTTTTCAAGCCCTCCTCACTTTCAGCAAGCAAAGTTATGTCATCTGTACATCACAGGATGTTGATGAGTCTTCCTCCAGTCTTGACTTCCCTTTCTTCTTCATATAGTGCAGCTTTTTGGATTATTTGCTCATCATACAGGTGGAATAAGTACAGTAAAAGAATACAACCCTGAGGTACACCTTTCCTGACTTTGAACTGTGACGTGTCCCCTTGTTCTGTTCAAATGACTGCCTCTTCGTCTACGTACAGTTTCTGTATGAGCACAATTAAGTATTCTGGAATTCCCATGTTTCAGAATCCTATCAATAATTTGTTGTCACATATACAGTTGAAGGCCTTTGCACAGTCAGTAAAAACACAAGTGAACATTTTTCTGAATCTCTGAAAGCAGAGAACACAGATACAGTGTATGTCATAATATATATTATATATGTATAAAGTTAGTATATGCAAAAATGGATCCCTGGCGGCAGACTGGTTAGCAGCTACAGCTGCTAACCAAAGGGTCATCAGTTCAAAGCCACTAGCTCCTCGGTGGAAACCCTATGGGGCAGTTCTCTGTCCTGTTGGGTCACTAGGAGTTGGAACTGGTGCGGTGGCAATAGGTATATGCAGAAACAGATACCATTCCAGGGGTGATTGTATTCTACAGTGTTTGTGTCTTTTTTTTTTTTTTTTACAGCAGCTGTGCTTTACTTGTCATAATCATGTCTAACTCTTCAGTGGGAGTCCCTGTGGGCTGCAAAGGTTGATTTGCTCAGCTACCAAAAGGTTGTCAGTTCAAACCCACTGGTACTGAAGAGGGAAAGCGTGGCAGTCTGCTTCCAAAAGGTCTGCACAGATTGGGTCACCGTGTGTCAGAATCCGCGGGACATTACCGGTTTGGGATGTGTTTGGGTTTTTTTTTGTTTGTTTGTTTTGTTTTTTAGCTACCTATTCGAAGCAGCATCTTCAGGCCGTCGTCCTGACCCGCAGTCCCTGCTTCCGCCACCAGAGGGCGACAAGAACGCCAGCGCCAAGCCTGCCAGGAGCCTGCTCACTGAGCTGTTTCTACGTCGTCCCTTGTCCTGTCCGCTTGGAGAGTAATCTGAACACTCTCTGCTTCCTGGCATGCTCTCCCAGCGTCCCACGTCCTAAAGGCCTTTCAACAAAATCAGGCTCTGAGAGACGAGGAAACAAAGGAGCGTGAAGCAGTTGGTTCCACTTCCCCTGGAGCCGTCACATCTTCAAGCCGGAAGAGGGGAAGCAACGTTTACCGAGAACCTTCAACACTCTGGGCTGGCTCCGTGCACGCAGCGTGTGGTCTCACCTCGGCACACTCTCACGGTGATGAAGTTGGTGTTGTTAGCCCCATTTTTCAGCTGAGAAAACTGAGGTTCTGCAGGTTTAAGGGACTTGCCCAAGCTCACCAGCTAGTCAGTGGTAGAGACAACCCAAAACCAAGCCATTCTCCCCCAGAGACCTCACTTGTCCCCCAGTTTTATGGATGAAGACACTGGAACCCAGCGTGTGTTGATGGCAGACCTTCCCTGCGGACCACGGGCACCCAGGACACACCCTTGCTGTTACCCTGTCTGCCTTCAAGTCTTTATCGGGGGACCTGGAATGTGCCCCTGTGACTGGTGCACAAACAGGAAGACCTGACACCTCTCTCTGACTCTCCTCATGGTTCAAAATTCAAAAAGAACAAACAGAGCATTTGCCGTCAAATACCCCCTGTATCCCTCCCCACCCAGGCAGCCACGAAGTCCCACAGAGGCAGCTAGTGGCACCAGTTTCATGTGCCTTTTTCCCAAGATTACATGTATGTAACTGAACACATAGTTTTGTTTTGGGATATACAGCTCCTTGGCTGTGCTGACTCCTAAAGCCAAAGACAGTGTCACCCAGCTTTATCATTGCTGTCATCCTCCCCGTACAGGCAACACTCTGAACCTAGGCTGCTGTGGCCAACTCCCAAGACCCTAGACCAGGACAGTGGATGGTCCACCCTGGCAAAAGAACCTTAGAGATGGCACCCAACTCTAAGGCAAACTGAGGCCCAGACAGGCTCTCACACATGTTCAGAACGTTTCCCCCTTTGCTTACACTTTTCCCTTCCCTGCCTCTTCCCTGCCTGGCAGTCCTCCTGTCACTCACCTGCCCCTACCCTCTTTGCTGCAGCCAGAATGTGCCAAAAAAATCCCCACCTGACCAGGCTGCATCCCTGCCTAGGACCCTTGAAGGCTTCCCACTGCCCTCAGGACAGAGTCCAAAGTCTGACCCTGCCACCTTCTCCAGCCTTCTCCGGTGGCTAGCTGCCTGTGACCCATCAGCCCACCAATGTGCTGTTCCACGTCTTGGCTTGGCCTGGTCACTGGCTACTGATTCCTGTTTCCGTGGCATCCATAGCTTCTCCCTCATGACTCCAGCCTGCCCATCTCTCTGCGGAGACCATGAGCTCCGTCAGAACACTGCCAGCCTGTCTTGTTCACCAGTCTCTACAGTGTGTACCACTGGGCTCAGTGTCTTGCTGAGAGGGCTCAGTCAATATCTGATAGAAGGACAAATGAATGGATGTTTAGATGGAAGAAGAAACATAATCCCAGCAGAGAGGTGAGCAATCAAAAGTTGTGTGCAGAATAAATGTAACTAATGTCATTGAACAATTTGTGTAGAAACTGTCAAATTGGAGCCTAATTTGCTGGGCAGACCTTCATTGAGAACACAATAAAATGTTATTTAAAAACAAACAAGAGAAGAAGGTGGAGAGGAGGGGACAGGTCCTCATTAAGAGGATACTAGAAGTATAGAGTAGAAAGGAGGAATGTGCTGTCACTGGATGAGGAGAGCGGATGGAACTGCAGACAGGCAGGCATGCAATATTGATTTGGATTATATAGTTTCATTCAATCACAATTTAAAAAAACTGGGGAGAAAATACAGTGAAACCTGTCAGAACATAACAGGACTGTTGTGTTTTTCTGGGTCTTAAAAGTTTTCTGCATTTGACAGGTTACTATCTTAGTACTTTTCTATCACTATATTTAGTGGAAGATTGAGTCTTCTTTGGTAGGTTTCTGCTTCATACGGGTTGACTTTTGCAGGTTTTACTACATGCTAAGAATGTATTCATAATCATTTTTGTGTGTGCATGTGCTTTAGGTGAAAGTTTGCAGAGCTAATTAGTTTCACATTAAACAATCAATACACAAGTTGTTTTGTGACATTGGTTACCAACCCTGTGACATGTCAACATGCTCCTCTTCTTGACTTTGAGTTCTCCATTCCCATTCAGCAGCTTTCCTCTCCCCTCCTGCCTTTTCATCCTTGCAGCTGGGCAAGTGTGCCCATTTAGTTTCCTTTACATGGTTGAACTATGTGGTTATTTGTTTGTTTTATGGGCCTGTCTAATATTCGGCTAGGAGCCCTGGTAGTGTGGTGATTAAGAACTCAGCTGCTAATCAAAAGGTCCACAATTTGAACCCACCAACTGCTCTTTGGAACCCCGTAGGGCGGTTCTTCTCGGTCCTACAGGGTCACCAAGAGTTGGAATCAACTCAATGAGTTTCTAATCTTTGGCTGAAGGGTGAATCTCAGAAGTGACTTCAGTACTGAGTTAAAAAGATGTTGGGGGGGGGCATTTTGGGGGTTTCTTTAGTCTCTGTCAGACCAGCAAGTCTAGTCTTGTTTGTAAATGTGAATTTTGTTCCACATCTCTCTTCCCTCTCCCCCACCCCCACCTCTGTCGGGGACCCTCTATTATGATCCCTGTCAGAGCAGTCAGCAATGGTAACCAGGCATCATCTAGTTGATCTGGGATCAGTCCAACAGAGGCTGTGGTAGTTGTTTCTGTTGTTTAATTCATTCTCCCTTGCTGCAGGCAGGCAGAACCAGTAGACATATCTTAGACGGCCACTCACAAGCTTTTAAGACCCCAGGTGCTGCTCACCAAAATAGGATGCAGAACATTTTCTTTGTAAACTGTTATGCCCATCAAGCTAGAGGTTCCCTTGAGACCATGGTCCCCAGCCCTTAGCCCAGTAAGTCAGCCCATCAGGCAGTTTGAATATGTCTACAAGTCTTCTATGACTTTGCTTTGGTCAAGCTGTGCTGGCTTCCCCAGTATTGTGTATTGTCTTACCCTTCACCAAAGTTACCATTTATCTGAGTTTCTAAGGAGCACCTGGCAGGTTCCAGCGGCCGACCTTCTGGTTAGCAGCTGCAACTCTTACACACTAAGCCACCAGGGTTTCCATCTCTTGTGTACTCGTTGCCAAACCAAACCCATTGCCTTCAAGTCAATCTGACTCATAGTGACTCTACAGGATAGCAGAGAACTGCCCCGTAGTTTCCAGGGAAAGCCTAGTAGATTCAAACCGCTGACCTTTTGGTTAGCAGCCATAGCACTTAACCACTACACCACCCCGGTTTCCAGTCTATGGTCTAGTTAGTATTTTTCTCTCCCCACTTCTCCCTTCTCTCATAGTGTTTCTGTGTGGAAAACTTTTCATTAGTTTATAATCACTGTTTTTAAATAAGGAAAATGCATTGTATTTTTATCCTGATTTGGTTATTTGTATCTTTAGTTAACGTATAGGAGAAAAATCAATTAATGTTCTAAGAACTAAAGAAAATCACCAAAAAGAACTGTTTAAGTGACTTTAGTTTGCTTTTAATATAAAGGTAGGGTCGCTATGAGTAGTCAGCACCAACGGCATGGCACCTGACAGCAACAGAACTTATTAAATGCCATTTTAATGAAAATATTCATGAAACTGTTACTGTTGATTTTTTTTTAAAAAAAGTGTGTAGGGCATATCAAGCATTCCTGTGGGAACAGACTGAGGTGTGCGCAGAGGGTAACCGGGAGAAATCAGATGTTCGCTTCCTGGCATCTATGCCAGGTCCCGTACCGGTGCGGGTCCTGTGGGGGTTTCAGTATTTGAATCTGATGAAAGGCCCGCACCGCCCAAAGTCACAGAAGCACTTGCACAGCCTGTCTTGCATACAATTGGAGGGGAGGTGGGATTTAAAGACCCCAGAAATCCAGCCATGAACCACGGCTCAGGGTCCCAATCTAGCTGGAGCGACAAAGATGAAAGCAAACGAGGGTGTGCCAGGCCATGACTGGTAAGCGCGGAGCCGAGGGCCTTCCAGGCAGGGAGGTGATAACTGCGGAAAGCTTCAGGTCCCTGTTAAGCAACTTATCCTAGTCCCCAGGCGGCCAGCAGCCAAACACAAGATTTCGGGATTGACGGCGCACTATTCTCAAACTCGTCTCAGAACGATGACGCAAGCGACGCGCGAAATCTCACCACTACGCTACCGCCCCGCCCAGCCTGGTGCATTGTGGGCCTCGAAGGCGGGCGCCGGACTCCGGATATCGCGAGGGAGCAAAATTCTCACGGACATTGGCCATGAGGGCTGACTCCTCCTCCCCTCGTCGGAGTAAGGGTCCCGCCCCCTGGCAGAGATGAGCCAATCACAAGGCCTCCCTGTCCTGGCCACGGGGATTGGTCCGAGGGCTCACGTGACCGTCTTGGGGCACGTGACCGGGCTGGCCTGGAGCTGGGCTGTGGCGGGAACGGAAGGGAGACGCTTAGCTCTGAAATCCGGGTCCCAAGATTGCAGGGATAAGAGGTGGCGGAGCTAGCGGCTTCCCCTGGCCCCACTCCTGCACGCGTCCGTCGGCAAGGCAGACTTCAGTCAGTTGTCAAGTAAGGAGCTCTAATATGTCACGAGTCTGACAGCGACTAGGAACACGCCTCAGTCTAGACCTCAGTTCCCGCGCCTGTGAAATGGGCGCAGTGCTGGACGAAGAATACGGTTGTCCCGAGGCCTACGTGAAGCAGGGTTAGTGGAAAAGCACACAGTAGCATAAGCAGCCTCGTGGATGGAGCGGTGCTGAGCAGCAGCCTTGGGCCGGCCGGCTCTACACCATCCGCTCAGAAAGCACAGTACCTTCTCGGGCCCTTGGCTGACTCCATCGGGCAGTGGTAGGTGGTAGATATGTGGTGGACATGTACTCACCAGACTTAAGCCACTTAACTTTTTCTTAAATTTTCACGCCCAAAGCGAGGGGTCAGTAGTGTTTGAGGGGCCACACAGCCGGGAAGTGGAGGTCCCAGGCTGGAACCCAAGCACCTGCTTTCTCGGTTCGTAGATGCGCGCACACACGAGGGGGTTCTTGCAACCTGAGAGCGGAGACTGGACAGACCAACGTGGAGTACTGCGCCTGCTGGACGGACTCACACAAGCCCCACTGGCATTCTCTCCCTCACTGCTTTCTTCTCCAGATAGCTGGACAGAGCCCTCACCTTCCCTTTCCCATAGGGGCAAAAGCCATGACTGCCTTGTGTCTTGAGCCCCTGTTACACCAGGGGTGTAACCGGACAGATCAAGGAAAAGAGAGTGAAGAGGAACCTGGAAGCCAGAACTGGAAAAGAGAGGATGAGACATGGGCAAAGGTCCAAAGAGAAACAACCTACCCTCAACTTAGTTCATTCCGTTCCAGAAATGTCTAGTGAACATGTACTGGGTGCCTGGCATGTTCTAGGCACTGGGGATCTAGCATTAAAATCCTTTAGCACCTTCTAGTGCAGGAAAGAGACAGTATTCAAAATAAATACTTCATACTGTGTTAGAAGTAATAATTGTTATGGAAAAAAACTAAAGCTGGGGAGAAGGATAGAAAGGTTCCAGAGGGTGGGGGAAATTTTACATTAAGTGGCAGGGAAGCCTTTAGTGAGAAGGTGACTTTTGGGTGAAGACCTGAAGAAAGTGAGAAAGTAGCATTGCACATAGGAGACACAGCATGTGCAAAGGACCTGGGGTAGGAGCATGCCTAGAATGGAGTGTGGATTTGAGAAGGACATGGTCAGAGAGGGAACAGAAAAGGACTTGGATTTCAACTTGGAGTGAGATGAGCATTCTAAGGACTGATGACCTCACATTGTAAATGAGGGTGGCTCTGCTCTGCTGATGAGAGTGAACTCTAGGGGTCTGTCTTAGACTGACTTTTCTGAAGGAGAAAATCCCATGAAGCATATATATAAATATATAGAAAACCCACTGCCTTTGAGTCGATTCCGACTCAGTGACCCTTATAGAACTGCCCCATGAAGTTTCCAAGGAGTGCCTGGCAGATTCAAACTGTTGACCTTTAGTTAGCAGATGTAGGACTTAACCACTACACCACCAGGGTTTCTATAAATATACAGACTTATTTCAAGGAAACGGTTCTCACAACTGTGGAGGCTGGCCAGCACCAAATCCATGGGCCATGCCACAGGTTGGAGGCTTCTGACTAACATGGTTGCAGGGGCTGGTGAATCCGAAATCAGCAGGTCAGTCAGCAGGCTGCAGGCCTCTAACGACCCGAAAACAAGAGGTCAGAGGATTACAAGATGAATGAAGGAGTATCATGAATATAGGCCACATCCCCAAGGATTCACCTCTTCCAACTGATTGGCTACTCACATCAGGTCACAAAGTGAGAGGTGACACAGAGTGTCAAACCACTGAGAATTATAGTCCAGCCAAGCTGACACATCACAACAAGCACCACTGGGGCCAAGGCAGGAGCAAGAAGATCATCTAGGAGACTACAGTGACTGTGGCCACCAAATGGCTGTGCAAGAACCCAGACTCCCTACGTCTTTATAAAGGGGCCCAACACAATTTCTGCTTTACAGGCCTCCGTTCCATAGAATGACAACTGAATCTCAGAGGGACAGCAACTCTGGCTTGGTCCATCCCTTCAGTTCCAGGGGTTATGTCAGCCACATGGTGGTAGAGAAAGGAGTGGGAGATAGTCTGGTGTGTTGTCACCCCTCATTCATCCATTGATGTTTGTGGAGGCCACCTCATTCAGCCTGTTCAACGCAGAGCACGGCATGTCTCACTGAGTGGCCAGCCTCCCCTCAGCCACCTCCATACCCTGCTTCAGAGTGGAGAAGACATCAACCACACAGAATTATAGTCCCACACAGCATCCAGGACTCGCGAGCTGTGGCAGAGCTGGCCTTGGGCAGAACTCAGCAACACACTTTTAAACACAGGGTCTCATTTGTGTCTTCACTTCATAGGTGAGGAACTGAGGTGTGCAGAGAGGTTAAGACTTAACCTTTGGTTCCCTATGTGCTCAACTTATAAAATAGATAAAGTGCTCTAATATAAAGCCCCAAATCCCAAACCCATTGCTGTTTAATTGATTCTGACTTCTGCTGACCCTATAGGACAGAGTAGAACTCCCCCACAGAGTTTCCAAGGAGCACCTGGTGGATTTGAACTGCTCACCTTTTGGCTAGTAACTGTAGCTATTAACCATGAGGCCATCAGGGCTTCTGCTGTGATATAGAGAAGTAACATTGATGGCAAACTTACAGTAAAGGATAGCTTGGCCTTGCAGGGGGGTTCCCGCATTTATATAAAGGAGTTAGTAATCTTAATTTCTGATAAACTATTTTATATCCTGTTGCCTTTGGGGTGAAGTAGCATTTCATCTTGTCCATTAAAATGCCCCTCAGGCCCATGGTGACCTTTACATTGAGGTTCAGAAATTCCCATCAAACAGACGACACCAGACCCAGGACAGGCACTTAGCTGGCAATTGTGAATTGCTCCGTGAGGCCCTTTTGAGCAAAAAAATAAGAAAAATAGAAAGTCTTTTCTTCAATGTGTGGAGACCCTGGAAGTGTGTGGTTCCGTACTACAGGCTGCTAACCATAAGGCCGGCACTTAAAATCCACCAGGCACTCATTGTAAATCCTATGGGGAGTTCTACTCTATCCTATAGGGCTACTATGGGTCAGAATCAACAGTGGATTTGGTTTTGGTTATTTCATAGGGTCACTGTGAAGTCACTTTTGCTTAAGATTATTCAAAAGCAACTGCAGTGGTATATGCCAGAAATTCATGCTGGGTTCAGAAGAGGACGTGGCACCAGGGATATCAATCTATTTGCTGAACAAATAATCCGAGAAGCTAGATTATGTGAAAAACAACAAGGCATCAGGATTAGAGGAAGACTCATTAACAACCTGCATTATGCAGATGACACACCTTGCTTGCTGGAAGTGAAGAAGATTTGAAACACTGATGAAGATCAAGGACCACAGTCTTCAGTATGGGTTGTGTCTTAAAATCAAGAAAATAAAAATACAACCGGACCAGTAAGCAACAATCATGATAAACGGAGAAAGGATTGAGGTTGTTAAGGATTTCATTTTACTTGGTTCCACAATCAACGCCCATGGAATCAGCAGTCAAGAAATCAAAAGACATATTGCATTGGGAAAATCTGCTACAAAAGACCTCTTTAAAATGTTGAAAAATAAAGATCTCACCTTGAAGGCTAAGGTGCACCTGCCCCAAGCTGTGGTATTTTCAGTCATGTCATATGCATGCAAAAGCTGGACAATGAACAAAGAAGACAGAAGAAGAATTGATGCCTTTGAAAAGGTTTTGGAGAAGAATATTGAGTGTACTATGAACTGCCAAAAGAACAAACAGATCTGTACTCCTTGGAAGCCAAGATGGAGAGACTGTGTCTTACATTCTTTGGAGCTGTTGTCAGAAGGGATCAGTCCCTAGAGAAAAACATCATGCTTGGTAGAGTGCAGGGTCAGTGGAAAAGAGGAGGACCCTCAATAAGATGGACTGATGGGTTGACACAGTGGCTGCAACAGTGGGGTTCAGCATAAACATGATTGTGGGCACGGCTCCGGACTGGGCAGGGTTTGGGTTCTGTTGTGCATAGGGTCGCTGTGAGTCAGGACCAATTCGACCGCACCTAGCAGCAAGAGTCGGAATTGACTCGTGGCGTGTTTTTTGTTTTTCTTTCAAAGTGAATATTTGCATCCTTCACTCTCAGGCTGGTGTTTTGGATGGGCTTGTATGGTCAGCTCTAGGCCAGGGAAAGCTTCCCTCCAGCCCAGCTAGTGAGGAGAATCGAAGAAACTCTGCCTGTTCCCTTTCCAGAAGTCCGGAAATGAAGGTCTTACTGAATTAAATTGAGTAAACCTCTCTGAGAGCTGTTTCAGTGCCTGGCCCATCCTTCCAGCCCGGCCCTTGCAGGAGTTCACAGTGTGAAAAGCGGGGAGAGTCAGCTAGGGCGGCAAGCGATCCAGCAGCCGGGGTGGAGAGGGCCAGGACAGCGAGAATCCAGGTTCTAGAAGCACTGCGGGGCCGGAACCCACCTTGCAGGACTGCACCCACCCTGCAAGACCGCACCCACCCTGCAGGACCTGCTCAGTGTATTTGCCTATTGGTGGTGGGGCTGAGACCTGCAATTACATGGCATAGCCGTTAGATGTCAGGATGCCCCTGCTTGGAGGTGGCCCGCACCCACTCTTCTGTGCCCAGTCCCAGAAGGAAAATATGACCTGACCTGCTTCTGAGCGGGTCCTCGGAGATCTTGGAGCACCCTCCAAGATAACCTCTAACACCAAGAGTTTTGCAGACAGAAAGGTGGAGCTCAGAGAGCAGGCTCTGGTCTATGTGGTATGGAGGACAGTGGGTTCCCTGCGCATGTGAACCAAAACGAAGCCCCGGCTCTGCTCCTTGTTGCGGTGAGTTACTTCTGCCTCCAAACCTGTTACCCGAGCTTCAGAAATGTGGAGATAATAACTGTCTTTCAGGGTTGCTGGTTAATGTTAGGCAGAACCGTTGGTACAGGCTGCAAATGTGGTGGTGCCACGGTCGTAATTATTACGGTCTAGCTGGGAGGACAGGAGGAAGTTGACAGGCTTGATTGTCCTGCCACCTGCTTGAACATATGAAAATTCCTGTTTCTTCATTGTCTCTTAACAGCCTAATGTCTGAGCCAGGCTGCCATTCCTGGGTTCTATAGCTGCCACACCCCAGCAGTCAGGCGGGCAGAGGACTTGGGTGTGGACTTTCCTGTGGGAAGCCCCACTGACCACTGCTCATCTGTCCAAGCCAGTTACTGCCATACTTCTCCACAGCTCCCAGCCATGCTGCAGTACCAGGGCCTCTCTGGCCAGGCTGCCTAGCGTCAGGTTCCCTGGGTGTCCCCACGCCCACATCATGGAAGCTGGGTCCCTTCAGCTGCCCCTCTTCATCCCAGCCATGATGCAGTCTTCCGGTAATCCAGGGTGCCTCATCCTTCCTTGCTTGCCTAGGATACTCTGCCTGCAGAGAGATGCCCGCTCTCTCTTTCTTCCCTGCGTCATACTCTTTTCCTCTCAAGAGCTTGGTCTTATAGAAGGCAGGCCTGGCAGAGCAACAGACACCTGCTTTCAGTCCTAGGGCAAGAGGTCCAAGCCGGCTCCTGCTTTAATAGGGAGAGGGAGCAAGAAACATAAAAAGAAGTCAGTTCAAGTTTTGCAATATGGACAAATTTCAGTGACCATGATAGAGTTAAACAGCACCGTTCCCCAACCCCAAAAAACAAATCACTGCCATTGAGTCAGTTCAGGTCACTCAGAATGACCTATACGACAGACTAAAACTACCCTATCGAGTTTCCAAGTTCTCTAGCAGCACCATTCAACTATCAGTTACCAAAGTGCATTAGCTGTGGCTAATTACATTAACTTCACATTATCATGTGTGCGGAAACCCTGGTGGTGTAGTGGGTTGAGTGCTGTGTCTGCTCACTGAAAGGTCAGTTCAGATCCATCAGGCAAGCGCTCCTGTGGAGCAGTTCTACTGTGCCCGGTGGGGTTGCTTATGGTATTCACAGCGCAAAGACTGATCAAAACTTAGACAGTTCACCAATGCATAAGTCAATGTTCACTGTGTATTGTAAGTTCACGAGAAGTCAAGCGCTGTTCAAATGACTCTTGACAAGTTTTATACAAAAGAATAAAACCGTCTTAGTGTTTCGAGTCCTTAAAATTAGAATGTATTAAATGTTTACTACTTTTTCATTTCCCTGTATATTTATAAAGAATAGTAAGTTTTTAATGTCTTGAAGATCCTAGAAAAGTCATAATCTTTCTGATTACCTTTTATGCCCACATGTTCATTTTTAAAATTTCGTTTATTTTATTGTGATTTAGGTGGAAGTTTACAGAGCAAATTCGTTTCTCATTAAACAGTTAATGCAGAATTGTTTGGGGACATTGGTTGCCAACCCTGCTATGTGTCAGCACTCTCCCTTCTCCACCCCAGGTTCCCTGTTGCCATTCATCAGCCTTTCTGTGCCCTCCTGCCTTCTCGTCTTGGCTCTTGGGCTGCTGTGCCCGTCGGTCTCACGTACATGATGGAGCTACGAAGCACGCCCCTCGTCTGTGTTAGTGTTGCCCCTATAGTCGCTGCCACCAAGTCAATTCTGACTGGTAGCGACCCTACAGAACTGTGTAACCTGGGGCTGAAGGGTGAATGAAGCTCGGGGTGACCTCAGTCCCGAGTGAAAAGGGTGTCGGGGTATCATACTCGGGATTCCTCCAGTCTCTGTCAGACCAGCAAGCCTAGTCTTTGTGTGTGCGTGTGTGTGCGAATTAGACTTTTGTTCTGCACTTTTCTCCCACTCTGTCCAGGACCCTCTACTGTGATCCCTGACCAAGTAGTCAGTGGTGGTAACTGGGCACAATCTAGTTGCTCTGGGTAAAGCTTTATTTTATTGAGAAAAAAAATTACTTAACCATTTGAAGTGTACAGTTCAGTGGGGTTTAGTATATTCACAGTTTTGCACAACAGTCACCACCCAGCCAGTTTGTGTGTGTGTGTGTGTGTGTGTGTGTGTGCGTGTGTGTGTGTGTGAGTGAATGTGTGTCATAGATTGAATTGTGTTCCCCAAAAGTGTGCGTGGCGGTTTGACCGGGCTGTGTTGTACAGGGACTGCCAATTCAGTGCGTAAACTCATTCTAGAAAAAGTGCTCCATACCTCATTGCTGAATATCACCATGGTCACCTTCGAAGGGTTCCCCGTGGGAAGCTATGCACAGATTCCCATGCCTAGTCTGCCCTTCAAAGCAATTTGGGAACTCTTTCTGGAATGGCCATCAGAAATGTTGTCCTCTTTCCCTTGATGTCCTGAATGTCACCAAAATGTCTTCTTTTCAATATTTCCCTTATCTTTGGGTAAAGAAAAAAAGTCATTTGGGGCCAGATCAGGTGAATAGGGAGAGTGTTCCAATACAGTTATTTGTTTTCTGGCTACAAACTCAACAGACAACTATACAATTAAGCTCACAGACTTTCCACTGTGATGCCATGTGCAATGGCCATTCCAGGAAGAGTTCCAGAATTGCTTTGAAGAGTGGACTAGGCACAGGCATCAGTGCATAGCTTCCCAAGGGGAGGACTTGGAAGGTGACTCTAGTGATCTTCAGCAATTAGGTATGTAGTGCTTTGAAAAACTAAGTTCACAGACTTAATTGCCAGACCTGGTGTATCCTGCCTTTAGGATGTTGATGAGGGAAGATGGGTGGCAGGTGTGCTGGTGGAGCTGGACTCAGTAAGGTGGTTTTGTGCCTCTTGAGATATAAAGGAAAGAAGCTAACAGAGAGATTGGGGGACCTCACCCCACCAAGATGGAAACCCTGGTGGCGTAGTGGTTAAATGCTACATCTGCTAACCAAAACATTGGCAGTTCAGATCTGCCAGGTGCTCCTTGGAAACTATGGGTCAGTTCTACTGTGTCTTACAGGGTTGCTATGAGTCAGAATTGACTTGATGGCAGTGGATCTTGTTTGGCTTTATACCACCAAAATATCACAGTAAGTCGGAATCAACTTGACGGCAGTGAATTTGATTTTTTTAATACTGCCAAGGAACTGTGCCAAAAGCCGAGTGTGTCCTTTGGAAAGGACTCAGAAGTTTCCAGTCCAGGGGAAGACTGATGACAAGGACCTCCCTGCAGATTCAGCAAAGACAGTCTGTCACTGGAGCTGACACCCTAAATTAGGACTTTTAGCCTACTGGACTGTGACAAAATAAAGTCTCTTTAAACCCAACCACTCGTGATGGTTCTGTTAGAGCCGTACCAGGATGACCAAAACACGTATATGTAAGGATACACAGATACATGTTCATGTGTCCATGGAAACTCTGCTGACATAGTTGTTGAGAGTTACTACCTCTATCCAAGAGGTCAGCAGTTCGAACCCACCAGGTGTTCCTTGGAAACTCTGTGGGGCAACTCTACTCTGTTTTATGAAGTCACAAAGAATCAACTTGACAACAGTGGGTTTGGTTTGGGGTTTTTTGGTGTGTGTGTTTATGTTGTTGTTAGTTGGTGTCGGGTTGATTCTGACTAATGGTGGTCCGGACTGTACAGAGGAGAACTATACCCCATCTGGTTTTCAAGGCTGTGACATTTCAGAAGCAGATGGCCAGGCCTGCCTTCTGAGGGGCCTCTGGGTGGGTTTGAACTATAAGCTTTTTAGCTAGTAGTTGAGCACTTCACCACTTGTGCCACCCGGGGTTATAGATGTGGGTATATACACACACGCGTGCGCATGCACGCACACACACACAAACACACAGAGTGGAACTTGTGAGAGCCAAAACTTGATAAGACTGACTTGTTTGGGTGGACATTTTTTCTGTCTTTTACAGGGTGAAGTCTTACTACTCTTCTATCACTCATGTTAATGGAAAATATTTTAGTTTTCCTTCTGACACACTTTCAATGTATATAGTGTCCAGCTTTGCAGCTATACACACACAAAGTCTTGGATGTACAATGGTTTAGTGCTTGGCTGTTAACCAGAAGGTTGGTGGTTCAAATCACTCACTGGCTCCGAGGAATGCAAGACCTGACATTCTGTTCCTGTAGGTTGCAGCCTAGAAAGCCTATAGAGCAGTGTCACATGGGGTCCTGATGCATTGAAATCAACTTGGTGGTCTTTAACAACAATATATATATGTGTGTATGTATACATATGTTTCATTGTGTTGAACACAGGGCTGCTATGAGTCAGAATTGACTCGAGGGCACCTGACAACAACATTTGTCTGTGTTTCTTTATATTTCCTAGGGTCTCTTGCAGCTAAGATTTTATTGTAAATGGGGGGGGGGATGGCACAGTTGTTAAGAGAACAGGCTGTTAACCAAAAGGTTGGCAGTTCGAATCCATCAGCCACTCCTTGGAAACCCTATGGAGCAGTTCTACTCTGTCCTATAGGGTCACTATGAGTTGGAATTGATTCAGTGGTAATGGAGTATTAGTATTGTTGCGGGGGGGGGGGGGGGGGGGACCTGATCAGTCTGTCCCAGCAGAGTGGAGACAATAGCATGGGGCATACCCATGGAATGTTTTTCCAAAGAATTTTGCCGTCAAAGGCAGTGAAAAGATGGACAGGAGTTGGGGAGGGGGTGTGGCAGGGTTGTTATTATCATCGTCGCTGTTATTTCTTTTTAGAGAAGGAATGCATTCAAGAGGGCGACAGATACCAGGAGTCAGGAGAGAACTGCAGAAGGAGGTAGGGAGAGGGGTCGGTTCCAGCGCACAAACAGTGCTGCGGCCTCGCCAAGAGAGGACAGTCCGCGATCTTCACTAGGCGAAAGTGGGCACTCCAGATGGAGTGGCTTGGCCCCGGCACAAAGGCCGAGGGGCACCCGGCCTGCGGTTTTACCGCAGCAGTTGGAGGAGCAGAGTAGGGATCGTCCGTGTAATTAAGGACGAGCTTCTCCAACGTCTCTCCGATGCGTACAGGCTGGGGCTGTCCTCAGAGTCACTGCCATGACTCCTTCTGGGACCTTAGACGAGTGACCCAGGTGACCTTGGGAAGGTGAGCCGCAGGATGGATGGGCTACTCCAGCACGCACCCCTAGAGGGCGCACGGAGACGGTTTCTGGGATGCGCTCACCACACCCTACTCCCAAACTGCATCCAGGGGAGCACCCAGGCCCAGGGCTTGGCTCGAGCTGCACCCAGATCTCCGGAGAAAGCGTGAGCACTGGGAAGGGCATTCCCAGAAACAGCCCAGCAGCCCGGGGCGACCTCCGCCCACCAAGGCTGAGAGCCCCCGGGAGGCGCAGGCCGAGCCCCACCCATAGAGCGCCGCAGCCGCACAGCCTGCCTGCTTGCATCTGCTGAGCACCTTTGGCTGATGCCCAGCTGAGAGTCCAGATTAGAGACCTCTGTACCCCCGGGAGAATGAATGAGCTGATAGTACAACTCGGATGTCAGGGAAAAGACGGGAACCCCAGGGATGGAGCCCTGGAAGTACTGGGCCATGGAAAGTTTCACTGAGGGGCTGGGCTGCCTCAAGGTTGGGAGGGGGAGATGCCGACCCAGCTTGGAATTACGGAGCCGCCAGCGTGGTCTTTCAAAGTGGGGGCATGGGAGATGGAAGGGATGGACACACTGTCTTCGGTTTGGAGAGATGGCCCCCAGTTTCTGATAGAATACCCACATGCCACTATCATCCCCCATCAACTGGGAATGCATTCTGTCTCCCACACGCCCTGCGCACCCATTCAGCTATGGACAGTGGAACTCCTGGGTGGTACAGACAGCAAGTGTGCTGGGCTGCTAGCCACAAGGTTGAAGGTTACAGTCCACCCAAGTGCCTGGGAAGAAAAGCCTGGTGATCTACTCCACAAAAATCAGCCATTGAAAACCCTATGGAGCAATATTTTCTCTGACACGGAGCTTCTCCAACGTCTCTCCGATGCGTACAGGCTGGAGCTGTCCTGAGAGTCACTGCCATGACTCCTTCTGGGACCTTAGACGAGTGACCCAGGTGACCTTGGGAAGGTGAGCCACAGGATGGATGGGCTATGAGTCTGAATAGCAACTGGATTTTACTATGGACAAGAGGAAGCAGAGATATGAACACAGCAAGGGGGGGGGCTGGACTTGCATACCAGTGTGTGCCACACATACATAGACACACACACAAGTGTCAGCCTAGTGGCATGTCACAAGGAAGCACCCCATAACCTGCAGCCCCGGGGCAGTCTAGCCAGGCAGGCACCTGTGAAGTCCAAAATACACTCAGCACCATCTTGTAGGCACTCCTTCGATGTTGGTCTTGCTTATTTTTAAATTGAACCTAACATCTTTGGAAAACATGTGCAGCACTGTTCATTCATGTGTGAATCCTTGCAGGTTGATTGTTCAGGTTCTTATATTACCATTTCTTTAAAAATATCAAACACTAAGAGAATCTTCTTCACCCCATATTGGTGGGTGGCGTCTGGGGTCTTAAAAGCTCGCAAGCTGCCATCTGAGGTACACCAAATGGTCCCAACTCAGCTGGAACAGATGATCACCAAGGACAACAAAGACATGAGGGAAAAAGCCCTGAAGACAGAAGGACCCATGCGAATGGGTGACCAGAAGAACCAGACAGTGCCCAGCCGCCACCAATGACAGCCGTGATGGGGCATGTAATGTCAAGTCCCAGTGGCAAAACATGAGAAAAAGAGGGGTACGCCCCAAGAAGTCCACTAAAAGACTGCAACTAATGGTCTAAAGACCTGGAGGTTCCCCTGGAAAAATAGCCCTTAGGCCTGCTGCTGCCCTTGACCAGAAAACATTGAGGCCAACTCTTTGGACAGGAATGGATTGGACTTGGGGACACAATGTGACCATATGGTGTGTGTACTTTATGGTTTTATGAACCTCTAAGATCCTGTCTTACTGGCCTTTTACTAGAAGGGAGAGGAGAGGGTGGAGAGGAGGGGACAGGAGATTGTTGAGAGGATATGACATGTATAGAATGGAAAGGAGTGTGCTGTCACTGGGCAAGGAAAGCAGAAGAAGCTGCAGATAGGCAGGCATGCAAATTTAATTTGGACTGTATACCTTCACTCAATCACAATAATTAGAAAAAGAAAATGCTTTGAATTTTGAGCCTGTCCTGCAGGGTTGCAAACCCAGAGCTGGCTGCTCTGTGCCCTGGCTCAGTGCCAGGCTGCAGAGGAGTCCCTTGATGGCCCAGATGCTGCGTCTCCTGGCAGGTACTGACTCACAGTGCAGCCTGCATGCGGCCTCTCCATCTGCCAGGTCCGCGCCTGGGCTTCTGAGTCTCGGGGGGAGTGTGGCTAATTCACAGTTTACTGGTCTGAACCTAAGGGACTGCCAACTTTGTCCCTGTTTCTACCCCTAAAGCCCTAAGCCTAGTGACCCACATGTAATGAGCACTCTGCTATAGTGGTTGGTGGCTTTATTTTTATTCGTTGCTATTATCCTCAAAGCACAAACTAGGTGTGATTGCTTTATTTTATTTTCTTTGTCCTGGAAAATCGCTGAGAACTGCCTGGATACATCACACAGTGTGATGTGATGGGTGAAAAAGGTTGGGAAATGGGGTACTCACATAGATTCTAGCCCTAGGGAAGGAAGGACAATTTTGTACTTCCCACTTTTTTCCTAGGATGCTTTAAGGATATGGAATCATCCCACGATGATTCTGTTAACCAGGCCCCAGCTCTCTGACTGCCCACTTTGATGTAAACTAACACGGTTGGCTTCTGGATCTCCGTCTGCTCAGTCTAAGATGCCAGTCAGAACTTTGAACTTCAAAGGCCAGTTACTCCTCCCTAGAACTGTCATTTCTAATGTCGGGATTCAGGCGGCAGCAGTGACAGGACAGCCCCAGGCCCAGGCCTCTCTCTCTGTCCTCAAAGCATCCTTGCAGAGAACGGTTTTTGTCACTAAGGCCTATCACTGTGTCCTTCCAGCCTTCCAGCTGTCCTCTGCTGACTTACCTGACTTGGCCCGTGCAACCAGGACTTCAGCCACAACCTTCAGGTCCTCTGCCATTGCAGAGCCTACTTCCTCCGCTAGGAACGTCCCCTCCCAGCTTTCCGTTTCCAGCCTAGTTACGTGACTGTTCTGACACGTCCCTTACCTCCTCCCCGTCTAATACCTGTATTCACTTCCTCTGTGTCTAGCTAATAAGGAACTTATATTTAGAGTATAAATATACCTCTATTAGGTGCTTATATTTTAGCACTTCAGTGAAAACATGCAGTCATTCCTTCAAGGTTAAGTGCTTAAAACAATACAGGGCACAACCGACTTTCTCCATAAACGATCGCTCTGGTCATTAACGCCATTCATTCACTTATTCAGCATTTATGGAGCGTCTCACCACAGTGCTTTTCGCTGCGGCCACAGCAGTGAACAAGACAGGCACTGTCCCCTACCGCCCGCAGTCACACGGGCGCGATATTCGGTCTTCAAGGCTGTCGGTGCGAAAAAGGCGCGGGCTCCGCCCAGCCCGGGGACTACAAGTCCCAGCAAGCCGCGTGGCGGCGTCCCGCTCCGCGCGTGCGCGACGTGGTGACGCAAGGCCGCGAGCGGGAGCCGGTGGTTGCGGCCGCCGGGCGGGGCGGAGCTGGCGGGGGTCTTTAGGGCGGAACCGGCGCCGCTCCCTCAGTCGGCCGCGGCGGGCGGACGGCGCGTCTCCGGGCACCCGTTCCTCTTGCTCTCTGAGGAGTGGCGGCCCCCGATCGGCGCCATGTCGGAGCCCGGCGGCGGCGGCGGCGGCGGCGGCGAGGACGGCTCTACCGGCCTGGAGGTGTCGGCCGTGCAGAATGTGGCCGACGTGTCGGTGCTGCAGAAGCACCTGCGCAAGCTGGTGCCGCTGCTGCTGGAGGACGGCGGCGAGGCGCCGGCCGCGCTCGAGGCGGCGCTGGAGGAGAAGAGCGCCCTGGAGCAGATGCGCAAGTTCCTGTCAGACCCGCAGGTCCACACGGTCCTGGTGGAGCGGTCCACCCTCAAAGGTGCCGGACCGGGGCGGGGCAGCCGGGCCGCAGACACCGGGGGATGGGCCCCCCAGAAGGGCCGGGATCAGCCAGGTCCCCCCGTTTAGCTTCAGACACAGCGGGAAGGCCCTCCCACGGCCACAGACACCCCGGGAAGGGTCCTTGCGGGGGCCAGGGCCAGCCGGATCCCCTACGGCCGCAAACCCCCTGAGAAGGTCCCCACGGGGGGCAGAACCGTCAGGTCCCTCACAGCTGCAGACACCCCTGAGAAGGGTCTCCATGGCTGCAGAAACCCCCCACCCCGAGAAGGGTCAGGGCCTGCAGGGTACCCCATGGCATCAGATACAGCCAGAAAGAGTCCCCGACGGCCTCAGACACCTATAGGGAGGGCGCCCCTGCGGCAGCAGACATCCCGGGAAGGGTCTTCGCAGAGGGCAGGGTTCCCCACAGCCGCTGACGCCCTGCCCGGGCCTTTGTCGCCACACCCCCTGCCCAGGCTGGGGCGCCGGGGGCTGTCCCTTCCAGGACCGTGGGGAGGGACGGGGGTGCCCCTCTCTTGCCGTCACCCAACACAATGGGATGGCTTTGTCTGCACGGGCCGCTCAAGATGGCCGAGCTGGGTGGAGACAGCGTCTCCTGGCCGGCGGGCGGGGGCGCATCCCTGCCTCCAGTGTCACATGAGCTTTCCGGTTTCGACTTGCGTCCGGGCCCGGATGGCTTCGGCGTGGATGTAGCCGGCGCCCGGCTTAGCCGTGGGCCGCGCGACTCTTGCCCCTGAGGGAAAGTAGGGAGGAGGAGAGACGGGCTGGAGGTCTGGACACCATTAGCAGCGGGCAGCCAGCCCTGAGCCCAGAGGTCCCCCGCCGCCGGGGCCTAGAATGACAGTGCGGAGCATCACTGCTGGGGAGGCACCCTCTCCCGGGTCCTCACAGCATCCTTGCTGATGGTTGTGTCTCATCACCTTAAGCTAGAGGAAACCGGGTTTCAAGTTCCCTTACTTGGCGCTAGTCCCTAAATTAGCTTCAGCATCTCAGCTGCCATCTATTGCTTATTTTCTTTAAACATGTTTCCTGTTTGTGCAATGCTTAGAGGATCCCCAGGACCGTTCTTTGATAACTAGTCTGACTTTACAGATTTAAAAAAAAGGGACAGTGACAGCAGTGAAGCATCCAGCTGACCAGGGCTGGCAGGTCTGGCATCTTCCAGGTGCCACCAAGTGCTGTAGCAGTGAGCCAAGAGCAGGCTGGATTACCTCGGAAGTCTGGAGCTTGCCTCCGGGGAGGATTTCCCACCTAAGATCACTTTTTCGTCCTAAAGCACTAGCGGTGCAGTGGTTAAGAGCTCAGCCACTAACCCAAAGGGTGACAGTTTGACTCCACTTGCCCCTCTTTGGAATTTGAGGTGCTGCTAGGAAACCCTGTGGGGAGGTTATGCTGTGTCCTATTAAAGTCACAGAGACCACATTGGGTTTGGTGGGTTTTTTTGTTTGTTTTTGTAGTTCTAGTGGTCTGCGTGTTTGATGAGGGCTGCTGTGTGTGGCACCTGCTTCTGAGAGCCAGGCATGGTGGTTTCCTTGGAAATTTTAATGTTGGAATGGAAGGACTGGTGATTGTCTGGAAATGTTTGCCAATAAGGTGCCTACGGTCTCCAAAAACTATGGATCTCTTCTGGATAATTTATGCCAGAGAATCTGTACAAAATTCTCTGACCTGCCTTGTATTTCTTTATGATAGTTTCTTTCTTCAAAGGTGATGCTGACTCCGAAGGTCTGTTTCATTGTAGACTTAATTGTGGGGGGGTGTGTGAGAGAGAAAAAGATTTTTTCCAAGATCTACTTGCAGTGTGCAATACAGCCAGATAATCTGGAATCCTTTTACTCAGCTGTAACCACTGGCAGCATTAACAGTTGATAAGTGTCAATCTGGTTATTTTTCAGTGCATAGGTGTTGTTTGGCTTTATTAAAATATATTTTAATCTTCTTTTTCAGTTATTGTATTTTGAATCATTTTACCTTGGTTAATACATGATCTGTTGCACAACTTATATATATTGAAATCAACGAGTTCCACTTTGAGTCGCAGTGTGTTTTTTTTCTTTTCTTTTTTTTTAATTGTACTATAGATGAGGGCTCACAAAGCAAATTAGTTTCTCATTAAACAGTACACACTGTCTGGTGGCATTGGTTGCCAGCCCCATGCCATATCACGATTTATTTTTATACACAAATTTTATGAGTTTTGTTCTTTGTTATTCAGTAATTCACAGTTTTTCCAAACAACTTAGATCACATTTTGCTGAAATTATTGGGGAGGGTGACCCAGCTTCTGTAGTACCCTTTCTAGTGCAAATTGTCTGTGCAGTTTCTGTCTGATACATTTGTTTTTTTCCTTCCAGTAAAAGGAATATCCAGACATCCAAATCTTGGCTCCATAATGACTTGCACTTTTGAAAGTTGCCTGAGGAATGAGAGCATCTAAAATGGAAATCCTGCCTCATTTCTGTATTTATAGAAATTCCTGAAGGATTATTTTTAGTAATTCAACCTGTCCTTAATTCATTTTTGCCTTGTGGAAATCTAAGGAAAGGTTTCAACGCTAATTTTGTGCTGATTTCAGCATCCCAGTGACACTAGCACATTTGGATATACTGAGTAACAGATCTGGGACCCCCAGTGGGAGAGCTGGCTCTGGTGTGGTTTTATGGCATTTGTACCTTTAATCAACTGGGCACATCCAGTGGTTCAGGACATTGAAAAGGTGGGCTTGCATTCCATGTGGAAAACATCTGGCTTGTTTTAACAAATGAAGACCGCCACTGACGATGACGTCATGTAGTTACCTAATGAACAGAGTGAGTTGTTTTTATTTTAGTACCTTCTGCCTTTTTTTCATGGAATTTCCCAAACACTTGCAGTTGGTTATAGATGCACTTTTCATATGAAGCTATACATATTTTGTAATTAAGGTACCCCAGTTAAACATACATTTTTGGTGTTAAAGGTACAGTGTTGTGAAAATGCAGAATAAAGATTGTGAATGTCACAGCTTACTTTCATAGTAAAGAATTGGTGAATTCGTAGGAAAAGGGATTGGTCTGTTTATATCTCCTTATCTTGACGCCCTTCAGTAAATCCTGGCCAGTAGGAAAACTCTTCTTAGTGTGCTTACGAGTTGTGACCAAGTCACCTCTGTTTTATTCGTCACCGAGTTAGGCATTTGGTGGGTTTTGTTTGGTTTTCTTTCTTTTGCCTGCAGTGCATTTCCTGGTTGTGTTCTAGCTTGTGAGAGGTCAGAGGTATAGGTAGGAACAGGTCAGGTGTCTGTCAGTGTGAGCTGCTGGAACTTGTAGCCCCTTAGTGACCAGGCTGGCATCAGGTGCTTGCTGCACCTGAATTTTTTCCAATCACCTGCAGGTGTCTTGCTTTACCAGTGTTGTGGTTGTAATTTTGTTTTAAGACCAAAAATAGTGATAGTGGTAGCTCTGGTAGTGCAGTGATTAGTTCCAAGCTCCGGTACTAACTGAAAGGTCTGCAGTTTAAATCCTCCAGCCACTCCATGGAAACTACGGGGAGCAGTTAGTTCTGCTCTGTCCTGGGAGGTTGTGATGAGACAGAACTGACTCAAAGGCAGCGAGTGTGGTTTGTTTTGGTCTTAGGCTTGAAATGCTCGTTTTTTTTTTTTTCCCTGAGATAGGTGACTGGGAGAGTGATATGGCCTATTCTTATTCTGAGGGCAGATGGGGGAGCTATTACAGTGCCCAGCTTTCCGGGAATGTGGTGATGCAGGTGTTTGACCAGGAAATCTGGGGGGAGATTTTTTAAAATTATCTTTCTGGGAATTTAATGTTCCTGATAGTTTAAGCAGTGTAGCAAGATGGTGACTGACAGGTGGTACTCATTCCTAGACTTTGCGTGCTCCCCGGTGGTGAATGGCCACTGGACGGGTAGGAATTGTGTGTATCAGCACTGGAGAGTGTCAGGCAGGGAGCTGCAGGAGAGACTGTCCAGCCTCCACCTGTCCCAGAGGCTGACACAGAAACCCCAGGAATTTAAGACCCACTTGAGAAGAGGAATCTGAACCCTAAAATCTAATCACCTGGTACAGAGTCTTGGTATCCATTCAAGTGGGAATATTTTAATCTGTTTCTCATCAACTGTGTCTTTTGAATTAATATTAGCCCTGAAAGTAATAAATCTGAAGTCTTTAGGTATTAACACATCCTGGTTTTTATTTCTGTTTGTCTGGAAGTGCGAATGCATCCCAACTTCACACTGTGTACGGATGCCATGGGGTGTCCCTCTCCTCTGGTAGTCCTCATGGTGCCACAGATGGAGGCCCCCAGGGGAAGAGGAAGTGCAGCTTCTCTCACATGGTCCTGAGCCTTGCACAGAACCTCAATGGGTGTGGCAGGCAGGTCAGGGCTCCTCAGAAGGCTGAGAGGCTGGGTGCCAGGTGAGGTGATGAGAGAGCACTGCAGTCAGAAGGGGAACACTAAAGCAGCTCCCTAGGAGGATCAGATAGCCATCAGCTCAGAGAATTTGGTGTGGCTGTGTTTGGAATTTTGAAAGGAAAAGAAGATGGATAGTAAAGAGAACCAGGAAACATGTAACAAGTAATTTTGGAAGTACATGCAGGCCAGAGAAGATGAGTGGCTGTGGCTGCAGGTAGCAACGATGACGAGGCTGGAGGCTGGAGGCTGGAGGCTGGAGGCTGGATGCGTGCTTGGGTGAGCTGGAGCTAGAGTGAGACCAGGGAGTGGTACTGGATCCCTCTGCTTTAGCTTGGTGGCCTCTGGCCAGTTCATTAGATTTTATGAAAACATAGTCTGCTAAACTAGGGGGAACCCTGATGGTATAGTGGTTAAGCACGTGGCTCCTAACTGAAAGGTCGGCTGCTGGACCAGTAGATGCTCCTTGGGAGAAAGATGTAGCAGTCCACATCAGAAAGATCACAGGACAGTTACGCCTCTGTCCTGTATGGCTGCTGTGAGTCAGCAACAGTGACAGTGTGATTCTTAAGGTGAGGCACTTGCATCTTTTTTCTGTTTCATGAAATACAATGTAGGCTCCCTGGTTCACAGTGTCAAAATAGAGATCACCAGTAGTTCAGAATACTTTAGTGTTCCAGTACAAGTACACACAGATTAATGTTAAAGGACATTTTGAACATCACTAAAAATGTAGTGAACTCCCGGAATTTAACCAAAGAGATGCCCATTAGTCATTGTAACGTGTGTCAGGGCAGTTTGTTACCACACAGCTTGTGAACCAGTCCACCACGTTCTGGATGGAGTCAGTGGTTAACAGCGCGGCCATTGGTCCATGAGGTGGTGCTAGCTAGTAAGGTGATCAGCATCAGGAAACCGATTCCAGCTTTATTGAAAGTAATGTAACTGAACATTGTGTTTACGATGCTTGTGGACTGACTTCCCAGTGGAGCAGGATTAGTAGCATTTTTGTGAAGAATTAACAACCAAGAGTCTCTCTCTCTTCTAGACAATAGTTTTAAAAAGAAATTGTAGTGCATTAGGTGGAGAAACTTTTAGAACAAACCAGTTTCCCGTTCCATAATTGGTACGTAAAATGTTCCGTGACATTGATCTCATTTTCCACAATGTGTCAGCAATCTCCCTATTCCTATCCTAGTTTCCCTGTTTGCTTTCATCCTAGATTTGTGCCCCTTGCTGACTTCTCATTTTTGGTTTTGGGCAAATGTTGCTCTTTGGATCTTGTATAATTTGTTGTTCTGAGGAGCGTGTCCCTCTCCAGTGTTAGCGTTGATTGTATGGGACTGTCTGTGGTTTGGTGGAAAGGTCTCCGGGATTGGCTCCAGTTCCAAAATTTTGGAAGGGTGTCTTCGGGCCATAGTCTTCAAGAATTCCTTCAGTCTCTGAACAGTTTTTAAAAAGTGTTTCTGCAGAAGTAGATTGTCAGGTTATTGTTATGTTGAAGATACAATAATTTACAGAGGAGAAAAGGTTAAATCATTTGATGGCAGTTTATAAAATAATGGCTTTGTTAACTATAAGTGGAAGTCAGACACAGGTTTTGTTTGATTTCTGATTGTGTCGGAAATAAGCATGAAAAATAAATCCAGAAAGTATTTTGTGATAGGTTAGTGATGACTTCCGTAAGTCACCGTCTTCAAGGAAACCAAAAAAGCCAAACCCGTTGCTGTTGAATCATTTCCCACTAACAGTGACCTTCTAAGTGGGAGTAGAGCTGCCCCGTGTAGTTTATGAGGAGCACCTGATAGATTTGAACTGCGCTAGTCTTTTGGTTAGCAGCTGTAGCTCTTGACCTCCACACCATCAGGGTTGCCAGACCCATTGCTGCTGGGTAGAGTCTGACTCACAGTAACCCTGTGGTACAGTTTTAAAAAGCGGCAAAGGACCTGGTTGTCTTCTCTGTGATTTCAGATTATGTCACTGGGTGTGTCTTTCTGAGCAGAGCTGAGTGGCGCTCTGCCGGCTGCTGCTGCATTGCAGTCTCAGGCATGGGCGTGGGCCTGGGCAGGGCCCAGCGTGACTCACCACCTGGCCGGGGTCTGGTTCCTTTCACCCTGTTTGCATCAGGAAGTGCTGACGCCAGTTAGATGCTGCCTCCTGACTGCTGTTGCTCGGGATTTTATTTGTGTAAATGATGAAGCCTGACCTGAGGAAAGAAATGGTGCAGAGTTAACACAGCACATTCTTAGTTTGGTGTGGTGATTGTGGATAATTTTGTTTCCTAAGTGTATCATTTGGATGTTATTTCACGTGAATAAGTGAATAACGGAACAGTGTTGCAGAAAGTTCGGAGTATCGGGGAGGAAGTAAGTCATGACCCTGCCACCTGAGCTGTTGTCCTTTGGGGGTGTTCCCCAGATGTTTTTGCCCATATGGTTGCATTTTACAGTTGGCAGTCAGATCATCATGTGTAGTTGGTTTCCGGCAGTAAGATGATTTATATGTATGTATATATATATGTTTGAATGGTTAGCAAAATATAGCTGCTTGGTTTGGTTTTTTTTTTTCAGTTGTTTTGTAAAAAAGAGCCAGAAGTACCTGGCATACTTGAATTTTCTACCACTCACTCCTTCCCCTTTGTAAAACTGAACCCAAAACAACGTTTTGGAAGAGTTGCTTTCTGCTTGTTAGATACATCAATATTTTGTACTCTGAATTTTAGTGTGAATATTTTGTCCCATCCCGAAACTGATGCAGCATAGAGCTTTTGCTTTGCACCCTTGTACACCCAAGTTTCCTGGTTGAGGTGCTTAAAGAACCCTTAGAGACCCCTTCATTCAGTGGCCCACCCATTTGACGTCTCAAGAATTTGTAAGCCAGCAGAAGAAAAGCGACTGTACCTTAGCTTGTAGGTGGCAGCCTCTGATCCCAGGTCTCTGACTTACGTTTACGGCCCTTTCTGTTACACTGGGAGTTAAAAGTGGGGGCAGACTATGAGGAGAGGACCAGGTCAGTTAATCTGCACATCATGCTTTTTGGCAGCTGGATCTTTCACTAGGTCTGTCGTTTCAAAGATGACGTGATAGGGCGTTTAGACATCTGGTAGGTTAACACTGAAGGTTTGGCTGATTTTGCATTATAAAGTTTGGTTTTTGATTGTTAATTAGAAGTGTAGCTGGGCTTATCCTGTACTCAACTTCAGTGAGCCTTTAAAGTGGCAACAAGAGCCTGGAATCTCTCAGGGCCCTGCCTCCAGGATCTCACAGGTGGGGTAGCGGTCTATTCAGGACCCCGGCCTGGGCAGACTGACCAGTGTGGGTCAGAGCAGAGGGCCTGCGAGGTGCACTCCAGGGGGACACTGCAGGTGCTTATTGACAGCAGCTTTCTTTTAGGAGTTTGTGCGCGGGGCCTGACCTTGAAGGAGTTGGGTGGGACATACCTGGTAGAGGGAGTGTTACATAAACAACTGAGCAGGATGCACTTGTCTCTTTGGGGACTGGAGTGACTTTCTGTGTGCAGAGCCTAAGGAAGGAGGCAGCTGGGGTGGGGCTGAAAACAGATGCCCAGCGCTTCCAGGCAGCCAGGCACTGCTCTGGGCTTTGCGTGCATTGGCAACCCAGATGTCCTGCTGCTGTCCCCATGTACACACAGGGAAATCAGGACACAGGGAGGCTATACACCATGCCCAGGTCACACAGCAAGTTGGGACAAAGTCAGGAGTCAGAGAAAAGGGGAAGGCGCCCAGTTGTGTCGGGGTTCAAATGTTGGGTTGGAGTGTGGGTGAGGTCAGTCCTTCTCTAAGCAGCTGCTACAATGGAAGTTGGAGATGTTGATGTAAACTGGACCCACTGTGTGTTATCATTTGTAGAGGACGTTGGGGACGAAGGAGAAGAAGAAAAGGAATTCATCTCCTATAACATCAACATAGACATTCATTATGGGGTTAAGTCCAATAGGTGAGTATTGTGAATGTGCCGTTATCTGAGACTATGAATTAGCGGGAAATAAATGTGACTTTTTAATCCAGTCACGTAACATCCTAAGAAAACAGACAATGCTCTAAAGTTTTTATCAGTGGTGAAGTGTTTATTTCAGTGGTTATCTCATGATGTCTTGTATTTGAACTGTAATGTACTTAACCTAACCTGTCTGGCGGTACTCTCAGGCTGCATCCAACTTTCGTTACTGCATATAGCAAGTGAACCTTCTCAGACACGGGTCTGATTCTTCTTCACTTAAGTCCCTCAAGATGAGCGTTTCCAGTTCGGATGTAGTTCATCATTGACATCTTTCTTTCTTTCCTTCTTTTTGTTTTTTTTGCTTTAGGTGACAGTTTATAGCTCAAGTTAGTTTCTCATACAGAATTTATGCACACATTGTTATATGACCCTAGTTGCTGTCCTTGCAGTGTGACCGCATTCCTCCTTTCCACCCTGGATTTCCCACATCCACTCAAACAGCCCTTGTCCCTTTCTGCCCTCTCATGTCACCTCCACTCAAGAGCTCCCCATTTAGTGTCTGTACTTGCACAAAGAAGCACTCTTCATGAGGATAGTTTTGTCATCATTGGACTCTTCAATGCACGTTACCAAATTTCCCATCTTCTAGGAAAGTTGTGCCAATTTGTACTCCAGTAGACATGTCCAGATTTAAAAATATAAATGTTATAATCGATCCTGCATTGATTTTTTAGAACTTTTTATTTGGAATAATTTCAGACTTTCAGAAGAGTTGCCTAAAAAGTACTTCAAATCCTAGATGTACTAGTTGTTACCGTTTTGCCCTGCCTACAGTGTATTTTCTGAGAGTGTACAGGCAACGCACCCCTTTGTCCCTCAGTACTATAAAGTGTATCTCCTAAGGACGAGGAGATTCTTGTGACGTCAGTGTAACAGTCAGGTTCAGGAAGCATGGATACAAAAGTATTACTTGATGACAGTGCATGTTCAGAGTGTCTCCGTTATGTCCCTTATAGTAATTTCCCCCAACCCAGAATCCAGACCGGGGTCTCATGTGGTTTGTATTTTCGTGTCTGTTTGTTTGTCTTTGGAAACCCTGGTAGCGCAGTGGTCAAGTGCTATGTCTGTTTGCCAAGAGGTCAGCAATTCAGATCCGCCAGGCACTCTGGCCTACAGGGTCACTGTGAGTCGGAATCGACTCGACAGCAGTTAGGTTTGGGTTGGTGTTGCTCGCCTTTAATCTGGAGCCATGTCAGCCAGCCTTTCAGTGCCTTTCATGAAACTGACATTTGAGATAAGAACAACGCAGATGGCATCCTGGAACCTCCCTCACTCCTTTTCAGAGTGAGTCTGAAAAGTCTCCGTGGTTAATTGCATGGGACCCTCTTTGGCAGGAATACTGGTATGACTTTGTTCTCCGTGCATCACTGCAGGAAGCTTGTTTGACTTGTTAGAGTAAATGAAGTGCTGTGTGTAAAGTAATGACCTAGGAACTAGAAAATACAAGTATCATTCATTTTCTGGAAGCCATTAATTCAGCCACCTGTGAGCACCTGTTAGGTACAGAGTATGGCGGTAAGTGCAGAGTGGGATGCACGGAAGACCTGGTTCCTGTTTTTGCAAAGCATGTGCTCCTTTGGGAGGAAGAGTGACAGGTACACAGCCAGCTGTAATACTTGGTGAACTCTTAGGGTGCAAGGTACTCCGGAAATGTGGGGAGCAGAGAGACTAACTGTAATTAGGAAAGGCGCTACGGAAGAAGCTGCTCAGATTGGGTTTTGAGGGTTGCCCAGAATGTCCACCGGTGAAGATGCATCTCCTTGGCAGAAGCTCATGGCATGTTGAGGGACAGGGATGTCTAGTTTCTGTGGTGTGTAGGGTGGGGAAGAAGGTCCACAGCAGGAGATGGAACATGAAGAGGCAGTCTCGGCCAGGCCACAGGGGTCTGGCGTGCCCTCTTGTCCCTTTATCCTGTGGGCAGTGTTTCTTTGTACAGGCTGATGTGTTAGTGCCAGAAATGAATGGTGCACATTAGTACAACATCAGATACAAGTACATAAAGGTGTATAATTTATAGAGTTGCTAGTGCAAGCTGGTTTCCTTGAGGTCAAGATCATCAACTTATCTGAAACGAGCTAGTTTTGCCTGGTTTCGAGGCCGTGTGCTGTCATCATAATCTGAATTCAGTAGTTCGCACGTCAGTGAGTCAAAAAAGATCAGCAGTATATATGGCTCATTAGAAAAGTGGCTGATTGTTACTAATTTGAGTTTTAAAACATTCAAATGAATTTTTCATTTGTCTATAACACAAGGAAGGTTGCAGTTATGGGTGCTGATTAGGAATGCAACTCTGTTCTCATTTCTCCTTTTGATGTCTTTTTAGCTTGGCATTCATTAAGCGAACCCCAGTAATCGATGCAGACAAGCCAGTGTCCTCTCAGCTCCGAGTCCTCACCCTCAGTGAAGACTCACCTTATGAAACGCTGCATTCTTTCATCAGCAATGCAGTGGCTCCTTTCTTTAAGTCGTACATCAGGGAGTCTGGCAAAGCCGACAGGTAAGAGCCATTTTCCTTCGTCGGCTTGAATGTCATGTTTCACTGCATGTTGACAAGACTTTGCAGGAGATGGTGTGAATTTAGGGCCACAGGGTGTAGCTGGTAAACCAGAAGGACACAGATCCTCTGCATTCATCAGTGCCTCTGTTGTTACTATGTGACAAACCTGAAATAACAGACTTTCTTTGGGGACCAGGAGCATACTAAACCTGATGGTGTTTCACATTTTTTTAGGGATGGTGATAAGATGGCTCCCTCAGTTGAAAAAAAGATCGCAGAACTTGAAATGGGACTCCTTCACTTACAGCAGAATATTGAGATTCCAGAGATCAGCCTACCAATCCACCCAATTATTACAAATGTGGCAAAGCAGTGTTATGAACGTGGAGAGAAGCCAAAAGTGACAGACTTTGGAGACAAGGTTGAAGACCCAACTTTTCTCAATCAGTTACAGTCTGGAGTTAACCGCTGGATCCGAGAAATTCAGAAGGTAAGAGCAGAGTACTGAAGGCATGCAAAAGGGTAATCTGCATTACCCTTGAACACCAGCGCGGGAAACTGGGCCGCGGTGTCAGCAAGGTGAGCTCATCGTCAGTGAGGTGGGCTTGGCCATAACTTGTTAGCAGCGTCTCCTTTTGGCTCTGCGAGCACTCACCAGAGAACTAGCGTTAGGCAGGATGGCCAGGACACCACTGGAGACTGTTTCAGGATGAGCCGTGAGAGAACCTCAGTGTCAGATGTCTCATACCTTTGATTTCAGCTCAAAACTACTTTTAACTTGCAGCAGAGGCTAGCTGCTTAAAACTTGTTTTGTTAATGATGCTTTTCTGCCTTAGCATAAATAACTCAATACCCATAAATGATACTATATCTTCACAGGTGACCAAACTTGACCGAGATCCCGCATCAGGAACCGCCTTGCAGGAAATCAGTTTCTGGCTAAACTTGGAGCGTGCGCTGTACCGCATCCAGGAGAAGCGGGAGAGCCCCGAGGTCCTCCTCACTCTGGATATCCTGAAACACGGCAAGCGCTTCCACGCCACGGTCAGCTTTGACACGGACACAGGTGAGAGCCGGAGCCGGCAGGCAGACATCACTGCTGATCCAGCCTTGGTAGGACTTGACAGATTGAAACAAAGACTCACAGACCCATCATCTTCCTTGACCTTTTTCTTTCTTGCCACTTGTCCCATCTTTGCCTCGATCCTGGGTGATGAAAGCAATTTATCCAGATACCTGCCTTCTTTGTCTTCAGAGGTTTGAAGAGTGGAAGCTGGATTCTAGGCACGAGCATTGGGATTTGTGTCCTGTTTTCAGTAATGTGGCTCCCTGAGTGGGCTGTACTTTTTTGGTGTGAAGACAGATGTGCTGTTGACAGTCCAGACAAGAAGATGGTTTAAATTAAGCAGAAGTGATGTGCCCAGAAGGCTGTGGGAGGAGAGCTGGGCAGCCCTCCTTTCTCCTTTTTCTTACCTGCTACTGTCCCTTCTTCCCTGCCTTCCTCCTGGTTTGTGTAAGTGGTCAGGATCACTTAGCTTCTGAGTGGGGTACAGTGTACGTGATGCTGTGTTAGCACATATGAGCACATGGATCTTTGAGTGGCCAGGCATTGCTGCACAGCTCTGTGCTACCAAGAAACAGTCCCTGAGGGCATGTTTTATTGAAATAACAGATCGGCTCACAAAATAAAAAATATTAACCACAAATAATGCGCTCCTTTAAGAAACGGTTATCATTTACTTTAATGGAAAGACAAGAAGGTAAGGAGACAGAGAAGTTAGGTGTATAAGGGAAATGGAACAGGCAGAATGGAAATACCAAGAATGTCTATGCATTTTGAAGGATGTAACCAACATCTGTGAACAACTTACGTAGAAATTGTTGATTGGGAACCCAAACTGCTATGTAAATTGCCACGGTTTACTGTGTAAACACATTAAAATATAATTCGAATTAGGACTTCAATCATTGTCAGGTTCTTCCCTTTCCCCTACAAAAAGTGGTGGTGCCCACATGTTAAAGGAACTTCCAGAAAAGCAGTCTTTCGGTTACTTGGATCACATTGTACATGTTACCTGGCCAGTGTACTCACAAAAGCTGCAATGTGTATATACATTGGTTTTTTTAAACAACAAAAAAAACCCCTCTAAGACCACTGTTTTTCACCTAATAACATTTTGTGTCCTTATGGAGCCCCGCTGGCTCTGGTTAAGTGCTTGGCTGCTAACTGAAAAGTCAGCCATTCCAGCCCACCAACCGTTGCTGGGAAACCCGGTGGGCGGCTCTGATCTTCACAGTGAGATCACTATGAGACAGAATCAACTCAATAGCATTTTTTTATCATGGCAGAGGAGGTCAAGAAATAGACTAGGACCCAACTGATTCCATATCTGTAATACAGCTAAGCTGAGTCACGGGCATAAAAGTGTTCTTGAGGGTGATGCAGTTGTCATTTTTCTCAGTTTGGTTGCTCTTGGTAGAATATTGAGAAGATACAGAAAGCCAAAAAGATGAACTCTATGAAGCTACCTCCTGGTGCCTGCTCATACTCTTGTTTTTTACAGCTGTCTTCAGCAGGTCTGTGTCACTAAAGCTTTTGCAACATCAGAAGGTTGCACTGAAGGGACGTATTGTGGTGTATTTACCCAGTGTTGAGCCTGGGATGGATGTCCCTCTGTTACCTTACTCTGACCATTTCTGTCTTCACCCAGGTCTAAAACAGGCTCTGGAAACCGTGAATGACTATAATCCTCTGATGAAGGACTTCCCTCTGAATGACCTGCTCTCTGCCACTGAGCTGGACAAAATCAGGCAGGCACTCGTGGCAATTTTCACCCACTTGCGAAAGATCCGCAACACAAAATACCCTATTCAGAGGGCACTGCGTTTGGTGGAGGCGATTTCAAGAGACTTGAGTTCTCAGTTACTCAAAGTGTTGGGAACTAGAAAGCTGATGCATGTCGCTTATGAAGAATTTGAAAAAGTGAGTGTGTTGAGAAAGTAATGCGTGTTGGAGCCCCATCCTCAGGCCATTGGAACAAAAATGTGCTCTAATGGCCTGCTCCGTTTTCACTGCTCTCCTAGGTTATGGTAGCATGCTTCGAAGTGTTCCAGACTTGGGATGATGAGTATGAGAAACTGCAGGTGCTGCTGAGAGACATAGTGAAAAGGAAGCGGGAGGAAAACCTGAAGATGGTGTGGCGGATCAACCCCGCTCACAGGAAGCTGCAGGCGCGCCTGGACCAGATGCGGAAGTTCCGGAGGCAGCACGAGCAGCTGCGGGCTGTGATCGTCAGGGTCCTGAGGCCACAGGTACAGGCCGCCTGGGGGACGGGCAGGCGTCTCTCCCAGGGCTCTTGTGGGTTTTTTTTAAAGAGTTAACTATGTATTTCTAGTTTGCACTGCTAAATTCTTCCATTTCACCTGCCTGTTGTCACTGTCGTCTTTAAGAACTGGCGATCCTGTTTACTTACCATTTCAGTCCTCTGCCTAATCCTTGATATTCTCTATCTGCTCATCCCCACCTGTGTCTTCATGGACACTGAGCCACACTTCCCAGATTTTAAGTCTCGATTCACCACTTTACTAGTTGTGTGACTGAAAAAACCAAACCCAAACCCACTGCCATCGAGTCAATTCTGACTCATAGAGTGACCCTGTAGCTGTGTGACTAGGGTACCTTCAATAACCTTTTTCTCCAGAGTTCTCATTTTTAAGATCTGGATAGTGGCATTTATCCAAGATTTATTAAAAGTATTAAATGACTCCCTTTTTCATATGCGCTGTAAATTAATTAGTGCTTTACTCCCACTGATAAGACTGCGGGTTTTCACTGCCTGAGCAGGACGGGCGGGGGCATGCCAGGCAAGGAGGCCAGCAGCTCAGTCTTAGCAGTATGCTCGCAGTTCATCCCAGTGAACACATCGCAAGTTGTAGACTCATGTTGGATTGTTTTCCATTGTCCTAAAATAACTGTTTTTGATAATTTGCTGTTTTTGTCTTTTTACTGTCATTACCAGGAGTCCTCAGGTTTTTAAGTGCCGAAAATAAAATACACAGGTTTACAAAGTAGAAACAGCAACATTTTAAAAATCATGACCTAGTAGTTAGAGTGCTTCTCCATGAGCACACTAGTGACAGGCCCAGGACCAGAGTTTTGCAGTGGGAGGAACATAAACAAGCTCACAAGCTGTGCTGGCAGCAGTGAGATAAGAAGTCACTGCTTGGCCATGAATTCATGGAGACCACAGACAGCCTACACTCATGGTTGTAGGGGATGCTTAATTTTAGTTAATAGGTTAGTGAGAACAATGATTCTCACTCTCCAGCCAAATTTATAGACCAGCTGAGTTTGAGTCTAGGCATCCGTGGACTCTCAGTTAGCACCCCTACTGGGCTCTGTGGTTCTGTGGGGTGTGGGTCTAAGATAGACAAGGAAGTCTAACACTTCTTTTTCATTTGAATTATGATTGAATGAAAATGTAATTTTTTAAAAAAAATCAGTTAATGTTTATAATTTTTTGGTGAAAATACAGCAAAAAGAATATATTTCCACAAATTGTACAAACATCTTTCAGTGATGTTGTTTACACCCTTCAAGTCGTGTAACTGTTTGCCCTCTTTTTCCAACTTATTCTGCCACCATTGACATGAACTTGTGACCCCCTGAGCTTCTCATTTAACCTTTCGAGGTGCTGCTGTTAATTTGGTCCCGCATAGCTAAATCTCTGAAAGAGCTCAGTGTTTAAGGGAGACAGACTTGACACTGTTTGGTTCTAAGCTGACTTCCAAGAAAAAGTCTTGTTTGAAGTTCAAGGTTTGGAGACTGTCTCTTGTGATGTGAAGACCTTGTGTTTGCTCTGTGCTCTCCGCTGGTAGCACGTAGGTAACTGAAGGTCCTTCTCTGTCACCACGATGCTCTGTCCATCTGCTGTTGCTCTGACTCCGTGAATTGTAATGTAAGGCTCTGAAAATCTGAAAGGATTACTGAGTTTGTAGGTAGCGCTCCTGTGATTTGCTGGACTTTCTAATGCTTTTGAATGTTTTCACTGAAAGTTTACACAGCAATTTAGGGCCCTATTTAACAGTTTATGTAGAAATTGTTTGGTGGCATTGGTTACATTATACTGTGAATTATCATTCTCTTCAGTACCATTTTAATCAGTGTGAACCTTGAAGAGGTAAGCACCAAAATCACAATTTCTCCATTGTTTTAACCATTTAAGCAACAAAGCTACATCCTCAGATCATGACAGTGCAGAGTTCAAATTGATCCGACAGTTTCACTTGCTTTTGCTGTGTGGTGGTTCTAGAATGTGTGACTCAAAGTTAAGAACCTAGTATCTGGCAGTAATTCTGGAGGGTGTGCAGCAAGGGAACTTCGTCACCTGGTAAGTGCTTTTTATTACAATCTGCTCTTTCAGGTCACAGCCGTGGCACAGCAGAATCAAGGCGAGGTACCTGAACCCCAAGACATGAAAGTAGCAGAGGTTCTCTTTGATGCTGCCGATGCCAACGCCATCGAGGAAGTCAACCTTGCTTACGAGAACGTCAAGGAAGTGGATGGGCTTGACGTCTCCAAAGAAGGCACAGAGGCCTGGGAGGCTGCCATGAAGAGATATGATGAGAGGATCGACAGAGTGGAAACCCGCATCACTGCTCGCCTCCGCGACCAGCTAGGCACCGCCAAGAACGCCAACGAAATGTTCAGGATCTTTTCCAGGTTCAACGCTCTGTTTGTCAGGCCCCACATCCGCGGGGCCATCCGCGAGTACCAAACCCAGCTGATCCAGCGCGTGAAGGACGACATCGGGTCTCTGCACGACAAGTTCAAGGTCCAGTACCCACAGAGCCAGGCGTGCAAGATGAGCCACGTGCGTGACCTGCCCCCTGTGTCGGGGTCCATCATCTGGGCCAAGCAGATTGACAGGCAGCTGACCGCGTACATGAAGCGTGTGGAGGATGTACTGGGCAAAGGCTGGGAGAACCACGTGGAGGGGCAGAAGCTGAAGCAGGACGGGGACAGTTTCCGTATGAAGCTCAACACTCAGGAGATCTTTGACGACTGGGCCAGGAAGGTGCAGCAGCGCAACCTGGGTGTTTCCGGGCGCATCTTCACCATTGAAAGCACACGCGTTCGAGGCCGGTCGGGGAACGTCCTGAAGCTGAAGGTGAACTTTCTCCCAGAGATCATCACGCTGTCAAAAGAGGTCCGGAACCTCAAGTGGCTTGGCTTCCGGGTCCCACTGGCAATTGTGAACAAGGCCCATCAGGCCAACCAGCTGTACCCATTTGCCATCTCGCTGATCGAGAGCGTGCGCACTTACGAGCGGACCTGTGAGAAGGTGGAGGAGCGCAACACCATCTCGCTGCTGGTGGCCGGCCTGAAGAAGGAGGTGCAGGCTCTGATCGCAGAGGGCGTTGCCCTGGTGTGGGAGTCCTACAAGCTCGACCCCTACGTGCAGCGCCTAGCGGAGACGGTCTTTAACTTCCAGGAAAAGGTTCGTGCTGATTTAGGCCACAAGGATCCTAGCAGCGATTTAAATATCGCCACCTTCCATTGAGTTGGTTCTGGCTCATGACAGTCCCATGTGTATTGGGTTGAGCTGTGCTTCATGGGGTTTTAAGCAGCTCAGTTTTGGGGAAGCCTTTCCTCCAAGGTGCCTCTGGTTGAACTTGAACCTCCAAACTGTCAGCCAGCTGCCAAGTATGTTCACCCTTTGCACCACCTGGAGACGCCAGTTTAAGTGAAGTGAAAGCTAAGTCAGAGCCCTGGTGGCACGGTGGCTAAGAGCTCAGCTGGGAACCAAAAGCTTAGCTGTTTGAATCCACCAGCTGCTTCTTAGAAACCCTGTAGGGCAGTTCTACTCTGTCCTGTAGGGTCACTGTGAGTTGGAATTGGTTCAATGGCAGTGAGTCATTTCTCAGTCTATAAAATGTATGTTTTGGCACAGAAGGCATGCAGGAAGCATTACCGTGCTGGTCAAAAGTACTAGTGGACTGGAAGGCAAGTTGGGGTAAGACAGCCACTTTCTTACTGGCCGTGCTGCTTGCAGGGGCCTGGGGCTGCTGGGAGATCGTTCACAGCACCTCGTCTGTCTCCTGTGTGAGGAACCAGTGGGAAGGTGAAGGTCATGGGCCTATAGGGCTGGGGTCTGCTGGAGAGCTTTAGTGCTGCCAGAGCCTGGCGCTCGCTGATAACCCGCCCCAGACATGGACTTCTTCCTGGTCACTAATGTGGCTGGACTGTCAAGGCTCCGGGCCATGAGCAGGCCAGAGCATGCATCTGTGCCCAGGCCGGCTCTGTGGGCGGGTGGACCAGGCAGAGAGGCCACCTTCTCTGAGCAGAAGGGAGAAGGGGAGCAGCCACTAGCTTGTATCCCTTCTGTCTCCCCTCCAGGTGAAGGTGCAGGAGTGGAATAAATGTTCCCCACACCCCCAAAATGGGAGTAACCATTTATGAGAACACATCCTTCCCTGCCTCAGACATATGTTCGTGATGCGAAAAGAGGATGTATAAAAATGAAGACTTAGAATGAGTGTGTATTAAATATTTACTTCTTTTAGGTGGATGATCTGCTGATTATTGAAGAAAAAATCGACCTGGAGGTTCGCTCTTTGGAAACATGCATGTACGATCACAAGACGTTCTCCGAGATCCTGAACAGAGTCCAGAAGGCGGTGGATGACTTAAATCTGCACTCGTATTCCAACCTGCCCATCTGGGTCAACAAGCTGGATATGGAGGTAGGGCTGGGGCCTGCTGGGTGGCGCTGTTCGTTGTTCATAAGTGTAGCAGCTTGTCATTGATAAAGAACATTTTCTTATCGACGTTACCAGGGACAGTCGCCTCCACAAATGTCATTGAACTGATGACAGCATTGAACTGTGCTAACTAGGCTGACTTCAGTTCTGAGTCTTGGAAACAGGAGCTGTGAGAGAAAAGGTCTCCTCTATTCTCTGGATGTTTGATGGCGTGCCCCATGCCCTGCCCTACTCATTTTATAATTGAGGTGACCCTTCTCCCTAGCATTCCAAACGTCATTCTCCACAGCCCAGTCCCTCTCTGCCACCCCGGTTTAGATGGGAATAGAGCAATAAAGACCTCTTCTGGCATAGAGAATCCCAGTTAGGTCTCAGGGCTAATGATTGTATTGAACTAAGTTCCGCTTTGTGAGTGGAGTCCTCCGAGGGGTCAGTGTCTCTGTCAATGTGTGTTTGCAGTGAGCTTGCCTGTTCCTGCAAATTTTCCCATTAGATCTCAGAGCAACGTATGTCAGGATGGAGTGACATGTCTCAGGAAGGAGGAGAGCTTAGAGCCAACAGGCGACCAGTGGACAGAGTGTGGTTGGTCAGTGCCAAGTGTGTTTGTGGTCCACAGCTCGTCCCTTCCACTATTCCTTTTTCTAAATGTTTAAATAAGTGGGGTGACTGTACAGCAGAACATTAACAGGAGGGCAAGCAAATGCCGCTTTCCAGAGCACCCCATTTTCTTCACGGCTTCCTGGATGTGGAACAAAGGCTGACACTTTGCAGGCGCCTCAGACATCGTGTTCTCAGAAAGGTCTCTCATTCTCTGCTGGAGGAGACTGTTCTCATGGTTAAAACAAGGTGGTTGCATCTCTAAAGTACGGTTCTCTAGTTTCATCCCTGAGATGACAGGAAAGCCGTCCTGTGTTGTGAAGCTTCTGTTGTATTGAACAGTTACCATGCCTTCACTACATGGGCTGCACTTGTGTTACAGCCTCTGGTCACTTAGTTGTGAGGACAAGTGACTCCGCCCAGAGATGGAGAGCAGCCAGCCAGCCTGAAACAGCAGTGTCTGTTGTCTGGGGCTGGGAAGAACATGACAGGCCGAGACTGAGGACACAGTGAGGGAGGGTAATAGTTAGTAGCTGTTGACCTTTGACGTGAAGCATCTGCTGCTTTCTGATAGGCTCTGTGCTTTGCAAGCTCACTTTTAAGGAGAAACATTTATTTTTCCACAGATTGAGAGAATCCTGGGTGTTCGCCTGCAAGCCGGCCTGAGAGCTTGGACTCAAGTCCTTCTTGGACAAGCAGAAGATAAAGCAGAAGTCGACATGGACACAGATGCCCCACAAGTCAGTCACAAACCTGGCGGAGAGCCCAAGATCAAGGTGACCATTTCCTGTGGCACTCAGAGCTGGTGGGTCAGTCAGCTGGTGCCTTTTTACACGTCTGTTAGGCATATACACCAAGGTCTTGAGGGTCCGGAGGGGCAGGAGAGCTGATCTCTGACCTTTTGTGGCCTTTACAGGAGGGCCACAGATAACAGCACAGAATTATAGAAGACCTGGCTAATGGTGAAGTAGCAGCCTCTGGTTCGTGCTAAAGTACCTTAATTAAAATTTAGAAAAAGGACTTAATGCATCAAGGAAAGCCCTGGTGGCACAGTGGTTAAGGGCTATGGCTGCTAAACAGAAGGTCGGCAGTTGAGGTCTACCAGGTGCTCCTTGGAAACTGTGGAGCAGTTCTGCTCTGTCCTGTGGGGTTACTTTGAGTCAGACTTGTTCTTTCCAGTAATTAGCAAAACCATTTTAAAATAGATTGCAGAGAAAGAGCAACCCCTTTCCTTTCCAGAATGTTGTCCATGAGCTGAGAATAACCAATCAAGTCATCTATTTGAACCCGCCCATTGAAGAATGCAGATACAAGTTGTATCAGGAGATGTTTGCGTGGAAGATGGTCATCCTGTCTCTCCCCAGGATCCAGAGTCAGAGGTATCAGGTGAGTCCTGGGGATCGTGCCCCTGAGCCTCTGACCACGCCCTCCTGGGCTTCTTAGGGACACCCCTCAACTCTTTAGCAAGCCTCCACAGTGACTTTTCAGGCTGCAGGCTAGGGACAGCTAGCAGAAGCTTTGTGTATCCCAGTGTTTCTTAAAAAAGAGTTATTGGGACTGCAGCGTGCTCTCAGTCACCTCTTAGAGATTCCTTCCACCAACTGCTTTGGAAATGTGAATTCTGCATCTTTCTTCCTTTTTCTGCTTTCTGTTATGGAAATCTGCAGATGTACACAGAGTAGCCAGTCCTGAGCTTCCACCCCCCAGCTTCACGTATCAACATGTGGGTTTTCCCTTTTATGTTCCCCTCCCCTCACAGGGTTATTTCAAAGTGAGTCTTATTGGTAGACTCTTAATACTATATTTCTAGTACAAAACAAAACCCTGGCACCTCTGCCCTTGAGGACCTCTGCTCAGAGCACCCTTCCAGCGCACAGTCCCAGGCTCCACCCCTGCCCTCCTTCCCTGAGCTCCCTTGTAAATACTAACCGTCTGCCCCATACTCTTCTGTTTTGCTTCGTTATTGTCTCTCTGTCGATAGGACAGATGTCCGTGTGAGCAGGAGTTTGTGTTTTGTTTGTTGTACCTGACATGTCACAGGCACTCAGGCAGTTATTGCAGACACTCTGGTCGTATACTGTTACACTGAGTTACGTGTGGTCCTCAGCAGTTCCCCGTCTCAAGTGAAGAGACTGAAACCTCCAGCTGCCACTCCGGCACCAGGCCCCTGCTCCTTAGTCTCCTCTTGAGCTGATGTTACCTTGTGCCATAGAGATGCTGTTTTTCTACCTTTTAGTAAATCTCATGTTCCTTTTATTGCCTAGATGTGTTAGATAAAAGTAGATTTCTTGGTCATTTGTGACCGAAGTAAGTGGAAGCAGTTCTCATCATGATGTATTCCATCAGGTCGCTTTAACCGAGTAACAGGGAACGCGGAGGTATTAGCGTTTTTGTCCACTGCCTGCATTCATGTGTGGCTCTGGCTGGTTAGGTGGGCGTCCACTATGAGTTGACTGAAGAAGAAAAATTCTACCGGAATGCCTTGACGCGGATGCCGGACGGCCCCGTGGCCCTGGAGGAGTCGTATTCTGCCGTGATGGGCATCGTGACTGAGGTCGAGCAGTACGTCAAGGTGAGAAGCTGCAGGTCCCATTCAGGTCACGCACACGGGACTGATGTTTGGGTTGCATGGATGTGGTTCAGTAGATGACCATCCCCTGCCTGTTGTGGAGCAGAGGGTGCCACAGGACAGACCTTGGGGGGGTGTCAGCCACTGCCTTAGACAACAGTAAGGTGATGTTTTCCTTCTCTGTAAAAAAGACGTCATTTTAATTTCTTAATTAATTAAGAGAAGAGGACATTTGGGTAAGAAGGGAACAGGCACATAGTCACCTGTTCCTTCAGCCCCAAATTAGTAATGGCAAGTAGTGTAATGCCCTTTTTTTAAAAACATTATATTATTATGTCACTTTTGTGTTGTGAGAAGTACACAGGTACCAACATTTTGTCATTTCTACAGTCTTCACGTGCACAGTTTAATGCCATTAATTAGATTCATCACTGTTAACCATCAAGAACTGTAAATTTTATTCTTTTTTGGTCTGAAAATTCTGAGAACCTGAAGTGAGACTTTTCTGTACACGGTGATGACAGAAGGACCTGGCCGTCTGTAATGGGACACAAACTGAATGTGCAGTGGTAGCCCACGGACGGAAGAGTGACACCGAGTCCTTAAACTGTGCTCTCCTTCTGCAGGTTTGGCTTCAGTATCAGTGTTTATGGGACATGCAAGCTGAAAACATCTATAACAGACTTGGGGAAGATCTGAACAAATGGCAGGCCCTCTTGGTCCAGATAAGGAAGGCCAGGGGAACTTTTGACAATGCGGAAACCAAGAAGGAGTTTGGACCTGTGGTTATAGATTATGGCAAGGTGAGGTCTGAGGTCTGCCCAGAGGTGTCGGAATAGCCATGAAGGCAGCTCTGATGGGTATCAGAGCGCCCCTCCAGCATGAAGGGACTCACGGTATGTCTGATGGTTACCCGCCCACAGGTCCAGTCGAAGGTGAACTTGAAGTACGATTCTTGGCATAAGGAGGTTCTCAGCAAATTTGGACAGATGCTGGGCTCCAACATGACCGAATTCCACTCCCAGATCTCCAAGGTGAGGAGGGGGACCGCTGGGCATGGCAGCCCTGCTGGGCAGCACCCCCTGAGTGTTAACCTGCCATGTACGCTCTCAACAGTCCCGCCAAGAGCTGGAGCAGCACTCGGTGGACACAGCCAGCACCTCTGATGCAGTGACCTTCATCACCTACGTACAGTCTCTGAAGCGGAAGATCAAGCAGTTTGAGAAGCAAGTTGAGGTGAGCTCTGCCAGCATGAAAAATTCCCAAACTTAGCACTGGTTGAGTTTGTTTTCTGTAATATTTTGCATTGTGGGGGAATGTTGAAAATATGCCAAGCTCTAAAATGCTCTTTTGTAAGAGGTGGTCCACAGACCCTCTGCACCATAGCCACCTGACCTGCTCACTAAAAGTGTGGGTGTAGCACCCTAGGAATCTCTGTTTTTAAAAACTGCAGGTGATTCTTAGTCACATCAAAGTTTGAGAGCCACCGATTTTTTGCCCCCTAAAGTCTTTACCTGTAGTTGTTGAGTTTTAGGCTGTTGTACCTGAGTGTCTTGTGTAATTTGGAATGAGGGTAGGGTGTAGACCCAGCAGGATTCACACCTGATTCGGTGTGGCTGCACCTGGAGCTCTAACTCGGCTGGCTGTGGAGTGCCCTTAAGACAGGCTGCTAAGGAATCTGGGGTGGAACATGTTAGGAGCAGCATAGGTATGTGGACCATATGTGTTCTGCATCCGAGATTGTCTCCTCTCCTGTGGGAGCCAATTCAGGGCCATGTGGGTGCACCAGGCTGTCCATGGAGCACTCTCGGGACTGGCTGCCCAGCAATCGAGGGCATTCAGAACCCCTTAGGAGAAGCACACGTGTGTGGACCGTGTGTGTTCCACAGCCAAGAGCATCTCCTCTCCTGTGGGAGCTCGATGGAGCTCCTGTCCCCAGAGAAGCAACGAGCCCCTTTGTTCCTCTTCCCCAAGCTCTACCGCAATGGCCAGCGGCTGCTGGAGAAGCAGCGCTTCCAGTTCCCGCCCTCCTGGCTCTACATCGACAACATCGAGGGGGAGTGGGGGGCCTTCAACGACATCATGCGGCGGAAGGACTCGGCCATCCAGCAGCAGGTGGCCAACCTGCAGATGAAGATTGTGCAGGAGGACCGCGCTGTGGAGAGCCGCACCACCGACCTGCTGACTGACTGGGAGAAGACCAAGCCCGTCACCGTGAGTCCCCTTCCTGGGGGCCGGGAGCACTATCCTCCGTGTTTGCTGTCAAACTGAAGACTCTTTGATGTGGTTTAGCTTTCCAGTAGTGGGGACCCTCTCCCTTTTTATAGTTAAAACACTGTTTAGTGCTGCAGGTAGTAAATTTGGGAACAGGTAAGGAGATTGAACCCTCTTCTCAACTTACATCCCCAATGGCCAGCATATAAATTGGAAAGTGGTTTTAAAGATTAAAAAGGTTGGTTCTTAAAATTTTAAGGGGCCCTGGGGGCGCAGTGGTTCAGAGCTCAGCTGCGAACCGAGTGGTTGGAACCCCTGGCTGCGCTGCAGGAGAAAGATACAGCGGACTGCGTCTGTAAAGACTGGAGCTCTGGCTACTCTGCGTGGCAGCTCTGCTCTGTCCTAGAGGGTTGCCATGAGCAAGAATCGACTCAGTGACAGTGGCAGTGAGTTTTTAAGTGATCCACATACATAGGCTTACTCAGAAATTAGAATTTTATTTCGCGGGCACAGACCAAGCTGCTCGCTACCTATGTGACAAAAGGCAGGCCCTGTTGTAATCAGAGGCCTTCTTACCCAGGACCTGCTGCACGGGTTCTCTGCATTCTTCATGTGCTTACTGAGCACCTGCTGGCTTCTGGGGCCCTGCACAGCGGTTCAGGTGTTCTACTGCTAACTGAAAAGTTGACAGTTCACATCCTCCTTGGAAACCTTCTGGGGCGGTTCTCCTCTGTCTTTCGGCTCACGGTCTTACTGTGTTATAGGCCTGGCTCTCAATGGTGGGGATACAGCAGGGAAGAGAGTGGACACACACCTTATCCAGGAGCTCTTGCTCCTGCATGGAAACGAAGGCCAGTGATAAATGAACAGGAACAGGGGTGCCGCACAAGAGGCGTGCTGTGGAGGGTGGCGTGCAGGGAGGTGGCAGACGGGGGGTTAGTACGCGTGCAGGGAGGTTGCGGGATGGCCATGAGGGGCGTGGGCAGGTGATGCCGGTCGTGAGGGCCTGGGGCAGGTTCAGGCCTCACGAGGGCAAGACTCACACAGCTGATGGCAGTAAGTTTGTGCCGAGGGACGGAATCTGGCTTTGATTCTCTCTCTCTCTCTCTCTCTCACTCACTCACTCTCTCACACACACACACACACACACACACACACGTGCGCACGCGTGCGGTCAGGAATGAAAAAAGGATGTCACACCCCCAGTGTGGCGGTACTGCTGAGCTGTCATGGCTTCTCCGTGGCCTTCACTGGTGGTTCCTGGTGTGCTGACCCTGTTTTCAGGAGAAAAAAGGCCAATGCTGCTAGGTTGGTGAGGCCGCTCCAGCAGGGAGTGAGCACAGATCCATAGGAAGATGCCACTTGTCACAGTTTGAATGTTTGCTAGTCACCTCACCTTGGTGCTACTGTGTGTTAGAATTACAGTTTTCATCGTCTGCTTGCTTTGTTGGAAAACTGAATTTTGTGTAGTTGCTCTTAAAAGTTGTTAAAATGAAAAGGAAACATGTAAACAGTAGTGTCGCTGTGACAGTAGTCCGCATGTCGGGTAAGAGCAGGGCTTTGATTTCCTGTTCTCCTCGGGACTGACTTAGTGACTGTGTGCATCACAGCCAGTCATGGCCAGTGTGGCTCGGTACCCGAAATCTTCTCCTCTTAGCTGGCAAGAGGCCCCCTCCAGGCCCAGGGCTGTCCCAACTTCCCTTCCACCTCCCTAGGTGTGTAGCCCAAGGAAGGCTGGGAGGACCAAGTGGTCCTCTCCTTTCCCACACCTTCAGCCAAGCCCAGTAACAGGTACCCAGCCTGCTGAGCTGTTACCTGTGGGTGTCCTTAGGCCATCACTGTCTCCTGCTACCTTCTGAAGCCAGTGCCTTTGTGTCTCCTGTGATTTGGACCAGCAACTCTGTACTGTGACAACTTTCAGGGCAACCTGCGTCCGGAGGAGGCATTGCAGGCCCTTACCATCTATGAAGGGAAGTTTGGCCGGCTAAAGGATGACAGAGAGAAGTGTGCCAAGGCCAAGGAGGCGCTGGAGCTGACAGACACAGGGCTCCTCAGTGGCAGCGAGGAGCGTGTGCAGGTGTGAGCGGTAGGGGTGGGAGGTGGGACCATCTCTTAGCGCAACTTGCTGTTGGCCTGGGTCATCTGGGTGTCCCTTGCAGATTGTGAGATGATTACTAGTTCCAGAAGGTAACTGCTTTGAGCTTCCTTCCAGGTGGCCTTGGAAGAATTGCAGGACCTCAAAGGTGTGTGGTCAGAGCTCTCTAAGGTCTGGGAGCAGATCGATCAGATGAAGGAGCAGCCGTGGGTTTCAGTGCAACCTCGGAAGGTGTGTATACTTTAAATGCACGTTTGCATCTAGCTTGACGTGTTAATTCACGGCTATAGACTGTATCTACAAACTTGGCCAAGAAGGACTGCATTGTGAGCTCGGGGCCACATAACAACCACGCATCCTTCCCCTCACTCATCCAGAACCATATAAAATTCACTGCAAAGCCGTCTTGTGAAACTGTTTCACCGTTTGAGGGAATTTGGGCAAACTGCAAATCATCTTGTGTTTTTTTCTGGCAGCTCCGGCAGAATTTAGATGGCCTCTTGAACCAGCTGAAGAACTTCCCTGCACGCTTGCGGCAGTACGCTTCCTACGAGTTTGTGCAGAGGCTCCTAAAGGGCTACATGAAGGTGGGTCGCTTGGCCCAACACAGTGGTGAGTGTCCACCAGACACACCTGTCGGGCTGACCATGTGCCTTCTCCCCAGATAAACATGCTGGTGATCGAACTGAAGTCCGAAGCCCTTAAAGACCGCCACTGGAAGCAGCTGATGAAGAGGCTGCATGTTAATTGGGTTGTTTCTGAGCTCACCCTCGGCCAGATTTGGGACGTTGACTTGCAAAAAAACGAAGCCATTGTCAAGGATGTGCTGCTGGTGGCCCAAGGAGAAATGGCACTGGAAGAATTTTTGAAACAGGTATGTGCTGGCACTGGACTGCCAACTTCCCTGTCCTGTATCAGGCCATCACGTAGATGTGAGCTGTGGATATGGGAGGGGATGTAGGAGGCAGGGAGGCTTGGGGTCAGTGACCCAGGGGTGCACGTCCAGTGGGAAAATCACTGTCAACCCCAGCTTCCTCCTGGACAGCACTGCATGCTTACCTCTTAGGTGGACCTTGTTGTCTCTAGTCCTTTTGTCCCCGTGACTCTTGGTCCATTGTGCAGCCCCACGTTGACAGCCTGTCCCTTCTGTTCAGATCAGAGAAGTGTGGAACACGTACGAGTTAGACCTGGTTAACTATCATGGCAAATGTCGCTTGATCCGTGGCTGGGATGACCTCTTCAACAAGGTCAAAGAACACATCAACAGTGTTTCCGCCATGAAGCTCTCACCGTATTACAAGGTAGCGTACAGGGCTGCGCTGCACCGTACTGGGGGCGTCTGGAGCGACAGTAACTAGATGTCTATTTTTCTGACAAGAGCCACGTGATGTGATGGGACATCTTAGTCATGTTTTTTCAGTGAGTTTTGATGTCTGTGATGGAAGGTTGACAGTTGCACTCCGACTTCTGTTTGGCCACTAGGTGTTTGAAGAAGATGCCTTGAGCTGGGAAGACAAGCTGAACCGGATCATGGCCCTGTTTGATGTGTGGATTGACGTGCAGAGGCGCTGGGTCTACCTGGAAGGCATCTTCACTGGCAGCGCGGACATCAAGCACCTGCTACCAGTGGAAACTCAGAGATTCCAGAGGTACAGCCCCCGCCTGGGATCCCCAAACCGGACAGGGCTGGTGAGCACTCTGTACCAGAAGGCTAACATGTGTGTTGTCGGCTCTGCAGCATCAGCATGGAGTTTCTGGCTCTGATGAAGAAAGTCTCCAAGTCACCCCTGGTTATGGATGTTCTGAACATCCAGGGTGTCCAGCGGTCACTGGAAAGGTTGGCAGACCTGCTGGGAAAGATCCAGAAGGCGTTGGGAGAGTACCTGGAACGGGAACGATCGTCTTTCCCCAGGTAAGATTTTTACCTTAACAGGTACTGAAGTGAAGTTGTGTTTCAGTTACCCTTCCTTGGCCCTTTATCTCTTCCTACAGGCCCCTGTGTTGATCAATTTCAGCATCAAGATTGTGTAGCCAGTAACCCACACGTTGGATATCATTTTCCTTTCGTGGAGTGATACTTAATTGTAACCAATAATCGCTAATTACCTGCCTCAGATTTGTATTAAAACTTCATGTGGACTAATACCTGCCCTCCCAGGCAGCTCGCAGCTCTTAAATGTTTAACTGTGGCAGCTCTTCCTTTGCGCATGGTTTGCTTAGCATGAATTGTACCAAAACCCAATGACCCTGTTGCCGTTAAGTCAGTTCCGTCTCGTAGCCACCCTGTAGGACACAGTGGAACTTCCCCGTAGAGCTGTTAAGGAGTGGCTGGTAAATTTCAACTGGTTGGTATCTGAGCTGTTAGTCATTATGCCTCCAGAGCTCCAGCTGAGTTGTATAGGTTTTAAAAATAAAGATCCATGGGACAAGATAAATGACATGCAATTCATTGCATTCTTGGGCTTCAGCATCTCTCTGCATTCTGTCTGCCTTCTGCCTAGGGCCGGGGGCGTGTAGATGGGCTCTGGATTCATGCTGGAGACTGTCCATTCCCACCCACGTCCACCTTCCTTCCTGCAGTTTGGACTTTGCCTTGATTCACCTAATCCGTGCATATTTTAGAATATTTTAGCAACTTAAGTTCCGTTTTAATTTTAGGTTCTATTTTGTGGGTGATGAAGATTTGCTTGAGATCATTGGAAACAGCAAGAATGTAGCTAAATTACAGAAACACTTCAAGAAGATGTTTGCTGGTGTTTCAAGCATCATCCTGAATGAAGACAACTCGGTCGTCTTGGGCATCTCGTCCCGGGAAGGAGAGGAGGTAGTGGAGCTTGCATTTGTAACACAGGAAGCCTGTCTCAAATGTGGCACATCTTACTCCTTGAATTGCCTTTGTTTCAGGTGATGTTTAAAACTCCTGTGTCAATCACCGAGCACCCCAAGATCAATGAGTGGCTCACGCTGGTAGAGAAGGAAATGAGGGTCACCCTGGCGAAGCTTCTTGCCGAATCTGTCACAGAAGTTGAGATCTTTGGTAAAGCAACTTCAATTGATCCCAATACCTATATCACTTGGATTGACAAGTATCAGGTAAGCTGTGGTGGGTGTGGCTCAGGCAGGAGGGGAGGGCATCCCCGGGGACCTCAGATGATCCTTGAGAACCTGCGTGTGTCTTTCAGGCCCAGCTTGTTGTTCTGTCAGCCCAGATCGCCTGGTCCGAAAATGTGGAGTCTGCTCTGAGTGGCATGGGTGGGGGTGGTGATGCAGCTCCCCTGCATTCTGTGCTGAGCAACGTGGAGGTCACGCTCAATGTGCTGGCTGACTCTGTGCTGATGGAGCAGCCCCCACTCCGTAGGAGGAAGCTGGAGCACCTGGTGAGTCTGGGTCTGACGCGCATGCCTGTGGTTGGGTGGTCACAGGGAGTCTGTCTGAAGGGCGTGAACAGCACATGCGCACTCCTGGGTGGGTATGTGGCTCTCTGCTCCTGGAGAAAGCTGGTCTTGGGGAATACAGGAGCTGCAAGACGGCGCTGTAGAAAGCAGATCTTAAGGTTTGATGGGGGTCTGTCCTCTTCCCCACCCTCTCCTTCCCCATGTAGCACTGAGGCAGACAGGGAGGCGTTGGTGTAGACTGGCAGGTCTCTGAGTCCAGTGTTACTGACTGCCAGGCTGCACGCTCCATGTGCAGGGGGCTCCACGTGCAGGGGACATTCCTGAGGATGAGCATTGGGGGCCAGGGTCGCCCATTCTATTGCACGCTCCATGTGCAAGGACATTCCTGAGGATGAGCACTGGGGACTGGGGCGCACCTGTCCAACTGCATCCCGGTTGCATGGTCGTTACTTAAAGGGCGATGGTTTTGCTGTCTGCCTCATCTCCTGATCTAGTGATTCTGTTGCATAAGTAACATCTCTGTCACCTCCTAGAAGTGACTTGGTACTTTTTTTTCTTTTTACTGTTTTCTTTTGCTATAAGTGAAGGTTTATAATTCAAGTCAGTTTATCATGCAAAAACTTACATATTATTATGTGACCATAGTTGCTCTCCCTGCCATGCTTCTCTGTCCTGTATTTCCCATGACGGCTCACCCAGCTCCCGTCCCCATCTGCCTTCTCATCTCACCTCCAGACAGGAGCTGCCCAGTTGGTGTCATGTATCTACTTCAGCCAAGAAGTGTGTGTTTTGCCAGTGTCACTTTATGTCTTATGGTACAGTTTCATCTTCTTCTGAAGAGGGGGCTTCGGGAGTGGTTTGACTTCTGGGCTAACAGAGAGTCCAGGGCCGCGTCTTCCGGGGTCCCTCTTGTCGGAGTCAGATGTGACTTTGTATTTTGGAGTGTCTTGTAAAAGTCCCTGTTAACTGAACTAGAATTTCCATTGACATCTAACACATCATTCACAAGTCTAGTGAATGTAGTGTCTGGTGTGGTCAGTGAGCTTCCTGTTGTGTGGTGAAGGTAGACACCCTGGCGCATTGGCCAGCACACTGACTTCCGTGTTTACCATTCAGTGATTCTGGTTACACTCTTCATATTGTGCCACTGTTAGTGCCATTATTTTCCAAAATGCTGTGCCACCATTGACATACATTGAGTGCCCTCCAAACAAAACTCCTGCTTCACTCTACCCTTCCACCCATGATAAGCGTTTGTGACCTCTGGTTTCTATGTTGTTGTCAGGTGCTGTTGATTGGGGTCTGACTCAGTGGCCCGGTGTACAGCAGAACGAAGCACCGCCCGGTCCTGTGTCACACTCCCAGTGGTTGCTGTTCTCCAGCCCACTGTTGCAGCCACTGCATCAAACTGTCTGGTTGAGGGTTTTTCTCTTTTTCACTGACTCTCCACTGTGCGAAGCGTGGTGTCCTTCTCCAGGGACTGGTCCTTCCTGACATGTCCAAAGTATGTAAGATGTAGTCTCACCATCCTTGCTTCCAGGAAGCGCTCTGGTTTTTCTTTTTTTAAGACAGATCTATTTAGCTTTGGGGCAGTCCATGGTGTACTCAATATGCTCTTCCAGGACCACAATCCAAAAATGCCCTCCTCCTGCCTCCTTTGTTTATTGTCTCATCGTCCGTGCATGGAGGTGATTGAAAATACCATGGCTTGAGTCAGATGCACCTTCATCTTCAAGGTAACATCTTTGCTTCTCAACCCTTCCAAGAGGTCTTTTGCAAATGATTTGCCCAGTACAATACATCTTTTGATTTCTTGACTGCTGCTGCCATGGGCATTGATTGTGGAACCAAGTAAAATGAAATCCTTGACAACCTCAGTCTTTTCTCCATTTATCAGATGTTGCTTATTGGCCCACTTGTGAAAATTTTTGTTGTCTTGATATTGAGGTGTAATCCAGACTGAAGTCTGTGGTCTTTTATCTTCATTGATAAATGTTTCAAGTCTTCTTCACTTTCAGCAAGCAAGGCTGTTATCTTCAGCATAATGCAGATGGTTAGTGGGTCTTCTCCAGTCCTGGCACCCTATTCTTCTTCGTGTAGTCCAGCTGCTCAAGTATGTTTGGCATACAGACTGAATAGCTGTGGTGAAAGGATACAACCCTGACACCTTTCCTGACTTTAAACCATGCAGTGACCCTTGTTCTATTCCAACAGTTGCCACTTGATCCATGTACAGCATTCCTTATAAGCAAAGTTAAGTGTTAAGGAATCCCCATTCTTCACAATGTTATCTATAACTTGTGATCCACACAGTCAAATGCCTTTGCTTAGTCAGTAAAACATGAGTAAATGTCTTTCTGGTACTCTGTTCTTTCACTGAAGATGACTCTAACGTTGGCAATGTGTATTTCATATAACTGGGACCATGCTATGCTATTTAAATGACTTATTTTGCTAAGCATGGTGTTTTGCAGAGTCATCTCTGTGTTGTAGCATGTGGCAGGACTTCACTTCTCTTTATAACTGAGTGATACGTCCTTGTGTATGTATGTTACATTTTATCCTTTCACCTGTGGTGGGCATTTTGGCTGTTTCTAGTTTGGGGCTGTTATTGAAAGCCACTAAAGTGACACTGGTGTAGAGGGGTCTGTTCGCATTCCTGCCTGCTGTTCTCCTGGGTCTACGCCTAGGGTTGAGATTGCTGGATCACATGGGAGTTCATTGTTCAGCTTGTTGAGGAGCTGCCCAAGTGTTGTCCTCAGCGGCCGTAGCACTTTACAGTCCTGCCAATAGTGGGGGAGGGAAGCGTTCCGCTTTCTCCACGACCGCATCAGCGCTTGTTGTTTTCCGTTTGTCTGATCACTGTCATTCGAATGGAGTGAAGTGATCTCTCACTGTGGTTTCCTGCACTGAACTTGAAGTGTCTGTTTCTCTTCAGATTACAGAGCTAGTCCACCAGAGAGATGTTACCAGATCCTTGATCAAAAGCAAGATCGACAACGCCAAGTCCTTTGAGTGGCTCAGCCAGATGCGATTTTACTTTGACCCCAAGCAAACAGATGTGTTACAGCAGCTGTCCATTCAAATGGCCAATGCCAAGTTCAACTATGGCTTTGAGTACCTGGGTGTACAGGACAAGCTGGTACAGACCCCCCTCACTGACCGCTGCTACCTGACCATGACCCAAGCTTTGGAAGCAAGGCTTGGAGGGTCGCCTTTCGGTGAGTGAGCCATAAGCCTGGGCCAATGAAGATGACATACAAAGCTTTTTTTTTTTTGACAGATTAGGCATGTGGTTTGAATGTATTTCTCGACAACATGGCTAAATGCCGTGGTACATTTAAAAATTTTGTGTTTTCTACATTTAATATGACTTGGCTTTTTATAGTTGTCAGAATGCTAAAGGTACGCTCCTACTGTGTTTCTTCCAAACACAGGACCTGCTGGAACCGGGAAGACAGAGTCCGTCAAAGCTCTGGGTCATCAGCTTGGACGGTTTGTTTTGGTTTTCAACTGTGACGAAACCTTCGATTTCCAGGTGAGGACTTTATGGAAACCACGTAAAATGTGTAGTGGCTTGGGAGAGTCAGGGGAAGGGTCACGAGGTCCAGCACATGAGCTTTGGTTTCAAATCCCTGGTGATGCAGTCAGTAAGACAGACTGTTCTCCACAAGGGGATTTCTTGTTACTCCTTGAAAAAACTCTTGGTACCCAGTCTGAGGGTGAACAATCAAATGTGAAAAAAGTTTTAATCAAGGGGAAGGGATCGAATAACAACACGGGGTCGTATAGGGGTCTTATTTAGCCCTGAAGGGAAAGAGGTAATACGTTGCACCTGTGTAGTGAGGGTGGCTGAGTTACCAGGTGCTCACCATGTGTGGGCACCGTGCGTCCTCTGTGTGTGTCTCCTTTAACCTTCACCACCACCCTGCAAGGTAAGCGCTGTCGCCACTGTTAGACCCAGAGAAGTCACAAGTGGGATTACAGAAAACGGGAGTTGCCTGCGATGGGATGAGGCAGCAGCAGGACTTAAGCTAGCGGAGCCAGGGCCAAAGCCGCGTTCTCGCAGCACCTTCCCTTCTGTCTCGCCCTCGTAGGCAATGGGCCGGATCTTCGTGGGGCTTTGCCAGGTGGGCGCCTGGGGCTGCTTTGACGAGTTCAACCGCCTGGAGGAGCGCATGCTGTCCGCCGTGTCCCAGCAGGTGCAGTGCATCCAGGAGGCGCTGAGGGAGCACTCCAGCCCCAACTACGACAAGGGTAAGGCTCTTCCCGCACGCTCAGGGAGCTTAGCGTGCGTGAGGGACAGCCACCGTGGACGTCCTGGCTGCCGTGCTGTTAGGGGAGAGCTGGGAGCAGGAGCTCCCTGCTGCAGGCAGTGTCTGAGTCCTGGGTGAATTACCGTGAGAGACCTGGGGAGGCTGCTCCAGCAGTGTGAGTTCCTCCTGTGTGCCCCAGCAGCTGAGGGCTTGGGCAGTCTTTCCCGAGGCAGAGCCCCAGGCCCGTGCTCCCTGAGGACTTCTTAGCGTCCTGGGACCCCTGAGGCTGTGCTTCCTCTGTGGGCATTTGTCCCGAATGAGTACATCCATTCTGGTTTTGCCCTCATTGTCCTCTTTCCTTCCTGTGTCCCCAGAGGGCCAGCCTCTAGCCATGTGTACCACAGGGTCTGCGTCTAGTTTGGGGCTTGAGCCCTCTGTCAGCACAGGAGGGTGTGTTCAGTGGCTCCCATGGTGGCTTCACTTGCTCTGTTTCACGCAAAGTTCCATGCCCGTGAGAGTGAGGAGGAGACAGGCTGGGCATGGGAGGGAGCAAGTACGGCGGTGGAGACACGTGAGAAAGCCGTCCTGCAGACAAGGGGAAACGTAAAGACAGCGTCACCCCTGCGGGCAGTGCTCTGTGACGGAGACATGCACCTCCTCCACGAGGACTCAGGTCTGCGGGTTTTTTGTTTGGTCCTCGGGGAGTGAGTTTTTCAGGGTCGAGCCAGTCAGTTGGGTTGCATCACTGATGTGTTTGTAGCCCGCACCTGGCGCAGGACGCCCTCGCCACAGCTCAGCGAGCTCCTCTGGATCCAGCGGAAGGCGGGCTTACTGCCGCTGCTGACCGGACTGGTACACGTTCAGATCGTGTGCACCGGGTGTGTGCGAGCAGGTCTTGAGGGCTGGTGGATGCAGCTGGTGAGGCCTCACATAAACCAGGCAGTCCGCCACAAGAGCTCCTGGGTGAGAGGCCTGCGGGGCAGCGGCTACTTTGTAGAGAGATTTTAGCTTGGTATTGAACCTCGTCTTTTGGCCATCGTTTGCTCTGCAGCTTCTGCCCCCATCACGTGTGAGCTGCTGAACAAACAGGTCAAGGTGAGCCCGGACATGGCCATCTTCATCACCATGAATCCCGGCTACGCGGGCAGGTCCAACCTTCCGGACAACCTGAAGAAGCTCTTCCGGAGCCTGGCCATGACCAAGCCGGACCGACAGCTGATCGCCCAGGTCATGCTGTACTCCCAGGGCTTCCGCACGGCTGAGGTGCTAGCCAACAAAATCGTCCCCTTTTTCAAGTGAGTGCAAGATACACCCTGGGGACACTCAGTGTTGACGTCTGTAATGGTGGCATAGCTTCAGAGCATCAGTTTCTGCTTTTTTGGCGTTGTACACTGTTGGCACTTAACGTGTAGTTGTTAAAAGGAAACCTGTCTTGTCTTCTTTAGACTGTGTGATGAGCAGCTCTCTTCCCAGAGCCATTATGACTTTGGCCTCCGAGCTTTGAAGAGCGTGTTGGTGAGTGCTGGTAACGTGAAAAGGGAGAGAATTCAGAAGATCAAGAGGGAGAAAGAAGAACGAGGTGAAGCAGTTGATGAAGGAGAAATTGCTGAAAATCTACCAGAACAGGAGGTTGGTACAGTATTCTTGGATTGCTTAGCTCTCAGATTGGGTTCACTTTAGAGCGCTGAAGTCATGCCTTGACACTCAATTCTTCAGTGTCGTGCGTTACAGTTCTGTATGCTGGATGGGTGGTATATCTGCTCCAGTTTAACAGTAAAGTGGATGGGTGACTGATGACTGAAGCATCAGCTGATGTTCTAGACTGGAAACCCTCAGTCTGTCTTACTGCCTGAGTCGAGCAGCACTTGCTTGAGCCCCTTTTGGGCCTGTGGCTGCAGGCAGACGCCCCATGCTCCCAGCCCTCAGAGCTCAGTCCTTTTTCCCTCTCGTGTAGATCCTGATACAGAGCGTCTGTGAGACAATGGTGCCCAAGCTGGTGGCCGAGGACATCCCACTGCTCTTCAGCCTCTTGTCAGACGTGTTCCCCGGGGTCCAGTACCACCGCGGAGAGATGACCGCTCTGCGAGAAGAGCTCAGGAAAGTGTGTCAAGAGATGTACCTGACGTACGGTGACGGCGAGGAGGTCGGCGGGACGTGGGTGGAGAAGGTAGCCGCTTCTTGTGTTCTCTGTGCCCTCACGACCCCGCCGGCCTCGGTGTCCGGACACTCAGTGGCACTCCCCACGGGCCAGTGGAAAGGGACGCTGCCGGGTAGAGCTCGCCCAGGGAAGTGTGTAATCCATTTAAGAAGGTTCATCCCAAGACCCGTGAGAATTTTTCCTTAGCTTTTATTTAAAACTCTTAGAACTTAACTGAGAATTCTCTTCCCGTGTGTAGCTGGTTTTCTGAGGATGCTGAGGGAAGGCACAGGGTCTGGTGGAAATGTGTTTATGTCAGTAAGAGTGCCGTTTACAGGGCTTCCGGTACCAGAGACCACCAGTGTAAATCTGCTCGTGAGCACACGTCTGCGTTCCAGACTGGCTTCTTCCTCTTTGAGCTGTGTTCACAGAGAACTTTGTTCTTTACACGAGCTGTGTGTGTGAAGCGTGAGAGAGACGCTATCAGATGAAGCGAATGGCTTATCCACTGCTCTCTCCTCAGAGGTTGCTGTTCCTCATTTGAGGCAGCCTGGTAGGCGCCTTCGGTTCCGTGCTCCCGCCTTTCCTGACTTACTACTGAATAACTCCCGACCGGTGGTTACAGGCGGTCTTAAAACACTTTGTTAGATGTGGCCTGTGTAACAGACCTCCCCCGTCACCAGCTCGCAGTGCTTACCTGTAAGAGTCTTGTGTGGTCATGAGATAATGGCTTGAACGCCTGCCATGTCTTCCTGTGTGTCGATGGTCACACGGTGTGTTGGTCTCTCAGGTTCTCCAGCTCTATCAGATCACCCAGATCAATCACGGCCTCATGATGGTGGGACCCTCAGGCAGCGGAAAGAGCATGGCCTGGCGTGTGCTTCTCAAGGCTCTGGAGAGACTTGAGGGTGTAGAGGGCGTGGCCCACATTATTGACCCCAAGGCCATCAGCAAAGACCACCTCTATGGAACCCTGGACCCCAACACCAGGGAGTGGACTGATGGGCTCTTCACACACGTTCTGAGGAAGTGAGTTCACTGAGATCCTTGTGTCGCTTCAGTGAGTGGGGGCAGGGGGCCTGCGGGTACATTGTTTTCCACCTATTGGTCTCCCCAGAAACTGGCCCCAGGTGAGTGTTACTAATCTGAGAACCTGACGGAGCACCTGTCCCACCCTTCCCACCCAGGATCATTGATAACGTCCGAGGCGAGCTGCAGAAACGCCAGTGGATCGTCTTCGACGGTGATGTGGACCCTGAGTGGGTTGAGAACCTGAACTCGGTGCTGGATGACAACAAGCTCCTAACTCTGCCCAATGGGGAGCGCCTCAGCCTGCCCCCCAATGTAGGTAGTGCGCAGGCCGCGTCAGACACTCTGGTTTGGCTGGCTGAGGTTTGGGGCCTGGCATGGGAGGTGAGGCTCCACCTGGCCACATGTGGTGTAAATAATGCTCCAAGTTGGTCAGAATCTGAGTACCACGTGCTTTCCATTCCGATGGCTGGTGAGATACATTCTGATAGAGTTTCGTACTTACTGATGACCAACTGTAGAGTGTTAGTTAAGCATGCTCTGTAATGCTGTCAGCCCTCCCTGTGAGACAGGTTTAACTTGCTGTGTATGTCTTCTTGTTGGATACCATCGGGTCAGTTCTGAGTCACAGCCCAACACCCCCGTGTGACGGAGTAGAACTGCCCTTTAGGGCTTTCTTGGCTATAATGTTACAGGAGCAGATTGCCAGGTGTTTCTGCCATGGAGCTGCTGGGTGGTTAGCAGTTGAGCACTTAGCTCTTTGCACCCCAGAGCTGCAGACTGTACACCTAGTACATGGCAAACCACGAACTTAGATGTGGAAGCTGACAAGGCTGAACTTTGGAAACGTGTTTGATGGACATCTGCTACATAAACATGGGATAGCCTTGTGGATTCACTTAGGTGTCAGTCCCCAGGAGTAGAGTCTGAGATGGCCATGTACATGTTGTGTGCAAAGGAGAACCATCTGTCTGTGATGGGGAGGGAGCTGGGGACCAGAGAGGGACAGACCAGGTCAGGTCACACACCCCAGGGTACTTGAGCGTGTGCTTTGGGGAAGCAGGGAGCTGCAGAACATTCTGGAACAGAGGCACATACTAGCATGCTGTGATTTACATCTAAAAGCCCCCTCTGCTACTCTTTGGAGGGGGCCAGGGCACAGGAAGACTGTTGCAGTAGCCTGAGCCCGTGCGGCGCTGTGGCAGGCTGGATGGGTGGCCGAAGTGCTGGATTCTGGATCTGATGTGAAGATGGAGCTGGTGGATTTGCTCATGGACTGGATGTAGGCGAGAGGCAGAAGAGTCAGTGTGACGCTGAGGTTTTTGAACTGAGCAACTATGACAATGAACCCTTGTCAAGAAGGGTTGGACATAGCAGCCGTCACCTCAGGACCTGTGTGCCAGTGCTCGGTTTCTGCTGGAAAGTGGGCACTCCTTGGGCTCCTGGTGACCAGCCAGGTCCTGTAGCTGACTGTCCAGTAGAGTTCAGCTGTGGGAGAAGGAGCTTGGTCTCCTGTGGCACCTGACCCTGAGTTAAGGCCCTGGAACCAGAGTCCTGCTCTGAACTCCAGCACCGAGACCTGAATGGAGCCACCCAGCCATGGGCAAAACTGAGGTGACGGCACCTGAGATGTGCTTACAACTCAGTCAGTGTATACCACTGCTCAGAGCCCAGAGGACACGGTATTGCCCATGCCCTACGGCGAGCTCTTCCCACGGGGAACCTGAGCAGCCTGGTCAGACCGCTCTTCTCTCACTGTGTGCATCTCGCCCAAATCTACGTGAAGAGTGGTTGATGGTTGTCTTAGTGCTGCGAACTTAGGCGTTTTTACTCTTAGAGTATGTGTAGAAAATCAAATTTGAGTTGCCCTGTCAGTGTGCATGCAGATAAAAGAACTTTGTGTCAAAGTTTCTACCAAATGCAAGTCACTAACCCTGCATAACGGTGTCTCCCTAGGTACGGATCATGTTTGAAGTCCAGGACCTGAAGTACGCGACCTTGGCTACTGTGTCCCGCTGCGGCATGGTCTGGTTCAGCGAGGACGTGCTAAGCACAGACATGATCTTCAACAACTTCCTAGCCCGGCTGCGCAGCATCCCACTGGATGAGGGTGAGGACGAGGCGCAGCGCCGGCGCAAGGGCAAGGAGGACGAAGGAGAGGAGGCTGCGTCCCCCATGCTGCAGGTATGGCCACCCGGCCTCTCTTGGTGCAGGTGCTTACACGCGGGGCACTGGGATTGGGAGTGCCACTCGCTCATGGGAGACGAGCACGGGCTGTGGTCTTGTGTGATCGGGGAAGCCCAGTGGTGGTAGCTGTAAGAGCCGGAACTTAGCTGGGGGAAGTGCAACCATTGAAGACCCTGGGGAAAGTGTTTCCAGGGTACTGTGTGAGTGAGGGGACAGTGTGCAGTCTTTGCTGCTCAAGTGCATCAAGTCTAGAGAGTCTTACATGCTTCTAGAGTACATCTTGTGTTAAGGACAGGAAAGTTCCTAACACGCTGTGTGAGTGAGGGGACAGTGTGCAGTCTCTCCTGCTCAAGTGCCTCAAGTCCAGAGAGTCTTCCATGCTTTCAGAGGACGTCTTGTGTTAAAGGACAGGAAAGTTCCTAGTACATTCTGTGATTGGAACACGGGGTGGATTAAAGTGCAGGAAGAGAAAACGCTATAGAACACAGCTGTCCTCTGACACATGTGGGTCACCAGGAGCCAGAGCTGTCACAGCAGCTATTTGGCTGGGTTGTAATCTCACCGTTCTCTGCAAGCTGGTGAAAGGAGGCCCGCTGCCATCCTCACGGGTGGAAGGCGGCCCGCTGCTATCCTCACGGGTGAAAGCCTCTGTTTCCTGAGCACCATCAGAGGCTTGAGCCCTGAAGTTTCACTCAGAATGCTTTTCAGTGGCCACAGTTGGGAGAGGGGACAACCTCTTGGCCCTCCAGCATCACTGAAGCATCGTTCACCACCTCTTGCAGATCCAGAGGGACGCGGCCACCATCATGCAGCCGTACTTCACATCCAACGGCCTGGTCACCAAGGCTTTGGAGCATGCCTTCAAGCTAGAACACATCATGGACCTGACGCGGCTCCGCTGCCTGGGCTCCCTCTTCTCCATGTTACACCAGGCCTGCCGCAACGTGGCCCAGTACAACGCCAACCACCCCGACTTCCCCATGCAGCTGGAGCAGCTGGAGCGCTACGTCCAGGTCAGGGCCGCACACTCACCCACACTGGCATGTTCTGTCCCCACAGCACTGCATCCAGGTCGGGGCCACACCCTCTCCCACCTGGGCACGTTCTGTCCCTAGAGTACTACATCCAGGTCAGGGCCGTGTGCTTGCCCACTTGGGTGTGTGCTGTTCCCTAGAGAGAGGGAGCTTCCACGAGGGGGTCAGGTGATGTGCAGAGGGCCTCCAGAGACCCAGTCTCTCCAAGGTTGACGTTGCTGTCCGTGTCTCGCCTGCTGTGGTTGAGGCTGATGAAATCATAACTTGTCTTGGCACAGCGCTATTTGGTCTACGCTATACTCTGGTCACTGTCTGGAGACAGCCGGCTGAAAATGAGAGCAGAGCTGGGTGAATACATCCGGCGAATCACAACCGTTCCACTGCCCACGGCGCCCAACGTGCCCATCATCGACTATGAGGTGAGCTCACAGCCTTTCTCCTGGGTGCTCGCCCTGGCAGCGTAGTTCCCCTGGGCCAGTCCGCCCAAGACTTCTTCCTTTTTTCCTGTCCTGTAGGGACTTTGTCCTCCTTGTTTTAATGGTGGCAGGACACAGATGAGCTTGAGCTGTCCTTGTTCTGACAGCTCGGAGCTGTGTGGATGTGAGGGGGTTGGAGGGGCAGGAGACGTGGGGGCTGGGGCAGTGACCGGGCCTCCGCTGCGCATCAGGTCTCTATCAGCGGTGAGTGGTCGTCGTGGCAGTCCAAGGTGCCACAGATCGAGGTGGAAACGCACAAGGTTGCAGCCCCTGATGTGGTTGTACCAACCCTGGACACTGTCCGCCACGAGGCCCTCCTGTACACGTGGCTGGCCGAGCACAAGCCCCTGGTGCTGTGCGGCCCTCCCGGCTCCGGAAAGACCATGACGCTGTTCAGTGCCCTCAGAGCCTTGCCGGACATGGAGGTGAGTGGGGGCTGGGGATGGATGGCTGCCCATCGGTGTTGAGTCAGATGCTGTTCTTACAGTGACCTTGTCTGTGTCTTGCCCTGGGAAGGTTGTGGGTCTCAACTTTTCAAGTGCCACCACCCCAGAGCTGCTCTTGAAGACGTTCGATCACTACTGTGAGTACAGACGCACGCCCAACGGGGTCGTGCTGGCCCCTGTCCAGCTTGGGAAGTGGCTGGTGTTGTTCTGTGATGAAATCAACTTGCCGGACATGGACAAATATGGAACACAGAGGGTCATCTCATTCATCAGACAGGTGGGTTCCCGTCACATGTCCTGCCCCCGGACTGCTCACCCACCCTTCGCTCCTGCCACCTCACACATGCTGTTCCCCCAGATGGTGGAGCACGGGGGCTTCTACCGCACCTCCGACCAGACCTGGGTGAAGCTGGAGCGCATCCAGTTTGTGGGGGCCTGCAACCCGCCCACGGACCCCGGCAGGAAGCCTCTCTCACACAGGTAGCTGATCTCCATGGCAGTCACTGGTGCCACACGCAGCCAGAGCTCTGCTCAGACTCAGCACAGCAGAAGTCGGGTTTCTGGTAGCAGAAGGCAGCAGTGTTCTGTGTATCCAGAGGCACATCCAGGGCTGCCGGTGCTGTGGTGATGCCAGGATACAGGCACTGGTGTCCGAGGTGACTGTGAATGCAACAGACCTGCCAGTGACGCCACGATGAGGCTGAAGTCAGCCTGCACTCTTCCTCCACCTTGGCTGGATTCTTTTCATGTCACTTGCAGCTGCTGTTGTGACAGCATGAGCCCTGTAGTTCAGATGTGACCTCAGCTGACCTCTGCAGCCACAGCTGTGGGTGGGTGAGGGGCCTGTGGTCCCTCCAGGGTCGGGGACTGGGCGGGCAGGACTGACCAAGCTGACTCCGTACAGGTTCCTCCGCCACGTGCCTGTTGTGTACGTGGACTACCCAGGACCCGCCTCGCTCACGCAGATCTATGGCACCTTCAACCGCGCCATGCTGAGGCTCATCCCTTCCCTGCGTGCCTACGCTGAGCCCCTCACTGCCGCCATGGTGGAGTTCTACACCATGTCACAGGTATGCTGCCCAGGTCCTCCACTCAGCCAGGGGGTGGCCTCGATACCTCTCCAAAGTTGGGCTGGACACCGAGCTCCTGTTGGGTCATCAAGATTCTCCCCTTGGCTCTTTTCCTTGACCTTGCCATGTGCACTGGCTTGCATGCAAGTTCCTCAGGGGACAGGCTCTGCCTGGCAGTTCCCAGAGAGGTGTGCACGCCTCTGACAGTGTAGACGTGCTCACCTCCGTGGCTGCTTTGTGCAGGCAGGTGTCTGTGAGCCACCACCTTGCTCTCAGAGGGCCAGTGCGTGTCTCCCTGAAACCTCCGATGTTTAAAAGTTGTTTTTTAATGCTAACCATTTTGACCCATTTGAAGAATAGAAGTGGTTTTCTGAGTTTTCATTTGCTTTTTGGATTTGCTTTTCCATATTCACATTTTAGTGAGGGGATCTCGGGGGACCTCTTGTTAAGCTGTGCCTGTTTCCCAGGGAAACCACCACCTTGCCACCACTCTCTGAGAGCTGGCTTGCTGTCAGGTGCACATCTTTTACCCTGTGTTTAATTTGCTTTTAAAATCATGTTGTATTCTTCCTTAAGTAATTGTCCATGTAATCAAATGTAAGTCTCTTTATGAAGGTTCTGCTGTTAAAATCACACTTAGAATGACTTCCTCTCGACTTAGGCATTACATTTTACTTGTATCTACATTTTCAGAAGGGTTTTTGTAGTTTTATTTCTCTGAGCACGTAAAGGCTTCTTCTTTTAGCGTGAGGGAGCAGCTTGGGTCTGACTTTTTCCCGGCCAGTTGCCCTGACGTGCCTCACGGGTTTGTTCTCAGTCGTCCTAGGGCCTCAGCTCTTCATCTGGAGCATAAACACTTGGCACCACATTTTACTTGTTGCCCCGTACGTCATGTCCTGAGACCCGTCCTCATAACGTCTGTCGTCCTGTCCTCACAGGAGAGGTTCACCCAGGACACCCAGCCCCATTACATCTACTCACCCCGTGAGATGACGAGGTGGGTGAGGGGCATCTTTGAAGCACTGAGGCCTCTGGAGACATTGCCGGTGGAAGGCCTCATTCGGATTTGGGCCCACGAAGCCCTCCGTCTCTTCCAGGACAGGTAAGGAAAAGCGAGATCATTGCTGGCTGTGTTCTGTCCCCTGCTCCCTGGCTGTGTTCTGTCCCCTACTCCCAGGTGATATAGCCCTGAAGTGATAGTCTATGTGCCAGCTTCCCACAGCCACTCTGCCCAAGCCCGAGCTGCTGCTGTGATGGGAGACAGTGGGAGTGGCCGTGCAGGTGACGCCTCACCTGGAAACTGATCGCAGCCACCCTTAGCATAACAGGGCTGTGTGATCCTGACCGCCTCCTGCTTCCCTGTGTCACTCGGGCCTGCCTGCAGACAGCTTTTCTCATCCACACAGTGTGAGGGCTCTCTGTGTACCCTGCTGTTTGAGGTCACTGTGGGCTCAGCTCCTGAGAGTCCTGGGGCTCCGCAGAGCGGCTCACAGGCTGCCGTGAGGTGTGAGAGCGTGGTCAGGCAGGGAGCGTGTTGGCCATGGCAGCCCACTCTGTCCTCACCTGTCATGCTCTGGTTCCGCTGCCTCGGAAAGGGAATCTTCTGTGTTGTCTTTTTGTTAGACATGGTACCTTCACTCTCCTTTTCTTGATTAAAACAACGGCCACAATGTAATTTTCTTGGATTTCCCTTAAGAATGCGATAAAATCATGTTTGGATTGAAATGTAGCCCCAGCAGTTATGCTCCTGCCTGCTGACACTGTGGTCATGGCACAGTGCCCACTCATCATCTCAGAAGGTTCCCACCTGGGGAGCTTTCCTGGACTTCTGTACCTGCTTCATGGTCTTCCTGCTGGTCCCCTGGTCCCCAAGACTGCTCACTGCAGCCACACCCTGTCCCCATACTGCCCGTGTGATGTCTGGCACGTTTAAACTGAATGAGTGTAGAAGGCATAATCACCTTTATATGTGTTAAAACAGTGTCACTAAACATTTTAGAGTAATTTAAACTGTTGATGCCGTAGTATAATAGTCTTTATATTTGATATCAAATTTTCAGATTGTTGCAGCAGTCTGGAGTTCAGATTATCAGGTGCTTGTGTTTATAGAAAATGACAGTCTGTGCTCCAGGCCGTCTGCCCCGGTCCGTGGAGTAACCCACAGCACCCGGGCCCCCTCACAGGCCGTCTGCCCCAGCCCGTGGAGTAAGCCACAGCATGCATGCCTGCACACGTGGCAGCTGCATCCCTGGGCCCTTGCAGATGCTCAGGTGGGTGCTGTTGTCCTTCCGTAGGCTCGTTGAGGATGAGGAGCGGCGCTGGACCGACGAGAACATCGACATGGTGGCCCTGAAGCACTTCCCTAACATCGACAAGGAGAAGGCCATGAGCCGGCCCATCCTCTACAGCAACTGGCTGTCGAAGGTAGTGCCCCAGCTCTGCGGCCACCTCGCGCCCGTCACTCAGTGAGAAAGGGCCTCCTCCTGCCCATCCGTGAGTGAGAAGGGGCCACCCGCCAGAGGCCTCTCTGTCCGGAAGTGCCTGTGAGGCAGTGGCCCCTGGCGTGGTGCACTGAGTGTCTGTGGTGGTTTGGTAGCTCAGGACAGGATGGCCGGGAGCCAGCTGAGTGGGCAGCCAGCTGTGGGTTTCTTTTGTGTGTTGGTCCCACCAAACCGTTTCCTGCCCAAGGACGACAGTGCTTCAGCACAGGTACAGAAAGAGGCCTGGGCTTCACCCTGTGTCCATTTTCTCAGAGTAAGGACTTGGGGGAAGGTGTTTCACATGCTAAAAGACTCAAACAGCCAGCATTGCCAGAAGAGCTGTGGATTTTGCTGTTTTGTAGAGAGTTGACTAGGACGATTTTAGTGAGCTGGAGTCTCGGCATGGCCGAGGGTGAAGCCCTGAGCTGCCAGCACAGGTTGGCAGGGGTGCCTCCAAAGAGAGGCCTGGAGGTCGGCTCCGGGGACGGTTAGCCACCGGAGGCTGTAGCGCGCAGTCCTCATCTGCAGCAGACGGGCTCACTGTGAGTGAGAGTCGGTTCGTTGGTGACAGTCGGGCTCAGTGTGCGTTTCATGTCATGAACCTCTGCAGTCCCCGCGCTGCACCAGCTCGGGGGTGCCGGGGGGAGGGTGTCTGATGTCTGTCTGTGTGGGATCTCAGAGGGGCCGGTAGGCCTTGGTCTGGAGCCGTGTAAGGGAGGGAACCCAGGCTGAGGGCCTGGCAAGCGGGGCACACAGACAAGCAAGAAACAGCAACGTAGGTTTGGTCTGCATGACCTGTATCTGTAGTGTACTTTGAGGAATAAGTATTCTTAAAATTTCAGTGTTTGTCATTTAAACTGTTCATCCAACTACAGTAGAGTCTGTAGCATGAGTAGTGAGCCATTTTCAGTCTGTTCTCCTAGACACCCCTCATCCCACACTGTTGATTAAATAACCCCTCCCTTGTCACCCGGCAGGGCCACTCTGCCCCAGTGGTGTCCCTGTGTGCACACGTCTGTCGCTGCCCTGGCCCAGTGCTGCCCTGAGTGTCTAGGAGGACAGGCCTATGTTCCCAGTCCTCCTTAAACCAGTCGGAACTGTCTTTGGTCTATCCTCTTCAGCTGAAATTTACAGTCGGCATTTCAAGTTCCACCAAACCAGCTACAGCTAGCCACCAGTGAGGGTTGGATTAGGATTACATTGGTTCTCTGTATCAACTAAAATGAGAGTGAAATTTTTGTGGCGTGTTTCTCTATCCACGAGTGTGAGTAGGTCTTGTCATGTGTTTGTGTCTTCTCTGATTTCTTTCAGAGAAATTCAGTTTTCTCTATGAAGATTTTCCAAGTTGTTAGAGCCATGTGTAGTTATGTTTTTATTGCTTTGTTCTAGATGATACCTTTTTCTTGTTCTATTTTTTAAACTGTTGACAGTGTAATCAGCTTTGGTATAATTATTAAAACGACTTATTGTAACAGCTCGGATGCTTTTTTCTATAGGATTATATCCCAGTAGACCAGGAAGAGCTAAGAGACTATGTTAAAGCGAGGCTGAAGGTCTTCTATGAAGAAGAACTGGATGTCCCGCTGGTCCTGTTCAATGAGGTCCTGGACCACGTGCTCAGGATTGACCGGTAGGCTTGTCCAGGCACCCTGCTCACCGGAGCTGCTTGTGAGTCAGTTTGTATACAGAGCCAGGCAGTGTTCTGCCGTGCTCCCTGCCTCTGTCTCAGGCTGTCTACCAAGTAGTGTCCTTGACCCTTGTAAGTCCAGCTTTACCTAAACTGGCCTCCTCCACACACTTCCTTCTATTCCCGCAGCACCGTATAGCAGCCATCGTTACAGCCTGTCAGCCTCATTCTAAAATTGGGTTTGTCTCTGATGCCATCGAGTGTGTGGTGGGCAGGACCACGTCTCACTGACCTTTATGTCCCCATTAGATCTGACAAATAACTATTGCTTGATAAATAGACTCAATTCAAGTTAACATGTAGACAAAGCCTTAAAAAGTTCAGGAGATGAGTGTTGGAAATGGAATGGAGCTGCAAGCCTTGTGATTTATCATGTCTGTCAATGTTTCAGAATATTCCGTCAGCCTCAAGGCCACTTGCTTCTAATTGGTGTTAGTGGAGCAGGAAAAACGACTCTGTCACGTTTTGTCGCTTGGATGAATGGTTTGAGCGTATATCAGATTAAGGTGAGTCTCCCCTTAGGCTCGCTCCCCCAGAAGATTCACTGTCCATGTACCTAACCTCCTGGGATGAGAGAGGGCCTGACTTGGCTTCTGCTGCCTTAGGTCCATAGGAAATACACAGGAGAAGATTTTGACGAAGATCTTCGGACTGTGTTGAGACGTTCTGGCTGTAAAAATGAGAAGATAGCCTTTATAATGGATGAATCCAACGTGTTAGACTCTGGTTTCTTGGAGCGAATGAACACCCTTTTGGCCAATGGAGAGGTAGCTGAGTGACACGTCACACTGTGCTCATGTTCCAGGGCTCCATGCCTGGGACTGGTAGGTGACAGCAGTGTCTGACTTGTGCAGGTGCCTGGTCTCTTTGAAGGGGACGAGTACGCCACCCTGATGACCCAGTGTAAAGAGGGGGCACAGAAGGAGGGCTTGATGCTGGACTCACATGAGGAGCTGTACAAGTGGTTCACCAGCCAGGTCATCCGCAACCTCCACGTGGTGTTCACCATGAACCCATCCTCCGAGGGCCTCAAGGATCGGGCAGCCACTTCGCCGGCCCTTTTCAATAGGTACCCGACCTCCACCCGGCTCTGTGTTGGGATGCTTAGTCTCTTCTCTCCTGGGGGCAAGTCCTCTGGGAGCTGTTCTGAGACCTGGCATCTTTTCCAGGTGTGTGCTGAACTGGTTTGGGGACTGGTCCACTGAGGCCCTCTATCAGGTCGGCAAAGAGTTCACCAGCAAGATGGACCTGGAGAAGCCAAACTACATCGTTCCCGATTACATGCCAGTTGTGTATGACAAGCTCCCGCAGCCCCCGTCCCACCGGGAAGCCATTGTGAACAGCTGTGTGTTTGTCCACCAGACGCTGCACCAGGTGGGTTCCGTTCTTAGACCAGCAGGTGAAAAGCAGAAGCAGCCGTCACGTTAGTGGGAAGCTGGGCAGCCGCAGCAGACCTTCAGGTACTTCATGTCTGGCCTTTGGACCATCACCTGTGAAGGAAGCACCTCGTTCTCACCTCTGTCGGTGACATCCCAACATTCTTGTCACCAGCTGCACATTCTGGAGTCACCTGTCTCTGACTGCCACACTGATCTGCCTCCGTAAAGCAGTCTTTCCAAGCCCTCTTCCCACTGCCCCTCTTGCTAAAGCTCCCTGTGGCAGCATAGTCATTCTGTAAGGGGTCAGGAGAGCAAATGTCCTCAGCCCTGCGGGCAGAACAGATGTCTGCCACAGCTCCACAGTCAGCTGTCCCCAGTCATCAGCAGCCTTAGACAGTTCGCAAACAGTGGGCTGACTGCGCACCAACAAAGCTTCATTCACACAGATGGGTGTTTGGCCAGAGTTGGCCTGCTGGCTTGAGTTTGTGGAGCCTATTCTAACTCTGTAACAAAGGTCCAACCTGCTTCCATCTGCCAGTGAAGACCCTTCTGAGCTCATGGGTGCCCTGTTGGCCTCTGCTGCCCCCCTCCTGCTGCATCTGCAGCCTCTCCTGGTGGCCTCTGAGGCGCGGTCAGCCCTGGCTGGCCTCGCCCTTGGCCCAGCTTCCATTTCACGTTGCCCACTCTTAGTCCTGCTGCTTCTCATTTGAGTTCCCTTTGAAAACAAGCCGTGGAAGGTAACTTGGGCACCACTGGCATTTTCATGGTGATTACCACTTGGTCCAGTCTTCATATAAAGTACAACTGGGCAGTTGGCAGGTTATCACTTTCGTTTTAGAGAAGTTTGGGGAAAAAGCGATGAGGGACCTTCTGCCTGACTGAGCTGAGACACCTGCCTGGAACCAGGCTCCTGAGGGCTGGGTACCTTCCACTGTGTCTGGGGTCTGAGGTTAAGTAGCAACGAATGTTCTGAAGAGGAAGATTTCATTTCTTTATTTCTTTTCAGTGTAGCTAGGGTTTGTTGCATTATATGATTAAGTGTACATAGATCCTCAGTTGACTTTTTTTTTTTAATTATGAGTGAGTGAAAATGTGCATTCCCATGTAAACTTACACCTATATGCAGCTTCCACTGCTCTCCCTGCCTGGTGACAGCACACTATTTCTCTCTGCTCCATACATGTCTCATCCTCCCAACAGTCTCCTTTCCCCTCCTCTCCACCCACTTCCCTTACTCCAGCCAGAGGTCAGCAGGATGATATCCTATAGATGCGTAGAACCATAAAGTGCCTCCAATATATGGTCACTCTGCATCGCCAAATGCAATCCACTCGTGTCCAAAGAATGGACCTTCATTATGATTTATGGGCAAGGGTAGCATCAGGGCCAGGGGCCATGCTCCCAGGGGAACCCCGAAGCCGCTGGACCATCAATTGCAGTCTTTTAGTGGAGATCTCAGGGTGCACCCCTTTTTATTCTTGTGTTGCCAGTGAGACTCAACTTAGTGAACTCCATTGCGGCACTTTCTGGTGGTGGCCAGGTGCCATCCATTTCTTCCAGTTCCGAGTCTGTACAGGCACCTACTCGTGTGGATCTCTCTATCTTCTGGGTTGTCTCTGCCCCGTGTCATTTTGGTCCTCGGTGAGCATCCGTTCCTGCTGAGATGGGACCTCAGTTGACTCTTAATACACCACATTGCTAAGTCAGTTACCCGTATTTTCTTATTTTTCTTTGCCTCTAACCCAGCAACACTGCTTTTTAAAGAATAGGAGGGGACACCTGCCATTTTGTAATAAGTTCCTCACCCTGCAGACAAGATCCCCTGATGACCTGGAGAATGGGCCCACCCATCACTTCCCTTTTTAGGAGACTGACCTTTTTTTTCAATCATGCATTAGGTGGAAGTTTAGGGAGAAAATTCATTTTCTGTTGGATCGCATGTGCACACAGTGCTTCGTGACCTTTCTTTCATTCCCCACAGCATGTCAGCATTCTCCCCATTTCTGTGCTGAGTTTCCTGTTGGTTTCGGTCATGAGTTTCCTGCTTCTTCCTGCCTTGTCATCTTGGTCTATTGGCAGATATTGCCCTTTTGATCTCTTACGATTGATTATCTTAAGAATCACATTCTTCTAGGGAGCTGTTACTCTTTTTTATCTTATTGTGTGTTTGTCTGTTGTGTGACGGGAAGGTGACCTGGGAATGGCTTTGGTTCTAGGTCAGAAGGGAGTCTTAGGGCCGTAGTCTCAGAGTTTCCTGTGTTCTCTGTCAGAGCAGGGACTCGGGCCTGTTCCTGTTTTTCTCCTGCTGTGTCTCGGACCCTCCGTTACAGTCTCAGTCAGAGTGGTTGGTAGTGGTGCCCGGGCACCTTCTGGTTCTGCTGGTCTTTGGGTCCTGGAGGCTGTGGTTTCCGTGGTCCGCTGGACCGTCACTTCTTTCTTGATAGGCTAATGCTCGGTTGGCAAAGCGTGGAGGCAGGACCATGGCCATCACCCCTCGTCACTACTTGGACTTCATCAACCACTACGCCAACCTGTTCAACGAGAAGAGGAGTGAGCTGGAGGAGCAGCAGATGCACCTGAACGTTGGGCTGCGGAAGATCAAGGAGACAGTCGACCAGGTGCGCCCCGCGGAGGCTGCGTTCACGGCAGCGGGCGGGCGCGGGGCTGCGCTCCCAGCTCCCTGACGTGCGCTTGTCCTCCAGGTGGAAGAGCTGCGCCGCGACCTGAGGATAAAGAGCCAGGAGCTGGAGGTGAAGAATGCCGCAGCCAATGACAAACTGAAGAAGATGGTGAAAGACCAACAAGAAGCAGAGAAGAAAAAGGTACTGCTTCTTAGACTCCTGGAGCCTGGGCTTGTTGACATTTGCAGGCCCATTCAGGTTTAGTGAGGGAGGAAGGTCGTCTGAGCTGGGCTTCCGGGCTCACCGTGACCTGGGGGTTCGTGACGGGGCTCTGGTGGTGCCGCGGGTGGGGGCTCAGCTGCCGACTAAGCGGGCCGTGGTTGGAGCTCACCAGTGCCCAGGAGGAAGAAGTTGTGGCGGTCTGCACCCATAACGATGACAGCCTCCGAAGCCCTATAAGGACCTGCCCAGTCCTGGGGGTTGCCATGAGTTGGAATTAACTCTACAGCAGTGGATTGGCTTGGTGGTGGGTGTAGCTGGAGGTGTGTCTGTGTGCGTGCATGTCTGAGTGTATTTGGCAGTGTGTGAGGAGGGTTGTTCCGGCCTTCTCTTAGCAAGTTAACCAGAGCTTAACCCAGAGCTAAGCCGTCTTTCCCTCCTAGGTCATGAGCCAGGAAATTCAGGAACAGCTGCATAAGCAGCAGGAGGTCATCGCAGACAAACAAATGAGCGTCAAGGAGGACCTCGACAAAGTGGAGCCTGCCGTCATCGAGGCCCAGAATGGTATGGAGTGCTGCCGGGGGTCTGTCTGAGGGTCAGGAGTTGGGGACCGGTATGCGCTGCCGGCGGCACTCCTGGGAAACACCTCAAGGCTTTGCTGAGTCCTTGAGAGCACTCACTTCTCTTCAGGCACAGTGCCTGGGAAGCCAGCCTGCGGCCACCATAATTAACCTTTCCCTGACAAGAGGAGGAAGCCCTGGTTGTATAGCAGTTAAATTCTGCGTCTGTGAACCAAGAGGGTGGGAGTTTCAGTCCAACAGGAGCTCCTTAGAAACTCAATGGAGCAGTTCTACCCTGTCCTGTAGGGCCACTGTGAGTCCGAATTGACTTGATGACAGTGGATTTGGTTGTTTAGGGGCTACAAGAAGATGAGCAATGGTTGTTTTATGCTAATTCACATTTTTATAGACCTATTGATAGTAATGTATGCTGCTTGTAAATGCATGGCTTGAATTTTACCAAGAAACACTATAAAATGCACAGTGTTGCCACCTGGTAATTATGCTGAACAAGTTCAGACAAGGACCAGTGACGACCATGATCTGAGGATGGGCAGCAGTCACATACCCCACCTCCCCCCAGTGCCTGTGGAGTGCTGTCCCAGTCAGCAGCACCTGTGCCCTGTGCTTGCAGATCAGCAGAGTGATGAAGACTAGTTCTCGCTTTGTTGTCCCCTCTTACCTGTTAGTGCATCACCTGTGAATAAGCTGGTCAGTCATCATGTCCACATTATGGCCCACGATGGTTTAAAATAACTCATCTCAGCACCAAATAGACATAAGGTGTTCTTTCAAAGCTGGATTTGGATGAGAATTTAGTTACTCCCTGCTGAGTAATTAACCAGCATACTAATAAAGTTTGAGGCTACAGAAATAAGCATTATGATTTGTAGAAGACACTCAACATTGTTCAGTTTTTAAAACTCTTTAATTCCACACATTCACTCAGCTCCTAACTTTGGAATTATGGCCGATTGAAACTTTTTGAGGAAAATCATGTAAGTGCACAATTAAACAATATTCTAAAATCTTTATGGAAATTACGAAGTTAACAAGGACCCGCAGGGAATTTTTAAAGGTAGCATCCTGCCTTACAAGGAATTTCTGCCGTTTAGATTTAGTGTACGTTAAGTCTTTCATCATTAATTAAAAGATCAGTTACTTAAGCTGCATGAAAGGCGTTTTAAGACAAAGTATTACGTTCGCTTAGATCTCCTGATAAATTGTGTTTTCATTGGCATCAAACTGTCCATTGTTGTCTGTTCCTTCACATGGATCGCACCGTTTTCTCCCTCTCACCCCTCTGCCTTCTCTCCGTCTGCCTTCACCCACGGCCCTCAGCTGTGAAGTCGATCAAGAAGCAGCACCTAGTGGAGGTCCGCTCCATGGCCAACCCGCCCGCTGCAGTGAAGCTAGCACTGGAGTCCATCTGCCTGCTGCTCGGGGAGAGCACCACTGACTGGAAGCAGATCCGGTCCATCATCATGCGGGAGAACTTCATCCCTACCATCGTCAACTTCTCGGCCGAGGAGATCAGGTGAGGGCCGCGTCTCACTCCCCAGCTACAGGGTCGGCCCCCTGGGCCTTGAGAAACTGAGCTGTCAGTTCTGTTTTGCCCTTGGTGACCCCTGGAACGCAGAGTTGACACCTGGCTGTTGTGGGTCACGTTCTGATTTGTAAAGGCTCCTTTTCTTTCTTGTCCCACACATGGCGTAAGGTAGAATGTCTCTTTTGCAGTGACGCTATCAGGGAGAAGATGAAGAAGAACTACATGTCCAACCCGAGTTACAACTACGAGATTGTCAACCGGGCCTCCCTGGCCTGTGGCCCTATGGTCAAGTGGGCCATCGCACAGGTAGCGCTGAGTCTGGGCTCCTGTGTGCAAGGTGGCAGCTCCAGGCTCCTCACCTTGAAGTGACACTGACTGGCTTGCCTTTTGCAGCTAAACTACGCAGACATGCTGAAGCGGGTGGAGCCCCTGAGGAACGAGCTGCAGAAGCTGGAGGGTGACGCCAAGGACAACCAGCAGAAGGCCAACGAGGTGGAGCAGATGATCCGCGACCTGGAGGCCAGCATCGCCCGCTACAAGGAGGAGTATGCTGTCCTCATCTCCGAGGCCCAGGCCATCAAGGCCGACCTGGCTGCTGTTGAAGCCAAAGTGAGTCCATCAGTGTCCTCGTCATTGCACGTCTTCCTGCCAGCTCCTCTAAGGTGCCTGCCGTCCTGCAGAGCCTGACCGGAGACTAGTGTTCTTGCGGGGGTGGTGGTCTCTCTCCTGGGAAATGTGAAATACCGAGTATTTGCTAAGTGGTGGTAATTAAAGGTTGGTATGTCCCAGAGAGTGAGACAGCCTAAAGCCTGTGACTCTTTACCTGCCGCTAGCAGTGAATCTGACAGTTGTCCCTGCTTTGGGCTGCTTCACTGGCATCACTGAGGGTCTCCCCGTTGGTACCTTTCCGCCATCCTCCCGTCCCAACCACCGTCACATCTCACACGCTGCCCTTCTCTTGGACCCTTCTGACTCCGTGTCTCAGCCTCCCACCACTGACCTGTCCCTCAGGCTCCCCTTTGTGCTCTGCTCCGCCCGTCTCCCTGGCAAAGCCTTGCAAAGCTGAGAGTGTTCTCTACAGTTGTGTTATGATCCCACGTGGATTATAAGATGTGTGTTGTTGTTAGTCATGTTTGAAGTCCCCCACATCCCCATCCCCCCACCCCCGCACACCCACACCTGCCCATGAGGAGGGGGAGTAACTGGCTGTAAGACTCACTGTAAACCCCACCAGTGCTGACCCCGGAGCAGCTCTGAGTGGCTGGGCTCATGGGTCTGGTTCTGTTCTTCTAGGTGAACCGCAGCACCGCCCTTCTGAAGAGCTTGTCTGCCGAACGGGAGCGATGGGAAAAGACAAGTGAGACGTTCAAGAACCAGATGTCTACTATTGCTGGGGACTGCCTCCTGTCGGCCGCCTTCATCGCCTACGCGGGCTACTTTGACCAGCAGATGCGACAGAACCTGTTCACTACCTGGTCACACCACTTACAGCAAGCCAACATCCAGGTAATGCATGGGAGTCAAGAAGGCCGGAGCCACCTTGGTGTTCAGTGTTAGAGGCCAAAAGCCGGCCTGAGAGCCTGCAGGGTCTGTGGTTCCGAAGAGGGAGGCATGACACCGTCACTGTTCAGTTCCGCACAGACATCGCCAGGACCGAGTACCTGTCCAATGCCGACGAGCGACTCCGCTGGCAGGCCAGCTCCTTACCTGCGGATGACCTGTGCACAGAGAATGCCATCATGTTAAAGCGGTTCAACAGGTAGGAACTGGCCACCGGGATCCACCAGGGCAACCACTGGTTTCATTTGCTGACAGCACACCTTTGTGTGAAGAGATGGCCAGGAGGTTGGGGATGGAATCAGCACTGGCCTCCTGGGGGGCGTGTGGTGGCCTGTGCTCCTACGCTGTGCTTATCTGACCAGTTCTGCAGTGCATGTTTCTTGTGTGGCTTTTTACAGTTGTTTGGCAGGGTTGTGGGGACGTTAAGACAATTCTCTTAAAACGTTCTAAGAACTGAAAATGTCTACTTAGAGACAGTTAGAAGGGAAAGTGCTCCCTGTTTTTCTGCTTAACCAGGAATACAGGAAAGGTAAGCTGGGGTTGACTTTCCGGAGGCTGGGAACGCCGACTAGAGCTGACGTTCCCTGGGCACTGAGGGTAGGCTGGATGCTGATGTTTGCCGAGCAACTCCAGCTGCCTCTCTAGGCAGGACACCATGGGATGTCCTGTCCTGTCTTGGAGCACGAACACCCTGGGGGAGCAGTAGTGGAGAGCTCCGCTGCTAACCAGGTTGGCAGGCACCACCTGGAGACCACGGGGGTCAGCTCTGCTCTGATCTCCACATTTCCTCTTATCTCACCTGAAAACCTCCTTGCTCCCTTGCTGTGTGCCACTGTTCTGGGGACACAGGTAAAGACCCAGAAGCTACAGGAACTTAAGGTGCAGACCCTCAAGTCCAAGGCCTGGGCTCACAGTGGCTTGATGGCTTGCCCAGCTGGTGCTGATGAGAATATCACTCAATTGGCAGAGTCTGTGCAGAGCTGGATCTGTCTGAATGGAAACCGTATGCAGCCTTTGTCTGGGAGCTCACGTCAGTAGTAAGCAATAGCCGTGAGGAAAGTGACAGAGGTGGGATTATCCCCCAGGATGAAGTTGGTGCCCACAGAGGACCACAGTGACTCAGCCTCCCGCTCGGGGCATTAACAGATCACTGTGCACCCCTGAGGGAGCCTGGGCCATGCTGAGGACAGGCCCTTGGTGCAGAGCCACACTGGGGGCTGGTGCAGAGGTGGAAGGGACAGAGGCCATTGTGAAGGTTAAACGAGGTAGGGCATGTCCCCACCAGGCAAACTGTTCATATATGTTAGCTTGTGCCCGTACTGCCACTCTGCTGATGCTGGTGGTACCTGTTTCCCAGGCACTTGTGTTCTAGAAGGTGCTTAATGACGTGCACAGTAGTAATTACAGTGGTGTGGTCATGTTCAGACAGAGGCGTGTGTCAGCTGCTGTATGAGAGTAGCTCATTTAATCCCAGGAAAGAACTGGCGAGCCCTCCTCATGACAACAGATGGCGTCAATTATGTCCTCATATTGTAGTTCGAGAGAGAGAGTGTGTGAGTGCGTGCCACTCAAGTAATTTCTGTCTTGTCAGGGACCCTTCCACCATGTTCTCCTCCATCCTCACTGGCCTTTTTAACCTGTTGTCTGTGCGTTGCCCTCAGGTATCCGCTCATCATCGACCCCTCCGGACAGGCCACAGAGTTCATCATGAATGAGTACAAGGAGCGGAAGATCACCCGCACCAGCTTTCTGGATGACGCCTTCCGGAAGAACCTGGAGAGCGCGTTGCGATTCGGTAACCCTCTCCTGGTCCAGGTGCGCGGCTCCACAGACTTGCTTCAAACCCAGCTAAACCGCAACCAAACCCATTGCCCGCGAAGCAGTTTTGACTCATAGCAACCCTGTAGGACAGAACAGCAGTATCCATAGGCTTTCCCAGGGGCGGCGAGGGAATTTAAATAATGCCTGCTTCTTGGTTAGTAGTCATAGTTCCTAACCACTGTACCACCAGGCCTCCTTAGGCCCTGCTGCTGGGGTGAGTTCTTTTTAGGGCGTTGTTTAATTTTTTACAAACACAGTTGACATAAACACTGTATAAAAGTCACAGTCAACATTATCCACTTGAGTATTTTGCTTGGAAGAGAATGTTCTGTGGTCTGTGCCACCAATACAGGGGCCACCAGCCATGAGCATTTGAAAGTAGTCAGTGTAACTGAACAACTGGGTTTTTAATTTTACATGGTGGATTTAAATTGATGTAGTCACTCGTGACTGGAGGCCACCGTGTTGGCCCAGTGCAGGCCTAGATGCTTCTGGTAGAAAGGTGTTTACCTGGAGTAGAGTCATTGTTAATAAGCCATTGTCTGCATAAAGATAAACACCGTGAACCCTGACTGCTAAGCGACCCATGCATCTGGTATACCTATAGGATGTAGAGAGCTACGATCCTGTTCTGAATCCCGTCCTGAACCGTGAAGTCCGGCGGACAGGAGGGCGAGTGCTGATCACACTCGGCGACCAGGACATCGACCTCTCCCCCTCATTTGTCATCTTCCTGTCCACCAGAGACCCTACAGTAAGGAGGGGCACTGCTGGACACAAGGAAACGGGGCTCTCCCTGGTTTTGCTACCGTGCTAACAGAGCAAACCCTTGTCCTGGCAGGTCGAATTCCCCCCAGATCTCTGTTCCCGGGTTACTTTCGTGAACTTCACCGTCACCCGGAGCAGCTTACAAAGCCAGTGTCTCAACGAAGTGCTTAAGGCAGAAAGGCCTGACGTAGATGAGAAGCGTTCTGATCTCCTTAAACTTCAAGGTCGGTCCTGGCCTGCAGTGTGTGGGTTCCTGGTGCAGGGGGCGGACACTGCGTTTCTGAAGGGAGAGGACATCCACGTCACAGCAGATGCACTGCAGACACTGAGCATTCCGGCACACAGTGTGTTTCTGTCACTGCAGGGGAGTTCCAGCTACGTTTGCGGCAGCTGGAGAAGTCGCTGCTGCAGGCTCTGAATGAGGTGAAGGGACGCATCCTGGATGATGACACCATCATCACCACCCTGGAGAACCTCAAGCGAGAGGCCGCCGAGGTCACAAGGAAGGTGGAGGAGACCGATGTCGTCATGCAGGAGGTGGAGACGGTATCCCAGCAGTACCTGCCGCTCTCCACGGCCTGCAGCAGCATCTACTTCACGATGGAGTCCCTGAAGCAGGTGACACAATGTTCCCGGTGGCCGGGGGCGTGGTGCTCCTTTCCACATATACTGTCGCGAGCGCCTGATGGCTGTCACATGCTTCCCTTTCAGATCCACTTCCTGTATCAGTACTCCCTGCAGTTTTTCCTGGACATTTACCATAATGTCCTGTACGAGAACCCAAACCTGAAGGGTGTCACGGACCACACGCAGCGCCTCTCCATCATAACCAAGGACCTCTTCCAGGTGGGCAGGCGGGCTGCTCCAGGGAGGTGGCAGGTGCCAAGTCTGTCTTCAGGGCCATGACTGTGTCCCTTTCGGCCCAGGTGGCCTTCAACCGCGTGGCCCGCGGCATGCTGCACCAGGACCACATCACCCTCGCCATGCTGCTGGCCAGGATCAAGCTGAAGGGCGCTGTCGGGTGAGGCCCGCCCTCTGCCCCCACCCCTCAGCGAGGCTGCCTCGGGGCAGGGGTTAGTAGGCACAGAATCCTGTGGGAGACCTAGGCTGATGCTCTCTGCCCAACAGGGAGCCCACCTATGATGCCGAGTTCCAGCACTTCTTGAGGGGGAAGGAGATTGTCCTGAGCGCCAGCTCGACTCCCAAAATTCAGGGCCTGACCGTCGAGCAGGCTGAGGCTGTCGTGAGGCTGAGCTGTCTCCCTGCCTTTAAAGACCTGATCGCAAAGGTGCAGGCTGACGAGGTAAGTGCGGGCGGGCGTGTGCGCAGACCACTGGCGGTTGGAGATGCAGCCTGTTGTGTGTGTGGCTCTACAGCCAGGCCCTGCTCACAGCCCACATCCCATGGTGTCTCACAGCAATTCGGCATCTGGCTGGACAGCAGCTCCCCGGAGCAGACAGTGCCATACCTCTGGAGCGAGGACTCACCTGCAAGTAGGTCACTGAGGCCTCCCCTCCCTGGTCCTAAACGTAGCCAGTGGACAGCCCCCAGTAAATATCCCAGAATTAAAAATGTTTAAAGACCACTTGGGGATATAGCTTCTGGGTAGGAGTTGGTTTAGAAAGACGAGAACAGGAAAGTCCTGATTCCTCTTTGAACCTCTGCTCCCAGACCCAGTGGGAAGTTGTACACATTTGAGGGGGAGGTGGCGCTCTTCACGTCACAGGCCATTTCTAGGCATCGGCTGGCGCAGTGAGCATCAGCCTCCAAGGTGCTGGTACTGGGGCCACGTGCTCTTCCTCCTCCAGCCTTGTCTGAAACCATCAGGTGTTCTGTGGTAAACAGGTATCAGTGTGATCACTGAACAGTCAGTAGGAGAGAGAGCCACCCATGATGGTGTGCCCAAGGGATCAGTGTGCCCAAGGGCCCAGTGAAGGCACAAGGGACAACAGACTTCCTGGGGCAGGGGAGCCAGAGGTGTCGTGGGGTCTGAAACAATGACCAGTCCCAGTCATGACCACTGTTTGCTGAGTGGCACTTGTGGCAGGAGCAGTCCCAGCACAGAGGTATCTGTCTGACGGGCCGCCTCAGCCTAGCCCCCACCCTCCTCGCTGCAGCTCCCGTCGGGCAGGCCATCCACCGTCTGCTCCTGATCCAGGCCTTCCGCCCCGACCGCCTTCTGGCCATGGCCCACATGTTCGTGTCCACAAACCTCGGGGAGTCCTTCATGTCCATCATGGAGCAGCCACTTGACTTGACCCACATTGTAGACACGGAGGTAGCCCACACTCCTGGCTCCCAGAGACCCCCCCCCGAGACCCCTGCTTCGTGGCCACAGTCCCTCCTCCAGCCTGATGTCCCTGTGGAGTCTGTCTGTCCAGCTCCATACTGACCCTCAGCTCTGGGCCAGCAGGGCTCTGCCTCGTGGCAGGTCGTGTGACCTGTGTGCACCCCCGTTGGCAGGTGAAGCCAAACACCCCTGTCCTGATGTGCTCGGTGCCTGGCTATGATGCCAGCGGACACGTAGAAGACCTGGCGGCTGAGCAGAACACCCAGATCACCTCCATCGCCATCGGTGAGGGGGCTGGGTCACCTTCACGGTCTCAGGCAGCGGTCGTGGCATGGAAGGCCACACTTGTCTTGCTGACACTGTGCTGTCTTCCCTGGGCCAGGCTCGGCGGAAGGCTTCAACCAGGCAGATAAGGCGATCAACACGGCTGTGAAGTCCGGCAGGTAGGCTCGGCCGAGGCCGGCATGTGCAGCGTCCACCGGGGGCGGGGCGGGGCCGGCAGTGCCGCTCATGCCGTCCCCCGTGCGCAGGTGGGTGATGCTGAAGAACGTGCACCTGGCGCCCGGCTGGCTGATGCAGCTGGAGAAGAAGCTGCACTCCCTGCAGCCGCACGCCTGCTTCCGGCTCTTCCTCACCATGGAGATCAACCCCAAGGTGGGCGGACCGGCTCCCTCGTCAGCGGTGCGCACGCGTGTTGTGGAGGGGACCTGCGTGGAAGGGCGTCTGCCTGTACAGTGAGGGTGTGATGCTATCAGGCGGGACCTGTGTGGAACAGTGCCTGTCTCAGTAGTGTGTGTTATCATTAAGCGGGAACTGCGTGGAGTGACATCTTCGTCTGAAGACTAAGTGTGTGCGTTGCTGAGCAAAACCTGTGTGGAATAAGGTTTTCATTTAAACCATGAGCGTGTGTGTCATAGACGAACCCACGTGGAGTGATGCCTTTGTCTAAGCTGAGAGCATGTGTGTCAAGCTGCACAGAACCCAGGGTGGTAACAGGCTCTGTGCTTCCCCAGGTGCCTGTGAACCTGCTCCGTGCCGGGCGTATCTTTGTGTTCGAGCCCCCGCCTGGGGTGAAGGCCAACATGCTGCGGACCTTCAGCAGTATCCCGGTCTCGAGGATCTGCAAGGTAAAGATGGCCTCAGGGCCTGGGGGCGTCCCTGTGCCAGACGCAGGCTCTGCTCCCCAACCTCTGAGAACATCCGGTCACCTGGGTCATGGTGATTTTAGTCCCAGGCAGAATTTCCTCTCTGTCATCATGCAGAAGTATAAAGTCCGCTTACGCAGTGACGTGTTAGTTAGGTTCCCAGAGGAGAAAACATGGCACGGTAACACCCAGCTGGAGGCCACTTCCTGCCCCCCAGGCCCTGCCTGTGGGAAGCTAGGCCGGGGCAGGAGCAGATGGAGCAGGAATCTGCACGTGCTCTGGCTGCACTGCACATGTTTGTCTCTTGTCGTGGTGGCTTCCTGGGCCAACAGGTTCCGGAGGTGGCCCCCTGGCTGGTTTTCTGCTGGCCGAGTCCTTTCTGTGTGCAGGGCACTGGCTGTGATGACAGGGCCGCTGCACACCTCCTCCCAGCAGCAGTGGGAGGGTTGGCTAGCTGCTTGTTGAGCCTTCATGGTGCAGGTGCCCGTGTGTAGGGGGCGGTGGGGAAGCTGCTGCAGGCTGGATGTCTGCACCGCCCTCTGGGTCTGGCTCTGGTCAGCCGCCTGCCCCTCCCTGTCTCCTCAGTCTGCTTCTGGTGGGGTGTCTGCACCGTCGTATCTCCTCAGCCCAGATGCTGCTCTCTAGTGACACTGTTTTACTCACTCAGTCTCCCAACGAGCGTGCCCGTTTGTACTTCCTGCTGGCTTGGTTCCACGCCATCATCCAGGAACGCCTGAGATACGCCCCCCTGGGGTGGTCCAAGAAGTACGAGTTTGGGGAGTCAGACTTGCGATCAGCCTGTGACACTGTGGACACATGGCTGGATGACACAGCCAAGGCAAGTGGGCACCTGGGAGAAAAACAAGTGGGAAAGCTAAAGCTGGTGATGCAACTGTCTGCTCACTAAGAGGGACGCGCCACAACCCCAGCAAGAGCGGCATCTTGTCGGGTCTGCCTAAGGAGAGGGGTGCTGGGGCGGGCGACTGGGCCTGCGTTCCCCCGGGGCAGGCGTCAGCTCAACACCTCCTCCCAGGGAAGGCAGAACATCTCTCCAGACAAGATCCCTTGGTCGGCGCTCAAGACCTTGATGGCCCAGTCCATCTATGGTGGCCGTGTGGACAACGAGTTTGACCAGCGTCTGCTCAACACCTTCTTGGAGCGCCTCTTCACAACCAGGAGCTTCGACAGTGAGTTCAAGCTGGCCTGCAAAGTGGATGGGCACAAGGACATCCAGATGCCCGATGGCATCAGGTACGCGGTGGCGCGGTTGGGGGTGGCACAACTGGGCCTCAGACGGCATCTGCACCTTGGGGGGCCAGCAGCAGGGGGCACAGCTGTCCACACATGCCCTGTGCTGGTCTTTCAGACGAGAAGAGTTTGTGCAGTGGGTGGAGCTGCTCCCTGACACCCAGACACCCTCCTGGCTGGGCCTGCCCAACAACGCTGAGAGAGTCCTGCTCACCACACAGGGTGGGTAGCCACCCTCAGCTCCTCAGGAGACTCCCCCATCATCCCCACTCCCAGCTTACCCTGCAGCTGCTCACCGGCTGCCCCCGAGCCCCTTCTGGCTGTCAGGGGACGGCTGCTGCTTGCTGAGTTCCCAGGGAAAGTCTGTACTGACTGAGGTCCGGAGGAGTGGTGTGCTTGCTTGTGCTTACGTGCACTTACTGAGGTGTAGGGGGCAACTGCTGCCACTGCTAACCTAGTGGTCAGCGGTTTGAAGCCCCCAGATGCTCCTTAGAGCTCAACGGGGTGACTCTGTCCTGTCCTATAGGTTCGTCGTGTGTCAGAACAGGCTTGATGGCATTGAGTTTGGTTGGGGGTTTGGGAGTGAGGTCTAGAAAGTGTGTTTAGGTTTTCCTTCTGCGTTTGGAAGCCACTGCCGCTTCTCTCTGAGGGTTGAAAACTGCCTGGTGTTAAGTAATGCTGTAAAGCTCCTGCCATGGGGCCACCATGCCCAGGGAGCCTTCCCCATGGCCCAGGGGCCGATAGTGGAACTCCTCATCCTCGGAGGCCACTGATAACCTTTGGTCTGTGGACATCTGCTGGTCCTGGGTATCACCCTAAGTGGAGTCTGGCTGGGTCACAGTTAGCAGTTGTGTACTTGGTGTTGAAGTTCCGTCACCTTGTCCTGTTGTCCTGGCCAGGCAGGGTCTGTGCTTTCAGGACATGCCCCAGCCAGGCCCCTCTGCCTTGAGAGCTGTGCAGATGTGGATTCTGCGGGGTCCTCAGACTGTCCTCCTCCTCCTTGGGCTCAGGCGTGGACATGATCAGCAAGATGCTGAAGATGCAGATGCTGGAAGACGAAGATGACCTGGCGTACGCTGAGACCGAGAAGAAGGCACGGACCGACTCCACGTCGGACGGGCGCCCCACCTGGATGAGGACGCTGCACACCACTGCGTCCAACTGGCTGCACCTGATCCCCCAGACACTGACGCACCTCAAGCGGACCGTGGAGAACATCAAGGTGTGGGCGGTGGGGCAGCCCCTGCTCTCGGGGTGGTGGTCTTGGCAGTCAGGCTCAGCGAGTGAAGCCAAGGGGGTCTCCAGGCAGGCGCACACGTGCATTTCTCTGTAGTAAGTTCTGAAAGCTCGCTTTGAGTAAGGGGTGGACCCTTTTCAAACCAGCTGAAGATAATCATAAGATTGTCCACTCACCAAGGGGCAATGAGGCATTGTCCTTCCTCTGTGGGTACTGTTGCGGGTGTCTGTGGCCGGGCAGGGCCGTGGGCCTCCACAGCCTCCACTTTGCACATGGCCTGGCTCCAGGGATGCTTTCATCGACTCTGGGTGGGATTGTGAATCCTGGCTGCCACCTGCTGGTTCCCTCCTCACTAGGTGGTCTTCTCACCCCGCCCTTGTCTGCTCTCTGCTCCCTTTTAGGACCCTCTGTTCAGGTTCTTTGAGAGGGAAGTGAAGATGGGAGCCAAATTGCTTCAAGACGTCCGCCAGGACCTGGCCGATGTGGTACAAGTGTGCCAAGGGAAGAAGAAGCAGACCAACTACCTGCGCACGCTCATCAATGAGCTGGTGAAAGGTGCGGCTGGGGTGGGCTCCTCCCGGGGGCCGTCGGGGTGCGGGCGGGCTCCTCCTGGGGGCCTGCCTGGGCGAGTCGGGGTCCCTGTGCCCATGGCCCCTGTGCCCGTGGCCGATACTTGCTGGGCACGAGGCCTGCCTGTACAAGCTGGATGGACATGCTGAGAGCTGCCAGGCAGAACGAGGTGCAGTGTCCAAAGGTGGTTCTCTGACAGCCAGGGCATCTGTGGCCCAGTGAGGAAGAGTGGGGGGAGGTGGTCATGAGGCCACCATGGGGTGGGGCCACAGGGTGCTGAAGCACTGGTGGGTACTGTACGTCCAGCTGTGGCTTCCCTTGGGAGAGACCATGGTCTTCTGTAGGCACCAGTAAGACAGCTGGACCCGGGCATTGCTCCTGGACAGAGACCACAGAGGGGCAGGAGGCCAGGGCCTGGGACTGATCCATACAGGGGAAGTGGGGGGCACCGTGCTGCTCTGTCCTGGGCAGAGCCTCAGAGCCAGCGCCGGGCACCCACTTCCTTGCAGGGATCCTGCCACGAAGCTGGTCCCACTACACGGTCCCAGCCGGCATGACTGTCATCCAGTGGGTGTCCGACTTCAGCGAGCGGGTCAAACAGCTGCAGAGCATCTCGCTGGCGGCGGCATCCGGCGGTGCCAAGGAGTTGAAGGTGTGTCTGGGTCGGGGATAGGGGAGGCCCTGAGGACTGGGGGCAGGGCGGCTGGGCCGGGCCAGGCAGCCACATTGCTGACCAGCTGCAACCCCACAGAACATCCACGTGTGCCTCGGTGGTCTGTTTGTGCCTGAGGCCTACATCACTGCCACCAGACAGTATGTGGCACAGGCCAACAGCTGGTCCCTGGAGGAGCTCTGCCTAGAGGTCAACGTCACCACCTCGCAGGCTGCCATGCTTGACGCCTGCAGCTTCGGGGTCACAGGTAGGTAGGCGCGCACGGGCCTCCCTCCTGCCAGCATGCCGCTTGCAGGTGACTTGGTGACATCGGAGCGGGTGCCTAGGCGCGTGGTGTAGGGTACAGGTGGCAAGCTGGGGCTCCTGGGCTCGTGGGCTCGAGCCTCCCTGTGACATTTTCCTCTTCATGCTGGGCTTTGCCATGCCCCTCACAGGCCTAAAGCTCCAGGGAGCCACGTGCAGCAACAACAAGCTGTCCCTGTCCAGTGCCATCTCTACCGTCCTCCCCCTGACACAGCTCCGCTGGGTCAGACAGACCAACGCCGAGAAGAAGGCGAGCGTGGTAAGGGCTGCAGGCTCCTCCCTGTGGTGGGGCCTCCACATGCATGTGACAGGGCAGGGTCACCTCCCATCTCCAAGGAACCAACAACCCCTGTAGTGGAAGTCACTGGTGTCCTAGGAGACAAGCACGTGTCCCTCCTGCACAAGCCCCTCCACCACCCTGGCCCACCTTCTGCCATCTCTGGGCAGCCCCCCAGGCTTCCTTACCTTCCCTGTAAGTGTCTCAGTCCCCGGGGCTGCCGCCGCAGGACAACTGCAGGAGGGGGCTCTCAGAAGCAGAAAGCCTACACAATTCACAGGCTGAAGGTCCGTGTCAGCGCCTTGCTTGTTGGTGGCCCCAGGCCTTCCAGGTGTTCCTGTCTTCTCTGTGTGACTGTCGCTGACTCGGAAGTGCTTAGGCCTGGGACCCACCCTGTGCTGGTAGTATTAACCCTCACCATCTCACCATAACAGAACCCCGCTCCCAGGCAGGATTCCTCCACAGGGACAGGGACAGGGACGGGACTTCAGTCCGTGTTTCATGGGGGAATACAGCACAGTCCGTGACAAGAAGTTGCTCTTTTCTCCCAGGTGACCCTGCCCGTCTATCTGAACTTCACACGCGCAGACCTGATCTTCACCGTAGACTTTGAAATCGCCACCAAGGAGGACCCACGCAGCTTCTATGAGCGCGGCGTGGCTGTCCTGTGCACAGAGTGAAACAGACTCTCCCTTCCCTTCTGTGATAGTCACATTTCCTATTTAACCTTCATTCGTTATTAAAATGTCTGGAAGGAAGCGAGGACTTGGAAGAAGAAAGTAGCTGGTCTGAGGTCGGAGAACACTGAGTGAAGCAGTCCTGCTGGAGGCCTGCCGGTTGGGAGAGTGGAGATGGGAGAGAGAAAGTATGTTTTTAGAGGGTCCCTAGCATGGCTTGTTTTGAAATAAAACACTAAGCATGGCCCGGCTACCGCCTCCTCTCTGCACCAGCTTTGCTCACGGGGTGTCCCTGCCCTGGCACCCCAGCCCGTTTGTGCGGAAGCCGTGGCTTCCCTGACTTCCCTGGGCAGCCGCAGCACCTGCGGGCAAAGAGCCTAGAGCCTCTCTTCACACACAGCAAGGGCAGGCCTCGCGAGCCCCGTCCAGGCTGTCCTGCGTGTCACCCAGGCCCTTTGAGGACTCACCCAGCAGCTGTACTCCACGCTGGGCTGCTCTTGTGGCTGCCACGGCTGCAAGCTCTCAGACAGGGCTGACCTGGCCAGCCCTGCACTGGACGGGTGACCAGGCGGGCTGGCTTCTCATAGTGGCTACAAGCAGGGCAGGGGCTGCGCCCACTGCTGACAGGCTCTGTGGGACAGCACCCTGCTTGTCTCGGGACCTCAGGGACAGCATGGCTGTTGTAGCTGATAGAAGTGGATCCATCCTACACACAGTGACACTCCCAAGTCCCTGCTGACAGCTGAAGCCCGGGCCCATCTCTAGCTAGAAGAAACAGTGCAGGGGATAGCATCATGAGCTTGAGGCCCAGAGCTACACCAAGTGGGTATTAGGGGCTCGCATTGAATCAACAGGAAACCCTCATGGCATGGTGGTTAAGAGCTGTGGCTGCTGATGAGAAGGTGGGCAGGCAGAATTCACCAGGCCCTTCATGGGAAGCGTCTGGGGTGGTCCTCCTCCAGATGATTGGGTTACTCTGAGTCAGAGTGGACTTGATGGCAGTGGCTTTGGTTTTTGCTTCTCTGAACCTGTGAGGATCCTCGACATGCTCCACGGCATGTCATCCCTGGAAGGGCTGGACATTCCGGGACAGTGCAGGTAGCACCTATCAGGTGGCGTGGGAGTGTCCCCACAGCCTGAGTGTTCCGCCATATCCACATGCGGCACTGAGGTACGGGACATTTCTAGTCGTGGAGAGAGGACCCCATAGTACCCCCAGGAAGGGGTCACAGCCCCACAGGTCCTAAAGGTCGGTCTGGGAACAAATGCAGGGCTGACTTGGAACCTGAGACCAAGCGGGCTTCAGGTTGCGGGCCCACCCAGCGACACCAGGGGGCAGTGCGGTGCTGCACAGATCCCACCAGGACTACCCTTGGGGGGTTTCCTTCCTTACCCCTTCAAGTCCTAGGGCCCCCAACCCCCACACCAATGGCTCACGTCCAGTGGGCCCGTGGAGGCCCCTGGGCCAGGGCCTCGTCCTGGCACTGCCTCTGCTTGAGGAGACTCCCAGGCGCTCACCGTCCATAGCCATCGCAGGGGCTAGCCGGTGTACCACAGGCCCTGCTGCTGTCTGGCCGCAGGGACTGATAACGTTTTAGAGAGAGGTGGAGCTGGGGCTCCCAAGGCCAGCTCCTCCCCACCCCCAGGACCCCCAGGTCCTGGCCTGTGTGGGAACGAGCACAGGACTGCCAGGTACCAGGGCCCCAGACCCAGGTCTCACCCAGGTGTCCCACCCACTGAAGGAGAGCACCTCGGGGCTGATGTCACTATTGCCCTGGGGACAGTGTAGACAGCAGACTTGGGAAGAGGTGGCAGCAGCAGCAGCTGCAGAGACAGTACCCAACCCCGGCTCCAGCCTGCAGTGACAAAGCCCAGGGAGTAACCTCCTGCTGCCACCGTCTCAGGTGTCACTGCAGAGACCCTGATGGCAGCCACAGGCCAAGCCAACGCCCAGAAAGCATGTCTTGACCATGCTTTGCCAGTGAGGGCCAAGGGTGCTCTAAGCTGAGCACATGAGGGCAGTGCCCAGGGACACTGTCCCTGTGGAATGTGTGGTGACTGCTGATTTGCATGACATGAGCCATTCTGGCCCTTTACACCAAGCCAAGGACAGAGAGGGTCGGGGGTCTCCCCAGAGGACAGAGGGTTTCGGGTTCCCCAAATAAATGAGTGTCAATGATTCCCTTGATGGGCAGAGAGGGTTAGGGGTCCCTCCAGAGGACTGAGGATCTGGAATCCCCCAAGGGGAGAGAAGATCTAGGGTCCTGAGAAACAGATGTGGGCTCCCCTGTGGGACAGAAAGCATCTGGGATTCCCCAGAGGGCAGAGAGGGTCAAAGTTTGCCAAAGACCAGAGATGCTCAGGGGCTTCCCTAAAAGACAGGATCAGGGGTCCTGGGGCTGGGTGGTGGGGAGGGATGGGGAGGCAGAGCCAGGGCAGTTGGCTATTCTGAGAGACACCAGAAGGCAGACACATGACATCATGCGTTTGTCAAAGTCCAGTGGACTGCCCAACACAGGGAAGCCACCCATGATTCTGTGGACATCCCATTAGCAGGAATGCCTCAGGTTTGCTGCTTCGTCACAAATGGGTCACTGGAATGAAGATATCAATCACCGGGGACACTGCAGGGGTGCCCTGCTAGGGTAAAGGTTAAAGGGCTGGGCAGTTCACCGAAAGGTCAGCTGTTGGAACCCAGCAGCTGCCACATGGGAGAAAGACGGGGCACTCTGCTTCCATAAAAAGGACAGCCAGCCTTCGGACAATTCTGCTCTGTCCTACAGTCACTCTAAGATGTGTCTGAGTTTGGGTTTGATATGCAGGAGTATGGAACATAGGTACTTTCAGCACAGTTCCCCTCTAAACTGAACCTGCTCTTAGCAAAAGGAAATCTTATCCAATTCAAGGGGAGCTGAGCCCAGCAGGGCACTGAGGCGGGCCTGGGGGGGGGGGGGGGCTTGTCTGTTGGGTCGCCTTTAAAGGGGATCCAGCCGCCCTTCCCCTGCCAAGACAGCTGGGTGCAAAATCTGAGGTGGAATCGGAATGGGGTTAGGTCGGGGAAGATGGAAACCAGTGGGAACCTCGTGGAGCCCAGGATCAGGGCTGAGGAACCGCCGGCTGTCTGGAGGCTGCGTAAAGTCAGCGAAGGTACACAGTATCCGGAATCCAGAGGGGTGCCGTCTGCTGACCTGAACACCCGTAAGTCATTAGGTGGCGGTGGCTACGCAGGCATTTACTATTTAAGATATATGAAAAGGTTCCAACAAACTCCTTGCCTTCAAGTTGATGCTACCTCATGGCAGCTCTACAGGACAGCGTAGAGCAGCCCTGCAGGGTTTGTGGGAAGCAGCTGGTGGATTCAGTCAGCCCACACTATGGTTAGCAGCTGAGCTCTTAGCTGCTGGGAGGAAGGTGGCCCAAAAAAGAGGCCGAGACCCACTAGTCCAAGGGTCCAGTGAAGTTTGTTGGAAGAGAGAGAGACCCGGGTCTGAGCAGAGAGGGGATCAGCCTGCCCCTCCTTGGTAGGGCAGGTTTTTCATAGTTTTAAAGTCTCAGTGAGGCAGTGTCAGATGAGGGGGGTTAGGGTTTGATAAGAACAGAAAAAGGGGTAGCAAGAAATTCTGATTAGGGGACTTATCGTCTGAGTGAGGAAGAAGTGTTGATTAGAAGGGGAAGGGCTAAGGTTTGTTTATGTTCGAGATTTTGATAACGGAATAGCTTTCAATTAGGAGGGTCCGGAAGACAGGCTTCAAGTTATTTATGTTATACCAGGTGGGGCCTAACAGGCTGTTTTCAACCGATGGCAGGTCTGATCATTGGATCAGGTGACCTCCCTAAATTTCAGGGACAGAGTCCTCTCAGTGAGCTCCCTAAATTTCAGGAACTGCTGTGCCCCCCCAGGCTCCAAAGGGTCCAGGTGATGGATTACAACTATTTGGATGCTCATCAGCATTAGCTTGAGTGTCCTGGGCGAGCAGATGTTACTGTGCTCAGCTGCTAACCCAAACGCTCTGAGGTACTGCCAAAGAAAGGGCTGGCCATTTATTTCTGAAAAGTCAGCCACTGAAAAAGCTACAAAGCGCAACTCCACTGTGAACCCCCTGGCACTGTGTGAGTCGGGGTGGACTCGATGGCTACTGGTAATGTGATCTTTGAGGAGCCCGTGGGGTTAGGGCCCTTTCCTGGGCTGAATTCCCTTACCTTGATTCAGACCATGAACGGCTTCCTTCTTTTGTTTTTCTCAGGCTCTGTGTATGAGTAGAAATTCCAGTTTTCCCTTGAAAATTGAGAGTCGGAGCCCTTTTTCTCACTCACTCTGGAGTCTGAAGGGCAGCCTTGGCTCTGTTCGTGAGTCCTCAGTCCTCAGTCCTCCTCTCGTTGTCCTGCAGCTCAGGCAGCCTCGGCTTACTCTTGGGCTGCATGTCCACATCCAGGACTTCCAGGCCCACAGGTGCCCAGCTGGCAGTGTGGATGAGGAGGTCAGGATGTCTGGATGAAACAGAACCCTGTGACATAACTGCTTCCGGACTGTTGGAATTCAGTGTCTATGAAGTTACATTACAGGTCCCCAGAGAGCAACCATTGACACTATAGTCTGAATGACTGAGCCTACTTTCCAAGTTGCAATCAACAATTTCTACAAACTGATGACAAAAGTACTTCTAAGTCAGTAAGCAATTTCTAACAGAAGAATTAACATATAACACACCACCTGTTGTGGGTTGGACTGGCCCCTCAAAAGACATGTTTAAGTCCTAGCCCCTAGAAATAGGGTTTTTGTTAGCAAGTTAACATGAGATCCTATGGGAGTTGGGGGAAAAAGCAGTGCCATGGAGTCAATTCCAACCCACAGCAGTCCTACAAGGACAGAGTAGAACTCCCCCAAGGAGCAGCTGGTGGATTCAAACTGCCCAAGCCCTGTCACTTGAGAGCCTTGACCCAGAGCTGGGCACAGGTGGGCAGCTCGACCCAAACCAGCTTGCCTCCACATGATGGGTCTGATCTCCATCATTTCCTCTGGTATTTCTTCCACAAGGCAAAAGGCCATTTTCCTGGGCCAGCCAAGTAGGATCAGCGCCCACGGCAGCCCCCCACCAACTCACCCCATCCCACCTGAGCAGGATGTACAGAGGCCCCCTTCCCCGCCCACCACTCTGCGAAGCCCCTCAGTGCTCAGACCCTGCCCCTCGGAGGAGAAGCCTGGAGATCTACTTCTGAAAAATCAGCCGCTGAAACCTACAGGCAGTGTTTGACTCTGCCCCATGCGGGGACCCCGTGAGTTGGTGGCTGGCACACCAGCGCTGGGGGAAGTGCAATGAGCAGGCGAGCCCCAACGCTCACTGTTTCCAAGGTGCCTGTGGCCCGGTCACAGACGTCACATGAGCAAGTTGTCCGCAGGCTAGCCCAGATGGTGTCGCTGCAGAGAGCTTTGTGGTCCACCTCCTGAGTGTCCAGGAACACCACCAACCTCCAATCCTCACCTTTCATACTAGGAGCTCCTATTTGTCATTCTGCCTTTTCCGGCCTCTGTCAATCTACTCCCTCAGTCTCCAGAGAAATCCCAAGTCCTCTGCCACCAGCCTCCACAGCTGTCCATCACTGTCAATTCCTGAATTCCGTGATGGGAGGCCGCACTTTGATTAACTGCAAGGCCACGTGGAAGGGCCCTTCTAGACATGCCAGGGGCCCCCAGTCAAGACTGGCCAGCGACTAGCTTGACTAGCTATGGCTGGGGACGTGTGCCGTTTCGGCCACTCCCTTGTAACCCTGAGCTTCCGTGGAACACGTACCAGGGACCAGTTACTCCGTCGACTCTGACTTATGGGGACCCTGTGTGTGTCAGAGGAGAACTGTGCTCCCTGCGATTTTCAACGGCTGAGTGTTTGGAAGGAGACCACCAGGATTTCCTTCTGAGGGACCTCTGGGTAGACTCTCAGCTCCGACCTTCTGGTTAGCAGTTGGGCACATTAACTGATTGTACCACTCATGGACTCTCAAAAGCGCGCGCACACACACACACACACACAAACCAGGCTGACCCGTGCCAAGTCAACACAGGACTCTGGTCATGGATATCCCCTGAGGCCTCTTGGGAAAATTGTCATTGTTATAAACCACATGAGAATGGTCTGGGGACCCTGGTACAGAGCAGTCAGCCTCCCTGAAGTCCCCAGGGGCCACAGGTCCCCAGCCTGGAGCCCAACGCAGTGAGTGTGTGTTGGGAGCAGGCTTGGGTGAGGCGTGGGGAAGCCCTCTCAGACAGCACTCAGAATCCAGGAGCTGCCAGGCTGGGACCGTTATTCACTGGGTTTCAAAGCACTGCCCTCTCCAGAGGCCCTCCAACGAGATCTGCGCAGTGCTTTCTGTGATGGGCCTGGAAGACAAGGGCTTGGCTGTGTCTTTCTGTCCAAGTAGCAAGGCAACAGGGCTGTCCATCACCCAGGCCACCAGGTCCTGCCTGCCTGGGCACCGCTCCGGCAGTCCTGAAAACCCTGGGCCCCTCCGTCTATACTCAAAGCCACAGGAACATGGAGTTCAGTTCTTGGCACTCTGTCAGGTGCCAAGAGAGGCTAGATTCCAACCCTTCCATAATATCTGCAGAAGCTGAGACCCAGAGAGGGGCCCTTGGAAGAACAAAGGTTGAGAATCAGCCATTCTAGAACTTTCCCTACTAAACTCAGGCTGCCCAGAAAAAAGATTCTTTCTTATCTTAACAAAAAAGACTCTCAAAGTACTTACACCTGAACGCTCTAGTTTTTGGAAGATGAGAGTGGCAGTGATTCAGTGGTTGAATTCTTCGACCTGGGAGACCCAGGTTGAAATCCCAGCCAGGGAACCCCCGGTGCAAACCTCCACCCTCTGTCAGTGGGGGCTTGCGAGTTGCCGTGATGTCAGATAGACTTCAGTAGAACTTCCAGACTAAGGCAGACTAGGAAGAAAGGCCTGGTGATGAACTGCAGAAAATCAGCTGAGGGAAACACTCTGAGGCCCACTGGCCCAATCTATACCCCGTCGTGGGGATGGCAGGTACGGGATGGGGGAGCGTTTCAGCCATCATGCCTAGGGTCACCACGTGAATCAGGAGCTAACAGTACAGCAGGCAGCTAGCAAGGGTTCTGGAAGCATAAAGGCCTGTGACTATGACACTGAAAACCGCTGAGACAGGGAGGGGTCTGGGCTCAGGTGGAGGGCTCCCCCCCCCCACCCCCCTCCCTCCTGCCCTCTCACCCTCCCCAGCTCAGCAGGGCCAGCACCTTGAAGGGGAGTAGCCTCCTCCTCCACAAGTGAGCCCTGGCACTGGCTACTTTGAACGCTGCTCAGATGCGGGCAAGGCGACCATGCCTCAGACCAGCCATGGCTCAGGCAGCTCCTGGATTCGTCACTTAGCTAAGAAGATTAAGTCAGTGGGGACAAAGCACTGATGAGGGCATGCCAGGGGTGGGGGCAGGGCTGGCAAGAGCCAAGGGCCCAGGGAGCTGTCTCGGGTGAAGGCCGCCTGCTGTACCTGGACAATGGAGACGGTGGCTCGACGGTTACCTCACTAAGGTAAATCCATGGAGACCCTGGTGGCGTAGTGCTTAAGTGCTGGATCAGCAGCTCTAGGCTGCCAGGTGCTCCTTGGGGCAGTTTTACTCTATACGGTCTCTGCAGGGTCTCTATGAGCCAGAATCAACTCAATGGCAGTGGGTTGGTTTGGGGAAGTTTCAAAATTTTTCTTAGTTAAAAGAAACTCCACAAGCAGCTGGGGACTTCACAAGCAGGGTCCCTGGGCTTGGGGACAGCCCCTTGGCTTGGGGACAGCCCCTGGTGCATGTCACCTGCTCTCTAACTTTCTGATGAACAAAACTCATGGACAAAGCTCCCACAAATTCACCAAGAGGGTTCTGGAACATGACAGCCCGAAGGGAACTTGGGAGGCCCCCACTCTGTTCGTGATTTGAAACAGATGAAGAAATTTAAGCCCAGACAGAGGGAGTGGCTTGCCCTGGGCAACATAAAACCCAAAGTGCCTTTGCTATGAAATCTGAGGGTGAAAACACAACAAGCAAACTCACACACCTCAAAAAGAGCAAGGAGGGAAGAGCCACTGGAATCAGCGACCGTAAGAGCAGGAGGCCACGTGCTCCCTTTGAATTTCGTGTCACTTGCATCCTTCAAGAATCCTCGTATTTGGGGACCTGCTGAAGAAACATCGATTATGAACATGCCTGGCGCCGATGGCTCTTCACAGTGCTAGTCCCCAGCAGGGCTTCCCCAGTTCCAGGTCCCCCAGGTTCCAGGCCAGCTGACAACAAATTCAAGAACCTTTGTGTCTACAAGGATTGCCAATTAGTTTGAAAAAGTGCTCCCCACCTCACTGCTGCCATGAGTCGGATCTGACTCGACGGCCCTTGGCTGGCTACCACACTGCTGAATGTCACTACCGTCACCTTTGAACTACTCCTTTGGGAAGCTATGCACTGATGCCCGTGCCTCATCCACCCTTCAGGGCAATTTTGGAACTCCTTTTCTGGAACGGCCATCAGAGCTGTCATCGTGTTACCCTTGATGTCCTGAATGTCATCAAGATGTCTTCCTTTCAATATTTCCTTTATCTTTAGGTAAAGAAAAAGGTCATTGGGGGCCAGAACAGGTGCGTAGGGAGGGGGTTCCAATACAGTTATTTGTTTACTGGCTAAAAACTTGCTAGCAGACAAACTATACAATGAAGTTCACAAACTTGTCACCTTTCCACTGTGCACAGTGGCCATTCCAGATAGAGTTCCACAACTGCTGTGAAGGGTAGACTAGGTGCTGGTGTCAGCATGTGGCTTCCCAAGGGGAGTACTCCAAAGGCGCCTGTAGTGATATTCAGCAGTGAGGTATGTGACACTGAGAACAATTAAGTTTGCAGACTCAGCGTGTTTAATCGAAAGATATTTCATGCATGTCGCTGAAGCAAAAGCTACTAAACAATATATAATAATAGACAGTGAATGCCTTCACACACACACACACATCCCACCCTGAAGCCCTGGACCCCTGTTATCAATACACTGCTTGGACTCCTGCCATGCTGGCCCCTTGTGTCATCCCTAAGCCCCAAGAGAGCCCAAAATCTAGTCTACAAGGCGCATCCCTGCTCAGAAACATGGAGGCTTCATGCAGTATTTCAGGGTCCAGAAGACTGACTTCACCTGGAGCATTCCACCTTGCAACTACATGGCCCTGGAAGGTGGCTGTTCACTACAGGGGGTCTGGACTCCCACAGGGCTTGACTTTGAACTTGTGAGAAGCCATCCTCCTACCAGTGGCGGAGTTGGGGAGTTACATAAAATGACATCTGCTTAGAGTCTGGGGCCAGCTTTGACACCAAATAGGAAGTCAATTCATAGGTGTGGATTTACAGATAGTATGAAAGTGTCAGCCCACTTTACAGCTGAGGAAACTGAGGCTAAGAGCCAAGGCCAGAAACCAGGTTAACAGCTACCTGGTGGTTGAGTTCCACATGGCCTCCCTCTGGGCGCAACCTGGGCCCCAAAGCACCAGCAGCTCAGGCTGCTGATAGCTTAGCCTGATAGCTTCTCAGGAGTGGCAGAGATGAGTTCCCAAATTCCCAAGACTCGCCCCCACATCCCCTCTCCCCTTCAGTCAGGAGTTGGAGAGAGCCCTTGTCATGCAGATTTGCTAGAGAATTCTTTCAAGTCAACCCTATTCTTACTGAAGTCACCTGGTGACAGAATTCTTCCGGGCCACTCTCTGACCTTTCTGTCTAGCTGAAGGTCAAATTGCCCCAGAGCTGGAGGTTGGGGATAGCCCTTTCCTCAAGCCTTCCAAGCTGCTCTCTGCCCCTAGAACCCTACTGCCCCACTGGGCCACTGCTGTGCTTCAGGACCCCACCTCAGCCCTTCCCTCCTGCCCCGTGCCCTACCGGGCCTGCTGACCGAACATGCCTTCCCCTCTGAGGTGCGGCTGCCTTCTCCCCGCCTTCCAGACTGCGGCCGAGCCCAGCCACACCCCAGCTTGGCTGCCTTGGTCTTCCAGGCTGAGGGTGCTGAGGGCGCCCCAGGCAGTGCTGACTGAAGGGAGGCCTGATGGTCCACTGCTCAAAGACCAACCCAGACCCAACCAGTTCACTGCACTGCTGTTGGGTGAATTCTACCTCATAGCAATCCTGTAAGACAGGGTAGAACTGCCCCATAAATTTCCTGGAGGAGGCCTGGTGGACCTGAACTGCCGACCTTTTGGCTAGAGCCGTAGCACTCAAACCACCACGCCACCGGCATGGGTTTCCTCTGAAAGCCCACAACCACTGAAGGCCTCAAGGAGCACACTCACCACGGGGTCACTGTGGATCAAAATAGCTGTGAGCTGGAGACTACCCAACAGCACCAATTTTTAAGGGGCATGGTTGTATCTCAGAAAGTCTTTTCATTTAGGGAGACCCAAGGGTGGGTGACAAGTAGGTGGGGTAGATGAAACAGGTGGCCATGTAGTAGACTTGGGAGCTTCCTGGTGACAGTCAGCCCCAGAGGCACCAAGTCTATCAGCAGCCAGGTCCTGGCTATAACACTCTGAACCCAGGTCCCTACAACCCCCTCACCACAGCCGAAGTCCTCCTCCCCCTATTTCCCACTGCACCTGACCCCAGCCCCCCAGTCTCCCACCTCACCTAACCCCAGTAAGACAGAGACTTGAAGGGACAGTCTAACCACACCTTGGAACATTCCAGAGTGATAAGCAACTTACTTTACTACCCAACACCTGGGACAAGTTGCTTAAATTATTCTTAAAGTTGTTTTTCAGAAAAGCCAGTTAAGACTAAATTCAGAGACGTGTGCCAATGAGACAGAGGTGACCACTATTGTCCTCCCGGGGAGCACCAGAGAGCTACAGACAGGCCCTGGGAATTAAACCAGGGGAGCAAGAAATCGCTCAACACCCCATAATAAGTTCTGCTACAAAATGTCTAGGATCCGGAAATCTGTAGAGACAGGAAGCTGCTGTGACTGTTTTAAAGATACATGGTTTCCTTTTGGAGTGTAGAATGTTCTGGAACCATACAGTAGTGATGGATGCCCAATATTGTGAGTGCACCAAAGACCACTGAATTGCCCACTTGAAAATGGTGCATTTGTGGTATGTGGATTTTGCCACAGGTAAAAAAAAAACAAAAACAAAAGCAACTTGTTCCAGATGAAGATACTGAGTGTGTAATATCATCAAGGCCTCTGGAAAGGACAACAGGTTCTGTATTTTGGTGCACAAATCACAGGTTTGTTTTTTCTTTTAACGGTATTCATTTTTAGAGGTTGACACCTTCATACCATTTTTTCGTATTGGTTTGGCCAGACAATCCTTTGCAAACAATTATTCTGGGATCTAAAACTAAGAAGGCAGCAGGTAGTTCTCCTGCTTTTGCAATTTCCTGTCCTTTATGCCACCTGGAAAGAAGGTCACAAGATATAACTCAAGTTGGAGACAATGTTGACCAAGTTTTAGAAGGACAAAAACATTCCAGATGTGGCTCCGGCAGGCTTTCCCCTTGAGAATGTCACCTCACCCGGTACTGGCATCTGGGAGCCAACCTCTCCAGGTTTGGGCTTTGACAGGGATCCATCATATCACCAAGCTGTGCAACCAGAAAGAAGAATCATTCATGGAAGGTCAGGGCGTGGGAAACCCGTAGAAACACCATTTGCACAGTCAATGAAACACAGGTCAATATCTTTCTGGTATTCTTTGCTTTCCGCCAAGATCCATCTGACATCAGCAGTGATATCCCTGGTTTCTCATCCTCTTCTGAATCCAGATTGGATTTCTGGCAGTTCCTTGTCAATACACTATTGCAGTTGCTTTGAATGATCTTGAGCAAAATTTTACTTGTATGTGATATTATTGGGTAATTTCTGCGTTCGGTTGGATCACCTTTCTTCGGAGTGGGCATAGATATGGATCTCTTCCAATCGGTTGGCCAGGCAGCTGTCCTCCAAATTTCTTGGCGTAGACGTGTGAGCACTTCCAGCACTGCGTCTCGATTGATGTTCTGTCCATTCCTGGAGCCCTGTTTCTCGCCAGTGCCTTCAATGCAGCTTTGACTCCTTCCTTCAGTCCCATTGGCTCCTGATCTTATGCTACCTCTTCAAATGGCCGAACATCGACCAGTTCTTTCTGGTATAGTGGCTCTGTGTATTCCTTCTCTGAGTCATTTAATGTTTCCCCCGTAGAATCCTTCACTATTGCAACTCAAGACTTGAATTTTTTCTTCAGTTCTTTCAGCTTCAGAAATGCAGAACTTGTTCTTCCTTCTGGTTTTCCGTTTCCAACTCTGTGCACATGTCATTGTAATACTTTATCTTCTTGAGCTGCCCTTTGAAATCTTCTGTTTAGGTCTTTTACTTCACCATCCCTTCCTTTTGCTTTAGCTGCTCAATGTTTGAAAGCAAGCTTCAGAGTCTCTTGTGCCATCCAATTTGGTCTTTTCTTTCTTTCCTGTCTTTCTGATGTATTCTTGCTCTCCGTGGATGATCTCTTGGATGTCATTCCACAATTTATGTGGTCTTTGGTCATTAGTGATCTGTTCTTGAGATGGTCTCGAAACTCAGGAGGGGTATACTTAAGGTCATACTTTGGCTGTTGTCAACTTGTTCTCATTTTCTTCAGTTTCAGTTTGAATTTGCATATGAGCAGTTGATGATCTGTGCTGCAGTCAGCAGCTGGTCTCGTTCTGACCTCCGAGATGGAGCTTTTACATCGTCTTTTTCACGGATGTAGTCGATTTGGCTTCTGTGTAGTTCATCTGGCGAGGTCCATGTGTACAGTCACTGTTTGGGTTGGTTAAAAAGTTATTTGTATAATAAACAGTTTAAATAAATGAATACGTATATACATAAAAACTACTGTGCAGCTTAGTATGCAAATGTTGGCCAGGCCCAGTCCCTAGGAGAAGTGGTGTCACGGAGTCTCCCCCTGGGGCCGAGGGAAGGAAGGACAGTCTTCACTCTGCTGTCCACCCAGAGCCCCCCTCCCACCCTCAGCCTGTACCGAAATGGCTAGGACCTCTCCACCTGGGAAGCCAGCTAGGCGGCCCTCTCCTCAACCCTTCATGTCATACCTGGGTCCCCATCCATCTCTAGGGCCACCGTACTCTGCAAGGAAGACCCTGAGCAGGAAGGGAACATTCCTGCACATGAGGGAGAGAAAAGGGGGCTGGGACCCCACCCAGGGGAGCATCCTCACTCCTGCAGAGTAGGGACCCCCACCTGCAGAAGGGGATGGCTCCCAATCCGTGGGGTGGGGTGGGGTCTTCATGGCCATGGGGCAGGGACCCAGTTACAGATTGAGCTGTGTCCCCACCCAAATGTGCGTCAACTGGGCTAGGCCTTGATTCCCGGTATTGTGTGGTTATCCGCCCTCTGTGAACCGCAGTGATCTTCTCGGGTATTGGAAATCCTAACCCCTCTGCAGGGTCACTGTGAGTGGCAACTGACTTGACATCAGCGGTTCGGTTTCTTTGGTTGACGGCGTTAATGCCGCAGGGACTAATCTACAGGATTAGGTTGTGTTTTGAGTCAATTTCTCTTGATAGAAGACAAGCATGAGCAGAGAGGGGTCTCCTGTCACCAAGAAAGACGTGCTGGGAGCAGATTATGTCCTTCAGACCTGGATCCTGTGTGCTGAGAAACTCCAAGGACCTTCCCCCAGGGCCTTCCCCTAGAGCTGGCACCCCGAATTCTGACTTCCAGCCTCATAGCCTCTGAGAAGAAAGATTTCTGTTTGTAAAATCCACCCACTGGGGGCATTTCTGTTAGAGCACCACTAGATTACTAAAAGGGGCTCCCCTCAAGGTGCCAGAGCCAGCAGCCTGCAGCACCCCCTTTCCTGGCAGCAACCCCCGTGCCTCAGGTACCCACAGGTATCCTTGCATCCACATGGTTTTCAAGAGCAAGTAGGTCAGGGAACAGCTCTGGGCTGAAAACACTCCAGGTGCTGACATCTCTCTCGGGGTGGAAAACCTGCCAGGTGCATCTGTGTACACCTGCCTTGTACCTCCACCTGGCCAGAGACCCAGACTGAAACATAGCTTTCTCTACTCCCAGAAAAACATCCCGAGTCCACGGGACACAGTGTGAGCATACAGTGTGTGTACGAGGATACGAGAACTATAGAATGAAAAGGAGTGTACTGTCACTGGGCAAGGAGAACAGAAGGAGCTGCAGACAGGTGGGCATGCAAAATTCATTTGAATTGTATAATTTCATGTAATCACAATTTAACAACAAAAAAAATTGCCCAAGTCCAGCCTGGTGGAACAAGAGCTTGCTTTTGGAAGGGCGCAGGTAGGGCCTGTTGTCAGTCAAGCTGTGGCCGCTGTGTACCCAAGCTAAAGACAAATTTGGCAATGAGGGACTTTGCTAAGGCAGCTGAGGTCAGGGCGCCAGGTCGGTGGGGCGGTGGGCTCACCCTGTGGGTAGGATGTCCATTTCGTTCTCAGGCCAGAGGGAGCAGATGACTGACAGTGGGGACCTGAGTGGTGTCACAGGTGTCACCATGGTGACAAGTATGAGGCCACCAGAGCCCTGCACCAGGGGAAGCAAGATCTCTTCCCATTAGTTCCCACTACCAGGAAGACATCACAGCCCACCCAGCAGCCCGGCCCCGGGCTGGCCTTTCTGTCTCCGCTCTCTTTTGTCCCCTCCCCCCCTCTGCCAGCTCTAGAGCATCATGCTGCTCTTCCCCATCGCTCCTGCTGCCTCCTGAAGCCCCTACCCCCCGGCATCTTCCCTCCAAGCTGGGCCTCTCTGCTCCACATCCCACCTGCAGCCAGAGAGACAGCTTTAAGGACATAATTCTGTCATGAAACCTTGGGTGGCTCCCAGCGGTGAAGCCTTAAACATGGCCTGAAAGTGGCATCTCCCCACCCCACCTCTCACTGTCCCACCCTAAGTCTGTGACCCGCGGCTGCAGCCAACCTCCTCTAACCTGTGACCAAGCCCCCGCACTATCAGTGTCCCCAGCCCTCCCTTCCCTGCGTGCTGGCTCTCCCCTCACCCACGCTGGGCTCTTAACCTTTGGGTCTGAGTTGGTCACTTCCTGGGGGAGCCTCTCGGTGCTCCGTGGTTGGCCAGGGACACCTTGTAGGACTTGCCTGGGGTCTTGTGCTCTGCTCCCTAACTAGACTGTCGTCGTCTGAGCTGCCATTAACTCCCTCAGCTGCCAGCTGAAAGGTCAGCAGGTGAAGTCCGCCAGGAGAAGGAGCCTCAGAAGAAAGACCTAATCATCTATTTCTGAAACCTCAGCCACTGGAAACCCTGTGCAGTACGGTTCCATTCTGAGTCACACAGGGTGACCCTAACTCAGAGTGACACCGGGGCTGCCAGCACGGTGACTGCTCCAAACCGTCTGCTGAATGAACAGCGAAAGGAAGTGTCAGGCTGAGCCGGCCCCGGATGATGCCGCCTGTTCAGTCACTTACTCTTTTTCTTTCTAAATACTGTGTTTTGGGTGCAAGTTCGTATCGTTAATCAGGCTTCCATTGAATCATTTCTGTACTTACCGCTTGGTGACGTTGGTGAGAGTTTCCATGTAGGGTCAACATTCTCATTATTTCCCTTCCGGTTATTCAGTCACTTACCAGTAGTGTTTGAAGTCAGGAAGTGTGAGTCCTCAGTGTTATTTTGCTTTTTCAAGACTGGTGTTACCCAATTCGGTCCATGCCCTGGAGCAGTCAAGCCAATGAAACACACGGCAAGCCACGAAGAGCAGGCAGGTTTACTGGGAGGTCTGGTACCACCAAAGACCCAACAGTAATGCAGGCCATTCTCTATGGAGTCTCAACAGACTGACATCAGAGTTTAGACAATATCATTTTAGCAAGGATTACTTCATGTTTTTAAACACGTAACCCACAGATAATTGTAGCCATCACAAAATAACCACGAGGAACGAGCTACAGACATGTATGTCAGACACCTGGACTCTAATCTTCATGTTTGTGACAGGCAAAGACAAAACTTAAGTAAAAATTCCTCAGCTGGTGGAACTAGTCTACCAACTCCACTCTGACTGAAACGAGGAACAAGAAAGTAAGTTGTGGACACAGAAACACCAGGCAGCCTTCCTAGCTACTGTTTCCCAGGCTGCAGGCCATTTCTCAAGAGAACAGAGAAGAGGAAGGAGACTTAGTCGACAGGAGCTGAGGGGGTTTGGTATGTCTTTGGAAGAGGCCAGTGTAGCTGGTGCAGTTAAATAAAAACTACACAGAGTATTCAGAGAATCATTACAGCATTAGTTATATCAAGCTCTCAATTACCTATTTTGAAAAAGGGAAAATGTTACAAGGTATCGGGGTCGCATTTGGGCTACTTAGGGACCCGTACAACTCCATACCCATCTTAGGGTCAGCTTGTCAGTTTCCACAGGACTAGCTGGGATTTCTATAGGGAGTTCATTGAATCTGTAGATCAATTTGAGAAGTATTGCCATTGACTTTGTCATCTCAAGCCCAAGCCCATTGCCTTCGAGTCAATTCTGACTCATAGTGACCCTACAGGACGGAGTAGAACTGCCCCATAGAGTTTCCAAGGAGTGCCTGATGGATTTGAACTGCCGACCTTTTGGTTAGCAAATGTGGCGCTTAACCACGAGCCACCAGGGTTTGCATCTAGCGCTGCTATAACACAAATACCACAAGTGAATGGCTCTGACAAGTTTGTCCCCACAGTTCGGGAAGCTAGACATCTGAATTCAGGGAGTCAGCTCCAAGGGAAGGCCTTCTGTCTCTGTTGGCTTTGAAGGAAGGTCCTTGTATCAATCTTCACCTGGTCAAGGATCATCTCAACACAGGGACCCTAGGTCTAAAGAACACATTATGCTCCCTTTGCCTCTTTCTTGGTGGTATGAGGTCCCCGATCTTTGCTCACTTCTCTCTTTAAGAGAGATTGGCTTAAGACATAACCTAACCTTGTAAACTGAGAGCTGCCTCATTAATGTTTTTGTTGTTAGGTGCAGCCAAGTCAGTTCCGACTCTCAGCGACCCTATGCACAACAGAATGAAACACTGCCGGTCCGGTGCAGAGCCCACAATCGTTTTTAAAATTAAGCTCATCGTTGCAGCCACTGTGTCAGTCCACCTGGTTGAGGGGCTTCCTGTTTTCACTGACCTACTCTACCAAGCATGATGTCCTTCTCCAGGGATTCCAAGGGTTGGTCCTTCCTGACAACATGTCCCAAATTTGTGTAAGACACAGTCTTGCCATCTTTGCTTCCATGGAGCACTCTGGTTGTACTTCTAGAACAGATCAGCTTGTTCTTTTGGCAGTCCATGGTATATTCAATATTCTTCTCCAGCACCACAATTCAAAGGCATCAATTCTTCTGTCCTCCTTATTCACTGTCCAGCTTTCCCATTCATATGACACAACTGAAAATATGTCTTGGGTCAGGTGCACCTTAGTCTTCAAGGTGACATCTTTACTTTTCAACACTTTAAAGAGGTCCTTTGCAGCAGATTTTCCCATGCAGTGAGTCTTTTGATTTCTTGATTGCTGCTTCCATGGGCATTGATTGTGAAACCAAGTAAAATGTAATCCTTGACCACCTCGATCCTTTCTCCATTTATGATGATGTTGCTTACTGGTCTAGTTGTGAGGACTTTTGTTTTCTTGATGTTGAGGTGCAATCCATACTGAAGGCTGTGGTCTTTGATCTTCATCAGTAAGTGTTTGAAGTCCTCTTCACTTCTAGAAAGTAGGCTTGTGTTATCTGCATAGCAGAGGTTGTTAATGAGTCTTTCTCCAATTTTCGTGCCCCATTCTTCTTCATACAGTCCAGCTGCTTGGATTATTTGCTCAGCATACAGATTGAACAGGTATGGTGAAAGGATACAACCCTGATGTACACTTTTCCTGACTTTAAACCACGTGGTGGCCCCTTGTTCTGTTTACACGATTACCTCTTGGTCCATGTACAGATTCCTCATGAGCACAATTAAATGCTCTGGAATTTTCCTTCGCTGCAATGTTATCCATCATTTGTTATGAGCCACATAGTCAAATGTCTTTGCATAGTCAATGAAACAAGGTAAGCATCTTACTGGTATTTCCCACTCTCAGCCAAGATCCACCTGACATCAGCAGTGATACCCGGGTTCCACATCCTCTTCTAAACCTGACTTGAATTTCTGGAAGCTCCCTGTCAATATACTGTTGCAGCTGCTTTTGAATGATCTTGAGAAAAATTTTACTTCCATGTGATACTTAATGATATTGTTCGATAATTTCCTCATCGGTTGGATCATCTTTCTTGGGAATAGGCACAAATATGGATCTCCTCCAGTTGGTTGGCCAGGTAACTGTCCTCCAAATTTCATGGCACAGATGAGTGAGAACTTTCAGCGCTACATCTGTTTGCTGAAGCATCTCAATTGATATTCCATCAATTACTGGAGCCTTGATTTTCACCAATGCTTTCAGAGCAGCTTCAACTTCTTCCTTCAGCACCATTGGCTCCTGATCATATGAGGTCGACAACTGAGCTTGGAAACTCAACCTAGCAAAAGTGCTACACACCTCACTGCTGAAAATCATTGTGGTCACTTTCGAAGGACTCCCCTTGGGAAGCTGTGCACTGATGCCAGCCCCTAATCCACTCTTCAAAGCAATTTTGGAGCTCTTTTTCTGGAATGTCCATCACAGCTGTCATCTTATGAGGTCTTCCAATTAAATTTGTGAACCCATCCTAGAAAAGGTGCTTTGAAGGGTGGACTAGACACTAGAGTAGTTGCATAACTTCCCAAGGGGCGTCCTTCAAGGACGACCGTAGTGATATTCAGCAGTGAGGTATTGAGCACTTTTGCTAGGATGAGTTTGAGGACTTAATTGTTCATCCTCCCGTGCTACCTCCTCAAATGATTGAACAGCAACCAGTTCTTTCTGGTGTAACAACTCTGTGTATTCTTCCCATCTTCTTTTGATGCTTCCTCAGTTGCTTGATATTTTCCCCGTAGAATCTCTCACTACCGCAAATGGAGGCTTGGATTTTTTCTTTAGTTCTTTCAGCTTGAGAAATGCCGAGCATGTTCTTCCCTTCGGACTTGTCATTATAGTACTTGACTTTGTCTTCTCGAGCTGCCCTTTGAAATCTTCTTTTCAGCTCTTTTACGTCATCATTCCTTCTTTTTGCTTCAGCTTCTTGATGTTTAAGAACAAGTTTCAGAGTCTGTTCTGACATTCAATTTGGGTTTTTCTTTCTTTCCTGTCTTTTTAATGACTTCTTGCTTTCTTCATGGATGATGTCTTTGATGTCATTCCACAACTTGTCTGGGTCTTCTTTGGACATTAGTGGTCAAAGCATCAAATCTGTTATTGAGATGGTCTTTAAACTCAGGTGGAATACACTCAAGGTCTTATTTTCGCTCTTATGGACTTGTTCTAATTTTCTTCAGTTTCAATTTGACCTTGCACATGAGCAATTGACGGTCTGTAAAAACTACTTCCGTCACATCAGTGTCCCAGAGGCAAGTTTCACAAGTCTCACAACACATAGCAAAATCACGTCTGATGACAAAATAGTGAACAATCTTGCATTACTGAGAACAATGGCCTAGATAATCCATGACTTTTTTTTTTTTAATTATCATTTAGATGAAAGTTTAAAGAGAAAATTAGTTTCTTATTAAATTTTCAGGGCACAAATTGTTTTGTGGCATTAGTTGCCAACCCCGTGATGTATCAATACTCTACTCTCCCCTTCTTCATGCCAGGTGCTGTGTTGCCACTTTTCCAGTTTTCTTGTCCCTTCATACCTTATCTCATGGACTTGTTCTAATTTTCTTCGGTTTTAATTTGAACTTGCATATGATCCGTTGATGGTCTGTGCTGCAATCAGCAACTGGTCTTGTTCTGACTGCTGATATGGAGCTTTGTCATGATCTCTTTCACCCAATGGGGGCAATTCTATTGTGTCCTGTAGGAGAGAAGCTCACAGAGGCATTCTACATGACCCTGACCCTGGTTTGGGCTTCTCAGCCTCTGGAGCTGTGAGAAAATGCACCTATGCTTTTTAAAGCCACCCACCTGCAGTATTTTATTACAGCAGCACTAGTTTTTGCTCTGGGACTTGTGTGTCCATCAGTTTCGTGTACACAACAGAATTATGAAGCCCATTCCTCACATGTGTTAGGATTGGTCCTATAGACCGGTCTAATCTTTAGCTGAAAGGTGATTCTCAGGAGTGACTTCAGTACTGAGCTAAAAGGGTATCCAGAGACCATTCTCTTGGAGTTTCTACAGTCTCTGTCAAACTAGGAAGCCTGCTGTTTTGTGTGTGTGTGTGTGTGTGTGTTTGAATTTTGCTCTATACTTTTCTCCCACTCTCTCCTGGACCCTCCATTGTGATTCTTTCCAGACTAGTCAGTGGTGGTAACCAGGCACCATCTAGTTCTTCTGGGCTCAGTCTGATGAAGGTTGTGGTCACTGTGATTCATTATCCACAACCATTTATTTTTGATTATGCATTTGCTTGTGGTACGAAGTACCCTGGATGTGTTTGAGCTACAGAGACACCTTAAGAAAAAGGTGAAACATTTGCAAATGAAATGATACATGACATGGGGGACTCCTGGTGGTGCAGTGCTTAAACATTCAGCTGCTGACCAAAAGGTTGGCAGTTCAAACTCACCAGCTGCTTTTTGGAAACCTCATGGGGCAGATCTACTCAACACTCTGTAATGTTGGGTCCTGCCCACAACTGACTGGAAGGCAACAGGTTTGGTTTGTTTCTGGCAATCTAGAATTTCTTCAAAATAACAGGGGAAGAAGGGAGGGGGAGAGAGAGTGAAGGAAAAAAGAGGGAGAGAGTGAAGGAGTGCAGAGTGTGGAAGGAACTGTTCTGACCAGGTGGCTCCTTGTCGGGGCGGTGCTGGCCAAATGTGAGTTGCACGTCATTCTGCTTACGGTGCGGACCTTTGAAGCTCACCATAACGGAAGCCGAAGAGGTATGAGAAAGACTATGTAGAACCCAAAAGAAAGAACTAAAAGGAAGTAAGAACAGCTCCACTGAAGGATCAGAATTCCATGAAAGAATGCTGGAACTCTCAAAGCTTCTGTTGTTACTGTGAGGCGCCGTCAAGTCGGTTCTGACTCACAGCAACCCTATGTACAACAGAGCAAAACACCGCCCGGTCCTGTGCCATGTCCACAATCGTTTTTATGCGTAAGCCCATCATTGTGGCCACTGTGTCAATCCCTCTTGTTGAGGGTCGTCATCTTCCTCACTGAGCCTCCACCCTACCATGAATGATGTCCTTCTCCAGAGACTGATCCCTCCTGACAACATGTCCAAAGTACGTGAGACCCAGTCTCGCCGTATTTATTTCCAAGGAGCACTCTGGCTATACTTCTTTCAGAACAGATCTGTCTGTCTGTTCTTTTGGCATACCATGGTACATTCAACATTCTTCTCCAATACCACATTTCAAAGGCATCAATTCTTCTTTTGTGTTTCTTATCATTGCCCAGCTTTCCCATGAGTGTGATGCGATTGAAAAGACCATGGTTTGGGTTAAGTGCACCTTAATCTTCAAGGTGACATCTGCGTTTTTCAATACTTTAAAGAGGTCCTTTGCAGTAGATTTTACTAAGCACTGTGTCTATGGTTTCTTGACTGTTGCTTCCATTGGGCATTGATTGTGGAACCAAGTAAAATGAAATCCTTGACAACCTCAATCTTTTCTTCATTTATCATGATGTTGCTTACTGGTCCAGTTGTGAGGATTTTTGAAGGTTCTAGTCTCTGAAAATAGCAAATGGGGGAACCCAGCTTGACCAACCAGACCTCCCTGTCCTAATTACTAGTGCTGCTGTAATAAACTGCCACAGGCTTTAGAATGCACGGGTTCATCTTCTCACAGCTCCTGAGGCTGAAAAGCCCAAACCAGGGTCGGGGGCATGTGGAATGCCTCTGCGAGCTTCTCTCCCAGTTTCTAGTGATCCTTGCCATTCCTTTGCTTGCAGAACATCCTCTGATGACATCTGTCTTCCCCTGTGTGTGTGTGTCTCCCCATGTCTATCTGATCTTTCTTTTTATAGCTCAGAAGTGATTAGATATAAGATGTACCCTACACTGGTGTAGCCCCCAACTGGTTAGCTGATTATATTATGTTAGATTGCATTATGGAAGATAATTAAATCGCATCACATTGGTTGTTAGGTACTTACAAGGAAAGTCCCTGGGTGATGCAAATGACTGATGACTAACCTAAAAATTGGTGGTTTGAATACATCCTGTAGGGCTGTGGGAGAAAGCCTTGGCAATCTGCTTCCATAAATGTTGTAGCTGTTAGTTGCTGTTAAATCTGTTCCAACCCCATGTTTGCAGAATAGAACTGTTCCATGAGATCTCCAAAGCTTTCAGAAGCAGACCGCCAGGCTTATCTTTAGGAGTGCCTCTGGGTAGATTTAAACTGCTAAACTTTTGGCTAGCAGTTCAGCATTTAACCATCAGCATCACACAGGGACTCCTTGCATAAGGATTACAGCTAAGAAATGCCTATGGAGCAGTTCTATACTTAGAGTCAGTGGCATCAGGTTTGATTGTTTTGGTTTTACTTACATTAGTTTGTGTTATGGAAAGTGATTGCACCATGTTACATTAGCTGAGAGGAACTACTATTCCATTAAAAGGTAATCTGCTTCTACTCAGGATCAAGTGATTTAATCACATTTACCAACTCCATGACAGTAACTAGACTAGTATTGGCCAAACCACTGAAAACCATAGCCCAGCTCAGTTGACACATAAAATTAACTATTGCAGTGCCATGCCCAATTGCCTGCCAGTGCCAACAGTCTTTGGACTACAATTTATTGTATCTCTTCAGTCTCTTTTATCTGGAACAGTTTTTGGTTTTGCTTTCAAAATCAGCTAATTAGTGGAAGAGACCAAACCAGATAGCCTGCAGAATCATCTATGAGTTTGTCAGGCTTCTTCTTTTTTTTTTTTAAGACTGAGTGAAAATGTACATTTCCATATAAATTTACATGCCCACTTATATGTAGCTTCCACTGCTCTCCCTGCCTGGTGACAGCACACTATTCCTCTCTGCTCCATACATGTCTCATGCTCCCAACAGTCTCCTTTCCTCTCCTCTCCACCCACTCTCCTTCCTCCAGCCAGAGGTCAGCAGGATACTATCCTATAGATGCATAGAACCATAAAGTGCATCCAATATACGGTCAGTCTGCATCTCCAAGTCCAACCCATTTGTGTCCAAAGAGTGGACCTTCATTTGATTTATGGGCAAGGGCAGCATCAGCGTCAGGAACTATGCTCCTGGAGGAACCCTGAAACCGCTGGACCATCAACTGAGGTCTTTTAGTTGAGATCTCAGGGTGCACCCCTTTTTATTCTTGTGTTGCCAGTGAGACTCAACTTAGTGAGCTCCATCGCGACTATCACTGGTGGTAGCCGGGCACCATCCAGTTTTTCCAGTCCCAAGTCAATGCAGGTACCCACTCACGTGGGACTCTCTATCTTTTGGGTTGTCTTTACCCCATGTCGTTTTGGTCCTCGGTGAGCATCCATTCCTGTGAGTTGGGACTATTTGCTGTGTCAAGCTGCTTCTTCACAGTGATTTAGTGGGTCCCCCTGTGGAAACCTCAGTGGCATAGTGGTTCATTGCTACTGCTGCTAATCAGAAGGTGGGCAGTTCAAATCCACCAGGGGTTCCTTGGAAACTCTCTGGGGCAGTTCTACTTTGTCTATAGGGTCACTATGAGTCATAATCAACTTCACAGCAGTGGGTTTGCCTGTTTGTTTTCCTGTCCTCTGTATGTCCTGTTAATTGGACTTACCAGAATGTATCAGCAGTTCCCCTGTGTCTGAACACTTAAGAACCTACTGCCGTTGAGTTGGATCTGACTCATAGTGACCCTAGAGGTCAGAGTAGAACTGCCCCAGAGAGTTTCCAAGGAGCACCTGGTGGATTTCAACTGCCCACCTTTTGGTTAGCAGATGTAGCACTTAACCCATGACACCACCAGGGTTCCCCTCTGGACACCTAGGCTATTTTAAATTTTCCCATACTGCAATTTTACAAAGAACATTCTTGCACATTTCTCCTTGTGCACGTAGCCAAGACGTTAGTACATACCAGGAAGTGGAAGTTCAAAGACAGTTCTTCCACTTACTAGCCAAAAAAAACAAACCCACCGCCGTCGAGTCCATTCCAACACAGAGCAACCCTACAGACAGAGTAGAACTGCCCCACAGGGTTTCCAAAGAGCACCTGGTGGATTTGAACTGTCAGCCTTCTGGTGGGACTTAACTATTACACCACCAGGTTTTCTTTCCACTTGCTAGATCTGTTTAACTGCTCTCCAGAGTAATTGCTGTTGTTTCACCTGCTCACCAAGGCTTCGTGAGAGTAGATTCTGGTGGCACGGTGGTTAAGTGTTACAGCTGCTAATCAGTAGGCAGGCAGTTCAAATCCATCAGGTGGTCCTTGGAAACTCGATGGGGTAGCTCTACTCCATCCCAAAGGGTTGCTATAAGTCAAAATAGACTCAACAGTAACAGATTTTTTTTTTTTTGCCAAGCCAACATTTCATCACCCATGGTGGCACAATTGTTAAGTGCTTGGCTGCTGACCAAAAGGTTGGCAGTTTGAAACCACCAGCTGCTCTGCTGAAGAAAAGCCTGGCAATTTGTTCCCATAAAGGTTATAGCCTCAGAAACCACATGGAGCTGAGTTACTTTGTCCCAAAGGGTTGCTAGTGGTTGGAGTCAACTCAGTGGCATGTAGTAACCAACATTTGGTGTTGTCAGACTGTTATGGGTTGAACTGTGTCTTTCCAGATTTTAAAGTCCTATACCAGAAACCCTAGTGGCATGGTGGTTAAACACTATGGGCGCTAACCAAAAGGTCGGCAGTTCAAAGCCAACAGGTGCTCCTTGGAAACCCTGTGGGGCCGTTCTACTTTGACCTATAGCGTTGCTCTGAGTTGGAATTGACTTAACAGCAGTGGGTTTGGTTTTGGGGGGATTTTTAACTCCCAGTACCTGGGAGCATGACCTTTGAAAATGGGATCTTAAAAGACTCTATCGGTTAAGATGAGATTGTACTGCAGTAGAGTGGGTCTCCATCCAAGAGGAGTGGTGTCCTTATAAAGGAGAAGAGACACAGACAGACAGAGGGAAGATGGCCATGTGAAGACGCATCTACCCACCACAGAGCTCCTGCGGCCACCAGAAGCCAGGAGGGACAAGAAGGTATCTTGCCCTAGAGACCTAGGAAGGAGGGAGCATGGTCAGGCCAGCTATTGATTTGAACTTCTAGCTTCCAGAACTCTGAGACAATAGTTTCTATTGTTTGAAGATCCCATCCTGTGGGACTTGGGCATAGCATCTCAGAGCAGCTCACACAGAGACTTTCACATTTTGGCCTTCCGATGGCTGGAGGTTCCATTAGATGGAAGATGCATCTCCCAGTGTGTGTTTGACCTTTTGTGATCACCAGCAGGGTTGGACATCTCTGATGTCTGTTGACCTTTCATGCTAAGGAAAGAGATTCGGTCAGCAGAATCCATAGCGACTTGGGGACCACTTAGAGATGGTATGACTTGGTTTTATTACAAAAGGAAGTATAAAAATAATTTAGTCCACACCTACTGTCGTGGATAGACTTGTGTCCCTCCAAAAATGTGTGTAGCAATTTGGCTAGGCTGTCTTGTGATGTTCTTACGTGCTGTACAGCCTGCCTCTATGATGTTAGTGAGGGAAGATGGACAGCAGTTGTGTTGGTGGGGCCGATTCACCGGGTAAGACTGTATTGTGCCTTGAGACACTCTCTTGAGATAATAAAGGAAAGGGAAACAAGCAGAGGGTTAGGGACCTGCCACCATCAGGAAAGAGACAGCACCTGGGGCAGAGAGTGTCCTTTGGAAAGGACCCAAGGTCCCTGTGCCTCAGAAACTCCCAGGCCAAGGGAAAATAAGCAAGGGCCTTCCTCTAGGGCCAGCAGAGAAAGCCTTCCCCCGGAGGCGACGCCCTGAATATGGACTTGTAAGCTTTTGGACTGTGACAGAATAAAATTTCCCTTTTTAAAGCCATCCACTTGTGGTATTTCTGTTCCAGCAGCACTAGATGACTAAGGCAGTCACAACAAATATTATTCACACATTAAATATTTTATCGCTTTCATCCATTTAAATATTTAAAAACTGGATGGGTGAGTTATTTATTTTTCACTCTGATTTGTCAGTTTTGGTGTCTGAACCTGAAATTACAAAAGAACAAAGGTGCTTAGTGCAGAATTGCATTTTAAACTCCAGAACTTTTGTTGGTCAAGTGCTGAGGCCCTCAAGTGCTTTCAGAAGATGATGCATGTTTCAGGTGGGCAGATACACTTGGCGGGCAACCGGCCCGGCTCCTGGGCCCTGCAACAACGTCACTGAGTCTTTGTTCCGATTTTGAGGGTGCTATTAATACACCATGACTCATTCACTGAAAACACTGCCTCCTGAAATGTTCTCACTGGGGAGGTGAAGTGATCAATGTTCCTTCCCACAGAAGACTCATCCATAATCATACGTTCTAAGGTCTGACCAGACTTTGAAGGCTGAGAAGAGAAAAACTTCCTCAATTAAGTATAAAAGTATTTCAGTACATTGCCCTCCTCCCAGGAAGGGGAAAAACATCGGTTGTGTGCACCAGTTCTTCCTGCCGGGAACGTGTCCCCCATGCTGCCTTGCGTGAGACCCTGAGCAAGCCTCGAGCAGGCCAGGTCCAGCCCGAAGAAGAGAGTCAGGAAGACGGCTTCTCTCCAGCCATCCGTCGCTCTGCTTGTCATCCACACTAAGACAGGTAAAGGAGGCAAGGACGGTGTGTGCAGGGCTGAGCCACCGTGTCCAGAGGGTTTCCCCAAGCACAGCCACATGGAATGTGGTGCCCGGCAGGGAAAGCTTTGTCCTGGTAGGGAAGGGACAGGAAGACCTCTGCCAGTGGAGAGCACCAGCGGGAAGCCCTGGAGAGAGGGCTTTGTCTTTCTGAGCTACTCCCTCATGAATTCCCTTACCTGTGCTCTGGGGATTCACCCACCTCCAGAGGCCAGCTGGGAGGCAGGTAAGCCAGTGTCTCCCTCTTGTTGTCGATGGGTGCCATCAAGTTAAGTTGATTTTCGACTCACTGAAGCCCCATGTGACAGAGTAGTATTGTTCCATAGGATATCCTTCATGGACACAGGTCACCAGGCCATTCTACAATGGAGCTGCTGGGTGGGCTTGAATTGCCAATATCTTAATTAGCAGCCGAGTGCTTAACTGTTGCACCACCTGGCCCCTTAAATGTCTCCAGACAGGAGACGAAAAGGCCGGAAACTTGTTTTCCCACCTGCCTTGCAGCAGGACATGGCCACATGGCATAGCCTCAGCCAATCACATGCTTTGAATGAGAAAGCTGGTAGGGATTTAGAAGAACAAGGGTGGCGGGGAGGAAAACCAGTGACCACAAAGAATCCTCTTAGGAAGGAGGTATCGGGAGATATATGGCATGTTCTTGGTTCCATCTCTTACTTCCTGTGGGACCCACTGAGCCTCAGTTCCTCATCTATCAAAAGACATTCATAATGATGATATGATGGGTAATGTTGTGTGTCAGCTTGGCTGGACCATGATTCTCAGTGATCTGGCAGTTATATGATGATGTAATTTGGCTGTTATGTAATGATGTCATCATCCTCCATGATGTGATCACACAATAAGTCGTAAGGGGAGTTTCGTTGTGCATATGGCCTGCATTCGATATCTGTATGGATGTTCGGGCAGAGCTCACTTTGCTTGCTCTGCATTCTGCATCCCTCTCATTGTAATCTGACCTCTAGTTCTTGGGACTTGAGCCAGTGTCCTGCTGTGTTGCCTGCCAGTCTTGAGGTAAGTCAGCACCTGCAGCTACATGGGTCAGGTGCAGCCTCCAGCTTGACACTTGACCCATGGACTAGGGACTTGCCAGCTTCTACAGCTGTGTGAACCATTTCCCTGAGATAAATCTCTGTGTGTGTATACACACACATACATAATGTATCCATATGGAAACCCTGGTGGTATAGTGGTTAAGAGCTACAGCTGCTAACCAAAAGGTTGGCAGTTCAAATCTACTAGGTGCTCCTTGGAAACTCTGGGGCAGTCCTATGCTGTCCTGTAGGGTCGCTATGAGTCAAAACTGACTCAGTGACAGTGGGCTTTTTTAATGTACATACGCACACACCTCACTGGTGTTCCTTCTCTAGAGAACTCAGCCTAAGGTCACACCTTCCTCAAACAATTCCAAACTGGTGAGGTTCTGTAACAATAATTGTTGAAGTTGGTTGATGGGTATGTGGTGGTTTGTAAAATAATTGCCTCTACTTAAGAAAATAACAGCTTTATTAAGGCATAATTGACCTTCCATACAATTCACTGTTTCAAGTGTACACTTTAATGGCTTTTAGTATATTCAGAGTTAGACAGATGTCACCATCAATTTCAGCACATTTTCATCATCCCTAAAGGAACCCCATATCCATTGGTAGTCACTTTCCATTTTGTGTCCCTGTCCCCAACCCTAGGCAACCACCAATCAGCTTTCTCTATGGATTTGCATCTGATGGACATTTCATACAAATAGAGTCACCCAGAATGTGGTCTTTGGTGTCTGGCCTCTCATTCTCAGCATAATGTTTCCAAGGCAATCCACATCGTAGCCTGTGTCAGTACTTCCTATTTATTGCTGAATAATATTTTAGGATTTATGTGTTCCACTTTATCACTTATTAATAGATGGATGTTTGTGTTTCTTTCATTTACTGCCTAATTATGAATATTGCTATTACCAACAGTACACTGTACAAGTTTTTGTGGGGACATATGTTTTGCTTCTCTTGGGTATGTGTCTTAGGGGTGAAACTGCTGGGTCCTATGTTCACTCTGTTTAAGCTTTTGAGTCCACCAGGCTGTTTTCCGAGGCAGCCTCACAATTTTACATTCTCATTGGCCATGTCTGAGAGTTCCAGTTTCTCCACCTCCTTGTCAACACTTATTACCTGTCTCCCTCTACTTTTCAATTGGTTTGAAAATCTCCAAAATAGAACATTACAAAAAGAAAAGCAATAATTAGATGATGTTATGCATTGACTTGTGTTTCCCCAGCACTGCAGTGGGCATCCTCTTAACTCCACTTGCAGGTGGTAATACTATCTGGAAAAGGGACTTTGTTACGTTAATGAGGTCATCTTGGTGTAGAGGATGTCCCAAACCTGACCACTGCTGAGTTACAAAGAGCAGCCTGGACACTGAGAGAAGCAAGCACAAACCCAGTAAAACAGATGTCCCATGAAGATCACCAAAGAACCAAAGTGCATCAGGGCTACAGCAGCTGAGACAAAGACTGTCCCCTAAAGCCAACACAGAGAGCCTTCTTCTAGAGCTAGTGCCCTACATTTAGACTTGTGACCTCCTGAACCATGAGAAAATCCATTTCTGTTCTTTGAAGCCACCTATTTGTGGTATTTAATATGCCTCAAGGGCTCTGGGGAACTAAGATAAAGTGAAAGCATTCCTATGCTGTGAAGTGCTGGGGCTCATTTATTTGCTCCACAAATACTGGGGTGTCCGCCACGTGCACAGTTGTACACGGAAATATGTTTTGGCCACAGGCAGAACCTTGTTATCAAACCTCACTTCAGGTCCTGTCTGCTCTTGGTAGCCTCTCCCCTGGGGGTGGAACTCAGCCCAGAAAATTCCTTGTGGTCCTGGGGCTGCCTGCCCTCCTGGGAGACGGTAGGTGGGAGGGACGGGGAACTGCAAAGGTGAGGCCTTGCTCATTTTCCTTGTCTTGAGAAATGAGTGGGGGTGGGCTGAGATGAAGTGTGAGGCGACCAGGCATGGAAGCTAACCAGTGACAGAGACTGAGACACGCAACTGATTTCAGCACAGGTCCCTCCTATGAAGAACGTTTCTGGACCCAAGTAAGGCCAGCGCTGATGTTCAGGGTTCCCATCATTAACGAGATGCTGGCTGGACTCCCACTTTAACTCCCATGCTGTCTGTATCGCTGACAGCTCTGCATTCCTCCCCAAAACTGAACCTATGTGCCCTTGCAGACTCTAAATAAAGATCCTGTTATGGATTGAATTTTATCCCCACAAAATGTATGTCCACCTGACCAGGCCATGACTTCCGGTATTGTGTGCTTACCCACCACTGTGTGACCTGATTTGCCTGTGTTTTAAGTCCTTCCTACGTTGTTAGCAAGGCAGGATTAGAGGCAGTCATGTCAGTGAGGTGGGACTCAGTCTACACAGTTAGGTTGTATTTTGAGTTAATCTCTTTTGAGACAGAAAACAGAAGTTGCCATAGATTATGTCCCCCCTAAGAACGTGTGAATCAACTAGGCTGGGCTGTGATTCCCAGGACTGTTTTGACTTTCGGCCGGGCTGTGATTCCCAGGACTGTTTTGACTTTCGGCTGGGCTGTGATTCCCAGGACTGTTTGTTTTGACTTTCGGCCGGGCTGTGATTCCCAGGACTGTTTTGACTTTCGGCCACTTTTGTCATATTGATGACATCTACAGGATTTGACACTGTCTTAAAAGTCCATCTTTGGAGATTTAAGAGAAGTGAACAGACACACAGGGGAATCTTATCAAGAAAACAGTGCTGGGAGAAGAGCGCTTCCTTTGGACTGGAAGATTCCTACGCTGAGTTGTTCCCAGACCAAGGGAAGACTGATAACGAGGACCTTCCTCTAGAGCTGACAGAAGTGTCTTCCCCTAGGGCTGGTGTCCTTTCTGAATTCAAACTTATAGCCTTCTGGACTGAGAACCAACTTTTGTTAAATCTAGCCTCTGGTGGTATTTGTTATCGCAACACTAGGTGACTAAGACACAGCCAGAGAGACAAGGACCTCAAGCCATCGAGGAAGGGTTTGGGGAGCTCAGCCCTTAGACACGCAGTCCCTGAGAAGATGGATGACAAGTTCTCCCAGAAGCTAAACAGAAAGCTTTCCCCAGAAGCCTGTGCCTGGAATTTGCATTTCTGGTCTCCTGAGGAAATTTGTTAAAGGCATACTTGGTGGTCCTTCTGTCCTAGATTTAACCACCACCACCACCACCCCCATGTTGTAAAGATGTCTGCTCCTATCAGCTCTTCCTCCTCCCTCTTGTGCTTGACCTTCAATGGTAGCATTGGCAGCTTTATGGCAGTTATCTTCGCTTAGTGCTGCCAGTCTTTCCAGAAGATGCCCTGTCCATCTACATGGCCCCTACACTGGCCTGGTTTGGGGAAGATGTTCCATAAGATCTGGGTAAATGTGTGCCTGGCAGGAGTTACTGAAGGCTCTGAGCACAAGACTGTGAGGGCAGAAGTAATCCAGAACTTCCTGGAGGGGGTGAGGCCTAGAGATGGCTGGCATTTGTAGATTACACTGGGAAGAAAAGTCTGACCAGGTAAAGACAAACTCATACAGACTGGGAGGAACTACCCTCAAGCAGTTAAGCCCTTGAATATCAAGGCTCCCTTTTCCAGCCCATGCTAATGTGCCAGGAACCACTACCTAGAAAATGCCCTAAGAGCCCTTATGGACAGTGATTCAGTGAGGTTAAGGACTGTAGGGTCATGCTGTTTGCTCAAGGTCACATTTGAGCTCCAGTGGCCTTGTACTTTGCTTTTTCAGCTTTACTGAGGTGTTAGCGTGCCACGGCACCCATTTTACATACAGAGCTTGATGGAGAGCTTAGCAACTACGTATGCATGCAGCCGTCACCTAATAAAGTTAACACTTCCACAACCCCCCAAGCTTCCTCACGCCCCATGTAGCCACTGTACTCCAACTCCTGGTCCCAAGTTCCCACTTCTCTGCCATGTTGCTACGGCTTTGCTCTTTCTAGATAGCAGCCTTTTGCCTCTGGCTTCTCACTTAGCACATGGCTTGAGCCTCCTACCACACACAATTGACCTGTCTTTCAGCAAAGCTTTGCAGTTGTCTGTATCTTGACTTTATCCTTTTGTTTGCCATTATTGCCAAATTTTCACCCACAGTCTGTTGCTAATCGTCCCTTGAATTTTGTATGTTGGTCTCATCCTCTGACTACTGACTTCTAGTGCCAGCTTGATGGATTCCTAATGGTTGTCATCACCAGTCTGTGGCCTCCCTTACCCTGACCTTTTTGCTGTCATCTTGTCACAGTAGGACCTGGAAAGGAAAGGCCCACAGCGAAGTTTGACCTGGAAGCAGACGCAAGTCCCCTAGACTGTACCAACAGTCAAGCAGTGTTGTCTGTCCCAGTCCCCAAAGCCTGGGCTCCTGGGTAGGCATTCTGGAAAATCCCAGTATCCCAAAAGCTTCCCCAGCAGCCAAGCACATCCTTTTACACTGCAAGGCCTCCTCTGTTTGTCCTCTCAAATGCCTGTTGCTTTTGACTGCTCTAGTACTAGACATTGGGAGAGTAACTTGAACCCATGACCTTTTGGCCATTCCATTGCTAAGGCCACCTCAGGGGGCTCTGACTTCCTCTCAGCTGGCACACATTCCAGGAAGCATCAAGGTCTTAGACAACCGCCACCTCCCTCAAGCCTAATTCCTGCCGCTTACTGTGTTAAGAATAGACTCTTGCCTGAGGACTGAAGGATTAAGGGCAAACCCCAACTCCACCAAGTGGGGTACTGAATGGACACCAGGAAGACTTGTGTACCCTGGGAAAGCTGTGAGCTACCAGAACCTGTGTGAGACAGTGAACTGCCGATGAGAACCTTCCCACTGAAGAACCAGAGCCGGAAAAGGTGGCAGTCCTGCCTAGCTCTGGCTCTCATGGTCATCGGAGGAATCTGCAGCCCTTTCCCCACACATGCCACTGCTGTCACCTACCACAACCCAGTGCTTTTAAGTGTCGTTTTAGCTGCCGCTACCTCCAAGGGGCACTTGACTGCCAGGGCCACTCTGTCCCCATGCCATCCCCTGTGACTACCATCTCACTGACCTTAGCAAACACCAATTGTGCCCTGATGCTGCACTGAGAACTGGAGCACCAGTGAGGAAGAATGAGATGGCACGCGGCCCGGCTGGTCGCTTAACCACCTGGAGACCACACAAGGCACGGCAGTCCAGGGTCGGCAGGGCGCACAGGCAGTGTGGACTTGGGGAGGGGCTGCTGGGCCGGGCTTGCTCGCCCCTCCCAACCACCCAATGCTCACCACCCCACACCCGTGACCAACCTGCACAGCCCAGAAGATACCAACCATCTGTTCCCACAGAGCCCATACAGAGACCCTCCCAAAAAAGACTGCACACCAGTTTCTTTTCAACTGAACTGTATTTGTTACCTTTTGCTGTTGCAGGTGGTCTGGGCACTACACTTCCGCTCACTAGCTCAGCAGGATTACTTCCCAAACCGCCTTGATGATGAACAGCCTAGACAGGCAGTTAGTCAGCTACTCGATATAGTCAACACGTGTCTTCTTTGGAAACAAGCCTCACGTTACTGAGGTCAGTCGAGGAGGTTCAGTGTAGCGTACTAACGTCTACAGGCCTAGCACATGCAGAGTGGGTAACTACGAGGAACAAAAGCTTAACTAGAAGATGAAATAAAGTTTTAACAAAGGTTTTTCTTTTAAACATCAAGGTATATCTCAATACTTCAGTGACAAAAATTTGGTTTACTAAGGGATCTGCTTGACAGTGAAACACTTGAGACCACTGAGTTAACATTAGATTACATACACCTTACGACAAATGTTATCTCAACCTGTTAAATAAGCCAGCGTCAACAGGAAACACAATTAGCTCTGCTTTAGTGCCTAGTAAGTATCACGGCATCACACTCAGTAAAAAGAAATCTTAATCCTCCCGTCATGCCCTACAGATTTTTAAAATGCTAACAAAAATACAGCAACAAAAATCCTTGAAAATATATTATCAGGGAATGAAGATAAAGTATTTAACACGTGTACAGGCAATTCCTCAGGCAAAGCTCAGTCAACTTCTTCCATGCGTGACGTGTCATCATCTCCTTCCAGGGGTGGCATTTCCTCAGTGACAGCAGCGCTGCTGTCATCAGCAGTGGGGTCATCTTCATCAATACCTTTTTAGAAATAACAGCCTCTGATTAGAGCAGTGTCTTACAGCCCATCAGTGGGGTCCAGGACTGCCAGCCGTACCTGGTTTGCCCGGCGGCTGGACTCCTTCCCCTTTCCTGCCCCCTTCTCACCAACCATGTGACTGATGGGAGTGCGGTCTCCCCGCTGGCCAACACCCCCCCACTGCCAGAGCCAGGAGCTGCACTTCCCCCTCCCTACAGGTGAGGGTACCACCTCCTCCCCAGGGCACCCCTCGCCACAGGGCAGCACCTACCCAGGCCGAGTTTGATCATCCTGTAGATCCTGTTTGCATGGGTCTGGGGGTCCTCGAGACTGAAGCCGGAGGACAGCAGTGCCGTCTCGTAGAGGAGGATGACCAGATCCTTCACCGACTTGTCATTCTTGTCAGCCTCAGCCTTCTGCCGTAAGGTCTCGATGATGGAGTGGTCGGGGTTGATCTCCAGGTGCTTCTTGGCTGCCATGTAGCCCATTGTGGAGTTGTCTCTCAGGGCCTGAGCCTTCATGATTCTTTCCATGTTGGCAGTCCAGCCATACGTGCTTGTCACAATGCAGCACGGGGACGTGACCAACCGGTTTGACACCACCACCTGTAAGCACAAACATCTTAATGGTAAGTAGGCCAAGAAAAATTTTTTAGTGTCTTAGTATTGATGAGCTTTAACTGTGCAACGAAATCCAAGGAACTCACTTCTAAAAGTTTCTGGGTTAGAAATACCGTTTTTAATTTTCCTACTCCCAACAACCCTCCACCCACCACCCTCCAGGCTCTCTGTCTTCAGTGATGTATGTCAAAAGCACTTACAAGGAAAAAACTATGTATGAGCCAAGTCTGAACAAGGCCTCAGAAAACCATCAATTAGAAAATGCAGACAAAGGCTTCTTTTACCCACATACCTTTTCAACTTTTTTCTCCAGGATGTCTTTCATGATTTTGCAGAGGTTTTCAAACTTTGTTTTCTTCTCTTCCTGTTTCTTTTTCTCTTCTTCATCCTCTGGCAGTTCTAAGCCCTCCTTGGTGACTGACACTAGGGTCTTCCCCTCAAATTCCTTCAGCTGCTGGACACAGTACTCATCAATGGGCTCAATCATGTAGATCACCTCCAAGCCGTGCTTCCGGAGCCGCTCCACGAAGGCCGAGTTGGCCACCTGGTCCTTGGTTTCACCTGAGACAACGAACCGAGCTCCTGATTGCCTCCTCTTCAGCCCCAACATCCCCACAGACACATACCGGTCTCCAGAAAGCAACAGGGCGCCACCGTTTCCCCCTCCTTACCGGTGATGTAGTAGATGTGTTTCTGGTTCTCCTTCATGCGCGTGCAGTAGTCCTTGAGAGAAACCATCTCGTCGCCAGACGCGGACGTGTAGTACCTCAACAGCTCCGAGAGCTTCTTACGATTCTGAGAGTCTTCATGTATTCCAAGCTGAAAAGAGTTACGTTAGCTTTAAGAACGCTTTCTCTGTATTAAAAAAAAAAAGCAAACTCCAGGAAACCACGCTGGAACAGCTCCGAGCACACACACCTTTATGTTCTTAGAGAACTGCTCATAAAACTTCTTGTAGTTCTCTTTATCCTCAGCCAGTTCCGTGAAAAGCTCCAAGCACTTCTTGACCAGATTCTTCCGGATCACCTTGAGAATCTTGCTTTGCTGCAACATCTCACGGGAAATGTTCAGAGGAAGATCCTCTGAGTCTACCACACCCCTGATGAAGTCTAAAAAAAAAAAACCACCAAATGCACTTGAACTCAAAGATAAAACTCATGAAACACGAAATACAAAAACGCAAAAATATGAACAACTTTGTTAAAAAACCTGGAACCTGCTCAAGACTGAACGTCTTCCCACTGGCCACCCCTTCTGTCCCCGTCCACCCTCGCTGAGGTCCGCCACTCACTCAGGTACTCGGGGATGAGTTCCTCGCAGTTGTCCATGATGAACACACGGCGCACATACAGCTTGATGTTATTCTTCTTCTTCCTGTTCTCGAACAGGTCAAAGGGAGCCCGTCTTGGAACGAAGAGAAGGGCTCTAAATTCCAGCTGCCCCTCCACTGAGAAATGCTGCGTGCAACAGAAACAACAGTCATGCTGACAGCAGCCTTCAAACCTCAGCACCCCAACAGTCACCAACTGATAGCACTCCGGGCAAAACAAAAGGCCCACAGACCGGACGGATGCCCCGGGAGGGCGGGCCGACTGCGAGCCCCCCGCCCTCCCCCCTGACCCACCTTCACAGCCAAGTGGTCTTCCCAGTCGTTGGTCAGGCTCTTGTAGAACTCCCCGTACTCCTCATTGGTGATGTCGTCAGGGTTTCGGGTCCAGATGGGCTTGGTCTTGTTGAGGACCTCTTGGTCAATGTACTTCTCCTTGATCTTCTTTTTCTTCTTCTTGTCTCCATCCTTCTTCTCCTCCTCCTCCTCGTCAGAGCCAACATCTTCTATCTCTGGCTTGTCATCAGGCTCCTTCTCTTCTTTTTCCTTCTCCTCTTCTTTCTCTTCCTTTTCTTCAGCTTCATCATCGCTCACTTCTTTATCCCTTTCTTTCTCCACCTCGAGAGAGACAGGAGAGCCCATTACCACCACACCCTGAGCTGAAGAGGCTGGCAGAAAGTTAACACCCAAGCTTCTCAGCCATCCTGAGAAACAAGAAGCAATCTTCTCAGCAACGTGATGTACTGACTAGTTGAGAGCAGTTAACTACGTGCACACAACTGCCCGTTTCCAAAAAGGCCTCAGACCAATCTCATGCATGTTACAAGCTTTCCTCTCTACTGACAAATGTAGGAAACTGGAGACCCACGTCATTTCAATTAACTACAGACGCTTCTGCTATGCAGCCACAAGGATGGCAACTTACGAAGAGAGTGATAGGATAGCCGATAAACTGAGAATGTTTCTTCACAATCTCCTTCATACGTCTTTCCTCCAAGTACTCAGTTTGGTCTTCTTTCAGATGCAGGATAACTTTTGTTCCCCGACCGATAGGTTCACCTTAAAGACAAACTATTTTAATCTTTTAGCCAGATCCAGACTCAAAACAGAAAAAAAAAAAGAAAACCTCAGCAACCTCAGCTCTCAAAAGTCAAGAAGATAATCACAGGTGATCTTTAAAATGTCTGAGACGCAGCCCACCACCATTCACAGGTAAGACTCCCACAGCAGTTCAGCACCTGCCCCAGACAAAACACCTGAAAGCCAGGCACCAGAGCTTGCCTGCTCACTAGCTGGCCCCCTGGGTACCCACGGTAACCAAGTTTTATAAACTTCACTCCACCTCTGGAGGACCCAGTCCCCAACACCTAATCGTTATCAGGTGCCTACCTGTGTCTGTCCTGACGGTGAAGGACCCTCCTGCCGAAGACTCCCACGCATACTGCTCGTCGTCATTATGCTTGGTGATGACCGTCACTTTCTCAGCCACCAAATACGCCGAGTAAAACCCCACACCAAACTGGCCAATCATGGAGATGTCTGCGCCAGCCTGCAGAGCTTCCATGAACGCCTTGGTCCCCGACTTGGCAATGGTACCAAGGTTATTGATCAGGTCAGCCTTGGTCATGCCAATTCCGGTGTCCACGATGGTCAGGGTTCGGTCCTGCTTGTTTGGAATGAGGTTGATATGCAGCTCCTTCCCAGAGTCAAGCTTACTGGGATCGGTCAGGCTTTCGTATCTGATTTTGTCCAAAGCCTATAAAGATAACACACAGCACAGGATTAAACACCTCGCCACACCACATTTATACAAAATCGAAAACTCAATGGCGGCTTAAGGAGAATACTTACATCCGAGGAATTGGAAATCAGCTCCCTCAGAAAAATCTCTTTGTTCGAGTAGAAAGTGTTGATGATCAAAGACATCAACTGGGCGATCTCGGCCTGAAAGGCGAACGTCTCCACCTCTTCCTCCTCCATAGGCTGGTCTTGGATCTGGGTCTCCTCCGGCATCTGAAAAGGACACCCTGCAGTTTCCGTCCGTCCAGCCGGATGCGCAAGGCGGCCTCCGAGAGCCCCGCCGCCCGACACCTGTCCCTGGACCCTTATTTCAGCGACACCGGGGGCGGCTGACAAAGGATGACCTCATTCCGAGCGCGGACTGCGAGCGGCGTGTGCGCGCTCGCGGAGGCCAACTCCACCAACGGGCGCCTCTCCCGGCGGCCCGGGGGCGCCGCCGTGATGTCCCCGCTGCCGCCGCGGCCTTCCTGGGACCGGGGCCGGTCGCAGGGGCCGCCGAACAAGCGCCCCCGGTCGAGGACCTCGCGTCCGGCGACCCCTCCCCCACCACCACTCCAGAACATTCGGGGGCCCGGCCGCCCGGAGAAGGCCGCACAGGCCGCCCCGGAGAACGTGGGCCGAGGCGACCGCAGCTGGGCTCGCTAGGACGCCTCCCGCTCCGCGCCTGCCTGCCTGACCCCAGGATACCTTCTTCGGTCGCCCCCTAAACGCCCCCTCACCTTGACGAGACGACTGCACAACCCCCGTAGCGACACAGCACCAAGACGCAGAAGCAACTGGCACGCCGCCCCCCCCGCGCCTCCCTTATATAGAGGCGGGCCCGCCCAGCGCGCGGCGCCTTTTCCAGAAGCCTCCCGAACCTTCCGGAAGAACCCTCCCCAACTGCCGCCGTGGCCGCGCGCCCACGCATGCGCGCTGGCCGGCCCGCCCCTTCCCCCCCTCCTGACGCTCCGCGGGCTGACGCCTGCGCTGCCCTAGTGCGCCTGCGCGGCCCGGGAAGCTCGGGAAGGCCTTGGAGCCTCCGGGGGCTGTCCTGCCCCCCTAATTGTCCCCTCCCCTTCCCGATGGGGGCCTCAGGTTGTTCCATCACCCTTTATGCGCCTCGTGTTCTCCCAAACTGGTCCTCTGGGCTCCATCTTCCACTCGACCCTGCCGCTGGCTTCCCCTCTGACCGCGCTCGGAGTCGTGGGGCATAGTACCGAGTGCGCAGGGCCAAAGTGATGCTTTAATGCTAAACCCCCAGTTGTGTGGGCTTCGGAGCCCTCAGTGTCTGCACCCGCCGCTGCGACGATTTGGCAGTCGGTTTACGGGTCTGGGGCAATGATGAAGTGGCTTGTTCAGGGCTTGAAGGATCTGCGCCGGGTTTAGGGACCTTCTTTCTACTGGGGGCCAGGGCTTGAGCTGTACCGGTGGATGAGTGGCTCGGAGGGCTGGCACAGGACAGGGCACAGGTGAGGGGTGACCCGGGCAGGTGGACAGTGGACGGAAGGCCAGTTGACCCCGGTTCGTGTTGCTCACCAGAAGTAAACCTAGGAGGAGGGATCATTTTTGGACTAGAGGGAAACCCCCGAGATCCGGAGGTCGATTCTGAGACCCAGGAGGGACCGTGCAGCACGGAGGGCCGAAGCAGAGCTTTGGTGGTCTGCGGCCCTCACTGCCACAGGGATCCCTGGAGGCAGGCCTCAGTTTGGATTTCTAGGCCCCATTCTCACGGGCAGGTCCTTAAGCCCACTGGACACGGGGGAGCAGCAGTAGGGAACGTCGGGTAAATGATTCGCGTGAGGGCTCCAGCCCAATTTTCAGTCCCTTGTAAAATATGCATGCTTCACTTTCTGTGAACAAATCAATGTCGGCCCAGCCAACCTTACATCATGGCTTTTTTTAAACTGAATATTCGGGATATCCTTACCAAGTACTTAATTCATGGTCTGGGCGATTAAAAAATCACTGCCGCGGACTCGATTCCGACTCATAGCCGCCCTACAGTACAGGGTAGAAGCGCCCCGTAGAGTTTCCGTGGAGCACCTGGCGGAGTGAAACTGTCGACCTGTTGGCTAGCAGCCAGCCCTCAACTACTATGACAAAAAGACCCGCAAAGCCAATTTCTAAATCAGAATTCCACAAGTGTTTTGAACTAGGCCAGCTCAGGACCCCTGCAGGCCCAAATCTTCTCCCTCAAGGTCCCCTCCCGCATAAACGGGTGACTTCCTCCGGCTTCTTTGTCCCTGGCTCCTCCCACTGTTGACCCCCTGAGGGAACTCTGTTCCTGAAATTCAGGGAGGTCATCTCATCCAATGATCAGATCTCGCCCTTAGCTGAAAGCAGCCTGGTCTGCGTGCCCCACGTCGATGACCAAAAACAGCCTGGTGTGCCCCACCTTGTATGACCGTAAATAACTTTCTGCCTGTCTTGAGACCCTCCTAATTGAAAGTTCTCCCCTTATGAAAATCTTGACCCTAAACAAACCTTACCCCTCCCCCTCCTAATCAACCTTTCTTCCTTAGCAGCCGGTAAATCCCTAACCAGGATTTCTTGTTACCCCCTTCTCTGTCTTTCCTTATCAAATCATAAGCCCCCTCACTAGACACTACCTCATGGAAACTTTAAAACGACAAAAAACTTGCCCTACTGGGGAAAGGTGCGCTGAGCCAATCTTGGCTCAGACCCCACTCTCTACCTGTTCCAATAACCTTCACTGGGCTCCTTGGACTTCACCTCTGTTTCGGGCCACCCTCTCCCCAACGCCCCCACCCCCTGCAACTTTATGGAGTGTCCTGTCTTGTTTATACCTAGCTCCACTGACGGGGTTCAAATCGGTAAACACTAAGTCCGTTTCAGAACGTCACTCTCTCTACGTATCTCGGGGAAATAGCCTTTCTGAAGCTGGGCTTTCAAACGGGAGTGGAGCTGCTCCATACGGCTTCCAAGGAGCAGCCAGTGGAGCCACACTGCCCACCCTTGTGGGTAGCAGTTGGGTTCCTAGCCCACTGTGCCACCAGCGTTTCTTGTGGTGAATATAAGACCCTAACACAGGTCATTTAGATTATTGAACTGCGTACTCTCCGCTGCCTCAGACCACAGTAGCAGGTCTACCATTCCTCTCCCTATCTCTGAAGAAATAAAATTAAGACCTCAGAGAGAGGTAATGAGATTTTGGATAGTTTATTCTGGGTGATGATCCTGGCAAATTTTGGACAGTATACTCTGTTGGATTATCCTGTGACAAACTTTTGGGTAATTCACACTGTTTCATTATCCTGTGACATACACAACACCAAGAACCTCTTAGAATTCTGGCTATAAAAAAACACTAGAAATGTAACCCAAGTGGGACAGTTTTTGGAGAAGTTCTTCTCACTATCTCCCGGCTGGCATGCATGTCTGCTAATAAAGCACTGACCCTTTCTCCCCATCTCTGCACTTTGGCTGCCAATGACAGGCAGAGTGAGCTGGCTCTGGTTCGGCAGCACTAGGCCTCCTAGGAGGGTTTTGACTAGCATTGAAGTGGGAAAAATAAACCTGAAGCCATGAGCTCTGTGGTGGTGTTAGGGATTTCAAGACGTGACCCAGAATTTCCTTAAAGGTTAAATTTTATTAAAAAATATGCCCAATAGGAAAAAGACTGGTGCACCAGGGACACACCCCAAACTATGCAGAGCAGGGGGCGACCATGAGCTTGCTCAGTGCCCAGTATTTAAGTCGTGAGATTGCAAAGCAGGGAGGGGGAACTGACCTTTACATTGATTGGTTAAGGCCAACTGGAATTCCCATTAGTTGTAAAATGTGGTCAAGATCTAGGGGTCACTTGCAAGGCTGTCCGTGGTCAAGGTCTAGGGGTCACTTGCAAGGCTGTCCCCAGGCTTGTCTTGCGACAGATGTTTTGTAAGACAAAGGTGAGATTACTCTATGGTATTTTCTGCTATTAAGTTGTTTCCTGGGGCTTTCTTTAATACCTTGAATTTTTACTGTGCCCTTCCTCAAAGGCTGTCACTTAGGCCTCTTTTCAGCAGTGGCAGTACACTAAAAAAGGACCCCACTGCTTAGCATCCCCAGAGCAGAACTGTTACATAGGGTTTTCCTGGCTGTACACCTGGTGGCCTAGTGGGTTAAGTGCTACATCCAAATCTGCCAGGTGCTCCTTCGAAACTCGATGGGGCACTTCTACCCTGACCTATAGGGTCACCGTGAGTGGGATCTGATTTGACGGCAGTGGGTTTTTTGTTTTTAATCCTTGCCAGGAGCCCCGGTAGTGGTGAAGAGCTACAGCTGTTAACCAGAAGGTTGGCCATCTGAATCTACCCCTTGCTTCCTGGACACGCTGGGGCAGTTCTACTCTGCCCTATAGGGTTGCTATGAGTTGGAACTGACTGGATAGCAACAGGCTTGCTTTTGGGAATTACTTTTGACCAGAGCTGCGCTGGGTGAGTTAAACTGCCACTTGCTAGGTGACAACCCACTGCTGTTGAATGGCTCCTGACTCATAGTGACCTATAGTGAAACTGGAGGCAGAAGAAGCCTCCATGTCAGGGGTGCACAAGCCCCAGGTGGAGACGCCAATGTGTGGCCGTCTGTAGGCTCCGCTATAGATTCTGTGAACTGTAAACAGTGGTGATAAAACCAGTGATTAAAAAAAAAAAAAATTCAAGCAGGAGGTGCAGAGAATGGAGGAGTAACTTGTGTTTGAACATTATTCTTCTAAGTTACTGGCCAGACAAGTCTAATACCACTTTGTTTTCCTTGATGGCCTGGGAGACTGTGAAGCAGAACTCCACCCAGGTGACCTTCCCCACCCTCGTCACCCCATTGGCCTCCACCCAGCTGACTTCAGTCGAACCCCCAGATGCCCAAACTGCCCACCTTGTTAACCTACGCCTACAGGTGGTCTTTACTTAAATACTCCAACTTTGCCTGGTCCATTTCGCCAGGCTTTTGAGGATGACGATACCTCCCTGTCCCTTTGCAATGTCAGCTTGCAAATAAAACCTTTGATCTCACCCCAAAAGCTCTTGCCTCAGTGAACTGGCTTTTTGCGGCAGGTAGCCGAACTCCTGGGCTTTTCCAGTAACAATAGGAAAGAGTAGAACTGCTCCATACTTTCCAAGGAGCGCCGGCAGATTTGAACTGCTGACCTTTTGTAGTTTTGCTGACCACTACACCACCAGGGTTTTCACTGTTAAGTTAGCCAAACCCAAGTCATTTGTGTCCCGTAAGGACCTGTGTGAGGGGAGCATTTGTTCTACTAACTTATGTGTGCGTCGATAACACACGGGAAGTACATGAGACTAGTCTCGCCATCTTGGCTTCTAAAGAGCATTCTCCTAATCGAAAAGTCTCTGCTAATTCCTCTCCTCTAGAGCTCAAGAGACCGTAGGAAAAAATAATCCTACACGTTGAGTCCTGCCGCGCCAACACAACTGCTGCGCATCACCCTTGTTAACATCATAGAGGCGGATCTTTTAGGGAATGCTGGGGAGAGGGTGGGTCAGAACAGAGGCAGAGACACACTAGTCCAAGGGTCCAGGGAAGTTGATTGGAAGAGAAAGAGGGTGGGGTCTGAGCTGAGTGGCTCAGCCTACTCCTCCCTAGTAGGGAAGATGTTTTATACTTGTACAGTTCCAGTGAGATAGTGCAGAGTGAGGGGATTTATGGTTTGATAAGGAAAAAAAGAGGGGCAGCAAGAAATTCTGGTTGTTGATTAGGATGGGAAGGACTAAGTTTTGATTATGGTGCAGATTTTGGTAAGGGGAGAGCTTTCAATTAGGAGGGTGGTGAAGACAGGCTTAAAGTTATTTATGGCTATAATGGGTGGGGCCTACTAGGCTGTTTTCAGCTGATGGCAGGGCTGACCATTGGATAAGATGACCTCCCTGAAGGACAGAGTCTTCTTAATGACCTCTCTGAATTTCAGAGATAGAGACCCTCAGCTCTGCACTTTTGGTTTAAGGACGGGGGGGGGGGGGGGGCGTCATTATCTCTTAGCTACTTCCTGCTGGCAAGGGTCATTGACTTGTCCTAGGGTATATGGGGAGTTGGGGGGTCCTCTGGCCCCCTGGCATTTTGTAAAGAGGGAGGTCTGTTGGTTGTTTTTAGGGAGGCTTTGAAATAGAACTTGTCGAGTCTCTCGGAAGAGCAGAATTTAGATTCCCTTGTTAGGGAGTGTAGGCTAGTATTCTTATAAGACCATGAGTTTAACTTGAATTTGCAGTCTGGAAGAGATAAAGCAAATCAAGTTAAGAATTAGAGGCCTAAAGGTAAGGGTAACCAAAAAGATTAATAAAGGGAACTACCAGTGGAAATAATAGTGACATTAGCCAGTTGGGTCTTTATAGTCTGTTTATGTCCAGGCTATAAGCTGGGGACAAACAAGGGGTGGGTATCTGTGGAGGTCCGCCATCAGCTTTGTAGACAAAGTCACGAACCCCTGTCTCTCTTGATTCTTTTCCCGCCGCGCCTCTCCCTCCCTCCGTGCGTGACCCTGTGAAGTGTCTGGGCTGGCCCCCAGCAGGTATCTGGAGTATTTCTTTTTTGGATAACCACTGTTAGTTCGTTGGTTCAATTCTCCAGTACTGACAGTAGCTCTCTGCTGTCCCCGTTGGAAGACCACATAGTGGTGGGAGTGGGACTTTCTGCACATGTGCCCGGAGTTGGTTGTACATGAAAAACAACTTTGAGGAAGTTTATACAGTTGTTGGGGGACTTATCTTGGTGTCCCAGAACATGGTTAATATTGTTTGTCGCTTGTTTTAGTCACACCAGAGGCCCTCAGGTTCCCTGTCTTGGTCCTGACTGTTGACATAAAAGAGGTACGACATTTATCATAAGGTTTCCATTGTGTGTTTCAAACTTGTGATGTAAAATGACTGAGAATTTCTTTCGGTATATGTCCTGGTTCTTTAGTTTCTAACATATTAAGCAACAATATAAGTAATTGTTAGTCCTCATTTCTTATATTTAGTCGAGATTTTAAATATATTTGTCTCAGTAATACAACAGGGCATTAAGGGATATATAGAAAGGAGTGTCTTACTAAATGCAACCCCATCAAACACAAAAGTAAACTTTTTACCTTGGATTTTTAGTCCAAGCCAGTAATTACACAGTAGTGATTAGAGAAAGGGCCCTTTTAAGGTACAGAAGGTTTTTTTTTTTTTTTTTTAAGTCTAAGACAAATTTAACCTCCTCACCTTCTAGGTCAGGTGTAACCCTTGGTTTCCGTATGGAGATGTTCACGGTGTGGCCAAGCGCCAGGCGGGTCTCAAGGCTCTGCCCAGAGTCTCTGTCTTCAGACCCCTCTTCTGAGAGTCATCATAGGAGGTGCTGTCTGTCTGGGCCTGTGGAAGGTCAGCTAGGTGTCCGATTTGGGGACACTCAGGACATTCCACTTTCCTGGCCTCATATTTTGACAGTACCTGTATTGACTGGGGTCAGTACTCAGCTAATGAGGTGATCTAAGTCTTGGGGGCCAACTGGGTTACCCTCCAGTAGGCAATGGAAGGCTATAGCCAATAATTGAGCCTTCTTTTTCATTTTTTCTGCCACCAAATCTCTTGGTATTACATGGCTTAAAGGCCTCCTCTACACTGGGAGAGCGGAGTCTGAGGTTCTGATACACAGTGATAAAAAGTCTGTACATAGGGATGTTTCCATTTTCCCTTATGTTTATAAAACGGAACACCTAGAGCAAAACAGTCACCCTAGTCTATCTAGATCACCATTTCACTTCAGTGGCTTTAGGAACCAGCTTTCTTAAAGCTTACAGCTCAAAAGGATATTAAATTGAATACCATCAGGTTTTTAAGATCTCAAGCATCACACAGTGAACTATGAAGTAGAAGAGGAACACCCAGTATCAGCGCCATTATCCGAAAGAACCAATGAAATTGTGACCCTTGTGACCCTACAGTCCCTGAACAAGGCATGTAGCATCAGTACTCATCTTTCACGTGCCTCAGCAGCAATTGCATTTTATAAAATCTCAGATTTCATGTTAATAAACTCATCAATTTAGCTCATTTATATAGAAAGTAGGATCTCAAAATATCAGCAATATTTTACATAAAACTTACAGCATATTAGACACTGTAGATGATAAAAACTCCATAATCTACTGGAAAATGTTAGACAGTCACTACCTATATGTCATGGGTTGAATTGTGTCCCCCCCAAAAATGTCTATGTTGATTTGATTTGGCTGTGAGTCCCAATCTGGTGCCCTTCCTCCCATGTGTTGTCAATCCTGCCTCTGTGAGACTGATGATGGAGAGCAGGCAACAGTCGTGTCAGTGAGGCAGGTCTCAAGCTACAAGCTTGCGGAATATAAGGGAGAGAAGTGAGCAGAACAGGTTTGGAACTTCATACTATCAAGAGAGAAGCCCTGAGAGCAGAGCACATCCTTTGGACCTGAGGTTCCTGTGCCGAGATGCCCTCACTGGATTTGGACTCAGCCTACCGGACTGTGATAAATTCTCTTACTGAATGGACTTACAATTTGTAAATGGATTTGCAGCTTACCAAACTGTGACAGTAAAGCTGCTCTTCATGAAACCTTCCACTCGTGGTATTTTATGTTAAAGCAGTACCAGGTGACTAAGATACCATATCTTTAAGGAACTGCCAACACTGTAGTTAACCATCTTGAAGCACATTATCACACAGTCAGGATAGGATAAGATTATGAAATCTCTAAATGTTTATATACTATAAAAATAAATTTATGAGCAAATAATTTGAATTTTCCAGTCAAATTATTGGCTTTGGTGATGTCAGATTAAATAATATAGCCAAGTTGGCAATTTGAAACCAAATTAAGCCCATTTTGGTATTGATCTTGATTTATAGCAACCCCATAAACCGACTAAAACTGTCCTATAGTGTTTCTAAGAAGTGCCTGGCAGACTTGAACTGCCAACCATGTGGTTAGCAGCTATCCCCCAACTACTGTGTCATGAGGGTTTTTCCAGTTATCAATAGATGACTTAGCATGTATTTGTTAAAAATAATATATATTATATAAAAATATATAATAGGAAATAACCAACATGAATTTCAATCCAGGGAGAATAAGATACCTTTTTCCATTCCAATTTGTGTCAAAACCTTTTAGCCCTGTCTCTCAGAAAAAGGCTGTCCTTGACTTCTGCTTTCTCTCTCTCTCTAAACCTCATGGCTTAGATTTTGAGTCAGGAATTTTATCCTAATGAGAGATCAAATCTTTGTCTTTAAGGGAGACTACATAAGGAATAAATTAACTGTATATTCAGAAATCAGAAAAAATTGCTGTTTGGCAGTGAAAAAGCCAATTTTTTTAACATGAATGTTCTTAAAAATCTCGCAAATTAAACCATTAAACTTTTGTTAGACAAACAAAACTTTAACCGTGTAGAAGAAATATTTTTCAATAAACCTCTGTAATACAATCCCTTAAACAGCAAAATGAACTCATTAAGACTTATATAAATATTTTTGTTGATGCTTTGAAAGTAAATAGTATATAAATTTATATTATATCAGATATCTATTAAGTTTAATTACCATAAAGTCCAGGGCTGAAATAAAAGCTTACTTAAACATTCTAGGTCTTTAATTAACTCCTAAAGTTTTATCAGCTGGCTTTTACAAATTGCACAAGTCTCTGTTCTACTGACTTAGAAATCACAAAGTCCCATCCTTGATATTGACATATCCCTAAACTCTCAAAGGTCTCAGAATTGTCTTGCAATAGTGAGAAGTCTTTTTAGGATTTACACAATTTGTGATAATCAAAGTAAAGCAGTAATCTTTATCTGTTTTTTTTTTTTTTCTTAAAAATTTCTCACCTAATTATAAAGGCTTTCTAAAGTTTCTTTAGGGCTATGACCTGATGCTAATTTCTGCCCTTCTGTCTACTTTTTTCTGAAACACAAAGACAAAGTCTTCCCTTTAACTATGAGTTTCTTCAGCCCAGTAACAGTATTTCTGGATCTACCTGAAATTTGACTTATCATCCTCAATTTAGATCAAGTTTAACTCTAACCTGTTAAACAAGTTTCAAAAGGATAAGAAATATCTTCAAGTTAGATACATTGGCAAAAACAAGACATAAGACCCTTAACAAGCAGACTGTTTTATGAAAACAGACATTGCGTAAGACAACATTGAGGGAAGGAAAACAATTCTGAGGTGGAACTGGCCAAAATGTATAGCCCGAAGTCAAACTTTCAGCACTTAGTCTACAGGCGTCAGACACTTTCACAGAAAATTATAAATCTGGAATCCTTACAGCTTGTATAACAACAACAAAGATGTTTACAAGATCCCACAAAGGCAAATATGAAACCACACGAATATATTTATCTTATCAAATAGACACAGGAGGCCTCATACTTTCACACACACAGCTTCACTTTATATAGCCTCTTTTCTTAGTGAGTTTAATAAGTACTTTCCTGATTTTTAACAAAAGAGTTCTAATTGCAGCATGGTAAAATAATTTTATGGATCCATTCAATTGTTAACTTTCTCCGGAATCTAGTTGATACATTGGCCGGGCCAATTATCGTAAAACTTCATTTGATCTTTAGTCTCAGGTGGGCACGCATACTGAAACCAGACAGCCAGAATCCACTCTCTCAGGCTTTTCTTAGGAACAGAAGTTGTATTTCACATATTACAGAGTATACAGATACAGAGAAAGCTTTTTCAGTTGGGACAGAGGTTCCCTTCTTATAAGACAGATGGTCCTGAGAGAGAAGTTTGAACCCTGGTGAGAACCCGAGTTATCTGCATGCAGCCAGAATAAAGGACTTGAACCCTTCTTAGATTAGTGAATCAAAGCCAGGTGCGGATGAGCAGTTTTTGAAGGCTCTTAGAGTGTTTGGAAGTTGTACCTCTGGACCTGCCTCTGTCCAGGCAGACAAGGGAGACTCCTGCAAATTCCCTCTGTCCCAGGTCAAGCTGAAGAGAAGAGAAAGGAAGGAGAGGAGGCCAAAGAATCTGCTTTGTAACCTAAGAGGATAGTGGAGGTCCATTGTAACGGGAGGTGTTATGCTTGGACTAATGTGGACTTCATGTTGTGCAGAGTTTGTCTTGCAGGGGGCAGACACCGTCCTCATCTGCTCCGTGCACCCCCTTATCCTGTCACAGGAGTCTTCCAGCAGCAGACGCCCTTTAGCTCTTAAATGCCTGACACTCGCCTGCAAATTTATGGCTCTCACCCTCGGCCTTTGAATGGAGCAGACAGGCACCCTCCCCCGTCAGGGCCAGGGTTACTAGGAGCAGTACAAGCAGGTGGGCCTTCAGAAATTCACCAGGGAGTGCCCTGGTTGGAACGCTTCAATTGCCACAGAAGCCAACTGCCTCTTCACTGAGGGCTTTTAGCGATGCAGCAGAAAAGTGGAGGAGAGGAAAGTCGCCTCTTTCCTGGGAAAGAACTTAATCAGAGGGGTCCCAGAAGTCCTGCCATGATGGCCAGAAATATGTTGCCAAATTAAACCAAGTCCATTCCGCCTGTCACTGCGGCCGAAAATTTAGAGAAGGCATGGGGTTCAAGGTGTTCTATTCTTAGATAGCCAGCAAATCTGGAGGAACAGTGAGGATAACTTCTCAAAAAAAATAAAAATAAAAACAAAAACTGTCCTCAGACCTACTGCGTGAAGGTGAAAGGGAGTGGGTGGAGGGTCAGAGAAGACTTCCAAGTGGGTGTTAGGTCATGGAATGGGAGAAGGTGGAGGCAAAGAAGGAGAAAGCAAAATTCCAGAAGTGGAGGGGGTGTCTGCTGGAGCTGAAGGTGGAGGGGAAGTATAAGGACGTGGAGAGGCTTGCCAGAAGGATCAAAATCAGGTTTGGGAAGTGACGGCTTAGAAGGCTCCGGTTTTTCGTTAGGAGGAAGAAAGTGGCACAGGTTTAGCAATGAGACAGGTAATTACAAAGGAAAAAGGCTTAGATTTAAGGGACCTCGGATCACTTGCTGTTACGGGTGATGGAGCTGACTAAATCACGGAGAATGTTCTTAGGTGCCTAGATCTTTCAGGAGCTACCCCAATGGGGTGTCCTTAGGGAGCTTAGATTGGCTAGTCCCCACCATGTGGAGAGTGAGTAGAAGGAAGAGAAAGACTAGTCCTTCTAGGGAGAGGCAGACATCCCTGCTTCTCACTGGGGACCTAGTGCTGATCCCAACTCACTGTCCAGGTGTCCCCAGAAAGTGAAGATGAGGGGCAAGGAACCAGCGTTCCGGCATCCCAAGGAAAGCCTCGACCCAGCGCTGGGGTTTGTGTGAGACAGAAACAAGAGAGAGAGATGGCAAGGCTTTCTGGTGAAGGAAGTCTTGTCCTCTAACTCACCAGTTTTAGAGGTCTGTCAGTGTACTGCTGTTCGTTCGAAGTGCTGTGGCAAGGGTGGCCCAAAACAGAGGCAGAGACACACCAGTCCAAGGGTCCAGGGAAGTTGATTGGAACAGAAAGAGAGTGGAATCTGAGCGGAGTGGGTATTTTTATAGCTTTAAAATTTCAGTGAGGTAGAGAACACAAGTCAATCCATGACAATAATGTTGCGTATTGGTCCAGTTGTGAGGAGTTTTGTTTTTCATGTTAAGGTGTAACCCAAATGGAAGGTTGTAGTCTTAGATCTTCATCAGTAACATGTGTTATCAGGAGGGATCAGTCCCTGGAGAAGGACATCATGCTTGGTAAACTAGACGGTCAGCGAAGAAGAGGAAGACCGTGAATGAGATGGATCAACGTATTGTCTGCAGCAATGGGCTGAAACACAGCGAAGATTGTGGGGATGGTGCAGGATCGGGCAGTCACGTCTTCTGTTGTGCACAGAGTTGCTGTGACTCAGAACTGACTTGAAGGCATGTAACAACAGCGACAACATACATGTGCCAGGTTGTGCTGTAAATGTATGTCTTAGGCCGGGGGTGAGTTTGAACGTTGTTGGCCCACATTTTCCTTGCAGCATGGGCTAGGGAGGAGGGGAAGCTTGAGAACGAAAAGAAGCAGAAAGGGCGAGGGGCTATTGGTCTCTGCAGGTACCTGTTGCTGCTTTCACCTGTGCAGGGTGTTGACCAGCAGGTGAGCCCTGCCTCCGTCCGCCCTGTCCTGTCACCCTCACCTGCTACCTGGGCCCTTCCCAATGTCACCACAAAACACAGATTCAGGCTACGTGCTGCAGAAACCAATACTGAAATGGGGAAAAGTAAGTGCCCAAGAGGTTTATTACATGCCAGCATGTAAGGGACAGGGGGAATTCGGGTTCTCAGAGCCTGTGCAAAGGTATCAGTTAAGGTCAGCATACTTAAATGGAGAGGCCACATGAAGACACAGGGGTTCAAAGGAGTCTCAGGAGGAGACTGAGTTCCTTTAATTCTTTGAGCTGTCTAGGTCATCCAGGTGATCAGGGTGACCCTGCTTCACAATCTCGGAGGCCATCGCCAGCCACCCAAAGGAAACAAAGTGGTGCCAGATGCTAATCTGGCCAGCCACTGGAAAGAAGGCTCAAACATAAGTTTCTTCCCTGTCCTTCCTGGCCTCCTGCTTTATTCTTTTATCATTGGTTAGAGCCAATTATCACGAGAAGAGAAGTTGTTTATAGCCTACAGTTCACTAAATCTATGATGGTGTCTCTGAGAGCTGGGCTCTATAGTCGGCACCTGCAGCCTGTGGAACGTGGGGGTTACATTTTCCTTGTGGGTCGGGGGTGATCTGCAGTGACTCCTCTCAGGCCCTTGGTCTTAGGACCCCACTCTGCGCTTTGCAGCCTCCTCTCGTTCCACCACACAGATACTTGCTCTCCCTTCCCACCTCGCTTCCACCGTTACTCAGGAGGCTAAAGCATTCATCAGGTGAACCAGTCACCTCCCTGGCCCTGAAGTTCTTTGACCCCCTTTCTGGTCATTTCTAGGGCCTTCGCCCTCCCTCTCGGTGAGTGGACACCAAGGCCGCTCCCTTGTCCTCCCCGGGAGCCACGGCCTCCCCGCGAGGCTACCTTTCCATCTCCCCGCTGCCACCCTTCTGGTCAGCCCAGTTCTCCCACTCAGAGGCTGACTAACGGACACTTCCAGCCCTGACTTCCAGCTCTGACTTCCTTGTCAGGAAAGCCTTCGCAGTGTCTGTTCATGCTCTTCTCCCCTGGAGAGCTTCGACCTCAGCCACCACATCCTTCCGCTGGCCTTGGGGCAGAGCGCACCCAGGTGGTCCCAGGCAGCTGTGCAGGAGCGTCACAGAAGAGCCCTGGCAAGGACTCCCTGCACACCCCACCTGCAGGCAGAGCTCCTGAGCATCCCACACCTGACTGCCCAGGGCTCCTGGTCAGGTGACTACCCACCGCCTTCCAGAACTCCGGTGTCCCCACAGGGGACCTGGCACTGAGCCTGGAGTTCTCTCTCCCTTCTCCCCCTCTGCACCCTCCCCCAACCCCACCCTGTCTACACAACCACCCACTGTCCCCTGGATGACCTCCACAGCCAGGGTGAACTTCCAGAAATCCCATCTGACCCCATCAGTTCCTCCTGTACCCAAATCCCAACCCCAAATCCTCACGGCCCCCACCCAGACAGCAAGGCCCCGCATGGTCCCTGCCCTACGTCCTCAACGCCATACCCTCACCTCTTACACCTTGCTCTCCAGGACACTGTTCTCTGCCGTCTGCTCTTCTGAGACACTCCTAGTGGGCCTTCACGTCACACCCCACATATCTCCTCAAGGACCCCGTCCCACCCCAACTCTGCCCTGCCACCAGCTGAACCCCCTCTTACAAGGAGGTTCTCAGAACGGGGGAGGGGCACCTCTCCTTGCAGTGGTCTTCCCAGTTGCTTTTCATACTCGTCTGTGTGCCAGCCCAGCTGTGGCTCCAGGTCTCCCTCCGTGCGGGTGCAAGCCCTGGAGCAGGGGCTGCTTCTCAAGCCCCCAGGCCTGGGCTCTCCTCTTGCTCCCAGGAGGTCAGCCCACTCCTCCTCCTCCTCCTCCTCCTCCTCCCCCTCCTCCTCCCCCATCCTGCAGACTTAGCTGTGAATCCCACCAGGCTCCTCCCCCAGGTGAAGCCTCAGGTGGCTCTCGGTTGAGCTGAGACCCCAGGCACGGGATCTGGATCCCACACGGCCTCTATGGAACCCTTACTGGCTGTGCGACCCAGAGCAATCCCTTAACCTCTCTGTGCTGCACATACAGCATCTATAAAATGGGGAGGAAAATCTCTTTGTCACACTTTGTCACAGGGTCCTCAAAGGGCTGTTATGAGACTTATACAAGTTCACTCTGTTTCTAGAAATGGTGCCAGACAGGGCCTGGCACATAGTGACAGCTGTTTACATGTCTATTAAAGTAAGTGACTAAATAAGCTCTGCGAGGGTCACCCGGGGTCCTCGGGGGTCATAAATAGCGAAGCCCTCGACCACTAGCCAGCAGCTTGGCTGTTTGAGCCTGGACAGACGTGACTTGCACAGAAAGGCCTGGTGGTCTGCCGACTCAAGGTCACACCGTGACAGCACTGTGGAGCAGTCCTGCTCCGCACCTCGGGGTGGTCACCATGAGGTGGAGTCAACTGTGTGACAAGTGACAACAAGATCTACAGTCACCTACCCTCCAAGAGGTTTATTCACCCCCGTGTGACAGTTTTTTTTTTTCTATCATGCTTTAGGTGAAAGTTTATAGCCTAATTTAATTCTCCATTAAAATTTTGTACACATATTATTTTGAGACGTTAGTTGCACTCCCCACAATGTGACAGCACAGTCCCCCTCTCCACTCCGAGTTTGCCCATTTCAGCCAGTCCCTGTCCCTTCCTGCCTTCCCATCCTGCCTCTGGCAGGGGCCACCTGTTTGGTCTCCCGCGTCTGACTGAGCAAAGAGGCATACTCCTCCCGTGCATTATTTTCTGTTTTATAGTTTCACCTACTCTTTGCTTTGGGAACGGTTTCGGTTCTGGGTTAACAGACTGTCAGGGGCCGTAGTTTCGGGACTTCCTCTGTTCTCTGTCAGACCACTCAGTCTGGTCTCTTTATGTGAATTTCAGTTCTGCTCCACACTTTCCTCCTGCTCCGTCCGCGAGTCTGTGTTGTGCTCCCTGTAAGGGCGGTCACTGGTGGTAGCCAGGCACCACCTAGTTCTTCTAGCCTCAGGCTGGTGGAGTCTCTGGTTTATGTGGCCCTTTCCCACTCGGCACTTGGCTGGCTAGGCTTAGTCTCTTGGGCTAATATTTGGATCTTTGGTGCTCTTCAATCTCCTTTGCTCCGTTTGGGATGGTATCAACTGACACCTCTTAGATGACTGCTCGCAAACTTTTAAGATGCCCCTCACCAAAGTGGGGGTGCAAAACATTTTCTTTATAAACTTTGTTGTGCCAGTTGACCTAGATGTTCCCCGAAACCGTGGTCTCCAGGCCTCAGCCCCAGCTACCCTGTTCCTCAGAAAATGGATGTGTCCAGAAAACTTCTCAGCTTTTACTTGGATCCATCCATTTGTGGCACACAGCTTCCGATTTAGTCTTCTGACTCTGTGAAGTAGATGGCCTTAGTGCCAGTGTACAGATGAGAACACTGAGGCTTAGAAGAGCTAAGTCTTTTACTTGGGGGCCACCCAGAGAGTAAAGGCCCCTGGGTAGTCACACCTCACCTCTGGCTCACATTTTTTTTATTTTATAAAAATATTTTATCGTACTTTAAGTGAGAGTTTATAATCCAAGTCAGTTTGTCATATAAAAACATTCACACACACTGGTATGTAACTCTCGCTGCTCTCTCCACCGTGTGGTGGCATACTCCTCCTTTCCACTCTGTATTTCTTGTGTCCATTCAACCAGCTCTTGTCCCCCTTTGCCCTCTCATCGCACCACTTGATAGGACATACCCAGTTAGTCTCATGTATCTACTTAAGCCAAGAAGCACACTTTTTGCTGATATCATTTTATGTCTTTTAGTCCGATCCAGTCATTGTCTGAAGAGCTGACTTTGGGAATGATTTTAGCTCTGGGCTAACAGTGAGTCTGGGGCCATGTCTTCCGGGGAACGTCTAGGCTGTCGGATCATCACATCTGGTCTTTTTAACAGAGTTTGAGTTCTGCACCCCATTTTAGTTCTGCTTCATCAGGAATTCTTTATTGTGTTTCTTGTCAGGGCGGTCATTGGTTGGGTGGGGGCCAGGCACCATCTAGTTCTTCTGGTCTCATGCTGGGGTGGTCTCTGGAGTATGGGGCTCTTTCTGGCTCTTTGGCTTATAATTTCCATATGTCTTTGATGTCCTTCAGTCTCCTCTGTTCTACGGGGGTTGGGATGCTTCTTAGATGTCTGCTGACTTTTAAGACTCAGACTCCACTCACCAAAGCGGGAAGCACAACATTTTCTTTTTTTTCTTTTTTTTTGTTATGACTGAGTGAAAATGTACATTCCTGTATAAATTTACATGCCCACCTATATGCAGCTTCCACTGCTTTCCTTGCCTGGTGACAGCACACTGTTCCTCTCTGCTCCATACATGTCTCATCCTCCCGACAGTCCCTTTCCCCTCCTCTCCACCCACTTCCCTTACTCCAGCCAGGGGTCAGCCGGATGATATCCTATAGACGCATAGAACCATAAAGTGCCTCCAATATATGGTCACTCTGTATCGCCAAGTGCAATCCACTCATGTTCAAAGAATGGACCTTCATTATGATTTATGGGCAAGGGCAGCATCAGGGCCAGGAGCCATGCTCCCAGGGGAACCCCAAAGCCGCTGGACCGTCAACTGCAGTCTTTTAGGGGAGATCTCAGGGTGCACCCTTTTTATTCTTGTGTTGCCAGTGAGACTCAACTTAGTGAGCTCCATCGCGGCTGTCACTGGTGGTGGCCGGGCACCATCTGGTTCTTCCAGTCCCAAGTCTATGTAGGCACCCGCTCATGTGGGTCTCTCTATCTTCTGGATAGAACATTTTCTTAAAAACCTTTGTTATGCCAGTCGACCTCGATGTCCCCTGAAACCACAGTCCCTAGACCCTTGCCCCCACGACTCTGTCCTTTAAAGTGCCTGGTTGTATTTAGGAAACATCTTTAGCTTTTGGTTTAGTCCAGTTGTGCTGACTTCTAATGTATCGTTTCTCCCTTCAACCTAATTCCATTCTTATCTGCTATCTCATTAAGGAATACTCCTCTGCCTCCTCCCCTACCCTTGTAACCATTAAAGACTGTTTTCTTCTGAGTTTAAACCTTTTCTTGAGTTCCTATAATAGCCATCTCATGCAATATTTGTCCTTTTGCAACTGACTAATTTCACTCAGCATAATGTCTTCCAGATTCCTCAGTGTTATGAGACGTGCCCCAAATTCATTGTTGCTCTTTTTTGTTGCATAGTATTTCATTGTGTGAATATACCATAGTTTATTTATCCACTCATCCACTGTAGGACCTAGGTTGGTTCCATCGTTTTGCTATTGTGGACAGTGCTGCAAGACAAATACGTGTGACAGCGCTTATTTCTCTAGGATATATTCCAAGAAGTGGGATTGCTAGATTGTATGGTATTTCTGTTTCTAGCTTTTTAAGTACATACCAAATTGATTTCCAAACTGGTTGTACCACTTCATAGTCCTGCCAGCAGTGTGCAAGTTTTAATCTCTCCACAACCCCACCAACATTTATTATTTCATGTTTTTTGGATTAATGCCATCTTTGTTGGGTGGGATGAGGGTTAGACGGTATCTCACTGTAGTGTTGGCTTGGACTTCTCTAATGCCTGTGATCATGGGCATTTCTTCCTGCATCTGTTAGCTACCTAAATGTTTTCTTTGGTGAAGTGCCTGTTCATATCCTTTGCCTAATTTTTAACTGGGTTATTTGCCTTTTTGTTGTTAAGGTTTTGCAGTATTACAGATTTTGGAGATTAAACTCTGACTGCATTTGTTGTATCCAAAACTTTTTTCCCAGTATGTCCACCCACTGAAGTTCAAGTCGATTCCAACTCATGGTCAACACATAGCGACCCTATAGGACAGAGTAGAACTGCCCCCATAGAGTTTCCAAGGAGCACCGAGCACTTAGCCACTGCACCACCAAGGTTCCCTCCAAGTCTGTAAGTTGTCATTTTACTCTTTCAGTGAAGTCTTTGGGTGAGTGTTTTAGTAATCTAGTCCTGCTTTGACAGATATACCACAAGTGAATGGTTTTAAAAAGAGAACTTTTATTTTGTCACAGTCCAGTAGGCTAAAGGAAACCCAGGTGGCATAGGGGTTAACTGCTATGTCTGCTAACCCAAAAGCTGGCAGTTCTACTCTGACCTATAAGGTTGCTATGAGTCAGAATCGACTGGATGGCAGTGGGTTTTGGTAGTAGGCTACAAGTCCAAATTCATGTTATCAGCTCCTGGGAAAGCTGGAGAACGTCCTTGTCACCAGTCTTTCCCTGGACTGGAAGCTTCTAAGGCACAGGGACCCTAGTCTTTTCCCAAGGACGTGCTCAGCTTCCAGCACAGCATCTTGGTGGCATGAGGTCCCCAAATCTCTCTGCTAGCTTCTTTCCTTTATAGCTCAAGAGATGGCCTCAAGGCATAGAACAGTTGAGTCCTGCCCCACCAACTCAGCACTCTCCTTAACATCATGGGGGCGGGATTTACAGTATGGAGCATGTCTCACAACCCAGGAATCGCGGCCTAGCTAAATTGTCACACAGAATTCTGCAGGAACACAAATCAACAATAACAATGAGCTTAAGTGTTTGATTTTTAGGAGTTCCCAGTTACCTGTTTTCTCGTCTGATGTTTGTGCACTGTTAGCGATCCTTTGTATTCTGCGTTTGCTGGGTGTTAGGGCTCCCAGTGTTGTCTTTATTTTTTCTTCCATATTCAATATTACGTGTAGGTCTTTTATCCATTTTAAATTAGTTTTTGCACGTGGTCAGCCCACAAACTTTGATCCCTTGTGTTTTCTTTTTTACTAGGTTCAAAATGCTAATTTCCTTTTGATTTTTTCTTTTACTCATGGGTCATTTAGAAATGTGTGTGTGTATTCCCCAAATGTGCAAGGGTTTCCCAGATGTCTTTTTGTTGTTGACTTTATTTTTGTAAATTCTATTTTATTTTGTTGTTGTTGAGAATATACACAGCAAAACATCCACCAGTTCAACAGTTCTTCCATGTACCATTTAGTGACATCAATGACTTTCTTTGAGTTGTGCAGCCATTCTCCTCTCCTGAGTTGTTCCTCCCTCATTAACATAAATTCACTGCCCCCTAAGTTTCCTGTGATTGTCAAGGCTGTGCATCAACTTGGCTGAGTCACGATTCTCGGGAGTTCGGCAGTTAGGATGCAGTTTAGGAGCTGGATGCCAGTGTGATCGCTTGCATGATGGGATTGGATGTCATGTGATCACTGCCATGATGGAATCTGCTGTGAGTAGCCAATCAGTTGAAAGGGAGTTTCACTGGGGGTGTGGCCTGCATCCAATGTAAGCAGACCCTCTGGCAGGACTTTCTGGCTTCTGCACGCTGGGCATCCTGCAGCTGGCTCCTGTTTGTCTGACCTCTGGTTCTTAGGACTTAAGCTGGGAGTTTACCTGCTGTTCTGGGATTCATCAGTCCTTGTAGCCTGTGAGCCAGAGCCCTGTTGTCTGACTAGCCAGTCTTGGGCTTGGCAGGCCCTGGAAATCCTGGTGGCATAGTAGTTAAGTGCTAAATCTGCTAACGGAAAGGTCAGCAGACAGTTCAAATCCGCCAGGCAGTCCTATGGGCCAGTTCTACTCTGACCTCTAGAGTTACTATGAGTCGGACCCGACCTGATGGCTAGGTTTGGTTTTTTGGTTGGGACCTACATGAATTAGGAGAAGCTTCTAGCCTGACCCCACAGACTCGGGACTTCCTAACTCTACACCTGTGTGAGCCATTCCCTTGATATAATTCTCTCTGCAGAGATATTTACACACTTGATTGGTTTTGCTTCTCTAGAGAATCCAGTCTAAGATAGTTTCTGTCTAAACTTTCAAGTTGAGGTTGTCTATCTGATCTCATACAGTAATCCTAAGAACATAAGCCTCAGGGAAAGCCTTTCTCACCAGCTAAGCTAAATTATTTTTCATGTACAGGTGATTCGGGGGGATATTTTTGGTTTAAGGGTTACTGATTGTTAGCAAGCAACAGTTTGAAGGGTTCATCCACCCTCTATTACTCCAGAAAGTCTAGAGTCCACGAGAACTTGAAATCGTGCCTTTATTTCCTCTCTTTTGATCAGGATTTTTCTGTGGAATCTTTGATCAAAATGTTAAGGACTGGTAGCTAGACATCATCCAGTTCTTCTGATCTCACGGTAAAGGAGGCAACTGTTTAGGGGCAATGAGTCACCTGTGCCTCATCCTCTTCCTATTTCTGACTCTCCATCTTCCTCTGTTTCTCCTGGTGAACAAAGACCAATTGTTGTGCCTTGAGTGGCTGCTTGCAAGCTTTGAAGACCTTAGGCATTACAGAAGGAACTGGAAGGTAGAATAGAAACACTAGACACATCATTAGGCCAATTAACTGGGATGTACCCTGAAACAGTGATCCTAGACCTCTCCTCCAAGGAACTAAATCCCCTGAGGTGTTTGGCTGTTGCCTAAGCAGCCCCGGTAGCTACGTTGTTGTTGTCAGTTGTTACTGATTTCTGAGATTTAATTCCACTGTGGTCAGGGAACAAACCTGGGAGGACTTGAACACTTTTAACTTTATTGAGAATCATTTTATAGCCCAGAATGGGGGCTATCTTGGTAAATATCCTGTATGAAAAATGTCTATGCTGAAGGAAAGATAAGTCATTTACATAAACTCTCAAAAATGCAAAGTCAGCAATGGTAATAGACAACCGATTAGTGGCTGCTTCTGGATGGAGGTAGGCAGGAGGGCCCAATGGCATTCCAGATGGAGGCAGGCAGCAGGGCCTGATGGCAGAGGGGCAGGTGGAGACTTTGGAGGTGATTGCAGGGATGGTTTTGTGAGTGGACACATACCTCACAACATACTAAATTGTTCTTTAAGCATGTGCAGTTTATTGCTTGTCAATTATACCTCATCTTGCTTTCACAAAACATTTAATCAATATTCAGCAAAACCCTGGGAGAATGCTGGAAAAACGTTCAGAATCAAGTTACAATTTCACGGGAACAGGCAGTTGTTCGTACTTTAGAAAGCAAAACTGCTTGGTTAAATCCCAGGTCCAGAGCCCCGCTGTGGGTCCCGGCCCTGCTACCCGCTGGCTATGTGGCCTTGAGCACAACCTCTCTGTACTGGGGTCTTCTGTCTCTGACACAGACAGGGTAAGGGTGTGTGGACCCAGCCTATGGTGAGAGCTGAGGAGGGCGCTCTGTCCTGTTGGGGACCGCAGGAGAAAGGGAGACTTATGCCTGCAGCTGGGGCCACTGGGCAGCCACTGGACCACCTGAGCTTGTGCCCATCTTTTGGTCTCCAAGGAGGAGACCTGGGAGTGATGAGCACACGTGCATGCAGCGAGGTGGGGTGATGCATGCTCCCGTGTGTCCTACCACCCCCCTCTGTGTCTTACACAGTTACTGTAAAACAAGTTTCTGCAGAGCAGAGTGACTTTCTCCTGACAAACTGTAGCAATGGGGAGACACTGGTACTGAAGCTTTCTCCACCCTGCAAGTGTCTGTTTGTCCTTCCATGCCTGGCTTGGGCAGCCCCTCCTGGAAGCCAGGGTGGGTCAGTTGTGGACACAGGTAGCTGGCATGTGGCCAGTGAAAGGGAGCTCGCAGCCACACACCTCTCCCTCCTTCCCTGGATGGCAGCACTGAGTGTGGCTGCATGTATTTTTGGACAATTTCTTTTTTCTTTTGTGGTGAAAATCTACGCACCAAAACATTCATAGCACCATGTCCACGTTTCCAGTTCAATACACTGAAGACATCCTGCCATCATTACATCTCTCTTTTTAAAAAATATTCCACTACCATTAACATAAATCCAACACCCGCAAACAGAAACTACCTCTTCTCCTTTCCCCCTCCCTCGGCCCCTGCCATTCATAATTGTTGGTTCCCATATATTTGCTTATTTAATATAAATGAGATCATATAACGTTTGCCTTTTAGGGACCAACTTATTTTGCTCAGGTTGACGTTTTCAAGATCCGTCCGTGACGCCCGCCTACGTAGGACTTTGTTTTGCTTTATGGCTTCATCACCAGTCATTTCGATAATTAACAAACAGGGTCTTGCTGTTGGTAGCAACGTTTGCTTATTACCTATTTGCTGAAAGCCCACCTTCAGCCCAAGGAGGCACCAGGGCCCCTTGGCCCCGAGGTGGAGACTGCGTGACAGCGAGGCCACACAGGGTGTGACATTTCTGAGCCGGTCCTTCAGCGGCGGTGCCAGGACAGGGGCCTCCGGGTCCTGAAGGCTTCTCGGAGGGCTCGAGACAGGTCGGCAGTTCCTGCCATCAGCGACGGGGTCCTGAGGGCTTGTGGCTCAAGCTCGAGGGAACAGCAGGAGTGGGCTGGGGGCAGCGAGGTGGCCAGAGGTGGATCTAAAAGGTGAGGCAGGGGACTTCTTCACCGGGCTGAGGGGGAGAGCCCACCTGGGGGGTGAGGAGGGCAGCTGAGCTGCAGAAGGAAGTGGGCGAGGACAATCTTGCCGTGCAGGGGCAGGGGACGGAGACAGGACAAAGATGACCGCAGGCCAAGGAGGGTCAGCCCTGCCTTCAGCCTGCTGCCTTGCGGACAGAGGACCAGGACAGCACCAGATTCCTGAAGGGGCTGCTCCGTGGGGCTGGGGGTGAGGGAGGGGCCCGCTGGGAGGCCCCAAGTAGTGGTGGGCACAGGAAAGGCCACCGTCGAGCGCGGAATGTGCCCAGAAACACGAGGCAGAACCCACCAAAAGGAGCCCTTTGGCCTTGGGCGCCATCTACCGGCCAGTGGGTTGGACGTACTGGGGGCGGGGCTCCACCGGAAATGGTTTAGGGTTTTCACTTTATGTTTACCGCAAGTGAAAGGAAGGTGAGCATCGGGAAAGGGAGTTACCTGAGATCTACTCTAGATAACCTTCATTTACATCTGGCCCTGAGGAGGTCGTGGCCAAGCTTCCAGGCTGTCACCGAGAAGGGTGGAAGCTGTGGCTGACAGCAGTCTGGTTACCATGCTGTCGGGTTACCATCGACTCAGCGCAGAACAGCCCTCAGGAGTTTTCGAGGCTGTAATCTTTACGGAGCTTGGTAAAGTGGAAGGTCAGCGAGAAAGAGGAAGACCCTCAACAAGATGGACTGACACACAGGGACTGCAACAGTGGGATTAAGCCTAAAAACGATTGTGGGCAGGAGCAAGACAGGGCGGGTTTCATTCTGTTGTGCATGGGTCACTATGAGTTGGAACCCACTCAATGGCATCTAAGATCAACCTTTAGGGAAGCAGACCCCCCATCTTTCTCCTGTGCCGTGGTAGGTATGTTTGAACTGCTACTGTCCAGTTAGTAGTTGAGTGCTTAACCACTGTGCCACTAGGAGTCCTTAGAAATCAGAAGAGACATTTTTTTTTTAATTACAAAATATGTATATGAGGTTCAAATGAAGAAAGACCAGAGAGCAAAAAAGAAGCAAAAATGTGAATGCCTCTGAGTCTCAGGATGGAGATGGCTGTGTGTGTGTGTGCGTGCGCACGCGTGTGTCCAGACCTCCCTGCTCTGTCCTTAACCGGAGGATCACTTTGGGGATGCAGTGAAGGCCACCCATGGCTGCTGTCCTCCTTGCCCCAGCCAACACAAGGGCAGAGTCCCTTAGGCTAAGGCCCACAAATGCAGCCTCTTGTCTGGCCAGTGGGAGACCAGGCTGGGCTCACCCTACAGGCACCCAAAGGTGCTGTTTATCCTTGGAGAGCTCCCAGGTTGGGGGTTCAGAAACTGGGCCTGGGGAGGGATCAGCAGATGTTCTATCCCTGGAGAGGACAGGTGGCTCACGAGCTTGGCTGCTGATGAAAAGGCTGGACGGTCAGCCCATACAGAAGTGCCTCAGAAGAAAGGCCTGGTGATCTATTTCCCAAGCAGCAGCGCCTGACAACCTTGGGAGTGCAGTTCTACTCTTGACATGTGCGGGGTCACTCTGAGGTGGGGTTGGCTCCATGGCTGGCCCAGGAGCAGTGAATCCTGTCTTTCTGCACAGGCCCAGGAGTCACTTACCTGTCAGGACTCTGCCCCTGTGGCCTTTGACCAGCTGGTGGGCACCTTGGCATAGCCATGTTGCTGTGAGTAGGGGCGTCACTTTTGATCCTGGCTCCTTTAGGATTGTGGGCTGGGGCTGGGGCTGGGCCAGCCAGGCCGTCCATAACCTCTCACCTCCAAACCCTGAAAGAGAGGCTCTCCCCTACCCCCAGCATCTTGCTGTGAGGTGTCCCCTCCTAGACCTGCCTGGGATACTCCTGCTCTACCCTGAAGAGCAGCTCGGTGTTGTTCTTCCAGCCAGCCTGCCCTGCCAGCCCTGGGAGAGGGCCTGTGCCTTTGTGTCTCCCCTGCCCCAGCTCTGTCCTGGAATGCATGAGGAGGGCCTCCAGGGATGACAGGCCAACTGACGTTTGGGGCAAGGTGCTTCTGCTGAAGCCTCGATTTCCCCATCTGTATAGTGGCCAGCTCTGCCCTAATGTGGTCCTCAGTTCTTTTACTCAAGAACAGCCTGCCTAGTGTGGACACCAATTGTTCAGTAGAAGGGAGTCATGAATGAGTTACTGGAAACTTCCATACATCACAAACACAGGATACTCACTTCTCCCAAGTTAGGGCAGACAAGTCTTAAGTAAAGGTTTTACTTAACTAATTTTCATGGATTGAACTGCATTCCCCCCAAAATGTGTGTAGCCATTTGGCTAGGCCACCATTCCTAGTATTTTGTGACCTTCCTTTGCTATACATCCTAATCTCCTCCTGTGGCTAATAGACAGGATGATTATGTTAAAGGAGGATTAGGGTGGGGCTGCAGCACCCTGGGTAACGGGTTTCCCTGGAGCTGGCTTGTACCACCTTTTATCCTTTCATCCCGTGAGAGATAAAAGGAGAGGGAAGGAAGCAGAGACTGGGAACTGCATACCATCAAGAAACGAATACCAGAGGACTAAAACACTAATTGTGTCCCCATTAATACATTATAGCAAATCGTGGAACTGGGTTCAGAATCCAAGTTGTTCCTGGGTTTACAATAAGAACTTTAATTTCTAAGCTAATTTACAATGTGGTACTCTGAGCAGCATGAAAACAGCTGACGTAATGTGGCCAATAAATTCAAAACTTTCTCAACAGCTTTGTATTTCACTTAAAAAGGAAGAAAAGCTAACATGCCCAACAAAACCCTCAGTCATCACTCCGTCCCTCTATCCGGGTGACAACCGCTGGCTAATTAAATCGGACCGACGTGTGACGAGGCTGGTGAGCGAGGATGTGCTCTCCAAGTGCGGGGGTTTTTATTCTTTCAGCCAAAAGGTAGACACCTGAGGTTTATTTCTGTTCCCCACGAACCCACCTTCCCGTGCCCACTGCCCAGCATGTGGTTCTTGTCTCTTACAGGGACCTTGGGGGTTCACGTTATTAGTGGTATCTCTTCTCAACAAAGTGGTGGTTTAACAATTTCCCCTTTAAAACACAATAGTTGGTGAGCCTCACAGGACTTTAAGGAGGGAGGAGCATCAGAGTCACAGCTAATGGTGTCTGTCAGCGGAACAGCTTGACCTTCTGTGATGGACTTTAATTAAGAAATATTCTATGCAAACAGGACAGTATATATCACACTGACAATACATGTCATATTGTGGTGGCACCACAGCGGAGGGCTGGACTGCTGAGGGCTGACAGTTGGAACTCGCTCCGTTGGTCCGTGGGAGAAACACCAGGTCATCTGCTCTCGTAGAGATCACAGCTAAAAAAAACCCTGTGGGGGGGCAGTCCTACTGTCACATGGGCTTACCGTGAGTCAGAATCAACTCGATGGCCCTCAACGACAATGACAATCTATATAAGCCAGAAGGAGTGAAAGTAAGGCGCGCTCCCGTGGACTGCCCGCCTGGACAAATAATAGACCATTACCAGTAATGCTGAGACACCTGCTGTTTGATCACACAGTGCAGTCTTGTTATTTGTACTAGTTCTGTTCTATAAAGTTACCACGAACACTGAACTGGTGACCACTGAGCCATTGCTCCTCAGAGAAGTGTAGCTCTTTACACTGTGGGCCTCTGATCACAAGTTTGTTGGTTGATCAATACATAATCTTGTTTTATGTGTGCTTCTGTTTAAAGATACCTTGATACATATTTCTGACAACTAATTAAGAACACATAGTGCAGTATTTCTCTATAATAAGGTACCAGCTGGGGAGAGTTTAACATTTCTTGACCTTGGGTAACGAGACCATACATTACTTTGGCTTTTAGTCTCACAACGATGCTGTCTACTACACTTTTCTTCCTATCGGATGTCGTGTGATGAATCCACAACTTGAGCCGCGTTTCCACCTTCTCTAACAGCCCCGCCACGCACTACTGATGTTGCGTGAGTGCTTTGTGGAGCAGTCTCCTCTACAGATTGGTGAGTTTCCCTGCACTTTTCCTGGACGCCCTGCATTGCTGACTCATTCAGAGTGAACTCACAGTCAACACCACTATAACTCATGCCTGAATGAAGCTTATCTCACACACCTCACAGCCTTCCCACACGTAGGGATACTCGCCAGTGTGTCAGAACTACAACTGGAGGCCACTGTAAACAGTGAAACCACCAACAAAAATGCAAAAATGCAAAAAGTGCAGTACTAAGTGGAATAGGAAAAGGACAAGAAGGCAGAACACTTTCTTGTCCAACCTCAGTTGAGAATGTGCACTCTGGGTGATTCAAAGTTTTGGCCACTTTACGTGCATCTGTGAACGGTTGCAAAAGTATCATTGAATGCTGATTTTGGAGTTACATGATAAATGTGTGTCTCAGTCACCCGGTACTGCTCTAACAGAAAATACCATGAGCAGAAGGCTGCATGAAGACAAATTTGATTGTCAGAGTCCAGTAAATCACAAATCCATTTGAAAGCTACAGTCCATTCAGTATGAGAAATTACCACCGTCCTGTAGGCTGAGTTCAGTTCAGTGGGAGAGCATCCTGGTACAGGAAGCTCAGTTCCAGTGGACACGCTCTGCTCTCGGTGTTGCCGTCCTGATGGTCTGAGGTTCCCACCTCTCTCTGCTCACGTCTCTCCCTTACGTCCCACAGTTGGTAACCGGAGTCCTGCCTCACCAACACAGCTGCTCATCAATATCACAGAGGCAGGATTCACAACACATGAGAGAAATCACACCAACTGTGGCTGAGTCAAATCAACACACACATTTCTGGGGGGACACAACGCAATCCATGACAAAAAGTAAGCAGACACATTTACAAGTACGGAATCCCCAAGTGAGTATTGACAGAATACATGTGCGCCCCAAAAGACATCTGTTGCTGCTGTTGTTAGGTGCCGTTGAGTCAGTTCTGACTCGTGGTGACCGTGTGAACAACAGAACGAAATGCTGCCTGGTCTCGCGCCGTGTCCGCAGTTGTTTTTATACTTAAGCCCGTTGTTGCAGCCACTGTGTCAGCCCATCCCGTCGACAGTCGTCCTCTTTTTCGCTGACCCTCCATTCTACCAAGCACGATGTCCTTCTCCAGGGACTGATCTTTCCTGACAACATGTCCAAAGTATGTAAGATGCAGTCTGGCCATCTTTGCTTTCAAGGAGCACTGTGGTTGTACCTCTTCCAGAACAGATATATTTGAACTTAAATAAATGGTAACACATGTATTCTGACTTAGTAATTCATTTAGGCTCAATGATGTTTGTGAAATTTATTCATGTTGATTCATGTAACTGTAGCTTATTCCTTTGCCCTACTGTATGATATTCTATGGTATTACAGGCAATATGTTGTTTGGTTTCCTGACTCTTGCTTCTAGGGGTATTGACTGTGGACCCAAATTAGATGAAACCCTTGGCAACCTCAGTCTTTTCCATTGATGTTGCTTGCCAGTTCGGTTGTGAGGATTTTTGTTTTCTTGATGTTGAGGTGTAAGCTGCTGAAGGCTATGGTCTTTCATCCTCATCAGTAAGTGGATCAAGTCCTCTTCACTTCCACCAAGCAAGGCTGTGCCATCTGCATATCCCAGGCTGTTAATGACTCCAATCATGATGCCCTGTTATTCTTTATATAGTCCAGCTTCTCAAATTATTTGCTCAGCATATAGACTGAAGGGGTATGGTGAAAGGATACAACCCTGATACACATTTCTCCTGATTTTAAACCATGCAGTGTCCCCTTGTTCTGTTTGCACAACTGCCTCTTGATTCATGTACAGCTTCTTCAAGAGCACAATTAACTGTTCTGGCATTCCCATTGTCTGCAACGTTATCCATAATTTGTTATGATCCACACAGTTGAATGCCTTTGCATAGTCAGGGAAACACAGGTAAACGCATTTCTGGTATTCTCTGATTTCAGCTAGGGTTCATCTGACATCAGCGATGATATCCCTGGTTCCATGTCCTCTTCTGAATCTGGCCTGAATTTCTGGACTTTCCTTGTCATATACTGCTGCAACCACTTTTGAATGATCTTCAGCAAAATTTTACTTGTGTGTGACATTAATAATATTGTTCAATAATTCCTGCATTCAGTTGGCTCATCTTTCTTGGGAATAAGCATAAATATGGGTCTCTTCCAGTTGGCTAGCCTGGTAGTTTGCTTCCAAATTTCTTGGCATAGATGAGTGAGCACTTCCAACACTGCATCCATTTGTTGAAACATCTCAGTTGATATTCCATCAATTCCTGGAGCCTTGTTTTTCTGCCGGTGCCTTTAGTGTAGTTTGGATTTTTTCCTTCAGTATCATCATTTCCTGATCATCTACTACCTCTTGAAATCGTTGGACATTGACCAGTTCTTTTTGGTGCAATGACTGTGTATTCTTTGCATCTTCTTTTGATGCTTTCTGCATCATTCCATATTTTCCCTGTAGAATCCTTCACTATTGCAACTTAAGGCTTAAATTTTTCTTCAGTTCTTTGAAAAGCCTTGAAGTCTAAGATGTGCCTGACCCAAGCCACAGTATTTTCAATTGTATCGCATGCATGCAGAAGCTGAACAATGAATCAGGAAGACGAAAGAATTGATGCCTTTGAATTGTGGTGTTGAAGAATATTGAATATGCCACAGACTGCCAAAAAAGTAAACAGAGCTGTCTTGGAGGAAGTACAGCCAGAGTGCTCCTTAGAGGCAAGGATGACAAGACTGAGTCTTACATGCTTCGGACATGTTGTCAGGAGGGATCAGTCCCTGAAGAAAGACATCATGTGTGGTAAAACAGAGGGTCAGTGAAAAAGAGGCGGATACTTAACAAGATGGATTGATGCGTGGCTGCAACAATGGGCTCAAATATAACGATGACTGTGAAACAATGGGCAGGACTGAACAGTGAGTTGTCCTGTTGCATACAGCGTCGCGGTGAATGGGAACTGACTCGACAGCACCTAACAGCAGCATTACATGACTGTCCATTCTCCTATTGGTGAATATTTGGCTTGTTTCCAGACTTACCTATTATAAACATGTTGCTGTGGGCATGCTAGTATCTAGGCTCAGTAGTATAACACTTTAATTTCAGCAGGCACAGTCAAATGGTCTTCAAACTGGTGTCCCCAGTTGACACTCCCAGCAGGAACTGAGTCCCTGTTTGTTGCTCCCCATTGTCACTGACACTTGGTGTTGCCAGTCTAGTGGATGTGAGTGGTATCTTGCGACTGTAATTGTCAATACCTTGACTAGTAGGGTTAAGGGTGGCCTTAGGTTGGGATTTCTACTCCGTCTCTAGGTTGTTTGAACCTGAGAGCTTATTTAACTTCTGTGTGCCTCGGTTTCCTCGTCTGTAACATTCCTCTGGAGAAACTGATCCACTTGAGAGAGCTCTAAATTCTAACACTGAGGGATTCCCCCCAGTGCAATTGCTGAGTTTCCAAGGCACAAAGTTTGACTTAAGGAGTCCCTGGGTGGTGCACATGGTTAGTGTGCTCTGCTGCTAACGGAAATGTAGGAGGTGCAAGCCCACACAGAATCGCCTCAGAGGAAAGGCCTGGCTGTCCACTTCAGAAAAATCAGCCACTGAAAACATGGAGTACACTGCTACTCTGATACACATTGTTTGTTTTTTTTAAAACTGCTACATCTGATTCAGCCCCTCTGTGGCTTAACCCTTTCCATGGTTCACTTTGACTTTAAGGTCAAGTCCAAACTCCTCAGCATAGTCTGCCAGGCAGGCCCCTGCCCATTTCTCCACAATCACCTCTTGCCCCCCCCATTATCCAACCATTCTGATCTCCCATAGACACCCCTCACGCACCCTCCTCCATACATGCCCTCCCACCAGTGTCCTTTCACGTTTTCCTTAAGTTCTACTCCACCATGCACGGTGCTCAGGCCATGGCCTGCAGGTCCATTCTTCTGGGAGCCCCAGGAACCATTGCGTCTTTCCCTCTCACCTCCCACAGCACACTGTCATACGTGCACGCTTGCCTGGATTGGCTGGCTGTCACACGCACTCCTGCTCCTTCCCAGGGCTCCCAGGGCCCCCAGTCCCTTGGGCAGTGCTTAGGACAATAGCAGGTCCCCAAGAGCTGTTAGTACAACAAATGAAGACCAGGCAGGCAGCAGATGAACAGTCAAGATGACGGTGTGGCTTCACCATTTCATAATCCTCACTGATGGCTGCAAGGAGGGTGGTTAACTTCAGTTAGAAATGTTTAGGACTGTGACTTTCAGCCTCAGCCTACCTGCGATTAACATAAACAATCAAACGACTGTCACTCCTCCCAGGGCTCCTTCCCTGTGCCGCATGCCATCTGCATTCCGATGACTCGTGCTGGGTCCAGAAACACATGTCTGTCTGACGCCTGGGCCTTTTTTTGGTGCCAGTGAACAAGCGCCCTGCTAGGAACACAGACATGGTCTTCTGGCCTTCCACAGCAAGACATGAGATGATTTGTTGGGGAAGGTAAGGCAGACTCCAGTGAGGGTGCCAGGATGTCCTATGCGTTAGGCAGGAAAGGGTCACAAGCCAAACACTGTCACCACCACCACCATCATGCCTGCCACCGCTGCTACCATCTCCAGTGACACCACAACCACTGCCTCCGTCACCTCCACCAAACACCACCTTCTTGACCACCACTGCTACCATCTCCAAACAATGCCATCACCACAACCATCTCCATCACCATCATCGCCACCACCATCTCTGTCACCACTGTCATGGACTGAGTTGTGCTCCCCAAGCTGCGGCTGTAGCAGTATGGGTAGCAGTTTGTCTGGGCTGTGACTCCTGGTCTTGTGTGATGCCCCTATGTGCTGTGCCCCCTGCCGCTATGATGGTGGTGAGTGAGGATGGGCAGCAATTGTGTCGGTGGGGCAGGACTCTGACTAACGTTGTATCGTGCATTGAGACAGTCTTTTGAAATATAAATGAAAAGGATGCAAACAGAAAGTTGGGGACCTCATATGACCAGCGAGCAGCACCAGGAGCAGAGTGCATACTTTGGAAACGACTCAGGGTCCCTGTGCCTCAGAAGCTTCCAGTCCAGGGGAAAACTGATGGCAAGGAGCTTCCGCCAGAGTCATCAGAGAAAGCCTTCCCCTGGAGCTGACACTGAATTTGGACTTATTGCCCACTAGACTGTGACAGAATGAAATTTCCCTTTTTAAACCCATCCACTGATGGTATTTCCATTACAGCAGCACTAAGTAACTAAGACCACAACCGCTGCTACCATCATCTCTACCACCCCTGTTACCATCTCCAAGACGACCACCACCACCACCACGGTCAGAACCGTCTCCCCCTCCACCAGCCCCAGAACCAGCACCGGGGCCTTTGGGAGGCAGCTAGAAAGCAGTGTAGCCTACCCAGGAGCTGTGGCCAGCAGGTCACTAAGATACAAACTGGTAACAGAAAGGGGGAGGGGGTGAGAGCCCCACGGGTGGGGACACTCTTGAGCTGGGTAAAATGCATTTGACAAATAGGTCCTGAGCACCTGCTCTGCGCCAGGTCCTGGGGAGCATGGGAGAGCCTGAATCTGCCCCGGTGAGGACGCCCCAGCGTCCTCAGAGCTCCCTTGTATGTGTTATTGAGCCCCTGGTGGAACAAACAGCTTGCGCTCAGCTACTAACCTAAAAATTGGTGGTGCCAAACTACCTGGTGACATCGCAGTGATTTGCTTCTGTTAAGATGACAGCCCAGAAAACCTTAGGGAACAGTTGTAATGTGCAGGGTCCCTGTGAGTCAGAATTGGCTGGAGGCTACTGTTTCTTTCCGGCCCTGTCCAGGAGCCCTGCTAGCGCAAAGGGTTAACACACCTAGCTACTAAGGTTAGGGGTACAAGTCCACCCAGAGGCACCTCAGAAGAAAGGCCTGGTGATTGAAAATCAGCCAGTGAAAACCCTCTGGAGCACAGTTTTGCTCTGACACACATAGGGTCACCATGAATTGGAGTTATTAAAAAACTGATGCCTGTGTAATGTGTTAAAATAGGTGAGAGGCTCTCTTTCTGCTCTGGAAGTCTACCTGAGAAAGTGAACAAGGGTCTGAAAGGCAGGCAGAGTCAGAGTCAAAGCAGCAGGTTATTTTAGGGTGAGGTAAACCCAACCCAACCCACTGCCCTCGAGTTGACTCCGACTCACAGTGACCCTGGAGGTCAGAGTAGAACTGCCCCGTAGAGTTTCCAAGGAGTGCCTTATGGACTTGAACTGCCAATCTTTTGGTTGGCAGCCATACTTCATGGCTATGCCACCACGGTCTCCTAGGGTATCACAGGCGCTGAGAAATGTGACACGTCTGCCAGTGGTCGGGTCTCTCTGTCTCTCTTGGATGGGGCTGGAGGGCCGGCAGCAGGCACTGGGACCTCATTCTTACTCTCCCAGCCCCTAGCAGGCCTGCGTCCCAGTGCCGCAGCTCTCTCCGCAAGGCCTGGCTGCCGGCCTTCAAGATCTGGTGTTTCTAAAGTTAGTTTTTAAAGGGGAACTGAGAACAGTCCAAATGCCCCGGAAAAGACTCAGGAAGGTAGCTCTCGGGTCTAGCAGGCTGCCCCGTTGTAGGGTGCAGAAAGGGGCTTTTTCCAGCCTGGAACTGGCGTTGGGTTGTCTCTGAGCACCAGGTGAGCAGCTCGATTTTGGGAGCCACATTGTATGACAACCCTTGGCTCTTCACTCCCTGGAATGACATGAGGGCCCTGGATCTCCTGCTCCTCACCCTCCTGCCGGGGCACATGGGCACCGTGGGTGAGGCCCCTGCACTGTGAAACTGTGTGTGCCTGTTTTGCCTCTTAGCTCCGAGCGTCACAGGCATGTTCCCATCAGCTATGAGCTTGCCACCTTGGTATGGAAAGGCCTGGCACACGGCCCTGGGGTCTCAGGCTCTGCCACTTACTCATCCTCGTCAGCCAGACTGGAAAAATAATATCAACTTCTTAGGGTTATTTTGGGGATGAAGTGAAACCTTCCCCCTGACCATAGTGGGAAGATACCACTATGGAAAGGAAGGCAGGGCTACCACTCTGGGGGCTCAAGGGAGGTGCCAAAGCAGAGACTGTGGGTCACCCCTGAGGAATAATGGCAGGTGCAGTGGTGGAAAGAGATGGTAGCAGGGCCCTCACACCGCTAGGACACTCCCTGCAGAGCCTGCATGCTGTACCCCTCTTCTACAGCTGCCTCGGCAAACCAAGCTTGCCCACTCTTCACCTTCACAGCTGGTAGGGCTCCAGGAGCAGCAGTGAGCAACAGAGGAGGAAATGAGGCCTGCAGAGAGAGCAGGCTGGAGGACAGAGTCACTGAGTGGCATGGTGACGGCTGTCTCTGCTTGCCCAGTGTTAGTCCTCCCAGGTCCTTCAGGTGTCTGCACCCAGGTTCCTTTGTTCCCACTTCTTATCCACTCTAGCCTTGTGACTGTGAAGTGTTGACCAATCATAGCACCTCATCCCCATCTCGGGATGCAAGACTGGTTCAGGAGAGGCCAGGCTGAAATTGGACCAATCCCAGTCCTTCTCTGAGATTTTTCTATGGCAAAGAGCTGTCTTTCCTCTTCAGATTCAAAGCACTACAGCTAGTGAGGTTGCCAGTGTGGCACTGCTAAGGCCGTGCATCTGATGTCAATAAAGCCACCCTGAGAGAGGATCAGAGAGGGGAGACAGACCGGGAAGAGCTTACAGGAGCCAGTGGCACGGAAGGCAAGCTCCTCCCTGTGCCTTCTGTGATTTAACCCTGGGAACTCATAATTTCTTTTTTATTTGGACTAATATGTTGAGTCCCCATTGCTTTCAGCCAAAACATCTCAAGTGTCCACCATATAAGCATCTTCAGCTTTTCAGAAAAAATAAAAAAAGAATGAATTTCATCAGTAGAAATCATCCTGTCTTACAAAGTCAAGTGATGGAACCTTACTTACTAGTGAGGCAGGGCCCCTGGATCACATAAGAAAAGAACCTAGTTATGATTGTTCAATGCTGTAGGGGCGTTGGTGGTTCTCTCTTCCATGATGAGGCCTGAGTTTGATTCCTCACCAGTGCAGTTCACATACAGCCACCATCTGTCTGTCAGTGGTGGCTTGTTTGGGGCCGTGACACTTAAAGGGTTCCAGCAGGGCTTCCAGACTGAGACAGACTAGAAGAAAGGCCTGGTAACCCACTTTTGAAAATCAGCCAGTGAAAACCCTATGGGTCACAAAGGTTTGTTCTGCATGGAGGTAGCAGAGATGATGCCGTATTTTGTTCTACTGTTGACGGCGTCGCCGTGAGCTGGCGGTTACAGCTAACAATAGCAACAAATACAGTCAGTGGCAGGCAATGTTGGCTACCTATCCCATCTTTTCAAACAGATGTCTTCCCTAATACTTCCCACCACCAATGTTGGACAGCTGAAAATAGTGCTTGCTGTTCTAGCTCTAAAGGAGGCAGGCGGACCCTCTGACCCAGGGCTGGCCAATAGAACATAGCAGAGGTCTACTGCTGGTAGAGGGGGAGTAGTTCAATGGTTTGGCATTTTTTCTTTTATTGTAAATTGCATCAGATAATTTTTGGAAGTTGGTGGAGATACACAATACAGGTAGTCACCAACTTATGATGGGGTTCTGTTCCAATTGTAAGTTCTGATGTAAGTGGAATAATTCTTTTATATATATATATATATAAAGCCAAGTGCCGTCGAGTCGGATCCATATATATATATATATATATATATATATACACACATATATATATTAGTTTTTATTATTCTTGTCTTTTATTATCAGGATTGTGTTGACGTTCTAACCCCAGTACTTGTAAATATGATCCTATGCAAAAATAGAGGGTTTCCTTTTGTTATGTCAATGCGGACACACCAAAGTAGGTGGTCCTAACCCTAATCACTTCTGAATGGTGTCCTATAAAAAGAGCAGAAAACACAAACTGACAGCAGAAAACCGTATGCTGTGTGAGGATCGCCTATAAGCCAAGGAATGACCGGGGCACCCATGGAGGGCTCTCACCTTGAGCCAGAGCCCTGATCTGCACTACTAGCCCCTCAAACTGCCTCCAAGCTGTGACACAATAAGCCCCTGTTCGTTAAAGCCACACACTTGTGGTATTTGTGTGTCACAGCACTAGGGAAGTGAGACAGAATTAGACTCCTCGATCAATGATGTTTGACCTCTAGGAGAATCTGCCAACAAAACTCATTTGCTCTTGGAAGTTTCTTTTTATGGTATGGATATCAAGATTCATGGTATTTCCCCCCAAAGAATTTCATTTTATTGTTGTTGTTGAGAAATACACAGCAGAACAGACACTGATTAAGCAGTTTCTACACGTACCATTAGTGACACTGATGACATCCTTCAATTTGTGCGAGCACTCTCACCCCCGTTACTGAGTTTTTCCTCCCTCACTGACATCAGCTCACTGCCCCTAAGGGTCCGACCTAAGCTTCTGAGTCTCCACTGTCTATGTGATCCAATACAGATAGTTCTTAAAAGAGCATAATGCCCAAGGAGGCTGACCTGTTTTATCAGTTAAGAAGACTTCAGGGGATATATTTAGTTTAAGGTTTAAAAATTATCTCAGTCAAAGTGTCAGGAGTTCATCCACTGTCTTAATCAGCCGGTGCTGCTTTAACAGAAATACCACAAGTGGATGGCTTTAAAAAGAGAAACTTTGTTCTGTCACAGGCCAGTAAGCTAGAAGCCCAAATTCATGGCATCAGCTCCAGAGGAAGGCTGTCTCTACTGGCTCTGGAAGAAGGTCCTTGTCCATCAATCTTCCCCGGGACTGGATGCTTAGGAGGCACATGGACCCTGAGTCCTTTCCAGAGGATGTGTTCTGCTCCCTGCACTGCTTCTTTTGTGGTGGTGTAAGTCCCTTGTCTATCTGTTAGCTTCTCTCCTTTATATCTCAAGAAATTGCCTCAAAGCACAATACAATCTTACACACTGAGTCGTGTCCCCCTCCCCCCCACCAACACAACTGCTGCGCATCCTCCCTCATTAACATCAGAGGGGCAGGATTTACAACATATCAGAGCATCACAATACTAGGATCATGGCTTAGCCAAATGGCTACACACATTTTTGGAGGACAAAATTCAGTCCACGACATCCACTTTCCGTGGCTCCAGAAAGTCTAGAATCCATGAGAATTTGAAATTCGGCCCTACATTTTCCCTTTGGTGATCAGGATCCCTCTATGTTCAGTAGTGAGAGCCAGGCATCATCCAGCTCTTCCGGGCTTGTGGAAAGTGGGGCAGTTGTTAACGGAGGCAATGAGCCACACATTCCATATCCTCCGTCTATTCCTAACTCTCTTTCCTATTTTGCTTCAGGCAAACGGAGACCAACTGTTGTGTCTTGGATGTGTGTTTGTAAGCTTTTAAGACCCCGGTACTACACAATGAACTAAGAGGAGAACAGAGGCACTAAACACATCATTAGGCCAATTAATCAGAATATCCCATGAAACCACAACCCCAAATGTTCAAAGAAGGAACCAAATTCATGAGGTGTTTGGTTGCCCACAACAGCCTCTGCAGCTACTTTTTTGTTATTGTTATAAATACATGTCTATCACACAACTTCTGCCAATTCAACTTTTTATATGCATACAACTTATTGAAAGCAACTACAGTAATCAGCTGTGCAACCTTACCCATAAACAGTGTAATTTTTCCATCCCTCTTAACCCCCTTTTCTTCCCATCCCTCTGGCTCCTGGTAACCACTAATAATCTTTGCTCTCTATACATTTGCCTTTTCTTGTTTTTACTAAGTGAGGTCATACAGTGCTGTTGTTGTTACGCATTGCCAGGTCAGTTCCGACTCATAACGGCCCTACACACAACAGGATGAAACTCTGCCCAGTTTAGTGCCATGCCCACAACTGTTTATGTGCTTAAACCCATTGTTGCAGCCACTGTGTCAATTGACCTCATTGAAGGTCTTCCTCTTTTTCTCTGACCCTTCACTCTACCAAGCATGATGTCCTTCTCCAGGGACTGATCCTTCCTGACAACATGTTCAAAGTGTGTGAGACACAGTCTCACCATCTTTGCTTCCAAGAACACTCTTCCAGAACAGATCTGTTTGTTCTTTTGGCTGTCCATGGTACATGCAGTGTTCTTCCCCAACACCACAGTTCAAAGGCATCAATTCTTCTGTCTTCATTATTCACTGCACAGATTTCACATGCATATGATGTGACTGAAAATACTATGTCTTGGGTCAGATGCACCTTAGTCTTCAAGGTGACGTCTTTACTTTTTAACACTTTAAAGAAGTCCTTTGCGGCAGATCTTCCTAATGCAGAGCGTCATCTAATATTTGTTCTTTTATTGGCTTATTTCACAGAGCATAATGTCCTCAAGCTCCAGCCACCCTGTAGCATGCATCAAGACTTCATTTCTCCTGCAGGCTGAGTAGTATTCTGCTGCATGCACGTGCCATGATTTGTTTATCCATTCATCTACTGATGTGCATTTAGGTTGTTTCCAACTTTTGGGTATTGTGAACAGTGCTGCAATTAATACTGGTGTACTAGTTTCTTTTTGAGTCTGTACTTTGAGCCCTTTCGGGTGTATACCTACGAGTAGAACCAGTGGGTCCTATGGTAATTCTACTTTTTGTTTTTTTGAGGAACTGTCACCGTTTTCCACAATGGCTGTACCATTTTGCACTTAATGGTAAGGGTTCTAATTTCCCTACATCCTGGCAACTTTTTTTTTTTTTTTTTTTTTTTAATCTTAGTCACTCCAGTGGAGGTGTAGTGGTCCTCACTGTGGTTTGGAATTGCATCCTTCTGATCTCTAATGATGCTAAGAATCATTTCATGTGTTTTGGCAGCCATTTGAAAGTTCTCTCTGGTGAAGATTCACTTCTGACCACCAGACTTTATTAGCTTTGACTTTCAGGAAGCAGGAAAGTGGCACCATTTCATCAAGACCATTTTTTCCCCTGTCAGCTAGTCTCAAGTAGGAAACTTCTTTAAAAAGAAACTCTGAATAGACAACCATCAATGATCATGAGACGTGAAGATGAGAAGAGAAGGGGGTAGTAGAAACCAGCATTTGTCCAAGCTCTCTGCTCAGTGTTTGAGAAGATGGACCAAAAAATATAGATGAAGGACAACAAAAGTCAGAAATAGATCTTGAAAAAATGACACAGGCCTGAAAACTCCTGTCAGGAAGACTGCACTATGGTTTGCCAGAAATTCTAAGGGTGTCAGGGCAGGGGGACCCAAAACCCAAGCCAAACTCACTGCTGTCTAGTTGATTTCAACTCACAGAAGGAAAACAAAAGAGGTGTTTAAAGTTATTCTTGAAGCAGGAAGAACAAAAAAGGGATAGAACCCCTGCTTAGGAGACAAGATAAAATTGAGAGATGCTGAGAGGAGGCAGAAATATTCGACTTCATAGAAGACCTTCTGTGACATCCAGTGACTTCAGCAAAGCATATAGTGGCTTCCACTGACATGCTTGCCACATCAGTAGGCTGGAAACCACATTGCTGCTGTAGGGGGCTGGCAACCAGTGAATCACTCCACAAGCTCGTGTTTCTGTGTGGGAGGACTTCTGCATGAACTATAGAAATGAGGGATACTTCACCTTTTTGTGGTTTTTACTAATTTCTGTCAGCTGCCTTAAATGATCACAAACAGAGATTGATTTTCTCCTAGTTTGGGAGGCCAGAAGTCTGAAATCAGAGTGTCCAAGGACTTCTCTGCCCTCCACCTGCCGGAGGAGATACGGGAGAATCTTCCCATAGAAAAAGTCTGGCAGAGGGGTCTGACTTCCTCTAACTTCACAAGTGGGAAGGCAATCAAGATCAACAACACAAGACTGCTTTCCGTGAAGAAGAGGTCAGATATGCAACCATCCTCCAAACTTTTTACCAGTTCTGGCACTGGCTGTCCCTCCCGTGACACTCTCTACTTAGCTGCTGGGTTTGATAATTCGTTGTAATGGCCACATAGAACTTACAGAGCACACTCACAGTTATGGGATTTATTAGGGATATAGCAAGTTATAATTCAGGATATAGTTCTCTGATTAGGACAGCCTCTTCTCAGTCAAGCCTGGAGACAGACATCTCTCTCTGGCCCTCAGCTGCTCAGCCCCTCAGCCCAGCCTCTGCTGTGCCTAGACAAGTGTTACAAAGTTCTCTGGCTCTGCCAATAAGCGCCAGGAGGCATGCCACTCTACCAGTGAGCCTCGGCCTGAAAGTGCTCAGTTCTCTCCCTCTGCGGACTGGGAAGCTCATAGGGCTGACTCCTGCTGGTCTCCTGGTTCTGCTGCCTCCGCTGCTGCCATTTCTCTGCCATTGCTTCTCACTGCCTTGACATCTCCAGTGTTACAGTTATCTTTCTCTCTGTCCCCTGGGCCTGGCATTGTCTTTGCACAGTGATCCCAGGTCCAAAGTATGTGCTCTGCTCCTGTCTCTTCTTGGTAGTAGCCAGGTCCCCGCTTGCTTGGGGACTGGTTCTCTTTTAAGCCTAGCAGGATGGGTTAGGGTTCCATATACCTTATTTGCATGGTCTTACCCCTGAAGGACTCCATGCACCTTATTTGCACGGTTAGAAAGCTCTGCAATTCCCTTAGTGGTACATAGGCACCTTATTTGCATAGTCCTACCCAATTACTGTGTGGGAGTCACAAAGATTATGACTAGAAGGGCTGTATTAATTTACTGCACTGCACTTTTCTAGAAGGATTCCTTGCCTTTTCTAGAAGGATCCCTGGCTTTAGGAGAAGAATCAGTGGTGCAGTGGTTAAGCACTTCGCTGCTAACCAAAAGGTGGGCGGTTCAAACCCACCAGCTGTGCTGTAAAAGAAGTAGCAGTCTGCTTTCTTTTCTTTTTTTAAAAAAATTCTCTAAATCACCTTGTTATTTTTTTGACAGTTTATAGACTAAACTAGTTTCCCACTAAATGGTTAATACACATAATTGTTTTAAGATATTGGTTAACTACCCCACAATAGGCCAACACTCACCCTTCTTGAACTTGGGTTCCCTATTACCAGCTTTCCTGTCCCTTCCTGCCTTCTAGTCCTCACCCCTGGGCTGACATGCCTTGTTAGTCTAGTTTTGTTTTACAGGCTTGTTCAACCTTTGGCTGACGAATGAACCTCAAGAGTGACTTGGCTACAGAGCTGAAAGGGCCTTTGGGGGCCATGCTCTCAGGGTTTCTCCAGTCTGTCAGGCTAGCAAGTCTGGTCTTTCTTTTTGAGTTAGAATCTTGTTTTACATTTTTCTCCAGCTCTGTATAGGTCCCTTTGCTGTGCTCCCTGTCAGGGTAGTCAGTGGTGGTAGCTGGGCACCATCTAGTACTTGATCCTGTCTGCTGGAGGCCATTGTAGATGTGGTCCATTACTTCTTTGGACTAATCTTTCTCTTGTTCCTTTAGTTTTCATCTTTCTTCTTTGCTCTCGAAGAGGTAAGACAAGTAGAGTGTCCTAAATGGCTGATCACAGGCTTTTAAAACCACAGAAACTATTCAACAGAATACAAAGTAGAACATTTTCTTTGTAAAGTATTGTATGCCAATTGAGCTAGATGTTCCCCAGATCCATGGTCCTCACAGCCCTCGGCCCAGCAATTTGGTCCCCCAAAGAGTTTGGTTGTGTCTATGGAGCTTCCACGACCTTGCCTTCTACAAGTTGTGCTGGCTTCCCCTATAGCGTGTACTGTCTTGCCCTTCATCAGTATTACTACTTGTCTATTGTTTATTTCGTGGGTTTTCATCTCTAGTGGGTTTCCCTCCCTGGTAACCACCAAAGATTGTTTCTTTTCATGTGTAAACCGTTATATGAGTTTTTACAGTAGTGGTCTTATATAGTATTTGTTCCTTTTGTGGCTGACTTATTTCACTCAGCCTAATGCCCTCCAGTTTCCTCCAAGTTATAAGATGATATCAGTTTTGCCAGCATTATTGGTTAAAAAGACTGTCTTTTCCCCATTTGATGGACTTTGGGCCCTTGGAAGATCAAGCGAGCGTAGGTGGGTGGATTTATATCTGGGTTCTCAATTCTGTTCCACTGGTCAGGGTATCTGTCCTTGTACCAGTACCAGGCATCTTTTTTCTAAGGTGTGTCTCTGGTAAACAGCATATGGATGGATCCTCCCTTTTTTTTAATCCCTTCTGTCATGTTCCATCTCTTTATGGACATAGTGAGGCCATTTACATTCAGTGTAATTATCAATGGGGTGAGTTTACTGCTGTCACTTTGTAGTGCTTTGTTTGTGTGTGTGTGGTGCTTACATTTTCTTTGCTCTTCTTACTCTCTTGTGCTGAATTCCTTTGGCTTCTGGATTTCTTTCATTTTTGTAGATTCTGGTTTTATTGAGACTTTAGATTTTTCTTTATCTTTGTTAACTTTCTTTGTGGTTACCTTGAAATTCACCCTTCTCTTCCTAGGTTTGAACCATGACAATGTGTACTTGTGTTTCAGCGACTATGAAAAGGCATTCGACTGTGTGGGTCATAACAAATTATGGATAACATTATCGAGAATGGGAATTCCAGAGCACTAAATTGTGCTCAGGAATCTGTACATGGATCAAGAGGCAGTCCTGCCAGAAGAACAATGGAACACTGCATGACTTAAAGTCAGGAAAGGTGTGTGTCAGGGTTGTATCCCTTCAACATACCATTTCAGTCTGTGTGCAGAGCATATAATCTAAAAAGCTGGACTATATGAAGAAGAGGAGGCATCAGGATTGTAGGAAGTCTCATTAACAACCTGCGTTATGCAGATGATACAGCCTTGCTTGCTGGAAGTGAAGAGGATTTGAAACACTTACTGATGAAGCTCAAAGACCATAGCCTTCAGTATGGATTGCACTTCAACATCAAGAAAACGAAAATCTTCACAACTGGACCAGTAAGCAACATCACGATAAACAGAGAGAAGATGGACATTGTCAAGGATTTCCTTTTACTTCATTCCACAATCAATGCCCATGGAAGCAACAGTCATGAAATCAAAAGACATTTTGCTTTGTTAAAATCTGCTGCAAAAGACCTCTTTAAAGTGTTGAAAAGTAAAAGGTGTCGCCTTGAAGACTAAGGCATGACTGACCCAAGATATGGTATTTTCAGTCACATCATATGCATGCGAAAGCTGGACAATGACTAAGGAAGATACAACTAGAACTGATGCCTCTGAATTATGGTGTTGGAGAAGAATACTGAATGTACCACAGACTGTGAAAAGAACAAACAGATCTGTTCTGGAAGAAGTACAACCAGAGTGTTCCTTGAGAGCAAGGATAGCAAGACTGCGTCTTAAATACTTTGGACGTGTTGTCAGAAGGAATCAGTCCTTAGAGAGGGACATCATGCTTGGTAGAGTGGAGGGTCAGTGAAAAAGAAGAAGACTGTCAGCAAGACGGATTCATGCAGAGGCTGCAACAGTGGGCTTAAGCATAAAAATGATTGTGGGCATGGTGCAGGACTGGGCAGTGTTTTGTTCTGTAGTTTATAGGGTCTCTACGAATCAGAACTGACCTAAGGGCACCTAACAATAACAGTCTTATTGTTTGTTCTCTGTGTGTGATGTCTTGTTCTTCTTGAGCTGCTCTCAGAATTGATTTTAGCAAGTGTGATTATGATATGCCTTGACGATTTACTTTTAGGGTCTATCCTAGATTGAGTTAGTTGAACTTGGATGGTCAGCTTCTCATCTTTCATGATAGGGAAGTTTTCTGTCAGTGAGTCTTCAGTGATTCTGTGTTTTCTGTCTTTTCACCTGGTTCTAGAACTCTGATCACTTGCAAATTTTTGCTTTTTATTGTATCCCACATAATTTTCAGGGTTTCTTAATTTTCCTTTGTTCTTTTTTTCTGATTTTTTACCCAGAATTGTAGCCAGGTGTTTATCTTTACTTTCGCTGATCTTGTCTTCCAACATTTCTTATCTGCTTCTCAGACCCTTTTTGACACAGTCCAAATCTTGTTATTCACCTTTTGGATTTCTAATTGGTGTAGTTATGTGATTTCTAGTTGTAAATTTATTTTGGCATTTTTCTCTGTATTATTTTCATGAATTCTTTCATAAACTTGTCTATTTTTTGTCATTTTTGTCTGTTTTTTGCTTCAACTCTTGGATAGCTTGGAATTTTAGAAACCTGAATTCTCTATTATGTAATTCTAGTAACTTTTCTTCTAATGTAAAGTCATCTACTGTTTTACATTGGATACCTATGAGAACCATCCTGTTCTTTTTTTTTTTTTTAAATATGTTTTGGTAACATCTGTTGTCTTTGGGCCATTCCATAGTTTTCTTTGCTTATTGGTTGTGGATCTGTTTGCCTGTCCCGCTTTTTTGTATTTGGGTATGTCAGAGCAGGCAGACTGGGTGTTCTTTGTTATTAATCTACTTTGGTTATCATATGTTTTACCTCTTTGCCTAATGAGCAGGGCCAGCCACTCAGCTATGGTGCAGCAGGCAGGTCCAGCTGATGGGATGGGTTGTTTACAGCCTGTGTTAGGGCCAACAGGGTGGGCCAAGAGTCAGTAGTGTGCTAGGCAGGTTCCAGTAGGCTGTGCCTGTGCTGCTTAGGGGTGTGACATTCAGCACACGGTGCAAGTACGTGGTAAGAAACAGTGAGGTTGTGACATGTGGAGCTGATTATGAGAAACAGGAGAGGGGGGAGAGAGTAACAGGAGCCAAAAACAAACAAACAAACCAAGGAGTGCTAAGGGAGCATGCTGTTGGAGTGGAGAGACAAAAAAAAAACAAGAAATGGAGGAAAACAAAAAGATTTAAAAAGGAAAAGAAAAAAAAGAAAGTTAACTAGTTAAGTATTTGGGGGCAAAAAAAAGGAAGGTTCCTAGGGGTTCCGCTGATTCTGCTGAAAAGACCAGGGAAGTGCCTCCCAGGCTGCATGGTATAGCTTGGTTGGAAAGTTTATAGATGTCACATAGTGTCAGATATTGAAGAGACAAGAAAAAAAGGTAAATTCAGAGAGATGAGAACTGGGAAATGAAAAAACCAAGACATAAGAAAAAAAGGAAGGAAGGAAACAAGGAAAAAAGGAGGGAAAGAAAAAAGGAAAGAAAGAATGAGTAAATGAAATGTCCCCAGGGATCCCACTGACACAGATGCCCAGACTGGGGATGAGGGTCCTAAGCCATGCAGTACAGCCCATCTAGAAGGCACTCCCAAGTTGTGAAAAGAAAAAGAAACCAACAGACAAAACAAAACACAACAAAGCCAAACAAAAGAAAACAAATTAATAAAGCCCTAAGGATTCTACCGTGGTTTCACTGGCCAGGGAGTAATTTCCCTGTTGAGCATTTCAAGAGGAGGCAGAGATGGCACACTGAGACAGGTGTTTGAGAGAAAGGACGGGGAGATGATGGGAGAAAAGGAAGAAACAAAAAGAAATGGAAAAAAGCAATACCAGTTACAGGTAAAAGGCACTCAGGTAGCCAGTCAGTCAGTGCATGGCAAATCTACGTGGCTAGGGCCGAAGGTGTTTCCTCCCAGCCAGGACACTGTGGTTGGAGGGATGCAGAGGAAGCCGGGGGGGGGGGGGTTGCAGGGAGGAGTAAGGCTAGGAAAGTGTATATCACTGGTTACCAGGTAATCTGTGTCCTGCTAGGAACTTCTGAAAGTGCTTTTGTGTGCTCCACACTCCCTGTTTGCTGATCTCTAATGTGGGTGGGGTGAATCCAAGTGACATAGATGCTCCACTTCCCAGCCAGTTGAGTCATGGCAGCTAGCCAGGAAGTTTCAGAGACAGAGCAGCAGAGAGAAGAGAGGGTTGGAAAAGTGTGTGTTGCTGGTTACCGGGTACTTTGTCTTCTGCTGAGATTTCCTTGAATCTGCTTCCCCTGTCTGATCATCTCCAAGAAGAATTCAAGATGGAGAATCTGTGCTGGTTAGATGAGAGAGGACTTCCTGTTGTATCTCTTCTCACTCTCCCTTCTCTGCCAGTTCTTATTCCATTTGGTGAGATCTTTATCTCTTCATTTGACACTTTGCAGGACTGGAAATGTTTGTCTCTGTTTTACTTAGTTTTTCAGGCCCTTGCTGTGAAGGGATGGTGTGGTGCTGCTGCCTATGGTGCCACATTGGCCAGCAGTCTCTGTATTCTGCTTTCATAAAGATGGTAGCTTCGGAAACTCGGTGGGGCAGTTTTACCCTGTCCTACATGGTTGCTGTAAGTCAGAATTAACTTAACAGCAACGGGTTTGCTTGTTTGTTTGTTTTTGGTTTGGTGGCTCTAGGCACTCTGTTGCTTGTGAAAGCATCATTCCACTCTCTGCCTTTGTCTTCACACAGCCTTTGCCTCAGTGTCTATGTGTCTAAAATATTTGTAATTGAATTTAGGGCCCATCCAGATAATCAGGAATGATCTCATGTTGAGATTCTTAATTTAATTACATCTGCAGAGACCTTTTTGCAAATAAAGCCACATTCCCAGGTTCTTGGGTTTGTAGTTAGGACATGGGCTTATCTTTTGAGGGGCCACCTATCAATCCATTACACAATCATAAGCCACTTTCAAAATCTGATGCTATCTACTGGGCCCTACATTAGGTCAGGTTCCAGGAAGCAGAGTCTGAGGCAGGGATTCCTGTACAAGTGAAACATTAAGGAGTGCTCTCAGGAGACAGGAAGTGAGAGATGCAGAGAAAGCAGGTAAAAAAGCTAAGCAAGGATGGCTGGTAGGATCCCACTAGCCACTCTGGGGTTTGGGCTGCACTACGGAGCTGTTCCCACCTTGAAGCAAGGGGGCTGGCCATTGTGAGCCCGCATCAGCTAGTTTACTTCAGTAGGGGAGCAGTACAGCCTCCCTGGGTAGGTAGCTCCCTTTTGGCCACAGAAAATTCATTAAATAAGGGATGACACTGAATATTTAGTCAGCTCACAGCAGCTGGTCAAAGAGATTTGGTTAAGGTACCTACAACATCCACTACAGATCTCTAGAAAGTGGTCACTAGACACTCAGAAACACACACACACGCCTCAATCTTGGAGATTTCACAGATGCATTCAAAGGGGGTGTGAGCAAGTCTCTTTGGCTGCTGACCAACTTTGTTACCCACTTTATCAGCTGAGAAACTGACAGCTTCCTCTCCACCTGTCCACTGCTGTCCTCACTCTGAACTCTGACAGAGAAGAGAGAGTTTACTAAATCTCCCGGGACTCCAAATCCTCTCATTACAGACAGTGCTTCTCCATGTGTGATCTGCAGGCTGCCAATTCAGAAACTGTAGCCTGTCTGTAAGAAGACAAGGAGCTCCCCTCACAGCTCACTACCAATAAAAACAGTGACCTGCTGAGCCAAAGAGTGTGCATAGTGATGAAGATGACTTATGTTTGGGTGCAAGCTTCCAATCTCCATGCAGGTGGGTACTGTGAGCAGCACTGATGTAGAAACTCCTGAGGAACTTGGGATGGCTGAAGCCAGAGGTAGACTAATAAGAAAGGGAGAGGAGCCCTGTGGTGCAGTGGTCAGGCGCTCAGCTGTTAACTAACAGATCAGTGGTTTGAACCAGTCAGCTGCTTCATGGGAGAAAAGATCTGGCAATCTGCTTCTCTAAAAATTACAGCCTAAGAAACCCTATAGGGCAGTTGTACTCTGTCACATGGGGTTGCTATGAGTTGGAATTAATGGTACCCAACAACTGAAGGGCTCTCATCTGAAACAGGGAGGTCAGAACAATGAACACGAGTCAAAAAGAGGCCAGATTTGACTCAAAACAACGTACTGATAGCACCTATCAACAGGCAAAGTGCAAAGAGCCTTTGTGCTTGCATTGCTGGCTTGGGTCCTGTGCCATTGCGAGGGGGAGCATGACAACAGATGGGCATTGGCCTGGGGAAGTGAGGTTCACCTGGGAGATGAGCCAGTGATCTACCTGGAGAGAAGGAAGTTGAAAAGGGGAGGGTCTGGAGGAGAAGTCCTGTGGTTTGGATGTGGGAAGTTTTCCAGTAGGACCTGACCTGGCTATGGCCATGTTTTGGGGAGGAAATATTAAGCTAATTAGGTATAAAATTCAGGGTCCTTCACTTACACAGGACCACTCACTTGCATGGTCCTTTTGGGAGGTTCTAGCAAGGTACTCACAAAGTCAAGTTGTCTGAAACTTGAAAAATTAAGTAATATAGTGTGCTGTCACTGGACAGGGAGAGCAGTGGAAGCTGCATATAGGTGGGCATGTAAATTTATATGGGAATGTACATTTCACTCAGTCATATTAAATTAAAAATAAATAAATAAAAATTAAGCAATATAGCCACAAAAGCTTAAGACCACTGTTTCTTTGTTCTTTTTCCATGTCAACCTTCTCCTCCTGTTGGGTGTGGACATTTAGCTTAGGTTGTGGGGTAGGTTGACACGGTTCAGTCACACCTCTGTGGAATGAAGGTGTCACAAGTTCTTCCAGCGAGTGAAAGGTGCAGGACCAGAGTCTCAAGGAGATGCCCATGTGTCTGATGTGCCCGGCAACAGAGGTATGAGTGGAAGGGTCTGGAGCACATGACGCCAGGAGTGGGTTGGTGGAAATCCATCCAATAACCAGTGTGTAAAAAGTGAACAGAAGATTGGTTCTTGTCAGTGAACAATCAAGTGTGTCTCCTCTCAGGAGTATGAAGACTGCCAGCCAAGTTCACGAACTCATCCTAGAAAAAGTTCTACATACCTCATTGCTGAATATCACTATGGTCACCTTCGAAGTACTCCCCTTGGGAAGCTATGCACTGATGCCAGTGCCTGTTCCACCCTTCAAAGCAATTTGGGAACTCTCTTTCTGGAATGGCCATCAAAGCTGTCATCGTATTACCCTTGATATCCTGAATGTCATCAAAATCTCTTCCTTTCAGTACTTCCTTTATCTTTGAGTAAAGAAAAAGGTCACTGGGGGCCAGATCAGGTGAGTAGAGAGGGTATTCCAACACAGTTATTTGTTTACTGTCTAAAAACTCCCTCACAGACAACTATACAGTTAAGTTTGGAAACTTGACACCATGCCACCGTGCTCAATGGCCATTCCATAAAGGGTTCCATAGTGATACTCAACAATGAGATATGTAGCACTTAGAACAATTAAGTTTGTGGACTTAACTGCCATACTTTGTATAGTCAGTGGTGCAAAATAAATAATTATAAACACATCAGACACTCTCTCTTATGAAAGGAATTACGTGAAATAGAATCTACCAGAAGTCTTGTGCCTTGCAGGGACCAGTAACACATCCACATGTAAAGTTACATGCTTTTTACATCCCAATCCACTGAAGTGCAAATTAGCATGCCTGGTATATCTTATCCTGATGAAGTGTGGCATGCAAAATTATCCCTCAAGCAGCAAAACAGTCTCAGAAACAAGTGTTCTTGAACAAAGTTCCACACATTTTCATCAGTGACTCAGTGTATGCAGGACAAGAACAATTTGTTTCATGTTGCCCAGCATAGCACTGTGGCAACTGAAAACTCATTGGAATTCTTCTTTTGTATGCCTTGCTTTCAGACTGTGTATCCTTGCCAAATTACTGATCACAGTAAAATTCAGTACACAGTAGAAGGCAGGTCATAAATGGACTACATCATAAGGTAAATGGTTTTCTAAATTCAACCCAACATTGAAAAGGACAGAATAGCAGGAACAGGGGTCTGGGGACGATGTTTTTAGGGGACACTGAGGTCAATAGGCATGACTAGTCTTTTTCCAAGAGAGTCTTCTGCGTCCCATATTGGTGAGTGGTATCTGGGGTCTTCAAAGCTAGTGAGCTGCCATCTGGGTAACATCGGTTAGTCACAACCCACCTGAAACAGATGACAATGGAGAACATCAAAAGACACAGTAGATTCCATTTCATGTAATTCCTTTCATAAGAGAAAGAGTGTATGATGTGCTTATAATTATGTCTCAGGTTGTCACCCGAAACAGACAACTGAGAACATCAAAGACACGAGGACAAACGAGCCCAGGAGACAGAAGGACCCATATGATTGGCAGACTACATCAGTGTGAGACCAGAAGAACCAGATGGTGCCAGGCCACCACCAAAGACAGCCCTGAGAGGGGACACAATGTAGAGCATGAGTAAAAGAGGTGTGCAGACCTGAAACTCTATTAGAAGACCGGACCTGATGGTCTGACCACCTGGAGGGTCCCCTGACAACATGGCCCCTGGGCTTGTTGCTAGCCCAGAGCTGAAACCAGTACTGAAGCCAACACTTCAGACAAAGAATGTGGACTTGGGGACACAGAGTGATGCAGGTGGCATGTGTACTTTATGGTTTAATATGTACACATGAGGCTGTCCTACTGGTTTCTTTCTAGAGTGCAGAGGAAAAGGTAGAGAGGAAGGGACAAGCGTTGGCTGGGTGGATACTGGAAGTAAAGAGTGAGAAAGAAGAGTATGCTGTCACAGAGTGAGGAGAGCAGACTGAGTTACCGAAAGGCAGGTACTTGGGGTTTCACATGAAAAATTGACTCAGATTGCAAACTTTTACTTAATCACAATAAAAAAAATTTTTTTTAAATTATTGATCATCCTAAAATTTAAAAAATGATGGAAAGGAGGCAGCTTGGCAGAAGCAAGAAACATACACTGGAAGAAAGATGATCGGCAGAAAGGTCAGCACATTAACAATTATCGTTACATCACAAAGAAAAATAAAAATTCTCATGGCTAAAATTGTGAAGAGAAGGGAAAACAATCATGGTGGCCAAGAACAATAGATGATGAAAATGACGGTAATGGAGAAAAAGAACATATGAGAATCAAGTCACCCTGAGCCAGGAAACAACGCAGAATGAAGATGAAAGTAGTAACAGAGAAAACCAGTTTGTGCATTCACCGGACGCACCCGAAGGCCAGAGGCAGCTTTGTTTTGATGAATTTGTTCACTTTGAGAAATACTGTAACCTTTTATTACGGTCTGTTACAATGCACAATCGTACTTTTTAATTTGGCAAGTATATTTTTTAATTTCTAGAAGCTTTTCTTTACTCGTAGGATTTTGACTTGAACAACTACATGGGTGGGTGGTGGGGCCATTTATGGAAGTGCAGAGGGCTGGGGAAGGATCAGTTTTGGGGTCAAATCAAGAGTTTTGTTTTTCTACTTGGAAAAGGAACTGGTGGCATCACTGACTTATAAGTCATTCATATGGTACTTGCTAGTCTATCAAATGGTTCTCTAGTTTGCTGTGTGTGCAGTATCTTGAACTCTATTACTGTCTGACATACCCATGAGGAAGGCATGGAGATGTATTGCTCAGATACCCCTTCAAGACAGGACTGGCTGCCCAGATGTGAGGAGCATGAATAGCAGTTGGCCTCCAACTGTTTCCTACTTTGGTGTCCATCTCAGTTTTGAAGATGAGGCCATTTTCTTTGGGGGCAGCTGCCAGCCATGACTGACAAGGCATGGTGGCCTACAGCACTCTGGGTCCACAGTCATTTTCCTCCAAAGCCAGCCTCCTCTGGTGAGCACTCTGCTCTGGAGCTTCCTCACAGGCTGGGAGAGACTTTGTCAGATCTGTTCTGATGAACTGACTGCCCCCCCTTTCCTTTCACAGTTGTTACTCCCCAAAAAACTTTTTGCCCAAACAACTCTAATTAAAGCAACCTGGAGAAACCAACCTGTGACACTGTCTATTGGAGAACAAAATACATCTCAGTATTCAGCTCTATGTCATGTTATTAGTTAGATCACATGAAAGGTTAACTTTAGGCAATGCATCTGTCAGATGCTGACACAATAGCGCTGTCTAACAAACAACCACAGAGGTTCAGTGGCATATAACAATAAACATTCATTTCTTGTCCATGCATACGAGAGCCGGCTGGGGCAACTCTGCCTTTAGGCTGTGGATCAATGTGTCAGCTCTGTGCCCTGTGTCTTGTTCTGGGCTCAGGCTGAAGTTACCAGTAGAAAACTGTTTTCATGGCGGGTTACAAGAGCATAAGAGGACAAACCCAACTTGCCACGCACAAGCCTGTCGCTGCCGCCGTCTTGTTCCCCAGTACCAGTCAAAGTGAGCTGCACAGCTAAGCCCCAAATCAAAGGAAAGGGAAAAACTTTGAGCACCCTGAGGCCATGGCAGAGGGCTTGGATGTCTACTACTGCTACAGAGAACTGATGCTTCATCTACTACAGGTGGGCTGGTATAAGACTTGTCATAATCACCACTCATACATCCATTCTGTGAGATTGTTAATGCTTAATTGTGGGATTTTTTCTGAGTTTAAGGCAACATACATGGTTATCAGGCTAACTGAAGATTTCTGGGGGTTTCCTGAAGGTTATTTGGATTAAAATGTTTTCTGGATACACAAAACCCAAAAGCTAACATTCCTGTATTACCAGTTTGAGAGTATTTCTTAGTTCATTGAACTCTGGTTAACACTTTCGGTGGGATATATATTACAATTCTGTCTTGCTATTAAGTAGTTGTTTCAGGATGTTGACAAACATTTTTCTAATTGAAGACTTGATCTGTTTTTAGTGGAAAATATAAAGATGTCTAGTTTCACCTTTAATGTTCCTCGATATTGTCTGTAGACCAATCACAAACACCTATCTTGAATCTTTATTTTCCAAATCTATAGAATAAACTAGAATACAGAAGAATTTTCAGAAAGTGTTATTGCTTTTACAGTTCTTATCACAATCGAATTTTTGAATTAATTTTCACAGTAAAATATAAAAATAAGTTTAAAAAATCAAATTATTCTGAAAAGCTTATAATGAAAAATAGCAGTCCCCTGCTCCACCTCTCCTCTCTCCTCTCCCTTGCTATACAGAGGCAACCACTTTCACCTCTTTTAGATGTTTCCACATAATAGGCACACATGGCTGCCTGGGTTCTCTGGTGCTGCTGTAACAGAAATATCACAAGTGGACGGCTTTAACTAACAGAAATTTATTCTCTCACAGTTTGTTGTTGTTGTTAGGTGCCGTCGAGTCAGTTCTGACTCATAATGATCCTGTGAACAACAGAAGGAAACACTCCTGGTCTTGTGCAATGTCCACAGTTGTTTTTATGCTTAAGCTTATTGTTGCGGCCACTGTGTCAGCCTATCTCATTGAGCATCTTCCTCTTTTTTGCTGACCCTCTACTTTACCAAGCATGATGTCCTTCTTCAAGGACTGATCCTTCCTGACAACATATCCAAAGTAGGTAAGACTACTTTGCTTCCAAGAAACACTCTGGTTGTACTTCTTCTAGAACAGATCTGTTTGTTCTTTCAGTGGTACATGGTACATTCAACATTCTCCAACACTACAGTCCAAAGGCATCAATTCTTCTTCTGTTTTCTTTGTTGATTGTCCAGCTTTTGTACGCATATGATGCGACTGAAAATATTGTGGCTTGAGTCAGGCACACTTTAGTCTTCAAGGTGATACCTTTACCTTTTAATACCCTAAAGAGGTCCCTGGTAGCAGATTTTCCCAATGCAATGCATCTTTATTTATTTATTTATTTAATATGACTGAGTGAAAATGTACATTCCCATATAAATTTACATGCCCACCTATATGCAGCTTGCACTGCTCTCCCTGCCCGGTGACAGCACACTATTCCTCTCTGCTCCATACATGTCTCATCCTCCCAACAGTCTCCTTTCCCCTCCTCTCCGTCCACTCCCCTTCCTCCAGCCAGAGGTCAGCAGGATGATATCCTATAGGTGTATAGAACCATAAAGTGCATCCAATATATGGTCACTCTGCATTGCCAAGTCTAATCCATTCCTATCCAAAGAGTGGACCTTCGTTACAATTTATGGGTAAGAGCAGTATCAGGGCCGGGGGCCATGCTGTCAGGGGAACCCCAAAACCGCTGGACCATCAATTGAAGTCTTTTAGTGGAGATCTCAGGATGCACCCCTTTTTATTCTTGTGTTGCCAGTGAGACTCCTCTCTGTGAGCTCCATAGTGGCTATCACTGGTGGTGGCCTGGCACCATCTGGTTCTTCCGGTCCCAAGTCGATGTAGACACCCACTGATGTGGGTCTCTCTATCTTCAAGGTTGTCTTTACCCCATCTCATTTTGGTCCTCGGTGAGCAGCTGTTCCTGCTGAGTTGGGACCATTTGCTGTGCCCTCAGATGGCAGCTTGGCAGCTTTTTAGACCCCAGATGCCACTCTCCAATGTGGGGTGCAGACAGCCCTCTTAGCAAAACACTAGTTGTGCCAACTGGCTTCGATTTCACCTAAGAGCATGGTCCCCTGCCCCCAGCCCCAGCTACTCTATCCTTGCAATATTGGGTTAAGATGGAAGGAGTATTCAAGTTATGCTGAAGTCCACTTAATGTTGTTCTTGTTTCTAATGTGTGCTATCACCAATTTCTCCCAACCAGATTTCTAGTAACTATCTAATCTAAACCCTCCCCCCTTCGCCTTCCCTCCTACCCCTCCCTTGCAGCTGTCAAAGAGTCTTTTCTTCTATATACAAGTCTGTTTTTGAGATCTTATCGTAGAGGTCTCATACAGTATTTGTCCTTTTGTCCCTGACTACTTTCACTCAGCATAATGTCTTCCAGTTGAAACCAGGTTATGAGTTGTTTCCTGGAATCATCATTATTCTTTATCACTGCGTAGTGCTCCATTGAGTGTATGTACCATAGTTTGCCTATCCATTCTTCAGTTGTTGGGCATCTGGGTTGATTCCATCTTTTTGCTATCATGGACTGTGCTGCTCATCTTCTGATTTCTTGACTGCTGCTTCCTCTCACAGTTTAGGAGGCTAGAAGTTCAAATTCAGTGTCAGCTCCAAGGGAAGGCTTTCTTTCTCTGTTGGCTCTGGAGGAAGATCTTTGTTATCAGTCTTCTCCTGGCCTAGAAGCTTCTCTCTGCAGGGTTCCAGGTCCAAAGGACACAATATTCTCCTGGCTCTTGTTTCTTGTGATATGAGATTCCCTTTTTCTCTGCTCAATTCTTTTTTTTATATCTCAAGAGATTGACTCAAGAAACAACCTAATGTTGCAGATTGAGTTCTGTCTCATTAACATAACTGCCTCTAATCCTGACTTATTTTCATCATGGAGGCAGAAGTTACAACAAATAGGAAAATCATATCAGATGTACAAAATGATGAGCAATCACACAATACTGGGAATTATGGCTCAGCCAAGTTGGTGTACATTTTGGGAGGACACAATTCAATCAATGTTGTTCTTGTTAGGTACTGTCAAGTTGGTTCTGAATCATAGGCACCGTATGTACAACAGAACGAAACTCTGTCCAGTCTTGCACCATCCCCACAATTGTTACACTCAAGCCCTCTGTCACTGCCAAAATGTCAATGTGTCTTATTAAGAGTCTTCTTTTTTGCTGTCCTTCTACTTCACCAAGCATGATGTCCTTCTCCAGGGACTGAGCCCTCCTGGTAAAATGCCCAAAGTACGTGACACATAATCTTGCTGTCCTTGCTTCTAAGGAGCATTCTGCTTGTGCTTCTTCCAAGACTGATTTGTTCAAACCTTTGGCAGTCCATGGTGTATTCACTAGTATTCTCCAATACCATAAATTCAAAAGCATCAAATGTTTGGCCTTCCTTATTCCTCATCCAGCTTTCACATGTGTAAGAGGAAACAGAAAACACCATGGCTTGGGTCAAGGACACCTTGGTCTTCAAGGTAACATTTTTACTTCTCAACACTTTAAAGACGTCTTTTGCAGCAGATTTACCCAATGCCGTGCATCTTTTGATTTCTTGCCTGCTGCTTCCATGGGTGTTGATTGTTGATCAAGTAAAATGAAATCCTTAATAACTTCAGTATTTTCTCCATTTATTATGATGCTGCTTATTGATCCAGTTGTGAGGATTTTTGTTTTCTTGATATTGAGGTGTAATCTATATGGAAAGATATGGTCTTTGATCTTCATTATTAAGTGCTTAAAATGCTCTTTACTTTCAGCAAGCAAAGTTGAGTCATCTGCATATTGCAGGTTGTTAATAAGTCATCCTTCAATCCTGAACCTTGTTCTTCTTCATATAGTTCAGCTTCTTGGGTTATGAAAGGATACAACCCTGATGCACACCATTTTTGACTTTAAAACATGAGATATCCCCTTGTTCTGTTCAAAAGACTGTCTCTTGATCTCTGTACAGGTTCCTCATGAGCACAATTAAATGTTCTGGAGTTCTCATTCTTCAAACTGTTAACCATAATAGTTCAATCCATAAAATGGCTAATTTGAAAATTATCAAAATATTCACTTCCTATTAATGACTGAGGAAACCCTGGTGGCACAGTGGGCTAAGTGCTATATATGCTAACGAAAAGGTCAGCAGTTTAAGTCTTCCAGGCGCTCCTTGGAAACTCTGTGGGGCAGTTCTGCTTTGACCTCTAGGGTCGCCATGAATCGGACCCGACTCAACAGCAATAGGTTTTTTGGGTGGGTATTATGACTGCAGAAACCCTGGTGGCGTATTGGCTTAAGTGCTATGGATGCTAACCAAAAGGTTGGCCATTCAAATCCACCAGGTGGTCCTTGGAAACTATGGGGCAGTTCTACTCTTACCTATAGGGTTGCTATGAGTTGGAATCGACTCGATGGCACCAGGTTTTTATTATGACTGATGAAGATTTAACTCTCTTTTACCACCACTAATCTCTACTTCTGCTTCCCCATCCTCTCAATATGGTTTAGGATAAATTTTGGTTAAATCAATGGTCAGCATTTACATTAATAGGGTATTTAAGAACTACTTAGTGATGTGCCAAGAATTGTATGATTGTTTTGTCTTTAACTCTTATTTACTGTGAGAGTTAATAACTGCCTTTATTTATACTTGCGTTATTTTTCCTAAAGTCTCCAACAAATCTGTTGAATGCCTATCAGTATTTTGAGAACACTTCAATGTGGTAGATTGTCTATTGATTCCTTCAACCTCCTCTTGCAGCCTTGCAGCTTTCTGCCAGGCCAGGCTTGCAGTATGTCCTGGGGACCTTTCACCTCTCTCTTTGGTTAACATTTTGGTTTCCTAGATCCCATGTCCTCTTCCTTTCTGATTCAGTAGTTGGTTCTGTGAAATTGTGTTCTCTGTGGGACATGATAAGCACTGGATTGACTTTGGCAGGTGTGTCAGAGGGTGCAGCTGTTCTGGAGAGCCATATGGAGGTGTCAGTCAAGCAGAGAGGCCATGGACCCTCTGATCCAGTGATCCTGTTCCTGAGCACAGAGCCAAGGGGATTTCTCACATGGGTTAATAGGGATATGATACTGGTTCACTGCGATGTGTTTATGTGTACATGAAGGCTCTACCTTCTGTATATAATTTTATACCTTTTTACTTTACTATTAAGTTGATTCTCTTGGGTTTTCTAATTAGTAAGTTTTATTTCCTCTTTTCTAATTTTTATACATCTAATTACTTTCTCTTGTCTGATTGCCTTGGCTGCTATCTTCAGCACAATGTTAAAGAGCAGTGATGTCAATGAGCATTCTTGTCTTCTCCTGGCTTTAATAAAATCAAAACCAAAAAACCAAATGTGTTGACACTGAGTTGATTCCAACCCATAGCAATCCTACAGGACAGAGTAGAACTGTGACATAGAGTTCCCAAGACTAAAATTTTATAGAAGCAATTTGCCACATCTTTCTCCCATGGAGCCGCTGGTGGGTTTGAAGTGGCAACTTATCAGCTAGCAGCTGAGTGCTTAACTACTGCCCACCAGGACTCCTTCTATAGGTCTAAGGGTTAGGATTTACAACACATATTTTTGGCATCTGGGAGTTTGGGATTTTAGGGGGGTTCCTGCCATTCCCTAAATGATGAAAGTGGTTCAGTGTGCCTAAACTGCACAAACAATGTTGTTTATGCTGGACACCTACTTTTCTTCTGTGAGTCTGGCATTTTGGTACACTGTAGATAGAAGGTATCTATGCAAACAGCCTCTAATTAAAAAAAGTGCTGAATTTCTAATGAGCTTCCTTAGCAGACAACACTTGACATGCATTGCCATGATTCCATGCTGGAGAAACAAGTGCATTCCATGTGACTTCACTGGGACAGATTCTTAGAAGCTTACTCTAGGCTTCCTCTGGACACTGTCTTTTCTCTTAGCTAATTTTGCTTTGTATCCTTTCACTGCAATAAAACTTTGATGTAAGTCCTCCTAGTGAATCACTCAACTTGGAGGTGGTCTTGGTGATTCCCATGCAATGTTTTGAAAGGGGAACATTTGACTAGACTGCAGTGTGGGTCAGGTTCAGGATGTCCCTCTGGAATGGTGTCAGGAGGAGTTGGACTTGCTACAGAGTCTGCTTCTAAGCTCATCTTGGCCTACCTCCAGCTCTCAGGAGTAGGTCAGAGTGTTTTTACGCAGTGAAATGAGTGTCCTCAGTTAATCCAGGGCATGAAGGAGGGGCATGAGTTTCATCAGCACACGGTACTGGAAAGCTAAGTAAGGTTACCCTGTCCTGCTATATTCTCCAAACAAACATGCACACAAACCTCCTAAATTTTCTGTACAGAGAGTAAAGGTTTGGGTGAGTGAGGGTCCTGGGAGCCCTGTGGGGAGAGAAGGCTGGGAATTCCAGTATTTAGTATGCAAATATTCATTTAATCCTCATTTCCAAGGTAATACTCACGACCTTTGTCATATATGCTACATTCTTTCATCTGGTTGTGTCATAGATTGAATTGTGTCCCCCTAAAATATGTGTCAACTTGGCTGGGTTATGATTCCCAGGATTGTGTGGTTGTCCTCCATTTTGTCATCTAATTATCCTCCACTTAGGATGTATTATAAATCCTAACCTCTACATGTTAATGGGAAACTCTGGTGGTGCAGTGGCTAAGTGTTATGGTTTGCTAACCAAAAGGTCAGTAGTTCAATCCACCAGGCACTCCTTGAAAACTCTATGAGGCAGTTCTACTCTGTCCTATAGGGCTGATGTGAGTCCAACTCCACAGTAGTGGGTTTTGGTTTTTATATGTTAATGAGGCAAGATCAGTGTAGGGTGTATGTTGCATCATAAGCCTTGCTCTTGTCACACCCTTTATCTTAAAGGAGATGAATGGACAGAAGTAAGTAGTGTGGAGAGAGACTTCACTACTACTACTAATCAAAGAGCTAAGAGTGAAGTGTGTCCTTTGGGTCAGGGTCCTGGTGCTGCGAACCTCCTATACCCAAGGGAAGACCTATAGCAAGACACATATCTCCAAGGTGCGCCAGGCCCACACATATTAAAAAGGAGACAAAGACCCAAAGCTGACACAGAGAAAGCCACCTTCTAGAGCTGGTACCCTGAATTCAGATTTCTAGTCCCCTAAACTGTGAGAAAATAAACTTCTGTTTGTTAAAGCCACTCACTTGTGGTATTTCCATTATACCAGCACTAGATAACTAAGACAGGTGGTCCATTATTTTCTGTGAAAAATTTATTTGCTATATAGTTTCAGATTTTTATGTAGTTGGTTCCCTTGATCTTTTGTCTATATGGCTTTTGGGATTTATAACACAGTCAGAATGTCTTTCTCACTTGAAGACAATAAATACTTTTAACATGTTTACTTCAATTGTTTAATAGCTTAAATTTAAATCCTTGATCTTTCTGAAAATATTGTTGTGGGTGAGAAGTTAGACAAGGATTAGTTTCTTTCCAAATAATTAGCTAGTTATTTAACATCATTTGCTAAATAAACTTGATTTCCACTAATTTGAAATCATTGTCTTTTTTTGGAATATTTTTCCTGCCTATTAGCTAAAGTACAAGAGGAGGGAGACTGAATAAAAACTAAACACTTGTGAAACTTTTTGACAATTCTTATAATGGGTTATTTAATTAAAAAGCCAAAAATAGAACTGGAACTTTCTGTGGATTTCTCTTAATTGTTCTGTCTCCCTGCAGCATAAATGATCTAGGATCACCCATGCCACTTAGAGGAAGGAGCCCTGGTTGCCTGGTGGTTAAGAATTAAGGCTGCTAATGGAAAGGTCAGCTGTTTGGATGTATCAGCCACTCTTTAGAAACCAGTTCTACTCTGCCCTATAGCATTGCCGTGAGTCAAAACCAACAAGATGCAAATGTTTGGTTTTGTTTTTAAGTGTGGAAATCTGTAGCAAAAGAGAGGAAAGGAAACTGTGTCAACTAAAACATATGCATGCCAAAAATAAATGATAGAGATTTACTGGTATTTGTAAGATATTACAACAAAATTATTAAATTAAGGCTGGGGAAAGGACTGGCATCTCAGGGTTTAACTTAAAAACAGTAAGAGTCGTAAGTTACTATATAAAGATACAATTTCCATTTATTAGGACAACCAAATTAAAATATTCATAGGTTCAAATATTATTTTTTATGGAGATTAGTGCTATAAAAAGTATGATAGCTAGAATTAGAAACATGAAGGGAGATTAGAAAATTACGTTTACTTTAGTGGCTGTTGAGCTGATTCCAGCTCATGGGAATTCCATGTGTCAGGGTAGAAATATGTGCTAAAGAGCTTTTTGGAAGTAGATCACCAGGCCTATCTTCTGAAGTACGTCTGGGTGGACTTGAACTTCCAACCTTTCAGGTAGTAGCTGAGCGTGTTAACCATTTGTACCACTGGGGATTCTCTTTTACTTCATAAAGAGAGATAACTAGGCATGCATTTCAATGCAAAGATGTATCTGAGTTGATGTCCTAACTTGAGACACTTATGGTTCAATAATTTCTTTGAAAAATGCCCCAAAGTTTATGCTATTAAAAAAAATTAAAATTCCAGTCTTGTTAATTGAATTAATTTTAATTTTACTAAATTGTTTAATATTGTTTTGACACTACACTGTGAGAACAAACATTCAACATGTAGAGGCTTTCAGACTAAGGTGTCAATGAAGGGTTAATTTGTGGCATTCTTGGGAAAACAGAAAGGGGAGGTGGAAGGAGAGGCAGTTGTTCAGTGGGGTGGTGGTGGTGATGTACCAAAACTGTTCAAGATGCATGTAACAAAAATGTCCTTGTACAGACTGTTCTCAGGGAACAACTGATAAGAAGAAAGAACGACTGATGAGATGATTGCGGTTTTAGTCTTTGTGTATAAAAGCTCTGCGTTTTCTTTAGAATGGCAGAGCATTTTGTACTTTGTGCTGCCTGACTTGGATTATCTATTCCCCTAATACAGGCTCATTCTTTTTCCACTCTAACGGAGTATGAGACTTCTTGACATTCGGTGGTGTCAGAGGTGGGATACTGAAGCTGCACTGCCTGCAGTGACCCTTGAGGAATCAAGGATTAGGGCCTTGGTACCAGATTAGCCATCTGGATTCTCTTCCGACATAAATGCTAGGGAGTCATTGCAAATAACTTCTTAAATCCAAGCTCTGCTCCTTTGTGTTGAAGGTCTTTGGTTTTATTGTAGGATTTGTTTTAGTTATTGCAAGTAAGTTTTACTATCTTTCTGGGAAAATGGGAAATGGCAAATCCAGGGGGATTTTGAAGCTACCCTCCAAGATTCCTGCCAATTACATGAACAAGCATTTTGGTTCTTTAATAGGCTCATTTTTACCTGCTTGGCATGACCTTATTAATGATAATTTGGAGAATCAAGGACCCAACACTTGGGATAATGTGATCTTTCTAAATCATTTTTCTGCATAACAACTTAGAAACTAAGGGCCCACAAATTAAACAACCTCAATGGGATACCTATTTTGATTGGTAGTTAAAAGCCAAAACCAAAGTCACTATGGCTGAGTCAATTCTGCCCCATCCTTTTCAAGGAGCACCTGGTGAATTCAAACTGCTGACCTTTGCGTTAGTAGACATAGCACTTGACCACAATGCCACCAGGGTTTCCATTGGTATTTAGAGGTCTATAAGAACTGCCAATTCAGTTCACAAACTCAATTATTACAGTCGCCTTCGAAGTACTCCCTTGGTAAGCTATGCACTGATGCCTGTGCCTAGTCCACCCTTCAAAGCAATTTTGGAACTCTTTTTCTGGAATGGCCATCAGAGCTGTCATCCTATTACCCTTGATGTCTTGAATGTCATCAAAATGTCTTCTTTTCAATATTTATCTTCAGGTAAAGAAAAAAGTCACTAGGGGCCAGATCAGGCGAGTAGGGAGAGTGTTCCAACACAGTTATTTGTTTACTGGCTAAAAACTCCCTCACAGACAACTATACAATCAAATTTGCAAACTTGCCACTGTATCACTGTGCACAATGGCCATTCCATAAAGAGTTCCAAAGTTGCTCTGAAGGGTAGACTAGGTGCTGGCATCGGTATATAGCTTCCTGAGGGGAATACTTCCAAGGTGACCACAGTGATATTCAGTCATGAGTATGTAGAACTTGGAACAATTAAGTTTGTTGACTTAATTGTTGTACCTCATATAAAAATCATCAGGACAGTGAAAGTGTTTTCCTGCAGAACACTGTTTTCAAATTGACCGAACAAAATAAGGAATTACACTGTAAAAATTCTGCTTCTAATCCGTCTCTTCTCTTGCTGTCAGTCTCTTCTTTTTACCCTCCTTTACTCTTCTATTCTTCTGATAATACACTTTCTGAACTCTCTTTCCTGAAAAATCAACTGAGAAAACTGCCTGAAATGCCCTTTAAAAGCTATCATAGTATGGACACCAAGGATTCTCTTGTATCACCTTCACTCTTTGGACACACTAGGAACTTTCACAATGTGAAAGACTTCCCCAAATTGCATAAGATCCTTATAAACTTGCTGAAGAATTTAAAATCATTGTTGAAGCTTACCAGCCTGGACCCCTTGATTTGCATCAATTAGTTCATATGATAATCAGGCCAGAGGAGGCTCAGTTATGGCTGGACAACGCTGAATGCAAGAGCCCTAAAGGTAGCTTGGCTCTGAATACACAGATAACAGCTATAGAGCTGTTGGAAGACTCTCGGAACATGGGCAAAAGACTGTTAGAGGCCGTTCCCAAGGCCTTTGCCCCTGCTAACTGATTGGTTAAAAATTTGCTTCTATAAACAGTATAAAGATGAGACTGTTTATGATCATTAGATCCAGTTGCTACAAAAGTTTTCAGAACACTCTGCCCTTTCCTTAGCTGCTCCAGGTGCTTCTGGGGCCTTTAATATTGTTTTGATAATTTGGCTTTAAGCCTGAAATTTCAGCCTGGGAAACACAACATTGACTGGACCAGGAAGCGGCTTCCAGTGTGGAATTCACCAGTCTGGCTTTCCCAGATTTTGGAGGCTGAAAGGTTTCAAAGACGATAAATTGATGGCCCTTCAGTTGTAATAGTTGAAGTCCCAAACCCAAAAGAACAATAAACCCTGCAAGGGTCCTAAGGCTGGCATCTGCCACTACTGTAAGAAACCTGGCCAGTGGAAGAATGAGTACTGTATAAACTACAGAATAAAGTGAAATCTTGTCAACAATATGGCCTTCAATCTGATGTTGAAGCAGCTTTGGGGATATGACGGGGACTTTTCTTATTGTGGCACTTAACATACAAGGAAAAGCTGTTGTACATGTTAATGGAGAAACTCACCAATTTTTAATTGATTTATCCTGTCTTCTATTAATTCCATTTTTTTTTTAAACAGAAACCCCTGCTCCTGAGTACAAAAACCTCAAAAGTAGTGAGGGTTACTAATTAAGAACAAACCCTAATTAATTCCCAGCCCCTTCCAACGTCCCTAGGTCCTACTGAAGATTTTCATCTCTTTTTACTTAGATCTGATACTCCTGTCAATCTATAGGAAGATATTTAAAAATCACAATGGAACTGTCATTTGCAATTTACTGAAAAAGGAGAAAAATCACTAAGCTTACCTACTGTTCCTAAATCTACCAAGACAGATTTTGAATTGCAGCATATAGAGAAGGAAAAAGCTGTTGCCTGTAGTTGCTTGCTACGCACACTGCTGATTCAGCTCAACCTAGTTCCCTTACCTCTGATATTCTTTCATTAATTCCTGAAACTCTGTGGGCAACCACATCCAATGGACATAGGCCGAATTTGGTCAGCTCAGGTAAAGATTCAAGTAGATTTGTCTAAACTTTTGCCAAATATTTTCCAATATCTCCGAATGTGGGAGGCAAAAGAAGGATTAGCTCCCATTATCCACTATTTCCTTTCTGAAGATTTAAATTTTTTTTATATATCTGCCGTTGTGACGTGCTTGTCCTCCTGGTTAAGAAACCAAATAAGGGCTGGGGATTTTTTTTTAGGATTTTCATGAAATTAGCTGCATTGTTACTCCTAGATTTCCAGTGATCCCAACCACCCATTTACTGCTTTCTATTGTCCCTCTTGGAAACTCTGATGGCATTGTGGTTAACTGCTACATCTGCTAACCAAAAGGTCAGCAGTTCAAAACCACCAGGTGCTCCTTGGGAACTCTATGGGTCAGTTCTACTCTAACCTATAGTCACTATGAGTCGGAATTGACTCCACCATGGTGGCATTATTTTGGCTAATGCCCCTCTGGATGCAACCCATTTTACAGTGGTGGATCTTCATAGTGCCTTTGTCAGTATTTCTATACCTTCAGAGGGAGCCCTGGTGGCGGCACAGTGACTAAAACATGCTACAGTGACTAGCATGCTACAGCTGCTAACTAAAAGTGCATCCATTTGAATCACTAGCCTCTCCCTGGAACCCTACAGGGCAGTTCTACTCTGTCCTATATGGTCACTGTGAGGTGGAACTGACTCGTTGACAATGGATTTAGTTTGGGTTTGATACACTCAGTTCTGCTCTGTCCTACAGGGTCACTAAGAGATGGGACTGACTCGTTGACCAGGGATTTAGTTTTGGCTTGATACATTCTGAGATTGTTTGCTTTTACTTGGGAAAATTAACAATTGACCTGCACTGTAATGGTCAGGGATACATTGAAACTGCCATATTATTTCCCCCAAATTCTTCATGCGAATTCCCAGCCATTACAGTTTATAAATCATTCTAAGTTGCTGTGATATGCTAATGAGTTGCTAGTGTGTCCCACCTCTTACCAGGCTTATATTGATGACCATATAGCTTTGATGAAATGGTGGACATAAAATTTCTATAGAAAAGCTGGCATTATCTTACTTTCTGCTAAATATTTAGGCCACTTAATTTTGCAGATGGCATTTCTATAGATCTTAAGTGGAAAAAAGCCTTTTTTTTTTTTGTCTTTCCTATACCTAAAATTAAAAGTCTGTTACCAGGATATGAGGATTTTGGTGTCCAACTCACAGCAACTATAGAGGACAGAGTAGAATTGTCCTATGTGGTGGATTAGACCTGCCAAATGCTTACTTAACAGCTGTAGTTCTTAACTACTGTGCCACTGGGGCTCCAGAGCTAGGAATTAGTATAAACAAAATCTGAATTCAAGTATTCTCAGAGGAGAAAAATCTAGGAGTAATGTAACAATAATGAAATCTATTAGGATTGCTATGAGTTGGAACAGACTCACTGGCAATGAGTGTGGTTGCTTTGGAGGCTGTCATAGCGCCTGGATTCCCAATTTTTATTAGCCCAGCCTTTATATAAATACTTAAATGTCTCTGAAACAGATTTTTTTTCCAAATCATGCCAGAAGGTAAAGAGGCTATAGACAAAGTAGAAGAAGTTCAGGTGAAGAAGCCAGGCCAGGCCTGCAGCGAGTGCAGGGCAGGAGGCAGGCGTAGCTAGGCTGTGAGGAGGCAACGGGAGATGGAGCCACAGGAATCAGGCTGGGGTTCAGAAACCTCTCCCTCCAGAGACCTCTCTGTCACCTCTCCACAGCCTCTGCTGGGCCTAGGTGGCTGGGCCTCATTTGCCCACTGTCACGGGGTTAGTAGAGCAGGAAGGCGGAGAGGCAAGACATGGAGGTCTACAAGTCTAGTTCTGACAGTTAATGGCAGGCCCCTGCTGCTCTGGAGGTGGCAGGTGTCCCTCAACTTCTACCTCTACCTCCAGACCCCATGGGCTCCCAAGTGGTGGGAAAGGTGTATTGTGGAAGGGGGCCCTCACTGTGCCATGTCATCCTGAGATGCACTGGGGGAGCCTGATGGGCAGTGAATGACTGGGAGGGACACTGTCACCAACTCTTGCTTGACATCAATTTTCACATAATGGTCTTTGGAACCATGTCGAAGAGAGGGATGGCTGTATATATAGGATAAATTTTTATATAGACATGAGATCACTGTGTTAGAAAATGCACACAGTGTAGGTATTGTTATTGTCAAATTATTTTCTGTTGAAGTTGCACCAACTTACACCACCACCAGCCAAATAAGAGAATGTCTCTTTTGTAAATAGTTAACCAAATTTTGTATTTTGAAATAAGGTGGAAAATGTTTTATCTCTGTTATTTTCACTTGTATTTTTCATAAATTTGAGATTGGTATCTCTCCAGGGTTGACATCTGTTTCATTTTTTGTTCTCTTTTGCTAATTGTCTATTCATACGCTTGACCCGTGAGATTGTTGACCTTTCTTACATTGATTTCCAGGTGTTCCCTGCCCCCCAACCCCCAGTTTGTTGATTACTGATTTTGCTTGTCAGAAAAACATTTTTTTTAATTTTTATTTTTATTTAACATAACTGAGTGAAAATGTACATTCACGTATAAATTTACATGACCCCCTATATGCAGCTTCCACTGCTCTCCCTGTCCGGTGACTGCACACTATTCCTCTCTGCTCCATACATGTCTCATCCTCCCAACAGCCTCCTTTCCCCTCCTCTCCGTACACTCCCCTTCCTCCAGCCAGAGGTCAGCAAGATGATATCCTATAGATGTATATAACCATAAAGTGCTTCCAACATATGGTCACTCTGCTTTGCCAAGTCCAATCCATTCCTGTCCAAAGAGTGGACCTTTGTTATAATTTATGGGAAAGGGCAGCATCAGGGCCAGGGGCCATGCTCTCAGAGGAACCCCAAAACCGCTGGACCATCAATTAAGGTCTTTTAGTGGAGATCTCATGATGCACCTCTTTTTATTCTTGTGTTGCCAGTGAGGCTCCTCTCTGTGAGCTCCGTCGTGGCTATCGCTGGTGGTGGCCGGGCACCATCCGGTTCTTCCGGTCCCAAGTCGATGTAGGCACCCACTCTTGTGGGTCTCTCTGTCTTCTCGGTTGTCTTTACCGCATGCCATTTTGGCCCTCGGTGAGCATCCGTTCCTGCTGAGTTGGGACCATTTGCTGTGTCCTCGGATGGCAGCTTGGCAGCTTTTAAGACCCCAGACGCCACTCTCCAATGTGGGGTGTAGAGAGCTCTCTTAGCAAAACGCTAGTTGTGCCAATTGGCCTGGAATTCACCTAAGAGCATGGTCCCCCGCCCCCCGCCCCAGCTACTCTATCCTTGCAGTATTGAGTTAAGATGGAAGGAGTACTCAAGTTATGCTGAAGTCCACTTAATGTTGTTCTTGTTCCTAATGTGTGCTGTCACCACTTTCTCCCAACTAGATTTCTAGTAACTATCTAAACTAAACCCTCCCCCCCTCGCCCTCCCTCCCTCCCCTCCCTTGCAGCTGTCAAAGAGTCTTTTCTTCTATATACAAGTCTGTTTTTGAGATCTTATCATAGAGGTCTCATTCAGTATTTGTCCCTTTGTCGCTGACTACTTTCACTCAATATAATGTCTTCCAGTTGAAACCAGGTTAGGAGATGTTTCCTGGAATCATCGTTATTCTTTATCATTGTGTAGTGCTCCATTGAGTATACATACCACAGTTTACCTATCCATTCTTCTATTGTTGGGCATCTGGGTTGATTCCATCTTTTTTCTATCGTGGACTGTGCTGCGATAAACATTCTGGTGCATGTGTCCGTTGGTGTGAAAGGCCTTGATTCTGTAGGATATATTCCAAGTAGTGGAATTACTGGGTCAAATGGTATATCAATATCCATTTTTTTAAGGAAGCACCAGATTGCCTTCCAAAGAGGCTGGACCATTTTGCAACCCCATCAACAGTGTAGGAGGGTTCCAATTTCTCCACAGCCTCTCCAGCATTTGTTGTTTTGTGTGAGAAACATTTTTTAATGTCTAAAAATGTTTTTCTGACAAGCATGTGGTCAAAATTCTTCTGTGGTTTCTGAGTTTTGGGTCATATTCAGAAAGACCTTTCATATTTTGAGGTTATTAAAAATGTCCCACCAATTACTTGTTACTTCCTCTTTTTTGTATTTTAATCTTTCACTCATTTAGATTTTTCCCTCAGATGGCTACCCAGCTGTTGTAATCCTGTTTATAAAACAAGTCATCTTCTACCTACACATTTGAAATGTCATTTTAAAAATCACATACTAAATTTTTATGAGTACTTGTGTTTATTCCTGAATTTCGTATTCTGTTACATCAGTGTCTATTCATGTGTATAGTTTTATTACATGTTTTATTATTTGTTAGGGATGACTTCTCCTTCCTCCCCATTTCTTTCTTTTTTTAGAATCTCCTTGACTTTTTTTTTTTTTTAGTTTTTTCATTTGAATTTTGAGATTATCTAGTTTCCAATCTTAGTTTGAAATGTAATGGGATCATGTTAATAGCCCTATGATGCTGAATCCTTTTATTTAAGAACATGGTATGTTTTTCCATTTGCTAAGTTCTTCTGAGTCCTTCTGTAGCATTTCAAGGCTTTTACCACGTCTTAGTCATCCAGTGCTGCTATAACAGAAATACCACAAGTGGGTGGCTTTAACAAACAGAAATTTATTTTCTGTTTATTATTAATTTAGGAGGCTAATTTAGGGTGCCAGCTCTAGGGCAAGACTTTCTCCATCAGCTCTGATGGAGACGACTTTCTCTTCGGCTTCCATTTCCTGGTTTCTTGGAGAGCTCCACGTGGTTTGGGATCTATCTTCCTCCATCTCTGCTCACTTAATTTGCTCCTTTTATATCTTCTAAGAGGCTGTTTCAAGACAAAGATTACACTAATCCTGTCTTATAACATAACAAAGACAATTCATTCCCAAATGGGGTTATAACCACAGAAAGAAGTGAGGATTTACAACACGTATTTTGGGGGGACATAGTTCTATCCATAATATACCATACAGTCATCTACACTAAATTTGATTACCTTTAATTTATATAGAACACTATCATTTGGAGTTTTTTTTTTGTGTGTGTGTGTGTGTGTACATATTTTGGAGCTTTTCCACATACATAAGCAGCATACAATATTCCAATTTTAGGCATAAGAAAACAGATTCAGAAAGGTTAGTCCCCAAAGTAGGAAAGTTAGTAAGTACTAGAGTATGTTCTCAAACTCAGACCTTGAAAAAAACCATGTGTATACACAAATTTTCTTTCAGAATTGGGACTATATTATACATATTAATTAGCAACTTTTTTCACTTATTTCAAATATCTTTCCATGTCAGTATATGTGGGTATATGTATTTATTTTTCAATAGCAGCACTGTAAAGCTTTTCCATATTTTATCTAACTTTTTATTGATGGGTATCTTATTTTCAGTTATTCATTATTAAAAACAATTCTTCAGTGAGGATCCTTGTATACATAATCATTGTAAATTTGTGAGGGTAAAACTCTGAGAAGTGGAATCATTGATTCAAATCAAAATAAGTATTTTGGAAGTAATCGTCAAATTGCCCTCCAAATAAATTATAGCAATTTATATTTTCACCAAAGTGGAATAAAAGTGTATGTTTCTTCATACTTTTGCTAGCACTAAAATCTCTGCCAATACCTGTGGAGAAAGTGGAACTCTCCTACACTGTTGGTGGGGTTACAAAATGGTCCAGCCTCCTTGGAAAGCAATCTGGCGCTTCCTTAAAAAAATGGATGTAGATATGCCATTTGACCCAGTAATTCCACTACTTGGAATACATCCTACAGAATCAAGGCCTTTCACACCAACGGACACACGCACAAGAATGTGTATCACAGCACAGTCCACGATAGCAAAAAGATGGAATCAACTCAGATGCCCAACAACAGAGGAATGGATAGGTAAACTATGGTATGTATACTCAATGGAGCACTATGCAATGATAAAGAATACCGATGATTCCAGGAAACATCTCCTAACCTGGTTTCAACCGGAATACATTACGTTGAGTGAAAGTAGTTAGCGACAAAAGGACAAATATTGTATGAGACCCCTACGATAAGACCTCGAAAACAGACCTATGTATAGAAGAAAAGACTCTCTGATGGCTGCAAGGGAGGGGAGGGAGGAAGGGCGAGAGGGGGAGGGTTTAGATTAGATAGTTGGTAGAAATTTGGTTGGGTGAAATAGGTGATAGCACACATTAGAAACAAGAACAATATTAAGTGGACTTCAGCATAACTTGAATACTCCTCCCATCTTAACCCAATACTGCAAAGACAGAATAGCAGGGGCATGGGGCAGGGGACCATGCTCTTAGGTGAAATTGAGGCCAATTGGCACAACTAGCGTTTTGCTAAGAGGGCTCTCTGCACCTCGCATTGGTGAGTGGCATCTGAGGTCTTAAAAGCCGCCAAGCTGCCATCCGAAGGCACAGCAAATGGTCCCAACTCAGCAGGAATGGGTGATCACTGAGGACCAAAATGACATGGGGTAAAGACAACCCAGAAGATAGAGAGACCCACATGAGTGGGTGCCTACATAGACTTGGGACCAGAAGAACCGGATGGTGCCCGGCCACCACCAGTGATAGCCGCGATGGAGCTCACTGAGTCTCACTGGCAACACAAGAATAAAAAGGGGTGCACCCTGAGATCTCCATTAAAAGACTGCAATTGATGGTCCAATGGCTTCGGGGTTCCCCTGGGAACATGGTCCCTGGCCCTCATGCTGCCCTTGCCTATAAATCATAATGAAGGTCCACTCTTTGGACACGAATAGATTGGACTTGGCGATGCAGATCCATATACTGGATGCACTTTATGGTTCTATGTATCTATAGGATATCATCCTGCTGACCTCCAGAGGAAGGAGAGTCGGTGGAGAGGAGGAGAAAGGAGACTGTTGGGAGGATGAGACATGTATGGAGCAGAGAGGAATAGTGTGCTGTCACCAGGCAGGGAGAGCAGTGGAAGCTGCATACAGGTCGGCACGTAAACTTATATGGGAATCTACATTTCCACTCAGTCATAAAAAAATCTCTGCCAATACTATTTTCACTTTTATATTGATAATTGACATTTTCCAATCTGATGGCAAAAAGTTTTTATTCTGCCCAACAATAGAAGAATGGATAGGTAAACTATGATACATATACTCAATGGAGCACTACGCAATGATAAAGAATAACGATGATTCCAGGAAACATCTCCTAACCTGGTTTCAACTGGAAGACACTATGTTGAGTGAAAGTAGTCAGCAACAAAGGGACAAATACTGTATGAGACCTCTACAATAAGATCTCAAAAACAGACTTGTGTATAGAAGACTCTTTGACAGCTGCAAGGGAGGGGAGGGAGGGAGGGTGAGGCGGGGAGGGTTTAGTTTAGATAGTTACTAGAAATCTAGTTGGGAGAAAGTGGTGACAGTACACATTAGGAACAAGAACAACATTAAGTGGACTTCAGCATAACTTGAGTACTCCTTCCATCTTAACTCAATACTGCAAGGATAGAGTAGCTGGGGCGGGGGGCGGGGGACCATGCTCTTAGGTGAATTCCAGGCCAATTGGCACAACTAGCGTTTTGCTAAGAGAGCTCTCTGCACCCCACATTGGAGAGTGGCGTCTGGGGTCTTAAAAACTGCCAAGCTGCCATCCGAGGACACAGCAAATGGTCCCAACTTAGCAGGAACAGATGCTCACCGAGGACCAAAATGACATGCGGTAAAGACAACCGAGAAGACAGAGAGACCCACAAGAGTGGGTGTCTACATTGACTTGGGACCAGAAGAACCAGATGGTGCCCGGCCACCACCAGCGATAGCCACGATGGAGCTCACAGAGAGGAGTCTCACTGGCAACACAAGAATAAAAAGGGGTGCATCATGAGATCTCCACTAAAAGACCTCAATTGATGGTCCAGCGGTTTTGGGGTTCCTCTGAGAGCATGGCCCCTGGCCCTGATGCTGCCCTTTCCCATAAATTATAACAAAGGTCCACTCTTTGGACAGAAATGGATTGGACTTGACAATGCAGAGTGACCATATATTGGAAGCACTTTATGGTTCTATACATCTATAGGATATCATCTTGCTGGCCTCTGGCTGGAGGAAGGGGAGTGTACGGAGAGGAGGGGAAAGGAGGCTGTTGGGAGGATGAGACATGTATGGAGCAGAGAGGAATAGTGTGCAGTCACCGGACAGGGAGAGCAGTGGAAGCTGCATATAGGTGGGCATGTAAATTTATATGTGAATGTACACTTTCACTGAGTTATGTTAAATAAAAATAAAAATTAAAAAAAAAAGTTTTTATTCTGCATTTCTTTCATTATTTAGATCATGGTGGCATACTGGTTAAGAGCTCAGCTGGTAACGAAAAAGTCAGCAGTTCAAATACACCAGCCACTCCTTGGAAACTCTGTATGGCCACTGTGAGTTGTAATCTACTCGATGATAACAGGGAACGGGAGTTTTGTTACTAGAAAAGTTGGGCATTTTGGAGTGAGGAATTTCTGTCTTGGTGTATGTCATGGATTGAATTTTATCCCCTCCCAAAAGATGTTATCTGTTTGGCTGGACCATGATTCCCAGTATTGTATGCCTGTTTATCATTTTGTCACTTGATGGGATTTTCCTAGGTGTTATAAATCCTCTAATTAAATGGATTAGCAGCAGTTTCATGGATGAGGTCTAGAAGATTGGATAGTGTCTCACGCCAATCTCTTTTGAGGTACAAGAGAGAAGCAAGGAGACAAACATGGGGACCTTACAGTACTAAGAAAGTGCTGAGAGCAGAACATGTCCTTTGAGACTGAGGTTGCTGTGCTGAGGTGCTCCCAGACCAAGGGAAGATGAATGATTTACAAGGACCTTCCTCCCCAGAGGCTGGCAGAGACAGAAAGCCTTCTCCTGGAGCTGGTGCCCTGAATTTGGACTTCCAGTCTACTGGACTGTGAGAGAATAAACTTCTGTTAAAGCCATCCATTTGTGTTATTTCTGTTACAGCAGCACTAGGTGACTAATACAACATGAGAGAAAACTCAGAAGTCATAAACAAAAGGCCCAATGAATGTGAATTTTATGACTTGTTTATGTCCTTTGATTAGTTTTGTTCTACAAAAAATAGTAATAATGAAGCTTTATTATTGGCCAAGTGCCGTCGAGTCGGATTAATAATATATAAATAGTAAAATAATAAATCATTAATAATATAGTAATAATAAAGAAGCTTTATTGTTATTAGGGACACTATCCTTTGTCATGTATGTTGCAAATATTTTTTCCAAGTTTGCTGTCTCTCTTTTTATATTGTGTTTTATGCTATGCAATATAAGAAACAAAAAATATCCTTATGACTTCAGAGTTTTGTCTATGTTTAGAAAAGCCCTCCCATTTCAAGATTACAAATATATTTACCCAAGTAATGTCTGTTTTTTACTCTTATGGCTAATTGTTATATTTAATCCATCTGGAATTTGAGAGAAACAGAAGTCCATACTTATTTTACTCTAAAAGGCTAGCTGGTTGTCCTAACACCTTTTAGTAAATTAACCTTACCATTTTATCATATACTAAATGTCCATTTTTATTCATGTCTAACTCTGTACTCTATCCTATTACACTGATCTGTTTTAATTAATAAAGTTTTATTACCATTAATATGTAGAAGGCAAATTTCCTCCATATTACTTTTCTTTTTCAGAATTTTCCATAGTGATTTTTAAATATTTATTTTTCCAAATAGAATGTGGGACCATTTTGATCAATTCTAAGAAAAATACTGTTGGTTTTTGATTGGATAGCAGATAGCATTCAATTTACACACTGAATTCTGAGAGAACTGGTATTTCACAATGCTGAGTTTTCTTAGGAATGAGATATTGTTCTGTCTCTTCATGGATTTTTTTTTAAATAGCAACATTTTCTCTGGCACAACTTTCTACAAACACACCAAAAATATTTTTACTATTGTGAAAACACAGATAACACAACATGTGCCAACTTAATGCTTCATGTGTACAATCCAGTGGGATTAACTACAGCAATCATGTTGTGTAACCATCACCAATGTCCCTGGCCAAATTTTCCAACCCCAAACAAAAATTCTGTGCTTACACTTTTATAAACCCACTGCCATCGAGGTTATAGTTAAGTAGTTTTTAAGTTGTTTCTGAATGTTTTCTAAGTACCATGAACCTGTCTGGTGGAACTCGATGGGACAGCCTTATTTTTCCAGGTCTTGCAAGTTTTCTGCCTTTGACAGTGTGCAGTCTTACTACTTTCCTATCACTTGCTTTAGTGGGAAATACTTGAGTTTTCCACCTCTGACAAGTTTCAGTCATACACAGGTTCTGGCTTCCCAGATGTCACTGTATATTCAGAGGCACTGTGCCTGCTCAACCCCAGAGGGTGCCATCCACATGTGGTGAATGTGATAAAGTCCCCAATTCCCTGGGTGGTAAGTACCAGTGACCCTGGTTTTTTTTTCTATATCTTGTCTTTTTTTCTGTTAGTGTGGTATTTTCTTTTACTCTTATATTTAAATTAGCTACTGTTTTGACATGGAGAAGTTTTGATATTTGAGTATCAATTTTATAACCTGTTGTCTGCTTCTCAATTGGTTCTCTTAGGTCTTCCTAAGAGAATATAATCACATCTTTGTTGTTGTTAGTGTCATGGAGTTGATTCTGACTCACAGTGACCCCATGATGTGCAGTAAACTGCTCTACAGGGTTTTCAAGGCTGTGTGACCTTTTGGAAGCACATGGCCAGACCTATCTTCTGCGGTGCCTCTGGGTGGATTTAAGCCACTAACCTCTCAGCTGGTTGAGTGCTTAACCACTTATGCCATCCAGGGACTCCAGTCTCATCTATAAAAAATGATGTTTCATTTTTAACTCTGTCTATTGCACTGGCTAGTACTTCCAACACAATTATAGGATCATGAGTAGAACTATGTCTTTTTTTGATCTTAATGTTCTTTTTTGGACTGTTAGAAGAACAAGTCTGTCTTAGAAGATGTATAACCAGAAGGCTCTTTAGAATCAAGGATGGCAAGACTTCGTCCATGTGCTAAGGACATGTTATTAGGAGGGACCAGTCCCTAGAGAAGGATATCATGCTTGGTAGAGTAAAGGGTCAGCAGAAGAGGAAGACGCTCAACGAGACAGACTGACACAGTGGTTACAGTAACAAACACAAGCATAACAATGACTGTGACAGTGGCACCAAAAAAAAAAAAAAAAAACAAAAACCAGTGCTGTCGAGTCGGATCCGAGGATGGCACAGGACAAGGAGAGGTTTTGTTCTCTTGTTTATACAGTCATTACGAACTGTAACCAACTTGACAGCAGCTAACAACATTGAGTCCACTGAACAGTTACAGGGCACCAACTATCTGTAAAACATGGGAAAAAGGGGAAAAAAACTGTTCAATGCCCAAATCCATAATCTTTTCTTATCTTAAAAAATACATCTAGAGCCACAAGAAATATCCAGTGGATAACTCTTACATTATTAAAAGCTCTCCAGCAAAGTCATTATTTTATCCTCCTAAATCTGATGTGTCACCTAAAGAAAGCTTATTCTCTAAGGACAGTGTTAGCTTGATTTATTTTTGTTTGTGGGGAGGAAAATGGAATGAGCTAGAGCTAAGAAAGTGAGCAAACAATGGTTATGCTAAATAGACATTTACCTGAAGGTCCACACAGCAAGCTGCTGACCCCACTAAGAAAGTCAGCGAACAATGGTTATGCTAAATAGACATTTACCTGAAGGTCCACACAGCAAGCTGTTGACCACACTGAAGAAGTTAGAAGAGAAGCTACCTGAAAGCCACGTGATTCTAAAGCAGAGTTTAATCTCAGGGGTGAGGTATGAGAAAAGCATGCATGAACATGTCTTCAAGCACGTGAAATGTCACTGTATGGCTAACAGTCTAGTGAGATGTGACAGCAGTGTTAGAATGAAGTTAAGTATTAACAGAAGGTACTAAAAGTCAGAGAATGTATCCCAAAGGAGGGGAGCCATTCCTTTGTGTTGAGTACCTACTAAATGTCAGGCCCCAATCTAGGTACAGAATGCTGAACGAAAGGGGCAGAATTCCCATTCGCAAAGCCCTTACAGTGCACTGGGTGAGGTGGATGCCATTTTGGTAAACATACAAATACATCTAAGTATGCCAAGCCAGCCAAGTGCCGTCAGGTCGGACATTAGTATAATGTGTATATTATTAGGAACTGTCCAAAGTGCTACAAAGGACATCACAACACTGCAAAGATCAAAAAATCCATACAGCCTTCTGTATGGATTATACCTCAACACGAGGAAAACAAAAATCCTCACAGTTTGACCAATAAGCAACACTATGATAAATGGAGAAAAGAGCAAAGTTGTCAAGGATTTCATTTCACTTGAATCCACAATAAACATCCATGGAAGCAGCAATCAAATCAAATGGTGCGCTGCACTGGGCAAACAGACTGCAAAAGACCTCTTTAAAGTGTTAAAGAGCAGATACATCACTCTAAGGACTATGGTATGCCTGACCCAAGCTATGGTGTTTTCAATTCCCTCATCTACATGCAGTAACCAGACAGTGAATAAAGAATATGGAAGAATCGATGACTTTGAATTATGGTGTTATTGAAGAATACTGAATACGTATCATGGATCGCCAGAAGAACAAATAAGTCTATCTTGGGAAAAGTACAGCCAGAGTGCTCCCGCCAGAACAAATAAAGTCTATCTTGGAAGAAGTACAGCCAGAGCGCTCCCTGGAAGTGAGGATGGTAGACTACATCTCATACATCATGGACATGTGATCAGGAGGGACCAGTACTGACAGAAAGACATGCAGCAAAACAGAGGAAGACTCTCAATGAGATGGACTAACAGAGTAGCTGCTACAGCGGAGACAAACACAGCAATCATTGTGAGGATGGTGTGGGACAGGGAAGTTTGTTCTGTTGTACAGAGTTGTTCTGAGTCAGAAGTAACTCAACGGCACCTAACAACAACATAAGAAAATAAAAGGGTGGCATGAGTGAGATTTGGGGTATCAGGGAAAGTTTCTCTGAATAGCTTTGGCTGAAATCTGAGGGGTGAATAACAGGCACAGCGAAGAGTACACCAGGCAGAGGAAAATTTTAAGACTTAAAGAATGAGGCAGTGTTCTGTTCCATCTGATGACCAGGAAAGGGAAAAGGGAATCTAGCTTATGCAAAGGCACGGAACACAGGTGTGACTGGTATGAGGAACTACAAGCACCACAGCTCAGTAATGTGGCAATGGAAACACCACAAAAAAGGACAGAAAAAAAGGCCAAAACATGAGGAAGATGGAAGAGGAATAAACTAGACTCAATTCAGAATGTGCTCAATATTTACTACATGCTTAAAAAACACTGCTATTAATTTCAACTCACAGTAACCCCATAGGACAGAGCAGAACTGCCCTCATATGGTTTACAAGGACTGCATGGTGGAGCGGAACTGCTGACCTTTTAGACTACATGCTTAGCATATACTAAACCCACAAAATAACCTGTTGCTGCTAAGGTAGTTTCTACCCTTAGTGACCCAGCAGAACAGAGTAGTAATGCCTCATATGGTTTCCCAGGAGCAGCAGGTAGATTCAAACTGCCAACTTTTTGTTAGTAGCCAAGCTCTTAACCAGTAGGGGATGCCTATAATTTGAAGGAGTAAAAGTAATTGCTCCTCTTCTTAATACTCTTAGCACAACTGGGTAGATGCCAGAAACATTCTCCTTCGAAGACAGTGCTTCAGAGAATACGCTCTACCCTGTCCTACAGTAGGTCCATCTAACATCATACACTGCATTTTTATTTTTTTCAAATTATGATGCAATTTTAAATGAACAAATCATTGCATCTTACTGTCAACCCCTCCCCCACCTACCACCTCACCGCGGTCTACGGGAGAAGTCATGCAGTTCTGCTGGCTGCTTCTCAACGGGCTGGTGATGTGGACGACACTCTCCAGAGAGAAAGGTCCTCCAATCATGTTTATTTCATCTTCAAACACAGCATGCATACTAGCTTTTTGCAGCCACCTTTTTTGACTTTGTTTCAGATATAAAAAAAAATTAGACATTGTTATTGAGGTTATTAAGCTTGAATGTCCTTGCTCTAATCTCTAAAAAGATAAAACCACAATCTTTACTGGGCTGCCTGGAAAAGCTGTCATTTCCTCTCTAACTGGAAGTGCTTAACAATTAAAAACAAAGCTACCACAAGTTCGATCCACAACAAGAACGATGTCTTATTTTGGCTTTAGTTCTAAGACATTCTAAACAATAATTCCACTGGTTCTGTGTTAGTGAGTGACAGAATGTCAGTATTGCGACCACTGACTCTTTTATTTCTACTAGTTTTTCTTCATTAATGTGGATTGGAAATCACATTTCAGTCTCATCCCTCGAATTGGTTCTGATTTATACTGACCCTGTGCACAACAGAACGATACACTGCCTGGTCCTGGGCTATGCCCACAATTGTTTTTATGCTTAAGTCCACGATGCAGCCACTGTGTCAAACCTGTCTTGTTGAGGGTTTTTCTGTTTTTCGCTGACCCTCCACTCTATCAAGCATGCTATCCTTCTCCAGGGATTGATCCCTCCTGACAACATGCCCAAAGTATGTAAGATGCAGTTCGCTATCTCTGCTTCCAAGGGGCACTCTGATTGTATTTCTTCCAGAACAGTTCTGTTTATTCTTTTGGCATTCCATGGTATAGTCAATATTCTCCTCCAACGCCGTAATTCAAAAGGATCAATTCTCCTTCTGTCTTCCTTATTCATCATCCAGCTTTCACATGCATTCGATCCGACTTACTTCTCAGTATCTTAAAGAGGTCCTTTGCAGCATGATAGAATTTTGCAAGGCCAACAACTTAATTGCAAATACTTTTTCAGCAACGTAAACGGTGACTATACACATGGATCTTACCAGATGGGATTAAAATATTAGTATATGTGAACTTCTATTTCTGTGAAGGGGTAGGAGACCAGATGTGAGTCTTTTAATGTCGGGGTGGATTATTGCCTTTCAGTGTTTGAGTTCTAAGAGTTCTTTATTCTAGATACAAATCCTTTATCAGGTATATGATGTGTAAATATCTTCTCTCATTCTGAGTTGCCTTTTCTAGTTCTGACTTTAAAAAAGCTGAATTTTCTTAAGTATGTTTGGTCCACTTAAATTGTTGTTCTTTCCATTTTATAGTTTAAAATTAAGTTGATATCATTATACTACTGTTAAATTTTTCTTTTTTGAGAAGACCTGAATTCAAATTTTACATTAATTCTTACCCAGTTCTAGGGTAATAACTCAGGCATGTCATTTCAACTCCAGCCACTAGTTTTCTCATTTGTAAAAAGGTGGTAACAGTTACCTACTTTACAAGATTGTGTATGTATAAGCACTTAGCATAATACCTGACATACAGTAGGTGCTCATGAAATGTGGCATATTTGAAGACTGTAAAAGATCTTAAAAAATCAATTATATTTTAAGATATACATGACATACCAAAAACTGTATTTAATACTATTATATGTTGTTGTTAGGTGCCCTCACGTCAGTTCTGACTCATTACAACCCTATGGACAACAGAATGAAACAATGCCCAGTCTTGCACCACGTCCACAATTGTTTTTATGCTTAAGCCCATTGTTGTGGCCACTGTCAATCGAACTCATGGAGGGTCTTCCTCTTTTTCGCTGACCCTCCATTCTACCAAGCATGTTGTCCTTCTCCAGGGACTGATCTTTCCTGACAACATGTCCAAAGTATGTAAGATGCAGTCTTGCCATCTTTGCTTCCAAGGAGCACTCTGGTTGTACTTCTAGACTAGGTCTTGTTTGCTCTTTTGCCGGTCCATGGTACATTCAACATTCTTTTCCAACACAATTCAATTATTTTTTTAGGAAAGAATAAAGTACTTTGTACAAAAATCAATTTTTATTTAAAATATATGTTAAATGTAATAATCCTGAAAGTGTGTTGTCAGTTTTAACATTCTGCAAATTTGAGGAAGTTAGTTGGAATGCTGTATTAAGGACACTGTATTATGTGATGTTTTCCACATTTGTTTTCAAGTGCTTTAATGGTCTTACAAGGAAGTACTGAGTTACACTGTCATAACAGAAGAAACTTGTCCAACAACACAAATATGATTTACACAGTAAATCAGTGAAGATTTCAAACTGTGGCTCCTAAAGACACCCCTCTCTGTTTCTCTTCGTGAGGTAGTCACTGTAGCCAAAAGCTTATTTTCCTTCGTTTAGAAAAAGAACATGTTTTTGAGCATCTTAATGGATTTATGTCTGAATGTAAGAAACAATGCTAAATGGCCTATAGTGAATATTCTATCAATTTTCTGAGTTGCAAAAAAATGCTCAAGACTTCTCTCCAAAGAAGTCTTTATTATTTAACTGCTTCCTGACATATCATACCCAACATGTTCAAAACTGAACTCCTCATCTTCCTTTCAGAAGCTGCTCCTCTCAACTTTTCTCCATCCTCCACTGCTCATGTCTACCTTGGAGTAATTCTTAACTTCTCCATTTATCCCACAAGCTGTTATGTGATTTGCTGGGAAATCCTACTGACTTCACCTTTATAAAGTGAAGTCTGTCTTCTCTTAATCTCGACTGCTACTACCCCTAGTTCCTTTGGTCTGGTTTACTAGGTCCTAAGTGGTCCTTGCCTTCTACTCTTGATTCCCTAATAGCCTATCCTGAAATTAGCAAACTAACTGAATTCTTACACCTTGCAATGGCTCCCTGGCTCACTCTGCTCTGGCCACACAGGTCTTCTTGCTACTCACTGAATATTCTAGGCACACTACTGACTTGGGGACCTTTATTGTGGCTTTTCCTCTGTTTTATTTGCTGCTCTTCCCCCAATTTTTCCATGGCCTACTCTTTAAAGTCTTTGCTGAAATGTCACCATGTCAGTGAAACTTACCTTGACCACCATATCTGAAACTGTAAACTATTCAGCATACTTCCAAACCCCTTACCCTGATCTGTTTCTCAATGAATGAGGTAGTTGTTTATTGATGCATCCCACAGGTTAGAACAGTGAAGCACATTGTAAGTGCTCAAATAAATATTTTAGGATGCTAATAATATTAAGTCTATCCTCGAGTGTCCTTACAATCTGGTTGAAACACAGTGCATATGTTTTAAAAGAGTTATCAATATACAATATTAGCATAACCTAATAAACACCAACAGAAGATAAAACTCAAAAAAGCACTACAAAGTTCAGAGAGGGGATTCTTAGTTATTTAGGAAGGTGGCCAACTCTTTGAAAATTTGATGAAAGCTATAGATTTATAAATGAACATGTAGGTAAAATTGTAAATATCATTGCAGGGTGTTCAAACACTCCCTGAAACCAGCCATCACCCTGAATTAAGAATCATTGGTTTAAACACCTAAAGCATAGGAAAGGTTTGGTGAAGATGGGCCTTCAATTTAATTTTTGAAGCACAGGTTTTAAAGAAGAACAAAGGAGTGGGAAGATATTCCCAGGCAAGAGAAATAGCTAAGAATGTCAGTAATACAGTTAGGCTGGAATAGAAGAAGATTCATGTGGCAGGGAAGGAACAAACTGAGAAATGCTGGCAGTGTGATTTAGATCCTGTGGATGTTGCAAGACACTGTAAGTTCTTGGGCAAGCAACTGGACTGTCTAAAGCAATGTTTTCAGAAAATTAATCTGGTAGTCCTTTATAGGAGTAAAGTTGAGAGAGTAAAATTAGGGAAATCATTCATGAAACCATAGGGTCTAGAGATGAATGAACTGAGGCTACGACGACAACTTGGTGGATGAGAAGCAGTACAAAGAAGCTTCTTCCAAGGCAGAGATCAAGTACACCCCTGCTCTTCCATCCCTCCCTCCCTTCTGATACCAGCTGCCCAAGTGGCTTGCTCAGCCCCTAGCTGTCTGGAGCAAGGTCAGAGCTCACAAACTAAAAAGACACCATTCTCGGGTTTGTTAATTTGCTGAATAACTTACAGAACTGACAGAAGATACCGTACTTGAAACTACTGGTTTTGTTATAGTAAAAGAATTCAGGATCACCGTAAGGAAGAGATGCACAGGTAAGTAAGGTGGAGCTGCTGTGTCTCAGGGAGGGGATGTCAACACTCCCTTCCCTGAACAGCAAGTTCTCTGAGCCTTAAAGTTCCCAGCTTCTATTGGCTAGTCGTGTGTGACAGGCCAAATCATACTGCCTGAGGCTAGTTAATTTTTGGCTGTACGTGAGTCTTCTCTGGGACAGGCAGCCCCTGATCATCAGCACAAAGCTATGACCTGAAAATCCCAGCTAAGGCCCCCCCAATTGCCCCAAGAACAAAAGCCACCTTATTTTGCATAAAATTAGGTCCTTCACCTCACAGAAGCACAAATTCTAATCATTTAAAAGTAGCTTGTCTGAAAATGGAAACCCTGGTGGCATCTGCTAACCAAAAGGTTGGCAGTTTGAATCCAAAAGATGCTCTAGGCAACTCTATGGGGCAGTTCTACTCTGTTCTCTAGGATCACTATGCATTGGAATGGATTTGATGGCAGTGGGTTTGGGTTTGGTTTGGTTCTGAAAATCAGAACTGAACCTTAAGTTAGTTTTATTGAGTTATTTACATTATTTACTGAATAACTCTCATTAAAGAGAAAGTACTAAGCACACAATTACTGAAAGACTTCAGATAAGACAAAACACTATCATTATTATGATCACAATAAAACACACTGAATTTACATAGAATAAGACCTTAATAGAATGATTGAGGTCTACAGGGACTATGAGTCATTTTAAATGTTCTGATTAATTGAAGGCTGATCAAAAATATTTCCTTAACTTTTGCTTGCAAAGTTGCCTCTCTCAAAAAAGTACCACAGTAGTCTAACTGCATACTTTCCCTCCCCTGCTTCTGTAACCAGGGAACACAACTGAATTATTTTTAGATAATTCTTTTTTTATGTAAAATGCCAGTTATAGGAGAGCGGGATAAATCCGTGTGACCACAGAGTATATCCTAGTATTTTAAAAGATTTCTGACATTGATTTGACTTTCAGAGAAAGGCAGGCGACATCAAAACAATTAACAAAAAAATTTTTTTTTTAAATTTTTCGAAAACAAAAACAAACCAGTTACAAGGTTGATTCAAGCTTCTAGTGACCCTGTAGGGCAGAGTAGATTGCACCATCTTGTTTCCAAGGAGTGGATGGTGGACTCAAACTTACTATTTTGGTTAGCAGCTGAGCTCTTAACTACTGTATTTTAGGGATGTGTTAATTAAGCAGGATTTTATTCCAATGCTTTTTTTTGCCAACATGCACAAAGGCTACAGGATTTAAGTGTCAAGTGCATTATTACATCATTGGCAGTTTCCACTTGCTTTGCAATACAGCCTTCTGATTTAGACTCCTCTTTAGAATTTACCTTCCCTGACTTCTTTTGTGACCCTCCAGGTATGACTTGAACTCTAAGGAAGAATTCATTCTTAGTGTAACCAATATTGGCTTTTCCCCCCACTGGTATTGTAAAAGAATGTTCCCCTCAGTTTTGAAACTTTTGTATGGGAGTGCGACACGCCAAGAAACTCAGGTATAAAAAAGGGTGATTCTTTAATCTCACTTGAACATGTGTGTGTGTCCTTTCACATCTAAACTTAGTACATGCATCCTACTGTATCTATGCATCGCCTAGCGAACAATTCCAGATTCTACTCAAGTCCTCCTAAAAAATGAATGACTTCACATTTACTAAGTGCTCTCAGTAAACTATTGAGCAAGATATGTGATTCTTGCACAAATGTAGCCCCTTGTTCCCAAAGCCATTCCCCACCTTCTCTCCTTTCCTCTGAACAACCCCTGATGAAAACGAACTAGATGGAAACAGAAGCACCAACCCAATCCGTCACCCTCCAGGGGATTCCGACTCAGGGCGGCCCCATAGGTAGGGCTGCTCCATAGGGTTCGCAAGGCCATGACCTTCCGGAAGCAGATCGCCAGGCCTGTCTTCCGAGGCTCCTCGGGTTGTACCACCAACCCTTCGGTCACCGAGTGCGTTAACAGTGTGCACCACTGCCTTCTCCTTAATGCGGCCAGTGCTCATTAGAGACAGGAATTCAGATATTTGATGACTTGCAAATACGTGACTGTACGCATATACTCCCCCCCTTCCACATACACATACAAACAGTGAAACATAAAACTAAAGTCCGTCGGTACCTTCTTAGAAATGGACTCAAAAGGTGCTGGGGACTTTGGGCCCGAGGCTTCTCGGTGGGCCCAGAAGGGGTGAGGCCGCCCCCTCCCACACTGGGGCGCTCCCTACACCCCTCCCCAGGCAGGAAACGTCGTGCTCCGCTCCCCTCAGGTAGCCCACGCGCCGATGCCACGTCAGGCTGCAGCAAGGCGGTTCCTCTCAGCTCCGCCGGGCAGGGCTGGAGGCGGCTACGGGACCCAGACGCTTCAACTTCACCTCAGCATCCCCGGCCCGGCCACGCGCAGCACGCCCTCACGGGCTCTCCCCGGACCGCCGCGGAGCTACGACAGAAGACAGGCTCGCCAGCCGCGGGCGCACCCGCCCTCACCTGGGCCGCTGCGCTCCTCCCGGCGGCCGCGCCAGGGGAGGAGCCTGTGGACGCCCGCGACGCCCGCGCGCCAGGTGAGCACGCCTGCGCAGTCGGACCGTAAACAAGCCCGCCCCTTCTGGTCGGCGCGGCTCGGCGGGGCGGGCCCGGGAGTGGGAGGGGCTAAGAGGAAGAGGCGGGGGGAAGCGCAAGAGCCAAGGACGGCGCCTGCGCGGTGGGCGTGATCCGGGCACTTAGGGCAGGATGAACGCTGTTTTCCAAGATGGCGACGGAGGGAGGAGGGAAGGAGATGAACGAGATTAAGACCCAATTCACCACCCGGGAAGGTCTGTACAAGCTGCTGCCGCATTCGGAGTACAGCCGGCCAAACCGGGTGCCCTTCAACTCGCAGGGATCCAACCCTGTCCGGGTCTCCTTCGTAAACCTCAACGACCAGTCTGGCAACGGCGATCGCCTCTGCTTCAATGTGGGCCGGGAGCTCTACTTCTATATCTACAAGGGGGTCCGCAAGGTACCGACCCGGGTGTCACCGGGGTCTACCAACAGCGTGGGTAGAGGCCGGGATCTGGGCAGTGACAGCAGGAGCCGGGGTGACCGATAGGGGTGGCCGGCGCTCTTACTTTTGAGTGGGCCGGTAACTCCACTGGGGTGTTCCTGAGGAAAGGGGGCTCGGGAGTGAGGAGGGTGGTGGCGGTGGTGTTCCGAAAGGGAGGGGGAGCTGGAGAGGGTCGGTGGGCTGCGGGACTCTGGCTGGGAGGCTCCAGAACGAGCGGACTGCCTCCCCACCGGCGCGTTCCGTCAGACTCTGACATCGCCAGGGAGCGGGCCTGCGAGTCCCCGGAAGAGATGGGGTGGCCGTCTCGTCTGTCTCGCCTCCCGGCAGGGTTGGGAATCGCCCCGGATTAGGGAACGGGAGCGCAGGGCCGCTTGGGGAAGTCTGTAAGGGAAAGTGTGTAGGGCAGAACCGGGACGGGGAAGTGAGGACCGAGACTAGGTCAGAAGGCACCGGGTCTGCACGAAGGGCTACTCCACCTGATGCGGCACTGACACTTCCTAGTTGCCTCTCCTTCTGGTCCTGAAACGCCCAAGGGAGGACAGCTGGCACTGCCTCCGCTGAGGGAGGCGGCTTTTGAGAGACTGTCAAAGGGGATCATCTTGTCCCTTGTAGTATAGGAAGTAAAAAAAGTGAGCGCTGCGGTTGAGAGGTCGAAACGATGTGATCGATGAACTCCTTGTTCAGAGGGGTTCTGTGTGAGCGTGCCCAGGTTAGTCAAGTCCAACAAGTCAGACTCTGTCCCAAACAGGGAGGGATGTGCCCTGAAAGCTGCTTTACAAGAATCCTCCTTGGCGGGCCACTTAACAGTAATTCTGTGAAACATGTAATCATCCTTTAAAAATATCTCTGTGAAAACAGCAACTTATTAGAGCTTTTTTCTCATTGGCTACATAACTATGTTCTCATTGAGAATGACTTGACTTTGAGATTGTGGTTTTTGAGTTGATTCTGAGAGGGATGGGGAAATTAATATACGCCCTGCATCTTGACATAAAAAATTAATTTACAAATGTTCTCTCAGTGTGAAAATAAATTGTACTTACTGAAGAGTGAACAGCCTCCTAGAACTTAATATATCCAGGTCCAGAGGAGTGTTTTTCCTTGGGCGTAAGAAGTAGGAGACGGACAGTGGTATCTAAATATAGCAGGTTGTCTTGTTTGTTCAAGGGGAAGCTCTTTTATTAAAGTTTATGATAATAAGTGCACTTCTTTGGTCTGTGTTTGGGATATGCTGTTAGAAGTTACTGAAACTAAATCCGTTGGTAAAGTAAACCACTCTCCTTCTCTGGCTTTTTGGAATTGAGAGAGTGTGAAGTAGTAGTCTAAGATGAAAGTTATTAGTCCTAGTTCCAGCTGTGTCACTGATTTATTTACTTGTTGGTTGACTTTGGACAAGTTATTTAACTTCTGTTTTACACTTCTTTAAAAAGAGAACATTGGCGTACGTGTGATTTTATCAGTAATATAATGGCTTCACAAACTTTAAAATTGTAAAGTACTCCATAGATGCAAAACATAGTTAAACTAAGCATAAAGAGTAACTGTGAAGCAGGAGGGTGCCATCTTGACAATGATGCTAGGACCAGAGGCTCAGCTAGTCCCTTGGAAATCACATTAGTATTTTAACTGTTTGAAATTTATACAAAACTACAAAATGCTTAAAAACTAAATTCACTGAATTCACTGACACGAGCAGTTACTAATGGAGGCATTACTTTTTTTAAGTTTTTTTTTTTTGGAAGGTCATTACTTCTGAAGCTTTCTAATGTCAAACCCTGTCTGGCCTGCATCGTAGAAACAGAGCTCTTTCCCGGAAGCATCCATACGTAAAAGCCAACAGCACTCATTGCTGCCCTGCTGATTCCAACTCAGCTCTGATCCACAGTGACCTAGTAGGATGGAGTAGAACTGCCCCGTAGGGTTTCCAAGGAGCAGCCTGTAGATTTGAACTGCAGACCTTTTGGTTAACAGCCCAGGCTCTTAACCATTGCACTAGCAGTTCTCCATTGATACACCAGCACTCTCTTTTAGTGGGACACTTTAGTCACTCAAATAGTGTTTCAGAACTGTACCCCAAATTATTTTAAACATGTAGGTTGTCTTTAGCTGCATGACTTATTTGAGCTAATTTTTTTGGTAACTTTTTGTTTTTCACATAGTAATGCTTTGTAGCAACAGTTACATTAAATGGTATACATTTCAAATGAGTTCTAGGCTTTACATTTTTTTGTGTGAATGAGTTTGTATTTGTTATTTCTGAATGTAAGTGATTGTTTTTGTGTCTTCTAATTTTGAAATATAGCAAATTATCTTTAACTAGAAATTCAAGATTTATTTTTGGTGTTAAGAATCTGTTTTTGAAAGTTGGTTGTTTTAACTTGTTTTTTTCTTTGAAGAACATAAAGCTTTACAGTTATTCAGGTCACTCAGAAAGTTTAATTTGGATGAATAAACTCAACTGAAATCTTCATGTTAAGATAAGTGGAGAGTGGGTGTTTAAAAATTTTTTTTTAATCATAAACTATGTGCTGCCATTCCTGAGAGGAAGAAAACTCTTCTGGGAAAATGGACTGATGAGAAATTAGTGTAAAAGCTAAACAGAGGGGTATAATGTTGGCCGTCTGTAGACATTTGTGCTCAGTTTCTAGAAAGGACCTTAGTGCCTGTGTAGCCCCACCTCCTCAGAGTTAACCAAGGCTAGGGAGGTGGCAGCAGACTTTGTCACAGTTGTTTCTCAGGGCAGGAAAAGCAAGCACAACTGACTGGAAAGAGCTGTCGTAGTGAGGAGAGACTGCTTGTGCTTTTTGATCACAAGGATGGATGTCGCACACTCCAGGCACCATATAGTGGCACATTTAACCCTTAGAGCAATGCTATAAGGTAGATGACAGCATCTTTTGAATGAGGTTTCTTGTGTGAGATGCAGTTTCATGAATCTGTTTTACTTAAGTAAAGATAATGTGAACATTGATTTAGTTCAGACACTAATCATGTCAACAAAAATTTGAGTGACTACTGTAATAGTAGTTATACTAGGCAAAATGATGTGGGATTTTCAAGGATGAGTAAGACCTTGCCTGCCCCTTCCCACAGAAAATTTTCACATTAGTAACTTTCAGACATCTCCATAGCATACTCTGCTTTCCTTTTTTGGAAAGAGATTGTTTTAGGATAAAGGTGCCAGAGATAGTTGGGCTTATTTGACCAATTGTCTCAATTTATGGAGATATGTTTTTATGTGGAAACTCTGGTCGCATAGTGGTTAAGTGCTATGTCTGCTAACCAAAAGGTTGACAGTGTGAATCTACCAGGCACTCCTTGGAGACTATAGGGCCGTTCTGCTGTGCTCTGTACGGTTGCTGTGAGTTGGAAATGGACTTGACAGCAGTGGGTTTTTGGTTGTTTTTACATAAATGTGAATGGCCTTCATTCAGATCACAGCTTAAATATCACTTCCTTAGTAAATCCTTCTTTGAATTCTCTGGCTAGATCATTTTTCCCATTAAATTGTTCTCTTAACATCCTGTACTTCACTTGCCTAGCAATTTCTGAGTTTGTAATTCTTTATGCAATTATCTGATTGTCTCCTCTGTAAACAAAGCCCCTTCAGTATACGGATGGCGTCTTTTCTTTGCTGTTCTTACTGTATTCCCGGTGCCCAGCAGTGTCCAGCGTAGAGTAGACCCTTAAGTGTGTATTTGTTGAAGGACGGCCATAAGGAGATATCCGTGTCCATTTATGTCATTCTTTAAGAAGAGCTTCAGAAGTTTGGGGCCCCGAAGTAATGTGGGTATTTTTAGTAGCTCACACCTTTTTAAAGATCCTTCAGACTGTTAGTAGGTGACAGATTTAGTTTTCTTACAATTGGAAAATTGTGTAGCAAGAGACAATGAGGTAATGGAAAGTAATAGGATTACTTTTGATCTAATTTTGTCGTGTACTAACAAACAACTTTTAAAAACTATTCAGAATTACTTAGCATTCAAGCCCAAGAACCTTACTTTCTTCCCTCATTTTAAGATTAAAGGCCACAAATTTGCTTGCGGGAGATGCTGTTGAAACAGTCATGGAATTTGATGGCTTATGAGACCTTTTTAAGTCTTAAGGTTGAATGATTCTCTGCTAAATAATACTTTTTTGAAAGTAAATTTAATCTTTCTCCTCCAGAAAAGTCTTCATATCTTGGACTCATTGTCTGCTTATTGAATGGTAACCGAGATGGTTAGGACGTGTTGTGAAAGCAAGTTGAAAACACTGTAATTCCGTGTTTTTATACTAGAAAAAGCTTTGTACTCACTACTGTGGGGTGAACCTGGGGCCAGAAGAATCCATTGATAAGAGCTACATATTTTTAGAGCAGAGATTTATCTAGGATGGTAGCAGGTTGATTTGGGATGGAATAAAGCATTCTGTTACTTGAAATACTGTGTCAAAAACTGTAAGACCTACCTGTTGGTGATATTGAAAGAGTTTCTGGTTTGTGTGGGAGGGTAAACTGGATAGACGCCTTTTAAAGGTGTTAGATGTTGGACTGCTTTGGAGGTCATATTCACACCCTCTTTGCCATTTGTGATTTTCACACCTCCCTTCTCCCTGTTTATCATTTAGAAAGAGCCTTGCAAGTATAGACATTTTTATATCAAATTTAGCTGGAGAAATTTTGTACTGAATTTAGTAAGGGATATATGGGATTGCTGAATGAGTAGAAACTTGTGTTTGGTTTCCATTAAGGGCTGCTTACTGACTTCTGAAATATTGATAGGATCCAGTTGACTATAGAATCTTTTAGACTGAGGGGCAAGCATCTTAATTGATCACTTAGCTCAGGCTTGAGACAGTTTCATGTTGTACCTTGGTTCTCTTGACCTTGAAGAAGAGGGTGGTGATTAGATTTTGAAAGACTCTGTGGGTGGATATGAGCAAAAGCCAGAGGGTATCAGTGTCACATCTTTGAAATCCATGAGGGTAGTCATGAGTGTCATTCTTTCAGCAGGTATTTGTGGAGTGCACCTGCCAGGTACCAAGTACTGTTGCAGATGTTGAGAGTAGTCAAGGTCCCTGCCCTCCAGAAACCTGTCAACTGTTTGTTATCATTGAGTTAATCTAGTGACTTAAGTGGTATTCCTTGTGCTTTAGCAGAAAACTTGGGCAAGAATTAAAACACAGTTACTGAATTTTGTCACTGACTGGTTTACTATAGGCCTAAAGCACATTACTTTAAAAATAAACAGGGAGGTTTTTGTAGTCTGGTATTTTGATGTCTTAGGATATAATTTTATTTATGTTTCAGTGAGGTTAGTTTGGGCAGAAATATTAAATGTGATCCTATTTGGTTATTCAGGAGAAGACATTACAAATAGAAATAGCTTTAATTGGGTAGGCGTTCCTGGTATTAGTTTGCAAGATATTTAAAATAGTCTAAGGATATCAGTGACAAATTATCTTATTTTCTGAATATTTGGCATCTGCTTTTTATAAGAGTACAAGGTATGTTTTGGTTTTTTTGTAAAAACGGTCCTCACTCAAGTGTGTGTTGAGAGCCTGCTACACACAAGGCACTGCTGTCCTTTGTGGGTGGTGTTAGTGGCTGTCAGGTGGGTTCCCATGCATGGCAATCCTGTGTGCGGAGTACAGCCACTTCGTGGTGTTTTTGAGGCTGTGACCTCTTAGACGCTGGTAGCCAGGCTTCCTTCCGAGGTGCCTCTGTATGGGTTTTAGCCACCAGTCTTTCAGCTGGTGGTCTAGTGCTCACTTGTTTGTGGTCCCCAGGGACTCCTGTGTGGATGATATGAAGGTAAGATAGAACGTACTACCTTGGTGACATTTGTATTCTTGTACTGAGGGCTATAATGTAAAGTGACACTGTTAGTGGCATAGGCAGGCAGTACAAGTGAGGAAAAAATGTTCTTGTTGAGTGGGTTCTGACTCATGGCAACCCAATGTGTCTCAGAGCAGAGCTGTGCTTGACAGCGTTTCCAACAGCTCGTTATTAGAAGGTAGATCACCAGGCTTTTCTTGCGGGTGCCTCTGGGAGGACTGACACCTCTAGCCTTTTGGGTAGTGGCTGGGCACATTAACCATTTGTGCCCCTTTGACTGCTGAGTGCCAGTAGGTGAAAAAAGGTGAAGGTAGAAGTTCTTCTCTTCCCATAGAAAAATAATATTGTATTGGGTTTCAGATAGATGATTGACCCTAAAATGTTGGATACAGATCATATTTTTGTAAATTTTAAAACTTGTTGGCTTGTATTTCTAATTTCAGAAAAGGTTTATCTTCATTTGGCAGTTGCTCTTACATTCTCTGCCAAAGTGGGTAATTTGTAAAATTGAGTAATATTTTGTAGTATACATTGTCAATACTGTTTCATAAATACGGATTTTCTTGAAAAAAATCTAAAATCTGTGCTAAAAACATGCCGGATCAGTCCATGTTACACTTTGGCTTGTTTTGTGACAGTAGGAAAATGTGCTTGAAACTTTCTTGTAAAAACTATATGTTTTAATAAGAAAGAACAAGAACAATTCACAAAGAAGGAGTTTATGAAGTGTTTATATAAACAGCGTAAGAATCGTTCAAGAGGAGGGAGTATTGTGCGGTCTTCTCAGTTGACCACCTTGTGGATTATCCCTGTGGCCTGAAGCGATTTTTCCTTTTGTTGGGTTGCAGCTAAAAATCACTGTGCAGCTCTGTGTTTGTTTTTTCCTCCGGGCTGTAGTGAGACTGGCCCAGGTGATCATTCTCAACCTTTACTTTGATCTCTGCTTCAGAGGCACGGCGTTGCCCTCATGTTTCATTCAACAAGTATTTGAGTGGTTTTTGTGTGAAAAACAAGGTACTGGACTTTGGGAAATCAGAGAAGTAGGAGACGTAGACCCAGACCTTGAGAGGGTATCATCTCACTGAGGAAACAAGATATGCACACCCTCACGCGCTGTAAAGATTTATTTGAGTGCCTGTGCTCAACTGTGGAGATGGAGTCTCGGCCATCAAGGGATTCACAGTCCAGTGGAATGATAAACGGCTTTTTTATTCAGCCACCATTTATCAGGGCTGTGGATCCAAAAATTAGTAAGTCATAGTCCCTGGCCTGATGTGCTTACAGTCTAGAGATGAAATGGGCAGGGAGACCATGCCTTCGTGGTTGACCCTGCCTGTTAGGTGCTGGGTGCGATTCGTGAAATGGTAAAGGTATAGCCCTCGATAGTTTACAGACCTTTTCATTTTCTCCTCAAACCATTCCTCTGGGGAGGAATTTTCCTTCGACAGTTTGGATGTGCACAGTTACGCAGGGAATACGGCGCAGCCTGGTGTGAATCCAAGGCCGCCAACTGGGCTGCCTACACAGGTTTTGTGTCAGCAGGGAGGTGCAGGTAGCTAGGCCTGCCGTCTTTATGTCATTGCAGAGACTAGGAGACGGCGGGCCAGGCAGTAGTTAGGAAATACTTTATAGAAGAGGTATGAATTGAGTGGATACTCCTGTGCATTCTCTTGGATGCAGAAATATGAGCTGCGTATCCCCAGAAGACTTGAAGAGGGAGACAGCGGGGGATAGTAGATAATGTAATAATAATGGCTTGTGTTTACTAACCAGGCATTATGCTAAGTGTTTTCAGATATAACTTGATTTAATCCTTGAAAATAAACTTATAAAATGGAAACGATTGATATCCCCATTTTACAGTTGAGGAAACTAAGGCTTATAGAAGTTAAATTATCGGTGTAAATCCGTAAAACTAGCAAGCAGTCGTCCTGGGTTTGACTGCAGAGCCCAAGCGCTTAGCCAGTACACTAGTGTCTGTACGGGGCTGGGGGTCTCAGTGGGAGTTCTGGTCTCTGTTAGGCCAGACCTCACTAGTTTGTTCCGTGCCCTCCTTAAAAAATGCAAAGCAAAAGCCAGTTACTGTCGCGCTGGTCCCAAGTCACGGTAGTCCGTGTGTGTCTGAGTGGAACTTGGCTCTGTAGGATCTTCCAGGACTGAATTTTTAGATCACCAGGCCTTTCTTCCAGAGTGCCTCAGTAGACTCAAGTGGCCACCCTGTTGGTTAGCAGCTGAGTGCATTAACTATTTCCACCACACAGGTGCGCTGTGCCCTCATTGTTTGTGCCGTGGAGTTGATTCCGACTCATACCAACCATTTAGGAAAGGGTAGAAGTGCCCCATGAGGTTTCCAAGGCTGTACTCTTGATAGAGCCGACTGCTGCATCTTTCTCCTGCAGAGCAGCTGGTGGATTTGAACCACTGACCTTTCTGTTGGTGGCCAAACACCTAACCATGGTGATACCAGGGCTCCCATGTCCTCCTCCTGCCCTCCCCCCCAGATGAAAGCCAAACCCATGCTGTTGGGTCAGGGCCAACTCACAGCACACCCTGTCTCCCCCGCCAAGGGTTACTTACCTGCTTTATTTTAAGGTTTGATTTTAGATCCAGACTTGAATGACATCCCCTGAGAGAGGCTTCTCTTGACCATCGGTTCAAAGGAACCATTAGTCATGCTCAATACTGTTGCTTTTAAAAAATCCTCACTGCTGGCATTTTTCATGTGTACTCATGCATTTACAGCCAGTCTCTCCCACGCTGTTTATTGAACATAAGCTGCTTGAGAGTAAGGCCTTCCTGTCTGATTTGTCAGTGGAACCCAGCTCAGCAGTTAGAATAGTCAAGCACTTTGTAGGCACTGACATATTTACTTACTGGATGAATGTGTTCTTTGCTGCCTTTTTGTGTAGTGTTCTTTATTGTCAGTGGGCATGAAAACTTCACAGTTTGTATTACCTTTACACAGAGCATCTCATTTGAGCTCTGTGGGGGTTAAAGCCAGACACTCGCTGTTGTCACTCTTCCTGCTTCATCAAAAAGAAATGGATTTAGAGGGCTGTAAAGACTGGATAGTGATTGGTAGGGCTAGAACTTAGTACCCAGGCCTTGTTGCCCTTTGTGTAGTATTCTGTTTTATCCTGAAGCTGCCATCCCAGCAGTTCTCAGAATTGACCAGCTCATGGTTTTTTGGCAGGCACGTTTGTTCCATGGAGGCGTATGTTGCCTTTGGTAGGATCTTGAGCAAGTCACTTAACCTCTCAGAGCCTTGGTTTTGTTTTTTGTAAATCGTTGTAAGAGAATATGTGTCTTGAGTACATTCATTGCTTTTTTTTTTTTTTTTTAGGACTAAGCAAGGTAATTACACAGAAGGTCTTTAAAAAAAAAACAGCAAAACACACACTGCTTGTAGTCAGGTTGATTCCAACTCCTAGTGACCTGTAGGTCAGAGTGGAACTGCCCCGCAGGATTTCCAGGGAGCACCTAGTAGGGTCGAACTGCCAACCTCTTGAATAGCAGCTGAGCACTTAACCACTGAGCCACCAAGATACCCTACAAATGTAAGATTTTTTTTTTGGTAATCAGGTCCAGAGATGACAGAGAAACCCTAGTGGCAGAGTGGTTAAGCACTCGTCAGCTGCTAATCAGAAGGTCGGTAGTTTGAACCCACCAGCTGTTCCTTGGGAAGAAGATTTGGCAGCTTGTTTCTGTCAAAATTGCAGCCTTGGAAACCCTGTGGGGCAGTTCTGCTCCATCTTGTAGGGTTGCTCCTTATGAGTTGGAGTTGACTGGATGGCAGTAGGCTTGAGGAGATACCAAAGGCTGGACTGGGCTAAAATCATTCTGGTAGCTCTCACTTTTTGTGGCTTGGTCTTGGATCCCTTCTAGGAGAAGGCAAGGAGCTGGGTAGGGATGAGGAAAGGCGAGCACACCTTGGAGACCAGAGGGAGGTGACATGGAGATTACCAGGAGAGCAGAGCCCTTGGGATGATGGGAGAGCAGGTGTGGGGATCTCACTGTTGCCGACTTCCGTAGGAGCCGCGCAGATGGTGGCTGCAGTTTTAGACGCTGTTCACTTTGGAGGGCTTCTCCAGCTGGATGGGAGAAATATACCTTCAGTTTAACTAACCTCGACTGGGAATTCATCATGTCCTTTGATTATGATCTAGGCAGCAAAATCACAATCATAACAGAACCTGTGACTTAATCATCAGTGGAAACTGCAGCTGTTTTCGTATCACAGGGTTGTTGAAGATATCCCAGAAATCATTTACACTCATTGGTATTTTGAGATTACAATAGTGAGTGCATGGGTCACCTCATCCTGTTGTTGAGTGTGTAATAAACTTCTTCAGATCCTAAGGGGGCAAAATTTGTATAGTGTTACTTGATTTCAGTGAAATTGGTTTCTGTTACAACTGTGTGCGTTTCAAGGCGTTCTGGTGAGAAGGGGTCCACAGTACAGAAGTTTAAGCTCCCTGATTGGATAAAAGGCTTGGTTTACCTAGTATGGTATGTGTGGCTGACAGGCAGGGAGAGCTGTGGGTTTTTCCTGTCCTGTTAGTGAAGCTTTTTGATTAGCTCCATGAAAAGGTCTCTGCGGTAACAAGTAGTATGTCACTCAGTTCTCTAGAATTCTAAGTTGGCCGTGCCATTGGCTTCTTTTTCTTTCTGCTTGTTTTTTTGCCCTGCTGTCTTGTCTAGATGGGAGAGTCCAGGAACCAGATTGTTGCATGTAGTTCTGATGGTAGATGTCTGCAATGTAATTTTGTTTCAGCTATGACAGCAAAGAGGCTTTGACAAGGTGACATTTGAACTGAATCTGAATGGATGACTGGGCTGAGGGGGAGGAAATTCTAGACCCAGAGAACTGGAAGCCCAAGTCCTCAGGATGTAGTGTTAGCCTCTTTGAAGACATGGTGAGCTGTCCTGTGAAGCCCAAGGCCTCAGGATGTGGAGTTGGCCTCCTTCAGGGGATAGTGAGCTGCCCTGTGAAGCCCAAGAAGTCAGGGCAAGGCATTGGCCTCCTTCAGAGGGTGGTGAGCTGCCCTGTGAAGCCCAAAACTTTAAGATGTGGCATTGGCCTCCTTCAGAGGCTGATGAGCTGCCCTGTACGGATTGAAGCATGTGCCTGGGTTGGGAAAATAGAATTCTGTTCCCTGATGGTGGTCATTTAAAGGGTAGCCATATCCTGGCCTCTTTGGATCTCTTAAATGTGGTTCAATCATGTGATAGGCAATGGTAAATGAATAGTGTGGACAATGAACAAAGAAGACAGAAGAAGAATTGATGCCTTTGAATTGTAGTGGTGGAGAAGAATGTTGAATGTACCATAGACTGCCAAAAGAACAAACAGATCTGTTCTAGAATCCAACCAGAGTGCTCCTTGGAAGCAAGAGTGGCAAGACTGTGTCTCACATACTTTGGACATGTTGTCAGGACAGATCAGTCCCTGGCAAAAGACATCATGCTTGGTAGAGTGGAAGGTCATCGAGAAAGAGGAAGACCCTTGACAAGATAGATTGACGCGGTGGCCGCAACAGTGGGCTTAAGCGTAAAAACGATTGTGGGCGTGGCCCAAGACCAGGCAGGGTTTCGTTCTATTGTTTGTAGTGTCACTGTGAGCTGGAACTGACTCAGCGGCACCTAACGAGCAACAACAACAGTATGATTAAAAAGATTTTTAAAAATGTGTTTTCTTTCCTTGGGCACTACTTCTGAGATAATGTACCTCCCAAGCCAGGCACAGATTAGTGTATTACCCTCCCTAAGGACTCCTGTCTTCAGATTGTAGCCTTACACTTCCCTGTGTTTATATTTATATTACCTATTCCCTCACACCAGTTCTCTCCAATGTGACTCCTGTCTTAGTGGGTCATGTCATTGTACAGGTAGAGGGCATCTCCAGCTTGCTGGTGTCTCAAGTTTTTAAGTGTTGTCCACCCTGACAATGTAAGGGTTAAGTGCTACGGCTGCTAACAAGAAAGTCAGCAATTCAGATCTACCAGGTGCTCCTTGAAACTCTGTGGGACAGTTCTGCTCTGTCCTATAGGGTTGTCATGAATTGGAACCGACTCAGTGGCAACAGGCTTTGGTTTATGTGGAATGTTCTTGATGCCTTCTTTTTCCTCCTTGTTGCTGTTAGGTGCCATAGAGTTGGTTCTAACTCTTTGCGACCCTGTGCCGAACCGAACAGAACACTGCCTGCCCCTGTGCCGTGCCCACAGTTGTTGTGATGCTTAAGCCCATTGTTGCGATCACTGTGTCAGTCCGTCTTGTTGAAGGTTGTCTTCTTTTTTGCCGACCCTCTATCAAGCATGATGTCCTTCTCCAGGGACTGATCCTTCCTGACAGCATGTCCAAAGTATGAAAGATGCAATCTCGCTGTGTTGGCTTCCAAGGAGCACTCTGGTTATACTTCTTCCGGAACAGATGTGTTTGTTCTTTTGACAGTCCATGGTACATGTAGTATTCTTCTCCAACACCCATATTCATAGGCGTCACTTCATCTTCTGTCTTCCTTATTCGTTGTGTAGCTTTCACATGCATATGATGTGACTGAATGCACCACGGTGTTGGTGAGACGCACCTCAGTCTTCCTCCTTATTCAGCTTGAATTCTCTGGCTAAACATCTAACCTCCCTGGTGCAGGCTCTCTGCCTTTGGTGTATCTGTGCCTCTGTGTCTGCAGGTGGTTGGAGAATGGCACAGCCGTGCTTACTGGCCTTCCTTTATGTTCATGACCATGAACCTGAAGGGTCACACAGTGCCGTGCTGACTCCCCTCCCCTGCTAGTGACGGTTTTACACGTTTCTACACCTCGTTGCCAGTCCTTATTCTAAGCAGATGACCTTCTTAGTTCACCAAGCAAATAAGAGCAGTCAGAAGCGAACTGCAAATTCCTGTTCTCACGTCTGCCCGGCTTCCGGCATCTGCCAGCGTACTCTGCCTTTTGCCTTTGTTAAGGATGAACTCTCTGTGCTCCAGGGTGAGGCTTCCTCCTCCATGTGCTCGCTAAATTTTGTCTCCTGCTGCCTGGTGCTCCTCCCTTCTCTCCTACAACATCAGCTTTTCTTTACTAGATCATTCCATCAGCGTATAAACATGGGATTTCTCCTTAAGCAGGGGAAGGGGGAGCCCTCTTTCTGGCCCCCATTCCACGTCTCAGCTAGGTTTCAGAGCAGAGCTCTTCTAGGCTGGTCTCAGTTGTGGAGGCCCTCAAAGCGTGGTCCACAGACCAGCGTCATCAGTGTCTTTACCTGGGAGTGGTCTTGATGTGCAGAACAGAACATCGGCTCCACTCAGACTGACTGAGTTGGACCTGCGTCCTCCCGGGACCCTAGTGACTTGTGCATGCCAAGGTGCTGGAGAGCTTTCTCAGTTCCTCGTTGACTGGCTCTTCAGACTTACTCAGTCATATTACTGTACCTTCCTGCCATCTGCTTCCCATGTACAACTCAGTGATTTTTAGTAAATCTGCCGAGTTGTGCAACTGTCACCACAATCCAGTTTTAGAACAGGAGGGCTTGTTTTTTAAATTTAACTTTGTGTTTTAATTATGGAAAACATTTACGGGGCTCAAACATCAGAGCTGTAAAACAAGGCCACATTCAGAGAGGTCTGGCTTCCATTCTGCCCCCCACCCCCCCGCAGCTCTTTTCCTCTCCCTATAACCAAAAACTGGTTGCTACCAAGTAGATCCCAACTGATGTGCCACTGTGTGCCATTTTATCAGTTTGGGCTCCTTCTGTTGTTACAAGCATGAGATGACATTTGAGCAGAGATTTGAAGGAATTGAGAGAGCACACTGTGTATGGTGATTTGGTTTTTTTTCTGCTTACTAAAGTACATTGGAGATCTTTCCATATTAGTAAACAGTGCTTTCATACCGCTTCTTGTCATTGTTTTATATGCTGTGTACTCTATGTTGTGAATGTACCAGCATGTATTTGATTGGATGAACTCTTAGTTTGTCTGCATTGTATGTCATTGCTACAAGAATGCTGCCCTGAGTTACCTTGCATTATTACTTTACCAGGAAGCAGCTATGCTGTAGGACGAGTTTCTGGAGAAGGTACTGCAGGGAGATGGCTACATGCCTTGTCTGGGGGATAGCTGTTGCTCCGTTCTAGCACTGTGGTGACGTGCATGTTGCTGGGATACTGGAAGCTGTACCACCGATGTTGCACAGACCCCTGTAGTTACGTGTGGTGAGTGGGTTTCAGCAGAGCTTCCAGGCTAACGTAGACTAGGAAGGAGGACTTGGCTGTTTCTAAAAAAGTTGGCTGGTGAAAACCTTACAAATAGCAGCGGGACGTCACCTGATGTGAGGTGGAAGGTGAGTTCCTCAGGTTGGGCTTGGACAGCGCAACCACTGTGAGAACGGCGCAGCACCAGGCAGTGTGGCATTCTGTTGTGCACAGGGTTGCTACCAGTCGGAACCGGCTCGCGGCCACCTGAGGGTAGCCTTGCGGCGGTGGCCTCCTTAGGAGTTGCACTAGTTGGTTCTCCCACACAGATGACAGTGCCTCTGTTACCACACCCTCGCCAGTGGAAAGTGCTGTCCAACTTTGCATCTGACCCGTAGGTGGGAAATGACTGTCAGTCCTGTTGGTTTTTCTCTTGTGTGGAGTGAGGTTGAACACCTTTCTGTACGTCTAAGAACTGCATGTGTTTCTTGTTTGGTGAATTGTTTCATACCCTTTACCTTTTTCTGTTGTTTTTTTAATTATCTTAACTTTTAAGAGTATTTAAGTATAAGGGAGAGTAGCCACTTGTGAACTGAGTCGCCGTTTTTTTCTCCTCAATTTGTGTGTGGATGTGTGAGTTTCTGTTTTTGCCATAAAGAATTTCATAAAGTTAAATTTATAAATTTAAATAAATGATTTCCAGAATTAGAGGCACGTTTTTGTTATATAGGTACTGTTTACCATTTCTCCAAGATTTAAATGAAGGAAAAGATAACATCTTAATAATTAGAAAATTAGATTTAGCTAAAATGCTTTCAGCGTAAGACATGAGCATTGGCATGTGCTGTGAAAGGAGTTGGTGGACGGTGGTTCGTCAGTGGTTTTCAGGGTTTAGCATACCCTGAGTGTATTACCATGTCGGGGATGTTTTCTTTTGCAAGTGGCAGGAAACTCAACCTATTAGCTTAAATTTGAAAGGGGATTTACTGCTTTACACAGCTGAAAATTGATAAGGTAAGCTGGTCTTCAGGCATGGTTTGATTGGGGCTCCAGTTCTGAGTTGCTGAAATTGACTTGGTTCCGCCTTCCACTGTGTGTCATCGTCCTGGCACAGGTGGCAGAACGATAGTAGTTTTAGGCTTCACGCTTCTGTACCGCATGAACCTGAATGAGAGCCAGTTTCCACAATGAGACCAAACTCTCTCGTAGTCACTTTCTCAGAATAAGGAAGCTTGTTTCGCAAAAGCTTCTCCAGCAGACCTCCTCTTTTGACTCAGTTATTTCAGATTGGAATACCAACTCATTCTTAGGACCGAGGAAATACACAGTGGTTCACTGAGTCTTGGCTAACCCTCTCCTTTTGCGAGGGGGTTGAATTATCCCATATCCTGATTTGCTATAGAGCTGGGGTGAGGGTAGATACTAGAAGAGGAGAATAGATTTACGGATGGATCCTGGGTAGGCGACTTGAGAGATGCAGACTACACTGAGCGTCTTACAATGGCCCAGGGATTGGGACTAGGCTGAGTAAATTAGATAATCTTTCAAAATCCTTTTCCCGAGCTGAAGCTCACCAAGTGTGGGTCCAGCCTCTTTTGCCTTGGTTGAGAGGCTCTCAGAATCAGAGCCTCCAGTCCTGCGCTGTCTGAATTCATCTGTACTGGCCAGGTCTAGGGTTTTGGTTGCCTGGAGCTTTGTTTGGCAGCTCTAGCTTCCTGATCCTGGTGCTCCCTTCTAGAAGAAAGCAGCTTTGCTACTGTCCCTTCTTTCTTCTTTCCACGTAATGATAGGAATTCCGGGACTCCTTTCATTATTCTTTGGTTTCTCTGGATTCTGAAATAGGTGTACCTGTAGTTAGCAAGGAAACCCTGGTGGTGTAGTAGGTTAAGTGCTATGTCTGCTAACCAAAAGGTTGGCAGTTCAAATCCACCCGGCACTCCTTGGAAACTCTGTGGGGCAGTTCTGCTGTGACCTCTAGGGTTGTTGTGAGTCGGACCTGACTCGATAGCAGTGGGCATGGTTAGCAAGACTGACAGCCAAGTTATCTCAGATAGTGAAACAGTGGTGGATGTCAATCTCAGAGCTTTCCTGGTGCAACATGTGGTGGTTAAGATTGTGTGTCAGCTTGACTGGGCCATGATTGTCAGTGGTTTTGCAGTTACGTAATTTGGCAGCTGTAGTGATGTAGTCATCCTCCATTTTGTGGTCTGATAATGAGCAGCCAGTCAGTTGGAAAGGGAACTTCTTTGGGGGTATGCCCTGCCTCCAGCACATGATGTCCCAGTAAGGTTCACGCTCACTGTGGATCCTTCATCCTGCTCGTTGCCATCTAACCTCTGATCTTTGGGACTTGAGCTAGCGCTCTGCCGTCTCATTTAGTTTGCTAGCTTCCTCAGCTCTGTGAGCCAGCGACTTGCCAGTCCTGGGATTTGCTATCTTCTACAGTGCATGGGCAGCAGTCTGTCGTCTGACCTGCAGATTCTGGAATTTGCCGGCTTCCACAACCCTGTGGGCCAGCAATCTGTTGTCTGACTGCCAAACAAAGCTAGCTCCAGGTAACCAAGACCCTAGACCTGGCCAGTACAGAAGAAGTTGGACAGTGCAAGACTGGAGGCTCTGATTCTGAGAGCCTCTCAACCAAGGCAAAAGGGGCTGGACCGATACTCGGTGAGCTTCAGCAGCTAACACTGACCACATCTGTCTTGGGAAAAGGATTTTAAAAGATTTCTGGGACTCTCTAGCTTCCACAGTCCCATGGGCGAGCAGCCTGACATGCTCCCTCCTGGTGTGGAACTTGTCTGTCCTGTGACCATGTGATTCAGCGGAGCCCTCCAGCCTGATTCTCAACCCATGGGTTCCGGACGTAACCTGCTTTCACAGCTGTGTGAGCCATTTCTTTGAGATAAATACAAACATATATATACACATGTACACACACACACTTTATTGGTTTGACTTCTCTAAATAGCCTAAGACATCACACTAGTTTGTGTTTCCTGGAAAGCTCAGAGCAGTGGACAGGTTGAGCTAGACAGGCTTCCCAGAATCTCCAGCTGGTAGACTCTGCTGTGTGTACTTACTAGACGGAGGCCCGTGTGCCTGTCCACCCGGCAGCCCTGGGGGACCTCTGCGTAGACTCGTGCTGCCGTTGTCTTTCTTCCTCCCCGTGCTACACTGACTTCCTGGCCACCCCTGTTGCAGACTGGCACCTCACTCAGTAGCCGTCTTTTCCACTCAAGTTCCTGCCATCATTCTGGGTGTGTCACACCCAGTGAATGACCCATCAAGCCCCTTGGCTGCCCCAGTGGCTTCCTCTAGTCCACTTCTGACAACTCTCAGCTGTCACACTCTTGTCAGCTGAGATGGCTTTGGCTCCAAGATCACAAATTCAAATAGGAGATTTTTTTATCCTGCACTCCAGTATGACCTTGGCACGTACTGCTTAATCTCCCCAGAATACTTCATATTGTCACATCCATTGGACACCCTGTGGGCCACAGTTTCCTTGACCTCTCTCTGCCATCAGATATGGTTGACGGTCTTCCGTTGATTGAAGCACTCCTTATCTTGACATTTCAGCCCCGGTTGTCTTTCTGCCGTCCGCACGGCATCTCTCTGACCATTCAGTGCCTCGCCTCTTTTGCCGGTTCCTCTGCTCTACTCGCTCTTTAAACATGGCGTTGCCTTAAGAACTCAGCTCTGTTGTATTTTCACACCCCCATTATAAGTCTCTGCCTAAGGTTGTATTTCCTTTTTATTCCTAAAATTTATTTATGACTTTTTCCATCCAAGGAACAAAGTATTTGTTGCAGTAAATGAATCCGGGACCATTCCTGTGGAAGCTCAGATCAGTGGACTGGGACACTCAGAGCCTCCGCCGCATTGCCCGTGTGCTGCAGCCGGCTCTGGCTCTCCAGGTCTTGCTTGCGAGGGCCTGCTGCCAGATTCTCCTCCTGCCCCTGTCCCCTCTGCCCTCTGCCCCGTTCCCTCTGCCCTCTGCCCTCTGCCCTCTGCCCGTGTCCCCTCTGCCCTCTGCCCGTGTCCCCTCTGCCCTCTGCCCCGTCCCCTCTGCCTTCTGCCCCGTCCCCTCTGCCCTCTGCCCTCTGCTCGTGTCCCCTCTGCCCTCTGCCCCGTCCCCTCTGCCCTCTGCCCCGTCCCCTCTGCCCTCTGCCCTCTGCCCGTGTCCCCTCTGCCCTCTGCCCCGTCCCCTCTGCCTTCTGCCCCGTCCCCTCTACTCTCTGCCCCTGTCCGCTCTGCCCTCTGCCCCTGTCCCCTCTGCCCTCTGCCGCTGTCCCCTCTGCCCTCTGCCCCATCCCCTCTGCCTTCTGCTGCTGTCCCCTTTGCCCTCTGCCCCTGTCCTCTCTGCTGTCTGCACGGTCATGTGCAGCCATGAACCTGGCCGTCTCTGGTTGGCACTGTGGCTCTGTTAGTCGTGCTTTGCAGAGTGTGACCTGGCTAGAGGCTCCATGCCGTGGTTGTGTTCCTGCACCTTCTTTGTCGGCTGCTAGGCTCACTGCTAACTGGCGCTTCACCCCTTGTTCATGTTTTTACTTTTTCTTGAACAGACTTGCAAGATTTTGGCCACTGAAATTTTTTTCCCCAAAGAATCACAGCTATTGTTTTTGTCAATGTGTTATCCTTATTTCCTTTCTGCTTGCTTTGGGTTTACTTTGCTCTTTTTCTAGCTTACTGACTGAAAGCATACATTTTCAGCCTTTCTTGCTTTTTGATGATGAGCTTCGATGTTGTTAGCTGTCATCAGGTTGGTCCCCAACCCATGGCGACCCCACATACAATGGAATGAAATGTTCCCTGTTTCTGAAATGTTCCCATGATTGCTCGTGGATTGGACCACTGTCACTGGCTGATTTTTAGAATCGTATTGTCAGGCCTTTCTTCTGAGTCTGTCGTAGTCTGGAAGCTCTGTCCCGCATCACTGCAGCATGGAGGAATGTAGGGACAGACAGGTGGTGGCTGCACAGGAGGTACGTTGTCTGGGGAGAAACCTGGGCCTCCCCACATGGAAGGCCACAGTTCCGCAGCTGAGCCACCGCGGTCCCTGTGATGTACTGGAAACTGTCAGGCGCCCTCTAGGCATTTCTGTAGTGGCTTCCTGTATGTCAGCAGTGTGGTGGTGGTGGTGGCGGGGGCCACTGTCGGTAAACATCCAACTCACGGTCACCCCACGCACAACAGAATGAAACGCTGCCCCATCCTGCGCCATGTCCACGTCATCTTGATGCTTGAGCCCGTTGTTGGGGCCTCTGTGTCAGCCCATCTCGTTGAGGGTTGTCCTCTTTTTCGCTGACCCTCCACTCTGCCAAGTGTGATGTCCTTCTCCAGGGACAGATCCTTCCTGACAACATGTCCAAAGTATGTAAGATGCAGTCTTGCCATCTTTGCTTCCAAGGAGCACTCTGGTTGTACTTCTTCCAGAACAGATGTCTTTGTTGTTTTGGCAGTCCACGGTACATTCAGCACTCTTCTCCAGCACCACAATTCAAAAACATCGATTCTTCTGTCTTCTTTGTTCATAGTCCAGCTTTCGCATACGTATGATGTGGTTGAAAATACTGTGGCCTTGTGTCAGGCACACTTTAGTCTTCACAGTGACATCTTTACTTTTCAGTACTTTAAAGAGATCCTTTGCAGCAGATTTTCTCCATACAACACGTCTTTTGGTTCCTTGACTACTGCTTCCATGGACATTGATTATGGACCCAAGTAAAATGAAATCTTTGGCAACTTCAATCCTTTCTCCATTTTTGATGATGTTGCTTACTGGTCCAGTTGTGAGGGTTTTTGTTTTCTTGATGTTGAGATGCAGTCCATATTGAAGGCTGTGGTCCCTGGTACACGTTAGTAAGTGTTTCAGATCATCTTCACTTCCAGCAGCTAAGGTGGTGTCACCTGTGTAATGCAAGTTGTTGATGAGTCTTCCTCCAGTCCTGATGCCTTGTTCTCTGTCATATAATCCAGCTTCTTGGATTATTTGTTCAGCATACAGATTGAAAAGGTATGATGAAAGGATACAACCCTGACGCACACCTTTCCTGACTTTAAACCATGCAGTGTCCCCTTGTTTTATTCACATGACTGCCTCTTGATCCGTATACAGATTCCTTAAGAGTACAATTAAGTGTTCTGGAATTCCCATTTCACGCAGTGTTAGCCGTGATTTGTTGTGATCCACACGGTCGAATGCCTTTGCACAGTCCATGAAGCACAGGTAAACATCCTTCTCATGTTCTCTACTTTCAGCCAAGATCCATCTGGACGCAGTGATATCCATGGTTCCACATCCTCTTCTGAATCCAGCTTGAATTTCTGGCATTTCCTTGTCTACATACTGTTATAGTCAGTTTTGAATGATCTTGAGTAAAATTTTTCTTGCGTGTGGTATTAACAGTATTGTTTGGTGATTTCCATGTTCATTTGGATCACCTTTCTTTGAAATGGGCATAAATACGGGTTTCTTCCAGTCAGTTGACCAGGTAGCTGTCTTCCAAGTTTCTTGGCATAGATGAATGAGCACTTCTAGTGCTGCATCTGTTTGTTATCTCAGTTGATATTACGTGAATACCTGGAGCCTTGCTTTTTAATATCATCATTAAAATATATGTCGTTATTTTGTTTTTATTTTTTTTAACCCTTAAGTTTCTAAGTAGGCATTTTTTATTTTATTTTAGTCATAGTATTTAGTTGTCTTTTTTATCAGCTTATTTGCATTGCTTGATCATAGAATATGTTTTATAGATAGCATTATTTGAAATGTAATGAGATTTTTCTTTGTGACCTAGTTTAAATTCTACATGTGTTTTTTAGAGAGTGTATTCTCCATTTGTTAGGCTCGGGATAATATATCTGTGTCTGTTAGATCTAGGGGTTAGAACCCCTGCTGAGAATTTGTGTTTCTACCCCAGACACATTGAATCAGAATCTTTGTATTAGCGAGTGATTCTTCGGTGTAGTAAATTTTGAGAAACACTGCTCTGCTAGCTTTCTTTACACCAATCCTTAAGTCATAGCATAGGCGTAGAGGTGGTGGGGCAGAGCCACCTGACCTCCTCTAACTTCATGGGTGGAGGTAGAGGGGGAGAGTGGGGGTTGGGGGTGGGGAGTCAGGATCAGCAGCCCAAGGCTGATTCCTATGAGGCGGAGGTCAGGCTTTCCTCCCTTCTAGCTTCTACCAACTCTGACACCAGCTGCCCTTCCCATAGCACTCTCTACTTCTCTACTGGGTTTGGTGATTCCTTGCCGTGGCCACACAGAATGCGCAGGTTGTCCTCACAATTATGGAGTTTGCAGGGAAGTCACAGTTACACGTCAGATTCAGGGGTGCTTAGGATACAGGCTTTCAGTCAGGACAGACAGCTTCGTGCCCACCTGCACTTCTCTTTGTGGCCCTTTACCCCAGCCTCTCCCCTGCTTGGGCAACGGTTGTAAAGCTCTTTTAGTTTTGCTGATAAAGTCTCTGGAGGCATCCTGCTGTTCCAGAAAGCCTCCTGCCTGAAGGTGCCCAGCATGTCCCTAGGGCTGGGGAAGCTTTGCATGCTGTCTACGCCACTGTCTGCACGGGTCTCCCCTGTCTGCTGCAGCCTTTGATGTGACAGCACTCCTGCTCTGCTCGTTCCTGGAGCTTCTCAATCCAAGGATCCTGGGTGTGAAGGATGCGCCCACTCCTGGCTCTTCTTTCTCAGTGGTGGTGAGATCCTCCTTTCCTGCCTTGGGGACTGCCCATTTGAAGCCTAGTGAAATGGCAAAACTGAGTAATCTTCCTTGTTAGGGTTCCAGGCACATTATTTGGATGCCCCCCCGGTCATTGTGTGGGAGGCATAGAGGCTGGCCAGAAGGCCCATGGTAACTGTTGTGCTGCACTCCAGACAACCTTTTATGGGGATCTTGTTAAAATGTAGATGTATGCGTAAAAGTCACCTGGGAATCTTTAAAACTATGAATTAGTATGTATCTGAGGTAGAAGGACGCATTCTCAGCAGGGGCTTAAACTGAAATAACGTGTGTGTGTGTGTGTGTACGTGTGTGTGTGTACGTGTGTGTACATGTGTGTACGTGTGGGGGCTTAAACTGGAATAATGGGGGGGATGTGTGGGCATGTGGTCGTAAAATGGAATAACATGGGTGGGTGGATGTGTTTCTCTAACAAGCTTTCCCTTCTTTCTAGAGATTCCTGTATGGTGTTTCCTTGGCTTCTGGTGTATCTCCAGTCCCCACTCCCTGCCCCCCTCTACTGTTTAACCCTGTTCCTTCAAATCTTACCAGATTAGGTAAGATCTCCTGCTTGTCCTCTAATAGGTCTTCGTCTGGGAGTCAGGGTCCTTTAGTGTTCCTCTACTGCCCCCTCAAACTAGAAGACAAACTTGGGAAGACTGATAAGGGCTTGTCATTTACTTTGTTTATTGACAATGGTGGGGTACTCTAGTGAGCACATTTACTTGGATGTAACAAGTATGTATTTGATGTTGTTAGGTACTGCTGAATTGGTTCTGACTCCCAGTGACTATCTCAGTCTCCTGATGCTGTTATAACAGAAATACCACAACTGAATGCCTCTAACAAACACAAGTTTATTTACTCAGTCTGGGAGGCTAGAATTCAGAATTGAGGGTGCCAACTTCAGGGGAAGCCTTTGTCTCTCTGTCAGCTCTGGAGGAAGATTCTTGTCATCAGTCTTCACCTGGTCTGGGAAGCTTCTCTGTGCAGGGGTCCAGGGTCCAAAGGATGCAATGTGCACTTGGTGCTTCTGTCTTAGGTGGTGTGGGATCTCTCTGCTGCTTCTCTCTTTTATATCTCAAAGAGATAGATTTAAGATACAATCTGATCTTCCAGATTGAGTCCTGACTTATTAACATAACTGCTGCTAATTCTGACTCGTTAATATCATATAAGTAGGATTTACAACATGAAATTCTCATCAAATGACAAAATGGTAGACAGTTGTACAATACTGGGAACCATGGACTAGCCAAGTTGACACTTACTTTGGGAGACACCATTCAGTTCATAGCAGCAACCCTTTGTGCAACAGAACGAAGCACTGCCTGTTTCTGTGTCATCCTCACGAGACTTATTATGTTTGAGCCCCTTGTTGCAGCCACTGTGTCAGTCCGTTTAGTTGAGGGTCTTCCTCTTTTTTGCTGACTCAGCTTCACCAAGCATGACGTCCTTATCTACAGAGTGGTCCCTCCTGATAACATGTCCAAAGTAAGTGAGGTGAAGTCTTCGCATCTGCACTTCTAAGAAGCATTCTGTCTGTATTTTTTCCAAGACAGATTTCTTCATTCTTCAGGCAGTCCGTGGTATAGTCACTATTCTTTGCTAATACCACATGCAAATACTGTAGTTCTTCTTTGTTCCGTATTTGTCGTCCAGCTTTCATGTGCATGCGAGGAAACTGAGAATACCATGGCTTGATTCAAGTGCACCTTAGTCCTCAAAGAGATGTCTTTGCTTTTGAACACTTTAAAGGGTTCTTTTGCAGCACGTTTGCTTAGTGCATGCAGTACGTCATGTGATGTCTCACTGCTGCTTCTGTGAGTGTTGATTGTCGAGCCAAGTAAAATGAAATCTTGGACAACTTGAGTCTTTGTTTTTCATGGTGGTGCTTATTGATCCAGTTATGAGGATTTTCATTTTCTTTCTGTTGAGATGTAATCTGTACTGAAGGCTATAGTCTTTGATCTTCATCAGTGAGTGCTTCAAGTCTTTGCTTTCAGTGAACAAGGTTGTGTCATGTGCATGTTGCAGGTTGTTACTGAATCTTTCACCATTCCTCATGCCAAATTCTTCATATAGTGGAGTTTCTTGAATTATTTGTTCAGCATACAGATTGAATAAGTATGATGAAAGGATAGAAGGCCAGTGCACCCCATTCCTCTGATGCTCCCCATTCCTGGTTTCAGGTCACACAGTGTCTCCTTGTTCTGTTTTAACACTGTCTCTTAGTCTTTGCACAGGTTCCTCATGGCTCTAATTAAGTGTTCTAGAGTTCCCATTCTTTGTAGTATTGTGTGTAATTTGTTGTGATCCACACAATCAAATGCCTTTACATAGTTCAAACCTGGGTAAACATCTTTCTGGTATTCTTTGCTTTCAGTCAAGATCTATCCACCTATCAGCAATAGTATCTCTTGTTCCATGCTGTCTTCTGAATCCGGCTTGAATTTCTTAAAGTCCCTCTCGATGTGCTGCTGCGGGCATTTTTTAATTATTTTCATCAAAATTTCACTTTTTGGTGAGATGTTAATGATAATGTTTAGTAATTTTCACATTCTGTTGGATTGGCTTTCTTTGGAATGAGCGCAGATGTGAATCTCTGTCTCTTCCAGTTGGCTTGCCAGGTAGCTGTCTTCCAAATTTCTGGGCATAGATGAGTGTTTCAATTGTTACATCCATTGATTGTCTCAGCTGGTATTCCATCAATTCCTGGATCCTTGTTTTTCTCCATTGCCTTCAGTACAGCTAGGACTACATCCTTCAGGACCATCAGTGGACCATAGGGTACCTCTTGAAGTGGTTGACATTACCATTCTTTTTGGTGCCGTGACTCTGTGTATCCCTTCCGTGTTCTTTTGATGCTTCCTGCAGCATTCCAAATTTTGTAATCCTTCAGTGTTGTAACTCAAGGCTTGAACTGTTTTCTTCAGTTCTTTCAGCTTGAGAAATACCAAGTTTTTTCTTCCCTTTTGATTTTCTGACTCCAGCCCTTTATACATTTAATTATAATACTTTGTCTTCTCGAGCCACCCTTTGAAATCTTCTGTTCAGCTCTTTTGCTTCATCATGTCTTCTTTTTGCTTTACCTGCTTTGCCACTGATTTTGGTCTTTTCTTTCTTTCCTCTCTTTTTAACAACTTTTTTTTGTTCTTTGCGTGTGCTGTCCGTGATGTCATCGCACAACTCACCTGTTCTTCGGTCATTGCTGTTCAGTGTGTCGAATCTCTCTGAGAGATGATCTTTAAATTCAGGTGGGTTATATTCAAGGTCTTATTTTTGCTTTCGTGGGCTTGTTTTTCTTTTCTTCAATTTCACTTGAATTTGCATGTGAATGACTGATGGTCTGTTTCACAGCTGGCACTATACTTGTTCTGTCAGATGACACTGAGCTTCTCCACGGTCTTTCTTCACATAGTCGCTTTGATTCCTGTGTATTCCATCTGGTGAGGTCCACGTGTATAGTTGTAGTGATAAAGGTATTTGCAATGAAAAAGTCTGTGGTCTTGAAACATTCTATCATGTGACCTGCGATGTTGTTTCTGTCACAAAGGTCATATTGTCCAGCTGCTGATCTTTGTTTCCAACTTTGAAATTCCAGTCACCAGTATTTATCAATGCGTCTTGATTGCGTGTTTGATCCATTTCAGAGTGCAGAAGTTGATAAAAAATTCTGAAGTTTTTCATCTTTGGCCTTAGTGGTTGGTGTGTAAATCTGAATAAGTCACTAACTGGTCCTACTTGTAGGCGTATGGATATTATCCCGTCGCTGACAGTGTTGTGCTTTAGGATAGCTCTTGAAATGTTCTCTTTGGCCGTGAATGCGGCACCTTTCCTCTTCAGTTTACCATTCCCAGCGTATAGGAGACCATATGAGTGTCTGATTCATAATAGCCAATATCACTCCATTTCAGCTCACTGATGCCTAGGATGTCTGTGTTTAAGTGTTCCATTTCACTATTGACAATGTCCGATTTTCCTTGATTTATACGTCATGCATTCCACATTCTGATTATTAATGGATGTTTGCAGCTGTGCTCATTTTGAGTCATGCCATATCAGCAAATGAAAGTCCCCAAAACTTTATTCCATCCACATCATTAAGGTTGATTGTATTTTGGGGAAGCCGCTCTTTTCCACCTGTGCTACATCAGCAAATGAAAGTGCCCCAAGCTTGACTCCGTCTATCCACATCGTTGAGGTTAACTCTTCTTTGAGCAGACAGCTCCTCCCCAGTCATGTTTTGAGTGTCTTCCAGTCTGAGAGGCTCCTCTTCAGCACTGTATTAATGTCCTGCAGCTGCTCATAAGGTTTCCACTTGCCAGTTTGTTTAGAATTAGATCACCCGATCCTTAGTCCTGTTCTCTCTTATCCTAGAAGTTCATTGAAACTTGTCCATCAGGAGTGACCTTGCTGGTGTCTGAAATATCGGTGGCCTGTCTTCCAGCATCACAGCAACATGCAGGCACCGTATTTGGACACTGACGGATGAGTGGTGGAGGTATTTGGTTAAGTGTTTTAAATGAAACTGTCTGTTGTCTGGTCTTTCTGATCTGTGTTTGGAGAGACAAGGATTTGTTTGAGGAAAGGCGGGCTGCTTCACGTACCCCATCTCTGCGTTATTCCCCTCCCCCCCATCAGTGTACCCTGTCTTAGTGTTGGCAGTGTAGAGATGTAGAAGGAGGACACGAGGTAAGTTCAGTTTGAAAGGTTTGCTTGGAGCAGAGTCGACTGATCATTCAAATCGCTAGTAAGGTTGCCATGTAGGATTTTTTTTTTGGTTGATGTTGGTAAAACAAGATTTTTCCTCCTAAAGGTAATGTGTTTTCGTTATTGTCAATTCCTAGCTCGTGGAGACCGCTTTTGTGTCGAGTAGAACAAACTGTTCCATAGAGTTTTGAAGGCTGTGTAACTCTTTAGAAGCAGATTGCTGAGGATATGGTTATTGTAGAGAATTTTGGAAACTCAAGGAAGAAAAAACTTCATATCCCACAGCTGTTGATTTTTTTGATATTTTTCCTGCCAGTTCTTTTTTGGTGCTCAGTTACATATTTTCAGCAAAATTTGGATCTCTAGAATCTAGCATTGTGCCTGGCACAGCATATGATGTTCATTTAGAGAGTGAATCCATTATTGCTAATAATTCTTTTAGGTCATCCTTGCTTTTTGTTGCTCTAGTTGAACCCTATATAAAAATGTGGCCTTTTTTAAATGAACATATGAAATCATTATGAAAAAGTTGCTTGGGCTGCACACCTTGGAGTCATCTGCGACTTTTCTTTTTCTCACAGTTTGCTTTCAGTTCCTCAGTAAGGCCTGTGGACTCTGTCTAATCACTTCTCACCTCCAGCACTGCCAGCCTGGCTGAAGGGCGTGCCGTCTTGCCCTCCAAGTACTGAGGGGTCTTCCTCCCACTGCTCTGCATGCTTCCACCTGTGCCTCTCACCGCCTGTTCGGATGAATCAGATCCTGTTTCTCCGTTGCTGTAAACTTGTCTGAGGCTTTTTGTATCACTTAGAATAAAAGCTCAGTTCCTTAGTATGTGTTGATGCCGACTCCCACAGCACACCCAAGGATATTTTTACCTCCCTTCTTCTCTGTTCTGTTCCTTGAGGCTGAGTCCAGGGAGCACATGGCGCCATTGGGGCCACCATGCATGCTGTTCCCTCTGCCTAGAATGCCTTCCTCAGATAGCTGCACAGTGGATTCTGCCTCCCTTCAGGCCTCTCTGCCTTTACCTGAATCCTGTGGTCCTGGTAGGGAACGTTTCTGTCACCTTCTGCCCAGAAAGCCACCACCATCACTGTCTTCCCTCAGGCCCTTGACTCACGTCTCCTGACTGATTTTTCTTCATAGTCTGTTATATTCTGGTACTCATTTGGTTACTTGTGTACTCCATAAAAACCAAAAAACCCCAAATCCGCTGCCATCGAGTCAGTTCTGACTCATAGCGACTGTGCAGACAGTAGAACTGCCCTGTCGTGTTTCCGAAAGGAGGGATTTACCTGCCTTCATTGCTGAGAGACCTCAGTGTCTCAGGTGGTGCCTGCTGGACGCTAGTGGAGCTCGGTCAGTGCTGGCTGAATGGGCAGCGAAGAGAACGTCTTGTCTGTCCTTGTGTCATTGAGCACCTGAGTGTCTTAAGAGTTCTCAGTCATCTGTCACTGGGCAGTGCTTTCACATGGGTCCCAGTTCAGAGAGTACACAGGGAGAAGTGGCTGACGCTCTGGCCTAGCCACTGGCTTCCCCTCCTCAGAAGGAACGGTGTCAAGTTCCTTCTGTCTGTTTCCAGAGACGTCATCCAGCTAGACACATAAAATCATACATTTATCCCTCCCTCCTTTAAAAACTGCACATTTACCGTCTGCACTGTTAGGCATCTGTCTGTCTTGTCTTACAAAATACATTTGAGAAATTGTTCTTGGTCAGCGGCAGAAAGAATCTCTTACTTTGTAATGGCTGCACTGGATTCCACTGCACTGATACACTGTTTTATTAACCAGTCCCTGTTTGGGGGATGCTTACGTCCAGTCGTGTGAGCTATTCCCAACTGTCTTGCAGTAAGCTATCTTGTCCATAGGTCACTTTGCCTTGTTGCTGTTATATCTGAGGAATAAATTTTGTGAATGGAATTCCTGGGTCAAAGGACATGTGCATTTCTAACTTTGATAGACGGCTGCCACAGCTTGTGCAAGTTGATGCTTCCGACACATTTCAGCTTAGCCAATTTGACAGAGAATAATGTGTAATGTGTAGTTTTGTGGGTTTTTTTACTATGAATTAAGCATCATTTTATATATTTAAAAGCCATTTGTAGTTTGTCTTCTTCCAGTTGTCTGTTCATATCCTATGCCTGTTTTTTTTAATTAGGATTTTGTTTTTTATTTTCATCAACTTGGTAGGAGCTCTGTTTTATGGAAGTTAACATGTGGTCTCTGATCTGAGTTACAGATAATCTGTTCCAGTTTGCCAGTTATTTCCAGATTTTGTTTACGGTAATTTTTGCTAAGTAGAAATTCTGTTTTATTTTTTAAGCAGTCTTATTAATCTTTTTTTGGTAGCGGCTGTAAGTTTGAAGCCATACTTAACTTGCCGAAGTACATTTTTTAACCCCCCCACTGTTTCTTCTTGTACTTCTGAGGTTTCTTTTTTTATATTCGGTATCTCTTTGATACCTCTGAGATTTACTCAGCAATAAGGTGTGAGTGGGATTTCAACCTGAGTTTGGGGAAGTCATTTTAGAATTTCTTGATTTCGTATGTCTTGTATGAAAAATAAGTTTTCAGCTGAACCCCAAGTAGTGTTTTATCAGTGTCCTGTGTACTTTCAGTGTAAAACATAGTTATCTTTGTCTTAACTTGTGTTGACTTAAAAATGGTGATTGAAATATAACTGATTGATAAACATGTTTAAAAACAAGTTTTGTACAGTTTTTCAGTTGGGCAATAGAGAGTGATAAGATTAGTAGTAATGAGTGCAGTGATAGCTACTTACTGTCATGTACTATGTATGGAACATATTGAGTGAATTGCATAAAACTAAAGAAATAAGTTTTCTTCTCTGAGTTGAATGCATCCTGTTCGAGGTCTAGATCTTAGCTCTCCGGATTAATGCCTGGTAAAGCCAAATTGATAATTAGTAGATAAAAACGGGGCTTGATTCTCATGTAGTCATATTTGCCCCCTTCGGAGGCCATCGTCTTGTGAAATAAAGGTTCTGAGCGGCTGGGCTGTGGGGCTGTTGTGGATTGTTGGCATCAGGATCAATGTACAACCTTTCACCACTTTTTTTTTTTTAATGATTGAATGAAAATGTACATTCCCATATAAATTTGCATGCCCACCTATATGCATCTTCCACTGCTCTCCCTGCCCGGTGACAGCACAGTCTTCCTCTCTGCTCCATACATATCCCATCCTCCCAACAGTCTTCCTTTCCCCTCCTCTCCATCTACTCCCCTTCCTTCAGTAAGAGGTCAGCAGGATGATATCCTATAGATGCATAGAACCATAAAGTGCACCCAAGATACGGTCACTGCGTCACCAAGTCAATCCATTTCTGTCTGAAGAGTGGACTTTCTTTATGATTTATGGACAGGGGCAGCGTCAGGACTGGGGGCCGTGCTCCCAGGGGAACCCCGAAACCCCTGGACCATCAGTTGCAGTCTCTTAGTGGAGATCTCTGGATACACCCTTTTTATTCTTGTGTTGCCAGTGAGACTCAACTTTGTGAGCTCCGTTGCGGCTATCACTGGTGGTGGCCAGGCACCATCTGGTTCTTCCGGTCACAAGCTGATGTAGACACTCACTTCCATGGATCTCTCTGTCTTCTGGGTTCTCTTTCCCCCATGCTGTTATAGACCTGGGTGATCGTCCGTTCCTGCTGAGTTGGGAACATTTGCTATACCCTCAGGTGGCAGCTTGGCAGCTTTGAAGACCCCAGATGCAACTCACCAATTCACCACTTTTTCTTTTGCTGTTTCCATATCAATTTAATACGTCCTTACCATGTTGTGCCTTCTTCCACCCACCTGTTTGCAGCTGCCATTTTTACCATGTGGCCAACTTTCTCAAAATTCTAATGGCTTAGCCTGGTAATAAGCAGGCTGACATACCAACAGTCTCTTCAGTATATCTCCATCATTGCTTCTTGTGAAATGATATTCTTCCACATAGGTGCTGAACTCTGGCTAAGCTGGCACTCTTATTGTCCCCTGACTTGTTTTTGTCTGTCTGCCATCTCAGTCCTCTCTAAAATCCCTTCCAGTAGCTTTCTGCTTGCTTATCTTAGATTTATAGACATCCGTCTGGCTTTGGGAACCTGTAAAACTTCAGTAGTTGTCCCATCTACTTCAGGGCTGCCTGCCCCTGGTCCCTGACAACGCCGTTTTTGCAGTATGAATGTCACCTTCTGTGGGATGGAGGGTTGAGGTCTCTGTCCATGGAGCTCAGCTGTTCTGTGTGTTTCCCAGATGTTCAGTGGGTTCCTGGTAGGAGTGGGTGGTGTTTATGCTCCTCTCCTCTCTTCCCTTACAGTGGGGGTTTTCTCATGGTGGTCCCTGGCCAGCAGCACCAGCACCTCCTGCACACTTGTTGGAAATGCCAATTCCAAGGCCCTGCCCTTGACCAGCTGACTCAGAAACTCTGTGGCTGGGACTCAGCAGTTTGTGTTTTAAGGAGCTGGCCAGGTGACTTTGATGACTGCTCCAGATTGAGGAGGGCTGCGTATCAGAGTTAATTCAGGGTGTTCCTCAAAATAGACACTCAGTGAAAGTTCCCTGGCTGTTGAGTTCACTATATTCATGCCCTTGGTTAACTTGTGTGTCAGCATAGCTGCCGTTTATTGAACACTGGTGCTGGGCCCTGGGCTAGGTGCCTTCACGTGCATCGTGCAGCCCTCCCGGCCCCTCTGTGAGACGTAGAGGTGTCCTCTGCTGGTCGTCACAGCGAGAGTCAAAGCTCTGAGGAGTGAAGTGCCTTGCCACACAGTCAGGGGTGGCAGTGGGCAGTGGCAGCCAGGTCTGTCAGGCTCCAAAGCCTGTGTTCTTTCTCAGCTGGTGCACTGCCTTTCATGGAAGTCCTTATTCCCAGAGTGTAAATGTGACTGTGTGGCTGTCATTTCGTCACCTAACAAATGATTGATATACTCATGTGTCTAGATTCTAGATTCCCTCAGCATGTGCTTAACCCTCTCTGCTAAGCCAGCAACCTTCTGTGAGTTTTCAAATAGAAACATTTATTGTGGTGTATCAGAGATGTAAAGAGGCAAAAGAGGCCTGGAGATGCAAGTCCAGCCCATGCATTTCTGCGTAGTAAGCCATCACATAGATTACAGCTGCTGGCTGCTGACTGCTGACTGCTGACCTTGACCACTGCACCCCCAGGGTTTCCTGAGATGTGCTGCTCAATATTTTTGTCCCTGAAGTTAACCTGTATTATCATTGAAGTGTAAATTGATATGCCACACAGCTCTAGCTGCTGGACTGACTTTGTTGTTTTATAACTTTAAAAAATTATGCTACGTTGAATTTAGTAAAACAGTCATTGGTCAGAAGTTTTGCTGGTGTTTTGGCCGGGTTTCAAAAGTGGCATGAATGGGCACCAACAGATGGAGCACTGCTGTGATCCCGGGGATCGTGTGATCTCTGGTGGAGAGGGAGAAAGCCTGTCACTGCGACTGGAAGTGCTGCTTAGATCTCTGACCTTCCCTGTTCTCACTTTCTGTCCCCACCCCATATGTTTATTAGACAAACACACATTTTTGGACAGACAGCTACAGAGAAAGATAAATTGAGTTTTAAAATGCCTTGTGAAGCATCAGTTAACTTGCTTCCATGCCAATTCCCTGGGCTTGTTTTGAGTGCACTTAGCAAGTGTTAAATGGGTGTTGTTTACTCAATAATGTTAATAGCTAATAGTTAAATGGCTCTTTCAGGCTTACTTATGACCCTTTCACGCCATAAATAGTGTATCCGGCAGGACTTGTTTTGTGGACTCGGGGGTCTGGAAAGGCAAGTGGTGTGTCCAGGCTCACAGGGCAGGACTGGCAGGGCCAGTGTCCACACCGGCTGGCTCCATTGCCAGTTCCCGGAACCGCTCCTTAGGGTCTAGTGTCTCTTCTCACCCAGAGGTTTTCGTGTGTCCCTTTATAAAGCTTTTGAAATGGTAGACTATTAAATATTTTGTTTTTCTGAACTAGAAGATACACGTTCACACAGAGAAGTAATTCAGGTCCTGTTAGTGTTAAATTATCTGGTAGTTTGTCCTGGAGGCAGGCGGAGAAAGTGAGGCCTGCGCTGAGAGCCCGTGGTCTGTGCACCAGGAAGGACCTACTTGCGTGCTGGCCTTGTGGCTCTCTCTCGAGCCTCGGCTTGGACCTGGGTGAGCCCTGGCCAGCTCCAGATGCTCCTGCCACACCAAGCGTCTTCCAGTTCTCTGAGCATGCCGTAATTTTCTCACTGCGTGAGCTACATGGACGTGACTTCAGGAGAGGTGTTTGTGGCAGTAACCCAAGTACTTGGACTTGGTGTGGACAACAGAAAAGTTCGGGGACACTGTGTTACTGTGTGTCCCTTAAAATTTAAAGACGACTCTAGTTGCCGTACTCTCTGTCTGTGAGGCGGAGGGAGCTCAGGAGAGGCCCCATTCCGCTGTAAAGAATTCCTTTTGGTTTGGCACCCGTGGCTTCTGTTTAGGGTCCTCCCGAGATCATAACCTGTGTCATAACCCTAAGTCTCACCAAGCCGAGCTGCTGGCCTGCCTGCGTTCACTTCCCTGGCTGTGCAGACTGGCCGAAAGCTGCTGCCTGGCTGTGCCACCCATCTTGTGTCTGTCCACCAAACTTGGTACCCCCACTAGCTGGCTGGAACTTCCGCTGTGGGCACTCATCTGGGCTGCAGAGTGAGAGCAGTGCTAGCCGGCAGTGAGGCACTTTGGGGAGAGCTGTTTGAGTGGGCTTTGGTCTTAGATGGTTGGAGCATCACGTGGCTTGGGGACTTGGAAGTGCCAGTGGGCCACCAGCTCACTTCTCCCTGTGGAATAGCTATCTTGTAGAGAAGGCTGCTGGCAGCTGTGACATCCCATGAACTTTGCTCCAACTAAATGAGTGTCAGTGGGTTTATCCTAAGCTGAATGAGTTTTGCAGAGTCCTCTATGTCTTTACTGTATAGTGTAAATACAGTTACGGGTTCTGGCAGCTAGTTGTTACTATCCGATGTGGAAGGAAGTCAACCATGGGTGAAAGGAAAGGAGACCATGAAACAAAAGCTTTGGGTTCTGCTGGTGCCTCCCCTAGAGCTGCTTGGCTGTAGTGCGCTTGTGGTAAATAAGACCAGATTGTCGAGCTTAGCAAGGCTGTGATTTTAGGCAGTTTACTTCTTTGTTCTTAAATTGCAGTATCTTAAGAGCACGTGTGTCTTTTTTTTTTTAAAAAAAAAGCTCCACTCCAGCTCTGATTTTCTGTCTTTCTCTGATTCTGTGAATGTGAGACTTGACGATACTTATACTCATGTGAGACTTGTGTAGACAGGCGTCTGTATAGAAGAGGTGACTCACACTGGGCACTGAGTTGCTTCATGAGTCCACTTCTTTAGGGATAGCCATATGTTTGACTTGTTAAGTGAGTAGTTGCCATTGTTGCTGCTGGGTGCAGCGCTGGATGACGCAGGGCCAGGGCCCGGCAGAGAGCCTGGGCAGCGGAGGGCCGTTGTTACTGACAGCCAGTCGGTGGATTAGGGTCGATTTTGGCCTCCCAGGCAGTAGCTTCTTCAGTTGAAAGGGAGTTGGCCTGCTAACCTACATTTAAAATGCTATACTGTCCCTCACTGAGACTACAAATATAATACTGTCCCTATTGAGCTTAATATTTTTATTTCAGGCCTCAAGTGTTTAACTCTTAAATGCTAAAATATTACAGAACCCTTAAATTCCACAGCATAAATGCCTGTAGCTAGGATCATACTTCTTAGAATCGCTAGGAGGGCATGGAACTGATGGTCAGTTCTTATTTCTGTTCCTGTAAGAAAGATGTAACTTTGGGTTTTAAGTCTGCACGAGGGAAGACTAAGAAGGTAAACGGGTACAGATTGGCTGCCCCAGAGAGGACCACTTGTCTTTCTTTGCTGCTGCAGCATATGAGGGGCACGCAGCAAGCTGCTTCTCCGGCTCTAGTGCTATTTGAAGAGGGGAACAATAGACCCAGCCATGGCCTTCTTTGGCCTGAATGGTTGGATTCTTTGAAAAGTTTGCCTGTCCCGTCTCATCTCCAGTGACATCACTGGTGCCACATAAGCTTGAACAGTAGACTCCAGTGGTCTCGGTTGGTGTGATACGTAGGGCTTGAATCACCACCTTTTTGGTGATCATCGTGCCTGCTCGTGCCAGTATGTTCTCTGTCAGCCGCTTCCTCATACGGTCAGCCTGACTGTTCATCCAGGCCCAGCGTTTTCCATGACCCAGTACGAGGCTACGGCATGCTTTCACCCAGCTAGTACAATTTTTAAGTAATTTTAGTAGTTTTTTGATAATGTTTCAATTTTCTGTTTTCCATCTAAAAATAATTACACAATATATGTGATTATTGAAGAAAAGTTAGAAATTCAGATAGGCACAAATAAAAATGAAGTCACTTCTTCAACGTTAACTCGTTTTTAAGGAATCCCTGGCGGCACACATCGTTGACCACTCACCTAGTAGCCGAACAGGTTGGTGGTTTGAACCCACCCAGGAGACAGGCCTGGCTGGCTGCTTCCCAGGGTTATAGCCCCGCGGGCCCGGTGGGGTGCAGCTCACTCTGCACGTGCAGAGTCCCTGTGAGTAGGAGTCAGCTTCACAGTAGCTGTCAGTGATAACAGCTTTTAATATTTGGGCAAATGTCTTGTCAAGCTTTTTAAAAAAATAATGTACAAATAAATATGTAGGCCAAATAGAATTGTATATTTTTTAATTATGGAAATTTTCATTTTAGGCAAAAGTACAGAGAAGGATGTAATGAACTTCATCTCCCTGTCTCAACTTCAGCAGTTACGATGTGGCTGCTCACGTTTCGTCTGTTACCTTACTAGGTGGTTATAAAGCAAATCATATCTCTTTGTATGTATTTTTTTTCTCAGACACATGGAGTGTTTTGGGTGGTAAAATCACATGAACACATCATTTAACGTTGGAATTTAGAGTGTATCTAGTTTCATAAATCTTAGATTCATAAATAATTTTTACAGTTGGTTTCTTGATTTAGACTTGTCTTTTTATTCCTTTAATTAGCTTTTTAACTTGAAATAATTAGAGTCAATGGAAGTTGCCTCTCCCTCCAAAAAAAAAAAAAAAGATACAAGAAGGTACTGAGAACCCTTTCCCCGGTTTCCCTGTGTGGTGACCCCTTGCTTCTCTGCAGCGCGGTATGACAGCCTGGCAGTTGGCATGGATAATGCCCACAGAGTGTGCTTGTATTCCACAGGTTCACTTGTGTTCACTTGTGTGTGTGTAGAGTTTTATACAGTTTTATCACATGTGGATTCATGTAAGCACTTGTTCGCGTGTCTTCTTATGACCGGTTAATTCAAGTCTCTTTCCAAACAAGGACCACACGTTATGTTTAGTCCACACACCTCTTCAGTCTCTCTTTAAAAAAATACTAATTTTATTTTGATGTCAGTTCAAACTGACAGCAAAGTTCCACGAATAGCACATGAAGAACTTGCCTGGATGCGTTTCCGACTGACCACTTGGTAGAAGTTGCCCCTTGTGCTCGATCATCTGTGTGCGTGCCCTTTGGAAGTAGTTTGCAGACATTGTGTCATTTAGCCATGCAAACTTCAGTTTCTGTTTCTCAAGAGCCAAGACGTTGTCTCACATAATCACGGTAGATTCATGAAAATCCGAAATGTAATATTGGGACATTACTCTTACCTAAACCACAGTTGGCATTTGTCATGGATGGAGGGTCCCCCAAAAAAGGAGTGAAGCAGTTTCACTGAGCCATGATTCCCAGTATTATGTGATATTCTCCATGTTGTACACCCTGCCTCTCTGATGTTAATGAGGGAGGATGGGTAGCAGTTGTGTTGGTGGGGTAGGACTTAATGTGTAAAATTGTGTTTGGAGGCAATCTCTATAGATACAAAAGAAAGAAGCTAGCAGAGAGAGTTAGGGAGCTCCTACCACCAAGAAGCAGCTCTGGGACCAGAGCTCATCCTTTGGAAGGAATTTGGGGTCCCTGTGTGTCAGAAATTCACAGTCCAGAGGAAGATTGATGACAAGAATCCCCCTTCAGAACCGACAGAGAAAGCCTTCTCCTGGAGCTGATGTCCTGAATTTGGACTTTTAGTCTACTGTACTGTGACAGAATAAAATTTTTCTTTTTAAAGCCATCCACTCATGGTCTTTCTGTTAAAGCAGCACTAGATGGCTAAGACAGCAGTAAAATTTCACCAGTTATTTTAATAGTGTCCTGAAGTAGGTGCTTTTCCCAGGTTCAGGATGCGGTCCGGGTTCCCATGCTGCAGTTAGCTGCAGTCTCTTCAGCTCTCCTTCCTGCTGGAGCTGTTCTTTAGCCTTTCTCTATTTTCACCATTTGATAATAAGCGTGGACTAGTTGCTTTGTGGACTCCCTGGATTTGTCTGATTTTTTAGGGGAATTCATGTTCTACATTTTTGGTGGAATGTGGCAGAATGGATGTGTCCTCCCTCAGGGCACTGTACCGGGAGGCACGTGATGTTGCTTTGCCCAGTGTTGGTAGTGTTACCGTTGGTTAATGCTGGGTTTGCTAAATGCATCCACTGTGAAGTGCCACCTCTCCCTCTGTAATTGACGTGTGATTGGGGGGTTACTTTGGGCGGACATCAATGTCCTGGTTTCTGTCAGCCCTCCTCTCAGTAGTTTTAACATCCACCGGTGGTTTCTGTTGGCTCCATTGGTTATGACTGTATCATTATGGTCGATATAAAGTGGTGATTTGCAAACTCTTCTGTTGCTTCTTTCTGTATTTATTTATCAGGTGTTACTCTACTATAAGGAGCCATGGTAGCACAAATGGTTAAGTGCTCAACTGCTGACTGAAAAGTTAGTGGTTTGAATCCACACAGAGACTCTGTAAAGGAAAGACCTGGCCATCTGCTTCCGTAAAGGTGATGGCCAGTCCCGTGGGGGATTCTGCTCTGTCACATGGGGTACCTGGCGATCTGCTTCTGTGAAGATTAGGACTGACCTTCTGGGAGAATTGTGTCACATGGGGTATTTGGCAGTCTGCTTCTGTAGAGATTGTGGCTGGTCTTCTAGGGGAGTTCTGTTCCATGGGCTACCTGGTGATCTGCTTTTGTAAAGATGACAGCCATTCCTCTGGGGGGATTGTGTCACATGGGGTACCGTAGTGATCTCCTTATCTAAAGATTGTAGTCAGTCCTCTGGGGGGCTCCTGCTCTGTCATGTGGGGTACCTGGTGATCTGCCGTTCCTCTGGGGGGATTCTGTCACATGGGGTACCTTGGTGATCTGCTTCTGTGAAGATCATAGTCAGTCCTTTGAGAGGGTTCTGCTCTGTCATGTGGGTACCTGGTGATCTGCTTCTGTGAAGATTATGGCTGGTCCTCGGGGGAGTTCTGTCACATGGTGTCACCAGGAGTCAAGTGACAACATAAACAGCAGCATTCTCCTATAAGGGAGAGCTTTGCCTTCTTCCCCGTTTATTAATGTTAGTGTGAAGTGAGCCCCTCTGCCTCCTGCCTCTTTAGCCCACCTTCACTAGTCTTTGATAGATTTCTTATTCTCTGGCCAGCAAGATATTCCAGATTCACTGTAACGTAAAATACCTGCCCATACCTGGTACCAGTGATTTGTCCAGGACTCTTGATCATGTCAGATGGCACATAGTGTTTAAGATACCGTCTGGGTATTAGGAGTTCGTGTTGGTGTTTGTCTGGCCTTCTCTTTGGACGGTGCTGGAAAATCTTTTTTTTTTTAGTTTTTTTATTATTATTACTAAGTGAAAATGTACATTCCTGTATAAATTTACATGTCCACCTATATGCAGCTTCCACGGCTCTCCCTGCCCAGTGACAGCACACTTTTCCTCTCTGCTCCATACATGTCTCATCCTCCCAACAGTCTCCTTTCCCCTCGTCTCCACCCACTCTCCTTCCTCCAGCCAGAAGTCAGCAGGATGATATCCTATAGATGCACAGAACCATAAAGTGCATCCAATATATGGTCACTCTGCATCACCAAGTCCAGTCCATTCATGTCTGAAGAATAGACCTTCATTACGATTCATGGGCAAGGGCAGCATCAGGGCCAGGGTCCATGCTTCCAGGGGAACCCTGAAACCACTGGACCATCAATTGAGGTCTTTTAGTGGAGATCTCAGTGTGCACCCCTTTTTATTCATTGTTGCCAGTGAGACTCAACTTAGTGAGCTCCATTGTGGCTATCACTGGTGGTGGCCGGGCACCATCCGGTTCTTCTGGTGCCAGGTTGATGTAGGCACTCACTCATGTGGGTCTCTCTGTCTTCTAGGTTGTCTTTACCGCATGTCAATTTGGTCCTCGGTGAGCATCCGTTCCTGCTGAGTTGGGACCATTTGCTGTGCCCTCGGATCGCAGCTTGGCAGCTTTTAAGACCCCAGATGCCACTCACCAATGTGGGGTGCAGAGAGCCCTCTTAGCAAAATGCTAGTTGTGCCAGTTGGCCTTGTGGAAAATCTTTTTTAAAGGAAAAATATCCATCACAATTTCATATTGATAGTCCCTGAAATTCAGAGTTTAACATTTGAATCGCTTCCACGTGGAAGCTCTTGGTTCTCAGTGACATTCACATCATTTTTGTTTCTTTCTAACCAAATATGCAGTAGTTTCCAAAAAAACAATATGCTGTTTTTACAGGTAGTATGACCATAATTTTAAGTTATTTCTTTGCAGTTCTTTTCTGTCCTCAGCATCATGTGTTTATTTTTGCATTTTTCATTCAAGGTAGCATGAAAACAGCCTTCTCGGCTGATAAATAAACATCATCACTTAAAGTAGCTGTGTGGTATATTCCAGTACATCTTGGGAGCAAACAGGGTGTTAATATTTGGTTATCAGCAAAGGTGAATTGATGGTCTTTGTGCTTACGTTTTTGCCCTTTTAACCTTTTTTATATTTCAGGTTAGCCTACAGACAGGAGGATGTCTGAGTGCTGGGTGTAAAACTCAGCTCATTTTCTGGGGAGATCAACCACCGGTTAAGAACAGCCTTCCCAGCCCCCAGCAGGTCTCCCAGAGGGCCCTTAACACTCACCCCCAGGGGAAACCGTCATCCCCACTTTCACCATCACGGATGCATTTCCCTTGGTTTTGAACTTGGTGTGAGTAGAGTCCCTTAGTGTGTACTTCTTGGTATCTGGCTCCTCCGTGGTCTCTGCGACGCATCTGTGCTGACTCAGTACAGGTGTAGCATCCCACGCGGGGCACACTGTGTGTCTGCCGGCTACATTGGGGTGCTGCAGTTTTCGCTGTTACAGGGGGTACACACCTTAGAAATATTTTCTAGAGATAAATCCCTGGGAGCAGGAGCTGCATTAAAAGGAAAGGCGACTTTGAGGTGTGTTGCCGCACTGCCCTTCTCAGAGGTGGCGCCCGTTTAGCCTCCTGTGTGGTCAGGTAAGGCCTGCTTCTCCACATTCCTGTCTTTGCCAGGCATACCGGGCCACACGTGATACTGCCTGGTTGGAAGTTTCTGGGCCATCCCAGTGCCGGGCAGACTTCAGGTGCCTGAAAAGGGATTTTGTTTGTTTGTTTCTAATCTGGCAGAAGTATTAGAAATGTTTGAGTGACTGTTCCTGAGGTGACCTAATGGTACAATTTTGCCCTTAGAAAAATCTAGGTTAGTTGGAAAGATAAGGCAGCTGTGAAAAATGACTAGCAGCCCAAATTCAAGCTAATAGTTCCAGTGACCAACTAATGCTGTGGATTTTCAGATGGAGAGAGCAAAGCTTTTTCCCCTTCTGCAGTTTAGAACAGGCCAGCTCTCTGTTACCCTCGCCTGAAGGTTGCTCTCCTCAGCTGAGCCCTGGCAGAATCGGAGACTGACTACTTGAATTACAGAAGCCAAATGAAATAGTTTGGCTTCTTGCTTTAGTGGCTGGTCTCCCTTCCATTAGTCTAAAAATTAATGTTTTCTCGTCCTCTCTAGCTCTCTTGCTTCCTATTTGAAAACACAACAATGTCCTGGGTCCTGTGTGCTGTCATTTGGTGTAAAGTGATTGGCGTGTATCAGGGCCTCTTTTGAAACTTCCTGTGTTACAGATTCTGTGTTCATTGTTCTAACCGAAGTTGGTGACTGGGAAGAGAGTGACCAGAGGTGTGTTAGTGAGCAGCACTGGACCCTGAGAAGTGTCAGGCAGTTTCTCTGAGGAAAGAGGCAGTGGAATCTGAAGAGGCTGACTTTGTAACTGAGAATTTGGGGCACTTCTCACCTAGGATGGGAGCTTTTCTGCGAATTGTCCCTTAATGTCACTCAGCAGCTTGAACTGAGAAACTGAAAAATCATCTCTGTGCTGTGCCAAACATATAACAGACTTATGGATCATTTAAATGTCCAAAAAACAAGAGCAGAATAGTCCAGCAGCACCTAGGCACTGCTTGCTGCTTGTGGTGGTCTTTACTAGCATTTGTCTCAGCACTTTCAAGAAAGCATAGAATTTTCCAGCCCTTGTTTCAGGGGAAGTGTTTAAAAAATTACTTTTTAAGAATTTGAAATGACTGTCCTTTGCAGAAATGAAAGCAGCTTGCCTTTTTCTTCCCTTAGCGATGTTAGTGTTCCCTCAGGAAGAGGAACACACATTTTATGCATATTTAACAGAGGGTTTAATAAAAAAAAAAAAAAAATAGGTCATTTGAATATGTCAGCATTTTAATGTGATGAGATCTGCAGTTAGAATGTGTGCAAATTGAATTTGTCTAATGTTTATTCATAGTCTTTCTTTAATGAAGAAATCAGTATTTCATTATTAGCACAAACTGAGCACAGCGACGGCCATTTGTAGTGATTCACTGTGGGAAGATGCTTAACCTGAGCTTGGAGTGGATGAGAAGATGAAGAAATGGAGAAGGTAGTGCAGTTTGGCTGCTTGTTAAGTTCATTTTTCTTAACAGCTCTGCAGGAAGAGTAGATTTTACAGAGCTGACAGTGTGTGACAAGCCGCCTTGGGAGAAGAGCCGCGTGTGATGACAGCAGAAGGCTGTTATTTCAGCTGATGCTTGACTGACAGCCTGGGGCCCGCCGAGAGAAGATGCAGACGAGGTGCTCAGCCTGCTGCCGCCTCCTCGCAGGCCCGCTGTCCCAGGGAAGCCCTTCCTGCCCCTGGGAGAAGCAGCCTCTCCTGGCTGAGGAGCAGGCGATTTCAGGAGATAGTTGGCTGTGGACGTTGTCGCTGAACATGTGTTGTGTATTCTGCGACTGTCCACTTCTTCCCAACTGGGAGTGACGAAAAGGTGGTACTCCTAGCAATTAACATTGGATGCCCGTTTCTGAGGGGCTAGTGGCTCGCCGGTGGCCCTGCCCCTCTCCTCCTCGCCCCACCCTGCCCCACCTCTCTGGCCTTGTTGCTGCTGTGCTTGTGGGAGGAGCTCGGGAACGTGGGTGGCAGAGTCCCTCGGATGGTTCTGACAGGCAGCATGCCAGAGCTGTTTTTAGTAAAGAAGGGGTGGTTGTGAGCTGTGTACCCCTGTGAGGGTGAAGGGGTTGGAAAGTAATATTGGCAACACACACACTTAGATACATGTTGTCCTCTAGGGAATTTAGAGCAGAAAGAAATACCCTTGTTTTTCCTTATTTATATTTCTTTGAAGGTGTAATGATGAGAATTTTCAGAGCATGTAAGACAGACAGCTCGTGAAGCATCTTATGCATTCAGAAGGGCCAATACCAGTTAAAAAGGTAGGTGGGTAAGGAGGGAAATAGAGTTTTCTTCGGTGCCTGTTAGGCTTTACACAGGCAGCCCTGTTTTCCTAAACAGCCCTTTGAGGAGAACACAGTGTGAAAGTACGTCTGGACCTGGGCCACACTGAGCAAGGCTAGAGTGTTGGGTTGCCACTTCAGCAAGTGTAGGAACGTGGCATGCCACTGTGATAGAGTGTCGGAACCAGGTGCTGCCCCAGGTGTCGTCTGGTCAGCTCGCAGCGTAGCGGCCCGGGGCAGCAGAACGACCACTTACTGCGCGGGTTTAGAGTGGGGTCCACAGAACTGGTGTGGGAGTGCTCCATACACGGTGAGGTGGGGTGCCGGTATTCACTAATGGAGCGTGCTTGGGGCACCTCAGAAGGCAGATAGTGAGGATTTTGCCCAGTGACAGGGTTTTGTGTTTGCTATGTCTCTTCTGGCTCCTGTCACTTGACTTTGCTTTCCACTCAGTTTTAGGGTGGCTTCCTTTCCACAGCGGGCATTTCTGAAGCCTCTGGTGTGTGCCCGGCCCTCTCTTAGGTGTTGGAGAGAGAGTGGTGAATAAGAAGCTAAGTCCTGTTTCTTCCTGGAGTACCCAACTGGACAGCTGGTTGACACTGTTTTCCTAGTGGGCCAGGTAATTCCCGGCCTGGCTGGTCCCTCCCACCCCCAGTGTCTTCTCTTGTTGTTCATAGGTTCTGGGCTCTTTTAAAAAATCATTCATGGCAGTTATGTAGCTATCTTGGCTATAACTGCTGGCGCTGAAGAAACTGTGAGGGTGTTTCACAGGATCCTACTGGTTTTGTTCCTCCTTTCGGGGCCGCTGGGCTGGACCGTGAAGCTGGCAGTTGCAGAGTCTTAGAGAACGGTTCAGGTGTTCACCTGCATGTGATGAGTTGCTAGCAGAGATGTTTGAGAATCAGTGTTTGGTATTTTTGTCATCAGGCCCAGGTTATTATCTACTGTACTGAAGAAATTTTGGTTAACTTGTGCACTAAAAGATCTCTTTGGTCTGAGGGGTCAGAGTCTAGTTTGTGTGGTACATAACAGAGGAGGCATGGATGTCTCCCCAGGTTTCAAAAGGATGGCCAGCCCAGGTGCAGTCCAGCCACGTGCTGGGCAGGAATCCCCGGCAGGCACCCTGAACCCTAGCCCTGAGTAGGTGAAAAGTCCCCCAGGGGACACTGTGGAGCAGTCTTTGTGATGTGGTTCATTGGAGATGACAGGTCTTAAGATAGGGCCCCAGCCAGTCCCATTCTTCCCCAGGTGTGGTCCTCTGTAGCCCTGGTAAGTGGTTCCTTGGTCCTGCCTGTCCCCTAGTTTGGTTGTCTGAGATAATAGAAAGCTCTGCATCTGTTTCTGCGTGGCATCCTGGAGACTTGGAAGCCACTGGGGCAGTGCCATGAGGCTCCAGGGACTCAGCAGCCCGGCTCTTCTTGTTTTTCAAAGGAACTGGACTTAGCAACATACGGAGCTAGCGTATGGCAGCTGGTAATCATGGCACATAGTGATTGGCACCCCATAAGGATTGGGTGAGAGAATGCCACACACAGTCAAGACAAGGAGGAAGTGGCGTTTGTGCTGGGTTGTCACATGGGAAGCAGAACTTGTGTGGATATTGGGAATAGGGAAGGCATTGTAAGTGGAAAAACATCTGTAGGTCGGACGAGAGGCAGGTGCGCACAAGTGCCTGGAGGTCGTGTGTGAGCGAAGTGGCTGTCAGGCCCTCCTTGCCAGGGTCCAGGAAGGCCACGCTCTGAGCTTAGCTGGTGGGCACTGCAGAGCCTCCAGGACCTGCAGCTTTGTGAGCGCAAACCTGGTGCAGTGTAGGGGGTGAACAGAATGTAGGTGGGAATGGGTGGAGGGTGCCTGGTGTGGTCTGGGAACCTGCCCTTAGCTGGGCAGTGACACTGAGAAGGCAGGCGGGACGCGGGCTCCAGAGTGGACAGAGGGTGGGGGTGCCACGCCAGCTTTCAGCTCTTGGGACAGGGAGGATGGCAGAACCTTTGGTGAGTATGAACACTTAAGTGTGTTTGGAACTGTTAACGAGTGTGAACACTAAGTGAGGGAGGCTCGGTGAGCACGGATGACCTTTTGGGCCAGACTGGGAGTTTGGCAGCTATTCGATGTTCGCAATGAAAGGACTTTTTACTCTCTTCTGGCAGAAGTCTGTGGGACTGAGCTTTTTCCTCCTGCCGTCTCTGGGGTGATGCATAGATGGATGGTGTGGCCAGGAACCCATAAACTGACATGAATTTTTCAAAAGAGGCCTTTTTGAGAGATTTTTTCACAGCACATCAGACACTTTGGGGCACTCAGGAGTATCAGGTGACAAGTTCCCATGAGAAGGGCTCAGGCACACCCTCACGTGCCTTCCTGTGGGCTCCACTCCACAGCTGTTTGTTTGGCTGTGACAGAGACAGCTGCTGCCCCCTGGCAGAGGCTTCCCAAAGCCCCTCCAGGCAGTGTGTGAAGGCTCCCTGAGCGTTTGGTGGGCTAGACTCAAGCCGCAAGCCCCTCGCCCGCATTCCTGCAGGATTAGGAGCCTTCCGGGATCGTGGTTGGTGAGGGTCTGCAGAGAAGGGTGCGGGCTGGAACCCAGGTTTCCTTTGGCACGTCCTTGCAGTGCTGGGCAGAAACTCGTCACGTGGCCCCAGCCGTAGTGCCAGGCTGAAGCTCAGTGCTGCGGTGATGCTTGTCCTGGGAAGAGTCCCGGGGATCCTAAGGGCTAGAAGCCCAGGGAAAAGGGAAACAGGAAGCTAAAAAGGTGTGTTTCAGTAACCACTCAGTTTCTGTAGTAAGTGTGACGAGACCTGAGAAGTGATCTGTCATCATTAACTCCACATGCAGAGACTAACACATGTAATGGTCAAGTTTAATTTACCATTGAAAACATTCAGAAGGAAATACAATTAAATGTCGTCAGCAAATACTGGGCACCTGTGACGAACTGGATATTCTCCTGGGCCTGAATAGCAGGGTAGGATCTACTTCTTAAAATGTGTAACAGTTTTTAATAAATTGATTCTATTATAAATCGAGGAAACCCTGGTGGCATAGTCGTTAAGTGTTTCATCCACTAACCAGAGGTCAGCATTTTGAATCGCCAGGCACTCCTTGGAGCCTCTCGGAGGCAGTTCTACTCTGTCCTGTAGGGTCGCTCTGAGTCAGAATCGACTCCACAGCACTGGATTTCATTTGGTTTCTTATAAATTGATGTTTAAGAAGTCAGGTACAACAAAAAACGTGTTGTTGTTGGCCCCAGCTCCTGGTGATCCCATCCATGTGTATCTCAGTAGAAGTGTGCTCCACAGAGTTTTCAGTGGTGGCGTTGTGGGGCTTCGGTTGTCGGGTCTTTCTTCCAGGACAGCGCTGGGAGGACTCGAACTGCCAACCTTGTGGTTAGCACCAGCCTAGTGCGTTAACTGTTTGCGCCACTCCGGGCCTCCCAAGAAGTCAGATAACTGGTGATCATTAGGATCCAGAGTGTGAAAAAATTCCTAGAGTGTATATAACCTTCCTATGCAGAATCCAGCAGAAAGCTGAAAAACAAGTGCTGATTTTGTGGGATGTGCTGGTGGCTGTTTAATAAAGATTTCTTAAAGGAGTTTTTATTGTGATTTTAAAATTGTGATGTAATTTCACGGTGGTTGAAACAATTCTCTAATCATTTCAGTGATTAAGCACTCCTTGTATGGAACAAATGAAGTACTTGAGAACTGAGAAAAAGGAGAGCCAAGGAGGACAGTGGGGAAAACTCTGAGGCTACCGGGAGGGGGACAGGAGGAGAGCTCCCTGAGGTGGCAGGAGCGGGGACAGGAAGGAGAGCTCCCTGAGGTGGCAGGAAGGGGAGTGAGGAGCCCATCATTGGCAGAGGCCTTGGTGAAACCAGGCCAGTGTGGGCTGCCGGTGGGACCATGGTTTAGGACAGCAAAGGGCAGGATGGGGGGTAGACAGTGGTACACAGTACTGGCTCCCAGGCTGTTTCCAGCTTCCTCTGGAGTGCCTGCTCTGTAGGGTGACCAGGACATGCAAGGATGGTGTGTGGACAGTACTCAGTAGATGGCCATGGGGTTGCCATCAGGTGAGATGAGCCAAACCCTGGAGGGCCAGCCTGCCTGCCAGGCACACTTGATAGTTTTTGATGTGATGGAAATTAGGAACCCGCAGAAGTCTAGTCAGAGGTGGGATGTGGTAGCTGCCATCGGAGTGCTTCGTGTCTGTTATCCGCAGCCAGCCCCACCCCAAGCTCAGTGAGAGGGAAAGAAGTACCCGCCCAAGGCAGAGTCGGAACCTAGGCTGCTTGGTTTTGAGTCTATCCAGCGCCTCACCTTAGAAGTTACCTGTGTGTAGGGGCTGATGACCCTGTGAGGAAGAGGAAGAGCAGTCCCGGGTGGTGGCTACTGCTACCAGAAAGGATGTGAGTTCAGAATATGTGTTGATACCCCTCCCACTCACCCCCAAAAAACAAAGGAGGAGGAGGAAATCAGTGACGTCTCAATGGAAGGAAAGAACTTGGTCCTGGCAGGCTGAGTCAGAGGCGATCCTATAAGACGCCTGGCCTTCCTCCTCCAGAGGGAGACCCCAGAGAACTCAGGCACCAGCAGCCAGAGGCTCAGTGGTTTTCCAGCCCCTGGTTTTCCAGAAACACAGTTGCACACATGGACACACACCCAGCAATCACTGGCATCACAGTGGGTCTGGTTGCACTTGTGTCATTGTGTATTAGTTGGTTGTGTTGGTTAGTGCCACTGAGGGGAGGGAGGGGGGTTGCCTGAGGTAAGAGGTGGCCTTCTAGGACAGTGCTTCTCACATTAGTGGGAGGACCTGATAAAATAAAAATGGAATGACCAGAGAAACAAAACTGAAAAAGACATGCAGAATACAAGCTCGATGTTTTTTAACTAGATTCAGCAGATTAAAAAAAAAATTACTCTCTCGAATTGCCATGGAAGTTTCTAAATGCTTGTTTTCAATATTTGTACTTAAGCTGGCCACAGAATAGTAACAAGCTGTTCATGGGCTGGTCCACTTTGAGTAGCAATAAACAATCTAGAAGAAAGTTTGTTTATAAGCAAATAAGTAAACAGGATGGTTTTGGACTGCTCAGCTGATTTAAGAGCACAATAATCTCTCAACTGGCACTGAAAAATCCTTTAGCTGTGCATTTGCGTGTGATCTGATTATGGATGACATCTTTTCAGGCAGCTTCCACTTTAGGGGCAAGGATATTGAATAAATACGTCAGAGACAGGCTAATGGACTTGTTACAAAGGATCTGTGAGTTGAACTGAGACCAATAGTTGGAAAGTCTGATGGCATCCTGGTTAAGTGCTATAGTTGCTAACCCAAAGGTCAGCAGTTCAGGTCTACCACATGCTCCTGGGAGACTGTGGGGCAGTTTTACTGTGTCCTGTAGGGTCCTTTAGGGATGAGTCGGAATCCACTTGATGGCCGTGTGGGTTTGGTTTGGGACCAGTAGTTGGAAAGATTGGTACTTTTGCTTAGTCTGCTGTTTCTGAGAAACCTTTTATGATCTTTTGCTTGTTTAATTTATAGTGTCATGTTTTCTCTGTTAATTTTTCCTTACCTTTGAGTTGATTTCTGTATTTAAGTGTATGGTTTTTGATACATCCCTCTGGGGGTTAAATCCCCTGAACTTTTTTTTGTTTTAAAGTCTGAGGAGTCTTGTATGCCATTAGCCTGATAATATGCTGATTTAACTTTTCTTATTTCGAACTTGGTGTTTGTCTCTAGGTGCTAGTTTTATCTGACTTGACATTTTTAGCTACTGTTACTTTTGCTAGAACATTCCTTCTCTAAAGATGATTTTGTTCTGCTGTTCTCTGATTCTAGATGCCTCTTTCCCAGCCTTTAGGACCCAGCTCAGGAGGTGCTGCCCTCAGGCAGCCTGTCCATAGGTAGGGGCTTTCCACAGACCCGTCACTCTCAGTCTCTGCGGAGTGCTGGGACAGCAGCTGTTCACCCCCCTCCTGAGGCCTTTTCCTCCTTGGCCCAAAGTAAGGAACCCCTTTTGTTTGGTGTAGAACTTTATATATGTGACTCTTCTGAAGTCTCGTTGATGTTTTTGTTGCCTGTCGTTTTGCGGCGCTCTTGTCTTTTTAGCATCCGTAGTGAGTATTTGCAGTCAAACGTTAGAATACTCAGTGTAGTGTCACCGTTCTCTTTAGAAGAAAGAAATCTCCAGAACTTATTGAGGGGGTCCAGTGAAGAACCAGGGCGGTGAATGGTGGTACAGGGGCCCGAGTGAGGGTTGGGGGGGTGTCTGAAAGGCATGGTCACCTCAGGTAGCTGTCTGCACCCCTGACTCCCACACCACAGTGGGATGAGTGGGTTTCCCTTATTCTGCACTAACTTCCAAGCATCCTGGGATTGCACAGAACATTTCTTGTGAAGAGAGGAATCCTGCCTACAAACGAGATGGTGGTGGTGGTGGCGGAGGGACGGGGGGCCTTGAAAACCGTGTTTACCAAAGTCAGAAGACGCTCGCTTTTGACTTTGGGGTGTGTGTGTGTATGTACACATGTGTGCATGTCTGTGTGGTCTCCCCTCATTCCCTTTATGTTGAAACTAACCTGGGCTTTGAACCCAGCCCTGCTAGTTACTGGGTAGGTATGTGACCTTGGACAAGTTGTTAAACTTCCCTAAACGTGTTTTCTCATCTGTAGGATGGGGAAAGTATTTCCTGCTCTGCAGGGTTATTGTGAGGATTCCATATGAGACACGTAAAGCACTTTGAGTGTGGACTCGATGAGTGAGAGCTGCCTGAAGGCTGACGCAGACAGAAGAGGGTCTGTGGGCCTGCCCAGGACTGGCTGCGCTGCTGGTCGCAGACTCGAGCGAGCAGCGGCGTCATCACCTGGAGGGCTGCTCAGAGACTGTGGCCAGGCCCTACCCTACGGTGGCTGGTTTTGTTTCTGGGCTAGGGTTCGAGAACGTCCCTTTCCGGGTCTCCAGGTGATGCTGCTGCAGCTGCTGGTCTGGGGGCCACACCTGGAGATCCACGGGGCAGCAGGTAACTCACCAGTGGGTGTTTAGGTGCTGCAGGTGTGTGTGAAAACTGAGTGCTTGTGTGGTTCCAGTTACAGCAGTAGAAAACGCTTGAAAGTGCACTTTGTAGAGTACAGAATTGAGTATTTGAAGTATTTTCCTTGCTGAAATACAGGAATCTTTGTTACATGTATTTGAAAGACAATGAAATAGGTTGTAAAAGTAACAGTTTTGAACATAGTTTGGATAGTCTGATAACTAATTGGCTAATCTATGTGAAAGTTTATGAAATGCTAGATGAATGTTAAGTCACAGCTGAAAAACTTTGTAAGTGACTTGATTTTTAAGATGAGACATCGTAATGGAGCTAACGTAGTGTGACTTAGGGTTTTCATCTCAATGTACTGTTCACCGTGTGTATTTTTCTCTCTCTCCTCCAGGCTGCTGACTTGAGTAAACCAATAGATAAAAGGATTTACAAAGGAACACAGCCTACTTGTCATGACTTCAACCACCTAACAGCCACAGCAGAAAGTGTCTCTCTCCTAGTGGGCTTTTCCGCAGGCCAAGTCCAGCTTATAGACCCAATCAAAAAAGAAACTAGCAAACTATTTAATGAGGAAGTAAGTAGCACCCTGTCTTAGCTGTTAAGCATCCCTTTTCACAGTCGATGCATTCCTGCCAAGGGTGGTGGGTCTTCTGCTGCTCTGTGAGCTCAGCCCGTTTGTACTTGCTCAGCTGTCCTACCTAGTATTGCCCACAGTCCAATGTGCTAGCTAATTTGCTGATCTCATGCCTCTTCCCTGGTGTTCCTGTTCCATGTGTTTTTATGAGTGTGCTCAGGTGTCTACAGCGTGTGTTTTAAACACATTTACCATGGAAAGAAGAACGAGACTTTGACTTGGTGGATATGATTTCAGTAAGAAATTACAGAATTCCAGACTTTGTTCACATCACCAGAAAATTTCATGCAGATCCAGGGCCCTCATGACATTTCCTTAGGCTATTTAAATGGTAGCTAACGCTTTCTTGCGTGTGCTTGGCAGGTGTTTGGCTAAGGAGTAGTTTATCTTGGTCTGGAAGTACCTGCTTTAAAATCACCTTCAACCCAGGTAGAAATCCTGGCAGTTCCAAGGGATGACATGACATGGCCGTTGCCGGTGTTGCAGCACTGACCAGGGTGTCTGGTGGCTTCTGTTTCCTTCTGGAGGAAGCGCCTGCAATATCTGAACTGTCTGTTCAGGAACATGTCAGGGCTCGTAAATGTGGTAGATAGGGTGCCGAATAGCTTATTCTTGGAAAAAGCCATTGGACCGGCTCTTCAGCCCCAATATTGCCATTATGTATTTGCTGATATTCCTCCTTTTTGTTCCAGTATGAATGTCTTATTATTAGCAAATGGAAGTGAAGAGGTAGGCTTGCCGAGGAGGAAACCCCGGGGTCTGTTCTCTCTTTGTGACCTCAGCCCCGATCTGTAAGAGTCAGGTCATGTGGGCTCCCTCTCTCAAACTGGAATCGATGCTTCTGTCTCGTTGCATGGTTTTAACATCAAGAACTTGGAAAAGAGCACATTATAGGTTCTCGCTTTTAAGCAATAGTTTTGTTTGAGGAGGAGTATTTAGCTTGAGAAGATTCAGTGAAAATTTGGGTTTTCTTGCAGTCTCTGGGTAGAGGCCACCTGGGCATAGCCAGTGTCCACACAGGGCACTGCTGTGTGGCGGGCAGTGATGTGGTAGAAACTTTTGAACCAGGCCGTCTTAGCTAGTTTCATCTGGGTTGACTGGAAACAAACTTTGCCATTTGGATTGTGAGATTGTAGGTGGAAAGTATTGAACTGCGTTTCTTATTTTTTTAAAAAAATTTAAAAAGCCTTAAGTGGAAAACACTGTGTTTCCCTAGGTATTTTGTGATGCAGTGGTTAACAGCTCCAGCAAGCTCCAGCTGCTAACCAAACCAAAAGATCGCTAGTTTGAATCTCCCAGCTGCTTCTTGACAAACCTGTGGGGCAGTTCTGCTCTGTCCTCTAGGTCACCGGGAGTTGGGATTGAGCAGATAGCAGTGGGTTTGGCTTTGGGTCTCACTAACACCCTTGGAGGAGATGATTTCTGAGTAGCTGGGTGACACCCCTCTGCCCCCTGCTTTGGATGGAGGGAAGGAATGGGCATGAGAGCCACCCTCTCTGCTGTTACCAGAACTGGCACATTTGGAGTCAGTGTGGGGTAGTTTGTGTTTAGGTAGGAGAAGAATGACGGGGGGGAGGGGTCAGAACCACGTGAAAGCCTGTTGGCAAACAGGATCCGGAGGCTGCTCTGGCTGCGGATGGCACGGAATGCCACTTGGAGAACAAGGAGAGGTTTGTGTAGTCACTGCAGGGGGTGCCGGGGACGGAGCTGCGAGAGCGTCAGGCTGCAGCAGTGGGCCCGTCCCTCCCTCGGGGACCTTGGAGATTGGGCTTGAAAGCAGCTCCTCACTCTTGATGAGTTAAACAGGAGTTACGCTCATCTTAGGTTTTGGCTGGAGGGCAGCTGGTCAGAACGCTAAGGCCGTGTGTGGCTTGGTGCCACCTTGGTGTTCACAGCTCAGGGCTGACATCGATTGCCCTTCACAGTTGAACGTCCCTCGGCTGTGTGCTCGTCAGAGCCGTGCTTGTCAGGGTCGGGAGGGATTTTGCACTTGTGTGATGTTTGGGGGTTTCTAAGGGCTTTCATACACATCCTCCACGTGGGAGGGACACGGGAGAGTAGGCAGCTGCCTCAGCTTCACAGACGAGGAAATAATCAAAGAGAAGGTAAGTGAGTTGTCCAGGTCAGGTAGTACATTAGTGTAGAAGTGGAACCAGAACTAGATGCCCTACACCCTCCCTGGTCCTAGGCTGTAAGGCCGCCCTGCAGCATGGTAGGGCTGCCAGATAAGTCCCAGCCATCCGGGGAGCTCCGTACAGTCAGGACAGACAGCTGGAGCCTGGGACCTGTGCCACCGTAGAATGTGTGTGCAGTGCCAAGGGCTGTGTGCTGAGTGTGTCATTCAGTGTGTTTCAGATATCATAGAATGAAAGCAGAAGAGAAGTCCTGGAGAGGAAGTCAGAGAAGACTCCCAGAAGGTGACCTTTGAGCTGGGTCTTGAGGGCTGCACAGGAGTTGGAGGAGGCTAAGAGAGGCCTCCAGAGGTGGAGAGAACAGCTTGGTGTGTGACCGAGTGTGGCTGTGGGAGAAACCTCTGGGCTTCTACTCAGGGGAGTGACAGGATCACATGTGTCCTTTAGAACTCTTGTCAGCACTTGTGGAAGGTAGATTGGAATGAAGATGGAGAGAATCAAGGTGGCAAGACCGCAAGGAGGCTCTAGTGACTGTCCGGGTGAGACCCGAGGGCTTGAGTAGCGTTGTGGCTGTTCTTTGTCTCCATCGTTAGCCCCTGAGCCCCGGCCTGGAGCGTGCACTGAGCCTGCAGCAGCGAATAAAACTCACACGGTCCCTATCGTCCTGTCCCAGCCTCCAGGGAGGGAGGCACATGTGAGTCCCAGCACCACCCCTCCGCTTAAAACCGTGGGCAGTGACGTGAGAGGAGAGAACGGGCCTCAGACAGACAGACAGATGCACGCACATCTTCCTTTTTAACTGAGCACGAGGCCAGCCAGCTGAGAGGGTGGAGGTAGAGTTCTGTAGAAGGGGCAGTTGAAGGCAGCCCTGGGGGCCAAGAGGGAACAAGAGGAATACTAGCTGTCCTGTGGTGGGCTGTGAGGGGCCTGAGGTTGGGGATAGATCCCTCAGGGCTTGTTTGCTGGTGTGAGTCCAGGGTTATCGTGTCATCATGGCTATGAGTCCTATAGAAGGGGACAGCAGCACAGAGTGACCCATTTGGGGTTTGGAAATCACCCTGGCTGGTTTTTGGAGACTGAATTGTAGAGAGATATCAATAACTCAGGCTTCTGGTTGTCACTTCAGCACTGGGTATACGTGGGGAAGGAGCAGAGGTTCCCTTGGGTGCTCACTGAGTTCTGGAGGTCTGTGAAAAGGCCACGTGAGGAGGTCGCAGCTCCAGCCCTGCAGATGAAGAGTTGGGGGCTGTTAAAAATCCACTGCCGTCAAACTGACTCCCATTCATAGCGACCCTGTAGGACAGAGTAGAACTGCCCATGAAGTTTCCAAGGAGTGCCTGGTGGGTTGGCAGCCCTGGCATTGGACCAGTCTGCCAGCAACCCAGGTTTCCTGGAAGTTGTTAGTGCAAATAGTTGGCACTCAGCTGTGAACCCAGAGGTTGGTGGTTCAGACCACTGGGTGGTGTTGGGAAGGAAAAGGCCTAGTGATCTGTGTTGGTTAGTATGTCAGCAGAGAAAACACTGTGGAGCGGCTCTGCTCCAAAAACAGGGCCGCCTGAATCGGCGTCCTCCAGATGGCAGCTGACTCCTGAGCTGAGATTCAACTGTCTGTGGAAGAAGTAGAATAAGAAAAGAGAAGATTATGTTCAAGATGCTGGCCATCTCATCATATCGCATCCAAAGGTGTGTTTAGAACGGTGGGTTACTTATGACAGTGTTTCCAGATTTACAGCCGAATGGTTCAGAATCGAAGCTCAGAGTGAATCAGACAGAACCCAAGCCAGCGTGCCTGGTGCCGAGCCCTGGCTCCATCACTTCCCACCCGTGGGGCCTGGTCTGCTCTTGAACCTTATTCCAGTGGCTTGTGCAGTGGGTGGGAAAAGTACCCACCTCCAGGGTTTGTGGGGAGAATGAGAGGATGCTCTGTGAGCTGAGTGCTTGGTCCAGGGCCCAGGGTCAGCCCCAGCCAGTGCCCAGGACAGTGCAGGGCGAGGAGAAACCCAGAGGGTTCCCTTTTTCTGGAGAGTGAACGGAAGGGCTTCCAGGGAGATGCACTACAACAGCCTTGGAGGGTAAGGAGAAGTTTTCTGAGACAGGAAGGTACAAGTACGGCAGCCCAGGCTGAGTCACGTGGGTGAGGCAGATGCGTGGGCTGCTCGCCACATTGTGTGTCTGGGCCTTGGCTCATCTGAGTGCTTCTCTTGGCCACCTGTGTTGCACACACATATGTACACATGTGTGCACCTGTTGTTACTTTCTGCTGCCTGGTACATAAACAGATAATAAATGCTTGGTTGGATGGATGGGTGGGTGAGTGCGTGGGTGCGTGGATGGAGGGATGTTTGGACGCGTGGATGGATGGATGGGGAATGGAGTTTAAACTCCAGAAAGCTGATTGAAATTACAGGTAGATGAAAATTTTCCATTTTGGAGTCAAAGCTATTTGAATAGACAGTTTCTTAATTACTTAAAAAGTAAAATTGCTTGTTCATAGAAAAATGTTGGGAGAGAGAACAAAGCAGATGGGAAACGTCCCCTGTAGACAGCAGTGCCCACAGTTGACACTCATCATCTTTTGACGTTTCTTACTGAGGTGAGGCTGTCAGGGTTCTGCCATCCATGGGAGGCACCTATGGACTGTGCCACCTGGGTCTGGTCCTGGAGGTTCACTTTGTTAGCAGCAGCGAGGCCCTGCTCCCAGGGTCCGTGCTGGTTGCAGCCTGGGAGGAAGCAGAAGCCCCAGTGTTGTCTGCCTCGGATGTGGCCTGCATGGGCCCTGCCCTTCTCTGGGGAAGCCCCCAGCCTCTGCTCTCCAGCTCAAAGCCGGCCGGAGGTTTCTGTTTGTACTGTTGTGTTCCCACGTGTGCTGTACCCTTGGAAACGTCTAATGGCCCTTTGTGGAGAGTGCTGGGGCGCACAATCGTACCTGGTGAGCTCCAGACCTTAGCATTGCTTGAAAAGGAGGGTCCTGGGCCTGCTGCACCTGCTGCAGTGAGGAGTCGCTAGGGACACTGCCCGTGTGTCACTGCTGCTGCTGCACTCAGCTGGGCGCGTCTTTGTAGACAGTTCGATGATTTCAGAGTTAGAGCCATAGAAGAGTCCCTGTTGAGGATTTTCAGATGTGTTTCCGTTGTGGGTTAAAATGTAGAACCTGTGAGGCACTTAGCTTAACTGCTTTCGCTGCTGCCATGTGATGAGATCCCCGCTGGGTTCGGCTTGCTCACCTCACAGGTGACAGTGCTGAGGAGAACACATTGGGTGTTCCCTGGCGCTGGGGGGTGTTCATGGCCGGATTTGAAGCGCGGCTGTGGAGGAGATGCCGTGGCCCCTCGGCTGGCCCCGACGGGCGCTCGTGCCCCTGCAGCCCTCCCCTGCGCGGGGCCCCTCCCCGGAGCACCCGTTGCTGTGACCCTGACTGCGGCGTCCCCCAAGTGGTGGCACTGTTTTTAATGAGGGAAAGGAAGCGAGCACGGAGTGGTCTCCTCCCTAACACTGTCTCATTTGCAAAAATGACACCCAGCCCATGGGCCGTGGCTGTGAAGTACCCTTGCTTGATCCTCTCTCAGGGAAGAGGATCTCTCCAAAGCAGCCCCATGGGAGCCGCCCATGCTGTGGCCAGTCCAGACTGCACCACCAGCTGCTGTGCTTTGGAGTCGTCCCTGCTGGCGTTTTATCAGTTAGTACTGGGGCTGTAACACACATATCTGGTCCCCCAAGAACATTTTTTCCTGTTTGTCATGCTGATAGTAAAAAGAAACAAGCTCAAATGCTTTCGAAAGCTCACATGAAAATAGTCATTTTAGCAGTGGCATGTAATGTGGTTACAGATTTATTTTTATTCTTGTTTCCTTTTAACTTGTAGTATATTTAGAAAATGTTAACTGCCATTAGGTCAGGTAGAGTTTTGCTGTCAGTGTTTTGTCTGATTTTTTGTTGAGTTACTGGGCTGAGCTCAGGCAGCTTGGGGTCCAGAATTAGAAACACGGCAAGGGGCCATCTGCTGACAGGGAGAGGTGCAGTGCGAGGACAAGTGTTATCTTCACAGGGGTGTCACGTTAACAGTCACGTGTTTGTTGTGGTGTTTTTGTGTATTGTATAGAAGTAGTTCATGAGAATTGGCTCTGAGCACTTCCTAATGTGACTGCGTGCGGGTGCGTCCTGGGGCCGTGCTGGGGGCCTCCAGGTCGCCTCTGCTGATGCGCAGTCCGTCCCATGTTTTCTCTGCAGCTGCTCCCCACCGCCACCTGATCGCCTCTGCTACCCGCCCTACCTGGGAGAGCTGCCCTGGGACTCTACTCTTCTGTCCCACCCAGGAGCCTGCAGCTTTATTGAGATCCAGGGCAGGCACTCGGAAGAGTCGTCCTCACTTCTCTTCTGCCTGTTGGCCTGTCTGTTCAACTTCCGGGAACCAGATGGCCTGTCTCAGGACGCAGGGCTGGGAGAGTCCCTGGGCACCAGTCCCTTTCTCCTTCCCATTCTCTCCTCTCGAGATCTTGGGGCACTCTCTGCTTTGCCTCCTCTTCAGACTTCTGGGTGCTTTCTCTGGTCTGCTTTCTGCCCTGCTGGCTTTTTGTCTTGCTTTTTTGTGAGAGAATTTTCCCCAGAGTTTCACACTTCCCCAGCCTGCTCGCACCATCTTGCCCTTGGAACTATCTCAAGGTGTCCCCACTGTGATGCTCTTGATCTCCCCTGGTCATTTGCACAAGCTGCAGATGACCGTTTCTGGTGGCCTCCTCACCAAGGGGTCTGCCCCAGGGTGCGTGCTGTTGAGTCCTAGACTGCTGAATGAAAGGTGGGCTTTTCAAACCCTGGCAGAGGCACCTCGGAGGAAAGGCCTGGAGATCCCTTTCTGAAAGACCTCAGCCTTGAAAACTGAACCCTGTGGACTACAGTTCTATCTGCACCAGACGGGGTGCATGAGTCAGAACTGACTGGACAGTAGCTTGTTTGGTACTGGTACTCAGTAAGGACCCTTGAATTTGTCCCCAGCAGAGCCCCCACCCGTCTTGCATCAGGTCAGCACCACTGTTCCCTAGCCTCAGCTTTAGCCGCCCACCCAGTCCCTCCACCAGATTGTATCTGGAGTCTGTCCTCCTGGGGCCTCTCCCGTCTGCAGGAGCTGTTTGTCTGGGGCTCAGACGATCATCGTAGCCCCCTAACTGGCCCTCCCACCTGTGCCTACCTTCACCCTGTCCGCAGCCTAGGGCTTCCACATTGTTCAGTCATCTCTCTTTTCTCTCTCTCTCCAGAAGCTGCCGTTGTATGCAGCAGTGTGGCCCGGTAAGAATAGAGTGCAAACTATACACACTAGTGTGCTTTTTCTAATGGTTGTGTTAAAAAGATAAAAAACTGATTTAATAATGATATAGTGTACCCCGTATCCTACCACGTCATCGTGTTGTCAGTCTGGTTAATGAGTCGTGTCATGTTCCCTGTCTGCACGGAGTCTCGAGGATCCAGTGTGGATTATACACTCTCCGCACAGTTCCCTCCAGACTGGTCCTGTGTCCCCCGCTCAGTGTGTGCCCTGGGAGTGGCAGGGTCAGCACCTGGCTCCCTGGCCTGCCAGTCACAGCCCTGCAGCCCTGCTCCCTTTGCCAGACTTGGTTTCCTGTGCACTCTCACGTGCTCCCCCAAACACAGACCATGGCCCAGGCCCTCCCGGCTTTCTGTCCTGAGCCAGTGGGGGCCACCTCACTGCCATCCCCCTGCATGTGCCTCTCTCAGCTACGCTGCCTCCCTCTATTCAGGAGACCCTTGGGACACAGGCCTGCTGGAGGCATTTTTCATCCTCCTCCAGGTCAAGACTCATTGTTACTGGAGAATTCATGCCCAAAGGGAAAAGCTGTTCTTAACTGCAACCCGATTGAGTCTTTGTTTTTTTTACTGGACGTTTTCTAGAACAAAATATAGTGGACCCTTGTGTACTGAAACTGGGCAGCATAATTTTTACTCTTTTTATTTATTGAATAAAATGCTCCAGAGATCTCTTTGTTTCGTTATTCCCCAGAAGAAGTAAAATGCTTCCTATTTTCTTCATCTTTGTTAAACTCGGTCAAATAGTAGCTCAGGGCAGTTTGAGGTGAGTGACCTTAAGCCTGCCCTAGGTGCCGCTCAGCTGTGGGTGTCCTACCGCGGGCTGCAGTGTGAGCTAGGCAGGTGCGTTACCTGCCACAGCCCCACACCTGCCTCCTGTCTTCAGAGCTGGTCGGAGGTTTCTGCTGAGCCTCAGAAGATGGCACCCTTACCTGGGGGCTGATGGCCCTAAATGTACCTCTCATTTTGCCCTAGCAGTGTGACCACATCTGTGTCCAGCCCCTATCTGTACCACCCATGCTGACCTGTCACATTTCCCGGGTATTTCTCTGTGTGCTGGGCTCCCTGGCCTCAGGGCCCTGCCTATGTGGTCCTTGAAACTGGGGATGCTCTTCCCCACATGGCCTCTGGGCCTGCTTTCTGCTGGCCTCTGGTCTCTGCTCAGCTGTCCCCCCAACCAGAGGGGCTGGAAGCAGTGACTGTCCCTACTTCCCACCCCCCAGCCCCCTGCGTCCCCCTAGACTCACCAGCATCCCTGTGTTCCCTTCTGCCTTGTTTTTTCCCCAGAGCGCTCACTGCCATCAGGTCTTTCCAGTCGTGCATCTTCTCTCTGCATGGGAGCGGCAGTTCCGTGCGGGAAGAGTCTCTGCAGTGGTCTTCACTGTGGCCTCAGTGTCTGGCACGTGGTCTGCGGGGAAGGAATGCCAGAGTGCGTGTCTGTTTCCTTCCGGGTGATAGGGCAGTGACACCGCCCTTCTTTGTCGGGCCACGGGCGGATGTGTGCTGCTGTGGGGGGGCCGTCCGGCACGCTCCGTGTCCACTGTCACTGTAGTCCGGACTGTGTATGCCAGTAGGAACAGCTCCTGCAGGGTACGGCCGGCTGTGAGAACTGACCCAGCGCAGGCTAACCGTGCTCTACTGTTTACAACAGCAGAAGAGGGGAGCTCACAGACACCCTCAGTGGGGACTTGAAAGCCAGGCATGGACCCCAGTTCTCCACAGCTGTACCACTACAGAATACCTGCTAGCTGTGCTACTGAATGAGAGAGCGAGGTACAGACTACTGGACGGCGCTCCTTTTTGTGTAGAGAACAGAGGGGATAAAGCCGTGCTGGCAGTTGGCCTGTAGCTGCCTCAGTACCCGCCGGGAAGCTGAGCCAGTAACTGCAGACGGTGTTTGAGGAGGGCAGGGGCCTGGAGTGTAGGCGAGGGGTGTCAGTGAGACTCTTACTCACGAAAGGGACCTTCCCTGGTGGGGTCATCCGAGGACCCAGGAGTCTCTGTGTGTGAACCTGGCACTGCAGTGCACACTGCACGGCCTGGCCGGGGACCCGCTGCTGTCATTGGGCTCACAGATGCCGATGGATGTCCCCACCCTGGTGCGGTCAGACGGGTGCTCAGGGTGGAAGAGAGTCCCTTAGTGCTGGACCGCGGCTCCCACCCTTTTTTTTCTTCTGCTTCTGCGTAAACGGACAGCGCTGATTCACAAGTGCTGGCCCCTGGCGGTGTCTGGCTGAGATCGGGGTCTCACGGCAGCATCTCCGTGCCGCGGCTGGGTTTGTGGTATCGGACGGCCGTGATGTTACCTTGGCGGCTCCCAGCTGCGGCACAGGACCGATTTCACTCGACAGCAGTACGGCTGTCACCTTCTGATAGAATTGTTTTCGTTGTGTTTGTTAAAGCCAAAAATAGAATGTTCTCCTCACCGTGCTGCTGGGATGTTTGATGTCCTTCGGACTTTGCGCACATGATCGTTACGGTAGTGTCGTCAGCACAGAAGTCACCTGGGATGATGGGAGCTTGGTCAGGTCCCAGGGAAACAGCAGGTGCAGGAACTGCGAGCTGCTGCCCGCGGGTAAGACAGCAGGTGTGGCCCCAGCCCATAGTTCACGTCAGCACGCTGGCTGGACTGCACTACGGATGTGGGGGAGCCACAGGGCCCAGGCTCAGGGCTGCGCGGGCAAGCCACAGTGGCCCAGGCTCTATGGGCCCAGCAAGGTTGTGAACAGGGGGCCTGGTGGAGCTGCAGCGTAGGGTGAGGGAGGGGCTGGAGCCTCAGCACCCCGTCAGCATGACCCCTGTGCCAGTCGCACATCCACCCACCCCTACCCTGGTCTGTCCCCATAAAGGACCTGTGTAATTGTTGTGGAAGAACAGCACGGGTCCAGTTAAGAACCTGGGAGATGAACGCTGCTGGTTGGCTTGGACGCAGGTTGGTGATTTTCTAGGTATGTCACCAGGCCGGCAGAAAAAGAGGTGGGGATGAAAATGTTGGCCCTGTCCCCCAGATGGGCTTCCCACCGTTCTGTGGCTGTGAATCTGCTGCTGAGTGCCCTTGTCCAGCCTGCTGTCCCCATGCACCTTGGGCACCAGCCTGCCCTGCCCGGTTTGTCAGTGCTCCCTGGGCTGGGTCCTTTGTTAGTGGCCTCTCTGAGTTCCGCCTTCCTGGGACAGGCAGCAGGGCTCAGCAGTTCTTACTTCTGCAGACCCATTCAAGTCAAGTTCCTCATTGCTGCGAGGGCGTAGCGTGCGAGGCAGATAGCAGCAGCAGGGCCGTCTAGGCAGCATGGCTCAGTCGCACGGCTGGTGCTGGCGCCCTCCGAGATGGTGTTAGGGAACCAGACAGCCTGGCTACGTGGTGGTGTTGGAGCTCATCACGAGTCCCTCAGGCTCCAGAAGGACAGTGGCAAGATGGTGGCTCAGTGGAATGAGTTTCTAGGAAGAACCTGGGCCTTGGGGAACTTCTGGGTGGTTTCTGGTGATGTGATTTTGAGAATAGGCTATTGGGAAGGGACACCCTGTGGAGGCACTGAGCCTGCAACCTGCACAGGGGTCATGTAACCACACAGCAACCGTGCTGTGCCTTTGGGTAGTTTTGCTTTGTTGCCTTTTGCTTCTCAAGGCGATCTCCCCCGGTCTTGATCTGTGGCGTAAAACAGTTGGGCCAGTGGGCCACAGTCGGCACAGAATAGGTCAGTGGTGATCAGCCACAGGCTTCTGAGGGAATCGCCTATTTATTTCTCTAAACACCACCTTGTTGCAAAGAGGAATTTGAGGCAATGCTTGTGATGCTACAGTGAGGACAGTGCACACAAGCCGAGGCTGGGGACCCAGGCGGAGCGAGGGGCCGGGGAGTGTGTTCTGAAGCCCAGTGTGTTCTGCCGGCAGTGGGCCGCCACCCGGTCCCCGCCCCGAGCAGCCACAACCAAGAGAGGCGGAGGGTGTGCAGGCCGGCGCAGAGGCGGTGAGACGAGCCGGGGGGCATGGCTGCACGTGGTCCCCTGGGGACCTGTTTGCAGGGTGGTGGGGCCCACGTGCAGATGTTCCCACTGGAAACAGGGCAGTGTGCTAGTGCCTGGCACCCCTCCCTCAGAGAAAGCCAGTGGCCCGACACCCACGTCCCATTCCAGACAGTAGGCCTACGAGGGCCCAAATGCTCTTGGCTGGTGTGGCTGGTGCCAGGATGAAGGGTGGAATGCCCGGAGGACGGACTCGTCCCTTCTCACCGAGGAGCAGACACCTTTGCTTGCTGGAAATGTAAAACTTGAAACCTTCTCAATTGTGATAACATGTTGTCCTTTGTCTTCACAGAGGCTAATAGACAAGTCACGAGTAACCTGTGTCAAGTGGGTGCCTGGCTCAGAAAGCCTTTTCCTAGTGGCCCACGCGAGCGGGAGTATGTACTTGTATAATGTGGAGCACACCTGTGGCACCACGGCCCCTCACTACCAGCTCCTGAAGCAGGGCGAGAGCTTTGCCGTGCACACGTGCAAGAGCAAATCCACGCGGAACCCTCTGCTCAAGTGGACAGTGGGCGAGGGGGCCCTCAACGAGTTTGCCTTCTCCCCGGATGGCAAGTTCCTGGCGTGCGTGAGCCAGGATGGGTTTCTGCGGGTGTTTAACTTTGACTCGGTGGAGCTGCACGGGACCATGAAGAGCTACTTTGGGGGCTTGTTGTGTGTGTGCTGGAGCCCAGACGGCAAGTACATCGTGACAGGCGGAGAGGACGACCTGGTGACCGTCTGGTCTTTTGTAGACTGCCGCGTAATAGCGAGAGGCCATGGGCACAAATCCTGGGTCAGTGTGGTGGCTTTTGACCCCTATACCACTAGTGTCGAGGAGAGTGACCCTATGGAGTTTAGTGGCAGCGATGAGGACTTCCAAGACCTTCTTCATTTTGGCCGAGACCGAGCAAATAGCACGCAATCGAGGTTATCCAAACGGAACTCCACGGACAGCCGCCCCGTGAGCGTGACCTATCGGTTTGGCTCGGTGGGCCAGGACACACAGCTGTGTTTATGGGACCTGACGGAAGACATCCTTTTCCCCCACCAGCCACTCTCAAGAGCAAGGACACACACCAATGTCATGAACGCCACAAGTCCCCCTGCTGGCAGCAGTGGGAACAGCGTCACGACACCTGGGAACTCTGTGCCCCCCCCTCTCCCGCGGTCCAACAGCCTCCCCCACTCAGCGGTCTCCAGCACCGGCAGCAAAAGCAGTGTCATGGATGGGGCAATTGCTTCTGGGGTCAGTAAGTTTGCCACACTCTCTCTGCACGACCGGAAAGAGAGACACCACGAGAAAGACCACAAACGCAACCACAGCGTGGGACACATTTCCAGTAAGAGCAGCGACAGACTGAACCTAGTTGCCAAAACCAAGACGGACCCTGCTAAGACTCTGGGCACGCCTCTGTGTCCCCGAATGGAAGAGGTGCCCTTGTTAGAGCCGCTGATCTGTAAAAAAATAGCACACGAGAGGCTGACTGTGTTAATCTTTCTTGAAGACTGTATAGTCACTGCTTGTCAGGAGGGATTTATTTGCACGTGGGGAAGGCCTGGTAAAGGGGTAAGTTTTAACCCTTAACGCTGCACACAGCTAGACCTCCACTAGCTAGGAAGTCCCCTGGCGGGCGGGCAGGGCGTACAGTGAATGTGAATGACACTTCTTACTCTTCATGTAAATCCAGACGCATCAGAGCCATAATTTTGGATACTGCATGCCATGTAATTCCGAATCATTTGATAATTCACCGTAGAGCGTTTTAAACAAAAAAATATAATCAAACTAATTGCCAGCCAAGCCAGCCATTCGCCTGGGAGTATATAGAGTCCCACGGTTAGTGCTCCTGTGTTAGACCTTCAGTTTAGGAAAATCATGCCAGTTGTGGGGAAGCAAGGACGTGAAATGCTAAAATGTCAGTTTCTGCTTTGCCCAGTCCCTTCCCGCTCACCTACTCAATCAGACTATTGTACACCCGATCGGAGGTGCCCGGTACGGGTGGCTGTTCATTGTCATTTCTTGTCCCGTTTTTTATCTTAATCATATGTTGTTTAGGAATCTATGAAATTGAACTCGAGGAACGAAGCACTCAGCAGGGTTGATTGACATTATTTTTACATTGTTCTGGCAATCCACAGAAAGAGAAGAGCCTTAATTTTTAAAACCCATTTTAGTCATTTTATGACAATTAAAATTGTTTAATAAACATCTTTTTCAAAGAAGCAGTTTGTAGCACTTTGATTGAGATTCCGACTGGGTCCGTGCGCTCCGGCAGCTGTGCTGCTGGGAGCCTGCGTGGTGAGCGCTGGCTGTGGGCGCGACACCGGCCCTGCGGTCAGCAGTGCCTCTCGCCCTGGGTGCCGAGGTCTTTTCTGTCTGACGCGCTTTGCTTGTGTTTTTTTTTCCCAGCAAAGGAAAAGGAGATTTTCTTGTGTTTTGTTTTTTGATCAGAAAGGCCAGGGCTTCAGGCCTTGGGCAGACCCCTCCTTGGGTTTGGGGAGACTCTTGAACCCCCGCTGGCCTCAGCACACTCCAGTGTGTATCCGCCGGGTCTTGTGCCCCCTGCCAGAGGAGGCACGCCCAGGCGGGGTCCCCTCTGATGATACTGGGTGCCAGTCGTGATTCCAGGCCACCTCGCTCAGTGGCTCCCACCCACCCTGTGCCTCTTCCCTCCCACTCCTCCCCCGGGGACCTGGTGGCAGCCCGTGGCCCAGACCCGCGCCTGCTCTAGGGAATGCTGCAGTGTTGTGACAACTCGTGAACCTGACAGCTGCACCTGGAACCTCCTTTCAAATTCTGGTTTTCATAATGGATGAGATGGTTCTCTGATCTGTATGTTTTATGTCAAGAGGGTAATTATCTTCTTTGTTAACTTATTGGGGGCATTTAGGTTTGTTTTTCTGTTTTGCACACCTTTGTAATTAAATATAGAGAGAATGATCATTTATCCTGGTGTGAGTCGTGAATGCGATTCAGAAAAGAGAAAACCTGGAGACGTGTCTCCCCGCAGTGTTACAGGCGCTGCGTGCCCTGCCACCCTCACGGGGAGCGGGCATCTCCAGGCCTGCATCCCACCCTGTGGCCGTGGTCTCCCGGCCCTGGGACAGGCGGCAGGCATCCTCCTATGTGAACACCTGGCTGCTTTCGACTGTGTTGGCTTCTGTGTGTTTCCCCACGGCTGAGCTGCTGCTCGTGGGGGTGGGGGTGTCCTTTTGTTCCTTGTGTGAGCTGACCTCCCAGTAGCTAGACACGGGGGAGTTGGGTCCTCTGCCTGCTTCCTGGGCAGTGGCACCTATCTGGCTGTAGAAACTCTGTTTCGGATGCTTCAGAGGCGCTGAGTCTGCAGTTTCAGAATTTCCAGCTCTGTGCTGGGGTGGAGCAGAGGGTGGCGGTGACAGGTAAGTCCCGGGGAAGTGTGTCAGGACCCCGCCTGTGGGCCGTGCCACCCCCCACGCTGACGCCTCAGGGACCTGACACTCTCCAGCTCCTGCTGCCACTCACCATGCTCGGTGCCACAGGTGGAGCGAAGGAAGGCTGGATCGGGACCCTGTGGGCTGTCTCCTGGGGTGCTTGTTAGTGGGAATGGGGGGATTTATTGGTTTCCTCAACAGCAAGCTCAGAAATGTGCTTCCCCATCTCTCTCCCTCCAGTGTCAAAGCAGGGTCACAGTTTGGCTTTGGGGGACTTGGGCATGGTTTCTGTTTTCCTTTCCTCTGCCTGCCTGGCACCACCTGTCTGGGGCTGCATCCCCTCCCCTGCTCCCGACTCCCCTGGCTGGGTGCCAGGTGCACCCTGGTCAGCACAGCTGGCCTGATGGCTGGGGGCAGCCTCCAGCTGTGGCCTCTGGCTCTGCCCCACCTCTGACCACTACTGCTGCTAGAACCGTGCCCCTCCCAGGAGGAGAGAACGCATGGTGTTGTCCACAGTCACAGTGCGGCGCCTTGAGCCCAAGAGGGTGCTGGAATGGGTGGGTGGGGCTCCCCCAGCTCCCACCAGGGTTCCAAGCAGGGTTCCTGCAGACCAGGGAAGAGAAGGCAGGGGCGGAGTCCCAGTTCTGGTGTCTGCGGTGTTGCACCTCACTGCTTCCACACAGCCACCACTTTTGCCACCAAACTTGGAGCTTCCTCCTTGTGACTTTGCAAAGATTTTCAGCTGCAGCAGCAGCCTAATGTTGAATAAAGCAAAAAAGAGGTTGGATGTGCAGAGGGCCAGCACAGACAAAGGGGACAGAAGGTGGCCTAGGAGTCTCAGTCCTAACCCAGCCAGAGGGCTCACCACCTAGTGCCATGGCACACTGTCCTTGCCCCCTTCTGGCTTGCCATGTTAAACCTTGCAGTCATTCCAGAAGCCAGACGGGCTGTGACTTTGGTGAGGCAGCTTCTGAGCACATGGCCACCCCTGCCTGATGATGCCTCAGTGTCCTCATTCCTTTTCAGGGCCAGGAGGGCCCCTGGGAAACAGTGCTTTCTCATGAGAACATGTGTATACCGGGGTGAACAGGGGCTCAGGAAGTCATCCATAACTGTGGGACTGTATTTAAACAAGCAGTAGAGAATCTTCATTTTGTCTTTTGTCCTGACAGAATCTTCTAGCCTTTTGAAAAGGGAAAAATTTCTCCAAGTCTGCTGCTATGAGCCCCTGGCTTGGGAGTAAAATAAATAATTTTTGCCTTATAATAAAAAAAAGGACGGGTAAAAAACATAATGAAGCTGTGACAGTGGTTATCGCTAAGACATGCAGAAGTTAAGGAAATAAAGTGTGATGAAACTCGGCCACTGTTTTTGTCCATGTACACAGGTCCCCCCAGAATTTTTTTTCCATTATTTGACATAACACCCCGTCCTGCAGGCTGATGGCCTGCCAGCCTCCCTCCACTTCCTGTGAGGCATCTTGGATTTGGAAAACATTGTAAATGACTAAGTTTGTGATGACATGGGTGAAGCAGTGTCCTCAGACCTGCCCACGGGCACAGAGTCTTCGTCATCTCTTGCCGTGGTGGAGCAAGCTGCACGTGTGAGAAGGAAAGCTGGGGGGCCAGGTGGGCGGGGCGGCCAAGTTCACACTCTGCTCTGAAAGCCCTTGTGTTCAAGTCTTCCCTTTGCCACTCAGATCCCAGGGTGAAGATGGAGAATGACCCCCGGAGAGGACAGGGCCTCCTGGTCTCGGCCAGCCCTTGAGCTGTCATCACTAAAGTCACTGTCTCTCAGTTTAAAGGTGTAACCATGGAACCTGCGTTTTTCCGATTTCTGTTTATCTGTGTTTATTAAAGGTTGTGATATTAGGTGACACCATACAAAACTGTATGCATACTCAACTTCCGTGAAAATCAAAAGCAAAGTTTGGAGGTATCTCCTTTCTTACAGTCCCATCTAATTTCTTGACAACTTGAATAAATTTCATGAAGAATCTTCATAACATGGAATATTGGTAAATGAAGTTCTTAACTGTTAAACAATAATTATTGAAGCTTTAATACCAGTATTGTTATTTTATAATTTTAAGAAAATCATGTTTCTGTCCTCATGGCTTTATTTTTTAGCTGGTCACTTGTCACTGGTGCAGCTAAAGAAACTCACTAAATACTTGACATTATGAAGTCTGTTTTGGGATTGGCTATATACTCACATCCAATAAAAACGTTTGAATTGTAAATATACATAATTTTCGATAGTCATTTTCACATCTAAGCTTTAAAAAGAAACCCAAAAAATTTTAAATGCAGTGGAATGGAAGACCCCTTTCATGTTCCTAGAACCCGTGAGCCGCGGGCCCTGCCCCCTGTGCTTATGGGCCGCAAGTCTCGTGGCGATGTGTCCTCCCAGTATCTGCTGCGTGCCCTTCTCAGTGCTGGTCCCTGGGAGGAGTGCCGGCTGCATCCCACTAGCCGCTGGGAACCCTGTCGAGGGCCAGGGCTGCTGGCATGGGGGCAGGCAGGCTGGGCTTCCACGGGCATTGTTCTCTGGAGCATGTTCTCACCTACTCAGGGTCAGGGCAGACACCAGGAGCATGGCAGGGGACAGTCCATTGAGGGGGCAGAATTAGCAACTGGTAATGTTCTGCTGTGAAGCGTTGTCCCCTCTCTCTCCTCCAACCCCAAGGGCTTCAGGTAGGAATTCAGGGGCCAACCCCAAAAGGCCCACCACGAGTGACAGGTGAGGGTGTGGGACCACACGGTCTCCCGTCATGTCCTTGGGCTCAGTTAACTGCCATTTCTCTGCTGTTCCCGGGGACGCGGGGCCCTGGGCCTGGCCTAACAAGGCGCCTGAGAGCAAAGTCTGGCTGTGTGCCCTGGGAGTGACTGCAGCCCACTCGTCTCCTAGCACCTCCTGTAATGAGGTGCCTAGAGTCCCTGTGCTGCTGGAGTGGGGTCCCCAGAACCTGAGTTCTGCTGGGGTGGGGGGCCTGAGGGCCTAAGGTCTGCTGGGGTGAGGAGGTGGGCCCTTGGAGCCTGAGTGCTGCAAGGGTGAGGGCCACGGATCCTGAGTTCGGCCAGAGTGAAGCTGCAGGGTTTGGGGGGGGTGGGGGCTGTGGAGCCTACGTGCAGCAGTCCCGCCTTTCTGGCTTTTACCTGGAGAGACCAGAGCAGCATAGAGCCTCAGAGGCATCCCAAGAGGTGGTGGCTGGGCACCCCCATCTGTAGAGCAGTGCTTTTCCCTCTAAGCTTTTGAGTAGATTGTAGGCCCGAAAGATTTGTCAGGTTGACAGCAGTTTTTGTTTTTCAAGTAACATTTCAATCTTTTAAAATGAGCTAGCTTGGACTGTGAAGAAATACACAGCCTTTTCTCCTGTGTGGTGGCCACGGGGAGTGGTCAGGTTTGAGCCAGGGAATAGTCCCTTGAGAGGGACAGATGGCCCCTGAAATGTGCCCTCCTTAGGTTGGGGCCAGTGGGAGTGCTACCCAGGAAAGGCTCCGTCTCCCAGGAGACCCAGTGGAGGGAGTCCTGTCTTCCACACAGCAGAAGTATGAGAGGCTGGCACGTGGCCACATGGGCGGCCCCTCACTGTCTCAGGGAGCTCGCCGCTGGTTGTCATCTTCCAGATGTCAACCTGTCATCTGGCATCTTCCCAGATGTCCAAGGAGAGTGTGGTGGTCTTCCCTGGGTGACTTCTCTCCAGATGCCAGGTTGGGTGGCCTTTTGGGGGCAATATGCTTCCTTCAGGATGGTGTGTCATTCAGCAGGTCCAGGCTGGCAGAAGGACGTGGAGCTGGCTCTCTGGAGCCAAGGCCCTAGGCCTCAGGCCCACCCATGGACAGGGCATTGGGGGGCTGCCCAGGTGCCTAACTCCAGGATAGGTTAAGCACCGTCTGCTTTCTGAAACTTTGGCTGTCAACTCTGTCCAGGTTTCCTTGGTTCTTCAGTGCAGAGGGTGTGTGGTGTGAGTCATGGGATTCTTGGGTTGAGCAGTTGAGGAAGTGTATCCAGTGCAGAAATGAGCCTGGGGAAAGCCAGCCTGGTGCACTAGTCGTGGCTTCTGTGCCCCAAGAAAGGTTTTGCTGTGCAGCAGTGCTCAGCAGTCCCCACAGGAGACAAGACGGTGGCAGCAGAGCATCTGGCCTGGCGCCCAGGAGGCACTTAGGAGGGTTGTGCCACAGCCACTGGGGCAGAGGCCTCTGAGACCAGCCTGCCTCAGCCTACCCCCGCAGGTGGTGCCCTCAGGCCCCATCCCTGGCCGTGCTCCTTGTGCTCTCTGTGGCTGAAGGGCCCGGCATGCAGACTCTGCCTTCTCTGTGCAGTTCCGGCAGCGCTGTGCCCACCAGTCTGCAGAAACCTGTCACGTGGCCCATTTGTGGGCTACTTTGTGGGTGGGAGAGAATCAGATGACCAGAAGAGGTGCTTTAAGAATGTCATCTCGCGTCCAAAGTTCTGCCCTTAGGTTCTGTGATGAGCTCAGACATTTACACACCAATCAGAGGAAAATGGGGCCAAAGGGGCACCTCCATCTGGGAGCCCAGGAGCCCAGGGGCTAGGACCCCCGGGGCAAGCCGTGCTCTAGGGTGCCTTTGCTCAGCACAGAGGGTGGCTACAGGCTCGGAGTCCACAGCTTACCCACCTCCACTAGGGCAGCAGGAGGGCCAGGTTCCTTTGTGAGCTGGTGGTGACCTTTCAGCTGAGACACTATTCTGGATATGCGTGTCAAGCGAGGGTTAATTCTGTTAGCACTGTAAATTGGGATGAAACACAAACTGAGAGTACTGCTTTAACAAGTGACGCGGCGTGTTCCACATCAGTCTTCTGTGATGGTAGCCACTCCCGGAATAGGCTCCTCCAGCGGACCGCAAGATCCCCTGTGGGATGGCCCTTGCCTGGCTGACACACCATCCTTGGCCACTGACCGGCTACTTCCCAGTAGATGCAGGAGCCCTGCCCCCGCACACTGCTGAGGACCGGTGCCCTGCCCCCGCACACTGCTGAGGACCAGTGCAGAGCCTGAGTGCTCACTTCCAAGGACTCTCCTCCTCTGGGAGTCTGCTCTGCGGGCCCTTCTGCCAGGGAAAGATGCTGCAGGATGTAGGGTCACCGTGGGGGGAGTGGGCAGCACCAGCACGAACTACACTCCCTTAGCTAGGGCCACCTGTGCACCCAACTGGCCCCTGGCCCCAAGTCAGGAGGCCTTGCACCTCAATGTCAGGGCATCTTTTGGAGAGGGTACCCTTTGGCCAAATGAACCATGGAGGTCCCTGGGAAAAGGATCCCACAAAAGGAAGCAATGTAAGATGTCACCTTTATCTAAGCATCATCAGGCGAGGGAAGACACACCCTCACAGGTGTCTGTCAGGGAGGGTCACTGCACCTCCACGGAAACGCATTCGGGCATTTAACCAGATGAGCACAGTTCGGAGAGCACAATTTAGGACTGACTGTGGAGTGCAGAGGGCGTGCACCCTGCTTGTCAGAGGAATGCTGTTCACCCTCAGCACTGCCCTGCCCTCTCCTCCATGTCCCCAAACCCTGCCAAGCACCTCCCAGCTACAGGGACCTTGGGACAACAGGAACTCCAGGTGGGCCTGTGTACCCCGGCTTCCCCGGCAACACGCTCAGGTCCTGAGGGCTGCCAGCCTCGCCTGCTCCGGCCCGGGTGCCACTGGAGCATCTTGGCCAAACACCTGGGCTCCCCATGGTGGTTCTGCTTCCTGGTACCAGGCTTGCACCCAAAGGTGGGACACCTTGGCATCGACTCTGGGGACTGGGTGCAGTGATGTACCTGACTGCACGGGGACCATTCTTAGGCCTACTCCACTAACCAGGAGCCCTGCCTCCCTGACTTTGGACTGGTGTCGTTTTATGGGAGCAGGGACCCAAGGGGAAGAAGGGTTCCAGGCCGGCTGGCTGGCTGATCACATGACCTCCAAGATCTCATTGGAAGCTGGCCCTCATGGGAGGCAAGTCCTTCCCTTCCTGACCAGCTGGTCTGCACCCTGCGGACTTTGTCAGACAGCGCCTGTCAGGCTGCTTCCTCACTCGGACAGAACCATGGGCTGCCTTCCACGCCGGCTGAGTTGGCATCACCAGCGAGGTGGCATCATGCTCACAGGGGCACCTCTTTGAGACTGGGCAGGCCAGAACCATCGTCTCTGGCCAGCAGGCAGACCTGCTGTTGGTGTGAGCAGGAAGTCCTCTCCTCACTAGTGACCCCTGGGTCCCTCAGACCCTAGCAAGGGCAGGGGCTGTGCCGTGTACTACCTGACCATGCCTAGAGGAATCGATTCCCTGTTCCCGAGCGTGACACGAAACTGCAGACGAAGGGCCGTGGTGGGACAGCTGCCTGTTGGTCCCTCCAGTCAGGTGTGGTCAGGGCTGAAGATAGCAGCTGCAAATCCAGGGCGTGAAGAAGGCAGTGTTTGCTCAGCCAGCACCACCCAACCGAAGCAGTCTCCAGAAGCGCTTGAAACTGAATGCGTGTTTGCGAGGCTGAAAACATGTCACTACAGGCTTGCACTGTTCGAACCTTCAAATTACTCTTAAGAATGCCAGACTGTGGTGTGACGATGCCACCCCAGTGGCATCGAGTGCAGAGACCTGTCAGTGCTGGATCCTGGAGAAGACCTCAGGTGCGTCTGCACCCAGCACTGGTGGCCTCCCCGAGCCTTGCAGCCAAAGTCACCCTGAAAGGACACAGTCTCCTCCTATGAACAGGATCAGCTCCAACACTCCTTCCCAGGTCCTACCACAGCCAGGTGGCCGGACAGGCCCAGAGGCCGGGTTTGGGGGCTCCCTGTCCCTGTGTGTCCCCCACCCAGACCTGCTGGGCCCTCTACCCAGGAGCAAAGCCTGAGATGAGGAGGTGACACCTCCCCAGAAGGAAGCACCTCTACAAAGTGCCCTCTCCAGAGGCCAACCCTGGGCTCTAGGGCCAGTGAGCATCCACAGCCTCATCACTCAGGCTGCCCACGCAACCCTCGGCCGGGGGCTGCAGCCGGGGTGCCCGTGCTCAGGGAGGGACACAGTCCTCCAAGGCTCCAAGATCGCGCTGGATGGTGGGGAGACCGAAGGCCCCGCACCCAAGCGGGGGGCCGAGTCCAGTGGATTCCAGTTAGCTTGGGATGGGGTGCTTTGGGTAGGAATCAAGTAGATGAAAGGCAGGGTTTGTCCCAAGTCTGGCTTCCAGCCCAATACAGCCCGGATCCGGATACCAGCACCTGCGGGCAAGGCCGGGTGATGGGGTTTTTCCGCGCGTGCGCGGGGCCGTGCTGTGCTAACGGCGGCTGCTTTGTTAGCAGGGTTTGCTGTCCTCTCAAAACCATTCCAGTTCTCCTGGTGGGACCGTAGTGGGGCGGGCCCCCTGCGACCGCAGACTCGCCGGTGCTGCGGAGGCGGACGGAGCCGGAGCCGCAACCGCCCTCCAGCCAAGCCCCGGAGCCCCTCCGGTCCCCGAGCCCCTCGCAAGTCCGGAGCCCAGGACCAACCCAGAGCCCCGCGCAGACCTGGAAGCCAGGAAAGAGCAGAACTCGGCACGGACCTAGAACACAGGAGGGACCAGGAACCCCGTGGAGACCTAGAACCCAGAAGTGACGGCAAACCCCGTGGGGACCTGGAGTCGTGGGGTGTCCTGAGCCAAGCCCTCAGCTGCTTGCCCAGAGACATCATGTCCATGTTTAAATCACTCTTTGGAGCTGCAGTAAACATAAGACATAGGGTTTTCTTGCTTTTTACTCTAGAAGTTATTGTAGTGAAATCTCATATACACACATACATATATACAACTGCCAACAACCTACTGCCATGGAGTTGATTCCAGCTCACAGAGACCCTATGGACAGAGCAGAACTGCCCCACAGAGCTTCCAAGGAGCATCTGGCAGATTTGAACTGCTGACCTTTTCGTTAGAAGCCATGGCACTTAACCACTACGCCACTAGGGCTTGTATATGTATATATACATATATATACACATGTATATGTATGTACACACACGTACATATTGTAAAACAAAATACTTTTCTTGGACAAGAACTTCCCCATTAATGTCCTGTTATGAATAGTCCTTTACTTTGATTTTGCACTGATCTTTTTTATACTTTAAGAGTTTGGACGGCAACCTGGAGAGCATCCGATGTAATTATGTTATTTAGGAAGACAGATGCTGCAATCACAGATTTTAAAAAATTGGTTGCACTTAAAATAGTTGACTGGTGACAGAAAATGACTTTGCATATGGGAGTAGTGGAGCCCTGGCAGTCAACTCTGTATTATATGTACCAATAATTAATTATTTATATGAAATATAATTCTGAGATTAGGGGAAATGGTTCCTTTCCATCATTTGAGAATGGTATTTCTAATTCACCAAAGCAATGTGAAAACCCTAACTGTCCCACACGTTTATCGTGTATTAACTGACTTGGGATGTAATTTTTTTGTTGAATGAAATGCTTGGAATTCTTCCACCACCACAGTCCTTGGAGCCTTCACAGTCACGGTCCGATTTAGGATGGGCTGCCCAAGAACACACCCTGTCTGGAGGTTCTCCTGTCACTGGGCCCCTTGTGGTATGACCTTGGCTGTTGCGGGCAGTGTTGGGTGTGATGTGGGCTTTCGCTTCAGCACAACCTCCTCTCCTTTCCTTGGCAAAGCTGAGGAGTCGTCATCTCTGGTCACCGAAAGTCTGTGACCTCATGCAGTGTGGTTGGGCAAGTAGGCAAGGAAGAGCATTCCTTACGAGGTGGCAGTGCCCAGGCTAGCTGGCAGGAACCAGCTGTTGACCCCTCTCCAGCTTCAGCCAGGCCCACGCCTCCCTGAAGCCTGCCGGGTACTAGGCCTAAAACCACGGGCAGCCACTGAGCAGGACACTTCTCCTTTATAAGGTGACAGCTGGACCTCAGAGGACGTTTTGCTTGGTGAGACTCGAAATACATTTCTTTAAGTGAATGCATTACACGTGGGGCCCATCTAAGTAATTTCACGCAGAAGAGATGAGTTCCTTCGTGACCTTTCAAATGTGTGCCCACACTGTTGTCATCTGTGTGACTGTGGCGGGACGATGGTCCTTCAGGAGACCTCATGTCACTCCCGGTTCTGGCCTGGTTCACTTGAGGAAGGGTGACGGTTGCAGCCAGGGTGGCTTGAGCTGCTGCCAGGCTGGGAGGGGGGTCCCCGTGGGGTTTCTGGGTCCTCGGAGGGCCGCTGTGGGGCGAGCCTCCTAGAAAGGTGAAGGACACAGTGCTGACCCGCGGAAGGGGGCCCCTTTTCCACGGAGGCAGCATTCAGAATGACCTGCCTGCTGCCATCAGGCATTAGCACATTTTAGCCAGTTTGCCACTGGCATTTCTGTCACCTTAGAGTGTGACCTTTGATGCTGCCAGTGACTCAGCAGATGAGACCCATGTGGGTTGGGGTCCTGGAAGAGTGACCAGGAAGTGGTACTTAGGACTGAAAAGAAGAGGAAAGCACTGCCTTTGAAAATAAATCAAGTCTAGAATTCCTCACCTAGTGACCCTCCTGAGTCTTCTCCTTACAGCCATGTCATCCATCTATTTGTGTGGATAGGTGGAAGTCCCACCGTGCACATGGCTCCCTTCTGCCTCTTTCCCTGGCTATGATGAGGGGGCATGGACAGTGGTGAGCACGAGAAGGGGTGAGTACAGGCTCACAGGCAGCACAGGAGTCTGTCACTGCCTCATGCCCCTCTCAGGCTTTGGGGACGAGCCAGTAGTCAGGCAGCGTTCAGTCACATTGCCCCGAGGTCTGCAGCCCCCTGATGCCTCTCTCTAGATATGCAAAGACCCCCTTCTCTCCCCAGCTTCCTGCCACCCTGAAGCCCCTGTCCAGCCCCAGTGCTTGCCCCGTGACCTTTCCGCTTATTAGGTTCTACTGGCACGCAAACCATGGGGACTGCAGACTCACCAGCCCCCAGAGTTCAGCCTGCAGTGTGCAACACCACCTACCTCCTGCTGGGACAGCCGGGTGAGCCACACTGGCAGAGGGGCAGCCTGTCTGAGGACCTCACCCAGTCTGGGGTCAAGGTCACCTGGGACACTGTGCTTCGGCATGTTTCTGCCAGACACCAACTTGAAACAAAAGGGCCTTGTCTGGCAGGCAGGTCACACCCCCGAGGCCAGGGGCCGACAGGAAGCCCTGGGCACTGCTCTTGTGGGAAGGCGACCGACTGTTGGAGAGCAAGGACAGTCACTTTCCTGGGAACCAGCACCACAGACTGAGTTTGCATTCTCACAAATAATTTGAAAAGAATTCCCTTTCATACTTTATATACGTCAAGCGGGTAACCATTTTGCTAAATGCAGCAATACTTGTCATTCCTTCAGTGTGCCTCCTCCTGAGGACAGCCAGCCTCAGGGCCAGCCTGCTCACCTGTCCAGCAATGGCCAGTGCCAGGTGCCCCTGCCCGGCAAGCATCTCCAGCCCCTGGTGTCTCACCCCCTGGCCCTTCCTGCAGGTCTCTGACCCCTCCCTGCCCGGTGAGACAGGCTTTGCTTTGTGGGGACCCCCGAGTTTCAGCATTGTCTTACCCACCTCCCCAATACAGCACTTTCTCCCTTGCCTCACCCCAGCAGGGTACCCCTGGAGGTCCGCTGTAGTCTCAGCTGACTTCAGAAGGACCCTCAGCCACGCCCTGTCCACGACCACTAACTCCAGTGTCACCAGAGCCCCTCATTCCAGTTTGGATTGGTCCACCTTGAGCCCCTTGACACCACGTGGCCCAGGTGACACCCACATTCTGGGCTCTGCAGATCTCCCCTCCAGCCCACGCCCCGCCTTCCTCTCCCTCCCCTGGCCCTGGGGCTGCTGCCCCATCGTCCCAGAGCCCAGCTGCCCCATCTCTCCTGGTGCTCCGACCACCTGGCAGGTGGGGCCGCAGGGGTTGCCTCTGGAGGCAGATTCATGGTTTGCCTCAGAGGAGAGAACAAGGAGACCACCACCAACCTGAGAACCTGAGAAAAGGTGCTTTTGCCAGAAGTCCGGCATTTGAAAAGGTGAGAAGGGGGAGCTCCAAAGATGAGGTCACCTACCAGTCGCAGAAGGCTGTGACAGGGCCCGCTTCCTCCACCACAGCCTGGGGGCTCCGGGCCCTCACCCGCCCACCCTCACGGGAAGCGGGCCCTCTGGGGGCAAAGCTCAGGCTGCCCACAGCAGTCAGGAACCAGCCACACTCACGAGGGCATGGCAGGAGGCAGGTGCCAGCATGCCACACCCAGCCCAACAGCACTAGCTGCCCACCTTGTCCATGTCCCCAGCCACCTGCGGATAAAAGAGGACTCCAAGGAAGCTCTGTGTTTATGCCTTTAATGAGCTTTCGGATTAAACAAATTCCAGCAGCACAGAGGCTTCCCAAGAGCACCATCCGCCACCCGGACACACGGCAAACGCCTGAAAGGAAGGAAGGGGCAGCAGAGGCACATGTTCAACTCACAACAGCTGAGAACTGCTGTGACGGTAGCTTAGGCTTTAATAAACACAGGCGCCTGCAACAGCATATGCCATCAGAGAAAGTGCATTGAAGTCACTGCAGTCCTACCAGGAACCTGCTGCAGGCGGGACCCAGAGACACGTTACCGAGCCTGTGCCTTCCGGCTTATCCATCTGCGTTCCTGCACCAGCGACAGGTGCGGCCCTGGAATGGGTGGTCTTACGCTTGTATGAGGCTGGGAGATGCAGGGTGCCCCTCTCCAGATGCAGGCCAGGGTGCGAGCTTGCTCCTGGCTGGCTGGTTGCCGGGTCTGCCACTGCCGAGGCAGGGCCTGCTCTGCTGGGCTTCCAGGCTGGTGGTGACAGGGACAAGGCCCAGCCTCTGCCCGCAGCTCTCTCTCAGAAGTCGAGCCACGGGTCTCTGCCCCATGTGGCCCACTTCCGGTCACGTCTGAGACGCAGGAGGGCAGCGCTCAGCATCCTCCCCATCGCCTCTCTATCGCTGGCAGGTGGTACTGCTTCAGGCTAGGCTTCACGTCCTTCTGGGTGTCTGTCTGGCAAAAGGAAATGACAGACGGTCAGCCGAGGCCGAGGGCCAGGCCCAGAGCTTGGAGAGCCATGGAGCAACTATACCTTCTTGTTGGCCCCGCCACACTTGATGGGCTGCGGCACCTTCCCGTGGGCACCTGGTGCAAAAATGGAGCGCAGCGAAGGGCTGGAGTACGAGGACAGCTGGGTGACACCCGTGACAGCTGGGAGCTTGAGCCTGGGCAACTCAGCCAGGCAGGCCGGGCCTTGGCTCTGGGGAGGCGCCTCTAGCCTCAGGGGCTGTTTCTTAAAACAAAACAAAGGTCAGGTAGCTACACAGTGGGGTGGCTTCCAACCACAGAAAGCAGGACAAGTCACAGAGCTCAGGGCACTGCAGCTGCCATTAAAATGTCTTGACCTTGAGGTATGACCACACACACACATATCCAAAATGCCCACAGCATGCAGGCCACTTGTCAGAGCCCCCAGCAGCAGTCCCTGGGTATGGGACGTGAACACGTGTGTCCTGTCTGTAGAGTACCCCCTGTGCTGGGTTGGGCGTCCCCTGGGACAGCCGCTCCATCCCTGGGGCTGATACTAGGTGAGGCTCCGACCCTATGGCCACTTCCTGCTCTTACGTGGTGTGGCCAGGTCTGCCCACTGCCTGGCTTTGTGTGTGTGTGGTTAGCTGAGAATGGCTTTGACGGTTTTTTTAAAGGTTGAAAAAAATGTTTTGACACGGCAAAATGACACAAAACCCCCGTTTCCACGACGACAGGGCTCTGTTGGCACGCAGCCCTCACTGGTTCATGCGTGGCCTGTGGCAGCCCTGTGCTGCACCAACAGCAGAAGAGTGGTGACAGGGACATCCTGGCCCGTGAAGCCTAGGATATCTGCCATCCAGTCCTTCATGGAGGATGTGTGCTGACCCCCGAGGCTCACAGAAGGTGGGGAGCCCTGGAGGGGTTGCCAGCAATGAGTGATGCCATTCAGCCAAGTTTGAACAGGGTCCTGAGGGCTGTGCTGAGGGCAGAATCCCGGGGTGGAGGTGGAGGTGGAGGCCGAAGGTGGGACTTGGGGACACCGGGTAGGAGGCCATCTGTGTGACCAGGCCAGATGAAGGAGTCAGACAGCGGGGTTGGGGGGTAGATCCAGGCAGAGCCATAGGCCCCACTGGCAGTGTGGCTGGCGGGCTGAGGTGGCAGGAACCCTTGGAGCCCCTAGCAGAGTGGTGGCCTCGCCTCTGCGAGAAGGCCCGACAGAGCTGGGTCCTCGGCTCCCAGCGTGAAGCCAGGCCTCAGTGAATGTCAGGAAGGGTAGAAGAGTGTCTGGGTGACTGGAAGATGAGTGATGGCCGGCTCAGGGGTCCCACAGTGGGGTACCGGCCCCAGGCCCCCAAGCTGGAGCAGACACAGCGCTGCAACTCGACAGGTTAGAACAAAGGTGAGTGTATTGCAGAAAGAAGATATGAGTCCTAAACCAAAATATTTGCAAAATAATCTCTCTGGACAGGACAGCTGTGCTCGGGAGCCTGGGGGCCGAGGGGAGACCACATGGGACTTGGTGACGACATGCCACCACTAGCTAGGTCATGCAGGCAGCCATGTCTGGGGGCCAAGGCAGCATCTGGCACGTTCACAGGGTGTCCTCTAATCCCTGATCCTCCCTGTCGCTGTGTGTAGTCACCACTGGGGCAGACACAGAGGCTCATGAAGGATCCCTCCTGTACTGGGGGCCTGCACCCCGATTTTGGTCTGCTCCTAGGGGCCACTCATCATCAATCCCCAGCTCAGGGGGCTGAGAGGGCTGAGCTAACAGAGCCTGGGGCCCTGGTGTTCCAAGAATCCATGCCCGGAATCACAGAGATGGGGGCTGCCACAGTCCTCCCCCGCAGTGGAGGGGAGAGTGGGGGCTGCCACAGTCCTCCCTGGCAGTGGCCCACTCAAAGACTCATGGCCACCTGCCCACTAAGCCAGGCTGGTCCAGTTCTGAGACCTGATACCTGCTTCTGGCCCTCCTTGGCCATGTGCCAGTGGTTGCTGGTGGGCCCCGAGGCTGGAGGGGGCTCTGGGAGGACAGCGTTTTGTCTGTAGCTGGCCAGTGCCTGCTTCTCAGCTGCCCTGGGGAGGAAGTGGAGGCGCCCTGAGACCTGCAGCCATACTGCTGCCACTTGGGCCACTGTGTTTCCGCGGTCTCTACTGTCCCCGTGTGTGGCTTGTAGTGGCTTGCTTCCTCATCTGCCCCCAAGAACGGTGGCAGACAGGCTCTCTTCTTGTCTGTGACCAGCTGTCTCGCGCTGGAGCACAGGCTCTGTCATGGATGTGCACAGGGGTGCAGGTGGGTGCCCTCCATCCTTGGCCATAGCACCCACCAGGAGCCTGTGTTGGGGAGCAGCTTGGCCCTCCCTGGTCCCACACAGGGTGTCAAAGAGGTGTGGAATCAGACTGCCTCAGAGCAGCACCTCTCACATCCCTATCATGGAGGTTGATGTACCCAATCTGCCCTCCCCCCGGGCCTCAGCCATCGGGGCCTAGGTGTTACCCAGACTGCTCCACCCTCCCAAACGGCCTGAGGCAGCGAGGGAGTGGTGCACAGCCAGCCCCACGCACCCACGGGGTCCACTCCCAGCAGTGGGTGTCTACCTCTGCTCCTGGAAGTAGGGGTGCTGCAGTGCCTGGTGGGCAGTGATCCTGTCATCGGGGTCATAGGCCACCATTGCACACAGGAGGGAGTGGCATTGCGGGGACAGATTGGTTGTCAGTAGTGAGATCCCTGATCCTTTTTTAAAAGGAAAATCAAACCTCATAGCTCTCGACCTGTATTAAAAGCCCAATAATAGTCATGCTGTTATCTAGAGCGCCCGGCAGTCAGTCACACCTCACGTCTCTAAAGGGGCCCCGACAGAGGGGACAGGACAGTGAGAGAAGGGACGTAACAGTGACGGTGCGTGTCTGTAAGGGGAGGCTGAGATCCCCAGTGCCACAAAGGGAAAAGAAGGTCCATCCTAGAAACCCAGTCACATTTCCATGTGGAGAGTGAAATTAAAAACAAAAACAGTAACTCCCCAACAGCGCCTGTCCCTCACTTTCCCGGAGTCAGGAGTGGCCGTGTGGCCTGACCTCAGGTCTCAGAGTCACAGTGGGTCCGACTCCAGCCCCTTCCCTGCCCCCCACCCCAGGGCTGTGGCGGCCTCAGGGCTGCTGAAGACAGTGTAACTCTCCAGGGACCAAAGAGACTTCCAGCCCTCCCAGGCCTAAGACCTCAAGACAGCCTGGATCTGCAGACCCCACAGTGCGCTGGCCAAGAGCAGCCAGGTCCCGCAGCGGCCACAAGGGCCCGGGCTGGCTCCACGCACGGCCGCGGCCAGGGCCCCACACTTACTGTTTGAACTTGGTGAGTGTCTTCTGAGCGGGTGTGCCGATGACATCATGGATCTTGGAGATTTGGTCCAGCTCATTGGTGCCAGGAAAGAGTGGCTCCAGACTGGAAGGCAAGGACAGGGCCCACAGTGGGCAGGGCCATCAGCTGTTCCCATATGCCAGGTGGGTGACCTGCTCACAGCTGTGGGACCTCATGGCAGAGCCCCAACAACCTGCAGCGCCCACCTCACACCATCACCACCCACAGGTTTCCTCTCGGCAGCCTGCAGCGATGTGCTCTTGGTGTCCGTCAGTCACACACACTGACCGCCTCCCAGCCAGTAACATGCTGCCGTCACTGCTCGGCGGCAGCCAAGGAGGGTGAGCAGTTGGGGCACAGCGAGTACCCTCTCCCAGGGGAACTCACCTGCCTGAGGACTGTGCTGAGAAGGTGGTCCAGCCCAGCCACCCTCCACCCAGGCCAAGAACAGAGGCCCGACAGTACCGACGTCACAGCTTTGCCCACTCGGCCCTGCCTGCCATCCTCCTCTCACCCATCCCAGGGAAGCAGCCGCCCCACCTGAGCTTTGTCCATGATCCCCAGCCCCAAACACCAAACCCAATTCCCCCGGGCGGCTCCTTCCTCCACCCACAGCTGCTGTGTGGTGAGCAGGCCCTGTTCTTGCTCTCTGGGCAGATCGCCATACGCCCCGGCCTCTGGCCTGTGGCAAGACGGCTCTTGGCACGCAGAGCCTGCCTGAGTGAACGGTTCACGTCCCCTGCCCCTGAGAACTTCTGAAGCCCATCCTCGTTCAGTCCCCTCCGCCCCTCAGTCAGGGGCTAGCCCCCGGCCATCGCCTCCAGGACAGCGTCTGTGTCCCCGAGCACCACACTGATAATGCCAACAGGTGCGGGAAGGCTCCACACGAACCCTTCCAGGCAGAGAGAGCACAGCCAGCCCTGGCTGCGGGCATGTGCACGTGTGTCTGGGTGCGCTCACACCCGGCGAGCAAGGGGAGAGCCTTCCTGTGCTCTGCTGACACACTCACTCAGCTGACACTGAACCGCTAAGACGTGCTCTCAGTGAAGCATTTTAAAACGATGAAACATCTCTGAATCCTGCGGCCAGCTGTCACTCTGATTTAATAATGAGCAATCTCAGGCAGAACTGGTGTTTATTATTAGATGACCGTTATTCTGCTTCCAGCAGAGCCTTCACAGTGACCCTAAGTCCCCAGCAGAGCCTGAGAGGACTGGCTCTCCCCCAGATCCGTGGGCTAGGCAGTCGCTCTGTCACAGACACACGCGGCTTGCAGGTGGTATGGCACTGGCCAATACCTGAACTGTTGGGTGGAGCAAACTGCTCTTCGGACAGAAGGTTTTCTGAGCCACTGACACAGCTAGGTAACTTATTACCAAAGTGTTGTCGTTGTCACAGACTATCAGGCAGGCCCGATGCATGGTGGCCTTGTGCACAGCAGGATCAGACCGTTGTCATCCAGAGGGTCCTCAGGGTCTAAGGCTCAGGCACACATCACCAGGCCTTTCTTCCTGGCCCATCTCAGCCTGGAAGTTCTGCGGAAGCCTGCACACCCCCAGAGAGGCTGTTGGTTGGTGGTCCCACGGGAGCTGTACTGGCTGGGAACCAACCCAGGCCTCCTGCCTAACAAAACCAAATCCACCGACAGTCAAGTCCAACTCCTAGCAAACAGCCAAGCATTTAACCACTGCGCCCCCGGGCTCCTTTCTATCAGTATGAGCAGTACGAGACGTAGGAGACACGGTTTCTGCAGCACGCACACTGTCAGATGGAATAGAGGGTCAGACGCACACCCTGCCCAGCCAAGTGTAGGGTCAGAGGCAGCGGCAGCAGCAGCTGCCATTAACTGAGTTCTCACGTACATCACTGCCACTGGATACGAGTTAGCAAATCTAACCCCATCAGGAGACAGCTATCTAAGGTGCTAGCCTCTATGTCAAGGATCCCAAGACACACATTTCTTCACAGTGTAACATCTTGGACATCAAGCTGCACTTACAATCCATTGTAACCACCTGCCAGGTGAGAGTCGTGACCTAGTTGTGTGAAAACCTCCTACTGAACCTTCTGGAACAGTCAAGCACCAGTCACAAAGTACCTTAGATTAGGGCAGCAGTTGGCAAATTCAATTCACTAAGGATCCGACAGCAGGAATTTCCAACTTTCTGGGCTCTGCAGCTGTCACAACTACTCAAATCAGCTGTGGCAACACGAATACAGACTTCCAAAATACGTAAACAGTCTCAGCTGTGTTCCAATAAAACTTTGTCTACAAGCAGGCACTGGGCACACAGGCCATGGCTTAGATGACCTAAAGAGTGTCCCCCCACTTGACCCAGTTCAGCAGGCCCTATGCCAGGCACCACCACGGGACTCACACACGGCACACAGGACCCACTCTGGGCCTCCCCCATGCTGCCCCAACAGCTAGCCTGCTAGCAGGAGGACAGGCCACAGCCAGCCAGCAAACAAGAGCACTTCCCTGAGCCTGAGGTCCTGAGGGTGTCTGATGGCACTCAGGGGGGCCCTCTGCACAGGGGACACATGCCCTTGCCCCGCCAGCACCAGCACGGGCAGCAGACAGAGCAGGCGGCCATGTTCTAGTGCTGGCCGACAGGGAAGCGGGGCAACCCACACAGGGACCCCACCCTACACAGGGCACAGGTTCAGTGGGGGCTGAGGACCACCACGCACAGAGCACCTGCGATGGCCTGAAAGCAGGTAGACCCCCTGTCACCCCGCCAATGGGCGACCATGTGAAGTTAGAGGATGAGATCATGGACACCTCCACTTTCAAGAGAAGACAGAAATGGAGACGTTTAAGTGAACTCTCCTGCCCCCGGAGAACTGGTGGTGCAGTGGTTAAGAGCTTCAGTTGCTAACCAAAAGTTTGGTGGTTCAAATCCACTAGCTGCTCCTTGGACACCCTACAGGGCAGTCCTACTAGGTCCTATAGGGTCACCATGGGTCAGAATTGACTCAACAGCAGTGAATTTGCCTTGGGGTTCTCCTAACAGTTGGCTGCAATACAATAATACAGAACAACAAGAAACACTTTGCAAACCACACACAACACAACTGCAGGCAGGCCCCAAGGCCCACCTGCTACCTCTGGTTGACAGGTTTCTTACAGAAAGGCAGTTGTCATCATCGGCCTCACAAGTCCTCCATGGGCTGTCTTCCACAATGCCAGCAGTGGCTGTCACTTGGAGGTGTTGTCATTTCTAAAGCAGACTTTTCTGTAGTGGCACACAGTACCATGATTAGGCCACCTGAGGAGTCTGGGTGTCAGGAAGCCTGGAGACACAGTTCTCTTCTTTTTCAGATTATCAATTATGGTGACACAGAATGGCAGAACTGGAGTGGAGGGCCTACTCTCCCCAGCTCCCCAGGTCTTGGTCTTCCTGGCCCAAGCTCCATGGGTGCTGGTGGCAGCAGTACTTGCCAGAGCCCTCTGCATGGGGACAGTCAACTAGAGGTCTGCTCACGGCCATACCGCTGTCCTTAGCCCAGGCAGCCAGCCCCAGAACTCCAGAGGCACTCACAGAAAACAGAAGGACACGGTCCAAACCAGTCATCCAGCCTCCACAGCCACCTGCCACACCCACTAGGGCACAGCTCCCTCCTTTGTTCTAGAAAGAGACTGCGCATCATGGGCCCTGTTTTCTCTCAAGAGCCCGCGAAGCCAAAAACTCAAGTGTTGTATTGGCTCTAACAAAATCCCACTGCAAGCTTAATCTCCTATGACGTTTCATTATACGAGTATTCCTTACTGGTCTTTTGAGATAATACAGTTAATACCAACCTAACTTGGCCAACATCAGGGCTCCATTCCAATGACCTGCTTCTAAGTCCATGCTGATGTAAGTTGAATACCTTTTTTTTTTTTAATTATTAGTTTTCACTATTACTGCCTTTTATTGTCAGGGTCCTTATAAATCTGATCTGTATTAGCCTTGAGGATTGGAAACATTACATATAAATACATAGATGAATTGACAGAATGTCAGTTGAGATGTTTCTACAAACTGACACAGTTGCTGGAAGGTGCTCACTCGTCTATGCCAAGAAATTTGGAGGACAGCTACCTGGCCAGCTGACTGGAAAAGCCCCATATTGTGCCCATTCCAAAGAAAGAAGATCCAGCAGAATGCAGAAATTATCACACAATGCCACTACTATCACATGCAAGCGAAATTCTGCTGAAGATCAAGTGTAGTTACGACAACACACTGACAGGGAACTGCCAGAAATTCAAGCCGCATTCTGAAGAGGACGGGGAATGAAGGACATCGTTGCTGACATGGGATGGATGCTGGCTGAGAGCAGAGGATACCAGACAGAAGTTCACCTGTGTTTTATTGAGTGGGCAAAGGTTTTCGACTGTGTGGATTGTGACAATGTGGACAACATAGCAAAGAATGGGAATTCCAGAACACTGAGCTGTGCTCATGAGGAACCTGTACACAGACCAAGGAGCAGCTGTTCAAACAGAACAAGGGGACACTGTGTGACTTCAGATCAGGATAGGAGCACATCAGGGTTGTATCCTTTCACTGACTTAACCTGTGTGCTGAGCAAAGAATCCAAGAAGCTAACTAGATGGAGAAGAAGGTGGCATCAGAACAAAACTTGGACTGAACAATATGACACAGAGTAAGCAGGTGGTGTGTGTGCTTCTTGGCTTAAATCTATCTATGAGGCGGTCTGACCAGCTCCTCTCCCGAGGTGAGAAGGGAGTGTGGAGAGGAGGAGCTCTTGGTTGAATGGACACCACAAGTGCAGAGCGGAAAGGAGTAGCGTGCTGTCACAGGGCACAGAGAACAGATCGAGTGGCACAAAGGCGTGTGTTCAGGGTTGAGGGGGAAGAATGTGGCATCAGAATTGGTGTAAGACTCACTGACAACCTGAGATATGCAAATGATATCACTTCCTAAAAGTATAGAGGACTTGAAGCACTTACTGCAGATCAAAGACCACAGCCTTCAGTATGGATTGCACCTCAACGTAAAGAAAACAAAAATCCTTACAACTGGACTAGTAAGTAAACGGAGAAAATACTGGTTATCAAGGATTATATTTTACTTGGATCCACAATCAATGCCCACGGAAGCAGCAGCCAAGAAATCAAACAGTGTTTTGTATTGGGTAAATCTACTGCAAAACACCTCTTTAAAGTATTCAAAAGCAGAGACGTCACTTCAAGGATGAAGATCCACCTGATCTGAGCCCGGGTCTTTTCAGTTGCCTCATACACATGGGAAGGCTGGACAATGAGTATGAAAGGCTAAAGAACTGATGCTTTTGAATTATGTGGTTGGCAAAGAATACCAACTACACCACGGACTGCCAGAAGAACACGTCTGTCTTGGAAGAAGTACAGCCAGGATGCTCCTTGGGAGCCAGGACAGCGAGACATCATCTCACACACTTTGGACATGTTTATTAGAAGGGAGAAGTCCCTGGAGAAGGACATCACGCCTGGTAAGGCATCAAAAAGAAAAAACCACTTCTGTCAAGTCCATTCTGACTCAGAGCCACCTTGCAGGGTCCATGCAAAAGAGGAAGACCCTCCATGAGACGGAGTGACACACGGGCCACAACAGTGAGCTCACACACAGTTATGGCCGTGGGACGTAGGAGGCCTGGGCAGTGTTTCATGGTGACATGTGCAGGCAGCGTCGCTACGGGTCAGAAGCACCACGCACCACCTAACACTAACAGCACCTAGCACGCCTCACCCACGAGGTGTACAAAAAGAAACAGTCTCAGTGTAGCTTGTCGCAGCCTGATTACGTCACCGGGAGCCCACCCTTCAGGCCCTCTGCCAGCTGCACCGGGACACCCGGGGCCCACTGGAACATCCTGACAAACACGAGTACGTTGATCTTCATGGTCTGAGGAGCTCTGTCCTCTCTTTTGCTTAAGAACAGCCACTGCTGACTGTGACTTGTGAGAAGCCGCCGTGTGCCGGAGCGGGTCTGCTCCTGAGGCTTCGGCACCCGGCTTTCCGGAAGCGGGCCATCAGGCTTTTCTTCCGGAGCCCCTTCGGGGCGGACTCACCCCTGCAGCCTCCCCCACAGCGCCCAGGCCCTGCCCTCGGCTCCACCCTTCTCCTCCCACACTGCCAGCAGGCCGGCCGCCAGTGTCTTCTGCCAAGAGGCGAGATTCAGGTCCCCATCTCTGGGCACAGCGGCATCTCTGCAGTGACATGAACACACAAACCGCAGCAAGTAACTATCATTACGCATGTCAGGTCGGCCTGGGTGAGCTGTGTTGACAAATTCAGGTCAGGTCTCATCAGCACAGGAGTCCCGAGAAATCCCTCTGGTTTTCAGGGCATGTATGGGTTTTGGAATGGTGGCCAGAAGAGCTTAGATCGGCATAAATGAATTCAGTTTATATCCCATACCAGGCAGACGGCTTTGGTATTGACACTCCCTTCTATTCACAGAGGAAACTCTAGACGAGTAGTGGTTAAGGGCTAAGGCTTGCTAACCAGGAGGCCGGCAGTACATGTCCACCAGGCGTTCCTTGGAAACTCTATGGGGCAGCTCTACTCTGTCCTATAGGGTCACTATGAGTCGGCACCAACTCGACAGCACCGAGTTTGGTTTGGTTTGGTTTTTGGTTACCATTCAGGAAAACACCAATATCTTGTAACTCAAAGATACCAGACCGGACTCTGCCACCATTGTGGGGTCATCCCAATGTCCACTCTCATACTCGGTCTCTGGGGTCAGACGGGGCTCCTCCAGCACTGTGGGGTCACCCCCCGCTCAGCTGCTGGCACTGTGGGGTCACCCTACTCTCAGCCTACGGGGTCAGATGGGACTCTGCTGGCACTGTGGGGCTCTCGGGCTGAGGCTAGTGGTCCTACCTGGCGATCTCATAGAACACACAGCCGGCACTCCACACGTCCATCTTGTAACTGTAGTAGCCGTCGGTGAGCAGGCACTCAGGGGACCGGTACCAGCGCGTGGAGATGTACTCCGTGTACGGCTGCTTGGAGTAGACGCTCCGGCAGGACCCAAAGTCCCCCAGCTTCAGGACGTCCTGCTGCAGGGACAAGGCAACAGCACCTCCCTGAGCAGCTTTCTTACACAAACAGGTCAGGTACCCGTGCACTAAAGGAAAATTTACAAAGCAACCAGCTTATACAACACGAAATATCAGTGTTTATGGGTAGCCTTCATGAAGGAGGAAGTGATGTTTCCATCCGGTGGGATGTGTCTGCAAATATTCTGGCTGTCACTGTTTCCCATGCATTTCCAAATGTCTGTAGGTTTGGAACCTCTGTGTCTTGGAGGCACAGTGGTTAACACTCAGCCGTTAACTGAAGATCAACAGTTTGGACCTACTAGCTGCTCAGAGGGAGGAAGGGGTGGCTGTCTGCTTCTGTATACATTTACAGTGTTCTATGGGGCACTTCTACTCCATCCTATAGGGTTGCTATGAGTTGAAATCAACGACAACAACGTCTGTTAAAAAATAGGCTTGGAAAACATTTTGGTCATAGTGTGAGTCTACAGATGAGTCACACACAATGACAGCATGTTCTCTTCTGACTCAGACTGCTCTTGGCTGTCCACCTCAGCCGGGAGCTCTGCTCAGGGCTTAGGGAGGTGGCCACACCACACCGGCCCACTCAGGGCCTGCAGGTCTGAGGCTTTCTGACAGCAAGGCAGCCAAGTGTAGGGTCACAGCTCAGGTACTTCTATTTTCTTCACCCCCAACACTGCAAGGCAACAAAATAAAGGCCATAAAGGAACAGAACATATGAAGATACCTAACTATGATTCTAATTAGTCCATGCCCAGTGAACAGAAAACAGGCACTTTAACCACTGTCCTGCCTGCGATCCTGCAGGAACAGACTAGAAAAGCCTGGGCGGATTCTCAGGTGGTTGTTCCAGCACACCACTGAGTTAGTTCCCATAGGATTTTCTATGCTGTAAACTTTATGGGGACAGATTGCCAAGTCTTTCTCCCGTGGAGCTGCTGATGGGTTGGAATTGCTGACTTTTCAATTAGTGCTTGAGTGCATAACCACTGCACCACAGGGCTCCTTTTAAGGATTTATAAGAATCCAAAAATCTCTGTCACTCAACAAGGTAAAATTCCAGTCAAAAACATCATGAAAATCTTGAAAGAAAAACTGTCAATTTAGAATGCTATAACTAATGAAAGGTATCTGTCAAAAATGAAGGTAAAATAAACATATTTTCAGGGACATAAAAGGAAGTACTAGAGTATAAAACAACCTATCAGCAGACCCGTACTACACTATCAAAGGAATTTCTTCAGGCAGGAAAAACGAGAGGAGACAGAAATGCAGACCTTCTCAAAGGAGTGCAGAGAAGTGCAGTTGTTGCCCACCTACCTAAATATGTAAGAATTTTTCCTTATTGTTTAAGTTTGCTTAAAAGATACTGACTGCTTATGCAAAAGTAGTAACAATGTAGCACAGAGTTTAAAACCTACATGAAAGTGTGACAGTGGCCCAAAGGCTGGGAAGTATACTACTGCAAAGTCACTACACTTCATGAGAAGTAGTATGTCACCCCTACATTCTAAACCAAAAAGCAATCACTAAAATAACAAAACATAGAGGCAGAGCTAACATGCTAACAAAGGATATAAAATGAAATGACTATTTCAAAGTTGAAACAAAAGAAGGCAGAAAAGAAAGCCAAAGGAATAACAGTACAACTCAGCAAGGAAAAGGAATCAACGATTGCTATATGTCATCACATGGAGGAATCACAAAATTAAGTATGCTGCATGAAAGAAGACAGACAGGAAAAGAATACATGCCATATAATGCCATTTATATGACATTTTAGAAAGTGGAACCTAATTCTATGATGGCAGAATGTAGGTCAGTCACTGTCTGGGGACAGGAGGTCGGGAGAGAGGGGTTACAAAGAGATGGGAGGGAGCTTTTGGGATTACTGAACATATTCCCTGCCTTGATTGTGAGGATGGTTTTGTGTGTTCATATGTCCACAGGCACTGCATTTTACACTTAAAATACGTGCAATCTTAGTGGCTTAGGGGAGACATAGGCGGCGGTTGAAACATTACCTCTACCACTTCCATACTGCAAGTGCTTCAAATGACCATTTGCGTGTTTATGTTGGATATCGTTGTGAAAAGGGCGTTTAAGACTTATTTACTTCCAAATGTATAGCGAGCTGTGTAGACGATACTAAATAACCTACCTACTCCAAACTGGAAAAAACAGAATGATAGCAATAATGGTATCCAGCTGTCTGAAACTGAAATTATATTTCCTCTAAAGGTGTTTTATTCTATTTTTGATATCAAGTTTTCACACAGAAGCTCTTACCTTTACTAATATATTTTCTGGTTTTACATCTCTGTGAAATATTCCATTTCTGCATTCAATATAAAAGGAAGAAGATAAGTAACTGTAATTCATGGATTCCAATTCTTTCATTGTATTTTTCAACAAGTGTTTGTGCATTTTATTAATTTGCAAGCTGCCCAATCTCCCAGGGTTATACCTGTGCATATGATCAAGGGATTTACATAACTGATACATATAGTGCATAATTCTCTTCTCTGATAAGGGGTGTCTTCTCCCTGTGCAATCGAGAAAACAGGCAAACATGGTTACAAGTGATACATACTCCTTTTTGTAAATTTCAGCAAAGTTTACTATTGGGTGAATTACAACTTCCTCCGTGAAAAACAGTATGAGTAAGTTTCAAGAAATAAGGAGTATCCCTATAAAATGTATCATTTGAAACTACATACTGCATGATTTCATATAAAATCACTCAGCGTGTGCATTTTTAAGTAGACTTTATTTTTTAGAACTGTTTTCAGTATACAGGAAGTACAGACAGTGTCCATGTACCCCCTCCCTTTCCCAGGTCACATAGCTTCTCCTCTTATTAACATCCTGCATTCCTGGGGTTCATTTGTTACAGCTGAGGAACCAATACCAACACACTATTAAGTGAAGTCTCCCAGTGGTCCTGGTGGTACAGTGGTTAAGGGCTGTGTCTGCTAACCAAAAGGCCAGCAGTTCAAATCTTCCTGGTGCTCCCTGGAAACTCTATGGAGCAGTTCTACTCTGCCCTATGAGGGTCGCTATGAGTCTGGAGACTCGATGGCACTGGGTTTGTTGTTTTTTTTTTTCATTTTTTAGAGTTTACATGGAGTTCCTTCTTTGCACTGCCTCAGGGGCTACTGTCACGTGTCCACCACAACACAGGACAGTTGCACTGGCCTGTGCTCTAACTGTTCACCCCTCCTGCCTCCCCCAGAAGCCCTGGCAACCAGTGACCTGTCCGCTGTCCCTCTAGTCTTGCCTTTACCACACTGTCACAGAACACACGCATCTCAATCCCAGCGAAGCTACACCGAGCAGCGGCCACAGCAGTGCACTGTCTGATCATCTTCAGCTGAGCCGAGGGCTGGCCTCCTGGCCTCTCTCCTCCAAAGACTGCAGATTACGAAAAATTTAGCTGGCACGTGTAAATCCAGTGCTTTCACAGGCTTCCTGATGACACAGAGCTTTCCATGTACAGTAGGGTAGACGGCAGTTCACTGAAGTACATTTTTCAGTCCATGAAGACCAACACAGAACCCTTCAGCTGGGACGACGACAGCACCTTGTCTCGCTGGTGCCCTCAGAGACTCCTCAGGTTAACCGGCAGTGCCCTGCAGCCATATCCACACCGACCCTGGTACTGGTCCTCACACCATGCCAGCCAGACCTTCTTGCCTGTAGCTCATTTTCTTTTTCAAAACAGCTTTGCTGAGATACATTTCACAAACCATACAACTTACCCATTTAAAGTACCCAATTCAATGGTTTTTAATATATGATGCACAAATACACACAACCATCACCACAGTCAATGTTAGAACACTTGTTGTTAGGTGTCCTCAAGTCGGTTTGACTCACGGGGCCCCTATGCACAACAGAACCAAACCCTGCACCGTACCCGCAAGTGTTTTTATGCTTGAGACCATTGTTAAACAGCCACTGTGTCAATCCGTGTCATTGAGGGTCTTCCTCTTTTTCCCTGACCCTCCAATTTACCAAGTACAAGGTCCTTCTCCAGGGATTGATCCTTCCTGACAACATGTCCAAAGTATGTGAGATGCAGCCTCACCAGCTTTGCTTCCAAGGAGCACTCTGGCTGTACTTCTTCCGGAAGAGAGCTGTTGGTTCTTTTGGCAGTCCACGGCACATTCAATATTCTTCTCCAACACCACAATTCAGAGGTGTCAGTTCTTCTTCTATCTTCCTTATTCACTGTCCAGCTTTTGCATGCATATGATGAAACTGAAAATACTATGGCTTGGGTCAGGCACACCTTAGTCTTCAGGTGACGTCTTTAATTTTCATCCCTGTAAAAGAGGCCCTTTGCAGCAGATTTTCCCAGTGCAATGCATCTCTTGATTTCTTGACTGCTGCTTCCATGGGTGTTGACTGTGGGACTAAGTAAAATGAAGCCCCTGACAACCTCAATCCTTTCTCCATTTATCACCATGTTGCTCACTGGTCCACCTGTGAGGATTTTTGTTTTGTTGATTTTTGATGCTGAGGTGCAATCCACACTGAAGGCTGTGGTCTTTGATCTTCATCAGTGTTGTGTCATCTGCAGACTGCAGGTTGCTAATGAGTCTTCCTCTAGTCCTGATACCTCATTCATCTTCACAGAGTTCACTTTCTTGATTATTTGCTTGGCATACAGATTGAAAAGGTTTGGTGAAAGGATGCAACCCTGACATACACTTTTCCTGACTATTATCATACTTCACTTAATCATGGTTTCTCTGAACAAATTTATAAATGGCTCCTTTGAAGTTTTTGTCTTTAAACCTGACATATGATCATTCTTAAAGGTACTTCACGTTGCCTATTGTTTATAGAGTCGTACTTTCCTGTCTCTTGCATACATTATACTTTTTTGTTGGAAACTGGACATTTTAGGAAACACTGCAGCAACGCTGGGCACTTAGCTCATTACTATTATTTGCTCGTTTGTTTAGTGGGTGGCTAGGCTACCACAGTCTGGTCCCCACCCCGCTCCCACACCACGGAGCTGATGATGCTCCTCGAGAGGCACAGCTGTCACAGGAGGATGACAGTGGTTTGGGCAAGGGTCTCTGTGACTGTCTCCTTCTCTGGCCACACCAAGATATCAGCTTCCACGGACTGTTCTGCTGTTTTTAACAGTGCCCTGGGGCATAAATTGCTCCATGAGACACTGTCTGAACAAATTTGGGCTCCTTTCCCAGAAGATTCCTGAGATAAACTTTTGAGACTCGTTCCGGTGCCGAGGAGGGCTCCTTCCAAGATGCTGCTTCTCCCACTTCTCTCCAGCAAACAGGCTGGCCCGCCGCGTAACCTGTATCTCCGATGACTTGATCCATCTCCTCCCAGTTGAATTTTTCACTATTTTTGAGAGTGCCGTTAAGCTTCAATTGTTGCCGATGAAGTCAGTTCCTCTGGAAAGAGAGTCAGAGCTCTTCTGTCTATCATTTGCTTTTTCTCCCAGGTAACACCTCTGAGCTATCGCTCTGGTGCTGAGGGCAGGGACAATGTGCACTTCTTTCTGAGTGATACCTCCACTTTAACAACTGAGTATGGTGACAGTGAGGCTGCAGCGGCCCCAGATCCCTAGGGTTCCCCTCTCCCACCAAGGAACCTCCACCACAAAAGCCATGGCAAGAGCACTCTGGGTCTCAGTATTGTCAGTGGGGCTTACACCCACAGTAGACATCTCTCCTGTGACCAGGGGCCGAGTGGAAGAAGGGAGCCCTACCTAAGAGGGGTTTTTTTTTTTTTTTTTTTAATAACTTTCTCCATTTTCACTGGGGAGTTGGTCTGTGGAGTTCCTTACACTGTCACACTGGAAGAGGAACTGTAAAGCTTATCTCTACAACAGGATTGAACTCTTTGAATACCAAGAAATGCATCTCCCAGGCTTCTCCCTTACCTCTGCAGTGCATATAAGTAGATAATTTCATAAAGACAGCATGGTCACACCTTTATTTCATAATTATCTCATTATTAAGTTATTTAACAGTGCTATGCAATATGCTAATATATAAAGGACTAGTAATTTAAGTCAAATGAATTGTTATTCTAGTAGCATAAGTTTTAGTGCCTGATTTAGCTTTCAATTAGTCAATATCAGTATCAGCAAGAGCAAATAATAAGTAATTCTCTGTTCATCTGCAACACTATGCTAGGGCCAGGAACAGAGACCCACGGGAGCCACAGAGTTTATTGGTTAAGGTTCTAGAGTCAGACTTGAGTTTCAATTCTGGTTCTGCTGCTTGTTAAACAACTACTCTGCATTATTTCTTAACCCTTCAAAAGTCTCAGTTTCCTCATCTATAAAGCAGGAATGTTAATGATAGTGCCATCTTCATTGCATCACCCAGAGGTAGAATGCATAGTGGTCAAGAACACAAACCCTGGACCCTGCTCAAGATCAAACCCCAGTTCTATCACTCACCAGGTATATAATCCTGGACAAGTCATTTATCTTTTTGTGCTTTAATTTTTTAATCTTTTAAATGGAGACTGTCTTAGTTATCTAGTGCTGCTCTAACAAAAATACCACAAGTGGTGGTTTTTTTTCGCTGATAGCCCAGTAGCGCAGCAGGCCAAAATCAGGGTGCAAGCTACAGGTGAAGGCTTTCTTCTCTCTGTTGACTCTGGAGGAAGGTCCTTGTAATCAATCTTCCTCTGTACATTGTACCCTTGCCCCTCCAACAAAAAGAATTTATGTCCTTCCCACATGTAAAACACATTGACTCCACCATATCATAGCAAAAGCCTTAAATCAACTCTAAGTCCAAAATCCAAAAATTCCTCTTCACTTACAAAGTCTGGAATACAAGTTATCTGCAACGAGCAGGTACAAGCTAGACATTTCCATTACACACAGGAGAAAATGGAGGGAAAAAGGTAAAGGTACCCAGCAAGTCAGCAGGACACATTACACTAGCCCTCAAGGCTTTAAAAATAATCCTCTGTTCTCTGAGAGAATTTACACAATGACCCTACCCTCCAGATTCTAGGTATGGGCCCCACTCTCAGAACTGGGAGCGGAGGCCTGGGGAGGCCTGGACATCAGCTCTGCCTTCTAGGCCCACTGGAACAGCACCTCCACCCCCGCGGTTGCAGGTGCACCACTCTCCTAGTCTACCGGAGCGGTGACTCCACCCTTAGAGGCTGTGGCTCCATCCTTTGAAACCTCAGAGATCGTAACCACAACTTTGGAGACTGACGCAGCTCCGCTTCCTGTGTTCCTTGTCTCTTCATGTCTGCTTCTTGGTTCCTTGGCCTCTTGTCCCCTCAGGCATCATGCCCACATCTGCCCTGCTAGGGCAAGTGTGCCAAAGCTCTGTAGCTCCACCAGTAAGTGCCTAGAGGCACCCCATGTGGCCAGCAACCTTTGCTCAGAAGGCAGCCGGTTCCTTGCTCTGTGGGTCAGCCAGCCTAGCTCCACTGAGAAGTGCCTGGAGGTACTCCACTCTGCCAGGAAGCCTCCTGCACAAAGGCACTAAGCTCTCTCACGCCATGGGCTAGGTCCAGCACTGTCACCTCCCAGTTGTGCTGCTGCTGTTTCTCAACATCTGTACCTTCTCCAGTGTTGAGTTCTCCTCACTTCCTTCTGAGTCTTCTATACATTCAGTTTCAAAACTGCTTCCACATTTTAGGTATCTGTTACAACAGCACCCCACTCCCAGTTCCAAATTCTGTCTCAGTTATCTAGTGCTGCTTTAACAGAAATGCCACAAGTGGATGACATTTATTCTATCATAGTCCAGCAGACCAGAAGTCCAAATTCTGGGTGGCCACTCCAGAGGAAGGCTTTCTTCTTTCTGTTGACTCTAGAGGAAGTTCCTAGTCATCAGTCTTCCTGCAGTCTAGGAGTTTCTCCGTGCAGGACCTTCAGCACATGTTCTGCGCCTGGTGCTGCTCCTTCTCTCTTGGTGGCATAAGGTCCCCCATCTCTCTGCTCTCTTCTCTCTTTTACATCTCAAAACAGATTGGCTTAAGATGCTACCTAATCCCATAGATCTCATCAATACAACTGCTGATAATCCATCTCATTAACAGTGTAGTGACAGGACTTACAACACAGAAGGAAATTCCATCAGAAGACAAAATGGTAGACGATCATACAATACTGGGAATCATGACCCAGCCGAATGGACAAATAATTTTTGGGGGAATACAGTTCAATCCATGACAGGGATAATAACAATAGCCACCTGATAGGGTTGTTTTCAAGATAAAATTAACTCATATAAGTGGCTAAAGACAGTGCCTGCAGGCAATTAGGACTCATGAAACGTTAGTTATCAGTTCTAAGATAGTTTTTTTCCCTCCACATGTTAACAACTCTGAAGTCAGGAAACACACAGCAATACTTGGTACCTTACAATCAGCCATGTTCTCCACATTTTAACCTTCTGACACTAAGAGGCCCCTTACCTACCCTGGACAGCATTTCAGAGTCCCAGCACCCAGCCTATAAAACACTCAATACTTACGGAATCAATGCATCAGCACAGAATGACTGTCCACTGGTCTACACCAGCCTGTTTTCTATACTCCCTCTCTGCAGACAAGTTACTGGAAGACATGGATTCATTTTCTCCAATTACCCAATTCCCCTACCACTGGAAATTAAAATCTTTATTTCCAAACAAAGTTGCCTCAAATGTCCAAACTCACAGCCACTTGCTGGAAATTCTCCTCTCCCCTTGAGTTTTAAGCTATCACACTTTAGAAGGCAAAATTAGGATTCTAACAAAGGTCATACATCCTACACTGAGGAGCTTTGGTGGTGTACTGGTTAAGAGCTTGACTAACCAAAGGGTCAGTAGTTTGAATCCACCAGCTGCTCCTTGGAAACCCTATGAAATGGTTCTACTCTCTCCTATAGGGTCATATGAGTTGGAATTGACTAGATGGCAATGCTTTGTTTTGGTTTGTTTATCTCACACTGAGAGAACTGTTACTAAATGAAAGAAGTGATGCCAGAGATTCTTGAAAAAGCAAAATGTTGGCTTACTGGTCAAAAGAATATTGCAAATGGCTCTGCGAAAATTCAGTGGTTGTTTTGCTTGGTTGTGTTTGACACAATACACTGATACTGCTAGATACACACAGTGCACACACAGGTGCATGCGCACCAGATCAAAGTGAAGAGTCTGTATCAGACATTATGTATTTGAAGATGTAATCACAGACTTAACATCTCATTTATGCAGTCTACTAGGGAAAAAAAAAAACGGCTAATGACTGAGGTTTCTGGGTAAGTGAGGTTTACTCTTTGAACATGAAACCATTTTCTGTTGTAGCCATTTTCTATGAGAATTTTTTTAAAGAGACACTTTCCTTAGAAATCACTCAGCACTGTATAGTGTGGCTGCGCCTTCTTTGTTGTATCACAGGGAACCTGGAGGGCAGTCACTGTTTGCCTAGGTGGCTCTTGGTCCCCCTGTCCCCCATACGTGTTTTATATGTTCAGTCTCACCCCCACCCTGAGTACCCCCTGTCACTTTCCGCTACTGCTAGCACACTAATTTCTAGCAGTCCCTTCTACCCAGCGGCTCAATTTTTAACAGGTTTTAGACCACGAAACCAAATAACTGAGTTCATTACTGTAGTTAAAATACAATTAAACAGATTCCTGAATGAGAAGCTTACCTTTAAATAAAATACACAAAGATTGCCACTTATAAGAAATATCACACAGTCCCAGATACAAGGCAATCTCTTAGCTTCCCAATGAAGAGATTCAAAAGCTTTTGACCATCTCATATACACTTTATAGACACAGAAAATTTTGTCAACTTAACAGTATATTTTATTGGTAATTTACTAATACGTGTTGTTGTTGTTAGGTGCTGTAAAGTTGATTCCAACTCATACAACCCAATATACAACAGACGGAAACGCTGCCCAGTCCTATGACATCCTCACAGGCATGGTTACACATGACCCACTGCTGCAGCCACCGTGCCAGTCCATCTCCTTGAAGGTCTTCCTTTTTCTTCTGTGACCTTCTGCTTTACCAACCAAGGTGTCCTCCAGGGACTGATATCTCCTGATGACATGTCCAAAGTATGTGAGATGAAGTCTTGCCATCCTTGCTTCTAAGGAGCATTCTGGTTGTACTTCTTCCACGATAGATTTGTTGGTTCTTCTGGCCATCCACAGTATATTTAATATTCTTTACCAACACCACAATTTAAAGGCAGCCATTCTTCCTCTGTCCTCCTTATTCTTGCCTGGCTTTTGCATGACAGATGATTGCAAACACCATGGCCTGCAACACAAGTACACTTTAGATCTGAAAGTAAACTCTTTGTTTTTTAACACTTTAAAGAGGTCTTTTGCAGCAGATTTGGCCCATGCAAATTTGATTTTGACTTCTTGACTGCTGCTTCTATGGACATTAATTATGGATCTGAGTAAAATGAAATCCTTGACAATTTCAATCTTTTCTCCATTTATCATGATGTTGTAAGGATTTTTGTTTTATTTATGTTGAGGTGTAATCCATAGCTAAGATTGTAATCTTCAATACTCCACCGTCATCAGTAAGGGCTTCAAGTGCTCTTCACTTTCAGCAAGCAACGCTGTGTCCTCTGTGTGTCGCATTTTGTTAATGAGTCTCCTTCCAATCCTGATGCCATGTTTTATCTTCACAGAGCTCAGCTTCTTATATTATTTGCTCAGCACAGAGACCATATAAGGACAGGGAAAGGATACAGCCTTGACCCACTTGAGACCATGCAGTCAGTATCCCTTGTCACCTTCAGGCTGGCCCACGCTGTCTGTGATAACATGGCAGTGTCGCCACCACTGTTCCATAGTCACTCTCATGACAACACGGCAGATGACTTATTTGATTGATGCCCTGGACACACTGTGATCTGTAAAGCGTGTCTCTCTCTGTTTTCCTTTGTCAGAGGTATTTACAAGACTCCCTTGCCCCATTATCTGTGGCTGGCAACCACAAGGTCAGGCCCCCAGGGACACTTGCTAAATGTGGACCAAAAGTCTGCCCCCTTGTCCTGTGTTGTAAGATGACCCCTACACACAGCCCAAAGCAGTCCTGACGGGGCCATTTCAGGGCAACTTGCTTTCCTAAACAGTGCTCTATTGTTCAAAATAAGTAAATGAATGAGCACCCTGTAATACAAGAGACTCTGTAAGGAGTCAGATGTAAGAGGATTCCCTCTCTGAGGAACAATTTTTAGGGAAACACTGTCTTGTTTGAAGGCACAGAATGGAACGGTGGACAAGAGTAGCACCCAGAGGAACGGCCCTCAGAATGGGACAGGCCTGGATGCAAAGGACATTCCTGGGGGTCTGTGGTGAGGGAGGCCTGAGCTGTGGAAACTCGGTAGTGACAGCCACGAACCACAGCCACCCTCAGCCCCTCATGCCAACGGCTGTCCTCAGCACCAGCCTCACACTCTCAGGACCACAGCTGTCCTCAGTGCCCTCTTTGGACTCTCATACCCACGACTGCCCTCAGCGGCCCCCTCAGCTCCTCACACCCACGGCTGCCGTCGGCTTCCCGCTCGGTCCGTTCACACCGACTTCACGAAGGCCTGTGGCTTCACCTCTCAGCTGCAGCCATATTTTGAACAGACGAGACTGCCAGAAAATACCTCCCAAGAGTGAAGCCATTTGGGCTACACACTATATATCTACACTGCATTGATGAAATCATTTTGAGAACTAAAACTTAGTATGTGTGAACTACAAGCTTTAAAAGAGGCTCTTAGAGTAGCTTTCAAATCATTCTACGTACCTCGTATTAGCTCATAAATATTCATGTCCATAAGTTCACATATTAGTGCAAGAGAACCAGATTTTCTGTCACTGAAGAAAAAAGCAGAAAATACAATCAAATACTTAATTCATTTATAAACATTTTCAGTAAACATAAGGCATTCCCACATCAAACACAGCAGCATAATAATTAAGGCAAAATTAACTGCAAATAATAGTAAAACTCTACTTTAAGCAAAAATTCTGAAAGCTCTACTTTTTAACAGTTGTGCCTTAAAAATATGAAACTATCAGTAGGAAGGACAAATTAGATTGAGGAGTTAGCGAAGTAAAACAATAAAAGAAACAAGTTTAATTTGTTCTCGGATATTGCAAATTTACTTAAATTACTTTTATCTAATTGGGATCAACATATAATGTGGGGAGTAAAAATGTGAAAGCCAGTCAGGGGCAAAGGAAAGAGGAACCCCCCAAGCAGTGCAACATCTGCACCCCACAGGCATGGGACCAAGGTGTCTGCAGGGCCTTCAGCTTCCCCTCAGTGGAGAGGAGCCTTCAGGAACCCTTTGGACCTGAGCAGGGGGGCCATGTCCCCATCAGACCCTGCTCTGTGTGCCTTCCAGAGCCATGGGGCCCCGCTGTCTTTCAGGCTGTCAGGAGACCCCTGTGAAACACACGTGCAGGATCTCTGTCATTCCTGTACACAAACTGGAGCCCCTGGATCTGGCCTGAGCTGAATTCTAAGAATACTACAGGCCAGAACGCCATACAGCTATGGCCAGACATCTCACTTGGAGTTCTGAAATGTTTGGTCCTTTGATTAAAATCTCCCTGCACTTGGATTTGTCAGAGACCAGACTTCCTTGGCTGGGTTTTCATTATCATGAAACAGGCCAGGCTCTCTCCGGAGCTGCAGCAAGGCTTCTACATCAGAGCCTGAGGGCCGCCCAGCCCACCGGAGGCAGAACCCCAGAACCATGGCATCCTGGATCCTAGCGCAGGTCCAGAGTGCAGGGCAGGCTGTCAGGGGGCCGTCCCGGCACTGGAAAGGCACTGTCAGAGAGGCTGGGCTCTGATTTCCTGGGTGGTAGGTAAACCTTACAGAAACTATCTTATAATCAGGACGGAAATGCAAACTGTACAAATTATAGTAAGAAAGGCTACAGGAGACTGCAAATCTGGCAACTGGTGGCAATCAGAGACAGTCCCTGAAAAACATCTCCCATGACTGCTTCCCCACTAAGTCAGACTCAAGCACCAGGCTTTGGGAGTCCACAGTCTCCAGTCACACGGACATACTGACCACATGGGAGAAAACAGGTGGGCCATGTACACATTCTTGCTATGAGACCACCTAAATCAAGGCACTTAATTCCACATCGGGAATCTCAGAGAGAAACAAAAAGGTCACTTAAGACAAATTGAGAATTATTACTCTCTGAGCTGCAAAGCAAGTATTTACAACATCTACCACAGGTTTTGAGGAGGCCTGGCGTTGCAGTGGTTAAAGCACTTGGCTACAAACCCAAAGGTCAGCAGTTCAAATGCACCAGCTGTCCCTCGGGAGAGAGTGGTAGCAGTCTGCTCCCATATAGATGACAGCCGAGGGCCCTGAGCGAGCAGTTCCACTCTGTCCCCTGTGCTCCCTATGAGTCAGATTTGACTCCGTGGCAGTGGGTTTGGTTTCCTTTCTTAAAAAGAGCTATAGAATCATTATCACGAAATGCGGACAACCTTTAAAAGCCCCACATATACTTACAAAACAACTTCGTGCAACGTAAGGATATTAGGGTGTGGGTTCAGGCGTCTTAGTGCTTGTATTTCTCGGAGATTGTTCACTTGCTCAATACTATTTCATAGATAAAAATAAAGAACTAATTTACAATTTAGGCTGACTTTAAAATCAGGGTTATCAAATCATTATTCATTAGCCATGATCATGACTGAATAAAGTCATACATTTTTCCAGCGAGTTAATTAGGTTTTATTTCTCCCATTAGCAGCTGAAGTTAAACCTACCTTGTTCCTGCACTGTCCTTTAAAAAACAAAGTTCTGACAGCTTTGGCTCTACATGAAAATGTTCCCCATCTAAGCTCATGAAAGACCACTTTAGTTCCTTTCACAATTATTAAATGTACAGACACTAAAATTTCCTCTTGATCAGTTTATGGAAACTAACCACCTGAGCAATGTATAAGTAATCTGAAAATCGGCATTTCAAATTCCCATGAACAGACCCACCCTCCTTTTTGTTTTAATGAAAGCTCTACATTTTTTCAAAACCCTCGTGGGGTAGTGGTTAAGTGCTACAGTTGCTAACCAGAAGGTCGGCGGTTCAAATCTGCCAGCGGCTCCTTGGAAACTCTTTGGGGCAGTTCTAGTCCATCTGTAGGGTTGCTACAGGTCGGCACTGACTGGACAGCGGTGGGCTGCGTTGGCTACATTCTTTCCATTGCCTTCGCCTGGTGACAGGTGTCCACTGGGCAAGTGTCAGTACCGCAAGCTTGTCTTTACGAACTCTACTCCACCTGAGACTGTATTCACACCTACAACCCTGCCAGCTGCCAGTGCTCTGGAGGCTGGGGCCTGAGGGTGGCTGCTCTCCGCACCCAGACCAGCTCCAGGCAAGGTAGGTTCCCCTGGGGGAGGAGGGTGGTGGACTCCGCGATCAGATGACTCAGTCAACCAGGAACGTAACCTGGGAGGCCGTTAAAGGAGCTAATCATGGAAATAGGCTTCTTCCTTTGAACTGGGGAAATAAAAACTCTTTCCTACTAATTTTATAATATATATATAGAATTTTGTTAGGTTTCTCGGAGACCAATAGCTAACGATGTGTTATTGTTGTTTTAAATCAATATTGCTAATTATTCCCAGTCTTTCTCAAGCTAACCAACAAACAGGAGCCTGATACATAAGAAAAGCCTGATCACAGACATTCAGAGCGCTTTTCATTACTTATTCTGCTTTCTCCCTCACACCTGGGGTGACATTCAAAGTGGGTAACAACCCCATGGTCAACAGCCATCAGAAGAGCCACGGCCCGGTGCTGAAGCTTGGGGCTAAAGTGTGACCCAGGCTCTCACCCTCTGGTTGCTGGATAGAGGGGAGATCTGGAGACCCTGGGTGGAGGCCAGGCAGCAGGGTGGAGGAGGGTGGGCGGCAAGGACGCAGCACTCATTTACCTACCAGAATGTCGTCTTTCCCGGGCCACATGGGGTGTAAGGGGCCAGAGCCTAATCTCCTCCACTCATTACAGGGTCCTTTCACACCCCCTCAGCTTAGTAACCTTCCTACCACTTGCTCCTCACCAGAACCCCAGCCCCACAGAATCAGCATCTCCTAAATGCCTCAAGATCAGCACTTCACAAGGTATGTCCCACAGAATCTGGTTTCTCTAGAAAATAAACACTTTGTGAAGAAACATCATGTTCAAGAAGCTTGAGAAATATGTCCACTCTTGTCCCTCTGTGGGAGTCACAACTTAGCGTAGAAGTTGAAGGTGGTGAAAGGTCTGACGAATTGAAGAAAGCAGCTGACCTGTTTCTGGCCCACACTTTCTGGCCCAGGACCCTTCCCCTGCGCACTGGCTCTTCACCACGCCACAGAGCTACGGTCCCAGAGAACGCTCAGCTCCTGGGAAACAGGAGCTTTTGTTCTTGGGGGTGGGGAGGCGAATGAAGACACCAGTAAAGCACGAAGAAGAAAAAGTCCGTGTAAAGTATTCCTTCAGGACACCTACACAAGGGATGTTGGACTGTTTTGATCAGCTTTCTGGGGAGTCTGTGTTGGGCAGAGGGTCAGAAAGGCCTGCACCATGAGGGGTCTCTGACTCATGACTGGATGGCAGAAGAAGCCTACTAGGCCACTTGGTACCAGGTTGCCACCCGCCCTTGGTAGGCTGCAGTTTGGTGGTTCTCAGCTCAGAGAGATTTTGCCCCCGAGAGGACATCTGGCATTGTCTGGAGACATTCTGGCTTGTCACAGCTGGAGACGGGTGAGAGTGATACCCAGGAGGCTGAGGGCAGGGAAGCACAGGACAGCCTCTCCCCTTGTCTGGTGTCCCTGCACTGTGGTGGAGATACCTGCTTTAGGGGGAGAGGGCAGGAAACTAACTGCAGTTGGCAGTCATTCAAATAGTTGAATACCCTATCTGAGAAAATTAGGTTTTAGACATCGGTAATCCAAGAGCCATGGCATCTTGACAAATAAGTATCTACTCTTCTTACCTTTAATGTGAGAACCAGTTATCACAGTCCCCAACCATCTTTGCCTTATCACAGACAGAATTCTCTCCTCTCTCCACAGCACTCACTCAAGAGTAGCCAGTGGAGACAAACAAGACAAAAGGCACATGGACCTGGCATTGCCTGCCTTTGTTTAAACAGCAGTGCTGGGTAAAATTCCAATGAGCTGTCCCCTCTTGTAAAAATCCTGACAAAAACTATCTCACAGTATCAGAAGCAATCTCTCTCTCTGACTAGGGATCCTTTGGATTTTGCGGTCAGATGACATTCGGGGCATCTTTGTACTCTTCTAGTGGAAAGAGACAACGTCAGGGAGTTGACTAGAGAGGAATGCAGACACTCACTGCGTCCACCATAAGTGGAATTTCCCGGCAGCTAGAAGAAAGTCATCATAACCAGGACTCAGTCTCTATGAAATGGAAAGCAATCAATTTGAGATGTCAAAGTTTCATTTTACCAGAAGGATTACAGGAAAAATTAATTGATCTCACTACTCTGTAGAAAGAAAAGTCTATAATTAAAGTGAAAGGAGAAAGTACCATACTAGTACCTAATGGTCATCATGGTTCATAATCAACTCAAGAGCAACGGGTTTGGTTTTTTCCTTTAACATATGCCAAGCAAGTTTTACAATTAGTCATAACAGTAAAATGGATCCCCAGTGGCGCAGTGGTTAAGCACTCGACTGCTAACCCAAAGGTCAGTGGGGGACAGATACGGCAGTCTGCCCCCATAAAGATGCACAGCCTCGGAGACCCTGCAGGTCAGTCCAACAGGTTCGGTTTGATTTTTTTTGGTTTAATACATGCCAAGCACTTCATATAACAAATTATAGTAATGACACCTTTTTGAATCTGAAAGCACAAATACCATTCATTTAAAAATTGGATTTGGCCTCAAGAAAATAAGATGAATCCATGAGGAAAAAGTATAGTCAAACAGAAGCTAAATTCACGAGAGAAAGATGCAGAAGTCGGCGTCCATAGATTTACAGCCTAGGAAGCCTGATGGCGACGCTACTAAGTCAGAACCGACTCAGTGGCAGTGGGTTTGGGTTTTCTCTTTATCCCTTCATTTGATTCTTTATCACCTGTGGCATGGAGATACTATAAGGTTGGGACCCATTTCAACACTTCACTATGTTCTCAGCTTTTTACCATTATGGACGATTGCATAATAAACTCACTGCAGGGGTGGGAAACCCTCCCCACAAAGACAACTCCAGGCTCAGACGATTTCACTGGTGATGCTCTCAAACATTTAAGGAGAAAATACTCGTAAACAAACTTCCAGAAAGTAGAAGAGGAATGAACACAAAAGCCTGCTGAGAAGCCTCCCCGTGTGTGAAACCCAAAGACCCCTGCTGTCAAGTTGGTTCTGACTCACAGCGACCCCCAGGGCAGAGCAGAGCTGCCCCAGCATTTCCAAGGAGCGCCTGGCGAAGTTGAACTGCTGACCTTGTGGTGAGCAGCCGTAGCATTGAGCCACTACGCCACCAAGGCTTCCCACACAGAAAAGAAATTGTAACAAATAATAATGACACTGATTCTGTAGCATTTTATTAAAAACCTGTACTTACTATGGATTTGTGAAACTCTGTGTTCCACCACTCTCTAAGTGGAGAGTAGAGACCCTAACCTGTTTCTTAAAGGTACCACGTAACATGACACCTGCAGCAGTGCGGGCCACCACTGGATGTCTCCTGTGTACCCAGGTCGTGACATTTAAGTCATGTTCAGTCCCCCTTCAGTCCTCCCAGGTGTCTCACGAGGACAGGCACTTACAACGTGTCAGGAAGCTGGTAGCAGTGGATCTGGGAGGCACTTCCCTGCCCAGAAGCCTGGACCCCGTATGTCACACCACAGTCTCCAAAGGGACTGAGGGTTACACAAAAGAACATCTCGAGATAAATTAAGCATGTCCGTCAAAGAACTGCCCCCTAAAACATGCTGATCGTTTGATGAAAGCCTTTCTAAAAGCTGTTCTAGACACCTCTACTTCCTGAAGGCACAGTGTGACAGTCTAATCTCTCGTTCACAGCAGGCCCCACGGAGGGGCTGCAGTAGCATGGCCCTGATGGCAGCAATAACCTCAGGAGGTCTGCAAGGCGAGGTGTCTATGGTGCAGCCCCACTCTGTCTGCTTTTCCTCGTCACCAAAATCACACCTGGCAGGTCCTCCTGCTGTCTGTAAGTCATCTTCCCCTGAGCCAGGTCACCAGGAGCCTGACAAGGATGCTGGTCCCCTCCTGACCGGCAGGCGCACTGCACCTTCTGCTGCAAGTCCCTTCTCAGCTACCTTGGGGCTTGGGCCTGGATGTTTTGGAGGTGGCTGTTGTAGCGAGTTTGCTCTCTAGATGTAGAATCATGGGTGCACTGGGCATCAAATTCTGTTAGAGCTGGTTTAAAGGAAAGATGGAATGGGGGGAGATAAAGAGAATGCAAAGCACACAGAGGAAGAAGGAATAGGAGAAGAGCAGCAAATCCAGTATTTTCAGATGAATTAGTATCATACGCTTTGGACAGTGAAAAGAGGGACGTTGTCTCAACAAACCTGAGAGTCAAACTGGGCTCTGCCACCTACTGACCTCGAGTGACATTAGCCAAGTTAGTTCACATCTCGAAGGCTCTGTCTCCCTGGGTCTCACTGGGACATCATGAGGATGAAACTGGGGTTGTTACTGTTCTCCCCCACTTACTCCACCTGTCTGCTGAGCAAACAATTCGAGAGGCTGGACTACACAAAGGTAAACATGGCACAAAGATCGGAGGAAGACTTGTCACAACCTGCAGCACGCAGCGGACACCACCTCGTCTGCTCAGTGAAGAGGACCTGAAGCCCTTACTGATGAAGACCAGCGACCACAGCCTTCAATACGGATTACACCTCAACATCAAGAAGATCAAAATCCTCCCAACTGGATCAACAAGCAACATCTGATAAACGGAGAAAAGACTGCAGTTGTCAAGGATTTCAGTTTACTTGGGTCCACAATCAATGTCCATGGTAGCAGCAGTCAAGAAACCAAAAGATGCACTGCACTGGGCAAATCTGTGGCAAAAGACTTCATTAGGGTGGTAAAAAGCAAAGCTGTCACCTTGAAGACTAAGGGGTCCCTGACCCAAGCCATAGTACTTCCAATCACCTCCTATGCATGTGAAAGCTGGATGATGCATACGGGGAAGACTCAAGAATTGACAGCTTGAATTGTGGTCTCAGTGAAGAAGATTGAATACACCGCTGACTGCCAGAGAACAAACAAATCTGTCTCAGAAGTCTAGTCAGAATGGCAAGACTTAGAAGCAAAGGACGTGTTATCAGGAGGGCCCAGTCCCTGGGGGAGGACATCATGCCTGACAGTGTAGAGCATCAGGGGAAGGAAGCAGCCCCTCAACAAGATGGGCTGACCCAGTGGCTGCAACAACGGGCTCCGTCACAGTGACTGTGAGGACAGGGCAGGACCAGGCCGGGTGGGGTTCTGCTGTGCACAGAGTCACTGTGAGTGGGACTGACCACTCACAGGGACTGACCTAACCACAACCGCTGTCATTACTCTCTGACACGGCTGACTCTTCTACACTGGTTTTCTGATCTAAGAAGCAATTTTTCTTAGGAAGCATTGGAAATCAAGATTTATACCCCAAAACACTGGCTCCCCATCAATGTGGAGGAATTACTATGTTTTATAAAATTTTGCAGTGCATATTTGGAGGTTTTAATTCCTTTGACAGTCAAAAAGTAAAAAAAAAGCTGTACTTTGTCCTCTAGTTTGACAACTAGAAAGATACCAGCATTTACTCGGCTTTTCTGAGGGAGTTCCCCAGTCACAGCCGGTATCTCACTAGTTAGCATGTGGTAGCTAAGACCCAGACAAACCTGACTGTGAGAGGTTTCTCTGAAGGGAAGAGTCACAGCAGCCCGCCAGGGGAGTGAGCAAAAGCCTCAGTTCTCTCCACAACCAGCAGCTCACCGGCCCCAGGGAATCAAAGCTCTCCATCCCCACCTGAAAATTATTTTTTCAATATACTAATATATGAATTGCTTCCCAGTGGGATCCATTTTGACCGCAAGGCCATCAAATACATCTAGACTAGAATCTCCTTTATAAAAACCTAGCACACCTATCTTCCAGGAACACAGAGACTGTTTCAGGTGAGGCACACTTGTACAATTCACTTTTTCTGTGACCATTCACCAACCAATGGTATTCCAGTAATCCCGGGCAGGAGTAACCACCCAGCGCCCACGGACATCGGATCAGGTCCCGGGTCGTCAGTGAGTCCCCGCCGAGGCGGCTGGACCCCCGCTGCCGCCCCGCGTCTGCTCGCCCCGCGTCGGCTCGCCCCGCAGCGCCGCCGGCGCCGTCCACCTGCCGTAGCGCTGCCTCATCTGTTTGCAGGCGTAGTAGTTCCCGTCCCGCAGGCTCTGCGTCTTCATCACCTCCGAAAAGGTTCCCTCTCCTATCTTGCCAATTGTTTTATAATCTACAAAGAAAATAATCAGATAAGGAAGTGTTATTTACGCATAGATTTAGTAGTCACTTTCAGAAACAAGTAAGAATTTAATAACAATACAGGTAGTCTCTGACTTGCAACATACACGAAGCTACCACAAACTGCACTTATGGCTCTTTTCTTTTGCTGCGCATCATACTGTTAGTAATACGTACTATATACAATCTGACAGTAGTAGTAGTATGTACTACACACAACAGGCAGTGGTGATATGTACCACATACCCATGACAGTAGTATGTACAGCATACAAGGAGTGGTAATATGTACCACACACGATATGGCGGTAGTAATACATGCCAAGTACCATGTTACCGTTCTCAGATGTTTACTCATAATCATTCAAATTTACAATACTGATAATAAAAGGCAGTAATAATCAAAACCAAAAAAAGAGGTTATTTGACTTACACTGGGACTGGGCCCCATCGTAAGTTAAGGACTGCCTGGACATTAGAATTACGTCTCCTAAGTTTAACATTCCCCTTATTTAGGAGAAGCTGCAGCGCTGAACTAGAGCAGCCGAGTCCCACTCGCTCCCAGTCTACGTGCTTCCTGGTGGAGCAGGGGCAGAAAGCCTGGCAACCACCTTGCCCAGCGTCCCAGCCCGCAGTGAGAGGGAAGCCTGGGGAAACAGGAGCATGCAGAGGCTGCGGCCACGTGGGCAGGAGTGGGCCTCGGCAATCGGCAGGTTCCGAAAGTCACCCTCTGGTCCTACAGAGGACCCAGGTCATCTATGGCAGTTCCTAGAACACATCTATTTCCTGATTTTCTGCAGGCTGCTGGTAGCTTTCCCTCATTCTGTCACTGCCCCCCCCCAACCCTCCCAACACCCACAAGGAGTCTGTAAGACTTGAATTCCGTACGTCAAATCTCTTCCTGTTTCAAATACCTGGAACAGTTGCTGTTTTCCTGATGGAATCTTGACAGAGAGAGAAAGGGGTACCCTGCAGGAGTGTGATGCTGTCTACAGAAATCTACAGTGATGAAATGGGTTGACAACAACTGACCACCGTGACCCAAACCAAACCTACCGCTGTCAAGTGGATCTGGCTCATGGCGACCCTACAGGACAGAGCCCAAGTGGCTCCTAGAGTTTCCTAAGAGCATCTGGCAGATTCGAACTGCCGACCAAGCTGTAGCCACCAGGGTTTCCTTTTACCAAGATGTTTCAAGAAAAAGATAAGGAAAGCTACGGTCAGTGAGAAGTGCTGCTTCTCAAGCAGAGAAGTGAAGGAATGAGAAAAGCCCAGCGAACAGAAATCTCACTGGTTGCAGCCCAAATAACAGGACGTTGTTGCATGCTGTGAAGTTGATTCCAACCCACAGCGCTCCTGCATGACCAAAGAGGGTCCCAAAGAGTTTCCTAGGCTGAAATCTTGACAACAGCAGGTCACCACGTCGTTTTTCTCCCTCGGAGCTGCTGGTCGGCTTGAACTGCCAACCTTCCAATTAGCAAGAGTGCTTAACCACTGCACCACCAGGGCTTCTTAACAGAGGATAAGACTGTGAAAAAAAAGAAACCTCAGCAGAGAACAGCCTGTGGGACAAATGGGAACCAGCAGCTAAGATCCCACAGAGACAACACATTTCTACCAGTTGTTCATTTCAGAACCTCTAGGAAGCTGCCTGTGATCTTGCAAGTGGAGATGGGGAAGCCCACCAGGAAGGCTGCAGGGAAAAGGCCAGCCTGCAGCAGCACCATGTCTAGACACAAACTTGAGTGTGCCAGTGAGCACCCAGGTCCGCCTAAAGGCAAACATCTTTCTGTGGTACTGCTACAGCAGTAAGCCTGGACTACAAAAACCCTTCTTCACCTTAGGGCCCCAAACATGGTCAGCAGAAAGCAGACTCCCAAGCTGCATGATCCTACAAGAGGACATCTTCCTAGCATTCCTGGAGAGATGGCACATGGTCAGCGCCCAGTCTGAATTCTGATTTGAATAAACCAACTGTGAAATGGTACTAATTTTTTAGAAGTTACCATGGTTACATTAAAAAAAATTTTTTTTTAGGTTCTTATCTGTTACCAGGATACACCGAAGTATTTCCAGATGAAATGAGATGATGCTTAAAACAGGCTTTAGGATACTTCTATACATTCTAGGAAACCCAAGTGGCATAGTGGTTAGGAATTCGGCTGCTGACCAGAAAAAGGCCAGCAGTTCGAATCCATCAGATGCTCTTTAGAAACCCTATGAGATAGTTCTTCTCTGTCCTATATAGTTCACTCTGAGTCAGAATCAACTGGACAACAACAAGTTTGGTTTGGTTTTATCCGGTCCCACTTGCTATTGTGCTGAAAGTATAAGTTGCTATAGCCTTTGGGGGGGGGGGGAATTTGACTTATCTGTTACCTTTCTAAAATGTGCATACCCTTTGGCCCAAATTCTAATACTAGAATTTATCCTGTAAAAAATACTTGCTCAAATGTGTATGATATGAGGATGTTCAGTGCAGAATTACTTAGTAGGGAAAACTGGTAACCCAAATGCCTACCAATAGAGAACTGGATAAACCAACACAAAAAATTCAGCTGGGTCTCTACATAAAAGCTATTAAGCAACCTGAGAAGGAAATTAAGAAGATAATTCCACTTACAATAGCAACTATGAATAAATTTAACTAGACACTTTATGGTTGTATGCATTTATAGGAGGCTGCCCTACTGGTCTTTCTAGATGGGAGAGCAGAGGAAGGAGAGGAGGGGGCAGGAGCTTGTTAAAAGGATACAACAAGTATAAAATAAAAAAGAGGAGTGTGCTATCACAGAGCAGAGAGCAGACGAGCTGCAGACAGAAGGGCAGGAAAAATTGATTTGGACTGTATACTTGCATTTAATCAAATAAAAAAATAAAATTTAACTAGAGAGGTGACTTGCATACTATAAAACACTACTGAAAGAAATTAAAGATAGCCTAAAGAGATGGAAATATATCGTGTGCATGGATTATAAGATTCAATATTGTTAAAATGTCAACACTACCCAAAATAATCTATAGATTAAACACAATCCTGATCAAAATTCTTGCAGCATTCTTTGTAGAAATGGAAAAGCTAATTCCCAAGTTTATATGGATTTGCAAGGGACCCTGAATAGCCAAAGCAATCTTGAAAAAGAAGAGCAAAGTAGGACAATTCCTCACACTTCCCAACTTTAGAATGTATCATGAAGCTACAGTAATTAAAACAGTCTGGTACTGGTATAATGAAAAAACACATAGGTCAATGGAATAGAATTGAGAATCCAGAAATAAACCTACATGTCTACGGCCAACTGATTTTCAACAAGGGTACACAGTGCATTCAATGGGAAAGAATAGCCTCTTCAATAAATGGTGCTTCACCTATAGGATTCCCACATGCAAAAGAATGACATCTAACCCATGCCTCTTATCCTATATGAGAACTAACTCAAAATGGATCGCAGACCTAAGAACTAAAATCATAGAATTCTTTAGAACAAAACACAAGCATAACACTTCAAGATCTAGTTTTCAGCACATGAATTCATAGATATAACACCAAAAGTCAAGACAGATAAACGGGACTTCACCAAAATTAAAACATTTGTACAACAAAGGATTTTATCAAAAACATGAAGACAACCTATAGGATGGGAGAAAATATTTGGGAACTATGTATCTGATATAGATAAAAAACCAAACCCATTGCTATCAAGTTGACTTCCAACTCAGAAAGACCCTACGGGGCAGAGTAGAACTGCCAATAGACTTTCCAAGGAGTGCCTGGTTGAACAGAACTGTTGACCTTCTGGTTAGCAGCCATAGCACTTAACCACTATGCCACTAGGGTTTCCATGTACCTGACAGGGTTTAATATCCAGCAAAATACATCAAAAGTTTAAAGACTCAGCAAAGGCAATGCCTGGAGGAAATTTATAGCACTGAATGAATGTATCAGGAAAAAAAAATCTAAAATCAATGTCCTAAGCTTGCATCTTAAGAAATATAAACCTAAAACAAAGAGAAGAAAAGAAATAATAAAAATTAAAGCACAAAGTAATAAAACTGGAAAACAGATAAAAACAATGAAATTAAAAGCTAGTTCTTTGAACAGATCTGTAACACTGATAAACTTCTAGCCAGGCTACCCAAGGGAAAAAAGAGAAAAGACACAAACTGTCTTCCCAAGCTAGAAGCAACCAAGCCAAGCCAACCAAAGACACCCTCTAATAGAAGACAAACTGTTCTACATCCACAACAAGGAGTATTATTCAGCCAATACAAGCAACGGGCAATCAAGACACAGAGGAAACTTAAATATGTATTGCTAAGTGAAGAAACCTGCTGAAAAAGCTGTGTATTGTCTGATTCCCACTACTTTGACATTCCGGAAAAGGCAAAACTACAGAGACGGTAAAAAGATCAGTGGTTGCCAAGGATTAGGGGGAGGAGGGCAGGGATGAACGGGTGGAACACAGGGTTTTTAGAGTGAGAACACTGCTCTCTTTTAACCTGTAACGGTGGGTACATGTCATTACACACTTGTCAAAACTGCACGACACCAAGAGTGAACGTTCAGGTAAACTATGCACTTTAGTTAATAATTGTTGTTGTTAGGTACCATCAAGTCAGTTCTGACTCACAGCAACCTAATGTACGACAGACTTACAGCAACCTAACGTACAACAGACTCATAGCAACCCAATGTACAACAGACTTACAGCAACCCAAGTACAACACACTCACAGCAACTCAATGTACAACAGAACAAAACACAGCCTGGTTCTCAGCCATCCTCAAAATCGTCCCTATGCTTGAGCCCACCATTGCAGCCAGTATGTCAAGCCATCTCATTAAGGATCTTCCTCTCTTTTGGTGACCCTCTGCTTGACCAAGCAGGATGTCATTCTCCAGGGACTGGTCCCTCCTGGTAACGCGTTCAAAATATGTAAGATGAAGTCTTACCATCCTTACTTTAAGCAGCTTTCTGACTGTACTTCTTCTGAGACAGGTTTTTTTCTGGCAGTCCATGGTATATACAGTAACCCTGGTGGCATAACTGAAGCATAGAGCTGCTAACTAAAAGGTCTGCAGCTCAGATCCATCAGACACTCCTTGGAAACTATGGGGCAGTTCTACTCTGTGCTATAAGGTATGAGTCCTATAGGGTGTGATTCAGAATCAACTCACCGGCAGTGGGCTAAATGCAGGATGTTAACAACAGAGTGAACTGTGGTGAGTGGAGATGTATATGGAACTCCATGCAATAGCTACTCAATTCTTCTGTAAATATAGAACTATACTAAAAACATCAGCCCATCAGTTACAGAATAGTCACCTGTTTCAACTGTCTAGTGCTGCTATAACAGATATATCACAAATGGGGGGGCTTTAACAAACAGAAATTTATTTTCTCACACTTTAGGAGGCTAGACAACTGAATCCAGGGCACCAGTTCGAGCAGAAGGCTTTCTTTCTCTGTCAGCTCTGGAGGGAGGTCCTTGTCCTTCTGAGCCTCTGCTCCTGGGTAATCTTCATGTGATTTTGCATCTCTTGTTCCCCCTCTCTGCTTCCTCACTTGTTTAATCTCTTATATCTCAAAAGAAGTTGACTTAAAACACACCCTACACTAGCCCTGTCTCACTAACACAACAGACACAGCACATTCCCAGTGTGAGCTTATGACCATGAGCACAGATGTTAAGATTTATAGCACATGTTTTAGGGGGACATAGTTCAATCCATAATACCACCACCATCCCCCATTAGAAAGAGAAGAGTCCATATCCTCTGACGTAGTAATTACACTTCCAGGTCTCTGTCCTAAATCATATATACAGAAACACAAACAAAATGTACAGGCAAAAATGTATATCACAGTATGACAACAGTGGAATGTTAGAAACTAAGTAATTTCAAGGAGGTGATTTATTAAATTATACAATAGCCACAGGCTGAAATGTTGCACAGCTGTTAAAAATGCTGTTCTTGAATGATGTTTAATATTGGAGAAATGTCACCCATAATTTAATGTTAAGTGGAGAAAAAGAATGGTGATGAGCACACAGAAAAAAGTACAGGAAAAGATACCGTAACAAAAAATATTTAAGGTATCTATCTCAGGGTCACTGGAAACTCTGGTGGGGTAGAGGATAAGCACTACAGCTGCTAACCAAAAGGTCAGCAGTTCGAATCTGCCAGACACTCCTTGGAAACTGTATGGAGCAGTTCAGCTCTGTTCTATAGGGTCACTGTGTCGGAACCAACTTGCAAGCAGTGTTTTCTATCAGGCTTCGAAACCCTGGTGACATACCAGTTAAGTGCCATGTCTGCTAACCAAAAGGTTGGAAGTTCAAATCCACTGGCACTCCTTGGAAACTCTATGGGAAAGTTCTACTCTATCCTAAAGGGTTACTGTGAGTCAAAATCGACTGAACAGCGGTGGAACTGAGTTATATTGGGATGGAACTGAAACTGATTTTAATTTTCTACCTTAAATTCTTCCATCCATAATGCCGATATATTACTTCAAATATGTGAAGGGTGTTGGTGGGCATTTTCAAGAACTTCAGTAAGTCTATGAGCCTGTCAACTAACTGCCAACAGAAACATGACCTTAATTAACATAAACTTTCTGAAAATGAAAATAATCCACTTACAGGGAGACACTCATTTCACTGGAAAAATGCAGATTAGTTACTGAAAGCAAAGGCTGAGGATTCAGGAATTAAAATCTAACGGGAATCACCTAATCAGCCTCAGGACACGGCACAGGGCTGTTAATTGGCACTTAATACCACTGAGCGAAAAACCTCCTCTCTGTCGCTGACTCCCACTCCTGGCTAGCCCCGGCTCTCACCGACGGAAGGTAAACGCACCATTGTGACTCTTTTTATCCTCTGTGGCCGGCGGGTGGAGCTGGGTCTTGCCCAGCGGCTGGACTCAGATGTGCTGCTGGGGGGACAGGTGGGTGAAATTCCCATATTCTGAGAGCCAGGCTCAGGACTCTGTTAATCTAGACACTTCGAGCCTTTTGTTTTATATCTGCGTCAGCGGGGTTTGTACAGTCAGTGTGCGGGACGCCATGTTGGTACCGAGATTTTAGCAGGACCTAATTCTTAGCCTGGGAGCCAGCGCCTGCAAACAGGACAGCACTTCTCCAACAGAAAAGCAGTAATTTTCCCAGTGCCACCTACACTGCAGGCCCTGCAACAGGAGCAGAGGAATCACTACATCTCGGCACCTTTAGCCCCTCTGTCTGCTGCCTGTGTGGAGGGCGCCATCTTGGATACGGTGGCCGCAGCTGGACCTAATTCCTATCTTGGGAGCCAGTGCCTGCCCACAGGAGAGCACTTTTCTATCACAAAAGCAGTACATGATGCAGTGTCGCCTAAGGCTAGGCCCTGTCAGCAGAGGCCACCAGGGCAGTAGCATTGCTGTATCCTGAACTAGTTTGTTATCATCTGGGTTGGATATAGTGGTGCTTACTTTGTCAGTTGAGAAGAGGGATCTCTACACCTGAAAACCTAACTGACTTGTGAAGTGGTAAGATACCTTTTGCTTTACATTTTAAGACAGCCTAGAGAAACATCTGCAATCCATCCTCACAGTACCTCTTCCAGCCTCTACATACTCACATGGGACCCAAAAAGCAACAGACAATTGTGGCATACAAGAAATCACCCATGGCTTCAGAAGACTCCCAAACAAAGCAACCAAGGAGTTTTCCAGAAGAAGAAACTTTTATGAAAGCGTCAGGAAGTGAATACAAAATGATTATACACAGAGCCCTTCTAGACCTTATACAAAATGCAGCAGAACAAAATGAAAAATTAAGCAAACTGTTCGATCTGATGGAACACCAGTACTCTGAAATCCAACAGATCAAGAACAAAATCAAAGACATAGAAACTTCAATGCAAAGTCAAGAACACAGAATGGAACAAATAGAAAAAAGAATTTCTGACTTGGAAGACAGAGCTACTGATGCCAGCATCTATGAGCAGAAATCAGAAAAAAGAAACAAGAAGCATGTGGGACTCTTAAGAGGAACAACCTTTGATTAATTGGAGTCCCTGAACAGGGTGAGACATCTGAGAACACAGAGAGTATCGTTGCTGAGCTGCCGAAAGAAAACTTCCCAGAAATCATGAAGGAAGAGAATATAGACATCTCAGATGCATATCGTATGCCACCCAATATAGATCTCAAAAGAAAGACTCCAAGACATATTATAATCAAGCTTAACAAAATGAAACATAAGCAGCAACTCTTAAAGGCAGCAAGACTCAAAGCAAAGCCAACATTCAGAGAGAAACCCTGTAGGCTCTCTTCAGATTTCTCAGCAGAAATCATGCTGGCATGGAGACAGTGGCATGACACATTCAAAGCCTTGACGGAGAAGAACTTCCCACCAAGAATTATATATCCTGCAAAACTATCTTTCAAATACGAAAATGAAATTAAAACATTCCCAGATAAACAGAAACTCAGAGACTTTGTAAAAACCAAACCCAAACTACAAGAAATACTGAAAGAAGTTCTTGGCTTTGGCTTAGAAGAACGAAATCACTAACTTTATATTTTAGAATGACACACTACTCAATACTCTACTCTTTTAGGGAAGGCTCCAAAGTCAATCACAGCTTTGATACGGAAAGAAGCAATTCAGTGATCAGCATGAAAACTACGGTGTCATCATAATAAAAAGAGGGATGTACTACCGTTGTTACAGTCCTTCCAGATGGAGAGGAAGATGACAAGACTGGTAGTAATTAAAATTGGGTTTATATACAGTTTATTAAGGGGGACCATAGGGGCAGCTGTAAAGCACAACAAAGATGTATCATACCATTTCAAGAAATGTAACACACGAGTCTCAACAACTACAAAACGAGCTCTGAAAAAGGTGGAAAATCAACTCACCAAAAAGAATGTCCTAGAACAGACTAATAAGAACAAAAGAGAAAACATCAACATAAAAATAAACATATCACAATGGCAGCAGTGAACACATGCCAAAATTACATTGAATGTGAATGGACTGAATGCTCCAGTAAAGAGACACCAAGTGTCATCTTGGATCAAAAGACATGACCCATCCATATGCTGTCTACAAGAAACTCATTTGAGACCTAAAGATAGGAACAAACTGAAAATTAAAGGATGGAAGAATATACATCAAGCTAACAATGAACAAAGAAGAGCAGGGGTGGCAATTCTAATCTCAGACAAAATCAATTTTAATGTCAAATCTACCATCGTGGACAAAGATGACACTATTTATTGCTGAAAGGTTCAGTACACAAGCAAGACTTAACTATATTAAATATTTATGCACCTAATATCAGAGCACCTAAATATGTCGAAGAAACACTGACTACGCTCAGAAGAGAGTTAGATGACTCCACAGTAATAGTGGGAGACTTAAACACTCCACTCTCATTACTAGACAGATCATCTAGAAAAAAGCTCAGTAAAGATACAGAAGACCTCACTGACACAATTAACCAACTAAACCTCATTGACATATATAGAACTTTCCATCCATCAGCAAACAACTACACCTTCTTCTCCAGTGCACATGGAACGTTCTCCAGAATTGACCATGTGATTGGCCATAATGCAATGCTCAACAAAATCCATACCATTGAATTACCTCAAAGCATCTTCTCAGATCATAAAGCGATCAAAGTTGAAATCAATAGCAGAAAAAACATAGATAGAAAGTGGAACTCTTGGAAACTAAACAACATCTTGCTCAAAAAACATGGGTTATAGAAGAAATCAAGGATGAAATAAAGAAATTCATGCCTTCCAATGAGAACGAAAACACTTCCTACTAGAACCTTTGGGATACAGCCAAAGCAGTGCTCAGAGGTCTGTTTATCTCCATAAATGCACACATCTGGAAGGAAGAAGGAAACCAAATCAAGGAACTAACTCTACAGCTTGAACAAGTAGAAAGAGAACAGAGGAACCCCTCAGGCACCAGAAGAAACGAGATCATAAAGATTAGAGCAGAGCTAAATGAATTAGAGAATAGAAAAACAATTGAAAAAATTGAAAAGACCAAAAGCTGGTTTTTTGAAAAGATCAACAAAATTGACAAACCACTGGCTAAACTTACTAAAGAAAAGCAGGAAAGGAAACAAATAACCCAAATTAGAAATGAGAGGGGAGTTGTCACCACAGATCCAACAGAAATCAAAAATATCATAACAATACTATGAAAGATTGTACTGTAACAAATTTGAAAACCTAGGGGAAATGGACAAATTCCTTGACTCATACCACCTACCCAAATTATCACAACATGAAGCAGAACAATTTAATAAACCCATCACAAAGGAACGGATTGAAAAGGTCATCCAAACACTGCCAACCAAAAAAAGTCTGGGCCCAGATGGCTTCACTGCAGAATTCTACCAAGCATTTAGAGAAGAGTTATCTCCAATACTACTGAGACTATTTCACAGTATAGATGGGGATGGAGTACTCCTAAACTCATTCTATGAAGCCAGCATAACCTTGATACCTAAGCCAGGGAAAGACCCAACAAAGAAAGAGAACTACAGACCGATATCACTCATGAATCTAGATGCAAAAATCTTCAACAAAATTCTTACCAATAGAATGCAACAACATATCAAGAAAATAATCCATCATGACCAAGTGGGATTCATACCAGGGATGCAAGGCTGGTTCAACATCAGAAAAACAATCAATGTGATTAAGCACATAAATAACACAAAAGACAAGGATCACATGATTTTGTCCATTGATGCAGAAAAGGCATTTGATAAAGTCCAACACCCATTCATGCTAAAAATTCTTAGCAAAATGGGTATAGACGGCAAATTCCTCAACACAATAAGGGCCATTTATACAAAGCCAATTGCCCACATCATCCTGAATGGAGAGAGACTGACTTTCCCTTGAGATCAGGAACTAGACAAGGATGCCCACTCTCACCTCTCCTATTCAACACTGTGCTAGAAGTTCTAGCCAGAGCAATTAGACAGGACCAAAATATAAAGGGCATCTGCATCGGCAAGGAGGAAATTAAAATCTCCCTGTTTGCAGATGATATGATTGTATATGCAGAGAACCCCAAGGAATCTATAAGTAAGCTACTCAAACTGATAGAAGAGTTCAGCAAAGTCTCAGGATACAAGACAAACATAAGTAAATCAGTAGGATTCCTTTATATCAACAATGAAACTGTTAAAGAAGAAATTATCAAATCAATACCATTTATGATAGCCCCTAAGAAGATAAGTTACCTAGGAATTAATCTAACCAGAGAAACAACAGACCTTTACAAAGAGAACTACAAGCCCTTACTACAAGAAACTAAAAGAGACTTAGATAAATGGAAAAACCTACCCTGCTCATGGATGGGAAGACTTAACACTGTGAAAATGTCTGTTTTACCCAAAGCAATTTATTTATATAATGCAATCCCAATACAAGTTCCAGCATCATTTTTTAATGAGATGGAGAAACAAATCACCAATTTTGTTTGGAAAGGGAAGAAGCCCCAGATAAGTAAGGTACTACTAAAGAAGAAGAACACACTGGGAGGCCTCTCATTACCCGACCTTAGAACATACTACACTGCCACAGTGGTCAAAACAGCCTGGTACTGGTACAAGAACAGACAGATGGATCAATGGAACAGAATTGAGACCCCAGAGATGACACTATCTGCCTATGAATAGCTGATATTCAACAAAGGCCCTAAGACATTCGACTGGGGTAAAAACAGTATCTTCAACAAATGGTGCTGGCAAAATTGGTTATCCATCTGCAATAAACTGAATCAAGATCCATATCTTACACCTTACATAAAAACCAACTCCAACTGGATAAAAGACCTAAATATCAAACCTAAAACGATAAAGCTCATCCAAGAAAAGGTAGGAACAACAATGGAAGTTTTAATACTCAATGAGGACAGACTCCAAAATCTGTCAAAGAAGCTACAATTAACAGAGGAGAAAATAGATAAATAGGAACTATTAAGAATCAAACATTTTTGCTCATCCAAAGACTTTATTAGTAGAATTAAAAGAACACCCACAGAATGGGAAAAAAATATTTGGCAACTCTATGTCAGACCAAAGCCTGACCTCCATAATCTATAAGATACTACAAAATATCAATAAGAAGAAGATAAACCATCCAATTAAGCGATGGGCAAAGAAGATGGACAGACATTTCACTAAAGAGGAGATCCAGGCAGCCAAAAAACACATGCGGACATGTTCACAATCTTTAGTTATTAAAGAAAAACTCAAATCAAGATGACAATGAGATACCATCTCACCCCAACAAGATTGGCCATGATACAAAACAACAAATGCTGGAGAGGCTGTGGAGAAAGTGGAACCCTCCTACACTGTTGGTGGGGTTGCAAAATGGTCCAGCCTCTTTGGAAAGCAATCTGGCGCTTCCTTAAAAAAATGGATATTGATATACCATTTGACCCAGTAACTCCACTACTTGGAATATATCCTACAGAATCAAGGCCTTTCACACCAACCACCACATGTACCAGAATGTTTATCACAGCACAGTCCACGATAGCAAAAAGATGGAATCAACTCAGATGCCCAACAACAGAAGAATGGATAGGTAAACTATGGTACATATACTCAATGGAGCACTACACAATGATAAAGAATAACAATGATTCCAGGAAACATCTCCTAATCTGGTTTCAACTGGAAAACATTATGTTGAGTGAAAGTAGTCAGCGACAAAGGGACAAATACTGTATGAGAACCCTACGATAAGATGTCAAAAACAGACTTGTGTATAGAAGAAAAGACTCTGCAAGGGAGAGGAAGGAGGGAGGGTGGGGGGGAGGGTTTAGTTTAGATAGTTGCTAGAAATCTGGTTGGGAGAAAGCAGTGATAGCACACATTAGAAACAAGAACAACATTAAGTGGACTTCAGCATAACTAGAGTACTCCTTCCATCTTAACCCAATATTGCAAGGATAGAGTAGCTGGGGCAGGGGACCATGCTCTTAGGCAAAGTCGAGGCCAATTGGCACAACTAGCGCTTTGCTAAGAGAACTCTCTGCACCCCACATTGGTGAGTGGCGTCTGGGGTCTTAAAAGCTGCCAAGCTGCCATCCGAGGACACAGCAAATGGTCCCAACTCACCAGGAATGGATGCTCACCAAGGACCAAAATGACATGCGGTAAAAACAACCTAGAAGACAGAGAGACCCACAACAGTGGGTGCCTTCATCGACTTGGACAGGAAGAACAGGATGGTGCCCGGCCACCACCAGTGATAGCCCTGATGGAGCTCACTAGGTTGAGTCTCACTGGCAACACAAGAATAAAAAGGGGTGCATCCTGAGATCTCCACTAAAAGACCTCAATTGATGGTCCAGCGGTTTCGGGGTTCCCCTGAGAGCATGGCCCCTGGCCCTGATGCTGCCCTTACCCATAAATTATAACAAAGGCCCACTCTTTGGACAGGAATGGATTGGACTTGACAATGCAGAGTGACCATATATTGGATGCACTTTTTTGTTCTATACATCTATAGGATATCATCCGGCTGACCTCTGGCTGGAGGAAGGAGAGTGGGTTGAGAGGAGTGGGAAGGAGGCTGTTGGGAGGATGAGACATGTATCGAGCAGAATAGTGTGCTGTGACCGGACAGGGAGAGCAGTGGAAGCTGCATATAGGTGGGCATGTAAATTTATACGGGAATGTACGTTTTCACTCAGTCATGTTAAAGAAAAAAAAAAAATCTAACGGGAACAGAAAGAGGAACCTTATGTGACAAGCACTATTTGCATTTCATCACAAAATTAAGTATGTTAGTGGATCTAGGGGCGGGACTTAATAAAGGTCACCTAGATTACTAAACTACCTTCCATTCCCTGTTTTGTTATCACTCTCCCAACCAGATCAGCAGACTTGCATTCTTTTCCCTGACTGCAGGATAGTAAATCCATTATTTCAAATCTTCAGGGAGATAATGATATTTGGGGTAATTTACATAGTTTGATAAGATATAATGAATCTTGTGGCTCCCTATTCTTTCCTGTAACAAGGTTTGACATTTTCCAGACGTGAACACCTTTGCAATCTGGCTATAAAAGCTGCTGGAATTGTAACCCCGGTGGAACAGTCTTGGAGAAACCATTCTCACTGTTTCCCAGATTTGCCTGCATGTCTGTTAATAAAACATTGCTTGAACCTTTCCCCATCTCCGGATCTGGCTGCAGTGACAGGCAGAACAAACTTGCCTTGGTTCAGCAAGAAGCAGACCTATTTTTTTTTTTAAAGTCAACTGTGACATTTTTCCTAAATTTTAGGTTGTTGCTGTTGTTGTTGAAAATATACATAGCAAAACGTACACCAACTCAACACTTTCTACATGTATAATTCAGCAACTGCAATTACATTCTTTGACTGTGATTACATTCTTTGAATTGTGCAACCATTCTCCTCTCCCTTTTATGAGCTTTTCCTCCTTCATCGATACAAACTCACTGCTCCCAAGGTTCCCATCTAAGCTTTCCAGCCATTGTTGTCAACCTGATCCCATGTATATCCTAATGTTGAAATGAGACATAAGTAACTCCATTTTGAGGAAGGGTGCAGTAAAAATTCAGAGTAAAAGGCTCCAGGAACCAACTTAGCAGGAAATAACAAGAAATACCATACAGTAAGCTCACCTTTGTCTTGCAAAACATCTGTCTGTCACAAGACAAAGCCTGGAGACAGCCTTGTAAATAACCCCTGGAGCCAGCCCTAACCACAGTCTAGTAAAACATCCCCTAAGGGTTACATTTTACAACCTAAGGAAATTCCATGTGGATGAGAACATTCACCAATGGGGTTGACACATTCACCCACAGCTACATTTTGCAACTTGCAGAAATTCAATATGGCCTCAGCCAATCAATGCAAAGGTCAGCTCCCCCTCCCTACTTTGTGGTTTCACAGCTTAAATGCTGGGTGCTAAGGAAGCTTGGGGTCGCCTCCCTGCTCTGCATAGTTTGGAGAATGTCCCTGGTGCACCAGCCCCTTTTTTTTTCCTATTGGGCACATTTTTAATAAAATTTAACTTTCAAAAAGAAACTGCATCACACCTTGAAGTCCGGACCCTAACACTAAAGGAGCACAACGCTCACGGCAGAATCTTATTCACCGGCTGAGCTGTTACTGCTCAATTTCAAGATGACTTCAGAGGTTATTTTTGGTTAAGGTTCAACTGTAATACTGAAAGTGATTTGGCTATACAAACCTAGAGCACTCATCAACCCTCAGGCTAGCTCCAGACCATTCTGACCAGCACTAAACGGCACTCGCTGCCTGCAATGTGAGCTGTGGTGGAGAAAGGGTCATTTGCTACCCCTGTGATTTTTCTGAAAGACAGACGGTCTGGAGTATAAAACAAGGATAAAAGGCAGGGAGAGGGGCAATCTTAATGTGGGAACCACACTGAGGAGAAGTCTCTTCCTGTTCTCCCCACAAGGATCTGGCATATTCTTACACGCCTTTAAAGTCAGATGGGTGACAACCTCAGATAGATGCACACATCCATCCCATATTAATAGGACCAGAGTAAACCAAACCAAAACCAAACCCACTGCCATCAAGTCCATTCCGACTCACGGCAACCCTACAGGACAGAGTAGAATTGCCCCACAGAGTTCCCAAGGAACACCTGTCAGATTTAAACTGCTGACCTTTTGGTCAGCAGCTATAGCACCTAACTACCACACCACCAGTAAATAGTTACCGTTTTAGTCAGTTAGTACTGCTCTAACAGAAATAACCAGAAAGTGGATGACTTTAAGAAATGAAAGTTTATTCTTACACAGTCCAGTAGGTTACAAGTCTGAATTCAAGGTGTCGCCTCCAGGTAAACGGTTTCTCTCTGTCAGCTCTGGAGGAAAGTCCTTGCATTGTATCAGTGTTTGTTGTGTGAGCATTTTGGCACAGGAACCTCAGGTCTTAAGGACAAGCCCTATTCCCAGTGCTGCTTTCTTGATGGTGTGAGGTTCCCAACTCTCTCTGCCAGATTTTTAACTTTCTAGCTCAAAAGACCACCTCAAGGCACAAAACAAATCTACACAGTGAATCTTACTCACCAACACAACTGCTGCCCATCCACCCAAGTTTAACATCACAGGGGCAGGAATTCCAGCATGGAGGAACATCACCCAGTACCGCGATTTATGTCACAGCCAAACTGTTACATATTTTTAGGGAACGCATTCAATCCATTACAGTTACCAAAGAAGAAAAAGCAAGAACACAGAGGAATTAAAACAATGAAGCTAGACGCAAGGTCACAGTAAGAAGATAAACGAGTCCTCCATTAATGAATAATTACAAATCTATTTACTGTCACTTAACCAGGGCTTGTTTCTTTAAGTGAAATGTAAGCTTTATTTAACAAGTGAAATGGAGGTCAAATTCACTTATTTCTGTGAAATGTAAGACTTGTTAAGTCCCAAGTGTAAACATTTGTATTCTGGTGTTGTTTCTAAAGGGTTTAATCAAGGAAGGTGACACGCAGCGGAGCTGGGGGGCTTAACCAGTCTCAGGGCTGAAGAGAATTAACCCAAGGCCGTTGAGTCAGATCGAACTCATGGCAACCCTAGAGGCCAGAACAGAACTGACCCATGGAGTATTCAAGGAGTGCCTGGTGGATTTGAACTGCCGACCTTTTGGTTAGCAGTGGTAGCACTTAACTGGTGATTAATTTCTGAGTTCAACTCTCAAAGAGAACATGGAAGGAAAAAGAACTGGCTTCTTTAGGATTTCCACCCTCTCCAAGAGATTAAGGCATTCAAAACAAATTCCTAAAACAGTGTGAGGAACGTTCTGTGAAGAAGGAGGCAGCCAATTAATTACTTGATGCAGTAAGGAAAATTGTGACCAGGATTCTAAATCATCATGAACACACAAACTTTGTCAAAGCCAAGACACACCGATATCCAGCATCTCGGGATGGAACGCGCCAACAGCGACATGCTGTTACCTCTAACACATTTATGACAAAAATATTTAACTTAATGCTGGTTATGAGGAAACAATCAGACAAATCCAAACTTAGGAACAGTCTGTAAAACACCTGGACCAGACTCTTTAACAATGTCACAGCCATGAAAGACACAAAAGGCTGTGGCCCAGTACCAAATTAAAGAAGACTAAATAGACATGACAAGAAATGCAACTTGTATTCTTGGTTAAACTTTAGAAAAAATATAACAGCTATAATGGATATTAAGGAGCTTCGGTGGCATAGCGGTTAAAGTACTCAGCTGCAAACCTAACGGTCAGTGGTTTGAACCCTCAGCCACTCCATGGAAAAAGATGTGGCAGGTGGCTTCCATAAAGAATTTCAGTCTTAGAAATCCTATAGGCCAATTCTATTTTGTCCTATAGCGTCACTGTGAGTTGGAATCAATTCAATGGTAATGAGTTATAAAGGACTTTATCGGGACTATCAGGTAATCTGGATATACGGACTGTATATTGTCCGATTCGAGGGCACTTGGCTTGGCTATTGGATAACAACATTACATCGACATTAAATTTTCTGAATGTGTTATTTGTATTGTGATTAGGTAGCAGAATGTTCTTCTCCTTAGCAGGTACTTGCTGAACTATTGGTTGTGAAATGCTGTAACATCTGCAACTAATTCTCACAAGGTTTAGCAAGAATAAATACATGGAAAGGGAGGCCATCACAGCTCAGTTGTTGCTCCTGGCGTCCCCATGTGTGACAGAGCAGAGCTGCTCCAGAGGGTCTTTCTTGGCGGAAACCCTTACCAAAGGAGATCACTAGGTCTTTCTTCTGTGGAACTGATGAGTGAATTCCACATGTCAACCTACAACAAGACAGTGAATCTAGGGAAAGGACTTACGGACACTCAACACATGCTGCTTGCAACTTTCCTGTAGAATTGAAAAGTTCTCAAAATAAATAGTGAGGAAGGAAACAAGGGATACAGCAAAACATAAACACATATATACTAGTGGCACAGGGGGCTATCTTGGCTTAAAGGTTCAAGAACGGTGGTTTAAACCCATGAATCACTCATGAGAGAAAGATATGACAGTCTGCTTCTGTAAAAATCACAAGGTTGAAAACCCTATGGGGCAGTTTTATAGTTCTATAGGATTGCTATGAGTTGGAATTGATTTGATGGCTATGGGCTTGGTATATGTAAGTCCTCACTATAAATAAAAGGGAAACCCTAGTGATATAGGAGTTAAAAACTAAGGCTGCAAACCCATAAGTCAGCAGTCCAAACTTACTAGGCATTCCTTGGAAACTTTATAGGGCAGCCCCATAGGGTTGCTATGAGTCAGGATCAACTCGACAGCATTTTTTTTTTTAATAAATAAAAGTGTAAAGCCTTCTGTAGACCTTGTATTCTAACTACTATTTTTGTAGTACAGTAACGAAGAAGATCACAGCGACCCCATGAGTCAGATACCAACTCAAGGGTAATGGGCTATGTTTTAGAATGAAGATGATAAACATGTCAGCAACAGTGAATGAAAGAAACAAAACTGTTTTGTAAAAGGAGACAAAGATGAATTATTGTTATACAATTTATGCCACATACAAGTTATCATTTGACAAGTAATTAGTATAAAATGTAAACTTAACATTAGAATTACACCTAATAAATTTAATCTTCTCACACCAAAAAAAAAAAAAGTCAGAATTTTTGGCATCTCTGGCTCACAGTCATAAATCATGATGTTACCTGTAAAGTTATGTGGAAGAAAAATTCTGGTTCACTGCACTTGACTGTCAATAACACAAATCCAATTACCCATTACATTTTTTGGGTAACTACCTTATAAATTCTGACTACCTCATGGATCCTGGCTGAAAGCAGAGAATACCAGAAAGATATCTGTGTTTTACCAATGATGCTAAAGCATTCAACTGTGTGGATCATAACAAATTATGGATAACATTGTGGAGAACGTGAATTCTAGAACATTTAATTGTGCTTACGAGGCAACAGTACATGGATCACGAGACAGCTGTTCAAACAGAATAAGATGATATTGCAGGGTTTAAAGTCCAGATAGGTGCACATCAGGGGTGTACCCTTTCACTATACCTATTTAATCCACACGATGAGCAAATAATCTGAGAAGCTAGAATATATGAAGAAGAATGGGGCATCGGGACTGGATTGTGGCCGTTTTGATTACAACGTGTCTTGATGACTTTTTTCTGGGACTTACTCGTATGGGGTCTGATGAGCATCCTGGATAGATACCTCCTCATCCTTCACAATGTCAGGGAAGTTTTTTGCCAATCTGTTTTCACAATTCTCTCTGTATTTTTCATTATACACCCAGTCATTCACTGGTTATTCCTCTTGGTAGAGTCCTACATAATTCTTAGTTTCTTTATTTTTTTTAAGTTTTTATCTGATTTTTCCTCAAATGTTAGTCAAGTGCTTTATATTCAGTCTCACTAATTATGACTTCCATTGCCTCAGTTCTGCTCCTATGACTTTCTACTGAGTCGATTAATTCTGAAATTTTATAGCTAATCCTCTGGATTTCTGTTTGCTGTCTCTCTGTGGATTTTTGCGTCCTGGTCAACTGGTCATTATGCTCGTCTCTAAGCTGTCTGTGTGCTTCTTGGCTTGTTCTGCACAGTGTCTGATCTCCTGACAATTCTGTATATTAATCCTTTGTATTCTGCCTCTAGTAATTCCAGCAAATTTTTTTCATCTGGAAGATTTGATTCTTTTTTCAGGAGCTCTCTGAAGCCATCATGATCTGCCTCTTTATGTGATTTGATAATGACTGCTGTCTCCAAGCCATAAATAAGTTACTGTCTTTACTTATTGTTTACCACGACCTAGCTTCTTGTTGTGTTTTGATATGCCCACACAGGCTGGTTGTGTCAACCTGTTTGATTTACTCGCACTTTTGAAGCTCTAGTGACTTGCTACCAAGTGGTTAGGGCTGTTATTAGGTATGTGAGCCCAGGAATCCATTTCCTTTTCTTGTATGGCCTCAGCTCAGCTGTCCAGGTCGTCAGTCACCAAGTGTGTGGTGCAGGACTATAGTCCTAGATGGGCAGGGGTTACTGATATCGGGACAGGGATCTGATTAGAGCAGGGGGTTATACACTGAGCAGGGCAGAGGGCTGACAGCTGCCCCTGAGTGATGATGGTGTGGCCCTGTTCCCTACAGTGCGTAAGCAGATGGGTTTTACAGCCAGACTATGGGTGCCCAGTACCGTTGGCTGTAAGGTCTGGGAGGCACCACTTATTCTTGGGCCCCTGTTGCAGGTGACTAGGTGGCATGGATAGAGGCACTAGTCCTCAGGCCCCTGATGTGTATAGGTAAGGACCCTGCTTGACAGTCAGAGCAGTATCTAATATTACAAACCTGCCATTCCACCACACAGCTGATGACGGGGAAATGAGAGCACAAGAATACATTCTGTTCTCTTGTGCTAGTGAAGGCCTATGTGCTGTAACAGGCCCACACAGGTCTATGCAGGAGGAGAGGCTTCAAAGTCCATGGGCCCATTATGCCTGTGCCTAGGCAAAGGAAATGTTTCTGCCCTGAGTGCCCAGCTCAGGGGAATGGGCCAATTACTGTTTCCCCTGTTTGTTAATCTGTTTCCTCTCTGAGGCTGGAAGAATGGCTCAGTGCACGTGAGGGGTCCCACTTCCAGCCCAGGGGATGCGTGAGTCTCCAGCCAGCCAGGGCCCAGGATACAATGGGAGGAGAAGTACAGGTAAAAGGGAGAGAGGTTTATCCCAAAGGAGAGTTTTTTGATCCACATGGTAGTTTTGATGCAAGTTACTTATCTTTTGTCAGTCAAATGCCTCTTTTCACGATTCTGGAGGCACGAGTGCTACACAATCTCTCCTGATGTGGAAAATGTGTCCCCAACACCACTAGCTGCCTCACCACACTAGCGCCAGCAGATCCAGCCCACAGGGTGCCAACTCCTCCCAGGTCTGGTCTGGTGACTCCTTGCTGCTTCTGAGTCTCTCTCCCTCTCTCTTCTGCTGGATTCGTCAGCTTTGCCTTTGCTGTTCAGGGCTTCTGGAACGTCATATATAATCCATTCACTTGTGTTTTCCAGTTTTTCTTGTAAGAGGGACCACAGGAAGCTTCTGACTACTCTGCCACGTTGGCCCACCACTCAGGGAATCAGGATTGAAGGAAGACTCATTAACAATCTGCATCATGGAGACACCCAACCTTGCAGTAGTTACTGATGAAGATCAAAGACCACAGCCTTCAGTATCGATCACACTTCCATATAAAGAAAACAAAGATCCTTACAACTGGACCAATAAGCAATATCATGATAAACAGAGAAAAGATTGAGGCTGTTAAAGATTTCATTTTACTTAGAGTCATGGAAAAAACAGTCAAAAAATCAAAAGATTCATTGCAGTGGGCAAAGCAGCTGCAAGAAAACTCTTTAGTATTACAAAAACAAAGATGTCACTTTGATGATTAAGGTATGCCTGACCCAAGCCATGGTGTTTTCAATTGCCACATATCATGCAAAAGCTGGACAGTGTACAAAAAAAGAAGAAGAACAGACACCTCTGAATTGTAGTGTTGGTGAAGAATATTGAATATACCACGGACTGTCAAAAGAATGAACAAATCTGTCTTGGAAGAAGCACAACCAGAATGCTCCTTAGAAGCAATAATGACAAGACTCTGTCTCACATACTTTGGACATGTCAGGAGGGATCAGTCCATGGAGAAGGACATCATGCTTGGTAAAGTGGAGGGTCAGCAAAAAAGAGAAAGACCCTTGACAAGATAGATCGACACAGTAACCGCAACAATGTGCTCACACACAGCAACAGCTGTGAGGACCGGACAGTGTTCCGTTATGTTGTGCACAGGGTCCCTATGAGTCAGAACCAACTTAACAGCCCCTAACAATAACAACAACCTCATGAAAGGTTGTCCGTTCAACCCACCTGGCTGCTATGCAGGAGAAAGACCTGGTTACCGGCCTCCGACTTTGTAAACATCACAGCCAAGAAAACCCTATACAGCAGTTCTACTCTGTCTTATGGGGTTGCCATGAGTTGGACTCCACTCCACGGCACCTAACAATAACGACTTCATTTCTCAACTTTCCAGCAACAGTTTTTCATTTCATAACACTAAAATGGTAGCTTCAGCATTCCTATAAAAACGCTACTGCTCGATACAAAAAAAACGACAAAAGGAAATACACAGCTCCACTTTCTCTCAAGTACACACTAAACCGATGTCATTAAACTGCAGGGAGTGCCCTCAGTAACTTACTGCCGAATATTCAAGAGCCTCGGGTTCAATGAGCATTTAAAAAAAAAAATTAAAAAATTCCAACTTAAAATCCTCGCCCCAAAATACACCCCAGGGGAGCTCCGATCGGCGCTGTAAGACCTCGTTTTCGAGACTTGCCGGAACCCCTCGAGCTCCCTCCAGAGACGCCGGCTGCCGACACCCGAGGAGGGTCGCGGTCTCCACAGCAGGTGTCTCCCATCTGGAGCCCAGCCCCCGTCCTTGCGTCCCGCCCCTCCTGGTCACACTCACTCTTCATCCTGGATGAGGAAGCCCTCGGCAGCCGGGTGCCAGCACGAGACGGAGAAGAAGGGGGCAGGAAGGTGGCCCCCTGCCTTTCACTCCACTGAGGCGAGGTCCAGCGCTAGGAGTTTCGCGGTTGTCTCTCGATAGAGAGCGTTAGGATGCAGCCGCCATGTTGTATCCTTGTCACCTTAGTAACCGTCAGGCCAGGACCGCCCCGAGGCAGGCACTGGCGCGTGCGCAGATGCCCCGACCGTGTGGGCGGGCTTTACATGTACGCGTGCGCAGTGCAGCTCACAGGGTCGGTCTGGTTGCTAGGCAATCTCCCCGGCGGCTGTGAAGGATTTTCAGCCTTTGGTGCTAGCGACCTTCACCTTCACCTTCACCTTCGCCAAGATCCCTAATTAGGTCCCAGCCATCTGGAGGACTTAGTAATTTGAGACCTATTCATGGGAGATGCAAACCCTGGTGACGTAAGAATTAAGAGCTATAGTTGTTTAGCCAGAAAGTTAGCAGTTCCAGTTCACCGGGCACTCCCTGGAAGCCTTATGGTGGCAGTTCTGCTCAGTCCCATAGGGTAGCTATGGGTCAGAAGCAACTCTCGGGCAATGGATTTGATTTTAGTTTCTGACGTGTATACATATAACAAAAGGTCCCTGGATGGTGCACAGGACTTGCGCTTGGCTGGCAACAGAAAAACTAGTGGTTTGAACTCATCCCACTAGACCAGGAAAAGAAAAAGGCCTGGAGGTGTGCTGCCTTAAAGACTACAGCCAAAAAAATCCTATGACCAGTTGTACTACGAAACACATGAGGCCGCCATGAGGTAGGAATCAAATCCACGGCACAAGACAACAATTATATGTGTCGAGGTCATGCAGCTGAATAGACCCTGAGTGAGCTGACTCGGTTCTGGATATCCAGCTAGCAAGTTCAGTCACATTTTCGGGGTGCTTCTTAATTGGCAAAAGCAAAGGGTGGCATCATAGATGGGAGGGGACGCAGCAACTTGGGTTTTGATTGGGTGCGAGGCCGCTGTAACCACTTCACAACTGCCAGAAGGAATTGTTCTATCTGCATCATAACTGCCAGGAAGAACTTATATTTGCCTCACAAACTGCCAGGGAGAGCTGTATGTGGCAGATCAGGTAACCTTATCAATAGTGTGTGTGTGTTTTATAATGCAAACCATGAACTTTGTTATCCCTAGAAAATATTAGATTCCGGAGTAAAATACGTTAGTATGTGGTAGCAGAGATCACATTCCCTAGTTAACTTTGAGGGTGATTCAGTGACCTTTTATAATGTGCAGCCTTTACCACTATCCATTTCCAGTTTTTCATCCTTCTAGACAGATGCCGTATCACGTTTTATAAAGCTCTTTGTCATTCCTCCAACTATTCCATGAAATCAGGTATCCCCACTTTTTTCCATCAATTTTTGAAATTAAAGACATAAATATGTTAATTTTAACAATCCAGTGCAGAAGTATGTAAAATAAAATACAGACGAACCTTTTCAAAGCACTCCCATCTGATCCCTTCCCAGAGGGAACCACTGTTGGTGATTGAGTGGCATCTTTCTAGAATGTCTGCGCATGCATTCGAATATGTTCTCCCCCATAAATGAATGTCAGAAATATTCTTCTGTAATTAAAAAAACTAATGTATCATATTCATCTATCAACATTAGCTCGTGTAGAGCTAGCTGCCTGGTCCTTTTAACAGCTACACAGTGTTCCAGTGTACAGACATCTCCATTTTTAAATCATTCTCTTATGTTTCTTACATTTTACTATTAAAGTGAGAAAAGGTGTGAATCAGGGTTATATCTTTCACCATACTTATTCAATTGGTATGATGAGCAAATAATCCAAGAAGCTGGACTGCGTGAGGAAGAACTCAGCATCAGGATTGGAGACTCAGTGACAACCTGCAATATGCAGATGACACAACTGAATTGGCCAACAGTGAAGATTACAGCCTAGAAAACACTATGAAGCATGTCCCCTGCTCCTGCTTTCATAGAAATGCCACAAATAGATGGCTTTAAAAAGAGAAATTTTATTTTGTCACAGTCCAGTAAGCTAAAAGTCCTAATTCAGGCAGGGTGTTGGCTCCAGGGGAAGTCTCTGTCTCTCTGTCTCTGTCTCTGTCCCTTGGCTCTGGAGGAAGGTCTTTGTTGTCAATCTTCCACTGGACTGGAAGCTTCTGAGGTGCAGGTGTTAGGGTCTGGATTTCAAGACGCGATGCAGATTCTCTTTATAGGTCAAGTTTTATTAAAAATGTGCCCAATAGGAAAAAGGCTGGTGCACCAGGGACACACTCCAAACTACACAGAGCAGGAGGCGACCCCAAGCTTCTCTAGCGTGCAGTATTTAAGCCGTGAAACCATAAAGCAAGGAGGGGGAGCTGACCTTTACATTGACTGGTTGAGGCCACCTGGAATTCCTGTTAGTTGTAAAATGTGGTTGTTAGCAAATGTTTTATTAGATTGTGGTCAAGGTCTAGGGGTCATTTGCAAGGCTGTCTCCAGGCTTTGTCTTGTGACAGACAGATGTTTTGTAAGACAAAGATGAGATTACTCTATGGTATTTCCTGGTATTAAGTTGTTTCCTGGGGCTTTCTACTTTAATACCTTGAATTTTTACTGCGCCCTTCCTCAAAATGGAGTCTGAGGCTCAACATGGAGTCACTTATGCCTCATTTTAACACAGGGACCCTGGTCCTTTCCAAAGGACATGCTTAGCTCCTGACACTACTTTCTTTCTTGATGTGTCAAGTCCCCAAATCTCTCTGCTAGTTTTTTCCTTTATATCTCAAGAGACTGTCTCAAGGCACAAAACAATCTTACACACCAAGTCCTGCTGCACCAATACAACTGCCACCCATTCTTCCCCATTGGCATCACCAAGATGGGGTTTACAGCATGCACAATATCAGGAATCATGGCCACCCAAATTTCTACTCATGTTTTTTGGGGAACACAATTCAATCCATGACAAAGTACTTATAGCCTCTACTATAGGGTTGCTATGAGTCGGAATGAACTCTATGGCACCCAGCGACATCTGTGATTTAACTGGCCTCCAGCTGACAGACGTCAGGTCGTTTCTAATGGTGCAACCTTCCACATGTTGCTGCAGTGGCCAAGGCTGCTAATCATCATTTCACACGTGTTCATGTGTACCCATAGGACAAATTCTTAAAATAGAACTGCTGGGTCTGAAGGTATATGTGTAGAAAACAAAATCAATCTTTTTTGTTTTAATACAGGTAAATTTCACATGACAAAACGAACCATTTCACAGTGTGGCATTTTGTACATTCACAATTATCATACAATCTTCACCTCTGTTAGATACAAAGATTCAAAGTATTTTCATCGCGCCAGAAGGAAACCCTATATTCATTAAATAGTCTTGCAAACATCATGCTCAGGGAAAGAGGCCAGACACAAAACAGCCCATCTTGTATGATTCCATTTATAGAAAAAGTCCAGAATAGGAAAATCCAGAGAGACGGTAAGTAGATTAGTGGAGCTGGGGGTGGGGAGATGTGAGGAGTAAGTGTTAACAGGTAAAGGGTTTCTTTTTTGAGGTGATGACAACATACTGGAATCAGATAGTGGTGACGGTTGTACAAATTTGTGATGTTGTTAGGTGTTACTGAGTCAGTTGTGACTCTTAGGTACCCCATGTACAACAGAATGAAACACTGCCCGGCCCTGCGCCAATCATTGTTATGTTTCAGCCTATTGTTGCACGGGTGTTGATTCTGGATTCAAGTAAAATGAAATTGAAACCCAAGACTGAAATAGCCTCCATGTCAGGGGTGCTTGAAACTAAGGGGATCTAAGAGACATTGCTTCAAATCATCCCTGACACAAAACGAAAGACATGACCTGCACGCTGCACAAGCCCCAGGCAGCTACACGAGGGTGGGGCGTTCTGTAGGCTCCACTGTAGATTCACTAAACTGTAAACAATAAATAACACCTTTTGTCTTGATAAAACCAATGATAAAAGAATCAAGCAGGAGGCTGGGAAGATGGAGAAGTAACTTGTGTTTGGACATTATTCTTCTAGGTTACTGGCCAGGTGAGTCTAATACCACTTTGTTTTCCATAATAGACAGTGATGGCCTGCAAGATTGTGAAGCCAACCTCCACCCAGTCGACATTCACCCAGTTGACCTCCTTCTGCCAGGTCGGCCTCCACCCAGCTGACTTCCACTCTGTCGACCCCCCAGATGCCCCAGCTGCCCACATTGTTCTCTAGATCTGCATATGGTCTTTCCCTTTAAATACTCAGACTTTGCCTGACCAATCTGGACAGGCTTTTAGGATGAGACTATCTCCCTGTCCCTTTGCAATGCTGGCTTGCAAATAAAACCTCTGATCTCACCCCAAAAGCTCCCGTCTCAGTGAATTGGCTTTTTGCAACAGGTGTTGGGGTTTGGATTTCAAGACGCAACCCAGAATTTCTTTAAAGGTAAAATTTTATTAAAAATATGCCCAATAGGAAAAAGACTGGTGCACCAGGGACGCACTCCAAACTACCCAGAGTAAGGAGGTGACCCCGAGTTTCCTGAGCACCCAGTATTTAAGTCTTGAGATTACAAAGCAGGGAGGGGGAACTGACCTTTACATTGATTGGTTAAGGCCACCTGGAATTCCTGTTAGTTGTAAAATGTGGTCAAGGTCTAGAGTTCACTTGTAAGGCTGTCCCCAGGCTTTGTCCTGTGACAGATGTTTTGTAAGACAAAGGTGGGATTACTCTATGGTATTTTCTGCTATTAAGTTGTTTCCTGGGGCTTTCTTTAATATCTTGAATTTTTACTGCGCCCTTCCTCAAAATGGAGTCACTTATGCCTCATTTCAACACAGGTAGCAGAACTCCCTGGCTTTTCTGGTAAGAAAATCCTTCACAGTGTCAATATTTTCTCCATTTATCAAGGTGTTGCTTATTAAGAATCCTTCTTTGTTTCCAGCTTCTGCATTCCAATCACCAGTAATTATCAGTGTATCTTGACTGCATATTTGATCAAGTTCAGACTGCAGAAGTTGGCAAAAGTCGTCAGTTTATTCATCTTTGGCTTTTTAGTGGTTGGTATGTAAATTTGAAAAATAGTTGTATTAACTGGTTTTCTGCTGGGAGCCAGCCCCAGCAGCTTTTTCGAGACCATGAAGGGGTGGGTACAGCATCAGCAGAGGAAAATGAGATTGAGACAGGAAAGAGTTTTGGAAAATGGCAGCCCATTAAGGTCTGTCTTTCTTTATTTTTTACAGTCAATGAGGTAACTGTACTTTGACCACGTAAGCGATTGGCTAACAAGAAGTGGATACCTCATGGTCTCTCTTCATGTTAATCATTACAGTCTTCTAAATAATAGCCCGAGACAGTGGTGTCTTTTCATGTTAATTATTAGAGTCCTCTCTGTTGGCTAGTAAAGAACCGATACCTTGTAGTCCTTTTTCATGTTAATCATTAGGGCCCTCTAAATAATGGTTCGAGACCAGTATATTGTGATTATAATCAACAGTCGGAACAAGGCTAATCCTGGAACTCCATTAACTCTACCTATGCCTCAAGGTCAAAGGTGCAGGAAGAGAAAATAAACTCATCTTAAAAAGTTGTACTCTGACAGTCTCTATTTGTTCCTTCTTTGCTCTTTCTTGTCTCTTCCTGTGGGGACAATAAGTGTCCACTGTCCCTCACTCTAAGCTTCTCTCAAGCTGTTCTAAGAAGGGTATTTCTTTAGTATTTGTCTATTTGTCAATACCAAATATAATAAACTTGGAAGCCTATCTATCTTCCTGATGTAGGGAGTGCAATATCTCTATTCTAAGGGCTGTGCGAGGGGTCGTTCCTGGGGAGCTTCCCAGAGCCTTTCTGCAATCTTGTTTTTTCTGTGAAGGGGGATGTGCAGTTGGGGGAAGCCAGTGGGGCTGGGCCGGCCTCGGTGCTCTCAGGCTGGGAGTGCTGTGTCGGAATTCATTAAGCTGAGGGGGTTGTATAACCCTTCTTCTTTGATCCTTGTGCCGGGAGACAAGGAGGTGTTTTTGAGGAAGGTTTGATTAGGTTGCAAAATATTATCAAGGAGAGTATGGCCAGAAATATGTCACGGGTGAAATGCTCCGCCTGTCATCACATAAGCTTGTGACTTTGTTCACAGGGGCTTTTGTGGGTGACAGGCCTCGGCGGTTTTCCTTGTAGATGTATGGATATTACCCTATCATTGACAGCATTGTATTTCAGGATAGATCTTGAAATGTCCTTATTGACAAAGAATCTGGTGCTGTTTCTCTTCAGTTTATCACTCCTGGCATAGTAGACCATGTGACTGTCTAGTTCAGAATGGCCGACATCAGTCTTTTTCTACTCACTAATGTGTAGGAAACCCTGGTGTCATAGTGGTTGAGTGCTGTGGCTGCTAACCTGAAAGGTGGCAGTTCAAATCTGCTAGGCATTCCTTGGAAACTGTATGAGCAGTTCTACTTTGTCTGTAGGGTTGCTGTGAGTTGAAATCAACTTGGTGGCAGTGGGTTTGGTTTCTTGGTTTAATGCCTAGGATGTTGATCTTTATATGTTCTCTTTCAGTTTTGATGAATTTTAATTTTCCTTGATTCATACTTTATGCAGTCCATGTTCCAGTTACTAATGAATGTGTGTAGATGCTTCTCAGTTTGAGTTGTGTCACTCAGCACGTGAAGGTCCCAAAAGTTTGACTCCAGCCATGCCATCAAGGTCAACTCTTCTTTGAGGAGGTAGCTCTTCCCACTCATATTTTGAGTACTGTCCAACAAAGGGAAACCCTGGTGGCATAGTGGGTTAAATGCTATAGCTGCTAACCAAAAAGTGAGCAGTTCAAATCCACTAGGTGTTCCTTGGAAACTCTATGGAGAGTTCTACTCTGACCTCTAGGGTTGCTGTGAGTCGGACCCAACTCAATGGCAGTGGGCTTCCAACTGAGAATCCCATCTTCTGGGACTACTCCAGACAATGTTCCACTGCTATCCATAAGATTTTCACTAGCCAGATTTTTTCAGAAGTAGATCACTAGGTCCTTCTCAGTCTATCTTAGCCTGGAAGCTCCACTGAAAACTGTCCACCATGGATGACACTGCTGGCATTTAAAATATCAGTTTCAGAGCTTCTGGCATCATAGTGACACACAAGCCACCATAACATGACTGATAGATGAGTGGTAGGAAGAACTAACATATGATCCAGCCATTCCACCCCTAGATACACACCGAAAACAACTGATAAAGTGACATAAGCTGATACTTGCAGTACAATATTCATTGCAACATTATTGAAATAGCCAAAATGTAGAAACATTCCATCAAAATGTCCACCTACAATCAAATACTTATGCTTATCCAAAGACTTTATCAAGAGAGTGAAAAAAACTACCTACAGAATGGAAAAAAATATTGGGCAACTACATGTCAGATTGATCTCTGATTTTCATAATATACAAGGTAGTGCAAAATGTTGACAAGAAAAAGGTAAATAACCCGATTAAGCAGTGGGCAAATGAGATGGGTAGACATTTCACCAAAGAAGACATCCAGGCAGCCAGAAGACACATGAGGAAATGCTCATGATCATTAGCTATTTGAGAAATCCAAATCAAAATTACAGTGGGATACCATCTCATCACAAGAAGGTCAATAATAATCCAAAAAACACAAAACAACAAATGCTAGAGAAGCTATGGAGAGACTGAAACTCTCTTATACTCCTGGTGGGAATGTGAAATGGTATAAACTACTTAAGGAAGCAATTTGGCACTTCCTGGAAAAAAAAAAGCTAGAAATAGAAATACCATAAAATCCAGCGATCCCACTGCTTGGAACATTTCCTAAAGAAATAAAGGTGGTCACACAAACAGATACATGCACAAGAATGTTTATTGCAGCACTGTCTACAATAGCAGAAAGATGGAATCAACCTAGGTGCTCATCAACAAATGAGTGGATAAACAAACTATGGTACACATACTCAATGGAGCACTATGCAATGATAAAGAACACTGATGATTTTAGGAAGCGTCTTATAACCTGGTTTCAACTAGAAGACATTATGCTGAGTGAAAGCAATGAGCAGCAAAAGGACAAGTATTGTATGAGACCTGTGCTGTAAGGACTTAAAAAAAGAGTTATGTACAGAAGAAAAGACTCTTTGGCCACTACAGAGGTGGAGAGGGAGGGAGAGGATTGGTCATAGATTAGATAGTAGATAGAAATTTCATTGAGTGGTGGCAGTGACAGCACTCAGTAGAGAGCAGATCAACATAACTGGACTACATCATAAAATGAAAGGTTTTCTGAACTTAACCCAGTATTTCAAAATATAGAGTGGCAGGGATGGGGTTCTGGGGACCACGTTTTCAGGAGACGTCAAGGCCAATTGGCACAACTAGTCTCTTGCTAAGCAAGTCTTCCGCACCACATGTTGGTGAATGGTGTCCAGGATCTTAAAAGCTAGCAAGCTGCCATCTGAGGTATATCAAATGGTCACAACTCATCTAGAACAGATGAGAATGACAAAGACATGAGGAAAAAAGAGCCCAGGAAACACAAGAACCCATATAAATGGGAGACTGTATCAACATGAGACCAGAAGAACCAGATGGTGCCCAGTCACCACCAAAGGCAGCCGTGATAGGAGGCACAATGTAGAGGCAACACAAGAAAAAGAGGGGTGCCACTCAAGAACCCTACTAAAAGACTACAACTGATGGTCCAATAGCCTGGAGGGTCCCCTGGGAACATGGACCCTAGACCTGCGACTGACCCTGCCTGGAAACCAATGCTTCCGAAGTCAACACTTCAGGCAAGAAAGGACTGGACTCGGGACACAGCATGCCCATATGGTGCATGTACCGTACGGTTCTATACATTTATAAGAGGCTATCCTACTGGTTTCTTTCCAGATGGGAGAGAAGAGGGTGGAAAGCAGGGGACAGGTGCTCATTAAGAGGATACTAGAAATACAGAATGAAAAGGAGGATTATGCTTTCACTGGGTGAAGAAAGAAGATGGAGCCGCAGATAGCCAGACATGCAAAATTGATTTGGATTGTATATCTTCACTTCATCACAATTAAAAAAAGTCCACCCACAGATGAATGGTAAACAAAATGTGATACACAGAATGACACTCAGTCATCAAAAGAAATGAACTTCTGGTACATGCTACAACATACAGAAACATTGAAAGAATCATGCTGAGTGGAATACCCATGTCTTCAAGTTCTTTCTGACCCATAGCAACCACAGGACAGTAGGACACCCCACACACAGGGTTAGCGAGGCTGTCATATTTATGAAAGCAAATTGCGGCATCTCTCTCCCTCTGAGTGGCTGGTGGGATCCAACTGCTCACCTTTGCTTTCACAGCCACGTGCTTCCGCACTGCTTTCCATGTGCACCCATAGGACTGTGTGGCATTTTAGACCTCAGCTGTAACACTTGACATGAGCACCATCAAATTATAGCCATTCTAAATCGTCTCCTGACACCATTCATCCCGGATGCTAGCATTAGTCCTTCCAGATTTTCCAGTGTCAATGGATTCAGCTGTGAAGCTGTGTTTAGTAGGGAGTCCTGGGGCGCGCGTGTGTGTGTATGTGTGTGTGTGTGTGCACGCACACGTGCTATTGTTACCTTCTGCTGAGTATCTTTTTTTGTTTTTTTTTTTTTTTGGTCCATTAGGCAAAAGTTTACAAAGCAAATTCGTTTCCCATTCAGTAGTGTAAACATACAGTGTTCTGTGTCCTTTCATCCCCTACAGTGTGTCATTCCCCACGTCTCCACCCTAGGTTTCCCATCTCCTTTCTTCCTGATTTTCTACTCTTTCTGCCTTGTTATCTTTGCTTTGGAGCAAGCATTGCCCTTTTGATCTCATAGAATTGATTGCTCTAAGGAGCTCATTTGTCTCTTGTATTACTGTTCTGCTGAGCATCTTAATTAAGATTCAAACAAAGAAATCAAAGTTAGAAAAATGAGGAATGACAGCTGTTTCACTGGTGGGAGGGTAAAATGCAAATCTATCTAAAGATATTGGAAGTTAGATTCAGTTTTGAAAATAATAGATGTCAGTGGAAATTCATCGTGGCCAGGGATATGAGAAGACAGTTGGCAATTTAGATTGACACAAAGATGAGCAGTTAACCAAGCGCAGTAAAGGAGATCACGGTCTAGAGAAGATGTCAAAACGAGGTGAAGCTCAGGCTACAGAGAGAAGGCTGCTTGTCTCCGGGACAAAGGCCCCTGGAATAATGTAACTAGATTTTTTTTAAAAATTTTTTATTTAATATAACTGAGTGAAAATGAACATTCCCGTATAAATTTACATACCCACCTATATGCAGCTTCCACTGCTCTCCCTGCCCGGTGACAGCACACTATTCCTCTCTGCTCCGTACATGTCTCATTCTGCCAACAGTGTCTTTTTTCCCTCCTCTTCACCCACTCTCCTTCCTCCAGCCAGAGGTCAGCAGGATGACATCCTATAGATGTATAGAACCATAAAGTGCATCCAATATATGGTCACTCTGCATCGCCAAGTCCAATACATTCCTGTCCGAAGTGTGGACCTTCGTTATGATTTATGGTCAAGGGCAGCATCAGGGCAAGGGGCCGTGCTCCCAGGGGAACCCAGAAACCACTGGACCATCAATTGAGGTCTTTTAGTGGGGATCTCAGGGTGCACCCCGTTTTATTCTTGTGTTGCCAGTGAGACTCAAATTAGTGAGCTCCATTGTGGCTATCACTGGTGGTGGCTGAGCACCATCTGGTTCTTCCGGTCCCAAGTCGATGTAGGCACCCACTGCTGAGGGTCTCTTTGTCTTCTGGGTTGTCTTTCCCCCTGTCATTTTCGTCCTCAGTGAGCATCCGTTCCTGCTGAGTTGGGACCATTTGCTGTGTCCTCGGATGGCAGCTTGGCAGCTTTTAAGACCCCAGACGCCACTCACCAACGTGGGGTGCAGAGAGCCCTCTTAGCAAAACGCTAGTTGTGCCAATTGGCCTCAATTTCGCCTAAGAGCATGGTCCCCCGCCCCCCGCCCCAGCTACTCTATCCTTGCAATATTGGGTTAAGATGGAAGGAGTACTCATGTTATGTTTAAGTCCACTTAATATTGTTCTTGTTTCTAATGAGTGCTGTCACAGATTTCACCCAACCAGATTTCTAGCAACTATCTAAACTAAACCCTCACCCCCTCACCCTCCCTCCCTCCCTCCCCTCCCTTGCAGCTGTCAAAGAGTCTTTTCTTCTATACACAAGTCTGTTTTTGAGATCTTATCGTAGAGGTCTCATACAATATTTGTCCTTTTGTCGCTGACTGCTTTCACTCAACATAATGTCTTCCAGTTGAAACCAGGTCATGAGATGTTTCCTGAAGTCATCGTTGTTCTTTATCATTGCTTAGTGCTCCATTAAGTATATATACCATAGTTTACCTATCCATTCTTCTGTTGTTGGGCATCTGGGTTGATTCCATATTTTTGCTATCATGGACTGTGCTGCGATAAACATTCTTGTGCATGTGTCCATTGGTGTGAAAGGCCTTGATTCTGTAGGATATATTCCAAGTAGTGGAGTTACTGGGTCAAATGGTATATCAATATCCATTTTTTTAAGGAAGCGCCAGATTGCTTTCCAAAGAGGCTGGACCATTTTGCAACCCCACCAACAGTGTAGGATGGTTCCACTTTCTCCACAGCCTCTCCAGCATTTGTTGTTTTGTGTTTTTTGGATCATGGCCAACGTTGTTGGTAGATTTTTTTTTGTTTGTTTTAAGTAAAAGAAACCCATTGCCATCGAGTCAGTTCCAGCTCACAGTGACCTTGTGAGACAGAGCAGAATGTCGTTGTAGGTTTCCAAGCCCACAACCCTGATTAATATAGACTGCCACATCTTCCTCCTGTGGAGTAGCTGGAGGATTTGAACCACCAAACTTTTGGTTAGCAGCTGAGTGCTTAACCACCATACCACCAGAGCTCTTAGTTTTAAAAAAATGAGAGAGACTACTAAAAGAATACAGTTGATGGTCCAGGAGCCTCAGGGTTCCCTTGGGAACATGGTCCCTGGCCCTGATGCTGACCCTGTCTATAAATAATAATGGAGGTCAACTCTTCAGACAGAAATGGATTGGACTGTGCAACACAGAGTGACTATATCATGTGTGCACTTTATGGTTCTGTGCATCCATAGGATGTCACCCTGCTGACCTCTTACTGGAGGAAGGAGAGTGGGTGGAGACGAGGGGAAACGAGACTGTGGGGAGGATAAGACATGGATGGAGTAGAGAGGAAGAGTGTGCTGCCATCAGACAGGGAGAGCAGTGGGGGCTGCATACAGGCGGGAATGCAAATTTATACGGGAATGTACATTTTTCATTCAGTCACAATTAAAAGAAAAAATCCCACCACCCCCCAAAATGAGAGAGAGTAGTTGTGGCCCCTGGATACTTTGCTGACTCAAACCTGAGGCGCTCTTGAAGCCCACTTTTAGACAAAGGTTAAACAGGACTATAACACTGAGTAAGGGCGTCCAAGGAAGAATTAATTCTTCTGAGTTGCAGTGTCGGTAAAGAATATTGAATATACTCCAGGTTGCTGAAAAAATGAAAAAGTCTATCTGGGAAGACGTGCAGCCAGAATGCTCCTCAGAAGTGAAGATGACAAGATTGGGACTCACAGACTTTGGACACATTGTCAGGAGAGACCAGTCCCTGGAGAAGGACATCTTGCTTGGTAAAGCAGGAGGTTGTTGAAACAGAAGATGACGCCTAGTGAGATGGACAGACACAGTGACAGCAGCAGTGGGCTCAAGCATCCAGTTTATAAGCATGGCACAGGACCAGGCAGTGTTTCATTCTATTTGCTGAGTCAGAACTGACTCACTGACTCCTAACAACAATACAACATAAAACAAACAATAACACATTCAAGGAATGTGCTTCTTAGTTCAATAAAATATAGAAGACCAAATGGGAGGTTGCTTTCCAAAAGCAAGGCAGGAAGGGAGAGGAACTGAACAAATGGACACAGAGACTCCACAGTGCAAAGGGAGAGTCCCATAAAATTGTGAGAATTGCAACTGATGTCACAAAACAGCATGTGCATAAATTTTTGAATGAGAAACTAATTTGAGCTGTAAATTTTTACCTAAAATACAATAACATTAAAAAGCGAATGAGAGAGAAAGCAGAATAAAAATAAAACTCAGCTCTTAGAGTGGCAGGGGGAGCCCCAGCCAAGTTATGGGACCAAAGTTTCTCTTTCCCATGAGGTGGGAGTGGCAATACTCACTTCCCAAAGCCGTACCGGTGAAGTCAGCTGCCATCAAGTTCATCCTTACTCAGCGACCCACGTAGCTCCAAGTGGAATGGTACTCCATCGGGTTTTTAGAGGCTGAGTTTTCAGAAGCAGATCACCAGGCCCTGCTTCAGAGGCACACCTAGACCAGAAACCAAACCTGCTACCATCGAATCTGTTTCAATTCACAGTGGCCCTATGGGACAGAGTAGAACTACTCCACAGAATTTCCAAGGAGCACATGGTGGATTTGAACTGCTGACCTTTTGGTTGGCAGATGTAACACTTAACCATGAGGCCACCAAGGTTTCCAAGGGACCCTTGGGAACACTCAGTCCTGCGACCTTTCTGTTAGGAACAGAGGGCACGATTTCCACTACCAGGACTCCTTCAAAGGGCCACAGTGCAAATTAAAGGAAACGTCTATGAGGCAACCTGAGCAAATGCAGGTTGATCTTTGCCCAGAGGCTGCCACAGCCCAGCACTGAGCCAGTACCTGATAAATATTAATATTTGTTGAAAAACTGGGAAGCCTATCACCTGCTCTATGTCCTCTCTGATGTGGGCTGAGCCCGATATTAAGTGACTGCTGAGAATGTAGGACAAACTTGAACCTTTGTTGTTGTCAGCTGCCATCTGGTTGGTCCCACCCACAGCCACCCCATGTACAGAAAACACATGTGACCGGTTCCTGTGCCATCTGCTCAATCCATTGTTACCGCCACCATGTGCTGAGTGCCTTCCAGCCCAGTGGGCTCATCTCCTGGCACCATACTGGACAACATTCACTTGTGATCCATACGGTTTTTATGGGTGAATTTTTGTGAGTTGATCACCAGTCCTTTCTTCTTAGTCTGTTTTAGTTGGAAGCTCCACTGAAACCTGCCTGCCAGGCATGACTGTCTTAGTCACCTAGAGCTGCTACAACGGAAATGCCACAAGTGGATGGTTTTAAGAAACAGAATTTTATCTTCATGCCAGCTCCAGGGGAAGGCTTTCTCTCTCTGTCAGCTCTGGGGGAAGGTCCTCGTCATCAATCTTCCCCTGGTCTAGGAGCTACTCAGAGTGGGGACCCTGAGTCCAAAGGATGTACTCTGCTCCTGCCTGTTCTTGCTTGGTAGTGATAAACTTCCCTTCTCTCTGCTTGGAGTTCTGGTGGTGCAATGGTTAGGCATTTGGCTTCCTGTGTTACAGCACTGGAAGCTATGCCACTGGTATGTCAAATATGAGCAGGGCCAAAGCCATGGGTTGGGTGATCTCCCCCAGAAGTGTGCCCACTTAGCTAGGCCATGATTTCAAGCACTGTGTGGTTGTCCTCTGCTTTGTGATCTGATGCAACTTTCCTGTGTGTTGCAAATCCTAATCTATACCTATGGTGAACGAGGCAAAAGGTCAGCAGTTTGAACTCACCAACTCTAGGGGCAGTTCTACTCTGTCGTATAGGGTCGCTATGAGTTGGAGTCGACTCGTGACAACAGTTTCTTACCTTTTTTCTTTGTTTCTCTGCTTGCTGTGGTCTCCTTTTATCTCTTGTAAGATAAAAGGTGATACAGACCACACCCCAAGGAAACCCCCGGGACATCAGACCAAGGCTGTGACCTAAGACAGGGTGTTGCACCCCATCCTAAGCCTCTGTAATATAACCTTATCTTGCCTCATTAGCCACAGGCAGAGATTAAGATTTACAACACACAGGAAAATTGCATCAGGTCACAAAGCAGAGGACAACCACACAGCATTTGAAATCATGGCCTAGCCAAGTGGGCACATTTCTTGGGGGAGACGACTCAACCCACGACATTGGCCCTGCTGATATTTGACGTACCAGTGGCATAGCTTCCAGTGTTGTAACAACAGGCAAAGCACCACAGAGTGACAAACAGACAAAGGGGTTAACCCTTGATAGGGAAGAGTTAAACAGGCAGGTGAGAAAAAAGCTTGGCTAAAGCTGAGTTGCAGAAGCTGTGTGGTCTGTGATTGGTACCCACAGAGGCAAAGCGTTCTGCCAAGGTCACTCCACGTGCTAGTGGTCACCCTCGGCTCAGAACTGAGTCTTCAGCGTGCAGATCCCTGCCCCCCATGGCTCTCTGTTCCATCTGTGTTACATCCAAAAGTGACAAAGAAGCTGTGCTTGTATGAGGTCCAACAATTAAGTCTGCAAACTTAACTGTTCTAAGTGCTGTATACCTCATTGCTGAATATGACTATGGTCACCTTGGAAGCATTCCTCTTGGGAAGCTATGCACTGACACCAGCACCCAGTCTACCCTTCGAAACAATTTTGGACTCTTTCTGGAATGGCCATTGGGTGCATTGGCACAGTGGCAAGGTTGCAAACTTAATTGTATAAGTTGTCTGTGAGGCAGTTTTTAGCCAGCAAACAAATAACTAACTGTATTGGAACACCCTCCCTGCTCACCTGATCTGGCCCCCAGTGACTTTTTTCTTCACCTAAAGATAAAAGAAACATCGAAAGGAAGACATTTTGATGACATTCAAGACATTAAGGGTAATATGATGACAGCTCTGATGGCCATTCTGGAAAAAAGAGTTCCAAACTTGCTTTGAAAGATGGACTAGGTGCTGGCCTCAGTGCACCCCCCAAGGGGAGTCTTTCAAAGGTGACCATACTGATATTCAGCAATGAGGTAGGGAACACTCTTCCTAGGATGAGTGTAGCTTTGAAAGATGGACTAGGTGCTGGCCTCAGTGCACTCCCCAAGGGGAGTCTTTCAAAGGTGACCATACTGATATTCAGCAATGAGATAGGGAACACTCTTCCTAGGATGAGTGTAAATTTGTCAGATGTGTATGCTTTAAGGAAGGACGTTTTTATCAAGTCCCTGGAACCAACTGATTTGTTGTAGCAAATCAGAAGCAACACCTGAAAAATCCTTCTTTCCATCTATTTTTCTTTTGTGTCTTCTAACAGCTTCTACACAGTGTGTGTTGTACAAGAAAACATTTCATCCCTGCTTTCCTTTATCTTTCTTCCTTTTGTCTAAACTGGAAGGAAATCAGCTTCAACATAATAAGCTGTTTGCTCTCTCTTCTGTGTGTACCAAGGCCCCAAGAGAAAATTATAAAAATTCGAAGTGATATTTGGGAGGTAATTCAAGGAAATTATTCAAGAGATCAACAAAAGACATCGTAGATGTGACACACAGAAAAGAGAAGAAAATTTTGAGAATCAATCCAGGAATTCTGACCCCTGGAGGAGAATGTTCCAGAAAAAGAAAACAGACTATGAAGTGAAAGAGATAATCAAAGAAATAGCCCCAGAAATGTTGCCGGAATGGAAGGCTATGTTTCCAGATCAAGAAGGAAGGCTCACAGAGTAGCCAGCACAATGGATTTACAAATCATTTCACAAATAGTTCTTAAACACCTAGCAATGTGCTAGGTGCTACTCTAGGCATTTGGGATGCATGAACAAAAAGGACCCACATGAAAGCACATTTTATGAAATTCCCAAGTGAATGGGACACTCAAGGATTCCTACAAGTGTTTAAGGACAGGTTATATCCAGAGGACTGGGTCCCAGCATGGTGTGTTAGTCTTTTCAGCAGTAATACTGAGCAGAGAAGACAGGGAGAGACAGACTCCCAAAGTTGAATGACTTTCCTGTCCTAGAATTTTCCACACAGACAATTATCAACCAAGAGTAAGGACAAAAGAAAGACACACTGTCATGGATTGAATTGTGTCTCCCCAAAACTATGTATAGTGATTTTGCTGGGTCATGTTTCCCAATAATATGTGCTTGCCCTCCATTTTGTGATTTCCCTATGCTGTAAATCCTAATCTCTGCCTGTACCTTAATAGACAGAGTTATGTTAAAAGAGGATTAAGGTGGAACTGCAACACCCTTGTTAAGGGACTTTCCTTGGAGTACGGCTTGCACCACCTTTTATCTTACAAGAGATGAAAGGAAAGAGATGCAAGCAGGACAGTGGGAACCTCATACTATCAAGAAAGCAGCGGCGGAAGTAGAGCGTGTCCTTCAGATCTGAGGTTCCTGCGCAAAGACGCTCCCTGACCAACCACTGATGTAACACAAGGAGCTTCCTCTAAGGCAGACAAGGGGAGAAAGCCTTTTCCCTGGAGTGGACATTCTGAATTTGGACTTGTAGCCTACTGAACTGTGTAAGAATAAACTTTTCCTTGTTAAAGCCATGTACTTGTGGTATGTCTATTAGAGAAGCACCAGCTGACTCAGACAGATGTTCAGACATGCGATGACTCAGAACATTCACTCCCTATTGTGAGTTAAATTGCCTGTGAAGTCCTGACTTCTGGTACCTACAAGATGCCTGCAAGATCACCAAGCTTGGAAACAGAATTCTCAATGACCTTACCCATCAACACAAGGTCATACAAGGGTGGGAAGGGTACTAATGCCATCCAGATGCTGTCTTATAAAAGTCATGAAGAGTTAGACAGAACAGTGGTCATGTGATGACAGTGACAGACATTACTCCAAACCAAAAAATTTCGGGATCACCGGGAGCCACCAGGAAGTAGGAAGCAGGCACACAACAGTTTTTCTCTCAGATTCTTGGCAAGAATCGACAAAGCTGATACCCTGATGCAGACTTAATAGCTTCCAGATCCATGAGACCATCAATCTCTGTTCCTTCATAGCAATAAACTGTCACTTATCAACAATTACACCACATGTCCATGACCTAAATGCACCCATAATGAGACAGAGAGTGACAGAATGAACTTAAAAAACGGGATTCATCAACATGCTGTTTACAAGAAACACACCCTAGAAAGAAAGACACCAGGTGCTAGGCCAATGACAGATACATTGACCAATGCAACAGAACTGGGAACCCACACCCACGGTCACCTGATCTTTGATGAGGGCCCAGAGTCCACCAGATGGGATAGGACAGTCTTAGTAACAGATGGTGCTGGCAACGCTGGGTGTCACCTCATAACATGGGGCAAACTGGAGGGCATTGTGCTGAGTGAAATGAGGCCATCACAGAGGGACAGGTGGTACATGAGACCGCTAAGATCAAAACACTTGGAAAGGTTTACATATAGAAACAATCTTTGATGGTTACCAAGGAAAGGAGGGGTGAGGATGGGGAAAAAAAACAAAAGCAAACAAAAAGCTGACGACATCTCAGGTACTAAAAGCTGAGGAACGCTAAAAATAAATAAAGAAATTTCTGTCCCTGAAAGCCATCCACTTTGCGAGATTCTGTTACGGCAGCCCTAAGATGTGAAGACATCCTTTCTTGGGAAGCCACTGCATGATACCTGGAACCCCCCAAAAAAGTAAACCAAGAAATGCAAAACCTAGGATTGGGAAACACGGCGGGCGGAGGGTGGTGGTGAAGCTCAGCTCACGGTGAGTGGTGTAACCTGCCCGTTCAACAGCCGAGCCAGGTTAGAGGAGGAGAATACAGGGCTCTGGAAGGACACATCCAAATAGCAAGAAATGGCTCTGTGATCTCATTGACACAGTAGCTGTGAAAGGACCCCCAAGAGGGGAGACCCCTCCTCAAGTCACAGGTGACAGCATAACCCCAATCAGTCACGAAGTGCGCAGCTTGATGCAACAGCAAGAGGCTTTTATTCCAGCGCGCTGGGGCTCAATCCATACTCTTGTCAGAGTAGAGGGAATGAGCCCCGAACAAGAGAATTACAGAGTATATAAAGGCGGAGTCTTACATTCCTGGGGGAGGTTGGGTTGGGGAAGGTTCTGCGTGGGGTAATTTTTTGTGGTTTGTATTAGCTTGGGGCTAGGGCGGATATTTCGGGTGCATTTACTTCCTGGTATTTCTGAAACTAGCCTTTTTGGGTAAGTTCCTTCGTTATTCCCGAAACCAGCCTTTTTGGGTAAGTTCCTTGAACTCTGAAGGGAGGTTGGTTCTATATTGTCCTGTTGTTTCCAAAACTAGTTCTTGTGGTTAGGGAAGTGGCCCTTCCTGTTTTTGTTCAACAGTCAGGAATGTATGGGCTGAGTGCTCGGGGGGATAACTAGAGGAAAGTTGTAAAAAGATCTTTTTCCTTACAACAAATTTTTTCATGACAGCTGCAGTGACGGGCTTAAGCATAAAAATGATTGTGGACATAGCACGGTACCGGGCAGTGTTTTTCTTCTGTTTGGCGTAGGTCACTATGAGTGAGAACCAGCTTGACAGTACCTAACAACAACAACATATAATCTCATGAGTTTTATTATATTTAGTGGGTGTTTCATGATGCTGTCAGGGTCAGTGACTGTTTAGCAGAAAAATACGCAAACCAAAAGAAGGAATAATTTTTTATTAAAAAGAAAGGTATTACAAAGAAGGAAAAATTGCACTGATTACATGTACAGCTGATTCGTGTAAATGCTGTCTATAATAGGTTGCATTCCTGTAAAAAGTGGAACCGGCAAATGTGTGACAGTGATATTTCTACAGCAACAGAAGAGCAGCGGCTGAGGCTGCTTATGTACAACCAAACACCTCATGGGATTTCGTGTCTCAATTTGGAGGTTTAGGGTAATGGAATGGTTTCATCGGACATCCCAGTTAATTGACTTAGTATTATGTTTAGTGCTTCTCCTAATTCATTGAGTAGGTGACTGCAGTCTCAACAGCTTGCAAGTGGTCATCCAAGGTGCAACAAGTGGTCTCTATTCACCTAGAGCAACAGAGGAAGAAAGAGAGTCACAAACAGGAAAAGGAAACAGAATGTGTGGCTGGTTGCCTCCATGAACAACTGCCTCCTTGGCGGTGAGACCAGAATAACTGGAGAGTAAACTGACAACCATTACTGAACATTTTGATCATAGATTCAGTGGAAGAGTTTGTGATCATAAGGGGGAAAATAAAGAACAGAATTGCAAATTCTCACAGAATCCATGCTTCATGGAGCTACAGTAGCTAGATGGACCACCAAAACTGTTGCCCTAAAATAATCTTTAAAACTGAAACCAAAAATGTCCTCTGAAGTCTTCTTAAAATCACACAGTGTTGTTGTTGTTAGGTGCCAGCAAGTCCATTCTGACTCACAGTGAGACTATGTGCAACAGAACAAAACACTGTCCTGTCTTGCACTACCTTCACAACTGCTTTGAACCCACTGTTGAAGCCACTATGTCAATCCATCTCACTAAAGGTCTTGATCTTTTTTGCTGACCTTCTACTTTACCAAGCATGATGTCTTTCTTTAGGGACTGATTCCTCCTGAGAACACACCCAAAGTATGTGAGATGTAGCTTTGCCATCCTTGTTTCTAAGGAGTATTCTGGTTGTACTTCTTCCCAAGACCAATTTGTTATTTTGGAAGTCCATAGTATATTTAATATTCTTCTACAGTGCCATAATTCAAAGGTGTCAACTCACCTTCAGTCTTCTTTATTCATCATCCAGTTTCCACATGCATGGGGAGTGACTGAAAACACCATGGCTTGGGTCAGGTGCACTGTAGCTTTCAAAGTGTCATCTTTGTTTTTCAATACTTTAACGAGATCTTTTGAGCAAATCTGTACAGTGCCATGTGTCTTTTGATTTCTTGGCTGCTGCTTCCGTGGGTGTTAGTTGTGGATCCACGTCCAGCGAAACCTTTGACAACCTCCATCTTGTCTCCATTTATTGAGATGTTACTTACTGATCCAGTTGTGAGGATTTTTATTTTCTTGATGTGGAGGTGTAATCCACACTGAAGGCTGTATGGTGTTTGATCTTCATCAGGAAGTACTTCAAAGTCAGTTGTCTTCACTTTCAGCAAGCAAGGTTGTATCATCTGCATGGCACAGGTTGTTAACCAAACAATAGTTTAGCTTTACTAGTGAAGAATGTCTGCCTTAAGCATCGTGTTCTTTCAAGGACTATATATCTGGGGTCAAACTGACAACAGCAATTCAAACTTTAATCAGAGAATAGATGAAAATGTAGGTTTTTAATTCTCTCACCAAAGATTCCAATTTATAAACAGAATGACACATTTTATAAGTTGAGTGTAAAGAAAAATGACTGTTAATTAAAAACCAGATGTAGCTGGCTGCACAAAGTCCCCCAGCAGACATTTAAAAACCCAGTGATAAAATTCTGTGGCATTTAATTCTGATAATGTATAACTATTCCAACCCCCAAAATAAACTATAGGGTTTGTGGTGGAAGAGCTGTGAGATGAGGTGAGAGGTGAAGGGAGAGATGCGGAGGTGAAGGGAGAGACGCAGAGATGAAGGGCAGGTTTGGCCCTGCCGGCGGGTTGACCTCTGGCCTCTCCTGTATTCCGGCACCTCCTCTCTCGGGCGAGATGCTCAAGCCCAAGAGGTAAGACCGGAAGTCTTACTCTGCAAGCCTCTGCAGCATCAGCACCTTTCGGCTTGGTTCCTGGGTGCCCCCTAGCGACCTTTCTCCATCACTGCGCGTTGATCCTTGCCTCGCCCACTCGTGATCCAGCTCCACGGAGGCGGCGAGCTAACGTGACTTCTTTCCACAACCATCGATCGACTGCCTCCTCCAACTGCACCCTGCAAACGCAGAGAAGAGGAAACGTCTTGACTCAAGAGCCTTTACCGTGGTCATAGCACTAGAGGCAGTGATACAGTCCCTCGGGTCTAGGTCTGCACTTAAAAGCAACCCAGCAGGTGCTTGGTGCTCAATAAACAGAGTGAACAAACCTGCAAGAAGTAACACGGAATACCAAAAAGCTTCGCATTTACAGGCGCTGTATTTCTAAGCGTAACAACTGCAGTCAGTCCACATGTGCATCCGCGCGAGCATGATCGAGAAACAATCTGAATACGGATTGGAGATTAAATGCTATCAAGAGACTTTTGTTAATTGCTTTATGCAAAATAATGATATAATTACCGTAATTTAAAAGTTAGCGCAAGAGGATGAATGAAGACCTTTGCCAGACATGAAGGAAAGGGAAACTGTGTCATACCCATTTGACGGAAACGTAATGAGACCATTTAAAAGGACTTTCGGAGACATGCTTATGATGGAATATTAAGTTCAAAAAGCAAGGTTAAAAATTACAGTATTTTAGCAAGACTTGTATGGACCTCGGATATTCATGTGTGATTATCTACCGTATACAGTGAAAAGACGGCCGTGGCCGTTGTTAGTAGGTAGTGGGGAGTTCGGTGGTTACGCTGTTCTTTCTCTGGTGTTCTGTATTTTCTAAGTTTTATTTAACCGCGTTAAAGGGTCTCATTTCCATGCCGCGAGGATTCTCGGAAATAAAGAAAAATGGCATTCAGGCAGAATCTTTGAAAACAGTTTGACTCCAGAGCTAAGCCTTCCACTTGCAACGTGCATGTTCCCTGTGAAAATTCCGGGCTCGCTGTAGGAAGCCGCTCCCTCACCGTGGAAGCCACTGCAGTCTCAGTTTCTGCATCCAGTCAATGGGGATGATAGTGGGGGTGGCGCCGGGTGGGGAGGGGGCGACGCAGAGGCGTGATGGACTCCTTAGGCTCTGCAGTGAGCTTGGCAATCCGGCAGGCTGGTTAGCTTCGTCTGGTCGGGTATGAGGACAATAACACCAAGCTTGCAGGTTTGGCCCGCACCTAGGGCATGAGTACTTTTTCTCTATTTCATGTTTTGAAAAATATGACTTTTCTGGAGCTTTGGACCACGCCTACAGACGTGACAGAGTAGCAGAGCCTTCTTGATTCTGCTCAGAGATGGTTCCAGGAGACAGGGGGGAGAGAGGGCTGCCTCCCTGCCCCCCAAGACTCCTGCCACCACACTTGCAGCCTCCTGAGGGTTTTTTTGGGGGGGGGGGAGGAGCCTCAACGGTTGGTCTTTAAAAGCCTGTAATATTTAAAATAAGAAGTAGTTTTCAAGGGTATGCAGGCCATTCGAACAAAAGGAAATGAAGCACTTCTGACCTTTTCTGGAGATGCCACACAAACTGTTCCGCATGACTCTGACACCACAGAACCATCTAAGATTCTTGTCCCTCAGTGATCAAAAATGAATAGCCAAGGCACAGAGAATCTTTCCCCAGGAGCAAAACTTGGTTAAAGACTCTTGCAAAAGGAGATGGGGAGGGCCTAGGCAACGCTTACCCCCGCCTCCCTGAACAAAGGTTTTGTTAGGGCTCATAAAGGACGGGAAACCCAGGTGGCACAATGGTTAAGTGCTACCTCTGCTAACCAAAAGGTTGGCAGTGTAAATCTGCCAGGCGCTCCTTGGAAGCTCTATGGGGCAGTTCTACTCTGTCTACAGGGTTGCTATTGACTTGTCACCATTGACTTGACGGCACATGGTGGCGGCGGTGGATAAAGGATGTGGTGTAACATGCTACCTGTGCTATCCAGAAGTTCCCTAGTTCAAATCCACCAGACACTCATTGGAAACTCTGTGGGGAAGTTCTACTCTGTCCTTAGACTCAGAAGGAGTTAGAATTGACTCAACTGTCTGTGGGTTTTAAATAGGATTCTGGGAAGAAGGGTCTCATGTTTTATTCATATTGGAGGTAGAGATTTCCAGAAAGTGGCGGGGCTAGGGAAATTAGGATGCATATGTCCCTCTCTACAAAATGGAGTCGGCAGCAGGGAGTTCTGGGAGGCACTGGCAGGACTTATGGGATGTTGTATCTGTGCCTTCCTTTAAGATCTTGATTGGAATCCCAGCTGCAGCTTTAGGTTCTTGTGCTCCTCTCTTGAAAGGTCACGTAGTGGCCACTTCTGGCACCACTGTGCCTGCTCCTCACATTAGCACCTTCTGACCTATCCTGAAAAACAGCTAGCATGAGTCCTGAAAAACAATATTATTATTTTTTGGGTGTATATCGTATATTAATCAGTAGTCATGTTCAGATCAACATTACTGTTGTGTTGAAATGAGACATAAGTAACTCCATTTAAAGGAAGAGTGCAGCGAAAAATTCAGGCTCCAGGAACCAACTTAACAGGAAATAACAAAAAGAAAAAAATACCATAGGGTAATTACACTGAAACAGATAGAGGCTGGAGGCAGCCTAGTAAAACATCCACTATTGGAAATTCCATGTGGTTAACACATTCACCCACAGCTAAGTTTTTGCAACTTGCGGAAACTCCGTATGACCTCAGCCCACCTCAGCCAATCAATGCAAAGGTCTGCTCCCCCTCCCTACCTTGCGATTTCACGACTTAAATACTGGGTGCAAAAGAAGCTTGAGGTTGCCTCCTTACTCTGTGTAATTTGGAGTGGGTCCTGGTGCACCAGTCTTTTTCCTATTGGGCATATTTTTAATAAAATTTAATCTTTAAAGAAATTCTGGGTCGCATCTTGAAATCCGAACCCCAACAGTTGGGGTTTCTAAACTACTGACAGGGCTTCATATGCTTTTCGTGTTTCACTGTCCCAGGATGTGATTAATTACTGGGCACATTTACCACCCACCACCCCCCCTGCTTGTTTGTAGTTTCAGTTACAACGTTTACTGAAAGATATTTACAGAAGCTTCTAGGCTCCCTGTCTCAGGGAAAATGACTTCTGAGACACTGTCCTGGTTTTCAGGGGTTTTTAGAATTGAAAATTAGGGTCTGGAATCAACTCATTCAACACATTCTGAGAGATCCCTGCATCCCAGGCGGGGAGCAAACAATAAACAGACCCCTACCCACAGAGTCAGTGACAAGCCAATGACCGCCATGTTTTCAAATCAAGCTTCTGCTCAAGGAAGCATTTGGAAATTTTCCTTTTCTGGTTTTTACTTTGCAGAAGTAGCTTTGTTGTTGTTGATGTGAGTTGGCTCCCGCATACGTAGACGCATCTACAATAGAAGGAAAGGGTTTCTGATCCAGCCCCATCTTCACCAGGGTTTGTGTGCTGCACTGACTCTTCCCACTGCTGTCTAGCTGGAGTGCCTTCCAGCCTAGGGAGTGTGTGTTCCAGCACTATATTTGTCAGGGTTCTCTTGTGATCCACAGGGATTTTATTGGCTGATTTTTGCATCACCAGGCTATTCTTCCTAGTCTGGCTTAGTCTTTAAGTTCTGCTGAAAACTATATGCCAGGGATGACCCTGCTGGTATTTGAAATATTGGTGGCTTAGCTTCCAACATCACAGCGATGTGCAAGCCTTCCTGGTAGGGTTAATAGCTGCAGAAAAATTCTTAGCTAGCTTCTTTCTTAATACTAAACCTCTTTTTCCTTTAGGAATGCTGACAAATAAAGAAAATGGTAACACTCCCTTCTGACTGGTAGTCACAAAGATTTCGAGTTTGTTTTCCCAGGCTGCTCTTGACTGATAACAGGGCAGAGCAATGCCAGTTTGCAGCCCACTGTTCCTGAGAAAAGTAACCAGCTTGCAAACGTAAAGGACAACTCGCCTTGAGACAAAGACGCCGTATGCGATCCAACCCTCCTCCTCCGAACACTTGGATGCTGGCGCCCGTTGCCTGCACCCTTTGAAGTCTCCCTTAAATCCCTCTGTAAAACTTGCCAGCTTAAACTGAAATGTTAAGATGTTTTTTAGGATGTTAACCTGCCATTTCGCAGGTTACCAGCCATCTGAATAAAGTGCTTTTAAGAAATTCAATCCTTGTCTCTCTGCATTGTCTTAGTAGTGACAGGCAGCAGGAGTCTGTGACAGAGGTTTTTTTTTTTTCCGCAACATTCCTATCAGTTCTGCATTTTGCAGCTAGAAATTACTGGAGACTGTTGTCACTCTTGGCTGAAGTCTCCCAGCCTGGGCAGGGTTGATTATTTTAACCAAAGCCAGTTTTCTAGGGCAACTGTCATATCAGGATCCAACCAAGGCTTGGATATTTGCAAAATATTTCCAGTGACAGTACTGACTAAATCATTCCTTCTTTTTGCAAGTATTGGTTTTGGCCTTCAGTTAGTAGGGGATGAAGTCCACACATTGCTGTAGAAAAGACTCAAAGTCTGATTGAAAATAAATTGAAGGAGGTTTATTAAGGTTTTGAAAGCAATTTAAACTGGGAACTACATGACCCAAGAAACTGATCCCACAAAGTCTGAGGACACTAATTACAAAGATAATGTTAGAGGGTGAAACAAAGAAGGGAAGGTTATTGATGAATACATCCTTGTCAAAGGAGACATAACAAAAGCAGGATTTTTACAATGTTTGGTTTAAAGAGGTTTTGTTAAGACTTAATACTTGGTAGTATGGTGTTTAAATGCTACATCTGCTAAACAAAAGTTTTGCAGTTTGAATACACCAAGTGCTCCTTGGAAACTCTGTGGAGCAGTTGTCCTCTCTCCTACAAGGTCATTGCGAGTTGGAATTGACTCTATGGTGGCAGATTTGTTGGGTGTTTCATTGGCTTTACCACTTGGAGCTCTCACAGTGCAGAGTTTAAAAGCTCAAGCTGCAGACAAAAAGTTCAGCAGTTCAAATCCACCAGCTGCTCATGGAAACACTATGGGAAGCTCCGCTCTGTCCTATACAGTATAGGATCACTAAGAGTTGGACCGAAAGGCAGCGGGTTTGCTTTAGTTTCCACTTGCTGATATGTGCTTTGATAGCTACTGTTTAGTGACAGTAAGGAGTTTACAGGAGGGAGGCTTACAGGACATTTGCCAAACATTCATTTCTGAAAATGTGGAGGTTACATGAAGCATCTTGGGAACAATATGGTGACAGTCATTTCATGTCTTGGTTACAAAGAAAATACTTCCTTAGATATTAGGTAACAGGCAGAACTGCTCTAGAATGATTAACTAATTGGGTTCTCTGGTTCCATGTATTCTCTCCACAAAATGTGTTGCAGACTTGGACCTCATCTCAGCCCCCGGCCCCACTCAGGTTACCACCTCATACAGTTTTAGGGGCTCCATATTGATAGCACAGGTGGGAAGCTGTTGACCAGTACTCGGTGTGCAGCAACAGTGCTCAGTAAGCACCCCCACAAGATGGTTATTATTGCAAGCACAGTCAGAAGCAACACTTGGAACTGCTAACACTGACAACAGTCACACATTGGTGTGTTGGATGTCCCACCCTGGAAGATATGTGCTAGGCACTGTGTTGAGCAAGGGACACAGCAGCAGCCAAGCAGCCGATGTTGCTGTTCTCACAGCATCCATCTTCATGCACAAAAGCTACAAAGATTATAAAAGGGCGTACATGTTTTAATTGGAGGGTGGCTGGGAACATGGAGTTCTTGGGCTTAGGGACCAGAGAAGAACATTCTGATGCCTGAGAAAGGGAGGATGAGACAGACTTTGTTTCAGAAGTTTTTTAAAAAGGCAAAGATTAAGCAATTGAAACAAATTTCACAAAGCTGATCTCCCCTCCTGCAGGGGAGGCTGAAAATCCCAAACCAAACCCACTGCCATCAAGTGGATTCTGACTCATAGCAGCCCTATGGAACAGAGTAGAACTGCCCCATAGAGTTTCTAAGGAGTGTCTGGCAGATTCGAGCTGCTGACATTTGGGTTAGCAGACGTAGCCCTTAACTACTATGCCACCAGGGTTGAGGCTACGTGAATAAATTATACTGCCTGGAGCATAGTGAGCAATACTTGAGTACTGGGGATGATGGTGGTCAGCAGATAACAATGGTTAGAGGGGCTTCCAGAACCTTCCCAGACACCAGACTCACAGCCTTGTGCTGCAAATGCTCCTTCTTCTTGCCTAGACTATATAACTGCAATCCCCAGGGCAGAAACCGTGGGGGGTCAATAAAGTATTGGCATGTGTGGCCTTACCACCCTCCTCAGAGGGGGCAGCTGAAGGATGTGCAGCTACAAGATAGAAGGACATACAGAGCCATGAGACGGAGGAGGAGAGGAGACTAGGAAAGATTGGATTGAAGACAGGGCCATGTAGCTGGGATGGATAGGACTGAAATGCGGAAATAGGGTGAGGAGGTTCATTCATTCATCTATCCATTCCCTGTGCTGGGCACCAAAGAAGTAATACATCGTCCTTGCTGACGAGGTGGCACAGTCTGGGTGGGTGGGTAGGGATGTTAAGGTCTGGGGTGGGTGGTCCTGGGAACAATTTGGGGAGTGGTAAAAATGCAAGTTGTGGGTCCTGCTGTGGGTTCAGTTGCATCTACCATGACGATTAATGGAGCCCTGGCAGGGCAGTAGTTGGGAGCTTGGTGATTAACCAGAATGTTGGTAATTGGAATCCACCTCGGTGTCGCTGTGAGTTGGAACCAACTTGATGGCACCTGACAACAACAGTATACAGGTATGTGTGTTTCACTGGTTTTCCCTCTCTAGAGAACTCAGTCTAAGATATTCCTCAAAAGGTGTATTCAAGTCCTAATGCCTGGAAAGTAGTCTTAGCAGATGTAATCAAGATACCAAACCAACCAAACCCAACCCACTGCTATTGAGTCGATCCTGACTCATAGTGACCCTGTAGGTTTGAGTAGAACTGTCCTGTAGAGTTTCCAAGGAGTGCCTGGTGGATTTGAACTGCCGACTTCTGGGTTAGCAGCCATAGCTGTTTGCCACCTACCACCAGGGTTTCCAGGTCAAGATAAGATCATTCTACTGCATGGCCACAAAGAGCTAATGCAAACTGCAACACGGACAAGCCTTGAAAACATCATGCTGAGGGAAATGTCAGTCACCAAAGGACTAATACTATGTGATTTCCCTTACATAAAATACACAGATGTACAGGAAGTAAAGAAACCCTGGTGGCTAGCGGGTTAAGTGCTATGTCTGCTAACCAAAAAAAGGCGGCAGTTCAAATCCACCAGGCGCTCCTTGGAAACTCTATGGGGCACTTCTACTCCAACCTCTAGGGTTGCTATGAACCGGACTCTATTCCAGGGCAGTGGAGTGGAATAGGAAGCAAGTACAGAGTCCTGGTGCCGCAGTGGTTAAGAACTGGGGACTGCTAACCAAAAGGCTGGAGGTTTGCATCCACCCGCTGCTCCTCGGAAACCCTATGGGGCAAACTGACTTGATGGCGATGGATTTTCTGGATTTATAAGCAGCAAAGATTATTGGTGGTGACCAGGGTTGGGACGGTGGGGGAAGGGACAGTTTGGGCTTAGGAGGGGATTGAGTTTACAAAGGTGGTGGAATGATTTGGAAAAAGGCAATGAAAACAGTTGCATAACTTGAAGGATGTCACCAATTCACTCAGTTGTATACGCAGCCATTGTAGAGAGTGTAGGTGTGTGTTTTGTTATGTATATTTTCACCATAATAAAAGAAAAAGAAGAACTTATTAGGGTGGGCCCTAATTCACGACTTGTCTCCTAAGGGGGCAAGAGACACACCAGGAGATGCCACGTGACTACGGAGACAGAGGGTACCAGCTAAAGCACCCCAGGATTGTAGGCAACCACCAGAAGGACGGAGAAAGGCACGGAACCAATTCTCCCCTGAGGCTTTCAGAGAACTCGTTTTCCTCCGAATGATGTTTTCCAGGTTCAGCCACGCTGCGCAAGCATCAGGACTTTACTTCTCTTCATAGCTGGCTAGTATTTATGCCCCGCGTTGGTTTCAGATTTCTGACCTCCAGAATAGCGAGAGAACAATTTTCTGTTGTTTTGAGCCCCTCACAGTGATTTCTTACAGCACCCTAGGAAAACTCATACCGATCCCATCCGAAAGAAACCTATTAAATAAGAATGTCCAGGGTGGGGCCCAGGAATTTGCACAACCAGACAGGATCTTCAGGTGACTTGGAAGCATGTCTGCGTGGAGAATAATGGGATGATGTGGTTAAGTGCCAGGCTGGGGACTCTGGATCCCCGAAGACCTCCTTCTAGAGGATCTGGGGCGGCTCCTGGATGAGGTGACTTCTGACAATGAAACACGGCTATGACAGGCAGTGAGAGAAGAAAACCTGTCTGCTGAATGAACTCAGCCTTGGCCAAGTTAGGTCTGCCAGTGGGCGAGCCCCGATCGCGCTCGGCAGGGCGCGGTTGTCTTCCGAGGTCTTTTGACCTAAGGGACTTCCGTAGCCCGCCCCTTTCCCAGGTGACGCACATTTCAGCCGCCGCTGCTCGGCTACTCGATGCTAAGGTTCGAGTCCCCGCCTTAGCCACCATGGGGGACGCCGAACCGGAGGCCGAGGAGAGCAGCGAGGATGGCGGCGGCAGCGGAGGAGGTCGGGCTCCCCTCGGCTCGAGCGGCAGCTCCCCGCGAGTGGCCCTGCTGGGCCCCGAGCAGGTGCGGCGGATCCTGGAGCAGGTGACGAAGGCGCAGTCGCCCGCCGAGCCGTCGTCGCCGCCGACCTTTGTGCTTCAGGACGCGGCGCGGCGGCTGCGGGACGCAGCCCAGCAGGCCGCCCTGCAGCGAGGTCCGGGCGACGAGCCCCAGCGCCTGCCGCGCCTGCTGTCGCCCCAGGTGAGACACTGGAAGGGACTGGGGAAACTGAGGCCCGGGGCCGGCCAGCCGCGCCCCCGCTTCAGCGCCTCGACGGCCTTAGAGCCTCCTGGCCCGAGAGGCTAGTCTCCGCCCGTGTGAAACTCAGGGCTCCCCACGCCGAGCTGTTTAGGGATGGCATTCGCAGTCCACCTGTCACCGCCACAGCGCTGTCTGCGTCTCGGACACGCTTCGACCTCGAGCCTTTGCCTTCTGGGTCCTCTGCTCAGGGCGCCCCAGTCTCGTCCTAGCTCCAAGTACCGGCCTGTGTTCATTCATTCAACACTTACTGAACACTTGCTGTTCCCGGCGCGGTCTGAGGGGCAGGAGGGGCGGCCTTGAACAGAGTAAACGAAGAATATGAGGTAGGGACGAGGAGTGACCAGGGGGCTGCGTTGAGAGTGAGAGTCCAGGACGCCGGACACTGGAGCTGAGACCCAGAGGAATGAAAAGGAGTGACGGTAGGGAGCTGTTCAGGACAAAGGCATAGCAGGTGCCAAGACTGTGGACAGAATTAAGGGTATCGTCGGCGTTTTTGAGTGGTAATAACTGTGATCTTACCCCACTACCCAGCACAGTGCTAGACACACAGTGGACTTCCAGTAACTTCTTAAGAAGTACGGTTAGGAAAGTACTCTTAAAGTTACAAAGCATTTGCCATACAGTGGGGTTGTCTTGGGTCACACAGCTCTTGGGTGCTGAGAGAGTTGAATCTAGCACATGTAACCCCCAAGCCTTGAGGATCCCCACATCATCAGTAAAGTCACTGTCCATTTCCGTGATGGAGCAGTTAATGAGAAAATGCTCTTGTCCTCCAGATTGCCGTAGAGACCTTTCTTCGACTGGAAGAAATAGGGTAAAAAATAAAATAAAAAACCTTGATTTTGTTGTTTGGTTGACCGATTTATGTATTGCCTGAGTGATTTTGGCAGCTTGGAGTATACGCAGAGTCCCTCAGTGGGTGTTGCAAGAGAGTGGCCTGGCAGATGCTTCTGAAAGGCACAGTCGTGGAAACCTTATGGAGCAGTGTTATGTTGCACACATAGGATGCCCTTGAGTCAGAGTCTAGTCAACAGCAACTGATTGGTGGAGAGTGTACCCAGGTTGCTATCAAGACTAGGGCAGTGTCCCGTGTTCAAGTTTGGGAAGATGAGTGTGATTCTGCCCAAACACCCCATGTACTAGAGGTCTGATCTTGAATTACTCAGTCTCTTTGGACTTGGGTTACCTCTTTTTTAGTTGGGATGGTCATCTGGATGAGCTGTGGTTTGTGTTCTCTCTAGGAGAGCCACACATCTTCTCCCAGTCTGTGCAGTAGTGAGGCTTAAGCTGAGGAGTCAGGCCCAGGAAGGGATCACAGCAGGTGCCCAGTGCAGAGTGCATCATGCTGGTCTGCTGTCATGGATTGATTTGTGTTCCCCCCAAAATATGTGTACAGATTTGTCCAGGTCAGGATTCCTGGTATGGTGTGATGTTTCTCTGTGCTGGCAATCCCGCGTCTGTGATGTTAATGTAGGTGGTTGGGTAGCTGTTGTGTTGATGGGGCAGGATTCTGTCAGATTATTATATGCCTTGAAGCAGTCTCTTGAGATACGGGAAAGAACGTAGTGGAGAGATTTGGGGACCTCATACCATCGGGAAAGCTGTGCTCAGGAACAGAGCACATCCTTCAGACCTGAGGTTCCTGTACCAACCTTCCTCCAGAGCCGACAAAGAGGGAGAGCCTGCTCCTGGAGCTGACACCCAGAATTTGGACTTTAGCTTACTAGACTGTGACAAGTAAGATTTCTCTTTTTAAAGCCAGCCACTTGAGGTATTGTTGGTATCTGTTAAAGCAACAGCAGATGGCTAAGACACATGCTTAATTCTCAGCAGCCACATAAAAAGGTTGTTTCAACCTTTATAGATGATGAATAAGCTGAGAGGTTGGGTAACTTTGCTAAGACCACCCCACTCCTGTGGCGTCATTCTAGGATCTGTGCACACCCCTTCACCCCCTGCTGAATGTGGCCGTGTGGAAATGGCTTTTTAGATTCACCCCAGTGTCTTGATCATGTAGAGCTGCTATAGCAGAATTACCACAAGTAGATGGCTTTAAAAGACAGAAATTTATTCTCTCACAGTCCAGGAGGTTAGAAGTCTAAATTCAGGGTGCCAGCTCCAGGGGAAGGTGGTCTCTGTCGCTTCTAGGGAAAGGTCCTTTTCTCATTTCAGCATCTGCGGGCTTGGTGTTCCTTTGAGATCACCATGTATGTTGGCATTAATCTTCCCCTGCATCTAGGAGATTCTCAGTGCAGGAACCCCAAGTCCAAAGAGTGGACTCCACTGTCTGCTTTTCCTTTTTAATCACTCCTGTTCTCTGCTTACTTCTCTGTCCTTTTATCTCAAGCAAGGGTGTGACTTGAGTCTTACCCTCTTGTAAGACTATGACTCAAGATATACTTCACACTGATCCTGCTTAGATAACATGTAGAGGTTACGATTTACAGTGTGCCACAAATGAAGGATAGTTACCTCAGATCTCATAATGGAAGACAGCCAAACAAAACTGAGAGTCATGGCCTAGCCAAGTTTACACATATTCTGGGGGGACACAGTTCAATCCATGATACGTGGCAACTTGGGAAAGTGTCAAGAAATGACACACTGTCTGTCAAAGCATAGCAAACGTAATTCCGGGTTGAGCAGCAGGACGGGAATGTGTTCTGCAGCTGGTCTCATTGGGATGGGTAACTTCCGTCTGCATCTGCAATAATGTGCTACCTTTGGGGCCCATTCAGCTGACACTCTGGGTCCCCATGATGTCCCAGAGTCCACAAAGGTAAACCGTGTGTGCTTTGCTTCAGACAGCTTCCAGACAAGGTTAAAAGACTATAGATAAAGAGACCGCAAGATAATAGATAAACGCTAAACATATTTAGAGGAAAGGAGAGATTACTTCTGGCTGAGGAGACTGGAGATTTTGTTGAAGGGGTAGCGTCTGAACCAGATTTGGAATGGTGGGTCTGAGTGGAAAATGCAGAAGTGGAGAGGCCGTGTTCCAGGGAAGAACAGGAGAGAGCGTGGGGAGAAGGTGTCATGGTGGGGGTCAGGAGAACAAGCTGAGTGGCCATTGCCTCACTGTCAGGTCTGCTCCTGCCCACTCCAGCCCCACCCTGTTCCAGCCACATGGACATCTCCAGTTGCCTCCACTACCCTGTGCTCCTTCTCCTGCGTCTGTGCCCTGCTGTATTTTCCCGTACACCTAGAATGCCCTTTTGCACGTGTACACATTCTGCCCAGCCCTCGAGACGCTCTCAGAAATCACCTCATCTGGAAGCCTGCCGCTCCTGGGCTGTTCCTCTTCCACTGCACCTGCTGTGTGTAAGGTCGTGGCTTTCCCCCTTGTCTTGCCAGCCCGCGTTCCTCAGGGAGTCGTGTCTGCCTTCAGAAACTAGCTGTAGCTTCTTCGAGTGCAGGAGATCCCTGTCCCATAGTGTGCAGGTGACGGAGGCGTGCAGGAGGACAAGCATGTCCTCACGAGTGTGGTGCATGTGTAGAGTACCCTGGGACTCTTGGGAAAAGCTGGCTGAAGGAAATAAACATAACAAAGCAGCAAGTGTAATACACCGTGAGCTGGTCTGGAGAGCAGATACGTTGTTAGAGCAGCTGTGCCGCTGTGATAATCCGGACACAGTCAGATTTGATGTATGTGTGTGTTCAGTGGCATGATGTGACGACGTCGCAGGAGCTTGGAGACATATTCTGGTGACTGGCAGTGAAATGGTACAGCATGGATCTTGAGGGATATGTGAAGTAAATCCAGTTGTCGTTTGACCCTGAAGTGGCCCTGGGATACTACAGGCTCCTGGGGCACCAGCACCGGCTCTGCACACTTCTTCAGAAACCAGGGGATTGAGTCGTGTCTATTTGTAGTAAGATCCTTCAGATGAGAGAGGTATCCGTACGTGGTTCGGCGATGGTCCTCGTTCTGCCCTGTGTGGTGCTGACTGACCTTCCACTTGGTAGAGGGTTGAGTCCAAAGAGGGCCGTCAGCGGCTCTGCATCAGTGCATCACCGAGCGGTGACAGCCCCACCAGAGATGTTTGGCAAGGTCAGGAGACATTTTTGATTGTCACAAGTTGTTGGGGAGCTACGGTCATCTCATGAGTAGAGGCCAGGGATGCTGCTCATTGTCCTACAGTGCTGGGACAGCCACCAAGGATGGTCATTGGGCCACAGTTTTCACAAGAGCAGGGTGAGCGCTGTAGTAAGGCGCCCATCTCCTGTCCCTGGAGGAAAAGGCTCGTTCTTTCTGCTCTGAGGACAGGAAACTTGTCTGTGTTTTTGTTGGCTCTAACTCCTGTCCCAGTGTCTGGCTCATGGCCGTGCCCCGTAAGTGACTGTGGGGTGCTGAAGGCCACCCTCACCACTAGAAGCGTGCTTTGCTTTGATACAGTGCTGCCCTGAGCCTCCCAGGACACAGATCCTTGTGCCTGTGGGAGTGTTTGCTGTGAAATCCTGGCAGGGGATTGCTGGGTCAGAAAGCAGCTCCATTCAAACTCGGGCAGATTAAAAAGGCAAAGGTGGTTGAAGTGAGCAGCCTCTCCCTTGGTCTGTGCCGTGGAGACACCCATGTGCAGACAGACACCCACAGGAGAAAGATGTACCTATCTGTAGGGAAAGTGGGTAGCCCAGAGCTCTGCCCCGCAGCACCGCGGATTTCACAGCAAAACAGGGAGGGGAAAAACAAGCTGCAAACCAAAGGGTTTGGTTGCAGAAGCCGGCATCATTTGTATGAAGTTGAAAGACATGTCCAAAGTGCAGCTATATATTTACCAGGGTTGTCTGCACATGCAATTAAAATAATAAAATGTGTGATGGTAAATAGCATATCCAGAGTAGGGCTTACCTGGGGAGCAGGGGGCTAGAGGGCATGTAGGTTGGGAACAGAAGAGGGCTTCACCTGTACTGCTGATACGACATTCGCAGGTGGGTGCTGGGGCCTTGGGTTACGTTATTCTTTATGGCTTTTGGCTTCCCAAGAATTTCATTTAAGAAAAAAAACTTGATGGCAAGTTTTGGTTTATATGGATATGTACACATATGTTAACTAATAAATTAACATATGTACTTACATACATATGTGTATATAAGGACCACGGGCCTGGCCTCTCCAGAGGTGTCTGTCCTAAGGGAGGAAGGGGTCCTCCTGCATCATGTTAACTTAACATATATGTACATACAACATGTACATATGTACATGTATGTGTGATGTACATATGTATACACACATGGATCCCTGGTAGTACAGTGGTTGGCAGTTCATGTCCACCAGCTGCTCCTTGGAAACCCTATGGGGCTGTTCTCCTTTGCCCTGTAGGGGTTGCTCTGACTCAAAGGCAGTGGATTTGTGTTTTATATGCATTTTAATGTGCCAACATATTGAGTCAATATGTTATATTAAGAACTTTAAGTAAATGCACATGTGAAAAAAACGATAAAGAGGGCTGTCACAGTACAACCTGTGAAAGCCGGAACCAGTGTGTGGTAGAAAGCTGTTAGAGAAGGAAGACTTAATGCTGTCCACTGAAACAAGTGATGGAAGAGTGGTTAGAGTGGTCAGGCTGCACCCTGTCAGAGGCGGAAGACTGGTGAGACCCAGAAAACCGAGGCCATCCCATCGAGTTCCAGCTCTCAAAGACTGCACTGTTATTTCTGGGTTTTGAGATCACCTTGATGCATTATGACTAGAATTTTTTTAAAAGTCACGTAGAATAGAAAATACCAGAAGGTAAATATGTAGAAATTATGAGTAGCTTTATGGAATTTGTATTTCATTAACATAAGCAAATGTTTATGTATGTGTGTATTAGGCTGTGATGTAAAATATGCTACTGTTTTCTGTGGTCACAAAAGTTTACAAAACACTTCCTCAAACAGTGCAGACACTTAATCTGTATCTTCATATATGAAAGACATATTTCATAATTTGGAGAAAGAATATGAATAGTGGATTTAAGATGAGAGCAGAATTGCTAGTATCTTGATAAGCATAACGCTTCTTCCTCTTCTTTCTGTCTTAAAGCAACTGGAAGCCATTTGTGTCAGGGTAACATCTGCAGAAACGCAAGGTCGGGAGAAGCCACCGCCCCCGCTGGCCGCCATCCATCCCGGGACGAACCATAACTTGCTGGAGCTCAGTGTCCCTAGTCCTCAGCAGCTCCGGGTCCAGCCCCTGCTGAGAACCGGGCCACAGCCGTGTCAGCTGAGTAGTGCGCCTCAGCCTCCTGTCCAGGTGTTCGTGCAGAGACTCAGCCCGGTCTCTGTGAAGAGAGCCGCCACCCTCAAGGCCCCGAGTGGACAGGGAGCCACGGCAGCTCTGCCACCGGCCGCCACCTTGCCTGCATTAACGTCTGTTGCACCCAGTTCAGCAAACGCCTTTATTTCTGACTTGCATACAAAACACACTGAGAAACTGCGAAAATCTTTACAAGTGAAAACCCGCTCTGGACGGATCTCTCGGCCTCCCAGGTATAAAGCCAAAGACTACAAATTCATCAGGCTGGAGGATTTAGCTGATGGCCACCTGTCAGACTCTGACGACTATTCGGAACTCAGCGTGGAGGAAGATGACGAGCCGAGGGGAAAGGAGGTGCTCTTTGACCTCGCTAGCTGCCCTCTGCGGCCCAGAACCTTTAAGTGTCAGGCCTGTGAGAAGTCCTACATAGGGAAGGGCGGGCTGGCCCGGCATTTCAAACTTAACCCAGGCCATGGCCAGCTGGAGCTTGCGGTGCTGCTGTCTGACAAAGGCAGTGGGTGCAGCCCCCAGCCGCGTGCGGCACCCACGACCGCGGGCCCGGCCCCCCCGGAGGCGTCTGCCCCCACCGCCCCGCGGGAGGAAGGGGCCCTCCTGTGTCATGCCGCAGAGGCAGAGTCCACCCAGCGCCGACTGCAGGTAGCCTTTCTGTCTGTGACAGTGTCCTCACACTCCGTCCCTTCCTGCCCGCCCTCCTATAAAGTTCACCGCAGTGGTGTCTGATGAGGGTTCAGCAGAGGCTCGAGCAGGACTCAAACTGTCATGGTAGGAGCCCTGGGAACCTGCCCCCTTGGCTGCGTGCTGCCAGGCGGGGGAAGATGAGTGTCATGAGGAGTCCTGAGCCCTTGTGTTCATCGGGTGCTGTAGTGAGCACGTTCGGTGGAGCTGGGCCTGGGGAGAGTCAGCGTCGTGGCATTCGGGTGGTGCTTCCCGAGCATCAGCAGGGCACGCCGCTTAGGACTGCCACTCCCCACTCTCCTTCCCAGACTCCCGTAAAACAAAGCTGGTACAAGCTGCCAGGAGTTCACATTACCACAGCGAAATTTACTTACTAGAATTCCAGGTTATGGAACGCATGTGTTATGTGACATACCCAGTGTGAGTTGTTTTAAAACAACAGATAAGTCAGTTGAACCTGCACAGCTGAGTTCTCCCTCATCCGGCTTTCTGTTTCCTTTGACTGCTTGCTGCTGTTTTTTTGCATGTGTGTTTCTGCTCTTGGCGACGTAATGAATTCGTGTTAATTTGTAGCTTTTGAAATGTTAAATGGAAAAGCCAGCAGTAGAATCAGTGTAATGATTTGATAGGAGTTGGTAATGAGTGATGGGAAAGATGTGGGACATGAGGACCTGCCCCCCTGGGAAGGCTGAAGTGCCCCTGCAGTGGGCCAGGGGTGGGTGGCCTCAGCAGGCATATCTGGGCCTGGGAGATCTGTAGGAGGTCCTGTGTAGGACCGTGGGGTCACAAAGTGACCTTTCCCTGTAGCATTACCCTAATAACAGCAATATAACCTGATGTGTAGGCCTCCTTTAGGTGGCCGTGAACTAGGAGGGTCAGATAAGCGTTCTCAGTCTGCAACAAACCCGAAAGCTGGGCCTCCCATCTCGTACCTGAGATGAGGCCCGTGAGGCTCAGCAGGGATGACTGCCTCTGTCCTCCCTCTGTCCTCCCTTGGGTCACAGCATGTCTAGGAGTCTGTCCAGGGTGAGTGTTAGACCACACTGTAGACCAGGCTGCCTTCTAGGAGGTTCTAAGGCCCTCACTGCTGATGGAAACCCAACTTCTGTAAAACCTTTCTTTATCTCTTTTTCTGAAGTTGTACTGAGGCTGGGGTGACCGTATAGTTTATCATCCAAACTAGGTTTTCTGAGAGGGACACAGTTCGTAATTGTGGGGAGCAGCAGACACCTGGGACTGCCTGAGACAGACTGAATGGCGACCCTCACCCTCGCCCTTGGTACTTCCTTCAGTAAAGGAATCCTACAGCAGAGCAACAGAAACTTCTGGATGTGCTGTTTCCTGAACGTAGGCACCTGGCCCGGGAGTGGTGGCTGTCCAGGTTACTTGTAAGACTGAGGGGCCCTGAGCTTAGCCCCTCTGACTGCTAGGGTACAGAGGGGTCTGCTGTGGAGGGCCATGTGGTGCGTAACACCACAGATACACCTAGTTCAGGCCATTGAGTTCAGGGCTTCAAACTGGTTTGAACTGGTTCAGTCATGGCTGACAAGGTGGAATTAGAACAGACCCAAAGTTTTAAAATTTGAGTGAAACAGAGCAATAACAATGGGAAGAATTACAGGTTGAAGCCCTGGAATGGGAGACTCAGAAGATTCTGAGGGTCCCTTTTGAGACCCTTGTGCTTGAGGTTGGATTATTGCCAGGACTGTGGATAGTGGTACACATTCAGAGTTGGCTGCCATTTTTGAGCAGGGCACAGCTGTTTCTGACTCTGCAGATAAGGAGAATTAGTTGCTATGCAATTTGCATGCTGTACTTGTTTTTGAAGAGGGAGGTTAAGTTTCCAGCAGGGCTTCAACCTGTGATTTTTCCCATTTTGGTTATCATTCCACTTCACCCTCATTTAAAAAGTTCAGGTCCATCTGGGTTTCACTTCATTGGCCAGGACTGACCGAGGCAGAGCCAGTTTGAAGTCCTGGCCCAGTTCCTTCTGAAGCAGCCACTGTAATAGGATATGTGTACAACAAGCTTTTTGGGGCCTAGTGAGAATGTTAACTAAGATTGGGGAGAGTGTATCACAGGTCCTTGGTCACATGGGAAGCATCTGACACTGCACCTCCCCCCAGCAGTCCTGAGAGGTGTGATGTTTTGCTCCTGTTTACAGAGTGCGGAGTGGGTAAGGAATGAGAAAAAGGAGAAAATCCATACAGCCAGGGGCTCTAAGGTTGGGGGGCTGGGAATGGCCACTAATGGGCACAGGGTTTCATTTTGGGGTGATGAGAATGTTTTGGAATTAGATAGCACTGATGGGATATACTAAATGCCACTGGTTGTCCACTTTAAAGGGGCGAACTTTACAGTATTAAAAAAAAAAGCTAAAAAAAACCTAACTCAGTGCCACTGAGTCAGTGCCCACTCGTAGTATGGAAATATGTCTCAGTTAAAGCAATTTTTTTTAAAGGCTATGGATAAGTTATGCTTTAGAATGTAAACTGTGTCTGTTTTCAAGATGAAAGCTATGTCAGAGAACCTTCTTACGTACTTTTGGGCAACACTCCAAGGTTACAGTATTGTCGGAGACTTACTGGCTGACTAATACTTATCCAGTATCCTCAAGAGGTACTTTGTTAAGACACATTTATCTAGTATGTCTTGATGTTGCAAGTTCCTTGCTTTCAACTTGACATTTTTCTGCTGTAAGATTTTCATTGTGGTATTATAAAGCATGATTATTTTGTTTTGTCTTGCATTTTGGGCACACGTCTATTTAGAATGGTCGGTCTGTAGAAGTTGAAGAAACTTTGGTGTCTGAACCAGAAAACAAAAGTTATTCAGCCCTGTGGCGACCAGGGAGACAGCCAGGACCCAGAAGAGACAGCTCTGCCAAGGGCCCTGCCGAGTTGAGGGCAGCCACCCTCCAGCAGAGTGGAGCAGCTCGGCCGCCCCTGGATCCTGGAGCCCCAGAGGAGCGTGGCGCAGCGAGGAGCAAAGCCGGGCTGCAGGAGGTACAGTGCCTGGCGGCCAGCCTCGTGCTGGAGCTTCGGTGGTGTGCTGATGTAGTCCATCCTAGTCCACTGTTAGCTTTCTGAATTTCAAAGTAGAATACTCAGATCGACTGAGAGTTTACCTGAGGTGTACTTGGATGAAATAATGAGTTCAAGAATACTGTTGTCTGTAATAACTTACAAACTTAAACTTGTTCGAAGTGACCCTAGGCCTCAGCTGTAGCTCATGAACTGCTTGTCTGCACACGTTTGGGAACAATGGTAACCTGTCGTCTCAGTTATCTAGTGCTGCTGTAACAGCAGCACCACAAGTGGAAAGTTCTAACGAAGTTTAACAAAGAGGTATTTATTCCCTCGTAGTTTAGGAGACTAGAAATCCAAATGCAGGGTGCTGGCTCCAGGGGAAGGCTTTCTGCCTCTGTTGGCTGTGAGAGAAGGTCCTTGTCATCAATCTTCACTTGGTTTAGGAGCTTATCAGGGCAGGGACACTGGGTCCAAAGATATGGTCTGCTCCCAGCTCTGCTTTCCTGGTTGCAAGAATCCTCCTCCTCTCTGCTTGATTCTCTTTTTAAAATCACAGAAGAGTCTGAATTCAGATACTACCTAATCCTGTAGATTGTGTCCTGCCTCTTTAACATAACTGCCTCTAATCCTCCCTCTTTAATGTCATGGAGCTAGGACTACAACAAATGGAAAATCACATCCGATGACAGTATGGTGAACGATCACACAATACTGCAGTCATGGCCTAGCCAACTTGACATACATTTGTAGGAGACACAACTGTGTTTGCAAGAAAGCAGTTGAGAAAACTGTGGCAATGGTTTTCTATTTTTCCATAAAAAGCATCAAGGGAAAGCCCGAGGTAATAATCTTAATGAGACAAATGGCCCTGTCAGAAAGAGTGGCTGTAGGGGGCTGGGGCTTCCAGCCTCCTACTCACAGGGAAACGTGTGGTTTTCATAGAGGAAGTGGGTTTCCTAGAAGGCTTCTTAGGTGAAATGCAGTGTGACATGTTTAAGCTGTCAGTACAAACCCTGGTGAGTTCTCTCTCTTTCATTTTGGGCTTATATAGTGACAATCAGAGATGACTGGATTCTAGTGCTCCTTGTCTTCATTCCTTTATTTTACATTTGAAATGGCTGCCATTATCTGTCAAGCCCTTTCTGGGTTGCAGCTCAAAAATAAAATAAAATAAAATAAAATCCTAAACCCAAACCCAATACCACAGAGACAGTTCCAACACACAGTGACCCTGCAGGGCAGAGCAGGACTGCCCCATTGAGTTTGGCAAGGCTGTCGTCTTTACAGAAGCAGACTGCTGCATCTCTAAGCCCTGCATTTTGGGTAACTGACCTTGTGATTAGCAGCCAAGTGCTTAACTGCCGCCTAAACCCTGGTGCACCAGGCTCGTGCCAAGTACGCCTCACATCATTCATTCCAAAGCAGCCACTCTGCCAGGAACAACTCACTTCATCCATTCCAGGACAGCCACTCTGCAGACACCCTTCAGTTCATCTGTTCAATATGCACTTTCAGCATACTTGGCCTCTTTTGGTCCACAGCAGCCACTGTCTGAGGCACACTTCCTTCATTCCACAACAGCTACCCTCCCAGGCACACCTCGCTTCTGCATTACACAACAGCCACCCTCCCAGATAGATTCATTCATTCACTCCGCAGCAGCCACTCTCCCAACTTCAGAGGTGAGGAACTGAACCTCAGCCAGGTTGCATGACTTGTACCGAGTCACTGCCACAGGCAGGGGCAGGCGAGCAGCTGAAGCCAGGGTGTTTGGTGTGGACCGAGTAGGGCTACGTGAGGGGCCTTCTGGGATTGATGAGGCCAGCTAGTCTGCACACCAGTGACACTTGTGGTGGGGATGTCTGCTTGGTCTGCATGGTACCATCTGTCATTTGGAAAATTTGAGAACTCTTAATAGGACCATCACCTGATTCTTACAGGTGAGACTTTTCCAAAAACAGATATTTACACACTAAGCATCCACCAAGTAGCAGGCCCTGCTCTCGGTGCAGAGGGCGCAGCGACCTCTGTGTCTTGTGGTATAAACTTGGGTCAGGAAGGGAAAAGTGCAGGGCAGCAGTCGCCCAGCAGAGCTGTCTGGTGGGCTAAAGGTCCCTGAGGTGGAAGAGGTCCACTGGGCCGACATTAAGCTCCATGAGAATTTAGGCCTGGATGTGCCGGGGACCCCTGTGTTCTGACCTGCCCGTGCTCACTGTAGAGGCGGATGGAATGGGGCTCTCTACCCCGGGGGTTTGGGAATTCATAATTGAGTGCTTCGTCCTGCAAATGGCAAGTTTTCCTGTTTCCTGAGCATGTGCTGCTCCCTCAGACCCCCTCCAGTCTTGTCAGTGGCCTGGGGAGGCTGTCTCAGAAGTACCCGTGTGGGGGCTTTCAAGGCCAGAAGTCCAGGTCAGAGCCTTGGCCACGCCGAGTCCTGGCAGCCGGGTCCACACGCAGCCCTCGTGACACCCGTCTTCCCTTTGTGTGCCTCTGTGTTTCATCCGCTCTTTTTATAATTTGACTAGGGTTAGGGCCTAACCTGCACTCATGGCCTCATTGTGATAACAAGGAAAACCCTATTTTCATGTAACCAAAAAAAAAAAAAAAAAAAAAACCCCAGCCAACCTGCTGCCCTGGAGTGCATTAGGACTCGTAGTGACTCTATACGGCACAGTAGAACTGCCCCACAGCATGTCCAAGGAGTGCCTGGGAGATTCGAACCGCTTACCCTTTGGTTAGCAGCCATAGCTCCTAAGTGCTGCGCCCCCAGGGTTCCCCTGTAGGCTTCAGAGTTAGGGTTCCAGCACATATTTCTGGGGGCTGAGTTCAAGCTGTAACACAGTTCTTTGTGGTTCCTCTCTTCCAAAGCCTGGTCTCATGACCTCTGATGCACCATCTTCTGTCGGTGACTCGGAAGACTATCTGTCTGTGACTCAGAGTCCCTTCGCTTCTTGCCTCCATGGCACACTTCACCTATTCTGGTTTCACAGGCTGTCTGCCTCTTGCCAGCTCTCACTCCTGCTTCCTGTGCTGACTTCTTCCAGAGTGGCTGAACTCATGTTGCAAACATCTCTCCTTGGTGCCTTGAAGGCCCCTCAGCCTCTCCCATATCTGACTAAAACACCTTTTCCTCTCACAAGCCAGCTTCCTGTCCTTCCCCATATGGTCAGGGGCAGCTCCATCTACTCAGGTGTCCAGGCTGGGGACCCCAGAGGCATCTTGACTCCCCTTTCTCCTTCACTGCCCACCCATGTCAGCCTTCTCTCAGTGCTGAGGACCATGTCCTTGTGTCCACCTTGTCCTGCCTGGGTCCACTGTGCCCTCATGCCTGCCCCCACCTGCCCGGGTCCGGTGTGCCCTTTCTCCACCCCCTCCCACCTGGGTGCACTGTGCCCTCATGCCCACCTGTCCCACCTGGGTCCCTGTGCCATTAGCCCTGCCCCCTCCTGCTGGATCTGCATCTTCCTGTGCCTGCACTCTGGCCAGTCTCCTGACTGTGTCGCCTCCAGGCCCGTCTCTGCAGTCTCGTCCCAGTGACTGCCAGAATTCCTGTCCTCCGGTGCCTGGGCAAAGAAACCCAAGCTCCGGGATCCTCACCTCCTGGCCCTGGTCTGCCTGTTGGCCCTGCCAGCAGTACCTCTGCTGGGCTGCTTGGCCCTTGCAGATGGACTGGTCTGCACCCAGCCCCCAGCTCCTTGCCTCACTTGTGCCCCTGCCCCTTGCTGCGTGGCAGCTCTCTCATGTGTCTTCTCTGTGCCCTACTTGGCCAGACAGAGAGGCTGAAGACCCACAATTCCTTGTCACAGGATCTGGACTTGGTCCCTCTTATGTTCTGTGATGTATCAACTTGTTGGTTGTTAAGAAACTCCTGGGGGGTGTTCAGAGATGTCAAATGCCTTCTTGTGTCATTGTCCCAGCAGTGTGGCCAAGAGGATGCAGAGGGACCGGCTCTACCCCAGCTGACTCCGCTAGTGACCGTGTATGAATTTCTTCTGATGAAGGTGAGTCTTCTGGATGCTCTCCTGGCTGGATTCCAGTTACCAACCTCAGAAGGAGCCTGGCTGTTTGGCACTGTTCAGTCTCTGGGACAGAGATGGAGGAGCCTGTTGGTCATGGCTGAGCACCTGGCAGGGGGCCACATAACATGTAGCAGCGTCTCTTGGGCCACTCACTTGTGTCTCTGTGGACTGTTAGTATGGGACGAGGGAGGCAGCAAAAGGGGCCACAACAGCCTCCCGCCAGCCTGCATGCATTTCTCTCCCAGCCCCATTTGTACTCTGGGACCCCACAGCCCCATGCTTGGCCTCCTGATGAGCCCACTTTCACACAGAGCCTGGGAAGTCTGCACCCCACACCCTCCTGATGGCAGGCACAGTCTGGGGAGCAGCAGCACGGCTTCCCCTTGTGCTAGCAGAACCCCTTGGAACCAAAGGTCAGCCCTCTTCCCACCTGCCAGGCTTGAGGACACATGGCATTGGGCCTTTCAGTGCCCTCCCTGCTCCCTCAGCTGCCTTCCTGAGCTCCTGGAGCTGGCCCCACGTTCCTCTAGGTTGTCACCTCAGGGCCTCTGTTCTGCCTCCCCCGGCGCCAAGTACATGCTTGGACACAGCTGGTTCCCATGGGGCCACACTGAGGAGCCGTGTCCTTTCGTAGCTGGTACTTGTTCCTGTATCTTCCATTATCATTGCCTTGGGTCTCAGTGTTGGTGGTCATCTCTGTCTTCACTAAGGTGGGAAGAAGTCATCTAGCAAAGCCTTTGTTCCCAGCTGTATATAAAGAATTTGAAGAGTTGCATAAAATGGTTAAGAAGATGTGTCAAGATTACCTCCGTAGTTCCGGGCCTTGTTCTCTGGAGCCCCTGGAAATCAACAACAGTAAGGTAGTGTGCTTCGTCTGTCAGCAGAGGGGGCCAGGGGAGGGTAATGTGTCCCATGCACAGAAGAGCTTTGTTCTCACTTCGTCTGTCAGCCAGGGGCTGGGGGCAGTGTCTTCAGCAGTGACGTCTTCCTAATCATCATTTTAGCTCTTTTTTCCATGAAATGGATTTTTTTTCTTAAGCAACAGATGCTGTAGAAAGCTCAGAAGTGCAGGGAGCTAAAACCCGTCAGCCTCTTGTTCACCTACAGTTACAGTTAATGCCCTGGTGGGCTGTATTCTGCTTCCTGTGGGTCTGGGGGCCAGGTGTGGTTGTTGTGACACAGTTCTTGTTTCTGTGTCATTGTCATCTGCAAATTGCATTTAGTGATGTTGGGTTCTTTACAGACATGTTTTGAAGTGACGTAGTTGGACTCGTGGAGAATACCCTTTATTGGTGAGCACATGGTGTGGTCACACTGTTATTCCAGAGCCTCAACAGTGTGCAGCCAGGAGGCATGTGGCGACCCAGCCCCCTGACACTGAGGCCCAAGGCCAGTTGGGGTCTGGCAGACCTAAATGCTGATCACAGAGCCCCTGGGCCTCTCTGGGCCTCAGTTTCCACCCCTCTCCAAAGAGAGCCCTGAATCCCACGTCCTTTCTGGCTCTCCTGGTGCCAGGGTTGCGAGTGAATCTACTGAAAGCATTAACCACCATGTGGAAAGCAATAAGGAAGGCTTCAAAGGCCACGCGGCCTCAGCCTGCTCTTAGCGTCTCTTCGTCCCATGGCTTGCCTCCCTGTTACTAGAAAGAGGTGCACTTCACAGAGTATGTTTGTACTCACTGGTGGCAAGAAGGCTTGATGGAAACTGGAATGTAACACATGGGTATCTGTTTGTTTGTGGCTTTTTGTGGTGGTGGTGGTTAGTTTTACACAAATTCAGTCCTTAATATGTTCCCTAATAAAACATTGTATTTTAATTTTTAAAAATTATGTGGTCTTTTCTAAAAAGGGCAGGATTTCCTGCAGAGCCTGTGTGGTCGCCCCAGCTGACAGTCTGTCTCCATGGTTTCTAAGATGTAAATTAAGTCAGGACATGAAGGTCGGGCCGCCTGTCACGTCCATCATTTTAGGTAGTTCAGCTGAGCTGTGGCCTCAGTGAGCAACAACAGGGGTCTGGTCTGTGAGGGACCCTGGCAGGGATGGTCAGCTCTGAGTTACCTGACCCTGGGTTCTGCTTGACCAGCCTCTATTGCCTGTCCTGCCTGCCTCCCCAGCCGCATGCCGTACGCTAGGCTGAGTCTGATGTCCCCCAGCCTCTGTCACCTGCTAGTGCTTTGCATATGGAATCGAATCTCGGCCTTCTGAAAACCCTTCAGAGCAGCTGTATTCTCTCTTGTGGATCAGAAAACTGAGACTGGAGATCATGGAGGTTTGGCTGAGGTCACATGGCCAGTGAGCAGGGGCGCTGCACCTGCCCTGGCGCTCCTAGGCCCCAAAGCCATGCCCTCTCCATCAGCCCATGGTGGTATGTCCAGAGCTGTTTTCCTGGAAAGCTAGCAGTGAGGGCACAGAGGAGGAACGGCAGGCGAGGAAGCGACTCTGGGATCAGGCTCACCTGTGATGCTCCTGAGAACACCAAAGAGAGCTGTAAAAAAAAATGTAAGACCTTTTTAGTGTTCTCTTCAAAACCGTGCAGACACACTAACTTTGGGTTTTAATAATGATCCATTTTATCAGCAGTTTCTTCTAACTGTGTGCTTACAAGGACTGCCAGTTAAGTTCACGAACTCATCTTAGAAAAAGTGCTACAAGCCTCATTGCTGAATATCACCTTTGAAGTATTCCCCTTGGGGAGTCACCTGTGGTCACCTTTGAAGTACTCCCCTTGGGGAGCTATGTACCAATGCCAGCTCCTAGTCCACCCTTGCAAGCAATTTTGGAACTCTTTTCCTGGAATGGCCATCAGAGCTGTCGTCATATTACCCTTGATGTCCTGAATGTCATCGAAATGCCTTCCTTTCAATATTTCCTTTATCTTTGGGTAAAGAAAAGTCACTGGGGGCCACATCAGGTGAGTAGGGAGGGTGTTCCCATACAGTTATTTGTTCACTGCTTAAAAACTCCCTCACAGACGACTATGTAATTAAGTTTGCAAACTTGCCAACGTGTCACCATGTGCAATGCCCATGGAGAAATCACAAAATGGAGGGCAACCACACAGTACTGGGAATCAGAGATACAGCTCAATCCATGACGTTCCTCCCTTTGGTCCCCCAAAATTTGTATCGTTGCTATATGTAAGACAGATTCACCCCATGATATCATGGCAGAAGTCTTAGACTCCACGTCCAAAATCTGAAAATGCCTCTTGTAGAAGACAAGTTACCTGGTTCTGGAATACAAGGGCAGAGCAGGCACAAGCTAGATATTTCCCTTACAAATGGGAGAACTGCAGGGAAAGCAGGCATAACAGGAACCGGGCAAGTCAGCAGAACCCATCACATCAGCTCTCAAGGCTTGAAAATAATCCTCTGTTCTCTGAGACCGTTCCCACAATGGCCCTGCCCTACAGACTCTGGGTGTTGGCCACAGTCTCCAGGTTCTGAGTGGAGGCCCCTCAGCTCTGGGCTTCAGCTCCACTTTCCAGGCCCACTGGAACTGAAACTCAGCTCCTTCAGCTTTAGGCACCCCATTCTGCTAGTCCCTCTGAGTGACTCCACCCGTAGAAGCACCAGAGGCCATGGCTCTACGCTTTGAAACCGCAGAGATCATGGCCATACCTTTTGAGACTGAAGCAGCTCAGCTTTTTGTGTCCCTTGTCTCTTTAGCTTTTGCTTCTTGGTTCCTTGGCCCCTCGGCTCCTTGGGCCTCATGCCCACATCTGCCCTGCTGGGGCAAGTGTTCTGAAGCTCAGCAGCTCCGTTGATACTTCCTGGTGCCCCACTCCGCTGAGAAGATTCCTGTACCTAGGCACTCAGCTCTCTCGCCCTGTAGGTTGGCTCCAGTGCTGTCTACTGGTTTCCTGGTTCTGCTGCCGCTGCCACTGCTGTCTCTCACCGTCTGCACCTCCTCTGAGGTTGACCATTCTCATTTCCTTCTGAGTCCTAAATCCATTCACAGTTTCAGTGTTTTTGACACCTCTTAGAACAGCAGCCTTCTCTCTGGTACCAAATTCTGTCTTACTCATCTAGTGCCTCTGTAAGAGAAATACCACATGTGGGTAGCTTTTGCAGCGAGATTTTTCTCATAGTCTGGTAGGCTAGAAATCCAAATTCAGGATGTTGGCTCCAGGAGAAGGCTTTTTGTGTCCACTCTGGAGGAAGGACCTTGTCATGCTGCTTCTGGACTAGGTGCTTCTCCATGCAGGAAGAAGGGTCCAAAGGGGATGTGCTCTGCTCCTGGTGCTGCTCTCCGGGGGCGTGGGGTCCGCATTCTCTGCATACTTCCTTTTGTTTGTCTCTCTTGCGAGATGAAAGGTGGTACAGCCACACCCCGGAGAAACTGCCTTTACTTTTGGATCTGGGATGTGATCTGAGCACGGATGGCATTGGGTTGTCCCCCTCCTCCCCAGATGCATGTATTGAGGTGACTGGGCCATGACTCCCTGTGTTGAGTCGTTTTTCCCATGTGTTGTGAATCCTGCCTCAGATGTCGATGAGGGAGAATGGGCAGCAGCTGGGCTGGTGAGGTGGGCCAGAAGCTCCAAAGCTTGGGGGATGATGGAGAAGTGAGCAGACAGAGCTGGGGGCCTCCTACCACCAAGAGAGCTGCGCCAAGAGCAGAGCGTGTCCTTTGGGCCTGAGGTTCCGGGGCCAGGATACTGTCCCATTGGACCTGGACTCTCAGCCTGCCTGCCCGTGGTCATTCTCCTATTGAATGGAGTGGAGCTAGCGAGTGGATTTGTGGCTTACTGGACTGCGACAGTAAACTTCCTCTTTGTGAAGCCAACCCTCGTGGTATTTTCTGTTAGAGCAGCACCCCGTGACTGAGACACTACCCTAATCTTTCACCAGAGGCTGTGATTATGATTTATAACTTATAGGGAAATAACAGAATGGAGGACAGCCACATCATGGGAACTGTGGCCTAAGCAAGCCGACACGTATTTTGGGGGATGTGATTCAATCTGTAACAACAGGGCCTTGTTAGCACAAGAAACCCATATTGCCGAATGGGATCCCATCCACAGGCATTGGGTGAGGATCCCAGCACATATTTGAGGGGGACACAGTTCAGGTCACAAACGCCCCTTTCTCCTCAGGTGGCGGAGTCCCTGGGAATTACAGAAGAGTTCCTGAGAAAGAGAGCGATACGTGCAGACAGCCCTCCAGGCCGGCATCCCAGCGGAGAGGCGGACAGGGCTGAGCTGGCCGAGGCTGGTGGGCCAAAGCGGGAGAGAGAGGTGGGTCTGGGCTGGTGTATGCCCAGCTGTTGCTTGTCTCGCATTGGATGACTGGGGTGATTTCTGAGCTCACAGCACTGGTCTCTGGGAAGAAGGGAAGGCAGGCCTGTCTGTCCACCACCCCCGCAATTGCTCTTCTCTCCACAGATCACAAATGAGGGGCTGGCCTTGGTGAAAAGGACCAGAAGAGAGTCTGTGCCCAGGGACACTGTGGAGCCTCTGACTGCCCCCACTGGAGGCTGGGAGAGGCCCAGGACCGGATGTGCCCTAGCCATCAGGGAAGGTGAGACACCTGTGTAGTGTGTGACTCCAGGGCTGCATGTAAGAGACCGCTGGTTTCTCAAAGAGTTGTGCGTCAGCTCAGTGTTCCTATGTTCTGTGTTCATTCCCTGGGGGTCTCAGGGTCTTGGAGGTTTTCTTTTTTTAATGTCCTTAAAATGAAAGTTTACAATCCAAATCAACTTGTCATATACTTGGACACACACTGCTATGCAACTCTCGCGGCTCTCCCCACTCTGTGACAGCACACTCCTCCTTTCCATCCTCTGTTTCCTGGGTCCATTCAGCCAGCTCTTGCCCCCTCTGCTCCCTCCTCCCGTCCAGGACAGGAGCTGCCCGGTAAGTCTCATGGATCTGCTTGAGTCGAGAAGCACACCCTTCGCCAGCATCTTTTGATGCCGTTATAGTCCAGTCCAGTCTTTGAAGAGTTGGCTTTGGGAATGCTTTCTGTTTGGGGCTAACAGAGTCCAGGGGCCATGTCTTGCAGGGACCCTCCGGTCTGCTGGACCATCAAGTCTGGTCTTTATTCATAGAGTTCTCGTTCTGCACACCCACTTTTCTCTCATTGTGTCAGGGACCCAGTTGTGTTTTCTGTCAGGGCAGTCACTGGGGGTGACCAGGCACTGTCTGGTTCCCCTAGTCTCATGCCAGTGTAGGCCTTGAGGCTTTCTTGAGTCCTTGTGAAGAGCTGCGTCCTGGAGTGAGTGACCAAACCTAGGAAGCCCCACGGAGGTTCGGGTAGACGAGAGGCTCGGGACTGAGGACATGTCTGTGGCTTGGCTCTCGTGAGAGTTGGCAGTAAATTCCAGGCTGTCATTTGTCACTTGAGAACTAGACACACTCTTGCTTTTAATCTTGCTCTAACCTGAGTCTGTCAGCTAAACACTTTGACTAGTATGGCACACTGAGAATAGTTATACAACTTTCTAGAATCCTCATTAGCAGGTGGTACCTTGCCTGATCCAAAGGTCTCAAATCAAAAGAGGCTGGCTGTGCTGTAGCACTTGGGCCTTCATTCCACCCCAGTGGGAGGCGTAAGTGCTGAGGAGGAGAGGGTACCCCGTGGCCCCTGTGTGTAGCACACCGTCCCCTCCCGTCCTGTTTTCTCTGCATGCTTCATCCTCACGTGGCCTGCAGGTGGTGCCATTTCACAGGCACTTCTGAGGGTTTGCTGTGAGCCCTGCACTGTGACTGGGGTGGGACTTGGTGATGAGTGAGGGGCTTGCTGGCCCTCTGGCTGGCTTGTCTAGGGCAGTGGTTCTTCACGGTGCGTCAAGGTCACTTGGGGCGGTGGTTTTGAAGAACAGAGGCCTGGGCCTCCCCCGTGAGTCTGACACTGGGTCAGGAGAGTGGACATGCAGGTTTGAAAACCTCTCTAGTCTGTGATCACCCATCATTCCTTTAGGGTAGAGAAAAAATTACATTGCCAAATGGTTCTTGGGTCACATTTTAATGCAAAATTTGTCTTTTTAAGTAGATAATGAAGACTAATACAAAGCAAATTTGCTACCAATCTCACATAGTGAGGGGATTATGTTTTTTCCCTTGGCAAAAGAATGAATTTGGATGTGGACTTCGGAGAGTGAAGACAGTGACAAAGCCATAACATGCTGCACAGGTGCTTATTCTGATCTTTTGAACCTTTAGGTTGTGGCCCTCAAGTCAACGGGCACTCGTCCCACTGCTGTGGAGAAGGCAGGCTGACAGCGGGTCCTGTCAGTGGTGGCAGCATGCCCCCTGCCAGCCAGCAGCTGCACATGTTTGCTGAAACAGATGCCCAGGGTGGGTCTGTATGCTCAGCTCTCCTGCCCCAGGATGCCAGCCTCCCAGCTCATCGTTCTCAGCTGGTCCACAGTGCTCAGGAGTGTTCAGGCCAGCACACTGTGGGTAGCCCATGTGGCACAGGCCTCTGCAGCACCCTGGTGTCCCACGGAGGCCCGGGGTCTGTGCTGTCTGCCAGGGCCAAGAATGCAGGGGTTGGGAACCTTGGCAGTGAGTGTGCCCCTCACCCAGACAGCCAGCAGCTCAGCCCCAGCACTGTCATACTCACTGATGTCACAACCTTGCTGCCAGAGACAGCGTTGTCCCTGGAGGCCCTGCCAGTAGACCATGCCTCCAGGACTGCTGCTGGGCCGGGGCCTCAGCCCGCCCTGGATGAGTCGCAGTTGGCTGTCAGGGGCCTTGGAAGCCACGTGGGGAACTGGGATCCGTCCTGTGGGGCTGAAGAGCCTGCTCAGCAGACAGAGCTGGAGAACATTGTTGCCGTGGGTGAAGCTATGGCTTTTGAAATCACCAGTGGGTGCCACCAACTGTTTTCTCAGGGACAGGAGCAGATTTTTATTCAAACTTCAGACGGACTCATCTTATCCCATCCAGGCACAGTCGTGACTCAGGAAGACAATGTTGTCATAGTGACCGGGGCAGAGGGGCCTGCCCTGCAGATGGGCCTGCCGCTGAACGGCGTTCCTTTAGAGGCTGTGGAGGCCTTCCTGGCCGTGGGGGCTGAGCCCTCTCCATGAAACCGAGTCAGACCCCCAGCCCTCTGTTTGTATGTATTTTATCCAAAGAAGGCCTATTTTGAGCAATGCATATTTTTCTAATGTGAATACTGACACAAATGCACCTTTTATTTATAAAGAATAATGTCTTTCCACCCTATTGTCTACCTTTTTCTGTAACTTGCTCACTGTAATAAAGGCAGATACACTACCTGATAGCGAATCCCTCTCTACATCTCTTAGAAGCTTTTGATGACTGGTGCGAGGCATATTGCTCCATTATCACCATGATTACCTGGTTACCTGACCCGTCCGCCCCCAGATCTCTGTCCCCGCAGTTCCTCAACAGCATCCTGCTTTTCACCAGACTTGGTCTGGTCAAGATGCTTCTGGATTCAATAAAAGTAACAGTAATAAGCTGGCTATTCTGGGTAGCTTTTTATTGGGGAGTGGGAAGGAAAATGTTTTTTCCCCCCAGGTGGTGGGTGAGAAAAGGAGGCATGGATAAGACACTGCCTTTCTGGGGCTTTCCAGGGAGAGGGGCACGTTAAGAGCCCCAGGTGCCGCTGCTGCTTGTAACTCGCGTGTCAGGAGGCCTTTCCCTAGCCTGTTCTTCTTAGCTGTGCTGATGGGAAAAGGGCCCTGGTGGGCCGGTGGTCAGCAGCGCAAGTGCTCACCCAAAGGTGGGCCGTCTGAGGCCATCAGCCGCTCCTCGGAAACCCTCTGGGGCCATTCTGCTCTGTCCTAGGGGGTCACCAGGAGTTGGAGTCGTTTTTTTGGAATAGTACTATTTGGAAAATAGGGCAGGGTCATTTCTCCACACCTGGACAGGACTGTACCCAGGGAACACTTGGCAGGGACTGTCGGGTGGGCCTCACTTAGGGAAGGCGATTATTCTGGGGGGTGCAGGGGGGCCATGGGCTGCCCATTGCCCAGCAAGGCTCCTTCAGCTGCCTGGGAGGTGCTGGCTTTATCCCAGGAGTTGGTGCCTCTTTTCCGTGACTGAGGCATGTTCCCTCTCTCACGTGATGTCACAGCTGGGTTTAACAGAAGGGCAAGTGCCCTAGTGGGACAGGGATGGCCAGCAGAGCAGCAAGCCACAGCTCTTAAGGTTGGCTGGATCGACAACACGACATTTCTGCTGTGCAGACGCTGCTTTGGCTGAGCCCTGGAACTGCCGTGGTATCTGGAAGCTTCGTGTAGATACCTGCTTGCGTTGCCGAGAGGTATGTTTGGGTTTGTTTTAAATGTGCTTATTACGAACTCACCCCCAAGCCTGTCTCCCGTCTCGTCCTTTGCCTTTGTGCGCTGCTGAACGTCCCTCTGCTGTAGATCTGGCAGGCTCTCTGGGGGCAGAAGGGAACCGTGTGTGGTCTGTCCATTGTGTTTGTGTTGTTCTTAGTCGCCACTGAATCAGCTCCTATTGCTGGCGATCGCCTGTCTGTCAGAACGGCTCCACAGGGTTTTATTAGTACTAGTCGGTTTATTGTGCTTCAAAGCAAACCAAACCCTGTGCTGCTGAGTCGATTGTGACTCAGCGATGCTATGGGCAGAACTGCCCTGGCGAGTCTCCAAGGAGCGCCGGGCAGACTTGAACTGCCAACCTTTAGGTGAGCAGCTGCAGCACCTAACCACTGCGCCACCGGGTTTCCTGCTGTGCTTCAGGTAGAGGTCTACAACAGAAATGCGTTTCTTCTTCACAGATTGATGCACAGACTGTTTGGTGACATGGGTTGCCGTCCTGCAGCACTTCAGCATCCTCCCCTTCCCGTGGGTCCTGCCGGTTGCCCAGTTTTCTTGTCCCTTCTGCTGTCTCGTCTTTGCTTTTTCAGACAGGTGTCGCCCATCTGACCCTGCAGACTTGACTGAAGCAAGCAGCACATTATTCATGTGTTACTGTTTGTCTGATAGGCCATTCTAACCTCTGGCTGGAAGGCGGCCTTCAGGGGTGGCTTCATTTCAGGGTATCTGAGGGCCATGGTCTTCGGACCAGTAAGTCTGGCTTTTCTGTGAATCTGAATTTTGTTCTACACTTTTCTCCCATCTTAAAGGCTGCCAACAGCAATTTACTTGGTGAGGGCAGGCAGGCAGGTTGCTTTCAAAGGGGTTTACCTGTAGGTGGGAACCATGGTGGTGTAGTGGTTGAGTGCTGTGTCTGCTAACCAAAAAGGTTAGCGATTTGAATCTGCCAGGCACTCCTTAGAAAATCAGTGGGGCAGTTCTGCTTTGACTTACAGGGCTGCTGTGAGTTGGAATCCATTTGATGGTAGTGTAGGTTGTGGGTACCCATAGGGAGCTCATACAGGTTACTACAGCAGCATTCTTCATCAGACTACACAGGCGCGACGGGGGTTACAGAGAACCTCCAAGCAAAGGCAGGATTCACCTGCAAGGCTGGTGTGAGGTAACCCAGTAAAAGGGACAGTCAGCACTGGAGGGGAGTGGGCCAGGTGAACACAGGACTGGAGGGGAGGAGGCCAGGTGTGGAACAGAGCACTGGGGGCTGTCTCACTGTCACCTCTAGGTGTATCTGAGATGGCTGCTCACAGGCTTTTAAGACCTCCAGAGACTACTCACTAAAGTAGGATGTAGAACATTTTCTTTATGACCCATGTTACACCAGTTGATCTAGATGTCCCTGGAGACTGGTTCCCAGCCCTCAGCCCCAGCAACTTGGTCTCTGAAAGCATTTGGAGGTATCTAGGAAGTGTCACTCACAACTCTGGTCAGGTTCTGCTGGCTTCCCCTATATTGTGTGCTGCCTTTCCCTTTATCTCAGTTAACATTTATTTTTGACTTAGCGATTTCTTCCCCTTCCCTCCTATCCCACCCTCAGAACCATCAAAAATTTTTTTTTGCCTCTGTGTAAGGCTTGAGTTTTTCAGTGGTGGTCTTACACTATTTATCTGTCCTTTTGTTTTTGACTTAGTTCACTCAGCAGAGAGCCTCCCAAGTTCACCCATGTTGTTTCCCAGAGTCCTCGCTGTTCCTGATCATTGCTCAATATTCCATTGCATTTATGCTCCATAGTGCGTCTATCCATTCTTCTGTTGGTGGCACTTAGGGCGACTCCGTCTGTTGGCTGTTGTGAGCAATGCTGCAGTGGACATGGGTTTGCATGCGTCTGTTCACGTGAGGGCTCTTACTTCTATAGTCCCAGGACTGGGACTGCTGAAACATACGGAATTTTATTTCTGGCTTTTTAAGGAAGTGCCTTATTGTTTTGTAAAATGGTTATCACATTTTGCATTCTCCAGCAGTGCATAAGCATTCTAATCTCCCTAAAACCTCTCCAACATTTGTTATTTTCTGGTTTATTTTGGTTAGTGCCAGTAATGTTGGGGTGAAGTGGTATCTCACTGTGGTTTTGATTGGCATTTCTCTAATGGCTAAGATTGCCATGGTGGTTAAAAGCTATGTCTGCTAACCAAAAGGCCTGCAGTTTGAATCTGCCAGGTGCTTCTTGGAAACCCGATGCAGCAGTTCTGCTCTGTTCTCTAGGGTCGCTATGAGTCAGAATCGACTCAACAGCAGTTGGTCTGGTTTCGGTTTGGTAGTGGCTAGGGATTATGAGCATTTCCTCATGTGTGTGTTAGCTACCTGAATGTCTCCTTTGCTGAAGTGTCTGTTGTATCTTTTGCCCACGTTTTAATTGGATTATTTATCTTTTGCTGAGGAGTTGTTCTTTTTTAATAGATTTTAGAGATTAGACCCTTATCGGATGTTATAGTCAGAAATCTTTTTCTAGTCTGTAGGTTTGCTTTTTACTTTCTTGGTGAAGTCTTTTGATAAAGTATGTTTAATTTTTAGGAGCTCCCAGTTATCTGTCTGTGCATTGTTAATTATGATCTGCATGGTATTTATGCTATATATTAGGGCTCCTAGCATTGTCCCTATTTTTGATTCCATGACCTTTATTGTTTTAGGTTTTATTTTTAGGTCTTTGATCCATTTTGAGTTATAGTGTTTGGGTGTGGTGTGAAGTATGGGTCTTGTTTTATTTTTTTATAGATGAGCATCTAGTTTTGCCAGTAAATTTATGAAGAAAGACTGTCTTTTCCCTACTGAATGGACTTTGGTCCTTTGTGAAAGCTCAGGTGGCCATGGGTAGATACTTAAATCTGGGTTCTTGATTCTGTCCCACTGGTCTCTGTGTTTGCCGCTGTGCTGTAACCAGGCTGTCGTGATGATCATGGCTATATTGTAGGTTCTGGTCAGGTAGTGTGAGGCCTCCAACTCTGTGCTTTTTCTTCATAATGCTTTGCTTATCTGGGGCCTCTTTCTTTTCCATATAAAGTTGGTGATTAGTTTTGCCAACTTATTAAAGGATGCTGTTGGAATTTGGATTGGGATTGCATTATATTTGAAGATCACTTTGGGTAGAATTGCTATTTTCACAATGTTGAGTCTTCCTCTTCATGAGCACAGTATGTTTTTCCCTTTTCATAGGTCTCTCTTGGTTTCTTGGAAATCCTGGTGGTGCAGGGCTATGTGCTATGGCTGCTAATCAAAAGGCTGGCAGTTAGAATCCACCAGGCGCTCCCTGGAAACTCTGTGGGGCAGTTCTGCTCTGTCCTGTAGCCTTGCTGTGAGTCAGAATTGACTCAACAGTAGGCTTTTCATTTCTTAACCGCAGTGTTAGATTGTCTTTTTAGGAACTATTATAAATGGTATTGTTTTCCTGATTTCCTTTTGAAAGTTCTCCTTGTTAGTGTGTAAGAGTCTCGCTGATTTTGTATCCTGATCTTGTATCCTGCTACTCCGCTGACTCGATTAGCTGCAGTAGTTTTGTTGTGGAATCTGTGTAGTAAGCTCATCATCTGTGAATAGGAGTTTTACTTCATCCACTTTGGAAGCATTTTATTTTTCTTGCCTTTTTGCTGTGATTAGGACTTCCAGCACAGTGTTGAATAGCAGTGGTGTTAACAGGCATCCATCCTCTCTCATTCCTGTTCTTAGGGGAAAGCCTTCAGTCTGTGTTTAGTGAGAATGATGTCAGGTAATGGTTTTGTATAGATGCCCTTCATCATGTTGAGAAATTTCCCTTCTGTTCCTATTTTGAGAGTTTGAATCAGTAATGGACTTATCAAATGCTTTTTCTATGTCAACTGAGATGATCATCGGATTGTTTTATTCATTTCTGTAGGATCTTTAATGGCTGATTTTTCAGAAGTACTGCCAGGCCTGTCTTCTGAGATGCCTCTGGGGGGGCCTCAAACCCCTAACCTGGGGTTAGCAGTTGCGTGCATGAACTGTTTGCACCCCTCAGGGATTCCTGTTCAGTTAGGAGCCCAGTACCTGTTCTAACTGTTCCTTTGTCCCTTTTGATTGAAACTGTTCTATTGAGCATGAAGATTCCTCATTTCTCCAGTGTGGGATGACTTTATAAGTAGCAAATTCAGCCATGAGGTCTCTTCCATTAACTGGGTGACTCCCCCGTTTTGTGAGGGATCTCTGGGTGAATGGTACTGGGTCATTTGTTCTTCACTTCGCTCTTTTACTTCTGTTTGTTGTTAGCAGTATCAGTCCTTCCTACTGGCTCTCCTGGGAGTTTGCTGAGGGGTGTCAGGCACTGCATCCAGAGCATATGGAATAGCCTACAAAGGCCTGATGCTGAGTTCTTGTCTCCTCTGAAGAGACTTCTCCTTTAGTGCTCCCCCGTGAGGGTTGGATTCTGTGTGTCGGCTTGGCTAGGCTATGGCTCTCAGTGGTTTGGCCAAACCTGAGCTGCTGTCACGGAGGAGTCACATGTGATGAAGTCAGTCAGTCTCGGGAGAGCAGGTGATCTTCCCTAACGTCATCACCTCCCATGACAGACTCTAGACCAGCAGGGTGGACCCCAACCACTCTGAGTTACAAAGAGATCAGAGCAGACAGAGACACACCAGGGACGGTGACTACACGTGAGGACTGTCTAATCACACAGTCCCTTCATCTTGTGTGGAGGGCTCACTCCATGGCTGATCGCTGCCCTTTAAAAGGCACCACTCAGGAGGGACTGGGGCTGGGATCCACTGTACTCCAGTATGACTTAACTAATACTGTCGAAGAAAGACCCTATCTGCCCAAAGTCAAGTTCACAAGTCTACAGGTGTTAGGACTCCAGCATATGTTTTGCAGGGACACAGTTCAAGCCATAAGGGGTTAGAAGTAGTATAGTTTTCTGAGGTTCTTCTGGCTATGAATTCTACACATACAAGTCCTTACTGAGTTAAATTACAATTAAGAAGGCTTGATAAACATATATGGGTGGTCTACAGAATGGCTAGATATAAACAAGCTAAAGCAAGATGATTAAAAACTTATTAAATATTGTTATGAAGATAGCCCCAAGGAATTTAAAGAGTTTGGGTTTAAAACAAGGCAAACACAAGTGAAGAAGACATGTAACACGCAATGCCACAGAAGGGAACCCAGTTTAAAGTCAGCGTTTGGGTAGCTGAGTGTTTTCTCCAGAACACTTTTTTTGTTTTAATTGTGCTTTAAGTGAAAGTTTATAGTTCAAGTCCATTTCTCATGTAAAAACTTACACACGCATTGTGACATGGCCCTAGCTGCCCTCCTCACAGTGTGACAGCACACTCCTCTCCACTACATATTTCCTGTGTCCATTCAGCCAACTCCTGTTGTTCCCTTCTGCCATCTCATCTCATCTCTGGATGGGAGCTGACCATTTAATGTCATGGTCTCTTATAGCTCCTTGAGCCAAGCAGCACACTCTTCACTAGTTATCCTTTTATCTCACAGTCCAGTCTCATTTTTCTGGAAAGTTGGCTTCAGGAATGGTTTCAGTTCTAGCTAGCAGAGTCTGGGGACCCTCCAGTCTGGCAGACCATCAAGTCTGGTTTTTTCAGTAAAGTTCTGCACCCTACTTTTCTCTCTCTCTCCTTCGGGGAGTCTTTGGTGGTCACTAGGCACCATCTAGTTCTGGTCTTAGGCTGATGTGGTCTTTGGTTTATGTGGCCTTTTTTGTCTCCTGGGTTCGTAATCTCCTCGTGTCTCTGGTGTTCTTCATTCGCCTTTGCTCCAGGTGAGTTGGGACCAACTGATGCTTCTTAGATGGCCACTTGTTAGCTTTGACTATCCCAGACGGCGCTCACCAAAGCGACCACCATACCCTAATTTTTTACCAGCCTCTCAGTCTCTTAAAACTTTCAAACTGCTGTCACATTTCAAAACTGTTAACTTTTCCCTTATTCTAACAAAATAACATTAACCATGGAAATGACTGCGAAATGTGCCAGGATAATGACATGGAGTTATTTGGCTTAGCCTGCCCTGTCCTTGATACACAAACAGAAGCTGTCTTTTTATAAGTAGTTTTCATGTCTGTGATGCCAGTTGTTTTAGTTACCTGTTACTGCTCTAACAGAAAATACCATGCATGAGTGGAAGGCTTTATGAAGAGAAATTTTATTGACACAGTCCAGTAGGCTGAGTCCAAATTCAAGGAGAGCATCTCGGCACAGAAGCCTCGGGTCCAAAAGACATGCTCTGCTCTCGGTGCTGCCTTCTTGGTGTTGTGAGGTTCCCAACTGTCTGCTCCAGTTTTGCCCCGACCCGCGGGGCGAATCAACGGAGGGACGAGGGGGAGCCTGTGAAAATGAAAGTGGAGCAAGGGATGTGAAGAAATGGAGGCACGACAAAATTCTGATCAAGCCTCGAGGTTTTATTGTAGCAGAGTAATATATATAGAAGTTGGGGAGGGGAAGGGCTTAGGATCAGAAGATAGCTGGTGTGAGACAGTTGGCGTTCTATGATTGGGCAGACAGTATGCCTGTACAGTTGATGTTAGGCAGTGATGCGGGGGGTGGTTTGAGAAGGCTGCCCCAGTGACTGTAGGAAGGGGACAAGGATGCTGATACCTATAACAGAAGCACCAAGTTCTTGCCCTTGCTCCTGCTTTGGCGGACTGGCTGTCCCTGCCTCATGGTACACACGTGCGTGTGGTGCTCACTTCTCTCCCTTATATCCCAGAGCTGGTCCCTGGAGTCCTGCCTCACCAGCGCAAATGCTGCTCTTTCTCCATCATCAGTATCAGAGGCAGGATTTACAACGTATAGGAGGAGTGCCACCATACTGGGATTCGTAGCCAAGTCAAATCAGTACACACATTTTTGGGGAACACAATACAATCCATGACACTAACCTTCTTGGTTAATGCTACAGTATTTTAACAATCATAACTACAAAAGTAACATTATAAAAATGTAAACAGTACACACATGTATTAAGCAAAAAACGAAGCCAGGGATTTTCTGTGCAAACATGATCTATAAAATGCACCCAGTTTATAAAAACAAGATCACTCACTTGCTATGCTCAGGAACTCATTTCATTTGCTTGGAAGCATGCTGGGACAGATCACAAGAGGTGCAGGGTGATGCTGTGTGTGGTGGCCCCAGCTGGGGTGACCTGCAGCGCCAGTTGATGCACAGCAAGCCTGGGGACAGCAGCTATGGCAGCTGGACAGTCTGGCCTGTCTGGGAGATGTGGAAGTTGCAAGTATTCCAGTGCCTGGAGGCTGCCCTCATGAGCCAACTTCTGGGGTCACAGTGCTCGGTGCCCCGTTTCAAGCAGCATGCTCTCCAGAAGCAGCTGGCTGGTGTTCTCCACGTACGGCTGGTGCAGCCACATGGACAGGTAGCTCAGGGTGAGGTCACGGGTCGAGCAGTGCGCCAGCTCCTCCCCGATGGTGCGCTTCAGGAGCAGCTCCTGCCGGTACATGTCCGACAGCCTACGGGAGGCCGCATCTGGAAGACAGGCGTGGCCGCGGTGAGTGGCCCTGGACCTGGTTCCTGACCTGTGGAGGTGTCAGGCACGATGGAATGACACTGCCCATTCCTATGCCATCCCCAGGATCGCCTGAGGACTGACCACTGTGATCTATACAGTGTTTCACGGCTGACATTCAGAAGTAGACTGCCAGGCTTTTCTTCTTGGTCTTGGTCTGGAAGTGCTACTGAAACCTGCTCAGCATGCTAGCAGTATGCAAGTCCCCACTGACCCAGGGCTGGTGGCTGGGCCTGAGGTGCACATCTTAGCGGTACACAAGGCCCCACCGACCGGGGCTGGTGGTTGGGCATGGAGTGCGCATCCTTGCAGTACACAAGCCCCTACCGACCCGGGGCTGGTGGCTGGGCCTGAGGTGCACATCTTAGCAGTACACAAGGCCCCACTGACCCGGGGCTGGTGGCTGGGCATGGAGTGCGCATCCCTGCGGTACACAAGGCCCCACTGACCCGGGGCTGGTGGCTGGGTGTGAGTTGTGCATCCTAGCAGTACGCAAGTCCCCACCGACCTGGGGCTGGTGGCTGGGCATGAGGTGTGCATCCTAGCAGTAGCAGTCCCCACTCACCCAGGGCTGGTGGCTGGACACAGGGTGCCATGGCTGGAAGTAGAACTGGGTCTCCCACAGGAAAGGCGAGAACTCCACCCCCGAGCCACCACTGCCCCCCACAATCAATGTTAAAGTCCCCTTTAGTGGTAATAACCGAGGAAGGGCTCCTGACTGGGGTGAACTGTTAGAAGCACCTTGTTAAAAGCCAGAATCAGCAATGCACTGAGGAAGAGAGGGACCAGCTGGCCTGTTATCACTCCAGTTGGTGCAGATGAGGAGAGTTAGATGACAGAGAGAGGATCATGAAATTAAAAATTAAATACACCTTTTCAACTTAACTGTAAGGTGCCCTGCTAGTATCAACCTGATAAGATTTCAATAAATATATATTGCATCAGAGATTTTTATCCTTTTCTCCTTTATTTAAAAAGGGAAGTCTCAAACCGACATCAAAGAGCTTAGCCCTTCTTTTGGGCCGATTCAGCTAACAGTCAACCCTAAGGAAGGCAAGTCTCAGCTCATGTGAATTGAGAGTCCCATCTCTGCCAGTAGTCTTCTTCCTGGGGTGCTGACTGAAGTCACTTCGATTTACTTTTAATAAAACAACAAAACAAAGGCACCTTTCCTGCTCCCAAAAAACATGGTAAGACTTCTGTCCCTACAGAGGCACTGGACTCCCTTCTGCCCACTGGCTTTAAACAACTACTTGTCTAGTAGGTCCCTAACTGCAATCACTGTTGCCAGCTGTTGTTGAGCTGAACCCGATTCCCAGGGACCTCATGTGTATCAAAGTACAGCTGCCCTCCTTGGGGTTCTCAGTGGCTGATTTGGGAGAAGTAGATCGCCAGGCCTTTCTTCCAAGGTGGACTCGAACCTCCAACCTTTCGGTTATCAGCCCAGCAGGTGTCACCATCGCCACCACCCAGGAATTCTTTACCAGGTAACCACACACAAGAAGAGATGCTCATTTTGAGATTCCCCCATCTCTTTCCCTCCCTCTGGATCCTCCTGAATTCTAAAGCCTTGACAGCTTCTTAAGGCACCATATCCAAATAGCAAGTGCTCTTATGATCTTGACCTCCCCGAAAACGCAGAAAGAACTACTCACAAAAATGGGCTGTGGGCCATGTGTGAAACAACAGTGGCCGCTGGCTCTCCTCTCCACAATGGTAATCTTCTAGGTCACAAATACCTTTGGTGGTTGATGTCAGCTTTTCCATTTTCACCTGTATTTTGGTCTGAAAAGATAATAATTTGGAATATGAGACTATTGCTGGAAATGAACTCCAGTCTCAGACAGTAACTGTAAGATTGCAAAGCAAAGAAGTTGAAGCCTGTCAACGACCAAGCATCCAGCAACTCAACACCATTAACTCTACACATAGCCCGTTTCACGGGAGATGGGCAGACCTGCCAGGACCCTGCTCAGCTAGGTCATTTATGCAATAAACGTCGGCAGAGAAGGCCCGCTGAGTCCTACTGTACTCAGATTACCCAATGGCCGTCATTTTTCAGCCCCCAAGACCACGAGGAATCTTGGTGCCTGCTCTTGGTGTTCTCGTGAAATGAAAGAGAGAGAAGACTTGAAGTAAGTAGTGCACTTCTGACCAGCTTTTTTTCTGCTTCTGAATTTATGGAAAGCCCTCGAGCGTTAGTTTCCTTAGTTGTGAAATGGCAATGATGCAAGTAGCCCAGCTTGTTCCCGAGGAAGGAAATCGTGATGACAGGCTCGGTAGTCAGCCCTGTCCCGCACTGCTTGCGTAGCAACGTGAGGCAGGTACTAGTGTCACCGCCATAGATGAGGCAGCCGAGAGGAACAAAGTGCTGTTTCCACAGGGCTGAGAGGAATGACTGAGTTAATACTTGCAAAGCATCTAGCTGGAGCTCTCTAAGCGTTTGTTAAATAAATCCAAAACCAAAAAAACCCCTGCTGTCGTTGATTCCAACTCATAGCGACCCTACAGGCCAGGGCAGAACTGCTCCATAGAATTTCCAAGGAGCACCTAGTGGCTTTGAATTGCCAACCTTTTGGTTAGCAGCCATACCACTTGACCACTACGCCACCATGGTTTCCTGTTAATAGGTGAAAGAATTCTAGGACTGGCGATTGAACTGAGCTGCACTGAGTTGGCTCCAGCTCCTGGTGACCCCTGGCACGCAGACTAGAAGCATGCTTCACAGCCTTCCCAGTGACTGGTTTTTCAGCCTCGATTGCCAGGTCTTTCCTGGTTGTGTCTCTGGGCAGACCTGGAACCCCCTACCTTTTTAACAGCCAAGCGTGTTAACTGCTTATACCACCCAGGACTCCCGTAACTATCAAGGTCATTAGCAACAAGCCAAGTCTGAGAAACTGTCACATCAAGAGTTGCCTAAGGAAACAGGATGACTCAATGTGGCTTGGGCTCCTGGGACAAAGGAAGTTAGGCAAAAAGGTGGAGACCTGAGTAAAGCGAGGACCTTAGTAATGATGGGTCAACAGTGATTCACTGGTCGTGACATGTCACCACACTAGTGGTAAAGACTCATTGCCGTCGAGTTGATTCCGACTCATAGTGATCCTACAGGGCAGAGGAAGTAGAGCTGCCCCAGTCTCCAAGGAGCACCTGGTGGATTCAAACTGCTGACCTTTTGGTTAGCAGCCATAGCACTTAGCCACTATACTACCAAGGTTTCCAGTCTGTTAATAATGATAAAAAAAATCCGGTGATGTTGGAACCTGGGTGTCCAGGAGGCCTCCAAGACCATGTGGTCTGCTGTTTCCCAAAGTGGGGGCCTTGGTCTGGGTCAGTCACCTTGAGCCATGAGGCGAGGCCTCCTATCTGCCTGTCTTGTCCTCCCCCAAGTCTCTGGAGCGAGCCTTGAGCCTGCCTGTCACTCAGCTCACGCAGACTTGCTGTCCATCTCTGATAAAGAGGAAGCGAGCCACAGCCCAGAGACTGGGCGGGGAGGCAGTGTCAGCCACAGTTTTTATGGCATGAGTTTGTTTGCACTAGTATAGAAAGACATTTTCCTGTACTATTTAAGAAAATAATATTTTCTTCAACTATTTTCTATACTGTTTAAGAAACTAAGAAAAATTGTGAGGTGGGTATTTGATTGAATTTGTGAACATTGTTCTAGTTCAACTCAGGAATTAATTTTTTTAATCCTTTTTTAAAACATAATTTAGTTTTTCAGTTGCTGTTGAGTCTCCCTAGATTGATGGTAACCCCGCATGTGTCAGACACAAACGGGCCCCGGGGGCCCTCCATGGCAGGCTTGTCAGGAGTAGATTAGCAGGCCTTTCTTCTGAGCATGTCAGGAGGGACTCAGCTCTCTGATTTTTTGGTTAGCAGCCTAGCACGTTAACCATTTGTGTACCCAAGGACTCCCTAAGAGTCAATTTTAGAATGAACTTTGTAAGAAACCCACCAAATAATTCTCCTGCTTGAGGGACACATTCCCAATGACAGCATGCCACCTTCCAGGAGCCCCTGCTGTTCTCTGGTGTGACCCAAAACTGGCAGCACCCAAGGGCCTCATCTCCCTGCTCTGAGGCCTCAAGTGTGACGTTCCAGCCCCTTGTCCTGTGACAGCCTTTAAGCTGTGCTGGCAGCTGTTGCACAGATGAGTTTCCTCATTTCTAGGCTAAAACTACTTCCTTCAACTTCTGACACAATCCTGTGTCCTTGCTCCCCATCAGGCCCTCCTGAGCATGTGCCTGTGTTCTGCCTCCACTGTGTCAAATTAAAGGGGTCCCAGGAGTCACACTGCTTGCTGGGGCCTGGCCAGAAGCAGAATGGAGTTGCTATCTCCTTGGCTCTCATTAACATCACCAGGGTCATACAAGCTCTCTTGGATAACCTCAGGATCTCCATGAGCCCAAACCCACTGTTTGCTTCCAGGTTCGGTGCTGCCGAGTAGGGGACTAAGGGGCAGGCCTCTGCTTTCACCTGGTATTGGTCAGTTCCCCTAGCTTGCCTGCTGGGTTTTCTGGACTGACTCCTTCTCATTATACGAGGCACCTCCTCCTAGACACTCCCTCCTCAGTGCTGGTCAGCGGGGCTGAGGAAGGAGTCCTGCTGTGCCAGACGACCACTCCAGAATGGAGAGAACCAAAAACCAATGGCAAAATCATCAATAAAATTTAGCAAGGGACATTGGTAGTGGCTGCACATGATGACTGAAGTAACTGGGACAGCACACTTGAAAAATGCTGAATTGGCAAGTGTTACATATTTTCACAGCAATTTTTAAAAGCAATTAATTTTTTTAAAAAAGGGTGAGGAGAACCATGGGAGGACAAGGAAAATACATCTATTCATCTCCTTTCCACTATCTGTCCACTCTCCACCATGGGTCCACTCTCCAGCTATCTACCCATCATGCATCTACTCGCCACCACCCATCCCCCACTCCCCATCATCCTTCCGTCTACCCTCCCTCCATCTAGCCACCACCCACCCATCATGCTCTTCCCATCCATCCGTCGTCCACCACCATCTGTCCATCTATTCTCCACCCACCCGTCCGTTCTCTATCCATCCACCATCCGTCCACCATCCGTCCACCTTTCCATCCACCATCCGTCCACCATCCATCCACCTTTCCATCCACCATCCATCCACCCTTCCATCTACCCATCTCCTCTCCATCCACCTGTATGCCATCCGTCTACTCTCCATCCACAGTCATTGACTTAAGGAAGTCAAAAGTGTGTCAAACCCTCCATAAACCTCAAAAAATCCTGAGGACAGTACTGCATTTCAGTCATACAGAAGAGGTAAAATGACCCAAACAGCCTCAAGGTACACTTTTTTTCTGAAGATTTTAGTGCTTCTGAAACCACTATGCATCTTACAATGGATATGCTATTTAACATGGTCATGTTTCTTGGCAGTTCAAATCTACCAGCTTCTTGGGAACTCTACAGGGCAGTTCTACTCTGTCCTATAGGGTCACCATGAGTTGGAATCTACTCAACAGCAATTCAGTTTGCTTTGGAAACCCTGGTGGTACAGTGGTTAAGAGCTCCTGCTGCTAACCAAAAGGTCTGCAGCTTGAATCCACTAGGCGCTTCTCAGAAACACTATGGGGCAGTCCTACTCTGTCCTATAGGGTTGCTGTGAGTAGAACTGACTTGAAAGCAGTGGGTTTTATTCTTTCCTGAAATGCTGTTTTAAACCAGTCACCTTATAATTGTTGCAGTCCTAAATCTGAGTACGTGGTACCTTAAACCAAAAAAAAAAAAAAATACCAATATTGTCAAGTCAATTCTGACTCACAGCAACCATACAAGGCACAGCAGAACTGCTCCATAGAGTTTCCAAGGAGCACTGGTGGATTTGAACTGCCAACCTTTTGGTTAGCAGATGTAGCACTTAACCACTATGCCACTGGGGTTTCTGGTGATACCTTACAGAAATGCAATTTTGTTGGGCGTATTCTGTTTAAAAAGACAAGCATGTGAAGCATTAAAAACATTTTCACCAAAAAAGGTTAAAACTTAAAGATCCTGTATGTTTACAAGCAAGCTTCAGCTATCTGAGTTGAAATATGAACAACTTTACTGCTCAATGAAATATGAACAACCTTACTGGCCAAGACAGGAGGTATGGCTATATCTGTGTTTGGCGGCTGGCGTGTTGGGGTGCTGGACACTCAGTCATTAATTCAGTCAACAAACGCTGTGTCTGACTTGCTGGATCAGGGGCAAGCAAACTGCAGCTCATAGGCCAAATCAGGCCCATCACTGATTTTTGTATGACCTGCTAGCTAAGAATGGTTTTTACATTTTTAAGTGGTTTAAAAAAAAAAAACTAGAAGAAGAATATTCTGTGACAGATAACTGCATGAGATTCAAATTCCTGTTTCCATGAGTAAGGTTTTACTGCAACACAGCCTCACTGGCTTGTTTACATATTGCCTGGGCCCCTTTGTGCTGTTCTACAGAGCTGACTGGTTGTACCAAAGACCACAGAATTTTCATGGCCCCCAAACACTTACTTTCTGGCCCTTTGCAAAGTAAAGTCTACAACCGTGTGCTAGCTGAGCAACCTCCGGCCTATGTCAGCCCTGGCGGAGGTGGGGGCAGGGGGTGAGAGATTAATTAGGTCATAATGAGGAGCTGGGAAGGGGACTTCAACTACAAAAGCATGGAGTGCTGTGAGAAACAGATGGCCCTAAGGTTCCAGATGACTTCCCTCTAGCACCAGGGCCTCCATTAGACCTGGAGGAAAGAAGGGTCAGACGGAAGGGGAGGACGGGACGTGACAGGAGGCACAGACCCGAAAGTAAGAAAGCAACGGTGTGTGTGATGGACTGAACTGCGTCCCCCGAAGTGGTGTGCTGGGCTCCTAACCTGAGAACGTGACCTTGTTTAGAAATCGGGTCTTTCAAGATGGACTGAGTCCCAATCACAGAGGAGACAAGGAAAGGGAGAGAGAAGGGAGCTGTGTGGTGAGAGAAGCAGAGATAGCTGCAAATCAAGCAACGCCAAGGGTTACTGGGAGCTGTCAGAAACGAGGAGAGAGGCAAGGCCCAGACCCTCCCTCACAGCCTCAGGAGTCAGGGCAGCGACACCTTGGTTTCTCACTGCTGGCCTCCAGAGCTGGGAGACGGAAAGCTTCTGTTCTTTAAAGACGCCCACTTAGTGGTGTTTCTCTAGAGAAGCTCCAAGAAACCAGGCAGGCCGTCAGAGGCCCGTCTGCTCTGCTGGCGCTGGGAGGAGAGAGAATGGGTGAGAAAGGGCCGGAAAGGCTACAGGGGCCGGACGCTGGTGGACCTGGCAGCCATGCTGAGCAGAGGGCACGGTGGAGAGCGAGCGAGGAGCAGGAGGCGGTCAGGAAGCGGGGCACAGCAAGGAGTGGCTGGGTGTGAGGGTGTTTACGAGAGGGGCCGCAGGGCGTGCCAAGTAATGGTGAGGGAGAAAAGATGCCCAAGGTGGCTCCTAGCTTCTGGTGCTGACATCTGGGCAAGTGACCATCCATTCACAAAGACAGAGGGACAGGCCAGTGGCAGGTGGAGCTCCTTTAACATTCTCCACATGCAGTACACGAAGGAGAGGTCTGAGTGGCTGCACCCAGCAGGCCGCTGGCCAGATGCAGCAGTAGCTTGCAGGGTGCTGGGCTCCACGGATCTGTGGATAAGCAGCACAGAGCTGGGACCATGGCCCTGGAAGTGGGTGGAACAGCCCTGAGCAATGCCTGTGACAGGAGAAGCAGAGGGCCAAGGACAGCATCTGGAGGAACATCAAGAGTTATAGGACGGAGAGGAAGAGCAACCAGTAGAGGAGGTGGAGGACAGAAGAAAACAAACAGGAAAGGCAAGGGAGGAGAGGGCCTGGGGAAGGAGAGACACCAGGAGGGCCGAGCGCAGCCAAACCGTTAAGCAAACCCCGAGTATGACCATCAGACTCAGCAACAATGACCAGTGCCCAGAATGTGTGAGCCTTACCAACGCATCCAAGGTGGCCCGCAATTCCTCACACAGCATTTCAAGTTCTGTATTATATTCTGGATATGGCTTTTCTTCATGTTTATCAGAAGTTGGGCTGCTGCTCTCTAATTCTATCTTGTCTTTACTCCTGGACAAAAGAGAAAAGAACAGGAACAAAGCATGCTCTTGAAGCTCACCTGCTTCCTGTGTTATGATAAATCCTAAAAAGCACAGCATCCACGTCATTACCTCAGATACTCTGTGCTTCACACCATAAAAATAAATGTTTACTTACTCATCACATACACAGTGGATGTACCGATGGCTTTCTCTGTTTTGCATTAGAATAAGTCAATTAAGTTCTGCCAGTGTGTGTACTCCTTTGGGCATAGTACCAGGGCCCAAAGACATGGACAGCGGCCTCAAAGAGTTGACCCTGTAGGAATTCTGTTGCTTAAACTGAAGGCTGTGACCCACGGGGCAGGAAGTACATCTAATGAGGTCAGAAGCCACATTTCAGAAAAAAGTTAATCAGACTAAAAGAGAACAGAAAATTCTGGAAAGTATCACATACAGAAAGGATAAGAACTGTTGGATGGAACCTGCTGAGCAAAATCCCATCAGGAGAAGACAGCAGAGGCTGTGAGGGCGTGATGTGTCCGAGGAAGTGAACAGGTCGGTGAGGGCCAGGGGGTGATGCCAAGGAATGAAGACTCTAGCCTGGAGACAAGGTAACTACAACATTTTATTCTTACTTGTGATTTTGAGAAAATAAAATTTATATATATATATGTATATATACACATATATTTACAGATATTAAAGCTATATACATGAAAATAACCCAGCTTTGGTCCAGTCAGTTCTGACAGTGACAGCACGTGTTGCAGAGCAGAACGTGCTTCACAGGGTTCTCGGGGCCAGGGCCACCTGAAACGTCTCCCAGCCTTTCTTCTGAGCATACGAACTGCCAACCTTTTAGTCAGCAGCTGACCACCTAATCATCTGTGCCACCCAGGGACTCTGTATATTTTAAATATCATTTACTTATATATTAAATTACATATTATATTTAAATTTATAGATACATATACATATATGCTGTCCCCAGATGATGAACAAGTTCCATTCCTAAGCCTGTCTTCAAGACAGAGTCGTAAATTTGAACAGTTACATGAGGTTTGTATCTAACGTCAGCTAGTCAGATGTTTGTCTTAGTCTCATGGATTGAATTGTGTGCCCCCAAACATGTGTGTAGCCATTTGGCTAGGCTCTGACTCCTGTTATTGTGTGATAGTCCTATATGTTATAAATGCCACTTCTATGAGGGAAGAAGGGCAGTGGTTGTGTCGGTAATGCAGGACTCAATGCGTAAGACTATACTGGGCCTCGAGGCAGTCTCTTGGGATATAATGCAAAGGGAAGCAAGCAGAGAGTTGGGGACTCCATACCACCAAGAAGCAGTGCTGGGGAGCACAGGATGTCCTTTGGAAATGAGCCAGGGTCCCTGTGCCTCAGAAACTCTCAGTCCAGGGGAAGATTAATGACAAGGACCTTCCTCCAGAGCCAATAAAGCAAGCCTTCCCCTAGAGCTGATGCCCTGAATTTGGACTTGCTGCCTATTGGACTGACAACATAAATTTCTCTTTGTTAAAGCCATCCACTTGTGGTATTTCTGTTACAGCAGCATGAGATGCTGAAGATACTTAGTACACAGTACCTAGTGTACCTTTCTATGGAACCCTAGTGGTGTTGTGGTTAAGTGCTACGTCTGCTAACCAAAAAGCTGGCAGTTGAATTCTACCAGGCACTCCTTGGAAACTCCTCGGAGGCAGTTCTACTCTGTACTATAGGGTCGCTATGAGTTGCAATTTACTCAACACCAATGGGTTTGGTTTATTTTTTGGTTACTACAGATCACCCTTCCCCCTCTAAAAGACTCCCATGAAACTTCTGCCCCATCTTTCCAGGTGACAAGCCCACAGTGTGAGGAACCCCATCCTTACTTACAGTAGACTGATCTTCAGGTTGGCAATGTTGCTTGCGGTGGCAAAGCCTGCATCATTGAGGGACTCCCATTTCAGGATTAAATTATGCCAGTCTGCTACATTGTCCTTAATTTTTCTTGCACTGACAGATAAAACAGGTTTTCTGGGAGTTACAACTCCAAGCATCTCTGCTGAAACAGTAAAAGAAACATAATTATTTGGATAATTATTTGGATACATAAGATCACCATTGGAGGCTGCCCTGAGCACTGTACTCTGTTAAGATCTGTATGGGATCACATTTACAACTGTAATTCAAACTATTAGACAAGGGCCTCAAGGGAGCAGTGAATTCACGTTCACAGCGGAGGAACAACTCAGAGACAGAGGGTAAGAATGGTCACACACAACTCAGAGAATGTAACCCATGTCACTGAATGGTACATGTGGGACCTGTTGAATTGGTAAATGTTTTCCTGTGTCTATTCTCAACAAGACTAAAATACATTATACATTTTTAAAAAGATAGTAGTTGGCAAATGGTGCTAACTCAGCCGAACTGATGATCACCAAGGACAATGACATGAGGGAAAAAGAGCCAGAAGACAGAAAGACCCACATGAGTGGCTCACTGTGTCAACATGTGATCAGAACCAGATGGTGGCCACCCACCACCAGTGACAGCTATCATGGGGCTCACAGTGTTGGGTCCTAGTGACAACAGAAGACAAAAAGAAGTACACCCTAAGAACTCCACTAGAAGACCCTAACTGATGGTTGAGAGTTCCCCTGGGAGCATGGCCCCCAGACCAGATGCTGCCCCGATCATAGATCATTACTGAGGTCGATGCTTTGGATAGGAATGGGATGGACTTGGGGACACAGAGTGACCATATCATGTTTGCACTTTATGGTTCTATGCATCTATAGGATGCTGTCCTACTGGCCTCTTACTAGAGGGGACTTGAGAGGGTTAAGAGGATATGACATGTATGGAATAGAAAGGAGGAATGTGCTGTCACTGGGCAAGGGGAGCAGAGGGAACTGCAGATAGGCGGGCGTGCAAATTTGAATTGTAAACTTTCACTCAATCACAATAAAAAAATAGACGGTAGTTGGAGGGCAAATAACTTTCAACAAGAAACCTACAGGAAACACTATACCAACTAGACACATAAACGAGCTGGAAACCAGGATGTCTGACTGAATGTGGAAGTTCGTTTCCTACAACAAGACAAAACACAACTTTCTCTTGGTAGACTCACCAGATACTCTGGAAGGCAGCTTGGTGACGCCAGTTTCCACTCTAAGCAGTTTTCCCACACAGGGAGCCCTGCTAGCACAGTCGAGGCCAGAAACAGGGCAAAGGTATGCCTTCCCGCTCCAGCGCTTCCATGGCTCCCTTCCAGTTCCCACTAGAGGGAGACCCCACTCCCTAGTGGATGCCCACTCACTGGCCCCCAGCACTTGGACTCCTGATCTTCGTTCAGAGCTTTGTGGCTCAGGGGGACTCACCATTCCCAGACACTGACAGGTACACTCCAGAGGCACAGACCATTTCTGTCTGCCATGGTCTTGCTCAGAGAGCAGGACGTCATCAGAACTCAAGACCAGTCCAGCCTTCCGCCCCAACACTTATCTAAGTCCCCCCAACCGCCGCCCTGGCCCCCTTGATCTCCACCTAAAGTGCACTCGGGCAGCTCCGGAAAGCCTGAGTAGCATGCAGGCCTTTGCACACACAGACTGTTTGCCTGGAAGGCTCTTTCCTTCATCTGATGAATGCTGCACCTACTCCAAGACTCCCCCAGATCCCACTCTCTGAGAAGCTCCCCAGAGCCCAAGAAGTCAACTCAGGCCACTTGTGCTTCCCCAGCCAGCCTGCAGAAACCCTAGTGGTATAGTGCTCAAGTGCTACATCTGCTGACCAAGAGGTCAGCAGTTTAAATGCACCAGGTGCTCCCTGGTAACTTCATGGGGCAGTTCTACTCTGTCTTACAGGATCACTGTGAATTGGCACTGACTTGACAACAGTGGGTTTGGTTTTGGTTTTTTAGCCAGCCTGCACACTTTCCCTTTCTCTACTTGGAAACTTTCAGAGGTTTTTCACTGCCCACAGGTGAAGTCTGACTTCCGTAAATGGCTATTAAGGAATCCAGAACACAGAACAGCTGGATGGGTGGGTCCAGACTCTGAAAGCCACACTAAGGTTTGAATTCCAGTTATGCCACTGCTAGCTACACAAGCATGGACAAGTCAGTCAACCTCTTGGTGCTTCGAATTTCTCATCTTTAAAGTGGGGATAAAAATAGTAACTATTTCATAGTGTTGTTGTGAGGATTACATAGGATGCTTACAACTGGGGAATGGCACATGGTAAGCACATAATAAACCAAAAAAACAACCTGTTGCTGTCTTGGCTGCTGTCGAGTTGATTCCGACTTATAGCAACCCTATAGGACCAAGTAACTGCACCTAAGTCCCCAAGGAGCGCCCCATAGAACTGAATTGCCCTTCTTCCAGTCAGCGGCCTGCAGCACTTAACCACTACACCACCAGGGTTTCCAAGCACAGAACACATTACTTGTTTTTACATGACCTCTGTGACCCCAGCTCCATCCACCACTTCTCCAATGTCCATCTTTCCCACTTCCCATCTGTGCCGCCCACCGTCTGTGCCTCAGTCCGGCACAAGGTCTCACCTGTGACCCGGGACATTTTTCCTGTCATTGTTGCATCCACTTCCCTTGTACACTCCAGTATCCCCTACTGCTCAGCTTTGAAGTATCATTTTAGTTCCTTACGCAACACCCCATAATACTACATTCATTAAATTAATTCATTGCAATTAATAAGTTGTTAGCATTTGATTAAAGGGCTCAGGTGGTGCAGCAGCTGAGCACTCAACCCGCTAACCAAAAGGTCAGTGGTTTGAATCTGCCCAGCAGCTCTGCAAGAGAAGAGATTTAGGAATCTGCTCCTGTAAAGATTATGGCCTAGAAAACCCTGCAGGGCAGTTCTCCTGTGTCACACGGGGTCTCCTGTGTCACACGGGGTCACTATGAGTTGAAAATTAACCTGACAGCACCTAACAATATTTGATTACTACTTTAACGAGTCCTGTTGGCATCAAGTCAATTCCGATTCACAGCAACCCTCTGTGTGTCAGTAGAACTCTGCAGGATTTTTCGTTGTAAAACATGTACATAACATCTGTCAATTCAACATTTTTCATGCACACGGTTTACTGATATCAATTGCAGTAATCACATTCTGCCACTATCACCCATCATCACTGTCAAATTTCCATTACCATAAACAGACACTCGCTGCTTCATACTGGGTTTCCCTTCTTTCTTTTATGTCTACCAATGATGTCTTCTGTGTGCCCACAACACGCCTGGTGTGGGGGATGAAATGACTGAACAAAGTCAACTAAGACCATCTAAGGAGCTTATTTCCTAAGGGGCAGACAGATAATAAGCAGTTTAATGATCTTGATCAGCTCTGAACACAGTAAGTGTCATGTGAGAAAACAGGGTCTACGTTACAATAACCCACTGAACAAGTAGCATTTAGGCTGAGACCTGAACGATGAGAAGGCAGAAGACGGAAGGCAGAGACAACGGCAAGTGTATGGGCCCTTTTGTGAAAACGAGCTCAGTGAGTCTGAAAAGCAGGAAAAGACCAACACGGCCACAATTATCGAGGGAGGGAGGGAGTGACTGGTGAGGTTAGAATCAGATAACTGAGAGACTAATGGGGCGAGGTAAAACGTCTGGATTTACATACATGGTAAAGTGAGCACACGGGTTTTGAGTAGGGACGTGACATAATCTGATCTGTTTTTAAAGTCACTGCCACAAAGAAGGCTTTCTGGATCTCTCGGGCTGGACTGGGACTCACTGCACTAGATTTCTAGAGAACCCTATACCTCTACGGTCATAAGGTTTGCCAGTGTAGGGTACTTGCTTGTTTATTGTCTGTCTACTCCCCTAGGCTGTAAAATGCACCAGGATAGGAACTGTGTTGCATTCCCGATTACACCCTCAGCATACCTTAGATGGTGAATAAAATGTGCTAAACGGAGAAATCGCTCTTCCTGCCTGTACTGCAACGACCTAAAGCTTTCTCTCCCTTAATGTGGGCTCTGTGAGTTCAAGAGCCATCTCTGACTCATCCTGTCTGCCCAACATCAGGCACATATTTAGGAACTGAACACTGGACACAGTGTTTGATTTCAAGAAACTTACAGGCTAGTAGGGAATGAAACCAGTAATTAGTCACACAACACAGGGCAAAGTGAGATAAGTATAATGGTTAACAGGGCAGCCACGTTTAACCCCATGGAGCCTCAGCTTCCCCATCTGTAAAACGGGGCTGATAACAGGAATTCCTAGGGTTACTGCGAGGCTCAAACGAGCTTGGCACAGAGTGAGCACCCGCTGAATTTTAGCTCGTATTATAAACAGAATGCTGTACGGCAAGTACTTCTGATTGAGAGCTCAGAGGATTTCTGGAGAAGTCGGGCGTGCAAGGACTGGCAACTGAAGTGCTCCGCTAATGCTAATTTACAATGGCGAGAATTACAACTAGAGCGTCAGGAACTATGCTCGGGCCTTCGCTCCATCATCTCATCGCGCTGTCACTTTACTCCGAAAAAAGTGAGGCTAGGCAAATGCGACTGGCTCCGGGCCTCAGAGAGCCCACGCTGGGCCAGCGGGCCGGGGTTGGGGCAAGCGCACGGGTCCCCATTCTATCGTGAGGGCTTCCCAGGCTCTGCTCCAATCGTGCTCCGGGCCGCACCATTCGCAGCCTTCCCGCCCCAGCCACTGGCCTGCCTCACGCCTGATTCCCGCCCCTGCCACTGGCCTGTCTCACGCACCTTCCGTGCCGCCAGCAGACATCCAGGGAATGAGGCTCGAAGCCCCTCCCGCTCCCGCCGGAAGCGTGTGCGTCACTTCCGCCGCGCCCGCTCCACTAGTGGCTCTGCTTCTAGCCCCGGGAGGAGCCGGCTGCTGGTCTTCGGTGCCAAGCCCGTTGCCAGGGAACTGGGTCCCGGCAGCCCCCGCGGCCCGGAGTCCGTCCCCGCCTCCGCCGGCCGGGCCGGACCGACAAGTCCGAAGGGGCTGCCGCGGGAGGTGAGTCCGCAACGCCGCGGGCGGACCCCACACCCCAGGCTCCCGGCCCCGCGCCCCTTCTCGGCTGCCTCGCTCTCGGCTGGCGCCCCCGGGCCACCCTTCCCTCGCTCAACCCCTAAGAGTCTCCACTGCTGCGCCGGTTCTCCCGGTCGGCCGACTTCACGCGGAGTGGCCTGATGACCAAATGCGATAACACTTGGGAGAGCCGAGCTTGTCGTCTGACTCAGGGCTGGCAGTCACCGGAGGAAACTGGTATCCTCGGCTGCCAGGGTTCCCCGACGGCATCTTCAGGCCCTCCGCCTTGCGTGCCCAGTCTCCGCTCGCCCCTCCCACGCAGGTCCTTCCACGCTGCCCCACCCTGGCTCCGGGCTGCTCGGCTGCAAGCATTTCAGTCTTTTGATGGATGCTGTCTCTGCCCCTTCTTAACCCTGTGGCCCCACGTCTGCCCACCAGCGCCTGACGCCGGGCCTTGGCATACCCAGTAGGTGCTAAGTAAGTGTTTGTTAGATGGATAAGTGGACCGCTCCCCCTCGAGCCTGCTTTGGCCTCTGGGTCACTGAGCTTTAGTTTGATCATCAGTAAAATGGAGATAATAATCGCCTCCGCCTCAGGCTTGGTGATAGGATTGAGTCAGGAAGGTGCTTGCTTAGGTGAGTTAAATGGCAGTAATGTTACCAACACCTGTGTCGTACTGGCTTTTATTTCTGCATCTCCTTTCTCTTTCTCTTGAGTTCTCATTAGTTTCTCGTTTTACTCCCAGCTTTCTTCCCTGCACTTTGGTCTTTCTCGCTGAAACGTAGGAGTTTTATTTTGTTGCTTCTGACCTATTTGTTGGCACAGTGTGAGATGCTGGTGCACGCTTTGCCCCACCTGCCAGGTTCATCAGCTGTTCTTGGGGTTGACTACATCCTCGCAGCCAAGGCTTTTAAGGGAAGTGCTGGGAAATCCTAAAGCCCAGATCCTAGGCATGGGCAGCTTCCCATGACCACCATTGACTTTCTATCGTTATTTTAAGTGGCAAGCCTTTTTGTACTTTCTCACACATTGAAAAACTTCTCACCTGCATGATCCAATCTCTGTCCCAGGTTTTCTCATTCAGCAGGTAGTTACTTGGGGTCTGTAGTGTGACAGGCTCTAGGGATGGAGTCTGTAGTATATTATGCTCTCTGGGGAGGGGGTCTGTAGTGTAAGAGTCCAGTGAGTTTTTGCATAACTGATGAAAGTGATTCCGGGAGAGTGATCTCAGATTTAGGGCTATCACACTTGGGCCGGTATGGCACAGTGTTTTGGGAGAAGGAGATTAATGTAGTGTGCTAGGCTCTGCAGTGGACCAGATGGACCCAGTCTCTGCCTTTAGGGACCTCATAGTTTGGCCTTTGGACTTGCAAACCAGAGAACCAGTGGATGTGGGCATAGAGAATGCTGTCTTTGAGTTTTCAGAACTGGCTTGGAAACCCGTGGACTAGTCCTTTTCTGAAGGAATGACTCATTAGTTGCTACCTAGTTGGTTTTGATTCATGGCAATCCCATGTGTGCAAAGGAGAACTGTTATATAGGGTTTCCAAGACTGTGACCTTTCAGCAGCATCAGCAAGCCTATTGTGTCTGGTGCCTGTAGGTGTGTTTGAACCACTAACCTTCCCTTTAGTAGCTGGGTGCTGAGTCACTTACTTGCACTTGCTGCCAAGTAGCTTTTGCTGGCTTTCAGTAATTCGGGAGCCTCATTACCTTCCAAGAGGAGGCTGGCTCCTACTGTATTTGTTGTCAGTTTTCCTTTTGAGAAGCTACACTTCTGGTTTAGGGAGGTTCTCCTTTTACTTTAGCCTCTACCATGCAGGTGATTTGTGAACGGTGTCTCCTGGAAAAGAGGAAGGAAACAAGCCTGGGGCAAAGCAGTTCACTGAACTTGGGAAGGTAAGGAACCAATCAGGAAACAGGTGTACACAGAGTGACAACCGACTTTGGCATCAAGCGTGGAGAGCTTTTGAGATAAAATGAGCTTAGTAGACTCAGAGGGATGGGCTTTGTGAACTGCTGAGGTTGGACTGAGCTGTTATCGTCATGTGGTCAGTTTAAAATGAGTGAACAGTAATCCCCCCTTATCTTCAGGCTTGTACCCACGGTCAGCCATGATCCAGAAATGTTAAAGGACTGTAGCATGGTGAAATCTTGTGCAGTCCCTCTCTGTCACTCACGTAAGTGTTAATACAGTATATGGGTATAATTGTTCTATTTTATTGGTAGTACTTGTTAATAGCTTACTGTGCCAATTTATGGATTCAACTTTATCATAGTTATGTATGCACAGGACAAAACATAGGTGGGGCAGAGAGAGAGAGAGAGTTTGGTACTGTCCGTGGTTTCAGGCACCCTTGGGTGGGGAGTCTTGGAGCCTCTCCCCCGTGGATAAGGGGTAACTGCTGTATTATTTGGACCTGGATGTAAGAGTTCAGTGGGTTTTTACGTAATGGATGAATGTGGTTCAGGGAGAGTGATCTTATAAATTTATTTAGGGCTTTCATACTTGGGCCCGTCTGGCAGAGTATTTTGAGTAAAAGAGATTAATGTAGCAGATGCATTTTAAACATTGATCGTACCACTCTCTGTCGTAGTCTTTCCAAGCACAACAAAGTGTCCACTAGAAGACAGGCAGAGACTACAAAGAGTCCATTGAAGGAGAGAGACAACAAGATGACAGTGCTATGTGAGTGAGACCGCCCTCATGGAGTTCTAAGTGTCTGCGGCCGCCTGCAAAGACTCCCTGGCAGAGACCTGGATCTTAAAGAGTGTGTAAAGGGGACAGAAAGATCCCTTGTGGCATGGTGGTTAAGTGCTCAGCTACTGGAGCCCATCAGCCACTCTGCAGGAGGAAGATGTGGCAGTCTGTTTCCATAAAGATTATAACCTCGAAAACCCCACAGGGGCAGTTCTGCTCTATCCTATAGGGTGATCATGAGTCCGAATCCATTTGACAGCTTGGTTCTGGTTGGTTTGTATGGATATGGGGAAGAGAAGAGAGGGACCTTGCTCTGCAGAAGTCAGAGTGTTGTGGCATGTTCAGGGCACCTGGAACCTGGAGCATATGACTGGAAGAGTGGCCTGAGACAAGTGGAACTGTGGCCAGTTGTCACAGTGCTTAACTGCTGTGCTTCTGGTAGGCCTTAGCCCTGTGGGTGCTGGCGTATTAGCCTGTATGGGCAGGGCAGTGGCAGCCTCTCACCCGGGAGACACATGACTGCCTTGGCTGTAAGATTTTAACACATTGAAGAATTCTTAGATGTTGTAGGCAGAATTTAAAAATAGACTATACAGCATGGGCGTGGAGATGAGGAGAGAATCATAAACCATTAGTGTTGTCACAGTCACTGGCAACACGAGACCCTCATGCTGCCGAAGTGGGTGCTGTAGACTCAGCATTCGTCCTTTCCCTCATTTGAGAAACTGCCCATCCAGGTGGCAGTTGGGTGCTGTCAGTCAGCAGTAAAGGCCAGCTGCTGGCTTCCTGGTTTGTGGGATCGGTGGCACTACTGGGGAAGAGCATTGTGATTTGAAGAACAAATGGCTGGAGTAGTGTCCTATTTTTTAGCTGAAATGATTCTGGCCAGGGAAACATTAATGAACTTAAGAACATGATTTGGGGGGAGCGGAGTCAAGTAAGACTGGTAGTAAGTAAAATTGGGTTTATACATAGTTTATTAAGGGGGATCGTAAGGGCAGCCATAAAGCACAATAAAGATGCAACATATCAGATCAACAAATGTAATACAGGAGTTTCAACAACCACGAAATCAACACTGAAAAAGGTGAAAAATCAACTCACAAAGAAGAAAGTCCCAGAACAGATTAATAAGAACAACAGAGAAAACATCAACACAAAAATAAACATATCACAATGGCAGCCATGAACACATACCTATCAATAATTACATTGAATGTGACTGGACTGAACAGTCCAGTAAAGAGACATCGAGTCACATCTTCGATCAAAAGACACGACCCATCCATATGTTGCCTACAAGAAACTTACCTTAGACTTAAATATATGAACAAACTGAAAATTAGAGGATGGAAGAATATATATCAAGCTAACGATACACAAAGAAGAGCAGGTGTGGCAATTCTAATCTCAGATAAAATAGATTTTGATGTAAAATCCACCATCATGGATAAAGATGGACACGATTACTGAAACGTTTAATACACAAGTAGGACTTAATATTAAATATTTATATACCTAATATTAAAAAACCTAGTGCCATCACGTCGGATCCGACTCATGGCAACCCTAGAGCCCTGAGTAGAACCACCCCATAGAGTATCCAAGGAGTGCCTAGTGGACCTAATATTAGAGCACCTAAGCATATCGAAGAAACACTGACTACTCTCAAAAATGAGATAGATCACTCCACAATAATAGTGAAGACTTCAACACTCCACTTTCAAGATTGGACAGACCGTCTAGAAAAAAGCTCAGTAAAGACCCAGAAGACCTTATTGCCACAATTAACCAACTAGACCTCATCTACATACAGAGAACTTTCTATCCATCAGTGGCAACTACACTTACTTCTCCAGTGCACATGGAACATTCTCCAGAATAGACCATATGTTAGGACGTAAGCAATTCTCAACAAAATCTGTACCATTGAATTTATGCAAAGCTTCTCAAATCATAAAGCCATAAAAGTCAAAATCAATAGCAGAGAAAACATGGAAAATGGAACTCATAGAAACAGAACAACATCTTGCTCAAAAAACCATGGGTTATAGAAGAAATCAAAGATGAAATAAATTTATGGATTCCAATGAGAATGAAAACACTCCCTACCAGAATGTATGGGATACAGCCAAAACAGTGTCCAGATGTCAGTTTATCTCCATAAATGCACACGTCTGGAAGGAAAACTGAAACCAAACCAAAGAACTAACCCTATAGCTTAAACAAGTGGAGAACAGCAGAGGAACCCCTCAGGCACCAGAAGAAAGAATATGATTTTTGTAATAACACCTGAAGTTAATATTTATTCATTCAACAAATGTTGGCAGAGATTTTGATAGTTACTGAGAATTACACAAAGGAACCGTGGTGACGCACCAGTTAAGCACTTGGCTGCTAACTAAAAGGTTGGCAGGTCAAGCCCATCAGTTACTTCACAGGAGAAAGTTGGTGACAGTTGACTTCCATAAAGATGACAGACTTGGCGTTCCTGTGGGGCAGTTCTGCTCTATCCTGTAGGGTCTCCAAGAGTCAGAACCAACTCAGTGGCAGTAAGAGTTCTTCATATATTCTGGATACAGATATGTATGTGTATAGTCTAGATCAGATACAGGATTAGCAAAGGTTTTCTCCCATTCTGTGACCTGTAATTTTGCTTTCTTGATGGCGTCCTTTGGAGCACAGAAGTTTTTGATTTCAGGGAGGTCAATTCATTCTGACTGCAGTGTGCAAGAATAAGTGCTAGGGGGTGGGCAAGGAAGTGGGAGACCAGTCCCCGGGAAGACTGGCACAGTGCTCCGGGTGAGGGGTGGGTGTGGCCGTTGAGGTGGTAAGTTGGGCCAGGTATGTGGTAATGGTTGGGGAATGAGGGCGAGGGAGGAATCAAGGATAATGGATTTCAACTTGAACAGTAATTGATTTAAGCTGTGACTAGGCTGTTAGCCAGCGCAGACTGGTGATGGTTTCCAGCCCTGCTGGAGACTAGCGTCCCTGCACTCTCCTTACACGTTTGAGGTTGGTTTTATCATTGGTTGTGCTGGGGAGATGGTCCCAGGGACTCTGACATTCCCGTAAGACCCACTAATACCTCCTAAACCACTGGAGGTGTCCTGGTGGTACAGATCATTAAGCACTCAACTACCAGCTGAAAGGTTGGTGGTTCAGATCCACCCAGAGGCTCCTTGGAAGATTGGCCTGGCCTTCTGTTTCCGAGAGATCACAGCCTTGAAAACCTTATGGAGCAGTTCTGCTCTGCACACATGGGGTCACCATGAGTCAGAACTGACTCCACGGAGAGTGACAACCTAACTACCCCAAACTAACACAGCCTAGTGAAAATAGCAGTCTGCCCAGCAAACTGTGAGAGCAAGTCCCCTGGCGCCCTTCTAGCCAGGCCTCAGTCCCCAGTGTCGAGTTTCCGTGTTGTCCGTGAGTGTTCTCCACTCAAGTGAGTGGGTGTTGGAAAGCTAAATGACATTATTTGAGAGAGCTGCTGGGGGGAAAGGGAAGAGTAAAAGGAGGAAATAGCACTAGTTGACGTTTGGGAAGGGCTTAGTACTTCCAGTTTCTTCCGAGGAGCTGTCAGCTCGAGTAGATCAGAGGGGAAGCGCCTTCAGGAGCTGGGGTGAAAGAGGCCAAGGCTGGCGGCATTGCTACTGCTCAGCCTGGCCGGAGGTCAGGAGGATGAGTTAGAGGCCCTGAGGCTGCCAGGCCAGATCCCCAGGGCTCTGTGAACAGGTGACAGTGACACAGATGTGTGCTGGGCTTGGGGAGGAGCCCTGGGGTTCATGGGTGGTGTCCCTAGGGAGCAGACCTGGCAGACTTGGAGATGCTGAGGGGTGTGGAGACAGAGACAAAGGCTGCAGGGAGAACACCCGTTTCTGGCTTAGGCAGCACAGCCACACAGAAAGTCCCTGGATAGAAAGCCATATGTTTTCTAGACGTTGTTTCTCTAGTCTGAGCTGAGTCTGCAGTGTCAGTGGAGATCCAGGAGGTTAAGTCATTTCCCAGAGTCCTACTGGAATTAGGATTTGAATTTGGTCTTTCTTTTTCAGTCTTTATTTTATTTTTATTGTGATTAAACGAAGTATGCAATCCATATCAGTTTGGTGTGCTTTCCTATCTGCAGCTTCATCTGCTCTCCTCACCCAGTGACAGGACCCTCCTCCTTCTCTGTCTGTATTTCTAGTTTCCTCTTAATGAACACTTGTCCCTTCCTCTTAGTCTTTATTTTTGATGGAGGTATACTTTATATCCAAAAAACTGCACACATATTAAGTGTTCAGTTTGATAACCTCTAACAGCCACATATAGTCGTGAACCACCACTGAAAAACAAGGCAGAGCATTTCTGTCTTCCCAGCAAGTTCCCATGTACCACTTCCCAGTCAGACCTGTGTCCCTCCACAACACCTTTTGACTTCCAACAGATTTGATTTGTCTGTTCCTCTGATGGAGGTTTGCTAACCTGACGAGCAGCCCAGCCTGTCCCTCACCCTCTGACTTCTGGGCCGGGGCTGACGGGCCTGGTGCTGACCTGGCCTCGAGGCCCCCAGCTAGTGAGACAGTGTGTGTTCTTGTGTGCCAGCTTAGGCTTTCATGGGACCCTGGGCCTCCAGCCTTGCTGCTCTGACTCCTGGTTGACAGGTCTCGGTGGCATCCATGTGCCTTTAGGAAGGTACGCCAGAGACCTTCACAGATGATGCTGAATGGAAACTGAGTCTTTTGTAGATTCAGTGTTTTTACCTCTTGAAATTCATTCCAAGAAAATACTTGGAGATTTGTCTATATTGCTTATTATGATGGCAAAATTTAAAACATTTTGCTTGAAAAAATTTTGGATTATCCATTTACTGTGTTTTTCATAGTGTTTCTATATACTCATTAAAAACTCTTGTTGTAGGAGACTATTTAGTGACCCAGGAAAGACAGATAATTTATTAAATGAAAAACTATACATATATGTAAAATACATCTGTGTGACAAGATTTTGAGTAACTTTTATTTTTTGTCATTTCCGAATTTTAAATCTTCTAGAGTTAGCATTTATAACAGCTGTAAAGAGAACATTTTATCTTTAAAATTGCAGAAAGTGTGGCACACTAGTGAGCATTCCCATGTGTAGGTATGTATACACTTCTCAAGGAAAAAAAGGACAGTTCACTGCTGTTGTTGCCTGTCTTTGTGATTAGACACAGAGAGATGGCTTTTGAAGTGGGAGCAATTTCCTCGTCTCTGAAAGGGAGAAAACAACAGCAGCTACCTTATAGAAGTTCTGTGAGGTTTTGACGAGCTAGGGAGCTAAGAACAGTTTGTGTTAGCCGGTAGTGTTAGCTGTTACCATTACTGTTCTGCTATTGCTAACATTATTATTTTGGCTTTTGTGCACCACGTCCTTAAAATGATCGACGTGCTTCCTTGAGGCACCTGCCCACTTATTGGGATTGCCCGAGAACCACTTCATTTTCATTGAATGTTAGGTTGTGTGGCTCTTGCCCACATTTCTGCTGTACTTGTGCAAACAGTGATCAGAGAGCGTGGTCATCTTTCAGCTGGGGCCAGGTTGCCCTTTAGAAGTCATAGCTGTATGAACTGTGCTGCTCCATGGACAGGACCAGCATCAACAGTCCAGCAAGCCATTGCACGAAGCTCTTAGGGCTATGTGTCCTTCGGCAAGCTTCTTCCAGAGTTTCAGCTTCTGCTAAAATAGGGACGTGACTATTATAAAGTTACCTTGAGGCAAGTTCCTGTGCATAGACATTTCCCCTGCCTACCTCCCCGCATTGAAATAGGAGTCCAGAAGTGCACTGACAAGCTGGACATGCTCATCCACCCTCTGTGGCTCCAGGAAGTCTGGAGTCCATGAGAATTTGAAATTTTTTGCTGCATTTTCCCCTTTTTGATCAGGATTCATCTGTGGGATCTTTAATCAAAATGTTCTGTAATGGTTGCTGGGCACTGTCCAGTTTTTCTGGTCTCCTGGCAGAGGAGACAGCTGTTCATGAAGGCCCCTAGCTGCTCGTTCTGTATCTTCCTGCTCTTCCTGACCAGCCTTCTAAGTGTCTTTGTTAAAGGAAACGCTGAATTCAAAATGCAGAGAGGCATGGGTCTCCATGTGGCACTGATGCTGGTCCCTGAGTGACCAAGTGGCTGTGTGCAACACTGGGATCTGTTTCCTCCCTGCCTCAGTGGCACAGTGAGAAGATTCTGTATCGGGATTGGTTCACAGTTCTCTAGGACAGAAGGTCTTTCCTGATTCTTCCTTATGCCATCTGTCCCAGTGGGCTTCCTGGGTCAGATGTTTTCAGTGAAACCTTTTTCAGGCTGACTTGAATCAACACTGATCTTTCCCAAGCCGACAGCTCCTTACTGCCTTTGACTTTGTACGCCTGCACTGTCTCCTTTTCTCCTCTGGCCACATCGTGAGCTCCTTCAGAGGGAGAACTACTGTGTGTATTCTTTTCACGCCTCCTTAGAACTTGTGACATGAAGTAGAGGGCTCACTCTGACCTGAAAGACTCAGAAGTGATCTTAATGACACCTTCAGTGGATCGTTTGTTTTTGCTACTCAGTTAAACCCAGCTGTAATTTTTACTCACCTGCAAGTTCTCGTTTCCCCACCACTAAACGTTATTTCTCTTTGGCGTTACTCAGCATTGGGAGGATGACTGTGCCTTGTTCTTTAGCCCCCAGGTGTCCCTCGATGCCGAAGCTCCTGCCTGAAGGTCACCTGTGGAAACCTTGGCCATGGCTTCGCTCTCGGAGCCCGTGACATTCAGGGAGTTCTGCCCTCTGTACTATCTCCTCAATGCCATTCCCACAAAGATCCAGAAGGGCTTCCGCTCTCTTGTGGTCTACCTCACAGCGCTGGACAGCAGCGGGGACTACATCGCGGTGGGCAGCAGCATCGGCATGCTCTACCTCTACTGCCGGCCTGTCAACCAGATGAGGAAGTACAACTTCGAGGTGAGCCTTGCTTGTCTTCTCCTGGGCGTGCGTGAGCCCTGGCTGGGGTCTTACCTGCTTACGGGCGCTCTGGGGAGGCATCGTGGGCTTCTCGTTTGCAAGAAGGTGGCCTGCGCGTCTTGTCTAAACAATACTTCAAAGTCACCTTAAGTGGAGTATGAGTCAGAATCAACTTGGTGACAGCGGGTTTGGTTTGTTTTTCAATTGAGTAGTCCTTTTCATGTTTTTTTCCCCTTGCCCTTCAAACATGGAGCATCACTTTAAAACACTTCAGTGTTACAACATTTGGTAGAAAGACTTTGGAAGATCCCTGGTTATACAGTAGTTAAACACTCTGCTGCTCAGAGAAAGGTTAGCAGTTGAAATCCATCTAAGGGCTTGTGAGAGAAAGACCTGTTGATTGCTGCTGTAAAGGTTACAGCTGGGAGCAGCTCTCGGGCACTTGTTTCTGAGTGTGAGTTGGAATAGACAGGATGGTGTGCAACAACCAGAGAAATACTTCAGAAATGGATTGTTCTTTCCACACTGTCTTCCTTCACAGAGTGCCTTGACTGACCTGTCTCCAGTTACTCTGTTACTGAAGTTATAATGAAAGAAGATTCTTGTGAATGTTGACTGGTTGTCAGGGTGTGCAGCTCTTAAACAAAACCACTTCTATGTGACAGTGATGTTGGCATCAGGACCAGTCTCTGTTCTGTGTTGTTGGTTGACTCGGGCCTACCTGTGTACTGTAAATATTGGTGGCAGTGTTGTCTAAGCAGATTATAACTGTCACCAAATACTGGTGAGCCACAGTTGAATTCATCCACGTAGTCATTGTATCTCTAGCTTATTGAATGCACAGCTTTTGTGATGTACCCAGAGGTCAGGCAGGTGGCTTCTACTCCAAGGAGCTTAGGGCCTCTTGGGGCTCTACTGTGTGATTAGTGGGCTTTTCTGGACCAAGTAACGGCTTTTGTATTTAAGAGAAATGTGTAAAAATTCTTGTGTTTTAATCAGGTATCTACTTATTAAAGTTTTAATTGGAAAAAGTAGTTCCTTTTAAGCGTCTATGCTCAATTTAAAAAAGCAAAACTGGTTAGCAGGTGTGTAGTATGCTCTTTGTGCCAGGTGTTACTCTAAACCATTACGTGTTTAATTCATTTCATCCTTACCAAAGCACTAGCGGGCAGCTGGTGCTGTCGCATTTTACCGGGGAGGCAACTGACGCAGAGGCCAGGCAGCTAATAAATCGTGGCACTGTCGTTTGAACTTGGGCACACTGACCTGTAGTGTACAGTTGCATCTGTTCTGACTCCCAGCGACCCTCAGGACAGAGAAGAAATGCCCACTGGGTGTCCCAGGCTGTGATCTCCCTTGGAGCCACGGTGGGTTCAAACTGCAGACCGAGGTTAATTGGTATTCTTTTTCTTTGATTAATGTTCAGCGTGCTCATGAATTTGATTGAATTTCCCAAACATTTAAGACTAGTTACAGAGTTAAACTTTAAAATATGTGGTAAACCCTGCAAAAGCTGGAGCATGTGTTAGATGGAAAGCTGTCAGAGAAGGAAAACCCAAATATTTATCATTCTCCTAAATGAAACAACTGAAAAGTAGTAGGATTGCACCCTGTCAAAGGTGGAAAACCCTTGAGGAGTGGAAGAACAAGGCAGCGCTGTTGAGTTCAGGCCTTCATAGGTTTTCTGTAGTTGCCAGCAGTAGATTTGAAATCCCTCAGGTACTTCTAACAATTGACAAGGAGGACTTAGGACCCCAGCGGCAGCATGGCTTCTTTAGCGTGTAATGCGTCCCTTGTCAGTCCGATAAATTAGACTTACAGGTTTAGTAGGTTACAGTTTCTTAATCATTTAAAAGAAACAGTTGACAGAAGCAGTATTAGGATTATAAAGCTTGTTATGGTATTCCTGTCATTATCACTTACATTAAAGTGATTTTAGTTTTTTAATGCCTTTCTTAAAAATTTAGTCAACCAATCAAAGGAAATAAAATTGTGTCTTCTGACCAGTAGAATTTATCTCGCTAAAAATAAACCCACAACATAGGCTAGCAGTGGGAAAAAGTTCAAAACCTAAAGAACTTGAGTATTACTTCCAAAACTATGCTAGCAGTTTACTAGGGTGGATGCTTTCTTCATGGTCAGGTATGTTTTTCCCATGTTACAGATGATTTCCTAGATCCCTGTCTATGATAGTTACGGTTATGTGTCAGCTGGGCAAGGCTCTTGATTCTCAGTGGGGTGGCAGATACTATGTAATCATCCTCTATTTTGTGATCTGATGTGAGCAGCTAGTCAGCTGAAAGGGGAGTTTCATCGGGGAGGTGGCCTGCATTCAGAGGTACCAGCGAAGCTTGCTGTCTCTTGACCCTGCATTCACCTCATCAGTCTCTGACTGCCAGTTCTTGGGATGTGAGCCAGCTGCCTGCTCCTTGACCTGCAAATTTTGGGTTCATTAGCCCCCACTACCATATGAATCGAGAGAAGCCTCCAGGTTGCCACTGACCCCAGATTTGAGACGTGCCAGCCTCTGTAATTGTGGGAGCCATCTCCTTGAAGCAAATCTTTTTGTGTGTATGTGTGTATTTTACTGGTTTTGCTCCTCCAGAGAACCCAGCCTGATACTCAGTCCCTCAGCTAGAACTTAGTCAGTGTCATAAGTATTTCCTACAGTCCAGTCCTTCCTGCCAACTGTTGTTTAAAGTAGTTTGGGAAAAGCAACTAGGGCAGCTGGTGAGATGTCTGGTTCCAGGTGAGATGGAGTAAGTACACTGAGTCCGGTGTGTCTCAGGAGTACAGCCATGAAATCTTGACAGAACACGTGAAGCGATTCTTTGAAGACTGCGTAATCAGTACACCCCAAACCCCAGCCCATTAAGTGAGTTCAGACTCCTTGGAGCTCCCTGTGTTACAGGGTAGAACTGCTCTGCGGGTTTTCCGGATTGTCATCGTGACAGGAGCAGGTCCCAGGCTTGTCCTCTGGGGTGGCATTGAGTTTGTTTCAGTTGTCCACATTTAAGTTAGTTGAGTGCAGACCGTTTGTACCACCCAGGGACTTTTGAGGTAACCGTGGTGGCCAAGTGGTAAAGCGCTACAGCTGCTAAGCAAAAGGTCAGCAGTTCAGATCCACCAGGCGCTCCTTGCAGACTCCGTGGGGCAGTTCTGCTCTGTCCTGTAGGGTCACTATGAGTCAGAACTGACTTGATGGCAGTGGGTGTTTTTTAGGGGGGAACCTTTGAAAGTAAATAGTAACAAGCATTTTGGGGGAAACACCAAATTTGAAACTGGCAGTGAGTTTACCATTTTTTTCTTACTAATATCTCCCAATCTGAATTGAACTCAGTTCAGCCCAAAAGCTGGAGATGGGAACCATGACACAGAGAGGTGCGGTAGAAGCCCTCCAGTTCTGACTCACATTGCAGGAACAGAAACTGCTGATACTCAGATAATGCAGAAATTTCCCTGCCCCCTCTCTCGGTTATCTCACACCTCAGTCATTTCACACCTCAGTCATCCCCAAGGCGTCCTGTGGTGGAAGTGGTAGTTGGAAGCAAAGGGAGCACACTGGAGCCACGACTCCTGTCCAGGAGATAATGTTATAGAAAAGAGGATGCGAACGACACCTAGGAAGAGGCAAGAAGCTGTTTATTACACTGGCGGGCCAACGGGACCTTCTCAGGTTCCAACAAATGGCCCCGAGTGTGGTTTCAGGAAGGTAGATATAGTGCCGTTTGAGGATGTCATGGTTGAGACAAATGGTTCTGGGGCGGGGGGGGGCACATCTTATCAGGCAGGTGTGAGGCTTTGAAAGGGCACATCCTGCCTGGCAGGAGTGAGGCTTATCAAAGGGAAATATCCTGTCAGGTGGGGGGGGGCCGGGCTGAGAAGGGGAGAGGGGAGTGTCCTGTCAAGCGGGCACCGGGCTCCAGAGGGGAGTGTCCCGTCAGGCGGGCATGGGAACAGCAAGAAGGGGGAGGGAGGGGAGGAAAATTTTTCAGTCTCAGTTATCTACATTAATAAGAGCTGCTTCCTCTCTAATGGGTAGAGCTGTGTTTCCAGGGAGGGTAGGGCCAGCTCATGTTCCTTTTTGCCCTTTTTCTCGTCTTTTGCCTCTTGGTGCTAGATGCAGACATGATTGTGGAAGTACGCAGCAGAGCAGGTAGCTAAAGCCTTAGCTTTCAAGTAAGAGGACCAGGAAAAGAGCCCCAGGGAACTGGGCAGTACTAGGGACATTGTGTGGAGGGAGGAACTTGGGAATGTGACCCAGTAAAGTTGTCCTGTGGAACAATAACAGAAGGTCTAACATTGTGTCACTGGAGTCCCAGAAGGAGAGGAGAAAGAATATGGTACTCAAAATGTATTTGAAAAAATAATAGCTGACAACATTCCAGAGCTGGTGAGAAACACATGCCTATAGACTCAAGAAGCTCAATGAACCCCAGCAGGATAAACAAAAGAAATCCATATCCAGGCATACTGTAATCAAGCTGTTAAATAAAAGCAAAGAAAAGTTCTGAAAAGCAGCCAGAGAAACATGGCATCATTGTTTATAAGGGAACAATATGCTGAATAACTGAATTTCTCATCAGGAACATGAAGGCCAGAAGGAAGAGCAACAGTAAACATTTGAGTTAGACTCTTCTCTTCCTTGAATCTTTAAAATATGTTTACAAGCAAAAATTCTAACAGTGATTGGATTTTTAGTGTGTGTAGGTGTAATAAATATGACCACTGTAACAAGAGGGGTGGTGCAGAAATCGGAGGACTTATATGGTTGTAACGTGTTTGAAGGGATCAGATGTTGATCCTTTGTAAGCGGTGACAAGTTAAATATCCATAGAAAACCCTATGGAGCTTTCTGTTCTGCGCTCACGGGACTGCTGTGAGCTCCAGTCAACTTGACATCAGCTAACAGCAGCAACAAGAGTAACCACTTTAAGAAAAACTACACAGCAAGGTAAACAACACTGTAAAACAAGACAGACACTATAGGTAGGTCAAAATGGGATTCTAAAACGTTGTGTAAGCAACCCACAAGTTATCAGGAGAGGAGAGGCAAGGGAAGCTGAAGGAACAAAATGAAACAAATAAAAGGATAGCTCAAACTGCAAACATACCAGTAATTGCATTAAATTCCAGTGATCTACACATATCAATTAAAAGGCAAAAGTTGTCAAAATGGATTAAAACAATCATGACCCAACTGTATGTCGTCTGCAAGACTCAGCGGCAGTGGGTTTGGGTTTTTGGTTTTGAGGGGACCTTAAAAGGGCAGGGTGAGATTTCCTGAGGTGAGCCTGGTTTAATACAGATTTAAAAAAAAAAAAAAAAAAATATAATGATGCAGGTAGGTTAAACTGTGAAAGAATAGAAAAAGGTGCACTATACAAACAGTAATCCAGAGAAAATTGGAGTGTCTAAGGTTTGTACACAGTGTTTGATCAGGTGTTAGTATCCGAGTAGTCTTCTGAGCTGAGAAATGACCAGGGATAATGAGAGTTACTGCTAATGATAGAAGGGTTACTTTACCAAGAAGATAATAATCCTAAGTGTGTATGCACCTAGCAGCAGAACTTCATAATATGTGAAGCAAAAACTAACATAACTGAAAGGAAAGGTAGCCAGATCCACCACGGTAATGGCAGACTTGAACACTCCTCAGAGTAATAGGCCAAACCAAAAAAAGACCCGAACCTGTTGCCATCAGGTCAGCTCTGCCTCATAGTGACTCTACAGGACAGAGTAGAACTGCCCTGTGTGGTTTCCGAGGAGGACATCAACTGCTGAGCTCTGAACCGCTGCACCTCCAGGGCTGCACACGTGGACCATTCACTAGGATAGATTATGTCCTAGCTTGTAAATGAGAGCAGGATTTCCAGGCCTTTGTACCTTACTCAGAGGGTCACTGTGAGTCAGAATTGACTTGATGGCACTGGGTTTGTTTTGGTGCTTTATTTTACTTTTTTATTGAAATGTAGTTTATAAAAAGTATAGTATGTAAACCTTAAACTTGGTGAATTTTAACCCACTGCTGGATACCCTCCTGCTGAAGATTAGTGTGTGGGTAGAATCTGGACCCTTTACTCAGGTTGAAGTTGGTTATAACCTACTTTTTATAAAACTCATGTCTCATTTGACCACTCTTTTTGTTTTTTCTCTATATAAATATTTTTTAATATTTTAGCCACCAAACTCAAAAAATGAAAAGTGAAAGAAGAGTTTAGCCATCTCCAAAATGAAACAGAAAACATCTCATTGTTGGTCTCACAGTCTGACTTAGAATTACCTTTGTATTTGTTATGTGAAGAGCACTGTGAACTTGGAAGGAATGACATCTCTGGGGCAGCACCAGCAGGGCAGGTCAGAGTGTGGGGAGGTCAGTGCAGGTCACCAGACACTATAGACCAGAGTGGACTGGGGGAAAGCCCCACATGAAGACTTTTGGCTGATTGTCCACACGGCGCTTAAGTGCTTTGTCTGCTAACCAAGCAGCTGGCAATTCGAGTCCACCATATGCTCCTTGGAAACTCTGGAGCAGTTCTACTGTCCTGTGTGTCACTATGAGTCAGAATCAACTCGATGGCAGTGGGTTTGGGTTTTTGGTTTTGGGGGGAACCGTAAAAGGGCGGGGTGAGATTTCCTGGGGTTAGCCTGGTTTAATACAGCTTTTTTTAAAAAACAAACAAACAAACAAACAGTTTTTTGAGAACTCATTGTGTGTAAAACAATACACACAGAACTTTTAGCTGTAGAGAATTACAAGGAAATAGATAAAAGTTTGATTTTGGTAAGAACACGGAATTTGAACTTAGGACTTGAAAACAGTTCAATATCTTATGTTAAACACATAGGAAAAGGTATGGAGGTGTCCTCCTGACCTGCTCATCAGTTAGCTAACTTCAGGTGAGACTGAGCATGGGGTGGGGTGAAGGAGAGAACCTGAAGGAGAAATATCCTTTCTTTTAAAAAAAAAAAATGAGTCCCTAGAGCATGGCCCCCAGCCCTGATGCTGCCCTTACCCATAAATTATAACGAAGATCCACTCTCTGGGCAGGAATGGATTGGACTTGGCGATGCAGACTGACCATATATTGGATGCACTTTATGGTTCTGTACATCTGTAGGATATCATCCGGCTGACCTCTGGCTGGAGGAAGGAGAGTGGGTGGAGAGGAGGGGAAAGGAGGCTGTTGGGAGGATGAGACCTGTATGTAGCAGAGGGGAATAGTGTGCTGTCACCGGACAGGTAGAGCAGTAGAAGCTGCATATAAATCTATACGGGAATGTACATTTTCACTCAGTCATATTAAATAAAAAAAAAAAAATGAGTCCCTGTGACAACAAGAGAAAAAGAGGGGTGCAGCTTAGGAACTCTCTAAGAGACCACAACTGGTGGTCAGATGGCCCTTGGGAGCATGGCCCCTAGACCTGCTGCTGCCCCTGTCTAGAAAACACCACTGAGGTCAATGCTATGGACACAAATGGACTAGACTTGGGGACACAGTGTGACCACGTACTGTATGTACTTTATGGTTTTGTGCATTTATTGGAGGCTGTCCCACTGGTGTCTTTATAAATGGAAGAGAAGGGGGTGGAGAGGAGGGGGCAGAAGCTTGTTAAGAGGATACGACAAGTATGAAATGAGGAGGAGTGTGCTGTCTTGGGGCAGGGAGAGCAGGTAGAGCTGCAGGTAGGCGGGCCCGCAAAATGGATTTGGATTGTATACTTGCACTTAATCACACACACAAAAAACCTATTGTGGAATTACTAGAATTTTTGGTATAAGAATGTCTTCATAGATAATTTGTGTGAAAACACACAAGGAACATTTTGTTTTGAGCCCTGGCTACCAGGTATTAGCAGTGTGCTCGCAGAGCGGCAGTCAGTATTATGTTGTTATCGTTGTCATCCGAGCCCGCTGGGGCTGGAAATCACTGGGTGCGATTTGTGTATTTTACACATGAAGAAACTGAGATTCCTGCTTGTTATGGATTGAATTGTGTCCCCCCAAATACGGTCGTAAACCGTAACCCTGTAGTGGCTACGGGGCCCTGATGGTGCAGTAGTTACGACTTAGTCTGCTGACCCAAAAAGCCGCAGTTGGCATCTACTGGCGCCCCTTGGAAATCCTGTAGGACAGTTCTCTTCTGTCCTGTCGGTTCGCTGTGAGTTGCAATCAACTTGAGGCCGGCGAGTTTGGTTTGGGGGTTGTAGTAGTGGTCACAGAGGTGGAGGGACACTGGCTGCAGCAATAGGCTCACACTGAGCAATGACCGGAGGACGTGCAGGACCAGCCAGCTTTTCTGTCACCTCTGGGTGGGATCACCGTGTATAGGAAATGACCCAGGGCGCTAACAAAGGAGGTAGTGGTTGTAATCCCATCTGATGATGGCTTTTCTGTGTTAGGTTAATGAGTCAATGTTAGTGTGGGCTGTCTTAATCTTTTTTGAGGTAACAAAGAGCAAAAGAAGCAGGTGACAGAGATGGGGAGGCTAGATGCAGGCTGCTCAGAGATCATCATCGAACAGAAAGCTGAGAAAAGACCAGGTCCTTCTCCGAGAGCCTACAGAGAGAGGCAGCGTCTCCTAGAGTCGGGGCCCTGAACTTGGACTTCCCAGGCTCCTGAACAGTGAGAAAATACACCTCTGTCCCTTAAAGCCACCCACTTGGGGGGTTTCTGTTACGGCTGCACTGCCTGTTGCCGTCAAGTCAGTTCCAGCTCACAGCAGCCCTGTAGGGCGGAGTAAAGGTGTGCCATAGGGCTTCCAAGGTGTGGCTCCAGCCACACCTCTGTGCCACCAGGGCTGTGCGGCAGCGCTGGGTGTGTTGTGTAAGCGAGTTGTGTGACTGTCGTGCTCCTTCCTGTGAGAAGAGCAAGTTCTCCATGCCAGTCTCTGGATTTGGGGAGCAACGGAACTGTGGTATTCCTCTGTATCCATGATCTCTGTGGAACTTGTAGGTGAAACTGAGAAATGCACCAACTAGCTTAATATAGTGACAGTTTGATGTTTTATGGAAAAGTAGAAAACAAATTCCCTAATAAACCCTTGTTTTCCGTGGGTGAAAGATCGTGTTTTTAAATGTACTTATGTTGCTAAAGAAGAAAGCAGACCTTTTATGTGGTAAATATAGCTTGGCGTGCATTTTCAGTGATGCTTCTGGAAACCTCTCTTTCCACAGAAGTCAGTGGGAGAGGGCAGATGGAGGCACGAGAAATCCTTCCTACCTAATGCCGGAGCCCTGAGAATGTGTTGGGAGGAGCTAGTAACAAGCACAGAAATGTCATTCTCTTGTTAAATATGTGGTGCCACGTGTAAAAGGAGACCAGAATGGTAACTTGACTCCAGGTTTTAACTTGCTGTTTTGAAATTCCAATTTTCTCTTCTTAGCACTGAGCAACTTGTTGACATTTTATAGATTTGCCTTCAGCTCTGTCTTTGCTCTGACAGCGCCAGGTGCATGATGGCAGGGTACTAGTTCCTGTACCTGTGACTTCCAGGCCCGCTGTCCCAGGTCATTCATTCAGCAGGTGTCTGTCGAGTGCTTATAGGGACCAGGCCCTCTTTAGGTCCTGGAGATCCAGTGGATGACACAGTAAGCAGGGTCCTGGCCCTCGTGATGCTGAGTCCAGTGGAGGCAGCAGACAAATAAGTCAGCCAGCTAAATGGATTTGTAAACAAAGTGGTGAGAAGTGCTGAGGCGGAAAGGAAACCAGGGGAGAAAGGGACAGCAGTGCTGCGGGGGGCGCTTGCACTTTTCAACAGAAAGGTCAGCAGGTGAGTCTGCCGTGCGAGCCTTTAGGTTTGGGGAGCAGGAGAAACCAGGCTGTTCTTCTAGATCTGCAGTCTCTGTGGAACTTCCAAGTGAAAATTGAGAGCGATGCATCAAGTAGTTTAATTCAGGGACACTTTAATTATTTTATGGGAAGGATAATACTGCAGGGAGGAAGCTCAGTGTCTTAGTCATCTAGTGCTGCTACAACAGGAATACCACAGGTGGATGGCTTTAACAAAGAGAAATGTATTCTGTTGTAGTCTAGGAGGCTACAAGTCTGAATTCAGGATGCCAGCTCCAGGGGGAGGTTCTGGGAGAACACCCTTGTCATCAATCTTTCTAGCAAGGAGCTTCTCAGCACAGAAATCCCACATCGAAAGGAAACGCTGTTGTCTTGGCTGTTTGTTTCTTGGTGCATAAGAGGTCCCCTGTGTCTCTTGCTTGCTTCTACTTTTATATCTCAAAGGAGATTGTTCTACGGTACAACATAATCTTGCAGACTGAGTCCCACCTCACTGATGTAACTGCTTCTCATCCTGCCGCATTAGCGTCGTGGGATTAGGGCTTAAATCACATGAGACTGCAGAGTAGTGAGCAGTCACACGGTGTTGGAAATCGTGGCCTAGCCAAGCTGACACACCTTTTAGTGGGGAAGTGAATCCATCTGTAGCATTCCCGGAGAGCGTGAGAGTTGAACAGAGAAAGCCATGCTGTGCTGATGGACTTAGGTGGAAGATTCCAGGTAGAGCAGGGAAAGGCCCTGCTTGGAAGGAGATTTTTCTCTCAGAAAGTTCGTGCTTCACAGTGTTAGGACTCTCCATCGATGTATACCCATGTGTGTGTTAATGGGTCTTGTTAATTGTTGAAACATTTGCTGTTTCAACGACTTTTACCTGCACAGTTCAGCAGCAGTAGTTACGTTCACCATGTTGTGCTACACGACTGCCGTCCTTCTCCAGGTTTTTCCATCCCTCTTAGCAGAAACTCGGTGCCCTTGAAGGGCGTAACTTCCCTTCGCCTCCCACTTCTCTCTGGTAACCCAGTCAACTTTGGTCTCTCTTCGTTTGCCTCTTTTAGATACGTCATATAAGTGGGATTGTACAGTATTTGCCCTTTTGTATCTGGTTTTATTTCGGTCAGCAAGTGTTGTCAAGGTTCAGCCACGTGGTCGCATGTATCAAGACTTCATTTGTCTTTTTGACTGAACTAGGCTGTTAGCTGGCATTCTTTAAAAAGCATGTTGAAATCAAACTTATATATTACTTTAGGGAGAATAGCCATCTAAGAAACTGTATTTTTTACTGTGGAATTATAATGAGTCAAGTATGGTTAAGCCACCAGTGAAAAAGAAGAGCAAGGTGGGAGAAGCTGTTTTATAATAGGACTTACAAAGCATTGGTAACAAAGACAGTGTGATATTGGCATAGCCAGCATAAGATGACAGAAATATGTGAATGGCCTCCCTGACTCTGTGAGCCCTAAACAAACCATTCCCGAAGCCAGCTGTTCAAAGATTGGACTGGATTATGTGATATAAAATGACACTGGCAAAGAGGATGCTTCTTGGGTTATGTAGATACATGAGATTGACTAGACAGCTCCTGTGGTCAGGGAGGTAAGTTAAGGCAGAAGAGGGAGAGGAGCTGATTGAATAGACATGGGAAATAAGGGGTGGATAAGGGGATGAGCTGTCACAGGGTGGGGAGAGCAACTAGAGTCATGTAGTAAGTTTTTGTAGGACAGCCTGACTTGAATTGTAAACTTTCATGTAAAACACCATGAAATGTTTTTTTAAAGATAGATAAATAGAACAGAGAAATGACAAGACCCGTGTGTATATGGACAGTTGAGTTACTACAAAGGTTGCACTGCAGAGTCTTTTCAGTAAATAGCTGAGGACAGTCGGGTAGAAATATGGAGACAGGAAATGAAGCTGGAGCCGTGTCTCAGGCCATGTGATGGTTTGGCCTCACCATCAGGAGACTGCTGCTGCCTGTCTAGTTGTTTGTTTTCCTTGAGAGATAATCAGCCTTTTGTCACTGTCTGTAAGCTCTCCACTGATAAAATGCTGGGCCTTTCAATTCCTTAAGTCCAGGGCAGTTTCCCATCTCCATTTTTTTCCATGGACGTAAGCAAATTATGAAAATAAAGTCATTGCTTGTGTTTTACTTTGAGATCATTGAAAAGTTGTGTGAATGCTCAAACTTCAAACAACTGTTCTTTGTTAGTGAAAGACTGGAGAGGTCATTCTTACGAACTGAATGATTTCATGTCTCATTTGAATCTTCTTAAATATTTCAAAGGATTTCTGATCTCTTAGTTCTTGGTATGCCAGTAGTTCAGGCTGAAGCTTAAGCTTGGGCTACCAGAAGAAGGTCCTAAAGAAAGCTTTGTCATGCTCTGCGGCCACGTGAACCTGCTCCCAAGGACTGCCGCTTCCTGGGTACTGTTTTGTCTTGTTTGTAAAGGGAACGTTGCTGCCACGGAGCCTGAGAAGGTTAGCCAAGGGCGGTGCTAAAGGCAGAGCGGTGGTCCAGAGAACTGTTCCTGGTCCCTTCCCAACGAAAGACTTTTTTCCTTCGAGTTTTGATTACTGGGCCTCTGTGTGAGAAGATTGTAGCTGCTGCAGTGAGGCAGCAGGAAAGCGCTCCCTGGGAGGCTGGGAGTGAGAGAAACAGGAGAGCTAACACACAGCAGACAAGGTGAGAGACGGACAGAGAGATAGAAGGGTGGTGCCTGTGCCCAGGCTGTCCCCATGGCAAAAGACACTGGGACAGAATGCAGAGGGGGATGCTCTTTCAGTGCTGTGACCCCATGAGCAAAGCTGACCCTCAAGTCACTTCGCTGCAGGACTGTCCCTGAGTGTTCAGACACTTGCACGGGCTTGACCAGGAATCATCCCATCCTAGCAAGCAGCTTTTGTGACAGTGCCAGCTATGCTTTATTTTTCTATTTGTTGATGAATCTTGCCCCTTTTCCTTAACAGTGAAACCCTCTTGTTTATGTCCCTGCCGTAGTCATCTAGTGCTGCTGTAACAGAATTATCACACGTGGATGGCTTTAACAAATCAAAGTTTTTTCTTATACAGTCCAGTAGGCTGGAAGTCTGAACTCAGGGTGCCGGCTCCAGGGGGCGCACTCTCTGTCAGCCCTGGACGAAGGTCCTTGTGTTGCAGCCGTCTTTCTTTGGTCAGGGAGCATCTCAGCGCAGGAACCTTAGTTCTGAAGGACACACTCTGCTCTTGGTGCTGCTTTCTTGATGGTACGAGGTCCCCACTCTCTGTTTGTTTCCCATTCTTGTAGGATAAAAGGAGGTGCAAACCATATTCCAGGGAAACTCCCCTAGTAAGGGTGTTAAGATTCCATCCTAATCCTCTGTAATATAATCCTGTCTGTTAACCACAGGCATAGATTAGGATTTATAGCATAGGAAAATCACAGAATGGAGGGCAGTCACACAATACTGGGAATTATGGCCCAGGCAGATTGCTGCCCACATTTTGGGGGGCACACAGTTCAACACATGACAGTCCCCTACAGCGCAGCACCTGGAGCCCTCAGTCAACATTTAACTGTCCAAGTTTCTCTGAGTGAGCCTCTTATTGTCAGCTTTTATGGTTCTTTTAAGTAGGCTCTCTGATGCTGTTCAGGTGTGTGTCTGTGTGCACACTTAGATGAATTAGTAGAGTTCAGAAGAAACAACGACCATTGCTGCTGGGTCAGTTCAGACAGACAGTGACCCTGTAGGGTGGGGCAGAAGGTGGATCTGAATGGCCGTACCTTGGGGTGGGTAGCCAGACTTGTCACCACTACACCTTCAGGGCTCTGAATGAAGTTAGTCAAGTTCTGTTTTTAAATATGTTCATTGAAGGGTTGGTTTTGTGAAAGAAATTAGTGGTGGATTTGAACCTTGAATAATTTTTTGTATCCTGGTGTTTGGGAGCCCAGTAGCACAGTGTTAAAGACTTACAGCTGCTCACCAGTGGGTCAGCAGTTTGAACCCACCAGGCACTCCTTGGACACCCCGTGGTGCAGTTCAGCCCTGTCCTCCAGCATCACTGAGTCAGAATTGACTCTACAGCAATGGGTTTTTGGTTTTTAACAGAGGTTTCATATATCTTGTTTTAACCATAAAAAAAACCTTGAGGTGCTTTTTCCTAAGTGAAATAAAACTTTTACTGATGTTTTTTCTCTCCATCTATCCTTTGCTAGGAAACCCAAGTGGCGTAGTGGTTAAGAGCTTGGCTGCTGACGGAAAGGTCAGCAGTTTGAATCCATCAGGTGCTCCTTGAAGACCCTGTGGGCAGTTGGACTCCATCCTATAGGGTGGCTGTGAGTGGCAGTCAACTCACAAGGCAGTATTGTTTTCCCCCCGTCATCCTTTGCTGATAACCTGATTTCAGTAATGATCTCCTGCTTTGGGAATCATAATTGATAGGTGACCTGTCTGCTGCACCGTGCCCCACCTCTGCCTTTGTGTGAAGGTCACATTTCCTTCCACAGAACCCAAACAAACCTGTCGCTGTCAAGTTGATTGTTACTCATAGTGGCCCTGTAGGATGGAGGAGAGCTGCCACATAGGGTTTCCCAGGCTGTCATCATAATAGGAGCAGACTGTCCCCTCTTTCTCCCGTGGAGCAGCAACCAATAGCTTTTCAGTTAGCAGCTGAGCACTTAACCGCTGTGCCACCAGGGCTGCAATTATTAATATTTTTTTGAAAAAAAAAAACTCAGAAGACATAGCCCCCAGATTCTCTGATAGCCCAGAACTAAAACCCTTCCCAAAGCCAACTCTTCAAAGATTAGACTGGACCATAAGACATAAAATGATACAGGTGAAGAGGGTGCTTTTGGCTTAGTAGGTACGTGAGACTAATTGGGAAACTTCTGTCCAGAGGCAGGATGAGAAGGCAGAAGGCGAGAGCTGGCTGAATAGTCATGGGACAGAGAGGGTGGAGCAGGAGGGGTGCGTGTTGTGGGGAGAGCAGCGGGAGTCACATAGTGACGTGTATATAAGTTTTTTATGAGAAGCTAACTTGAATTGTAAACTGAGCGCTTAAAGCATAAGGAAAAAATGAAAGAAACAGAAAAAATTAATCCACTGCCACTGAGTCAATTCCAACTCACAGTAACCCTATAGGATAGAGAAGAAGTGCCCTGTAGGGTTTCCACAGAGCAGCTGGTGGATTCAAACTGCTCACCCTTTGGTTAGCAGCTGTATGCTTAACCACTGCACCACCAGGGTCCCTGTTACCAATAGCAAAAAAAACCCCAAACGTGCTGTCAAGTCAGTTCCGACTCATAGCAACCCTGTAGGTCAGAGTAGAACTGCCCCATAGAGGAGCACCTGGCAGATTTAAACTGACGGTCTTTTGGTTAGCAGACATAGCACTTTTAACCACTATGCCACCAGGGTTTCCGTTAATAATATGGTTGGGTTTAAATCCAGGTTTCTCAGCCTTGGCACTGTGGACATTTTGGTGGATGATTTTTTGTTATCGGGACACTATCCTGTATTGCAGGATGTTTAGCAGAGTCTCTGGCTGCTAGTAGATGCCAGTAACATCTCCTAAGTTGTAACCATGTCCAGAGACTGCCAAATGCCCCACGGGGAGCAAAATTGTCCCTGGTTGAGAACCACTGGTTAAGTTGTGTCATCTTACTGATTTTTTCTACTTATATTATCCTTTATCCCTTGTGTTTTTCTTTGGTGCTGCTACTTTCTGGATTAACTTTTTTCCATACTCGATTTTCTCCATTGCAGCTTGTTAGACTCTGCCTCTGTGTTTGATTATTTTTTAGTGATTTCTATGAAAACTCTAGTAGCTTAGTGGTTAAGTGGTACAGCTACTAACCAGAAGGTGGTCAGTTCGCTCTTCCACCAGGCGCTGCTTGGAAACTGGGCAGCTCTGCTCTGCCCTTTGATCCGCGGATGCCTGCTGCCTTGGAGTGAGTGCCTCCTTCACGAGTGCATGGAGTGGAGGCTTTTGGCTTGTGAATTTTTTTTTTTTTTTGCCTGAAAATGTCTGTCTCTCACTTGACTTGTTCATAGAGGTATGCTGTTCAAGATGAGCGATTTTTGCTCTTCACACTGTGAATGTAATGTCAGCTATCTCCTGGACTCCACTGTGATGTTGAAAAATCTGTCCTTTTGACACTTATTTGTAGTAATTTGCCTTTTTTCTCTGATAAGTGTATCATCTCTGTCTTTGAGGTTTTGCCGTTTCACTACAAGATCAATATTGTGTATTTTATCTTTGTCAGGATATGCTCCTGAGAATATGTGTCCTTCATTAATTCTGGACAGTTTTAGCCCTTATTTCTGCAGATACTAACTGCCCCATCCTCTTTTCCTTCCTTTTAGAAGCCCAGTTAGAGGTGGGTTGGATTGTCCAGTCTGTCCTCTGTAGCTCGTAACTTCTTTCATGTTTGTTTTATCTTTTCATCTCCCTTTATTATCTAAAGAGGTGATTTCCTTAGCTGTGTCTTCTAGTTGAATAATTTCCTTTCAGCTGTAGTTAACATGCTATTCAAACTATCCACTGAGATTTGAGATTCTTTTTGATTATTTTTCATTCCGATTTCCGATCGTGGCGTGTTGTTTCGTTGTTTTCCACTTCTGTGCACACGTTACCCTCGCTGAATGTCGGGGGTCAGTTCAGTCTGAATGAAGTACTTGGGTGGGGCTGCCCAGTTCTCTCGACACGTTGGCTCAGTTGATTCTTCCTCATGAGGCCTGTTTGGCTGTGGTGATTTCCAGCCACACGCTCCTCGGCTAACCCTAAAACATGGGGGATGCGTCGAGGCCCATTTCAAGGCTGTGTTCCACAGAGGAGGTTGTGTGGGGTGCAGCTGACACAGAAGCGCTTCAAAATAGCAGCCTGGCTCAGAGCTGCCTTTAAGTGAAAAGGAAGAATCAGTTCAGACTCGGATGCTGTGTAGGGCAGTTGTGTAATTACAGATTCTGAGGAAGGATTCTTCTTTTTCATTCACACTGGTCTGTTTCTGAGATGAAGCACATTTCCTTGTCAGCTCCCTGGCAAATTGATCTCTCCTGAACTTGCTCTTCCACTGAGGGCTGTCAGTTCCAGCTTCTCGCTGTGTCTGACCTGAAGCCTGGTCTCGGTTCGCCTTGCCCAGCTCAGGAACACTAAGGCTCTAGGTGTTGTCCAGTGGTCTCAGGGAACCAGTAACTTCAGGGCTGTTCCCTTTTCCCGTTGACAGCATTCTTTTATGTATATGTGTGTTTATACATACATGTATCATGTATTTTGTTGTTGTTGAGAATAGACTCAGTAAAACATACACCAGTTCACTAGTTTCTACATCTTTAGTGACACTGATGAGTTATGTAACATTTCTCACTCTTTTTTTCTGAATTGTTCCTCCCCACCAGAAAGCCACTGGGTTGATTCTACTCATAGCGAGCCTACTGAACACAGTAGAATTGCCCTGTAAGGTTTCCCCAGAGCACCAGGTAGATTTGAACTCCCGACCTTCTGGTTAGCAGCTGTAGTGTTTAACCACTGTTCACCAGGGTTTCCTCTCCCTTCCCAGTTTAAGTAAACTTGTTGCCCTCAAGTCCTATCTAATCTTTTGAGTGCTGTTACTAATTTCATCTCATATATAGATAGTTCTTACAAGAGCATAATGCTCAAGGCACATATTGTTTACTGTTAAGCTGAAGTATTTTTTGGTTTTACAACTCTAGGGGATATTTTTTGTCTAAGGTTTAATAATTAGTTCAGGGCAGTAGTTTCAGGAGTTTATCCAACCTTCATGGCTTCAGGAAGTCTGAAGTCCATGAGAATTTGAAATTCTTTTCTGCAGATTACCCCTTTTGATCAGTATTCTGCTCTGGAATCTTGGACCGAAATGCTGAGTAAAGATAGTTGCACACCGTACAGTTCTTCGGGTCTCACGGCACAGAAGGTCGTTGTTCACAGAGGCAGTTGGGCACAGTGATGGCAGTGTCACACTGATTAAGGGTAGGGATGCGCAACTGATTATCATAATTACTGCTAGTAAGTTGTACACCTGTAAAAAGTTGAACTGGCAAAAGTTGAGCATATATTTGCAGTAATAACCGAAAAGACCAAGAGTAGCTGCTGAGGCTGATTATGTACAACCAAAAACCTCATAAGATTTGTTTTCTTGGTTTGTAAGTTTAGGGTAATGATTTCATGGAACATCTCAGTTAGTTAGCTTAATAGGGTGGTTAGTTCCTCAGTTCTACCTCCTGGTTCGATGTGTAGTGCCTGGGTCTTAAAAGCTTGTAAGTGGCCCTCCGACCGGGTCGTGTCTGTTCACCGGGGCAGCAGAGGAAGAAGGAGAGGCAGGAGCAGGAGCAGGAGGGCGTTACCAAGGGTGTGGCAGCGTTCTTTCTCTCTTTGGCTCCCTGGATTTTCCCTACTTTCTGAGAGTGCAGCTCGGCATTTAAACAGATGCTGTCATAGGTTGAATTGTGTCCCGCCAAAAATATGTGTAGCCACGTGGCTGGGATACGATTCCCAGTATCTTGGGACTCTCCTCCTTTGTGTGGTTTTGCTAAACTGTATGTTAAAGGATTAGGGTGGGGATGTAGATTCCCGCATAGAATTACTTCCCTGCCCTGCCGTAGGGGGAGTTTCCCCGGAGTATGGTTTGCCCCACCTTTGCTGCTTTTAGCTTGCAAGAGATAAAAGGGAAAGAGAAACAAAGGACAGTTGGGAACCTCGTTACCATCAAGAGAGCGGCACCGGGAGCAGAACCGTCCTTCAGACCTGAGGTTCCTGCGCCCGGACGCTCCCTGGACAAAGACTGATGCAATACCGGACTTTCCTCCAGAGCCGACAAGGGGAAAGCCTTCCTCTGGAGCGGTCACCCTGAATATGGACTTGCAACCTACCGGACTGTGTAATTACCCTGAATATGGACTTGCAACCTACCGGACTGTATAAGAATAAACCTTCCTTTGTTAAAGCTATCCACTCTGTGGTGTTTCTGTTAGAGCAGCCCCAGCTGACTAAAACAGATGCTTTATGCTCTTATTGGCATTTCTAGATGTTTAGAGAGGAGAGACTTGGGGGATAGCTAGCTTCTTGTATGACCTTGTGTTTTCTTTCTTTGTGAACAATGGCATTTATTAATTAGAGTAAATAAAATGAACTCAAGCACAAATATCCTGGTTTACTTAAAAGCCTTTGTACAAGCGCAACACTCAGATAATCAGATTTCCAGCCCACCTGAGGGATGATATTTAGTCTGAAAGTCTTTACTCCGATTACAGTAAATGCCTTGACCTCGTGCTGAGATGTGTGGCAAGACGGTCAGTGAATTGTGAGCGTTCCTGATGTGGTAGCTGCTGCAGTAATTAGAAACTCCCAGGGCATATATTCTCCTTTCAGCACCTTGTTTCTGGGTCCAGACTCCACGTGTATAACACATAACGTGTCCCTCTCCCTCAAAGTGTTGCCAGTGAATTCTGCACAAGACCACAGCAATGTACCACACCTTTCTTCAAACCCTGCCACTCCTGCTCCAGAGAACTCGTGGAAGAAAGCAGCAGGGCCTCGGCAGGCGATATGCTTGGGCTTAGGTCCTGCCTGACTCTCACCAGCTGGGTGACCTTAGCCAGTCCCCTAAAATCTCTGGAGCTCAGTCACTGTAAAGGGAGGGTGACCACAGCCCCTGCCTTCCTAAGGGTGCTGGAGGATAACCAAGAAGGTATGGAGAGCTGGGCCCATGGGGATGGTCAAGGGAGGCAAGCTGCTGTGGTCATGGTTGCCGTCCTCGCTGTGGCGAGGCCTGAGGATTCCTTCACTGCAGTTCTTACAGCTTTTGCTGCCTTTCTGTTTGCTGTTTTTCTAGACTAGCCCCGTACTGCTTCTGGCCCGAGCTGCTGTGAGAGGCTCTGCAGGTCTTGCTGCTTTGCCTGATGCTCTCCTTTCTGCTCCTGGGTTGGGTTATCAGAACACTGCTTTGGCTGACACCCTAGCAAAATCAGGAATCTTCAGGGGCCCCCCATTTTCCTTCCTGTAGCTCAAGATGCAGGTTCCTTAACCCATATCACAGTCTGGCACCAGAAGTATTTATAGCCCATGAAAATACCTTGGCACTGCCAAGTCCCAGATGGGAGTGAGCACCGTCATGCCCTCTTCCATGCCTTGTTCGTGTCTTTCCGTGGGCTGTCTTATCGCCACAGCAAGCTTCTAGCAGCAGGACTCGGATCTGTTTTAGTTTATTCTGCCAGCTCAGCTCACTAGGTGCCGTAAACATGGAAGGTAGTCTCATATATCTGACACACTAATTTCTGCCCGTATTACTACATCAGGGATCAAAAGGGCTCATTGGAGATTTTGCCGTATGCCTCAGACAAGTTCAAAACTGTTGTGTAATTTTTCTGAACCAGTGGTTTCAAAGTAAAACCATCTCGCAGGCGGCCTGGAAGCCTGCATAGCGTGTGGTGCAACACAAGTGCTTGCTGGTGAGCTGGTGTGTGAGGACTGCTGAATCCCACTCCTCCACTGCCATGCACATAGGAACCAGCTGGCACAGGCTATTCTGCTTCTCTTCCCCTCTGTTGTGACACCAGCTGCACATCCAGCACTTTCTTCTTGTGACCCTGCCCATTACATTTAGGTCAGAGGTCATAAAGGGCACAGTCCTCCAGACTACCAAGTTGGCCCAAGACCTGAGATGCCATCTGCAAGCTTACAGTGGCTGTGACACCCTCACTTCTGACTTGCTGCCCGTAAGTCAGGGGTTCCCATGACGTGACCCCTGCAGGATGCCAGCCATAACTCAGGGATTCCCACAGCTCCCCTCACTTCTAACCTGTTGGCCCCCTCTGCTCCATTAGGTTGAATGATGGGCTGGAATTACAGAGCTCGGGAAAGTGATATGCTTGTGATTGTAGTGTATGATAGTAAAAATAATGTAGATGAGGAGCTGCCCCGGGCGAAATACGGAGCTTCCGTATTTCAGATGGGGTGTGCTGCCCTCCCGTGCATGCTGGTGTCCTTCACCAACCAGGAAGCCCAGGTCATGTACAGAGACTTGATGAGGGCCTCGTTACCTAGGCGTGATTTGCCGAGTCATTGCCGTGTGGCTAAGCAGTCCCCCTCCCCTGATGTTGGGTTTATATCACCCGGTGGGTCCTTCTGGCTTGGTCAGCCCTCACCTGAGAGGTGATTCATTAACACAGACTCACAGGTGTGGTCTGCAGGCCTCATCAAGATATTTTGATTGCTGGGGAAATATTACCTCTCAGAAACCAAGGACGAAGATCAAATTGGGTAAAGTTAAATTCTTTAACCTCACACAGTGCATTCGGCTTGAATTAATGTTATTTAATATTATTGATCTAAGAACAAAGCACCTGAGGAATCCATTAATAAAGCACTTTCAGGCAGATCATCTCATTGATCCCTGCAACAAGCCTTAGAGGCGGGTAGCTTACAGACAACAAACGAGCTTCTAGGTTCAGAGTGGCTCAGTAACTTGTCCAAGGTGAGACAGGTAGAATAAAGCCGATTAGGACTTGGTAGAGCTCTTCTGACACGACACTTGTTGGTAGTGTCTGGATGAGAGCTCAGTATAGTTTGATTTGTAAGGAGCCCAGGTGGTGCAGTGGTTAAAAGCACTCAGCTACTAACTGAAAGGTCAGTGGTTTGAATCCACCAGCCAGTCCAAGGGAGAATTAAGGTGACAGCCTTGGTGACCCTGTGGGGCAATTCTACTCTGCCTAGAAAAAAAACAAGCCCACTGCTGTCGAGTCGATTCCAACTGATGGCAACTGTGTAGGACAAAGTAGAACTGCCCCGGAGAGTTTCTAAGAAGCTGCTGGCAGATTCGAGCTGCTGATCTTTTGGTCAGTAGTCAGGCTGTTAACCACTGCACCACCGTAGCTCCTGGAGGGTCTCTGTGGGTCAGAATTGGCTTGACAGCAGTGGGCTTGGATTTGGGGGATAGTTGTACTTGATTGGTGAGCATTTCCTTCATCAGATATGAGGGTTTTTTGTTTTGTTTTGTCATTTGAAATGTTAACGAGCCAGTAAGGAAAGGAGTGCCTTTAGCAGCATGGATTGTCTCTGTTTTTGTACCTTTCTAGCTGGGAAATAAAAACTGTGCCCAGTGCAGTTGTCCTCCCACTCTGATGTCTTCCTGGTTTTGCTCTTGGAGAAGCTGCCTAGCTGCAGGTTCACTTGTTTGCAAATGTCCCTCTTTCAGGGGAAAACCGAGTCCATCACCGTGGTGAAGCTGCTGAGCTGCTTCGATGACCTTGTGGCTGCAGGCACGGCCTCGGGCAGGGTGGCAGTTTTTCAGCTCGTGTCTTCGTTGCCAGGGAGAAATAAACAGGTACGTGTTCACCACTGCGCGGGGCCTGGTGCACCTGTGGTCAGATGGGTGGCTGCTAACTGAGATGTTGGCAGGCTGAGCCCTCCAAGTCTCTGCAGCAGAACAGCGTGGGCCAGTCAGCTTCCGTAAAGACGTATAGCCTTGGAGATCTGCGGGGCGGTTCTCTCTCCTGCAGGGTTGCTGTGGGTCAGAATCCACTCGAGGGCAGTGGATTTGGTTTTGGTTCATTCACCACTGTGGCATTTCTTAGCTTCTTACCAGATTCCTCACAGATTCTAAGAAGAGGAATTCCCATCAGCCTGGAAGGTTTATGCTCAGAAAAGTTTTAACGTTGTGCTGTTAGTAACATTTTTGTTCCTGGCAGAAAGCACACGTGGGTGATTTCAGTTCTGTTATATTCTCTGGTACGTGCTCTGTGGAGTCTGAAGGTAAAGAGACCTTAAAACCTCATAGAGGTTTGTGGACTGAAAACAAGGCTGGGAAGCCAGCTCCGTCAGAGAGGAGGAAGTATGTGTCACCTTGATGTCACAGTTTTGTCCTTCTCTTTTCCTTGTGTGTATTTTTATCATTGATTTGCAGCTTCGAAGGTTTGATGTCACTGGTATTCACAAAAATAGTATCACAGCTCTGGCATGGAGCCCCAATGGGATGAAGCTGTTCTCCGGAGATGACAGAGGGAAAATTGTCTATTCTTCTTTGGACCTGGACCAGGTAAAGTTGTTTTCAGAGATGCGATTGGTTTTCTACCTTCTTACACGGAAAAGTTGTTGATTGTGTTTGTGGTTAGCTCGCACTCTCAGTCACGTTCCCTTTATAATCTCAATTGCTCTTTGTAACATCTTCTTTCAAGGACTTTTCTGATGGTTTCTGAGCTCCCAATTCTGTGACTGAAGAGTTGTTGGCCTTTATTTCTCCTGGAACCTTCACTTTTGTCATTCTACACTTGTCTTCTCCAAGCATAGAACTGAAGCCATTTTCATTCCTGATTCCTTGAAACGTCTGTAGGAAAGATGGCAAGCAGGTCCTTTCACAGTGGTGGGCAGAAGTTGGTGATTTCACTGGGTAGAGGGCTCTCCCCTGGCCTGTAAGAGAAGAGCAGGAGAGCAGGCAGGTGATTCTCTGTAGCCTCGCCACCTGCTCTGAGCTGGGTGTCTCATCTCTCAGCCCTTGGTGAAGAAACTAGGCTCAGACATCCAGTAGTTCCCCTGTATCACATCACAGGCTGATCGCAGCAGAACTGAATTTCAAGCCAGGATTCTGCTCCAAAGCCCACACCTCCGCACCGCACAGTTCCTGGGCCTTGTCTGTCCTCCTGTGTGTCTGTCTGTCTGCCCAGCTAGAGTGAGTTCTTGGGGGTGGCATGATTCTTATTTCTAGCTTTCATCTCTCATAGTTTTTCAGCATTTACTACTTGTGAATGACTTTTAATTCTTCTGATCCGAGACTGAGCCGTCTATGACAAATAAACACTGGCGGTAGCAGTCCCATTTTTTTCGTCTCCAAACCCCTCACTCTTAAAAATTATGGAGGAGCCCAGAGAGCATTTGTTTGGGTTATGTCTACCGAGTGCACCGTATCAGAAATGAAAACTGAGAAATTTCATTTATTCATATATGTTTATACTGTTTTTCTATTTTTTATTTGTTGTGATTGAGTGAAAGTGTACAATCCAGTATAAATTTGCACACCTGCCTGTGTGCAGCTCCCACTGCTCTCCCTCCCTGGTAATAGCACACTCTTCCTCTCCATTCTACATGACATATCCTCCTAACAATAAAACTGAAAAATTTTAAAGTGTTTGGTAATTTAGTTTAAAGTTACACTTAGAAAACCTACAACATACTAATAGAAGTGACGCTTGTATAAAAAAAACACCTTTTTGTAAAAAAAATAAATAAATATAACCAGACTAGAAGGTGTGGTATTGCTTTACATTTTCTTTGCGAGTCTCTCTAATATCTGGCTTCACTGAAAATAGATGAGGTCTTTATTGAGTCTATGGCAATACATTGTATTGGTTGAAGTAGTAGGTCTGACAGATAAGTCTGACAATTGTCGGGCCTTGTATGTAAAGAAAATCTAGGCACACATAGACTTGTGGTGGGAAAAGGGAGTGTTTTAATAACCTTTCAGGTAACCATGAACAGTCGTCTTTGATAATACCCCCAAACCTGGCTGCTGGTGGTTTCCTCCAACGCTAGTAAGCGTGGGCAGTGTGGGACGTAGCGGTGAGCATTGCCTCTTACGCTGGGCCTAATTCTCTAACATCGTGTGTGTGGGTCACTTGTGAAGTACTGCTTCATGGAGTGATGGAGGTCTTGCAAATGTTGTCACGTTTTATGTGCAGTATCAGAAGATAACCTTTGTTAATACTGCTATCTTTCTGATGAGAAAAGTCTTCAGCTTGGGGGAGCTTTTAGGCTCACCAGGCAGATACAGGTTTCCAAAATTCAAATCTTCTGTGGAAAGCTTCAATTTTATCATCAGCAGCAAACACTGCCCCTTGTTTTCCTTGAAGTGACAGGCTCACTTTGTTCCTTTTGAAAACATGCCTGCCAGATACCCAAGTTTGAGTAATGACAGTATTGCAGGTAAAAATGGTGCTTGGTGGGAAAAGCAGCTGGTGTCGCTCACAGCTCAGACCATCACACCAAAGCTTCTCCTTGAGGGAGCATTGTGCTTCAGTTGCCACAGTTGTTGTGTGCCAGTGTCCCATTTCGTCATGTAGGGATAGTACACAAGATGTGTAGTTATAACGGACAAGATTTAATAACATTCTCTCTTTCTGCTTCATACAATTGTTTTTTCTTTTTGCCAAAAATAAACACAGCAAAAGATACACGACTGCAGCGGTTTCTCTCTGTACAATTCGGCGACCTTAGATACATTCCTCAGGTTATAGTGTCTTTCTCATTATCCTTTTCCAAGTTATTTCACTGTCATTAACACAGACTCACTGTCCTCTCCCCCGTTAGCTTCTTTTCTAGCCTTTCCAGTTGCTGTTGTCACTTATAGATAATTCTTTAAACAAACACAGTGCTCAAGGCAGACATTCTGTACTAATTAAGCTATGTCATGGCTTGGTTTAAAGATGACTTCAGGGGATAGTTTCGGTTTAATGTTGAACACTTCCTCGGGTCAGTAGTTTTGGGGACTCATCCAGCCTCAGTGGTCAGTAAAGTCTGGGTTCTGTGACAGTGTCACATTTTTCCCTCTTTGATCAGGTTGGTTCTGTGGGCGCTTTATCAGGGATCTTCCTCAGTGACTCTCATTCTTACCTGCAGGAGTGCAGTGGCCAAGGGTACAGTGACTGCTAGCAGAGGTGGGGGCCACGGCTTCCATTCGGGCCCCTGCACCGTCAGTACAGTGTCAGCCTGGGGACAAGGCAGACAGCATCTTAGTGTTACTGTGAAAATAACTTTGATCTCACAGACCCTTTGAGAGGGTTTTAGGAATTCTCAGGGATCTGCAGCCCATGCTTTGAGAACCACTGCTTCCAGGAAAAGCTTTTTTTTTCTTTAATTATGAAGGGCCCTGCTGCTGAGGATGAAAACTGAAGGAGTCTCTTACATCCCACAGGCCTGGGGTAAAACTGTTTTTATTTGTCTACCAGTATTTTGAAAGCTTAGATTTTGATGTGTCTCTGCTTTGGTTCCTTGTGAGGGAAGAGCACAGCTGCAGTCACTGCTCTGTGGCCTCTGTGCCCTGTCCCTGGGACGGGTCTCGAGGAGGGACTCAGACACAGTCCTGCAGGACCCGGAGCATTTTTCCAGAAAGACAAATACTTTATGAGATTTCCAAAAAAAAGGAAAGAAAAGGACATGGGAGGATGCATGTTTTTGCGTTAGCATGCTTAATATGCTTAATCCCATGCAAGGTAAATTAGAAACTTAAAAGTTCCAGCTGAATCGCTGTAATTGTGGAAAAATCTGTTAGAAGGGTCCATGTTGTTTGAGAGTGTTGGGTGTTTCTCTTTCTTGATTAGGGGGGTGGTTACACAACTGGACACATTTGTCAAATGCATGGGATTGTGTACCTAAAAGGGTGCATTTTACCATATATAAATATTACGAGACTGATTGCTGTTTCTCCCCCACCCTCCAAAATACAAGTCTGGAGCACTGCAGCGGTATTTCTTAAGTAGCTTAGGAACCTGATTCAAGAATGAGTTACAGAAGCAGCTTTATTTATTTTTATTTTTACTGTGATTAAATGAAAGTTTACAATGCAAGTCAGTTTGCCATATAAAACCCCAAACACACACTTCTTTGCAGCGCTGTCTGCTCTCATCACCCTGTGATAGCACACTGCTCCCCTCTACCCTGTACTTCGAGTATCCACTCAGCTGACACCTGTCCCCTCCTGTAGACCCTCCCAACTGCCCTTTGGAGAGGAACCAGTTGGGCAGCCTCATAGATATATTAAAATACATACCACCTGCATTTCTTTATGTCCCATATTTCAGTCCAGTCTTTGTCTGAAGAGTTGACAAGAACCAGATTTTGACACCAAGAAATACAGTTTAAGCACCAAAATGCCTTCCAGAATTTCTCCTTTGTTCTTTAGTATATTAATGCCATTTTAACTCATTTTTTTCTGATGTCCTGTGTCCTTTTCAGTTAGCAAAGATTAATCCTTCACAGTTGCCCAAACTCTTTGTATGGAGGGAGGGCATAAGGGTAATGTGTATCTAAAGAATGACCATTATATTTTTAAAAATATTTTCTTATGTTTTAGGTGAAAACCTACAAAGGAGATTGGGTTCCCATTTAACAATGTCTATACAGAGTGTTCTGTGACACTGGTTGCAGCTTTCACAGTGGGCCAGCGTTCTCATTCTTGCCATTCTCTTTGTTCCACTGGCATCACTGTAGCTTCCCTGCCTCTGTGTGCCTTTTCTTCTTTGCTGTGGGGTCAGTGTTGGCTGCTGGGTCTCATTTAGTTGATTTTTTTTTAAGGAAGCACATTAATCATGTGTCTTATTTATTATATAAAGCCACTGTTTTATTTTTTTGAAAGGTGACCTAAGTGAGTGCCATCAGTTCCAAGTTCAAGAGGTGTCTCAGGGGTCTTCTAGTCTCCTGTCAATCCAGTAGGTCTGGTCTTTTTGAGGAATTTGAATTTTGTTCTATATTTTGTTCCCATTCTATCTAGGACTTTCTGTTGTGGCCCTGGTCAAAGTGGTCAGTAGGGGTAGGTAGCTAGACACCACCTAGTTCTGGTCTCAGTCTCTTCTAGAAGAGTCCATGGTTCATGTGAACAGATCGTGCAATACGGTATGTAATTGTTTGAGAACAAAAAAGGCACACAGTATAACGTATTTCTATTTAGATCGCTATAGATTTTTGTTTGAACTGTCTACTGAACACTCCAGAAGAAATTATTGTAAAGCATTTTTTTTAATGTTTGCTTGTTAGGAGCCATCAGCTTGGTTCCATCCCATAGTGATTGTGTACAACAGAATGAGACACTGCAAAGTTCTGCATCACCCTCACATTTGTTTCTGTGCTTGAGCCCATTATTGCAGCCACTGTGTCAGGGCATCTTGTTGAGGGTCTCCCTCTTTTTCGCTGACCCTCTGCTTTACCAAGAATGATGTCCTCCTCCAGGGAATGGTCCCTCCTGATAACGTGTCCAAAGTACATGAGCTGAAGGCTTAACATCTTGCTTCTAAAGAGTGCTCTGGTTGTACTTCTTCCAAGACAGATTTATTTGTTCTTCCGGCAGGCCATGGTATGCTGAGTATTCTTTGCTAGCACCATAACTCAAAAGCATCAGATCTTCTTCAGTCTTCCATATCCACTGTTTAGCTTATATATGAATATAACCTGCCCTACTGCCACTGAGTCAGTTCTGACTCATACCAACCCTACAGGGTAGACTAGAACTGCTCCATAGTTTCCAAGGAGCACCTGGCGGATTTGTACTGTTGACCTTTTGGTTGGCAGCTGTAGCACTTAACCACCACGCCACCAGGGTTTCCATCCACAAATACAGGGTGATTGAAATTGTCACAGCCTGTGATGACTTTGCCTTTGAATACTTTAAAGAAGTCTTTTGCAGTGGATTTGCCCAGTGCAGTGCGCTGTTTGATTTTCATTACTGCTGCGTCCATGGATGTTGTTTGTGGATCCAAGTAAAGCCAAATCCTCAGCAGTTTCAGTCTTGTCTTCATTTATCGCGGTGTTGCTTGTTGGTCCACTTGTGAGGATTTTTGTTTTCTTTACATTGAGGTGTAATCCGTACTGAAAGCTGTGGTCTTTGATCTTCTTCACAAAGTATTTCAAGTCCTCTTCACTCCCAGCAAGCAAGGTTCTGTTGTCTGCGTATTTCAGGTGGTTAATGATTCTTCATCTTTATACTGGTGTCTTCTTGATGTAGTCCGACTTCTTGAATTATTTGCTCGATATAGATTGAATAAATATGGTGAAAGGCTCCAGTCCTGACTAACACCTTTCTTGACTTTAAACTATGCAGCATCCTCTGTTCTGTTTGAATAACTGTCTCTTGATGTACTTATAGGTTACTCATGAATACAATTAAGTGTTCTGGAATTCCTGTTCTCCACAATGTTATCCATAATTTGTTATGCTCCACACAGTCAAGTGCCTTTGCATAGTCCGTAAAACCCAGGTAGACATCTTTCTAGTATTCTGTGCTTTCTAGTGTTCTGTGCTAAGATCTCTCCGACATCAGCAGCCATACCCTTTATTCCATGTGCTATTCTGTGTCTGGCTTGAACTTCTGGAGATTCCCTGTTGATGTTCTGCCCCAACTTCTGTTGAATGACCTTCAGCAAAATTTTACTTGTATGTGATGTTAATGATACGTTTTACAACTTCCACAGTCTTTTGGATCACCTTTCTTTGGAATGGGCACAAATAAATAGGGATCTCTTCCACTCAACTGACAGAAAGCGGTCTTCCAGATTTCTTGCGTAGATGAGTGAGCACTTCAGTGGTACATCAATGTGTTGAAACATTTCAAGTGATATTCTGTCACTTCCTGGAGGCTTGTTTTTTGCCCATGCCTTCAATGCAGCTTGAACTTCTTCCTTCACTACCGTTGGTTCTTGATCATACAGTGTCTCCTGAAATAGCTGACCATTGACCAGTTCTTTTTGGTGAAGTGAGTGTATGTGTTCCTTCCATCTTCTTCTGATTCTTCCTGCATCGTTCAGTATTTTCTCCATAGAACCCTTCAAGTATCGCAACTTGAGGCCTGAATTTTTCAGCATTTCTTTTTGCTTGAGAAATGCTGAGTGTGTTCTCTCATTTGACTTTCTAATTCCATGTCTTTGCTCATTTCATTGTAATGCTGTCTTCTCAAGCCACCCTTTGAAATCCGGTTAGCTTTTTTACTTCATCATTTCTTCACATTCACGAGCAAGTTTCAGGGTCTCTTCTGACATCTGTGTTGGTCTTTTCTCTCTTTCTTAGCTTTCTTCATGTGTGATGTCCTTGATGTACCACCAACTGGTCTGGTATTTTGGTCATTAGATGGCAAAATTGACTTACTGTCTCATTAGTGAGGATTTTTCCAGGCAACTTCACTGGGGTGAGTTGACTCTAAATCTACATGTATTGAAGCTTAGATTTTAAGATGTATGTCAACCTAAAGACAGCGTAGAAAGGACTCTTAATAGCATGAAGTAAGTCAGGTTGTTCAGCACTGACGTGTGGTCTAACTGGACTCTGACAGGGTGTCTGTAGCTCCCACCTGGTATTGGAAGAGCCGTCTTCAGTCGTGCAGCTGGACTACAGCCGGGAGGTGCTGCTCGTCTCCACCTCGCAAAGAACTCTGCTCTTCTACACTGAAGCGAAGTCTGTCAAGCAAGTTGGCTCACAGCCGAGGAAGACGTAAGCGTCACATTCTGTTCGAGTTTGGTTTGAATGTGGGATCGGGTCTCAGAAGCAGTTAATTTCCCCCGAATTTCCTGTTTTCCATCCCGAGCCCACAGCATCCCTGAGCCCAGGACATCCTGGTAAGCGCTCTGCCTGCCTAGGATGCCTGCTTCACTTGAGATGGGGAGCCAGCCCTTCTTGTTGAGGAGCTTTGGGAACCTGCAGGCATGACCAGGCGTTGCCCGGGAGGAGATCTGGTCAGTGCCCATCCCTTGTGCAGGCAGGCGTCCTCTCCTCTGCAGTCTTGGAAGGGGTTAGATCTGGGGCTCATGCCTTGATCAGCAAGTGCTTGCTGAGTGCCCTGTGTACTGTGGTCCTTGAGTACTTGGGCACTGTGTGCACTGTGGTACATGTGTGCGCTAGGCACCAGGTGCCCTCATGCCCTGAACACTACAGTGTCTCTGTGTCCTGTGCCCTGGATGCCCATACACCCTGGGCACTCCAGTACTTGTGTGCCCTGTGCCCTGGATGCCCATACACCCTGGGTACTGCAGTACCTGTGTGCCCTGTGCCAGAAGCTTAGACAAAATTTAATGATTGTGCTAACTGTAGGTTACTCAAGCGTTCCAGCAGGCTTCTCACCCAGGATTGGGGTTAGGAAAGATTTGCTGAAGAAGTGCAACCTGAGGAATGAGTGGGAATTAGCCTAGAGAAGAGAAAAGAAGGAATAAAGGGTTCAAGGCTGAGAATCTTTCCCTCCTTGGCCCACCAGCTGGAGGAGGGACAGCAATGGAAAAGGATTAAGTTCTACCAGCCTGGTGGGAAAAGGCACCACCAGGGGGACCAGGGATTCACAGTGTCTCCCACCCCCTGAAAATGTTCTTGTCGAGCTCTGTGCAGCCAGATCATGTGGGGGTGGCAGTAAGTGAGAATGGTGGTAGGTAGAGAGGTGGAGTGGATCCCCCTTGTCCTGAGAAGGGGTGGGTCAAGGACGAGAGATGGGTGTCAGCAGAGGCAAGCTTGTGGGCTGGCTGCTAAGAGCTGCTGGGGTTCGCATCTGGGTCTCACTTTCTGTTCCCTAGTAAAGTAGCACCACTGCCCACAGAGAATCAGGGTAGGGTGCAAGGGGTGCTGAGTGTGGAGAGGTGCTGTGGAGAAGGGAAAACAGGCCAACATGGAAACGTGAGACGCCAGGTGTTTGATAGGGCCATGGCAGCTGGCAGTGCTTGTCTGTGATGGATCGGGGGGCCAAGGCAGGCAGTGCCTGTCTCTGACAAATCAGGGGGCTGAGGCAGGCAAGGCTCATCTATCACAGGCCTAGGAGCAGCTGGCAAGGTTAAAAGACGGGTGCCAGTCCCTGGGCCACACTCACCCCTGTCATCCTGTGTCCCGTGCTCAGCAGAGCACAGTGGTGCTGATTCTGTACTCTGCATGGCAGCCCTCCAGCAGTTAAAGATGCACTCTCTCTTCCCCTTTGGCTTCTCTTCTCCAGGCTGAATCCCCCCTGATGTTCTTTACAGTTTGGCCCTTTCATCCAGCGTCTCCTGATTTGAGCCCTTCAACACTCAGCAGGATTTGCAGCTCGGATTTAGACTGCAGAATTCCATGCTGACTTCTTCTCTGCCAGCAGCCTGCTCTTCTGCCTCACGTTCCCACCTCCTAGTTTGTGCAGTGTGTCTTTTTTGGAAGGACTAACCAGTTACTGTCAAATTGACACTGACTCATGGTGACCCCATGTGTGTCAAACTAGAGCTGTGCTGCATAGGGTTGTCAGTGGCTGATTTTTGGAATTTGATCACCAAACCTTTTTTCCAAGCTATCTCTGGGTGGACTTGAACCTAATACCTGTCAGATAGTAGCCGGGTGTAGTAACCATTTGCACTGCTTAGAGAAAGATTTGCAAATCAGTTACCTTTCACAGGAATTGCAACAGTCTCTCCCTTCAAGTCTTGTCCCCTAAGCTCTTATGATGTACATGAACCCTGCATGACAGTCTCATAGTGCGTAGAAGCAGTCACGTTTTTTGACAGCATTGATTGAAAGTATTCTCTGTGTTCCAGGCACTGTGATGCAGATCCCATGGATTGAATTATGTCTCCCCAAAATATCTGTCAACATGGCTGGGTTATGACTTCCAGTATTGTGTGATTGTCTACCATTTTTGTCATCTGGTTTGATTTCCCTGTGTGTTAGAAATCCTATCAGTATGATATAATGAGATGGATTAATGGCAATTATATTGATGAGAGCTACAAGATTAGATGGTATCTTAGGCCAGTCTCCTTTGAGATACAGAAGAGAAAAACAAGCAGAGAGACATGGGGACTTCATACCACCAAGAAAGCAGTGCTGGAAGCAGAATGCATCCTTTGGACCAGAGATTCCTGTGCAGAGTAGCTCCTTGACCAAGGGAAGATTAATAATAGGAAGTTTTATCCAGAGCTGACAGAGAGAAAAGGCCTTCCACTGGAACTGATGCCCTGAATTCAGACTTCTAGCCTACTTGACTGTAAAAGAGTAAAATTCTCTTTATTGAAACCATTCACTCATGGTATTTCTGTTATAGCATCACTAGATAACCAGGACAGAATTGGGTACCAGGAGTGGGGTGCTATTCTTACAGATAACCTAAAATGTGGAAGTGACTTTGAAACAGTAAATGGGTAGAGAACTCAGAAGAAAGTGAGGAGAACTGTTAATACTGGAGATGGTACAGATAGTGAGAAACAGCAGCAGAGGACTGGCAGCAGCAGAACCAGGAGACCAGCACTAGACAGCGCTGGAGCCAACCCAAGGAGTGAGAGAGCTGAGCGCAGTGTGCATGAGGCTTCCTGACAGAGTAGGGTGTCTCTGGGTAGAGGCACTGGTAGAGCTAGGCTTGCTGACCCATGGAGCAAAAGAGCTGAGTACCCTCCAGCTGAAGCTTACTGGCAGAGTGGGGTGTCTCCAGGCATTGACCAATGGAGCTACAGAGCTTTGAAACACTTGCCCTAGCAGGGCAGATGCAGGTGTGAGGCACAAGGGGAGGCCAAGGAACCAGGAACCAGAAGCTAAAGAGACAACAAAGGAAGTTGAATTGCTGCAGTTTTTGAAGAAATGGCCACAATGCGTGGGTTTTAAAGGGTGGAGCCGTGACCTCTGATATTTGTAAGGGTGGAGTTGCCACTCAGATGGATTAGGAAATGGGGCACCTAAAGCTAAGGGAACATTTTCTGTCCCAGGGGGCCTGAAAGGCAGAGCTGAAGCACAGGGCCAAGGGGTCTCCACTCAGAAGCCTAAGAGTGTGGCCAGTACTTAAGATTCTGGAGGACAGGGCCATTGTGTAAATGGTCTCAGAGAAGAGAGAATTGTTTTCAAAGATTTGAGGGCTATTGCATGGGTTCTGCTGGCTTGCTTGGTGCCTTTTATTTCATGGTTCCCTCCACTTTCTCCCATTTGTAATGGAAAAGTCCGGCTTGTATTACAGATTTCACAAATGAAGAGGAATTTCTGAGTTTTGAACTTACAGTTAAGACTTTTGCTGTTATGGTGGGCTGGATGTGTGTAACATATGGCAAGGGTAAGAATTTGGGGAGGCAAAGGTTGGAAGGTCATGGATTGAACTGTGTCCCCGCCAGGTATCTGTCAGCTTGGCTAGGTTGTGACTTCCTGGTATTGTGTGATTGTCTATACCATGTTGTCATCCGATGTGATTTCCCTGTGTGTGTTGTGAATCTTGTCACTGTAATATAGTGAGATGGATTAATGGCGGTTCTGTTGATGAGATCTACAAGAGTAGATAATGTCGTAAGCCTTACAGCCTCTTCAAGCCTTGTTTCTCTGTTGTGTGCTATTTTTTAATTATTGTTGCAAAGGGACGTCAGACAGTCTTTTTTGAGATGTAAAAGAAAGAAGCAAGCAGAGAGACAGGGGAACCTCATACTACTAAGAAAGCAGCACCAGGAGGAAAGCATGTCCTTTGGACCTACAGTCTCTATTCTGAGAAGCTCCCCAACCGGGAGAAGGTTGATGATGTATATCTTCATCCAGAGCTGACAGAGAAGGCCATCTCCTGGAGCTGATGCCCTAAAATTGGACTTCTAGCATGTAAGACTGAGAGAATACATTTCTGTTTGTTAGAGATATCCACTTGTGATATTTGTGTTACAGTAGCACTGGATGACTAAGACAGTACAGAAATAGTCTGTGTCACTGTTGTCAGAGGGAGGTACACTTTGTTGGACTTCAGAGAGGTCAGGAGAACAGTAAATGAGAAAGTTGTAACTTTATGTGTCTTAAAGCCTTGTTTCTCTATTGTGTGCTATTTTTTTTTTTTTAATTGTTACAAAAGGGTGTCAACCATATCTGTCCCCTGGAAGCAGTGTTTCATTGAACATGCACCCATTCATTATTCAGCAAGTGTTCACTGATGCCTTGAGTGTCTGCCCTACCCAGTGACATAATGGTGAGAGGACATACCGTGCTGGAGGTCCCTGCCCTCAGGGCTGACAGAGCACGGGAGACACTTCATAAGCAAGAGAACCACAGAAGCACAGCGTGAAAGGTTCAGAGAATTTCTCAGGGTACGTCATTGAGGTTGGATCATTGGGGCAGGCCTCTACGGGAATGTGCTGTTGGAGCTGAGGCCTCAAGCTTGGGAAGAACAGTCCAGGCTAAGGGAACAGTAGTGCCCAGGTCAGCCCGGGCTTGGAATGCTCCAGGAGTGGGAAGGAGGCCGGCATGGCCTCTGGGAAGCAGGCAGGGACACCGAGGTATAGTGAGGCTGGGAAGGAAGTGTGAGGCTGTACCTCCTTTTGGCCGTTGTGGACGTTGCTGCAGTGAGCACTGGTGTTCTCGCATCTGTGTTCCTGCTGTCACCTCTGCTGGGTGTGTGCCTGGGTCAGACAGTGCTTCTGTGCTTAACTTTTCAAGGAACACACAATTCAGCCTTTGGGGTAGTACTAGTTATCCTAGTTTACGGCACAGGAAACTGTGATCCAGAAAATTTAAAGAGCCACACAAATTGCCATAAACAAATGCCACAGCTAGAAACTGAACCCAGGTTTTGCTCTGAAGACAGTGCTCTTCCTGTAGTTCAGCTCATACAAGTATTTTGGAGAGAGAATCAGCAGGAGGTTGGAACTGAAACTCTGACATGTAAAGGCTGGTGGGAGTCTGAGCAGCTGGCAGAGATGTGGAGCACAAACTCACGGATGCTGAGAGGAGTGAACATTGGGAAATCACATTGAAAACAATGGCAAATGGTCTTCTAAACATGCATGTGCTCGTAGTTGACAATCCAGCAATTCTACTCTTGAAAGATCCTTGTTAAACCCGTAGTCCTGTGTGCTAAGGTGTACATATAAAAATCCTAGTAACTGTATTGTTTGAAATGGTAAAAAACTGATATCTATCAACAGGAGAACAAGTAGACAGTGGAATACTATAGAGCAGTGAAAATGAATATGCCTCAGCTGCCTTTTATCAATAAGGATGAGTCTTAGTGTGAAGTGAAAAAAAGCAAACCACAGAAGTGCACCATGTCATACCAATTTTTTACTAAAAAATACAAGTGATACAAAGTTAGACAGTATTTAGGGTCACATAGGTTTGTGGTGAAACTAAAACCCAGAGCATAGCGGACACACAGTTCAGCCTGGTGGTCCCCTCTGGGAGACGGGGGCAGGAGCCTGTAGGAGCATCAGTGGTTTATGTCTTAAGTTGAGGAATAGGTTCCCAGGGTGCATTTCATTTTTAGACTTTATGCATATGTATGACATGTATATCATTCTGTATGTGCGAACCATTTCATAGTTTTAAAGATAGAAATGTGAAAAGCCCATCAGGTCTGGGGTACACAAGGAAATGGTGCCTCTGATGGTTTCAGAGACGTCCTGGAGGACAGTGGTACAGGCGGCCCACCATGGTTCCGGATGTGAGGCATGCTCGCTCAGGGTGCTGGGACGAGCAGAGCAGGTTGCCTGGGTTCTAGGCTAAGGCCTGTTCACTTGGAATGCTGGAGCACACAGAGCAGTGCCGGAGGAGGGAGAGCATGGTCAGTCCTGGGTTTGCTGTGTACTGCCTCAGTTTCTTTTCCTTACAACAGAAGCCATGATGTTTGTGGGGTTGTCCCGGGGATTAAACGAGCAAGAGGAGGTGAAGTACCATGGGGGGCTGCAGACGATGCAGGAGATGGGGGTGACCGCCAGACCAGGGCCTGCAGTCAGTGGGGCTTTAGGGGGTACTGGGTTGTAAGACAGTGAGCGCTCTTACCCTGTGAATCCAGGGACGGCTGCCAGTTGCTGCCTGGTTGATGCTGACTCCTGGCAGCCCGATCTGTGCACAGTAAAGCCGTGGCTTTCCAGTGGCTGCCTTCTGGGAAGTCGGTTGCCAGGACTTTGTTCTGAGGCACCTCTGGGTGGACTTGACCCTCCAGCCTTTTGGTTAGCAGGTAGGTGTGTTTACTGTTCACGTCTCCAGAGACGTCACCAGGATAACAATGTGGTTTAACAGAAAAAAAATAGAGAAGGGTAAGAAGTCAGTCTTGCTTAGCATGATCCAGAAAAATCCTGGTTGTAGTTCATTTCAGAGGTTGACAGCTGTCTCAGGTAAGTCAACCTCTGTTTCTGTTTTTTTTCCCTCTGTCTCCAGCACTGGGAGGTATGGTGCTTGCTTCATACCCGGACTCTGTAAGCAGAGTGATCTAACCCTGTATGCATCGAGGCCTGGACTCCGGCTCTGGAAGGCCGACGTCCAGGGGACCGTACAGGCCACATTTATCTTAAAAGACGTCTTTGCGGGGGGAGTCAAGCCTTTTGAACTGTACCCACGTCTGGAACCCGCCGACCAGGGCAGGTGCAGTGTGCCCGAGAAGCACCTGGGGCTGGTCTCGTGTTTCTTCCAGGAGGGCTGGGTGCTGAGCTGGAATGAGTACAGTATCTATCTTCTGGACACCATCAACCAGGTAAGCACAGTGGTGGCACCTCCTCCGTGGTGTCTAGGGACAGAGAATGCTGACCCACAGTTGAAGGTGCGTCTGTCTTTCAGAGTGAGAGATGGGACAGGATTGATTCTCATGCTGGCCTCTTTTGGGGCCCATCAGTGAAATGAAATAAGGGCTTGGTAATGTAGAGGCGTGCTGGTGGCTCGGTGGCTAAGCATTCAGCTGCTAACTGAAAGATTGAGTGTTGGAACCCACCCAGCGTTCTGTGGGAGACCAAGCTGGAGAGAGCTGCTGTCATGAAAATCACAGCCTGGGAAGTCCTGTGGGGCACTTCTGTTCTGTCACATGGGGTTGCTGGGAGTCGGAATGAACCCCATGGTACGCAGCAGCGTGTGTAGAGTAGATTTTTAAAAGTTATTTTGATATTCACAGCCTCATCTCTGCCGAGATCCCTGGTTGTGTGGTAGTTTAAGTGCCCGGTTGGTGATACAGAAGCCGGCTGTCTGAACTCACCAGCAGCCCCAAAGGAGATCCATGTGGCAAGTGTGCCTCCACGGAAGCCTGTGGGGCAGCTGTACTCTGTCCTGTAGGGCTGCTCTGAGTCACGATTGACTTTATGGCAAAGGATTGGGTTTGGTTTTATCCCTGTCGTGTAGTGAGAGAGAGAGAGAGAGAGAGAGAGAGAGAGAGAGAGAGTGTGTGTGTGTGTGTGTGTGTGTTTTGTTTAAACACAAAATTAAATTTGTCTTTTACAATCTATTCAGATTGTTTTTCCTGACTGCCAAATTACTGTGCGCACATTCAGTGAAAACCCAAACATGGCAGAAACAAGCACGTTAGAAGGGTGACCTTTGGGCCCTCCCTGGGTGACCAGCACCCAGGGCAGGGGTCTCTTGCTCCAGCTTTCTCTCTGCTCCGTCCTTCAGCCTGTTCTATCTCACCCAGATGGAGTCGTATTATTTTGCCACTTGTTTCTATTGCGTTTTCGTTACATGATGACATATCTTGGACAGCTTGTCAGCATCTAAAATCACTCAGGCAAGTTTCTATCTAAACCAGGGTGATGGCAGGTTACCACTGGAGACCGACTCAGAGTTCAGTTTTCATTCCCCTGTTGCCCACACCTCAGATAAGACTCCACCCTGCTCACGTGCCTTCTTGAACCCAGCAAGTCTCTGATGGGCACCCTTGTCTTCCATAAACAGAGATTTACTACAGAAAGTACAGAATTTGTTTGTTTAGGGTGTGTCGACAAGAAGTGAAATTTCTAGTCTCCTTCACCTGCTTCTCACTGAAACTCTCTTAGTTGTTAGCAGCCAGGCTTGATGATGCTGGTTTGATAGGGAAGATGTGACCAGAAGGCTAGACTCTACCTGGGTTCTGCCTTCACTTGTGTGCTGTGGATGTGGTTGCAACATGTAACAACCCTGCGTGACAGGGTAGAACTGCCCCATCAGGTGCCCAAGGCTGTAAGTCTTCAGGGAGCTGACGGCCACATCTTTGTCCCGTAGAGCAGCCGAGCGTTTTCAGCCGCCAACCTGCTATTCAGTGCTTAGCCAGGGCTCTTCGGCCTGAGTTTGGTTTTCTTATCTGGAAGATGGGGAAGGTCGGGGTTGGCGTTAAGGAATAACCAAGGTACTTTTCAGCCTGAGTTGGTTATTTTGTTAATAGACATCTTAAGACGTTTTGGCCCTCCTCCCCAGTTACAGGACCTAGCTTTTCTTTCCTTCCCTGGCTACCTTTTGAACCGGTGCACACCTGTTGATTAGTGGGGTCCAGATACTTTGTAGTCAAGCCTCAGCTCTTTTCTGTGGTCCAAGAGCTATAATTAACCTCATTTAATAGGCAGGGAAATGGAGACAGAGGTCTCTTAAGAATACTAGGTCTGTCTGTGACCAGAGGCTGTTGATGTCCTCAGAGCCCGTGCCTCCCTGTGACAGCTCGCGTGATTGGCAGCTCCAGTAACGCGCGTCATGTTTCTAGCTGGTCATTCGGGTTATTTACAATTAACAAAGATCTTAGACTCCTTTTATCTTCTGTAATGAAATTATCTCTTGTTTATACTGTTGACTGAAAAGCAAGACCTTTGTTTTAACCCCTGTGGACTTGGGGTGTCCATGTCGTGCTTGCCGTCGGCTTTAGATGGTGGCAGGGGAGCCCTCCCCTCATCATTTGGTCCTCTGAGCTGTATGTGGCAGTGCAGTTGTCTCTCCCGCAGGAGTGCACCCCGTGGAGGTCTGGGAGAACTCACACCGTTTCGGCTGGCCCAGGGGCAGAGTGCCAGGCAGAGGTCTCCCTCTCTCCCCAGAGGGCCTGTGGGCCTTTTCAGTTCTTACTGTTTTTAGCCACTGTTTTGACTCACTGTTTTAATTTCCACAAAGTAACAAATGTTTTGAGCTCCGGAGGCGTTCTGGGCCTTTGGGGGGGCAAGCTTCTTAGGGACAGTGTCTCACAGAGGTGGGCTCTGGAGAGGGTTGGAACAGCTCGGGTGAACAGGGCAAGGGAGGAAGTCAGGCAGAGGGAAAAGCGCTGGCTAGAGCACGGCCAGCCAGCCGCAGAAGACAGGTGCACCGGAAACGTGGACAGGAGGTGTGAGGCCAGCAGGCCCAGGCATGCTCTGCCAGGGAGGGTGAGCTCTGTTTCCCAGGGCATGGGACAGGGTGGGGACACTTCCCAGAGACGAGAGGTGGAGGAGAGTGCTTTCTCTGTCGTGTAAAGTCACAGCTGAAACCTCCCATTCCAAGCTATAGATCTGTCAAATGTTACTTAATTTTGAATTGAATTTCTCATAAGAATTTTCATGAAATTGCCGTAGCAAAATGCAATTATCATTTGACTTGGATGTGGCTTCTCACTCATGCTTTTACTCTTGCCTGATGCTGTACTTTTTTTTCTTTTTTTGGACAGGTTACAATTGCGGGTTTGGAAGGATCAGGTGATATTGTGTCTGTTTCCTGCACAGAAAATGAAATCTTCATCTTAAAGGGAGATAGAAACATCATCAGACTTGCAAGCAGGCCCGAGGGATTAGCACCAATAGGTTTGTACTCATTATGAAATGCACTGTCTGCAATAGGGAACATACAGCCCTCTGTTGCATGGAGTTGCAGCTTATAAAACTTATTATTGTTTTACTTGTTTTAAATTACTGTAGCCTTTTTTAAACAAGGAGCCACTTGGAGGGTTTCCTGTGATTCTCAGAGTCATGCTGACACAACTTTTCTTGAAAATGACCTGACTTTGAGGGAATGGAAGATGAGGGTGAGATGGTAGGAATTTGAAATCCAACTGTTTTTTTGATGCAGGAAGTGGAATTAAGGCTCCAAAAGATAAGACATCAGCACGTTTAAGTCTGCGGTCTTGTATCCTTCACACCATATTTCCTTGCAGGTTCCTTCTGTGTGCTGCTGGCTTGCTCTGTCATCCACACAGGCCCAGATCCTGTGTGCAGAGAGCCCTCACATGTGTCCTCTTGCACACCTCTGCGTGCCTCGATATTCGTGGCTCCCTCTCTGTCCTGCTGGCTTGTGCCATCACTCTGACAGGCCCGGAGCATGCACGCAGAGAGCCCTGCCACGTGTCGTCCTGTGCACCTCAACACACTTCAGTATCCAGGGCTCATCGGTCCGCTTATTCCTGATGGTGGCAGCAACAGCTGTGTGGGCCCTCCTTCGTCGTATCAGTGCGGCTGCTCAGTTTGTGCTTACTCTGCCCTTAACATTCACAATCTCCTTAAATCCCCAGAACAACCCTGTAAGGAAGGCACTGATTCCAGTGTAAAAGAAGCTCAGGCCCAACAAAGTGCAGTGGTCTGGCCAAAGGCACTGCCACCGTGATGTCTAAGCCGTACGACAGAGTAGAGCTGCCTCATGGGGTTCCCAAGGAGCACCTGGTAGATTTGAACTGCTGACCTTTTGGTTAGGAGACATAGTACTTAAGGACTGTGCCATAAGGATTTCCAGAGATGGGGAGAAAAGGGAGTCACTTATATATTAGGCCACAGAGGAAAAGTAAGAATGAGTATCATTGCAAAATCATAATTTTCAATAGGCAGTAAATGAGCTCTGACTCTTGGTTTATGAGCTGGGGACCCCCTCAAATTATGCCATCAAGTGCCGGCATGGCTTATAGAAAGAGCGTGGGCTTGGAGCTCAGAGACCGAGCTCTAAGACCACTGCTGTCCACTAGAACTCTCTGTGGTCGCGATGAGGTTTTCTCTGCTGACCCGTAGGTGGCCACTAGTCACATTGGCTTTGAGCACCTGGAATGTGGCTAGTGCAGCTGAGGTGCAGAATTGTAAATCTGGCTTAATTCGCATAAATAGTTACAGGTAGCTGTCATGTTGGGGAGCTCAGCTGTCGACCAAGGTCTGCCATGAATCGGTGTGGTCTTCGGCAAGGCAGCTCCCACCCTGGGCTCCTGCGGTTGGCCTCTAATACAGAGACACAGAATTCTGTCTTGCTTACCACTGTATCCAGTATTTGGAACAGTGCCTGGTTGCTGTGGGACTCAACAAAGAGATGACTGCTAGGTCACGGTAGTCCACAACCTTGTGGGAGGGGACCAAGCTGGAACCACTCTGTCCCTGGTGGCCTCCTCGGGTCATGCTGAGGGAAGAAGCAGTTGGCTGAGCAGGGCAGTTGCTAGCGCTTGGTCACGTAAAGAGAGCCCTGTGACCTGCCACCATCGCTCTGCTTTTGACTTACATCCACTGTGACGTTGTTGGTGACTTCTCTCTCCTGAGACGGCTCTGGTGGAAAAGTGACCTTTCTCTTCTTGAATTTCAGGAAATTGAAGTATAGGCACACATGTGCATACATTTTCAGTGCTGTGTGAGTCAGTGGTGTGTTAATAAGCACAGTGGAGGCCTCATGAAGCCGTGTCTTGTACACCAGCATGACTTCTTTCAGAAATAACTGGTCCGGCAAAGGGAGAACACCCTGTGCTTGGCGGTGTCTCCTTACTATTGCCTTCTCCATGAAGGACAGCGGTGCTAGTGTTATTTTACTGGTTTTGACCTGTGGGCTTCCTGGAGAACAGAAACCGTCGGTGCGATTCTCATACTTCAGGCTGTGTGATTTTATCATCCTGCCAGTTCTTCTGAATTAGAGGTGCTCCTGTCTTAGCGGCTGGAGCCCCAGTCATTTGTGACAGCTAGGGCTCGGGCGACTAGCCTGACTAAGAGGACATCCTCTCCGGTAGCCTGTACTAAAACCAAGCTTTTCTTTCTCAGGGAGAGACAGTCTGGAAATGTCTGAGTGTGCAGAGCGTGTCCATGTGGAGAAGCCGCCAGGGGCCCCTGTGTCTGAGGCGAGGCTCCGGGGCTCCTCGGTGGCCAGCGAGCCCAGGAGCCGGAGCAGCTCACTCAACTCCACCGACAGCAGCTCTGGGCAGCCACCACCTGGACCCCAAGCTGCCACCAAGCCAGGCCGGGGCAGCCAGCCCTCCTCACAGCGATTCAGTGTGATCAGTTCAGAAGACTTCAACCAGGAGCTTGTGGTGAGACCTATCAAAGTGAAGAAGAGGAAGAAGAGGAGGAAACCAGGTACCATCTCTAGCAGTGTGTACATGCTCCCTTGGAAGGCCTCCTGCTCCTTTGGTTGCCGAGTAGCTCCCCAGGCCAGAAAGAAGGCATCTCCCTGACTAAGTGGTCCGCTTCCTCAGAGAGCAGAAGAGGGTTCCAGAACTTAGCACTGCTCCTTCAGAGAGTGGAGGAAGGTTCCAGAAGTGAGCACCTCTCCCTCAGAGTGGAGGAGAGTTCCAGAAGTGAGCATGCCCCTCCCTCAGAGAGTGGAGGAGGGTTCCAGAAATGAGCACCCATCTCTCAAAGTAGAGGGAGGTTCCAGAAGTGAGCATGCCCTTCCCTCATAGAGTGGAGGAAGGTTCCAGAAGTGAGCTTGCCTTACCCTCAGAGTAGAGAAGGGTTCCAGAAGTGAGCAGGCCCCTCTCTCAGAGTGGAGGAGGGTTCCAGAAGTGAGCACCCCTCCCTCAGAGGGCAGAGAAGGGCCTGAGAAGTCAGTGTACCGCTTCCTTAAAGGAGCTCACTCACATATGCCGTTTATCAAAGCAGAAATTCTGTGAACATGGATAAAAAGTGTTGGAAATGGGAAGAAAATTTCCCTTGCTCTCTAGATGGAACATTTTATCTTTAGTGTTGGACATGCTACCAGATACAGGGTTTAGCAGTGGTTGTTTAGTTTTTCATTCCTGGGTACCTCTGAAACTCCTCCAGCTAAAGATCACTGCCATGGTGAAGAAAAATCTCATTAGCTTCTTAAAGATGTTTTAATTGAAAAAAAAAAAAAAAGCCCAGAGATCCAGTAGAACATCTCCCTTCGCTGCTTTAATTTCCATAAACGTTTCTCATGAGTGGTCTCAGAGGCCATCCTTGGGGGTGCTGCTTGCTCAGAGAATGTTCTTGCATTGGGATCATTGTGAAGAGGCTTTGTCTTCCCCAGCTAGAAATGCTTCGTATAGAATTCATGTCTTATTGAGCCAACGTTTTGTGTTTGACTTAGTGTCATACCTGTCCACACAGAGCTGGACCTTACATGTCCTTGTTTTAAATCAGAAAGCGGGAGCAGGAGCGCCTGCCACAGCTCCCTGGAGTCAACTCCCTGCTGCGAGCTTCCTGGCGGGAGCCCCCCTTCCCTGACCTCAGACTTGCTGTCCGTGACCTCCAGTGTCCTGGATAGCAGTATAGACCAGCTGAGCACAGCATCCCCAGAGCAGGAGTGCAGCCTTTGTGGGGAACTGAGTGGTGGCCTGCCAGAGAACAATGACTCTGAGGCGTTCAGTGTGCTGGAGGTCCCTGAGTCCACTCGTGAGTTCCTTTGTGAAGAGAATGAGGACAGAACAGAAACCTCCCAGTGTGACCTTACGGGTGATGTGGACCCACTGTCGGGATGGCATAATACACCTTTGTTCCTGGGGGACGACATGGACACGGAACGTGGAGAGGAGCAGGGTCCCGCAGGGGACAGGCCCAGCCGAGAGCAGTCACCCTTCCAAGAACCAGATGGCTCTGAGTTGCACAAGGCAGAGGATGTGGAGCCTGACAGCGCCGGCTGCCGGTCCTCTGAAGCCCTCCACCTGGCCCCGCTCACCGGGCCCTCCAGCCTCAGTGTGGCCGTGGGGGCAGAACAACTGCTGCCTTGGCCCAGGGCTGACTGGGGCTGGGCCACAGAACCCAGGGAGGAGCACAGCTTCCTGATGGGTGTTGGGAGCTCCAGCCTCCTTGGCCCACATCCCTGGCATGGTGTACCCAGAGATGACTCAGGTCAGGCAGAGGTGGCCAGTTCCAAGTGTGACTGTGGGAACCTGGGGGAAGAATTGAATCTTCCAGTCTCTTCCTCGGTGGTCACTGCCAATGGGTCTCAGCCTGTGCTACCGGCACGGGAACAGGTGTCTGCCTCCAGTGACGAAGAGGACATCTATGCCCACGGACTTCCCTCGTCATCTTCTGAGGCCAGTATGACAGAGCTGGGAGGCAGCCACTCACTGCCGGACCCGGGCCAGCAACGTACAGATGCCACCGGGCTGCTGAAGGCAGACCAGGTATGTTGACCCAGACGTGGGAGGCGTGCCCTGGCCTCTTTCTTTCTGGAAAGACTGGTTTTTGTCCTTCTATTGGAAGAAATCCTGTTCTTAATGCGAAGCATTAAGACCTGTAGGCAGGTATATCATGAAGTCTCTGCTTAGGAGGATTTTCACAGGGCCGGCCCCTGCCGCGTGCTTAGTGACTCCTGTCCCACAGTAGCAGGTCCTGTCTCATGGTTAGTGACCCTGTCCCACCCTCAGTGACTCTGTCCCACAGCTCAGTCACCACTGAGCCGACTGCTACCATACTGGGTAGCACTTGTCCCACAGAAGCAGGTCCTGCTCATTGACCCTGTCCCAAGATTGGTCAACACCCTGTTCTATACTCCTGTCCCACACTTCGTCCCCTGTCCCACAGGAGCAGGTCATGCTGTGTGCTCAGGCTGGGCCAATGCTCAGTGTCTGTCAGCAGAGGGAGGGGCCGGCTGGGCCTCCTTGAGTCACAGTGATGCCACTCCAGCAGTGGACAAAGCTCAGGGCAGCTGGGAGGCCAGGGCTACCCTCCCACAGCCCGCTCAGTCAGGCATCTCTGAGGGGCCCTCAGACCTGGCGTTGTGTCTTCACCACTATCTTCCTTGGCCTTCAAGAGCAGCATCCAGGGCCCCACCCAGGAGCCAGGCTGGGTGCTCCAGCCTCCTGTGTGCCCCTTAGCCCTCCAAGTAGAGACTGTGGGTCACAGTTCTGGGCATTTCCTAGAGGTTGAGGAGGGTGAGAAATGCTCCCTTTCCTAGCAAGTGATTATTGCTCTTAGATATGTTTGGTTTCCACACTGGCTCCAGTAACTTTTCCTGTTAAGTATAGTGATGAGATATGGATTATGCCAAGTAGGAACTTACAGCCACATGGAACCCTGGACTTTTCAGTGACAATGATCTGTGACATTGGCTGGGCTCTCCCTCTGTGCTGCTTAGGAACTTCGCAGGTTAACTCACTGGCCTCTAAAAACAAAAACTATCAGAGTGATCCTCTTAGTGCCCTGTTTTACAGAGGAGAAAACTGAGGCTCAAGAAAGTCCATGGTAGCACAGGGTCACACAGTCAGTGATGGCAGGGCTACCAAGGACCCTCCCCAGCCTTATGCTGTCCTGCATCCAAGGGGTAGCGTGCTTCTTGCTTGCTTTCAGATAAAAAGCCAAAAAGATAGCCCTTCTGTTCAGTGATCCTGTGGTATTCTGGTAGATGGTACCTCCCACATGCCAGGCTCTGTGCTTGTCATGGCGTCACCACCATGACAGTGCAGCTGCATAGACTCTGTCTCTGGAGGACACAGATGCGTGCTTATGCTGTCAGGGTAGAGTGGGACCTGGGCGCACAAGGGGCGTCTCCTCAACCATGGGGCTCTTGCCAGGAGGCTATACCTAGGGCCAGGGTTGGGTCCTAGGCCGGAGATGTAGGTGGGAGGGATGGCCCGCATCAGAGTCCTGTCCCCTCCCTGCTTGGGGCACTGGAAAGCTGAGATTCTGTGAGAGCCTTTTGTTTACGGTGGAGAGCAGCCAGGCCACTTACCAAAGGTTGGGCACCAGTCTCTTGGAAGCAGTCAACAACCTCTCTATGTGAGGATTTGTGCACACGCGTTGAGTTCCTTTGTAGGTTTAGAGAATGATTCAAGTGTTAAAAGACTTCTAGCTGCAAAATTTGAGCAGACAGTGTGTCATGTCCAAGCCTCTACCAGCCTTCCCCCATGACAGGCCATGTGTCTGATGGTGGGAACAGGGCTTAAAGAAATATGACAAGAATGCCTACGGCAATTACAAGGACTAAATGCAGAGCACATGGCCAAGAACACCCTGCAGCATAGAGGCCTATCCCTAGACTAGACTGGTCCTTTCAGTGGAGTCTGGTGTAAATGTTTTCTGTAATGTGACAGAGATTTTATGGGCTCCTCAGTGGGTTGGTGGCTCCCACTCCAGGCTGCTTCTAATAGAGGGGAGCCCAGAGATAGCGTGGCAGGCTCTGCCTAACTCCTGACCTCTCAGCTCCACCACCTCTTGGTGTTCTGCACCCTGCTGTCCCTGAGCAAGGGCAGCGCCAGCCTCTGTCACAGACCTCACCAGCTGTGTCCTTGTCAGTTTGCAGAGAGCTGGATGGGCTACTCCGGCCCCGGCTACGGCATCCTCAGCCTGGTGGTCTCTGAGAAGTACCTCTGGTGCCTGGACTACAGAGGTGGCCTGTTCTGCAGCGCGCTGCCAGGCGCCGGCCTGCGGTGGCAGAAGTTTGAAGACGCGGTCCAGCAGGTGGCAGTCTCACCTTCAGGTTCGCATCCCAACAGCTTTCTGTCCCGGGCCCCCAGCACCCAGGGGCCAGTCTGCTTACTCAGGGTGCCCGCAGGCCAGCACCCCTGCTGCCACCCTCTATAGGCCAGGGACAGTGCTTCCTGCCTGTCTGTCACAAGTGAACAGCTGATGTCAAAGGAGGTTCAGGTGGATAGTTACTTTTTTATTAATTGTAGGGGTGACACATGAATATGACTGTGTAGACTACAAATAGTTGAAGTTCGTGGGGGTTTTATTTTGAGGGATATTAATGTACCAGCCTCTTATAAAAGTAAAATGTGTTTCTTTTTCTCGGTGTTGCCTTGAAGCAACTGAGTCAATGATGACTGACTGGCCTGTAGCTTGTTGGGTATGTTCCTGTGATGTGGTTTCCTTTTCAGAGATGATTTTTTAATGAGCTCTGTGCTCTGGGTAAACAAGCTGCTCAACCCACTCATCCCTTCCTGCCATCATCAGGTCAGTTGTAGGGAACTGGAGCAGGCGTTTCCTGAAGGATGCCCTGGGGTGAGGTTGACGCCTCCCCCTTCTCCCTCACTGCTGGCCACAAGTTTCCTGTTCCAAGGGGAGAAGCAGCAGGAGAGGAGGGAGACAAGAGTCTGTCTGTGCTTGACTCTGCAGTCATCCACTTCTCCAGTTCTTAGGGCACTAGAGTGGTCCACAGGGTTGCGTTGAGACCATGACTTGGACTTAGCAACTTTTCTGTGTCCAGGACGAGCCTCCTTTCCTCCTGCTCCTTTGTTGGGGGCCGCGTTGCTTCCTTTCTCTCCCCACTTGTTTGGGAAATAGTTTTCGGCGGAGGCTGATAGCCCCACCATGAGCTGACAGGGAGTCTCTGTAGGCCTGAATCCTGGTTCTCCTCCTGTCTCACCCGTAGGTTCTCCTCGCTCGCCATGTAGAAACATGGACCTGTTCCCAGTGACGTTAGTTACTTTGTGTTTCCAGGCCACTGAGTGTCTCCCTGCTCCCACAGCAGCTCCAGCTTTATTGGTAAATGCTGTCAGCTGGGTCCGTCTCGGGAGCCCCGAGCCCACGCGCTGGCATCAGGATGTCTGTGGCCTTTGGCACTGGGCTGGTCAGAGCAAACCCCAGCCAGCCGAGCTGCTTCGTGGCAGTGCCCTGACAAGATCTTGCTCTTCTCTCTGTCGCCGTGTGCTGCTCCCCACTCAGCTCACCCAAGTTCCTTTCCAAGTAGAGAAGGCCCTTTCACTGGCAGCTGGAGTCAGTCCAGAGGTGGCCCTCCTCTTTGCATCTCAGCACCGTGTTCTGACCACTCAGTACCAGTCACCCCTCACCTGAGGAGGCATCTCTGGGTGCTCACCTCCTAGACTGGTACCATCAGCAGTACTGCTCTTGCAGGTAGTGGTGTCTGGTGCACACGACTCTGGGCTGCTAGCCTAAGCTTACCCCTGATTTTTACAGTAAACCCATAAGAGAGAGATGATCGTGTTTTACAGTGAGAATAACAAGGTTTGGAGACACCACATAGCATATTCAGTGCCTCACAGCTAGTGGGCAGCAGCGTTGTCAGATCGGACAGGGGTCTCTTCTCATCTTGGGAGCTGAGTGATGGCGTGTGTCCTAGGGCTGTCTTCCCCCAGTGCCCAGAATGAAGCTCTGTGTACAGACCATTCTCGGTGCATGCTGGGTAGTGAAGAGGTGTGTTCTCATCATTACAGGAGCCCTTCTCTGGAAGATCGAACAGAAGTCCAACCGTGCTTTCGCCTGTGGAAAAGTGACCATCAAGGGAAAGCGGCACTGGTATGAGGCTCTGCCCCAGACAGTATTTGTGGCCTTGAGTGATGACACAGCTTGGATCATCAGGACAAATGGAGATCTGTACCTGCAGACAGGTGTGTGTGGAGGGGGGACTCATCTGCAGGCACATGAGTGAAAGGCTCAGGTACCCATCAGTCTTGGCATAATTGCTTCTTGCTGAACCCTGCTTTGTAAGTGACACACTTAGTACAGTCACAGTGGCTAAAGTGCTGAAAATCAGTTTAAATTGAAACACTTCTCGAAAAACTATGCTACTTGGAATTTATTAACAGCTTTCTAATAGAATGGCACAGATTGAACCCAGGACAAATTGAGGGTGAGATGAGTAAGATGGTTTAGTGAGGTACAGACACAGAGCTGTTTCTCCCCTGTGGCTGACCTGCTGACGATCATACATCCTGCAGTACGAAATTGGAAGGAAAGGATACAGAGAAAGTACATTAGAACCATTTCTCCTCCTTTAAGCGAAAGTGATCTAATTTTTTTTTCAGTCAGGTCAAAGTCCAGCGTCTGTATACGTATTTACATGTGAGTCAGTAAAACACAATGTGAGATCATTTGCTCTAAATAGTAGTGCATCTTGTCTTAGGAAACTGCCCTGGGGGAAGTCTGGAGCTGATAGAAGAGGCATGCTGGGGCTTGTTTATTAAAAATAAACTGTGATGATAATCTGTGTTTATGTGCTGTCAGCAAAGTGGGAAGTAATTTTCCGAGAGCACCGTGACTGGGTTGCTGGGGAGGATGTGGACCAGAGCTCCTGTTTGGTTGTCAAGAGGCCGGATCAGATTTAGGGAAAGATCAGTCTTGTAACCATTTAATAGTGCTGATTCCAAGAGAGTGTTCTGACTTCTTGTGATCAGTCTGCTACTAGTTTATCAGGGAGAAAATCTGAGGGATAAGATAAGGTACAGGGAGAGACTGTAGGTTGGCCTTTGGGTGCCAGTTGTTGGCCATCTCCCCCGAGGACAGCCTGGCAGTGCGGGTAGCAGTGCGTGACCGCGGGAGGGCAGGGGCCTCCCTGTGTGGGCAGAGTGAGTCCTGGGTGGGCGGCGCAAACTCCAGGTAGGTCCCCCGTGTGGACAGAGGCAGTCCCAGGTGGGGTTCTCCGTATGTGGATGGAGCAAGTACTGGGGGGGGGGTTTCTCTGTGGGTGGGTGAGTTCCATGTGGATGGAGTGAACCCCAGCCCTGTGGATTTCCTCTGGGAACCCAGGGCTTACCCTGCAGGACCAGCACCTCACGTTACTCAGGCTTCGTTGTGGAAGTGGCACTTGCCCTCCCTGCACACGACAGGTGAGAGTCCAGGGAAGGGGAGCCTCTGTGGAGGGCAGACGCAGGCCTCAGAGCCCCACTGCAGCTGCACCCAGGCCCCCTCATCGTCCATGCCCACGGGAATACCCGTCTTCAGAGCAGGAGGTGGCCTGCACAGCTTGGCCAACAGCTGAGACTGCCCTCAGCCCTACACCCTCCTGGCCACCCGTGGCCACTCTCCTGCCCTTGGCTGTCACCATGTCCTTTCAGAACTTTCTGAGCTGCTTCACAACAGCAAAGAATTCCAAATTGTCATTCCCTCACTTTTCAGAAAGTACCTGAAAATGCTTCAGGTGGATGACACATTTAAGCACGATGTAACCATTCTGTGTCGGTCAGACCTTAAAAAACAGTGATTATGAAAGAAGATAGCAGAATGTCAAGAAAGAAAAGCAAGCAGACAAGAAGGAGGTGTGCGATCCTGACTGTTGTCCCGTTTGTCTTTGGGGTCACCCTCCCATCTCTCTGGCAGGCCTCAGTGTGGACCGCCCGTGTGCCAGAGCCGTGAAGGTTGACTGCCCGTACCCACTGTCCCAGGTCACAGCCCGCAACAATGTGGTGTGGGCGCTGACAGAGCAGCGGGCACTGGTGTACCGGGAGGGCGTGAGCAGCTTCTGCCCCGAGGGCGAGCAGTGGAAGTGTGACATTGTCAGGTATGGAGGGGGCAGAGCCGCCGTTCCCTTTCCGTCACTGACAGCCTGACTCACAGTGAGTCACTGGTACAGTGAGGCGTTGGTGCTGAGGTGCTGCTTTGGCAAGGGGCCGGGGCGGCAGTGAAGGGCTGGTGCGGTGACAAGGGGCCGGTGGGGTGACGAGGGGCTGACGCGGTGAGGGGCTGGTGGGGTGACGAGGGGCTGATGTGGTGAGGGGCCAGTGCAGTGATGCAGCGTGGGCGCGGTGAGGGGCTGTTGTAGTGATGAGACACTGGTGCGATGTGGGACTGGTGCAGTGAGGGGCCAGTGTGGGCCTTTCCTGGGAAAGCTGCTCCGTGGCAGTGGTGGTGTCCTGAGTCATTAGAGCAGCTGGACCCTGAGCCCCTCTTGTGCCCTCCTTGGCGCAGGTAGTCCGGCCCAGGCTGGAGCTCAGTTGGAGCCGCTGCTGCACAGGCGGCGTCGGGCCACCTGACGTCTCCTGCTGGCCTCTCCTTTCAGGGCTGTCCCCTCCCGTGCATTTTCAGCTCAGAACCTGAGATGGTTTAGGGCCAGGTATTGTTCTTTACTTTCATCTAGTCAGCTGGCATTGACTGTGATGTATTGGGTCACATTTGACATTCAGGATTTTAGTTACAGCTTTATTAAATCAGTTGTATTAACAGTCCTTAGTTACAGCATTATTAAATCAGTTATACTGACAGTCCTTAGGAAAATGATATTAGGATCTTCTTAGTTTGAGTTTAGGGGCCTGGGAAGCCTTTAGTATCTTTCATGTGGCAGAAGTCCCAGGGTGGCACGGACTGTGAAGGTGCTTGGCTGCTAACAGGAAGCTTGGTGGTTTGCTCACATCCAGCCAGAAGCACCGGGCAGTCTGCTTTTGAAAAGTCAGTCACTGCAAACTCTATGGCTCCCAGCAACACTGTGACATACAGAAGTCACCGCAGGTCTGAGTTGACTTGATAGCAGCTGGTTTTTCAGTTTTACTGTGTGCCAGGACCCTACTGGGGACACAGAGAGGACGGAGCCACAGGCCTGCCCTCACAGTAATGTCAGTCCAGCGGGAGCCCCTGAGTCGTCATTGTCAGTTAGCATAACAAAAGACCCACTCCCCTCGAGTCGATTCCAACTCCTAGTGACCCTACAGGACGGATTAGAACTGCTTCCCAGGTCAGTTCCTGTAGCTGGTCGTGGACATGGGGTAGGAGCACATGGTGTTGAGGGCTGCCAATGACAGCCTGCAGGGGTCAGAAAGGAGCATGCAGAGTGGCCTCTGGACAGAGACATCCCCAGGTGGACAAAACAGATCTGGGCTGACAAGACAGCACCTACCAAGAGCAGCTGCCAAAGGCCCTGGTACACTTAGGCGTCTTGAGTTGTTCACTTGGTGACAGAGGCAGAGTGATGGCGGTGCTCAGGCCCCGAGCCACTTAGGTGTCTGCTCGTGTTTTCCTTAGGTCATTTATTTAAAGAGCATTTCCTTCTGTCTGGGTCTTGAAGTAAGTCTTTCAGAAGCTGCTGTACATTGAGCAATTTATGTTGCCCAGTAATGTAACACAAAACTCAAACCCTCTTCCTCAAAAGTGAGGATGAGCCCGCCGAGGGTGGGACATGCTGCCCTAGCTCCCGCCCCACTTCCACCCTGGACGCTGAGTGCAGACTGTCTCTCTCTGTTCCAGTGAGAGGCAAGCACTGGAGCCTGTTTGCATCGCCCTTGGGGACCAGCAGACACTCTGGGCCCTGGACACCCACGGAAACCTGTGGTTCCGAACTGGTGTGGTTTCCAAGAAGCCTCAAGGAGACGACGACCATTGGTGGCAAGTAGGCATTCTGCTTGGCACCACATGCCCAGGGCCTGACTCGTCAGGCGCGTACCCCTTTGCAGCCCCCTCTCAGAGGAGCTTAGGCCAGGTGAAGTGGTAATATTCACCCCACTGTCTGCTGGGCTCAGCTTAGCTCTGCATGGGAAACACCAAACGGGCTTGTCACATCCCTGTCTCCTCAAATACAGCAGCCTGTGGTTGGGTGTTGTGTAGAAGTTTATCTTCATACACTCAATAAACCCAGTGATATCTATCTGAAGACCTAGATAATGATGTTTGATTCTGGACAGATGTGCCAAGAAAAGAACTGGACAATAAGTTAGAAAATCCCAACTCGCAATGAAAATTCCTCTCTCACTGCTGGCTCAGAAGCCCTCTAAGTTAATGGGGCTTCAACCAAGAAAGGCATTTTTTGAGGTGCTCCCAGGAGGGGAGCTTTGAGGAAGAGAAGGACGCGTTGAGGTTAACCTTGTGCGACTTGTTCCAGGCGGGGTGCTCACGTGTGTTTCTGAGGTTGCACTGATCTTTGCTGCTTTTAGTGCTAACTGCACCCCACATTTAGTGCCAGCTGTGTCCCACATTTAGTGCTGACTGCATCTCCAGCAGTAGTGGGTATGGACTGTGCTGGCAGGCAGCAGTTCTGGAATGCTGAGTGGCTCAGGTTGTAGGTCACCTGATTTGCCCCAGGGGTGCAGGGCTTCCGCTAGGTGCCATCAGATGTCTCAGATGAAAACGCAGGAAATGCATGGTGCCTGCTCTTCGATGAAGTGTATGTAGTCTGTGTAAACCTAATACAGTGGATAGTGCTTGAAAAGTTTTCACAAATGACTTGGAATGCTTTCTGTCTCTAGAACTATATGTACGTGTGTGTGTGTGTGTGTGTGTGTGTGTGTACGTGTTTACTAAATTCCGTTTTTAAGTAGGATAAAGAAAGCCAAATGTCCTTTTATCATTATATTGAGAACATTACCATTAGAAAAATTTAATTTAAAAGAACCATCTGATTTCATTGCTAGAGAACTGATGTCCTTGTTAATGCTGAGGAGCCAGTTCTGTCTTTTCTTTTTTAATGCATGTTCTGCTTGTCTGCATTCTTACATGATGGGCCCTGATCTGTTACCAATTTTATGTGTGGCCTTGTCAGGGCCTCCCTTCTGTCCCCCCGGCAAGAAGGATGAGCTGGGCGCTGTCCACGCGTTCAGTGCTGAGAGTGTGCATATAGACTCTCAGGAGGCAGCTAGTAAACTTCCCAAGCTGCCATACACAGCAGGGCTACTGCATGCTGAGGAACCCAGCTGGTCTACTGAGGCGGCAGCAGCTGGCACTCTATGGGTAGTCTGTGGGGACTGCCCACCCCGGCATGCTGTGAGCTTACAGAGAATATCAGATGGGCCACAGGCTTCACAGCAGAGTCCCAAGAGGGTCTGACCTCCAACCTTAATCAGGGCTAAGTCCACAGCCAGGATGAGGTACTGTATACTGAAATTATTTGTATATGATTTGTACAGGTAATAAAGTGTTTGTCTTTGTTTATCACGAATTAAATTCCCTAAAATGAAAGATGTCACAGCTTCTCAGTGTTTCATCAGGTGTGCTCTGGAAGCGTGGCCTGCACACTCATTACACCTTACACAGGTGGTTATAGGGACCAGGGCCTTTGTGCTACTGACATCCCATATGACCAAGACCCCATGGAGCTCAAGTGAGACAAATGAAGCAGCCACGAGGAGTCAGAACATCTAAGGACATCACTGACCAGCCGGGGAGAGGCAGCTCAGCCACCCCAAATGAGGCTGATTTATGCTGTTGGCCTGATGTAGTCAGTAGTTGTCTGGTTTAGATTATAAATCATTTGATTGCTTTCTTACAAGACTTTTTTCTGCCCAGATTATGATTCTAAGTATTCTACACTGTACTCTCAGTATTCTAAATCATTTGATTATAATACTTAAGTTGGGCTTAACCTAAATTTAAAAGCAAAGTTATCCTTTCTCACTCTGATTAGAATAAAAGGTATCGGGAGAGCCAATGATATTTAATCACAAACATAATGCATTCTTCCTGGGACATCTGTGTATCAGAAAAACGTGCAAAATGAAAAGTGAACGTATCCTTCCATCTCTTTAAGTCAGACCCTTAGCGGTAGGACAGTTAGTGTGCTGGTGTGCTGGTGGACTTGTTCAGGTGTCTGGCCATCTGTGACTGGACATGGAGAAGCATGAATGAGACAGTGGGCTCACAGAGACTGTGTGCCAGCACTGAGAGCTGACCTCTGCTTGTCCTCCCCCTCCAGGTGAGCATCACAGACTACGTGGTGTTTGACCAGAGCAGCCTGTTCCAGACAATAATCCACGCCACACACTCGGTGGCCACCGCAGCACAAGCACCTGTCGAGAAGGTGGCGGACAAGCTGCGCATGGCCTTCTGGTCACAGCAGCTCCAGTGCCAGCCCAGCCTCCTGGGTGTCAACGCCAGTGGCGTCTGGCTCTCCTCGGGCAGGAATGAGCTCCACGTCGCCAAGGGCAGCCTCGTAGGTGGGCGGCCTGCGGTCTTCTCCACCCTGGCTCTGTGGGCAGCCTCAGTGGGGCACAGACATTCAGAGAGGAGCTTTACGAGCTCGGGCCTCTCGTTTACTTGTCGGTGCTGTGAATGTTGGTAATCGTGCCTGGCTCATGCTTTGTGAGCAGTTTTACTGCTTGTTTTAAAGAAGGCATTTCAGCCTATGTTTTACATGTTTTTAAAATTTATTGTGGTATATTTATAGGTAAGAAAACAACCGCCTTTTTAACATTCTTCAAATGTATGATTCAGTGACATTAAGCACGTTCATGCTGAGCCCATTTGAAGTCTTGGAATCCCAGTGTCTGGATGGTGTGGGATCTGTTACCCCGGGGAGCCTGTTATGGTGTAAGAAGATCCAATAAGTTCATTATTAGGTTAATATTTCACATTTTAATGACAAATTCCACTCAAACCTAGAACCTTTGAAGGCCTTAGGGAGAAATGGTGGTGGTGTAGTTCAGGCACTCGGCTGCTAACTGATAGAGTGGTGGTTCAGAACCACCAGCCCCTCGCTCTGCAGGAGGAGGATGTGGCAGTCTGCTTTTGTAGGGATCGAAGTCCTGAAAGCACTGTGGGAGTGTCTTCTGTGTTGAGGGGTCATGAGGAGACAGAATCAATTCAGTGGCAACAATTTTTTTTCTGGCCAGAGCTGTGATAAGGTACAAATTCACAAGGCAGGGATGCATTACTGTGAAGGGCTTTGCAGCTCTCCTGCCCTGTGGGCAGGATTGTTTGTCTGCATGGCGGCACCCACGGAGAAATGGAAGGTGGGCTGTTGCTCCCTCACCCTCATCTCTTTATTGAAGGGTGCTTTGGAGTTTGCCATGATGTGGTACAAACTGTTCATACTTGGCTGGTAACTGCAGCGCATTGGAAGAAAGGCCTGGTGATCTGCTTCTGTAAAAATGGCTCCCAGGAGAACCCTGTAGGGCAGTTCTGCTCTGTAACACTGGAGGTGATAGCAGGTGGAACCCATGCTGTGGCAACAGAGTGGGTTTTTCTCAGAATTAAGTGTTTCTGCAGGCCAGCTGTCATCTGTAACTATAGCTCTGAAGTGAATTTTTTGTTTTCTTGTTTCTTTAACATATTCTTCCTACTCTTTCAGGCACCTACTGGAAGAATGTTGTTCCCCGTGGGACAGCGTCTGCGACAAAATGGGCCTTTGTGCTGGCCTCTGCAGCTCCCTCAAAGGAAGGTCAGTTTGTCTTAGCTTGGTTGAGAAACATGAGACATGGGCTGGCTGTCAGAAAAGTTGAAATTGTGACCCAGTGTGACCTCAGTGGTGATGAAGGGTGAAGCTGTGTGTATGCAGGCCTCCAAGACAGACAATGTGCCATTGTGGGCAAGAAGTATCTGATCACTGAGTGCCTGGTTGAGCCATGGGCCCCAGCAGCTATGCAGGCCTGACCCAGAGAGCCCCTGGGAAGGGATCAAGGGCGATGAGGCTGCCTGAGTCTAAAGGTGGGCACAGTGTGTCTGACCAAGTGTCAGCAGTGGTTGGCAGCACACGGAGCCATAGCATGGCTGGGTGTGGGGAGCTGCTTGCTGGGCACCTTCCTGTCACCACTCTGGATTCTTCTGTCACCTCCTAGCACCCTTACCTTCTAGTTCACAGTCTCTGGCCAGCTAGAGCCCCACATTTGGGCCCCATTAAAGCAGACTTTCCCCTTTAGGGGGTGCCCCTTCCTCACCTGCCACTTGATCAGGGCACACTCCTCACTGAGTAGGGAGGGGCCGTGTCCTCAGGACTGTACCAAGCTCGGGTCTGGGTCACCTCAGGCCATTCGTCCAACTTGGATGTGGGGCTTAGTAGAATGAGTATTCTCTCCCCAGCTCATTTTGGCCAGCATTCTAAAATCTACAATCTCTGAAAACCACAGTTACTTCCTAAGCTTGGCAGTGAAACCTCAGCTGAAGTGACACGAGACTGTACAGTCATTGTCATTCATCATGACTCTTCCTTACATTATATACTACGGGAAGATGAGCACGTGTCCTTGGGGGCCACCCAGCTCCTTAGGGGTCTGCATCAGTATATGATATATGCATTACCTTAGGTTCTCAAAACACAGAGTAAAATCCAAAATTTATCTGGCCCAAGTTGTAAATAAGGGACTGTGGCCCTATGTATTGTTTTATGACCCAGAGTGGAACTTCTTCAGGGATGACTTCCATTTGAACAGAACCTATTAAATCTAAAGAACCACATATAAATGATGGAACAAATAAAAGGATGTACATCCACTCCTCACTTACTGACATGTTTAGGCTCCAAAGACCAGGTTGCTGTGTGGAAATTAACATTATGCAAAAATGGAAGATGACCACATCATTGCGTAACTGTCAGATTACATCATTGCGTAACTGCCAAACCACTGAGGGTTATGGCCTGGCCAAGTTGACACATAACCTCAGCTGTCGCAGCCAAGCATCATTTTTGCCTCAAGCCTCTGTGTGTGTTACTGCCAGGCATATGTTGTTAATGTGCATAATCTTTAGTAGATGATTTACTTTTGTAAATGTTGAAGTGTTTAATAGGATAGTCAATAAGTGGGTAGGTGTAGCTGAGAGGTGAGACTGGGAAAGGAAGGCTTCCGAGTTCCCGATGCTCTTCCAGCAGCTTCCCCCATGACGCCAAAGATTCAGGGAGCATAAGAACCCTCCTCCAAGGCTAGTAATACCCGCCTTTCCTCTTGGTGAAATTTAACATTCTGCTTAAGAACACTGATGCCTTTCCTCAGGCCAGAGACTCCTCAGCTCGTTGTAGAGTGTCCAAGGTCAGAGCCGTTAAACTGATGCTATTTAAAAAAAACAAACAAACAGCTGCTGTTGAGTTGGCTCTGACTTGTGGCAACCCCATGTGTGTCAGAGTAGAACCATGCTCCATGAAGGTTTTAACGGCCGAGTTTTTAGGGTGTAGGTCTCCAGGGCTTTCTCCTGAGCCTCCTGTCATGGACTGGAACTGCCATCCTCTGCTTGCTGCTGACCATGCGGAACATTCACATCACCCAGGGACTCCTGAGCAAACACTATACACATCAAAAACAAAACCCATTGCCTTTAAATTGATCCTGACTCATAGCAACCCGACAGACAGGATATAACTGCCCCAGCAGCACCTGGTGGATTTGAACTGCAGTCTCTTTGGTTTGTAGCCGTAGCTTGTTAACCACTGTGCCGCTAGGGTTCCTGTAGAAGTTCACATGCCTACCTTCTTTCCATTAAAAAATAATCATCCAGAGTTTGTTTCTTGCCGGCTGGTGGGTTACCATGCTTCCTCTGACTTCTCATTTCAGCCCATGGATGCTGCCACTGGGGGTGGAGTGAGATGGAAGTAGCACTATGTTTGGGGTCAAGGCCAGGGGCTTTCCTGCAGGCTAGGGGCTCTGGGTGTTGCAAGCAGGAAGCCTGGTGGGCAGGGTCACTGATACGCAGGCCTTTCTCACAGGGAGCTCCTTGTGGCTGTGCCAGAGCAGCAAGGACCTGTGCTGCGTCAGCACCCAGAGCACCCAGTCCTGCCCCTCCACCGTGCAGCTGCCCCCTGATGCTGAGATGAAGGCCTATGCTGCCTGCCAGGATGCACTGTGGGCCCTGGACAGGCTCGGCCAGGTGTTCATCAGGACGCTGTCCCGGAGCTGCCCCATGGGGATGCACTGGACTCGGCTGGACCTCTCACAGCTAGGTATGGCCACCGCCGTGAGCGCCCTCGTGTCTTCCCTCCGCTTGGGTGAGTTCCCAGCAGCCCTCCTGTGAGCTGCTGGATTTGAAGGAGAGTGCCTCACTGTTCGGAATGGCTGTGCCTCATCATTTCACAGAGTGGCTCTACTCTCCCCTCCGTTAACAGCTTGCCTGAGTCAGTCCCCCTCTCCTAACACCTGCTTGTTGTGTCCCTTAGCTCTCCACTCTCACCTCTGCTCCTCAGTCACTGCAGCGTGGCTGTGTCACTGTTAAGAGGTGTGTTCATACCCTGATGTGGGGCTGTGCAGGTACACTGCACACTGGGGACCCGTGCCTGCTGGAATACATAGGGCCAGACCAGACAGTAGAGCTGTGTCACAGGATTCCCACAAAGCAGCTGGTCGAGTCAAACTGCCAACTTTTTGGTTAGCAGCTGAGCTCATAACTCAATTTCTAAGCCATTCTGGGATATGAGTTCTGATCCTGTACTTGGCTTGTTACTGATAAACAAAAATAAAACTCCATATCCTGTGGGTACAAGATGTCCTCACGGGTAACTGGCCTGGCCAGTGTCACAGGAGAGTCTTCAGCTTGGCTCCATGGGCCTGAGGCAGGTTCCTAGAAGCAGTTTAGAGGGACAGTTTATGTGTGTCTGCTGTCCACCGTGGTCTTCGGTGACACAAGTTCTGACATTGGAAACATACAAAACGGAAGCTGGTCTTCTGGTGAAGTGGGTGAAGGCAAGCAGCCCTGGCCACATGACAGATGGCCTTGACTTTCGGTGGCCACAGGCCCTTGTAAGATCGGGAATGCTGCTAGTCTTCTCTAAACAAAAAGCAGAGATTTCAGTGTAAAGGATGATTGTAGCTAGGTGTCAAGTCATGAACATGGCTTGCCTTTGATTTCTTTTTAAAGACATAGCCTCCTTCCTCTCTACTCCTATACAAACTGGTAAGTCACCTGCTGTTTTGAGATTAAATAAAGAGAATTCTTGAATTAAACAGCCACCTGCTAAAGCTGGTTGTAGAGGCCGAACATGGAACGTCGCAGTGATTTATGACAGTCCTAGTTTGGGGAAGACAATCTGCATCATTTAACAGATACTTAAAACGCTTCCTGACATTTCATTTCCCAGTACACAGAAATATGCGTTATGTCAGGCATTAGAGTGTTGAGTAAGCTCACTCACAGTTTAATTCTTCTGGTCATGGTGTTAAAGGAAAAAATACTCAGTGTCTGCTGATGCCTTTAGGTAACAAACAGGATTACATTATGCAGTAATTGATGTGGAAAAGTGTTTTATAAATAGTAAAATGCCAAATAAATGCCACTTTTGGGTTAGGAAATAAATATGTAAGAATAATCCTGAAGGGAGAATGTCTGTACTGGTTTAAAACTTTTTTGTTGTTTCAATGAGAAGGAAATAAATAGGGAAAGGAGAGCCGTGGTAGTGTGTCTGTCTGGGTGGTGCTGTGGCGACGGCCCCAGATCTCAAGCCTTGACAGAGTAACTGCTGTGGTCCTGCCTGCACACCCATCTGCTAGTCTTTGGGTCATTGTCCTCGGGTACCAGCATCCTCAGCCAGACAGCCTGGTTCTGTGGCTCCACCGCCGTGGTCACTGAGGTCCCTGCTGGTGCTTATAGGTTTCCATTCAAAAGCGACAAGGTCCCTTCTGCTCCATCTCACTGGCCTACATTGGTCGAGGGCCCACAGACCCCAGGAAACGTGCTGGGTTGTCTCTGCCGCCCTGTTGGCTGTCCATTTAGAAGCATCTCAGAAACCACCTACGTCAGCTGCCTGCCTTTCCAGGAAAGGCCTCGAGGAAACTTGCCTGCCTCTGACCTGTCCCTTCAGTTCAGCGTAAAGTGACTGATCCGCTGGGGTAAAGGTCCTGGCGCCTGTTACCACTGGTCTGACGGAATGCTCGTTCTGTGTCCTCCTGACCTGACCACTGACTCTGAAAGGCCACCCGGTGGGTTTGTGACCAGGTGGCTCTGTTAGCGCAGCCAGTCACTGCATGTTCGTCCCCTCTGGGCAGGTTAGGGCTCCACCGGGAGATTTGTTGTTGTTGTCTTTTTTTTCAATTAGCATTTGTTTCTCAGCTATTCTGGAATTCACTGCTGAAGATAATTTATTTTGATTTGTACACATCTTTTAATATGCATTGCTAGAATTTCAGGGGATTAGTTTGAACTCCCTGTAGGCTATTTCGTAAAAGATTAAAGGATGAAGAAAAAATAGTTAAATTTCAGAGAAATCATTGTCTTTAGGAGACACACAAACGAGCAGAGCTCACTTTATGTGGTGGCGAATTAAGAATGATAAGTTGATGTCATAACGGGAGTCACAGGACAAGAGGCCCGCAGAGCAGAGTGCCAGGGCTGCTGTGCCACTTGTGTCAGTGGCAGCTGTGAGAGGTAGCTGGATACAAGGGCCACCCGCCTGGGGTCAACATTGTTGGATACATGTCCCCCTGACAGCACCCGCCCCCAGCCAGCACCCCAGCGAGTGTGTGTACACCATTTTCCTGCGTAAAAGTCAAAGCAAACCGTCCAATACTTGGGTTCACCAAGACTCTGCTAAGAAAATGGAAAGGGATGCCTCAGACCGGGAGAAAATAGTCCCAATACGTAGGTTTGCCAACAGGCTTGTATCCTGTATATGCAAAGAACTCTAAGTCATTAAACAGAAGACAGACTGTCCAATTTTAAAAAGGGCCGAAAGGCTTGAACAGACACTTCACAGAAGAAGACACAGAAATGAACATATGAAAAGACACTCAACATCATCACAGTTATCAGGGACGTGTGGATGCAGACCGTGACAGGACGCCTCCGCACGCCTCACAGGATGGTGGCATGAGTCAGCACCTGTGGACACTGAGTATTGGTGAGACGTGAGCAGATAGAATGCCCATACCCTGCCACCTCTTCTCTGAGTGCCAAGCTCACATCTACCCAGCAGCCCAGTAGTCCCACTCGTATTGATTTATCCAGAAAAAAAACAAAAACACCTGTTCACACCAAAACCTATGGGAATGCTCACAGCAGCTTTCTTTGTAATAGCAGACCCTGGAGATGGGCCCAGTGGCCGTCGCAGATCACAGGGTAAGCTAACTGGTATGTTCACACGGCAACCTAACAGACAGATGGTGCATGGCCGCCGTCAGCGCTGACTCGTCCCAGCCTGTGTAGAGCAGATGAAGCGTCGCCCCATCCTGTGCCATCTGTACCATCACAGCACATTTAAGCCCGTCTCCACAGTCACCGTGCTGGTCCATCCCACCTGCTGGCCCTCCGCTCCACCAGCCGTCCCCGCCTGGTGATGGGTCCAGAGCAAGCAAGTCAGTGTTCTGCTGTGATCCAGAGGGTTCTCATTTGCTAATTTTCAGAGGTCCTTTGTAGCAGATTTTCCCAGTGTGGTGCTGCAAGGGACCTCTGTAAAGCAGTGAAAAGTAAAGATGTCAGCTTGAAGACTAAGGTGAACCTGACCCAAGCCATGGTATTTTTCAGTCACATCATATGCATGTGAAAGCTGGACAGTGAATAAGGAAGATAGATGAAGAATTGATGCCTTTGAACTGTGGTGTTGAAGAGGAGTGTTGACTGTACCGTGGACTGCCAAAGGAACCAACCAATCTGTTGTGGAGGAAGTCCAGCCAGAGTGTTCCTGGGAAGCAAACTAGTGAGACTATCTTTGAGGCTATCACAGTAGAAGGACATCATACTTGGTAAGTGCAGGGTCAGTGACAAAGAGAAAGACCCTTAGGGTGGACTGACACAGTGGCTGTGACAAGGGGCTCACGCGTAAAAATGACTGTGGGCCTGGCTCAGGACTAGGCAGTGTTTTGTCCTGTTGTGCGTAGGTCACTGTGATTTGGAACCCACTCCTGGCCACCTAACAACAACACCAATTCTTGGAATAACAGTGCCAGGCCTTTCTTCCTAGTCTGTTGTTTCCTGGAAACTCGGCTGACACATGCCCACTGTGGGTGATCCTGCTCATGGGTGGAACACCGGTGACATAGTTTCTGCGCCACAGCACTGTACAGGTCACCACAGTACAGCAAAAGGACAGGTGGTAGGGTGGAATTGTACTCAGCAGTGAAAAGCAGTGACACTCTGGGTGAGTCTCACCTATGTTAGGCTGAGTGAAGAAAGCCAGTCACCGGAGTACACACCACATGCTGCTTGTGTGAAATCCTACAACAGGCTAAGCCAGTCCCTGGTGATAACAATCCGTCTGGTGGTTCTGTCAGGGTGGAAGGGACAGGAAGGGCTTGGGCACCTTTGAGAGGTGATACCAGTGTTACGGGTGATAGGGTGTGAGTCACCCAGGACTGTTGCAGTTTGTGCATTTCCCTGTGTGCCAGGTCACAGGTGGGGTGGCATCTAGAGATCAGAGGAGCTCACCTGGAACCGCTGGGCATTCCAGCGCCCCTTCCTGCTTCGTAGTTCGGCCACCTTCTGGACACAGGATCTTGAGCAAATCCCTTCACGTCTAGCCACGGCCTCATGTGTCAGAACAAAACAGAAAAGGTAAACAGTTGCCATTGAATCGATTCCAACTCCTGGTGACCTGTCCGAGTAGAACCGGGTTCTGTGTCGGTGTCAGTGGCTGATGTCCTGGGAGGAGGTGGCCAGGCCTTTCTCCCAGGTGCCTCCGGGTGGATTTGGACCAACCATCCTTTTGCCAGATGTGTTAACTGCACAACCCGAGGACCGTATGTACGTAAAATGGGCTGATAATAATGATGCAGCATTTTAGAGGCTAGAAATGAGGTCGTCTCAGTCTGTCCTCCACAGCTGCCCCGTAACCAACGCTGTCACCTGTTACTAGTTGTAGACTGGTATCAAGTGTAACTTCTTGTTAAAGCCTCTTCCTATTTCCTTTCCTTTTTGAATCAGTGTAGTCAGCAAGAAGGAATGTAAAAATGAGAATTTTTCAGGTGGTATTTTAGCTGTCCTACTGTGCTCTAACAGAAGTACCACAGTGGATGGTTTTAACAGATGGAAATGTATTTTTTCAGTTTAAGACACTAGAAATCTGAATTCAGGGTCCCAGCTACAAGGGAAGGCTTTCCGTCTGCGTCACCTCTATGGGAGGGACCTTGTCATCAGTCTTCCCCTGAGTCTAGGAGTTTTTCAGTGCAGAGGACTCCAGGAGGTACAAAGGACGCGCTCTCCTCGCAGCTCTTCCTGCTGGTGGTAGGAGGTGCTTTTCTTTTTCTGCTCACCTGTCTCTCGTGTCTCAAAAGAGATCAGTTAGGATATAGCCTGGTCCTCTAGACTGTGTCCTGCCTCATTAGCATCCCAGCGGGTAGGGTTCACAGCACACGGGATGATTCTGTCAGATCGCAGGATGGAGGACAGCCACAGTATTGGGAGCCATGGCCTAGCCACGTTGACTCATTTTGGGGGTTACACAGTTCAGACCATGACAGGAAGCTTAAATAGTTCATCTTCATTATGACCAAGATTGCCTGTTTGTAGGGGTTCCTTCTCCCTGAGGACAGAATTGGCTGCCAGTCATCACGTGTCTGATGGAGCTGGAGATGGGGCCCACACTGAGATGTTGTGCTGGAGCCCTGTGGTTCAAGTCCTGTGCAGAGAGCATCTGGACCCCTTACCCTGGCCTAGGAGGGCCATCATGTGGCCCCTGGGAGGTGGCAGGGCATCAGCAGCCTTCGTAAGCACCCTGTGTTGGAATCCCCCGAGCCCAGCCAAGTGGACACACCTGGTGTGAATGGACAGGGACAGACTGGGTGCCTCGGCGCCTGACATGTCAGAGTGGTCGGTGCCAGCTGTGGAACTGGTGCAGCGGCATCAGTGTTCCTCTGGCATCACAGCATGTAGAAAATAGCACCTTGGTCAGTGTCAGCCCAAGGCTGATGACTCCTGTGAGGTGGTGGTCTGATTTTTTTACCAACTTGGGCAGCAGCCTCCCCCTCCCTGCCCCCAACAGCACTCTGCTTTTCTGCTGGGTTTAATAATTCACTGCGGTAGCCACATAGAACTCCCAGACCAGACTTAGCATTACAGAAGTTGTTGGGGAAGTCACAGGTTACAGTCAGGATCAGGAACCACTCAGGGTACTGTTCTTCGTTCAGGACAGTTTCTCAGCTGTGCCCACAGGAAGGCTTCTCTCAGCCCCTTGGTCCCGCCTCTGCCTTGCTTGGCCAAGTGTCACGAAGCATTTTAGCTTCACCACTAAGCACCCGGGGGCACCCCGCTGCACCGAGTCTCATGCCTGTCTCAGTCATCTGGTGCTGTAATAGAAATGCCACAAGTGGGTGGCTTTATAAGGAGAAATTTTCTTACACTGTAGTAGGCTGGAAGTCCAAATTCAAGGTGTGATCTCCAGGGGAGGGTTTTTTCTCTGTGTCACCTCTGGAGCAAGGGCCTTGTAATCTGTCTTCTGTTGGCCTGGAACATCTTGGCACACCAGTCCTGGGTTCAGAGAATGCAGTCTGCTCCCAGCACTCACTCTCTGCTGGCTTTTCTCTTGATGTCTCAAAGACCTGATCAGATCTTGTAGATCTCATCAATTTAACTGCTGCTGATGCATCGTATTAAATCACAGTGGTAGAGTTCACAACCCATGGAAAATTTCATCAGATGACCAAATGGCGGACAGTCACCCAGAGCTGGGCATCACAGCCCAGCCACAGTGAAGCGCAGACATCTGAGGGATATAATTCAGCCCACGATGCTGCGCAGAGACGTTTGGCTCTTGCTCGGTGGGTGGGTGGGCCCACTGTGGCCGCCTCGCTCTGTGGACCAGGAGACCCTCACACCGCCTAGGGCCGGTCTCCTGGCTCTGCCGCACATGGTGCTGCTTCTCTACCACCACTTGTCACCATCTCATGACGTCTGTGGTGTCAGCAGCTCTCTGTCTCTTGGGTCTCAGAGGTTCTCAGTTCAGGGACCTGGTTCCAAAGGGTGTATTCCGTTCCTGGCTCTTCTTTCTTGGTGGTAGGGAGGTTTCCCTCTGCCTTAGGAGGGCTCATTTGAAGCCTGTTGTTGTAGTGAGGAACCTTGTGTACAGCAGGATGAAACACTACCCAGCCTTGCGCCGTATCCGCAATCGTTTCTATGCTTAAACCCGTGATTGTGGCCACTGTGTCAGTCCATCCCATCGAAGGTCGTCTTCTTTTTCACTGACCCTCCCCTCTACCGATCATGGTGTCCTTCTCCAGGGACTGATTTCTCCTGACAGCATGTCCAAAGTATGTAAGACACAGTTTTACCATCTTTGCTTCCTAGGAGCACTCTTGATTGTATTTCTTCCAGAATGGATCTGTCTGTCCTTTTGGCGGTCTGCAGTATAGTCAATATGCTTTTCCAACACCACTATTCAAAGGCATCAGTTCTTCTTCTGTCTTCTTTGTTCATCGTCCAGCTTTTGCGTGCATGTGATGTGGTTGAAAATAACCATTGCTTCAGTCAGGTGCACCTTAGTCTTTGAGGTGACATCTTTACTTTTCAATACTTTAAAGAGGCCCTTTGCAGCAGATTTTTCACAGTGCAGTGTGTCTTGATTTCATGACTGCTGCTTCCATGGGCGTTGACTGTAGACCCAAGGAAATGAAATCCTTGACAACCTGAGTCCTTTCTCCATTTATCATGTTGTTGCTTACTGGTCTGGTTGTGAGGATTTTTGTTTTCTTGATGTTGAGGTGCCATTCGTATCATACTGAAATGCTGTGGTCTTTAATCTTCGTCGCTAAGTGTTTCAAATCTTCTTCACTTCCAACAAGTAAGGTGGTGTCATCTACACATTACAGGTTGCTAATGAGTCTTCCTCCAATCCTGATACCTCGTTCTTCTGCATATAATCTAGTTTCTCGGATTATTTGCTCGGCATACAGATTGAAGAGGTTTGGTGATGGAATATAACCCTGATGCACACCTTTCCTGACCTTAAACCATGCAGGATCCCCTTGTTCTGTTCACACGACTGCCTCTGGATGCATGTGCAGATTCCTTAAGAGCAAACCTAAGTGTTCTGGCATTTCCATTTTACACAATGTTAGCCGTATTTTATTGTGATCCAAACAGTTAAATGCCTTTGCATAATCAATGAAACACAGGTAAACATCTTTCTGGTATTCTCTGCTTTTGGTCAAGATCCTTCTGACATCCTCTTCTAAATCCAGCTTGAATTTCTGGCGGTTCCCTGTCAATAAACTATTGCAGTCATTTTTGAATGATCCCGAGCAAAATTTTAATTGCATGTGATATCAGTGATACTATTCAGTAATTTCCACATTCGATTGGATCACCTTTCTTGGGAATGGGCATAAGTGTGCCCCTTCCATTCAGTTGGCCAAGTAGCTGTCTTCCAAATTTCCTGGCATAAATGAGTGAGCACTTGCAGCACTGCATCGGTTTGTTGAAGTATCTCCACTGATACTCCATCAGTTCCTGGAGCCCTCTTTTTTGCCAGTGCCTTCAGTGCAGCTTCGAGTTACTCCTGCAGCCTCTGTGATCTGTGATCATGTGCTGCCTCTGCAGATGGCTGAACATCAGCCACTTGTTTCTGGTCTAGTGACTCTGTGTGTTCCTTCCATCTTCTTTGGATGGTTCCTGAGTTGTTTAGTATTTTCCCTAAAGAATCCCTCACTGTTGCAACTTGAGGCTAGCAGAATGGAAAAACTGACCAGTATCCTCTTTCGGGTTCTGTGTACCCTGTCTGTATAGTCCCACCCCCCAGGTACAGTTTACCTGTTTATTGGCAGGGCTTTCCAATCCCCTTCACGGGCTGTAGGCACTGTATTCATATAATCTCAGTCATTTACTGTAGAGTCACAAGACATGGCAAGAAAAGCCACATAGAAGCAATTTGTCAGATTGAAAGAGTTCACCCCAAGGTTCTGTCTCCTCATTCTCTTTGAAGTGTAGAATCAAAGTTCACAGATTAAACATTAGTCCTTTCACAGAGGTGATTACAGTTTGTGTACTTTTCCTCTGCCTACAGGAGCTGTAAAGCTGACAAGCTTAGCATGTGGCAATCAGCACATCTGGGCGTGTGATTCCAGGGGTGGTGTTTACTTCCGCGTTGGAACCCAGCCGCTCAACCCGAGTCTGATGCTTCCTGCCTGGATAATGATTGAGCCACCTGTCCAGGTAAAGGAAAATTCAGGACTTGCTCTTTAGTGAGGTGGAAGGTTTTAGGTGCTATTTCTGGGGACAGGGACAGCAGCCTGGGCTTCCCACCAAATATGGGGAGACATATGCCCAGGACCAGGCCCACCCACAGTCAGTGCGTTCTCATTCTTCAGCATGCCAGATTTGGAATCGGAGATCTGTGAAGTGTAGAGACAAACAGATCTTCAAAGATTATATGAGACATCACTCAAAAATACTTTGTTTCTGGCTTTTTACAAAATGAACATTATTTTTAAGAAGAAAATCAAACAGTATCCAAAAGTATAAAGAAGGAAGGGAAGGTCACATAAAATATTGTCTTCAGAAGAGAACCTGTTACCAGTGTTTGTGAGGGCTTTTACTGGCTGGTGGAAGACTTTCTGTTTCCTGCCTACCCTGACCCCCAGCCCTGGCCATGTGGGTTTTTGATTTCTCTCTCGATGGTTACGTCTTTCACATCAGAAGTCTGATTGTAATGCACTCCAGGAGTGCAGTGCTGAAGAGTTTCACATCCATCCAGCTGCTCCTTGGGAACCCTGTGATGCAGTTCCGCACTGTCCTGTAGCATTGCTCTGAGCTGACCCCAGCTCTGGGGCAGTGGGTGGCTGTGTGAGTCACCCCTGAGGACCTTCTGGATAGGCGGCCGTGTTAAGCATATTTCTGTGTAAAATGTGTTCTTCAGAGATGGGGGTTGAATCAGTTATTTGCTCAAGCTCTTAGTCATCTAATGCTGCCTTAACAGAAATACCACAAGTGGATGACTTTAAAAAGAGAAATTTTATTTGTCACAGTCCAGTCGGCCAAAAGTCCGCGTTCAGGGTATTAGAGATTACCTTGAATCTATAGATCACTTAGGGAGTTTTGCCATCTTAACAGTTTTGTCTTCAGTCCATGAGCACAAGATGTCTTTCCATTTATTTAGGTCTTCTTTAATTTTTTGTAATGTTTTATAATTTTAAGAGTATAAGCTTTGTGCTTATTTTATTAAATTTGTTCTTAAGTATTTTCTTCTTTTAGATATTATTGCAAATGGAATTTTTTTCATAATTTCATTTTCAAATTGTTCATTGCTGTTGTATAGAAACACAATTTTTGTGTGTTGAGGTTTGCTAAACTTGACTTCTTACAGTTTTTATATATATATGTATAATATATATATTCCACAGGATTTTCTGCATAAAAGATCTTGTCATTTGTGGATAGAGATCATTTTACTTAACTCTTTTCTAATCTGGATGCCGTTTATTTGATTTTCTTTCCTAATTGCCCTGACTAGGCCTTCCAGGACAGTACTGAGTAGAAGTGGCTGGGATGGGTACCTTTGTCTTGTTCCTGATCTTAGGCGGGCAGCATCCACGTGTCACCATTAAGTATGATGTTAGCTGTTAAGTCTTCCAGAGATGCTGTTTCAGGAAGTTTCCTTCTGTCTCTAGCTTGTTGAGTGTTTTTATCATGAGAGGGTGTTGGATTTCATCAGATGCCATTTTTGCAATTATAGAGGTGACCCTGGGGTGTATTATATGTGTTGCTGGATTCAATTCACTGGTATCTCTTTGAGCAATTTTGTGCGTATTTTCATTGAAGGGTAGTGGTCTGCAGTGATACTTCCTTGTGATGTATTTCTTGTGGTCTGGTATCAGGGTAGTGGTGACCTCATGGAATGTATCCAGAATGTTCCCTCCACTTCTGTTTTTAAAAGAATTTGGGAGGAACTGCTGTAATTCTTTCTTGAACATTTGGTAGAATTTAGCAGTGAAATCACCTGGGCTTGGGCTTTTGTTTGCAGGAAGGTTTTTTGATGACTAATTCAGTCTCTTTATTTATTATAGGTCTGTTCAGAATTTTTTCGTTCTTCTTGAGATAGTTTCAGTAGTCTATGTCTCCCTGGAAATTTGTCGTTTTCACGTAGATTATGTAACTCATCAGTGTGCAGCTGTTTGTAGCATTCCAGTAGAATCTCTTTTATTTCTGTAAGGTTGATAATAATATTCTCTTTCATTTCAGAGTTTTTATTCATTTCAGTCCTCTTTTTTAATTTTTTATTAAATATAACTGAGTGAAAATGTACATTCCCATATAAATTTACATACCCACCTATATGCAGCTTCCACTGCTCTACCTGCCCGGTGACAGCACACTATTCCTCTCTGCTCCATACATGTCTCATCCTCCCAACAGTCTACTTTTCCTGCTTCTCCACCCACTCTCCTTCCTCCAGCCAGAGGTCAGCAGGATGACGTCCTATAGATATATAGAACCATAAAGTGCATCCAACATATGGTCACTGCATTGCCAAGTCCAATCCATTCCTGTCCGAAGCATGGACCTTCGTTATGATCAGTCCTCTTTTTTGTCTTCGTCATTTTGGCTAAAGATTTCTCAATTTTGTTCATGTTTCAAAGAGCCAGCTTGTGGTTCTTGATTTTTCTCTGTTGTCTGTCCATTACTTTCACCTTGCACAATGCCTTGCCTGATGGTGATTTCTCTGTGATGGCTTCGGACCCCTCTTTGTCCAGCAGGGCCAGTGGACTGTGGGGATGTATCTCTTTGAGGAATTTTTGGGGGTTCCCTGGCCCCAGCTGCACTGTAGTCAGTGAGGGCTGCATAGAGGAGTAGTGGGGAGCCAGGCTGCGAGGCTGAGCCGAGTGGGTTCAAGCATGCTGTGCCGGCTTCCTCTGTCTTCCATCAGGCCAAAGGCCAGGGCCTGGTGAGTAGGCCTGGGCAGTGACTGCCAGGCAGGGGGCCTGGACCAGCACCCCACCTCTGCACATGGCATTTGCCAGTGACAACAGGGCCACCCAGGCACCTGGCAGCAACTTCGCACAGTGATAACATGACACTGGGGACTCCCTGAAACCCCAAATTCCTGTTCCATGACCTTCTAGAGTCTACAGTGACTTCTTGAAAGCAGAACTAAAATTGAAGGAAGTAAGCATTACTGGAAATACTCTGTTGGCTGCAGTGATCTGAAGCATTGCTCTAAGGACCGTGGCTCTAAGGACCAAGACCTGGGCCCAGCACCAACTGCAGGAGCCGTAATGGAACACAGCACTACCTTGCAGCGTCAGACCCTCAGTGAGCCCACACATGGTGGCCCAGAGACAAAACCCGAAGTCGTAGCCACAGGGAGTCCCTGAGAAGAGGGACCAGGAGCAAGAGGGAGATGGGAGTTTACTAGAAGGACTTGGAGAATCAGAATGATATATATGAACCCGTGTGTGGGAACATGATGGACATTACATGTTTTTATCGTGCTCTCCATCGTCCGGCTTGATTTGGTTCGTTTTTGCCCTTGAGCCCCTGGGCCTCCGTGTTGTCTGTGTTTACAGTTGAAACAGATGGAAGGGCACGTGAAGTAGAAGCCACGAAACCTATTTAAAATTAGCAACAGCATTTCAGTTTATTTTTGTTTCCTATTATCTTCCCTAGTAAAACCTCCCTCCTATAGTAGTAGTTGTGGAGTGAATTTTTAACAAAGTACTCAAAACAAATGACTCAGTTTTCAGACTGCTAACATTTGGAAGGCTTTGGAGAAAGTATTTATAATTGTCTTTCCCATCTTACAAGTTTGGAGTGTGCTGCTTCTGTTAGAGAATGTTCTGAACAGATTAGAGATACCTCCACATGTTGTGGCCATGCAGTGGTCAGGGCCCCGTGGCCATCACGCCATAGACATGCAGTGGTCAGGACATGTGGATGCTGCACCATGGATGCATGGTGGTCAGGGCACTCTGGCCTCCATGTCTTGGCCAAGCAGTGGTCAGGGCACTATGGCCTCGTGCTCAGTGGACAAATGGAGGAAGACCACGGTGGTACTCCGCTCCAGTCTGACTCTACCCCTTCTTTTGTTGCTTGCCTTCCTGTCTGGCATGCTCCACCCTGTCTCTGGACCAGGCCCTGCCCGCTCGTCAGCCCTGCAGCACTGCTTTCCATGCTCAGGGCTCTGCCTCAGCCTCCTCTTGTGTTGGACTGGCCACTGGCCACAGTCACTGCTGTGAGGCTGCTGGCTTTGCCTGGATGAGAAGGAAACTTGGGAAAGCTGGCCAAACAGCCAGAAATTTTTTTTTAGCTTCTTTAGGTATTCTTAGATCTAAAAACAGCAAGCAATAAGATAACTGAAAACATGAGGATAGATGGTGTTGGTGAGAATGCCAGCTGTGCTCACTTAGACTCGGCATGTAAGAGAGCTGACCCCTTGTGGCAGGAGGGCCCCAAACCAGCCCACAATAGAGAAGGCCTGACCCCCTTTCCTAAACCCAGAGAAGTGGAGTGATGCTCAAAATAGCAATACAGCCGGGGCTGGAGTCCTTTTTCTCTGTCGAAGGCAGTCCAGGCAGTGCTTACATTCCCCACTCTGGTTAAGGGAACAGCTTCAGAGGTTTGAGCAGCCCCTCCCCCCTACCTGGCAGTCATGGTGAGGGGCGTCCACAATCCAAGACCAGGCTCGGGGGGTGCCCTCTCAGGGCTTCTGGGTGGTCTGGCTCCTCGTAATTCCCACTGATGGGCTCTGGGGACAGTAAAATCAGATCCTTCTGACCTTGTTTGAGACATGCTGGGTTAAATCCATTTATAGGTCCCAATGAAAAACATCAAACAGCAAGTCAACTGACTTCTGGCCAGAGGCCCCTCTCACGGGAGTTTCCCTGAAAGATGTGTCTCGTTCAGGGAGGCAGGTGTGATTGACTCCTGGGACGGGCACACAGGCCTCGTGTAACCAGCACAGCAGACAAGAGTCTCTGCTTTTTAATAAAAGATTAATAATTCCATGGTTAGCCCCTTGGAGGTCTCCAGGCCAGTAAGGGTATAACCAAAGATTTGCTGTAAAGATGAGTTAAATATGTTATATTCCTACGGTGAGATACGCTACAAATGTGTATGTTATTTCACAGCAGAGTGTTTATCCCCATGGAGAGATGCTCTTGGTTTTTCATGAAACAAAAATGTCAGTTCTAAGGCAGCATGCTTGATAAGATTCTACTTTTGTGTAAAAAGGACACACACTGTCGTAAAGTAGAAGAATGTCCTGGCGTAACAACCCAACTCTGTTTAAAGTAAAGTCAAGATTTATTGAAAGTAAAGTCACAGCTCGAGCCTGAAAAAGACTGAATTCTATAGAGTAAGAGCCAGCACTTCAGAATGGTGATGCTGCAGGGACGGTTTATGAGGAGAGAGCAAAGAAGGCGAAGTACACTACCTGAGTGACAGTGACAGACTCAGGGCACCTTGAGGAGGGCGACTTCCCAAAGCAGGAGCTTAGGAGGGACTGGCTCCAGGTACCTCTGGGCACCTTGCTAGATGGCTTGCAGTGTAGTACTTGTAAGGGGACGTGAAGGGAGGTAGAGTCAGCAGTTAGTTACATCCCAGTTACCATTCAGTCCTTAGAAGCAGCCTGCTCCAGCAGAACTGTTCCTGTGGGTGTGTGCCGGGGAGACTGAGATACAGCTTGGTCTTCTCTCAGAGACATGGATTTTACATCCGTAACTTTATCACAGAGGAAGCACATTTTTAGCTCTGTGATTACGCTGGCACAGAAGGTGACTGTAGCTGGGTTAAAAGCAGGACCAAGAAAAAGGAATCAAACCCAGACTCAAGTCAGCCGTTTCAGATTTTACCAGGTACTTTATTTCTGAATTCACTTAGCACATTCCTTCCTTTTTGGCAAGAATTTTGAGAGAAAGTCTTTGATCGATTAATTTACCACTGTATTAAAAGAAGAGTTTCTTCTCCATGGGCTTCAAGTGGATGAATGTTGTAGGCAGCTGTTTGTTTAACAGGCCTTTAAGACCAGGTGCTACAGGTGTGCAGAGCACAGTACAGTGCGTCTTCACTGCGCTGTGACAGCCTCTGGCTCCTGGGACCGCCTGATGTGAGGGCTACTGTGAGCCAGGGTGCCCTTAGAGGAGGAGCCTGCATCCATTGGCTTATTCAGGGAACAGGCTTGTGTTCATCTGAAAGATCAGTATTTTCTGTGTACATCATGCTTCTGACAGACATTAAATTGGTCCTTTGGATTAAATGACGTTTGTCAGAAGTTTCTTAGAGCACTTAATAGTTCCTACAGTTCTTCCATTGATGATGAGTATCACTGGTCCAGTTAACAATATAGACTTAATCTGTGATCCAGTGACTGAGGGTAGCCAGCTGAACATATCTAGAAGAAGGGAGTTTGACATAAGGAATACTTTAATCCAGGTAGCCTTTTGGCAGACCATCTGATACCTTGTTTTTCTGCTGAGGTATTCATCCAAGTGCAGCAGAAGGTATTGGCACCTATACAGACTTCTCTTCCTTGTTAGGGTAGAAGAAAATCAACGGCAATTCTTTAATCCAATACAACTATAAATGAAGAACTGAAGCACTTCTGTTGGGTTTCTGCGCTATCAAGCAATGTTTTCAGTTACCTGGCACATAGGAGATAAATTATGAATAGGATTTATCAAATTCAGGAATACCAACAAGGGATAGGTGTCATAGTGCTGCTGTAACAGAAATACCACCGAGTGGATGTCTTTAACAAAAGTAAGTTTGTTCTCCGATAGTCTGGTAGGCTAGAAGTCCAAATTCAGGGTGTTAGCTCCAGGGGCAGGCTTTCTGTCTGTGTTGGCTCTGGAGGGAGGTTCTTGTCATCCATCTTCCCCTCGACTGGGAGTTTCTCCATGTAGGAACCCTAGGTCCAAAGTTGATTGCAACCTGGGAACAAAAATATAGTTCAGTATGGAAGAAGCTAAAAGATCTGCGTTAGTGAGGCCAGATTTCGAAATTTGATGGCAAATTCAGCAGCCAGGTTCCTGACACTGCTGCAGACTGGGCTGCTCTAACAAATGCATTTTCCTTCCAAGAGTTAACTAGAATGAGAGTTAATAACATGAAAATACTGAGACTAAATTTCCTAATGGAGAAAAATTATCCAACACTTGTGCAGCAAGGCAGCCAGTGGATTAATAATGGTTATAACTACACAAGCACTTTCTTCAAATACCATGAGGAAGAATCTACCTTAACAAAAAATAAACGCAAGCAGGTAAAGCAAAGCTATGACATGCAATGTAATATTAAGCAAAAGGTAACAGATATTGCAATCATAATTACCAAAGCCACCAAATAATAAGAGCTACTTGTGGAAAACAGAACAACAACAGCAGCAAACAAATGAGAACAACAACAACAAAAAACACATAGGAAGTAGGCAACCCAGTCCAGTCGTTTCAGCTGCCTGAATTCCAGCTGTAATTTTGGGGTGAGCTGTCTACTCTCACAGCTGTGCTCTTCTCTCCACCCATGCAGCTGGATTTTGGTGTGAGTTCGTCAGTTATGTGGACTGTCCGTGCCGGGGCTGTGGTTGTCTTTAATTGGGAGAGATGGATCCAAGTTTTAACTCTCTGTGATCTAGTAACACGAAGTTTAATGACGAGAACTACATATGGTTGTTTCCAGCAAGGCTCCGGGGAATCCTTTAGCTGATGTCTTTTCTAATAATACATAGGTCCTTGTAATGATACTAGACAGATTTGGGGATTTTGATTTTCAGTTGTCAAAGGCCTCTTTCACCTGTGAAAATATTCCTTAAAGTATTGGATTAGTATTGACAATATTTAAAAATAATAGAATGAGTCTAAGCAGCAAAAAGGAGGGCCATTTGGAGAACTGTTCTCTCATCATAGTTATCTGAGTGTTCATTTCTATGGAGTCTGTGGCACTTGTGAATATACTTCGGTCAGATCTTGGACACGAGTCTTAACAACTTTTGATTCATAGGATGATCTGAAACGACTATAATATTACTAGTTCCTGAAAGAGCTGATTCTTATGGTTAAAGAAAAAAATGTTTTCTTAAGTCTAGAAAATAGAATACTGTATATTAGTAATATTCTCATGTAAATCTTGTAGTAATTGTTTTAGTTTGCTCAGTCCCATGTAACCAGCTTTAGAACTGTGCTATTCTGAATCAACAACACCTTAAAGAAGTCATTTTCTACTTAAGAGTTTTTAAAATGCTGATTCAGTTCAGTGCCATCTGTATTTACAGTATTACAGTAGTCATGCACTCTGAGTCTGATACAGTCCATTTTTGTTGCATGTCCAGTGAATCAGCAAGGTAAAACATAATGTGAATGATACACTTAAAAACGGCTACAGTTAACTTACCGTAATAATTCTTAAAAGTGGACAGACCCAGTAGGAATTAACTCAAAAGTAATGCACAGCCAGATACAATTAAAGTTCTTAAATTTTAGACAAAGATATCTATAAAGATAGTGATTAATTGTATTTCTAAAGAACTATAACACGTAATGATCAGTATAACACATAATAATCTTGAGCTAGACGGTCATATGGTTAGGAATGAGCAAGAATACATTAAGATTATTAAGTCTAAACATTTGAATGGTAATAAGAACCTTTATGGCTAAAAAATGTAAGTTCTCTGTTTAAAACTGTTGCCCTTGGTCACGCCGAATTTAAAGCAGATGAAACTGGGACTAGGTTGTCAGTGAAAGTAAACTATGACGTAGTATCCAAGCTGCTGTCTAGTATCAGACAGACATGACTGACATAAATTTTAACATTTAGTATTTTTCTTTATTTGGCAAAATGGTTCATGTAATTTATAACATTAAATTTTTATTTTTGTGTATTTTTTTCTTTTTATAAAACAGAAAAAAATGTCTTATGGCTTTTCATGGAGTTCTGAAGTTGTTAGGTGTTTGTTATAGATTACCAAGAAAACAATACTTATGCTATTTAAATCAAAGATTTTAAAGGTAAAAAAAACTTTAATTTTTCTCAAAACTATGCTGCTTGGTTTCAACTCGGGAATCTTATTCTAATGAGAGGCCGAACCTTCATCTTGGAGACAGATTCCAAAAAGAATAAATTAACTCTTCAACCCACTAATCAAAGAAAATTGATAGTGAGTTAATATCCAAGTTAATATCCTTTTCCTTTTTATACCACAAATATATATTGTCTTAGTCTTGTCCTGCTGCTGCAGTGGAAATACCACAAGTGGATGGCATTAACAGACAGAAATTTACACAGTCCAGTAGGCTGGAAGTCTAAATTCAGGGTGTCAGCCAGGGGGAAGGCTTTCTCTCTGTTGGCTCTGGAGGGAGATCCTTGTCCTCAGTCTTCCCTACACTAGGAACTTCTCTGCTTGGGGACCTCTGGTCCAAAGGTCACACTCTGCTCCTGCCACTACTTTGTTAGTGGTAGGAAGTATCTCCATCTCAGCTTGTTTCCTTTTCCTTTTACCTCTTGTAAGACAAAAGGTAGTGCTGGGTACACTCTACATTGGATCAGGGATGAGACCTGAACAGAGGTGATAGCCCACCCTAATTCCCTTTAACCACATGCAGAAATTATGATTTATAGCATGTAGGACAATCACAAAATGCAGCACAGTCACACAGTACTGGGGATCATGTCCCAGCCAAGGTAATACGTTTAGGGGGCACAGCTCAGTCCATATTGTATACTCACACACACACAGAGATATTTTAGTTCTGCTAATAAAATGTGTTCATTATTGCCACTTAAAGAGTTATACAAAAGAAAAAATAGTAAAGGTGTGTAAAAGGAACTTGCTGGCCGAGTTTTACTATGCTGGCTAAAACCTAGGCTAATTTTTGAGATTTTTAAATAATTTTTAGTGTTTAGTTATTTTACAATATTATAAACAAAGAATTGACTGAGATTTTGGCATCCCTCTGGGTTACAAGCTCAGCCCAGGTTCCAGGTTTCACTGTAACAGAGATTAGAGTTAAGAATTGTTCTGAAATGGCCTGGAACCCTTCAAACTGTAAAAATGAGCACTCAGTTTCATATAATGCCCCTCCTTGATTTTGGGAAATGTCTTTTACAAAAATTACAGTGCCAAAGATGAAGAAACTAAAGATTTTACCAACTTCTACATTGTGAAATTGATGAAACGTGCACAAAATGCATTGATAATTACTGCTAATTAGAATGCAATAGTTGGAAATATGAAGAATCAATAGTTGGAAAATATGGCCTTGGTGGTGGAAACAATGCCAGGGATCAGATAATAGAGTTTTGTATGACAATGACTTACTCATTTCAGATACATTTTTTCAGCAACATAAATAGCAGTTATACATGTAGAACTGCACAGTCATCAAATCAACTACATTTGTGAAAGGAGAATATAGAAAAGCTCAAGATCATCAACTGGAATAAGGTCAGGAACCGAATGTGGCACAGGCCATCAGTTGTCCATATGCAAGTTTAAGTTAAAGCTAAAGAAAATTAAAACACAGTCACAAGATCCAAAGTAAGACCTTGAGGATATCCCACCTGATACAGACTAGCTGAAGCACTGATTAATGACAAAGGACCAGGTGAGTTGTGGAATGACATCCAGGTCATCATACATGAAGAAAGCCAAAGGTCATCAAAAAGAAATCAAACAAAAGACTAAAACGGAAGCACCGACTCATCTGTGGCAAGCTAGCTCCCTGGACAGTCAACTGAAAGAGATCCATATTTGTTCCCATTCCAAAGAAAGATGATCCAGCAAAATTATGGAATATGATAAATAGCGCATGCAAGTAAAATTTTGCTGAAAACAATTGAAAAGCAGTTGCAGCAGTACTTCAATGGAAAACTGCCAAAAATGCAAGCCAGACTGAGAAGCACATTTAGAAAAGGATATCTTGCTGATAATCAGGTGTAACTTGGTTAAAAGCAGAGAATACCAGAAAGATGATTACCTGTTTTACTGACTGTACAAAGAGATTCAACTGTATGAATCATAACAACTTATGGATAACATTGCAAAGAATGGGAATTCCAGAATACTTAATTGTGTTTAGTAACCTGTATGTAAATGAAGAGACAGGCATTCCAGCACGAGGGGATACCAGCTGGTTTAAAATCGGGGAAGGTGTGCATCAAGATAATATAGTTGCACCGTATTCCTTCAGTCTGTATGATGAGCAGATAATTTGAGCAGATAGGGTATATGAAAAGACAGTGGCAACAAGATTTGGAGAAGACTCCTTAACAACCTGAACCATGCAAGTGACACAGCCTTGCTTGCTGAAAGCAAGGGGGAGTTGAAGTACCTACTGATGAAGGTTAAAGGCTGTAGGCTTCATATGGATTATATGTCAACATAAAGGAAAGAAAAATTCCGAACCAATGAGCAGCATCCTGAAAAATGGAGAAGATACTGAAGTTGCCAAGGATTTCATTTTACTTGGATCCGTAGTCAATACCCATTGTTCCTGCATTCAGAAACTCAAGTAACCTATTGTACTAGGAAATCTAGCTGCGAAAGACCTCTTTAAGATATTAAAAAGCGTTGCAAGGATGAAACATGTATGGAGCAGAGAGGAATAGTGTGCTGTCACTGGGCAGGGAGAGCAGTGGAAGCTGCGTATAGTTGGACATGGAAATTTATATGGGAATGTACATTTTCACTCAGTCATAATAAAAATAAAATAAAATAAAATTGAAAAAAAAAGGTATTAAAAAGCCAAAAAAAATAAAGTCACCTTGAGGACTAAGTTGGCCTGACTCTAGCCCTGTGCAAGCTGGGCAGTGAGTAAGGAGGACTGAAGGAGGACACAGCCTGTGAGTTGTGGTGCTGGCAAGGACTGTTTAACATGCCCGTGCCGCCAGAAGAACAGACATGTCTGAAAGAAGTGCAGTCAGGATGCTCCTCAGAAGTGAGGTTGGCAACACTCGCTCTCTCTTAATTTGGACATGTTGTTAGGAAGGATTAGTCTTTGAAGAAAGATATCTTCATGGACTGAGTTATGTCTCCCTGAAAAATGTGTATCAGTTTGGCTTGGCCATGATTCCTAGTGCTGTATAATTGTCCTCTATTTTGTGATTATAATCTTCCTATATATCGTGAATCCTAATCTCTGCCTGTGGTTAACGGGACACAGTAGTCGTTAGATGCCACTGAGTCGGTTCTGATTTGTAGTGACTGTGCACAACAGAACACAACACTCCCCCATCCTGCACCGGGTCCACACTTGTCTTTATGCTTGAACCCACTGTTGTAGCCACTGTGTCAGTCCATCTTGCTGAAGGTCTTCCTCTCTTTCACTAATCCTCTGCTTGATGAAGCATGATGTCCTTCTCTAGGGATTTGTCCCTGCTGACAGAATGTCCAAAGTATATGAGATATAGTCTTGCCATTTTCCTTCTAGGGAATCCTCTGGTTGTACCTCTTTCAGAGCAGGTCTGTTTGCTCTTTTGGCCTTCCATGGTCCATTCAATATTTTTCTCCAACACCACAATTCAAAGGCATCACTTTTTCTTCTCTCGTTTGTTTTCCAGCTTTCACATGTATATAATGCAATTGAGAAAACCATGACTTGAGTCAGGCACACCCTTGTCTTCAAGATGACGGCTTTTCACTGCTTTAAAGGGGTCTTTGGCAGCAGATTTTCCGAATACAATGTGTTTTCTGATTTCTTGACAGTTGCTTCTGTGGGCGTTGACTATGGAACCAAATAAAATGACATCCTTGACCACCTCAGTACTTTCACCCTTTACATGTTACATGTGTATGATGATGTTGCTTGCTAGTCCAGTTGTGAGGATTTTTTCTTAACGTTGAGGTGTAATCTGCACTGAAGGCTGTGGTCTTTGATCTGCATCAGTAAGTCTGTCAAGTCCTTTTCACTTCCAGCAAGCAAGGGTGTGTCGTCTACATCATGCAGGTTGTTGAGGAGTCTTCAACCAATTCTGATGCCTCATTCTTCCTAAGAGTATTGCTTTTTGTTTTAGTTGTTCAGTATACAGATTGAAAAAAGAAGGGAAAGGATGCAACCCCAACACACGCCTTTCTTGATTTTAAACCATGCTGTGTCCCCTTGTTCTGTTTGCACAACTGCCTCTTGATTCGTGTACAGATTCCACATATGTGTAAGTGTTCTAGGCAACACTGGATTTTGTGAAAGAGGATTAGAGAGATGACACCCTTACAAAGGTCGTATCCCCGATTGGGTGTAAAAGGAGTTTCCCTGAGGTCCAGCGTATACCACCTGTATCTTAACAAGAGATAGAAAAAAAAAAAAGGGATGCAAGCAGGGAGTTAAGAACCCTATTCCACGAAGAAGGCAGTGCTGGGGGCAGAGCATATCCTTTGGACCTGAGGTTCCTGTGCTGAGATGCTCCCAGACCAAAAGAAGACTGATGGCAAGGCCATTCCTCTAAAGCTGACAGAGTAAGCCTTCTGGAGCCATCACCCTGAAGTCAGACCTCTAGCCTCTTGTGCTGTGTGAGGATAAGCTTCTCTTTGTTAAAGCCATCTACTGTAGTATTTCTTTGTATCAGCACTAGATGACTCACATCATGCGTGGTAAAACAGAGGGTCAGCCAAAGGGAAACAGACCCTCGAGATAAGTTGACACGGTCACAGCAGTGATGAGCTCAAGCATAGCAATGTTTGTGTGGAGGCAGTGTTCATTCTGTTGTAAAAAGGGTCACTATGAGTTGGAACCAGTTTGACGGCAGCTTATTTTCTTTTGTCTTGAGAGGTCTTTCAAAAGCTTATTTAGATTTACTTATCCTCAGTCACTGGGGGTAGAAAAGCTCTGATCCTGCCTAGTCCTCCTTATATTTTGTCTCATGGTTAAAGACAAAAATCTATCGTTCCAATTTATTTACATAATTTTAAATTAATATAGCCTATATGGTTGCTGTGGAAACCCTGATGGCATAGTGGATTAAGTGGTACATCTGTTAACCAAAAGGTTGGGAGTTCAAATCCGCCAGGTGCTCTCTGGAAACTTTGTGGAGCAGTTCTGCTCTGACCTTTCGGGTTACTATAAGTCGGACCCGACTCGATTGCAGTGGGTTTGTTTGTTTGTTTGTTTTTTTAATAGAGTTGCGGTGAGTGGCATTGACTCGACAGCAGTGGGGTTTTGGATTTTATAGGTATTTGAAGGACGAGATAATCAAACTTTTTTATTAGTGTCTTGGTAAGCAGTTTTATCTTTATTATAGCCTTGTATCTGCCTAGTAAATGCCCTGCATTTGTGCTTTGGAAACCCTTGTGGCCTAGTGGGTTAAGTGCCACCCCTGCTAACCAAAAGCTTGGCAGCTCAAATCCCTAGGTGCTCCTTAGAAATTCTAGGGGGCAGCTCTACTCTAACCTCTAGGGTTGCAATGAGTCAGACCTGACTCAACGGCAATAGGTTTTTTTTTTTTTGTCTGTGTGCTTTATAGGATCCTCTAGAGAGACAATGTAGAATAATTTGTCTTTTTTTTTTTAAGGCCTTATTTCAATTAGAAGTATCAATTTATCCCTTTTTAGTGCATTTTTCAAATCTACTACTTTATATTAAAGTTTCTCAAAATAGCTATTAGAACCCTGTGTTCAATAAGCAGTTTTTTTAAAGACTTAAAACACTTACTTATACTGAAGGGAAAAGAAAACTAAATAACTGATAGTCACAGCTTTCTGAGATAAGACAAAGAAAAAGGCAAGACAGGATAAAAAGTTACATAAATTCATCAGTCTGTGAAGCCACCTTAAAAACCAGGCTTTCACAGTACCACAGAAGACAAACATATGGGGAATTCTTTTGAACCTAATTCATCTTACCAGCTAGAGACTTAGTCTCTTATTTTTTTCCTAATTGAAAGGTACCCTTAACATCTGTATTAGGACAGATTTTAAAGGAGCAGGTAGGAGCAGGGCTTTGACATTTTAGTTCCTTGTTTTGTTTTATAAATTTGTACATAGTAATCTTCCATGAAGGAATTCTGCATTCCTTTTGTCTCTTAGAAGCATCTTAATTCAGGAGCCTTTCAATTCTAATTTTACTGCCCAGAAAGATTTAATTAAGGTTAATTTAATTAAATCAGATAAGCCCACGCAATGTCTATTAGTCCTTTAAATGTCCTTAAATAAGCTCATGCTAGCAATCTGCTTACTCATAAGAGCTGTAGGAGTCTTATTGAGAGTTGCTGGTTCAGTCTTGGGTATGGCATTCCCTATCTTACTGAGAAACTTGCAACTATTAAAAATTTAAATGCACACAAAAACCTTACAGGGCACCAGAAAGAAAAGGGAATTCAATAAAATGTATTGACCCCTAAGTGGTGGTCTCACCAAACTTATTTGGCAGTGAACCTAGCAAGATACTCAGAAGGTGAGCAGAAAATGAAAGAACAATGGAAAGACAGATGATGAATCTCCTAAGAACCATCATTGCAACGCAGCAGAAGCTCAAGATGCAAGAGGGCTTGCTTTAAATGGTCCCTGAGATTTCAGGAAGACAGTCTGAGCATAATGGGCTCATGCTCAGTATCAGAGTGGCCACATCCCCAAGAAATAAGGAAAGAAGAAAGTAATGTTCCTTTAAATCCTGCCGACTACCCCGAAGAATGTCTTAGAGTAACAACCTGTAGTCTCTGTAAAGTAAAATGGAGAGATTTATTGACAGTAAAGAGATAGCTCAAACTGGGAATAAACTGAATTCCACAGAGTGAAAACCAGAACTTCCAAATGGCCAAGCTACAGGGATACTTTGTAAGTAGAGAACAAAGAACCCGCAGCATACTGCTTGACTGATTGTCAGTCGTAAGGTAGGGGTAATTGCAAGGGGGTGCTGTAGGAAGGGAAGTCCTGACTGGCTACATCATAATTCCCAGACATTGCTCTCTTAGGGACATCCTGTGGACGTTTGCATGAGAGATTGAGGTAAGCTTTAATACCAGTGTCTCCTCTCTGAGACATTGTTTTTATTTCCTTAAATTTATCACAGAGGAAAAAAAGTTCCTTAGCTATACCATTCAGTCTATGGAAGGTGGCTGTTGGCTAGAGGGGAAAAAATGACTAATGAGAGATTTGAACCCAGACTCAGAGACAGCCTCTCAGATTTTACCAGGTACCTCAATTCTAAATTCCCTTACACAGCACATGGGAAAAAAGTCTTATGCGAGATACCAAAAAAATCCAGAACAAACTAACTGCTGTCAAGTCAATTCCAACTCACAGCAACTGTATAGGACAGAGTAAAACTGCCCCAAGAGTTGCCAAGGAACACCTGGTGGATCTGAACTCCTAACCTTTTGGTTAACAGATGTAGCACTTAACTGCTTTACCACCTGGATTTCCTGTGCTGTATAGCAAGATGTTAATGTAGTTATATCTGGGTGGTTCTTTTATGACCACTTTTTGTTTTTTTCCTTTAGCATACTTTTTTTTTTCTTTTTTATTTAACATGACTGAGTGAAAATGTACATTCCTGTGTAAATTTACATGCCCACCTATACGCAGCTTCCACTGCTCTCCCTGTCCGGTGACTGCACACTGTTCCTCTCTGCTCCATACAAGTCTCATCCTCCCAACAGCCTCCTTTCCGCTCCTCTCCACCCACTCTCTTTCCTCCAGCCAGAGGTCAGCAGGATGGTATCCTATAGATGTATAGAACCATAAAGTGCTCCCAATATATGGTCACTGTGCATTGCCAAGTCCAATCCATTCCTGTCCAAAGAGTGGGCCTTCATTATAATTTATGGGTAAGGGCAGCATCAGGGCTATATTTTTGATTATGTTAAAATCTTCACGTATTACTTGTGGAGTAACTAGTTTATAACTCTGGTTGAGTAATCTAAGAAAACCAGGTCTTAGGAAATACCCAGAAATACCCCCAAAGCTAATCATTGAGGCGTTCGCTATTGGAATGGAAACCTGACTAAGCCATGTTTGTGGTCCTTGTGGTAAAGAGAACCCAGTTAGCAAATTGTTGCAATTACAATTCTTATCAATAATGAAGGATCACTTTGAAAGGCCATTTAAAATCATATTTTGGAGAGTGTCCGTAAGGAGAGTTGTGCTGAGTAGGTTGATGTGTTCAGTGCCTGAGTCCAATTCGGTGCTTCCTGGAAGAGTTGGTGCCTCCCTGCGTGGAGCAGAAGCCCATTCATCTCATCAGGCGCTGGAGGGGTTACTGGACGGCTGTCTGCACCCTGCAGCTAACCTAATTTGGTATATTTGTGTGGGACAAAGGATTTGCCCTTTGTCTCAGGTTTCTGAAAATACCCCTGAAATTCTGAAATAGTCAAGGTACCTTTGTTTTTCTAAAAACACGTAAGCATGGGCAACACGTAAACATGTACAAGTGAGTAGAGTGACGCAGGCCTCAGGACTGCAGGAGGCACAGTGCAGCTAGTCATGCCGGCTCGTTGACTCGTGCTCCGGTCATGCACACACCTGAGGGCCCTGTGCCTAAGCGACCCTGGACCTTGGACCTTCATCTTTGGGGGCTTCTTAGCTGTTAAGTGCTATGTCTGCTAACCAAAACAGTCAGCAATTTGAATCCACCAGGTGCGCCTCAGAAACTCTGTGGGGCAGTTCTACTCTGCCCTACAGGGTCGCTGCATCAGAGTGGACTTGATCACAGTGGGTAGGTTGATGAAACATCTGTGCACCAGGGAGAGGGATGTATCCCTGGAGACAGTGGAAGCCTGGTCCTCAGCCTCTCCCAGGCCTTACCGGAGGCTTCTCTTGGCTTATATGTCCTCTCTGGATATGTTAAATGGATAACTGTAATTGTAGTTAATGAAACCAAAAAACCAAACCTGTTCCCTCAAGTCAACTCCAATTCACAGTGACCCTGTAGGATGGAGTAGAACTGCCCCATAGGGTTTTCAGGGAGCACCAATGAACTTGAACTGCCGACCTTCCTGTTTGCAGCCAAGCCCTTACCCACTACGTCACTGGGGCTCCAGTACAGGTAATAGCCTGCGTGAGTTCTGTGAACCATTAACAGACCCAGACTCTGATTTAGCTCAGGGGGCTGGTTCAGAGGAAGGCTGTGGAGGTAGTGGTTTTTGTAAAGACCCAGCTCTGGGTGGCTCAGTGAGAGAGGGAGGCTGTGCAGGCAGCCCACCAAGAAGGGTGAACATTCTAGCTTGTGACCTAGTCCCACATGGCTTGGGGACAGAGGCACAGCTGATCTGAAGTGTAGGACGTTGTGTGCAGTCTTGAGCCTGTGGCTGGTACCCAGGTGTTTGGACCGGGTTTGGGGTGGCCGGAGATAAAGTCTGACCCGTCTGGTGGTTAGTGTCAGAGTGGGAGGGCCTAGATGAGGATCGCGGGAGACGTGGAAAGGTGAAGCCTGGACCCGTTTCCGGGTGGGAATTGAGTCATGGTGATGGTGACCGTGTGGTTAGGGACAGGTGGGGCTTGCCCTCCTCACCCCTTTAACAGTGCAGTTAGTGGCAGTGCAGTATGTGTGACTCCAGTCTTGTAACAACAACAATGAAATGCCACTAACAGTGCCACAAAGATTACTAAATGTAATCAGATAACTGTAACACTTGTTTCTATTTTCCGTATTTTTCTTTAATGAGTAGAACATGGCTCGTAGGATCAGGGAGAAAATGCATGTATTTCACAAAGAACCCTTTCTGTGGGGTCAGCTTGCAATACATCCAAATCTGAAGGCCCTCCCGAGGACTCTAATTAGATCTGGGACAAGAACGGGAAAACAAGTAGCGTAGCCCCCTCCCTTTCGTGTAAGGAAAACCCAGCCTGGAGAATGCACACTCCAGCATCTCAGGGGCTCAGTGACCGTGCAAGGGCTTCAGTCCTCTGTGTGGAAGCCAACCGGTCACTGGCCACAGGGTCAGAGGCAGCCATCCAGGGCTATCCCAGTGGAGTTGCCCTCAGAGTTCCACAGAGACACACACCACTGAGTCTTCAAACAGATTCATTCCCCTGCTTAGAGAGCAGGGCCGAGAGCCGTGAGCTGTAGAGTGAGGGGGGGGACGGCAGAGAAGAGGGACAAAGGGTGTCCGGGCTGAAGGAGCAGGGGCTTGAGGAGCAGCCAGGTGGGCTGGGCCAAATCAAACACTGGCATTGTGATCGCCTCACAGTGGAGGCACACTGAAAGCTCAGTGCAGGCCGAGCCGCCAGTAAGGTGGTGTTGGTGAGGGGGCGGCCGTCAAGGAGACCGCTGGGAGCTGTGGCACATCCTCCCCAAGCAGCTGTGAGACCTGTCGTTCTCAGATGCCACTGGGCACTCCAGCTCACAGTCACTGCGTCTGTGACAATTGTCCTGGTGATCTTGGGCATTCGAGTTCATTGTTGAGAGGGTTTCCCTTGTTTTATCTAAATCTCATGGTATTATTTTCTAGTGATTGGCCAAAGTGAGAGCACCAAAGCCTTGCCATCCTTGCTTCTAAGGAATGTTCTGGGTGCATTTCTTCTTCTAAGACAGATATGTGTGTTCTCCTCTTCGGTAGTCTAGTGTTCAATAGTCTGCCAACACCGCAGTTCAAATCTGTTGACTTCTTTTTTCGTTGGCTAGCTTTCACATGCATGTGAGATGACTGAAATGGCTATGGCTTGGATCAGGGTGCACCTTAGCCTTCAGAGTGACATCTTTGCCTTTCAGCATTTTAAAGAGGCCTTTGCAGCACATTTATCTAATGAGATGAGTTTGGTTTCGTGACTGCTGCTTCCAGGGGTGTTGATTGTGGATCCAAGCATAATGAGATCCTTGATAACTTCAGTTTTTCCTCCGTTTATCATGATGTTGTTTATCCGCCCAGTTGTGAGGGTTTTCATTTTCCTCATGTTTAGGTGCAGTCCACACTGAAGGCGGTATATAGTCTTTGACCTTTAGCGGTGTCTTAGTCATCTAGTGCTGCTGTAACAGAAGTGCTACAAGTAGATGGCTTTAAAAAGAGAAATTTAATTTTGTCACAGTCCAGTAGGTTGTAAGTCCAAATTCCGAGTGTCGGCTCCAGAGGAAGGCTTTCTCTGGTCATGCTGGAGGAGGGTCCTTGTTATCAGTCTTCCCCTGGACTGAAAGCTTGTGAGGCACAGGGACCCTGGTCCTTTCCCAAGGACACACTCAGCTTCTGTCCCCAAATCTCTCTGCTAGCTACTCTCCTTTGTATCTCCAGAGACTGGAAGGCGCAAAGCCGTCTTACACATGGAGTCCTGCCCAACCAAGAGGCCTGCTGCCCATCCACCCTGTTGATGTCTTAGGGGCAGGGTTTACAATGGAGAGGGCATCACACAATGCCAGGAATCACGGCCTAGCTCAGTGGTTACGCTGGAATCTTTTGGAAAACTCAGTTCAATGCGTGACATCAGTAAGTGCTGGAAGTTGTCTGGCTAGCAAGGTTGTGTCGTCTGTGTATCGCAGACCGTTAGTGCGTCTTCCTCCAATCCTAGTGCCCCATCCTCTTCGTATAGTCTGGCTTCTCAGATTACTCATTCATCACACAGAGTGAATAAGTAAGGGCAAAGAATACAACTCTGCCAAACGCTTTTTCCAGTTCTGAACCTCGCAGTGTCTCCTTGTCGTGTCCCACTGACTGCCTCGTGACCTGCGTACAGTTCCCACAGGAGCACAGTGTTGCGTTCTGGAGTTCTCATTCTTACGTTATCACCCACAGTGCTACAGAGATCTTTTCCTGGGCAGGAGAATGGAGGCGGTCATAGATTTAAAAGACATTTGTCAAACTGTGTTGGCCAGTTGTGTGCAGAGGAGGAGGGAGCGTCAGCTCGAATGAGAGCTGGGGCTCAGGTGGGTGGGTTTGAAGAAGCCTCCAGAAGGAAAAAAGAGCTTCGCTGGTGGCTGCAGTTCTCAGGCAAGTGCACTCAGAGGCCAGGTGGGGCTACGTAGAGAGGAGGGCACAGTGTTATTTGTGGGAAGAAGTAGCACCCTGGGGTGCCACTGAGGGGACCCAAACGGTCTCAGGACTACTTACACGTGGCCTTCCAGAGGTCACATGTAGTCAGAAAGAGGGCCTCATCCCAGGCCTCGGCTGAGCAGCAACTAGTCAGTCAGTGACCAGAGGTTCCTGGCAAGTGTGGTTTGGATAGTTTCTTCTGTCCCATCTCGTATCCCAGCAATGTGGGGCCCCACAGCCAGGCGTGCAGCCAACAGGGACTGATCTTGGTGAGGGTCCAGGGCAGTGGACAGAGGCAGTAACCAGGCTGGCACGGCAGCCCCATTCAGGAGGGTCAGAGTGGGACAGCCACCCAGGAAACCTGCCCGAGTGTTGTCTTCAGCACGTCCTCTTCCGCCAGCAGGTGCTGTGTCTGTTGGGCGCTGTCAGCAGTGACGGGGAGCCAGGGGGAGGCATTCTCCATGCAGAATGCAGTGGTGGCCGCCTCACACAGGGAACTCAGCAGTTTTGAAACATTTTTGAGCAGTGGAACCCACTGTACAAATGACATCTTGTTCTGAAGTCAGCATGTTAAGTAAGTAACAGCTGAGACACTGCCTAGCAGGGGCCGTGGGGCTTCCCAGGCTAGTCGGGAGCCACTTTTCTGAATGTCAGAGGCCCAAGAGTCAGTCTGCTGAGTCTCAGAGTCAGTATGGGGGAACTTGGCATCCAGGAAAACCTCCCGTGGTACCTGGGTGAGGGAGAACCTGCCGTGGTCACACACTGAATTAGGGCCGGTGTAGCCCATGCCTGGGCGCCTGACTCCTGGGTCCCACTCCTTCCAGCGTGTCCACCTTGCCCCCGGAACTGACTGCTGCCTTAAATGCAGGCCTGGTGTCTGCACCTTGTGCAGTTAGAAGGGATGGACCAGAGGTGGGAAGAGGTCTGCCCCAATGGGGAAGATGCAGAACTAAATAGCACTGGCAACAGGAAGCACGCCAGGTGGCCATATGGTCAGGGCAGGCAAACCCACAACCTGGGCACCCTGACCAGAGTAGCAGTGCCTGGTGAGGGTCTGGACCTCGAGAGGAAGTGGAGCGCAGGCTGGGTCATAGGTGGGAGGGACGGAGGCCTCTTTGGAGAGAGAGAATGCAGAACATGGGACCCCGGTCACTGTGATCGCTGTTCAGCGGGTCAGGGCTTATTCCTAGATGTGGCCTTCCCAAGTGGAGTCTGGGTGAAGCACCTCCTTGCACCTGAAATGTCACTGTGAGTTTCATCCCATCTCACAAAAGCCCGTACCAGATTTGCTCATCCCATGAACAGGTCCCTCAGCTGAGAAGTGGTCTGTCTGTCTTTCTAGTCCAGGTTTACCCCATTCTGGCTAACGGTCATTGGAAGCCTAACAGAAGACCAGTTCCACTGAGAGTAAACAGATGGGCATGGGGGTGATTTGCACACGCTGTCCTTGATGGAAGCTCCTGCTGGTGGCGGCGCTCCCTGTGACTAAGAGGACACCACACACGCTGGCTGAATGGCCTGCCGTGGAGTACTTAGGTCATTTGTCTGCAGATTCCTGGGGAATGTGTGAGAGATGATTGGATTGATTGAAGAGTTAATAAGCACTGTATTTTCACTCAAAGCAAGTGTGTTTTGAGTGCAGGAAACAGGCCTGGTGGCATTTGTAGCTTATCTAGGGGAAGCAGCCTCTGGACTGTACCTCACAACTCAGATAGTCCCTGCTTCTGCCCTTCTGGGGATGGGCAGGGCATCCTCACACGGTGCGAGTAGTCTATCACGTTATAATTGGGTCCTTAACTTGTCCAGTCAGTATCTCAACACATGAAACAGAACTCTACATGGAGGCCATAGAAAGAGTATGGTTTACCCTGTGATATGGTGGCTTGGAATAAGCAAAACGTGGTCTCACTTGGTTTGACTTCTGAGAACATGGAATAGCAGTCTGGTCCTCTCCTTTCCTCCCCTCTCATGACTTTCATCGAGGGAAACTTTACGATCAAGAAGAGCCCTGCTCTGTCATCTTCAAAGGGTGACTGTCATTGGTCTCTCCTGGTGGTGTGTGCCATCAAAGCGTGACCCATCAATGGGCACCTCAGGTGGCATGTGCCGTCAAAGCTTGACCCGTCATTGGGCACCTCAGGTGGCATGTGCCTCCACCACAGGGCAGAGTGGACTTTCCCAAAGGACCAGGGACTGCCACGCTCTCCTTGCCCCCTCTCACTTGTCCTAGTCATCCAGTGCTGCTGGAACGGAAATAACCACCGGCGGGTGGCTTCTACAAACACCAGTTTATCCTCTTACAATCTAGTAGGGTGCCAGCTCCAGGGAAAGGCTTTGTCTCTCTTTTAGCTCTTGGGGAGTGTCCTTGTCATCAGTCTTCACCACTCTAGGAGCTTCTTGGCACAGACACCTCCTATCCAAGGGACGCTTGGGCTCTTTCTTGGTGATATAAAGTCCTTCTGTATCTGTGTTCACCTCTGTATCTGGCATCTCAAAAAGATTTAAGATACAACCTGATCTTACAGGTTGAGTCCTGCTGTGTTGGTGTAACTGCTTCTGACCCTGCCTCGTTAACACAGAGACACTAGGAGCCACAGCACCGGACAGTCACGGCCAGTGGCAGAACGGTGGGCAGCCACACAAGACTGGGAATCATGGCCAAGCTGACACACATTTTGGGGGGACCCATAATATAACACTGCCTTAGCCGTGAGTAAAGGTCCCTCTGCTGACCCCTCCCTGCACACTCACACCACAGCCATGGATGCATGTCACTCCATTGCCCACAGCAATGGCTTTTGTGGTGGTTTTACATCTGTAACTTTTTTTAATTATGATTGAGTGAAAATGTACTTTCCCATATAAATTTACATGCCCGCCTATGTGCAGCTCCCACTGCTCGCCTTGCCCAGTGACAGCACACTCTTCCTCTCCGTTCTGTACATGTCATATCCTCCTAACAATCTTTATCCCCTCCTCTCCACTCTCCCCCGCCTCAGTAAGAGGTCAGCAGGACGACAGCCTATAGATGCATAGAACCACAAAGCACACACACAATATGGTCACTCTGTGTCGCGAAGTCCAATCCATTCCCGTCCAAAGAGTTGACCTCCATTATGATTTATGGACAGGGACAGCACCAGGGCCGGGGGCCATGCTCCCAGGGGAACCCCGAGGCCTCTGGACCATCAATTTCGGTCTTTCAGTGGAGATGTCAGGGTGCTGTATCTGTAATTTTTTTTAAAGGTTTTATTTTAAAAAAGCCTGAGGCTGACAAACCTGTGCCCCATTAACTCCCAGCAGCTGTCTCTGCTGACCAGCGGTTCCCCTTCCACGTCTGCCGTGTCTCCAGACAAGAAACTGCAGCGTGCAGCTGTTCGTAGGTGTCTGGGAGGGTGGTGCAGGGCTCTTCCCTGACCTGCCCCAGTGGGCCCCTCAGAACAAGGCCCTGCTCTGGTGTCTGGCACCCACCGTGCTGAGGTTGGCACTGCAGAGCGTCCTGCTGCAGCATGGGTGCAACCTGAGCATCCCAGTGCCCCCCGTGTACACCCCCAAACGTGCTGCTTGCAGCTGTGTGCTACTTCCTGTCTTGTCGTTGTTTGTTGCCACTGGGCCGTCTCTGGCTTATGGTGACCCCACGTACAAGGCAGTGAAACGCTGCCCGATCCCGTACCCTCCTTGGTCACTGGTCGGCTCCAGCCTGCTGTCATGGCCACTATGTGGTCTGAATGCCCTCTGCCCTGGGCGCTCGTCCTGGGTCAGGCAGTGTCCTGTCGTGATCACAGGGTTCTCGCTGGCTGGCTGGGGAAGTGGATGGCCAGGCCTTGCTTCATTGTCTGTCTGGGTCGGAAAGCTCTCTGAAACCTGTCCATCGAGGGTGACCCTGCTGGTGTTTGAAATACAGGTGGCACAGCTTCGGCGTCACAGCAACACGCAGGCCACCACAGATGGTAGTGGGATTTAATTGACACATGGGACTAGTTGTTGAACCCACTGCCAGGGAGTCAGGTCTGACTCACAGTGGCCCTAGAGGTAGAGCTGCCAGAGTAGGACTGTGCCTTGGTTTCCAAGGAGCGCCCAGCAGATTGGAACTGCCACACTTTTGGTTAGCAGACGTAGCACTTAACCCACTGTGCCACCAGGGTTTCCGGGGATAGTGGTTTAGAAGAATTTAATTAGCTCTAACCACAAGTTAAAACTGGAGAGAATGAATGGAAGCGTGTACTTTTAATTTTCATACCAAGGATCCCAGTTTATAAGCAGAATGACAAATGTCCTTTTCTTTTTCTTTAATTGGAAATCCAGTGGCATAGTGGTTAAGTGCTGTGTCTACTCACCGAAAAGTGGGCAGTTGGAGCTCTCCGGGTGCTCCCTTTAAATTGCAAGTGTCTTCCCACCTCTCCTTGTCCTTTGGCCTTAATGATTTGGGGAGTTTGTTTGGTGGACTGTCCCTTAGTCTGGGTGGGTCTGACATTTTGAGAGCAATTTGATGGGCATCTTTCTCCCCTGGGAGACTATGCTTTGAGGGCAGGGTCCATGTCCATTCTGTTCTTGGTTGTGCCCTCACCTGACTGCCAGTACTTGTCCTTCCATCCTGTGCCACCATCCCTAAGTCAGCTTGACCATGGTGTGCAGCTTCTGGCGTGTCCTCTGTCCTGCCAGCCTGCGTGTGTCCTTCCTGTCCCCACACACATTACCCATGCTGCCTCCTGTCTGCTTCCAGCCCGCTGGGGTCATCTTGGTCAGTGTCCAGTCCAGCCCCAACGACCGGATGCTCTGGGCCATCGACAGCAGGTGGAGTGTGCATGTGCGCACAGGGATCACTGAGGAGATGCCAGTGGGGACCAACTGGGAGCACGTGCCAGGTAAAGATAATAGCTCCTGCCACCGCCTTCCACCTAGACCCAGGCAGCCAGCTCCGTGGTCGCATGGGGGTGTTGGCAAGAAACACCACCTACTACATGGTTACGTAGGGTGCTGACCCCCGCTTGTCAGCACCGTGTCTACTCCTCTGAGCCAGGTGACACGTGGGCTGCTAACTCCTGTGGACCTGGTCCAGGCCCTGATGGGTAGAACTTCAGCTTGGTCCATGGAGCCCTTCTGTGGCCTGTGGTCCTTCCCAGACCACCTTGGATCCTCCTGTCTTGGGCCTTCATGGCCCTGGGACCCTGCCCATAGGGTGCCCTGTTGCAGAGGGGCGCAGATGTCCCCCAGTTACCCCTCCCTGGGACATGCAAAGGCAGAGGGCATATCTGCCTGCAGGGCTGCAGGCCTGCCAGCTGGCATTGAGCACGAGGACTGTGTGGGCCCGGTGTCCAAATGGAGACCTCGCTCGGCGGTACGGTGTCACCGACAAGAACCCTGCTGGAGACTACTGGAAGAAAATTCCTGGGAATGTGTCATGTGTCACAGGCAAGTGCCCCGGGCATGGGCAGTGCAGGGACCAGTGTCCCTATAAAGTCATTGAGACCCCTGTGGAGGGTGGAGTGGGGACTCTGGAAAGTGGGCTAGTGCTGCTCCACAGGCCTACATGTCCCAGGACGAGGGCAGCTATCTGCCGGAGCCCAGCCTCAGATCACCCTTGAGGTGAGGCCACATGATGGGGCCAGGGCACTAGGCAGCCCTTTTGGAAGTGGAGAAACTGAGGCAAAGCGTGGGGAGTGGCCTGCCCAAGGTTGCTAGCTACAAAGTCTGGCTCTGGGCCAGGTCTCTTACCCCATCAAACCCTAGCCTTGGCCAGATGACCCTAAGTGTGTGACAGCTCTTCTCCCCACAGTGACTGCTGCAGATGAGCTGTGGGCCATTGGCCCACCAGGCTACCTCCTCCAGCGGCTGACAAAAATGTTCAGCCATTCGCATGGCACCCATAAGGACAGCCTGGCCACCACCACAGCCCACCCTGAGGACTTTGATGATGAGTGGGAAGTTATCTGAAGAGCACTGGGGGCCGAAGCACGCAGAAAGGGAGCTTTGACTTCTGCAGGGGACACTGCAGGGTTGAGCCACTTACACAGACATGCTTCATCTGCGTCGTCCAGCCAGGCTGGCCACCCCTACTGCTGTCATCTGTCTGTCTGTCTTGTCCAGAATATACAGCCCGCACCCACTGACCCCAGCACATCTGGCAGCAGCCCCTCGTCCTGCAGTCACGTGCTGATCATCAGAGGCCCAGGCTCCACTCGTGGGCGATGGGGGAGCCTCACTAGGGCAAGAGAAGCCAGAATTAGGCCGGCGGCAGTGCTTCAGTGCTGAGTGGCTGCCACCCCCGGGGGCCCACTGTCTCCTGAATAGACACAGGTTTTCTAGTACATTCCATGCTAGGCATCCACCTGGAGGGAGTGAAGGGAGAACACAGACTCACACATGTACACAGCACACAAGCCACACATACACATATACACACTACTCACGTGCAGCAAACAGCACAGGGCAGAGCAGGGCCACCTCCTGGAGCCTGTGCTTCCCAGTGACAGCAGTGAAGACCAGTGGATCCCGTGGAATGTCTCACGGTGCACACGTATGAGCCAGCATCCCCTCCTCAAGGAAGGGGTGGCACAGGGCCAGTCGGGTGGGTGCTGAGCTGTCAGCTGCTCCAGAAAGGTCTTAGCGAGGTCTTTGGGGTGACATGTAGCAACACTCCTGGTGGCACCATGAGAGTGACATGTGTCCTCGGAGGATGTATCTTCTCATTGCCTTTTTTGCTTGTATTACAAACGTGTATAAGATACCTCATGTTAAATCAGATCTTATGCCTTTGGAGAGATGTGTATTTTCTAATAGCAGTGGGAGGCCTTTTGTCCTCCCTGGATTGTCCTGAGTCTGTGCTGCCTGTGGCTGCACCCTCAGGAGGCAGGGCTGCAGGAGGTGTGTCTCCTGAGGCCTCGGCCCTCAGGGGCCCCCCACCTGCCTGCTGGCTGCACGGCCAAGCCCAGCACTTTCCGGCCAACGCACTACAATTTGGACCTAGTGCCTGCTGTGGCATGCCAGGGCTCTAGCCCTTGGGGTCAGCCTGCAGTGTCCACCCTGCTCCCTGGCATCTGGGCATGAGGACCAGCTAGCCAGCTCCCAGCCCTCTCTCACCTGGAGGCAGGCCCAGGAGCACTCCTGCGAGTGCTGTTTTTAGCCAGTCTTGGGCCCGCACCCTGTCACCCAACACCTGTTTTCTGTATGAATGGGAGTGTGCCAGGGAGCCCAGGCGACAGGAGAGCAATAAGCCTGTTCTCTGACTGGTCCAGCCATTGGGGAGGGGAGACTTTTCTAAGCCCAGTGAGGACAAGAGGCCAAAACCCCACATCAGTCTTCCACTCACTTGTGTACAGACAAGTTCAGTGATCAACAGGCAGCTGGCTGGGCCCTGGAGGCCAGCCAAGTTCTCCCAGCGCCAGGCACAGTAGTGCAGTCCTACCCAGGTCTGAGCTTTGGATACTTGTCGTATGGTTTTAGTTGTGTTGTGAGCCAGTGCAATAGATGGGCTTTTCCAGGTTGCCTGAGTCGGTCATTGGAGCTGAGGAGACACCCTCCATAGATGCTGCTGAGGCTGGATGAAAGGGTCTGCCACTGTGTCTGCCCTGTGCTTGCGGCCAGGAGAAAGTGTGAGTCGGTGGGCCTTGGGGGCATGGTCAGTGTAGGGTGTGGTCACTCTGGAGCTGGACCTGCCATGAGAGTACCTGTGGGAGACAGAGTGGTGGTCATTTCCTCAGAGGCCTCAGGCCCATTCTGAGGGCTTTGTGCCCCTGGTTAAATGAGTCCCCATCCAGGAAACAACCCTGGGTATCAGAAGTGTCCAGTGGGGAAATTAACGCTCAAAAATGACCATGTTTGTGATAACAGCAGGACAGGTAATACCCAGCATTAACTAGTGGCCAGGCATTAGGGAAGACACAACCCTTGACCCCGTGAAAACCTGTTTGCCTAGTCACACGCAGGTGCCGAGACATCGTCCTTCCCAGGTAATCTATAGGCCTAATTTTCTGTCAGTCTGAATCCCCACTGGACTTTTTTGGTTGGCAGGAAGTAGGAGGGAATTCACAAAATCCTGTTAGCACCCACAGACCTGACCCCGACTGACCCCTGACAGGCATGCCTTGGGCCTCACACGCGCTTCTCATCTCCTCATTGCGCCTTACCCCACAAGGCTCCGAGAGGGGGCCACAGGGGGCCTGAGATGAGCTGGTTTGGGGACCTCCAGACCTGCACTGCTGACCACACCACCTCCCGTCGGCCCTGGAGAGCAGCAGGTGAGGCTTACCAAGGGAGGCCGGGCAGGAGCCCCGTGGGGTCAGCGTGTTGCAGATGACCTGGGCCCAGAACAGTCGCTAGGACCACTGAGATAATGCAGTGCCACAGCTCAGATCACTCGGTGTAAGGACAGTGTTGCCTAGATAGGGGGAGGGGAGGACCATTGTCCGGCTTCATTACTGGGCCAGGAAAAACCAGTGTGGTCCTTTCTTCAGGCACTGTACCAAAATACATTCTAAATGGGTGAAGAATTTTTAATACTAGAGGGAAAGGCAAATGTGTGTCTGGATGGCAAGCATTTCCTAAACTCAAGGGCAGCTGGAAAAGCCAGAGGAGAAAGGAGTTTATAGGCCTCATTTCTTCCAAATGTAAAAATGGTGCAGAATAAAAAACCCACATAAACTGAGAAAACAACTACAACCAATGGGACTTGGCTGCAGAGTGTTCAACAAGCATCCATGTCCACCGTCAGAAAAATGCTGAGCCTGGCCAGAGGTGAACAGGCACTGCAGGAAACAACAAACACCATGTTAGTGAACTTGGGGCCCACAGATGGGTGAGGGCAGGGCCGAGCTCCACGGATAGGGACTGCTGCTGGCCACCCCACTCTTCTGGGAAAAGCCGCTGACCCATCACTCCCTTAAACCATCCCAGCTGACGAGCCCCACCACTGGCGGGCTCCCTTCAGAACTGCATCCTAAATCGGTGGGGGGGGCGTGCAGTGTAGCCTTGTCATTGTGAAACAAGTGAGGATGTCTTCACCCTGCCATTTCAGAGAACAGTGACATTAACTTGGGCACATTCTGCTGATTAAATAGTATGCCATAGTGAACAGAAACATCAGTGGTGCAGTGGTGAAGTGCCCCATCTGCTAACCAGAAAGTTGACAGTTCAGATCTACCAGGCAGTCCTTGGAAACTATGGGGCAGTTCTGTGAACTGTAGGGTTGCTGAGTCAGAATCAACAGCATCTGGCTTTTGGCTTTTTCGCTGACAAAGCAGGCGTGCCTGGTGGTGGAGATTTGCCATGAGTCATTCCTACCATCATGTAGTGGCCTCGATGTTGAGTACCTGGATGTGGTACCTGGACACTGTGGTCTTAGAGATCATACATGTGCACATAGCGCAGGGGAGGGGACAGCGGTGTTGCAGGGATGCAGGGTACTCTTGTGGCCGTGGTAAATTAATGAGGGACACGGGATGGGAGGAGGCAGAGGCACACAGGCTCCCTGACGAGACACCGCGCCAGCCACAGTGGTCGCCTACACTCTGTACTTTTTTGTATCTTTGGAATTTTGAGCCAGGTAAATGTATTATTTATTCTAAAAATAAACGTAAAATCTAAAAACAGACCTGTCTGGCATTGACTCTTTATGGTATTATAAGTAGTTGCTTAATTGGCTTTCACAAGATAAACACACAAAAAAATACTTGAAAACTGCTTTGACAACATATTTCCTATGTTGTACTGTAAATGTCCATTTACAGTAAGCTTGAAAATACTAGACTGATATGAGCTCATATGTAAAAAAAGGGGGGCACAGAAAACTCTAAATATGTCTGTAGAGAGCGAGCTGTCAGACGCTTCACAGGACGTCGGTAGCTGTCGTCAGGCTGGGATTGCAGCCCCGGGCGGCCTCCCGACTTGCTGCGGCTCACTCCTTTGGTGCGGCCACTTGGGGCTGGGAATCGCAGAGGCAGTGTCTGCAGAGGGCGCTCTGCTCACCAGCCCCGACTGCTCTTGGTAAACCAGTGTTCCTGAACGTTATTAGAACTTTGTTTAAATCACGAAAGACAGAACATCTCTCTGGGATGACAGAAATGTCCACTTCGATTGCAGGTGATGCTTCTGTGCTCGTCATAACTTGTCAGATGGCCCCTAAAATCTGTGCTTTTAGTCGGTGTATGTGACACCTCAATATGAATAAGAGCGTAGAGAAACCTGCCCCTACAAAAACAAGCCCAAATACAGTAACCTGCCCTGCCTGACCAGGCGCCCTGCCTGACCAGGCTCCCTGCCTTCCAGGAGGGCACCTCATTCCAAGAAGGGCTGTGGGTAAAGGAAACAGTCTGTGCAGTTCTTGAAAATCGGTGAAGAACTGGGAGGAAGACGGCAAGCACACCGGAAATGGCAGCTGGGTGAGGTTGGCTGGAGAGGGCTGCAGGACCCAGCCTTGTGGGTGGCAGTTCCGGAGGCAGCCAGGGTGAAGTGGGAGGAGCGGGCCAAGCGAGGGGCCAGGTTCCCAGGCCACCGCCACCCCACGCAGCAAAGGCTCCCGGCAGTTCTTCCCGAGTCCCCTCGAGCAGTTGTGCTCAGGCAGGCATCTGGGGTGGGGACTCCAGGCACTGGGCGGGTAGAGGCAGAGCTGGCCGTGGCCGGCTGTTTCTTAGAGACGGTAGTAATGAACAACACACAGACCAATGAGCTTTGGCCACAAGAGAACCGTAGTTGGTGCAAAGCCAACCGGCATCTACCGGGTCGGCTCCGAGTCCTGCACACTCATCGGAGGGGCAGGGAACACAACCAGAGAGCCCTGCGCAGGCTGATAAGCCTGCCACCAGGCCTCTCCCTCTGGCCGGCAACACTGGCTGCAAGATACCCTTCAGCTGGCTGTGCGGCCTGTCCCAGGGTTCTTCCCGATGCGTCCAGGTGAGGCACGGCTGGTTGCCGCTGGCCTGGCCCTGCCCACCCTGATGCTGTTTTCAAGACCCTCCCTGCTACTTCCCTTCGATGACAGCCCACCCCAACGATGATCTCTGAGGCTAATGCTCACAGCTGCCCTCCTCCTGTCCCCTCAGCCTCACGACTCTCATCCCGCCAGAGCACAGGGACCAAGGGTAACTGTCACCCACCCAAGGGACCACAGCCACTGCTGGTCATGAGAGGGCTGTTTTCTGGTTCTTCACCTCTGCCTCCACCTGCTCTATCTACCCCTCCTGGCCCCACCTTCCCTGCAACTACTGGGCTGCACCCTTATAGACATCTCCTTTCTCCTGCCTGGAACCCCTGCCATCCAGGACCAGCCCAGATGTCTCCTCATCCGAGTGCCTGACACTGGGCCCCAAGGGGGTCCTTTTCTGGTAGTTTGTCTCAAAGAAGCTCAACCCCAGAAGCCACCAAAACCTGCTGTCCTAAATCCCTCTGAAGTCTCGACAGCCCCCCACCCCATAATGTTATGTCCCTGTCCTGAGGACCTGGGCCCTCCTGGGGACACAGGGATTGTCAATATCCCCAGTTTGGGGCTGGGCAAGATGTTAACACCCACACGCCAAGTTCAGGATGGGAGGCTGTCTAATGCTGGGCACACAGCAAGAGTCCTAGGCAACCGAACTGGAATGGGAATGGGAAGCCAGGATCAGCTGTGGGCTCTGTCCCCTCCCCCTCTGTCCCACTCACCAGAGGCTCCATGATGACTGGATCCCCAAGGATCCCTGGGTTGCCTGGCCTTGTCAGATACTTGAAGTTCAGCTGTACTTATTATCCAAAACTGAGCCCCCCATCCCATTTCTGGTGGCAAGATGACCTCAAATCCCTTGAAGACAGATGGAGAAACCTACATCCAGCACTGGACGGGGGTTTATCCAAGTCACCCCAAGAGTAAGCAGCAGGTCCAGACCAGAATGAGACATGCCTGTGGAAGAGCTTCCTGCTGCTGTTCAGCCCCCTCCCACTCTCCCTCCGAAGCCCCCAGGCATACTCCCCACAGGAACACCAGCGGCAGGTGGCAGTAGGTGCCCACAGCCAACTGGTCACTCCTTGCCAGGCAAGCTTTTGGCCCTCTGCGCCTGGCAGGACACGGTGGCCCTCGGGCCCAAGCCAGTGGCAGGTTAAATTTCACCGCCCTGCAGAATTCCGGAACAGGCAGGCCTGGCCATCCTCCCTGGCCCGAGGCTGCTCAGGGTGTGTCCCCAGTTGCTCAGCCAAGGGTCCTGCCCCCTGAGGGTCCTGGGTATAGTCAATAGCTTCTTTGCTCCTTCAGCCATGTGGGGCAGAGATCAGGGAGCCAACAGGTTCTGGGAGGTAGTTAACTGTCACCCCATTTCCAGAAACTTCCCTCAGAAGCAGACAAGGCAGCACATCACTGGGTGATGCAGCCACCCTTCAGTCACCCACAGGCGTCACCTAATACCCACAGGAGGCCACGCCGATGGGACACATGGGAGCCCACCCAGGAGCTGGAGAGAGGGACAGCCTCAGTGTGGGGAAGGACAGCAGCAGGTGCCGACTGACTGAGGAAGAGTGGCCACAGGGGCCCGAGTGGGCACCTGGTGAGGGCCAAAGGGATACCCACAGGGCAGGCAGCCAGCTATTGGGGGACAAGGACAGGCATGCCTGCTAAGTTAAGGTGAGGGAGTGAGGGTCCAGGAAGCAGGCACAGCTGGTCTGGGCTAGGGGAGGCCACACAAAGTGGAACAGAGTTCTGAGCCTCCGTGTCCAACCCTCCAGAAATGGGTGAGCGCAGGCTGCAGCCTCCAGGCCCTGACCACTATTTCCCACACCTGCCCAGTCCTCCACAGCCCAAGTGGAGTCCAAAGTAATAGTGGGGTTGGTGGAGGAAGCCTACAAGGTCCTAAGTGACCTCCTTAGTTCTGCTGTGCTCATACCCAGCTGGGCCCTCTTAGGACTCACCAGGGGTCCCTCGGCCTCCAGGCCTTTGCAACCGCCAGCCCCCTACTTGGAAGCCCAGTCGGCCCCACCTGCACCTACTCAAGTCCTTCGTGCTCAGCTTAGCTGCCCCATACTCCGGGAGATCTGTTAGAGGCCCCAGTGCACGGTGGCATGCTGGTCCTCACCCTCAGCGACTGATGGAGAACTGAAGGCCGTGCTGGCCCCTGCTCGGTCCCCAGAAAACCTGCCGCGTAGCACCTGGCCTGCCCACTCAGGCCCAGCGCCACAGACGAGGCAAGACTCCGCTGCACTGATATCAGTCTATGTAAAGTGCCAGGTACAACGCTCAGAAAATAGTTTTTCTCCCCCACAAACCCTGGTCCAGGGCCCCCCAAGGTCTAGACCTTTCCCGTGAGGTCCAGCGGCTGCAGGAAGGGCGGCAGCGGTAACTCGTCCAGAGCCTCGGGGAAGCGGCCGGGCGAGATGGCGGTGACCAGCACCTGCATGGCGCGCGCGAAGAGTGAGGGCGGCGCCAAGCCCGCCAACCACTGGAACTTGTCCTCCCCCAGCAGCCGCTGCCAGCGCAACCGGTCACCCAACAGCTCCCGGCGAGTAGGACCCGCGGCGCCCGCGGGCGTGTACAGTGCCAGTAGGTCCAGCAACAGCAGGCGGCGCTGTCGTGGCTCCCCGGGACTGGCAGCACCTGAAGCCCCCGCGACGGGACTGGCGCCAGCGTCACGACCCAGCTGACGCAGCAGCAACTCCAGAGGCGTGAGGCCATCGGCGTCGCGCAGGCCGGGCGAGGCGCCGTGGCCGAGCAGCAGGAAGAGGCACTCGGGCCGCGCCAGCTCGCAGGCCGCGTGCAACGCAGTGCCACCGCCTTCCACACGGCTGCAGCCGCGCCGGTCGAGCAGCCGCGCACGCTCCTCGGCCGGGAAGTCACGCACGGCGCGCAGGATGTGACGCAGCACGCCCACACGGTTGTAGCGCACGGCCAGCGCCACGTGCGGGCCCGGCGCCGCGCAGCAGCGGAAGCCAGCGGAGGGCGGCGCGAGCGCGCGGCGCGGGAAGGTGGCCAGCAGGTAGTGCGCATAGGCCTGGTGGTCGTGCACGAGCGCGTAGAGCAGCGCCTCGGACGGCGAGTAGGCGGTGGCGCGGCCGCGCTCGTCCCAGTGAAAGGCCTCGCTGGCACGCATGTCCTCAAGAAGCCACACGGGCAGCAGGTCCCGCACAGCCTGGTAGAAGGCGAACGACGACTTGCGGCACTGCTTCTGCGCTCGCGAGCGCGCTGCGCCTGCGCCGTCCGGTCCACCATCGGAGCCTCCCCCGGGCCGTCGCGCATCCCACGGCATGCTGACAACTAGGTGCCTCCCGGCCTCACGACATGGGTGTCCAGACGACCACCTGCGGACAGAGGAGCTAGTGAAGGAGGGGTCTGAGAAATGAAGGCCCGCTGCGGGAGGGCTCCATGCCCGTCTCACACGGCCCCGCCCCTTCGTCTGGGGTCCTCCAGTCTCCTCCCCTAGTCCTCCCCGCCTCGGCTCCCTTCTCCCCTTGACCCTGAACCACCTCCAGCATCTTGTTGTAACTGCACTTGACCTCCCTCCCTGAAACTGTTCGGTTCTCTGGTCTTTCTGCTCCAAATGCCGCCCCTGCCCCTGCCCCTGCCCTCACAGGCCACCCACCTCAAGAAGACACTGAAACACATCTCCCCATGCTCTTGATACCTTCCTCCCCACCCCTCTCCACACAGGCAACCCCTGGAGGACAGATGTCCTGCTCCCTCCTACCTCAGGCCCATCCATCCTCTAATAAAGAAAAGGTAAGAAGAAATAGGAAAGGCCGCGCCCATGTCTCCAGCGGAGCCGAATCCAGAGCCAGCTGGGACTCCCTGCCCCCAGCCCCACCTCAACCCTGACCACGATGAGCTGTTTGTGGCACCTGTGGCCCAGTCACCTCCAGCCAGGTCAGGGAGCGGGGCTCTAGATACAGACCTACCTGCTTCTTCATGGAAAGGTGTATCCCTGTCCCTCACTGGGCCTCAGCTTCCTCATCTGTAAGAAGAGTGGAAGGATGTGAAACCCAGCCGAGGTAACACCGGGGCAGTAGCTCCAGCACTGCACCCACAGATACGGTCAGTGGTGGCCAGTGTCCCTAAAGCTCTTGGGGGAAGCCGGAGAGGGAAGCCAGCTTAGACTGGCGTGCACGACATCTGAGCGTCTGCACAACCTCATCAAACCAGACCGTGGAGGAAACCAGCACTGCCGTCCTGGGGAGAAGAGTTTGTCCAAGGTCACCAGGCCTAGCGCCCAGGCTCCTACCTCCCATTTCGGACTCATCCCAGATATGGTGAGACGACCCCCCCCCCCCACGAGGCACAGGGAGCCCATCTGGAGCCCTGCCCTGTGCGCCCCAAACCTTGCCTGCGCCCTGGCCTCAGAGCCCTGGCCGCAGCCCAAACTTCCGACTGCCTTCTCTCAAGGGTAAGCCCTTGGTCTCAGGGCCTGGGGCAGCAGACAGGCCAGTCCGCACACACTGGGCCACTACCATGGGTGGTGAGTTGCAGAGAGGGGCGCGGTGGGGGCTGCAGCCACAGCACCCCACCAGGCAACGTCGCAACTGGAGTTTCCTTCCCAAGCCTGAGCCTGCGCGCCCCAGGTGTGACAGTGTGGGCACGCGTGGAGCGCCGGGCAGTTACGTAAAGTTCAGGCCCCGCGTCACTGGGCAGCGAGTAGCAGCCGCGGCTCTGTGAGTCGGAGGAGACTGGGGCCACCAAGGGTGGCAAAGCACTCTTGGGCGCCCGAACGCTCCTCCCGCCACACGGCCCGACCTCGGGTGGCAGCAGGCCATGGGGGGCGCGCCCGGGGACCAGCAGGACCAGGGCTGCACCTGTGTGTGCCTGCGCCCAGGGCAGAGCTGGTCCCATGGCCTGGGGCGATGCCTGGGCCGGGGCACTCACCGTAGGGGTGGCAGGGCCGTCGACCTGTGTCCCCGCCCCCGCTGCTGGCCGGAGCACGCTGTCCCCGCACAGGCGGCCGGGAGGGTCCCACGGTTGGGCGCACGCACGGAGCCGCTGCCGCCCGCACCCGCCGCAGCCGCACTCTGACCGCCCAGCCGGGTCGCTGGGCGGCGGTGCCGGCGCCGGCGGCGGGCGGGCGGCGCAGTGCGGCCCGGCCGGCAGGACCGCGGGCCCCTCCGCCGCCGCCATTGGCCTGTGCCACCAGCCTCCTCCGCTGCCCATTGGCCACCGCCCTGCACCATTGTTACGTCACCGACGGCAGGCGGGGCACCGAGCGGGCGGCGGAAAAGTTGGGAGAAACTTGAGGGTGCATAGAGGGCGGGCCGCGGCCCGAGGCCCCAGCCGCCGGCGGAAGCGCGCTGGAGCCGCCATCTGGGTGCGTGCGCGCGTGCACCCTGGATGACCCCAGCGCGTGACCTTTCCGTTTCTCTTCGTGTTGTGTCCCTGGTCCCCTCTGTCCTCAACCCCCACCTCTTGACCTCGGAGAAGATCTAGGCCGGGTTGCTGTCCCATCCGTGCGTGGTGGCGCAGGAGCTGTGACCTTTGAGGAGTCCCACCGCGTTTAGTTGGCCCAGGGTCGGCTGGCCAAGCGCCTGCTCCAGGCTAAGTCTCCAGGGAATAAATGAACGGATGGACAAATGGAATGGCACTAGGATATGGCAAGTTTTGCACTGGCCCTGGGCGTGTGTCGCCACTGAGCAGTTTCTATGAACCTGGTGCATCCAGCTGCGTATCTATGGGAAGTGAAGCCTGTGGCGAGCAGGCACTGAAAGTGTACCCTTGTCCAAACAGCTGTGACACGCCTCTTTTAGTTATAATTTTACCATAATGTCAGCTCAAAAATACAAGTGAAGCTTGTTAAGTTAGTTTAATTAGCACATTACCCTGTTTGAGGAAATACTTGGCCTGTACTAGATTAATACAACTGATTCTCGGTGCCAAGTGCCAGGGGTTGGTGCAGTACCGTAGGTACACCAACCGGGGGCATCTGTTTATTAACACCTGCCGTATGTCCACAACTGCTAAACATGCCAGACTTCATTTTCACAGCCGCTGCTAGTAGAACCAGAACAACAACCCCTATTTTACTGGGGGCAGTTCAAGGCTCACTTGGGGGATCTCCAATGAGGAGCCGCGGGCCGGAAGCCAGGCCCTGTCCTGAAGTTCTACAGACACGCCTACAAGTGGGCCAGGCCCTGTCAGGAGCCTGGGTCTGGCTGGCTGGCTTCCTCTCCCAAAGCATTCATTTTTGCCAGATCTGTTAGTGACTCTGTGAGAGGAAAACCCATGACCTTCTCCTAAAGATTACAGCCTGGGAACCGTTGTGGGCAGTTCTATTTTATCTTATAAGGTCACTAAATTGGAGTCACCTAAACAGCACCTAGCATAGAGACCAGGAGTTGCAGACCTATTTTATAGGTAATGACATTGAGTCCCAGAAAGGGGCAGTGATGGCCTGGCCCCTCCCCAGGTCCCCACTCCATATTCTCAGGCCAGGCAGCCAGGGCATCAGTGATGAAACTGCCCACACTGCAGTGTCCCTCAGGGCAAAGGCAGCAGCCTCCAGACCCTTCCTCCCGCCCCCAACCTTGCACCTACACTCAGCCCTCCTCCAGCGCTGGGCACCAGCCAAGCAGGGGAGACACTGGGGGGTCCTGCCTGTACCTCAGCCTCCGTAGCAGGCCCCTCTAGCCTGGCCCGTGCTCACCTCCTGCTCCCTACATACCTGTACACACACCTGTGCCTTGGGAGAGCGGAGCGGCAGCCTCATGAGGCAGACGAGACTCAGGAGACCCAGAGGGAGGCCACGTGATGAGACTGTGGGCAGTATTCCCGTGCACCCTGACCAGGCTGCCACACAGGGGATGCCACTCCTCAGAAGACATCCCACCTCAGTGCATTGATAAGGTACAAGCCATGGGGACCACAGATGGACAGAAGCTAGGTTACTGGCCAGGAGGTAGGGACGCAGACAGCACTAGCATCTAGACTGCCTCTGCCCTAGCAAGACTTCACAAGCCTGCACCCCTCTGCAGGCCTCGGTGTCCCTATGCTTCCATTCTTCACCCCTCCAGACCCTTCTGAATAGATGGGCACTGTGCATAGAGGTCCTGGGGTTGGCATTTGGCCTCCAGAGCCCTTAGACCCTTCAAGCATCCTAGAGAGGTGGCATAGAGTGGACAACCTGGGGCCCCAGGCTCTAGCCATGCTGATGTCTTGCCCCTACCCTGTTCCTGGATGATTGTAGCTGTGACATCACAGCCATCTCCATGGCTACAGGCGAGTGGGGATGACTGCAGGGCTGCAGGTATCCCATGGCTGCTTGGCCCAGTACAGCTCTCCCAAGAGTCCCTGTCTCTACCCTGAGACCTGCCCTCCTCACTGGGGCCCCAGAGACTGCTTTCTGAAAATCAAATGTGACCCCATTCTTCCACTGCTTAGAAGCTGCCCCTGGACATGGGCTTGGCAGCTGGAACCAAGGTCGAGGTCTGGCAGAGAGAGCCTGCAGAGGTCAAGGGGACGCCAGGCCCGGAAGAGCCTCGCATGTCAGGTAAGGGCTGGGGCTTTGTCCTCAGGTGAGGACCTGGGTTGGAGGTGGAGGGAGTTTGGGAGTTATGTTTATTTTTAATTGTTGCAGGCATACAAAAACTAATAGATAATGACTACCTGGGAGCCCCCATCTGGTTTAAGAAATGAAACATCAGTAAATCTGCAGACCTCCCCAACACTCCACCTGCTGTCTGTGGGGGTCGCTCCTGCTGTGTTGGCCGACATGGCAGCATATGTCACACATGGCATCAGTCTGCCCTCGTCCTCCGCAGCTAACCTTTCATGCTCAAGGTCACTTTGGGCTCGAGACACAGCGTGGGGTCACTATCTTCTGTCTTGGTTGCAGGCTTATGCACGTTCTCTAGTTTGGGGCCACTACCAGCAGCACCTCCCTGGGGACTGCAGTGGGGTCTCAGACTGGGGTAGAAGTGCCCCTTCACAACAACTTCCTCTGCCCGCCAGCTGGCTGCCCTCCCAGGCTGCACTGCCCTGGGCATCAGGGTCAGCCTGGGTGCTTCGCTTTTGATCTGGAGACCCAGGACATACTTCCCTGCCTCCTTCCTGGGGAGCTTGCTCTCCTGGGTAGGTCTGTGTGCCTGGGGAGGGCGGATCAGGCAATGGGGCAGGGCTGCAAATAGAGCCACTGGCAGGGGGGCGCTCTGAGCCCAGAGGGTCGGGAACTGACAGAGGTCTGATGGGCTCCCGGGGCTGAGAACAAACTGCGGAGAAGAGGGTGGAAGTCCCCAGCCAGAGTCCATTTCAGCTCACCAGGGAATGAATCTCAGGGGATTAGCAACTGCATTTGGACAGGTTCTGACCAACTGGGTGTGGGTACCAGAGGGACAGGGTGTCTGGGCGACCTCCAGGGGTTGAGGCTGAACACATGCAAGGGTAGAGGTATCAGATGAGTCCTCAGAGTAGCCACCAGCCAAATGATGTGGATGGAGTCAAGCTTTTAGGACTTTTTGTTGCTGATGTGGCATGACTCAAAATGAGAAGAAACAGATGCAAACATCCATTAATAATCAGAACATAGAATGTATGAAGTATGTATCTATGAAGATTAGAAATCTTTAAAAATTAAATGGACTGCATAAAATCGATACTGATTCTGACTCATAGCGACCCTATAGATCAGAGTAGAACTGCCCCATAGAGTTTCCAAGAAGCACCTGGCAGATTTGAACTGCCGCCTTTTTTGGTTAGCAGACGTAGCATTTAACCACTACACCAACAGAGTTTCCACTGTAGGCATTAGTGAGCTGAACTGAACTAGTACTGATTATTTTTAATTGGACAATCATACTAGCCTGGGAATGACAACCTGAAGAGCAATGGTATTGCATTCATTGTCAAAAAGAACAATTCAAGATCCATCCTGAAGTACAGCGCTGTTGGTGTTAGGATAATACCCATATGCCTACAAGAAAATTCAATTGATATGACTATTATTCAAGTTTATATACCAACCACTAAGGACAAAGATGAAGAAATTGAAGATTTTTATCAGGTTATGCAGTCTGAAATTGATGGAACATGCAATCAGGATGCATTGATAATTACTGATGATTGGAATGCAAAAATTGGAAACAAGAAGGATCAGTAGTTGGAAAATACTGTCTTGGTGACAGGATGCCAGAGATCATGTGATAGAATTTTGCAAGACCAATGATTTCTTCATTGGAAAAACCTTTTTTCACCAACATAAATGACAACTGTACCCATGGATCTTGCCAGATGGAATACACAGGACTCAAATTGACTACATCTGTGGAAAGAGATGATGGAACGGCTCCATATCAACACAAGACCAGGTGCTGACCACTGCATAGACCATTGTTAACTACTCGTGTGCGGGTTCAGATTGAAACAAAATCAGAACAAGTCCACGAGAACTGAAGTATGACCTTGAGTATATCCCACCTGAATTTAGAGACAATCTCAAGAACAGATTTGATGCATTCAGCACTAATGACCAAAGACCATCTGAGGTGTGGAATGACATAAAAAACATCATCCATGAAGACAGCAAGAGGTCATTAAAAAGACAAGAAAAAAAGCTAATTGGATGTCAGAACAGACTCTGAAACTTGCCTTTGAACATTGAGTAGTTACAGCAAAAGGAAAAAATGATTAAAAGAAATGAACAGAAGATTTCAAAGGGCGGCTCACAGACAAAGTATTATAATGACATGTGCAAAGAGCTGGAGATAAAAAACCAAAAGGGAAGAATATGCTCTACATTTCTCAAGCTGAAGAAAAAATTTAAGCCAGAAATTGCAATAGTGAAGGATCCTACGGGGAAAACATTAAACGACTTAAGGAACATCAAAAGAAGGTGGAAGGGATACATAGTCACTATACCAGAAAGAACTGGTCAATGTTCCGCGATTTGAAGAGGCAGCGTATGATCGCAGGCCAATGGTACTGAAGGACGAAGTCAAAGCTGCATTGAATGCATCCGTGAAAAACAAGGCTCCAGGAATTGATAGAATATCAATTACAATGCAGCATTGGAAGTGCTTGTTAGTTTATGTCAAGAAATTTGGAAGACAGCTATCTGGCCAACCAACTGGAAGAGGTCCATATTGATGCCTAGTCCTAAGAAAGGTGATCAAACCAAATACCAGTAATTATAGAACAATATTGTTGATAATGACACACAAGTAAAATTTTGCTAAAGATGATTTAAAAGCTACTGCAAGAGGTCACCATGAGTCGGATCCGACTCGACGGCACTTGGCCTTGGCGGCAACAGTATATCAACAGGGAACTGTCAGAAGTTCAAGACAGATTCAGAAGACGATGTGGAACTAGCAATATCATTGCTGATGTTGGATGGATCTTGGCTGAAAGCAGGGAATACCAGAAAGGTGTTTACCTGTGTTTCATAGACTATGCAAGACATTTGGTTGTGTGGATCATAACAAATTATGGGTAACATTGTGAAGAATGGGAATTCTAGAACAGTTGTGCTCATGAATGCCCATGGAAGCAGCACTCAAGAAACCAAAAGATGCATCGCACTGGGAAAATCTGCTGCCAAACACCTCTTTAAAGTGTTGAAAAGTAAAGACGTCACCTTGAGGACTAAGGTGCGACTGACCCAAGCCGTAGTCTTGTCAATCACATCATATGCATGTGAAAGCTGGACAGTGAATTAAGAAGGTAGAAGAAGAACTGACACCTTTTAATAGTGGTTTTGGAGCAGAATATTGAATATACCATGGACTGCCAAAAGAACAAACAGATTTGTTCTGGAAGAAGTACAACCAGAGTGCTTCTTGGAAGCAAGGGTGGCGAGACTTCATCTTTCAATGGACATGTTGTGAGGAGGGATCAGTCCCTGGAGAAGGACATCTATGCTTGGTAGATTGGAAGATCAGCAGAGAAGAGAAAGGCCCTCCACAAGATATACTGACACAGTGGCTGCAACAACGGGCTTAAGCCTAAAACTGACTGGAGGCATGGTGCAAGACCGGGCAGTGTACGTTCAGTTGACACAGAGTGGCTGTGAGTCAGCACTGATTCAGCAGCACCAAACGACAGCATGGTCACAGGTGACCTCCACCAAAGGTCATGTCTGGGGCAGGCCTATATGGAGGGGGTGCTGGCCTGGGAAGAGGGGAGCTAAAGGAAGCTGCAGCCAGGGATCAGAAGTAGAAATAGTACACAAGAGTGTGTGTGTGTGTGCGTGCGCGTGCACACACATGTGCACATGTGTGTACAGTGGGTATCCATATGTGTACACACGGGTGCATGTGCACCCATGGACTCGTGGGCATCTGTACCTATGAGGACTGCCAACTTACCCTAGAAAAAGTGCTACATACCTCATTGCTAAATATCACCCTATGGTCAGCCTTGAAGCACTCCTTTCGGAAAGCTATGCACCAACGCCAGTGCCTAGGACACCCTTCAAAGCAATTTTGGAACTCTCTTTCTGGAATGGCCATCAGAACTGTGGTGGTCAGGATTATGTCAACTTGGCTACTACCTATTTGGCTGCTGTATTAAGTGGCAGGGCGGGGTTTGTGGTGACTCCCTGCCCCTCGGCTCTCATCTCGGGACACTGGACTACGGCTGCTGATCGCTCACGTGGCCAGGAGCTCCTGCTCTCTGGTTCCAGCATCTGGTTCCGGGACTTGAGCTAGCAGCTGTTGGGCTCATCAGTCTTTACAGTCGGCACGTGAGAGCCCTGCTCCCTGACCTGCCAATCCTGCGCTCGCCAGCCTCTGCCCAGTCCTGCTCCCTGACCTGCCGATCCTGGGTTCTCCAGCCTCTATCACTTCGTCTCGCCACCAGCTTGGGATCCACTGAGCTACACAACCGGTGATCTGCAACTCTGGTCTCTGACTTGCTGACCTTGGGTTCCTCAGCTTCCGTGGACACGTGAGACTTGTGCCAGAGCTTGGGACATTCAGCTTCTGTGATTACATGAGCTGTTTCCTATATTTGTATCTATCTATCTGTCTATATATATATATATTATAAATCTTTCCTTGTACCTACACGTGTTACTGGTTTTGCTTCCTTAGAAAACCCAGCCTAAGACAAGAACTGTCACCATATTACCCTTGATGTCCTGAATGTCATCAAAATGTCTTCCTTTCAATATTTCCTTTGTCTGCAGGCAAAGAAAAGCATCACTGGGGGCCAGATCAGGTGGGCAGGGAGAGTGTTCCAAACAGTTATTTGTTGACTGGTTAAAAAACTCTTTCACAGACAACTGTACAATTAAGTTTGCGAACTGGCCACCTTGCCACCGTGTGCAATGGCCATTCCAGAAACAGTTCAAAATTGCTTTGACAGGCCGACTAGGAACTGGCATCGATGCATAGCTTCTCAAGGGGAGTATTTCAAAAGTGACCCTAGTGATAGTCAGCAGTGAGGTTATGTAGTACTTAAAACAATTACGTTTGAGGCCTTAATTGTCAGATGTGTGTGCGTGTTATCCATGTGTGTGCCCATACGTGAGTCTGGGTGGTGCACTGAAGCAGGAAAGGCCTGTTGGAGCAGTGACCTTGAGCATTCCCGGAGATGGGACTCACCCTCACATCGCATGCGACTGGAGCCTTTAGCTGGAGGCAGTTCCTGTAAGGGGGGGTTGCATGCTGGTTACAGATGCAATAAGTCTGAGCCCTCCCTCTGGCAGCTGCTATTAAGGTCATCAGCCGTGGGCGTCGGGGGTTTATGGAGGGAATGGAGGTGCGTTTGGTTGATGGCACAGCGGGGCCCAGAAATGGAGGGGGCAGAAGGAAGAGGTCTAGACAGAAGGAGGCTGGTGCTGGGGGCCCCTAACTCACCAGCTCCTCCTCAGCTGTGGGATTTCGGGGAAGGAACCCCCCCCCCAGTGACAGTCTCTTTATGTGGGAGGTGAGGCAGGCAGATTTGGGCATCTCAGAGGAAGGCGTTTTGGATAGCAGGACTGGGCAAGCCTGGGAGGGGAAGGGCCAGGGCCAGGGCCAGTGCAAGGCCGCGGTGTCCCACTCACTGCCTGACCCCACTCCAGGTGTCCGCCCCTCCACCACCTGCCTGTGAGGCTCCCCCTCCCCCAGCCTTCCCAGATGGGGCAGGTGGGTCCCCACCCCCACAGGGCACTCAGACTCTCCTGTCTGCCTCTGCATCCCATCCAAGTGGTCTTTCCAGGCTCAGCTTTAACTCAAGTACAGACCAGACACAGGGCCAAGCAAGGTGAAGACAGTAGACACTCTGGAAACAAAAGGGTCCAGCACACACAGCAGATCACGGGGTGACATTCACAGGGTATCACAGAGGTCTCTGGGTGGTGCAAACGGTGCTGGGCTGGTGCCTGAAAGGTTGGCCGTTTGACACACCCAGGGGCACTCCTGAAGAAGGAGGCCTGGCCAAGTGCTTTCATGAAGGTGACAGCCAACTTGACTCTGTGATACACGGGGTCTCTGCAAAGGAGCAGCACAGCAGAAACCAAGCAACCCACAGGAGGTATCCCAGGGTCCGCAAATCAGTTAGGAAGACTTACCCAGCAGGAAAATGGGTGAGAGAGTAAATAGGCCATTCAAATGTTGGCCAGGAAAGGCATAAAGAGACAGTCTGCTTTGCAGGAAACTGGCATATGAAAAGTAAAACGACCTCGGTAAGCATGTGGCGTGTGCACCCTGTGGTTTTATATATACCTAGGAGGCTGTCCTACTGGTTTCTAGAGGGGAGAAGAGAGGGTGGAGAGGAGGGGACAGGTGTTCATGAAGTGGATACTAGGAGTAAAGAGTGAAAAGGAGGAGTGCGCTGTCCCAGAGTGAGGAGAGGAGATGGAGTCGCAGAGGCAGACATGCAAGATTGACTTGGAATGTGTACTTTCACTTAAAAAAAAAAAGTTTTACATAAGGGGCCTGGGTGGTGTAACTGGTCTGCACTGGGCTGCTGACCCAGAGGTTGGCTGTTCACAGCAGCCACCCAGCAGCGCTACAGAAGAAAGGCCTAGCCGTCTGGTCTTGTAAAGAAAACTGAGGGGTAGTTTTGCTCTGCAACACACAGAGTCCCCCTGGAACTGCCATGACAGCAGTGGGTTTCCTTGTTTGGCCACAGAATAGAGATCCCCGCAGAGCCTGACGGAGCCTGTGCTAGCCAGGTGAGGAATCGGGTGCACCTCTCACACAGACATCTCCCTTCTGTGGGCATCTGTCAGTGTCACAGGGCTGCCTTGACAAAGGTGACTGAAGGCCTTCAGAGGACAAAACTATTTCTCAGTGCTGGTTCCCTTATTCTGGGGGCTCCCAGGGAGAACCAGTGCCATGCCTTTCACCTAGTTTCAAGTGTTGCCAGCAGTCCTTGGCTCGTGGGTTCATCACTGCAGTCTGTACCTCCATTGTCACACGGCATCTTCCCTGTGTCTCTCTGCCTGTGAACACCAGTCATCTCGGGTTAGGGCCCACCCGAATGACCTCATCTGGAGTACACGGGCAAAGGCCCTGTTTTCTAATGAGGTCATGGTGCTAAGTACTGGGAATCGGGAGAGGAGTCCAGGTGGTACAGCGGTTAAGGGCTCAGCCACTAAATGAAAGGTCAGTTGTTGGAATCCCCCAGCCACTCTGCAGGACAGAAATACGGCAGTCTGCTGTCATAAAGATGTGGAGACCTGTGGGGCAGTTCTCTGGCTTACTGGGCCACTGAGTCAGAATCCACTCCATGGCAACAGGTTTGGGGGTTAGCACTTCATCTTTTTTTTTTTTTACAAAAAAAAAATACATATTGGGCTTTAAGTGAAAGTTCACAGTCCAAATCAGTCTGTTACATACAAACTTGTACTCACACTGCCGTGTAACTCAAACAGCTCTTCCTGCTCTGGGACGGCACACTCCTCCTTCTCGCCCAGTGTTTCCCGTGTCCGTTCAGCCAGATCCTGCCCTCTGCCCCCACGTCATCTCCCCTCTGGACAGGAGCTGCCCACTCTGTCTCCTGTGTCTACACAAGCCGAGAAGCCCAGTCTCCACCAATATGATTTTATGCCTTTTTGACCAGTCCAGTCTTGGTCGGCAGAGTTGGCTCTGGCAATGGTTTCAGTCCTGGGGGCCAGGTCTCCCAGGGGTCCTCCAGTCTGTCGAAGCATGAAGTCCAGTCTTTTTAACAGTCTGCTCAGCATATCTCTTTGGAGGGACCAACCCATAACAGCATCCATTGCAAATAAGTCACTTCCTCGCGGGCTGAGTTACAGATACGACGGTGTGCAGTGTTGTGGTTTATTTGCTTGCTTCATTCTTGAATGTTTTATCTTTAAAAAAAAAAAGGCATTATTTTCACCCCACCCTCCTCAAAAAACAAAAAATAAGACCTCAGCCATGAATTTGTATTTTGTTTTTAAACCTTTGAAGAGAATATAAGTGAGTACTAAGTGCCAAAAAGGTGGGGTCCTTGCTGCATTGCTAATAATGGAAAACTAGAAATCAACAAGGTAACTGTCAAAAGAAGAATGGCTTTAAAAAAACCTGGCATGTCCTGCCCGCCTGTGATGTGGGCTGGCCCCAGCTCTCCTTGCTGGGCATGCTGGAAGGCAATGAGGGGATCCTCTCTGTTGTGGGTAAAATTCTTGCCCCAAAGAGATACTTTGAAGGCCTCACTCCTGCACCTATAAATGTCACCTTGTTTGGAAATAGGGCCTTTAAAGATCCCTTAACACGAGGATATACCACAGTTGGGTGGGTTTTCATCTAATCAGAGTAGAGCCCTCAAGAAAGAGAAAACAGGAACAGCTCTAAGGGAAGGACTATCACTTGAAGATGAACCTACAAGTTGAGGAATGCCTAGGCCACCAGAAACTAGGGAAGACAGCAAAGGACCTTCTGCTAAGGACTTGGGAGGGAGTGTGGCCCACCCTAACATTGAACTGGACTTCTAGTGTCCAAAACTGTTAAGAGAATAAATTTCTGGACTTCGAACCTGTTCTTTCCAGTTTCTACCCCCAAATATACTGATTCAGAACCCATGTTTTTAACAAGTCCCCCAGATGATTCTTATGTACAATAAATTTCAAGAGCCACTGCAGTACTAGTGGTTCTCAGAGTTGGTCCCTAACCAGCAGTATTAGCGTTATCTAGGAACCTGTTAGAGATGCGCATTCTCAGCAGTGTTTCGAACCAAAATGAACTGGTTCATAGCCCTGATTTCTGGTCGTATGAGTCACTCACTTTCTGGAAGGTTTTCTAGGAAATGCATATAGTCTCCCTTAAGTGCCGAAGACTGTGTCCATGAGACAGGATGGGCATGGGACACAGAGTGAAACAGTCTCCATGGCATAGCCTGACCTCTGGATCTAGCCATACCTGAAGACCTCGACTTTCCTGGTAAATTCTCTTTTCTGATTAGATGAGTTGGAGACCTGGCCTGATCACTTGAAAGAAGCTTAACTCTTTAGGGGGCTTGGCCAAGACCACCCCAGCAAAATTAACATCCCCTTCACTCTCAGTGGAAACCCTTGTGGTGTAATGGTTTAGTGCTACAGCTGCTAACCAACAGGTCAGCAGTTCAAATCCACCAGGCGCTCCTTGGAAACTCAGTGGGGCAGCTCTCTGCTCTATACGGTTGCTATGAGGTGGAACTGACTCTGTAGCACGGTCTGGGTATTTTGGTTTTGGACACTCAACAGGCCCTGGTTTAGGACGAAAATCATACCCACACAAAGCAGGTATCATGCAGCCAGAGACAAGCACAAAGGGGTGCTTGGTGTCCTCTGTCAAGAGGACAAGAGTTAGCAAGTCCAGAAGCCCTGGTGGTATAGCAGTTAAGAGCTATAGCTACTAAAACATCAGCAATTGGAATTCACCAAGGCTATGAGTCAGGATCAACTTGAAGGCAAGAGGCCTGGGTACAGGACACAGACGTGTGGGCACGGAGTTTGCCTCAAAAAACCAGGAACCTCCTAGTAGTAGTTTCTTTTTTTGACAAAAATATGAAAAGGTAAAGCATACATATTGTTTTTAGAAAAAGAATACTGGAAGCGACATTGCCGATCTGTTGATGGCCCCAGGAGTGACTCAGTGGCCCTTCTGGATTTTGCTCTCAACCCTTCCCCTGTGGTGTGAATCTTTCATGAAGGACAGGCACAAGTCCAAATACTATTTATGTAATGAAAGGAAGTTTTAAAAGAAGCAGGTATATTGGTGAAATGCTGCTTCATAGCTGTTTTCTCATTGAGGTTCCCCTGGAGGTAAGTCAGACTGTTGGCCCCATTGTACAGGCAGGGAAATGGAGGCTCAGAGAAGGGACAGGCCTTGGCTCACAGAGATCATACTGGGAAGCTTCATCTCATCCCAGGAGGTAAAGGCTTTGGATTCATGAGTTCTTATAACCCTCATGGGGTTCTGAACTCTTCTGAAAGCTAGTGAGACTGTGGCCCATCTCCAGAGAAATCCTCCCACTCAGAGGACAGGAGGACCTCAGGTATAGGTTGACATGGTGGTTGGGCATCTCTGTCCCTGGCCAGGGGAAGTGGGTTGGCAGCCAGGCACTTTTAAGCTGACATTCGTTTATACCAAAAACTAGTCTTTGGTGCCTAAGGGCCAGCAGTGGTTAGGCCAGGGAGGCTGGCTGGAGGAGGTACGGATACCTGGCCATTGTCACCCATGTTACTCCCATCATTGGTCAAGTCCTGTGGGCTCTGTGTCCCAAGCACCCTGTTCCGACCCTCCTCCAGGCTCCAGCCCACCTCCCAGACCCAGCTGCCCCTCTCTTGCTACCAAGGCTCTGACCCACACCCAGTGCCCATCCCTGCTTCCTGCAGCCAGAAGGGTCAAATGCTAGGCCAGAGCAAGTCCCTCTTCTGCTCCAAGCCTTGCCTGGCTGCCCAATCTAGACTAAGACCCTGGAACCCAAAGCTGCCTCCAAGCTGCTTCTCACTACTCTAGGCCACAGGGCCCTTGCACCGGCTGGTCCCTCTGACTTCTTCCTCAGATATCTGTGAGGCTTCTTTGCAATTGTTACTGGGATGAGGGGCCTCTCCTGGCTTCTCCCCTGTCAGCCCACAGGGTGGGGCCTGCTGGGCCTGTACCATACCCAGGGAGACTGGTGGGTACCCCATAAGTGCTTGATGACTAAGTGGAGGCTGAAAGGTGCTCTGTAAGTACTTGATGACTAAGTGGAGGCTGATAGGTGCCCCATAAATGCTTGATGACTAAGTGGAAGTGCCCCATAAATGCTTGATGACTAAGTGGCAAAGGAGTTAATCAGGCCGGGTTGCTGTGGGTGCAGTGCCCTAGAGGGCGGACAGCAAGACGTGCATGATTCACTCCAGGAGGTGGCACAAGAATCCCGGTCACTCATGGCCCTGGGCAAGATGAGTGAGACCTCATCAGTGGCAGCCCAAACACAGACCTAGCTAGCTCTTCCTAGTGGAGGCCAGCTCTAGGAGCTCGGATGGCTGGCGCAGGAGGAGGAAGTGGCAGAGGCAGGCATGGGTCCAGGGCGCCAGCGAGCCCTCCCTCGCTGGCCTGTCCAGCTCCGGGCTCCAGCCTCCAGCCTGGTTGGCTGACCGTGAGTGTGAGGGTGGCCGCCATGCAGGGGAATCTTGCGCGGCTCGGGGATCGCCCCTCCACGTTTCGGCTGCCTGGCTGTCCAGGCACGAGGCAGCACCTCTTCGCCAAGGCCAGACCCGCTGCGGAGCTGCGCTGGGGAAAATACCTACGGGTGGCGGTGAGCTGAGTCGGAAGGCGACACTGAGACCCAGGACACAGCTCAGAAAAGTCCTAAAAATAAGAGCAGTTTCTGAGTGGCAAACTGCTCCCTCGGCCTCGGAATCACTTGGAGGTAGCAGGAGGGGAAACAGGCTCGAGGAGGGCTCGGTAGCCCAGCGGCGCAGCGACAAGCGGACCCCACCGTCCAGCGCGGCTCATACCGCCCCCTGGCGGCCCCGCGAGTCCCAGCAGCCCGCGCGTCCCCGGGAGTCCGCGGCACGTGGGCGGACCGTGGGGGCGGGGACGTCCTTGTGACCACCCTTCCTCCGCCCCGCACGTGGCCTCGCTAGCCGCTTCCTACTCTGGTCTCCATGTCCTATGCGGTCACGGCCTGGTCCAGCGCCTCCTGCGCCTGGGGCGTGGCCCCTCTCAGGGTTTTCTGCTCCAGCACCCGGGCCTCCCGATTGGAGTCCCCGCCTTCGGGGGGCGTGGGGGGGCGGTGGAGTGGAGGGGCAGAAAACGGCTGCGGGGGGCGTGCCCGCGTCAGTGTCCCGCCCACCCTCGGGGCTCAATTCACACGCTGCGGGCCTGCGCAGCTTCTGTGGGGGTGGTATGTATCCGGGTTTCCCTTCCACCAGTCTCGTCCTCCAGAGGGTTCTCCCTATTTCCTCCCCTTCCCCCGTGCCCTGGGACCCAAGCCAGGCAAGGTCTGGGAGGGCGGCTCTCCCGGCTGGAAGTGGCAGGGTAGTGGCTTCCCACAGTTTCCCGATCGATGTGGGTTGGGGAGCGGCTCCCAACTGGCCAAGAGGGCGCCATTGTCCTTCTGCGGTCTGCAATTGGAGTGATGGCCGGTGGGCACACTTGGCAGCCCCTTCCGTCCCCGGTGAAGAGACCTTTGCACAAGCCGTCACCTACTGGAGTGCTGTCCACCCGCTCAAAGGACCAAACTGCCTTCTCTGGACGTATCTTTGGTCCCCGCGCACGGGCACCCCTTCCTTCACCCTTCCCAGTATCTGCTCGGCCTATTTTACAGATGCAGACATCGAGACTACAAGCCTGCGCCTGGCTCCCAACTGGGAAATGGCTGGACTGGGCTTCCATGCGACCCGCTGCTGCACAGTCAGGGAGTCGCTGCTCCCAGGCCTGCTCTCTGCCCTCACACTAGTGAATCCTAGAACACAGAGGGCCGATCTGCCGAATGTCAAGTGCAGTCGGGATTAGGTGCTGTGGAATCATCCCTCCCCTTCTGGGAAACAGCCAGATCAGGGCCTGTTGAGTGTCACTCTCGGCCACTCTGAGAACCAGGACTGTGAGGCCCAAATTGGGTGGGGACTGGTGCTTTCGGTGAGTTCCACTGACAGTGACAGGTCAGCGAGGCTTGGCGGGGATTCCTGGCCCAGAGGACCCTGGGTCAGGTGAGCTGGGCACCTTCCAAGGGCAATGGACAGGAAGGGAGTGAATGAGAATGGGGAGATTTTTTTTTTTAATTGGGAAACAAAACGGCAGGCAGGAAGTGCATGAAACATCCGTGTACATTGTAAGCTGGCGCCCCTGGTGACTATTAACTAAGCTCAGGAGTGGAGTTTTGTCATCACCCCAAAAGCCACCCACCGTCACCCACCTGGGGCAGACACTGTCTGACTTCCCTGCTTAGCACTTCTCCTGTTGCCCTTAGTGTTCTGCCACTCAGGGCCAAAGCCCTAAATGCTGGCTCCTGGCTTCCTCTGACCTGTTTTTGAACCTTCTGGAAGTGGGCTGACTAGTCTGATTTCTGTCACCCCGCCTTAGGTCTGTGAGACTTGTCCATGTTGTGTTTTTTTGGCTGTAGGATCATTAATTTTCATTGCTGCATAGCATTCTGCTGGAGCCCCTGCAAAGGTCGGCAGTTTGAACCCACCCAAAGGTGCCCTGGAAGAAAGGCCTGGCAAGCTGTCTTAGTCACATGCTGCTGTAGCAGAAACACCACACTTTAACACTTTAACAGAGAGAAATGTTCTTACAGAAAAGTAGACAGAAAGTCCAAATTCAGGGCATCAGCTCCGGGGGAAGTCTTTCTCTCTTGGCTCTGGAGGAAGGTCCTTGTCATCACTCTTCCCCTGGTCCCTGGTCTGGGAGCTTCACAGGTGCAGGGACCTTGGTCCTTTCCAAAGGACACAGTCAGCTCCTGGCACTGCCTGTTGGTGGTCTGAGGTCCCCAAATCTCTCCGCTAGCTTCTTTCTTTTATATTGCAAGAGATAGCCTCAAAGCACAACACAATGTTGCTCACTGAGTCCTGAGCCACCAACACAACTGCTGCCCCTCCGCTGTCATTAACATCAGAGAGGCAGGACAGGAAAGTCACACAGTACCTGGAATTGTTTGGGGGAGGGCCATAATTCAATCCATGATATGAACTGCTTCTGAAAGGTCACAACCTTGAAAGCTGTGTGGTGTACCGTTCTAATTTATACACACAGGGTCACCATGGGTCAGAATTGACTTAACAGTAACCTTTTCTATCAAATCAAGTTCCACTGTGTACTGATGTATTTAGGCTTAAGGCAACCTCATCAGTCTCTCAGTTCCTGGGGGTTCTGCTTTTCCTCTCCTTTGCTTTCTTTTGTGTTGTTTTTTTAATCATGATTTTGTTCTCTTGTTTTGGAAGTTACACTTGTTTTCCTCACTCACATGCCATTATCTAAATTAGTTATAAATTAATTAAATCCAACAAGACACTGTAACTGTTTGGCTCAGTTGAGGTTTGCACGAAGCCACAGTAAGTCCCTACTGGCTGTTCATTCCTTCCTCCACTGCTGACTTCCCACCTGGGGTCCATTCTTTCAGCCTAAAGAACTGCCTTTAGAATTTTCTCTAGCACCTGCCTAGTGTCGGATGACTCTGGTTAAGTGCTCATCTTATCTGAAAATGACTTTATTTTCCCTTCATCCTTGAAGGGTCTCTTCCCTGGGGATAGCATTCTGGGCGGACAGTAGTTTTCTGCGAGCACCCTGAAGGCATCATTCCCTCGTCATCTGGCTTCTGCTGCTGAGACATTAGCAGTCAGTCTTGCTTTTGCTTCTTTGAAAGCAACCTGCCCTCCCCCCTTTTTTTCCTGATTCTGGCTCTTTGTAAGATGTTTTCTTTTTCTCTACTTTTCTGCAGCTTCACCGTGATATGTGTAAGTGTGGATTGTTTTTTGTTTCCTGTTTATCTTGCTTGGGGTTCACTGTGCATGTTGAATCTGTGGTCTGGAAAATGCCCAGCCCAAGAAGGAAGCGCTGCAGGTGAGGTCAGAGAAGGAATGGAGGGGCTTCTCCACATGGCCCCTGAATTGTGTGTCCCCCGAAATAGCCACTGCTGTGGTCGCTATAGGTCATAGTGACCCTACAGAGTAGAACTGCCCTGTAGAGTTTCCAGTGAGTGCCTGGCAGGTTGGAACTGCTGGCCTTCTGATTAGCAGATGTAGTACTCACCCAGTATGCCACCAGCATGCCCCCCAAATAGGTGTTGTAACTTCTATCTTGTACACCTGAGGTTGAGAAGCCATGGTGGCACACTGGTTAAGTGCTCAGCTGCTTACCGCAAGGTCAGCTGCCAAAGGAGAAAGATGGGGAAGTCAGCTTCTATAGAAACGACAGCCCTGGAAGCCCTGTGGGCAGTTTTACTCTGTCCTATAAGGTTGCTGTAAGACAGAATCCGCTGGAATACTTAGGTTTGGTTTTGGTTGGGTGGTTTTAAGCCCATCGGGGAATGCGTTTTCTCTGTCATGTTAGTGTGACAGTATTAGCATCAGGTGTCTGGAGCCACTCTCTTTTGAGATAGGAGAGATTAAACCAGCAAGTGAGTAAGCAGAAATGGGGGAAGAGAGATGCCCCACCACCTGAAAAACACCGAGGGGTCAGGGAGTAGAAGCCAAAGAGGCCAAGGCCTGCCCCCAGAGCTGACAGAACCAGAAAGCCTTTCCCTAGAGCCCGGCTCAACCCAAACCAAACCCATATCCACTGCTGTTGAGTCAATTCCGACCCCTCGTGGATTCTGACCTGAATTCAGATTGCGAGCCTCCTCAGTTCCTACTGGTTAAAGCCACCCACTTGCATTTCTGTTACAGCAGCGCTCAGTGACTAAGACTGCCTGGGTTTCCCTACCACATGACTGTCAGGCTGCAAGAGAGAGTGTCCTAAGAGGCAAGCCCTAGCCTCTGCGATGCGTGCTGACGTCTCGCTGGCCAGAACAGGTGACATGGCCAAGGCTAGCATCATTGTGGGAGGAGACCTTGTGAGGGCATGCACCAGGAAGCCTGGTTCTTTGGGGATAACAATACTGTCTGTCATAGTGTCATAGGAGTGCAGACGGACCATGGACGGTAGACCTTCATGGCCAGAATGACCAAGGAAGGCTTGTGGAGGAGAAAGGGCTTGGTAAAGGGGCTGGGAGCGCCATTGTTCTCTCTTCTGTGCTGCAGCTTTGGAGCCCCGTGGAGACTAGAGGATGACAAATATGGAAAGATAAACTGGAAAAATGTCTGACTAGAGTTATATGTTCTGTGCACAGGGAAGATAGGGAGGTGTGATGGTGCACAGGGGTGCATGGGGAGGGGTGGCTGCTTTTGATGAAGTAATCAAGTCATCAAGGAAGGCTTCCCTAAGGAGAAGATATTTAGGCTGAGCTCAGACTGACAAAAGGAGTCAGGTTTGAGGAGTGGGGTGGTGCAGAGAATAGAAGAGAATCTCAGGCAAAAAGAGCAGCTTGTGCAAAGGCCCTGTGGTAAGAATGAGTGTGGTGCATTCAAGGGTTCGAGAGAAGACTAGAAGTGGAATGGGCAAGGGGGCCAGTTACACAGGTCCAGGTCGTGTTAGGCCTTGTGGGCCTGGGCAGGGAAGTTGGATTTTTTTCCCCAAATGGGATGGTATGCCATCTGAGGAACATGTGACCTGATGCAACTTATAGCTAGTGAGCACCTACTGGGTTCGCTGGTAAACAAAACAGACAAATATTCTTGCTCCCGTAGAGCATAATCTGATTTGGGGATTTGAAAGTCCCAGAAGGGATAAAAATGAGTTGAAGGGCACCTGAGTGGGAAGAGGAGGGCGAGGGGTGTATTGTCAAGCCTTGGAAATGGAGGGGATAGTGACAAGATCAAGAATGTGCTTGCAAGAAATTTTTGTGACATTAGATTAGATAAAAAAAACTGCTACGTACCCCAAGAGCATTGTCCGTGAAAGAAATAGGTAATAAACTTGATGCTATCAAAAGTAAAAACATTTGTACTTCAAAAGACACCAGTGATCACAGAGAGCAAATATTTGCTAATCAGATAAATCACAGAGAGCAAATGTTTGCAAATCATGTATCCAGACTGTGTCAAGAATGCTTATCACTTAATAAACAAACAACCAAATTTAAAAATGGGCAAAAGGTTTAAACAGACAACTTACCAAGGAAGATAGACAGATGGCCAATTAACATATGGAGAAGACACTTAAGATTGTTACTCACTAGGGTAATGTGAATTAAAACCACAATGAAATGCCGCTACATACTTAGGAGAATGTCCAGAATTAAACACTGACCATACGAAGTGCTGGAAACCCTGGTGGCTTAGCGGTTAACTGCTATGGCTGCAAACCGGAAGGTCAGCAGTTCAAATCCACCAGGTGCTCCTTGGAAACTCTATGGGGCAGTTCTACTGTGTCTATAGGGTTGCTGAGAGTCAGAATCACCTGGATGGCTGTGGGTTTGGTTTGGTTATACTAAGTGCTGATCAGGATGTGGAAAACTGAAATTCTTATACATTGTTAATAAAAAGCCATTGCTGGTGTGCTGATTCTGACTCACAGTGACTGTGTGGGACAGAGTAGAACTGCCCCATAGGGTTTCCACGGAGCACTAGGTGGATTCAAACTGCTGACCTCTTGGTTAGCAGCCAAACTCTTAACCACTGTGTCGCCAGCTGGTGGGAATGTCAAATGGTGCAGCCTCTTTGGAAAAACGGTTAGGGCAGTGTCTTAAACGTGAAATGCAACCTTACCAAATGACCCAGCAATTTCGCTGCTGGATATCAGCCCAGGAGAAATGAGAATGTATGTCTACATGAAACCTGTTCATGAATGTTCCCTAGTCCATGGCCATAGAACTGACCCATAGTTTTTCCAAGGAGCAGCTGGTGGATTCAAACTGCTGACCTTTTGGTTAGTTGCCAAGGTCTTAACCACTGCGCCACCAGGCTCCAGTAAAAGTTTGTAGCGACGTTACTTACAAGAGCCAAAAAGTGGGGATTCACTGTTGGATAGATAGATGTGAATGTTTGCGTGCCGTGGACAATTACACAGCAGTGACGAGGCAGCAGACTGCTGACACAGGACACACTGTGGACCAACCGCCAAAGTATGATGCTCGGTGAAGGAAGCCAAACCCAAAAGACCACATGTTGTGTGACTGCCTTCATGTGACATGTATGGAAAAGGTGACTGTAAAGGCAGAAAGTGGACCAATGGTTACCGCAGGCTGGAAGTGGGGACGGGGTATGACAGCAAACAAGTTCAGAGGGACTTTCTGTGGCCATAGGAATGCTCTCACACTGGATTCAGGCTATGGCTACACAACTGCGTGTACTGAAGTCACTGAATTGTACCCTTAAAATTGGGTCACTTTAGTGGTATGTAAACTATGCACCCATAAAACTCAAAGGAAAAAACAGAAGTTGAAGCCTGGGACTTAGGGGTGGGCTGCGGCTCATGTGAGAGCCAGCTGGTGCTGGGGGAGCCCCTGTGCCTCACAGGTCCAAGCTCGATGGGCCTGCGGAGGGTTGTGCACCCTGGGGTGCTCAGGAATCCCGGAGGCTGAGTGCCTTGTGAGCTGTTGACAGAAAACTCTTCTGTCCGTGAATGAGCCTTGTGTTGAAGGACAAACTTCCCAAGCCACAGGAGTTCAACGCCTCGAGTCTGAATTCTCCAAACTGGGGAAATCAGTTTCCTGCCCATAAGAGCTTGAGGCCCTGGGGAGCCGGCCCAGCTGCACAGGTGAAGAGGGCAATTAGTGCAGGGCAATTAGAGATGCTAGTCCTTGGGGTGGGGGCCTGGCCCCCTGGCAGACACTGCAGGGAGGGAAGAGCTGCTGGAAAAAGCAAACGGCTGTGCCTGCCTCACTACCCCCAGATTGACTTGAGGGGATTGGTATCCACAGACCCTCCTGTGCTGAGGGGGCCAGATCCCAAACAGGACTTCTTATAAAAGCTTAGGGACTGAAGTCCTCACTGCTGGGGCTCCTTGGGTGACAACAACGGGTGTTAGAGAGGGCGCTGATGGCCCAGGAAAGTGTCGATGTGGTATGGCTCAGGAAGGGTCTCCTAGGGGCTGGGAGGTCCTGGGTTCCCCACAACCCCACCAGCCAATTCCCTGCTACCAACTCCGAGGTGCCTTGTCATGGGAAGGGACTGCCAGCCTGGTGCTGGCCATGGGGGTCTCTGACTAGGGGCAAGGCTGCTTCTCCACTACAGTCCTGCTCTTGTCTCTCATTCAAACTCAGGGTTCAGACAGTGGGTCAACCATCCTCAGCCCTTAACCCCCAGCCTTCATGGATACATGGGGCCCTCCAGCCCACCGCCTGTACCCTCCATCAGGCCCCCAGGGACCTTGCTAAATCTGCTGATGGACAGACAAACCCCTGGACGAGCTTCGGAAGCCAGGAATCTGCAGGAGACTCCTGACCACTGGGAGAACTGGGCAGAAAGCCCGACCCAGGCTCCCCAGGAGGCAGTGAGGTGTCAAGTGAACCGGCGTGCCTCATTGCTGGTTGGATCAGGAATGGACATCTGACCCAAAGGGAGCCTGTTGCAGGCAGGAGAGCTGCATATCAGGGGTAGCCTGAGGAAGCACAGCCAATCAGATACTTCACTGGGATCGGGTGGGCTGCCCTTGGGGAGAGGAGGGCAAGCAGGGCAAGAGGGCCAGGGCCTGGAGAGGAGAGGCAGGGAGAGTCCTAGGCTCCCTACAAAGTTCCTCATTGTGTGACCCAGCTCAAATGGTTTTAAAGGGGCCATCCCCACAGTCCTGCCTTGGGATTTGCATGTCCTCATAGCAGTCCTCTCTCCCATCAGGGCTTTAACTTGACCTAGAGCCCCTCGGCTGTTCCCTGGGCATTAGAATCTGCCTTGTTTGTGTGTTTGCTCAGATGTGTGGGAAAGTGTTAAGGATTAAATTGTATCCCCCTAAAATGTGTGTCCACCAGGCCAGGCCATGATTGCAGTATTTTGTAATTGTCCGCCGTAAGGACGACACCTCCTGCTACCAGGCATGAAGAACCAGGAAGGAAGGGTGTCCTTTGGATCCGGGGTCCCTGTGCTGAGGAACTTCTAGACCAGAGGAAGGTTGATGACCCGGGACTGTCCCAGAGCTGACACAGAAGGCTTTCCCCTGGAGCTGGCACCCTGAATCTGGACTGTTAACCCCCTGGACTGTGAGAGAATAAATTTCTGTTTGTTAAAGCCACCTACTTGTGTTATTTCTATTATAACAGCACACAGATGACTGAGACACCTTCTACTCATGTTATTTCTGTTACAGCTGTGCTAGATGACTAAAACAGATGGGTTCCCTGGAACGGAGTCACCAACGGTGTTCTTTACCCCTCCTGCCCAGGTCCCCCTGGTTGGTGACATGAGCATAGGCTCACCACATTTCTCTAAGTCTCAGTAATGGCGGAGGGGACAGGTAGGGCCAGGCACTGTGTGGGCTCGCCACTGTGCACACACCAAAGTCCAGAGAGTCAGGGGCTGCGTGGTGCAGAGGGGACATACACGAGTGGGGTGCCTTATTTGTTGGGGGAAGAGCAAGAAGAGACCCAGCAGGGGGTGTGTGGTCCCTGTCTTCATGCCCCGTGGATTTTGTCTGGTTCTAGCTGCTGAGGCATCAAGGGACAGCAGCCTGGAGAGAAAGGGGCCTTGCTGTCCCAGACCCAGCAGTGAGGGATGGAACAGGGCTGGGAAGGGGCTCGGCTAAGCTCAGAGTCCCTGAAACCTGGTCTGCCCATGGGATGACAGTGCCACCACCCCAGCCATAGGGTAATGGTTGTTGGTGCCTGTTGGCTGTCTGTCTGGCACCCAAGGACTGTATCACCCTAGAGTCCCTGGGTATCAGATACACAGACAAATGCAGAGGTTACTTCTGAGAATATAGCCCCGCACGCTCTGTGTTCTTGGGAGCAAGCTTTGGAGCCCGGGGAGACGAGTGGATGGGTAACTCCATGGTCCTTCTTTCAGTGGCAGCATCTGTGCTTTAGGAAGTGACTGTGTTGTCAAACTTCTGAGTAAGACTTCCTGTGAGAGAGGCTAATCTACTAAAACGTGTTTGGGGGCCCCAGCTCCCCCATGAGGTGCTGGGTCCTGAGGCCCAGGACTTGCTGTGCACTGATGTCTCACTGTCATTGTACCTCCTAAGAGAAAGCACTTTGAGGACTAAGGTTCGCCTGATCCAAGCCTGGGTGATTTCAGTTGCCTCACATGCATGCAAAAGCTGAACAATGAAAAAGGAAGAGTGAAAAAGAACTGATGCTTTCAATTATGGTGTTGGTGAAGAACACTGAATATACCCTGGACTGCTAAGGGGTGATATTGTTCAATAATTGCCTCATTCGGTTGGATCACCTTTCGTGGGAACAGGCATAAATACGGATCTCTTCCAGTCAGTTGGCCAGGTAGCTGTATTCCTAATCCCATGGCGTAGACAAGTGCAGACATCCAGTGGTGCATCTGGTTGTGGAAACATCGCATTTGATGTTCCATCAATTCCTGGAGCCTTGTTTTTTGCCAGTGACATCAGTGCTGCTTGCATTTCTTCCTTTAGTACCGTCAGTTCCTGATCATGTGCTACGTCTTGAAATGGTTGAGAGCTGACCAATTCTTTTTGGCATAATGACGTGTATTCCTTTCATCTTCTTTTGACGCTTCCTGACTCATTTAATCTTTTCCCTGTATAGTCCTTCACTATTGCAACTGGAGTTTTGAATTTTTTCTTCAGTTCTTTCAGCTTGAGAAACGCAGAGTGTGTTCTCCCCTTCTCGTTTTCTATCTCCAGCTCTGTGCACATGTCATTATAATACTTTGTCTTCTGCAGCTGCCCTTTGAAATCTTTCCAGTTCTTTCACTTCACTATTTCTACCTTTTGTTTTAGCTACTCAAACTTCAAGAGAAAATTTCAGTCTCTTCTGACATCCACTGTGGTCTTCTCTTTCCTGTCTTTTTCATGACCTCTTGCTCTCTTCAGGGATGATGTCCTTGACGTCATTCCACAGTTCATCTGGTTTTCAGTCATTAGCATTCAACAAGTCACGTCTCTTCTTGAGATGGTCTCTAAACGCAGGTGGGACATACTCAAGGTCATACTTTGGCTCTTGTTTTAATTTTCTTCAATTTCAGTTTGCACTTGCAGATGAGTCACTGATGGTCTGTTCCACAATCAGCCACTGGCCTCGTTCCAATGGATGATATTGAACTTCTCCATGGTCTCTTTCCATAGATGTTGTTGATTAGATTTGTGTGTATTCACTAAGGTCCATGTGTACAGTTACCATTTATGTTGGTGAAAAAGGATATTTCCAGTGAAGAAGTCATTGGTCTTGCAAAATTTTATCACCTGGTCTCCAGCATCATCTCTGTCACCACGGCCATATTTTCCAACTATAAATCTGTGTTTCCAACTTCCACATCCCAATCACCAGTCATTATCAGTGCATTCTGATTGCATGTTCAATCAATTTTAAACTGCAGAAGTTGGTAAAAAAAAAAAAAAAAATCTTCAGTCTTTTTATCTTTGGCCTTAGTGGTTGGTGTATAAATTTGAATAACAGTCGTATTAACTAGTCTTCCTTGTAGATGTATGGGTACTATACTATTGCTGACAGCATTGTACTTCAGGATAGATCTTGAAATATTCCTTTTGATGATGAATGCAATACCATTCTTCTTCAAGTTGTCATTCCCAGCACAGTAGACCATATGATTGCCCAGTTCAGTATGGCCAGTACTGGTCCATTTCAGCTCACTAAGGCCTAGGATTTTGCTGAAGATCATTCAGTAGCAGCTGCAGCAGTGTATTGACCGGGAACTGCCAGAAATTCAAGCTGGATTTAGAAGAGGACATGGAACCAGGGATATCATTGCTGATGTCAGATGGATCCTGGCTGAAAGCAGAGAATACCAGAAAGATATTTACCTGTGTTTCATCGACTGTGCAAAGGCATTTGACTGTATGGATCATAACAAATTATGGCTAACATTGTAGAGAATGGGACCAGAACACTTAATTGTACTCCTAAGGAATCTGTACATGGAACAACAGAACAGAACACAACAAAGGAATACTGAATGGTTTAAAGTCAGGAAAGGTGTGCATCAGGGTTGTATCCTTTCACCATCCCTTTTCATTCCGTATGCTGAGCAAACAATCTGACAAGCTGGTTTATACAAAAAGAATGAGGCATCAGGATTGGAGGACGACTCACTAACAACCTACATTATGCAGACGACACCACCTTGCTGGAAGTGAAGGTTTGAAATGCTCACCGATGAAGAACAAGGACCACAGGACTACAAGATTCAGTATGGATGGCACCCCAACATCAAGAAAACAAAAATCCTCACAACTGGACCAGTAAGCAACATCGTCATAAATGGAGAAAGGATTGAGATTGTTAAGGTTTTCATTTTACTTGGGTCCACAATCAACGCCCATGGAAGCAGCAGTCAAGAAATCAAAAGATGAATTCCATTGGGAAAATATGCTGCAAAGGACCTCTTTAAAGTACTGAAAAGTAAAGATGCCACCTTGAAGACTAAAGTGCACCTGACCTAAACCATGGTATTTTCAATTGCATCATGTGCATGTGAAAGCTGGACAGTAAATAAGAAAGACAGAATTGATGCCTTTGAATTGTGGTGTTGGAGAAGAATGTTGAAAGTACCATGCACTGCCGAAAATACAAACATCTGTTTTGGAAGAGGTACAACCAGAGTGCTCTTTGGAAGCAAAAATGGCAAGACTGTGTCTTACATACTCTGGATAGGTTGACAGGAAGGATCAGTCCCTGGAGAAGGACATCATGCTTAGCAGAGTGGAGGGTCAGTGAAAAAGGAGAAGACCCTCGATGAGATGGATCAACACAGTGGCCACAACAATGGGCTTAAGCATAAAAACGATTGTGGACGTGGTGCAAGGCCAGGCAGTGTTTCATTGTGTTGTGTATAGGGTAGCTATGAGCTGGAACCGACTTGACGGCACCTAACAACAACACCGGAAAATTGACATGCATACAAAAGCTGGACGATGAATAAGGAAGACTGCGGGAAAATTGGTATCTCCGAATTACGGTATTGGTGAGGAATAGTGACTGCAGAAAAAATAACAAATCTGTCTTGGAAGTCTAACCGGAGTGCTTCTTAGAAGGGACGATGGCAAGACTTTGTTTCGCACACCTTGGGTGTGTTCCCAGGAGGGGCCAGTCCCTGGAGAAAAGCATCATGCCTGGTAAAGTAGAGGATCAGCAAAAGAGAAGGCCCTCAACGAGATGGGCTGACACAGTGGCTGCGACGGTGGACTCAAGTATAACCATTGCGAGCATGGCACAGGACCGGGCAGTGTTTCACTGTGTTGTATGTCAGGTCGCTATGAGCCAGAACCGACTCGGCAGCACCTGACCGCAAACACCGCCACCTGGGAATTGATTAGGACAAGCCGGAAGGCGCCTGGAATCCCACCTGCAAAGGAGAGCAGTGGTCCAGGGGGCAGGTAGGGTGGGCAGGAGAGCAGGACACGGATTAGAGGGCTCGGGTAGGGGCCCCATGTCCTCCTGAGGCAGGAGGGGCTGAGAGGCCACCCAGAGTGGAAGTGACAGGCGTGAACACTGAGCACTATTACTCTTAGGGGCACAGAGGTGGCTGAGAGGTCCAGAACTGGGGGTGAATGCCATGGCAATGAAGGTGAGGTCATCACCTGGAGAAGTGAGAAGTATCTGCTGAGGGGTGACGGGGTGGGGGTGGGGGAACAGGTCATGCAGTGTTTGTCCTTATGAGTCCTGTGTTAGCATTTTTCTCTGAATCCCATCTACCTATCGCTGTAAACAAAGAGTTCCGAAGACATGGGAAGAGTGAAAAGTTTTTGACACCTGGGCACCTGGGGAGCAGCCAGCAGGTGGGGCTCTGGGAGGCTGTCTCCAGGGACCCCTCCTTAGAAACCACTAGCTGTCCTGGGGACCCTGAGGTGCTGAGTGCGGGAAGGGAGCTGGGGACCCACGACCTCCCGAGGCAGGAGGCGCTGCGAGAGGCTGCCTGAAGCCCCTGGCTGGCAGGAAGGAGAAGGAGCCCTGGGAGACCTGGGGGCAAGGGCGGGGAGGGGCTGGAGCTCCGGGCCTGGGGAGAGGGGAGGTGAGGGCAGGCTGAGGCTGGCCTTTCTGGAACGGCCACCCTGGGAGTGAGCCTTCAAACAACACGTGCAAGTGTGCAGAAATCAGAGGGTGATACCGTGGTGGCCAGGCTCTTGGGGCATCCCCTCACCCCTCCGATCCGCCTGTCCCCTCGCCCCTTCCCCAGCGTGCATGGGACAGAGCCTGCTTCCTAGTGTTTCTCTGTGTCAGAGGACACTTACAAAGTGAGCATCTAGGGAGCAAAGAAGGACGTTCTCTTTGCAGCAAGATGGCGGCTCACGGTGTTCAACAAAAGGCGACATGTGACTTTAGCAGTTAAGAGCAAGGGCTGAGAGCCACAGCGTGTGGGTTTAAATCCTGGCTCCTACACACCGGCCATGAGCATGGACCGCTTACATAACTTCTCTGTGCTCTTTCTCCGTGCGCTCAGTCAGGAGTTGAGGGGGTCACGTGGGGTCCCCTGTAACAGCCCTCAGGACAGCTAAGGTGAGTATGTGATAGATGCTGCTAGTGTGATGAGCTTTGAGAACGATCGGCGACAACAGCAAATGCAAGGAATTATTGCTTGTCCCGTGTCCCTGAAAAGGCTGACCTGGCCCTGAAAACAGCCGAGGGTACAGCCAGACTGCAGACAGCGCGGACATCTGGTCTGACCCGGCCACACAACCACCTCACAGATCAGCCACATGCGCACTGGCCTGTGGCCCACCAGGCGAGGCAGAGACAGGAGTAAAGCCCACCATCCTTTCTGGCTCATCCCAAGGTAAACTCGGGCTCCACATTTTCATAGCATGGTGTGAAGGCTCCTGCAGGATTGTCGCTGAGAAGGAGGGTGTGGGGCGAGGGCTTGTTAAAGGGGCAGAAATTGGACTTCTGCTGCCCGTGTCCCCATCTGGACACTCTGCCGGTAACAAGCTCCTTCCCACACAGGTTCTGAGAGCTCCTGGAGACCCCCGTCCTCCCTCAAAGCTCAGCTGCTGTGGAGAGGTGTCGGACCCTGAGGCAAGGATCTCAGGGGGATGAGTGCAACATGAGCGGCAGGGACACCCCACACAGTCCTCCCCCTGAAACTGCAAGGCCCTGGGCCAGCTGCCCTGCCCCAGGCCAGGAATAAACCAGCTCTCTTGGTGTTGATCCCCTTTTTGCGGGTCCCAGATGTGGACGTCTTAGATAGCAGGCAGGAGAGGAAGCGCACCATCCCTACCTCCTCCCAGGCCAGGGCCTGGAGTCTGTCTGCCAGCCTGACTCCAGGGCCACAGTGTCCCCACATTGTGCAGCAGAGGGGCCAGAGCTGGAGGCTTGCCACCTACCACCATTCCTGGCTTTGCCACTCACTGGCTGTGTAGCCTTGGGCAAGTCGCTTAACCTCTCTGAGCCTTTTCACTGGGACTCAATCTGTGTCTCTGCCCACTCAGATTTTCCCGCCATCCGACGGGCAGCCTCTGGGCCCAGGGATGGATTACCCAGCAACCAAGGTGAAACCCAGGTGAAACTGTGTGCTACAGGTGAATAAGTAAACACAAACGAACCCTTGCCTGCCTTGCTTGCTGCAAACTGCTGCCTACGGTGCTTCCTGGTCAACCCCCCTGACCGTGTTGTACCCTTGTGTCCTGGGCTGGCCTGCAGAGAACACCTGCTTTGGTGCGGAGACAGGCTGGGAAACAGGCAGTGATGGCCACAGCAGGGGCTTGGTAATGTGGGGTGGGGAGGTTCTTCTAAGTAGGAGGTATTTGAAGGATAGACAGATGGGGTGAGGAAGGGGAGCCTTGCTGTGGAAGGTCCAACACGGGCAGAAGCGTGGGGTGTGGACTCACAGGGAGGATGGGCAGAGGTGAGGGTGCTCAGAGAGCACAGACGGGCCCCAGGTGGATGCAAGGGAGCAGATACAGAGGCCCCGGGTATGGACGCTTTGGGAGGACAGACAGAGGCCTTTGCGCAGATGCACTGGTGCCTGCAGCCTGAAGGCACAGGTGGGAGGCAGCAGGGTACCTGGGGCCGGGGAAGAGGCCAGTGGCACCACCTTTGGGGATGAGCTGTGGGGCGGGAGATCACAGCCCTCTAGGTCAACTGTCCTAACTCCAGGATACTTTTGAGAAACTGAAGCCCTGGGCAGAATCTGCTCTTGAATCCCAGCCACTGCCCTCTAGTGGCCTGTCCTGCCCACCTCCTTCCCAGACTGGGGCTGGGAGAGGACTGGGCCCTGAACACCGTCCCCACTGTGGGACTGCACTTCGTAGATGGTTCCAGGTGCAGATGACCAGGCTCCCGGTTGCCCAGAGGCTTCTAGCTGAAGTTCTTGGTATCAGAGCCGTGTTCCTGAGGCTGCCAAGCCAGGGGAAGGTGGTCCTAGGACCCCAGAGGGGTGGACATAATGCCCTCCCCACAACCAGCTGGGTTATCACCCATGAGAAAACTTCCTTTTCCCTCTTGGGACCCTTTCCTAACAGGGCCCCCATCTCGATTCCATCCCCAGGAAAGGGGGTCAATAATGGGTTTCCCAAACCAACTCCTGGCCCCCTCCCCACCATGCCCTTCTACCCCGGAAAGGGGTTGGGGCTCTGCTGGCCTGTTGGGGCCCAGGTGGCTGGGCCTGGGGCTAGTGTTATCTGGTCCTCAGCAGCCCTCTGGGTGGGGGCATTTCTATCCCACAGATGCAGGGATGAGCCCTGGGTAGTGTGAAGTGCCAGGCTGTGCCCAGCCCTCCAGAGTCCCTTGAAGTGTAGACAGTCAGCCCAAGATCAAGTTGTGCCAGGCACCCCCTGGCAGCCAGATGCCCTCCTCCTGGCCAGGCCCAGCTGCTATTTGGGGTCAAATGAGCTCCTCTGGGGGTCAAGGATCCAGTTAGAACATCACTTGAGACCTCCTCCAGGCTGGCTCCTCCCAGGGCTTCTGGGAACACTGGCTAACAACATGGGGATAGGTCCAGGCATGTCCTATGTGCCCGTGACCATGCTGGTGCCAGGCCTTCCCTCAGCTGCTGAAAGGGGCCCGCAGTCCCAGGCCTGGCTTCTGACACAGCCTTGTAGGCTGTGGTGGAGAGGGGTCTGTTCCCTCAGCCACAGCCATCAGGAAGCCTGAGGAGGCCAGAGAAGACAGCTCATCAGGGCCCTGTCTCCACTCTGTCCTGGAGTGGCTGAACACTGGCTGGTGAGTCCCCAGGGACACTGTGACTTCTGGGCCCTCAACAGCCTTATCTAGATGAAACATGTCTCTGCTGGTGACTCCCAGGGCTGGAGGCCACCTGAGGTGGTGGTCAGCACCTGTAAGAGGAAGAACTGAGTCACCCCTTGCAGAGCCTTAGGGTGGAAGCTGAGAGTTTCTGGAGAAAAGTCCTCAAGTTTCCACAGGAAGACAGTCCACTCTGGCAGGCTTGGCTTCGGGGGCCTGATGTTGAAGTAACCGCAAGAGAGGTCTCTGGCCTCAAGAAGGGCATGGAATATCCCTGTACCCCAGCTCTTAGGGAGTGTTCTTGGTCCAGCATTCCCCATTCTGGAGTTCCGAGACTGGGACCCTGCAGCCTGGGTTCTGAGGGCCTGAATCCTAGGGCGTGGGGCCTGCAGCTGCTTTCTAAGCCCCTGAGATGTGATGGGAGCAGCCTCAGTGTCCCAGGCCTGTCCAGAGGCTGGTGGGGTGATCTGAAGGGCCCCATTTCATGAACGTAGAGGCTCAGGCCCAGGCCTTTGGAGATGGACAGGGAGCAGATCCTGAGTGACTTTGGGCCTTGTGGGGACAGGGGCTGACACTCAGGTGTATTCAGGGGTCAGGCCACTTCTCAGAAGGCACTGCAGGCGGGTGCCTGGAGCCCAGAGGCTTTTCTGCTGCCCCTCCCCTCCACCAGCAGGCTGCTTCTTACCCACAACCCCACCCCAGCCCTGGGGCCTGCCAGGAGCTCCCACAGCCTGCCAGGCAGGGTGGGGAGTGACAAGGGGGCCCCACACACAGGCCTGGCTGCCCCACCCCTATCCTCAAAGATGCCTCTTGGTTCTGGGCTGGTCCTCTGGAGGGAGCTGAGGCCCCAAGAGATTCCCCAGGCCCCTTTGGCCCTAAGGGCCTGCGGGAGTGTCCAGACACACTCTGGCAGCAGGGCCGCCCACACCTTCTGCTCCGAAGCTCTGAGAGGGTGGAAGGGAAGCTGCTGGGCCGGGGGCCAGGATGGGGGCTGGGAGGAGGTGGGCAGAGATCCCATGGAGGCCTGGCTGCTGGGAGAGAGCAGCCTGTCTCTGCCCCCTCCGGATGTCTGCTCTCCGGGCCTCAGGCCTCCACATGGCCCAGGATTCTCCCAGAGATCACCAGTGTGCAGGCCGGCGGTGGGGGAGGGAGGGGCCAGGGCCTGGAGAGGGGCACTCAGGGCTGCCTGTGAGCAACACCCCCACCTCATTGCATCCTGAGCAGAGGAGAGTCTCAAGGGAGCTTGGTGGGCCCTGGGCTAGGGGACACTTGTCAAGCCAGGCTTCTTAGAGAGGGTAAAAGCCTGGCCCGTGGCTTTGTCCCCATATACCTGGCGGGCAGTGTCTGAATTCAGAATGAAGGGGAAATGAGGGGCTGGACTGTGTCATTCCACCTGCTCCATACCGGCCCACGGAAGTCTGTGCTACCATGGGTATTTAAGTGCGTGCCTGCATCTGGACTCAGAGGCTGGGTGACAGAGACATGTCCAGTGGGAGGGTAGTATCTGTCTGTAGTGGGTGCTGGGGGTCGAGGGGGCTGCTCCTTGAGGGATTAAGTCTTTGTTGCCTTCCCACGAGTGCACACACACTCACAGGAGACCCACACCTGGAACAGGGCTGTCTCAGGGACTTCCTGCCCCAGCACCCAGCACCCCAGCACCCCTTCCCCCCTGCTCCCATGCCCTCCAGGCCTTGTCAGAACTCCACCCTCGTAGTGGAACTCCACCCCCATAGTAGAGTGGCATTTCTCAGCCAGGCCCCAGGCTGGAGGCTGAAGAAGCCCAGAGAGGCAGCGAAAGGCCTGGTGAAGACAGAGTCCATGCCAACTTCTCTAATCTGCAGCTTCCTCACCCAGAAGGTGGGTGGGTGAGCTCTTCTCATTCAGGGAGTCAGTGCAAGAGCCGATGCGAGGGTGGTAGGCCATGCCAGCCTGCCCTCTGGGCCTAGGTGGGCGCTCCCATGACTAAGGGGTAGCCCTTCCTCTCTCTTCTCCCTCCTTCCATATATCTCCTTCCTTGATAGAATTTCCTCAGCTCTGGGGCCTGGCTGCCTGGCAAAGAAGACTGGCAGCTGCCGTAGCCCCCTGTCCTGGGCCCTAATGCTCCACCACGGTGGGCTCCAGCTCCCCTTGCCTCTCTCTGAAGCTCTGCATTAGCTGCTATAGAAGCAGGAATCCCTGAGGTTAATTTGTGGATGGAGGCAGAATGAGACCTTCAGGTCTTTCTTCCAGCGCATCTCTGGGTGTACAGAACCTTCTAGCATTTCAGTAAGCAGCTGAGCTTGTTAGCAACAGTAGGTGTGGCCTACGGACTCCTCACTAGCAGGAGAGGGAGGAGAAGGGTCCTTTAGCCTCTGTTGGTCCTTTCCAGAGGTTTTGTTGTATCTGCTTCCATCTGCTCTACCTCTGCTAACTGAAAGGTCGGCAGTTCAAATCCACTAGGCATTCCTTGGAAACTCTATAGGGCAGTTCCACTCTGACCTCTAGGTTCGCTATGAGTCAGAACCGACTTGATGGCAGTGAGTTCTGCTCCCTCTCCTTTCCCACTCCATTAATCCCTTGATGAGGCTGGCCTCCATCTGCCTCCTTTGAGCTCTGTGCCCCGGGCCAAGTGCAGGCCGTCAAAGGGCAACTGTCTTAGTCCTCTAGTGCTGCTGTCACAGAAATACCGCCCGTGGACAGCTTCAACAAAGAGAAATGTATTCTCTGACAGTTGGGTAGGCTAGAAGTTCAAATTCAGGGCCCCAGCTCCACAGGAAGGCTTTCTTCTCTGTATCCGCTATGGAGGAAGGTCCTTGTCATCAATCTTCCCTTGGTCTAGTAGCATCTCAGGACAGGAGCTTGGGTCCAAAGGACTTGCTCTGCTGCTGGCACTGCTGTTTTGGTGGTATGGGGTCCCTAGTTCTCTGCTTGCTTCCCTTTCCTTTCATCTCTTGTAGGATAAAAGGTGGTGCAGGCCACTCCCCGGGGAAACTCCCCTTACATTGGATCAGGGCTGTGATCTCAGTAAGGGGGCTACAGTCCTGCCCTAACCCTCTTTAACATAATCCCACCTTGTCCCATGAATCTCAAGCAGCGATTAGGATTTACAACATATACGAAAATTACAATCACAAAACAGAGGATAACCACACAATACTGAGAATCATGGGCCAGCCAAATTGCAGCACACAGTTTTTGAGGGGACACAATTCAATCTGTGATAGTGACACTGGACACCGGGGCAGGGGGCATGTGTGCCCAGCAGCCAGCATGTGTTGCCTGTCTGCTTTCACACTGGCTTACAAAGTGACTATAGTCATACCCATTTTAGAGATGAGAAGCTGAGGTCACTCATGTTAAAAACATAGGGTTCAGGGCTATATTTGACTTTCCACGAGGCACTTGGGCCTTCTGGGTTCCTTCCTCCATGAAAAGTATTAACATTTTTATTTTATGACTATATTGGTATAAAGACAAATATATTAGTATTATATATTTAAAAATTTTCTTTGCCTTGGAGTTCTTTTTTTCCTTCTAATTTTAAACAAAATTAAACTATTTTGAGGGTCCTTAGTCTGGTGCCTAAGGGACAAGAATGGCCCCAATGGGTACTTTCCACTGAAAACTGACTGACATGGGACTTGAGCCCAGATCTTCTGCATGCCCTGCCTGCAGCCGTGTTCCTTTCACCCCCTGCCCAACTGGTCTTGTCGATTTTTGACATTTCTTGATGGCCCTCCTGTGGCTTTGAACATCTTTTTCCTGAGTGTTTATGACAGTGGTAATTCTAGTGACGATTGGTGTTAGGTGACATCAAGTCAGTTCCGACTTATTGCCACCCTGTGCACAACAGAAGGAAACACAGCCCAGTCTGTACCAGCCTCACAACCGTTATACTTGAGCTCACGATTGCAGCCACTGTGTCAATCTGCCTCATCGAGGGTCATCCTCTACCAAGCATGGAAACCCTGGTGGCTGAGTGTTAAGAGCTACGGCAGCTAACTAAAAGGTTGGCAGTTCAAATCCACCAGGTGCTCTTTGTAAACCCTACAGGGCAGTTCTACTGTGTCTGATAGTGTTGCTGTGAGTCAGAATCAAGTCGATGGCAATGGATTTGGTTTTCATTGGTCTACTGTCATGGATTGAGTTGTGTCCCCCCCAAAATATGTGTAACCATGTGGCTGGGCCATGATTCCCAGCGTTTTGTGATTGTCCTCTGCTGTGTGTTAAAGGATTAAGGTGGGACTATAAATCCCTTCATGGGATCACCTCCCTGCTCCACTGCAAAGGGAGTTTCCCTGGAGTGTAGCTTGAATCACCCTTTATCCTTTCACCCTACAAGAGATAAAAGGAAAAGGGAAACAAGCGGAAGATTGGGAACCTCACACCATGAAGAAAGTAGCACCGGGAAAAGGGCACGACCTTCGGACCTGAGGTTCCTGCCCCAGGATGCCCCTGGACAAAGACTGATGCAATACCGGACTTTCCTCCAGAGCCGACGAGGGGGAAAGCCTTTCCCTGGAGTGAACATCCTGAATTTGGACTTGTAGCCTACTGGACTGTGTAAGAATAAAGTTTCTTTTGTTAAAGCCATCCACTGGTGGTATCTCTATTAGAGCAGCACTAGCTGACTAAAACATCTTCCAAGCACGGTACCAAGTGCGGTGTCCTTTTCCAGGGAGTGCCATATCCCAATAACATGTGTAGATATGTGAGACAAGACACACCAGCCCCTCCCTCCTACCGATTAGGGAACATTCTGGCTGTACTTCCATCGGAACAGATGTGTTCATTTCCCTGGTGGTCCATGGTAGTTAATAATATTCTTTGCCAACACTGTAATTCAAATACATCTATTCTTTTTCAGTCTTTATTCATTATCCAGCTTTTGCATGCATTTGAGAAGACTGAAAGTGCTGGGGCTTCCCCAAGACTGTGGCCCCTGGACACCCTTTTACCTCAGTACTAAAGTCACTCCTGAGGTTCATCCTTCAGCCAGAGATCAGAGAAGTCGACCAAACAAAATGAGGCTAAATGAGGCAAGCCTGAGCCGGCAGGAGGGACCAGCTGCTAACGGAGAACCCGAGGTCAATAAGGTGAGACTGCCTACGGGTCGTGGGGTTGGCAACCAGTATCACAAAATAATATGTGCATTAATTGTTTAATGAGAAAATAATTTTCTGTAAACCATCTAAAATAATATTTTAAAAAACAGTATGGCATGGGTCAGGTGCTCTTTTGTCATCAAAGTGATATCTTTGAGATGACAGTCCTTTGTAAAGCTTTTGACACCTCTGAAGCCCTTCTGTTGGTTATCTGACCTTCCCAACTAGCCACTGAGGGCAAGCATAGCCACTGTTACCCCATTTCACTGTTCAGACAACTAGGGGAGCACACCGAGGACAAGTAAGTGCATTCTCCCTTCCAATCTCCTCCTCCCTCAATAAGACCAGAGCCCCAGGTCCTTTGCACAGCCTCCATCTGCTGCCTGGATGAGCAGGTGGCAAGCTTGGAAATACTTGGACACAGGAGCCTTTGTTACTTGAGAAGGTTTAAGGGCAGGAGCTGCAGGGAGAGAGCAGTCTGCAGAGCTGGGTGGGGTAGCTCATGAGGGCCGATTAAGGGGAGGAGTGGAAAGACATAAACAGAGGAAGGAGAGACTTGCTCTGCTGTTCCTGAGAGCAGGGAGCGCACACTGCAGATTTCTCGGCTGGAGAGGATGAAGCTGGGCTGTAAAGTAAGGGGAGGGGTGCTGAGAGGGAGAAAAGAGGACCGCAGGAGATAGCTGGGAGGCACAAGAAGAGTTGGTGAGCTGGAGTCTTAAAAGTTTACAAGACGCAACTATTGTTCTTTATTTGTCTGGAAAAAAAGAGAAAGAAGGAAACCCTAGGATCAGAAAAAGAACTGCATCACAGGACTGTCTCCATGAACCGTTCTCTTCTCCACCTTCAGACCGGAAGAATTAGATGACGTCCAGCTAACACGGTGAACTTTCTGATCAGGAACACAGTAAATGAATCCTGATAAAAAGGGAGAAAAATACAAAACAGAACTTCAAATCCTTAAAGAGTCCAGACTGTCAGACCTATAGAGGCTGCAGTGCCTGACACTACGGCCCCGAACTGCTCTTCAAACCTTCAGCTGAAACTATTCCATGAAATCATCTTTAAACTAGGTAATAGTTTAGCCCAAAAAAGAAATAAGGATTGCCATCCGTAAGTTTCTTTTTTTTTAATTACCTAAGACTTAAAGGGGTCAACAGTTACTTTATTTTTTTGTTGTGATTTAGGAGAAAGTTTACAGAGCAAATTCATTTTTCATTAGACAATTAATAGGCAAATTGTTCTGTGACATGGTTGTCAACCTCGTGATGTATCAACGCGCTTGTCTACCCCAGATTCCCTGTTTCCAGTTTTCCTGTCCCTTTCTGCCTTCTTGTCTTTGTTTTGGGGCTGGTGTGCCAGCTCATCTCACATACATGATTGAAGTATGAATTATGTCCCTCACATGTGTGATTTGTTGGCCATGTTTAAAAATAAATAAAATAAAAAGCCCATTGCTGCTCAGTCAGCTCTGACTCATAGTGACTCTATAGCACAGAGTAGACCTGCCTTCTAGGGTTTCCAAGGAGCAGCTAGTGGATTCAAACTGTCCACTTTTACGTTAGCATTCAAATGCTTAACCACTGTACCACCAAGCCCAATGCCAAGCCAAATGTCGTTGAATAGAGCTGTCTAATCTTTGGCTAAAGAATGAACCTCGGGAGTGAGGTCACCAAAAAACCAAGCCAAATCCATTGCTGTTGAGTTGTGTCCGACTCATAGCAACCCCATAGGTCAGAGTAGAACTGTCTCACAGAGTTTCCCAGGAGCACCTGCTGGATTTGAACTGCCGACCTTTTGGTTAACAGATGTAGCACTTAACCCACTACACTGCCAGGGTTTCCAGGGAGAGTGATGTTGATGCTGAGTTAAAACGGTGCCTGGGGGCCATACCCTGGGTCTCTCCAGTCTCTCTCAGCAAGCCTGTTCTCTGTGTGAGTGTGTGTGTGAATTTGAAATGTGTTCCATATAGTTTGCCTGCTGTGTCTAGGACCCTCTACTGTGATCCCTGCCAGGGCCATCAGTGGTGGTAACCCAGTACCACCCAGTTGTTCTGGGCTCCATCTGGCTGAGGTTATCATAGCTGTCATCCATGGGTCCACTAGACCAGTCTTGCCCTAATGTCTTTGGTCTTGATTCTCCTGTGCTCCAGCTGGGATGGCAGCTGGAGATACACCTTAGATGGCCACTTTCAGGGTTTGAAGACCCCACACAATACTTCCATTGGAACAGATGTGTTCATTACCCTGGTGGTCCATGGTAGTTAATAATATTCTTTGCCAACACTGTAATTCAAATACATCTATTCTTTTTCAGTCTTCTTTATTCTTTGGCTAAAGAATGGATGTAGGACATTCTTTACAGGCTCTGTTATACCACCGGTTCAGTCACTGTCACTAGAGACCATGGTCCCAGCCCCCAGCCCAGTAGTGTGGTCTCTCAGGGCGTTTAGAGGTGTCTGTGAAGCTTCTGTGACTTTGCTCTGGTTAAGCTATCCCGACTTCCCCAGTACGGTGTACTGTCTTGCCCTTCATCCGGATTACCAGCTATCTACTTCGTGTTTTCCCTTCTCCACCACTACCCTCCCTCATAACCATCAAAGACTATTTCTCTGCACATGGAAACCGTCTCATGTGTTTTTATACTAAGAATCTCATACAGTATTGTCCTTCTGTGTTTGACGTATCTCACTCAGCAGAACGCCTTCCAGATTCTCCCGTGTTGTGAGATGTTTCCCAGACTCACCACTGTTCTCTATCACTGCACAGTATTCCGCCGTGTGTCTGTTGCGCAGTCAGTCTGGCCAGCCCTTGGTTGGCGGGCGCTTAGGCTGTTTCAACCGCTATTTTAAAGCACAGATGAGACAGTGGGGAGCAGACAGTTTAAATGGAAGTAAAACAACTAGAACAGAAATAACAAGAAAGTTGACACAAGATGACGACCTGACAGACGTAACCGATGTCGAGAAACTGGAAAAGGGGTGGGTTTTGCTGTGTATGTTTCACCAAAAAATAAAATTATGTATGTGTGAAAAAAACTTGGTGAGTGACAGGATCTGTGGGAACATGAGGAGGGGAGGGGCTGACAGACTGACCCTGGATGAGTGGGGTTTAGGCCTTTAGAGGCTCCAGGCCCTGGAAAGACCCTAGCACCAGCAGGTAATTAAACAACGGCAGCCGCTTTCTGAACTCAGCTGCACTGCTTTAGGCCATGCCAGACCCCAGTAAAAAGCTGACAGTGTTTCAATCTTCCCCAAATACACGCATATCCATCTATACCAAACGTGGGTACACTTTCAAGAAGTACCTAAAACCATCCCCAGAACCCTGGGGTCCTGTACCCCAGTGCTGTAAGCCCTGCTATGGGCTGCTCCTAGCCTGTCCAGCTGCTGCCCTACCCACTGAGACTCCAGAGTTTTGGTCCCCAAACTCTTTATACCTGCTGAACCTACTGATGTGAGGGAGCAGAGCCTATGCTATTGAACTCTGGGAACAAGAAGACAGCTGCTGTGCCTACAAAAGTCAAGTCAATGCTTTAGAAACTCATCCAATTTTTACTGTTAGTGTGCATCAGGGAACCGTGAACCACCAGGAGGCCCCTGGTGGCACAGTGGTTAAGTGCTACAGCTGCTAACCTAAAGGTCAGCAGTTCCAATCCGCCAAGTATTCTTGGAAACTCTATAGGGTGGTTATACTCTGTGTCATGGATTGCATTGTGTCCCCCCAAAAATGTATGATTTGACTTGATTATGAGTCCCAGATTGCATTGTGTCCCCCCAAAAATGTATGTATTGATTTGACTTGGCTATGAGTCCCAGCATGGTGCCATGCCTCCCATGTGTCGGGAATCCTGCCTCCGTGACATTGATGATGGAGAATGGAGAGCAGCTGTGCTGGCGAGGCAGGACTCCAGTGACCACCTGTGGGATGGAAGGGAGAGAAGTGAGCAGAGAGAGCCGGGAACCTCAGACCACCAAGGAGCAGCACCGAGAGCGAAGCACGTCCTTTGGACCTGGGGTTCCTGTGCCAAGATGCTGTCACTGGATTTGGACTCAGCTTACTGGACTGTGATGACTTCTCTTGCTGAATGGACTTACAACTTACAAATGGATTTGCAGCTTACTGGACTGTGTCAGTGAAGTTTGTCTTTATGAAGCCTTCCACTGGTGGTATTTTCTATTGGAGCAGTACCAGGTGACTAAAACACTCTGACCTATAGGGTCGCTGAGTCCGAATCGACTCAACAGCACTGGGTTTGGCTTTTGGGTTTAGGAGGCCTCTGAGCCCAGATTACCCTGCATTCAGCTTCAAGGTCTCACCACCATAGGGTGTCAATCATGATGGTGTTTTCTCTTAAAACGCTGAGGCCCAGCACAAAGGGGCCTGGGCAACACCTCCAGAGGCTGGCCCCTGATTATAGATATGCTGAGTTATGATTCTTATAGATGACTTTTTCAATCAACCTCTGTATTAGCTATCTAGACTTTTTTCAATCAACTTCTGTATTCACTATCTATCACTGTGTAACAAATTACTCCAGAAGCAAGCAGCTGAAAACAATACACGTGTTTTATCTCACCATGTGCAGCAGTCAGGTACCCAGCTTGGCTTCACTGCCAACCGGGGCTCAGGGTCTCCCACAGTCTCCCGCCAAGGTGTCAGAGGGGCTGCCGTCATCTCACCTGGGATCCAGGAATGGTCTGCTTCCACGCTCCCTCACTTGGCAGCCGGCAGGCCTCAGTTCCTTGCTTGTCCATAGGTGTGGGCGCTGGCTTCCCCTGAAAGAGGGGGCAGGAGAGCTAGAGCAAACATTCTGAACAGGAATCAGGGGTGGTGGTTTAAATGGCTGACAAGCTCAGCTGCTGAGAGGTTGACTGTTCGAATCTACCCAGAGGCCCCTTGGAAGAAAGGCCTGGCAATCTTCTTGTGGAAAATCAGCCATGGAAAACCCTCAGAAGCACAGTTCTCCTCTGACACACATGGGGTAACACTGAGTTGGAGTTAGACATAAATCATTCAGTCCCACCCAAGATGCAGGGAAGTGAGTTCCACTGGGGCATGAATACGATCTCGAAGGCCCCACTCACAGCATCACTGTCAAAAGCCTGAAAGCACTGAACAGGAGTCTTCCTACAGCTAAACAGGATATTCACTGAGCACTTACTCTGCACCAGGCACTGTTCCAAGAACTTGATGCTGATCCTCATGAAGTTGGCACTGTGAAGTGAGCACTATTATTCCCATTTTATGGATGAGGAGACTGAGGCACAGAGCAGGAAAGTAACTTATCCCCAAATCCTGCAGCTGGGATTGGCATCTGGGTTGGGCGGGCATGCCTGAGGAGCCTTCAAGGTGTGGGTGGGCAGGGCAGGGGTGGGGGTGGGTAGCGTGCCCTCTGAAGGCATGGGACACTGGAGTCTGAAGCTCAGGGGGCGAGAGGTCAGAGCTGGCACTCGGGGGGGGGCTATGTGGAGGATGAATCCACGTAGGGAGTTCACTCCCAGGAGAGTGGCATAGATGGGACACAGAAAGCTGAGACCAGAGCATAAGGGGCTCTGTGTGGGAGGTAGGATATGGAAGTGGCCAGAGGGACTCCAGGTCACCCCAAAGCAGGTCTGTCTGTTGTGCAGACCTGTCCTCTGTATGGACGGCCCCACACCAGGTGAAGCTTGTGGCGTGGAGTTCAGGGGCATGACTAACCTTGGCCTGCAGGGCAGGGTGGAGAAGGTGGGGGAAGGAGAAGGTGGGGGGAGGGTGTGGGAAGAGGAGAGGGTGGCACCAGGGTGGGGCTACCTCTTGGGAGCAGGCCAGAGGGCAGTCGTTGGGGAGCGGGCATCAAGGGCTGAGAGGGAGGTCTCGAGGTTTCTGTTTGGGTGGCTAGGTGGCCCCGGCTGTGGCTACTCTCCTGCCCCCTCAGCAGGGCTTGGGCTGCCCTGGACCTTGCCTAGGCTGCCAACCTGGATGTGATCAGCCCCAAGGTAGCAAGTTAGGAGCAAGTCACCATGCCCCACCCAGAAGCTATGCCCCCCCCATCCCAGCAGGTCCAACCCGTTTGTCCTGCACCCTGACAGTTGTCCTCTGCCCTCAGTTCCTGCTGCCCTGGGAGTTACTGCCCTTCACAGAGCAGCTCGGGCAACAGTGCTTGGAGCCTCCTCTTCCAGGGAGCCCACTAGACCTCCTCAACCTTCACAGCCCTTTTGAGGGTGCCAGTGAGGTGCAGAGGGCTGTGAAATTCCAGCCCACCCCCTCACGCACACCACCAACAAATGCAGCTAGCTGGTTTCTGCCCAGAACGCTCCCTAGGTGCCAAGGAAACTGCTCCCCTCGCCCCCTCACAACCAGCTTCAAGAAACCCTGGACCACCGCTTCCTCACTGATCCTGCCAGCTCCCCAGATGCTGGGTCACTGCTCAGGTGGCCACGCTCTTCCTAACCCCGTGACTCAAGGATCCCCCTCACCCAGCCTTTGTCCAAGCTGTTTCCCTGTCCAATGCACCATGATCCCTCTCCCCATGTTCATGACTTTCCCACCCGTAAAGGCCCAGCTGAAGGCCACTTGCTAGAATGAGACAGCAGCCTAGCTCTCTGGGCCTCAGTTTTTCTGGCTGTATCAGGAGGCACCGACTCCGGGAGAGGAGGCAGGCATGGCACCCCTCCCCCCAGCCTGCTCCCCAGACATGCCAGGTGCTCCCTCAGCCCTGCCAAGCCGTGACGCACCTTAGGGTGGGCCACTGCCCACCCTAGGTAACAACCTAGGGTCCCCGAGTGCAGCCCAAGCGCCCCATGCGCTACAATGCGTGCGTTAGATGCCCAGCGCAGGGGCTGGATGAAATCCGAGAGCCCAACCGCCAGCTTTCAGGAGGTACCCTTACCCTCCCTGCCCGAAGGAGCCCCACCTTGCGGGCACGGCGAGAAGAAGTGCGCACAAACTGCCCCTCAGACCCAGGGTGACTCTTTCTGCCCCTCTATGGCCCCGGTGGTCTGTGCACCCTCCTCGTCAGGTCCCCAGGAAGGGCCCACCCTGCGCTCCCCAGTCGGTGAATGGTGCCCCAACAGCTGCTCTCAGGCGCCTCTAGAAGTGCATTTCAGCTCCCAGTAGTAAGAGTCAGGGGAAGCACAGAAAATGCAGGCGAACACACCGAAGGACGACTGCGGTGTGACTCCACCCCAGCCCAGCCCAGCGACGGCCACGCTGCGCCGGAACCACCTCGGCAGCAGGCCTACACGGCGCCTGCGGTCCCAAAGAGGCCCTGATGACCTGGGCAGGCGGGCGCTATTATTGTCCCCAGGTTCCAGTCGAGAAAAGTGAGGCACTGTCGAAGTCACAGCTTTGTTCGGAATGTCGGCGACATTTGAACCCAGACTCCAGCAAAGGCTCTACCGTATTCCTCCGTAAGGACGTGCCAGTACCGCTTCACCTGTCCTTCCTCCCCTATCCCACAAACCACACGGCCCGGTCCAAGCGGGCATCTCCACCCCCTCCGCCCGCCGGGCTTGCTGGGTGAGGGTATCTTTGCGTAGATGTGTGACTGCTGGGACCCGCTGGTGAAAGGCTCGCCTAGGCCATTGCGCGTGCGCCCTCTGCCTCCACCGGAGGCGTTTCCTCGAGGGACTCTAAATTCTGCCTCTGAGCCTCCTGATGGGGGGAAATAGTCCCCTTGCTTTTCAAACCTCAGCCTCCCCTCGCAAACTAATCCGCTTCCTTGGCCCATCTCCCGGCTGCCCTCTGTTTTTACCTTCCGACCCACTCCCCCAACCCCTGCACTCTAGCAAGGGGATCATGACCCATTTTACAGGCGGCAAATGGGACAGCTCAGGGCCTCAGTCACGAACCTATTCCTTTTCAGTGCTGTTGCCTGTGCAGGGAAATTCGCTTCTTCCTCACCCTGGAGCCCAGCTGGGGGAGGCCCACCCCACGAGGAAGCTGCCCCTTAGCCATTCAGCACTCAGCCATGGGTGGGTCTTCTGTTCAGGGGCCTCTGGGGAGAGCACACGGGGATTGGGCTTTTCTCCAGCTCCCCAGTTCAGTGGGCTGAACCACTCCACCTTGGGGCCTGGAGAAGGGTCCATCCTGCAGTGCCTGGGTTTCTCCATCGCAAAAGAGGGACAGACCCACCAAGCTGAGGGGGCTATTCCTTTAGGGCTCTGAGAGCTACCCCTGCTCCTCTGGTGTTGTCCACAGGGTCCTCTGCCCAGCTCCACTCACCTTGATTCGGGTAAGAAAACCCTGGTTTTCTCAGGCCTGGCAGTCAGCATACCCTGCCTTTGGTTTGGGGTGGGCACCTGGCCCAGCAGGTCTCAAGACTTAGTGCTATTGGGAAGAGAGGGTAGGTGCTGGCAGTCAGGGTTGGGGCAGAGGTCCTGGGTCAGGGAACCCACGGAGGGGTAGAAAGGCACTGGCCAGAGTTGAAGCCCTGGCATCTTAAGCTGAGTTCTCTAGAGGAACAAAACCAGTAAGCCTGATAGATTCATAGAGAAAGTTACTTCAAGGACAAGGCTGGTAGGTGGAGGCTGGCAAGTCCCAAATTCTTGGGTCAGGTGGCAGACTGTAGGCTTCCGCTTGTTCACGCAGTGTCAGGGGCTGGGGAATCCAAAATCTACAGGTCAGACTGCTGGCTGATGGCTTCTGGTGTCCCAAGAACCTGAGTTGAGGAGTGTGGGATAAAAAGAGGGTGATCATTGCTGAAACACACATTCATACAAGGATTGCCAGTTAAGATCACAAACTCATCCTAGCAAAAATGCTACATACCTCACTGCTGGATATCACGGCAATCACCTCTGAAGTACTCTCCTGGGGAAGCTATGCACCAGTGCCAGCACCTAGTCCACCCTTCAAGGCAATTTTGGAACTCTTTCTGGAATGGCCATCAGAGCTGTCATCATATTACCCTTGATGTCCTGAGTGTCATCAAGATGTCTTCCTTTCAATATTTCTTTTATCTTCAGGTACAGAAAAAAGTCATCGGGGGCCACATCAGGTGAGTAGGGAGGGTGTTCCAATACAGTCATTTGTTTACTGGCTAAAATCTCCCTTACAGACAACTATACAGTTAGGTTTGCAGACTTGCCACCTTGCCCCCGTGTGCAGTAGCCAGATCCAGCACCCTGGACTTGTCCGTTTGGCTCAGCTGTTTAGTGTCTCCAAGCCCCCAATGACTCTGAACACCTGCTGTATCTTTATCTTGGTTATTCAAGCGAGCAGTGGGGGACATCTCTGTCCCTGAGTCCCAGAGTCCTTCATTCCTTCAACATATGGTGCAAGGCTCTCTGAGATAGCTAGGGGTATCTCTTGAGTAACCAAGACGCAGTCCTGCCCAATTGGGACTTATAGTCTGGGGGCCACACCTGAGCTTGTTAGTTACAAAACTATGGGGATGCTGTCACAGGGGCAACTAGGCAGGATCCCATGATTCCCTGAGGAGTGGACATTGAGAGGCTGTGGAGTGGGTTTGGACCATAGGTGTCCTTAGCTGGCACCTATGTTTGCATCCCATGAGTAACTGAAACGTCAGCAGTTCAAACCTACCCAGTGGCCTGGGGATTTGCTTCCATAAAGACTACAGCCAAGAAAATCTTACAGAGCCCCTGGGGTCACCTTGAGTAGGCACTGACTCCAGGACAGTGGTTGGGTTTGATAGTGAGGCAAAGGAAGCCGTGGTGTTTCAGCGGTGAAATCGTCACCGTCCATGTGGACTTGGTTCCTGGGCAACTGCTGTCAGCCAGCCAGTGAAGGTTTGCATGTTGCTATGATACTGGACCAGGAAGAAAGGCCTGGTGATCTACTTCCAAAAACTCAGCCGCTGAAAACCCTACCTGGATATACAGAGGACCACCAAGAGTTGGGGGCCATTTATGGCAGTTAACAAGAGTCAAGGGGCAGAGGGGGAAGAAAAGAAACGGGTCCTGAGACAGCAGTGTCCTCGGGGGTTGAACAAGGTGGGGTGGGAAGACGCAGACACTGGGCCGTGCAGAACACTGTGGGCCACACAGGCCTTTGGATCCAAGCCCAGCAGCACAGAGGAGTCACTGCCGGGTTTCAAGCTGGGAGTGTCACGAAGCCTGTTAGGATTGGAGTCATTCCCGCTGGCCTCCGTGCCTGCCCCAGGCTCTGCCAACTCGAGAAGAAGAGACAGTTGGAGGATGCTTCTTCACCTTGACTGGACTTTGTGGGGAGGACAAGGGTGGGTGTTGCTAGAATCTGGTATGACACTGGCTATGATGGAGCAGACAGAACTGAGTTCAGCCCATTTCAGTTAGGAAGCCTTCCTGGAGGAGGTGGCCTGGGCTAGAGATGAGTAGGAATTACCAGGGGAATATACAGGCAGGCAGGATGGGGGGTGAAGCAAGCATCCTAGACAAAAGAAACAGCATGTGCCAAGGCACAGAAGCATGAGAGCAGTGTGCCTGGGAAACCCCTAAACCAGAATTTTAGAGCGTGAGGCTCCTGGTGGAGTCTGTCTGTCTGTGTGTCTCTCTGTTTGAGGCTGCCCAGGTGCAGGCAGGCAGCGGTCAGGGGCCCCGTGTTTGGGATGGAGGAGGTAGGGGGTGGGGGATGGCATGGAGGGGACAGGGAAGGCCACAACAGAGTGGAGGCCTGGCAGATGGGGCTGAGTTACCTGGTCGGACGGAAGATAGAAAGCATAAAATTAGTTGCCATTGAAAAACTAACTCGTGGTGATCCCTGTGTGGCAGAACTGCATTCCATATCACTTTTTCTTCTTAGTTTATGTATGTTTTGGTTATTACAAAAACTGTATGTGTGCATTGTAGAAAGTCAGAAAAGACGTTGCTGTTGTTAGGTGCCATCCAGTCAGTTCCAAGTCGTAGTGACCCATGTTCCACAAATGGAAACACTGGTTGTCCTGCGCCATGCCCGCAGTCAGTGTCATGCTTGGGCCCGTTGTGGCAGCCTCTCTGTCCGTCCATCTCCTTGAGGGTTTTGCTCTTTTCACTGACCTTCTACTTTGCCAAGCATAATGTCCTCCACGGACTGATCCCTGTTGACAACATGTCCAAAGCGTGGAAGATGCAGTCTGGCCATCCTTGCTTCCAAGGAGCACTCTGGCTGTACCCTTTCCAGAACAGATCTTTTGACAGTCCATGGATGTTCAGTATTCTCCAGCACCACGATTCAAAGGCATCAGTCCTTCTGTCTTCCTTCTTCATTGTCCAGCTTCCACAGCCACAGGGGATGCAACTGAATATACTATGGCTTGGGTCAGGCACACCTTAGTCGTCAAGGTGACATCTTTGCTTTTCAACACATTAAAGAGGTCTTTTGCAGCAAGTTTGCCCAGTGCAGCAGGTCTTTTGATTTCTTGACTGCTGCTTCCAAGGGTGTTGATCATGGATCCAAGTAAAGTGAAATCCTTGACAGCATCAGTGTTTTTCCGGTTTATCATGATACTGCTTTTTGGTCCAGTTGTGAGGATTTTTTTTTTCTTGATGTTGAGATGTAATCCATACTGAAGGCTGTGGTCTTTGATCTTCATCAGTAAGTGTTTCAAGTCCTCTTTATTCTTAGCAAGCAAGGTTGTGCCATCTGCATAACGCAGGTTGTTAATGAGTGTTCCTCCAATCCTGATGTCTCATTCTTTGTCTAGTCCAACTTCTCAGATTATTTGCTCTGCATACAGATTGAAAAGGTGTGGTGAAAGGATATGCCCCTGATGCACACCTTTCAGGACTTTAAACCATGCAGTGTCTCCTTGTTCTGTCTGTGTGACTGCCTCTTGATCCATACACAGATTCCAGGTGAGCACAATTCAGTGTTCTGGAATGCCCATTGTCTGCAATGTTATCCATAAGTTGTTGTCACCTATATACTCCAATGCCTTTGCATAGTCAATAAAACACAAGTAAGCATCTTTCTGGCATTCCATGCTTTCAGCGAAGATCCATCTGACATCGGCAATGATATCCATGGTTCCATGTCCTCTTCTGAATCCAGCCTGAGTTTCTGGCAGTTCCATGTCAATATACTGCTGCAGCTGCTTTTGAATGATTTTTAGCAAAATTGTACTTGTGTGTGATATTAATAACACTGTTCGATCCTTTCTGCATTCAGTGGGATCAGCTTTCTGGAGGCCTGCATGTGGTTCTCTCCCAGTCAGTTGGTCAGGTAGCTGTCCTCCAAACTTCTTGACTGAGCACTTCCAGTGCTGCCTCTGTCTGTTGAAACATTTCAACTGAGAATGCTGTCAGTTCCGGGAGCCTTGTCTGTCCCCAGGGCCCTCAGTGCAGCCCCGACTTTCTTCCTCCGTACCGTGGGTTCCTAACCATACACTACCTCTTCGAATGGTTGAATGTGAACCAGTTCGTTTTGGTATAATGACTCTGTGTATTCTTTCCATCTTCTTTTGTTGCTTCCTGAGTCACATAATATTTCCCCCCGTAGGATCCTTCAGTTCTTCCTTCAGTTCTTCCAGCTGGAGAAATCCAGAGCGTGTTCTTCCATTTTGGCTTGCTTTCTCCAGCTCTTCGCACATGGCATTGTAACGCTTTACTTTGTCTTCTCAAGCCGCCTTTTGAAATCTTCAGTGATCTTACTTCATCATTTCTTCCTTTTGTTGTAACTACTCAATGTTTGAAGGCAAGTTTCAGAGACTCTTCTGACATCCATTGTCTTTTCTTCCCTGTCTTTAATGGCCTCTTGCGTTCTACATGTATTAGATGTTCTTGATGTCTCTTCATAGTTCCTCTGGTCTTTGGTCATTAGTGTTAAATGCATCAAATCTGTTCTCAAGATGCCCTCTAAGCTCAAGTGAGATAGACTCAAGGGCATACTTTGGCTCTCATGGATTTGTTCTAATTTTGTTTAGTTTCAATTTGAACTTGCATATGAGCGATTGATGGTCTGTGTCAAAATTGGCCCCTGGCCTTGTGTTGACTGATGAGACTGAGCTTTTACATTGTCTCCTCCCACAAATGTAGTCAGTTTGATTCCACATGGCGAGGTCTATGTGTATAGCAACCATTTATGTTGATGAAAAAGGGCATTTGCAATGGAGAAGTTGTGGGTCTTGCTAAAAATGCTGCGATCTCCAGCATCATTTCTGTCACCAAGGCCATACTTGCCAAATCCTGATCCTTCTTCATTTCCAGCTTTTGCATGCCAGTCACCAGTACTTATCTTTGCATCCTGATTGCATGTTCAATCAATTTCAGACTGCAGAAGCTGGTGAAATCTTCAGTTACTTCATCTTTGACTTTAGTGGTTTGTGCATAAATTTGAAAAACAGTCATATTAACTGGCCTTCCTTGTAGGCATATGGATCCTACCCCATCACCGACAGCACGACACTTCAGGAGAGATCTTGGAATGTTCTTTTTGACAATGAATAGAGCAACGTTCCTCTTTGTCATTCCCGGCATAGCAGACCATACAACTGTCTGGTTCAAAAAATACCAGTCCGCTTTAGCTCACTGATGCCTGGGATATCAATATTTATGAGTTCCATTTCATTTTTGACAATTTCCAGTTTTCCTAGATTCATGCTTTGTACATTCCACATTCCCGTTATTAATGGATGTTTGCAGCTGTTTCTTCTCATTCTGAGTCATGCCGTAATACTAAATGAAGATCCCAAAGCTTGACTCCATCCACATCATTAAGGTAGACTCTACTTTGAGGAGGCAGTTCTCCCCCAGCTGTATTCTAGGTGCCTTCCAATCTGGGAGATTCACCTTTAGCACTGTACCTCACGGTTTTCCACTGCTATTCGTAAGTTTTTTGCTGGCTAATTCGTTTCAGAAGTGGACTTCTGGGTCCTTCCTAGTCTGTCTCAGTCTAGAAACTCAGCTGAAACTTGTCTGCCATGGGTGACCCTGCTGGTGTCTGAATGCCAGTGGCACAGCTTCGAGCATCACAGCAACAAGCAAGCCTCCGCAGCGGGACAAAGTGACAAGTACCTGGGAGTTAGAAAATATAGAAAAGCAAAAATAAGGAAATAAAAATGTATTCCTACTACTAAGAAATCACCACTGGTAACATGTTAGTGTACGTCATTTGATATATTTTGTTCCTGTTGTTAGGCGCCAGTAAATCAGTTCCAACTCACAGGGTACAACAAAATCAAATGCTACCCAGTCCTGTATTGTCCTCACAATTATTGCTGTGTCTGAGCTCACTGTTACAGCCGCTGTGTCAATCCATCTCATTGAGGAGCTTCCTGTTTTTTGCTGGCACTCTACCGGGCACGATGTTCTTCTCCAGAGACTGATCCCTCCTGGTAACATGTCTAAAGTGTGCCATCCTCCCTTCTAAAAGGCATTCTGGCTGTACTTCTTCCAAGGTAATTTTGTTCATTCTTCTGTAAGTCCATGGTACGTTCCGTATTCTTCATCAACACCACAATTCAAATCCATCGATTCTTCTTTGCCTTCCTTATTCATTGTCAAGCTTTCACATGCATGTGATGTGATTGAAAATACCATGGTTCGAGTTCAGATGCACCTTAATCCTTGAAGTGACACCTTTGCTCTGGAACATTTCAAAGAGGCTATTGACAGCAGATACACCCAATGCAATACATTGCTTGATTTCTTGACCTCTGCTTCCATGGGCACAGATTATGAATCTAAGTAACTGGGGGGTTTTACTGGTACAAAGATTTGTCTATTCATTATCCATGACTTTATAACAAATTACCACAAGTTTAGAGGCTTAAAACCACACCCCTTTGTTATCTGCAGTTCCTGTGGGTCAGGAGTCTGGGCATGGCTTAGCTGGGTCACCCGTTTAGAGTCTCACAAGGTTGCAGTTGTGGTGCTGCCTGAGAATCGTATGGCACGCGACGGCATATCTCCAAATGCACTGAAGCTGTTGGCAGAAATCAGCTCCTTGCACGGCGGGCTTCAGTTTCTTTCTGCTTGCCGACGAGAGCCCACCTGCAGCTGCTTGCCACGTGGGCCTCTCGACACACTGGCAGCCGCAGCATGGCAGTTTGCATCTTCCACGCCCAGGAGAGGGTGAGGTATCCCAGCAAGATGGCTGCTACACTCTTTTGCCACCTAATCATGGATATCGGGTCACCTTGGCTAGAAGTCAGTCACAGATCAAGCCCATGCTCGAGGGGAGGGGGCTATAAAAGGGTGTCAACACCAGGAAGTGGGAATCATGGGGGCTAGTTGACAAGTAGCCTACTGCACTAAACCAAACCCAACCTGATGGCATCAAGTCAACGCCAACACGGGGCGACCCTGTGTATCGCAGACAGGAACCGAGCTCCCCGGGGTTTTCTTGGTTGAGATCTTTGTGGAAGCAGGTTCCCAGCCCTTTCTCCTGTGCGACCTCTGGCTGTGTTCAGATGTCTGTTACTAGATGAGGGTAAACCATTGGTGCCCGTTGGAGACCTTCCTACCACACTAACCAATCAAACACCAAACCAAACCAAGCCCACTGCTGTTGAGTTGATTTGGACTCAGAGCAACCCTACAGGCAGAGTAGGACTGCCCCAGAGAGTTTCCTAGGAGCACCTGGCAGCTTTGAACTGCCGACCTTCTGGTTGGCAACTGTGGCATCTAATCACTACGCCCACCAGGGTTTCCAACCAAACACAGGTAGTTGTTAACTTCACAGAAAACTAAATGTTACACCCGAAAGTAAATATCATTACGCTGCATCACCTGGCTCAGTAGCAAGCAGTGTTTACACAAGCATTATAATGAGACAATTGAAGACCGGTTTAACCAAAAATCACTGTCTATTGGCACAACCTAGAGGCAACACAGGGAGAGTAAGTGTGGGTGCAACGAAGGGAGGCGGAGAGGAACATTACAGCCTCCTCTTCCATGGGAGGAAGTTAATAGACTTCAGCTTGAACTGATAAATCAGATAACAGCGTGCAAGTGTGTTATTTATAGATGGAAGCATGAAGTCAGAAAGACTTGAAAGGAGTCATTTCTGTGGGCAGAAGGACTGGAGGCTAGCAGGCGGGAGCGGCCGGCTGCTTGTCCTTATAGGCGCATTTGTCTTTTATGATTTTGTGCACTCCGTGGATAAAAATACACATTAATAAGTAGAGAAAAAGAAGTGTAGGGCATCCCCACAGAGGGGACAGGGAGGTTCCCAGGGACCCTGAACACTCATGAGCTTCTTTCCCAGGGGACAGGGGCCCCTATTCCAAAGACCAGCCCCAGGGAACACTCAAGCTTGGAGCATACTCGGGGGAATATGGTAACTTGAGCTTCCCCGGTGAGAATTCAGTAACTGCCTTGGGGACTGGGGACCCCCTGTGCTGGGTGGATTTGGGAGGCTGGGGGTGGGTTGGGATGCTGCAGGCCTGGGGAGCCCCCCCATCTGCACAGATGTTTTTACAGGAGTTTCTGAAGCTGCACCCCACCCCCCAGCTTTTTATTATTATTAATCCAGTAGGTTTGAATACCTTGTTTTTGACCAAGGCAGTAAATGGTGAAAACATGTGGAAGGCATGAGACGTCTCCTCTGCTGTCTGGTGCCCAAGTGTCCCTCAGAGCCTGTCAAACCACCCCCCACATCTCCCTCACGCCACACCCACAAGGGCAAAGAAAACCCAGCAGAGTGGGTGGAGGGGTCCCAGCTGCAGCAGAGCTGGGACAGTCAGGTCCTGTGCCCCACCTGCCCACCTGCAGCAGCCAGCACAGATGGGGTCCTGGCAGGTGCTAGCAGTCAGCCACATTTACAGGTCACAAGGCCCCAAGCTGCAGCTCCGGTGCTCGCTAGCCTACATGTGACAGGGCTGAATTCACACCAGCCTCTGTGCCAACCACAATGTGCTACCCAGCAAAGGAGCACCTTCCAGGTCCCTTCTGACTACGGTCTTCCCCTCCCGAAAACCCTCCCTCGCCTCTTCAGTGCATCCCGCAGGGCCAGCTACAATCCTTTGCCAGGCCCAGTGCAAAAGGCAGCTCCTGAACCCTGATTAAAAATGTATCCAGGATTTCAAAATGGGCGACGTTGGAGCAGAGGAGGGGTCCTGAGCCTGGGACCTGTGAAGAATCCGCATGCCCTCAGCCCATGGTCCCCCCCGCCTTGTGGTCTGCTCCCCTTTACTGGCGCCACCAGACTTTAGTTTGGCTGGGACGCCAAGAGGTCTCCGGGCCTTTGCCCAGCCTGTGCCCTCTAGTGAAATGCCCTTTTGGCCACGGCTCGGCTTGCTCAACTCTGTGGAAATCCCTGCGGGCGTGGTGGGGCGTAGTCCCAGTAGCAGTCTGCTGGGGTTCCAGAGCTGTCCCTGCTCCAGCCAGGCCTGCCCTGGAGGGACCTTGGGCGTTTGTTCAGTGAATTCACTCAGCAGAAGTCAGAGATTTTCATCAGAATGAAAACAGTAGCTACTAAATCTTGGGCAACTGCTGTGTCCCAAAGCTCCTGTGACCTTCGCTCAATCACGTGGAATTAATTGCACCCACTTGATATGGGCCGGGATGTCCCCAAGGCCACTGAATCCAGGGATCGGGGTCTCGGCAGGGATGGGGTTCTGGGCTGGACGCCTGCGTAGGCGGTCGGATCCTGTCCGTGCCCCGATAAGGGAAAAGCTGGCTCTCTTCTTTCCTGCGCTCACAGTACTTTTCGCTTCATCACAGCGTGCCCATTTGCTTGGTGAGGAAAACTGAGGCCTAGCCTGGAGGGGATCCGACGAATCTCAACCAGGCCCGAGCGCCCAGGGCTTGAGGGTGTCCTCTGGGACGAAAGTGGCCAACGCTGGTGGAGTCCCTCTCTCCCTTCACCCCTAGCCTGGGTGGCCTCCCCCACGGCCCTGTGTTCTAATGGTGGTGTGCTGAAGCCGCCTCCCGCCCCACCCGCCCGGACTCTCCTCTCCCAGAACTGAGGAGAAATCCCGCCGGCGGCCTGAGGAGGCAGCAGGCGTCTGGAGCCGGCTGGAACCGTAGTCATGGTGACCGTGAGAGACAAAGAACAGGCGGCGGCCGGCGAAAGGGGGCGGCGGCAGGAAGAGACCGTCTTCGGGCGACGACCCCCAGGGAAACTCCCTAGCCCCTATCAGCCTGTGGCCCTGGGCACCTAGGAGGGGCCGAGGGGCTGTCCTGCCCTCCCTGGGCCTCAGTTTCCTTATCTCGACAGTGGGGGCAGGGTTCCACCAGCTCCTTCTGCTTATGGCTTATCGCTGGGTTCGGCTGCTCTGTTCTTTCCTATTGCTTCTCCCTCGGCAACAATAAATAAGCCTAGGAGAGGTGGACCGAGTTCTGGGGACCCAGCCTCTTCCCCGTTACACGAAGGAGAGGCTGACGCTAGCAGAGGGCAGAGAGTGGTCACCTGGCCCTGCTGGGACCCAGGGCGCGCTCCCAGCCTCGGGTCGGGGCAGGCAGCAGGGGCGACTGCCCCGGCATGTACAGGGCACCAGGCAGGTCCTTCCTGAGCAGCAGAGGGGAGGGGGATACAGGTGTAGTGGCTGCGCTGAGAACCTGGGGTGGGGTGTGGGGTAGCGCCCCCTACAGGAGGCCCAGGGATGGGAGGGCAGACGGGGGTGGCTCCCGGGCCCAGCCTAGAAAGGGAGACCTGGAGGGGCTCTTCCACCTCAGGGGGTGCCCCATGGGAGGTGCGTGTAAGAAGCCAGTAGTAGCCCTGTGTCCTGTCCAGGGGCTAGTGTGGACTCTCATTTGGGAGAAGGATGTCCGGGAGACCCCAGAGTGGAGGTGGCACCCCAGGGATGGGGCCCAGCCCAGCCACAGAAAGCTCAGGCAGGGCTGGATTGTGCTGCCCATGTGTGAGTGGTGGGGGAGACCATTGCCAGCCCAGGACCTAGAAATCCTATAGCTTTACCTTTGGCCTTTCAATACCCAAGAGGCTTTTCTGGCCCCAGGCAGAGGCTCTCAGGGGGAACTTTCCATGACCCATTCCTTGGGGTGGCCCTTGGGTCCCATACTCAGCCCCTCTCCCGCTGTGGACCGACCTCGAGCAAAGGATGCTTTGAGGGATGTCTTTAGGTCCAGACACCGTCTCTCTTAGCATGTTCCTGTCCCAGTAACTGCCACAACCTAAGATAGGGAGTATTCTTTGGGGGTGAGAAAATGTTTTGGAACTAGATAGAGGTGATTGAGCCACATATCAGGTGTACCCAAGGCTGAGTAATGGTTTGCTTTAAAACAGTTAATTTTGTGTTACATAAATTTCACCTCAATGAAAATAATTAGGAAGAGAGAGGGAGGAAGGAAAGACTAGGTCAGCTCTCGAACTCCTGGAGCTGTGTTTGGGGCTTGGAAGAGGATCCTGGAGACAAACGAGGCACTATCCTTAGAGAAACGCCATGTCACCCTGCTCTCAATGGCCCAGGGACAGAGAGGATCTGGGAATCAAGGGCGTCAGTAACTCAGAGTCAAAATGTAATTCAGAGGCATCGGACCTGACTAGGAAGACACTTCAAGAATGCCAGAACTGTTTGCATTTTTATATATGCACCAAAGTGATGAATGACTTTTTTAAAAAGTCCAGTGTCTGAAGAAGTCTAAAACCCTAAGTGATGGAGTGAGTTGTGTTATAATTCACTTAACCTGTTGTTGCTGATTCTGACAAAATAGAACCGCCCCTCCATCCCCCCCAGGGTTTCCAGAGCTGGAGACAGACTTCGCCATCGTTCTCCCGTGGAGCAGCTGGTGGTTTGGCACTGCCAGCCTTTCAATTAGCTGCTGAGCACTTTAACCACGGTACCACCAAGGCTCCTGTAATTCACTTAGTGGTGTACCAAGTGTGTCTTGCAGCCCAGGCGCCTCAATGCCGCTGCCAAATGAACAAATGAAAAGACAGATGGACACAAAGTGCTTGCAGAGTGGGCTCCTGGTAAAGGGTACCAACTGTAATTTGATGAGAATGAAATGATGCCAAGAGGGACCACAGAAAGCTCTGAAGTCCTGAGAAAGAGGAAGACTCAGGGAGACTTCCTGGAGGAGGCAGCATGGAATCAGGGAAGGAGTCTGACTAGTGGGGATGTGGGCAGGGAGGAGTGACAGGTCATCTTGAGGGTCATCAAAGACGCTCAGTCAGCCCACCCCTTTGGGTGCAGATGGGCTTACTGAGGGCACCAGGACCCTCTGCAGGACGTGACACCCTGACCAGCTGCGTGACCTGAGACAGTCTTGCCCCTCTCTGAGCCCAGTATTTTCTCCTCCCTTGCAGGTGGCAGCAGGGCTGTGATCAGACATCCAGTGTCCCGCTGTCCTGAAAGTCCTCTCTCCCTGGCAGCACTCAGGCCCCCTCTACCCTGGTCCTTCATGTGCAGTCCTTTTTTTCCTTGCTATCTGGTCCCCTGAACCATGCTTGGAACCCCTGAGGAACAGCTTGTGATAGGCTGGGGTTCACTGGCCTGCTCCAAACTTCAGCTGTAGCAAGAGGCCCAGACCAGTGTCGGAAGTTGAGGGTGCTGTCTTAGTTCCCTGGTGCTGCTATAACAGAAAGTCCATAAACAGATGGCTGTAACAGACGCAAATTGATTTTCTCCCAGTTAAGGAGGCTACAAGTCCAACCTCAGAGCTGCTGGCTCTGGGGAAAGGCTCTCTCTCTCTCAGCTCTGGAGGAGAAAGCCCTTGCGTTTTCTGAGCTTCTGCTCCTGGGCCATCTTTGTGTGGCTTGGCACTCTTCGGTCATCAGGGCTTGCTAATCTCTCTTGTGTCTCAAAAGAGATTGACTCAAAATAGCCCCTACAGTAATCGTGTCTCGTTTAGATAACAAAGACAATCTATTACTAAATAGGATTCTAGCCCTAGGCATAGATATTAATAATTACAGTACATATCTGGGGGCACATCTTTCAATCCACAACAGGGGCCTTCATGGCCCCATCAGGGATCAGCTAGCCAGTCAACAAGCACAGGGAAGACCCAGCACACAGGTGTGGGTGTGGGGAGACAGGGAGGGACACGGATGAGGGCAGCCAACTCTCTTCTGCCTAGTTCAGGGGCTCCCGGCTCAGTCTCCCTCCCAGAGGGCATCGTGAACCCACCTCAGGGCTCAGTTTCTAGACCACCTCTAGGGTCTGCCTCCCTGTGGTACCTGGGCAAAGGGCTCCTGCCGCTCTCTTCCCAGCTGCCAGGAGGAAGATTCTGACCTGGGCATCACTTCTGTGGGGACGCAGGGAATGTGCACGATGTGGCCCAACTCATACCTGTCCTGCTGATCCCAGTGCAAGAACAAAGGTGCAGTGGCTTGCTGGTAGCTGCAGGGGGAGAGCCTGTCTACAGCAGAGCCATCGGCCACTGGGGGGCAGGGTCTTCCTCAGCCCCTGCTCTCTGCTCAGTCTTAGCCAGTCCCAGAATTTGTTGATCGGGATCCTATGAATACGCCGAGTTTTCCTTATGGATAACTTGTGATTCGTACAACTCAGCTTTCCAGAAAGAATTAGCAGCCGCCTACAGAAAGAATCAGACATAATCAATTTACAATAACTAAGAGCCAATCATTTTGAACAATCAAGAATGCAAGGGGACAAGCATCTTTTACTCAATCCCAGAGTATTATGATTGGTAATTGAGTGACATGCAGCAGTGAGCTTTCTGGCAGACAAGGTGAAACGGGAATGAGAATGGACGATGGGAAGTTAGCTCTTTAGTCAAGGGAGGACTCACTCGGAGTCCTAGAACTGGACTCCCACATCTCAAACCTCAGGCAGCAGGTGTGTGGTGGGGGTGGGGGTAGGGGCCAGTTTTCTGCCTCAGCCTGTGATGTGTGTCCTGAGGGGGAGGGGTGGGTGCTATAGACTCCACTGACTGTTTCCTAATCATGTGCCTAGCCATGATAAGAAAGTCTAGATGTTTGCTATGGGAGGGCCTTTGGGACACTAAGACACCGGTGGCTGTGGGCTACACAGGTGCCCTTGGAGACCACCTGCTGTGTGGTGCCAGGGGGCCTGCATCTCAGGGCGCAAGCTAACGAGGCTTAGCCGCCTCTGCTGTTTCCGGTCTCAGGAGCTCAGAACCTCTGTGGCCAATCATCCAGAAGCTTGCCCTGGAAGCTTCATTGTGGTTCCCATCTTGGCACCCCACCCCTGACATGCCTGCTTCTGAAATGGCCCCCCGAGAACTGGTGTAGGCTTGTCTGTCTGAGGGCAGAAGCTGAGTTTATATGTCTCTTCCCCCTGCCTTTGCACGTGCTGTTCCCAGTACCTGGAATACCCTTCCACCTTCATCTCCTGGCAAACCACTGCTGGTTTCCGTCTTAGCTACACCATGCTGACCTCATGGCACTTTCCCACACTTGCTAGATTGCCTGTACCCCGACAGGCAGGGAGAGGGCACCCCTCTGTGGAAAGCTCTCTGTCCCTCTAGGTGCCATCCTGGAGCTGGTTCCTGGGGGCCCCATCACCAATGAATTTGTGGAATGCCATCAGTAGATTAGTCTTCCCAGTAGGAAAGACCTTAGGTTCATCACTCCCATCATACAGATGGAGAAACTAAGGCCTGAGATGGTGAAGGCTGAGTCCAGAGGCTGCCCACTGAGTGGGCCAGAGCTGAGGCTGGAGCCAAGGCAGCTTCTACAGCCCTAGCCTGTAGCCTGAGAGAATGGAAGCCTTGTGTCCTTTGCTGAGCTGGGAAATTGTTGAGGTTCCATAGATGCCACAATTTTATTTGGGGGTTCAGCAGCTCTCTGTGCAGCAGCTGCTGGTGGTCTCTCCAGGAAGCCACACCTGCCCTCCAGGGCAGGACTGTGGGGTGGAGGCGGAAGGCACTCACTGCTCAGGCACCCTCTCAGCCTACCAGGCAGGCCCCCGTCAAGGAGACACCCCAGAACCAGGACCCCAGGCTCATCTAGGCCACAGTCCCAGCTTCTCAGAGCCAGGTACTGAGGCCAGGAATGGACAGCCTCGCTGCCCAGTAGCTGTGTGGTTCCGGGAAAGTCACTTCTACTTTTTCAGACTCTCTCTGCCATCTTCACAGGGCTCAACAATTGCTCCCGTGTTACACCAAGACACCACATTACGGACTGAACTGTGTCCTTTAAAAACGTATGCCAACTTGGCTGGGCTGTGATTGCTGGTACCGTGTGATTGGCCACCGTTTTGTCATCTGATGTGATTTTCCTATTAGATATGTAGTACTTGCTGTAACAAAATTCTGTAAATGGGTAGTTTTAGCAAAGAGAAACTTATTCTGTCATAGTGTGGCATGCTACAAGTTCCAGTGCAAGCCTTGGCTTCAGGGGAAGGCTTTTTCTCTCTGTTGGCTCTGGAGGAAGATTCCCATCATCAGTCTTCCCTTGTCTGGGAGCATCTCTGTTCAGGAGCCTCGGCTCTAAAAGACTCTCTGCTGCCGGCTGCTCTCTTGGTAGTACGAGATTCCCGGCTCTCTGCTTGCTTCCCTTTCCTTTTATCTCTTGCAGGATAAAAGGATAAAAGACAGAGCAAGCCACAGCCACACCCCCGGGAAATTCTTTTTACATTAGATCACTGAGGTGACCTTAGGGTGTTACAGTCCCACCCTAATCCTCTTTATCATAATCCAATCTTGCCCCATTAACCTCAGGCAGAGATTAGGATTTTCAACATATTCAAAACTTACAATCACTAAAAGAGAGGACAGTCACACAACACTAGGAATCATGGACTGGTCAAATCGCTTGGCACATTTTGGGGGGGAACATCATTAAGCGCATAACGTCTATGAGTTGTAGATGCCACAGCTGTGATGTTAGCAGGGCATTAGAGTGCAGTAATCCTGGTGGAGTAGTGGGTAAGAGCTACAGCTGGTAACCAGAAGGGCACCAGGGCTGATCCTTGGAAGCCCTGTGGGGCAGTTCTACTTTGTCCTATAGGGTCATGATGAGTCAGAATTGGCTTGACAGCAATGCGTTTGACGGTGCAGTGATTCGGCGTTTGGCTGCTAAACAAAAGGTTGGCCGTTTGAATTCACCAGCTGCTCTCTGGAAATCCTATGGGGTAGGTCTGCTTGGTCCTAGATCACTGTGAGTCAGAAGTGACTCCACAGCTGTGAGTGTAATGGATATGATGTTAATAAGGTGGAGTTACAGGCTGTTATGTTAGTGAGACAGGACTTGGTCTACAAGCTTAGGTGGTATCTGGAGTCAATCACTTTTGAGATATAAAAGAAAGAAACCAGCAGCCAGACAGGGGAGCTTCATGTCACCAAAAACGAAAGGGACTCTGTGATCGAAGCTCTGACACCGGAGGAACACGGACAACACGGAGCTACTCCAGAGCTGACAGAGACAGCAAGCCTTCCCCTGGAGCTGCACCAGGCTTCTAGGCTCCTAGACTGTGAGAGAAAAACTTTTGGTTTGTTAAAGCCGTCCACTTGCAGTATTTCTGTTACAGCAGCACAAAATAACTAATACACACCTTGTCCAGGCAGCTTGCTGGAGAGGGGGCCCAACACTGACAGGAGACCTGGCTCAGATCGGATGGTCACTGAATAATGGCTGAGGGAAGGAAGGAAGGAAGGATGGATCAGCCTTCTCCTCCTGACTACACTCCCCTCTTAGCCCAACCCGTTTTAGCCCTGTTTTCATTCAAACTCATGACCAGCTGTTCCCAAGGTGGCTCTACGCCACCAAAGTCTAGGTAAGTGTTAACACGGAGAAATGGCGACCAGACAGGAAGGGCTAAGCTAGGCGGCAACAGACAGCCCCGGAGTCTCGATTTTCCTACTCACAATTCTTTTATTGCCTGTAAATTAGACAATATGTGTATATAATTAGGTGTATATGTATAAAACAGCTTTATCAAGAGGTAGTTCACATAGCATACAATCCACCATCCAGAGTTTACAGTTCAGCAGTTCTTGGTATATTTACATATCGGGCAGACACAACCATGAACATTTTCAATCACCTGAAAAGAAACCCTGCACCCGTGAGCAGTCCCTCCTCCTCCCCCAACCCCAGGTTGCTGCTGTCCTCACTGTCTCTCTAAATCCTCCCTTTCTAGACAGTCTATATAAATGGCACGACAAAATCTGTGCTTTTTGTGACCGATTTCTTTGATTAGCATAATGATCTCAAGGCTGATTCATATGGTAGCCTGTATCAGCACTTTTTTTTTTAATGATCAAATAACATTCAATCACACGGACGGATGTACCACATTTTATTTATCCGTTCATCCATTGATGAACTTTGAGTTGTTTTTACTTTTGGCCGTTATGAATAATGTTGCTATCAACACTGTGTATCCGTTTCTGGGAGGAAGTTTGCATTTCTCTTTGGTATATATGTATGTGTGTGTGTGTGTGCATGTATATATGTATATATAGTGTGTGTGCATGTATAAAGTGTCTAGAGTGTATATATATATATATACATATATATATATAATGTGTGCATGTATTCAGTACCTAGGAGTATATACTACTGGGTCCTGATCCTGTGCTCCCAGCTGAAAATGTTTGAATGTCAACCACTTCTTTCTGATATAATAACTCCTTCCACCTTCCACCGTCCCTGACTCATTTAATGCTTTCTCTGTAGAATCCTTCACTGCTGTGCATTGAGGCTTGAATTTTTTCTACAGTTTTTTTAGTTTGAGAAACGCAGAGCGTGTTCAACCCTTTTGGTTTTCTATTTCCAGCTCTTTGCACGTATCATTATTATAAAATGTTACTTTGTCTCCTGGAGCTGCCCTTTGAAATCTTCTGTTCAATTCTTTTGCTTCACCATTTCTTCCTTTTGCTTTAGCTACTCGACCTTCAAGAGCAAGTTTCAGAGTCTCTTCTGACATCCAATTTGGACTTTTCTTTCTTTCCCATCTTTTAATGACTTCTTGCTTTCTTGTACCAGAAAGAACTGATCTGTGTTCAGTCATTTCAAGAGGTAGCACATGACCAGTGAAAAATAAGACTCTGGGAACTGATGGAATATCAACTGAGATGTTTCAACAAATGGATACAGTGCTGGAAGTGCTCACTCACCTGTGCCAAGAAATTTGAAGGACAGCTACCTGGCCAACCAACTGGAAGACATCCATATTTATGCTTATTCCCAAGAAAGCTGATCCAGCTGAGTGCAGAAAGCGTCAAACAATATCATTAATATCACATGCAAGTAAAATTTTGCCAAAAATCATTCAAAAGCAGCTGCAGCAGTTTATTTGACTCAACAGTATACTGACAGGGAGCTGCCAGAAATTTAAACCAGATTCAGAAGAGGACTGAGAACCAGAGATATCATTGCCGATGTCAGATGGATCTTGGCTGAAAGCAGAGAATACCAGAAATATGTTTACCTATGTTTCACTAACTATGCAAAGGCATTTGACTGTGTGGATAATAATAAATTATGGATAGCAAGAATGGGAATTCCAGAACACTTAATTGTGTTCATGAGGAGTCCGTACATGGATCAAGAGGCAGTTGCGCAAACAGAATAAGCAGACACTACATGGTTTAAAGTCAGGAAAGGCGTGCATCGGGGTTGTATCCTTTCACCATAGCTTTTCAATCTGTGTGCTGAGCAAATATTCTGAGAAGCTGGACTATATGAAGGAGAATGAGGCATCAGGATTGGAGAAAGACTCATTAACGATTTGTGTTACGCAGATGACACAATCTTGCTTGCTGGAAATACAGAGGATTTGAAACACTTAGTGATGAAGATCAAAGACCACAGCCTTCAGTATGCATTTGCTCCTCCACATCAAGAAAACAAAAGTCCTCTCAATTGGACAGGTAAGAAACATCATGATAAGTAGAGAAAGAATTGAGATTGTGAAGGATTTCATTTTACTTGCTTTCACCACCAACACACGTGGAAGCAGCAGTCAAGAAATCAAAAGACGCATCGCACTGGGAAAATCTGCTGCAAAGGACCTCTTTAAAGTGCTGAAAAGTAGTCACCTTGAAGACTAAGAGGCGCCTGACACAAGCCTTGGTATTTTCAATTGCATTGTATGCATGTGAAAGCTGGATAATGAATTAGGAAGACTGAAGAAGAATTGCTGTCTTTGAATTGTGGTATTGGAGAAGAATTTTGAATGCACCATGGACTGCCAAAAGAACAAGCTGATCTGTTCTAGAAGAGGTACAACCAGAGTGCTCCTTGGAAACAAAGATAGCGAGACTGCAGCTCGTGTAATTTGGACATGTTTTCAGGAGGGATGAGTCCCTGGAGGACATCGTGCTTGGTAGAGGGGAGGGTCGCTGAGCAAGAGGAAGACCCTCAACCAGGTGGGCTGATGCAGTGGCTGCAGTGACGGGTTTAGCAACAGTTGTGGGCCTGGTGCACGACTGGGCGGTGTTTCCTTCTGTTGTTTGTGGGTTCCCTATGAGTCAGCCCCGACTTGAGGACACCTAACAACAACATAGATTGTATATATATACAGTACTTAGAAGTATATATGATAATAAGGTCTGACAGTTAAGTCCTTGCGCTGAATTGTTCTAAGTGCTACAGGTCTCGTTGCTGAGTATCACTATGGTGACCTTTGAAGTACTCCCCTCAAGAAGCTATGCACCTTCGCCAGTGCCTAGTCCACCCTTCAAAGCCATTTTAGGACTCTTTTTCTGGAATGGCCATCAGAGCTGTTGTCATATTACCGTTGATGTCCTGCATGTCATCAACATGTCTTCCTTTCAATATCTCCTTTATCTTTGGGTAAAAAAAAAAAAGTCATGGGGGCCAGATCAGGTGAGTAGGGAAGCTGCTCCAATAGTTATTTTTTTACTAGCTAAAAACTCCCTCACAGACCACTCTACAATTAAGCTTGTGAACTTGCCACCTTGTCATCATGCACAATGGCCATTCCAGAAAGAGTTCCAAAATTGCTTTGAAGGGCAGACTAGGTGCTGGCACCGTCACATAGCTTCCCAAGAGGAGCACTTCAAAGATGACCATAGTGAATATTCAGCAATGAGGTATATAGCACTTAGAACAGTTAAACTCACAGACTTAATTGTCAGACCTCATATATGTGTGTGTGTGTGTGTGTGTGTGTGTATATATATGCATATGTATGTATGTATGTGTGTGTGTGTGTACTGCAGGACCCAGAGTGATGGAGCTTCACTGGTTGCCATGGCTGAGGGAAGAGGAAATGGTGAGTTTCCCACAGGCTTCTGTCCACATGATTCCCACTTATGTTTCAAGGGCAAAGCCCATCCCACAGCCATGTCCCGCTCCCAAGGGCTGTGTGCCTTGAAGAGTACAAATATTCACAAACACTCCCAATGACTCATGAGAGTTCATCCTACAGGACTTATCAGTGCCTTCAGTAGACGTTGTTCACTGTCTCTGCCAGGAGGGAGTGGGATGCAGCAGGCAGAGCAGCCCAGACTTAGCTGATGGAGGAATCTTTTTCTCATGAAACTTCCCAAAGGACACACATTTCCTGGAAACCTTTTCAGGAAACGCCACCTTGGCTGGTGGCCACTTCCTAGAGCAGGCGTCAGCAAACTTCTTGGAAAGGGCCAAACAGTAAATATTTCAGGCTTTGCAGGCCTTGAAGTCTCTGTCATAACTCGTCAGCACTGAAGGAGTGGCACATAGGCAGTCACATGTCCTATGTAACCGATGGCTGTGGCTGTGTTCCCAAAACTTGGTATTTATGGACACTGAAATTTAGATTTCATGTAATTTCCTGTGTCACCAAATAGTCTTCTTTTTTTAAATTTGTTTTTCAACGATTTAAAAATGTAAAACCTATCCTCAGCTCGTGGGTCATACAGAAACAGGCGGTGGGCTGGATTTGGCCCGTGGGCTGTGGTTTGCCGACCTCATCCTTGGGATGAAGCCCAGATAATGCCTGGCGTGCAAGCTGTTCACATCCCCCAGCCTCATCTGCTACCACGTCTCCACACAGAGCCCAAGTTCCGGCCGTGGTGGGCACTTTTCCAGAAACAAATGTCATGGAGTAAGTGCTGCTGAAGAGTGCAGGCCATGGGAACAGGTGGGAGGGTGTTCTAGATGGGGGGAGGGGGGTGTCCCAGCCCAGACAAAGGTGCAGAAAGAGGTGATCATGAGTTTGGAAAACTGGAGGGACTTGGAGAGCTGTCTGCGGCAGTCAAGTTGGTGACAAGAGACATACCTGAGTGCTTAGGTTGGTGCTAGGGCAGGTAGGCTTGATGGGACAGGTAGGCTTGATGGGGCAGGTAGGCTTGATGGGGCAGGTAGGCTTGATGGGGCAGGTAGGCTTGATGCAGTTGAGCAGCAGGGGGCCATGGAGGGTTCTTGAGCAGAGGAGTGGCTAATGAAATTGACACTTGCGGGAAAGGTCCCTTGTGGTGGCCTAGCTTCCACCCTCTGTCCTGGCCAGATCCAGCATCTCTAGCCGTTCTCCAGTGACCCTGAACCTGGCCGGGTCTTTGCAGCACCTGTGAGCTGGGCTTTCTCTGCCTGTGACTGAAAAGAGAAGGTGCTTCCCAGCTTTTAAGGTCCCTCCCTGAGGTTTCTTGGAGACCCTAAGGCCCTGAAAGGCCCAGGGACTGGCTGAGGGGGGCTTCAGTAGGGAAGTCTTGGCCCCAGTCTTGAGGATACACTGCCCCTTTCCCTGTGTCCTCCCAGGTCTCCTGGACACAGCACCCTGAGAACCTCTGCTGCCATACCGTCCGCCCAGGGGGTCATAGATGCCAGGACGCACAGGGCCCCTGAGGCTGCTAATTAGTCTCCCACTGCCTGAGGGACTGGAGAATGTCATTGTCCAGGTATTTTTGAATATTTGTCTTCTCAGCCAAAGATGCTGTGAGAACACCCCCTCTGGCATATAGCTGTGTAGTATCAAAAATGACAAGCAGTGGGAGCTGGGAGGGTCCGGGAGCTCAGGAGACGGGCCGGAGGAGGCCCTGGTGCTTCGGGGTGGTCACGAGGCAGAGACCTGTCCCCTCTGTGCCTCCTCAGTGTTCTTTCCTACAGAATGGCTTCTTCATTGCTCAGATATTTGTGGAAGCCCCCTGATACACAGGCCACATGCTAGACTCTAGGGAAATGACAGTGAAGAAAACAGACAGAATCCCTGCCTTCAGGGCGGTGTCAGTCTAATGGGGAGGGGGAGCCAGGCGGTAAAACATCAAGAAAGAACAGGTAAAGTATTTTGGCTGGTGGCTCCTGCCAGGGAGAAGGAGAGCGCCATGGCTGGGGAGGGAGGGAAAATGTGTTGGGTTGGGAGTAACCTTTTGTAGTAGTGTGGTGAGGGACAACTACACTGAACAGATGGCATCTGAGTAAGGATCTGCAGAAGGTAAGGGAGTGAGCTGGGGAGATAACCAGGTGGAAGGGTGTTCTTAGCACAGGTAGTAGCGTGTGCAAAGGCCCTGTGGTCTGGTTTATTTGAGGATCGACAAGGAGAGAAGTAGGGCCAGGGCAGATGGCAAAGCAGAGGATGAGCTCCAAGAGGTCACTGGGGTTTGCCTGTGTTGGGCCTTATAGGCCACTGGAAAGCCTTTGTTCCCACTCTAAGTGAGATGGGAGTCACTGCAGGGCTTAGAGCAGGGGAATGACATCTTTTACTTTCCATCTCAAATAGATTCTTCTGACATCCCATAGTTCAAGAACAGAAGCAGCAAGGCCAGTTGCAACTGTCCCAGTGAGAGGCAGAGGCCACAGCAGGGTTGAGGGGTGGAGGAGTGCCAGGCGGCTGGATTCTGGAGGCATCTGGAAGCACCACAACAGGATTTTGTCTCCCATGGGATGTGGGTTTGAGAGCAATCGAGGGGTCAAGGGTGCCCCCGAGGACGAAGCAGCACTTTCACGGGTACAAAGGCGTGGGCAGAGTGCAGTGCCAGTCAGGGACAGATCTGGGAGGACTCAGAGCAGAGACGCTATTTAAGGACAAGAGCCTACCTGAACTCACAGAGGGTGTGAGTGAGAGAGCAGAGGCCCAGCACTGGGTGCCATCCGCAGCACCTCTGCTCAGGGCAGTCGTGAGCAGGAGTAGGGCAGTGCTCAGCCCAGCAAAGACATTTCGTGGTTGTAATCGTCGCGGCCTGCTCAGGCCTCTCTGTCACAGCTCCCTGATCTGGGACCTTGGGTCATGGTCCTCCAACTCAGCGCTTGTCCCTCAGATGAAGGAGTGGGATGGGACTGTGAAGGACAGTGAAGTGGGTCTGCAACTGTGTCTGGGTCCAGGGCCACCCTGAGGAGATGGTCACCCTCCGGGGCTGTTCCTCTAGCCCACAATGGGGTGGCCCAAACTAACTGGTACCTGATCATCCCCTGAAAATGTGACTTGTCTTGGAATTTGAAGGCCTGGTTCTAAATTTGATCACTTCCTACTCTTTCTTTCTGTTTTAATAACTTTTTTATATTTTTGGTAGTAAAATATATGTAACATACAGTTTACCATTTTAGTCATTTTTAAGTGTACAATTCAGAGACATTAAGCACATTCACAGTGTTTTGTAACCGTCACTACTATCTGTCTCCAAGTCTTCTTTTTTATCACCCTGAACAGAAACTCAGTAGCCATTGAGGAAGATCTCCCTGTGTCCCCTCCCCACTGCCTTGGGAACCTCTAATCTGTTTGTGTCTCCCTGCATTTACCGATTCTGTATATTTCATAAGAGTGGGATCATACACTATTTGTCTTTTTGTATCTTTTTTTTTCACACTCTGCACAATGCTTTCAAGGTTCGTTCATGTCCTAGCACAGATCAGAACTTCATTTCTCTTTAAGGCAGAACGCTATTCTGTAGTATGCATATAATGCGCCCTGCCGGCATAGTGGTTCAGTACCGGGTGCTGAGGGGGAAGTAGGAGGTTTGAACACACTCACCACACTGCAGGGAGAAAGATGTGGCAGTGTGTTTCCATAAAGATTACAGCCTCAGGAACCCTATGGGACAGTTCTGCTGTGACCTGTAGAGATGCTGTGAGTTGGAACCGACTCTACAGGAGTGGGTTTGGTACACATGGTTGTATGTGTGTAAAGCAGGAGGAGAGTCACTTCTGAGTCCTGGGACACTGTGTGTGCAGAGTAGCAGTGGTCCATAGGGTTTCCAAGGCTACGATCTTTCTGGAAGCAGATTGCCAGGCCTTTCTTCTGCTGTACTTCTGAGTGGGTGGAACTGCCAATCTTTAGGTCAGAAGCTGAGTGCAAACCGTTTGTGCTACCTGGGAACCTTGATGGACACAAATCACTTCATTCTCGACCAGCTCCAAGACCGTGAACAAACTACTGCCTGGGTGGGACCGTCTCCTGCCCGCTGCATCAGATTCTTGGGAGGACCCTTAAATAGTGAGTCATACCCCACTGGATGGGGCAGGGCTGGCCCCTGGGGATGGGCCAACTCCTTGCTTTGGGGAGCCTGGGTCTTTGGGGTCAGAATGCTTGTTTCCCCACTGATGAGTCCAGCTTCACTGGGTGACTCACCCACTGATTCTCGGCCCCCAGACTTCAGCTATTGTCCATTCTTCTGTTGACATATAAATTTGTCTCCTATCCCTTTCTTTTCATTTGGCTAGGGCTGGGGTGAGACAGGCCATATTTCCACTCATTCTGTACCAGACCCGGAAAGTGTCCTAACAACCCTTTGGGACAGGCTTCAGCCCCTCAGGTGGATCAGCAAATGACAGGCCTGCACAGGGTCCTTGCCCAGGAAAGGTGGAGCAGGTGGCCCAGGTCCCCCACCTGTGTCCCACTGTTGTTGGTGATTCCTCTGTCTAGCCTCTCCTCCACCCCTTCCACCCCCCGGCATTCCAGATGTTTACAGAAGCCCACTCCAAGCCAGGCCATGTGGGAGACAGACGTGGGTGGGCTTGGGGGACGGAGTCTGGGTGTGAAGGAGAGGGGATGGGGCCGAGATGAGGCCCTGCAGCTCGGGCCATAAACTGTCCCTGTGGCCGCAGCGCTGGCCTCCCTTTCTCCTGGGCAGCCCTGCAGCCTGGAGCCTGAGAGGGAGGAAACTGAGACTTGTTCTCTGCCAGACACGGGTCCCTGCTGGAGCCTGTCTACAAGCAAGCAAGACAGACAGACCCCTGTACCAAGAGGAATCTAGTGGGGGAGAGCCAACAAACGTACAACCAGGAGTCACCTAATCCTAAGTGAGGTAAGGCTGAGCTGGGAAGGGCCGCGAAGGAGACCAGCGGACCTGCGTGCGCCCTGAGAAGGTAACTTTCGCCTCAATGAGGAAGAGATAACTGGTGACTAGCCGGAGAAAGGAGTGCCTGGCCAAGGAATCCAAAGCCAAACTCGCTGCCGTCGAGTCCATTCTGACTCATAGAGTTTTCCAAGGCTGTCTTCTCTCTCCCACATTGCTGCATCTTCCTGTCTTGCAGACTTGAAGTGCTAACTTTTCAGTAAGCAGCCAAGGTCGAAGGAACAGCGTGTGCAAAGTCCCTCAGGCAAGATCGGAGGGAGGAGCAGGGTTGGGGAGGAAGGTGGAGCTGCTCCTGTGGGGCTAGCAGCCAGCTGTCTCCAAGGAGTCTAAATATTATCCTTGAAGTGGCATTGGGAAGCTGGGAGGTAGGGAGGTGTTACAAACCAGAGAAGGATTTGATCCAATCCATTTCAAAGGTTAGTCCCTGGCTGTGGTATGGAGAGGGTACCCGGATGTCTAAGCTTGGAGGGAAGGAGGGCTGGCTGGGTCTCCTGGCTCCCAGGACACTCTTACATCATCTCCTGCTTGCAGAAGGCCACCGAATGGCTCTTGCAAGCCTGGGCCACAGCAGGCACAAGACAAGTGGGAGCTGGTGCAGCTGGGCCTGGCCTGACCCATTCCCAGCAACCTGTTCCCAGGACTGAATGACAGGCCACCCTGAGTTCCCACCCCTCACTCCCATTGCCGTGGGTCTCTGTCTCTCTCAGGGGGAACTGAGCTGGCTGGCCTTTTTCTAATCCAGTGTCTTGTGGGGCATGAAAGTTGTCACTCCTCTTGTCACCCCTGTGGACAGGAGGCAGGCCTCAGACAGGAAACCACAAGTTGGAAGACAGTTTCTAGATGGTGCAGGGCCTAAATGTCTAGAGTGCAGGCCAGAGGGCCCAGGGGATAACCCATAAGCCAACCTTTGCCAGCCCAGGGCTACCTGGGAAGTCAGAGCTGAGCTCAGCATTTGTTCCCCTGACAATGTGTCTGTGCTTTTCCCTGGGGCCCTGTTTGAATACCCTAGCCTGATCCTAGGACAACATCAAAACCAAACCTATTGTGATCGAGTCGATTCCAACTCATAGTAACCCTGTACAGGACAGAGGAGAACTGCCCCATAGGTTTTCCAAGGAGCCCACTGGTGGATTTGAACTGCTGACCTTTGGTTAGCAGTCTAACTCTTAACCACTGTACCATCAGGGCCACGGGACAACACCGGGTGTGACAATTTAATGAGCCAGTGTTGCATGGAGGCTCCATGCTGGGCACAGGGTCCCAGAGACATGGGAGCACAAGCAGCCTCGGGGAGCTTACATTTCTGAGGAGTAGGAGGGGTAGCAATTAGATAACCCAGGTAAAGAGGCTAGA